>CM019065.1:120293342-125505842 GCA_009667805.1 Leptobrachium leishanense
TTCTCCTTCCTTCTGCTAAACTCTTTGATCACTTTTTCGCTGGGAGAACAACCCCCGGGAATGTCATTGTTTTTTAATTGCCTGATTACCAAATGTTGGAGATAAAGGATAGATGTACTCAATTAATAACATTTACATAGATTAGCATCACTAACAAGCCTCATTAGAAGCTGCTGACTTTTTGTTTTGGAGAAGTCCCTATTCACTTGCACTTAAAGATAAAAAACCCTGACCTTTTAAAATAAAATTATCTATCTATTATCTATCCATCCATCTATTATCAATCTATCAATCAATCAATCTATTATCTATCCATCTATTATCTATCTATCAATCAATCTATCAATCAATCTATCATCTAGCTATCACCTATCCATCCATTATCAATCTATCTATCAATCAATCTATTATCTATCTATGTATCTATCTACTCATATAGCTATCCTCTATCTATCTATCCATCCATTATCAATCAATCAATCTATTATCTATCCATTATCAATCTATCAATCAATCTATTATCTATCTACTCATATAGCTATCCTCTATCTATCTATCCATCCATTATCAATCTATCAATCAATCTATTATCTATCCATTATCAATCTATCAATCAATCTATTATCTATCTATGTATCTATCTACTCATATAGCTATCCTCTATCTATCTATCCATCCATTATCAATCTATCAATTAATCTATCATCTATCCATCCATTATCAATCTATCAATCAATCAATTATCCATCCATTTTCAATCTATCAATCAATCTATTATCTATCTATGTATCTATCTACTCATATAGCTATCCTCTATCTATCTATCTATCTATCTATCTATCTATCTATCTATCTATCTATCCATCCATTATCAATCTATCAATCAATCTATCATCTATCCATCCATTATCAATCTATCAATCAATCTATCATCTATCCATCCATTTTCAATCTATCAATCAATCTATTATCTATCTATCTATCTATCTATCTATCTATCTATCTATCTATCTATCTTCTACCTATCTATCTATCTATCTATCTATCTATCTATCTATCTATCTATCTATCTTTAAATAAAGTATACTTTTTCTACAATACACAGATATACACACATATGCATTGCAAGTCATACTCAGAGGCACTCATTGCTTTAAATTTGTAAAGTAAAGATATTTTAAAGTCCCACTTTTGAAATCGACATACGATAGGACAAATTGACACATCAGAATTTAATCAGTGTCACATCAAGTGATCATACATGCACATAAATGCTTATTAGCACAGACACAATACAGACATCATGTCACTTACAAGTAGTTTGAACGTAAACGTAGACAATACTCATTATTGTTATTCTACAGCAGTGGTCTACCTCTATGAGTGCAAATATTGTCTGATTAGTGGATTTTTATTCCCCCAAAAAAGTACAAAGAGGTTTTGGAACTTGACCATTGACAGATTGACACAAACTAATACATCAGGCACAAAAACTACGCATCAAAAGTCACGAGCGTGCAATGCTGCATCACAGGATTCACACATGCAATCTACATGTCATTAATGCCTGATCTGTTATCTTTTATTGTTAAAACACAGAGGAGTAGAAGAAGGGAAGCACCTCTTCCTTTTCATCTTCTCTATAGAAGTCCGCAATGACATCATCTGTCTGGTTGACATTGGTTGCCACTGATGAAAGCAGCACCTGACTACTTTAATCCAGATAGCCATGATCTACTTTGGAGAGGAAAGCACTTTCTGGGGCAATTTTAGACCTCGTAATCAAAGGACGAAGTAATTAAGGGAAATAATTCAGGTGATGACACCATGCATGTGAACTACATGGCTTACTATTTGTCTGTTAGTGGTCCAAAGGAAATCGTGCAAGAATCAGAGATGATAACGAGAAAGTCTTTTAACCAAAGTAAAAATGTACCTTGACGTATGGAGGAAAGCTCTGTAGAAGAGAGGACTGAGGGCCGCTATAAAAAAATACCTTCTCCTAAGGACGTGTTTGTGTTTATGTGTTAGAAAGCTCTAAATTCTTAAAAACGTGGGGTGGTGCTGCAGATGCTAATATGTTTTTAAATGAGCACAGAAAAATGTTCATGGGGCAGATCCAGCTTTCTGGCTCCTGGGAAGGTGTACAATTAAAAGGCAGACAGAAATATAAAGAGGGTTTAACAGCATGACCAATGGACTACTGTGATCTAGGGAACATGACAGCCCCTGTCTATGTGAGTATAGGATGATATGATGTGCGCCCCTTCCTGGGCATTATCCATGGATAAGGCTAGTAAACTCTTCCTAATCTTAGATGAGTTTGATCCACACACTCTGCTTCAAACTCTCCAGAAGATTAAAGTGAAATGATCTTTACTTGTCTCCAGTTCTTATTTTGATTGTTAATAGAGTTAATGGATGCTTTAATCAGTTTTCTCCTCCGCAAAGGGATGAGGGCTGCAGTGGGATGAAGACAAAGATCACTGGCAATGAAGACGCATTGTGATCACCAGATGTCACTCACCACTGAATTAAAAGCTGCAAGGTTTCAAAAAGACGCTAGCCTAGATCAGAATATGGTGGTCCAGCATGTGCTCTAAGGCTGGGGTCAGACGAACGCATTTTTAACGTGCGTTTAGGCGCACTTAATCACGGCCGCAGTAGCAGCAAATGGCGGCAATGACGGGCAATATATGAAGTACGGCCGCACGAAAGTCCGGCCGAGCAACGCAAGTGGAAAATGAACGCATTTTTCTAGAACGCAGAACCGCTAGTACTGATGTACAGAGTGCGCTGCGTCTGCTAGCGGCGTGTGTGCGTAATTAGGCGACGTCAGACGCTGCTCATGTCCAGCCTACATAACGTCCAGACGCAAAAAGTGTTTTATTGACGATCCGTAAAAAATCACGCACGAAAATGCGTGTCGTCTGACCGTTTTCGTGCATTCCATGAAAATATACGTCAATGCGTTCGGACGCACTTTTTGACAGTCGCTGCGAATAATGCGTTCGTTTGACCCTAGCCTTAATCCAGTCTTTTTTGAATTCAAAGTCTTATTTACGAAATAGGGAGAAATACAGGAACAGAGGTCAAAACAAAAACAGAAAACCAAGAATAAAGATATAGTGCAGAACAATCATGGAAACTTGAGGGATTATTCAAGGAGAGCTGAATTGGCCCCCAAATTGCACCGAACGGTGAATTTCCCCATATGGTGCAATTTTGGGGCCATTTGGCTATTCAAAATCTGGAAATTCACCAAATATCGGCGAATTGCCAGTGAAATATGGGTGATCTTTGGCAGCAGTGAAATCCCCAAAGAGAAGCAATGGTTAATCTATTCATAGAACACCGAATAGCACCGAAATGTCAGTTAAATGTCCTGATGTTGGGTGGTTTCATTCAGCGGGTTTAATCAGGCGAATCCCATAGGTTTCAAATTATAAAATATTCCCATTTTTACTCAATATCTGTTAATCCGTTTATTCTTTTAATTTGCAGCAATAAGTCTCTTTATTTATTTTATAGGATTTTTTCGGCATTTCTCAGAGATTTTTTCTTCAAACTTTTTTCCCCAATTATTTTTAACCCCTTCACTGCTGTGGCATTTCACCGCTGTGTGCTGAGCTCATTTTTACCGCTTTCATCTACTGCAGCATGAGTTTATAAGGTGGAATTGTTTGTAATGCACAAGGAATATAGTTACAGCTTATGTAAGTGGTAGTGTCCTTTTAAGTTTATTTATCATTGACAATATAACTTGCAATCACACTGCAAAAACATACATTTTCAATATTCTCTTTTTTGTTTATGTGGAACATAAAAACATTGGGCCATATTACGATCGTAACACTAAAACGGGGACGCAAATTAGGAAAAACCTGCGCCTGCAGGTTTCTTCTTTGCGTCCCTGTTTTAGGGTGATATTACGATGCAGGCGCTAAAAAAGCTGCCTGCACCGTAACCCGGCCCTAAGCCTCAGGATGCACGCGGCGGTGCTAAGCGATGCAGCGAGCATCCCCTCCATGGAGTCCATAGGACTTCATTGAGGCTGACGCTCGTCTCGTGAGATCCGGCAGGTCAGTGTAGTGGTCCGCATAGAGAGATTGGGGATGGAGCCGCCATTCTCAACTCGGGATTAGAGGTGAGTATGTGATTTTTTGGGGGGGGGGTTTCAGTTGGTGCTGACTGATTCTGCAGAAGTGGAATCCGTTAGCACCAGGTCCTGGCTGTGGTTAACTTTTGGGTTAACCGCAGCCGGACGGTAACCAGCGTTAGGACTTTGTAATCCTAACGCTAATTAACACTTTGCGCTCCCCATGTTATGCATAGGGAGCGCAAAGTACAGTAAACTCATGCAAGGGAGCGCAAGCTCCGAATCGCTAATGGGTTTTGTAACCCGTTAGTGTTTGGATTGTAATATGGTGCGCCCGCACTAGAGCCACCAATGCTAACGTTAACGCTCATGCAGGTGAGCGCTAACATTAGCATTTTGAATCTAATAGTGCCCATTATGTCTAAAATTTTGATTTATTGCAGTGCCATTGAGGTAACTAACCACAAACCCTGTGCAAACAAGAGATGCATATGTGTAGGGGGTAAAATTGAGCAAAGAAGCTTTAATTGACGCATATTTGTAATGTATTATATTATGATTACAGTACAATGTAATGCAGTAGTTACAAGACATAAATAGACAAGAGGTAGACAGGACTCTGCTCTATAGAGTAAAACATTAACGCAAAAAAATATTATTTTTAAAGTACTCCGTCAATTATGGATTTGTGAACATTAGGGAGATGCACATGCTTTCCTTTCGTACTGGGTGTCTGATGGTACTAGATCATCCTTGCATTTAATGAAGGATAGAAGAGGGGCTGCAATAATTCTACTTGAATGGAAGCATAGAAAAAGAATGTGTGCCACTTACACATGCTTGGAAATGCAGAGTACTCGGGTGCTTTAAAAGTATAAATCGAAAATCAAACAGAATGTAGATGTGGCATAAACAGAAAATCAAAAGGAAACTTGTAGTCCCTGATAAATCTATTTTCTGTTGAGAAAAATGTTTTATTACGGCAATCATACTTCAAAGCACATTTTAGAACCTAGAAACCGAAGATATGTCCCAGAACAAGGAAAGCCCCTTTAAAAGCAAGGAATGGTGACTCCTATGCGTCGGATACATGTTACAATTCCACGAATGTAATATATAAGTGTAATCCCTAAGTAATGAAACTTATACAATTCTAAGTAATGAAGAATAAAACTACGATTCCCTTCCAGTGTAAATCTATTGATCCCTAGGACTTCATATATGATTTTTTTTTAAAATAAATATTTTATTGGGAAATAATCTCACGAACATACAGTGGTTAGTATCGGAGTTACAATTGCTGATTTCAAAGTCAATCCCAGTTTACAATATTAACAAAGCACAAACAAACATAATCAATATAAATAGCTTAAATCAAAGTACGCTACCTCCTAGTAAGAGAGAGCGGTGTGCAGTCTAATTGCTAACAGGAGCTAATAAACCTTTGAGCAGAACTTCTTAATTCCCATTGCAAGGCCTACGCGTTCCCGGTAACGCCACCTCAGTGAAAGATGAGATTGTTCCCAAAGAATTCTCATGTAGAACTAGATCGTAAACTGGAAAGCTTGTTGTATTTGGTCTCTTTGCTGTGGATCGAGTTTGTATATATGGTTTGCAATTCTTAAAGAATATAGCAGTTCACCATTGTCTATGTTAGTTACCGTCACTTCATTCCATTCAGATCTCACTGGGTAGTCTGATTTTGCATGTTGCTAAACTGGTGCATCTGCCATGTACCGGCTGGATGGAGTAGAGGTAACATCACTGCTCTATAACTGTGGAGTCACAGGTTCGAATCCCGGCCAGAGCACCTCCAGTAAGTGTCCTTGGGCAAGACACCTAATGGTACACACCTGCCTACCACACATTATCGGTTGTGGAGTCCAGTGGTAACATTTCTATCCTTCGACCGTGGAGAAGCAAGTCAAGGTCCTGTTCGGCACATCCCTCTGCTACAACTGTGGAGAAGTCTTGACTTTACGAGAAGTGCGTTCAACCTAACCACCAGGTCACTGATCATCGCTACAATCATGGAAAGATGACTTGTTTCCACTCAGAAGACGCCACCAGCAAGTGTCCTGGGGCAAGACACCTAACGATATGGATGCGCCTACCTCACAAAATACTTGTATATCTCATAGATTGTGAGTTCCCTTGGGAACAGGGACCCCTTGAAACAGGCTGCATCATCCATGTGTGGTATTCCAATGTGTCAATACCTTGTACACTGAACTTGTAAAGCGCTGCGGAATGTGTGGCGCTATATAAATAATAATAAATAAATAATATGGTCAGAATGTATTTTCTGGCTATTGTTAGAACCATTTGGATGAAATGTAAGTATCTAGGGCAGTGATCTCAAACTTTGATCCCCCCAGATGTTTCTAAACTACAACTCCCTTGAATCTCTGGCCATTTAGGCTCGTGTCAGATGAGCGCACTGATCACGTCCATGTTGCTGCACATTTGTACGTCCGTTATAGCATATAATTATGATCAATGGAGCCCCACTCATGAAGTACGTCCACACCGAACTGCGGACGCATGATGGACGCGGCAAATGGATGCAGGTTAGGCAAGAATGTAAATCTGCTAGAACGGACGCACAGAGTGCGCTGCGTCCGCAACGTCCGCATAGCTTTGTGTGTGAGTGATGGAACGTAATCAGACGGACTGCATTTATGCATCCAGCATTTTTGACGGACAAAATGGTTTTCATTTTTAAATTATTTTCCCTGCTACATCCGTCAAAAATAACGTCAGATAAAAAAACGGACTGTGTGGCCACTACTGCGTCTTCCATCAGAAAGTGCGTCCGTTCTGCACGGACGCACAGTCCGTACAGAATGCGCTCATCTGACACCAGCCTTATTGTATTCAAAGAATTCTGGGAATTGTAGGAAATAAAAATCTGGAGGGCCGGAGTCTGAGATCCCTGATCTAGGGCTTTTATTAGCGAACATTTTAAATGTTGTTAACTCTGGAAATAATTGCAGAAACGAATGTTTGATACGTTCGTATGATTTTTTTTCTCAAAAGAATTTAATAGCTTTGTATAGGTTCAAAAGCAGTGGAAGAGGTTGGCTCCCTTCTCCCCATACTTCAGACAGGAGAAAATGTATTTTATTTCAAAATGGTGTTGGTCGTCTACCAGACAAGCACACAATGAGATCCATTTGTTTGTAGCTGATAGAATGTCTCCAGAGGAAAGGGTAGGTATGGATGTTGTCCATATGTGGATACGAATGATAAAGAATGATCAGTTATTAGTCACATTTGGCTGTATAGCAGACTGATGGAGTGATGTATGTGTGGTGAATTCATGAGAATTTTATCAATAGAATGGTTCCAATAATTACCTGACAGGCGAAGTGTGATCATTTCTTTCATTGAATTTGTAAATTTGTAACTAGGCAAATAGAGGTATATGGTGTGAAGGAAATGTCCCATAGTAGGAAGGGAATGGGATGTAATGCAAGATGGTCCTGCAAGTGTTGGTTATGGGTGAAGGTGTCAAATACACAAGGGACGTAAGACCCAGTATGTGGTAGGTGACAGGGCAATGATGACAAATGCAAAGCGGGATGTTAAAGCAAAGGATAGGATACAGATTAGGAGGGCACATAACAACTAAGCATATAATGTGGTTGAGTGTTTTCAAATGTGTGTGACATTCCTGTATTGCATTGGATTCGAAGAATCAAGAATTATGTCATCCATGAAGGCCTGTTAGGAGCCTATTGCTATCCTTAGTGACTATTCCCTGTTGTATATAATGTGTATCAAAGGGTCTAAGGGAAGGCCGAAGAGTATTGGGGATATTGGGCATCCCTGTCGCACTCCTAATGATTTATTTTCAATTTGGTTTGGTGTTGTAGATTACATATAAATTTTGAGGAAAAGAATACCAGAGAATAAGTATGACTCACAATATATGATCCAGGAAAAGTGATAGGATTTATTTTGAGCATATAAACTCAGAAACCATGTTATTAGTGCATGTATTAGGATCCAATGACAGCCCAGCCATTGCCACTCCAACCCACCGGAACGGATTGTCTCCCTTTAGCGAATCCTAATTGTTGGGGGTGAATGATCTAAGGAAGGAGATATAGCCTCCAGGAAATTATTTTACTCAGACATTTTACGCTCTGGTTGAGTAATGTTATTGGGCGATAGCTGTCTACTAACTTGGAATATTCAATCTATTTACTCCTTTGTTTTACAAGTAACAGGCTCCATAGAAAGCACAGGGGCTTTTCACATCCTTTGTACATACTAGTCCTGGACTCAAAATTTTCACTTGCCTGTTCACATTTGGCAAGTGGGAATTACGTGAGGGCGTGTGGGAATGCAGACGCAGGCAGCACAAATAAATTATTTTGTGCTGCCTGGCCTGCATATTCCGGTGGTGGCAGTGGTTTCTTTAGGCCAGACTGGAGAATCCAAAATGCCGGCCGGCCGGCGGCCCCCTCCGATGTCAGAGAGGGCCAACGGACGCCTTCTGCCCATACCTGCCTACTGCCAGAAGACACACTCCCATTGGTGGGTCTCCACAACTGATGGTTCACCCACCCAGTGATGGGAAGCTCGTCACTGGCATTGGTGGATCACTAGATGTGACGGCCTGTCCACATTCTCTACCTCTGCAAGTCCTCAACCTCACAGGAGGGAGGGATGCACACACACACCCTGTCCCAGCTCCACTCCATTCCCCCCATGCACCCACCCTGTCCCAGCTCCTCTTGATTAAGGAAGGAGGCTGCTCTTCTCCCCACACATTGCCCGTCTGAATTCTGGGTATACATGTATCTGGGGTATGATGTCTGGTTATACATGTATCTGGGGTCTTATGTGTCTGGTATACATGTGTCTTTGGCCTGATGTGTCTGGGTATACATGTATCTGGGGTGATTTTAGAGATGAAAAAAATGCAATATGTGTATTAAAAGTTGAGCAGTTACATTTTTTGTATGCATCCCCATTGATGGAAAGCACTTATTTTCCTTTATGTGTACACTTCTTTATGTTAATATTGTCCTTTATTTTTGTAACTTTATTGTGGCTACAACATTTAACAGTGTCATTTCAGAAGATAATTTAGGAGGGTGTGTTTAGGGGTAGAGTTAAGGGCAGGGGTTAGGTGGGGCAACTCGTGCCGAGTAACTCTTAAGGCCTGGCTGGTAGTACGGGTCTTGAACTTTCGAGCCCTGCACTAGACTGTTTTGATAAAATATTTTTTTGTGAATAGATTTAATTGCTGGAAACTGAACACCATGTTGTAAAATGAAACCAAAATGACAAATTTACATAGAGTAAACAATGATGAATTTCCTACTATTTTCCAGTTGATGAACATCCCCTCAGTGCTATTATCAAAACAGTTATGAGCTTGTCTGCTACTTCACAGCAATTAGAATGGTTTGAGGCGAATAACATTTAAGCTTGAAGTGACCATAACTTTCTAAAATATTATTCTAGAAGCCATATTTCAACTATGTACATGAAAATAATTGGCTGTTTTTAAACATGTAAACTTATAAATTAATTATTCAAATTTCTATATTTTCTCAAGATTGCAAACTGCATTAACAAGTAAAAATTGTAGCTTTTTGACTTTAAGGTATAACAAGCGTTTGGTTTAAAACAGTTTACCTTCGTGACTGAATTTCATAGCATCTTTTGATGTAACTGTCTATAAAGTATTGTATAAAGAGATATATGGTTTGTTTTCTCTTCTCTTTGATGTTCTATTTGCCTAATGCACATTCTAGTGGGAAACAATAGTAAATAAGCTCCAATCCATAGAAAAAGGTAATAGCCCTTTCATAGAATCATACGTAATGCATTTCAACAATTTTGAGCACAGAAATTAGATGATTGCTTTTTTTTTTTTACATCAAAAAGAATGATAGCCGGAAAGGCTACAGACAGTAAAGGCAGAAACACAAGCAAATTTGCTAAGGCATCATAGCTTCATAACAGAAATGGAGTTCTCTTTGGATACCACTTTGGATTCAGTTTCTTTGCAAGATTAGACATTTAGTCATTTGAGGTTCTCTTACAAAGAATCTTTGGGCATTGGCAGTAATAGGGAGTCACGAAAGGGTGAATACGGAGCAGGCCGTTAACTCATAATGGCTCCCTATTACCCACAGGCTCTATTACAATTGAGTCACTATATTAGCAACTCTATTTTTAAAAGAAGGGAGCTGCTAGCTGATATTGGCAGTGGCACCACGCGTCACAACTGGTATTGTCTCCTGGTGTCTATGGGACTCCATAGAGACAAGTGCATGTCCTGCATGAGCTCACGTAAGCAGGCCTCCTGTAGGGTGAAGGAAAGGTAGAGAACTGTTTATACCCAGCTTCCTTCTGTAGGCATCTTCAGGAGGCGGTGGATCGTGCCGTCCACTACCGTCGTGGGACCCAAGGCAAGTAATGGATTTTTTGTGCCTTTTTACTTTAAAGTGTTCAGTGATTTCACTTTTAAAAAAATCACTTAACACCAGGGTCTGTGAGACTTTTTTTTATGCTTGAGATGAGAATAACAAGCGACCTTGGAATCGCTCGTTATTCTCCCGCTGTGTGCAAACGAACACTTCCTAATCCGGGCATTAGTCCCCATTTTTCCCCTACCCCCTCTTTTTTTTCTCCACCCCACGTCCAACCCTGGCCTGTCTACTCTGCGGTGAGTTGAACTTTTTGAATGCCACTCTGTGACTCTACTGCCCAGCTACCCCGTTTGCTGTCTTTTTGGGCTTGACGCTCTATGATGTAATGTTTTCTTTTTCTTATATTGATGTTACTTTACATGATGAGAATTTCATTATCTAATGTACCGCTGACTTCTTTTCAAGAAAAAAAAACTAAACACGTGGAAAAGCAGTATCCTCTCTGTTTTTGTTGGGGTGATGGAGTTTCCATTGGGGCAGCACACTGTAATTTTTAAATTAAGTTTTCAATCCTATATTTCTTGTTAAGACACCATAATTAAATTACACTTATCATGATTATCTTAGAATTACACTAAAACTAACCTGCACAAAGAAACATTAATGTCAAATTTGAGTTAATTGGAATGCAGAAACAAAGATGAGCATCCTCGCCAATTTATTTAAGACTGGACTCTTGTGCTACATTATTAACTTCTTCACTACCAAGTGATTTTCCAAAAAAACATTGTCAGAAACCAGTGTTGTTTTGTAAAATAATTTTTAATTACTTATACAGTAATACAGTAATACTGTGTAGTTATTACTGTAAATAACCTATTTGGCCAGTAGATGGCAGCATCTACTGCCAAATTTGAGCTACAGAGGCTTGAGCTGCAGGTCTATTATTTTTTTCTCCCTGCATCGGCTGCTGAAAGCCCGATATTTCAGAGCTTTGAGCAGCTGATTTTACAGTTTTGCTCTTTGGGCATTATGCCAACAGGGCTACACTTTGGGTTCACCTTCTGCAGCCCAAAGCAAATGAAACGTTTGCAGCAAATTAATTTCATTTGCTTTTGGGCTACAGATCAGCAGATCGAGATACAGTATCTTGATATCAGTGCACCAGATGGTGCCTTTGAAGCTCAAGATATTTTGATTTTGGTAGTGAATGGGGTTAAATATGTACAATTTTGAGAAATACTTTTCACATATTTATGTGATATAATTCTAAATTAAAACTTTTTTTATGAACATAAAAGCTCCAAGGTGGAAAAAAACATTCTCAGAACTGGAAATAGGTTAGAATTTGAAAGTATTTAATTTTTATTATACGGATATTCCGAAAAACACAAATAATACAATAATTACAACAACAATATATTAGAAACATAAAATTGCACATAGATTGTTGAATAATAGGTGATGAGTTGGAAACTGTAAAAAAGCTGTTGACTGTTGAGAATTATCAATGAATCACTGCTAACATAACATTCACCTGGCTAGTGGCGAGAAAAATGTCTGTAGAATAGCCAGTTACTGCAATTGCCCCCCCTAGGTTATTCCTTGCCCCCCCATGTGCCCCCCCACCAAAAATCAGCATCCAGCTTCCCACACTTCTTCGGACCAACGTATCTCCGTCGCTATGCATCATATGTTGAGTATCAGAATGCAAAAAGAAAAAAAAAAACATTCTATGAGTCCCAGAAGACACTATGGTAAAGTATCTGCAAATGCAGAAAATGAATTAAATAGAAGTCATACAATGTAAATCTTGACTAGTGTACTGGACTGCTGTCCCAGAAGAATCAGTTGGATATGTTCATATTCTAATGAGGGTTTAATCCCATCTGGTTAGAACGCTCTCTAAACTGTTCACCATCTCTTAGGAGATATTTGAACTTTCTTTTCTTTGTTGCGTAAAAGTAAAACTTTTTTTACTTTCTCTTTAAACGAATATACCTGTTTTCAGGTGAATGTTAAACCTTTATACAAATTACTCTCACCTTGTGTTCGATGCTTGTTATCTTTTACCATTTTGGGTTTTGCCCCTGACTGTATTATTTATCCTTTGTCACTTATTATCTTTTTGTTGTCTTTCTGCTACATTTTACACCATGATTTTGTTCCCATGTCCCTTTGAGTTCTTTCTCCTGCTCTACTTGTGTTCACTCTACACTTGTTAGTGACAGAGGGTCTAGATTACTGGGCATGGAATTAAAAATATGAAGCATTTTACATGTGTTCATATCAATATCAGGACCTAGGATAACTACAATTCCCATAACTCCTAAACCTGGCTCTCAAACAACTTTTTCACGTGTTGTAAAACTCCATTTTATTGGCTAGAGGGAGGTTAAAAGTCCTGAAAAACCCCACTCAGTTCCAATAGAGGATTTTCCAATAGGGACACATAGAGCAGTGCCCCCCCTCCCCCAATATATTTGCAAGTAATAATTCTAAAGGTAAAATTCATTTGGTATTAGTGAAGATTGATAAAATTTTAATTCTAGGAAGAATTTATATTAATCCTTTCAATACCAAGGGCTGTTTGTTAAAAAATATTATAATATTTATCTGAAACACGGGATGTGTAGTTAACACCTAAATGTAGGGTAAAATAGCAATAATTTTATGTTTAGATTAATCTTTTGACAATATCAGAATGATAAAGTAATGTAAAATTACAATTTTATTAATATCAAATTTATGTGTTATCCTTTACAGAAATGTTGCTGGTATGAAAGGTACTAAACTCTAGATGGTGACACTTATTTTTCAAAATTTCAAACGGGGCCTGCATTATTAGCATACAGGCAGAAATGGCTTTTAATTAATTTACAGTAACTATCATAAAGATAGATAATAATAAAACATTGAGATGTCCTGCTTATGGGGATTTGAAGCGATCACAGTGAGATTATTAGCAGGGCATCTTCCAAAAATACCAGCGGAATATGAATCAAGTTTGTGCTTGGGCAAAGTGCTTGCATATTAAAATTACAGAAAACTCTACCATCTATTTGTACTGTACAGGGCTTTTCAGCAACTAATACCAAATGCTATTCCTCTACAGTAGTGAGCCCAAAGCTCTAACTGTATTCTCCCTTCTCCCTAGTTGTTGTAATACAGCAACATATAGGGTTATTCAGAGAACAGTGAAAACCAGGAGAACTGGCAGGAGAACAGAACAATCTAGACCAAGTAGCCAATTTGGAAAGTGAGATAAATGGGAGCTATTTTGACCTCAAATTTTCACTTTTCCAGTCATTCCCCTGAGTTTCCCCTTTCTTTGAATAGACCTGTTTGTTTGTGTTTTTTGTTACAGCGAGTGTGCAGCTTCCTGCTTCTTAACAGTAATACTGTGTGACAGGTGTGGCATTCTACAGATAATTTTTCCTCTCCCCAGGGAAAACATTAATTTCAAAAGGAGTTTTATATGCTAATATTCATTTTGAATTGAATTTGAAAGCAAAATTGTGTATACATGGTTTGGAAGTGAAAGGATTAACCCCTTCAATACCGATATTAAGATATCTCGGACTTCAAAGGCACCATCTGGTGCACCAATATCGAGATATCTCAGTATGCTTATCTGCAGCCCAAAAGCAAATGAAATTCGTTAGCTTTCGGGCTGCAGAAGGTGCCCCCAAAGTTTTAGCCCTTTGAGCATAATGCCCAAAGAGCTAAAACTGTAAAATCAGCTGCTGAAAGCTCTGACATATCGGGCTTTCAGGAGCAGATGCAGGGAGAAATAGAATAAAATAGCACAGCCTCTCAAACCCCTAACTCAATTTGGCATTAGATGGCGCCACCTACTGGCCAAAAATTGGTTATTTACAGTAAGCAATACGATGGGTATAACCTCAAATATTTTTTACTTTATACTAATTAAAAATGATTTTACAAAAAAAACACTGGTTTCTGACAATGTTTTTTTGGAAATCACTTGTAGTGAAGGGGTTGAAAGTAAACTTACAAATTTAAGTGATAAATAAAACGTTAAGAAATAAGGATAATTGTCATTTTTTTTAATCCTTAACAATTTGATTTGTTAAAAAAATAAAAAATAAGGATAATTGAAAATAAACTGATTTAGCTGTGCGTTTCATAATTATACTCCTGGAAGACTGTCAAGATCTTGCAGATTGAGAAATCTACCTCACCTGGTGTCATGTTAGGCAAGCTTGGTTTCCTTCCAGGATAGATTTGTGATGTGAACCATATATTTTGCATTGTGACAGGTGAGGAGCAGTGCTTCAAAAGAAGAGGCAGACAAAATGACTACTCTTCCAGAAACATAGAAAAATAGAAAATGTCGGCAGATAAGAACCTTTCGGCCCATCTAGTCTGCCCAATTACATGGATACTTTACCTGGATTTATCTTTTGTTTAGGATAGCTTTATGCCTATCCCATGCTTGCTTAAATTCAATTACTGTTTTGGCCTCTACCACTTCAACTGGGAGGCTGTTCCATGTATCCACCACCCTCTCAGTAAAATAATGCTTCCTGATGTTACTTTTAAACCTTTGCCCCTCTAATCTAAGACTATGTCCTCTTGTTTTGCTATTTTGTTTCCTTTTAAATATACTCCCTTCCTCTACCTTGTGGATTCCCTTTACGTATTTAAATGTTTCTATCATATCTCCTCTGTCTCGTCTTTTTTCCAAGCTGTACATGTTAAGATCATTAAGCCTTTCCTGGTAACCTTTCTCCTTCAAGCCGTACACCATTTTAGTAGCCCTTCTCTGAACTCTCTCTAAGATGTCTATATCCTTCTGGAGATACGGTCTCCAGTACTGCACACAGTACTCCAAGTGAGGTCTCACCAGTGCTCTGTACAGTGGCATGAGCACTTCCCTTTTCCTACTGCTAATACCTCTCCCTACACAACCAAGCATTCTGCTAGCATTTCCTGCTGCTCTATTACATTGACTACTTACCTTTAGATCCTCTGAAATAATAACCCCTAAATCCCTTTCCTCAGATGTTGAGGTTAGGACTGTATCAGATATTCTATATTCAGGCCTGTCATTACCCCAATGGGTAGAGTTAAAGATGCAGAATATACAGTCAGGTCCAGAAATATTGGGACATCGACACAATTCTAACGTCTTTGGCTCTATACACCACCACAATGGAGTTGGAATGAAACAAACAAAATGTGCTTTAACTGCAGACTGTCAGCTTTAATTTGAGGGTATGTACATCCAACTCAGGTGAACGGTGTAGGACTTACAGCAGTTTGCAGATGTGCCTCCCACTTGTTAAAGGACCAAAGGTAATGGGACAGAATAATAATCATAAATCAAACTTTCCCTTCTTAATACTTGGTTGGAAATCCTTTGCAGTCAATCACAGCCTGAAGTCTGGAACGCATAGACATTACCAGACTCTGGGTTTCATCCCTGGTGATGCTCTGCCAGGCCTCTACTGCAACTGTTTTCCGTTCCTGCTTGTTCTTGGGGCATTTTCCCTACAGTTTTGTCTTCAGCAAGTGAAATGCATGCTCAATGGGATTCAGGTCACGTGATTGACTTGGCCATTGCATAACATTCCACTTCTGTCCCTTCAAAAACTCTTTGGTTGCTTTTGCAGTATGCTTTGGGTCATTGTCCATCTGCACTGTGAAGCGCCATCCAATGAGTTCTGCAGCATTTGGCTGAATGTGAGCAGATAATATTGCCGAAACACTTCAGAATTCATCCTGCTTCTTTTGTCAGCAGTCACATCATCAATAAATACAAGAGAACCAGTTCCATTGCCAGCCATACATGCCCACGCCATGACACTACCACCACCATGCTTCACTGATGAGGTGGTATGCTTAGGTTCATGAGCAGTTCCTTTCCTTCTCCATACTCTTCTCTTCCCATCACTCTGGTACAAGTTGATCTTGGTCTCATCTGTCCTTAGAACTGTGAAGGCTTTGTTAGGTGTTGTTTGGCAAACTCTAATCTGGCCTTCCTGTTTTTGAGGCTCACCAATGGTATACATCTTGTGGTGATGAACCCTCTGTATTCACTCTGGTGAAGTCTTCTCTTGATTGTTGACTTTGACACACATACACCTACCTCCTGGAGAGTGTTCTTGATCTGGCCAACTGTTGTGAAGGGTGTTTTCTTCACCAGGGAAAGAATTCTTTGGTCATCCACCACAGTTGTTTTCCATGGTCTCCCGGGTCTTTTGGTGTTGCTGAGCTCACCGGTGCGTTCCTTCTTTTTGAGAATGTTCCAAACAGTTGTTTTGGCCACACCTAATGTTCTTGCTATCTCTCTGATGGGTTTGTTTTGTTTCTTCAGCCTAATGATGGCTTGCTTCACTGATAGTGACAGCTCTTTGGATCTCATCTTGAGAGTTGACAGCAACAGATTCCAAATGCAAATAGCACACTTGAAATTAACTCTGGGCCTTTTATCTGCACATTGTAATTGGGGTAATGAGGGAATATTACACACCTGGCCATGGAACAGCTGAAAAGCTAATTGACCCATTACTTTTGGTCCCTTAACAAGTGGGAGGCACATCTGCAAACTGCTGTAAGTCCTACACCGTTCACCTGAGATGGATGTACATACCCTCAAATTAAAGCTGACAGTCTGCAGTTAAAGCACATTGTGTTTGTTTCATTCCAACTCCATTGTGGTGGTGTATAGAGCCAAAAATGTTAGAATTGTGTCGATGTCCCAATATTTATGGACCTGACTGTATAACGCCAGGTAAATAAACTCTCATTACAGCATAAGTGGTGGAGTTACAACATAAAAAAGACAAGGAGATATTTTAGTTTTAGACCTTCAATATGTCTTAATGTGAAAATCTAACTACCAATTTCTGACTCACGTTTGGTTTTTAATCAAATGAGTCAAAGTGAGGAAGGAAACAAATGAGTCAAATGAGATATTATAAGTCATAAGTCATTGGGTATTAAAAATAGTTTAAAAGGTCTGGAATATGTGACACTAGCGCAGAGTATTTTATTAGCGTTTATTCAATGATCTAACTAATTACAAGCCAATACCTATAGAGCCTTGATCGAGTGCAGATGAGTGGCTTCCAGGTGTAAAGTATGTGCTGGATGAGAGAGAACTAACAGAATTACTCCCATCATGAGTTCATTAAAAGGATTAAATTAGATTGTAATTCATTGCATAGAACATTCATGATGAAATCCATGTAATATGGTGTATGAAGGCGCTTGATTAGATATCTCTACTTTTTAACTCATTAGATTCTGGGTTACAAAGCACTTGCTTTGAAACATACAGGGTTATTCAGAGAAAGGTGAAAACCAGGAGAACTGGCAGGAGAAGAGAACAATCTAGACCAAAGAGCCGATTTTGAAAGTGAGATAAATGGGAGAATTTTTCTGGTTTGGCTATTTTGACCTAGAATTTTCACTTCTCCAGTCATTCTCCTGAGTTTCACCTTTCTTTGAATAGACCTGGGAGTTTATACAGGTTTAGGGCAAAATATTAGGATTTATAGAGACAAGTATGGCGTCAAATTGAAGTGCCCTACCATCTTAAAATTTCACCTGCCTCAAATGGTCAGTTCCACCCTAAAAGCAACACAGATGCAAATGCTCAAAACCACTCCAACTACACATCACGCATTATGACATACCTTCAGCTCATCCTAACAGGATTAGGTAGCGGCCAAGCCACGGTCTTTTCATCCACTGTCCCTATAGTTATTTTTCGATAATGCCTTCCAAATTGCATTGTGTTCTGCAGCACACATATAACATTCAATCTTTCTTCTCTCAATACAATTCTATACAAATATTACAATTCTAGCCATATAAATTTGTTATTTTAGTAAAGTATCCTTACACCTGGACCTGGTCATCCACATAAAAAGAAAAAGACAACATCGAGAGCAGGTGAGGTTGCTGTAAATTGTAGCTATGAGGTTTTACATGAGGTATTATTAACACGGTGAGGTAATCTGGCATGAGGAAATGTAATGTTGAATTCTGAATTCTATGGCCAGGACTTTAAAGGGATATGCTAAGATAAAAATTGGCAAAAACCCCAAAGGGGTTATACTAAAATTCACTCTTTTCTCCATTGCACTCCCTTGGTGCTGGTCTGGTCCGACAGATGCCTGTGAAGGAGGACTGGCAGAGAGCTGTCAGGGGGCTAGATGCTTACATGAGCCTCCAACCATTCTGATGCATCTTAGGGCTTCTGCAACAGTCAGCTAACCATGACTATTTCAAATTGACCAGAGTGGCCCTTTAAACTGACCTTGACACATTATGAGAACCTGTAATTATTAGCACAAACATTTGTGTTGGTTTGCAGCTCATTTCACCAATTACCAATATCAGTCAAGGGCACATTATGAAAAAGAAAATTGGAGCATGTGAATTTAGACTCAAAGGGCCCTAACTGGTCCCCTGAGTTAAAACTGGGATGCTAAGTTCGCTAATTTCCCCTTTGTGTCCCAGTTTCACCAGTAGATTACGAGGTAGGTGCTGAGTCCAGCAGTCTGCCCGTAGTGGCCGCTAGGCTCGCATATGTACGAGGGGCTTCTGCTGCCGGGTTACTTGACCGGCAGGATCTCACCTCTCGCAAGATCCTGCTGGTCAGAGGAGTGATCGCGGAGGGAGACAGGGGACTTTTTCCACCAGTCTCACTCTGCTCCTGGCAGCCAGAAGCGGTGGATCAGTCCGCCATTCTCGCTGCGGGATGAAAGGTGAGTATTTGATTTTTGGGGGGCTTTTCAGCTGCTGTTAACTAATTTTGTAGCAGTGGAATCAGTTAGTAGCAGCTCAGAGTTGGGGGTAACTTTTCCAGTTAGCGAGAGCTCTTAGTAACTTGCGTTAGGAACTTGTGACCCTAACACTAGTTAATCTCTGCTTGCACTCCCCATGTTAAGTATAGGGAGCGCAAAGTACAGTAAACTCGCGGCATAAACCGCTAATACCGTTTCCTTAACTATTTTTTTAACCCGTTAGCGAATCAAAGGTGATCTGTGTGGAGCACTAGCCCCTCTTTTAAGATAGCGCTAACATGAGCACTAACGTTACCTTGTATGAGCCGATAGGGCCAAAATGTTTTTTCAATAAGTGCCAGGTTTGCTCATGTTGCAAATTCTGTAAAAATCACTGGTATTTCCTTGTCGATATATGCCGGCAATTCAGAAAGCTAAAATCCACAGAGGACTGCACACTAGCAAACACCCGTGCTTAGTGAGTAACCATTATGTTATGTGACACTGTGTCACTTCTAACCGTTTTTATATTATAGCCTTTGGTTATCCCCACGAAGACCTCCACGATGGACAATCATTTATAAAATCTGTGATTAAGTCCAAATAAAGCACCCTCTGGTTTTCGGTATCAGCTTGGGGAGCAATTGGTAAATCACAGTAATGGCAGCAGTATGTAGAATAAAAACTTACAAAATGCACAATTTCTCTATTTTCTGAGGATGAAAGTTCTTTGTGGCTTCAAAGAGAAAGATGACATTTTATTTTCTGTCCTCTCTTCCTCAATTTATAGTGTGCTTTATGGAATAAAAAAGTAATTAGGCAAGTACATTTGTAGTGATAACGTAAATCTCCACTGTCAGTAATAGGAAGAATTGTCTGTTGCAGCACAAAAGAATATAGCTATGTGTGTAGCACCTGTGGCAAATTCATGTACATGATAGCATCCTGCATTAGCACATTACTGATACTTATTTGAAGTGAATGCGCTGCCTCTGATTAAATTGAAAGTGATGCCTTCATTAGTTGCTTGTCCTTTAAAAGAAAAGAAATAAATATGTTGTTTACACCTATGCTCAGCAACAGATGTTTTATGGGGCGTAAAAAAAAATTGCCAGGGTGTGAAAAATAATTGATGGATTATATTATATTATCGTATGTTTCTTTTAAGCTTTTTTTTTCTTTACATTTGTTCTGTGACAAACTATCTTCTTTATTGCCACATGATATATTCTTTTAAACTTTAATCATGGTCTTTGCATTATTATAAAGAACATTTCTCAAGAGTCAATGCCAGTCCTTGTTCATAGATGGATATACCAAGGACTCATTAAAACATTTACAATTTTATGTTTGATAAACATCTCGGAAACACAATCCAGGCGCCTTAAAGACTTTGAAACGTTACTGAACGTGCAAGCCATAGCGTAGAAATTACAAATTAGAATTTAATGAGAAGACCACACATTCTATTGTTTCAGGATCTGAAAGGCACCCTGTCGTCTATAGTTGCTGGCTATTTTCCTGCTGATCATTAGCGTTCTTTTCTACTCACTAGTTTCTCAGCTTGAAAGCCTGTATTTGAGGGTCTGGTCTGATGTTTCATTTCTGAAACGTGGGTTGGTAGGGGGGATTTGTAAAATAATTTATTTGTCATTGAAAAAGCAGAGGTTCCCTCAGCACACAGCTGAGTTGTTGGGCTGGTACATATAGGTTCCTATGACCATTCTGTCATTGGGTTAAAGATCAACAAGGATTTAACTTGAATGCTAAATGACAATTAAAAAATAAATAAAAAATGAAGATGAGAAAAGAATTCCTTTCGCTGGAAAATCTAATTAAAATATCATTAGCTGTACGCCATGGTCTAATCTTTCACAGGCAGCAACTAAATCAGCCAGTCAGGGCCATTCAAACTTCTTGTACTGGGATTGAGTGAATGTGTTACTGTATGAACTGACGTTTGATAAATAATCAGCATAATATTATTACATTTCAACTACAATGTCATGGTACATTTTGAATAGCAAGGCACTGTTTTTTTTCTGGTATAACTGCCATGCCTGTATGAATAAAATGATATAGAAGGTATTTTTAAAACTGTGATGGAAAAGGTAGACATGAAATTTGACAATTTACTTACAGGTCTATTCAAAGAAAGGTGAAACTGAGGAGAATGACTGGAGAAGTGAAAAATATAGAGGGGTTATTCAGAGAGAGCTGATCTGGCCCCGAAATGTAACCGGACACTGAAATTAAGCATACGGTGAAATTTAGGGGCCATTCGGCTATTCAGAGAGCAGGCAGTTCGACAAATTTTGGCGAATTGCCTGCACGTACAGTGCCTGTTTCGGTGGCGGTGAAATTTCCTCATAGAGAAGCAATGGTTAATTTATTCAGAGAACACCGAACAGCAGTGAAAAGTTGCTGAAGTGCCCTGTTGTTCGATGTTTTCATTCGACAGGTTTATTCAGGTGAATCCCATAGGCTTCAATATTAAAAATATTCCTGTTTTAATCCAATATCTAATAAACCGTTTATTATTTTCTTCTGCAGTAAAAAGTCTCTTTATTTATTCAAAGAAATTTAGGATCTTTTAAGCATTTATCTACGATTTTTGTTTCTAAATTATTTTGTCTTTTTTTTTGTAACAGACCTTTTATCATTCATTGGATCTTATGTAAATTCCAAAATTTTCATTCAGTAGTTTTTTTGCAAACAGCATTTCAATTTTGAAAATTTCAAGCAAACTGTTTTTTTATTAACCCTGTTCGTCAGCGTGTTGGCTTTTTACGGCAGCTGGACTGCACTGTGATTGGCGGCTCATGTTTTTTTTGCGGCGTGTTTGGCGTGTTTTTTGTGGCGGTTTCTGCGGGTTTTTGGTGGGTTTTTGTCGCGTGGTCGACGGGTGTTCGTCGGGTTTGCTGCACTTCAGGGACCCTGCGGTGAATGGTGAATACACCGCAGGGTGAGGAACTTTGATTCCCCGAAGTGCAGGGAAGCGTGGGAAACGAGACAGCACCGAAATGTCGGCAACATTTCAGTGGTCTCTGAATAACCCCTTAGGTGAAAGTAACCAAATCAGAACAATTGCTCCATTTATGTCACTTTCCGAATCGGCTGTTTGGTGTAGATTTTTATCTTCTCCTGCCAGTTCTCCTGATTTTCACCTTTCTTTGAATAGACCTGTTAGTTTGCCTTCCCATTTTTCTTTGCCCTCTGCCTATCCTCAAATATAAGGCTAGGGTCAGACGAACGCATTTTTCACGTCGACTGTCAAAAAGTGCGTCCATGCGTCTGGACGCATGTTTTCACGGAAGATGCGATAACGGTCATAGGGTGCGCAGTTACGGCCGTGATTTTAGACGGAGCTATTAAAAACAAATGGACGTGATGTTGGCCAGACATGTGCAGAATCTGACGTCTCCTAATCACGCACACACGCCACTATGCCAAAGCAGCGCACTCTGTGTATCAGTACTAGCGGTTCAATGTTTTCAAAAAATGCGTTACTTTGCCGCTTGCGTTGCGCGGCCGAACTTTCGTGCGGCCGAACTTCATATTTTGGCCGTCATCGGACGTCATTTGCTGATACTACGGCCGTGATAAAGTGCGGCTGAACACACAATCGCACTGCGTTCGTCTGACCCCAGCCTTATATCTTTGTGAAATCGATCAAAATAAAGTAATCAACTAAAAAGGAGAACGAAATGTTTGAAATCAAAGAATGTGAACAATAATCTATCGGTTTACCTGACCGTCAGTCTGTCTATCTAGCTTGATAATTTATCAAAAACAACACATATTGTTGAACGTCTTTCTAAAAAAAAGATGTCAAGTTTAATTTAACAGAGGAAGTGCTCCAGTTGCCCATAGTTAAATAAAGTCCAGAAATTCTAAAAAAAAAGACAAAAAGCTTATTTATTGATTATTATGAGCCTATTTACTTCTCTAGGGTGAAGAAAGCTTCTACCCCCCAGGATGGCAGGCTAGATTAACTTAGCGTGTTCCGATAAATCAATCTTGAATACATTACGAATATTAACCTTGATCTTAATGTATCGGAATCACACGCAAACATGCATATTAAAATTGGCTTCAGGGAAAGAAACATTTTCACCTCTACCACAAATGTTTTAATGGCAAGGAACGAAAATTATTCTCAGACTGCTGTCTGTACTAAAGAACATTATTACCACTGTTCAATAACATTGGTATATTATATTTGACCTCTTAATTTCTTCTTATGGAAGTTGGATCTTTAAATTGTCGCAAACCCTACTGGCGAAAGAGAATAGAACATCTGCTCTGAGTAAAGAACATTTCTGTCTCATTTCCAAATAAGATAATAATAAAAAAAACACAACTAGACCACGACTAAAGAATATATAGTAATCATGCTGAAAGAAACTCTTCTATGTACTTTGTATAGCAGCACTGAGTGACATCTTGACATCGCTTGATAAAGGAACATGGAAACATAAGGTTGATTTCTAAAAATTAACTAAAACCAAAACATTGATTTACTGTGGCTTTGCAATATTTACAATTCTCAACAGTTCAAACATCTTGGTGATGACTTTCTTATGAAGGTCTTTTGCTTTTGTCAGTGTTCGATTTTTTTTTAAAAAAAACTACAGGGTTATTCAAAGAGAATCGAAAAGCCACCGCATGCTTTATGACTTTTCGTCCTCTTCAATTCGGTTCGATTTGGCGATCCCATTTCGGCAACCCTGCGGTGTATTCAGCAAGCACCACAGGGTCCCCGAATTGCAGGGAAAGGTCGGCGCAAACCCGCCGAAAACTCACCGCAAAACGAGGGCGAACGCACACCGAAACCCGCAAAAACATCTGGATTAACTCGCCGAAAACGCTGGAAAAAGCCAAGCAGGAGCCGATCGCACGCATCGCAGCCGCCGGAAAAAGCCGACACCGCAGACGAATGGAGTGAATAAATTAGAAAACAGTTTGCTTGAATGTTTGAAAAGTGAAACGCTGTTTGCAAACAAACTACTGAGCGAAAATGTCTGACATTTACATATGAGGTCCAATGAATGATAATAAAAAGAGCTGTTACAGAAAAAAAAGAAGTAAAGTTAAATTTTTTTTAAAAAAAATCGGAATTTAAAAAAAAAGAAGCTTAAAATATCATAAAAAAATCTATAAATAAAGAGCCTTTTTACTGCAGAATATTATAATCAACGGTTTATTAGATATTGAATTAAAATAGGAATATTTTTAACATTGAAGCCTATGGGACTCTCCTGAATAAACCTGCCGAATTAAGCCACCGAATGGCAGGGCATTTCTGGAACCTTTTACTGCTGGTTTGTGTTCTCTGAATAGCCGAAGCATTGCTTCTCTATGGGGATTTCACTGCCCTCGAACAGGCACCGAACAGGCACCGTATGTTCAGGCAATTTGCCAGGATTTGGCGAATTGCCTGCTCTCTGAATAGCCGAATGGCCAGGAAAGGTAACCGTACGCTGAATTTCAGCATTCGGTTACCTTTCTCCAGCAATTCGGATCTCTTTGAATAACCCTGTTAGTGTTTTTTCTTGAACTTGCTCTACAAAAATGAAGTGCCATAATGTCATGTAATGAAATTTTTATTAGAGGAGAATGAAACACTCTGCTCTAGCTCCGTCACATCGCATTGCAGCCATATTTGCTTGGTTTTAAGTATACTCAATGCAGGTCTGTGGATAGTACACCTCCCCAAACCACAATATTTATATTCCTTCCTCTACCTGCTCTGATTTCTGCCAAAAGTCATAGAGGGTTATTCAATCAGAGCAGAATTTGCCACCAAATTGCACCGAATGGTGAATTTCACCATATGGTGAAATTTCGTGTCAGTTGAGCTATTCAGAAATCTGCCAATACTCTAAATATTGGTGAAGTGACAGCGAAATATGGTGCAGTTCCCCACAGATCGCCGCAATTCGGTAAGCTTCGGCGTCATCAAAACTGTCACATACAGGGTCACTCAGAGAGCGTGAAAAGTAGGAGAATGACTGGAGAATGAAAAATTCTAGGTCAAAATAGCCAAACCAGAAAAATTCTCCCTTTCATCTCACTTTCCAAATCGGCTATTTTGACCTAGAATTTTTCATTCTCCAGTCATTCTCCTGCTTTTCACGCTCTCTGAATAACCCTGTTAGAGAAGTAATGGTTAATCTATTCAGAGAATACAGAACTGCACCGAAATGTTGGTGAAATGTCCAGATTTTTCAGTCGTTCAGTTCGACAGGTTTAAACAGCCAAACACCATAGGAATGAATGTAAAAAAAAATGTAGTTTTATTTTTTCTTCATCCATTTATTCATTTCTGTTTCAGCAAACACCCTATTTATTTTTTAGGTATTTTTCTGGATTTTGTAGGTGAAATTTTTGATTCTCATTTTTATTTAATGGCTTTTTTTTCATTCTGTAACAGACCATTTCATTATTTTCTAGAGGACCTTTTTTTTATTTTTAGAGTTTTTTTTACCAGTTCGGCAGCTGATCTGCTTTTTTCGGTGGCAAGCAGCGTACAGTTTGATGGTGGATCATCAATGGGCGTTTGACAATCTGTTTGGCAGACTTTGGTGAATCCTGTTTGTCGCAGTTCGGGGACCCTGCGTTGAATACTGAATTGACTGCAGGGTCGGCGAACTAAAATTGCTGAAATTTCAGTGCTCTCTGTATAACCCGTATTGTAACTTCCACTCAGTTGTCACTCAGGACTGAGGAAATTAGAGATTCATGTTTGTATCAGTATATACAGTATGTAATTTTCATTTCTTTTTTGATTACTCGGGAAGCTTTATCCGGTAATGAAACGTTTATTAGACTCTGAATGAAAGTTTTCAGGTAATTGATAAAAAAACATGGGTATTCCAAACTAAAACACCTACCCCTTAAAAATTTCTGTGAAATCCTAAATTATATTATGAAGAGTGAGAGGCAGAAGGAAATCTTTTTAGAATTTCCTTTTTTTTAATTGTTTCCCTGAAAACTTATAGAACATTTTGTTGGTGACCATTTCCTTCCATGATATCTGTAAATAGTCTTCAACACCACAGCTCAACAGGATCAATTTTCCTTTGATCAGCCTTTTTTAGAGGCCAATGTCTTTATGTATTTAGATTTGGTGCATGCTCAACATTGTGCTATGACCCAGTATAATTTATGACCTGTTCTCAGGGCTGCAGTCTCTAGTTAGTTCATTCATCTCCTAACAAGCAGAAATCCTTGATGCATTTGATTGTTTTATCAATGATTATTTTAGGTGCTCCAGTTCTAGTTGTCGTCATGATCTCCCTCATTTTGATGTTGAGTTTGGGGCCCATCTTTCAACTTTTAGGCTGGAGTCAGACGAGCGCACTGACTGCGCACAGTAACGGATGTACTTTTTTTAAAATTTTTTTTTTAACCTTTCTATATTTTCAAAAACAGCATTAACAATAACAGTCAACAATAGCATTGTGGCCTCGCAGGGCCAACGTGTGACAGCAGACCATCAAGCAAGTGTGTAGACTATATAGATCCATAATACCGACATTAGTATCATCAGACAGCAAAAAAGACATCTGAAGAGTTTCACAGCTAGCATTTAAATGGACCCTAAGAATCGGATCTCAGCCAAAAATGAAAACATAAAGTCTCTAAATATCATTAACCAGCATGCGGGGGGGGGGGGTGTCAGACAACTCAACGTGTGAAAGGGGGGAGAGGGGGGAGAAGAGGAAAAGGGGGGGCCAATATTAATAGGGCATAGGAGAAAAAAGAAAGGCCAAAATCGTGCTGTCCCCAGAACCCGGTCGCCACCATAAAATGATCGCAAGAGGGCTGGGGAGGAAAGTGGCACCTGGCCCGGGTGGTCGGAGGCCAATCGGAAATGGCAACCAAGGGATCCCGGTTTAAACAAAGGGATTGGGGGGGATAACAAAAAAAAAAAACAAACAAAACAAAACCTCACACGTACATTCAGCCTGGCCTGTCCTCCACCACCTCACGAGAAAGTCCCACCGCCGACAGACGGGACCATGCTGTCTCAGGGTCACTGATGGAGCACAGTACATTCCCGTGGGTCACTTCTAGGGATCCCGCCTGTCCCCACCGGTATCGGACTCCCCTGGAATGGAGATAGCTCGTCACCTCCCGGTATCTACGGCGGGCCAACAGCGTCGCAAAGGGAAGGTCGCGAAACATCATCAGCTTTAGCCCTTCGAACTGCACGGCCTGTCTCGCTCCCGGGGCTGACATAAGCTTCTCCAGTGTAGAAACGTCCACGGTCACCGCTATGACGTCTCTGGAGACCTCTTGGGGAGCTGTCGCGGCCTTCCGTATACGATACACTGAAACAAACAGCGCCGACGAACCTGGCATTGAGCCCAAGACCTGATTCCCCAGACGATTCACGTATTCAGTGAGTTCAGTGAGAGGAACGGACTCAGGAACACCCCGGATCCGGAGATTTCGCCAGCGGTGTCGAGCCTCAAGTGCCTCCACAGATCGGGATAGGAGAGCAACTTGAGACCTAAGCTCTGCTACGTCCGTCGAGAGATCGGTCTGCCATTTCGCCACCTCATCCGATTGCGTCTTCACCTCCAACACCTTGGCGTGGACCTCCGCCACTTCGGCCCTCATTCCCATTACCTCCGTTCGCCACACAGAATGCATCTCGTCCATAAATCGACGAAGGTCGCCCTTCGTCGATGGGAGGGCATCATCACCCTCGATGGCACAAGGGTCAGGGATGTCAGTCTGCAAGGGGGGTGCCATAAAATCCTGCCTGGGACCAGGAGTACCGTGTTTTCTAGGTGCCATATCCTTCACGGGCAAGGAGCGAGAGACCGGCGACGAGGGCACACATTCCTCCCCAGAACCCTCTCGCATATGGGCCAGCTCTGCGTTCGGCAGCGTCCCTGCCACCGTCTCTGCCAAAGCCCGGCGCTTCACCTGCGCCCGCTTCCTCGCAGCTGTGCCAGCCGGCTTCACATGTTGCGAGGTGAGCATCTGCATGTTGTCTAGGCTATCAGAGGGCCAGTAATATTCCCCATCATCCGAGGACCCATAGCCAGATAGCATGGCGGGGGAGGGGGCCGCAACCCGGTCAGCGGGTCCCCTGCCCATAGCGTCTCGTATGTCTCGCTGACTCGAACTCTCCGCTTGGCCCAACTTCCTGGTGGACTTCTTACCCATCTTGGGTGCCGTGTATCCAAAGACGGAGGTCAGGGAATCACCTGCGGGTAAAGAGAGGAGAACACGCGGCTCCAAAATGGCCGACCGGAGTAGGCCGCAATCAGAGTTCTGGAGCTGTGAGGCTCCGCAAAGGCAGCTGTCTTCACCAACGTAACTCCGGGGTGTCACCAGCAGTCCCCCCGCAGAGTCGGGGGCACGTAGAGGGCCGATGGCAGCCGGGATAGTATCAAATAAGTCAAAAACTCAGCGGAGCCCGGTTTCACACGACCTCTCGTCTCGGCAGTTAACTCCGCCCCCCACAGACGTACTTTTTAACTGATGAGATTGTGGTTACATTGTATCAGTTAATTTTCTTTTGAAAACTTTATTTTTTGTATTGACAAACTCAGATCACAATGTAATATCAACAAGCACATTCCCACTTAGAAAGCCATTCCTCCCATCTATTAACGAACCAGAGGGGTTGCAAAACATGCACACATTAAACTGCCGCAATCACATCAGAAAACTCTAACAGGGTAATTCAAAGAGATCCGAATTGCTTGAGAAAGCCATTTCTTGGCTATTCGGCTATTCAGAGAGCAGGCAATTCGCCAAATCCTGGCGAAATTGCCTGCACATACGGTGCCTGTTCGAGGGCAGTGAAAACCCCATGAAAAAGCACTGCTTCGGCTATTCAGAGAGCACAAACCAGCAGTGAAAGGTTCCCGAAATGCCCTGCCATTCGGTGGTTTCATGTGGCTGATTGATTCAGGCGAATCCCATAGGCTTCAATTTTATAAATATTCCCGTTTTAATTCAATATCTAATAAATCGTTCATTATAAAATTCTGCAGTAAAGAGTCTCTTTATTTATAGATTTTTTAGGATATTTTAAGCATTTTTCTGGATTTTCTTTTTAAACTTTACATATTTTTTCTGTAACAGCCCTTTTTATTATCATTCCCTGGACCTCATATGTAAATTTCAGACATTTTCGCTCAGTAGTTTGTTTGCAAACAGCGTTTCACTTTTCAAACATTCAAACAAACTGTTTTCCTAATTTATTCACTTCACTCATCTGTGGTGTCGGCTTTTTCCAGCGGCTTCGCTGCGTGTGATCGGCTCCTGCTTGGGTTTTTCTGTGGTTTTCGGTAAATTAATCCAGATGTTTTTGCAGGTTTTCGGCGTTCATTCGCTGGGTTTTGCAGTGAGTTTTCGTCGGGTTTGCGGCAGCTTTTCCCTGCAATTCGGGGACCCTGTGGTGCTTGCTGAATACACCGCAGGGTCACCGAAATGGGATCGGCAAAACAAACCGAATTGAGGAGAACGAAAAGTCACCGAACGTGCGGTGACTTTTCAAATCTCTTTGAATTACCCTGTGCTCGTGGATGAGGTCGCAAGGGAGGGGACGACAGGGACCTAGACAGGTACTAATTAGTGAATTGTATCAGTTAATTTTGACTGATGTTGATAAAAAAAAAAAAAAACTGTATGCAGGGATTTCCTTTCTTTTTGGTAAATTTTTATTTATTATATTCCATAACATAAACATATACATGATTCATTAACATGTTAGAAAGATGTACAAAGAAATCTCTGGATCATCTTATTCTTTACATTTTCCATTTCATAACACATCATTTCTACACATGCAACCAAAAGAAAAAGGGGATAAAAATAACTAAAATTTAAATAAAATTAGTTTCGGTCTAGTCTCTCTAGTTCTCTTAGTAGAGCCCATTTATATTAGGGATTACCGCTTAAATTAAAGATTGAAACTCTAGCATAGGTGTCAGCACTAACCACCTAGACCATATAGCTTCATATTTATGTTGTTCATCTATAGTGCTAAAGTGTAGATATTCTATTGTATGTAATTCTTCCATTCTTTTATACCACATGGTTAAGGGACGTGTAAGCTGTTGCTTCCAGTAAAGTGGGATGATGGCCTTGGCTGTATTTACTATCCTAACGTAAATGGATTGCTTATACCAATTTATAGAACTAGGTATATGATGTAACAACATTGTTGCGGGTGTAACATCTGGTGGGGGTTCTATAAATTTTAAGATTATCTCGTAAACGCTTTTCCAATACGGTTTTATCAAGGCGCAACTCCACCAAATATGGAGCATAGTACTGCATTCAAGATCGCATCGGCAGCATTTTGAGGATACACTCAGGCAAAATGCATTTATTCTAAATGGTGTATAATACCACAGGGTTAAGACCTTGATAGCGGTCTCCTGTATCTTACTAGCTACTGAACACTGGTGTGTCAAATTGCATATCTTAGTCCATTGTTTGTCAGTAAATGCCAACTCCAGTATTGATTCCCATTTACTCATAAAGGATGGTGCGGTACTTGCCGCGCTTGTCTGAAGAATCGAATAGGTCTGGGATATGCTGTGTATAAAGGGTTGAGATTGGACGCAAATACGTTCAAATGAAGTCAGCTGTCTCATCAGCTGGTGGCGTTGTGGTATCTGATCTAAGTAGTGACGGACTTGTGTAAAATGAAAAATATCTAGGAACGCCGTTTGTCGATCTTGTATTAAGCTAGACAAAGGGACCTTACTTGTTGTAGTAAAAAAATGTAAAATCCGAGGCGTATTATCTGCAGGGGTTTCTCTGTGTCCGTCTAGCTTTTTCACGTTGATGCCATTTTGGTGTTCGTTGCAACATGCATTGCGCGCGCGTGAAAAAGTGCGCACATGCTTAGTGTGTTGTTCTCTATTGACTCCTTTGAAAAGCTACAACAGACAGCAAACAGTACGGTCAGACGGACGCAAAAATTGCGCTCATCTGACGCGGGCCTTAGTCTTTAGAATAGGACATTTCAATTCATATTCCATTTATGCCAGTTGGTCGCCAGCATAGCGGACATTGTTAATAATTCTGCTACCAATCTTCACACCGATTTCTGATTCCTCCAGATCCAATTTCCTCATGATAATTTCTACATAAAGATTGAAGAGGAAATGGGATAGAATAGGTCACACACCTTGCCGCAAGCCTTTTTCCAATACTGAAAAAATCTGTATCGTATTGTGTTCAAGAAGTTACTTCTTGGTCTGCGTAGCGGGATCTTAACAGCTGAACCATTTGTGCTGGCCCTCCTAGTTCTTGCAGGATCATCTATAATTTATCATGTTCGATGCAATCGAAAGCTTTGCTGTAGTCAATGAAGCACATGTAGATGTTTTTCTGATGTTCTTAATAAATTTTCATACTCCTCCTCATATTTGTGATATGATTGTGTGTGCCACAACCTCACTGGAACTCAGCTTGTGAATCAGTAGTTCTGCTTCTATAATTGGAATTTTGCTTGCGAGAGAGATCAAGGCTGCTTTCTGGTAATTGCAACAATTCACAGTACTGCCCTTCTTCAGAAGTGGGAATAACATGGATATTTCCCAATCCTGCGGCCACCTCCTGGTTTCCCAGATCGTCAGCAAAAATGTGGTAGTCATTGATGTTTATTCTAAATACTAAATTACATTCCATCCTTACCTAGGTCACCAATAGTTCTTCTAGTAACAATGGAGAGATAGAAGGTTGAGCCATCCTCCTGCCATGATGTGATCCAGTAATTTAAAGAGGCCTATGAGTTTCATAATCATAATCTTTCATTGCTACTTTCCTGATCTGTCTCTCACAGTTTTATGCACTCTATTACGTCTAAAAGTCTGCAATCTACTCTCCTTTGAATGTCACCTCGTTCCTTTTAGGGGCCAGCAACCTTTGCCCTCCAGATGTCTTGGAACTATATCTCCCATAATGCTCAGCTACAATTAGACTGCTAAAGCCTCAAAGGAGATCCAGTTCCAAAACATCTGGGGGGCCGAGGTTGCTGACCCATGTCTTAGATGGTAAGCTTCTGTGCAGGGCACTCTTTTCTATCTCTTGCCATGTGTTATACTAATTTGTTAATTTATGTTTGTACAGGGTGTTAAGCCTGCCCGTAGGGCAGTCTATTGTTGATGGGTGATTTCTACTTGTCGGTGGGAGGAGTTTTTCTAACTGCAGAGAGGGAGGGCTGAGTGGGCAGCTGAGATGGGTTCGCGTGCAGCCGACGATGGCGACGGACACGTTACAAACGCCCTAAACATTGCAGAGCACTGCCACTGGAACTCAAGCATGTGTTCAGACCTCCTCACCCGGTACATTAATCAACAGAGCTGTTGACGCAACAAAAATGATGATGATGATGATTAATAACTCCAACAATTACCTAATTCAGTGCTCTGAAACTGCTCCGTGTCCATAGTTTAAGAGAACGACTTCTAAATTTAATACAAGTTCCAGAATACTCTGCAGGGTAGTTTATAGTAAATATACTAATAATTACCCATGTTGTTCTTTGGTTAGCTTTTACAAAAATAAGTGCTGGACTTCACAAGTTCGGTCAATGTAAATTTTGTAAATTTTCTTACAAATCCACAATCTGGTGTAGAATCACAAATAAAATAGAGAGATACTAAAATCCAAAATATTCTTGACTGTCTTTTTTATCCACCAACAAACTGCTCGTACCAGATAGAGGATGGTAAGGTATAATGCATGAGGATAATATGCATTTTTTCCCCTGAGCTCTGGGTAAGCTTAAGGAATTGCGACAAATCAGCACCTAACAGAACGGAGAATTAAGCAAACCGAAAATATCTGCATGGTGAACTTTTGACCTGTAAAATCTGCAGGGTATAATCTGGCTAAAGAGAAGCTTAGGGCAAGCTACAAATACCGCATAGGAAACATGCCAACATGTACAATTTGAATCATTTGTCAAGATGTTTATGTATGTATGCATTCAATAATCCCAATATAATATTACTCAAATTAATATGTAATCATTTCTTAACAGTTTATTTCTTAGTGCAATTTCAATTATGATTTACCAGAAATCCATTGTTAAATAACCTCATCAAATAAGATATCCATAGCAGTAATCTTGTCATTGTCATTATGTAATCAACACGGTCTGTTCTGTAAAATCTCTGATTGCAGCATTTTAAGAAATAGATTAATAATTTGATTTATAATATTTTTTATATGGATTAATTTACAAACATAAAATTTTCCATGAAAAAAACCCCAAAATGAATTTTTGTCAGCAGATCACTTTACACCATAACAAAATTTATACATGCTTTAACAATGTTACTGTGTACTATACTACATATTGGCTCCAATAATCAATCAATTTCTGCCACATATGACAGTGATCAATGACAAATTATGAGACCTTGCAGGGGGCACAGTGGCCTGTGAAACAATCCAATCTCACTGCGTTACCAGTTATGGCAGGTGGGGAGGTATGTCAAGACACCAGGTGCGTGGGAGTTATGATGGAAGGGGACACAGCGTAGTAAGAGGGATGAGGAAGAGACATGTGAGCTAGTGTGAATAAATAAGGTAGATTCAATGGGAAGAGGGGCATTAGTAGAGGCAAAGAAAGGGATAATGTGTATTTGGAATAGACTAAGGAAAAAAGTCATGGAAATTCAAAGAGATCTAGGAGGAGGAAGGTAGATGGGGAGAGAGATGATTCTAGAGAAGAGGCATGAACGGAGGAGGGAGGGGAGTGACACAAACAGTGGTGCAAAGACAGAATGGAGATACAAGGAATGTAATAAGAAAAAAATCTTCCTTCACTGCTGAGCCATTTCACCTCTTTCCGCTGAGCTCATTTTGACTCTTTTATGCTCATCATATTTAAATGTCAGTTGAAGTGCTATTTTAATATACACACAGACAATTTTTTTTAAAAACCCCCCACTTTTTTATAATTTTTTTGTTATTATTTAATTTTTTTTACTTTTAGACTAAGACTAGTCATGTTTGGTCTCATTGGAAAGGCATTAATACCAAACATGACCCTCTAGCTGCCAAGGATCAGGAGATACGGGGATCCAAAAGAACCCCTAGCTCCACTTGGCAGCTAGGGGGTTAACTGGCCAACTGACGTCATCGCACATACGGCAGAGACGTCGGTGGGTGGGTGGGGCCTGGAGGCTTGGCTGACATCCAAAATGTCAGCCTCTCCTGGATTTGAGTCGCGATCCGGCACCTAAAGGGTTAAAGAGAACCACCGCTGAAAAGGGCCAACTCTGCCCTCTTCATCGGTGCCACACTGTTTTTTCTATGTGGAGCCGTTTGGGAGGGAGAGGGCTCCAAAGGAGCCCGTCCTTCCCTTTCAGATTCATTACTGCAGGCCCAAATTTTTTTTGTCTGGGGGGGTATAATAAAATATGACTTCAATTGACGGTTAAACATAATGAGCATAAAACGGTCAAAATTAGCTCAGCGCAAAGAGGTGAAATGGCTCACCAGTGAAGGAGTTAACAAGCAAAAACATGTAAAAATTGGGTATTTCTAATATTAGGACAAGATTTCAAAACTATTTAGCCGTGGTCTTTTTTAGTGGTTCTAGATTTTGAGGATTAAAATTTTGAAAAAGTGTGTTTTTTCCATTTTTTCATACAGAAAAAAACATATGATCACCCCCGTGGTAATAAAATAACTTAATATGTATCTGCGTTCTCCAAAGCAAAGTACTGTCCCCTAAGTGCTGACAGGATAAACATGTAAAAAGATAGGAGCAGTGTCTGCAAAATAAATCACATATACATAGTGCAGACCGCAGATAAATGTATACAGTTAGTACAGTCCCGCTAGAATCTCATTCACAGAATAAACATTTAATTTTGGGCATATAGCAGGTTCTTTTTACCCCTCCTGGATGGAAGCGGAGTTGATCACCTCCTGAAGTTCAGCATCAAGGAACACCATCGGTACCTCCTTCCAAAAAAACTCGCCAACTGGTAAGTCCAGGACTGGGGGAGCTTTACAGATTCAAGCCCAGGCTCTTAAAGTATTTAAAACAAATTTAATAGTAAAAGCATATAAAATAAATAAAATTTGGAACACATTTGAACGCGTTTCATCCTTATTACATCAAGGACTTCATCAGGGATAAGGTGTTCTCGACGTGTGTCACAATATATACTACACAGAACAGTAATCAAGCCTATTACAGAGTCCGGGGCAGCTTAATAATTGCCACCATCTAATTTAATCAGTCCCTGAAGGCGGAACGCCATGCGTCCCACGGTGTAACGTATTTTCCATTTTTTCATCACATCATTTTTTTATATTAAGTTATAAGATATCATGGAAATAATGGTATCTTTAGAAATTCATTTAATGGCGAGAAAAACGGTATATAATATGTGTAGGTTCCATAAATGAGAAAGAGGAAAATTAGACCTAAACACAAACAATGCAGAAATGTAAAAACAACAACGGCACTTTCGGACTGACAATCGTAAAACCGCCCTGTAACTAAGGGGTTAATTTTTTTAAAAAAAAATATTACGTTTTTACATTGAATCCTATGCTTTTGCCTGTTTAAACCTGTCAAACTGAAACAACGAAAATCAAAGCATTTCAGTATTTGGTGAATTGACAGCTTAGTGAATAGACATATTGGCCTGAAATTGCACTGAGAAATTCACCATTTGGTACAATTACAGACCAATTCAGAGCTTAGTGAATAACCTCTTAAGTGTGTCCCCCTTGGAGAAACTTTCTGAGATCACACTCGTGACACCGTGTGTTACTATGAAGAAGCTACAAGGAGCAGCCTCAGTGCTAGTTCTACCCAGTGCTGTATCTTGGCCTAGGCCGAAAAGGCCTAGGCCTAGGGCGGCAGTTTCCAGTGGGGCGGCAAAAACAGCAGCTACTGTGTGTCAGTCTGGTGGATTGTTAACCCTTTAAGTACCTAGGGTCTTTAAAGTCAACGCATTTATGATGGAACAGTTCTGCCATTCGTCCTTAAGGGTTAATTAGGCAGCAGAGGCCTTGTTATCTTTTGTCTGGCTATCCATAGAAACATAGAAAATGTCGGCAGATAAGAACCTTTCGGCCCATCTAGTCTGCCCAATTACATGGATACTTTACCTGGATTTATCTTTTGTTTAGGATAGCCTTATGCCTATCCCATGCCTGCTTAAATTCAATTACTGTTTTGGCCTCTACCACTTCAACTGGAAGGCTGTTTCATGTATCCACCACCCTCTCAGTAAAATAATGCTTCCTGATGTTACTTTTAAACCTTTGCTCCTCTAATCTAAGACTATCAGGGTTATCCAAAGAGATTCGAAAAGTCACCGCACGTTCGGTGACTTTTCGTTCTCTTCAATTCGGTTCCTTTTGCCGATTGCATTTCGGTGACCCTGCGGTGTATTCAGCAAACACCACAGGGTCCCCGAATTGTAGGGAAAAGCTGCCGAAAACCTGACGAAAACTAACCGAATGCACGCTGACAACAAGCAAAAACATCTGGATTAACCTTCGAAGAGGAGCCGAACAGGAGCCGAAAAGGAGCCGAATCACACAGAGCCGAAGCAGCTGTGACGTAGAGGAGGCAGTGAATAAATTAGAAAAACCATTTGTATGAATCTGGGAAAAAGAAACGCTGTTTGCAAAGAAACTACTGAGCGAAAATGTCTGAAATTTTCACAGGAGATCCAGGGAATGATAATAAAGAGGGCTGTTACAAAAAAAATAAGCAAACTGAAAGAAAATAAAAAAAAAAAATCGGACTTTTAATTTTTTTTTTAAAAATTCAGAAAAATGCTTAAAGTATCCTAAAAAATCTATAAATAAAGAGACTTTTTGCTGCAGAATTTTATAATGAATGGTTTATTAGATATTGAATTAAAACGGGAATATTTTTAACATTGAAGTCTATGGGATTCTCCTGAATAAATTTGCCGAATTAAACCACCGAATGGCAGGACATTAGGGGAACCTTTCACTGCTGGTTTGTGTTCTCTGAATAGCCGAAGCAGTGCTTTTTGATGGGGATTTCACTGCCCTCGAACAGGCACCGAACAGGCACCGTATGTGCAGGCAATTCGACAGGATTTGGCGAATTGCCTGCTCTCTGGATAGCCGAATGGCCAAGAAAGGTAACCGAACGCTGATTTTCAGCGTTCGGTTACCTTTCTCAAGCAATTCGGATCTCTTTGGATAACCCTGTATGTCTTCTTGTTTTGCTACTTTGTTTCCTTTTAAAAATACTCCCTTCCCCTACCTTGTGGATTCCCTTTACGTATTTAAATGTTTCTATCATATCTCCTCTGTCTCGTCTTTTTTCCAAGCTGTTCATGTTAAGATCATTAAGCCTTTCCTGGTAACTTTTCTCCTTCAAGGCGTACACCATTTTAGTAGCCCTTCTCTGAACTCTCTCTAAGATGTTTATATCCTTCTGGAGATACGGTCTCCAGTACTGCACACAGTACTCCAAGTGAGGTCTCACCAGTGCTCTGTACAGTGGCATGAGCACTTCCCTTTTCATGAGTCTGACACTTCCTGGTGTCTCATTGCAGTGTCTGGTCAGCTTATTAACCCATTCAGTTAAATGGAGAGAGTTTTCATTTTTTTATTTTTGCAATTCCTTATTTTAAATATAATAAGATAAGATAACAACACATGTATGTCGCACCAGAAGACACAACGTCAAAAAATAAACTTCCGAGAGAATAGAAAATAGACAAACTTTTACAGGACAACGACATATCAAAAAAAGAATAAAAATAAAGAGTTTTTCATTCTTACTAAAATCATTTTGTTAAAACTCCATTAATGAAAAAACTTCATTAAAAAAAGGGTTATAAAAGAAGGGGGAGAGGGCTATTAAACTAGATCTTAATTAATACTCCACCTTATAACAGTTACAGTTACAAGCATTTATAAAGCACCAACAAATTCCTTAGTGCTGTACAATGGGAGAGACAGAATAACAAATATACATACATTTTTACACACACTGAACAGAAGGAGGAAGGACCCTGCTCAAGAGTTAATAATCTAAGAGGAGAGGGGTGACACACTAGATGAGGTAACATAACACAAGAGAAATTTATATGAGGATCCATAACCCGTTCTTTAAAAATACTTCCAAATTGTATGGCCATTTTAAGAGTGCAAAAAATAGCTGTATACGACTCGTGTCTCCTGCACTATCCAAAAACGGCTGGTTTCAAAACGTAATAATACTATAACCTATCGCCTAGTATCCTATTATATTAATATTACCATAACATTAAATTCCACAGCTAATAGATATAAAATATGGATACTTGGCGATAGTGCAGGAGACCTGTATACAGATATTTTTGCAAAAATGGATTCTTGCACCGGGCCCTGAGGTTTCTAGTTACTCCTCTGCTATAAAAGCAAGCAGCAGCCAGGCCTTCACTGGCTGCTGGCAGACTGCACTACTTGCTCAACGATTGCTAGGGGAGAGACAAAGCTTCTTCTGCAACGGTGCCAGGGCTCAGTGAGAGCAGGCTGGCTTCAATGAGCAGCAATCACTGCCTGACACCACGCCCCTGTCAGTTGACATCAGCCACAGAGGAGCCGACTGCCCGCGCGCAGCAATGACAGGCTCTGTACTCAGGAAGCAGGAACCCCAGAGATACTGCTGGCCTCCAGCCCCTCCCAGCATATCCAGCCAGCCCCTATGGCCCATCTATTACACTGCCAACAGATGATGCCACCTGACAGGCATTCTGCAGCATCCTGATCTGATAAGAGGTGCCTCCTTTTAATGTTTGAGCTGAGGGCATTTCTTCTAAGTGGTGAGTGACTAACACACATCACACACACCCTCCATATATACTGTCACCATACTGGTTCCGTCCATATTTACTGTCACCATACTGGTTCCATCTATATATACTGTCACCATACTGCCTCTCTATATACTGTCACCGTACTGCCTCTCTCCATATTTCTACTGTCCACAATACATGTCATGTAGTCCTGATTTAATCATTCCTTTTCATTTTTCAACTAAAATTAAAATAAAATGATTTTGGTGATATCAGTGTGGTGCTTGTTATTCAGTTTTAGTTAAACTTTATGCATCCTATATACTAAGGGCAGCCCCAATTTTGGCAGCAAATCTCTCTGTCCCTGTTTTGCCCTTATCTCCCTCTTTTTAGGGGCTCCTCCATATACTGGGTTTGGGTTGTCTTTAAGGAATCCTCTGTAGGTTGTTTCTGGATGTCTTTAGACCCTCCTCCATATTTGGGGTGTGTAGATGTTTATAGGGGCTCCTCCATATGTGTGTGCGTGTCTCTGCCAAAGAGTTATGCGATCATACCTTCTAGTTGTTGTTTTACTTAATATGTGTAACACAGACGAAAGTGAATCCCAGACTCTCTGTATTGTGTAACACAGACATAAGTAAATCCCAGACTCCTTGTATTGTGTCCTCTGTGTGTATAATGTGTAATGCAGACATATTGGTAAATCCCAGACTCCCTGTATTGTGTCCTCTCTGTGTATTATTATGTATAATACAGAAGTCAAATGTGGAGGGGACCCAAAAGTTTCCTAAACTTGTTGGCAGGCCTCTCCATGCAGCCTGTACTGCACTAAGTGGATGATGGCCACTGCATTATAGCAACAACCATCTTTAAAACCAGAAAGTGTCTGGCTGTTTAAACAGGAGGTGTGGCCTTGTAATGAAGGAGTGTGTCCAATTTAATTTAGGGGGTGCACGAGTTTAGTCAGGCCTAGGGCAGCACAAAACCTAAATACACCACTGGTTCTACCTGTATGGTAATGGTAAAGAACACGTGTGATATTGTGGAATATTAGAACCTTTCTTCCAAGCAATACATAACAAATTAAAAATTAACAAATTTACATTATTTTAATCTCTTTACTATCTCAGTGCAAAATTGCCATTTTCCTATATATGTAATGGATAGCCATGCATTCCATGTGGATGGAGTAGAGCCCGTGGAGACACAGGTTCAAATCCCGGCAAGAGGATCTCTCCAGTAAGGCAAATGTCAGATGAACGCAGTCTGAGCGCGCTCTGCGTGCGTGCATAACGGACGTACGTAGTGACGGAAGATACTGTAGACACCACATGGTCCGTTTTTTTGACGGATGTAGAAAAAAAAGGGAAATATGGGAAACAAAATTAATTAAAATTAAATGACAGGTACAGTCAGCCAGACCAAAAAAACTTCTGAGCGTCAACGTGATGGATGTCGCAAATGCACTGCGCCTGACGTCGCATTATCACGCACACAGGCTGCTACGTGGACATGGCACACTCTGGGCGTCCGTCGTAGCACTTTTACATCGAAGCCTAAATGGCGTCAGTTTCCACCTGCGTGGTGCGTGCGCACTTTGGTGCACACGTACTTCGTGTGTTGGTCTCTATTGATCACAAATCAATGCTACAACGGATGTTAAACTGTGCGGCAACACAGACATGATGACTGCGTTCGTCTGACGCTAGCCTAAGTGTCCTTGGCCAAGATGCCTAACGGTACATATTTGCCACCTAGGACATACTTGAAAACGAGAGAAACCGCAATGTATCCTTCCTGGTTGAATACATTCATAAAAAAATAAATAAATGTTATGACGATGTTCTTTAGAAAAAAAGCATGTGGTAGGGAATTGCAGCTAATCTCTTAAGGAATCTTTGCCTAATACTCTTGATTTAGCCAACATTTCCTTATGTAAGTCAAACTAATGCTGAAATGTAAAATTCAGTGATTACATTTGTTAAAGGCTACTCACGGCTTAGCGAATAGACACACAGCCTGGGATAGAAATCCATGAGTGGCCAGTAGAAGAAAAATTCTGTGCTTATTAAATTGCTTATGTACCTGGGAAAGGCATAGTTATTTGACAAAAGGAGAAATTCTAACAGGGTTATTCAGAGAGAGGTGAAACACAGGAGAACTGACAGGAGAAGAGCACAATCTAGACCAAATAGCCTATTTGGAAAGTGAGATAAATGGGAGAATTTTTATGGTTTGCTATTTTGATCTAGAATTTTCAGTTCTCCAGTCATTTTCCTGGTTTTCACCTCTCTCTGAATAACCCTGTAAGGGCTCTTTTAAAATCTTTACTCAAAAACGCTCGCGCAGCGCGTTAATTTGTGCGCAAAGCGTTAAATGTTAACGTGCGTAAATTAACACTGGTATTACAATCCGAGCGCATTTTTTCATCTGTCAAAAAATAACGTGCGTAAAAAAGACGCGCAAAAACGCACGCGCATTAACGCTGCGCGCAGAAATCGGTGTGCGGACTGTTTTTTCACGCGATTCAGCCAATCACAATTAAGAACCACAATTGTCTCCCGTTCAGTTTTTGCGCCTGTCAAAATCAATCTGAGTATATACAGTTGTGTTCAAAATTATTCAACCCCCAATGCTGTAAAGGGTTTTAGGGAATTTAGTGTACATTTGTAATTGTATTCAGGATGAAATCCTACAAGGACTTTTTAAAGAACCATATGCAACTAAAATGACATCAATTGGGTTGAATAAAACTGATAATGATGTGAGCACAGAAAAGACATTTGTGGTTATTTCATTATAAATGTTATGTTATATTTGTCTGACCTACACGTGCCTCTTTGATTTAATTGTAAGCAAGATGACTGAATGATCAAAATCAATGTCAAACTGGCCAAAACACTCAATTTCAGTGGGGGTTGAATAATTTTGAACACAACTGTATGCTGCAGCAATAATAAAAACACGCACAACTTCTCCATTTTATTGTTTGGGTATGTGTAGAATGTGTAACTATACTTTGCTGTATTTTTATTTTTGGACTGGTGTATTTGGTTTCGGCCAGGATGTTCAGGTTTGTCGTTACCAACAGCTTTTCAAAGACGTTAAAATTATGCGCGCAAACATTGTCCGTTAAAATTTGCGCATAGATTGTAATATCATCCACATACCAGCGCAGAAACGCATTTGTGCTCACAATGTTAAGTATAGGACGCACAATGTACATTCCACTCGCGCAGGGTTCGCGCAGGTTCACCAGCGGTAGACGTTAACGCGCATTTTTTGCGCGGACATTGTAATACGATGTTCTGCGCAAAGGCTTTTTCTCCTCGCGTTAATGCGTTTTTGTGTTTTTGCGCACGTGTTAACGTTTGCGCAAACAATTTAATAGAGCCCTAAGTGTTTTGACTAAACTCAGAATGGAGACAAAAGAATACAGCACAGTGAAATAGATGAACAGTTATTGCATCATTTGGAAAATGAAAAATACAACTTTTGCCAGCGCAAACCTAATCAGGAAAAGATTGCAAAAATGATTGAGAATGCTCCAGCAGTGAAATATGCTAACTAGCTATTATAATGGCTCCCGGTAACATTAATTTAGTTATTTTTCTAATGTATTTCATTAGATTAATGCGCTGTACTTGTCTTTAACGTGCCAATAATTTCTTTTAAATGTAATTATGATTTGCCTTTTTTGCTAATATTCTCTTTTACTATTAACTTTTAAAATAACGTAGCAACATAAAGCTACTTAAAATCACATCTCTACTAAATAAGTAGGGCAGTGCTTGGAAAATCACGCCTGACAATGCTTTGGGTTCACTATGACACAAACCCACAAATCATTAATTCCCTCCAGACTTAGCAACATTAGTGTAATGCAGAAAATGCACAGGGGTCAGACCCAGTAAAATGCCGTTAATATAGAAACGTAATAAAGTCTAATTCAAGAAAAGAGCCTGAGGAAGATGAACCATGCATGGAACTACAAAGAGATACATGCGTATCGAACATATGTAACCTTCACACACTCCTCTTATAAATCACACAGTTGAAATGGAGAAGTCATTAATCACTGCTCTCAAATACAGACTGTGATTTATGACTTCTCATGTCAATCACTGTGCAATATCATACTCCCCTGCCTTGCTTTCTTTCCCCATCTGAGAGAAAAATTGGTAAAATAATTATACAAACATAAGTTTACATTCATATATTCTGTATCCCAGAATTGCCACTTTGTGCTTTAACAACATTGATGATGCACGCCAGTATTTCTCGCTTTTATTCAAAGACTCTGCCTAAGTATCCCTTAGTTTTTGTTTCAGAAAAACTACAAAGTGCAAACAATTGATTTTTTTAAAGTACATTTACTCTTACAAACCCAGAACAGCATATCACAGAGGGCGTATTTAGGTATTTTGCTGCCTTTACTTGATGTTAGGTAAATATAAACATAAACATGAAATTAAGGAAAAGAAAGATTGTAAGTTCCCACAGGAATAGGACCTTTGTTTCCTCCTGCACTGGTTTTCCAAAATGTTGATCAATGTATTGTAACCCTGTCGCTACGGAATATGCTGGCGCTTCACAAATAAATAATAATAATATTCACACCCCATAGGGACTATTTATGTCTATACAAATGTTATTTAGAGCATCAAATCTTATTTATATTTTCTAACAACATTTATTCTGGTTTAGAGACTTATTTTTGGGACTTTTATTGCCATGCAGCTCTGTTATACGCCCTTGCAGCACGAATATATTGAATCTGTGAAAGAAAGAACATTAAGAAAAGATGCAGCTCCCTCCATTCTGCTGCCCTGAGCACGGCATAGTTGGCCTATGCAAGAATGCATCCCTGCATTAGATATATGTGGTATATTAGGTACTAAAAGAGAACAAATGCAATATTAAGTATAATCCTCACCAAACATAAGTGTGCCTTTTATAACCATTTACTAACAATTTAACTTGACTCACCTATATCAATTGAATGGTGCGGCTACCTTTTATAAAATTGCTTGATATTTTATAGGCATCTGGATCAGTCCTACAAGCAATTCTTCAGGAGCGAACGGGTAATATTAAGGCAGGGCAAGTGGCATTTCAGCAGTAAGGAAATAAATAACTAGTGTTTATTCTATTTTTGATTCGGATCTAAGCACAAAATGATGGATTACACTGCAGAAAGCAGACTCTGAGCTTATACTTTTCCCCCTCTATGACAAGGTACAGCTTGCAAACCAATTACTTAGCACTCACAATACAGTTTTATTTATTAGCCATTGCTTGTTGTTTTACAGTTTTTACTAAAAAAATAAATAAATAAAATAGAAACCATTTGCTGTTAGTGGGTCAAGTATTAGAATTTGGATTTCAAATGAAGTTAATGGTATTAAAAAAAAATACTGTGATTATTCTTTTATAACACCAAAACGTCAAGAATGCACATAAAAGGATCTGTTGTGACATTGTGCTTTTATATACTATTTGGATAAATATAAGTGTGCATCTTATGTACGTTATAACGTTATATATTGTGCACTGTGTATGTAAAGTAGATGTTGCATATATTTCCTCTTTGCGTCCTGGTTTTACCTTTAGATTACAAGGCAGGTGCTGACTGTCTAGCAGCCTGCCCCATAGTGGCCGCTAGACTCGCGGATGCTCGGGGCAGCACTAAAGTGCCATCCCGAGCATCGCCTCCATGGAGTCCATAAGACTCCATGGAGGCTTCTGCTGCTGGGTCACCTGGCCGTCAGGATCTAGCCTGTTGCAAGAGTGATCGCGGAGGGAGATCAGGCCTTTCTTGCTGCGGGATGTGTGGTCAGTATTTGATTTTTGGGGGCTTTTCAGCTGCTGCTAACTGTTTCTGTAGCAGTGGAATCAGTTAGCAGCTGCTCAGAGCGGGTATTAACTTTTCAGTTACCTACAACTCTTAGTAACTAGAGTTAGGACCTTGTGATCATAACACTAGTTAATCTGTGCTTGCACTTTGCGCTCCCCATGTTAAGTATCGAGAGCGCAAAGTACAGTAAGCTCGCGGTATAAACCGCTAATACTGATTCACTAACTAATTTTTTTAACCCGTTATCGAATCAGAGGTGATCTATGCGGAGCGCTATATCCTCTTTTAAGGTTACGCTAACGTGAGCGCTAGCATTCGCTTGAAGGAGGTGATAGGCTCTGTAATTTTTTAAAACTTGTTTTGTCTGGCGGAATAATAAAACAGGACTTCAAATCACTTTTAAACATGATGGGCAAAAACGGTCAAAATTAGCTCAGCACACAGAGCTGAAATGGCTCAGTAGTGAAGGTGTTAAGAAGCAAAAACATGTGTCAGGACCCCTGTCTGGAGCCCCCCAGCACCCCACGTAAAGCCCGCCGTAAACGGAAGAAATGCAAACCTGGAGCTGCGTTGTCCTGACTGCAGGGCAGCACTTCTACAAGACGGCGTAGCCTATGTCCCACCTTGCTCTCAGCACTGCAGGCCTAACAGGTGCCTCTAATCCACGCAGAGACTATTTCCCTATTTAAGGGTGGAGCACCCAGAAGGCAATGCTTCAGCATTATGGTTCCTGAGCCAGCAAGCGAAGTACACAGATCCAGACGCTATCCTGTGCTTACTCTCTGCATCAAGTCTCCCGAGCCATCCAGAGACTTCATCCTAGACCCCTGCATCCTGGTTTCCCGCTGATCAACTGTCTCCTGATTCCTCAGCTATCAAGAAACCATTCAGCCCTTTTCCTGTCCTGTCTCGTATCCCCAGTAAGTCTCCTACGTGTGTCTACCCTCTGTGTCTCCTTGTATTGTGTCTCCTGCATCCCTTTGTGTCCACCAAAGATTGCATATTCCATTGGTCCATCTCCTTAAGTTCTGCCCTTCATCTTGCATAACCTGGACTTATTTATCTGAATCCTACAAATAAACCCCTGTTTTCCCTAACCTGGTCTCTGTGTGTCACTGCATCCTGGGTTCGGAACCTTGCCTGTCACGCTGGTGCCTTACAACATGTAAACATTGGGTATTTCTAAACTTAGGACAAAATTTAGAAACCATTTAGCTGGGGTCTTTTTTGACAGTTGTAAACTTTGGGGCTCAAAGTTTTTTAAAAATTTTTTCATAATTTTTGTATAGCAAATTATACGATATGATGAAAATAATGGTATATTTAGAAAGTTCATTTAATGTCAAGAGAAAGGGTGTATAATAAGTGTGGGTTCCATAAACGAGTAAGAGGAAAATTACAGCTAAACAAACAGCGCAGAAATGTAAAACCAGCAGTGGGTACTTTTGGACAGACAATGGTAACATTACCTGGTCACTATGAGGTTAATAGATTATAAATTTGAGGAGCACCCTCGTCCTTTACTTCTGTTAATTTTAGCTTGTCTGCAATATCATATTTACATAAAGGGTTTAGTAAACTCTTTGGGCCTTGCTCCATGCTCAGTGAAAAAAGGGACATGGTCTGCACGGGAAGATTTTCCTCACTGTCTGTAAGGATATAGAGTCACCCAGCACTCAGACAAATCCCAGCAAGGCAAGGAAACCCCTAATCTGAGAAGCTGGTCCTTGATAATGGCCAGGAACTAAACTAAAGAAGGTATACAAACAATACATAGAAGTACAGATCAGGGACAGGAGAGATATCGTAGTAATAACAAGCCTGAGGTCGGTACACGAGATCAACCTATGTCAAGGAATACACAGAAATCACAGTCAAATATACAAGCCAGAAGTCAAATCAGAAAATGATATGCAGGAGCTAGAAGACACGCGCTGAGGGGTAGAATAAACCACGTCGGGGCTCCGAGCACAGTCAGTAACTGATATTTAAAGGCCTAGGTCTCTGCTCAGGTGCAGCATTCAAAGTAGCCTGATTCAGAGACTGGCGCCCTCTCTTGGGGAGACCGCACTGCAGGGGCACCAGCAGGCATGACAATGTCTCCCATTTACTGCACCTATTTTGAGGAAGGCACTATATTAGCTCTTGGTCCTGGAAGTAAGCGGATGCACAGAGTAATACCTGCCATATCCTGGACTCCATGGAGCCCACTACGTCCCAGCTGTGAGATTCACGCAAGCTTGCAGACGCAGGATTGCACAGGGGCCACAGCTGAAGCGCCGAGGGAGACCAGGAACTATTTGCTCCCGGTGAGAGGAAGTGGTGCTATGTATAATATCCAGTAGTTTATATTAACATCAACCTTGAAATAGTGCCCATTGTCTGCTGCTTTTTCACTCTACAAATTATGGTAATAACTGGAGTGGAATGCAAACTACATTCAGAAATGCTAGAACAGTGAAAACGGTAGAAAATAGATGAAAGGAATAAAAGTCTGTCAATTAACAGTAATACATATGACACATTTTTGATTTAGTGTAAATGAGAAATTATAAAGTTAAAAGCATTTTCCTGAACATATTACCAACAATTCACATTTGGGTGATGATATGCACAAAACTAAACAATACAGCTACAGTTGTGTTCAAAATTATTCAACCCCCACTGAAATTGAGTGTTTTGGCCAGTTTGACATTGATTTTGATCATTCGGTCATCTTGCTTACAATTAAATCAAAGAGGCACGTGTAGGTCAGACAAATATAACATAACATTTATAATGAAATAACCACAAATGTCTTTTCTGTGCTCACATCATTATCAGTTTTATTCAACCCCCAAGTGACATTCAATCTTAGTACTTAGTACAACATCCTTTTACAGTTATAACCGCTTTTAAACGTGAAGCATAGCTTGACACAAGTGTCTTGCAGCGATCTACGGGTATCTTCACCCATTCGTCATGGGCAAAAGCCTCCAGTTCAGTCACATTCTTAGGCTTGCGCACTGCAACTGCTTTCTTTAAGTCCCACCAGAGGTTCTCAATCGGATTTAAGTCAGGTGACTGCGATGGCCACTCCAAAATGTTCCAGCCTTTAATCTGCAACCATGCTCTAGTGGACTTGGAGGTATGCTTGGGATCATTGTCCTGTTGAAAGGTCCAACGTCTCCCAAGCCTCAGGTTTGTGACGGACTGCATCACATTGTCATCCAATATCTCCTGGTACTGAAGAGAATTCACGGTACCTTGCACACGCTGAAGCTTCCCTGTACCTGCAGAAGCAAAACAGCCCCAAAGCATGATTGACCCCCCGCCATGCTTCACAGTAGGCAAGGTGTTCTTTTCTTCATAGGCCTTGTTCTTCCTCCTCCAAACATAGCGTTGATCCATGGGCCCAAACAGTTCTAATTTTGTTTCATCAGTCCACAGAACACTATCCCAAAACTTCTGTGCTTTGTCCACATGACTTTTGGCATACTGCAGTCGACTCTTCTTATTCTTTGGAGACAGCAAGGGGGTGCGCCTGGGAGTTCTGGCATGGAGGCCTTCATTACGCAGTGTGCGCCGTATTGTCTGAGCTGAAACTTCAGTACCCACATCTGACAAATCTTTTCTCAGTTCCTCAGCAGTCACACGGGGACTTTTCTCCACTCTACGCTTCAGGTAGCGCACAGCAGTCGAAGTCAGCATCTTCTTTCTGCCACGACCAGGTAGCGTTTCAACAGTGCCCTTTGCCTTGAATTTGCGAATGATGCTTCCTATGGTCTCTCTTGGTATGTTTAACATCTTTGCAATCTTCTTATAGCCATTGCCCTTCCTGTGAAGAGTAATCACCTCTTCTCTTGTCTTCCTGGACCATTCTCTTGACTTCCCCATGTTTGTAACCACACCAGTAAATGTCTAGAAGGAGCTGAGTATCACAGTCAATTTAAAGCTGCCTAATTGGTGCTTATTATGCTTTATTGCTGCTCCGTGACATCCACAGGTGTTTTCAATACCTGATTGAAAACACTTGAATGAACCTCTGTTCTTCAGAGTGGTAGTCTTTAAGGGGTTGAATAATTGTGTCAATGAAGAATTCACAAAAGAAACATTTACTATTGTGTTACAAAACCAATTGATGTCATTTTAGTTGCATATGGTTCTTTAAAAAGTCCTTGTAGGATTTCATTCTGAATACAATTACAAATGTACACTAAATTCCCTAAAACCCTTTACAGCATTGGGGGTTGAATAATTTTGAACACAACTGTATATTGCTGTTGCTTATTCTCAGTGATCTCATAATCCTGTTCTTGTATTAGCAATATACAGTATATCCTCCTGGACTGGTAAGGCTTAAAAAGGCCAAAACGGTTATCAAGTATTGTCGAATCTTTCATGCTGAGTAAACTTCATTAATATTTCAGTTCATGACACCCTGTCTGGGTGATAGCAGTCTGATTTTCATATGGAATAATCTTCTCAGTAATGGCACCATTGAGCTAAAACCTTACTAGTCCTGAGTTGGTATACACTGAAGGACTCTCATGGACCTGTTTTGACTTCCCCAATAAAGCTATATCTGTTAAAATGTTTAGGCTAACATAATTTCCGGACCTGCCAAATTGCAGACTCCTTCATGTAACACATGATTTTTCCTCATTCCTTTATAATCATCTGACAGTCCTAGACTGTCACCTGGTTTTCAGAAGACCTGAAGGAAAAAAAAGCAGTGAGCACCTATTTAATGGTATTTGCAGCTCCTTAATGCTTGAAATTAGAGCTTTTGAATCCTATGCATGCAGCACTTGTGTATGAGCAGCCCCGATTGGCTGCTCAGTAGGCTTGCTATTCATGCTGCACCAAATTTCCATATCCTTTTTGGAACTTGACTATGATAGCAGTGATTAAAATCACTTCATGGTTATGCCCCTCAGCAGTCACAGCAGCTCTCACCTTATCCTAGACCAGTGATGGTGAACCTTGGCACCCCAGATGTTTCGAACCCATCCCATGATAATCTACAAGACTTAAGTGTGACTAAGCATCATGGGACATGTAATTCGAAAACATCAGGCGGGCAAAGATTCACCATCACTGTCCTAGACCATGTGAAAATTAGCAGGTTTGAATTTTACTAAACACTAGAGACCTAAGTTTTCACAGAAGGACATGTCCACTCAGTTAATAGCTTCTGCATTTGACCTTTTAGATCCCCAGCTACACTTTTTGTGTTTTTCATATTTGGTCCATGATGAAAAGAACAAAAATTAGCTGTTTATTTTTTGATTTTTTTTTTCATTAGTAAATGTAACATTTGTCCAAACCCTAAAGTTTGGGGTGCGCACACCCACGAATAGAACAGTTCCATTGAACTCAGATTTTTCAGTTTCATTGTGTGTAGCCATTTCCTTATTAATATAGAGACTATTGAAGCTGCAGTACCAGAATTATGCAGCAAAATAGGCCCAGTGAAAAGCTAGCTATAATGGCACTGTGTGACTCTCCTGGAGAGAGATAGGACAAGGACTCAGTGGGGGCAGGAGGAATGGAAAAAAGACACACCAGTTATGAAATAGGTCCATGAAGCCCTTAGTCAAGCACTGACTGCAGCTTCCATGACATAGACAAGCTCAGAGTAATTAAAAAAGTGGAGCTGGGAGCAGTTTTCAGCAATCTAAACAAGCAACCTGGGACTTATTGTGAACTGAGGACTGGTGAAGCAGAATGAATCATCAGTACGAGGGTCATTTTAGTGATTTTGCAAAATAACCTCACCTCTTCAAAGTTCAGATGGTGAGTGCAAAAACAAGGAAAACAACACAAAAATGTCCCAAATGTTTTGCATCATTAAATGGTCCCACATAGCCTTTTCCTGTGTTTATGGCTTAACTCTGATACTGCTAGCTCAAAGTAACCAGTTATAGGGAGACTGAAATTCCACACAAGCCATCAAGACTTTGCAGCTTTCTAATAGCAGCTTGATTGGAAGATGCAAACTCACTTAACACCAGCTTTTGGAAGCAAACACAGGTTGGGCACCCCCTTATCCGGAATTATAAAATCCAGAATTTTTGTTGCTATCCAGATTTTAGTGTTTCCGGACAAGTGGCACTTGGGAAATCAGAGGTTTGTTCAGTAACTCAGCAGCTGCTGAATTGCTGCCTGGCAGTAGTTCAGTTTGCTGCAGCAGTCTCACTGAATGCGTTGGCTGTGAATATTGAAGCAAAAGGGTGGAGGATTGCTTAATGAAAGGTGTTGCTTCTGCAACATCCACTGTTGTACTAGGAGAAACTGAGAGCCATGGCGTCTATGATATTAATATTAATTCTAGCAGAGCTGAGTGCCTCTGCATAGGGGAAAAACATTATAGGGGGGGATATAACTTTCATTATTTCAGTTCGTTTAATTTTATGCATTTTATTACCACTTTTGTGTTAATGTTTCCCATGTTCCAATAAATATTTGGTGTTTTGGTCCACTAAAAGTTCAAACTGAACATTTCCTTATTGGATTATTTGCTCTGTGGAGGTGGCCATCTTTCCCATGTCACACTCAGCTGCTCTGCAGCACCTCTCTATTCAGCTGCAAGTGCTAAGTTAGCAGTGCTGAGCGCTGAACTGCAGCACATAGTTCAGTGCCGAGTTGTTAACTTTCCACTTGCAGCGGCTGAGGAGCTGGACGTGCCTCAGCTCCTGAGTGCTGCAGCGGGCCACGGCACAGTCTGGGAGCCTCTGGGCAGCCCCAGTATACGACCTGCTGCCCGGAATCTCGCTTACTCCGAGCATCATATCCGTGAAGAAATGCTCCCGCCATGATCTCCTTCCTCTGATACATTGTATTCTCCTGGATTCTGAAATCCGTAAGAATCTGAAATTAGGGATACTCCACTGTATTCTCTATATATGTAACACTTCAATGTTCTTGAACCCCGTAACATACTTGAAAACGAGAGAAATCTCAATGTATCCTTCCTGGTAAAATCCTTTATAAATAAATAAATAAATATATTTTTTAACAGCTGCATTGGGCATTACTTGCTAACATCTGGCTCTCACTATACAAAATATACAAACTATAGGAAGCATAAAAATACAGTAACAAGCTGGCCACGCAGAGCTCCTACAAGAGTTACAGTTTGACTTAGAATAGCAGCAGATATGTCAACATTTACCAGTGGAGTTTTTATAGTTAACGACTCACTCATTACTGTTAACGGCCCTATTGGAATTAGACCCGTCTTTGGAGACCCGGAGTGCTTAGCATCCCTATGCGCTGCTTCGGTAAGACTCAAATTTACTTGAGCTTGTTTTGTAATAACAAGGATGTCATGCCAGCAATAAAGATTTAACACATGCAAACCTAAATGTGGGCTTCTTTTAGCAGTTTTCAGCTCAGCTTGTAATGGGGCACCCTATGGGTTCTGTAGTTTATCTTGTCTGTGAAATGTTTTAAAGAAATTGCTGGTTTTCAATTAATACAATATGGTATTTTATATACTCTCTAAGTACATCAAATAAAGGCTTATATAATAAAATTTGTGTGGATTCTGGCAACACAAACAAACATTTTATAATGTTTAGATTTCTATAAGGAACACCTTGGATTTGTAAATCAATGCAAATTATTTCCATTACAACATCTTAAACAAAGTCATTTTATGATGATGATTGGGGAAAAAAATATATCTGAACTCTGATCTGTTTTCTTAACTAATGCACTTTTTTTTAAAAACCGGAGAATGATTTCTTGGCGTTCTATCAAAAGGGATTACAATCAACCAATCAACTAATCAATTAATTTTCCAAGCTTAAGTAGATCCCAGCTTATGGGCAAAATGCAACAATGCTATTCATGTAAACAAAACTTAAAAGGGAGAGTAGTTGAAGGGCCGATGTCCTTATTAAACTCACAAATTTCGTACAGCTGATTTTTTTGGACACATCTTTCATTTGTAATTTGATGGAGTGACCTTCAATCACAGCTGAAGATTTGTCTTGAGGTGAAAAGCAGCAACACACGATCTGTGGAGATGATTTGCTGAGAGTCACGAAAGAAGGTGAAGTCGGGAAGATAATAAACAGCTTTTGACCTTGCTGCCAAATTCAAAATAACGAAGATGTGTCTCTGTTTTATTTCAGCATTTATAAGAAATCTCAAAGTATTATAAGAAATCATGCCGTCCATGCTTCTCGTCAAGTTATACATATTTCTCTTACATTTTTGCACTCTAGTCCTTTGAGGAATAATAGTTTTTCTCTGGTATATTATCAAAGGTCAATAATTTCTCTTCAATAGAGAATTTGTTTTGCGAGAAACAACAGTATGTCAAATTCTATGATATTTTATACAAAAATAATAAAAAGAAGAACTATCTTGGGTGTCGTGCAGATTCTCGTATCAGGCTAAACTTTCTGAAGGGAAGATGAGGATTATAAAGCAATTTGGCTCATACAAAAACCGCTCTGACTTGCAAGTATGACATTTTTTTTCACATGAACTCTTCATCTCCTGGAGAACAAACTGGAAACAATGTTGCAGTCTGAGATGCATATTAACCCTTTGATTGCGGAACACAAGAGTGTTACAAAATGTTGGCTCCATGAGCTAGATTTCCATAATGCCCGGCCATGCTTTAGCCGTTTAAGCTGGCAAAGCATCATATAGTCCACAAACTCATCAAAGGTGCCAGGGTTAACTATCACTATAATCAACCATTATGCCTGCAGTGTGAAAAGCTTTTTGTGTTTAATTGTAGTTAGCTACACCGAGTTTATTGCCAAGGCTGTGTATGTACCAATCTGTGAAAGGGTACACTGAATATATCCCGGCCCTCATTCAGGCATTTAAAGGTTGTTCTCCATTATAGCAAGGGATTTAATTGAAAGCACTCTCCAATTAACTAGTTTCCTTCCTAAAAATACATTCTCTTTGTGTGTATGTACAATTATAAATGTATATATGCATATCTGTGTCTTCTGCCAAACCCATAAGAAATATATCTAAGTTGCGTGCTAATGTGAAGATAACCACACCATAACTTGTGAAAGTGTTTAGAAACACATTCCTGAAGATGTCTCTATTATCTAGTCTGCAAATATATCATATATATATATATATATATATATTTATAAATTAAGTACTTATGTGCCAGGCCTAGTGACAATCTGTTTGACAAAGTAGCATTCATGAAGAATATACAATGCAAGTTAAAGGACGATTTTTATCAATGGCCCCAAGTTCTATTGTCTAGGTTACATCAAACCTGCTGCATTATGGGTAACCATACGACAATGCCAAAAAAGACTTCTGGACAAGAGTCGTTTCACATCAGAGTGCAATATATATTATAAACCAGGGCTCAAAATTTCAAGTCCCAAGCTACTAACCAGGCCATAAGAGTTACTCGCCACCCTTTGCTCCGCCTAACCCCTACCTAGTCTTTATCTCTGCCCCTAAACACACCCCCTTAAATAATCTTATGAAATTACACTGTTAAAGGTTTTATTTAGAATAAAGTTACCATAATAACATTAATACTCAGACATCAGACCCCAGATAGATGTATACACAGTCATCAGACCCCACTGTGAGCAGAGCAAGGAGGCAGGGAAGCTCCTCTCCACCCCCCTGCCAGTGACAGAGACGAGCTGGGTCAGGGTAGGCAGCTGATCCCTCCCTGCCACCGTGCAGTTTGGGAAAGAGGGGGCTGCATGGTGGCACTGCCGGAATACGCAGCACAAAATAATTTATTGTGCTGCCTGCGTGTGCATTTCCTCTCGCCCTCACTTAATTTCCACTCGCCAAATGCGAGTAGGCGAGTGGAAATTTTGAGCCCTGTTATAAACAATGAAAAATATGTTCCGAGGAAGGAATAGAGAACTTAGTTTTTTTTGAGTGTTACTTTGATTTACTTCGTGTCGTAGAGTTGATAATATAGACTGAAAAAATATTCAGACGTTGTATATACAATCTAAATGGCCACTGCAGTGAGTGCATTGGGAGAGCTGGTAAAGGACAGTTTCAATGTAATTGTAAACACGTATAGCATTGTACAACAGCATCCTCCTGGTCAGGTCAAACACAAAGAAAATTGTGCAATCCGCCACTCTCGGTAAGAGATGTTGACCCCATACACTTACCGCCATATATGCAATACTGTATTGTGCAATGCATAAGGCAGATCTTTCCTCAGTAACTGATTACTCGTGTTACATGTAGGAGCATGCTGTAACTGCCAAATTAAAGGTTTATACATTTGTAGGTATTCTTATTTATCGTGTTGATATTTTACACATTTATTACACTTTGAGAAATATTCTCTCACAGCTTACATTAGCTAGGGTTTATTATGGATACAGCTGCCTTCTATTACGCTCTTTACATCTCTCACTGTTTGATTAATCCATGAAAATTCATAAGAAAATATCACAGTAAAAAAGGAAAACTTTAATATATAAAAGGTTATTTATACTTGCTAATAGTTTCTTTCCATCAAATGTCTTTAAGCAACATCTTTTCTAAGAACTCAAACAAGCAAAATCAGTTTATGTAACCTCTAAACATCCAAATAATTAAACATAAAGAGCACATAAGAGATATAGACATGTATTCATAAACACACACACATATATACTCAGACCCAAACACAGCTAATAGTTTTTATGATATTTTACAATTTGAAAATTTTCATTTTCTTTATGAATAGGTTGCAGGTCAAACTCCATTCATTCAATATATGTTAAAGTGGAATAATAATAACTGTTAGCTTTGCAGGTTGGTTTGGAATGCATCACAGCTGTTGTGTGGGTTAAAAAAGTATCTTCACGTTGGTAATAGAAAACACATACAGGGTTATTCAAAGAGATTTGAAAAGTCACCGCATGTTCGGTGACTTTTCGTTCTCTTCAACTCGGTTCCTTTTGCCGATCCCATTTCGGTGACCCTGCGGTGTATTCAGCAAGCACCACAGGGTCCCCGAATTGCAGGAAAAAGCTACCGCAAACCTGCCGAAAACGAACCGCAAAACCCGGCGAATGCACGCTGAAAACCCGCAAAAACATCTGGATTAACCTGCCGAAAACCACGGAAAAACCCAAGCAGGAGCCGATCACCCGCAGCGAAGCCGCCGGAAAAAGCCGAGACCGCAGAGTAAAGTGAATAAATTAGAAAAACAGTTTGCATGAATGTTTGAAAAGTGAAACACTGTTTGCAAAGAAACTACTCAGCGAAAATGTCTGAAATTTGCATATGAGGTCCAGGGAATGATAATAAAGAGGGCTGTTACAGAAAAAATAAGTAAACTTAAAAAAAAAATCGGACTTAAAAAAAAAAATATTCAGAAAAATGCTTAAATATACAAAAAAATCTATAAATAAAGAGACTCTTTACTTCAGAATTTTATAATGAACGGTTTATTAGATATTGAATTAAAATGGGAATATTTTTAACATTGAAGCCTATGGGATTCTCCTGAATAAATTTGCCGAATTAAACCACCGAATGGCAGGGCATTAGGGGAACCTTTCACTGCTGGTTTGTGTTCTCTGAATAGCCGAAGCAGTGCTTTTTCATGGGGTTTTCACTGCCCTCGAACAGGCACCGAACAGTCACCGTATGTTCTTGCAATTCGCCAGCATTTGGCGAATTGCCTGCTCTCTGGATAGCCGAATGGCCAAGAAAGGTAACCGAATGCTGATTTTCAGCGTTCGGTTACTTTTCTCAAGCAATTCGGATCTCTTTGAATTACCCTGATAATCACACTATCTACAGATAAGGTCATACAAAATCAACTTTTTTATACCATAGTTTGGAAGATCAAAAATAAACAGATTCAATAAATATATTAAGATTATGCAAAAGTATGGGTTTTAGTGAAATCGCAAAAGATGTCATTCTTCTGCACACAGTAAAAAGATAATTTATTTTATTATGGATTTTATACGTTCATGAGTCAATTGCAGTATGTAGCTCATATCCTGGCATAACAACTATTATTATATTTCTTAGTGCTCTACTACAAACAAAAATTCAGAGAAAGAAAGAAGTCATTCTTTGGCAACTTTTCTCTAAGTCTTATTAAACTTGTGAAACATATTTCAAAATTATATCTAAATTTTTGAGAAAAATATATCATGGAACAAAATACTCAAAATATAGTATTACTGACTTAGACTGATTTTTTTTTAATACGTTAGAAAACCAATAAATGGCAAAATGCGTTTTGTGAAATAAAGAAAAACAATATAGGTGTTAATTTTGTAGAATGAAATTTGGTAACTTTTCGAACATATTAAAATGAATAATATTGTAAATTTCTAATACATAGAACAGGATACGTAAAGATCCAATTAATAAATATAAAATTTAATGATATGTGCTATATGGTACATATTATAATTAGAGTTAATAATATTATTTATTTTGTTTTTTTCTAAAACACGTTTATAATTCTATACAAGTTTTATGTTTCCCAATGGTTGTGTTAAAAATGTTAAGGTATGTTGTTAGTACTTTTAAAATAAGAGTATTTTTCTCTTTTTTTAATTACTTTTTTTGGAACATTTACTTATTTTATTAAATTATATTTTCAGAGCCATTAATTTAGGTTATTAAAACTGATGTGTCTCTGTGTGTTTCTTCTTGTGTGTAATTTTTAAAAAAAGTATCAAAATACCTTTTATAGGGCTAAATTACAATCTTCGCGCAAACGTTTGCGCCAGCGCAAAAAAATTAATGCAAGGGGTAAAACCATTTGCACCGAATGCTGTATTACATAGTCAGCGCAACAACCGTGCGCAATCGTCTATCACGGGTGAACCTGCGGGAACCCTGCGCGCGCTTACTGTACTTTGCGCGTCCTATACTCAACATTGTGAGTGCAAATGCGAATGTGCGCTGGTACGTGGATGGTATTACAATCTATTCGCGGTAATAACCGCATAGCCTTTGCGCGCATAATTTTAGCAACTCCTAAAAGCTGGTGTTAATGGCAAATCTGAAAAACCTGGCCAAACCAAAATACATCAGCCCAAAAAAAAATGCAGCCAAGTATAGTTGCCCATTCAAATCATACCAAACCAATAAAATGGAGAAGTTGTCTGCAGCATATATGCCCAGATTGACTTTGGCAGGCGCAATTTCTTAACGTGAGATCATTTTGGTTCTTAATTCTGATTGGCTGAATCGTGAGAAAAAAACAGTGCGCACACTGATTTTTGCGCATGACGGTACTGCACGAGCATTTGTGCGCATCCTGTTTGCGCGCGTTATTGATCGCCGGATGAAAAGACGCACTAGGATTTAAATTCCATTGGTGATTTGCGCGAGTAAAAGTTTAACGCTTGGTGCAAAAATTCACGCTTTGCGCGAGGGTTTTTGCGCGAAGATTGTAATATAGCCCATAGAAGGGTTATTGCTTCTTGTTATAGGGCATCTTTTTTAAATGCCTATAATATACGTATATAGATACAAATAACTAACTTTTTTCAAGTTTTATCTTGTTTTCTAATTTTATGTTTGCTTTATTTCTTCAGCTGTGTGCGACGTACGTAAAAATAAACTACATCTGCTTTTGCAGAAGCCTAACGCTCTTTATAATAAATATTAATCTATAAAACTCTTACAAGATATTCAATATGTCAAGGCAGCTTTTATGCAGCTAACAGTACCCCCCTACGCTCAGCTGCATTCACACTTAAACACTCAATGTGCTCCAAGTCAGCATGTAAAGGGCTGTATTCTCAATACAGATCATTGATTATAACAGAAAAGATGGACACATTATTTGCGCAGCATTATGTAAGAGCTATTTGAGATGGAATCCTGTTTTTAATGGAAAAACAAATTCCCTATTAAAGCTTGCCAGGATTCCTTTCTTTAAAATGTTATTCTTTGATTTCAGAATGTGTGTCTGACTGTGAAAACTCAGGGTTATATGTTGTACTGTTTGCCAGGTATCTTATGTTAGAATTTTTGTAGCGAAATGCATTGTGATTTGGACAATGTATACACCCGCTGTGAAGAGTTACATAAAATGGACCTATCAAGGGCAGCATTCCATCCTTTGTAGAGTTTCAGTGTCTACTACAATACATTTCATTAGATGGAAGTCCGTGCTTTGCTTGTGATCTTTCATCTCTTGAATATAATTATCTACAATGGAATGTTTAAAGTGCATGGAAGTGATACCTTTTCTATAAAGCTCCATCTCTCACTATTTCCAAGCTCATGACAAAAAAATCTTAAGAAAGAGGTCAAGCAGTTACGGTTATAAGAAAGGCATTTTAATGTTCTGTTTTTGGGAGAAGAGAACGAAGGTGAGTGGTTGTCTCAAGGCTACAGAATATAATAAGGTACTTTTCAATAGGTAGTTTTAAAGCAAGGCCAGAAGAATGGTTTTAAGGGTTGACAATACAGACATTTTAAAAGACATCCAATATACAAACCACTTTACAGGAACTGTTGCTTTTTGTAATGAACAAAAAAAAGAGGAAAATGAAGTTTAATGGTTATATCAAAACACATAGCATTACTAGGATCTTTAAAGATGACAGTGTGACATGGTAGTGTGAGCCTGATGAACCTGTTTTAAATACATATTTATTTAATTCTGTAGAGCTAGGGCAGGTGAAAAGTTCTTCATGTTGTTAATATTTCACTTTTTTAACAATACAGCAATTGAAAAATGAGCTTCGTTTTGCATATAGGAGATTTTGAAATGTACGGAAATCAAAATACTAAAAAACGGAAAAAGAAATAGAATAGAATTCAGGTGCTTCTTCTTTGATTTGATACACTACATGGTACTCCGCTGTGAACACCTCTCATCATAACATTCACACTTTGCAGTTTTTTAACAAGATCTTTATAATGCCAGATGTTTTTGACATTTAATAAGCCAATCACATTTAGGGATGCCCAACAGGAGGGTGTATTGGAAGATATACCTCAGTCTTACAATTAAAATATGCCTTTGCTTATAAAGGTTGAATGTATGTTTTAAATAATCTCTTAATATCTTCACCTAATTTACAGCTTGTTGTCCTTTTAAGCGCATTCTTCAAAATAAATTGCATAATGTGACTCCATTGGCCAAACGTCCTATTTCTCTAAAAGTTTCTAAACTCAAGAGAATATATTTGTAATTTACCAATATATAAACATGAGCTAAAAATAGTTCTAAACAGGTAAATATTAAATTCAGGAAATTAATAGAGCACTCATTTTTTAAGTTTGTTGACAACATTAATCATGTTGCTTATGACTGCACTGTACTTCGTTAATGTTGGTTAATGAGCCAGGTTGGTATCATGATTCTGAACAGTCAGACATATTCAGAAAAAAGATTTTTACTCAATACATTAGTTTGAAACAAAATGTTTTCAATAATCAGATATTTCTAATTAAAATTAATTTACAATAGTAGATTCTGATCAGAAGTCACATGAGTAGGACTGATGGTCATCCTACTAAATGCTATATTGTGAAATTTATTAATTTATTTGCAAAGTATTAACCAAAGAAGGATACATTGAGATTTTTCTTGTTTGCAAGTATGTCCTGGGTAAAATAAACTTGTCTCCAAATCACTCTTTTGCACATACCAACAATTGTGTACTTTTACTTTTTTTTTGGAGAAAGGATTTTACCAGGAAGGATACATTGAGATTTCTCTCTCTTTCATGTATGTCCTGGGTGGCGAGTATGTACCATTAGTTGTCTTGCCCAAGGACACTTACTGGAGAGGTGCTCTTGCCGGGATCGAACTTATGTCTCCACAGTCTCTCTCCACGGTTATAGAGCAGTGATGTTGCCTGTACTCCACCCAGCCGGTTATTCATTGACTCAATTGATTCCCATTGCATATTAACTTCTACAAACCATCAATGGTACCTACTCAAACATGGTTCCAGATTTCCATGTAGAAAGCATAGAGACAGTGTTTTAATGCAAGTACAGGAACAAACTAATTGTGGATGATACTTATTCACATGTTCGGAATCTGTGATATGTATTGTGAACACATATATACAGCACATTCGTGATCATGCGTTCATTACCTGACTTTTATAGAACAAGAAGTCATAAAAAATAGATGTCCCTTTAGGAGCAGGATTACAGGTACAAGGGAAATACTTATTTTAAGGCTGTCAATACATGAATACTCGTAATCCAATGTTCATAGAATACAGACCACTTAAAATACAGACATCAGAATCGCTCATAAAACATTACAAGGAAATAATGAAAACATAAATAATAAATCACAGGGAACTAGAGAAAAGGAAAGAATAAGAGCACATACAAAGCCGGGACATCAAGGACACATTGCTTGGACACAATAGTGATAGCAAGAATGCATTTCTAAATGCTCATAAGGCTTGAGGCAAAGTGGTTTTACACAGAGGGGGTAACCAATGACCAAGGAACAAGCAAATCAAGAAGATGGCTTATAAAATGATCACTTGTGTTACAGGATGCAGATTATAATCATGAGTTTCAAGGGGTTCCAAGAATGACACAATCCAAAATGGTAATATATGACTCGCTAGATAATCCCAATTCCCAGGAAAAAGGGGCACATAGAAAACAGGCGGAACCAAAGCCCAAAAGGTTTAGATGAATTAGTGATCTCTTTTTCAACTTTACTGAATTTTAAAAGTCAGCTCTCAAGTCATCATGATTCATACTTCATTGAAGAAATCATAACAATTTGACAGCATTTGGTCACTTGGGAGTGCAGCCAAATGGGGAATTGCTGATTAAAAAAGTAATACCTGGGAGCTGTTCAAGAGAAAAGGCACAATGACACAATTTATTGGGGATGGGGTGTGAAACATTGTGATTTTGATACCTTATAAAAGACTTAGATTATTTATGGAACTGCTACAGCACTGAACTACATGTCAAATAAAAACCATGAGGAAGAGAACCTATATATTAAAAGAAGAAAAAATAGGTATGTATTGAAATAGATAAAAGAGAATGTATAACTGTTTAGAAATGTTTAGATGTGTTCTTGTGCTCAGTGGTCTGTATATTCATTTTAAATGTTTTCAGCAAAATATTTCTTCCTATATCACTGCATTGTGCTAAAATATTATTATTATTATCATCCTTTATATAGCGCCAACAGTTTCCGCAACGCTTTACAATAACCAAAGGGAACAAGACACAAACAAATATAAGAGGAAGACAAGAGGTTTAGAGGGCCCTGCACATAGGAGTTTACAATCTAGAGGGATTGGGGGGTGAGGAAGACAAAAGGAGTTTTCCAATTTATATAAGAATATACATTGTTTCTTATAACCCAGTTGGGATAAATTCCAAATTCACAAAAGCAATACTTTTTGACTGTAGTAAAGAATATAGATTCTGACATCTGCCAACTAATAATGTTCCAATTAGCCTCTCTGTACAATTCTTGGAATCCACGGACGTCTTTGATAACCCAGATGGAAATCTGTTTGTATTGTCTATTGATAGAAGACCTATAGTTGCTGTCCTCTCTAACCTGTGCCCTACATTCATTGTAATGGACGCAATGGTAGTGTACCATATTGCAAGGAGAAGCTCCAAATTTGTAATTCTTCCCACATCCATAACGTGAGCTAATCACTGGTAGGCATAGCTGCCTGGAAAAAGCAATCCACAGTGACTGTGTTAGACAGTACAGCCCACCACTCACCCCCCAGAGTTTGTATGACTGGGTGTCAAAGCTAGGAAACCATTATACATATAATATCTTTATGTGAAATTTTGTGCTTTTAATGACTAATGTGTCGAAAATTGACATTTGGTTTTTGCTTGTTTGAAATGAATTTGTCAGTTTTCTTGTATTCATTTTTCTTTTACTGGTTTTCTTATTCTGGATTGTAGATGCGTGTTTGCTATCCTAGATTATCTTCTGACAGGCAGAATGTGAGGGTTCATAGGCATTTCTCTGTTTTCTCAGAGCAGGAGTTAGACTGGTTCCGACATTCTTTAAAGTGTTCCTTTACCTTGCTAAGGGTCTGGCCAAACAGTAGAGGTTCTGGAGTTTGGAGTTGGAGATTTGGCCAGTTCTTGATGAACGTTCAGGTTTTTCTGCACTTTCAAATTTTGTGTGTGCATTTTCAAACATATTTGAGTAAGCTATTTTTTTCAGCGCTTTAGTTGCTTTTGTTTGAGCTGCAGTAAACTAGTTTTATTTGCGAGATATTAACTGTGATTCTATTTTGGGTGGCATGTAGTGTAACTGGCAACTGCCGTGGAGTGTAAGTTACTATACTTATAATATGGAGGAGTTCAAAGCTCCACTGGGAAGCTGTAGTTCGTATAAAATTTTGCACTGTTACAGGAGCATTGAGGAAAACCTGCGCCTGCACAGTGTCCTCATATCAGCTTAAGAATCCATGGCAGGTGCCCCGGAACCATGCGCTTCCCTCAATGATACTCTTGGTAGCTCTTTCATGCCGCCATGAGTATCACCTCCTGGAGTCCATAGGACTTTATGGAGGGTTCCGCTGCTGGGTCATGAGCGCTGTACGATCCTGCTCTCGTAGGATCGAGAAGTGATAGCGAAGGGAGACTGGGAACTATTTGTCCTCAGTCTCACCCTGATCCCGATGGCAAGAAGTAGTCGATCAGGCCGTTGATCTCGCTGCAAGATGACAGATGAGTAAAAGACTTATTGGGGGGGATGGTTAAGCTGGAGCTAAGTTATTCTACAAAATCGGAATCATTTAGCACCAGCTTTTGGGTGCCGGTAAAAATCTATTTAACCCTTGTTGCAGTAATTAGCATTAGGACTTTATAATACCTAACTTATCCTAACACTAATTAATGATTGCACTCCCCATGTTAAGCATAGGATGTGCAAAGTACAGTAAGCTCTGCAAGCTAGCGCAATCACCGATGCGCAAACAGATTTTTGCAGTTTTTAGTATTAGGAAAGTAATCAGGGAGGTATGCCTTAAAGTCACTTATCCTGACGTTAACGTTTACCTATCAGAATGCAACAGTTAGCATTCAGTATGTAATCTAGCCCCCTGTGTCACTTATCGGAACAATGCAAAGCATGTGTATAAAATACTTATAAGTAATAGCCAGTTGCTTGATTACAGAATTCCAATTGGCTTACTCAAGAGAACAAAAATTAACAAATAGTGCAGTAAATTGTGAACAGTAATGTGTATTTAAAATACAAAAGGCCACTCACATCTTCCAGTGCCTTAGATGAACTAGCTCTGTTGTTAGGGCTCTAGTCATTTCCTCATGGTGATCATAACACCTTTTTGCTATACTCAAAAGAACAGAGACATAAACCGTAGATCATAGCAAATCCTGTACAGTAACATGTTACGGTGGTTATAAAATAATATGCTCAGTTAATTTGGAACCTACAGACATCCAGGCTTGGATAATCACCCATGAGCACCAATTTGTTGGTGGTGCCAGCCGTGGCCAATCACAATGGTTTGGTGAAGTAAATAGCTGTTTGGGGTTTATATTTCCCCTTGACATGTTTGGAATGTCTGACTGTGTTGACCATGTGTTATTAGAGAGGTTATTAGAGATGTCTTTTGATGCTTTATTGCTGTAGTTTCTTTCTGTATTGCTCTAACCAAGATGGTATATATACATAGAAATCAAAATGAACTTCAACAGGTAAAATCACATGTTGGATGAAGGGAAACAGACACATACATATATCTATATATAAATATTATATTTACAATTTAATTTTACCAATAATGGCCGAGTAATTAAATGTTTAAATAATTTTGTGATTTCAAACATGTCAAAGCTTCAGTGCGCTACCAACTGTCTTACCAAAGTTGAAGAAACAGAATTTTTAGCTCATTATTATTTCTTTTCATTAATTAGGAACATCTGCCTTGTGAAAGGTGGCTGACATTTGTCACTGAGATATCTCAGTTTGATAGGATTGCTTTGTCACTGTTTTAGTGCCAATTTTAACCTCTTAGAAACTAGACAATTTATGCTTTAACACTTAAAGTAGCAGTTTTTAATACAGGAGTGGGACTAATGAGCGCTTGTCCCATTATTGGCAACAAAAGAGTTAAGGCCATCTTTTCTTAATCATTTTAGGAGGCAGATGGTTCCTATTATCATCAGTAGTGAATATACATTATCTGTAAATGCACTTAGTTTTGCATGTTTGAAACAGTAAAAAAAAACATTCACTTGTACATGAAACTCATACTGATTTGATCCTTGTTGTTCCCATGTTTACATTAACTAAGAAAGTTTGCTGCGTACACCAACCCTGTGACAAGACCACATGGGACATGGTGCCACAGTATCATGATAAATATGTAGTGAACCAACTCCGAGAGAGTTTGGCACAATTGTATTTATTTCTAAACTCTTTTACTTTGGCCAATTCACTGTCTCAGTTTACATCCCCAATATTCCTGCAAATCATGGTTGATATATTTGTGCGCATATTTGTGAGTGTGTTGTGTTACGCATCTATCAAATTTGATTTAACTGTCAGCCAAGAAAACTGATCAGCATATCATTTTTTCAAATCACGACAGGGCATATTTAATGAACATGAGCAGTATATTGTAAAAATTCCTATATGTCTCATGGTAATTGAGGAATAAATAAATTGGTGTGAACTGGTATGTGGGACATAGAACATGTCCTAGCTGATCTTTCCTCTGACGCAGTGTCAGGTCCACTCTTAGCAATCACATTTCCAAAAAGAGAGAGGGCTATCTGTATCTGACCTGCTCTATGTAAACAGGGAACCACATAAAGAAATATAGTAAGACCTCCATGCGCCTAAAAGCCTTACTGTCTGACAACTGTCAGATGAATAGACAGAGATGCCCTTATCAATTACAGAGGCATTGTGACACTACTGTCATGCTGCGGTGACAGGCATGTCTTCAATATTCTGTTAACCCAGTGTGTTACAAAAAGGAACCATTATTTCTTCAGCTGGCGATTTTACTATCTGCACATGGGAGAAGGTTAATGTTTTTAGTTGGCCAAATGTCTGGAACGTTTGGAAAATTCAATGCATTTCTTTAGTAGTTTATTTTAACTTAAAGGTGATTTTATTAATTTGTCTTCAGTCATATATTTTGCTCATTTTCTTTCTTCTTCATCTGTTTTATTTATCATTCTCGACTTCATTTACTATTTTACAATATGACACTATTATATTTAAAGTAGGTTTAGCTTCTTTATCATCATTTACAAACCATTTTATGGGAAAAAAATCTAATTAGACATGCATTCAAGTGGTTTTTTAAAATAAGCCATCATATGTCTGATGAAATCAGCATTTTACAAAATGAAATTATATACTTTTCTTCTGTCAACAACATGTCTACCCTGTTTATAAGCAGCCTTCAGAAGCTGGTTGACTCTTGTTCACAGCATGGGATGGACATAGCTTTGTTGAATGTTTAGGGAGAAGGGTAGTGTTAATCAGGGATATAGGATATATACTGTATATATATATCCTATGCCTCCCAATATAAGATAGATGATAGTAGAAAACCAATATATGCTGCTTTGTATACAATTGGAAAAGTAAATATATGTCATTATTTAATATTTTTTTCCAATGATTTAAAGAGAATCATGATGTATATTGGTAGTAAAATATGTTTAGGATCCTGTTGACCAGTAATGGCTAATCTTGGCACCCCAACTTCGGCTACCAACTCTGGTGTAAAGGTAACCAGATCTGTTGTAAAATTCCCAGAATGTTTATTTTTTTTATATAAGTTTTTTTATTGGTTTAAGTATGTCGAAATGCCAAAACATTGATAAAGTAGTAACATGATATACCTGGTCACGCAGGACTTCGATCAAAACATAACAATAGTATTAACAATATATAGAGGTATCTTGAACCGTTGAAATAATTTGAGCTATATAGAACATCCAGATTACATTTTTGTGGTCCTGTCATCTCCGAACTACATATAAATCAACCGAGGAATTCTATTCAATACAACTAATAAAACTAAAACACGGTTACATATTAAGATTCAAAATGGGTTACTCAAGGACAAGAGATGAGACCAGTCATCCCAAAAGTCCTGAAAGGAGGACAATGAGGTGTGGGCTCTGAAATGCATTTCCTCATACGTGTGCACTCCCTCCAAAAGTCTCATAACCTCCCATATGGTAAGTACTGTAGGTTAAGTCAGTGTCTAGCAATCACAGATTTTCCCACACCCAAAATAATGGAAATCAGTCCACTAGGATCCAATGGAATAGTAGTAAAAAACCAAAATGCATTAAATATGTCTCTGGACAGAGGGGGATGTCCAGTGTGGAGCATTGAAGTATTAGCCTCTGAACTTTCTCCCAGAAAGGGATAATAGTGTGGCACTGCCATAAGACGTGAAGTGACCCTGTATCCCTCAAACAGTGCCAACACGTGGCGGGAGTCACAGAGATATGGGCTAATTTAGTCGGTGGTGGATACCATATATGCAGCAATTTAATATTCGACTCTCTCAAGTTCATACTCTTAGCAAAATTATAAACCGATGTTGAAGCGTAGTACCAATCATCTATGGGGAAGGAAAGAGTAAGGTCTCTTTCCCATGTAAATATATATGGCAGTACTAAGCTTTGGTAACGCAAAGATAACAGCTCCTTGGAGTATTCTCTGAGTATTTCTTACCTAAGCACAATTTATGAAAGGCTATAAGATCATTGTCTGAGAATGTGGTTAAAATGTGTATAATGCAGAAAAATTAGAAGAGTTCGTGAGAAGGGAAATTAAATTCTAAAACTAAGTTGTGGAAGGTTTTAAGAGTGGTCTGTAAAAAGCTGTTGGATATGTGTAAAACCTTGTAAAAAGCACAGATGTAGATTCAAATCTTGGGTAAGTCTACTCAAAAGGCGCAGTGGGTGAAACACAATAACTGGAAGGGCTTAAGTAACGGCAAACCCCACTGATGTTAAATCACAATAGATAAATTAGAGGAAGGCAAAATCCCCAACATTTTATCTTTGGGCAGTGTTTTAAACCACATGAAGTCATGGATCTGATAATGTTGCACTATAGACTTTTCCAACCTAAAACACAGAGACTAGGGATTAGGGATGAGCTGTTAGGTTCGATTTGTTCGGAGTTCGATTCGAACATCGCCCGTTTGCATGTTCGCGAACTACGAACATTTCCGCGTGTTTGCCGCATGTTTGCCCACAATGCACCACAATGGACCACAATGCACTTTTCCACTGGCCTGAAGCTTGTAATTGGCTACAGCCTGCACCTGACCACAGTTTAAGTGCAAGACAGGTGCATGACTATCAGGGTTATTCAAAGAGATCCGAATTGCTTGAGAAAGGTAACCGAACGCTGTTTTTGCGGTTAGTTTTCGTCGGGTTTGCGGTAGCTTTTCCCTGCAATTCAGGGACCCTGTGGTGCTTGCTGAATACACCGCAGAGTCACCGAAATAGGATCAGCAAAAGGAACCGAATTGAAGAGAACGAAAAGTCACCGAACGTGCGGTGACTTTTCGAATCTCTTTGAATAACCCTGTATGCCAATCACGGCTCAGAGTCCTGATTGGGCAAATTTTGCCCAATCATGGGCTCACAGAGCTAAGTCCCGCAGCACACTATATAAGGTGTCCCTTGCAGCCCCAGCACGTGTTTTTTGAGAGGCGATTGTTATTGTGTGTTCTCACTGCCAGTAGCTATTGGGGGGGGGGTCTCATTTCTACAAAATATCTGGGAATTGTTCTAATCTTTGTGTTCTCACTGCCACCAACTATTTTGGGGGTCAGTCATTTATACAAAATATCTGGGAATTGTTGTAATCTTTGTGTTCTCACTGCCAGCAACTATTGTGGGGGTCTCATTTCTACAAAATATCTGGGAATTGTTCTAATCTTTGTGTTCTCACTGCCACCAGCAATTTTGGGGGTCAGTAATTTCTACAAAATATCTGTGAATTGTGGTAATCTGTGTGTTCTCACTGCCACCAACTATTTTGGGGGTCAGTCATTTCTATTAAATATCTGGGAATTGTTCTAATCTTTGTGTTCTCACTGCCACCCATCAGGGGGTCTCACTGATTTATAGGAGGTTTCTGGGAATTGTAATCTGTGTCTTCTCACTGCCAGCTATCAGGGGGTCCTATCAGGGGGTCTCACTGATTTGTAGGTGGTTTCTGGGAATTGTAATCTATGTCTTGTCACTGGCTGCCAGCTATCAGGGTGTCTCACCCTGAGTTATACCAGAGTTCTGGAAATCTTTAATCTTTATACCAGAGTTGAATCAGAGTTCTGCAGCATATCTCCAATTTTTATAACAGAGTTGAATCAGAGTTCTGTATATCTTTAATCTATATATCACTCACCATGTCAGAAAGACCAAAAAGAACAGGCAGACGCTCCCAGACACAGATAAGAGTGTTAAACCGACACGTGGCAGGGGCTACGCAATGGCTCAAGCAAAAAGATGCCATATTGTGCTTGAGCTGGTTTGTTTAGGGGACAGGAGCCACACCGGGTCAGAAATTCTGTCAGCTCTGCAAAGGCAGGCGCAGAGATGGTTAACACCACACCAGCTTCAGCTGGGAATGGTCGTCTGTGATAATGGCAGCAACCTTCTCTCCGCCCTACACAAGGGTAAATTGACGCATGTACCAAGCCTACACACGTCCTAAATCTAGTGGTACAGCGTTTCCTAACCAGGTACCCAGGGCTGGCAGAGCTTCTCAGCCAGGCCAGAAAAGTCTGCAGCCACTTCAGACAGTCATTCCCAGCAAGTGTTCGCCTGGCAGAAATTCAAAGAGAATTCCACCTTCCCACAAACCGTCTGATCTGTGACATGCCCACCAGGTGGAACTCGACATTGGCAATGCTGCAGCGTCTGCACAAGCAGCAGAGGGCCATCAATGAGTACCTGTGCGAGTATGGCACAAGGAAAGGTTCAGGTCAACTTGGTTTCTCCCCCCGCAGTGGCTGATGATCAAGGATGCATGCACTGTACTGTCACCATTTGAGGAGGCAACGAGGATGGTGAGCAGGGACAGTACATGCATCAGTGACACAATTTCTTTAGTATTCCTGCTGGAGCGCACTCTGCGGGGAATTATAGATGTGGCACTAGAGGCAGAGCAGCGGGAGGAAGAGGGGGCCTTCCCTACCTCATTGACCAGGAAGACTCGGAAGCTAAAGCCACCTCCAACCTACGCTGCATGGGCTCCCTTATCCTGGAAAGCCTGCTAAAGGACCCCAGGATTCGTGCTATCAAGGAGAGGGATCATTACTGGTTGGCAAGCCTTCTTGATCCACGATACAAGGGTAAAGTTGCAGAGCTCATCCTGCCCACACAGAGGGAGGACAAGATGAAACAACTTGAGGACGCTCTTAAGCGACACTTGTGTAACACCTTTCCAGGAACTGATAGGTTACCAAGTGATGACACTGGTGCTCTGAGGCTGCGCATGATCAGAGGAAGAGCGGTGAAGGCTGGGGCCGCTTGACTGATGCCTTTTTAAAAAAATTTAGCCCACGACGACCAGGGATGTGAAATGGCTCAGCAGTGAAGGGGTTAATATTTGACCGCTGGGTCCAACCCTGCACTCTTCCACAATACCACAGAGGGGTTACAGTGTGACGGCACTGTTGCTGACACTAAAGGCCCAATTTTAAAGCACCTATTGTTACTTTCATCCAAAGCCTGCATAAGTTTCACCATAACTTAGCCAAAAAAAATCACTAAACTTGTTCTGCGTGTCCTAAAACGTCTCCTCTTTTCATACAGGCTGCCGCCCCAACCAGTTGTTTATGAATAGATTAAAGGAAAACCATTTACCGTCATTTGAAATGTAATTTTTTTGTTTTCAAATGTTTCTATACATCCAACAAATCCGCCACTTCACGGGCAGGTCATGGGGACCTCCTAGGCACGAAATAACAGAGAGTACTCCTGAGCATTTAACGACATTAGCAATTGAGCCGCTCTGTAATAAATCTGGAATTTAGGAGAACCCAGTCATCCTGGATGCCTAGAAGAAATAATGGTATTGGCAGACACCTGGGAGATTTCCACTTCCAGATGTGGGCAAAACATAACTTTTGCAAATGCGGTAGGAGGTGGGCAGTAATGAAGACTGGGATAATGCGAAAATACCAATGGAGCTGAGGAAAGATCACCATTTTATTGGCTGTCGTTCAGCCTAGCCATGAGACTTTCACTTTATGCCATGATTGCAATTGTCTTTCTATAGAACTTAAAAGAGGGAGGATGTTATTTTTTTAACTATAGAGCTTATAGATTTAGAATGGTGAATACCCAGATATTTTAGTGAGGTGGGCCTCCAGTCAAATGGATATGAACTGCAGAGAGTATGGAGAGATGAAACAGATATTTATTGGTAAAGCTTGCATTTGTAGGGAGGGGAAGGAACCTTGAGTTAATAACTCTAGCTGACAGCAATGAATATAAAACCAGGATGCATTGGATAAAGGGTTTGGGGAAGCCAAAGGTTTCAAGAACCAATCGCATATACCTCCAGTGGAGGCGATCGAAAGCCTTTTCAGCGTCCAGCGCTAGTAGGAGCCTAGGAGAGTTTGTCCTATGTGCTAAGTCGATGACATAAAAAAAGTGACTAGTGTTGTCACAAGTTTGCCATCCTCGTACAAATTTTGTTTGCTCTGCTGAGACTAGGATCGGAAGTAGAGGAGCAATTCTGGATGGCAGTAATTTCACATATAGCTTAGTGTCTACATTGAGCAGCGAGATTGGATGGAAATTTGCATACTGTTTTGGGGGTTGACCTGGTTTTGGGAGGGTAACAACAGTAGCCTGTAACATTTCAGAAGGTGTTTGTGCAGTTATTTTAATATAATTAAAAAGTTTCATGAGGGTCAGGAGGACAAGGAAAGAGCTGAACGTTTGATAATACAAATTTGGAAAGCCATCTGGACCCAGGGCTTTATTTTTAGGAAGGGTCTTGATGCCTGACACACCTCCTGCTCAGTAAATGGACAGCTTTATGGGCCAACCATGTTGAGGCCATGTTGAGGAGACTGCTATGTCATCTCGCACATTAACATGGAAGTAATTCCGTAGCACCAAAGAAGCAGGGTCCACACCCGCTTGATCAACTATTAAGAAATTGTTAAGATGCCAAGTGCCCATGTCCCTAGCTGGGAAAGTGGCAGCAAAGGTGAAAGTGAGGGGCATGTAATAAGCCCAATCTGGGCATTTAAACGATGGGGGATCACAGAGCCATGTATTAAACAGAGATCAATCCTGCTATATGAGGAATGAATGTGTGATAGATACGTGCAATCCCTGTCGTTTGGATGCTGCACCTTCCAAGCATCATTTAAATCAGAGGCGCGCAAAAAGCTGTGAATTGACAACTTAAAGTGAGCGCATTCTGAGAGTGACGGCGATTATGGCCAGTTTATTGTGAATATCAGGATTGGGTGTGCAATTGAAATCGCCACATCCCAGAAACTTTAGTCTATGGAGTTGCTAAAATTAAAACATCTCTGGTTCTGTTTAAACCAGGGTTGGAATACAGACCCAGTGTTTTGGAACTATATGTTCTATGATGCTTAGTCAGTATTAAAGCATACTGAGCAGGTAGTTCTAATCATCAAACAATGCTGGAATAATGATTTACAAATGGATAAACTGCGCACAAGCCGTTATGCATTAGCGTCTCCGTATTAACAGCTCTGCTTCAACTGATCCACTGTATTAGTGGCCCCAGTCATAACCTTTAGGACCCGATGATGGATACTGTTAGTGGCATTGCGCTCAGTCGCTGGTACATCTCCTGGAGTATGTGGGGTTGTGCTGGGAACTTTCTGTTCCCAGTGTTCTGCTGCAGAAGCCTAGATCACATTGTCATGCACCATAGGATCAGACGTAAGTTTTGAATTTTAAAATTCACTTAACACTGGGGTCTGAGAGCCAGAATTCTTTACAGAATATTGTCTTGAGCCAAGAAGAATGAGCAACTTTGGAATAGCTCGCTCTGCTCTGGCTAGTCACAAATTAACACATCTGATACCAAGTATAGGAGCTGTTAATGTATGTTAAGCAGCTGCAACATCTGAGACACAAAAATATCATTTTTGTACAGGTTACTGTTTAATGCCTGGAAGATAAAAATACAATATTTTCACTACTTTTGGTTTTCCTTTGCTTGTTCCATTTCAGTTCATGTAGGAGATATAATTTAGGCCCTAAATCATTAAAATATTTACCATCATGGAAATTTCAAGAAGAAATCTTCAAAATTGTGTAGAATATTTTTTTGTTTTGCATCATGGAGTCAGCATTTCAAATGTAGATTAATACAATAGGTCAATTTCTCTGCTAAGGGGAATCCATTGGCCTTTTTTTGAATGGCTTCATCCTAAAAATCCATTTATGGTGTTAAAGTAATAACAACAGTTGAAAAAAAAGTAGGACATTGCAGACAGCTATCACAATCAGGGTTATTCAAAGAGATTCGAAAAGTCACCGCACGTTCGGTGACTTTTCGTTCTCTTCAATTCAGTTCCTTTTGTCGATCCCATTTCGGTGACCCTGCGGTGTATTCAGCAAGCACCACAGGGCCCCCAAATTGCAGGGAAAGCTGCCGAAAACCCGACGAAAACGAACCGCAAAACCCACCGAATGCACGCCGAAAACCCTCAAAAACATCTGGATTAACCTTCGAAAAACCCAAGCAGGAGCCGATCACACGCAGCGAAGCAGCCGAACAGGAGCCAAATCACACAGAGCCGAAGCAGCTGAGACGCAGAGGAGGCAGTGAATAAATTAGCAAAACCATTTGTATGAATCTGTGAAAGAAACTACTGAGCGAAAATGTCTGAAATTTACACAGGAGGTCCAAGAAATGATAATAAGGAGGGCTGTTACAGAAAAAAGAAGTAAACTTAACCCTTTCGCTGCTGAGGCTTTTCCCGCCCCTGTGCTGAGGTCATTTTTACCGGTTTTGCTCATCATGTTTAAACGTGTTTTGAAGGCTTATTTTAGTATATGACCCAGACTTATTATATATCGTTCTTTCCGTCAGACTCGGTAGATTCATAATATGTCATTATTATATGTATACGTTATGTCATGTCTGTATATTATAACAAAAAATGCAATAAAATATGTATTTTCAATAATTTACAATGTGTAAAGTGTTTTTTTTCACATTTTAACATGCGAGCAATTGCGGTTATATTTTGTATGGGGTGCGCTTGTTAAAAAAATTAGAGATGGGGTCTCGTTACATTTTTTTTGGGGAAAATTATACTATTTTTAACAAACGCACCGCATACAAAAATCGTTAGTGCAGCATCATTGTTCACATTATAATTGAAATGGGAACAATATTGCTGCATTAACAAACCAAAAAAAAGAAAAAAAAAGTGTTTATTTTTTTTTATAATTTTTTTTAATTTTTTTCAATTTTTATTTTTCATTTTTTTTTTGACAAACTTTTTCACAGTAGTGTTTGGTATCGTTGGAACGGCCATGCTCTGGCCGATCCAACCATACCAAACTTTAACCCCTAGCTGCCACGGATCGGGAGATAGGGAGTTCATTGGAACTCCCTATCTCCACCGTTGGTGGCAGTTAGGGGTTAAGTCCAGGACTGGCGTCATCGTGCTACGCACGATGACGCCAGTCCTCAGGGGGAGTTCCCGGAGGCTTGGCCGACATCCAAGATGTCGGCCAGCTTCGGAAAAGGATCGCGAACCGGCGCTTTTCAGCGCCGATTCGCGATCCAGCTCCCCAGGGGTTAATGCCAGGCACCATTTGGAAGGGCAGGCTGTGCCCTTCCAAATGATGCCTGGGTTAACCCCCGCAGAGCCGCCGATCGGGAGGGAGAGAGGTCCGAAGGACCTCCCCCCCTCCCTTTCAGGCGCCTCCTCCGCACATGCGGGGGGGGGGGGGGCGCCTGAATTAGGTGTCATCGCGCTGCCGTGATGACACCTAATACCAGCGGCTGCGGTTCCGGATGCGCGGCTGACATCGAGGATGTCAGCCCGCACCGGAGGGGCCAGCGATCGGCCGGAACCCGGCCGAACGCTGACCCCAATGGGAGGACGCGCGGTAATGTGCTGAGCGCGTCCTCCGCATTGAAGTGGTTAAAAAAAAAAAAAAAAATCGGACTTTTAAAAAAAAAAAAAAAATCTGAAAAATGCTTAAAGTATCCTAAAAAATCTATAAATAAAGAGACTCTTTACTGTAGAATTTTATAATGAATGGTTTATTAGATATTGAATTAAAATGGGAATATTTTTAACATTGAAGCCTATGGGATTCTCCTGAATAAATTTGCTGCATGAAATCACCGAATGGCAGGACATTAGGGGAACCTTTCACTGCTGGTTTGTGTTCTCTGAATAGCCGAAGCAGTGATTTTTCATGGGGATTTCACTGCCCTCGAACAGGCACCGAACAGGCACCGAACAGGCACCGTATGTTCAGGCAATTCGCTAGGATTTGGCGAATTGCCTGCTCTCTGGATAGCCGAATGGTCAGGAAAGGTAACCGAACGCTGATTTTCAGCGTTCGGTTACCTTTCTCAAGCAATTCGGATCTCTTTGGATAACCCTGACAGTGTATGGAATCGTCTCTCATAGTTGCAAGAGAGCAGCCAACGCATAGAAAAACCCTGTTTATGTTGTAGGTAACAATAAGAAATATAGATGGCAAATATTATTTCCTGCTATGTGTATGTTATAAGGGCTCTATTAAATTCATCGCGCAAAAGCGCACGCGCATCGCTATTTTTTTTGCGCGAAGCGTTAAACGTTAACGCACAAAAATCACTGTTGGAATTACATTCCTCGTGCATTTTTTCATCCGTCGGGAAATTGCGCTCGTAAAACCGACACGCAAAAATGTGTGCAAAGTACCGTTGCGCGCAGAAATCAGTGAGGGCAATGAAATTTTTAACGCGAGTCCGTCAGACGCACAATAGACGTACTTTCTGACGAAAGATATAGTAGTGGCCGTCATTTTTGACGGATCTAGTATAAATAACGTGTGCATCGACGTTCTCCATGTGAATCCGCAGTATGGTATGGTCAGGTTGTTACAATTTGCCGTTACCACCAGGGGCGGATCCAGAGACTAGTCTCGGGAGGGGCACTGACAGAAAATAAGGTGTTTTAGCAGAGAGCCCGACTCACGAGAATTTACAGAGGGCCCGGCTCACAGGAGCTTACAATCTAGAGGAGCAGAGGGTTCGGCTCACAGGAGCTTACAATCTAGAGGAGCAGAGGACCCGGCTCACAGGAGTTTACAATCTAGAGTAGCAGAGGGCCCGGCTCACAGGAGTTTACAATCTAGAGGAGCAGAGGGCCCGGCTCACAGGAGCTTACAATCTAGAAGAGCAGAGGGCACCCAGGAGCTTACAATCTAGAGGAGCAGAGGGCACCCAGGAGCTTACAATCTAGAGGAGCAGAGGGCACCCAGGAGCTTACAATCTAGAGGAGCAGAGGGCACCCAGGAGCTTACAATCTAGAGGAGCAGAGGGCACCCCGGATTTTACAATCTAGAGGAGCAGAGAGCCCCCAGCTCACACATGGATTTGCCCCCAGCACATGGATTTGCCCAGTTCATGGATTTGCCCCCAGCTCATGGATTTGCCCAGCTCATGGATTTGCCCCCAGCTCATGGATTTGCCCCCAGCTCATGGATTTGCCCAGCTCATGGATTTGCCCCCAGCACATGGATTTGCCCAGCTCATGGATTTGCCCCCAGCACATGGATTTGCCCAGCTCATGGATTTGCCCCCAGCTCATGGATTTGCCCCCAGGTCATGGATTTGCGCCCAGCTCATGGATTTGCCCCCAGGTCATGGATTTGCCCCCAGGTCATGGATTTGCCCCCAGCTCATGGATTTGCCCCCAGGTCATGGATTTGCCCCCAGCTCATGGATTTGCCCCCAGGTCATGGATTTGCCCCCAGGTCATGGATTTGCCCCCAGGTCATAGATTTGCCCCCAGGTCATGGATTTGCCCCCAGGTCATGGATTTGCCCAGCTCATGGATTTGCCCAGCTTACACATGGATTTGCCCAGCTTACACATGGATTTGCCCAGCTCATGGATTTGCCCCCAGCTCATGGATTTGCCCCAGCACATGGATTTGCCCAGCTCATGGATTTGCCCAGTTTACACATGGATTTGCCCCAGCTCATGGATTTGCCCAGCTCTCACCTGGATATTGCTCCAGCTCCGGTGTTCAGGGGTTGAGGGGACCCAGATGCCGGGCAGCGCGGGAGTGCCTGCCCGGTCCTGAAGAGTCCGTCCTGTTGAAGGTGATGCGGCTGCGTGGCGTGCGTGCGCAGGTCACGCGGTCCGGCCAGTCAGGTGGTACAGAGACTAAGTACCACCTGATTAGCCGGACCACGTGACCGGCTGCGCCTGCACGCAGCCGCCTCCCTTTAACAGGACGGACTCTTCAGGACCGGGCAGGCACTCCCGCGCTGCCCGGCATCTGGGTCCCCGGCTCAAATCTCGGGGGGGGGGGCAATTGCCCCGTTGCCCCCCCCCTGGATCCACCCCTGGTTACCACCAGCTTTTCAAAGGTGTTAAAATTATGCACGCAAACGTTGTCCGTTAAATTTTGCGCTAAGATTGTAATACCATGCACGCACTAGCGCACAAACGCATTTGCGCTCACAATGTTAAGTATAGGAGGCGCGCACTAAATTGTGCTCGCAAAGGGTTCGCGCAGGGTCACTCGCGTTAGACATTAACGCGCATTTTGTGCACGAACGTCCGCAAATGTTTTTCCCCTCGCGTTAATGTGTTTTTGCGCACGCATTAACGTTTGCACGAAGAATTTAATAGAGCCCTAAGAGTTTCCAATTCACCATAATAAGTGTGTCTCACTGCTCAAGCAAACTACATTTTTCTCTTCGGTATGGTTGACATGCAGAGTACGTGACCAACATAAAGTACCCTAATGGCATATTGGCCCATCAGCACTTTAAACACCTCATGGGCCCTGAAATGATATGGGCTATTATTGGGCCATGAGTGAGACATCTCAGAAATAACTTGTCTGAGGATGCCCCGGGCATCTATCATGATGATCAGACACCTCCACATCCTCAGTGTATGCCATGAGGTGGATGTACTGATCTATCCGTAAATGCTTCACTAGTAAGGCAATATGGCAATATTCACTGATTGGCTCCCAGGTGTTACTATTGTTGTGGGAGAGAATTTGTTAAGCATAATTCTGTAACAGTTAACTAAATCGCATGATAACTGTGTCTGGTAAATATGTGTATTTGTTTTCCCATGGCTTGCGATTTGCATGAATTTTGGCTGATTTGTTGATTCATTCAAAACACATGTAAGCTAAAGGACACCTTGATCATTGAATCAATATACAATGGAGTGATTTTAGTTTGCGACATTTGTTTTGGTTTATATTGGTGCTCTGGCAAGTATAATTTGTTGGGGTATTGCATTGAACTCACCCACACCAGACCCCCATAGAGTCCTCTCCCATGTCTAGCAAATGAGAGGTTTAATTCAAGAAGATGGGCTGTTTATCGTCCTCTGATTTAACTTCTCAATTTCTGGCCATGGGTGAGAGTTATAGAGGGGATGAGAATCCTCCTCTTCTGATTTATGTAAATAATTCATTGTACCGTAACACATGCACAAGCTTAGTTACAGTACCAGCCTCTTAACTTTCTTAAACACAACTAAATATTTCATGTGAATTCTGAACAAATCCTAAGAATTGTCCAACAAGATTCAAATGAACCAAAGCAATCGTACTGTTTGGAGGAACAGAAAATTACAAGCCATATTTTTTGCCCATGCACATGCCTTTTGATTGGCTGTTACAGCAATCACTTTGACTCGAAATATCATTGTAGGTTTAGGATTTCAAGTTGAAAGGTATTTCAAGAGCCATTATGCATTTTACAGAGTAAGACTTTAACAGATGTCAGATAGTGACACAGATAGTGCAATCAAATGACAATTAAAGAAGTCAATGAACCATATGACTATAGCAACTTCAACACAAGGAAGGTGTGACAGAACACCCTGTCACTGTGCTACTTGGAGGGGGCTGTGCGGTTTCCTTCTGCCTACAGACTGCGGCCCAGCAGTTAAACGGGAAATTTTTGGCCCGTTTGCCGTCTCCCGCAACCATCAGATACATGGCACACTGTGCTAAGTATATCTGCATTCGCCGGTTCCTCTGAACCTGGCGAACGCGGCTTTTGTAGCTGCGCGTCTGGAACTATATCGACTACTTTTCCATATTATCTGGGTTAAGTATATAATTTCCTCCCAAAAAGTGACTGTCTCCCCCTGGAAAATATATGTGTTTAAATGGATTGAGACAAAATTTGGGTGCTAGGACAACTCAGAACAAAACGGAGTTCCATTCTGACCCTTCATGCAGTCACGACTCATGGTGTGGGTAGCTCCAGGTCTACGGCCACGGCTTATTTCTTGGGGATGTTAACAAGACTCTCTACGTGTACCATCTTTAAGCTGCGGCTAAGGTACTGGAGAAAGGCACGGAAGTTACGAGAACACGGGTGTCTAGCAAGGAAGCGACATTGACAGATGTGACCCTCTCGTGGTACTGTGATCTGTTACAGAAGGTACAACTGAAGGTTCCAGAAAATACAACAAACAAAACCTATCCAAAATGCTCAAAAAAAATTGCAATAGAAGTCTGGCAAAAAAAAATATTTTTTTTGAGAACGTTGAAAAATATATATAAATACATGTTCAATTTAAAATAGAATATATATATGCAACATGGTAATTAGTTCATAAACTATTGCTTTGGTGTTTGGATCAACTTAACTGTAACTAATAAAAAAACTATTCAAAACAAATATAATATCTTAATTGTTGATATTTTACCATGATTTAAGATTACTCTCCAGTTTTGGTAATCAAAACAACAACCATAAAATTATGTAAGATAACTAATCATTTTAAACAGCATTGCATGTGAAATTCCTGTTAATGGGGTGTATTGGGTTTGATGCAGATCATTAATCAGCTGACTGAAGTCAAACCCAGCAGCATATTGCTGCAAGCAAGGAAATCAAGAGCAACAAAGCAGAGCAAGAAATAGAAACAGATCCACTATTCTATAAAATGCAAGCCTGTGCGTTTTCTCTTTAATTGCATTTTGACGTGATCAAATGACGGACATTGCGGTCATCGGTGGCCAAAGTTTATTTTATAGATGGTCAGGATTGTAAAAACACAGTCCTTTTAATTTATTAGGGATTGTTAATTACCTTTTCAAAGAAACCTGATTCAATGTAATCTGCATTCATTTAACATATAGATGGCGTTTAGTACCTGATACGTATGTGTCTTTTAATGCATAATAAAAAAAGGTTTTCGTGAAAAAAAAATATTTATGAATGTATAGCATCAAACATGGTTATTCTGTCAGGCAACTCACCTTGCTATTCATATGCTGCAGACCACATTGTGATAACTATCAGGGTTATTCAAAGAGAATCGAAAAGCCACCGCACGTTCGGTGACTTTTCGTTCTCTTCAATTCGGTACGATTTGACGATCCCATTTAGGCGACCCTGCGTTGTATTCAGCAGGCACCACAGGGCCGCCGTAATGCAGGGAAAAGTCGCCGGAAACCCACCAAAAACTCACCGCAGAACGAGGGCAAACGCACACCGAAACCCTCAAAAACATCTGGATTAACCCGCCGAAGATGCCGGAGAAACCCGAGCAGGAGCCGATCACAGCGCAGAGCAGCCGCCGGAAAAACCCGACACCGCAGATGAAGGAGGTGAAGAAAAAAAAACACAGTACGCTTGAATGTTTGAAAAGTGAAACGCTGTTTGCTAAAAAGCTACTGAGCGAAAATGTGTGAAATTTACATACGAGGTACAATGAATGATAATAAAAAGGGCTGTTACAGAAAAAAGAAAAAACAAATTAAAAAAAAAACTGGAAAAAAAATGTTTGATAAAAAATCCCCAAAAAATGCCTAAAAAAATCTAAAAATAAAGAGACTTTTTACTGCAGAATATTATAATGAACGGTTTATTAGATATTGAATTAAAATGGGAATATTTTTAACATTGAAGCCTATGGGATTCGCCTGAATAAACTTGCCGAATTAAACCACCGAATGGCAGGGCATTTTGGCAACTTTTCACTGCTGGTTTTTGTTCTCTGAATAGACAAAGCTTGGGGATTTCACTGCCCTCGAACAGGCACCGAACAGGCACCGTATGTGCAGGCAATTCGCCAACATTTGGCGAATTGCCTGCTCTCTGGATAGCCGAATGGCCAAGAAAGGTAACCGAACGCTGATTTTCAGCGTTCGGTTACCTTTCGGCAGCCATTCAGATCTCTTTGAATAACCCTGTATATGAATAGCCAGGGAACCTTAAGGGGTTGCATTTAATTTAACCTTCTATTTATTTTCCATAGTTGCCCTATTTATCAAATGCAACATATACAGGGTTATTCAAAGAGAGGTGAAAAGCAGGCAAATGACTGGAGAATGGAAAATTCTAGGTCAAAATATCCAAACCAGAAAAATTCTCCCATTCATCTCACTTTCCAAATCGGCTATTTTGACATAGAATTTTCCATTCTCCAGTCATTTGCCTGCTTTTCACCTCTCTTTGAATAACCCTGTATATGTTGCATTTGGCCATTTTTTGTTAAGATTATAAACACAATTCTGTTACTGGAATTGATTACTTTTAAAAACCTAGGGCTCTGGCATTCCCTTAAAGACTGGGGCATTATACTTAAAATGTCCAGTCCTTAATGTCTCAAGCTGCTATAGCTCTAGCTTTGCTTTTGGCTTGATGTTATCGACTCCTTATTGTAACGTTAATGGCTCCCTTACTGAACTATTCCCTGATAGTTAGCTAATTTTGGCTCAAGTTTGTGTTCCAAAAAGAATTTGCTTTTGCATGGGCTACGTGTGACCCCACAAATGGGCCAGCTTCAAACCTATCAGATAACAGGGATCCAGAAAGAGATAAAATCAATGCAAACCAATAACTTACTGGCTTCCTGTTACAGAGCTTATTCGACCCAGCGGATTTATTATTTGGCTCGGAATAATTGAGAGTCAAATCCATATACCAGTAGGGGTGCTGCACATTGCTGCGGGTATTGTCTGCTGAAAGCCAGGGGAGTCCATGAAGCCTATTGCTACCCTGCACAAGCTCTGTGCGAGCTAACTTGAATGAGGTTGCATGAAGAGCCATGGAAGAACAATGTGAACTATTTGATCCCAGGCTTCCGTTGTTTGTGTCCAGAGGAAGTGGCGGATTCCTCCGCCTTCTGCACCGTGGGACATGAGGTAAGTAATGGATTTTTTCCTGGGATTTTATTGAGGTGTTAAGAGATCCCTTATAAATCAAGTGACATAATGAAGGGTCTTAAACATTGGCCCTCCAGATGTTTTCAAACTATACCTCCCATGATGCTCAGACACTGATTAGATTGACTGAGTCCCAAGGGAGATGTAGTTCCAAACAATCTGGAGGGCCCAATGTTTACAACCCTTGGTCTATGGAGGGCCAAAGATACAGACCACTGCCTTAGATCGTAAGCATATTATTTCAATGTATTTTCTAAGCAGTTGACTTTTTGCACTTTTTGATCATTTAAAGACTTTAAATTAAACCGCAGGTAGAATACTAGGTAACTATAAAAGTGTTCAGATGCAGGTACTCGTATATGAAATGATATCAGTGACCTTGAAACCAGGTTAACATTGTTTCAAACACCAGTTAGCAAACCTAACAAAGACAGAGTGGTACAAAGTAGAGCTGGAGGTTACTTTATTAAATGAGCATGATACTGCAGCTCCAGGGTGTTATTTGGTGTAGAGATGGAGGATGGGATCACGATCAGTTGGAGTTTGTGCTGATTTCCCCACCAGGTGGTGAGCTGATGGAGCTGCCCTGCAAGAGCACCTTTTTTTTTTTAAATTCAAATGAAATTTTATAAAATTTTCATAAAACATAACATCAATAACAATATACTGGTTGTATGCTATTCATTCTATATAAGAAAAGAGAGAGAGAGAAGGGGTTGCCCAAACCCGGAGAGGAAAGAGAAGAGAAGAGAGGAAAGAGACAGCAGGAAAGGAGAGAAGAGGGAAAGGGAATAGTCGCCAAAGATAACCCTATGAGGCAGTGTCAACCGATTGGAAAATAGGTAAGAGCCATTGTAGAAATGCCAACAAATCACAACCGCAGAGTAACATGCATCAGAAGGTATAAACAATATCTAAGAGCCCATCCTCCGAAGTGGCAATCAAGACGAACCTATTTGGTCCACCCATGGGGCCCACGTTTTGTAATAAGAGGGCAAAGTGTTGTTGGTGATCGCTGATAGTTCGTCCATAATTTGTACGTCCCGAATCTTGGGATATATTTTTGCGAATGAGGGTATCCGGGTACAATTCCAATGCTCCACCAGTACTCTGCGGGCTGCAAGCGTAATTTTTGATATCAATTTGTTTTCAAGGCGGGACAACTCTGAGAACGGTCTGGAGAGGAGATATGCCCAAGGATCCATTGGGGTCTCCCGAGAGAATACTGCTTGAATCAAAGTGTGCGTTTGGATCCAAAACTTCTGGACGTGGGGGCAGAACCACCACATGTGGGCGTAGGATCCCCGTAAGCCACAGCCCCTCCAGCAAAGATCTGGCGCTCCTGGTGTCATGTGAGCGATTTGGACCGGTGTGGTATACCAGCGGAGGATAGTTTTAATTAGCTGTTCTTGATGTGTGGTGCATATTGAAACAGATTTCATAGCTTCCCAGATATCGCCCCATTCTTCCGCTTCCAGAGATTCCCCTAGGTCCCTTTCCCAGGCTTGGATGTAAGGGAGCTCCTTCCAATCTAACAAGGCCGTGATTAAGCGGTATATGGATGATATGAGTCCTTTTGGATAGGAGCCCCGAAGGCATGTTGTTTCGAAATAAGAGGGAGGAGTAAGAGCTGCCGCTTTGATGTGGTGTCTGGAGGCAAATGATCGCAATTGTAGCAGTGGCAAAGGATGGGAGAGTCGGTCTTGTAAAGAGGTTGGCAGGTCTGCAGCAGTCAACAGGGATCCTTTAGGGTAGAGTTGATATAGTCTAAATAATTGAGAGCCATGCCAGCCGTCCGGAGGTAAAGAGTTCAGGGCCGGATGGAATTCCCTGTTCCTAAGTATCGGCGTTAAAGGAGAGGGTAGCAAGGTCAGATCGCACTTTGTTGCCAGTTTGTCCCACAGTCTGAGAGAGTTGAGTATAGCCGGGCAGGCCGTTTTCAATAGGGGACGGTGGGCTCGGGGGGTCCAGATCCAGAAGTGAGGTTGATCGGGGTACATTAGGTCCCTTTCCAGATCGACCCATCGCCTGGTGGCAGAAGGGGCGTGCCAGGCCACTATCTGGGCCAGTTGAGCTGCGTAGTAGTACGAGAACAAACAGGGGAGGCCCAGGCCTCCAGCTTCTTTGGGCCTGTATAAGGTGGTCCTGGCCACTCTACGCCTCTTACCATGCCATATAAAAGAGTCTATAGCCCTCTGGAGGTCAAGCAGGTCTTCAGGGTCCACCGCCACTGGGACAGTTTGGAAAAAATACAAAATACGTGGGAGGACATTCATTTTAATACAATATATACGGCCCACCCATGAAATCATATATCTATCCCAGCATTTTAGATCTTGCTTAAGCTGACGCCTTAAAGTCGTATAATTAGAAGCGTAGAGGTTATGGGGTCGCTCGTGATCCCCAAGTATTTAAAAGAGGAAGATATACGGATCGGGAACGTGTTACGTAATATTTCAACCTCCTCCATTGGAACATGAGTAACCATGGCCTCAGATTTTGCAATATTTATCTTATATCCCGACAGGCGGGCAAATTCGTGGAGCGAGAGAAGTAATCTGGGCAGGGACGTTAAAGGTCGCATCAAGGACAGGAGTATGTCGTCTGCGTAGGCCGAAACCTTAAAGGTGTCCGAACGAATAGTGACCCCCTGTATCTCTGAGGCGGTCCTAATATGTTGGAGGAGGGGTTCTAGATATAGTGCGAATAGTGTTGGGGAGAGGGGGCAACCCTGTCGTGTACCATTACAAATTGGGAAGGGGGAGGGGTCAGTACCCGGAAAGAGAATTTGTGCAGATGGGGAGGAGTATAAGGCCCCTACGGCTGAGATAAAAGCGGGGGGGAACCCCTGACGCTGTAAAAGGGTAAAGAGGAAAGGCCATTCCGCCCTATCGAACGCCTTCTCTGCGTCCAGAGACAGAAACAGAGAAGGCGTCCGAGTCTCTGAGGCCCACCACACCAGGTCCGCCGCCCTCCTTGTATTTTTGTAGGCTTGTCGATCGGGCATGAAACCCACTTGATCCGGATGAATAAGGGTGGTTAGCATGGGGTTAAGTCTTAAGGCTAGGATTTTTGCGAAGAGTTTTAGGTCGGCATTAATGAGGGAGATAGGGCGGTAATTCTCAACACGTTGAGGATCTTTACCTGGTTTTGGAAGAAGTACGATTGAGGCCAATAATGATTCTGGCGGAAGTGGTCCTCCCTCTAATAGATTATTAAAGGATTTTAGGAGTTGAGGGAGGAGGATTTTAGGGAATGTTTTGTAATAGTGGTACGTCAGTCCGTCCGGCCCTGGTGCTTTGTGCGGTTTCATTAGGCCTAAGGCTGACGAAAGCTCCTCCGCCGTTATTGGAAGGGCCAGGGCCTTTGCTTGGGTTTCTGTCAGTGAGGGTAAAGTAGCCCGAGTAAGGTAATCATCTATGTGGGCCATCAGGGAGGGGTCGGCCTGAGTGTGGGAGGGAGTATGATCGTAAAGGGATCTGAAATATGCTGTGAAGGTGTCTCTAATAGCGGTCGGGGAGGTAAGAGGTGGGCCCCCTGCGGACTGAATTATTGGGATCGTCTGAGCTGGAAGTCTAGGTTTTATCAGTCGGGCCAAGGGGGTGTCCATTTTATTGGACCTCTCGTAATATCTGCTTTTAGACCAGAGAAGGGAGCATCCCACATCGTCCAATTGTAGTCTGTTCAGGTCTTGTCGGGCTTGGGCTAAAGCAACGTATCCCTCGGGGGAAGGGGAGGATTTATTTAAGAGTTCAAGGTCACGTAAGGTCTCTTGGAGGGCGAAAATATCAGCTAATTTAGCGCGTTTGTGATGTGTAGCCAAGCTTGTGTGCAGCCCATAACGTTTGAATGGAGACGTCAGGCGTGTCGTTAAGCAGGAAATAATCTTCCAAAGTTTTAGTTACGGCCTCCCGTACCCCTGATTTTTGAAGTAAGAAGTGATCCAGACGCCATCGGCGGCCGCATTGAGGAGCAAAAGGCCTAAGGAGCACCGTCACATCTGCATGATCAGACCAGGAGATTGAACCAATGGAGGAGGACAGTACATTAGGGAGGGCAGCAGGGGATACCAAAATGGAATGTATCCTAGAGTAAGTGCGATGAGGGGGCGAGTAATAGGTATAGTCCTTAACTGAGGGGTGGTGCACCCTCCAGATATCAATATATCCGGAGTCTCGGACGAATTCATAAAATTGTTTATCTTGAGGAGAGGGGAAATGAGATGAGGAGGTGCCATGATGGGAGGATCTATCAAGCGGAGGGCATAGAGTGTCATTAAAGTCCCCTCCCACCAAGATTTTCCCCCTAGCATGCGTGGTTATAAATCCCTGCATGGACGTCCAAAAGTTTGTATCAGGGACATTAGGACCATATACAGAAACAAAAGTGTAATATTGGTCTGCCACCTTTCCCACCACTAGTACACATCGTCCCAGCTCATCCGCATGGGATGCCGTCACCTGTAGCGGAGAAGATGAGTGGAACAGAACCGCCACTCCGTTTTTTTTAGGGGTGGCACAGGACAGGGAGACCCTAGAGTACCTGGGGTCGCCAAGGCGGAACGCTGCCTTTTTGGGGATTCTGGTCTCCTGGATCAGAGCGATATCTACTGATTGACGTTTCAATTCCCTGAAAAGCAGCCTGCGTTTGCGAGGAGAATTAAGGCCCTTTACATTAAGGGAAAGCACTTTTATTGGGGCCATGGGTAGAAGAATGATAGCATGAGCATCTGGACCCACCAGGGTCCCCCCCCTCCCCCCGAGAGCATCGCGCTGGAGGGGAAGCCAGGAGGGGAAGCCCGGGGGAAACCAGAGCGAGTCAACAGAGGAGGATAGACCAAAGAAGGGACAGAAAGAGAGAGGGAAAGATAAAAAGATATAAAAATAGATGTAGAGAACCCCGTGGTGGGCAGTCACAGGGGGGGGGGGAAAGGAAGCCACCCGAACAGGGATACCGAAGGGGAGGCCAGAAGGGGGGGGGGAGAAAAGAGAATCGGGATTGGTGAGTCCTTCACCATCTCTGGGGGTAAGAAACAGAAAAAACACAGAAATGGGGAGGCCCATTCGCCCGCATTTAAACGTAACAATATCGAGTGTATCATAACATGTCACCTACCTAAAAAATTTGAAATATATTTAAAGAAATAACCTTACAAGTTTTGAGTCCTATGCATAAGGACCTAGTTGCAATCATCAGTCCCATCTACCTGCCCAGCGGCGGGACCTCTGGAGAAAGTCCGACAGAGGGTCTGTGAAGCGAAAGCCTGTTCCGAGGCATGGAGAGGAGCAAGGGCTAGTGCCGCCTGCTCAGTCTGCCACCGTGGACCAGTCCAGCTCCATACGGGGTATTGGTTGAGGAGGCCCCATTTCTGCCAAAGCAGGTGGGACAGGGAGATCCAGTAACCTGAGCAGGTCCTTGGCCTGATAGAGATAGGAAAATGCATGGCTGCGGTTATGCTTCATTACCATAATCTTGAAGGGGAACCCCCAAGCGTATCGGATTTTATGCTGGCGAAGCGTTTCAGTGATTTCTCTCCATTCTCTACGCCTAGCCAGGGTAGAGGGTGAGAGATCTTGATAGAAGGCCAGACGGGTATCCTCATACATTACTTCTTGGTCCCTGGCCGCGCGGAGGAGGGCCTCTTTAGTTGAATAATAATGGAAGCGCGCCACCACATCCCGTGGCGGTGTGGTCTTGTCACGTCTGGGACCCAAGGCACAATGTATGCGGTCCAGGAGGATTTTAGGGGCTGGCAGCAGGTGCTGTACTATGCCTGTGAAAGTCGTTTGTAATTATTCCCCTGTTACCGATTCAGGCAGTCCCCGGAGTCTTATGTTGTTCCTCCTAGATCGATTCGCTTGATCTTCCATGGCCTCCTCTAATGCGTGGACTCTAGTTTGTAGGCCATCAGCGTGGGTGGCTAGTGTGTTGCAGTAGGCCGTGATCTGATCCGCTCTGTCTTCCAGTCGCACTGTGCGGTCACCCACCTCTCTAATGTCTGCTGATAAGCATCTGGAGGCTTTGTCCAACTCTGCTGCTATGAAGTGTTGGAGGCTCAGTATGTCAGCCCTTGTAGCCGGGGTAGCCGACTGGCAGCTCTCCTCATCCGGCTCCTCGTGTAGCTGAGGTGATTGGGCACCATTTTGAGGGGATCCACCATCCGGGACCGCGGGGTGAAAATCGGCGCTACCGCCTGCCCAGCGTCTCTTTTCGTTTTGGAGGCTTTCTTCCTGGTGGCGTCGAGGTAATGGCGTCGAAGACCGGTGTTTGTAGGTTATATAGTGCTCGTAGGTGAGGTTATTTAGCGGGTCTGGACGGGAGCTCACCTAACCAGCGTCCGATCTCATAGCCGGCTCGACTCCGCCCCCCGCAAGAGCACCTTTGAGAAGGTGATTGTGGCCAAATAATTCTACTGATGTCCTTTATGCCTCTGCTTAGGTGTATATGAGTGCCATGCCACAGGATCAGGTTGGTTGGTGTCACATCCTGTTGTCTGATAAGTATAGTTAGGACCTTAGTGCCATTATCATATATATGGTTATGTTGTTAATGATGGTTATGAATATTGTATTAACCCTTTCGCTGCTGAGGCTTTTCCCGCCCCTGTGCTGAGGTCATTTTTTACCTGTTTTGCGCATCATGTTTAAACGTGTTTTGAAGGCTTATTTTAGTATATGACACCGACATATTATATATCGTTCTTTCCGTCAGACTCGGTAGATTCATAATATGTCATTATTATATGTATACGTTATGTCATGTCTGTATATTATAACAAAAAATGCAATAAAATATGTATTTTCAATAATTTACAACGTGTAAAGTGTTTTTTTCCACATTTTAACATGCGAGCAATTGCGGTTATATTTTGTATGGGGTGCGCTTGTTAAAAAAATTAGAGATGGGGTCTCGTTACATTTTTTTTTGGGGAAAATGACACTATTTTTAACAAACGCACCGCATACAAAAATCGTTAGTGCAGCATCATTGTTCACATTATAATTGAAATGGGAACAATATTGCTGCATTAACAAACCCAAAAAAATAAAAAAAAAGTGTTTATTTTTTTTTTTTTTTATTTTTTTTTTTTATTTTTTTTTATTTTTATTTTTCATTTTTTTTTTTTTTTACAAATTTTTTAACTTTCATGTTTGGTATCGTTGGAACGGCCATGCTCTGGCCGATCCAACGATATCAAAATTTAACCCCTAGCTGCCACGGATCGGGAGATAGGGAGTGCATTGGAACTCCCTATCTCCACAGTTGGTGGCAGTTAGGGGTTAACTGTAGGACTGGCGTCATCGTGCTGCGCACGATGACGCCAGTCCTCTGGGGGAGTTCCCGGAAGCTTGGCCGACATCCAAGATGTCGGCCAGCTCCCGGGAAGGATCGCGAATCGGCGCTTTTCAGCGCCGATTTGCGATCCAGCTCCCCAGGGGTTAATGCCAGGCATCATTTGGAAGGGCAGGCTGTGCCCTTCCAAATGATGCCTGGGTTAACCCCCTGTGTGCCACCGATCGGGAGGGAGAGAGGTCCGAAGGACCTCCCCCCCTCCCTTTCAGGCGCCTCCTCCGCACATGCGGGGGGGGCGCCTGAATTAGGTGTCATCGCGCCCCCGCGATGACACCTAATGTTGGCGGCTGCTGGTCCGGATGCCGGGCTGACATCCAGGATGTCAGCCCGCACCGGAGGGGCCAGCGATTGGCCGGAACCCGGCCGAACGCTGACCCCAAACTGAGGACGCGCTCAGCGCGTCCTCAGCACACCAGCGGTAATGCTGAGGACGCGCTGAGCGCGTCCTTAGCATTGAAGTGGTTAAATGGCCAGTGATGGTTTTTTTTTTCCGAATCTGTTGTCCTTGTCATATTTTGATTATAAAGGGGTGATAGTTTTTTTTGGAGATCAGGAATGGGAAGATGAAGTAAATTTATGATTTTAATTAAATACACAGACAATAGGAGATTAACTCCTTAACCCTTTCAATACCAGAGTTGAACTAGCTCGATTATGTATTCTAATACATTGATAAGAAATCATTAGCTTATAAAACTCCATCTGCATAACTTTTTAAGGCAGATTTAGTGGGCGCCCTGTGGGGGAAAAACGCACTGTGAGAATTCACGCCTGTCACTCTGTAATACTATAAAACTAGCTGCAAGCAGCAGCCCCAAACCTCATTGTAACAAAAAGTTCAAAAACTTTGCTGTTGTATTAAAATATCCAGAAAGGAGGGCAAATTGCAAGGACAGCTCTAGGGTGACTAACTCCCGTACATGGATAGGATTCAAGGGATTATAATGATTGAAAATCCATGTACAGTACCGTTACAAGGTGTTACTGGAATTTCCATATTCAGGTATTGTCAGGCTCGGGCCAGGGTGGCTCCATGGCAGGGCTTTAGGATTAGGTTTATATCCCAAGCGCTGGGGGTGAGCAGGTAAGCAGACACAGGAAACTTGGAATGCAGGTAATAAATGTATATTGAATACACAGCACACAACACAGTCTTTGTATATATGAAATCCAATTTACACAGGCAACGTATGATATCAGCAGAGGATGGTGGACTATACAGTCAGACGCTGGAGGCTCCACATGGGTAGCAATACCTTGATCGAAGGTCTTAAGCAGCAGACACAGGATGGATGTCTGGCAGCCCGGAAAGTCTCTAGGCCCCCGAGGATAGTGGGCCACGTAGTCAGGAAGCTGCAGACTCCACGGGAATAGCACCAAGGCCAATGGCAGCAGGTACACAGGTATGGTAAATAACAGGAACACAGGAACCCAGGCAGATCTCCAGTCCACAGGATAGTGGGCTACGCAGTATATAGTCCAGCAACCGGATCCACAGTATACAACCGAACAAGGGATGATACTGACAGACAGGATGAGGGGGCTCGCAGGACCTAACATACACAGGGAAAACAGGAAAATGACAGAGCATGGAAGGAAGGGTGTGTCCAGGTTATATGCACACCCACTCAGGAGCTGGCACAGGGATTAACCCCTGAGTAGATGCAGACAGGGAGCAACAGCAATAACATGACGATGAGCAGGCTTCTCAGGCTGAGGCATGACAGGTATTATGCCACATTCAGATTTTTTTATATTCTATTGGTGTCTTTTGGAAGCTGTAGTGCTAATGATCTCTCTTATGATCACTACAAATTCTCAATCAAGCAGGAGATCTGGCAATTTTTATTATCTGTCTTTATCACATTTATTGTGTTTGACACAAAGTGCACTATTCCCTAGTGAATGCTAACTGTAGCGTTCGGGTGAGTATGCATTAACATCAGGATAAGTGACTTTAACGCATGCCCCCCATAGTACCTTCCTATCGCTAACAGGTTAAAAAAATCAGTTGGCACTTTGGGTAATGCACTAGCTTGCGCGAGCTTAATGTACTTTGTGCTCTCTATGCTTAATATAGGGAACACAATCAGTAATTGGCGTTAGGATTACAAAATCCTACTGCTAATTAACGCACCGCTGTGGTAACTAAAAAGTTAGCCACAGCTCTAAGCTGGTGCTAACTGATACTGCTTCTGCATAATCAGTGAGCACCAGCTAAACCCCCCAATAAATGAGTTATTCACCTCTCATCCTGAGGAGAGAATGGTGGCCCGATCCACCACTTGTGGCTGCCAGGAGCAGAGTGAGACTGGGGACAAATAGTCCCTAGTCTCCCTCCGCGACCACTCTGTGATGCTGCGCGATCTCGTGACCTGGCAGAGCAACCCTCCATGGAGTCCTACGGAGTCCAGGAGGTGATAATTGTGGCGACGTGGAAGCGCTATCATGAGTATCATGGAGGGTGTGCTGTGTTCCGGGCAGGCTGCTGAATTACTGTCTGCCACGGAATATGGTGCTAAAATGGGGACAGGTACAGGTTTTCCCCATTAGCATCCCCATTTTAGAGCACTGCAAGAAATAGGGCAAAAAAGTCTATTTCTGCCTGTTGCTGATAATTCAGACCCTGTGTGAAATTGAGTAAGATAAGAGACACCATCTAGAGTTCAAATTCTTTCATTCCAGCAATACGTCTGCAAAGAATAAACAAATACGTGAAAAATTATAAATGAGCACATTTGCATTATTTTAATTTTTAAAAATTAAACTATCAAATTTAACTATTTTAGAACTAAAGTGGCTGTGCAAAATTTCTATTTTACTCTAGATTTAATTGTTAACTTCACATCCCATGATTCAAACAAATGCATTGCAAATTTGATTCAGCAAAAAGTGCTTTGTAATGAAGGGGTTATGGGTAATACATAGTTATACAGAAATGAGAAAGAGAGGGCCATACTCACTAACGAGCTTCCATTCTAAAGACCTAACATAGACTTCCCAGGGAAACACTTAAAGGGCAACTGACTTCTGTTATAGAGATATGTGTTTTGTTGTATCTTAATTAATCCAGTAATATCTTATTATATTACAATTTCCAATGGAGTTTTGTGAGTTTTTGTAGCTTCTAGTCTGCCTGCTCTCATGCGGGTAGCCATGTTTTTTGCTACCTCTCTTTTATGGAACGGATTAATCGTCTAAACTGTGTGATTTCAGCTCAGGAAGGCTGGGGGGGGGGAGAATATGTGTTCAGATAGGACTGAGGCTTTTAATATTAAATATGAAAGGCTGAAAATGTTTTTCTTCATCCCATTGCCTAGCTGCAGTGCAAACATACACAGACACACACTCACACTTAAACATGTATATTTATATATCCCCCTTTCCCCACAAAAGCAATGGGCTATATTCCCTAGTTGACGACAAGCTAACTACAAGAAACGTTACACATAATGTCTCCTGTAGTTAGTTTATCGACAGGAAACACCATTCCATTTGAGCCGCAAGCTGAGCTTGCGACTCAGATGTAACCGTTTCCCTGTGTGAGGTTGCTGCACATTAACATCTCATACTTATTATGGGAGATGTTACTTGTAACCTCCACGTGGAAACTCCACACGTGAGAAGGTATTTCAGTGAAAAATGCAGACTCCTAAAAGCCGGGGTTAAAGGATTTTGAAAATGCAAAATCATAAAACACACTGTCCTAAACCCCCCAATAAATCCCATACTCACCTCTCATACTGCGGTGAAAAGGGCAGCACGATCTGCCGCTTCTTCTTGCTGGGAGCAGAGTGCAACTGGGAACAAATAGTTCCTAGTCTACCTCACCAATCACTCCGCGGCTATGCGCGATCCTGTGAGAACTCGCACATAGCTGGGACACGCAAAGCTCCATGGAGCCCTATGGACTCCACAAGCCGATACTTGCAACAGCGCGGAGCGTCGCTGCTGGTATCTGGCAGCATTGTGCTGCGTTCCGGGGCAAGGTGCTAATAGAGAGCCTACCCCAGAATACGACAGTATAATTGAGACAGTAAGGGAAAATTTGCAGGTGCAGATTTTCCTGCTTACGTCTCCATTTTACCAAGAACTACAGAATAGGGCCCAACGTTTTTTTAGCTGACACTTGCAGGGGGAATCACAGCACTGTATGGAAGGGTTAGCAGTTCAAACGGACCAAGCATCCAGTATCCCTATCTGTGTAGAAGATCTGTGAGTCATTTGCTAATGCTCTAGCCTCTGTTTAGTTTAGATAGTCAGCAGTTCTGGGGGAAGGGGAGTGTTCTCCTGCTGTGTGCCGAGTCATAAATCACTCCTCAGTGAAATACATCATGTCGGCATAATGCTGCACTAAGGGCAAACAACAAGTTGTGGGAGCTTGCTTTATATCAGTGTTTTGAAAAAAACTATCCATATGTCAGCAGTTTAGCTAGCACAATATATATATATATATATATATATATATATATATATATAAAAGCAGATTTAAGAGAACTTTCAAATGAGCTAAAGTTGTTTTGGGTGTGATTGGCGCAATTTAAGGGCTGAAACTAACTGCCTTAAATCCAAAATACCACACAGTGCTATCCTCACCCAGGAACAAAACAAACCTCTCTGTGGTGTTACTAACCTCATCAGGGTCTAACATGTTGCAGAATCTATCCAATATCCCAGGTCTAACCAAACCACCCAAGAACCTAACCCATCCTTCCCAGGCCTAACATTACCCCAGAGCCCTTAGGCAGCCATGACCTCAGACGGCATTTATGATGTTCCCTTCCTGATGGGGAGAGGCGCATACAAAGGATTAAATCGTAAACATTAAAAACATAAAACACTTTGGTGTCAACTCATTGTGCTTGTTGGCTTTTATTGGGAAAGGGTTGTCCAAGAGTTAACGCTCAGATACAGATTATCGCACTACATCACAGTTAGAAGAATTAACCATTTCTACTTCATAGATCCAGGGGGATTTTAACATACTGTGGCGTAGGATAAATTTACAAAGTGGTCTAAAATTTCTATATCAGCAAACAGTTTACATTTTGATGCAGTAATAGCATGCGCATATATACACGTGCAAGAAAGCAATCTCATTTTAAGTCTTCTGCTCACCACTGTCAACGACAGGATGCTCTGACCCTGTGTATCTATTTGTGTATGCTGTCAGTGTTAAGTGATAATGCTGAGATCATGTTTTATTATGGAATGTTACCTACAAGCACAGTTATCGTCATGGTAATTTTTAATTCCTGATATAAGGTAAAGTTAATTTATTCACATTTTGCTTGCTTTTGATGAACTGCTGGCAATTTTATTATCACAGTTGTCATAAATGGTGAATCTATTCAGCTAAGGATACATACAGCGCTTCAGAGGCATGCCGAAAGGACAACATGAGCCACAAAATAGCCCACGGGCTTGCTTTTAGCAGCTGTAGTACTCCTTTCATTTGAGATAATTGCACGGAAATCTACTTTTCCTGTCCTAACCTTGTTTATTAAGACTGGCAGCCTGGGAAATGATAGTAAGTACGACAACTTTGCAAAATGAGTCACATGAAATTGTGTGAGATTGTATATTAGATTTCTGTTTACTTAAATGAAACAAAAATAATAAAAGCAAATTATCTCATTTGCGTCAGTGACTGCAGATACTAGCTGTTTCTTTATCGGATTAACAAAACACATCAGATTAAAGGGGACAATTAAGTAGCTCTAAGATTTCACAAGGCATCCTAGCTCCATTCTTTCTTTTGGCTCAGATTAGCACTGCTATCTAAGATATTGCTACCCCTGCTCTTTCCAATCATATTTCTCTTCCACCTTCCCACCCTGCAGAAATTATGGTCTTCTGCTGATTCCCTTAAATTACTTAATTGATAGGTTTTATGTTGCCAAAATGCTCCAGAATGGACACTATAAGATTGCTGTATTTGCATCCCCCATTGCTCTCCAGTTTCTAAATGGTTGTGATTTCGTTGGGTTTTGTTACTTAAAATTAGGTTTTGATTTTACATAAACCCTTAACACACTTAGGGAATTTTGTGTGTTACAGTAATTTTCTTTTAATTCAATAATGATGATTGTATTCCACATCTGTAAAATGTTAACATATTTTTTTCTTGATAGTTGCTAGCAGATTATGCTTTCAATTTCTTGGTCAGCGTAACACTATTTCCTTTTGCAGCCCCGAGTCTAGCATCAACGAAGGGAAGAATTATGGTCTATTAAAAAAACATGTTAAGTAATCACTGAAGTGAACCATAAAAGGGCTCTCGTCTATAAGAGGCCACAGGCAATATTTCTATTTACCTAACCTTAAAATCAAGCTTTGGTGATCTGCTTATAATTGCTCAACTGCAAAACCAACGATTTTCTAAATTATATTAACATGGAAAAGACAGTTAAGCATTAGAAGACATCTAAAAAAACAGAGCAGGGGGCAATAGAGTAAAATAAGCCTTGCCCACAGGACAGAGAACAAAAGTTTGCCACAACTTGTTAGGCATAGAAAAAAAAGTATACCTGCTACATATATAATAGAGGTTCTAAAGTCTTAGTCCCACGTCTTAGTGATAAAAGCACTCATCACTTATCTAATGATGATGATCTATTCTTAAATGAAAATGTGCTTTGAGATTGCTATTCTGTGATAGTTAAAAATATTAAAATAATGTACATTTCCTCCCTTTTTTACAATTTCATCCATTCATTCATTTATTCATTCATGTATCCTTTACAGAAATATTGCTGGGATGACAGGTTTTAAACTCTAGATGGTGTCCCTTATCTTGCACAATTTCAGACCTGGTCTGCATTATTAGCACACAGGCAGAAATGGTCTTTTGGTGTTAAATACAGTAGATGTGATAAAGAAAGAGAATAAATAAGGTCAGACAGCGATTTGTGGCAATCGTAAGGAACTCACTACCACTGCAGCTTCCAGAAAATACCACCAGAATGAAAAAATAATATAATTATGCCTGCCTGTAGAAATTATAGTAACACCTTCAGCGTTATTCAAAGAGAATCGAAAAGTCACAGCACGTTCGGTGACTTTTCGTTCTCTTCAATTCGGCTTGATTAGTGATCCCATTTCGGCGACCCTGCAGTGTATTCAGCAAGCACCATGGGGCCATCGTAGTGCAGGGAAAAGCCGCCGAAAAGCTGCCGAACACTCACCGCAAAACCCAGGCAAATGCACACCGAAACACGCAAAAAATCTGGATTAACCCAACCGAAGACGCCGGAGAAATCCGAGCAGGAGCCAATCAGAGCGCAGAGCAGCCGCTGGAAAAAACCCGACACCGCAGACGAATGGAGTGAAAAAAAAACAAAACAGTACGCTTTAATGTTTGAAAAGTGAAACGCTGTTTGCAAACAAACTACAGAACGAAAATGTCTGAAATTTACATATGAGGTCCAATGAATGATAATAAAAAGGGCTGTTACAGAAAAAAGAAAAAACGTTTAAAAAACATAAACAGAAATCCCAAAAAATACTTAAAAGATCCTAAAAAAAATCTATAAATAAAGAGACATTTTACTGCAGAATATTATAATCAACAGTTAATCAGATATTGAATTAAAACAGGAATATTTTTAACATTGAAGCCTATGGGATTCTCCTGAATAAACCTGTCGAATGAAGCCACCGAATGGCAGGGCATTTCGGCAACTTTTCACTGCTGGTTTTTGTTCTCTGAATAGACGAAGCATTGCTTCTCTATGGGGATTCACTGCCCTCGACCAGGCACCGAACAGGTACCGTATGTGCAGGCAATTCGCCAACATTTGGCGAATTTCCTGCTCTCTGAATAGCCGAATGACCAAGAAAGGTAACCGAACGCTGATTTTCAACGTTCGGTTACCTTTCGGCAGCCATTCGGATCTCTTTGAATAACCCTGCTTGAATCTGTATTGCAGAAAGATTGTCAGCAATTAAAAAAAGCAAAATCTTGTCCCTGTACAGTAGTAAGTCACCCTAGAGCTCTCCCTGTATTCTGCCCTCTTCCTGGCTGCTGTAATGCAGCAGTAATGTTTGTTGAACTTTTTGTTACAATGAAGGTGGGTCCTGCTCCTTGTAGCATCTATATGGCAATTAGGCGCGAGAACTCCCAAGACAATTTTGTTTGTCGCACGGCAAACACTAATTTTGAATTGAAACGGTTCATAAATGGAATTTTATATTCTACTTTAATTTATGATTTTATTTGTGTACATGTGTTTTGGTAGGAAAATAATTAATAACAAACCGAAATGTATATGTGTAGTATTATTGAAAGTTGTGTGTATTGTATTTATGGATGGATCCCTACATATGAATATTCAAGGTGTCCTAAATATTATAAAAGTCATCCCCATACACAACGTTTGAAGACCACTATTCTAAAACAGGATATGTTATCTATATCTAAATTTTTAATTTTGATGAAATGGAGCTTAATGACTTGTGTCACGAGTTGTGAAGATGCCGCAGCAAGTCCCGTGCCTGAGCTGGTGCTGCTGCTACCTGTTTCTAGGCAGCACCTTTCATTGCACTGTTCCAGGCCAGTATTTTGCAGTTCACTCCTGGTATTCTTTGCCCCACACTCATTTCACTATTAAGAAGCCAGGCTCTCCTCATCAGCTGATGGATTTCCTTTTTAAGGCAGATATGCCCTTTCCACTGCGCTTTTGCATGGATAAGGTTTTTGTAATAATCACCTAGGAAGGTGCTCCCTGAAGTGTCTGTGCCTTCCCTTACCTTCATGCTATTCACCCAAGCCTGGCTCTCCAAGTATCCCTACTGTGTTCCTGCTTCAAGTGACCCTGCTGTGTTCTTTAGAGACACTACATTTACTACAGATCTTGCATCTACTACATATCCTACAATATCACAGAGACTCTGTTATAGCAAAGATCCCACTATACCCTAGTATAGAGACCCAGTGACTCCATGGTTTCCCAGTGACCCTTGCTTTCAACTCTCTCTTTTGATGTTATTAATTACATTTGTGTCTTGCTAGCCCTGTGCCTGTGCCCAGCCCTATTCCTACCCTGTCCACTGACTGTGTCCAGTCCTGTCCCTGCTGATTCCCTCTTATATGATTTACCTGTGTTTATGCCTGTTTCCTCAATACACCTCATTGTACTATACAACCGGTCTCTGTGGCTTTGTATCGCTGCATCCTGAGCTCAACCCCCCATGAAACATGACATCCAGTACATGAAAGGGCAAAATTGCTTACTTAAATAAAAATGTGGCTTTACTCGAAATATTTTTTAATTCTATAATGTCTTATTAGTATTTATTTGTATATTTTTGTATTTCATACTGCTATGTGGCACTTCCTTTACGGTTTAACCTGGCATTGTCATGTTTTTAAATATTAACATTAAGTATATTTTCTTGTAATAACTTCTTGTAACAGGATCTCTTTATGTTTAGTGTGATGAGAATGTTGTATGCAATGTCTAATGATTCAAGCTGGATAATTTGCATTTATTTGTATATATATTTGTAACTGTGGAATTTGATTGTCTTTCAGAGGGTCAATGTAGGGATGTTAAAATGTAGTCCTGGTGTTACATAGCGATGGATGGAGAGGTAGAGCACTCCTTATCCACAATTCAAAAATCTGGATTCTGAAAACTGGAATACATGTAACAGTCTAGATTTTATTTGTTCCGGACAAGGGGTGCTACTGCTAAGGATCCTGGCTCCTGAGCGACAAAGCAGACCTAGATTCTGAAAAAACAGAAGAATCTGAAATCCAGAATGCTCGGGGTCTCGACCTTTCTGTATAACAGGTACTCATTCTTTAGTAGATCCTTTTGGAAGTGTGGGTCTTGCTTAGTTCATTCAGGTACTCCAATTGTAGAGTTTAATGTCCTGCTTTCTGCTACTTGTTTGTTGGAGTCTGCTTCAGAGTCTGTGGACCTGCTGCTAAGAGCAGGACTGAAAACAAAAAGTGTGTCGGGTGCTGGCTGTGAATTGATACCTGCCTGGAGGAAGGAGAATGGGCAGAGGGATCAATATCTGCTTGTAGGTCTTTGCTGGACCCTGGTCCAGAGACATCATAGTGGGCAAAGTCTGGATCACAAGTGGGGGCCAGTTATTGCTACACTTCACACCACATTTTTCTTTTTCATAACTTCATTTAGACCTGACAAAGTTTTAAGTGATCGCATCACAGTGTGTACATGTGCAAACAGAATGTCTTGGTGCTACGCATTTGCAAAACATATTACCGTAGATACTCGAGTATAGCGCGACCCGAATATAACACGATGGATAGAGATTTATTATGGAAATGAGAGAATATTCAAGACTCGAATATAACACGAGGGACACATTTTTACTGTACCGTGGAAACAATTAAAACCCTTTGAGGTTCTCTTAACACAGTCAGGCTACCCCTCAGGCTAGGGTGCTCTGCTCTAGAATGATTGCAGTTGTTACAGAGTATGATGCCACCAGCCACCCTTCTTCTTTACTAGCAATTAGATGGCTGGCAGAGGTGAGCGAGGTGAATGATTGGCTTAAACCGAGCGTGCCCTCTGGCCGTGATGGATCTCACCTATCCCGAATCCGGGAGTTCATGAAATGTTTGCAAGCATCATGGAGTCCGCATTCACTTCAGCAAGAATACCGGAACTTCTGGGAGACTTGGGATCCAGAGCAAAGCAAGGTCTTTTTTTTGTTCTTTTTACACGCGATGCAGATGTCTCGAATATAACGCGACCCCTCCAATTTTAAGGTAAATTTTTGTCACCAAAATCTAGCGGTATACTCGAGTATCTACAGTAATGCAAACCAGTCATTCCCACCATAAGATAGCGAATCACAAACTATATTTGTGGTGTAGTGCTCCCCAACAGGAGAAACAGAAAAAAATTGAGTAAATCTCTTTCAAAAGTTACCATTCCATACTTTTGGTGGCATACCACTGGAGGGAGTGACAGCAGTGAGCGGTAGAGCCATCTGCAGGACAGCCCTCTACTGACTGTCATCAGGCGTCACTTCAGAAGGCCAATCAGGCAGTGCTGAGCAATGACCCTCACTGTGCGACACCATGGAGGTTGGAACATGATGGTGCTTGCTTAGCACTTGAACCACACAAGAGTGGTTAGCGATATTTCATCAAGGATGATGATGTCACATTGTTCTTTATGATCCGTGTGATCTCCCGCTATTGATGAGACATAGCAGGGAAAGTGAACCTGTCAATGACAGCTTCATTTTGATGACAAGCACTTGTCCATGTGAAGGCAATAGAATCTATTTACATGTCAGAGCACTGCTGTGCGTTCCCTCGTGATGCATCATGGGGTCATGACACAGAAAACTGGGTATAGGTACATGTATGGCATTGCGCTCTTACTGCCTTTACATTCTGTTTCTATGAGGGGGAGGCATTAACAAGCGCATGGCTCATTACATTAAAACCATACATTAGTCATCAAGGAAAAAACAAGGACAGCCTCTTGTATGATCTGTCAGATACAGGTTTAAACACACTCAGGATTATTCAGAGAGAGGTGAAAAGCAGGAGAATTGCCAGGAGAATGAACAATCTAGATCAAATATTCAATTTGGAAAGTGAGATAAATGGGCGAATTTTTCTGGTTTGGCTATTTTGACCTAGAATTTTCACTTCTCCAGTCATTCTCCAGTCATTCTCCTGGTTTTCACTTCTCTCTGAATAACCCTGACTGTCTTGAGTGTTTGATTAATAATAAAGTACTGCAGCTTTCAACTTTTGGAGCAACATTTTGATTCTAAACCAGGGAAGAGGTGCTATTAAGCAACAATTACACAGTCTTAGTGAAGAAATGTAATGACCTTGTTGTTTTTCTCTGTCTCTCTAGATATATATGTCGCATATAAAAGATGGTTTTCTTTTGTTTTTCTCAGCACATGGTTCGACCATACTCCCTTACATTGGTCAAATATGAAGCACAGCTATTAGTCTCAATGGTCACACTGGTGATTTGTATACCAAACACCATTCTGTAGCTCTTTGTAAGAAGATTTCTCTCTAAATATTCAAAAATAATGGTTAATAGTGATTTAAAATGAAAATTTCTGCTTTTCTCCTCCCTTCACATAATTAAATCATATATACAACATTCTGAACTTGAACTACGGGACGTTTTCCAAGCGAGCCATTAGTGTTAACAAGTGGGGCCATCGTACTTTAAGACTAATTCGTTAGCACTAATGGCTCCCCTGCAATTCCAACCGAGCCGCAAACTTTGCATGTGGCTCAGCTGCTGTGGAAGGTTACTGTAAATTAATTCTTCCTATACATTATAACTTTGTTTAGTAAGCATTAATTTGCTAGCACCAGGAGAATAACGAGCAAATTCAAGATCACTCGTTATTCTCGTCTCAAGCTGTTATTAAAAAATAGAGTAAAGGACATCATTATCCACCACCTCCACTTGCTGCATGCGGAAGGAAACTGAAGAAGTAGTCCTTCATGTTCATCAGCTCGCAAAGTGCACGGGCTCACCTCTGTAGAGTCCTGTGGACTTTAGCAGACAATATCAGTAGCATGTCGCCTCTGCTAGTACCAGTTAGCTGCTACCTTTAATTACGAGTCCAACCGCTAACATAGCAGTTATATCATAATAAAGTCATTAAGGGGTAATGGTTTGTGACAAATTTACCCATTTCCAGCTCCCTATTACCAGCTGAGCCAGAATAGAGGTTCAGTCGGATGCCTTGACCACTTTTACTTACAGGGCTATTCAGAGAGAGGTGAAAACCTTGAGAATTGCCAGGAGAATGAACAATCTAGACCAAATATCCAATTTGGAAAGTGAGATAAATGGGAGAATTTTTCTAGTTTGACTATTTTGACCTAGAATTTTCAATTCTCCAGTCATTCTCAAGGTTTTCACCTCTTTCTGAATAGCCCTGATATTCTAGCATATAATGCACCCTCTGTAAGTTGTTCTACTTGCTAAATGTAAGGTTTTAAAGTGAATATATTTTATCGGCGTTCTTCGCAATGACTAAATCGCGTTAGAATAATTTCAATTTCATTCTGATCGGATATAATTATCAGTAAACACTGTTTTTATGATGTGTGCACTTTATACTATAGATAGTTCCGTGTGTTTCTGAAAGTATATTTCTAGCAAGTTCTCCAATAAATAATTGTATTTTTTTTATTCAAATTTAATGTGGCTCCATGAAAGGACACTTCTAAATACACCCATCAATTTACTAAGACTAACTGAGATGTGACCACCTCATAGATTAAAATGTTTAAGGAGATGAGTAATTTGCCAATCAGCTTGATGAAGCCATAGTTTAATCTTTATACGTTGCTAATAATAGAAAACACAATCACATTGCTTTTGTGTCTGACTGTCATGCAGCTGCAGCTCCCAATAAAAGAGCTATCACAACACGCAGTTCATTAATTGTTAATACAGGACAACTTCAGAATGCAGCCCTATAAACCTTCCATGTCATAGAGCTGACAGCCTGCTAATCTCTGCGAGTCACTGGTTAAACTGCCATGTAACAGAATCCCTCTTTTACCAACGGACTCAAAGATAGCAGCACTCTGGGGGACATTTAACAATAAAAAAGGCACGCTTTACACTTTTAAAAGATACTTTTATGTTGAGAACAAAAGCCTCAGAAAAAAAATAGAATTCTGTGAATTAGAAATTCAGATTTCAGGCTAAATCCTATTGTTAATATTTCTACTGAGTAGATTAAGATATTGGAGGCTTCAAATAATCAGTGATGTCTTTTTAATTTCATTTTGATTAGGTTCTGAGTCTCACATTAAGTGGTGATAATTTGGCTGTGGACAGGATCGTTTTGTACAGTTTGTAGTTTCTCTCTAAGTTTTCCAAAAAAACAATTAAACACATAATCCAGTAATACTGCAATTGTATTGCGTGTAATAACATAATTAATTGGCAGGTATGTAATATAAATCCACTGAAGGTATTACTGTGAATTAAGGATTTAGATAGCGTCAAATATTCTAAATTTACCTAAAAAAAATTCATGGAATTCTTTTACAGATTCTTTTATCCTTCAATTCTCCCTTTGTGTTTTTTTTCCACTCTCTTAAACATCTACAATACTTTGTGCTCTCAAAATTGTTACGTTTTCTATATATAGAATGGCATTAGGAAAATAAAACTGCAAAATACATATGTTTAGTCCTACACTCTCGTGGATGTTTCTTAATGATATTTCAAAAATGACAGTAAAATGAGATTTTGATCAGTCCTTTTTCTAGTGACTTGTGAAACATTAGACAATCTAATAGGTTGCTAGGCAACATGGCGTTCACATAGGTAGGGTACAAGCCAATTTAAATGGACGTACAATGCTTATATTCTGATTTGATGTCTGTGATCACAGAAAGGATATATGTGATCTCTGCTTCTCTCTGTCACTCATAAACTGCTAACAGAAGTAGTTTTCTTTTGTATCCACTGGTTTTTTTTTCTTCTACTTACGAAGATGTAAAAAAAAATCTGTCATTTAGAAGCGGTCTCGTGAATGTAACCATTTTTCTGAAGGGGACAAAATAATAATAATAATAATAATAATGATAAAAATAATAAAAATGTAAAAGTAGTAATAAAAAAACATCCCTCTGAAAAACTGACTTTTCTAATTCTTAAAAGATACATATGCTTTCTATGGAGTGTAGTTACAGAGTTAATCAGAACTTATTGCTATCGCTATCCATATATATATATGTAATATTTGTATATAGGTTTAAATTGCTGATTAATATTCAAAATGCTCTGTTTTATCTGGTGACAGGCCTCAAATAGAGGTAAAGGGAAAAATATATTTACAAATAAAACAAAGGTTATTCTTTCACTCCTTAATCTGTCATTTGTGATGTTGATATGTTAGAGAACAATATAGTTGACGGAACTCAATTCCCCTCAATAAAAATGTGAAACGTTATTTACAATGGGTTTATTCATGTATTTGTTTGTTTCCTACCTTTTTAGTGTGTGTTTCATCATTTTCTTTAAACGGCAAATTAACAGATGCTGCTGATCATCCTATGTTTTCATCAGTCTGTAACAGTAACCTTCAGGAAAGGACGAAACCGCCTTTGCTTAACAAAATTGTTGGGTGGTAAAACGTCCGTAGTAGGGAGACATACAATTCATGCGATTTGACAAAAGTGTTACAAAGAAACTGATGATTCAATAATCTAAGACAGTGAGAGGAGCATATAGAGAAAGGAGGTACAAAATGTGAGAAAGAAAAAAAAAAGCGCGTGAGAGACTATTTGTGTGAGAGTGTATATGTCTATAGTTGTCTTTATTTAGGCCTAGCCACAGTTTAGTTGTCCTCTTGCCTTGCAAAGCAGCTGGTCTCTGACCTCCAAATTCTTACAAAAAGAGAGAATTCTTTTCAGATTTTAAGATCCTCCTTTTACTACCCTCCTACTGACACCATCCTATTCAACCCTGAAGATAACTTTATTCAAAAACAGATCATTGTATCCACTTAAATAGAAAAACTGCTTCTCTATTCTTTAGCCTAGACAGGCCAGTTATGTCTTATTTTACTGGTAACTGGGATTATTTTAGACTGTGATTGAGGTAAAGTGGGAAATGGTGTTAGAATCATGCTTGGAGACAATGTAGGCCGTACTGTATACTGGTTAGGCGGAAGGCATGATATCATTAGTTTTATTGGTTTACTAACAGGGTTATTCAAAGAAAGGTGAAACTCTGGAGAACTTTTGGAGAAGTGAAAATTCTAGGTCAAAATAGCCAAATCAGAAAAATTCTCCCATTTATCTCACTTTCCAAAGCAGCTATTTTGACCTAGAATTTTCACTTCTCCAAAAGTTCTCCAGAGTTTCACCTTTCTCTGAGTAACCCTATAAGACATAGGTCGATGAAAGGTATGAACATGTTGATGACCATGTTTCTTCGTAGATTTATAGTCGGGGAAAACACATATTTATAAATTTATTTATTTATTTATAAAGGATTTTACCAGGAAGGATACATTGAGATTTCTCTCGTTTTCAAGTATGTCCTGGGTTCAAGAACATTGAGTGGTTACAGAAATACAAAATAGTAAAATGCGAGATATTAACACAAAAACAAATATACAGATTAACAGAAAAATAAATATGTAGGAAATAAAGTCATTATGTTACATGTTTACAGGTGCATTCCGTATTGAGGTATGTTAATAGGGAACTCTAAAGGGACTTTAGACTGGGGGAAGATTTGATGGCGTCTGGGAGGTTATTCCATAACTGCGGTGCTCTGTAGGAAAATGAGGATCGAGCCACTTTCTTTTTGTATTGTGGTATTGCAAGTAAGGTGCTGGTCCTGGATCGGAGGTTATAGGATGCGGGAACTGCTGGAGGAAGCAGTCTATTCAGGTAGGGTGGTAGCTTCCCAGAAAAACTCTTAAACACCAGGTTCTAACAAGGCATAAATAATAGGATCCTCCACACTTTGTCACTGCAGTTTTAACTTTGTGTCGACAAAGATGCCATTTAATTTGGCTCCACTATGCTATAAAAAAGCATATTTTACATCATTTTGGTAGAATTGTTATGCAGGTTCTCTTTCCTGAGATTTTATTGATTTAAAACGTATCATTTATTTATCTAGCTGTCTTATTAGATGAGAAGTTATCATCTTTACCACTTTTTTCAAATTATCAAATGCTCTCTGGATAGAAGATGCCCCTTTCCCATCAATTACCCATATAGCTTCCATGTAGCTGAGGAACTTCTTCTTATCATAGAATCATTTTAATGGAACTTCAGGGCTCTCTATTATTACAGCAGAGCTGACAGTTAAAGGTCAGTACAAAATACCTTCCCTTTTAAAGAATTAATCAAGATGGAATCATGATGGTTCAGTTCTTTATTATGTGTTATCCACGTCCTTTTTTTTTTCTTCCCAAAAATAGGCTTTGTTAGTGAAGGAACCCCTTCTTGTGAGAATCACTACCCAGAATTCTGCATTTCCCATTCTATTATGTGCAAAAAGAGAAAAGAAAAGCTGACGTTTTTTAATAACATGCTGCTTTATGGAAAAAGCAGCAAAAAGGTTAAAATATTAGTCAAAAAGTCTAAACCGAGATTATTAAAATAGAACTCGATTTCTTTGAAGGAAAAAAAAGACAGTGCTGGACATACACTTAAATCTAGACACATGGGGGGAACTTGCGAGATTTTAATCTGTGCTGGGAGGAAAATATATTTGAATTGTTTTCTTGCTGCTTCAAGCCAGCAGTCTGAGTGTTTGAGTCTCTAATGATTGGAAGGATCTGGGCATTTTCAAAAGAGGGAAGTTTATACATTTTGAGTTGAAAGTTCCAAAACACTGTTGATATTCAAATGTTTATTGTGCAAAATCTGGGATAAGCCTTAGCATCAGAGTACCCTTAAGTGTCTACATCTATGGCTAATTCCCCTTAGCTTTGAAATTTTCACAAAGGACTAATCCAATACCTCTTCTTTTTTTTTTCCAAGCCAAGCCTGTGCTATTTTCTCTCACATAAACTAACAACCCTGTCCCATCTCATAGCAGCCTGGGTCAAAGAGAAAAGCTCAGTGTTTATACTTCACCCACATTCTGTGTTCCTTGGCTGAGGATAGCAGGGACGTTAAGTGCTTCCCTAGGCCTCAAACCATCTTTAGAAAGAAAAATAATCTTTTAGAGATTGGAAACATAAGATTTTATAGACTACAAACACAAGAAATGTCAAACAGACCTTTATTTTTTCACTTTCCTATATTAGTCTTTTTTTTTTACCCTCAGATCTGGTATTTTTTTAAATAGTTAACTGTTTGATAAGATAATATGGATATTGTTTTTAGTTACTTTTCCATGCTGAAATATTAAAAAAGTGATTGTAAAGAAAATTCTTTATATTAACACTGGAAGGGCTCTATTAACCTCTTCGCGCAAACGTTAACGCGCGCGCAAAAACGCATTAACGCGAGGGGAAAACCCTTTGCGCAGAACGTCGTATTACAATGTCCGTGCAAAAAATGCGCGTTAACGTCTACTGCTGGTGAATCTGCGCAAACCCTTTGCGAGAGTAATGTACATTGCGCGTCCTATACTTAACAATGTGTTTGTGTGCTGGTACACGGATGGTATTACAATCTATGCACAGTTTTTAACGCACAGCGTCTGCGCGCATAATTTTAACATCTTTTAAAAGCTGGTGTTAATGGCAAATCTGAACATCCTGGTCGAAACCAAATACACCTGCCCGAAAAAAAAATACAGCAAAGTATAGTTACACATTCTACGCATACCCAAACAATAAAACTGAGAAGTTGTGCGTGTTTTTATTATTGCTGCAGCATATATACTCAGATTGATTTTGACAAGTGCAAAAACTGAACGGGAGACAATTGTGGTTCTTAATTCTGATCGGCTGAAACGCGTTAAAAAACAGTCCGCACACCGATTTCTGCACGCGTGCGTTTCTGTGCGTCTTTTTTACGCGCATTATTTTTGACGGATGAAAAAATGCACACGGATTGTAATACCACGCAAAAAAAATAGCGCTGCGCGTGCGCTTTTGCACGAAGAAGTTAATACAGCCCTAAGAGTTGTAATGTACCATTCGACTTTCTGTAACATATTAAGTTACCATTAAATTTGCTATTCAATACTTATTATTTTTCTATGACATATTAAACCATAAGTAAGATAGGAATGAGTGTTGCAAAATATATGTATAGTTTACCCTGATGGCAGCAAGCTTATATTCAGTCATGTAGGTCTCTGTGGGCATAATTTGTCCGCTTTTTAATTAATTAAAGTGGTTGCTTTTATTCATGATTATTGTATTGAAGTCCTGTGATGTTAGCGCCGTGTACTTGAAAAGGCACCAGTGGAGAGCCAAAACATTGCTGTGGTCATGATCCAAAAAGACTTCTTAGGGATTTAAGCAAAGTGCCCGGCCCAGCTCTTTTCAATATTCTATTATATGTATAGTTATACCTGAAACAAATAGCTGTCGTTTATAGATAACATGTGTTACAGATACATTATTATCAATAACATTGTCTTGGCCCTCGGAGATCTTTACTTTTATTCATGAACGAGACCAATGTTCATTCCGAGCCCAACGTACATGGATGATATCATTCAAAGAAGTTTAAATGCAATCTTGAAAAATTATTTGGAGACAAATTGTTTTCATTTGCAATTTCGACTTCTTCCTGGAACGATTTAGAGAATATTCAATGACCAGAACATCCCGTCAGACCTAGGATTGTTCTGGAAAGATTCCAAAGTATTAGTAGAAATAACAACATTTTGATTGATGTGTATAGAACAGTTTAAATGGTGAAATTACTGTAAATATTGTTCAACTTTGGCTCCGTGGATAATTGTGCTACCGTTCTTCTATTTTCTTCCCGTCTGACACTGTACGAGAAGATTTCAGAAGATATTATTTACAAAGACTGTTATAGTGTAAGTTCTTTTGGACAAAGCGCTTGTGTTTGTATCATACCCATATACACATGACTTTCCCATAGTAATAAGGTAAGGATTTTTCTCACCGTTTTGTATATGCATTTTATTTTTTTATTGGAAAAGGCTTTCTACAGGTTTGACATTCATTCACACAGAACTCACAATTTAAGTCAAACCATGGCATAACAACCCAATCTAAAATAATTAAGATGTGTACAATGAAAAGAGGAAAAAAATGTTTAGTTAAAATGTCATCAAATAATGTCCCAAAGAGTTAATTTAGAGAATACGGATGCAAGCAGTTGCAGTTACAAGTTTTTATAAAGTGCTAACAAGTTCCGTAGTGCTGTACAATGGTAGACAGAATAACAAATATACACACAGGTTCAACATAGTACAGTAGGCGAAAGGACCCTGCTCAAGAGCTTACAATCTAAAAGGATAGGGGTGGCACACTAGGTGAGGGTAAATAGAGAACATGAAGTAGTTGGGTGCATGTGGGCTGTGTGGGAAGATGCAGTATGAAATGAACAGGGAGGGATTAGGGAGTGAGATGATAGGCTTCCCTAAAGTAATGTGTTTTTAGAGACTTCTTGAAGGACTGGAGAGACAGGGAGCGTCTGATATTGCGGTGGAGTGAATCCATAGAAAGGGGGCAGCTCGGGGAGAAGTCTCGAAGGTGGGAGTTGGGGGTGCGGGTACATGAAGCTGATAGCATCAGGTCATTGGCAGAGCGTAGTGGTCGAGATGGGATGTACCTGTTAATAAGGGAGGAGATGTAGGCAGGGGCGCGGTTATGGAGAGCTTTGTATGTGAGCACCAATGTTTTGAATTGTATTCTATAGGAGACAGGTAGCCAGTGTAGAGATAGACAAAGGGGCGAGGTGTAAAAAGTGCGGGAGGTGAGGTGGATGAACCTGGCACAGGCATTCATAACAGACTGCAGAGGGAGAATCTGGGATCTCTTTAGACCAGAGAGAAGGAGGTTACAGTAGTCAAGGCGGGAGATAATAAGTGCTTGGATGAGCATTATAGGAGAGTCCTGATTAAGAAAGGGGCGGATCCATCCATAGCAACCTTTCAACAGCTTATTAGACCGCAATTTGATTGGTCATCGGCTACCACAGGCCTGGCAGACTGGTGTGTACACCTCCCATCCCAATCGCCCTTCTCTCTCATATCGGCTATAACCAAATCGCGCAAACAGATCCCGTCAGCCCAATACTGGGAGATGTTATACAAGATACTACATGGTGCGTACATAGCCCCCGACCGATTGTCCCGTATTACCCCACAGAGTTCTGGTCACTGTTTGAAATGCCATCATGCCAATGCAAACTTATTTCACTGTCTATGGTCCTGCCCGGTTATTGCTCTTTTTTGGGACTCGATCCGACATTTTGGGATGCATGTCCTGAGGCTCCGTGTGCCCTCTTCCCCGGACTGGGCTTTATTCAACATTCTCCCTTGTACTGAACTATATGTTATGCCCAGTGCGCGAAAGGTACTTTTGAGTCTTCTTTCAGCTGTAGCAAAAAAGGCCATTCTGGGACACTGGATATTCCCTACAACCCCTACTTTTGGTATGTTTTATTCCCGTTTCTATGCCATATTCCAACATGACTGGGTGCAGGCGAGTTTGGACAAGGAGTCCAGAGTTCAATTTTTTTTAAATATTTGGCAAGACCATAAGGTCTGCTTGCCGGACCCTGTTCTTACTAAACTCTGTGCGGACTTTGGGCTCACCACCTGGTTTTTAACTCGCTCACTGTTGCATCCCCCTTTGCTAACCCCGTCTCGTAATACTGTCTTCCAAGATTTTTTAAACTCTGTTGTTTTAATGCATAATTCATGGAATTTTGTCATGTTGCCATTAATGTCCATGGTGGCAGCTGTTCGGGCTGCTACCATTTTCTGTTAATTGTATTGTTGCCTGAATCTATCTAAATAAAGTTTAAAAAAAAAAGAAAGGGGCGGATATGTGCAATGTTTTTAGATGGAAGTAGCAGGATTTGGTTAGTGAACGATTGTGAGGAGTAAAGAACAGATCAGAGTCTAGAAGGACACCGAGGCACCGGGTCTGAGAGGTAGAAGTAATGGTGGCACCATTCACCTGAAGGGAAATGGGTGCAGGAATGTTAGTTTTAGAGGGACGGAAAATGAGAAGTACAGTTTTAGAGAGGTTAAGCGTTAGGAAACGGGAAGTCATCCAGTCGGAGACAGCTGACAGGCAGACAGTAACACAGTCCAGCACTGGAGGAGAGAGATTGGGAACAGAGAGGTAGAGTTGGGTGTTGACAGCATAAAGATGATATTGAAGTCCATAGGAAGAGATTAGGTTGCCAAGAGAGACAGTATAGATTGAGAAAAGTAGGGGACCCAGAACAGAGCCTTGAGGTACCCCAACTGAGAGAGCAGTTGGGGTGGGAAGAGGCACCACCGAAGGAGACTCTGAAGGGAGCAAAGAGACAGGTAGGAAGAGAACCAGGAGAGAGCGGAGTCACTGAGGCCAAGTTGACGCAGCGTGAGGAGCAGGAGAGGGTGGTCAACAGTGTCAAATGCAGCAGAAAGATCAAGAAGATTAAGGAGGGAGAAGTGACCTTTGGTTTTGGCTGCAACTAGATCATTAGTCACCTTGGTCAGAGCAGTTTCAGTGGAGTGCTGGGTGCGAAAGCCGGACTGCGGATCAAGTAGAGAGTTAGTAGTGAGATAACCGGTAAGCTGGTTATAGACCAGACATTCTAGGATTTTGGAGGCAAAGGGGAGCAGACAGATGGGACAGTAGTTTGAGAGGTAGATGGGGGTCAAGAGATGGCTTCTTTAGAGTGAGGGTGATCAGAGCATGTTTGAAATCAGAAGGGAAGACACCAGAGGAGAGGGAGAGGTTGAAAATGTGAGTCAGAGCGGGGACAACTACACTCATGTAATGAATGAGTAAATAAGAAGTGGACAATGACAGAGTGTAATGTATGGTATGTAAGAAAAAAAGATTGGGGGGAGGGCACGTTAATGTGAGGATCACTATTTGTGTAATCCCACTAATGTAGAAGATACTAGGCACATATATACTTTATACCATTTTGTGAACAGAATCTAGTCTCTATTTTAATATTACTAGGTCATATGCAATACTTTTTATGGTTTCTTCATTTTGTGGCTGAGAATCTTATGAGTTACAGCTAGGGATGAGCTGTTCGGGTTCGGACGGTTCGGAGTTCGACCCGAACTTTGGCAGTTCGAAAGTTCGCGAATTTCGAACTTTTTGGGCGTGTTCGGTTCGGGTTCGAAAAAAAAAAGAAATTTTGAAAAAAGTATAGAAAATGCTTAAAAAAATACTAAAATATCTAGAAATAAAGAGACTCTTTACTGCAGAATATTATAAGCAACGGTTTATTAGATATTGAATTAAAAACTAATGTGTACGTGGAAAGATTATCAACTCTAAATGACCTCTGTTCACAAACGGGCATAACACCAGGTGTTTTTAGTCTGGTAATCAATTTGATACATTGTACAATATACTGAGGGTGGGGTGGTGTCTGCTTCTGATTGAGATTTGAGAATTAATTTCCCTAAAACATCCTAATATGCTGCATTTAACTGGTGTTTGAAAAAAATCTAAAGCAATGTTATTTTTCACCTCGGGATTAAACATTCACAGGGTTATTCAGAGAGCGGTGAAAAGCAGGAGAATAACTGGAGAAGTGAAAATTCTAGGTCAAAATAGCCAAACCAGAAAAATTCTCCCATTTATCTCACTTTCCAAATCGGCTATTTGGTCTAGATTGTTCTCTTCTCTTGCCAGTTCTCCTGGCTTTCACCTCTCTCTCAGGGTTGTTCAGAGAAAGGTGAAAACCAGGAGAATGGCAGGAAAAGAGAACAATCTGGACCAAATAGCCGATTTGGAAAGTGAGATAAGGCTAGGGTCAGACTAACGCATTTTTCGCAGCGACCGTCAAAAAGTGCGTCCGAACGCATTGCCATATTTTTTCACGGATTGCACGAAAACGGTCATACGATGTGCATTTTTGTGCGTGATCTTTTACGGATCCAAACCAGGAAACTTTGGGTGTCTGGACGTTATGTTGGCCGGACATGAGCAGGGTCTGACGTCTCCAAATCACGCACAAACGCCGCTAGTGGACGCAGCGCACTCTGTACGTCCATACTAGCGGTTCTGCGTTCTCGAAAAAATGCGTTCATTTTCCACTTGCGTTGCGCAGCCGGACTTTCGTGCGACCGTACTTCGTATATTGGCCGTCATTGCCCGTCATTTGCTGCTAGTGCGGCCGTGATTAAGTGCGCCTAAACGCACGTTAAAAATTCGCTAGTCTGACCCTAGCCTACATGGGAGAATTTTTCTGGTTTGGCTATTTTGACCTAGAATTTTCCATTCTCCAGTCATTCTCCTGCTCTACACCGCTCTCTGAATAACCCTGACAGGGTTATTCAGAGAAAGGTGAAACTCAGGAGAATGACTGAAGAGAAAATTCTAGGTCAAAATAGCCAAACCAGAAAAATTTTCCCATTTTTCTCACTTTCCAAATCGGCTATTTGGTCTAGAATTTTCCATTCTCCAGTCATTCTCCTGCTCTTCACCGCTCTCTGAATAACCCTGACAGGGTTATTCAGACAAAGGTGAAACTCAGGAGAATGACTGAAGAATGGAAAATTCTAGGTCAAAATAGCCGAACCAGAAAAATTCTCCCATTTATCTCACTTTCCAAATCGGCTTTTTGTTCTAGAAGTTTCCATTCTCCTGCTTTTCACCGCCAAAAAATCAGTAAACTTTTTCTGCGTGTCCGAAAATGTCTCCTCTTTTCATACAGACTGCCGCCCCAAGCAGTTGTTTATGGATAGATTAAAGGAAAAGCATTTACCGTCATTTGAAATGTCATTTTTTGGTTTTTACACATTTCTATACATCCTAGAAATCCGCCACTTCACGGGCAGGTTATGGGGACCTCCTAGGCATGATATTTGAAGGAATTTTTCATTTTTATTTTTAACCCTTATTTCATGGAAAACTCACTGTCCCTTTAACTCCTTAAGGACCGCTGACGTACCCTGTACGTCCTGTCCACGGGTCTCCCTTAGACCCGCGGACGTACAGGGTACGTCAGCGGCGCCTAATCCCCCTCCCGCCCGATACTCACCTCCCTCGCTGGATCCCTCGGCGATCTGGCAGAGAGGAAGCCTGCCCATGTGATTTACATGGGCAGGCGAGGCTGATGACGTCGCCACGCTGCGTGGTGACGTCATCAGCAGGTGTCCCCATGCAAATCAATGGAGGGGAGGGGGGCTCCTTCGGAGCCCTCTATCTCCCCAATCATTGAAGCTAGGGAGATGCTTTTTGCACCGCATTAACCATTTCGCCGCCGAATCACTTTACAGCGCTAATTGGTGCCAAAACGGGATTCGAACCTGGAGAAGGACTGACATCTTGGATGTCAGCCAAGCCTCCAGGTCCCCCCCCACCCACTGACAACCTCACCATATGTGTGAGGATGTCAGTGGGCCAGTTAACCATCTAGCTGCCATGTAGAGATAAGAGGATCCTAAGGATCCCTTTATCTCCCGATCCATGGCAGCTAGATGGTCATATTTAACATCATTTGATCATGGCCTTTCCAATGATACCAAACATGACCAGGTTTGGTTTAAAAAAAAATAATAAAAAAATAATAAAAAAATAATAATAATAAAAAAATGTTTTTTTTTTTAAAGTTTTTTTTGTCTGGGGGGTTTAATTAAATAGGACCTAGGCTGTCATCTCAAAATAATTAGCACAAAATGGTCAGAATGAGCGCAGCGCACATAGGTGAGCTGGCTCAGCAGTGAAAGGGTTAAAAGGCAAAAAAATGTACAAATTGGGTATTTCTATTCTCGGGATAAAATTTTGAAACTATTCAGCCGGGGTCTTTATTGGTGGTTGTAGATTTTGGGGATTAAATTACGAAAAAGTGTGTTTTTACCATTTTTTCATCATATTTCATATTTTTTTTATAGTAAATTATTGGATATGATGGAAATAATGGTATTTCTAGAAAGTCCATTTAATGGCGGGAAAAAGGGTGTATAATATGTGTGGGTTGAATAAACGAGTAAGAGGAAAATTTGACCTAAACACTAACAGCGCAGAAACATAAAAACAGCAGCGGTCAATAAAGGACGGATTTGTGTAAAACCGCTCGGTCACTAAGGGGTTAAAAACTTTTTTTTTAAACTTTTTGTCCTTGTTTCCTGTCCCCCAGGGCACTACCCAGACCCCCATACACCTTTTATGGCAAATATGTAGCATATATGCCCTCTTGGAGGGCACTCCAAAAAAACTAATTTTCAGCCCCCTTGACTTGCATGGGGGTTCGGGTTCGGGTTTGGTCCCGAACAAATGGGAAGTTCGGGTTCGGGCTCGAACCGAACTCGGGGAGTGTTCGGCTCATCCCTAGTTACAGCCCATATTCCATTCCAACTAGGAATCCCCTTAACCCCATGTACTGCTAACTATAAATACTCAAATCCTAAATGGAAGTCCCTTTAAGATTACAGGTGGAGCACCCCTTATCCAGAATGCATGGATTTTGGAGATTCCAATACTTTAAAGCAGTGTTTCCCAAACCTGTCCTCGGCACCCTCAAACATGCCAGATTTTTCAGATCACCTCGGGGAAATACAGACGGAATCCTGCAATCACTGAGCAGCAAATCATATCACCTGTGCTGTGCTTCAGAATCAGATATCTGGCAAACCTGGCGAGGCGGAGGGTCCTGAGGACAGGTTTGGGAAACACTGCTTTAAAGGAAAGAGATCATAGCGAGAGAGTTGGGATCGCCTCCCTGCTGCAGCACCAGCGTGTACACATTGTTATATATATTGTTTTGCGCATATATTGTGAATAAAGTGAGTAAAGCAATTAGACTATATCATTCAGTGCAAAAACAGCAAATTGAATCCGGCCAGACGTGGATTCCCATAAAAACACACCAAGGAAAAGGCTAAAATATATAGGGCCTAATTCCAAGGTTAACGCAAAAAGGGAGACGGTAAGTAAAAAAAGCTGCAGAATTTTCTTATCATCTCCATTTTTGCGTGCCTATTCCAACGTATGTGCTTAATTAGCATTTAGCCATGGAATGAAGCACAGCTCAAGCTGATAAGTGCAGTGACGCATCGCACCGCTGCAAGTATCGGCTCGTGCAGTCCATAGGACTCCATTGTAAAATTGGCCAGAATCACGGAGGAAGGTTAGGAAGTATTTGCTCCCACTCTGCTTCCGGCTCAAAGCAGAGGATCGCGCTGCTCTCACCACCGTTGTGAGTATTGGATTTTTTGGTGGTGTCAGGACAATGTGTTATGTGATTTTGCTAAAGTAAAATCATTTCAAAGGACATGCATGCTTCACTAGTGTGCCTTTAAAAATGTGCAATGACTTTTGAATGAGCCAGTAGTCTGATTCAGCAGGCATAAAATGATATTTTTTCATATTTACCTGCATCTCTCTCTTGGGGTTTTCCATGCCCACCTCAGGAAGCACTTTGAGCTAACCAATCATCGTGTATACTTATGTAGCGCTGGTTTAAAACACTGTTGCTGTATTACTCGAGTTTGGCCACCAGAGGGAGACAAGCGCAATGTAAGAGACACTGGACAATGGGACTACGTTTTCCAGCATGCTTTGCGGCGGGAACAGGAAGTGGGTGGGGAGAAAGGACATACATATGCAGCCTTGTGCAGAGAAGAGCCAGTGCGCGCCGAGGAGTGAAGAAAGCCAGACGCATGTGAGACAAGGAGCGATTGTGACCAGGCCGGAGCGCAGGTGCTGCCTTGCGGAGCTGGAGATCGGTTTAAATTACTTGCCAGAGACCTAGTAATCCGCCGGTGAGAAGTTTACACAGATACAGAGCTGCAGAAGGACCCCGAGCTAGGAGACCGCGATGATCTAATGGGAGTGCAGGCGGTGAGCTGAGCATCTTGTGGCAGAAACAGACAAGCAAGACAAGCGGATCCGGTGGCACAGAGTCCCAGTCAAGTCGAGCGGAGAGACGTCCTGGGTCGAGCAGAGCGCAGAGTATCTGGCGGATTGGTGAGAGGCCTTCCCGGCCACAGTAAAATAATAAAGCATGCTGCAGTTTGTCTAAACCTACAGGGCCCCAACGTGACTAGTCGAAGACACATTGAAATCATTCACTGGCCAGTTGAATCTAGTACCCGGGTACCAACACACGCATACACCTTCTTGGGACACAACCTGTACGGGACTCACATTCCAGCAACGAAGGGGTTAAAATTCCTTTTTTTCTTTTCCACTGCGCGTTTCTCGCATTACGAACTTCTGTAAATATATATGTATACCGTGCTGCTCTATATATGCCAGTTTATTTGAAATCAGTAAGCTATATAACTTATAAAATCCACAACAGTGCTGGTGTATATTTATTCCCTAGTGCGGGGAGACTGACCCGAGGTTTAAATTCAGCGGCTCCTCCAGCAGTGAGCGCTACACGTGGGGGCTCGTTTCCGGATTTCCAGTCTCTGGAAAAAACGCATTTAAAGGGTTAAATATGGATCCAGACACTGCTGCCAAATGGTGTGAGGAGCAAAGTAGTCAGATAGAATTATGCATAGTCATGGATATTCCTGCAGACACTTGGGCCGAGGATCAGATTCGCCAGGCCGTGGCTGCGCTGACACCAGATCATTGGCGGTTAATCCTGGACATTAAAGAAAACCCAGATAACTCTCACACGTATGTTCTTTTTGAGTGGAGAAAGGGTGTTCCAGTGTGTTTTCAGGGCGCGAGCGTGAAGCTGACCGATGAGGTGGAAGTTCAACTGATTCAGCCAAGTGCGCCACGTGGCGATCCCACGAGTGTTCCCGCGCCCAGTCCGCTGGCCATGATTGGGCCTGAATTTATAGTGGCTATTGGAGATCTGCTGGCTAAATGTCAAAGAACAAGCCCTCCTCACACTAACTTTGGTTATCGACGGTTGAGAAATTTTACAGGAAACGTACCAACTCCGGCGGGAGAAGAAACGTTCGAAGAATGGGTAGAACAGGCGATGCAGGCTCTGGATGAGTGGGATGTCCCTGAAGCACAGAAGAAGCAAAGAATTACTGAGAGCTTAAAGGGACCTGCGTCAGAGGCTGTCAGAAACCTAAAATTGAGTAAGCAAGACTGCACTGCTTTAGATTATCTAAATGTATTACAGGAAGTCTTTGGGCGAAAGGAAAAGGCTGCTGAGCTCATGTACCAGTATGAACATACCTACCAACGGAAAGGTGAGAAAATGACCGAATACATGAGGCACCTAGATAAGATTCTGCACCAGATACTTCCTAAGAAAGGGGCCGAACCAGCCACAATAGATAAAATCCGAATGCAGCAGATATTGAGGGGCGCTCAACCTCTAGATCCTGTGATGCTACAGCTGAGAACCAGAGAAGGTAGCCGAGAATTGAAATACCTGGAACTGATTCGAGCTGTCAGAGAGGAAGAGGCTCTACTGGAAGAAAAATCTTTAAGGAGAGGGGAAAGAGCTTACGCACAACCAGTAAGGCATAACGAATACTTGCAAACTGAAGAAGATTCTTTGGACGCCTATGGATCTGAAGTTGATGGACAAGAGCATCTGTTAGTTCCTATATCCACAGAGAGTACTGCCAAAGAATCAACCCTTCCTGCCTATAGTGAGTTGCACAAAACCATTAAGAAGGTACAGGAAACTAAAGTGGAATTGCAACAGGCGCACGCGGACCTGTGCCGAGCACTTTTGAAGGTGGCAGAGACACAGACCGATATGCAGAAGTTCCTTACTGATATACGGACAACTGGAGTTGCTGTGGCGTCTGGCCAGGGTCCTTCAACCGAATCACCGAAAGCAAGTGCGTCTCCGTCTTCAAAGAAGAGATGTTTCAGTTGTGGGGAAATGGGTCATTTCCGAGCGCAATGCAAAAGCCAAAAGCCTGAAGGAAACAGGGTAGAAGAGTTCCTAAAAGCCTTGGAAGGCCTGCTATCTACCTCACAGGTGGGAAACGCCAGAGGGCCCAAGTGAAGGAGCAAACTAGGTGCCCAATGCTCAAAAACCACTCCAAAAATCAAGTCAGGACTGAAAGGCCGAGAGGGCCCAGAGTTTTGCCAACTGCTGAGCCTACCAGGACTGAAAGATTCACTCCCTTAGCATCCGGTCCTACGTCATGGGGAAGCAATGCACATCCAAAACCTACACGGGCCAAGAAGAAGGCCAGGGTACAGCAAACGGGGTCTAAACTTCCTGCTACTACAACAAAGTTTCCTGACCAGCTGATAGGTCCTTCTCCCATCGTTCCAATCCAAGTAGAGGGAGTCTACACTAAGGCTCTGTTGGACTCAGGGGCTCAAGTGACATTGATCTACCGAGACTTCTATGAGAAACACTTGAAGCACATACCTCTACAAGAGTTAAAGGACCTTGAGATCTGGGGTATCGGAACTGAGAAACTTCCCTATGATGGATATCTACAGGTGAAGTTAAAGATCGGATCCGAAGTCATCGGAGAGTCTGGAGGTTGTGATGCATTGGCCATTGTGTGTCCTCGGCCTTCGGGGGCAAACAGAAGTTCTATGATAGTGGGGACGAATTCGGATCTGGTGCGACATCTCCTGACATCCATAGTAATGGAAGAAGGTTCTACCAAGGGAGTACACCCGATGTTACGTCCAGTCTATCAGAGAATGGTCGAAGAACAGAAGGCACCTGCTGAAGTGGGGCGCCTATGGAGATTGGGAGGAACAGAGAAGGTTCTGCAATCAGGAGAAGTAGCGAGTTTCCGGGCTTCAGTCAAGTTGAACGGATCACAACCGGGTCCCTATGTGGTACTGGAAACTGATTTCAATCATGGGAGTGAAGCCGGAGTAGAAGTAATCCCTGAAATAATCTCCACAAGGGCTTTGAAACGAACCCGAGGAAGAGTCTCAGTTAATGTGTGTAATGTGTCTGATTCTCCAGTGATCCTGAAAGCACGAATGCCTATCGGGCAAGTAGAATCCGCTACGCCTCTCTCTCCTACCGATTTAGGAGGGGGAGTGAACAAAGAGATTCCAGCTGACAGGTTCTATCCCGAGGACGCTCCTATCTCGCCTGAATGGAAGAAACGTCTTCAGTCCCAGGTCCTAAAGTGGAGGGATTTGTTCTCAAAGGATGAGTTCGACGTGGGCCTAGCTAAGAGTACTGAGCATCGCATTAGACTACAGGAAGATAAGCCGTTTTGAGAAAGGTCAAGACGAGTTCCGTTGGCAGACTTGGATGATCTACGAGAACAGCTGAATAAACTGCAAAGAACTGAGGTGATTCAAGAGTCCAGGAGCCCTTATGCATCTCCAATAGTGATGGTTCGGAAGAAGAATGGTTCTGTCCGTCTATGTATAGACTATCGCACGCTAAATCGGAGAACCATCCCAGATCAATATGCTACTCCTCGGATAGAAGATGCCTTACAGTGTTTGTCTGGAGCAAAATGGTTTAGTGTACTAGACCTGCGAAGTGGGTATCACCAGATACCGATGCATCCTGAAGACAAAGAGAAGACTGCGTTCATCTGCCCACTGGAGTTCTTTGAGTTCAACAGAATGCCTCAAGGCCTTACGGGGGCTCCAGCTACGTTCCAACGGTTAATGGAGAAGACAGTTGGGGACATGAACCTGATCGAAGTGTTAGTGTATCTGGATGATATAATTGTGTTCGGAAAGACTTTGGAAGAACATGAGCAACGGTTGGAGAAGGTCTTGAAGCAGCTCCTTGAAGAGGGGTTGAAACTGTCTCTTGTGAAGTGTCAATTCTGTTTGCCTTCCGTCACGTACCTGGGACATGTTGTTTCAGCAGAAGGCGTTTCGACAGATTCTCGGAAGTTGGAAGCCGTAGCTTCCTGGCCTAGACCCCGAAATGTTACCGAACTCAGATCTTTCTTGGGGTTCTGCTCCTATTACCGAAGATTTGTAGGAGGATTTGCCGAGATAGCTCAACCACTGAACAAGCTCCTACAGAAAGAAGACGCAGAAGAAGGCCACAAGGCCTCCGACCAAAATCCGTCAGCTCCCGGGCCAAGGAAGGCTCGAGAATCTATCCAAGGAGAATGGACTAGTCAATGTGAAGGTGCTTTCTTGAAGCTGAAAGAGAGTCTAACTCGAGCTCCTGTCTTGGCTTACGCAGATCCTCATAAGCCGTACGAACTGCATGTGGATGCCAGCAGAGAAGGTCTAGGGGGAGTCCTATACCAAGAGTATGGTGGATTGCTGAGGCCTGTAGCGTATGTGAGCCGTAGCCTTACGCCGTCAAAAAAGAACTATCCTACCCACAAGTTGGAGTTCCTAGCCTTGGAGTGGGCGGTAGTAGACAAGCTAAAAGATTATCTGTATGGAGCCGAATTTGTGATAAAGACTGACAACAATCCTCTTACCTACGTCCTTACTACTGAGAAGCTGGACGCAACAGGAGATCGGTGGTTGGCCGCTCTGTCAGGGTTTCGGTTCAGCCTGAAGTATCGCCCTGGGGTGAATAATCGAGATGCCGATGCTTCGTCGAGAAGACCCTACACTACAGAATGGACTCAGTTAACTCCAGATGGGGTGCAAGCTTTATGTCAAGGAGCAGAGCGCCGGGTCAAGGGAGGGATTGAAGCAGAAGCCATAGGAGTTATGGCTACGGCTGTTCCAGAGTTCTATTGTAATCCTACGCAGCTGAGGGACGAAAGTTTGCCTACTTTTTCGAAACAGGACCTGAGAGCTGATCAGGCTGGAGACCCTTTGATTGCATTAACCATGAAGGCCTTAAACGCGAACCATCGGGAGATTCTTCTGACAAATTCCCCAGAAGGGGCCAGATTGGTATACAAAGAGAGGGAACGGTTGAAGATGTTGGATGGGGTGGTCTACCAAAGGGGCCCCTCGAACAATGCTGAAGAGACCCAACAGTTGTTCCTTCCCACCAAACACAGAGAGGATGTGCTGCGGTCGTTACACGATGAACATGGACATTTAGGTGCAGAAAGAACTTTTAAGCTGGTGCGAGACAGATTCTATTGGCCCTGCATGAGATCTGAAGTTGAAAGTTACTTGCCACTCATGTCTGAGGTGTATCCAGAGGAAGACCCCACCAACCCGAACTGCTCCAATGAGCCACCTACAAAGTCAAGGACCCATGGTTTTGGTGTGCATTTATTTCCTGTGCTTAGAGCTGGATGCAGTGGGCAGGGAAATATTCTAGTAGTGACTGATCATTTCACACGTTATGCCCAAGCTTTTTCTACGAAAGACCAACGTGCTCCTACGGTGGCGAAGGTTTTAATGGAAAAGTTCTTTGTTCACTATGGCCTACCAAGGAGAATAGACTCTGATCAGGGTAGAGACTTTGAGAGCCGGCTTGTTGGGCAATTACTGGAACTGCTGGGAATTCAGAAGACCCGAACTACACCATATCACCCTCAAGGTGATGCTCAACCCGAAAGATTCAATCGCACGCTGCTAAATATGTTGGGGACACTGTCAAACAGAGAGAAGCAGAGCTGGAGTCGTCACATAGCTACGCTAGTACATGCATACAACAGTACGGAGAGTGATGCTACTGGATACTCACCGTACCGTCTTATGTTCGGAAGAGAAGCTCGACTGCCGGTCGATTTGGCGTTTGGGCTATCTCTGGATCAGACGTCTGTAGCCTCTCATAGAAATTATGTGGATAGACTTCGGAAGAACTTGGCCTCTGCGTTTGAACAGGCCCGTTTGACCTCAGGAAACAGGGAACAGAGGAATAAGCGGAACTATGACTTGAAAGTTTGGATACACGATCTACAACCCGGTGATAGGGTTTTGTTGAAGAACTTGGGTGGTTCTGCAAGGCATAAGTTGGCGGATAGATGGAGTTCTCAGGTTTACATTGTCTGCAAGCAACTGCCGAGTCTGCCAGTTTACCAAATCCAACCGGATGGAAAGGCTGGGCCTCTTAAAAACTGGCACCAGAATCATCTGCTACCTTTGAGAAAGGCTGTAAGGATAACAGTTGGATACGAACTTTCTCTGCCGAACCTGCCTGCTACACGTTTAACTCCCGTTACTCGGTTTCAGCAGACACGGGTTGTTGAAGAGAGTGAAGGGGATAGTGAGGAAGAAGGCTTTTGTCTGGACTGAGTGCGCTCACCAGAACCTGAAGAGGTCCTTCCAGTTCCCGAACGGTGGGAAAGTAACCTGAGGCCTGAGGCTCCTGAATTCCTATTGGAAGTTCCCGAGACTTCTGAAATCCCTGTAGTTCCTAAAAACGCGTCCTATGATTACAGTTCTATGCCTTCACTGGAAGGATCATACTCTGAAGAGATGTCTGTTCCAGTTGTGGATGAAAGAACTGAACCCGCACCTGTAGTACTTCCACCTGAAGAGGAACTGATTGAGCCAGAACTAAAACGCTCTATTCGACCGCCCCAGAGACTCACCTACGACTCACCAGGACATAGCACTAAAGAGGCTGTCACCACAGTGCGAAGGTTGCCCGAAGTGTCTGCTATGTTAGCTGAGGTAGTCAGGAGCATGAGTCAACTTGAGGATGTGTATCTGACCCATTGTATGCTTTCTGCTGAGCCTGTATATGTTGCCTAATGTATGTTGAAATGTAATGCAACTGTTATACCTCCTTGGAGAGACCCAGGAGTTCTAGGAGGGGGAGAGTGTAGCGCTGGTTTAAAACACTGTTGCTGTATTACTCGAGTTTGGCCACCAGAGGGAGACAAGCGCAATGTAAGAGACACTGGACAATGGGACTACGTTTTCCAGCATGCTTTGCGGTGGGAACAGGAAGTGGGTGGGGAGAAAGGACATACATCCGCAGCCTCGTGCAGAGAAGAGCCAGTGCGCACCGAGGAGTGAAAAAAGCCAGATGCACGTGAGACAAGGAGCGATTGTGACCAGGCCGGAGCGCAGGTGCTGCCTTGCGGAGCTGGAGATCGGTTTAAATTACTTGCCAGAGACCTAGTAATCCGCCGGTGAGAAGTTTACACAGATACAGAGCTGCAGAAGGACCCGAGTTAGGAGACTGCGATGATCTAATGGGAGTGCAGGCGGTGAGCTGAGCATCTTGTGGCAGAAACGGACAAGCAATACAAGCGGATCCGGTGGCACAGAGTTCCAGTCAAGTCGAGCGGAGAGACGTCCTGGGTCGAGCAGAGCGCAGAGTATCTGGCGGATTGGGGAGAGGCCTTCCCGGCCACAGTAAAATAATAAAGTATGCTGCAGTTTGTCTAAACCTACAGGGCCCCAACGTGACTAGTCGAAGACACATTGAAATCATTCACTGGCCAGTTGAATCTAGTACCCGGGTAACAACACACGCATACACCTTCTTGGGACACAACCTGTACGGGACTCACATTCCAGCAACGAAGGGGTTAGAAACATAGAAACATAGAAAAAAATGTCGGCAGATAAGAACCTTTCGGCCCATCTAGTCTGCCCAATTACATGGATACTTTACCTGGATTTATCTTTTGTTTAGGATAGCCTTATGCCTATCCCATGCTTGCTTAAATTCAATTACTGTTTTGGCCTCTACCACTTCTACTGGAAGACTGTTCCATGTATCCACCACCCTCTCAGTAAAATAATGCTTCCTGATGTTACTTTTAAACCTTTGCCCCTCTAATCTAAGACTATGTCCTCTTGTTTTGCTATTTTGTTTCCTTTTAAATATACTCCCTTCCTCTACCTTGTGGATTCCCTTTACGTATTTAAATGTTTCTATCATATCTCCTCTGTCTCGTCTTTTTTCCAAGCTGTACATGTTAAGATCATTAAGCCTTTCCTGGTAACTTTTCTCCTTCAAGCCGTACACCATTTTAGTAGCCCTTCTCTGAACTCTCTCTAAGATGTCTATATCCTTCTGGAGATACGGTCTCCAGTACTGCACACAGTACTCCAAGTGAGGTCTCACCAGTGCTCTGTACAGTGGCATGAGCACTTCCCTTTTCCTACTGCTAATACCTCTCCCTACACAACCAAGCATTCTTAAAATTCCTTGTTTTCTTTTCCGCTGCACGTTTCTCGCATTACGAACTTCTGTAAATATATATGTATACCGTGCTGCTCTATATATGCCAGTTTATTTGAGATCAGTAAACTATATAACTTATAAAATCCACAACAGTGCTGGTGTATACTTATTCCCTAGTGCGGGGAGACTGACCCGAGGTTTAAATTCAGCGGCTCCTCCGGCTGTGAGCGCTACACTTAGTTATAGATAAAAAAACACACTGAGCATGTGCGATTGAGTTGCTACACCTCCCTCCGGCACTGTGAGCTGAGGGAGGGCGGGGCAGAGTGCCAATCCAATCTAACAGTTTCACTCCCAGGTACTGGAGAGACAGGGAAGGGCAGAAATAAATACACGCATGGTGGAAAAAAAGACAGCTGAGAGACAGCAAAAAAGCACAGAGACACACAGCAAGAAAAGGTAAAGAGAGAAAGCAAGAGAAAACGCAAGAAAAGGTGCAGTGAGAGACAGCGCACAAGACACAGACAGCACAAGAAAGAGTGAGAGAGAGTGACTGTGTGAGGGAGTTTGAGTGAGACAGTGAGTATTTAAACCATGAAAGAGTGCAAGTGAGCGTGTCACTGGGTGAATGAACGAATCTGTGTGTGAGCGAGCATGAGTGTGTGATCGAGTCAGTGGGTGAGTGAGCGGGAGTGTCTTTGTGAGCGAGTCAGTCTTGCTTTCACAGTTGCATAGATAGATAATATTCAGTTCCGTGGTTTCCCCAGTCTGAGGTCCTGAGCGTGCACAGGCTTTCAAGTGCACAGCTTGTGCTATTTCATGGGAAGCTTTGATGGGTGGAGTAGTGGGCAGGGAGGAGGCGGGGAATATACAGGAAGTGGGAGATAAAGAAACACCCCTAGCTGAGGAGTGTGGCCAGAGAAGATGAAGTGACAGAGTTTAACGCAAGAAAATAAAAAAAATTACACATTTTTTAAACTTTTATTATTTTATTCTAGTTTGTCTATTGGTATAAAAGTGTTTAACTGTCAATTTTAAAAAAAAAAACTTCGAGCCATGCATATCCCTTTAACACCAGCTTTTATGAGATGGTATTTCACAGTGAAATAATGTCTTCCAGGTGGAAGCGCAAGCTTCCTTGGAATGGCAAGCTTCCTTGGAATGGCTTGCGTTTTTATGCAGATATGAAAATTAATGCTTCCTACCTTTACTAAGTATAGGAGTCGTTAATTTACAGAAAGCAAGTACAAGGAAGTGCCACACTCTAGGCGCACGCCCAGCTTGCGCCAAGAGTGTTATAGCAATTCCAGGCAATGAGATAACTGTTGTAACGTATAATGTCTTGAGATGTTATCTTATCAGCAACCTTGGAATATGGCCCATATTGTCTTAAGAGAAATGTCTGCGGGCAAAATGTAGACAGCATATATGGGACCTGCTGAATTGGTTCATAGATGGAAATGGCATAATATGTCATAACAAAACAAAAATGAGGCTTAGGACACTGTTGGAATACAGGAAGAGGTTGATGGACTGCACTGAACGTCATTTCTGGACTTTGCTGTGGACTATATAATTAAAGAACAAGTTTATTTGTTCTATGCTGATTGAAGAAGCCTTTATTTCTTTGGTGAAACGCGCTTTGGTGTTTTTTAATATTGCTATTTATTTTATTTGAATAAAAGCTATATTATTCTTCACATCATATGACAATATTTTATGTTTTCTCATATTATATATGTTCTGATTAATGTACAATATCAGGTCGTGTTGAAATATAACACGTATGATTATGTTATTGCTTCATTTTATATGCTGTTTTATGATTTCTTAGTGATCATTTTGATGTGCTTCTTGTTAACGCCTCAGACATTGTCAATAGTAGCCATTATTTTTATCTATAATAATGCATTTCCTTTTCGCAAATGTTCTTGTCTACTATATACATTATAACCCATCAGCTTAGGGAGATTACAATAAACTGCAGAGTTTTTAATGTTGCTGCCGTAAGTCTGCCTTTTTATAAATGAGATGACATTTCAACATCACCTAAAGAATATTTGCCATATTGAACTTGTAGGTAGGACAGCAATGGTTTAATTGCATACAGTGAGTATATACTGTTTTTATCAACTGACAAGTTTTTTATTGATGTTTCAACCTCTTGCCGAATGTTGTAATGAGATTTATTACCAATTATACTGATAACATTTCTTTAAGGTCATTTTTTAAATTCATGTTAATTAATTTTATCTTGTTGGTGATTAATTTTGATATTTTTATTTTGTAATATATTGCTCTATTTTTAACTTGTCCACCATATAAGATATAAAGAGAACTAATGTTTATGCACGTGATGAACAGTATGATATAATTTGCAAAATAGAAACATCAAATATGATGTCAACTACTGAATAACTCATGTATATGTTTACGTACGTATGTTTAACAGGGGTTATTAATTAGGAAATGATATAAAAAGTTTTGTTCACAATTCAGACAGAATATTTTAGTTCATTAAAATAAATTAGTTGAGGGCACTGGCTTTTCACTGCACGAGTAATGAATTATTTCATAAATTTTTTTAGCCATTGGAGCAGTTGAGCTGCCAGGGAACGCCCCCAAATCTTAAACCCCATCGCCGACAAAAATAGGATGAAATAGCCAGTGGTTGAAGGGTTAAATTAAAGCAGATAGTCTGCTAGGCAACCCTCCTGATCCTGAACCAAATTTCCTTTGTCTGTGGCCTCGGGCAGATTACTAAATAGGAGGCTCTTATTCTATTTGTCCTAGGCATGGCCAGTAGGCAAGGGAGGGCTGTCAACTCTTGGCACAGGGAGCAAGTGACACACAGTTGACTATGTATCGTAACTATCCTTTTCAAATTTTTATTTTAAATGCAGCTGTAGCTTGCGTATCTAGCAGTTTATTTGTTTGTTTTCAGTGTGTGAAAGCTGTAAGCCTGCGATCCCACAAGTGAATTTGTAAGCAAGATTTTTTTTTAAGGATGGATGAGTGTAATGAAAGTTGTGATACTGGAGTGTTTTTTAATTATGGGAGTTTTAACAGTCTGGGAAGTGACAGTGTGCTGGGATGAATGTGATGGTATCATATAGGAAGGTGGAGGATTTTCTCCCCCTTTTATATTTAGTTAACTATAGTTGTGTTCTTTTTCTTTCACGCCCTCTTTTTGTCCTTTCCTGGCTTGTTCGGCAGGAAGTGCCTTTTGGGGAAGGCCTATTCTCTTTATGTTTGGTTAGGGTTGGGAATAATGGTAACAAGTAGAAGCAAAAGAGTGATTAAAAGAGATGAGTAGTGAGAGAATGAATAGCTTGATATATAGATTGGATGAATGAAAGAATGGATCGACAGACAGAAAAGCAGATGAATAAAATCTGCCTCTGGCAGCTTTCTCTTCAGGATGACGTTTACAGCTTCTCCCTGCAGCTCTCCGGTCTATCCATGCAGGAAGCTCTGTCTAGTTACATGACCAGGCCCTGCTATCATGTTAAAAGGGGCAGGCAAAAGCTACATGTTAGTAACCCTTGCAATACTATAGATTTTCCTCCAGTGGAGGATGACCACATAATGCTTCCTGTCATTAGGCCTTGTAGGGCTCCTTTCCTGTCTCAGCTAACACCTGATGGGAGATCAGCCCATCTGGCGCTGTAGAGCATCGACCCAGGGGGCAAATTCCCCCTGCCATTGGGTGATGTAATAAATCCCAGTAGGTCATACAGCCCACCTGCTCGGATTTATACTCTCACCCTTTTGGGTCAGAAGTGTGTCAGCAGCGAAGAAGCCCACACACTCTGACATGAAGGAAAACTAAACCCATAGTTGAAGATTAGCTTTTTGTCTGTTCATCAACGTGTCCTTTCATTGATTTATATTTCAGATGAATAGATGAATTGCTATTTAGATGAAAATGAAATACAATAGTTAATTTCGACAATACATATTTGTAAGACTATACTAAATACACACGTCAAGTGTTATTGTTGATGAGAAGAGTAGGACATAGGCCTGGAAACACTAATCCTTGGAATTACAATGATCTGAGAGTTGAGGAGTTCCTCAAAGGCAGCCACTGAACTCTTGGATGTCAGTGTTGCAGCTTTCAAGTTTTTTCTTGCCTTTTTAGCATTTACTCCATGGTTTTATTTGTCTCTAAGGAAAAACATTTCAAACGCTTTTCTCTTTTGCTAAAATAATTTGACTAATTCTTTCTTTTAAATTAAGCTTCTGATCAGAGACTTATTTGACAATTTTTTTAATAACGTTTGAACTTAGGACACAGGATTTGTTCTGGTTCAATGACTGGTGTTGCTATCATTTATCAATAACACTGTATACGGTGATACACAAATGTTAAACAGTATGAAACGTTCATAAATTGATCTATTCTTGACCAGAATAGTAAGCAAATAAAGATACCTCTACTATATTCATACACAAACCCCACACCTAGAGTTTTCAGAATCTTTGGTCTAGTTCAACTTCTGCAATGTATGTTACAGATTGTGTATCCATGGGGAGAAATAAATGTGTAAGGCAGGAGTGACAAGTTCTACATTTTTATTTCTTTAAGATATAGTAGCTCACGGACCGGCAGTGGAAGCCTCCATGGAGTCCTATGGACTCCAGGAGGTGATACTCGTGGCTGCATGGAAGCACTACCACGGGTATCACTTAGGGTAGCGCTTGGTACTGGGGCCAGGTGATGAATTAGCACCTGCCCCAGAACCTCCCACTGAAAGGGGGATGCTACAGGGAAACCTGCAGGCGCGAGTTTTCCCCGTTAGCTTTCCCATTTTAGCTGTCGGAAGGGAATAGTGGCCTATGTTTTTCCAGTGTGTTGCTACACATTTAAAGGGACACTACCACTTACATAAGCTGTAACTAGGTTACTTGTGCATTACAAATAAAACCACTTTATAAAACACATGCTGCAGTTTTTTTTAATTGCATGTAAAAAGGAAAAATAAAGTTAGTTTTTTTTATCTCCTGTTTCCATTTTATGGATTTTTTTCTCATGATACAACATTTACCAAAATCTGTGCAAAAGTTTTACTTTACTGCTTTAGTTTATCTTCTACAGTATTTAGCAGTCTGTGAAATGCAGGAGGGAATGTTTGGATATGGCATCAGGGGTCTATTGTGTTGCCAAGTTAAGTGCTGGCAGTTGAATGAGATAAGACAGGGAACTCAGTAGACTTCTAATCAACCCCCTGGTGATGTCCTTTGAATACATCCCACACAATACAATGATTTGAGTCAGTGACTGACCTATTCACTTCATTCTATGCTCAATGCCACACAGTGTGTAGCAAGTGAGGTAAAGATACTATGTGTGTGTGGGGGGGGGGTGGGGGGTTGTTTACAATATGGATGTGCCCAGTGACACATATATAGTAAAATATTTTCTTAACTAAACAAACAAGAGAAAAACAAAGCACATGTAAGATATCAGCAACATAAAATAAATACAATAAGGACTTTTCACTTTTTGGTGGTAGAAAATTAAAGATTCAAGAAGAGATCTTTTCACAACAATCTGATTTCCTAGATTAAGAAAAAAACTACACACAGTCAGGACAAATCTTCACACTTTACAATTGAAGCACAGTAAAAAAATATGCTAACCTTGTGGGATTTCACATGATAAAATGTATTGTTCACTCCAATGGCTTAAAAGGAGATTTTGGGAATATTTTGGTGGTTGTTCTGTTGCTTCGTTGACATCACTGTTTGTTTATGTTCTCTTTGGGAACTCAGTGGGGTAGAAACAGAGACAACACCACTCAAACACATGATTTAAAATCTAGATTGGAAATATGAGCATAAGTATTCCAGTTGGACGAAGAACAAATATGAGAAAGTTCTTAAATGTCAGTAGGGGGTTTTCCTCCTGTAATGTATGTAAACTGCCTGGCCCCATATTGTATCTCTTGCTAAAATAAACCCAGCCATCGCGTTTTTGCCATGGCAGCTTTGTTATTTTAGAGAATTATTTCCCATTCTTTTTATACTTCAATCTCACACTGATTTATCCAGCATCTCTTTCTCTTACTCTTTATCTTGTAACTTTGAAGCCATTTGATCAGTTTCATTTATGCTTACTTGTTGCTATGTCATTTCTTCTGTGAATGGCGGCATCTAGCAGCTCAAACCAAAGGGTTTAACTCAAATGATTTTAAGTGTGGCTGAATTTTATTACACTGCTGGTGGGCTAAACTTATAGAAAAAACTTTGATCCCTTCCCTATCAATCAAATTCTATCTAATGCTGTGTGACTAATATACAAGATATTTAATCGACTTTGCTGCTGAAATGAGTCTTAAAGCCCCCTTTTTTCTCAGAAATCATCCACTTTAGTGATCTGCAACTGTACATTCCAAATGTGTTGTACAATACCCATGTAATTGTACCTTTTTATAGAACTTCAGCACATTGTGTTGGAGGGAAATTAAATTTTATTTTGTACTCGGGTAGTTTCGGTGTGTGGCTTCTGAAAGAAACTCCAGGCTCAATAAATGCAAACACTATAAAGATAGATATAAAATGCTGCTATGTTTTCAAAGCTCAGTACTGAGAAAAAATAAAGAGATTGTGGTCAAAGATCCTCTGTAAATAAATGAGGGCTCTGATTCTCTCATCAGGGTGGCCACAGTGGGACGCTATCGTTAAACAGCTGTTAGATGAAAACTCCTGTTATGTTACTACTACTAAGATGCCATTTAAGCTAATAATAGTAGTATGTTTCACAAAGCATGTATTACATATTTGGTAGATTCTATTGAAAATATTTATATAAAATATAGTTTCTCATAGCCAGATAGAATTCTGAGCCATTTACTGCTTAAAAATTAGTTACCAAGTTTTTGAATTTGCAACTTAATTTAATGATTGAGGATAGAGAACTTGGATTGATGTTTACTAGATATGTGGGACTCTATTTCAACAGAGCTATTGTGATTAACGAGTGAGAAGCTATAGTTGAAGCTACATTTTCTAACCTTAATGGTTCGATAGGAATATGTCTAGTACACCTCAATTCATGTTGAATATGGATAATTTTTATTATCCAAATACAGACCTGAGAGTTTACTAATTATATTATTATGAGTGGAGGTCCAAATGTATGGTTAAAATCAATAAGATGTTAACTCAATTTTTCTTTCAATGAAAGTCTAATCCTTCAAAAACTTGTAAAAAAATAAATAAGAAGGATATCCCACAGACGATCATGGAAACACGAGGGACCCTAATACAAACTTAATGTTAGTATTATCACTCAGATATGCGAGCGTTAACGCTAGCTTAAGTGGCTTTAGCGCAGGACTCACATATTACATTCCAAATGCTAATGGGTTAAAAAACCATTAGCGCATCGGGGATTGAGCTCGCTTCCACGAGTTTACTGTACTTTGCACTCCCTATACTTAACATGGGGAGCGCAAAGAGTAATTAGCGTTAGGATTACAAAGTCCGAAAGCTAATTATCGCACCGCCATGATAACTAAAAAGTTAACCACAGCTAGAAGCTGGTGCTAACTGATTTCACTTCTGCGGATTCAGTTAGCACCAGCTGATAACCCCCTGAAAATCAGATATTCACATCTCATCCCGCAACGAGAATGGTGGCCTGATCCGCTCCTTCTGGCCGCCAGGAGCAGGGTGAGGCTGGGGACAAACAGTCCCCACTCTCCCACTGCGAATCACTGTGCAGCGCTGCATGATCCTGGAAGAGCCCGGCAGCACAACTCTCAATGGAGTTCTATGGACTCCAGAAGGGGATACTCGTAGTGCAGGTTTTCTATCTTAGCATCCATGCTTTAGCATTAGGATCGTAATATGGGCTAGGATGACTCAAAATGTAGCGGAGCAAAAACGGATCATCATGCTTTACCAAATGCATTATGGTTTCTCTGCAAAACAGTACTTTGAGGTTCTCCTAACCCATATTAGTGATGAAGCCCCAAGTCTTCAGAAGGTCCACAAGTAACAAGTGGTTTAGGAGATTCAAGTCTGGCCATTTTGACATCTGTGATGAAACGAGAGAGGGAGGCCCACGAACATCAACAGATGAGACCATGGTGGCCAAGGTCAAGGAATTTCTGGATCAGGACTCTCAAACCATTGTCAAAAACCTAGTGGAAGATTTTGACTTCCAAAAACAAGCATATTGATTGACTAAAAAACAAGCATGTGGATTGATCAACTGCTCTAGTTGAGTTTGCCTAAACATTCTTCATCATGTTTGAAGATGGGAAGTCTGCCAACTTCATGGCAATTATCACTAGAGCAGTTGACTATGTTGAAAGAAGATGATTTTCGGTGGTGCTTTGAGAAGTGGGTGCACCACTTGAAAAAAGTATGGTGATTGTCAGCGATTGTGTTGAGAAATGCTGAATAAACAAGCTTTCTTTTAGAAAAAAATATTTGAGATAGCATCATTATTTCTACGATTTTAACCTTAGTTTTGGACCTCCTCTTGTATTATGTGTTTATAGCAATTAAAATTGTATTGTAGATTTCACTGCGACAAGGAGATAGATGCAGTCATTGGACGTAGAGATTACTGGTAGGAGATACAAAAAAATTTGGCATAGGATTACAAATTTCCCAATCTCTGTGTTAGCAAAAAAAGGTTGCACACATATAGAGAGATGGATTCCCTGTCTAATGAGACCAGTTTTAATTAGGTATAACAGGTGCACTGTAAAGAATAACAACTCCAATCCTTCCATTTAAGAACCTACAACTACAGGTTAGGGGTCTTAGTGAAACCTAAGCTGTGGTCCAAGCATGATGTAACCAAAATATCAAAATTAGATTACAAGAGTTATTTTCCTGAAATAAATCAGATTATGTTCCAAGTAGAAATTAAGATTTGAAAGTGGTTGGACCAGAAGTGAGCATCGAAGATTGTGCGTGATCAGTTATAGTTTATGTAAAATAAGAAAGTCAAAGACTAACATTTCAGGACATTTAATGTTGCATTTTTTTTCACTAGATGTTACATTTTTAATGATGCAATGTTTTATCTTGATCCGTTTATTTTTCTTTGTAGATCATCAACAGAAGCTGTGAAAATCACAAAGTCACCAATGAAAGTATCTCCCAGAGATACTGACCCGGTTCATTCACGGCACAGGTTGACAGCTGAACATTTAAGACTGTCTGCAATTTATAAGACTTCAAATCACTCCCGGACCTAAATCCCAATGCGTAGAAATGTAAAGCATGATCTAGCCAGTCCGTCAAATCACCCATCAGAACAGAAACAACAATGTATTCAATGCTCAGCGTTAAAATGAAAACTGACAGCTTGAAAGCTGAACGCGTTCTTCATGTTTAAACACCCCATCTAGATGGACCTGAGTTATTATGCTCACAAAAGGAACCCAAGCACATTTCATTAGGTGATGCAGAACTGTAATCAGACAATGGCGAAGAATGAATAGTTCTATCTAACACAGATAATGGGATACACTGTTTATTCTATTATCTCTTAAATAACATCAGCTTAAAGTAGGTGATACTATATTACACAGATGGGTATGATGCCAAGAGAGAAGAGGGGCAAGTGAGCAAGACATTTCTAGTATTTCAAACACAGATACGCTACTTGCTTCAATGAACATTATAGCTTGAAGCTTTTGTAATGGTTTGATTTTCTTCATTTAATCAATATCTTCATGTCAAATGCTTCCACATTGTAAACAGTTGGTGGTGACACAATGTATCTATTTCTTTATAACGAAAGTCAATGTTAGCCACTAAGCTCTTTTCTACCGAGACAAAGTTTAACAGACCTGGAGGGTGCTACTATGATTATAATTCTCTTAGTTAAATGTCTCCTTAGTAAAGACTCTCAAATTTGGATACCGATCTGATATGTCAATAAAACTGAGGGTTTCTTTCATAAATATGTAATTGATTCTGTAAATTACATTCGAATTTTACCATATTTGATAGCGGGTGGGTGGGAATCGAGCTTTAAGTTAGATTGCATCATGGGCTCTATTTTCCAGCATGCATGTACATTACCTATTCTTCATTTTGCCATTTTGAAAATAAAAAAAACTTCTTAAATGTTGTTTCCTTAAGTCAATTTAAGATTGTAGGAGGTGGAAATTATATATATTTGCAACTAACCTTAAAAGTATATATGTTTTTTTACCAAATGGCACTAGGACCATTTAGGTATAACAAAACATAGATTCAGAAGTTAAAAAACAAAACTGACTAGTCACACCTATCAGTTTTTACAACATATTTTTCAAGGATACCACCACATCTATAACCGGTATATATTTAATTATTATCTCGATTGTTTAGCCAACATGATGAAAGGTGACAGCAGTATCAGTTTTGGATTTGCAGCGCTTTAATGAGGTCACAGTAGGGCAAGACCTGACAATTCCTAAGCATGTTCTAATATCTTTGGTCCGTAGCAATTTGAGGCTCACTTCAAAATGAAGTGAGAAGAGTATATTGTGCAGTGTTAGTGAATGATGCAAGCTTGCCAATAATCCTTTTACTTGTACTTTTTTTTATTGTACTTACATATTTGCCCTTGAACAAGTTTGTTTATTCAAACTAACCACGTCGGGCTTGTTTTATTTTAATTATTTCTATATTTCCACATAAAATCCCAATTTACTACTCTTGGATATCGGGTCTTTCCAACTGCATATACCAATTTGGATTATATTATACAGTATTCATTGCGGATCCTCCAACATCTGGGAGGAGATAGCAGTCATCTGGAGCCTGGACCTGATACCCAGAACTGACCATTATACGGGATCTTTTGAGTTTTTTCCTATTTTAGGATATACATTTCCACAACTGTACTGCACTATGTGTATATGTTTATTGTTCTAGGACAGAAACTTCCTTATTTATCCACTAAAACCTGTACACAGTTCTCTTTCCAAATCATCATACCTTCCTTTTTATGGCACGATGTTCCTCCACTTGAATTGAAAAATATTGGATAAAATCAGATGAATCTCGCAGTGGTGACTGATTAGGGTATAGGGATGAAATATCGTATTATAGAAATTTTTAATACAAGTTTATTGTTAGAGGAAGTTGTGTAAATATTTGAATACCTCACACAAGTCACAGATATATGTACATATCATTGGTACACTGCTTCAAGAATCAATATGTAAAAATAAATAAATCTGTATCCACTCCAGCTGGCTGCAGAAAAATATGTTCTTCCTTTTTAAATCATTACATGAACATGCCGGGTTTGCTGCGATGGTATACTAAAGAGTACGATTTTTTAATCCAGACAATGTGGATTCAGGGTATTGGTTTTTACATGCAGATTATTTCGTTTTACATACAAGAAGAAACAGTTGTAGTAAATAACAACAAACAACGTACCAAATATTTTGGTAGATACTGTAACAGAACTTGGGAGACAGGACAAAAAAAAATGGAAAGAAGTTTATTAAATATGTTAGCTATAAAGTACAATACATTTGAAATCTATAAAAGCTGAATCTATACTATATAAAATAATTTAAAGAAAAAGCTTTTTAAACGGTGTTTGCCAGAATTTTGTCTTAGACAGTTTACACGTCTTCCTTAATACTCATTGTAGAAACTATTTCTTTTGTGAGACTTTGATGAAAAAGTAAATCTCCCATTGTTTTTTCACATCTCTTGGGTTAAGCCAATCTATGGAAGATCGATCATGGGTCATTTTAATTATTATTATTTTTTTATTGAAGCGTAAAGGTGAACCAATGAGTTGTCTTATTGCAGTTGAGAAACCAGCCAAGTAGTAGTAATTGGTTGAGGATTCATATAGCAAATACGATTGATATCTCCTATTAACCTTGGTCGACATGCATGTCGTGGAACTCTAAATCAAGCATGTAAGCCACTTCTTCAATACTTCAAGGCAACTTAAAAGTAGATCATCCACCATAGGTAAAGTAAAACTAGGGAGGTGCTGTCAGAAATTTTATTCCCGTGCTCTGCTGAAGTGCAAAAACCAAATAAAAAAAATCTTTTGGCTTATACACTGCCTAGTCTGTGTGTATATATTATATATACACAAACATATGTATGTATGGAAGCTGAGGAAGTCGCCTAGTGCGACGAAACGCATCCTGGGTACCTGTTTTTATCCATTTGTTTTACATGTTTTTATTTTATTAAATTTTCGTTTGAAAAGAAGATCCAGCCTGTGTCTTTTTGGTGGTTTGTGGATTTGCTCGAGCCTGAAAAAATCCATATGCGCAAACCTTAGAGCTATTGAAGCTCCAACAACTGTAAGTGAAAAATTGTCTGAAAAGCATATATACACTTATATTTTCATTCTGCACAAGGAGAGTTGTGCTGTCTTTTCTTGTCTTATATGGTTCCTTGATATGTGAAGGGAAACAGCCGTGCAAGGTGTGGGTCACCTGTGAACAATATAGAAGAAAATACAACCCAAACATGCAGTTCCACTTAGAGCCAGTGCTAGGCTCTATGTTTAATAGGGTCTGCTGATCTATGAGGGACACCAAGATCCTGATAGCAATTTTTATTGCGCTGATCAAGATACGTATATATGTATGTTTGTGTATGTATATATATATATAATATTCTAACGCCCTCCACGCATCCTTATCGTAAAGCTCATTTAATACTTGGGTGCTGAGACTTGGCCATCCGAAATATGAGAAACATAATGCCCCGTGATTTTTTAGAGATGTAAAATATTTAGGGCCACATTACATTCCTCGCGCTAAAACGGGGACGCTAGGGAGAAAAAACTGCGCCCACAGTTTTCTCCCTAGTGCGCCAGTTCTAACACGGAATTACAATGCAGGCGCTTAAAAAGCTGCCTGCATTGTTACCAGGTGCTACGCTGGGATGCACGCAGCAGCGCTAAGAGGCGCCGCGAGCTTCCACTCAATGGAGTTCATAGGACTCCATTGAAGCAGACTCCGGCGGTCACATGACCTGCCGGATCTCGCCTCGCGAGATCCGGCAGGTCGGTGTAGAGATCCGCAGGGAGAAACCGGGGGACTTTTACCCCAGTCTATCCCTGCTCCCGCCGGACAGAGGAGGCGGACGGAGCCGCAGTCCTCGCCGCAGGATAGGACGTGAGTCTGGTTATTTCTGGGGGGTTACTGCTGGTGCTAATGGAATCTGCACCAGCGGAATCCATTAGCACCAACCAAGTCCAGGCTGTAGTTAACATTTTGCTAACTGCTGCCGGACGTTAATCAGCATTAGGACTTTGTAATCCTAATGCAAATTAACACTTTGCGCTCCCCATGTTAAGCATAGGGAGCGCAAAAGTACAGTAGCCTCACGCTGAAAAGTGCAAGGTACCAAACGCTAACGGGTTACTTAACTCATTAGCGTTTGGATTGTAATATGTGGTGGCTACCAGGGCTAACATTAACGCTCACTCAGGTGAGTGCTAATGTTAGCACCAAGATTTTAATGTAATGTAAATCTGTGAGTTACAGGGCATTGTGTTTGTTTATATAAATATACAGTATATATATATATATATATATATATATATATAAAACCACACCTCATAATAATTTAATACTTAACTGATTCTAGTAACCTTATATTTAAAGATTAAGGTCTTCTATGATTGGCCAAATTGATTACACACGGCCAAACTACATCAAAACAATTATAGAAGAGGTGAAAGATGCCCAGAGTGCATACTTGAGTACACATGGTCAAACTACTTCAGTCAATGAGAGAATATTGAGCTGTCTCATCATCTGAATCATATTTTGAATCTCATTCAACAAGAAGACCCCAGCGTAGACAGCGTAGAAGCATCTCCCTGTCATTGTCAACTGGCAGTTGGTAAATATAATTTTCTAATCGGATTTTAGTTAATATTAAACTACTTTAGAGGATTTAGCTTTTAGATTTTGGCTTCGCAGCTACGGGTAGCCAAATGTAGGAGTAATATGTATTATTGGGTTAATAGAGGAGGGGGGTATTTAGTCTTAAGAGTTTAACATTAGATTTAGGTTAATGGAAGTCAGGGGGTATAGTCCCTTTTACCCCTTAACACCGTGGCTTTCTCAAGCAGACGGAAGGCAATTGGCCACTGAAAAGGGAGGTAGGCTGGAGACGGCCCAGAAAGCTGCAGACGTGCTATGCTGCAGTGTTCAAGCCCGCCTTTCGACCAGCAAAAGCCCCAGCATTAAGGGATTCAATTTTATTTGGTTAATAGGGAATAGGGGGTAGTATTTATTTATTGCTGACTGCAGATGAGACAATAATGAGCAACCTTGTAATCACTTGTTATTCTCTAGCTGCCTCCATATTAGCATTTATTATTCAATGTATAGGAAGCACTAAGGTACAGTAGGCAGCTGCAACAGTCAAGCTCCAAGAGAAGTTTGTAGCTTGGCTGATATAAAACAGTAGCTGTCGGATGAACAGTTCCACTAGTTTATACTAATCACTCTGTCGTTAATGCTAATGGCTTGGCTTGAATAGTGCCCCAAGGTTTAGTATATCCTTGGGATATGGAAGTATTGTTATGGCTTTTCAATGTTTGCAGACATCTTACCACATGTATGCTGTTGGCTTTAGTGGAGTATTTAGACATGACTTACTAGAACTACCCCTGACTTGACAAACTCTGCATGACATCAAAAGTGTCACTTTTGCAGTAAAAGCAGATGGTGTGTAGCCTGGGTGATTATAATATCCATTTAACAGGCTGTCAGAAAAGCTAGTAAAACGTCTTTTGAAAATTTTGCTTGGTTCTACCTTTTTCTCTCCACCCTTTGATGTATTTTAAATAAGTAGAAGGCTGTGGTGTTGTTTAGCTTTGCTGCTGTCAAAACTATAAGTAAATCTGCAAAGAGCTGACTGCAATGTTTATTTTCATTTCTACAGTCTAGAGGCATTGCTATTTCTTCAAGACAGCAAATAGCTGGCACAGATAAGCAAACTTTCCACTCCTCTTTATCTTCTTTACCACCATTTTCTCTGTGCTAAAATTAAAATGCTTCACTGTCAGAATTTTTTGTCATTGTATGATATAACTAGGAGTAAAATATAAAAAAATCAAATAAGACTGAAAGTAAATTAATAATTACATCCAAAGTATTTCAAAACTATTGAACTCTTCGCTTAATGAAATTCATTGAAATGTTATCAATGCAGAAACGCATGTACATGTGGAATAATGGATTAAATGGCAAGAATTAGCTTCAGGAGCCTTTAGGCTGACAAAGGACTAGGTATTGATATTTAAGTTTTGGTTTGTTCTCCTAAAGTCCATTCTATATACAGTGGCAAGAAAAAGTATGTGAACCCTTTGGGATTACGTGGAGTTTTGCATGAATTGGTCATAAAATGTGCTCTGATCTTCATCTAAGTAACAACAATTTGAAAAACACAGTCTGCTTAAAATAATACAACACAAACATTATATGTTTTCATGTTTTTATTGAACAGAACGTGTAAACATTCACAGTGCAGGGTGGAAAAAGTATGTGAACCTTTGGAGTTAATAACTGGTTGACCCTCCTTTGGCAGCAATAACCTCAACCAAACGTTTCCTGTAGTTGCAGATCAGACCTGCACAATGATCTGGAGTAATTTTGGACCACTCCTCTTCACAAAACTGTTTCAGTGTAGCAATATTCTTGGGATGTCTGGTGTGAATCGCTCTCTTAAGGTCATGCCACAGCATTTCAATCGGGTTGAGGTCAGGACTCTGACTGGGCCACTCCAGAAGGCGTATTTTGTTTTGTTGAAGCCATTCTTTTGTTGAATTACTTGTATGCTTTGGGTCATTGTCTTGTTGCATCACCCATCCTCTGTGGAGCTTCAGTTGGTGGACAGATGGTCTTACTTTTTCCTGCAAAATGTCTTGATAAACTCTGGAATTCATTTTTCCATTAATGACAACAATCCGTCCAGGCCCTGAGGCAGCAAAGCAGCCCCAAACCATGATGCTCCCTCCGCCATGTTTTACAGTGGGGATGAGGTTTTGATGTTGGTGTGCTGTGCCTTTTTTTCTCCACACATAGTGTTGTGTGTTTTTTCCAAACAACTCAATTTTGGTTTCATCTGTCCACAGAATATTTTGACAGTAGTGCTGTGGAACATCCAGGTGCTCTTTTGCAAACTTCAAACGTGCTGCAATATTCTTTTTGGACAGCAATGGCTTCCTCTGTGGTGTCCTCCCATGTACTCCATTCTTGTTTAATGTTTTCCTTATTGTAGATGTGTCAACAAAAATGTTAGCATGTGCCAGAGATTTCTGTAAGTCTTTAGCTGACACTCTAGGATTCTTCTTTACCTCATTAAGCATTCTGCGCTGTGCTCTTGCAGTCATCTTAACAGGATGACCATGCCTAGGGAGAGTAGCAACAGTGCTGAACTTTCTACATTTGTAAACAGTCTGTCTTACCATGGACACATGAACATCAAGGCTTTTGGAGATACTTTTGTAACCCTTTCCAGCTTCATGCAAGTCAACAATTCTTGATTGTAGGTCTTCTGAGAGCTCTTTTCTGCGAGGCATGGTTCACATCAGGCAGTGCTTCTTGAAACCAGTAAACCCAAAACTGGTGTGTGTTTTTAAAGGGCAGGACAGCTTTCAGCAACACATCCAATAATATCACACTGATTGGACTCAAGGTTGGCTCACTCCTGGCTCCAATTAGCTCTTGGAGAAGTCATTAGGCTAGGGGTTCACATACTTTTTCCACCCTGCACTGTGAATGTTTACATGTTATGTTCAATAAACACATGAAAACATATAATGTTTGTGCTGTATTATTTTAAGCAGACTGTGTTTTTCAAAATGTTGTGACTTAGATGAAGATCAGAGCACATTTTATTACCAATTCATGCAAAACTCCACGTAATCCCACAGGGTTCACATACTTTTTCTTGCCACTGTATATTCCTGTTGTCAAGCAACACTTAATTCACTAGTGGCCCTATCGGGTTCCCCTCGCTACAACTGGGACACTAAGGAGAACAACTTAGCGTTCGCTAATTTCCACTTTGTCTCCCAGTTTCAAAAGCGGATTACGAGGCATGCACTGAGTCCAGCAGCTGGCCACTAGTGCCCGCTAGGCTGCTAAAGCGCCTCCCTGAGCATCCCCTCTTAGGGGACTTCTTAGGACTCCATGGAGGCGTGTGCTGCCGAATCACATGACCAGTATGATCTCGCCTCTCGTGAGATCCTGCTGGTTGGAGGAATGATCGCGGAGGGAGACTGGAGACTTTTTCCCCAGTCTCACTCTGCTCCCGGTGGCCAGAAGTGGTGGATCAGGCCACCGATCTCATCGCTGGATGAGAGGTGAGTATTTTTTTTAAGGGGCTTTTAAGCTGCTGTTAGCTAATTCTGCAGAAGCGGAATCAGTTTGCAGCAGCTCAGAGCTGGTGCTAACATTGCGAGTTACTGACAGCTCTTAGTAACTAGAGTTAGGACCTTGTGATCCTAACTCTAGTTACTCTCTGCTTACACTACGCCCCCCATCTTAAGTATATGGAACGCAAAGTACAGTAAGCAAGCGCTAAAAAGAGCTAACACCAATTCGCTAACGGATTTTTTAATCCGTTATCGAATCCGAGGTGATCGGCGCGGAGCACTATCACCTCTTTTAAGTTACCACTGGCATTAGCTTAAAGGATGTGATAAGGCACTAGGTATTTAAAAAAAAAAATCACATCACAATTGTCTGCAAAGTGAGAAGCGTTTTAGCAATAGAATTGATCAATATTAGTTAGTTCTATGTCCTTTATGTTTTTAACATCAAAGACGTCATCATTTTGACATGTTTATCCTTTTTATAATATTCTTTATATAAATCATTAGGGTTCTTTAATCATATACAGAATTCTGTCTATAGATTTATCAATTGTGTAAAACCCCCCGAAAACATAGCTTTCTTATTTTACAAAGAGAATATAGCAAACTAATACACAGTCAGGATCACTAATAAATCATGTTTGTATTGACTACCCCAGTCATTGACCTAAATCTGTTCAATCACTTGGCTGAAGATATCCAGTAATAAGCAGCTTAAATATGTGCATACGGAGATGAGCGAATCCGTCTTCTCCAAGTTCAGTTTCATAAAATCCCCTCGAGTAAATTGATATAAAAGGCCAATGTTTTAAACAAATTCAAAGTTTATTGGCTAATTTGTAATCTTCTAAATCTAGCATGTCTCCAGAGGAGGTAAAGCAGACATCCTAAACTCAACTTGCATTCTAAATTTGTATCTAAATATTCTGTGGTATGTTGTGTTTTGGCAGTTTTTTCACATAACAAGAAAACAAAACTTTTATTGTTTCAGCTAAAATAACCTCTTTTTTTCTGGAATTGATCATAAAATGTTAAAGATGTTTAATCTGTAATATTATTTTGATGAATGGTGATAATTTTGCAACAATGGTTGGTTGACTTGTTTTATAATTACAACAAACTTTTTCTATTTGGTTGAAACCAGACTTTATGTGTGTTATCTAGGTTATCGGGCCGTAGCCCCTAAGAACTAAACTAGTGTCCTCACTGCCGACTGCTTCCTCTTGGTCTACAACCAATACGAGTACTCGGAGGAGGCAGATTCGCACGCAGAAAAAAGATGCTTGAAAATATGTCCCAATGTTTAACCGTTTCGCTGCAGAGACATTTAACGCCTGTGTGCTGAGCTAATTTGTACCGCTTTTGCTGATCATGTTTAAACGCGTTTTGAAGCCACATTTTATTATACCACCCAAACATATTATATATCGTTCTTTCCGTCAGACTCGGCAGATTCATAATATATCATTATTATATGTATACGTCATGTCCTGCCTGTAAATGTTAACAAAAAATACAATAAAGTTAGAATTTTCAATAATTTACAGTGTGTAAAGAGGTTTTTTTTCTCTTTTTATCATGCGAGCGTTTGCGATTATATTTTCTATGTTTTGCGCTTGTTGAAAAAAATTAGAAATGGGGACTCGTTACATTTTTTTTGTGGGAAATTACGCCCCATAGAAAAAAATCGTTTGTGCAGCATCATTGTTCACATTATAATCGAAATGTGAACAATATTTCTGCATTAATAAAACGAAAAGGAAATTTTAAAAAATGTTTATTTATTTTAATTTTTTTATTTTCTTAAATTTATTTTTACATTTTACATAGTCATGTTTGGTATCATTGGAAAGGCCATGCTCTGGCCGTTCCAATGATACTAAACATTAACCCCTAGCTTCCACGGATTGGGAGATAGGGGGTTCATTAGAACCCCCCATCTCCTCCATGGGTGGTAGCTAGGGGTTAACGCCAGAACTGACGTCATCGCGCTATGCACGATGATGCCAGTCTTCAGGGAGAGATTGTGGAAGCTTCTAGGATGTCGGCCAGCTCTGGGAGGGGACCGCGATGCGGTGTCTGTTGGCGTTGAATTGCGATCCAGCCCCCTATGACTTAAAGACAGCCGCCGCTTGGAAGGGCAGACTGTGCCCTTCCAAATGGTGCCTGCCTTTTTAGGCTGCCCCGCACGGATGGGGAGGGAGAGAGGTCCAAAGGACCTTAATCCCTCCCCTTCAGGCACCTTCCCCGCACTCGCTGGGGGGGGGTGCCTGTAATAGATGTCATCTCACTAGCGCGATGACGACTATTGTCCCCGCCAGCATGCCGGATTCTGGGCTGACATCCAAGATGTCAGCCCGCACCGGGGGGGCCGCGCTCAGCGCGTCCATAGCACAGGAGAAAAACTTGGCTGGACGCGCTGAGTGCATCCTTAGCAGCCAAGTGGTTAATGAATCAAGTATTTATCAGAAGGAGGCATTCGATTATCATCTACAAAGGTGTTTTTCAGAATTCATGAAAAGGCGTCACATATCATTATCTAATGCATAGCACCAAGAAAACAATCCCTGCAATTGGTTATCTCTTGCTAAAAACCTTATATAAAGGAACTACCTTTAAATAAAGCACAAAGAATTCCAGGGAAGCCTGTCCCGAGGACAAGAGGTACCTAGCTCTACGGACAAACATGGGGAATGCCAAGGCAATATAACATATTTAGATACTAGTGAACAAAAACAGCACATAAAAGTAATATAAGTGCAATGTGACAGTACAAAGGGCAGTATTACATTACTGTTGCTAAAACCGGGATGCTAAGGAGGAAAATCTGCGCCTTCAGGTTTCTCCTTAGTGTCCCTATTTTAGCTCCATAGCGCTATAGCGCTCACCCCTGATCAGCGTAGTTTGGATCCTTATGGACAGATTTCTATGATACAGGGTTTCACAGCAGTAAAGGCTGTAATACCTATAATCCCAAACCAGGGAGGTAATACAAATTACTGAATACCACTCAGCGCCAAATGGTTTTGTGACCAAGATGTCGTTGAGCGAAAGCACATTAACTGTCTGTAAACAGATACAATGACTTAAGACATGAGCATAACGTGATACAAGAATAGCGTTGTTATAGATATATTTCAGATAGCTAATATCAATGGTCGTGGTACATGAAGCACATATAACAGAGGCAACACCCTTATATTTATTCTCAACCATACAGAGTAGGAACTCACTGTGTTCAGCAGCCTGCAGGGCAGGCCTACAATCACAGATTGTGATTCTGTATTGCGACTTGGTTTTACCCAGAGTACTTGAAAGATAATTATATTCAGCAACCTGCAGGGCAGGACTATGATCATAGATCGTGCAATTAGCTTTGTAATCAGACCAGACGTTACACAAGCAACTAGAACTTTTGGTTAAAGCTGCACCCAGAAAGGACATACAACAGATAACTGGAGCAATGACTAGGTCTCTCGAACTGGCGGGCAGACGTACAATTGGACGCCTTGCGATTAGGACTCACATCTGATTGATAAGTCAACAGAGACCTTGGGTGAGAGATGGTTTACCGAACTGATGGGCATGCCTCCAAACAGCAAACATGCGGTTAAACATAAACATGAATACTGAATACCGCACAAACAGAACACAAAGGGAATTAGCAAGAGAATCGTCAATCAGAAAACCCGGGTCAAAACGTATACAGGGTCCTCGTACAAGCAGGTTGACAACTAGGAAATCAATCAGCAAATAATACTAGACAGCAGGCGATGCGGGAACTATACTCCACGTCAGGGCGACGAGCTCCTCTCACCCTGCTTTAAAGGCCGGTGGCTCCTCGTCATTATGCCAAGACCCGCCCCCTCAGATGCCGATTTGCCAGCTCTAACTACTGGCAACCGACTAGCCAGCGATGCCACTGGGCGCCCTGACCCCCCAGGAAGCACCGCAGGGGCCGAAGATGTCACAACGGGGCAGGCGCTAATTCAGCAGCCTACCCCGTAATGCAGAACTAAGCCAGAGGATACTCGAGACGCGAGCATCCCCTACATGAAGTCCATAGGACTCCATTGAGGCTTCGATTGCCTGTCACATGACCTGCAGGATCTCGCCTCTCTCAAGATCCTGCAGGTAGGCGGAGAGATTGCAGAGGCAGACTGCAAGACTTTTTTCCCCCAGTCTCATTCTGCTCCCGGCAGCCACAAGCGGTGGATCGGGCTACCGTTCTCGCCGCGGGAAGAGAAGTGACTATCTGATTTTTGTTGTTTATTTCAGCTGGTGCTGAATGATTTTGCAGAGACAGAATCAGTTAGCTCCAGCTCCTAGCTGTGGTTAACGTTTCAGTTAACGGCAGCGGGACATAATTAGTGTTAGGACTTTCTAATCCTAGCGCTAATTAACTGTTTACGCTCTCCTTACACTCCCCTTTACGCTCACACAGCTGAGCGCTAATGTTAGCGTTAACTATGTAATAAAGTCCAAAGTGTTTTTTACGGTTGCTGCTAGAAAGAGAGAGAGAGTGAGCGATCTTTCTTTCCATGAGATCACTAAAAATAGACAATAATAGCAAAAGGAAAAAACACTCATCCAGCACAGACAGTGTGTATCAATAATAACACTGGTGTTATATGTGAATAATACGTGGCAATGTCAAAAGAGAGTGAGAAATAGGAAAAAAAAATACCATGGGTCTCGAAGGTCAGTTAAGGTGGAATAAAACCTCGGGAAGAGAGAGACAATATACAACACAAATAGTATTGTACAGTATAGGAAAAGTAATATCAATAAAAACGTTATGTACTGTTACACTCACATATTTCAGAGCCTATATGTGATTGGCTCTGTATGGTGGAGGTTGTGCTGATTCCCGGGATGGCACCATCCAATAAGTGCTGGAAGGGAGTTCCTCTTCTCATGGGGTTTGGTTCCAGAGACAAAAAGGTATATCATAGGGCAAGCTCCTGCAGTGTGATATAGAATCTCCCACCTCAGTACTAAAAAAGGGGTTGTTCACCTGTAATAGAGCTTGAAGGGCCTAGTTCTATCATGTAACTCTTGTGATACCTTATAGGATGGTATCATACCCTTCTGCTGGTAGTCCTGGGAACTGCTGGTTCTTTGAGCTTCTATGTCAGGTTTGGGGTGGAGCTGGTTGAGAGAGCAGCGGTTAAAAATAGAATGCTGGGACTTGATAATTAAAAAAGAGATCGTTTATTGTTTTTATAGCCATCTTAATAAATATCTATTTTTTAGTTATCAAGTCCCAGCATTCTTTTTTTAGCCCAAAGCAAAATAGACAACTCAAAGTTTCAAAATTTTAAACGTTGTTTGCAAAAAAACTACTGGACGAAAATTCCTGGAATTAATATATAAGGTCCTATGAATAATAATACAAAGTTCTGTTCTTGAAAAAAAATGCTATTTAAATTTGTCTTTGCCGAAAAATGCCGAAAAATAAAAAAATAATAGAGACCTTTTGCTGCAAATTAAAAGAATAAATGGTTTACTAGAAATTCAATAAAAATGGGAATACTTTTTAACATTGAAACCTATGGGATTCGCCTGATTAAGGCTGGGGTCAGACTGAGGCAGTGCGAACGCGCGTGCAGGCGCACTTAATCACGGCCGCACTAGCAGCAAATGACGGGCAATGACAGCCAATATACGATGTACGGTCGCACGAAAGTCCGGCTGCGCAACGCAAGTGGAAAATGAACGCATTTTTTCGAGAACGTAAAACCGCTAGGACAGACGTACAGAGTGCGCTGCGTCCGCTAGCGGCGTGTGTGCGTGAATTATAGATGTCAGACGCTACTAATGTCCAGCCAACATAACGTCCAGATGCACAAAGTGTTTTATTGATGATCCGTACAAAATCACGGACGAAAAATGCGCATCGTATGACCGCTATCGCGTACTCCGTGAAAAAATACGTCCATTCGTTCGAACGCACTTTTTCACGGACAACGTGAAAATGCGTTCGTCTGACCCTAGCCTAAACCTGCCAAAAGAAACCACCGAACATCAGGGCATTTCACTGACATTTCTCTGCTGTTCGGTGTTCTCTAAATAGATTAACCATTGCTTCTCTATGGGGCTTTCACTGCCGTCGAACAGGCACCATATTTTGCAATTTGGCTAATTGTTAGGTTTCTGTATAGCCACATGGCTGCAAACTGCACGGTATGGGGAAATTCATCATTCAGTGCAATTTCAGGGCCAGTTAGGCTGTCTCTGAACAACACTGAAAGTTTATAATCTCCAAATAAACCATCAATGGCCTTGGAATTTACTTGAAGGACAAGCATTATTAAGAAAACATATTAGAAAACCACTTCCAATAGTTAATCCCAGATGATCCAGGAAAAGGAGCATATTTTAGAATTGTTGGACCCAAAACAATATTGAAAAAAAGCAAAAAAAAGCAAAATGAAAAATAGGACAGAAATATTGCAGTTGTAATGGAAGTCTATCGTCACGTTAAAATTTCAGAAGGTAGAATACAGAATAATACCAGAAATATCTTCATCTAGCAATGAAAACAGAAGGAAGGATTTGTATTCTAAATTACATCCCCTCAATACATTTTACCAGTAGGGCCATGAATATTTACAGACATTCTGGTATTTCTAACAGCAGTACTACAGGAAAAGGAAATTCACATAATTCACATATTCATAGACTCAACTTCAGAAGGACTTACAAACAACTTCAGAAATTCTACAGATTCGTGACTGGTTAATAAACTAGAACATACGGTTGTGTTCAAAATTATTCAACCCCCACTGAAATTGAGTGTTTTGGCCAGTTTGACATTGATTTTGATCATTCAGTCATCTTGCTTACAATTAAATCAAAGAGGCACTTGTAGGTCAGACAAATATAACATAACATTTATAATGAAATAACCACAAATGTCTTTTCTGTGCTCACATCATTATCAGTTTTATTCAACCCCCAAGTGACATTCAATCTTAGTACTTAGTACAACATCCTTTTACAGTTATAACAGCTTTTAAACGTGAAGCATAGCTTGACACAAGTGTTTTGCAGCGATCTACGGGTATCTTCGCCCATTCGTCATGGGCAAAAGCCTCCAGTTCAGTCACATTCTTAGGCTTGCGCACTGCAACTGCTTTCTTTAAGTCCCACCAAAGGTTCTCAATCGGATTTAAGTCAGGTGACTACGATGGCCACTCCAAAGTGTTCCAGCCTTTAATCTGCAACCATGCTCTAGTGGACTTGGAGGTATGCTTGGGATCATTGTCCTGTTGAAAGGTCCAACGTCTCCCAAGCCTCAGGTTTGTGACGGACTGCATCACATTGTCATCCAATATCTCCTGGTACTGAAGAGAATTCATGGTACCTTGCACACGCTGAAGCTTCCCTGTACCTGCAGAAGCAAAACAGCCCCAAAGCATGATTGACCCCCCGCCATGCTTCACAGTAGGCAAGGTGTTCTTTTCTTCATAGGCCTTGTTCTTCCTCCTCCAAAAATAGCGTTGATCCATGGGCCCAAGCAGTTCTAATTTTGTTTCATCAGTCCACAGAACACTATCCCAAAACTTCTGTGGTTTGTCCACATGACTTTTGGCATACTGCAGTCGACTCTTCTTATTCTTTGGAGACAGCATGGGGGTGCGCCTGGGAGTTCTGGCATGGAGGCCTTCATTACGCAGTGTGCGCCGTATTGTCTGAGCTGAAACTTTAGTACCCACATCTGACAAATCTTTTCTCAGTTCCTCAGCAGTCACACGGGGACTTTTCTCCACTCTACGTTTCAGGTAGCGCACAGCAGTCGAAGTCAGCATCTTCTTTCTACCACGACCAGGTAACATAGAAACATAGAAACATAGAAACATAGAAAAATGTTGGCAGATAAGAACCTTTCGGCCCATCTAGTCTGCCCAATTACATGGATACTTTACCTGGATTTATCTTTTGTTTAGGATAGCCTTATGCCTATCCCATGCTTGCTTAAATTCAATTACTGTTTTGGCCTCTACCACTTCTACTGGAAGACTGTTCCATGTATCCACCACCCTCTCAGTAAAATAATGCTTCCTGATGTTACTTTTAAACCTTTGCCCCTCTAATCTAAGACTATGTCCTCTTGTTTTGCTATTTTGTTTCCTTTTAAATATACTCCCTTCCTCTACCTTGTGGATTCCCTTTACGTATTTAAATGTTTCTATCATATCTCCTCTGTCTCGTCTTTTTTCCAAGCTGTACATGTTAAGATCATTAAGCCTTTCCTGGTAACTTTTCTCCTTCAAGCCGTACACCATTTTAGTAGCCCTTCTCTGAACTCTCTCTAAGATGTCTATATCCTTCTGGAGATACGGTCTCCAGTACTGCACACAGTACTCCAAGTGAGGTCTCACCAGTGCTTTGTACAGTGGCATGAGCACTTCCCTTTTCCTACTGCTAATACCTCTCCCTACACAACCAAGCATTCTGCTAGCATTTTCTGCTGCTCTATTACATTGACTACTTACCCTTAGATCCTCTGAAATAATGACCCCTAAATCCCTTTCCTCAGATGTTGAGGTTAGGACGGTATCAAATATTCTATATTCAGCCCTTGGGTTTTTACGTCCCAGGTGCATTATCTTGCACTTATCCACATTAAAACTCAATTGCCACAACTCCGACCATTTTTTTAGTTTACCTAAATCATTTGTCATTTGGCTGATCCCTCCAGGAACGTCAACCCTGTTGCAAATCTTTGTGTCATCAGCAAAAAGACATACTTTTCCATTAACACCTTCTGCAATATCACTAATAAAAATATTAAAGAGAATGGGTCCAAGTACTGACCCCTGAGGTACCCCACTGGTAACAAGACCTTGCGCCGAATAAACTCCATTTACCACAACCCTCTGTTGCCTGTCACTCAGCCACTGCCTAATCCAGTCAACAATATTGGAATCCAAGCTCAAAGATTGCAATTTATTGATAAGCCTTCTATGCGGAACAGTATCAAAAGCCTTACTGAAATCTAGCGTTTCAATAGTGCCCTTTGCCTTGAATTTGCGAATGATGCTTCCTATGGTCTCTCTTGGTATGTTTAACATCTTTGCAATCTTCTTATAGCCATTGCCCTTCCTGTGAAGAGTAATCATCTCTTCTCTTGTCTTCCTGGACCATTCTCTTGACTTCACCATTTTTGTAACCACACCAGTAAATGTCTAGAAGGAGCTGAGTATCACAGTCATTTTAAAGCTGCCTAATTGGTGCTTATTATGCTTTATTGCTGCTCCGTGACATCCACAGGTGTTTTCAATACCTGATTGAAAACACTTGAATGAACCTCTATTCTTCAGAGTGGTAGTCTTTAAGGGGTTGAATAATTGTGTCAATGAAGAATTCACAAAAGAAACATTTACTACTGTATTACAAAACCAATTGATGTCATTTCAGTTGCATATGGTTCTTTAAAAAGTCCTTGTAGGATTTCATTCTGAATACAATTACAAATGTACACTAAATTCCCTAAAACCCTTTACAGCATTGGGGGTTGAATAATTTTGAACACAACTGTATCTCAATAGCATCCCATACATAAGATTTTTTTCATTGGCCTTACCTTGGATAAAGTGCAGGACAGAGTATACTTGCCAGAAGACAAATGAATGATGATCAGATCATAGATGCATTTCTTCTTCACTGCTCAAAGGGTAAATAAGAAGAATATATAAGGCTATAACCCTAGAAATGGACCTTTTGACATCCACTGTAAAAAAAAAATCTTGAACAAATGGAACAAAACCCTGACCTCCCTCTAGGCATATCAGGAAGAAGCAGACAGCAGATAAAGTGTTGGATGAGTTCTGCTTTTCTCAAACAGGGAATACATTTTCAGATTAATTAAAAGAAAATATTGGCAACAGATGCATCACAGATGGGATTACTAAGCCTTAAAGCTCAAGGATGTTGGACTTCAGTAGTGAAACATAATTCTTCAAATTTCAGAGAACCGAATGCACTTTGGCAAGAGCTAGACTGTCACAGAGGACCCCATAAAGTAACTTGGAGCTCTTTTTTTCAGAGCAGCAGCCCAGCCGCTAGATCAGAAAGAGTCTATGCACTACTATCAGCCACTCGTGCTTTGTGCGCCTGACCAGGATATACCTGAAAACTGCATATGACTGTAACCCAGTTTGTAAATGAGGTGTGAGGTGGTCAGATTGTTAAATGGATGGTGATTGAAGGCTACACCTCCTTCGGGGTGCTTTATGGACTGCAAATGTAAACTTGGGTGAGCCATTCAGGGATGTAATTAGTTTTGCCATAACCATTTCAGAGGTCAGGGTACCCCGTTTTATTCACACGCCAACCCGGCGGGGGGTGACAATGGGATTCAACCCAGATAGAGCAGCGTGAAGGGCCTCTCCAGCTCTATATTATGCAAATGACCCCTGCAACGGGAATACACATTCTGTGCTGTATATGAATAAATGTGTTTGTTGTTCAGTAAACAAACTAATTGCTCAACCCTGCATTACATCACAACTAATATCTGGGGGAGAGAGCTGATCATTTCTGACAAGGGAGACCGCTTTAGTGGAGATAATCAAGTCGAGTACCAGATCTCCGTTACATAGGCGATTTCCAAATAATGTTGGAAGAGAAAGTGGAGTAAACAGTCTCAAAGTAACAGGGCCACCAATTCCTCCTGTAGTTGCTGTTGAAATATTAACTTGCCTTTTTGGTGTAGTGTAAAATTGTTTTGTCTTTACACTCTATATTGGTGTACAGTGCTGCGAAATGTGTTGGCGCTTAATAAATAATAATAATACATTTAAATACATATTTTGACTTCACGTGAAAATGAACATTGACCAAAAAGTCAACACTTGACAAGGCAATTTAGAGGTAACATATGAGCAGGAGAATGTATCTTGTTCCCTTTGGTTATTGTAAAACGCTGCCGAAACTGTTGTCGCTACATAAATGATGACAATAATAATAATAATAATAATAATAATAATAATGTAGATCTGCTGGAAGTGTTCCCGCCTAGAAAAACTACTATATTTATTTTAAAGTTTAATTTATACAATAATTAACAGGCTTGTTACAAACACAACATCTATGTGTAAATTAAACGGTTTTATGTTGTACACATCAAAGCCTGTTTGTGTCCCATAGCGAAACAGAGGCATAAAATACCAAAACTAGCTTTCTAACCTTACTTTCTTCTCAATGCGTAATCAGTTTCTCTAATCGCATTCGTGAACAAAATTAAGAACATTGAAGGAACACACACGCATCCTTGACCACTAATGAAGGCAATCTTGTCACCATTCCTGAAAATTGACATCTCAGTTACTTTTCACAGTAGGATGCAAATATGAATGAGAAATATAATTAAAATATTAATTACACAATTTAAATCATTTTATTGAAAGTCATAATGGAGAGAGAATATTCTATGGTTTATTTAGGTGTAAAATAAAATAAATAAAACTCAAACTCACTCAATCAATTTTTGCTAATTCCAGCAAATACTCTACAAGGCTATTTAATAACTGGGTTTGGTGTGAAATAAGTAATACTTCAGCATCTATAAAGATATTTAATTATCGAAGCTCATTGGAAATTAAGTTTTTAAGCCATTTGAAAGAAGTTGCATGCTATCGACCTTTGTCACAAGGTATCAAATTCATAACTCTGCCTTGTATGGCATCAGCATTTTAAACAAGCTACAAGCAACACTGCTAGTTCACAGATAATTACAGATATAAATTAGAAAATAATATAGACAAAACATATTAACCCCTCTTTGATTTTGGAAATGTGTGTACTTTTTAAAAATAAATGGGAAATACATGCTCAGCATTTTATATTAACTTATTTTTTTTTGGCACAACATGACAAAATACAACAGAAAGATTTAACCCTTTCGCTGCTGAGGCTTTTCACACCTCTGTGCTGAGGTCATTTTTACCGGTTTTGCTCATCATGTTTAAACGTGTTTTGAAGGCTTATTTTAGTATATTACCCAGACATATTATATATCGTTCTTTCCGTCAGACTCGGCAGATTCATAATATGTCATTATTATATGTATACGTCATGACCTGTCTGTATATTATAACAAAAAATGCAATAAAATATGAATTTTCAATAATTTACAACGTGTAAAGTGTTTTTTTTTCACATTTTAACATGCGAGCAATTGCTCTTCTATTTTGTATGGGGTGCGCTTGTTAAAAAAATTAGAGATGGGGTCTTGTTACATTTTGTTTTGGGGAAAATTACACGATTTTTAACAAATGCACCGCATACAAAAATCGTTAGTGCAGCATCATTGTTCACATTATAATTGAAATGGGAACAATATTGCTGCATTAACAAACCAAAAAAAAGAAAACAAAATTGTTTATTTTTTTTTATATTCTTTTATTTTTCATTTCTCTTTACTTTTACAAACTTTTTTCACAGTCGTATTTGGTATCGTTGGAACGGCCATGCTCTGGCCGATCCAACAGTACCAAACTTTAACCCCTAGCTGCCACGGATCGGGAGATAGGGGGTTCATTGGAACCCCCTATCTCCACCATTGGTGGCAGCTAGGGGTTAACTCCAGGACTGGCGTCATCGTGCTATGCACGATGACGCCAGTCCTCAGGGGGAGTTCCCGGAGGCTTGGCCGACATCCAAGATGTCGGCCAGCTCCGGGAAAGGATCACGAACCGGCGCTTTTCAGCGCCGATTCGTGATCCGGCCCCCATGGGGTTAATGCCAGGTACCATTTGGAAGGGCAGGCTGTGCCCTTCCAAATGGTGCCTGGGTTAACCCCCTGCACGCCGCCGATCGGGAGGGAGAGAGGTCCGAAGGACCTCCCCCCTCCCTTTCAGGCGCCTCCTCCGCACATGCGGGGGGGGGCGCCTGAATTAGGTGTCATCGCGCCCCCGCAATGACACCTAATTACTCCGGCGGCGGTTCCGGGTGCTGGGCTGGCATCGAGGATGTCAGCCCGCACTGGGGGGGCCAGCGATCGGCCGGAACCCGGCCGAACGCTGACCACAAAGAGAGGACGCGCTCAGCGCGTCTGCCGCATGGAACGTGACATGCGGTTGGACGCGCTGAGCGCGTCCTTAGCATGGAAGGGGTTAAAGGGTTATTCAGAGAGCACCGAAATGTCGCCGACATTCCGGTGCTCTATCTTTCCCCACAGTTCCCTGCACTTTGGGGAATCAATCCCCACCCTGTGGTGAATTCAGCATTCACCGCAGGATCCCTGAAGTGTAGGGAAAACTCACCGCAAACCTGCCACAATCTCGCCGAAAACCTACAGAAAACCCGCTGTAACCGCCAGAAAAACCATGCCGAACATGCCAGAAAAAGCCGCCGAGCCGCCGATCACAGGGCAGACCAGTCCCCAGAAAGAGCCGACAAGCTGACAAATGGGGTAAAAAAAACAAAAAAGCAGTACACTTGAAAGTTACAAAATTGAAATGCTGTTTGCAAAAAAACGACTGAACGAAAATACCTGGAATTTACATATAAGATCCAATGAATGATAATAAAAAGGTCTGCTACAGAAAAAAGAAAAAACAATAAAAAAAACTGAAAAAATTTTTTGCCGAAAAAATCCCGAAGAATGCCTAAATAATCCTAAAAATCGATAAATAAAGAGACTTTTTACTGCAGAATAAAAAATTAAAGGGTTTACTAGATATTGGATTAAAACGGGAATATTTTTAACATTGAAGCCCATGGGGTTCGTCTGAATAACCCTGACGAATTAATACATCGAACAGGGCATTTCGGCAACTTTTCACTGCTGTCTCTGAATAGATGAACCATTGCTTATCTATGGGGATTTCACTGCCTTCAAACAGACACCATACGTACAGGCAATTTGCCAAAATTTGGCGAACTGCCTGCTCTCTGAATAGCCGAATGGCCCTGAAATGTCACCGTATGCTGAATTTCATTGTCTGATTACATTTCGGGGCCAGATCGTCTCTCTCTGAAATGAATAACCCCTGAACTTTTAAAATTTTTTGATAAAATTGTTTATTTTCATAGAAAATGCAGTAGCATGTTTCTAGCTTTGAGTATTAAAAATATAATAATAAAGTCCCTAATAGAATACATAACCTGATAACCCAGGACATACTTGAAAACGAGAGAAATCTCAATGATACGTTTTAAATCAATAAAATCTCAGGAAAGAGAACCTGCATAACAATTCTACCAAAATGATGTAAAATATGCTTTATTATAGCATAGTGGAGCCAAATTAAATGGCATCTTTGTAGACACAAAGGTAAAACTGCAGTGACAAACTGTGGAGGATCCTATTATTTATGCCTTGTTATAACCTGGTGTTTAAGAGCTTTTCTGGGAAGCTACCACCCTACCTGAATAGGCTGCTTGCCCCAGCAGTTCCCTCATCCTATAACCTCCGATCCAGGACCAGCACCTTACTTGCAATACCACAATACAAAAAGAAAGAGTCTCAATGCTCATTTTCCTACAGAGCACCGCAGTTATGGAATAACCTCCCAGACGCCATCAAATCTTCCCCCAGTCTAAGGCTAGGGTCAGACGAACGCATTTTTCTCCGCGAACGTGAAAAAGTGCGGTCGAACGAACGAACGTATTTTTTAACGGAATGCGCGAAAGCGGTCATACGATGCGCATTTTCGTACGTTTTGTTTCACGGAGCTGGAAGAAGAGAGATATGATCAACCAAATCAATTGCAGAATGAATCAAATAAAAGGGAAGGGGTATAAAAAGGCATTTTGGGAATGGTGGCATTTTCCAAGATGGATGCAGTCCCAGTGTTTCTTTTTGCTGCACTGGGATACCTGTACCTGAAGAAGAAAAGACAACGGCGAACATGGGTCCATCCACTCAACACTGCCAGACACACGCATGGCCACTTTGTGACACTGTACAGGCCACTGCGAGAGAGGGACCCCGTGAAGTTCTTCAACTACCTGCGGATGTCCATCCACACCTTTGATGAACTGTTGATGAAGGTGCGTGAGCCGCTGACCAAGAGGGACACCAACATGAGGGCTGCCATACCACCGGAGGAGATGCTGGTCCTCACTTTGCGGTAAGTACTATCAAACACCTGCATTCATGACATCGCTGCCAGTCATCAGACATGTGCTCGGTGTGCAGAGGCTCTATTGTAGGTCAGTAGTTATATGCCCACACACACACGCATGCATCACCTTCCAGAATACGTACCGAAAGAGTAATGACACTGACAACGATGTGAAACAAATAAAATATTTAGTCCCGAAATAATATGACAGAAGATAACAATAACATATTAAACACATATATTATTGCATGTCCAATGAAGGTAATAAAATAAAAATATTAGAACAACATGAATAAACTGTGACAAACATAAACGAACAGACGATACACCTCACATGGTATGATACCGAGGAGCATCTGGGTCATGAGGACCGTGCATATGGCTGCGGTGGTACTCTGGCTCCGGGGGTGGCCCAGCAACAGGGGACATGGGTGGGCGGGCAGGCAACGCCTGGCAGTGGTGGGAATAACCATGGGGGTATTGTGGCACGACACCGTGATATACAGGTGCCTGTTGTGGATGGGACAGTATCTCATGTATCAGGTCCAGGCTTCGGCGGCGATAATCCAGCTTCTGCGCTGGGGTCATTATGTTGAGCAGGGAGAGACATGAATTGAAAAAGGACATGTCCTCGGAATCAGCGACCATGCAGCGTGGATGTGTATGGTGCGCGTCCATGAATGCGACCATGGCCTGCTCGACATCAGCTGATGGTGGCTTCTTCCTCCTGGGAGCCGTACTGGTGCTGTCTGTGGGTGCTGTACCCGGCACCTGCTGGGACTCCACATCCTCCACCTGGGACTCCGCACCACCCTGCTCGACCTCCACCTGGCAGCTGCCAGATCCTGCGGGCTGCAGGTCTTGCCCTTGTGAGCTAGAGGTGGATGGCCGGTCAATACTGCTCACAGTCTTGCGCGGCTCCTGGCTCTTCCTCAGGAAGGACAGTTGGTCAGCATACAAATAGCTGCGCCTCTTCTTTGCACCAGCTCCAGAGCGAGCAGCTTCAGCCTCCTTTTTCAGGACCCGGGTATGATTGTCCCTCACCGTGCGCCATTTATTGATTGCTTCATGTGCTGCAAAACATGATGAGAGTGACATAAGGTTAGGTTTATATGATGTGATCATAACACAGCTTCTTTCATGTTCTAGGTATCTTGCTAGTGGATGCAGTTTGAAGGATCTGCATTACAACTTCCGCATTGGCAGATCGACAGCTGGTGAGATCGTCCGCAAGGTCTGCCAAACAATATGGGAAACCATGAAGGACCAATGTTTGCCAACACCCACAGGCGAGACATGGCTGGCAATTGCAGCAGGATTCTGGGAGAGAGCGAACTATCCCAACTGCCTGGGAGCGGTGGACGGCAAACATGTCCGCATTGTGAAGCCACTGCACAGTGGCTCACTGTATCAAAATTATAAACATTATTTTTCCATTGGCCTACTGGCGGTGGCAGATGCCAACTATAATTTTGTGTATGTGGATGTCGGATCATACGGCAAGGACTCGGACTCAACACTGTTTCGGAACTCAACACTGTGGAATGAGATTGAGGGTGGGAACCTGAACATCCCCAGACCCGCACCTTTGCCTGGCAGCGACGTGTCAGTCCCCTATGCCTTTGTGGGTGATGAAGCATTCGGCTTATCCACACATCTCCTGCGGCCATACTCGGGGACACACCTGACTGTGAAGAAGCGGGTGTTTAATTACAGGCTGTCGCGGGCGAGACGGTATGTCGAGTGTAGCTTTGGCATACTGAGCAACAAGTGGAGGATTTTTCATCGGCCACTTGATGTAAATGTGGATTTCTGTGTGGATATAGTGAAATGCTGTTGCATCCTACATAACTATGTTCGTGCAAGGGATGGGGTTAATTTCGAGGATACCCTCACAGTAACGGGTCTGGATGAGTATGCTAACGATGACATAATACCTGTGAATAGACACACCAACAGGTTTCGCGATGCTCTGTCTAATTATTTCACTAGCAATGCAGGGCAGGTGCCATGGCAGATGGACATCATTTGACATGTGACACCTAGGCTTGTGCACCGATTATTTTTTCTGTTCGAATTTTCGGATGTTTAAAGTTTTCGATTCGGCTCATTTCGAACGAACCCTGTTTTGATTCGATTCGGTTCGACTTGTTTTTCGGGGATATGTCATCGGAATATGGACCATTTTTCGTTTTTTGTGTCACTTTGCTCGTTTGTTGGATCTACTTTTCGTGATTTCGTACATTTCTCGTTTTTCGCAACGTCTGTTCTCGTTTCAAAGCAATAAATTTCGATTTGACACAATTCAAGTCCAATCGCATATTCGTACAATATTTTGTTTCGGCTCGGAAACATTTCGGATCTGACATTTTCGGATCGAAAAATTATCTGGGAATCGCCCGCATCAGAAAACACGAATCGTGAAAATGTCGTTTAAATTCCGAAATTCTGAAAGCCGAAACGCACATCCTTAGTGACAACGATAATTCGTTATGCCATTTTGTTTGATATTACATTCAAGTTCAATGCAATTGAATTCTATGCAATAAAATGATCATTTACTCACTCTGAAGCTTCTGCTCTTTATCAGACCACGTCTCGTACTCTGGGTACACCACCCTGGACACTGTGACCCATGCACTGGCCTTCTTCTGCCGGTCTTTGTAGCTGTCGCAGGCCGTGTCCCACAGCTCGGGATGATCTGCCACTGCATTGATCAGCCTCTCCACGTCGATGTCAGTCCCAGCCATTGTCCAACGCAACTTGCAGCTACCCCCAGACAAGACAGGAAGTGTTTGGTCTGTGCACGTTATGTTGGCCGGACGTGTGCAGCGTCTGACGTCTCCCAATCACGCAAACACGCCGCTATGTAGCCGCAGCGCACTCTGTACGTCAGTAGTAGCGGTTTGACGTTCTCGAAAAAATGCGTTCGTTTGCCACTTGCGTTGCGCGGACGAATTTTCGTGCGGCCGTACTTCGTATGTTCCCCGGCATTGGACGTCATTTGCTGCTAGTACGGCCGTGATTTTGTGCGGCTAAACGCACGTTAAAACTGCGCTAGTCTGACCCTAGCCTAAAGACCCTTTAGAGTTCCCTATTAACATACCTCAATACGGAATGCACCTGTAAACATGTAACATAATGACTTTATTTTCTACATATTTATTTATCTGTTAATCTGTATATTTGTTTTTGTGTTAATATCTTTCATTTTAATCTGTATATTTGTTTTTGTGTTAATATCTTGCATTTTACTATTTTGTATTTCTGTAACCACTCAATGTAAAAGAGAAATCTCAATGTATCCTTCCTGGTAAAATACTTTATAAATAAATACATAAATAAAATATATAACCAAAAATGTTTGAATGATATAGGGCTCTATTACATTCCTTGCGCAAACGTTAACACGTGCGCGAAAACGCATTAACACGAGGGGCAAAACCCTTTGCGCAGAACGTTGTATTACAATGTCCGCGCAAGCAACGCGCATTAACGTCTACCCGCGAGTGAACCTGCGTGAACCCTTTGCGAGCGTAATGTACTTTGCGCGTCCTATACTTAACATTGTGAGCGCAAATGCGTTTGTGCGCTGGTACGCGGATGGTATTACAATCTATGCTCCGGATTTAACGCATAGCCTTTGCGCGCATAATTTTAACGGACAACGTTTGTGCGCATAATTTTAATGTCTTTTAACCCTTTCGCTGCTGAGGCTTTTCCCGCCCCTGTGCTGAGGTCATTTTTTACCTGTTTTGCGCATCATGTTTAAACCTGTTTTGAAGGCTTATTTTAGTATATGACATCGACATATTATATATCGTTCTTTCCGTCAGACTCGGTAGATTCATAATATGTCATTATTATATGTATACGTTATGTCATGTTTGTATATTATAACAAAAAATGCAATAAAATATGTATTTTCAATAATTTACAGCGTGTAAAGTGTTTTTTTCCACATTTTAACATGCGAGCAATTGCGGTTATATTTTGTATGGGGTGCGCTTGTTAAAAAAATTAGAGATGGGGTCTCGTTACATTTTTTTTTGGGGAAAATGACACCATTTTTAACAAACGCACCGCATACAAAAATCGTTAATGCAGCATTATTGTTCACATTATAATTGAAATGGGAACAATATTGCTGCATTAACAAAACAAAAAACAAAAAAAAAAAGTGTTTATTTTTTTTTTTTTAATTTTTTTTTTTAATTTTTTTTTATTTTTATTTTTATTTTTATTTTTTTTTTACATTTTTTTTTACTTTCATGTTTGGTATCGTTGGAACGGCCATGCTCTGGCCGATCCAACGATATCAAAATTTAACCCCTAACTGCCACGGATCGGGAGATAGGGAGTTCATTGGAACTCCCTATCTCCACACTTCGTGGCAGTTAGGGGTTAATGCTAGGACTGGCGTCATCGTGCTGCGCACGATGACGCCAGTCCTCTGGGGGAGTTCCCGGAAGCTTGGCCGACATCCAAGATGTCGGCCAGCTCCCGGGAAGGATCGCAAATCGGCGCTTTTCAGCGCCGATTTGCGATCCAGCTCCCCAGGGGTTAATGCCAGGCATCATTTGGAAGGGCAGGCTGTGCCCTTCCAAATGATGCCTGGGTTAAGCCCCTGTGAGCCGCCGATCGGGAGGGAGAGAGGTCCGAAGGACCTCCCCCCCCTCCCTTTCAGGCGCCTCCTCCGCACATGCGGGGGGGGCGCCTGAATTATGTGTCATCGCGGGGGCGCGATGACACATAACAATGGCGGCCACTGCTCCGGATGCCGGGCTGACATCCAGGATGTCAGCCCGCACCGGAGGGGCCAGCGATCGGCCGGTACCCGGCCGAACGCTGACCCCAATGCGAGGACGCGCTCAGCGCGTCCTCCGCATACCAGGGGCAATGCTGAGGACGCGCTGAGCGCGTCCTTAGCATTGAAGTGGTTAAAAGCTGGTGTTAATGGCAAATCTGAACGTCCTGGCCGAAACCAAATACACCAGCCCAAAAAAAAAAAAATACAGCAAACACATTCTACGCATATCCAAACAATAAAATGGAGAAGTTGTGTGTGTTTTTATTATTGCTGCAGCATATATATTCAGATTGATTTTGACAGGCGCAAAAACTGAACGGGAGACAATTGTGGTTCTTAATTCAGATTGGCTGAATTACGTGAAAAAACAGTGCGCACACCGATTTCTGCACACAGCGTTAATGTGCGCGTCTTTTTGCGCCTGTTTCTTACGCGCGTTATTCTTTGACGGATGAAAAAATGCGCTTGGATTGTGTACGGATCATCAATAAAACTCTTTTTGCGTCTGGACGTTATGTAGGCTGGACATTAGCAGCGTCTGACATCTCCTAGTAATAACGCAAACATGTCGCTATGCCGCAGCTGCGCACTCAGTACGTCAGTACTAGCGGTTCTGTGTTCTCAAACAAATGCGTTCAAATTCCACTTGCGTTGCACGGCCGGACTTTTGTGCGGCCGTACATCGTATATTGTCCGTCATTGCCCGTCATCTGCTGCTAGTGCGGCCGTAATTATGTGCGCCAGAACGCACGTTAAAAGTGCGTTGGTCTGACCCCAGCCTTAAACATGATGAACTAAAAATGGCCAAAATGAGATCAGCAAATGAGGTGAAATGGCTCAGCATCGAAAAGGCTAACTCTGTGCAGAAGAGCTTGCAATAATTTTTGGGAAGACTGAGGCAATATTCCATCTAACCTCAGCTTTTCAACTTGACAGCGAAAAAGAAAAAGGAGCGGGAGGTTTGCTGGTCTTTGGCAGTGTGTCCCCTTTCTTATGCGAGGAAAAAGCATTAAAGAAAGAGGAATAAAAAAAATACATGACTTTTGATAATGATGGCAATATCAGTGTCAATCTGGGTGAGTCTTGAACCCATTGATATCCCGGTATGATGATGCGTTCGGCTGCTGCCTAGACATCTTAGAAGGCATTTCCCTTGTACAATAGTCAAGTGCAATCTACAAGTGGTTTTGTACAGTCTATGCATCCTAGTTGTCATCTCAGAAAAATGGCTTTGAAGCACGTAATTAAACTCAACTACATCCTCCAGGATGAGCAGATATTTTTATATGTCATAGACAGCTAGCATTTTGTGCTTTTTATCATTGTTTTTTCTCTGCACTCCCCGTCTGGGCTCCATTATTTTGAAATCTTTTAACTATCATATTTCACACTTGGGAGTCATATTTAAGGTCAGCAAGTATACGTTAATTCAGCCTCAAGTAAAATTTTACTCTTCTCACTGGGAATGACAGGCGTGTATAGAGGATGAAAAAAATTATTCATTATTTATAGAAGGCAAATTTAATGGGCTGTTTTTTTTTTTTATTCACTGCTGAAGATATTGTGAAGTCATCATTCGACTGTCTTTTTTTTTGCCCTTAAAAGTTTTTACACTTAGGGCAGGGAGAAGTTTATTATTAATATTTTATGAAGTAACTTTCACTTTAAATGAAAAGTCCTATAGTTTTCTCTCTTTTTTCTTTTTTCTGAAAGAAAGCCTTATAATAATCTGTCCAGACTCCTTTTTTTTTACACAATGTGTTTCTTTCAGCGGCTAGAGGCTACCATTAGAATTATTTGATCCCTTTTCACAGACAGCCTTTCTTTTTTAGTTGTTTCTTTTAGGTTTTTTGGTGCAAATATAAACAGTTATAAGTGGGCAATTCATCACGATGAAGGCACACATCACCATGACGACAAGATAGAAGGGTGTAGGCTTTTTGAAACATGAGTTTTAGTCCAGTCGTGTGCATTTTGGCAAAGAATTGTAATTCAAAATTATCTCAGAATTACACTTGGAGGTCAGTGGGGCTTAACCCTCCTCAAATATACTGTGAACATGAATGAACATACTGTTACCACAATTTACAGTCCAAACATGTTCTACAGAATTTTACAACATGCACTGTAAGTTAAAGCCCAAATAACTTTATTTCATGCTCCAGAAAATGTTTTAAATACCACTCAAATGAATTGCCCTGTCCGGGTTCCATCACATCTATCAATGTCAAAATGGCAGCCTATTCATTCCACCTTCAAGGAGAAAGATTATTCAAACAACAAAACTTTATTGCACATTTAGCAGTCAGGGAGAGGAAAGAAGTTCAAACTCTGGTGTCACACAGCCCTGACCATAATAGAAAGGTAATAATAGATTAATTAAGCCTTCTGTATATGCATTAAGTCACATTGAGATATTATTTTTTTTAATTTAAAGTTTATTCAACTTTTTTCAAGACAATAGGGTTATAGGATACAGAAAGGAAAAAAGGAGGGAGGAGGGGATATAGTTCAACAAAGCAAAACATGAAAGCGCTAGGTAGAGAGTGTACGTCGCATCATAAAAACACCACACTTCAACACATTGAGATATTATTTTGACTGTGGCTCACACAACAGTAAAAAGATTTGTTATTAATTCTTAACCCCTTCACTAAAAGCACTTCTTACATAGCATTTGTTTGAACTATGGATGAACCTCAAGCATTTAATTGTTGTATAAATCAGCAGTTGTGTGTACTGGTTGTTGTTCCAAGAAACATACAATTTAAAATGATATATACTGTATTTACAAAACTTCTAATGTTCATTTATTTGTACATAATTGATAGAATTATTATTGGGATGAAACATATTAGCATACTATACAACGTATACTATTAAATACAGTCCCTATTCCTATGAAGCCGGTAACAAAGCATTGCTAAACGGAAATACTGGCAAAGTGCGATAACTCTTGCAGGGTTATTCAGAGAAAGGTGAAGCTCTGGAGAAATTTTGGAGAATTGAAAATTCTAGGTCGAAATAGCTGATTTGGAAAGTGAGATAAATGGGAGAATTTTTCTGGTTTGGCTATTTTGACCTAGAATTTTCACTTCTCCAAACGTTCTCCAGAGTTTCACCTTTCTCTGAATAAACCTGTTAGAGTGTCCCTGTTGCTGGTTCCTCCTGTCATAACAGGAGCAGCTGCTAAATGATACTGGTAGCTGGGCTGCTGTTGGTATCGGCTTCTGTAGTTCACAGGACATCATAAAGAAAAGATGACCTTGGGTGAGCTTGTATAAACGGGGTCCAGCAGGTAGTACACTATTTGTTCCCAGTGTTCCACTGCTCATGGCGAGAGTTGGCAACGAATGACATCACTGTCTGCACTGTGGGTCAAGAGGTGAGCGAGTGATTCTTTGGCATATTTATTTTTATGTGTTCATTGACTTTGCAATAGCAAAACCACTGAACACCAGGGTCTTTGAACCGGCATCCATATACTTAACCCCTTCACTGCTGAGCCATTTCACGTCTTATAAAAGCATGTTTTTCTTTTTTTTATTATTATTTTTTTTTTCTTTACTTTAAACATGGTCATCTTTGGTATTATTGGAAGGGCCATGCTCTGGCCTTTCTAATGATACCAAACATGACCCTGCTAGCTGCCAGGAGTCGGGAGATATTGGGTTCAAAGGAACCCCCTATCTTTCCTTAGGAGTCAATGAGGACGTTCCCCACACGTCCTCAACAGGGTTAATAATACTGTATTGAGCCAAGACAAATGCGATACCATGGAAGAGCTCATTATTTTCTGGCTGGCCAATAACTTATGCATCTTATACAAAGTACAGGAAGCTTGAACTTACAGTAAGCAACTGTTAAAACTGGGCCACAAGCAAAGCTTTGGAAAAGTGGCTTCAGCCATTAAATTATCAAGTGGGGCTCACTTGTTAGGTTTAACGACTATGCAGGAATAGGGAAATAGGGTCGTGGAGTCTGCAAGCCTTCAGACTACAAAGTGTTGCACATTGATAGAATCAATTCCTTATAGTACGGTCAAATGAGCTGGATATTTGTAGTTTGCTTAATTTGTGCACTAATACGTATTTATGAGATACACGTTTGTAAGAGAAGTGGCACACAAATTTCATTTGTTTTTCTGTTTATAACAGGATTTTTATTTTTTTTAAATATATGAATATTTTGCCAAATAATATAGTTTGAACATAAAGGACCATATTACAATCTTTGTGCAAACGTTTGCACCGGCGCAAAAACGCATTAACCAGAGGGGTAAAACCCTTTGCACTGAACATCATTTTACAATGTCAGCGCAACAATATTTGTCTACTGCGGGTGAACCTGCGCGAACCCTGCGCGAGCGTACTTTACTGCGCGCGTCCTATACTTAACATTGTGAGCGCAAACGCGAATGAACGCTGGTGCACAGATGGTATTACAATCTATGCGCAGGAATTAACGCATAGCCTTTGCGCGCATATTTTAGCAACTCCTAAGGCTAGGGTCAAATGAAAGCATTTTTACACGCGAACGTAAAAAAGTGCGTCTGAACGCATTGATGTATTTTTTCACGGAATATGCGAAAACGGTCATATGATGCGCATTGTCGTGCGTTTTTTTTTTTTTTTACGAATCCAAACCAGGAAACTTTTTGCGTCTGGACGTTATGTTGGCCGGACATGAGCAGAGTCTGACGTCTCCAAATCACACACACACACCGCTAGCGGGCGCAGCGCACTCTGTACGTCCGTACTAGCGGTTCTGCGTTCTCGAAAAAATGCGTTCATTTTCCACTTGCGTTGCGCGGCCGGACTTTCGTGCGACCGTACTTCGTATATTGGCTGTCATTGCCCGTCATTTGCTGCTAGTGCGGCCGTGATTAAGTGCGCCAGAACGCACGTTAAAAATGCGCTGGTCTGACCCCAGCCTAAAAGCTGGTGTTAATGGCAAATCTGAACAACCTAGCCGAACTCAAATACATCAGCCCAAAAAAAAAAAATGCAGCAAAGTATAGTTACACATTCTACTCATTCCAAACCAATAAAATGGAGAAGTTGTGTGTGCATTTATTATTGCTGCAGCATATATGCTCAGATTGACTTTGGCAGGCGCAAAAACTTAACGTGAGAGAATTGTGGTTCTTAATTCTGATTGGCTGATTCGCGTGAAAAAAACAGTGCGCACACTGATTTCTGCGCTCAACACTGCTGTGCGCGCATTTGTGCGCGTCCGTTTTACGCAAGTTATTGCTCGACAGATGAAAAACTGCACGTGGATTGTAATTCCAGCATTGATTTACGCCACGTTAATGTTTAATGCTTGGAGCACAAATTCACGCGTTGCGCGAGCGTTTTAACGCAAAGATTGTAATAGGGCCCAAAGATGGGAGGATTGTTCATTAATTGTGACTTATTAAACAAAGACCTGTAGCAGTGAGTATTTGGTACACTTGCGAGTAATGTAACAGAGGTAAGACATTGGGAAAAACCCCTTTGATTAACCTATCCACTCAATTAACACCCCACCTGAAAAACCATTGCAAAGTATTGAGATCTGTGCCATCGCCCCAGTTTATTTCTCATCTTTTCCAGGCAAAGTGAGATGGAAAGCTGCATTAATGCCAGACCACAGGACCTTGCTAAGAACACACCTCAGATTAAACACTTGCATATAGGAGATGTAAAAACATTTCTAATGAGGGTCTGATGTTACCAGTTAAAATGTTATTAAGCAGCCTACCAAATATTTCTCTTCCTCTCTGGCCCTCTGGACCCCTGTGAGGGTTTGGGGGTGCGCCGGTGAGTGCCACTTTTTGTAAGGATGTTCCTTCGTATCCCCCTTGCTTTAATTTTTTTTATCTCTCTCCCTTACTCTCCATTGACGACTATTTTTGTGGTGTATTTTTCTGTCCCTTGTATGTAGCTTTGTATTTGCTTGTCCTGCGCAACCTATTTTTGTTTTTCTTTACTCTGTTACTTGATGTGCATAGCATCTTGTATTTTGATAAATAAAGAGTTAAAAAAAATAGTATTGGGACACAGCTCTTAATGATGGAATTCTGGTGTTTGAAGCAGACCATTGCCACAGGTGTGTAAAATCAAGCACATAGCCTTGCAGTCTGCATTTACAATCATATTTGATAAAAATGGGTCATTCTGAAGATCTGAGCGAATTCAAGCGTGGTACTGTGATAACATGCCAGTCCATGTATTTTCATCCCTATTAACGTGCTCATCCAAGATAGTAAATGAAGGAATTTGGAGTATATAGAGTAATATTGAAAAGTTCAGAATACACTAGAAATCGGGTACACCCATGTGAGTATCGTGTCTGAGAATAAACTTTCCAGTATCTTTAAGAGCTGTGCTTTTCAGATTAGCTGTGTAAAAAGGCAAAGATTAGAGGCTAATAAAAATAAATGCAGAGTTATACTCAATCTCAACACAGGGGTATCTGGAAGCCCAACACAGATAAGTATATGAGCTTGTATAGAGTGACACAGATGAGACAAGTAATATATGGAACTAGCGCATATTGGAATTGAATAAAAATGGGCTTAAATTCCTTATTATTGGTACTAAAAGTCATTATTGTGATTGACATGTGATTGACAAGTAGGGAATGGCCTTCATGCTTCCCTTCCCCATACAGGCAGAATACCCTTGTGCTCCACACAGGTAAATTTGAGGCCGGGGGCACACGTGATGTTTTCTTTAACGCACATTACGTGCCCCCTCCATAGGAGGATCGCGGAGCCCCGTCGACACGAATCCTAGCGCATCATCACTGTCGATGCGCTAGAATGTGCGTCGACGGGGCTCCGCGATCCTCCTATGGAGGATCTCACAAGGGGGGATGGGTGGGCGTCGAGTGTGACGCCGTTTTTTTTTAACGCACGTAATGTGCGTTAAAGAAAACGTCCCGTGTGCCCCCGGCCTTAGTAATAAAAAGCAATCACTGCCTTCTATTTGAATACATTTTTGAGAACTTCCTAGATGTCTTTTGTGTGCTAGTTTGCTTCCGTTTCATTGATGTGAGCAAAAATACAGCAGACTATATATAAATAGGTAGTGTCATTGGAATAAAAGACAAACACTATAAAACATAACGGATTATATGTAAAATATAGAAAATATAGCAAAAATATCATTACAATTTATTTTATTAAGAGAGCAGGGACTAGTTATTACCAGATAGTGTTTAGATACTTTTTTCCCTCTTTGTAGCAGCCAGAGGGGCAGTTAACATGAGATGGAATTGTAGGCATTAACTGGCCATTTAGGTCAGAATCTCTAACCTTCTCCTCAAGAAGCCAACAAGAAGGCCATGTACTTTAACCAGGAATATTGATTTGCTCCACAGTTACGCCTGATACCTAGCAGTGCTAAACACGTAAGAGTAATAGAGAAACAGTGGGAGGTGTATAAATAAAAATGCTTTCTCTAAGACTAAAAAGAGGCCTTTTATTTTTTTCCCTTTGACTGCACTTGATGTTATGATGTGAATTGGGTGAATTTGTGCACTTCTTTCAATTAGGAATTTTATTTCAAAATCACATAACAATTTGTCTATAATAGATTTGACATTTTCAGCAAAATGTATTTAAATTTTTTGGAACACCTTTATGTATTTTTTAGTCGAAATTACTGATTCCCAATTTTTTTAAAAGGGATTTGTTTTGTGTACCAGACCTTTACAATATTTTTTAAAGGACCTTTTTATTATTTAGACACAGTTTAATGCATTTTTATTCTTTTAACCCTTTCAATGCGGAGGACGCGCTCAGCGCGTCCAACCGCATTCCTACTTGGCTGCGGAGGACGCGCTCAGCGCTTCCTCCCTTCGCAGCCCGCGATCAGCCGGTATTCCGGCTGATCGCTCGGCCCCCCGGTGTGGGCTGACATCATCAATGTCAGCCCAACCTCCGGGACCCAGGCGGGCACGATAGGCGTCATCGCGCATGCGCGATGACGTCTATTTCAGGCACCCCCCCGCCATTGCAGGGAAGGTGCCTGAATCCGTGCATGCCAGCGGTTAAAGGCAGGCACCGCCTGGAAGGGCACAGCCTGCCCTTCCAAGTGGCGGCTGTCTTTAACCCCTAGGGGGCTGGATCGCGATATGGCGCCAACATGCACCGTATCGCGGTCCCTTCCCGGAGCTGGCCGACATCTTGGATGTCGGCCAAGCTTCCGGGATATCCCCCTAACGACTGGCGTCATCGCGCAGAGCGCGATGGCGCCAGTTTTCAAATTAACCCCTTGCTGCCACCTATAGTGGAGATAGGGGGTTCCAATGAACCCCCTATCTCCCGATCCGTGACAGCTAGGGGTTAAAGTTTACTATCATTGGAACGGCCGTTCCAATGATACCAAACATGACCATGTAAAAAGTAAAAAAAAAAATTAAAAATAAAAATAAAATTAAAAAAATTAAAATTAAAAAATTAAAAAAAATTTAAAAATGTTTTTTTTTTTTTTTTTTTAGATTTATTAGTGCAACAATATTGTTCCCATTTCAATTATAATGTGAACAATGATGCTGCACTAACTATTTTTTCTATGGGGGGCGTTTGCTAAAAAACACGAAATTTTCCCCCAAAAAAGTAACGATTCCTCATTTATAATTTTTTTAACAAGCGCACCCCATAGAAAATATAACCGCAAACGATCGCATTTTAAAATGTGAAAAAAAACACTTTACACATTGTAAATAATTGAAAATTCTAATTTTATTGCATTTTTTGTTATAATATACAGACATGACATAACGTATACATATAATAATGACATATTATAAATCTGCACAGTCTGCCGGAAAGAACGATATATAATATGTCTTCGTCATATATTAAAATAAGGCTTCAAAACGCGGTTAAACATGATGAGCAAAACCGGTAAAAATGAGCTCAGCACAGGGGCAGGAAAAGGCTCAGCAGCGAAAGGGTTAAAGATCTATTAGAAGAATAGCAGAGTTCTGTCCCCCCCCTGCAGTTCTGCCGTCACTTCGGGGCTCTTCGACAGTCCTCGGAGACTCCATCTTCGGTGCACTTTGGGGATCCTGTGGTGAATTGGAAATCTAGGGTCGGCGAATTGGATTCGCTGAAGAGCATCAAAGTGCGTCGAACTAGAAAGCACAAAAAATTCACTAACATTTTGGTGCTTTCTGAATAACCCCTCTAGTCTAGTCTGACACACACACATGGAAAATTAGTTAGTCACATACTCCAAGTTGCCTTGACCTGCGACTGGTCACAGTCACTCACATATATTCATAACTAGATAACAGATTATCATTGCTCTCCTGCAACAGAATTCTCTTCTCCATAAGCTTCACTTTACCTTACAAGCCAATGAATTTTCTGAGAAGTTATGATTTTTGTTGTTTATTTCAGCTGGTGTTGACTGATTCCGCAGAAGCGTTAACATTGTAATATGGCTCCCTGTCATTGTAAAAACTATGGGCAGTATTACAAAGCTGGTGATAACTTAACCAGATCTGTTGTAAACTTGCCAGAGCCATTATATGGGGTTGCTAAGCTTACAACAGGTCTGCTTTGTAATACTGCCCTATGTGCGATGATCGTCTCATATAACTTTACCTTGGTCACCTGTCTTGTGGAATAGGCTGGTGCAATATAATAATATACTTGCATTCTAGAGTATTATTTTGGCCTTGTTTCTTCTAACATCATGCTTACACATCACAAAATACATTGACATGCTAACAATGACTGTGGAGTTTTTGAGCTTGGCTGGTGTGCACATATACAGCTAATAAATATGCCTATTTGAGTTTTTTCAGGCAATGCATCACTAATTATATTATGCAGATGAATAAAACCTGGATGCACCCACTAGTGACAGATGTCTCATTTCAAAGATATTGCAAATCAGAAAATGATTCTGGGAAACGCAATGGGCTTCACAATGCTTAAATTCTGTAGTAACATGATTTGTCTTGTAGGCTTTTGGATTGCGATGTCAGTGACTAAATAATACTTGTTATAATATCACAGAGCTCCATATGAATCGCAAAAACACTGCTATAGTTATGTAAAATAGCTGATATCTAACATTATTTGCAGTAGCTTCTACTTTGATCATCAGCTCACTGTGCAAATCTTTAGATTTATTTTATCTTCTATTTTAGTTAACTCCTTGTCTGTCTACTTAGGAACCATGTTCATCTGGTGGACTATGTTCTGATAAGGCTGGGGTCAGACTAATGCATTTTTAACGTGCGTTTAGGCGCACCTAATCACGGCCGCAGTAGCAGCAAATGACAGGCAATGACGGCCAATATACGAAGTAGGGCCGCACGAAAGTCCGGCCGCGCAATGCAAGTGGAAAATGAACGCATTTTTCGAGAACGCAGAACCGCTAGTACTGACGTACAGAGTGCGCTGCGGCGGCATAGTGGCGTGTGTGCGTGATTAGGAGATGTCAGACGCTGCTAATGTCCAGCCTACATAACGTCCAGACGCAAAAAGTGTTTTATTGACGATCCGTAAAAAATCACGCACGAAAATGCGCATTGTATGACTGTTTTCGCACATTCCGTGAAAAAATACATCAATGCATTCGGACGCACTTTTTGACGGTCGCTGCAAATAATGCGTTCGTTTGACCCTAGCCTAATACTAAAATGGACCTAACCTCCATAGAAGTGTGGATGACAAAGTACCCTTGAGATATAATTGTATTATTTAAAGCACCAACAAATGTATAGATTGGAAGTGTCTTTATGAGAAATTTGCATGCAGGTCTGTATCATATTAAATTGTTATGAATGATGGGATAGAGTGAAAGGATTGACTCACATGACAATTATATTTTTAATTACTTTTTGGGCTGGACATCATGTACTGTAGATGGAATACAATTTCCAGTTTGTATTTTAAGCATTCTGGTTTATGAGCAAAGTTTGTTAAAAGTGGAAATGTAATACTTTCTTCTGCATGTAGAGATGTCAGAGTAAAATATCTCTGTATGACATGTCTGGCTTCCCTTGGTACGTAAGGGCAAGGCATGTTACTGTGTTCTCCACAATGACCGAGACTGGCGGGCACGGGGCATTTCATTAGGGAAAATGAGCAGTTACATTTTAAAATGTAGGTTTTTAATATAAACACAAAGCACATATTTTTGCTCAGCAATACTAAATTTTATTAGATGTACAGCCAGTCAATGTCATGAAATATAAAAGGTAATTTAATTTGTGGACCCTCAGGACCACTTTACTCAGAATTAGACTGTGTGAGGGTATACCAAGAACCCTCTTGTGTGCACCTATTATCACTGTGATAAGTAATAGAGATGTGCAATTTCATTTCGAAATATCGACCATCTGAAAATTTTGGATCGATCTGAAATTTTGGCGTGATTTGGATCAGTGATTCGGATCAATTCGAATCGATTTGGTGATTTGGATCAATTCGGGTGATTCGGATCAGTTGGTTTATTGCTTTTTTTATGAGTTATATCGTTTTTATTGCTTATTTAAGAATGGGAAGTAGATTACTACCAATAGAATGAAAGTTTCTTTACTTATTTTTTTTAGGATTTTTTAGGCATTTTTTGGGTGAAAGTTTAGGTTTTCTAACTTTTTTTAAAGAAACAAGGCTTTTTAACCCATAGGTTTCAATGCAGCATATGAATCCGCACACTGCCGGGCAGCACCTTTCTGCAGTATAATTAATGCAGCATATGAATCCACACACTGTTGGGAAGCGCCTCTCTGCGGTATAATTAATGCAGCATATGAATCCACACACTGCGGTGAAGCGCCTTTCTGCGGTATAATTAATGCAGCATATGAATCCACACACTGTTGGGAAGCGCCTCTCTGCGGTATAATGAATGCAGCATAAGAATCCACACACTGCTGGGAAGCGCCTCTCTGCGGTATAATTAATGCAGCATATGAATCCACACACTGCTGGGAAGTGTCTCTCTGCGGTATAATTAATGCAGCATATGAATCCACACACTGCGGGGAAGCGCCTCTCTGCGGTATAATTAATGCAGCATATGAATCCACACACTGCTGGGAAGCGCCTCTCTGTGGTATAATTAATGCAGCATATCAATCCACACACTGCTAGGAAGGGCCTCTCTGCAGTATAATTAATGCAGCATATGAATCCACACACTGTTGGGAAGCAACTCTCTGCGGCATAATTAATGCAGCATATGAATCCACACACTGCTGGGAAGCGCCACTCTGCAGTATAATTAATGCAGCATATGAATCCACACACTGTTGGGAAGCGCCTCTCTGCGGTATAATTAATGCAGCATAAGGCTGGGGTCAGACGAGCGTAGTGTTCACGTCCGTGATTGCGCCTAAAAATACGTCCGTGATAGCATGAAAGTAAGTCCATTGGAGCCTGACACATGAAGTACGTCCGCACTGAACTGCGGACGCACAACGGCCGCGGCAAACGGACGCAGGTTAGGCAAGAACGTAATACTGCTAGAACGGACGTGCGGAGTGCGCCACGTCCACAACGTCTGCATAGCTTTGTGTGTGAGTGATGGAGCATGGTCAGACGGACTGCATTTATACGTCCAGCATTTTTGACGGACAGAATGTTTTTTCATTGTAATTTATTTTTCCCTCCTACATCCGTCAAAAATAACTTCAGTGAAAAAACGGACTGTGTGACCACTACTGCGTCATCCGTACTGACGATGTCCGTACTGCACGGACGTACAGCCCGTAGAAATCACGCTGGTCTGACCCCAGCCTAAGAATCCACACACTGCTTGGAAGCGCATCTCTGCGGTATAATTAATGCAGCATATAAATCCACACACTGTTGGGAAGCGCCTCTCTGTGGTATAATTAATGCAGCATATGAATCCACACACTGCGGGGAAGCGCCTCTCTGCGGTATAATTAATGCAGCATATGAATCCACACACTGTTGGGAAGCGCCTCTCTGTGGTATAATTAATGCAGCATATGAATCCACACACTGCGGGGAAGCGCCTCTCTGCGGTATAATTAATGCAGCATATGAATCCACACACTGCTGGGAAGCGCCTCTCTGCAGTATAATTATTGCAGCATATGAATCCACACACTGCTGGGAAGCGCCTCTCTGCGGTATAATTAATGCAGCATATGAATCCACACACTGCTGGGAAGCGCCTCTCTGCGGTATAATTAATGCAGCATATGAATCCACACACTGTTGGGAAGCGCCTCTCTGTGGTATAATTAATGCAGCATATGAATCCACACTCTGCTGGGAAGCGCCTCTCTGCGGTATAATTAATGCAGCATATGAATCCACACACTGCTGGGAAGCGCCTCTCTGTGGTATAATTAATGCAGCATATGAATCCACACACTGCGGGGAAGCGCCTCTCTGCGGTATAATTAATGCAGCATATGAATCCACACACTGCTGGGAAGCGCCTCTCTGCAGTATAATTATTGCAGCATATGAATCCACACACTGCTGGGAAGCGCCTCTCTGCAGTATAATTAATGCAGCATTAGAATCCACACACTGCTGGGAAGCGCCTCTCTGCGGTATAATTAATGCAGCATATGAATCCACACACTGCTGGGAAGCGCCTCTCTGCGGTATAATTAATGCAGCATATGAATCCACACACTGTTGGGAAGCGCCTCTCTGCGGTATAATTAATGCAGCATATGAATCCACACACTGTTGGGAAGCGCATCTCTGTGGTATAATTAATGCAGCATATGAATCCACACACTGCTGGGAAGCGCCTCTCTGCGGTATAATTAATGCAGCATATGAATCCACACACTGTTGGGAAGCGCCTCTCTGCGGTATAATTAATGCAGCATATGAATCCACACACTGTTGGGAAGCGCATCTCTGCGGTATAATTAATGCAGCATATGAATACACACACTGTTAGGAAGCGCCTCTCTGCAGTATAATGAATGCAGCATATGAATACACACACTGAGGCGAAGCGTCTCTCTGCCATATAATGCCGAACGCATCCGAAAAACCATTGCAAAACCGCCAAATCGAATGGAAAACCCACTGCAAAACTGCCAAAAAACTTCATTTCTGATAAGCCTCCGAAAAATCATTGGATTGATCCGACAAGCTGCCACAAAACCACTGAACGCATCAGAAAAAAAGCAGACGATCTGCTGAACGGAGCACGATCAGATGCCAGAAAAAGCTGACAAGCCGGCAGACAGTAAAAAAAAAACAACTTTACTTTTAAAGAAATTTTTAAACGCTGTTTGCAAAAAAACAACTGTATAAAAATGGCTGGAATTAATATATAAGGTCCTGTGAATAATAATAATAAAAAGGTCTGTTGCAGGAAAAAAAAACATACACTATTGAATAAAAAATAAGAAAAAACAATTCACCTTTAAAAAATCCTAAAAAATATAAATAGACTTTATGCTGCAAATTAAAAGAATAAACGGTTGAATAAATATTTAATAAAAACAGGAATACTTTTTACATTGCAACTTATGGTTTTCACCTGATGAAACCTGTCGAATGAAACCACCGAAAATCTGGGCATTTCACTAACATTTCACTGCTGTTCAGTGTCTCTGAATAGATTAACCATTACTTCTCTATGGGGAGTTCACTGCCGTCGAACAGCACCGTATTTCGCTGACAATTCGCCAATATTTGGTGAACTGCCGTCTTTTTGAATAGTTGAATGGCTCCGAAATTGCACCGTAAGGATCGCTTTGAATAATCCTGTATGCATGCATTTCTTTCTAAATGAATACTAGTAATAAGGCATAGTTGTTGGAGTAAAATGCAGACAATTTTCCAATGAAGTTTTAAATTGAAAATAAATACATGCAAATTTAAACCATATTTTTTTCATATGTTTTTACATATACATAAAAACACAATTTGTCTAGAGCTGACATATTTCCTTATTTGCTCATTTACCTGCCATACTTGTCAACTACTGCTTGAGCTGTACATTGCCTGTCATTCTTTGCCCAATTAGTGAGGTAACCTGAGACTGGCAGCTGTTAATCTCTTATAGATTGGGACTGCGGAATTGACAGTGTACATTTTGAAGGACACACCAAGCAAACCCCCTGGCAATTGATTTGAATTAATTTCAAAATCCAGTATTAATCTATTTAGTATATAACTTTATTAGCTTTATTAATTATAATAATTTTAACAAGAGAAATATTAGGACTAACTAATCCCCCACAATTACGCTAAAATGGATGATAGAATTAGCATCGTTTGCCATTACTACGTATCACTCCACTTCAAACTTCAAAATAAAAGACTTTCTTTTACTGATGGCATCCACAGCCAAAAACAACATGAATGCTGAATTCCTAATTCCTGTGACGTAACGTGCGCTGGAAAAGGCTAGGGTCAGACGAAAGCATTTTCCCCCGCAAACGTGAAAAAGTGCGTCCGAACGCATTGACGGATTTTTTCACGGAATGCGCAAAAACGGTCAGACGACGCGCATTTTCGGGCGGGATTTTGTACGGATCGTCAATAAAACTCTTTTTGCGTCTGGACCTTATGTAGGTCAGACATTAGCAGCGTCTGACATCTCCTAATCACGCAAACACGCCGCTATGCCGCAGCTGCGCACTCAGTACGTCAGTACTAGCGGTTCAGCGTTCTCGAAAAAATGTGTTCAAATTCCACTTGCGTTGCACGGCCGGACTTTTGTGCGGCCGTACATCGTATATTGGCCGTCATTGCCCGTAATCTGCTGCTAGTGCGGCCGTAATTATGTGCGCCAGAACGCACGTTAAAAGTGCGCTGGTCTGACCCCAGCCAAAGGGAGGAGTGGCAGATAGTCCAGTGTTGGGGATGTAAAGACCTGATGCAGGGCAGCTCCTTTCATGTTCTTGCCATCTGTGTACCCTTGGGAGCCCTGCACAGATCCAGACCAGGCTTTCCTACTGTCACGGCACATGTCGACAATAAAGCAGGAAAGCCCGCGCCAATGTGACTTTCTGATATTCAGGAAGCCCCTTTTGGAAATGAGAAGGTGATTGGTTTTGCTCATTTTATACATGACAAGTGCACAATGCCATTACTTTTGAACAAAAAAATTGATTTTTTTTATTATTATGTATTTTCTATTTTAATTTTACACATAACCTGGTCATGCTCTGACCTTTCCGACGAGACCAAACATGACCCTTTAGTTGGCTTGGAATAGGAGATACGAGGGTCCAAAGAACACACATATCTCTGCCATAGGGATTGCTAGGAGGGGAGTCCCCTTCTGATGTTATCAGGGGGAGGCCTTGTAGGCAGGGCTGACAACTGAGATGTCTGCCCCCTCTGGGCAAAGTCCGCAATCAGTGATGGACCGTGGTACTGGGGCGAGGCACTGAGTGACTCCTCCACGCCCTAGCGGAGAACTCGCTCAGCGCATCGTCCAGCGCTCAGGGGGTTAAGACTGTGACCTTTCCAGCGATGACTCTCATTTTTTGATAGACCCTCTGGTTGAGGAGATAGAGGGGTCTGAAGGACCCCCTCCACTTCAGGCATTCACCCAGGTGGCACCTGCAACTGATGACATTGAGTGCTGGTATGATGATGTTTGTGTGCCGGGAGGGGTCCCACGGAATGGCCTGACTTCAAGGAAATCAGAACATTGCGTGTCTCTCACTGAAGAGATCCAGGTCTCCCCCTTGGCTGTGAAAATCCTGTGCCATGCGTTAGACATCACCCACACGTTTACCACAGTCAAGGAATTAAAGAAGTCATTGGGGATCTTGCAATTTAACAAGTGTTTTGGGTAGATTTGATGTTACATTACGGTATATCATATGTTGCTTTTAGGTTGTGTTTATTTTTTAGGGGTTGTAATCTTAACAATTAAGGTTGTAGTTTCTAGAGGTTGGGTTATTGTTGTGCTTAAGTTTTGAAGAACATAGGATTAGGGTTTAGGAAGTATTAGCAGTAAGAACTATCATGCATTTGAAGAGTTCTTGCCTTGTAACTTTGTAGTATTTGCAATATCCATATGTTCAGGGAGGCTTTTTACCCATAGAGATTCTTAGAGAGAATCCTAGAGACTCCTTAATGACCAAGACCACTTTAGGGGCACTATCATGTGCTTCTCGCTAAAACGGGGATGCTAATGGGGGAAACCTGCACATGCAGGTTTCCCCTTAGTGTTCCCGTTTTAACACCATATCACGGGGCAGGAGCTGATACAGCAGCCTGCTTATAACGCCTTGCTAACCTCCTGGATACTCACTGTAGCTCTAATGCGCCGCTGCGAGTATCACCTCCTGGATTCTATAGGACTCCATGGAGGCTTGTGCTGCCAGGCCACGTGACCGCTGAGTGATAGAGTGACTCTGCTCACAGCAGCCAGAAGCAGCAGATTCGTCCACGGTTCGCATTGCGGGATGAGAGGTATCTGATTTTGGGGGGGGGGGGGTTTCAGGTAGTGATAACTAATTCCACAGAAGTGGTATCAGTTAGCACCAGCTTAGGGCCGTGGCTAGCTTTTTAGTTAACCACAGCGGAGCGGTAATTAGCGTTAGGACTTTGTAATCCTAACACTCATTACTCATTGCACTTCCAATTTTAAGTATAGGGAATGCAAAGTACAGTAAGCTTGCGGTATAAAACACTACCACCGATACGTTATCGGGTTTTTTAACCCATTAGCGTTTGGGATGTGATATGGATGGCATGCTTTATACTTTTTTAACCTAGCGCTAACGCTCACATATGTGAGACCTAGCACTGGCGTTAAGGAGATGATAGGGCCCTAGGTTTATTTTTGTTTTTTATATTGACAATTTTTATTTTATAAACGCCATCCGTACAAGTAAAAGGCAATAATAGGACAACTTATCAACCAGTGTGTTATAAGAAATCAGCAAGACATCACATTGAAAAATGAAAGGCGGGTCCAACAGCAGAGTCATCTGGAAAAAATGAGGGAAACAAAAAAGGAAAACACACCCAGGACCCGCCAGGGCCCAAAAAAAAAGGGTGAAAAAAGCGGCAACACCCAAATGTGACATTCCTGGCGCACTCCTATATGCCCGAGGGGCCGCAGGAGGCTGTGGAAGGGTGCAAGTCACTAGGCCAGGGTACCCGAGGGCCAGGTGCGGCCGGCAGAGCCATGGGCCCTAGGTTATTTAATGGCATGGTTGCACATAATATGAAAAACATATCTTTTGCAGTGGCTATTCTGTGCACTCTTACAGTAATTTCCATTTTTTACCCCAGCTGATTGGCCTGCAGGCAATAAGTATGAGCCAGAGCAATCCCCCTGAACTCCCAAAGAGGTGGAGAGAATTTAAAAGTGGAAACTCCTGTATGTCCACTTCTATAAGTCCTAGAAGGTCACAGGAGGTATAATTAGAAAGATTTTTATCTGACCTCTCCATTCAAACCATGTGAAATGTAAGACAAAATAAAAAAAATAAAAAATAAAAATATCAATTTCATTGTCCATTTTTTACCTTAAAAACTGAAGAGTGGCGTTGCCATAACTTTCCTTTGCAATTCTCACATGAGGAAAAAGTGATGCGTGTAAAGGTTCATACTGCGTCATTTATCATTTAAAATACAAGTGCAGCACACCTGAAATTTACATGGTATAGAAGTATCAAGCTTTTTTTATACGACCATTTCTATTATTCAATGCCTAGGAGCCGCAAAAACACATATTTGGAAAGTTGGATTTTCAAAAAATGCTATTTGGGGTATTATTAACCACTTTTTTAGGGACAACATCTAGAAAAAACACGTATTCACTCTTGCATGCAGGTGACATTTCTCATACATCCTCTACCAGAATTGCTTACCATCCAAATCCCAAGGTGATTGGTGTTGTCTTCCCCTTGCAAAGCAGCCGCAATGGGGAACACCATATGACTGCTGACTTCATTTTGTGAGTAAGGCTAGGGTCAGACGAACGCATTTTTCATGTGCGTTTAGCCGCACGAAATCACGGCCGTGCTAGCAGCAAATGACGTCCAATGCCGGGGAACATACGACTAATGGCCGCACGGAAGTTCGTCCGTGCAACGCAAGTGGCCAACGAACACATTTTTTCGAGAACGTCAAACCGCTACTACTGACGTACAGAGTGCGCTGCGGCCGCATAGCGGCGTGTGTGTGTGATTAGGAGACGTCAGACGCTGCTAATGTCCGGCTAACATAACGTCCAGACACAAAAAGTGTGTTATTGATGATCCTTACAAAATCACGGACGAAAAGGCGCATCGTATGACCGCTATCGCGTATTCCGGGAAAAAATACGTACGTTCGTTCGAACAAACTTTTTCACGGACAACGTGAAAAATGCGTTCGTCTGACCCTAGCCTAAACGGTGATATTACCAAAAACCTCAACCTTTTCAGAATATAGAAGTGTGGTGGAGGAATTAGCCCTCATTATCTCCACTTCACTGAAATACCCCAGAACAAGTGTCACTGAAAAGATAATTGTATAAAGAAAAAATATGTCAACTAAACTCAACTAAACAGTGCTATAATATAAACTTATTGTAGCGCTCACTCCCGGAGGAGCCGCTGAAAATGAACCACGGGTCAGTCTCCCCGCACTAGGGAATAAATATACTCCAACACAGTTGTGAGTTTTTATCATTTAAATAGTTTACTAAAATATTCGAGCAGATGTTGAGACACGGTATTCACAAATATTATTACAGTAATTTCGTATCACGGTAAAACGCGCAGCGGAAAAGAAACGAAACACGAGGCTTCGTATTTCGGAAAATAAAATATTTGCAACCGAGCATAAAAGAAATGCAATTTCCCGATAGTTCAGAAAAAGGGACACGTAGCAAAAACCCAAACATACAATCCCTTCGTATTGCGGTAAACGTGCAGCGGAAAAAGAGAAAAATATATTCGGAACGTATCTTTATCTTTAACCCCTGTTCCGATTCGTAAAAGAGAATGAGTCCTGCACAGGTTAAGTCCCAGAATGTAAAAGGTGTATATGTGTGTGTGGTACCCGGGTACTGTTCAACTGGCCAGTGAGTTTACTAAAGGAAGGTCTTCGACTAGTCAGTTGGTGCCCTGTGGACTTTAAAGAGAAAAAAGCAAAGCGTCCTTTAATCACAAACAGCCTTGGAGGCCTCTCACCCATCCGTCGATTGCTTTAGGCTCCGCTGACCCAGGACGTCTCTCCACCCGATTTTGACTGGGGATACTAGCGGCCGGATACGTTGTCTGACTTCATGCAGCTTGTCCAGCTCACCGCTTGCTCTCCGTTCGGTTCCTCCGGTCTGCAGCAATGCCTGGATTCCGGCAAGTCTCCCTTGCCTCTGGTTGAGTGATCCTCTCAGGACTAACAGGTCTCTCTTGGGCTCTGGCCTAGGCCCTCTCGCGATCTCTTCAATGCGTCTGATCTCTTTCCTTCCCTGGCGTGCTCTGGCGCGTTCTCCACGAGGTGGAGGATGTAAGCGTCCAGTCCCCACCCACTTCCTGTCTCCTCACAAAGCATGCCGGGAACTGTAGTTCCGATATCCAGTGTCTCTAATCGCGACTGTCTCCATCTTGTGGCCAAAAATAGGTAATGCCACAGCAAGATCTTAACAAAGCGCTACACTCTCCCCCTCCTAGAACTCTTGGGTCTCTCCAAGGAGGTACAACAGTTACATTACATTTCCACAATATTGAATACAGTTTACATAACATGCACAGGTTCAGCAGCATACATATAATGAGTTAATAACACTTCCTCAAGTTGACTCATATTTTGGGCTACCTCAGCTAGCATAGCAGACACTTCGGCAACCTCCGTACTGTGGTGATTGCCTCTTCAGTACTATGTCCTGGTGAGTCGTAGGTGAATCGTTGGGGTGGTCGAACAGAGCGTTTTGGTTCTGGCTCAATCAGTTCCTCTTCAGGTGGAAGTACTATAGGTGTTGGCTCAATCCTTCTCTCTATCACTGGAGCAGACGTTTCCTCAGAGTATGATCCCTCCAGCGAAGGCATAGAACTATAATCACCGGAATAAGCTTCAACTTCCGGAGCTACCGGGATCCCAACAGCCTCAGGGACTTCCAGCTGAAATTCAAGAGTCTCAGGGATTTCTAGCAGAAATTCAGGAGCTTCAGGCCTCAAGTTACTCTCCCACCGCTCAGGAACAACGACAACCTCCTCAGGCTCCGGTGAGCGCATCCAGTCTAGACAATAACTCTCTTCACTGTCTCTTTCGCTCTCTTCGGCAACCCGGGTCTGTTCCGAGTAACGGGAGGCAAACGTGGAGCAGACGGATTCGGCAGAGGCAGTTTATCCCCAACTGGCACTCTCACAGCCTCTCTCAAAGGTAACAAATGATTCCGGTGCCAGTTCTTGAGAGGCCCAGCCTTTCCATCCAGGCGAATCTGATACACTGGTAGACCCGGCAGTTGTTTGCAGACAATGTAAACTTGGGAACTCCACCTATCCGCCAACTTGTGTCTCGCAGCAACACCCAAGTTCTTCAATAGGACCCTATCACCGGGTTGTAGATCTTGTATTCGGACTTTCAAGTCATAGTTCCTTTTGTTTCTTTGCTCCCTGTTTCCCGAGGTCAACCGGGCCTGTTCAAATGCAGAAGCCAAATTCTTTCGAAGTCTATCCACGTAGTTTCTATGGGAAGCCACTGACGTCTGGTCTAGAGATAACCCAAATGCCAAATCGACCGGCAGTCGAGCCTCTCTTCCAAACTTAAGACGGTACGGTGAGTATCCAGTTGCATCACTCTCCGTACTGTTATATGCATGCACCAAAGTAGCTATGTGCCAACTCCAACTCTGCTTCTCCACATTCGACAAGGTCCCCAGCATGTTTAGCAGTGTGCGATTAAACCTTTCAGGCTGAGCATCACCTTGAGGGTGATATGGTATAGTTCGGGTCTTTTGAATTCCCAACAACTCTAACAATTGCCCCACCAATCTGCTTTCAAAGTCTCTACCCTGATCAGAGTGTATCCTTCTTGGCAGTCCGTAATGAACAAAGAATTTTTCCATCAACACCTTGGCCACTGTTGGAGCACGTTGATCTTTTGTGGAAAAAACTTGGGCGTAATGAGTGAAATGATCGGTCACTATTAGGATGTTCCCTTGCCCACTAGCATCCGGCTCTAAGCACAAGAAGTCAATGCACACCAAATCCATGGGTCCCTGACTCTGCAGATGGCTCATTGGAGCGGTTCGAGTCAGTAGAGTCTTTCTCTGAATGCACCTCAGACAGGAATGACAATAACTTTCCACTTCAGCCCTCATGCAAGGCCAATAGAACCTATCTCGCACCAGCTTAAAAGTTCTCTCTGCACCCAAATGTCCATGCTCATCATGTAGTGATCGCAACACACTCTCCCTATGTTTAGTGGGGAGGAATAACTGTTGAATCTCTTCAGCGTTGGTTGAGGGGCCCCTTCGGTAGACCACCCCATCCAACATCTTTAACCGCTCCCACTCTTTGTAAACCAATCTGGCTCCATTCGGGGAGTTAGCTAACAACATCTCTCGCTGGTTTGCAGTCAGGGCCTTTATAGTCAAGGCAATTAAAGGGTCTCCAGCCTGATCCGCTTTCAGGTCCTGTTTCGAAAAAGTAGGTAAATTCTCATCCCTTAACTGCGTAGGGTTACAATAAAACTCAGGAACAGCTGCAGCCATGACTCCTATGGCCTCCGCTTCAATCCCTCCTTTGACCCGGCGCTCTGTTCCTTGACACAAAGCTTGCACCCCGTCGGGAGTCAACTGAGTCCATTCTGTAGTGTAGGGTCTTCTCGATAACGCATCAGCATCTCGATTATTCACCCCAGGGCGGTACTTCAGGCTGAACCGAAACCCTGACAGAGCGGCCAGCCACCGATGTCCCGTTGCGTCCAGTTTTGCAGTAGTAAGGATGTAGGTAAGAGGATTATTATCCGTCTTGATCACAAACTCGGCTCCATACAGATAGTCTTTTAACTTGTCTACCACTGCCCACTTTAAGGCTAGGAACTCCAACTTGTGGGTAGGGTAGTTCTTCTCCGTACGCTACAGGCCTCAGCAATCCACCATACTCCTGATACAGGACTCCCCCCAGACCTTCTCGGCTGGCATCCACATGTAGCTCATACGGCTTGTGAGGGTCCACATAGGCCAAAACAGGAGCTCGGGTTAGACTCTCTTTCAGCTTTACGAAAGCTCCTTCACATTGACTGGTCCATTCACCTTGTATAGACTCTCGAGCTTTCCTTGGCCCTGGAGCGGACGGGTTTTGGCCAGAGACCTTGCAACCTTCATCTGTGGTTTCCTTCTGCAGGAGTTTGTTCAGTGGTTGAGCTATTTTCGCAAATCCTCCCACAAATCTTCGATAGTATGAACAGAATCCCAAGAAAGATCTAAGTTCAGTGACGTTTCGGGGTCTAGGCCAAGAAGCTACGGCCTCCAACTTCCGAGGGCCTGTCGAAACACCTTCTGCTGAGACCACATGTCCTAGATACGTAACAGACGGTAGACAGAATTGGCATTTCTCCAGAGACAGTTTCAGCCCCTCTTCATGGAGCCTCTTCAAGACCTTCTCCAGACGTTGCTCATGTTCTTCCAGAGTCTTCCCAAACACAATTATGTCATCCAGGTACACTAATACTTCGATTAGATTCATATCCCCGACTGTCTTCTCCATCAACCGTTGGAACGTGGCTGGAGCCCCCGTAAGGCCTTGAGGCATTCTGTTGAATTCAAAGAACCCCAGTGGACAGATGAACGCAGTTTTCTCCTTGTCTTCCGGATGCATTGGTATCTGGTGATACCCACTTCGCAGGTCTAGTACTCTAAACCATTTTGCTCCAGACAAACACTGTAGGGCATTTTCAATCCGAGGAGTAGCATATTGATCGGGGATGGTTCTCCGGTTCAATGTGCGATAGTCTATACATAAGCGGACGGAACCATTTTTCTTCCGGACCAACACTATAGGAGATGCATATGGACTCCTGGACTCTTGAATCACCTTGGTTCTTTGCAATTCGTTCAGCTGCTCTCGCAGATCATCTAAGTCTCCCAGCGGAACTCGCCTTGATCTTTCACGAAACGGCTTGTCTTCTTGTAATCGAATGCGGTGTTCAGTACTCTTGGCTAGGCCCACATCGAACTCATCTTTTGAGAACAATTCCTTCCACTTTAGGACTTGAGACTGAAGACGTTTCTTCCACTCAGGTGAGATGGGAGCGTCCTTGGGGTAGAATCTTTCATCTGGGATCTCTTTACCCTCTCCCCCTCCTGAATCGGTAGAGAGGGGTGTAGCAGACTCTACTTGCCCGATAGGCATTCGTGCTTTAAGAACTACTGGAGAATCCGTCACATTGCACACGCTGACCGAGACTCTTCCTCGTGTTCTCTTCAGAGCTTTGGTGGAGATTATTTCAGGAATTACTTCGACTCCGGTTTCACTCCCATGATCAAAATCGGTTCCCAGCACCACATAGGGGCCTGGTTGCGATCCATTCAACTTGACTGAAGCCCGGAAACTCGCTACTTCTCCTGCTTGTAGAACCTTCTCTGTTCCACCCAGTCTCCACAGTCTTCCCACCTCGGCAGGTGCCTTTCGTTCTTCAACCATCCTCTGATAGACCGGACGTAACATTGGGTGTACTCCTTGAGTTGAACCTTCTTCCAACACGATAGGCGTCAGGAGACGCCGCACTAGGTCAGTATTCGTCCCCACTATCAGGGAGCTTCTGTTCGCACCCGAGGGTCGAGGACACACAATAGTCAATGCATCACAACCCCCAGACTGCCCGATGACTTCAGATCCAATCTCCAACTTCACTTGCAGGTACCCGTCATAAGGGAGTTTCTCAGTGCCGATACCCCATATTTCCAAATCCTTCAATTATTGCAGAGGAATGTGCTTTAAGTGTTTCTCGTAGAAGTCGCTGTAGATCAATGTCACTTGAGCCCCTGAATCCAACAGGGCTTTGGTGTAGACGCCTTCCACTTGGATTGGCACAATAGGAGAAGGACCTATCAGTTGGTCGGGAAATTTTGTGGCGGTATCCGGACACTTAGACCCAGTTTGCTGTACCCTGGCCTTTTTCTTGGCCCGTGCAGGTTTTGGGTGTGCATTGCTTCCCCATGACGTAGACCCGGATGCTAAGGGAGTGACTCTTTCAGTCCTGGCAGGCTCTACAGTTGGCTCGGCTTTGGGCCTTCTCGCCCTCTTAGTCTTTGCTTGGTTTCTGGAGCGGGGTTCAACCCTCGGGCACTCAGGTTGCTCCTTCACTGGTGCCCTCTGGCGTTTCCCGCCGGTGAGGTAGATAACAATCCTTCCAGGGCTTCCAACAGTCCCTTGACTCTATCCTTCTCAGGCTTTCGGCCTTTGCACTGTGCGCGGAAATGGCCCATTTCTCCACACCCGAAACGTCTCTAATCGCGACTGTCTCCATCTTGTGGCCAAAAATAGGTAATGCCACAGCAAGATCTTAACACAGCGCTACATTATCATAAACAGATTTACGACTGTGCCAACACCCAAAATGCCCAAAGCAAGGTGTCCTGTCTATTTAAACAGGACGACAAACTTTCCAATTAGGGGCAAATGAAAAACAATGTGGCCAGGGCCTGCAGCAAATATGACTGGGTGGCTGCTAGGAAATGTACTACAACAATAAGAAAAGATAACTGATAATTGTAAAGATTGTTCCATCGATGTAATGCTGGGGTCAGACGAGCGTCATTGGATAGCGGAAGGAACGTCCTTGAGAGTGGACGTTCCTTCCACTCCACGCCCATCTGGCCACCTTGCTGAGCGAGAGTTAGTGCACTCAGCGCTGCAAGGCTTGATCCTCCTATGGAGGATTGCACTTTGCAGCTCTGTCAACGCGCCTCCTAGCGCTTTGACGGAGAGGCTTGCTGCACGGACACAGCACGGCCGCTGTTGCGTGCGTAATTCGTGTGCGCGCAACAGCATTTGGCTGGCCCTGTTGCAGGACGCCTGAAGCCATGTCAGTACGGGCGCACCTAGTGTGCTCATCTGACACTGGCCTTAGGTTGGTGGTATAATTATTGTAAATTAAAATAATATAAAAGGATGACATTCACCGCTTTCAATTTAGAAGGAGCATCGCAGAGAAGGAGCATTGCTGCTGGGGGATTGTGGGGAGCAGGAGGATGTCATCCTGTTTTATATAATCAGAGGAAGTGGTTATATTACTGTGATGGAGAGCGCTTATTTAAAACCACCCTCACCCAGTGTCCACCACCATAAGTACTATGAATCACCAAGATACAGTACTGGAAATACATTAACCAGGTCCTTCAAATGTTGCCTGTGGGGTCTACTTGTAAAAATAAAAGAAAATGAGCGATAACAGTATTAAAATAATGAACTAATGAGCAGGCCCCATTCTATCTAGTGAGTGGACACTGTCATAATTAAATTCTCCTGTGGGACCACTTAACATTCCATTTTCTGTGCCAATCACCACATTTTACCCCAGTGACATGATCTGTAGTATACTTGTTCTCACTGGGTGGGCTGAAGGGGGGCTTGATGAAGTCACCAATCCACCATATCCAGAAGAGCTGGGTGTACTGGTACAGGTGGTTTCTTTTAGATTCCTTCATCTTAATTCCTACAATGCCCACATACCCACAAAACACATCATTAGAAAGAATATTGTCTATTCCGTACAATTATACTCGTCTTTGTGGTAGATCATGTTCACAGTTTAGGTTATTAGGTGTCAAATCATAAACCTTAAGAGTAGTGTTATTTTAACACCCTCTGCATCAAATTATATAATTTTTTTAGCGCACATAACTTTTGAGGTAGAATTGCTCACACATTAATCTACTCTTTCAAACGGTATTAAATATTTTCAATATGTTAATATATAACCCAAAGTTTTGGATAATAAATTGTGGAAAAATAAATTTACATGTTGTAGATTATTGAAATCAAAATAAAAATTTTCACATTTCTATTTTTTTTGATGGAGCTTTAATGATGTAACATGACGTAAAGACTTAGCAATGACATATTTTGAATTTGCCAAAAAAAACTATTTGGACTAACCCAGGACATACTTGAAAATGAGAGAAATCTCAATGTATCCTTCCTGGTAAAATCCTTTGCAAATAAATAAATAAATAAATAAGTGTGTGTTCTGCAATAAAACATGAGTATAAAAAGTGTTTAAACATGATGAGCAACAAAAGCGTAAAATGTGTTCAACATTTGCAGGGAAAAATTACTCAGAATGTAATGGGTTTAATTTAGAGGTGTGCATGGCTGGAAAATTTGTTTAGTTTCAAAATAATTTTGTTTTCCTAATATTGTTTTGTAATTTTGTTTTGTTTGTAATTTCATTTCAGTTTGTTTGGTATATTGGATCACTAAAAATCCAATTGTAAGTTGGGATTGATTCAATAATTGATATCGATTCGGATCACTAAATAAAGCCCCAATAAATAAAATTCTGCTCTTAAAAGGCAAACTAGGGTTAAATATTGAGCTGTCCATTGGCCTGTGGTGCTGACAACAGATTCTGCACCACAGGCCAATTTACAGGAACAGGGTGCTTTGTAAAACAGTCAAACAAATCTGATTCATTTCATAATGTTGTTTGCTTTAGTACTTATAAGTTGGGATCAATTCGATGTTTGATATCGATTTCGAAATTCGGATCACTAAATAAAATCCCCAATAAAACAAATCCTGCTCAGGAATCATTTAAACAATGGTTCTCTTGTGAAACAGTATAATGAATCAAATTCATTATATACTGTTTCGTTTTGTTTTTGTTTCAATTCGGATGAAATCAATTCGGTATTTCGGAAGTACTTCCGAAATACGAATGAACTAATTTTCAAACGAATTGCGATTCTTAACGAAACTAATGCACACCTCTAGTTTACTTTGCTTTCATCCTTGTTGTCCCTGGTTGCTGCAACACTGCTATTTAGTGGAGGCGTCTCCTATGGTCTGAAGGCTGTCAATAGAGTTTGATGAAGAGCTGAATGGAAGAATGAACATTCAACCACTGTCTTTTAATGCTTCTCAGTGATTGACTGTGCTCCCATTGGTCACCCATGAGTCAGTTTGCTAGGCACTCAGCTACGTCCTGTAGCAGTGTACCTGTACAGGAAGAAAGTGAAGGAGAGATGACCAATGGGATTTAAAGGAAAGCAACAAACTGGGCAGTGTCAGCACCTTCACAGTTTCACAACAGTCTTTCTAAATGGTGTTTCAAGTAAATGAAATAATTTACACATAATCTCAATCTCACCTTTTTCATTTTGTATATATCGATCAAATGTCACCGCTTGCAAAGATCTTTGAGCTTTTTAAGGCTCAACATAGATACATTACTGACATTGTCACTGCTGCTGACTAACTCAAAGTTCTAATTCAACTTAATGATTATTATTAACCTTTTACGGTATTTACACTAACAGTTTCACTACTGTACAACCCCAATTCTGAAAAGTTGGGACAGTATTGAAATGCAAAAAAAATCTAACAAAAAGAGCCAATTGAAAATTCAATTCACCCTCTACTATATTGAAAACACATTATTAACACATTATTTGCTGTTTAACTTTGTGAATTTAATGTATTTTTGAAAATATACAATCATTTCAAATCTGATGACTGCAACACCATAAATGTTGGGTCGGAGCAATTTAGGGCTAAGAGCGAAGTAACAAGTTGAAATGAGAAGGTGATGTGAAATCATGTAATCATAGTATAGAAGTAGCCAAAAAAGGCCTGGTCCAACAAGAGCAAAGATGGGTCAAGGCTCGCCAATCTGCTAACAGGTGCGTCAGCAAATAATCCAACACTTTGAGAACAACATTCCCAAAGACAAATTTGTAGGAATTTGGGCATTTCACCTGATACAGTGCAGAATATAATAAAAAGATTCAAGGAATCCGGTCAAATCTTGGTGTGTAAAGAGCAAGGCTGTTTCAGTGCCCATGGCATGGGTAACGTGCACATCTGTGAGGGCACCGTTAATAGAGAAAAATATGTACACATTTTGAAGCAACAAATGCTGCCAACCAGACATTGTCTTTTCCAGGGACATCCCTGCATCTTCCAGCAGGGCAACGCCAAGCCACATTCTGCCCGTTTTACAAGTGCTTGGTTGTGTAAGCAGAAAGTGTGGGTGCTAGGATGGCCTGCCTTCAGTTTCTGATTGAGAATGTGTGGCGCATTATCAAGTGCAAAATAAGGCAACTAAGGCCCCCTATAGTTGCGCAGCTGAAGACATGCATAATGGATAAATGGGGGAATATTCCGCTTGCTAAACTTAACCAACTGGTGTCTTCAGTGTCTAGACGCTTAATAAGTGTTATTAAAAGAAAAGGTGATGTTTCACAGTGGTAAGCAGTCGACTGTTCCAACTTTTGGGGAGTATGTTGCAGTCATCAGATTAGAAATGTGTATATATTTTCAAAAATACATTAAATTCACAAAGTAAAACATCAAATAATTTGTTAATAATGTGTTTTCAATATAGTAGAGGGTGAATTGAATTTTAAGATGGTTATTTTTATTTTCGATTTTTTTTGATATTGGGGTTGCTCCATTATAAGCTTAAATGGAATATGTGACAATATGATACATTGGATTAGTTTTCCATAGAACTTTTGTTCAAATTGTCTACTATATTATAGTTCTAGCAAAGGATACAATGCTATCTCCATGGAAGGAAAAAAAAAAAACATCCACCATCAAGGAGAGCTTAAGAAGGCTTCAATTAGGATGTTGTTATCCATTAAAATCCCTTCTGATGATAACAGGAAGTGTTTTTATAGAAGAACTGTGCAATTATAATTCAATGTCTGATATCTCTACTGTTCACACTCTCCAAGGACTATTGAAAAATGAACTCCTATATCAATATATGATCAAACTTCAGATTTTCATATTCCATTAATTTCTGTTGGTTCTAAAATAATAACGGATGTTTATATAACTTATATTTAACTCATCAAGTGACTTGATACAGATTCAACTGTACTTGAGTTAGCTGTCTGTATTTTAATCTAATTTTAATAATTGCATATGTTGAACAACATCATAAAATATCTCCAGTTTGGTATAATGCTATTTATTTTTCTTAGACATGTGCGATCAACCAAATTTTGGTCAATTCACCTGAATCACAAATCAATGGAAAAGGAAACCTCAATAAATGAACAAAAACCTTATTTTACAGTAATGATTTTTGTTTGTACCATTTGTTTTGTCCCAGTGCACTGGAAGTCACAACTAAGATTTACAGGTGCTTTGCATTAAATAGAAATGTGAACGTGTGGACTGCTTGCTAGCCCATCCACTCCCTACAGCCGTACCCCCCCAATCATGGCTAGTGGGTGCAGGTTTAAATCAGAGTACGTGAGCTGTTTGACCTCCTTTTGATTTAACCTCTCAACCAGTGTCTGCAGGTGAGAGGCTCAGGGAAAAGGGCAGAAGTCCCCCTATCTTTGCTTAACAAGGGATTTGTGAGCGTACGCGTTTTCTGGCAGTCCTCCCACTCTCCCAATTACCTCCTCACCTGCTGCCAACGGGTGAAGGTCTAATTAAATAATTAATTAGTGGGTGGTAGCAAGCCTGTGCACATGGAAACAGGCAAATCCACCAGTAACAAATTAAATTAAATTAAAAAAAATATTAAATCTGCATCCGAATCAGAGACCAGTATAATTCATATGAACCGAAGTGATCATAAGTTTTTCGATGAATCGAATTTATTTTTGCCCTTGCACATGTCTAGTTTTTAAGTTGAGTGGTGACTGAATTTACATTTGGAATATGGGTAATAAATATCCCTTTACGATGGTGCCTATTCTGTAACCTCTACGTAAATTCTTTTAAAATTTTTCTCTTTTCCTGCTTACTCAGTTTCAGCCGGAAAGGAGGAAGAGCTCTGGAGCTGTTAGGACAAAGGATCTGACATGTAATACTAGCAGCCAGGATAGAATTCAAGAAGAAACAGATTCTGATGATGTTATGAAGGTTCTCTACGTAATGTACATATCAAAGCTACATTTTGCAGAAGAATCCCATCTTTAGCCCCAGAAGCATCACCATTCATGTTAAGGTACCTGCAGGAACACTAAAAGAAGCCTAGCATTTTGAAGGCTATACTTATTTAAGCAACAACATTTTAATTTTTTAGTCCATTGCTGATGTATTGGTTTTACACACTCTAGAATGTTTTAGGGATTTACAATTTCAATCCTGGCTCTTCATACAATTTTCTAATACAGTTCAGTGTCTAAGGACAAACTAATTACTCTGTTCTTCCTCACCCCAAAATATACCATCCTATCCTTTGCTAACTGGCCATCATTGCAATGCATTACTGTCTCATCAAAGACTATAGGGGTTAAAGAAGACTGTATTTCATCTCCTTGTGATGTACCTTGACTACAAGTCACACAAAGGACTTCATTACTGCTCTAATCAACTCCCTCACCTTTCAAACCCAAAGTAATCACGGATATCAAATGCACAGCCAAAGGAGTCAGCTCATAATACTGCAGCCATGAATCCTGCCTATGAAAGGACTTGTGCAGCTGCAAGAGCGTGCTGTTTAATTCTCATCCCAATTTTCAAATTAAGGTTCTTCTTTGGCATTTCGGAATGGATTTTCGGGGATGGGCAAAGCTTTCGCCTGCACGGTGCGGGATTAGGCAGGGGGAAGACTGGAGTGGAAGAGAAAATGAAGATATGACAGAGGCCACTGTGAGTTCAAACAAAATTAGGCCTGCAGAATGCAAGAGAAATCCCACTGGTGACAAGTGCCATCTTCTAGGTCATTCTGCCACACTGCCTTCTGCCACTTTTTATAACATGAACAGATAAGAGAAGGCTGGATTTTAGCAGCTTAGTGCATGGAAAGGTAATTCAAAGAGATCTGAGCATGTCTGGATTCAGGGTCAGCGTGTTCCTATAAACAGCAGCCGTGCTTGTGGATAATTCTGTGCTCTCTCCAAATATAGTGCGTTGTTTATTATCACAAAGGGACAGGATTTCTAATATATAACTACAAAACCACTTCATTTTGTTGGTACAGATCTCATACCTTGAGTACTCTTCATATTTCACTTGGTACGATACAGCCAAAGTTTGAAATGACCCAAGAAGGGTTAGGAAACTCTTATCAGTGAACATCCTTAAGTGACTTTATGAGATATTCAAGGAAAATATTTAAATTACTGGTGTCACTATAGGGTCACATTTGTAAAATTAGATTCTTGCAATAAATCATGGATCCATCACTGCGATAAAATCATCAAAATTAATTTCACAAAATTCACTTATTTTTAACTCCGCCTAATGTAGCTGAATCATGTCGCCCATTATAGATATAAGAAGTCTCACCGACAAACTATGTGAGCTCCAGGGCGCGATGATGTCAGAAACTAGGCTGGGCAGGGAATACCCTTTGGAGGAGATACAGGGGTAGTTTGGACCCCCGTATCTCCAGAACAATAGACGTTAGAGGGTCAAGTTAGGCGTTGTTGGAAAGGCCAGAGCATGGCCTTTCCAATGATATAAAAAAAATGAAATATATAAAAATAAAAAATAAATAAATATATATTTTTAAAACCACCTGTGTAGAGACATGGGATTGAATCCTGGGCAGAGCACCTCTCCAGCTAGTGTCCTTGGGCAAGACACCAAATAGTACATACTTGACACCCAGGACATACTTGAAAATGAGAAATACTTCATAAAAAAACTAAAAAACTTTATTTTTCTAACACACCTCTATTGTTCATGTGTAAGTTATAAACTGAACAATGATGCTACACTAGCTCACCACCTTATTTGCCATGTTGCCAGCAAGTGTGGCATAATGCGTTGTTACACATTGTTTGATCAAAATCTAAACTGCTGCATTGCAGCAAGGGAAGCAGGGGTTCCTTTGGAACCCTGTATCTTTAACCTTTACACTGCACAAGGTCAAGTGAGGTATCATTGGACAGGTGAGAGTCTGGCCTTTCCACCAATACCAAATAAGACCAAATAATGTGTAAAAATAGAAAAAAGTACAAAATTTACTTTTTTTCTTTCTGTTATAAGGCAGTGGCATTATGTGCGTTTACATTAAAGCAAACAATGCTGCTGCACTATCTCACCTCCTCATTTTCAATGATGGTAGCAAATGTGGAGGTGGTGGCGCAATGCGTTATTATTATTATTATGCATTCTTCCATCACAGGTCACTGCACCACTGCATACTTTGGACCCCTGTATTTCCATTCTTTACACCCCACAAAGTCAAGTTAGGTGTGATTGGGCAGGTCAGAGTCTGGCTTTTTCTAATGATACCAAACATGACCATGCAAAAAAAACCACAAGCAGTTTTTTTTAAAAGTTTGTGGTTTTTGGGGGAGGATGGAGAGCGAAATTGCTTGGGCGGCCCAAGAAAATGTTAATGCCAATATTAAATATGGCCCTGGTGAGCTCCTATAGCTGACGTCCAAAATGTTGATGCAGGGAGCCCCTCCCTGATTGAAAAACCTTCCTGCAACAAAAATAAAATGTTAAAATATTAAAAAAAAATCTCCCAATATGCCCCAAGGCCCTTTGGCCAAGTAAAAGCCGAACTCAAGACCTACAGATTTTTGAAGTGGGTTCACTATTGGGCGTACGGATGAACAAAATGTATTTTGTGTTTATTTGAATGACTAGTGTGAGTTTTCACTTGCCAGCCATGATATATCACAAAAGGATGATCCGAGTGCATTGTGAATGAGTCAGGCAGTCTTCACCTCGATATTGGGCACATCACACCCATATCGATGCTTAGTGTATCCAGCCCGATGACTCACCTATACAATTCCGTTGTAGTGGAACTCTGAGATTCACTGATATACATCAGACATTAAAAAAGTTAAAAGTTCTAAGGCTAGGGTCAGACGAATGCATTTTCACATCTACCGTCAAAAAGTGGGTTGATGCGTCCGAACGCATTTTTTCACGGAAGACGCGATAACGGTCATATGATGCGCAATTTCGGCCGAATTTTTGACAGAGCTATAAAAAACAAATGGACGTGATGTTGGCCGGACATGTGCAGCGTCTGATGTCTCCTAATCACACACGCTGCTATGCCGACTCAGCTCACTCTGTACTAGCGGTTCCACGTTCTCAAAAAAATTTGTTCGTTTGCCGCTGGCGTTGCACGTCCGAACTTTTGTGCGGCCGTACTTTGTATATTGGCCGTCATTGGACGTCATTTGCTGCTATAAAGTGCGGCTCAAAGCACATTCGCAATGCGTTCGTCTAGCCCCAGCCTAAGTCAGCATTTAACCTCTTGAGCTAAAATTTAGAAACAAGTGAAGTATTGCAGATCTCATATTAGATTAATCTAACTGAACATTATCTAACATGTAGAAGGTTTGTGATTTTTGACCATTTGACTGTGTTTGTGCATATTCCATAATTTTTGATCGATCCATTGAGTTTGTGAGCATTAATGGTGTATTTAAAAATTCTTTAACATGTGTTGAACAATTTTAATACACTATTGCTCTTTATTTATACAATACATAGTTCATTATTCAGAGAAAAATCTTGTCTTTTAGCTGAATGGACAGTCCTCTTTTTTTTGTTTTTTTTAGTTTTTAATACGGTATTGAATCTGCTTGCGATAAGTGGAAATAGAAAAAACAATTTGCAGTGAAAATATGTAAAACATGCACACACCAGTCTCCAGTATATTTCTGATTTAGTCTAAACTGCGCAGAGATAGACAAGAATAGAATGAAAAGTATTTATCATTATCAGGCACCTTTTTAGTTAATAAATATAAACGTCTCTGTAAAAAAGGAATACTGCAATACCTATTCCTGTGAGAATTGTTCTCTCTGTCTATTGAGCCTAGGTAATATTTCTAATGGTATGAAGGCTATTACCAAGCTCTGATCTTCAATCTAAAATAATAATACAAATAGTTAGAAAATGGTGCCATTTCTAAAATTACTATACCTAAGCACAAAAGTATACAGATATTTTATTCATGTGATGCACTATGAGGAAATCGTATTTCCAGCCATATATAACTGTAAAGAAATCCATGGGTGGCAGGAGATGTCAAATTTATCACGTTCAGGATTATGAACGTCTAACGGGAACGCATTAATGCACTGCTGGCCATGATTTCCATCCCGCGCATTCGCTGTGATGCTACGTAGAAGGGGCAAGCAGTGCAAAAACTATGAATGGAGGAAGCACCTGGAGGTTTAGAACTGGAAGGTCATCAACGTTTATTATTAAATTATTTATTTTCTAATGATTTTTCATGTTATGCATTCTAGTATTATTGATTTTTTTTATTAATTATGGTATAAAATAAATATTTTCATGTTTATGTTGAAAGTATTAGGATTTTATTACTAGATAAAGTAGTGCTGGAATCTTTACACCTGTTTGGGTTTTCTAAAAAACATCGTCTTGGCAGTTTTTACTAGAATTGATTTGCTGGACACCTTTTGCACCAAATAATAATGTTTTGAAGTGGGAAAATAAAATCGAACGAATTATATGTATTTTGTATAATTTTATATTCTGATCCGGTGCTGCGTTAAAAATTTAAAATTATGCTTTTTTTAACAAATGCAGTGAGCAAAAATATACATACAGGATATTCCCTAGAATAATAGAAACAATCGTTTGTTATCGGCATTAATGTTATAATATTAACATTTCCAGCATGTTCCTGCTCAGATGTTATTCAACACCACGTGGATGATGTTTAGAATAAAACGGCAACTAATTCTGACATTTTAATAACAGAGAAATTAAAATAAAAGCTTTATAGTGCACATAAACAAATTAGTGCAAAAGATGGCAATTTTTGACATATCTTTCCCTCCCTTCCATATAAAGGGGAGGTTACTATAGAGGAACAGCAAATACTATTTTGCATGCTGGTATCAACAAGCTTCTGTGATCTTCTACTAATGAATTTCATCCAAGCTTAAACCATCTGTCTACGAGTTTGGTGAAATGATTTCTGATTTCTCCCAGAATTTGAACATCATTGAAGACAGACAAGGCATATACAGATTCTGCCCGTCACCCACACGTCCGCGGTAACCTCGCTAAGTACAAGCAATGCCCGCTGAAAAAGAATACAAGCTGTTTTATAACAATAACCCTAACACATCCACGGCAAAATCCTGCGACTGTTGTACGTTCGAAAAAAAAAAAAAAAGACACCCTTTTCTCTTTCTACTCTTTATTTCTTACAGTTTCACAAAAAAAAGGAAAAAAACAGGGATGAAAAAAAAGAAGTGTTGGGGAGAAAGTTGGCAATTTAATTCAAACAAAAGAACCTTGAAATCCGTAAGAAGGAAAAAAAAAAAAAATCTCAGAAGCTCCTGGCAAATAGAATTCTAATTAGTATGCTATTTTTCTTTTAGACAGATGAGGGATGCCCCCTATTGACATTAGCAGGCAGGCTGGTAAAAAAAAAGAGAGAGGGAAAGAGAGAGGAGGGAGCGGTGGGGCAGATGCAGGGCTAACCAGCAAACACTGCAGATTGCAAATTATATCTCAAACCCTGCCAAGTTTCAGCATTTGGCATCAGATTTGAAATGACACCCTGCAAAAGGGATAAAATAAGCCCTCAGCTAGAGGATAAAAATGAGGGTGTTTTACGCTGTGATAAGTCTTTGCTTAAAACCCACATGGTCCGGAGTACATCAGGGTTTTAAAATATTCATAGAGAGAAGTTCAAATGAAGATAGTAAGACGTACATTTGTTGCTTGGTCAAATGAAAACCCTTTGTGCATATTAATCCGACATGGGCTTTCAGTTAAAGGAACAGTCTGCAGAGGGTTATTCAATGAATACTTTCAAGCTGCCGAAAGTAACACACTGGTTTTACCAAGGGCACTGAATTCTTCTTCTCTGAGATTTTCTTAATACGTCTGGCTCGCAGAAGCCACTGTGACTGTCTACTGTTACGTTTAATTCCTCCTCACGTGACACTATCATTATCTAAAGAAAATAATTTTGGTAAATAATAAACCGATCCACTGCCGCTTCAGTAAAGTAATAGGAAATGTACAATTTAGACAGAAAAGGGCTGAAGCATATTATCAATAACTTCTTCTCACAAGCTTTAACTCTACTGTATTTTTGTTTTATGCTTTTGGAATGTCAAAACTTTTTACATTTGTTTCGTCTTTTTAATTGACTTTTCAGATTTGAGAAATGTTGATCACATCAGGAGATTTCCTGATAATTATAATTTAAATAAAAAAAAGAAACCGTGATATTCAGGTGCTGTTTCTAAACATTCTGCTTGTTCTGTAAGCCATTTGGATCGTTTAATATTTCAAATGATTTCGTCACACCCTACTGTACCCACTTAAAGGGACAAACTTGTATTTTGCTCCTTGTACATGTACTCCCCTCATTAAATTACCAGCTAGCCAAGAGATAGGTATTGTATATACTCAGTATTAGTATATAAGTTTCACAATCACTCTTAAATTCAAGGTTATTTGACACCTAATTGTAAAGTATTCATTGTCACATATACGGATCATTAATGAATTGATTTAGTCCATGCATATCTGTCCTATATTTTTCCTTTATCCTCCCAATGTACCCCAAGTCCCTTTGGTAACACATGAAAATAAAAGCCCAACTTGACACCATCAAGTATGCGCGACTCTGCAGAGGGATGCCCCCTTTGCCTGCCTATTTCAATCTTTAGTGACGAATGTGAGTTCTTACTCGCCCGCTTGCTATAGCGGCAAAACCCCATACCCAGTGTGCGATAAATGAAATATTGATTATAATTCTCCCTTATACTTAAGATGAAATGCTTTCTACTTCTTTCTAAAATAACCGTGGAATTATTAACAAACCATTGAATGTCTCAATGTCAGAAAAATTGGAGAAAAAGCTATGTTGGTGTCTCTAGATTGGGCATTGGCCAGCCGGGCTGTGCTATAGACTACAGTGGGTTAACTATTGGTCCTACAGATGTACAAAATGTATTTCTGTTCTTAATTTGAATGGTTCAGATAATAGCTACATTTTTAGTTTTGGTAGTAGGAACGTAAAGAAGAAAAATAACAGGTCAGTCACACAGTTGTTGTAGGGGGCGATAATTATGCATGGTAGGGAATGGCCAGGGATAAACTAGGCATGTATCTAGAAATTTGACAAAGCTTAACCAGCAAGGGTATATCTTTCTTTTCTTACGACCATGGGAATGGAAACCTATACTTTACTAAGCTGTGATTGGGCACTTACTTTCTAGACTCTTCTAGGTACTTGTTTACAGGTGAAGGGAAGACTAATGGTCTTCTTTATCACAATAAGAAAATTAGAGGCTAAATGCAATGTTCTTTATACCACTTTGAACTCGGCTAAAAAGTAGTACAACCAATTTAAGAGACAGAGAGGTGACAGCACATTAAATTAACCAATTTTGGGCATTGATTTTGACATGTAACAGCCTGAGACTCAGGAATTCGTCATCACCTGTCCTCAACATGGAATGAGGAATATAGGCTCTCTCAGATAAATACTTTCTGTTTATTTAGTAATCCTGGCACAACCACATTAATTTAATGATCCGAACATCTTTGGTCTTCAAGAACAGTCAGTAATGTCAAAACTGGACTTCCTTTTCCCAAAGGTTATATAATAAGCATTTATTAACCACCTAGAAAACATTGATGCTTTGGAATTGTCTTTTCTCATCTACCCACCCCTCCCAAAAAAAAGACCAAATCGTGTAAACTTCCCATTATTAAATTATTTTATTTTTTTAAAATCATACTTTAAAAAACCATCCTCCCAAACCAACGTAATCTCTCAAATATACGTGTTAAAAACAAAATCACAATTTCAAGCAATATAGCTTACCTAGGAAATCATTCATTAAATGTAGGGCACATAATTTTATTTTAATAGCTGTGGTTGTAATAAGGATCGCAAAACTGACAGACGTAAACAGCACTTGTGGTTTTATCAGCAATGTCTGCAAAACACACACCTAGGAAGTAATTCCATCTCAAGTTCCAGATCTGTTTGTATTCATTTGCAAGTTCCATAGTGCTCCTGGCAAAAACAAAGCCTATGACTTGCATCATTTTGTTGGCAACCAATTTGTCTAATGACAGCAAGTCACGTTTTTCATCTTTTTTTTTTACAACCTACACAAATGGGAAAGATTGTAGTAAATGATTCTCTGTAAATAATAAAATCTCATCATTCTGCCAGTGATTGTGTGACACAGAGGGATTTATACTATTGCAAATGACTGTTATATTAAAAAAAGCTGTTCTTTTTTTCCTTTCTAGTGAGATGTTAGCTGTATAAACTGATGGCGGTACTTTAACTGTATTTGTGATAGCGTCCAAATGACACATTAAATGCAATAGAGAGTATTGGGGCTCCAGTGGGTGTAGAGCATACTAATGAATTAGACACGGAGACCTTCTACTCAAGCACATCACCGAGATACTACTGGGTGCATTTTTAGAAGCTTACATGGGGAATTAAGCATGCATATATCATTAATGCCAACGAGACATGCATGTTTAATGTCCCTTGCTATGTGTAAACCATTTACCATCTTTGTCTAAATTCAGCTGTACAAATTACTGGCGATTGTCTCGGAGGTTTATGAGTTGATGATACCGTAAATTGCAAATACAAACCCAGTACAAACAAGAATAAAAGGTTATGCAAAAATCAATGTGTTAATAATTTATTGCGGAATTGAATTGAACGACTTTTTTTCTGGGTTTTGTAATCCTAGAAGTGGAAGAAAATGTGTAAATACAATTAGTTATAGATTGGATATTTTAGCTCGCTGATGTTCAATTAGCTTTTCACAATTTGTGTGATTCTGGACGTCACATTGAATGCTATTATCAAGTGAACTATGTGAATCATAGTAGATTAATACAGATAAACAGATTTTACCAATGCTTAAATCTTAGAGGTAATCCTTGATTTTTCTTCATATACATGGTAAGACTCATGTTTGATTCAATATATTTTTTGTTTCACTTGACTTTACCACATGCAGGTAGGTGTAGAATAATATCGTAGACTGTCATTGTATGATCTAGGATTAATTTATTAATTCTTCCTAAATTGTTATTTTTTGAAAACCCCTCAGATTCTTCTTCCAGTGAACCTTAAAATTATCAATATATTTGCTACATCAACAGGTCTACTCAATAAAGGTGAACTGCAGGAGAATTGACTGGAGTAGTGAAAAATCTTGGTCAAAATAGTCAAACCAGAATAAATCTCCTGTTTATCTCACTTTCCAAATCGGCTTTTTGGTCTAGATTGTTCACTTCTCCTGTCAATTCTCCTGTCACTTCTCCTGTCAACAAAATGTCACGTCTTGAAGACTACTCAATGAGAGCGCCAGTTCTATGGAATCCCCTACGTCGCTCTGTCAGACTGTCCTATAATCTACAGTATGTTCCTTCAAGAAATCCATCAAAACCCATTCTTTCATATTAACAAGTCACATTCATTAATAGTCCTTCTTCTCACACCCCCTACCCATGTCATTATAGGTTTCATAGCTTGCTTTACTATTATGTCATATCACAAATAATTTGTTACTTCTCTTATTCTCTGCCCCATCTCCACTAGATTGTAAAAACATCTGAGCAGGACCCACTATAACTCTCATCTCTAGTTCCCATGTTCCTTTGTAATTTTGCTATCTTAATTCCCCATTAAGCACTGGAGAATCTGTTGACGCTATATAAATGATAAAAATATTACGGGATTCTACACTCCAGATGCGTCAACCTCACGTGGTCCACTGGTGATGAACCTTACGAAGGTAGATGCAGTTGCATGAATATAATACACTTTTAAAGATGCTCTAGATGAGATTATGTTTCTTCCTGCACACATATAGAGTTTTTTGTAGCTCTGTTTTGGGAGTGCATGTATTATTTTGATATTGAACCCTTTGTTAGTTAATTTAAAATCTTAAATGAGATAAAGCACAAGCCATGACTGCTGCATAATATAAACCTCCTTAAAAATGAAAACAGATTACAGTCCTCTGATGGGAAAGAAAAAGGAGTTACCAATGAATATAAACCTTTCTTGAATAAACAGATGAGTGTCTACCATTCTTGTATTATAATAGACTCTAGACATACGAGTGATATAATGGCAAATTGCAGAACTGCCCTGCTCCTGTGGGCTCATTGTGACTTGGGCCAGACTTTTTCTTTTCTCTCTCTGTCCATGTAGTTAAAGACAGATGGGATAGAGTGATTGCAGAGTTGAGAAGTCCGGTGAAATTGATGGGAAGATTCCTATTTAGCAGGACTTACAATTACTTATAGTGAGATTTTCTTTTCAGCCAGAGTGTTTTTCTTTCTTTTGGATACTCGAGGAGTTTTATTTGAAGGTGAAATGAGGTGATGAACAATTTTCGCACCCCAGTTGCTGAAAGGAGTTCAAATGACCGCTGAAGCCGTTTTAACTTGTCAGATTGACCAGCATTTTCTGTCACTGGAACATTATAATGAGTCATTTTAGACAATAAAATTGATTCAATTACGCTACATTAGGAATCTGCAGGCGTGAGTGAAGATACAGTATGAAAGTCAGACATTCTAGCGAAGGTTGTGACAGATAGAACTTGGGATCAAATATGACTTGCACACATACCCCCTGCTTCTTATACAAATACTTACTATTTAATTTATACATTTGCAATGTTTACCTTGCTAAATGTTCTTGCAACACATCACTGAGCCCTATAATCTATATACAGATCGTCCACAATCTGTGCACATCTGCCACTTGTTGAAAATGATGAGCTGGAATATATAGTAGCTATACTGCTGCAGAATGCCACCCTAAATAAATTCAGGAACAATAATGACTGCCTATTAAAGTGAATACATTCATTTCAGACCAGATACAAATGAAACTTGTATAATATTATTAATAAATCGTAAATAACTAGAAGTTAATTTAGAAGTTAGATTTATTTTTAAGGTTTTGCATTGGTTTATTAAGTAGTATTTTAGTAAACATCAATAGGAATGTGAGCCTTAAAAATGGAAACTGCTGAAGGTAAATAATACTGGGAAATAATACAACACTGATTGGCAAAACACTTAAAACTATACTGCATTTCAGCATTAGGGACCGGGTGGATGTCCGTGGGATTCAGGTGGGGTGGAGCAGTATAAGCTAAGCCTATTCGCCGACGACATCTTCCTGACCCTTAGCTCGCCTCGCGTGTCTCTCCCATGCTTACACTCGAGCCTGCGGGAGTTTGGGTCGGTGTCGGGGTTTAAGGTTAACTCGGGCAAGAGTGAGGCCCTGAACATTTCACTGCGCGAGGAAGACGTGGCCTTCCTGCGGTCTGAGTTCCCGTACCGGGTACAGAACAGGACCCTATGCTACCTGGGAGTTCATATCACTAGTCGGTGGTCTGACCTATATGGGGCGAAGTACGGCCTTCTGCTCCCAGGCTTGCATTCCCTCTTAGACTCATGGTCGGGTCTTAGGCTTTCTCTCTTCGGCAAGATCTGCTCAATTAAGATGACACTCCTGCCGAAACTCTTATACTACTTCCGCACCCTCACGATACCGATTAAAGGTGCTGAGTTAGCTCACTTACAAGGGGCCATTCATACGTGCCTCTGGGGGGCTCAGTGCAGCCGTTTCTCCAGACGCCTCTTATTCCAGGCCAGGAGACGAGGGGGGTTGGGCTTACCCCATCTTTACACCTACTACAAAGCTGCCCAATTTGCAATGCTCTCCCGGATTAATTTCTTGGACGGGAGGCCTAGGTGGGTTCAGATTGAGCAATCGCTCACTGGGGACAGTCCTCTTCCTTCGCTCATGTGGATGACGGACGCCCATCTCCCCAGGGATTTGCGCAGCCCCACTCTCAGACACTCTATTTGCTTGTGGAGGAGGTGGAGACGACGGGATGGCCTGATGGCGGAGGGGTCAAGTTTGACCCCCCTGTTCTTTACGCCAGCATTTCAGCCTGGGGTGAGACCCCAAACCTTTCAGTGGTGGATACACAATGGATTTTTGGAGCTAGGCCATCTATTGCTTCAGGGGACACCTGTGAGCTTGGGATATCTCCGGGAGTCCCGTCCTATGCCCCCGTGTGAGACCCTCCTAGCCATACAATTGCTCAATTTCGCCCGGGCCTGCGTAACGGCCACCCCACTCCCCCGGCTGACCCCCTACGAGAGGGGATGTAGGGGACGTGGCCCAGCAAAAGGTACGATTTCAGTGCTGTATGGTCAGCTTCTTCATGCCACGTTCCCCCAGAACCACCCCTATATCGCGAAATGGGAGAGGGACTTGGGGTCGGCAGGCTCTAAGGAGGACTGGGACGACATTATAGACCGTACTTCAAGGGTGACTGTTTGCTCCACGATTCGGGAAAATTGTTACAAAGTCATGGCACACTTGTACTTGCATCCCACTAGGCTGGCGCGTTGTTTCCTGGGGTCCCCCTCCGAGTGCTTTAGGGGTGCGGGGAAGAGGGTACCTTTCTCCACTCCTGGTGGTCCTGTGACATGGTCAGTAGTATCTGGGAGGAAGTGTTTGCGGACCTGGGCAGATGTTTGCGCACCCATATCCCCCCGGCCCGTGGACTGCCTTGCTGAATAGGCCTCATGCCTCCGTGCACCTCCTGAGCTGCGAGCTTAAGCTGGTCACTCGTATTTGCGCAGCGGTGCGCATCTGTCTGGCGTGCACATTGAAGGTCCACTCCGTTCTATGATCGATTCCAAGATATGGTATGTTCTCACAATGGAGCGCTTGATGGCGGTGGTGCATGATCGAATGGCCCAATTCTAGAGGGTGTATTCTCTGTGGCTGGCTGTGTTTTTTCCACCCCTTTTACAGCCTTGGCTTTTTCGGGATGAGAGGAGGTCGTTGCGTGGTGGCGGGCTCGGGGTGGTGGTGGGGGCGTAGCTGTGGCTCCCTTCTTTATCCCCCTTTTCTTTTTCTTTCCCTTTCTTTTCTCCTTTCTCTCTCCTCTCCCCTTCTCACATCTCATCTCCCCCTCTCTTCTGCTCCTCCCTCCGTCTGGATCACCCCAGAAGTACTCTCTGATAGCTTCCAGAAACTAGCCCCAATATCATCTGGGCCCTCCGCATCTGCCACGCAGAGATCGCTAGCCGGAGCCTGGGCTTGTCAGCTCTCTGCAGCTGAACAAAAGGGAGGCCCTCCGGGGCACAGTATCCACAGGAGTTAGTTACGGTTATCACATGACGACTCGCAACATATAAACCAGTGTTCATGACTTTGTTTATTCCCCTTTTTTGTACGTTAATGTTTACCCCCTTTTATTCTTTTTGTACCCCATTATATGCAAATTGATAATAAAATCTGTATTTAAAAAAAAAAACTGTATTGCATTTATTAAAAAACTGTGCTGCTGACACATGGTCTAGGTTTTCAAACCAAGAACTTAATCAGCCATGGGGTGAGCTCAGTAAGAAAAAAACAACACATAGGGTAAAATCCCAGAAATATATGATTTGTATTACAGTTATCATAAGGATTCCCTAAAACCCAGCCTATCTTTATGTTTAACATTGATATAATTTTCATGTGGAGTGTTGGGTTAAGGCAATGGCTAATTGAGGGGCAGAAGAGCTTGGAGAGTTGTCACACTCATTTTTTATAGGATGAGACCCCTGTCCATAGAATTGCACCATTAATAGAAAAATACTTTAAAAATGGGGTTAACACTATAGGCAGTAGACACAGTGAGCACAATGAGCCAAGTAAGGCTGGGTTCAAACCTGAGCATAGCGTTTTTTTGGAGCGTACTTATATTTTTGTAGTGCGTTTTTTCACGCGTACGAAAACACGCAAACGCCCATCTCAGTGCGTTGACGGCTATGTCTTTGGCCGCAAACGCACTGTAATACGCCCCAAAGAAGCTCCTGTACTTCTTTGAGCGTAGGGCGTTTTACAGCACGTTCCTACGTGCTGTAAAACACCCAGGTGTGAACCAGGCCCATAGGAAATCATGGGATTTCCATGTTTGAGCGTTTTACAGCGCATAGGAATGCGCTGTAAAATGCCCAGGTGTGAACCAGGCCTTAAAGTTTTTTAAAGGACGCTTGAAGTTAAAACCAGGAAATGGAAAAAAACTCAGGGGTTAAATATCCAGTTTTAAAATTTTATTAAAATTAATATCTGTGTGTATAACAGTATTCATAGCAACAATATGTAAGGACTGTTGTACAATATGAAATTATTATGGTGGAAATTATGAACTTTTTTGAAAAATGCACAAAAGGAATACCATAGAAATGGGACTTCTGGAGAGCTAATATAAACTTAACAAATTCCCAGCAAACTGTCTTCACTTCCTTAGCCATAAAACCATTAAAGTTAAACAAAAGATGATTTTGTGGTATTAGAAACAAGACAATATCTTTACTTTCAGTTCATTGGTTGAATCTTTACATATTTCTTGGCATTAAGACCTTCAAGCTCACATCATTAGGTTATTATGAGCAAATCTAGGGAGGTTTAGTACTTATTCTTACTTGACATTTATGCTAACGGTACTTGAAAATGTTAAAATTTCTGTTCAAAGAAAGCATTCACTAAAAGAGGACATTGGCTTCTGAGGTATTTTTGTTTGGCAAGCAATAGTGTATCAAAGTTCATAGATGAAACATGGTACCCACTAATGATTTCTCTATCAAATTTGGAAGCCGCAAGGGGAACAAAATAAATATTTAATAATGCAAAACTACCGAGATCAGCCAAATTTTATATGTATGTAGTGAAAACAACTACTTTATGTTGAGTTATGCTCACAGCAATCTCTGTCAGCTATACTAATACACTGTATTAGCTATAAACATTTTAATAAATAGTACATTAACCAAATGTAATCTTCCTTATTGCAGTGCTGTGTTGATAGACAGCCTGGAGCACCAGCTCATGTGGCATTTAATCTGCAGAAGACTGATGCTGTGAATTTTTGGTCTATAACACCTGTACGCTAAGGGCCCAGGGGACATTGCCCCCCTGCCCACCTTGCCAGGACTCCTCTGGAATCTATTAACCATTAAAAGGACACTGTATTCACTCAATAAAATACGTGTGGTCGCAGTGTCTTTAGTGACCCTTCACCGATAGTTAATTTTTTTGAGAAAGTATTTTACCTGGAAGGATACATTGAGATTTATCTCGTTTTCAAGTATGTCCTGGGTGGCGAGTATGTACCGTTAGGTGTCTTGCCCAAAGACACTTACTGGAGAGGTGCTCTTGCCAGGATTTGAACCTGTGTCTCCGCCATCTCCACGGTCATAGAGCAGTGATGTTACCTCTACTGCACCCAGCCGGTACAAGCCGATAGTTGTGTAATTTTGGCAATGCTTGCCCATGTCTGCATCATTCTGGTGATGTTCACTGTTAACATGCATCAATTCCTGAGAGCCAATACACTAGCACGTTCCAAAGCACACCCACTGCAAGGGCCAATCATTAAACACCTCAAGATTTTTCAGACATCACCTTCCAAGTCTCGTTGCCCAGTATTGGCTTATTACCCTTAAACTCTTTGTTTTGTATGTTATTGGTTTCTTTGGCATTGACATTGACTTGTTCTTGGTTCTTATCATTTCTCCAATCCTTGACCTTTATTTTCTCTAGTTTGTATACCTCTCCACTCCTTGAGTAGGACTTGTTTTTAACCATTCTTATGCTATTTAGCTTGGCCATATCTTTAGGACTGGTATTCCTATGCTTTCTCCTAGTAGTGCTCATATTTGTGATCAGGTTTGCGCATTGCATATGATGACAATGCAATGTCTATCATGTCCTTAAGAGAAACATTTTGTTATATATATATATATAAATAATACCAAATATTTTAAAACTGTATTTTAAATATTGCTCCTCTCTTGATGGGTCTGTTAATACACTGCTGTTTAGAATGCAGTATCAAAATATTTCAGAACGCCAGACGTCGGACAAATTACTATTGTTAGATGGAGAAATCCAGTGGGGATGGCTCAAAAAAATAATCAAAGAATAAATCTAAGTAAATGATTCCTCAGATAAGTCAAAATAAGGTGTTTGTTGTAAGGAAAAAATATATATATGAGTATTCCAAACTTCTAGATGGTATACCAAATATAAGAGAATAACAGACATGCAGATATTTCTTTTCCTACTGAATGCATCAAGCTTTATATTATATAGGTTCTCAAACTGTCTCTGTAATTCTACTATAAGAGTATTGAACAAAGAGTCAGATCATTGTGGAGACAGATGTGTATACTTTTCACCCTCCTCCTATGCTTGCAGATTGTCTAGCTATTGTTTAGACTGGTAAAATATAGTTACACAATACATACCTCAGTGTTTCTTTATATGTTAATTTACACACAATCCAGTTTCTTCTATGCTCGCAAACAATATTGAAGTATGTGTATAATGCATGTAAATATAGATGTGAATTTCTACTCACAATAATTTGATCTCACTTTTCCTAACTGTGTCATGCTGTGTGTGTGTGTTTATGTATGTGTGTGTGTGTGTGAAAGCAAAATGAAATACAGATTTCAATCAGATTGTGGGTTGGATTAGGGCTTTGGCCCCAGCTTTTATTGAGAGATTTGGAGTTTCATTAAAATTCAGGATTCCTATGGAATGAATGAAAAACCCTCTGGTATGGACTCTTCTTTCAAAGGGGCACCGAAGCTGACCCATTACAATGAAAAGGCTCAATGCTTGATTGACAGATCCCTGAACAGCTCTGAGTGACAGCTTCATTTCAGCAGCACTTGCAGCTGAGATGAAATGCGAATTGTACAAGGGAAGAAATGATAGAGATACTTTGTTCTGGCTAAAAGAGTGTCAGTGACACACGCAGCAGTTTAAGCTCTAGTGTGTTACCCCTGCAGTGCTGATGGACTGCAACACATTTACAGAATACAAGGCATCAATAAGGATATATTTAGCCATGCTAAACAATCACAATTCAAATCAGTATTTCTTATCTTGTCTGTGTTTATTCTGTCAAATTTAAGGCAGATCAAAATGATTTTTCTATGGTACGTTCTGCAAGGTGAACGGTGGTTCATTGCAATCTTGAAAAGACATGTTTGGGCAAGACTGATCAAATTTTGAAAGAAAAAAATACGTCTGTGGTGTAGATGGATGTATGATAAAATTATGTTTCCATTTATTTTTTTCTTAACTGATTTCCAGAGTCAGGAGAAACAGAATTTGGTGGTTGGATACGGTGGACTAATCTAGAGAGTATTTTATATTGTTACTTTCCCAGGATCTAAAACAAACTTAAAGTATATCTGAATTGAAAGCACTAGTTGTAACACAAATACATGATAAGCAGTACCTGCTAGTGACTACTTTTCATATAAATACAGCCAGTGTTATTCCATAAATCTATTTCTTTCCACAATTACAGATATAAAGAATAATTTAATCAACGATGCAACAAAAGTCCTATACATTGTAGTGATTGTGTAAGACAGTCCAAAACGATATAAACTAAACAACCCGGCAAGCTAATAACATTTGGCTTATTAGAAATATAGGGCTCTATTCCACAGTTGGTGTTAATGCAGCATGTTGATACGTAATCGTCAGCTCTAGCATTAATAAGTTTAATATCTGGCATTGATATTCCGATCTTGACGCTAAACTGGGATGAAAAAGTGTTACGCCTTGTAGCTTGGGTGAGCTTATTGTACTTACCGTCTCCATCAGGAGCACAGTATTTTTTTAGTGTCTTGATAAGTGAGGTATTACAAAGTGCTGGTGCAATTTACCGTCAGGACACAACATGAACAATTTTAACACCTCCTAAAAGATGGTGTTAAATAATTCAGCAAATGCAAAATCATTCAACACGATCCAACCCCCCAGAAAAATGCCATCCTCAACTCTTATACTACGGTGAAAAGGGTGGCCTGATCTGCCGCTTCTTCTCTCCCGGACCAGAGTGAGACTGGGAGCAAATAGTTCCTAGTTTCCCTCTGAGATCACTCCACGGCACTGCTTGATCTCCTAAATTCAAGCTTGCACAGAGCTTGTGGCCAGGAAGCACAAGGCTCCATGGAGCCCTATGGTCTCCAGTAGATGATGTTTGCAGCGACGTGGAAGCACTACTGTGGGTCTCAGGGAGCTTAGTGCTGTGTTCCAGGGCTTAGGTGCCGAGATAGCACCTTCCCCAGAATACAACATTAACATGGAAATGGTAAGGGAAAATCTGCAAACGCATAGTGCACCAAATGTAACACAAAACACCAATGAAACAATATTTTGATGATAAGTCGGACCACTATCAGGTGATGACATAATTTGCTATAATAGTATAGTGTTAAATCTCTCGTATTACGGTGGGAGAGTGGTATGATCCTGAAGGAGGTGCAGACTGTGCTGCTCTTCTACTGAATCACACAGGTTTTACACTGCATCGTTCTCCCACAAGATCACTGGGGACCTATTTTTTGTAAATTCTGTTTTTATTCAGAAAAATGTATATCAGGGTTATTCAAAGAGATCCGAATTGCTGGCGAAAGGTAACCCGAACAGTGAAATTCAGCATACGGTTACCTTTCCTGGCCATTAAACTACTCAGAGAGCAGGCAGTTCCCCAAATGTTGGCGAATTGCCTGCACATACGGTGCCTGTTCGATGCTTGTTCGAGGGCAGTGAAATCCCCATAGAGAAGCAATGCTTCGTCTATTCAGAGAACACAAACCAGCAGTGAAAAGTTGCCGAATTGCCCTGCTGTTCAGTGGTTTAATTCGACAGGTTTATTCAGGCGAATCCCATAGGCTTCAATGTTAAAAATATTCCTGTTTTAATTCAATAACTAATAAACCATTGATTATAATATTCTGCAGTAAAGAGTCTCTTTAATTTTAGATTTTTTAGAATCTTTTAGGCATTTTTTGGGATTTTTTCGTTTTTTTTTTAAATCAATTTTCTTTTTTCTGTAACAGGCCTTTTATTATCATTCATTGGATTTTACATGTAAATTTCAGACATTTTCGTTCTGTAGTTTCTTTGCAAACAGCATTTTACTTTTCAAACATTCAAACGTACTGTTTTTTTATTTTTTTTCACTCCATTCGTCTGCGGTGTCGGGTTTTTCCGGAGGCTGCTCTGCGCTGTGATCGGCTCCTGCTCAGCTTTCTCCGGCGGGTTTAATCCAGATGTTTTTGCGGGTTTCGGTGTGCGTTCGCCTTGTTTTTCGGTGAGTTTTCGGCGGGTTTGCAGCGACTTTTCCCTGCATTACGGTGGCCCTGTGGTGCTTGCTGAATACACCGCAGGGTCACCGAAATGTGATCGCCAAATCGCACCGAATTGAAGAGAATGGAAAAGTCCCAGAACATGCGATGTCTTTTCGATTCTCTTTGAATAACCCTGTATATGTTCACAAAGCGGTGCCAAAACATTGTTGGTCATCTGAAAGTGTGAAGTAAGGTAATAAATTATATAATTTCATAAAAAAAATAATTGTAATAAAAATGCAGTGGCATTCTAAAGATAAAATGACCACTCACATGCAAGGAGAGTTTGACACAAAAAAGGCAGTTACCACTAAAATGAAAAAAATGAAAAAGAAAGAAACAAATTGTGTATGTGTGTTTCACCAGGAGACTCCGTAGTCCTAAGGGAGGAGAAGGTTTTCAATCCAAAACCAGATCGTAAGGTATGCATCTGGTGTTTCAATAAGCTATACGGCAAGATCGTTCATGTTGCACACTTCGGCAAAGCTAAGCTGTAGTTTTTGATTGGAAGGAATAGTGGGTTGGGGCTAGTATTAAGCCAGGGCTCGCTGAGCTGCCAGGGACATACTTACATAGTTACATAGTTACATAGGCTGAAAAAAGACACATGTCTATCAGGTTCAGCATTTCACACAACACCTACTGCTGTTGATCCAAAAGAAGGCAAAAAACCCAGTCTGAAACACTTGCCAATATGCAACATATTGGACATGCCTACAGAGTCCATCAGTCCAGGGGGACCAAAGAAATTGCCAAGGGGTCAGTGCAGTCTGTCTGTTAAGGGCTTGTGATAACCATTTTGTTATTCTGTCCCAGTACAACTGAAGCATGGGGCATTGCCATTGATGGAAATCCCAATTTGACCAAGCCTCCTCCAATAAAGATTGTTGGGGAGAAGCTTCATATGATGGAGGTGGACAGGGGTAAGGTACCAGCTGAAAAGAATTTGTAAAATCCCAAAAGCGCAGGGATTTTTGGGATTTTATAATTTCCTTGTAGCACTTTTCTTGACAACTCTTTAGAGGATTAGTTGTCTACACTTCCCAATATTAGCAGCATATGCAGTGACCATACTTTAAAAGTGTGGGCGCTTGATTTTACACCTTTTCTTCATTACACCATGTGAAGAGAGGTTTAAATCTGTGTTCTTGGTGTTTAACAGCAGGAGGTTTTAGAGTTCACCTCCCATATTTACAGTATTTAGATTCTTCTGTCCACAATTCCTCTCCAAAATCCTCCTGCTTTGGTGCATGTAGGTGAAATACTCCTGGTTTCCATGAAATATAAGAACACAATAAATAAATTAAGTTGATCCTTTAGGATCAAGAGATATTTTTCAAACCAGGAGGTCCTCATACTAGCTGCTTGATATATACGTTCTTGAGATAGAAAGGTACCTAAAAATGTTATTACAGAAGAGGCGAAGATGATAGGATAGGTCTGCAAATGTTCAAACATCTACGTCCTTAAACAAATCTGATATTTGGGAAATATCTCCTTGAACAAAAGTACCGAAATCTTGGGTTCGTCTCTAGTGGAACCATGTGTTACGTTATAGAGGGGGAGAGGAGAGACTTCAGGAGAGAGAAACAATTTGCAGGAAAGTTTGTCCTAGGTGTTAAGTGAGTTGGCAATAGGAGGAAAGTCCACTGGTTAGTAAGATTGTGCAGACCTAGGAAGTCAAATATAAAACGTACGCATATCAGGCAATAGAATTTCGTATCTCAATGTCCACTCAATGTTTATGAGCTCTGAATGAGTGCCAGTCAAGAATCTGAGTTAGCAGGGTAGAGATTTTTAGATGGACAGTCCACTTGGTTCTTTAGGGATATACAAGACCTTCTTTAAAATCCTGGGTCGGCAGTTTGATCCTATGAATTTAACGATAGGTTCAGGTTGCTTTTGGTTTTTCAGGGCGATAGGCGAAATAGGAATAGGTAGCACTTGGAACAAGTAAAGTAGTCCAAGGGTCACTTTTAAAAGCTCACTGGACCACCAGGGATTTAACCTTGTCCCTGCTAGAAAGGTAGGCAGAAGGGGAGAAAAATATAGATATATATTTTGGGCTCTATTACATTCTTCGCACAAACGTTAACGCGTGCACAAAAACACATTAACGCGAGGGTCAAAACCCTTTGCACTGAATGTCGTATTACAATGTCTGCACAAAAAATGCGCATTAAGGTCTACCGCGGGTGAACCTGCGCGAACGCTGCGTGAGCGTACTGTTCTGCGCGAGTCCTATACTTAACATTGTGAGCGCAAATGCGTTTGCGCGCTTGTACGCAGATGGTATTACAATCTATGCGCAAAATTTAACGCACAGCGTTTGCGCGCATAATTTTAACGTCTTTGAAAAGCTGGTGTTAATGGCAAATCTGAACGTCCTGGCCGAACCCAAATACACCAGGCCAAAAAAAAAAATACAGCACAGTATTGTTACACATTCTACGCATACCCAAACAATAAAATTGAGAGGTTGTGCGTGTATTTATTGATGCAGCATAAATGCGCAGATTGACTTTGACAGGCGCAAAAACTTAACGGGAGACAATTGTGGTTCTTAATTCTGATTGGATGAATCGCATGAAAAAACAGTCCGCACACTGATTTCTGCAAGCAACGTTGCTGCGCGTGTGTTTTTGCGCGTCCGTTTTACACATGTTAATTTTTGACGGTTGAAAAAATGGGTGAGGATTGTAATACCAGTGTTGTTTTACGCTCGTTAACGTTTAACGCTGCGGGTAAAAATTCACACGTTCTGCATGCATTTTTACGTGAAGAATGTAATAGAGCCCTTTATAAATTAAAAACGAATTTATTAAAACTTTCACTAGATGTTCAACACTTGAGGTAGAAGCTCCTGGCATAATATACATTTCTACTGGAATAGCAGTATTAATTAGGAAGTAGTGGCGGGGTATTGAGAGTGATACGTCTGAGAGCTAGAGCTCGCGGATAACAACTTTAACTGGAATAGGACCGTCTTTTTCGACCACATACCAGAGAATATTTATACTTTACAAGCCAAGTAAATCAATGTAAAAAATGATATAAAACCCAATGTGCCACAAAGGAGTTTTCAGAACTAAAGCTGACTTTACATGCCTAATTAACTTGATAACCAAAGTTTCTTGGATGCTGAAGAGTTTGCCTGAACCACAGATCTTAACAATCTGCTGAATGGAATAAAAAAAACAATTTAAAGTATCCTGAAGTTGGCTCTGTAAGGAGATCCTCTCACAATGATAATAGCTGGTGATTTCCCTGCAATTTGCATTTCTCTAGAATAAGCTCATTGTAGAATCTGGTTTGAGGCTATTTTCCAAGCACATACAGTACCGATTTCTAGTTGTCATTATACGTTTTATAAAGTGGAGTGAAACATTGAAAAAACCATTGTCTTCCTCAAATCTGATGAGCTGCACATGTTGCACTCACTAATTGCTCATTGCTTTTCAGTTTAGGGAGTGATTATGTCATGTTAAAGTATATCTTTTCTTTTACTTGTTCTAATCACTCCAAAAAACTTTTCCCTGGGCCTTTGCTTTTACAGTACACAGGTTAAGGGAATTATTTTCACTATACTACTTATAAATGTTACTAAAATTGTAAAAAGATAAATCCCTCATTGCTTTAACTTTACATTTTAACTTCCAATAAAAAGTTGTTAATGTGCATATAACTCATACAAAGGAGTTATAAACACTATCAGGGTTATTCAAAGAGATCCGAATGGCTGCCGAAAGGGAACCGAACGCTGAAAATCAGCGTTCGGTTACCTTTCTTGGCCATTCGGCTATCCAGAGAGCAGGCAATTCGCCAAATCTTGGCGAATTGCCTGCACATACGGTGCCTGTTCGGTGCCTGTTCGAGGGCAGTGAAATCCTCATAGAGAAGCACTGCTTCGGCTATTCAGAGAACACAAACCAGCAGTGAAAGGTTCCCTAAATGCCCTGTCATTCGGTGGTTTAATTCGGCAGGTTTATTCAGGCGAATCCCATAGGTTTCAATGTTAAAAATATTCCCGTTTTAATTCAATATCTAATAAACCATTGATTATAATAATCTGCAGTAAAGAGTCTCTTTGTTTATAGATTTTTTAGCATATTTTAAGCATTTTTCGGGATTTTTTTTAAAAAGAAATTTCGATTTTTTTTTTTAAAAAAAATTGTGTGCTCACGCCCTCGTTTTGCGGTGAGTTTGCAGTGGGTTTGCGGCGACCTTTCCCTGCAATTCAGGGACTCTGTGGTGCTTGCTGAATACACCGCAGGGTCGCCGAAATGGGATTGCCAAATCGAACCGAATCGAACAGAACGAAAAGTCACCGAACGTGTGGTGGCTTTTCGATTCTCTTTGAGTAACCCTGTACATATTAATTTGAGAATCATGAATGTACCTATTTTACCTATAATGGATCAGGGGTCAAGCCGAGCAAGGACACATGGGAACGTAGTTCCCCCATGTCTTTTCCAAGGTGAACTGACTTCCCATATGGTCTCCACACTGAGAAGCTTACATTTTTTAGGTTTCAGTTAAATATTTCTTTTTACGTTATAAAAAATATATGATATTTGTGATAGTTATCATTATATTTCCCTAAATCCCTTCCTGGTGATTGTTTTAGCAATTAGAAAATTTCAGTGTTTACTATGAGTGAGATGATGTGTATTTCTTGAAAGGGTTGGTGTAGGCAGAGTTCTTGATGAGTTCCCTCACTTCTTTATTTTGGACTTGTCTCCTAGGTGACATCAGCTTCAATGAGGGCTCATCCATAGTGAATTTGGCAATAATCAACAATCAATAACCGATATAGCCACTATCAATCACAAGGGTCACATTATTAAAATACGACCCTTAGTGAAATCAGCCCTAGAATGCTTCAGCTCTCCTGTTGGCAGAGCACTGGAAAGCCATCCTGCGGATGGTGAGGTCCCACACTTCTTCAGCTTAGGATGATATTGTTTGTTTTTACACAGAACACTTATCTCTAGTAGAAGAATTCTTATGATTTACAATGGCATGCAGATGGAAAATGTATAGGAGAGATTGTTATAATAGCTGTGGCAGAGACTTTTGTTTTTCAAATTAAAATAACAAGAGAAATTTGTTCCTCATTTAGGTGAGGACAATCAATGCAATAAATGACCTTTTCACTACCAAAATATGCATTTGTGCTGCTGATTATCATTCTTTTGCACTCTGTATATATATCAAAGCAAATCCTACTTACATTTTATTTACAAACTTACATTATAACACCCTTTGTATACTTACTAACTTGCTCTTCCATCCATCACCGACTGTGAACCTCTCCCGTAGGCGACTGACATCTTTGTCAGCCCTGCCTGTGGGACCCATCCCTGCCCACTGACTTCATTGTGCATGAGTGTGACCATGTCAGATGCTGGGCAAGGAATTCCCTATGGGGGTGATATGGGGGTACTTTGGACCCTGTAACTCTGATGCCATTGACGCCGGAGGGTCATGTGAGGTTTCAAAGGTTTTCAATGATACCAAGCACGACCACATACACAGTGCACATTACTGTATCAGAGCTGCACAGCAATAAAACTCACAGCAATATGCAGTTTGTATGAGTGTATCATAGAACTCCACAGCAATAAAACTCACAGAAATGTGTGCTATGTATGAGTGCGAGTATTTATTGCCGTGCAGCTGTGATATGCTCATACATACCGCACATTACTGAGAATACTATTGCTGTGGCGCTCTGATATAGTAATGTGTATGAGTGTGTGTTTTATTGCTGTGGAGCTCTGTGTTATGATCATACAGAGCGCGCATTACTGTGAGTTTTATTGTTTTATCTCGTCACACTGAGGGCTGTGATTCCTTAACCCAAAAGGAAGATTAGATTAGATTTTTAGTAGTGATATTTAGTGTGTGAGGTTTATAGGTTTTTTTTGCCATTTTTCTGTGTTCTGGAAAGCTATTTATATTATTTTGCAAGCATTTTTTTTCTCAGCTCTTGTAATGTTCAGAATATTATTAAACATGGTCAGTTGACACCAGATGTGTGTATAAATTGCGATTTTTCAAAAATCCTAAAGTACAGAATATCTGCACCAGGTAGGCAGCCTGAAAGGATGCGCAGAATCGGTATCGGCGCATAAATAGTGATATCGGTCTATCCCTACCTTTTCGGTCAATGTCTCTGAAATGTCCCTCACTCACATTCTGCTGCTCCTGCCCATCTGTGTCCATTCCCTCGTTCTTTCTGAAGTGCCACCATACCCACTCAGCACAAGCTTGTTCATTGAGGGACATACTGCACAGTGCCAGCGAGGGACATACTGCACAGTGCTTTGTTTGTGCTTTTACAGCATATCCCTCACGAGCCCCCTGCCGCACAGAATCCTGGCAGGATTCAAAAACAAAAGTATCTGAAATGTGATAAGGGATGATCAACATCTACAAACGTATACTGAAGAATTGAAAAACGAATCTAACATTAACTCTGACAATAAATGCACCCTATTATTTCTCCAAAAGATTACATTTTATGGTACTAAATTTTAATTCAATATTGAAAGGAACACACTTCTCATTTTGTCCACTTTAGAGTTTTAAAGTGGTCAAGATATGAGGAGTGCCATCCCTTCTCCCCCTTCCCTGCTGCCCCTATCTGGTGAAATTGCAGAGTGTAGTGGAGGAGTTTTCTCCATCCCACCCATCACCAGCAGCAGGGATTTTTGAATTTCCCGGATTTCAGTCACCAGTGACACCGGCACACAGAGAGTGTTGCCGGTGTCACTCTCTCTGAGAAGATTCCTGCAGCAAATGGAGCGAATCTGCACATCCGCTCAGCTCGATCCATCTTTCTGCGCAGGAGCTATGGTACTTGTGTACGTAATGTGTGCAAGTCCTGTTGCAGTGCACAGGTTGCAGTTCATACGCTACACAAGTTGCATAGGAGTGCAAATTGTGTGGAAAAACTTCAGGGACTTCCGGGTTTGGGAGGAGCTGTGTGCAGCAAGGGTCAGAAGGTGAATAAAATCTCTTGAAATAAAAAAAATAAAAAATAATTGGGCAAAGGCTGTCAGCAGTAGGGATGGGCTGCCGGTTCGAATCGGTTTGGGACGTTCGTGGAAAGTTCGAGAAAATATTTTTTTTAAAAAAATTCCAAAGAATGCTTAAAAGATCCTAAAAAAATCTAAAAAATAAAGAAACTCTTTACTGCATAATATAATAATAAATAGTTTATTAGATATTGAATTAAAACTGGAATATTTTTAACATTGAAGCCTATGGGATTCATAAACATTTCCCACTACTTGTTGGTCAAACATTTCCCACTCCTTGTTGGTCAAACATTTCCCACTCATTGTTGGTCAAATATTTCCCACTCCTTTTTGGTCAAACATTTCCCACTCCTTGTTGGTCAAACATTTCCCACTCCTTTTTGGTCAAACATTTCCCACTCCTTGTTGGTCAAACATTTCCCACTCAATAATTTCCCACTCCTTGTTGGTCAAACATTTCCCACTTATTGTTGGTCAAACATTTCCCCCTCATTGTTGGTCAATCATTTCCCATTCCTTGTTGGTCAAACATTTCCCACTCCTGGTTGGTCAAACATTTCCCACTCCTGGTTGGTCAAACATTTCCCACTCCTGGTTGGTCAAATATTTCCCACTCTTTGTTGGTCAAACATTTCCCACTCCTTGTTGGTCAAACATTTCCCACTCCTTGTTGGTCAAATATTTCCCACTCCTTGTTGGTCAAACATTACCCACTCATTGTTGGTCAAACATTTCCCACTCGTTGGTCAAACATTTCCCATGGCTTCAAATCACGTTTAAACGTGAGCAAAAGCAGTAAAAGTGAGCTCAGCGCACAGCAGTGAAATGCCTCAGCACTCAGCAGTGAAAGGGTTAAAAAGTTGTTTTTTTAAAAAAAATTCATTGTTTCCTGTCCCCCAGGGCAGTACCCGGATCTCCATACACCTTTTATGGCCAATATCTCGCATATATGCCTTCTTGGAGGGGACCTTAATTTTCAAACGTTCGAGCCCTATTGACTTGTATGGTGTTCTAATTGTGTTCGAGTTCACGGTCGAACTTTTTCAGGTGTTCGAATGTGAACCGAACACGGGGGTGTTCGGCCCATCACTAGTCAGCTGCATCTGCCCAATTATTTAAGGGCAAAAAAGGGAACTTTTTAATTAAAAACTGATATTTTAATAGAGTATCCATTTTAGTATCGCCAGCAACCTAAAAAAAACAACACCTACAGGGCTATTCAGAGAGAGAGGTGAAAACTTTGAGAATTGCCAGGAGAATGTACACTGTAGACCAAATAGCCAATTTGGAAAGTGAGATAAATGGGAGAATTTTTATGGTTTGACTATTTTGACTTAGATTTTTCAATTCTCCAGTCATTCTCAAGATTTTCACCTCTTTCTGAATAGCCCTGTTTTATTCTATCTATATCATGAAGGGAACAGGACTAGAACTCAAACTCTGAACTAACAGTTTCACATATACTGATGTGGATTACTTTGTGTCTTTCCCTAATATACGACAAAATCTTGCTCGAGCCAAATATTTGTTGTTGATTAATTCATCATTGAAATATGGTCATTAACTTAAGCAAAATTGGCAGAACTGATAACGTTTGCTATAGTTAGATTATTACTAAAAGCAGCTGCCAGCTCTCAATCTCCTACAAAAGTATACATTTATACAAACATCACAGGGTACTTACCAATGGATGGTTTCATGATTTTATGCAACTATTTTAAACCTTTTACGTCCAAGTGATTTTCCATGAAACCACCGGATATAGGGATTCTATGAGTTTTTATTAAAATCCTTTACCTTACCCTTTAACCAGCTGACTTGAACACTTATATATTCATGCAAAGACACACAACTTTATTTCTTCCACCTATCATTGTCATTTCAGTGTTGAACATACTATATTTAACATGCAGGGGCTGCCTCTGCTGGTCAATCTAGGTACAGCACTGAGATATGAGCAGATTTTAATTAATTAATTTATTTATAAAGGATTTTAAGGATTTTACCAGGAAGGATACATTGAGATTTCTCTCGTTTTGTCCTGTATGTCCTGGGTTCAAGAACAATGAATTGTTACAGTTGTTACAGGAATACAAAGCTACAAGTACTTATACAGCGCCACCAGATTCCGTAGCGCTTTACAATGGGGAAGCACAAACAGCAGACTTACATGATACAAGAGGAAATACAACCCTGGTCGGAGGATAACTGTCCAGGTATTACATCACTTTCAACCAAGAGCTCAGGCAGACATCCCACGAGCTTACACTTTAAGGGACTAGGGTAACTGAAAAAAATGGGAGCAGAGGGAAGGTGAAACTGGTCGCCAGTAGAATATCGTAGGGATTGCATGAAAACCAGATGTTTGGGCTTAGTAAGAGTAATTAGTGAGAGAAGTGGAGACATTTGGAAAGGGGAGCTGAAATTAGGGACCGGCCCTGTGTGGGTGGGTGGATGGGGGGGTCAGTTGGGGCAGCAGAGGGAAGAGATGGAGGTGATTCTGTGATGAGTATGCTGTGGAAATAGAATGAGGTTGATGACAATGCACAGATAGCTCCTATTAACAAATTCTTGCCGTACGTCATGCAATATGTCGAAAGTAATGTATTTTTGGTTTAGGGACATACTCTTGAGCCCATTTGCAAACAAAATCTGTTAGCAAATTTCAATTGCAACTGTCCAGAAAACGCCTGGATCAACAATGTAACCCCCGGGTCTTGATGGTGCTTTTGAAGAACTCGATAACTCGATAACAGTAGTGAAGGTGTTAACACCAATTTCTATCAAATGTTTGTATAAATATATAAAAAAATGCCCCCCCCCAAAAGTTTGGTAATCATCTCTGGTCTTATGGCAGTGGATGCAATCCACCGCCTCCTCTCACTGCTAACAGAAGGACACTGAGAACAAATATTTCACAGTGTCCATCTGCCAGCCTTCATATAAGATCACATGAATGCTATCGTGCAGAGGTCTCTCTCTGGTCTCAATGGAGTCCAAAGGCCTGCAATAAAATCCACCAGTCATAGCATGTGGCACTGCTGCTGGTAACTTGTAAGCGGCTCCCACGAATAATGAATCGAGCCATTGATATGGCAGCTCACTTACATTAAGGCTAGTAATACTGGACTGCTAATGGTTAAGGGCTTGCACTGAATACTTACATTAGTGGCTTCCTATTAACAGCTTAGTCGGAAATAGGGCCCTACGTGATCCAAAGTTAAACCACCTCAGTCAAGCAAGCAAATATGTTTTAGCAGGATTTACTTTGATTCAATCAAAAGGGAGTCAAGCAAATAAACAAAATTTTTTCTGAAAGACAGAAAGTGAAAATTGAGCTGATTAACCCCAGGGAAACAAGTGGGTGAGCATAATCTATTCAATTTCTCACCCTTTGAGGCACCAAAGGGTTAACTATTCTGCCTAAATTAGATTTCATTGTTCATATTACAGAAATGTAGCTCATGGGGAGTTTAACTTCATAATGAGACTAAGTGGCCCACATTTTTATAGGTTCATGCAAAATGGGCCTTTTTCTCTTATCGTTAAAGAAGATGTTTTCTTTTGTCAATGGCTTACAATCGGATGAAAGGCCCCATCAGTCCATTTTTCTGCCCTGCCACATGGAGAGTATCTTTTTAAAAAATTACAGGCTGCATTTGTGCGCACTTGAGGAGAGAAAGGTTTCGTTCTCTCACTGTGAGCCATCCTGCCTAATTGTCGTATGCAAATAAAAGCAATTATAAGGCTTTTAGGGTGAAGGGATGACAGCTGAGTGCGGCAATCTGAGAAGGCCTCACCCATCTTGTTCCTATAGCAACAGTAAAGGACAGAATGGGTACCCATGAGGCGGGAAAATATCTTTCGCTGAAAAGGATTCTAAACTGTATTTCTCTCGCCCTAATGAAATGTCAATGTGCTTAATGAATGGCTTTGTTTAAAATATTACAGAAATTACACAGCATTTAAATATTGGCCCTTTAGAACTGTCCCTCTGTTCTTTGCCATGAAACTATAATTTATAGACTCACACTTGTGATTTTAGCTTCAGCTCCTAAAATTGCATCCATAACAAGGGCATTTAGAAGCCTTGAATAGTGCAGTGATGCAATGTATCTACCCTCCATCTTGACCTAGTGCTTTTATTTATTTATTTCAAGCGACCCAATTTTCAAAAAGCTTACTACGCTACTATATCTAATCATGATTTCTTATGCAAAGGAAAAAACATTTAAATTAGAATTTAACAATTTTATTCTTAAACAGAGCCAGGGCTAAGATTAATTGTATTGCAGGGGGTTTCGTCGATATTTATCAAAATTATTTTAAAACAGGTGCCATTGAATAGGCTATGTGTTCTCAAAAATTATATAAAAATTGTGGTGAGAATGACATTCATTTTAGCGCAGGTTAGATTTTTCCTCCAGAAAAAAATATCCTGCAAAAAAATATTTAAAATTTAATTCTGGCTCATTACCACTGTGGCTTATTTTCAGATCTACTCATCCCTCTCAGATTCTGCCCATTCTCAGTGACACTTTTTCACTAGCATTAGTTCTTTTATTCAATCATGTGTAATTAAGCATATATGATCACACATATTATGCACATTTTCCCTATTGGTAAGTATATACCGAAACCAAAAATATCTTAACAGAGTTTGTTTCTAAAACTGCTACAACAGCTGTTCATTTTTCTTGAGGTCATGTGAAGTGGTAACAATTGTGGGAGGCTTGGTATTTGCCGATAGACCCACACAACTGTTACCACTCCCGTTGCTGTACTAGATTGAGTGGTAACGTGCATTACCACTTGCCTGTTTATGGATACCATATTGTTGTGTGCCTTATACTTTAGGGGTTATTCACTAACTGGCCCTAAAATTGCACCGAACGGCGAATTTCACCGTAGGTGCAATCTCAGGGCAATTTGTCTATTCACAAAGTTGTCAATTCACCAAATACAGGAGAACTGACAGTGAAATACAGAAAAATTCGACAGCGTTCGGCGGCACTGAAATTGTCCCATAGAAGAATATTGTGTCTTCTATTCACAGAACACTGAATTTAACCGAAATGCCCTGATTTTGGTGTCTCGATTTGACTGGTTTATACAGATGATTCCCATAGGTTTCAATGTAAAAAATGCAATATTTTTTTTTTGAAGTTTATTCTTTAAATTTTTTTTACATAAAGCTTTCTTATTTTTTAATTTATAAACGAGCCTTTTTAATTATTTTAAAGATTTTTCTTAATATTTTAAAAAAATATATATTTTTTTTACAGATATTTATTATTTTTTTAAGGGACTTTCCTATTATTTAGGCACATTTTTAATGCTTTTTATTGATTTATACTCCTATTAGGTTTTTTCCCCTAGTTTGGCAGAATTTGGCAATTTCGGTGCAATTCAGCGTTATCACCTGCAATTTGGTGTTTTTTGCCGACATCCGATAACTGCTTCGGCAACTTCACTTTCAGCAAAATACGGTGAGTATTCGCTAAATAGTAAATTCACAGTATTGTCAGCGAAATTGAATCAATGAAATGCGTCAAAAAGCAAAGCACTGAAAATGCGTGCAATTTTTGTGCTTTGTGAATAGGCCTTTTAGTAGGGATGAACAATGGTGCAGTAGCCCTAGAATAATGAGCAATTCCAAGCCAATGCTTGCTGCATTTGCCAGAAGGGGAAATATTGTGACCAAGATCTTGCGCTAATCCAATGATATCACCCAATGGAGTCCAATACATAAACATACTCCAGTGTATCTTGGATCCCTTTCCTGCCTTCCTCTGCTTGCTTGCCTTGGTATCCTCCATTACCTACATCCACCAGTGAAAGTTGTAAAGCAGTGAAAATTGCTTTGTTGCATCCCTCCTATCTGAAGAATGTAGAAACAGGTATTTTTAATGGGAGATGTGAAAGAGGTGATTTTAGACAATGAATAGGGTGATCGGAGACAGAAGAAGGTGTGATGAGAACTCATCAAGTGGTGATTAATAGCAAAGAAGAGAGGGATCATAATAGATATGAGTAGTGATGGGAGACAAAATATACACATTAAAATTAAAGTATATTCCAGGACATGTCAACAAAGAGTCAATGGCTAACCTGTCTTGGGACCGATGCCCCTGTGAATATTAGTGGCACTGCTTTGGAGCATGTCAGGAAGCACAGCACACCTTACAAGTGAAGCAGGTACAGTGTCTTCATTGTCAACCTGTCAGCATTTACAAACTTAATGAATGCTGGAGAAACACCTATAAATTGTCTCTCTCGCGGTTCTTTTAGAAAGTCAACCCCCAAAAGACACAGCATCTAAGAGCACAGAGCTTTGTGTAGATTTTTATTGACCACTCTGTGTGTGTATGTGGCGTTTGGTTTAATAGGGTTTTAAACACACATTTTACCCCTTTGAGTAGGAATGTCAACAGAAAGGTAGATCTAACCAATATGGTAATTAAACTTGTCTATGACTAATCATTATTGTACATGAATTGAAATGCAACGTAACATCAGAAAAGCTGCATTGGGAAATCATTGACCAAATCCAACGCATCTGATGACTGGGTATATATTTTCCAATTTGAAGAAGATTCATAAAACTTCAGAACAGAAAGAGCGAGCTAATCGGTCAACTACAAGAAATGTTTTGTCCAAATTCAAGAAAAATTGGACACTGCACGTATTTATCAACATAGTATGAAATTTTATGTTTTTTATGGCATGCTTTTGCATTACTGTATTTACACCCATTCATAATATGACCATGAATATAAAATCATTGTAAAATGAATTAAAGAAATCTTACAAAACTTGAATATTGAAAACATGTTAATTCATTAAGAGTCTGAGATCTTCCTTATGAAAATGTCCATTGTGAAGTGTTAAACAACTAGAACAAATAGCAAGCCACCAGCATGCAAAATTACAATGAGTCACAAATGGATATTTTCTATGGCAATTTATTTCACAATTACTCTTGTGGAAGCTTTCATGAATTAAATATGAGTTCTGTCTTGAAATTAGGTGTTATAAAGCTAAATTACAAGAGGCATCTAGTAATTGAGGTGCCAGCAACACCGGTTCTACTGAACTAATCTCCTCTTGTGTCACATGACTGACCTTCAGCCAATAGCGTGGTTTCCCATCACAACAACAGAAGCAGCTGAGAAAAATTGATTTCTCATCTGAGCCTTGTTTGATAGCTTTTGAAATCGAAAATTGAAATTAACTAACCTAAGCCCTGTCATAACAAAAGAGCAAATTAGGTATGCAAGATCATTTCCTATTGGCAGTCTGGGGGCCTGCCAATGTAAATTTGTAAATAGAGTTTAAGATGCAATGGCGCACTCTTTCTCTTTGGTTACTGCTCTCTATTATTGCAAGAACAAGCAAAGCAGCTTTTTCAATTACATATATATATATGAGGAAATCAGCATTGCGGTGGTTAGAGACATTACTTAGAAGACAGAGGAAATGCATCAAAAGTGAAATTAGTGGTATCTCTTGAGCTGCCTACAGACTTGGAATATTTTTCTTATTTTCTTTTTGCTGTTTTGAAAAAATACATTGGCTATTAGTAAAAAAAAAAAAAAGAGAAAAATGTTACATAAATGTATATTAACAAGTGCCATTTTGTTTCTACATAATATTACAGTTTAATGTAGCTTGTTTCCACTTTTTGAGCAGCAATTTCTGCCAGAAGACTTTTAAAACCTTATTGTTAGTGGTGTGTATCTACAGTGTATATATATATATATATATATATATTTATATATATATTTCATAGGGAAGGCGTGCATGCCTGGATTTTTTTAGTAACTTTATTACAGTGATAAAGGATCAACGTTTCAGGCTAAAAGAGGACTTTTTTTCATTCTTGAGCTTGAAAAAAGTCCTCTTTTGGACTGAAATGTTGTTCCTTTATCACTACCAAAAAAATACAAAAAAAATTGTATTGCATTTCCATGGTGGCGGTCATCATCATAGCATTAACAAGTGGATATCCTGGCTGCGGGTCTCTTGGTGAAGTTTATATATAAGTATACAGTCATAGCCGAAATTGTTGGCACCCCAGACATTTTTCCAGAAAATCAAGTATTTCTCACAGAAAAGTATTGCAGTAACACATGTTTTGCTATACACATGTTTATTCCCTTTGTGCGTATTGGAACAAAACAAAAAAAAGGGAGGAAAAAAAGCAAAATTCTTGGCACCCTTAACTTAATATTTGGTTGCACACCCTTTGGAAAAAATAACTGAAATCAGTCGCTTCCTATAACCATCAATAAGCTTCTTACACCTCTCACCCGGAATTTTGGACGAATCTTTCTTTGCAAACTGCTCCAGGTCTCTCTTATTGGAAGGGCGCCTTTTCCCAACAGCAATTTTAAGATCTCTCCACAGGTGTTCAATGGGATTTAGATCTGGACTCATTGCTGGCCACGTCAGAACTCTCCAGCGCTTTGTTGCCATCCATTTCTGGGTGCTTTTTGACATATGTTTGGGGTCATTGTCCTGCTGGAAGACCCAAGATCTTGGACGCAAACCCAGCTTTCTGACACTGGGCTCTACAGTGCGACCCAAAATCCTTTGGTTATCCTCAGATTTCATGATGCCTTGCACACATTCAAGGCACCCAGTGCCAGAGGCAGCAAAACAACCCCAAAACATCATTGAACCTCCACCATATTTCACTGTAGGTAGTGTGTTCTTTTCTTTGTAGGCCTCATTCTGTTTTCGGTAAACAGTAGAATGATGTGCTTTACCAAAAAGCTCTATCTTGGTCTCATCTGTTCACAAGATGTTTTCCCAGAAGGATTTTGGCAAACTGTAGTCTTGCTTTTTTATGTCTCTGTGTCAGCAGTGGGGTCCTCCTGGGTCTCCTGCCATAGCGTTTCATTTAATTTAAATGTCGACGGATAGTTCGCGCTGACACTGATGCTCCCTGAGCCTGCAGGACAGCTTGAATTTCTTTGGAACTTGTTTGGGGCTGCTTATCCATCATCTGGACTAGCCTGTGTTGCAACCTTTCATCAATTTTTCTCTTCCGTCCACGCCCAGAGAGATTAGCTACAGTGCCATGGGTTGCAAACTTCTTGATAATGTTGCGCACTGTGGACAAAGGCAAATCTAGATCTCTGGAGATGGACTTGTAACCTTGAGATTGTTGATATTTTTCCACAACTTTGGTTCTCAAGTCCTCAAACAGTTCTCTTCTCCTCTTTCTGTTGTCCATGCTTAGTGTGGCACACACAGACACACAATGCAAAGACTAACAGGGTTATTCAGAGAGCGTGAAAAGCGGAGAATGACTGGAGAATGACTGGAGAATGACTGGAGAATGAAAAATTCTAGGTCAAAATAGCCGATTTGGAAAGTGAGATGAAAGGGAGAATTTTTCTGAATTGGCTATTTTGACCTAGAATTTTTCATTCTCCAGTCATTCTCCTGCTTTTTACGCCCTCTGAATAACCCTGTAAGTGAATTTCTCTCCTTTTTATCTGCTTTCAGGTGTGATTTTTGCCCACACCTGTTACTTGCCCCAGGTGAGTTTACAGGAGCATCACATGCTTGAATCAATCTTATTTATCCACAATTTTGAAAGGATGCCAAGAATTTTGTCCAGCCCATTTTTGGAGTTTTGTGTGACATTATGTCCAATTTGCTTTTTTTCCTCCCTTTTTTTGTTTTGTTCCAATACACACAAAGGGAATAAACATGTGTATAGCAAAACATGTGTTACTGCAATACTTTTCTGTGAGAAATTCTTGATTTTCTGGAAAAATTTCTGGGGTGCCTACAATTTCGGCCGTGACTGTTTATATGTAAATTCATTGCTCCAGGTGCTCCATTATGGGTTATCTATCGACTCAAGCGGGCTACCTTACCTAGAACAGTGAATTTATTTGCAAAGTTATTGTTCCAACTAAAATAAGGATAGGTTGCAGGTTGAAGTGGTATGTGTTCCATTTTGTATGTTGTATAATTGTTCTTCAACTTTGAGAGCTTACAATATTTATAGATTTCTTTCGATTTTCTTTTAATATTTATATATGTATTTATTTGCAACACACATTTGTAGTTTTTGTTTTCTCATCATGTAAAAATATATTCTGAGTCATGCCTGTGACGTCAAACTTGAAAGAGAGGTCTTTCCCCTATGCTTACGAATGAGAGAATCTCTCAGCTCCCAGCAAATGTAGAAAAATATCTTATTCAAACAATAAATATTGTGTTGAAAGTCCTTGAGCATTATATCTTGGATGAGAGTTTTATTGAATCTACCTAATTACAACAGTATATACTTGTTGAATATTTAAAAGCCAATGCTGAAGCAAATTTCTCAATGATTTGCTTTGGAATAAATATCTGAGAAATATTTTAATCTACGCGTTTCATTTACAATATTCAATATATTCCAAAGCCCTGTACAGCAGATGAGACAAAAGCTAGCATGAATTTACAAAACAAGTTTAAATAACAGAGAACAAGAGGAAAGGGGGCTCTGATCAAGTGGTCTTATCTAAGAGGAGTGAAGTGAATACATAAAAGGTGACTTAGAATGTTAAATACAAGAAAAGATGGGATGTTTTGGGTCAGTGTGGGAAGTGGATCGGAAAAGGAAACCTCAGATTGTCATGGAATCAGAATGAATACAAGGTATCAATTAGTCACCAATTATTAGTGAATACCTACAGTGTCAAACAGGGGTAACCCAAATCACAAATTGTTATATAAAGGAAAGCTGCAGGTATAGGATACAACGTAACCTTTAATAGATATCATTACAAATAAAAGAGATTCAAATCACTGCTTGAGTTTGCGAGAAGAAAAAATGTACACTCGATTGGAGCCAAGTGTTGTGCTCAACCAGAGCCTCTTCAACAAACAATGGGTATAAGGCAAAATACAAGGAGCGACAAAGTGAAAAACAGAAAAACAAACAAGGTGACTCGGCTGGGTGGATACACAGAGTATTAACAGCAAAAAAATGCCTTGCCATAAAGAGGAGAATCTCCTATTACGAGTAAGAAGCGGGCCTTCTAGGGTACGTATAAGATAGGAAAGATTAGAAGGGTATCTAGGGATATATTGCAAGTACCAGAGAATGTGTGTATCCCAAAGAGTACCAGATATGCGGCAGCGCTAATCCTCCATAGTCTTGATTAACTGCATACAGCCTAGATTATGACAACAAAATGAGAGCTGTCGCTAAGAAAGATCATGCTAATAACATTAAGGTTTATGAATATACTAAACATCATAAATGAGATGTCAGAATTAGTAAAATAGAGGACGTAATTGTGAAGTGGATCAGCACAATATGGAGGCATTATAGAGTGGACCGTTAGACTCCTCTAACATAAAGTGATTTTAGGTACTTTTTGAAAGTACTTTTTGACTGGAGACACCAGCAGAGATGGATGTGGTGAGAGAGCTAATTCCACAAGTAGGGGGCAGCAAAGAAGAAGTCCCATAGTTTAGGGGTATAGGTACAAGGAGATGATAATTCCGGCACTATATATTTAAAGTATATTATTGAAATAACAGGCTGCTTTTTCTATGTAACACTTTCTGTGCAGACAACAAGCTGAATGTATCCTCAGGTTTCACCTGATATTTCGGATGATGCATGTAGAGTTTTGTCACATTGCTGCAGCTTGGCATTAAGTTGGAGTCTCAGCCACGGCATGCTAACATCTTGGTGTTACGTTCCCCCAGCCAGGCCCACTGGTGCTGAGAGCTCTTTTCAGCCCTTTTTGTTTTTAGGGTTAATCTGTTTAGCTCTCCACCCCTGGAGTCTCAGCGTCTGACCAGACCTGTGGTCACGTGACCTGCACTACCCTATTTAATGGCCATCAGTGCACTTGTTCCCTGATCCAGTATAGATCTTCCTTGCTGAGTTCCTGATTTCTGTATTTTGTATTTGGATATCCTGGTTCTGACTCCTGGCTTTGTATTCTGACCATTCTCTCGCTTGATCCCATTTGTGTTTTGTCTGTGTGGTATTCAGGATTCTGGTTTATTTTTGAACCACACTACAGTCTCTGTCATTTGTTTATCTGGTATGATTCGTAATCGTAGGAATCCAGTTTTGTTGTTCTGTCCCTGCTGGTTGCAGGTAGAGACCTCAAGTTGTATATGTGAGTCCTGCCCTGCATGTTACTGAATATATTTCTGTCAAGTCTGTTATTCTGGTTCATGTTTTCTGTATGTGTGTATCTAGTGCATCAGCTCATTGTTCTGGTTTATAGAGACCACCTCAAGGATCTCTTTCTTTTTCCATTGTTGCTAGATAGTCCTTTCTGTCAAGTCTGGTTTAACCCTGTCATTTTGTATATTCCCACCCTGTACTCTATATAGACAGAAGGCCATCCAAGGACCTTACCCCAGTGCAGGGCTTTCCTCGTGTGTGTCTTGTCTTGTCTGGTTCTGTTGTATCCTGTGTCCAGGGTTCTGCATAATGCAGAAAGAGACATACCTGCCTAAAGGGCTTAAAACATACAGCAGCAAGGACCCCCCTTTGGCTCCTGAGGGGGGCCACCGTAACATTTGGATTTCAGCCATTGCTGTGGAACTTCCTCCTCCCACTTCCCACGTCATCATGCAAACCTCAACACAATCAGTTGAAGTCCCAGTAGAGTCCACAGTGAAGGTGGAGACCCCAGCTGCTCCAGTTGGAGTGCCAGGGTGGACTGACTTCCCTGGGACCACAGCTGGTGCACTAACATCATCTCACCGGCATATAATGATGATATTTCCAGGAGCCCCTGGGAGAGCTGGGACAGCACCTGAAAGGGAGGGTTGTGTCATTTGGACCACTCTATCTCCCCATCGGTAAGGGGTACAAAAATATGAGAGGCATTGCTGGAAAGGTCTGACCTTCCCAGAAATGCCTCTCTTATCCCCTTAGCTGCCAGTACCGCGATCCGGCGCCAATCGGCACAGGATCACAGATTTCTCCAAGAGGGGGCTGAAATCTTGCATGTCAGCCCTGCCTCCGGAGCCACCTATGCACACTGACATCATTGTGCATGTTCGTGATGATGTCAGAAAGGGAATTCCCCTCCTAGCTGCCCAGAGAATTCCATATGGTGGAAAGAGGGGAGTCTTTGGGCCCATGTATTCTCTGATCCATAGTGGCTAGAGGGTCATGCTTGGTGTTGTCGGAAAGGCCAGAGTATGGCTGTTCCAATGAGACATGACCAGGCTATGTTTAAAAAAAATATATAATTTTTCCTTTTTTTTTTTTATAAATGCAGCACTATAGTTCAATTTTCAATTATGACGTGATGCTGCACTAACTCACATTCTCATTTCCCATGATGCCAGCAATTTTGAAGGCGATTACACGAGGTGTTACTACGCATTGGTTCATCAAAAACCTAAACTGCCGCACTTCTGCGAGGAGCGCAGGGGTTATTTGAGAGCCCTGCGTCTATGATTTTTACACCACACAAGGTAAAAGTGAGGTATCATTGGAAAGGTCAGAGGCTGGCCTTTCCAACTATACCAAATATGACCATATAATGTGTAAACAAATTTAATGCAAGATGTTACATTCTTTTCTTTTCTCATTTCTAAGGCAGTGACATTATGTGCTTTTACTTGTAAAGCAGCCACTACTCTAACTCCCCTTCTCATAGCTCACACTGAGATCAAATGTGGAGGGGATGAAGAAAAGCGTTATTACGCATTGGTCCATCTAAAACACAAGCCGCTGGACCGCTGTGAGGAGAGGGGGCTTTGGATATCCACAAAGTCATGTTAGGTGTCATTGGACAGGTCAGAGTCTGGCCTTTCTAATGTTACCAAACATGACCATGTAAAATGTAAAAGAACCCCCCCAAACATAGAAGAAATATTTATTTATTTATTCTTATTTGTTTGTTCCTAAGCAATGGCATTGTCCATTTGTCACATATAAAATTAGAAATACTATTGCCGTCACTCAACATCTCATTTCCCAGGCAAGCAAGGTCAGTGTTTTATACTTAGCCATATTATTCATAAAACACAATGTGGCAAAACACAAGTGAAAAAAATTAGTTTTTTGAATTTTGGTTAAAATCGTGTATTCTCTCAGAAAAATGCAGTAACAGGTTCCCATTCCTAATTATTTTTAATAGCACCCCATATAATATATAACCACAAAGGTTTTGATGAAAAAATGAGAATTTTTTTTTTTTTTTACAAGCTGTAAATGATTGAAATGTGAATGGAAATGTATTTATTTTTTTACATTTTTCTGTTATGGCAATCTGGCAGGACATGACGTATACATATTTTGATTCTGCTGAGTTTGCTGAAAATAAGGATATATAATTTGTCTGGGTCATACAATAAAACTTGACTTTAAAAAGAATCCTATACGATATACAACTACAAAGATTTGGATAATAAAATATAAATTTCCATGCTGTAAGTGATTGAAATCCAAATAGAAACGTCCACTTTTTTTTTACAGCAGTCTGGTCGACTTGACATACACATACAGGGTTATTCAGAGAAAGGTGAAAAACAGGAGAATGGCAGGAGAAGGGAACAATCTAGACCAAACAACTGATTTGGAAAGTGAGATAAATGGGAGAATTTTTCTGGTTTGGCTATTTTGACCTAGAATTTTCACTTCTCCAGTCATTCTCCTGAGTTTCACCTTTCTCTGGATAGACCTGATTGTATTGATATATTTTGAATCTGCCAAGTCTGATGGAAAACTATGATATATAATTTGTCTGGGTTCTACAATAAAACCTGAACTTAAATAGTGTTTAAATGTGATGAGCAAAAATGGTCAAAATGAGTTCAGCACAAGGGGTGAAATGGCTCGGCAGTGAAAGGTTTAAAGACACTCACTTCCATATATGGTGGTGCATTTATTTCCAGGGCAGCCAAGGCTCAGGATAGCAAAAGCAATACAGACCTAATCTATTATAGGGTGAACACATCATACTGCCATTATCTGATTATCATTATACTGACTTTTTTTCCATTTTAATTCTTTTACTTTGATAATGTTCACTCTATCTTGTGTTTTCATTTCTAATTATGTCTGAATTTCAAACACTGAAATTATTTATTATTGAAGTTATTATTATTATAATTTATATATCATAATGAATGGAGTTAAACTATCAAAATTACAGACTTAGGGCCATATTACATACTTGGTGCTAACATTAACCAGAGCTGTTGTAAACTTAAAACCTCCATAGGCTATAATGGCTCTGGGAAGTTTACAACAGCTCTGGTTAAGGCTAGGGTCAGACGAACGCATTTTTATGTTGTCTGTGAAAAAGTGCGTTCGAACGAATGGACGCATTTTTTTCACAGAATACGTGATAGCGGTCATACGATGCGCATTTTCGTCCGTGATTTTGTACGGATCATCAATAAAACACTTTTTGTGTCTGGACGTTATGTTGGCCGGACATTAGCAGCGTCTGACGTCTCCTAATCACGCACAGACGCTGCTAGCGGACACAGCGCACTCTGTACGTCAGTACCTGCGGTTTCACGTTCTCGAAAAAATGCGTTCATTTTCCACTTGCGTTGCGCAGCCGGACTTTTGTGCGACCGTACTTCGTATATTGGCCGTCATTGCCCGGCATCTGCTGCTAGTGCGGCCGTGATTATGTGCGGCTGCACGCGCGTTCGCACTGCCTCAGTCTGACCCTAGCCTAAGTTAGCACCAACATTGTAATACTGCCCTTAGGCTACGGTCACACGAGCACACTGAGGGCAGTATTACAAAGCTGGTGCTAACTTAACCAGAGCAGTTGTTAACTTAACAGCTCCATAGGCTATAATGGCTCTGGTAAGTTTACAACAACTCTGGTTAAGTTAGCACCAACTATGTAACATGGCCCTGAGTGCGTCTGTGTGACCGTACTTCCCTGCATCCATCGCAGCTTTGTGACGGATCGACAGGGAGGCCCACACGGGATGGCGGTCGCACAAATTGCGCACGCTACAACCGGACGTCAAAAAGCCATCCCTGTCAAAAAGCTTCAATGGGAGCGCTGATTGGGCTACAAAGTGCATTCCTCCATAGGAGGATCGAGCTTTCTAGCGCTGAAAGCACAAACTGCGCTCAGCGAGGTGGCCACATGGACTTCAAAGTGGAAGGAACGTCCACTCTCACAGACGTCCCTTCCGCTCTGAAAAAAGCTTGTGTGCCTGCAACCATAGGAACCCGAAGAAGAGGTGTAGCGAGCCCTGCTCACATGGGCTTTCAATCTAGAGAAGTTAGGGTGCAGGACAAGAGGAGTTGTCATCTTATTTTTGCAAGGTATAAATCTTGTCTTTCAAAAAAAAGTTCATGTTTTTCTTCTACACTAATGTAATCCATGTTGGTTATCTATATAATGATACTCTATCAGCGTTTGGTTCTACATTCCACCTAAAGTTTCATGAATGCAGTAAATGACCGGAATGTTTATACTACATAGATACCTATCTTTTTATCATGCAAAATACATTTACAGCAAAGTGCTTTGATAGAATACCTTTTCAAGATATCCGTAAGAAGTAACAGCTGAAACACACCTTTAAAATATGCCATATTATTTATCGTTTGTCTCCATCTATGGGTAAATATTGCAAGGGTAAAACTGTGAAGGACATATGCTAGAAAAATAATATTATACATTTTTACTCCTAGACACCTTTTACTTTGGATACCAATATAGCTTTACAACATATGTTCTCTCTCTACTGCCATTTTTTTTCCATGCAGCTATAAAGAGGATGATCTGTTAAGTATTTATAATCTATTTTTTTTTAAAAAAAGGGCAAGTAAATAACTTTTTAATAGAACTCAAGAATTTTTCACCTAAACAGTGAAAGAACTTCTTAAAATGATAATACACCTTTGCAACATTTGTTCTCTCTCTGCTGCCCTATATCCTGATGTAATAAGGGGGGGGGGGAGATCCATGAAGTCTATATATTTATTTTTGTTCCAGAAATCTGCATGTAAATAACTTGTTACTAGAACTTAAGAATTGTTCACCTAGAGTGGAAGACCTTCATAAAGTGAGATATGTTTTAAAAAAATTGTTTAGAAAGGGATTTTAACTGTTAAAATGTTTCAAGTGGGATTGTTTCTAAAACACTATAATTATATAAGTAGTTGACATTTTCATAATCATTAAGAGTTGAAATGTTTTCTTGACACAGTCATGAAATGTGTTTTCCTTTGTTATTATTTTGGTATATGCTTAAGACACATCACTCGGTGTTATGATGATTTAGATTCTATTTTTTTTGGTCACAAGTATACACAACATATTGGGATAAGATTAAACTCTGCCTATGTTAGAAAACTAATTGAAAGAATGCTCTAACACCAACTGACAGTTCTCTGTTTTCAACTGTCACATCCCACAGGCGATATGCAGTAAGTAAATAATGGTTTTCCATTAGGTGATACAGCTATGACTCTGAAACATATTTTATCTGTGTCCTACAACTTATTGCTTTGATGCTATTCTAAAATAGAACACATTGCAACACCTGCAACAACTTTCATTGTTTGATAATAAGAGTGGCATTTAATTCCCTTACTCCTTTGCTGACAGCATAGTGAAGGAAGGCAAAACATTTAGATAATTGGTTTATGTATTTGATTTTAATTTGGGTAGCGCAAACACACATTGTTCTTTAAAGTACACCTTTTTCTTTGGAATATGATAGATGCGCTTCATACACAGTTTCTATAATTGGAAAAAGTATCAGTCTTACTCTTACCACAGAACCTGATTTCCTTACATTCCTTTGGTGCTAATTAATATTAAAACCTTTATATTACGGGTCCAAACACTTATACAAGGTGGACATGTAAAGCACAAAATACACTTCTCTTCTACGAGATTGCACACATTATTCCATATGTATTGTAGGATGACAGGATTACAGTTGTCATCATAAATTAAGGCAGAACTAAATTAATATTCCATGACACAGATGGTTTCTCAATAAGGCATTTTAAGCACAGAGAATGCTTTGGGTTGAGAAAGAGCCAGCTTGTGGCATGCGAACGCATAAAAAAAGACAGAACAAATTGTACATAAACACAATACAAACTCATTGGTTCATCTCTTGCAATTAAATATTAAGCACAACTCTCTTTTATGAATGACCTTTGGAAATACCTGCAATGGAATGTAACCGGTATATATTGATATCATTAGAAATAAAGTACCTCTATAGTCATTCAGGGTTATTCAAAGAGATCCGAATTGCTGGCGAAAGGTAACCGAACAGTGAAATTCAGCGTACTGTTACCTTTACTGGTCATTCGGCTATCCAGAGAGCAGGCAGTTCGCCAAGTGTTGGTGAATTGCCTGCACATACGGTGCCTGTTCAGTGCCTGTTCGATGACAGTGAAATCCCCATAGAGAAGCAATGCTTCGTCTATTCAGAGAACAAAAACCAGCTGAATACACCGCAGGGTCGCTGAAATGGGATCGCCAAATCATGCCGAATTGAAGAGACCGAAAAGTCACCGACCTTGCAGTGACTTTTCGATTCTCTTTGAATAACCCTGATTGTCTTCTTGTTTATAAACATACTTTGGGGTATTTTATTCTAGTTTTAGATACTGTGAGTGGATTCGAATTTGAAGATAGCTTGGACAGAAAAATTGCATCGCCTTCATTTATAATATAGGACTTTAAACTTTATAGTACAACATCATTGTCTTGTTAACCACATCCATACATGTAGTATACTGGCCGCGTCAAATAGGGATGAGCTGTTCGGTTAGATCAGTTCGATTCAAACATTGGCCGTTCGAAAGTTCACGAACTTTGAACTTTTTCGGATGTTCGCCAAAAGTTCGAAAAATAAATTTAGATTTTTTTTTTTTTAAAAATGCTTAAATCTAAAAATAAAGAGACTCTATACTGCAGAAAATTATAAGCAATGGTTTATTGGATATTGAATTAAAACGGGAATATTTTTAACATTGAAGCCTATGGGATAAAACATTCTTGTTGCTAAAACATCAGGCAGACGAGGCCTCTAATCAGGCACTGTAGCGGGCAGCCCGCCGGAGCCTCCCTCCCAAGGACCCCTTGAGGAGCATGTGGCTGCAAGATTACAGAGCTGCAACTGTGCGGGCTGGCCAGCCGGGTGCATGTGGCGCAGGGACTCCAGGGAGGGAGCCACGGCAGCCCCCCTTCCCCACAACCAGGATCCAGGGAGCCCCCACTGACCACCAGGCTAAGGTAAGGTGACACATTTTTTAAAAAAAAAAAAATCCGAGGACATTTTTAAATGTCCCCAGCAACATAAAATAAAACTTTTTTTTTCTTTCTAATACTCACCTGATTCCTGGATCCACAAACTGTAGAGGTGCTGCCCGGCAGTGTGTGGAATCATATGCTGCATTAATTATACTGTAAGGCTGGGTTCACACCTGCGGTTTTTTTACGAGCGCAATATGTGCGTTTTTAACACGCATATCGCGCAAACGTAAAAAAACATGCGAACGCGCATTGCAGTGCGTTCACGGCCATAGACTGCAGAGTGAATGGGCTGCAATATGCCCCAAAGAAGCTGCTGTACTTCTTTGGGCGTAGGACGTTTTACAGCGCATTCCTGCGTGCTGTAAAACGCCCAGGTATGAACGGGTCCCATAGCAAATAATGGGATTTACAGTGACCTGCGCCTAGCTTCTCCCCGCATCACCTCTTCCCATGATAGACTGCAGGATTTCTCACGCGCAGCCCCCACTCTCTGGAACGCTCTCCCTCGTACTGTCAGACTTTCCCCTAACTTCTGTTCCTTCAAACGCTCCCTTAAAACGTTCCTATTTAGGGAAGCCTACCACCCAACTCACTGACGCAACCATCAATCACTCTCACCTTGCAGTTCTCCCCTCCTGTTTCCAACCCCAACCCTTCTAGATTGTGAGTTTCTACGGGAATAGGGCCTCATCTCCTCCTGTACGGTTTGTCAAATGTTGTTCAATGTATTGTAACCCTGTCTATACTGTGCTTATTGTACAGCGCTGCGGAATATGCTGGCGCTTTATAAATAAAGAATAATAATTTACCTGTTTATGCGTTTTACAGCGTGCAGGAACGCGCTGTAAAACGCTTAGGTGTGACCCGGGCCTTAAGGTGTTGCCCGGCAGTGTGAGGATTCATATGCTGCATTAATTATTCTTCTTACAAATTTGGTTACTTAACCCGTTTGCGTTTGGATTGTAGTAATATTGTGACATCCAGGGCCCCAGGTGGCGATCGGTGGGGGCCCGGACGCATGGTGCCACCAGCTGGCCGAATGCCAGGAGCTCCGGCGGCACCCGGCGCAGCTGTGAGGGGGCAGGGCGCGGCGTGATGACGCAGAGCCGCCGGGACTTGTGTGCGCCAATTCTCACCATATACAGTAGCGCAGTACTAGTGCCTAAACGTTGAGCTGGTTTTGTTATAACAACTACTCTCGCTCTGTGCCCCTGTCTGGTATATTCCGCTGCTTGTTACTGCTGGTGCGCTTCCATCCTGCCATACACTATAGCGCAGTAATATTTGGGTGCACTGCCACTGACGCCTATATTACCAGATTCATATAATTTTAATATTGGACCGCAGGGTCCAACCCTGCACTCTTCCACAATACCACAGAGGGGTTACGGTGTGACGGCACTGTTGCCAACACTAAAGGCCCAATTTTAAAGCACCTATTGTTACTTTCATCCAAAGCCTGCATAAGTTTCACCATAATTTAGCCAAAAAATCACTAAACTTGTTCTGCGTGTCCTAAAATGTCTTTTCATACAGGCTGCCGCCCCAAGCAGTTGTTTATTAATAGATTAAAGGAAAAGCGTTTACCGTCATTTGAAATGTCATTTTTTTGTTTTTAAATGTTTCTATACATCCTACAAATCCGCCACTTCACGGGCAGGTTATGGGGACCTCCTAGGCACGATATTTGAAGGAATTTTTCATTTTATTTTTAACCCTTATTTCATGGAAAACTCACTGTTCCTTTAAAAACGTTTTTTTTTTTACTTTTTGTCCTTGTTTCCTGTTCCCCACGGCACTACACGGACCCCCATACACCTTTTAAGGCAAATATCTTGCATAAATGCCCTCTTGGAGGGCACTGTTAAAATTGAACTTTCGAGTCCCATTGACTTGCATTGAGTTCGGTTCGTGTTAGCGTTCGAACTCGAACTTTTGAAATTGTTCGCATTCGAATGCGAAACGAACATAGGGGTGTTCGGCTCATCCCTAGCGTTAAATACGTCTTTTATGTAGAGTATTTGTGATAATGAAAGATGGGTGTGAAAAGAAAACAGTTTTTCAATGTTCGATGAAATTCTTAAACTACTAAAGTAACTAGAAGAATTTTTTTTAATAAAACAAAATATCCTTATTAGCTACAAAAATGTATAATGTCAATATCAAAAGTAATAGTAACACAATGCCAAATGTTACATATAGTTACAGCACACAACATGCAGCATACAGTAAGGCAGCTCCAAATGCTGTCTCAGCAAAAAGAAACACAAGAAAAACCAAATAGCTGAACCATATGAATTATGCAATATTAGGGAAAGCACAATGTAAAAAGCAGCCAAAACATAAAGTGGGTCAGTACAAACCAACTCCTGATAGTCAAGACAAGGTACCCCAACGTTTTGGCGATCTATCGCCTAGTATCCCTATTAGATATCCATTAACTATGGAATTTAATGCTATGGTAATATTAATATAACAGGGATACTAGGCGATAGGTTATAGAATAATTAGGTTTTGAAACCAGCAATTTTTGGATAGTGCAGGAGACATGTATACAGGTATTTTTGAAAAAATGTTTTTAGTAAAAAACTCTCTCGCTGGGGGTCGGGCCCTTTAGGGATTCTTGCACCAGGGCCCTGAAGTTTCTAGTTATGCCACTGCCCTGTATCTACAATTATGTGCATCCCACAAGGTTAAGTAAGGTATCATTGGAAAAGTCATTGACTGTTCAAATGATCCCAATCATGAACAAGTGTAATAAAAATGATTTCATTTATTTAACACTAGCTTTTGCCCGCGGCTTCGCTTGTGTGGATTTTTGGGATTTGTTAAAATAGGTTTTTTTTTAAATTCAACAAATTTTTAGTGAAGAACAATATACATTACAGAAGAAAAGAAACAGCAAGATCACAATTCCAGCACTCCACATTTTCGTAAATAAAAAACCTCACACATATATAAAGGTGATAACTTGATAGCGGGAAACAAAGTGTGGAGGGGGACATTAACATTCAAAAAGGTGGGTCAAAGGCTCCAAGGGTATCGGGCTTCGTTTAGCGGTATCTAGGATAAGAGCTTAAACCAAAGGGGAATGAGGGCAGCAAGTGTTGATAAGGGGGGGGGGGTGGAACTGTTGGATGCCTTTTGGAGTGGTTACAGAAGTCAGTTACGTGTTGCAAGTTCCTGTGATACTAATTGATGTGCATGCATATTTTTGTGAACGTAAGGGTGCAATTGTATACTGCAAAAGTGCATGATTCTAAACACACTTATCTACTGCCTCTGTTTAGGTCCCTAACCCTCTCTTTCAACTTTATCACTTATTGGTTGTGTGTGTAACTATTGCTCTATCCTTGGCTATGAGTGCTTGGGAAGAAAAGAGATTACACCTGCGAGTGTGGGTGTGAGAAAGACAAAGTGACATGTGGTATGCTTGAGTCTAGTGGAAATAGGTCATCCTTGAGATATTGGGCATGATTTCCTGTTTATGAAATGAACCTCTTCACTGCTGAGCCTCTGTGTGCTGAGTTAATTTTTACTGTTTATACACATCGGGTTCTATCACCTCCTCCAAGCTAACATTAACGTCAGCTTAAAGGAGATCATAGTGCTGCAGCCAGATCGCCTTCAAATCGCGAACGGGTTAAAAAAGTTCGTTAATTTGCAATTCATAGCGCGAGTTTACTGTACTTGCGCTCCCTATACCTAACATGGGGAGCGCAAAGTGAAAGCAGAGAATAACTAGCGTTAGGATCACTTGGTCCTGCCGCTAGTTACTAAGAGCTGTCACTACCTAAAAAAAGTCACCACCAGCTCAGAGGTGTAGGTAACGGATTCCACTGCTGCAGAGTCCGTTTCCTACAGCTCAAAATGCCCCCAAAAATCACATACCTCTCATCTCGTGGCGAGAACAGGTGTCCGATCCGCTGCTTCTGGCCATTGGGAGTAGATGGAGGCTGAGGGAAGAAAGTCCCCTTTCTACCTCCGCTATCACTCTGCCGACCAGCAGGATCTTGCGAGATCTCGCGCTGCCCTCAGCATCCGTGTGCCTAGTGATCACTAAGGGGTAAGCTGCCGGACTCAAGGCCTGCTTCACGATCTGCTGGGGAAACCAGGATACAGAGGGAAAATTAGCTAGATTTACAATAAAAAAAATTATGAAATATGATGAAACAATTTAAAAAAAAACACACTTTTTCGAACTTTAATCCCCAGAATCTATCCTGGCTAATTTAATCCCCAAAAAATCCTGGCTAAACAGTTTCAAAATTTTGTCCTGAAATAAGAAATACCAAACTTTTACATGTTTTTGCTTTTTAACCTCATCACTGCTGAGCTCATTTTGACCGTTTTATGCTCACCATGTTTAAACGTGACTTGAAGTCCTATTTTATTATACCCCAGAACAAATAGTTTTTTAATAAAACCCACATTTTAATTTTTATTTATTTTTTATTTTTACATCAAACCTAGCCACGATCAGGCCTTTCCAATGATACCAAAGATGACCCTCTAACTGCCACGCATCAGGAGATACGGGCATCTAAAGGATTCCCCTAGCTCCGCTTGTCAGCTAGGGGATTAACTGGCTGACTGACGTCATCACACATGTGGCAACGACGTCAGTGGGTGGGGGTGATCTAGAGGCTTGGCTGACATCCAAGAGGTCAGCCACTTCCAGGTGCGAATCACGATCCGGCTCTTAAGGGGTTAAAGAGAGGTACCACTGAAAAGGGCAGACTTTCATATTCTTTTTTCTGTAGCTCCAGCCGTTGGGGAGAAAGAATGATCAACAAAGCCATTCCGGCATGGGACCCCAGCCAGACAGGGAGGGAGTGGGGATAAAGGACCATAAAATACTGTAAATACTACATCCTTGGTCCTTAAAGGGAATTTTTCCCAGGACGTAATATGTACGTCAGTGGTCCTTAAGGGGTTAATTAATTTATTTTACACATTACCTGGCCATGCTCTGGCCTTTCCAATGATAGCAGACATGATCCTGCACCTGCCACCAATCGGGAGTTAGGGGGGTCCAAATGACCTTCCTGTCTCCATCATAGGCAGCTGGTAGTTAATTCACTGACATCATCGTGCCCATGCACATTGAGTGTCAGTGGGTGGGGGAGGCCCCGAGGCTTAGCTGACATCCAAGATGTCAGCCACCTCCGGGAGCAGTCTGCGATCCGACGCCGATTGGTTCCTCTGCTCACTTATTTAAGGGCGAAAAGAGGGAACTCTGTTTTTCAACAGAGTACCCTTTAACAAACATGTATACAGGGGTTCTGCAAAACGCATACATAAATATGTGAATTTAGAATCGAAATGACTTTGCTAACATACTTGTTATACGTTTCAAGTAGACAACCAAACCTGAATTGGTAAGCATGATGAAATCAAACAAAGGCCAGCTAGCAAGGTAACTTTGATTTCTATATCCATCTTTCTAAAACGCTAAACATGTAAGCTGCCTTTTAATAAAGATCATATTAAAAATTCAATAAGTAGAAATATCTCTGATCTCCTAACACAAGCAGCCGGTGTACAGGAAATTAAAAGAAAGAGAGAGAGAAAAATGTGCTAATCCTTTTTGATTTCTGTATGTAGTAGCTAGGAGCACAATTCTTTGACTCCATCAATTCTCTCAGTCCCTTTTTAACATATTTTTAATCTTCCACATAACTGTATTCAGGGTAATCTTTGTGTATTTGTTATTTTTTTTTCTTTCAGAATTATAAAAAAAAGAGGAATGTTTTTTTTTTCTGTCTGCATGCTCTTCATGGTCTTACAATGCAGAGTCAGTACCGAGTTGGAGATAACCTAGTATTCTCTGCCTTGTCTTTCCTGGTCCTCCTTCAGTCCTTCCAACACTTCGAATGGCTGTTAGTCATTTTAAGCATTCCCCCTGAGCCTTAACCTTACCCCCTTACTCTTCTTGTCAGCTGAAATGTTTCAGAGCTGTCACAGGCTTGTTGCTTATTGATGTTTCTGTGTGTTTTATGTCTTCTCTAAGATATGACAGCTCCTGACACAGAGCTGATTTCAATCTCACGGCTTCTGGAGAGGCCTAAGATTTTACTCTCAGAAACCCAGCCACTTACATGCTTCAGAGACTGCTGCTTAATAAAAATGTTTCATGGGGATGAAATAAAGGTACATCTCTTTCCAAACAGCAGAAAGTACATTTGCAAGACCGGAGAAGCAAAAAATAAGATATAAAATGTGTTTTTCTTGTACAGAGAAAAAAACAGTAACAGAAATTGATTTCCTTGTGCAGAAGGTTTTGACATTGTGTCCGGGCACCAATCCCCTTAGGCCTGGATGGCTACGTTTGTCTTTGAATAACATGTCTTTTCCTCACATTTCTGAAAAGAGCACGTGTGTGCTTCAGAATTTATACGCAGTGTATGCAATATCAGAGGTTATTCTAATGTGTATGTTTATACAAAAAATGATGGCCAGAATACCTTTTATCCTATAGATACAAATAAATATTTGTTAGCATGATTAAGTGTTATTGTTAATAGTAAAGAAAGGTTTTAAAAAAAAATCAACATGACTTGAAAACGTCATCTTATTAAAGTAGTCAGGCTCCGTGGAGTGACAGTCTCCCTTCTAGTCCCATTTTGTAGATATGGCTATGTGAAGCAGAAGAGTTTCCTCTGCCCACACAGCTGTCATCAGACAGATGGGATTTGAATATTCCATCTGTCAGTCACCAGATAGGTCACCGTTGATGTCATCATGTTGACATAATCCTTTCTCCGAATGTTCCCAGCAAAAAGCTTTCTGGAAGAAGGCAGCCAATGGCACGTGCGGTCACAGCACCTGCCCTTTAGACTGCGCAGGCGCTGCAGAACGTGCATACAAGAGTAAGCAAGTTCTGAACATTATCCATTGTGTAGTTATGGAAATTGTGTTAGAAAGCAGCATTTCGGAAAACCTGAACTGAAGAGATGGAGCTGGCCAGCAGAGGGAGAAAAGGTGAGTATTTTCACCTAAAATTTAAAGAAAGAAAGAATTGGGCAGTTGCTGTCAGCCGCATCTACCCAATTATTTAAGGGGGAAAAGGAGGGTAGGGTGGTAAAATTTTAATAGTTTCCCTTTAATAACACATTATGTGAATGTTTTCATACACATTTATTGAAAGTAAAGCAATGAGGAACTATTTAGCATATTCATTCCATCATGTATGTATATATATATGTTTATGCACATGAAAAAATATGTAAATACCCAATGCATCTTCACCGGTGTGATGAAAATTCCTTGTTCGGCCGTGATTCAGGAACAGTGCAGCCCACCTGCTAGATCAATTAACTCTATACCTTTCGTCAGTGGGTGAGGCTTTTAAATAAAGAATTAGTAAATATACAGTATATTATTAATATACATTATTACATGTGCACAAACACCTTTACCAGCAACAAATCGAGAGTAGCAAACTGATATAATGTGTCAGAATGTCCGATGAAACTAATGACTGTTCCAACAAAATTTGGACATACTGAAGAGATCATAATTTTCTGATGAACCAAAAATGTCCAACCAAATTTATTGCCTGGGCACATATTTAGTTGAAAATAAAATGGATAAACGAGCTTGATTTTGGGCAATGAAAAGTGTAATAATTAGAGAGCTGAGAAAAGTAAAGCGAGATCCCAAGCAAGTTGCTCAAAGGTACTTTGACCCCCCATGTTAATTTCCATTTTACATTCCAGGCACAGTCTCTCCTATGGACAATTATCACCAAAACAAGGGTGATGATCATAAAACACTAAAGGAACTGGGTAAATGTCATCAAGGTATTCAACACTATTCTTCCACAGATTAAAATCTTATTTTCTCAGTACCATGAATTTAGTATTCTCAGTTTAGACCCTAGAGATAAAGGTTTCAGAGAAGCAGATGTGTACACCACTTCTGCCAAATTAAGGCTGGCACTTGTGATCATTGCCCTTCAGAACTTGAAATAAGATGACAAGGTGGCAGAGATTATTCACAAATTGATCATAATTGATGTTGAATATCAACTAACAGAATAAGGATTTATTTATTGGGGCCCCTTTGAGTTTAGTTGCTAAAAAAGTACAGTTTCGATCTTGTTTAATGCCATAAAAAAACTTCTTTATAGGAAGATTCACACAAGCTTTCAAACCTCGCATTTTTACTCCAGCTATTTAATTAGAAGCAGCCGCAAAGCTAATGCTAAAATAAATTGCTGCTTTTTGTATCTGATAAATCAAAAACATTTTTTTTTATTCCACACCTTTTTAGGTATGATTGCATTTACCATTTTAAAAACATGGCGCATCCATCCACTAAATTTCTCATTGTCAGATATGCAAGAAAATATAAAATGATACAATTCTTTAAGGAAATTATTATTTCAGTCCAGGCAGAAAATTCTCAACTCCATATAAATTATTTAACTTACTGTCCTGAGAATGAATCTCTCTTTAAAAAGTACAGCAATTGAGAAATGTAAGTAGATATATTTGGTTAATTCGACATGGATTGCAAACAGACATTGCTAACAGTGTTTATGTCCTGTATACATATGTTCTTTGACAAAGGTGTTAAAGCATAGTGTATGGCATACTACATTTTTTAAGCTTTGAGGCATTTTTTCTCTGCTGTTTTGTATCAGATCAAGGCCACTGTCAGCTATTCACATTTTTAAAGTGTTCCGTAGAAAGGTGTTGTGTATCGTGAATTTTTACTTCCTATATAGTGGATTTAAATTTAGGTATTGGAGGCATGAGTTCGAATCCCACTTCTAACACCATCTGATAGACTGATATTTATTCACTCGGGTGACTATTTCAACTGCTGCAGACTTTCTCCTTCGATCTCTGAGCTTCATGGCACCCACGGGATCCTGGGAAGGGCTTTGAAGTAATTGCAAGTTGAGTCTGTGTATCTTTCATACAACCAGCTTGTGTGACTCCAACCCTTCCCAGGATCCTGTGGGTGTGATAAAGCTTAGAGATAGAAGGAGAAAGTCGCAGCAGTTGAAATAGTCACCCGGGTGAAGAAATATCGGTCTATCAGGTATCACTGAACTTTTTAAATATGTAGTTGTATAAGTGTTTAGAGTAGTAAAATATATATTTTTTGTAAATATTTTAGCTTGATCTTCATATATGGTGGCTAATTTCTTGCTCATGTTAACATGGAAATGTGCAACTTTCATAACAGTTATTAAAGTAATGTAATATTTTTTATACATATGAGAATTACTTTAAATCCGTGGTTTCCAAACTGGGGTACATTTACCAATGGGGGGTGCGAGGTGACAAAGGGGTACACAAGGCGGCTGGCACAGCTCCCGAGTTGAGTCAACAAAAGATACAAATGGGAACAGATTACCTTTAAACTGTAGTTCCTAAACTGGGTTATGTGTAACCCTAGGGGTATGTGAGCAGTTGGCACAGCTCCCAAGTTGAGCAAACAAGAGGAACATAAAAACACAAAAACAGGCGCTAATGGAAGACCTGGAAAGGAATTCGTCCCAATGCCGCTGTCCACTTATTGGGGTTCGTCTTGTTCAGTACAACCAAAGGTTGGCATTAGAAGATAGCAAGTGTAGCGCAAAGGGAACTTCAATGGCGGATCGTCACTTTATCTCTTCAAAACCTCAAATTGGGAGTGAGAGAAAAAAATATCATAGTGCAGACTATATCAACACTGAGAATAATGGTGCAAATGTTGGTCTCACTCACATTTATTAGAGCCAGCCGGCTCCAGGATCTTGAGCCTTTGGGTTGTTTGGAGGCCACCCAATTGCCCTCAAGGTTTTTCAGGCAGCACCCGTTCTTAAACAAAAGTATAACAGGACATAGTGCAAACTGTGCAAAAATAGTCAGCATACAGAAGATGGAACATGAGCTCACTCACGTGATTCAAGACCTAATCCAGGTCCATTGAATATAAGCCCGGTTAGTTGTTATAGGGTACAACTTCCGAATAAAACCCCTTCCGTCAAATTATGTCAAGTTCAGCAGTAGATAAATAAAAAAGTTTTATTACATAAAAGATTTAAAATTTAATAAAAATACCAAAACGCGTTTCGCCTAGGACATAACGTCCCTTTGGCTTCATCAGTTGGCTCTCAATTGCTACTGCTGGCTACTTCCTTAAATACATACAAAGAGATTCGAAAAGTCACCGCACGTTCGGTGACTTTTCGTTCTCTTCAATTCGGCTCGTGTTGCCGATCCCATTTCGGTGACCCTGTGGTGTATTCAGCAAGCACCACAGGGTCCCCGAATTGCAGGGAAAAAGCTGCCGCAAACCTGACGAAAACTAACCGCAAAACCTGCCGAATGCACGCAGAAAACCTGCAAAAACATCTGGATTAACCCGTCAAAGATGCCGGAAAAACCCGAGCAGGAGCCGATCACACGCAGCGAAGCCGCCGTAAAAAGCCGAGAAAAAGTCGAGACCGCAGACAGAGGGAGGTGAATAAATTAGCAAAACAGTTTGTATGAAGGTATGAAAGTGAAACACTGTTTGCAAAGAAACTACTGAGCGAAAATGTCTGAAATTTGCATATGAGGTCCAGGAAATGATAATAAAAAGGGCTGTTACAGAAAAAATAAGTAAACTTAAAAAAAAAAAAAAAAAATCGGACTTTTAAAAAAATAAAAAATTAAGAAAAATGCTTAAAGAGACTCTTTACTGCAGAATTTTATAATGAACGGTTTATTAGATATTGAATTAAAACGGGAATATTTTTAACATTGAAGCCTATGGGATTCTCCTGAATTAACTTGCCGAATTAAACCACTGAATGGCAGGGCATTTCGGGAACCTTTCACTGCTGGTTTTCGTTCTCTGAATAGCCGAAGCAGTGCATTTTCATGGGGATTTCACTGCCCTCGAACAGGCACCGAACAGGCACCGTATGTGCAGGCAATTCGCCAGGATTTGGCGAATTGCCTGCTCTCTGGATAGCCGAATAGCCAGGAAAGGTAACCGAACGCTGATTTTCAGCGTTCGGTTACCTTACTCAAGCAATTCGGATCTCTTTGGATAACCCTGATAGTATCTCTTACATTAAACCAATAGATGCTATTAGTTCCGGCGGGAAAAAAGGGGGGTGGAATTACCCTCCGATTTATGTTTTCAGTCTATTCAGGGATATTACCTAAGAATGGTTGTTGCTTTCGATTTGAAAAGGAGGTGACCCTTTTTTTATTTATCTACTGCTGAACTTGACATAATTTGACGGGGTTTTATTCGGAAGTTGTACCCTATAGCAACTAACCGGGATTATATTCTATGGACCTGGATTAGGTCCTGAATCACGTGAGTGAGCTCATATTCCATCTTCTGTATGCTGACTATTTTTGTGTCCTGTTTTACTTTTGTTTAAGAACGGGTGCTGCCTGAAAAACCTTGAGGGCAATTGGGTGGCCTCCAAACAACCCTAAGGCTCAAGATCCTAGAGCTGGCTGGCTCTAATAAATGTGAGTGAGACCAACATTTGCACCATTATTCTCAGTGTTGATATAGTCTGCACTATGATATTTTTTTCTCTCACTCCCAATTTGAGGTTTTGAAGAGATAAAGTGATGATCCGCCATTGAAGTTCCCTTTGCGCTACACTTGCTATCTTCTATTATAAACAAGAGGAACATGTTTATAGACAAGAATACATCTCCAATACACAATACACTTACTAAAGCTAAAAATTTACTTTTATTGGTATAGCTATGATACAATAGCCAATACCCAAAACAGCAAGTACACCAGGGTATACAAACAGTTACGTTTCCTAACCTTACTGCTTGGTAAGTCTTTGCTATGAGGATAACTTAAAGAATTGTATAAACCAAGACCAAAAACCCAAACCAACCAAAATAAAGTATTTACAGGATTATTTACATGGAGAAAATACCATTAGAAAGACTAGAAATGGATACTACCCCAAGTATGACCTCTAGACTGTGATAACCCTAGCTGCATAGAGCTGTAGAGGAAAACCAACCTTCTTGGGTCCGGGTTAATAGAAGAGAATAAAGTCCGTTATGAGAACTACAGTGCCAACCTTCATGGATCCAAATGAGGTGAGGGGTGAACGCAGATAACCATCTTTTTTTCTTGCTATGTTTTATACATGAAGCAGGCTGGATACCTCTGGTCCACGCAGCCAGCCTGTTAGGGAATAGGTGGGGAACTGTTTTTTCTGCACGTATATGGGTCCAAATGAGGAGGTAAGTGGGGAGCAGGTTCTGGGGAAAATAGAAGAGAGGTGAAAGGAGATGACAGCTTAAGAGGTGTGCTTTCACGATTGTTTAAGCCAAGAGAATGAGGATGGGTCATGTGTACACAAAATTCAGAATTGTCATTAATTGTCATTAGGAAGCCTACCACCCGACTCCGTAACAAGACATCCGACCGACCCAAAAACAGTCCTCACCTCTCCCAACATTAACTCATCACTGCAGTCCCCCTTCCTCTTTCTAATCCCCTCACCATCTAGATTGTAATTTCCCACGGGAATAGGGTCCTCATATCCTCATGTATCTGCTGGCAGGTATACTGACCTGTCTCCTGTACGTATTGTAGAATTGTCCTGTCTTTACCCATTACACCTTGTACAGCGCTGCGGAATGTGTTGGCGCTTAATAAATAATAATAATAATAATCTGACCACACAAGATCTGATTTAGTTTGGTCACCTCAGAATTCCTTACAGGAGTAGCATGTAGATGGAAAATAAATTAATCTGAATTCAGACTAGTCTTGTTTAAATGCAAGTCTAAAGGTAGTTAGTTTGTACAGGTTTTCATACTTCTTGGAATTAATCAGTTTTTTCAGATTACATAAATAATTTTCTTTATAGTTACATTAGAGTGGTTAAAAGAGGTCACACAATTGTAGACACTGATAATATCTGGCATGAAATGCCAAGTCCTATTTTTTGTTCCAGTCCAATCCTGGATGCCACGGTAATTTGGGCACTGTTTAAAATAATTATATTTGAGACTAAATATTTTCACGTTCCCTATATAGACTATTTCTCAGTATAGTGTGAGAATCAGTCTGATCCGCATATTCGCATATCATATATATATATATACACATACACGAGTAATTATGCGGATGCACTCGAGGACTTGATAAAATCCAACAATTTATTAAATATACATTAAAACTATCAACATTTCAGCTCAGCAGAGTCTGTAGGGCGGTTCTCCTGAGTTGAAACGTTGGTCCCTTTAAGTCATATTAAAATGTATATTTAATGAATTGTTGGCTTTTAATAGATCCTCGAGTACGTTCATATAGACATTCATATTTATTTTGGTGGATTTAAGCACTGAGGCATCAAACTCTATTTTGATCACCTAGAGAGACATTATACATGATGTTATCCCGTAAGACAGAATAATAAATTAATTGATTACCTCTTTTAAAGAAAAGTCAACATACATATATTTTTTTCATTTTTGTGTATAAGAGACCAGCCATTCAATTAATTTTGCATCTTAGAGGATAACATCATATATACTGTAAAAGTACATTACTACACTGCAGCAGCTGTAAAGTCAAATTTGTACTGACATTTTTAATTTTGCTAGAATTTTTATAATAATTTTATGGGATTTATTTAAATACTTTATGTATTTTTATGATGATTATTACCTTGTAATCTGATATTTACTATTAATATTATGACATGGAACTCTTAGGAGATTTTATGCAGAAAAAAATCCGTTCTAGGCATTGCGTAGGCATTAATACACCTGTTTCTTTACATAAAAACATGTACGAAATAAACCCAAATTATTACCTACAATGGGGATGTCCAAACTGGTCCCTGAGGGCCATATTGCCATGAGAGATTTAGGATTTCTTTCTAATTAACATGTAATTAGCCAATTAGCTTTGCATGACATTGTACTGTACTATGTGCTAAGTATTACCCTGAAAACCTGGTTCTTCAAAGTATCTCGCTACATTTTAGCTGCAACACTCTAAAGTGAGAGATTTCCCATTGTGGAAGAGAGTGGTGAAGGCCCATCTGGGATCTCTGAGGAAAGATGCCATGTCAATGTTTGCTTAGCAACTGATAGGTGACATGCGGCATCTCCCATTTCAATCCACTTTCTTTTGATGAGAGAAAAGGATCCTCTTGCGAGTTATTACCTGTAATAATACCATATGGTAAAATGTAAACAACATCTGCATATTCATGTAATAATTTCATCTGTTTAATTAGTTCCAGCAAGGCAGTTTACCCTCCAAGGCCCAGGCTGTCACTTCACCGATCATATATCCATGGCCTGCTGTCGAGGTTGACAGCGTCCTATTGTGCATTCAGACGCTTCCACCTCAGCAGATAATGCAACTGATTCTACCAAGAGGTGGAGGGATTGTTCTCATTGATCCAAACTGCTGAAAAAAATTCTGTCATTTTTGCACAAGGAACTGAGACAAACTTGACACATCAGGTGATGCGAGGTTGTAAAGTGCTTGTCAAACTGAGAGACAATAATGTGTTTCGGACGAGTACGATTTTAATTCTCGGCATCCCGGCCATGCCTCGACCATTTCCAAATTAAAGCTAATGCAGAAGAATTCAGGTTCAATTTCTGATTGACTTTAGATGCCCCTTAGTGCCAGCCTAATGACAGAGTACCCAGTGGTGCAGCAAACCACAGAGCCCATGTGAATTGGGCAAGCAGGTTATAAAAATCTTTCCATGACAGCACATATTTCAAGAGAACGTTGCGTGAATATTAAATTATGGGTGTCTCAAGAAGTGTTTGCTGGCTGGGAAAAATTCTTTCAAATGCTGCATTATCCTTCTGCATGACAAGGCAACATTTCACAATTACCTAGTAATATCTGAACAAATCAGTATTTCCTGCACCCACACGTTTAGTTATTATACAACAATATAAAACAGTACAGGGCATGAAAGCGCTAACAATTGTCAACTAAATTTACTCAACAGGCACCTAAACAAAGGGAGTTTTAAAGGATTATTAATTGGATCCGCACATTGACTGAACATAACATTTCAGTCTCATTGGAGTTTAATCATTGTCTATTTTATATTTTAGAAATGATTGTCTGCTTTATGTTTTCAAAAATGCTGTGCTCTCACTTTATAAGCAGTTGAGTGCATGTTTTTTAACTGTATACTTTTTAATCTTTGCCAAGAAATCTCTTTTTAGATAAAATTTGTTTCACAGCTTAGTTAAAATATTCTATTTCTTTTTTCTTTTTAATAATTACTTAAGTTACTTAACTAATTAAGTTCATAATTTTTTTATGGATTATTTTTAGCTGTATGTAAAAAATTTATTATTTTGGTCACACTTAAAATATTACGTAAATATTACATAAGTATTATAATTCTAATATATTAAAGCATAGCTATGTAGAGTCTATTTCACAAACACTCAAACTTTCCAAGGTCTCTGAATAGAACATATATTGTTATTCTGGATGGAAGGGAAGGGCAGGGCCTCTGACATCGTCACCACACATGTCAAGCTAAGCTGCCCCATTCAATTACTGTTCTAAATTTTATCATCAAATTTTAAGCAGAAGAGTTTATGAGACCATGATAATGAAGACATTACAGTGATCTCCTAAAGACAAAGACTTGTGATATAACAGATAATCCCTAATGAAGCTGGGATAAAAGAAACCCGAACATTAAACAGTAACAACTCAAGCATTTTATGTTTGTATCATGTAGTATGAATTCGAAGAATAACTCGGTTTAAGAGCCTGGAGAATGAAATTAATATGTATGTGGTGCATCCAAATTCTACACTTAATATATCCACACAATTTTATTCAGGGTGCATACCTGGTAGAATCACTTAGAATACAGAGATTAAATATTTAACACTACAGTAGGAATATGGAAATTTGTAATATGAACTTATTTCATTTCTATCTACTCAACAATTGTTTGATTAACTGTTTAGTGGTTATTCATCCTCTTCTTGACAACACTTTTGTGTGTCAACCAATTGACACTTTTTCTAACAGGGTTATCCAAAGAGATTCGAAAAGTCACCGCACGTTCGGTGACTTTTCGTTCTCTTCAATTCGGTTCCTTTTGCCGATTGCATTTCGGTGACCCTGCGGTGTATTCAGCAAGCACCACAGGGTCCCCGAATTGCAGGGAAAAGCTGCCGAAAATCTGACGAAAACTAACCGAATGCATGCTGAAAACAAGCAAAAACATCTGGATTGACCTTCGAAAAAGCCGAACAGGAGCCGAACAGGAGCCGAACAGGAGCCGAATCACACAGAGCCGAAGCAGCTGTGACGTAGGAGGCAGTGAATAAATTAGAAAAACCATTTGTATGAATCTGGGAAAATGAAACGCTGTTTGCAAAGAAACTACTGAGCGAAAATGTCTGAAATTTTCACAGGAGGTCCAGGGAATGATAATAAAGAGGGCTGTTACAAAAAAAATAAGCAAACTGAAAAAAAAAAAAAAAATCGGACTTTTAATTTTTTTTTAAAAAATTCAGAAAAATGCTTAAAGTATCCTAAAAAATCTATAAATAAAGAGACTTTTTGCTGCAGAATTTTATAATGAACGGTTTATTAGATATTGAATTAAAACAGGAATATTTTTAACATTGAAGCCTATGGGATTCTCCTGAATAAATTTGCCGAATTAAACCACCGAATGGCAGGGCATTAGGGGAACCTTTCACTGCTGGTTTGTGTTCTCTGAATAGCCGAAGCAGTGCTTTTTCATGGGGATTTCACTGCCCTCGAACAGGGACCGAACAGTGACCGTATGTGCAGGCAATTCGCCAGGATTTGGCGAATTGCCTGCTCTCTGGATAGCCGAATGGCCAGGAAAGGTAACCGAACGCTGATTTTCAGCGTTCGGTTACCTTTCTCAAGCAATTCGAATCTCTTTGGATAACCCTGTAAGTGACCCATCTTCTCTTTGTCCCTTGGCATTTTATGTGTGTTTTGCTTAAACACTGGGCACTTCAAGATCAAAATGTGATGCTAAATATTCGTGTGTATTCTGAAGAAATTGTAGAAGTGATATTCCAGGCATTTCTCAAACCTAATCCAACATAATAACAAGAAGCTTTTTTAATTTTTTTTATTAATTATAGTCTTTCTGTCCCAAGTTGCCATTTGTTATCTATATCTCGTCTGCCTTTCATGGCATGACCTGTCTTTCGGGGTGCTGAAAATTGACTCCACTTGAAAGACCATATCTGTAAAGCCCTGTTTCTTAAGCTTACAATATTCTATGTTCTAAACTTACTCTTTTCTCCAGCTCTGTGAACTTCCTCTGTACTCTTCAGGGCTGACAGCTACTGCTGCAGGAAGCAGCAAAAGCCATGACTCTTATGATTGGTGCACTTACATCTAGTCCAATTGCTGCCAATCGGAGGCCTCGCAATGCTTCTACATCGAGAGGCATTGGACAATCAATGTTAAAAAATCTATGCAAAGCTGATTGAAACCCTGTAAAGCTGTCACGTGAAAGCTGATAGGCAGCATTCCAGTGCAGAGGGAAGCCTATCGCTGTGGAAGGTTGTCAGTCTCGAGTGACAGCTGAATTGGGATGGAGGGGTCAAAACTTCAATTAAATTCAATTAAGGGATCATGGTGTACTGCTTAGAGAGTTTCTTTAAAAAAAGGAGTTGCTCTCATCAACTTCTCCAGTCAGCCCCTGCACAACTGTTATTCTAGACAGAAATAGCTGGTATACTATTAAAAGAGATAACAGCACAATAAAGAAAATAAAGAGTATTACAGTAATACACTTTTTTTCTTTCTTGCACTGTTATCTCTTAACCCTTTTGCTGCTGAGCCATTTCACACCTGTATGCTGAGTTCATTTTGACCATTTTGTGCTCATCATGTTTGAACGTGTTTTGACAAATTATATATCCTTATTTTCAGACTCGGCAGATTCAAAATATATGTAAAATTATTCTTTCACATTTTATCATCCAAACCTTTATGGTTATATATTCTATGGGGCACTCTTGTTACCGCATTTTCTGAGAAAATACGCAATTTTAACTAAAACTGCAAAAAAAACAGATTTTTCGCTTGTATTTTGCCACATTGTTTTTTATGAATAATATGACTATGCATAACACTGACCTTGCTCGTGGCGTGGGAAATGAGAAGGTGAGTAACGGCAGTGGTACTGCTCATTTTATATGTCAAAGTCACGGTATGCGATTCGAGGTTATGTTTTATTGAAGGACTCAAACTAATTATATATCCTTATTTTTAGCAGACTCGGCAGAATCATAATATATCATTATTATATGTATACGTCATGTCCTGCCAGAATGCTATAACAAAAATGTAAAGAAAATTTAATTTCCATTCAGATTTCAATCATTTACAGCACGTAAAATATTTTTTTTCACAATTTATCATCCAAACCTTTGTGGTCATATATTATATGGGGTGCTATTGTTAAAAAAAAAATTGAAATGGGAACCTGAAAATACGCAATTTTAACCACAGCTCAAAAACCTAAATTTTTCACTTATATTTTGGCGCACTGTGTTTTGTGAATAATATGACTACGTATAAAACACTGACCTTGCATGCAGCCTGGGAAACGAGATGGTGAGTAACAACAGTGGTATTGCTCATTTTATATGTGAGAAATGGGCAATGCCATTGCTTTGGAACAAAATAAATAAATAAAAAAAATTTAATTAAATATTTTATGTATGTTTGCGTGTTAGGTTTATTTTTACATGGCATTTTACATGGTCCTGTTTGGTATCATTAGAAAGGACAGACTCTGACCTGTCCAATGACGCCTAACAGCACTTTGTGGGGTGTATCAAACAGGGTTCCAAAGTACCACCGCTCAAATTGTGGTGAAGCGGCTTGTCTTAGATGGACCAATAATGTGTAATAATGTTTGCGCCCCCACATCCACATTTGGTCTCGGTGTGGGAAATGAGAAGGTGAGTTAGTGCAGTGTCAATGTTTGCTTTACATTTTTACACATTATATGGTTATGTTTAGTATTGTTGGAATGGACAGACTGTGACCTTTCCAATGACACCTCACTATACCTTGTGTGGTGTAAAAATCAGAGACACAGGGTTCCAAAGGGCTCCCCGCAACCCTTGCAGCAGTGTGGTGGTTTAGGTTTTTGGTGAATCAATGTGTAATAACGTTTTGTGTCATCACCTTCAAACTTGCTGGAAATCATAGGAAATGAGAAGATGAGTTAGTGCAGCATCATTGTTCAAGTTTTAAATGAAAAGTGAAAAATAATGCTGCATTAAAAAATGAAAAAAACAAGAAGAAATTTATATATATTCTTTTTTTATTATGTTTCATATAACTTGGTTGTGTTTGGCATCATACTCTGGCCTTTCCAACAATATTAAGCATGACCCTGTATCTTCTATGTTTCAGAAGATACAGGGGTCCAAATGATCCCTGTATCCGCACCATAGAGAGTTCCCTGTCTAGCGGGAAAGTCCCTTCCTGATGTTTTCGCACCCATGCAGGGAGGAGGGGATAACACCGAGTTCGGCACCATATCGTTGCCGATCTGTGGGGCTGCAATGACGCGCTGATTGTGTCCTCTGCACTGCAGCTAAGTGGTTAAAAATTTATGTTTTTATACTTTTTGAACATTCACAGCTTTTCCTTTCCCTGAAGGAAAAAATTTCAGCAGCCTCTAATACTGAGTACTGATTTAGTTGACTTTTTTATTAAAGGGATATGCATGTCTAGAATTTATTTTTTTTAAAATGACATTTACATTTTTTATACCTATTGTGACGTTTGGGGGCCCACAGAGCACGTGCACAATGTCTTTCACAAACAAAACAGCTTTATTCAGCCTTTCAGGGCAGTCAAAAAGGCAACATAATAAGTACACGCTTGGGTTCAGCGAAATTAAAGCAAAGTCCTGATCTTCAGCACAAATAAACAGAAAAAATAATAATGGCTCACCAACGCTTTAAACCGTCCCAAACCTGGGGAATCCTTTCCCCAGTATGTAGAAGCCTCTCTAGCAAGGCACAGCACGTCTCCTGCTTTTGGAACACCAACACACACAGCTTCCACTGATTACTTTCCTTTTTCCTAAAAACTCCCAAAATCCTATCTGGGAGTTGCTGGCTTTAAAACTCTTCCTGGACAGGAACATTAACCCTGTGGTTGCCCTTAAAGGGTCCACAACCCAAATAGGGGTGAAACATATTGTCCATCCAGGACCCAGCCCTGCCGACCTCTACACTATAGACAAACTAGAATAAATCAATAAAAGTTTTAAAAGTGTGTAAAAAATGTTTATTTTCTTGCTTCAAACTCTGTCATTTCATCTTCTCTGACCATGCCCCTCAGCTAGGGGTGTTTCTTCAGCTTCCACTTCCTGAATATTCCCCGCCTTCCCCTGCCAACTACTCCACTCATCAAAGCTTCGCATGAACTAGCACAAGCTGTGCGCGTGAAACCCTGTGCTGCTCAGGACCTCAGACTGGGGAAACTGAGGAACTAAATATTAGCTGTCTCTGCAACTGTGAAAGCAAGACTCACTCACGCTTGCTCACACACAGCCTCACTCACCCACTGACACGCTCACTTACGCTCTTTCATGGTTTCCATACTGACTGTCTTACTCAAACACCCTCACACAGTCACTCATTCTCACTCTTTCTTGTACGTGCTTTTTCTGCCTTATCTTGCTGTCTTTCTCACTTTACATATTCTTGCTGTGTCTATCTTTGCTTTTTTTGCTCTCTCTGCTGTCTTTTATACTCTGTGTATATTGATTTCTTTCCTTCCCTGTCTCTGCAGTAGCTGGGGGTGAAAGAGTTACAGATTGGAATGGCACTCAGCCCCGCCCTCCCCTTTACTCACAGTGCAGGAGGGAGGTGGAGCAACTCAGTCGCACATGCTCAGTGCGTTTTTTTTAATCTATTACTAGGTATACACATAAATTGGTTAGCTCAAAGTGCCTCCTGAGGTGGGCATGGAAACCGCCAAGAAAGAAAAGCTGGTGAATATGAAAAAATATCACATTTACTTGCTTTTTATGGCTGCTGAATGAGACTAAAGACTCATTCAAAAGGCATTGCACATTTTTAAAAGCACACTAGCAAAGCATGAATGTCCCTTTAACATTACTTCTTACTTTTTTGTAAACACATTTTATTGAGTCAATAAAAGTGGCAATTGGTACTCAAGAGTAAGAACACAAGTCTGTGACTCATAGTTTTGAATTATTATAAGAAAAGTGGGGAACAGGGAGACAGAGAGAAGGGGTGAAAGAAAGAGAAAAAAAAGAAGGAAGAGGAAAGGTTAGAGGCATTGGAGGAAGGGTCCCCCCGTCCCAGCGGAGTACGATACACAAAATCAATGTAAAAGTGCAGCTCCTGGTACATAGCTGAAGTTATGGCCGCAAAGGCAGGCAAAACACCCCAAATGTTCTGGGCTAGGCCACTCATAAGCCACGGGTCCCAGAGTTTTTGATATGGCTCCACTGTGTAGTGAACTACAGCAGTGAGTTCATCCACATGGCATTGGTCGGACGGAATATTATTTCTTCTAATGCCTAGTTGGATGCTGCCCCTATGCAAACCTTTCCACTGAATATAGGTTGAGACTCCAATAGGATGGCAGAGTATGAAGAGAAAACACGTCATACATCTAGTGGAAGAGAACAATTGCATAGTTGTAGAGTAAGAAAGGAATGAGCTGAGTTAGTAAAGAGAAGAGAGATATACGTATTCTCTCAGTGCCAAATGATAATAGTGTTGATACTGTTTTAATAAAATGCCAAAAATGTTATTGTTGGTATTTAGATAACTTTTGAAGAATTGTGATCCCTGTGCTGGGTATGACTGTCCTCTATGGGTAATGGATGTAATATCTTATAGATCTACTACCTAGAGCTCTGAAATTGCAGATTGAAATTTTAGAATAAAAAACCCAAATTAAAGCAGTTTCCAAACGGAGATTTTAATTTCCAGCTCTTACATTAATTTTGATCTCTATTTTGCAAGTTTGCCGTTGATTCATCATATGTTTCTCTCTACTGAATGCATGCGGGATACGGTTAATAATATGTGTTTCACTGAATACCACTATCTCAGCTGAGAGAATTTCAGCACAAATTGCATTTTCAAAATAAAGTAACATTAGTTACACATTCTTTATTCTGGTTAAAATCATCATAGAGTCACTCTTAATGGCTGTAAGAAACATTAACTTTTCAATGCCACCAGAATGAAGCATTCAATTAATATGGTTATTCTTGGTGGATTTGCCGTTCACATAAGTGACATAAATAACAAGCCAGAGGAAATCCTATTAATTTCCTGTAAGAGTTTTAGAAATCTGCAAGGCTTACCCTGGGATAAAACACTAATAAATATATCAGAGCAGATATTTCCTACCAGCGCCACAGTCATATTCTGATGTTGTTTTGGAAACCAATAAAAATCCAACTGGGGACAATGAAAAACTTACTGGAGAATTATTTCTTTAGATTTATATACTATAATGATCTGTGTGTGTAGTATTATTATTAACCTGTACGGTGCCATAGAAGTGTTCTTTGCTGACTATGTGGAGCAGAGATTTCGGAATCCTCTCAGAGTAACCCAAGGTTTATTGATAACGTTCTGTATAACGTTTGTTATATTTTGCTTAGTATCATATTTTGGCCTACCTACAGTATATGTGAACTGATGACAAACAGGCAGTCCAGTATCTAATGATGTAGAGATGGATGGACAGATATATAGTGCTTGTGACATGGCAGTTCCTTTCCACTTATTATAATCAATGGCTATGTTGATTTATGACAGCGGCAGTCTCCCCTTAAGGATCCCCTTAAATACAAGAAGACAAATCGTGAGATGATTCAACATTTCTTTGAGTCTCTGACTCATTCCAAGGTCACCGTACCAGAGAGGTGGCAATGACCATGATCTATTCTCACACAAGACACAGACTGCATGCTCCACACATGGACTATTTGGAAGAGAGCATGAACCAAGTGGATGAAATGCAAGTAGGATGTAATGTATGTCTAGAAGAGCGAGAATAAGGAATGAAAGGAAAGCAAAGCAATACTGTGGCAAGGATATGAACTGTAAGCCAAATTGTTGTAATAGGAGGGAGACACCACTGGGTAGAGGCAAGAGAACAGAAAAATGCAAGCTAGGGAATATAACACAAAATAATTTGTAGAATGAAGGGATATTACGGTTTGTAAAAAGGGAAAATAATAAAAAATTGACTTCTATCAGGCAATTTTTTATTGTGCGGTCTTTTGTTAGGTTTAGCTCCCTAAGAATTTCCAGCTACTAGTTTCTAAGAGCTTAGGTGAAGTATACTATCTGGACGCAGTTATGAAAAATTTCATGTAAAATAAAAAAATGTGTTTAGGTGGATATTCTACAGAATCCATGACCTACAATTTATACACTGCTCTTACCACTTGCCATGGGCCTTTTTTGTATCAGATTGTTGGTCTCTCATTTTGCATTTAACTGTCATAAATGACATGTTCCTGAATAATCAGCTACTTGTATCAGATGTATTTTTGATAATACATATTTTTTTTTTGATATTGACATATTGATTTTTAACTCAAATTATTTTTTATCATACATAATATAATCTGATAATCATTGCCATATTTATTAAATGGACATTCTACTCTCAATGACTTTATAATTTATATGGTAATGATGTGCTAAGTGTGAGCCCCCTCCTTGGGTGTTCATTTGTGCTGTGACAGTAGAGGGATGTGTCAGGAAGGCTGTCAATCAGCTTGCACTGGAAAGTTTTTCCCTAGGATATGGACAGCAATGCTTAATTAGTGCAATGCTGATCAATAAATGCTTCAAAGCATGGCTGCCTTTATAAATTTAACCACTTGCCAGCCCCCCCAACTCCCCCTGGCATAACATCATCTTGGCAACCTCACCCCTCACGCACCACCCCCTCCTCCTTTGATAACACACAAATATTTTTGCCAAAAAATCTGTTAGCTGCGAGTAATGTAGTTTTCAGTGCATTGATAGGCAATGAAGTCTTTCCCTCAATGACAGTCGCCGGTGCAGGAAGCAGCAGAACTATCACACTGGAACAGCACCAAGGGAGACATTAGCATTGGAAAAAAGCGACTTGTAAAGGCTACTTAAAAATGTAGGGCACTATCACATTGCCCTCGCTAAAACCAGGATGTTAAGGGGAAAAATTTGCGTTCACTAAATTCCCCTTTGCGTCCCGGTTTCACCATCAGAACGCGCAGCAGAGTTCAGCAGCTGCCGTTCTGCCATGGGGTGAGAAGTGATTATTTGATTTTTGGGGGGCTTTTCAGCTGCTGATAACTGATTTTGCAGAAGCGGAATACATTAGCTACAGCTCTGAGCTGGTGTTAATTTTTTCGTTAGTGAAAGCTGTTAGTAACTAGCATTAGGATCACAAAGTCCTAACGCTAGTTACTAACGCTAGTTAATCACAGCTTGCACTTTGCACTCCCCATTTTAAGTATAGGAAGCACAAAGTACAGTAAGTTTGCGTTATAAACTGCTAATACTCATTCCCTAACGGTTTTTTTAACGCATTAGCGAATCAGAGGTGATTTAGGCACAGGACTGTCACCTCTTTTAAGCTAACGCTCACGCTAGCGTTGGCTTGAAGGAGGTGATAGGGCCTGGAGAAGGGTGGACAGGGAGAAGCTGGAGACCATGATGAGGGTCTGAAGGAGTTAATGATTAACCAATCCCACCCCCACATTTATAGCTTATAATATCCTTAAAGAAAACAGCCTAATTTATTATCCGGTCCATTGCTTTGTTGCCATGGTCATATGAATATTTTATGAACAAAGAAAGTACCGTATATTTATCTTCTTTCTGCAGATTTGTAACCTATGTAAGGTGTTAATACTGAGATTTTTTTTCACCATTACTCCCAACAGCATATACTACTATTGAAGAGTTAAACAAAAGGAATGAAAAAAAATCAGAGCATCTGTATAATGCCTCCTCCATGCTATAATGATATCAGTTGCAGCAAGTCCAATAGCTGACCTCATTATAAGGGTTTAATTGCATTGTTACAAAGTTTCACTTCTTCTCTCTGGCCTCTTTCTCTTTATGACAGCTCTAGAAAGGAATTTCAGCTTGAGGTCAAAGGAAATTAATTACTGCTTCCTTAGTCTGCGCTCATCTACATTTTCAAAACTTAAGGCTTTTAGTACGAAAAAAATACTCTGGTTTTTGCACAGGGCCAAAGTTACCGCACAAAAAAAGGTACTTGAGTCATCTCTCTACAAGTGCTTTCCTGCAATCTTTGACATTAAGTGCTTTATGTGAACAAACTGAATGATTACATAAGGATGAAGAGATTAATCTAAACATATTTTCAGGTGTATTAACATGCGGTGTCTTAAAAGGAAGGTGACACTACATTTCCTCTTATGCATGCTTGTTGTGGAAAAAAATGCTAAATACCACATTTGAAAAGGTTGAAGCTAATATGACAAAGGCAGCGTCTTGCAAAATATAATATTAAGCTCAAGAAATGGCCATACAACGCACTCCAAATTAATTGGGCTGTGCCTGCTATTGAGTATTGCTTCCATTGCCTATCAGGCCAAATGTTTTGATCTGGTGGAAACAACTGAACATAATAAGTACTGTGCATTCACAAACTATGGGCATTGGAACCATGATTAACTGTAACGTAAGTTAGAGTCCATCAACATTAGGTCCAGATGACCTGGAGTGAGCTCCAAATGTCATGACCAGGACATTGGCAGGTACATAACATTGGGAGGGATTCAGTAAGCTCTGATATGAGTGCAATGTGCCCATTATCGATGTGAAACATCCCACCTCAGTCACTAAGCAATTGGATAGAGCTGTGGCCTACCTGCAATGTAGAACCATCCAAGTCCTTGTTGTGGGTGTTTTGGCCTTGAAGGCCTGGATCAGCCCAGTCTCGAGGCAAGTTCACATGACATTGGTCACAAAGTTACGCTATCCTGCTTGGCGCACTAGGTTTCTGGCATAAGGTGGACTTCCAGTTCCTCCTATGATAATTCTAAGAAGCTCACTGAGGGATTAGTATGGAGAGCGGGTAAGCTGCAGCGCAGCCCACAGAGGCAAAAATAAAGGAGACCAGGTAGCCGTTTAAGTTTGACTGTTTATTAGATGTCAAATATCAGCCACTCTGGCTGCCATAAGGAGTCTCTAGTGGAAAAATATAATGTACACATGAGAACCAAAAATAAGTGGAGTGCCATAGATGACGACTTTCTATACAACCACCTTCTTTGGTGCTCCACTTTTTGTTCTTGTGTGTGCAATGAAACATTGATGAAGAATACTATATGACTTAAACCAGCTTTCACTGTTGTATTGGACAGCACAGTTTAACAGTAAAACCTCAACTTTTTCTTTTCGGTTTCCTTCTTTATTTGTCTGGAATCGGAGCTTGAGTTACGTGAACAGGAGTTATTGGTGTCTCGAAATCCATGAAGAACTTTATATAATTGTACCTATGTGACTGAGAAAGAATCTAATGGATTTTGGGTTAATTTATGATAATTTTGTTTGACAAGGGATATTTCTGTTCTAGCAACACAATATAGAGTTGTGTTACAACAGAATGGAAACCTTCATAATTTCATCCTCATTCATTAGTATAGTGACTCATTTCCCATTTGCAGGAAATCACTGGAAATGATTGTATCAAAAATCATTACACACAAGGAGTTACAGTATCAACTAATACCATGATTACTTTTATTGTTAGCCACCCACTACATGCTGCAGGCTCTGTCTTCCTTTAATTGTGATTTCAATTAATTAGTATGGAACTTTCAGTATTACATTTTTAAGTTTCCCTGTTCGAATCTTGTTTTTATATTGTTATTTAGATAACGTTGGGCTGCACATGAAATTTATTAGAAAAATGTGTTCACTGAATCCCTAACCCTTTAAATCAAATATCTAACAATTTCTTCCTCCCAAGAATGCATTAATAATCTATCATAGCGCTAGACAAGACATCCCATACGCTTGGATCATGATGTAATATTAAACTAGAACAAGGATGAGTTATATGTCTCAATTATGGCTCACATGTGTAGTTAATAATGCCTCAATGACTCCAACATCCACACAAATGATATTAAAAGCTGTCCTTTTATGATGAAGAATAGAGTGTGTGAATTAGGGACACCACTGACTCAAAAGCCGCTATAACATAATTTATCTTACCGAGTCGTGTACAATTCCTTTTTACTAGCGTCTGTAAGCGACGAGAAGACAGCCCCATTATTTATTTATTTATAAAGTATTTTACCAGGGAGGATACATTGAGATTTCTCTCATTTTCAAGTATGTTTGTATGTGTTTAAGTTGAAACCAATATAGGGGACTGGGCTAAACAATTCTTTTTAATCTACATGACCTTTTTAGTAACTTTCAGGGACATCTAGTTCCGATACAAAATGATTAAAATTGAAAATTAATTTAATTACATGTTCATCTTTTAATATGGGAAATAGAATCAAAGATAATTAAAGATTTATTGCCTAAACAGTGATTATTTTGGTAGACATTCTAAATACAAATTTTATTCCTTGATCTAAAAAAGAAAGTGTTGGTAGGACCGTACTTGCTTCATGTAAAATGTTAAAATAATTTCCACTAACGAGAATTTGGAAAGTTGCTAGTGGACAGAAGACTAAGGGTCCTATTACAATGTTCGCGTTAAGACGCTCAGGCAATGCGTGAATTTGTGCGCCCAGCGTTAAACGTTAACGCACGTAAATCAAAGCTGGAATTACAATCCTCGTGCATTTTTTCATCCGTCGAGCAATAACGTGCATTAAACGGACGCGCACAAATGCGTGCGCAGTAACGTTGCGTGCAGAAATCAGTGTGCGGACTGTATTTTTTCACGAGATTCAGCCAATCAGAATGAAGAACCTCAATTATCTGACATAAAGTTTTTGCGCCTGTCAAAGTCAATCTCCGCATATATGCTGCATCAATAAAAAATTCACATACAACTTCTCAAATTTGTTGGTTTGATATGTTTAGAATGTGTAACTTTGCTGCATTTTTTTTTTTTGGGGCTGGTGTATTTGGGTTCGGCCAGGTTGAGAGAATTTGCCATTAACACCAGTTTTTAGGAGTTGTTAAAATTATGCGCGTAAAGGCTGTGCGTTACAAACTGTGCATAGATTGTATTACCATCTGCGTATCAGCGCTCAAACGCATTTTCGCGCACAAACGCATTTTCGCTCACAATGCTAAGTATCGGACGCGTGACGTGCAGTAAGCTCACGCAGCGCTCGAGCAGGTTCACCCGCGGTAGACGTATATGTGCGTTTGTTGCGCTGACATTGTAATACGACGTTCAGCGCAAAGGGTTTACCCTCACATTAATGAGTTTTTGCGCCGGCGCAAATGTTTGCGCGAAGATTGTAATAGGGCCCTAAATGTAGAAAGAAATACAAAACAAGATTGTTTGAAATAATCACACAATAGAGTCAGAACTGGTCATAACATGGTCCAGAATGAACAGAATAAACCATTCCAAGTTCATGAATTCACCTGAATGAAAAAGGTGATGGTATTATAAGTCTGGCAAAAGTGACATAGAAACCACTGGTCAAAATGAGGAAAAGAGAAATAAAAAACGTGCCATCAAGAGAAACTTTTAAAGAGATTCTAGCTACCGAAGTCAATAGAGCAAGTTAAAACATGCAATGTCATGAGGTACATCCATTGATTCACATTATCAAATTATTCCTCTCTAAAAAGGAAGAGTCTTTAGACATCTTCCTTCTAACCTAAATGCATGCATTTCATGTACTAAATAGCTGGGCCAACTTGCGCAAGTTCCATACAGTGCTATATCAGCTTTCTATATACTCCCACTACTCTGGAGAGTTTGAATATTTCTAATGAATCTAGTTCAATGAAAAGAATGGGCGGCTAAAGTTATGGTGAATCCGGAGGTACAGAATATGTAATTCTGCCTTGCTGTCCCTGCATTGCAGGAATGTGGGATTCCATCATGGGAATTCCCTCCCCAGTGTGGAGGATGCTCCATGCACATACTGTTGTGTCTCTGCGGTGGTGTCCCAAACTGGGATTCACAGTGCCTGCATGGAAATCCCATTTCAGGAGAATGCAGGGGTATTTCAATCCCTGTAACTCCAGATCCCTGTCTCCTACAAGGACGGTTCAGGTCTTGCATTTCCATTGATACCCGATATGCCTAAGTAATGTGTGTACATAAAAAAATACAGTTAAATAATAAAAAGCCTTTTTTTTGTTCTAAAAGCAGCAGCATTGTTTTTTTCCCTTATAAAGTTAACAATGCCGTTGCACTAACTCATTTTATTCATATACATTTAAATTTATTTTAATATAACTATTTAATGATATATTTTTAGATTTTATTCGACGATATTATAATTATTTTAATTAAATAAATTTTAATAATATACTGTATTTTATAAATAATAAATAAGTTTAATATAATAATTTTTGAGCTTTATTGCTATGGAGCTCTGTGATATGCTCATACACACCGCACATTGCTATGAGTTGTATTGCTGTGGAGCTCTGTGATTTGCTCATACCCACCGCACATTACTGTGAGTTTTTTTTGCTGTTGGGCTCTGTGATACGCTCATACACAGTGCACATTACTTGGAGTTTCATGGCTGTGGAGTTCTGTAATATGCAGTGTGTGCAAGTGTATCAGTAATGTACAGTATCTTATAAACCTGAAAAGTGATCAGCAGCTTCCTATGTGTGTCACAGGGACATTCTGTGCGCGACGCAGCCTTAGCTGCAATGAGTAGGTGTTGGCTGATGCAGCAGAGGGGTGGCCATCTGTAAATCTGAAGGGGACACGATGGATCCCCAATTCACTGCTGGACCCAAGTGGCTTTTCTTAACTCATTAAAATATTTTTTTTGAAAATTGTGTGAGGAAATAAATTCATTAACACAACAATGTACATGTGGGTGTTGTATGGGTGTGGCCATCTGTGGGCGTGACACAAGGTGGCCCCATGATCTGCTATTGACTGGGGGCCACATTCGTTGTCAGTCCTGAGTACATCCTTTTATTTATGTACACATCAGCTTTGATACACATACACTATATTGCCAAAAGTATTTGCTCACCTGCCTTGACACGCATATGAATTTAAGTGACATCCCATCCCTAATCCATAGGGTTCAATATGACGTCGGTCCACCCTTTGCAGCAATAACAGCTTCAACTCTTCTGGGAAGGCTGTCCACAAGGTTTAGGAGTGTGTTTATGGGAATTTTTGACCAGTCTTCCAGAAGCGTATTTGTGAGGTCATACACTGATGTTGGACGAGAAGGCCTGGCTCTCAGTCTCCGCTCTAATTCATCCCAAAGGTGTTCTATTGGGTTGAGGTCAGGACTCTGTGCAGGCCAGTCAAGTTCATCCACACCAGACTCTGTCATCCATGTATTTATGGACCTTGCTTTGTGCACTGGTGCACAGTCATGTTGGAAGAGGAATGGGCCAGCTCCAAACTGTTCCCACAAAGTTGGGAGCATGGAATTGTCCAAAATGTCTTGGTATGCTGAAGCATTTAGAGTTCCTTTCACTGGAACTAAGGGGCCAAGCCCAGCTCCTGAAAAACAACCCCACACCATAATCCCCCCTCCACCAAACTTTACACTTGGCACAATGCAGTCAGACTAATACCGTTCTCCTGGCAACCGCCAAACCCAGACTCGTCCATCGAGATTGCCAGATGAAGAAGCGCCATTCGTCACTCCAGAGAACGCGTCTCCACTGCTCTAGAGTCCAGTGGCGGCGTGCTTTACACCACTGCATCCGACGCTCTGCATTGCTCTTGGTGATGTATAGCTTGGATGCAGCTGCTCGGCCATGGAAACCCATTCCATGAATCTCTCTGCACACTGTTCTTTAGCTAATCTGAAGGCCACATGAAGTTTGGAGGTCTGTAGCGATTGACTCTGCAGAAAGTTGGTGACCTCTTCACACTATGCGGCTCAGCATCCGCTGACCCCACTCGTCAGTTTACGTGGACTACCACTTCGTGGCTGAGTTGCTGTCGTTCCCAAACACTTCCACGTTCTTATAATACAGCTGACAGCTGACTGTGGAATATTTAGGAGCGAGGAAATTTCACCACTGGATTTGTTGCACAGGTGGCATCCTATCACAGTTCCACGCTGGAATTCACTGAGCTCCTGAGAGCGACCCATTCTTTCACAAATGTTTGTAAAAACAGTCTGCATGCCTAGGTGCTTGATTTTATATACCTGTGGCCATGGAAGTGATTGGAACACCTGATTCTGATTATTTGGATGGGTGAACGAATACTTTTGGCAATATAGTGTACATTCTTCATAAACAATGTGTAATCCCACAAAATAGTTTTGTTAAAGTTGTATTACTATAGGGAAATCATTAAATTATCTTAATTTGTCCACAATAGCAGTGACACTTGCACATAATAACAATTTTCCTCACCTACTTGTCCAATAATTTAGAGCATGGATCTTAAACTCTGATTCCGCAATGCCTACAATTCCCAGAATGCATTGAATATAATAAAAAGCCAGAGAATCATGGGAGGTGTAGTTCAGAAACATCTAGGGGCCAAAGTTTGATCCCTGATTTATTTATTTTATTTGTTTATAAAGGATTTTACCAGGAAGGATACATTGAGATTTCTCTCGTTTTCAAGTATGTCCTGAGTTCATGAACATGGTTACAGAAATACAAAGTAGTAAAGTGCAAGAAATTAACACAAAACAAATATACAGATTAACAGAAAATAAATATGTAGGAAATATAGTCCCTATGTTACATGTTTTTAGAGAATGGGCGGTCATACTTGGAGAAATATATTTCCCCTGAGGCTCTGTCAGCCTAATGAGTAGCTAGATATCATGGGAGATGTAGTTCCTAAATATCTGAAGGACCAATGTTGACCACCCCTGATTTAAAGTTATAATCGTTATAGTTTTAGGACTTTATGTTTGTTAACCTAGCATTTTCGAGGTTACTTATTTAGTAGACTTGTGTGAGTTAGGCTGACAATGAACAGATTCTGTTAATCTGTATATTTGTGTTTTGTTTTGTTTTTTTTGTTTTTTTAATATCTTGCATTGTATTACTTTGTATTTCTGTAACTGTAACACTTCAATGTTCTTGAACCCAGGACATACTTGAAAACGAGAGAAATCTCAATGTATCCTTCCTGGTAAAATCCTTTATAAATAAATAAATAAATAAACTGAAAAATTATAAATTAAGATTAACAATTTGGAAATATTCCAACTTGAATGAAAGAGCTGTTCGCTGAATTAATTTCCTTTTTGAAACCAAAATAGCTGGATAGATAGCTTGACAATATTAACCAAAAACGTCTTCCTCGCTTGCAATTCTCAAATAACTCCTGGTATTTATTTTTCCAATTAATCATCAATTAATTCACATCTTGACAATGCAAAACCAATGCAAGTGAATAGAATTCCAAGCTCAACCTTGTAACATAGTATGGTACCTCGAAGAAAAGCTCCTCAAGCTAATAGATATAATGGTGTTCCTGCCATGCTAGCGTTTACTAAAACATCACCTTCCATTAAATATAGTGATTTGATTTTGTATAGAAAGATGCATAAAATGAACAATACTATCTTCCACAATGTGGCAGACGAGTAACATTCACACACACACATACATAGTTTGTCAGCTGAGAAAATAATGTCATGTAAGAAATGTTTGAATTTAATTGTAGCCGTATAGAAAATAAACCATGTGTCATCTCAACATATAAATTATTGATTCATGCACGTACATATGTGTGCTTTACAGATTCCTTTCAAGCCAAGACAGCAGATTAACAAAAATATTCTGTTATGTAAAGGGTTAGCGTGTGTTCGCTGCTTGCATTTATTAAAACACAGAAAGACAAGTGATGAAACCTGCTAGCACTCTTCATTTCAACTTCAAGCAGGTATATTTCAACTCCATCACCAGGCATTGCCTGAAGAAACATCTGCCATCTTGTTTGCCTCTTATAAGCATTGCAGTTCCACTCTGATGCTTTAAGTCAGATGATTATGTTTTGCAGTAGGTGTCTGACATGTTAATGAGACATATTAAGAAGACATTTTAATGCAGTACAAGAGATCTTCATGTCAGCAGCGGCTACATTTCAATTCAATTTCAGCCTAAAGGAAACAAACGTCAAATTGTCACTTTCAAAGACCGTCAAAACGAGAAGCCTTTTTTTTTTTACTTCAACTCTTGCACTTTAAGAAGGAAAGTTAGAGTATTATCATTACGAGTTGTGCAGACAATCAGCAAAGAAACAATTTCAAATCTAAATTTGCTTGAGATCTGTACTTATTGTCCACCATTCCAGATGATGTTTCATGACATGGTGGGATTGTTGGGAATTTCATGGGATCAGCTGGTGTGCACCTAATACCTAACGGTACATACTTGCCTACCACACAATATCGGCTGTGGAGTCTAGTGGTTACGTCTCTACCCTTTGACTGTGGAGAAGCAAGTCAAAATATCATTCAACACATCCCTCCAATACAACTGTGGAGAAGCAGACTTTACGAGAAGCGGTTCAACCTAACCACCAGGTCGCTGCTCTACAATCATGGAAAGATGACCAGATCTCACTCAGAAGATGCCACTAGCGAGTGTCCTTGGGCAAGACACCTAACAATATGGATGCTCCTACCTCACAAAATACTTGTACATCTCACAGATTGTAAATTCCCTTGGAACAGAGTCCCTCTGAATCAGGCCATATCATTCAATGTGTGGTATTCTAATGTATCAACCCCTTGTACACTGATCTTGTAAAGCGCTGCAGAATTTGTGGCGCTATTTAATTAAAGGATAATAATAATAATAATGTACTGTGAGACTGTACTGTGTGTACTCTAGTTTTAATGCGCTACAATGTCATATGCTGCTTCTAGAGTTATTGTACTCCTGTTAATTAATATACGTTACACATACATGTTGCTGTATTAACCTTAGCATCACTCATGTAAAATATAGCTTACATTCTACAACAAACTTTCTGGAAATCCTTCTGTTCTATAGGGGTGCACTGGATCGTTTTTGAACCCATCTGTTAAAGAGACTGAAATATATTTTTGGATGAATATAAAATGATTTCTTGTTTTCAGAGTGATGCTGATACATGGGCATGGCTTAAAACCACGTGTTACAAGCAGACCCATAGATTTGCCCCTTTAAGCATAGAGCCTAGAAACTCCTTAGGGCAATTGCTACACAGGGAACATAAAGAGATCTGCTCAAGGCTTAGCATACTTCAAGGAAAAAGAGTGTCATCTGCGCTCGTTTCTATGTGTTCCATGTACAACAAAAATGGAGGTTTTTGTTTGTTTCAATGGCCATTGCAACGTAAGCCCACTCGCCACTTCAAGGCACCTCTTTAGAGTGGGTACCTAACAATTGTAACCAAAAGGCCGCTCTACTGAGCAGCTCCAAGCCCCTCCAGCTGCTTTTCAGCGAAGGAGAGGCAAAGATGGTGGCTTTTATTTATACACGCACCAAACACTTCCCATTTGGGATCAAAAACAAAAACATGGAAAAAGGAACAGCTGCAGAACGACGGACTGGTGTTACAAGCATGATATACATAGATACAGGAAAAATGGCGTCGCGCTCATACTCACTTATTTTCGGAGCGGCAGCAACTGCCAGGAGTAACAGCCCAGTCAATGCATAAACATAACAAGGAAAAAGAGTGTCATCTGCGCTCGTTTCTATGTGTTCCATGTACAACAAAAATGGAGGTTTTTGTTTGTTTCAATGGCCATTGCAACGTAAGCCCACTCGCCACTTCAAGGCACCTCTTTAGAGTGGGTACCTAACAATTGTAACCAAAAGGCCGCTCTACTGAGCAGCTCCAAGCCCCTCCAGCTGCTTTTCAACGTCGTTCTGCAGCTGTTCCTTTTTCCATGTTTTTGTTTTTGATCCCAAATGGGAAGTGTTTGGTGCGTGTATAAATAAAAGCCACCATCTTTGCCTCTCCTTCGCTGAAAAGCAGCTGGAGGGGCTTGGAGCTGCTCAGTAGAGCGGCCTTTTGGTTACAATTGTTAGGTACCCACTCTAAAGAGGTGCCTTGAAGTGGCGAGTGGGCTTACGTTGCAATGGCCATTGAAACAAACAAAAACCTCCATTTTTGTTGTACATGGAACACATAGAAACGAGCGCAGATGACACTCTTTTTCCTTGTTATGTTTATGCATTGACTGGGCTGTTACTCCTGGCAGTTGCTGCCGCTCTGAAAATAAGTGAGTATGAGCGCGACGCCATTTTTTCTGTATCTATGTATATCATGCTTGTAACACCAGTCCGTCGTTCTGCAGCTGTTCCTTTTTCCATGTTTTTGTTTTTGATCCCAAATGGGAAGTGTTTGGTGCGTGTATAAATAAAAGCCACCATCTTTGCCTCTCCTTCGCTGAAAAGCAGCTGGAGGGGCTTGGAGCTGCTCAGTAGAGCGGCCTTTTGGTTACAATTGTTAGGTACCCACTCTAAAGAGGTGCCTTGAAGTGGCGAGTGGGCTTACGTTGCAATGGCCATTGAAACAAACAAAAACTCCATTTTTGTTGTACATGGAACACATAGAAACGAGCGCAGATGACACTCTTTTTCCTTGTTATGTTTATGCATTGACTGGGCTGTTACTCCTGGCAGTTGCTGCCGCTCCGAAAATAAGTGCGTATGAGCGCGACGCCATTTTTCCTGTATCTATGTATATCATGGTTGTAACACCAGTCCGTCGTTCTGCAGCTGTTCCTTTTTCCATGTTTTTTTTTTTGATCCCAAATGGGAAGTGTTTGGTGCGTGTATAAATAAAAGCCACCATCTTTGCCTCTCCTTCGCTGAAAAGCAGCTGGAGGGGCTTGGAGCTGCTCAGTAGAGCGGCCTTTTGGTTACAATTGTTAGGTACCCACTCTAAAGAGGTGCTTTGAAGTGGCGAGTGGGCTTACGTTGCAATGGCCATTGAAACAAACAAAAACCTCCATTTTTGTTGTACATGGAACACATAGAAACGAGCGCAGATGACACTCTTTTTCCTTGTTATGTTTATGCATTGACTGGGCTGTTACTCCTGGCAGTTGCTGCCGCTCCGAAAATAAGTGAGTATGAGCGCGACGCCATTTTTCCTGTATCTATGTATATCATGGTTGTAACACCAGTCCGTCGTTCTGCAGCTGTTCCTTTTTCCATGTTTTTGTTTTTGATCCCAAATGGGAAGTGTTTGGTGCGTGTATAAATAAAAGCCACCATCTTTGCCTCTCCTTCGCTGAAAAGCAGCTGGAGGGGCTTGGAGCTGCTCAGTAGAGCGGCCTTTTGGTTACAATTGTTAGGTACCCACTCTAAAGAGGTGCCTTGAAGTGGCGAGTGGGCTTACGTTGCAATGGCCATTGAAACAAACAAAAACCTCCATTTTTGTTGTACATGGAACACATAGAAACGAGCGCAGATGACACTCTTTTTCCTTGTTATGTTTATGCATTGACTGGGCTGTTACTCCTGGCAGTTGCTGCCGCTCCGAAAATAAGTGAGTATGAGCGCGACGCCATTTTTTCTGTATCTATGTATATCATGCTTGTAACACCAGTCCGTCGTTCTGCAGCTGTTCCTTTTTCCATGTTTTTGTTTTTGATCCCAAATGGGAAGTGTTTGGTGCGTGTATAAATAAAAGCCACCATCTTTGCCTCTCCTTCGCTGAAAAGCAGCTGGAGGGGCTTGGAGCTGCTCAGTAGAGTGGCCTTTTGGTTACAATTGTTAGGTACCCACTCTAAAGAGGTGCCTTGAAGTGGCGAGTGGGCTTACGTTGCAATGGCCATTGAAACAAACAAAAACCTCCATTTTTGTTGTACATGGAACACATAGAAACGAGCGCAGATGACACTCTTTTTCCTTGTTATGTTTATGCATTGACTGGGCTGTTACTCCTGGCAGTTGCTGCCGCTCCGAAAATAAGTGCGTATGAGCGCGACGCCATTTTTTCTGTATCTATGTATATCATGGTTGTAACACCAGTCCGTCGTTCTGCAGCTGTTCCTTTTTCCATGTTTTTGTTTTTGATCCAAATGGGAAGTGTTTGGTGCGTGTATAAATAAAAGCCACCATCTTTGCCTCTCCTTCGCTGAAAAGCAGCTGGAGGGGCTTGGAGCTGCTCAGTAGAGCGGCCTTTTGGTTACAATTGTTAGGTACCCACTCTAAAGAGGTGCTTTGAAGTGGCGAGTGGGCTTACGTTGCAATGGCCATTGAAACAAACAAAAACCTCCATTTTTGTTGTACATGGAACACATAGAAACGAGCGCAGATGACACTCTTTTTCCTTGTTATGTTTATGCATTGACTGGGCTGTTACTCCTGGCAGTTGCTGCCGCTCCGAAAATAAGTGCGTATGAGCGCGACGCCATTTTTTCTGTATCTATGTATATCATGGTTGTAACACCAGTCCGTCGTTCTGCAGCTGTTCCTTTTTCCATGTTTTTTGTTTTTGATCCCAAATGGGAAGTGTTTGGTGCGTGTATAAATAAAAGCCACCATCTTTGCCTCTCCTTCGCTGAAAAGCAGCTGGAGGGGCTTGGAGCTGCTCAGTAGAGCGGCCTTTTGGTTACAATTGTTAGGTACCCACTCTAAAGAGGTGCTTTGAAGTGGCGAGTGGGCTTACGTTGCAATGGCCATTGAAACAAACAAAAACCTCCATTTTTGTTGTACATGGAACACATAGAAACGAGCGCAGATGACACTCTTTTTCCTTGTTATGTTTATGCATTGACTGGGCTGTTACTCCTGGCAGTTGCTGCCGCTCCGAAAATAAGTGCGTATGAGCGCGACGCCATTTTTTCTGTATCTATGTATATCATGGTTGTAACACCAGTCCGTCGTTCTGCAGCTGTTCCTTTTTCCATGTTTTTTGTTTTTGATCCCAAATGGGAAGTGTTTGGTGCGTGTATAAATAAAAGCCACCATCTTTGCCTCTCCTTCGCTGAAAAGCAGCTGGAGGGGCTTGGAGCTGCTCAGTAGAGCGGCCTTTTGGTTACAATTGTTAACCCACTCTAAAGAGGTGCTTTGAAGTGGCGAGTGGGCTTACGTTGCAATGGCCATTGAAACAAACAAAAACCTCCATTTTTGTTGTACATGGAACACATAGAAACGAGCGCAGATGACACTCTTTTTCCTTGTTATGTTTATGCATTGACTGGGCTGTTACTCCTGGCAGTTGCTGCCGCTCCGAAAATAAGTGAGTATGAGCGCGACGCCATTTTTCCTGTATCTATGTATATCATGCTTGTAACACCAGTCCGTCGTTCTGCAGCTGTTCCTTTTTCCATGTTTTTGTTTTTGATCCAAATGGGAAGTGTTTGGTGCGTGTATAAATAAAAGCCACCATCTTTGCCTCTCCTTCGCTGAAAAGCAGCTGGAGGGGCTTGGAGCTGCTCAGTAGAGCGGCCTTTTGGTTACAATTGTTAGGTACCCACTCTAAAGAGGTGCCTTGAAGTGGCGAGTGGGCTTACGTTGCAATGGCCATTGAAACAAACAAAAACCTCCATTTTTGTTGTACATGGAACACATAGAAACGAGCGCAGATGACACTCTTTTTCCTTGTTATGTTTATGCATTGACTGGGCTGTTACTCCTGGCAGTTGCTGCCGCTCCGAAAATAAGTGAGTATGAGCGCGACGCCATTTTTTCTGTATCTTAGCATACTTCAAGGACTCCCTCTGAACCACTAACAGCCACAGTATGGATAGAGACAAAATACCAACCAATGGACATCAAAGATGGTGTCAATGACCTGGTCAGAGGATATCAATTCTGACACCTTTACTCTCTCTGACATATCCTTATCCTAACGTTAGTATGCTTAATACTTGTTTTATGCTATCCCTTCTTTTTTAAATTCTATTTTCTTGCATTCTGTTCTACATACAATATTTCCTATAGCTTGCCATTCTTTATTTGTATTTATTTATTTTTTGAGAAAGTATTTTACCAGGAAGGATACATTGAGATTTCTCTTGTTTTCAAGTATGTCCTGGGTGGCGAGTATGTGCCGATAGGTGTCTTGCCCAAATTACTGGAGAAATGCTCTGGCTGGGATTCAAACCTGTGTCTCCACAGTTATCGAGCGGTGATGTTACCTCTACTCCACCCAGCCGGCACATTTGCTGGTATTTAACTTAATGTTCCTTACGCTATGGGTGAACTCAACAACAACAAAAAATCAATAACAAACCCAGTAAATAAGAGTTAGACGGCATTGTGAAATTTTCTTCAGTGTAGACAAGAATAACCACCTTTCCCTGGTGTGCGTTTTAAGATTAGCCTGTCAGGCACTCACTTGGTCCCCAAACTGGGCATCACCATAATCCTGAATTGCTTGCATTATACAATAGGGATAAGTGTGCTGCAAGATTGACCCTCAAAAGTGATGCTGTGTCAATGACTTATTTGCAGTGAGCAAAAGAACCATATGCAGGGTGACTCATTCAAGGCTATCATTGTATTCATGGCATAGGCTATCACTGGTGAGCGAATAATTTGATATGGAATTAAAAACATTTTCCCATGCATCGTTTAATGAGATGCTGCTGTGCAGGGATGCCTAGGACCATTGGAGGTTTCAGCAGCTAAACACACAAACGAGGAGAGAAATAATAGTATAAGTACTGAGGAGGTGTGAATAGCTAACCTGTGTATATTTGTCCATGAGTAGATCTGTGGTGTCTGTGTGTGTCTGCATAGTTTTTTTTTTTAAACTAACATTTCCGTTTATGTATACAGTGCATACGTGTGCCACTACTTCAGTTGCTCTGTTGGATTCCTGCGCTTGTCTATTATATCTATATGTTTGTCTGAATGTATAAGTCCACCTGTTCATGTATCTTTATATGTCTGTTCAACATTTTTTGCACCTGTTTTTGCATAAATACATCTGTGTATGTGGGTGCGTGTAAAAGTATTTGTTTCTGTGCATTCATTGAACATGATTGTTTGTAAATGTATGGCTTAAAACCAAGCGAATGCTTTTTCAACGCATGATGCATTTTGCCTTTCAGACTTGAAATTGTTACTATCAGGTTTATTCAGAGAGAGACGAAACTCAGGAGAATTGGCAGGAGAAGAGAACAATCTAGACCAAATAGCCGATTTGGAAAGTGAGATAAATGGGCGAATTTTTCTGGTTTGGCTATTTTGACCTAGAATTTTCACAGTCAATCTCCTGAGTTTCACCTTTAGTGAATAGACCTGTATATGTGAGTGTGAACAAAGACACTCAACAGGGTGACCACAATATCACATGCAAACAACATCCTTATAAATAGTGTGCTGCCTTATGGAATAATCGGTGTAACTCCCATCCCCCCAAAAAAGTACACAAATACGCCTCAAAAAATAATAAAAAGGATACATTTTCTACGTGGCACAATATGGGTGATTGGTGTTAAGTCGCCAATTCACAGTACACCGTTGTTGTTTTATTGTGTTTTTTCTCTTTTTGAGATCTACAAATGTTCACCACATTTTTGTACACCTACAAAGAATTGCCATCTAAGCACCTATCACCCATACTGTGCCACGTGGAAACTTTTTACCCTTTCTTTTACGTATAAAATATGATGTTTAGGAAGTACGATCATGTATCATCTAAAACTAAAAAAATTGTAATGTTAACTACAGGGGCATGTGATTGAACAAATGCCTGTAACAGGAAGCTTGTGATATCACCTGGATGCTCTATTTATGCATGGGCATAAGAATTTCTTAATCTAAAATATTTTTAGTGCAAAGCGCAACGATTTGTGGATTTCTAGCTGTCTAACTAAAGACAAAATATCAAAAATAAAGTCTATCATGTCACATTTTCCCCAGATCACAAAATTCTAAATTTCACCCCGCTCCCTTTTTCTTTTGCCCAGTTATTTAAACTGGAGCACGCTACTCCTTCTCTTCAGCTCAGGGCTTCTGAAATGCAGAACTAGGGATGTGCATGGCTGAAAAATTAGTTTTGTTTAGTTTCGTTTCGTTACGTTTTTAAATAATTTGTTTTCGGAATTTCGGGAAACTAATTTCGTTTCGTATTTTGTTTAGTTTCGGATCGATATGAAATTTCGAATCAATTCGAATTTCATATATCAATTCGATAGTTGATATCAATTGGAATTTTGGATCACTAAATAAAGTCCCAATTAAACAAATTTTGCTGTTAAAAGAAATTTTAAATTAAATTTTAAGCTGTGTCACAGATTTAGTATTTGAGTCAAATTAAACAGTGCAAAATTAATTTGCTGACTATTACTTGTATAGTTGATATCAATTTGATAGTTCATTTCAAATTCAATAGTTGATATCAGTTATTCAAATCTTTCTTTTATGATGATGACACAGTGTAAAACGAAATAAATTCGTTATATACTGTTTCGTTTCATTTCTAATTTGCATTGTATCGATTCGTTATTCGGAATTACTTCCGAATACGAATTATCAAATTTCGTTTCAAATTCCGAATTTTTCCAAAACGAATGCACATCTCTATGCAGCTTTTTCTTGCAATTTGCGTACCTGCATACAATGTGCAAATTGTAGCTCCTGTGCAGAATAATGAATTAGAACTGTGCGTGCGCAAGCAGAACCAATACATCATCTGCCGTCTCTCCGGATGAGAGGAAAGAGAGGATGATGTCAACCCGCAGAGCCTGCTGAAAATCACCAGTGATGGGCAGCCAGGAGATTCAAAATCCTACATGTCTGGTTACACATGTGTGGGTGGAGGAAACTCCTCCTCTTCACTTAACAATTGAGTGAGGGTGGGTGGGAGAGGAGGAGGGCAATCCACACAGCCTGACCACTATAAGAAGCTAAAGTGGCGAGGGTGTGCACAGTGTTCCTTTACGTTGTAACTTTGAATTTCATGAACATCTTTTCTTTTATTATAAGCATGTAATTTGGTCATAGTAATACATGTCTCGTTATAATTTCCCTCTAGTTATTTTCACCTTTGCTGATGATCCAATTGCAGCTTAATTTAATTACAACTTCCTAGTTTTTCCACTATTTGAACTCAGTTACTGATTTCATTTGAGCCGCTAACTTAATGAGTGAGCCTTTAACTCTTATGTTTAGATCAGTGTTTCTCAAACCTGTCCTCAGGACCCACTAAGGCTAGGGTCAGACGAACGCATTTTTCACGTGCGTTTAGCCGCACGAAATCACGGCCGTGCTAGCAGCAAATGACGTCCAATGCCGGGGAACATACGACGAACGGCCGCACGAAAGTTCGTCTGTGCAACGCAAGTGTCCGACGAACGCATTTTTTCGAGAACGTCAAACCGCTACTACTGACGTACAGAGTGCGCTGCGTCCGCTAGAGGCGTGTGTGTGTGATTAGGAGAAGTCAGATGCTGCTAATGTCCGGCTAACATAACGTCCAGACACAAAAAGTGTTTTATTGATGATCCGTACAAAATCACGGACGAAACGGCGCATCGTATGACCGCTATCGCGTATTCCGGGAAAAAATACGTACGTTCGTTCGAACGCACTTTTTCACGGGCAACGTGAAAAATGCGTTCGTCTGACCCTAGCCTAAAAGGCCAGGTTTGCCAGATATCTGAAGCACAGCACAGGTGATATAATTTGCTGCTCAGTGATTGCAGGATTCAGTCTGCTTTTCTCCATGGTGATCTACAAACTCTGGCCTGTTAGGAGGTCCTAAAGACAGATTTGAGAAACACTGGTCTAGAGCTTGGCTGCTATTCTATATTAAGCCTCATTGGCGTGCACGGCGCGTGTGCCTGGTGTGGCCAGGCACACCATAATGGTGAGCGAAGAGGCGCTCTTTCACCTCCTACATTGACATTTTAGATGTTTCTTTTCTGGTTCATGATGAAAAGCATATAAACTGACTGTATCCCTGATTACAGGCTTGTAATTTCTAATGAAAAATGTATATTTTGTGAAAAAATCTTCTAAACATAATTTTTCAATTGAAAAATGTTCCATTGGCGCACACCCTAGTGCAACAGACTGTACACGCCAGTGTTACGCAGCAATGCCTGACGTGGCTCGGTTTGTTCGGCAGCCTACTGTACATTTAAGTTCTTGAAAATCAGAGAATAAAAAGCGATACCATAAGAGAATAGAAATAGCTACATGGGTGGAGATAGTTTCTCGCTATTACTCCTATTTTATTGTCTGTTTTTCTTGACTGTTAAAGTGCCCATCCATTAAACGTAAAATTTAGCTTCCGGAACTTCTATCATCTCTTTCATTGAATGTACCCTACATATTATTGTATTTATCACTGCTTTTTAAAACTACTTTAGCCTTATAGCTCAACCGCATACCTTATTTATTTATTTATAAAGTATTTTACCAGGAAGGATACATTGAGATTTCTCTCGTTTTCAAGTATGTCCTGGGTTCAAGAACATTGAATTGTTACAGTCGTTACAGAAATACAAAGTAATAAAATGCAAGATATTAAAACCACAAATATACAGATTAACAGAAAATAAATATGTAAGTAATATAGTCACTATGTTACATGTTTACAGGTGCATTCTGTATTGAGGTATGTTAATAGGGAGCTCTTGAGTGACTTTAGACTGGGTAAAGATTTGATGGCGTCTGGGAGGTTATTCCATAATTGTGGCGCTCTGTAGGAAAATGAGGATCGAGCCACTTTCTTTTTGTATTGTGGTATATACTGTACCTTCAAACAAGGTTTTCTATTAGGATCGTACATATAAGCCTGATTTAAACTTAGACAAACAAGTGAGTGAGATGTTTTTGGTGTGTCAGAAATGGCAAAATGTGCTGTAATATGAACAATTAGGCTTGATTATGTATGGGATTGCTTGAAATAGAACTTTTATTCTGCTTGAGGGTACTTTCAGTTTTGTTATACGTACAGACACAAGGGTTTGATTAAACATACGTGTTTAATTAATGGAAACTGGAAACATATGCAGAGTTTTCCATGCTTGCACTGAAATATTCTGATTGAAAGGGAGAGGTAGTAATGCAAGTCCAATGCTGAGAAACATAGAAATGATTAGAAATATGATTGTGTATAAACACAGAAACTGCACCAATGTGAAATAACGGTGTCTTGAGATTCATCTGCAGAAAAGCAGTATGTTAAATGCACTTAGCTATTTTTACCTGACTCTGGGGACCATTTAATAATGGAGAACATGAGACCCCCAAATGTTTTACGCAGAAACAGGAAACAATTGAGATAATCAGGACAAACGGTATGTTACACAACTATGTTCTATAGAATAAATAATTTTGTAAATGTGAAAAATTTTCACAAAATTGAGCTTTTTTAATTAAATTAATTTTGTTTCACAGCAAGTCTCATAAATCATAAATGCTTTATTGCCATTTCGCTTTATCTTGGCTTAGACACTATCAGGGTTACACAGAGAAAGGTGAAACTCTGGAGAACGTTTGGAGATTAGAAGTGAAAATTCTAGGTCAAAATAGCCAAACAAGAAAAATTCTCCCATTTATCTCACTTTCCAAATCGGCTATTTTGACCTAGAATTTTCACTTCTCCAAAAGTTCTCCAGTTTCACCTTTCTCTGAATAACCCTGTATTGCCCATTTTCCTTTCATAGGGTGGCATATTAATTCAGTGTAGATCCTTTTGCAACGGATTTATAGATCTAGCAAGTAAATATGTGGTGTTAATATAACTGTAGGTGAGAAAGAGGTGTGCAGGATCCAGTTTCTGGGACCTTTTGAGGCCTGTGCTGTGTAGTGGAGGACATTGTTATGCCTATCTCCGAAAGTCTGAATGTATTAAGCCCATCTTTTCATCATGTCACAATTTTGTTTTAAAAAGTTATATTTCTAATTTCATGACGCTTGCTGGTTTAATTTTAGGATATGTTGTTTAGTATGTTTTCTGACTGGATATTCTTATCCTGCTGTTGGCTATTTTGTCAAATCTTTGGCGTTTGCCTCAAATGCCATATTTTTTTAATTATTTGTGCTATGTCCGGCAGAGTGACATGGAGCAGATGTTACCAATTAGCAACATGGACATTGCTATCATATATTTGACTATAAACTTTTGGGTTTTGGATTTATAGATGTTCTTATGAAACACAGGTGAAGGTGGGCCAGCAGCTAGTTAAATTCTGTTACTGAAACTGGTCTAGGTGCTTAAAGTCCTTTCATAGTATACTATGATATATGTTATCAAATGTATTGTTTACTTTAAGGGACATTTGTGGCCACTCAATGTAATTTGTGTCACCATGTGGATGCAACCCTCTGCAGCCCTCTAACCTTAAGAGGGATGCTCTCAAAGGGCTTTTTTAACCCTGCTAATGTAGGGCTTAGCTCATCCTAGAAGCTCAGATCAGCACAACCAGACATGATCTAAGGGGATTGGGACCAGGATATGGGGACAGATGTGGGTCCCATATCGCTCACGATTCCAGCCCGGAACCCTATATAAGAGCCGATTCTGGCCGGCTCTTCCACAGGTTTGCCTTTCCAAGTATCTCCACACGGTCCAAGACTTCCACTTGTCTCACAGAGCACTGACCATATCCCTATTTAATGGCGTGACTCGTTATAGTCAGGGCTCTGTTCTTGATTCACATGTGTGTGTTTTGGTTTTCTGCTCCAAACCACAGTTTCCTCTGCTGATCCTGTTCACTTTCAACCAGCTCTCCAGTGAGGCCTCTGGCTTACCCCCAGACCCTGCAATAACATGTGCAGTGAATACCAGTCCTGAAAGTCAGTGGATCACCATAGCTATTTTGTACAATTCTGTGTCATATCATCTCACTGCCAGCTGTGCTTTTGTGATCCTAGTCTGCTGTGTTCCAAGGCAACTTAATGTCCAAATGATTAGAGAGCGAGCTCTATGCTAATGCAAGGCATTAAGTACAGGTTAAATTGGGAATATTATTATTGTCATCATTTATACAGCGCCAACAGTTTTCGCAGTGCTTTATAATAACCAAAGGGAACAAGATACAGATAAACAGATATAGGATGGAAACAAGAGCTCTTGCTCATAGGAGCTTGCAGTCTGTAGGTGCAGAGGATACAGGAGGGGCTATTGTTTAACCTTTTTACCCCCTTCTATTATAACTCTAGAGTATCCTTTAAATAAAACGAGTTTATCTTTGTTACAAGAACATGTAAATGTGAGGTTTCTGGATATTTACAGGGTTATTCAGTGAGAGGTGAAAACCAGGAGAATGACTGGAGAAGTGAAAATTCTAAGTCAAAATAGCCAAACCAGAAACATTTTCCCATTTATCTCTTTCCAAATTGGCTATTTTTACCTAGAATTTTCACTTCTCCAGTTATTTTCCTGGTTTTCACCTCTCTCTGAATAACCCTGTTAGTATTAACCACTGAAGGAAAATAACCTATTCCCATTCAAGTTGTCCTGTGAAGTCAATTGAAAAGGATACCAAACAGGGATATGTTCTAAAAACAAATAGAAAAAACATATAGGGGAATATCCTACATACAAAATAGTGCGCAGATAAATTGTCAACTCACAGAGTTTCGTGCTTCTGTGAGTTGCCAAGTTATCTACGCACTTTTTTGTATGTGGGATATTACCCTATATGTTTTTTCTAAGTCAATTGAAAAGCCCAATGCACAGTATATGTTTATTAATACTAGATGACAAATATTTAACAGGAAACATGTAAAGTAGTATAAACAGAATTATAGTGTATTATGAGGCGCTTCCATTTCAACCCCAGTATTGTATTATCTAATAGCCATGTTCACATAAGCCAATGAAATGATGAATGACGTGATTTATGTGAGAGGGAGATACAATCCGCTGTCATGATTAATTGTATCATTTTGTTACATGGTATGGTTTAATACTTTTTCCCACATATAGTAAGTAAAGGCAGCATGTCCTCTTCGCTCCTGTTGCCAGTCTTTGAGAAATACTCTGTGAGAGATAAGTTGATTCACAGTGTATGGAAAGAAATGAAAGTTTTACTTATTTTCAGTGGTTTGCATAGCAGAAAATAACCAGAAATTAGACAACAACTTTTTAACACTCGCATCAAATAAACAGTGTTAGAATATATCCCGGCTGGGTGGAGTAGAGGTAACATCAGTGCTCTGCATGGAGAGAGCCTGTGGAGACATGGGTTCAATCCCAGCAAGAGCACCTCTCCAGTAAGTGTCCTTGGGCAAGACACCTAACGGTACATACCTGCCACCCAGGACATACTTGAAAACGAGAGAAATCTCAATGTATCCTTCCTGGTAAAATACTTTCTCAAAAAAAAATTAAACAAATTCAGTGATCGTACTTAATTACCAAGCTGACCTTTAACGGAATCTCAAATTTGAGTTAGAAAGTATTTTAACATATTTTTGGAATAATTTGTTATTTTTTGTTTACCTTTAGCTTTGAGTTTAGATAGCATAAACCTACACGTATTAAGGATGTTCTAGTTTGACCAGGTTGTGTATGTCTTGAGATCTTGATTTGTGTCATCCCTGCAGTCAATGGGACAATATCATGGACAAGGATTCTCCTAATTTATATGTGTACATTGTACATTAAAAATTAACAATTGAGCAAATTGTTCTTAACTTTAGGTTTAATGGCTAATGTAATTTAATCTAAAGATAAAAGCTCCCACCCATTCTTTCATATTAGCAATATTAGTACTCAGTCCTCTGATTATGTTTTGTATATTTCCGATATACACGCACCTTCTTTAGTTCCTGAAAGACTTTACTCATTTTCCAACATTTCCAATTTCAAGTATGTGAGTAGGAATAAATTGGTTAATAACACCCCCAAGGCATACATGGAAAAAGGAAACAGGGAAAAGCTAAATATATCCTTCCTGGTTGAATAAGTTGATTTTATTAACTGAGGAAAAATGGTAAAAAAAAAATCATCTTCTCAGTATGTCTTTGCAAGGCCACATATTGCACTTAATTCTATTTTTTCGACATGCGCGAGACACCATCAAATTGATGACTGATTTTTTTTAAACTGCTCTAATATTGGGTTCTACAAAGGCAAGCATAATCATTTTCTACATGCTTAACCACCACTCTAGCCATCAACGTCTCTGTTATAAAGGTATTTGCCTTTACCACGAGAGTCAGGAACACAGCAAGAAGGAGCCATCTTCCTTCTAGAGCTAGTTTTATCACTTTAACATTTAAACTGTGTCTTGCTGAGCAGAGAGTTACTGGTTACTTTGGAAACTGATGGGTTAAGCCTCCGACAGGTTTAAAAACTGGGTTTTGAAATGGTCACTTTTTCCCCCTCTCTCACAGCCATTATAGTGATCATCTGAGCTTCTACAAGGTAAATACTTTTGGAAAATAAGTGGAAATTTGCTGCAAATCAGCCCCTTTTGTGTGTGGCCACAGGAGCATTCTGAAATGTTTGGACACTAATACCCGTTCATTTTCCTGGTTCTATAAATAAAAGCTGCCAGCTATGTGGCAGCCATGAAATGTTATTCTTCAAAGCTCAGCGGGATACCTCATCCTTATTACCACGGCAGGGGGCAGGACAGGCCCAAAACAGCAAGACAACTGAATCAAGACATTTTCAATGTCTAACAAAATGACTATGGTTTAGAAAGGAGTATAAGGTTGGAAGAAATTGGACTGCTTTTGTGCTCGGCGTAATACCTTTGTAAAAAGAGTTCAGATAACAAAAATCTCTCTTTTTTTTAAAAGTAATGTGCAAGCATATTTTTGAATTCTATATGAAAACCGCAGGATCCTTTAGAGATAAAATTGACACTTCTTTCGTCATTAAAAAAAATATATGTGACACCCCTTAAATATTACCTACCTCCAAAGATCAAATTTTCGTGTTACAATGTGAAGACGGAATAGGCCATGACAATCTAAACTAGCAAAAACATATAGAGCTGGAAAACAAAAATGGAGATTGGAATTAAAGAAAAAATATATAGCAATTGATGGGGATGAAACAAAGCATTCATTTTGACTTCCATCTGTAATATTTCAGAGTATGCTTTTTATTAATTTATTTATTTTCTCTTGTTTGATAAAAAAAAACACCCAAGGCTATCTAAAGCAAACCCTCTCTTAATAAATAAATACATAGTTGCTGCCAGTAGCAAGAAACTGATATTTTTTAGTTGAATTTACTTTTGTTAGGACAGATGTGCTTATCATTTCACACAAGCCATTAAATCATGCAAAAAGTCAAAATATGGGTTGCGTTACTTTTGCAAAATACAATGGTAAAAGGAAAAAAAAAATTGGTCAAATTGCAAGCAGCTGGATAAATAAACTGGCTGGTTTCTTGTACTGCTACAAAAAAATAGAATGTAAGGGGAACAAAGCCCTTGTAATCATTTCAACTTCTCCAGTTGTACTAGAATTTTATAATAGTTTAAATTTCACTATCAATTAAAATGAGAAAATATGACGTAATGAGAGTTTCATGCATAAGAGCCTGAAAAAATGTTATTGCTTTTAGAAAAAAAAAATCACAATTAATAACACATATTAAGTGCTATGTTTTACTGATGACGTGTGTCTGAAATACTAAGATAATAAAATAATATGTTTTAAAGATCCCACAAACCACTGGAAATCACTTTCATTTGCGCATAAATAACTTCAAATTAAACATTGTAAAAATATGCATCTTATACATAGCAACACTACAATTTCTCCCACGTGTATATATACACACACACACCACCTACGTGGCAGATAACATCTTGGCAATTTGCCAATCAGCAATATTTGTTGACAGTCTAATAATCCAATCCATGTCAGCCTGTTATCAGTTTGTCAAGTTACTTGATACGCTCACAGTTATTCTGCATTAGTGTAATTATACAAGCACATAAGACCAAAAACGGAAAATTCTATATAACTCATTTCATTACCATTTCTTACTATGTCTATGTTCATAAATCTAAATCTGAACATTTTTTGGGTTAAATAAATCTATACGTGTAATATTTTTCTCTTGAACAACAAAAACAATGATATGGCTCGCATACTGTATTGTAGGATTTGCAGTGACGTCTAACCTAGTTTTTCCACATTTTTATAGGAAACATGGCATGGTGTGTGATCTGACATAGTCTGTCGTATAGTATTAAACCACCTGTGAGAATGTGAAAAAGATACCAGGAGTTAACGACATTATGAAAGAAATATATATATATATATATTTATTAAGGTGCACATTTCAAAAACTCTAAATCAAAGGCAATGACGTCTAAACAAGTGAGCAAAGGACAAAACAAAATATTTACATTTTAAAAAGTTTCCATTTTTAAATATAATTTCCAGAATGCATGAAAATAATAACACACATATATATATATATGTATTTCTTTGATTTTAAAAAGTTCATTCTGTTTTACAGAAGAGAAAGACACACATTGTCTTCTAAACCCTGGGCTTATGGAGACTGTTTCTATAGAAAAAAAATGCAAATGACGAACAGTTATTTCTATAAAGTAGATACAATTAAGCAGGGCAGAGATGTTGAAATTTCCCTTTGTAATTGTATTTTCTTTCTTTCTCTGCTTTTTAACATTGGGATCATAACTTATAGTTTTATAATTGATCATATGAACATATTTTTATATATATATATATTTATATATACATAAATCAGCTGATGAATGAAAAAAAAATACTAGAAGACTGGTGTTAATAATAGCAATAAATATCACCTTACCTAATAACACAGCAGACATTCTGGACTGGCAGGTAGCAAATTAACTGCATCTGGTGTCAAGAGGAGTTAATTAACATTTTCTTAGATGTGTTCTGTCAGTTATGGATTAAAGAGAAGGTTTTTTTTGTGGTTCTCCCTTCAGACTACTGAGAAACGAGGAACATGAAGCTTGTTTCCTAGTCTCGGACTAACTGCATGTAGACCAATTTTTTATACAATGTTGTTGTAATGTTACACATTAAAAGTGGATGTGCTGCATGCAGAGAACCACTTTCCCCACAGTTCTGTCATCTCACTTTTAATACCCATTGCTTGCTTGCTGCTAAGCAGCACTAAACACAGATGGATCAGTAGAAAGATAAACTGCCACATACCACAGTTCTGCGTTTTGACAAAGAAGACATTGACCTTAATCGTACCAAGCAAGTGCACCATGAGACCTCAAAAATTGTTCTCTATCAGGCACTTGCTTGTGGCACAGATAAGATTTATCTTACAGCACGGAGTCACAATTAAAAAGAAAGATGAAATAGCACAAGAGGGGCTAACGAGTTTTTTCAAGCGTACCAATCGGCCTAGTGCAATGTCAAAGCCCTGGGCTAAATTTGCAGGTGGTCAAGCATCTCCTTTTCAAAAGGTTAACCTACAAAGAGCGCACAAGCTCTACTTCGTGTGAATACAGAACCAGCACCCAGGGAGCTAGGCAACAATAAGAAAATAATGACATCAACCTGACCGCGGTTAAGTACATAACACGCTGAAGGTTCACGGATGTGTGGCCTGGAACAATAAGGGGAGAAAGAAAGAAGGCTGGTTGGCTGGATCCCAGCATTTATTATCCATGCTGTGAGACCAAGGGAAGGTATGATACAGGCTGCCATTTCAATTGACTGTCAGTTAATCTCTCAATTTGTGGAAGAGAAAAACAAAATAATGTATACAAAGTTCTGTAAGCAGGCCTCCATCCCTCTTCTAATGCTTTCATGTTTTTTTTTTTCTTAATTAATACATTCTTTTGGAATGCCTTGCTCAATAAAGCCTGCATGCTTTCTCTGCAGACAAGCCACCCACCGATGATTGCTTACCACCAACATGAAAGTGTCTGGGATAACTATTTTCCAGCGAGGAATAAAGGCAAACCACCACACAGCTCACACCCCTTTCAAATAGAACATAACAGTGACGTATCACTGATATCTATACAGACCCTCTTTCAAAGCTGTTAAAACCTTTGTAATTCATTGTATTTCAAGACTATATTTTATGTTGCTGTAGGAGATTAGCGGATTAGATAGACATATTGTTGGTCAACATATTGTTGTTCTATATACTGTTTAATAAATATTTAATATTTTTATTAGTGATATTGCAGAAGGTATTAATGGAAAAGTATGTCTTTTTGCTGATGACACAAAGATTTGCAACAGGGTTGACGTTCCTGGAGGGATCAGCCAAATGACAAATGATTTAGGTAAACTAAAAAAATGGTCGGAGCTGTGGCAATTGAGTTTTAATGTGAATAAGTGCAAGATAATGCACCTGGGACGTAAAAACCCAAGAGCTGAATATAGAATATTTGATACAGTCCTAACCTCAACATCTGAGGAAAGGGATTTAGGGGTTATTATTGCAGAGGATCTAAAGGTAAGTAGTCAATGTAATAGAGCAGCAGGAAATGCTAGCAGAATGCTTGGTTGTGTAGGGAGAGATATTAGCAGTAGGAAAAGGGAAGTGCTCATGCCACTGTACAGAGCACTGGTGAGACCTCACTTGGAGTACTGTGTGCAGTACTGGAGACCGTATCTCCAGAAGGATATAGACATCTTAGAGAGAGTTCAGAGAAGGGCTACTAAAATGGTGTACGGCTTGAAGGAGAAAAGTTACCAGGAAAGGCTTAATGATCTTAACATGTACAGCTTGGAAAAAAGACGAGACAGAGGAGATATGATAGAAACATTTAAATACGTAAAGGGAATCCACAAGGTAGAGGAAGGGAGTATATTTAAAAGGAAACAAAGTAGCAAAACAAGAGGACATAGTCTTAGATTAGAGGGGCAAAGGTTTAAAAGTAACATCAGAAAGCATTATTTTACTGAGCGGGTGGTGGATACATGGAACAGTCTTCCAGTTGAAGTGGTAGAGGCCAAAACAGTAATTGAATTTAAGCAAGCATGGGATAGGCATAAGGCTATCCTAAACAAAAGATAAATCCAGGTAAAGTATCCATGTAATTGGGCAGACTAGATGGGCCGAAAGGTTCTTATCTGCCGACATTTTTCTATGTTTCTATGTTTCTATATCTATCTATCCAGGGGTCATGTCCTAAAGAAAGAAGTATGAAGATGCACTTATATTTCTGTCCCCTAAATAGCACATATCATCTTTAACTTAACCCAAAAACACACACTCAGATCTGATGTTTTTTATGTATATATATGTGGACTTAAGGAAAAATATATGATAAACCATACATAAATTGTGAATTAAACAGGGAAAGATATGATTGAACAACTTAATAAAAGCTAGTGTGTGCACACTATGGGAACTCCGTTCTCCCTGCATAGATAGTGGATAAACTGTGTTCCCATCACGTGTACCCCATTACTTGACCATTGTATCTAATATCTAGCTATCTCTCCAGGAAATGAAATAAATACTTGGACAATCTGTAACCGGTATGTTTTTATAATCTATTTAAATTATAGTACGGTTTGTGACATTGCACATTAACATGTAAGAAATGCCAATTTTTCATTGTTTCCATAAAGGCAACACCACCTGAAGTCTCAAAGTACACTGTTGCATTGAAATAATGTCCAGAGTGTGTTATGGAGTCTAATGCATGCCAGAAAAATACATATACAGTATTACCCCAGTTCATATATTGAGCAAAAAGCCATCATGGTTTTATTTGGGGTTCTAAGAATTCTAACCCTACCATTGGCACAAAAAGCAGAAATATTTTTTCAGCCCACTCAAACGTCTTTGGTTTGGTTTACCTTCTGTGGAACACCATGCTAAACATCGCATTGCCATATGAATTTCCCAAACCTGCCCTCAGGGAGCACTCGAAAGGCCAGGTTTGCAAGATATCTGAAGCACAGCACAGGTGATATGATTTTATAATCATTAATTCCAATATTCAGTCTGGATTTCCAGAAGGTAATCTTTAAAATCTGGCCATGAGGACCAGGCTTGGGAAGCACTACGTTACAGTAAAGAGGATATTGCTGGTACTGTTAGTTGGTAAATTCGAGATGGCACTAGGTACAGGTTTTTTTGTTATAACCATAATATGAAGGAAACATATGAATGGATGTGAAGCTAGTGAAAAAAGATGACGATTCCAGAGTCCAGAAGACCACAGAGCCATTTTTGGGATGTTACCCAACCTGAGGATAATGAATCCCAAATAAAACTGGAAGGTGGAAATGTCAGGGATTACATCGCCAAAACAACATGGGTTATTTGATGGATGGCTTGGTCATACTGGATGGAGTACTCAAATTGACAGATCAAGTTGAAACAACTTGCATATACAGGTATATACTCCAGGAGATGTACTGTAATCTGACATGACTGACAATACGATGAACACCGATAAAACAAAATCCTGTGGAAGATACTTTGCATATGTTAAACTATTTTGTACACGCAGCATTACAAACACCTACAGTGATGTTTTCTTAGAAATATTGACAGGCATCACTTGCAATGTTTTAGCAATTAAAATAAAGTAGTCATTAGCATTAATGAGAATTAAAACTTCAGTAGAAAAATCAAGCAATTTTATGGGATTTGCAACACAGTTAAGGGAAGACAGTACCTCAGAAATTATATTACATAATGTGTTTTGTCATCGACTGATGTGTCACTAGAGGAAAAACAAGCATTTTATTGTCATTTTGTAGCATTTAAAAGAAATATACAGCTAATATATTGCACTACTAACTTTGTTCTGCCACCACTGAGAAGTTAATTTTATTACAGCCACCTTTATTTGTGCTTTCAGTTGTTTCTCTTAAGTCTTTCAAACAGATTTAAAGAAACCAATATTATTATGTTTTAGCAAACCAGAGTGTAACATAGAAACATAACAACGTAGAAAATGTCGGCAGATAAGAACCTTTCGGCCCATCTAGTCTGCCCAATTACATGGATACTTTACCTGGATTTATCTTTTATTTAGGATAGCCTTAGGTCTATCCCATGCCTGCTTAAATTCAATCACTGTTTTGGCCTCTACCACTTCTACTGGAAGGCTGTTCCATGTATCCACCACCCTCTCAGTAAAATAATGCTTCCTGATGTTACTTTTAAACTTTTGCCCCTCTAATCTAAGACTATGTCCTCTTGTTTTGCTACTTTGTTTCCTTTTAAATATCCTCCCTTCCTCTACCTTGTGGATTCCCTTTTCGTATTTAAATGTTTCTATCATATCTCCTCTGTCTCGTCTTTTTTCCAAGCTGTACATGTTAAGATCATTAAGCCTTTCCTGGTAACTTTTCTCCTTCAAGCCGTACCCCATTTTAGTAGCCCTTCTCTGAACTCTCTCTAAGATGTCTATATCCTTCTGGAGATACGGTCTCCAGTACTGCACACAGTACTCCAAGTGAGGTCTCACCAGTGCTCTGTACAGTGGCATGAGCACTTCCCTTTTCCTACTGCTAATACCTCTCCCTACACAAACAAGCATTCTGCCAGCATTTCCTGCAGCTCTATTACATTGACTACTTACCTTTAGATCCTCTGAAATAATAACCCCTAAATCCCTTTCCTCAGATGTTGAGGTTAGGACTGTATCAAATATTCTATATTCAGCCCTTGGGTTTTTACGCCCCAGGTGCATTATCTTGCACTTATCCACATTAAAACTCAATTGCCACAGCTCCGACAATTTTTTTAGTTTACCTAAATCATTTGTCATTTGGCTGATCCCTCCAGGAACGTCAACCCTGTTGCAAATCTTTGTGTCATCAGCAAAAAGACATACTTTTCCATTAATACCTTCTGCAATATCACTAATAAAAATATTAAAGAGAATGGGTCCAAGTACTGACCCCTGAGGTACCCCACTGGTAACAAGACCTTGAGCCAAATAAACTCCATTTACCACAACTCTCTGTTGCCTGTCACTCAGATAGATATTATATAATAATTTAATATATCATCCCTGGATCTCATTATTTAGCCATACTGTTTCTTTTGTGTTTTAACAACTTTTAATCTGAGGCGTCTGATGACATTTCAAGTTGATGGCCCGCCAGACTGGAAACATAAATGATCATCTGCCTTCAAACACCCACAGGTTACCCCTATAGTAAAGAGACCCTCCCTTGATCTCAACTCTTTTTCTAACTAGCATCCTGTATTCCTGCTTCTGTTTCCTGCTAAACTCTTGGAAAAAATAGTTTTCAACCATTTCTCCTTTTTTCCTCTAATTCCATACTTGACCCCCTACAATCAGGCTTTAGTCCCCCCAACACTCAATGGAAACTGCCCCCACCAAAGTCACCACTGACCTCTTAACCGTTAAAACCATGGCCACTATTCTATATTCATCTTGCCTCTCAGCTGCTTTCAACACTGTCAACCACCCCCTCTTTTTACAGACTCTCTGCTCTCTCGGTCTCTGACACTGCACTCCCTTGGATTGACTCCTGTCTATCTAACAGGTCCTTCTCTGTGTCATTTACTGACAACTACTCCTCTTCAATGCCTTTATAAGTTGGTGTACCTCAGGACTCTGTTCTGGGTATTCTGCTTTAATTATCCCCTCTATGCTGATGATACTCAGATCTACCTCTCCACCTCTCCTCACCTAAAGATTTACAGGTTGAAGAGTGAGCACCTACTAATTCCCCCCTCTAATGCTTCTCCACCTCCAAACTTTTCTATCACTGGTGACGGCGTCACTATCTCATCATCAAACCAGGTTCGATGTCTTGGAGATACACTTGACTCCTCTCTGTCCTTCAACCCCCACATCCATTCTCTCTCTTCCTCCTGCCTCAACAAATTGCATAATATTTCCAAACTGTGGCTGTTTCTTACCATTGACACCAGCAAACAACTCATCCACACCCTTGTAGTTCCCCGATTTGACTACTGTATTATCCTTCTAGCTGGTCTCCCTCTCTCCCACCTCTCCCCTCTACAGTACATCCTAAATGCCTCTGCCATCTGCCGCTCTGTCTCTGCCACTCCCTTCTGCGAGTCCCTTCACTGGATCCCCATCCACTGGAGAATTAATTTCAAAATTCTCACCTTGAGGTACAAAGCCCTTACTAAAACCGCTACACACTACCTGTCCTCACTAATAACGAAATACACCCCAGCCAGCTCCCCAAGATCAAATGGCGACCTGCATCTAGTTCCCATATTACCACTTCTCAGGCTAGACTGCAGGACTTCTCAAGTGCAGCACACACCCTCTGGAATGAACTCCCTCATGCTGTCTGACCTTCCCCTAATCTACCTCCCCTACCTAAAGACATTCCTATTCAGGGAAGCCTACCAACCAACTCACTAACACACTTCACTTCCCTAACCAGTCCGTCACTCTCATCTTGCAATCCTCTCCTCCTGTTTCTCACCCTCCAACCCTTCTAGATTGTAAGTTCTGCAGGAATAGGGCCCTCATTTCCTCCGGTGTTGGTTTGTCAAATGATGTTCGGGCACAATGTATTGTAACACTGTCTATAAGACAGTCTCAGACAGCTGAGGATGGTGACTTACAGCACCTCCATGAAGTCCTTATCAGATTTTTGAAAGGAGTCCAAATAGATGATAAGAGCTTTTAATTCCACTTAGCAACAGTAGAGGGCAATAACAAGGGAAACTGCTGTACTAATTAAATGGGCATAACATATTTTATCAAATGTTGAATTACACAAAAAAGTTAATGACCCAATAGAAAAAAAGTAATGTATAATTACATATTTTTTCTGCAAAAAGAAAAAATGATAGGGCGCTGCCCCAATTTCCAGTATTGAAGAGTCTCCACTGCTATTAACAGTTTTCATTTGTCTTACAACATTAATAAAGGTGCTACAAAACACGATGGAATAGATTTCAATTGAATTTACCTTTTTTTCTTACTGTAGAAATAACCTAGGGGTTTCACAAATTGAATAATCTGGAGAGGGATCCTCTATCAGTTTGCATTCTCCCTGTCTTCTTATCCCTCTAATGTTTTTTAAATATTTTTTTAGAAGCAGCGGGAGGACATGCAGTTGCTGGTAAGCAATTTTCGGTTTGATTACGTTAGGACCCACCTTAAGAGGTTGCCGTGACGTGACGGGTGGGCTTAGCACCTTAATGGCCATTACAGTAAACTAAAACCTCCGTGTTGTTTCACACGCAGCTGCCCTGGTAGGGATTAGTGCGCAAAACCACTTTTTGTGCAAATTTGTATATTTTTGTGTATTGCCAGCCAGGTCATTTTTTGCTGCTGTCTCATTCCGTGTTTTATTTTTTAATCCCAAAGTGGAAATGTTTTTGGTCAGGGTAAAAAATTAACCCACCATTCTGTCTCTTGGCTGAGAAGCAGCGAGAGGATGTGAAGTTTTCGGTAGGCAATTTTTCATTTCATAGGGTTAGAACCCACCTTAGGCTGGGCGTCCACTGGATCGGTATTCGTGCGACACCGACATCGCACAAAGTCGCCCGTGTCGTCAGACTGATCCAACAACACTATTGTGAATGTACCATTGTCCATTGCGTCAGACTTGCGACTTGCAGCTTCCAGCGACTTTTGAAGTCTGCTACAGACTAGCGATCAGACCAAATATTTTGGAAATATCGCACATGCAACTCAGACAGCCAGACAATTAGGGAACGACATGGACGCTGAGAAGTTGGTTAGGGGAGTTAAAACCTATATTATATTCAATGTTTTGATATTTAAATGTATGTTTTGTGTATGGGAGATGGATGGGACTAGCCATTTTTGGGTAGGGTACAGGGCGAAGGAATTTTAGGTCCTTTTTCATCTGCGTGAAGGGATTGAAATTCCCACACTGAACTAGCGCATCCAGCTCCTCCATATCCATTTTCACACACAAAGGTCTACGGTGTTTTCAAAGGCGGAATGCAATATGCAATAGTGTCAGAAAAAAAGAAAACAAGAATAAACTGGGTTTTGGGTCCATAGTCGTCCATAGTCGCTGATCGCTAGTCTGATGCAGTGGACGACCCTCATCAGACCAAGTCGCACGACCAATATTGCAGACCAAGTTGGTCGCGCGACTACGGATCCAGTGGATGTCCAGCCTTAAGAGGTTGCCGTGATGTGGCGGGTGGGCTTAACACTTTAATGGCCATTACAGTAAACTAAAACCTCTGTTTTGTTCCGCATGGAGTCATAGGGGTAAGCACAAATGACAACCCTTTTTTTCTTGTTATGTTTTATACATAAAGGGCCATATTACATTCTCTGCGCAAATGTGCTCACGCATTTGTCTAGCGTTATCGCGTGAAAATTAACGTGATATTCGGATCCGAACGCATTTTCACATCCATCAAAAAATAACGTTAGTAAAAAAACAGCGCAAAACGAAGTGTAAGATGCGCACAGTAACTCGAATATAATGCGAGGAGCAAAATTATAAAAGTATACTGTTCCGGTAAACAACTAAAATCCTTCAAGGTTCTCTTAACACAGTCAGGCTACCCCTCAGGCCAGGGTGCTCCACTCTGGAATGATCGTAGTTGTTACGAAGTATGAAGCCACTGGCCACCCGTCTTCTTATTTGTGATAAGATGGACGGCGGAGCGAGATGAGCAACGCAGGGAATCATTCACCTATACCCAGCATGCCGTGAGGTGTCGTTTTCTGACCTCCGGCTCCAGCAGGCTCATCCACAGTGTTGTCCGCCGATAGTCAGCTCCCCCCGAACGAGCTCCTGTTGTCACTGCAGAGGTGCTGCGCGATTCTCCTCACATTCAGAATGCGTGCTGGACCTTGGAGGTCAGAAATCGACACGTCCCGGCGTGCTGCGCAGAGCGAGGGTGCATGCTCGGTTTTAAGCCAATCATTTGAGAATGGCTTAAAACCGAGCATGCACACATCTTAACGTACGTGCCCTTTGGCCGTGATGGATGCCACCTCTCCTGGGAGTTCCTGAAGTGTTTGCGGGTGTCAGGGAGCTCGCATTCACTTCAGGGAGACTACAGGAACTTGGGATGCCTGAGCAAGTCATTTATTTTTCTCTTACATGCGATGCAGATGTCTCGAATATAACGGGACCCCTCCAATTTTAAGGAAAATTTTTGTCACCAAAATCTAGCGTTATACTTGAGTATCTACAGTAACCAGAATTAAAACAATATTACCGACGTTTCGGCTCTCTTTGAAAATGGCTCCTAAGAGAGCCGACACGTCGGTAACTATGTTTTAATTCTGGTTAATAATAAATTTTGTATTTTTATATTTTTGAGTGCAGCCACTCCTTGGATTTTTATAGATATATATATATATTTATACGTTTTTTGTGACACTGTAAAAAGTACAGGAGAAATAATACCATCATAAAAACAAACTATGATTAATTTATTATTTTCCACCACTGTAAAAATGCAAATACGAGAAAAGTGCTAAGCAAGCCAATTAGCACTCTGTTTTGTACACTGCCAAAGTAAATATAGGCAATTTACAATTTGGCAAACTGACATACTCCACAGATCCAGCTCATTTATGACTAGCAAGGAGGAGCTGTTTATTAATGAAATGCGTCTCTATATGTCACGGATGTGAAATGTCTCATCTACTACAATTTCTTTAACAGATGTATCTCCGCACAGGATTGAAATGCTGAATAATAAAAAGGGTACCCTGGGTTTCCAACAAATTCCACCCAAATACCTTGGAAACAAACAGATTCCTTTAATCTTGGTTTCTTTTATCTAGATGCATATTTATGAAAGCGCGTTACGATGAACTTCTGAAAGGCACACCTGTTGAAACGCATAGGCTGGCACAAAATTTAAGCTTTTAGACTCACACTATTATAGAACATCTGGGTGGCCTTTTTGGCACAGGGAAATTAACTTAGGTTACTGTAATATGTGTATGTTGATGTTTTATTCTTTTAACTCTTTGAAATCTGATATTAATTGCGAGATTACGGTCATATTTATGTTTAATATCTTATTTAATCAGATGTTGTGTTTCTTGCATAGAAAAAAAAGGAACATAATAAATTGATCTGCAAGTTATTTTTTATATTTTTAATCCAGATATTTTTGAATTGAGTATAGAAAATGCTTCTCCTATAATGATTTTTTTTTTTTTTTTTTTAAAATGTCTTAGACTTTTTTTACAGTCACAACAACAAGCTCTGTTATCAATCTCAAGGACATATGAGTGAGGTTAAAGCGTGCAATTGAGATGTATTTTTTAAGTCTCTTTTTACCATTAACTAAACAAAACCAGCAATCTTTATATTAAAAAATATACCACAATAATACAAGTGAATAAATCAACTTGGTGTGATAGAATGAAAAATATCTGTATTAAGCAGTAAGAAATGTATGGGCTCTTTCCAGGTGACAGAATGTTCAGCACAATCAAAATGTCAGCCTTCTGTTGCTCCAGCGATGAAACAAGCGTCTGAGATTGCCATTTTGGCAATAATTTCCTTCCACTTCCTCCACTTGTCTTTTTTTCCCTCAGATCTCTACAATAATGGAAATTCAACATCTCAAATATAACCACGGAAATACATTTTCTAGTGCTGGTTTATTGTGGCTGAGTGTTATGAGAGGCAGTTCAAAGTGACCAAATGACCATCAGCCAAATGATATCAGCCATTATCTTAGTGAGTAAGAAACAAAAAGCCTCAAATAATATCCGGATAAGTGGTTTCTAAAATCAGAGGACACTTTCTATAGATCTTGAAATAGACATTTGTAGTGCATTTGTTCGAAGCTTCGACTCCGTTATGTGTGGGAATTTGGTCAGGGATTATATCAACGAAATTATCTGCCTTCAACAAAAGGATTCTTGTATCACATGAAGTGTTTTCGCTTGAGAGAATTGAAGCTTATGCAGGCATAATGCAGACACATGTATTCAAAGTGTACACAAGGTGCGTCCTAAACTGTATGTAAAAAAGTATTAGGAGCAAGTGGAAATAAAAACTAACAGTCATTATGACCAAAGCAAGACAGATTCTTCTTCAACCGTAAAGAAACAATCCTCATAAGAATAATTTATATCCCTTGATACTAATTAAATAAAACAATATTTATTTTACATAAACAAAGACGCATGAGAAGCCATTGGTGTAAGCTCGTCAGAGCAGGGACATCTACACCTCTTTTCTCTTCATTTTATGTTTTGTTTGTAATTTTGTTAGTTTAATTCCCCACTTGGTTTTGTAAAACGCTGTGGATACTTTGACCTGTATAAATGATGATAATAATAATATTGTTTACAGTTGCCTATGTGTTTTTGACAATCTTTAATTACATATATTAGAAAATATAGAAAAGAAAACAATTAACACCGGGATACCAAAAATGAAATACATAGAAATAAAAATTAGATAATATAAACCAGTGGATCCCATTTGATGATAATGTATCTCCTCTTTCCAGGGGGTTATCCCACCAATGTATTGTGAGGAAAGGAAGAGTTAAGCTAAGAAAATAAGAGAAGAATAAAGCTAAAAAAGTTTTTAAAAAAAATCTGGACAGGAGGAAGTAGGAGGGAGAGGAAGATAGAAAAAGGTAATTGAGAAAAGGAACAGGCAGTAGGGAGTGAAAGTTAGAAAAGGAGCAGAAGCAACAGGTGACCCAAGCATCTATTCAAACACCAGACAGCAGGAGTCTAGCCCTAAAACATATAATTATGTAACCTAATCCAGTCCAGAAGAAGCAAGCCAAAGCAAAGGGTCCAGGTAGATGTATACTTGTTCATACTATCATGAAGAGAGGCTGTTAAACCTGTTCACTACCAAGTGATTTTTCTAAAAAACATTGTCAGGAACCAGTGGTTCTTTGAAAAATCATTTTCAATTAATTATACAGTAAGAAATATTTGGGCATATTCCCAATGTATTTCTTACTGTAATAACATATTTGGACAATAGATGGCTCCATCTACTGCCAAATTGTGTTACAGCTGATACAGTTCCAGCTCATATTCCCTGCATCGGCTGCTGAATGTCCTATGTCAGGACATTCAATCAGCCAATTTTACAGTCTCAGCTCTTTGGGCATTATGCCCACAGGGTTAAAACTTTGGGGGCACCTTCTGCAGCCAAAAAGCAAAGGAAATTCGTTTGCAGCAGAATAATTAAATTTGCTTTTGGGCTGCAGAGCTGCAGATCGAAATATCTCTACCGGGGCACTGGATGGTGCCTTTGATTGAAGCCAGAGATATCTCGATCTCGGTAGTGAAGGGCTTAAAGCTTCAGATTATTAGATATTCTTTGACCCTGTCTCATCAGTGTCTATATGTCAATACCTGGGAGTTCTTCCAAACCTATTCTTTCAAGTCGACCTACATTTCCATGATAAATTTTTTCAATGCAAACAAAAAAATATCTAAATGTAGGCAACATAAACCTTTTAAAAGCCTGCTTGATATCTGTATATATATATATATATATATTACTATGTGGTATTTATTGGTCTCAAAGTTAACCTTAGGAGAAACATATGTTTAGGTTGAGTGCAGCCATTCTGCCTTTGTACTATAAATATAAGATATATACTATATATATAAAAGAAAAAATAGATACTCATTATTTCTGTTATCACTGAATGTTTACAATAAAACTATTGTCTGTGAAAAAGTTCAGAATGTAATATAATTGTCTTCTGTGAGCTCCTGTTTTTGCTGCACTGCCGATCAGTCAGTATTTCAGGTTTCAATAATCAGTAGGAGTCACTTTCCTGGTTGTTAGAATAATGCCTTGTAACAATTCTGGAACATTTACTGCAGGACAGTAAAGGGAAAATGGAGCAATTTAATTCCTATTATCATGTTATATTTCCTAAGTAGGCAACATTTCCATATTCCTTTTTGAAAATTGTTTCTACATTTGTCATGTACTAAAGGAGAATGCTAAAGAACAAAGAAATGCAATAAATAAAAGGTCCTGCATGCCAGGAACATCTCTGTAGTGAGCGCAAAGCTTCATCACAGACAAAGCAATCAGAATAGTTTAACTCTTCTTTTCCTTCTGTCTTTGACAAAGAGAATTACTTAGTAATGATGCATTTAATATTTATTCATTTTTTTTGGGTTAGCATAGTTATTCATTTTTTCTCTGGGTAGCAGCTTCTTTGTATTAAAAATATGCAAAATTATACAACAAAGAATAAAATATGAAATTTGTTCCTTTAAAGTTTCTGCAGTTGTTCTTTAGCAAGTTATGAATCTTTATGGCAACTGCTAAGAACTCGGTCCAGACCAGGAAGAGTCTGGACAATACAGGAACAATTTGATAGAAGTAAGTTTATTCCTTTTAAGACCTGTCCACCACGAGTAAATGGAATAAGTCACTATTTCAGCAGCAACAATTCATTAATCAGGTGAAAGTAGCCAAGCTGGTTTGCTGTTAGACCAGTGCTTTATGAGGACTTTAACCAAAGGTTATAGAGGCTTACAGTCATGCAATAATGACATAGATTATCATAAAATCAGAGAAGCTGGGGCTATGAATGACCTGTTTAACCCTTTTGCTGCTGAGCCATTTCACACCTGTGTGCTGAGCTCATTTTTACTGGTTTCACTCATCATGTTTAAATGCTTTTTGAAGCCACGTTTTATTATACCACCCAGACATATTATATATCATTCTTTCCGGCAGACTCGGCAGATTCATAATATATCATTATTATATGTATACGTCATGTCCTGCCTGTATATTATAACAAAAAATGCAAAACAAATTGAATTTTCAATAATTTACATCGTGTAAAGTGTTTTTTTTTCTGTTTTTATCATGCGAGCATTTGCAATTATATTTTCTATGGGTTGCACTTGCTAAAAAAATTAGAAATGGGGACTTGTTACTATTTTTTGGGGGGAAATGACGTGCTTTTTAGCAAACGCCCCCCATAGAAAAAATCGTTAGTGCAGCATCATTGTTCACATTAGAATTGAAATGGTAACAATATTGCTGCATTAACAAAACAAACAAAAAAAATGTTTATTTTTATTTTTATTTTTTTTAATTTAATTTTTATTTTTTTTATTTGTTTTTTACAACTATCATGGTTATGTTTGGTATCATTGGAAAGGCCATGCTCTGGCAGCTAAGTGGTTAAGATGGATAGCCTGACATTATGGAAAGCATTGATATCCAAAGCAGACATCACAGGGTGATACGGCACGTTTAACCACAAATAAGTTATCAAAATTTTAGGCTTTTTAAGGCTGGAAAAAAGAGAGAAAAGGTGCCTGTGTTTAAGAGATCAAATTGGTCATTGTGCTTGGAGTGTTCCTTCAATTTATTTCTCGTTTAACCCATGTACTAAGAAGCACTATAAAAATATTACCATAACATATATTTGAAACATGGACTGCACACCTAACAATTAAATATATGGGATAATGGCAGTTTTGAACAGTGACAGGAATACCAAAATGGTTAAAATATTCTAACAACGTAAATTTGTTCATTTTTAATTGTATTAATTTATTGTTTACAGAAATATTGCTAGGACAAATGGTTCGAAACTCTAGATGGTGTCCCTTACCTTGCACAATTTCAAATGGGATCTACAAACAGGCAGTGTTTTGTCAAATACTGTAAACGTGATAGATAATAAAATGGTCAGATCTCCTGGTTATGGGGATTTGTAGTGATCATAATGTTATTATTAGCAATCCAGCTTCTAAAACATACCAATAGAATACAAACATAATACCTTTATGTAGCATAATGCCTGTATAAAGAAAATACAGTAACGCCTTGTATCTGTACTGTACTGGGAGTGACAGTCATTATAACCCCCTGAATCTTATTCCTGTATAATAGTGATTCCAGAGCTCTCCATGTATTCTGCCCTCTTCCTGGCTGATATATTGCTGCAGAATGTTTGTTGAACTTTTTGTTACAGTTAGAGTGGGACTGCTTTTTGTTTACACGTTTTTAGTAGTGAAAGGGTTAATACATGCGGACAATTTATAAAATAAATAAATATGACAAGCGAAGTAGGAAAGCACTAACCAAAAGGTCCAGATGACAGCAGGCAAAGGTAGAATGACAGATATGCTCTTAAAATTCTGAATTTCTAATATTATTCCCAGTATTTCAATGCAACTAAATTGAGTTAGTTCCAATTCTTCCAACTTTGCTTTACTGCTGTTCATTGGAGTCGATTCTATTACGTGACTCCTGACAGTTTGTATACCAAAAAACAACAATTTAATACCAGTAGATAGAATCATTGGATCACTTATATCATATTATGGTAAACCTGTGAGCAATGTGATGATATAGCACAGTGTATAAAAATGTGAACGCTATGATAATTTATATCTCCTTGAAATGACAAAAGGCAGGATTTGTGTCATAATCCTAAAAGTCTAACTGTTACACTGTCAGTGTCTTGAACTTGCAGCATAATTTCAATAATATTTGTCATAGAAGGGTTAAAAATACTGTGGTCTTTTCATGACATTCTAAAGACGTCTGGCTGAGGTTGTTATAATTGCTAGTCTGAATAATAAAAAAAAAAAGAAATCGGGAAAGGAAACTAAATATCAGACACCCGCTTGCATTTCTGCCCCTCTCATTCTCTCATTTTAGCATTACGTACAAATGCAATATATCATCTTTAATCACTGGTCTGTGTACTGCTTGAACTCTGACCCGTGACATTCACCCAAATGGAAGCACAAGCAGTCAGATCCCCATCCGGATGGAGAGAGATATTTCTTCATTAGCAAGATCAGCTTCACCTTTAAAAACCCTGAGCTTCTTGTTTGTATCTAGTCAGATAAAGACGTCTTGGGTCATAATGACATTTTGGAGTTTGCCTTTGACTAAAAAGGAAGTCAATTACATCCGAGGTTCTCCTGCTCCAAAGATGTCACCGGAATAACCAGCAAATGAAGCAGAGTCAACTTGTTAGGTCTGCAAAGGCAATGCTTCCGTCGGATCTGGAGTGGGGTAGGATGGAAATTCCTATCATTACTGACACCAAAGAGCTTACCAATGTCAAAGGTTCTCCTTGTCACAGAAGTTCAGGTGTTGCTAAATTCATTAGTGTGTCATTTTGAGAAGACATGATGTCATTTCTGTTGTCTACAGGGATGAAAACTACTGTAGTCTCCTTGCTCCTGTCAACACCCTGTCAACTTGATATCTTTTCTTGTATCTCTCTTTATTGGCATCTGTGAGATGAAGAGGGAATATAATAAATTAGTTAAAAAAACTGAAAAGAAGAAATTCTGACTTGACATTTATTCTGTTAAGCTGCCTTTTGGCATAAAAATATTACAAATTGGCATTTTTCTGGAATGCTTTGAATCCTTGGTTTATAATTTATACTTTTTGTTGGGGGTTGGGCTGTGATGTTACAGCAGTTTAATCTTTGCAAAATGTACTGATTTCACAGCGGGAAAAAAACAAATATAAAATTGTTGCATTATGTGCAGTATATTCTTTGTTTTAGATAGTGTCAATGAATTCTAAATCTATATAAATTTCCATAAATGTAGGCATTTCAATGCCTTGACATAGATAAAAATGCAGGATCATTTGGATGAACCCATTTCATATGTTATTATGTAAAGATGGTTTCCAAGACATGAGGATTATTGCTGGATTTTGAGAGCTACGCTCCAAAATATTTTTTAGATTTTTTTTTTATTTCAGCATTTTTTATGATCCAATGTCACAAACGTTATCCCAGAAGTTGAAATGCCAGAACAGGACATAGACATGCTTTGGAATGGGATGATCTCAATATTTCACAAAGTCTCAATAGGCCTTTAATCTCTATAAAATGAAACAGTTAAAAATAAATTACAAATATATTGTGATATCATTATTAGCCCAGCAAGTTGAACAATTGATATTGTGCCAAGTTCTAGAATTCAAATTATAAAATGTTAGTCGACCTATCAGGGCTGAGGAGCACAGGTTATACTTCCATTTGTTAGCAGCATATGTCATTATGTGTGAGATGATCCTTTACTATACCACTAAACCACTGAAGACAGATGCTTTTCATGCCTTTTTTTAAATTTGGTTTCTTTCATGGTTTGTGAGGAATTACTGTAAATAACTTTTTTTTTTTTACTAAATTCAGGCAGTGAACGCAAAGTTTGCCTATGAATGTTTCTAAAAACCTCCAGATAGCTTCACATTTCACACAAGTCATCATGGTGGACTGATAGACTTTTATGGCAGTAAAAGATAAACAGAAATTTAGATTAAAAATGAACTATACAGTAGCTAGCAGAGTTAATCATTTACAAGATATTAGTTGTCTGAAGACTGCGAAGATTTTAATGCATTTTCCCTCGGACATTAAAAAATGGAGTTTATTTAATCAAGACACACAACTGATCTATTCTTAACCCCTTTAAAACCAAGTAATTTTCTATGAAACCACTGGTGGGACCCAGTGGTTTTATGGAAAATGACTTTCCATTACCCACACAGTTAATAACTACACAGACATCCCTCTCTGCATGTTCACTATAGGTAAACCTTCTTTGACAGGCAGGGGGTGCTTTTACATTTACATTCTAGCTTGAGCTCTGTGAAGGAAAAACAGATCTTAAATCTTTTCAAATAATTTCAACACTTCAGCTGTCATGTCTGATGTGTTGAAATTTCAGGGACATGTCCTGTGGCTCATCTGCAAATGCATTTTGTTTGCATTAACTGAATTCCTTTACATTGCTCCAGAATTAGCCCACATTGAGTGCACTCAATACTGAGGCACCGGAATGTGATTATGAAGATCGAGTATACTTTATCTTGGCATTAAAGAGGTTGAAATTGAAAAGAGTCAATTTCCTTCTGACAGCTTTATGAAGCATCAGTTACCCAAATCTTTCCTCTTGCAAGTTTTCTACAGAACTAAATGCCGAATGGTCCTTTGTTGATTTGGCAAACAATATGAAAAAGCCAGTAGTGTGGACCGGGGGAGCAGGCACTGACTGAAAATGAAGGGACATAAGCAAATACATCACTCTGTGTTCCTGAGACTAATGATTAAAGATGTGGGGAAAGGCTTCTGCAATCTATTAATGTGTCCTGCAAAATATCCTTCATGTCAATATGAGAGTTACAGAAATGTGCTTAGCTGTCCATCATTATAGAAAAAAGAGTTCCCACGTTAGCCACTTCAGTTCCATAGGGGGAATACCTCTGGTATGGGAGAGATCTGAACTAGAGGCTCCTATTGTTGGCAACTGTCAGTTTACTCAAAGTATTAGTAAAAGTAGCATTCTGCCTGAATAAAGGGGTCCAAGGACCAGTACATCAATTTGGACGAGTCCAATTATCCGAGTTTACGTCTTACCTGATGTGCTGGGTGAAGGAATAAAACAGGTCTGAGAGATTCCCATAATGACCATGGACAAAAAAGGAATAAAGTGCACTAACTGGTTGTGTTTCATAGTATTTGGCTAAAAAGTCATCTACACCAGTGTTTCTCAACTCCAGTCCTCAGGATCCACTAACAGGCCAGATTTAAGGTTTACCTTGAAGAAATGCAGACTGAATCCTGTAATCACTGAGCAGAAAATTATATCACCAGTGCTGTGCTTCAGATATCTGGCAAACCTGACCTTTATTGGGCCCTGAGGACTGGAGTTTTATGAATTAAAATTCATGAAAAAATTCAAAGCAGGTTGCATACATACAGTTGTGTTCAAAATTATTCAACCCCCACTGAAATTGAGTGTTTTGGCCAGTTTGACATTGATTTTGATCATTCAGTCATCTTGCTTACAATTAAAGAGGCACGTGTAGGTCAGACAAATAAAACATAACATTTATAATGAAATAACCACAAATGTCTTTTCTGTGCTCACATCATTATCAGTTTTATTCAACCCCCAAGTGACATTCAATCTTAGTACTTAGTACAACATCCTTTTACAGTTATAACAGCTTTTAAACGTGAAGCATAGCTTGACACAAGTGTCTTGCAGCGATCTACGGGTATCTTCGCCCATTCATCATGGGCAAAAGCCTCCAGTTCAGTCACATTCTTAGGCTTGCGCACTGCAACTGCTTTCTTTAAGTCCCACCAGAGGTTCTCAATCGGATTTAAGTCAGGTGACTGCGATGGCCGCTCCAAAATGTTCCAGCCTTTAATCTGCAACCATGCTCTAGTGTGCTTGGAGGTATGCTTGGGATCATTGTCCTGTTGAAAGGTCCAACGTCTCCCAAGCCTCAGGTTTGTGACGGACTGCATCACATTGTCATCCAATATCTCCTGGTACTGAAGAGAATTCATGGTACCTTGCACACGCTGAAGCTTCCCTGTACCTGCAGAAGCAAAACAGCCCCAAAGCATGATTGACCCCCCACCATGCTTCACAGTAGGCAAGGTGTTCTTTTCTTCATAGGCCTTGTTCTTCCTCCTCCAAACATAGCGTTGATCCATGGGCCCAAACAGTTCTAATTTTGTTTCATCAGTCCACAGAACACTTCTGTGGTTTGTCCACATGACTTTTGGCATACTGCAGTCGACTCTTCTTATTCTTTGGAGACAGCAAGGGGGTGCGCCTGGGAGTTCTGGCATGGAGGCCTTCATTACGCAGTGTGCGCCGTATTGTCTGAGCTGAAACTTCAGTACCCACATCTGACAAATCTTTTCTCAGTTCCTCAGCAGTCACACGGGGACTTTTCTCCACTCTACGCTTCAGGTAGCCCACAGCAGTCGAAGTCAGCATCTTCTTTCTGCCACGACCAGGTAGCATTTCAACAGTGCCCTTTGCCTTGAATTTGTGAATCATGCTTCCTATGGTCTCTCTTGGTATGTTTAACATCTTTGCAATCTTCTTATAGCCATTGCCCTTCCTGTGAAGAGTAATCACCTCTTCTCTTGTCTTCCTGGACCATTCTCTTGACTTCACCATGTTTGTAACCACACCAGTAAATGTCTAGAAGGAGCTGAGTATCAGTCATTTTAAAGCTGCCTAATTGGTGCTTATTATGCTTTATTGCTGCTCCGTGACATCCACAGGTGTTTTCAATACCTGATTGAAAACACTTAAATGAACCTCTGTTCTTCAGAGTGGTAGTCTTTAAGGGGTTGAATAATTGTGTCAATGAAGAATTCACAAAAGAAACATTTACTACTGTATTACAAAACCAATTGATGTCATTTTAGTTGCATATGGTTCTTTAAAAAGTCCTTGTAGGATTTCATTCTGAATACAATTACAAATGTACACTAAATTCCCTAAAACCCTTTACAGCATTGGGGGTTGAATAATTTTGAACACAACTGTAATTTTCAGATTCATTTCAAGAATATGAATTATGGAGAATGGATAGGTGATGGGTAGTCTTATTATTTCTCCATAGTTACTAGTATAAAAGGCATTATTTCCACACCTGTAATAATAATTAAATTAATAAGCTTTGAAATGGAGTCCATACAGATGTATCTGAAATTGCTACAAATGAACCTGAGTTGAGTTGTAGGCTTCCCTGAACAGGAAGTGAGTTCCACAGATTGGGTACAGCATGTGAAAAGTCCTGCAGTCTAGCGTGGGAAAAGGTGGTACAAGAAGTAGCAAGGCTCGGGTGGTCACTGTTCAGTCTTAGGGAGTGGGATGGAGTATGTATGATGGTTAGTGAGGAGAGGTAATGGAGTGTGGCATTAGTAAGGGCTTTGTAGGTCAGGGTGAGAATGTTGAATTTAATTCTACAATGAATTAGGAGCCAGTGAAGGGAATTGCAGAGAGCAGCTGCAGAAAAGAGAGAGGCAGGTAAGGTGGATAGGCTTGGCAGAGACTTTTAGGATGGACTGGTGGGGGAGAGGTGAGAGAAAGAAGAAGGCCATTTAGTAGATAATTGCAATCATCAAATCAGGAGATTGCAAGGGATTGGATAAGCAGCTTTGTGATGTCAGTGCTCAAAGAATGTGATACTGGTCAAATATTAACCCCTTACCGCTGGGTGGGTTGTGTCCAGCGGTGGACGTTAATTCCGGTGGGGAGTACACGTATGCCCCATTAGCCAGCTGCTGCGGCAGGCCCCTCCTCTGGCCCACGTATGCGGCTGATGCACAGTGTGCATCATTGGTTGCAGGGGGATGGCCTAAATTCAAGATGACCCGTGGCAGGAAATGACGAGTGCCATTTGGTGGGCAGGACTCCTACAGCCCATAGACAGTAACGGAGCATGCTATGCTACCCCGCAGCAATAAGGCCCACCCGCCGCGGCGATGGCACAATACGCCCTACATCGGGAAAGGGTTAATGATAGTTAAATACATGAAATAAGTAATAATATTTTAATAAATGGTGTATTAAAATAAAAATGTAAAGGCATTCTTTTCCAGTCTACCCCATACAACGGACAAACTGGAATCCAGCTGGCAAAAGAAACTTACATCAATCTCACAGACTGATTTCTGTAGGCAGTAATATAGATTGATTTCCGTATTGCATCTATTTACTATTTATTAATACAATGGCTTATTACTAATATTACACTTGGACCATTAGGAGGAATGAGTAATTTCAAAATCTGAACCTTTGTATTCACATTCATTTTACTGAGCAACATGTCCACATGTAGTGATTTAGATAATAATTACTGAAGTAGAAGGTCAATATTCGGAATTTAAATAACTTCAAGAACATTTAAAGCCTTTGACTTTAGTTTTTATTTTTATTTCTTATGATCACTCAGCATTTTAAACAGTAACTGTCAGTAACGTAAGGAATACTTTAATTAACAATAACCTTCACCCTCTTACCATGCAAAGGGATGATCACATTTGATCCTGATAGTTACACTTTACACTGTTAAAGAGAAACCCAAGAGCCCTGGAAAAAAACAGTTCAGGTCATGTCTGGATGTGAACAAGTGATGAATATTTGATGCATATATTCTTAAAATGTTCCAGATGTAAACAAATATGTCACTACAGATACATATATGCTTTACATGTGTTTTAGCAGGAAGATACAATAGCATTAAGTACGTCTTACTGTTTCCTTATTGACACAAGTGCACAGAACAGCAGATGCTTTCGAGGGACATAGATTTTATATTTAGCACATTACAGTAATTCTCTGTTGGTAATTTCCTTCTGGGTCATAGGCTTTTACTTTCAGTATTAACAGTATTAATAGGGTTAAAGGTTCCGGCATGGTGAATTTATTGTCAACATCTCACGGTCCCTTAGAGAAGGAGCACTAATGGGTGACCTTGAGGTTCGACCATTCCAGACTCAAGAAGATCAAGTCTCAGTCTCTTCTGAGTGTTGTGACCCTTCCATACTCCCTCTCTATGGCCTAGCCTTTAACTCACTGATCTTTGACCAAATTATTAAGCAAACACCTGCTTTGGTTTGCTACCAAGGGCTTTTTCAGACAGCGGCGTTATCATAATTTTATGTTTATGAGTTGAAGAATCAAATACATGAGCTATATTAGTAAATCCACAGTCTTGCACAAAGAACAATTGGGAAAAAAAAAGGAAATGAATCAATGCTCTTGGCAGTGTTAATCAACCAGCAGAGCAGCAGATGCATTCTTCTTGTTGCTGAAAGATTAAAAAAAAGAGATAAAATACGGCCGATGATATCAGTTGCTATAACAGTTATTGGTGCCAATGAGTAATTCTTAAAGTAATTGTTATTTATTGTGCTAATTGTTCACCTATGCCACCTGAAATCACATTTAATGTTTCATGTTACATTATAAAATTGTAAAGTCATGAATTTATAAGTTAGCTTTCAAATTTATTCCAGTTTCTCTCTATTCAATGCATGAATTCGCCGGCAATGACTATCAACTTCAACTGTCTGCATCATGTTAAAGGTAAATTATTATTGGGCTTTACTTTCAGAATCCTTGCCAAGTATTGATTTTTAAATACAGAAAGGCTTTTTGTCTCTGACTATTTATCTGTGAAATGTCATTTTGTAAAGATACTTCTTTGGTCCTACTCAGATTCAGATCTTACGCATGTGAAATGTGGAGGTAAAAACTGTGAATTTTGAAATGCCAACCAGATTTTTGCTTTAATTATGTTGTCGTGTTAATAAGAATGCTGTGGCAGTAGTGTATATTACAAACACCACAAATCTTCACAGGTAAATTTTTGTTCTAGATTCAGGGATGGGAGTAGACAAAAAGCAGATGTAAGAGGGGAGGTCCAAAATTAGTGTTAAAATCCAAGTATATATAACGCAAGTATATTTTTAAAGAAAGCTTGTCTATTCAGTATTTCTCAACATAATCACTGTCAATCTCCACACATTTTTTTACACGGTGTACCCACTTCTCAAAACACCCCTGAAAGTGATCTTCAGTCAAGGTAGCCAATTGGTCCAGTGACAATTGTCTTTGAAAGTGATATGGAACTTTTTGGGCAAACACAACTTAAGCAATTTTTTGTTCTGCAACAAATATGAAACCCAGTGGTGCACTTCCTGGTGAAGTCCAACGCGTCATGAATAATCATCAATATGATTGTTTTTGGAATATTGAACTCTTCCACTAGCATTTTGAGAATTGAGTCTACTGACCCAGAAATTCCTTCACCTTTGCTTGTGGGGATGTCTCTCTTTTTAGGTCATTATAGACATAAAAAATGTCCAGACTACTGCTAAACCACTTATGGACCCTCTGGAGACTTGGGACTTCATCACCAAGATGGGTTTTGAGGTCTTCAAAGCACTATTTCGTATAGAGAAACCACAATGAACTTGGTAGTGCTTTGTGGTCCATTCTTGCTCCACTGATTTTTAAGTTACCTGGCGTCACCATGATCTTTTGTGGGGTTATCAATATTTTTACAAGTTACAAATTTTTACAAATTAGAAAGACTAGGCTTTCTTTGAAAAAAAAAAACCAACTTATTTTGACTCAGTATCGTTATTTCATTGATTTTTTTGTGGTTCTCCTCACAGGGAATTTAGGATTGATGAAGATAAGTATAAGCGATTGTTTTCGAGTGGTAGAGATACGAAGGATGTATTGTTGGAATTTCATTATGTGCGGCTTGGAGTTGTATGGAGAGCAACATGATAGTAGTGAACTGCCAACTGAACCATTACTATAATCATGGATCATCAATGGCAGCAGTAGCTATGTCAGTATATAGAATATGTATTATCTACTGAGCCATACACAATATAAGAATGTAAACAATGCACTGAATACATGGTTGAGTAATATAATACAAAAAAGAGAAAACAAGCAATCAGAAAATGATTGCCCTAACCCTACCGCTAACTTTATTCTTATCCTTAATCCTGACCCTACTCCCAACCTGGATCATAACCCTAACATAACTCTGCGCACAATCTTTATTTCTAATCTTAAACCCAGAACCCTACCCCTAATCTGTAATCATACCTCTAATCCTAATGACTAACTCTTAACCCATAACTCCTAATGATGGTTATTGTTAGTGTTTTCCTTCGCTTATCATAGGGCACATTACATATGTAAATTTGAGCACTGGTACATGCTCTGATAGATAATGGATAGTTCTCATAGACCTTCACTTTCAACGACCTTATCTTGCAGCCGCATCTGAATGTTGCTGCAGGGCCACCCACTGTGCTGTGGCAGTATAGTAATGCCACCCATCCAATGCCAGTTGGGTGATCAGCGATAGTGATGGGCCAAACACCCTGGTGTTTGGTTCACATTCGAACTCGAACACCTGAAAAAGTTCGACTGCGAACTCGAACACAATTCGAACATCATGCAAGTCAATGGGGCTCGAACGTTCAAAAATTAAGGTCCCCTCCAAGAGGGCATATATGTAAGATATTGGCCATAAAAGGTGTATGGGGGTTCAGGTACTGCCCTGGGGGACAGGAAACAATGAAAACTATTTTTTTAACCCTTTCACTGCTGAGTGCTGAGCCATTTCACCGCTGTGTGCTGAGCTAATTTTTACCGCTTTGCTCATATTTAAACGTGATTTGAAGCCATGGAAAATGTTCAACCAACAAGGAGTGGGATATGTTTGACCAACAATGAGTGGGAAATGTTTGACCAACATGGAGTGGGAAATATTTGACCAATAAGGAGTGGGAAATGTTTGACCAACTAGGAGTGGGAAATGTGTGACCAACAATGAGTGGGAAATGTTTGACCAACAAGGAGTGGGAAATGTTTGACCAACAAGGAGTGGGTAATGTTTGACCAACAATGAGTAGGAAATGTTTGACCAACAAGGAGTGGGAAATGTTTGACCAACAATGAGTGGAAAATGTTTGACCAACAAGGAGTGGGAAATGTTTATGAATCCCATAGGCTTCAATGTTAAAAATATTCCCGGTTTAATTCAATATCTAATAAACCGTTTACTATTATATTCTGCAGTAAAGAGTCTCTTTATTTTTTAAATTTCTTAGGATCTTTTAAGCATTTTTTGTAATTTTTTTGAAAACTTTTTTTTTCTCGGACTTTCCCCGTACGTCCCGAAAAGTTAGAAGTACGTGAACTTTCAAACAGCCGATGTGCGAATCGAACGTCGAACCGTTTCGAACCGGCAGCCCATCCCTAAACAGCAATACACAGGAAGAGTATAAGCAGGCTGCCCACACTTCTGTGTATTCCCTTCCTCCAATATCCATGTCCCTGCAACAATTATACTGCCACAAGAGGGACGACTGCTGAGCGCATGGTGCATACATTTACCAATACAATTGTTTATAATGTATCAACACGTGTCACAGCACCATACAAAGGATAGGACAAAACAAACACAAAATTAACATAGTAGGCTTTACAAATGGAGAGACATAGGAAGAGAGGACCCTGCTCAGGTGAGTTTACAATCTAAGACAATGTCACAGGGTGGTCTGAACCCAGTAATGCAGGGATTCACAAGTAGATATACAGGAGGGACTAGGATGCTTGGAAGACACTGGGGATGTACCTTGGGGTGGCAGACAGGACACAAGGGGGGGGGGACTCCAGGCAAGGTACAGCAGGGTGTTCCAATAGAATGGTGAAGATGTTCCTTTGGCCAGAGGCTGGCAGAAGTTGGGTAATCGTTGTTCAAGCTGGGGTCTGGTACACTGGAGGTCTATAGATAGTCAGGGAACTCAGGAAACACGTCTGTTTAGACAAACAGCTAAGCAAGTAAATGCTGAAGCATTGCTGGAGGGGTGGAACAGACATTTATGCAAGGCAAGGGTGTGGTGTGTGTGTTAGATGTTTTAACTGTTTGTGTGCTTGAACCTGGGCAGCACTTTACATGTGCCGCCCTGAGCATGGAATGTGGGCACGATGCATACAGCAGCGGAGGCGTTACAGAGGAGTGGAATGACGCACTGAGTTGAGGGTAAATAGATTGCTGAGTATAAGAATTAAGATGCCTGGTGGCAGTATGGGTAAATAGATCAGGATGTGACAAATCATAACGAAGCTAAGATTATTGTCTGTGCTCAGGGATCCTGAACATTGTGAGAATAATTCAACTTTGGTTTATTGTTCAATGGCTGCTACTTCACTTGTCATGCAACCTTTGAATGACAATTTTACAACCACTTATTATTGGAACATTCAGACAATTGAGAACTGTAAAGTTTCGTGAGATTGTGACTTTAGGCTGAAAATCAATAAAGTTAATGTTATGTTTTTACTGAATTCTCTTTCACTGCCATCTGTTACCTTTTAATTTATAGGATTTTTGCACAATGAAGTGTACTTTTTTATACACCTGAGCAGACATTAATCAACTGATATAATATATTGCTATTCACTTACCAATATAAAGTGAAATATAAGTCCATTCGGTCCTAGTATACAAAGAAATAGCATTGTAACTTGGAATTCCTCAAGACATATAATACCATGACACACAATGACCTCGGGAGCAAATGTAAATCTATCAGTTACAAAGATATTGACATGTAAAGTGACTTATAGAATATGGATCACTTTCAGGATACTTAATTATACATTTTTTAAACTGTGCTAATTTGGGTATATTTAGAGGGTAAACTGCACACATGACGAATTATGCACAAGAAAGATAACCTGGTAACTTTCTTGTTTATTAAAACCTTCATCGTAAACCCAAGCAAACATGTTACTGCTAGCAAAAGAAGGTAAAACCATACATTTTGCAAGCATTGCAACTGGTATCCATCGAGAGTGACTTTGTGAACCTTTGTTCACTCCCTGGTAAATATATTATCATTTTTTACCTGGGGAAAGGGAGCAGTCATTGCAAGGGGTCTTTGTTAGCACCAGAACATTATGCAACTGATTTACTCAAAGACTCCATAATTAGGTAAGATTTTTCATCGTGCTGTTTTTTTAAAATATTTTTTCCAGAGAGAATGGCAGCTTTGCATGTTCTAGGATGTGTCTCTGCACTCTATGTTATTTCACTATTAAACAAAATGCTAAATATTTGCTCATTTAGGTCTACATTGCATTAGGTAATGATTGCATGAGGCTCGGTATTATTGCAGAGACTCATCCAATCGTTACCACACTGCATGCCATTCTTAGGCTGGGGTCAGACGAGCGCAGTGCGAACGCGCGTGCAGGCGCACATAATCACGGCCGCACTAGCAGCAAATGACGGGCAATGACGGCCAATATACGAAGTACGGTCGCACGAAAGTCCGGCCGCGCAACGCAAGTGGAAAATGAACGCATTTTTTCGAGAACGTTAAACTGCTACTACTGACGTACAGAGTGCGCTGCGTCCGCTAGAGGCGTGTGTGTGTGATTAGGAGACGTCAGACCCTGCTAATGTCCGGCCAACATAACGTTCAGACACAAAAAGTGTTTTATTGATGATCCGTACAAAATCACGGACGAAAAATGCGCATCGTATGACCGCTCTCGCGTACTCCGTGAAAAAATGCGTCCATTCGTTCGAACGCACTTTTTCACAGACAACGTGAAAATGCGTTCGTCTGACCCTAGCCTAAGTTGAACAGCAACTGGTATACCCGATTGGCTTTTGCGTGCCTATAGCGAAGGTTTGCTTGTCCTATTCTTTGTATGGGATTGACAAACCAGCATTAGCACTAGAATTACATGCATATCACACATCATTTGTGTTGTAAGCACAAAAAAACAAGTCGCAATTGTGCCTCTAGAAATAGGTATAATGTGATTTTATGAGAGTAACTTTGAACCTAACTTAAAATATAGTCCCTGCTTCCAGTCATAGTGGACTCTTACCTGTTTCCTATTTTTAACCCTTTCACTGCTGAGGCACTTCACCGCTGTGTGCTGAGCTCATTTTTACCGCTTTCGCTCATGATGTCTAAACGCGATTTGAAGCCACATTTTATTATACAAACCAGACATATTATATATCGTTCTTTCCGGCAGACTTGGCAGATTCATATTATATCATTTTTATATGTATACGTCATGTCCTGCCTGTATATTATAACAAAAAATGCAATAACATTTGAATTTTTAATCATCTGCAGCGTCTAAAGTGTTTTTTTTCACCTTTTATCATATGAACATTTGCGGTTATATTTTCTATGGGGTGCACTTGTACAAAAATTAGAAATGGGGACTCGTTACATTTTTTGGGGGGAATTACGTGATTTTTAGCAAACGCACCCCATAGAAAAAAATCATTAGTGCAGCATCATTGTTCACATTATAATTGAAATGTGAACAATATTGCTGCATTAATAAAAACAACACACAAATAAAAATACATGATTTTTTTTATTATTATTAATTATTTTTTTATTATTATTATTTTTTAAATTTTATTTTATTTACTTTATACCTAGTCATGTTGGGTATCATTCGAAAGGCCAGGCCTTTTGAATGACACCCTCCATGACCCCCTAGCTGCCACGGTTCTGGAGATATCGGGGTTCAAAGGAACCCCCTATCTCCACCAGGGGATTTCCTTGGGAAATCCCCAGGCAGCTAGGGGTTCCCCGGCTATCTGACATCATCATGCTATACGTGATGACGTCAGGCAACGAGAGGGGACCCGGGGGTGGAGTCGCCATCCGGAGCTAGGCCGCACTTCGGCGCCGCAAGGCGCTGAAGTGCGACCCGGTGCCTAAGGGGTTAAAGCCAGGCACCGCTTAAAAGGGGAGACTCTCCCCTTTTAAGCAGTGCCTGGCTTTTCTTTGTGGGACCTCCTGATCGGGAGGGAGAGGGATCCGAACGGATCCCCCTTTCTTCCAGGCGATCTCCGGCATTGCCGGGGGGGTCGCCTGGAAATGACATCATCACGCATGGCGCGATGACGTCATTGACGTTGGGCGGGTCTTAACTTCATCATCTGAGGATGCTGAAGTCAGACTGCCATGGGACCCCGGACAGAGAGGTGAGTATCTCCGCCGGGGTTCCCACAAAGCTGATGACGTGTGGGACACATCCTCAGCATACAGCGGGAGTAACTGAGGACATGTCCCACACGTCTTCAACAGTGAAGGGGTTAAGGGGAAGGGGGTATATTTGCCCCCAGCTCACATATGGGTATATTTGCCCCCATCTCACATATGGGTATATTTACCCCAGCTTACACATGGGTATATTTGCCCCCAGCTCACACATGGGTATATGTGCTCCCAGCTCACATGGATATATTTGCCCCAGCTCACATATGGGTATATTTGCCCCAGTGCACACATGGGTATATTTGCCCCAGAGCTCACACATGGGTATATTTGCCCACAGCTCACACATGGGTATATTTGCCCCAGCTCACATATGGGTATATTTGCCACCAGCTCACACATGGGTATATTTTCCCCCAAAGCTCACACATGGGTATATTTGCCCCCCAGCTCACATATGGGTATATTTGCCCAAGCTCACATATGGGTATATTTGCCCCAGCTCACATATGGGTACATTTGCCCCAGGCTCGCATATGGGTATATTTGCCCCCAGCTCACCCATGGGTATATTTGCCCCAAGCTCACACATGGGTATATTTGCCCCCAGAGCTCACACATGGGTATATTTGCCCCCAGCTCACACATAGGTATATTTGCCCAAGCTCACATATGGGTATATTTGCCCCAGCTCACATATGGGTATATTTGCCCCAGCTCACACTTGGGTATGTTTGACCCCAGCTCACATATGGTATATTTGCCCCAGCTCACATATGGGTACATTTGCCCCAGCTCACATATGGGTACATTTGCCCCCAGCTCACATATGGGTACATATTGCCCCCAGGCAGCAGCTCACCTGCCCCTATGCTGTCTCCGCTGGAGTTTTCTCCACGAGGCAAGCGGCCGCTGGCATGCTGCAGCTTGGCCGCTTGCCGGGAACCACCTGACCAGCCGTGTTCTCGCGAGATCGCGATAGTGTCAGACACTGCCCCTATTGGTCTCCACCAAGATGGCGGCGCCTGGCCCGCCCCCACCAATGACGACATCGGCAGGGCGCACCTCCGCTCGCTGGGCCAGAGTGAGGTGGTGCTGCGCTGCGCCGGGTCTCTGCCCGGCCGGCGGCCGGTCAAAAATTCCGCCCCCTCAAACTGGCAGGAATATGTTCTTGAGGATAAATAACATACTGGCTACATCTTTAGAACTTAAAAAGTAGTCACATTGGGTCCAAAGAGAATTTTCTCTGTTTTCCCCAGGGAAAGGATGAAACCAGGATGTTGTCGGAAACTGACCTCAAACCCAGGCTGGAACACTGTATGTGGGACATTTGGGAGCTCCACTATTAGTAAGGGACTCCATGCATTGTAGCATGTCATTCTCAGCCTTCTCATATCACTGATTATAATGGATATTGTTCTTTAGTTAACATTTTCAGAATCTTCTATATATAATGTGTGACATTCTAGACCGTATGAGTATAATTATATCATATAGTTTATTAAGCCATGTGGCTGGATTAATTCCCTGGGACGACATATGTTAGACTGCTCCTGCTGGGTCTAAACCATTTTTCGAAAGGTATCACAACGTACTGAATTTTGCAACAAAGAATAGAATTAAAACACACATTGACAGGGAGATCATTGAAGGCACACTCTAATTAGACCTTACCTTTAATGAAATGATGACTGGAAAAAGTCATTCACTTATATTAGCATTTGTCAACCTGGGCTTCGCTTTTGAAAAGGTTGCTTTAGGGGGGTGGAGTGCCGTTATTAGCAGGCTGCAGTTCAAAATACCGTTGTACAGGAGTCATATGATTAAGCTATATGTATTTGACACGTATCTTGTAATGAGAAATGTCAGTTAATAATCTATTTTTATATGGTCCAAGCTCTATGTTTTTCCACTTCAGTTTCGGAGTCTGTAAAAATAAATGGAACTTCATTGAATGCAATGCACTGAAAACGTTTAAGTAATTTAAGGGGTTATTCAGAGATAGCCGATCTGGCCCCTAAATGTAACCGGACACTGAAATTCAGCGTACAGTGACATTTCGCGGCCATTCAGCTATTCAGAGAGCAGGCAGCTGGCCTAATTTCGGCGAATTCGCTGCCTTTTCTAGGGCAGTGAAATCCCCCATAGAGAAGCAATGGTTCATCTATTCAGAGAACACCGAACAGCAGTGAAAAGTTGCTGAAATGCCCTGCTTTTCGGTGTTATCATTCGGCAGGTTTATTCAGGCGTATCCCATAGGCTTCAATGTTAAAAATATTCCCGTTTTTATCCAATATCTAATAAACCGTTTATTATTTTATACTGCAGTAAAGAGTCTCTTTATTTATTGATTTTTTTTTAGGATCTTTTAAGCATTTTTTGGGGATTTTTTCGGGCAAATTTATTTTCCGTTGTTTTAAATCGTTTTTTATATGTAAATTCCAGACATTTCCGTTGAGTATTTTTTTGCAAACAGCGTTTAAATTTTCAAACTTTCAAGTGTACTGTTTTTTTATTTTTTTTTACCCTGTTCGCCTGCTTGTCGGCATTTTCTGGCAGCTGCTCTGCGCTTTGATTGGCTGCTCCTCGGCTTTTTCCAGCGCGTTCGGTGTGGTTTTTGCGGCGGTTTCTGCAGGTTTTCGGTGAGTGTTCAGAGAATGTTTGGCGGGTGTTCGGCAGGTTTGCGGCGAGTTTTCCCTGCACTATGGGGACCCTGCGGTGCATGCTGAATACACCGCAGGGTGGCGAACTGTGATTCCCCGAATTGCAGGGAAGTGTGGGGAATGAGAGGGCACCGAAATATCTCCAGTCCTTCTCCTGGTTTTCACCTCTTTCTGAATAACCCTGCTAGAATTTTCACTTCTCCAGTTGTTCTCCTGAGTTTCACCTTTCTTTGAACAGACCTGTAAATTTTACCCCTATGTCAATGTTTCAATTGAAGAGTTCCCCTCAATAACAATGTATAGGAATTCAGAATCTTAGGGCAGTATTACAATGTTGGTGCTAACTTAACCAGAGCTGTTGTAAACTGAAAACCTCCGTAGGCTGTAATGGCTCTGGGAAGTTTACAACAGCTCTGGTTAAGTTAGCACCAACTATGTAATATGGCCCTTAATGTTTACAATGTGCAAACATCCCTTCGTGAGTATCCCCTCCTGGAATCCTTAAGATTTAATGGAGGCTTGCACTTCCAAGATCACGCAGTGCAGTGTAGTGATTGCGGAGGGAGGCTGATTACTATTTGTCCCCAGTCTCACTCTGCTCGCAGCCAGGAGAAGTGGCAGTTCGGCCCACAGTTCCCGCCTTTGCATGCGAGGTGAATATGGGTTTTATTAGGAGGGGTTTAGGGGGTTCTAAATGATTTCGCAAAAGCGGAATCATTTAGCACCAGCTTTTAGGTGTTGCTAAAGGTTAAGCTTGCTCATCGCTGCGGTAATTAGCGCTAAAACCTACTAATTAGCGCTAATACTGATTGCGCTCCACATGTTAAGTATAGGATGCGCAAAGTACAGTAAGCTTGCAGTAGTTAGAGCAATCACCGATGCACTAATGGATTTTTCACTGGTTTAGTATCAGGAAGGTAATATGGGGGGCATGTATTAAAGTCACTTATTCTAGCATTCAACGCTTGCACATCTAAACGCTAACGGTAGCAGCAACTATGAAATTTAGCCCAGTACATTTCTGTTGTAATTCTTTAATATTCAATTGTTAGAATGTTTTGGAGTATATTAACATAAACATTAAAGATATATCTTAACCAAATGACATGGTGAGTCTGACTCCTCCATATCAGGATGCAGCCTCAGCACTCATTTAACATTGCCGTTGCTTGTTATGAGCGCACTGTCCCCTGATATGACATCATTAATTAGTGAGTATCACTGAGAAACAGTTGTCCTTGGACTCTATTTTGCCTTGGGCGTGAAAGAGGCGATTGTTAAAATTACATGAGTTCCATAATAACACATGCAATTACCCTATACAGAGTTTCCCCCCAAAAATGTAGTATATATATTAATCCTCTGTGATCTACTTTGGACAGATAAGGTGAAATGTGCTTTTATAATCAGAGGCAGACTGGCAGCGTATGCGTTTTACACATTTCTGGTGAAATTTCTTTTGAGTGACCTCGTAGTGTTTTGAGAGTTCTAAGCACTGTAATTCATATGAAGGAGAGTAGAAGAAACAAGCGAAGAAGCACTAAAGTGCATGAAGTCTAAAGAAAAGTTACATCTTGATAGAAGAGAAGGTCTTAACAACATTTTGTGTGGGGGACACTAGCTGGAGCATCTAGCCCCATGCAGCCATATGCCATGCTTCGGCTTTCTGCAAGCTGGCAGCATCTCGGGTCCGGGAGATTGGACGGCCAGTGCTACTCTGAAAAGAAGGTATGTTTTCAAAATATCTTAAAAGTTTAAACAGAAGGTAGTGTGTAGAAGTGGGTCAGTGGGATTAATATCATTCTCTTCTCCGCTCCTTATTGGCCTCACCAACTCCCGTATTACCCTATTACAATCTGTAATGAATGCAGGTGCCAGGCTTATTTTACTCACCAGACCTCCCCACTCTGCCAGTCCCTCCATTGGCTTCCTGTACGTTTCAGGATACAGTTTAAAATACTGATGCTCACGTTCAAATCGCTCAATAACTCAACTCCTCCCTACAAGTCTTTGTTACTCCACAAGCACGTCCCATCTAGACAACTCCGTTCAGCAGGTGATCTCCACCTGTCATCTGTCTACAAGCACACGACCAACTCCCGCCTCCAAGACTTCTCAACGGCAGCACCAGTCCTGTGTAATGACTTGCCTCGCCCTATCAAACTCTCCCCTAATCTTCAGGCCTTCAAGAAATCCCTCAAAACTCATCTCTTCAGATTAGCGTACCGCATCACTGATGCAACTCATCCCTCAGCTCATTGACTTACACATGATTGAAGCTGCTTCTATGGCCCCACCATTCCCAAACCACCGGCACTAATGATTCTGAGATCCAGTAAAACTTCCCTTGTCTTCCTCAACCCCAGTCCCTCTAGATTATAAACTCCTATGAGCAGGGACCCTCTACACCTCTTGTTTCCATCATATATCCGTTTATCTCGTTCCCTTTGGTTATTGTAAAGCGCTGCGGAAACTGTTGCCGCTATATAAATGATGACAATAATAATAATAATTTTAACCCTAGAGTGTCCCTTTAAAGACAAAATCATTAATGGGTTTTCATACAAAAAATGTAACTATTTAACCGTGAATAAGGAAAAACAAACAGGTAGCTGCAATCTGACCTGACTAAGAAATACAAAGTCAGTTAAAAACACATACAAATACACACAAATAGGGATGAGCCGAACACCCCCGTGTTCGGTTCGCATTCGAACTCGAACAATTTCAAAAGTTCGAGTTCGAACTCGAACCGAACTCAATGAAAGTCAATGGGACTCAAAAGTTCGATTTTTAGAGTGCCCTCCAAGAGGGCATATATGCAAGATATTTGCCATAAAAGGTGTGTGGGGGTCCGGGTAGTGCCCTGGGGGACAGGAAACAAGGACAAAAAGTTTAAAAAAATATGTTTTTAAAGGAAGAGTGAGTTTTCCATAAAATAAGGGTTAAAAATAAAAACGAAAAATTCCTTCAAATATCGTGCCTAGGAGGTCCCCATAACCTGCCCGTGAAGTGGTGGATTTGTAGGATGTATAGAAACATCGCCATCAGAGACCCACACACGACACCTAGCCACCCTTAAGGGGTTAAAATGCACAGGGACTGGCTACTATCCTGTTAGATGAGGGAATGTATTATATGTATAAAGCAAGGTATATACAGTTGTGTTCAAAATTATTCAACCCCCACTGAAATTGAGTGTTTTGGCCAGTTTGACATTGATTTTGATCATTCAGTCATCTTGCTTACAATTCAATCAAAGAGGCACGTGTAGGTCAGACAAATATAACATAACATTTATAATGAAATAACCACAAATGTCTTTTCTGTGCTCACATCATTATCAGTTTTATTCAACCCCAAGTGACATTCAATCTTAGTACTTAGTACAACATCCTTTTACAGTTATAACAGCTTTTAAACGTGAAGCATAGCTTGACACAAGTGTCTTGCAGCGATCTAAGGGTATCTTCGCCCATTCGTCATGGGCAAAAGCCTCCAGTTCAGTCACATTCTTAGGCTTGCACACTGCAACTGCTTTCTTTAAGTCCCACCAGAGGTTCTCAATTGGATTTAAGTCAGGTGACTGCGATGGCCACTCCAAAATGTTCCAGCCTTTAATCTGCAACCATGCTCTAGTGGACTTGGAGGGATGCTTGGGATCATTGTCCTGTTGAAAGGTCCAACGTCTCCCAAACCTCAGGTTTGTGACGGACTGCATCACATTGTCATCCAATATCTCCTGATACTGAAGAGAATTCATGGTACCTTGCACACGCTGAAGCTTCCCTGTACCTGCAGAAGCAAAACAGCCCCAAAGCATGATTGACCCCCCGCCATGCTTCACAGTAGGCAAGGTGTTCTTTTCTTCATAGGCCTTGTTCTTCCTCCTCCAAACATAGCGTTGATCCATGGGCCCAAACAGTTCTAATTTTGTTTCATCAGTCCACAGAACACTATCCCAAAACTTCTGTGGTTTGTCCACATGACTTTTGGCATACTGCAGTCGACTCTTCTTATTCTTTGGAGACAGCAAGGGGGTGTGCCTGGGAGTTCTGGCATGGAGGCCTTCATTACGCAGTGTGCGCCGTATTGTCTGAGCTGAAACTTCAGTACCCACATATGACAAATCTTTTCTCAGTTCCTCAGCAGTCACATGGGGACTTTTCTCCACTCTACGCTTCAGGTAGCGCACAGCAGTCGAAGTCAGCATCTTCTTTCTGCCACGACCAGGTAGCGTTTCAACAGTGCCCTTTGCCTTGAATTTGCGAATGATGCTTCCTATGGTCTCTCTTGGTATGTTTAACATCTTTGCAAGCTTCTTATAGCCATTGCCCTTCCTGTGAAGAGTAATCACCTCTTCTCTTGTCTTCCTGGACCATTCTCTTGACTTCACCATGTTTGTAACCACACCAGTAAATGTCTAGAAGGAGCTGAGTATCACAGTCATTTTAAAGCTGCCTAATTGGTGCTTATTATGCTTTATTGCTGCTCCGTGACATCCACAGGTGTTTTCAATACCTGATTGAAAACACTTGAATGAACCTCTGTTCTTCAGAGTGGTAGTCTTTAAGGGGTTGAATAATTGTGTCAATGAAGAATTCACAAAAGAAACATTTACTACTGTATTACAAAACCAATTGATGTCATTTTAGTTGCATATGGTTCTTTAAAAAGTCCTTGTAGGATTTCATTCTGAATACAATTACAAATGTACACTAAATTCCCTAAAACCCTTTACAGCATTGGGGGTTGAATAATTTTGAACACAACTGTATGACAATGGATAGTCAGAGACTCTAGGGACTCAGCTTGTACACTTTATGATAGACATTTCTAACACAATAATAATTGTATGCTCACATAGGCCCTTCGGGAGAGGTACATGACATACAAATACTGGAATATTACGTTTAAATCTAAGGAGTGTGATAAAGATTTTATTAAGCCCTTGATGGCAAATGACGTAACATATACATTATTAATGATTGGCTTTACAGAGCCCTGGTCCTTAAGGGGTTAAACAGCATATCAGAGGATCATATAGTAGAAATGAACACTTCTTAGAATTCAGAACAAGCACAGTGTTTGTTCATACATGTGCATGAGCCATATCCAGTCTGCAGGCAATGTATCAAATATGTATCAAATTCATGAGACCAGACTAATTAGAAGCCCATGTTATTTCCAAACACTAATTAAACACCTGTTGTTTACGCCGTTTGAGAGCACAGGTTATTTAGAGGTGAGAATCTTTGCACCTAGACATTAGGTAGTTTTTTAATTCAATATCTAATAAACCGGTGCTTATAATATTCTGCAGTAAAGAGTCTCTTTATTTCTAGATTTGTAAGCATTTTTTATACTTTTTTTTTAAAAAAATTCGAACTCGAACCGAACCCGTCAAAAATTTTGAAGTTCGCAAACTTTCGAACTGCCAATGTCGAACTCTGAACTGATCGAACCGAACAGCTCATCCCTACACACAAAACCCTACTGTGCTATGGGCTAGAGACTAATGGGTCCCAACCCTGGTCCTCAAGTACCTCTAACAGGCCAGGTTTTAAGGATTACCTTGGAGAAAAGCAGACTGAATCCTGCAATCACTGAGAAGCAAATCATATCACCCATGCTATGCTTCAGATATCTGGAAAACCTGGCCTGTTGGGGGTATCTGAGGACAAGGTTGGGAACCACTGGGCTAGGTGTTTAACAGGAACATAAATGTCATCCTACATAAGACTAAGAAGAAAGTTTGAAGCCAAGTATAAATGTAGTCAGAAAGCAGTAAGGTTGATCCTTAAAAAGTGATAGCTGTCTAATTTGCAGCTAGACCCTGGGCTTTCACATTTTCTTTCTGTAATACTTTTAGTTAGTTCAGTGTTAGGTTTTGCGTTTTTCACGTGAGTTAAAATAATGTATTCACTCATTTTAAGTGATATTTTTATACTGTTAAGTGTAAACTCGCTCCACATTTACAAGAGGGCCATGGGTTTGTTCTAATGGATCCAATAATATTCTTGTTAGTGTGTCGCGCCTCCTACATATATTGGGCAAATGATAGGGTAAGCAGCTGCCTATTTAATTATCCATTTTATTGTTAAAATCTGAACTGATAATTTTACTAACCATCCATGTAAAGCAACCTGAAATGAGATTTCCTGCATTTTTTTGATAAAAATGAAGCTGTTAGATTTAAAAGCAATATTCTAACAAGGAGAGAATACAGGCTGTCCAAAGCATCAATAAAGCGTGGTTTTTTTTCATATGCAAATTCTGATTTCGAAAGAAAGCATTGTTTTTGAAAGAGAGATAATATTCTCGAAAAAGGTTAGCAGTATTTTTATAACTTATCTTCATCGGGGAGAAATTTGGAGTTTACTGTTGCTCTTTTCATTAAAAATGGCTTTTCATCTAGAATCATCTGAGAAGCCAAACTATGCATTTTAATTACAGAAAGTTAACCCCTGGAGTCCTGTGCATTTAGTATTGCTATTGTACAGCACTGCAACTCTATCTCTTTGAGGTAGAAGGGGTTAAATCATTTGATCAGTGATGAACATAAATCAAAAAGGCCTTTTAATAAAGACAAATAACATTTTAGCTGTAATGCAGTGATTATACTAAAAACATTGGATGAAAAAAAAATACTAGCTATCTTATTGCATTAAACTACAGGGAATTGTATTACATTAGTTTGAAAACACATATTGTGATCCTGTTCCAAATGGCAACATCACAAAAATAAAGCAATCTGATCAAATCATTAAAATTAAAATATACTGCAAGTAACCCTCTATATTAACACTATATTTACCATATGGTTGTGATGGATCCTCGGACGGAAGTAGAGTCTCTCTGCCAAAAGCGTCTCCCTTGGTCCAGTCAGATGTCCAGATCAATAAAAAGAGATTATGGCAGTATTGTCCAAACATGAGAAACGACTCAGCGGTGCTGTAAAGCAAGTGGAAGATTTCCTGAAGCATACAAACCATGGGTCCTATCACAATCTTCACGCAAACGTTTGTGTGCGTGCAAAATGCATTAATGTGAGGGCCAACACCCTTTGCGCTGAACGTCGTATTACAATGTTAGCGCGACAAATCGTCTAGCGTACGTAATCGTCTACCGCGGGTGAACCTGTGCGAACGCCACGCGAGCTTACTGTACTGCGCGTGTCCTATATTTAACATTGTGAGCGCAAATGCGTTTGTGCGCTGGTACGCGGATGGTATTACAATCTATGCGCAGTTTTTAACGCACAGCCGTTGCGCGCATAATTTTAGCAACTCCTAAAAGCTGGTGTTAATGGCAAATTCTATCAACCTGGCCCAAAGCAAATACACCAGCCCAAAAAAAAATACAGCAAAGTATAGTTACACATTCTACTCATACCAAACCAATAAAATGGAGAAGTTGTGCGTGTTTTTATTATTGATGCAACATATATGCGCAGATTGACTTTGACAGGCGCAAAAACTTAACGTGAGACAATTGTGGTTCTTAATTCTGATTGGCTGAATCACGTAAAAAAATGTCCACACACTGATTTCTGCGCAACATTGCTGCGCACGCATTTGTGCGTGTCCGTTTTACGCGTGTTATTTTTTGACGGATGAAAACATGTGTGAGGATTGTAATACCAGCTTTGTGTTGCGCATGCGGTTTGCGTGAAGAATATGTACCCCATATGTATACAGACAGTACAACATATGTTTATTCGTCAGGATCAGGAAACAATGGAAGGTGATGCACTGGTGCCCTTCTGTCTGTTGGGTCACCCACCTTCCTTCTTACCCTCAGGGTAACGATGTGGGCCCCTATTATAATCTTCGCGCAAATGCGCTAGCGCAGCGCAAATTTTTTTCCGCGCACAAATTAACGCGGTATTACGATCTGAGCGCATTTTTTCAGCCTTCAACTTTTTTTGAGTGCAAATCCGACGCGCAAAGCCAGGCGCAAATGACCGTTGCATGCAGGAATCAGTGGGCAGACTGTTTTTTCACGGGATTCAGCCAATCAGAATTAAGAACCACCATTTGCTAGGTTTCGGTTGTTGCGCCTGTCAAAGTCAATCTGCGTATATATGCTGCAACAAAAATAAAAAATTAAACAATTTACTAATTTTATTGTTTGGGTATGTGTAGAATGTGTAGTACTGTGCTGTATTTTTTTTTTTTTGTGCAGGTTCATTTCGTTTCGGCCAGAACGTTCAGATTGTAAGTTAACACCAGGTTTTCAAAGACGTTAAAATGATGCGTGCAAACTTCGTGCGTTACATTTTGCGCTAAGATTGTAATACCATTCGCGCATTCGTGTACTAACGCATTGGCGGTCACAATGTTAAGTATAGGATGCGCGCAGGAACTTGCGCTCGCGCTGGGTTTGCGCAGGGTCACTCGCGTTGGATGTTAAGGCGCATCGTTTGTGCGAACGTCGTAATACGACGTTATGCGCTAATGTTTTTTTCCTCGCGCAAATGCGCATTTGCGTGCACACAAATGCGCTGCACGAGGAATGTAATAGTGGCCCTGGTTGTTACAGAAAACAGGGCACCTGAAGGCCCCATTGGGGATACCCTAAACCAAAGATATGCCCGAAGTCTGTATAGTGTCTGTATAGTGGTGGAACGTTTTCCTAGCTGATTTCTAAACCAGGGCATAGTTCCATAATGTTTGTAGGTAGGTCCAGGTGAGAAGCATACAGCGCCAGCCACTAGTAGCAAGGCTTTGGTGTCTCTAGCGTCAATGGCTAGGCTTTGAGGGGGTTCAAAGAAACAAGGATCCATACCAGAAGAGGTGCTAGAGTAAATACAATGGAACCACATACAAAAACAAGGTTCAATGTGGAAGTGTAAAGTCGTTTTGTGTATTTTGACTAACTATGATCATAGGTCTGGATTCACTAAGAAACTCTTGCATTGTATCAAGGCTGCATTGCTGCAAAACTATTGTCAATTTCACTACTAAAGTAGTGTGCCTGCCCATTGTAGCTATGGTATATTACTCATTATAATTATAGGCACTTTGAGTTGTTTGGCATTGTGTTCCATGTGTACAAAATTGACCAATCAGAGAAGAGCCTTTTGGGTAAACATGGCCATAATACAGGTTAGCCAATGAGTGTAGCTCCATCCATTGCTGACAATATTTAACAATGTTATTGGATAGCATCATGTCTAGTTAAATACTGTACATGAAAGTCTATTAGGCTCATTCAAACTGAAGACCCTGGACTGGAAGCAACTCCATGCTGGATGGTAAGTATAATTTACAATGAGGCTTTCCATTTTATTAAATTTTAGGGGGTTTGCTTAGATATTTTAATACTAAATGTAGGTAAATGGTGGGGTAGAGTGGTTAGGCCCTTACATATTAAAGGATTATTGGTAGCGGTGGATTGTATTTATTTTTGTGGCGTTAATTGTTCTCAAGGGAAACCGACAGCAACCCTATTTACTATGGCCTACCTGCTCTCCATATTAATCCCTGGCTTGCTGGATTAGGATTGGGATGGGGGGACTTGGGGCCCCTTATACCATCAATCTGAAAGCTAGTATTCCAGACAGGGTCACACAAAATTCAGCCATGTATTTCTGTGTGACTTTACGTGATCCTGGTCTCATGCTTGGGATTATTAGACTGAGATGTCCCACAGTGAGAGTCTCAGATTGTGCAGAGCAGCAGCGCGGTCCAAGTACTTTCCGAGTAAGGCAGGAAGCTTTGCGTCAATATTATGTATATCACGGTCATATTGAAGCTTAGACAGTTCTGCCCATGGACTACTCTTGGATCTGGGGGCAGAAAGCATTCTCAGGATATCTAAGCCACCCTTAGGAACCACAGTCTCACTATTCTCCTTTTGGTATTGTTGGAAAATTATATTCCCAAGAACAAAATGTTCTTTCCAAAATTGCTTTTTGTTACATAAGGCTTAGAGTTGCATATTTTAGCACTAATTTCAGAGTAGGAGTTATTTACTGTAACATTTTCACATCCAATGTTTGAAATGGCTTTTAGTCAGCTTCCCTTTAACTCTTCAATTCCCTTGGCATTAACAGCGGTGAATATATTCTGCACTTAAAAAACAATTTTTATTTATTTTATAGAGTTCTATAAATAACCACAAGTTAACAATAAAAAAAATGGTTTTCGTAGCTCAATAACATACATTTATCTACTGACAATACTATGAAATTTTAAAATACTTTGGAAGATGAGTAACATACTATGTAGTGATTGAATCTGGCACTGTACATTATATTCTTTTTTGTAAATCATTTTGCTTTTTTTCACAGAAATATTAAACTTTTCTATTTTTCAGGAAATAATATACTAAAGGATCAGAATCTATTGATGTATTGAGAAATCCCAAGTTACATGTTGTAAGTCACAATTCACCTTTTCATAATCCTTCCACCAGCTCGTGATGTGTCCATTAAACGTCTTCCATTTGGGAATCTTATGCTCAGTTGACTTTTTTTGAGTTGTGCGCTGGAAGCATCATCTACTCATCTTTAGGTCAATCCACAGAGGTCTGTCAGAGATGAGAATCTTTCTCTGCTGTTAAAGTCCCTCAGAAGAGACTCCAGGTCAAATGCAAGTTTAAAATCAAGCCAAAATGTGACAAAAAAATATATCATACTTAGAGCATTTATTAGTGCCAAAACATCTACATTTTATATTGGTGAGGATAATGTTTTAATCCCAAATTGATTTCTTTGAGCTATAGTCAAAATTCACTACAGCTAGAAGTGTTCAAAATGATAGATTGGTCGTTTATGGATTTGTTTATTCTGATTCAATAAACAAATTTTCCAAATCTGCCCATGCACAAAAGGCATGCACTACCCCCTACCTGATCTCAGCTTGTGAGGGGTAAATGCATAGAGTGGGTAGGCTGCAGCCCACTTCCTCCCTGTCCTTATAGCATTGGGGCCAAAAGGCTACCTAACTAAAGGATAACTATCTTACACGGCCACTAGTTAACTCCCTTCACTAGCAATAATTCACTCTCTATACTGCTCCCACTATACTCCCCACTACCTACAACATCCATCACCTAATCTTCTATCACCTATACCCCCACTATGTCCAAACTCCATTGCCATAGCTCTTACCATGTATACCCTTCAACGCTGTAAAGACTGATATCTATCTTTCTACTCCGGTAAACTCACGTCTATATCATGCTTTCTCTCACGCTTCTACTCTTTACTTCTACTTTTCTCCTTAAATGGAACTCCTGCCCCTCTACCACCGACCCCTACACTATCTGCATCTCTCCCTCCCTCCTCTCGTCCCACATGATGGCCTCGCATGAGCTCCTTTGTTTCCTCAGAACATGGTCTCCCTCTAAACTCTCGCGCTGTCAATCACTCCCACTCCCACAAATCCCATTCCCACCTTCTCTTTCTCACCCTCCTGCTGCTACTCTCTCAGGTGACATATCCCCTAACCCTGGCCCCACAACACATCCAATACTTCCCTCTCATCCTATCTCCATCGCACATAAATCACCTCCCTGCAAGCCCAGCAACCTCATTCCCATAATCCCTCAGCGCCTGTCCTCTTTCTCCTGCGCCCTCTGGAACGCTCGCTCTGTGTGCAAACTCACAGTAATCCATGACCTCTTCCTTTCAAACTCCTTCAACCTCCTAGCTTTAACTGAAACCTGGATAACTCCCTCTGACACGGCCTCCGTTGCTGCTCTCTCACATGGCGGTCTACACTTGAGTCATACCCCCAGACCGGGTGAGAGAAATGGTGGCGGAGTCGGAATCCTGCTCTCTCCCACCTGCACCTACCAGCATCTCCCTCCACCCCCATCCCTCTCCTTCTCCTCCTTCGAGACACACTGCATCCGCCTGTTCTCTCCTCTGGCTCTCAGGGTGGCAGTCATCTACCGCCCACCGGGACCAACCTCCCAGTTCTTTGACCACTTTGCTACCTGGCTCTCTCACTTTATGTCTTCTAATCTTCCATGCCTAGTTCTCGGGGACTTCAACATTCCCATTGACGATCCTTCCGCCCCTGCTGCCTCCAAACTTCTTTCACTCACGTCCCCCCTTGGACTCACACAATCCTCCCTCCTCCCTACCCACCGCGATGGTCACGCTATTGACCTTGTCTTTTCCAACCTCTGCTCCATTTCTGAGTTCAACTGTCGCCCTCTCCCCATCTCTGACCACCACCTTCTCTCTTTCAACCTATCTGGGCTTCCTAAACACCCTGCTCCCCCACCCCGCACACACACTCGCAGAAATCTACAGGCTGTGGACCCCATCAATTCTCCAACCTACTTCACCACCTCCCTCATACCTCATCCTTCACCTGCCCTGATGCTGCCACTAATCACTACAACACTACGCTTATCTCTGCTCTAGACACTCTTGCTCCTCTTCGACTCTGTAAGGCCCCACGCCGCCAGCTTCAGCCCTGGCACACCCTCCAGACTCGCTACCTGCAAAGATGCTCCCGCACCGCAGAGCGTGCCTGGAGGAAATCCCGCTCTGAAGCTGATTTTGTTCACTTCAAGTTTATTCTCCGGTCATACACCTCTGCCCTCCACTTGGCCAAACAATCCTTCTTCTCATCTCTTATATCTACACTGTCCTCCAACCCTAAACGGCTCTGGTCCACCTTCAACACCCTCCTCTACCCACCTGCACCTCCCCCCTCAGCTGCCTTCAGCGCTCAAGACCTGGCAGACTACTTCCTCAGTAAAACTTTAACTATCAGAAGCAACATCCCAACACAAGATAGTTATCTGCCACCTCCACTCCCACAGGTCCCATCTGCCACCCTCTGCCGCTTCCTCCCAACCACAGAGGAGGAAGTCAATTCCTTATTGTCCTCCTCACATCTCCACCACGTGCCCGCTCGACCCCATTCCCTCACATCTAATTCCTCCCCTCTCCTCCTCCTCACCCCTGCTCTCATACACATCTTCAACCTATCTCTCTCCACTGGCTCCTTTCCATCCGCCTTCAAACACGCGCTAGTTACCCCTTTACTAAAGAAACCATCCCTAGATCCCAACTCTCCATCCAACTACCGTCCTGTATCCCTGCTTCCCTTTACCTCTAAGCTCTTAGAAAAACTAGTCTTCAACCGCCTCTCCATCTTCCTGTCCTCCAATTCCCTACTTGACCCCCTGCAATCTGGCTTCCGTCCCCTACACTCAACTGAAACTGCCCTCACCAAAGTCACCAACGACCTCCTAACTGCTAAAAAACACGGCCACTATTCTATTCTCATCCTGCTTGACCTCTCGGCTGCTTTTGACACTGTTGACCACCCCCTCCTTCTACTGACCCTCAACTCTCTGGGTCTCGGTGACACTGCACTTGCTTGGGTTGACTCCTATTTATCCAACAGGTCCTTCTGTGTGTCCTTTGCTGGTAACTCCTCCTCCTCATTGCCTCTATCTGTTGGTGTACCTCAAGGCTCTGTCCTTGGTCCTCTGCTCTTTTCCATCTACACCTCCTCCCTGGGCAAAATCATCAACAGCTTTGGCTTTAATTACCACCTCTACGCTGATGACACTCAGATCTACCTCTCTACCCCTGATCTCTCTCCCCTGTCCTTTCCAAAGTCAGTGACTGTTTATCTGGCATCTCCTCCTGGATGGCCTCCCACCACCTAAAGATCAACATGTCAAAGACTGAGCTCCTACTTATTCCTCCCTCTAATGCCGCCCCACCTCCTGACTTCTCTATCACGGTGGAGGGTATCACCATCTCCCCATCAAACCAAGTTCGCTGTCTTGGAGTTACACTTGACTCTGCTCTTTCCTTCATCCCCCACATCAAGTCTCTTTCCTCCTCCTGCCGATACCAACTGCGTAATATTTACAGAGTCGGCCATTCTTACCGCTGTCGCCACAAAACAAACATACACGCCCTGGTAATCTCCCGACTCGACTATTGCAATAATCTCTTATCTGGCCTCCCTCTGTCCCACCTCTCCCCCCTACAATCCATCCTGAACGCCTCCGCCAGGCTAATTCACCTCACCCGCCGCTCTGTCTCTGCCGCTCCCCTCTGCGAGTCCCTTCACTGGCTCCCCATCCACTGCAGAATTAAGTTCAAAATCCTTATCCTTACCTACAAAAGCCTCACTAACTCAGCTCCCCACTACCTGTCCTCACTAATCACCAAATACACCCCAGCCCGCTCCCTAAGGTCAAACAGTGACCTGCGCCTAGCTTCTCCCCGCATCACCTCTTCCCATGATAGACTGCAGGATTTCTCACGCGCAGCCCCCACTCTCTGGAACGCTCTCCCTCGTACTGTCAGACTTTCCCCTAACTTCTCTTCCTTCAAACGCTCCCTGAAAACATTCCTATTTAGGGAAGCCTACCACCCAACTCACTGACGCAACCATCAATCACTCTCACCTTACAGTCCTCTCCTCCTGTTTCCAACCCCAACCCTCCCAGATTGTGAGTTGCTACGGGAATAGGGCCCTCATCTCCTCCTGTACTGTTTGTCAAATGTTGTTCAATGTATTGTAACCCTGTCTATACTGTGCTTATTGTACAGCGCTGCGGAATATGCTGGCGCTTTATAAATAAAGAATAATAATAATAATAATATCTATAACCCCAAACACTTATACCCCAAAAGCTACCTATACTCCTCAAAACATATAACCCTCCTATACCCCTGCTGTCTATAACTCCCCATTACCTATAACCACTGCCTATACCTAGATGTATATACAGCTATCACTAGCTAACCCCCTAATTTACACTATTTTTCCACCACCTAAATTGACCAGTTTTGAAAATTCTAATTGCTGAAAGCCAATGGTGTTAATGCCATTGTCATGTCCCCTGGCTTAACTTGTCCTCTTGGCCATCATAGGGTTCATATTGAAGCTGTGCATAATTTTTTTGCTGCTCTTTGCTCTGCATGTATTGACACCTGTTATGCCTTGCACTGTCCATATTGATGCCAGGTAACTTTCCTGTGCATATATTGATTCAGAAGGCTTTGACAGCATGCCATTTTTCCTTCCATGGGTCAAAATGGTAGTTAGCCATGCTTCACATTGCTTCAGCTGTTACTTACCAGGATAATTTGGTGCATGGGAATGATGCCAATCAACTTGCAAATCACCACCCCTTTTATAAAAGTAATCCAGTCACTTTCTTGTGTCTTGTTGTGTTTGATCATTGCCCAAGACTACTTATATTCTATTGCGATTTGCGTTTTCACCCAGCTCTCTATCGACTTTGCTGTTATACTAACCTTGCCTAGTTTATTTTATTTTGTCGCTCCTCTGGTGTCCTAGAACTTGACCACATATTTATCCTGTGTCTTTCTGTTACCCTCGACCTCGATTGTCTCAGATTACTATTTTTCCTTTTGCAGATATCTCTGAAGCCGGCCATTATAAAGACAAGTATAGTCTAATTCTCATAACTGTTCAGTTGCTGCTTGTAGGAGTTAGCATTTGTGACAGCCATTAGCTAAAACAGGCCAGGGGACTAGAGCGGCAGGCAAGGTGCCCACCAGCTCATAAATTAACCATTTGATCACTGCCCATGAAATGAGGTCATAGGAAGGACCATAGAATCAGATTGCACCTCTTCAACTTCTGAAGTGTCACTTCCAGGAAAAATAGCCAGAATAATTTCATAATAAACCGTTTTGTAGAATATATTTTTTTCTGTGCTTAAATGTAATGATTTATATTCCCTAATTTTCTTGATTTAATAATATTTATTTTACTTTTGACTTTGGATTCATTCCAGTTTATAGCGGGTACTGTTTTTTGAGTTCCATTACAATACACATTCAACCAAGGTCAGGTTAAGCATTTTATTCATGGCTTTTTCCATAGTTTTTCCATACATGTAAAAGGTAAAATATATACTGAAATGTTTTATTTTTGGTATTTTTTATTTATACTTCCATTTTCCTCTATGAAACAGTTTTTACAATCACAAATAGTTTGTTTTCTATCTGCTGTTCAGACGATGTCTGGTCTGTCATCCAGATCTTTGAAAAAAGCAGCTTCATAGTCAAGGACAGAAAGGGAGAGCAAAATCTGTAGCACAACTCCCCCAATCATCAGCACACAGCCCAGAGGGAGCAGCTGACGTTGGGAAAGGAGAGACATGAGCCATTAGAGTATGGTTTGAGATTGACACTGACCTAGCACTCCCCATTCTGCATTATCCCACCATCTGCACAACCGTGAACTTTGCCTCTGAAACTTCTTCTCAATTAAAATGTCCAGCTGGGAGAGAATTGCGTCATATTCCTAAAATCACTATGACAATTGGTCTGCTCTTTTAACCCTTTGTAATATGATAAAACAGATTGATCTCATAATATATATATATATATATATATATAGTATTTTCACTAGATTTTCTCGTGGCTGCACACGCTGCCAATCAGGCAACATTTCAAATTGATGTGGCTAAAAAAAGAGATACTTTATGAACTGCTGATGTCATTTAGGTCTTGGCATTGCAATACTGAAAGAATTTTTTTGCTGCATAACTATAGATTATATGGTTTTTCAATTGCTATTGCCTAACTTTATCTTCCCATACCTGTTTCTTGGTATCACATGTCTTGAAACTGCAGTTATCTTCAAATGATTAATATTGGACATGTTTTGCTTTTAGACTGCAATGTATACAGGGGTCTAGTCCGGTGGGAACGCAGTTCCTGCACTATTTTTGCAGAGGGAACTGAGTTCCTGTTGGTCCCACACACTATAAATCTTGTGTTCATGTGTTCAAGCATATATTTCCCCTGTACAGTCACAATAAATATATGATTTATCATATTTTTATTAAATTCCATATATATACATAAATATTTCTTTTTGAGTGTGTGTTTGTGTTAAGTGCGCGATAAGTACTGGCTGGGTGGAGTAGAGGTAACATCACTGCTCTATAACACAGGTTTGAATCCCGGCAAGAGCACCTCTCCAGTAAGTGTCCTTGGACAAGACACCTAACGGTACACACTCACCACCCAGGACATAGTTGAAAGCGAGAGAAATCTCAATGTATCCTTCCTGGTAAAATACTTTCTCAAAAAAAATGCTAACTGAAGGAGAGAAATCTTGGTGAGTTCCCACACTTCTTTTATTAGGACTTGACCCCTGAATGTATATATTTATTAAGCAACCTCACCAAGGAGCAATTTCTTAGAACTGATTTGTCTGGTTAAGCATTTGTTGAAACCAGTTGGAACTTCACTTGTAGCTCCTTCTGAATTTCAACCTGGGAACTGGGAATTAACAGCTTGGAGGTGACACTTATTTTAACCTTCACGATCAGTCTACACATGTCATTCAACAAGAACCACCATGGATGTAGATATCACCTATTTAAGCAAGAAATTCAGAAAAATCACCCGAAACCAAATCCACGATTAATACATTTTGAATCTGGAATGTGTCATACAAAGCGATAGGTGAATTGATCAGGATAAGGAAAAGATCGACAGATTATAGAATTCTGAGTATTTTGACCAACTTTTATGTGAAAACGGGCTGAAATAATAATGCGTTAACGGCTCTTCTATAAAGTATATAATATTTTGCCATTTCCTTCAGACATGAGAACACCAGATGTTTAATGTCTGCAACTGAACCCTTGTTCTTTATATTTTTAATGTAAACTAGGGCAGAAATTATGTTTATATATGTACAAGTCAGCAAATGAATATATTCAAAAATGTCTTGTGATGCAGCATTATTATAAAAGTACATAGAGTGGAAATGAACAAAGTTGTTCTGAGGTCATCAGGCAGTGCATGTGTCACTTGATATTCCCATGCATTGTGGATTTGCAAAGAAAAAGTAATATAAAGCAGTGATATCTTTGATCATCTTAAGAACTGAGAAACACAGGCTCTGTGTCGAGTGTGGTTATCATCAATACATTTTCCATATACATAGTGCAGAAATCATTTTATGCTTTCTCCAACCCTCGCCCCCTATGCTGGTCTTCAAAAGCAATTTCGGCAGCAAAATAATGTGCTTTTCTTCAATTTTCAAGCCATTTGTACAAGGTTAGTGTTGTTTATCCACCTGGTACACTGATATTTACATACCCCTTTAAAGAAAAATTGGTAGGTATGATTTATGGAGTACAGTAAGAGCACAATTTTCCATGTACTGCACCTAATCTAAAAGGGCTTCTACAAAGGTTATTCTGGCCAAACAAATACCAAGTCTTTTCTTTGCAATGAGTTAGGATATTCATTTTCTTGAAAAATAATGTCAGCAACACATCAGTCCTGGGTTACTATATGCAGATAAAGGTGGATGCCCGTACAAGAGTAGTTCATAATAAAAAAATACAGTGTTGTTGTATATGAAAATAAATGTGCATAGTGGCTGTTTGTGTTTCTAGGGACATTTGGACCATGTGTAAAATTCTGTACGGCTTTACCTATATATAGCATATATTTTTTGAAAAAATTTTAAACACAGATTAAACAAGGTGCTTTGGATTTTTTTATAACATATATTGCTCATCCAGGGGAGCAACACAGGAAGAACCATCTAAAAAGAGGGAAACACCACAGCACAGAAAGTAAATAGACAGTAAAGTAAACGAATGGCACTAGATTCACAAATAATTCATAAACAACTTCCTACCCAAGGGTCAAGTCCTAAAAAAATATTGTAAGTGTGCGAAGACATCAAGGTTTTTACTCCTCATTTACCAATTAACATGCCACACTTAACCAATCAATCCACACTAAAATTTCATAAGATTTTTTTAAAATCTGGGAATCCTTAAGACTATTGTAGAAGTATTATATATTTTCCCATGACTTATAGAGGAAACATATGATTGAAAACTACATTGACGCTTTACATTGCTTGTACATAAGGGGAACTCCGTTCCCTCTGCAAAAATCATAGCAGGTACTGTGTTTCCAAGCATTCCTGTTTGTCTTGAACCCTGTTCCGACCCCTCCACCTCCTTGTTCCCCTAACCCAAACATTAGTTAGAGACAATACAACATAAAAAAGGAAATGACAGTTGTAGTCAGTCCCATATGGATGGTTTCCATTTTTGAGCTGGGACTTTCTAAGTGCTAGTGACTGGATGACAATTGTAACTGATAAATTGTGGCTGGACTTAGAGGAACAGGGAACTCGACGTCCTTTATAGAAACTCCCCTGGTTGCGCGTAGACACATTGCTATTCCCTACCCTGCCGCATTCCCCAGTGTCTACAATGCTGCGACTGTGGCACCACATCAGAAAAGTGTGGGACACTCACTTCTGCCTCTTCCCCGCTTCTTCCTCTGAACCACAATCCTTAATTTCCATCAGGGGTTCAGGACACTTTGACACGTAGATTCACTGTGAAACCTAGACTAAGGGTGTAGGATATTATGCAGGATGGTAGATTTCGGGATGTACTTGAGTTGGAAGGGGACACGACCTTTGACTTCCTCAATGTGTTCAATTATCACCAGCTTCAAAATTATCTTCGCCAAGTACCGGGTAATATCGGACTTACTCGCCCCCCTCTCTCAATTTGAGATAGATTACCCTAGGGCGCAATATATCACCTATGGTGTGTCTACATTGTATCACCTTCTCCAAACGATTAGTCCAGATATGCCCCCTTATATGAAGAGTAGTGATCCCCCATGTTCGGTTCGCATTCGAACTCGAACACCCAAAAAAGTTTGACCGCGAACTCGAATATAATTCGAACACCATGCAAGTCAATGGGGCTCGAACTTTCGAAAATTAAGGTCCCCTCCAAGATGGCATATATGCAAGATATTGGCCATAAAAGGTGTATGGGGGTCCGGGTACTGCCCTGGGGGACAGGAAACAATGAAATTTTTGTAAAAAAAAAATTACTGCCTTTCACTGCTGAGTGCTGAGCCATTTCACCGCTGTGAGCTGAGCAAATTTTTACTGCTTTTGCTCATGTTTATACACGATTTGAAGCCATGGGAAATGTTTGACAAACAATGAGTGGGAAATGTTTGACCAACAATCAGGGTTATTCAGAGAGCGTGATAAGCAGGAGAATGACTGGAGAATGGTTGGAGAATGAAAAATTCTAGGTCAAAATAGCCGATTTGGAAAGTGAGATGAAAGGGAGAATTTTTCTGGTTGGGCTATTTTGACCTAGAATTTTTCATTCTCCAGCCATTCTCCAGTCATTCTCCTGCTTTTCACACTCTCTGAATAACCCTGAATGAGTGTGAAATGTTTACCAACACGGAATGGGAATTGTTTGACCAACAAGGAGTAGGAAATGTTTGACCTACAATGAGTGGGAAATGTTTATGAATCCCATAGGCTTCAATGTTAAAAATATTCCGTTTTAATTGAATATCTAATATACCGTTTATTATTATATTCTGCAGTAAAGAGTCTCTTTATTTTTAGATTTTGTAGGATCTTTTAAGCATTTTTGGAATTTTTCTGAAAACTTTTTTTCTCTCGAACTTTCCGTGAACGTGCCGAAAAGTTCGAGGTTCGCGAACTTTCGAACAGTCGATGTTCGAATCGAACTTCGAACCGATTGAAACCGGCAGCCCATCCCTAATGGAGAGATGGGAAAGGGAAATGGGGATCAGATATCTCAGGAGCAGTGGTCAAATTCTTTCCCTGATACTGTATGGTATGGAAATTTTGGCTATCGTGGAAATGTCATTCAAGTTGATCACTTTCTGGTATTGCTTTCCATTTCTTCTGTTTCATATAGACTCTGTCCCTGACCTGTAATGTTGGAGGGGGTGTTTGAGTCTCGGTACCTACCTATGCATATGGTGGTCCTGCCCTATTCTTGTTGCCTTATTTGCGTATGGTCCAGGATATGTTTGTGGAGACTTGTGACTTTGAGTTGCCATTTACCCCTTTATTTTCTGAAGTTGGACACCTCTCTTATGCAGCTTAAACAGTCTTTGCTTCTTTGAATTATGTTCTGTGCTAGACTTTGGTGCCTGACTCTTTGGCGTTCCACAGCAATTCCCTCGAGGAGAGATCTGGGGAGTAATATAGAATGGCTACATAATACTGAGGAGACCTTGGTCACTTCAGACAAAGACCGTCAAAAGATTTACAGACACCTGGTTTTACTGGTTCAGATTCCTGGGGAGCATACTTATTACTTTCGCCCCCTGACAGGGTTTGGACTGTGACTCTTGGGATTTGGTTTGTCTTTCAGGAGATCCGGATGCCCTCCTTTACATTCCCCTCCCCCTTATTTGATTTAAATTTGTTACACCCCTTCCGATTGGTGGTTTAGTGTTTTTTATTTTCCTCTTTCTCTTTCTCTTCCTTCTTATTCCCTTCTTCTATTCTTCTTCTCTCACTCTTGTTTCTGTTTTTGTGATCGATTCTGATGCAACATTGGTAGGGGGTTTGTGGTGGTGCTGACCCCTCTTGTGTGGATTTTCGCCTTAATATCATTAAGGCTAGGGTCAGACTGAGGCAGTGCGAACGCGCGTTCTGGCGCACTTAATCACGGCCGCACTAGCAGCAGATGCCGGGCAATGACGGCCAATATACGAAGTACGGTCGCACAAAAGTCCGGCCGTGCAACGCAAGTGGAAAATGAACGCATTTTTTCGAGAACGTTAAACCACTAGTACTGACGTACAGAGTGCGCTGCGTCCGCTAGCGGCGTGTGTGCGTGAATTGGAGACATCAGACGCTGCTAATGTCCGGCCAACATAACGTCCAGATGCAAGAAGTGTTTTATTGATGATCCGTACAAAATCACGGATGAAACTGCGCATAGTATGACCGCTATCGCGTATTCCGTGAAAAAATACGTCCATTCTTCGAACGCACATTTTCACGGACAACGTGAAAAATGCGTTAGTCTGACCCTAGCCTTAATAGGGGATATCATTTATCTCGTCTGTATCAATCCTTTTATGTTGATTTTGTATTTGTGCTGAAAATTGTTTATATTATCTGTCTTTACTGGTTGTGAAAATTAAAAATAAACTGTTGTCATGAAGAGTGAAGTACTTGCAGCATTATAGCAGAACTGGTTACTCCCAATGCTAGGGAATGCATGCAATTTGTTCTTGTGCTCGTCTGATTTACATATGTACTCTTTTGCAATTGTTCCACATCATTAAAGGAGAAATTCCCATTTTACAGTTGTTTTTTACAATTGTAAAAAATGATAAATAGCATGTAAAGCTTCTATTCCCTAGGAAAGACAATATCATGGTGTACAAGTACCGTACATGGAAACTGAACTACACTGAGCTCTTCTTTTAGACAGTCGACAGCAAAGATGTTAATTGTTTCATCGAGAATACCTTAAGTTACCAACTGGCTTCATTCACATTTCCTACTGTACTGTGCAGGTACACACAGGGACATCATCATGAAATCTCAAGAACAGAAGAAGACTACATTCACAATTAATGGTGGGTAAAAAGCATTTTTTAAGGATGAAAACCCATGATATTAACATTCTTTTTACAATACACACATATTTTTGAATGGATATTCTAAGATTATATGGGGGTGAGGTAGAGGAATGGAACATCAATCCCTCATGACCCCCTCTGATCTCCCATTTTAACCCCTTAGATTCTTTTAAAATTCACCTGAAATCTAGCCCTGGACTGCCTCTGCTCTGGCCTCGACGAGACATGCTGGCACTTTGTTTAAGCTGCAGCATGTCACCTGACTGCTGGAGAACAGCAATCCAATGGCTCTCCATACACACATTTAGAGCCATAGGTGGGGGCTTGTTCTCACAGGTCCAAATCAAAAGTAACCTAAGCTCAGTGCTCAGGTTCTGGGTGGGACCAAAGCTTAGTCAGCGCCCTGGACCTCCAGCACTGAAGGGGGGAGAGGGGTCAAGGCACTGAAAACAGTTACCACTATAATTACATTGAATTTTAACAGTGCATAGAGTGTACATGTAACTATGATCAAAGGTATACGGAGATGTATTCAGATATCAAAGTATTTATCAAAGCACATCCAAAGAAATTTAGGTAGGGACCTAACTAGGGGAGGCAAGGTCCACTTTTACATTTGCCTTTGGTTAAGTTGACGTCATCAGCAAAATCATTTTTTTAACTTGTGAGCACTAGGGATGAGCTGTTCGGGTTCGGACGGTTCGGAGTTCGAACTGAACTTTGGCAGTTCGAAAGTTCGTGAATTTCGAACTTTTTGGGTGTGTTCGGTTCGAGTTCGAAAAAAAAAAGAAATTTTGAAAAAAGTATAGAAAATGCTTAAAAAAATACTAAAAAATCTAGAAATAAAGAGACTCTTTACTGCAGAATATTATAAGCAACGGTTTATTAGATATTGAATTAAAAACTAATGTGTACGTGGAAAGATTATCAACTCTAAATGACCTCTGTTCACAAACGGGCATAACACCAGGTGTTTTTATTCTGGTAATCAATTTGATACATTGTACACCATACTGAGGGTGGGGTGGTGTCTGCTTCTGATTGAGATTTGAGAATTAATTTCCCTAAAACATCCTACTATGCTGCATTTAACCCTTTCGCTGCTGAGGCTTTTCACACCTCTGTGCTGAGGTCATTTTTACCACTTTCGCTCATCATGTTTAACCGCGTTTTGTAGCCATATTTTGATATATGACCCAGACATATTATATATCGTTCTTTCCGGCAGACTTGGCAGATTCATAATATGTCATTATTATATGTATACGTTATGTCATTTCTGTATATTATAACAAAAATGCAATAAAATTTGAATTTTCAATAATTTATTATGTGTAAAGTGTTTTTATTCACATTTTAACATGCGATCGTTTTCGGTTATATTTTGTATGGGGTGCGCTTGTTAAAAAAATTTGAAATGGGGTCTCGTTACATTTTTTTTGGGGAAAATTTTGCTTTTTTTAACAAGCGCACCGCATACAAAAATCGTTAGTGCAGCATTATTGTTCACATTATAATTGAAATGGGAACAATATTGCTGCATTAACAAAACAAAACCGACAAAAAAACTTGTTTATTTTTCTTTAGAATTTTTTTTTAAATATTTTTATTTTTTATTTTTTAAAAAAAACATTTTTCATGCTCATGTTTGGTATCCTTGGAAAGGCCATGCTCTGGCCGATCCAACAATATCAAACATTAACCCCTAACTGCCACGGATCGGGAGATAGGGGTTCATTGGAACCCTCTATCTCCACCATTGGTGGCAGCTAAGGGTTAACTCCAGGACTGGCGTCATCATGCTATGCACGATGACGCCAGTCCTCAGGGGGAGTTCCTGGAGGCTTGGCCGACATCCAAGATGTCGGCCAGCTCCAGGAGAGGATCACGATCCGGCGCTTTTCAGCGCCGATTCGTGATCCGGCTCCCCAGGGGTTAATCACAGCCACTGTTTGGAAGGGCAGGCTGTGCCCTTCAAAACGGTGCCTGGATTAACCCTCTGCCCCCGGCGATCGGGAGGGAGAGAGGTCCGAAGGACCTCCCCCCCTCCCTTTCAGGCGCTTCCTCCGCACATTCGGGGGGGGCGCCTGAATTAGATGTCATCGCGCTGCCGCGATGACATCTAATTGCTCCGCCGGGGTCCCGGAGTGCTGGGCTGACATCCAAGATGTCAGCCCACACCGGGGGGTGCAGCAATCCGCCGGAATCTTCAGATCAGCGCGTCCATAGCACAGGAGAACCACTTGGCTGGACGCGCTGAGCATGTCCATAGCAGCCAAGTGGTTAACTGGTGTTTGAAAAAAATTCAAAATAACATCTAAGGCTAGGGTCAGATGAGTGTATTTTGTACGGACTGTGCGTCCGTGCAGTACGGATGTACTTACTGACTGACAACAAGGTAGTGGCCAAACAGTCCGTTTTTTTCACTGACGTATTTTTTGACTGATGTAGCAGGGAAAATAAATTACAATGAAAAAACATTCTGTCCGTCAAAAATGCTGGACGTATAAATGCAGTCCATCTGACCTCGTTTCATCACTCAGGCTAGGGTCAGACTAACGCATTTTTCACGTTGTCCGTGAAAATGTGCGTTCGAAGAATGGACGTATTTTTTCACGGAATACGCAATAGCGGTCATACGATGCGCAGTTTCATCCGTGATTTTGTACGGATCTTCAATAAAACACTTCTTGCATCTGGACGTTATGTTGGCCGGACATTAGCAGCGTCTGATGTCTCCAATTCACGCACACACGCCTCTAGCGGACGCAGCGCACTCTGTACGTCAGTACTAGTGGTTTAACGTTCTCGAAAAAATGCGTTCATTTTCCACTTGCGTTGCGCAGCCGGACTTTTGTGCGACCGTACTTCGTATATTGGCCGTCATTGCCCGGCATCTGCTGCTAGCACGGCCGTGATTAAGTGCGCCAGAACGCGCGTTCACACTGCCTCAGTCTGACCCTAGCCTTACACACAAAGCTACACGAACGTTGCGGACGTGGCGCACTCTGCACGTCCGTTCTAGCAGTATTACGATCTTGCCTAACCTGCGTCCGTTTGCTGCGTCCGCCAAGCATCCGCACTTCCGTGCGGACGTACTTCGTGTGTGGGGCTCCATTGGTCAGAATGCTATGCTGCCACGGACGTACAAATGTGCGGCAACACGGACTTGATAACTGCGCTCGTCTGACCCCAGCCTTAAGCAATGTTATTTTTCACCTTGGGATTAAACATTCACAGGGTTATTCAGAGAGCGGTGAAAAGCAGGAGAATAACTGGAGAAGTGAAAATTCTAGGTCAAAATAGCCAAACCAGAAAAATTCTCCCATTTAACTCACTTTCCAAATTGGCTATTTGGTCTAGATTGTTCTCTTCTCCTGCCAGTTCTCCTGGCTTTCACCTCTCTCTCAGGGTTGTTCAGAGAAAGGTGAAAACCAGGAGAATGGCAGGAAAAGTGAACAATCTGGACCAAATAGCCGATTTGGAAAGTGAGATAAGGCTAGGGTCAGACTAACGCATTTTTCACAGCGACCGTCAAAAAGTGCGTCCGAACGCATTGCCTTATTTTTTCACGGAATGCGCGAAAACGGTCATACGATGTGCATTTTTGTGCGTAATTTTTTACGGATCCAAACCAGGAAACTTTGGGTGTCTGGACGTTATGTTGGCCGGACATGAGCAGGGTCTGACGTCTCCAAATCACGCACACACGCCGCTAGTGGACGCAGTGCACTTTGTACGTCCGTACTAGCGGTTCTGCGTTCTCGAAAAAATGCGTTCATTTTCCACTTGCGTTGCGCAGCCGGACCTTCGTGCGACCGTACTTCGTATATTGTCTGTCATTGCCCGTCATTTGCTGCTAGTGCGGCCGTGATTAAGTGCACCTAAACGCACGTTAAAAATTCGCTAGTCTGACCCTAGCCTAAGGCTAGGGTCAGACGAGCGTGATTTCTACGGACTGTACGTCCTTGCACACGGACGTACGTCCGTACGGAAGACACAGTAGTGGCCACACAGTCTGTTTATTTACTGATGTATATTTTGATGGATGTAGGAGAGAAAATAAATTAAAAATCAAAACCATTTTGTCCGTGAAAAATGCTGGACGTATAAATGCAGTCCGTCTGACCACGTTCCATCACTCACACACAAAGCTATGCGGTTGTTGCGGATGCAGCGCACTTTGTGCGGCCGTTCTAGGAGTTGTACGTTCTTGCCTGCCTTGCGTCCGTGGGCCACGGCCGTTGTGCGTCCGCAGTTCAGTGCGGACATACTTCATGTGTCAGGCTCCAATGGGCTTTCTGTCATGCTATCACGGACGTACTTTTAGGCGCAATCACGGACGTGAACACTACACTTGTCTGACCCCAGCCTAAATGGGAGAATTTTTCTGGTTTGGCTATTTTGACCTAGAATTTTCCATTCTCCAGTCATTCTCCTGCTTTTCACCGCCAAAAAATCTGTAAACTTTTTCTGCGTCTCCGAAAATGTCTCCTCATTTCATACACACTGCCGCCCCAAGCAGTTGTTTATGGATAGATTAAAGGAAAAGCATTTACCGTCATTTGAAATGTCATTTTTTGGTTTTTACATATTTCTATACATCCTAGAAATATGCCACTTCACGGACAGATTATGGGGACCTCCTAGGCACGATATTTGAAGGAATTTTTGGTTTTTATTTTTAACCCTTATTTCATGGAAAACTCACTGTCCCTTTAAAAACGTTTTTTTTTTACTTTTTGTTCTTGTTTCCTGTCCCCCAGGGCACTACCCAGACCCCCATACACTTTTTATGGCAAATATCTAGCATATATGCCCTCTTGGAGGGCACTCTAGAAACCGAATTTTCAGCCTCATTGACTTGTATGGGGTTCGAGTTCGGGTTCGGATCCGAACATTTAGAAAGTTCAGGTTCGGCTTCGAACCGAACTCGGGGAGTGTTCGGCTCATCCCTAGTGAGCACCACCACAGAATAAGCATGTGTACCTTGCCCTAGTGGACAAAATTAGATTCAGAGGCAGAAATGTTACAGATGTTGTTCATCAACAAATATAGTTATTATGAATGGCATTCTGTGTTCCCACTACACTTGGAAAATGTTATAAACAATATTTATAAAGTGCCATTTTGGTGTTCTCTGTATGCTCATCAATACAAGCTTCTGTGAATTGTTCTTTGTGGGTTCTTGTGTATGATAAATGGAACAGAAAGGAAACATCTAAGGCTAGGGTCAGACGAGCGTGATTTCTACGGACTGTACGTCCGTGCAGTACGGACATCGTCAGTATGGAAGACGCAGTAGTGGTCACACAGTCCGTTTTTTCACTGAAGTTATTTTTGACAGATGTAGGAGGGAAAAATAAATTAAAATGCAAAACCATTTTGTCCGTGAAAAATGCTGGACGTATAAATGCAGTCCGTCTGACCACGTTCCATCACTCACACACAAAGCTATGCAAACGTTGCGGACGCAGCGCACTTTGTGCGGCCGTTCTAGCGGTTGTACGTTCTTGCCTGCCTTGCGTCCGTGGGCCCCGGCCGTTGTGCGTCCGCAGTTCAGTGCGGACGTATTCGTGTAACGGACTCCGATGGGCTTCCTGTCATGCTATCACGGACGTACTTTTAGGCGCAATCACGGACGTGAACACTATGCTCGTCTGACAGCAGCCTTACACAACACTTCAAGGAACATGTTTTATATTAACCTTGCAAAATAACAGTTTTTAGGACTATGTTAAAAAAATGTAAGAGGGAAATAAAGACCATGAAAAGCCACTTTGCCCATTTTTCAAAGCAGGGTTGGTATAATCTCCCTTTGGAGAATGAAAGTATCATCTAGACCATTCTCCTCTCACTCCCTTTAACTGCAAAGGACCTAGAAGGAAAAGTCCCTTGCTGGACCAAAAGGTTATTTTAATTTCTGCATTACAACAGCCAGGGATAAGGCAAATACACAGGGTTCTTAAGAGAAAGGTGAAACTCTGGAGAACTTTTGGAGAAGTGAAAATTCTGGGTCAAAATAGCCAAATTTGAAAAATTCTCCCCTTTATCTCACTTTCCAAATCGGCTATTTTGACCTAGAATTTTCACTTCTCCAAAAGTTCTCCAGAGTTTCACTTTTCTCTAAATAACCCTGATGGAAAGCTGGGTTCACTGACAACTGCACAGAGATGAGATGCAGGTTCTTATAAGTATTGGAAATCTCTGGGCAGTACACATACTGTACATTATAGTTACCATATGCAGGTATTATGCCCGCAAAAATATATATTTTTTAATATTGCTAATTATTCCATTATTATCATTACAAATCCCCCTAAACAGGATATATGACCACTTTCATTATCTATCTTTATCACATTTCCAATATTTGACACAAAGGCCATTTAAGCCATTCAGGCAAATCCCATTTGAAATTTTGTAAGATAACAGACAATATGTAGAATCTAGAACTGCTCATCCCAACAATATTTCTGTAAAATAAAAATGTATAATAATTAAAACTTAAAACCACACATATTTACAGTACATTAAATTTATATTTTAGCTCACTCAGAATATTAATCTATACACAAAACTTCTATTTAATCCTTTATTTAAATGTTAACATTGCATCCCATATTCCAATTAAATGATCTTCATTATTACTAATTCTATTACAGGTGCCTCATGTTGCTGGGTTTACGTTATTGTTTTTAAAAGTATTGCTTTTTTTTTAGGTGCGGATATGTTTTTCTTTTTCTGATTATCTGTTTATTTCATCCTTTTTTGTGTTTAGATTTCGAAGACTCAATATCAGATAATAAAATGTTACACTTTAGGGTCTATTCACAAAGCACAGAAATTTCAGTGCTTTTCACTTCATAGAAACATAGAAACATAGAAAAATGTCGGCAGATAAGAACCTTTCGGCCCATCTAGTCTGTCCAATTACATGGATACTTAACCTGGATTTATCTTTTGTTTAGGATAGCCTTATGCCTATCCCATGCCTGCTTAAATTCAATTACTGTTTTGGCCTCTACCACTTCAACTGGAAGACTGTTCCATGTATCCACCACCCGCTCAGTAAAATAATGCTTCCTGATGTTACTTTTAAACCTTTGCCCCTCTAGTCTAAGACTATGTCCTCTTGTTTTGCTACTTTGTTTCTGATTAAATATACTCCCTTCCTCTACCTTGTGGATTCCCTTTACGTATTTAAATGTTTCTATCATATCTCCTCTGTCTCGTCTTTTTTCCAAGCTGTACATGTTAAGATCATTAAGCCTTTCTGGTAACTCTTCTCCTTCAAGCCGTACACTATTTTAGTAGCCCTCTCTGAACTCTCTCTAAGATGTCTATATCCTTCTGGAGATACGGTCTCCAGTACTGCACACAGTACTCCAAGTGAGGTCTCACCTGAGGCCTGTTCAATACCTCAGCCGCTGCAAGTGCTAAGTTAGCAACTTGCATTGAACGCCGTTCAACCGCTCAGCGCTCAGCAGTGCTAACCTAGCACTTGCAGCGACCGAGGAGATGCTTCGTGTGACGTATTAAAGATGGCCGCCGCATGAAGCCAGTAACAATGCCCTACAGCAAGATGGCCGCCGCCTCGAAGCAAGTAATAATTCCCTACAGCAATGTTAATTTTGAGGTTTTTGTTCACCAAAGCACAAAATATTTATTTATTATTTCCCCCTGCACATAGACATATATTACAGTTCAATTTATATATTGTTTCAGAAGTAAACATAACGTTTATTCATTAAAAACTATCATTTGTGGTGTGTGCAAACAAAATGGAATTGTGCTGACTGCTTCTCTTTATTATTTTTTGTCCGAGTGATCCGAAAAACAATCTGAATTTTTCATTAAGAAATTGTCGGCCATTTTGGATTCAAAATTCGCATCCAAAGGGTTCAACGACACTGCTGCAGCAAACTGAATTGCTGCGCTGCAGCAATTCAGCAGCTGCTGAGGTATTGAACAGGCCTCAGTGCTCTGTACAGTGGCATGAGCACTTCCCTTTTCCTACTGCTAATACCTCTCCCTATACAACCAAGCATTCTGCTAGCATTTCCTGCTGCTCTGTTACGTTGACTACTTACCCTTAGATCCTCTGAAATAATAACCCCTAAATCCCTTTCCTCAGATGTTGAGGTTCGGACTGTATCAAATATTCTATATTCAGCCCTTGGGTTTTTACGTCCCAGGTGCATTATCTTGCACTTATCCACATTAAAACTCAATTGCCACAACTCCGACAATTTTTTTTGTTTACTTAAATCATTTGTCATTTGGCTGATCCCTCCAGGAACGTCAACCCTGTTGCAAATCTTTGTGTCATCAGCAAAAAGACATACTTTTCCATTAATACCTTCTGCAATATCACTAATAAAAATATTAAAGAGAATGGGTCCAAGTACTGACCCCTGAGGTACCCCACCTTGCGCCGAATAAACTCCATTTACCACAACCCTCTGTTGCCTGTCACTCAGCCACTGCCTAATCCATTCAACAATATTGGAATCCAAGCTCAAAGGTTGCAATTTATTGATAAGCCTTCTATGCGGAACAGTATCAAAAGCCTTACTGAAATCTAAATAAGCAATGTCTACTGCACCACCTGTGTCTATTATTTTTGTTACCCAATCAAAAAAATCAATAAGATTAGTTTGGCATGATCTCCCTGAGGTAAACCCATGTTGTTTCTGATCCTGTAATCTATGTGTTTTTAGATGTTCAACAATCCTTTCCTTTAACATGGTTTCCATTAATTTCCCCACTACTGACGTAAGACTAACTGGCCTATAGTTCCCCGATTCCTCCCTACTACCCTTCTTGTAAATGGGCACAACATTTGCTAATATCCAGTCTTCTGGGATGACTCCCGTTAACAAAGATTGGTTAAATAAGTCTGTTAACGGTTTTGCTATTACATGCATTTCAGCGCACTTCAGCGATTCCATTTTGCTACAACGCCTGTGAATTTACAACTTAGCGCATGGTCACCGTAGTGTGCTGAAGATGGAGTTGCTGAAGCCCCACGAAAAAGTTGGAGAATGTTGCCGAAGAGCACCAAAAAAAGCACCAAAGAGCGTCAAAGTGGCCTTGGCAAATTTCACCGAACTACAGAAAAAAAGGGAACTCTTCTGTTCTCTAAAAATGTACTTAAACCCATAAAAACGTATTCAAATTTGTTTAAATAATAAAAAAGGCACTTTAGAAAGTTGAAAAACAAAAATGTTGTCTAAAAAAATCCAAAAAGATGTTTTAAAATATATAAAAATGAGAAGGCTTTATGCTGAAAAACAAATAAACATCTTTTAAAAAAAATTACAAATGATATTATTTTTTTACGTTGAATCCTATGGGATTTGCCTATTTAAACCTGTCGGACTGAAACACCGAAAATCAGGTCATTCCTCTGACACTTTGGTGCATTCTATGAATAGACGAACCATTACTTTTCTATAGAACAATTTCACTGAGACTGAAGACCACCGAACTGTGGCGTATTGCACCATATTTCAATGTCAATTTGCCTGTATTTGGTGAATTGAAACCTTAATGAATAGATGAACCGCCCTGAAATTGCAACAAACGTTGAAATTCACAGTTAGCTGCAATTCGGTGGAAAATTTGGTGCTTAGTGAATAGAACCTATTGCATTCATACAGTAACAAGGGTCTTTGTCAAATAGATGGTGGCCTGGATGTTCTTTCTGTACAGTCTTGAGTGAATTGTGAAGAGACAGAACTGCATACAAATTAAATATGTAACTTTTAGCAAACTTTCAAAGATATTTCATACTAAATTGGAACAAATTATTAATATTTATGTATTGCTTTGCCTGTATGCCGTTCTTTCCCTATTAGAGCAGGTACTTATGTAACATTCGCTAGGCACTACTGGGTCAGGGATCAATAAGCACATTTGAATTCAATGTACAATGCATGCAGTTAAATGAAGGAGAATAATCATCAATAGTACATAATATAAGCAGTTCTCTAGTTATTCCATTTTGTTTGTAGTGAAAGTCTGAGAAACCGAAAAATGCCTAGAAAATGTTTTGCAGTTCACTTTGTCAATTGTGAGCTTTTAAGTTTCCCTGTACATATGTGTGTGTAATATAAATATATATAAATATATATATATATATATACAGTCAGGTCCAGAAATATTGGGACATCGAGTTGGATGTACATACCCTCAAATTAAAGCTGACAGTCTAAAGGACAGCAGTTTAAGGACATTGTGTTTGTTTAAGGACATTGTGTTTGTTTCATTCCAACTCCATTGTGGTGGTGTATAGAGCCAAAGATGTTAGAATTGTGTTGATGTCCCAATATTTCTGGACCTGACTGTAGTTTCTCTAACTGAACCTTAAATAAGAATTTGGACATGTACACTAAATGTTAAATTATAAATTAAAATGTATTATATGTAAAATATACATATACTAAGCATGCAGTCTTAAACCCTTTCAGTGTGGACAACACGTTGAGCGCACCCTCCACTTTTTTTCCGTTAGGATGCATGGGAGCGATAACTTCAGAAACAGGACTTTCTGCGTCTGCGAGGGAATTCCCTTTACAGGAGATGCCATACCCTCAAATTAAAGCTGACTGTCTGCAGTTAAAGCACATTGTTTTTGTTTCATTCCAACTCCGTTGTGGTGGTGTATAGAGCCAAAGATGTTAGAATTGTGTCGATGTCCCAATATTTCTGGACCTGACTGTATGTCTATTATTGCAGAAGCCATACACATCCCAGCAATTCAGAGAACTGCTTTACAGAGCTCATGTGCTACATTCCCCAAATGCAGCAAGGGACTCTGGGTAAGACGTGCAAATGGAAATTGACGTTTGCAATTTCTCATTTTTTTGCATCCTTGGTCTGTTTTACCACAGCGCCCTCTTACCTGTGCCATGCTATACTAGATGGCTTTTTTTTTTTTAGCAAAGGCCAGGTTTGTTTTTATATATACAAACAAAACCAAGGAGAGCGCACTCCAATTAAAAACATTCAAAAAAACTGCAACAACAGCTTCATGCATGGGTGCATTATACCAGCTTTTACCACATGTTGAAAAATTCTTAAATGTAAGCTTTGTTGAATAAAATGGTGGAAATTTGGTTCGCAATGAACGGCTGTGAATTGCTTAAGCCTGCCAACAGCGTCAATGTAATCCACCCTCTGAGGATGGATGAGAGGGTGGATTACATTGACGCTGTTGGCAGGCTTAAGCAATTCAAAAAGACATACTTTTCCATTAATACCTTCTGCAATATCACTAATAAAAATATTAAAGAGAATGGGTCCAAGTACTGACCCCTGAGGTACCCCACTGGTAACAAGACCTTGCGCCGAATAAACTCCATTTACCACAACCCTCTGTTGCCTGTCACTCAGCCACTGCCTAATCCATTCAACAATATTGGAATCCAAGATCAAAGATTGCAATTTATTGATAAGCCTTCTATGCGGAACAGTATCAAAAGCCTTACTGAAATCTAAATAAGCAATGTCTACTGCACCACCTGTGTCTATTATTTTTGTTACCCAATCAAAAAAATCAATAAGATTAGTTTGGCACGATCTCCCTGAGGTAAACCCATGTTGTTTCTGATCCTGTAATCTATGTGTTTTTAGATGTTCAACAATCCTTTCCTTTAACACGGTTTCCATTAATTTCCCCACTACTGACGTAAGACTAACTGGCCTATAGTTCCCCGATTCCTCCCTACTACCCTTCTTGTAAATGGGCACAACATTTGCTAATTTCCAGTCTTCTGGGACGACTCCTGTTAACAAGGATTGGTTAAATAAAGGACATTCTGTCCTATCCAATGACATCTAATATGACTTTGGGGGGTGTAAAGAACGGAAATACAGGGGTGTTAGTGGTGAGTTAGTGCAGCATCATTGTTCACTTTCCAACGATAGCATGAATGACCCTTTATCTGCTACGGTTGCAGTGATACAGGGGTCCAAAGGACGTCATCGTGGCCATGTGCAATGATGTCAGTGGGTGGGGGTAAGTCCCAAGGTATGGTCTGACTTCCCGGAAGTCAGACCACTATGACATTGCCCACAGACTCACAGAGGTATGCTCCAAGGCTGCGAGGAAACTACAATGTGTGGGGGACATCCTCCACATGCTGAGGGGATCCCCATGACGTCCTCCACACATCTTCCACAGGCAAGGAGTTAAATGTAATGTTGGTCCAATAAAAAAGGTAGAATTATGTACCGCTTTGTATAGTTGTATAAATAATAGTTTCTCCCCTTGCACCCGCGTTTTAACGCTGGATTACAATGCAGGCACAAACAATGCTGCCTGCATTGTTATCGAGCGTAAAAAATGCTGGATGCTCGGGGCACGTGACCAGCCGGATCTCGCCTTGCGAGATCCGGCCGGTCGGCATAGGGATACGCAGGGAGAGACTGGGGGGACTTTTCCCCCAGTCTTTCCCTGCTCCCGCGGGCTGGAGGAGGCGGTCGGAGACGCGGTCCTCGCCACGGGACAGAGGATGAGTATAGGACTCGTTTTATTATTTTTAAAGCTGGTGTTAACGGATTCTGCTTCTGCAGAATCCGTTAACACCAAGTCCTGGCTCTGGTTAACTTTGCACTGACCAGAGCCAGGCGTTAATCAGCGCTGGCACTTTGTAATACCACTGTTAAAAATAGGGAGCACAAAGTACAGTAACCTCGCACAGCGCAGCGCAGCGCAGCACAGCGCAAGGTACCAAACGCAAACGGGTTTTTTAACCCGTTTGCGTTTGGATAGTAATTTGCGGTAAACACCGCAGCAAACGTTAACGCTCACGCATGTGAGCGTTAACGTTTGTGTTAAAATCGTAATAGAGCCCGTAGTGTATGCAGCTGCCCGCAAACACACCTCCAGAAACTTACTACATTGTATAACTCATTCTGCCGCTTTGTGCTACAATGTAACTGCACGACCCACCATTGTGACATGTTAAAAGAGCTAAACTGGCCGTCGCTGGAATCCAGACGCACCCTTCACCTCTCCAACCTGGTATTTAAGAGCTTTTCTGGGGAGCTGCCACCCTACCTGAATAGGCTGCTTCCCCCAGCAGTTCCGTCATCCTATAACCTCCAATCCAGGACCAGTACCTTACTTGCAATACCACAATACAAAAAGAAAGTGTCTCGATCCTCAATTTTCTACAGAGCGCCTCAGTTATGGAATAACCTCCCAGACACCATCAAATCTTCCCCCAGTCTTAGGTCACTCAAGAGCTCCCTATTAACATACCTCAATACGGAATGCACCTGTAAACATGTAACATAATGACTATTTCCCACATATTTATCTTCTGTGTAAATCTGTATTTGTGTTTTGTTTTTTAATATCTTGCATGTTATTAGCATTGTATTTCTGTAACGACTGTAACATTTCAATGTTCTTGAACCCAGGACATACTTGAAAAAGAGAGAAATCTCAATGTATTCTTCCTGGTAAAATACTTTATAAATAAATAAAATATATATATATATATATATATTAAGACAAGAAGATGCATTTGCATATTGTCCTGACTTTCTGTCTTAAGTTAACCCTCAGTTTTCCCCCTAGCGCCCGCGTTTTAGCGCTAGATAACAATGCAGGCGCTAATCAAGCTGCCTGCATTGTTTGTGGGCACTAAGCCCCGGGATGCGCGCATCAGCACTAAATGCAGCCACACACATCCTCTCAATGGAGTCCATAGGGCTCCATTGAGCCAGACGCCAGCGGTCACATGACCAGTCAGCGTAGTGATATGCAGGGGGAGACTGGGGGGACTTTTTTGCCCAGTCTTTCCCTGCTCCCGCCGGACTGAGGAGGCGAACAGAGCCGCAGTCCTCGCCGCGGGACAGGAGGTGAGTATACGATTATTTTTTTACATTTTTTGGCTGGTGCTAACAGTTTCTGCAGAAGCGGAATCCGTTAGCACCAAGTACTGGCTCTGGTTAACTTTTTGTTAACCGCAGCTGGACGTTAATCAGCATTAGGACTTTGTAATCCTAACACTGATTAACACTTTACACTCCCTATGTGAAGCAAAGGAAGCGCAAAGTACAGTAACCTCGTGCTGAAAAGCGCAAGATACCAAACTCTGGGCCATATTACATAGTTGGTGCTAACTTAACCAGAGCTGTTGTAAACTTACCAGAGCCATTATAGCCTATGGAGGTTTTAAGTTTACAACAGCTCTGTTTAAATTAGCACCAACATTGTAATACTGCCCTCTAACGAGTGACTTAATCCGTTAGCATTTGGATTGTAATATGCGTAAAATATTTAGGCTAACATTAACGCTGACGCAGGGGAGCGCTAACGCTAGAACCAAGTATGTAATTTGGCCCTCTGTCTTTTGTGAGAAAAATAAATATATTCACAAATTACTTTGTTTAAAGGTTGATTAAGTTCTGTTTAAATGATTTAGAAAGAAATGAGAAAAGTACAATTGACGTTATATGTCCACACGGCAAGTGTGTCTCCATTTTTTGATTCTGCAGTAGAGAATCTGTTTGAAGCACTTTAAACTACCCTGGGTGAGCATTATGTTTGCGCACAAATGAACAGAACATACTAGGTGCCTGCTAATATACAGTGAGATTCCTGAAAAATAGGACACATTATGGAGAAGAAACTGTAACATATGCCATGTGTTGACATGCAGGTATGGTGCAAGTTGCATATATATAGATATGAAAAAGAAAGAAGTACTGTTCAAGTCCCATATATCTTGCTAAAGTAAGTGAACATTTATTTTTAAATAATCTTTTCAAAGCCTTTCAGAACGTAGCCATTATAATACTTTCTAAGATTCAATTTCATAAAGCGTGAAAAAACAACTCACATTAGGTAATTCTAAAACTTCCAGTAATAACCATTACAGATTATGGTCTTCACAAGACTTGTTTTTCGTATGACTAAATATGACAGAGATTACAGAATACCAACAAAAAGCAAATAGGATTATTATTTATTTGTCTTTTAAATAATGTGTTATATTTATTCTATAATGTGGCAGATTAAAGTTTGAATGTAATTAAATTAGCAACAGTTTTATTTATATGAAAAGAATTGTCAGGGGATTTAAAGGATTCACTTATCCAGAACACCTTTTGACTATATATATATATAAATATATATATATAGTACGTGTTAATATAATGTCTGATGTTTACAAATTTTGAAACCTTCTATTTTTACATCTGCCATCACATTTTTCCAACCCTTTTCTGTTGCTGATTTAGCTCATGTCATGTAGAATGTCTCCATAACCCATAAAAATAAACAGATAATTGTAAAGGGGTTGCTGTCACGGTTCCCGGATCCCACCATGCAGTCCTTAAAGCCCAACACTCCACAGAGCCCAAAAGCTACCAACAGGGTAGCCGTAAAAGAATCCCTAACTGTCTGGTCCTTACAATTGGCCAGGTATATATATACTAGCTAGACAGAAATGGTTAATCAAAGACAATGTCGTCATACAAAACCAGGTCAGCAACACGGGGGTAGTCAGACGAGCCAGAATCAGGAATACAGAGTATAGAATGGTCAAAGGGAATAGCCGGGTCGATATCAGTGCAGGAGCGTAGTACAAGGAAATAGTCTAGGGCAACGGAAGGCAGAATAGTCAGAAAACAAGCAGAGGTCAATAACAGGTTCAATCACGAGAGAATATAGGTACAGGGAGCTCAGGTATGGATAACCACGATCTGGCACTGCTTAGAAGGAACTGTTGGTTTTTAAAAGACCTGGACTCCTCTGATAGGTCCGCGTCACCAGACCGTGCCCCCTATCAAGCCACACCTCATGCAGCCACCTCCCTGCCTGTCTCTATTTAAACCGGGCGCTGGCAAGCGAGCAGCTTCAGACATGCTGCCTTCAAGCACACCGTTATAGTTGCATGTAGTTGATTAGATTGTTACTGAAGCAGAACGAATACATAAACTACAACCAGCAAATGAGAAGAGCAACAGGTTAACATTATTTTCCACCAATTGTCTTATTTTATTTGGCATCAAACAATTGGTTGGATTTCAGAACATTTGGTTCTGACCAGCACTGTCCAGCATTTGGTCAGAATGGTACATTCTCTTGTACTCTGATACGTTCTCATTCTTTTCTCTCAGCTTTAAAGTATTAAGTTAGTGTGACAAAAAAGTGATGAGAAGGCAACTAAATCAATCTCTTATTTAAATTTTTCCAGAACTATAGTTTCTGTGTTAAACTAAACAGCTCCCATCTGTTACCAAGGAAGAAAAGTAAATTTGAAGTGTTTACTCGGATCCAGTTTGAAATAAAATTGTGTCTACAGGATGCAATATAGATAGAGGGTTTGGGTACACTTTTTAAGGCCCTCTTAGTACTGAATCACTTATTCTGGTCTATACCCCTGATGAGCCTTGTCTAGCAAAACATGAGCTGTGTGCTTTTTCTTTCTTTCCTATGAAGTTTGCAAAATGTTTAGTTGCTAGAAACCAAGTATATAAGACTTACAGGGTTATTCAAAGAGATCCGAATTTTTGCCGAAAGGTAACCGAACATTGAAATTCAGCGTACGGTTACCTATCCTGGCCATTCCGGTATCCAGAGAGCAGGCAGTTCGCCAAATGCTGGAGAATTGCCTGCACATACGGTGCCTGTTCGGTGCTTGTTCGAGGGCAGTGAAATCCCCATAGAGAAGCAATGCTTCATCTATTCAGAGAACACCAAACAGCAGGGAAAAGTTGCCGAAATGCCCTGCTATTCGGTGGTCTCATTCGACAGATTTATTGAGGCGATTCCCATAGGCTTCAAGGTTAAAAATACTCCCGTTTTAATCCAATATCTAATAAACCGTTTAATATTATATTCTGCAGTAAAAAGTCTCTTTACTTTTAGATTTTGTAGGATCTGTTAGGCATTTTTTCGGATTTTTATTGCAAAACATTTTTCCCTTTTATTTTTTTAAAATCTTCTTTTCTTTTTTCTGTAACAGACCTTTTTATTATCATTCATTGAATCTTATATGTAAATTCCAGGCATTTTCATTCAGTAGTTTGTTTGCAAACAGCATTTCAAATTTCAGACTTTCAAGCGTACAGTTTTTTTTTTCACCTCATTCGTCTTCGTGTCGGGTTTTTCCGGCGGCTACTCTGCGCTGTGATCGGCGGCTATTCTGGTTTCTCCGGCGTGTTCGGCGGGGTTAATCCAGCTGTTTTCTGTGGGTTTCGGTGAGTGTTCGGCAGGTTTTGCAGTGAGTGTTTGTCGGGTTTGCGGCGGGTTTTCCCTGCAGTACGGCGGCCCTGTTGCTGCTTGCTGAATACACTGCAGGGTCGGCGAACTAGGATCGCCGAATCGCGGCGAATTGCAGGGAACGAAAAGTCACCGAATGTGCGCTGACTTTTCAATTCTCTTTGAATAACCCTGCTAGACTTTTGGATTTTTATCTCTCATCTCCTATATAATAAGCATAGCTATCCTGAGTGCTCAAGGTGTTGGGATGAGTTAACCTTTTAACAGATCTTTAATAGCAGAATGTTATTTTAGGGGTATCTCTTTGCCAGCTAATTAAAAAAGGGGAGTATTGTCCTCCTGCCCATCTCTTAGAAAAATCACCTTATCCTTGTTTTCAGTGAACCCTAGGATTGCAGTACCTATTGTAACAATTTTATTTCATTCTATCAACTAATCAGTTATAATTTGATACATATTTGGAAAACACTGTATAGTACTGGGATTTTTAATTCACAGTTAGTGTTCACTAGGAAAACAACTTGAATTTATTAATTTATTAATTTATAATCTAGCAGACACCAGTTTTCAAAATCTGTTGTTTTTGTTTTATTAAAACAATTCTAGTTTTAATCAGTGATAACTTTATTCATGTACCGATGCGATGTTTTGTAGTCATATGAAAAAAAGGAGTCTGTATATGACTAAAATACAGCGGTTACTATCCTATTGGAACAGACAGATGAATCCTTAAACTACATGGGGATAACCCAAATGGATATGAAGTCAAAAAGCAGGATGTGATAAAACATAATATTTAATAATAATTACAATCTCAGCTCAATATACACATAAACATAAAATCCACTTATAATTCTCAAGAAGTGAAAAAACCGTGGGCTCATAACAGAGCTACCTTATATTTACTGAATAAGTGGAGATTGGTAATTACTGACCGTTTCTTAGAGGCATAAACCAAATGCTTGTATCAGTAATAGGGACACACAAATAGGAGACAAGGGAACTGCCTATATGTAAAGCGGCAGAAAAAAAAAGGGAAAAGTCCTGATGTCCACTTTTACAAAAATATAGGTAAGCCAAAAGGAACACAGATTCAGTGAGCCCCTTGTAATGGGTCACTGAACACCTTGTATCCCAATGGACTAAATGAAGGTTTTACCTTCACCCCATTTCTTCGATAGCTTGACTATTGAGACACCATATAACCCGAACATATTCAGGGTAGTGATCACTTTATTATTTTTACAAAAATCAAGATTATTTACTGAGGCACGGCGTCATTGAAAAGAACTTTTACCCCTTGGGGGCCGGATTGCGATTCGGTGCCAACAGGCGCCGGATCGCGGTCCCCTCCCGGAGTTGGCCGACATCTTGGATGTCGGCCAAGCTTCCGGGATCTCCCCCTGATGACTGGCGTCATCGCGCATAGCGTGATGGCGTCAGTTCTGCAGTTAACCCCTAGCTGCCACCTATGGTGGCGATTGCGGGTTCCAATTAACCTATATCTCCTGATCTGTGGCAGCTAGGGATTAATGCTTGGTATCGTTGGAACAGCCAGAGCATGGCCTTTCCAATGATATCAAACATGATCATGTAAATGTAAAAACAAAAATTACAAATAAAAATAAAATTTAAAAAATAAAAATTTTTGTTTTATTAATGCAGCAATATTGCTCCCATTTCAATTATAATGTGAACAATGATGCTGCACTAGCAACTTTTTCTATGGGGGCGTTTGCGAAAAATCACGTAATTTCCCCCCCAAAAAATGTAACGAGTCCCCATTTGTAATTTTTTTTAACAAGTGCCCCCATAGAAAATATAACTGCAAAGGCTCGCATGATAAAATGTGAAAAAAATATACTTTACACACTGTAGATGATTGAAAATTCGAATTTTATTGCATTTTTGTTATAATATTCAGGCAGGACATGACGTATACATATAATAATGTTATATTATGAATCTGCCGAGTCTGCCGGAAAGAACGATATATAATATGTCTGGGTCATATAATAAAATGTGACTTCAAATCGCGTTTAAACATGATGAGCGAAAGCGGTAAAAATTAGCTCAGCACACAGGCGTGAAATGGCTCGGCAGCGAAGGGGGTTAAGTAATATTGACCAGTAACCAATCACTTTTCCTGTTTGTCAATTAATGCATTTTACAATATATTTAACAAAATTATGTTTTACAATCCTGTGTGTTTATTCAATGTGTAAACTCAAAAAGGCCCTTTCTCAGGGGCCTGGATTCCACTTTATTGGGTCTCTGAACAGAAGACAATGAACTGCATCTCAGGTGGTGGCCCACTTTGCTGGTCTCCAGTTTGCTGCACTCTCATTTTCTAACATATTTTGCTGGAACATAAGCTTTTAAAGCTATAAACTCTTAAAAATAATTGCCGCTTAACTTATGGATATTATGTCATAGCTACCACCTCTGACTTTTTTCATGACCATTTCGCCCAGTAGAAATTGGTTTACATGTTCACTGTATGTGCTGTTTTGTGATTTCGGAGAATCGCCTCTCATCATTGATAACTCCAATGTTAATCATAGCAACCAATAGTGAATCTCATGTATGTATTCAGAAACTATCAGGGTAATTCAAAGAGAATCAAAGTCACCGCACGTTCGGTGACTTTTCGTTCTCTTCAATTCGGTTTGTTTTGCCGATCCCATTTCAGCGACCCTGCGGTGTATTCAGCAAGCACCACAGGGTCCCCAAATTGCAGGGAAAGGCTGCAGCAAACCTGACGAAAACTAACCGCAAAACCCGGCGAATGCACGCGGAAAACCCGCAAAAACATCTGGATGAAAACGCCGTAAAAACCTAAGCTGGAGCCGATCACACGCAGCGAAGCTGCCGGAAAAAGCCGACACCGCAGACGAAGGCAGTGAATAAATTAGCAAAACAGTTTGCTTGAATGTTTGAAAAGTGAAACGCTGTTTGCAAAGAAACTACTGAGCGAAAATGTCTGAAATTTACATATGAGAGCCAAGGAATGATACTAAAGGGCTGTTACAGAAAAAATAAGTAAACTTAAAAATATTTTTTTTTTAAAAAAACGGAATTTGTTTTAAAAAATAAAAATCCAGAAAAATGCTTAAAGTATCCTAAAAAATCTATAAATACAGAGACTTTTTACTGCAGAATTTTATAATGAACGGTTTATTAGATAGTGAATTAAAACGGGAATATTTTTAACATTGAAGCCTATGGGATTCACCTGATTAAACTTGCCGAATTAAACCACCGAATGGCAGGGCATTTCGGGAAACTTTCACTGCTGGTTTGTGTTCTCTGAATAGCCGAAGCAGTGCTTTTTTACGGGGATTTCACTGTCCTCGAACAGACACCGTATGTGCAGGCAATTCGCCAGAATTGAAAAAGAATTTGGCAAATTGCCTGCTCTCTGGATAGCCGAATGGCCAAGAAAGGTAACCAAACGCTGATTTTCAGTGTTCGATTACCTTTCTCCAGCCATTCGGATCTCTTTGGATAACCCTGTATACATGTTCTTATTGTGGACAAATACATGAGTCATTTCGAATAAACAAACATTTACTCTTAATTTGTCCTTTTTCAACTCACACATGTGCGTTGGCTAGGGATATATTTTTCTTCAAAATTACGTTGATGTGTATTTCCGGGTTAATTTCATAGCTACAAAACGGATAAAGAAATATCACGGAAAATGACTCCATGTAGAAAGCCTTGGATGTTTTCCTTTGATAAAGCCACTTTCTTCACTTGTTTCTGTGATTTTGATAAACAGTCCCTTAGACACAGCTGCTTTCCACATGCCATTTTATCTGTCATGCCCAACCACTTATTAGCTATTGTAATCTGTTGTTCTCCTCGTGCACTTCACAAACTTCAAGTTTCTTTTCTGTTAACAGAATTCTCACATGGGTCTTGTCCCTCCTCTGTTATCATCAGCAAACAGAAAGTTAAGAGTTGAGCCACACCATAGCGAATCTCTAAAGAATGAAATCTTTCAAAGGTCAGCTTCTCGAGCTTGTCTGTTCTTGACATTTAGGCATTTATTTCAGACGTTACTGATAATTTTCCCTGAGATAATGTGGAAGACTTGCTCTGTTGATATGCAATTATGTGCTTAATGAAATGCAAAAATGCAAATACTCTAGTATATGCCAGTTGTTGGTTTGGCTTTTGTCATAAATGTGTGCGGCTAAAGACTTTGATGGATACAGAGTCATTCTCCTCTCCAAAGAACCTTGATATCTTTAAACAGAATGTATAGAACACACTATCTCCTGATGGGAATTAGTGGCAACCTTTAAATGTGAAAGTTCCACAGGTCATTTTTCCTGTTAGTAAATTCTGAAGAAAAAAATCATAAAGGCTTAATTGCAACATTAATTTATTGCACATCTCTAAATTCAGATGCTTCTTTTTTTTCTCTTTCCCATCGAGTAGGGACTAAAATAATGTCTTCATTAATGATGACGGCTCAAGCTTGCCCTGCTGCTTCTAAAATGAGGGTTACAGAGCCTAATGTTTAATTTCATATACATCACATTTTATACTGTAATTATAAAACAAAATGTAGAGTAAGTTTAATCAAGTCAAATGTGTGACCAAACCAAAACTGTTGTACGGGAAGCTTAAGAAATGTTATTAATACATTAAGAACTCTCTAGGTTATAGTCTAATTGCAGACAACACACTTATTCAGACTAATTATCCTAGAACTTCTACATTGGCAAAACATTCATGCTAACGATTACCGGGTTATTAAAATCTTAAGGGGCTCTTTTTTTATTTTTTTCTTCACAGTCGTTAGCACTTTCAATAGAAGGGGAAAAAAAATCTCTTTCCAACAGATATTTAAGAAAACGGGAGACAAGTGGCAAAAATAGTCGTGCCTGTGCTTTAAATTGCAGCACTTTTCATGGAGGTGATGCTCGCGGCGGCGCTTAGCTCTGCCTCGAGCATCCTGAGGCTTAGCGCTGCATTGCAGGACAGACTGCTGAATTAGCGCCTCCCCATAATATGGAGCTAAAACGAGGTCGCTAAGGAGAAACCTGCAGAAGCAGGCTTTCCTTCTTAGCGTCCCCGTTTTAGCGGACAGTATGTAATACTGCCTGTTGTGTTTAGCACTTACAAAGTGTACATGATCTAAAATATGCTAATTCTCATGTTCTTTATCATGGACCAAATGAGAATATCTTGAAAAGTTGAGATGGGGACATTAACAGGGTTATTCAGAGAAAGGTGAAAACAATCTAGCCTAATAGCCAATTTGGAAAGTGAGATAAATGGGAGAATTTTTCTGGTTTGGCTATTTTGACCTTGAATTTTCACTTCTCCAGTCATTCTTCTGAGTTTCACCTTTCTTTGAATAAACCTAAAATTGTTGAAAACAGGAGCAATTCACCAAGCAGACACACCCTCCTGTTTACGCCTATGGTCAGGACACAGTTCATTTAATTCTACAGTGCTAAATGAACTGTACATGATTATCTTGGGTTCCAATTCAGGACAGAAATACTGAACGGAAATCCCAATTTTGCATGAAAGAAAACAACAGCATCAGAAGCCTGCAATGGACCTACAGGTGTTGACATTAGGGGATTTAGAGGACATCTTTAATTGAACATGCATTATTACCTAAAGCATGAGCACACAACTATATCACTTTTATTGAGATAAAATAACTTTAATAACTTTTTAATGCATCTATTTATTCATGAACAATATGACGTGGAACTTTTGCAGTGAATCAACTATCTACTGATATAAAATTTAATTAGATCATTAATGTCTCTAAAATAATAATAATTGTTTATTAGAATTCATTAGTCTTTAAAATATATTTAAAAATTTGGACGAAGATCTAAATGAAAAATATAGGGCTATATTACTATCTTTGCGCAAAAACCCTCGAGCAAAGCGTGATTTTTTGCGCCAAGCGTTAAACTTTTGCAGGCGCTAATCACCGCTGGAATTACAATCCTCGTGCGTCTTTTCATCCGGCGATCAGTAACTGGCACAAACAGGACGCGCCCAAATGCTCGCGCAGTACCGTCGCGCTCAAAAATCAGTGTGTGCACTGTTTTTTAGTCGCGATTCAGCCAATCAGAATTAAGAACCACAATTATCTCACGTTAAGAAATTGCGCCTGCCAAAGTCAAGCTGAGTATATATGCTGCAGCAATAATAAATACACGCATAACTTCTCAATTTTATTGGTTTGGTATGAGCAGAATGTGTAACTATACTTTGCTGCATTTTTTTTTTGGGCTGGTGTATTTGGTTTCGGCCAGGTTGATAGAATATGCCATTAACACCAGCTTTCAGGAGTTGCTAAAATTATGCACGCAAAGGCTATGCGGTAATTACCGTGAATAGATTGTAGTACCGTCCTCGTACCAGCGCACATTCGCATTTGCGCTCACAATGTTAAGTATAGGACGTGCGAAGTACAGTAAGCTCGTGCAGGGTTCGCGCAGGTTCACCCATTGTAGACGATTGTGCGCGGTTGTTGCGCTGACTACGTAATACGTTATTCGGCGCAAATGGTTTTACCCCTCGCGTCAATTTTTTTTTGCGCCGGCGCAAACATTTGAGTGAAGATTGTAATTTAGCCCTTCATTTTTTCTTTTCATATGCAACTACTTCAAAGAAAAAAACAAAACAGCTGCATGTGTTTTATATGGTGATTTTTTTTGTTATGCACAAGAGGTCTAGTTACCGCTTATGTTAGTGGTAGCGTACCTTTAAAGGAACATAGTGCTTACAATCCGTGACTAGCAGGGTTATACAAAGAGAGCCGATCTGGCCTGAAATGTAACCGGACATGGAAATTCAGCGTTCGGTTACATTTCCTGGCCATTCGGCTATTCAGAGAGCAGGCAGTTCGCCAAATGTTGGCGAATTGCCTGCACATACAGTGCCTGTTTGAGGGCAGTGAAATCCCCTTAGAGAAGCAATGCTTCGTCTATTCAGAGAACACAAAACAGCAGGGAAAAGTTTCCGAAATCCCCTGCAGTTCTGTGGTTTCATTCGACAGGTTTATTCAGGAGAATCCCTTAGGCTTTAATGTTAAAACTATTCTAGTTTTAATTCAATATCTAATAAACCGTTTATTATTTTATTCTGCAGTAAAGAGTCTCTTTATTTATAGATTTTTTTATGATCTTCTAGGCATTTTTCGGGAATTGTTTTGCAAACTTTAACTTTTTTTTAAATCGCTTTTCTTTTTTCTGTAACAGTCTTTTTTATTATCATTCATTGGATCTTACAGTTGTGTTAAAAATTATTCAACCCCCACTGAAATTGAGTGTGTTGGCCAGTTTGACATTGATTTTGATCATTCAGTCATCTTGCTTACAATTAAATCAAAGAGGCATGTGTAGGTCAGACAAATATAACATAACATTTATAATGAAATAACCACAAATGTCTTTTCTGTGTTCACATCATTATCAGTTTTATTCAACCCCCAAGTGACATTCAATCTTAGTACTTAGTACAACATCCTTTTACAGTTATAACAGCTTTTAAACGTGAAGCATAGCTTGACACAAGTGTCTTGCAGCGATCTACGGGTATCTTCGCCCATTCGTCATGGGCAAAAGCCTCCAGTTCAGTCACATTCTTAGGCTTGCGCACTGCAACTGCTTTCTTTAAGTCCCACCAGAGGTTCTCAATCGGATTTAAGTTAGGTGACTGTGATGGACACTCCAAAATGTTCCAGCCTTTAATCTGCAACCATGCTCTAGTGGACTTGGAGGTATGCTTGGGATCATTGTCCTGTTGAAAGGTCCAACGTCTCCCAAGCCTCAGGTTTGTGACGGACTGCATCACATTGTCATCCAATATCTCCTGGTACTGAAGAGAATTCATGGTACCTTGCACACGCTGAAGCTTCCCTGTACCTGCAGAAGCAAAACAGCCCCAAAGCATGATTGACCCCCCGCCATGCTTCACAGTAGGCAAGGTGTTCTTTTCTTCATAGGCCTTGTTCTTCCTCCTCCAAACATAGCGTTGATCCATGGGCCCAAACAGTTCTAATTTTGTTTCATCAGTCCACAGAACACTATCCCAAAACGTCTGTGGTTTGTCCACATGACTTTTGGCATACTGCAGTCGACTCTTCTTATTCTTTGGAGACAGCAAGGGGGTGCGCCTGGGAGTTCTGGCATGGAGGCCTTCATTACGCAGTGTGCGCCGTATTGTCTGAGCTGAAACTTCAGTACCCACATCTGACAAATCTTTTCTCAGTTCCTCAGCAGTCACACGGGGACTTTTCTCCACTCTACGCTTCAGGTAGCGCACAGCAGTCAAAGTCAGCATCTTCTTTCTGCCACGACCAGGTAGCGTTTCAACAGTGCCCTTTGCCTTGAATTTGCGAATGATGCTTCCTATGGTCTCTCTTGGTATGTTTAACATCTTTGCAATCTTCTTATAGCCATTGCCCTTCCTGTGAAGAGTAATCACCTCTTCTCTTGTCTTCCTGGACCATTCTCTTGACTTCACCATGTTTGTAACCACACCAGTAAATGTCTAGAAGGAGCTGAGTATCACAGTCATTTTAAAGCTGCCTAATTGATGCTTATTATGCTTTATTGCTGCTCCGTGACATCCACAGGTGTTTTCAATACCTGATTGAAAACACTTGAATGAACCTCTGTTCTTCAGAGTGGTAGTCTTTAAGGGGTGAATAATTGTGTCAATGAAGAATTCACAAAATAAACATTTACTACTGTATTACAAAACCAATTGATGTCATTTTAGTTGCATATGGTTCTTTAAAAAGTCCTTGTAGGATTTCATTCTGAATACAATTACAAATGTACACTAAATTCCCTAAAACCCTTTACAGCATTGGGGGTTGAATAATTTTGAACACAACTGTATATGTAAATTTCAGACATTTTCATTCAGTAGTTTTTTGCAAACAGCGTTTCAAATTTCAAACTTTCAAGTGTACTGTTTTGGGTCTTTTTCAACCTCGTTCGTCTACGTGTTGGCTTTTTCGTCATCTGCTCTGCGCTGTGGTCGGCGGCTAGTTGGGTTTCTCCGGCGTGTTCGGCGTGGTTAAACATAGAAACATAGAAAAATGTCGGCAGATAAGAACCTTTCGGCCCATCTAGTCTGCCCAATTACATGGATACTTTACCTGGATTTATCTTTTGTTTAGGATAGCCTTATGCCTATCCCATGCTTGCTTAAATTCAATTACTGCTTTGGCCTCTACCACTTCTACTGGAAGGCTGTTCCATGTATCCACCACCCTCTCAGTAAAATAATGCTTCCTGATGTTACTTTTAAACCTTTGCCCCTCTAATCTAAGACTATGTCCTCTTGTTTTGCTATTTTGTTTCCTTTTAAATATACTCCCTTCCTCTACCTTGTGGATTCCCTTTACGTATTTAAATGTTTCTATCATATCTCCTCTGTCTCGTCTTTTTTCCAAGCTGTACATGTTAAGATCATTAAGCCTTTCCTGGTAACTTTTCTCCTTCAAGCCGTACACCATTTTAGTAGCCCTTCTCTGAACTCTCTCTAAGATGTCTATATCCTTCTGGAGATACGGTCTCCAGCATGGTTGATCCAGGTTTTTCTGCGGGTTTCGGTGAGTGTTCGGCGAGTGTTCGGCGGGTTTGCGTTGAGTGTTCAGTGTGTTTGCGACGAGTTTTCCCTGCACTACGGAGGGCCCTGCGGTGCTTGCTGAATACACCGCAGGGTAGGTGAACTAGGATGGCCAAATCGCCCCGAAGTGAACGAAAAGTCACCGAACGAGCGGTGACTTTTCAAATCTCTTTGAATAACCCTGTAGATCTCATATGACTTAGAATGCAATATATTCAATATATTATACAGGCTGGGCTAAAGTACATAGTGAACGCTAACTGTAGCGCTCAGATTAGTAACTGTTAAAGCTAGGATGAGTGATTTTAACACATGCCTTCTGTGACAGAACACAATGTCACGGTCCAATTTGGAGGGGGCTGTGCGCTAGCCTCCTGCCCAGAGACTATGGCCCGTGAAAGAGACTATTGGTGGGAACTGGTGGACCTTTTAAACATATTTGGTTTTCACTGTTTTATGTATCTGCCAGTTAAATATTTCTGATGTCTGTGTGTTATTCCCTGTATAGTGTAGATCTCTGTATTAGTACCTGCTATTGTGTAAATTCTCTCTGTAAGAAATTCCTTTTGTTTACCATTGCTTTCTCCTTCCCCCATTCTCCATTGTTTGAAGGCCCTGGGTAGTTATCTGATCTGTGATGTTGTCTGTTTGATTGTATGCAAATGTGATGGTCCTTGACTCTCTCTGCCCTCTCTGTGAATAAAGAGTCAGTTCTATTCTGACCAAGCTCGAAGTCACGACTCATGATTTGGGGTACCAGGAATCTTCTGCCCGCTGTGCCAAGGAAAGGCTCCAGGTCTACAGCTTCGGCTTATTTCTGGGGGTGCTAGCCAGGCTCTCTACATGCACCGGGCCTTGAGCTGCGGCTAAGGTACAAGGGAAAGGTGTGAGAGTCACGAGGAGAACTGGGTGTTCAGCGAGGAAGCAGCATTTGGCAGATGTGACCCTGTCCGGGCACAGAGATCTGTTACACCTCCCATATTACATTCCTGATTCTAAACTTGTGAAAAATCAGCAAGCTTACTGTACTTTGCACACCCTATACTTAACATGGGGAGCACAATCAAAATTAGCAATGGAATAAATAAGGTATTACAAAGTTCTAGCACTAATTTCCACACCAAAGGGCTAAACAAAATTTTAGTGACAAACTAAAGCTTGCAAAATCATTTGGCACCCCCTAACCCCCCCCCCCTAATCAGATAGTCACCTCTCATCTTGTGGCGAGACCGGTGGCCCGATCCATCGCATCAAGTTGCAAGGAGCAGAGTGAGACCGGGAACAAATAGTTCAGTCTCCCTCCGAGATCACTCTGCAGTACTGTGCGATCTCATGAGAGTCAGCTCGAGTAGGGCTCGCAGCCTAGCCGTGCATCCCTCCATGGAGTCCTATGGCTGCATTCTGGGGCAAAGTGCCGAGGTAGCGCCTGAATCTAACGCTAAAATGGGGACACTACAGGGAAACCTGCAGGCACAGGTTTTCTCCGTTAGCGTCCCCATTTTAGTGTTGACCATGCCATTCAGCCCTCTATTGAGCTGCGTGTTCAATTGTTTGCAAAGTAAAAATAACTTATTTTTATGAGTTATGGTTTAACCCCTTCGCTGCGGATTATGTTTGGGGAATTTCCTCATTGACTCCCGCTATATGCGGAGGACGTTCCCCACACGTCATCCGCAAGCGGGAGCCCCTGTGGAGATACTCACCTCTCTGTCCGGGGTCCTCAGACGATGAAGTTAAGTCCCTCCCGACGTCAATGACTTCATCACGCCAAGTATAGTGCGATAACGTCAGGTAGACGGGGAACCCCTAACCCTGATATCTCCGGAACCGTGGCAGCAAGGAGGCCATGGAGGGTGTTATTTGAAAGGTCTGAGCATGGCCTTTCGAATGATACCAAGCATGACCATGTTCAAGGTAAGAACAAACTTAAAAAAATTATAATAACTAAAAAATAAATAATTATAAAAAAACAAAAAAACATGTATTATTTTTGTGTGTTGCTTTTATTAATGCAGAAATATTGTTCACCTTTCAATTATAATGTGAACAATGATGCTGGACTAATTATTTTTTTCTAAGGGGTGCGTTTGCTAAAAATCACGTAATTTCCCCCAAAAAATGTAGAGTCCCCATTTCTAATTTTGGTACAAGCACACCCCATAAAAAATATAACCGCAAACACTTATGTGATAAAATGTGAAAAAAAAACACTTTACACTCTGTAGATGATTAAAAATTCAAATTTTATTGCATTCTTTGGTATACTATACAGGCAGGACATGACGTATATATATACAAATGATGTATTATGAATCTGCCGAGTCTGCCGGAAAGAACGATATATAATATGTCTGGGTTATATAATAAAATGTGGCTTCAAATTGCATTTAAACATGATGAGCAAAAGCGGTAAAAATTAGCTCAGCACACAGCGGTGAAATGGCTCAGCAGTGAAAGGGTTAATATGTTTAATGTTATTCCTTTGTTGACCTTGGGAGTATGGATATTGGTAATAGATATGTAGTTTCATATATATAACTGCTAGTAACTGATCATATGACAAAGAGTTTTGAACACATTTACAAATGAAAGTGCTACAAGCGCCACCGCGAGCATCACCTCCATGGAGTCCATAGGACTTCATTGAGGCTTCGACTGCTGGTCACATGACCTGCAGGATCTCGCCTCTCGTGAGATCCTGCAGGTTGGCTTAGTGATCGCAGAGGGAGACTGGGTTCTTTATTCCCAGACTCTCACTCTGCTCCCGGTGGCCAGAAGTGGTGGATCAGGCTGCCATTTTCACTGCGGGACGAGAGATGAGTATGTGATTTTTGGGATATTTGAAGCTATTGATAACTGATTCTGCAAAATCAGAATCAGTTAGCACTAACTCCTAGCTGGGGTTAACTTTTGAGTTAACCGCAGCGAGATGTAATTAGCATTAGGACTTTGTAATCCTAAAGCTAATTAACTCTTTGCGCCCCCGATGTTAAGCATAGGGCGTACAAAGTACAGTAACCTCACGCTGAATATCACTAATGTTTTTTTTAACCCGTTAGCGTTCGGAATATAATATGGACGGCACGCGCTAGGGCCACTTAACCTAACGTTAACGCTCACAAAGCTGAGCTCTAACGTTAGCGTTAAGTATGTAATAGGGTCCAAGGTGGGCACACCCTAATATTAGAGCCGTGCACAGCTATGGTCTCCACTGAGTCTTCTTGACGACACATCCATCGAAATCTCCAAAAATCTACTTTCCTGGGGCAATGAGTTCCATTGAGCAGTCCTATTTCTTATTCTGTGTAGCCAGTGAATTCTCATAGTTACACAACAAAAACAGTACTACCAACTTCCTCTAAACTGTCAAAATGTCCCCAAAAAGACACTACTTTAAAGACGGCCACCAGCTACCTCCTGATATATTCTCACACAGCCCCCATTACTTCTCACACTCTGCACTCTAGTTCCCCTCGCCTCTGTGTGTGTCGCCTCACTCCTCTTAGATTGTAAGCTCTTGCGCAGGATTCTCTTTTTCATCTTGCTCTCCGTATGTCAAAATGATCTGTTATTTTATGATAGATTTGTCTTACCCATTGTACGAAGCTGTGGAATATGTTGGAACTTTATAAATAATTGTAATTGTTTTAAAAGTAAACATAAATGAAAAGATCTAATCACCAAAATTATTTAGCATTGATACAAATTGTATTTGAGTATTGATTATTTATATTTATTGGAAATTAATTAGTGTTGACATGACAGTGGAGCATGTAATTATCACGCAAACAGCTCCCTCTTTCTATTTCATCCACCAGCCTGAGCAGATTTCCCAATCTTGGACATTGAGCGAGTTATTTTACAGCTGGTTTCCAACACCGCTGGTAGGTAACTGTGATCTCTTACTTGCAAGCGGCCCTGCTGTTTGTTACTGGCAATTAAATTCACTAGTGCCTTTCTTCCATTCAAAGCAGGGTCTTTATGCTTTAAATCCAGCTCTTCTAATACTCCCCACTTGTGCTGCGCTATAAAAAAAAAAGGCTCAGACTGACAGATTATCGCAAGGCAGTTAAGCATGTAATTGCTCAAATGAGTTAAAATCCCTTCAAATATCTGTCTTTGTACCCCATCACACCACTTCACGGACTCAAATATTTGACAATTGATGAAGATAAAACTAAAAGGATCTTCATTAGCTACCAACCACCGTGACAAGCTCCTTTCAGCTGAAGGCTAGAGAATTTTGGAACTTATTATCTACTTAAAAACTGTTGGAAAGCACAAAAATACTTCTGTGGTTTTTAAAGAGAGGAAAGTGGAAGCTTAGAGGTACAAAATAAAATCATCTGACGCTTGCATGTCAAGAAATTAAAAGTAACACTAGCAATTGGGATGCACTTTGTTTATCAGTCAGTACCGATCAAGCATCTAGTTTGTACTTTGTTTTCTTTTTTTTTGTTGTTTGTTTCTTTTGATACTTATCCCAACAGGAAGATTTGCATTGTGATGGCGAGGGAGGCGTGTTCTTTAAGCAATCACGGCTCACTCAATCATTGCTTCTTTTGAAGCTGGTCGTGAAACTTCTTATTTGGCCCACATGGGAATAATTCATCAATGTTCTCCTGTCTAATCTAAAAACTAAAACCAAGAGACTTTCTACCATTTAAAAAGGTCATACATATCGGGACAAATAGATTGTCTTGATCAACTGAAAAGAGAAGCAGATTTTACAGGAAAAAAGTCACTGATGAACAATTAATGGCAGTTTTATTTGTCTAGCATTGTGGTGTCATCCATTTATCCACAGGGAATGCTGAAAAGTTGACAAAACGGAAACATAATTAAATACGCACTAAGAGGTTGGCATTGTTTTCCTGGTGAGTGACAGCAGATACATGTTGTACCAGAGAAACATCTGACAACAAGTCCTTAAATATTTAATTGTGAGCACGTTGTGCATGTTTTTTTTGTTTCCGGCAATAAATATTTCCATACAGCGTTTATCCTGCTAAAACACGAGACAAGAAGTCTCAGCGATCCCAGTAACATAAATTACTGAACTCACAAAAAGTGGGCTACACCTAAATTGTACATGGGAAGATTTGTTCTTTGAGCATAATTATGAATTGTCTGTGTAATGATTATTATGCTTAAAAGTTCTTAAAATACAGAAATAAAGTTATGTGAAGAAGAAATATGTGGCGGCGAATTATTAGTATGAGCATGGTGCCACAAAACAGCAAATGAAAGGCTGTTCGATATTATTGACAAGAACCCATTTAGTGTCAATCTGAGATCGGTGAGTATTTCATTTTGTTGATGTTGTCTTTTTGCCATGTGCATGTAACATTTACACCATCTGTTCGATTTGAAACTACATATATGAAATTTGTACTGTCCTTTCTTTTCACAGTTGGTGTAGAAAAATGACTTTCCATCACCCACATGGTAGATATATATAGAGGTGTCCCTCTGTATATGTTCACTGATTTAGTGCATTGTTTTTTGGTATGGGACTCATGTATGAAGTGATCTTTAAATTGTTGGTTTTGTGCCTTAATTTCCTCCCTACCTTTTGCTGATGACCTATCTCTTGCCACCCAATTTAATTAGCATGTGTGTGATCCTCCTGCCACTTCGGACTGCTTGGAACCAGGTGCGTGAACTTAAATTCATTCATCGCTAGCATTCAGTGCTCATTTAACACCAGGACCAGGCTCTCTGCCTGGTCCCAAGTGAAGTTAGAAACTGGAGGGGAAACTGCAAGGACCCTATCCACACTCTAATTCCAGTAATAACACTGCTGCACAATGTTCTGTCTTTCTCTTCTGCTCTTTTATACTGACTTCTTCCTAAAATGGAGCACATGTCCCTATACTATCGATCCATCCACTATCCACATCTCTCCCTCCCTTCTCTCTTCACACATGATGGCCTCCCATGAACTTATCTGTTTTCTCAGAAACCTGTCTCCGTCTAATTCTCTGGTTTACAATCATCCCCGCTCAGACAAATCACATACCCACCTTCTCTTACTCACTTTCCTGCTGTTACTTTCCACACAGTGACAACTCTTCTAACCCTGGTCCCATAACTCCACTACTTCCTTCTCAAGCTACCTCCCACAGAAGTAACACAACACCCTGCAATTTCAGCAACCTCATTTGTATTATCCCTCAGCGCCTGTCCTCTCCTTTTTCCTGCTCCTTCTGGTACGCACGCTCTATCAGTTGGTGTACCTCAAGGCTCTGTTTGGGATCAATTGCTTTTCTCCTTCAACCTCCTCCCTGGGAAAAATAATTTACAGCTTTGGCTTTAATTACCACCTCTATGCTGATGATACTCAGATTTACCTCTCTACCTCTGATCTCTCTCCTTCTGTCCATTCCAAAGTCAGCAACTGTTTATCTGGTATTTTCTCATGAATGGCTTCTCACCACCTAAAGATAAACATGTCCAAGACTGAGCTCCTACTAATTCCTCCCTCTAATGCTTCCACACTTCCTGACATATCTGATGGTTGATGGTATCACTATATCCCCATTAAGCCAGGTTCGCTGTCTCTGAGTTACACTTGACTCTGCTCTGTCCTTCACCCCCCACATCCAGTTTCTCTCTCCCTACTGCCACAACCAATTGTGTAATATTTCCAAAATTTGGCCAATTCTTACCGCTTACACCATCAAACAACTCACCCATGCCCTTATAATCTCCCGACTTGACTATTGTAACAATCTTCTAGCTGTCCTCCCTCTCTCCTGCCTCTCCCCCTATAGTCCATCCTAAATGCCTGTGTCAGTATAATTCAATTCACACGCCACTCTGTCTCTGCCGCTCCTCTCTGCGAGTCCCTTCACTGGCTCCCCTTTCACAGCAGGATTACATTTAAAATTCTCACCCTGACCTACAAAATTCTCACCCTGACCTACAAAGTTCTCACTAACTCAGCTCCCCACTACCTGTCCTCACTAATCACCGAATACACCCCAGCCTGCTCCCTAAGATCAAACAGTGACCTGCGCCTAGCTTCTCCCCGCATCACCTCTTCCCATGATAAACTGCAGGATTTCTCTCGCACAGCCTCCATCCTCTGGAACTCACACCCTCGTACTATCCAACTTCCCCTAATTTCCCTTTGCTCAAATGCGCCCTTCAGACATTCCTATTCATGGAAGCCTACCACCCGACTCACCAATACATTGCCTCAACCAGTCCATCACTCTCACCGTACAGTCCTCTACTCCTGTTCCTTACCCTTAAACCCTTCTAGATTGTAAATTCCCACAGGAATAGGGCCCTCATTTCCTCCTGTGTTGGTTTGTCAAATATTGTTCAGTCTCAATGTGTTGCAACACTGTCTATAGCTCATTGTCCAGCGCTGCGGAATATGTTGGCACATATAAATACAGAATAATAATAATAACTATAGGTAAGCCTTTTTTGACAGGCAGGGGACTCCCTTTGCTGGCTAAAAAACACTACTACATTTATATTATATAAATACAGAAAAAATGGCGTCGCGCCCATACTCACCGGAGCGGCAGCAACTGCCAGGAGTAACAGCCCAGTTAATGTATAAAACATAACAAGGAAAAAAGGTGTCATCTGCGCTCGTTTCTATGTGTTCCATGTACAACAAAACTGAGGTTTTTGTTTGTTTCAATGGCCATTGCAAGGTAAACTCACTCGCCACTTCACGGCACCTCTTTACAGAGTGAATACCTAACAATTGTAACCAATAGGCCGCTCTACTGAGCAGCTCCAAGCCCCTCCTGCTGCTTTTCAGCCAAGGAGAGGCAGAGATGGAGGCTTGTAACACCAGTCCGTCGTTCTGCAGCTGTTCCTCTTTCCATGTTTTTGTTTTTAATCCCAAATGGGAAGTGTTTGGTGCGTGTATAAATAAAACCCACCATCTCTGCCTCTCCTTGGCTGAAAAGCAGCAGGAGGGGCTTGGAGCTGCTCAGTAGAGCGGCCTTTTGGTTACAATTGTTAGGTACTCACTCTGTAAAGAGGTGCCGTGAAGTGGCGAGTGAGCTTACGTTGCAATGGCCATTGAAACAAACAAAAACCTCAGTTTTGTTGTACATGGAACACATAGAAACGAGCGCAGATTACACCTTTTTTCCTTGTTATGTTTTATACATTTATATTATAACCTGAGCTTCGCAGTTCCGTGCAGTAAAAACAGATCCCAAACTTTTCAAATAATTTCAACACATCGGTTGTCATGTCCAATGTGTTGAAATTTCAGGGGTATATTCTGGAACCCATGTGCTAACAAATTTCATTGGCAATAAACAAAATTCCTTTTGCTCCAGAATCTGACCAGATCGAGTATGCTTGATTTTGGGGCACCAACAGGTGCTAATTGGAGATCAAGTATACTCAATCCTGGCAATAAAGGGTTAAATAAAACATGCAAATTAAAATATATAAGAAAAGAACTTTGACATATTTTGAATAAACTATTAACTGTTGGATACGTTTTACATGGATAAAGAAGCTGGATAAATTAAAAGGATATCCTCCTGCACAATGAACATGTCTTCCATTTTCCCATTATTTGCTATATTTGTGGGTGAGTTCAGAAATTGTTTGAAATAAACACAACAGAATATTATAATTGGATGAATGTCACAACACTAATTAGCAATAAGCAGTTAACATATGTCTTAGTAGTAATGAATAAACCATGGATTTGTGTGTATTCCTCCTGTAGTGAGATCTTCAAGTCTGCGCTTCTTGAGCCTGCTAGAGTTGCATATTCATTAAGATACATATTCATAAAGTGGTACGAGAAAAAGGAGGATGTTTCCCTTTTACTCGCAAAGTAATGATCTTTTAACCTTCCTCCAAAATTAATCATACTCAATCACATGAGTGAAAATGTTTTAATATAAAGCCATACTCTATTGTGATTTAACAAACTATATTTTAATTGTAATTGATTCCTAGTGAAAGAAAAAAAATGTGTTAATTAGGGTAAGCTATTGGAAAAAGTGACAAGGGGAATACTTTACACGAATTGCTGATAAGAGAAGGTAATGAAATATCTTAAAATGACTGAGCAATGTAATTTTTAATCGTCGAGTGAATTAACATGATTCATACTGATGCTTCATAACAGTTTAATGAACACTGCATTTTAGGCACTTTTCTATTTAATAATATACAATACTATTCAGTCTGAAGAGGTATTATATCTATTAACTACTTTTGTACCAGACAATCTTGTCATATCATTACAAACTATACTTCTTAATGCTGCTGAAACATACAAAGTGGGAATAATATTCTTGTTCTTGTTAATGGATGTGACAAATTATTCGGAAGCCTGATTGGAAAATTGTGACTGGAGAAGGGGAATGCAGAGATGAGAAGAATTTATCAAATTATTAACTCCAACCTTGGAGAACGTAATTTTGTCTATTTTTTGGTATTCCTGAATTCATTTCAAAACGTGATCTAATCTTCATGTTTTAGTAACAAGAAAAGTTAAAAATAATATTTTAAGTAATAATTAACGTAGCATATTGATGTTTTTTCAATCAATAGATGTTGATTTATTGATTGAAAAAATATGTGATCATTTGGGCTGTTCGGCTCTAGTAACAGGTAGTTCTACCAAAGTTTCTCATTCTTTATTTTAGCTGAAAATAAGATGTAATTGAACCATTTTTAGGTATCGTTGTTATTTATGTACGTCCTATATCATGGCAAATTTGTACAGTCTAAAATTTCAGTTAGTTTCAACAAATTTCAGAATCCAAAATTTTCAGATTATGGATTTTTCTGAATTTGCTGGTGTGGATTGATATGAATTTTTTGACAAATATGAACATTTTCAGAAATGTCCAAAATTTATCATGTGTTTGTATACCCACTCTATAACACCCTCTATACCCCTACCCCTATAAACCCCCCAGTTTACCTCCTCCATCCCTCCCCCTTATACTATCCCAATAATCCCTCTCTACACACATTGAGTTGCCCACCGTTGACTGTCCACCCCTCAAGGAGAGAAAGAAAACACAGTCATAATGACGAAAAACAACTACAACTTTGTTATGTGGAATGATTTTTATTATCAGCCACAGCTACCAACTCTAAAAATATATAAAAACATATGAACAAAGACAGAAGACAGTGCTGTAAAAGTTCACACAGGTTAGGGTTTGGGCTAGGATTAGTGCTCATTTTAGGTAGGCTTACTGTTAGGGTTAGGGTTACCATTGGCTTACTTGTTCTATTTCTGTTAGGGTCACTGATTGGGTTACATTTACTGTTTATGTTTCTATTAGGGTTAGGATCAGGGCTAGGGCTAGTATTGGGCTAGTATTGGGCTAGTATTGCATAAAGTGTGCAAATTATTTTAGGTAGTAAATTGATTTCAAGTCGATCCAAAAATCTTTGACAGATTCAATAAAATTTTATCGTTTTCGGAAAATTCAGAATTTCTTCAGTTCAAAATATCAGATGCTCATGAATCACCAAAATGCCAGTATTTCCTCTGGAAAGCATATGTCTACTGACCTATTGGAATGGCTCAGTGAGCATAACTTAAAAGAAGAGACACTTAGTACATACCTGATACAAATCCCTGGTTTGATGAAACTCACCTATATATTTGTGAGTGCTTGCACATTTTATGGTGGATAGAGGAATGTGAGTCTGTGATAAATCACCATATACATATACAAAAGATCACTAAAAACTGGAAAAGGAAAAAGTCAACTATATTGTGAACTGGCATGTAAAGAAACAACATAATGACAACGGCCAGATCAAATACATGTAATTCAAAGTGAAATCACAATGGCATAACAATCGCTATTGTGCAATACTTTCGTTTCCCATGAAAAAGAGAATCAAAATAGTGTGACACTGTTAAAAAATATAAATAGGACTACACTTACCTGTATCATATGCAGTATAATGTGCATGCACAAGGCACATACTTTTTCATATTCATGGGAAATGAGGATGGGAATCGAGAGTGACTATTGCACCACAGTGATACACCACGGGGGTCTCGCTATGGATTACATATCTTTCATCAGGATGTTGTCACTGTATTTTATTTCTTTGGTAAAAGGCTACATGTTTCTCTATATAGTATTACAACAAACAAAATGTGTCTTGACACACATAATATGAGCTACAGCAAGACGTCTATGACTATTTCCTACATATTTATTTTCTGTTAATCTGTATATTTGTGTTTTTTTAATATCTTGCATTTTATTACTTTGTATTTCTGTAACAACTGTAACATTTCAATGTTCTTGAACCCAGGACATACTTGAAAATGAGAGAAATCTCAATGTATCCTTCCTGGTAAAATCCTTTATAAATAAATAAAATAAATAAATAAATCTAAAAGAATAGTTGTGAAAACGGTATCTGCTTCTTTTATGCCTAGTCACTAAAATTTGCTGTGTGTACTTTGTTATTATAGTACTAGTTGTAAAGCCTGCCCAGAGGGCAGTCTATTGTGGATATACTGCCCCTGCTCATGGATATACTGCCCCAGCACGTGGATACTGCCCCAGCACGTGGATACTGCCCCCGCACGTGGATACTGCCCCAGCCTGCCCAGAGGGCAGACTATTGTGGGTATACTGCCCCAGCTCGTGGATACTGCCCCAGCATGTGGATACTGCCCCAGCATGTGGATACTGCCCCAGCACATGGATATTTGCCCCCAGCACATGGATATTTGCCCCCAGCACATGGATTTGCCCCCAGCTCATGGATTTGCCTCCAGCTCATGGATTTGCCCCCAGCTCATGGATTTGCCCAGCACATGGATTTGCCCAGCACATGGATTTGCCCCAGCACATGGATTTGCCCCAGCTCATGGATTTGCCCAGCACATGGATTTGCCCCAGCTCATGGATTTGCCCAGCACATGGATTTGCCCCCAGCTCATGGATTTGCCCCAGCTCATGGATTTGCCCCAGCTCATGGATTTGCCCCAGCTCATGGAGTTGCCCAGCTCATGGATTTGCCCAGCACATGGATTTGCCCCAGCTCATGGATTTGCCCAGCACATGGATTTGCCCCCAGCTCATGGAGTTGCCCAGCTCATGGATTTGCCCAGCACATGGATTTGCCCCAGCTCATGGAGTTGCCCAGCTCATGGAGTTGCCCAGCTCATGGATTTGCCCAGCACATGGATTTGCCCCAGCTCATGGAGTTGCCCAGCTCATGGATTTGCCCAGCACATGGATTTGCCCCAGCTCATGGATTTGCCCCCAGCTCATGGATTTGCCCCAGCTCATGGAGTTGCCCAGCACATGGATTTGCCCCAGCTCGTGGATTTGCCCAGCACGTAGATTTGCCCAGCTCGTGGATTTGCCCCCAGGTCGTGGATATGGTCCCCCAGCTCGTGGATATGGACCCCCCCAGCTCGTGGATATTGACCCCCCCAGCGCTCATACTTACCTGTCGAGCGCCGCCAGGGAAGTGAAGATTTCCCCGCTTCCGGTCTTTGAAGGACCCAAGCCGCGGTCACGTGACCGGGGCTTGGGTCCTTCAAAGCGGAAGCGAGGGAACTTTCCCTCCGCCGCTCGGGGACCCGTTAGATGCACACAGCAGCCGGGTAGAGGCTGCGCTCGCAGCCTCTACCCGGCTGCCGCGCGCATCCAACCCCCCGAGCGGCGGAGGAAACTTTCCCTTCGCCGCTCTGGGTTGGATGCGCGCGGCAGCCGGGTAGAGGCTGCGAGCGCAGCCTCTACCCGGCTGCTGTGTGCATGTGTAACCGCCGCGGCGAGCCGGCAGCCGGCTCGTGCCGCGGCGGTTGCATGCGCGCTCAACCAACCGCCGCTGGTTGCGCGCGCATGCGCAGTAAGGCTTTGGCGACGGACAGCCAAAGCCTTACTCTTTTATTATATAGATAGTAGTAGTCTAGTACTACGTAATCATGCCATCCTAATGTGAAAAACGTTTTGAATTTAGCTCAGTTCATGTTGCTTACTATCAAAACCTTTTCAATGTCAGAATGGTCATTGTCAGGACCCTGGCCTCGCACGGTGTGCAGAAATGTGTGTGTGAGCCCAAGATGCAGTGAATAAGGAACAGATATAGGCAGGTTACAGGGTTTATTTGTAACAACAAATAAACAGACAGAAACTATAAACACAGGAATACAGAACCAAAACAATAGGAGGAGGCTGGGGGTAGTAGGAATGGGAGAACTGTATAAACACTGGATACAGATAACATAGAAATCATGCGAAGGTACAATGGGAGCAGGCAAAAGAGTAGTCAGGATTATGCAAGGGTCTGGCACACAGGTAATAGCAATATAACAGAGGGGTACAGGGGGGACAAGGAGGATACCGGTAGTGAGTGATAATTCAGAGCAGAGGGTAAGCGAGAAAGTCTTTGGTTCAGAGGGGTTCCAGACAAGGATCTCAGTAGTTCAAGAAAGCAGGTCTGCACTTGGCAAGGGTAGGAACTTCAATGAGGAAGCGTGGGATAAGGGGCGTAGCTTCCTCATATGCAGGATTCATCAGACGGGATCAAGTGCAGGTGAGGTTTCAGGTCCAGAATGCAAAATCAGAGAGTCCAGGAATAAGCATAGTTCAACATGAAGTCCTGGAACCTGCATAGTTCCTGCAGAACATGGCGAAAAAGGGAAAACAAAGGGGGCGACAGGGGGTCAGAGGTACGGGTCCTGGCCGTCATTCTGAACCGAAATTGAATAATCTTACATTAATGATTTTGCTGCATTATATTTAACATGCAGTTGTAAATGCATAAAATGAAGAAAAATATATTTTTTATAGACAGAGGATCCCAGTGGACCATAAGCCTGTGCTCCTTCTGCTCATCAAAGACTAATCAAGCCATGTCCAATTGGTTAAAGAAAACAATTATTTTTCATTGCAGAACTAAATGAAAAGAACATTTTCACATTTTTTTATTTCATTACATTTATACACACACACACACACACTTAGACCTGGGGGCATTATCACATTATTCTCTGTAGTATTATACCATATATACCAAGTGATGACATACCTCTTTTTTTAACACATTTATAGAAATTGATTAGTAAGACTGACATTTTAACTATTCTTTTCGTGTATACATATCCTTACATAATATTTCTGAAGGCAAAAGGAAATATCTTAGAATTACTTTATATATATTTTAAGGAAAACTAAATTATTCAACACAGGATATATTTTAAAAGATACAATATAACACCTATTTGAATCTAATGCATATGACCTATGTACCACTAAAACTGTATAGAGGCTGTCTCGTAGGATGCTCCTCCATAGGGGCATATAGAGTAGCGCCCTACCAACAAAGTTGCAAAACACAATCGAAAAGATAAAAATTACTTGCCAATGATAAAAACTCCTTGAATGCCATTATGGAACATTAAACACATTATTGAAAGCAACTAAATGCATGTTGAGATCTTGTGTCCATTTTAGAAACCTGCTCCATCTGAGGCCATCTTGGGTATGCTTTGGTATATCATGGAAGGGATTTCTGATGACACATAGTCACCTTGCATTGGGACAGGTGAGGATTGCTGCCCCAAAAAGAGATAGACGCACTCTGTCTTCTCTTCTAGGGCAGAAATACTCTAATAAGACTAATTATTTGATTCCACCTTTGGGGGGTGGGAATCAGCTGTAAACGCTGCTCTCAGCTTCATGGATGGAGAAGCAGAAACAGGACCCTCTTCAGAATCAACTCTTTCGAATAGCTCTCAATTCACTTACTTGAACTTCTATCCTCCCTGTGGTCACATGACTACTATAGCTCGCAGGAAGCCAGCAGCATGTCCCACCCAGATCAAAGCTGAAGTCGTTTAAAAATGATTTAAAGGGTTAATACAGGACTTTGCGGTGGGGTTAATATTCAAGCCCTCCATTTTCCCCTTTGGTATTATTCCCAAAGTATCCATTTAATGTAAACATCAATTTATATAGAAAAAGGTATCGTTCTGTGCCTGTCTTCAGAATACTCATATATGGCTGGACTTGATCAATACAATACTGGGTCAGGAAAAGGATTACACTGTAACACAGTCCAAAGTGGGTGATGGTTGACTGCTAGTATAATAATGTTTAGGTGACAAGCCAAAAGGGGTAATGCAATTGCAGGGTTTAGCATCCTGTAAGGGTAAGTATCTGTCACGGTGGCACCCAGCGTGAGTCATGGTGGGGCTGATGTTCAGGGTTAAAAGCCCAAAGTGCAGGAGATACCACTCAAGCAATACATATAATGACAGAAGGTGAGAACACCACAAGGCTAGGCAGAGACTCCTGTACGGTACAACCACAAGGAACCCTAGCACTGACAGGCTGGTCTTTAGAGTAGCTGGATCTGAGTTAATATAAATTACATAAGGGTGTCAGCACGGTATGGGTTAAGAATAAATCGTGGTAATAGAACAACCAGGGATCAGAACACCAGAGGGACATCAAAACAAGCCAGGGTCATACACAGAAGATCAGCAGAGAAAATAATAAATCAGAAAACAAAAGCACACGGAAGGAAAACCACAAAATAAACCACACAGGGGCTAGGATGGAAAAGCAAAAAGGAATAACCAGAAATAAGCAAAGGACATGGAGACAGGACTAACAAACAGACAGAGGGTAACAGAGAACCAAAAATACACAAGAACAAAATATGCAAACAGATCAGGAACTTGCTTGAAACAGGAGCACAGAGCAACACTAAACAGGCTAGACTCAGAATGAGTCAAAATCATGAGGCAATGCATTATGGGAGCAGTGCCCTTAAATAGGGAGTGGATATGAACATAGAGAGACAGGTGAGCTGACTGCAAACAAGAATCCCCTGGGCTGGAACTCAGGAATGGCAACTGGGACCAAGACCCGAACCGGATCAGCTCAAATTTAGGGGACAGGGCTGGAAACGTGACAGTATCCAGCAGAGCAGCCTTAAAATGACAAAAGGAGAAATCTCAAGGCAGGGACTTGAGACATATAAATGTTATTTAGTATCCAGTATTAAAGCATTTAGGTGGCAATCCAAAAGGGTAATCTGACGACAAGGTCATGAAACAGCCAGGTTCAATATTGACAAATCAGAGGTACAATAGATAGCAACTAAGCAGTATTCTGTCCTTAGGGTTTAAAGGGGATGTTACTGGGCAATGGGCAGGGGGTGAGTTCCTGACAATGAGACATTTGTAAAATGTTAGTTTGGAACTTTAGATATTTCCTCTACGTTAACTCATCATGTTTTGGGTTATAAAACTTGTGATTTGTGACTCATTATATGATGGTCTAGGGCAGAAGATAGAGTTTACAGTGACAGGCGTTGAGTCAAATTAATGTGCCACACTATCTTAAAATGTAAAAAAATAATGCATTCCCTGTGGAAGACTGAGGAAGATGGCAATCACACCTTGTTCTCTAATGTCTACTCTACTTAAGGAGAGATGTTGTCAGTGTATTTAGTGACACTTTCAGATGCAATAAAGCATGACAATAATTACCTCCTTGTATGACCCCTCCAATGATGAGCTGGAGATTGATGGGTGATATTTTCAAAGGAGGGTACTGTAGATCGTCAGTATGGAGCTGTTGTGTGAGATCTATGATATATAAGGACAGTCTGTCACGTACCTCCTAGATATATACAGGGTTATTCAAAGAGAATCGAAAAGTCACTGACTTTTCGTTCCCTGCACTTCGGGGTGATTCGGCGATCCTATTTCGCAGACACTGCGGTGTATTCAGCAAGCACCACAGGGCCCCCATAGTGCAGGGAAAACCCGCCGCAAACCCGCAGAACACTAACCGAACACTCACCGAAACCTGCAGAAAACAGCTGGATTAACCACGCTGAGCACGCCGGAGAAACCCGACTAGCTGCTGATCACAGTACAGAGCAGCCAACGGAAAAACCCGACACGCAGACGAACGAGGTGAAAAAAAAAATGTACGCTTGAAAGTTTGAAAATTGAAAGGCTGTTTGCAAAAAGACTACTGATGAAAATGTCTGGAACCTACACATAAGATCCAATGAATGATAATAAAAAGGTCTGTTACAGAAAAAATAATAAATAAATAAATAAATAAAAAATGTTGACAAAAAATCCCCAAAATGCCTAAAAGATCCTAAAAAATCTAAAAAATAAAGAGACTCTTTACAGCAGAATAAAATAATTAACGGTTTATTACATATTAGATTAAAACTGGAATATTTTTAACATTGAAGCCTAAGGGATTCTCCTGAATAAACCGGTCGAATGAAACCACCGAAGAGCAGGGCATTTCGGCAACTTTTCCCTGCTGTTTTGTGTTCTCTGAATAGATGAAGCATTGCTTCTCTATGGGGGATTTCACTGCCCTCGAACAGGCACCGTACGTGCAGGCAATTCGCCAACATTTGGCAAATTGCGTGCTCTCTGAACAGCTGAATGCCCAGGAAATTTAGTCGTACGCTGAATTTCTGTGTTCGGTTACACTTCAGGGCCAGATCGTCTCTCTTTGAATAACCCTGATAGTGTCCGATCCTTGTACACAGACAAGCTATCCTACACTGCCAGTCCTTTAAGTGAATGGAAAATTTACCTATTACCGTACACAAACAGAATAACCAGGGGTTAATACCAGATGTTGCTCTTGAGCTAGATACCACAGTTGCTTGTGAGCCAGATACCAGGGGTTGCTCGTAAGCCAGATACCAGGGGTTGCTTGTAAGCCAGATACCAGGGTTTTATACCAGTCAGGTCATCAGAGATATGCCACGGGTTGGATGCCAGATCGGAGAGGCAGCCACGTGCCAGGGGTCCTGAGCCAGATCAGGTAGGAAGAGGATTGCCAGAAGTCAGATGCCAGATGGGGTTGTCAGCCAGGAACCAAAGGGTTAAGAGCCAGGAGAGTCATAGTCAAGTCTTAGTCATCCATGAGTGAACAGAAGACCTATAAAAAAAATCACAAAGAAAGCAATGAGGAGTGATAACCACGTCAGGGCAAGGAACCAGGGATCAGATGTCTGGTTTTCAAATCAGCGGGGTGTACCTGTTACATAACAGGGATGTTAGCAGATTAACACGGAACACGTTATGGATTTTCAGATATGGTGGCAAAGACAAGGCATAGGAAGCCGGATTGATACGGTGCAGAATTCTATATGGGCCAATGTAGCTGGGAGCCATTTTCATGGAGGGCACAAGAAGGCATATATGCCGAGTAGACAGCCATACTCTGTCCTCTACATTATAAGTAGGTGCTTGCAACCTGTGCCTAGCAGCCTTTCCTTTCTGGGTCTCGATATTTCTCTCTATTATTTCTTTTAACTGTACTCCAAGTCTCCTTTAGTGACAACAAATGTTTGTCCAATGTAGATTGGTAATGGGAAATTTGGAAGGGAGTTCTGGGGGGTCAAACACATATACCATAAAGAATAGGGAATGACCTGTGTTCTCATTCGTAGCGTTCTTGCGTGTATATTCAGCCCAGGGCAACAGCTCAGACCAGTTATCCAGCTTCTGCGAGGCAAAGCATCACAGGTACTGTTCCAGAACTTGGTTAGCTCTCTCAGCTGCCCCATTAGTCTGGGGATGGTAGGCTGAGGAAAATGCTAACTTTACCCCCATGTTTTCACAGAACCCTTTCCAGAATTGAGACACAAACTGTGTAGCTCTATCGGAGCAATCTCAAGTGGAACACCTCTGCCGGCCGCCAGGGCCCTGGGCCATGCGGGGACGTGACACTGTCTTGTCAATCTCCACACATCAAACTCCACAAATGACATAGCATTTGTGCTGGTCCGGTCTGTCTTTCTCACCAGTTTGCCTAGGATGGTTTGCTGTGATTGAAAATGTTTAATCATTGAATCAGTGCCATATTGCATGCTTTTGACAATGTGTCTAAGTTGATAGAAGCAAGGTGAACTAATTTCAGTGCTGAGGAATGAAGTCTATGTAGCTGAAGAGATGGAGTAGAGGTAACATCACTGCTCTGCATGGAGAGAGCCTGTGGAGTCCTGGGTTCGATCCCAGCGAGCAACCTCTCCAGTAAGTGTCCTTGGGCAAGACACCTAACGGTACATACAGGGCCGGCCCAAGCCACTGTGCTGCCTGGAGCGATGGACGAATTGCTGCCCCCCAAAAAAAGGCCCCCCCAAGGCCGTGCCTTGTTCGGGCCAAGCACTCTCCATGCCATGGCCTTTGCCAGGGTGGCAAAATGCTGCCCCTGACAAAAGGACTGCCTGGAGCGGCTGCTCCACCCTGCTCCATGGACGGGCCGGCCCTGGGTACATACTCGCCCCCCAGGACATACTTGAAAACGAGAGAAATCTCAATGTATCCTTCCTGGTAAAATCCTTTCTCAAAGATTCCCTTTGAGTAATTATTTTGCCTGAATCACCTCTAACAAGGAGATGGACATGGTTAATCCTGCTTCACAGAATGTCTTCTGAATGCTTATGGATTACAGCCATTTTGCTGCTTGCACAGAAGACCAATGGATTCTCATGCTCACCTGCAAATTATTGTTGGTTTTGGCATCAAAAACCTTACCACATTGGCAAAGTATATATTATATTTTGGATTATAATTTATTTTATTATTATTATCCTTTATTTATATAGCACCACAAATTCTGCAGCGCTTTACAAGATCAGCGTACAAGGGGTTGATACATTAGAATACCATACATGCATGACACGGCCTGAGTTAGGGGGACACTGTTCCCAAGGGAATTTACAATCTATGAGAAGTACAAGTATTTTGTTAGGAAGACGCATCCATATTGTTAAATGTCTTGCCCAAGAACACTCGCTGGTGGCGTCTTCTGAATGGGATTGAGTCAGCTATAGTACATGTTATGCATTGCCTAATCTTGAAGATTATCCCATTTTAAACCTTGGCTGCATAGTAAATATGGCTGTCCTCTTATATTCATGGAATTCAAAGCAATCCAAATTCACTGGTACAGATCATGGTACTAGAGTATGGGTGTTGTGGTATGTCATCCTTCGGGAGGTTGTCCTAGATGGCTCTGATGGTTCATCATTCATGGTGTTAAATGTGTGAAGTCAAATAATGGATTCTGAAAATTTTCATGGATAATTTTATAAACATATACAGGGTTATCCAAAGAGATCCGAATTGCTTGAGAAAGGTAACCGAACGCTGAAAATCAGCGTTCGGTTGCCTTTCCTGGCCATTCGGCTATCCAGAGAGCAGGCAATTCGCCAAATCCTGGCGAATTGCCTGCACATACGGTGCCTGTTCGGTGCCTGTTCGAGGGCAGCGAAATCCCCATAAAAAAGGACTGCTTCGGCTATTCAGAGAACACAAACCAGCAGTGAAAGGTTCTCCTAATGCCCTGCCATTCGGTGGTTTAATTCGGCAAATTTATTCAGGAGAATCCCATAGACTTCAATGTTAAAAATATTCCTGATTTAATTCAATATCTAATAAACCATTCATTGTAAAATTCTGCAGCAAAAAGTCTCTTTATTTATAGATTTTTTAGGATACTTTAAGCATTTTTCTGAATTATTTTTCTTTTTTAAAAGTCCGATTTTTTTTTTTGTCTACTTATTTTTTCGGTAACAGCCCTCTTTATTATCATTCCCTGGACCTCCTGTGTAAATTTCAGACATTTTCGCTCAGTAGTTTCTTTGCAAACAGCGTTTCATTTTCACAGATTCATACAAACGGTTTTGCTAATTTATTCACTGCCTCCTCTGCGTCTCAGCTGCTTCGGCTATGTGTGATTCGGCTCCTGTTCAGCTGCTTCGCTGCGTGTGATCGGCTCCTGCTCGGGGTTTTCGAAGGTTAATCCAGATGTTTTTGCTTGTTTTCGGCATGCATTCGGTGGGTTTTGCGGTTAGTTTTCGGTGGGTTTACGGCAGCTTTTCCCTGCAATTCGGGGACCCTGTGGTGCTTGCTGAATACACCGCAGGGTCACCGAAATGCAATTTGCAAAAGGAACCGAATTGAAGAGAACGAAAAGTCACCGAACGTGCGGTGACTTTTCGAATCTCTTTGGATAACCATGATAGTTGTATTCCACTTTAATTCTGACACCTACACAGTTGAGTAGAAAAAAAATACATTTATATTAGGGATGCACCGATACCGATACTAGTATCGGTATCGGTGCCGATACTGCCGTTTGCACAAGTACTTGGTACTCGTGCAAATGACCCAATACACCCCCCCATACCGGAAGCCAGCGCTAGGCCGGCTTGCCGGTATCCGCGGGCTGGGGAAGCTGGCCGCGTGCATGAAAAACACTTGGCCAGCGTTCCCCTCCGGCGAGCTGCAATACTCACCATCCGAAGGTCCGGTCGCACGGCTGTGACGCGTGCACGCGGCCGCCGGGCGCTTCTGTGATGCGGCCTCTCAGCTGGAGGCAGCATCACAGAGTTGCCCGGCGGCCGCATGATTGCGCCACAGCCGTGCGACCGGACCTTCAGATGGTGAGTATTGAGGCTCGCCGGAGGGGAACGCTGGCTGAGTGCTTTTCATGCACACGGCCAGCGTTCGATATAGGTCTGTGAGAACTGGGGGCATGTCCATGAGAGCAGGGGGCATATCCATGAGAGCTGGGGGCAAATCCAGGAGAGCTGGGGCATATTCATGTGAGCTGGGGGCATATCCATGAGAGCTGTGGCAAATCCATGAGAGCTGTGGCATATCTATGTGAGCTGGGGGCATATCCATGAGAGCTGGGGCATATCCATGTGAGCTGGGGGCATATCCATGAGAGCTGGGGCATATCCATGAGAGCTGGGGGCATATCCATGAGACCTGGGGTAATATCCATGATAGCTGCGGCATATCCATGAGAGCTGGGGCATATCCATGAGACCTGGGGCAATATCCATGAGACCTGGGAGCATATCCATGAGAGCTGGGGCATATCCATGAGAGCTGGGGCCATATCCATGAGAGCTGGGGGCAATCTCCATGTGAACTGGGGGCAAGCTACATATCCATGTAAGCTGGGGGTACGCTACATGTGAGCTGGGGGCATTCTGTATATATATATATTTTGGGGATATATACATGTGAGCTGGAGCATTCTGTATATATATGTCTCAGGGGGTATATACATGTGGGCTGGGGGCATTTTTATATGAGGTCTGTTGTTATTGAAAAGTGTTCACATGACATAAAATAAAAGTATCGGTACTCGGTATCGGTGAGTACTTGGAAAAAAGTATCGGTACTCAGTCTTAAAAAAGTGGTATCGGTGCATCCCTAATTTATATGATATATTTGTGTATGTGTGAGTGTATTTAAAAAAGTTTTTATTCAAATTGATAGATCTAAACAATGTGGCTGATCTAAATTTAGGATTTTAAAAAGAAAATGTTTTTTTTTTGTGATATGGTTTTATTTCTTTCTGTAGTATATCACCTATCTCTTAATATGAGGTTCTCTCGCTGCTGACCACATAGACATGCACAGAGCATTCTTTAACAGAAAAAGGAACGATGACCTAGCTTAAGAGAGCTAACATTAAAGAGGGAGTTAAAGCACAGATGAGACATAAGGTTGATGGGGGATCAGTACACTTTGATTGCTAATGATTTCAAATTTCTAACAGATTATAAGGGCATAACAAATCAGAACGAATTGATGTTATTCTTTCAAGGTTTCATTGATGCTAAGCTGAACTATCTAATACATTAAACAACATAATTCAAATTATCTTTTCAGAATTTTACACAATCATCAGTATGAATTTGCAAAATAATATTTATAAATTAGCAAAACTTTAACAATATACTTTATGTTGTTTTTTCTGATTTGGAAATTGAGATAAATGGGAGAAGTTTTCTGGTTTGGCTATTTTGACCTAGAATTTTCATTTCTCTAGTCATTCTACTGGTTTTCACATCTCTCTGAATAACCCTGTATATAATATGATGTCTTGACTGGATCTAGTACCAAAGAGCATGGAAAGAAAGCAATCCAGTATGTATTCCTTGCAAAATATTGTGCTATACAGTAAATGCTAATACTTCATTTTTGCCATATACATTATTTGTTGATCAAATCACAATTGTCTACTGTTGCCCAGTCATTAATACTCTCAGGGAACAGAATTATAAAGAGATGGGGACACAACGGCTTCCCCCTTAAGCCAAACCGAATCTTTTTTAATTGCCGTACGAATCAGCTTGTACGAACCGAATTTATTCTGGTGCACAAGTCTAATTATAACATGTAGATATGGGAGATCACACAGAAGTAATCAGCTCCCTGGAATTTACATCTGTTTAAAAAAAGTGAGAGGAAAAATTATGTATATATTTTTTTTAAATAGCTCTCCCATTGTTTCATATCTTCTGTTCCAAGGCTGATAATAGAGTCTGAATTCCCATGGTCCTAATATGCTGTATATATTCCCTACATGGCTGAAGATTTCAGAAAGAGACAGATAAATACCCAGTAGTCATACAGATGGAGAAACTGCTGTAATTGCTTCAATAATGATTCTCAGACATCAAATGAAGGCAAATAACGGTATTTAACACAGTTTCCATTCTTTGTCTGAATTGTAATTTTAGAGTTATTGTCAGTCAGTATAGTGGACATACAACTGGAACAACTGTCATATTTCTTTCTTTATAATGAGCTGCCCACAAGAGGTCTCTAGTATTAATGGCAAAGTCCATCTCATTTTCGAATGGCCTGATATTCAGTTAAATCCTTGAAGAACAATAACTTGATTAACATTGTTGCCTAAGTTTCCCTGTGGAACTTGTCAGTTGCCAAGTTGAGGATTCAATTAACAGGACAAAGATTACATTTTCTGACGAAATGGGCTGTGTGTAGCACTCGTAGCATATTATAATAATAAAAACTAGTATGTGTGTAAATGATAAAGAAAAATGTATTTTCTATACAGATGCAAATTGCTTCATCAAAATTGACTACATGAGCAACAATATAATAATACACACATAAAATACATTTTATATAGCTTTAACTATATGCAGTCAGGTCCAGAAATATTGGGACATCGACACAATTCTAACATCTTTGGCTCTATACACCACCACAATAGAAACATAGAAAATGTCGGCAGATAAGAACCTTTCGGCCCATCTAGTCTGCCCAATTACATGGATACTTTACCTGGATTTATCTTTTGTTTAGGATAGCCTTTTGACTATCCCATGCCTGCTTAAATTCAATTACTGTTTTGGCCTCTACCACTTCAACTGGAAGGCTGTTCCATGTATCCACCACCCTCTCAGTAAAATAATGCTTCCTGATGTTACTTTTAAACCTTTTCCCCTCTAATCTAAGACTATGTCCTCTTGTTTTGCTACTTTGTTTCCTTTTAAATATACTCCCTTCCTCTACCTTGTGGATTCCCTTTACGTATTTAAATGTTTCTATCATATCTCCTCTGTCTCGTCTTTTTTCCAAGCTATACATGTTAAGATCATTAAGCCTTTCCTGGTAACTTTTCTCCTTCAAGCCATACACCATTTTAGTAGCCCTTCTCTGAACTGTCTCTAAGATGTCTATATCCTTCTGGAGATACGGTCTCCAGTACTGCACAGAGTACTCCAAGTGAGGTCTCACCAGTGCTCTGTACAGTGGCATGAGCACTTCCCTTTTCCAATGGAGTTGGAATGAAACAAAAACAATGTGCTTTAACTGCAGACTGTCAGCTTTAATTTGAGGGTATGTACTGTACATCCAACTCAGGTGAACGGTGTAGGACTTACAGCAGTTTGCAGATGTGTCTCCCACTTGTTAAGGGACCAAAGGTAATGGGACAATTGGCTTCTCAGTTGTTCCATGGCCAGGCATGTGATATTCCCTCATTACCCCAATTACAATGTGCAGATAAAAGGCCCAGAGTTCCTTTCTAGTGTGCTATTTGCATTTGGAATCTGTTGCTGTCAACTCTTAAGATGAGATCCAAAGAGCTGTCACTATCAGTGAAGCAAGCCATCATTAGGCTGAAGAAACAAAACAAACCCATCAGAGAGATAGCAAGAACATTAGGTGTGGCCAAAACAACTGTTTCGAACATTCTCAAAAAGAAGGAACGCACGGGTGAGCTCAGCAACACCAAAAGACCCAGGAGACCACGGAAAACAACTGTGGTGGATGACCAAAGAATTCTTTCCCTGGTGACAAAAACGCCCTTCACAACAGTTGGCCAGATCAAGAACACTCTCCAGGAGGTAGGTGTATGTTTGTCAAAGTCAACAATCAAGAGAAGTCTTCACCAGAGTGAATACAGAGGGTTCACCACATGATGTAAACCATTGGTGAGCCTCAAAAACAGGAAGGCCAGATTAGAGTTTGCCAAACAACACCTAACAAAGCCTTCACAGTTCTGGAACAAGATCCTATGGACAGATGAGACCAAGATAAACTTGTACCAGAGTGATGGGAAGAGAAGAGTATGGAGAAGGAAAGGAACTGCTCATGATCCTAAGCATACCACCTCGTCAGTGAAGCATGTTGGTGGTAGTGTCATGGCGTGGGCATGTATGGCTGCCAATGGAACTGGTTCTCTTGTATTTATTGATGATGTGACTGCTGACAAAAGCAGCAAGATGAATTCTGAAGTGTTTCGGGCAATATTATCTCCCCAGATTCAGCCAAATGCTGCAGAACTCATTGGACGGTGCTTCACAGTGCAGATGGACAATGACCCAAAGCATACTGCAAAAGCAACCAAAGAGTTTTTGAAGGGACAGAAGTGGAATTTTATGCAATGGCCAAGTCAATCACCTGACCTGAATCCCATTGAGCATGCATTTCACTTGCTGAAGACAAAGCTGAAGGGAAAATGCCCCAAGAACAAGCAGGAACTGAAGACAGTTGCAGTGAGGCCTGGCAGAGGATCACCAGGGATGAAACCCAGCGTCTATGCATTCCAGACTTCAGGCTGTGATTGACTGCAAAGGATTTGCAACCAAGTATTAAGAAGGGAAAGTTTGATTTATGATTATCATTCTGTCCCATTACCTTTGGTCCCTTAACAAGTGAGAGGCACATCTGCAAACTGCTGTAAGTCCTACACCGTTCACCTGAGTTGGATGTACATACCCTCAAATTAAAGCTGACAGTCTGCAGTTAAAAGACATTGTGTTTGTTTCATTCCAACTCCATTGTGGTGGTGTATAGAGCCAAAGATGTTAGAATTGTGTTGATGTCCCAATATTTCTGGACCTGACTGTAGTTTCTCTAACTGAACCTTAAAAAAGAATTTGGACATGTACACTAAATGTTAAATTATAAATTAAAATGTATTATATTTAAAATATACATATACTAAGCATGCAGTCTTAAACCCTTTCAGTGTGGACAACACGTTGAGCGCACCCTCCACTTTTTTTCCGCTAGGATGCACGGGACCGATAACTTCAGAAACAGGACTTTCTGCGTCTGTGAGGGAATTCCCTTTACAGGAGATGCAGGAATCCTTTGGACTCCTGTATCTCTGAAAAATAACAGCTAGACGGTCTTAAGAGATATCAGGCTCCATTCCAAGGGTGGTGTAAACTTAATCAGAGATGTTGTAAACTTAACAGCTCCATAGACATTAACCCTTTCCATGCGGCGGACGCGCTCAGTGCGTCCTGCCGCATGGCCACTTCGCTGCGGAGGACGCGTTGAGCGCGTCCTCCCTTAGCAGCGGCGATCGGCCGGGATTCCGGCCGATTGCGGCGGCCCCCCGGTGCGGGCTGACATCCTCGATGTCAGCCCAGCCTCCGGGACCCCGGCGGGCACAATAGACGTCATCGCGCCTGCGCGATGACGGCTATTTCAGGCACCCCCACCTGCCATTGCGGGGAGGTGCCTGAAGGGGAGAGGGGAGGTCCCTCGGACCTCTCCCCCTCCCCATCCATACGGGCCAGTGAGTAAAGGCAGGCACCGCTTGGAAGGGCACAGCCTGCCCTTCCAAGCGGCGGCTGTCTTTAACCCGTAGGGGCTGGATCGCGATATGGCACTAACATGCGCCGTATCGCGGTCCCCTCCCGGAGCTGGCCGACATCCAAGATTATCTTTAAATGAATGAAAAGGCTTGTTAAATAATGATTTTTTTTCCTTTTTAATTGAATACCATGCACTCGTTTTACAAACTGCCACGGACTTTCAATGCGTTGAAGCCCAGGATGCAGAAGGAGGTACACCCTTGTGTAGTCACACTGCTCAAAGTGGCCACATTTGAACAGGTTCCCTGCTACCTTCCTTTACCTGAATGACTTCCATACAGCAAAAAGCCCCTACTCAGCACCCAGTAGCCTCTGTCTCTCGTTCTGAGTTTCTAAGTATTCTGGCTGCCAAGAGTAAGACTCTGGGCCCTTGCAAACACCTGGTGTTCCTGGAAATTCGATTAGACTCAGTGAAGCTGGAAGCTAGCCTTCCCAATGATAAAATTGGCAAAATTCTGGATAGCATTAACAATATGCTCAAGCAGGAACATTGCTCCAGGTCTTGGCTGCAATCTCTCATTGGCACTCTGAATTTTGCTCTGAAAATCCTGCCACGGGTCATGCATTTATATCTAGTCTTTTATGTCTATATCAAGACCTGCTGCATGATGGCTGCATTGCTCACCTAGACAGAAGGCTAAGAGCCTAAGATGAATCAGTTTAATCTCCAATTGGAATAGCAGGTACTTTCTCATTACACAAATTTCCCTTCATTTCCCAAGAGTCTACAACTATGCGGTCGCCTCAAAAGGCTCACAACAATGTTTGGCACCTATTGGTTGGTCAGGGAAAGGGCAATCAAAGTGTTAGTTTCCTGGAAATTCAAAAGGACATCTGCTTTCTCCGTGACATTGTGTTGATGCAAGTGGCTTCTTTTTCCTGGGGTCACCTCTGGCAGTGCCAGTCGGTAGCCCTTTACTTTGACAATGAGGCTGTTGTTCACATTTTAAATAACAAGAGATCTGACTTTGCACATCATGCAATGTGTCAAGTTGCTGAATTGGTTATCTTGTTTTTTCCATTTTCATATTCATGCTTTTCACATCCCAGGCTTCAATATCCAGGTTTTTCACCAGTGCCTTCCAGAGGCGGACATTGCGTCCTTCAGTTGTTTGGCGCTTCACGATCTGATCATAGTCTAGCCAACCTTCTGTCTTGGGCATGGACCCTAATGATCTCTTGCATACAATATGAAGAGGAGCTACAGTCATGCATGTTTCTTTTGCATAAATTTATCTGTGTCTTTGGGCCTCTGACCTCTTTGATCTTGATTCAGTTCTTGGCTCTATATCATTTTTGCCACATAACCTAAAACTATCACATTAAACTATATTTATCAGACATTTTCTTAATGTCACCAAAAAACAAGAATTTTACTTATCATACCCAGCTTTGTAATGGGATTTATGTCTTCAATTAATTAAGTTGTACACATAATTTCCTATTGCCCCCCTTTTTACAGTCAAACCCTATGCATCAGTTTTTGGTATGCATTCAAACTGACTTTCCTACCACAATATCCCTAACTACAGCCATAACTATATGTATACATACATTTTTTTGGAGAACTGAAATGCGTGCATTAACAAAAACTATTATATATATTTGCAACTAGCATTAGATGTCAAGTGCTTATTTTTGTTTATTTGAAAAGGTAACACAGCACAACAGATCCAGTAGGTCCTGTCTCTGGTTTGGAAAATTCAATGCACTTATATTGGATGTTGTACTAATTACTTTTTACATACATCTACATGTTCATTTTCTGATTGCTGATGTAGTGACAAGGTTATTGGACGGCCAATTTCTTATTATTTAAAACATACAAAGGAGTGAGGCAAAGTTCAGTGGGGTCTACATTCATTGTCAATCAGTTAATGGAAAATTATTGAGCAAATACGACTACTGGGAAGCTAAACAGCTCACATGTTAATGACCATGGAACCAATGGGAAACCTCACAGGGAAGCTGACAGATCTGTCCATAGCTGGACCCTTGGGTCACTGTCATTCAGATCTGCTATGGAGTAAGACTTGATATAGAATTGACTTGGTACAAGATAAATTAGACAGGAAATCTTTACATGGGATACTCAAAATCAGTATTAACAGTTGCCAGTCTTTAACTCTCAAGAGTGTAATGCTCTTCTCCTACATCACACTCAAAATTTATTGGGATGTTATAGTTCTGTGATGAAAACTACTGTTTAATTTATTGTCAATATTAAAGTGTATGACTTGAAGAATCACATAATTAACTGCCTAGCTTGATGAAAAGAACTCACAGCTTTCTTGAAAGTTTATCGGAATCTGTCACATAATTTGGTAATTTAATTACCTTGACTGGAAGGTAAGAAGTAACAAATATTTTTGAGTTAACCTGAGCCATAAATATTATCAAGCAATGGAGACTCTGGTTGGCAATTTTCAGAACATTGTAGTGACATTTGCCTAGAACTGTCATGACCATGGTTTGAGGTTGCTGGTAAGAGTCCATATGCATGGGACAATGGCTCACAAAGGCATAAAGCAGGGAAAGCAGAACGTTTATTTTTAAAGATCAGGATTCACAACAAGCCGGTACAAGATACAGTCAAGGCAGGATCAGATGGGGTCTCACGGAGGGTAAACAGCCACAGCAGGGTGTCACTACCGGAAACACAGGAAATACGATAAAAGGGAACGTGATCAAGGCAGCAAATATAATTCAAGGCTGTCTCAGACAGGCATATAACAAGTGCAGGATACACCATGAGTCAGTGTAACACAGAAGCTCTACTGCTCCCTTAAAAAGGAAGCCCATGAATCCTTAGGAAGCACCAGAGGTTTCCTTCAAGTGTGGCAGGATAAAATCAAGGACTGAACCAAGAAGGAAAAGTGCAGGTCCAGGTCTTCTTGCAACCCTTCTATGCCCACAGGCATGGATTGTGACCGCTACAATCGATAGTAGAATATTACCAATTTTGCAATTACCATTTTATTGATATCACTGATACTGATACAGTATGCAGCTCCCTGAAAACTCAGTTCGCCAAACTGACTTGTACAGCTTCATCACCTGCCAATGCTGCACATCCTTTAGCCCTGCTACCCTGTAGTTAAGGTAATAGTGTCACACCTGCCTAGTACGTTGATAAGAATGCACGTTGTTGGTCACACATACTGCTTTGTCCAGTGATTATGAGTAACATGATACTTTAAATTCTGACTCCTGTCGTTCTGCATTGCTCTGACATGGTTTCACCTTCAGCATGTCACTTTGTTACTCTATTGTCTCTCTGGATTTTGACCTTTGGCTTTGTTAACCATCGATGTGATTCTCTCTCATCCTGCTTAGTGTTGTTTATATGTTTACCTCTCACCTTATCATGGACTATTCTACCTTTCCTCTGTCTAGTCTGGCCACATAGGGACCAGATGGTCAGGTAGTGTTTCTTGAGAATATTTTTCTACTCTCTATTCTGGGAGTCTGTGTATTGGGTAACTGGACTTTCGTGATAAAGCGAAAGCAGGAGAATCACTTGTATGAGAGTTCTCCTGCTTTCCCCCAGTTGACGTATCTCAGTGGGATCTGCTTTTCCTTTGCTGTGCAAATTATTATTATTATTCTTTATTTATATACCGCCTGCATATTCCGCAAAGCTGCACAAAGGGTGCATTATAGACAATACATTGAGACTGAACAACATTTTGACAAACCAGTACAGGAGGAAACGAAAGCCCTATTATGGAAGAGCAGTTTATGCTGGGAACAACTGATGACAGTTGGAAAACTAATATACACTGATATATATAGTTTTTGCAAAACTATTTATTTTCTAGTGATTTGGCTAATATTGTGTAAATGAGAAAAGAAATGTACCGCAGTACATGCGGGAGCGCAAATAAGTCTTAGTCCTTTGAAATGGTAAAGTCTCAGGAATCTCCGAGAGAGAATCTCTTTTGAAGATAATTCGAAATATTCTCCAATTGAATGATGGAAGTGCCGAATCAGAAAAAGAAAAAGAAGAGAAAAACCATTGGGCAATATCATGTGACTCGTATAAAGTGAGAATAAACAAGAAAAAAACTCACAAGTGTAGAGCTAGATAGCTCAATGTCATACGCAGTCGCGTCTCTATAGGGGACTCCACCCTTGAATCATGCTGGTTTTCTGTTTCTCTGTTCGCTTCAATTGGTAGCATCACAGTGTATATACACAAATAGGAACCTCAGGCGAGACAAGTGATAGTGTGATACCGTAATAGCTGGAGGAGCATAAAAGGTCTGTGGAGAGGTACTCACATGCTTCAGAACCTCCTAAAAAAGGTGGTTTCGTAATATCGGCAGTGGACCACTTTTCAGGGGGTCCCAACCTCCAATGGATAAGTAGATGGATTCCGGTAGGTGGATAAGTGAATCACAATGTGAAATATGGTATGCAATGGATGGGCAATGAATAGGGCATTAGGGCATGGAGAGGTTTAAATAATGGTGCTTTATTCTAAAACATGATTAAAACATATTTAAAAGGTGGGGGATCGTCGAGACGCGTTTCCCTTACCGAGTCTGTAAGCTTCTTCAATCGAATAGTCCCCCGCGGTTGTGTAACCACAATAAATAACCTCCAAAAAAGTTCTTGCCGCAACGTGTAGCGTGCGTTCCACCTTAAGCCCTTCCATCTGCGTTCCATCCGGATTACTTCCGCATGCGTTCCATCTAGGGTATTTCCGCTTGCGTTCCATCGACAGTACATCCGGTTTAATAACTCCTCCGGTTTTGGACAACAGTTAACAGATTTAACACTATTACATATTCAAAAACTTGCCAAATTATAACAGATTGAAGCCAAATGGCCCCATTTATGTACATAATATGAAGCTGACATCAAGAAGAGAAAGAGTGCACAAAGTGAGAGAGTTATATGAAAAATAAGTAATAGACCTATTTAGGGAAAGGGGGCAGGACACAGTTAATTTATTTCAGAAAATGACTAATCTCAAAATCGGCATTTAAGCCGCCTGGGATGAGGGTATCTAATGTATAGATCCACCTCATCTCAGTCATGATTAGTTTTCTAGTCAGGTCCTCACCCCTCCAATTACGTTTAATGGCCTCTATTGCGAAAAATTGAATGTCCTTTAAGTTACAACCATGTGCGTCCCGAAAATGAAGGGACACACTGTGTTTTTCATAACCCCTCGTTATATTGCACAGATGTTCATTAATTCTTACGTACAAAGGTCTTGATGTCTGGCCTACATAGTTCTTGCCACATGGACATTTCAGTAAATAAACCACATTTTTGGAGTGACAGGTAATAAGCTGTTGAATTTTATGGACAGAACCAGTTCTAGATGGAGCAAATTCACAAATCGTTCTCCTATTGTTCGAAGTCTTCCTACATGCGATGCATTGACCACATCCATAAAAACCGGCTTGCACTCCAAAAGGATTCTCAGATGTGGCTTTCTTTTTATAATATGATTTTTAACCAATTGGCGTCCTGAGTTTCTTCCACCTCTATAAATAATAGATGGTTTATCAGGCAACATTGAGTTAAGAATGGGATCTCTTTTTAAAACAGACCAATATTTCTCTATCGATTTCCTAATCTCTCTATTATATACATTGTAATCCAGGATAAAGGACACAGCATTTTTTTGAGTTCTTGCTCGTTGTTTATTGGTCAGAAGAGTCGATCTCTCCATTTGCAATACATTTTCCTTGATAGTGTTGAGGGTTTGCTTTTGGTATCCCTTAGTGGCAAATTCATGAATGAGTCTCTGAGACTGTGTCTGATATTGTTCAACATCAGAGCAGTTTCGACGAACCCTAACCATCTGTCCCTTAGGGATGCCATTAAGCCAAGGTGGATAGTGGTCGCTTCTTTTATCGATATATCCATTCACATGCACATCCTTAAAGTGAGTTTTAGTGCAGACCTTTCCATTTTCTATATAAAGAGTAAGATCTAGAAAGTCGACTTTAGCTTTATCGATGGTAGATTCTAGTTTTATGCCAACTAAGTTGGCATTTAAATGGGCAATAAAAAGTTCCAGGTCGATAGGACTACCTTCCCATATGATCAAAACATCATCTATGTACCTACGATAAAGGACGAGGTTTCGCCCGCAGTCATGACCAGCCCAAACCATTTGATTTTCCCAATGGGACATGAATAAATTTGCATAACTGGGGGCGAACCCCATGGCCGTTCCATTCACCTGGAGGTAGAACTCCCCATTATACCAAAAATAATTATTATTCAGTATAAGCTGTATACCTTCAATTATGAATTGGATCTGATTAATCTCAAAACGCCCCGAGTCAGAAAGAAAAGTCTCAGAAGCCTCACATCCTACATTATGAGGGATTATAGTGTATAGAGAGTTTACATCACATGTTGCCATTATGTAATTGTCTTTCCATTCGATTTTCTCTAGGAGACATAATAGCGACATGGTGTCTTTAAGGTAGGCACGGGTACCAACCACTAAAGGCTGTAACAATAGATCGATGTACTCGGAAATTCTAGATGTTATCGAATCAGTACCCGACACTATAGGGCGGCCTGGAGGATTGTTTTTGTTTTTATGTAATTTGGGCAAATAGTAGATGACAGGTACACGGGGATGCTCTATTTTTAAGTACTGATATTCTCTCTCATTGAGGATGCCCGTATCTTTGCCTCTTTGCAGATACTCAAAAAAAATTTGTTTAATTTGGGCAGTTGGATTACCGGGTAGTAGTTGGTAAGTACTGGAGTCACCAAGTAATCTACTCATCTCTTGATGGTATTGATCTATGTTGAGAATGACAACCCCCCCCTTATCTGCTGCCTTAATTACAATTTCATTGTTGTCGCGTAGTTGCTTAAGTCCTACATACTCCTTTCTTGTTAAATTGTTATGGAACCTCTTATTTTTGGTCTCCAATTTTCTTATATCTGTATATATCATTTGTTCAAATGTGTCTATTTCTTTAGAGACCATATGGCGAGGATAAAAAATAGACTTCTCTTTTAATTCAGTGTGTACATATGGATCTATTTGTGATCCTAATTGTCTCTCCAAAGGGGTTCTTGCAAAGAATCGTTTAAGACACAATTTCCTTTTGAATTTTTGCAAATCAATGTAAGTGCCAAAGGTACTGCCTCGATTGGTAGGAACAAATTTAAGACCCTTAGCTAGTAGGTCAACTTGGCCTTGGGTAAGTATTTTCCCACTGAGGTTAAAAATACCCCTAGACTCTATGTTTTTCCTCTCTTTCCTCCCCTGTACTGCTCCTCCTCCTCTGCATCCTCTTCTCTTAAATGTCTTTTTCTTGGAGTCCTCGTTTGATATTGATTGTTGGTTGTGTCTTTCATTTTGTTTTTGTAGTTGACCAGATGAGTAACTTCATTCCCCAGATCTATTCTATCATCTCTTCGAAAAACTGTTTGATCTTCAAGTTGGAGAAGAGGAGAGTAACTATTCTTCAAAGGAAGAGGTTGTGTTCTTTGAAAGTTAGATTCACGTGACGTCTTAAAACCTCCTCCATTGGCATAACGATTGTTTACCACTTTTTTCTCATAATTTTCAAAAGTTTTGCGATACAATTCATACGGGTCATTATCATTTCTTTTTGTAGATGGTCCTTTATTGACCCTATTCCATCTAGGGCTATGGTAACCATCTTCACGACCTCGAAGGCTGTTCCTTCTTAACGGAATCTTCCGTCTTACTGCCGTTTTCTCTTGTGGATACATCCATCGGGGTTTCAGTGTTTCTTTCTGAACTATATTCTCCACATCTTCTTTTGAAGATGTGTCAGCCTTAGCTCCATTTCTACCTCTAAAGTGCTTATTGACTGTATGATTTTGGAAAATCCACACCTTGTTGGACGCATAATCACCTAAATCTCGGTTGAACTTGCTTCTCTTCTTAGATATAAGTTCCTTTTCTAATTTTTCTAAGGCATTTTCAATCCTATCCAAATAATCTTTCCTTTCGGTCTCTTCCGAACAAGTAGCTAACTGCTCAAAGACAGAGGTGATTTCTAAATTTAATGACTCCAAAAGAACCTTTCTTCTTTGAATCACCACTTCCAACATGGTGAGAGAGAAACCTTCCAACATATTACACCACGTAGTCATAAATGGATCATCAATCATCTCGGGGGAAGGATCTTTGATCCATCTTAGACCCCGCGGTATAATGTTATCTTTGGAATAACGTTCCAATGTATTGATGTCCCATTTTAATCTCAACTCTTTTTTCAAAAGATATTCTAAGTTATTAAACATTTTTTTCTTATCTTTATATGTGCCCAAAAATTGATCTTTATTTTGGGCAAACTGACTTTGGCCAAAAATGTCTTTGGTATTGTCCCCAAATTTGTTTCTAAATTCCATGTTGGACCTACAGCAGCCAACACTAAAAAGGGATAGATACAGAAATGGATAATTGAAAAAGTAGATGACCCAAGGATCAAAAAAGTGCTATAGGCGCTAATATTGAACAGTGGTTAATGAAGGATGGATTATACAGGTAATGCAGCTCACCGTTGGGTGTATGCCTCACCCATATATCGAAATGAGAAAAGAAATGTACCGCAGTACATGCGGGAGCGCAAATAAGTCTTAGTCCTTTGAAATGGTAAAGTCTCAGGAATCTCCGAGAGAGAATCTCTTTTGAAGATAATTCGAAATATTCTCCAATTGAATGATGGAAGTGCCGAATCAGAAAAAGAAAAAGAAGAGAAAAACCATTGGGCAATATCATGTGACTCGTATAAAGTGAGAATAAACAAGAAAAAAACTCACAAGTGTAGAGCTAGATAGCTCAATGTCATACGCAGTCGGGTCTCTATAGGGGACTCCACCCTTGAATCATGCTGGTTTTCTGTTTCTCTGTTCGCTTCAATTGGTAGCATCACAGTGTATATACACAAATAGGAACCTCAGGCGAGACAAGTGATAGTGTGATACCGTAATAGCTGGAGGAGCATAAAAGGTCTGTGGAGAGGTACTCACATGCTTCAGAACCTCCTAAAAAAGGTGGTTCCGTAATATCGGCAGTGGACCACTTTTCAGGGGGTCCCAACCTCCAATTGGATAAGTAGATGGATTCCGGTAGGTGGATAAGTGAATCACAATGTGAAATATGGTATGCAATGGATGGGCAATGAATAGGGCATTAGGGCATGGAGAGGTTTAAATAACGGTGCTTTATTCTAAAACATGATTAAAACATATTTAAAAGGTGGGGGATCGTCGAGACGCGTTTCCCTTACCGAGTCTGTAAGCTTCTTCAATCGAATAGTCCCCCGCGGTTGTGTAACCGCAATAAATAACCTCCAAAAAAGTTCTTGCCGCAACGTGTAGAATGCGTTCCACCTTAAGCCCTTCCATCTGCGTTCCATCCGGATTACTTCCGCATGCGTTCGGTATTTCCGCTTGCGTTCCATCGACAGTACATCCGGTTTAATAATTCCTCCGGTTTTGGACAACAGTTAACAGATTTAACACTATTACATATTCAAAAACTTGCCAAATTATAACAGAATGAAGTCAAATGGCCCCATTTATGTACATAATATGAAGCTGACATCAAGAAGAGAAAGAGTGCACAAAGTGAGAGAGTTATATGAAAAATAAGTAATAGACCTATTTAGGGAAAGGGGGCAGGACACAGTTAATTTATTTTAGAAAATTACTAATCTCAAAATCGGCATTTAAGCCGCCTGGGATGAGGGTATCTAATGTATAGATCCACCTCATCTCAGTCATGATTAGTTTCCTATTTTGAAAAATTGTGTAAAACTGGAATTTTATACACTCGTATGAGAGCTAATATTGTTTTGGGTTTGACAGTTTCACTTTAAATAGGGTCTCAGCTATGCTACCCACAACTTTTATGGTTACTCTGCCGCATCTTACTCACTCACCTTATTCAGTAGGTGGAAATGTTATTCGTACATGCCTTTCTGTCTTTATTTAAATTATGTAGAATGAGATATCAACATAGATGACATGTGGTTAACATATAACCAACTTTCTATACGTGCAATAGGATCGGCACATTATCTTAGTGTCTTGGAGTATTTGTATCTTTCTTCACAAATGGTTTTTGGACATCAAGCAATTATCCAAAGTAAGAACTTCTATCTACACAATAGTGTACAAATACAAATAGCCCCTAGATTTTTCTCTCTGCCACAATGGATCACAATTATCTTGTGAAGTGAATACTAAATATGCGGATTTATTAGAGAGGAGGATTTGAAGACTCTTTGACATGCTTCACATTGACTATCTTGTCTTTTGTCTGGCCTGCTGAATTACCTTATGTGTTTGCTACAATGGGATGATGGGATGAATACATGTCAAAAGACAAGACCATAGTCTGAAACACATTTTTGCAAAAGCCTTCAAGCATTCCTGCTAATATCCCTTAGTGAGTAATTAAAGGATAGTTTACCATTTTTGTTTTATTGCATCAGACAGAATTATAAATTATAAAAAACGCCTTCATTTTCATTGTTTTGTGCATGTTTAATATAATGTAAAAAATGTCATTTAAAAAATAAATAAAATATTACAGATTAAATGTTACAATATTTATGTTTTGATTCTTCCAGCCATAATCAGTAATTATAAATATCATTCAAATATCCCTGATTACCAGAACTAAGTATCTAAATTTATGGTGTATATCGTTCTGTGGGAATAAATGAGGAAATTAACTGTAAAGAAATTCATTTTATGGGAAAGGGAACATGTCCCTCTCTTATGCAAATTATTATAAACAGTCTACTCTGAGATGATTAAAGGTGAGCAAATCCAGGTTTTATAAACTAGGTAGAATTAGAGCTAAACAAACTTAATTTCAATTAAAAAATGCCTTATAACCAACCATATAAAGAAAAATTATCACTGCAAACTCTCAAGGATGACAGTGCAATTATGATCAGACCAATGGACTAAGGGCAAACCTTTGCGTCAGTTCCAGGCACATAACTAACCGACTTCCCAAACATCATTCCCAACCACTAACATACCTACCTCTAAAAAGTAACCCAAGGAGCAATTTTTATTAAAACAAACAAATCTATTCAAAGAGGGATTGTTTAAGGGCATTTTGATTATGAAAGAATGTGAATATCTAGAAAACCAATCACATTTGGAACTGACGCTGTCTCATTGAGGTTGCCACAATACATTGCTAAGTTTCTACAAGATGACTAAGTTAAACCGGGATCTTACTTAGGAGACACTATCTACATTATCAATGAAATTTAAGACTAAAAGTAGCAGGATAAATATTTCTTATGTACAGCCAATGTAACCTTATTGTATATCTCCTCACCCATAGGTTTGTGACTTGATACAGCACTGTTTGGAAACCTATTTCGACCAGAAAAAATCCCAAATTGTTTTCTTCATATGTTTCTTTTTACTTATTTCAATAGCATAGGTTATTGATGTTAAGCTCCTTCCCTATTTTTTTTTTATCTTTGTCTAAAAAGTTCATTGAATTTGCTAACTCTGGGTATTTTCACAGAATGTTTTTCTCTAGTGAGCATTAACTAACGCCTGAGCATTTTAGGATAGGTTTATTGGTTTCCTCCATTGTGGACAGCAGGGGAGGACTGGCAACACTTAGCGCCCCTGGGCAACAGGAGAACATGGGACCCAGTCATGGTGCCTGCCCACATGCAAGACACAAACACATGCAAGCACCAACCATATATACATCGCCATATTATAGAATTTAGTTTTCTATGCTATTCTCAAAATGAAAACATAGCAGCGCGGTAGCTATTACTCACTCACTTGGAGCCCCGTTCTAGGCCAGGATCCCGGGCAGTGCCCAATTGACCAAATGGTCAGTCCTCCCCAATGTCTAGTTTATCTGCATCACTGATCTATTTGGAAGTGGAATTACTGATATAATAGGCATTTTTTAGTAAAATAGAATAGCGCTGATTATTATGTAATCCAATAAAATATTGATTTCCATGTAATTGGAAAACAATCTATTTCACTTTTGTATTAGTTAAATACATACAGAATTTGATTCATAGTATCATGCTGTTTCATTTAAATACAGACCAGTGGTAGTATGCCCTTTTTTTTAAACATTCTTAAACAAAAGGCTCATTAATCAGAATTTTTTTTTTTTGATTTTTAAGAAATAGACCAATGGAATGCTTCACCTGACTATTTCTTTCAGTAAAATGAAACAATTGCATTAAAAATGTATTATACTTAACAGAAAGGCTGTTATAGTATTAAAAAAGGAAATACAACAGGGAAAATTGCACAATGGGCATCTAAAAGGGAGATAAAGGAGACAGAGAGGAGGAGGACAGTAAAGGATGCCGGGAGATACAAGAAATCACTGTAAAGCGTTCAAAATTCTCCAGCTGCTGTTCTTTTAATTTGATTCCATTCCAATTAAAATGCAAATTAAATTTATAATTAGCATCAGAAGAAACCTCCTTGTATACAGCAAAAACATTTGGGTAGATGGTACAGGGCTGGTATTTTTCAGCTACCAGAGGTGTCAGAGCTATGAAAACAGGGCACCAGACAACCAAAGCTACAATTAAAGGGCGAGCCATCTCCTCTCCAATAATACATTTTCAATGATATATTTTTAAAGTGTCCATGTACACAGTGTACTGTATATCTCACTCATGTAACTCAGTTTTCATGTTCAACAAACTGTCTGCTAATCTAGAACATTGATGAATTATTGTTGTTAGTTGTACATCCTCGACACAATATCGTATAAATGTACAATTTAATTTGGACTTAATTCATCCAATTTTTATATTTTTTCCGAATGGCCATTTTTCATGGCGCACTTCTCCTTTATTATGACTTCCTGCAGTTACAGCACAAATTAGAAATGTAAGAAGGAAAAATCGCAAAAGCAGGATTTTCTTGCAAAGGGTTCCTTATCTAAATTATTCGTAGTTGTTTATTTCAGTATGCATCTATACAAATACATCCATGTTCTTACCAAAGTAGAAAATGTATGTTCCTTTTACGGTGTATATATATATATTTAAATATATTAATAATAGTATGTATGTATATATATATATATAACACCAAAAAAGAGCACTCCATATCAATGACCACCTTCATCCACCATTTTCTGCAAAAAAAAAAACACATTTCAAAAAACCCGACAGAGGTAAAATGATGGGGATTCAGTTAACAAAGTATGATCATAGTTTGCTTAAGCCTGTCACAGTCGCCAATGTAGCCCATCGTTGACAGTCTAACTTGACTGTATCTGCATTTACAGGATTCACTCACCCTGGAGCTCCCCAGCAGGCACTGGCCTTTATAGGCTGTCACGGTGGGACACCCCCGTGAACGGGGAGGGGTGCATACCCAGGAGAGTAGTCAGCTCTCCATATATATAGAACAAATCACGGGGGGGGGGGTTTCACTCAACTTAAACTTGCAACACAAGCTTGTGCATCTAAGACTTCAAATACAAAACACCAAAAAAGAGCACTCCATATGAAGGCCAGTGCCTGATGGGGAGCTCAAGGGTGAGTGAATCCTGTAAATGCAGATGCGGTCAAGTTAGATAGGACCTGTCAATGATGAGGTACATTGGCAACTGTGACAGACTTACGTAAACTATGATCATACTTTATTAAAGGAACACTCTACTCAAAAATCACCCCCTCACGTTTTTTTATCCTAACCTATCCCTATTCCCTTAATAAATCTTTATTTTTTATTTTTTTTCTTGTAACTGTAATACTTACCCTAAAATCCACTTCTTTCCAGCGGCGTCTTTTTTTTTTTATACTCACCTCCCTCCTCTTCCGCTCCCGTCCTTCTTGATGCTTCTTGCCTTCTGGTTTATGTGAGAAGCGCACATGCGCGCCTCTCACATAAGCCAGCCAATCGGCAGGCTTCCTCCCGGCTCCCTCTGAGGATTAGTGTTGCGCGCAAGAGGATGCGCGCAACAATAACCCTCAGCCGCTGCCGCCAGCTACTGCGGCGAGCTGGAGACGTCATCGCGCTGAAAGCGCGATGCCGTCTCTTACTCGGCAAAAGTCGGCAGAAGCGGGAAATATGATTCCCGCTCTGCTGACTGACAGCTGGGAGGGCGGAGTAAACTCCTCCGCCTCGCTCAGCTGTTTTCAGCTTTTTCAGCTGAACTGCCGAGCGGAGGGGGGGGACAAAGGGCAGGATACTCCTGGCATCATGACCACCTAAAATAGCTTAGGTGGTCATGTTGCCTAGAGTATCCCTTTAACTGAATCGCCATCATTTTACCTCAGTCAGGTTTTTTGAATTTTCGAAATGTGTTTTTTTTGCAGAAAATGGTGGATGAAGGTGGTCATTGATATGGAGTGCTCTTCTTTGGTGTTTTGTATTTGAAGTCTTAGATGCACCTGCTTGCAAGTTTAGGTTGAGTGCAACCCCCCCGTGGTTTATTATATATACATATATATATATGCAAACCAAATTTCCACCATTTTACTCAACAAAGCTCAGAGTTAAGAAATTTTCACCATGTGGTAAAAGCTGGCATTATGCACCCATGCATGGAGCTGTTGTTGCAGGCACCCGCACTGAATGCTTAGTTAAGGCCGAGTGCAACCCCACCCATGTGTTTTTCATATGTATTTCCTGGGTATGCACCCCTCCCTGCCACAGGTACTCCTCCAGGTTCTATTTAACCTTGATCTGCGGGAGCTCCATGAAGGGGACCTGTTCCTCAGTAAGTGAGTTTATCCCATTATGGGCAGTCATTAGGTTTGCAGAGTAGGACCTGCCAGAGGGTGGATTAAATTGATGCTGTTGGCAGGCTTAAGCAATTCACGGCCGTTCATTGCGAACCAAATTTCCACCATTTTAATCAGCAAAGCTCAGAGTTAAGAAATTTTCACCATGTGGTAAAAGCTGGCATAATGCAACCATGCATGGAGCTGTTGTTGCAAGTTTTTGAATGTGTTTGTCTCTCCGTGGTTTTGTTTTATATATATATATATATATATACACACATACACACAACATCCAATATTCAGAGCATTTAGCCCAGCCATACATCATACAGGTTAAAAACACCTGACTAATGTTCCAAAAGGGGGTTCAGTTACAAGATATGATCGCAGTCTCCATAAGCCTGCCACAACGTCAATGTATCTAATAATGTGTGATTTTATATTGTAACTGAACCCCAATTTATTTGAACCCTTAAGGGTCCTATTCCTTACTGTGCACTAAAATGGAAACGCTAATAGGGAAAATCTGCACCTGCAGTTTTCCCTGTAGCATCCCCATTTTATTGTGAGATTCGGGGGTAGGTGCTACCTCAGCACCTTGCTCCAGAACACAACGCTAACTGCTAGGATATTCGCGGTAGCGCTTCCCCGCTGTGGCGAGTATCACCTCCTGGAGTCCATAGAACTCCGTAGAGGTTTGCGCTTCTGGGCCGCGAGCCCTGTGCAATCTATTCCTGCGAGATAGCCCCGAGCCATGGATTGATCGCGGAGGCAGACTAGGAGCTATTTGGTCCCAATATCACTCTGGTCACGGCCAGCAGAAGCAGTGGATCGGGCCATTGTTCTCACGGGAAGAGAGGTGAGTATCAGATTTATTGTGGGCGTTTTTAGGGGGTGCTAAATGATTTTGCAAAAGCGGAATCATTTAGCAGCAGCTTTTAGTTGTATCTAAAATTTTGCCTTGCGCGTCCCTGCAGTAATTAGTGCTAGCACTTGGTACTTGCTTATCTTATCGCTAATTAATAATTGTGCTCTCCATGTTAAGTGTAGGATGTGCAAAGTACAAGAAACTCGTGGAAGTTAGCGCAATCACCGATGCACTAAGTGATTTTTACAGGTTTAGCGTTAGGCATTTAATATGGGGGCATGCGTCAAAGTCACTTACCCTGTCAGTGATACTTACTCATCAGAACGCTACTGTTAGCGTTCACTATGGAATAATGCCATAGGTCTTTTATCTTAGTAGATGTATGTTTGAGTTGAGTGGTCTGAATTTTGTATCTTGTATCTATTGGTCTCAATATCATCATTATGAGTGCTGCATGTCCATGTTGATTGCTGTCCCTTTGATATATACAGTATATGCCCGAACATTATGTACTCCATGGACTACAAGAAGGGTAACAACTAATTTATTCACTCATGATACAAATTTGATTCTAAGCTAATGTACAGTTGTGTTCAAAATTATTCAACCCCCACTGAAATTGAGTGTTTTGGCCAGTTTGACATTGATTTTGATCATTCAGTCATCTTGCTTACAATTAAATCAATGAGGCACGTGTAGGTCAGACAAATATAACATAACACTTATAATGAAATAACCACAAATGTCTTTTCTGTGCTCACATCATTATCAGTTTTATTCAACCCCCAAGTGACATTCAATCTTAGTACTTAGTACAACATCCTTTTACAGTTATAACAGCTTTTAAATGTGAAGCATAGCTTGACACAAGTGTCTTGCAGCGATCTACGGGTATCTTCGCCCATTCGTCATGGGCAAAAGCCTCCAGTTCAGTCACATTCTTAGGCTTGCGCACTGCAACTGCTTTCTTTAAGTCCCACTAGAGATTCTCAATCGGATTTAAGTCAGGTGACTGCGATGGCCACTCCAAAATGTTCCAGCCTTTAATCTGCAACCATGCTCTAGTGGACTTGGAGGTATGCTTGGGATCATTGTCCTGTTGAAAAGGTCCAACGTCTCCCAAGCCTCAGGTTTGTGACGGACTGCATCACATTGTCATCCAATATCTCCTGGTACTGAAGAGAATTCATGGTACCTTGCACACGCTGAAGCTTCCCTGTACCTGCAGAAGCAAAACAGCCCCAAAGCATGATTGACTCCCCGCCATGCTTCACAGTAGGCAAGGTGTTCTTTTCTTCAAAGGCCTTGTTCTTCCTCCTCCAAACATAGCGTTGATCCATGGCCCAAACAGTTCTAATTTTGTTTCATCAGTCCACAGAACACTATCCCTAAACTTCTGTGGTTTGTCCACATGACTTTTGGCATACTGCAGTCGACTCTTCTTATTCTTTGGAGACAGCAAGGGGGTGCGCCTGGGAGTTCTGGCATGGAGGCCTTCATTACGCAGTGTGCGCCGTATTGTCTGAGCTAAAACTTCAGTACCCACATCTGACAAATCTTTTCTCAGCTCCTCAGCAGTCACACGGGGACTTTTCTCCACTCTACGCTTCAGGTAGCGCACAGCAGTCGAAGTCAGCATCTTCTTTCTGCCACGACCAGGTAGCGTTTCAACAGTGTCCTTTGCCTTGAATTTGTGAATGATGCTTCCTATGGTCTCTCTTGGTATGTTTAACATCTTTGCAATCTTCTTATAGCCATTACCCTTCCTGTGAAGAGTAATCACCTCTTCTCTTGTCTTCCTGGACCATTCTCTTGACTTCACCATGTTTGTAACCACACCAGTAAATGTCTAGAAGGAGCTGAGTATCACAGTCATTTTAAAGCTGCCTAATTGGTGCTTATTATGCTTTATTGCTGCTCCGTGACATCCACAGGTGTTTTCAATACCTGATTGAAAACACTTGAATGAACCTCTGTTCTTCAGAGTGGTAGTCTTTAAGGGGTTGAATAATTGTGTCAATGAAGAATTCACAAAAGAAACATTTACTACTGTATTACAAAACCAATTGATGTCATTTTAGTTGCATATGGTTCTTTAAAAAGTCCTTGTAGGATTTCATTCTGAATACAATTACAAATGTACACTAAATTCCCTAAAACCCTTTACAGCATTGGGGGTTGAATAATTTTGAACACAACTGTATATATTTTAAATTTCTGGAAAATCCTCAGAGAATGTAATTTTAGATCCTCTGTAGCAGATATTTCACTTGAAAATATCTTCCACTGCATCGGTATTTGTTCAGATAACATTCAAATACCATATTATAGGAAATATAAATACCGGCTGGATGGAGTAGAGGTAACATCACTGCTCTATGACTATGAAGACCGTGGAGACACAGGTTCGATCCCGGCAAGAGCACCTCTCCAGTAAGTGTCCTTGAGCAAGACACCTAACGGTACATACTCGCCACTCAGGACATACTTGAAAACGAGAGAAATCTCAATGTATCCTTCCTAGTAAAATCCTCAAAAAAAATATATATATATACAAATATAATTTATTTGAGGTGCAAATACTCAGTGAAGTCATCCCTTTCTACCCAAGTTTTCCTTCACTCTTTCTCTTCTGTCTTTTTCTTTTACTTCCCACTTGCAATCTCTTGCTTTATTTCCATTTCTATCTCTCTGCTTTTGTTCCTAGTCCTTGGTAATCTTAATTATTTTACAGCAGTGAGCGGATTATAAAGGGGAGATTAAATTTGCTTAAATCCATATTCTCATGGGACCCTACCATGGAAAATCTATTTCTCTTTTCATCATCATGTGACATAACTATTTTTGAAAAGAGAGCTTATGCATGCAGACATTCGTATGGTCCAATAACAAGACATATCTCTTTACCCATCTATATCATCCTAAAGGGAATGTGCTAAATTATGATATCATTTAGCCTGCATCTTTCAGAAAGATGATTAAGATGTAGACAGGGTTAATTATTCTTTTCAATACAAAAAGATTGCTGAATCTGGGAGATGTGAGGCTGAAGTTACTTTGTGTTGAATCAGATGCCAAAGGTCATACTTGGTGTCACTTGTATTGTACAGAGGATGCTAGGGGCCACAGCCTCTAATCAAAATGTCTATGGCAAAAATTAAGCCATGCTTGCTTCCAGATAATTAATTTATGAATTGATTGAAAAGTGCTATAAATTGGATTTAAGCTAGTTTATGTTTTAGATTACCTTGTAACGGAAACGCGAAACACACCAAGTTATAGTGTATAACAACAGTGTTTTGAGTTAATTGATTAATTTGGTTTCATCACAAACACTAATGTTGCGTTTAGAACGAGTGTACAGATATTTTTAGGCATGTGGACCAACTGTATACATCTAAAGGCAAAAACATATTTTGCAATTCATAGTGCGGTGTCACGACGAGGTGTCAGGAATGTATAACAAAAAAAATTGTGGAAATTGTAATAGAAATGATGTATTTAATAGCAACATATCCTGCTCTGCTGATGATTTGCAATGCTGTGTTCACATTTAGCATAAGTCGTATATTATAATCAAATACATTTGTTGTATTTATAGGCTTGAAGGCGTGTGGAAACAATGTATAATTATCCACCAGCTGCCAAAAACAAGGTTCCCATTGCACTACGGAAAAAAAGCAACAGAAAAACCCAAAACAAAACAAAAAACATTCTTTATAGCTGGTATAAATGAACCCATGCACTATTTGAGATTAAACTAAACAATTACAATAGATAAAAAGATACAATACAATTACACAAAGTGTAGTTAAATATAGTAGCATGTAATAAAAAATAAATAAAAGTTAGACAATACTGGAAAAGAATGTATTGAAATGTGGCATCTCAGACAAAAGGCTAAACATGGTGCTACTTTACATTGGCTTCCCAGGTGATTGCTCCTTTAACATTTTACCCCTTATTTTTATCTGATGTACATTGATAAATTAGGTCTGATACATTGAAATTCTATCTGCTTGTGATCTCATGTTTTAATGAACCATACAATCATTCTCCACTATCACAGGTTTGTCTCACGTCCTTCTAATACTGGACAAGTGTTAAGAGCTTTCTCAAATATTACTTTTTCTTCTTTACTCTGGTTAATGTTAAATCCAGGCACATAATGTGATATCTGTAATTTCATATTTAATGGGTAATAACAAGCAGAGCTCTTATTCTAAATGGTAGTGATACAAAAGGTCTCCCATATACATTCCTATGCATGTTAGAGATATGGGGAGCATCATTTCTGGCTTGTGGACATAAAGGCCCCTATTACATTCTTCGCGCAGTGCGTTTTGCGTGCACAAATGAGCATTTGCGCGAGGGGCAAAACCCTTTGAGCTGAATGTCATATTACAACGTTCGCGCAAACGATGCGCGTTATCGTTTAATGCGGATGGACCTGCGCGAGCATGATGAACTGTGTGCAGGGGCGGTCTGGACCAGGGGCAAGGGGGCAAGCGTCCCCCGGGCCACCGCAATGCGCATCCGTGATGAGCATGATTGTTTCGGTAATGAAATGAAATGAACAATGTATTCACTCGCGTCTCACAGGCTGCAGCCGCGCAGAAGCGTTAGCGCTGGCCGGCCCCACCCCCACATGATGCCTCCATGCAGCCTCATCCATGTGATGCTAGTGTGCCGGGCGTGGTTGACAGTGACGTCGGGGGAGCCTCAGCCTGGGGAGCAGCTGCCGCGTGGAGGAGGATTGCGTGGCAGTGGAGGAGGGAGCACAGCAGAAGCCAGGAGCCAGCCGCTGCCCAGGAGTGAAGACTCGCATCCAGATTGGAATTTGGAAGATAGACTTGCAGACAGTTGGTGAGTGCGTGGCGGCATGAGCATCCCACTCTGGCTGACCTCACCTGCTGATGCTGCTAAGTCTGACCCACAGCTGGGTGGCTGGCCCAGGGGACTGGGGTGAACCGTGAAAGTGCTTTGGGGGAGGGAGAGAAACTAATTGAGGGCCTGGCCTGAGAGCCGTCTGGTATGGAGGTTAAAAAATTGAGAGGGGGGTGGCCTGCTTGCGGGAGAAAAAGTAAGGGCTTGGCCTGAGGCTAAGAGCCCTCTGGGGGGTGAGGGGGGCCCCCAGCCTGCTTGGGGGAGATTGAAGTGAGGGTGCCCTCTGGGGGTTAATAAATTGAGGGGGTGGGCCCAGCCTGCTTGGGGGAGATTGAAGCGAGGGAGCCCTCTGGGGTCTAATAAATTGGGGGGGCCCGGCCTGCTTGGGGGAGATTGAAGTGAGGGCCTGAGCCCTATGGCGGTTAATAAATTGAGCGGGGGCCTGGCTGCTGTATGGGGACAATAAATTGAGGGACCTGCCTGCTGTATGGGGACAATAAATTGAGGGGCCTGCCTGCTGTATGGGGACAATAAATTGAGGGGCCTGCTATGCTGTATCGGGACAATAAATTGAGGGACCTGCCTGCTGTATGGGGACAATAAAATGAGGGGCCTGCCTGCTGTGGGGACAATAAATTGAGGGATCTGTCTGCTGTGGGGTTGTAAATATAGAATGGGATGGGCCCAATGTTATTTATTACTAAATTTGCTTCCCGTGTTTGTTTTTATTTAAACGAGGGCCCGAGTTGCTGCACTACGGGCCTCTGGGTTGTACTTGCCATCTGGGCCAAATGTTGCCAGTCAGCCCCTGACTGTGCGCGTCCTATACTTAACATTGTGAGCTCAAATTCGTTTGTGCGCTGGTACACGGATGGTATTTCAATTGATGCGCATTTTTTTACAAACGTCGTTTGCGCTCATAATTATAATGTCTTTGAAAAGCTGGTGGTAACTGCAAATTGGAATGTTTTTGCCTAAACGAAAAAAACCAGCACGAAAAAAAAAAAAAATGCAGCACGGTACAGTTACACATTCTACACATACCCAAACAATAAAATTGTGTATTTGTGCATATTTTTTTATTGCTGCAGCATGTATACTCAGATTTACTTTGACAGGCGCAAAAACTTAAGTGATGTCAATTAAGGTTCTTAATTCTGATTGGCTGAATCCCGTGAAAAAACCACACTGATTTACGTGCACAACGTTACTGCGCACGTATTACACTTCGTTTTGCGCACCGTTTTTACAAACGTTATTTTTTGACGGATGAGAAAATGCGTTCGAATCGGTACACCACATTAATTTTCATGTGATAACGCTGGACGATGCGCGCAAACATATTTGCGAAGCGCGAACGAAATTGCGCGAAGAATGTAATAGGGCCCAAATTCTTTTGCCTTACCTTACAAATGGCAAGTGATCATTATTGATGCAGTTGTACAAAGGGTAAAACTAAAGGGTAAAATATTGCTAATAATTCCTTCATCCACACCCAGTTATTGCCTAATGAGTATAATAAACTGAACCAACAACAACTATGTTTCACCACGATGGAGGCAAGGATGTCACCATCCAAATCTTTCTCTTACCACACACAGAAGGACATTGAGAACAAATCGAAGTGTCCTTCGACTAGCTCCGTACCGGAGATCTTGCACAGGGCTCACAGTCTCCATGAGGTCTGCATGGGGATACTAGTGAGGGAACATGGCAGCCTTGACAGTAGCAACTCCCATATACCACATAATAGGGAGATGGTAATGGCAAAGAATGCACAGCTGTAATTTGCCTTTTGCGGCTCCCTTTTACCAATTCAGCTGGAATAGCTTATGTTTCCAAAAGTATGCAAAATATGGTAATTTTATTGCCACCTGTAAGTATCCTAACATATTCTTTGCAATTCTTTCCCATAGCTGACCACCTCTTTGTAAGCATCTTGAGTTCTGACACAGAAAAGAGGGTATTATACAAACACATGTACAGGGCTTAATGTAACACCAGTTAAATGTTTCTTCACTGGGTAAAAGACAAATGAAGAACTGTTAAGCAATCAATTCAAAATGAATAACAAAAACCTAGGTTGACATGACTTTGCCAGGAGGATAGGACGTAAAGTTCAAAGAAAACTTACTGACCTTTGATATATTATTAAAATATTTTGTATCACTTAAGATATTAATATTGTTTCATAATTAATAGGCTTTTAACAAGTATATGCAATAAAAAGTTGAGTTGTGTCTAGTAGGGGTGCAAAGACATCTACTATAAAAAACAGCTAATTAACATGATTCTGATCCAAGAAAATCCAAAAATTTTAAATATTTATGGTACTAAAATAGGTCTCAAGCAGTAAACCAATAGGATTCTGCACTGCTTTTCTATTTCCATCGTTTTCTTTAAAAACGCATTGTAAAGAATAGACAGCTCTTGTGAGAACAATCCATAGTTACCAGAGAATGTGCTTTGCTTAATTTCTAATTGTCCTGATGACTGTTTTAAGCTGACAAAAGAAAAAAAAAAATCAACATTCAGGTATTTTGTTGGGTAATCAAAAATGTTTGTGGCACCACCTGTTTTCTGTTAATTATTCTTGGACGTTCTCTATAAATCATAAGACTGGACAATGCATTAAACTGTCAAAATCCAAGTCAAAGGTCATGCACAGAAAGTTATAGGTCAGTCAGCGGGTGTGAAAGGTCTTTCATTGTCAAGCACCATTGGGAGATGTTACATTGGAACAAAAGAAACATCACAAAAAAAAATCAAAGTATAGAAGAATCTGGGAAAAAGCTTTAGCTCTATGCACAAAGGGAATCAAATTGACATGTCATAGCATCTCTCTTCTGACAATTAGCAAGATTGTCTAGCAAAGTTCCATCTTCAATCCGCACTGTCTCTCTCAAATCTTGTTACCAGGGACCCTGATGGAATGTCTTGTCTATCTGTGTATTTTAAACTGAAAGTAGCTGTAACTTGTGAGAGTCTAAGAGATAATGCATCCATCATGCAAATCCTACGGGTATCTGAATGCTTCAGCCCTCCAGCTCCACAAATTAATTTGATCTTAATTGTTGCCCTGCTTGCTATTTGTTAACTGACAAGAGAGGCTGATGTGTGATCTGATTCTGTGGTCTGTTGCTTCTGAACGGACATGAACAGCCAGCTGTTTTCTGCTTTGAAGAAAAGGGAATGTATTATTTCAGTGGCAGTTGTCAGCCCATCCTGTTTCAAAGAACTACAAGTATATTAAAGTGCAATCCATGGGATCTTCTTTTTTCCCACTGACAGCTAAGCGATTAATGGCATATCTTTCTAATTGTAGACTCGCAGGATACCTAATAAACTGGCGTTGTGTCTGGTGTGTCTATAGTTTGGCTATTCTCTGGTAAATCAATGTGTAGTAGAACATATGAGCAACTTGCAGAAGTAATGGATTTATTACTGACCACTTTTGTGACGAGTTCTGCGAAATTCTTTTAACAACATAAGGGGTTATTCACAAAGCTCCAAAATTTCAGCTTTGCACTTTGTTGCACTTCGGCGATTTCATTTCACCGAGCCTACGGTGAATAGTCAATTAACCAGAGAGTCACCATAGTGCACCGAAGGAGTCACCGAACACTGTTGAAATGGCTGCCGAACACTTCCGAACTGGACGCCGAAGACCGTCGAACTGCAGGCAAAAAAAAACTGACCTCTCCTATTCTCCTATTAGGTGTTCAAACAGATAAAAATGCATTAAAATTTGTCTAGTTAATAAAAAGGTGCTTTAAAATAATAATAAAAAGGTCTGTTACAGAAAAAAAATGGCTTTTAAAAAAAACCTATGGGATTTGCCTGTTTAAACCTTTCGCACTGAAACACCGTAAATCAGGGGATGTTGCTGACACTTCGCTGCAGTTTGGCATTCTGTGAATAGATTAACCATTACTTCTCTATGGGACAATTTCACTGCTGCTGAAGATCAACGATCTGCAGTGATCTGTGTCAAACTTAACTGTATTTTGTCATCAAGTCGCCCGTATTTGGCGAAAGAACAGTTTAGTGAATAGATGAACTGCCCCAAAATTGAATCGTACAGTGAAATGCAATTTCTGTGGCAAGTTCGCCACTTTGTAAATAACCCCTATAGTATTCTCTAAACATGTACAGTTACAGGTATTTATAAAGTTCTGTAGCGCTGTACAATAGGCGAGACAGAATAACAAATATACATACAAGTTAAACACACAGAACAGTAGGAGAGAGGACTCTGCTCGAGAGCTTACAATCTAAGAGAAGAGAGTTTGCACATTATGTAAAGGTAAATAGAGGACCTGAAGTAGCGGGGTGCATGTGGGCTGGGTGGGAAGATGGTGGAAGACGTGTGTAGTGGGGGAATCATGGAGTGAGCCGATAGGCTACTCTAAAGTAATGTGTTTTTAAAGACTTCTTGAAGGACTGGAGAGACGGGGAGAGTTCCAAATCAAGCTTAATGTTGCGGAGAGGGAGTTCCATAGAAAGGGGGCAGCTCGGGAGAAGTCTTGATGGCAGAAGTTGGGGGTGTAAGCTCGTGCAAATTAGCACAATCACTGATGCGCAAACTGATTTTTACAGGGTTTAGAGTTATGAAGGTAATCTGGGTGGCATGCATTTAAGTCACTTATCCTGACATTAACACTTACATATCCGAACACTACAGTTAACGTTCGGTATGCAACTTGGCCCTTTAATGGGTCAGGTAAATTTACAACAGCTCTGGTTAAGTTAGCACTGTCACACAGCAAATTCACTCCCAAAGGAAACGTTACTTGACGAAGTGGGTGAAGGGTCATAACTCACTATTCGTCTGTGCTAGACCCAAAATAATGACTAAATAACCCACTGTCCCAATTCTATTAATTAAATCAGGCCACTACAGGTCTTCACCTAATATGGAACGGAGGTGACCTGAAAGGTCCCATTCAATTAAACCCACAAAACACAGTTTAGCAGACCGACCCCACCAAACCCGATCTAGTAGATCGTCCCAAAACTTAAGGCCTCAAGACTTTTATGACAAATGTCTCCTCAGGTAACGTGATTTTAGATCAGAGAAAGGCAGAGCATAATAAAGGAATATATTTATTATGAAGAGAAAGGTCACAGTGCATATACAATATAAAAAGATATTACAATTAATATTTACACCCACAAACAGAAAAATAAACTGGAAAAATAGCAGAAATTCCTATACTTACAACTGGAATGTCTGCCCAGGGCTCTGGTTGGAAAAGATGGCAGTTATTTTCAATTAGATTGACCCCCGAAAATAAGCACATGGCAGAGTGGGCAGCTTACATTTCTACCAACTCTCCTGACTCTTTAGATTCCATGGACAAAGAGGAGTGTCCAGTACGCCCCTTGACATCCCAGAGCACCTTTTTTTGCCCAATGTAAAAGTCTTCTCCAGATACTTATTTGCAATAATCAGGTTTTATGATTCACTGTGATAGAAAATAGCTGCTTCTTTGATTTGCCTTATTGCTCCACTTCAGCACACCGTCAACATGGCCCCCTTGTTCGTGACAAGCACCAACTTTGGAATAGGGCCCTTAGTATTTGCAATTCTGTAGTCCTACTTATAACAAGGAGAAATATTTTGTTGTTCACAAACCTCAATGGAAAAAATAAGATAGCAAATTATTGCTATTTATGCTGTCTAGTAAATTTGCTAATGATTAGACAAAAAATTCAGGTCAATTGATGTGAAAAAAAAGCTGTTAAACTATAGTAATATGTGAAAGGGGGAAAAAAACAAATTCAGTGCCAGAAGAAGAAAAGGTTTGATTCCAAATGTGTCAATTGTTTGGATAATTGCAGCAGCAGACAATGTTTCAGCTGAACTTGAGGCCTTTATCAACGCTTGCTAACGGTTACTAGGCCGGCTGACACACTGGCTGCTGCTGTTGTAAATATCTAACAAATTGCTACGATAGAAATGGAGTTTTGGTCTCAACTTAAACTTTTTCAAGAACTTACAGACCTTTCAATTTATAGATTCTACAACAGTTTAACCCTTTCGCTGCTGAGGCTTTTCACACCTCTGTGCTGAGGTCATTTTTACCGGTTTTGCTCATCATGTTTAAATGTGTTTTGAAGGCTTATTTTAGTATATTACCCAGACATATTATATATCGTTCTTTCCGTCAGACTCGGTAGATTCATAATATGTCATTATTATATGTATACGTCATGACCTGTCTGTATATTATAACAAAAAATGCAATAAAATATGTATTTTCAATAATTTACAATGCGTAAAGTGTTTTTTTTTCACATTTTAACATGCGAGCAATTGCGGTTATATTTTGTATGGGGTGCGCTTGTTAAAAAAATTAGAGATGGGGTCTCGTTACATTTTTTTTGGGGGAAAATTACACGATTTTTAACAAACGCACCGCATACAAAAATCGTTAGTGCAGCATCATTGTTCACATTATAATTGAAATGGGAACAATATTGCTGCATTAACGAACCAAAAAAAAGAAATTTTTTTTTTTTTTTTTTTTTATAATTTTTTTTAAAATATAATTTTATTTTAAATTTTTATTTTATTTTAAAAACTTTTTCACAGTAGTGTTTGGTATCATTGGAACGGCCATGCTCTGGCCGATCCAACCATACCAAACTTTAACCCCTAGCTGCCACGGATCGGGAGATAGGGAGTTCATTGGAACTCCCTATCTCCACCATTGGTGGCAGTTAGGGGTTAACTCCAGGACTGACGTCATCGTGCTATGCACGATGATGCCAGTCCTCAGGGGGAGTTCCCGGAGGCTTGGCCGACATCCAAGATGTCGGCCAGCTCCGGGAAAGGATCACGAACCGGCGCTTTTCAGCGCCGATTCGTGATCCGGCTCCCCAGGGGTTAATGCCAGGTACCATTTGGAAGGGCAGGCTGTGCCCTTCCAAACGGTGCCTGGGTTAACCCCCGCAATGCCGCCGATCGGGAGGGAGAGAGGTCCGAAGGACCTCCCCCCTCCCTTTCAGGCGCCTCCTCCGCACATGCGGGGGGGGGGGCGCCTGAATTAGGTGTCATCGCGCCGCCGCGATGACACCTAATTAGCCCGGCGGCGGTTCCGGATGCTGGGCTGACATCGAGGATGTCAGCCCGCACCAGGGGGGCCAGCGATCGGCCGGAACCCGGCCGAACGCTGACCCCAAAGGGAGGACGCGCTCAGCGCGTCCTCCGCACAGCAGGAGCCATGTGGAGGACGCGCTCAGCGCGTCCTCCGCATGGAAGTGGTTAAATTGTTACATATGTTGCGCTCAGAAACATCCCACCCAATACACAAAGTCTCAATTCTAACATTCTGGTTAGATCTCTGTATTTTCTCTGGTCATGGGTTCTTACATCAAGATGCCTTTTGACTTTTTATGACCCTCTCTTTCATGATATTTTTCAAAGTCCTCACTAACTCAGCTCCCCACTACCTGTCCTCACTAATCACCAAATACACCCCAGCCCGCTCCCTAAGGTCAAACAGTGACCTGCGCCTAGCTTCTCCCCGCATCACCTCTTCCCATGATAGACTGCAGGATTTCTCACGCGCAGCCCCCACTCTCTGGAACGCTCTCCCTCGCGCTGTCAGACTTTCCCCTAACTTCTCTTCCTTCAAACGCTCCCTGAAAACATTCCTATTTAGGGAGGCCTACCACCCAACTCACTGACGCAACCATCAATCACTCTCACCTTACAGTCCTCTCCTCCTGTTTCCAACCCCAACCCTCCCAGATTGTGAGTTCCTACGGGAATAGGGCCCTCATCTCCTCCTGTACTGTTTGTCAAATGTTGTTCAATGTATTGTAACCCCGTCTATACTGTGCTTATTGTACAGCGCTGCGGAATATGCTGGCGCTTTATAAATAAAGAATAATAATAAATAATAAAAGTCCCCTGTTGTAGCCTCTTCTGAGAAGTGGCCTCTACAACTCTTGTTTCTGGTTCCTCTGCTTGCTTGCAATTTTGTTGGCACTATATAAATGATTATAATAATAATAATAATAATAATATGTTATTCAATTCTCTGCATCCAAATATCTGTGCGGGTAGTACATTAAGCATGCTTATAGATGTGCTATTGCTTGCTGTATTTTGGCATTTGTGTTCAATCTGATGGGAACAAGAGGCTTCTTTGAATCTTAACAAATGCTTAGAAAATATATACTTAGAATGAGGACAAAAACAAAAGTGTGATTAATATTGGAATTGATTGCACGTTTTTTTTTCTTCATTCTACTAGAGCAGTGTTTCCCATACCTGTCCTCAGGGCCCTCAACCAGGCCAGAATTTGCAGATCACATTGGGGAAATGTAGACTAATACTCAGTGGCGTCACTTGGATTGGTGTCACCCGGTGCGGTAACTTATGGTGTCACCCCCCCCCCGAGTTTTACGGATTTTTTTACGGATCGCGGCTGGCTGGTGTATAGAACCCCAGGCGAGAGGCAGATATTCATGCTGGCAGCCGCACGTAGGAGGGAAAAGCATGCGGCCGCCGGCAGGATCTAATTGGCGGGCGCGCTTGGATGCCGCTGCTTTGGTGTCACCCTAAGGGCAGGTGTCACCTGGTGCGGGCCGCACCCCCTGCCCCCACCTAGCGACGCTAGTGCTAATACTGCAATTACTGAGAAGCTAATTATATCACCTGTGTTGTGCTTCAGATATCTGGCAAACCTGGCATGTCAGCGGGTCCTGAGGACAGATTTGGGAAACTCTGTACTAGAGTATGATGTCATATCCCTATGTCTACCATATCAGGAATATGTGGAAGAGTTGAAGCGCCACCTCCCACAATAGACCAAATAGGCCTCATAAGCTTAGGTACCATAACAACTTCCTACCTATAACATATACATTGAAAACAACTGAGAGACATATAGAATTGCATAAAAACTATTTCATACTAAAATGCTGCTTCTGAGATAAAGCACACTGATTAATTGTTTTGAATATGACTTCATGCTTTGCCATATGAAAATTATTCAAGACAGCACTTATTATATATTTCTGTGCTTAGCAAAACCATTTACAGGTGACATAACTGGAGGAATGGGCTGGTTCTATTGGTTTAGTGAAAAAATCTATTTGTTTGGGGAATTTTAATTAACCACATTCACTACCTTGAGCGTATATATACACAATCTGTGATGGCAGACACAGCAGCCTGAGATCGCATTAACACGATCTGGGGCAATGCTGTATCATTGCAAATTAAATTAAATCTAATTTAATTTGCTTTTGGGCTGAAGAAGGTGCCCCCCAAATTTTTATCCCTTTGGGCATAATGCCAAAGGTGCTAAAACTGGTTAAAATCAGATAAGGAATGTCCATTATAGGACATTTCCGAGCTGACAAGGCACGGAACTATGAGCTTCAGTTCTAACTGCAGTACCTTCATTTGACCAGTAGATGGTCAATCTGCCTGCCAAATAGGTTGTTACAGTAAGGAATCCTTGTGAATATTCTCAAAAAATTTTACTATCAGGGTTATTCAAAGACCTTCGAATTGCTGGCGAAAGGTAACCGAACGCTGAAATTCAGCGTTCGGTTACCTTTCCTGGCCATTCGGCTATTCAGAGAGCAGGCAGTTCACCAAATGCCTGCACATACGGTGCCTGTTCGGTGCCTGTTCGAGGGCAGTGAAATCCCCATAGAGAAGCAATGCTTCGGCTATTCAGAGAACAAAAACCAGCAGTGAAAGTTGCCGAAATGCCCTGCCATTTGGTGGCTTCATTCGACAGGTTTATTCAGGCGAATCCCATAGGCTTCAATGTTAAAAATATTCCTGTTTTAATTCAATATCTAATAAACCATTGAATATAATATTCTGCAGTAAAGAGTCTCTTTATTTATAGATTTTTTAGGATCTTTTAGGCAATTTTTGGGATTTTTTTGCAAACATTTTTTTTCCGTTTTTTTTTTTAAATCGTATTTTCTTTTTTCTGTAACAGCCCTTTTTATTATCATTCATTGGATTTTACATATAAATTTCAGACATTTTCTTTCTGTAGTTTCTTTGCAAACCGCGTTTTACTTTTCAAACATTCAAGCGTATTGTTTTTTTTCCCTCCATTCGTCTGCGGTGTCGGCTTTTTCCAGCGGCTGCTTTGCACTGTGATCGGCTCCTGCTCGGGTTTCTCCGGCGTGTTCGGCGGGGTTAATCCAGATGTTTTTGCGGGTTTCGGTTCGGCGACTTTTCCCTGCATTATGTTGACCCTATGGTGCTTGCTGAATACACCGCAGGGTCGCCAAAATGGGATCGCCAAATCGCGCAGAATTGAAGAGAACGAAAAGCCACCGAACGTGCGGCGACTTTTCGATTCTCTTTGAATAACCCTGTATATAATAAATTTAAAATTATTTAACAAAAACCAACTGGTTCCTGGTAGTGGATTTTTGTAAAACCACTTGGTAGTGAATGGGGTTAAAGACCATGAGCTTTAGAGACAATAATAACACCATTTGCTCAGCAGTGAGTTGAGACAGTTCTTAAGAGTCGTGAGTGTAGAGGTGTAAATGCTTTTGTTATTTGATATGGTTAAAAAATAGTAATATTTAACCATGTATTCGAGTGTTAAATCTGTCTGTTATTCCAGGTGATGTTTAGAGGTTATAAAGAAGTGGGAAGAAATGTTTATCTCCCTGCTAAAATGGGGATGCTAACGGAGAAAACCTGCACCTGCAGGTTTCCTCGTAGCGTCCCCATTTTAACGTGAGATTCCAAGGCAGGTGCTACTTCAGCATCTCGCCCAGGAATGATGCGCTACCCCCGGTGAAACTCATAGTAGTGCTTCTGCTCCACGAGTATCACCTCCTGGAGTCCATGGAGACTGCACTGCCAGGCTGCAAGCCTTGCATGATCTCGCTCTCTCGAGATCTCGTTAAGCCGTGGAGTGGTCGTAAAGGGAGCCTGGGGGCTATTTGTCCCCAGTCTCTCTCTGCTCCCAGCGACAAATGGTGTATCGGGCCACCATTCTCACCGTGGGATGAGAGGTGAGTATTGGATTTACTGGGGGAGGGGTGGGTTAGGTGGTGCTAAATGATACTGCAAAAGCATATAGCACCAGCTTTTAGGTGTCACTAACTTCTTGGTTAAGGCATCGGTGTGGTAATTAGCATTAGGGATTTGTAATATCTTTCTAATCCTAATTATTTATTGTGGTCTCCATGTTATTATTATTATTAATTCTTATAAATTAATCTTTATTTATAAAGAGCCAACATATTCCGCAGCACTGTATAATGGGGGAGCACAAACATGAGACATACATGATAAACAAGGAAAAGACAACCCTGCCGGTAGGATAGCTAGTCTAGGAAATGCAGCACTTCAACCAAGTGCTCAGCCAGACATCCCGTGAGCTTACAATCTAAAGGACAAAGGTAAGTGAAACAAAAGGTGAGCAAGTAAGTGTGGAGCCGGTGGCTTGAGAGAGAAGAGCAAGGATTGCATAGGAATGACAAGAAGCTTGGATTTAGGAGGTTGATTAAATTAAATTGGCAGCAGCTGGAAGGGAAGCAATGAGTTTGGGGCCACGACTGGGTGGGAGGGTGGATGGGGAGGTCGGGTGGCACTGCAGAGTACAGATGCAGAGCTTGTGTGAAATGGCTGCTTGCGGTGAGCTGTAGATAGAAAGACAGAATTAGGAGGCGGGGGTCTCTATGCAGGAAGTGAGGGCACATGCGAAGGGCTGGTGGGGGAGGGACTAGGGGAGCAAAGTTACTATGAGAGTCTATCAAAAACGGAGGGAAGGGATTAAGAGGAAAAATAAACAGCCTGAGATTAATACATATAAAGGCAATATAATATAGAAACAGCAGGTTTGGAGCAGTGGAGTGACTTGAGGGACTTCATGCTTGAGAGCTGAATACCTGGGGGTCCTTAGTGGTGCAGATGCAGAGCTTGTGTGAAACGGCTGCTTGCGGTGAGCTGGGGGTCCTTTAGTGTTAAGTGTTGGAGGCGCAAAGTGCAGTAAGCTCGCACAAACTAGCGCAATCAGCGATGCACAAATGGAGTTTTATGAGATTTACCTACGGGAATGTAATCTGGGTGCCATTAAAGTCACTTATCCTGGCGTTAACGATTACTCAACCGAATGCTACAGTTCGCGTTCACTAGGGAATAGAGCCCCAGGTTTGCCAGATATGTGAAGCACCGCACAGGTGATATGATTTGCTGCTCAGTGATTGCAGGATTCAGTCTGCATTTCCTCAAAGTGATCCTAAAAACCTAGGCTGTTAGGGGACTTTAGTACCAGGGTTGGGAACAACTTGTCATGTCTAGGCTAAAGAAATGGTGATGTGGAACCTTCGGGTTCTCACATACAGCGAAATTGTCTGTGAATCAATTACATTGCAGTTTCAGTATTAATATGGCCACATTCTAGTTCTAGTTATACATCACCGTGGTTCATAGTCCATTTGTCCTTCTCAGTTTACATTTACAATTAATCATGCATTTTTGTAGTTCTAACCAAATATCACATTACAAAAGCCTCATCTATTGAAAGAACATTATTAAAGCAAAAGGATCTTCTTCGACAGGGGCTTATTGCCCACAGTATGCATCCGTTTTATTTTAAATAACATAGTAATCCAGTCAAAAATATAAGGAGGATGCAAACAGTGAGCACATTGATAATACAATGCCTTTTTTTGCAAATTGCTGCTGATATATTACAAATAGCTGAGGTCCTTTGAGAGCAGAGTCTCAATTATCTCCAATTAACGCAATGTACATTTTCTGATGGAACGAGCGCATAATAAGCACAAAGTACATGCAGTGGAGGCTTTACATGGTCACTGTATATCAAATATACACTCGTGCATACAACAGCATTTCAGTGTCGCTTCAGGGACACTGTGCATTAAAATCACACCGTTTCAGCTGTGACTTTTAAAATGCATCCTTATAATATCTATGGTAATATCTATCAAAAAAAAAAAAGGTGCTGGTACTCAGTATCAGTTAGCACTTTCACAAAATGAATCAATCCCGCTATCGGAAAATGAGAATAAGGTCACTTTAAAAGAAATAACACCAATTAAAATGCCTTTTTCTGCTTAAATGGCCTATAATGGATAGATCACTTAAAGGGTTAATTAGAAAGGCTGACAAAAAAACCCCAGATTTTTTTACTTAGTTTGCTGCCTCGACTCTATACTTATCCTCTAGATAGTGTAGCGAGAGCAAATAATGTGTAATGTCTGTTTGATAAGTGTCTTCTCACACCCTGAGGTCTTTTATTGGCAATTTGCGTTCCACAATGAGGAAAATCAGCTGGAGAGCTTTTATTGTTTTGTATAATGGAGAGAAGTGTGAAAATATTCCTATAGTGCAGATGGTACCACTCGTTAGCCTCGAACATATATACGTGGATGTATTGTTTTAGCCTATCAAATACGGACAAAAATTGCCTATTTTTAGAGATAGATTCACAGCTTAGTTAGAATGAAATAATTAAATGGCTTGTCCTTAAATTTCATCCTACGTAGTGACGCGTAGGCTCTCTATGAGGCACAAATACTTACAGTGCCATTCTCTTTCTGCTCTTGAGTTTTTGTTTTAGTGGTCTGCGAAGTGTCTGTGTGGACTCGTCACTGCTTTCCCTCGGCCTTACATCTAGACATACATGCTAGATTATTCTGTACAAGCAAACAAGGTCAAATTGGAATATGTAAACCCTTTTCACTTGCTTCAATAATTTATTACTTGTTTCTTAATAGACATTAACACAAGCAATGAGAGCAACAAAACACATGGCAATTCGAAACAGCAGAATAAAACAAAGATAGCAAAGCCATGAAGGGAGCATGGAATCTCTTTTCCTGTCTAACACATCTAAATTTTGCTCCAGATTAGGTTGAATAAACTTTAAAATTCTAATGTTGTCTTTAAGCTATGCACTCGAGGCGTACGTCATAACAGGTCAAGCGCTCTGCTTCATTTCATTGCGTCCTATTTAATCCGAAACACAAGCTCTGTTTACATCTTGAACATCACTTCTCTTTATACGTGAACGCCTCCTATATTTTATCCTCTGGGCCCCTGTATCTCCGGACCCATAGAAGCTAGAGGGTCATGTGAGGTGTCATTGGAAAGGCCATAGCATAGACATGACAATGTTTTATGTACAATTTAAAAGAAAAGATATATTATAATTTGTATTCTTCTAATGCAGCACTATTGTTCACTTTTCAATTATAAAGTGAACAATGATACTGCACTGTGGAGCTCTCTGACACCTTCATACACACCGCACATTACTGTGAGTTTTATTGCTGTGGAGCTCTGTGATATACTCATATACACTGCACATTACTGTAAGTTTTATTGCTGTGGAACTTTGTGATATGCTCATACACACCGCACATTACGGTGTTTTATTGTTGTGGAACTCTGATACCTTCATACACACCGCACATTACTGTGAGTTTTATTGCTGTGGAGTTCTGTGATACACTCATACACACAGCATATTACTGTGAGTTTTGGTGGAAATAGTTTGAGACGGATAGCAGCATTTCATCCTTGGACCCAGGCAACACAATAACATGGCCTGGCCCTGACTCTATTCATTGGCTGCACACTAGCATGCGTTTTCTATTCTATGCATTCAAGCATATGCCATCTTTTCATTGGCTACTCACCTGGCTCTTTATGATGCTTCATGGTGAGAAAACCCACCTTTTTTACTAGAAAAAAAAGCACTGGCTTCAGCCATTATTCAGAAATGAATACCTACTTTTAAACCCTGGTGTTTAGTGATTTTGCTTTAAAAAAAAATCACTTAATACATATTAACCCACCAAAAAAGCCCTTATTCACCTCAGATCCCTCCATGAAGACCACAGCATGATCCACCATTTCCTTTCTCCGTAGGCAGCTGAACACTGGGTACAAATAGTTTCTAGTGATCCTCCGTGAATCCTTCCACTGTTCCAGCCTGACCCTGCTTGTGTGAGCTCCTGCACTGCTCAAGCGGGATAGCGCAGGGCTCCATGGAGTTGTATCTTGTGAGAATACAGACCTTAAAGGTGAGCCACAGTTAAAAAGCAGGACTAGCACAAGTTTTCCAATTGCATCTCAGCTTTAACATCTGAGTTGGCATTGAGTCCTAGATTTTGCCGCTTACCGGATAATATTATATGATATATCTACATTTATGACGTCATGAAAAATATAAAATGATGTCAATACCCAACTAAAAGGAAAGCTACACTTGTCATGCGATGTACAGAGATGTTTTTTCCTTTACCATAGTGCTTGTTCAAGGCCTTGATGTATTGTTATCTGCTCCATATGCGCTGAGAGGTCTGCAAATCTAGAGAAGCAATGACATCACATCCACTTGTAATATGTGTTATTCAATGCAGTTGTTCTTGTTCTGATTCATGGTATTTCCCACTTGCGTCGATCAATGACAGGTCCTTTCAGGTCTGTTCCCAAACAACCCATAACTTCTTCAAGATTATTTTTTTAAAGTCTCTGTAAATTACTAAAGCTAGTCCTATTACGTCCAGATATCTCGGAATTTCATTTTTGCTTTAGTTGTGACTAGGCTTACTACATCTTCAGTCTGCTGAATGGAGAACTCTCAAAGTCCTCTCAAGATTATATGGGACCAGTTTGACAAAATGAAACGCTCCACGTAATATCCCATTGAGCAAAAAAAGAAATGTAATTCTTCATATAGTTACACAGGGTTATTCAAAGAGAACCGAAAAGTCACCGCACGTTCGGTGACTTTTCGTTCTCTTCAATTCGGGGCGATTCGGCGATCCCATTTCGGCGACCCTGCGGTGTATTCAGCAAGCACCACAGGGCCGTCGTAGTGCAGGGAAAAGTCGCCGCAAACCCGCCGAAAACTCACCACAAAACCGGGCGAAGGCACACCGAAGCCCGCAAAAACATCTGGATTAACCCCGCCGAACATGCCGGAGAAACCTGAGCAGCCGCCAATAACGGTGCAGAGCAGCCGCCGGAAAAAGCCTACACCACAGACGAATGAAGTGAAGAAATAAAAAACAGTACGCTTGAATGTTTGAAAAGTGAAACGCTGTTTGGAAAGAAACTACTGAGTGGAAATGTCTGGAATTTACATATAAGATCCAATGAATGATAATAAAAAGGGCTGTTGCAGAAAAAAGAAAAAACTATTTAAAAAAAGAAAAAGGAAAATAAAATTTCTGGAAAAAAATACCGAAAAACGCCTAAAAGATCCTAAAAAAATCTAAAAATAAACTAACTTTTTACTGCAGTATCTTATAATAAACGGTTTATTAGATATTGAATTAAAACGGGAATATTGTTAACATTGAAGCCTATGGGATTCGCCTGAATAAACCTGTCGAATGAAACCACCGAATGGCAGGGCATTTCGGCAACTTTTCACTGCTGGTTTTTGTTCTCTGAATAGACGAAGCATTGCTTCTCTATTGGGAATTCACTGCTCTCGAAAAGGCACCGTATGTTTCAGGCAATTCGCCAAGATTTGGCGAATTGCATGCTCTCTGAATAGCCGAATGGCCAGGAAAGGTAACCGAACGCTGAATTTCAGCGTTCGGTTACCTTTCGCCAGCAATTCGGAGCTCTTTGAATAACCCTGTATGTGTTTCATATAGCGCCACCAGATTCCACAGAGCTTTACAATTGGGTAATACAACAATGAGACATAATGGTACATAAGGAACAGATGGCCCTGCCCATAGGATAAATGTGCAGCCAAAACAGCACCATATACAGGCACTCTGCCATACATCCCTTGACTTTACAATAAAAAGGAAATAGTTCATCTCTGCACTCTGCAACAAAAATGACTGACAAGTGTGGGTGTGGGGACATTGTTTTTCCCTATTTGTTTAACCCCTTAACGCCGCAGGACGTACATTTACGTCCTGCATTAGGCGGGCTTTGACGCCGCAGGACGTAAATGTACGTCCTCGGTGTTTACAGCCCCCCCGGGAGATACTCACCTCCTCCGGTCGCTCCCACGCTGGTCTGACTCCCGCGGAGTCAGATCAGTGTGATCCCTCCTCCGGCGCTGTGACGTCATCGCACCGGTGGCGCGATGACGTCAGTTTCAGGCGTCCCCCCCGCAGGAGCAGGGGAAGCGCCTGGAGGGAGGGGAGGGATCCTTCGGATCCCTCTATCTCCCGATCGCCTGGTCCCCGGCGGCTGTGGCCAGCATCGCTGGAAGGGTCACAGCCTGACCTTTCCAGCGATGTATGGGGGGTTAACCCCTTAGTTGTCAGGTCGCGACCGGGCACTAATTTGTGCCCGATCGCGGCCTATTTCCGGTGGGGGCCGCCATCTTGGATGGCAGCCCCCACCTCTGGGTCACCCCCCCCGGTCAACTGACTCATCGCGCCATGCGCGATGATGTCATTTAACCGGGAACCCCCTAGCTGCAAAGGGATTTCCTATGGAAATCCCTTGCAGGAGATAGGGGGGTTCTTTGAACCCCTTTATCTCCTGATCGGTGGCAGCTAGGGGGTCATGGCTGATATTGCTGGAAAGGCCAGAGCATGGCCTTTCCAATGATATCAAACATGACCATGGTAAAAGTAAAATAAAAGTGTAAAAAAAGTAAAATAAAAATAATAAAAAAATAATAAATTAAATAATAAAAAAATAATAAATATAATAATAAAAAAAAAATTTGTTTTTTTTAATGCAGCACTATTGTTCACATTTCAATTATAATGTGAACAATGATGCTTCACTAATGATTTTTTTTTTTGGGGGTTTAGCTAAAATCACGCAATTTCTCCCCAAAAAAAAAATGGGTTCCCCGTTCTAATTTTTTTAATAAATCTACCCAATAGAATATGACCGCAGAGCCTCGGATAATAAAATTAAAAAAAAAAAACACTTTACACACTGTGGAAGATTGAAATTTTATTGAAAATTCACATTTTTTTACATTTTTTGTTATAGCATTTTGGCAGGGCATGACATATACATATAATAATGATATATTATTAATCTGCCGAGTCTGACGGAAAGAACGATATATAATTTGTCTGGGTGGTATAAGAATACGTGACTTAAAAATGGTCAAAATGAGCTCAGCAAACTTCTACTTCCGAAACAGCGCCGAAGTTGTAAAATTACTCCCGTCCTTAAGGGGTTAAAAAGATTTACTTTTGCTACTTATTTTTCTAGGAAAATGTAATAATATAATTTAAAAACCCTTTACTTTAGCCATGATAGGAACACTTTAATCTTAAACCCTGTTCTGGGTTTGTCAAATTAGTGAACATTAATAGTCTTTTTAAGTCTAGTCCAGCTTTACGTTTTTCTTATAATCATGCAATGTATTCATAGACACAGCAATTGCCAAATTAAAAGTATAGGGGGTTATTCAAAGAGAGACAAATTGGCCCTGAAATTGCACCGAACGTTAAATTTCCCCATACGGTGCAATTTCTGGCCAATTACCAGCAAAATACGGTGCTGTTCGATGGCAGTGAAATCCCCATAGAGAAGCAGTGGTTAATCTATTCAGAGACGCCGAACAGCAGAGAAATGTCAGTGAAATGCCCTGATTTTCTGTGCATTCAACAGAGAATCCCTTAGGTTTCAATGTAAAAAATATTCCCTTTTTCATTAAATATATATTAAACCATTTATTTTTTTAATTTGCAGCAAAATGTCTCTTCATTTGTTTATTTTTTAGGATTTTGTAGGCATTTTTCTGGATTTATTCTTCCCAATTTCCTTTTAAAGACCATTTTACTATTATTCATAGGACCTTATTTGTAATTTACAGGCATTTTCGTGCAGTAGCTTTTAGGCTAACAGCTTTTAAAAGTTGTGTTTTTTTTTGTTCGCCATGTTGGCTTTTTCATGGTTGGCGCTTTGTTCAGCGGGACCTCTGCTATTTTCAGATGCGTTCGGTAGTTTTGCGGCAGGTTATCGGGTGTGTTCGCTGTTTTTTTAGCGGCTTATCAGATCGGATCCGATGTTTTTTCGACCATTTTGTGGCAGTTTTCCTGTTCAATAAGGCGGTTTTGCAGCGGTTTCTCAGATGCGTTTGGTGGATTTTCCCTGCATTTCGGGGACCCTGAGGTGAATGCTAAATTCACCGCAGGGTCAGGGAACTTGATTCCCCGAAGTACGGGGAACAAAATCTTTGAATAACCCTGTTTGTGTACAATTGTTCTAAGCTTTTTCGTAATGTGATGATGTTCAGGATAGTTTAAAAACATATATTAACTTCATACACAACAACCTTTCAATGAATCCAATTAAAATGTTTTGTTTGTTGCACAATGAAAATTGTAATTAAATAGTAATGTTACCCAGTTTGAAAAAATTTGCATTATTTGCCTAACTTTAGTAAACAAGGAATGGATAAAACCTTGGATTTCAGTCCTTAGATGAGTAGAACATTAATGTTATGGTGACAAAGCCCATCTTTAATCCTTGATGGGTTAACTCTGTCATAATTTAGCCTTGTTTGTACTTTGGACTCCCTATTTCAGAGGGTCACCCCTTGCAATGATGCCTTTCCATACATTTGTGAATGTAGCAACCCAAACCCTATGGATATACCTCGTATATGTTCCTGCCATGATCAAGTCTGTTGTGTTCCCCATTGTGATACCATGTCAGTCATTATCATTTGCCTGCCTTCTGCGTGAGTCTACAATTTTCCCTGCCTTGTCTATGTGCCCTGTACCCGCCTGCTGTGATTCCTGTGTCCCTTGTGATAAAATCTCCTATTTTCCACTGTATAGTGTCTGCTTTGCCATGTGTCCCCTGCATCCTGGGCTCTTATCCACAACCCCGTAACATGCTTGTGACAAACATAATACAATGTATTACATAGAACACACCTACATATCCACACATTTACACTCATACCACATGTTTTTCCATCAGATCACACAGTTTACTTTTATTTATACGGTGTGATTGATTAAGTGCAGAGTATGTGAGCCTCAGTAACTGATCTAAGTGCGAATGTTTGTGAGGATTGGAATGGCTTAGAGAGGGCATGGAGCATAGGCGTGCGCACAGGGTGTGCCTGGTGTGCCCAGGCACACCCTAATGTTGGGTGAAGGGTTCATCTTTGACCCCTAGATAGATATTTTGGATGTTCCTTATCTGTTGCATTATAAATTACATGAATAGTGCCTGTATCTCAGCATAAACATTGGTTATACCCATAAGTGTGCACAAGGGGTGTGCCCAAGAAGAAGAAGATGAAGAGGTCCTTTTTTACCTCATACATTGACATTTTAGATGTCCCTTATCTGGTTCATGATAAATATCATTAAAACTGACTGTAACTCTGGTTACAGGCTCGTTATTTTGAATGAATTTTTTTTTTTTTTGCAAAATCTTCTAAAATAAATTTTTCAGTAAATAAATGTTCTATGGGTGCACGCCCTAATGTAATGGGCTGCGCACGCTGGTGGCATGGAGTAATGGGGAGTGGGCAGGAGAGGGTCAAGGAGTGTCAGAATATACAATCTGGAAAGTATTTGGAGAAGACAGGAGAAGTTGGCAAATTATAGAGAAGAGGAGGGAGGAGAGAATAGGAGAGTGAAGACTTGAAGCAGGAAAAGGAGCTGGATGGAGCCATCGAATGAATCAGGAGATTGCAGTAGTTGATGAAGATGTACTAGGCTTCAGAGGAAATGAGGTATTGGACCGTGGGAATTGGCAGCAAGCCCCCACATCTACATCACTGTTTGTGAGACATGGTGGCACTGACCATGCCCCAAAGAAGAAATAGAGGTACCACAAATTCATACAGGAGGACAATCAAGGATTTCATGGCTAACAAGGATGTACTCTTTTCCTCTGAGATATATGTTACAGTATTAAAGAGAAGGCAGGCCTGCTTCACAAAGGAAATTCAGTCAATACTTTTGGCACTGTGAACTGCACTATTTACATGAACAAAACACAATGGGGGAACTGAATACAGCAAATGACAGTACAGATGGGTATAGCACTCAGACAGGACAGAGCCACAGGTCATTCTTCCCTCTCATCGCACATTATAAGAACTCAGAGACACACATAAGAGATTCATTGAGCTTCATAGCTGTGCTAGATGCCAGCAATATATAATGTGAGATGTTATTAGGGCAGAAAAGGGAAATTGTAGATATCCTCAATTATAATGTTATCCTATGTCTATTCTGACCTACATACATATATGCTTTACTTGTGTATGCAGTTGAGTTTTCTGAAGTGGCCAGCATAGTTAGGGCCAGAGAAAGGCTTTCAGGCACCCTAGGTGACTGTCACTCCCTAGCAGGGTCATGGGAAGAGGTTGAGAAACCCACAGTAGGTCACAGAATATGTCTGAGGTGTAGGTCACAGAATAAGTCTGAGGCATTGTACAAAAGGGGTGATCTAATAAACGTGGCCCAGGCAGTTTCCATGGTCAGGGCAGGCAGCATAGGTTTGCAAACGAGGAGGAAGGCCACAAGGACTGGTACCCAGACGGTCAGAAGAAGTACAATCCAATAATCGAGGTCAAGAAGGTATCTGAGATCAGGGCTGGCAGCAAAGATTCTAGAGCAGAAGGGAAAACCAAAGGTACTGGTACACGGGTAGTCAAGGCTGCTTCTAAATGCACAGGTCCAAACACAAGGGATGCTGTCACAATGCTGAAGGGAATGACTGGAGGTGTGGCAATATATATGTACAAGGAATGGGCAAATCCCAGGCTCTCATAGGTGGAATTACCCAAGCTCCTTCTGGGGATACTCCAGCCAGGCCATGCCCACTCCCCACACCCACCACATGGTCATAGACTCCCCAGAGCTATCTTGGAATTCCCCTTCTGGGCCAGCGTGACAGCAGTCTGTGTGGCCTGGCAGCCATGGCACCGCTGGGTGCCAATGCAGTTGGCACAACTGCACAGCAACCTGCACAAGGAGGGACATATCTGGCCAGCACAGTAGGAGACTCAGAACTGACTAGGAGGAGGCTGGCTGGTCACCAAGGAAGGTGCTGGCTTTGGACCCGGGTCCTGGCCATGACAGGGACACTCATTTTGTTGCCCCATGAAATGTTTTTCCATCATGTCCCACTCCTATAAAGCCTAGCGTTTCAATTTCAACCACCTTAACGCCTTGCCGCTAGGGACCTCACAGAAGCAAGGTGGTTCTCAAAGCCACAGGATGGCATAGCATGCCACACAGACTCAGAGGCCGTCCTTTGGCTTGACTCCTGTCCTGCAGGCCAAGCCTGATTTCAGGCAGTCTTGCGACAGCCAATGATGTGTTCGGTATGCGAGCATTGGGGCGGAGTGTAGGCAGGTATAGGGAGCCAGTGGGCCATGATTTGTTGCCCCACAGCGTTTAGACCCACCTGCCTTGAGGACGTCATAGCGCGCCCTGTGGTGGGAAGGTGTTAATGTATTTATTTTAATCTTGACTATTCTGTCTTGCTCCTTCTCTTATTTCTCTAGCTCCTCCCTACCTTTTCTTTGTCTCTAATGTGTCTCTTTTCACATCTAACCCTCATTTTATCTATTCGGTGTTTGAAAATGGAAAATTACTTAATACCAGGTGTTAGGAGTTGGTGTTTCTTCAAGAAATACTGGCTCCAAAATAGAAGAGACGAACACCTTTGAATATCCCTCCACTTCTATTCTGATGCGGAAATTAATATCTCCTATACAAAGAATCAAAGGTGTTAATTTACAGTAAAGAGCCGCAGGGAAGTGCTATACTCGAGCTGCAAGCCCAGCTGGCGTCAAGAGTGGTATAGCGATTCCCGCCAATAAGATAACTTCTCAAGATACTATGTATAATGTCTCGAGAAGTTATCTTATCGCTAACATTGGAATAGGGCCCTATCTTTTTTGAGACTAGATATATTATCTCCTTGCTGCACATATGCCATCATATCCTAACATCAGCCCATTTTTAGTGCTTATGCATAGTCCATCATGTTCAGGAATGCTTACTAATTATTTCTTATGAATCAGGAGTTTTGACTTGCATTTTGTAATCCAGCTAGCTCTCCATCACAGTTCTATGTTTAGTGAATAAATCCCTTAATCACATCTATATTCATGCACTTCGTGTGGCTTTGATAGATAGTATGTGAATTGCAGCTTGCCTTGAAAGCATTTCTCTACTATTCTCTTGAACGGAGAGAGTAGGGAAACTGCGCATACACAAGGAAAAAAAAACACAGGCATGACAAAGAAAATATATAGTCTGAACGCTCCGAAACTATCAATATTAAGTCAGTTTAGCTCTTTGATTAAAGAGTTTAATCAATCACCATCCAAAGATGTGTATTAATCACTTTATCAGGCAGGTGATGCATTGCTTGGTTTAATAGAATCCATTTATTTTGATTCCAGCCTACTTCATCTTTCCAAAAGGGTTTTCCCAATCGGTCCTGATAAAAGGAGGTTAGAATCTAAACAGAGAGAATCCGCTTCCGACAGCATTTCATTATCAGCTGCAGGCCCTGACTTGGCCAATTTATTTATGGATGAATAAAGCTACATGGATTGAATCTTTTGGAGAACCAAGCGGTGTAGCTTAGATAAACATAAGCCATTTATTTGCTTTCACACCTGACACTCTGATGATATATGATCCAAAAGGGATTCCACTTCTTTTTACCTTTGCAGGCTTGGCTCCACTTTTATGGTTTTGTGCATTTCTAATGACCCTTTCTCTCCATAAAACTTACTCATACATTCTTGTTCTGTTTTGACACAGGTTAATATAGTGCCAGGTTGGTGTAGAATATTTACTTTTCCCAAATATTTTCTTAATAAATGTTTATGCAAACCTCCAGATAAACCTCCAGATAACCCATGACAGACAAGGAAATGTATATATATATATATATCGTCCAAATAAATATCAATAAAGTTTATTAGAAAAAAATCATGACTAAAGCTTGTAAACTAGTTTTGCCTATATTAAGTTTTAAGTTAATTATAATGGAAACTGTTTCGAGTTGTGTAATATGTCTGCAATATTTGCTTTCTGAAATATTTGCACAGACCATAGAGACCACACAACTATTCTGCACCCAGTCCTAAAAATTATAGTTCTTTGGCAATTAAGAAATATTAATTTGTTTGAAATAATTGAAATACAAATTCTGAACACTATTAAAATGGAGTTCTAAAACCTTATTTTTGTGTTTTCTGTACAATGTGAACATACAATAAATAAACATTCAAGATGAATATATGTATAGGTATATATATATATATATATATATTTATATACTGTATATTATCTAAAAGTCGTTATAATATATATATATATATATTAAACCTATATTCCTGCATCTCCTTCATTAAAAAAATATATACTATCTCCTGAAAAGCCAAGTCGGTGCAAACCAGAACATGAATGTATAAATAAATAACCAAATTGGCTGCGCATGAAAAAATAAAACAAAAATATATTATCTATAAAAGTGTCAGCAGAATATTCCCAAATATTTCTTACTGTATAATTAATTAAAAATAATGTTCTAAAGCACAACTAGTTCCTAATAGTGTCTTTTGGAAAATCACTTGGTAGTGAATAGGTTAGCATATGTCAATAAAGTTCCAGTTTTATGTGTCAGTAGCCTGCTAGCAATAGCTGGATACTAGGAGTTGCAAATTTGCGAGCAGTTGCATATCACCACTCCGAGCAATATAAAGGACACAAAATGATAAATTACTTAACCCCTTAACATCACAGTGCATACTAAGATGTCCCCGTGGCTGGTGGGCCTTGAAGATGTGGGGCGTACTGGTATGCCCCGCTGAATTCAATGGCCCGCCTCGTCCACTACCCGCAGCCAGCGCATGCCGCACATCACTGGCTGCAGAGTGACTGTCCCCTGCAGCCAATGACATGCGTCGACTGTGTGAGCGGGCCAAATCAGAGGCCTGCGGCGGCACCTGGCGGCGAGGCATACTCACTGGCGTTAACCCCGCCTGGTGGCCGACGCCCACCCATCAATAAGGAGTTAAGTAGCTTGCCCTTTGTTGTTTGTTGTCAATAACCATAAACAAAAACACACATACAATGGAAAAACAGCTCACATGGGATGAGGTACATTCTTATACTAACTACATGCATTGTGACCCAGTTTCAAGTTGTATTTGCAACTTTTTATAAATTACTGGCGTACAATGACTTCTTAAAACATATATTATTCTTTACAGATTATGAGAAAACAGACAGTGTGATTTAAAATTATAATCAACCCCAATTTAAGCACATCTTGTTCCTTCTATCCAGCGTCCTTAATTAATGGATATTAATTTAAAATGCCAAAAATCTCCCCAATCCCTATGTAGCTCCATAGAATTAATTAATTAATTAATTAATCTATCCACTTGATAAATCAACTCCACGTGATGACACAGGATTAGTGGGATTTTCTTTTCAGTGAATGAGTTGGCTTCATTGCTTGTTTAAACCAGGCTAAATACCCCCCACTCTGTCAGATTTCTTCAATGTTCATTAGATATTCTAATATTTTAACAAAACCAATCAGTGTTCTTTTCAGGTAAAGTATTTATCATGTCATCCGAATAGTGTATATTGTATAGGGGTTTAATATTGATAATTCTCTCCAAAAAACTCTTTTATTTTGCAAACAGTGTTCAGAAAATGAATGATCCACTATATATTTAAATAACTAACACATACATGGTGTCCATAAAGTCTCTTTACAATTTCAAAAATTTATTACAGAAGCAAATGAAAAGACGGATCAGTGAAAAATATTACAAAATGAGACGTATATATTTAAGGTTTTTTTTGCCTCATTTAATGCACCTCTATATGGGCACCATTAGTTGCATGAAGCACATCAAGACGTTACTCGATTTCTTGCCATGTTCGCTGTACCATACCCTCATCGATGGTGGCAATGGCATCAATGATCCTCTGCTTTAGATTAGTGATGTCCCGTGCCTTTGTTCGACTACAAAAAGTAAAAGAACCCGGGGTCGGGCATCTATGGCAGTGGTCCCCAACCCAGGCCCTCAGGGCCCACTAACAGGCCAGATTTTGCAGATCACCTTGGGGAAATGCAGACTGAATCCTGCAATCACTGAGCAGCAAATCATAACACCTGTGCTGTGCTTCAGATATCTGGCAAACCTGGCCTGTTAGTGGGCCCTGAGGGCCTGGGTTGGGACCACTGATCTATGGCACCCAAAAGAAATTAGTAGAGTTATACTTATCAGCTGCTGCTAGGGTGATATAATCCCATATGTTCATTCCAACCCACAGGGAGGCAAACATCCAAAGGAGCGAAGAAGAAAATCAACCAGCTCTGCTTGGCAAAGGTGCACTAGTGCCACCTCATTTATTGTGAAAGAGAACACACGTACAGACGTTTCAGGGATACAACCCTTTCCTCAGTGCATAGTGCCCCAATACACATAATACAGATTATCCCTTTATATACATAACATACATAGGGTAGGCGGTACAGAAATTCCGTGCACACATGGAGAGAATAAACAATCAAAAATGCTCATTCACATCTTCATACCGTTTGTAAACAACATATAACTTGCTTCGATCCATGCTGCAGCAAGGTACGCTGACCGGCGTTACAATAATGGCGGACAGTGGGCACAAGGAGCATGCGCCGGTCAGGGACCAACCCGTGGAGACGGGGAGATCCAAACCGCGCATGCGCCGGGTCCCATACTAGACACATGCAACCTAGGACCAATCAGCATACATCTATACATCCAATAGTGCCTGCACTCGGCAAGAATGATCCAACAGTGTGGTTTAGCCGCTTAAGATGATCCCCACATCTCCATGGTGTCCGGAAGGACTAAAACGGACAAGTTTAATCTGTAAGGAATGAAAAAAATCAACCACCTTGCCTAAACACTCAGTGAACCAGTGAACCACAGTGACCTAATAAAATGAATCATAGTAACACAACCACATACATAAAAAATAGGAGTTACACTCGTGACCTGTATATAAAAACAAAGGGACAATAATTGTCCCGGAAAAAAGCAGATCAAAGATACAGCAAAAGACATAAGATGGCACAGTCACGGAGAGGAATATGGCATAAGGAGGGGGGAACAGCTCACCTAAACTGCAGATGCCTCATGGACGCAACTACAGGAAACAGTGCCACTCAAGCTTCTCATTGAGATCGTGAGGGGACACTGTATCCAGCAGGTACGTCCATCTAAGCTCCCTTTCTAACAATAGCCTATCCCGGTCGCCACCTCGTGACAGGGGAGGAATCTTGTCTAAAATTTGATAACGTAATTGTGAGACATTATGTCTTAATTCTCGAAAATGTCTAGCAACAGGAAGTTCAGATGTAGGACTACGAATGGAGGTTTTATGTTCTGAAATGCGGTCCTTGAAAGGTCTCGTGGTCTTGCCAACATACCCTAGACCACAGGGACATTTCAAAAGATAGACCACAAAATCGGTTGGACAAGTGAAAAAAACTTTAAGTTTAATGCCTTCACCCGTACGAGGGTGAGTGCATGTATCACCTTTAATGATGCCATTACAGTGATTACATTGTAAACATGGGTATGTACCATAAACTGGAGTTGAAAGAAATGTTTGTTTAACCATAGGGGAAGAGTCAGCTCTGACCACCTGATCACGTATATTCCTAGTTCTTCGCATTGTGAACACAGGGGGAGTAGAGAATAGATGACCCACATCTCTGTCACTCTGCAGAATGCACCAATTTGATCTAATAATCTTTTTGATATCTTTAGAAAGAGGTGAATATGTACTCACAAATGGAACCCGGTCCATTTTCCTCCTGGGAACATCTCGTAGAAGTTCCTCTCTGGTAACGCCTGAAGCTTTAAGTTGAGCTTGTTTCAAGACCTTCCTGGTATAGCCCTTGTCTCGAAATTTTGTGCTCAATGTCTGAAGCCTGGTATCGAGTCTCGTATCATCGCTGACAATACGTTTGATCTGTAGCATCTGGCTAAATGGGATGGACTTCTTCTGTCCCACCGGATGGTAACGGGAAAAATCGAGGAAGCTATTAGCATCTGTAGGTTTAACATATAAATCAGTAGCTAGTTTATTGCCATCCCTATAAGCCAGTACATCCAAAAAGTGTATACTTTCATGATCATATTCCATAATAAATGTAATATTAGGGTTCCTAGAATTAAGGAACCCACCAAACTGCTGCAACTCCTGTTCATTACCATTCCAAATGAGGAAACAATCGTCAATGTATCTGAACCAGGTAGATACCTTATCCAGAAATGGATTATGGGACCAAATGTGAGCATTCTCAAACGAAGACATATATAGATTGGCGTATGCTGACGCCCATGGCATTCCCCTTGCTCTGTTCATAAAAAATAGCGCCATATCTGAAATAGTTTTTCTTCAAAACTATCTCAAGCAAATTCAGCACAAAGTCCAACATTTTAGCTGAAATAGCTGATTCAACAAGATGTTGTCTTATGGCCCTAAGGCCTTCATTATGTGTAATGGACGTGTATAGACTATTGACGTCTAACGTGACCAGGATAGCTCCTGGCGGTAACAACAAATCACGTAGTTTCAATAGAAAATCTTTAGTATCCTTCAAAAATGATTTTGTTTTTGGTACCAAAGGTTGTAGATACTGATCCACAAAGATGGCTAGAGGCTGAAAGACAGAATCAATGCCTGCCACGATGGGGCGTCCCGGTGGTGGGAATATCCCCTTATGCACTTTAGGTAAAGTGTAGAAGATAGGAATGGTAGGGAATTTCGTACAGAGAAATTGACCAGTTCTATCCGAGATAGTCCCCTCATCAAGGGCTGCCTGCACAACATTTCTGATTAGACTAATAATCTGAGCAGTAGGGTTAGATTTAAGTACCTTTTAATTTGTTCTATCAAAAAGTTGTCTTGTGACTTCTGCATGGTAGTCCTCAGTATTTTGGACCACCACCAAGCCACCTTTATCAGCTGGTTTGATGGTGATTTTTTTATTGTTACTTAATTCTTTGAGGGCACGTCTCTCCCTAATAGACAGATTATTTTTATTAGGGAATTTTTTCCAGGGTAATCCATCTATAGCTTGTTTAACAACATTCATGAATGTAGTAGATGAAGAGTTAAGTACCATAGGGAAAAAACGGCTCCTAGGCCTACAAACCTCATAGGGCTGATTATCTGATTCTGATACTGAGGCATCTGCAGTAGGGTCATCGTCTGCTCTTTGCTGTCGATTTGGCTGCTGGCGTTGTTTGTCTGAAAAAAAGAAGATTTTGAGGTTAATCACTCTAAAAAAATTTTGTAAGTCAACCTGAGTTGAAAATCTATCAGCTCCACATGTAGCTGAAAAGTTTAACCCTTTACTCAGGACCAGAGCCTTTGTTCGATACACAATATCTTTAACATAACTACGGATGGGCTGCTGGTTCGATTCGAACATGAGTTCGAATCGAACATCGGCCGTTCGACAGTCCGGCGAACGTCGAACTTTTTGCGATGTTCGACAAAAGTTCGACCGTTATTGAAACGCTGTTTTCAAAAAAACTACTGAACTAAAATGCCAGGAATTTACACATAACATCCAATGAATGAATGATAATAAAAAGGACTGTTACAGAAATTAAAAACGATTTTAATAAAAAAAAACGAAAAAAACTTCTGCAAAAACAATTCCAAAAAAGTTTAAAAGATCCTAAAAAAATCTAAAAATAAAGAGACTCTTTACTGCAGAATATATTAATAAACTGTTTATTAGATATTGGATTAAAACGGGAATATTTTTAACATTGAAGCCTATCGGATTTGCCTGAATAAACCTGCCGCATGAAACCACTGAACAGCAGGGCATTCCGGCAACTTTTCCCTGCTGGTTTTTGTTCTCTGAATAGACGAAGCATTGCTTCTCTATGGGGATTTCACTGCCCCGAACAGACACCGACCAGGCACCGTATGTGCAGGCAATTCGCCAACATTTGGCGAACTGTCTGCTCTCTGAATAGCCGAATGGCCAGGAAAGGTAACTGTATGCTGAATTTCACTGTTCAGTTAACTTTCGGCCACAATTCGGATCACTTTGAATAACCCTGTTAGATTCTTGGTATCGTGCACCACCGACCTAAGGCCAGGTCCACACGAGCGCACTCAGAGTGGAAGTAACGTCTGTGAGAGTTGACGTTCCTTCCACTCGATGCCTGCCTGCCCCCCCCCTTGAGGGCTGCAAAGCATGGTCCTCCTAACATAACCCCATAGAAAGAATTTTTCTATATTTTGGCATTATGCATACCAGAGTATGAAAAGAGGACTTAATTAGTTCAATTCCGAAACAGGATTTCTATTATTTACAGTACAAAGTTTTTCATAATGACCTGTAGCAAACATGCAAAAATTCCCCTAGTCACAATAACCTCAGCAGAAATCTCACCCACATATCTCACAATTACATGAAGTTAATGTAGGCTCCTCGTCTCATAGTAAAAAGTCTCTAAGGGATCCCTCTGTAAAAGGATACTCTGTTACAAAAATACCCCCTTTTTGCCTTTAAATAATTGGCCAGAATTGAGCATCTGCTCAATTATTTTTTATTTATGTCTTTTAGTTTAGGTAAATGAACTCACTTTACCTCCCTGCAGTGTTTCTTCTCTTCAGGTCAGGGACTTCTGAAATCCTGAAGTCCCTGCAGCTTCCAATAGAATTTGTTACCTATTCAACTTGCGTAGTGTTGGCAATTCTAACTGTGCTTCACTTGGGACATGCGCACTTTACAAGTTCCTTAGCGCCTGCACAGAGCAATGGATCGGGGCTGTGAGGGTGTGCACAGATCCAATCCATCGTCTATCTCTCAGGACGCCGGCTATCTAGTGTGACTCCAGCATGCAGCACATGCGGACATCAACGTCACCGATCTGGTGACTGGCAGTCAGGAAATTTAAAATCCCAGCTGCTGGCAACGCTGGTATGGGTGGCGGAAACTCCTCCACTTCACCCAGCTTCACTGAGAAACTTCTTCTAGCTGTTTGGATTTCCTTTTTGTGAAATATTTAAAAATATATGCTTCTGCTTCCTCTCTTGTCAATCAACTGATGAAGCCTAGAGATTAAGAGGATGAAACATGTCTTGGAGACATATCTCATATTTAGCTTATTTATTATTGTTGTTTAATTTTTTTTTTTTAAAAAAATCTTAAATGCTGAAAGCTGGAGAAGTCTGTACTAAGGAGGTTGGGTACACCAATGCAATGATAAATGGGCCAGTATCTAAGGCTTCAAACCATATGTGGAAGAATTGCTAAAATTAACCATTTAACCCCTTCACCACCATGGTTGAGGATACCTGAGATTTAAAAGCAGAAGGCCAACATTCAGTAAATTCAACTGGGTCATATTCTGGGACAATACAAAGGAATTTTGTTTACTGCAAATCGATTTCAATTGCAATTGGGCTCAAGAATGTGCATCATCCAAGGTTCTGAAGCTGACTGAACAGCTTGAGGTTTCATATTTTCCTGCAAGGAAACACAGATGTTATTCAGAGAGAGCTGAATCTGGCCCCGAAATGGCACCGAACAGTGAATTTCCCCGTACTGTGCAGTTTTGTGGCCATTCAGAAAACAGGCAGTTCGCCAAATTTTGGCGAATTGCCAGCAAAATGCAGTGGTGTTTGGCAGCAGTGAAAACCGCATACAGAAGCAATGGTTAATCTATTCAGAGAACACCAAACAGCAGAGAAATGTCAGTGAAATGCCCTGATGTTCGGTAGTTTCATTCGTCAGGTTTTATCAGGCGAATCCCATAGGTTTCAACATTAAAAATATTTGTGTTTTTATATAATATCTAATAAACCGTTTACTCTTTTAATCAGCAGCAAAAGACTAAATTTAAAAAAATATATTTTTTTAGGTATTTTTCTGTATTTTTTTTGCAAAAATTATTTTTTCAGATTTTTTATTTTTAAATAGAGGTTTTTCTATTTTCTGTAACAGACCTTTTTATTATTATTCATAGGACCAAAACATGTTAATTCAGGACATTTTCGTCCAGTAGTTGCTTTGCAAACATCGTTTCAAAATTTACACTTTCAGTCGTTTTAGTTTTGTTTTTTACCCCGTACTTCTGCTTGTCTGCATTTTCCGGACACGATTCGGCGGGTTTGCGGCGGCTCATCAGATCGGATCGAGTCCGATAATTTCTGCAGATTTAAATTTTTTTTTTAAAAAAAAACGCTGCAAACCCGCTAAAACTATTGGATCTGATAACTTCCTCAGTTTATCGAATCGGATCCGCCGAACCTGCCGAAAATATCAGACCCAATAGTTTTGGCGGTTTGCAGCTTTTTTTCTTAAAAAAAAAAAAAATCTGCAGTTTTGCGGCAGCCGTTCCCTGCACTTTGGGGGGACCCTGCGGTGAATGCAGAATTAACTGCAGGGTCGGGGAAATTGATTCAGGGAATTTGATTGCATGGACCTATGTTGGTGACATTTCGGTGCTTTCTGAATAACCTCTATAGTAGCACTTTTTGGCCAACAGTCCTCTGCCTGTCAAATAATCTTACTTTCTCGAAAATGTATTTTATGAAGAACACATGAATCTTTTCACTGTCTGTAATAGGAAATAGTTTTCCATAAATGCACTGGGTGCAGGCAGTGGTTTTATGGAAAGCAACCTGGTAGTGAAGGAATTAAAGTTGCTGGTCTGGATAGCTGTACTATGAGCTGAAGCTTTATTTGTATTTTGTCAAATCTTGCTGTTGGGGAAAATGGAGAAAATGTGGAGGAATAGGAGTGGGTTAACCTTAATGACCCAGAGGTGATCACAACCGAGCCGGTACTTGTGTAGGCGTAAGTCCACACAAGTTGGTAATTATTAAGCTTAGAGGCTGCTGAGATTTAGTGCAGTAATGCACCATTATTTGGTTTCTTCCTTGAGTTTTTGTTATCCACAAAAATCAGAAAGTGACAGAAATTAATACATGGGACATATATAAGCTATTATGTGGTTATGCGCTGACCTTTTATTTGTATTTTGCACTGTGTCTTCAGTCAGATGTTGACCTTTCATTTTTGTCTGTCTACAGGCAAAATTCATCATTAACACTGATATAGAGGTAACATTGGTGAACCTCTTTCAACAATCTAGGGCAAGGGTGGGCAATTACGGCCCTCCAGATGTTCTAAAACTACATTTCCCGTGATGCTCGGCTGCTCATTAGGTTTGAAAAAGCCTCAAGGGAAATGTAGTTTCAAAACAACTGGAGGGCCGTAATTGCCCACCCCTGATCTAGGGCAATGCTGATAATTTTCTGATGATGTCATAATTTATATATTTGAAATGAGATGGGGGTCATATCCAATTCTATAAAGGATAGACTGAGGATAAAGTCCTCATTCAAATCATGGTTCCGTTTATTCTACATTTTCATGTCTACACATTAGAGTTTTTTCAGTTAACAGACCACATAATTCTTCATTGTACCAATGAAAGAATATGAAGTGACAAAAGGTTCCATAACTGTTAACTTTATGCGATAAGAAACCAAGCACAGAAAGCACACCGTGCCATTTTCCTGATTTATACAAAAAAAATATTTACTCATGTTTGAAAAACAAAAACATAAATACTAATGTTTTTGACCAATGAAAATATTTGTAAATTAACCTACTGTGAAGGTAATGATTTATTTGTTATGTTTCTATTCCTTTTTTATCTCTGTAAAGGTTTTGACAAACTATTTTCTTGGCTCGTTCTTAGGTCTCTAATGAGGGATTTTGATGGCAGAATTACAGTTTGTGGTTTATCTGATCTCAGGGGGAATTCTTTGAAACTTGGTGGTTTAACTAGAGATGACAGTAGTCGGCATCTTTAGTGTTTGTGTGTGTGTGTGTGTTTGTGCTTGTGTGTGTATTCAGTTTAACAATAACAAAAGCAAGAGGTTCTGAGTCAGCAAGTATACTGAAGAGTTGGTGATAGACAATGAAACTTTGAAATTCATAGGAAGCACATCTCCCTAATACCTCTTTGACCAATGATGTTCTAGTGCTACCTTGTAGAAATACTGCTAGGTTTAAACCATTACTATTTCTATAAACTACTTACAATTATTTGTGAACTTTTTTGCACACTTGAAATGCATTTGTCCTCGATGAGCAATCCGACCTTCCCTGGCAAACAGAGATCCACGGTCTTTGTGTGTTATCCTTCAAGCCCTTTTCTCCTGCACTATTATACCCTAAGATGTCATTTGTGCCAGTGCAATCTGCTGTCCTTACCAATAACACAAGAGAGGTTGTGAAAAGCTTCCAGCATTCACAGGCTGACAAGCACATTTCTATTAAGTGTCCTTGCACCATTGTCTTCCCTCCTCTCATGGATGGAATGGCAGAAGCCACCTGAAAGAGACTATTCATTTTGTACAATACTCTTGGAGACAAGCATTTCACACCTGAAACCATTTAATGTGACGAAGAAGTACACTCGGCGCGATACTTAATTGGTGATTGCGTCTGAGTTGGTTGAACAAGTCTTTTACGTCCGTCTCATCTGTGCTGAATGACATGGAAGGAAAAAATAAATCTCATTTGAGTGCAGGAAAATTGAGATTATTAAACATATGTGCACTATTTTATTCTACCATTATACTAAGTAGAGAGTAATCTTGTACTAAAACTTTACAGTTGGACACAAGTGACTTCTGAGTTAATAACAGTGTTGCCACATTGAACAAAACATTAAAACTACATATAGAACTGAATGCCTCATGGAGGTTTCACTTTGACATCTGGCTGACTCACAGCTAAATACTTACTGGTGGGCAATCTACATACCCTCTTTTTTCATTGACATACTGATCAACATGCGAGAAGCTCTCTCCAACTGCTCGTAATATATCTGATGATGAATGTAATGAAGTACCCACAAGATTTCATGGTGGCTTGTATTCTTATAGCCCAGGTGCAAGTTTAAAGGGAAACCAAAACCATGATCTTTTGGATAAGGTCCATCAATGATCAAACAGCTGAAAACTAAGGCCATTTGGACAGAAACAAGCAATGGTGCGATCTGAGTATGTTCATTAGCAACTATTTTGTTACATTATTGAGATTTGATGTAATGTGCATAGTGTTTTTTTAAGTAAGACTACAGGGGTTATTCAGAGAGCACCGATATGTAGCCGACATTTCGTTGCTCTCTCGTTCCCTGCAGTTTGAGGAATTTCCTGACCCTGTGGTGAACTCAGCATTCAACGCAGGGTCCCCGGAGTGCAGGGAACGGACCTGAATGTACTCCGCAAAACCGCCAAAAACAAGCTGAGAATCCGCTGTAAAACGTATCCGATGCAATTCGAAGTATATGATCACTCGAACCACAGCAAAAAACACGCCGAACACGTCTGGAAAAAGTCAACGATCCGCTGCACACAGCACCAACCAGTCCCCAGAAAAAAAGTCAACAAGCTAACGTACGGGGTGAAACCCCCTCCCAGAAAAAACGATTGAAAGTGTCAAAATTGAAACGCTGTTTGCAAAAAAACTACTCAATGAAAATGCCGGGAATTAACATATAAGGTCCTATGAATAATAATAAAAAGGACTGTTACAGAAAAATGAAAAATCGCTATTTAAAGAAAAAAATTTTGCCAAAAAAATCCCCAAAAATGCCTAAAAGATCCTAAAAAAAACAAGAGCCTTTTTACTGCAGATTAAAAGAATAAACAGTTTATTAGATATTGAATAAAAATATATATATTTTTAACATTGAAACATATGGGATTTGCCTGCATAAACCTGTCGAATGAAACCACCGAACATCAGGGCATTTCTTTAACATTTATCTGTTATTCAGTGTTTTTTGAATAGATTAACCATTGCTTCTCTATGGGAACTTTCACTGCTGTCAAACAGGCACCATATTTGCTGGCAATTAGCCAAAATTTGGCAAACTGCCTGCTTTCTGAATAGCCGAATGGCAACGAAATGGCACTGCACGGGGAAATTCACTGTTCAGTGCCTTGTCGGGGCCAGATTGTCTCTCTCAGAATAACCTTGTAAATAAATTCAGTCTTCAGCAGCCTTCAGGAGTCCATAGACCTCAGCTGTGGTTCTTAAGATCCTTGATTGCAACAGGGAAAAGGAATTTCTGATACTTTGTTTAGTGCTGAGAAAGAGGGGAGGTTCATTGAAATCATCTTCCATCATATATCACAGTGTAATTATTATGCATTCAAACAGTTGAAATGTATATCTTTTGCTGTTATTCTTACCTTTCAAAAAAAAATAAGAATGTAAAAGTGCTTGGTCTTGTGCAGGGCCACCTTATGCAACATATGACAGATCTAATCTTCCTCCCTAGTTGTCTGGTGCTTCAAGAGGTTTGGGTGTATTCTTCAATATATCCACCCTTATTTAACCTCCCTGGCGGTGTTCCCGAGTGTGTCTCGGGGTTAAATTTCACCGCTGAGAGCGGTAACCCCGAGACACACTCAGGCTGTATACCTCTCTGTGCGCTCCCTCGATAATCTCTGCAGTCTCCTCCGGCGATCGCGGCGTTTTACTTCCTGGATTCTTTCTTGCGAGGAAGGAACCAGGAAGTATAAGGTCGCGGTTGCCGCAGGAGGCAGCTGGGGACATCGAGGGAGCGCAGGGAGAGGTGGTGTATCCAGCGGCTTCCCGAGTGTTGCTCAAGGTTACTGCTTCCATCATAGGAATTTAACCCTGAGCCACACTCGGGAATACCGCTAGGGGGAAAAAAATAGACCGCTTTTAGACACGGTTTTTCACAAAAAGTAGACCGCCAGGGAGGTTAACGGCTTCCCTGGTCTTGTTTTTTTTTTTTTTTAAAAGTATATTAATTGAAAGGAAACATACACAAGGGACAATCTGTGCAAAATATTTGCTGCATATGTCATTATTCTAGAATTCACAATAAAGTAATGGGATTTTTAGCACTCTTCATATGGAGTTATTGGGTTGAGTATTAAATCACTATCCAGTTGTAGCATTATGATGTAGTTGCAATACATAAAAAATAATCAGTAAGTGTTTAGTCTATGACTTTGTAGTTTATTTATAGATAGCCTTGTTGTGTGCACCTTTCTTATATGTTCTTCTAATAATCATGTGACAGGATCTAATGATTTTTCCCACTTTCAACTATAAGTAATACATACCTTTAATTATTACTGCAGATAAAGGTACTGAATGATTTATCTATGGAAAGTAAGCTCACCAATCCATGTTAGCACTGGAAGAAGAACTGTAAAGATGATTTGCCCTAATGACAGATCCATATATTGCAAAATCCTGATTACCATTCATTGAAATTGAATCCAAGATAGAGATACATTGTGAGATGCTATTTGAGCTGTGATATAACTCTTTTTGTCTATTAAGCCAGCCATTCTGCTGGATGTAACATATGTTCTGAGAATCAAAGAGCTGAAGGTGCATTCTTTCCAAGGGCTATTTATCCTGTTCTACAAAGGCAAAGAAGACGTTCATTGACTTTTTTCATAAGGTCAGAAGAGATTTCCATCTTAATCAATCATTCCATCTCTTGTCCCTCTGTCTTAATCCACCTAGTCTACAAGAAAGGACATCTATATTCCTTTTCTTTCAAGAATAGATAACATTTCAACAGTTCATGGTATAAAATAATAATAGGTGTAAGAACTATCATGCACAGATTATCCACTACTACTGATTTTTAAGATGTATGTTAAACATAATTCAAGGCATTTTTTGTGTAATTCACAGGACTAGATGAGGAAAACATATTTGGTAATAAAAAGAACAAAAACAAGTCTGTGTAAGAGGCCATTACAGGTGAAAGCAGAGGTTCAAGTACATTAAAGGCATAGATATATAGTTAGGCAGAAACACGCAGATCTATTAAACTAATTAATATGGTTAGTGGCCAGCACACACTTATTATGTCAAAGAAGAAGGGTGCAAATCACCCCAGATCTGTAGTCAAAAATTGGAGCGCAGAGAAGAGTAATGGTACATTATGCCTTCAGGCAATACATTGGTTTATTATACAAGCAGTTAGCTGACAATGCTTTGGTCAGGTCACCTTTGTCAAGTACATAGACTTGACAAAGGTCAGTGAACTGACTGAAACATTGTCATCTCTCCACTTGTGGCCACATATACTAATGTGGCCAGATACCAGTGAAAGTCCTGATAAGAAGAAGGAAGTGATAGAATAGAGCCTTACCAAGAGGCTAATAGGGGGTAACCGTTAGATCAGTGGTTCCCAAACCTTTTTGAGGCACCGCACAGTGCCCCCCTACACTACATTACAAAAACCATTATTCAGAAAAATGGTTTTCAATGACTTGATAAGGAAGATAATAGCAATAAAATTCAAATCAGTAAAAATTTATTGAATAATTATTCAAAATCCAATCACATTTTTTAAATGTATTTAACTAAAGTCTGATGGTCATTTTACAACAATATTAGATACCACATTTAATAACCAGGTAGAGCACATCACTATTCTGTAAATTCTTAATGTTATGGATGAGCATGATTGTCATGTCCGCTGGCCCTCTGGCGTCAGATGGGGCCGCATGGCGTGGGGATGCAGGGATGCAGCTGTGCTGACAAATGGTAGGGGTCCTGGCACGCGGGCAGACCGGCTCACTTCCGCGGCGTGGCTCCAGTCCCCAGGGTGGTTGGATGCCGCTGGAATTTCAGGCTGCTGGGCCTGACTAGGCCGCAGACCAGATGTGCGCGTGCATGCTGGGCTCAACCAATATGGCAGCTGAGCCCGTGGCGCACGTCAATGATGTCATCGGCGGCCCAGCATGCAGGAAGAGCTACCAGGAATAAAAGTGAGCTGGCCCATTTGCACCTTGCTCCGATATTGTGAAGCGGTGCTCAGTTCCTTCTCATATATATATATATATATATTACTCTCAGAGATATCCTGTGTACCGACCCGGCCTGTGATCCACAACCTTGTGTACCTTTCCTGCCCTGACCATGGCTCATTATTTGACTCTCCATTTCCGAACCAGTGCTTATAGCATTGTTTCCTTCCTTTTCCATTCCCGGGAAACCTGACAGATGAAGTGATACCAGTTTCCCAATGTCTGGCTTAATGTCACTTAACATGAGTCGTAAATCACCACGTGGAGTCAATTTCTTTGCTTAGAGAGAAGTAGGCTCACCATAGTAAAACCACGTTGCACCAAATATGATGTTGGAAATGCAACCAGGAGTTACAGTTACAAGTTTGTATAAAGCACTAACAAGTTCCGTGGCACTGTACAATGGGAGGCAGGACAACAAATATACATACAGGTTCAATACACAGCACGGTAGGCGAGAGGACCCTGCTCAAGAGCTTACAATCTAAAAGGATAGGGGTGACACAGTAGGTAAGGGTTAATAGAGAATGTGAAATAACAGAGTGTATGTGGGCTTTTTGGAAAGATGTATTGGGAATTGAACAGAGGGGGATTAGGGAGTGAGTTGATAGGCTTCTCTGAAGTAATGTGTTTTCAGAGACTTCTTGAGAGACTGTAGAGATGGGAAGAGTCTGATGTTGCAGGGGAGGGAATTCCAAAGAAAGGGGGCAGCTCAGGAGAAGTCTAGAAGGCGGGAGTTGGGGATGCGGGTACGTGAAGCTGATAGCATTAGATCATTGGCAGAGCGAAGTGGTCGGGATGGGATGTACCTGTTAATAAGGGAGGAGATGTAGGCAGGGGCGTGGTTATGGAGAGCTTTGTATGTGAGCACCAGTAATTTGAATTTTAATGCACATGTTTTTAATTGTCACTAATTGACCTAAATTGAGTATGTCAATTATTTATGGACACTCTGTATTGAACTATAAAAGGGAGCAGCAGACAAAGGAACTATTGATACCAGCTGAAGAAGCCTTTTTTTGGGCGAAATGCGTTCTGGTTTGGTAGCTATGTTTTATTTATGTTATTAAATGATTTTAAGTACTGCTGCTTCCTGCTTATCTGATTGAAAAGAAGGTCTGGGGATTACCTTATAGTCCTTGTGCGTGTTTCTGGGAGCCAATTGGGGCTCATTAAAGTGTGAGTTTAAGATTGTCTTTCTCTAATTATATTGTATTATACAGTATTATACTAGGGTTATGCCAGGTATTTTTTTAAACCCACTGCAGGAATAGCTGGCTGAGAAGAGTAACTCATCGAGGGGTTGATGGGCGCCTGAACCTACCTAAAGACCCATAAAGCGGTTTACTCTAGAGCCGGATATAGGCTCAGAAGAATGTGAGTCCCATAATATACTTTGATTATACATCACTGGACTGACATACTGCGCAATTTTGGGTTTCCCCCTCTTTTCTATTGCAGTGACATCAAGTCCATACTATCACCTGCAGGGGAGGAGAAAGAGAAGGGGAACAATTGAAGGACATGTATTGTGTTTGAATTTGTATACCAGTTTCTAGCGCTACTCTGTTTTCTTTGGTATAATGACTATATTGTTTTATTTTTTGAGTACAGGCAATCTTTTTTATATCTACAGTATACATAATAAACAAGAAGCGCAGCGCTCAACCTTTACTAAGCTTTCAGTGTGGGTGCATCTCAAGACAATATTATACAACAAACCAAGAAGAGAGCACACCAAACATCATGTTCAAAGAATTCAAAAGAAACAACAGCAGCTAAATACATTTAAGCAATGAGATTTTACCAGATTTAAACCTTTAAATGCTTACAACAATTCATATCCCCTTCAGAATCACTACAGTTCTTAACCCTTTCAAGATTTGTACAAGGTTTTTAACACTGAGCTCTGTTGAAATGTGGTGGAAACCTGTGGGTGGAGCACCTGTGACAGGAAGGGGTGTGATATACAGTTGTGTTCAAAACTATTCAACCCCCACTGAAATTGAGTGTTTTGGCCAGTTTGACATTGATTTTGATCATTCAGTCATCTTGCTTACAATTAAATCAAAGAGGCACGTGTAGGTCAGACAAATATAACATAACATTTATAATGAAATAACCACAAATGTCTTTTCTGTGCTCACATCATTATCAGTTTTATTCAACCCCCAAGTGACATTCAATCGTAGTACTTAGTACAACATCCTTTTACAGTTATAACAGCTTTTAAACGTGAAGCATAGCTTGACACAAGTGTCTTGCAGCGATCTACGGGTATCTTCGCCCATTCGTCATGGGCAAAAGCCTCCAGTTCAGTCACATTCTTAGGCTTGCGCACTGCAACTGCTTTCTTTAAGTCCCACCAGAGGTTCTCAATCGGATTTAAGTCAGGTGACTGCGATGGCCACTCCAAAATGTTCCAGCCTTTAATCTGCAACCATGCTCTAGTGGACTTGGAGGTATTCTTGGGATCATTGTCCTGTTGAAAGGTCCAACGTCTCCCAAGCCTCAGGTTTGTGACGGACTGTATCACATTGTCATCCAATATCTCCTGGTACTGAAGAGAATTCATGGTACCTTGCACACGCTGAAGCTTCCCTGTATCTGCAGAAGCAAAACAGCCCCAAAGCATGATTGACCCCCCGCCATGCTTCACAGTAGGCAAGGTGTTCTTTTCTTCATAGGCCTTGTTCTTCCTCCTCCAAACATAACGTTGATCTATGGGCCCAAACAGTTCTAATTTTGTTTCATCAGTCCACAGAACACTATCCCAAAACTTCTGTGGTTTGTCCACATGACTTTTGGCATACTGCAGTCGACTCTTCTTATTATTTGGAGACAGCAAGGGGGTGCGCCTGGGAGTTCTGGCATGGAGGCCTTCATTACGCAGTGTGCGCCATATTGTCTGAGCTGAAACTTCAGTACCCACATCTGACAAATCTTTTCTCAGTTCCTCAGCAGTCACACGGAGACTTTTCTCCACTCTACGCTTCAGGTAGCGCACAGCAGTCGAAGTCAGCATCTTCTTTATGCCACGACCAGGTAGCATTTCAACAGTGCCCTTTGCCTTGAATTTGCAAATGATGCTTCCTTTGGTCTCTCTTGGTATGTTTAACATCTTTGCAATCTTCTTGTAGCCATTGCCCTTCCTGTGAAGAGTAATCACCTCTTCTCTTGTCTTCCTGGACCATTCTCTTGACTTCACCATGTTTGTAACCACACCAGTAAATGTCTAGAAGGAGCTGAGTATCACAGTCATTTTAAAGCTGCCTAATTGGTGCTTATTATGCTTTATTGCTGCTCCGTGACATCCACAGGTGTTTTCAATACCTGATTGAAAACACTGGAATGAACCTCTGTTCTTCAGAGTGGTAGTCTTTAAGGGGTTGAATAATTTTGTCAATGAAGAATTCACAAAAGAAACATTTACTATTGTGTTACAAAACCAATTGATGTCATTTTAGTTGCATACGGTTCTTTAAAAAGTCCTTGTAGGATTTCATTCTGAATACAATTACAAATGTACACTAAATTCCCTAAAACCCTTTACAGCATTGGGGGTTGAATAATTTTGAACACAACTGTATATATATGTACTTGCTTGGGTTGTGGTAGAGGAAAAAATGAGATAAAAAGCCTCCACACAATAACCAATAAAGTTTATTATTGCAAAAGCCATTTGCACATCACAGCAATTCAAAAAACTACACCCCAGAACTCCTGTGCTACATTCCCTATATGCTGCAAGGAACTCTGGGTAAGATATGCAAATGACATCTGTCTCACTTTTTTGCATCCCAGGTCTGTTTTCACACAGAACCTGTCACTCAATGCCATGCCATACTAGATGGCTTTTTTTTTTAGCAGAGATCAGGTTTATGCAACTGGTCAAAACCTCCTCTGGACAGCGCTGTTTCGGGTTTATTGGACACTCGTCAGCAGAGGCTAGGCTTGACCAGTTGCAGTGGATGCTTGGACCCGTAGGGTAAATCAGTACTTGCCTGGGTTGTGGTGGAGGACAAAAAATTAGATAAATATTCAGATTTCTGTATTTGCAGCCAGGTAATTTTTTGCTGCTGTCCCTACCATGTTTTTCTTTTATCCCATGTGGAAATATGTTTGGCGAGGGTATAAATATAAACCCACTATTTAGATCCTCAGCTGAGAGAAAGCAGAAGGCTGCATGGGTACCTGAGGTTAGGACTAGTGATGAGCCAAACACCCCCGTGTTCGGTTCGCATTCGAACTCGAACAATTTCAAAAGTTCGAGTTCGAACGCGAACACGAACCAAACTCAATGCAAGTCAATGGGACTCGAAAGTTCGAATTTTAGAGTGACCTCCAAGAAGGCATATATGCAAAATATTTGCCATAAAAGGTGTATGGGGTTCCAGGTAGTGCCCTGGGGGACAGGAAACAAGGACAAAAAGTTGAAAAAAAACGTTTTTAAAGGAACAGTGAGTTTTCCATGAAATAAAGGTTAAGAACAAAAACGAAAAATTCCTTCAAATATCGTGCCTAGGAGGTCCCCATAACCTGCCCGTGGAGTGGCGGATTTGTAGGATGTATAGAAACATTAAAAACAAAAAAATGACATTTCAAATGACGGTAAATGCTTTTCCTTTAATCTATTCATAAACAACTGCTTGGGGCGGCAGTCTGTATGAAAAGTGGAGACATTTTAGGATACACAGAACAAGTTTAGTGATTTTTTGGCTAAATTATGGTGAAACTTATGTAGGCTTTGGATGAAAGTAACAATAGGTGCTTTAAAATTGGGCCTTTAGTGTCGGCAACAGTGCCGTTACACCGTAACCCCTCTGTGGTATTGTGGAAGAGTGCAGGGTTGGACCCTGCGGTTAAATATTAAAATGATATGAATCTGGTATAGGCGTCAGTGGTAGTGCACCCAAATATTGTGCCTTTGGTTGCAGCAAGTGCCTTCACACCGTAAGTAACCTGTCTGTGGTATTGTGGAAGAGTGCAGTTGTGGAGGTTTTGGTAATGCAGAAGAGATCCCCGATCTATTCAGTTACATCAGCAGCTATAACAAAACCGGGTCAGCAATGTTTAGGCACTTGTACTGCGCTACTGTATATGGTGAGAATCGGCGCACACCAGTAGCAACAGGAAGCAAACAGAACAGGCAGGGAGCCAGGGAATACACAGAGAGACTAGTCAAATGGCAGGCAAAGTCGGCAACAGATCGGGTCCTCAGAACAAGCAGGGTCAGTAACAAGTATACAAATTGATTCGGTAAGCTAGTGTTGCGGGAATAAAGGCTGAGACACACTGAGCGTGTAGCGACGCACAGTGTAGCGAAGCGAAGAGAAGCAAACATTTTGCAGGCTTGACTTCACTCTGCTCCGACTCGCAGCTTGTCTACACTACATTACGTTTGCTTCTCACCGCACTGGACAGGAATCCACTAACTAAATTAAAATGTAAACACACAACTGTTTTATTTTCACAAAGCACATGTTGTATAGGCAAAAAAAAGTTTCTACTGAATAAAATACATCACAAATTTCTGTTAATTTAATAGGAATAGTATAAAAATATAAAAAAAGGTAAACCCTGATCATATATATTATAGGGACACGGAGAGCCGTGTATAGAGTAGGGATGCATTAATACCACACATAGACATATACGTATATATCAACATGCAGACCTATATATACGTATATATCAATACGCAGATATATATACACCCACCCACAGACCTCAGACCATATATACACATATGCACATAGGGGGGTGGCATGTGGACAATCTCAACTAAATGCGCCCCCCCATTTGGCTGATCCCTCCAGAAGAAATGTTTAACCCGACAGAGTAGAGAATATATATATTATACTCTGCTCTATCGGGTTCAACATTTCTTCTGGAGGGATCAACCAAATGGGGGGGGGGGGAAATTGGTTGCCAAAATGGGTGTGGAATTCAAGTTTGGATATATATATTTATAAGAATATAGATATATATCTTATCTATCTATCTATATATATATCATACCTGCCCTTACCTTCCCCTATAAATTTGCTAAAAATATACACACACAAAAAAACAAACCACTGCCTGAGACCCCGTGCAGCCCACAGGCCATCCCCCTCTACCCCTCTATATATATAATTAAATACATTCAGTCAGGTAGGGAAAGAAAAAAAAGGTTTTATTTTATGTTCCCGGGGACATTTAAAAATGTCCTCGGATTTTTTTTTGGTTTTGAAATGTGTCACCTTACCTTAGCCTGGTGGTCAGTGGAGGCTCCCTTGATCCTGGTTGTGGGGGGGGAGGGTCTGCCGTGGCCGCAGGTGAGGTGGCTCCCTCCCTGCGCTGCCTGTCTCTGCCACATGCACCCGGGCGGCTGGCCCACACAGTCGCAGCTCTGTCATCGCATGCTCCTCAAGGGGATCCTTGGGAGGCCCCGGCAGGCTGCCCTCTACAGTGCCTGATTAGAGGGCCGTGTCTGCCTGATGTTTTAGTAACAAGAATGTTTTATCCCATAGGCTTCAATGTTAAAAATATTCCCGTTTTAATTCAATATCTAATAAACTGTTGCTTATAACATTCTGCAGTAAAGAGTCTTTATTTCTAGATTTTTTAGTATTTTTTAAGCATTTTTTTATACTTTTTTCAAATATTTTTTTAAACTTTTGGCGAACGTCCCAAAAGTTCGAAGTTTGCGAACTGTCGAACGGCCGATGTTCGATGCGAACTCCGAACAGATCGAACCGAACAGCTCATCCCTAGTTAGGACCAACTTTGAGAGATTGCCTTGTTGTGTCAGGTGTTCTTTACACTTTTATGGCCACTCAAGTTAGCAAAAAACCTGTGTTGAATACCTCCCGCAGGAATGCAGTCATTTGGCATCAAGATAACAAACCACAACCATAATAAAATATTATTATCACTTTTCCAAAGGTGCTTTAACAATTTTGAAGGCTTCACAAATTGATGCTCCCCTTGCTATTTAACTTTACTGTACTTTTACTTTACATGTAACATGCAGAAGTGTTAATGGATTAGAATAATATCTGATTCCAAGATCTTTGCTACCATGTCCACAAAGGCAAACTGAAAAAAAATGGAAAAGGATACCAGCTGCAAAGTAATTTATCCAACGCTACTATCAGTTTTACCAGCTGGGTGGAGTAGAGGTAACATCACTACTCTGCATGGAGAGAGCCTGTGGAGACTAGGCTTGTGCACCGATTTTTTTTTTCGGTTCGATTCGGTTAAATCTTTCGGATTTTTAAACTGTTCGATTCGGCTCGTTTTGACCGATTTCGGTTTCGGTTCGGCTCGTTTTTCGGGTACATTATTTTTTCGGAATATCGACCATTTTTCGTATTTTCGTGTCACTGTGCTCGGTTTTTGTATCGACTTTTCGTGATTTCGGAAATTTTCGTTTTTCGGAATTGTACTTTTTTCGGAATATCGACCATTTTTCGTATTTTTCGTGTCACTGTGCTCGGTTTTTGTATCGACTTTTCGTGATTTCGGAAATTTTCGTTTTTCGGAATTGTACTTTTTTCGGAATATCGACCATTTTTCGTATTTTTCGTGTCACTTGGCTCATTTTTTGTATCGACTTTTCGTTTTTGGAAAATTTTTGTTTTTCGGAACGTCTGTTCTCCTCGTTTGACACATTTCAAGTCCATTCGAAAAATCCGAAAATATTTCATTTCAGCTCGGAAAACGTTTCGGATCTTACATTTTCGGATCTAAAAATTTTCGGAAATTCGGCCGCATCCGAAAACACGAATCGGGAAATTTCGTGAAAATTCCGAAATTCCAAAACCCGAAACGCACATCCCTAGTGGAGACATGGGTTCGATCCCGACGAGCACCTCTCCAGTAAGTGTCCTTGGTCTAGACACCTAACGGTACATACTCGCCACCCAGGACATACTTGAAAACGAGAGAAATCTCAATGTATCCTTCCTGGTAAAATCCTTTCTCAACAAAAACAAAACAGAATAAGACACACTATAGTGACTTTTAACCCCATGGTGAACAAGAGAGCAGGATCCACTGTCTTCTCTTGCTTCAAGCATCAGGAAAGTGTGGTCAAACATAACTCAGAGTACATCCTGCAGTAACAACCTAAATTTGACCATGAACGCAGAACAAGGATCATATCCCACACCATCATTATAACACTGAGACTATTCCTGATGACCTTGATACATTCCATCTTTATCATGGTACATGCTTCTCTTCTTGATGCCTATAGTAAGTTCTTTCTTCACCAGCTATAATGTGGTTACTTGATTTGAATTTATGATTCATTTCTTTTTAATCTCAATATTTAGTGGAATTGACAAAAAGGGCACCTGCAGAAACATTGTCATGTTATCTTCACTTTAATCTCTAGATCAGATATTTTCTACGTGTGCAACAAATGATCACATTCTGCAATCAATGCAATCTTTATATTTAATGTAATTCATACAGATGTTGCGTTTTGGTCTCGCACTAACAGAAATGCATCGAATATGAACACTCTTGGAGTTATTCGCTAATCACCCTTATTAAATAGACAGAATGGTGATTTTACTTCAGCGAACACGGTGACACTATCGTGTATCAAGTATAGTGAAATTACAGTGAATTCACTATTTTTTTTTAGAAAGTATTTTACCAGGAAGGATACATTGAGATTTCTCTCCTTTTCAAATATGTCCTGGGTGGCGAGTATGTACCGTCAGGTGTCTTGTCCAAAGACACTTATTGGAGAGATGCTCTTGCCAGGATCGAACCTGTGTCTCCACAGTCTCCACGGTTATAGAGAAGTGATGTTACCTCTACTCCACCCAGCCGGTTTAGGAACGTTTCACTATAGTTCTCCATAATCTTCACTGTTTTTCCCCTGTAATTTTTGCTGAAGTTCTTCAGGGCAGTTCTGAGCTTCCTTGTATCCACTGTAATTTCTGTCTAAATTATTCAATGTAAATATCATTGTTTTTTTCCCCATTGCTTTGCTTCTCTGGATAACCAAATATCATTTGGCTATCCAGAGATGCAAAACAATGGCAATACGATGGTGCCACAAAAGTGGTTAGTGAATAACCTGTTGTAAGTGTATTTGTCTCATCTGTACTCTACACTATTTAACATGACTGCTGTCATAATTTGCACTTTCAATATGTACTAATTAGACTAGGGTCAAACGAGCGTCATTGGTGAGCGGTAGGAACGTCCATGACAGTGGACGTTCCTTCCACTCGACGCCCATCTGGCCACCTTGCTGAGTGCACTCAGTACTGCAAAGTGTGATCCACCTATGGAGGATCGTGCTTTGTAGCCCTGTCAACACGCGGCCTAGCGCATCGACGAGGTGGCTTTGATAACGGACGCTTGTTGTGCGTGCATTTTGTGTGCTCACACAAGCGGGCACATGCTTGTGAGCATCCCCACTGCAGCGTCACAACGCTGCGACGGTCGCCGGTAAGCACGTCAGTATGGGTGCACATAGTGCGCTTGTCTGACACCGGCCTAAAACAGTTTTTTTTAAAGAAAATCCACAGAACTTTTCTTGCAATTCTAGGGATCCCACTATCAGCAGTGAGTTACTGAGAGAGTTGATTCTGCAATCAATACTTTTCAGATTACCCATCAGATTAAAGGTTTATGGGCAGTATTACAAAGCTGGTGCTAATTTAACCAGATCTGTTGTAAACTTGACAGCTTCATAGACTATAATGACTCTGGTAAGTTTACAACAGCTCTGGTTAAGTTAGCACCAGCTTTGTAATATTGCCCTATGTTGGCATAGTGTATATGCTGAGGTTCACACTAATGGTGTGTGAACTGGTCCTGTCGATATTCCATTTACACTTTTTGGATGCTTCTTATTAGACTAAAGATAAAGTGCATGGAACATGAGTATATCTCCTTAAAGAACTGTTTTAATGTTGGACAAATATGTGTATTTTGCACTGTACTTTCTAAGCTTAAATTTGAAATTAGGAAACTAGAAAGATTAAAGTTTGAGGACAAACTTTGATGTCGGCTTGACAAATTTTTCTAATAAAGTTTAAAAAACTGAGGGCTATATTACAATCTTCGTGCAATAACCCTCGCGCATAGAGTGAATTTGTGCGCCAAGCATTAAAGTTTTGCGCGCGCAAATCACCGCTGGAATTACAATCCTCACGCGTATTTTCATGCGGCGATCAATAACGTACGCAAACAGGATGCGCCCAACTGCTCGCGCAGTACCGTCGCGCAAGCAAATCTGTGTGCGCACTGTTTTTTTCTCGCGATTCAGCCAATCAGTATTAAGAACCACAATTATCTCACGTTAAGAAATTGCTCCTGCCAAAGTCAATCTGAGCATATATGCTGCAGCAATAATACATGCACGCACAACTTCTCCATTTTATTGGAGTACAGTAAGCTCGCGCAGGGTTCACACAGGTTCACCTGCAGTAGACGATTGCACGCATTTGTTGCGCTGGCCATGTAATACGGCATTCGGCGCAAATGGTTTTACCCCTTACGTTAATGTTTTGTTTGCGCCGGCGCAAACATTTGCGCGAAAGATGGTAATCTTGCCCTGAGTGTGAGCAAATCTGAATAAATTAGTCTGAGTGAGTGTGAGAGTGTGTAAGAATATGTGTAAGTATGAGACATCCCGGACTTATAAATCCCCAACACGGACTCGCCCCCATCCCCCTTCACATTATCCCTTACCCCTGATAATGTCCATGGACTTGCCCATAACCCCCCATATATGTCTCACTACCCCCCTCCACCCCATATAACCTCCCCATATGCTTTGGCAACGCTAACATGTATTTGGTCCTGCCAATAAAGCTTGATTTGATTTGATTTGATTTGATTTGAGTGTAGTGAGTATGAGAGAGTTTGAGTATATTAGTGCATATGAGAGTGAGTAGGCGGTTATATGTGCGTACGTAAGTATGAGTGTATGACTATGAGTGGGTATGAGTAAATAACTGAGTGTGTGTGGATATGAGTATGGGTGTAAGTGAGTATGAGTGAGTGTGAGTAACTGTTAGTATAAATTAGCGAGTGTTAGTAATTCTGAGTGAGTAAGGGAGTGTGAGTGAGTAAATGTGAGCAAGTGGGCCTGAGTGAGAGAGATTGAGTTTGAGTCAATGTGAGTCCGGCTTGCTCTTTTGTTTACAGCAATGAGCTTGTCATTTCCCCAGTCTCAGCTCTTACTGACAGTACCAGACCTTCAGCTCAAAGTGTCAGTGGAAATTTGAACTTGCCGGTCAGAGGTTTCTGCCTCTCAGTGAAAGTCTATGACAAATTTTGGAAGCCCCCTACAGAAAATCCACGTGTCGGATCACTTAGAAAGATATAACAGGTGAAGTCAGAACATGCTGCAGGTGTTTGCAAAATTTGGTGGCCGTAGCTTGAAAGCTCTAGGATGAGTTACACGGCGAAGGTTTCGCTCGGAATAATAATAGTAATATTGGAACGGATTTTAATATGTTGTACTTTTCAAGCCAACATAATGATTCATGGGTGCACACACTAATGACATGGGATGCGCATATCAATACTTCCGACATGACCGGCAAACAGAGACCACTTCTAAAATGCCAGAGTTCAGCATGCATAGTCATGAAAGATTTTAAAACTTAACTCTTCTGCTCAGAGAGAAATTTGGTTCTAAGTGTAGTCTTTATTGAACACAAATCTGCTTACATAACTTGTGCCTCATTTGAGCTCACTAACACAAATTATCTTTTGTATCTTTTCTCCATGTCTAAAGAGCAACCACCATGCCAACTGAAAAAAGACGACCATTGTTCTGCTTTACAATATAACTATTTCAGCAACTCCGTGACAAATGAGACGGGAATACCTTTCAGACACAGAGAACCTGCATCCAAACCGCCTCCCTGTGTATCTCCTTGGCTTTGTCATTTCTAATAATGCACTCATGAGCCGCCTAATAATGTGAACAGAGTGAAAAATAAAGGAACAAAAAGGAGAGAAAAACCCTGAATGAATTAGGGCAATTGAGGTCGTTCTCTCTCATTTTTGCTTGCGTTTTTTTTTTTTTTTTAGCCTCTGATTTTTACCTTATCGTTTATTACACAATTTATGATAAAATGAGATGTGATTCCAGGCTTATTGTCATTCTGCAGCCTATTCAACACACATACAGAATTCATTTCAAATTTAAACATTACCTTAATTATAAAAAATGTGGAAAATGGGCAGCCGGTCCTTTCTCAGGATTACACTGTGTGAAATAATTTCATTTTCTATATTTAGGAATCTTTTTTTCTATTAGTGGTAGATTTTTACTCCATTCTGCTGGTGCTTCAATTCTTCAACTTAATAAAGAGAAAACAGATATAAAGGAAATATTATGTGAATAATTCTGCGATGTTTTTACCCAGTGCAAGCACAGCTTACTATATAAATATATATATAAATATATATATATATTTATTTATTTAGAAAGTATTTCACCAGGAAGGATACATTGAGATTTCTCTCATTTTCAAGTATGTCCTGGGTATATATACACATACACAAACCGTATATATATATAATATATATATATATATATAGTGTATTTATTATTGCAGAAGCCACTTGCACATCACAGCAATTCGATGCATTGCATCCCAGAGTGTGACGTGCAAGTGGCTTCTGCAATAATAGACACACTATATATGTATATATATATTATATATACGGTTTGTGTATGTGTATATATACCCAGGACAAACTTGAAAATAAGAGAACTCTAAATGTATCCTTCCTGGTGAAATACTTTCTAAATAAATATATATATATATATATATATATGTATGTCTATATGTTTCAAATTAAAAAAACAGCTTAAGGAAAATAAGTTTGTTAGTTTTTTTTGTGAACATGAAATTGAGCCAAATAGTATTTATATTGTCAATGTTTCATATGATGGGTTTATATTCAGTTGTGGCAGGACTATTTTCTTATCTTTTCACTTTTATATTGTTTATTTTTTTTCTTTCATTTTTCATCATTACAATTTTTGACACAGTTTCTACTTTTAATATATTTTCAGTTATATCTTGGTAGAATTTTTCATCTAGCATTGATATTAATGTCTTTTCTTTCCAGAATTTCAATTCGTTGTATATCAACAATTTCTCACCATTTTTTTATATGTCTTTCATTGTTTCAAATGTAAAATGGAAGTGAAAAGAGAAACATAGTTTATTATAATAAAAGAGAGCAGTCAACCACATTAATATAATTAAGAGGAAAACACAAAATAATAAAAACACAAAAAGTCATACATTTAGCTCTTTGTCATTTATCAACAGAAAAATCTGCAAAAATAAACTTTATAGGCGAAAGAGTTTAGGATTACATAATTCTGGAAAAAAAGTCTTGTAAATAGTTTTACCACAGTTGCAGGCATATTTGATACTTTGCTAAACCCATAAACAAGTTGTTATATGCTATAATGATTGTTATCATATGGGTGCATGTTACATAATACTTGTCTATGTCAGTATAATACTCAATAAACAAATAATATTAATCACATTTTAAAATGCAGCTCAGAATGCTACCACAATTTCATATGACATACAGTTGACATTTGTATGTTGAAATAATTTAACAAAAGCAATGCATTTACTGACAAAAATATGATTATCACACAGATCAATACATTAAGCCCTGATGTTATTAAGTAAATCTTTGTATAAATAATTACAGAATGTAATCTAAACTCCAAGTTAGATCAAGAGTTAAAATAGAAATAAGATAGACTTTAATAAACTTAATGTACCCTTTTTATATTGTACTTTGACTCATTCTTTTTTAGAAAGAAAAAAAGTATATTTTTAAGCATGAACATTAATAAATATACCCTATCTATTTTTCAGTACACCTGCTGATCTATTTATATTTCGATATGCCTGCCTGGCGTTGTGATTAAAAGTCTAATTTCAACCTTTCAAAAAATGATCACTCTAAAGCATCATCTGCTATTAAATGTGCAAATGCTACCTCGCCATGATCTCATTAGAGTATTGATGTGTGTTGTATACATATAAATTTGTAATAAAAAATACTGTATACCTTAGTTGAACTTAGATATCCAAAATGACATAGTGCATTATTAACGCATGCTATCATGCGCAGATCGAGAGCGCCATGTACCATAACTGACACTCAGAAGGGATCACGTTGATGTATCCCTCCTCCTCTAATGAATCGGAGAATCTGGCGATACCTGTCGAGCATTAAAAAAAGAGTTAATTTCAAAACAGGCAAAAGACACTTCCACTGATAGCTTCCATCTGCCTGTTTCTTTTTTGTCAAAGGTAGAAGAAATAGAAGAGTAGGGAAACAACGCTATTCATAGTAATTTTTTTTCTCAATTTAAATTATTTGCTATCACAGTAACTCCATCTTTTATCTCAAAAATAGTCCCAACCCTGTTAATGTGTGCATGTACTTTCCTTATCTGCCTCCAAGCAGCATCTGTGATTCATAGCCGTCATCAAAGTGATAATAAACTCATTCACAATACTAACAAACACTGGACTACCAGTTATTTACCAGGCAAATTCTCTGCAAAGCCAGCATTGGAACAGGAGAATCAAGATGGTGTTGATTGATAAATTGACAGGTTAATTTACAAGTGTATAATAGGAGTTAGACCTAGAGGGAGAGTCGAAAGGCCTCTGCTCTACTTTGCTTGCACTGCCATCTGTCTCATGTCAGAGAATCTGCAGGAGCGAATGAGGCTTCCGAGATCAAATGTACACAGCGTTCTTCTCCACGCAGAGCCTTGTGGAGTCTTTGTATCGGAGATATCATGCTCATAATATACAGCCAAAAATATCCAAAGGAATTTCGGAGTATATCTGTTTTAAATTTCATTTTGTTTAAACATTTAATGCTGTAACCGCACAGTGGGAGTGTTAGCATTACATAGAATTATTACATAAGTGATAGTATTAGATTGGGAAGAAGTACAGATGTTGCAGAAGATTAGGGTCCCCTGCTGTGTCTGCACTTACAGTGAGCCGTGGTGTGGAATGAAGCTGTATTAGAAAGTTGCACGTTCAAGTTGATACCTTTCCCTTGAAACTGTGAGTGTGACAATTTAGGGGCATATTTAGGTTTCTTACTGCACTCCACAATCTGATTCCCCTCGACTTGCATCAAATAAATAAGTACATAAACATCAAATTAAATATATTTAAAGGGACATGCATGTCTAGAATTTTATTTTTCATAATTGACAGTTAAACACTTTCATACCAATAGACAAACTAGAATAAAACAATAAAAGTTCTAAGAACATGTAAAAATGTTTATTTCCTTGCTTTAAAATCAGTCATTTCATCTTCTCCGGCGGGGCCCTCTGCTAGGGGTGTTTCTTCAGCTCCCACTTCCTGTACCTTCCCCGCCTCCTCCCCAACAGCCATCAATGCTTCACATGAACTAGCACAAGCTGTGCATATGAAATCTTGTGCAGCTCAGGACCTCAGACTGGGGAAACGTGGAACTGAATATTAGCTATCTCTGCAACTGTGAAAGCAAGACTCACTCACCTACTGACTCGTTCACACACTCACATTCACCCACTTGCGCTCTTTCATGGTTTAAATATTAACTGTCTCACTCAAACTCCCTCATTGATCACTCACTCTCACACTCTTTCTTGTGCTTTCTGTCTCTTGCGTGCTCCCTCTTGTGGTGCTTTTTCTTGTACTCTCGCTTTTTTTTTGCTGTACCTCTCTCTGCTGTCTCTTTTTTCTCCCTGATTGACTTGATTTATTTCCTTCCCAGTCTCTGCAGTAGCTGGGGGTGAAAGAGCTCCAGATTGGAATGGCACTAAGCTCCTCCCTCCCATCAGCTCACAGTGCAGGAGGGAGGAGGAGCAACTCAGTCGCACATGCTCAGTGTGTTTTTTTATGCATTCCACAGAATACTCACTGATTGGTTAGCTCAGTGTGCCTCCTGCAGTGAGTGTGGAAAAAGCTAAGAACGAAAAGCAGGTAAATATGAAAAAAATATCACATTTACTTGCTTGTTATGCCTGCGGAATGAGACTACTTTCTCAAAAGGTATTACACGTTTACAGACACACTGACAAAGGGCATCATTACGTTCATCGTGCTAAAACAGGAACACAAAGGAGAAAAACTTTCCAAAGGCTTCTCCTTTGCATCCCCCTTTTAGAGCGATATTACGATACAGGTGCTACAAAAGCTGCCTGCATCGTTATTGGGCGTTAAGCCCCGGGATGCGTGCGGCAGTGCTAAGCGCTGCCGCACGCATCTCCTCCATGGAGTCCATAGGACTCCATTGAGGCAGACGGCACCGGTCACGAGATCCGGCAGGTTGGCGTAGCAATCCGCAGGTAAAGACTGAGGGACTTTTTCCCCCAGTTTCTCGCTGCTCTCGGTGGACAGAGGAGGCGGTTGGAGCCGCGGTCCTTTGAGTATCTGATTTTATTGGGGGGGTTTCTGCTGGTGCTAACGGATTCTGCAGCAGCGGAATCCGTTAGCACCAAGTCCAGGCTGTGGTTAACTTTCATGTAACCGCAGTCGGACGGTAATTAGCATTAGGACTTTGCAATCCTAATGCTAATTAACTCTTTGCACTCCCTAAGCATAGGGAGCACAAAGTACAGTAACCAAAGTAAGTACAGTAACCGTTAGCGTTTGGATTGTAATATGGTGCACCACCGCTAGGACCACCAGGGCTAACGTTATCGCTCACTCAGGTGAGCGCTAACGTTAGCACCAAGAATGTAATGGTGCCCAAAGCCTTTTAAAAAACCCAAAATGATCTTATTTGCACCCACTGATTTCTGGCATTAATTATATTACTGGGAGTATTATTACTCTGCAGCTCTGTTATACACTTACCCACAAGTTATAGGACATGTAAAAGGAAAACATTAGTAAAGCAATGCTGCCCTTTCCAATCTGCTGCCTTAGTTACAAGCCTAATTGGTCTACATGAGAATACCCCCTGTAGCAATGGCAATACTGGATGAATAGTTTGGATTGATCACTTCATTTATCCTGAAAATGACACTGTAAGTACACTTTTTGGTCATTCAAGTAACCTGTATTTCAAATTGTCACAACAAAGATCCATGTTGCAAGTTATGTGGCTTAGAAGGATGTTGGTCAGACTCTAATCTCATTTTGTTTTGAGTGAATATGTATCAGAGCCATGCACTTTGATAATCTAAGGGGTTTTACTGAACAATCAGATAAACACTCATTTGGAATAGTCATAGAAAGAAATAATTTTTATTGCATTAGTTCAGTTTTATCATGTTTTGTTAACAGTTTTTTTCATTGCTCTTTTCAAGAGAACATTTGAGTTGACTGTTGATTCAGTTACAGTGCATGATACCCTAAATCAGTTGTTCCCAACCATGGTCCTCAAGTACCACTAAGAGGCCAGGTTTTCCAGATATCTGAAGCACAGCACAGGTGATATGATTTGCTGCTCAGTGATTGCAGGATTCAGTCTGCATTTCTCCATGGAGATCCTTGAAATCTGGCCTGTTGGGGGGACTTGAGGACCGTGGTTGGGAACCACTGCTCTAAATCACTGGTGGTGAACCTTGGCAACCCAGATGTTTCTGAACTACATGTTCCATGATGCTCAGCCAGCGTTATGTGTGACTAAGCATCATGGGACATGTAGCTCCAAAATACTTGGGGTTCCAAGATTCGCCTACTCTGCCCTAAATGATTATAAGGGGGAGTATACACATATCAGGATGGAAGTCTTTATGGAAGATTGAAAAGTTGATGGCTTCCAGGTTGAATTCTATTACCCAAACAAAGAGTAATTTTTTTTATAAGAACTCCAAAGAGTGATTGGCTTCATTTATATCTTAAATATATACATAATCAGAATAGAGGCACTGAGCATGAACATGTATTTTCATAAGGTGCTTCTGAGGCCATGTGGCATTTCTAATATATATATACACTACAACAACATATTTTGGCAATTTATACCAACCAATTCTTCAAATATTGCAATTTCACTCAACTGTACTTTTTCCTCCTAGCAGTCTCAAACTGTGTCATAAAAATTTACTTGTAAGAACAAAGTGGCTTTGACACGTATTTATAGTATACTGAACTTAATGGGTCTATTCAATAAGTACCAAAAATTTCAGCAAAATTTTGCTGCTTTTCTCTCCAGCGCAGTTAGCTACTTCAGCGCATTTGTCAATTTCATTATTCACTGGATGGTCACCGTAGTGCCCTGAAGATGGAGACACCGAAGCCTCATGTAAAAGTTGGAGAACATCACCGAAGAGAAACAAAGTGGCCTTGGCGAATTCCAACGAACTGCAAAAAATAAAAGGAAAAGAAAACTCTTCTCTTCTCCTAATAGGTGTTTAAAACAATAAAAATGCATTAAAATGTTTGGAAAATAATAAAAAAGGTCCTTTAAAAATAATAAAAAGGTCTGCTACAGAATAAAAAAAATGTCTTTTAAAAAAAGCTGAGAATCAAAAATTGTCTAAAAAATAAAAAGGCTTTTTGACAAAAATGAAAAGAATACACACTTGAAAAAATAATTAAAAATGATATTACTTTTTTACATTGGAACTATGGGATCTTCCTGTTTAAACCTGTCGAACTGAAACACCGAAAATCAGGGCATTTCACAACAGTTCGGCGTTCTGTGATTAGACAAACCATAAATTTTGTAAGGGACAATTCGCTGCCGCCGAAGCTCGCCGAACTGCGTCAAACTGCACCATATTTCCCCGTCAATTCGCCTGTATTTGGCAAATTGACAGTTTAGTGAATAGATGAACTGCCCCGATATTGCCCTGAATGGTGAAATTCACCATTCAGTGCAATTTTGGTAGCAAGTTCGGTGCTTAGTGAATAACCTCTTAAGTTATTTTACACATATTATGAAACATACCAGAATGTGCTTGTAAAAAAGCCATCACTGTGGGTGAGTCTAAACATTGCTTGTAACACTGTTATATAATGATCTCTTTCAGACGAATTTATTGGGGTTTTCTTTTCTGCATGTTTCTTGTCTTCATTTTTTTTTAATGCTTTCGGCAGTAAATCCATATCTTATAAATAAAACAATCTTCCAGACAATGAGTTAAAAAACATATTTGCCAAGCCAAATAGAAGGGTGTGGGTAAGCCCAGTTTCCAAACACACAGATCTGTTGAATGTTCTTTAGAGTAACTGGTGAGAGGTGATTCAAATGAAATGCAGCTGGTGCTCGGCTCTAATACACAGCCAACCAGCTGATCTATTATCTACAGGACCCCACAGGTCTGAAATCCTTAGACCAGGGTCATGGGACAAAACTCTACTCCTATACAAGTGCTGCACAGCAGCAAAGCGAAGTGCACACAGGTCACGCTTGAATCTAAATCTTCTTTTAAAGTGGCAATATGAAAAAAGAAAATAGATAAAATTATATTGTATGAATATCTTAAAAGGCACCTGTCATGCAAAACGATATAGCAATGCTTTAGAACCATAAGAGCCAGATCATTCCTTGATATTATGTCACAGAATATGCAGATCAAAAAATGTTTAGTCCCAAAATATTTTGCACATTGCCTTTTACTGGTGATAACCCTAACTGAATGCTGACTTTTATTTAGATCATCTCATTTCTGCAGTTTACCTTTATTGTGCAATATCATGAAAGTACGGTATAATATTTATTTTCAAGATTCACAGATTGTATAAATTCACAAGTTATTACAGAGTAGACAACAATTTACAAATGAATCTGCTGCTGACATATTGGAGTATATATAAACATTAGAATGGGATAAACATGGGGCCCGATTCCATCCGAGCTGTTACTGGTGGCACGCAATGGATAACATGTATGTGAGCTGTATTAGGGACCAAATCTGTGACCTGCTGATCGATACCGGTAGTGCTGCAGTGTGCCACCGCTAATATTGGCTCCTGGAGTTGATAGGAAGCATGAACTCTGAAAGACATTGGGAACTATTTTTTTCCCTGAATGGCACTAGATGCATCCATAGGACTGCTTTTTTCAATACGAGATCAGGGGTAAGTAAAATAGTTAAATCTAAGTGCTAAGTAATTTTCATTTAGCAAAATCCTTTAATACCAAGGTTTATAAGCCAGTATTAATTTCTAGAATTGTGCACCGATTTTTTTTTTTCTACGGTTCGATTCGGTTCGTTCGGATTTTGTAAATTTTCGTTTCGGCTCGTTTCGGCCGATTTCCGTTTCGGTTCGGTTCGTTTCGGTTCGTTTTTCGTATCGACTTTTTTTTTTCGTGATTTCGGAAATTTTCGTGTTTTTCGGAACATCTGTTCTCCTCGTTTCAAAGTGTCTATTCGGTTTGATGTAAACTAATGGTTTTTCGATCCGATATTTCTGTCGATACGATAATTCTATCGTTACGATAATTCTGCCATTGAGATTTCTCATGTTTTACAAGAAGGATACATTGAGATTTCCCATGTTTTACAAGAAGGATACATTGAGATTTCCCATGTTTTACAAGAAGGATACATTGAGATTTCTCTGGTTTCCCGGGAAGAATACATTGAGATTTCTCTGGTTTTCCAGGAAGGATACATTGAGATTTCTCTGGTTTTACAAGAAGGATACATTGAGATTTCTCATGTTGTACAAGAAGGATACATTGAGATTTCTCTGGTTTCCCGGGAAGAATACATTGATATTTCTCTGGTTTTCCAGGAAGGATACATTGAGATTTCTCTGGTTTTACAAGAAGGATACATTGAGATTTCTCATGTTTTACAAGAAGGATACATTGAGATTTCTCATGTTTTACAAGAAGGATACGTTGAGATTTCTCTGGTTTTCCGGGAAAGATACATTGAGATTTCTCATGTTTTCCAGGAAGGATACATTGAGATTTCTCATGTTTTACAAGAAGGATACATTGAGATTTCTCTGGTTTCCCGGGAAGGATACATTGAGATTTCTCTGGTTTTCCAGGAAGGATACAATGAGATTTCTCTGGTTTTACAAGAAGGATACATTGAGATTTCTCTGGTTTTACAAGAAGGATACATTGAGATTTCTCTGGTTTTACAAGAAGGATACGTTGAGATTTCTCTGGTTTCCTGGGAAAGATACATTGAGATTTGTCTGGTTTTACAGGAAGGATACATTGAGATTTCTCATGTTTTCCAGGAAGGATACATTGAGATTTCTCTGGTTTCCCAGGAAGGATACATTGAGATTTCTCTGGTTTTCCAGGAAGGATACATTGAGATTTCTCTGGTTTTCCAGGAAGGATACATTGAGATTTCTCTGGTTTCCCAGGAAGGATACATTGAGATTTCTCTGGTTTTCCAGGAAGGATACATTGAGATGGGAATGATACAAAGAAAATTACAGAATCAGCGATATAAGCGAAAAATATGTTGTCCGAAATGATTTTCGATTTTACACATTTCTAGTCCATTCGAAAACTCTGAAAAGTTTTCGTTTCAGCTCAGAAATTTGTTCGGATCTGCTGTTTTCGGAAAATCGACCGAATTCGAATGCACGAATCGGGAAATTTCGTGAAAATTCCGAAACCCGAAACGCACATCCCTATTAATTTCTGGAGACCATCTCAAGCTGTGAAGAGTGAGCGAGGTTGGAATACCTTGCTCTACATTTGTTAGCAGCAAGTTTATAGTAACATGCCGCAACAACAACAATGCAGCAAGCAAAAGTGTCTTGAACGTCATGTAACACAGCCCGATCCGTTACCATGACGGCTTGCTTAGAATCAGGTCCATATTGGAAAGCAAAGAGCTGCTGAGGTGAAATATTCTGCATTAGCTGTTAACCCTTAAAGCAGTGTTTCCCAAACCTGTCCTCAAGACCTTCTGACACGCCGGGTTTGCCAGATATGTGAAGCACAGCACAGGTGATATAATTTGCTGCTCAGTGATTGCAGGATTCAGTCTGCATTTCCCCAAGGTGATCTGCAAAACTTGGCCTGATTGAGGGTCCCGAGGACAGGTTTGCGAAACACTGCCTTGAAGGCTCCCTGTTACTGGCTCTATTACCACCCAGCCATAATACAGGTTAAACTAGAAAAATTTGAATATCGTGCAAAAGTTCATTTATTTTAGTAAAGCAACTTAAAAGGTGAATCTAATATATGAGATAATTCAAGCCGTGATTTGTCATAATTGTGATGATTATGGTTAACAGCTCATGAAAACCCCAAATCCACAATCTCAGAAAATTAGAATATTACATGCAATCAATAAAACAAGGATTGTACATAGAACAATATCGGACCTCTGAAAAGTATAAGCATGCATATGTACTCAGTACTTGGTTTGGGGCCCTTTTGCAGCAATTACTGCCTCAATGCGGCAATGTGGCATGGAAGCGATCGGCCTGTGGCACTGCTGAGGTGTTATGGAAGACCAGGATGCTTCAATAGCGGCCTTCAGCTCTTCTGCATTGCTCGGTCTCATGTCTCTCATCTTTCTCTTGGCAATGCCACATAGATTCTCCAAGGGGTTCAGGTCAGGCGAGTTTGCTGGCCAATCAAGCACAGTAATCCCATGGTCATTGAACCAGGTTTTGGTGCTTTTGGCAGTGTGGGCAGGTGCCAAGTCCTGCTGGAAAATGATGTCCGCATCCCTATAAAGCTCGTCTGCGGAAGGAAGCATGAAGTGCTCCAAAATCTCCTGGTAGACGGCTGCGTTGACCCTGGACTTAATGAAGCACAGCGGACCAACACCAGCAGATGACATGGCTCCCCAAATCAACACAGACTGTGGAAACTTCACACTGGACTTCAAGCATCTTGCAGCGTGTGCCTCCCCATTCTTCCTCCATACTCTGGGTCCTTGGTTTCCAAATGAGATGCAAAATTTGCTCTCATCAGAAAAGAGGATTTTGGACCACTGAGCAAAAGACCAGGTCTGTTTTTCTTTAGCCCAGGTAAGACGCTTCTGACGTTGTTTGTTGTTCAGGAGCAGCTTGACAAGAGGAATACGACATTTGAAGCCCATGTGCATGATCCGTCTGTGTGTGGTGGCTCTTGATGCACTGACTCCAGCCTCAGTCCACTCCTTGTGAAAGTCCCCAACACTTTTGAATGGCCTTTTCCTGACAATCCTCTCCAGGCTGCGGTCATCCCTGCTGCTTGTGCACCTTTTTCTTCCACACTTCCCTTCCACATAACTTTCTATTAATGTGCTTTGATGCAGCACTTTGGGAACATCCAACTTATTTTGCAATTACCTTTCGAGGCTTTCCCTCCTTATGGAGGGTGTCAATGATGGTTTTCTGCACAACTGTCAGGTCAGCAGTATTTACCATGATTGTGATTCCTACTGAACCAGACTGAGAGACCAATTAACGGCTCAGGAACCCTTTGCAGGAGTTATGGCTTAATTAGCTGATTAGAGTGGGACACTTTGAGTCTAGAATATTGCACCTTTTCACAATATTCTAATTTTCTGAGAATGTGGATTTGAGGTTTTCATGAGCTGTAAGCCATAATCATCACAATTATGACAAATCTCGGCTTGAACTATCTCATATATTAGTTTCACCTTTTAAGTTGCATTACTGAAATAAATGAACTTTTGCACGATATTATAATTTTTCGAGTTTCACCTGTATTAAAAGCTGTTATATTAGCAAGCTGCCAGCAGATACTGACAGCGGTGCAGTGTGCCGCCACCAGTATCAATGCCTGGAGTCCATCGGACTCCATGGAGCCAAGAATGAACCTGCCCCAGCTCTACGCAAGCTGGATTGAGTGGGGTCCCTGAGTTCCACTACTTGTATTCGAAGGAGGTGACAGATTGTGCTGACTGTTCTTCACAGGTTCAAGGGTGAGTTTTGAATATTTTGATGTCTTTAACTTTAAGGGATTTTGTAAACGCATAATCACTCGACACCAGACTGTGAGAGCTGGTATTTTTGCTGAATACCTGCACGAGCTAGATCATTGAGCTATCATGGAATAGCTTAAAAATATGCGAAGTATAAGAGCCGCTAATTTCAATAAGGAGTTAATAATGCTAAATGGAAGAGCAACTCGAGTCATTAATAGCAAACGCCTGGAGCTGTTATTGTGATGGTTCGGTGGCAATAGGCGCATTTGTATATGATACAGTATATGCAATAAAATTCACATTCTTCATGTTAAAATATTTCATGTTACTGTGTTGTCAAGCTAAATTATTATTTATTCCTTGATTATCTCACATTATTTAAAGATGAGGTTCTCCAGTATATATCTACTCAGGATATGACTCAATGGTTTTCATTATTGTTTCCATGGGCTGGTGTTCTTCTTCACAGCAATACATTGTTCTCCATAAATTTACTCAGATTTAACTTCCTGTAAGTCCAGCTCATTTATTTATCCATTGATTTTTTTTAAAACAAATTTTTGGAACCTGTAACTGTGTCTGTTACTTTGTCTTTGATTGCAAAATTACAATATGTTTTGAATTAGAGAATTATGTAAAAACGAATACAATGGATAATCAATTTCCGGAAAGTTGTTGCATCCCATCAAAGCTGTAGTGAAAATGACTGAACTATTCAATCGGACTTAATGATAATAGACATGCGTTATGTGTTTTGTAATTTGATGATGTACTCCTCTGCTGTTGGGTTATACAGTATACTACCGGAAGTGGGAATCCCCTTCTACAGCCAGGGAAATTGCTGGAGGCAGGAAGGTGAAGAAATTACATAGGAAATATGTGTTCCTGGTGTAAGACACACCCAGTCACTTCCTTGGCATTGTCTGGTTAATGACCAAAAACAAGGTCACTATATGTAGGTGCATGTGTGGAACTATAGGTTTCTTCATGAATAAAACATAGAAAAAAAGGTTGGCATTTGTGCTTATCCCTATGGCTCCATGACAAACAAAACAGAGGTTTTAGTTTACTTAAATGGCCATTGAAGTGTTAAGCCCATCTCTTCAAGGTGGGTCCTAACCTATTGTAACCTACTAGCAACTGCATATCCTCCTGTTGCTTCTTAGCTAAGAGACAAAATGGTGGGTTTATATTAATACCCTCACAATGACATCTCCACTTTGGGATTGAAAAAGAAAACACGGAAAGGGACAGCAGCAAAAATTACCTGACTGGGAATAAAACGAAATATACAAATGTGCACAAAAAGCGGTTTCGCGCTCTTTTCCTTCCCTGGATGGCTACATAAACCAAAATTATCCAGCCCACTTGCTTCTCCGTGAATGGTTACATGATATCTTATACTCATCACCAGTGATCTAGTCATGCGATCAATATTTACTAACTTCAACTTTAAAGTGTGGCACCAAGTATTCCTAGACAAAAGGTGGTGTTTCATGGAAGCTGCAACGTTTTGGTCCAATGAACCTTTCTCAACCATGGTACTGAAACATTGTGTCTTCCATTACATGCCACCTTTTGTCTTGGAGTGACTGGTGTAGTCCTTTTTTGTTGAGGTATTGTTTTGTTTGGCCCCATGAGCAACTTATATTATATTTGGTTTATTAATTATTTATTTTGAGTACAGCTGCATGTCCTTTTTCTAATATTTACTATCCTAACTAAATGGGTTCTTCAGAGACGTAAGTACTCTGTTAGGATGGGGAAATTCAGAGTTGGTCTGTTCTGAGACAAAACATTTCCTTAGTTACAGTTGCTTACATGGGATAAAAGCAGTGGTGGCTGTTGACATTTCTAGTTGGTGGGGTGCCAGACTGGAAACATGAATGTTTTAATCATGAATAGTAATATGTCATTATGCACTACTACCTCCAAACTATCAGGGTTATTCAGAGAGCGGTGAAAATCAGGAGAATGGCTGGAGAATGGAAAATTCTAGGTCAAAATAGCCGATTTGAAAGTGAGATAAATGGGAGAATTTTTCTGGTTTGGCTATTTTGACCTAGAATTTTCCATTCTCCAGCCATTCTCTTGCTTTTCACCTCTCTCTGAATAACCCTGTAAGTGGGTGATCCCATATCTAGGGAATAAACCTTATAGACATATTCCTATTAATGAGGCAAATAAAATGGCCATAAATTCAATGATTGCAAGTGTAATCCAGAAACTAGCCACAAGATGTATACCTTATACATTATTCAGTATAAAAATCTAAAAGTGAAAAAAATGAATTTATTATAATTTGCTAAAGATAAAAACTGAAGGCTGGTCACACACATTTTATTTTAAATAACTCTGTGCATACAAAACTTCAGTGTATAAAACAAAGAAATCCTGTTTACTGTTGCACATTCATTTTTTAATTTTATTATTTACTTTTTTATTTGTAATTTAGCACATTAACCTCCCTGGCGGTCTGATTATTTCATTATCCTTATATTATATCATTTATCTCTGGCATCGGCCGGGAGACAAAGCGGGAGGACATCGGGGGACCGCAAGGACAAGGTAAATTATACTACAGTGTAATCCCTAGCGGGGCTTGGAGTTACTGCTTTTGGTACTGATCAATCCCCGAGCTAAATTTGGGAGTAGCGCTAGGGAGATTAAGGCAAATGTTGGGTGCTTTTTCAGACATTATGGGGTTAAGGCAGACACCTTGGGCTCTATTACATTCCCAACGCTAACGGTAGCGCTCACGTGCGTGAGCAGTACTGTTAGCTGCGGTATCTACCACATATTACAATCCAAACGCAAACGGGTTAAAAAACGAGGTCACTGTACTATGCACTCCCTATACTTAACATGGGGAGCGCAAAGTGTTAATCAGCGCTGGTATTACAAAGTCCCAGCGCTGATTAACGTCTGGCTCTGGTTAGCGGAAAGTTAACCAGAGCCAGAACCTGGTGTTAACGGATTCCGCTTCTGCAGAATCCGCTAACACCAGCAATAAAAATTAAAAAAGGAAGCCTATATTTACCCTCTGTCCCGCGGCGAGGACCGGCCGGCGGGAGCAGGGAAAGACTGGGGGAAAAAGTCCCCCCAGTCTCTCCCTGTGTATCCCTACGCCGACCGGCCGGATCTCGCGAGGCGAGATCTGGCTGGTCATGTGACCGCCGGCGTCTGCTTCAATGGAGTCCTATGGACTCCATTGAGAGGATGCATGCGGCTACGCTTAGCGCTGCCGCGTGCATCCCGGGACAAAGCAGGCGCAAGCAATGCAGGCAGCATTTTTTGCGCCTCCATTGTAATCCCCTGTTAAAACAGGGGCGGTAGGGGGAAAACTGCAGGCGCAGTTTTTTCTCCCTACCGCCCCCGTTTTAGAACGGGGATTGTAATAGTGTAATAGTCCATAACCGCGTGCCTGCCTACATCTCCTCCCTCATTAGCAGGTATATCCCGTGCTGACCACTTCGCTCTGCCAATGATCTGATACTATCAGTTCCTCATACCCGCATCCCCCAACTCCCGCCTTCAGGACTTCAGGAGCTGCTCCCTTTCTATAGAACTCCTTCCCCCGCAACATTAGACTCTCTCTGTCTCTCCAGACCTTCAGGAAGTCTCTGAAAACACATTACTTTAGAGAAGCCCATCGGCTCCCTTCATAATCCCTAACTGTACAATTCATGCTCCATTTTCTCAATCAGCCCAAATGCATCCCACTACTTCACATACTCCAGGTACCAACACCTACTGTGTCACCTCTCTCGTCTTAGATTGTAAGCTCTCGAGCAGGGTACTGCCTCCTACTATTCGGTGTGTGTAACGTGTATGTATATTCATCATTTTGTCTCTCCCATTGTACAACGCAAAGGAATTTATAAATGCTTGTAACTGTGTGTGAAACAGAAAAAAAAATCAGGATTCCAGCCTCAACGGAGCCTTTATGGTTTTATAGACTTTTTATTTGGCTACCCGGCAGAACTCAGGTGTGGTTTGTGTTTTGAAAATCTCCAGTAAAGCCCTTATCAGATTTCTGGACACTGGTCAGAGGCAAGTAGTCACATAATCATTTTTTTTACTCTGCCTGGCAACTGTTGAGGAGACAATAACACTGCTTAAAGGGACATAACACATTTTATTAACCAGGCACATGTTAATTGACATAAAAAACCAAACAATATAGTTTATATTTTTAATATTTTTTTATTACAAAAAATATGGTAGGGCGCTTTGCCTTGTGCCTATATGGACGAGCCACCACTGGATAAAAGGTGTCCAGAATCATTAATTCAGTAGGTAACTCTCTAGCAACTACCACAATTAGAGTTGACTCTTCAACCTCATTAGTGAACCCCTGAACCTATACTTCAATATTTCAAATTACCTTTACTACATTAGTTTAGACTTTGTTTCATTTTATGTTTAATATGGAAATCACTCTTTCCTTTTAATATTCCAGTTTTCCTTTCATTAAAACCGCGCTATGTACATACTAAACAGGTCTTTTTATTTGCATGTCTCTGCTGGATCTGGAGGCGTATTTGCACATACGTAGCTGTGTATTTTCCAGATGTACAACCACACAGATCAGCCTGACTGAAAAAATATTAAATATAGCTAATGTGGAGTAAATAATGCCCTGGGCCATTGCTCGCAGACAAGGGAAGGTTTGAACTCATGCGCCTCATTGTCCTTTTTCCCCCCCTTTGGCACATTACACATTAGCCTCTGACTGCTGGATTCTACAACGTTACTAAATTTATTTTGTGTACAGTCAAGGGCTGTGCTTCTCTGTCTAGCGTGTAAACTATTGTGTATAATTATGAATCAGGATATCACCAGTTCAGCCCTTCAAAGTGACCAGCAGGCCAGGTTTCCAGGGCAACACTTACCTAAGATGTCTTGGTGACAATTACAGTTAGGTTAATTGATTTCTTAACCCCTTGTATGCGTGACGACCTGCCACTGGTTAGCAGCCTCCTTGGCAGTGAAAAGTTTAAGTGTTAATTATATACATATTGCAAAACCATTTGGTCTGAAGAAACAGCAGTTCAGAACACATTAATATATTGTTGCACTGCACACAGTTTTACTAAATACAATATTACGAAATATATCACTTTGCCGTTCTGCTGATTCCACAAAGTATGGAGTATATATTATGTGTAAGTAAAATATTTAAAAGGTGTTCATACCTCATGTCAGTAATTTGCTGTTTGTGGACACTGTACTGGGGAGTGGCAATATCTACCCTTGGCAAAAACTGCAAAAAAACTGGAAAGAAAAATTCTATATTTTTAGCTTAGCTCCTGCGTATTGTATCTTGTTATATTATTGCTTAATTAAATGGAGATATTGTGACCTATTCCAGTTGAGCCGGTAATAGCTAGTTGCTTAATGGGAAAATGCTGCACGAGCCATTAACCCCTGATGGCTTTCTATTACCAGCTCTATTATGAGTGAGCGGCTATCCCAAATATTAGGGCATAGTGCTCAAAGAGAGCTCTCCCAGAGTCAAGTCAATACGATCTCACAGGACTGAATGATGGTCACTTGCCACTATTTTTTTCCCAGCTTCACTCTGCAAGTGGTGAAAGAAAGCAGAGGATTGACCACTGAGCATTAAGGTAGATCAATATTTTTTCATCATAATTTTTTTTTGTGTTAAGTGATTTTTGCAAAAACAAAAATACTTAACATCAGGGGCCAGATCACAACTGTGACGGCAAACACAGCACTTGAGCCGTACAGCATAATGACTCAAGTGCTGTGCTTAATTTTAACTTGTCCTATTCCATCTGAGATGCAATCTCAGCTATACCTTATATGGGAGGCGTTAATGTGCACCTAACAGATGGCGAGCAAGCTATTACAACCAGCTTGTACTCCATCTAATGCCTCACGTTATTCAGGTTTGAATAACGCTTTTCAAAGCCTGGTGTTAAGTGCTTGCGCTTCAACACAATCAATTAACACAGTGAGCTAACCACACTAAAAAAATACCATACTCATCACAGATCCCTTGGTGCAGAGAACAGTGCAATCCCTCACGTCCTCGCTCCGTGGGCAGCTGTACCCTGGGAACAAATAGTTCCCAGTGCTCCTTCATGAATCCTTTCACTGTCCTGGTTGGATCTCAATCACAGGAGCTCGCGTCTGTCTCCAAGGAGTCCTATGGACTCCTGGAGCTAATAACAGCACAGCATAAAAACCCTTGAATCACTCTTGTGCTCTGGATGCCTGCTAATTATCACTTTCTATAGGAAGCATTTATTTTCAGTGTGAAGCTTAGAATGGGAGCTGTTATGAGGAACATGTGGGGATGTTATACTTAACGGCTCACTCGGCATCCATAATGGGTCAGTTGAAACAGGAATAGTCAACACTTTAGATTTGTACAGAACTCTTTAGGTTTGGCAGAGGTCTGGGCCAATGAGTTATCTTTGCTTCTCTTGGGTGCAACATAATGATTGCCAGGTAAACATTTCTTAATCATACCTTAAATAAGATGTCAGAAAAGATATGTCAAAGCTTTCGGGTTCTATGCAATGTCGTATCCACTTTGTATGTTAATGTTGCCTTGGGGATGCTCCTGACCCAAGTGTATGATCTTGTCATTTGTGTATTGAGAGGCTAAGGGAGCTACAAGCCCACATAAATCTTAATATTGTCTACTCCAAAAGCTCAGCAAGGAGAATGTGGGAACATGGGAACATCTGTTAAACAACTTAAAAAAATTGTTGTCTATGGATTTTCAAAAATTTCTTGGAAAAAAGACATGATATCCTTCCTCTGCTTAAGATATTAGTGTGGATCTTTGCTACTTTGTGCAATATTGACCATTGTACACATATTACCAGATGACAAATTATTACACTGGTGCCATAGTAACAGTATCATGCACCTCAGTCACATTAATCTAGAATATATAGAGTATCAACCAATCTAGTTTCAATTTGGTGTAGAGAATGTTGTTCACCTGTAGTTTTTTCTTCCTCATACAAGTTGCCCTCAACAACTGTAACATTTCAATGTTCTTGAACCCAAGACATACTTGAAAACGAGAGAAATCTCAATGTATCCTTCCTGGTAAAATACTTTATAAATAAATAAATAAAGTTAATATTAATATGTATCTGTTTCATAACCTTATCTGATGTTCTTTAAAAAATATAATGATGTCACTTTTCAGAATACACATTCAGTATAATTGTCATGCTTCGGAATATAATATATTGAGGGCAGCTGACATGTAGCAAAACCATACTATTCCATGGCTGAAAGGTTCAAAACCTGACAAGCCCAGTACAGGCTGTTTAATTACAGGAGGTGCATTGATTTTGGTTTTCACAGACACCTTATTTCACTTCACATCAAGGCATCTAGAAGTGAAATCAGATCAATGCTACTACATTTGCACTGATCTTTTCTACACATTAATAGACTGCAAAGCCAAAAACTCACAAAGCTCAAAGAAACTGACCCTGGTTTACTTGATTGACTTTTATTCAAATGTGGAACTTTGGTGGCTGAGAAGAAAGCGTGTTACCTTTTATCTGGAATATCTTTTTACCATATTGGTCCGATGGCCATGGTTGTTATATGAAGGCATTTTCACCTTCTGTATGATTTTGGGGGAAGCAGACATGTAGCAAAAGCACACTGTTCCACAGACCTAAAAGTATAAATAATACATTAGAAAATAGACTTTTCCTCTAAAGTAAGTCAATTTGCTTGTTTTTCCCCATATATCCATGCAATGGTTTGCGTATCCATGTTAATTACTTCATATTCAGGGCTCAAAATTTCAAGTCCCAAGCTACTAACCAGGCCAAAAGAGTTACTCGCCAGTCACCAGATTCTCCACCTAACCCCTACCCAGCCCTTAACTCTGCCCCTAAACACACACCCTTAAATTATCTTTTGAAATTACACTGTTAAAGTTTTTTTTTTTTTTTGAGAAAGTATTTTACCAGGAAGGATAGATTGAGATTTCTTTCGTTTTAAAGTATGTCCTGGGTGGCAAGTATGTACCGTTAGGTGTCTTGCCCAAGGATACTTACTGGAGAGGTGCTCTTGCTGGAATCAAACTCATGTCTCCACAGGCTCTCTCCACACAGAGCAGTTATGTTACCTCTACTCCACCCAGAGTAAGGTTACAAAAATAACATTAATATCCAGACATAAGACCCCAGATACATGTATACCCAGTCATCAGACCCCAGTGTGAGCAGAGTGAGGAGGCAGGGAAGCTCCTCTCCACACCCCTGCCAGTGACAGAGATGAGCTGGGTCAGGTTAGGCAGCTGATTCCTGCCACTGTGCAGCCTAGAGAAAGGGGGCTGCAGGATGGCACAGCCAGAATATGCAGCACAAAATAATGTATTGTGCTGCCAGCATGTGCATTTCCACTCGCCCTCACTTAATTTCCACTCACCAAATGCGAGTAGGCGAGTTGAAATTTTGAGCCCTGCTTTATATTATACGATTTATGTTTCATTGAGTTCCTGGGTTTGAGATACCAAACATAATTAGTGAGAAAAAATACTTTAATTGTAATATATTGAGCATCATTTACAGCATGAGTTTCCCTTTACACTAAATATTCAGTTTCAAACACTAAAGAGCTTTGCACCCTCCACATCCCAACACTTCTTTGTTAACCAGAAGCCAACCTGAGATTAAAAATCCAAAGGTGGTGTGGTAGCTCCTTACATATTTCAATGATGAGACACTCTAAGATTTAAAATTTTTGACTGTCTCATATGTATAACATTCATTATGTGAAAGTTTTATAGTCTTGGTAAGCACAATGTTTTGTCAAAGTCAACAATTAAGAGAAGACTTTGCAAGACAAATACAGAGGGTTCACCACAAGGTGAAAACCATTCATAAGCCTGAAGAATAGGAAAGCCAGATTAGACTTTGCGAAAAAATCTAAAAAGAAACCAGACCAGTTCTGGAAAAGCATTCTTTGGACGAATGAAACTAAGATTAATCTGTACCAGAATGACGGGAAGAAAGAATTGTGAAGAAGGCTTGGATCAGCTAATGATCTAAAGCACACAACATCATCTGTAAAAATGGTGGAGGCAGTGTGATGGCATGGGCATGCATGGCTTCCTTTGGCACTGCGTCATTGATGTTTATTAATGATGTGACAGGAGCAGTCGGATGAATTCAGCAGTGTTTAGAGATATACTGTCAGCCCAAATTCAGCCAAATGCCGCAAAGTTGATTGGACGGCGCTTCACAGTAGAGATGGACAATGATCCAAAACACACTGCCAAAGCAACCCAGGAGTTTTTCTTTTTTAAAAAGAATTGAATGGACTGTAATGGCCGAGTCAATCACCTGATCTCAACCGAATTGAGCATGCATTTCACTTGCTGAAGACAAAACTAAAGACGCAAAGACCCACCAACAAAGAACAACTGAAGACAGCTGCAGTTAGAACCTGGCAATGCATCAGAAAGGAGGAAACCAAGTCTTTGGTAATGTTCATGGGTTCCAGACTTCAGGTAGTCATTGCCAGTAAAAGATTCTCAACAAAATATTAAAAATTAACAATTTATTTATAATTATATTCATTTGTCCAATTACATTTGAGCCCCTGAAAATGGGGGGACTGTGTATAAAAATTGTTGCAGTTCCTAAAATTTGTACTTGATATTTATGGTAAGCCCCTTGATTTAAAGCTGAAAGTCTGCACTTCAAATTCTTGGATTGTTTTGATTTTATTCTGGTGGCCAAAAGTATGAATATTGTGTCTGTGTCAAAATATATATGGACCTAACTGTATCTATGTACAGTTTATTTTGCATGTAATTTCTAATTGTATCACAATCTCTATTCCCCATAACTTTTATTCCACAATTACTTTTTTGTTGTTTCTTTTTAGGTTTCTTAATTAAATTGAGCCCTAAAACCTTGCTTACTAGCAACACTTTTCTTCACTGGTAGGGTTGATTCTTAGTTTTATGCATCATTCTATAACAAATTTCAAAATGTGGAGAATATTAACGGATATAAGTACATTTGTGCTTCTCTCTATTCTACGTGAATTATACTTTGCATAGTGATAGATTCAGATCTTTCCAGCAGTTTAGCTAATACAAATTTGTTACAATATGGACAGGATGACATTTTGTAAAATTAGATCCTGTATATTTTAGAGAGTTCATACTAATAGGTGGCGTTGAATGCAGTGCACAGAAGACCATATTAATTATGCTGATTTTTATTTCCCTGTTAAGTTTCACCTTAATAATCTCTTACAATTTGATAGTAAAGTGTTCTTCACTCTAATTGGAGATGCAGGTTCATAATGGTGATTGAGAGTAAATTACACTTCATTCTGCTGTTTCATTGTGCGAACTCCAAAACATTTGCCAAGGGCTTTTGTAAGAAAATAAAAAAACAAGCCCTGTCTCAGTAATGGGGTACTGGATCCATTGTAGCTTTGTCAATGGAGGCATTTAAAAGGTTAAATCAAAGGTAGGTGCTTTCTTTAAAGCGGGAAACTGGAAATAGTGTGCTAAATAGCATTGGAATAGATTCAAGCAAAGTTCTTTGAAGGTTTATTGAAAATAAGATATTAGGAAAAGTTAACTTTCTTTATCAGAAGGAGGAATGGGGGCTCACACTCTGGAAAAAGGGAGAGATGGGCCCTCACACTCTGGAAAAAGGGAGAGATGGGCCCTCTCACTCTGGAAAAAGGGGGAATGGGGGCTCTCACTTTGAGGGAAAGGTCCTCTCATTTTTGTAGAAAGTAGAGTGATTGGACCTTTCACTTGCAATCTTGTACAATTACAGAGTTTAGGTGGGTTGAGGTTCTGCAATAATATCAAAGGTGATCCCATGCTGGAGCAGTGAGGGAATGTGTGAGGCCTGGATTTCAGAGGGAGGCAGACATTCTGGAGAAGTGGGGAATGCATGAGCCCTGGCTGTGAGGGAAGCAGACATGCTGGAGCAGTGAGGGGGTGTGCAAACTCTGGCTGTGAGAGGAGCTGCATAGAGACTGCATTCTGTGAGAAGTAACAGCATCCCTCTGATCTGATCCAGTTTGTCACCTGGATTTTCTGGAAAATGGTAAACCACGTTTTTTTTTCATTTTTCAAGAAGATTATAAATACCAATTTTCATGCCTGGAACATTTTTGGTTTCGAAATATACGTATGCTGATAAAAATATTCACCCCCCTTAGCTGAATTCTCTGAAAATACTAAAATACATGTTTTTAATTTTAATGAAGAATCTAAATACCAATTTTCGCATGTGCAACATGTTCGATTTTTAAGATATGCGTATCCCATTTAAAATATTCACCCCACTTTTTAACCCCACTTCCCTGAATTCTAGGAAAATGGTAAAATACATGTTTTTTTTATTTTTCTAGCAGAATTTTAAAAAAAAATTCACACCTGTAACATTTTTGGTTTTTGAGATATAGGAATCCTGTTAAAATATTCACCCCACCCCTTTTTCACCCCACTTGAATTTTTGGAAAATGGTAAAACACGTGTTTTTTCTTTTTCAAGAAGATTGTAAATACAAATTTTCGCCCCTGTTTGGGTCTTGAAATATAGGTATATTGATAAAATTATTCATATGCCTTTTTCACCCCCCTTAACTGGATTTTTGGAAAATGGTAAAACAAGTGTATTTTTTCCCCAAAAAGATTGTAAATACCAATTTCCACGCCTGTAACATCGGCTTTTGAGATATAGGTATCCTGTTTAAAGTATTCACCCTCCTTTTTCACCCCCTTAGGGGCAGAATTTTAAAAAAATCCTTCCTTAGTGGGTGCCTATGTCATAAAAGCATCAAAATCTCATGGCCCTAGGTTAAATAGTTTGAGCTGGGCGTTGATGAGTCAGTCAGTCAGAACTTTTCTTTTTATATATATAGATTATCCTTCTGGAGTTTATTATCCGTAGTTTCTCTTTGCACTATCATTTCTGCCGATCTGATACTGCGTTGGCTGATCAAAAATCACTTGAAAAGAAAACTATCATGGGTGATGACATCCACAATGTAGTCATTAGAGGAAAAATATGCATATACCTTCTACGGTCTTCAAGAACCATAACATGATCCACAAAACCTAGGATATCAAATACAGTTGTGTTCAAAATTATTCAACCCCCAATGCTGTAAAGGGTTTTAGGGAATTTAGTGTACATTTGTAATTGTATTCAGAATGAAATCCTACAAGGACCTTTTAAAGAACCATATGCAACTAAAATGACATCAATTGGTTTTGTAATACAGTAGTAAATGTTTCTTTTGTGAATTCTTCATTGACACAATTATTCAACCCCTTAAAGACTACCACTCTGAAGAACAGAGGTTCATTCAAGTGTTTTCAATCAGGTATTGAAAACACCTGTGGATGTCACGGAGCAGCAATAAAGCATAATAAGCACCAATTAGGCAGCTTTAAAATGACTGTGATACTCAGCTCCTTCTAGACATTTACTGGTGTGGTTACAAACATGGTGAAGTCAAGACAATGGTCCAGGAAGACAAGAGAAGAGGTGATTACTCTTCACAGGAAGGGCAATGGCTATAAGAAGATTGCAAAGATGTTAAACATACCAAGAGAGACCATAGGAAGCATCATTCGCAAATTCAAGGCAAAGGGCACTGTTAAAAAGCTACCTGGTCGTGGCAGAAAGAAGATGCTGACTTCGACTGCTGTGCGCTACCTGAAGCGTAGAGTGGAGAAAAGTCCCCGTGTGACTGCTGAGGAACTGAGAAAAGATGTGTCAGATGTGGGTACTGAAGTTTCAGCTCAAACAATACGGCACACACTGCGTAATGAAGGCCTCCATGCCAGAACTCCCAGGCGCACCCCCTTGCTGTCTCCAAAGAATAAGAAGAGTCGGCTGCAGTATGCCAAAAGTCATGTGGACAAACCACAGACGTTTTGGGATAGTGTTCTGTGGACTGATGAAACAAAATTAGAACTGTTTGGGCCCATGGATCAACGCTATGTTTGGAGGAGGAAGAACAAGGCCTATGAAGAAAAGAACACCTTGCCTACTGTGAAGCATAGCGGGGGTCAATCATGCTTTGGGGCTGTTTTGCTTCTGCAGGTACAGGGAAGCTTCAGTGTGTGCAAGGTACCATGAATTCTCTTCAGTACCAGGAGATATTGGATGACAATGTGATGCAGTCCGTCACAAACCTGAGGCTTGGGAGACGTTGGACCTTTCAACAGGACAATGATCCCAAGCATACCTCCAAGTCCACTAGAGCATGGTTGCAGATTAAAGGCTGGAACATTTTGGAGTGGCCATCGCAGTCACCTGACTTAGATCCGATTGAGAACCTCTGGTGGGACTTAAAGAAAGCAGTTGCAGTGCGCAAGCCTAAGAATGTGACTGAACTGGAGGCTTTTGCCCATGACGAATGGGCGAAGATACCCGTAGATCGCTGCAAGACACTTGTGTCAAGCTATGCTTCACGTTTAAAAGCTGTTATAACTGTAAAAGGATGTTGTACTAAGTACTAAGATTGAATGTCACTTGGGGGTTGAATAAAACTGATAATGATGTGAGCACAGAAAAGACATTTGTGGTTATTTCATTATAAATGTTATGTTATATTTGTCTGACCTACACGTGCCTCTTTGATTTAATTGTAAGCAAGATGACTGAATGATCAAAATCAATGTCAAACCAGGGGCGGATCCATGGGGGGGGCAACGGGGCAATTGCCCCCCCCCCCCGAGCAGTGCAGTTACCAGGCTGACAATCTGAGCAAGCAGAGCTTCTCTGGCGGCAAAAATCACAACACTTTGCCTGCCTTCCCCTGCTCGCGTGCCGCAGTGAGAGAGGCTCCGCCCACCTACAGCCTGCTCTGTGTGTGTGAAGGAAGGAGACGAGAGACACTGCGGCCCAGCAGCCCTGAGTGATCTGGTGTCTGGTGAGTGTATGATGGCAGCCAGCTGTCACATTCCTCCCTCCCTGCAGAGCTGGGAAGTTTTAACCCAATCCCCCCCATCCATGAAGAACGGAGAGTATTTAACACCATCCATGCATCAATGGGAAGATATGACTCCCTCCCCTCTCTGCAAAGCTGGGGTGATTTAACGACCTCTGGAGAATTTAACCCTCTTTTTTTCCTGCAGTCTGCTGTACTGGATATGAGACAGAGGATTTATGCATAATATGTGAGTATCCACAGCACATTTGGTGATGCTGCCCATCAATTACTCTCAGGGTTATTCAGAAAGCGGTGAAAAGCAGGAGAATGACTGGAGAATGGAAAATTCTAGGTCAAAATAGCCGATTTGGAAGGTGAGATAAATGGGAGAATTTTTCTGGTTTGGCTATTTTGACCTAGAATTTTCCATTCTCCAGTCATTCTCCTGCTTTTCACTGCTCTCTGAATAACCCTGTAAGTTAAATTCTCATCACTGAACACAAAAGCCTGTTCTGCATCGCTTTCCTAATGTCCCTCATTTTAGGGTCTCCTCCATATATTCAGAGTGTGTGGGTGTCTTTTTAGGGGCTCCCCCATATATTCAGGGTGTGTGGGTGTCTTTTTAGGGGCTCCTCCATATATTCAGGGTGTGTGGGTGTCTTTTTAGGGATCCTCCATATATTCAGGGTGTGTGGGTGTGTTTTTAGGGGATCCTCCATATTCAGGGTGTGCGGGTGTGTTTTTAGGGGATCCTCCATATATTCAGGGTGTGCGGGTGTGTTTTTAGGGGCTCCTCCATATATTCAGGGTGTGTGGGTGTCCTTTTAGAGGCTCCTCCATATATTCAGGGTGTTTGGGTGTCTTTTTAGAGGCTCCTCCATATATTCAGGGTGTGCGGGTGTGTATTTAGGGGCTCCTCCTTATAGTCAGGGTGTCCTGGTGTCTTCTTAGGGCTCCCCCATATATTCAGGGTGTGTGGGTGTCTCTTTAGGGGTTCCTTCATATATTCAGGGTGTGCGGGTGTCTTTTGAGGGGCTCCTCCATATATTCAGGGTGTGCGGGTGTCTTTTGAGGGGCTCCTCCATATATTCAGGGTGTGCGGGTGTCTTTTGAGGGGCTCCTCCATATATTCAGGGTGTGTGGGTGTCTTTTTAGGGATCCTCCATATATTCAGGGTGTGTGGGTGTCCTTTTAGAGGCTCCTCCATATATTCAGGGTGTTTGGGTGTCTTTTTAGAGGCTCCTCCATATATTCAGGGTGTGCGGGTGTGTATTTAGGGGCTCCTCCTTATAGTCAGGATGTCCTGGTGTCTTCTTAGGGCTCCCCCATATATTCAGGGTGTGTGGGTGTCTCTTTAGGGGTCCTTCATATATTCAGGGTGTGCGGGTGTCTTTTGAGGGGCTCCTCCATAATTCAGGGTGTGCGGGGTTTTTTGAGGGGCTCCTCCATATTCAGGGTGTGTGGGTGTCTTTTTAGGGATCCTCCATATATTCATGGTGTGCAGGTGTGTTTTTAGGGGATCCTCCATATATTCAGGGTGTGCGGGTCTGTTTTTAGGGGCTCCTCCATATATTCAGGGTGTGTGGGTGTCTTTTTAGAGGCTCCTCCATATATTCAGGGTGTGCGGGTGTGTTTTTAGGGGATCCTCCATATATTCAGGGTGTGTGGGTGTCTTTTTAGAGGCTCCTCCCATATATTCAGGGTGTGTGGGTGTCTCTTTAGGGGTTCCTTCATATATTCAGGGTGTGCGGGTGTCTCTTTAGGGGTTCCTCCATATATTCAGGGTGTGCGGGAATATAATGGATACAAAACAATTAAACTCCTAGCAATGAGTCTATTTGCTGGTTATTTCCTGGATACTCAAAATGTAAACCTGTACACTCTATGTCCAAGTCAGTGTGTGTCTCTGGTGTATAAAGCTATGTATGTGTCTTTTAAATGTGTGTCTGTATGCAGCTGTGTATGAGTTTGTACCTGGCCTCGTATTTCCCTATCGTCCCTGTTCTTGAGGGACAGTCCCAATTTTGGCCCCAAATCCCGCTTTTTTTTTTGTGTAATGCTCCTCATTTTAGAAACTCATCAATATATCCAGGCAATGTTGTGTTATTGCTGGTGGTGCTTTATTTTAAGTGACAGAGCCCATGCAGTGCATTGCTGTGTGGTGTCAGTCAGGTGTCACTTGAGCCGCATGAGGACAGACCCTGTGAGACCATGTTCTAGGGAGAGTGACAAGCAAAGCCTGAGATTAGGCGCATCTCTGCCTGTCACTGCGAACCCAACACCAGCTCTTAGCCAAAACTGGTAGACTGCCCCCCCCCCAAAACTTGTCTCTGGATCCGCCCCTGTGTCAAACTGGCCAAAACACTCAATTTCAGTGGTGGTTGAATAATTTTGAACACAACTGTATAATGCAAAGGCAAGGTTTAAAATATTTTACTGGTTATTTTCATTATGTAATCCAGCGAAGAGGATGAATGAAAGATATTTTTTTGTTATGAGTTGGATGTAAACTGGTCTCTTGATTTAGTTACAAGGCAAACAGATTTCAAAGCAGCTAATAATGTAAACGTATTTTCACTGCAACAGTTACTCCCCAGGCGATAGACTAAAAGGAATTAGTATAGTGCTTAATTAATTCTCTACTTTAAGCTGTGTTGAAGTTTACTGTGAAAAGCTAATCAATTAAACTTCACCAATCAATACTTGCCTAAGATGTTTAAGAAGAGAAAATATGTTAAGCTCTTCATAGTTCTATTTTCTTACAGTGATACCAATGATAAAGATACATATGCCATGTGTTTATGTCTCTCAGATTGGGTAGTACGAAAAAAAAATAGACTTCCTTTAGTAAGTCTTTCTCAAAAGACAATAATCTTGTAAGAACTACTAAGTCTAGTATTTTACAGAACTATGTACAGTGTAAAAAATGCAGTTTAGCTGAATCGAATTCATGAAAATAAAGAAAAGAACAACCAGTTTTCATTCAGAGGTTGTTGTGAAAACTAAAGTGACACATCCAGCTAGTTACTTTATTGACTGCTTGAAAAGTAAGATTTGAACGTAAAAAAAAAAGCATAAAACTGGTTGTTTTTTGTTTTTTTTTACTTTTGGCTGCTAGAACAAATTTAATACAGTTGTGCTTTCACTAACCCATAGTTAATTCCACTGCAAGCTGTGAGTTAAAAAGTATAAAAGGCGCATGCAGTTAATTCGCTGCCTGTGTTGAAATTATAAGTAAATGGAAAATAATAACACTCTCCTTGACACTCTCTGACTGTGCTACAGCACTATCTCCTACGCTCCTGGACAGAGTCACCACCCCAGTCTCACACAAATGAAAAACAATGACAGGAGGGTTTCAAGTGACACAGGAAGCATTAGCAAATGTTTTATTGTCTCCCCAAATAGCTAAGTGAAAGTGTGCTGGAATAAATTATAGACTATATTCCCAAACTTTTTATTTCCTTCCATCACCACTAACCATTTATCCCCTAAATATTATTCCTTTTTCTAACTATCAAGTGAAGAAGGTGCAGACCACGTCTTTTTTTTTTATGCATTTTATCAGGATGGATACATTCAGAATTCTCTCGTTTTCAAGTATGTCCTGGGTGGCGAGTATGTACCGTTAAGTGTCTTGCCCAAGGACACTTACTGGAGAGGTGCTCTTGCCAGGAATCAAACCTGTGTCTCCACGGTTATAGAGCATTGATGTTACCTCTACTTCACCCAACTGGTACAAAAGAAACCCCTTTAGAATGTGGTACACTAACACAATAGTTTGCCAATCAAATTGAGCTGCTACTCCCATCCATTTTATAGTGCCATTAATAAAAAGAAAAGAATAAATCGATAGTTGGGAAATAGTCTATTATGTGATTCATTACTCATTTTGTCCACGTAGTGCTTTGTGGATACGATTGTGAGCAAAGTTTGTGAGTGGCTTGAGACAGGACAAATGACAATGTTTGTGTGGGTACTGAGAATGGGCACAAGCATGAGAGGCCTGCCCTATGGTGAGTCTCCGCTCAGGTCTCAAAAGGATTTAGCTCGATGGTGCCATTAGAGAGGAGGCTAAGCCTTATGTAGTCAGGCTGCTGAGACTCAAAACGGTGGCCAGAGCCAAAATGCCTCCTCTGCATGAGTAGAACCACAACCCTTGACAATCATTATAATGTTCAACAAAATGACAAATTGCCCAAAAAATGGGCTTATTGTTATTTGTCTGAAAATATGTAGTATTTTCTGATATAGATGTAAACTAACGAGTTATGTGTACAAATAATATGAAGCCCAGTAGAAAATAATGTAAACCTATGATATTGGTGAATGTGGATAAATGGTAATTATAGTAATAACTACAGCCATTATTTTTCCTTCGGGGCTAATTATTCTATAGACATATAAATATTGCATTCCGAATTGCACATATTCTCCAAATTACACTGTGTGATGCTGGAAGTGGTGTCTTGGGATCTGTAACAATTTGTAGTAAACCAGAAACTAACTGACCAAATGCACTGATGTCAACATAAGAGAAGGGAAACCATAGAAATGACCTGTGATGTGTTGTCCTGTCTTAGAGATAAAAGGTGTTCAAAGATTACAGAGTGTATGAAAACATTGCTGTGCCTAACAGTGAAACACAGCCATTGCACTTTACAAAGTATAGTTTATATATTGCGATATGATCCTTAGTTATGTAATATGGAGATGTTCTTTAAATGAAAATTAACAGACTTCTGAATAATTCAGAAACTAGAGATCTGATCCAATAGTCATTTCTCATTAACAGTTTCTTCTGTAAAACATCTCGATGTGCACCCGCATCTAATACATTAAGAAATTGATATCTGCTATAGCACACACAAAGCAATAAAACGTAATAAGAAATTATGCCTTCATTCAAAATTAATAGGTTTAAGATTCTTGTTGAAATAATTAGGATTAAAAAGAGGAAAGAAAAAAAAAAACAATAGCGCATGCCATGAAAATCTATAGTAGAAACAGGAATATTGAATAGGATCTGCCATAATACGGATTAATCTGCCTTGGAGGAATATGAGCCATGTATCGAAAATTAAATATAATTTGCTTGAAAATAGAGAAGCAACAGAACTCAAGTTTTAAATCACAATGAGCCGAAAGAGGAAAAAAAATAGAACTAAAGGTCATCGTTTTCTAATTGAGAGGAAATTGGCTTTGCAAACAGAGTATTGCATATTACAACTGTATTAATAAGTACAAGCTTCCAGCTGTTACATTTCTAAGTTATAATGTGGCCATGAAGGTAATATTTAAAGCATTTTTGTCTATTGGAGACAAATATGCTGAGGGATTTTAAGAATGTTTTTTAAATATGTTTGCTAAATCAAAATGTTTTAATGTATTCTATTCATAAACCAAACACTTCATCATGTTTGCATTAATATAGATATAGAGTGTTGTCTCTTAATTTTTTTAAAAGGAGACTACACACACACAAGCATTAGTTTTTTGAACGTTTTTGTATACCGCAAGTTCTTAAATAATGACATAGGGAAAATGGGTACTTCAATATAAAAATATGCAGATAATGTTGCACGCATCTGCCCCTTTCTAACCCCGGACTCTACTAAAACATTTATCCAAGCTTTTATTATCTCCTGCCTTGGCTGCTTTAACCTTCTTCTCATTGGCCTTAAACAATCCCAGAGTATCCCTCTAGAGTCGAGATTGTGTAGGTCCGCTGAGAGATCGTGGAGGGAGACCAAGGACTATTTGTCCCAGTCTCACTCTCCTCCCGGCGTCCACAATTGGCAGATCGGGCCGCCATTCTCATTGCGGGATGAGAGGTGAGTATCTGATTTTTGGGGGGTTTTCAGCTGGGGATAACTGATTCTACAGAAGCGGAATCAGTTAACACCAGCTCCGAGCTGTGGCTAACATTTCAGTTAGCTGCTGCGGTGCGCAATTAGTGATAGGATTTTGTCACCTTAACGCTCATTACTCTTTGCGCTCCCTATGTCAAGTATAGGCAGCGCAAAGTACAGTAAACTCACGCTAGAAAGTGCTATTACAGATTCAGATTTTTTAACCCATTAGCGATTGGGATCTGATCTGGGCATCCCGCTATTGCCTCTTTTAATCTAGCACGAACACTCACATATGTGAGTACTAGTATTAAGGAGCTGACAGAGCCCTATGTTTTTTTAATTTTTTTTTAGGAAATTACGTGCTAGTGAAGGGGTTAAAAAATATTATTTTGTAGATTTTCTCCTTCAGGACCTGGCATTGCAACCCATATATCATTGTGTCCAGTCCAGTATCAAGGTGGAACACCAACATACAGTATTCTTCTACTTCCTTGGGTTAGCAGACCTATATGGACTATACTGCCATACAATTTCTACAATTACAGCAAAACTTGGTTTGTTTCATGGCACAGATCAATCTGAATATGACCTAATTCACAATAATACATTATTACGTACAGTTTCTCAACTTTTTTTCATAATTCCTCTTTCCTTAGTCATGTACTTAAAGTCCAAATTTATAATTGCAATGGAAAGAACAATTGTTTGCAGCCATAAAAGTGTAAAGTCCCGTAATATTGATTATGGAACTGTCAAAGCAGTGAAACATCATGCATTAGTCATGCCGAATAATGTTCCAAATCATGTTAGAGCATAACCTGGGAAGAGACATTTAGAAAACACAGATTGGTATGAAACAAGATTGTTCCTCCAAGTCACTAACATCTGTTTCTGCATTTAGTTCTAGGGCTGCAAGGCTTCCAGTTGTCATCGCATAAGTAAGAAGGGTCAGCGGCTTGTCAGGATTTCTTCTTTGTTGGCTCCAAAAGATGGGAATGTTAGAGGCACAGAGGAAATAAAGGCAAGGGAATACATTAATAGCATTACTGGTGGTTAGGCTTATCTCTACGAATGATCACATGAAGTATAATGTATCTGTGATCTGAGATAGTAAACACAATAAAAGAACCGGGGAATACAAAGAGGAAAACACAGATAATAACAGTATAGTGATTGGTAATATCATTGAAAAAAAATAAGTTTTGACAGTCTTTCAACTCGAATGATAAATATTGCAACTGCTACGGTAAAATAATAATTCACGGTTTATTCTTCTAGATCCAATCATTGTAAACAGTGTTCATCTATTACTTATATGACTTCAGTACAAAACAGAATCCAATATAAAATCATTTATTTTTGTGCCAGTTACAAATCTGGTACACAAATAGATGTATATATGTAATATATTAAAGATAGACATATTTACTTCACTTTTCCATGGTCACTTTATCATATTTTTGTTATTTTATATATTCATACTGATAGTTTTTGCTGCACATGTATCATAACAAAGAACATTTTGGAGACTGAAATAATAAACAAAATCAAGGAGTGTGAATTACAATGTACGTCAGGTCAGAAGGGTTTATCAAGAAAGTAGATAAATGGATCACCAAAATTAAGTGATGTTTGAATCAATATTGGCATGAGCAATAGGTTAATGTCGATGACCTGACGCAGGGAAATCAAACAACCACCATTCAAATAAAACAAGAGAACGCTGAAATTTTCCACGATCATAGACATCCACATTGAACAATAACGGTTAATCGGCAACATAATAAAAAGCGACCAAAGACAGCCCTAACCCTTGTCATTTTACATAATATTGATATTATTTTCATTATTCTTAATATTTATATTATAATATTTGTAATAAATCTGCAATAGGAAATACCACAAATATCACAAAAAATTATCGTGAGCACAATCAAAAGCTGAAGGGGGGGGGGGTCACCACACAAAAACATCCAGGATACAGCAAGTCACTCCACATGTAATAGATTCGGGAAAAGATTTCAGCTTTACTGTAGCTAATGAAGTACTATTATTCAGAAGCCCTCATCAGCAGAAGATCTGAATCATTCTGCAATACAAACCTGTCTTGGGCTGATGAGTGCTAAGGCCAGGGTCAGACGAGCGCACTATGTGCACCTGTACTGACGTGCCTCCCAATGTCCGTTGCAGCACTGTGACGCTTCAACGGGGCCGGCCACACGCTGTAGAGCACGCACAAATTGTGCGCGCTACAGCGGACGTGCTGCGGTTCTGCTGAAAGCCTCCCCGTCGAAGCACTATGACGCGTGTTCGACGGGGCTGCAAAGCGTGATCCTCCATAGGAAGATTGAGCTTTGCAGCGTTGAGCGCACTAACTGCGCGCAGTGAGGTGGCCAGACGGGCATTACAGTGGAAGGAATGTCCACTCTCATGGACGTTCCTTCTGCTCTGCAAAACACTTGTCTGACCCCGGCCTAACAACCCTGAAACAGCTGTCCAGGAGTGGTTTTTGATGTTCCAGCCCCTAACCTGCGCTTGAAGGCTGTTAAGCATGACATTGCACTGGCATATGGGGTGCAAAATGTAATGAGATACAAAAAGGAGAGACATTGTGGACTTATGCCTTACCCTTACTGCTGCATTTGGGGAAGGGTAGCAAAGAATCACTCTGAACAAAACAAGTGATTGCTCAAATGCGTACTTTATTCTGCAATGACTTTTATTCTCACTTTTGCAATTTGTGTAGTGGAGGATTTTAACCTCACTTTTTCCCCTCCCCCTTTGATATAATCATTGTTGATGATTTTCTATAGAAATATATATATATATCAGACTGCCTTGCATTAATATTTACATAAGTGTAGAGCAGTGCATTACTAATCTAAATTAATGAAGTACGTTGCGAGATAATGGTCTGCAGTTCGATGCAGGGTCATGTTTTAAAATTAGTCTTTTGCTCAATATAGGACATATTCTATGATCTCCATGTATAGGGCTCGATTAAATTAGATTGGCAGTTTTTTTGATGAACTATATCAGCTAGTTTTGAAATTTAAAAAAAAAGCATACATACAGGAATGAGTTATTAATTAGACCATCAGACGTGTAAATTAAATCACTGAAAAAAATTTAAGTTAAGAGCACCTAAGGATCAAACAACGAAATATCAGCTAGTTTTGACCAATATTTTTTCAAAATGTCGGTTGATTCATTCAAATGGATTAGGCCATGTCACAAAATAATAAAGAGTCTTTAAAAAAAAGTCGTCTAAAAAATACAAACAATACAAAAAGGTCTTTAAAAAAGACAATAAAAAGGGTCTTTGCAAAAAAGTATAAACGGTCTTCAAAACAAAGTTAAAAAAAGATAACATTTCATTTTTTTTACATTGAAATCTATGGGATTTCCCTGTTTGAACCTGTGAAATTGAAACACTGAAAATCAGTTTTTTTTGCTGGAATTTTGGTGCAATTCGGCATCTATGAATAGAAAACACAATAGTCTTCTATGGGACAACTGTAGTGCCACTTAATGCTGCAGACAGCCTGCGATTTGCACTGTATTTCGCTATAAATTCACCAAATTCTTAGTGAATAGACGAATTGCCCCAAAATTGCACTGAACAGTTAAATTCACTAGTCAATGAAATTCGGGGCCAATTAAATAACCCCTTATATTTTAAATGAAATAGATTTAAAATGAGACATTAAAGTTATCTTAAATTGCATGTAGATTTCTTTTAGTGCTTTGTACAACAAAACCCTTTAATTTATGTTTTCCTGAAACCTAATAACACGACAGAAGGTGATGAGATGTGATGTATGGACTTGGTCCTGGATTTATAAATAATAATGCAGTACATTTCAGAGGCACACTCACTGGAATCAGAAATTTCATCAAAGAATGCAGAGACATAGGCTGATCTTCAACGGGAATCAGCAGATAATACAAATGTGCTCCCTTGCATGTATGTATGTGAGGCTTTCACATCTGCAAATGACTGTCTTTTAAGAAACGCTATGAAGCTACCCATTTGGCAGAATAAAAAGAATCAGCAGCATAAACATATTTTTTTATGTTTTGTTTTATTTCCTTTTGAAATAGGCCATTACATATAAGTTTGTGTGTTCAGTAAAACAGAATGTCACCTTAATAAACTTTGAAGGATCTTCACGATTTAAATCTGTGAAGGGATAGACTCTAAAAAGCCTCCGTTTATGATTTCTGAAGGTTAATAAATGCACTGCCTTTTTTCCCTATGCTTAAAATCGTATAAGAGACTTGGTGAATGTATCCAATGTGAAAGAGAAAGGCTGGAGCAAAGAAATCTGAAACAGCAACACAAACTAAAACACAAATTCTTAATATATTGTTTCCATTTGTTTTTCAAAAGGATATTCGGATTCCATATGAGCAATAATACGGTTTATCACTACACTGTGCAAATATTGACGCTGATTGCTATATGCATGCAATTATTGCACCTTAAAATATGCAGAAACAAAGGGGGTTATTTAGAGAGGGGTGAAAAGCAGGAGAATGGCTGGAGAATGGAAAATTCTAGGTCAAAATAGCCAAACCAGAAAAATTCTCCCATTTATCTCACTTTCCAAATCAGCTATTTTGACCTAGAATTTTCCATTCTTCAGCATTCTCCTGCTTTTCACCTCTCCCTATAATCTCAATGCAAAGTGCTTTTCTTCATGCTTCATGTGTGCCTATATTGAGCTTGAAAAAATCATATTGGTACAAAACTTTGTAGCATCATGATGCATTGACTCTATAATTACTGTATACTGTATGGTTGCAATTAACTAATTCCAGAAAAAAGGCATAGTTGTATTCCAACTTTGAATGGAGTACAGTCACGAGAAGTGTCTTCATTTTCTTTGATCAGTGGTTCCCAACCCTGGTCCTCAAGTATCCCTAACAGTCCAGGCTTGTCCGATATTTGAAGGTGATCCTTAATATCTGACCTGTTAGGGGTACTGAAGTACCAGGGTTGGGAACCACCGATACAATAAATTTAAGACAATTCTGATGACTGTACACCCATTCAAAGTTGGAATGCTGTTGACATGTCTTATAGGAAAATTGAAATTGCAGTATAGTCTCACTACTTGTCAACAGAGTGAACATAGTCCAAATCAGGTGTGTTCACCCTTGGCCCTCCAGATGTTTCAGAACTCCATATCCATGATACTCATCCATTCATTAGGTCAACAGAGCCATAAGGGAACTGTAGTTCCAAACATCTGGAGGGCCCATGTTGAGCACATCTGGTCTAAATTATGTTTCAACATCGTATTATATATTTTTTAAAAACATTGCTTGAATGAAATGTCAGTGAAGGGGAAGCCAGCAACATTTATCTCTGCTGGCTGGCCAACATTCACTCATGGGTCAAGCCTAAAGTTATGTTTGGGTCCAGTGCCCTGTGTAAAATATTTTCAACTATGGCTCATAATTCAGAAATCAGTTGTTAGATTCCAATTACTGTCTTATTTTTGGAACCTGCCCTTAGCCTTTTTATTTCTGTTGTGTTAGCCTTTTATATGTTCTGTATATACTATGACATTTAGTGCTTGTACAGTTCAATTACAAAAAAGAGTTTCACGCACTAATACATCAACATCCAGGTCCCATGGAGTATAGGTTGCTTAACAGATAGTATTATCAAGCACAAACTGGTCATTCCAGGCAGGGTGCGGAGAGGAGCATTTTATTTGGAAACTTCTGCAAATAAATTGGTTCCCTTTGCATCCAACCTGAAGTGACCAATCTTTTTGTGCTTAATTTAGTGCTTGCTTATCACTCATACGATATCATAATTGATGAATAAAAAAGACAGATCATGCCATGATTAGGGATGAGCTGTTCGGTTCGATCTGTTACGAGTTCGCATCGAACATCGGGCGTTCGACAGTTCGCGAACTTCGAACTTTTTGGGACATTCGCCAAAAGTTTGAAAAAAAAATATTTTGAAAAAAGGATAAAAAATGCTTAAAAAATGCTAAAAAATCTAGAAATAAAGAGACTCTTTACTTCAGAATATTATAAGCAACGGTTTATTAGATATTGAATTAAAATGGGAATATTTTTAACATTGAAGCCTATGAGGATAAAACATTCTTGTTACTAAAACATCAGGCAGACACAGCCCTCTAATCAGGCACTGTAGAGGGCAGCCTGCAGGGGCATCCCAAGGATCCCCTTGAGGAGCATGCGATGACAGAGCTGCGACTGTGCGGGCTAGCCGCACAGGTGCATGTGGCAGAGACAGGCAGCGCAGGGAGGGAGCCACTGCACCTGCGGCCACGGCAGACCCCCAACCAGGATCCAGGGAGTCCCCACTGACCACCAGGCTAAGGTAAGGTGACACATTTCTAAAAAAATAAAATCCAAGGACATTTTTAAATGTCCCCGGGAACATAAAAAAAAACTTTTTTTTTCTTCCTCTACCTTGCTGAATGTATTTAATTATATATATTAGATACATTCAGCCAGGTAGAGGGGGTGGCATGTGGGCTGCGCGGGGTCTCAGGCAGTGGTTTGTTATTTTGTGTGTATATTTTTAGCAAATTTATAGGGGAAGGTAAGGGCAGGTATGATATATATATATATATATATATATATATAAGATCTATATCTATATTCTTATAAATATATATATCCAGACTTGTATTACACACACATTTTGGCAACTAATTGCCCTCCCCCCATTTGGCTGATCCCTCCAGAAGAAATGTTGAACCCGATAGAGCAGAGAATAATATATATATTCTCTGCTCTGTCAGGTTCAATATTTCTTCTGGAGGGATCAGCCAAATGGGGGGGGGGCACATTTAGTTGAGATTGTCCAAATGCCACCCCCCCTATGTGAGTATGTGTATATATGGTCTGAAGTTTGTAGGTGGGTGTATATATATATCTGCGTGTTGATATATACGTATATGTCTGTGTGTGGTATCATTGCATCCCTACTCTATACACGGCGCTCCATGTCCCTATAATATATATGATCTGGGGTTACCTTTTTTTTTATATTTTTATACTATTCCTATTAAATTAACAGTAATTTTTTATGTATTTTATTCAGTAGAAACTTTTTTTTGCCTATATAACATGTGCTTTGTGATAATAAAACGGTTTTGTGTGTACATTTTAATTTAGTTAGTGGATTCCTGTCCAGTGCGGTGAGAAGCAAACGTAATGCAGTGTAGACATGCTGCGAGGTGGAGCAGAGTGAAGTCAAGCTTGCAAAATGTTTGCTTCTCTTCGCTTCGCTACGCTGTGCGTCGCTACACGCTCAGTGTGTCTCAGCCTTTATTCCCGCATCGCTATCTTACCGAATCAGTTTGTATACTTGTTACTGACCCTGCTTGTTCTGAGGACCCGATCTGTTGCCGACTTTGCCTGCCATTTGACTATTCTCTCTGTGTATTCCCTGCCTGTTCTGTTTGCTTCCTGTTGCTATTGGTGTGCGCCGATTCTCACCATATACAGTAGCGCAGTACAAGTACCTAAACATTGCTGAGCCGGTTTTGTTATAGCTGCTGATGTAACTGAATAGATCGGGGATCTCTTCTGCATTACCAAAACCTCCACCACTGCACTCTTCCACAATACCACAGAGGTGTTACTTACGGTGTAAAGGCACTTGTTGCCACCAAAGGCAAAATATTTGGGTGCACTGCCACTGACGCCTATACCAGATTCATATCATTTTAATATTTGACCGCAGGGTCCAACCCTGCACTCTTCCACAATACCACAGAGGGGTTACGGTGTGACGGCACTGTTGCCGACACTAAAGGCCAAATTTTAAAGCACCTATTGTTACCTTCATCCAAAGCCTGCATAAGTTTCACCATAATTTAGCCAAAAAAAATCACTAAACTTGTTCTGCGTGTCCTAAAATGTCTCCACTTTTAATACAGACTGCCGCCCCAAGCAGTTGTTTATGAATAGATTAAAGGAAAACCATTTACCATAATTTGAAATGTAATTTTTTTGTTTTTAAATGTTTCTATACATCCTACAAATCCGCCACTTCACGGGCAGGTTATGGGGACCTCCTAGGCACGATATTTGAAGGAATTTTTCGTTTTTATTCTTAACCTTTATTTCATGGAAAACTCACTGTTCCTTTAAAAACGTTTTTTTTTTACTTTTTGTCCTTGTTTCCTGTCCCCCAGGGCACTATCCGGACCCCCATACACCTTTTATGACAAATATCTAGCATATATGCCCTCTTGGAGGGCACTCTAAAAATCAAACGTTCGAGGCCCATTGACTTGCATGGAGTTCGGTTCGTGTTCGAGTTCGAATTTGAACTTTTGAAATTGTTCGAGTTCGAATGCGAACCGAACACGGGGGTGTTCGGCTCATCACTAGCCATGATGTTGTTTTCTTGTTCTGTTTAAAATGTCATTACATTTCCACTGTTCTTACATGGTGGTTTGCAATGTGCTGTACACAGACTCTACCTTTTTGAGTGAAAGGATTAGTAATTGTAATTCCAGAGGTATTTTCCCCTCTCATTGCTATGAGGAGAGGAGCTACATATAAGTTAGTACCCCTATGAATTTGGGTCAAGAAATTGGGTTTCTTACAACACTCAAAGACTTTGCATCTTTGGTTGAAATTTGCATCTTAGTTCTAAAACAAACACATACAGGCCTATTCACTAAAGATGAAACTCAGGAGAATTGGTTGGAGAAGTGAAAATTCTAGGTCAAAATAGCCAAACCAGAAAAATGTTCCCATTTATCTCACTTTTCACATCTGCTATTTGGTCTAGATTGTTCATAGAAACATAGAAACATAGAAAAATGTCGGCAGATAAGAACCTTTCGGCCCATCTAGTCTGCCCAATTACATGGATACTTTACCTGGATTTATCTTTTGTTTAGGATAGCCTTATGCCTATCCCATGCCTGCTTAAATTCAATTACTGTTTTGGCCTCTACCACTTCTACTGGAAGACTGTTCCATGTATCCACCACCTTCTCAGTAAAATAATGCTTCCTGATGTTACTTTTAAACCTTTGCCCCTCTAATCTCAGACTATGTCCTCTTGTTTTGCTATTTTGTTTCCTTTTAAATATACTCCTTTCCTCTACCTTGTGGATTCCCTTTACGTATTTAAATGTTTCTATCATATCTCCTCTGTCTCGTCTTTTTTCCAAGCTGTACATGTTAAGATCATTAAGCCTTTCCTGGTAACTTTTCTCCTTCAAGCCGTACACCATTTTAGTAGCCCTTCTCTGAACTCTCTCTAAGATGTCTATATCCTTCTGGAGATACGGTCTCCAGTACTGCACACAGTACTCCAAGTGAGGTCTCACCAGTGCTCTGTACAGTGGCATGAGCACTTCCCTTTTCCTACTGCTAATACCTCTCCCTACACAACCAAGCATTCTGCCAGCATTTCCTGCTGCTCTATTACATTGACTACTTACTCATTCTCCTGAGTTTCACCTTTTAGTGAATAGACCTGATAGAATTACTATTTGAAGTTACAGAAGATGATTCTTTTCCTTCTTTTCAAGACTAGAAACAGAGCTAGCGCAAGTGTCTCATACCTTATTATGTCAATGGGTACTAACAAAATGGAAATGGACTTGATTACTTCCATGCTCTTAAATCAATTAAATAATGCATCCATAAGTGAGGAATTAAAAGTGCATGCCACCGTAGAGAAGAATAATTATCTAGGTACACTGAAAAGAGATATTCACTTACATTTATTCCATAAAGAATATTTCACATAAAGCCCAATAAACATGTGTGGACTCCTGTTCATTTTTCACTTGGTGTTGAGTCTATTTTTGTCTTGAAGGCATGTTCACTAAGCCTCTTCAATCTGCACATTTTGGGCTGAATATTTCCAGTTCAATGGTGTACTCTGTCAACCTTTTTCTTTTATATCCTTTTTCATTTACTTTTTAGACACAAGTATCATGTGTCATCAATAAAAATGGTATATTATTGTTTAAAACATATAATAAAAATAACTTTGTAGTGTATTTCTAGAGATTCAGAATTAGTAGCTCCTTGCTGTACATGAACTGCTCCTATTCTTTGTAATAAGAGTGAACTATTCCATGGAAATATCCTTACCTACAAAACTCTCACTAACTCAGCTCCCCACTACCTGTCCTCACTAATCACCAAATACACCCCAGCCCGCTCCCTAAGGTCAAACAGTGACCTGCGACCTAGCTTCTCCCCGCATCACCTCTTCCCATGATAGACTGCAGGATTTCTCACGCGCAGCCCCCACTCTCTGGAACGCTCTCCCTCGTACTGTCAGACTTTCCCCTAACTTCTCTTCCTTCAAACGCTCCCTTAAAACGTTCCTATTTAGGGAAGCCTACCACCCAACTCACTGACGCAACCATCAATCACTCTCACCTTACAGTCCTCTCCTCCTGTTTCCAAACCAACCCTCCTAGATTGTGAGTTCCTACGGGAATAGGGCCCTCATCTCCTCCTGTACGGTTTGTCAAATGTTGTTCAATGTATTGTAACCCTGTCTATACTGTGCCTATTGTACAGCGCTGCGGAATATGCTGGCGCTTTATAAATAAAGAATAATAATAATAATGGAAACTCACTGTTCTTGGCTCAAGTCGGTATTTTAACAGCGACTCATAATAGTGTTAGTAACAGGGAGTCACTAAGGGTTTTGGGCTCTATAGTGGCTTAGTGGCTCCCTGTTACCAGCGAGAGGGAAATAGGGTCACAATACTTCATGTAGCTTTTCCATCATTCCGAAGAAATATACAGCAAGTGAGCCATACTGTTGCCACTCTTACTTTTGAATTTTAAGAACTGCGCAAATTTTTTGAATAAGATTGTGTAGCGCTCACTCCCGGAGGAGCCGCTGAAAATGAACCACAGGTCAGTCTCCCCGCACTAGGGAATAAATATACTCCAACACAGTTGTGAGTTTTTATATTTATATAGTTTACTAAAATATTTGAGCAGATGTTGAAACACGGTATTCACAAGTATTATTACAGTATTTTCGTATCCCGGTAAAACGCGTAGCGGAAAAGAAACGAAACACGAGGCTTCGTTTTTCGGAAAATAAAATATTCGCAACCGAACATAAAAGCAATGCAATTTCCCGATAGTTCAGAAAAAGAAAACACGTAGCAAAACCCCGAATATACAATCCCTTCGTATTACGGCAAACGCGCAACGGAAAAAGAGGAAAAATATATATTCGGAACGTATCTTTATTTTCAACCCCTATTCCGATTCCTAAAAGAAAATGAGTCCTGCACAAGTTAAGTCCCAAGAGGTGAAGGGTGTATATGTGTGTGTGGTACCCGGGTACTGTTCAACTGGCCAGTGAGTTTATTTAAAGAAAGTCTTCGACTAGTCAGTTGGGGCCCTGTGGACTTTAAACAGAAAACAGCAGCTTGACCTTTAATCACAAACAGCCTTGGAGGCCTCTCACCCATCCGACGCAGGCTTTAGGCTCCGCTGACCCAGGACGTCTCTCCTCCGGATTTTGACTGGGTGTACTAGCGGCCGGATCCGTTGTCTCACTTTATGCCGCTTGTCCAGCTCACCGCCTGCTCTCCGTTCGATTCCGCCGGTCTGCAGCAGTGTCTGGGCTCTGGCGAGTTTCCTTCTCCTCAGGCTAGGTGACCCAAACCGGAACAACAGGTCTCCCTCAGGCTTTGGGCCTAGATTCTCCCGCGATCTCCTCGGTGTGTCTGCTTTCTCCGCTTCCCTCGCGCTCCCTTGCCCTTTCTCCACGAGGCAGAGGATGTAAGTGTCCAGTCCCCACCCACTTCCTGTCTTCTCGCAAAGCATGCCGGGCATTGTAGTCCCAATGTCCAGTATCTGATCGCGATAGTCTCCATCTTGTGGCCAAAAATAGGTACTGCCACAGCAAGATGATTTTTAACACAGCGCTACAATTGTAACAGCCACTGGGGGTGACTGGTCTTCGGCTTTGAGACCAGACCTGAACCTGTTACGGTGTCTGTCCCTCCTCTTCAGCCAAGCTGATCCACAGCAGCTTTCCTTCTCACAAATCTCTGCCAGAACATGATGGAGTGCTGTATATTTCTAAGTATCTCTCCCCAAACAACAGACACAACTTAATGCAGGGGAAAATGAATAAAATTCTTTAATGGGAAATTGTTCCAGTTATATGGGCAACAGAGAGGGGGAGTTGAAATGACACAATCAACAGAATATTTTTTTTCATGAGGGGGAGTTGAATTCCTTCAGAGGACACAGAAACCTAATTAGTACGCAGTAGACGAAATTAGCAAATAAACAACATCAGACTAATCTAAGGACAAACAGATAGCAAGAACAATATGTATACATTATATCTCTAACACAAACTAATTCCTAAAATACAAACAGTTTCAAGATAGAAATATGTTTAACTCATTAACAATTACATGCCCCTTCTGCCATTATCCTTGAGAACTGGCTTTGCCAAATTGGTCCACGATCTCTTGGCAGGAGGCCAGCATTCACATTTCTTCAACAGGCAGAGAGGGCATGTATAGTGTGGGCAAGGGTGCCATGGAGGGTGAGGATACAAAGGTAGAGGGAGCTTTGGTTACACTGTAATATTCTCCAAACTTTAGATACGTAAACCAAATTTTTGTACATTTTTGTGTACATTTTTATGGCTTCTTGGTTAATAGTTAACATTATTATATCTAATATCACACCCATGTGTCTTTTATTTATGAGGTATGATACTACATTATCAGGGTTATTCAGAGAAAGGTGAAACTCTGGAGAACTTTTGGAGAAGTTAAAATTCTAGGTCAAAATAGCCAATTTGGAAAGTGAGATAAATGGGAGAATTTTTCTGGTTTGGCTACTTTGACCTAGAATTTTCACTTCTCCAAACGTTCTCCAGAGTTTCCCCTCTCTCTGAATAACCCTGCATGACTTTGAATTTAGTATTTCTGTATTTTGTGTTTTTTTTATATATATATTATATAAATAAATTCTTATGCATGAATTAAAAACAGAACACTTACAGGTTATCCCAACCCAGAGGAGTACAGATCAGTAGTATTTTCTTTTCAAGTCTTTTTGAATTGATATTTCCGGTATTGCATTACTTAAAAGCTTAAAAATCCTAAACAAATTGGTTGAAATTTACAAATACTTAGTTGCAGACATTTCTGTAGAGCAGTAAAATGTCGTACAGAGAAATGACCTTACATAGGAAAACACATTTTCTGAGGCTCTTGTTCAAGAAGGTAAAGGGTTAAATGCAGTCAACATTTTAGTTAAACTTGGATGGGATTTAAAGCAGTAATGATACGGGTTAAGCGTTGCTGTGGTCTGTGTGTGTATGTGTATTAAAAATATTATTAGCAATGCGTAACATTTTCAGGAGGTTATATGCGAAAGAGAGTTTGTCAAAATTAATGATAATCAGACAGGGTCACACAGAAAATAGTCATACATATTCATTTGGCGTTCTTAGATTCGGCTGAAGCGTTGTGGCGGCTCGTGGGAAAACACGCTTGGATTCTATATCAAAATTAGAAGCTTTTAAAAATTGGGTTCAGAGTACACTGTTCCCTGATGAATATTTCAGACGGGTAAAGCTCTACAGTGCTGAGTTGTGAGGATCAAAGTCATTGCATACATAAAGGAGGATATCTATGTCCTATGTATATTGGAATGCCTGCAGCATATTTCTTCTAAGTAATGAAGTGCAGCCCACATGCAGCACTGGAAAGGGTTAACTCAGTCAACTTAATTTTAAACTGCAGTTGACTGTATTCCTTTAGTGATAATTAGCTCACATTGATTATTTATTAAGAAATCTGCGGAGAATTAATATTTTATCACATAGCATTTCCATAACACTGAATACCTTTTATTTTATTCTATTCTTCAATGTAAATATATAAATATTCTTAAAAAAATACCATAAAGAGAGAAGAATTGCTAACTTTGTGTTAACATTTCATGGATTGTTATGTTGTGTTGAGAGCACTTTAATTTTAAGTATTTTTGACTCTTCTATCTCTTTTATTGAGTGCAAACCGTTAAGGAGGTACCTATACTGGCCTTTTACAGGGTACAGAACAGTATTGAAAGCAATTCTAGTGGTTTACATTAACCTAGCTTGCAGTCCAGTAAAACAACAATTTTACTAACTTCTACTATTTAAGTATTTTTGTCTAAGGCTGGCTGTCCACTGGATCCGTAACCATGCGACCGACTGGTTCATCTGACAATGGACGACGTCGGTAGTACGACATCATGTGACTGGGCTCGTCCACTGCGGTAGACTATGGACGACCCTGGTCAGACAAGGTTAGACCACGTTGGGCAACTAGTATTGTCCACTGCTAGCAATTAGTAAGAAGATGTTGGAGGATTGATATTAAAAAAACCTGTTTATTTTGTTTTTTTACGGGACTATAGAACCATTTTCATTCTATTTGTGGAAACAGTCTTCTTCCATTCTGCTGCTGGAAACACTACAGTCCTTTGGGTACCTTTGGGTATGGTGTGTGTGAACATGGATTTGGCGCAGCTGGACATCAAGGGCATGATGTCTTGGCTCCCTCTTGTCCCACAGAGGGTTTAGGTCTCGCACAATACTGTTAAAAAATAAAAAGGAATTAAAATGAGTCTAAATAAAATTAAAAATGTTACTTAAAGTAAGAAAATGTCTGTTACATAAAAAAAATAAAAACATTTAGGGCATTTAACAACACTTTGGTACAGTTTAATATTGGTTCAGGGCTAGTCCTACCTATCTCTCTTGCACAGATTCTAATATATGCATTACTCACTCAATTTGTTTCTCCACATCCATCTGTTCTAGCCAACAAGATGCGACAAATTCAGTGGGAATCACACTGATTGCTTGTCGCTTGCGATCGCTACCCGGCGGCGGAAGTCGGATGTTGGACGTAGGATGCAATGGATGATGGTTCCATTCTGCTACACATTGTAGAAGCAGTCGCAAGTTATCGGGCAACGTCGGACAATCGCACCATCGCACAAATACGGACCCAATGGACGGCCAGCCTAAAAGGAGTTCATCCTATTTCTTCAGCTGCTTTCTGGAGCTTCATGGATCAGCAGCCCACAGTAATCCTTATATGCCTTCGTGGTTCACAGCAGTAGGTGAGCAGGGCCAGATTAATATTTCTGTGGGCCTGGAGATGAAGATTTTGGTGGGCTATTTTTGGAATTTAGTGAAATGAAATTTTGCTCACTTTATACGTGACAAATGGAAAATGCCATCGCTTTGGAACTAAAAATAAAATAAGTTTATTTTCTTCTTTTAGATTTTACATGGTCATGTTTGGTATCAATGCAAAGTCCAGACTCTGACCTGTCCAATGATGCCTCACTTGACCTTGTGCGGTGTAAAGATTAGAGACGCAGAGTTCCAAAGTCCCCCCCGTGCTCCTCTCTGCAGTGTGGCGGTTTTTGATCGAACAATAATGGACTGTGCCATCACCTCCTGGGCCGGATTTGCATCTCAGGAGCCTGTTGGCACAGAAATGTGGAGCTCCCCTTCTCCCACACAATAAAAGAAATAAACATGCAGAATGACTTTTTAAATTTTCGTTTTGGGAGAAACTAAAAAAAAAAAATTTAAAAAAATTCTCTCTGCACTCAAATCAACAGAAGGGGCAGAATGAATCTGTTGCCTTAGTTGAGTTAGTGCAGTGGCATTGCTGGTTTATATGTAAAAGCACATGTTGCCTCTGCCGTAGAACAGGGGAAAAAAATATTTTTCATTTTACTGTTTAATTTTTTTAATTTTTTTACCCTTTACATGGTCATGATTGGTATAATTGTAAAGACCAAACTCTATCCTCTCCAATGACGCCTCACTTAAACGTGTGTACAATTCAGAGATACCGGTTCCAAAGTCCCCCTGCCTCTCCACACTGCAGTGCTACGGTCTAGGTTGTCAGTGAAACAATGCTTTGCATTGTCAGCTCCACACTTGCTGTCAGTGTGGGAAATAAGAAGGTGAGTTAGTGCAGCGTCACTGTCAACTTATTAATAGTGCTGGGGTAGAAAAATATTATTTTATTTATTTTGAATAAGTCTAACCTGGTTATATTTGGTATCACTGGTAAGGACATAATCTGGCCTTTCCAATTATCCCTCATATGTCTCTCTAGCCTTTAGGGCTCCAGAGATACAGAGGTCGAAATAATTGAATTTTTTTTCTTTTTTTACAGAGCAAGGCACCCCCTTGCGGCAGGGGCCTGTAGGCACATGCCTACTCTGCCTAGTTAAAAATCTGGCCCTGATCACCTCCATCATTGATGGTGACATGAGAAATGAGATGGTGAGTTAGTGCAGCATCATTGTTCACTTTATAATTGAAAAGTGAACAATATTGCTGTGTTAGAAAGAAAAAACAAAGAAATATTTATTATTTTATTTCTTATTGCTACTTAAAACATGGCCATGTTTGGTATCATTTCTGCGGGCTTATTATGGATCATGGGCATGCAGCTACTGCTCCAATAACCCCTATGTGTTACTTCCTCAGCCCCCGCTGCGCTGCCTAGGGGGTCTGGACACCCGGCGGTGTCGCTGGCTGGTCGAGTGCCATCAGTTGGTAATGGCCGATCGGCGTCTGAGGGGTGGGGCCTGGCGTGGTCACGAGGAGCCGCCGGGTTTAAAGTAGGACGCGAGAGATTGCTCGTCGCCCTGATGTGGAGTTTAGTTCCCGCATCGCCTGCTGTCTAGCATCGTTACTATTGATTACCCAATTGCCGACCTGCCTGTACGAGGACCCTGTTTATGTTTTGATCCGGCTTTCCTTATCGACGATTCTCTTGCTAATTCCTTGGTCTTTTGTCTGAGCGGCGTTCAGTATTCATGCTTATGTTCTACCGCTCGTGTGCAGTTTGGAGGTCTGCCCGCCAGTTTGGTAAACTCATCTCTCGTCCAAGACCTCTGCTGACTAATCAATCTGGTTTGAGTCCTAATCACAAGGCTTCCGATTGTGTGTCTGCCTGCCAGGTCGAGAGACCTAGTAATCGCTCCAGCTGTCTGTTATATGTTCCTTCTGTTTGCTGCCATAACCACAAGTTCTCTGTGTGACTGCCCTGCAGGCTGCTCAATTCACCAACCTCGCTAAAAACAAATCTACTATTCACAACGTCTATCTTATACCAAGTCATTCTCATGTATCCATGCAATGTACCTATGTGAATAGAGTTATTGTGTTTTCATTAAGCAGCCTCTTGGTCTCGAAACCAATTGGGCAGAAGGTATTCAGGATTGTGTATAACCTCCCTGGCTTGGGAGACTAGGCATTACAGTCCTCATTTCTTTTCGTGTTATAGAAATCTGTTGATTAAGATCAGGGCCGGTGCTAGACTATTTTGCGCCCTAGGCAAGACCAGCTACTTGCACCCCCCCAAAAAAAGATGGATATAATATATTGCCCCAGCTCTCACATGGGTATATTTGCCCCAGCTCTCACATGGGTATATTTGCCCCCAGCTCTCACATGGATATATTGCCCCAGACCAGCTCACACATGGATATATTGCCCCAGCAGCTCACACATGGATATATTGCCCCAGACCAGCTCACACATGGATATATTGGCCCAGCAGCTCACACATGGGTATATTTGCCCCAGCTCTCACACGGATATATTGCCCCCAGCTCTCACATGGATATATTGCTCCAGAGCAGCTCACACATGGATATATTGCCCCAGACCAGCTCACACATGGATATATTGCCCCAGCAGCTCACACATTGGATATATTGCCCCAGCAGCTCACACATAGATATATTGCCCCAGACCAGCTCACACATTGAATATATTGCCCAAGACCAGCTCACACATGGATATATTGCCTCAGACCAGCTCACACATGGATATATTGCCCCAGACCAGCTCACACATGGTTATATTTGCCCCCAGCTCATATGGGTATATTTGCCCCCAGCTCATATAGGTATATTTGCCCCCCAGCTCTCACCTCCGGGTCCTGTCTGCTCTCACCTCCTGTGCCCCTCCTCTGCACGTCGCTGTCACTTATCTATCACGCTGCGCGCTTGCTCTGGGCGCAACATGATCATGGAAGCAGCTCTCGGAGCCTGTCCTTGCTGAGGGGGCGGGGTTATCCCCGCTTCCCTCACTCTCTATTGAACAGCCACCGCGAGCTGTCTTCCATGATCACGCTGCGCCAAGAGCAGCGTGATCGATAAGTGACAGCGGCTGGCAGAGGTCTCGGCTGCGCCCTAGACCAGGGCCGTAGGAAGGGTGAGGCCAGTGAGTCACTCACTTATTATTTCATGCAGAGGGGGAGCACAGGGAAAAGTGCTGCCCTGCAACATGTATAATTCATATGCCTATTTAAAGATAACGTGTGGGGGGGCACAATTTTCTGTTCTTGCCTCGGGTGCAAAAGGAGCTAGTTACGGCTCTGCCCTAGACCGGCGCTGCGCTCTAGGTGGGCGCCTACCTTGCCTAGCGGCAGCGCCGGCCCGGTTTAAGATCCAAAACACGCTGACCTGGGATGAGCGCAGTAGCGCTCGTTACACTATGTTAATCCTGCCCTGTAGGTGAGAGCATCTGAAATTTCATCAGTGTCAAAGGAGAAAAAAAAAAGCGATTAAGAATCCGTGGGTTTCCTGATCCTGTCCACAGGGAGCAATAACTGGTCAGGTTTGCAATATATCTGAAGCACAACAGGCCAGGTTTTCAATTAATCTGAAGCAGAACACAGGCGATATGATTTGTTGCTCAGTGATTGCAATATTCACTCTGCATTTCCCCATGGGAATCCTTAAAATCTGGTTTATTAGTGGTAACCAGGGATTTGTTTCTGGTGATAGTACGCACAGATAGACGGTACAGGCACCTTACCAGCCAGCAGCCCCAATGAGCAGAGGTGACAAAGCATGATGCTCTGAGATCCTCCTGCAGTGACAGGCAGGGAATCAGAAGTGACAGGCAGTGAGGATGGAGCAGCTGCCTTCAACTTTCAGGCTGCTGAGAGACCTGTTGCTGATGGACTCCAGAAACTACAGGACCTAACAGAACTGCAGGAAGGTCCCATGACTGATTGTCTAAAATGTTGCTGCTGGAGAGTGAGGAGCAGAAATCCCATAATCCCTGTCAGGTGAGGCGTTATGGGCCCTTGACCTCCCCTCCTCTCCTTCACTGTAAGCTTTCTTATCTCTGCAGCTGTCAGGAGTGACAAGACAGACCCTGCCTCCTCCTGCAGTACAACAAGCTGGGGTCTCCAGTCCAGTGTCTAGGAGCAGACACTGCTGGAAAGGAGAATCTCCTTTTCAACCCTTGGAAAGCCAGGGACCTGAGCAGCACCCAACTTCAATTGTCTTGTAGCTATCCCTCTTTGTCTTGAAAAAGGGTTTTCTATGATTTCTGTAAGTGTGGTGCAGTATATATTGAGGTTCATTATATATTGTATCCACTATCTGCACTCACCCCCAGCTTAAATATTATTGCAGTCCATATTCATTGCCCTGGTGCACAGTTTCTGGTTCCCAGTCATTAGATTAACCCCTTTACTGCTGAACCATTTCACGTCCATGTGCTGAGCTCATTTTGACCGTTTTCATGTTTAAACGCGATTTGAAGTCATGTTTTATAATACGACCCAGACAAATTATATATCCTTATTTTCGGCAGACTCGGCATATTCAAAATATAAGTAATACATCAGAATGCTATAACAAAAAAATTAAGATTTCAATCATTTACAGCTTATAAAAAATATTTTTTTCACATTTTATCTTCCAAACCTTTGTGGTTATATATTCTATGGGGCACTCTTGTTAAAAAATCATGACTTTGTGGGGTGTAAATCATGTAAAATGAGGGGTCCAAAGGACCCCAGCTCTACTTGCAGCAGTAAAGCTGCTTGTGTTTTAGATGGATCAATGTGTAATAATGCTTTGCGCCATCACCCCCACATTTGGTCCCGGCTTGGAAAATGAGAAGGTGAGTTAGTGCAGTGGCATTGTTTGCATTACAAGTAAAAGCACATAATGCCTTAGAACAGAGGTGGAAAAAAAGTAGATTTGCTTTTTTTAAATGTATTTTTTAATGTTTACAAATTACGCGATCATATTTAGTATCGTTACATAGTTACATAGGCTGAAAAAAGACATGCGTTCATTGGGTTCAGCCTCTCTCACATCACCTACTTCTGTTGATCCAAAAGAAGGCAAAAAACCCAGTCTGAAGCGCTGAAAATTTAAAAATGTCCTCGGATTTTTTTTTTATAAAAAAATGTGTCGCCTTACCTTAGCCTGGTAGTCAGTCCCTGGATCCTGGTTGTGGGGGGGGGTCTGCGGTGGCCGCAGATGCAGTGGCTCCCTCCCTGCGCCGCCTCTCTGCCACATGTACCCAGCCAGCCAGCCTGCACAGTCACAGCTCTGTCATCCAGTGGCTGCTCGCTCCTCAAGGGGATCCTTGGGAGGCCCCGGCGGGCAGCCGTCTACAGTGCCTGATTAGTGGGCCGCGTCTGCCTGATGTTTTAGCAACAAGGTGTGAGAAATGTTGAATCCCACAGGCTTCAATGTTAAAAATATTCCCATTTTATTTCAATACCTAATAAACCGTTTATTATAATATTCGGCAGTAAAGAGTCTCTTCATTTATAGATTTTTTTTAAGCATTCTTTTGAAATATAATGTTTTTTATTTTTCAGAAACAGATAATATATAATATAAGCACGAAAGGCCAAAACAGTAATTGAATTTAAGCAGGCATGGGATAGGCATAAGGCTATCCTAAACAAAAGATAAATCCAGGTAAAGTATCCATGTAATTGGGCAGACTAGATGGGCCGAAAGGTTCTTATCTGCCGACATTTTTCTATGTTTCTAAAATGGGGGTGGGGGAATGGGGAAACAGTGCCACCAAGCTCGGAACAACGTCCTGTTACAATGTACATACACCCCTTTAGTTCACCAATTGAACAGTGTAAGTATCCCAAATAGACCAGTGGTCTTTCTTAGATTGAGGTATCCCAGTTAAAGCCTTAGCCATGCCATCTAAGAGCCTCAAAGTGTGTAAACGGTCTGTAATATCTTTAAGTGAGGGACCGGTGGAAGATTTCCATCTCGCAGCGAAAAGGGTCGTCGCGATTGATAATACATGTGCTAAAAGTAATTTTTGTAAGCGGGATAAAGAGTCTGGCATGATCTGGAGAAGGAGAATTTCAGGGAGGGCCCGAACCTCGGAACCCACTTTCTCCGAACTCAAGTGAGCCACAGGAACCCAAAACAGAGAAATCAACCGGCAGGACCACCCGATATGAAAAAATTAGCCCATTTCCTCCCCGCAACGCCAACACGTTGCCGAAATCTTGGGATTAAAGTGGTGTTCCCTATCTGGGGTAATATACCATATATATATCACTTTTTTCCTGGCCTCTGTTAGAGATATACATCGAAATTTAGATACATCGAGAAGGAAACAGTCCGCCCAAACGGAGTCTGGAACCTGAGCTCCCAGGTCCCTCCCCCAATTCAACTTGAAACACCATGTAGAGGATTGCATCTTGGTTACTAAGACACGATATATTAAAGAAAGGGGACGGACATCTGAGGAGGGAGATACACAATATTGTTCAAAAGGGGATAACAAAACAATTGGATCATTGAACTTCAGCATTGAGTACGAAGAGAGACAAGAGCTGATTTGTAAAAAAGGTAATGGAAGGCTGGCCCTAATGAAAACTTTTGGCTAAGGGTGGCGAAGGACAGAAGTCCACTAGGGCCATAAAAATCACTGAAGTGTGCGATACCTTTCAGGAGCCAGAGGCAGTGATTAAAGTTGGGGATAATGTGGGAAAAAACAGATAGGAGGTGCCAGAGCTAGTGAATGGATCGCCGCCAATATAGAACGGGTTTTATCCCAAACCTCCAAGATCAGTCTAGGGAACATCGGGAGGGGATCTACGTGCAGACGCCGCAGTTTGGGAGTCCAAGCCAGAGTATCTAAATCATACGAAAGGAAGAGGGGAAACATTAATTTCAACCATTGAGGAGAGTGAACAGGAGAACTCAGACGGCCCAAATTTAACAGCACTTAAGCATTTTTTTTTTTAAAACGCAGTTCGCGAACTTTCGAACAGCCGATGTTCGATGAGAACATCGAACCGATTCGAACCGGCAGCCCATCCTTATCAGTCAGTCCAATGCTGATTGTATTAAGAGTGTATCTTAGAAAAACAAAATGACATTGGGTCAACTTAACCGCTTCACTACTATTATCAAGTTATATTGCTACAATGACACCTGTCATAGTTTGAAAATAAACAGTCAGCTGTTTAATTTCTTGTGTTGGAAGCAGGAAAAATGGGCAAGCAAAAAGATCTGAGAGGCTTTAACAAGGGTTAAATAGTGATCGTTCGACTGTGTGACAGCATCTCCAAACTGGCTAGCTGTCACTATTCCAGCCTGAGCCCCATGGGTAATGCAATCCGGGCCGTCTCTTACCCAGTCAGGTCCGTCACTTCTTACGTTCCGCTCCTGGATTTCCCTGTAGCCTTCCAGGTCTCTGACCACTTGACCCAGATATCACTACCATCTCCTTCATAAGCCAGTCTCTCCCATTCTGCTGTGCTCTGTTATTAGGGTATATCCTGCTGCCTGTTATTTTGTCATTTTTCCTGCTACTTGTTTATTGCCTCATTACTTTAAAGAAGCCTATCAGCTCACTCCATGATCTCCCTTCTGACATTTCCTGCTCCTCTTCCCAATCAGCCCTTCTGCAACCCACCACTTCACTTACCCTATTCACCCTCATGTAATGTGTCACCCCTCTCCTCTTAGATTGTAAGCTCTCAAGCAGGGTCCTCCCTCCTTCTGTTCAGTGTGTGTAACGTGTATGTATATTTGCTATTCTGTCTCTCCCATTGTACAGCGCTAAGAAATTTTTTGGCACTTTTTAAATACTTGTAACTAACTGTTATATTTTCCCTTAGTATTTTTGTTTTGCTTACTTTGTTCCTTGCTTGGTTATCCCTCTGTTTACCTTGTCCTTTTCTTTTTTGTTCATCTTGCTGGTCCCATGTAGCTTAGTTTATTTATTCTCCTCCTGCTTTTTCCCTTCCTTGCTCCTCTGTGCTTTATTTTCCGTTTCATCTTGCTGCACTGTTACTCCTGCTCTTTTACTCCTGCACTGTTACTCCAACACTTCGGTTTATCCATTCTGTGCTGTTTTCCGTGTACCGTGCCTGGCTTATTACTCTCTGACTGCGTCTCTGTATTCTCCCTTTTTGCACTTTGCACCATTCTACTTTTGTGTTATATTTTGTGTTGCTTTACCCAGCAGTTCTATTTTTACTCTTTGAACAGATACAGCATCTAAGGGCTGGTATTTAGATTAGGGTTCCCTTTTATTTATTTTTTTGAGAAAGTATTTTATCAGGAAGGATACATTGAGATTTCTCTCGTTTTCAAGTATGTCCTGGGTGGCGAGTATGTCCGTTAGGTGTCTTGCCCAAGGACACTTACTGGAGAGGTGCTCTTGCTGGAATCGAACTCATGTCTCCACAGGCTCTCTCCACGCAGAGCATTGCTGTTACCTCTACTCCACCCCCCTTGGTGTGCTGCTCTGTATGTAAGTGTGTATTTTTTGGCATCCCCCTTAACCTTGGCATTGCTTGTCTGGTCTGTGCGGAGTCCATTATATATTCCTTTGATCTTTATTAGGGATGGGCGTTCGGTTCGATTCGAACATTGGACGTTCGAAAGTTCTCGTACATCGAACTTTTTGGGACGTTCGCCAAAAGTTCTAAAAAAAATATATATATATTTTTTTTTTTTTTAAATCCTAAAAAAAATCTAAAAATAAAGAGACGCTTTACAGCAGAATATTATAAGCAATGGTTTATTAGATATTGAATTAAAAGGGGAATAGTTTTAACATTGAAGCCTATGGGATAAAACATTCTTGTTGCTAAAACATCAGGCAGACGAGGCCCTCTAATCAGGCACTGTAGAGGGCAGCCCGTCAGGGCCTCCCAAGGACCCCTTGAGGAGCATGCGACCACAGGATGACAGAGCTGCATCTGTGCGGGCTGGAAGGCCGGGTGCATGTGGCAGAGAGGTGGCTCAGGGAGGGAGCCACGGCAGACCCCCCCCACAACCAGGATCCAGGGAGCCCCCACTGACCACGAGGCTAAGGTAAGGCGACACATTTTTTTAAAAAAAAAAAAATCCTAGGACATCTTTAAATGTCCCCTGGAACATAAAATAAACCTTTTTTTCTTTCTAATACTCACCTGACTCCTGGATCCACAAACAAGCGCAGCCTCCTGTCAATGCAACTATGCGTGCTTTTGCGAAAGACGCCGGTTTAAGCCGCTCACTATCTGTCTATCCTAGACCCAGATAATGACTGCATGGACAACAATCCCTGCATGCTCTCTTACCTATCCGTCCCCGCACACTTTCTCTCGCAACAGGCACGTAGAGCACAATAAAGTGGTCCCAGGATTGCAACGCAGTACCAATCTTTTTTTGAATTGGGCAGTGACTACGTTTCCCACAATCCCTGTGCCCACTTTCTTATGCTATTAGTTACGTTGTCACCAGTTCCCCTGAACACTACGCGCGTCGCAGCGAAAGACGCAGGGCTAAGCAACCCACTGTCTATCCTAGACCCAGATAATGACTACGCGGACAACAATCCGCCACTCGCTTACCCAACTGTCCCTAGCGACCACAACTCACAATTTCGTAGCTACTCGAGCCTAACACAACAAGCAATACTCCAGTCTCTTTAGTTAGCGATGCAAAATGCGCACCCGGCTTCCCCGCTACACTAATAGCATATCTTCTCGTTAAAGCTAGCATCAGACTGCCCGGCAGTGTGAGGATTAACATGCTGCATTATTATACTGTAAAGGTGCTGCCCGGCAGTGTGGGGTTTCATATGCTGCATTATTATACTGTAGAGGTGCTGCCCGGCAGTGTGTGGAATCATATGCTGCATTAATTATTCTTCTTACAAATTTGGTTACTTAACCCGTTTGCATTTGGATTCTAATATTGTGACATCCAGGGCCCTGGGAGGTGATCGGGGGGGCCCCGGCCACATGGTGCCGAAAGCTGGCCGAATGCCAGGAGCTCCGGCGGCACCAGGCGCAGCTGTGAGTGATCAGGGGGCAGGGCACGACGTGATGATGCAGAGCCGCCAGGTCCTTAATAAAAGGAGCGCGCGCTGTACACCTTGCCTTGCCGTGGAGCTTCATTCCCGCATCGCTAGCTTACCGAATCAGTTTGTATACTTGTTACTAACCCTGCTTGTTCTGAGGACCCAATCTGTTGCCGGCTTTGCCTGCCATTTGACTATTCTCTCTGTGTACTCCCTGCCTGTTCTGTTTGCTTCCTGTTGCTACTGGTGTGCGCCAATTCTCACCATATACAGTAGCGCAGTGCTAGTGCCTAAACGTTGTTGACCCGGTTTTGCTATAACAACTAATCTCGCTCTGTTCCCCTGTCTGGTATATTCCGCTGCTTGTTACTGCTGGTGCGCTTCCATCCTGCCATACACTATAGTGCAGTAATATTTGGGTGCACTGCCACTGACGCGTGTACCAGATTCCAATCATTTTAATATTTAAATGCAGAGTCCACCTCTGCACTCTTCCACAATACCTCAGAGGGGTTACGGTGTGAAGGCACTAGCTAGCACCAAAGGTCCAATTTTAATGCACCTGTTGTTACTTTCATCCAAAGCCTGCATAAGTTTCACCATAATTTTAGTCAAAAAATCACTAAACTTGTTCTGCGTGTCCGAAAACGTCTCCTCTTTTCATACAGGCTGCCGCCCCAAGCAGTTGTTTATTAATAGATTAAAGGAAAAACATTTACCGTCATTTGAAATGTCATTTTTTTCTTTTTAAATGTTTCTATACATCCTACAAATCCGCCACTTCACGGGCAGGTTATGGGGGCCTCCTAGGCACGATATTAGAAGGAATTTTTTGTTTTTATTCTTAAACTTTATTTCATGGAAAAATCACTGTTCCTTTAACCACTTATATGCAGAGGACGCGCTGGCTACTGGCGTCCTCCCTTTGGGGTCAGCGTTCGGCCGGGTTCCGGCCGATCTCTGGCCCCCCCGGTGCGGGCTGACATCCTCGATGTCAGCCCAGCATCCGGAACCGCCGCCGATGAAATTAGGTGTCATCGCGGCAGCGCGATGACACCTAATTCAGGCGCCCCCCCGCATGTGCGTAGGAGGCGCCTGAAAGGGAGGGGGGGAGGTCCTTCAGACCTCTCTCCCTCCCGATCGGCGGCGTTACGGGGGTTAACCCAGGCATCATTTGGAAGGGCACAGCCTGCCCTTCCAAATGGTGCCTGGCATTAACCCCTGGGGAGCTGGATCGCGAATCGGTGCTGAAAAGCGCCGGTTCGTGATCCTTTCCCGGAGCTGGCCGACATCTTGGATGTCGGCCAAGCCTCCGGGAACTCCCCCTGAGGACTGGCGTCATCGTGCATAGCACGATGACGCCAGTCCTAGAGTTAACCCCTAACTGCCACCAACGGTGGAGATAGGGAGTTCCAATGAACTCCCTATCTCCCGATCCGTGGCAGCTAGGGGTTAAAGTATGGTATGGTTGGATCGGCCAGAGCATGGCCGTTCCAACGATACCAAACACTACTGTGAAAAAGTTTTTTTAAAAAAATAAAAATTAAAAATAACAATATATTTAAAAAAAAATTATAAAAAAAAAAATAAACATTTTTTTTCTTTTTTTTGGTTCGTTAATGCAGCAATATTGTTCCCATTTCAATTATAATGTGAACAATGATGCTGCACTAACGATTTTTGTATGCGGTGCGTTTGTTAAAAATCGTGTAATTTTCCCCCAAAACAAAATGTAACGAGACCCCATCTCTAATTTTTTTAACAAGTGCACCCCATACAAAATATAACCGCAATTGCTCGCATGTTAAAATGTGAAAAAAAACACTTTACATGTTGTAAATTATTGAAAATACATATTTTATTGCATTTTTTTGTTATAATATACAGACATGACATAACGTATACATACAGTTGTGTTCAAAATTATTCAACCCCCACTGAAATTGAGTGTTTTGGCCAGTTTGACATTGATTTTGATCATTCAGTCATCTTGCTTACAATTAAATCAAAGAGACACGTGTAGGTCAGACAAATATAACATAACATTTATAATGAAATAACCACAAATGTCTTTTCTGTGCTCACATCATTTTCAGTTTTATTCAACCCCCAAGTGACATTCAATCTTAGTACTTAGTACGACATCCTTTTACAGTTATAACAGCTTTTAAACGTGAAGCATAGCTTGTCACAAGTGTCTTGCAGCGATCTACGGGTATCTTCGTCCATTCGTCATGGGCAAAAGCCTCAGGTAGCGCACAGCAGTCGAAGTCAGCATCTTCTTTCTGCCACGACCAGGTAGCGTTTCAACAGTGCCCTTTGCCTTGAATTTGCGAATGATGCTTCCTATGGTCTCTCTTGGTATGTTTAACATCTTTGCAATCTTCTTATAGCCATTGCCCTTCCTGTGAAGAGTAATCACCTCTTCTCTTGTCTTCCTGGACCATTCTCTTGACTTCACCATGTTTGTAACCACACCAGTAAATGTCTAGAAGGAGCTGAGTATCACAGTCATTTTAAAGCTGCCTAATTGGTGCTTATTATGCTTTATTGCTGCTCCGTGACATCCACAGGTGTTTTCAATACCTGATTGAAAACACTTGAATGAACCTCTGTTCTTCAGAGTGGTAGTCTTTAAGGGGTTGAATAATTGTGTCAATGAAGAATTCACAAAAGAAACATTTACTACTGTATTACAAAACCAATTGATGTCATTTTAGTTGCATATGGTTCTTTAAAAGGTCCTTGTAGGATTTCATTCTGAATACAATTACAAATGTACACTAAATTCCCTAAAACCCTTTACAGCATTGGGGGTTGAATAATTTTGAACACAACTGTATAATAATGACATATTATGAATCTACCGAGTCTGACGGAAAGAACGATATATAATATGTCTGGGTCATATACTAAAATAAGCCTTCAAAACACGTTTAAACATGATGAGCAAAACTGGTAAAAATGACCTCAGCACAGAGGTGTGAAAAGCCTCAGCAGCGAAAGGGTTAAAAACTTTTTTTAAAAAAAATTTTTTTCCTAGTTTCCTGTCCCCCAGGGCACTACCCGAACCCCCATACACCTTTTATGGCCAATATCTTGTATATATGCCCTCTTGGAGGGCACTCTAAAAATCGAACGTTCGAGTCCCATTGACTTGCATTGAGTTCGAATCGTGTTCGCGTTCGAATCTGAACTTTTTCAAATGTTCATGTTCGAATGCGAACCGAACACGGGGGTTTCTGGCCCATCACTAATCTTTATGTGATTGCCTCATATTACGCTATAAGAGTCCTTGGAACTGCTGGTCATGCCGCCAACAGGATCCAATACTGTCGAAGTGAGAGACCGCACTCAGATAAGCTCATTCCAATTTTATATCTGTTGTGTAGAACATGTATAAAGGAGGGTGGAAAGCCCTTTGATCTTTGCAGAGTTACGCTATTTTTCCTTGTTCTTTATTTTTTTATAGTGCCTCATCTTTTGGATTTACTGTGTGTGGTGCTTTCTGTTTTTACTTGTGTGGTCTACGGCTTTTGTCTGTTGTCTTCTTGCTGTAAAGATTCCAAGGTGTTGTCTTGGCCTCCAAATTCCCCAGATCTCAATACAATTGAGAATCTGTGGGATGTGCTGGACAAAAAATCTAATCTATGAAACTTCCACCTTGCAATTTGCAGAAATTTAAGGATCTGCTGCTAATGTCTTGGAGCCAGATAACAAAGGACACATTCAGAGGTCTTGCAGAGTCCATGAATTGGCGTGTCAGAGCTGTTTTGGCAGCACGAGGGGAACCTACATGATATTAGACAGGTAATGTAAATTTTGGCGCTGTTTAGTATATTTACTATGTGGGTAATGGAAAGTCATTTTCTATAAAACCACTGGGTCCTTTATTGGTTTCATGGAACATCACTTTGTAGTGAACGGTTTAACAAAAAGAAATGACATTTTCGGGTCTTGGAAGATATAAGGTGCAGAGTGTAAAGCATCTTTCATAAACCAAAATTGGAATTTGTCTTATGTTCTGTTACAGAAAATTGCTCCCCATTATTCATATGCCAAAATGAAAACATACACAAAACAGACTCTAGCTATTATATTGATTCCATAATATATATATATTATTTGATATATTGCTCAGCAAAATAATAATATTTAGCCACCTGGTAACATTTAAAGCATTTAGTCTTATCATGTTCAGCCCTGCTGGCTTTGACCGTCCTTACAGTTATTTCAGACTTCTTTCCAATTCAATTGTTTATTGCAGCCCGAAGCATTCGTGTCTTCTTAATATACACTACCCCCAATAAAGCCGGGGCACAAGACGTATTGCATGTGAAACATAAGCCACACATGACTAAAACGTAATCATTTACTCGCTTCCACTAGATTGAAGAATTATTTGCTTCGACATCAGGCGGTGCCAGCCTCATTCTTCTGATAAACCACAGCTGACTGTTGATTACTCCAAAATCTATAAATTTCACAACAAGGCATATTTCATTGCAGTCAATGTTTGACAGCATCTCGCTTGAACAAAAACAAAATACACTGCTCGGAATCTGATAGATCAGACAATTTTCTAACAATGAAACATTTATAAATAAATTTTATTTTCTTAATCAAGGTATAAATATTAAACTAACATTTAATACACGTTAGTAGTATTGTCTAAAGTGCAGACATCCAAATATATTAAAATAATGTCCCTGAACAAAAATTGAGAAATAATAAACAAGCCAAATGATTGGGCAGCTCCTTTAAACAATAGGAAAGTTGATAATGATTCAAAACATCCCTGATTTATAGAAGCTCCTATGGGCTCCTACACGTCTTACTATCTTTATCATGCATCCAATGTGTTAGGCTGTATCTGGGAATCAAATTCTCTTAGGCTAGGGTCAGACGAACGTATTTTTAATGTTGTCCGTGAAAAAGTGCGTTCGAATGAATGGACGTATTTTTTCACGGAATACGCGATAGCGGTCATACGATACGCATTTTTGTCCGTGATTTCATACGTATCATCAATAAAACCCTTTTTGCGTCTGGACGATATGTTGGCCAGACATTAGCAGCGTCTGACGTCTCCTAATCATGTACACATGCCACTAGCGGACGCAGCGCACTCTGTACGTCAGTACTAGCGGTATCACGTTCTAGAAAAAAATGTGTTTGTTTGCCGCTTGAGTTGCGCGGCCGCACTTTCGTGCGGCCGTACTCCGTATATTGCCCGTCATTGGCCGTCATTTGCTGCCACTACGGCCGTGATAAAGTGCGGCTGCACATGCGTTCGCACTTCGTTCGTCTGACCCCAGCCTTAGTCCTACAACACTTGTCCAGTATACCTGAGACTGAGCCACACGGGACCAAGCTACATAAATCTGATACAGCTACAGGAGTCTGAATCTGGCTTGTGTGATATACTTGGTCCTGTGGCCATGCATACCTGTTATCTCAGGTATGTCCAATACGCCTTCCCTTTAATTGTTTTAAGAAGGCACTCTCAGGACCCAGGAACTTTCTTATTGATTTTGGTCCATATGTTACTATCCTGTGTTCAATGTTTTGACCCAATTTGCTGTTTGAACTTTTCTGCCTTTTCTTACCCCTGAACACAGTTTCTGCTGACTACACTGCATACTCCTGTCCCAGAGTTTGGCTTGTTTATCCGGACTATGTTGCATTCTCCAGCCTCTGGACTCCAGCGTGTGTATCTGGGCACTGTCAGGGTTATTCATACAAAGGTGAAACTTTGGAGAACTTTTGGAGAAGTGAAAATTCGAGGTAAAAATAGCCAAACCAGAAAAATTCTCCCATTTATCTCGCTTTCCAAATCGGCTATTTTGACCTAGAATTTTCCATTCTCCAGCCATTCTCCTGCTTTTCACCTGTCTATAATCTCAATGCAAAGTGCTTTTCTTCATGCTTCATGTGTGCCTATATTGAGCTGGAAAAAATCAAATATATAAAAATAGCCAAACCAGAAAAATTCGCCCATTTATCTCGCTTTCCAAAGCAGCTATTTTGACCTAGAATTTTCACTTCTCCAAACGTTCTCCAGAGTTTCACCTTTCTCTGAATAGCCTTGTCTGTGTTTGCATTGCCATTATTTCTATTTTTCTGCAATAAACCTATTCATTTCTGTACTGTTGCCCACATCTATTATTGTAATCATGAAAAAGAGGAGCAAGACCAAAGGTAAAATTGACGTGATTGCCTCAGCTAAGATTGTGTTATCTGTGGCTGAATCCAGAAACCTGCAGTTGGGTTTCAGAACCCCTGCACAGAAAGGTTTTAGTGGTTGATGCTATCTTAAATCCCATCATAATGTAGGTAAGAATAAAAGTGTTGGCTGGGTGGAGTAGAGGTAACAACACTGCTCTATAATCGTGGAGAGAGACTGTGGAGACACAGGTTCAAACCAAGCAAGAGCACCTCTCCAGTAAGTGTCCTTGGGCAAGACACCTAACGGTACATACTCGCCACCCAGGACCTACTTGAAAACGAGAGAAATCTCAATGTATCCTTCCGGGTAAAATACTTTCTCCAAAAAAAAAAGGTGTGAATTTGTTCTTCTAGTAACAGGGTATCCCAGAAACAACCCGACTGCATTTTTTTGTTAATGCACCATCACCACCTTGCAAAATGTCAAGAGCATTGAGAAACATAAGCCTGACAGCTGCATTCATTACAGATTGCAAGAGGACAATGTAGAGTTGCAGAGGCCAATAAGGAGAGAGTTACAACAAATAAGTCATGATGCAATAAGTGTAGGAAGAAGGAACGAGCACATTAGCTTTATCTTCTGTCACATAGGGGTGAATACCAGTAATGTTTAAAGGTGAAAATAACAGGACTTGGTTACTGTCTGGATGTGGAGAATAAACATAAGGTCATAGTCATAAGTGACACCAAAGCAGTGAGCTTGAGGTGTTGGGTTGATTAACATCCCATGTTCTAATGTGCAGAGAGATAGGTGATGGGGAATACTTTTGGAAGGAGGAAAAATGAGGATTTCAGTTTCCTTTCCTTTCCTGGAAGTGGTAAGACATCCAGTTAGAGAAGTAGCAGAGGTAATATGTTTAGTGGCACGATGGTGGAGAGCAGGAGAGAGATTGGTAGATGAGAGGTATGTCTGGGTGTCATCTGTGTATAGGTGGTGATAGAAAAAATAAGAGGGTTGAGTACTGGATCTTGGGGAACCCCAGAGAATGGCTGTGGGGAGGAGGTACAGTACTGCCAGAACAGGAGACAAAGATTATTTTTACAGATAGCAATAGATCCAGTAGCACGCTGAATACCTCTGACATGAAAAGTCTGGAACAGAGCATGGCCAATAGTGCCAGATGAATGTGAGGTCAAGGAGAATTAGTAGAGAATAGTGGCCTTTAAATTTACCAGTCATTAAATCATGGTTCTTGCTGCTATGTATGCCCATTTTGTCCGTGCTACCAGCACTGTAATTAATGTGCAAGCAAGAAGTATACTCCCACTCATTTGATTTTATAAATACTATAACATATGCTTCAGAGTGACCTATGTATCTCAAATATTATGTATATTAAGAAATATAAACTATAGACATTATATACCATATATTTAGATTCAAAGCTGAACATTGAGTGGGTAGGTATTTATTATTAACAATGTTAACCTTTGCAAGAGGGAAATATTTTGGATGCTGTGCTGGTCCCACAATCGGGTAACAAAAGGACACGTTCAGATACTGATCTATGCTTTTAGCTTAAAAATTCAAGATAAGGTGTGTGTATACATTTACACAAATATCAAAACTTCGTTATATGAGGGGTTGACCGTTAAAGTATTCTAATTTTAAAATGTTGGTGTAACAGATCTGTGTACCCTGACAGGGTCACATCTGCCAATGTCGCTTCCTTACAGGACCCCCCGTGTTCTACCTCGGCAGACTCACATGCCTTTCTCCTGTCCTTAGACGCAGCTTAAAGAAGGGTACACGTTGAGTGTCTTGCTAGTGTCCCCCAGAAATAAGACGAGTCTGTAGATCTGAGGTCTTTCAGGGTTAGATTGGAACAGCAAACAGAACTATGAGTCATGAATGCATGTAGGTTCAGAATAGAGCAGGTTTAATCAGGGACAGACACACACATACACTATATTGCCAAAAGTATTTGCTCACCTGTCCAGCTCCTGATTTGGATGAGTGAGCGAATACTTTTGGCAATATAATGTATATTTATATGGTCACACATAGGTAATTTACATACACAAATCTTCCTCTAGAAACTGCTGGAGGGCCCAAATAGACCGAAACAGACAATGGGACACATTTGCTTCTTGGAATGTGAAACCTAATTAGATTACGTACAGACTAGGGATGAGCCGAACGCCCCGTGTTCGGTTTGACTTCGAACTCAAAACAATTTCAAAAGTTCGAGTTCGAACTTGAACACGATCCAAACTCAATGTAAGTCAAAGGGACCCGAACATTCAATCTTTAGAGTGCCCTCCAAGAGGGCATATATGCTAGATATTTAACATAAAAGGTGTATGGGGGTCCGGGTAGTGCCCTGGGGGACAGGAAACAAGGACAAAAAGTTTAAAGAAAATGTTTTTAAATAAATAAAAACGAAAAATTCCTTCAAATATCGTGCCTAGGAGGTCCCTATAACCTGCCCGTGAAGTGGCGGATTTGTAGGATGTATAGAAACATTTAAAAACAAAAAAAATGACATTTCAAATGACGGTAAATGGTTTTCCTTTTGATCTATTCATAAACAACTGCTTGGGGCGGCAGCCTGTATGAAAAGAGGAGACGTTTTAGGACACGCAGAACAAGTTTAGTGATTTTTTTGGGCTAAATTAAAGTGAAACTTATGCAGGCTTTGGATGAAAGTAACAATAGGTGCTTTAAAATTGGGCCTTTAGTGTCGGCAAACGGGGCCGTCACACCGTAACCCCTCTGTGGTATTGTGGAAGAGTGCAGGGTTGGACCCTGCGGTCAAATATTAAAATGATATGAATCTGGTACAGGCGTCAGTACACCCAAATATTTTGCCTTTGGTGGCAGCAAGTGCCTTCACACCGTAACCCCTCTGAGGTATTGTGGAAGAGTGCAGTGGTGGAGGTTTTAAAATGCAGAAGAGATCCGCGATCTATTCAGTTACATCAGCAACTATAACAAAACTGGGTCAGCAATGTTTAGGCACTTGTACTGCGCTACTGTATATGGTGAGAATCGGCACACACCAGTAGCAACAGGAAGCAAACAGAACAGGCAGGGAATACACAGAGAGAATAGTCAAATGGCAGGCAAAGTCGGCAACAGATCGGGTCCTCAGAACAAGCAGGGTCAGTAACAAGTATACAAACTGATTCTGTAAGTTAGCGATGCAGGAATAAAGGCTGAGACACACTGAGCGTGTAGCGACGCACAGCGTAGCGAAGCGGAGAGAAGCAAACATTTTGCAGGCTTGACTTCACTCCGCTCCGCCTCGCAGCATGTCTACACTACAATACGTTTGCTTCTCACCGCACTGGACAGGAATCCACTAACTAAATTAAAATGTACACAACCATTTTATTTTCACAAAGCACATGTTATATAGGCAAAAAAAGTTTCTACTGAATATAATACTTCAAAAATTACTGTTAATTTAATAGGAATAGTATAGAAATATAAAAAAAAGTAACCCCTGATCATATATATTATAGGGACACGGAGCGCTGTGTATGGCGTAGGGATGCATTGATACCACACACAGACATATATACGTATATATCAACACGCAGACCTATATTTACGTATATATCAACACGCAGATATACAGTTGTGTTCAAAATTATTCAACCCCCACTGCAATTGAGTGTTTTGGCCAGTTTGACATTGATTTTGATCATTCAGTCATCTTGCTTACAATTAAATCAAAGAGGCACGTGTAGGTCAGACAAATATAACATAACATTTATAATGAAATAACCACAAATGTCTTTTCTGTGCTCACATCATTATCAGTTTTATTCAACCCCCAAGTGACATTCAATCTTAGTACTTAGTACAACATCCTTTTACAGTTATAACAGCTTTTAAATGTGAAGCATAGCTTGACACAAGTGTCTTGCAGCGATCTACGGGTATCTTCGCCCATTCGTCATGGGCAAAAGCCTCCAGTTCAGTCACATTCTTAGGCTTGCGCACTGCAACTGCTTTCTTTAAGTCCCACCAGAGGTTCTCAATCGTATTTAAGTCAGGTGACTGCGATGGCCACTCCAAAATGTTCCAGCCTGTAATCTGCAACCATGCTCTAGTGGACTTGGAGGTATGCTTGGATCATTGTCCTGTTGAAAGGTCCAATGTCTCCCAAGCCTCAGGTTTGTGACGGACTGCATCACATTGTCATCCAATATCTCCTGGTACTGAAGAGAATTCATGGTACCTTGCACACGCTGGAGCTTCCCTGTACCTGCAGAAGCAAAACAGCCCCAAAGCATGATTGACCCCCCGCCATGCTTCACAGTAGGCAAGGTGTTCTTTTCTTCATAGGCCTTGTTCTTCCTCCTCCAAACATAGCGTTGATCCATGGGCCCAAACAGTTCTAATTTTGTTTCATCAGTCCACAGAACACTATCCCAAAACTTCTGTGGTTTGTTCACATGACTTTTGGCATACTGCAGTCGACTCTTCTTATTCTTTGGAGACAGCAAGGGGGTGCGCCTGGGAGTTCTGGCATGGAGGCCTTCATTACGCAGTGTGCGCCGTATTGTCTGAGCTGAAACTTCAGTACCCACATCTGACAAATCTTTTCTCAGTTCCTCAGCAGTCACACGGGGACTTTTCTCCACTCTACGCTTCAGGTAGCGCACAGCAGTCGAAGTCAGCATCTTCTTTCTGCCACAGCCAGGTAGCATTTCAACAGTGCCCTTTGCCTTGAATTTGCGAATTATGCTTCCTATGGTCTCTCTTGGTATGTTTAACATCTTTGCAATCTTCTTATAGCCATTGCCCTTCCTGTGAAGAGTAATCACCTCTTCTCTTGTCTTCCTGGACCATTCTCTTGACTTCACCATGTTTGTAACCACACCAGTAAATGTCTAGAAGGAGCTGAGTATCACAGTCATTTTAAAGCTGCCTAATTGGTGCTTATTATGCTTTATTGCTGCTCCGTGACATCCACAGGTGTTTTCAATACCTGATTGAAAACACTTGAATGAACCTCTGTTCTTCAGAGTGGTAGTCTTTAAGGGGTTGAATAATTGTGTCAATGAAGAATTCATAAAAGAAACCTTTACTACTGTATTACAAAACCAATTGATGTCATTTTAGTTGCATATGGTTCTTTAAAAAGTTCTTGTAGGATTTCATTCTGAATACAATTACAAATGTACACTAAATTCCCTAAAACCCTTTACAGCATTGGGGGTTGAATAATTTTGAACACAACTGTATATATACACCCACCCACAGACCTCAGACCATATATACACATACGCACATCAGGGTGGCATGTGGACAATCTCAACTAAATGCGCCCCCCCATTTGGCTGATCCCTCCAGAAGAAATGTTGAACCTGACAGAGCAGAGAATATATATATTATTCTCTGCTCTATCGGGTTCAACATTTCTTCTGGAGGGATAAGCCAAATTGGGGGGGGGGGCAATTCGTTGCCAAAATGTGTGTGTAATACAGGTCTGGATATATATATTTCTAAGAATATATAATATATATATATATATTATATATTCATACCTGCCCTTACTTTCCCTATAAATTTGCTAGAAATATACACACAAAAAAAACAAACCACTGCCTGAGACCCCGCGCAGCCCACATGCCACCCCCTCTACCTGGCTGAATGTATCTAATATATATATATATACAATTAAATACATTCAGCAAGGTAGATAAAGAAAAAAAGTTTTATTTTATGTTCCCAGGGACATTTAAAAATGTCCTCCAGATTTAATTTTTTTTAGATATGTGTCGCCTTACCTTAGCCTGGTGGTCAGTGGGGGCTTCCTGGATCCTGGTTGTGGGGGGGTCTGCCGTGGCCGCAGGTGCAGTGGCTTCCTCCCTGTGCCGCCTGTCTCTGCCACATGCACCCGGGCGGCTAGTCGCAGCTCTGTCATCCGCCGGCCACATGCTCCTCAAGGGGATCCTTGGGAGGCCCCGGCAGGCTGCCCTCTAAAGTGCCTGATTAGAGGGCCGTGTCTGCCTGATGTTTTAGTAACAAGAATGTTTTAACCCATAGGCTTCAATGTTAAAAATATTCCCGTTTTAATTCAATATCTAATAAACCGTTACTTATAATATTCTGCAGTAAAGAGTCTCTTGATTTCTAGATTTTTTTTGTATTTTTTTAAGCTCTCGAACTTTCCAACAGCAGATGTTCGATTCGAACTCCGAACAGATCCGAGCCGAACGCTCATCCCTAGTACAGACTGCGACGCACGTAGTGTTCAGGGGAACTGGTGACAACGTAACTAATAGAATAAAAAAGTGGGCACAGGGATTGTGGAAAACGTAGTCACTACCCAATTCAAGAGAAGATTGGTACTGCGTTGCAATCCTGGGAACACTTTATTGCGCTCTACGTGCCTGTTGCGAGAGAAAGTGTGCGGGGACAGATAGGTAAGCGAGCGCGCAGGGATTGTTGTCCATGCAGTCATTATCTGGGTCTAGGATAGACAGATAGTGAGCGGCTTAAACCGGCGTCTTTTGCAGCAGCGCGCGTAGTTGCATTGACAGGAGGCTGTGCTTGTTTATGGATCCAGGAATCAGGTGAGCATTAGAAAGAAGAAAAAAAAGTTTTATTTTATGTTCCAGGGGACATTTAAAGATGTCCTCGGATTTTATTTTTTTTAAAAATGTGTCACCTTACCTTAGCCTCGTGGTCAGTGGGGGCTCCCTGGATCCTGGTTGTGGGGGGGGGTCTGCTGTGGCTCCCACATGCACCCGGCCAGCCCGCACAGATGCAGCTCTGTCATCCTGTGGCCGCATGCTCCTCAAGGGGTCCTTGGGAGGCCCTGGCGGGCTTCCCTCTACAGTGCCTTATTAGATGGCCTCATCTGCCTGATGTTTTAGCAACAAGAATGTTTTATCTCATAGGCTTCAATGTTAAAAATATTCCCGTTTTAATTCAATATCTAATAAACAGCTGCTTATAATATTCTGCAGTAAAGAGTATCTTTATTTCTAGATTTTTTAGTATTTTTTTTAAGCTCTCGAACTTTCCAACAGCAGATGTTCGATTCGAACTCCGAACAGATCCGAACCGAACGCTCATCCCTAGTACAGACTGTGAAATCATACATTAACCCCTTCCCGACCTCTGACGTGCCATGTAAGTCCTGCCCACGGGTCTCCCTTAGACCCGTGGACGTACATGGTATGTCAGCGGGCTCCTAACCTCCCTCCCGCCAATGCTTACCTCCCTCGCTGTCTCCCATGGCGTCTATGGCAAGCTGCTTGCCTCAACGTTTTCTGGGGGCTGGCAGATCCAAAGACCTCATCACGCTGCGTGATGAGGTCATCGGCAGGCGCCAGTAGATAAAGTTCAGGAAGGGGAGGGGGGCTCCTTTGGAGCCCTCTATCTCCCCAAACATTTAACTTACAGCACTGCTTTTTGCACCACTGGAAAGAGGAGAGTCTCCTATTTTCGGCGGTGTATAGCATTAACATTTTCGCTGCCAGATCGCGATTCAAACCTGGAGGGGGCTGACATCTTTGGGGGTTCAATAAAATAGGACTTAAGATGGCATTTAAACATGATGAGCATACAACGGTCAAAATTAGCTCCGCGCACAGAGGTGAAATGGCTCAGAAGTGAAGGAGTTAAAAAGAAAATGATGTAAAAAAAACATGAAAATATTGGGTATTTCTAATTTCAGGACAAAATTTCGAAACTGCTTAGCTTGGGTCTTTTTTGGCGGTTGTAGATTTTGGGGATTAAAGTTCGAAAAAGTGTGTTCTTTCCATGTTTTCATCATATTTTTTGTAGTAAGTTGTTAGATATGATGAAAATAATGGTATCCATTTAATGGCGAGAAAAATGGTATATAATATGTGTGGGTTCCACAAACGAGGTAAGAGGAAAATTAGACCTAACCACAAACAGCGCAGAAACATAAAAACAGCAGGTGGTACTTACGGACAGACAATTGTAAAACTGCCTGGTCACTAAGGGGTTAAAAGATAATAATATTTGATAAACCCTATGTTCATTATGAATTAACTGGAAAATATGATTGAACACTTGAATACACGCTTTATAGTGTATGGGAACAATGGGAATACAGTTCCTTCTGCAAAAATAGTGGATAACTGTGTTCCCGTGCGTTCCCCCTGGACTTGACCCCTGCTGCTATGCATATATTGACATATATGTTTACTTTTTTGCTCCCCCGTATGTCTGTATGATTTGAGCTTCCAAATAATGTTTGAAACAATGCACTACAGAGGAACGAAGAATTCAAGATTAATTCTGATGAATTTCTTATTTTTCTCCTTTAGTGTACACGCGCTGGTTTTAACCCAATCACTACTGCTATTACCAAACCCAGGACATACTTGAAAACGAGAGAAATCTCAATGTATCCTTCCTGGTAAAATACTTTATAAATAAATAAATATTCATTTTATTGACCTTGAAATAAAGGCTGAGTCTATTTATGCCTACACTCTGTGACGCTGAAAACAAAGTGCATAAGTGGCTACACAAACGTGTCAACATTTATAATGCTGTGCGTGTGTTTATAAATTTCACTCTGTCTATGTATACAAGAGAGGCGGGAGGTGGCTTTAGCAAATGCACTTGAAAGCGTAGCAGGACGTGGGTTAGACTCCGCAGTGAGCGAGGTTAAACTGATAGATCACGAAAAAGAAACCCAGTGAAAAATGAAGGATAGGAGAGGAGAAAAATAACAGAATGACGAGTCAAGGGAATAATAAAATAAGAGAGAGAAGTTAAACCAGTGACCCTTGTCAGCAGTGAAAAGAAGGAGATTAGAAAATGTTTCATGCTAATTTCCATGGAGATTTCTTTAATTTATCAAAAATTACTTTCTTCTGCTTTGATTTCTGTGTCTGCCTGCCCCCTCGCCGCCTTCAGCGGGGTGGTCTTACCCGTCACGCCATGCTGACTGTGGGTCTCCTATGCCCCATGCTGGGCTGAGGCGTCATGAGATTACTGAAGCAGAGATGACATGTTTATCAGCACTGCCACAAGACTGCCCTTTTCCCTTCTGTTTTTTTTTTCCCCTGTTGAAGCAGGTTTGGGATTCCTGTCATATGATGGCTTCATTGGGGCCTTGCACTGAAGCATTTTCACCTCTCTCTTGATCCTTTCAGCTTGGCTCTTGCTGCTGCCTGGCATATCAAAGAAGATTTGAGGGTCACTGAACCATGCGCAGGATGTATAAAGCCATCAGCTTGCCTGGCAGCATCAAAACAGCACCGATAAAAATAATAGTACACATATATACACTGTATCTGCCGCTAACCTAGTACTGTACATTAAAAACGAAGAAATAGTTCTGCAGCATAGACTTAAATGCTTCTACTGTACCTATAAATAAGCCTCTATACATAAGTATTTCGCTGAAGTGATGTTGTTATTGTTGTTGGCACGCTTGGAGCTATCATGTCATTTCATAGAAAAAGCAATTATCATGATCGATTTTTAAATAAAACTGACCTTGTTATTTGCTGTAATTTTCTTTGGATAAAAATATATTTTAGCTTTTCTAATGTGTGTAAATCGCCCCATTTATACGATCATCAACCACGCTGTCATAACCCGCCGGCACACAACCGAACTGAGGGTTTCATCAACCAGTCAGAAAACAGATCACTCATCTCACGTTTCAACATTAAGGTTTCACGGGAAAGCGGGTGGAATTGTAGCGGACAGAATTATGAAACCGATTCCAACATGGTAACAGAAAACTACTGTATGCTGACAGAATAATTAAATACTCGGAACAAAAAAAGGGAGGTATGGCACTCTAATAATCAAAAAAAGCAGGGAGTTTAATTGAACATAGGCAACGTTTCGGTCGTACAAGCAACCTTTATCGATCCTGCTTTCTGCAGCTGAAACATTGCCTATGTTCTGTTAAAGTGCCACTCTCACAGACAATACATGTTTTGACCATTTGACAGGGCATACCTCACTTTACATACAGTTGTGTTCAAAATTATTCAATCCCCACTGAAATTGAGTGTTTTGGCCAGTTTAACATTGATTTTGATCATTCAGTCATCTTGCTTACAATTAAATCAAAGAGGCACGTGTAGGTCAGACAAATATAACATAACATTTATAATGAAATAACCACAAATGTCTTTTCTGTGCTCACATCATTATCACTTTTATTCAACCCCCAAGTGACATTCAATCTTAGTACTTAGTACAACATCCTTTTACAGTTATAACAGCTTTTAAACGTGAAGCCTAGCTTGACACAAGTGTCTTGCAGCGATCTACGGGTATCTTCGCCCATTCGTCATGGGCAAAAGCCTCCAGCTCAGTCACATTCTTAGGCTTGCGTACTGCAACTGCTTTCTTTAAGTCCCACCAGAGGTTCTCAATCGGATTTAAGTCAGGTGACTGCGATGGCCACTCCATAATGTTCCAGCCTTTTAATCTGCAACCATGCTCTAGTGGACTTGGAGGTATGCTTGGGATCATTGTCCTGTTGAAAGGTCCAACGTCTCCCAAGCCTCAGGTTTGTGACGGACTGCATCACATTGTCATCCAATATCTCCTGGTACTGAAGAGAATTCATGGTACCTTGCACACGCTGAAGCTTCCCTGTACCTGCAGAAGCAAAACAGCCTCAAAGCATGATTGACCCCCCACCATGCTTCACAGTAGAGAAGGTGTTCTTTTCTTCATAGGCCTTGTTCTTCCTCCTCCAAACATAGCTTTGATCCATGGGCCCAAACAGTTCTAATTTTGTTTCATCAGTCCACAGAACACTATCCCAAAACCTCTGTGGTTTGTCCACATGATTTTTGGCATACTGCAGTCGACTCTTCTTGTTCTTTGGAGACAGCAAGGGGGTGCGCCTGGGAGTTCTTGCATGGAGGCCTTCATTACGCAGTGTGTGCCGTATTGTCTGAGCTGAAACTTCAGTACCCACATCTGACAAATCTTTTCTCAGTTCCTCAGCAGTCACACGGGGACTTTTCTCCACTCTACGCTTCAGGTAGCGCACAACAGTCGAAGTCAGCATCTTCTTTCTGCCACAACCAGGTAGCGTTTCAACAGTGCCCTTTGCCTTGAATTTGCGAATGATGCTTCCTATGGTCTCTCTTGGTATGTTTAACATCTTTGCAATCTTCTTATAGCCATTGCCCTTCCTGTGACGAGTAATGACCTCTTCTCTTGTCTTCCTGGACCATTCTCTTGACTTCACCATGTTTGTAACCACACCAGTAAATGTCTAGAAGGAGCTGAGTATCACAGTCATTTTAAAGCTGCCTAATTGGTGCTTATTATGCTTTATTGCTGCTCCGTGACATCCACAGGTGTTTTCAATACCTGATTGAAAACACTTGAATGAACCTCTGTTCTTCAGAGTGGTAGTCTTTAAGGGGTTGAATAATTGTGTCAATGAAGAATTCACAAAAGAAACCTTTACTACTGTATTACAAAACCAATTGATGTCATTTTAATTGCATATGGTTCTTTAAAAAGTCCTTGTAGGATTTCATTCTGAATACAATTACAAATGTACACTAAATTCCCTAAAACCCTTTTACAGCATTGGGGGTTGAATAATTTTGAACACAACTGTAGATCAGTATTTTTCTTTTGACTTTTATAATGGAAAAAACTACAATATTTTAGTTTAAGGTTTCCTAGTCCCCACTCCAGTCCCCACATGACTTGCTTCATGCCGTAGGTGGGAAGACCACTGAGACCCATCCTACTGGACAGTTCGTTGCTCATTCAGGGCCCTATCACCTCCTTAATGCTATCAAGCTACGCTAGGTTAAATGAGGTGATAGCGCCCAGATCACCTGCCGATCGCTAAATTAAAAAGTTAGAAACAACATTAGCGCATCAGTATTAGCACTTTTTGGCGCAAGCTTACTGTACTTTGCTCTCCCCATGTTAAGTATAGGGAGAGCAAAGTGTAAGTAGAGAGTACTTTAAATGCAAATATCTCCCTTTTAGCAACAGGTCAGTAAAAAAACACTTACCTACATAAAGGGAAAGGTAAACTATAAAATGGGAAAAAAACGAATGAACTTTAAACTCCCTCCTTTTTTTGAAATTTGTGTTGTGCCGGACTTCCCTTTTGAGTTGCTTAAGGCTGGGGTCAGACGAACGCAGTGCGAACGCGCGTGCAGCCGCACTTTTTCACGGCCGTAATAGCAGCAAATGACGGCCAATGACGGGCAATATACGAAGTACTGCCGCACGAAAGTTCGGCCGCGCAACGCAAGCGGTAAACAAATGCATTTTTTCGAGAAAGTGAAACCACTAGTACTGACGTACAGAGTGCGCTGCGTCCGCTAGCGGCGTGTGTGCGTGATTAGGAGACGTCAGACGCTGCTAATGTCCGGCCAACATAACGTCCAGACGCAAAAAGTGTTTTATTGATGATCCATACAAAATCACGGATGAAAATGCGCATCATATGACCGCTATCGCGTATTCCATGAAAAAATATGTCCATCTGCTCGAACGCACTTTTTCACGGACGACGCAAAAAATGCGTTCGTCTGACCCTAGCCTTATGGTTTACTACCTTGGGAGTTGCACCCATACTCCATTGGGTTGGTTCCAGGTACATTGATCGCTAGGATGACTGTTCTTTCCTTATTTTAGGATATTAAATACTCCTATAACTTTAATATCTTAGACAACATCTTAGATGTAGATGTTTGGTGGTTTGTGGCTAATGCTTTGCACAGTATCCATTTCTAGAGATTATTTCTCAATGTACGTTAAGTGTAACAAAAGCCTAATACAACACTAATTTAGAATAATTGAAGAATTGTTATCAAATGCTGGTGTTAGTTTCAGTCGAATTATAATCTTAATTACCCAGCAAAGAATTTTGCTTTGCTACCAAAGTGCGAATGTAAATAACGTCCATTACAGTCTCAATATTGTTAAAATTGTGGTTTATTTTACAGTAAAAAATCTGTGCAAATAGCGTTTTCTGACATATTGAAACTTGAGGCTTATTATTAGATGTTGGAGATAAGTGTACATACAATTCCTACATATTAAACACTGATAAATGTAGTCTGCCTGTGTTAGTAATCCTGAACCTGTGCAGATATTTCTCTTACCGTAGTGGTGAAATAAATATTCATTTAATAGAAACAGAACAATCATAATGAGAGATCTGAATCCGTCAGTGTATAAACATTATTTTCTTATCTTCTTTGTGCTATGATCTGCTCCAAATAGATTGTTGCAGGGCCGGATTTATAATTAGGCCTAGAAGGCATGTGCCTAAAGACGCCTGCCTTGCTCTGTAAAAGCATACTTTTTTTTACAATTTACAATTATTTAGACCACTGTGCCTTTTCAGTAATACTAAATATAACCAAGTTAGATTTATGTAAAATAAAATAACAAAATAATATTTTTCTCTATTATTCAGTTAACATGTGAACAGTGATGCTGCGCTAACTCCCCTTGTCATTTCCCACACTGCCAGCAAGTGTGGAGCTGACGATGTAAAGCATCGTGGCTTCATTTTTGGATAGGACTCACCCTCACTAGAGGTGCCTTGATGTTGGCGGGTGAGCTTACTCTTTTAATGACCATTAATAGAAACCAAAGCCTCTAATTGCGTTTTGTTTCACACGGTATAATGGGAATAAGCGCAGATGACAATTTTCTCCTTGTTATGTTTTATACATGTTGCTGGGCTGGATACATTTGGTGGTTTTGCAGCCGCCCCATCGGGGAATAGGCGCGACCCCACCCTTCCTGTATTATGTGCGTAAAGACACCTGCCACAAGGAGGCGCCCTGCTCTTTAAATAAAATGCACACTTTTTATTATAATTTACAATTATTTAGACCGCTGTGCCTTTCAGTGATACTAAATGTAACCAGGTTAGATTTATGTAAAATAAAATAACAAATAAAATAATATTTTTCTCTATTATTCAGTTAACAAGTGAACAGTGATGCTGCGCTAACTCCCCTTGTCATTTCCCACACTGCCAGCAAGTGTGGAGCTGACAATGCAAAGCATTGTTTCATCGACAACCTAGACCGTGGCACCGTAATGAGGAAAGAAAATGAAAAAAAAAGGAAATGCAAAATGTATTTTTTTCTGTTGTACGGCAGAGGCAATATATGTTTTTACATATGAAGCAAACAACGCCACTGCACTAACTCAACTAAAGCAACAGATTCTGCCCCTTCTTTTGATTTGAGCGCAGAGAGAAACTGGTTTTCAGTTTTTCTAAAAAAAAAAAATAACTCTTTAAGTTTGCCCCAAAACCAAAAACGTAGTTTTGGCATGTTTCTTTTTTGATTGTGGGTGGGGAGGGTTGTTCCACATTTCTATGCCTACAAGCTCCTGAGATGGAAATCCAGCCTTGGATAGTTGTGTTTGCTTTCTTTTCTGGCACTGAAAGAGTTTAGAGAAAATAGCAACCGCTGTTCTTTTTTTCTCACAGAGAGGATATACTGCTTTCTTGCCTTCCAAATGAAACAGCAATGACAAATTTATTAAAAGATTTACTCGTAGAGGAAATTAAACAGGTTCCCTTCGGTAAAACCTATCCATGGAATATGTATACACAAACCACTTGGGTTTACCACAGATTCTTTAGATTCACACATATACTAAGTTTTAAATCTATGTAATATAACACATATAGTTCATACTTGGGGCACCTAATTGTTATTTTTATGTTAGCATCCTATTATTCATTAGAGTAGCACGGCTTATACAGTATTTCTATATTTAGAACGATCTGCAAACTGTAAAACGCAATGGAATTAGGAGACGATTTAATTTCCGATCGCTGTCCGATTTAAATATCATTTGTAACTTAATATTAATAAAGTGCAGAAAACCGTTATAACATTTTAAAAAATCTTAAAAAACGCTTGTTCAGAATTTTACTAATTAGCCTTCATAAATCAAACCCTAATCCAGAGCCAAAGTCAGTTTTCTTGATGCGCTGCTGCTGGTATCTGACAGCTTTGCACTTCTTTCCAGGACAAGGTGCTATAAAAGAAAGCACCTATCCTGGAATTTGACTGTAAAATGGCGATTGTAAGGGAGGCGCAGAGTTTCCTGCTTACCATCTCCATTTTACCATGAACTGTGGAGTAGGGATCTTTAACCCCTTGGCTGCAGATGACATGTGGGGGATGTCTTAGTGTTTCTCCGCAACATGTGGAGGACGTCCTCCACACGTCATTACTTACTGGTAGCCTCCGGTCCACGGGGTTCCATGGTGGTCTGAATTTCTGGAAGTCAGACAATGTCTTAGGGCCTCCCCCCACCCACTGACATCATCTCATGGGCGCAATGATGTCAGAAAGGGACTTCCCTTTAGCCAGGTAGGGATTCCCTAGAGAGGAGATACAGGGATCATTTGGACCCCGGTATCTCCTGAACCATAGTAGAGGGTCATACATGGTATTGCTATATTGTTGGAAAGGCCAGAGCATAGCCTTTCCAATGATACAAACATGACCAGGTTATGTGTAAAAATAAAAAATAAATAAGAAAAGTTCATGTTTTTTCTATAATAAATCACTTTTGTCCACTTTTCAATTATAAAATGAACAATGGTGCTGCACTAACTCACCTTCTCATTTCCCACGATGCTAGCAAGTGTGGAGGTGATGGCACAATGCATTATTACGTATTGTTTCATCCAAAACCACTGCAATGCAGCAAAGAGCACCAGGAGTTCTTTGGAACCCTGCGTCTCTGATTGTTACATTGCACAAGGTCAAGTGGGGTGTCATTGTAAAGGTCAGAAACTTGCCTTTCCAGCATTACCAAATATGACCATGTAATGTGTAAAAATAGAAAAAAAAAAAAATTAATGGAAAATGTACTCTTTTTTGTTTCTCATTTCTAAGGCAGTGGCATTACGTGCTTTTACTTCCAAAGCAAACAATGCTACAGCAGTAACTCACCTTCTCATTTCCCACAACGGGACCAAATGAGGAAATGATGGCACAATGTTTACATATGGGTTCATCTGACACAGCAGCTGCCGCAGCTCTGTGAGAACAGCGGGGGTCCTTTGGATTATTTTCATTCTTTAGACCTCACAAAGTCATTTTAAGTGTCATTTGACAGGTCTGCATATGACCTACTGATATCAAACATGACCATGTAAAAATGTAATAAACGAAACAAAAACACAAACAAACCAAAATAGATTTTTTTTTCCATTTGTTTAATTTACTATTTAGATCTAAAACAATGTATAAAATTAGCAATATCACTGCCATTACTCATCTTCTCATTTCCCACACCAGGAGCAAGATCAGTGTTTTATTTGTAGTCATATTTTTTTTTCACAAAACACAATCCTCCAAAATAAAAGTGAAAATTCTCTTTTTTTTCAGTTTTAGTCAAAATTACATATTTTCTCAGAAAAATGCAGTAGCAGGTTCCCATTGCTAGTTTTTGTTTAACAATAGTGCGCAGTAGAATATATAACCACAAAGGCTTGGATGGTAAAATTTTAAAAAAAAAATATATATATATATATTTTACAAGCTGTAAATGATTGAAATCTGAACGAAATGTTACATTTTTTGTTATAGCATTCTGACGGGATATGGCTTATACACACAATAAGGATATATTTTGAATCTGCCGAGTCTGTTATAGGACTGAGATATATTACATATCCTTATTTTCAGCAAAGCATGACTCCAGATTTTTGTTTCAATTCATTGCTGGAATCAGGCCTAGGATGTGACCAGTTTTTGGCAATATTTGTTTTCAGCTGGTTTTATAAATTTATTTATTTATTTTCTACTTTTATCTCTTCACCCTGTTAAATACAAGATGGAAAGCGTTCTGGAATCCCAGATATTAAGTTACACCTTCTAAAGTGTAACAAAGTTATGTTGTAGGGAAAACACTGCTTTAATTCTTGAGATATGCTCCGTTCCATCAATGTATATGGGTCATTCCATAATCTTTTAACTGATATATATTTTTCATATTGCTGGCATTTACTGAGAAGTGGTGACAAGTTTAAATACCTCACTCAATGATCGGTTTGTCTTGTGTGCACACACCTGAGAGACATGATCCATGATACAGAGCATTTTACTACATGAAAGCAAATGAAGCTCCTTTTAGATCAGGGCTCAAAATTTCAGGTCACAAGCTACTAGCCAGGTCTTAGGAGTTACTCGCCACTAGTTGTCCAGAGCGTATGACAGCTCCTCTAGCTTTCACAAAGCTCCTCTTGCTTTCACACAGCTCCTCTAGCTTTCACAAAGCTCCTCTAGCTTTCACAAAGCTCCTCTAGCTTTCACACAGCTCCTCTTGCTTTCACACAGCTCCTCTTGCTTTCACACAGCTCCTCTTTGTTTACACAGAGCCCCCCGTTTTTGCACAGCCCACCTTGTCTTTGCACTGCCCCCTACGTTTTTACACAGCCTCCCCCTCGTTTTTTACACAGCCCCCCTCATTTTTTTACACAGTCCCCCCTTGTTTTTTTACACAGCCCACCTTTACTTTACACTGCCCCCCTATGTTTTCACACAGCTGCTGCCCCCCCCCATATTTCACTGACCAGTTTATGTCTCGTGTGGCAGCTGGGACCTCGGCTGCTCCTCCTTCTGCAGTCTGTCTCCACTATCCTCCTTGCGCTTGCCTCCTCTTCTCTGTGCCGTCTGCGATGCATCACGTGGGAGGGTCAAGTGACCCACCAACGTGACTCACAGTTCCAGTTGAAGGGGGTAGCGCCAAACTAGCGTGCCTGCCCTGACTCATGTTAGAAGTGTGGGAGGCACGCTGCCAGGCAGCTGATATGCTTCGATGGATCAACAAGGTCTCAGCACCCGACAGGTCAGTTTGTCTCACTCGCCCACATGTAATTTCCACTCGAAGAATGCGAGTAGGCGAGTGGAAATTTTGAGGGCTGTTTTAGATGATGGCAAGACATATCATAACATTATCAGGGTTATTCGGAGAGATCCGAAAAGTCACTGCACGTTAGGTGACTTTTCATACCCCACACTTCAGGGCGATTCGGCAACTCCTAGTTCGCCGACCCTGCGGTGTATTCAGCAAGCACCGCAGGGCCCCCGTAGTGCAGGGAAAACTCACCGCAGACCCGAAGGAACACTTGCCGAACACTCACCGAATACTCACTAACACTCACCGAAAACCTGCGTAAACCGCCGCAAAAACCAAGCTGAACACGCCGGAAAAATCCGAGCAGTCACGATCACAACGCAGAGCAGCTGCCGGAAAAAGCCAAGACGCAGACGAACGTGGTGAAAAAAAAAACAACAGTTCGCATGAAAGTTTGAAATTTGAAACACTGTTTGCAGAAAACTACTGAACGATAATGTCTGGAATTTACATAGAAGTTCCAGTGAATGGTAATAAAAAGGTCTGTTACAGAAAAATGAAAAAAACTATTAAAACAAAATTTCTTTTTTTTTTTTTTAAACAAAAAAAAAAGCCTAATAGATCCTAAAAAAAATCTATAAATAAAGAGACTTTTTACTGCAGATTAAAATAAAAAACGGTTTATTAGATATTGGAGTAAAACTGGAATATTTTTAACATTAAAGCCTATGGGATTCGCCTGAATAAACCTGTCGAATGAAATCACCAAGCGGCAGGGCACTTCATTGACATTCCTCAGCTGTTCGGTGTTCCCTGAATAGACGAACCATTGCTTCTCTATGGGGAATTCCACCGCCATCGAACATACGTGCAGGCAATTCGCCAACATTTGGCGAATTGCCTGCTCTCTGAATAGCCGAATGGCCCCGAAATGTCCCCGTTCGCTGAAATTCAGTGTACGGTTACATTTCGGCCACATTTCGGATATCTCTGAATAATCCCCTATGTGATTTGACAACAGCGATAATGAAGGTATCTGGTAAACCAAGTAGCAATGAAGAAATTGAGAAAAGTTTTTCAGAGTTCGGTTCCCTTTCGGCAGCCATTCGGATCTTTTTGAATAACCCTGTAAGTCTTTTTTTAATACTGAGGTACAATATGTTAAGAGTTTAAAAACATTTTTTTAATCTACATTCCATTTTACTGGTTATTGTGAAGCTGTAGACGCCATTGCAGGTTGTGCACATAGCATTTTAGGATTTCCCATGGCCCAGAATATTTTGTTTAAAAGTTTTTGCTACATTTGTGTTAACATATAGCAGATAAGAAACACTTATGGAACTTGACTATTGCTGCTCTCATTTACTGATTTAATTCCTAACCCCAACAAATTGACAAATTAACAAAACACTAACAAAAGAACAAAGAATAAATAATTCATTTACACAATAATAACTCTACCATGGACACATAGATCCAGCAAAGAGTTAAATTGTTCTCCACTAGAAAAGGTTGTCATGAATAAAGTAATGAAATAAACCACACAAGACCATTAGGAATTCCAGTAATGATCTGACTTTTTGTCATTTATCTGCCCTCAGCTATTTCCTTTGTGTTTGAATGTTTTCCGGTATAACAGCAGATATATTCTGTTTACATGCTTGCCACAAAACTACACAGATCAAAGAGGAAACTTCAACCCCACACAACAACATATGATGAGCAGACTATTTATTCCTAGACATAAGATGACCCAAACTGGAGATTTTATGTAAATAAAATCAATGGGCCTTTAAATTCACCGATTATTTTCTTCTTGTTTACACAAGCTTTAGATTAAAATTGGAACATTTTGCGATGCTTGTGGAGTAATATCTGTATAAAAATGTTTTCTTAATGAGCAGAAGTAGTATTGGACATCTGCCGACAGATTTGATAAAAATGGCATTCGGAGTTATATACACACCTCCAACTTGCTGAAATAATTGCAGTTGCTTTTGTCATTTTGTACATGGTGCAGGAGATGATACCACAGACCAACATATTATCTTATCTGGCCACACATTCTAAAACCATGTGAAACATTTTAAAATAATACATTTTATAACATAGTGGTTTTTATTTCAGATGACCTTATATGTGGACCTTTAAGGCTAATACAGAACTAAATCTTGATTATTAAACCCTTTACACCAGAAGAGGGCTGGCAAATGTCAGCCTTTGGGGCAGTTACTAGCAAACAGCCTTTTCGCAACCCCCCAAAAAAACAACATTAAAGCACATATCATATGTATACAGTTTCCTGCTTTTCTCTGAGAATTTTTATCTATTGGACATGAACCATCCTCACTATAGATTATATTATCATATTACTGTGCCCTTTCCCCCCACAAAATTATATACACTGCTGCAAAAAAATGCCTTTAAGATTATTTAATTGGTACTAATATAATCCCTATAATCCCACTATTAGGTTGTAAATTAACTCCATGGCAGCCTTTTTCCTGCAGTGCTGAGTGTATAGACAGCTCCATACACCACATATTGTATTTAATTGGGAATGGGGCTATGAATTTGTGGCTCACAGGCCCTATATGCTAGTGAGCCCTATATGCTTTGGCTCTATTTGGGGGAGTGTATCTTTACGTTCCTTGTTTATAATCATTTATAGTACCATCTGCACTGTATATTGTATTTGCTTACACCGAGGAATTATACCAAGGACCCCCAGGAGTCCAGAGGCTGATGGGTGTGCCATCCAAATAACCCACATGCGAATACAAGTGAGCATGTCCTTGCTCCAGAAAATGTGAGTTGGTAGGTGTCACCATGTTGTTTTAAATTCTGGTTGATGTACTGATTTATGCTATGGACTATATATTTTTCTCTTTTATATTATTCTGAGGATACTACCGGTTCCTGTTGGTCTTATCCAAAATAAATACTTGAATAATGGCATGAACTGATTTACATTCTCTGTAGATTATTGAAGGGTGTCCCACTTATGGTGTATCAATATTTGAGCGCTTTACTCTTCGGCAGTTGTGACAGTGTTATAGTGGTGTGGGGAACACACACTTAAAACTTGAGTAAATAGCGATGCATATTCCATCTCACACGTTCTGTCCAGAGCGCCACATGAGTGTTTTGTCGTCCTATATGCTAGTGGTCCATTGAGAAATTGCCCTGCTGCCCCCTTGCCAGCCCTATCCTGCTTTAAACAGTGTATTAACTCACCTTGAATTCAGCACTGGACTCCCTGTGCACTGGTCCAGACGTGTCATGTTGCCATTTCCTGTAGGCTGTAGCATGTCATGTGACTTTGAGTCATCGGAATAGCCGTCTCTCTTAGTGGTAAGAGCATTGAGAGTCACTGGTAGGAGCTGAATTACGGAACTCCAGGAATCTGAGCTCAATGCTGAGGTTCTGGATGAGACTAATCCTTGGCACTTAGGGGGCTGAATTTGCTCTCCAAGACTCCCTGCTCCCATGGAATGGAGAGGGTTGAGAGCAGGGGTCAAGTCCTGCATGAACACTTGGGAACACAGTTTCCTCAATATTTTAGCAGGGGAACTTAGTTCCGTTTTGGCTGATATACTGGGAAGCTGCAATACCTTTCTATATAGACATAATATTCTAAAACTGTCTATAAGTGTTTTTCCTGGATTTAACTACATTAGGAAAGCATGGGAATGACAATTTCTCAATGTTTGCCAGATAAATTGTTCCTCATGCCTAAAGAAGTGCTGCAGCAGCTGTGGCTCCCAGTAATCTTTAAGAACGGAATGGACAGAAATGTTGGCAAGTTCCCACACATTTGTTTAGGGCTTGAACCCTGGTTGAGGGCCTCCAAGTGCATGTGACACCCTTGCAGTAAACACTGTCATTGTTCAGAGCATTGAGCCAGACCCTCCAACTAAGTGATCAAAACCATGTGTAGCAGGTAGGGAATATTAATAAAAGGGAGGATGACATGTCCTATGACCCCCACCCATGTGCATCAGGTGGGAGCTAATGAAACACTTGGGGTGGCCATGTCAGTGCTAAGACTCCACCCTGTTGTGGGACTATTAATAGAAGGGGGCATAACCTTATCCCCCTCAAAGCCACCAAACCATGGGCATTAGATGAGGTGGGCTAGTGAAATCTTTTGGGTTAGATGTGCCTTAGACAAGGATGCTAAATAGACATTACTTCTTCACCAAATCACCATAGAAGGCTCTGTGTAGAATTACTCTCCTAGAGCTCTTTGAATGGTTAGTTTGCCTATTCTGATTGGAATATGAACACTAGGTAGAACAGGCTGATTTGATTGGTGGAAAGTGGAGTAGGTCGATTTTTATTGGGGTGAATGGGTTAAGGTCCACAATTGCTTCACAGTTGCTTATATTCTAACCCCAGCTGTACTAGGTAAGTAGGCCACTGTTAGGAGATATGCCTCTACTTTATCATGGCAGAGGCGGTCTTTGGGCACTCTACTTTATTTATTCATTTTCCTTTTCTTTATTTGTTATAGTTGCATCTGGATATCACTGACCAGCCACCACTTAACACCAAACAAATGAATTGACATGAAAAACAAGGTGCCTTCCAACTTTCTGCACCGGGGTTGATCCCCAATATGTCCACATAAGTACATGAAGTACCATGTATTCTGATCATGATGCTGATGTTTAACTGACAAGGTAGCTGGATTAGCATAAAATCTACTGCACTCTATTTTAGAATATTCTAAACTGCCTGTAATAGATTAAATAATCAATGGTAGTTTCCCTTTAATTCTCAGATGTACTCATTTATTCTGATCCTACACGTACTGGTACTTTTTTATAGATTGTGATTTCATTTTGAAATAGCCCAGACACTAGCACACTGCTAGCATGATGTCATTCCCATTTTTATTACTCGCCAGCTTAACTTTGACTGTTTCTCCAAGCTTCTTCAGAGAATCTACAAATGAATAAAATATTTTGAGAAGTGTTAATACACTTTGGCTTATGTAATGTTTTCCATCAAGAATTCTTGGGAAGCTAACAGTATAGCCGAAAGCAAAATGAAAAAAAAAATGTATATAATAATCTGTTTGACAGTTGAGAACTTGCAAATATCAGTGACAAGTGCTAATCACATTTCTGACCAGTTCCATGTTGGCATGTTAGTGATCTTAATTGTTTGGCTCCTAGTAAACTACACATTAGTGATGAGCCGAACACCCCCGTGTTCGGTTCGCATTCGAACTCGAGCAATTTCAAAAGTTCGAGTTCGAACTCGATCTCGAACCGAACTTAATGCAAGTCAATGGGACTCGAAACTTAGATTTTTAGAGTGCCCTCCAAGAGGGCATATATGCTAGATATTTGCCATAAAAGGTGTATGGGGGTCCGGGTAGTGCCCTAGGGGACAGGAAACAAGGACAAAAAGTAAAAAAAAAACGTTTTTAAAGGAACAGTGAGTTTTCCATGAAATAAAGGTTAAGAATAAAAACGAATAATTCCTTCAAATATCGTGCCTAGGAGGTCCCCATAACCTGCCCGCGAAGTGGCGGATTTGTAGGATGTATAGACACCGGGGCGGATCCAGGGGGGGGGCAACGGGGCAATTGCCCCCCCCCCCCGAGCAGTGCAGATGCCAGGCTGACCTCCAGAACTCAAATCACGATGTGTGCAGTAATCCCTGAGCTCATCCCTACTACACATAGCTCGTGTTAAATTGTATCCCTGTCTTCAATGGTACTGGCTGGGTGGAGTAGAGGTAATGTCACCGCTCTGCATGGAGAGAGCCTGTGGAGTCATGGGTTCAATCCCAGCGAGCAACCTCTCCAGTAAGTGTCCTTGGCAAGACACCTAACGGTACATACTCGCCACCCAGAACATCCTTGAAAACGAGAGAAATCTCATTGTATCCTTCCTGGTAAAATCCTTTCACTAAAAAAAAAAAAATTGAAGGAGTTCAGTCAGAGCTTCCTGGGTCAATGTTAAGCTAAGGTTTCACAAAGTTCAGTTTATATAATTATCCCAAAACAGGGTTATTAGGGAAGACAATATAGGTGGGGATTTTTGAAGGTGAAGATACTCTTCAATATAAAAATATATACATTCTATGTCACTAACATGGTTATTCAAAGAGGGTAGAACTGGCCCCAAAATTGCACCGAATAGTGAATTTACCCGTAAGGTACAATTTCGAAGCCTTTCAAAACCTGGCAATTGCCATCAAAATACGGGTGATCTTCGGCATAAGTGAAATCAATCTCCCATAGAGAAGCTATGGTTAATCTATTCAATGAACACCGAACAGCATAGAAATGTCAGTGAAATACCCTGATGTTCAGTGGTTTCATTCGGCAGGTTTAATCAGGCGAATCCCATTGGTTTCAGTGTAAAAAATATTCACGTTTTTATCCAATATCTCTTAAACCGTTTATTGTTTTAATTTGCAGCAAAAAGGTCTCTTTTTTTTGTGATTTATTTTTAGGCATTTTTCGGGATTTTTTCTGTGAATGTTTTCTGTTTTTTTCTGTTACAGACCTTTTTATTATTATTCATAGGACCAGTGGATTTTCAGTGCTCTTTTAATAACTCCTAAAATATTTTATTCTTTTAGTGTTTGGTTATTCTTTTGTGTTATTGATTTGCAAGTGATATAGATTTATGCAAACTGTTGGAATAAATATTTAGAGAAAAATAAATACCTGAAAAATAACTGATGTGGTTTTAATTTGTTCCAGCTACATGTGCAGGAAGGTCCTATAATGTGAAAACAAGACACGTGTAGCACAACCAGCTCTATAAAGGACAAATTAAAGGAATCTAAGCTGAAAAGGGGGTAAAAAATGGAGGGGCTAATTAATGTCTCCTAACCATAGGCTGATTTTTTAGGGTTTGCACATATGTTACTTTCATTGCTTACAAACTGTAAATAATCATGGTTATCATTTTCTTTTATGTTATTTCTCAAGAACAAAAAATAAGGACCCAAAAAGTGCAGATGGAACCATAAAAGGTCCAAAGCAGGAGTACTTACCTAAATGGGCACACCCATCTGTAAACCTATGGTATTTAACCCGTCCTTATTCCCTCTCCTGCTTTTTGCTTAAAGTATTCTTATGAAATCAACTTGTTCCAGTGCCAGGATCTCCCTCTGCGTTAGTCGTGTTAATAGGTCTACAGCTTCTTGCAGCAAACTCTGTTATTGTGCTGAGCGCTCAACCAATCTGATTTGTCCAGATGCAAATGCTTTGAGAGGAAATGGCCAATCAGTGCTGCACTAACAAGTGCCAGACGGAATGCTGGAAGGCTGTCAAGCAGGGAAATTCTTCACTTTGAAAGACTGTCACAGATTGCCAGGACACCTGGGGGAGGACACACCTAGCACATCATGACCAATGACCTGAGGTAATTAGGTCATGGTGACTAGAGTGCCTTATAATATTCTTAATATAAATGTCTTATTAAGCTAATAGACAGTGTGGTTTAAACTGATGCTAAAAGTAAAACAACAAGGATTATTCAGGAACACTGAAACAGAATAAACATGTGAGTTGAAAAGAAATCAGATTGTTATAGTGAAGTTATAATGTCACCTTAAATATGTATCATTATTTGCAGCACCCCTAAAAATGGAAAAGACCTACAATGAAGCACTGCTGTAAAGTCAATAGGGCTTATTTAGATCTTAGGTAAATCAACATGCAGCAAACTTCTCTTATCATCATTAACCACATTGGTAAGCTAGTGGACCTGGATCAACCTCAAATTTGCTAGTAGAACCTTCAAATATGCATGTCATCCTTTTCAATTAGACGAAAAAAATACTTTTGGGCCAACATGCATAGGGCATACCTGATAGCTAGAAAATATGTAATGAAATGTTTGTGATGTGCCAAACATTTCTGTTTGGTGATTTATGGAAAATATATCCAAATAAAGGCTGATAAAGACACAAGTACTGACTGGATCTATATTTGTTGGTTGAAATGCTTCATGTGTAGAGGTCCAGCACCCCTTATTCGGAATTCTAAAATGCTGAAGAAAACTGGAATTTTCGTAGCCCTTCCGGATTTTAGTACATCTGGGTAAAGGGAGCTCTGAATACATGCTACTGCTCCGGAACCAAGCCTCCCAAGCACAGCAGCAGTCTACGGCTTACACTGGGAGCCCCTGGACATCACCAGAATGTGACATGCTGCTCAGAGTCTTGCTGACTCCGGGTATCATGCAGTATGCTCCAGAGCACTCCCATTGTGTTTACACTCTGGGAGCTGGTGCAGGACGGAGATCACTGCTCTCCTACAATGATCTCCTTCCTATCTAAGATTGAGCAGCCCAGTGAGTGACATGCTACGCAGAGTCATGCTGACTATGGGCAGCATGCCATTAAACAAATGCTGCTGAGCTCTTCATAGTGCTGGAGAATACTGGGAGCTGCAGCAGGAAGGAGATTGTGGCACACTTGCCACAATCTCCTTCTCTAAAGCAATGTGTTTCTCCCAGATTCTGAAATCTGGAAGAATCTAAAATTCCAAATGCTCGGGATCCCAAGCATTCCGGATTATGGGTTCTCAACCTTTTTAGTTTTAATAAAAGTTCCAAAATTGTCCATATTTGATGGCAATCAGGTCAAGCCATGCAAAAAAAAACAACCGGATGTACATACACAAATAAAAGTATTTGAAACTGTCATCTAAGAATGTGACACTATTAGAAGTAATTCTACTTAAATATCTATAAATCATTATAATTATTTAAAGAAAGGCTTGACACCAAACAGTTAATGGAAACTTATATTTTATAAGTATAAATTTATGACATAATTAAATCTGCCTCATTTCCTGAACACATAAAATAGAAAGTGGTCTTTAAATACATCTGGCAGTGTGTTCCAACTCCTGGGATCTGCATGGGTAGGATGAGAGGATCAAGTCCAACAGGGTACGGATAGAAGTGTTTTGATCTATATAACATAGGGAACAGATTAATTATGACAATTTTAGTGTGTATATAAAATGTACTTCCTTGGGGCTTCAGCCATATTCCAATTTCAAGAACTGTCATATGTAGAGCAATTTATTTAAATGTATTGCATACAAATGATATATCTGGTAAAACAATAAAATATTCAACAGAGTAACTTAGGGCAGTGTACTTTTTCTAATTTAAGGAATAATCTTAATAAGGAGCAAGACTAAAAACAGAAAGTAAAGAATTTTTGGAATCAGTGGAATGAGTGAAGATACCGTAATTATCGTACAATTAGATATTTTATGGTAAGAATTAGACAAACAATTTCCACAGTGACAATAGATAATTTATAACTTGAAAACAAAACATTCTTTTGGGTATTGTTTATTGCAAACATACTAATTTTGACAATGACTTCTCGGGTTTCATTGATGAAACTTTGCCTGCCACTGTTTAAATTTCACGGGATCGTAGCAATGTATCATGGTTGCAACAATGGTGATTTTCAACATTGTTTGCATCAACAGTAAACAACAGCAATTACTGGATAACACCTTTGTGACAAGTGGAGGGGATCAACATCATGACTTGTTTTACTTCTCTAAAAACAAGGTTTTCTCATAACATACTCCTCAGTTAATCACATTTGTTTATTTCAATGGATACTCTCAAGATTTTTATCTGTTTGCAAATTTGTCCAAAATAGCCAAACCCACAGCTCTTTACAGGCATAATTATCCAAATTCATATTTCCATTTAATTTATCAGCATATACAATAGGCAAAGACATTTTTAATTAAAATTTGTAATAGTATAAGGGGTTTTCAACAAGTGATGAACTTTCCACCGCATTGCACCGAACTGTAAATTTCACTGTATATACAAAAAAAATAGAGATTCGGGTATCACTGATATAGATATGATAGAAAATCGCTCAAACACACACAAGTGGTTCCTGTCGCTAAACCACAAGAATAATATCAGAAGACAACAATGAAGGTGTAGCGATCACAATGTTCCTGTTTTTTTCAATCGTGGGGGTAAATTCCCAAGATGTTCAAAGAGATCTTCTCCTTTTCAAATTACCTCAAGAGAGCAGAAACACATCATAGTGCGACCCATGAGGCATATTTTTTTTTAAAAAAAAAATGTGATAGCACTCACGTGGAACAGAGCCCTCCTGGCTCTGGATGATGTGCCTCTGGGTTGTTAACCGGCCACCCAATCACCCTTCTAATCTTACGTGACTTGAGACAACGTGTGGGACCTAGCCTAGGTCCGTAGGTAATGTGCTTAGAGGTTGTTTGTGGAGTACAACATCCAAGAAAACCCAATCAAATCAATTAAACAGCAGACGTAAACCAACAAGTATTTAATAAAACATCACAGAGCAGCAAGCTGAGGAAGCCACTGATAATATATCAACAGGTGAAACGCGTTCTGGCTATTGTTTGTTTTCTTTTATTCTGCATTTTTAATGTTTTATTAAATACTAGTTGTAAAGCCTGCCCAGAGGGCAGTCTATTGTGGATATACTGCCCCTGCTCATGGATATACTGCCCCAGCTCGTGGATACTGCCCCAGCACGTGGATACTGCCCCAGCACGTGGATACTGCCCCCGCACGTGGATACTGCCCCCGCACGTGGATACTGCCCCCGCACGTGGATACTGCCCCAGCCTGCCCAGAGGGCAGTCTATTGTGGGTATACTGCCCCAGCTCGTGGATACTGCCCCAGCACGTGGATATTGCCCCAGCATGTGGATATTTGCCCCTAGCACATGGATTTGCCCCCAGCTCATGGAGTTGCCCAGCTCATGGATTTGCGCCCAGCTCATGGATTTGCCCCCAGCTCATGGATTTGCCCAGCACGTGGATTTGCCCCAGCTCGTGGATTTGCCCAGCACGTGGATTTGCCCAGCACGTGGATTTGCCCAGCTCGTGGATTTGCCCCCAGGTCGTGGATATGGACCCCCCCCCCACCAGCGCTCATACTTACCTGTCGAGCGGCGCCAGGGAAGTGAAGATTTCCCCGCTTCCGGTCTTTGAAGGACCCAAGCCGCGGTCACGTGACCGGGGCTTGGGTCCTTCAAAGCGGAAGCGAGGGAACTTTCCCTCCGCCGCTCGGGGACCCGTTAGATGCACACAGCAGCCGGGTAGAGGCTGCGCTCGCAGCCTCTACCCGGCTGCCGCGCGCATCCAACCCCCCGAGCGGCGGAGGAAACTTTCCCTTCGCCGCTCTGGGTTGGATGCGCGCGGCAGCCGGGTAGAGGCTGCGAGCGCAGCCTCTACCCGGCTGCTGTGTGCATGTGTAACCGCCGCGGCGAGCCGGCAGCCGGCTCGTGCCGCGGCGGTTGCATGCGCGCGCAACCAACCGCCGCTGGTTGCGCGCGCATGCGCAGTAAGGCTTTGGCGACGGACAGCCAAAGCCTTACTCTTTTATCATATAGACTTGTTGGATTACGTCTGCTGTTTAATCGATTTGATTGATTTGAACAATGGATGAAGCAACCTTACAAGGCCCTGAAAAATAAGTGAAGTTTCTTTACATGTTAGAAATAGTTTTCTGCAACAAACAGCACTTCAGGTGATGTACTTTCATTCTAGCTCATGCCTCGGCAAGCTTCTCAAACCACAAGCCAGCAGTCACAGCAAAAGATAGTTATTTGCAATAACCTACTACTGAGATAGGTCAAAAGCCATATCCTTTACATCCAAATGGGTCACAGATACTATATCAGGAATTTGACTAAAATGGCTTTTACTGGTTTCTGCAAAGGAACTTTGTGCCTTATCGCTCATGATTCACTTTTACAAATCATTGTTTATATTTAAATGGGACATCTGCATGATAATTTTCTTCCTTGGCAAATTCTTAAACACGCTCATTACTCTGTCAGAGAGGCATATCACAGAAATGACGGAAGTCCACAATTTAATTTTGTCATGAACAATTCGCAAGCAGTAACCGGGACCCAGTGGAACTCCAACCATTCATTTTAAAGATACATTAATAAAACTCACAGTGAAGGTCACGGTTTATATTTCATTACAAGACCTGCACTATAAACATCCTTAAATAGAGAATCATTCAATACATATTGATCTGATATCTACTCACTCATGCGATGTTCTATTTAATTATCTGTAATATACTGTAGGAATGATTCTTCTACCCGATTAACTTAATTCTGATGTCTGAAAAAATCAGACAAATCTTGAAATGTGGACACAATTAGACATCAGATTCAGCTGCACACGCCCTACAGGGAGCTGTCTTGACGGGTTTTTATGTTATTTTCTTACTGCCTCCAGGTCTTACATCTCATCACCAAATCACCATGCTCCTAAGTGTTGGAAAATGCCAGCCATACGGAGAAAGATGTACTTGGAAATAAAGATACTGTGTAAATATGACAGGTATCAGCTGAGAGGAATATTCTCTGTCTGTTTTATTTAATTATGCACTGTTTTTTGTAAAACACTGCAATTAGAAGGATGTTAAAAAAGTTTTAGTTTAATTAGATGAGACTCTATCTTACTTATTCAACGTGCCTAGAAATAATTAGCAATTATAATTGCTAATTATATATTTTACTGTTTGCATTGAAGTGTTCACCGACCTAAAGAGAGGAGTATAAAAGATGGAATAGATCACATAAAATAACACAATTGAAAAATAAAGATTTAGGGCAGGTGCTAATAACATAAGGTAGAAAATGTGTTGTTAGATTTACTGACAAAGCAGACTTTGCAGATAATATTGTTATGCATCCCCAATTATTCATGTGTGGTCCAGTCAGTCAACGGGAGAAAGCACAGTAATTCAAGGGGGACTAATGAATGCGGAACCTATTCCAAACGAGTCATTAAGCTAACGAATGAGGCTCTATACTTGACTGCTCTACTCATTAACTTAACAGCTCGAGTCGCTATTGCAACTGAGCAACACACTTTACGGCTCCTAACTGTAAATTAGTGGCTCCTGTACTTTATATAGGACACGTTTATTTGCAGCTAGCCCGAGAATTCCAACATATCCCGTTGTTCTCAGCCCGAGCAGGTATTCTGGAAAGAGTATCGTCTCAGAAGTCATGGTGTTTAGTGATTTTGTAAATAAACTAAAAATATCTATACTTATCTCTGGTCATACGGTGCAGAGGGTGGTGCGATCCCCCACCTCCTCTGTTCGAACAATGTAGATACTCGAGTATACCGCTAGATTTTGGTGACAAAAATTTACCTTAAAATTGGAGGGGTTGCGTTATATTCGAGACATCTGCATGGCGTGTAAGATAAAGAAAAAAACTTGACTTGCTCATGGATCCCAAGTCTCCCTGACTATCGGCAGATGACACAGTGGATGAGCTTGCCTGCGGGAGCAGGAGGTCAGAAAACAACACTTCCCTGCGTCCTGGCTATTGGTCAATGATTCACTGTGTTCTCATCTCACTCCGCCGGCCATCTTATCGCAAGTAAGAAGATGGGTGGCCGGTAGCTTCATACTTAGTAACAACTACAATCATTTTAGAGCAGAGCACCCTGGCCTGAGGGGGGCCCGACTGTGTTAAGAGAACCTGGAAGGATTTTAATGGCTTCCCAGTACAGTATACTTTTATAATTTTGCTCCTCGCGTTATATTCGAGTCTATTCTCTCAATACCATAATAAATCTCTATCCATTGCATTATATTCGGGTTGTGCTATATTCGAGTATCTATGGTAGTTAGTTTCCAGTGCTCTTCTGTGGCTCCGGCACACCACCACTGATTCAAGCTTGCACAATCGCATGTTTTCCATCATGGAATCCGTTTTATGGACTCCAGGAGATGAGACCAGTGGCAGCATTCAGTTTTTGGGAGCAAACAGATACCGGTAGTGGTACTAATTCCTGCACCATCTCGGTTGGAATAGAGCTCAGTGTTTCCAGAGTAAATAAGCAAGGGGAATAATCTTGAACCATGATTGGTTTGGATGAAAATCTATAAAATTTCCACCTAAAAAATTGGGGAAATGATCCGAATCGGGGAAATGACCCGAATTGGCGAAATGATCTGAATCAGCCAAATGATCCGAATCGGCGAATCAATCCGAATCACCGAATCGAAATGATCCGAAACAAAAGAAAAACTGTCCGAAATGATCCGAAATTAAAAAAAACACCCGGAAAAAACCGAAACAAAACGAAAAAAAAAGTCATGCACATCCCTAATTTCAATGTTTAAAATATTTTTTTCAAAAATGTTATCATCCAAACCTTTGTGGTTATATATTTGTAAGAATATCAATTCTTACATATTCTATAGGGAATTCTTGTTAAAAAAAATTGAAATGGGAATCAATTACTGTATTTTTCTGAGAAACTATACAATTTTAACCCAAATTTTTAAAAAATTTAATATTTCCCTTGTGTTTTGGAGGATGGTGGTTTATGAATACTATGACTATGTATAAAACACTGAACTTGCTCCTAGAGAAATGAGAAGGTGAGCAATAGCAGTGGTATTGCTTATCTTGTATGTGACAAATGGACAATGCCATCGCTTTGGAACTAAAAATCTATAAATAAAAAAAGTTTTTCTTTTCTTTTCTTTTAGATTTTACATGGTCATGTTTAGACTCTGACCTGTCCAATGACACTTCACTTGACCTTGTGAGGTGTAAATTACTGAGACAGGGTTCCAAGTCATTCCCACTCTTTAAAGCAGTGTGGCATTTAGGTTTTTGATGTAACAATTTGTAATAATGGATTGTGCCATCACCTCCACACTTGTTGGTGACATGAGAAATGAAATGGTGAGTTAGTGCAGCATCATTTATCTCTTTATAATTGAAGAGTCAACAATATTGCTGGATTAGAAATAAAAAATATTATTTTATTTTTATTGTTACATAAAACCTGGTCATGCTCTGGCCTTTCCAGTGATACCTCACATGACCCTATAACTTCTATGGCGTTGGAGATACAGGGGTCCAAATGCCAATCAATGCAGACATAGTTATCCTTTCACTTGGCCTATTCTGGGGCATGGGCCTGGAGCTGCAGCTCCATCAGCCCCTATGTTAATCCGGCCCTGACTGAGACGCAATCTTTGGTCAAGACTCGGACATTGCAGCAGGTTGCAGATGATTAAAGGCTCCTACACTTTGCCTACACCTAGATTAAAACTCCTGCTAGGTTTTCCCAATACAATTCAACACTTGTTTATAAATAAAATACCATTACCCATGTGATGATTTTGTTTAAATTGTATAATTTATGTATTTATTTATAATTTACCTTAAAGTAAATATTATGACTTTTTTTGTTAGCAGAATATGAACACAATAAACACAAGAGACAAAAGGAACAATGAGAGGCAATAAAATCCCAGACGTTTAACAAATACAATGGGCTATATTACAATCATCACACTAAAACAGGGACGCTAAGGAGAAAAAACTGCCCCTGCAGGTTTCTCTTTAGCATCCCTGTTTGAGCTTGATAATAAGGGCAGGCGCTAATCCAGTAGCCTGCCCCGTAATGTAGTGCTAAACCTCAGGATGCTCGTAGCAGTGCTTGGCGCCGCCGTAAGCATCCCCTCCATGGAGTCCATGTTTTCCCCAGTCTCCCTCCGCTCCCAGCGGCAAGAAGAAGCAGATGGAGCCGCTGTTCTTGCCACAGGATGAGAGGTGAGCATGTGATTTTTGGGGGGTTTTCAGCTGGTGAAGACTGATTCCACAGAAGCGAAATAAATTAGCACCAGGTCCTAGCTGTGGTTTACTTTCCAGTAACCGCAGCAGGACGGTAATTAGCATTAGGACTTTGTAATCCTAACGCTAATTAGCTCTTTGCGCTCCCCATGTTAAGCATAGGGAGGGGAAAGTACAGTAACCTCGTGCTGAAAAGTGCAAGATCCGAATCGCTAATGGGTTTTTTAACCCGATAGCGTTTGGATTGTAATATGGTCCCCTCGCGCTAGTGAAACCAGGACTAACGTTAACGCTCACACAGGTGAGCGCTAACGTTAGTGTTATCAATGTAATATGGCCCAATGTATCTCCTTTCTAATAAGGAAATAAAATTCCATTTCCAACTCAATGCACATTATTACTATGTCTATTAAATAAACTCCGGTAAAGCAAAATGTCTTTGTAATGGTCTATTGCAGATATGGCAGATTTTTTTCTCTTTTTTGTCTTTAATTAAAAGGGAAAAGACAATCCCAAATTAAAAATATGTGGCAAATTCTGCACGGAAAAGTAAAATTTAAAAAAATTCTATATTTATATTTTCAAAACTTTCAAAAGAATCCCACAAGATTTGTTAGTTCAAAACCCTATAGCACAAGAACAAAAACAAACTGCAGACAGAGTAGAAAAATAAAATTTGCGTTAACATGAAATCTTCCATCTTTTTTACAGCGAAATCACGACAGCACCAATGATTGCTGACGTTGATGCATACTATATCTGCCTCGATGAACATCCAAAAGCAGGATATGATTATTTTTTTCCTTACCTATTCAAGTGGCTCTTTACGTTTTGTAAATGCAAGTGGAGCCACAGTGTCTAGAAGAGCAAAGATTCTGACATTCGGGCTTAAGTGCAGCTATAGAAGTCTCATAACTCATTACCCTAGAGGATGGTCTACAAAGAGCATCCTCTGAAAATAGTGCCTCTCCGTTAGGAATGTCATAGAAGTCAAAATTAAATGCCCTTAGACTGCTGCTTTTCCAACTTGTTTCGATGCAATCTTGTAAAAACAGATCACGCGCTAAACATTTTCTAGCAATGATGATCAAGTCAATGAAGAGCAGGATTTGTGTGGGATTGATTGAATCCATAGCAAGACTTGGCAAATGATAGTATCAATTAGAGGTGTATTAATAGGCAAAGTTTTGAACTCAGAATTGACATTATTTTTAATGAGAGGGAATATCAATCAAATATAAGAACAAAGTTGTATGTTAGTATTGATCCTCCAGGTTCCCTGTTAACCTCTTCAGGGCTAGAGGTCCTTGAATTATTAAGTTGAAAGCCATTGTTTTTAAAGGTGACACTGATTTTTTTTTTTACTGTAAACACGCTGTCTGTAAATATGTAATATAATACAAATATATATATGTGTGTGAAATTGATTATATATTGATTATATATTTATTTATATATATATATATGTGTATATGTGAAAAAGACCTCTGTGGGACTGAAATATACATTTTTATACTACTGCAATAAAAAAACCATATACAGGTCTATTCACTAAAAGGTGAAACTCAGGAGAATTGGCAGGAGAGTTTCACCCTTAGTGAATAGACCTGATAGTTAAACGGCTCCATCACTTCTTGGTGAGTATGTATATGTGTGTGTCATCGAATTGCTGTGATGTGCAAGTGGCTTCTGCAATAATAAACACACTTATTAAAGTGTGGAGGCCTTTTATCTCACTTTTAGTCCTCCACCACAACCCTTGTAGATACTGATTTACCCTGCGGGTCCCAAGCATCCACTGCAACTGGTCATCATGCCTAGCTCCTAGCTGGTGAGGGTCCAACAAACCCGAAACAGCGCTGTCCTAGGAGTGGCTTTGACAAGTTGCATCTCTGCTACAAAGCCACAGTGTGGCATAGCATTGATTTTAGGGTTCTGTGTAATAACAGATCCAGGATGCATAATAGTGAGACAGATGTCATTTGCATATCCTACTCAGAATTCCTTGCTGCATATGGGGAATGTGGCACATGAACTCTGGGATGCAATTCATCGAATTGCTGTGATGTGCAGGTGGCTTCTGCAATAATAAACACACTATATATATATATTTATATATTATGTTTAATTTGACAATTATATTCTCTAAAAAGTGTTATGAGGTTTTAAGCCAAAGTCATAATAGTTGTAGGATTGCTCAAACTTTCAACTATTTTTTTTACTTAACCCTTTCGCTGCTGAGCCTTTTCACACTGTGCTGAGCTCATTTTTACCGATTTCGCTCATCATGTTTAAACGCGTTTTTAAGCCTTATTTTAATATATGACCCAGACATATTATATATCGTTCTTTCCGGCAGACTGTGCAGATTCATAATATGTCATTATTATATGTATACGTTATGTCATGTCTGTATATTATAACAAAGAATGCAATAAAATTTGAATTTTCAATAATTTACAATGTGTAAAGTGTTTTTTTCACATTTTAACATGCGAGCATTTGCGGTTATATTTTCTATGGGGTGTGCTTGTTAAAAAAATTTGAAATGAGGAATCGTTACTTTTTTGAGGAAAATTACATGTTTTTTAGCAAACTTCCCCCATAGAAAAAATAGTTAGTGCAGCATCATTGTTCACATTATAATTGGAATGGGAACAATATTGTTGCACTAATAAAGCGAGAAAAAAAACAAAAAACATTTTCTTAATTTTTTTTTACATTTTTTTAATTTTATTTTTTTTACATTTTACATGGTTTGGTATCATTGGAAAGGCCATGCTCTGGTCGTTCCAATGATAGCAAACATTAACCCCTAGCTGTCACGGATCGGGAGATAGGGGGTTCATTGGAACCCCCTATCTCCACTATAGGTGGCAGCAAGGGGTTAATTTCAAAACTGCTCTGCACGATGACGCCAGTCATTAGGTGGATATCCCAGAAGCTTGGCCGACATCCAAGATGTAAGCCAGCTCCGGGAGGGGACCGCGATACGGCGCATGTTAGCACCATATCGTGATCCAGCCCCCTAGGGGTTAAAGACAGCTGCCGCTTGGAAGGGCAGGCTGTGCCCTTCCAGGCGGTGCCTGCCTTTAATCGCTGGCCCACGGGGAAGGGGAGGGGGAGAGGTCCGAAGGACCTCCCCCCTCCCCTTCAGGCACCTTCCCTGCAATGGCGAGGGGGGGTGCCTGAAATAGACGTCATCGCGCATCCACCACATTGAAAGGGTTAAACCAACACTTCAGTTTTGTATATTTGTTTACTAAGCATTGAGATGGAATTTAAGCTCTTCTCTGATTGGTTTGATATAGCCATGTGTACACAACTGACCAGAGAAGAACCTTCTCTGACTGGCCAAATTAGTTACATGTGGCTAAACTGTCAGCCTATGAGAGAATCTCCATCTTGATCATTGTCTTATACAAATATCTAAAAAGGAATGCTATTGGTTTGAATTCCTAAGTAAATACCCCTCTGGGGCTCATTCAAGATGAAGACCCTGGCCTGGAAGGACCACCATATAATATCTACACGTGTGTAGGGGTTAATGACGGTTTTTGGCTAAAATGATTATATATATATTTATATATGTATGTAATGTAAATTCAATAGGCGTGTTAGTCCAGATGCCAAAATCACGAGTATAGCAGTAACTAACGTTAGTCCAATAAAAAAGATATCACTACGTACTGCTATACTCGTGATTATATGTATGTCTAAAAATATATATATAAATTTATTAGGAGTGCGCATCTTCACTGGTCTCACAATTTCATTTGATTCCGATTATCATGTCAACGATTCGATTTGATTCTGCTATGAATCACAATGCATCACGATTACTGCTCAATGTGCCCATGGTTTTAGACTCACAGATTCACACAGTCACTGATACAGACACACAAGTTCAAACATATGTACTTACAGATACACAGACCATATGCCCAGAGTCACTCACGAACACTCACTGATAAAGACACACACACAGAATCAGACATCTGCCCTCAGCCTGCTCTGCCAATCCTGTTATTTCTGAGATGTTTGGCTTCGGGGCGGGGAGGTTGCTGGTGGGTAGAAGCCCCTGTGCATATGTCAGGATGGAGAAGTCCGAGTTATCTGAGAATCACTGGCTCGGGGCTGACTCTGCGGCGGGTATCTGGGCTATCATGTCCGGGCGAAGGTGATTGAGCCTCTCCCTCAGACTGAGCCTCTGGAAGAAGGAAAAGGCAGGGTGCAGCGAGGCCATGGTGTAGAGCAGCAGCTCTCCCGCACTCCCAGTTGGTGGCGCCACCGCTCCTGGGCTCCAAGGGAAAATGAGGGTTTGCCTGGAGCAGCAGGCAGTGGTGGCGAGCAGCCACCTCACCAGCTGCAGCAGGGCCAGGTATGCGATGAATCGGGAGTAGCAGGCAGACTGAGCCAGCTGGTGCAGAGCCGAGGCCGCCTCCATGCCCAGGATGTTGGCCTGGGCCTTGCAGTTGCGCAACTAGTGACAGTCTTTACAGGCCAGGTCCTCCAGGCAGGAGCCCGGGAAGCGCAGCTCCAGTGGGTTATACAGGTCCCGCAGACCATCTCGAGCCAGCACGGACCACTCATACACGGCCCACTCTGAGCACTGGCAGGCAGAGGAGCCAGGCAGGCTGGCATGTGATAGCAGCTCGCCTTCGTTGTCGTACTCCTCCTCTTCATCGGAAGCCCAATGCTTGCATGTCCTTTGAGGCAGCTTCATCCTAAGCATTCACCAGCATGGCCGCGCAGGTCTGATTTGCCTGACCACTCCATCTGCGGTCAGGTAGAATCGATGCTAATCTGCAATGCATCGATGCAGCATCGTTCAAGGCTGCATCGTAATACATCGCAAAAATGATTATTTTTGACAGCCCTTTTATATATATCAAAACATAGAAACATAGAAAATGTCGGCAGATAAAAACCTTTCGGCCCATCTAGTCTGCCCAATTACATACAGTGGCAAGAAAAAGTATGTGGACCCTTTGGGATTACGTGGAGTTTTGCATGAATTGGTCATAAAATGTGCTCTGATCTTCATCTAAGTCACAACAATTTGAAAAACACAGTCTGCTTAAAATAATACAACACAAACATTATATGTTTTCATGTGTTTATTGAACATAACATGTAAACATTCACATTGCAGGGAGGAAAAAATATGTGAACCCCTAGCCTAATGACTTCTCCAAGAGCTAATTGGAGCCAGGAGTGAGCCAACCTTGAGTCCAATCAGTGTGATATTATTGGATGTGTTGCTGAAAGCTGTCCTGCCCTTTAAAAACACACACCAGTTTTGGGTTTACTGGTTTCAAGAAGCACTGCCTGATGTGAACCATGCCACGCAGAAAAGAGCTCTCAGAAGACCTACGATCAAGAATTGTTGACTTGCATGAAGCTGGAAAGGGTTACAAACGTATCTCCAAAAGCCTTGATGTTCATGTGTCCACGGTAAGACAGACAGTCTACAAATGGAGAAAGTTCAGCACTGTTGCTACTCTCCCTAGGCGTGGTCGTCCTGTAAAGATGACTGCAAGAGCACAGCGCAGAATGCTTAATGAGGTAAAGAAGAATTCTAGAGTGTTAGCTAAAGACTTACAGAAATCTCTGGCACATGCTAACATTTTTGTTGACACATCTACAATAAGGAAAATATTGAACAAGAATGGAGTACATGGGAGGACTCCACGGAAGAAGCCATTGCTGTCCAAAAAGAATATTGAAGCACGTTTGACGTTTGCAAAAGAGCACCTGGATGTTCCACAGCACTACTGGCAAAATATTCTGTGGACCGATGAAACCAAAATTGAGTTGTTTGGAAAAAACACACAATAATATGTGTGGAGAAAAAAAGGCACAGCACACCAACATCAAAACCTCAACCCCACTGTAAAGCATGGTGGAGGGAGCATCATGGTTTGGGGCTGCTTTGCTGCCTCAGGGCCCGGACGGATTGTTGTCATTAATGGAAAAATGAATTCCAGAGTTTATCAAGACATTTTGCAGGAAAACGTAAGACCATCTGTCCACCAACTGAAGCTCCGCAGAGGATGGGTGATGCAACAGGACAATGACCCAAAGCATACAAGTAATTCAACAAAAGAATGGCTTCAACAAAACAAAATACGCCTTCTGGAGTGGCCCAGTCAGAGTCCTGACCTCAACCCGATTGACATGCTGTGGCATGACCTTAAGAAAGCGATTCACACCAGACATCCCAAGAATATTGCTACACTGAAACAGTTTTGTGAAGAGGAGTGGTCCAAAATTACTCCAGATTGTTGTGCAGGTCTGATCTGCAACTACAGGAAACGTTTGGTTGAGGTTATTGCTGCCAAAGGAGGGTCAACCAGTTATTAAGTCCAAAGGTTCACATACTTTTTCCACCCTGCACTGTGAATGTTTACATGTTCTGTTCAATAAACACATGAAAATATATAATGTTTGTGTTGTATTATTTTAAGCAGACTGTGTTTCTCAAATTGTTGTGACTTAGATGAAGATCAGAGCACATTTTATGACCAATTCATGCAAAACTCCACGTAATCCCAAAGGGTTCACATACTTTTTCTTGCCACTGTATATACTTTACCTGGATTTATCTTTTGTTTAGGATATCCTTATTCCTATCCCATGCCTGCTTAAATTCAATCACTGTTTTGAAGTCTACCACTTCAACTGGAAGGCTGTTCCATGTATCCACCACCCTCTCAGTAAAATAATGCTTCCTGATGTTACTTTTAAACCTTTGCCTTTGTATTCTAAGACTATGTCCTCTTGTTTTGCTACTTTGTTTCCTTTTAAATATACTCCTTTCTTCTACCTTGTGGATTCCCTTTACGTATTTAAATGTTTCTATCATATCTCCTCTGTCTCGTCTTTTTTCCAAGCTATACATGTTAAGATCATTAAGCCTTTCCTGGTAACTTTTCTCCTTCAAGCCATACACCATTTTAGTAGCCCTTATCTGAACTCTCTCTAAGATGTCTATATCCTTCTGGAGATACAGTCTCCAGTACTGCACACAGTACTCCAAGTGAGGTCTCACCAGTTCTCTGTACAGTGGCATGAGCACTTCCCTTTTCCTACTGCTAATACCTCTCCCTACGCAACCAAGCATTCTGCTAGCATTTCCTGCTACTCTTTGGTACAGCACCTAAACTACAGTACATAAATTGCAAAATCCCCGTCTATGTGTTGGGACAAAATCAAATCGCACGCTGACCACAATCACTTCTCTCAAATATCTTGGTATGTGGTTAGACACAAATCTATCCTTTGGCCCCCACATCGAAAAAATCTCACCGAAACTTTACCCCAAACTAGTTGCCCTGTACAGAAACAAATCCTGTCTGAGCCCCGTGGTAAGAAAGCAGATTGTACAACAAATGCTTATGCCGGCTATTGATTACGGAGATGTATTGTATGCAGCTGCCCCGCAAACACACCTTCAGAAACTTACTACATTGTAGAACTCATTCTGCCACTTTGCGCTACAATGTAACTACATGACCCACCATTGTGACATGTTAAAAGAGCTAAACTGTCTGTCGCTGGAGTCTAAATGCACCCTTCACCTTTTTAACCTGGTGTTTACGAGCCTTTCTGGGAAGCTGCCACCCTACCTGAATAGGCTGCTTCCCCCAGCAGTTCCCTCATTTTATAACCTCCGATCCAGGACCAGCACCTTACTTGCAATACCACAATACAAAAAGACAGCGTCTCGGTCCTCATTTTCCTACAGAGCACCGCAGTTAATGAATAACCTCCCAGACGCCATCAAATCTTCCCTAGTCATAAATCACTCGAGCTCCCTATTAACATACCTCAATACGGATTGCACCTGTAAACATGTAACATAATGACTATTTCCTACATATTTATTTTCTGTTAATCTGTATATTTGTGTTTTTAATATCTTGCATTTTATTACTTTGTATTTCTGTAACAACTGTAACATTTCAATGTTCTTGAACCCAGGACATACTTGAAAACGAGAGAAATCTCAATGTATCCTTCCTGGTAAAATACTTTATAAATAAATATATATATATTTTCCCTAATTCATATTCTGACTAAATATACTTATGCAAAAAGCTGTTACATTCTGACTAACCAACAACTTGTAAGAAATAGAAAAAATATTTACAAGTTTTTTTTCACAGTGAAGTTGAGAATTTTACATTATCTCATCTTTTGTTCACATTGTTTGTGAGTTTCTGATTTCAAGCATTTTATTCTTCTACAAACCTATTATGCACGTCCAAGGACGAAGACAAAAGATAGCTAATATAAGTTCACTGCACTCACGAGTGCATGATTTTATGATTTTAAAGTTTTGAAAAAGTTATTTAAACAAAAGTATTTATAGCAATAACAAAATTTGCATTTGTCACACCAGGAGACCCAGTATTTTGATAATTATTCCTTAAGATTCAAGTCACAATAATGTTTTGAGTTAAGGGTAACCATCGGCTCTCACTTCCATATTTGCTTAATCAACGCTTCACGGTAAACGTCAATGACATCATAAGGCCAAGGTTCATTCATTTGGAAAAGAGTCCGAAAGAGGCCTCATTTCCTCCTTAGAATTTGTATAAGAGTCGCCTATGCCCATCATTATTCAAATGCTAATACTAAGAATGAACCATGATATCTCAGATACATGACACACAATGGCAACCTGTCCCAGACATGAATGCACAACAGGCATCAACTATTTTAAGAAAAAATAAATACGATCCCTTTTAAAGTCTTTTTAAATTTCCTTAACCTGTTTTTAACCTTATTTTTAAGAAAATAAATATGTGGAGGTGCCGTGTGATTATTAACAATTTACTACTAGATGAACACTGACAATAAGCAAGACATGAGCTGCAACCTTCTATCTGCATATATCTGCGTACAAATGTCTCATGATACTCATAAAGCCTACATTATTCGAATGCCTGGGAACGTTCCTACTGCACCAAACTGAGATTTGTCAATATTAACCTTTAAATGGTCTAATACTTTAATGTTATTTGGAAATAGCAGAAAAAAACATATGTGTAGTGTCAAGGATGGCAAAACCAGAACTGTGTATATCTTATAACATACTTAATGAGGATTTAAATTTTTCATTCTATTTCTAAAATATGTTGTTCACTTACACATAGATTTGAACATCTATGGAGTCATTTGGTCTCTAGACCAAGACGTGCATCTTACTCTCTTGTGTGCTGAATGTTTGCAAATAAATATGTTTTTGCATACTTACCTGCTCCTTTCCTGCGGTTTAGATGTGAATAGTGGGATAAGTGGTCCCACTTAGGCGTGTGTGGCTGAGCAGGCCATCCTTGTGCGCTGAGCTAAAACTGTGATGCTATCGGGAAAAATTAACGTTCTCTAATTTCCCCTTAGTGTCCCGGTTTCCCCAGCAGATCGCGGGGCAGGCACTGAGTCCGGCAGCCTGCCCCTTAGCGATCGCTAAGGTCGCAGATGCTGGGGCAGCGCTATAGCGCAATCACCAGCATTCCCTCCATAGCGACCATAGGACCCCATGGAGGATCATGCTGCCTGGTCACATGGCAGGCAGGATCTCACCTCTCGTGAGATCCTGCTGGTCGGCAGAGTGATCGCGATGGGGAACAGGGGCATTTTTTCCCCTGTCTCCCTCTACTCTCGGCGGCCAGAAGCAGCAGATTGGGCTGCCGTTCGCGCCATGGGATAAGCGGTGAGTATGTGATTTGGGGGGTGGATTGTGCTGCAGGTAACGGATTGTGCAGCAGCGCATTTGTTACCTACACCTCTGAGCTAGTGGTAACTTTTTCATTAGCGCCAGCTCTTACGGTAATAACTAGCGTTAGGACCAAGTGGTCCTAACGCTAGTTAATCTGTGCTTGCACTATGCGCTCCCCAGGTACAGGGAGCACAAAGTACAGTATACTCAGGCTACGAATCGCAAATTAATGAGCGTTAATGGTTTTTTAACCCGTTAGCAATTCTAAGGTGATCCAGCTGCAACGCTATGACCTCTTTTATGCTAGTGCTAACGCTGACCCTAGTGTTAGCTTGAAGGCTTTCGTCCAAATCACTCAACTACAACTTTAAAACTTTAAAAGTCTGCAATGACATCCAAGCTGGGATGGAACAAGGAAACCTAACTGGAGCCATCTTCCTTGATTTTGCCAAGGCCTTTGACACGGTAGACCATGGAATCTTGTTAGAAAAACTTAAAAACTCTGGCATTGGTGATCGCACGCTAACCTGGTTTCAATCATATGTATCCGACCGATCACAATATGTGTCAATTTCTGGCAGCTCCTCCCTCCCGCTCCCAGTCACTTGCGGTGTACACCAAGGCTCAATACTAGGCCCCCTGCTATTCACAATATTCATAAATGATCTGCCCAACGTCTGCAAAGCCTCAACTGTACATATGTACGCAGACGACACTGTAATCTATACCAGCAAACCAAATCTCCCGCAGCTGGAGGCTGTGCTGCAAGAACAATTCACAGAGGTAGAAAAGTGGATCAAACACAACAAACTTTTTTTAAATAATGACAAAACTGTAACGATGCTCTTTGGAACAGCACCTTAACTACACAAATTGCAAAATCCCCATCTATGTGTTGGGACAAAATCAAATGGCACGCTCTCAAATATCTAGGTATGTGGTTGGACCCTAATCTATCCTTTGGCCCTCACATCAAAAAACTCTCATCTAAATTTACCCAAAACTAGGTGCCCTGTACAGAAACAAATCCTGCCTGAGCCCCGCGGTAAGAAAGCAGATTGTACATCAAATGCTTATGCCGGCTATTGATTACGGAGATGTAGTGTAGACATGTGCACAGCACAACATTTCGTTTTGAACTAATGGATTAGTCCTAAAATGCAATTTATTTAGTTACTAAAGAAATTCGTTTTCAGTTCTTTAGTATGAAAACTAATTTCATTCATCCGAAAACCAGTGGATACAATTACTATTGTAGTGGCTCCTCAGAGGGCTGAGATCGGTGCTTGTTACAGTATCTCTCACTCTCAGCACAATGTGGGCCATATTACATAGTTGGCGCTAACTTAACCAGAGCTGTTGTAAACTTCCCAGAGCCATTATAGCCTATGGAGGTTTTCAGTTTACAACAGCTCTGGTTAAGTTAGCACCAACATTGTAATACTGCCCCGTGTCAGGCAAAGCTGCTACAGTAACTGCTGCTCATCACAGCGCTCAGAGTTTCAGTAAAACTAGTAAATAATATTTCTATATATAAGAGGTTAGAACAATATTATTTCCTTGTTTTACTGAAACTCTGAGCACTGTTACAGTCAGTTACTGTAACAACTGAGCCTGATACATTGTACTGAGAGATAATGTAACAAGCAGCCGATCTCAGCGCTCACAGCCACTGGATTTAAAGGGCTGAAAAAAAGGATCCTCTCTGTATAATGTTTAGAACATCCTCCTGTATTAATTAATACCCCTCTCTGTATAATGTATACAACATCCACCTGCATTAATTAATACCCCTCTCTGTATAATATATAGAACATCCTCCTGAATTAATTAATGCCCCTCTCTGTATAGAACATCCTCCTCAATTTATACCTTTGTCTGTATAGTGTATATAACATCCTCCTGCATTAATACCCCTCTCTGTATAATGTATAGAACATCCTCCTGCATTAATTAATGCCCCTCTCTGTACAGAACATCCTACTGCATTGGCATGTGGAGGGTGCAGATCTTCGGATGTTGCGATGTTGCGCTCTTCATTGCTGGTCTCCTTCACTCATCAATGTAATATCACAAAAAGGACTGAAACTAAAATGTAGTGCATTTTATTTTAGTTTCTTTCGTTTTTTGTACTGAGCAGTTTCGTTTCTCTTGAGTCATACTAAAACTAAATTATCCCAAAATTCTGACTAAATCGTTTTAGTACTAAAACGAATGCACATGTCTAATGTAGTGTATGCAGTGGCCCCGCAAACACACCTTCAGAAACTTACTACATTGTATAACTCCTTCTGCTGCTTTGCATTACAATGTAACTACATGACCCACCATTGTGACATGTTAAAAGAGCTAAACTGGCCATTGCTGGAGTCTAAACGCACCCTTCACCTTTCCAGCCTGGTGTTTAAGAGCATTTCTGGGAAGCTGCCACCCTACCTGAATAGACTGCTTCCCCCAGCAGCTCCCTCATCCTATAACCTCCGATCCAGGACCAGCACCTTACTTGCAATACCACAATACAAAAAGACAGTGGCTCGGTCCTCATTTTCCTACAGAGCACCACAATTATGGAATAACCTCCCAGACACCATCAAATCTTCCCCAGTCTTAAGTCACTCAAGAGCTCCTTACTAACATACCTCAATACAGAATGTACCTGTAAACATGTAACCTAGTGACTATATTTCCTACATATTTATTTTCTGTTAATCTGTATATTTGTGTTGTTTTTTAATATCTTGCATTGTATTACTTTGTATTTCTGTAACTGTAACACTTCAATGTTCTTGAACCCAGGACATACTTGAAAACGAGAGAAATCTCAATGTATCCTTCCTGGTAAAATCCTTTATAAATAAATAAAATAAAATAAATAAGGAGGTGATAGAGCCCACTGTGTGCTGCATCACTTTGCTACATTGTGAGCAATGTGTCAAAGATTCAAAATAATGGAATATTGTAGTACATTAATAAGTTCTAACTGACTAAAAGAATGATAGACCCAGAGGCTACTTAGAAATGTAACGTATAAGAACATCACCTAAAAGATTATAAGCTGCGGGGGTTAGTCAACCACCAGTGAAAATCACATTCTTGCAACAATTGCCTGCTTTTCACAAAAGGGACTTCTGAACAAACATAGGAGGAGCTTTACTTAGAAGAAGCTCCACTGTGAAGCTTCTCCAGCGGCTGTTTAGATCCCTTATTACAGAAATTCTGACCTTTTTTCTTTACAGTATTTGCCATATTGGGAAATGACAGCACATTTTTAATTACCTAAATGTGTTTTTTTTTGGCATAAAATTGTTAAACTCGGGTCTACAGACAGTAATGCCTTTACCTTCAGACACAGACAGACATATTATAACTAATGATCACTAGAAATATGCTTTTAAATACATAAGTGTGCATTACGACCTTCCAAATTATTTGAGTAGAGTTCTAAAGGACATACAGGGCAGATTGCATATGCTATTCTTTAAATATCAGTGCCTTATGGATTATAAAGCCACCCTATCTTATATAGAGATATGTGTAGAAACATATAATAATTATTCATATTTGGGCCTTCTCACACTCCAATTACGTTTATTTTATTCTCCTGATATCGGTCAATGCGCTCTTACAAGGCACATCATTCAAAGGCGATGTTTAACAAATATTTTAGATGTGCGAAAGGGTCTTCACAGTTTCTAAACAGTCGGATATATCTGTCAGAAGATGAGATGTGATGAGCAGAGAATAGAATGGCTGCGGCTGTAAATGTAATATAACTGCGTGCAGCACATGCAACCTGGCAGAAAAAGCTGCATATTGCTGTCATGCGCAAAACTGTAATTCACTGTGCCAACTATCAGAAAGACATGTTTGGCTCAGATCACAAGACGTCAGCCGTGGACTCCAGAAAAATCCGTGTACAGCTGTCATGAAAGCATTTTTGTACATGTATAACACATGTCCTCGGTTCTTCCCAAATCAAAAAAAACCTGTGTATTAGCCTGACATCCAACTCAAAAGATTTTATTGTAACAAGTCTGCTTTTTAAATCCTACTTATGCAGTTTTAGCAAAAAATTTAATAGGCATTTTTTCTTTTTTGAGAACTAATGAACCAATGCCTGTTTTATTTTATAGGAAAATTGTTGGACCTGTGAATAATTATCTGAAAATTGTATTTTCTGAAACAAACATATGGTGTGGCAGTAGTATGTACAGGATTTAGTATCACGCTGGAAACCATATACTGTTCTTAAGAGCAGCACACAAGGTATCACATATTGGCAAATTACCATCTCTACTAGGTGGATCAGTTAAAGTGTAATGTCATTTAATGATTAAAACATCACATACATTGAAATAGGTTTTTTATTTATTTATTTATTTGTATTAAAAACAACAGCAAAAATTGATAACATTTACAAATCCACCAATATTTTAATACTGTATTTTACAATTGTGATGCTAGAATGATTCCAGCAATAAACTAAAATAAAGTTTTGGATGACTGGCTTTGCCTGCTACAATATTATGGAGAGTTACTTACATCTGGATAGCTTATGTATGTTGCTGCTAGAGATTAAATAATGGGGTGAAGGGAAGTTGTATTGCCAATAGTCCTTTCAGGGTTATATACTGCATTAATTGCGATGGATTTGTAGATGTAGTGTATGCAGCTGCCCCGCAAACGCACCTTCATAAACTTACTACATTGTAAAACTCATTCTGCTGCTTTGTGCTACAATGTAACTACATGACCCACCATTGTGACATGTTAAAAGAACTGAATTGGCCGTCGCTGGAATCTAGACGCACTCTTCACCTTTCCAACCTGGGGCCACATTACAATCCTCACGTTAAAATGGGGGCGCTAGGGAGAAAAAACTGCGCCTGCAGTTTTTTCCCTACCACCCCTGTTTTAACCTGAGATTACAATGGAGGCGCTACGCCCCAGGATGCTTGTAGCAGCGCTAAACGCCGCCGCGAGCATACACTAGATGGAGTCCATAGGACTCTATTGAGTTTCTCCCTGTCGGTCACATGACCTATCGGATCTCGCCTCGCGAGATCCGTCAGGTCGGCAAAGTGATCTGCAGGGAGAGACTGGGGGACTTTCCCCCCAGTCTCTCCCTCGGTTTCTGGCAACAGAGGAGGCGAATGGAGCAGCGGGCCTCGCCGCGGGACAGTTGGTGAGTATCTGGATTTTTTTTGGGCTGGTGCTAACGGATTCTGCACAAGCGGAATCCATTAGCAGCAAGTCCAGGCTGTGGTTAACTTTATGCTAACCACAACCAGATGTTAATCAGCGCTGGGACTTTGTAATCCTAGCGCTGATTAACACTTTGCGCTCCCCATATGAAGTATAGGGAGCGCAAAGTAGAAACATTGAAACATAGAAAAATGTCGGCAGATAAGAACCTTTCGGCCCATCTAGTCTGCCCATTTACATGAATACTTTACCTGGATTTATCTTTTGTTTAGGATAGCCTTATGCCTATCCCATGCCTGCTTAAATATAGAAACATAACAGTACAGTAACCTCGTGCTGAAAAGCGCAAGGTACCAAACGCTAATGGGTTACTTAACCCGTTAGCGTTTGGATTGTAATATGCGGTATCCACCGGGGCTAACGTTAATGCTCACGCAGGTGAGCTATATAGGCTATATAGATCACAATAGTCGTATTAACAATCTATACACGCTATTTTAAATATTTTCACTATTAATATGTTTTTCCATTCTATTATTTTATTATTAGGATTCCAATATTAAAGATGGCATATCTCAATTCTTAAGTTGAGTATTCCATCCGTCTAAGGCTTAATTGAGCTATTCTATAAGCTGTTTACAATAACAATATACTACCACACGTGTTATTACACTATCGAATTCATTGTCACAGATATGAATTCCCTTTATCACTAAAAGTGTAATATATTCTAGACACCGAATGACCTATTTAGGGTTCACACTATAGACTATTAAAATTCCATTAACTCCCACATTTGCCACGATCAGGCTTTTTTAAGGCTAACACATTTTTTTACCTAAGAATTTCCCACAATAAGAACAATACTACACTATTGTAAATATAATCATAATTCACATCTCAAGTTACTACTATAGTGAATGTGCCCCTTCTGGACCATTAACAAAACTCCATACCCAGGTTTATATTTAATAATAATAAATGATTTACACTAATAAATGCACTTAAATGCACATAATTTTCCTATTAATCATTTAAATAGTTAATGCAATGTTCTCATTATTTTTATACTGATTGATAGCTATTGAGGACTTATTCCCCCTTATTTATTTCATATTGGTAGTCTATTAATTAATTGCAATTGACCCATAGTTTTATATCAGATTAGCATATTCTTTTTGCATCTGTTTATGTCTGATATAAACATAATTTGGAGAATGGCTTTCTCATCCATAACATTGAAGATAGTGCACAGATCTATATAATCATTGTATCCCACAGTTTTTTCTCATAATCGTCCGGAGGTATACATCGCAAACGTTGTAGAGAGATCGCGATGTCATAGAGTGAATGGAACGCACAGCCGGAATGCGGAAGCTGCGCACTGCGCCTGCGCAAAATGGCACCATACCCACGGAACATGGGGAATCTTCAGAGCGAGGCACGAACGCACGCTATCCACGGATTGAAAACATGTGGAGACATTTCCCTGTTGATTCGGGAGACTATAATAAAACGTCTGGAAGTTCTAATCTAATGATACCAGCTGATGAAGCCATAGCTTAACGGCGAAACGCGTCCTGGACCTTTAATTTATTTTTTACATTTTCTTAATTTTAATAAACCCTTTTATAGAATGAGTTCCAGCATTCCATCTGTTTTTTTCGTGGATTTTGACCACACAAAAATCCATGGGCGTATATCTTGAGCTTGAAATAGGCTCCAACAAATGTGAGTTGATATCTCATCAATTATTCTTTATTAGACCTACAACATATCAGATACGCACGGAGATTTCTTTTGTTTCTGTTTTACATCCATTCACTGAACAAATTGTGATGAATCACCGGCACTAAGGAGTGGGTTTCCTGAGAATATTCCAGAAAAAAACAACCCGCAGGTGTTTACCCACTCAGAGCCAGTATTGGGGCTCTTCCTTTGTGAGTGATTATCTTACCACCATATAGTATTTACTCTTTGTGTGAGACATACTGCACCAATACAGTATTTTTTCTCCGTTTCCATCATATTTTTCCTACTGAGGACGTTACCACAAGAACTGCCCGACATCCCATTGCGTTTAATTTCACGCCGACAAGATACGTATTCGATCCACTAGATGGAGTCCATAGGACTCTATTGAGTTTCTCCCTGTCGGTCACATGACCTGCCGGATCTCGCCTCGCGAGATCCGTCAGTTCGGCAAAGTGATCTGCAGGGAGAGACCGGGGGACTTTTCCCCCAGTCTCTCCCTTGGTTTCTGGCAACAGAGGAGGCGAACGGAGCAGCGGGCCCCGCCGCGGGACAGTTGGTGAGTATCTGGATTTTTTTTTGGGCTGGTGCTAACGGATTCTGCACAAGCGGAATCCATTAGCACCAAGTCCAGGCTGTGGTTAACTTTATGCTAACCACAACCAGATGTTAATCAGCACTGGGACTTTGTAATCCTAGCGCTGATTAACACTTTGCGCTCCCCATATGAAGTATAGGGAGCGCAAAGTAGAAACATAGAAACATAGAAAAATGTCGGCAGATAAGAACCTTTCGGCCCATCTAGTCTGCCCAATTACATGAATACGTTATCTGGATTTATCTTTTGTTTAGGATAGCCTTATGCCTATCCCATGCCTGCTTAAATATAGAAACATAACCGTACAGTAACCTCGTGCTGAAAAGCGCAAGATACCAAACGCTAATGGGTTACTTAACCCGTTAGTGTTTGGATTGTAATATGCGGTATCCACCGGGGCTAACTTTAATGCTCACGCAGGTGAGCGTTAAGGTTAGCACCAGGATTGTAATATGGCCCCTGGTGTTTAAGAGCTTATCTGGGACGCTGCCACCCTACCTGAATAGACTGCTTCCCCTAGCAGTTCCCTCATCCTATAACCTCCGATCCAAGACCAGCACCTTACTTGCAATACCACAATACAAAAAGAAAGTGTCTCGATCCTCATTTTCCTACAGAGCACCACAATTATGGAATAACCTCCCAGACGCCATCAAAACTTCCCCCAGTCTTAAATCACTCAAGAGCTCCCTATTAACATACCTCAATACGGAATGCACCTGTAAACTAGGGATGAGCTGTTCGGGTTCGGACGGTTCGGAGTTCGACCCGAACTTTGGCAGTTCGAAAGTTCACGAATTTCAAACTTTTTGGGCGTGTTCGGTTCGGGTTCGAAAAAAAAAAAGAAATTTTGAAAAAAGTATAGAAAATGCTTATAAAAATACTAAAACATCTAGAAATAAAAAGGCTCTTTACTGCAGAATATTATAAGCAACGGTTTATTAGATATTGAATTAAAAACTAATGTGTACGTGGAAAGATTATCAACTCTAAATGAACTCTGTTCACAAACGGGCATAACACCAGCAGGGTTATCCAAAGAGATCCGAATTGCTTGAGAAAGGTAACCGAACGCTGAAAATCAGCGTTCGGTTACCTTTCCTGGCCATTCGGCTATCCAGAGAGCAGGCAATTCGCCAAATCCTGGCGAATTGCCTAAACATACGGTGCCTGTTCGGTGCCTATTCGAGGGCAGTGAAATCCCTATAGAGAAGCACTGCTTCGGCTATTCAGAGAACACAAACCAGCAGTGAAAGGTTCCCCTAATGACCTGCCATTCGGTGGTTTAATTCGGCAAATTTATTCAGGAGAATCCCATAGGCTTCAATGTTAAAAATATTCCCGTTTTAATTCAATATCTAATAAACCGTTCATTATAAAATTCTGCAGCAAAGAGTCTCTTTATTTATAGATTTTTTAGGATACTTTAAGCATTTTTCAGATTTTTTTTTTTTTTTTTAAAAGTCCGATTTTTTTTTTTTTTTTTTTTCAGTTTACTTATTTTTTTTGTAACAGCCCTCTTTATGATCATTCCCTGGACCTCCTGTGAAAATTTCAGACATTTTCGCTCAGTAGATTCTTTGCAAACAGCGTTTCTTTTTCCCAGATTCATACAAATGGTTTTTCTAATTTATTCACTGCCTCCTCTACGTCACAGCTGCTTCGGCTCTGTGTGATTCGGCTCATGTTCGGCTCCTGTTCGGCTCCTGTTCGGCTTCTTCAAAGGTTAATCCAGATGTTTTTGCTTGTTTTCAGCGTGCATTCGGTTGCTTTTCCCTGCAATTCAGGGACCCTGTGGTGCTTGCTGAATACACCGCAGGGTCACCGAAATGCAATCGGCAAAAGGAACCGAATTGAAGAGAACGAAAAGTCACCGAACGTGCGGTGACTTTTCGAATCTCTTTGGATAACCCTGCAGGTGTTTTTAGTCTGGTAATCAATTTGATACATTGTACAATATACTGAGGGTGGGGTGGTGTCTGGTGTCTGCTTCTGATTGAGATTTGAGAATTAATTTCCCTAAAACATCCTAATATGCTGCATTTAACTGGTGCTTAAAAAAAATCTAAAGCAATGTTATTTTTCACCTCGGGATTAAACATTCACAGGGTTATTCAGAGAGCAGTGAAAAGCAGGAGAATAACTGGAGAAGTGAAAATTCTAGGTCAAAATAGCCAAACCAGGAAAATTCTCCCATTTATCTCACTTTCCAAATCGGCTATTTGGTCTAGATTGTTCTCTTCTCTTGCCAGTTCTCCTGGCTTTCACCTCTCTCTCAGGGTTGTTCAGAGAAAGGTGAAAACCAGGAGAATGGCAGGAAAAGAGAACAATCTGGACCAAATAGCCGATTTGGAAAGTGAGATAAGGCTAGGGTCAGACTAACGCATTTTTCACAGCGACCGTCAAAAAGTGCGTCCGAACGCATTGCCGTATTTTTTCACAGATTGCGCGAAAACGGTCATACGATGCGCATTTTTGTGCGTGATTTTTTACGGATCCAAACCAGGAAACTTTGGGTGTCTGGACGTTATGTTGGCCGGACATGAGCTGGGTCTGACGTCTCCAAATCACACACACACGCCGCTAGTGGATGCAGCGCACTCTGTACGTCCATACTAGCAGTTCTGCGTTCTCGAAAAAATGCGTTCATTTTCCACTTGCGTTGCGCAGCCGGACTTTCGTGCGACCGTACTTCGTATATTGGCCGTCATTGCCCGTCATTTGCTGCTAGTGCGGCCGTGATTAAGTGCGCCTAAACGCACGTTAAAAATTCGCTAGTCTGACCCTAGCCTAAATGGGAGAATTTTTCTGGTTTGGCTATTTTGACCTAGAATTTTCCATTCTCCAGTCATTCTCCTGCTCTTCACCGCTCTCTGAATAACCCTGACAGGGTTATTCAAAGAACGGTGAAACTCAGGAGAATGACTGGAGAATGGAAAATTCTAGGTCAAAATAGCCAAACCAGAAAAATTCTCCCATTTATCTCACTTTCCAAATCGGCTTTTTGGTCTAGAAGTTTCCATTCTCCTGCTTTTCACGGCCAAAAAATCAGTAAACTTTTTCTGCGTGTCCGAAAATGTCTCCTCTTTTCAAACAGACTGCCGCCCCAAGCAGTTGTTTATGGATAGATTAAAGGAAAAGCATTTACCGTCATTTGAAATGTAATTTTTTGGTTTTTACATATTTCTATATATCCTAGAAATCCGCCACTTCACGGGCAGGTTATGGGGACCTCCTAGGCACGATATTTGAAGGAATTTTTCGTTTTTATTTTTAACCCTTATTTTATGGAAAAACTCACTGTCTCTTTAAAAAAAATTTTTAAAACTTTTTGTCCTTGTTTCCTGTCCCCCAGGGCACTACCCGGACCCCCATACACCTTTTATGGCAAATATCTAGCATATATGCCCTCTTGGAGGGCACTCCAAAAAAACCAATTTTCAGCCCCATTGACTTGCATTGGGAGTTCGGGTTCGGGTTCGGTCCTGAACAAATGGGAAGTTCGGGTTCGGGGTCGAACCGAACTCGGGGAGTGTTCAGCTCATCCCTACTGTAAACATGTAACATAGTGAATATATTTCCTAAGTATTTATTTTCAGTGTTAATCTGTATATTTGTGTTGTGTTTATTTTCATTTCTTGCATGTTATTACTTTCTATTTCTGTAACAACTGTAAAAATTCAATGTTCTTGAATAGGGATGAGCTGTTCGGTTCGAACTTTAGCCGTTCGCAAGTTCGCAAACTTCGAACTTTTTGGCGTGTTCGGTTCACGTTCGGAAAAAAAAATATTTTGAAAAAAGTATAAAAAATACTTAAAAAATACTAAAAAATCTAGAAATAAAAAGACTCTTTACTGCAGAATATTATAAGCAATGGTTTATTAGATATTGAATTAAAAACTAATGTGTACGTGCAAAGATTCTCACCTCTAAATGACCTGTGTTCTCAAACGGTAAACAACAGGTGTTTTTAGTCTGGTCTAATGAATTTGATAAATTGTATGTATGTAGACTATACTGAGGGTGTGGTGTCTGCTTCTGAGCAGTGTTAATTTCTCTACTAAATCTTCCTCTAATATGCTGCATTTCACTGCTGTGTGCTCAGCTCATTTTTACCGCTTTCGTTCATCATGTTTAAACGCGATTTAAAGCCACATTTTTTTAAATAACCCAGATATATTAGATATCGTTCTTTCCGGCAGACTCCACAGATTCATAATATATCCTTTTTATATGTATACGTCATGTCCTGGCTGTATATTATGACAAAAAATGCAATACAAATTGAATTTTTAATCATCTGCAGTGTGTAAAGTGTTTTTTTCACATTTTAGCACATGAGCTTTTGCGGTTATGTTTTCTATGGGGTGCGCTTCTACAAAAAATAGAAATGGGGACTTGTTACATTTTGTGGGGGGAATTACGTGATTTATAGCACCCCATAGAAAAAAATCATTAGTGCAGCATCATTGTTCACATTATAATTGAAATGTGAACAATATCGCTGCATTAATAAAAATAACACACAAAAAAATACATGTTTTTACTTTTTTTTTATTTTTTATTTATCATGCTCAGGCCTTTCGATTGACACCCTCCAAGACCCCCTAGCTGCCACGGTTCTGGAGATATCGGGGTTCAAATGAACCCCCTATCTTCACCAGGGGATTCCGGGCAGCTAGGGTTTTCCCCGGCTATCTGACGTCATCACGCTATGCGTGAGGATGTCAGGTAGTGAGGGGGGGACCCGGGGGTGGAGCAGCCATCCAAGATGGCGGCCCCCACCGGAGCTAGGCCGCAAGGCATCTCTATTCGGCGCCGCAAGGCATCTCTATTCACAGCCCCATCAGCATCTCTATACACAACCTCACAGCATCTCTATACACAAACAGCATCTCTATACACAACCCCATCAGCATCTCTATACACAAACAGCATCTCTATACACAACCACATCAGCATCTCTATACACAAAAAGCATCTCTATACACAACCCCATCAGCATCTCTATACACAAACAGCACCTCTATACATAAACAGCATCTCTATACACAACCCCATCAGCATCTCTATACACGACCCCATCAGCATCTCTATACACAAATAGCATCTCTATGCACAACCCCATCAGCATCTCCTATACACAAACAGCATCTCTATACACAACCCCATCAGCATCTCTATACACAACCCCATCAGCATCTCTATACACAAACAGCATCTCTATGCACAACCCCATCAGCATCTCTATACACAAACAGCATCTCTATACACAACCCATCAGCATCTCTATACACAACCACATCAGCATCTCCATACACAAACAGCATCTCTATACACAACCCCATCAGCATCTCTATACACAAACAGCATCTCTATACACAACCCCATCAGCATCTCTATACACAAACAGCATCTCTATACACAACCCCATCAGCATATCTATACACAAACAGCATCTCTATACACAACCCATCAGCATCTCTATACACAACCACATCAGCATCTCCATACACAAACAGCATCTCTATACACAACCCCATCAGCATCTCTATACACAAACAGCATCTCTATACACAACCCCATCAGCATCTCTATACACAAACAGCATCTCTATACACAACCCATCAGCATCTCTATACACAAACAGCATCTCTATACACAACCCCATCAGCACCTCTATACACAACCTCACAGCATCTCTATACACAGCCTCACAGCATCTCTATACACAACCCCATCAGCATCTCCATACACAAACAGCATCTCTATACACAACCCCATCAGCATCTCTATACACAAAAAGCATCTCTATACACAACCCCATCAGCATCTCTATATACGGCATCTCACGGCATCTGTGGACGCTGAAATCAGAACTAGGGATGAGCTGTTCGTGTTCGGTCGGTTCGCAGTTCGGCCCGAACTTTGGCAGTTCGAAAGTTCGCGAACTTCGAACTTTTTGGGCGTGATCGATTCGAGTTCGGAAAAAAAAGAAATTTTGAAAAAAGTATAAACAATGCTTAAAAAATACTAAAAAATCTAGAAATAAAGAGACTCTTTACTGCAGAATATTATAAGCAACGGTTTATTAGATATTGAATTAGAAACTAATGTGTACGTGCAAAGATTCTTCTCACCTCTAAATGACCTTTTTTTTTTCAAACGGCATAACAACAACAGATGTTTTAGTCTGGTCTAATCAATTTGATACATTTTATGTAGAATGAAGGTGTGGGGTGTCTGCTTCTGTTCTGAGTGAGTGTTAATTTCCCTCCTAAAACTTCCTAATATGCTGCATTTAACTGCTGTGTGAAAAAATACAAAATTTCCTCATTGCCCGCTTTTAACATCTAAAGCAATGTTATTTTTCACCTCGGGATTAAACATTCACAGGGTTATTCAGAAAGCGGTGAAAAGCAAGAGAATAACTGGAGAAATGAAAATTCTAGGTCAAAATAGCCAAACCAGAACAATTCTCCCATTTATCTCACTTTCCAAATCGGCTATTTGGTCTAGATTGTTCTCTTCTCCTGACAGTTCTCCTGGCTTTCACCTGTCTCTCAGGGTTGTTCAGAGAAAGGTGAAAACCAGGAGAAAGGCAGGAAAAGAGAACAATCTGGACCAAAAAGCCGATTTGGAAAGTGAGATAAGGCTAGGGTCAGACTAACGCATTTTTCACAGTGACCGTCAAAAAGTGCGTCCGAACACATTGATGTATTTTTTCACGGAATGCGCGATAACAGTCATATGATGCGCATTTTTGTGCATGATTTTTTACGGATCCAAACCAGGAAACTTTGGGTGTCAGAGAAAGGTGAAACTCAGGAGAATGACTGGAGAATGGAAAATTCTAGGTCAAAATAGCCAAACCAGAAAAATTCTCCCATTTATCTCACTTTCCAAATCGACTATTTGGTCTAGAATTTTCCATTCTCCTGCTTTTCACCGCCAAAAAATCAGTAAACTTTTTCTGCGTGTCTGAAAATGTCTCCTCTTTTCATACAGACTGCCGCCCCAAGCAGTTGTTTATGGATAGATTAAAGGAAAAGCATTTACCGTCATTTGAAACCATTTTTTTGTTTTTAAGTATTTCTATACATCCTACAAATCCACCACTTCACGGGCAGGTTATGGGGACCTCCTAGGCACGATATTTGAAGGAATTTTTCATTTTTTTTTTTTTTTTTTTAAAACATAGATTTTTATTAGAATTTTGCCATCAAAAGTACAAATAAATACTCAAAATAACCATAACAAAGGGCAGGAGGGGGGGAAGAGGGGGGTTGCAGCCAAAATAAAAATAAAATGTGTGTATCAGGATCGGTAGCCCGGTCACAGTCCACATGCCTCATAGATTTTGTGTATGTCCCAGAGTACCCAGGGATCTGATTTGGGTGGATGTATGTCTTCCGATGCCACAATCCGTGAGTCAAATCCACGATATTGGTTTAGTAATTCAATAACTTGTTTTTTAGTAGGTATTAATGTGGACTTCCAGTTTCGTGCTATAAGCAAAGAGGTCGTAGAAATGAGGATAAATAACATCTTTCTTTGAGGTTTCGGGAGGTTGATCATACCCAATAAAAGAATTTCCGGTTTGTGAGGGATCGGCATACCGAGGACCTCGGTCGCCAGTATCGAGATGTCCTTCCATAATGAATTTATTGTAGGGCAATGCCACCAAATGTGACTCATAGAACCTTGTGCTAGGAAGCATCTCCAGCATACATCCGGTTGATTCGGCACGTATTTTTTGATTCTGTCTGGTGTGAGGTACCATCTATAAAGGATCTTTCGTTGTGTCTCTAATAAGGTAACACACCGGGTAGCTCCCACTGCAAACATATAAGCCGTGGCCCATTGGGTTGGTGTAAAAGATTGTTCCAGTTCCCGTTCCCAACTTTTTTGAAATGTCCAAGTAACAGCTTTTTGTGGGGTATTAAGCACTCTGTAATACATCGAAATCGCTTTAGTAGTGGAGTGAGAGTCCAAACAGAATAGTTCTGTTTCTGAGAGTAATGGAACCTTAGCAGACAGTGTAGTAAAGATCTTCTGAGCTTTAAGATAAGAGTGTATTTGCATATATGATAAAAACATTGCATTTGGAACCTTGAATTTAGTACACAATGTCTCAAAAGGTAGAATGGAGGCCGCATCAAAGAAATGATGAAGGTTTAACACTCCATACTGAGCCCATCTAGCATAATCTCCATGAGGGAGTAGATACCTAAAAGATTCCACGGGTGTAGCCATAGAGATCGGATAATGATTTGTGAAAGAGCGAAACCCTTTGTCCCATATTTTAAGGTGTAACACCGTACTGGCCAGTGGGGAGTCTATCCGTGGTCTATCCTTGATGGGGACCCAAAGTAAGGTAGTCAGATCATGTCCCTCCATATATGCTGCCTCAATGGATAACCATTGTGGCGTGGGGCGTGCGTGAAAGGACTCCGATAAAGATGCCAAGCACGCTGCCCAATAATAGTGTTGTACATGTATCATGTTCAGGCCTCCATCTCTGTGTCTATAACTTAATACCTTCCGAGGAACTCTAGGCCTTTTGTTGTTCCAGACATAAGAGGTCAAAACAGACTGAACCTTGACCAGAAAATATCGGGGTAAATTTAGGGGTAGGGCCCGGAACACATACAGTAGTTTTGGTAAAATAATCATCTTTGCGGCCGCCATTCTACCCAGCCACGAGACTTCTTTCATTCTCCATCTATAGATAAGCACTCTTATCTCAGAAAGAACACGTTCATAGTTATATTGAAAAAGATCTTCAAACTTCCCCGAGATTCTAAGACCCAAATAAACCAAATAATTAGAGCGCCAATCAAATTTATATTGCGCTTTAAGAGTGTCTAGAAAAGGTTGTGTCATATTAATTGGCAGAGCTTGCGTTTTAAGTAAGTTCACTAAATGAAAGGACACCTTGCTATATGCCTCTAACTCGTGATATAAGGCCGATAAAGACACCTCTGGGTCAGTCAACGTCAAAAGGATGTCGTCCGCATACAGTTGTTGTTTATACGTTGTGGGACCTATTGGGACGCCTCTAATGTTGTCATTCTGGCGGATAGCCTGTGCCAGTGGTTCCAACACCAGGGCATATAATAGGGGGGAAAGAGGGCACCCCTGACGTGTGCCGTTTGTAATCACAAATTCGTCAGACATAAATCCCGATGTCAGAACTCTGGCTGAAGGGGAATCATACAGGGCCTTTACTGCCGTCAGCAACGGGGGAGGAAAACCATACATCTTAAGGGTTTCATGGAGAAATAGCCAATTTACTCTATCGAAGGCTTTCTCAGCATCTAGGGACAACACCAAGCAAGGACAACCTGACCGCTGCAAGGTTTCCATCAAGTTGATCAACTTTTTTGTGCTATCTGGTCCCTGCCTGCCAGAAATAAACCCCACCTGGTCCTGGCCAATTAAAGTCGGTAAAATGTATTGTAGTCTATTCGCCAGAATTTTCCCATACAATTTTATGTCTACATTAAGAAGTGAGATTGGGCGAAGATTACGACATTCATCCGGGGTCTTGCCTGGTTTAGGGAGTGTAATTATGTGAGCCCGTAGCATATCTGTCGAAAATGTACCCTGTTCTCGGGCAACGTTAAAAATCGAGTGTAGGTGCGGCAAGAGGTGAGCGGTAAAAGTCGAGTAGTATAGGCCATTAAGGCCGTCAGGGCCCGGGGCTTTTCGTTTTTGTAGTCCTTTAATCACTTCAGAAATTTCTTCTATAGAGATCGGAGAAGCTAGATTTGCCATTTGTGATGGGGATATTTTCGGCAGGTGTAGTGTATGTAGATAATCAGAGATGGTGTCGGGGGTAGGCTGTATCACATTGTCGTCTGTGGATAGGTTATACAATGTCTCATAAAAATCTGCGAATTTGTTAGCTATGTCTAGTGGATTATGTATTAGTCCTTTGTCAGATTTGAGGTGAGAAATTCCTTGTGTGGCAGGGGGAGGTTTTAGTCTACGAGCCAAAAGTCTGCCTGGTTTATTTTGAAACGCATAAAACCGCGTCTTCATCCTGTGCATAGTTAAATTAAATCTGTCCGCTTCCAAGTCAGCGAGTGAGCGTAGGGCATCGTCCAAAGCATCCGCCAGTTCCGCCGTCGGGGACAATTTGTTCTGGGTGTCTATATCCTGGATGTTCCGAAGAACCTCCAAGCGGTGTGCTGTGTGTTGCTTTTTTAGTCGAGCTCCCCACTGAATGCATACGCCCCTAATGACTGCTTTATGAGCCTGCCATACATCAAAGGGGTTTACCTCCGTGGACGCGTTTTCCTTAAAATAATTAGTTAGTGCTTCATTAATTGCCAGAGACGCCGGCTCATGTTTTAATATGTGTTCGCTAAATCTCCAGGGTGGTCTCGCATGAGAATGAAATTCGTCCTGTATGTCTAGAAGCAATGGGGCGTGGTCAGACCATGTGAAGGGGAGTATATCGCATGTGGTGATGCGGGAGAGTAGATTCGATGGTAGGAGAAAATAATCTATGCGTGAGTAACTATTGTGTACTCCCGATCGGAAAGTATAATCTCTCTCTGTAGGATGGAGCAGGCGCCATGTGTCATATAAATGGTGTTGTCCAAGGAGAGAGTGCAGCTTTAAAAATTGTCTCCTTACTTGTGTGCCCGTAGGAACTGAACGGTCTTTCGTTGGGTCCATACATAGATTCAAATCGCCACAGACTATTAGATCGCCTGATAAAACATCCGTAATTTTGTTTAGAAGACGCGTCAGAAATTGTGTTTGAGAATTATTAGGGGCGTAAGTCGCTACTATCGTGTACACCCTGCCATTGATTGTGCAAATTAAAATAATATATCTGCCTCTGGGGTCCGTAATAATTCTGTGAGTCTGCATTGTCAGTCTGTTGTGAATCAAAATCGTCACCCCTCTAGACTTAGCCCTGTACGTCGAATGAAATTGAGTGCGGTAGTGAGGTGTATACAGTTTAGGGTGATCCAGTCTCCTAAAGTGTGTTTCCTGGAGGCAGACTATATCCGCGTCATACGTATGAAGATCTTTATATAAAGAGTGACGTTTAACTGGTAAGTTTAAACCTTTCACATTATACGATACTATCCTCATAAAAGTCTACAACATATATGTTAGGAACAGATAAACAACATTTTAAGCGAACGACTTGACCTCTCGGCCAGTGATGCACTAGGAAGTATCGAGAATTGCTGCAACCCCCCAGGGACTGGGAGAAGGGGGAAAAGGGGAATAAAACCAAAACAAAAAAACGCCGCAACATAGCGACAAAACTTGGTGCGTTCCAGAACGCCATACTCTCCATCGGATCCTCCCGTCCGGGAGACATCCGTGCCCTCAACTAAGAAGGGGGAGAAACGAAAAAAGAGGGGGAAGGTCCATCTGCCACCAGCAGCGAGACCAAAATATCAATCGTTAAGCCACCAGTGTTACCCGTCCTGCGTCTTGCGGCCAAAAACGTGTAAGGGTTCCATCACAAGGAACGGATCTGCGAGGGCTTGACTTTCTCGTGCCCATCTAGTCAGCGTTGGCGCCAGTCCGGTATCACCTTTTTTAATGTAGACTTGCGTTCCTGGGCATCCTCATGTATTTGAAGGCCCCAAGACTCCAGGGTTGTTTGGCCCTCGGTAGGAGATGTGAGGACTGTGGTAACCCCCTCGCGGAGAACAATTAACTTTGTGGGGAATCCCCACCTGTATAGTATACCAGCATCCCGTAAAGCCATTGTTAACGGTCGAAACAGTCTTCTTTGTTGTAGTGTTACTTTAGAAAAGTCCGGGTAAATTTCCAGATGGTCGTATTGGGAACCCAATATTTCTGGTTTACGCATTGCTCGCAAGACATCTTCCCTAGGTTTATAGTAGTGCATCTTGAGGATCACGTCTCTAGGTGCTTTTTGAGGGGCAGATGGTGGTTTTGGTATACGATGTATTCTGTCCATGAGTAACGTGTCAGGAGCAACTCCGGGGAGCAAGTGTGTAAATAAGTCCGTTACATAAGCCATGAGGTCTCGGGGATGAATCGTTTCTGGGATTCCTCGAATTTTGAGGTTATGGCGTCGAGACCTGTCCTCAAGATCCGCCAGTTTATTTGTACATTGCAATAGTTTGGATTCCAAAGATTCTACTGCTGCGGCCATAGCGTTGTGTGCGTCCGCCATTTCAGACATTTTGTTTTCTAGGTGTGAGGTCCGGTCTCCAATTTCTTGAATATCCTTGCGGATGTCCGCCGACACCGTATCAAGGCGCGCTGACAGGGAGGATGAAAATTCCTTAAAGAGATTCTCCATGCGGGCAGTGAACGCCATTAAATCTCCCTCAGAGGTGCCTGCCGTCGAAGCAGGAGAGTGGGATGGGGAGCCGCCGCCATTTTGGGAATCTGTATCCTCTCGGCGTTTACTGGGCCGGGGAGTGAAAAACTCCTTTGTTCCCGGTGTTTTTTTCCCTTTTGCGGTAGCCATCGTGCCGGCTGTGTGTTCCGATTGGGGATTGCGGTACCTTGAAGGGTTTATGTGGTCTCTGGCGGCTAAAATCCGCTGTTCCTCGCTGGCTGGTTTGGAGCTGGACTAAAACGTGTCCGCCATGCTCCGCAGTTGGCTCCGCCCCCTTCATTTTTATTTTTAACCCTTATTTTATGGAAAACTCACTGTCCCTTTAAAAACTTTTTTTTAAAACTTTTTGTCCTTGTTTCCTGTCCCCCAGGGCACTACCCGGACCCCCATACACCTTTTATGGCAAATATCTAGCATATATGCCCTCTTGGAGGGCACTCTAAAAACGGAATTTTCAGCCCCATTGACTTGCATTGAGTTCGAGTTCCGGTTCGGGTTCGGATCCGAACATATGGAAAGTTCGGGTTTGGGCCCTAACCGAAATCGGGGGGTGTTCGGCTCATCCCTAGTCAGAACGCTGCGGGACCCTGAACAGAGAGGTGAGTATCTCCGCCGGAGGTCCCACAAAGCTGATGACGTGTGGGACGCGTCCTCCTCAGCATACAGCGGGAGTAACTGAGGACGTGTCCCACACGTCGTCAGCAGTGAAGGGGTTAAAAACATATTTTTTAAAACTTTTTGTCCTTGCTTCCTGTCCCCCAGGGCACTACCCGGACCCGGACATTGTTTTTGAATGTTTCTATACATCCTAGAAATCCGCCACTTCACGGGCAGGTTATGGGGACCTCCTAGACTTTAACCCTTATTTCATGGAAAACTTACTGTCCCTTTAAAAACGTTTTTTTTTAAAACTTTTTGTCCTTGTTTCCTGTCCCCCAGGGCACTACCCGGTCCCCCATACACCTTTTATGGCAAATATCTAGCATATATGCCCTCTTGGAGGGCACTCTAAAAATCGAGTTTTGAGTTCGAGTTCGAATTCGAACTTTTGAAAAGTTCGAATGCGAACTGAACTCAGGGGTGTTCGGCTCATCCCTATTCTTGAATCTTGAACCCAGGACATACTTTAAAACGAGAGAAATCTTATAAAATACTTTATAAATAACTAAATAAATTTCTACTGTGACGTTTATCACATTGAAAGGTATCCAGGTGTAGCAGTTCAACTGTTAAGATGTTTATCTACGGAATGTGGCTTTGCTAACAAGTTATAATTTGATTTTAAACAATCATACACTCATTTATTTATACATAGAAAATAAATAATTTGATACACATGAACTATTAGGGAAAAGATGTGAATATTTAAAATAATTTCATAGAAAATTATAGGGTTTCAAGAAAAAAATCAAGTTTGGAGTTTGTTGGGAAAATATAGCAGCAGTAAAGCCTCCTACTTCTGAAAATAGTAATTTCGATAACAACAGCAAAACTAAATCAGTGGTTCCTTAACCCCTCACATACCATGGATATTAGTGAATGGTGATCAACCTGATTGTCAGTCAATGGGTTAATGTTAACCATGCTTTTGCGGAAACCTGGATAATTTTATGGATATTGACTCAATTTTGCTTGTTATGCATGTTTTAATAATTACTGACATTAAAAAAAAAAAAAATGAAAAAAATTCAATACATCATACTGCATTTTAAATGCAAAACATTTCCCCTTCTCATTTTTCTTGTAGTTAGCTTCCTTCTGAGCATCCATGCGGTTTGCGTGCCTCGGAAAAGAGTGATAGGTGGAGACACTTTAATAACTTCTCATAAAGAGCTCTAGTAGATGCTTCAAATTTGTGGTTAGCCCTGCCACAGCCCTGTCTCCTCTCGGTGCTCCAGATATTGAATCTTCCCGTAAGTACAATTACAGAGTCAACCACAGAATGTGGACATGCGGATTGTTTAGAGCAACACCCGTTCAAAATTTACTTATATTTACACTAGAAAAATTAGCATAAGTGCTACTGAGAACAAATATACAGACCAGGATCAATAACCAAACAATTCTTGGCTAATAAAGCACTTCTATCTGGTCTGTGGTTGCTTCTTTCTGACTTTGTGGTTGGCCTCTAATGTCTTTCTTCATTGACTTTTCCCGTAAATATGTCTAATAGATGCCCCAATCAAGTCCAAGAAGGAATGATTGTCTTTGTTTGGTAAGAATTGCTAATTAACTAATACAGTATGTAAAATCTCTAGATTCTGCCTGCTCTCAGCACAAATTGCGGTGGTACGTGGGTTGCAGAGAGCATGGCCGGAGAGAGGTTGAGGGTGACCCATGCTTATATCTGTTTTCCTAATATTGGGGTGAAGCCAGTGCACATCAGAGAAAATGTGATCCACTTGGGAAATGAAAGCAATGATGATGCCATTATTTGTTTTGAAAACTGGAATTTAAGCATGGAGTTTGACATCCATTAAATGTGTCTATGTTTAAACGCTATGCCCTTTAAGTACCTGTTGCTAAACCTCAGAACTTGCTTCATTCATCATTTACTGTAGTTGTAAGGGTAATACTACTTCCATCCCAAGTGTTCCTTTGCAGTTGGGTTTTGTAAGTACTTGCAATGAATTTAATGAAAGAGCTACTTATTATATCTTATTGGTTTCCGACATGGCACCATACTTTCATTAGCAAGATTGTGAAATTATAAGAAATTTTTGTCACAATATTATTGAGCATTTTAATTCCATTGCAATAGCCCATGGTACACTGCACACGTTAGATCATGGAAATAATACCAGCTTTAACCCATTCAAGATGTAGGTCTGACGGGTAAGTAGCTCTTGGAATCCACCACCAAGAATACCTTTACAGTTAAGAATCACTTGTGGTATCACCAGGAGAACTTAATTATTTGTTTTTACTAGACGACCGCGCACGGACCATTTAACCTTGATGATTGCTCTTCATTTTCTGCAGAGAGTGGCTCTTGTGACATCCCCAAGTGGCATCCTAAGTGGACGTTTAGAGTTGATTTCCTGGAGTTTTATCCATGATGCCCTATGCCATCCACCATCATGATCCCTAATTCCTGTGTCTCCTCTCTCCACAGGTAAGACTCTATCACCCAGTATCCACAGACACCCACATCTCAACTGATCCCCTGCATACTTTTGCTGGTAAGACTCTATCACCCAGTATCCACAGACACCCACATCTCAACTGATCCCCTGCATACTTTTGCGGGTAAGACTCTATCACCCAGTATCCACAGACACCCACATCTCAACTGATCCCCTGCATACTTTTGCTGGTAAGACCCCCATCACCCAGTATATGCAGGCACCCACTTTGTAACGTTACCTTGGTCTCTTTTTTTTTTTTAATTTTTGTCTCCTTTCTCCATCATTTGCTTTGCTAATTAGCATGTAAATCTCCTGCCCTATTGACACAGCCCATCCAGCATCAGGTGTTTACCTTTTAACTGCCTGAATGCAATTAGTCTGCCCTATATAACAGCTAAGACTGGCTCCATTTGAGCCGTGGCTCTTGTGACATCCCCAAGTGGCATCCTAAGTGGACGTTTAGAGTTGATTTCCTGGAGTTGTGGGACTGGAGGAAGGAACTGCAAGCCCCACTTTTTACTCTGGGTAAACGCACATCTATATCATGCTTTCTCTCTCGCTTCTACTCTTCACTTCTACCTTTCTCCTTAAATGGAACTCCTGCCCCTCTACCACCGACCCCTACACTATCTGCATCTTTCCCTCCCTCCTCTCGTCCCACATGATGGCCTCACATGAGCTCCTTTGTTTCCTCAGAACATGGTCTCCCTCTAACTCTCGTGCTGCCAATCACTCCCACAAATCCCATTCCCACCTTCTCTTTCTCACCCTCCTGCTGTTACTCTATGCAGGTGACATATCCCCTAACCCTGGCCCCACAACACATCCTATACTTCCCTCTCATCCTATCTCCATCGCACATAAATCACCTCCCTGCAAGCCAGCAACCTCATTCCCATAATCCTCAGCGCCTGTCCTCTTTCTCCTGCGCCCTCTGGAACGCTTGCTCTGTGTGCAACAAACTCACAGAAATCCATGACCTCTTCCTTTTAAACTCCTTCAACCTCCTAGCTTTAACTGAAACCTGGCTAACTCCCTCTGACACGGCCTCCGTTGCTGCTCTCTCACATGGTGGTCTACACCTGAGCCATACCCCCAGACCGGGTGAGAGAAATGGTGGCGGGGTCAGAATCCTGCTCTCTCCCACCTGCACCTACCAGCATCTCCCTCCACCCCCATCCCTTAGGGATGTGCGTTTCGGGTTTCGGAATTTCGGAATTTTCACGAAATTTCCCGATTCGTGTTTTCGGATGCAGCCGATTTTCCGAAAATTTTTAGATCCGAAAATGGCAGATCCGAAAAGTTTTCCCGAGCCGAAACGAAATATTTTCGGAATTTTCGAATGTACTTGAAATGTGTCAAATCGAAATTTATTGCTTTGAAACGAGGAGAACAGACGTTCCGAAAAAATGAAAATTTCGAAAAATACGAAAAGTCGATACAAAAAACGAGCTAAGTGACACGAAAATACGAAAAATGGTCGATATTCCGAAACCATTTACAATTCCGAAAAACGAAAATTTCCGAAAATACGAAAAGTCGATACAAAAACGAGCTAAGTGACATGAAAATACGAAAAATGGTCGAAATTCCGAAAAAAAATGTACACAAAAACGAGTCGAGCCGAACCGAATCGAAACGGAAATCGGTCGAAACGAGCCGAATCGAAAAGTTTAAAAATCTGAAAAATCGAATCGAACCGAAAAACAAAAATCGGTGCACAAGCCTACCATCCCGTCTCCTTCTCCTCCTTCGAGACACACTGCATCCGCCTGTTCTCTCCTCTGGCTCTCAGGGTGGGAGTCATCTACCGCCCACCAGGACCAACCTCCCAGTTCTTTGACCACTTTGCTACCTGGCTTTCTCACTTCCTGTCTTCTAATCTTCCATGCCTAATTCTCGGGGACTTCAACATTCCAATTGATGATCCTTCCGCCCCTGCTGCCTTCAAACTTCTTTCACTCACGTCCTCCCTTGGACTCACACAATCCTCCCTCCTCCCTACCCACCGCGATGGTCACGCAATTGACCTTGTCTTTTCCAACCTCTGCTCCTTTTCTGAGTTCAACTGTCGCCCTTTCCCCATCTCTGACCACCACCTTCTCTCTTTCAACCTATTTGGACTTCCTAAACACCCTGCTCCCCCACCCCGCACACACACTCGCAGAAATCTACATGCTGTGGATCCCCATCAATTCTCCAATCTACTTCACCACCTCCCTCACACCTCATCCTTCACCTGCCCTGATGTTGCCACTAATCACTACAACACTACTCTTATCTCTGCTCTAGACACTCTTGCTCCTCTTCGACTCTGTAAGGCCCCACACCGCAAGCTTCAGCCCTGGCACACCCTCCAAACTCGCTACCTGCAAAGATGCTCCTGCACTGCAGAGCGTGCCTGGAGGAAATCCCGCTCTGAAGCTGATTTTGTTCACTTCATGTTTATTCTCCGGTCATACACCTCTGCCCTCCACTTGGCCAAACAATCCTTCTTCTCATCTCTTATATCTACGCTGTCCTCCAACCCTAAACGGCTCTGGTCCACCTTCAACACCCTCCTCCACCCACCTGCACCTCCCCCCTCAGCTGCCTTCAGCGCTCAAGACCTGGCAGACTACTTCCTCAGTAAAACTCTAACTATCAGAAGCAACATCCCAACACAAGATAGTTATCTGCCACCTCCACTCCCAGAGGTCCCCTCTGTCACCCTCTGCCGCTTCCCCCCAGCCACTGAGGAGGAAGTCAATTCCTTATTGTCCTCCTCACATCTCACCACGTGCCCGCTCGACCCCATTCCCTCACATCTAATTCTCCACTCTCCTCCTCCCTCACCCCTGCTCTCACACACATCTTCAACCTATCTCTCTCCACTGGCTCCTTTCCATCCGCCTTCAAACACGCGCTAGTTACCCCTTTACTAAAGAAACCATCCCTCGATCCCAACTCTCCATCCAACTACCGCCCTGTATCCCTGCTTCCCTTTACCTCTAAGCTCTTAGAAAAACTAGTCTTCAACCGCCTCTCCCTCTTCCTGTCCTCCAATTCCCTACTTGACCCCTGCAATCTGGCTTCTGTCCCCTACACTCAACTGAAACTGTCCTCACCAAAGTCACCAACGACCTCCTAACTGCTAAAAAACACGGCCACTATTCTATTCTCATCCTGCTTGACCTCTCGGCTGCTTTTGACACTGTTGACCACCCCCTCCTTCTACAGACCCTCAACTCTCTGGGTCTCGGTGACACTGCACTTGCTTGGGTTGACTCCTATTTATCCAACAGGTCCTTCTGTGTGTCCTTTTCTGGTAACCCCTCCTCTTCATTGCCTCTATCTGTTGGTGTACCTCAAGGCTCTGTCCTTGGTCCTCTGCTCTTTTCCATCTACACCTTCTCCCTGGGCAAAATCATCAACAGCTTTGGCTTTAATTACCACCTCTACGCTGATGACACTCAGATCTACCTCTCTACCCCTGATCTCTCTCCCCCTGTCCTTTCAAAAGTCAGTGACTGTTTATCTGGCATCTCTTCCTGGATGGCCTCCCACCACCTAAAGATCAACATGTCAAAGACTGAGCTCCTACTTATTCCTCCCTCCAATGCCTCCCACCTCCTGACTTCTCTATCACGGTGGAGGGTATCACCATCTCCCCATCAACCAAGTTCGCTGTCTTGGAGTTACACTTGACTCTGCTCTTTCCTTCATCCCCCACATCAAGTCTCTTTCCTCCTCCTGCCGATACCAACTGCATAATATTTCCAGAATTCGGCCATTTCTTACCGCTGTCACCACAAAACAACTCATACACGCCCTGGTAATCTCCCGACTCGACTATTGCAATAATCTCTTATCTGGCCTCCCTCTGTCCCGCCTCTCCCCCTACAATCCATCCTGAACGCCTCCGCCAGGCTAATCCACCTCACCCGCCGCTCTGTCTCTGCCGCTCCCCTCTGCGAGTCCCTTCACTGGCTCCCCATCCACTGCAGAATTAAGTTCAAAATCCTTATCCTTACCTACAAAACCCTCACTAACTCAGCTCCCCACTACCTGTCCTCACTAATCACCAAATACACCCCAGCCCGCTCCCTAAGGTCAAACAGTGACCTGCGCCTAGCTTCTCCCCGCATCACCTCTTCCCATGATAGACTGCAGGATTTCTCACGCGCAGCCCCCACACTCTGGAACGCTCTCCCTCATACTGTCAGACTTTCCCCTAACTTCTCTTCCTTCAAACGCTCCCTTAAAACGTTCCTATTTAGGGAAGCCTACCACCCAACTCACTGACGCAACCATCAATCACTCTCACCTTACAGTCCTCTCCTCCTGTTTCCAACCCCAACCCTCCTAGATTGTGAGTTCCTACGGGAATAGGGCCCTCATCTCCTCCTTTACTGTTTGTCAAATGTTGTTCAATGTATTGTAACCCTGTCTATACTGTGCCTATTGTACAGCGCTGCGGAATATGCTGGCGCTTTATAAATAAAGAATAATAATAATAATAATGTGGATTATTATTAATCTTTATTTATATAGCACCAGCATATTCTGCAGCACTGTACAATGGGCACAGTATAGACAGGGTTACAATACATAGAACAACATTTTGAAAAACCAGTACTGGAGGAAACAAAGGCCCTATTCCCGTGGGAACTCACAATCTAGAATAGTTGGGGGTGGAAACAGGAGGAGAGGACTGCAAAGTGAGAGTGATGGACTGCAAAGTGAGAGTGATGGACTGCAAGGTGAGAGGTGGATGAAACTTGCGGGGCGCCTAGAAGGTAACACATAAAATAATGTTCTAATCACTCTTCTTTTAATGAAAAAAACAAGACTAAGGGATCAGCTTGGGATTTCACTGTGTTAGAAAATATTTGTGCTTTGACACAGTGAAGGTAATATCAGTAAGAATGTCTTTCCTGTTTCTGTCTGTGTGGATGCGATGGCAGGGGTGCTGCACAAGTGACTGTTTACTGGGAAATGTAATGAGAAGGAAGGGTAATGGCAGACAGACCAATCATTACGCCGGGCTATGATTTCAATTACCGCACTGGAACTCAAGAACACCAAAACCATTACTACAATGCACTGTATTGGTTATGTCACTTTAAATGTTCTTTATAATGTGTGTAAGTTTCCATCATGCTTTTGTGTATGTGTTATTCAATTTAGGGGTACTTGAACTTCTCATTCATTTCTTTATTTTCTTACTTAAAGATTTGTTATGAAGTTTGATTTCCCTTAAATAAAAATATTAAAGCACTTTTGTTAGGGATAGCCACACAGTCGCAATGACGTCATTAAGACGATCAGGTTCAGTGTAAAACTAAAATATATATATTATTTTTTTACTTTAATGCAGCAATTATAAAGTGAACAGTGATGCTGCACTAACTCACCTTCTCATTTCCCACGATGCCAGCAAGTGTGTAGCTGATGGCATAATGTGTTACTACTCCTTGTTCCATTGAAAACCTAAACTGGCGCACTGCTGAGAGGGGCGCAGGGGATACATTGGAAACCTGCGTCTATGATTTTTAAACTGCACAAGTTAGTGTGAGGTGTCATAGGAAAGGCCAAAGTCTGGCCTTTCCAACAATACCAAATATGACCATGTAATGTGTAAAAAGTAGAAGAAAAATTTACTTTTTCCTTTTCAGTTCTAAGCCAGTGGCATTATGTGCTTTTACTTATAAAGCAAATAATGCTGCTGCCCTAATTCACCTTCTCAGCTCCCACACCGTGACCAAGTGTGGAGGTGATCGCGCAATGAGTATTGCACATTGGTCCATCTAAGGCTAGAGTCAGACGAACGCATTTTTCACGTTGTCCGTGAAAAAGTGCGTTCGAACGAATGGACGTATTTTTTCACGGAACACGCGATAGCGGTCATACGATGCACCTTTTCGTCTGTGATTTTGTACGGATCATCAATAAAACACTTTTTGTGTCTGGACGTTATGTTGGCCGGACATTAGCAGCGTCTGACGTCTCCCAATCACGCACACACGCCTCTAGCGGACGCAGCGCACTCTGTACGTCCGTACTAGCGGTTTCACGTTCTAGAAAAAATGCGTTCGTTTGCCACTTGCGTTGCGCGGACGAACTTTCGTGCGGCCGTACTTCGTGTGTTCCCCGGCATTGGACGTCATTTGCTGCTAGCACGGCCGTGATTTCGTGCTGCTAAACGCACGTTAAAACTGCTTTCGTCTGACCCTAGCCTAAAACACAAGCCACTTCACTGCTGCAAGGACAGCAGGGGGTACTTTGGACTCCTTTATTTCCATTTTTTACACCCCACAAAGTCAGGTTAGGTGTCATTGGACAGGTCACAGTTTGACCTTTCTAATGATATCAAACATAACCATGTTAAATGTCAAGTAAAAAACAAAAATCACACAAGCATACATAAAATCATTATTTGAAATATATTTATTTTTTTTGTTCATAAGCAATGGAATTGTCCATTTGTCGCATATAAAATGAGCAATACCACTGATGTTACTCAATCGCCTTCATGTTTCCCACACCATGAGCAAGTTCAGTATTTTATATATTATTCATAAAACACAATGCGCCAAATTACAAGCGAAAAATTTCTCCTTTTTTTCGTTTTAGTAAAAATTGCATATTTTCTTAGAAACAGGTTGCCATTTCTATTTTATTTTTTAAGAAGAGTACCCCATAGAATATATGGCCATAAAGGGTTGGATGATAAAATGTGAAAAAAAATATTTTAGAAGCTGTAAAAGATTGAAATCTGAATGGAAATTTGCATTTTTTAAAACATTTTTGTTATAGCATTATGACAGGACATGACATATACATATGATAATGATATATTATGAATCTGCCAAAAATAAGGATATATAATCTAATTGAATCCTACAGCAAAACCTAACTTCAAATCGCATTAAACCCCTTCACTACCAAGTAATTTTTTTTTCAAAAGAACATTGTCAGAAACCAGTGTTTTTTTGTAAAATCATTTTTAATTAATTATAAAGTTAGAAATATTTGAGTTTGTACCCAGTGTATGTCTTACTGTAAATAACCAATTTTTTGGCAAGTAGATGGCACCATCTACTGACAAATTGTGTTACAGATGTTTGAACGGCTGGTCTGTTTTCTTCTTTTTCTTCCTGCATCGGCTGCTGAAAGCCTGATATTTCAGAGCTTTGAGCAGCTGATTTTACAGTTTTAGCTCTTTGGACATTATGCCCACAGGGCTAAAACTTTGGGGACACCTTCTGCAGCTTGAAAGCAAATGAAATTAATTTGCAGCAAACAAATTTCATTATCTTTTGGGCTACAGATCGTCATACCGAGATGTCTCAATATCGGGGCACCAGATGGTGCCTTTTGAAGCCTGAGATATCTCCATATCGGTAGTGAAGGGGTTAAACATGATGAGCACAACGCGGTCAAAATGAGCTCAGCACACAGGGGTGAAATGGCTCAGCAGTGAATGGATTAAAAAAAAGCATTTTTTTTCTTATAGTGACCCTTTAGGCTGGGGTCAGACGAGCGCATTTTTAACGTGCGTTCTGGCGCACTTAATCACGGCCGCACTAGCAGCAAATGACGGGCAATGACAGCCAATATACGAAGTACGGTCGCACGAAAGTCCGGCCGCGCAACGCAAGTGGAAAATGAACGCATTTTTTCGAGAACGCAGAACCCCTAGTACGGACGTACAGAGTGCGCTGCGCCCGCTAGCGGCGTGTGTGTGTGATTTGGAGACGTCAGACCCTGCTCGTGTCCGGCCAACATAACGTCCAGATGCAAAAAGTTTCCTGGTTTGGATTCGTAAAACATACGCACGAAAATGCGCATCGTATGACCATTTTCGTATATTCCGTGAAAAAATATATCAATGCGTTCGGACGCACTTTTTTTACGTTCGCGTGTAAAAATGCTTTCGTCTGACCCTAGCCTTAGCCCCTTCGCTAACAAGGGAATTTCAAGAAAACCACTGTCAGGAACCAGTGTTTTTTTCTTTAAATTATTTTTTAATTATTTATACTGTAAGACATATTTGTGAATATTCCCGTAGTATTCCTTACTGTAATAACATATATTGCTAGGCAGATGTTTGTCACCTACTTCAGTTCAGGTCTCTGTGCAGGATCAGTTCGGGAGATGTCAGGTGAGCACATTCCTAGCTGGTTTTAAAAAACACCTCTGGCATCATGCCCACGGTGCTGAAACTTTAGGGGCATGTTCTGGACCCAAATGCAAATGAGTTTCGTTGGCAATAAACAAAATTATTGTGCATGGCTCCTGTGAAACACCATATCGACTATACTTGATAGAAGGGCCCCAGGGGGAGCCTTGCAGATAGAGTATAGTTGACCTTGGGAGTGAAGGGGTTAAATAACATGATGTTCTGAAAATGATTTTTCTCTTCTTTGCACAAGGTTTATGCAACCAAATATCTTGCGTATGGTTGACTTTTGTGCCACCAATCAATTCATACAGAAATATGCAACGTCAGGACCTCTTTGGATTCAAAAAAATGAATAAAAAATTCAGGGCAGTATTATAAATCTGGTGCTAATTTAACAAGAGCTGTTGTAAACTTAACCGCTCCATAGACTATAATGGCTCTGGTAAGTTTACATGAAACTTTAGTTTTTTCAGGAAAGAGCTGCCATGGCTTCCATGGGGTTGAATCACTGAATTAACACACGCACATCTAAAATATAGCTATGTTTCAGTTTTGTTTGCTTTTCTAGAATCATTCCAGTTTGTTTTCAGTTCTCTCTAGCAAATATACCTTTTATAGTTACCCTTGCAAATATGTACGATTATTTGATAAACCAGAAAACGAAAACATAAGAGACCACATTAAATACTTGGCGCTAATGTTAACGTTAGCCCAAGTAGTTAACGCATATTTCAATCCAAACGCTAACAGGTTAAGTAACCCATTAGCGTTTGGTATCTTGCACTTCTCTGCGCGAGGTTACTGTACTTTGCGCTCCCTATACTTAACATAGGGAGCGCAAAGTGTTAATCAGCGTTATGATTACAAAGTCCTAATGCTGATTAACGTCCGGCTGCGGTTAACAAAAAGTTAACCAGAGCCAGGACTTGGTGTTAACGGATTCCGCTTCTGCAGAATCCGTTAACATCAGCCAAAAAAATAAAAAAAATTATTTGTTTTGGAATTGAAACTCCTGTGCTGAAAAAAAACAATATTTATTTATACTGTTCTTTTGAAATTGGAATGTACAAAACTTACATTTTAAAGTTCAATAGCTCACTTTTCCATCAACGTCACAAGCGTCTATAATAACTACAAAGTATCAGTAAAGTGGGTAATTTATTATATTAATCAAAGTCTGCTGTGAAATTCTCCAATATTATTCTTTTAATTCCAAACTTCCTGGCTCGCGATTTGATTTAATTTGCAGCAGTTTTCTCTGAAACAAAGCTATTTCCTTGAAATACGAAAAGAAAAAACATGCCTATTAACACATATTTAATTTCTACCTAGGAATGTAAGCTAGGTACACGTGTCCTGGGTGGTTACAGAGACATTATTCTTTTTATAAAGAAAAAAAAAGTTTCAAGCTGTGACTACAATTAGTGTACTTGTCAGATCTTCTTTTAAAACAAATACGTATTAACTGGGAATCTAGTATTGTGCCCTCCTCTGGTGTGAAAATGAGACAATCAAAATCAAAATCTATTGTAATTACCTCAGTGATATTATAATTAGGAACAATTAAGTTATTCCATGCTGCTTTTTCCCTCATGGCTACAATTAAAAAAGTATATATCTTTCTGCTGCACATTGCTGCAGATCACGTTTCCTGCCTATGCGTGTAGAAATTGGAAAGAAAATCCGTTTGTATAATTTCCATTATTACTATTTCAGTAGTATGTACAACTATGTGGTCTGTATGTCTGTCTGTCTATCTGGTCTATCTATTGATCTGGTTGATCTATAGCAACTATCTATATAAGTGGTTCCCAACCGCAGTCCTGAAGTACCCCCAACAGGTCAGGTTTGCCAGATATCTGAATTGTATACAAATCGTATACTCACCTCCTGTCCAGCGGCGAGGACCGCGTGTCACGGTGGCAGTACCACCAGGCACGCACCACCCTATACTTGCCCTCCGATCCTTGGAAGTGGTCGGTCTGTATATATATCCCTATGAATATACTCGCAGGAAGGTGAGGCCTTGGTTCCTGAGAGAAGCCCCTATATGCAGAGATGCAGGGTAAACTGCAAGGACAGGTGAAAGCAAAGGGTTAACAAAAGACCTCTGTACGGCAATACCAAAGATTCCCTGCACTGAAAGACCGGTCTTTAGGATAGCCGGATCTAATCTAAAGGAAAGTATTACCTTGAAGCCGTACAGAGTCTTTTGTTATATGCAGATGACAGGGTTACCTGGAAACGGTACAGGCAAGGAATATAGCATAGAATAGTCATAGAGGAAAGCCAAAGGTCATAACCAGAGAGAGTACGTCATACAGGATACAGGAATCAGAACCAGAAGGGAAGTCAGCCAAGCCAAAATCAGTAACCGGAGAATCTGAATGGAACATAAACAGCAAAACAAAATACAGCAATAGACAGAACAAAATACACAGAAGGAACTGACATAAACTGGAACAGAAATAAGAGGCAATAACTGAACCAGGATTAACAAACGGAGGATATCAGGAACACAGCAAGGAGCTTTCAGGACACAGGATGCAAGGAGACCAGGCAAAGGAAAATGACCCAGCCATGTCTTATGGGTACATAGCTCTAATATAGGCAGGGGAATCAGGGCAAGGATCAACAGGTGAGCAGCACACAGAACACCAATTAACCCCTGGGAGGCCACCCAGGAATTGGCAGCAACAGAAACACAAGGGAAAAAACATATATACAAATACAGAGGGCAGGAAGACAGATTTTCCAGCACAGAACGTGACACCGCGGCTCTGTTCGCCTCCTCAGTCCGATGGGAGCAGGGAGAGACTGGGGGAAAAAGTCCCCCCAATCTCCCCATTCGTATCACTACACTGACTGGCTGGATCTCGCAAGGCGAGATCTGGCTAGTCATGTGACCGCCGGTGTCTGTTTCAATGGAGTCCTATGGACTCCATTGAGAGGATGCGCGCGGCTGCGCTTAACGCTGCCGCGCCCATCCTGGGGGTTAACGCGTGGTAACAATGCAGGCAGCATTTTTTGTGCCTGCATTGTAATCTAGTGGTAAAACGGTGGCGCTAGGCAGAAGACTGCAAGCGCAGTTTTTCCTCCCTAGCGCCCCCGTTTTACCGCTAGGAATGTAATGTGGCCCAACATGTTTTATAGATGCTCCTAGGTGTGATGGTAGGATCCATTTAACAGACATGGACTCTTGATTACCTACATTGTTTTCTTAAAAATGGTGCCTTCAAACAAAGAGTGCGTGAAGATAGCTGCATCCATGGACTAAGGGAGATGCACTGAAAAGAGAGATTTTCTTTTCTGTTTGTTACAATTGATAAAGAAAAAACTAAATTCTATAGTCCATACACAAGGTTCCTGACGCAAAAGGAGTTCTGACATTTCGGTGCTCGCTCCTGATGCAAAAGGAGTTATGACATATTGGTGCTCGTTCTCCGCACAGTTCCCTGCACTTCGGGGAATCAAAGTTCCCCACCCTGCGGTGAATTCAGGACTCACCACAGGGTTCCCGGAGTGCAGGGAAAACGAACTGCAAACTCGCCGAACACCCACCGAAAATCTGCCAGAACCACCAGAAAACCACTCCGAACACGCCGGAAAAAGCCGACGAGTTGCCAATTACAGCTCAGACCAGCCGCCGGAAAAAGACACAGGCTGATGAACGGGGTAAAAATAAAAAAAAACAGTATGCTTGAAAGTTTGTAAAAAAACTACTGAACAAAAATGCCTGGAGTTTACATAAGATCCTATGAATGATAATAAAAAGGTTTGTTACAGAAAAAAAACGGCTTTAAAAAAAAACGAAAAGAATATTTTCAAAAAAAACCCCAAAAACGCCTAAAAGATCCTAAAAAATCTATAAATACGAAACTTTTTACTGCAGATTAAAATAATAAACGGTTTATTAGATATTGAATTAAAATGGGAATATGTTTAACATTGAAGTCTATGGGGTTCGCCTGAATAAACCTGCCGAATGAAAACACTGAACAGTAGGGCATTTCGGCAACTTTTCACTGTTGTTCGGTGTTCTCTGTATAGATTAACCATTGCGTCTCTCTATGGGAGATTTCACTGTCTCCGAACAATCACCGTACGTGCAGGCAATTCGCCAAATTTGGAGAACTGCCTGCTCTCTGAGTAGCCGAATGGCCCCGAAATGGCACCGTGTAGGGAAATTCCCTTTTCAGTGACATTTCGGGGCCAGATCGGTTCTCTCTGAATAACCCCTATAGATATAGAGCTATATAGTAGAAAATATAGATATTGAATAAACAGTGGTGTGATACGGCAGGTGCTATATGGGTGAGAGACTTTTGAATTTTGCAACAATAGTTAGATAGGCTGAAGAAAGACGTGCGTCCATTGGGTTCAGCCTTTCGCACATTACCTAATGATTTAGCTGTCACAGCTATTGCTCCTTTAAGTAGATACATCCCAAAAAGAGCAGATGTAGAACTAAAGCAAAATGTTAAGAAGCAGGAATGCTGTGGATGGAAGGAGTGTAAAACACCTGTAGTGTTCGTGCTTTTTGTTTACATTCTGGCTAAGTCATATGTCAAGCTACGCTTGACTAGTTCTGTGATTTTTTTCAATAATTCTGATTGTACGCACGCTGACAGTTCTGAAAAATAAAACTAACTCTGGTTTGCTGGGGACATGAATATGTCTTGAAAGTTTAGACTTTGATGGCAGGCGATCTATTCAGACTTATTGAAGCAGGAAGGGGAGCAGGTGAGGCAAAGAGATTTTGTAAACTTGGGTGGCCTCCTTACTGTCAACACCTAAACTCATTCAGACGAACAACCCATACTGCTACTTATCATTAATCACTGAATATACATGTGCTGTCGGGGTTGTGCGTGATGTCACCTATGCTACGTCTGCAAAATTTTCAAAGAGGATTCTCTTAATTCTTGTTGAAGTTAAATTGACCTTGTGTTTAATGAAACAATTCCATGCTCTTACATCTCTTGCGGGGAAATCTATTCTTCATCTTTGTATAGGATGACACACAACCTGCTGTTGTAAATAAAGATCCTGTCATTTTTTATTTCGTTTTAGAGTTGCAGATTGATTTATCCAGGGGTCAGGTCCCAAAAAAATAAGTGGGGGAACTCACAAATATTCCTGTCTCCCAATTAGCAATTATCATCTTGCATGTAATTCAAACACATGCTCAAAAGTGGTATATTAATATATATGTATGTGTTATTTAGCAAAAATATATGATAAATCATATATACTGTGACTTACCAGGGAAACATATGATTGAACACCTAAATACAAGAATTAAACTGTATGGGACCAAAGGGAACTCAGTTCCCTCCCTAAAAATAGTGGAAGAACTGTATCTCCACGCGTTCCCCCTCAACTTGATCCCTGGTTTTATCCTTTATAACTACTCACTGTGTAGGTAGATGAATGATGTTATCGGTGTATCATACTTAATCAAGGGTGAAATTATGATAAATTGGCAGCTGGAGTGGCAAGTTGTAGGTCTCTAGTCTCAGTTTAGGGAATCTCATGTAAACCTTCCTCCTGCATTTTTTTCTTAAGCAACAGAAAAGCAGATTGCTATTTTGTGGTAGAAAATATTTCCCCCTTCTTTCAACCACAATTTGGAAGTTTAACTTTTATCAATTGATATTAGGGCTGAAACAACTAATCAATTAATTGACAACTAATCGATAATGAAAATAGTTGTCAACTATTCTCATTATCGATTAATCGGCTGTCGATTAATCGGATTTGTGTACAACACACACTGTTTAGAGTCAGACAGAGTAAAACGTTATAAACTCTGACTCTGCTTTGGAGCTGATTTTAGAAAATGTGCCTCTGCTTTACTTGGTATGATTCAGTTCTAGGGTTATGCTATCCCAGTTTGGTTTTATTCAGTTTACAACTCTAGCAGCACTATAGCACAAACCCTGGGAAACTGCCACTGGGTACGGGCACAGTAATGCTGGTATTTTATACTTACTTTAAGCTGGAGTCCTGTGCCACCACCCTAACCTGCCTGCCACCCCCTCTTCCCTCTTTGGTCTGGAGTTGCCATTCTCTCCCTTTCGTCCAGTCCCTTCCCACAAACTCACTCCCACACTCAAGTCTGGTCTTTTGCCCAAACCCACTCCCTCTCAAACTCAAGTCAAGTCCATTGCCCAAACTCACTCCTTGTCCACCTCTGGACCATCCTCCAACTCGGTTTGTTCATGAGATTATTTTAAAGGGACCCTCTACACACCCTGACCACTTTAGTTTATTAATGTTGTCAGGCTGCGCTGAGTGCCCCACTTCTCACCCTGCTTTCTTGCTGACATCATGTCTATCTGAGCGCTCGTAGCAGCGTTCGTTTGGGGAGAAAGCCACATGGGCTTAACCTGCATACACAGCATCAATGCATCACTGTGACAAGGCGCTTGTGTACCTCTTGTGCAAAAAGTATGCAATTTGCATATGTACGTACGAAAGTAATATACACTATGCAAATTGTTACGAAATGACGGAGGGGGTGCAGGGGTTGATTTGTTTTTATTTTTCCATTATATTCCTTTTAAGTAAAAAAATGTATTTTAATTTTATCCAATGAATCGATTAATCGAAAAACTAATCAATTATGCAAATAATCGTTACTTGCAGCTCTAATTCATATGGACACTAGCAGCAACTGAGGTTTGTGTAGTGATTATCTCAAATGAGCAGGAAAAAGTAGATACATGTTTTCTTAACCGTTTTCACTCAATATTCAAAGAGAGGATGCTGGTTCCACTTCATTAATCACTTCGTTAACATGTACTTTGTGCTTCATATTTACAATTTCTTAATAAACTTATTTTGGGAAACAATCAGAAGAACATGTGTGGTTAGCGTCGGGGTTACAACTTTGACTGCCAATATTCATTTCCAAATTCCCACATGATAATTTCAAGAGTGCATCAATAAACAAACGTCATCAACATAAATAACTTAAATCAAGGTGAGCTACATCTTAATAAGAGAGCGGTGTGGTCTAATTGTTAACAGGTGCTAATTAGCCTTTGATCGGATCATCTCAGTTTCTTTTGCTAGGTTCTCGTGTTCCTGTAACTCCATCCCAATGATTAATTAAAGACAGGGTTGTCTCTAAAGAATTCACACAGAGTACCAGATCTAAAACTAGAAAGCTGGTTGTATTTGCTCTCTTTGTTGTGGATGAAGAGTTTGTATATAAATTTAGCAATACTTAAAGAATGTAGCAGCCTGATGTTTTCAATGTTGGTTAGCTTCAATCCAGTCCATTTGGAACATATAGGATAGTTTGGTTTTGCACATTTTCAGTGTCAGTGCATATGCCATTATTCTCATGCACAGGGTGGTTTTATGGCCACCACTAAAACCATTTGGATGAATTGTGAGTGTTTGGGCGATTCTGTCAGAGAAAAATGCTAGGAACAGGGACACTAGTGAGTTTATGACTCTATCCAGGTAAAACATTATTTCCTTACAATATTTTGTACAGGTCCAGAAGCAGTGGAACAAGTCGGCTTCCTCCCCACACTTATGATAAGGTGAGAAGAGTTCTATTTTATAATGTTTTTGAATGCCTGGTGCTAGGTTAGAATACAGTAGAATCAGAAAGGCATCTCCTGGTTCATATATATATACTGTATATACTCGAGTATACCGCTAGATTTTGGTGACAAAAATTTTCCTTAAAATTGGAGGGGTCGCGTTATATTTGAGACATCTGCGTCGTGTGTAGAAAAAAGAAAGAAAAAAACTTGCCTTGCTCTGGATCCCAAGTCTCCCGGAATTTCCGGTAGTTTCACTGAAGTGAATGCGGGCTCCCTGAGGCTTGCAAACACTTCAGGAACTCCCAGATTCAGGAGAGATGGGATCCATCATGGCCAGAGGGCACATTCGGTTTAAGCCAATCAATCACCTTGCTCGCCTCCGCCGGCCATCTAATCGCTAGTAAAGAAGATGGATGGCCAGCAGCTTCATACTTAGTAACAACTGCAATCATTCTAGAGCAGAACACCCTGGCCTGAAGGGTAGCCTCACTGTATTAAGAGAATCTGGAAGGATTTTAATTGTTTACCGGTACAGTATAATTTTGCTCCTCGCGTTATATTCGAGTCTTGAGTATTCTCTAATTTCCATAATAAATTCCTATGGACTCCATGGTGGCAGCGCTTAGCGATGCCGCGAGCATTCTGAGGCTTAGCGCCGTGTTATGGTGCAGGCTGCTGGTTTAGCGCCTACTCCGTAATATCACGCTAAAATGGGGACGCTAAGGAGGAACTTGCAGGTGCAGGTTTTTCTCCTTAGGGTCCCCGTTTTAGTGTCAAGATTGTAATAGTGTCCTAGGGCGGGCATTTACTTTTATATCAAACGTGATCTTACAGGCTAGTATTGTAGCTTTTACCAGCATGTAATGCACTCAGCGCAGTCATGGCCCTCCCTATTCTTCAGTCGCTTACTGCAATAATATAGTCATGAATTTTGACCAAGTTCCTGATTAAGAAAGAAACGACCAAGCAACAAACTGATCCTATTGGAGAGAAATTAGTTACTCTACAAGATAAAGCAGCTATCAGGGTTATTCAGAGAGCGTGAAAAGCAGGAGAATGACTGGAGAATGAAAAATTCTAGGTCAAAATAGCCAAACCAGAAAAATTCTCCCTTTCATCTCACTTTCCAAATCGGCTATTTTGACCTAGAATTTTTCATTCTCCAGTCATTCTCCTGCTTTTCACACTCTCTGAATAACCCTGTATGAAAGCAATGGGAATACAAGATGGGCTTAATGTACTTGCACAAAACATGCCTGTGTATACGTGTATGATGGTTTAAGTTAAATTATAAATTAATATCTAAAACTGAATCTTTATATTGGACGGCTGATATGACTTACGAAAACCGTCATTGCAAAAAGCACTTTTTTTATTTCTGTCCACCCCTTGAAGCATACAAAGTCACATCAATAAGAGATTGCTGGTAAGATTATATTGTACACAACTATACTAGACTACAAAGTGCTCTCATGTTGACCTGTTAACCTCCAAGAGCAGCTGAAGAGAACAGAAACAAGATGTTGCTAGAAGAACAATCGAAGAACAATTGGAGCAAAACTCCTCAGACCAATAGCAAAGAAGAAAAAAAGCAAACCTCTCATCCTCAACCCTTAAGCACATTTCAAATTGGAAAAAAGGTCACAACCTCTAAAGTCACCTATGGGCAGAGTGACGAGAAGCCTAAAAATAGCATAGTTCATGAAAGACATAGAAATATTTAGAAAGTGAAACTGCCACACAACATAACATTTTCCCTGCTGAGATATAGATTATAAACTATAAAGATTTTCATTTGTGAAAAGTAAAATTGAAATTAGAATCAAATGCTCTAAATTAGCACATTAAGGGTTATATTACAATCTACGCGCAAAAACGCTCGCGCAACGCGTGAATTTTTGCGCCAAGCGTTAAACGTTTGCACGCGCAAATCACCGCTGGAATTACAATCCTCGTGCGTTTTTTCATCCGTTGAGCAATAACACGCATAAACTAGATGCGCACAAATGCTCGCGCAGTACCGTTGTGCGCAGAAATCAGTGTACGCACTGTTTTTTTCTCGCGACTCAGCCAATCAGAATTAAGAACCACAATTATCTCATGTTAAGAAATCGCGCCTGCCAAAGTCAATCTGAGCATATATGCTGCAGTAATAATAGATGCACACACAACTTCTCCATTTTATTGGGTTGGTACAGTGGGGCAAAAAAGTATTTAGTCAGTCACCAATTGTGCAGGTTCTCCCACTTAAAAAGATGAGAGAGGCCTGTAATTATCATCATAGGTACACTTCAACTATGAGAGACAAAATGAGGAACAAATTCCAGAAAATCACATTGTCTGATTTTTAAAGAATTTATTTACAAATTATGGTGGAAAATAAGTATTTGGTCAATATCAAAAGTCCATTTCAATACTTTGTTATATATCCTTTGTTGGCAATGACAGAGGTCAAACGTTTTCTGTAAGGCTGGGGTCAGACCAGCGCATTTTTAACGTGCGTTCTGGCGCACTTAATTACGGCCGCACTAGCAGCAAATGACGGGCAATGACGGCCAATATACGAAGTACGGTCGCACGAAAGTCCGGCCGCGCAACGCAAGTGGAAAATGAACGTATTTTTTCGAGAACGCAGAACCGCTAGTACGGACGTACAGAGTGCGCTGCGCCCGCTAGCGGTGTGTGTGTGTGATTTGGAGACGTCAGACCCTGCTCGCGTCCGGCCAACATAACGTCCAGACGCAAAAAGTTTCCTGGTTTGGATTCGTAAAAGATCACGCACGAAAATGCGCATCGTATGACCGTTTTCGCATATTCCGTGAAAAAATACATCAATGCGTTCGGACGCACTTTTTTACGTTCGCGTGTAAAAATACTTTCGTTTGACCCTAGCCTAAATCTTCACAAGGTTTTCACACACTGTTGCTGGTATTTTTGCCCATTCCTCCTTGCAGATCTCCTCTAGAACAGTGATGTTTTGGGGCTGTCGCTGGGCAACACGGACCTTCATCTCCCTCCAAAGGTTTTCTATGGGGTTGAGATCTGGAGACTGACTAGGCCACTCCAGGACCTTGATATGCTTCTTACGAAGCCACTCCTTCATTGCCCGGGCGGTGTGTTTGGGATCATTTTCCTGCTGAAAGACCCAGCCACGTTTCATCTTCAATGCCCTTGCTGATGGAAGGAGGTTTTCACTCAAAATCTCATGATACATAGCCCCATTCATTCTTCCCTTTACACAGATCAGTCGTCCTGGTCCCTTTGCAGAAAAACAGCCCCAAAGCATGATGTTTCCGCCACCATGCTTCACAGTAGGTATGGTGTTCTTTGGATGCAACTCAGCATTCTCTCTCCTCCAAACACGACGAGTTGAGTTTTTATCAAAAAGATCTACTTTGGTTTCATCTGACCATATGACATTCTCCCAATCCTCTTCTGGATCATCCAAATGCTCTCTAGCAAACTTCAGACGGGCCCGGACATGTATTGGCTTAATCAGGGGGACACGTCTGGCACTGCAGGTTTTGAGTCCCTGGCGGCGTAGTGTGTTACTGATGGTAGCCTTTGTTACTTTGGTCCCAGCTCTCTGCAGGTCATTCACTAGGTCCCCCGTGTGGTTCTGGGATTTTTGCTCACCGTTCTTGTGATCATTTTGACCCCACAGGGTGAGATCTTGCGTGGAGCCCCAGATCGATGGAGATTATCAGTGGGCTTGTATGTCTTCCATTTTCTAATGATTGCTCCCACAGGTGATTTCTTCACACCAACCTGCTTACCTATTGCAGATTCAGTCTTCCCAGCATGGTGCAGGTCTACAATTTTGTTTCTGGTGTCCTTTGACAGCTCTTTGGTCTTGACCATAGTGGAGTTTAGAGTGTGTCTGTTTGAGGTTGTGGACAGGTGGTCTTTTATACTGATAACAAGTTCAAACAGGTGCCATTCATACAGGTAACGAGTGGAGGACAGAGGAGCCTATTAAAGAAGACGTTACAGGTCTGTGAGAGCCAGAAATCTTGCTTGTTTGTACTGTACTGTAGGTGACCAAATACTTATTTTCCACCATAATTTGCAAATATATTCTTTAAAAATCAGACAATGTGATTTTCTGGATTGTTTTTTCTCATTTTGTCTCTCATAGTTGAAGTGTAGTGTACCTATGATGACAATTACAGGTCTCTCTCATCTTTTTAAGTGGGAGAACCTGCACAATTGGTGGCTGACTAAATACTTTTTTGCCCCACTGTATGTGTAGAATGTGTAACTATACTTTGCTGCGTATTTTTTTTTGGGCTGTGTATTTGGTTTTGGCCAGGTTGGTAGAATTTGCCATTAACACCAGCTTTAAGCTAGGGTCAGACTAAGCATTTTTCACGTTGTCCTGAAAATGTGCGTTATGGACGTATTTTTCACGCGATAGCGGTCATACGATGCGCAGTTTATCCGTGAATTTGTACGATCATCAATAAAACACTTCTTGCATCTGGACGTTATGTGCGGACATTAGCAGCGTCTGATTCTCCATTCACGCACACACGCCGCTAGCGGACGCAGCGCACTCTGTACGTCAGTACTAGTGGTTTAACGTTCTCGAAAAAATGCGTTCATTTTCACTTGCGTTGCACGGCCGGACTTTTGTGCGACCGTACTTCGTATATTGGCCGTCATTGCCCGGCATCTGCTGCTAGCACGGCGTGATTAAGTGCGCCAGAAAGCGTTCGCACTGCCTCAGTCTGACCCTAGCCTTAGGAGTTGCTAAAATTATGCGCGCAAAGGCTATGCGTTAAATCCTGCACCTAGATTGTAATAACATTATGAGCGCAGATGCAAATGTGCGCTGGTACGCAGATGGTAAGTATAGGATGCACGCATTACAGGACGCTCGCAAAAGGGTTCGCGCAGGTTCACCCGCGGTAGACGATTACGCGCATTTGTTGCGCTGACTATGATATATTTCATTTGGAGCAAAGGGTTTTACCCCTCGTGTTAATGGGTTTTTGCGCCGGCGCAAACGTTTGCGCGAAGATTGTAATTTAGCCCTAAGGCTAGGGTCAGACGAAAGCATTTTTCACGTTGTCCGTGAAAAAGTGCGTTCGAACGAATGGACGTATCTTTTCACGGAATACGCGATAGCGGTCATACGATGCGCATTTTCGTCTGTGATTTTGTACGGATCATCAATAAAACCCTTTTTGCGTATGGACGTTATGTTGGCCGGACGTGTGCAGCGTCTGACGTCTCCCAATCACGCAAACACGTCGCTATGCGGCCGCAGCGCACTCTGTACGTCAGTAGTAGCGGTTTGACGTTCTCAAAAAAATGCGTTCGTTTGCCACTTGCGTTGCACGGATGAACTTTCGTGCGGCCGTTCGTCGTATGATCCCCGGTATTGGACGTCATTTGCTGCTAGCACGGCCGTGATTTCGTGCGGCTAAACGCACGTTAAAACTGCTTTCGTCTGACCTTAGCCTAAATCATTAAATGATTAGTCATTTTTTTATCTTATATTCCCTGTCATTAGTGTTTGGAACAAAATAACCAGTGGGATGAGCAGTGATGGAAAATTCTGAATGGACAGGTATCCAATATATGATTCATAATTAAGGATTTTCCATATTTATTAGATTATGAATGCTTTTTGTTCCTGCATGCCATTTTGACCGTTATATACAGCATTCTGTCTATTGCAATATTTATATTTTCTTTGCATATATATTCTATAAAACCAGAGTCATCTGTTAAATAAAACATAACAAGAAGAAAAATGTCATCTGCGCTTATTCCTATTACACCGTGTTAAACAAAACACAATTAGAGGCTTTGGTTTCTTTTAATGGCCATTAAGAGTGTAAGCTCACCTGCCAACGTCAAGGCACCTCTAGTGAAGGTGAGTCCTATCCAAAAAATGAAACCACAGGCTGCTATGTAGCAAACCATCACTGCTCACGCTGCTTTCAGTCATGAGGACCAAAAAACCCAGAATAAAGACATCCTGTTTTACCTCAACAGTTGTTCTGTCTAGTGATTGGGGTAACCCACTATAATAAACACCTTTATCCGGCTGTTAAGCTACTGTTCCTGGTTGTTGGATTTCCTGAGTGCTGTCTCAGGCTGAAGGAGAACGGGTTTAAACAGAAGCCACAAAGCTACACCATCTGAAGAAGCATTTTTGCAAAACGCATATTGGTGTGTTGTTTTTGTCACGTTCCCACGTTCCAACCCTGTCTCCCTGCCCTCTGTATTCCTTATGTCTGTGTTTCCATGTGTTTCCCTGTGCTTCCCTGTGCTGCTTTCCCTGACATGCAGCTCAGGGGTTAAGTTCATGGCTTGTTGAGCTTCTGCTGGTGATTATGGGCTGATTACTCCCCTATATAAAACCATGGGCCCATATCACCATGCTCTTGCATCCTGGTTCACTTCAGCCACAGATTTGTTCCTGAGAGCTCCCTGTTTTCCATCCTAGTTCTATCTCAGTGTTTCCCCCTTGTCTGAGTTCTAGGTTTCTGATTGACTTCCTGGTATTGACCCTCTGGCCTGGCTGACGGATTTTCTCTGGTGCTATATCCCCGCTTTGGCTCAAGGTATACGTTTTGGTTTTGACCCCTGGCTTATTTATTGACCACTCTTCTGGATATCCCTAGCTGTCCTGTGCTTATCGTATTATATGTTGTGTGTCCCTGTAGACCACGGCTTTAGTATATTGAAGTCCTGCCCTGCAAGTTGTTGAGTATATTCTCCTTCAGGTGTCTGTGTTTTCCCAGGACTCTGCACGGCTACAAGGTAACCTTTTTCTATTAGTGCAGATTCGGTCACTCTAAGGACCGATCTATGAGTATAGGGCTCCTTTGGTATTTAGCCGTGCAGAGATCCCCAGTGTCTACTGTGGTTTATTTACTTTTCCTGATCGTTGTGTCACGCATCTCTGCATATAGCGGCTTTTCCTCTTACCTGGGCCCTACTTGGCACATGCCAGGTACCGCCATTGTGGCTGATCGTGACAGTTTTACATTGTTATTTAATAAATTAATTGTTTTAAACCTTACTCCGGTTCCTGGCCTTTTACTACCAGCGGAGGAGAAGGCTGAGGCTGAGAGGAGATCCAGTGCTCCTTAGAAGTCACCTGCTTCCTTAAAATCAGGTGTCTGATCTTTTGAGACACTATAAAATATGGGTAAGAATTCCTGCTTCTTAATTCACTCCATTTATTGAACCCACTACACTATGTGAGTCTGTTCTTCATTTTGAGGGCAACTGTGGAATCTACCTACCCTGAAGGAAACCGACTGTTTGGCCTCTGGACTGAGTTAACCTACTAAAGGAATTGCTCTGTGTAACACAAGCGCCGACTCCACCACATCTGTTTTCTTCCAGACCATTATACGTAAAGAAACCAACATTCCCCGGCAGCTCTTAGCTTTATTATTATTCTTTCTTTATAAAGCGCCAGCATATTCTGCAGTGCTGTACAATGGGCACAATATAGAAAGGGTTACAGTACATTGAACAATATTTTTACAAACCAGTACTGGAGAAAATGAGGGTCCTATTCCCGTGGGAACTTACTTACAATCTAAATGGATTGGTGGTGGAAACAGGAGAGCACTGCAAGGTGAGAGTGATGGACTGTTTGCACCAGTGAGTCGGGTGGTAGGCTTCCCTAAATAGAAATGTCTTAAGAGAGCGTTTGAAGGAAGAGAAACTAAGAGTCTGAAAGTACGAGGAAGAGTGTTCCAGAGAATGGGGCTTTGCGTGAGAAATCCTGCAGTCTATTATGGGAAGAGGTGATGCGGGGAGAAGCTAGACGCAGATCACTGTTTGATCTTAGAGAGCGGGATGGGATGTATTTGGCGATTAGTGAGGACAGGTAGTGGGGAGCTGAGTTAGTGAGAGCTTTGTAGGTCAGGGTAAGGACTTTGAGTTTAATTCTGCAGTGGATGGGGAGCCAGTGAAGGGAAGCTTTAAGTACATACTGCCAAAATGGAGTCCTTACTAAATCCCCAAGATTAATTCAGCTTGGTATGGCTAAAATCAAATCAAATAAAGGCCGGAAAAAAACAATGTGTACCAAAAAAATTTGCCCTCACACGCGGAAAGTCATACGAGCAGATAACCATGCAATTACAAGAAAAACTGTCCATGTCAACTCCAAATTGCTGAGCCTCAGTCAGTACTGGTCTAATTTCCTCTGATAGAAAACGAAGGAATGCCCATAGAACGCCGCTACATCCCTTCCATTAGCTGAGGATTAGGGATGAGCCGAGCACGCCCGAGTTCGGTTCGTATTCGAACCCAAACTTTCCAAATGTTCGAATCCAAACCCGTACCCGAACTCAATACAAGTCAATGGGGCTGAAAATTCGATTTTTAGAGTGCCCGCCAAGAGGGCATATATGCTAGATATTTGCCATAAAAGGTGTATGGGAGTCCGGGTAGTGCCCTGGGGGACAGGAAACAAGGACAAAAAGTTTTAAAAAAAAACATTTTTAAAGGGACAGTGAGTTTTCCATGAAATAAGGGTTAAAAATAAAAACGAAAAATTCCTTCAAATATTGTGCCTAGGAGGTCCCCATAACCTGCCCGTGAAGTGGCGGATTTCTAGGATGTATAGAAACACTTAAAAACAAAAAAATTACGTTTCATATGACAGTAAATGCTTTTCCTTTAATCTATCCATAAACAACTGCTTGGGGCGGATGTCTGTATGAAAAGAGGAGACATTTTCGTACACGCAGAAAAAGTTTAGTGATTTTTTTTGCTAAATTATTGTGAAACTTATGCAGGCTTTGGATGAAAGTAACAATAGGTGCTTTAAGGCTGGGGTCAGACTAGCGCACTTTTAACGTGCGTTTAGGTGCACTTAATCTTGGCCGCACTAGCCGCAAATGACACGCAATGACGGCCAATATACGAAGTACGGCCGCACGAAAGTCCGGCCGCGCAACGCAAGTGGAAAATGAACGCATTTTTTCGAGAACGCTGAGCTGCTAGTACTGACGTACAGAGTGCGCTGCGTCCGCATAGCGGCATGTGTGCGTGATTAGGAGACATCAGACGCTGCTCATGTCCGGCCAACATAACGTCCAGACACCCAAAGTTTCCTGGTTTGTATCCATAAAAAATCACGCACAAAAATGCGCATCGTATGACCGTTTAAGCGCTTTCCGTGAAAAAACACCTCAATGCGTTCGGACGCACTTTTTGACGTTCGCTGCGAAAAATGCGTTCGTTTGACCCTAGCCTAAAATTGAGCCTTTAGCGTCGGCAGCAGTGCCGTCACACAGTCTCACCCCTCTGAGGATATGAATCTGATACAGGCGTCAGTGGCAGTGCAGCCAAATATTGTGTCTTTGGTGCCAGGCCAGCAAGTGCCATCATACAGTAACCCCTCTGTGGTATTGTGGAAGAGTGCAGGGGTGGACCATGTGGTCAGGGCCGGTGCTAGACTATTTTGCGCCCTAGGCAAGACCAGCTACTTGCACCCCCCCAAAAAAAAAACGACACAACATAAACTGCTAAATTTCTTTTTACTTAAGAATAAAGTTTGAAAAGCACCAATAGTAAAGGTAAAACAAATATAAATAAACTGTATTAAACCATTTTAAATTAACTCTATTAAACAAATTAAAATTAACTGTATTGAACAAATATAAATTAACGAAAAAAAAATAAGAGTTGTCACGTAAGTTTCAATTTCAGACACATCAAAATTTCACTTTGCGTGCCTTATCCTTTGCAAATTTTCATCATGTGTATATATATATATATTGCCCAGGCCAGCTCACATCATGCGTATATATATTGCCCATGCCAATCCCCTGGTGAAGATAGGGGGTTCATTTGAACCCCGATATCTCCAGGCATCTAGTTCCAGGCATCTAGTGGGTCATGGAGGGTGTCAATCGAAAGGCCTGAGGATGGCCTTTTGAATGATACCCAACATGACCAGGTATAAAGTAAAAAAAAAAAAAACATGTATTTTTTTGTGTGTTATTTTTATTAATGCAGCAATATTGTTCACATTGCAATTATAATGTGAACGATGATGCACTAATGATTTTTTTCTATGGGGTGCATTTGCTATAAATCACGTAATTCCCCCCACAAAATGTAACAAGTCCCCATTTCTAATTTTTGTACAAGCGCACCTCATAGAAAACATAACCGCAAACGCTCATGTGCTAAAATGTGAAAAAAACAACACTTCACACACTGCAGATGATTAAAAATTCAATTTTTATTGCATTTTTTTCATAATATACAGCCAGGACAGGACGTATACATATAAAAATGATATATTATGAATCTACGGAGTCTGCTGGAAAGAACGATATCTAACATGTCGGTCATTTAACAAAATGTGGCTTCAAAATCGCGTTTAAACATGATGAGCGAAAGCGGTAAAAATTAGCTGAGCACACTGCGGTGAAATACAGCATATTAGAAGTTTTAGGAGGGAAATTAACACTTCTCAATTCTCAATCAGAAGCAGACACCACCCCACCCCCTCAGTATAGTCTACAATGTATCCAATTGATTAGACCAGACTAAAAACACCTGTTACGCCGTTTGAAAAACACAGGTCATTTAGAGTTGAGAATCTTTGCACGTACACATTAGTTTTTAATTCAATATCTAATAAACCGTTGCTTATAATATTCTGCAGTAAAGAGTCTCTTTATTTCTAGATTTTTTAGTATTTTTTTAAGCATTTTCTATACTTTTTTAAAAATTTCTTTTTTTTTGCGAACTCGAACCGAACACACCCAAAAAGTTCGAAGTTCGCGAACTTACGAACGACCAAAGTTCAGTTCGAACTCCGAACTGATCGAACCCGAACAGCTCATCCCTACTGAGGATAACAATATCACATCTGCAATTCTTTAAAAGACAACTTGTGCAAGAAAATTGATGCAAGTAAAACTGATGCAAAAAACCTGAACATGAAAAAAACACTGAAATGTCTCCAGGCCCAAGTCCTGAAAAAAGTCTGTAGCAGGGGCAATCAATGATGCATGAGCAAAATCTCTTGGTCATGCTGGCGATGGATAGACTACAATACTGTAATTTGCTGTTGGGGGGTCAGGGTTGTGTCCCTATGGTCTGAAAACACCCAAAAGTACCAACACCTAAGTCTTTTATAAGTAAAAAGGAATCTGTAGTTGAAGTGTATGTTCTGCTACAGAGATTTAATAAAGCTCTTCCTTTGGCAACTGCGGAGGTGGCCGGGCAGAACATCGTGTGATGTTAACGTTACATTGCACTGCACCTCTCCTTTCCTACCCTGCCCTGCGATCAGCACATTCCCTTCTTCTCCACTGGAGTATTCGACATCTGTAGAAAAATAAGTTAATATGATCTTTCCACACAGCTTCTGTTTATTCTTTGCTGAATGAAGGGAAGAAGAGGGAAGAAGCTGAATGAAGGCCGAAGCTCTGTGAAGTATTTTTGGACATATCTTTTAGTGTGTGTGTGTGTGTGTGTGTGTGTGTATGTGTGTTTTGGAGGGGATAATGAAGGCCTGAAGCACCTAAGGCGTAGGGCCCTTAAATTGCCTCTGATGCCAGGACGCAGGGAGGAATTTTCTAGAACTGTTATAGCACGTGTGGAGGTTTGAGCGGGAGAGGTGTGGGAGGAGTCACCAGGAGGGTACTTAAGGCGGGGGGGGGGTTCTGCGTGCCTTTTTCTCCTGAGGTAGAGCTGGAAAAATCTTGAGCTGCGTCAGAGAGCGGTGTTTTCGGCTTTTCTGCTTTAAAATTGTCTTTAAGTATGGCGGAAGGCGGTGAGCTGGAGTCGCTGTTGCAGGAAGTGCGGGAGGCGGCTCGGCATTGTGGTGTGGAGTGGGCGAGAAGAAGTTTGTCAGAGGTGCTGGTGGCGGAGTCGGAAGTGGGAGCTCGGCCTGTCAGGGTTTCAAGGCCTCCAGAGCGGTTCAGTCCGGGAGGAGAATCCAGCGGTGGATCAGCGTCTTAGAGGTTGAGGTTGGAGGCAGTGAGAGGCCGAGGGCGGTTGGTCCGGCGGATGTTGGCTGGAGGTGACGCAGTTGGGACTGAGACTGGAGTGAGCGTTTCCAGGAGGGTGGAAGGTAGGAGCTCGAGGCCGGTATTGGGGGCTAAGGATCCTTCTGGTCGGAGGGGTGGTGTGGTGAGCGCTGCCAGGAGAGAAGGAGTGCGGAGGTCGAGGAGTTCCTCGGGTAGAAGAAGAGTTTGTTTGTCTGCCAGGTGTCCCAGAGGTGGAGCGAGGTCTGTCTCGGGAATGGATTTTTCGGCGGTAAGGCAGTTGGTGGATGGGGGTGTGGACGGTTGTGTCGCACAGGGTGGTGTTGTGCGGGAAAAGGTCACTCAGGAGCTCAAAGTAAATTGGTGTTCAGATGGTGAAGGTGAAGTGGCTCCGGATTTTGGTGTGTTGGAGCAGGATAACGGTTATGGTATTTCGGGTTCTGAGGCTCATCGCACAAATGTTTTTTCGTCCACAGTTCCATTGGTTCGGGAGCAGAGTTCGCAGCCGGTTGGTGGTTTCCAGGCTGGTGGAGTCGGAGTGCGGGGTACGGAGAGTGTGGCGCAGGAGGTCCCAGGGGGTTTGGCTGGACCTAGTGTGGCGACAGGTAATTGAAGTGGAGGTGATATGAGTTCTTTCATGTCTTTTTTACATCGGGGCCTTTGAAGCTTGGTCGGGTTCAAAAGGGGGTGTAAGCCAGGGAGTTGATTTGGCTCAACCATGGAGGGGTGCAGATGGGCCAGTTGGGAGAGTTGGTGGAGCTTTTGGTGGTGAAGCACTGGCTTCAATAGGACCGAGTGGTGTGTTGGGTTCACTCGGTGAGTCCTCAGGGGTAGTGGATGTGGCCAGGAGGAATGCATACGTGTCATTTTCTGGTCCTTTGGGGGTTACATTTGAAACAAGAGGTTAAAGAAGGTATCTGGCGGGGTGAGTATGTGGAGCTTTTTTCCCTCCCTCCTTTGGATGAGGTGGCAGGGGTTAGGGATGATTCGTCTAAGGAAGGTTTAAAGGAGGAAGAGGAAAGGAAAAAGAGGTATCGGAGGATTCCTAAGTCGTTTGGGAATTGGCTCCATGCTTTTTGTATTTTGGCGAGTGTGGTTGGAGAGAAGAACCCACAGCACTGTTCGGCTCTTTTTTGTTATGAGGATGGGATTTGGGAGGCTTATCGGATTTATGGTGGTTGGGCGTGGTGGAAATACGATGAGCAGTTTAGGCAATGTTTGGTGGTTCACACAGGGATGGGGTGGGATCAGATGGACATTACGCTGTGGTTGCGTCTGATGGGGGCTCAGAAGGCTTTGCCCTTTCCAGGGGGCGCTGGTGGGGGAGGGGTCAGTTCTCCACCGGCAAGTGTCAAAAAGGGATCTTGCAGGCAGTTTAACGAGGGTCAGTGCAAGTTTGGTAATGGGTGCAGGTTCAAGCACGAATGCTCAAATTGTGGAGGATTGCATTCATTGTCCAGATGTTTTAAGAGGGCGAGACAGAGAGGTCTGCCTTTTGGAGGGTCTGGAGATGGGGGCTTCCCCAGTGGAACTCGACGCAATGTTACCATGGCTAAGGCTTTACGGAAGACGTAGGGATGCAGAGTTTCTACAGGACGGTTTTGGTGATGGTTTTTGAATTCCTTTTGTGGTAAGGCCAGGGGGTGGCAAGTTGAGGAATTTAAAGTCGGCTAAAGTTTATCCGGAGGTAGTTCGGGAGAAGGTGTTTAAGGAGATCGGGGCTGGTAGGATGGCGGGTCCATTGTCATGTCTGCCGGTGTGGGATTTGAGGGTATCCCCTTTGGGGGTGGTGCCGAAGTGGAAGGCGGGGGAGTTTCGCTTGATTCATCATTTACCCTATCTTTGGGGAGGATCGGTGAATGATGATATTGGTGAGGCGTTGGCCTCGGTGTCGTACGTGTCATTTGATTCCGTGGTTAGTTTGGTTCGGGATGCAGGAAAGGCGGCTTTGATGACTAAGGTGGATATTGAGTCGGTTTTTCGGCTCTTACCTATTCATCCTTCGTGTCATCATCTTCTGGGGTTTTTAGTTTGAAGGCGAATTTTATGTGGATCTATGTTTGCCTATGGGTTGTTCCATTTCCTGTTCCTTTTTTGAGTGTTTTAGTACATTTTTGGAATGGGTGGGTCGTGAAGTGGCAGGGTCGGCTAATTTGACACATTATTTGGATGATTTTCTGTGCATGGGTAGGGATGGGACAGGAGAGTGTCTGCACATTCTTCGGTCTTTTCAGTGGGTTGCTCACCGATTTGGTGTTCCTTTCGCTTCTGATAAAACAGAAGGTTTGACGTCAGTCATCACTTTCTTGGGGATTGAGATTGATTCGGTTAAGGGTGAGTGTCGTCTACCTTTGGGGAAAGTGGTGGAAGCTTTTAGGCAAGTGGAAGGGGCCCTGTCTGTTAGGAAATTGCAGTTGAGAGAGCTGCAATCGCTGATTGGTCGTTTGAATTTTGCGTGCAGGGTCATTCCGGTTGGAAGAGTCTTTTTGCAAGGTTTGGCTTTGGCGACACGGGGTATTCGGGAAGGTGATCATTTTGTTAGAATATCTGGTGCCATGAAGGAAGATTTGGAAGTGTGGAGATCCTTTTTGGTTTGGTTTAATGGGGTGGCCATATTCCCTTCGGAAGAAGGAACTGGAATTTTTCACGGACGCATTGGTAGGTGTTTGTTTTGGGGTGTACTTTGGGGGGCATTGGTGTGCTTCTCGTTGGCCTGATCATTGGTTAACATCTGCATTGGTGCGGAATTTGGCATTTTTGGAGTTGTTTCCATTAGTGGTGGCCTTGGAGCTGTGGGGAGGTTTTCTGGAGGGGAGAAGGATTCTGTTCCGTTCTGACAACATGGCGGTGGTGTCGGCGGTTAATTTTTGTCGGCTTCATCATTGCCAGTTATTAGACTGCTGAAGAGGTTTGCGTTGCTTTGTCTTAAATTTAATGTTTTATGCAAGGCAAGGCATGTTCTGGGTCGCCTTAACTCAGTGGTTGATGCTTTGTCTCGTTTACAGTGGGACAGGTTTCGTTCCCTGGCTCCGTTGGTGGAGGAGGTGGGCACCCCATGTCCGGAGGGCCTTTGGCAGCTAGGCTCTGAATTTTTGGAAGATGGTTGAGAGGTTCTTTGTCTGAGGCCACTTTGAAGGCCTACTCGTGAGTTTGGAGGGATTGGGATGCATTGGCTGAACGGTTCAGGTACGTTTCGGTGGGTGGATTGGATGAGGAGAGTTTGCTTAGGGCATACCTCATTAGGTTATTCGAATCAGGGGCATCTCCTGGGGTGGTACAGCAGTCGTTGGCCGCCTTGGCTTTCCTTTCCAGGTATCGGGGAAAAGAGATGTCACCAAGGATTTTGTTATCAGGTGTGCAGTTCGGGGTTATGTGAGGGAGAGGTGCAGGGTAGACGCTCGGCGTCCAGTTTCGGGGCAGTTATTGGAGGGTCTATGGGATTTTGTTGGGAATTTTTGTTCCTCAACTTATGAGGTTCTGCTTATGAGGACGGCTTTTTGTTTGGGGTTTTTTGGGGCATTTCGAGTGGGTGAGCTGGTGTGCAATTCTAGGAGAGGAGGTGGTGGTTTGGGAGCTGATGCGGTTTGGTTGGGAGTTGAGGAAATTGTTATTTGGGTTTCTAACTCCAAGACTGATCAGTTGGGTAGGGGGCGTAGAGTCGGTTTATCCAGTGTGGATAACTGTGTGGTTTGTCCAGTGAAGAACGTTAAGGAATTTTTGGAGGTACTGGTGGAGTCTGGAGTGGGCTTTTTATGTCACGCGTATGGATCGACTTTATCGAGGTATCAGTTTGTTACCATTTTTAAGAAGGGTTTGTTGAGTTTAGGGAGAAATCCGGAGGAATTTGGTTCTCACTCCTTTCGTATTAGGCTTCAGAAGCTTCGAGGTTGGGTTTGTCGGCAGTGGAAATTCAAGAATTAGGAAGATGGAACTCGAGGGCTTTTCAGTCTTATGTTCGTTCAGGTTTGGTGTTATGAATTTTGGAAACACTTGTTAATGCTGGGAGGTTATTTGGAGAAAAGTTTGCTATATGATCTATTCTGTTTTGTTTTTCACATTAAAAAAAAAAGAAATATCAAAACTTATACATGGAATATGAATTTTTACCTTTTATATGCAATATATATATTTATTCTATTTTATCTTTGTATCTTTGTTTGTTGCTTGTGGAGGCATGTGGGGGTTGGAGGATTTGGAGGCGAGGAGTATGGTCATTGTTTATGTTATGTTTTCTTTGCAGGTATGGACATCGTTTTGGTGGGGTGTGTGGTGGTTTGGTGGGGAGTTTTTTCTTTTTCGGAGTGTTTTTGTGTGGTGGAGATGTTGGTAATTTGTTTTTGTTTTTTACAGATCCTTCGAGAGTTGTATGGATCGTTGGAGACTCGTTGGTTTTTTGGGCAAGGAAAAGGGAGTTGGTGCGAACATCTGGAGTACAGATGGGCTTGCATTGGTCGGCAACACGGGTATGGTGGTTCGGAATCCGTGGGCTCCTATGGAAGGAGTTTAAGCCAACGGTTTTGGGTGCCCTTAGGCACGGTGAAGTTCCCCATGTGCTGGTGGTACACATGGGAGGGAACGATTTGGGTGTGGTCCCTCTTGGTGTGCTGCTGGAGCAGATGCAGGCAGATCTGCGGCAGTTGAGGGAGTGGTCACCATGGACAGTGGTGGTGTGGTCCGAGGTGCTGCCAAGGATGGTGTGGAGGTAGGCAGAGAATGAGAAGGCGGTGTGGCTTTGCCGGATCAAGGTGAATCGCTGTATGGGAAGGTTTGTGAGGCGGATGGATGGTGTGGCATCTACCCTTTGAAGAGGTGGATGCGGCGTGTTATTTTTTGGAGGATGGCGTTCACCTGACTGATGTGGGCAAGGATCTGTTCATCCTGGGAATCAAAGAGGGAATTGAACAAGCCCTGTTTTTCCTTGGTGGGGGAGCTCTCCCATATGGGGGTTATGTGAGGAGCTCTTGGCGGGGGCTTGTAGGCAGTGCTGGGTAGGGGTTCCTTATATTTAGGCTAATTTTGGTTAGATGGTTGGGAGTTGGGAGGTTTTTTGTGGTTGGTTGGTTTGGAGGTGTGTGGTGGTTGTGTAGAGTCCTCTTTCAGCACTGGGTTATTATATTATTTTGTTATGGGAATTTTTATGTCATGGTGGTGGCCATATTGTGTGGAGTTTTTAGCTGTGGCCTGTATATATAATAAATATATATATTATTCCACAGTTATGTGTCGTGTATTTTTGAGTATTTATTGTCTCCCTGCGTGCGACTCGGTCATCAGTAGGCGACTTATGGAAATAATTGAACCCTGGAACTGGTTTCTGTATACTCTGAGGGCAACATGGGAATAGGGCCTTCATTTACTCCTGTACTGGTTTGTCAAACTGTTGTTCAATGTATTGTAACCCTGTGCCCATTGTACAGCGCTGCGGAATATGTTGGCACTTTATAAATAAAGAATAATAATACCCTGAACTGCAGAATTGCATCAGTTTCCATTGTATGAGAGTGGATGTATATTGTGACTGATGACTGTAATAGGAAGCATGACCAGGATAGGGACCGGGGGCTGACCTGATATCATCTGAGTCTTTTCCCAGAGATAGAACAACATCTGTTTGCTTATTAACATAATTTTCTGAAATCATAATCTGTGATTCTATTTAACACACCTTTGCTATTACCTTCAGGGTTATTCAAAGAGATCCGAATTTTGGCCGAAAGGTAACCGAACAGTGAAATTCAGCGTACGGTTACCTTTCCTGGCCATTCGGCTATCCAGAGAGCAGGCAGTTTGCCAAATGTTGGCGAATTGCCTGCACATACGGTGCCTGTTCGGTGCCTGTGAAAAGTTGCTGAATTGCCCTGCTGTTCGGTGGTTTCATTTGACAGGTTTATTCAGACGAATCCCATAGGCTTCAATGTTAAAAATATTCTCGTTTTAATCCAATATCTAATAAACCATTGATTATAATATTCTGCAGTAAAAAGTCTCTTTATTTTTAGATTTCAAGCGTACTGGTTTTTTTTTCTCACTCCATTCGTCTGAAGTGTCAGGTTTTTCCGGCGGCTGCTCTGCGCTGTGATCGGCTCCTGCTCGGGTTTTTCCAGCGTGTTCGGCGGGTTAATCCAGATGTTTTTGCGGGTTTCGGTGTGCATTCGCCTGGGTTTTGCAGTGAGTTTTCAGCAGGTTTGCGGCGACTTTTCCCTGCATTACGACGGCCCTGTGGTGCTTGTTGAATATACCGCAGGGTCGCCGAAATGGGTTCGCCAAATTGCGCCGAATTGAAGAGAACGAAAAGTCACCGAACTTGCGGTGACTTTTCGATTCTCTTTGAATAACCCTGCTTGAATGAAAATGACAATAAGTCAGTTGATTAAATTGGAAAGATTTGTTCCATTCTCAAGAATGTAAATGCCAGATTGTCATTAGGGATGAGCTGTTCGGGTTCGGACGGTTCGGGGTTCGACCCGAACTTAGCCTGTTCGAGCAGATCGCGAATCCCGAACATTTCCGGGTGTTCGCCGCATGTTCGACCACAATGGACCACAATGCATTTTCCCACTGCCTGAAGCTCGTAATTGGCTACAGCCTTGCACCTGACCACAGGTCTGGTGCAAGACTGGTTGAACACTATGCCAATCACCACTCAGAGTCCTGATTGGGCAAATTTTGCCCAATCATGGGCTCACAGAGCTAAGTCCCGCAGCACACTATATAAGGTTTCCACGCAGCGCTTCTGCACGCATTTCAGAGGAGATTTCAAAGGAGATAGTTGTGTGTGTTGTTACTGCCGGTCTGCCACGCTACTGGGGGGGTCTGGGGGGGTCTCATTTTGACCAAATATCAGGGAATTTAGGTGATGTGTGTCTTGTCACTGTGCCAGCAATTTTTTTGGGGGTTTATAACTTTATTTAAAACATTTGTGAATTGAGGTGATTTTCTGGGTCTTGTCACTGTGCCAGCAAATCTTTTTGGGGCTCACTAATTTCTATAAAACACTTGTGAATTAAGGTGTTCTGTGTCTTGTCGTACAAACAGTACCACGCTGTATTTTGGGGCTCACTAATTTCTTTAAAACACTTGGGAATTAGGGTGATCTGTGTCTCATCATACAAAAAGTACCACGCTGTATTTTGGGGCTCACTAATTTCTTTAAAACACTTGGAAATTAAGGTGATCTGTGTCTCGTCATACAAAAAGTACCACGCTGTATTTTGGGGCTCACTAATTTCTTTAAAACACTTGGGAATTAAGGTGATCTGTGTCTCGTCATACTAAAAGTACCACGCTGTATTTTGGGGCTCACTAATTTCTTTAACCACTTGAATGCTAAGGACGCGCTCAGCGCGTCCTCAGTATTCCCGATGGTGTGCTGAGGACGCGCTGAGCGCGTCCTCACAACGGGGTCAGCGTTCGGCCGGGTTCCGGCCGATCGCTGGCCCCTCCGGTGCGGGCTGACATCCTGGATGTCAGCCCGGCATCCGGACCAGCAGCCGCCATTATTAGGTGTCATCGCGGGGGCGCGATGACACCTAATTCAGGCGCCCCCCCCCGCATGTGCGGAGGAGGCGCCTGAAAGGGAGGGGGGGGAGGTCCTTCGGACCTCTCTCCCTCCCGATCGGTGGCTCTGCGGGGCTTAACCCAGGCATCATTTGGAAGGGCACAGCCTGCCCTTCAAATGATGCCTGGCATTAACCCCTGGGGAGCTGGATCGCGAATCGGCGCTGAAAAGCGCCGGTTCGCGATCCTTTCCCGGAGCTGGCCGACATCTTGGATGTCGGCCAAGCTTCCGGGAACTCCCCCAGAGGACTGGCGTCATCGTGCGTAGCACGATGACGCCAGTCCTACAGTTAACCCCTAACTGCCACCAAGTGTGGAGATAGGGAGTTCCAATGAACTCCCTATCTCCCGATCCGTGGCAGTTAGGGGTTAAATTTTGATATGGTTGGATCGGCCAGAGCATGGCCGTTCCAACGATACCAAACATGAAAGTTAAAAATTTTGTAAAAAAAAAAAAAAAAGAAAAATAAAAATAAAAAAAAATTAAAAAAAAAAATTAAAAAAAAAATAAACACTTTTTTTTTATTTTTTTTGGTTTGTTAGTGTAGCAATATTGTTCCCATTTCAATTATAATGTGAACAATGATGCTGCACTAACGATTTTTGTATGCGGTGCGTTTGTTAAAAATAGTGTCATTTTCCCCAAAAAAAATGTAACGAGACCCCATCTCTAATTTTTTTAACAAGCGCACCCCATACAAAATATAACCGCAATTGCTCGCATGTTAAAATGTGGAAAAAAACACTTTACACATTGTAAATTATTGAAAATACATATTTTATTGCATTTTTGTTATAATATACAGACATGACATAACGTATACATATAATAATGACATATTATGAATCTACCGAGTCTGACGGAAAGAACGATATATAATATGTCAGTGTCATATACTAAAATAAGCCTTAAAAACACGTTTAAACATGATGCGCAAAACAGGTAAAAAATGACCTCAGCACAGGGGCGGGAAAAGCCTCAGCAGCGAAAGGGTTAAAACACTTGGGAATTAAGGTGATCTGTGTCTCGTCATACATACAGTACCACGCTGTATTTTGGGGCTCACTAATTTATTTAAAACATTTGTGAATTAAGGTGATCTGTCTCTTGTCACTGGCTGCCAGCTATCAGTGTGTCTCACTGAGTTACACCAGAGTTATTTAAATCTTTATACCAGAGTTGAATCAGAGTTCTGTATATATTAATTTATATATCACTCACCATGTCTGAAAGAACAAAAAGGACAGGCAGTCGCTCCCAGCCGCAGATAAGACGGCAAGCAGCCCCTGTGTCGGGAGGCTGTGTCTCTGGTCGTGGTGGACGTGGTGCATCCTCTGCAGGGGCACGCTTGTCCTTTCAAACTGGTGCTGGCCGTCTTAAGCAGCAGCAGCAACATACAGAGGACTTGGTGGATTGGCTAACCAGGCCATCCTCATCCTCCGAGTCCTCTGCCAGCCAGGCTTCTAGTGCTTTACAGTCCACCTCAGCTGCCAAAGCATCTAATGCAGCCTCCATGTCCACAGCTACTGCTGCCATAGCCTCGCTATCACACACGGAGGAGTCAGCTGAATTGTTTGACTACAATGAGAGTGACATGCTGCTTGAGGATGCGCATCAAGTACAGTGCTCTGATTCAATCAACCTAGAGGAAGGGGGTGCCAGTGATGACACACAAATAACTGGCACTCATGTTGCCCCAGCAGCTGCAGCATACTGCCAAGTTGGCTCCAGTGACGAGGAGATAGGGGGTGAAGATGACATTGATGATGATGAGGTCACTGACTCCACCTGGGTGCCAGATCGAACTGAGGAATCAAGTGAGGAGGAGGGGGAGGAGGCACAGCAAACACGAGGCACAACATCCTCTGTGACCAACAGTAGCACTATCCAGTCCAAGGCATCACATGTCAGAGCTGCTCCGGTGCAGAGCGCTGTTGTCTCAAAGAACACATGCAGGAACTCTGCTGTCTGGGAGTTCTTTAAGAAATGTGCAGCAGACCCCACCGTTGCTATTTGTAATCTATGTCAGAGGAGGCTGAAGCGTGGGATAAACACTGGACACTTGGGTACCACGTGCTTGAGGCGACATATGAACAAGTACCACACATCCTGTTGGGGCAAAACTTTGCGTAGGTCCTCCTCCTCCTCATCTGTCTCTACCCACACTGTATGTCCTGCCATGCAATTGCCTACAACCTCCACCGACAGGGATGATGCTATAGTAATGGATGTACCAGCAGGTCCTTCCTCACAATGTGACATCATCCCAGTAGCTGAAGATTTGCGCAGTCAGATTACGTTGCCGCAGCTGCTGCAGCGAAAGAAAAAATATAGTCCCAACCATCCCCAAGCACAGCGTCTAAATGCCAGCTTAGCAAAATTACTCGCATTGCAGCTGCTGCCTTTCCAGCTGGTGGACTCTGCTCCCTTCCGTGAATTTGCTGAATGCGCTGTACCACAGTGGAAGGTTCCAAAACACCAATACTTTTCACGCAAGGCCATTCCAGCACTATACCAGCACGTGGAAGACAATGTTATCCAGTCATTGGGAAAGGCAGTCAGCAGCAAGGTGCATGTCACTTTAGACACATGGTCCAGCAAGCATGGACAGGGTCGTTACATTTCCTTCACGGCACACTGGGTAACTCTGATTGCAGCTGGGAGGGATCCAAGACGGGGCTCTGTGCTGGAGCTTGTTCATCCACCACGCCTCCAGAAAGCTGCTTGTATGAGGTCTGTCTGCTCCACCACCACCACCTCTTCCTCCTCCTCCTCCTCCTTCTCTGTCTCTGGCGAAGTGGCAGTTAAACCCACGCCTGACAGGGTCTACTCAATGGCTCAAGAAAAAAGATGCCATACTGTGCTTGAGCTGGTTTGTTTAGGGGACAGGAGCCACACCGGGTCAGAAATTTTGTCAGCTCTGCAGGGGCAGGTGCAGAGATGGGAATGATCGTCTGCGATAATGGCAGCAACCTTCTCTCTGCCCTACGCAAGGGTAAATTGACGCATGTACCATGCCTAGCACACGTCCTAAATCTGGTGGTACAGCGTTTCCTAACCAAGTACCCAGGGCTGCCATAGCTTCTCATCCAGGCCAGAAAAGTCTGCAGCCACTTCAGACGGTCATTCCCAGCAAGCGTTCGCCTGGCAGAAATTCAAAGAGAATTCCACCTTCCCACAAACCGTCTGATCTGTGACATGCCCACCAGGTGGAATTCGACATTAGCAATGCTGCAGCGTCTGCACAAGCAGCAGAGGGCCATCAACGAGTACCTGTGTGAGTATGGCACAAGGACAGGTTCAGGTCAACTTGTTTTTTTTCCCCCCCGCAGTGGCTGATGATCAAGGAGGCATGCACTGTACTGTTACCATTTGAGGAGGCAATGAGGATGGTGAGCAGGGACAGTGCATGCATCAGTGACACAATTCCTTTAGTGTTCCTGCTGGAGCACACTCTGCGGGGAATTATAGATGTGGCTCTAGAGGCAGAGCAGCGGGAGGAAGAGGAGGCCTTCCCTAGCTCTCAAGGCCACAGTCTTTCCGCAGACAGCATTCCAGCGGGTCCTACTCAGATCAGACAGGAGGAGGAGGAGGAGGAGGAGGACTATTTAAGTAGTGGGGGCATTGAAGGTGGGGATTCCTCAAGGCAGGGTTTTGTGTGCCCAGAAACAGAAGGGCTTGTGCGTGGCTGGGAGGAGGAAGTGCACGATACGGTCATCCTCATTGACCAGGAAGACTAGGCAGCTAATGCCACCTCCAACCTACGCTGCATGGGCTCCCTAATGATGCAAAGCCTGCTAATGGACCCCAGGATTTGTGCTATCAAGGAGAGGGATCATTACTGGTTGGCAACCCTTCTTGATCCACGATACAAGGGGAAAGTTGCAGAGCTCATCCTGCCCGCACAGAGGGAGCACAGGATGACAAAACTTGAGGATGCTCTAAAGCGAAACTTGTGTTAACACCTTTCCAGGCACTGTTAGATTACCAAGTGCTGACACACGTGCTTCTGAAGCTGCAGGTGATCAGAGGAATAGCGGTGAAGGCCAGGGCCGCTTGACTGATGCATTTTTTAATTTTTTTAGTCCTCGACGTCCAGGGACGTCAAATGTAGGCACCCATTGCCAGCGTCTTCACTATATGGTGCAGAACTACCTAGGGGCAAGGGCAGACCTGGATACCTTTCCAGCAGATGATCCACTGGCTTACTGGGTGTTGAGATTGGATCACTGGCCAGAACTTAGCCAATATGCTATGCAGCTACTAGGTTGCCCTTCATCTAGCGTGCTTTCCGAAAGGACGTTCAGTGCCGCTGGAGGTTTTGTCACAGACAAAAGAGTGCATCTGTCCACCGACTCTGTAGACCGGCTGACATTTATAAAAATGAATCAGTCCTGGATCAGCAGCTATCAATCCCCTGATGCTGAAGTAATGGAATAGATAGGGGATGTCCTCTTCTGCATTCACAAAACCTCCAGCACTGAACTCTTCCACAATACCACAAAAGGGTTACGGTGTGAAGGCCCTTGCTGCCATGAAAGGCACAATATCTGGCTGCACTGACGCCCATTAAAAAAACCAAAAAACTTTTCAACATAGGACCACATGGTCCACCCCTGCACTCTTCCACATTACCACAGAGGGGTTACTGTATGATGATACTTGATGGCCTGGCATTAAAGGCACAATATCTGGGTGCACTGACGCCCATTCCCAGATTCATATCTTTTTAATATAGGACTGCATGGTCCACCCCTGCACTCTTCCACAATACCACAGAGGGGTTACTGTATGATAGTACTTGCATGCCTGGCACTAAAGGCACAATATCTGGGTGCACTGCCATTGACGCCTGTATCAGATTCATATCCTCAGAGGGGTTACGGTGTGACGGCACTGTTGCCGACGCTAAAAGTCCAATTTTAAAGCACCTATTGTTACTTTCATCCAAAGCCTGCATAAGTTTCACAATAATTTAGCCCAAAAAAAACTAAACTTTTTCTGCGCGTCCTAAAATGTCTTTTCAAACAGGCTGCCGCCCCAAGCAGTTGTTTATGGATAGATTAAAGGAAAAGCATTTACCGTCATATGAAACATCATTTTTTTGTTTTTAAGTGTTTCTATACATCCTAGAAATCCGCCACTTCACGGGCAGGTTATGGGGTCCTCCTAGGCACGATATTTGAAGGAATTTTTCATTTTTATTTTTAACCCTTATTTCATGGAAAACTTACTGTCCCTTTAAAAACGTTTTTTTTTTAAACTTTTTGTCCTTGTTTCCTGTCCCCCAGGGCACTACCCGGACCCCCATACACCTTTTATGGCAAATATGTAGCATAGAAGTGGTAGAGGCCAAAACAGTAATTGAATTTAAGCAAGCATGGGATAGGCATAAGGCTATCCTAAACAAAAGATAAATCCAGGTAAAGTATCCATGTAATTGGGCAGACTAGATGGGCCGAAAGGTTCTTATCTGCCGACATTTTTCTATGTTTCTATGTTTCTATATATGCCCTCTTGGAGGGCACTCTAAAAAACCGAATTTTCAGCCCCATTGACTTGCATGGGGGTTCGGGTTCGGTCCCGAACAAATGGGAAGTTCGGGTTCGAACCGAACTCGGGGAGTGTCCGGCTCATCCCTAATTGTCATTATGTTGCAAAAACTTTTCTATTCTCTTTGCTGAAAATAACAAAATGTCAATTGATTAGATATTGTTTTTGAATATTAGCCTATTAACAAAATGTAGTTTCATTATTTTTTTATTTTATACATTAACTTTGTCCATGTTTTTCATTGGTGTACTTTTTTTTAAGCGCGGTGTGTGTTAAATGCATTTTTGTGTGAATGTGATGTGTTTTGAGGTGTTTCACATCTTGGTTTCAGTACGTTATTAGTTGCTATTTGTATTTTGCGTATATTAGTGGCAGATGCACAATTTCATGTTTCCCCGCTGTAAGATCATGCAGCTTTTCACCATGCTTCTCTCGGTAAGTGTCTTACTCAACAATAGACACTAGAACATATTGTATATTGTGTGATCCAGGTTATATAGTAAATATGGAAAACAAATTCATGTATTAAAAAAACATTCATTTATAGAAGACGTCAAGGGTGTAGGAACAATTTTAGAAGTAGCAGGGATAACTAAGAGTTATTCTATTGAAGTACATCAAGAGCAGATAAATACATTATGGGCTCTATTACATTCTTCACACAAAAATGCACGGTAAAGGCGTGAATTTTTGCGCGACGCGTTAAACATTAATACGCGTAAATTTAAACGCTGGTATTGCAATCCTCGCACATTATTTCATCCATCAAAAAATAACGCGCGTAAAAAAGATGCGCAAAACGCGTGTGTATTAACGTTTCGCGCAGAGATCGGTGTGCGGACTGTTTTTTCACACGATTCAGCCAATCAGAATTAAGAACCTTAATTGTCTCACGTTACATTTTTGCACCTGCCAAAGTCAATCTGCACATATATGCTGCATCAAAAAAAAAACACGCACGACTTCTCCATTTTATTGTTTGGGTATGCGTAGAATGTGTAACTATACTTTGCTGTATTTTTATTTTAGGGCTGGTGTATTTGGGTTCGGCCAGGACGTTCAGATTTACCGTTACCACCAGCTTTTCAAAGAGGTTAAAATTATGCGCGCAAACGCTGTGCGTTAAATTTTTTGCATAGATTGTAATACCATCCGCGTACCAGCGCACAAACGCATTTGCGCTCATAATGTTAAGTATAGGACGCGCGCAGTACAGTACGCTCGCGCAGCGTTCGTGCAGGTTCACCCGCGGTAGACCTTAACACGCATTTTTTGCGCGGACATTGTAATACGACGTTTGGGCGAAGAATGTAATAGAGCCCTATGTAAATACATTATAAAGGAACAGGCAGTAACTGACAAGTTATTTATTTTGTATATTGTTGAACAAGTTGAATTAAATAAAATGGGGAGTTAAACATAGTTCTGGAATATTATAAGTCATTGCACAGTTTTGTTTAAAATTATCTTAAAGATATAAAGACATTTTTATACACATATGTTTTGCTCTTTTCTCTGAGTTAGAGAAACATTGACAAATAAAAAGTAATCCCACCATAAATGACCTGCCTGTTGTGTCTGCAGCACTGGATCTCTCAGAAGATTGGTTACTGTGAACAAAGTGCAATTAGATGTTGAAAGGTGCCAGGAGGCAATGGGTGTCATATATATATTGTTAAACAGGTGAATTGAAATGCTTTTTCCATTGCCCCCCATATTACGCTGATGGATGAAAGGTGAAATGGGTATCGGTTTTTAGATAAACAAGACAATGAAGGATCAACATCATACAGTACTAGCATTAATATTCCAACCAACCTGTTCTAAAGTCGCCATGGGCACTGCAAACAAATCAATGACATTGAAACGGATGAAGTGGTGTGGATACTATAAAACATTCATGTACAAATGATTTGGAGAATGTACAATAAATCTTTAGGGAGATGAGAGAAAGAAGTAAGAAAAAACGTCTGATTAATATTGTTTATTATACATAAACAACTACATAAAAAATCTACGAAACGACTAAAATGTGTTGGTGCAGAATTTCATTTCAAGTCATTTCTTTGTTATATTATAAATCTCCACTGGGCACATTAAAAAATTCACACACATCATATCAATACCTTGTAAAAAGTGACCGACGAATAGTCTTCCCCATAGCAAGTCATTTTTGTGAAGTTAATCAAACAGTGGGTTTTTGAAGTACTTAAGCTCCGATGTAGTTCTAGTTTCTAAAGGATACAGAAATACTAACTTACCCTACAGTAAAATCAGTCCCTAATATAGGACCGTACTATGTGCACCTGCAGATACACACAAGAAAAGATGCTTGCTGGGGGATTTGTCACTAGAATGCACATTGAATATCTTTAATTAAGTCTTTGTTTGGGGAAAAATAAAATAAAGCATCTTCTGCAACCTGGAATGTTCTGGATTGATTATACAAACTATAATCACACTTACTGTCTCCCTTTTACTGAAAACTATGGAATACGGCTCTTGGTGTTTTATTGCCAATCTTTAGAAAGGGAAACGTTCTGTATTCACTGCATACATAGGCTCGAATTGCCACACAAGGGCAAATATATCTGAAGAGGTGTGATATGATATGATAGTGCCAATCGTCAATAGTATTATTATTATTCTTTATTTAGAAAGCGCCAGCATATTCCGCAACGCTGTACAATAAGCACAGTACAGACAGGGTTACAATACATTGAACAACATTTGACAAACAGTACAGGAGGAGATGAGGGCCCTATTCCCGTAGGAACTCACAATACAATAAGTATTTATTAACTCTTCAGAGCACAGCAATACTGGGAACAAATGGGTAAAAACTTCCAGCTCAATGTGTTTCTCCCCAAAAGGGACTTCCTCAGGAGAAAACAAATGGTAATCACCATCATTGTACATACTATTGATGATTGTGTAACGGGTGTGTACTGTATAAATATATGTGTGTGTGTCTTTAAGGAACATTATATGTGTATTACACTAATTCCTTACAAAAATAGATATGTTCCAGTCCCAGGGGCATTAGGTTCTTTAAAGGGTTGTTGTGAGTGGTTTTTATATTTGGTTCGAGCAGCCGTTTTTATGAGGGGGTTAATATGGTAATGAGGGATGACATCACTCCCTGCTAGTTAGATCTAGGCAGTTCCCTTCCTTCCCGGGCTTATCAGAGCACGTGAGGCTTGAGAAGCAGAGGTGGAACGTCTCCTGATATATATATTCATTCCTGTATACATGTATATTATTTTATTCAGAGGAGAAGCGGCGCCAGAGGCAGAGGAGTCGCCTGAAGTAAAATCCGTTCCCCAAAAAAGTCACATGTTGCCGGTCTCGTCCTTGCTGCACCACACCAACATACAACACAACGCAGAGTCCATCATTACGAACGGGCGGTGAGGGTGTAGGCCGGTCACAATTGGTACTATCATATTTTATATGCTGTTTATTTTGAGATCCTCTACCATCGGATCAGCATGATACCAGCTACAGAGAACCACTGGTGGATGATGGGCAAATTTTATTTTATGCTCCTGTGAGTCGCCAATTTTTTCTGTGCACAAATTGGTTTATGTGGGATATCACCCTATATTTTTTTGTATTGTTTCATTTTAGCTAGTCTGTTAACTTTTGTTTGATTAAGTTTTAGGGCACTATTCCAATGCTGACAATAAATTGGAGGGGGTAAGCAGGAAAATCTGTTCTTGCAGATTTTCCTTTAACGCCTCCATGTCAACGTCGTATTTCGGGGAAGGTGCTATCTCAGTACCTAACTCCAGAATGCAGCGCTAAACACCCTGATACTCGCAGCAGCACTTCTGCACCACCGCAAGTATCAGCTCCTGGAGTACATAGGACTCCATGGTGTCTTGGGCTTCCAGGCTGTGAGCTCTGTGTGACCTTGCTCTTGTGAGATCGTGTGGCCCTGCGGAGTGATCACGTAGGGATACCAGGAACTATTTGTTCCCAGTCTCACTCTGCTCCCGGGGAGAAGAAGCAGTGGATAAGGCCAACCTTTTCACCATGTGAGAAGAGTATGGGATTTTTAAGGGGGCGGGTTAGAGCTTCTTAAATGATTTTGATTTGAAGAATAATAATAATTGCAGAATAACTGCCTCTTCTGGCCACCGGGAGCAGAGAGAGACTTGGGGAAAAAAGTACCCAGTCTCTCTCTGCGGTTCACTACGCTGACATGCCGGATCTTGCGAGGCGAGATCCGGCAGTTCATGTGACCGGCAGCATCAACTTCAATGGAGTCCTATGGGCTCCATGGAGGGGATGCTCACGGCGGCTCTTAGCGCTGCCGTGCGCATCCCGAGGCTTAGTAGCGGGTTATGATGCAGGCAGCTTTTTTAGCGCCTGCATCGTAATATCACACTAAAATGGGGACGCAAAGGAGAAACCTCCAGGTGCAGGTTTTTCCTCCTTTGCGCCCCCGTTTTAGCGTTACAATCATAATATAGCCCTTACTGTTTTATGTCCTGTATGGGAAAAGTGTCATTATTTCCCGATTCTGAATTATTAAAAGGGTGGTTAGAACAGAAAAAAGGTAATGTCAAGAAGATTTTCAATGTGAGATTAATTGCAATTATTATAATGCAATTAATTTGCAATTTTAGCGGATGTTTTAACTTACTGTACAATGCTTGCAATTAATTTAAAACAACTATACAGTAAGTTAATGAAAAACAGGACACTATATTCGATGGAACATTCAGTCAATATTGCTCTTGTTTATTCCTCAAAAACCAACATGGTTCTGGTGTGATACAGTGTTAAGTTTCTCTCACTTTGTATTTGAATATGCAGGAAAATCCAATACTGCTTTACATAAAAGCAGTCATTGACTGAATATCACAATTCCTGACCCCAAAACCCAGGGAGAAACCTGTTTTCAGTCAATGTTATCCATTTAATTAGAATGTGTACTTTGTGCTTAGCAGAGCAGTAATGCTCAATTGATTAATGAATTAACGTGGAGCATCAACATTCCATCATTGCTTCTCTATAGAGTGTGAAGCATAATCAACATTAATTCCATCATCAATTCAATGTTTATGGCTATTAGATTAGTGAAATCTAGTTAATGCCACGTGTAACTAGTACACGAGCTAGTTCAGTGTGAGATCTGTATTGATTGATGGAAAAGGGCCAGATACATGCATTATGACACATGACTCTCAGAAAAGAAATTCCTTTTATTAACACAGTCAAACTGGCTGGCTCATCATACAATGAATATATTAAGATGCTAGTTAGAAAAATGTCTCCATTCTTTTTCAGTTCATTCTTTTCTCTTAGATGCTCTTTTTCTAATTTTTTCTGAACTTAACTTTCTATCTCGCCCTCATGGTATGCAGGTCGTGCCCTCCCGCTCTCCCCCACGGCTTTTCAATTGACCATTACGATATTTGGCTGTTCCCCGAGGAAGATCTGGTCCTCGTGGCGGATGGGAGGAGTGGATGACCTCTACCTGACCGTTTATTTTACTTTGATAGAGAGTGGTTTTTAGTTTTTTTATTGCATATCTTATAATTGTCTTCTTACTGTTTAATCTATGTTCCTTATGGTTTTTCTGTATTTCCTTTACGTTGGATTAATTAAAAATCTTAGAATTATAAAAAAGAAAAGTGTCTCCCCAATAATGATAACTATCCCAGCTCTATCAGTAATATAGAGACCAATGAAGACCTATGTGACTTATACATTAACTTTAGAATTGCAAACAATTTACACTATAGAACAATAGGTATTGCAGTGCATATTGCATTGTAATTGTCTAGGGCAGTGTTTCCCAACCCTGGTCCTCAAGTCCCCATAACAGGTCAGATTTTAGGCTAGGGTCAGACGAAAGCATTTTTCCCCGCGAACGTGAAAAAGTGCGTCCGAACGCATTGACGTATTTTTTCACAGAATGCGCAAAAACGGTCAGACGACGCGCATTTTCTGGCGTGATTTTGTACGGATCGTCAATAAAACTCTTTTTGCGTCTGGACGTTATGTAGGCTGGACATTAGCAGCGTCTGACATCTCCTAATCACGCAAACACGCCGCTATGCTGCAGCTGCGCACTCAGTACGTCAGTACTAGCGGTTCAGCGTTCTCAGAAAAATGCGTTCAAATTCCACTTGCGTTGCACGGCCGGACTTTTGTGCGGCCGTACATCGTATATTGGCCGTCATTGCCCGTCATCTGCTGCTAGTGCGGCCGTAATTATGTGCGCCAGAACGCACGTTAAAAGTGCGCTGGTCTGACCCCAGCCTTAAGGATTACCTTGTGAAAATGCAGACTGATTCCTGATCACTGAGCAGCAATTCATATCTCCTGTGCTGTGTTTCATATATCCTGCAAACCTGACTTGTTAGGGATACCTGATGACGTAGAAAAATTGTTTATCTAACATATGATGGAAAAAAGAAATATGAAATAATTATAATTATTGTCAAATAAATGTTCATTGACTAGTCAAAGACCAATAATTATAGCAGTACCGAGGACACCTTGGGAAGACAAGCAAGTCTAAAAGATTAATAACTACAATAAAGTTCAAATATTTGATTAAAGATATATTTACCCTTTTTGAGCATTCAATACACAATGGGCTGTATTACATACCAGGCGCTAAAACGGAGACGATAAGGAGGAAATCCTGCGCCTGCAGGTTCCTCCTTAGCATCCCAGTTTTAGCTCCATATTACGGGTCCGGCACTAATTCTGCAGCCTGCCCCATAATGCAATGCTAAGCCAAAGGATACTCGAGGCAGCGCTAAGCCTAACGCTAATTAACTCTTTGCACTCCCCATGTTAAGCATAGGAGGTGCAAACAACAGTAAGCTTGTGCTGAAAAGCGCAATTTCCGATGTGCTAATGGGTTTTTGTAACCCGTTAGCATTCAGAATGTAATGTGGATGGCCTGCGCTAGGACCACTTATCCTAGCATTAAGTAACATATACATGCTCCAGCAACAACCATTCCTGTAGCTTCTTATTTATATCCCTATATATTTTTATCACCTCATCAATATGTTTGACTAGTCTTGATTGAGCTGTGATACTGCAAGGATGTGCAATCTCAATTTGAGTAATGTCTGGGCTCCGACACAACCGTTCCAAAACACAAATATACTTTCTTTTTTTCCATTCTATCGTTTTTACTTGTGTACTTTGGTTCATTCTTGCTTTTTATCTTACGTTTGCGGTCATGGACTGCTTTCTAGACATACTGCTGTAAAATGACTTAATCCAATTTCGAATTTATTGTTTTGTCAATGATTACAAGAGTCTGTGGCAGAAAAGCAAACCCAAACCATGATGTTTCCTCCACCACCAGTTAGGATGAGGTTTGTGGGAATTATAATGCGCATAAAGTCAGCACAGTTCTCTATAACTAGCTTATGCTAATTATATAAATGAGAATTAAATTCCGTAATTAAAAGTTAACAATATTTTAACTGTTGTAAACATTTTGTAAATGCAATATCAATAAATTGTTATCTTCTACATCAATTATAAAATACTTGTAATGGACAACTCTGTCCACCTGTCCGGCTCTCCAGACACTTGCTCACCAAGATCGGCCGGCCTTCGAATCACTAACCGATTAGATACCTTGAGAGGCCGATCTGCTCTTTCAATCCGCTCTTTTGATCCAGCAGATGGATTTTAAATCGCCGCTAAGTGCCTTCCCAGGTTGTATGATTGTAGCCCTGAATGAGACACCAGGAAAGCTGTATGTTCAAACAGGAGATTCCCGCCCACCCCAACAGTTCCCATTGGCTGGTTTCAAGCCCACTAGAGGTTTCACTATGGTCCTCCTCAGGCTCTACGTGAGTCCATCAGGCTTATGCAGATGAGGTCTTGAAACGGCTGGCAAGTTACTCCAGGGTGAAACACACAAATTCGCAATCAGTGATCATACACAATAATTTACATAAGACATTGTCCCAATAAATCAGATTGGGACAGTGTTTGCCTGAGACAAGGGTAGATTTACAACTCCTCAAACATGCAGCAGATAAACAGATAGACAATAGCATTCTTACATGATCACAGATTATGAACGCATTCTGCACAAAAGAGAGGCCTGCACCTCCAAAACACATCTCCAAGTTCACAGTAAAACATTGTATAAAGAAAGGGAATGGGGAATGGGTTCTAAAATACGAGAACACAAAGAGAATAAAGTCTGTCTGTGGCTTCAATAATCAAGCAATAGTTCTGGATACTGCTCACCACTTGTTTTGTGCCATAATGGATCCACTCCCAAATCCAGTAACATCCAGCGATAAATAAATAAATCTGGCACTCTTCAGTATTAATGATGGATTTTATTCCTCAGCATAAGCAAAACGACGTTTCGACCCCGACGGGTCTTTATGAAGTCTAACTTCAAGCAGGGGAGTGCCATGAAAGGTCCGTGACAATACTATTCTGAGTTTTTCTAATGTTTGGAAATAAACCCATTCACTACCAATTGCTATTCCCTAAAGCCACAGATTGGTCCCAGTGTTTTTTTTGGTAAATGACTTCAGATTAATTACACAGCTAAAAATCATTGCATAATTCATATTTATTGTCGTAATTCATGTATGACAGGCAGAGGTATCTGCTATTATTTTAAAAATAAAAAATAAAATCGATAAAATAAAAATGTATTTTTTTCTTTATTAATGTAGTAGTATTGTACCACGATGCCAGCAAGTATGAAGGTGATGGCACAATGCATTGTTGCGCATTGTTTCATCAAAAACCTAGACTGCGGCACTGCAGCAAGGAGCGCCAGGGGATCTTTGGAACCCTGCATCTCTGATTTTTACTCTGCACAAGGTAAAGTGAGGTGTCATTGGAAAGGCCAGAGTCTAGCCTTTCCTACAATACGAAATATGACTGTGTAATGTGTAAGAATAGAAAATAAGAAAAGAAAATGAAAGGAAAATTTACTCTTTTTTTGTTTCACAATTCCAAGGCTTTAGGTGCTTTAACTTATAAAGCAAACAATGCCAATGCAGTACCTGACCATCTCATTTCCCATGCTGGGACCAAATGTGGAGATGATGGCACAATGTGTTATTATTCATTGGACCATCTAAAACACAAGCCGCCACACTGCTGCGAGGAGAGTGGGTGTTCTTCGGACCCCTGTTTTTCCATTCTTTATACCCCACAAAATCATGTTAGATGTTATTGGATATATCAGAGTCTGGCCTTTCTAATGATACCAAACATGACCATGTAAAATGTCATGTAAAAAAACCCAGACAAACATATTTTTTATTATTATTTATTTATTGTGTGTTTGCCTAACTAAAGTAAGCCGGTCTGGATGAAGTCCAGGGCCGATATTTTCTTTTTGTCCCAGTTCCACCCTTATGACATGTCTGAAGTGATGAAACTTCAGGGGCACATCCTGGAGCACATTTGCAAGCAAATTTATTTTGCAATAAGCAAAATTCCTTTAAATTGCTCTAGAATTAGACCACATCTAAATGGGCTCCTGCTGGAACTTTTGAATGTAACTTGATCATGGAAGTGAAGAGTTTAATCAAATGAGACAAAGAGGAAACTAGACTCATTGAACAAGTTTAGTGAATGGGTTCTTTGAACATCCCCAAAATATATCCATAATTTTCCGAAAATTTCCATTTTCAAAAAAGTAAATGTAATTTTATACTTGTGTATTTACCTGATGAAGAAACAAAGAAAGAAGTCCAGTGGTAACGTCTCTACCCTTCGACCGTGGAGAAGCAAGTCAAAATTCCGTTCAGCAAATCCCTCCAAGCTGTGGAGAAGCAAGTCTCGACTTTACGAGAAGCGGGTTCAACCTAACTACCAGGGTGCTGCTCTACAATCATGGAAAGACGACTTGATTCCACTCAGAAGACACCACCAGCGAGTGTCCTTGGGCAAGACACCTAACGATATGGATACACCTACCTCACAAAATACTTGTACATCTCATAGATTCTAAGTTCCCTTGAGAAAAAGGACCCCCTGAATCAGGCCATCATCTATGTGTGGTATTCCAATGTATCAACTCCTCGTACACTGATCTTGTAAAGCACTGCGGAATTTGTGGCGCTATATAAATAAAGGATAATAATAATAATAATAATAATACTGCTGGTTGGTTCATGGCCTTTTTTAAAGTGAAAGCAGTATTGAGTAAATAATGGACATTTTGTTTTCATTGCTATGGTAAGAATACAGAAGGAAAAAAATAACCAGTTTTGAAAATAATTTTATTAAGTGAAGATATTCTATATTTAATATCTGGTTATCTTTCGGAAAACACAAGTCGAATCAGGAGAGAAAGTAATCTCCAGCACTGCTAGGAATGGTACGCCTAAAGGTTGTCGAGGCTGTGATTAATTTCTTCTTCTATACATTATTTAAAAAAATGTTTTACTTATAATTGAGTTATTAATCTATATGCTGCTTAGTATTTAGATCACATTTAGTTGTGCACATTTGTAGACCTGATTTTCATACCTTTGTGAACTGCTGCGAAAAATGCATTTGATTCCGGGTGAGATACATGTTGGCCTATACATTCATTTTATGCTCATTGATGTTTAGATTGCTGCTAAATGTCACTGAATGGCATGTGGGTGTTCTCCAGACTATTTGTGCCTTTTGATACATAATGAGGTGATAGTCAAGTTCTAATCCATCCATAGGTGATTACAATACAGCAGACACACACATTTTGAAGCTGAAAAATGCTGACACCTATGTACTTATTGTTTTGGTTTTCTTAGTTATAATATTATATTATTAGTATATTTGAAGTCGATAACAACAATGCTGTTTTTCTATTTTGAAAACATACTATTTGCAATTGCAATATGGCTTGATGTGGCATTCCTGTTCTGAACAATAGTAATATAGTAATATGTTACAATTAAAGTGCTAATAATAGGTGCTACTCCAAATCGAGCTGTAAAGTGCATTCATGCTCAATTTTTGTGGGCCATTGGTGCTGTCCTGCTATCAGAATTCTTGGGGCCCTTTACTGAACCATTGCTTGGTGGCCCCTTCCTTCCGCAGCCTATTTCAGTAACCTAATTAAAAATATCACATTTGCCTCCCCTACTGCTATCATTTTTTTAAAGGGAGTTGGCCAAATCCCTGGTGGTGCAGCAAGGGGATGAAAAGTGTTGCTTGGTCAGATAGCATTCGGTCTGTACTTCTACCTGGTACAAAGATGCAAATCATCCAAGCTCTCCTTCAGTGGATAAGTCAGAGTGCTTTTATAGGCTTCAGATGCTATGGGCCACCACAAAATGTTTTGGTATCTTGGTGGACCTGTCCTGAGTGGCATGTAGGGAGACAAGGTGCACAGGGTGTGGCAAGGACCACGGTCCCCTAGAGCAAGGATGTCCAAACTCCGGCCCCCCATATGTTCCTGAACTACAACTCCCAGAAATCTTTGACTGCATTAGATGGAGGGAGAAGCATTGGGAGTTGTAGTTCAGGGACATCTGCGGGGCCGGAGTTTGGACATCCCTGCCCTAGAGTCACAGGCCCTCTTTACATATCATGGACTGTCACCCCCCCCCCCATGGCAGCCTGGCACTATTGTAATTTTATGCATCCTATATTTTGTATAGGACAAGCAAAAGTGGCCCTAGCATGAGCATAAAAATCAGTTCTAAGAAGCTCTTAGTTATTTAGGCTGGTGCACAGTTCCTTAAAAAAATATTCATTACAAAAAAACATTTGGATTAAAAGGAACAAGAATTAAAGAAATTAATTATTCTTACCTACCCAAAACCCAAGTGAAAAGGAAAGCAGAAGTGCAATCAGTTAGCACCAACTTCAAGTTGTGGTTACCTTTTACACCCTTGTTCTCTGTGGTTTTTTCTTCTGCTTATTATTGCGTTGCATTGAGAGCATTTGTTGTCTGGGATACCACATGTGCCTTTATTGGGATGTAGATTCTGACCATTATGTTATACATAAAAACAACACGGAGGCTTCAGCGTCTGGTAGTAACACTGATATCATTATTACTTCTTGATTCATTGTGTATTATCGTTGACCTTGAGAAAGTCTAGGAATAGACAAAATGCGTCGGACTTTTATCATTTATTATTATTTTTTTTAATTCTTTATTTAAAGATCAAAAGTACAAAGAAAGATCATGAAATCAAACGAAAATGCGGCCATATATGGCCTGCTAAACCGAAGACGAAAAGTCCGGTGGCAAAGTCTAGCGTAAATGAGGAAAAGTTAAGCGACAAACAATGCGTTCAAATTTAACGGTCGGCTAAAGAATAGACCATGCGTGAATCAAGAAAATCGTGCCGAAGTCGTATAGCTGAAAATTAAAAACAAATCAGAAACAAAACAGTCCGGGGGATTCGTCGGAAAAGCAATTATAACAAAAGCATATGGAGGGGTAGGATAATCTTCATCCCGGCTGTATCTCCGGAGGGTCCAGGGGAATACCGGCCATTGCAAGGTCAGTCCAAGCAGCAGGGTCCGTAATTGTATAAGGTACATTAGCGTGCGTTACCACCAAAGTGCCCGCTGGGCCCCACCGGTAGCGAATTCCTTTCCTGTGCAGGGTAGACGTCACCTCTCTAAAACGGCGTCGTGCCATCAAGGTCTGAAACGGTAGGTCGTGGTAAAGTGCCAGGGTAGATCCCTCGAATTGCACCGGATCTCGTGCGCCAGGGGTAGTCATAATCTTCACCTTAAAAGCCACATCGCGAAAAGCTACCACAACATCCCTCGGTGCTCCCGTTAGGGACGATGCAGGTCTCCGGACCCGAAATACAGAGCCAACGACATCTGGCGTATCCAATGGGAGCCCAACGACCTGGAGGACCAAACGAGTGACATAGGGCAACAGTTCCGCAGTCGAGACCGAATCTGGGACGCCCCTGACCCGTATGTTACGGCGTCTGTGTCGAGATTCTAATGTTTCCACGGAGCGGATCAGAACCTCCATCTGCGACTGAAGTGCAACAACCTGGTCCGAGAGACGAGTCTGTTCCAACTTCATTGCGGAGGTAGTCGCTTGGACCTCCACCACCTGAACCCGTACCGCAGCGACCTCCTCGCGGACCGCAGCCACTTCTGGTTTCCAGATTTCTCGTATATCTCTCGCAGCTCATTTAAAATTCTGTAAAAGTCGCCTTTTGTGGCAGGAAGATGTTCATCTTCTCCTCTTGACGCGGAGTCAGCGGTACTCGTCGCCAGGGGGGCCACTTTCGGCACAATCACTGTCGCCTGAGGCACCAGTTCCGGGCCAGGGTTTCTATGCGGGGCCGCTGCTGGTGGTAGAAAGTTGAGATTCGTCGGCTGAGTCCTCGCCAGTCAGGGCCTGAGAGGACACCGCCAGCGCGGCCTTAGGCTTTTTCTGCGCCCGCTTCTTCGCCACCGCGGAGAGTGGGCGCAAGTCTTGCGACAGGTTCTGAGGGGAGAGCCACATCATCCCCGCTCCGTCTCCGCTTGGCCAGGAACCGTCGTCTTCCCCAGACGATCCATAGTTTGGAGGGAGAGGCACAATCACCTTCCCCCTTCCAGTAACAGACCCACCTGTCAGCGTGTCCCTAATATCCCGCTGGCGGGAGCTCCCATTCGCCGTCCGGCCGTTTGGCATGTCGCTGCAGTCACCGCAGGCACAGAGGGTCAGTTCGTTGCTGGCACGAGGCTTCAAAAATGGCCGCCGTCACTAGGCCCAAGTCCGGGAAAAACGCTGCAGAGCACCTCGGAACACCCGGTTCGATAGTCAGTAAGGAGCACGGCAATACCCAGACCACTCCGGGGCAACCGAGCACTGCAAGACGCCGTGTAGGAGGAGGAAAAAGCCGGTAAAACTCTGGCTCAATGCGGAGCTCCTCTGAAACACGGCTGCCTGCTGCTGCTGCTGCTAGCTCCGCCCCCCGACTTTTATCATTTTATGATATTTTATTTGGAATAAAAAGTTTATATTTTATTTATTTATCATCATTCCTATTTTGGCGAGAGAAAGTGGTGTTCCATATTGGGATGTTTCCCATGTCTGTTGGCGTTACTACCAGACGCTGAAGCCTCTGTGTTGTTTTTATATATCTTTGTTTGGAGCAGTGGATCATCTCCTGGGAGCACACTTCAGCACTACAATTCAGCTAAGTAATACCCAATCTCCGTTCACCTATTTGCGTTTTATACATTATATTATATAGACTTTTGGTTTATGTATCCATGTATTTTTTGCTCTTTGCAACATGTTTATGTGGATTTTGTTTTTGTGATTTGGTACGGATAAACTTTGGATGTTTTGTAGCGGGAATGCATTTCTATTTAACGTTTTAGTTACCACATCGTTGCATTACTTTCAGGGTAATTCAAAGAGATTCGAAAAGTCACCGCACGTTCGGTGACTTTTCGTTCTCTTCAATTCGGTTCCTTTTGCCGATCCCATTTCGGTGACCCTGCGGTGTATTCAGCAAACACCACAGGGCCCCCGAATTGCAGGGAAAAGTCACTGCAAACCCAGCGAAAACTAACCGCAAAACCCACCGAATGGACGCTGAAAACCCGCAAAAAAACATCTGGATTAACCCGTCGAAGACGCCGGAAAAACCCGAGCAGGAGCCGATCACACGCAGCGAAGCCTCCGGAAAAAGCCGAGACCGCAGACGAGGGAGGTGAATAAATTAGCAAAACAGTTTGCATGAATGATTGAAAAGTGAAATGCTGTTTGCAAAGAAACTACTGAGCGAAAATGTCTGAAATTTACATATGAGGTCCAAGGAATGATAATAAAGAGGGCTGTTACAGAAAAAATAAGTAAAGTTAAAAAAAATCCAGAAAAATACTTAAAATATCCTAAAAAATCTATAAATAAAGAGACTCTTTACTGCAGAATTTTATAATGAACGGTTTATTAGATATTGAATTAAAACGGGAATATTTTTAACATTGAAGCCTATGGGCTTCTCCTGAATAAACTTGCCGAATTAAACCACTGAATGGCAGGGCATTTCGGGAACCTTTCACTGCTGGTTTGTGTTCTCTGAATAGCCGAAGCAGTGCTTTTTTATGGGGATTTCACTGCCCTCGAACAGGCACCGAACAGGCACCGTATGTGCAGGCAATTCGCCAGGATTTGGCGAATTGCCTGCTCTCTGGATAGCCGAATGGCCAAGAAAGGTAACTGAACGCTGATTTTTAGCGTTCGGTTACCTTTCTCAAGCAATTCGGAGCTCTTTGAATTACCCTGTTTGTGGTAGGACTTTGTAATCCTAACGCTAATTACTGATTGCACTCCCCATGTTAAGCAAAGGATGCAGAAAGTACAGTAACCGCGAGCAAATGAGCACAATCACCAATGCATACATTTTTTAACCCGTTAGCTTTCAGAATGTATTAACAGGGGCATGCGTTAACGTCATATAACCTAGCGTTAACGCTCACATATCTTAGCGCTAACGCCAGCGTTAAGATTGTAATAGTGCCATAAATTAGCAATTACTCTTGTAAGATGCAGAATGACATTATTGACCCTTTATTGACCCGAATAAATTTTTTTCTGCAAGACAATACTCGTTCATTTGGAGGGAAAGGACTAAGGCCAGTGTCAGATGAGCACATTACGTTCGTCCGTACTGACGTGCCTCCCGACTCCCGTCGCAGTGTTGTGACGTTTCGACGGGGCCAGCCACACGCTGTAGCGTGTGCACATATTGCACTCGCTGCAGTGGATGTGCTGTATGCCTCCCTGTCGAAACACTACAATGCACGTTCGACGGGGCTGCAAAGCACGATCCTCCATAGGAGGATTAGCTCAAATAGAAAAAGAAGAGAACCATCATTAGAGATTTAATTAAAAGCTTTCTAAAGTCTAAATAGCAGAATTTTGTGCTATGATTTTTATTTTCCTTATACAGTAAGCTACACTAAAAGAAAACAAATGTTATACATTCATATAAAATCCAACAACTTCAATTTTCCTAGCACTGACATCATTAAATGTGGCGCTCATTTTGCAGTTGTGTTGGCCTGCCAGTATTAATACCGCAATCTTTTTAGTTGTTTCAGTTCATCATGAGTGTAACTTTTTAATGTTGATGAAATACACTATAAAAACATAATATTCAGAGCCAATGTTTGTCCCTTTTAAGGACGTCTTATAGTTTATATCTTATTTGTGCAAAATACATATATAAATATGCATGCTTTTATTACCTCGAGCCGTTTTGTAAGATCACACTGGCAAAGTCAGTTAACACTTCATATAAATATATGTTTGTACTTTCTTTTATATTTTTTATTATTTTCTAAGAAGTGTAATTAAGAATCTTGAAACTTCTAAAAAAATAAAATGTTTAATACAAAACAATAGCGTGCTCCATCGTGCTATTTTGTATTAGTGTTATATATATCAGTGTGTCACTATGACCTTGATGCTGTCTTTGAGAATAAAATTCTGGTGATATCATTAACGCAGACAAGAGTTTAAAATCCTACATTTAAGCATACCGTAACTACAATGTTTTCAGGGAACGAACTTTCAAGCAAAACTCCTACAAAAGTTTAAAAACAATACAAGGTCAACAACTCTTTATTCTGAAAATATACATTTTAAAAAGTAATTTCTGAAGTTTTTTTGAAATTCTCATGAGATCATTTTCTTCTTGAACCACTGGGTGTTCTAAAAACATATTACAAAACATGGTGGCTTTAACCTTGTAAATATCCTTTAAATGACAGTTTATTTATTGAAGTCACAACACATATCTTAACATATCAGGAAAGAAGCGTGTTTAGTGAACTGACATTATTTTTCCTTTGTATTTAGCATTATGAAAAGTGTTAAGTAAATTATTGCACTATGATATTCATTTTCGCCCTACAAAGTGTCTATGATATCACTTTGTGGCTAATAAGAATATACAGTTGCGTGATAGAACCTCCTTAGGTTCTTCTGTTTGTTGAGATATTCTCCATATGAAATGCCTTTACTAACAGATATACGCCATTTGATTTGTAGATTAGTTTGGACAGGAGGCTTGATGCCTGGCAGACAAAAGTGGCCTTGAAATTTGCTTTTTTCCTACATTTTTCAGACAACAATAATCAGTTTGGAATGTAAAAACTGTAAAATATACACAGTGGAAATTATGTAAATCACAGTACAATAGAATAGTAAAACACTTACTTTTGAAAAGTATGCAAAGTTCCACTTTTATCCCTTGATATATTATTGTGACACGTTAAACTGCATACAGATTTGTTGAGCTCAAAGGGGACACATGAAACCATAAGTATAAATTGTATTAAAAGCTTTCTAAAAGTGGGCACAGAGGGCTTCCTAGGAGCCGGTTTAGGCGGGGGTGCTGGTTTTGGTCCCGTGGCAGACCTTGGTACCGAGGTTCTCACCAGGGCAGGATTGGACATGGATGCAGGTGTCTTGGGCCCAGATGTATGCTTGTGTACTGGGGCTGGTTGCTTGGGGGGTCTCACCGGACAGCTAGCGAGTCAGTGGGTTGAACCCCCACAGTACAGACATAAACCTGCAGCTTGCCTCTGGGCATGTTCCCGTGGGGATAGTGGTCCATTGGTCTTCTTCACGAAAGGAATGCACACCTAACTAGATGAGCCCCACTTCGTCTGTAGTAGCTCCTTCATGAATTGGGTCAGGTGTGCATACAGATGCTGGAATGTTTTCCTCAACAGCTCCATTATAACATGTGTTCAGTGTTAGGCTCTAGCATTTTGTCAGGTATTGTACCGGGGTGGTACCGAGGTGGCAGGATACTGAGCCCAAAATGCAGTGACGCATCTGTCCAGGGGTCTGTGGTGAGTTATTATTATTATTATTATTATTCTTTATTTATAAAGCGCCAGCATATTCCGCAGCGCTGTACAATAAGCACAGTATAGACAGGGTTACAATACATTGAACAACATTTGACAAACAGTACAGGAGGAGATGAGGGCCCTATTCCCGTAGGAACTCACAATCTAGGAGGGTTGGGGTTGGAAACAGGAGGAGAGGACTGTAAGGTGAGAGTGATTGATGGTTGCGTCAGTGAGTTGGGTGGTAGGCTTCCCTAAATAGGAATGTTTTAAGGGAGCGTTTGAAGGAAGAGAAGTTAGGGGAAAGTCTGACAGTACGAGGGAGAGCGTTCCAGAGAGTGGGGGCTGCGCGTGAGAAATCCTGCAGTCTATCATGGGAAGAGGTGATGTGGGGAGAAGCTAGGCGCAGGTCACTGTTTGACCTTAGGGAGCGGGCTGGGGTGTATTTGGTGATTAGTGAGGACAGGTAGTGGGGAGCTGAGTTAGTGAGGGTTTTGTAGGTAAGGATAAGGATTTTGAACTTAATTCTGCAGTGGATGGGGAGCCAGTGAAGGGACTCGCAGAGGCTAGAGGCAGAGACAGAGCAGTTACTGCAGGAAGCAGCAGAACATTGGTTTGGAGCAGAGGGGCAGGACATGTAGAGGGCTTGACAATGGGGAAGCAGGAAACAAACCAGAACAATGGGATCTTGGACACACTGGATACTGGAAGGTATGGAGACCCAGGAAAGGCTGGTAATGACGGCATGATTTGAGGTTCAGGATCACACAGGAGAGCCACAGGATCCTCTCTCAATGGAAGTGGTTTGGTAATGCTGGACCAAGGAGGAGAGGGGGGTGCGGCCCTTTATTCAGGTAAGTCACATGAACTATGGTCTTTGTGTTTTTAACTTAATATGTGCTGATCACAGCGCTGGCAAAGAGCAGCACATGAATGAAGCTGCCCTCAAGTGCAGGCACGGATCAGAAACCTGACAAGTGGCAAGTGTTGCATTTCGTGTATTAGACGATGGTGGTGAAATTTAGCCAGAAACACAATGTCTACAGGAGTCATAATTGATCACAGGGTATAGGGTGGCCATCCGGTATGAAATGATCAGGTCTGGGTAGTGGTGGGTTAGTGGTAGGTACCGTGGATACTTTTTCTCTTTTTGTACTTTGTCTCACATTTATTTCCAAAGGATAAAATACAGATGAATATGCTCATACTATAGATGTAGACATACACTGTACAGATGGAATGTGCAGTAAATTATCTGTTCCCAATTAAAATTCAAAAGTGAACTTACTTGAGAACATCTTTTGCAATTGTACATGAAAAAAAATACAGGACCAGTTTATCTAATTTATCCCATTATACAAAATGAATTAAATACCATTATACTGCACATATAGAATACTACACAAAGGGGAAATGACCTGAACGGTATTTTGAATTCATGTATTCTATTTTTCTTATTCTGAGTAAATTAACTCTGTGAAAAGATAGTTAATGTTTTCAGTAGTAGAAAAGATAACATAACTCTATAAGAATCATAATCAACAAAGGGTTTTAGAACCTTTCATTTGGGAGAAAAAATATAATTAAGTGTTCGTGTTTTCTGTGTCCGTTTTAATGTGAAAACTTCCTTAATCACCCCAGGTATTGACCCAGCATTGTATCCTTACATCCTCTTCCTATAAATAAAAGTGTAACTTTCCTTTTGAAATGTATGAGCAGGCAGCTGACTCCCTCCTGCTGATTTGGTGAAGCATTACAAAACCTCCCTAAAGATTTACTCCAACTTCTTCCAGCCGTATGTTAGTACCTTTTTATATGCAATTTTACTTCATTTAGTCTTTAAGGTTGTGCCTGGGGTTAGTTTAAAAGGTTAGTTAAATGTTAATGGATGTTAATGCTGCAATTAAATTGTTAAATCAATTGAAAACTGTGACTCTGTCTCTATCTCTGTTAGTGTGGGCCTGAGCTACATCGGAGTATAAATTAAAAGCTGTAAATCTACTGAAGTCTAATTAGAGACCAAATTTGTCATTTATCTTATTTTCACAGCACTGTAAGCACTGATAGATAATCAACCGAGGGCTAAAAGTTTTTAACATTAAAAACTATTTTATCTATTTCAGGATCCAGGTGACTGATTATAATTTAGATCCAATTACTGTAAAAGGTCACTTGTGGAATGAAGTTCTTTATTATGGAAGTTTTATTGTACAAGTTTGTGTACAATGCTTTCCAGACTTCTTCTGCGCACCTGAATTGGAATAATGGAATGCACATGTTATACAGCTCTAAAGCTTGCATATTCCCTTACCACAACCCTACAATGTAGTTGCTACACGTATATATATTATAGTTTATAGTTGCAGAAGACATTTACACATCCCAGCAATTCAGAGAACAGCTTACTGAGCTCATGTGCTACATTCCCCATATGCAGCAAAGAACTCTGGGTAGGATATGCAAAGGAAGTCTACAGCTTCTCACATTTTTTTTAGATAAGGCCAGTCACAATCACTCCTGTACAGCTGTTTCGGGCTCATTTACCCTCATCAGCAGGAGATGGAATGTAACTGGTTGCTATTGATGCTTAACCCCTATGTTAATCATACAAGTTTTCCACATTTGACAAGGCACATCACATCTCACCCTGTGCCCACTTGACACATTCCCTCACATCTAATACCTCCACTCTCCTCCTCCCTCACCCCTGCTCTCACACACATCTTCAACCTATCTCTCTCCACGGCTCCTTTCCATTTGCCTTCAAACACGCGCAAGTTACCCTTATACTAAAGAAACCCTCCGTCGATTCCAACTCTCCATCCAACTACTGTCCTGTATCGCTGCTTCCGTTCACATTTAAGCTCTTAGAAAAACAAATTTTCAACCGCCTCTCCCTCTTCCAGTCCTCCAATTCCCTACTCGACCCCCTGTAATCTGGTTTATGTCCCCTACACTCAACTGATACTGCCCTCACCAAAGTCACCAACGACCTCCTAACCGCTAAAAACACGGCCACTATACTATTCTCATCCTGCTTGACCTCTCAGCTGTTTTTAACACTGTCGACCACCCCCTCCTTCTACAGACTCTCAGCTCCCTTGGTCTCGGTGACACTGCACTTGCTTGGGTTGACTTCTATTTATCCAACAGGTCCTTCTCTGTGTCCTTTGCTGGTAACTCGTCCTCTTCATTGCCTTTATCTGTTGGTGTAACTCAAGGCTCTGTCCTTCGTCCTCTGCTCTTTTCCACCTATGCCCCCTCCCTGGGCTTTAATTACCACCTCTATGCTGATGACACTCAGATCTACCTCTCTATCCCTGATCTCTCTCCTCCTGTCCTTTCCAAAGTCAGCAACTGTTTATCTGGCATCTCCTCCTGGATGGTCTCTCACTACCTAAAGATTAACATGTCTAAGATTGAGCTCCTATACTAGTTCCTCCTCCTAATGCCTCCCTGCCTCCTGACTTTTCTATCACGGTGGAGGGTATCACTATCTCCCCATCAAATCAGGTTCACTGTCTCAGAGTTACACTTGACTCTGCTCTTTCCTTCATCCCCCACATCCAGTCTCTTTCCTCCTCCTGTCGCTACCAACTACGCAATATTTCCAGAATTCGGTCATTTCTTACCGCTGACACCACTAAACAACTCAACCACGCCCTTGTAATGTCCCGACTTGACTATTGCAATAATCTCTTATCTGGCCTCACTCTCTCCTGCCTCTCCCCCCTACAATCCATTCTGAACGCCTCCGCCAGGCTTATCCACCTCACCCGCCGCTCGGTCTCTGCTGCTCCTCTCTGCGAGTTCCTTCACTGGCTCCCCATCCACTGCAGAATTAAATCTAAAATCCTTACCCTGACCTACAAAGCCCTCACTAACTCAGCTCCCCACTACCTGTCCTCACTAATCACCAAGTACACCTCAGCCCGCTCCCTAAGGACAAACAGTGACCTGCGCCTAGCTTCTCCCCGCATCACCTCTTCCCATGATAGACTGCAGGATTTCTCACGCGCAGCCCCCATTCTCTGGAAGCTCTCCCTCATACGGCCAGACTTTCCCCTAATTTCTCTTCCTTCAAATGCTCCCTTAAAACGTTCCTATTTAGGGAAGCCTACTAGGGATGAGCTGTTCGGTTCGATCTGTTCGGAGTTCGCATCGAACATTGGCCGTTCGACAGTTCGCGAACTTCGAACTTTTTGGGACGTTTGCCAAAAGTTCGAAAAAAAATAATTTGAAAAAAGTATAAAAAATGCTTAAAAAAATACTAAAAAATCTAGAAATAAAGAGACTTTTTACTGCAGAATATTATAAGTAAAAGTTTATTAGATATTGAATTAAAACGGGAATATTTTTAACATTGAAGCCTATGGGATAAAACATTCTTGTTACTAAAACATCAGGCAGACACGGCCCTCTAATCAGGCACTGTAGAGGGCAGCCTGCAGGGGCCTCCCAAGGATCCCCTTGAGCAGCATGCGATGACAGAGCTGTGACTGTGTGGGTTAGCCGCCCGGGTGCATGTGGCAGAGACAGGCAGCGCAGGGAGGGATTCACTGCACCTGCGGCCACGGCAGACCCCCCCACAACCAGGATCAAGGGAGGCCCCACTGACCACCAGGCTAAGGTAAGGCGACACATTTCTAAAAAAAATAAAATCCGAGGACATTTTTAAATGTCCCCGGGAACATAAAATAAAACGTTTTTTTTTTCTTTCTCTACCTTGCTGAATGTATTTAATTATATATATTAGATACATTCAGCCAGGTAGAGGGGGGGTGGCATGTGGGCTACGCGGGGTCTCATGCAGTGGTTTGCTTTTTTTGTATGTATATTCTTAGCAAATTTATAGGGGAAGGTAAGGGCAGTTATGATATAAATATATATATCCAGACTTGTATTACACACACATTATGTCAGGACTCACCTCAAACTGGAACCACATGGAGGGGGATGACGCTGACTCGGAGACACAGCCCCAGAATCAGTAGAAGGAACAGGATACAACATGGTTTCCCCAGCACAGCAACCAGGCCCTGCTCTGCCTCTGTTTGGGGAGTTCCCCCACAGGGATTGGACAGGGAGGTGATGACAGCGGCTGGGAGGCTGGGCCATGAGTCTATGACCTCAGCATGATTGACTGGGTTCCCTGTCTCCTGAGTCACACTCCACCTCCAGAGGGGGTGGACCAAGGAGGCGGGGCTCTGACTATATAAACCAGTAACACAATCATATCATTGCTTAGTTGTTGTCTAACCTTCCTATAGACACAAGCAAGCTCCATAGTTCCTATCTGGGACCTGACCCTTCTTCATAGATCTTCAGTACCTAACCTTTGACTCCCTTCATCGACTCTTTGCCTGATTTACTGACCACGAGATTTGCCTGCCGACATTGTACTTCGCCAACCAACCCTGCATATTGAGGTTTAACCTAGAGACTCTTGACACATTTTGGCAACTAATTGCTCCCCCATTTGGTTGATCCCTCCAGAAGAAATGTTGAACCCGATAGAGCAGAGAATAACATATATATTCTCTGCTCTGTCGGGTTCAACATTTCTTCTGGAGGGATCAGCCAAATGGGGGGGTGCATTTAGTTGAGATTGTCCACATGCCACCCCCCATGTGCGTATGTGTATATATGGTCTGAGGTCTGTGGGTGGGTGTATATATATATATATATCTGCGTGTTGATATATACATATATATAGGTCTGCGTGTTGATATACAGTTGTGTTCAAAATTATTCAACCCCCACTGAAATTGAGTGTTTTGGCCAGTTTGACATTGATTTTGATCATTCAGTCATCTTGCTTACAATTAAATCAAAGAGGCACGTGTAGGTCAGACAAATATAATATAACATTTATAATGAAATAACCACAAATGTCTTTTCTGTGCTCACATCATTATCAGTTTTATTCAACCCCCAAGTGACATTCAATCTTAGTACTTAGTACAACATCCTTTTACAGTTATAACAGCTTTTAAACGTGAAGCATAGCTTGACACAAGTGTCTTGCAGCGATCTACGGGTATCTTCGCCCATTCGTCATGGGCAAAAGCCTCTAGTTCAGTCACATTCTTAGGCTTGCGCACTGCAACTGCTTTCTTTAAGTCCCACCAGAGGTTCTCAATCGGATTTAAGTCAGGTGACTGCGATGGCCACTCCAAAAAGTTCCAGCCTTTAATCTGCAACCATGCTCTAGTGGACTTGGAGGTATGCTTGGGATCATTGTCCTGTTGAAAGGTCCAACGTCTCCCAAGCCTCAGGTTTGTGACGGACTGCATCACATTGTCATCCAATATCTCCTGGTACTGAAGAGAATTCATGGTACCTTGCACACGCTGAAGCTTCCCTGTACCTGCAGAAGCAAAACAGCCCCAAAGCATGATTGACCCCCCGCCATGCTTCAAAGTAGGAAAGTGTTCTTTTCTTCATAGGCCTTGTTCTTCCTCCTCCAAACATAGCGTTGATCCATGGGCCCAAACAGTTTTAATTTTGTTTCATCAGTCCACAGAACACTATCCCAAAACTTCTGTGGTTTGTCCACATGACTTTTGGCATACTGCAGTCGACTCTTCTTATTCTTTGGAGACAGCAAGGTGGTGCGCCTGGGAGTTCTGGCATGGAGGCCTTCATTACGTATTGTGCGCCGTATTGTCTGAGCTGAAATTTCAGTACCCACATCTGACAAATCTTTTCTCACTTCCTCAGCAGTCACACGGGGACTTTTCTCCACTCTACGCTTCAGGTAGCGCACAGCAGTTGAAGTCAGCATCTTCTTTCTGCCACGACCAGGTAGCGTTTCAACAGTGCCCTTTGCCTTGAATTTGCGAATGATGCTTCCTATGGTCTCTCTTGGTATGTTTAACATCTTTGCAATCTTCTTATAGCCATTGCCCTTCCTGTGAAGAGTAATCACCTCTTCTCTTGTCTTCCTGGACCATTCTCTTGACTTCACCATGTTTGTAACCACACCAGTAAATGTCTAGAAGGAGCTGAGTATCACAGTCATTTTAAAGCTGCCTAATTGGTGCTTATTATGCTTTATTGCTGCTCCGTGACATCCACAGGTGTTTTCAATACCTGATTGAAAACACTTGAATGAACCTCTGTTCTTCAGAGTGGTAGTCTTTAAGGGGTTGAATAATTGTGTCAATGAAGAATTCACAAAAGAAACATTTACTACTGTATTACAAAACCAATTGATGTTATTTTAGTTGCATATGGTTCTTTAAAAAGTCCTTGTAGGATTTCATTCTGAATACAATTACAAATGTACACTAAATTCCCTAAAACCCTTTACAGCATTGGGGGTTGAATAATTTTGAACACAACTGTATATGTATATGTCTGTGTGTGATACCAATGCATCCCTACTCTATACATGGCGCTCCGTGTCCCTATAATATATATGATCAGGGGTTACCTTTTTTTATATTTTTATACTATTTCTATTAAATTAACAGTAATTTTTGATTCCGTAGATTTTTGATTATTTTATTCAGTAGAAACTTTTTTTTGCCTATATAACATGTGCTTTGTGAAAATAAAATGGTGTTGTGTGTACATTTTAATTTAGTTAGTGGATTCCTGTCCAGTGCGGTGAGAAGCAAACTTAATGTAGTGTAGACATGCTGCGAGGCGGAGCGGAGTGAAGCCAAGCCTGCAAAATGTTTGCTTCTCTTCGCTTCGCTACACTGTGCGTCACTACACGCTCAGTGTGTCTCAGCCTTTATTCTCGCATCGCTAGCTTACCGAATCAGTTTCTATACTTGTTACTGACCCTGTTTGTTCTGAGGACCCGATCTGTTGCCGACTTTGCCTGCCATTTGACTATTCTCTCTGAGTATTCCTTGCCTGTTCTGTTTGCTTCCTGTTGCTACTGGTGTGCACCGAATCTCACCATATACAGTAGCCCAGTACAAGTGCCTAAACATTGCTGAGCCGGTTTTGTTATAGCTGCTGATGTAACTGAATAGATCGGGGATCTCTTCTGCATTACCAAAACCTCCACCACTGCACTCTTCCACAATACCTCAGAGGGGTTACAGTGTGAAGGCACTTGCTGCCACCAAAGGCAAAATATTTGGGTGCACTGACTCCTGTACCAGATTCATATCATTTTAATATTTGACCACAGGGTCCAACCTTGCACTCTTCCACAATACCACAGAGGGGTTACGGTGTGACGGCACTGTTGCCGACACTAAAGGCCCAATTTTAAAGCACCTATTGTTACTTTCATCCAAAGCCTGCATAAGTTTCACCATAGTTTAGCCAAAAAAATCACTAAACTTGTTCTGCGTATCCTAAAACGTCTCCTCTTTTCATACAGGCTGCCGCCCCAAGCAGTTGATTATGAATAGATTAAAGGAAAAACATTTACCGTCATTTGAAATGTAATTTTTTTGTTTTTAAATGTTTCTATACATCCTACAAATCCGCCACTTCATGGGCAGGATATGGGGACCTCCTAGGCACGATATTTGAAGGAATTTTTCGTTTTTATTCTTAACCTTTATTTCATGGAAACTCACTGTTCCTTTAAAAACTTTTTTTAAAACTTTTTGTCTTTGTTTCCTTTCCCCCAGGGCACTACCCGGACCCACATACACCCTTTATTGCAAATATCTAGCATATATGCCCTCTTGGAGGGCACTCTAAAAATCGAACTTTCGAGTCCCATTGACTTACTTTGAGTTTGGCTCGTGTTCGAGTTCGAACACAAACTTTTGAAATTGTTCGAGTTCGAATGCGAACTGAACACGGGGGCGTTCGGCTCATCCCTAGTTACCAGTATCTATGAGTGGCCGTCCAATACTTGAACTTGAGCCACTAACAAAGTGGTAGGATCGAAATAGAGACTTTGATTGCGAACCGCTAATGGATAACCGCTTGTACAGAATTTATCCATGAGGGAACCACTATTATTGTCTGAGATGAAATAGAACCATAGGTTAATGTTAGGTGAAGTTGCAGGTATAGAATGCCTAACATTTGGCCAATGTAGCAACTTTAAGTACTGAGATCCTTCTGATATCCTTTGTAAAACATGATTTACTTTTATCGTTCAGAAGATCCTTAGTTTCTATGTTTATTTTGTGTGTATTACCTGGTGTCTGTGTAGGAATATATCAGAAACTCAGTTTAAATGGTTTAATTTGTTATTGACAAATGTTGTGGGTGTCGTGAAGTCTGTTATGACACATTCTTGTTTTCTAACAGGAATGCAATGTATTTATTTTTAACACAGAGGCACAGAGGAAAGTACTGTATGAGTGTAGAGTTGTTAAGTACTTTCCTTTTTTTAGTTTTTTTTATTGAAGACAAAAAAAAAGCAGATTAAAAAAAGCAGATTAAGAACTATTTTATTTTGAGGAAACCAAAATATTTTCAGTGTGTAGCTGCTTGTGAAAAATGTTGTCATAACTATAATAACTATAATCTGATTACCTCTCCTGCCTCATTGTTCAGCGCTGCAGAATATGCTGGCACTATATAAATAGATAACAATAATAATAATAATGCTCCTTTTCATGTTTCTGCATATTATTGACTCTAGCAGATATATATTATTATTATTATTATTATTTAATGCCAACTATTTCAACAGTACTTTACAATAAAAAAGAAAACTACCTGTTATCTATTAAAGAGACACTCTACTCACACTGACCACTTCAGCTTTTTTCGGTAGTCAAAGTGAGACAAGCATGTCTCCCCCTCAATAAACTCTGACAAATGTGTGAAGTGGAAGATTCCTCCGCCCAAACAGCTGTCACTCTGCAGACAGGATTTTGAATATCCTGCATGTCGGGGACCAACTCTGGACCCTATTCCAAAGTTGGTGCTAACTTAACCAGAGCTGTTGTAAACTTAACAACTCCATAGACTATAATGGCTCTGGGAAGTTTACAACAGTTCTGGTTAAGTTAGTATCAACTTTGGAATATTGCACTGTGTCCAATGATGTCAGCAGACTTCATACCTGTCGATGTCTGGTCTTCTATGCATCTCCATGTTCAGCTGTGGTCAAATTCAGAGTGGTCAAATTCATACAATTTGGAACTTCCAGCTGATTGTTCCTTATGGTACAAGTGGTGCATGTGAAAGGCTTCGGGTACTTCTGCCTTTGGAAGCCCTGGACCCGAAGACAAGGACAGTAAAGCACCACTGGACAAACGGTATGAATTTTAATCTAACTAAAAGAAACCTTAAACAAATAATTGTGCAGATGCTGTTTATTTATTTATTTATAAAGTATTTTACCAGGAAGGATACATTGAGATTTCTCTCATTTTCAAGTAAGTCCTGGGTTCAAGAACATTGAATTGTTACAGTTGTTACAGAAATACAAAGTAATTAAATGTAAGATGTTAAAAACAACACAAATATACAGATTACCACCGATTAATATGTAGGAAATATATTCACTATTCACTATGTTACATGTTTACATGTGCATTGTGTATCGAGGTATGTTAATAGAGATCTCTTAAGTGACTTAGACTGGGGGAAGATTTGATGGCGTCTGGGAGGTTATTCCATAATTGCGGTGCTCTGTAGGAAAATGAGGATCGAGCCACTTTCTTTTTGTATTGTGGTATTGCAAGTAAGGTGCTGGTCCTGGATCGGAGGTTATAGGATGAGGGAACTGCTGGGGGAAGCAGCCTATTCAGGTAGGGTGGTAGTTTCCCAGAAAAGCTCTTAAACAACAGTTTGGAAAGGTGAAGGATGCGTCTAGATTCCAGCGACGGCCAGTTTAGCTCTTTTAACATGTCACAATGGTGGGTCATTTGTAGCACAAAGCGGCAGAATGAGTTATACAATGTAGTAAGTTTCTGAAGGTGTGTTTGCGGGGCAGCTGCATACACTACATCTCTGTATTCAATAGCCGGCATAAGCATTTGTTGTACAATCTGCTTTCTTACCTCGGGGCTCAGGCAGTATCTGCAATTATTAATGGAGAAAAAATGGAGGGGGATAAATTTCAGGTTAAAGTGTTTCTTAAAATCAGCCTTTCACTTCATTTTCAAACTCATGTTTAACTGATCTATCTGCAAGCTAAACGCTACTTGGAGTGGATACAGTGTCCCGTAATCCCACAAATCTCACAATTCAGTAATGAAGAGACTGTGCAGTTTGGTTCCTGACATGCTCATGCCTTTACAACCAGTTTCAACAGCGATAGAAAAAATTAAATACTTTTCTTAAGACCTGACATATTTAAAATTTCTGCATAAAAAAGAATCAAACGAGTATAAAAATAGCCTTTATTCAAGGTTATGTAGGGTATCCAATAAAATATTTCCTCTAAATTGCTGCACAGGCATCCTGTTTCTATAACCTACAACCACTGTTTGGTATAATTAAGTAACAAAAAAAAAACAGTCAAGCTCTTGTTTTTACGCACGACTTTGCCCATAATACATCCAATATTACATTATCACATTGAGTCTGTGGTCTGTAAGGAAGTCACAAACACTGGTGATGACATTTCAACCATTTTCAAACAAGATTCTCCTGAGTCTCACCAGCTGGGACTAATAGCATGGGAAAGGGGGAAAAGCTTCTTGGGTCTGCAGGTTTCAGACAGCAAGGCTCAAGGGGAAACAAGACAAACCCATTAACTAACCACAGTATTATTCTGATCCTCTCAGAAGAACGAGTGAGGGACGGCTAATGAACTAACCTTAACGTTTCAAACTGAATGCACCTCAGGGAGAGCTGCAAGAACAAACAGTGTGACAGATCAATGGCTGATTCCTATATCAAGAGAAAAGGTTATGTGGTCCTCTAGGGAATTATAGGATTGGTATAGCACTATGATACCATCTCTAGCCTTTTATATTTGACTGGGCTTGTTATATCTTTATCTTGTACTATCTTACATCAAAGCTTATTAACCTGAAGATTGACAATAGGATTACTATATTACTAAAGATCACCCCAAAACTGCAATCCCATCCTTTAAAGCTATAAATTAAAAGTGATAATAATAATTCAATATTATTATTATTTTTTAGTACTTTTTTTTTTAGTTTTCCTTTACGGAATATTTCATACGCCATTTATAGATATACATAAGGGGTTATTTAGAGAGAGCCGATCTGACCCCGAAATGTCACCGAACAGGGAATTTCCCGATACAGTGACATTTCGGGGCCATTCGGCTATTCAGAAAGCAGGCAGTTCGCCAAATTTTGGCGATTTGCCTGCATGTACGGTGCTGTTCGATGGCAGTGAAATCCCTCATAGAGAAGCAATGGTTAATCTATTCAGAGACACCGAACAGCAGCAAAAAGCTGCCGAAATGCCCTGCTGTTCAGTGTTTTTATTCAGCAGGTTTATTCAGGCGAATCCCATAGGCTTCAATGCTAAAAATATTCCCGTTTTACTCAATATCTAATAAACCATTTATTACTTTAATCTGCAGTAAAAAGTCTCTTTACTTATTAATTTTGTAGGATCTTTTAGCCATTTTTCAGCAAAATGTATTCTCTTTTTTTTTAAAATCATGTTTTTCTTTTTTCTGTAATAGACCTTTTTATTATCATTCCTAGGACATTATATGTAAAGTCCAGACATTTTCATTCAGTAGTTTTTAAACTTTGACATTTTCAATCGTATTGTTTTTTTGGTTTTTTTACCTCGTTCATCAGCTTGTCGGCTTTTTGTGGTGGCTGGTCTGCGCTGTGATCAGGTGGCACGTCGGCTTTTTCCGATGTGTTTGGCGTGTTTTTTGCGACGATTCTGGGGGGTTTCGGTGGGAATTCGGCAGGTGTGCGGCGGGATTGTGGCCGGTTTTCCCTGCACTCCGGGGACCCTACGGTGAATGCTGAATTCACTGTAAAAAGGAAAAGTAAAGTTAGGTTTTTATCTCCTGTTTCCATTTTAGGATTTTTCCCACAATGCAACATTTACTAAAATCTGTGCAAAAGTTTTACTTTACAGCTGTTGCATTGCTTCTACAGTATTTAACAGTCAGTGGAGGAGTGAATGTTCAGATAAGACAGCAGTGGGTGTTTTGAGTTCTGTATGCTACTCAAGATAAGAGTTGGCAGCTGAATGAGATATGACAGGGATCTTAAAGGACATGTAATCTACCTCCTGGTGATGTCCTTTGAATACATCCCACACAATACAATGATGTGAGTCAATGATTGACCCACGGACTCCATTCTATGGCCGAAGCTGCACAGTGAGGAGCAAGTGATATAAAGATACTGTGGTGTCAGTTTACAACACAAAAGATCACACAATGGATGCAACCAGTGACACATATAAAGTAAAATATTTTCTTAACTAAACAAACAAGAGGAAAAACAAAGCAAATGTAAGATATCAGCAACATAAGATAAACACAATAAGACCATTAACTTTTTTGGTTGTAGTGTCCCTTTTATAATATTTAAATGATGTGGAAATTTTAATTTCTTTCTGCATTTACCAACATGACCTCTATCCTGCATCACTTTAGTTAATAATATGTTGCAGAGATGATTTATTTAGTTATACTGTTTGTGTCTTGAGTGTCTTTTGAGTCATTCTAATAAGGCAACATGATGAGGCCTAACAAAACCGAAACAATCGCCAAGGCTGCTACTTGTCTTCTGCAGAGAGGTCTTCCTTGGCAATTCAGTACTGGCTATCTTTTCTGGTGATCAGTGATCACCATGTAATTTGCCTATGGAATAGTCTTCTCTGTAATGACACTAGGAGACTCGAACACAGTGACGGATCTAGAGAGGGGTCCCCCTCAGCTGCAGTCCCATTGTAGGTGATACAGGGGACCTTTGGACATTTGAAACCCTGCACCTCCGATTCTGCACAACCTATATAGACCATTGAGATGTCATTGGAAAGGCCAGATTCTGATGTACTGAGTTAGAATAAAATGCAAGTGAAAACTGTCAGGGTTATTCAAAGAGATCCGAATTGGGGTCGAAAGGTAACCGAACAGTGAAAACAGCTGAGAAAGGTTTCCTAAATGCCCTGCCATTCGGTGGTTTCATTCGACAGGTTTATTCGGGCGAATTCCATAGGCTTCAATGTTAAAAATATTCCCGTTTTAATTCAATATCAAATAAATCGTTCATTATTTTATTGTGCAGCAAAAAGTCACTTTATTTTTAGATCTTTTAGGCATTTTTCGAGATTTTTTTGCGAAATTTGTTTTTCCGTTTTTTATTAAAGTCGTTTTTTCTTTTCTCTATAACAGACCTTTTTATTATCATTCATTGGATCTTATATGTAAATTTCAAAAATTTTCGTTCAGTAGTTTCTTTGCAAACAGTGTTTCACTTTTCAAACATTTAAGCGTACGTTTTGTTTTTTTGCCACTCCATTCGTCTGCGGTGTCGGGTTTTTCCAGCGGCTGCTCTGGCTGTGATCGGCGGCTGCTCGGGTTACTCCGGCGTATTCGGCGGGGTTAATCCAGATGTTTTTGCGGGTTTCAGTGTGCCTTCACCGGGTTTTGCGGTGAGGGTACGACGGGTTTGCGGCGGCTTTTCCCTGCACTATGACAACCATAGAAACATAGAAAAATGTCGGCAGATAAGAACCTTTCGGTCCATCTAGTCTGCCCAATTACATGGATACTTTACCTGGATTTATCTTTTGTTTAGGATAGCCTTATGCCTATCCCATGCCTGCTTAAATTCAATTACTGTTTTGGCCTCTACCACTTCAACTGGAAGACTGTTCCATGTATCCACCACCCTCTCAGTAAAATAATGCTTCCTGATGTTACTTTTAAACCTTTGCCCCTCTAATCTACAACTATGTCCTCTTGTTTTGCTATTTTGTTTCCTTTTAAATATACTCCCTTCCTCTACCTTGTGGATTCCCTTTACGTATTTAAATGTTTCTATCATATCTCCTCTGTCTCGTCTTTTTTCAAAGCTGTACATGTTAAGATCATTAAGCCTTTCCTGGTAACTTTTCTCCTTCAAGCCGTACACCATTTTAGTAGCCCTTCTCTGAACTCTCTCTAAGATGTCTATATCCTTCTGGAGATACGGTCTCCAGTACTGCACACAGTACTCCAAGTGAGGTCTCACCAGTGCTCTGTACAGTGGCATGAGCACTTCCCTTTTCCTACTGCTAATACCTCTCCCTACACAACCAAGCATTCTGCCAGCATTTCCTGCTGCTCTATTACATTGACTACTTACCCTTAGATCCTCTGAAATAATAACCCCTAAATCCCTTTCCTCAGATGTTGAGGTTAGGACTGTATCAAATATTCTATATTCAGCCCTTGGGTTTTTACGTCCCAGGTGCATTATCTTGCACTTATCCACATTAAAACTCAATTGCCACAACTCCGACCATTTTTTTAGTTTACCTAAATCATTTGTCATTTGGCTGATCCCTCCAGGAACATCAACCCTGTTGCAAATCTTTGTGTCATCAGCAAAAAGACATACTTTTCCATTAATACCTTCTGCAATATCACTAATAAAAATATTAAAGAGAATGGGTCCAAGTACTGACCCCTGAGGTACCCCACTGGTAACAAGACCTTGCGCCGAATAAACTCCATTTACCACAACCCTCTGTTGTCTGTCACTCAGCCACTGCCTAATCCAGTCAACAATATTGGAATCCAAGCTCAAAGATTGCAATTTATTGATAAGCCTTCTATGCGGAACAGTATCAAAAGCCTTACTGAAATCTAAATAAGCAATGTCTACTGCACCACCTGTGTCTATTATTTTTGTTACCCAATCAAAACCATGTGGTGCTTGCTGAATACACCGTAGTGTTGCTGAAATGGGATCACCGAATCGCACAGTATTGAAGAAAACGAAAAGTCACCGAACATGCGGGGACTTTTCGATTCTCTTTGAATAACCCTGTAGGTGTTTTTCTCAATTTCGTTTAAAATTGTGTATTTCCTTAGAAAAATGCAGGATGTGAAGTGAAATGGCTCAGAAACAAATGGGATAACTTCTATGTTTCAAACCTCTAGAGTTTGCTTGACAAGGCTATTTCCTGGATACACTCAAAATATATAAACCTCAATAGAGTGTATACTGTATGTCAAAGGTTGTGGGCGTATCTGTGTGCGGATATATATATCTGTTGTATATAAATGTGTAAATAGCTATGTATGTGTCTTTTTGAGTATGTCAATGAGTGTGTGTCTGTATACACAGCTGTGCATGAGTGTGTACCTAGGTACATATCTCACAAATGTCCCTGTTTTTGAGGGACAATCCCTATTTGGGATGGGACCCAAATCACTCTTTCCCTCTTTTTTCTAATGTTCCTCCTTTTAGGAACTATTTAATATATTTAGGGAGTGCAGGTATAACAGAGCTGCACAGCAATACAACTCCCAGCAATGAGTCTGTAAACTATAATTAATGTAAATAAGCTACTTTGCTTTGATTTTAGTTAACACTTTATTGACATAAATGGCCCAATATTTTGTGATGCTGCCTATAAAGTTTACGAATAGCCGAGTTTCTGAGCCTGCCTTTAGCGGCTTCCTTAAATGGTGTGTATATGTGTGTATAGCTATGTATGTGTTTGTCTCTCTGAGTTAAATGGCTGTGTATGGGTATCAATGGGTGTCTGGACCTGCAGCGTGTTACAGCTGGTGGTGCTTGATTCTCAGTGACAGAGCATGTGCCGGATTGCAGAGCATTGCTGTGTGGTGTCAATCAGGCATCACCTGAGCCGCAAGAGGACAGACCCAGAGTGGCAATATTCTGGAGAGAGTGAGTGTGATGAGCAGAGCCTGCAATTAGGCACGACTCTACCAGTAGTGGCTAAGAGCTTATGTTCGATTCGCAGTGACAGGCAGAGTTCCCCCCCTAAATCCTGTGTGTGGATCCACACCTGCCTGAATGGGATTATGCCATAGGGCAAGAAACTAATGCTGTCGCCCGTTTTCAGTACTCTCTTAAACCTTGATTTTGTTGCCATTCTGATAAGGTCTGATAATGTATCTGTAGAAAATATGTGCCCTATTACATTGATAACGCTAACGTTAGCACTCACCTGTGTGAGCATTAAGGTTAGCTTTGGTTGCCCTAGCACGGGCGGACCATATTACATTACGAACGCTAATGGGTTTAAAAACTTGTTAGCGATTCGGATCTTGCGCTTTTCAGCACGAGGTTACTGTACTTTGCACTCCCTATGCTTAACATGGGGAGCGCAAAGTGTTAATTAGCATTAGGATTACAAAGTCCTAACGCTAATTACCGTCCTGCTGCGGTTAACTTGAAAGTTACCCACAGCTAGGACCTGGTGGTAACGGATTCCGCTTCTGCAGAATCAGTCAGCACCAGTCAAAAATAATACAAAAATCAGATACTCACTTCCCATCCCGCGGCGAGAACAGCAGCTCCAGCCGCTTCTTCTTGCCACTGGAAGCAGAGAGAGACTGAGGGAAAAGTCCCCCTAGTCTCCCTCTGCGAATCACTCTGCCGACCTATCTGATCTTGCAAGGCGAGATCCTGGAGGTCATGCGACCGGTAGCGTTAGCCTCAATGGAGTCCTATGGACTCCATGGAGAGGATGCTCGAGGTGGCGCTCGGCGCTGCCACGAGCATCCCGAGGCGTAGTGCCATGTTACGGTGCAGGTTGCTGGATTAGCGCCTGCCCCGTAATATCACGCTAAAACTGAGACACTAAAGAGAAACCTGCAGGCACAGATTTTTCTCCTTAACGTCCCCGTTTTAGCAGGATGATCATATTATGGTCCTATGTATTTTAGCTCTATGCTGTCTTTTACGAGTTGGTATTAATAACATATTAGTAACAATGCAGTGAAATATGACTGTAGTTACATTCTTAAAAACTATAGTAAAATATCTTGTTACTAGGGAAATTAAAAGTAATAGCTGTCAGAGAAACATCAACAGTGTTATATTATTGTATGCAATGTGTAAGATTTATTATTAGATAAGTTATATATGTATCAACTCATACACACCCTGGTAATCTCCCGACTCGACTATTGCAATAATCTCTTATCTGGCCTCCCTCTGTCCCGCCTCTCCCCCCTACAATCCATCCTGAACGCCTCCGCCAGGCTAATTCACCTCACCCGCCGCTCTGTCTCTGCCGCTCCCCTCTGCGAGTCCCTTCACTGGCTCCCCATCCACTGCAGAATTAAGTTCAAAATCCTTATCCTTACCTACAAAACCCTCACTAACTCAGCTCCCCACTACCTGTCCTCACTAATCACCAAATACACCCCAGCCCGCTCCCTAAGGTCAAACAGTGACCTGCGCCTAGCTTCTCACTGCATCACCTCTTCCCATGATAGACTGCAGGACTTCTCACACGCAGCCCCCACTCTCTGGAACACTCTCCATCGTACGGTCAGACTTTCCCCTAATTTCTCTACCTTCAAATGCTCCCTTAAAACATTCCTATTTAGGGAAGCCTACCACCCAACTCACTGACGCAGCCATCAATCACTCTCACCTTGCAGTCCTCTCCTCCTGTTTCCAACCCCAACCCTTCTAGATTGTGAGTTCCTACGGGAATAGGGCCCTCATCTCCTCCTGTACTGTTTGTCAAATGTTGTACAATGTATTGTAACCCTGTCTATACTGTGCCTATTGTACAGCGCTGCGGAATATGCTGGCGCTTTATAAATAAAGAATAATAATAATAATAATATTGTAGTTAGTGTCACATAATAAAAAAGATCATTTGACATACCCCATCTCCACATTCACATGTTCAATGCAATTTGATGTCATTTGGTCTGGCTATGCCTCTCTGGGACAGTTACGATCACAACTTGTAACATTATCATGGTTCTGGATGCAAAGTGAGGCTTATACATTTTTTCAACTCCTAATTTCTCGTCTATGAAACTTGGTCAACAACAATCTGACTTACTAAATTGTCTCATTTGCAAAAGGTTAGAAATATTAAATAATCATATATAAAACCCTTAGAGCCCTATTCCAACCTTGGTTAAACTTAACCAGAACTTAACTCCATAGACTGTAATGGCTATGGTAAGATTACAACATCTCTGGTTAAGTCTATTCCAAGTTTGGAATGGAGCCTGTAGTCTCTTATTCTAGGAAAGGTTTCCACGGTTTCACAAAGATTAACTATTCGTCGGTGATCATCACTGTTGTAACTATGGTTAATGTCAATGAACCAGAGAGGATAATTCAGACAACGGCAGGAAAATTTCATCCTACAATGACGAACAATGGTATTGGCATTGATATTACATAAATATTGTGAACTGTGGCCAGATTCTATTTTTTGTTGTTTCACCTGTGTTTGAAACAACATTGGTTATAGTACAGGGATTTTAAGGTGGTTTCCTCCAAAGGACTGCCAGACAAAGCACAGTGACAATGATAGTAAGAATAGTGCTAAGTTAGCCTGAAACGGGGCTGGAAATAACGGTGAGATCTATGCAGTTTACATAAGGCAACAACTATGTTGGAAATACTAGAGAAAAGACTTACAACTGTGCAGTGTCTCTAAAGAGAACCCTTTCCTGGCTATTGGGACTTCCCGAGGCTAGGCTGAGAAGGTCTGCCAGCCTCCAAAAAAGCACAATAAAAGAAATAAGCGTGCTCATCAGGAATGAGTCCCACGTGGGATTCATTCCTTGATGAGCACGCTTATTTCTTTTATTATGTTGGAAATACTGGTAGAAAACCTATTGAACCATACTCTGACAGCTACACAAACTACCCCAGTCAGGCACTACAGTGGAAAGAAAAGCGAAAATGATGACGAAACTCCAGTGGCAGCTCACTAAGCAGTGAATTCACAGTAGTTTCACCATAGTAGAATACTGATGTTCCACGAAGTTAAACCACCGTTCTCCAACAAAAAGAACAGTGGTTAGTGAATATCCCTCAAAGGGCAGTATTACAAATTTGGTGATAACTTAACCAGAGCTGTTGTAAACTTACCAGAGCCATTATAGTCAATGGAGCTGCTAAGTTTACAACAGCTCTGGTTAAGTTAGCACCAACTTTGTAATATTGCCCAAAGTGTCTTTAAAGGTCTACTTGTAAAAGCCAAGCACAATAATTTTGTTTATAATTTTTTCTTTCTTTTTTACATATCCAGTTGAGTCTCTCCCAGGACAGTACCTTCTTACTTCATCTCTCATTGACATTTGCCTACCACACTACTGACCATCCTTTTTGACTCTTGATTCAAAGTTATACTCAGCTAATAACTTGTACTATTCCATGCTCACATCAAAGCCCCCATCACTGTCACTTTTCAATGAACATCTACCCTGATGCTTCAGATTCCTGCATCTTAATAATATAGTGCTCTCCTCTTTCAAACCTTTTTCCCTCATTAGTTCCTACCAGAAGACCATCTCCCACTCAATATCCTTCAAGGGATTTCTCTTCTTAGAATCCCAATTAAAATTTCACCTCCTAACAGGAATACACTGTACTCTACCAACTTGATGCCAAACGTACTTGTCCCTTGTGATTTACAGTCTTCTGTTAATTATGGTCTACTCCTAGTTCATGTACACATATCTCATTATTTCCGCTAAATTGTAAGTCCTTTGGCCGAGGGCGACTCATCAATTTATGCCTGCACACATTGAATATCTTTTATAAATATGATTTAAAAAGATCAACTTGAAGTCTATCGCCCTTTCTAATTTTACATACTACCCGAAACATTTTTAAATTATCCTTTGATGCATTTGTATATACAGTATGTTTTTCATGTATGTATTCATTAGAATAATCTGAAATAAGACACTCCTACAGTATCTACACCATGTTCTTATTTATTGTATTTCCCATTATCTTTGAAAAGTCTGACAGTGATCTGGGTATGACTTAGTTATGCAGGGTCCACAAAACAGCTATTTACTGTATGTTTGTGAATGAGCAGTTAGCCTTTAATAAAATGTGTAATTCAATAAAACCAATTTACTTTATCATTGATCTTGGATTCTCATGTATGGTTCACATCCTGTTTGTTGATGCTGTTTCAGGGAGGATAGACATTGTACAATGTAGAAAATATCCTGGTTCTCCCCTATTGTACCGAGTAGCCTTGGCTACTTGATGCATTTGATAATTTTTGGTTGTTCTAGATATTTTAGGTTCAGTCCTATATTAAAGGGAAGGGACTACCCGTGTTGGGTTCTGGTTATCACCATTCATCCTTGAACCTTTGTTCTGGGTTGATCCTTTGGTTTTTAGTACATTGTACACATTTACAGTATAAAAATTCTAGCTACTAGATAAAATGACAAGCGAAAACTGGAAGTTTACATCTGTCTGGAGCGGTTGAAGGTTTCATGAGGAGGTGCTCATAATTTAATATTATCATGAATGACTTTGGAGTGAAGAAAGACAGGAAAAACCTGTGTAGAATAGAAGGATCCCAGGCTTTCTCGTATATGTTTCAATGGTTCTTTATGTATTAACCCACACACCTACATTCCTAAAATGTTAAGTTACAGTTACAATCATTTATAAAGCATCAATAGTTTCTGTAGCGCTGTACAATGGGAGAGACAGAATAACAAATATACAGTTGTGTTCAAAATTATTCAACCCCCAATGCTGTAAAAGGTTTTAGGGAATTTAGTGTACATTTGTAATTGTATTCAGAATGAAATCCTACAAGGACTTTTTAAAGAACCATATGCAACTAAAATGACATCAATTGGTTTTGTAATACAGTAGTAAATGTTTCTTTTGTGAATTCTTCATTGACACAATTATTCAACCCCTTAAAGACTACCACTCTGAAGAACAGAGGTTCATTCAAGTGTTTTCAATCAGGTATTGAAAACACCTGTGGATGTCACAGAGCAGCAATAAAGCATAATAAGCACCAATTAGGCAGCTTTAAAATGACTGTGATACTCAGCTCCTTCTAGACATTTACTGGTGTGGTTACAAACATGGTGAAGTCAAGAGAATGGTCCAGAAAGACAAGAGAAGAGGTGATTACTCTTCACAGGAAGGGCAATGGCTATAAGAAGATTACAAAGATGTTAAACATACCAAGAGAGACCATAGGAAGCATCATTCGCAAATTCAAGGCAAAGGGCACTGTTGAAACGCTACCTGGTCGTGGCAGAAAGAAGATCCTGACTTCGACTGCTGTGCGCTACCTGAAGCGTAGAGTGGAGAAAAGTCCCCGTGTGACTGCTGAGGAACTGAGAAAAGATTTGTCAGATGTGGGTACTGAAGTTTCAGCTCAAACAATATGGCGCACACTGCGTAATGAAGGCCTCCATGCCAGAACTCCCAGGCGCACCCCCTTGCTGTCTCCAAAGAATAAGAAGAATCGACTGCAGTATGTCAAAAGTCATGTGGACAAACCACAGAAGTTTTGGGATAGTGTTCTGTGGACTGATGAAACAAAATTAAAACTGTTTGGGCCCATGGATCAACGCTATGTTTGGAGGAGGAAGAACAAGGCCTATGAAGAAAAGAACACCTTGCCTACTGTGAAGCATGGCGGGGGGTCAATCATGCTTTGGGGCTGTTTTGCTTCTGCAGGTACAGGGAAGCTTCAGCGTGTTGAAGGTACCATGAATTCTCTTCAGTACCAGGAGATATTGGATGACAATGTGATGCAGTCCGTCACAAACCTGAGGCTTGGGAGACGTTGGACCTTTCAACAGGACAATGATCCCAAGCATACCTCCAAGTCCACTAGAGCATGGTTGCAGATTAAAGGCTGGAACATTTTGGAGTGGCCATCGCAGTCACCTGACTTAAATCCGATTGAGAACCTCTGGTGGGACTTAAAGAAAGCAGTTGCAGTGCGCAAGCCTAAGAATGTGACTGAACTGGAGGCTTTTGCCCATGACGAATGGGCGAAGATACCCGTAGATCGCTGCAAGACACTTGTGTCAAGCTATGCTTCACGTTTAAAAGCTGTTATAACTGTAAAAGGATGTTGTACTAAGTACTAAGATTGAATGTCACTTGGGGTTGAATAAAACTGATAATGATGTGAGCACAGAAAAGACATTTGTGGTTATTTCATTATAAATGTTATGTTATATTTGTCTGACCTACACGTGCCTCTTTGATTTAATTGTAAGCAAGATGACTGAATGATCAAAATCAATGTCAAACTGGCCAAAACACTCAATTTCAGTGGGGGTTGAATAATTTTGAACACAACTGTACATACACATTACACACACCAAACAGTAGAGAGAAGACCCTGCGTGAGAGCTTACAATCTAAGAGGAGAGGGGTGACACAGTAAGAGAGGGTACCTGGAGTAAGTGTAGTAGTGGGGCGCATGTGGGCCAGTTGGGAAGATGGAGCAAGAGTTGTACAGTGAGGGATCGTGGAGTGAGCCGATGGGCTTCTCTAAAGTAATGTGTTTTCAGAGACTTCTTGAAGGACTGGAGAGACGGGGAGAGTCTGATGTTGCGGGGGAGGGAGTTCCATAGAAATGGGGCAGCTCGGGAGAAGTCCTGAAGGCGAGAGTTGGGTGTTCGAGTACGAGGAGCAGATAACATCAGATCATTGGCAGGATGGAGTGGTCGGGACGGAATGTACCTGCTAATAAGGGAGGAGATGTTGGCAGGGGTGTGGTTATGGAGAGCTTTGTATGGGAGCACCAATATTTTGAATTGGATTCTGAAGGAAACAGGGAGGCAGTGCAGAGATTAACAAAGGGGTGAGGTGTGAGAGGTGCAGGATGTGAGGTGTGAAAGTCAGGCACAGGCATTCATGACAGACTGCAGAGGGAGGATCTGGGATCTTTTACAGCCAGAGAGAAGGAGGTTCAAGTAGTCCAGACGGGAGATAATAAGAGCTTGTATGAGCATTTTAGCAGAGTCATGATTAAGAAAGGGGCGGATGCGTGCAATGTTTTTAGGTGGAAGTAGCACAATTTGGTTAATGACTGAACGTGAGGAGTAAAGGATAGATTGGATTCCAAGAGAACCCCTGAGGCAGCGAGCCTGAGAGGAAGAAGTCTATACTTGAATCTTCTCTCGAGCCTTCTATTTCTTTCTGTAGGGAAAAAAAATCACAACCTTCATGCCATGTGTCATATTTTCATAATTTAAAATGTTTTGATAAATCCAGTGACAGAAAATTCAGATGCAAAGTATTGATCTGGGTCGAATGACAAATAAAAAAAACTAAAACATGACTTTTCAAGTTATTAGTAAAATTCAAAAAAATCCATCTATAGCTAATGGAACAAAAAAATTTGGTATTTTATTTTCTATATTTCTTATATGATAAACAAGTTACGTATGCATATTTTTAACGTAGTTTTGAAACGTAACATTATTCTCTATTTTTGTTTATATAAAATAAATTTTCCATTAAATAATACGTTGCCGTTTAAAGATATTAGAAAATATTCACAGTCGACTACGGAAAAATTAAAATAGTCCACTCATTTGGTATCATTATTTAGTGTTAAACAAGCAAAAATTTCAAAGTTTTTCAATACTTTGCTGAGGATTTTTCTTTACCAAAACAAGCCACAGGCTTGTAACAACTGTCTATTTATAAAGCCATCACGGTAGAAAATGATTAATGAATTCAACTGGGCAGTGTGAAATTCGGTTCACTGACCCATACATTCAGCACAGGTATTGATGTGACACTAATGAGAAATCTGCTGTTAAAATTTGAATGTTTATTCCAATTACTGAACGACATATTTAAATGGTAAAATCAGTATGTAACCTCAACCTTTCTACTGTAACGTACAAAACACATCTGCTACATTTGCTTTGGGAGATAAAAGATAAAAGACATTGAATGCAAAGTATCTTTGAATGCTTTACGCTTTGGGGGAGTTCTTTTCAATTTAATATAAATCCTGTCCTTTGCGCATGTGCCTTTTCGAATTGTGAAACCAGCAGCCAATGGGCATACGTCAGCTTGTATGCATAATAGAGATTTAAAAATATATATATATATATATATATATAAAAGTAAACATCAACATAGGGGAAAAAGTAAAGGCAGTATATCAGTAGCAAAATAAGTTGTAAAAAGGGAAAACCACAAAGCTTATTTTCTAACTCCATGACATGTAAGCTTCCTATTCAATGAACCACCGATAAAAGAGAGGAAAAAAACTGATGCAGCTGCCACTATGTTGCAGTGGCTGGGGATGAACCAGCTCATAAAATTCCCAGCATCGGCACTTTCTAAATCTTACCACTGGATCCTTTTTGACATTGTGAGGCAGGAGAATGTATTTTGAGACACAGCTTTGTGTAACCTTCAACAAGTCACTTTGTCATGTGAATTAGCATAAATTAGGGACTGCTGAGTTGTGGATCTATCCATTGTCTCTGTAACTAAACTCTTACTAATGTATGCTAATCCACTCTCTACACTTCAGTACCTGAAGACCTCTGCTCTGATAATCTCTCCCTTAATACACTCCCCGGGTATATATGCTTAGCTGCTTAGTTACTTTATTGTCCCATTCGGAGAGGAGAGTGGGTTGTATGCATACATACTTTATTTATACTGCTCTAGCTGCTCAAAAGCTCACAATGCAGGGGTATCTCATGCTAATAGGCAAAGAGGTCAAGCACATTCACTAAGTAATACATACTACAAAGCACAGTCACCATCATAAGGATCCTATGATCTAGTGGAATATTGATATGCTGAGTAGGATACATTCGATGAAGCCTCATTACGGTTATATTTATTATTCTGTTTACAGAGTACTTAATCAAGATTATTTATCAGTAGGTTTTCTATTTTGTACTGAATATACTAGATTTAAATATAAACAATGGCAAACATATATTCTTACTGTTCATTCTATCGTGTAGCAGGGTAGATGACAGAATTGCCAAGTATGAAGTATTTTTATAAATTTTTTGTTGTCTCCTTTTAATTAGTTTCCTGGAGTCAGATTTATAAAAGCTCTGCAGGCGAGTGAGATTCATAGCCCAGATGAGCGGGAGTAAATGTGATTTGATAAAATTCACTTCTCTTTGCATTCTAAGAAGCTTCCAAATGTACATTACTTTTTGGCAGCGATAATGAGCCACATATGCCTAAAGTGACACGTGACTTAAATGTTGAATACAGACGCAATTGGTAGCTCTTGAGTATAGTTGAGTACAGCGTGGATCACTATAGGGGTCCTTTTGTTCCCCGCACTTCGGAGCGATTCAGCGATTCTAGTTTGCTGACTCTGCGGTGTACAACCGCAGTGTCCCCAGAGTGCAGGGAAAACCTGCTGCAAACCCGACGAGCACTCGCTCAACACTCACCGAACACTCACCGAAATCTGCAGAAACCGGCGCAAAAACCGCATCATACACCCTGGAAAAAGCTGACGAGCTGCCGATCAGACCTCAGTGCAGCCGCCGACAAGCTGATGAACGGGATAAAGAAAAAACAAAAAAACAGTACGCTTGAAAGTTTCAAATTTGAAATGCTGTTTGCAAAAAAACCTACCAAATGAAAATGCCTGGAATTTACATATAAGATCCAATGAATGATAATAAAAAGGGCTGTTACAGAAAAAAGAAAAAACTATTTAAAAAAAAACAGAAAAAAATTTGCTGATAAAATCCTGAAAAATGCTTCACAGATCCTAAAAAATCAATGAATAAAGAGACTTTTTACTGCAGAATAAAATAATAAACAGTTTATTAGATATTGGATTAAAACATGTGTATTTTTAACATTGAAGCCTATTGGATTCGCCTGAATAAACCTGCAGAATGAAAACACCGAACAGCAGGGCACTTCAGCAAGTTTTCCCTGCTGTTCGGTGTTCTCTGAATAGATTAGCCATTGCTTCTCTATGAGGGATTTCAGTGCCGTTGAACAGCACAGTACGTGCCGGCAATTCGCTAACTGCCTGCTCTGTGAATAGCCGAATGGCCCCGAGATGTCACCATACGCTGAATTTCAGTGTCCAGTTACATTTTGGCGACATTTTGGATCTCTCTGAATAACCCCTAAAACAGGGCTCAAAATTTCATGTCCCAAGCTACCACCCAGGCCATAAGAGTTACTCGCCACCAGTTGCTCCACCTAACCCCTACCAGCCCTTAACTCTGACCCTAAACACACCCCCTTAAATTATCTTATGAAATTACACTGTTAAAGGTTTATTTGGAATAAAGTTACAAAAATAACACTAATACCCAGACATCAGACCGCAGATACATGTATACCCAGTCATCAGAGGCCAGTGTGAGCAGAGCGAGGAGGCAGGGAAGCTTCTCTCCACCCCCCTGCCAGTGACAGAGATGATCTGGGTCAGGTTAGGCAGCTGTTGCCACCGTGCAGCCTGGGGACGGGGGTGCTGCACGGTGGCACTGCCGGAATACACAGCACAAAATAATTTATTGTGCTGCCTGTGTGTGCATTTCCACTTGCCCTCACTTAATTTCTACTTGCCAAATGCGAGTAGGCGAGTGGAAATTTTGAGCCCTACCCTAAAATATACAGTATATGACACTATGACATGAGAACAAGATGCATAACAGTCACAGTAACATTATTATTTTGTGAGTACAATTGATTAATCAAGTTTGCAATTCATTGAAGTGAGGATCTTGCAAGCACAGCATGTTTCAATAAAACTCTCCCATGGTTACAATGTGTCTCATGACACCCTGGGAGCCTCAAGTAGTGCTTTTTAGATGTCTAATTTTCTGTTTTAATAAGTGTAGGTGTACCATGTTGTAAACGTATTTTAGTTCTGTGTCATTTTCTTTCTGATATAAAAATATCTATCTGACATTTAAAACTAAAAATGCGCTTTTTATCTTATCATTTAACTGTGACTAGTTTTTCAGAGCTGTAGCATAGTGTTGAAGTTCGTGCATCTTGTTCCCATTTTTATATTTTTGAGATGTGAGTTTCTCATTAAATTTCAGTTCTTGACTGACAAGAAACTTTTACTGCATCTAAGTCAATTCTGCTTCCTACTTCTAAAAGTTAAGTCGGCTCAAGGTTTTCTTAGATCTTAAACAGTGCTATAGTTCTTCCTGCCCTGAACAAGAACTATAAAATATTACATTAATATAATTATATGCTTCATTATTATTTTAAAATATTACATCAAATTCTTATGAGCTATCACTGTTCTTGCCTCTTCTTACTGTACATGTACATACTTAAATGTATCAAAGAAGGTTAAATTAATACACAATTATGGAAAATATTCGGTCTCTAACTTCCATCCTTTTGCTTTCTTTTGTTTTAAATTTAATTACAAGTTTCATTGGAGAATGTTAAAATAAACATATAACACAGTCACATTTCATCATAAGAGGTATTTTGCCAAAAGACAAAACGGATATTTTATGTTTTTTGCTTGACAACCATGTACAGTATGTAGTGGCTGTCTGCTCCCTCTTTTCCTAAACTGCAACTAGAACATGAGATCATTTGCCTTTTCTCATGACTACAGTTGAATTTGATATTTTTAGCAAAGTATATTTTCAGTGTTATCTGTGTTATATATATATGTTTGCTCTTCTAAACTGGTAAAGATGTGATGATATTTTATCATATCGAAGATCAATGTCATAATATCAGACAGGAGGCTGCCATGAGCCTTGGCTCCCATGGGTGCTGCTTCAAAGTGGGGCCCCTGGGTACAAGTGGCAACAGGAGATGACAACTGGAGTTCAATCCATTCATCCATCTCCATGCCTGTATGCCCTGCTCACATCAACCATCATAACCACAGTCAACCTTCATTTCCTCTCTTCTAGGTATGTTATCTGATGGACCCACATTACTGACCAGTCCTGTTTTGCCCTGTTTTTCTTTTTTAATCTGTCTGGCACATCTTCCATATCCTACAATTTGTTGATCCTATGCTATGCCATATTTTAAAAATTTTCACTTAATCTGCAACCCCTGTCTGTAACAATTGTCATTTGGTCCACATCCTATTCCGCCAAAGATCTAATTTGCAAGTGAATATAAGCACAATGATCTACTTCTGGCATCCTCCATCATTACCATCTCACATGCCAGATTGCAGGGCTTTTCTCATGCGGCACCGACCCTATGGATCGCACTTCCATGCAATACCAGACTCTCCTCAAATCTGGTATCTTTTAAACAACTCCCTAAAGGCACTTCTGTTAGGGAAGTCTACCACCCAACTCCCCTCACGTTTCTCACCCCTTCACCAATCTAGATCGTAAATTCCCATGGAAATAGGGACTGCATATCCTCCTGTATCTGTTACTGAAATATTGACTTGCCCGTTTGGTGATAATTGTAAAATTATCTTGTTACCCATTGTACCTCTGTACAGCACTACAGAACAAATAAAATAATAATAATACTGTCTACAACCTGCTGTCATACTGAAAATACCTACAGCTCTTTGAAAATATAAAGATATGTGATAAATCGTACAAAAATCTAACTTTTTGCACTTACGTTAAAGTAGTTCTACTGTGCAACCATTGAATGCTTTCTCTGATTATTATTCAGAGAAAAGCTCTAAAGTAAAGTGACCCGGTGCCTATCTGTGTCTAACACCTTCATGGTCAAAGAGTTCACATCTCTATGGAGTCTCCAAGACCTGACAGCAGTCAAGCGGAACCCGTTTTCTGACTTTGAGCTATGCTCTGCCAAGGTTGTTCCCTCTGACATGGCTGCCCCTGCATCCACGGAACTCTGCTGGGAGTATGTGAAAGGGAATTACTTTTTTTGGTCTGATGAAGGTTGTGGATGGTGGATAGCTTGGTCTGACTCTGATTTCACCTACTTTGTTGCCTGCACGGAAAGTCTTTTTCTCCTGAGGCCCGCCAAACTTTCTTTTATTCTCTTGACACGTCTTCTGCCACTTAAAGAAAAAGCAAGTAAAGCCTAGTTGAGAGAATCAAAAAGTATGTGCAGAAAAACCAGGTCACAAAATTAAACTTTAAGCTCATTTTGTCAACATGTTTGGAATTTAGAAACAACTCTTTGGAATACTGCATATGGGTGGAATTAATCTGTATACAATGATGTATCAAAATCACAGTCATAAATGACAATAGGGATAAAAGAACATTCTTAGTCAAGTAAGTGTACATAATGGCAAGATTCTCATAGGGCACTATTCACTAGTGTACGCTAACGTTAGTGGTCGGCTGTGTAAGCGTTATCGCCAGGATAAGTGACTTTATTGCATTCCACTCATATTACCTTCCAGATGCTAAACCTGAAAAAAATCACTTAGCGCATGATTTTTTGTGCTAGCTTCCGCAAGCTTACTGTACTTACTGCGCATCCTTTACTTAACATGGGGAGTTAGCGTTTCGATAAGTAAGGTATTACAAAGTGCTATAGCTAATTACTGCAGGGACGTGCAAAGCAAAATTTTAGCTACACCTAAAAGCTGGTGCTAACTGATTCCGCATTTGCAAAATCATTTAGCACTCCCTAAAAAAAAACCAAAAATCCAATACTCACATATTGAGCCCAAAGAGGAAAGTAGAACAGTGCAAGGGGGGAAAGGACCTTTGCAATATAAAGCCCAAGACGTTGGTCATACCTAAGCAACCAAATGAGAGTGAGGCTTGGATCTGGCTTCACTCTGATGATGCAAGCAGGAGTCAACATAAATAAGTAACTGATAACAGAATAGCTGCATCAAAACACTTGCCAGTGACAGAAGGATCGGTCCAGGATGCAGTCAAAAAACACTGTCTTTGTTATTGTCTGTGACATTTCCTGTGTGTCTTTCAGTGTTTGTATCAGTCTCCATCTTTGTCCATCAGTATCTCTATGTGTCTCTGTTTTTCTGTCTCTTTTTGTCTCTGTCCTTTGTCGCTCACTCTCTGTGTGTGCCTTTCTGGGGTGTGGTTGGGGATGAAAGAAGGACATATGTGGCAGGGTGGAGTTAGTCTGGGGATGTTTTGTCTGGAGCCCCTGCATGGTCTCAGTCTGCCACTATTAACCTCCCTGGCGGTCTATTTATTTAGAAATTTCCTGTCTAAAAGTGGTCAATTGTTGTTTTTTTTTTACCCCCCTAGCGGTATCCCGAGTGTAGCTCGGGGTGAAATTCCTATGCTGGAAGCATTAACCCCGAGCAACACTCGGGATGCCGCTGGATACATTACCTCTCCCTGCGCACCCTCAATGTCCCTGCAGTCTCCTCCGGCCATCGCGACCTCATTACTTCCTGGTTCCCTCCTCGCGAGAAGGAATCCAGGAAGTATGAGGTAGCGATCGCCGGTGGAGACTGCAGAGATCAGCGAGGGAGCGCAGGGAGAGGTGATGTATACAGCTCGAGTGTGTCTCGGGGTTACCGCTCTCAGCGGTAAAATTTAACCCCGAGACACACTCGGGAACACTGCTAGGGAGGTTAATAACATTCTAGCACTCCAGGAGCTGGTGGCATCCAGAAGGTTTTTTATCGTACAGGATAACTGTATAGATGTTTTTTATACCTGGAATACAGCCAGGGGTCAAGTCGAAGGGGAACGCATGGGAACGCAGTTTCTTCACTATTTTTGCAGAGGAACTGAGTTCCCATTGGTTCCACACACTATTAAGCTTGTCTTCAGAAGTTCAGTTATATCTTTCCCTGTTAAGTCACAATAAATTTAGGATTCAATACATATTTTTTGCTAAATTCCACATATATACAGTCAGGTCCAGAAATATTGGGACATCTACACAATTCTAACATCTTTGTCTCTATACACCACCACAATGGAGTTAGAATGAAACAAATAGACATGTGCACAGCACAAAATTTCGTTTTGAACTAATGGATTAGTCCTAAAATGCAATTTATTTAGTTGCTAAAGAAATTCGTTTTCAGTTCTTTAGTATGAAAATTAATTTCATTCATCCAAAAACCAATGGATACAATTACTATTGTAGTGGCTCCTCAGAGGGCTGAGATCGCTGCTTGTTACAGTATCTCTCACTCTCAGCACAATGTGGGCCATATTATCTAGCTGGTGCTAACTTAACCAGAGCTGTTGTAAACTTCCCAGAGCTATTATAGCCTATGGAGGTTTTCAGTTACAACAGCTCTGGTTAAGTTGGCACCAACATTGTAATACTGCCCCGTGTCAGGCAAAGCTGTTACAGTAACTGACTGCTGCTCATCACAGCGCTCAGAGTTTCAGTAAAACTAGTAAATAATATTTTTATATATAAGACGTTAGAACAATATTATTTACTTGTTTTACTGAAACTCTGAGCGCTGTGATGAGCAGCAGTCAGTTACTGTAACAGCTGAGCCTGATACATTGTACTGAGAGATAATGTAACAAGCAGCCGATCTCCGCGCTCACAGCCACTGGATTTAAAGGGCTAAAAAAAAAAAGGCTCCTCTCTGTATATGTTTAGAACATCCTCCTGCATTAATTGATACCCCTCTCTGTATAATGTATACAACATCCACCTGCATTAATTAATACCCCTCTCTGTATAATATATAGAACATCCTCCTGAATTAATGTCCCTCTCTGTATAGAACAGCCTCCTGCATTGGCATGTGGAGGGTGCAGAACTTCGGATGTTGCGATGTTGCGCTCTTCATTGCTGGTCTCCTTCACTCATCAATATAATATCACAAAAAGGACTGAAACTAAAATGTAGTGCATTTTATTTTAGTTTCTTTCGTTTTTTGTACTGAGCATTTTCGTTTCTCTTGAGTCATACTAAAACTAAATTATCCCAAAATTCGGACTAAATCGTTTTAGTACTAAAACGAATGCACATGTCTAGAAACAAACACAATGTGCTTTAACTGCAGACTGTCAGCTTTAATTTGAGGGTATGTACATCCAACTCAGGTGAATGGTGTAGGACTTACAGCAGTTTGCAGATGTGCCTCCCACTTGTTAAGGGACCAAAGGTAATGGGACAGAATAATAATCATAAATCAAACTTTCCCTTCTTAATACTTGGTTGCAAATCCTTTGCAGTCAATCACAGCCTGAAGTCTGGAATGCATAGACATCACCAGACACTGGGTTTCATCCCTGGTGATGCTCTGCCAGGCCTCTACTGCAACTGTCTTCAGTTCCTGCTTGTTCTTGGGGCATTTTCCCTTCAGTTTTGTCTTCAGCAAGTGAAATGCATGCTCACTGGGATTCAGGTCAGGTGATTGACTTGGCCATTGCATAACATTCCACTTCTGTCCCTTCAAAAACTCTTTAGTTGCTTTTGCAGTATGCTTTGGGTCATTGTCCATCTGCACTGTGAACCGCCGTCCAATGAGTTCTGCAGCATTTGGCTGAATGTGAGCAGATAATATTGCCTGAAACACTTCAGAATTCATCCTGCTGCTTTTGTCAGCAGTCACATCATCAATAAATTAGGCTTGTGCACCGATTTTTTTTTCGGTTCGATTCGGTCCGATTTGTTCGGATTTTTAAAATTTTCGATTCGGCTCGTTTCGACCGATTTCTGTTTCGATTCGGTTCGGTTCGGCTCGTTTTTCGTGTACATTTTTTTTTCAAGAATATCGACCATTTTTTGTGTTTTCGGGTCACTTTGCTCGTTTTTTGTATCGACTTTTCGTGATTTCGGAAATTTTCGTTTTTTCGGAACGTCTGTTCTCCTCGTTTCAAAGTGTCTAACTCTATTCGTTTTGACGTAAACTACTATGGTTTACTTTTTTTATACTTTATATATTTTTTTATAATAAATTTTTGGTTTGTTTTTCGGATCTGATAATTCATTCTGTCGATACGATAATTCTGGCGATTCTATCGTGGTTTTTTTTATTAAATAAAGATCCTTTTTTTCTTATGAATATACATTTCACAACTTTATTTAATCATATTAAAATGGTATGAAAGCCAAGGAACAAAAAAAATGAAACAACGATTTAAAAGACGCTAAACTGAAACAAGTGATACGTATTTACAAATACAAAATTTACAGAATCAGCGATATAACCGATAATAGTTAAATATACAATGTCCAGTATTACCGAAATGGAACCGAAATCACGAATGAAACCGAAATCATGAATAGAGCAAAAATAAATTTCGATTTGACACATTTCAAGTCCATTCGAAAAATCCAAAAAATTTTCGTTTCGGCTCGGAAAACTTTTCGGATCTGTCGGTTTTCGGGTCCGATCTGATTCGGAAATTTGGCAGAATCCGAAGACACGAATCGGGAAATTTCGTGAAAATTCCGAAATTCCGAAACCCGAAACGCACATCCCTACAATAAATACAATAGAACCAGTTCCATTGGCAGCCATACATGCCCACGGCATGACACTACCACCACCATGCTTCACTGATGAGGTGGTTTGCTTAGGATCATGAGCAGTTTCTTTCCTTCTCCATACTCTTCTCTTCCCATCACTCTGGTACAAGTTGATCTTGGTCTCATCTGTCCATAGGATCTTGTTCCAGAACCGTGAAGACTTTTTTAGGTGTTGTTTGGCAAACTCTAATCTGGCCTTCCTGTTTTTGAGGCTCACCAATTGTGGTGAACCCTCTGTATACACTCTGGCAAAGTCTTCTCTTGATTGTTGACTTTGACACACATACACCTACCTCCTGGAGAGTGTTCTTGATCTGGCCAACTGTTGTGAAGGGTGTTTTCTTCACCAGGGAAAGAATTTTTTGGTCATCTACCACAGTTGTTTTCCGTGGTCTCCCGGGTCTTTTGGTGTTGCTAAGCTCACCGGTGCATTCGTCTTTTTGAGAATGTTCCAAGCAGTTGTTTTGGCCACGCCTAATGTTCTTGCTATTTCTCTGATGGGTTTGTTTTGTTTCTTCAGCCTAATGATGGCTTGCTTCACTGATAGTGACAGCTCTTTGGATATCATCTTGAGAGTTGACAGCAACAGATTCCAAATGCAAATAGCACACTTGAAATGAACTCTGGGTCTTTTATCTGCACATTGTAATTGGGGTAATGAGGGAATATCACACACCTGGCCATGGAACAGCTGAGAAGCCAATTGCCCCATTACCTTTGGTCCCTTAACAAGTGGAAGGCACATCTGAAAACTGCTGTAAGTCCTACACTGTTCACCTGAGTTGGATGTACATACCCTCAAATTAAAGCTGACAGTCTGCAGTTAAAGCACATTGTGTTTGTTTCATTCCAACTCCATTGTGGTGGTGTATAGAGCCAAAGATGTTAGAATTGTGTTGATGTCCCAATATTTCTGGACCTTACTGCACATAAATTGAATCCTAAATTTATTGTGACTTAAAAGGGAAAGATATAACTGAACTTCTGAAGACAAGCTTTATAGTGTGTGGAACCAATGGGAACTCAGTTCTTCTGCAAAAATAGTGAAGAAACTGTGTTCCCATGCGTTCCCCTTCGACTTGACCCCTGGCTATATTCCAGGTATAACAAAACATCTATACAGTTATCCTGTACGATAAAAAACCTTATGGATGCCACAGCTCCTGGAGTGCTAGAATGTTATTAACCTCCCTGGCGGTGTTACCGAGTGTGTCTCGGGGTTAAATTTCACCGCTGAGAGTGGTAACCCCCGAGACACACTCGGGCTGTATACATCACCTCTCCCTGCGCTCCCTCGCTGATCTCTGCAGTCTCCACCGGCGATCGCTACCTCATACTTCCTGGATTCCTTCTCACGAGGAGGGAACCAGGAAGTAATGAGGTCGCGATCGCAGGAGGAGACTGCGAGGACATTGAGGGAGCGCAGGGAGAGGTAATGTATCCAGCGGCATCCCGAGTGTTGCTCAGGGTTACTGCTTCCAGCATAGGAATTTAACCCCGAGCTACACTCGGGATACCGCTAGGGGGGTAAAAAAAAAAACAACTATTGACCACTTGTAGACAGGAAATTTCTAAATAAATAGGGAGGTTAATAGTGGCAGACTGAGACCATGCAGGGGCTCCAGACAAAACATCCCCAGACTAACTCCACCCTGCCACATATGTCCTTCTTTCATCCCCAACCACACCCCAGAAAGGCACACACAGAGAGTGACCTATAAATATTGGTTTTGTGTTAATATCTTGCATTTTACTATTTTGTATTTCTGTAACCACTCAATGTTCTTGAACCCAGGACATACTTGAAAAGGAGAGAAATCTCAATGTATCCTTCCTGGTAAAATCCTTTATAAATAAATAAATAAAATAAATATCCAATTTAAGTGTGTGTTTGTGTTAAATTCGCAATTATAATTACTAATTGGGGGACAGAAACCTGGGTGAGTTTCCACACTTAAGGGGTTACGTAAGTACGGTGCCTGTTCGAAGGCAGTGAAATCCCCCATAGAGAAGCAATGGCTAATCTATTCAGAGAACACCGAACAGCAGTGAAAGGTTGTTAAAAATCCCTGCTGTTCGGTGGTTTCAGTCGGCAGGTTTATTCAGGTGAATCCCATAGGCTTCAATGTTAAAAATATTTTAATGCAATATCTAATAAACCGTTTATAATTTTAATCTGCAGTAAAAAGTCTTTATTTATATATTTTTAGAATCTTTTAGGCATTTATAGAGAAATTAGTTTCCGGTTTTTTTGATAGCGGTTTTTCTTTTTTCTGTAACAGACCTTTTTATTGTCATTCATAGGACCTTATATGTTAATTTCAGACATTTTCGTTCACTAGTGTTTTTGCAAACTGCATTTAAATTTTGACATTTTCAATCGGATTGTCGGCTTTCTTCTGCTGCTGGTTGGCGCTGTGCTCGGCGGCTCGTCAGCTGCGTTTGGCGGCCCTCCGGTGGGTTTGCAGTGGATGTCCGGCAGGTTGGGGGCGGCGGGCAAAGGGTTTGTGGCAGGTTTGCGGCTGGTTTGCGGCGGTTTGGCGACGGCAAATGGTGGCAGATTCCCTGCACTTTGGTGACCCTGCGGTGAATGCTGAATTCACTGCAGGGTGGGGAAATTTGATTCTCTGAAGTGCATCGAATGAAAGAGCACCGAAAAGTTGGCGACATTTCGGTGCTCTCTGATTAACCCCCTTTTATCCCGTTTTTTTAGGACTATGCAACTGAATATAGCAACTAGAGTCACAGGCAAAAGAAAAAATAAATATTCCAGAAAACACTGCCGCCAACATCAAGTCTTCCAAATCCTGTTATGGTCAAACCAGTGTGAATCCTCTTTTCTCTGCTGAGGGAAAATTGTATATTTTGTACCAGTTTATGCTCGGAAGTCTGTGGCCTCTAGTTGAGGCTTATCAGTAACTTGTGTCATTGGAACCGGGCCAGATCAATACCGTATTCTCTCATATGTCTGTAAACCCAGCAGGGATAGTAATCACAGTGATACAGAACTCTGCACCTACTGGAACAGATCAATACTCTGACATAGTTAGGCTTTGTTCGCTCACTAGCTTTGAGATATTCTGCATGCTCTACATGATTGCTTAAAGGTTTGTTTTCCCCTCATCCTGCTACACAGCACAGCTCCTTCCCTGATCTCACCAAATAACATCACCGTAATTGCGTTGACATGAAATAGCTGCACAAAACACAAAGGTTTGTCTTTGATTTGTTTTATGTGTTTTCCCCCTCTAGTATAGACTGTTGAAACAGCTTAAATAGGTAGTCTGCTTCTTAATACATATCTTGGCTCATTCAATCTGGCTCTGCTAAACTTCCCAAAATGATTTTACCTGTGGGGGATACGCCACATTTGTGCTCCTAAAATGAAGAGAAATTAACACAGGTTTCAAGGACTTTACAACTGACTCCCTGGAGGTAACCTGTACGATACCTTTGTAATGGTTTAGAATTGTATCCTTATTGTGTCAGACAGTTTATTTCACTTTTCATAGCATTAATTGTGTATTAAACCACAGTTCAATCCATAAATTGTTCAGTGGGTTTTTCTCCCTTGATTTGCTAAATGTACACCTATGGATCTTTTGTTACAAACAATAACATGTCTCTCTGTGTATAAACACATGTATGTAACCCATATCACTTGATCCATTCAAAATACGCTGCATTTTGAAGTTCTTCCTTAAAGTGTAACACATTGAGCCAGGTTAATGTGGATCGCAACATACTAACAAAGATTCTTATGGTTATTTAAAGTGTAAATGTCATACATACCAACTGTGTGTCACTGTTGCCTGATTTAATTTAGAGCATCCTTTACTACATCCCATTCATATAAAATACAACATAGAAAGTAACCCCAGCAGCAATCATTTCACCATGTTGGCTATAGCTTGAACTCTGACACACCTAAGTATGTACTTGAACAACATTTCTCTCAGGTTTAATACAGCAACTCAGTATCCCACATTATTCTACAGTTTAGCCTTTTGCTTTGTAATCTGTTCTTAACCTGTGGGGTCTTTCCTGCTCCCCTCAAACATGCCATGGTAGTCCCGATCCTAAAAAATCTGTCTCTGGATCCAACTGCTCCCTCCAACTACCGCCCCGTGTCCCTGTTCTCTTTTGCCTCCAAACTCCTTGAAAAGTTTGTGTATGCCTTTCTGATTGACTACCTCAACACCCACTCCCTCCTTGACCCTCTGCAATCTGACTTTCACTTACTGCACTCAATGGAAAAGTTTTTTGCGAAACTGACCAATGAACTTGTAACTGCTAAATCTAATGGGTGCTACCAGGTGCTGATCCTTCTTGACCTCTCTGCTGCCTTTGATACAGTTGACCTCTCGCTAGACTTGTGCACCGATTTTTTTTCGGTTCGATTCGGTTCGGTTTGTTCGTATTTTGTAAATTTTTGTTTCGGCTCGTTTCGGCCGATTTCCGTTTCGGTTCGTTTCGTTTTTCGTATCGACTTTTTCGTAATTTCGGAAATTTTCGTGTTTTTCAGAACGTCTGTTCTCCTCGTTTCAAAGTGTCTATTCGTTTTGACGTAAACTAATGGTTTTTCGGATCCGATATTTCTGTCGATATGATAATTCTGTCGATACGATAATTCTGCCATTGAGATTTCTCATGTTTGACAAGAAGGATACATTCAGGGTTATTCAGAGAGCGTGAAAAGCAGGAGAATGACTGGAGAATAACTGGAGAATGAAAAATTCTAGGTCAAAATAGCCAAACCAGAAAAATTCTCCCTTTCATCTCACTTTCCAAATCGGCTATTTTGACCTAGAATTTTACATTCTCCAGTCATTCTCCAGTCATTCTCCTGCTTTTCACGCTCTCTGAATAACCCTGATTGAGATTTCTCATGTTTTACAAGAAGGATACATTGAGATTTCTCTGGTTTTCCAGGAAGGATACATTGAGATTTCTCTGGTTTTACAAGAAGGATACATTGAGATGGGAATGATACAAAATTACAGAATCAGCGATATAACCAAAAAATATGTTGTCCGAAATTACTGAAATGGAACCGAAATCAGGAATGGAGCCGAAATTACGAATGGAACGAAAATGATTTTCGATTTTACACATTTCTAGTCCATTCGAAAATTCCGAACAAAATTTCGTTTCGTTTCGTAAATGTTTTCGGATCTGAAAATTTTCGTAAAATCGTCCGAATCCGAATGCACGAATAGGGAAATTTCGTGAAAATTCCGAAACCCGAAACGCACATCCCTACCTCTCGCTCCTCCTTCAAACTCTTAGTGATATAGGCCTTCAAGGTACTGTTCTTTCATGGTTCTCTTCCTACCTGTCCCAATGATCGGTTAGTGTTTCATTTTCTGGAAGTACCTCCACCAGGCAGCCTATCTCTGTTGGGGTGCCTCAAGGTTCAGTACTGGGCCCTCTTCTCGTTTCGATCTACACTGCCTCTCTAGGCAAACTGATCAGTTTCTTTGTTCCAGTACCACCTATACGCTGATGACACTCAAATATACCTCTCCTCCCCTGATCTCTCTCCGGCTCTCCTGAATCGTGTCACGGACTGTCTCTCCGCCGTCTCGAATTGGATATTTTTCTGCTTCCTTAATCTCAATCTTGCCAAACCTGAAATTCTCATTGTTACTCCCTCCAAGAAAAAATCCAGTACCACCAATCTCTCTACGAGTAAATGGGATGCTCATTAGCCTGACAAGCTCGCTGCCTTGGTGTCACTTTCAATTTTGACCTAACATTCTCTCCCCACATCCAGACAGTGACCAAATCCGGTTACTATCAACTCAAGAACATTGCCCGCGTCCGCCCTTTTCTGACGCAAGATACCGCAACGGTGCTGGTTCATGCTCTTATCATTTGACGATTACTGCAACTCGCTCCTTATTGGCCTCCCCAACTCCCATATTGCCCCTTTGCAATCTGTAAGGAATGCAGGTGCTAGGCTTATATTTCTCACCAGGCGCACCTCGCGTACCTCCCCACTCTGCCGGTCCTTCCATTGGTTTCCTTAACATTTCAGGATAAAGTTTAAAATACTGATGTTCATGTTCAAATCCCTCAATAACTCATCTTCCGTCTACATGTCTTTTGCTGCTACGCAAACACGTTCTGTCTAGACAACCCCTGTCGGTGGGCGAACTCCACCTATCAACGGTCTACACCCGCACAGCCAACTCTCGCCTCCAAGACTTTTCAAGGGCAGCTCCGGTCCTGTGGAATGACTTACCTCGCCCTATCAAACTCTCCCCTCTGCTCACCTACTCACACATGATTGAAGCTGCTTCTATGGCCCCACCATTCCCTAACCACTGGCACTAATGATCCTGTCATCCATAAAATTCCCCTTGTCTTCCTCAACCCCAATTCCTCCGGACTGAACGTTCCTATGAGCAGGGCCATCTACACTTCTTGTTTCCATCCTAAGGCCGTTTATCTGTATCTCGTTCCCATTGGCTATTGTAAAGAGCTGCATAAACTATTGGTGCTATATAAATTATGACAATAATAATAACAATTATAATTATTAGGTGCTACTGATGGATTTTTGATAATTTATGTTTGCTGAAAAGAAATATTAATTTATTAATAATTATATGTCATTTATTATGTAATTTGTTAACCATTATTTTTTAAAAATGTAAATGGTGGGGCAGGTTGCTGCACCATGGGCCTATGGGTTGTACTTGCCTCCTGGGCCAAAGGTTGACTGTAAGCTCCTGGTTGGAGGGATCTTCAGAACACGGCGCATGCGCGATCCCCGAGACAGGACCTGCATCTCCCCTGCTCCTGCACCTTGTCCTATAAATGCTTCCTGCCTGCATCAGAATGTAACAGAAGATGCCCTCCTATGACCGACAGCCTTTCCATTCTTCATTCATTTTACTTTCTTACATATTCCCATCTTGACTATTGCTTATAAATCCTCAATGCTACTTTTTATGTCAAACCTGGGAATAAAGAAATGCTGCCTGCTTTCTTTGGAACAATATCCCTATTTGAGAATCGCTATATTTAACATGAAGCTACATATGGTTTCCCCTACTAGAGAATGGATGTAATAGGCTTTCAGTTAGCACGCAGCAAGAAAGTTAAGTAGTATAATTGGCTTAGAGGTCTGTCTGTGTGTGGGTATACATATACAGTCATGGCCGAAATAATTGGCACCCCAGACATTTTTCCAGAAAATCAAGTATTTCTCACAGAAAAGTATTGCAGTAACACATGCTTTGCTATACACATGTTTATTCCCTTTGTGTGTATTGGAAAAAAACAAAAAAAGCGAGGAAAAAAGCAAATTGGACATAATGTCACACAAAACTCCAAAAATGAGCTGGACAAAATTCTTGGCACCCTTTCAAAATTGTGGATAAATAAGATTGTTTCAAGCATGTGATGCTCCTGTAAACTCACCTGGGACAAGTAACAAGTGTGGGCAATATAAAAATCACACCTGAAAGCAGATAAAAAGGAGAGAAGTTCACTTAGTCTTTGCATTGTGTGTCTGTGTGTGCCACACTAAGCATGGACAACAGAAAGAGGAGAAGAGACCGGTCTGAGGACTTGAGAACCAAAATTGTGGAAAAATATCAACAATCTCAAGGTTACAAGTCCATCTCCAGAGATCTAGATTTGCCTTTGTCCACAGTGCGCAACATTATCAAGAAGTTTGCAACCCATGGCATTGTAGCTAATCTCTCTGTGGGTGGATGGAAGAGAAAAATTGATAAAAGGTTGCAACGCAGGATAGTCTGGATGGTGGATAAGCAGCCCCAAACAAGTTCCAAAGAAATTCAAGCTGTCCTGCAGGCTCAGGGAGCATCAGTGTCAGCGCAAACTATCCATCGACATTTAAATGAAATGAAACGCTATGGCAGGAGACCCAGGAGGACCCCACTGCTGACACAGAGACATAAAAAAGCAAGACTGCAGTTTGCCAAAATGTACTTGAGTAAACCAAAATCCTTCTGGGAAAACGTCTTGTGGACAGATGAGACCAAGATAGAGCTTTTTGGTAAAGCACATCACATTACCTACAGTGAAATATGGTGGAGGTTCAATGATGTTTTGGGGTTGTTTTGCTGCCTCTGGCACTGGGTGTCTTGAATGTGTGCAAGGCATCATGAAATCTGAGGATTACCAAAGGATTTTGGGTCTCACTGTAGAGTCCAGTGTCAGAAAGCTGGGTTTGCGTCCGAGATCTTGGGTCTTCCAGCAGGACAATGACCCCAAACATACGTCAAAGAGCACCCAGAAATGGATGGCAAGAAAGCGCTGGAGAGTTCTGAAGTGGCCATCAATGAGTCCAGATCTAAATCCCTTTGAACACCTGTGGAGAGATCTTAAAATTGCTGTTGGGAAAAGGCACCCTTCCAATAAGAGAGACCTGGAGCAGTTTGCAAAGGAAGAGTGGTCCAAAACTCCGGGTGAGAGGTGTAAGCAGCTTATTGATGGTTATAGGAAGCGGCTGATTTCAGTTATTTTTTCCAAAGGGTGTGCAACCAAATATTAAGTTAAGGGTGCCAAGAATTTTGTCCAGCCCATTTTTGGAGTTTTGTGTGACATTATATCCAATTAGCTTTTTTCCTCCCTTTTTTTGCTTTGTTCTAATACATACAAAGGGAATAAACATGTGTATAGCAAAACATGTGTTACTGCAATACTTTTTTGTGAGAAATACTTGATTCTCTGGAAAAATATCTGGGGTGCCAACAATTTCGGCCATGACTGTAATTCAGTAATGACTGGCTGCGAGGCGGAGCGTAGTCAAATCAAACCTGCAAAATGCTTTACTTCGCTATGCTGTGCAGTGTATTTCAGATGACGAGCAAGCAGCAGAGAGGAGCGCAGCCCTTCCCTGCTGAGCCATTTCACCCTGTGTGCTGAACTCATTTTGGCTATTTTGTGTTCATCATGTTTAACCATTTGGCTGCGAAGGATACGCCCATCGCATTGTCTCGATCGCGCTCAGCACGCAGACGATGCACTCAGCGCGTCCTCACTTTGCAGCCACGATTAGCTGATCACTGTGGTCTCCTGGTGTGGGATCCCCGCCTCCGGGATCCCAGCCATCGCACTGACTTCATCACACCACAGCGCAATGATGTCTGTTTCAGGGCCCCTCTCCCCATCACTAAAGGCCAGAAAAGAAAGAAAGGTACCGCTGGAAAGGGCACAGTCTGACCTTTCCATCGGTGCCTCTCTCTAACCCCGTAAGCGCCGCTTCGCGATCCTGTCCCAGAGGTGGCTGACATCTTGGATCTCCCCAGCTCACTGACATCATCATGCATGGACGCGATGAAGTCAGTTGGGGAATTAACCCCTAGCTGCCACCTATGGTAGCGATAGTAGGTCGAAAAGAATTCCCGCATCTCCCAATTGGTGGCAGCTAGAGGGTCATGTTTTGTATAATTAGAAAGGCTGGAGCATGGCCTTTCCAATAATACCAAATATGCATTTTTAACGTGCGTTTAGGTGCACTTAATCACGGCCGCAGTAGTAGCAAATGACGGCCAATGACGGCCAATACACAAAGTACGGCCGCACGAAACCAGGTTTAGTGTAAAATAAAAGTTAAAAGAATTAATCAAATAAGTATAAAAAAATATATTTTTTCTTTTTTTATAAATTTATTAATGCAGCACCATTGTTCACGTAAATTATAATGTGAACAATGATGCTGCACTAATGAAAAATTTAGTACATATGGACAGCAAGCTGTTAGACCAGGAGGAGATTGAAAACAAATTCCTATAGCTTCATTGGACCAAGATGCTGCTGGTACAATCCTGAGAGTCTCTCTCTCTGGGTGGTTTAAACCGTTTCATAATAAAGTTTGTTTTGCATTAACTCTTTTTAGATGTACAAGAGTTTTTTATTTTAAATAATGTGTATGTGGAAAAATAAATATGTAAAGTAACATGGGGCAGAGAATGGGATTGTTTTATAACAGCACAGGTAAGTACACGGTTTTAAGGAGAGAACAGTAAATACTAGTGTATCAGTAAAATGCACAGTCCCAACATTGCACGGTTTTCAATTACAAAATGAACAATGATGCTGCACTAGCTCACCATCACATTTCTCATGTCACCAACAAGTGTGGAGGTGATGGCACAATCCATTCTTACGAATTGTTACATCAAAACCTAAACCGCCGCACTGCAGTGAAGAGCACTGGGGGGACTTTGGATCCCTGCGTCACTAATCTTTACACCTCACAAAGTCAAGTGAGGTGTCACTGCACAGGTCAGAGTCTGGCCTTTGCATTGATACCAACCATGACCATGTAAAATCTAAAAGAAAATAAAACAAAAAATACTTTTTTATTTATTTATTTTTAATTCAATGGCATTGTCCATTTGTCACGTATAAAATGAACAATACCACTGCTATTACTCAACTTTTAATTTCCCACGCAGGGAGAAAAAAATGATCTCTTGAATTGATAGTGTTTTATACATAGTCATATTATTCATAAAACATCATCCTCCAAAACACAAACGAAAATTTTCATTTTTTTCCATTTTTTTGTTAAAATTTTATATTTTCTCAGAAAAATGCAGTAACAGGTTCCCATTTCACATTTTTTTCAACAAGAATTCCCTATAGAATATATAACCACAATGGTTTTTGATGATAAAATAGGAAAAAATTATTTTACACTCTGCAAATGAATGAAAACTTAATGAAAAAATAATCACACAGTACCTTCCAGGTTAGATATACCCGTATCTGCGCTATTAAATAACCTAAAATATGATTTCATTTCACTGAATTCCGAAAAAAGCCACCAAAATATTCAGCTCCAGGCCCATAGAGATCTTAATCCGGCCCTGTCCCTTCCAACCCCCCCTAGGTTATTCCTTGCACCCCCTAATTTGAGCTATGTGCTTGGTATATTAACTTTCTAAGGCTAGGGTCAAACTAACGTATTATTCGCAGCGACAGTCAAAAAGTGCGTCTGAACGCATTGACGTATTTTTTCCCGGAATGCGTGAAAATGGTCAGATGATGCGCATTTTTGTGCGTGATTTTTTTACGGATCGTCAATAAAACACTTTTGCATCTGGACGTTATGTAGGATGGACATTAGTAGCGTCTGACATATCCTAATCACGCACACACGCCGCTATGCCGCTGCAGCGCACTCTGTACGTCAGTACTAGCAGTTCTGCGTTCTCGAAAAACGTTTCCACTTGCGTTGCGCGGCCGGGCTTTCGTGCGGCCGTACTTTGTATATTGGCCGTCATTGGCCGTCATTTGCTACTACTGCGGCCGTGATTAAGTGCGCCTAAACGCACAATAAAAATGCGTTAGTCTGACCCCAGCCATAGTCTTAGCGATTCATAGTTCATTATATATGTTGGAAGGTATCCTATGTGTTGTTACCATTCTATATTTTACTGTTCTAAATTAATATATATTGTTATTGTTGAACCAGAACTCTTTGATAAGAATAATTTGCAAAATATGCATTGAAACGGTTTTCTTTATCTTATCTTCAACATTTGGTAGTCATATTTCAAAGAATTCTAAGAATTTTTTCTTTCCTAGCACAGTGTTTATGATGGTATCACAGGGCTACACAGCAATAAAATTCAAAACAATGTGTGGTGTGTATGAGCATATCACAGCACTACAGCAATAAAACTTACAGTAATGTGCAGGAGTGTGAGTTTTATTGTTGTGGAGCTCTGATACGCTCATACACAGCACACATTACAGCGAGTTTCATTGCTGTGGAGCTCTGTGATACACCCATACACACTGCACATTACTGTGAGTTTTATTGCTGTGGAGCTCCGTGATACTCTCATACACACTGAACATTGTGAGTTTCATTGTGGTGAAGCTCTGATACGCTTATACACAGCACACATTACAACAAGTTTTATTGTTGTGGAGCTCAGTGATACATGCTTGTACACACTACGCATTACTGTGAGTTTTATTCCTGTGGTGTACACAAATGCTGGCGGATTATCCAGCAAGTGTCAGCATACCCAAAAAAAAAAACTGTTAAAAATTGTTGGCAAGGTGGTGCTGAGAAACACCGGGCACTTTTCAAAAGTGTAATCCAGACAGCAAAAGGAGAAGCGGCAGTGCTTAGTTTTGCCTTTTGCTGTTTGGGCTATATTTTTGAGAAGGAAAAAAGGTGTCATCTGCGCTCGTTTCTATGTGTTCCATGTACAACAAAACTGAGGTTTTTGTTTGTTTCAATGGCCATTGCAACGTAAGCTCACTCGCCACTTCACAGCACCTCTTTACAGAGTGAGTACCTAACAATTGTAACCAAAAGGCCGCTCTACTGAGCAGCTCCAAGCCTCTCCTGCTGCTTTTCAGCCAAGGAGAGGCAAAGATGGTGGGCTTTATTTATACACGCACCAAACACTTCCCATTTGGGATTAAAAACAAAAACATGGAAAGAGGAACAGCTGCAGAACGACGGACTGGTGTTACAAGCTGTAATGCCCCGCGCCGCGGTTGGACCGCGGCCGCCATGTTGGGACGCCTGACAAACTCACCTGAGGTCCCCGTGGCGCGTCGCTCCCTGGTTCCGGCCTGCAGCTCGAGGGAGGAGAGCCAGGATGTGTCCCACGCCGCCTCCGCGATCCGTCTGAGCAGAAGGCAGGCGCGCATGCGCGATCGTCCATCCTAGAGCATGAAGACCTAGGTACTCTGGCGCCCTCTGCTGGTCAAGTTAAGGTACTGCACCCCACCTGCACTGGAGATCCTCGTATACCACCAATTAATTTACCTAGCACTCAGGTATCCTCATTCCACCTGCGAGTCCCAGGTGAATGGTGTTCGTATGATTCCTTGAACCCTATTTAAACCTGCCGCCTTCTCCATCTCACTAACCAGGTTATACTGTGGTTATACCACGTTACCCAGTGGTTCCCCTTCGTGTTCCTCTAAAAGGATTCTGACTTCCGTTCCTGCTGCCAGGGTACAACGCCGCTCTGGTTCCTGTTGCCACGGTACAACGCCGCTCTGGTTCCTGTTGCCACGGTACAACTCCGGTTCCTGTTGCCACGGTACAACTCCGATTCCTGTTGCCACAGTACAACGCCGCTCTGGTTCCTGCTGCCACGGTACAACGCCGCTCTGGTTCCTGTTGCCACGGTACAACTCCGGTTCCTGTTGCCACGGTACAACTCCGATTCCTGTTCCACGGTACAACGCCGCTCTGGTTCCTGTTGCCACGGTACAACGCCGCTCTGGTTCCTGTTGCCACGGTACAACGCCGCTCTGGTTCCTGTTGCCACGGTACAACTCCGCTCTGGTTCCTGTTGCCACGGTACAACTCCGCTCTGGTTCCTGTTGCCACAGTACAACTCCGCTCCGGTTCCTGTTGCCACGGTACAACTCCGCTCCGGTTCCTGTTGCCACAGTACAGCTCCACTCCTGTTGCCATGGTACAGCTCTGCTTCCGCTCCTGCTGTCACAATACAGCTCCGCTTCTGTTGTCACGATACAGCTCCGCTTCTGTTGCCACGATACAGCTCCACTTCTGTTCCTGCCACCACGGTACAGCTCCATTCCGCTTCCATATTCAAGATTGCCATTACAGTACCAGTTCCACCTCTCGGCATACCTCTATTCCTGGACTACTTCCAAGATTACAACCGTACTTATTTATCCTTACAACTCTTCGTTCTGGACTTTTATTTCTGTCAAAAGAAACTTTACATTACTTTATTCTGGACTTATATTTTGTTGCCTTCAGTAAAGTTTAACCAATCATATTCCTTCTGGTCTCCTCCTTCGGCTTGCCATTGGGTTCCATACACCCAACACCATACAGGGGTCAAAGCCTCTGTCCTTACACAAGCATGATATAAATAAATACAGAAAAAATGGCGTCGCGCCCATACTCACCGGAGTGGCTGCAACTGCCAGGAGTAACAGCCCAGTTAATGTATAAAACATAACAAGGAAAAAAGGTGTCATCTGCGCTCGTTTCTTTGTGTTCCATGTACAACAAAACTGAGGTTTTTGTTTTTAATCCCAAATGGGAAGTGTTCGGTGCGTTTATAAATAAAGCCCACCATCTTTGCCTCTCCTTGGCTGAAAAGCAGCAGGAGAGGCTTGGAGCTGCTCAGTAGAGCGGCCTTTTGGTTACAATTGTTAGGTACTCACTCTGTAAAGAGGTGCCGTGAAGTGGCGAGTGAGCTTACGTTGCAATGGCCATTGAAACAAACAAAAACCTCAGTTTTGTTGTACATGGAACACATAGAAACGAGCGCAGATGACACCTATTTTCCTTGTTATGTTTTATACATTAACTGGGCTGTTACTCCTGGCAGTTGCAGCCGCTCCGGTGAGTATGGGCGCGACGCCATTTTTTCTGTATTTATTTATATCATGCTTGTAACACCAGTCAGTCGTTCTGCAGCTGTTCCTCTTTCCATGTTTTTGTTTTTAATCCCAAATGGGAAGTGTTTGGTGCGTGTATAAATAAAACCCACCATCTCTGCCTCTCCTTGGCTGAAAAGCAGCTGGAGGGGCTTGGAGCTGCTCAGTAGAGCGGCCTTTTGGTTACAATTGTTAGGTACTCACTCTGTAAAGAGGTGCCGTGAAGTGGCGAGTGAGCTTACCTTGCAATGGCCATTGAAACAAACAAAAACCTCAGTTTTGTTGTACATGGAACACATAGAAACGAGCGCAGATGACACCTTTTTTCCTTGTTATGTTTTATACATTAACTGGGCTGTTACTCCTGGCAGTTGCAGCCGCTCCGGTGAGTATGGGCGCGACACCATTTTTTCTGTATATATTTTTGAGAAGCACTTGCTTTTTTTGGCACTGCAATACTGACATTTATTTTGCAACAATGGCACGTAAGGGGTTATTCAAAGAGAGACGAATTGGCTTCAAAATTGCACAGAAAGGTGAATTTCCCTGTATGGTGCAATTTCGGTGCCATTCGACTATTCAAAAGCTGGCAATTCGCCAAATATGTGCAGTATGTTGAAGCAGTTTTGAGCCGTATTTGGAAGGCAGCAGCAGCAGTTTTTCTTCTTTATTCTGAGGCCTGCCTATCACCAAGTCCCTGCATGCAAATTCCACCTTCTCACCTTCCAGGGTGCACCACACACTGGAACTGTGGGTAGGGGTAGGGCGTCACTCCCTCCTCATGACATCAGAGCGGGCTGGGAGCCTGCAAGGAGGATGGGAAGAGGAGAGAGGGAGAAAGGGAGAATCCAGCAACACGGGGAAGTCTGTGACTTAGGGCACCTGGTGGACAATTAAGTGCTCCCAGCTGCATTTTAGGGGAGCAGCAGGGGCACATCGCCCGGTAGGTAGTTTAAAAATTTGGATCCCTATCAAAGCAAGTGATCGGGGAGTCAAATTAATTTTTGCACCTCCACCTAGTCTCGTTCTCTTAGGTGGCCACCTGAGCCACCTTATAGTAAGCACCGGCCTTGACCTCACCACTTGGTAAACCATTGATGTGGGGTGTATGTTAAAGTAAAACGTCCTGGAAAGCTCACCAGGGATGTGAACAGCTAGTGCTTCTGATTTATTTAGGTTTATTTCATAACCACTTAGAGATAAAAGGAGGATAAGAGATCAGTCAGAGATTTCAGGGAACCGGAGGGGCTAGTCAAAAATAATAGAATATCGTCGAAATTAACGCAAATACTATACTAAGGGCTATATTCACTAGTTGTCAATAAATTAACTACAGAAATCGTTACACATAACATCTCTTGTAGTACTTTTATTGATGGGAAACGCCATTCTATTTCTGCCGCAAGCTGAGCTTGGATGTAGCCGTTTCCCTTTGTGAGGCTACTGTAAATTAAAGTCTCTTATATTTATTATGGGAGAAGTTAATTGTAACCTCCGTGTAGAAGCCAAAGCTCTTCCAATGTAGGCTGCGCTTCCAAACAGGAGACGGCATTTCACTAAGAAATACTGACTCCTAAAAGTTGGTTTTAAATGATTTTGCAAATGCAAAAATGGCATAACACGCTCATCTAACCACCCATTAAATCCCATACTCCCCTCTCATCCCACTGTGAAAAGGACAAATAGTTCCTAGTCTCACTCCGTGATCACTTTTAGTCTCTACGTGATCTTGCTAGAGGGAGCTTGCAGCTGGAACGCGCAAATGGACTCCACGAGCTGATACTCGCAGAGGCGCGGACACTGCTGCTGGTATCTGGCAGCTTTGCGCTGCGTTCCTTGGCTAGGCGCTAAGAAAGACCCTAACCTGGAATAAGACGGTAAAATGGAGACGGTAAGGGAAAATCTACAGGTGCATATTTTCTTGCTTATTGTCTCTGTTTTACCACCAACTATGGAATAAGGCACTCACTGTTGCCTAATGTAATGCAGATCCTTTTTATAAGCATTAATAATTCACTAAAGACTCAAAATAATTAGTCCCCTATTAATTAGTCCCCAAAAATACAGCACAGTATAGTTACACATTCTACACATACCGAAACAAAAAAATTGTGAAGTCGTGCATATTTTTTTTATTACTGCAGCATGTATACTCAGATTTACTTTGACAGGCGCAAAAACTTAAGTGAGTCAATTAAGATAAATTGATGTCAATTAAGGTTCTTAATTCTGATTGGCTGAATCCCAAAAAAACAGTCCACACACAGATTTACGTGTGCAATGTTACTGCGCGTGTATTACACTTTGTTTTGCGCATCGTTTTTACGAACGTTATTTTTTGATGGATGAGAATATGCGTTTGGATCGGTATACCACGTTAATTTTCGTGCGATAACGCTGGATGATGTGCGCAAAAAAAATTGTGCTGCGCGAATGAAATTGCGTGAAGAATGTAATAGGGGCTTAACCACTTGGCTGCTAAGGACGCGCTCAGCACGTCCTGCCGAGTGCACCTCCCGTGCTATGGAAGCGCTGAGCGGGATTCCGGCTAATTGCTGGCCCCCCCGGTGCGGGCTGACATCTTGCATGTCAGCCCGGCACTCCGGGACCCCGGGGGGTAAGATAGATGTCATTGCAGCGGCACGATGACATAAATTTCAGGTGCCCCCCCCGTGAGTGCAGCGGAGGTGCCTGAAAGGTAGGGGGGAGGTCTTTCGGACCTCTCTCCCTCCCGATCGCCGGGTTCCAGCGGCTAAAGGCAGGCATGGTTTGGAAGGGCACAGCCTGCCCTTCCAAACCATGCCTGGCTTTAACCCCTTGGGTGCCGGATCACGATTCAGCGCCAAAAAGCGCCAAATTGTGATCCTGTTCGATGTCGGCCAAGCTTCCGGGAACTCCCCCTGACGACTGGTGTCATCGTGCATAGCACAATGACGTCAGTCCTGTAGTTAACCCCTAGTTGCCACCAATGGTGGAGATAGGGGGTTCCAATGAACCCCCTATCTCCCGATCCGTGACAGCTAGGGTTTAATGCCAGAGCATGGCCTTTCCAACGATACCAAGCATGACCATGTAAAAGTTAAAGAAAAATAAATAGAAATAAAAAAATATTTTAAAAAAACAAAATAAACAAGTTTTTTTTGTTTTATTTGTTAATGCAGCAATATTGTTCCCATTTCAATTATAATGTGAACAATCATGCTGCACTAACGATTTTTGTATGCGGTGCGTTTGTTAAAAATAGCAACATTTTCCCCAAAAAAAAATGTAACGAGTCCCCATTTCTTATTTTTTTAACAAGCGCAACCCATAGAAAATATAACCGCAAATGCTCGCATGTTAAAATGTGAAAAAAAAAAACACTTTACAAGTTGTAAATTATAGAAAATTCATATTTTATTGCATTTTTTGTTATAATATACAGACAGGACATGACGTATACATATAGTAATGATATATTATGAATCTGCCGAGTCTGCCGGAAAGAACGATATATAATATGTCTGAGTCATATATTAAAATAAGCCTTCAAAACGCCGTTAAACATGATGAGCGAAACCGGTAAAAATGAGCTCAGCACAGAGGCGTGAAATGGCTCAGCAGCGAAAGGGTTAATGGGCACAATTTGGGAAAATGCTGGTTTAAAATATTGAATTGATTTAGGTAACACCAACTTGCCCCTTTAAATCTGTAATTGGACACAGAGACAGAATTAATTTGCTGTATTTTTAATAGGAAATATTAATATATAATTATATACATGATCAAAAATAAAAAAAAATTCCCCATTTATTCAAATATTTTAAAGGGACACTGAGAGCAAAAAAAATTAACTGTACTGGTTTTGATTATTTTATGCTGCTGACAGTGCTTTTTTTCTGGAAAAATAGTTAGGGGAACTCTCACGTCTGGGGAAAAACTGATTATTATGAGTATTTTCATGTCCTAATAAACAATAGTTGTAGCTCACTTAAAGGAAGACACTATAAAAGGGAACCATAGTTTTTAATACAGTGTTCCTTTAAATGAACTACAACTATTGTTGTAACCCTATGGGGGTTATCCACTAAGTGCCTCTATTGCAAGAAAAGTCTATATTGCAGTGTAGTTAGCTGGTTTTTTTTTGCAACGCTGGCACTGAGTGGATAATCTTCTAGCATTTGTGAGCACCACAGCAATGAAAAATGAAACTCACAGTAATGCGCAGTGTGTATGAGCTACACAGCAATGAAACTCACAGTAATGCGCAGTGTGTATGAGCTACACAGCAATGAAACTCACAGTAATGCGCAGTGTGTATGAGCTCCACAGCAATGAAACTCACAGTAATGCGCAGTGCTTATGCGCTCCACAGCAATAAAACTCCACTATCCACCAAGTACTGTTTGAATAATATTGGGGGACTCCAATGAGAGAGTGTTTGACCTTGAGAACACCTCCACGTGGTGGTAACAGCAGCTTTTGGTAAATGTTGTATCGTGGGAAAAATACACATAATGGAAACGAGATAAAAACTTTATTGTTTTTCCTTTTTACATGCAATTATTTAAAACAAAGAAAAAAAACAGCAGCATGTATTTTATAATATGGTTTTATTTGTAATGCACAAGTAATCTAGTTACATCTTATGTAAGTGGTAATGTCCCTTTAAAGAAGCAGGTATCAACCAATAAAGACATAAAAAAAAGGAGCAGCACAACCATAGACTAAATATATATTTTTTTATATTCTACTAGGTGTAAAGCCTGCCCAGAGGGCAGTCTATTGATAAGTGTGGTGCATTGTGCTTGGTTCTGTGCTCTGTGCCGTTTATTCTGTTGTGCTCGGCTCTGTGCCGTCTATGGTACTGTGCTCGGCTCTGTGCCGTCTATGGTACTGTGCTCGGCTCTGTGGCGTTTTTATTGTGCTCGGCTCTGTGGCGTTTTTATTGTGCTCGGCTCTGTGGCGTTTATTCTGTTTTGCGTTTATACTGCCCCTGCTCATGGATATATGCCCCAACACGTGGATACTGCCCCAGCTCGTGGATACTGCCCCAGCACGTGGATACTGCCCCAGCTCGTGGATACTGCCCCAGCACGTGGATACTGCCCCAGCACGTGGATATTGCCCCAGCACGTGGATGGATACTGCCCCAGCACGTGGATACTGCCCCAGCACGTGGATATTGCCCCAGCTCGTGGATATTGCCCCAGCACGTGGATATTGCCCCAGCACGTGGATACTGCCCCAGCACGTGGATACTGCCCCAGCACGTGGATATTGCCCCAGCTCGTGGATATTGCCCCAGCACGTGGATATTGCCCCAGCTCGTGGATACTGCCCCAGCACGTGGATACTGCCGCAGCTCGTGGATATTGCCACAGCACGTGGATACTGCCCCAGCACGTGGATATTGCCCCAGCACGTGGATGGATACTGCCCCAGCACGTGGATACTGCCCCAGCACGTGGATTCTGCCCCAGCACGTGGATACTGCCCCAGCTCGTGGATACTGCCCCAGCATGTGGATATTGCCCCAGCACGTGGATACTGCCCCAGCACGTGGATACTGCCCCAGCTTGTGGATATTGCCCCAGCACGTGGATACTGCCCCAGCTCGTGGATACTGCCCCAGCATGTGGATATTGCCCCAGCTCGTGGATACTGCCCCAGCACGTGGATATTGCCCCAGCACGTGGATACTGCCCCAGCACGTGGATACTGCCCCAGCACATGGATATTGCCCCAGCTCGTGGATACTGCCCCAGCATGTGGATATTGCCCCAGCACGTGGATACTGCCCCAGCTTGTGGATATTGCCCCAGCACGTGGATACTGCCCCAGCACGTGGATACTGCCCCAGCACGTGGATATTGCCCCAGCACGTGGATATTGCCCCAGCACGTGGATATTGCCCCAGCTCGTGGATACTGCCCCAGCACGTGGATACTGCCGCAGCTCGTGGATATTGCCACAGCACGTGGATACTGCCCCAGCACGTGGATGGATACTGCCCCAGCACGTGGATATTGCCCCAGCACGTGGATACTGCCCCAGCACGTGGATACTGCCCCAGCACGTGGATACTGCCCCAGCACGTGGATATTGCCCCAGCACGTGGATATTGCCCCAGCACGTGGATACTGCCCCAGCACGTGGATACTGCCCCAGCTTGTGGATATTGCCCCAGCACGTGGATACTGCCCCAGCACGTGGATATTGCCCCAGCTCGTGGATACTGCCCCAGCACGTGGATATTGCCCCAGCACGTGGATACTGCCCCAGCACGTGGATACTGCCCCAGCTTGTGGATATTGCCCCAGCACGTGGATACTGCCCCAGCACGTGGATACTGCCCCAGCACGTGGATATTGCCCCAGCACGTGGATACTGCCCCAGCACGTGGATGGATACTGCCCCAGCACGTGGATATTGGCCCCCCAGCTCGTGGATATACTCATCTACATCGGCCCTCCAGCGATGGCAGTCCCGCTTCCAGCGTTCTCTCTCTCTCTCTCCGTTGGTCGCCGGGATGACGTCACGAAAGCCTTTGACCCCCGGGGTCAAAGGCTTTCGTGACGTCATACCGGCGACCAACGGAGAGAGAGAGAAGACGCTGGAAGCGGGACCGCCATCGCTGGAGGAGCTAAGGGCCGATGTAGGTGAGTATGTGTAGGCAACATCCCCCTACATTGGCCCGGAGCCTCAGCGGTGGCTGTCGCAGGCTGCTCGGCCGGCCTCCAGGCTTAGGCGAGCCCCCGGCTCGGCTGGGCCTGTAGCCCAAGCCAAGCCGGGGGCTCGCCTGAGCCTGGAGGCCGGCCGAGCAGCCTGCGACAGCCGGAGGACAGTCACCGCTGGAGCTCAGGGCTAATGTAGGTGAGTATGTGCTCTCCACACCCACCCTGCTTACTCGGCCGGTATCCAAGCTTAGGCGAGCCCCGGCTTGGCGTGGGCCTAGAGGCCCAGCCGAGCCGGGGACTCGCCTGAGCCTGGAGGACGCCGAGCATGCAACTCGACCGGCCTCCATGCTCAGGCGAGTCCCCGGCTCGGCAGGGCCTCTAGGCCCAAGCCAAGCCGGGGGCTCGCCTAAGCTTGAATACCGGCCGAGCAAGCAGGGTGTGTGTGTGTAGAGCACATACTCACCTACATCGGCCTCGAGTCCTCCACCGGTTCCACACATACTCACCTACATCGGCCCTTAGCTCCTCCAGCGATGGCGGTCCCGCTTCCAGCGTCCTCTCTCTCTCCGTTGCTCGCCAGGATGACGTCACGAAAGCCTTTGACCCCCGGGGTCAAAGGCTTTCGTGACGTCATTCCGGCGAACAACGGAGAGAGAGAGGATGCTGCAAGCGGGACCGCCATCGCTGGAGGAGCTAAGGGCCGATGTCGGTGAGTATGTGTTAGGCAACATCGGCCCTGAGCTCCAGCGGTGACCTCCTCGGCCGAGCAGGCTGCTCGGCCGGCCTCTACGCTTAGGCGAGTCCCCGGCTCGGCTGGGCCTGTAGGCCCAAGCCAAGCCGGGGGCTCACCTGAACCTGGAGGCCCGCCTAGCAGCCTGCTCGGCCGGAGGAGGTCACCGCTGGAGCTCAGGGCCGATTTGGTGGAGTATGTTTTGGGAATTTAGGCCCTGAGCTCCAGCGGTGACCTCCTCCGGCTGTCGCTGGCTGCTCGGCGGGCCTCTAGGCTTAGGCGAGTCCCCGGCTGGGCCTGTAGGCCCAAACCAAGCCGGGGGCTCGCCTGAGCCTGGAGGCCCGCCTAGCAGCCTGCTCGGCCGGAGGAGGTCACCGCTGGAGCTCAGGGCCGATTATGGGGACTATGTTTTGGAACTTTGGCCCCGATCCTCCAGCGGTGACCGTCCTCCGGCTGTCGCTGGCTGCTCGGCGGGCCTCTAGGCTTAGGCGAGTCCCCGGCTCGGCTGGGCCTGTAGGCCCAAACCAAGCCGGGGGCTCGCCTGAGCCTGGAGGCCCGCCTAGCAGCCTGCTCGGCCGGAGGAGGTCACCGCTGGAGCTCAGGGCCGATTATGGGGACTATGTTTTGGGAACTTTGGCCCCGATCCTCCAGCGGTGACCGTCCTCCGGCTGTCGCTGGCTGCTCGGCGGGCCTCTAGGCTTAGGCGAGTCCCCGGCTCGGCTGGGCCTGTAGGCCCAAACCAAGCCGGGGGCTCGCCTGAGCCTGGAGGCCCGCCGAGCAGCCAGCGGCAGCCGGAGGACGGTCACCGCTGGAGGATCGGGGCATCTGGCCGTGTAAACACACGGGTAGCTGCGCGCGGCTCGTGCCGTTTTTTTTTTTTTTTTTTCACGCGGCCGGCACGCGCAGCTACCTGTGTGTTCTAACGGCCGCCTTCAAATGTCCGTCGCGCATGCGCAGTAGGGTTTTGGCGACGGACAGTTTTTAGCTTATCCTTTTATAGTATAGATTATATGCATACAAAAATGACATACATGAAAAATAAATACATAAATCTCATTATAATTATTTACCAAACATGGTATAAAACTGTAGGGGTTATTCAAAGAAAGCCAAATTGGCTCCAAAATTGCACCGAACGTTGAATTTCCCCGTACAGCTCAATTTCGAAGCCATTCAACTATTCAAAAAACAATCAGTCCTGATTTTCGGTGCTTTCATTCAGCAGGTTTAATCAGGCAAATACCATAGGTTTCGATATAAAAAATATTCCTGTCTTTGTTAAATATTTATTAAAGCGTGTATTCTTTTAATTTTTTTAGACATTTTTCGGGATTTTTTCAATATTTATGATTATAATATTCGGCTGTATTTGTAATCGATCCGAACTAAATCTCACTAGTCTAAAAGAAAACGGTTTCCTGTTTTCTTGACTGATGATGCTCTTTAAATTAATTAGTGTATCTTTAATTAACTTTGATCAGCTATTCATGCATTTTCTTTTAAAAAATTGCATTTTCTTCAAATCCATGAAATACAATATCTAGGTATATTATACAAAGTGTATATATAAATAGACATATATAAATGAAAATGTTTGTCTTCCCTTTAATCATATAAAAATATAAGATGTCATAGCTTTCTACTCATGTTTCACATAAGCCATAATAAAACACCGAAGAAACAACAAGTCAAGTGCAGCTCCTAAGACATCAAGTGCCCTTCTGTAAAAATGAATGCTTACATTACACTCTTGTATAGACCAAGAGAGATTCATCTTGATGGACTAGAGGACTCATGACCTTTTTTATCCTGCTTTGAACTAGCAAACAATCCATAATTTTTCCAATACAACTTGATGGACTGAATTACATAATATCAGTTATTTTGGTCAAAATGTGGTAGTTTATGGTCAGAGACAAAATATTCATGATGCTTATAGAAGAAACCTTGGACCACTTGTTGAGTGTTGAGACTGAATGATAAAATAATACAGATAAGCCACATTTTCATTAAAAGAGGTTTCTCAATATCTGACCCTGGCCAGATAGCTAAGTCTAGGGAGGGAGGGGGGTTAAAGGACCATGACGTACATAGTACATCCTTGGTCCTTAAGGGGAATTTTCCCCAGGACGTACTATGTACATCAGTGGTCCTTAAGGGGTTAACTCCGGCCCTGCTGGAGGACCAAGGTTGCTGGCCAATGATGTTGAGTATTGAAAGAGGGAAGCATGTAGTCAAAGCTGAGAAGTATTTTACACTTGTGGTTTGGTTTTCAAACCAGTTCTCACTCAGTGTTGAGGAACAAGGAGGATACCTTCAATGTGCCTACTTTATCAATAGAACAGATTTCAAATTTAAATCTTAAAAGTTAGAATTAATAATTATATTATTTTGTGCCATTTATAAGGCTTAGTTATTTAATCAACAAACATATTGGTGACTCTAGGACTGAACCATGCATTCCTAACTTGTTCACATTTCATGCAGTTTAAGGCTGGGGTCAGACCAGCGCATTTTTAATGTGCGTTCTGGCGCACTTAATCACGGCCGCACTAGCAGCAAATGACGGGCAATGACAGCCAATATACGAAGTACGGTCGCACGAACGTCCGGCCGCGCAACGCAAGTGGAAAATGAACGCATTTTTTAGAGAACGCAGAACAGCTAGTACGGACGTACAGAGTGGGCTGCGCCCGCTAGCGGTGTGTGTGTGATTTGGAGACGTCAGACCCTGCTCGTGTCCGGCCAACATAACGTCCAGACGCAAAAAGTTTCCTGGTTTGGATTCGTAAAACATCACGCACGAAAATGCGCATCGTATGACCGTTTTCGCATATTCCGTGAAAAAATACATCAATACGTTCGGACGCACTTTTTTACGTTCGCGTGTAAAAATGCTTTCGTTTGTCCCTAGCCTAAAAGGCAAAACACGCCGAGCTGAAATGTCAGATCAGATATTTTAGTAATATGAACCATACCTGTTGTAGTTAAATGAACCGCGATTATTGACTGAAGTTGTTACAGGTTCATTTGGTGTTTGAAAAGTTTCTACTACAGTATATGAGTCTCTAGATTTCACTCTTTAAATAGTATCAAGGATTATTACTCACTATATTTTTGGTATTTGTGATTAAAGTTTCAGGTATGCCAACGGAGGACTAGTGAAACCATAAATAATTGTCAAATCATAATAACTCCTATAACCAGGGGTTAACATGCTCCAACAGATTGGAACTATCTATATTTAATGTAACAAGGTTTGATTGCATAACAGAAAAATTGCTAAAGATAGCCAACAGAAAATGTACTCACTAACCAAGTACAGTAATATTGTCGTTTTTGTAGACACATGAGCCCTTTAATTCAAAAATTACCATAAATTATTTTGTAGAGATAGATAATTAATGGAAATATAGCAAAGTAGCAACTAGGATGATTGCTATTGAAGGTTGCAGACACTTGGCAACCAGGACATTTAATTAATGAATTTCAATAAATATTTTTTAAAAATTAACAGAGGCCTTGCTTGTGCAAGTATACAGTAGTCATACATCTGATCAATGGTGCAGCCGATTGTCGCTATCTCATGGACAGTTGATAACATGAGAAACAAGGAGTGTGAAATTGTGAATAATTGTACAAACTTTGCGGTAGAAACAAAAAAAAGAAGATTTTATCCATTAGAGACCAAATACAGCTGTGATGTCACAGTCACAAAGGTAATAATAAAATTTGACCAGTGTGGTGTCAACCACACGTTTTCTATATTGTCTCCCTTCTCATCTAATTTTGTGTGAATCGCCTCATTAGGGAAGGAGAGTGAAAATTGGGGTCAAGGTATTTAAAGCTGACCTGTGCAAAGGGCAAGCACTGCCGGAGCCCACCGAGGTTTCACTTCATAGCTTGTCTGGACCACCCTTGCGGTGACACCAATTCAAGGCTCATTTTATAAAGGCCTTATTAATTATTGTCTTTATGAGGACGAGGAGAAGCCATATAAAGAAATGTGTCATTCTTAGAGAGGGAGTGGGAAGACAAAAAAGGAGGAGATAAAGAAATGCAACATCAAAAGACAGGCTTCCTTTTTTCCTCTGCTTTTCATGGTGCAAAACCTCAAAGGAGGTTGTGGAACAATCAGGCTTTGCGGTCTGGTTCTTTCTGGCAATTACACTCAGCTGATGGGCTGAAAGGAATTGAATAGAAGGGTTCAAGGCCTTCTCTAGCATTTCATAAAACAGGCTTTCCAAAGCAGCCGAGCTACAGACACGACAGAAATCATTTCAAATAGAGACTCACAGCCAAGATTCATTAATTCAACGGCCTAAACAATTAGTTGCACATGTAAAGTCTCTATATACATGTTGTTAAAAATAAAACTGTTATCCAAAACCAGCGTGGTACTTTCTAAATAAATAATATTAATGGTTATATTAATAAATTTGCCCGTCCATATGGTTTAACATCGATGAAGCACTTTGAAAGTGAAATATTTCAGATATTTGAAGGGAAAAAAAGTTGGATAAATAAGTTACCATAGTAAAAAAATGTAACCTGTTCAAATTGTAGAAAATTTGTGCGGTTCCTACATATTGGTCCTTACCTCATAATTCACAAGACACACTTTGAAATTTGCTTTGACATAACACTACTACGGCTGTTGTAGTCTTTGTGCTATACAACAAAATGAAATTTTAAATAATTGAAAAGAACAAATGTTTGCAAAGAAATGTGACTGCTGCTATCAAGAGATTTGTAAAAAAAAAACGTAAAATGACAATTTACTATATTTAAACATATGTATTCTATGTAAGAAATATATATTTCTTTCAGTGTTATGCTTGAATTTTTCACCTAACGTTATTTTTTCCCCCAAAAAATAAAAATGTTTCGTCAGATATTTGTTCTAATGTTTTTTGTCCAAAATAGTGCCAATCTGGTAGACTATTAGGCCATTATAGGTGTTAGTAGTATGGAGTATATTCATGTCTTGGATCAATACGCACCGGGGAGCTTAACAAGCATCGTTGCAATTAGGATTTTCTATAGACAGGTCTCTCCTGATTTCACCAGATGGTTTGATTTTGTCTACTCCACCTGTCCTAATCTATTGTGTCACAAAGCATGTGCAACAAGCATAAAGCTTTTTAACAAATGCCGGTGACAAAGCTCCACCCAGGCAGACCTTAACAGGTCAATGAAACCGAGACATGCAATATTTCTCTAAATGGAATAGATGAAGATTCCGTTTGGAATCCTTTAGGTGAACAAGATTTCCAAAAAGTAGTAATGTGCAACAGTCTTATTTTTTTTTTCCATTTTTATAATAGTTTGTTTAAAAAGTACCTTTAGCAATCAGAAAACATAAACTAGTTAAAATTGCAATATCTGTTTTCCATATTTGTGTTGAGATGCAAAAGATTTTGAAGGATAAAATATAAATATTAAAAATGTTAATTTATTAATGGTTAAAAATTATATGTCAAGATAAAGTATAAAATTATACTTTAAATTAGAAGTGTTTGACAATTTTTTGTGATTAATTCCGCTTTTCTTATTCATCCGTATGCAGGCCCACCAGATCCGTTAAAAACACAGGTGCAAATGGGCACAGTGTCGGTACATTAGCCTATTACCATGTGATAATGTGTTCTCTGAAAGGGTGTTAATTTTCTCAATGATGCTTTCACATTTCTATAGGATTCTGGCTCTGTTCCTGCCAACTAAGTGGTCAAATCTGATGTCTGTGTTTCCTCACTATTGCAAAATTATATATTTATTACTGATGATAGAAAGACTTACATGTTCTCTTTTTTATTGCTCACATTAGACTTCCGTACCTGGGAATTTCTGTATAAATGTCACATTGAGTTAAATAGTAATGTTTTAAAGTGACACGAAATCCCTTTTTTTAATAATGAGCAGATGAAGAAAATCCGTCGTCTAGAACACTTTCATGTAAAAAATTGAAACTAAAGAAGTAACATCTAAAACTGCAATAAAAACGCCACCTTGACTTCAGGTTCTTCTGGATTGTGGATTGCACCTTACAATTAACCCTCAACTTTTATCAGTCGCTTCCCTAATTTCAATCTTACCAATATTTTGCGACAAGGCATTAGTTTCCCTGTGAGCACAATAATCTACTTCAATATGCTGTTATCACAGATATAGTAGAGGTAATGCTCCAGTAATGGGCTCCAAATGAAATCACTTTCACTTCCACTAGAGTTTGCCATGAACTAGAGAGCTCCCAGGGGAGAATTAATATAGAGAAACACCTGCAGACACAAGCAGCAGCCTGAAGACGAGATGGGACCTGACAGTACTATCTCGCCAAACCATTTCTTTAGTAATGTCCACAGGCAGAACTTGATCAACTTGCGATTCCTTGGCAAGAGCATACATCTGATGCGTCACTGACTTAAACCATCCTTAAGCAACATAGGAGGTTGAAATTTACTCGAGAATAAGTCATATTTACATTTGTCTCCCTGAAGCTTTCTCCGTATCATGTATAGTTTAACGTGTATCCCTAGACACATTTATATTTAACGTGGCCTGAAGAGAATCCATTTCACTTAAAGCCAAGGGCCAAAGGGAGCAAGCGGCTGTGCAGAGGATGCAGTACAGAGAAGACAAGCTGTTTTTTTCTTTGTTAAAAAAGATTTCGGTTCAATCTGATTTGTTTGTCCTCACAAAGGTCACATGGAATTTTTTTTATTATACATTTTTCTCCCTTTCAGATTTTATTTGACCAATTTCTGCAGCCTTTGACTTCAAATGAAACATTTTCAGATCAAAACATCAGGTGACATTCTTCTTGTGATTAAGATTAACTTGAAACAGGGTATGTCTATTAAAACATGTATATTGGCAGTTATACATTCATCAATATAGTAAACAATCATGTAACTATAACATCATTTGAATTTATCGACGTGAATTTATAGATGGATTTTTGTAGTAGTGAAATGCTGGAAATGTATCCGGAATGTCATATAGTAAGTAATTTAAAGGAGGAAGGTGCCATCTTTAATGGTATTGTTGTGAATTTCTCCTTCCTCTAATGCGGCAGGAGTGGGCCAAATTAAATGTCACCTCTTCATTAGATGGAACCTCTGGTGCTGCTCATAATTGCAAAGAACACGGAAGGATACCTCAGCAACTTATGGATAGTACTCGTTTATTGGCAAAATAATAAGTGATTAAAAGCGATAGCTAATGCATTTCTATTCTAAAAAGTCTTCATAAAATTCAGACTCCTTATCCTGACCTACAAAGCTATCACTAACTGGGCTCCCCACTACCTGTCCTCACTAATCACCAAATACACCCCAGTCCGCTCCCTAAGGTTAAACAGTGACCTGTGCCTAGCTTTTCCCCACATCACCTCTTCCATGACAGACTGCAGGATTTTTCACGCGCAGCCCCCATCCTCTGGAACGCTCGTACTTTCAGACTTTCCCCTAGTTTCCCTTCCTTCAAACACTCCCTTAAGATATTCCTATTTAAGGAAGCCTACCACCCGACTCACTGACGCAACCAGTCCATCACTCCCACCTTGCAGTCCATCACTCTCACCTTGCAGTCCATCACTTCCACCAGTTCTTCACTCTCTCCTTGCAGTCCTCTCCTCCTGTTTCCACCCCCAACCCTTCTAGATTGTAAGTTCCCACGGGAATAGGACCCTTCTTTCCTCCTGTACTGGTTTGTAAAAATGTTGTTCAATGTATTGTAACCCCGTCTATATTGTGCCCATTGCACAGCGTTGCGGAATATGCTGGTGCTTTTTAAATAAAGAATAACAATAATAATTATAGATAAATAATACATTGCACACATCATACTTTTATATCAGACACATATGATTGTTTTTCACAGACTTTTATCACTTCCGGATGGCCAGTGCTCCATAGTAGAATGTAAGCAACTGGCATGGTATTTTCGCTCCCAACGTCATCTTGGATCATGATCATCACTTCCTCTTAGGCTGCCATCATAGTGGAGCCATACAGAGTTAAGAAGGCACAATCTTGCATGTACATACCCTTTCTTGAGAAAGGTCAATGTGACTGTAACGTTGCGTGTCCTCAATAATCGCCTCTACTTTTTCTAGTGGCCTGATGCCGTTTTTGGTTTTGAAAGAATAAACCTCTTCTTGTGACACCAGCTTCGTGGAGATTATAGGTGTTTATAACAGCTCTTTGTAAGGTGGTATGGATATTCTGTGAAGCCTTTTTATAGGTGGAGCTATGGTTGTACCATATTCAATATGATTTGATAAAGTGATCGGTGATGTTCTACTTTTGAGATAGTTTTCATAACCAACCTTGACTTGCTTTAAATCATGGATTTCACCTATATCATCAATATTATGAAAACAATTGGAAAGTGACAAAAAAACAAATCAAATCAAAAATATTCCAAGTTGTACAATAGTCCATGGAAAAGGCAAGTTGCATTATATAACAGTTTAAACCAGAAATTTGGTATAAACATGTCACCCACTCCTGTCCTTTCCTCTATTCCTCTCACTGTAGAAAATAATGGTTAATTTTTTATTACAGTATACACTGGATTAGTATAATTAGACACAACTAATCATAAATCACACATCTTTAAGAAATCCAAATATTACTCCATCTTTCTTGCCCTCTTAAACTAGATTCTATCCTAGATGGGTTCCTAAATACTTTCTATTGTGACTTCAGTTCCTATCACTCACATAATCAATGCTTATTCCAATTACTACAACATGATTTTATCTTTTATAAATGTGATGTATTATTATTTGTATCATTGTGGTCCATTTGTTAATGAGAGCAGAGATGCTATAAAGGAGTGCCACTGCAGAGCAGAGTTTCATGGTAATATGTATCCAAAATAAAAGTTCATAATTTTTTATTAAAAACCACAATCTTACCCTAATCAAGTACTAACTGATATACAGTCAGGTCCAAAAATATTGGGATGTCGACACAATTCTAACATCTTTGGCTCTATACACCACCACAATGGAGTTGGAATGAAACAAACACAATGTGCTTTAACTGCAGACTGTCAGCTTTAATTTGAGGGTATGTACATCCAACTCAGGTGAACAGTGTAGGACTTACAGTAGTTTGCAGATGTGCCTCCCACTTGCTAAAGGACCAAAGGTAATGGGACAGAATAATAATCATAAATCAAACTTTCCCATCTTAATACTTGATTGCAAATCCAGTGCAGTCAATCACAGCCTGAAGTCTGGAACGCATAGACATCACCAGACGCTGGGTTTCATCCCTGGTGATGCTCCAGGCCTCTACTGCAACTGTCTTCACTTCCTGCTTGTTCTTGGGGCATTTTCCCTTCAGTTTTGTCTTCAGCAAGTGAAATGCATGCTCAATGGGATTCAGGTCAGGTGATTGACTTGACCATTGCATAACATTCCACTTCTGTCCCTTCAAAAACTCTTTGGTTGCTTTTGCAGTATGCTTTGGGTCATTGTCCATCTGCACTGTGAAGCGCCGTCCAATGAGTTCTGCAGCATTTGGCTGAATGTGAGCAGATAATATTGCCCAAAACACTTCAGAAATCATCCTGCTTCTTTTGTCAGCAGTCACATCATCAATAAATACAAGAGAACCAATTCCATTGGCAGCCATACATGCCCACGCCATGACACTACCACCACCATGCTTCACTGATGAGGTGGTATGCTTAGGATCATGAGCAGTTCTTTTCCTTCTCCATACTCTTCTCTTCCCATCACTCTGGTATAAGTTGATCTTGGTCTCATCTGTCCATAGGATCTTGTTCCAGAACTGTGAAGGCTTTGTTAGGTGTTGTTTGGCAAACTCTAATCTGGCTTTCCTGTTTTTGAGGCTCACCAATGGTTTACATCTTGTGGTGAACCCTCTGTATTCACTCTGGTGAAGTCTTCTCTTGATTGTTGACTTTCACACACATACACCTACCTCCTGGAGAGTGTTCTTGATCTGGCCAACTGTTGTGAAGGGTGTTTTCTTCACCAGGGAAAGAATTCTTTGGACATCCACCACAGTTGTTTTCCGTTGTCTCCCGGGTCTTTTGGTATTGCTGAGCTCACCGGTGCGTTCCTTCTTTTTGAGAATGTTCCAAACAGTTGTTTTGGCCACGCCTAATGTTCTTGCTATCTCTCTGATGGGTTTGTTTTGTTTCTTCAGCTTAATGATGGCTTGCTTCACTGATAGTGACAGTTCTTTGGATCTCATCTTGAGAGTTGACGGCAACAGATTCCAAATGCAAATAGCACACTTGAAATGAACTCTGGGCCTTTTATCTGCACATTGTAATTGGGGTAATGAGGGAATATCACACACCTGGCCATGGAACAGCTGAGAAGCCAATTGTCCCATTACTTTTGGTCCCTTAACAAGTGGGAGGCACATCTGCAAACTGCTGTAAGTCCTACACCGTTCACCTTAGTTGGATGTACATACCCTCAAATTAAAGCTGACAGTCTGCATTTAAAGCACATTGTGTTTGTTTCATTCCAACTCCATTGTGGTGGTGTATAGAGCCAAAGATGTTAGAAGTGTGTCGATGTCCCAATATTTATGGACCCGACTGTAAATATATAGCTTGGAATGTGACATTGAAATGGTGACAGGAGTAGTGCATTCATTTGAACTGTCCATGTTCACCTATAGCTCTGCAGCCACAGTCTGAGTCATTAACATCTCATAATGATGTTTAATTTGCACAGTTACTAATGAATGCTAACGACCACCATGGTTTAGCAAATGTCAAAGTGGTAAAAGCTGCCTTCACCTTTGTAGTGGCACAGTTAACTATCTTAGTATTAGCACAATAATGGTAATAATGATAAGAAAATATGTTTGTAATGTATCCAAAAGACTGATCCCTGCACTGACATATATATATTACTTATTAGGGTTGTGGTGGGGGGCCAAAATTAGATAAAAAGCCTCCACAATGTAATTAATAAAGTTTGTTATTGCAGAAGCACATCACAACAACTCAAAGAACGGCATCCCTGAGCTCCTGTGCCACATTCCCCATATGCAGCAAGGAACTCCGGGTAAGACATGCAAATTACATCTGTCTCACTTTTATTGCATCCTGGGTCTGTTTGAACACAGAACCCTTAAATCAATGCCATGCCATACTAGATGGTTTTTTTTTTTAGCAGAGACCAGGTTTATGCAACTGGTCAAAGCCACTCATGGACAGCGCTGTTTCGTGTTTATTGGACCCTCATCAGCAGGAGCTAGCAAATAAGTACTGATTTACCCTATGGGTCCAAGCATCAAACTGCAAATGTTCATGCCTAGCTCCTGTTGATGAGGGTCTAATAAACCCGAAACAGCGCTGTCCAGGAGTGGCTTTGACCAGTTGCATAAACCTGATCTCTGCTAAACAAAAAAAATCTAGTATGGCATGGCATTGATTTAAGGGTTCTATGTGAAAACAGACTGCATAGTATTTACTGTATATATATATATATAGATATTCTGCCATAAAAAATAAACAGATAAACAATACCACTGATATGAGGAGAATAAAACCATTTTAAGATGACCATAAATTCCCTTACCTGATATCCCACATTGCCGAGGGCAGCGCCGTCTGCCGCTTCCTCGCTCTGGTCACACATCTTTTTTTTTTTTTGAGAAAGGATTTTACCAGGAAGGATACATTGAGATTTCTCTCGTTTTCAAGTATGTCCTGGGTAGCGAGTATGTACCGTTAGGTGTCTTGCCCAAGGACACTTTCTGGAGAGGTGCTCTTGCCGGGATCTAAACTGTGTCTCCACAGTCTCTCTCCACGGTTGTAGAGCAGTACTCCACACATTAGTTCCCAATGATCTCCTGCAGCTCCTGCTCAAGTGAGCTCTCGCAGAACTCATGCACTTTGGGCTCCATGGAGTCCTTTGGATTCCAAGTAACGATACCCTGCAGCAAAGCACAGTGCCACTGCCAGCAAATAGCTAAGACATATTCTGTCTTGGACCCTTAATGCAGCGGCTCAGCTAGATTATGGCCTCAATGGCGTGCCACAATGAGAAAAGGCTTGGGCACCCTTTTCCAATTTCTGGCTCACCGTTAACGAGCCAGTTGTGATCTGGCCCCTTATAGTTTGTACTTTTCTTTATATATCACTAAATAATTTTCAGAACGTTCTCAGTATGTTCTGTTTCTACCTTTCTAATTTTAACTTATTGTATCCCACATCCCTAACATTGATTTGCTTGTTTTTTTTAATACTGTACTTTGACTACACATAATACATTTGCTGGATTCCAAGAGCAACTTTGGATTTTGACCCTTTCTAAGGGTTAACATGCAAACAAGTAATACCATCTTATCCTGAAGGGTCAATTCTTTCCAGGCCTTAATTTGGACAGTCAAAATTTACTACATTACATCACACAACAAAGAATTTATATCATTAGAAAATTAAACTGGTGACTGCAAGAGTTTGACTAATTAGGTTTGTAGGATAATAAGAGCTTTTTAATAAGGTAAATATCACTTACAATATTGCTAATGAAATGTGAAAGAGATTCAGTACACTGGGAGATAATGGCCAACTTGTTTTAATTGTGAACATTCTTGCTTGCTTCCACTGACACAGTCATTATTTTGCAGTCACTACATATCGGGAAATCCAGGAGGATTAATGGTTTCACTTATACTGGCGAAAAATGTTTAAGTTGTCCCTATTATCAGTGCGCCTGCAAAGAATAATGCTTTTTTTGTCACTGCATTTAGCAGGAAAATGAATTGTTCTTAGGCCAAGAGTTCCATTAACCCTTTGAGCTGGCTATAATGGAATTCTACGTGACACCATATTATTGTGCTTTTTCATCGACTTGCATGTTATTAATGTTGATGAATTTCATATATAATTAAGGATTTCGAGTTCAGGGTGATACCATGTACTAGCAAGGGTTGCTCAGTAAAAAGTAACATTGGAAATTTCTTTCTTTCCTCGAAACATTCATGTACAAAAATTTGCCTTTTAACGATTCTGTCACTGAAGGATATTTTATTTTTAAAGATAATTTGTGAACTGGTTATAAAAAATAACATTCTTCCAAAATGGCAAAATTTTATTATTATTGAGTACTAAAAAAATAAAACCTAAGGGCTACAATAGTGTTCTTTACAATTTTTTAATTGCCATCGTATTTGGTTTTATAAAAGAAGACACTATTCCTAAATTAAGGCACTTGCAAAATAATTGTCCCAGTTGCAACAGACATTGCGGGAAAAACAACCACGCGGCAAATATTTGTTTAAATTTAACACACACTTGAATGGTGTTTTAAAAGAGAAAAACATGGCAGGTACTAAGTGGTGTTTTGTTGCAAGAAAGAGTAATGAGACCTACCCTCAGATCTTTCTTTTGATTGAGAGGAATAAAAGACTGGGATGTCACTATGTGTCTTGGGTTTCCATGTGTAGTTTGTCGTCAATCATGCTCTCTTAGGATAATTAATGTACACCCCTTGTAAAGTCTACCCTACCTACATTTTTAGTGCACTACTTGCATTGTTCAGCCGGGAGGACTGATAGAAATGTTGACCCACATAGACCGTCTGCATTTTGACCAACCACGCCAAGCGACATTTTACTGAACCCGACAGTCAGTAAAAATGTTTGAGTATAAATTATTTGACCGTAAAGTGGACACTGATATTAGGGTTTAATAACTTCATTTTTAGAATTGTACTTTCTTTTAATTAAAATTTTTTTGTGGCCAACATGGCACAAAGGGAAGACACTGGGATTATTTTAAGTATGTGGTAATTCCCTAAAACAGAAATATCAATATTTGCATTACTTTTTGTGTCCTTTATCCTCTTGCAGTGGCAATCGAAGAAATGTAATGTACATTTAGCTTGAAGTGGACAACTGTTAAATTACTCATGGCAGATACAAGTTGTGCTGATTGAGGGCAGGAAATAGCTCATACCGTGTGCTCTCATCGTGTTATAACAAACTCATCTCATAACCGTAAGGGCCATGAAAAGAGATTGACAGTTATCAGATTGTGTGGAGCATAAATATGTTACACAGTGTCAAAAAGGGAACAGGGCTGATGGAAAATAATATAAGAAAAGACAGAAATGAGACCGACAAACTCATCGCATGGTAAAATCCGTAGTTTTCATCTCTTTGCAAACTAAATGCATACACGTTGGTGCATTGTAAGTATAGATAATACACTCTACATATGACAAAATCACAAGACAGCATCAGTTTAGCGAGTGTGTTAAGATCCTGATAAATGCATGAGAAAGACTCATATATATTAGGTTCAATCTGTCCAATTCATATTATGATCATGATATATTTTAAACCGGATTTTGATATGCTACAAGTAAGAAATATGACATGTCCCTGTCACTATCAATTTTAATTCTTGTCTACTATTCTGCTAAAAACATGGCTCTTTTATCCAGTTTTTTTGTAGATCATAACACCCACAGTATTATAGAGCAGAATAATAATTTCGATCCAAACTATGGATTATTGGTTTTATGATTAATGAAATTTATTTATCTATTAGATATAAGCAATTTGTTACAGGTTTCATAGTCATGTGGGAATACAAAAAAGGTTCCCAATCACTAATGCATTCTTCGTTAAACCTACTGTACCACCCACAAAATTAAATGAGGTCAAAATGACTCAATCTATAATTTACTGTACCTCTTCTCCAGATGTTCAAAGTGTATTAAAGCTCAGCATAATGTTTTAACCTTTAGCATATTAGGCATAGACAGAGAACCCTAAACTCTAGATCTTATGCACCTATACATAAGATTTATTATAAAGGCATTGGAATTCTAGAATCTGGAAGACTCAGAAAACTGAAGGTCTTATTCACCTTCCTCCCGCTGCCCTGTTCCCTCATTGCTATACATTTTTTATAGGACCTTTTTTATTATTTCCACACATTTTCAAGCATTTTTATTGTTTTAAACACCTTTTAAAAAATAACAGTTATTTTTTTTTGTTTTTTTCTGCAGTTCGGTGGGCAGTTCGGCGGTCTTCGGTGGCATTGGGTGGGCTGATCGGAGGACAATGGCAGCGTTCGGCGGTCTGATCTGTGTCTCCACGTGTGCTGTACTAGGGATGTGCGTTTCGGGTTTCGGAATTTCGGAATCTTCACGAAATTTCCCAATTCGTGTTTTCGGATGCGGCCGATTTTCCGAATCGGAGCGGACCTGAAAACCGACAGATCCGAAAAGTTTTCCGAGCCGAAATGAAATATTTTTGGAATTTTCGAATGGACTTGAAATGTGTCAAATCAAAATTTATTTTCGCTCTATTCATGATTTCGGTTCCATTCGTGATTTCGGTTCCATTTCGGTAATTCTGGACATCGTATATTTAGCTATTATCGGTTATATCGCTAATTCTGTAAATTTTGTATTTGTAAATGCGTATCACTTGTTTTTGTTTCCAATGATCCGAATTCTGTCGATACGATAATTCCTTCGTAATCGGGTCGGATCCGATTTGTCCACGGGTCGCGCATGCGCGCGTGCGGATGTCGTAACTTTATTGAGCCAGTTTTTTGACAACTTTTTGGACAGGCCAAAAAATATTGTTTTTATTATTTATCATGGCTGCAAGAGACGAGTGCCATTCGGAAACCTCCTCATCTTCTTGCACCCATGAGACACCACCCAAGAAGAAGCGGGCCAGCAACATGGCATTTGACGACATGTTGGAGCTGGTCCGCATCTTTGATCGCAAAGACTACGACTGCCGTAAGGGCCCTTACGGCATGAAGAATAATGCAAGAAAGGACCGTATCCTCGATAAGGTTCGCACCACCATCCTGGAGCTGTTCGGGAAGGACCGGACGAAGGACCAGCTCCGAAAACGCTGGTCCGACCTCAAGACGCGCGAGGAGGAGCAGCTGAGGCACATCCGTCGCGTCATAGCCAAACGTAAGTGTCATGTTATATTGTAAAGCGCTGCGCAAACTGTTGGCGCTATATAAATCCTGTATAATAATAATAATGTGCTTGCATGTGCTAATGTGCACAGAAATACGTTGATTTATCTAGTCCTTTTTTCATGCAATGTGATTATGTATAGCTTTTTCGTTTTCACGACTCGTCATACATGCATTTTTGCCATAGCTCTTCTTTTTTGTGATTTTACGTATTCGTGAAAATTGTGACATTTGATGTATGTAGATGAAGTTACAATGCTGGATTTCTTTTGGCACTGTGTGTACTGTAGTGTGCTGGGGGGGAGGTTGTTGTGATTGAGTGATGCATACGAGAAGACCCGCAGCTTGCCCAATATTGGCTCCCACCTGCGCATCAACAAAAATCTCTGCGTCTCTGCTAAGTGGTAGGATGGGACATGTAGTTCTTCTGAAAGTACATCCAAACAGAGCCACGTTCAATACATCCTCAGCAGCTGCTGAATTGTTGCAGCGCAGCAATTCAGTTTGCTGCAGCAGTGTCATTATTGAACGCTTTAGATGCAAATTTCAAAACAAAATGGCCAATTTCTGTTGTTTCTGCAATATTCAGTTTTATTAGCAGAAACTGAAAGTGAAACTGAGGCTGTGGCCTTCTATAAAATAACTAAAAGCAGTCAGCACAATGCGTTTTGTACGCACACAACACAAATAATAGTTATTATTGAATAAACGTAATGTTTACTACCGAAAAAAATATATAATTGAACGGTAATATATGTCTATGTGCAGAGGAAATAAATAAATATTTTGTGACTTTAGAACTATGAGATGGGAGTAGTGGTGGGTCAAGCTGGTAGTGGGGTAGTGGAGGGGTGTCGCAATACTTTCGGCAAAATATATTGTATAGATATACCATTTTTTCCAGTCTGCATTATTTACGTGTTATTTTTTGGATTTGGCAGAAGACAGGAAGAAGGCAGCATCTGCACCGGCGGGCACCAGTGCCCCAGTGGAGGAGGAGGAGGAGCCACGGGCGACCACCAGCGCTGGTATATACTGTTTTATTTTGCAACGACTTTTGGTCAAAAACAGAAACATTTTTTGTTTACTGTATTTTAATTACATTTTTTTATGTATAGCACAAGAGGAGCAGGAGGAGGAAGAGGAGGAGCAGGAGGAGGAAGAGGAGGAGCAGGGCGATGGAGAGAGGGAGCCGGAGCCGCAGCAGGAGGCCGCGAGTCCAGGTTTTTTTTTTTACTGTTGTATTTTGCATCGACTTTTGTTCAAAAATAAATCAGTTTTGTTGTTTACTGTATTTTTTATTTCTTTAATTTCTTAGATATAGCACCGGAAGAGATGCTGACGGTGGTGATGGAGGAGGAGGAGTCGGAGGAGGAGTCAGAGCCTCAGGAGGCCGCCAGCACTGGTATATACTACTGTTATATTTTTTCAAGACTTTCAGTCAAAAATAGAAACCTACTTTACTTACTGTATTTTCCTTCTTTCATTTATTGGATATATAGAAGGAGAAGCCAGACCGGACACATCATCCAGCATTAGGATAATAAATCGGATGGCGATCGGCGAGCTACGCCTGGCTGTAACCACCATCGATTCCATCGAATTGCTCCAGGAATTGCGGGAGCATATAAGCAATGCCGCTGACATCCTGGAGCGGCAGTGAGACCAGCCTCCTCCCCTATGTTTTTTTGTGTTGTTTGTGCCCCATTGGGCAGTTTGCCATCCTTGGCATGTTCCCCATGTTGCAAATAAATTTTCTATTTTTTCTATATTTTCCTGTTTGTGTGCGTTGCTTTTCCTTACTTAATAAGTTAATATGTATTGCTTGGTTTCCACACTGTTAAAATTATATGTACATAAATTTATTGACATTTCTATGGACCCTTTGTCATAAATTTGTCAACATATTTGTGGCCATGAATGTGACTGTGCACATTCTACACTTCCTGCCTGGCCAAAAAATGTCACACACTAACACAACCTTGTTGTACTGCCTTGAGATTTGATTACCGTGGCATGGTTTTGTTAAGCTTAGGCGATGTCACAACAACACGGATTTTTGTCCACAGTCACATTCATTGTATAACCAAGAATTTATCAAAAAATATTGATGGCAGCACTGCGTGAAGTCTTCTCCGACACAACCCAAAGATCCTCAGTGCGGCTCAGGTCTAGTTTATTTGTCCCCGTTTGCAGCTTCACGCAACACCTCCTCCCAGCTATGAGCTCTCTCTCTCCCACCGCTGCCCGCTAAGACGCTGCCCGCCAACATGGTCACGTCTTTGCAGGAAGACAACAGCGTGGGGGAGCGGCAGCTGCCGACAGTCCCAAGACCTCATCACAATGATGTCAGTTCTGGAGTTAACCCCTAACTGCGACCAATGGTGGAGATAGGGGGTTCATTGGAACCCCCTATCTCCCGATCCGCGGCAGCTATCGGTTGGTTAATGTTTGGTATCTTTGGATCGACCAGAGCATGGCCTTTCCAACAATACCAAACATGACAATGTTAAAAATTATAAAAAATTAAAATATAAAAAAAAATAAACAGGTTTTTTGTTTTGTTTTGTTAATGCAGCAATATTGTTCCTATTTCAATTATAATGTGAACAATGATGCTGCACTAAGGATTTTTGTATGGTGTGCGTTAACTGCGTTTGTTAAAAATAGTGTAATTTTCACCCAAAAAAATATAAAAAGTCCCCATCTCAATTTTTTTTAACAAACGCAACTCATAAAATATAACCGCAAACACTTGCATGTTAAAATGTGAAAAAACACTTTACACCTTGTAAAACAAACATTGAAAATTCTAATTTTATTGCATTTTTTGTTATAATATACAGACAGGACATGACGCATACATATGATAATGATATATTATGAATCATCTGCCGAGTCTGCCGGAAAGAATGATATATAACATGTCTGGGTCATATTATAAAATGAGGCTTCAAAAAACGCGTTTAAACAAGAGGAGCGAAACTGTTAAAAATTAGCACAGCAGCAGACCGCACACAGGCGTGAAGGGCAGCCGTGAAATGCCTCAGCAGCGAAAGGGTTAATTTTTTTTTTGTCTGTTTTAAATCATTTTTTATTTTTTTATTTTTTCGTTTCAGATCATTTTGATCAACTATTTTTCCGTTTTAAAACCTTTTTGTTCTGGTTTTTATTTTTAAAGTCAGACCATTCGGGTCAGTTTAGCGTTTTTTAAATCGTTTTGTTCTTTTTTTTTGTTCCTTGGCTTTCATACCATTTTTTTAATGTGATTAAATAAAGTTGTGAAATGTATATTCATAAGAAAAAAAGGATGTTTATTTAATTAAAAAAAAACACGATAGAATCGCCAGAATTATTGTATCGACAGAATGAATTATCGGATCCGAAAAACAAACCAAAAATTTATTATAAAAAAATATATAAAGTATAAAAAAGTAAACCATAGTAGTTTACGTCAAAACGAATAGAGTTAGACAGCTTTGAAATGAGGAGAACAGACGTTCCGAAAAAACAAAAATTTCCGAAATCACGAAAAGTCGATGCAAAAAACGAGCAAAGTGACCCGAAAATATGAAAAATGGTCGATATTCCGAGAAAAAAAATGTACACGAAAAACGAGTCGAACCGAACCGAGTCGAAACGAGCCGAATCGAAAAGTTTAAACATCCAAACAAATCGAACCGAATAAAAAATCGGTGCACAAGCCTATGCTGTACCTCGTGGTCCCTACAGTGAATAGTGAATTCACCGCAGGGTCGGCAAACTGGAATCGCCAGATCACACTGAAGTGCGCCAAATGAAAGAGCACCGAAATCTCCCTGCTCTTCGAATAATCCTTTTTGTGTTTGTGACTGTTTGCATATTCAACTGAAATATGTAATTAAGAAAACATTTACGACTTTTGACAACTATCTTGCAGCAGGAGCTGTTCTCTTTACTTTGGTTTGAAAACCATTTTTGGAGAAATACTATCCTTCATTCTTCTTGGCTGATTCTATAGGTTGGTATTAGTGCTGGGTTTCTTTACTAACTATTAAGCTTTGAAAACTGAATCCTCCCTGCATTCAACAGTACGGTTTAATGTTTTATAGGCCTTTTAATTGAGAATGTGGCATCAATAATCCCCAATACTAGTAATAACAATAATCAGCACTGTTGGAGAGGTTCCTAGATGCTGGTTAATTCAATGGAATAGCGAAAGGGAAGCTGAGATTCTCAATGCAACAAATTAAAAGTAACACAATGCACAGGCTGTTTAATAGCAGCTCACTCTGGGAGTACGGTTTAAATGCTCTTCGTAGATCTGTGTTGAATTGATATATTGCTAAGCTAACAGTATGTAGCACTACACAAGCAACCACTAACGATTATCTTCTAACAGAGATTCATTGTCACAGAGCAGTTTATTGGTATATTAATCAAAGGGACTTTGTTAATCTCAAAGATAGAAGGGAAGTAGCATAATACGCAACAAGGTAATTTGCATATGTAAATAAAATGCTTATGTTTTAGAAAAAAATACAATTTAACAATCATGTATGTTATGCTGTTTAATTCAGTTACAAACGAAACACCTCATAACCAAATAACGAGAAAAAATGACTCCAACGACTTACCCCATAACCCCAAGTTTCAGGGTTAACTGTTTTAATGTTTAAAAAGCTAGAAAAATTAATTTTCTTTGAACAGTTAATGGGTTAAAGAGAACTATCTTCACTCCCTCGAGAGAAGGGAACTCAAGTGCATACTTGCCCAGTTCAGTGAGTAATCCATCTGTTTTCTGCACTTTACCATACTTTTTACAGCCTCCATAAATAAGTCAATAAACTATAAGGTTTCAGTGGCACACAGAAGGGCTACTATAATGATAAACAGTGTTAAAGGGTGATCTGCTCAATAGCACCTCCCAAACAATAGCTAAACAAGCCACATTTTAGAAATTATGGGCACACCAATCACTATTTGGAAAAGTAGATACATTTTGTTTAAATTCAATTTATAGTATTGAAAAATATTTAAAAATTGCATATATAGGACATAATTACAATTTAACTGAACATTCTAACACAATAATTCAAGTATCAAAAATCCAATATAATCAGTAAAGAGCCTATAAAGACCATTGACTTGAGAATGTTTTGTTGATACAGCATACACGGTGCCTTCCCTTCCAATCTTTCTCTCTCTCTCTCTCTCTCTCTCTCTCTTTCTGTTTATTCCACATCACCCTGGCTATTTGAAGGCTTTTATCTTTTGTGAAACTTCTCAGACAACTCAGGTATGTTAACCTATCATGTAATGTCGTTGATTATATATGCTACCAATAGTAAAAACTGCACCCATGATTTGTAAAGATGATTTCTTCTTTTCATCTTAACTCTTTGACAGACTTGGACCAAAACATAGCTGGAACATTGGCCATTACCATTGACAAAATGGTTGAGAGGAAAAATCCAAAATATAGTTTGCATGCGTAGGGTGTTGTCATGATGTAAGTAGACCGTGAGAGGGATTTGACTCTGGCATGGCAGTAGTAATCATTTTGATTCATGAAGCCATGGCTGTTGTCATCCCTTGTAGCTCTCCTTATTGACATTTTTTTAAATCTCCCAACCATTTGAATGTAACTTCTGACCATACATGATTTGTAAGTGAGATGCAGCCTTTCAACTGGCCTACCACTGCTGTGGCTCACAGGTTACTTTTCCTAGGGTGCTTGAAACCCAGTGTGGGCATGACTTTATTAATCAATACATTTCTTCTGTGATGAATTTGAACTGGTTATTGATTTTACATATTCATTTTTGGCAATAGTAAAAATTGTTGCAGACAGTATTTGACTTCTTGAGCCCCACTTGCATCCATTCTGAGTGGATGTATTGCTCTGTAGTCCATGTAGTAATCTATTATATTGATGCCAGTAAAAGGAAGATGATAAGTGGAAAAATTATCACGAGCCAATTTCCTTACCATTTCCCTTCTAGCGTAACCATTCTACACTAGACACTTTATTAGCAGTTGGTCGCAGAAAGAAAAGGAGGCACAGCCTGATACCAGCAGCGGCACTGCATATGCAGGAGCAGTTTATGTTTTCCACACAGTATTTAAGGAGTTCTGGCAACCCCATTTTCCATTTAGACTGTATGGCTATTAGTGCATTAAGCAGCGAGTGAGAGATTTTCCTTTTTTCATTTCATATCATTTTAATTGAAAATAATCTATTTTCTTATGTTTGTTGTACAGCAGTGTTGCATTTTTTGCTTGGAAATGTTTGACTTAATCACATTGTATTTTGGATATCTGTAAATGTTTTAGTCTGTTTGTGTATTTATTTTCAATTCGTTAGTAAATACAAGTTTACTTTTCAAAATCAACTGGAAATGTAAAACGAATGACACAAATATGTAAAACTAACAGTAATTTTGAACCTAACATTTAAAGTATGACCCATGCTGCATCTGTGATGAATGTATGAATCTGCCATTGGAATTTTATATTTGGTAAGTTAATATTTTTGACAATCTTCGGGTTAAATAACAAAAATCTATCTGTGTCATCTCTTTGGATGTCACTAGGCCACTTAACTGAGAGTCGAGAGAGTACATTACAGAGCTAAGAAGGGTTCAAGGGTCACCATCATTCTTATTAAGAGATGTCTCTATTTACTTCTCACAGGTAGATTAATCAATATTTGTGCTTGGGAAATGAGTTGGACTAAGACGGTTTAGGTATTCTAGGGCTATCAGCAGATGTATACATAATGTGTGTGAATAGTATATGTAATGCATGCTCAATTCTGTCATATGGCATCACGGTCACAATTTTCAGTTTCCCAAAAGACTAGAATATTTTAAACAAACCATTAATCCCTATCAAATTGTATATATTTCATTCAAAACTACAATACAATGCTGCTTATTCCAAGTATAAGGTGTTTCATAAAGTGCCTAGGTTTTAAAAATGCAATAAATCAGTCAAAGTGGCATAAAAAAATATCTAAATGTTTGTTTTATTTTCTTCTATATACACTCCGATTTAATAGTGAAAGACGATATCTGGCATATGTCCACCTCCACTTTCTCGGCAGGCAGTTACTCGGTTGGTGAAGTTCACGATTACCCTTTCACAGACGTCTCTGTTGATTTCCTCCATGAATTTCTCTCTTTAGTTCGGGAATTGTTTGAGGTTTGTTCACGTAAACTTGTGACTTCACATAACCCCAAGACCTTGCAGGCCAATTCTGGTCGTCGCCATGAACTGAGATCAGGCGTCCAGGGAATTTTTCGCAATGGAAGGTTATTGTCTTGTGGGATGTGTGACAGGTAGCCCTGTACTGCTGAAGCCCCATTCGTGGTATTCAATGTTTTGTTCCATTCGAGTACGATTTCGCCTGGGTGATTTTACTGTTGCAACTGACCAAAATTCCTCAAATTTTTCTATCGACCACATAACTGTTGTTTCGGTGGGGGCATAGTTACGACCAAAGATCACGCGAAGTTGTGAACCGTCGTCGCATAGCAATCCCCGATTTTGTAATGAGTTTTCACAATTTTGACTCTTTGCTCGTTAGTAAACCGCGCCATGGCAGCTAAACGAAAAAAAACAACAAATGCACAATTAATCGGAGTCATAATAAATAACAAAAATTATACGAACAGTGCTGACAACCTTCAAACAAAAAATGCCGCACAATTCAAAACCTGCGCACTTTATGATACACGCTATATTTTCTGCTGAGACATTTTTCTACTACAGCATCCTTTATAATTGTTATTCTAATTAGAAATACAGTACACAAAAGTAAAATGGGTAAGAAATAAATCCGCACAGGAGATACACATTGCTACTACAGGGTTTGAGTCATTGTGTACAACTGAGTATGCATTCATTTGGGCTCTATTCCAAACCTGGCCAAAACTAAACAGAGCTGTTGTAAACCTACCAAAGCCATAGCAGTCTAAGGAGTTGCTAAGTTTACATCAACACTGGTTAGGTTTACTGCAGGGTTGGAACACAGCCCAATATTTTAAATATCATTAATTACTTCTAAGATATACAGGGTTATTCACAGAGATCCAAACTTGCACCAAAAATGCACCGAACAGTGAATTGCCACGTACAATGCATTTTCGTGGACATTCAGCTATTCAAAAAGCAGGCAGTTCGCCAACTTTTGGTGAATTGCCAGCAAAATACAGTGCCTGTTGGACAGCAATGAACTCCTCTTAGAGAAGAAATGGTTAATCTATTCACAGAACAGCGAACAGCAGTGAAAATTTGTCAAAATGCCCTGATTATTGGTGCTTTGATTCGGCAGGCTTAATCAGGCGAATCCCATAGGTTTCAATGTAAAAAATATTCCTGTTTTTATACAATATCTAATAAACCATTTATTCTTTTAATCTGCAGCAAACAGTCTCTTTATTTATTTTTTAGGATTTTCTAGGCATTTTCAGGATTTTTTTGGCAAAATGTTTTATCCAATTTTTTTTAATAGCAGTTTTTCTTTTTTCTGTACCTGACCTTTTTATTACTATTATTCATAGGACCTTATATGTTAATTCCATCTAGTAGCTTTTTGCAAACAGCATTTCAAATTTGACACTTTTAATTTTTTTTTTCACATTCATCAACTCGTCGGCTTTTTCCGGCTGTGCTCGGCGGATCCTCAGCTTTTTACGGACGTGTTCAGCGGGGCTGATCATTTTTGTGGTTTTGCAGCTGTTTTTATCTTCGATTCGGTGGCTTATATTTTACTATCTCTTTTCTTATTTGCTGTTCATTGGTCGCTTGGCAGCTCAGAGGTCCTGGAGCTATTTTTCAGACTACTGGGTACCACAATAAAGAAATGTTAAAGAAACAAAAATAAACTCTGGGAAGCCTCGTATGATAGGCTAATTAAACTAATGCATATACATTGTCTAGCCTCCTTCACCAACAACAGTGGATTTGCATACTCCTGATCTGAAGTAGCCGGACTTCACACTTGTCATCCACTATATAAACCCAACAGAAAACCATTTCATATACATAAGTGCCCATGTGTATGGGTAATCAACCTCTGTGAATACTGACTGGTGTGGGTGGGAAATAGTTAGTGCTTTTCTTTTTGAGTAGGTAAATGTATGGTAAAACAATTCTGTGGAGAGATTCTACGAATGGGAAGTGATGTAAAAGGGGAAGATAGGTAGTTGAGAATCATCAGCAAAAAAGTTAACTGATCACACCTCCACCTCAGCCCCCATTATGTCACTGCAAGCGAGATAAGCAGGGTAGAGAGTGGACATCCCTGTCTTGTCCCTGCTCACACTGGAAATAGGTAAAATATATTGTTTGTAGACAAAATACTAAATTTTATGGATCCTAGAGTCTTTTTGTAGCATTAAAACTAAAAACTTAGCCTAAAAGGAAAATTGTAAAAAATAATATTACTTTAATATAGCAAAATAGGATCAAACGATTGCTGTTCACAGTTAGGGCCCTATTCCCAAGTTAGCGCTATAATGGGGACATTAATGGGGAAAAACTGCACCTGCAGGTTTCCTCTTGGCATCCCCCTTTTTCTGCGATATTCCAGGCAGGCACTGTCTCAGCACCTCGCCCTGGAACCCAGCACTAACCACTGGGATCCTCACAGTAGTGCTTCCAAACCGCGGTGAGTATCACCTCCTGAAGTCCATTGGACTCCATGTGAGGTTGTGCTTCTGGACCGGGAGCCCTGAGCGATCTCGCTCGGAAAAGATCACACAGTGCCACAGAGTGACTGCAGAGGGAGACTGGGAACTATTTATTCCCAGTCTCACTCTTCTCCCGGTGACAAGAAGCGGCACATTGGGCCACCGAACTCGCAGCGGGATGAGAGGTGAGTATGGGATTTAATGGGGTCGGTTTTAGGGGTGCTAAATGATTTTACAAATGCGGAATAATTTAGCACCAGCTTTTAGGGCTCGCTAAAATTTTGTCTTGCTCGTCCTTGCAGAAATTAGCGCCAGGACTGTGTAATACCTTACTTATCGTAACACTAATTAATTATTGCACCCCCCATGTTAAGTATAGGATGCATAAAGTACAGTAAGGTCATGGAAGCAATCGTGAAAACCAATGTGCTAAGTGATTTTTTTCGGGTTTAGTATCAGGAAGGTAATATGGGGGGCATGCACTAAAGTCACTTATCCTAGTGATAATGCTTACACATCCGATTGCTAATGGTAGCTTTCACTAGGGAATAGAGGCCAAAGAGTTTTTTTTTCATGATAAACAGAATAGTAATGATAGTTTAACATAACATTGCCTTGTTGGAAGGAGAAAAATTCCAGTGAAATTAAAGGATTTAAATGGTTTATCACATTTGAAAGGAAGATAGATAGATAGATAGATAGATAGATAGGTAGGTAGGTAGGTAGATAGATAGATAGATAGATAGATAGATAGATAGATAGAGATAGATAGATAGATAGATAGATAGATAGATAGAAAGATAGGACACAGAAAATCTTTAAAAATACTTAACAAGTTTCTGTAAAACTGATTTTTTTTTTGGAGATGATTCTACAATCAAATGTATTTTGAGTTTGTTTTTGTACCCAAGACACACAAAACACAGAAAATGCAACAATGTGTAAAGGTGTGTATATTTGTTTAAAAGCATAAAAAACTGGGCTGCTTGTATTATCACCATTGGGATAAATCAAGATTGTTTGCTCTCTGATTTGCTTTTAACACCTCCACAAGTCCTGTTAGTATTTTAACAGGAGAGATTAGTGGAAAGATAAAGGCTGTCTACATACTTTCTTCAGGAGCGGCAGACTGTAAATCACACAGAAAAGAAATGGATATGGCCATTGTTTGTAATGGAGGAGATACCATTTCCAGGTGAAAACATGTTCATTTTGTAATCATCCCAAGTGTATTAAACCTGAAAAGGAGCTTGTAGGTGTGTCTGCAGGACGAAAAGGGACATACAGTATATGTTGAATACTGTATATAAACATAAATGCATACATACATTACACTCATTAAAACCTGGTTAATTAATTAATGCATTTTAAGTAAATATAGATGAGAATGGTGGGGATAGTCAAGAGTCTTGTGATGACACATAAAAAAATAAGTGGACATTTAAAAATTAATTTCTATCTTCTTTACAGCAATCATTAACATTTAGGGCACACTTTGCTGTGTATGAGAGAGTTACATATAATTCAGTGTACAAACCTTTACTAGATTCCTTAGTTGGTCGGGTGGATTGTAGCTTTGTGAACATTTTTAGAAATAATGATATTGCTTTTGCGATACTACCTCATTTAGATCCTTGTTATAAAGATATATGCATTGAACTAAGTGTGCTGACGGTGTTGTGTTTACAAACAATTAATAAAATATGCAGGAAACAGTTGAGTTGAAATTAATCATTTCCATCTACTTTGGAATAAAATAAATGATAAAAATATGACATCCTTTTCTTTGGTGTTTCTACCTGTGGTTTCGCTGTAGCTCCTGAGGAAGTTTTTTAGCTTAAATTTCACTTTGGTTTCTACTTCAGTCGAAGTTGCTTTGCGTTATTTATTATTATTATTATTATTATTCTTTATTTATAAAGCGCCAGCATATTCCGCAGCGCTGTACAATAAGCACAGTATAGACAGGGTTACAATACATTGAACAACATTTGACAAACAGTACAGGAGGAGATGAGGGCCCTATTCCCGTAGGAACTCACAATCTGGGAGGGTTGGGGTTGGAAACAGGAGGAGAGGACTGTAAGGTTAGAGTGATTGATGATTGCGTCAGTGAGTTGGGTGGTAGGCTTCCCTAAATAGGAATGTTTTAAGGGAGCGTTTGAAGGAAGAGAAGTTAGGGGAAAGTCTGACAGTATGAGGGAGAGCGTTCCAGAGAGTGGGGGCTGCGCGTGAGAAATCCTGCAGTCTATCATGGGAAGAGGTGATGCGGTGAGAAGCTAGGCGCAGGTCACTGTTTGACCTTAGGGAGCGGGCTGGGGTGTATTTGGTGATTAGTGAGGACAGGTAGTGGGGAGCTGAGTTAGTGAGGGTTTTGTAGGTAAGGATAAGGATTTACCATTGTTTTCAGTACTGTTTCTATCAGAGCTCATTGGAGTTCACCACTTTTAAATCACTGAAATAAATACAACGGTGCTACAAGCAACGATAGAACAACACTGAAAGGAGAATAGCCATAGTTTACTAATCCTACAGAAGGATAATGTTGGTACCAATGCTTACCATTGTTTGCTTTTGTTTGCATCAATTTTACCTGCTGTTGTTGAATTAAGTTAATGTGGATCGCCAAAGTTGCAACATCGACAGTTAGTGAATATCTATTTAAATATATGAATTTAAAAAAACATCAAATCATACACAACATGAGTTGAAATGTTTGCCGGATTGGGATATTGCATCTCTCACTGATGGTGTAGAATCAGCGGGCACTATTCTCTACTCTCTAGCGAACACTAATGTTAGCATTTGGATGAGTAAGTGTTACCACCTGGAGAAGTGACTTTAACACATGCCCTCATATTACCTTCCTGACATTAAACCCATAAAATATCACTTAGCACATCATTTTTTGTGCTCGCTTCCACGAGCTTACTGTAGTTTGTGCATCCTATACTTAACATAGGGAGTGTAATCTTTAATTAGCGTTTCAATAAGTAAGGTATTACAAAGTGCTAGCGCAGGGACGCACAAGCCAAAATTTTAGCTACACCTAAAAGCTGATGCTAAATGATTCTGTAACTGCAAATTAATTTAGCACCCCCTAAAAACCCCCATACTCACCTCTCATCCTGCGACTAGAACAGTGGACCGATCTGCCGCTTCTTGACATCAGGAACAGAGTGAGACTGGAAACAAATAGTTCCCAGTCTCCCTCCGTGATCATTCCATGGTGCTGCGCGATCTCGTGCCCAGAAGTACAGCCCTACATGGAGTCCATACTCACAGTGACGTGAAAGTGTTCTGCGGCAAGGTGATCAGATAGCGCCTGCCCCAGAATATCACGCAAAAATGGGGACACTATGGAGAAACCTGCAGGCGCAGGTTTTCCCTGTTAGCGTTCCTATTTTAGCACGAAGAGCTGAATAGGGCCCTGTGTGTTTAGAAGAAAAAAAATACTATATGCCTGTGGCAGTTAATTTAATTTCATTATTACGTTACACATATTGGCCTTTATTTCATTCGGTCACATAGTCAAAATCGGCACATTTTTCGTCAGCCATTTTGGCCATTTTTTGGTCGGCAGATTCGAATTTGTGCTTAGCAGCATTTCAGTTCCCAATAATATTCAAATCAAATATCAGCTCTCGTTACTCTACTTTTTATGGAAATATTGGCTTTTGCAATTCAGTTCGATTTTATCGGTATGTCAATTTCTGAAAAATTACCAATGCTGTAAGGTATTGATAAATGAAGTTTCAGGTAGACTAGAGAGAATAAGGCTGACATCTCTTTTTAACCCCATAGTGACTGGGCGGGTTTGCAAAAGTCTGTCTTTTAGTGCCCGCTGCTGTTTTTACGTTTCTGCACTGTTTGTGTTTAGGTCAAATTTTCCTCTTATTTTTTTATGCAACCCACACATATTATACACCATTTTCCCCGCCATTAAATGGACTTTATAAAAAAAATTTTTTTTCGTATAATACCATATCGTATAATTTACTGTAAAAAAAAAATATGAAAACTGATGAAAAAATTGAAAAACACACTTTTTTTTAAATGTAATTCTCAAAATCTACAACCTCCAAAAAAGACCCTGGCTAAAAAGTTTCAAAATTTTGTCCTGAGAATAGAAATACCCAATTTTTACATGTTTTTGCTTTTTAGCCCCATTCACTGCTGAGCCGTTTCCCCTCTGTGCGCTGAGCGCATTCTGACTGCTTTATGCACATCATTTTTAGATGCCAGCTAAGCTCTATTTAATTTTAAAAAAAACAGACAAAAAAAGTTTTTTAAAAAAAGCGATTTATTTTATTATTTTATGTATTTTTTTAATTATTTATTTTTTACAAGAAACCTGGTCAGGTTTGGTATTATTGGAAAGGCCACGAGCAGGAGGGAGGTTAGGAGACCCTGACGTACTACGTACATCCGCGGGTCTAAGGGAGACTTCCCGATCGGACGTACATAGTATGTCAGAAGTCGGGAACGGGTTAAAGCTCAGATATTTATAATAGCCATTTTTAAAAACACACATGTATATGATGCTGGCTGGCCAAAAATAAGCTTCTTCCGGCATTTACCGGCCAACTTATTTTTTTAAGAGCAGTGGCATTTTTCGATTAACTGCTCTGGCTGAACTTTTTCAAATGAATGAACCAATTTTTTTTTAAAAAATATCGGCTTCAAACTGCCAATATTTTTTTCAAAAAATTGACCAATAAAAATAAATCGAGCCCATGGCTAGAAAAATAAAATCTCGGAATTCACCAATGTATGTACTAATTTATTAAAGATGTCCTTAAAGTGACGCAGACATTAACCTTTGAGTATACAGAAATAACAACAGGTTTAAATGCAACTGAATGCGTTTTGGAATCATACAAAGGACTTAGTGTGACATTAATAACTTTCTAAAAGTTCTTTCCAATATTTTTCTTGCAATTATTTGAGTAAAACCATCTCAGATAACCAGTTCCTTAAAAGGTACAAAATATGCATCTCTGTACTTAAATTCTTCTGACACTGATGCATGTGTTTTTACTTGATGAAGATATTTAGTTACTTTAAGGAAGACAGTATAAGATTCGCAAACAGGAGCCCTCTAACCTCACATTGGCAGACCAATTTGTTTCATTCTTTACTAAAAGACAAAATAAGACTCTTTCACCATGACCATGTGGGATGGTTTTACTAAATACTTTTATCCTGTGTGACTCATCCTTAGGACAATTATGTTCAAATGCTTCTATTTTATGGAGTTATTTGTCCAAATTCACAACAGTGAAGTCTGTTAACTTTCCTTTCCTGCTTTCTCTCTGTTTACAGTTACAGTTTCAAGTACATATACAGCGCCAACAGATTCCATAGCACTTTTTCTCTTGCCGTTTTCTTCTTTTATATCCTATATTGTGCTTGAGCACAATCCGTTTGCCTATAGTTTACCCAGTATTCTACGATTTATCCCAAGTAACCATATCAACCTTGATCAATCTAACTGGCCATAAAATATGTGGTTTGACAGCTTTTTACCTTGATTATGCATGTATTCACCTTTCGATAATGTCACAACATTTATTTACGGCCAGCGTGGTATTAAAGTTAACTCCATTAAATCCCAAAAATTTAAATCCATTTTGTAATCTTTTGTGTTGTTAACTCTACTCCCCCCACACACACAGTATCTTTCCATCATTTGCTCCTCATTGTGTGGCTTTGGCGTTAGAATGGAGTCTATGGGTCGATTACTGACTCAAATCAATGTATTGTGTGGGATGTATTCACAGGACCCCACCCGGGAGTAGATTAGATGTCTTCTAAACTCCCTAGTTTATCTCAGTCAGCTGCCATCTCTTATCTGGAATGGCCAGAACACAATACATTCCCTGCTGCCTTATCTAAACATTCCCTCCTCCACCTCATTAACTGTGAAATACTGTATAAGACAAAGCACAACTACAAAGTAAAACTTTAGCACAGATTTTGGTAAATGTTGCATCATGGGAAAAATCCACAAAACGGCAACATGGGAATAGGGCCTCTGGTTTTTAGTTGGTTTACTATAGAGTACGGTAATCCAGGATCTCACATTTAAACAGTAGTCTAAATCCCAATATGTTTGACACTGCTACCTTCCATTGAGACCCCCCTACCCAAAATTAAAGGAAATTTGGTGCAACAACACACTTTCCTAAACTATAGAACAAAGAAACATAGATAAAAGAACACCAGTGGTGTAAAATGCAAGTACAAAACCGCTTGATCTACCTGATAAGCATCGCTGACCTTCATTCTTCTAGTTTTTTAGAAAAAAATAGTTTCACACATTTAAATTAGAACTATAGACATATGATACCAAATATATCACTCTTTGTGTCTATGGATGGCATAACGTATCTGTAAAGTTAATTTGAGTGATATATATTTTAACTATAGTGTTGTAAATATTTGTAAATATCATAAGAAGGTGTTTAATGCAGTCTGAGCATGAGCTCATAGCTAATGAGAGATATAACCCTTAGAAACCAAATGCATCATATTATACTACCTGACCTCAGAAAACCTTCTGCCCTGTAGGTTATAGACATATTTGCCCTGTGCTCCAGGGAGCATATATTGTGTTCCTGAAACTTTAATATTTAAAGAGCTTTTTGCCATTTATAATACTCGTCTGGTTCTAAGATATCTTCCTAGAGAGTGAGAATGTCATGGTCAGCGAGTCAGTCACCCATACTTGCCTATGTGAAAAACACATTCAGGGTCACAGGTCTTCCCCAGATCAATGTCAGTGAGTATGCTTAATCACCACACTCAGACAGGCACTTTACTAGGTTTACAGAAGCATGTATTGCTGTTGAAAGCTAGCCGTCATGTATGTGTTTGGCACTCGGCAACCTCAGTCAAACAGTAGCCATTAAATTTCAATTACTTTTATATTGCTATTTCATATATTCTTGTTTTATATTGTTAGGACCAATAATTTTTTTATTGTACAAATATATTCACTATTTTAGCCATTCTATTTATTAAATAATCTCTTTAAATGTAGTTTATCATCTAGAAAAACATAAAAAGTGCAGCAACATAACATGTACCCGGGACATACTTGAAAACGAGAGAAATCTCAATGTAAAATACTTTATAAGTAATTAAATAAATAAATAAATGTACGTGGTGTTACCATAACCTGGGCTACTGTTACTGAATCTCTCAGATCTTAGGGCTGGCTAAATAGAATACATATATCCAGGGGTCCTAAATAAAGTGAGGGAACAATTTTTCTGCCCCTTAATTAGCACTTATTTTGCACTGAATACAAGCACACACTCTGATATGTTATTTATGTATATATATATATATATATATATATATATATATATATATATATATATATATATAAAATAAATAATGGTGGGAGGCACTCCAGGACTCAATAAAATATCAAAACTTTATTTTAAATCATTAAAAATCCAACGTTTCGGCCCCCTGCAGCCTGGGTCCCTTGAAAGTAAAGGAGAATGACCAGGAGAAGTGAAAATTCTAGGTCAGAATAGCCAAACCAGAAAAATTCTCCCATTTATCTCACTTTCCAAATCGGCTATTTGGTCTAGCTTGTTCTCTTCTCCTGCCAATTCTCCTGAGTTTCACCTTTTAGTGAATAGACCTGTTGGTGAGGTCTCACACTTATTTTTTAGCACTTCACATTTGGATTTGACTCTTTAAATAATACAAATGGGAGAAGTTGGTCTCCATTAAAGTAAAAGTCTACAGTATGTGGAACACTTTTATCCATTATTTATGTTACTTAAAGGGTTATTCAATAAGCGACAAACTTGCCACCAAATTGCATCGAACAATGAATTTCTCTGTACGGTGCAATTTCGTGGTAGTTCGTCTATTCAGAGAGCTGTCAATTTGCCAAATATTTTCAAATTGACAGCGAACTGCGGTGCAGTTCGCCGCAGATCGCCACAAGTGAGCGATATTCTGCAGGAGCGAAATCGCCCCATAGAGAAGTAATGTCTAATCTATTCACAGAAGGCTGAACTGCACCGAAGTGTCAGTGAAATGACCGGATTTTCGGTGATTCTTCGGTTCGACAGGTTTAAACATCCCATAGGATTCAATATAAAAAAAATATTGTTTTTATCTATATTCTATTCAACCATTTATTCTTTTCATTTTCAGCAAAAAGTATTTTTATTTTTATGTATTTTTGTATTTTTTAGACAAAGGTTTTGATTCACAATTTTCTTTTAAAGTTTTTTTATTATTCTGTTACAGACCGTTTATTATTTTTGTATGACCTTTTTATTATTTCCACAAATTTTCATGCACTTTTATTGGTTTAAATACCTTTTAGAAGTATAGCAGAGTTCCATTCCGTTCAACGCCTTCAATGGTCTGATCGGCAGTCATCGGCGGCGTTCAGAGGTTTGTTCAGTGGTCGGTTGTGGTCTTCGGTGACTCCACGTTCGGCGTACTTCGGGGACATTGCGGTGAAGAGTGAATTCACCGCAGGGTTGGAGAACTGGAATCGTCGAAGCGCGCAGAAGTGCACCGAACATGTAAGCACAGACATTTCTGTGAAATTTACCCTTTAAATTTTTATTTTATGTAGTATATCAATCATATAATTTGAATAAATCATTGTATTTATTTATTTATAAAGTATTTTACCAGGAAGGATACATTGAGATTTCTCTCGTTTTCAAATATGTCCTGGGTTCAAGAACATTAAAATGTTACAGTCGTTACAGAAATACAAAGTAATAAAATGTGAGATATTAAAAACAAAACACAAATATACAGATTTGAAATGATTGTTATCAGTGTCATTCTCCAACTATACTAAATCACTGTTTACACAATAGTTGAATGATATTAGTTCCGTTCTAGCTGTGGAAATTCTGAACCTAGCTGTGGGTTATAGATTCTCCTCATAAACTGTAGGTCACGGTTCCAAGGTTGATGATAAGATACCTTCTCAAGACATTATGCATAGCGTCTTGAGAACTTATCATGTTCTCAGAAATCACTTTTCCACTATTGGTGCAAACTTTGCTTGTGTCTCAGGCATAGCGCTTTACTATGCCTCACTATTGTAAACAGGGGCGTCGCTATGTGGGGCAGGGGGTGCGGCCCGCACCAGGTGACACCCACCCTTAGGGTGACACCGTCACCCTAAGGGCAGGTGTCTCACCCTGCGCCGCGTGTTCGCTCCCTGTGAGCGTCCAAAGCTATGCAGCTTCGGCGCTCGCCTGGGGGAAACACGTCACCAGCCGAGTTCTCGCGAGATCGCGGCTGGTCACGTGGCTCCCCCAGGCGAGCGCCCAAGCTCCATGCTGCCGGACGCTCAGAGGGAGCAGAACACATGGCGCAGGAGGTGAGTTGGGGGCACTATCCATGAGCTGGGGGCATTATCCATGAGCTGGGGGCAATATCCATGAGCTGGGGCAAATCCATGAGCTGGGGCATATCCATGAGCTGGGGTATATCCATGAGCTGGGGGCAGTATCCAGGAGCTGGGGGCAGTATCCATGAGCTGGGGCATATCCATAAGCTGGGGCATATCCATGAGCTGGGGCAAATCCATGAGCAGGGGCATATCCATGAGCAGGGGCATATCCATGAGCTGGGGCATTATCCATGAGCTGGGGCATATCCCATGAGCTGGGGCATATCCCATGAGCTGGGGCATTATCCATGAGCTGGGGGCAATATCCATGAGCTGGGGGAAGTATCCATGAGCTGTGGCATATCCATAAGCTGGGGCATTATCCATGAGCTGGGGCATTATCCATGTGCTGGGCAGTATCCATGAGCTGGGGCAGTATCCATGTGCTGGGGCAGTATCCATGAGCTGGGGCATATCCATGAGCTGGGACAGTATCCATGAGCTGGGGCATTATCCATGAGCTGGGGCATTATCCATGAGCTGGGGCAGTATCCATGTGCTGGGGCAGTATCCATGTGCTGGGCAGAATCCATGAGCTGGGTCAATATCCATGAGCTGGGGGCAGTATCCATGAGCTGGGGCATATACATGAGCTGGGGCATTATCCATGAGCTGGGGCATATCCATGAGCTGGGGCATTATCCATGAGCTGGGGCAAATCCATGAGAGGAGCTGGGGCAAAATCCATGAGCTGGGGCATTATATCCATGAGCTGGGGCAGTATATCCATGAGCTGGGGCATATCCATGAACTGGGGCTTATCCATGAGCTGGGGCAAAATCCAAGAGCTGGGGCATTATATCCATGAGCTGGGGCATTATATCCATGAGCTGGGGCATATCCATGAGCTGGGGCATATCCATGGTCTGGGGCATTATCCATGAGCTGGGGCATATCCATGATCTGGGGCATTATCCATGAGCTGGGGCATTATATCCATGAGCTGGGGCAGTATATCCATGATCTGGGGCATATCCATGAGCTGGGGCTTATCCATGAGCTGGGGCAAAATCCATGAGAGGAGCTGGGGCAAAATCCATGAGCGGAGCTGGGGCAAAATCCATGAGCGGAGCTGGGGCAGTATATCCATGAGAGGAGCTGGGGCAATATCCATGAGAGCTGCTGGGGCATATCCATGAGAGATGCTGGGGCATATCCATGAGAGCTCCTGGGGCATATCCATGAGAGCTCCTGGGGCATATCCATGAGAGCTGGAGCATATCCATGTGAGCTGGGGCAGTATCCATGTGTGCTGGGGGCAGTATCCATGTGTGCTTGGGGCAGTATCCATGTGTGTGGGGGGCATATCCATGAGAGTTGGGGCAATATCCATGTGTGAGCTGGTCTGGGGGCAATATATCCATGTGTGAGCTGGTCTGGGGCAATATATCCATATGTGAGCTGAGGCGCAATATATCCATATGTGAGCTGGGGCAATATATATCCATGGGTGAGCTGCTGGGGGCAATATATAATTGTGAACTGGGGCAATAAATATCCATGGGTGAGCTGCTGGGGGCAATATATCCAGAGCTGCTGGGGGCAATATATATCCATGTGTGCTTTCACTGCCTGGCAGTTGGCAAACATTTGTGTGAGCATATGAGAGAGCTCCACAGCAATAAACCTCACAGTAATGTGCGCTGTGTGTATGAGCATTCAGTGTTATATGGGAGTACTGATTTAGGAGTAAGAGTAGTTAAAAAAAATCCGTAAAACTCGGGGTAGGGGGGGTGACACCATAGGTTACCGCACCGGGTGACACCAACCCTAGTGACGCCACTGACTGTAAATTAGCGTCTTTTATATATTCTATAGGAGGCATTAATTTGCACCCCAGAATCAAAGAATGAGTTATTCCAAGGTAGCTTGTTCTTCAAGAAATGACACCCGGGACATTGCATCCTACCCTGTAGTCCAGTGATTCCCAAACCTGTCCTCAGGACCCTCTGCCTCGCCAGGTTTGCCAGATATCTGAAGCACAGCACAGGTGATATAATTTTCTGCTCAGTGATTGCAGGATTCAGGCTGCATTTCCCCAAGGTGATCTGCAAAATCTGGCCTGGTTGAGGGTCCCGAGGACAGGTTTGGGAAACACTGCTGTTGTCGGTGAAAAACTAAGAACAATTTCCGAATATATACTTATGTTAAACTTCTGTTAGTACAAACCCTGAAACGTTATAGATATCCATTTGAACTAAATGTACAACATATAAATACTTGACTGCTCACACCTATGATATTAAGAATTTATTAATAAAACATGTAATTAATGTTTCTCATGAGAGTAGTTTCTCCAATTTTATTAGTGTTACTTCATGCATATGCTCAGATCAAACTGTTTCTTTCATTCTGTATGTTTTGCTCAATGACCCCCAGCCAGATGGACAATGATAGGCAAAACCTTTGTAACGCAATCTGAAATGTTGTTGACCCTTAAGGGACTAATAATGCTACTTACTCTGATTTAGCCATGTGATACTAACCTTAAGCATGCCTCTAACAGACATTAAATGTGTTTATTCATTAACACATTTCTATATTGTATTAATTAATGGTAGCGATTATATCATGTCTTAATTTTGTCACTTATAGAAAACCTAGATGAAAAGCCCTTTCTGCCCTGCCTAAGGCTTCTTTCATAGCAGTTCCTAATTAAAATGGATTGCATTGTCATTATAAATATTTGTAAAATGTAAGTATATTGTTAAAGAAGCTTCCATTAATACATTGCACAAGTATTTTAATGTTATATAAAGTATGATTGAAATTATTAGTTGAGCATGATCAATTCCAAGATACCACTTTTATTCAATTGATTTACATGATTTGTGTTCCAAAAAATAAGTAAGCAATAGCATATTTATTCTATACTTCTGGTTGACGCAGCCGTCCTGGTAGGAAATAGGCGTGAAACCGTTTTTTCTGCATGTATGTATATTTTATTGTATCCCCAGCCAGATCAGTTTTGCTGCTGTCCCTTTCCGTGTTTTTGTTTTTAATCCTAAAATGGAAATATTTCTGGTGCGGGTATACATAAAACTCACCGTTTTGTCTCTTAGCTGATAAGCAGCATGAGAATATGTGGTTGCTTAGAAAAGCAGCTCTTGGTTTAATTAAGTTAGGGCCCACCTTAACCAGAGGTTGCCGTGAAGTGGCAGGTGGGTTTAAACTTTGATGTCCATTCATGTAAACCAAAACCTCTGTGTTTTGTTTCACATGAAGCTATAGGGGTAAGTGCAGATGACATCTTCTTTACTTGTTATGTTTTATACATGAAGGGGGGCTGGATACTTCTGGTTGACACCAGTGGCGTAGCGTGGGTTGTCAGCGCCCGGGGCCAGCCAAGAATTGTGCGCCCCCCAACCTGTGGACACGTTATCGATATTGCCCCAGCTCTCACATGGATATTGCCCCAGCTCACACATGAATATTGCCCCAGCTCACACATGAATATTGCCCCAGCTCACACATGGATTTGCCCCAGCTCACACATGGATTTGCCCCAGCTCATGGATTTGCCCCAGCACATGGATTTGCCCCCCAACACATGGATATGCCCCAGCACATGGATATGCCCCAGCTCATGGATTTGCCCCAGCTCATGGATTTGCCCCCAGCTCATGAATTTGCCCCAGCACATGGATTTGCCCCCAGCTCATGGATTTGCCCCAGCACATGGATTTGCCCCAGCTCATGGATTTGCCCCAGCACATGGATTTGCCCCCAGCTCATGGATTTGCCCCAGCTCACACATGGATTTGCCCCAGCACATGGATTTGCCCCAGCTCATGGATATGCCCCAGCTCATGGATTTGCCCCTGCACATGGATTTGCCCCAGCACATGGATTTGCCCCCAGCACATGGATTTGCCCCAGCACATGGATTTGCCCCAGCACATGGATTTGCCCCCCCCAGCACATGGATTTGCCCCAGCACATGGATTTGCCCCAGCTCATGGATTTGCCCCAGCTCATGGATTTGCCCCAGCACATGGATTTGCCCCCCAGCACATGGATTTGCCCCAGCACATGGATTTGCCCCAGCTCATGGATATGCCCCAGCTCATGGATATGCCCCAGCTCTCCCCTGGATATTGCCCCAGCTCCCGGGCAGCGGGAGTGCCTGCCCGCCCCGGTCCTGAACAGCGTGTGAGTCCATCCTGTTGAAGGGGAGGCGGCTGCGTGCGTGCGCAGGTCACGCGGTCCGGCCAGTCAGGTGGTACAGAGACTCAGTACCACCTGATTAGACGGACCACGTGACCTGCGCCTGCACGCAGCCGCCTCCCCTTCAACAGGATGCACTCACTGTTTAGGACCGGGCACGGGCAGGCACTCCCGCTGCCCGGCATCTGGGTCCCCTCAACCTGCGGACCCTTGGGCGGCGCCCAAGGGCCCGGCCGTTCAGTCGGGCCACAAGTTTTAGGGGTGCATAATTTCAAAAGAAATTATGCACCCCTAACAAAACTGCACCTGGGGCCACGGCCCCCCCTGCCCCCTCCCACGCTACGCCACTGGTTGACACAGCCGCCTTGGTAAGGAATAGGCGCAAAACCATTTTTTCTGAAATAGTGTATTTATGTCATAAAAAGAAAGCATCTGAAACTATAACAGCATTGTATTTGTTTCAGTATAGATTGTAGAGGTGTGCACGGCTGGAAAATCAGTTTCATTTTGTTTTAAATTAAATTAATTTTGTTTCGTTACCTATTACGTTTCGAAGTTTCGTTTCATATCAAGTTAAGAGAGATTCAATAGTTGATATCGATTTGAATTTTGTTTCATAAAGTCATTTGCTGTAGTATTTGTATGTATTGTAGGTTAAGATCAATTTGATAGTTGATATTGATTCAAATTTCAGATCACTAAATAAAATCCCAGCTAATCAAATTTTGCTGTTAAAGGGCAAGCTAGGGTTACATTTTGAGCTGTCCATTGCCCTGTGGTGCTGACAACAGATTCAGCACCAGAGCCCAATGGACAGGTACAGGGGTGCTTTGTGTAACGTAACAGTGAAACGAATCTGAATATGATTTGAAAATTTGATTAATCAAGGTTTTATTTAGTGATCCGAAATTTGAATCGATATCAAAATTGATCTTAACATACAATGCATACAAGTACTACAGCAAACGACTTTATGAAACAAATCAGATTCAATTCACTATTACTGAAGTGCAGGGAAATGCCGCCGCAAAAATCGGAAAAACCACCGAAAAGAATTGGAGTGACCTGAAAAACCTCAGAGAGAAAGCCAAAAGCACCCGACGATCCGAGGCAAACCTACTGAACATGCCTGAAAAAGCCGACTATCTGCCGAACACAGCACTGACCAGCCGCCGGAAAAAGCTGACAAGCTGACGAATGGGGTAAAAGCAAAAACACAAAACGATTGAAACCTTAAAAAATTTGATACGCTGTTTGTAAAAAACTGCTGGACAAAAATGTCTGGACTCAACGTATAAGATCCTATGAATAATAATAAAAAGGTCTGTTACAGAAAAAAGAAAATACGCTATTTAATCCCTTTGCTGCGGATGACATGCGGAGCACGTCCTCATTGACTCCCGCTATATGTGGAGGACGTACCCCACACGTCATCCGCTTGCGGGAGCCCCGGCAGAGATACTCACCTCTCTGTCCGGGGTCCCGCGGCGGTCTGACTTCAGCATCCTCAGACGCTGAAGTTAAGCCCCTCCCGACGTCAATGAAATTTCCAGGCGACCCCCTGGCAATGCCGGAAGATCGCCCGAAAGGGAGGGGGGATCCGTTCGGATCCCTCTCCCTCCCAATCGGGAAGGAGCAGTGCCACAAGCCAGGCACCGCTTAAGAGGGGAGAGTCTCCCCTTTTAAGCGGTGCCTGGCTTTAACCCCTCAGGCACTGGGTCGCACTTCAGCACCTTGTGGCGCCGAAGTGCAGCCTAGCTCCGGTGGGGACCACCATCTTGGATGGCGGAGAAAATGTTTCACAATACCTATATATGGAGCGCTGGGTGAGGTGGTGGAGGTACCTTTTGGGTGCAGCTCTGTGATGAGTGGGTTGACAGAGTCAAAACCCCAAAACACTCTGTCTGTAATAACAATTTTTAGAAGAGAGAGACACACTCCAGAGCGCAAACCTGTACCTAATGAAAGAGTGGGAGGAGAGGTCTTTTCTCTCTAGGTGGCGTAATGCTCAAAGGTTGAGTCTGTGTGTACATATATTCACACAAAATTGCATAAGCAAAGATGTAAGCATACATATATCATATAAAATATAAAAACAGCATTGCATATATGGTCTGATTGATATAAAAGATCCTTTGTAATGCAGTATTGGTGGTATATCGCCACCTAGTGTCCGTATTTCAAAAAGTCTTTCAATTGAAGAAATGTGTAATAAATAAAAGTTCTTTCTGACCTGCGGCACTTCTGTCTCTCTTGTACCTCCGAGAGAACAGGAGAGTGTGATTAGAATTGTGCCAAGCACTGTATATTAATGGTCTGAATGATGGATGCACACTTATGCAGGTTTATTCCTCGTGCTGCAAGGGGCTGGTCTGTGAAACCACTCTTCTTTTGCTTACTCCTCTGTTCCTGTGGTGATCGGTCCCAGGACCCAGCAGATCCAGGACTTCCCTTCTGGGGGTGCTAGGATTCTTTGTATGGTGCCTTGGTCGAAAGCAATACCGGAAGCAGGGATGGCCAATAAAGAAGTGGATTTTATTCACATAAGTATAAAAAAATGCTTAGCGTGATGACGTCAGATAGCCGGGGAACCCCTAGCTGCCCGGGGATTTCCCAAGGAAATCCCCTGGTGGAGATAGGGGGTTACTTTGAACCCTGATATCTCCAGAACCGTGGCAGCTAGGGGGTAATGGAGTGTGTCATTCGAAAGGCACAAAAGTACAAGACCATGTTCAAAGTAAATAAAAATTTTTAAAACAATTAAAAAAATAATAAAAAAAATTTGTGTGTTGTTTCTATTAATGCAGCAATATTGTTCACATTTCAATTATAATGTGAACAATGATTCTGCACTAATGATTTTTTTCTATGTGGTGCGTTTGCTAAAAATCACGTAATTCCCCCCAAAAATGTAAATGACGTATACATATAAAAATTATATATTACAAATCTGCCGAGTCTGCCGGAAAGAACGATATATAATATGTCTGGGTCATTTAATAAAATGTGGCTTCAAATTGCGTTTAAACATGATGAGCGAAAGCGGTAAAAATGAGCTCAGCACATAGCAGTGAAATGCAACAGCAGTGAAGGGGTTTAAAAAAAATTGGAAAAGAATTTCCTGAAAAAAATCCAAAAAAAAAGCTAATAAAAAAGATATTAAATAAAAGTGGGAATATTTTTAACATTTAAACCTATGGGATTCGCCTGATTAAACCTGGCGAATGAAACCACCGAACATCAGTGCATACCACTGACATTTCACTGCTGTTCAGTGTTCTCTGAATAGGTTAACCATTGCTTCTCTATGAATTCACTGCCATCGAACAGGCACTGTATTTCGATGGCAATTTGCCGAAATTAGGTGAACTGGCTGCTTTTTGAATAGCTGAGGTGCCCTGAAATTGCTTCATGTGGAGCAATTCACCGTTCGGTGCAATTTTGGTTCCAGTTCAGATCTCTTTGAATAACCCCTATAGGTATTTGTAGAGATAATAAGGAGGTCATTTGCAATGCAGTATCCAAAAAACACCAGTAAAATGTGAAAATAAAGTCAGTACATGTGCTCAATGCCTGTGTACTAAAATTAGAGTAACATGTAACGCCTGTACAAAATACGGCCTTTCAGCAACTGTAGCAACCTAAATCTTATACCTGTACAGTAATGAGTAACCCAAAGCTCTACCACATTTCTGTTTCTCCCTGGTCATTGTAAAAAAGCAATACAATTTGTAGAACTATTTTTTTTTTACAGTGAGTGGTAAGGTAGCTCCTTCCAGTTCCTTTACCATAGATGTGTACCGGCTGGGTGGAGTAGAGGTAACATCACTGCTCTATAACCATGGAGACACAGGTTTGATCCTGGCAAGAGCACCTCTCCAGTAAGTGTCCTTGGACAAGACACCTAACGGTACATACCCGCCACCCAGGACATACTTGAAAATGAGAGAAAACTTAATGTATCCTTCCTGGTAAAATACTTTCTCAAAAAAAAAAAAAATAGTTCATGAAGACAGGAGAGAGTGCTACACTAACAGGCCAGGTTTTCCAGATATCTGAAGCACAGGTGATGTGATTGCAGGATTCAGTCTGCATTTTCCCAAGGGAATCTGTAAAATCTGACCTGTTAGAAGGTCCTGAGGACAGATTTAGGAAACAATGATCAAAAGAGAGAAAAGACAGTTGAAGTTTAAACAGTAATTAAGGGGTTAAATGTATTTAATATGCAGTATATATTTTTTAAAAACAATTATTTAGTGCATTGATTGAGAAATGTTGTGGTGCGTGTGTGTAAAACCATTTATAGGAAATATTATAAATGAAAATAGTGCATTTCCCGAATTTACCTTCAACTAGTGTAAATGGATTTCACTGTTTAACACTATATTTTGGATTTAATAAGGGGGTTTTATGTGATGTAAGTCTTTAGATCGGCTAAATAGCCCATGACTGAAAATGTCCCAATAGTAAAAGGGTTAAATAAAATTTAGCTTGTTACAATAGTCTCATTTTGGGGCTTGTTTTCTTCACATCCTGCTGTGTTATTAGGTGTCGCTAATAGTGTGCAACAGTATTAGCCATAAAATACAGGAACATACAAATACATTGGGAAATGTTTCAACTGATGTTTTGGCAGAATAAAAGGCAAGTGTTTTTGTAATTTATCGAAGGATAAAAAAAAAGTGCGCTGGGATGAAAGAGAACTGGTACAAATCACGTACCCGAGCACTTCGAACTAGAGATACCTTCACAATATGGCAAACATAACAGATTCTCCATCTGTAGAATCTTTCAAAGAGTTCAGGAAATCATGGGTAGGATTTAGTGTTTGCTTTATTAGCCTACAATGAGCCATATTAACAAGAGAGTTGGTGAAAGTGAGCTTTGATAAATCTGTAATTGGCAATTATAAAGACACCTGAAAAACAGATTTCTGAGGTTTCAGAACTTTGATACATAGAGTGAATGAAGAGTATTCCATACTGTTTCAGTAAATACTTAATATTTTTACCCAGTCTTCTGTTTTTACTCACACATTACTTGTTTGTCATGGTTTTTTTTGTATTTAAGATGAAACAGTTCATTATGAAATTTTATCAGGCTCTAATGGAGTGTCAACAATTTTGAGATGATGCTGGTGGTACCCCAGAATGGCTGCACTTGTGTTCTGTGTTGTATACTCCTTTGCTAGCTAGAGATGTTCAAAGTGTGAAATACACATTATCCAAGACTTACAAGGTTATTCAGAGAAAGGTGAAAACCAGGAGAATGGCAGGAGTAGAGAACAATCTAGACCAAATAGCCGATTTGGAAAGTGAGATAAATGGGAGAATTTTTCTGGTTTGGCTATTTTGATTTACAGGGTTTTCCAAAGAGATCCGAATTGCTGGAGAAAGGTAACCGAACAGTGAAAATCAGTGTTCGGTTACCTTTCCTGGCCATTCGGCTATCCAGAGAGCAGGCAATTCGCCAAATCCTGGCGAATTTCCTGCACATACGGTGCCAGTTCGAGGGCAGTGAAATCCCCATGAAAAAGCAATGATTCGGCTATTCAGAGAACACAAACCAGCAGTGAAAGGTTCCTGAAATGCTCTGCCATTCGGTGGTTTAATTCGGCAGGTTTGTTCAGGCGAATCCCATAGGCTTCAATGTTAAAAATATTCCCGTTTTAATTCAATATCTAATAAACCGTTCATTATTATATTCTGCAGTAAAGAGTCTCTTCATTTATAGATTTTTTAGGATATTTTAAGCATTTTTCTGGATTTTTTTTTTAAAAAAGTCTGATTCTTTTTTTTTTAACTTTACTTATTTTTTCTTTAACAGCCCTTTTTATTATCATTCCTTGGACTTCATATGTGAATTTCAGACATTTTTGCTCTGTAGTTTCTTTGCAAACAGCGTTTCACTTTTCAAACATTCAAGTAAACTGTTTTGCTAATTTATTCACTCCATTCGTCTGCGGTGTCGGCTTTTTCCGGCGGCTTCACTGCGTGTGATCAGCTCCTGCTCGGATTTTTCCAACGTTTTCGGCATGCATTTTCCCCAGGTTTTGCGGTTAGTTTTCGGCGGGTTTGCGGCGACCTTTCGCCGCAATTCGGGGACCCTGTGGTGCTTGCTGAATATACCGCAGGGTCGCCGAAATGGGATCGGCAAAATGAACCGAATTGAAGTGAACGAAAAGTCACCGAACTTACCCTGTTAGAATTTTCACTTCTCCGGTCATTCTCCTGGTTTTCACCTCTCTCTGAATAACCCTGTAAATATGCATTTAAGCTAGTCTTACCAGATATACTATGTTATTTTACATCAATTATACTTACAATCCATATTGTACTGATATATTGAGTTCTGCACATTACTAAGAGTATGTTTCTAATCTTCTTCTGTTTAAGACTCAATAATTTATATGTAAAGTTCTCTAAAAAATAAATGTGATTTAACTAATAATGTTAATTTGAATGTAGTTTGGTTTGTCAAAATACCTGAATATTTTCTATGGCTTATTAAGAGTGTTGTCAATTTAAAATGTAAAGAAACAGTTTAATTGGTGTAATTGTACCTAATAATGTCCAGCAATCTGTACAATTCAAATACTGCAGGCATTAAAAGGACACTCTAGCAGGGTTATTCAAAGAGATCCGAAAAGTCACCGCACGTTCGGTGACTTTTCGTTCCCTGCACTTCGGTGGATTCCTAGTTCACTGGCCCTGCGGTGTATTCAGCAAGCACCGCAGGGTTCCCCGTAGTGTAGGGAATACTTGTCGCAAACCCGCAGAACAGTCGCCGAACACTCACCGAAACCCACAGAAAAAGCTGGCAGAGCAGCCGCCGGAAAAAGTCAACACGAAGAGGAATGAGTTGAAGAAAAAAAAAAGTCTGCTTTTAAGACACAGGTGGTGCAGTAGACATTGCTTATTTCGATTTCAGTAAGGCTTTTGATACTGTTCCGCATAGAAGGCTTATCAATAAATTGCAATCTTTGAGCTTGGATTCCAATATTGTTGAATGGATTAGGCAGTGGCTGAGTGACAGGCAACAGAGGGTTGTGGTAAATGGAGTTTATTCGGCGCAAGGTCTTGTTACCAGTGGGGTACCTCAGGGGTCAGTACTTGGACCCATTCTCTTTAATATTTTTATTAGTGATATTGCAGAAGGTATTAATGGAAAAGTATGTCTTTTTGCTGATGACACAAAGATTTGCAACAGGGTTGACGTTCCTGGAGGGATCAGCCAAATGACAAATGATTTAGGTAAACTAAAAAAATGGTCGGAGCTGTGGCAATTGAGTTTTAATGTGGATAAGTGCAAGATAATGCACCTGGGACGTAAAAACCCAAGGGCTGAATATAGAATATTTGATACAGTCCTAACCTCAACATCTGAGGAAAGGGATTTAGGGGTTATTATTTCAAAGGATCTAAAGGTAAGTAGTCAATGTAATAGAGCAGCAGGAAATGCTAGCAGAATGCTTGGTTGTGTAGGGAGAGGTATTAGCAGTAGGAAAAGGGAAGTGCTCATGCCACTGTACAGAGCACTGGTGAGACCTCACTTGGAGTACTGTGTGCAGTACTGGAGACCGTATCTCCAGAAGGATATAGACATCTTAGAGAGAGTTTAGAGAAGGGCTACTAAAATGGTGTACGGCTTGAAGGAGAAAAGTAACCAGGAAAGGCTTAATGATCTTAACATGTACAGCTTGGAAAAAAGACGAGACAGAGGAGATATGATAGAAACATTTAAATACGTAAAGGGAATCCACAAGGTAGAGGAAGGGAGTATATTTAAAAGGAAACAAAGTAGCAAAACAAGAGGACATAGTCTTAGATTAGAGGGGCAAAGGTTTAAAAGTAACATCAGAAAGCATTTTTTTACTGAGAGGGTGGTGGATACATGGAACAGCCTTCCAGTTGAAGTGGTAGAGGCCAAAACAGTAATTGAATTTAAGCAAGCATGGGATAGGCATAAGGCTATCCTAAACAAAAGATAAATCCAGGTAAAGTATCCATGTAATTGGGCAGACTAGATGGGCCGAAAGGTTCTTATCTGCCGACATTTTTCTATGTTTCTATGTTTCTATGAAAGTTTGAAATTTTAAACACTGTTGCCAAAAAAACTACTGAACGAAAGTGCCTGGAATTTACATATAAGGTCCAATGAATGATAATAAAAAGGTCTGTTACACATAAAAGAAAAAATGATTTTAAAAAAACGGAAAAATAGTTTGCAATTTTTTTTCCAAAAAATGCCTAAAAGATCAAAAAAAATCTATAAATAAAGAGACTTTTTACTGCAGAATAAAATAATAAACGGTTTATTAGATATTGAATAAAAAAGGGAATATTTTTAACATTGATGCCTATGGCGTTCGCCTGAATAAACCTATCGAATGAATCACCGAACAGCAGGGCATTTTGGCAGCTTTTCACAGCTGTTCGGTGTTCTCTGAATAGACGAACCATTGCTTCTCTAGGGGGGATTTCACTGCCCTCGAACAGCAATGTATGTGCAGGCAATTCGCCAACATTTGGCAAACTACCTGCTCTCTGAATAGCTGAATGGCCAGGAAATGTAACCATACGCTGAATTTCAGTGTCCAGTTACATTTCGGGGCCAGATCGGCTCTCTTTGAATAAACCTGTTGAATTCATGACTAATCAATTATCATTATTCTTTATGTTTATAGCGCCAACATATTCCACAGCGATGAACAATGGGTACAATATAAACAGTGTTACACTACATTTAGACTGTACAACATTTAACAAACCAAAACAAGAGGACGCGAGGGTTCTATTCCCATGGGAACTTACTTTCTACAAGGCTCAATGTAATTTGATTGGTCATTGTGACGTTTGTCTCCTTCACTCCATATTCTTATCCAAGAAGGCTGATTCAGCTCCTGTATAGCAACCTTTCAGGGTTTAGGTCAGGAACCTACCACTCAGTACAACCCAGTCAAGCCAATAGTTCTCAAAACACTTTAATGAGAGACATTGGGTTGGATGGATGGTCAAGCCTCCAGGCCCCTCACAGTTGTGTCACAGCTGTAGCCATAGGAGATGAAAAGTACTGAGGGATAGTGTAGGTTTAGAATAGAGACTGGGGGCTTAGAGGGGATACATTTAGAATATTTAGATCCCTCTGTTACTCCCCCCCCCCAATTTTTATATTGATTCATTAGGATTATTGCAGATGTAAAAATAATAGAATTGTACTTAATTAAGTAGGGGTTTTAAACTTTTAAAGTACAGGCATAATAATTATAGTTGCAAAAAAGTATGAACTCTTTGGAATTACCAGATTCCTGCATTGATTACTCATAAAATCTGTTCTGCTCTAAATCTGTTTCAAACATAGTCTAGATATAATAGTAACACAATTGTCTAGTTCCTAAATTATTGAAGATATTTTATATTCATTATAAACCAATAACAATGGCGCAAATCAGAAAAAAGATACATACACCCGAAGGGGTATCCCAGATACAGTTGGGTACCCCAAATTATGCTTACACTTCAGATTCAATTGCAAGGCACATAACAAAATGTGCAGAAACTCATTTGTAGCAGTGGCTCAAACCTTCTGAAATTATGGTCCATAATCATCCATAATCCGCCAACCGGTAGTCATAGATCAAAAGGAAACGTGCGGATTAAGGTCCTCCAACACACTGCTGTAATTCCTGAGAACAATCAGCTCGACGCGTTTCGTGAGTACATCAGTCTCACTTCATCAGGAGCATGATATTTTGTAACTTATATTTTGTATTCATTCACAGTGTGAGCTGAGACAGACCATTAAATTTAGTAATAAGTAGATCCTTCTGTAGCAAAACATCCTTCACCCCACCAAGGTTCCTATAGGTACTTGGAAGACATGAAAGTGTTGAATATGTAATTTGGACCATCTTGTACAGTGGCAAGAAAAAGTATGTGAACCCTTTGGGATTACGTGGAGTTTTGCATGAATTGGTCATAAAATGTGCTCTGATCTTCATCTAAGTCATAACAATTTGAAAAACACAGTCTGCTTATAATAATACAACACAAACATTATATGTTTTCATGTGTTTATTGAACATAACATGTAAACATTCACAGTGCAGGGTGGAAAAAGTATGTGAACCCCTAGCCTAATGACTTCTCCAAGAGCTAATTGGAGCCAGGAGTGAGCCAACCTTGAGTCCAATTAGTGTGATATTATTGGATGTGTTGCTGAAAGCTGTCCTGCCCTTTAAAAACACACACCAGTTTTGGGTTTACTGGTTTCAACAAGCACGGCCTGATGTGAACCATGCCTCGCAGAAAAGAGCTCTCAGAAGACCTACGATCAAGAATTGTTGACTTGCATGAAGCTTGAAAGGGTTACAAAAGTATCTCCAAAAGCCTTGAGGTTCATGTGTCCACGGTAAGACAGACTGTCTACAAATGGAGAAAGTTCAGCACTGTTGCTACTCTCCCTAGGCATTGTCTTCCTGTAAAGATGACTGCAAGAGCACAGCGCATAATGCTTAATGAGGTAAAGAAGAATCCTAGAGTGTCAGCTAATTTACAGAAATCTCTGGCATATGCTAACATTTTTGTTGACACATCTACAATAAGGAAAACAGTGAACAAGAATGGAGTACATGGGAGGACACCACGGAGGAAGCCATTGCTGTCCAAAAAGAATACTGCAGCACGTTTGAAGTTTGAAAAAGAGCACCTGGATGTTCCACAGCACTACTGGCAAAATATTCTGTGGACAGATAAAACCAAAATTGAGTTGTTTGGAAAAAAACACACAACACTATGTGTGGAGAAAAAAATGCACAGCACACCAACATCAAAACCTCATCCCCACTGTAAAACATGGCGGAGGGAGCATCATGGTTTGGGGCTGCTTTGCTGCCTCAGGGCCTGGACGGATTGTTGTCATTGATGGAAAAATGAATTCCAGAGTTTATCAAGACATTTTGCTGGAAAACGTAAGACCATCTGTCCGCCAACTGAAGCTCCGCAGAGGATGGGCGATGCAACAGGACAATGACCCAAAGCATACAAGTAATTCAACAAAAGAATGGCTTCAACAAAACAAAATACACCTTCTGGAGTGGCCCAGTCAGAGTCCTGACCTCAACCCGATTGAAATGCTGTGGCATGACCTTAAGAGAGCGATTCACACCAGACATCCCAAGAATTTTGCTACACTGAAACAGTTTTGTGAAGAGGAGTGGTCCAAAATTACTCCAGATCGTTGTGCAGGTCTGATCTGCAACTACAGGAAACGTTTGGTTGAGGTTATTGCTGCCAAAGGAGGGTCAACCAGTTATTAAATCCAAAGGTTCACATACTTTATCCACCCTGCACTGTGAATGTTTACATGTTCTGTTCAATAAAAACATGAAAACATATAATGTTTGTGTTGTATTATTTTAAGCAGACTGTGTTTTTCAAATTGTTATGACTTAGATGAAGATCAGAGCACATTTTATGACCAATTCATGCAAAACTCCACGTAATCCCAAAGGTTCACATACTTTTTCTTGCCACTGTACATCTATTTATATATATATTTATTAAACCGCTGACTCCTGCGCTCAAAAAACTGTCATCCATTGCCCGGTGCTGCATCTGGCCCATATAATCTTCCGTACACAAATACGTGTTGGCGGCACTCCTGGACATGGCATCAATTTTTTATTAAATAATCGATGTTTCAGTCCGCTATCCACAGACTTTCATCAGGAGACGTATCCTCATGAAAGTCCGCAGCTAGCGGACTCAAACTTCGATTATTTAATAAAATATTGATGCCATGTCCAGGAGTGCCGCCAACACGTATTTGTGTATGGAAGATTATATATATATATATATATATATATACAGTTGTGTTCAAAATTATTAGACCCCCACTGAAATTGAGTGTTTTGGCCAGTTTGACATTGATTTTGATCATTCAGTCATCTTGCTTACAATTAAGTGACATTCAATCTTAGTACAACATCCTTTTACAGTTATAACAGCTTTTAAACGTGAAGCATAGCTTGACACAAGTGTCTTGCAGCGATCTACGGGTATCTTCGCCCATTCGTCATGGGCAAAAGCCTCCAGTTCAGTCACATTCTTAGGCTTGCGTCTGTGCCAACTGAAGCTTCGCAGAGAATGGATGATGCAACAGGACAATGACCCAAAGCATACAAGTAATTCAACAAAAGAATGGCTTCAACAAAACAAAATATGCCTTCTGGAGTGGCCCAGTCAGAGTCCTGACCTCAACCCGATTGAAATGCTGTGGCATGACCTTAAGAGAGCGATTCACACCAGACATCCCAAGAATATTGCTACACTGAAACAGTTTTGTGAAGAGGAGTGGTCCAAAATTACTCCAGGTCGTTGTGCAGGTCTGATCTGCAATTACAGGAAACGTTTGGTTGAGGTTATTGCTGCCAAAGGAGGGTCAACCAGTTATTAAGTCCAAAGGTTCACATACTTTTTCCACCCTGCACTGTGAATGTTTACATGTTATGTTCAATAAACACATGAAAACATATAATGTTTGTGTTGTATTATTTTAAGCAGACTGTGTTTTTCAAATTGTTGTGACTTAGATGACGATCAGAGCACATTTTATGACCAATTCATGCAAAACTCCACGTAATCTCAAATACTTTTTCTTGCCACTGTATAAACATTTTACATTTGAGTAGCACATGGAAATTCTGCAGCACAAAAATTCAGCAGAATTGTAATGAATCTTGTTTTGATATCTTTATACATACGATATATATTGTATTGTATATGTTTCATTTAGAAAAGTAATATTTTACATGTTTTATAAGAAAATGATCATTTGGGAGGATGCAAATATTCCACAGAGGACATTCTATTTTCTCTTAACATTGTAGCACTTCTGTGAATATTACACAATGTATTTAAGGCCAAACATGGAAAGCACAATCAAAAACAAAGGACACAAGTAAACAGTGGAACCTGGCTTCGCTTCTCTGCAATAATTGGAGGGTTGAATGGTCAAAACGGAAGCAATGTGGCTATAAATATCTGTAGTATAACACTGTCTCCACCTCCGTATGAGAGAACTTACCAAGCCAGCCAGAACAGACTGCTCACTTTAAATGTTTCAGCATCCATAGTTTGACATATCAGATCTCAGCCTTGAGGCATGAATCCCGTAAGGCAGATTGCCTTTTTCTCACTCCCCCAGACATTATGCATTGTGCTGCCAAATCTTTGAAATCTTACTTAATAAACTTTGAAGACTTTACCTTGTTCCTGAGACTAAGTGTGAATTTGTCTCTGAACCCTTTAGGCTTTTGGATTTTAGATGTCATCAGCCTTGGATAATAAGAATACTTTATTTGATAGGCATATGGAAAAATAGCGCTAAAATATTCGATAATTATGCACCTGCATACAGTTGCTACTTAATCAGGTAAAAAAAACGCCATGGATCCACTGCACATATTGTCATAAGTATGAAATATTGTCATGAGAGCTCTACATTCTACATTACCATCATTATGTCTTCTTATTCGTCGGGTTCTTAAGGGACATTCAAGTACAGAGATGTAAATCTAAAGCCCATTACGAACAAGACACTTGCCCCATAGCAATCGCCACAATCAGGGGCACTCCAGGGCAGATGGTGTACATGTAGCTCCTTCAGCTTTCTCTTAATTTTTCAGTCTCATCAATATGTGCCCTCAACAAATGTTTTTTGAGAAAGGATTTTACCAGGAAGGATACATTGAGATTTCTCTTTTTTCAAGTATGTCCTGGGTAGCGAGTATGTACCGTTAGGTGTCTTGCCCAAGGACACTTACTGGAGAGGTGCTCTTGCAGGGATTTGAATCTGTGTCTCCACTGTTGAGTGTCGAACCTGTGTCTCCACCAGTGATGTTACCTCTACTCCACCCAGTCGGTACAAATGTATGTATTAGACTTAGTTATGGTATTCGGATTCGTTCATAACTTCCCGGCTTAGCAATAGTGTGATTTGGCTTAGAGCAGGTGTGGTCAACCTTAGCCTTCCAGATGTTTTGGCAACTACATTTCCATTGACATACTTGAAAACGAGAGAAATCTCAATGTATCCTTTCTGGTAAAATACTTTATAAATAAATAAATACAGATTTGGTTTAGAAACACTTTTTAAGAAGACACCAATTATCCTTCAAAGTGCTTTTAGATTTAGTCCCAGATTGCTAAATTGTGTCAAATTTTCAGAGAATTTTGTGATTTGAATGACAGTTTTGACCTTGTTCCGAGCTTTTCAATATCCTCACGAATTTGTTAGTGTTTACAGTGCTCTGACCTATGGAAAGCAATTGCAGCAATTATGTAATCATAACAGGTAAAACAAAAAAGTAAATCTTTAAGTCCAAAAAGTCTATTATATGGAATATCGATTAAAACATGTTTGTCAGGGATTTTTTAGTTTTCAGGAAATCTTAACATTGCAACATAAATGGAGTAAAGTGAACAGGTTTAACAGGTGCTTTGCGAGGTACTAGCTACACCTGCCTGACAAGGCCTTACAATTCCAAAATATTCGTTGAAGATTGTGGCTCTTCTTGTGAGTAGAAGGCCTCCTTGGCATTTCAGCTCTGGCCACACTTTCTGGGTGTTAGCAGTGTGATATGCATATGGTAGCGTCTTTTCTGTAATGGCCCCACTAAGTTAAAAACATGTGAGACCTGAGCAGGGATTCAATGTAGGGCAGGCCACTTGAGCTGATCGTTCGCAGTAAGAATCGAGATGTCCCTCCTCTATGGATAATGACCATACGATCTGGCAAGCTGAGACCAAATAATATTATTTTACATGGAGCGTTATCCACTACCCCATGAATACTGTACCAAACTACAGTGAATAGGTGACAGAATAAATCTAGGACTCAAACTAAACATATATGTGCAATCATCAAATTGGAATTGTGTCATGAAATATGCTAGGTTTTGTAGCACTCAGGAGCGGACATGACCACGAATCTCTCTTGTCTAACTGCAATCTCACCGCTATTTCTCATACACTGTTAAGTATATATTTTTTTCATTCAAAAAGCAATTGATGGAGTTTTGTTGCAAGGGGTTATGCATTTTTAAGACAGTACTATGAGGTGGATTAATTCCTAGATGCTTGCCCTTTAACATAACCTTCTTTCCAAAGTGACATTTAACATATACTGTTACAGAGTAAGATTTCATGCTATACGTCCTGTCAAACATGTGCATATGGCTGCGGAGAAAACCATTTTATTTTGTGTTTATTATTGATATTTAGCTTTATTCACTAAGGCCTGGGTCAGACGAGTGTTTTTAAGAGCGGAAGGAATGTCTGTGAGTGGACGTCCTTCCACTCTGACGGCCGTCTGGCCACCTCGCTGAGTGCAGTTATTGCACTCAACGCTGCAACGATCGATCCTCCTATGGAGGATCGTGCTTTGCAGCCCCGTCGAACGCACATCTAGTGTTTCGACAGGGAGGCTTTCAGTATGACTGGTTGTAGCGCATGCAATTCTTGTGCGCGCTACAGAGTGTGGCCGGCCCCGTCGAAGTGTCGACGGATGCCGGGAGGCACATCAGTACAGGCGCACATAGTGCGCTCATCTGACCGTGGCGTAAAAGTGAAGTATGTATCAGTCAATAACAAACTTCCAATGTTTACTTCAAATCTTTTTTGTTAACTACACTTTCGTTTGCAGAATGTGCTCCTTTCTGGATATATTTCACTTTACATACTGATTGGTGGTCCATGAAAATCATTTAATCAGTAAGGAATCCCAAAAGAACTGGTTTAACAGCCAATGAATTCTGTGGTCTGGGGTTACTCACTAGCTGTAGTTGTTCGACTGAAGTTCACTGTAGCTGCAAACAGAGATAACAATCGCGGGTCATTGCAGCTACAGTGAACTATAGCTACCGTATTGCGAGAAGCAAAATTCTACAATGACAGGTGAAAGAACACTGAACAGTGGTGAACAATGATGCCACCGTAATTTTCTGAAAATGGTATTATTCTCCATTTATTGATGTTCCACTGTTGATTACATCTACAGTGATTATAGTTCTGAAAAATCGAAAGTGGTCATCTTTGTTAAACCCCCGATAAAAACGATGGTGATAAACAAAGGTTGAAACAATACTGATTAACTTTGACTGAAGCGATAGGGAAAACAAAGGTGAAAATTACAGCGGTGGAACTTCTTTAGATTGCTAATTCACCGTAGCTTCACCATAGTTGATCCACTATACAGGTTTATTCAAAGAAAGGTGAAAATAAAGAGAACTGTCAGGAGAAGAGAACAATCTAGACCAAATAGCCGATTTGGAAACAGAGATAAATGGGAGAATTTTTCTGGTTTGACTATTTTGACCTAGAGTTTTCACTTCTCCAAACGTTGCTGCACCTCTCGTGCAGGGATGACGTCCTTGGCAATCAGTACTGGCCACCCTCATTGGGCGACAGCAGGCTGATTTGCATATGGAGCATTCATCCTTATAATGGCACAAGCAAGCTAAAACCTTGTGAGACCTGAGCGGGCCCCCACCGTAGAGCAGGCCACTAGTGCTGTTGTTCGTCCTCAGGATCCTCATCCCCCCCCTTTCTCTCCAAAAGTTCTCCTGACTTTCACCTTTCTTTGAATAGACCTGCTACCTAGCCGAAGTAAATCCATGTTTTTTTCAATAAAACAATGGTATTTCATGTATAACCCCTTAAGATCTATGTGTCACAGAAAACATAGAAAATATGTCACCCCAAAGTCATATGTCCCCTATCCTCTTGCTCTGCATGAAGCATAATTGTCCATGTATTCTGTTTTTACCTGAATACTGGCAATTGTTTATATTGTTTACTATAGCTTTCTTGTTTTACTGGCTCTCTTCCAAGTATTGGTCCAGTCTTTGCAGCGAAAATAATTCGTCCGCAATTCAATATTCTTTCCTGTAAATAGTCTCTAAAATATACAGGGTTATTCAAATAGAATCCAAAAGACACCACACGTTTGGTGACTTTTCGTTCTCTTCAATTCGGTTCGTTTTGCCGATCCCATTTCGGCCACACTGCGGTGTATTCAGCAAACACCACAGGGTCCCCGAATTGCAGGGAAAAGCTGCCGCAAACCCGCCGAAAACAAACCGCAAAACCCAGCGAATGCACGCCGAAAACCCACAAAAACATCTGGATTAACCCGCTGAAAACGCCGGAAAAACCTGAGCAGGAGCCAATCACACGCATTGCAGCCGCCATAAAAAGCCGACACCGCAGACGAATGGAGTGAATAAATTAGCAAAACAGTTTACTTGAATGTTTGAAAAGTGAAATGCTGCAAAGAAACTACTGAGCGAAAATGTCTGAAATTTACCTATGAGGTCCAAGGAATGATAATAAAGAGGGCTGTTACAGAAAAAAATAAGTAAACTTAAAAAAAAAAAAAAAAAAAATCTGACTTTTTTTAAAAAAAATTTAATCCAGAAAAATACTTAAAATATCCGAAAAAATCTATAACTATAGAGACTCTTTACTGCAGAATTTTATAATGAATGGTTTATTAGATATTGAATTAAAACGGGAATATTTTTAACATTGAAGCCTATAGGATTCGCCTGAATAAATTTGCCTCATGAAACCACCGAATGGCAGGGCATTTCGGGAACCTTTCACTGCTGCATTGTGTTCTCTGAATAGCCGAATCATTGCTTTTTCATGGGGTTTTCACTGCCCTCGAACAGGCACCGTATGTGCAGGCAATTTGCTAGGATTTGGTGAATTGCCTGCTCTCTGGATAGCCGAATGGCCAAGAAAGGTAACTGAACGCTGAATTTCAGCGTTCGGTTACCTTTCTCCAGCCATTCGGATCTCTTTGGATAACCCTGATTATAATTTATGCTATCCAAGGGGAAATGCAACAGCAGTACCCTATGCTATGGATGGTATCAGCTCCTGAAATCCATTGGACTCTATAGAGCCAAGTGCGAGCTTGTGTATGCGGAGATGCTCTAAGGTTGTGGTGGGACACAGGAGGTGGCGGATCAAGCGGCCCTCTCTACAGCAGTATCAGGTGGAAGTAAGTGATTATTTGGTTCTTTTTTTCCAGTTTTAAGTAGTTTTGTAAAAAGTTAAATCCCTTAATACCAGGCTCAGAGAGTCAGTATTCTGTCTGCAGCAAAGAACAGCGAGTTACCATAGAATTTTGCTACAAAGTATAGGAGCCATTGAAGTACAGTAATCTGCTACTAATTCCAAGCCACAAGCAAAGATTGAGGCAAGGTTGGAATTGCAGCTCAAGCTGTTAACATATGACAGGGTAGGAATAGGCCCATTATGTTTGATAGTGGCTTTTAGGCTAGGGTCAGACTAACGCAGTATTAACGTGCGTTTAGCCGCACTAAATCACGGCCGCGCTAGCAGCAAATTACGTCCAATGCCGGGCAGCATACGAAGAACGTCCGCACAAAAGTGCGGCCGCGCAATGCAAATGGCAAACGAACGCATTTTTTCGAGAACGTCAAACCGCTAGTACTGACGTACAGAGTGCACTGCGTCCGCTAGCGGCATGTGTGTGTGATTAGGAGACGTCAGACGCTGCTAATGTCCGGCCAACATAACGTCCAGACGCAAAAAGTGTTATATTAATAACCGTACAAAATCATGAATGCGCATCGTATGACCGCTATCGCGTATTCCGTGATAAAATGCGTCCATTCGTTCGATCGCACTTTTTCACGGACAGCGCGAAAAATGCATTCGTCTGACCCTAGCCTTATGACACAGGTCATAATGACTGATGCTTTATAATGTTGCGGATGCTAAATTCTTCTCTACTGATAGACTACAAGATTTGTCCAACGCGCACTGCCCTCTCTGAATGATGATTCTCGCTCGGCATTACTGTCTGTTGCAGCTTCCTTGGAACATAATAAATGCAAGGTCTTTGTCGTTTTAAATAGGTCTCTGAACAGTCTGGCTATTACATATGATAATTAAGCTACTAAAATATTCATGTTAAAGGCAATCGTATATTCCTGAGAAACTGTGCAGAACTATGTGCAATGTAAAATAAGCAGATTGCTGTCTTTTTTTACAATCTGCGGTATTAACAGGAAAAGGTGCGTGGCCCACCTAATAGAAGTAAATTTATACTGTGTATATTAAACAGGTGTGTAGTAAAAACAGTTGATGTTCTGTAGGAACATTTTGAATATATTTATGCATTTCTTGTAGCACTGCTTTCTATAAGTTGTTATTTGTTTTATTTTAAAAGATGGCGAGGAACTGAAACATAATAACACAATAAAAACAAATATTAATCAATATAAGAAGGATGTGTAAACAAAAAATACATGCTTATCTAGTATAAACATTCTGTATAAACAAATATTAGGCTTGGAGTTATAAGCAGGCTGCAATTCCTATAAACTGTAGACTTAGGCTAGGGTCAGACTAACGCATTTTTCGCATTGTCCGTGAAAAAGTGCGTTCGAACGAATGGACGTATTTTTTCACGGAATACACGATAGCGGTCATACGATACACATTTTCGTCCGTGATTTTGTACGGTTATCAGTAAAACACTTTTTGCGTCTGGACGTTATGTTGGCCAGACATTAGCAGCGTCTTACGTCTCCTAATCACGCACACACGCCGCTAGTGGATGCAGCGCACTCTGTACATCAGTACTAGAGGTATCACGTTCTCTAAAAAATGCGTTTGTTTGCATTGCGCAGCCGCACTTTTGTGCGGCTGTTCTTCGTATGCTGCCCAGCATTGGACGTAATTTGCTGCTAGCGCGGCCATGATTTAGTGCGGCTAAACGCACGTTAATACTGCGCTCGTCTGACCTTAGCCTTAGAGGCTTGAGCATTATAAGTGATTTGTAAAGATGGTGTACTTTCTCAGCCAAAGGTTTTTGATTTGTCTCTCCCTGACCTTTATTCTATACCAGTGGTTCTCAAACCTGGTCATCGAGTACCATTAAATGACCAGATTTTAAGGATTACCACAGAGAAATGTGGATTGAATCCAACAATCACAAAGCAGCAGGTCATATCACCTGTGCTGTGCTTTGGATATCTGGTAACCCTGGCCTGTTGGGGGTAATTGAGGACTGGGGTTGGGAACCACCGATCAATAGTATTACAAAGTTTAAGCAAATTCATTGGTTGTGAGAAAAAAAAAAGATCATGTTGCAGCATAAGAAAAAAATGAGTAATGCAAATATGTATTTTTACGATGACCTTGGAATCACTCATCATTCACTGGCTGTCTCGGCATTAGTGCTTCCTTTCTTCAAAGTATAGGAAGCGCTAATTTACAGCATGCAGGTGCAAGAAAAGTTTATCGTTCGGCTGAGATAAGACACTAGAGTTAGGCTGGGTTCACACCTGCACGTTTTTTTATGCTTGCAATACGCGCATGTTTTTACGCGCATATCGTGTAAACGTAAAAAATGCGCGAACACGCATTGCAGCACGTGCACGGCCATAGACTGCAGAGTGAACGCGCTGCAAATATGCCCCAAAGGAGCTCCCGTACTTCATTGGGCGTAGTACATTTTACAGCGCGTTCCTGCACGCTGTAAAACGCCCAGGTGTGGACGGTCCCATAGGAAATCATGGGATTTCCGTGTCTTGGCGTTTTACAGCGCGCAGGAACGCGCTGTAAAAGGCTGAGGTGTGAACCCAGCCTTAAAGTTTGTTGCCGCCACCCTTCTCCGTCTTTTCTCTTATTCCTATTTCTCTTACTTTCGTCTTCTACCTCTCCGTCTATTGATATTTTTTCCCTTTTTTTTCTTCTCTCATCATTCCGCCTTGCTTACACCTTCTCTCTCCTACTATATATTTTCCCTTTGTCTTTATCCCCATCTCCTCTCCCCTGTACCTTACCGTACTCTTCCCCTCGGATGTGGTTTCGCAGTGCAATATCCCTGTTGTTTGATGTCCTTCCAACATTGCCCTGACGGCCAGGTGATGGCTTTCTACCTTGGCACAGACACCGCACTGCCCTTCCTAATAGAGTATGTTGACTTTGTGTCTGCTGACCCACTTTGTATTACCACAATGCTTATGTCCACTTCTTTTGTGCCACACCTATTTTTTGTATGACCCCATTTCTTCTTTAAATAAAATGTGAATACTAATAAAAAGAGTTAATGTGTGGGGCTGCTATACGTAACACATACACCAACAGCTTGCCTGAAATAGGATGCATGCTGGCTTTGGTCTCCACCTTTTATCAGGAGTAGTGCATAATGGAATCATGTATGACATCATTAAGTTCACTTTTTTGTACCAGAGGCAGACTAGACAGTGTTGCAAGTATCTAATGTATCTAGTCTCGGAAGGGAAATGTTAAGTTAGGATTCCCTGACAGTGGCAGACGTCAAACGTATGGTTATGTGGTGCAACTAAAATCCCAAAATATTACTTTTCAGAAAGAGGTTTTAAAACAAACAATATATTTAATATATTGTGTGTGCCCTGATTTATTTGGCTGTGTTATGCAGATGCAGAAGTCACTTTACCAACACCACCATTTAGGCTGGGGTCAGACCAACGCACTTTTAACGTGCGTTCTGGCGCACATAATTACGGCCGCACTAGCAGCAGATGACGGGCAATGACGGCCAATATACGATGTACGGCCGCACAAAAGTCCGGCCGTGCAACGCAAGTGGAATTTGAACGCATTTTTCTGAGAACGCTGAACCGCTAGTACTGATGTACTGAGTGCGCAGCTGCGGCATAGCGGCGTGTGTGTGTGATTAGGAGATGTCAGACACTGCTAATGTCCAGCCTACATAACGTCCAGACGCAAAAAGAGTTTTATTGACGATCCGTACAAAATCACGCCCGAAAATGCGCGTCGTCTGACCGTTTTTGCGCATTCCGTGAAAAAATACGTCAATGCGTTCGGACGCACTTTTTCACATTCGCGGGGAAAAATGCTTTCGTCTGACCCTAGCCTAAATCATTCATATTCTGGATTTGACTTTCTAATTTCACATTTTGTTTTTATTGATACACATCGAAAATATGTTTGCAGTGTTTGGATTTTGATGAAAAAGGCTTCAGGTGAGGCAAGCATTTCTTACTCCTTGGTAGGCCTGATGTCTTCATTAACTGGGCAGAGTACTACAAGTCTTCGTTAAAATCATGGGTGCAAAAGGTTTTTTTGTTCATAGTTATTATCATCCCTGATTGAAGAATAAATCTCCTCTCTCCTTTAGACACTGTTAAGGCTGGGGTCAGACGAGCGTAGTGTTCACGTCCGTGATTGCGCCTAAAAGTACGTCCGTGATAGCATGAAAGTAAGTCCATTGGAGCCTGACACATGAAGTACGTCCGTACTGAACTGCGGACACACAACGGCCGCGGCAAACGGACGCAGGTTAGGCAAGAACGTAATACTGCTAGAACGGACATGCGGAGTGCGCCACGTCCACAACGTCCGCATAGCTTTGTGTGTGAGTGATGGAGCGAGGTCAGACGGACTGCATTTATACGTCCAGCATTTTTGACGGACAGAATGTTTTTTCATTGTAATTTATTTTCCCCTCCTACATCAGTCAAAAAATAACTTCAGTGAAAAAACGGACTGTGTGACCACTACTGCGTCATCCGTACTGACGATGTCCGTACTGCACGGACGTACAGTCCGTAGAAATCACGCTCGTCTGACCCCAGCCTAATTTGGTATTATTTTTGCAACAAACAAAAATAAACAATCGGGTCACTGGATAGAAACGGGATATTTACAAATGATGCTATGATTTATGTTTCCCCCGATGGCATGAAACCCAATAGAATCCAGAGGTTAATAAGAAACGTGTCTTTATCCCAATAGAGCAAATATCTCACAAAGAGGGAGGAATATGGAACATATACATTGTTGCAAGATTAGCAATTACAAATCCAATTTCTTTCTCTTTTAGGGCAATGTAGTGTATATATTTAATTGTGTTTTATTTCTTTAACATAGATCGGTCTGGGAAATACAGCTTTACCTTTTGACAGGATAAAATATTTCACCAACTTGACCTTGAAGGTTACGGCAATGATATTTATTGTCTCGCTGTTTTTTGTTTTTTTAAATAACGATATTAAAAAAAACGTCAATAAAGTTTCTTTTATTCACAGAAAGGGCTGCTTTTTCTCAGAAAACATACATTGTTCCATTGAACAGATGTAGGACATTAGTATTAAATCTGCATCCTCTGTTTTGTAATCTGTTTTATTCTGAGTTTTGTAGTGGGGTTCAGCTGTGAACTTCATTAGTTTAACTAATTCGCTGCCAACACGTACCTCTGTTAGCACAGGAGGGGGTTAAGCAAGGGTAAAAATTCCCTTGCTACCCTCCCTCACCTTACCCAGGTGCATGGTAAATCAGTATTAATGACAATATCACTCATGTGCAGTCATCTCCTGCCTGCAATTTGGTTTTAATTAGTCGCTACGTTGTCTCTCCTGCTCACTGACAGCCATTAAATAGGGAATGACACCAATGCCAAAATTGCAAAGATTCCCTGTTTCCCTTATTGAAAGAATTATTATAAAGTAGTCTACAGCACCTCCTAGTGGCCAAACCTAAAATGGATTTTGATGCAAGCATTTGCTAAATATATATATATATATATATATATATAGCCTATTTTTTTTATCATGTCGAAAAATAATACGAAAACCACAATTTATCCACAAGTTATGAGCGTGGAAATTTAAGAGTATCATATTTTACAAAACGGATCCATTTAAATAATACCCTTTAAATCATATTTTTTGTAGCAGAAAGTAAGAAACATTATAATAATTTTAAATACCAAACAATTTCTAGTTTACTTTTTAAGCGCTGTAACATTTCATAAGCGTTAATGCTCCAGAATCGGTTTGCAAACATCTTACTGTTGGTAGACTTTTAACTCCCATCATTCGTCTTGGAATATTGTGGTTTTCAGCCAAGAAAAAGCTTACAGCGTTTCATTCTGACTCCGATCTACATGGAGCTTTAAATCTTTTTACAAATTCGCACACATATTTCCAGCACTGGCTGACTTACATTTTTAAACAAGCCTGTATTAAAAAGTTGACTTAGGATAACTACGAGATAATCCTTCGTTTTATGGGGGAGGATTATTAAACGGTTTTCCAAAGCCAGCAGTATAATATTAGTGGTATTTCTTACATAACTCATAAGCCTCACAATATCCACAGTTTACATCATGTGTCAATTTTGGCACAGGCTATAGAGCATTTAAGAGTTTAGCTGAAATCCAGAAATGCATCTGTGGTCTGTTTTAATTCTAAAACGCAAAGCCGTCTCTGCATCTGTGTGCAGGTCGATGGGGCCGTTGATATGCGGTCATTACCTGAACATATTAAAAAGCTGCAGGTTTCCGGGTTTACCAGTGATAGCTTAACCTGTGTATGGATTGCAACTCCCATTAGCATTTGGCTGTAAATCATCAACATCTGCTACATACAGGATTATTCAAAGAGATCCGAATGGCTGCCGAAAGGGAACCTTTCTTGGCCATTCGGCTATCCAGAAAGCAGGCAATTCGCCAAATCCTACACATACGGTGCCTGTTCGAGGGCAGTGAATCCCCATAGAGAAGCAATGCTTCTATTCAGAGAGCAAAACCCAGCAGTGAAAAGTTGCTGAAATGCCCTGCCATTCAGTGGTTTCATGCAACAGATTAATTCAGGAGAATCCCATAGGCTTCAATGTTTTTTTTGGAGAAAAGATTTTACCAGGAAGGATAAATTGAGATTTCTCTTGTTTTCAAGTATATCCTGGGTGGCGATTATGTACCGTTAGGTGTCTTGCCAAGGACACTTACTGGAGAGGTTGCTCGCTGAGATTGAACCCATGTCTCCACAGGCTCTCTCCATGCAGAGCAGTGACATTACCTCTACTCCACCCAGCCAGTGTTAAAAATATTCCCAGTTTAATTCAATATCTAATAAACCGTTCATTATAATATTCTGCAGTAAAGAGTCTCTTTATTTATAGATTTTTTTAAGGATCATTCAAGCATTTTCGGGATTTTGTTTCAAAAAACTTTGTTCCGATTTTTTTTTTAATTTTTTTTTAAACTTTTCTTCTTTTTTCTGCAACAGCCCTTTTTATTATCATTCATTGGACCTCATATGTAAATTCCAGACATTTTCGTTCAGTAGTTTCTTTGCAAACAGCGTTTCACTTTTCAAACATTCAAGAAAACAGTTTTTTTTTATCACTCCATTCATCTGCGGTGTCGGGCTGCGCTGCGTGTGATTGGCTCCTGCTCGGGTTTTGTCCGGCGTTTTCGGCGGGTTAATCCAGATGTTTTTGCGAGTTTTCGGTGTGCCTTCGCCGGGTTTTGCAGTGAGTTTGCGGCGGGTTTGCGGCGACGTTTCCCTGCAATACGACGGCCCTGTGGTGCTTGCTGAATACACAGCAGGGTCACCGAAATGGGAACGCCAAATCGAATTGAAGAGATCGAAAAGTCTCCGAACGTGCGGTGACTTTTCCATTCTCTTTGAATAGCCCTGATAGTGTAGTGGCCTCAATTTTAATTTATGATGCAGTGGAGAAATTTTGAGAAATTATTAGATAAGTAATTGCCATCACCACAGTAATGGAGGCCAGGAACAACTCAGGTGGAGGACCCTTGAGTTGCCCCTGACGTCAGCATGCTAGGAGCTTTTTAGTTTGGGTAAGCGGTTAGAACGGGAAGATGAGTGGGCGGGGCCGGGGGAGCAGTGGCTCTGTGCGTCTTTTTTCCTGAGGTAACCTGGAGACCACAGTAATGACCAAACACACAGAGTTGTTCACTGTCTGCCATAGTTTAGCATTGTTGCAACAACAATAACCATCCCAAACAGCCGTCCCAAAAGGGAAACTACACAGCAGCAGCAATCAAATTAATTGAGGAAGCTTCCCCTGCCGCAATTTGAGTTTCCTTTGTGGGAAACTTTGAAGTTTACTGTTGTTGTAACAATGGCGAGCTATGTTGGTTAGCGAATAACTCCGTAGTTAATGTGTGATCTAGTAGATCTAAAATACATTGACTTGTAACTTAATAAAGATAATACTACTTTTAACATTCATGTTAACAATGTAATTAAATACTCATAAGGAACTTGCCTAATTAGTAGAACAGTTCCTAAAATCAGCTGGTGCTAGGGGTGTGGGAGATCCGAGGCTACTGTATAATCTGAACCGAATGTATAAGAAAAAGTTATTTATTTATTAGTATTTTACCAGGAAGGATACATTCCTGGTACATGTGGTTCCTGATGAGACGTTTGCAGGTTCATGAGAGTGTTGTCTGCAGAAATAGATTTGTTTTTAATAGGGAAAGAGAAAAGCCAAAAAGCAAGCCAAGTGCCCTATGATTATGCCAAAGTTTTTATATTTCACGGTGTTCTTTTTTTTATTTTTATTTGCGACTTAACACCTTTTGACCAAGTAGCCTAGTGATTATTGGTGATTGCCGTAGTAAAAGTCATCATTGTTGCAACCAAAAAAGAAAAATTATAGCAACGTCAGGAAAAGCTTCGTCAATAAAGATTTCTTGCCAGTGTTTGAATTTCCCTTTCATGGCACGTCAGTTTGATGCGGTTGCAGCAATGGCAATTTTCACCACTGATTGCAACTGCGGCACACACTGACACCTTGTGAATAACCCTTATATTGAAAGTAAAATTTGTCTAGGCAAGGGTAACCGTCTGAAATTTTCATAAGGGCAATATTCACATACATATGACACTTTGCTCTGATCAACATGAAGCTGTTTATTTATCATGACTCAAAATCAGACCTCTTCGCCAGTGTTGCTAGATTGGCCATGTTTTCTTGGACACATATAATTTATTCAAGCAGGGTCCTCTCTCCTACTGTTTTGTGTGTGTAATGTGTATGTATATTTGTTATTCTGTCTTTCCCTTTGTACAGCGCTATGGAGCTTGTTGGTGCTTTATAAATGCTTGAAGCTGTAACTGTATTCATGCTGATGGGCAGTGCATGAAAAGTGCCACCCAGCAGCATGTATAATTCGTAGGCTGCAGATAAAAAAATCTAAGGATTTAGAGGTGACCTGCCATGATTTCCTTCCTGCAGAATATGAATTATACCTGTTGCAGGGCAGCACTTCTCTGTGTGCTCACATTGAGAATGAAATGTTAATATGTGTCCAGGAAAACATGGTCAATTTGGCAACCTTACTCTTAGCACATAATTATTTCTGCAGTAGGGATGAGCTGTTCGGTTCGATCTGTTCAGAGTTTGCATCGAACATCGGCCGTTCGACAGTTCGTGAACTTCGAACTTTTTCGGACGTTCGCCAAAAGTTTCTAAAAAATAAAAATTATTTTGAAAAAAGTATAAAAAATGCTTAAAAAATACTAAAAAATCTAGAAATAAAGAGACTCTTTACTGCAGAATATTATAAGCAACAGTTTATTAGATATTGAATTAAAACGGGAATATTTTTAACATTGAAGCCTATGGGATAAAACATTCTTGTTACTAAAACATCAGGCAGACACGGCCCTCTAATCAGGCACTGTAGAGGGCAGCCTGTCGGGGCCTCCCAAGGAACCCCTTGAGGAGCATGCAGCCGCCGGATGACAGAGCTGCGACTGTGCGGGCTAGCCACCCGAGTGCATGTGGCCTAGACAGGCATCGCAGGGAGGGAGCCACTGCACCTGCGGTCACGGCAGACCCCCCCACAACCAGGATCCAGGGAGCCCCCACTGACTACCAGGCTAAGGTAAGGCGACACATTTCTAAAAAAATAAAATCCGAGGACATTTTTAAATGTCCCCGGGATATAAAATAAAACTTTTTTTTTTTCTTTCTCTACCTGGCTGAATGTATTTAATTATATATATTAGATACATTCAGCCAGGTTGAGGGGGGTGGTATGTGGGCTGTGCGGGGTCTCAGGCAGTGTTTTTTTTTGTGTGTATATTTTTAGCAAATTTATAGGGGAAGGTAAGGGCAGGTATGATATATATATATGACCTTTCATTCCCCGCACTTCAGGGCGATTTGGCGATTCTAGTTTGCCAACCCTGCGGTGTATTCAGCAAGCACCGCAGGGCCCCCTGTAGTGCATGGAAAACCTGCTGCAAACCCGCCAAACACTCACTGAAAGCTCACAGAAACCGTCGCAAATCCCCGCCGAACACGCCGGAAAAACCCAACGAGCCGTCGATCACAGCGCAGAGCAGCTGCCAGAAAAACATGAAAAGCAGACGAAGGTGGTAAAAAAAAAAACAGTACGCTTGAAAGTTTAAAAATTTAAATGCTGTTTGCAAAAAAACTACTTAACAAAAATGGCTGGAATTTACATATAAGATCTAATGAATGATAATAACTGTTTCTGTAACAGAAAAAAGAAAATACGATTTAAAAAAAAAACGGAAAAATAATCCTGAAAAATGCCTAAAAGATCCTATAAAATCTATTAATACTATAATAAGATACTTTTTACTGCAGAATAAACCGTTTATTAGATATTGCATTAAAATGTGAATATTTTTAACATTGAAGCCTATGGGATTCGCCTGAATAAACCTGCCGAATGAAACCACCGAACAGCAGGGCATTTCGGCAACTTTTTCCTGCTGTTTTGTGTTCTCTGAATAGACAAACCATTGCTTCTCTATGGGGGATTTCACTTCCCTCAAACAGGCACCATACGTGCAGGCAGTTCGCCAGAATTTGGCAAACTGCCTGCTCTCTGAATAGTCGGATGGCCCCGAAATGTCTCCGTTCGCTGAAATTCAGTGTCCGGTTACATTTCGGATCTCTCTGAATAACCACGATAGGGTTTATGACATCAACCAGTCATCTTGCATTGGGTGTCGAGCATAAGACTGGCAGTCACATTGAATTACTTTTAATCATTAGCTTTGAGTGGGAATAAATAGGATTCATAACAGATGTATCTTTACATTTATGCATTATTGTTTAGGAAGTACATAATTATGTAACAGTAGTATGACATGAGGCCAAAGTAAGTTTATTAGCAGAAACTACATATGTTTTTTCAGTGCGTCTGTTATAGTGGTTTTTTTTATGAATCTGTCTGATAGGATGACACCAATTTCTATTGCCCCATCATCGTAAAATTCCACCAAATGCCAGTGTTTCCCAATGTGATAATGAAGTGGCATTTTGATTTGGATCCACTCAGAGGATTTAGAAGACAGTCAGTATTTTTAATTCTATGTCATCCGTTTTTTGCCAAATTGCTCAGTTTTATATTTTTTTTTAAGTAAAAGAAAAGAGACGGCAATGCCATGAATTGCATGTCACTTGGAAGAAGTTTTAAAAATGCTGGTCATAATGGCAAGTTTTGAAATTTTGGCCAACGCCAATATTCTTTCAACTCAACTATTTTGGATTATAAATTACAAATTCCCTTGAAACATTCCACTAATTCACTGAGTAAGTAGTCCCTTTTGTATATTGCTGACAGGCATGTACGATGCTGGATACTGACCAAATCCGAGAGTGCATTGAAAGAAAAGTGTGATTACTGCAAGTCTACTCAATGGCAGTTGTGGTCTAATAGAATTAAAGATTGCTTGGCAGCCGCTTCCTTCTGACAAAAACCTAATGCTTTTTCATACGGCACTGTTCGTTTTCTGTTTACTTCCTCCAGACAAACAATGTGACTTGTCTGGCTCTTTTTACCAGTCCTGAATACTCGGGACACTTTCCAGAGCTGTCTGAATCCAAAGAATGAGAGTCATCTGGTCATCTGAACCTCACCAAGGCTGCTTCACTAAGAGTACTGTAAAGTGATAAACTTCACACAGATTTGGTTTCCAGCAGGTGTCTTAACACGTGCACAAAAATAACTGCAATGATGATTGGATTACATAAAATCAGAAAGACAGCAATGTTTCAGAGCTAAATGTGTTTGATTTTGCCAGTAGTGAAGTTGTAAGGGCTTTGATAAAAGGAGGTGATGTCATCGACCTTAAAAATAGCCTAACAAGCCTAATGCTCACTACAGGAGATACGTTCTCTTCATAACACGGAGTCATGCTATGACAAACAGCCTAGAATTAAAGTATCTTTCCAAACAAGAAACTATATACAATTTGACCAGAGTTTAATAAATATTCATGTCTAAATATGCAACTTTTTATTATTCTCATAAAATTTCTAAGGAGTTTTAGAACATTTGCAAGTCAGTCAAACACAATGAAACAATGGCATATATCAACACCACTGCCCCCATAACTTGCATATGTCCTCCAATTCTATGAGGTGATATGAAAAAGTAGTAACTTCCAAAAGTGAGACGATTCCCTTGGAAATGATTATGTACATTCCACCGATTCTCTTTTGATCATTATATTTTTGATTCTCCCCCATTGTTCTTCATCATTGCAATATTTCAAACATCATGTGATGACTACTATCTTCTATAAAATACAATTTACTGTGGTTTTATAAATTAAGGCTTATAAAATTCTATCCAAATACAAGCTGAAACAATTACAGAGCTTCAAAATACAATGTAGAAGCAGCAATAATAGTCAAAGAAAAGTAACATGCGTTATATGAAAAAGTCATTATTTTGTCTTTCATTTTTGTGGACATCGTCAAAAGACAGGGCATGTAAGAAGGGGTGGATGGTGCGATTCAGTCAGGCATGTTTTCTAATTACTATACCTCACTTAATCATTACTGCTCTGCCTGGAATAGGATCCCTAAAGACCTTCAGTCTCACAGAGTCAATGACTCACCTGTGATCTCAGTGGATCCCAGTCTGTTGCATATGATTTTCCCTCAGAATGCCCAAGCCTATATCTTGCAAGTCTAATAAAGACTTGCAACATTCTGTAAAGGTGGCTTCCTGTGTGATCTTTAGTAGGGATGAGCCGAACACCCACGTGTTCGGTTCGCATTCGAACTCGAACAATTTCAAAAGTTCAAGTGCGGACTCGAACACGAACCAAACTCAATGTAAGTCAATGGGACCCGAAAGTTCTATTTTTAGAGTGCCCTCCAAGAGGACATACACTATCAGGGTTATTCAAAGAGATTCGAAAAGTCACCGCAAGTTCGGTGACTTTTCGCTCTCTTCAATTCGGTTCCTTTTGCTGATCCCATTTTGGTGACCCTGCAGTGTATTCAGCAAACACCACAGGGTCCCCGAATTGCAGGGAAAAGCTACCGGAAACCTGACGAAAACTAACCGCAAAACCCACCGAATGCACACCGAAAACCCGCAAAAACATCTGGATTAACCTGCCGAAATCCACGGAAAAACCCGAGCAGGAGCCAATCACCCGCAGCGAAGCCGCCGGAAAAAGCCGAGAAAGCCGAGACCGCAGACAGAGGGCAGTGAATAAATTAGGAAAACAGTTTGTATGGATGTTTGAAAAGTAAAACACTGTTTGCAAAGAAACTACTGAACGAAAATGTCTGAAATTTGCATATGAGGTCCCGGGAATGATAATAAAGAGGGCTGTTACAGAAAAAATAAGTAAACTTAAAAAAAAGTTTAGAAACTTAAGAAAAATGCTTAAAATATCCTAAAAAATCTATAAATAGACTCTTTACTGCAGAATTTTATAATGAACGGTTTATTAGATATTGAATAAAAATGGGAATATTTTTAACATTGAAGCCTATGGGATTCTCCTGAGTAAATTTGCCGCATGAAACCACCGAATGGCAGGGTATTAGGGGAACCTTTCACTGCTGGTTTGTGTTCTCTGAATAGCCGAAGCAGTGATTTTTCATGGTGATTTTACTGCCCTCGAACAGGCACCGAACAGGCACCGTATGTTCAGGCAATTCGCCAGGATTTGGCGAATTGCCTGCTCTCTGGATAGCCGAATGGCCAAGAAAGGTAACCGAACGCTGATTTTCAGCGTTCGGTTACCTTTCTCAAGCAATTCGTATCTCTTTGAATAACCCTGTATATTGCCAAAAGTATTCGCTCACCCGTCCATATGCGAGTCAAGGCAGGTGAGCGAATACTTTTGGCAATATAGTGAATATGCTAGATATTTGCCATAAAAGGTGTGTGGGGGTCCGGGTAGTGCCCTGGAGGACAGGAAACAAGGACAAAAAGTTAAAAAAAAGTTTATAAAAGGAACAGTGAGTTTTCCATGAAATAAAGGTTAAGAATAAAAACGAACAATTCCTTCAAATATCGTGCCTAGGAGGTCCCCATAACCTGCCCGTGAAGTGGCGGATTTGTAGGTTGTATAGAAACATTTAAAAACAAAAAAATGACATTTCAAATGACGGTAAATGGTTTTCCTTTAATCTATTCATAAACAACTGCTTGGGGCTGCAGCCTGTATGAAAAGAGGAGACGTTTTAGGACACGCAGAACAAGTTTAGTGATTTTTTGGCTAAATTATGGTGATTTTATGCAGGCTTTGGATGAAAATAGCAATAGGTGCTTTAAAATTGGGCCTTTAGTGTCGGCCACAGTTGTATTGTGGAAGAGTGCAGGGTTGGACCCGGCGGTCAAATATTAAAATGATATGAATCTGGTATAGGCGTCAGTGGCAGTGCACCCAAATATTGTGCCTTTGGTGGCAGCAAGTGCCTTCACACCATAACCCCTCTGTGGTATTGTGGAAGAGTGCAGGGTTGGACCCTGCGGTCAAATATTAAAGTGATATGAAACTGGTATAGGCGTCAGTGGCAGTGCACCCAAATATTGTGCCTTTGGTGGCAGCAAGTGCCTTCACAACGTAACCCCTCTGTGGTATTGTGGAAGAGTGCAGTGGTGGACCCTGCGGTCCAATATTAAAATGATATGAATCTGGTATAGGCGCCAGTGGCAGTGCACCCAAATATTGTGCCTTTGGTGGCAACAAGTGCCTTCACACCGTAACCCCTCTGAGGTATTGTGGAAGAGTGGAGTGGTGGAGGTTTTGGTAATGCAGAAGAGATCCCCGATCTATTCAGTTACATCAGCAGCTATAACAAAACCGGGTCAGCAATGTTTAGGCACTTGTACTGCGCTACTGTATATGGTGAGAATTGGCGCACACCAGTAGCAACAGGAAGCAAACAGAACAGGCAGGGAATACACAGAGAATAGTCAAATGGCAGGCAAAGTCGGCAACAGATCGGGTCCTCAGAGCAAGCCGGGTCAATAACAAGTATACAAACTGATTCGGTAAGCTAGCGATGTGGGAATAAAGGCTGAGACACACTGAGCGTGTAGCAATGCACAGTGTAGCGAAGCAAAGAGAAGCAAACATTTTGCAGGCTTGACTTCACTTTGCTCCGCCTCACAGCGTGTCTACACCGCATTACGTTTGCTTCTTACTGCACTGGACAGGAATCAACTAACTAAATTAAAATGTACACACAAAACCGTTTTATTTTCACAAAGCACATGTTATAAAGGCAAAAAAAAGTTTCTACTGAATAAAATACATCAAAAATTACTGTTAATTTAATAGGAATACTATAAAAATATAAAAAAAAGGTAACCCCATATCATATATATTATAGGGACACAGAGCGCTGTTGAAAGAGTAGGGATGCATTGATACCACACACAGACATATACATATATATCAACACGCAGACCTATATATACGTATATATCAACACCCAGATATATATATGCACCCACCCACAGACCTCAGACCATATATACACATACGCACATGGGGTGGCATGTGGACAATCTCAACTATATGCGCCCCCCCCATTTGGCTGATCCCTCCAGGAGAAATGTTGAACCCGACAGAGCAGAGAATATATATATTATTCTCTGCTCTATCGGGTTCAACATTTCTTCTGGAGGGATCAGTCAAGTGGGGGGGCAATTAGTTGCCAAAATGTGTGTGTAATACAAGTCTGGATATATATATTTATAAGAATATTGTAAGGACAGAGGCTTTGACCCCTGTATGGTGTTGGGTGTATGGAACCCAATGGCAAGCCGAAGGAGGAGACCAGAAGAAATATGATTGGTTAAACTTTACTGAAGGCAACAAAATATAAGTCCAGGATAAAGCAATGTAAAGTTTCTTTTGACAGAAATAAAAGTCCAGAACGAAGAGTTGTAAGGCTAAATAAGTACGGTTGTAATCTTGGAAGTAGTCCAGGAATAGAGGTATGCCGAGAGGTGGAACTGGTACTGCAATGGCAATCTTGAATATGGAAGCGGAATGGAGCTGTACCGTGATGGCAGGAACAGAAGTGGAGCTGTATCGTGGCAACAGAAGCGGAGATGTATCGTGACAACAGGAGCGGAAGCAGAGCTGTACCGTGGCAACAGGAGCGGAGCTGTACTGTGGCAGCGGGAACCGGAGTGGAGCTGTACTGTGGCAACAGAAACCGGAGCGGAGTTGTACTGTGGCAACAGGAACCGGAGCGGCGTTGTACTGTGGCAACAGGAACCGGAGCGGCGTTGTACCGTGGCAACAGGAAGCAGAGTGGCGTAGTACCGTGGCAACAGGAAGCAGAACGGCGTTGTACCGTGGCAACAGGAACCAGAGCGGCGTTGTACCGTGGCAACAGGAACCAGAGCGGCGTTGTACCGTGGCAACAGGAACCAGAGCGGCGTTGTACCGTGGCAACAGGAACCGGAGTTGTACCGTGGCAACAGGAACCGGAGCGGCGTTGTACCGTGGCAACAGGAACCAGAGCGGCGTTGTACCGTGGCAACAGGAACCAGAGCAGCGTTGTACCGTGGCAACAGGAACCAGAGCAGCGTTGTACCGTATCGGCAGCAGGAACGGAAGTCAGAATCCTTTTAGAGGAACACGAAGGGGAACCACTGGGTAACGTGGTATAACCACAGTATAACCTGGTTAGTGAGATGGAGAAGGCGGCAGGTTTAAATAGGGTTCAAGGAATCATACGAACACCGTTCACCTGGAACTCGCAGGTGGAATGAGGATACCTGAGTGCTATGTAAATTAATTGGTGGTATACGAGGATCTCCAGTGCAGGTGGGGTGCAGTACCTTAACTTGACCAGCAGAGGGCGCCAGAGTACCTAGGTCTTCATACTCTAGGATGGGCGATCGCGCATGCGCGCCTGCCTTCTGCTCAGACGGATCGCGGAGGCGGCGTGGGACACATCCTGGCTCTCCTCCCTCGAGCTGCAGGCCGGAACCAGGGAGCGACGCGCCACGAGGGACCTCAGGTGAGTTTGTCAGGCGTCCCAACATGGCGGCCGCGGTCCGACCGCGGCGCGGGGCATTACAAATATAGATATATATCTTATCTATATATATATCATACCTGCCCTTACCTTCCCCTATAAATTTGCTAAAAATATACACACAAAAAACCCAAACCACTGCCTGAGACCCTGCGCAGCCCCCATGCCACCCCCTCTACCTGGCTGAATGTATCTAATATATATAATTAAATACATTCAGCAATGTAGAGAACGAAAAAACAAAAGTTTTATTTTATGTTCCCGGGGACATTTAAAAATGTCCTCGCATTTAAGGTTTTTTTAGAAATGTGTTGCCTTACCTTAGCCTGGTGGTCAGTGGGGGCTCCCTGGATCCTGGTTGTGGGGGGTCTCCCGTGGCCGCAGGTGCAGTGGCTCCCTCCCTGCGCCGCCTGTCTCTGCCACATGCACCCAGGCAGCTAGCCCGCACAGTCGCAGCTCTGTCATCCGACGGCCGCATGCTCCTCAAGGGGATCCTTGGGAGGCCCCGGCAGGCTGCCCTCTACAGTGCCTGATTAGAGGGCTGTGTCTGCCTGATGCTTTAGTAACAAGAATGTTTTATCCCATAGGCTTCAATGTTAAAAATATTCCCGTTTTAATTCAATATCTAATAAACCATTGCTTATAATATTCTGCAGTAAAGAGTCTCTTTATATCTAGATTTTTTAGTATTTTTTAAGCATTTTTTATACTTTTTTCAAAAAAACATTTTAGAGCTTTTGGCGAACGTCCCAAAAAGTTCGAAGCTCGAAATTTCGAACGGCCAATGTTCGAATCGAACTCTGAACCGATCGTACCGAACAGCTCATCCCTAATCTTTAGTAATGGCCCCATTTGTGATTTGCTTCAATGCAACATTGAAGGAATATTTAGGGAATAATGCCAATTCCCTTTTGAAGCAGTTTTGTGGCACCTGCCTCTCAAAAAGATGTTTAGTGAATCTTGGCCAATAAATGTGTAGAAGAATGAAAGGGAATAAAGAACAGAAAACTACTTGGAGTAGGATGTTTTGAAAGTGATAATGTTACCAAAGAAAATCATGGTGCTTAGTAAGAAGAATAGAAGATGGCAACCTTTTGAATATCTCCGTAGGATAATATTAATTGGTAATCTTTTTTTAGGCAGGTAGTTTTTCTGGTTCAGACACAGCTTTATGGATCTATCCAACAATGTCTGAGTTGACACCAAGTAGTGCAAACCTGCTGTTATAGCCTAACTGCACTTGTTAGAGGTGTCTCAGATCATCTATTCATTAATAGGACCATACAAAGGATACCCATTTAGACTGGACGAAAGGAAATTCAGCTTAAAGCATAGGAAAGGGTTATATAACAGTGAGGACATAGCACTGTGGAATTCTCTGCCTGTTGAGGTGGTTGGGTCAGGGTTGGGTCAGAGTCTTTACGGACTTTTAAAAAACAACTAGATGACTCCTTGCGAAAACATAATATAAAGGGTTATAATATTTAATATGTGGGTAAATGTGATTGATCAACGGAAAAATCTGATCATCAACTGGGGTCAAGAAGGAATTTAAACCCAGTTTGTTGTATATTTGGAGAGGCTTTCAGACTAGGCTTTTTGTCTTCTTTTGGATCAAAAGTAGGTTATGTGTGAAAGCCTGAACACGATGGAAGCAAGTATTGTTTCCGCCATGTGTCTATCTTTGTAATCGCTAAAGGACTTACTGGCTATTGCCTTTGGATGCTGCTGCTCAGTATTGAGATTATTAGGGAGATACATAGAAGACCATTTATACGTGTAGTTTTTATTTTTATATCTCTTTTTTTCTGTATTTTAAAAGGCAGACATGTGAGAGTACAACACTATGAGTGAGAGCTGTACATAGTTAGCCAAGTTATGCTAACAAGCTAACACTGGACAAGATATACAGTAAGTATGGTCTGAACATTTCAACATGGGATTAAAAAAGAATCAATTTACGATTAACCATAAAACGTTTAATAGAGTCTACATGTTTTGTATCATCTGGAAATAATTTTTTTATCCACAATATGACTCTGCTATGCTGCTATTTTAATTATGGCATGAAATTTGAATTTGGATATTTTTTTCAGCTTGCTAGCGTCTAATGAATTAAGTCGATTGTTGATATATAATGTGATTCATATATTTTTGGGTGATTTTCAAACTCCACTTTGTGATTGCTCTCGTGCACAATGGAATCATTATTTCCAAGATCTCAAGCCATATTTTATAATGCTACAGGTTGCTGTGTGCAGCATGTTTTACTATGAGGTGTAAAATAAGTCCAAATGTTCCATCTTCAAAACACTGCTTTAAAAAACTCTGATCAAAGCGAATTTGTGAACAAGAAACATACTTCAGAGTTGTTGCATGATATGATTTAGCTTTGGCCAACCAAAGTAGTCATTTGTATTGCAGTAATATCTTGTGGTAATAGAACATAAGCAATTCTCGCTGAGACTTGTTCAAGACTCTGTATGGAAACTTTTTTATCATATTTCCCTTCCAACAGCTCAAGAAAGTTGTTCTCTGGTGATTTTTTTTTTCTGGCACATCTGGTGAGGATGTATCAAGAACTCATAAGCAGCAACAGTATCTGGAATAATCAGTACAAAGCTGCCATGTCTGCACTAAATTATATTCATGCACCTGAGATTACATAGCATAATAGAAAAGCTATGTCACTGACACAACAATAAGCTTACATTTTACTGACTGTATAAGATCAGAAAAGGTAATCTGTTAAAATGGGAAAATGGTTTGATTGGCATACTCTCTGTAACTAAGCATATATAGCAGTGAGTCAATATATTACACTGAGTTAATATGACTTTTTAAAATAAATCTGTTATCTTAAACTGCTGGAAAATAGAGTAAAATAAAGTAAAATTAGAAGAGGAAAGATGGGTGGATTTTGTATAAATGGGACAAACCAAACAATGTCCTCAAAGCTAGAATGTTGGACAGAGAGCAAAAAAAAATAAAACAATCTTTGTTGGCAATCATTGGCATTTGGGCTTCATAGTTCTCAAACTAAATTTATTGATGTGCCTTAATCCTCTCATACATGGTGTTGTTCTGCCCTATTCCTATCACCTTCTATTGTTACCATCTATCTCACTTTCCGTCTGCCCCATCTTTGACAGACATTCACTTTGTGCCTTTGGCCTAGCCGTCTCCTTTCCATTGTATGTTTGGTCAGACTGTCGGTAGGTTGGAAGTAGTTGAATCCGTTGTTAGTACCCTTAGGACACTATCACCTCGTTAGCACTAGCGTTTGCACTTGCATAAATGAGAGTTAGCGCTAGCTTAAATGAGGTGATAGCACTCCGCCTGTATCACCTTCCGATTGCTAATGGGTTTAAAAACCCGGTGGCAAAATGGTATTAGCGCTTTTTAGCACCAGTTTACTGTACTTTGCGCTCTCTATGCTTAAGATAGGGAGCGCAAAGAGTAAGCAGAGAGCAATTAGCGTTAGGATCACCTAGTCCTAACGCTAATTACAAACAGCTGTCACTAACTAAAAAAGTTAGCACAAGCTTAGAGCCGTAGCTAACTGATTCTGCTGCTGCATAAGCATATGGCTGATGAAGCCATAGAGAAGCCAACTGATGAAGCCATAGGGATGTTTGTTGTCCTAGGCGAAACGCGTTTTGGCATCTGAATTTATTTTATATGTATTTTAAGAAATAAAATTTATTTTTATCCACTGCTGAATTTTTATCATTTAATGAAAGGGGTTTTTGAATGTTGTACCTTCAAACAACTTTTCAGGCCTCTACTCCACAGACCTGGACTAAGTCCTATACCACATGAGTGAATCCACTGTGGTATTTTATTTTTTGGATTGTTTTCATAGTGTGCACTATGTCCTGTTATATCTCTGTTTAAGATCTCGTGTAACCTACAATATCCTGAGGGCGTTTGGGTGGCCAATAAGAACCCTAAGGCTCAAGATCCCAGAGCCGGTTGGCTCAAATCAATGTGAGTGAGATCAATATATGTACTATTATCTGTTGAGCTTGCACAGTCTGCACTATGATTTTCTCCGTTTTTCCTTTATTTGAGGTATTCTGAAGAGATCGAGCAACCCTTTATATTGGAGTTCCCTTTGCGCTACACTTGCTATTTTTCTATCACCATTCCTGGTTGTACCGAACAAGAACAACCCCAACTAGTGGACAGCGGCATTGGGACTCATTCTCTTTCAGGTTTCTCATCAGTGCCTATCTGTTTTTTGTTTGTAAATTGTTTTTTATGCTTGTTTTATTTGGAGTACCAGAAATACATTTTATTTCCTATTTTATCCATTGGAGTCCTGGCGTGCTTTTCAAAAAGGTTTGGCTGATTAATTATAACCTTGATGCCTGAATACTTAGAGCCTGGTCTGAGGCTCCAACTGGGTGAGTGCAATCCATATGTTTAACACTGAGTGTTACATAGTTATATAGGCTGAAAAAAGACATGCGTCCATCGGGTTCAGCCTCTCCCACATAACCTACTGCTGTTGATCCAAAAGAAGGCAAAAAACCCAGTCTGAAATGCTTGCCAATATGCAACATACTGGGAAAAAATTCCTTCTTGACCCCAGAATGGCAGTCAGATATCTCCTTGGATCAAGAAGCTTTTACCCACATATTAAATAATATAACCCTTAATATTCTGTGTCTGCAGGAAGTCATCCAGTCGTTTTTTAAAAGTCTGTACAGACTCTGACCCAACCACCTCAACAGGCAGAGAATTCCACAGCTTTATTGTTCTCACCGTAAAATAACCCTTCCTATGCTTTAAGCTAAATTTTCTTTCTTCCAGTCTAAGGCTAAGGTCAGACAAAAGCATTTTTAACGTGCGTTTAACCGCACAAAATCATGGCCGTGCTAGCAGCAAATGACGTCCAATGCCGGGTAACATACGAAGAACGGCCGCACGAAAGTTCGTCCGCGCAACGCAAGTGGCAAACGAACGCATTTTTTCTAGAACGTCAAACCGCTACTACTGACGTACAGAGTGCGCTGCGTCCGCATAGCGGCGTGTGTGTGTGATTAGGAGACGTCAGACGCTGCTAATGTCCGGCCAACATAACGTCCAGACACAAAAAGGGTTTTATTGATGATCCGTACAAAATCACGGACGAAAATGCGCATCGTATGACCGCTATAGCGTATTCCGTGAAAAAATGCGTCCATTCGTTCGAACGCACTTTTTCACAGACAACGCGACAAATGCGTTAGTCTGACCCTAGTCTGACCCTTGTCCTGTGTATAGTCCTGTTAATGAATAGGTTATCAGACAATGGTTGATAATGGCCCCGTATGTATTTATATTTATATTTTTTAGTGTGTTCCTAAAAAAAACAATCTGCACCATCCCTTTGTCTTCTGCTGTTTTTAAAAGTGAAGTTAATCTGAACATCGATGAAGTGGTGACACACTACGATATATAAAAGACAACTACAAGCAGAGGATTTAAAGTGACATACCCCTCCAAGATTATGGACAAGGATCCTTTATTGTTAATGTGATATATATGAGAGTTTTCTAGACAACACGCGATTGTGGGGTACGGGATTGCTGCACTATTATTGGTTCACTATTTTTGTATAAAACAGTGGTTTTGACTAATAACCACTTTAGTGTACTAGCGATCAGTACCACCTAAAAATCTTTTTGCTTTATCGACTGCAGAGAGACCAGGTGCACCTACTTGAGATGACAGACTTCCATTACAGGGGAGTCGCACCGTCAGGACTTTGCTTCAGCATTATGTGAGCCATCACCATCATAGTTATACTCCAAGATCCTGCTCCCTTGACCTGTTATCTCACCTCTAGTCCCACCACCTTGTGCCATAACCTCAGATTCCTGTGCCATCCTGCTGTCTGCCTCCAGTTCCCATGCCATCCCTAGTCTGCCTCCAGTTCCTGTGTCATCCTCCTGTTTCCTACCAGTCTCTGTGCCTCCATTCCAGCCAGAATCCATGGCAATCCTTGCCTTTGTCTCTCCTGTGTCTGCCTGTAACTCTCCTTGTACCTGTGTATACACTCCCTCCATCTGTATCTTCTGCATGGGTTCAGCCCAATTCCTGTCCAGTTCACTTGCCTGTATCCAGTGCTTTTCCTGTCCTGTCCACTTGACTATGTCTCAGTCTCACCCGGTCTCCCCTGTGCCTCATTCTAGCCTCAGTCTCCCCTGTGTCTACTCTCCTTGACCCTAATTTAATTGTTACTACCTGGTCCTCCCTTCTTCACATTACTTCTGCATTACCTCTTATTTGCCAGCACTGCTGTGCTATGTACTCCAATAAAACCTTATTCCTGATACCCGTCTCCTCCTTGTATTGCTGCAATTTGGGCTCAAACCCCCTGTACTCCGTGACACCTAGATACATTGCTCTGAACATTGTCCTCAGACTGCCTTCCTACACTGCATAGGACATGCCTGGGACCATCTTCCCATGCCTACCTTTGGGTTCCACCCTCTGATTTGTTGGCCACCTATAAGCCATTGTAAAAGAATACTACCACAAAAGCCACAGTTGTGAAAATTGTGAAGAAGGATTGCATTATTCACTATCTACAAACAGCAAAAAGATGAAGAGGAAACTATATTAGATTGAGCTCTTTGGCTTGAGATATAATTAGCAGCTGGAACAGGTGTTGTTTCATCTTTGCTGAAGCAAAATCACACCAGTTTCTGGTAACAATTGATGTTTCATATCAGTAACAAGCATGATTAACAAGTGACTCTGGAATTTCTCATTATTCTCTGGGTGTTTCAGTATTAGTACACAAAGTATAGGAAGTAGAATAGACAGCTATAATATAGGGCTGTACATTAGACTTGTGAGATCAGATGCTCTTTGAGATTCTTCTGAAGTGAATCAAACCCACTGCCTGATGAACCTCCTAGTAAAAAAAAATGTATATATATATTTTACTAAGAAACATTTTCAAATTTAAATTGTAATTGTAATTTTCAACAAGACCTCATACTTTAAGACTATTATGCTCCTAGACAATAGAACGTTAGAAGAAGAGATTGACTTAATTTTCTCTGTTTCCTTATGTAGTTATTCATAAAGTTGGATGAACAAATTAATTCTGACCTTGCGTGAGTTGTTCAAAGAGAGAAACTAGCTGCTTGAAACAAATGTAGTTGAGAACATGTTGTAGAACTGTTGAACTTAAACTTTAAATGACTTCAACATTGCATTTATTGGTCTATGAAGGCGATACCCCCAGACGTTAGTTTAATTGAAGAATGGTGACAGGTTTTCATTGTTTAAAATATAGTTTTTTCCTTTATGACATGTTGACATGGCAATTCATTTAATGCATTCACCTGTCTTGAATTCCAAAATTAACAATAAAAACAATTGCTGTGAAAGAGTGTTATGTGGTGCTTATTTCATATGGCTGCTGCTGATGTGGTTCAGTGAGAATGTTTCATTGTAAAGTACCATTAATATATTTTCCCATCAGAGTAAAAATACACACATATTATGTTAAGGATTTATAGGTTAGCAACCTCCACTATCCTCTCCATATCCGATCCATACTGCATTGGCTTTTATGTTTGACAGAAGGTTGTGTAACCTGCTGCATCTTTGTGCATGTACCCAAAAATAACCAAACTGTCATCTACAGCATATCTACAGAGACAGCTGATGCCAGGGATACATTTGTTTTGTAATAAGACATCAGCTGTAGATTTTAACTGTGACATCAATAGGGTGGCCTTACTATTGATCATGCCTGTCTGATGCTACCACCAAATAAGTCTCATTTGATTTATATAGCTCTAGTTTATAAAGCATATTTGGGATAGTTTACATATTATTTAATATTAAATTATAGTATTTATTTCTAATAAAATAATATTAATAATATAAAAAACTGAAATGGCCATAACACATACAGGGTTTTTCAGAGAGAGGTGAAAACCAGGAGAATGACTGGGGAAGTGAAAATTCTAGGTCAAAATAGCCAAACCAGAAAATTTCTCCCATTTATCTCACTTTCCAAATCGGCTATTTGGACCTAGAATTTTCACTTCTCCAGTCATTCTCCTGCTTTTCAGCTCTCTCTGAATAACCCTGTTATTAAGAGAAGGAATGGATGCGTCCGTTACAGTGTCACCACTGTCTTTGAAATTAAAAAAATTAATGGCATAGAGACAATGGAAAGCTTACTATCTTAATTCTCCTACTTGTACATTATTAACAGACATTCATATGATTATTGCAATGCAAGAGCCAAGATTCTTCTTTTTTGCATATCAGTCGCTTGTACCTGAGTGAACACTGATTTTTAGCACCCAAATTAAGGTCTTACAACCTTTAAACAAGGAGCGAGTATGAAAATAAAAGCGATTACAATCCTTCATTAGTTAACATAATTACATAAAGGAGAGACAGCGTTTTCCAGTTCTTCAAGAGATATTACAATTCCTATAAAATACACCTGACAAGCTAGATGCTTTTTAACACACCTGGAGATTCTTAGCATGGAAAAGCATCAAGCATCATCATCCTTGGATTCATTACGAATGGAGAGCCTCAAAAGGAATAGGGGAAGTAAATGAAACATCTGGGAGTTATCAAAGAAATAAATGGTTCATCATTGAGTGCCTTACATAATAGGAGTACAATAATAAAGACAAAATGTGATTGTTACTTTAAATATAAAACATTGCTCTTGTTTTCGATGTGTTTCTTCAAACTCTATTTCTGGTAGAGTCTGCAACTAAAAATGTCAGTATCAATACAACCTGTAAATGATTCATGTTGAGAGTGTGAGATTAAGAATGATGTAGAGTAACTTTGACATGTTTAAGTTGGATGGCAACCATTATCCATCCCTGCTATAGAGGCGCAACTGGCTTTGATATTAATGCAAAGTATAACGCAAATACCAAAATCAGACCATGGACATTTTGGTTACTCTGTTACAATGTCACAATGACTTCTCCGTAGGTCATAAAGTTTTTTCATTGGTTTGAAGTCCAACTTCCACAGCATGAGGCCGTTATGATAGTGTCTTGCCTTTTCTCATTTTATTTCAAGTTCTTCCAACCCTGGATTATGAAAGAGGGGAAAGGAAGGAGAGCTAGGGGTAGCAGCATGTAATGTACACATGAAAAAGCAACGAGGTAAGCGATAGCAAACATTTCAAAGCGTTAACCTGATCTGAAGCTGCGGGATGCTGCAGCAATGGGCTGAGCATTCTTGTGGACTTCTGCCACAAGATGAAAGATGCTTTCAAATGCTGAAAACTAAAAAAAAAAAGAAGTCTTTAATAGGTACGGTCGCTGTTGAAAATATAATACATAAAAAAAAATATGTCAGGTGTCTGCACATACATGAAAAATACAAATTCAAGGAGTTCTTAGCAATACATATTATACAATATTAATTTTGTTAATGCCAGGGAAAATAGCTCCCATCGTATTGTTTAATTTTGCTACCCTCAATCAGTTAACCTGTTGTCCAAATATTGCAAATCCTCTGACTGCATTTATTTTAAGTATGTGGAAAAATAGGAGGAGAACAGTACACTGAAATGCACTGCCTGAGTCAGAGCTTCTTCTGTATCATCTAATGCAATACTGGGCAAAGGTGTATGTCAATAAGCCTCTAAAAACAGAGTTAGAAAAGGAATTTTCGAGATCTCTGTTCATCAGATGTGTAATATCAACTGTGGTTTGGCATTATGATCTTTTTTACAGGATATAGCGCTGCCACACTTTCTGGGGTCTTTGTTATCAAGTTGAATCTACAAGAAACAATTCCCAATGGTTGGGTTTTAAATGTCTTCTGAACCCATGGAGTTACCTACTTTAGATACTGGAGTATACCGCTAGAGTTTGGTGGCAAAAATTTACCTTAAAATTGGAGGGATCGCGTTATAGTCGAGACATCTGCATCGCGTGTAAAAAAAAAACTTGCCTTGCTCTGGATCCCAAGTCTCCTGGAAGTTCCGGTAGTGTCGCTGGAATGAATGCGGGCTCCCTGATGTTTGCAAACACTTCAGGAACTCCCGGATTTGGGAGAGGTGGGATCTATCATGGCCAGAGTGCAAGCTCGGTTTAAGCCAGTCAATCACCTCACTCGCCTCCGCCGGCCATCTAATCAATAGTAAAGAAGCCAGATGGCTGGCAGCTTCATACTTAGAAACAAATGCAATCATTCTAGAGCAGAGCACCCTGGCCTGAGGGGGAGCCTCACTGTGTTGAGAGAACCTGGAAGGACTTTAATTGTTTACAGGTACAGTATAATGTTGTTCCTCGCGTTATATTCGAGTCTTGAGTAATCTCTCATTTCCATAATAAATCTCTCTCCATCGCGTTATATTCGGGTCACGCTATACTCGAGTATCTACGGTATTTACTTTGCAGGGCCCAAGCAGCTTGGAGCCCACGTTCTTTGTAGAGTGCGGCAGATGTAGCGTTGCACAGGTTAATACTTTGCTGATGAACACCCTAAAAAACAAATGTACAGCTGTCATCAACTGTTATCTCATGCTTAACCTAGAGTGAACAGATCCCTTGGATGAGGTACAGGTATGTTCCAAATTAACCCATCTAGAACACAAAAGGGGTTATTCTATTCATGAAACCACTGTTTCGCCAAAGATGTTATGGCATCTAAGTTGAATGTAGGCTATTCAAAGAAGCAAAATTCAACAGCAGAAAGCAAAGGTGTCCCAAAGAACATTTAAACAGTTCCACTGTTCCATTCTTTCACAGAAAGGTCCCTCTGGATGTTTGTGACAATAGTGAATATACTGTCACTGATTTTAAAGTGGCAATTGTCACTGGAATTCAATTGAAATGGCGTTGAACAATTTCAGCAGAAACTACAGTGAAAACAACTGTGAGATATGATCAGTGATAATTTTATCAAATAAAACACGAATAAAGCTAAATAACATTTTAATCGAAGGACTATTACTAAAGCTACATTAAAATTAGTCCTTCGCCAACATTTTTGTCTAGTTTTTATCAGTTGATAAAAATGTCAATAGATTTTCATAATAGTTTTAGTCATAACTTAGTTACAGACATCTTCCCCAAAGTTTAGGAACTCTTGTGAGTCTCAAAAAGTGAAAAAAATCCTCTAAAAGTCCTTTTAAAATGTGTGAATATATAAAAGTCTGAAAATAAAATCAATTTAACAGTCCAATCATATAATCAGTGCATGAAAAATCCCATAAAATCTCATATCAGAATGTCAGAGAATGAAGAAAAATATGAAACCACCTGACTCCGTAACAAGACATCCGACCGACCCCAAAACGGTCCACACCTCTCCCTGCATTAACAACTCATCACTGCAGCCCCCCTCCTTTTTCCCTCCCCTTCACCCATCTACTGTAGATTGTAAGTTCCCACAGGAATAGGGCCCTCGTGTCCTCCTGTATCTGCTGGCAGGAATACTGACCTGCCTCTTGTATGTATTGTAGCATTGTCCTGTCTTTACCCATTGCACCTTGTACAGCGCTGCGGAATGTGTTGGCGCTTAATAAATAATGATAATAAAAAATAATGAAAATAAACTATTAAAAATGGTGGCCTGTTAGTAAAAGGCTTTGGTTTAGTTGCAATCAATAATTTACAGGCCTATTCTGTAACTTACAGTTACTGGAAACCATCTATGCACAGTGCAAAACCCATAAAAACTCTGGAGGCCGCCCTCGCGGAGTACACGTTTCACCAGACACCACACTAGTCTTTCCAATCCTCTCCCCAATGTACCTCGTAGTTAAACAACATAGAACACAGCTCTTGTAGTGCAGCAGATAATATATATGCCTTCCTGATAACAAGAAGAAAAGAAGTGCACTCACCCTTTTCAGAGCCACATATTGAAGGCCTGAAGCACCTAAGGCGTAGGGCCCTTAAGCTGCCTCTGATGCCAGGATGCAAGGAGGATTTTTCTTTAACAGAGTAGGAGCGCGTGTGGGGGTTTGAGCGGGAGATGTGGGGGCGGAGTTTCCAGGAGGATACTTAAGGCATGTGCAGGGAGGCTCTGCGCGCCTTTTCTCCTGAGGTACAGCTGACAGAAATCCCCACTCTCCCCCCTTTTTTCTATTTTGTTATGGGAAGGGTTGTTTTAGTTGGGGTTGGTTTTGTATGTTTCCCCTTTGTCACAGCGGGGGCTTGTAGGCAGTGCTGGGGTAGGGGTTCCTTTTAATTAGGTTAATTGTGGATCGGTTGGTTGGGTGATGGGAGGAATTTGTAGTTGGTTGTTTTGGAGGTGTGTGGTGCTTGTGTAAAGTCCCCTGGCAGCACTGTTTTATGATGTATTTTTATGTTATGGCAATTTTTATGTCATGGTGATGGGGATATTGTGTGGAGTTTTTAGCTGTGGCCGATATATATATAATAAATATATATTATTCCACAGTCAAGTGTTCGTGTCTTTTTGTGTATTTCTTGTCTCCTTGCATACGACTCGGTCATCAGTAGGCGACTTAAGAAAACCTGGCTTTGGTATGTATGCTTTCGGCGCTCTTATGGCAACGTCCAACTTCTTGCGTATTCGTGTGCTAAAGATTGGTGTACTCAGGTAATGGTCTCCTTTATCCCTGGTGGTTCTACCATACTAATCAAACATCTGGGAGTTCACTCAGGAGTGCATTTCTCTCTAATACTGCTCTTAGTATTCTGCAAAAAAAAATTGCAATTTTTTTTCTGACTGAAGAAGCCTGAGTACAGGCGAAATGTGTCTCAGTATCTAAGTATATCGAATATACATTTTTATTCTAGTATTTAGCATACCAATATAGGGCCCTATTACAATCTTCGCGTTAAAACACTCATGCAAAGCGTGAATTTGTGCGCCAAGCGTTAAACGTTAACGAGCGGAAATCAACGCTGGAATTACAAACCTCGCGCAGTTTTTCATCCGTCGAGCAATAATGCGCGTTAAATGGACGCGCACAAATGCGCGCGCAGTAACGTTGCGCACAGAAATCAGTGTGCGGACTGTTTTTTTCACGCGATTCGGCCAATCAGAATTAAGAACCACAATAATCTCACGTTAAGATTTTGCGCCTGTCAAAGTCAATCGGAGTATATATGCCGCAACAATAATAAATGCACACACAACTTCTCAAATTTATTGGTTTAAAGTACGCTCGCGCTGGGGTTCGCGCAGGTTCACCCGCGGTAGACGAATACGCACATTTGTTGCGATGACATTGTAATATGACGATCAGCGCAAAGGGTTTTACCCCTCGCGTTAATGCGTTTTTGGGCCGGCGCAAACGTTTGCGCGAAGATTGTAATAGGGCCCATAGTTTGCTTTTATTTTATATTTTCAAATTTAATCTCATTTTGCTTTTAAATAAAACTTTTTACACACTGCAGAGAGGTCCTGAAGTCCTTTTTTTATCCCTTTATCCTTGCCCTAAGAGCAGTATTAAATTAACAGTAATTTTTGATGTATTTTATTCAGTAGAAACTTCTTTTTGCCTATATAACATGTGCTTTGTGAAAATAAAACGGTTTTGTGTGTACATTTTAATTTAGTTAGTGGATTCCTGTCCAGTGCGGTGAGAAGCAAACAAAATGCAGTGTAGACACACTGCGAGGCGGAGCGGAGTGAAGTCAAGCCTGCAAAATGTTTGCTTCTCTTCGCTTCGCTACGCTGTGCGTCGCTACACGCTCAGTGTGTCTCAGCCTTTACTCCCGCATCGCTAGCTTAATGAATCAGTTTGTATACTTGTTACTGAGCCAGTTCTGAGGACCCGATCTGTTGCCTGCCATTTGACTATCTCTCTGTGTATTCCCTGCCTGTTCTGTTTGCTTCCTGTTGCTACTGGTGTGCGCCGATTCTCACCATATACAGTAGTGCAGTACAAGTGCGTAAACATTGCTGACCCGGTTTTGTTATAGCTGCTGATGTAACTGAATAGATCGGGGATCTCTTCTGCATTACCAAAATCTCCACCACTGCACTCTTCCATAATACCTCAGAGGGGTTACGGTGTGAAGGCACTTGCTGCCACCAAAGGCAAAATATTTGGGTGCACTGCCACTGACGCCTATACCAGATTCATATCATTTTAATATTGGACCGCAGGGTCCACCACTGCACTCTTTCACAATACCACAGAGGGGTTACGGTGTGACGGCACTGTTGCCGACACTAAAGGCCCAATTTTAAAGCACCTATTGTTACTTTCATCCAAAGCCTGCATAAGTTTCACCATAATTTAGCCAAAAAATCACTAAACTTGTTCTGCGTGTCCTAAAATGTCTCCCCTTTTCATACAGACTGCCGCCCCAAGCAGTTGTTTATGAATAGATTAAAGGAAAACCATTTACCGTCATTTGAAATGTCATTTTTTTGTTTTTAAATGTTTCTATACATCCTACAAATCCGCCACTTCAAGAGCAGGTTATGGGGACCTCCTAGGCACCATATTTGAAGGAATTTTTTGTTTTTATTTTTATCCTTTATTTCATGGAAAACTCACTTTTTTAAAAACCTTTTTGTCCTTGTTTCCTGTGCCCACCCCATTCCTGTGAGCTTCTTCAGCTGGTATCCAGCTGGTATTACCAGCTGAAGAAGCTCTGAGGAGTGAAACGCGTTCTGGTAATATCTATTTTTATTTTATGTATTAATAAATTTATTTTATATACTACTGCTGCTTCCTGATACGTGATTTTTAAAATAATTTTTTTCTGAATTTCCTTATAAATTCCCACGTGAGGTTTTGGAGCCAATGCGGCTCACCCACATGTGAGTGCAATATTTAAATTGACCTATTGTCATTATATCCTAACGATATTGCACTAGGGGAGTGCACTGTTTTTTCTTTCCGTGAATTACTACAGAGGAAAGTTGTTGAAGACTACCATCACATTGGGGGTATATGGGCACCTGAAATATCTTTGAAGACCCAAAATTGATATCCATCCTAGAGCCTAGGTTAGGCTCAGCAATATGTGAGTAGGCCCATCACCCCCTTACCTTCTGCATATGGTGTATCAACATATTGCGCGATTATATTTTCTCTTTTGTAGAGATGCCTAATTCAAGAATTTTTAAGAAGATTGAAAGACTTACTGAAGGACATGTGAAGTGATTTTTCGTATTTCCAGTCTTGTACCGGCGCTCCATTGACTGTCTATTGTACTTCGTATATTGCCCGTCATTGGCCGTCATTTGCTGCTATTATGGCCGTAATAAAGTGCGGCCGCACGCGCGTTCGCACTGCATTCGTCTGAATGTCCTTCAATAATGTCCTTCAATAAGTCTTTTCAATCTTCTTAAAAATTCTTGAATTAGGCATCTCTACAAAAGAGAAAATATAATCGCGCAATACGTTGATACACCATATGCAGAAGGTAAGGGGGTGATGGTCCTACTCACATATTGCTGAGCCTAACCTAGGCTCTAGGATGGATATCAATTTTCAAAGGTTTCACAAAGAAATATTTAAACTAGGAGGGGGGACAAAAGGGTAAAAAACAATCTGCCTGATTGTCCCCCAAAACTAAATCGGAGGGTGCAAGCAACATGCGGGGAAAAAAATGACAAGCTCAGAGTCGTGTCTATAAATGCTCCCAGTTTAGTCAATAAAATCAATGAACTGGAGGCAATGATGGCAGATGAAAAAGTAGATTTAGTGGCGGTTACTGAGACATGGTTCAGTGAGAAAAATAACTGGGACATAGCAATACCGGGGTACTCTTTATATAGAAAAGACAGAGAAGGTAGGAAAGGAGGAGGAGTGGCCCTGTATGTGAAAAACAACATAAAAACGAACCAAATAAAAGTGAGCGAGGTGAACATAGAGTCAGTTTGGGTTACGCTAACATTTGGCAATCATACAGTAGCTCGTGTAGGTGTGATCTATAGACCCCCTGGACAAGTAGAAGAGCTAGATAATCTGCTGTTTGAGGAAATAGCCAAAATGGCAATGAAGGGTGAAGTTATTATCATGGGGGACTTTAATCTTCCTGATGTGAACTGGAAAACCAAAACAGCAGGGTGCACCAGGAGTACAAATATTCTAAACTCCCTACTGGGATTATCTCTAACACAAGTAGTTGAGGAGCCGACCCGTAAAGAGGCCATATTGGATTTAATACTCACAAATGGAGATTTGGTATCGGACATTGTTGTGCAATGGACAATAGAAGTCCGTCCTCGGATGCCAGTTTCTGTTCTAATTCGGTGGAGAAGTCAGATAGCTTTGCGCATAAAGAAATCACAAAGACAACAAATACGTCTATATAGCTTCCGAGCCAAATGACTGCTCTGAGCCCCTTTATTGACAAATTCACAATCCTTTTTATGCTACTTTACATGTACCGATAACAGGCTGTTGCCCAACATTCTATTCGTCATTATATTCGTCATCACAGACTTTGTTTAATACAGTTTAAAGAAAATAAAACATCAGTGTCTCTGAGCTTCTCTTAGCTTGTCAAGGACGCTGTTACAGGACATTCCGGAATGTTCCCAAAATATTCTCCAAGATGACCTTCATGATGTTCTCTTCGTGAGACACAGGACAAGAAACTTCATGTGCGTACAAAAACAAAGATAGCGTTTAAAGAATAATATGCATTTGATTCATAAATCCTAATTAACCACTTACACTACTTAAATGAGCATTTTTCTAAGCCTTTGAATATTATTAGCAAATATATACATTTCTGTCCACAACAGTCCCCCCTAAAAATGCACATTTTCCCAAGTGTACCCCTGGAGACGAGCCGTGCCTTCATCCGTTCCCCTAATAGTCTCGCCAGCCATCCCCAAATCTTCGCCGGAGGTTGAGACGAGAAATTCATATTGAATTTAACCCCTGTGTAGTCCGGGCTTCCGTGCATGGTCGAGACTGGTGGGTCAAGAGTCGGGCATTAACTCGTCTTGCAACGGGTCACTAACCTTGGCTTAGAGCCAAATCATAGACGGTGTTCTCGAGATAGGGGATGCATGGACTCATAATTCTGTGGATGATTTGTTACAGGTGGGCGGAGTTCGTCATACCTTTTATTCACAGGAACCCCCAGAAATTCTAGACTAGTATAGGAAGTGTCAATATTCTCCCCAGTGTCCCTACACACTTGATTAAGCAGTAAAGGTGTAGTGGATTCCACAGTTCTTTCGATAACCTTTTTAATGCAGGGTAAAACACAACATCCAATCACCGTCAACAGAACCATCATTACCAGGATAACTATCCCTATTTGTGTGAGGATCTTTTGCCAGGCACTCATCCAACTAAAATACTGATCCCATGGATCAGTAATGCCAGAGTTTTTCTTCAGTTCTTCAGACAGGTCTTCCAATCGTTTAATGGCTTTAGTGACTTTGCCAGTGGGGCCTGTGTTATCCGGGATAAAGGTGCAACAGGAGCCACCAGTACCTTTCAGCATCGTACAGACCCCACCCCTCTCTGCCAGTAGCATATCGAGGGCCATTCGGTTCTGGAACGTCATTGCAGAGGTCGGGCCTAGCTGGTCGGCCAAACCCTGGAGGGCATCTCGGGTATAGTTAACAAACCTCTGTTGGTTGTAATAGATGTAGTTAATCCAATTAACACTCTTGTTGATGGTTACCATGGGGATTAAAGATTCAAATCCCGCTTTTACCTGGTTTCTATCTTTGAACTCATTAGGCACCCCCCTTGGGACTCCTATGACATCAAGGTAGACGTGGGGATCGAAACTGCCAGGTACAGAATTCGCCTGTCTCCTTTGTCTAGTGAGTCCGGGGGTGTGGGCATTAGGCAGATCATCATCAAAGGGCAGGATGTGGAGGGGCATGATGGCTTTAGCCAGAGCACACTCACCGTCCCACGCACCTACCAAGCGGGAGCGGACTCGCATTTCACCGCAGATCCAATAGACATCTCCCAGGGAGATCACCTGGTTTTGCACTTTCTCCTTCTCCACAGTGCTGTACCGCGCACAATAGCCTTCTGTGAAGTTTCCAACTACCCGGCCACCGGTTCCCCAAGAGGAGTAACAGGTGTAGTTCCCGGGGTAGATGGTGATACTCTCTGAGAGTCTGGGGTTTCGTTTCTGGAGGGGGTATTTGGACCTCCATTCTTTGCAAGCATCGTGACTTAGAGTGGTGTTGGTAAACAAACTGAGAAAGCATTCCTCGACATCCTCAGGGATATTGAGAGGTACCGTACCTAGATGAGGCCTAGCAGTACCACACACATAGCAATTGGTTCTGTTGTGGGACTGAGCGGTATATTTCATCCATTCTAACCAAACATTCATATCTGAGTATCCTGTTTCAATGGCCATAGTATCCTCGAACGTGGGATCAGCGATGGCCACTATACCATTGGGAGAGATCATCATGTGGTGATTAAGGGGTTTGGACTGTTGGTGCGGAGGGACCCAGTCAGGGGCAAGGTACATATCTCGTAAGGCGGAATTTTCCCAGAGTCTGCGGATTCTCTGAACCCCCCTTTACCCATAAACCCAGAACATAGATACCTGAATCCCCGGGTCCTGGATTTTCTAGGGTTAGAATTAGTTTCAGTGCTGTTGCCCCTGTTCTAAACCGCACTTCCCCATCATCATCCGACTCCTGTAATTTATACTTGGGGCAGGTGTTTGGGGCCATTGTCAGTGTCATACGAGCGAGAAGTGATTTACTATTGTTATCTTTCTCGTCTAGGGCGCTTTGTGGTTTGTGTCTCCAGGCAACTCCCGTATTCCATCCCACCGATGCCCAACTACCGCACTCCTGTCCCCAATAGTAATTGGTAATGCACATATATATGTCATAATCATGTGGAATCCCATTTCTCCAGATACATTGCAAGCGGGGACCTGGGCATGGGTGTATATCACAATAGTTAAAGGTGTATGTAACCACGCGAGTGGGCATTGTCCGTCAGGTGTCCCAGGGCAGCTTCCACCTGGGTTCTCATAACCGCTTGTACCATATCATCAGCTGCTTGTCCCAGTATAATAGCTACATTGTGCCCCTGGATTCCCACCCACCAAATGAGAAAGATATACACAATCATGTTTGTATTGTTGTCTGGTCTGCTGTTGGTGTACAGGTCTTTTTACAGTGGGAGACGTGGATCCAGGTGGCTTTTCCTTCCAGTTTTACTGAAGTTGCAGCTGTGAGGAGGACTGTCACGGATCCCTCTGATTACCAAAAGTGTGGTCCCTTTACGCAGACCGCTCTCTACCCTTCCGATCCTTGAATGGTCGGCAATACTAGACAGACAATTTACCAGACAATATATAAACAAGGGGTAACACCAGACAGAGGTATGGAATAGAGTATTGTCACAAATCTTTCTGACTACCAAGATATTGATCTCTTTATGTAGCTCCCTTTCTACTCTTCCGATCCTTGAATGGTCGGCAAAGCTATATAGACAATGAAGCAGGTAACAGATAAAGAAAGGGAAACACCAGACAGGGGTACAGACCAGATCACAAGTCCTCCCTAGGACTTTAGTAATAGCAGAGGTAATCTGATGCGTGCTTAGGTGCCACATAGACTGACCTCGGTACCAACGTTAAGGGCAGAACCTAGCGCAGAGTAAATGCCAATGCCAGGAGTCATACACAGGAGGTTCGTTTGCCAATGCCAAGGGTCATACACAGGAGGGTTCGTTTGCCAATGCCAAGGGTCATACACAGGAGGGTTCGTTTGCCAATGCCAAGGGTCATACACAGGAGGGTTCGTTTGCCAATGCCAAGGGTCATACACAGGAGGGTTCGTTTGCCAATGCCAAGGGTCATACACAGGAGGGTTCGTTTGCCAATGCCAAGGGTCATACACAGGAGGGTTCGTTTGCCAATGCCAAGGGTCATACACAGGAGGGTTCGTTTGCCAATGCCAAGGGTCATACACAGGAGGGTTCGTTTGCCAATGCCAAGGGTTATACACAGGAGGATTCGTTTGCCAATGCCAAGGGTCATACACAGGAGGTAGCCAAAATAACACAAGAGCTCTGCGGGAGGTGAATACCACGTCAGGGCACCGGTGTATAGGAGAGACTGGGTTTTAAAGCCGGCGGGTCCGCGTCATAACGCCAGGCCCCGCCCCTCGGCGTCCTACGTGAGCGCCCCCGGAAGCGTTTACATTTGGCGCCTGGCCAGCGAGCAGCGAGGAAGCTGCTGCCAGGCGCCCCATCCCCTGAGCCACCGTGACAGAACCCCCCCTCCAGGGGCGGCCACTGGACGACCCCCAGGGGCACGGGGGTGCGCCAAATAGAAGGCCTTCACTAGCCTAGGAGCATGAACTTCCGCAGCTGGTACCAAGAACGATCCTCCGGACCGTAGCCCACCCAATCAACCAAATACTGCAAAGACCCCCTAGACATCCTGGCACCCAGAATGGCCTTAACTTCGAACTCCTCCTCGCCCTCCACAGAGACAGGAGGCGGTGGAGCATGGACTTTGGTGTACCGATTACATAATAATGGCTTCAAAAGGTTAACATGGAATACATTGTGTATCTTAAAATGGGGGGGTAACGCCAAAGCATAGGAGACAGGGTTGAGTCGCCGTAGAATCTTATAGGGACCGATGTACCTAGGAGCCAACTTCATGGAAGGCACTAAGAGCTTGATGTTACGTGAAGACAGCCAAACCCTGTCCCCAACTTGATACACGGGTGCCTGCCTCCTGTGTCTGTCGGCCTTGGTTTTCTGGATGGCACTACTCTCCTCCAGTGCCCGTCTCACTCTCCCCCAAGTCTCTTTCAATGATGCCAGTTGCTCATCTAAAGCAGGAATCGTGGTATCAGGAAACGTGGCGGGGAGCACGGGAGGATCAAAGCCATAAACAGTGAAGAAAGGAGAATGACCTGTGGATTCGCTTACTGCGCTGTTAATAGCATATTCTGCCCATGGTAGCAGGTCTGACCAGTTATCTTGTTGTTCTGAGATAAAGCACCTGAGATATTTCTCTATATTTTGTTTGCTCGTTCTGCTGCTCCGTTGGTCTGGGGGTGATAAGCCGAAGAGAAAGAGAGGTCTATCCCTACGTTCTTGCAAAACCCTCTCCAGAATCCGAGATGAATTGGGTCCCCCTATCAGAGACTATCTCCCGAGGGACACCGTGAATGCGGACCACATTGGCAATGAATATGGGCACCAGTTCAGCTGCCGAAGGTAGTTTCCGAAGAGGAACATAGTGACCCATCTTGGAAAATCGATCTATGATCGTAAGTATCACTGTATTCCCTCTTGACTCAGGTAACTCTACTATAAAATCCATGGCTACATGTGACCAGGGTCGTTCGGGGATCGGCAAAGGCTGGAGTAAGCCAATGGGTGCTGTTTTGGGACTTTTCTGTCTTGAGCACACTTCGCACACGGCAATGTAATCTTTGACATCTCGGCGCAACGTGGGCCACCAGAGGAGTTTACTGATACTAGACACAGTCTTGGTGATACCCATATGCCCGGAAGTTTATATTATCATGATAGATGTTAAGTACTTCCTCTCTTTCGTTCTCAGGTACAAAGAGTCTCGCAGGAGGTTTTCCCCCAGGAGCTGCGCCCTGGACGGTCTGCAGCCTTTTCATTAGAGGAGACGAAACACTAATCGTGGTAGCGGCTATAATCCTTTCCTGGGGTACAATGGGATGCTGATCTTGGATATTATGTTCATAAGACTCATACTGTCTCGACAATGCGTCTGCTTTAATGTTTCTGGACCCAGGTCTATAGGTAAGCACGAAATTAAAACTTGAAAGAAACAATGACCATCTCGCTTGTCTGGAATTTAAACGTTTGGCATCTCCAATGTACGTGAGATTCTTATGGTCGGTTATGATAACAATGGGGTCCTTAGACCCTTCTAATAAATATCTCCATTCGGCCAAGGCCGCGATGACTGCTAACAATTCTCTATTTCCAATGTCATTTCTTCTCTGCGGGGACAACTTCCGAGAATAGAAGCCGCATGGATGCAAGGGTTTGTCAGGAGCCTCCCTTTGGGACAAGACTGCACCAAGACCTAGTTCGGAGGCGTCAACTTCTACTTGGAAAGGCAGAGCCGGATCTGGATGTCGGAGAACAGGGGCAGTAGTAAAAGCTTGCTTTAGTGCCTCAAAGGCTTGAGTGGCTTGAGGTGTCCATTTCTGATTTCCCACCCCTTTCTTTGTCATAGCCGTGAGGGGGGCCACCAAGGCCGAAAAATCTTTAATGAACCTTCGGTAATAGTTCGTAAACCCCAGAAACCTCTGAATGGCTTTAAGTCCTTGGGGTAGAGGCCAGTCAAGAATAGCTGAGAGCTTCTTAGGATCCATTTGAAAACCCCCAGGAGTTATTATATAACCAAGGAATTGCACAGTCACTATGTCGAATAGACATTTTTCTAGCTTACAGTACAATCCAGCCTTCAATAGTTTTTCAACACTTGTTTCACGTGGACATGATGAGTGTCTACATCAGAAGAGTATATCAGGATATCGTCTAGATATACTATGACGAATTCTTGCAGGAATTCCCTTAGAGTGTCGTTTATGAGGTCCTGGAAGACGGCTGGCGCATTACACAACCCAAAAGGCATCACCAGGTATTCATAATGCCCGCTACGTGTATTAAAAGCCGTTTTCCATTCGTCTCCCTTTTTAACCCTGACCAGGTTGTACGCTCCGCGTAAATCAAGCTTCGTATAGATCCGAGCCCTTTTAATCGTCGTCGAACAATTCTGTTATGAGGGGTATGGGATATGCATTTCTTATAGTGATCCTATTCAAACCCCTATAATCGATGCAAGGTCGTAGGTCTCCCTCTTTCTTGGAAACAAAAAAGAAACCTGCTCCTGCTGGAGAGGAGGACCGTCTAATGAATCCTCGTTCCAGATTCTCCCTTATGTATTCCTCCATAATGTCGTTCTCTCTTTGTGATAAAGGGTATACATGACCCCTAGGAGGCCTCGTACCAGGGAGTAAATCAATGGCACAGTCATATGGACGATGTGGTGGTAGGACCTCAGTCCTGGCTTTAGAGAACACCTCCTTTAATGCCAGGTAACTTTCAGGAACCTCTGTGGACAAAGGAGGGGCTGTGGCAATATTGAGGCTACCAATCACATGAACTCTGCTTAGGCACTTAGACTGACAACTCTGATCCCAACATTTTATGTCTCTCTGGACCCAATCGACAACTGGGTTGTGCTCTGTTAGCCATGGAAACCAAGAACGACAGGACATGAGGGTGATTCAATGATTGAAATCTTATGGTTTCCTGGTGCAAAACTCCTGTTTTCATACATACATCGACTGTATCGTGAGTGATATATGGACATGACAGGGGTTTACCATCTATGGCCTCCACCCTTAGAGGTCTTTCCCTGAGCACCAGAGGTATGAGGTTTTTGACAGCAAAATTCTTATCCATAAAATTGCCTGAGGCCCAGAGTCTAAGAACGCCTCAGTCTTGAGGTGAACCCCTCCCAGGTTAGGAGACCGGTAACAGAATCCTGGATTTTTTTTTCTCATTATCCACAAAGGAGGCACACAGAGAACCGACAACCTGGGTGTCTCCTGTTCTGAATCCCACTCTGCTATGTTCAGCCCTGCTAACCCTGGGTCTCTGAGGACATCGAAGGCGGAAGTGATCTGCCCCTGCACAATAGAAGCAGAGCCCCTTTTCTCTTCTGTGCGCTCTTTCTGCTTCTGAAATACCTGTCTTCCCTATTTGCATGGGTTCAACGACTGGTAAATCTGTTTTCACATTCTCCGAACCACCTGACGTACTGGTGTGTCTGGGTAACGAGGGTAAAGGAGGCAAGACCCTTCTGGGTCTATCTCTGGGGTGTCTCCTTTCCCTGATTTGATCGTCCATGGCTATACAGAAATCTATCAGGTGGTCCAGACTTTCTGGTAATTTTAAGGGAGCCAGTTCAAACATAAAAGCCTCGTTCAAGCCTTCGGTAAAGGCTAAGGTTAAAACGTCGTTCGGCCAAAGTACCTCAGAAGTCAAAGTTTTAAACTCTATGGCATAATCGGCGACCCTCTTATTACCTTGTTTGATGTGAAACAAGGACCTACCCGCATTGGTAGCCCTCCTAGAGGGATCAAAGGTACGTTTTAACTCAGAGGTGAAACCCTCATAGTCATAAATGATGGGTTTCTTATTTTCCCACAACGGCGTAGCCCACAATAAAGCTTTTTCTGTTAAATGATTGATCAGATATCCTACTTTGGCTTTATCAGACATACAAGAACCTGGATTGTTCTCAAACAAGATCTCGAGTTGAGTCAAAAAACCCCGACATAGGCTTGGTGTACCATCATAGCGTAGGGGTGCCTTCATACTAAGCCTATGTCCCTCAGGGGGGACGGAACTGACCCTAGGCAACACTGGATCTGGAGGGTTTGTAGTACCTGTATTGGACCGATTTAACAGGGTTTGCAGAGCGAGAGAAATCTGGTCCATCCTATGGTCCTGTTCCTCTTGTCTGGCTGCGATACGTGCCAGCTGGTTAGAGAGGTCTGCGGGATCCATTGGCCCTGACGTAATGTCACGGATCCCTCTGATTACCAAAAGTGTGGTCCCTTTACGCAGACCGCTCTCTACCCTTCCGATCCTTGAATGGTCGGCAATACTAGACAGACAATTTACCAGACAATATATAAACAAGGGGTAACACCAGACAGAGGTATGGAATAGAGTATTGTCACAAATCTTTCTGACTACCAAGATATTGATCTCTTTATGTAGCTCCCTTTCTACTCTTCCGATCCTTGAATGGTCGGCAAAGCTATATAGACAATGAAGCAGGTAACAGATAAAGAAAGGGAAACACCAGACAGGGGTACAGACCAGATCACAAGTCCTCCCTAGGACTTTAGTAATAGCAGAGGTAATCTGATGCGTGCTTAGGGTGCCACATAGACTGACCTCGGTACCAACGTTAAGGGCAGAACCTAGCGCAGAGTAAATGCCAATGCCAGGAGTCATACACAGGAGGGTTCGTTTGCCAATGCCAAGGGTCATACACAGGAGGGTTCGTTTGCCAATGCCAAGGGTCATACACAGGAGGGTTCGTTTGCCAATGCCAAGGGTCATACACAGGAGGGTTCGTTTGCCAATGCCAAGGGTCATACACAGGAGGGTTCGTTTGCCAATGCCAAGGGTTATACACAGGAGGATTCGTTTGCCAATGCCAAGGGTCATACACAGGAGGTAGCCAAAATAACACAAGAGCTCTGCGGGAGGTGAATACCACGTCAGGGCACCGGTGTATAGGAGAGACTGGGTTTTAAAGCCGGCGGGTCCGCGTCATAACGCCAGGCCCCGCCCCTCGGCGTCCCACGTGAGCGCCCCCGGAAGCGTTTACATTCGGCGCCTGGCCAGCGAGCAGCGAGGAAGCTGCTGCCAGGCGCCCCATCCCCTGAGCCACCGTGACAAGGACCTGGAAGGGACCGTTGTATCTGGGCTCAAGTGGATTCTTTTGAAGAAACTTTTTCGCTAGTACCCAGTCTCCCGGGACCAGTTGATGAGTGTGGTGGATACTTTCAGGGTCTGGAATGCAAGAGAACACTTGACCATAGATATCAGTTAATATTGTTGAAACACTTGTGACATAATTTATTAGACAGTCGGACTTTAATTGCAACTGTTGAGGGAAACAGTATTCTGAAAGGTGACAGATTGTGTAGACTGATGAGAGCATTCATCATTGTATTTGAGAGGTGTGAGGGCCCATGTGCCTGTGTACTATAGCCGGATAGAGTGACTTAGGTAAGCACACTCTATTTCATAGTTCTGGGCTACTAGTAGTGTGACTAGCTGCTCAAGTTCCTTTTCCTGTGTCTGCTAAATGATTTAATATCAGCTTCTGGTGTACTAAACTGTCCATGTGCATTTATTTTCATCGCTGCAACCTGTGTGAGTGCGTGTAGCTGCGCTTGTTTTGTTTCTTTTCCTTCTTCCGGCAGAAAGGATGGGGCCGAGGGGGGGAAGGTGAACAGAATTGATTAAAAATCCCTCATAGGTAACAGCATCAATCGGAACCACCCCCACCCCCTCAGGAAAAGGAAAGAGAGTAGTGGAGAGTGACATTATCAGGGCACAGGAGGGAATATCGCCGGCGCAGTAGGCTCGCAGAAACGTCATGTTGCGCTAACACCCAGGGCTGCAGACCCCTACCCGTGGTGTGCAAACTAATAATTAATCAGCAGGCATCATTAGACTGTCGTTACTAATAGTCTGTGTCATTAGAGAATTGGACGTTAAAACATTCCCGGTATTACTAGAGTCATCTCGTACTTAGCAAGGTCACACTCCGTCTGCGTGCTCGTCAGCAACGGACAGTACACCTTATCTATTTTAAACCAAAATAAGCTACGCTTCAACTGCACAGAGTTGAACATTCCCCCGTCTCTTTTTTTTTATTTTTTTTTATTTCTCTCAGCAGGGTTAAAATATTTGATCTTCACGGTCATATGAAACAAGAGGAACCATCTAGTTTAATTTTTATTTTCGTTTGCGTCCTGCTTTCTTTTTTTTTCTTTTTTTCCACATAAAAAAAAAACATTATACGAGATATTTTAAAGACCATTTTTGTGTTCTTAACACTTAACATTTAATGCTAAATCAGCAATACTGAAAGAAGACGGAGCCTTCCTCTCCCGAGAATATTTCGTATAAGAATATTTTTAATTAAAATAATAAACCATTAGGGCGTTAGCAAACATTCTCTCCATCAATACAGACAAACGGTACTACCTACAAGAACAATCACTCCGCATACATACATTTTCTTTGTGTTTCTACTTCACATATACACCACAACAGGAAAAACATTGCAGATACTCCTGGCAAAACACCCAGCAATGTAATCATAACTCAAACAAAGCAGTTGTTATGTCTCTCCTGTCTACCTTGCTTGTTGTCTTGGCTTACCGTGATTCACATCTCTAACATGCATACATACATACAAACATACATAACCTTCTTATTGCTCCTTACGGGCAAGCAACCTATAGTTGCCATCTCTAGGATAGGCTTTCCCACCCTCTTCTTACATTGACTCATAAACTATCATCCGTATCTTATAGAATATCAGATTCTGCTTTCATCTAACTTTCATCCCACTCATAAAAATTCATCATTTTGTTTACATCCTTTTATACCATGTCGGAACAGGCATCCCCGACCAACCGCCGATTAAATCTATACATTTTATTGACTCATACTCTATACACATACATATAGACTAATACATATATATCCATTTAAACAAATACACACACTATATATATCCATTTAAACAAATACACACACTATATATATCCATTTAAACAAATACACACACTATATACACAAATACATATATACAAAACACACAGTATATACACAAAAATAAACACAAAACACACAGTATATATACAAATATATATATATATATATATATTGGTTGTTTGGACAGACATTACCTTGGGGGAAAGGCCTAAGCCAGGGATAGTGGGTCGTGGGAATTTATCAGATACAATGGCAGTATCCTGCTAATGGTCATTGGCGGCATCTGGGCTTTGGGTGGGGGCCGTCGCCTGCGGGATGCTTTACAATTCCGTTTGAAATGGCCGGACTCTCCACAAGTAAAACAGGTTTTTGGTGGACGCCTCCCCTCCCCACCAGGCTCCCCTTCCACGGTGCCTGCTGTCATACTGAGAGTGGGCTGCTGCGTCCAGGTGATAGTATTCTCGGGAGTCGGGGGGTATGTCTTGGGTGTTTCGGCAGAAAGGACATCTGGTGTCGGTTTGGCAGAGTGGAAAGGTCATGAGGTCTTGGGGCTGGGGTGGAAAGGTCATGGGGTCTTGGGGCTGGGGTGGAAAGGTCATGGGCTGGCTACGGGTGACCTGGGGTGTGGTTGCAGGTAACCCTATGTGGGACGTTAGGGAATCATCAGTACGATTTACTGAGTCATAAGAATGACTGGAGAAAGGTGGGTGACCCGGGTCACCGGTCCGGTCTATCGTGTGGAGAGTGGTATCTAAATTGGGCAAATGAATCATTATAGGGTATATTGTCGGTACCTGGCTTGTGGCTGTTAATGAGGATGTTACAGGACGAGTGGTGTAGTACGACCCATCTATACATAACACAGGGTAGAGACCTGTCGGCTGTTTTTGGGCAGTTGTCGTTTGGGTTGGGGTTATTATTTTCTTTTTGGATACCTTACTATAGGAAGGAGGCTCAGAACCTGGAGTGAGATAATAGTAATTTGTTTTTCCTTTCTTCTTATCTATTGTTTCTATCCACCCTTCGTTCTCAATTTCTTTTGCAACCCTATACCAATCCTGTGCTACATTCCATAAACCATTATCAATCAACATTCCTTTCTTATTTCTCAACACATGTTTCCATTCTTCTACCTGTAATCTGGGATTATCTAATTCACAAATCTTGCCTAACATCTTTAGGTTTGTCACCACATTACTTTTGCCTGTCCTTTCCTCAACTAACTTGCATGGTGACAACCAACCAGTATGGTTACTCTGTTCATTTCCCATTCTTGATTGTTAGCTTTGTTTTCCTGGTCACTCTTCAATTCCCTTAGTTTATCAACAGTCAGAAATGAGGATAGACCTATATCTATCGTGTCCTATGTTACACCGACAATAAAGCGTCTAGTCCTCCCCTATATTCCAAATATAGGGTTCTGCAAGAAAGGTGTAGCTAGCACCTCTCTACCGCCGCAACATATGTATCCAACAGGTGCTTTCTTTACCTCGTCACCTGTTCCTACCAGATATATATATTCTTGTGAGTTCCTAATAGATACGCCTAATGCATCATCTACCTCAGTACCCACAAGAAAATGCCTCTGACTGTCAATCAAACTATACTTCAGTCAGAGATATATCGCGTCCTATCACCAACAAGCTTGTGTTCACCTGTTGATTGTTAGGAAAGTCCTAGTACCAGGTATGCGCCTATTTCATCACATCACCTGGAACCGTCTGGAGATAGCTAACCAGGTACACCCCACTTGTTACCACAGGTCCGTGATAATCTCTCTGATTTAACAACCAACCAAAATACAACTTCTATCAGGAAATACAAAGAATCGTGAACAGACACGTACAAACAAGCAGATAACTGGCATGCGGTCGTGGGGGTCAGTATAACGGGCACCTGGGCAAAGTTAAATAAAACCCCACTTTTGATGCTTTTCCCAAGTGTCACACTGGGGTTCCCGGGGCAGGATCACAGACCAGAACACGTCACTGATAAGATATCAAAAGGTATCTTACCTGTGAGGTTTACGAAGTTGATCAGGCTCCGGTTCTGGTGTGGTCCTGCCAGGAAATCCTCGTCGGCGACACACTGGGGAAAACGTAACCCAGGTCCCACGGTGGGCGTCAAATTGCAATGGACAATAGAAGTCCGTCCTCGGATGCCAGTTTCTGTTCTAATTCGGTGGAGAAGTCAGATAGCTTTGCGCATAAAGAAATCACATAGACAACAAATACGTCTATATAGCTTCCGAGCCAAATGACTGCTCTGAGCCCCTTTATTGACAAATTCACAAGCCTTTTTATGCTACTTTACATGTACCGATAACAGGCTGTTGCCCACATTCTATTCGTCATTATATTCGTCATCACAGACTTTGTTTAATACAGTTTAAAGAAAATAAAACATCAGTGTCTCCGAGCTTCTCTTAGCTTATCAAGGACGCTGTTACAGGACATTCCGGAATGTTCCCAAAATATTCTCCAAGATGACCTTCATGATGTTCTCTTCGTGAGACACAGGACAAGAAACTTCATGTGCGTACAAAAACAAAGATAGCGTTTAAAGAATAATATGCATTTGATTCATAAATCCTAATTAACCACTTACACTACGTAAATGAGCATTTTTCTAAGCCTTTGAATATTATTAGCAAATATATACATTTCTGTCCACAACAGTTGTAGGTGAAAACTTAGGATCTAGTGATCACCAGTCAGTATGGTTTAATATAAGAACAGGGATGGAGCCGCACCACACAACAACAAAAGTTTTAGACTTTAAAAAAACAGATTTTTCTAAAATGAGATTTTGTGTGAAGGAGTCATTATCAGACTGGAGGAGTTTAAAGGGAGTCCAGGAGAAATGGGATTATTTAAAGGAAGCATTGTTGAAGGCCACAGGCAATTGCATTTGGCTTGTTAGCAAAAACAAAAAAGGGAAGAAACCACTGTGGTACTCTGCAGAAGTGGCCAAAATAGTGAAGAACAAAAAGACAGCATTCAATAATTATAAAAAAACTCAGAGTGAAGAAGATAGGCAAACCTATAAGATTAGGCAGAAAGAGGCAAAGCAATTTATAAGAGCTTCCAATGCACATGCAGAAGAGAACATAGCTCAGTCAGTAAAAAAGGGGGACAAAACATTTTTTAGATACATAAACGAGAAAAGAAAAGTAAAACAAGGATTAGTTAGATAAAAAACAAAGGAAGGAAGGTATGTAGAAGAGGATAAAAGTCTCGCTGACTGCCTCATTGAATATTTTTGTTCAGTCTTTGCAGAAGAAAAGGAAGGAAAGGGACCTCAGTTAGGAGGAAACACTAACGAGACATTTACATATCAGTTTAGGACTAGGAGGTTCTACAGCAGCTGTCTAAAGTAAAGACAAATAAGTCAATGGGGCCTGATGGGATCCACCCTAAATTATTAAAAGAGCTCAGTGATGTAATAGCAAAACCGTTAACAGATTTATTTAACCAATCCTTGCTAACAGGAGTCGTCCCAGAAGACTGGAAATTAGCAAATGTTGTGCCCATTTACAAGAAGGGTAATAGGGAGGAATCGGGGAACTATAGGCCAGTTAGTCTTACGTCAGTAGTGGGGAAATTAATGGAAACCATGTTAAAGGAAAGGATTGTTGAACATCTAAAAACACATAGATTACAGGATCAGAAACAACATGGGTTTACCTCAGGGAGATCATGCCAAACTAATCTTATTGATTTTTTTGATTGGGTAACAAAAATAATAGACACAGGTGGTGCAGTAGACATTGCTTATTTAGATTTCAGTAAGGCTTTATATACTGTTCTACATAGAAGGCTTATCAATAAATTGCAATCTTTGAGCTTGGATTCCAATATTGTTGAATGGATTAGGCAGTGGCTGAGTGACAGGCAACAGAGGGTTGTGGTAAATGGAGTTTATTCGGTGCAAGGTCTTGTTACCAGTGGGGTACCTCAGGGGTCAGTACTTGGACCCATTCTCTTTAATATTTTTATTAGTGATATTGCAGAAGGTATTAATGGAAAAGTATGTCTTTTTGCTGATGACACAAAGATTTGCAACAGGGTTGACGTTCCTGGAGGGATCAGCCAAATGACAAATGATTTAGGTAAACTAAAAAAATGGTCGGAGCTGTGGCAATTGAGTTTTAATGTGGATAAGTGCAAGATAATGCACCTGGGACGTAAAAACCCAAGGGCTGAATATAGAATATTTGATACAGTGCTAACCTCAACATCTACGTAAAGGGATATAGGGGTTATTATTTCAGAGGATCTAAGGGTAAGTAGTCAATGTAATAGAGCAGCAGGAAATGCTAGCAGAATGCTTGGTTGTGTAGGGAGAGGTATTAGCAGTAGGAAAAGGGAAGTGCTCATGGCAATGTACAGAGCACTGGTGAGACCTCATTTGGAGTACTGTGTGCAGTACTGGAGACCGTATCTCCAGAAGGATATAGACATCTTAGAGAGAGTTCAGAGAAGGGCTACTAAAATGGTGTACGGCTTGAAGGAGAAAAGTTACCAGGAAAGGCTTAATGATCTTAACATGTACAGCTTGGAAAAAAGACGAGACAGAGGAGATATGATAGAAACATTTAAATACGTAAAGGGAATCCACAAGGTAGAGGAAGGGAGTATATTTAAACGGAAACAAAGTAGCAAAACAAGAGGACATAGTCTTAGATTAGAGGGGCAAAAGTTTAAAAGTAACATCAGGAAGCATTATTTTACTGAGAGGGTGGTGGATACATGGAACCGCCTTCCAGTTGAAGTGGTAGAGGCCAAAACAGTAATTGAATTTAAGCAAGCATGGGATAGGCATAAGGCTATCCTAAACAAAAGATAAATCCAGGTTAAGTATCCATGTAATTGGGCAGACTAGATGGGCCGAAAGGTTCTTATCTGCCGACATTTTTCTATGTTTCTATGTTTATTTTTAGATTTTCTTAGGATTTTTTAAGCATTTTTTATAATTTTTTCAAAAAAAAATTTTTTTAGAACTCGAACCGAACACGCGGAAATGTTCGTAGTTCGCGAACTTTCGAACAGCTAGTGTACGAATCGAACTCCGAACCGGTCGAACCGAACAACTCATCCCTAGTTGGGAGGGGTTTGACATAAACATACAAATGTTCACTTTTATATATTAGATTTTCTTCCATTCTGAATATATCCAGCATGATTCTCAGTGTGTGCTATGCATTCCCAGTATCTGATATGACCAGCAGATAGGGTCGTCACCTTTTCTTCAAGCCAAACCTGAACACTCTAGTGTCGGGCTTGGCCAACCATTTTTTTTGTAGCGTATACATTATGCGTTTATTTACATTACATGGCACACTGGTATTATACATGGCAGACTGGTATGGCACACTGGTATTATACATGGCAGACTGGTATGGCTGGCACACTGATATTGCACACTGGTATTATGCATGGCAGACTGGTATGGCTGGCACACTGGTATGGCACAATGGAATTATGCATGGCAGACTGGTATGGCGGGCACACTGGTATGGCCCACACTGGTATGACACACTGGTATAATGCATGGCAGACTGGAATGGCTGGCACACTGGTATGGCACAATGGTATTATGCATGGCAGACTGGTATGGCTGGCACACTGGTATGGTACACACTGGTATAATGCATGGCACACTCTTATGGGCTTATGGCACAATGGTATGGCACTGGCAGACTGGTATGGGCTTATGGCACAATGGTAGCTGGCACATGGCAGTGGCACTGTCAGACTGGTATGGGCTTATGGCACAACGGTAGCTGGCACATGGCAGTGGCACTGGCAGACTGGTATGGGCTTAGACTCATTGTAAAGTCGCAGCTGGGCTGGCCTGGCAGGCACACTGACTGCTGATCTGCGAGCCTTGACTGTCAGAGAGTGGAGTGGATGGAGAGCTGCTGCTGGCCTGAAGAGATCGATCCAGGAAGAGTGAGACCAAATGACCACGCACGCAGCTGCAGCACCGTCAGACTGGGAAACTTACCTAGTCAGCTCAGCTCGTCTCGTTGGCTGCTCGCTCAGCCCGGCCGGGAGGATTAGTACAGAGAGGCGCTGCTGCGCGATCAACCACGTGAACGTCATTGTCACGTGAGCCCGTTGTGCACCTGCGCGACTTTGACAGCGGCTCAGAGGAGGCGGAGAAGATGACACGTGACCGATGACAACCCCTTTTCAAATTGAAAAAAAAAAGATGGAGGAGAGGACTACGGCGCCGGGGGAATGCAGGAAATGTAAGTATGAGGCGGGCCCACGGGGGACTTGTGCCGGCACCTCGGAGTCATGTGTCCGGGTGGCAGAGGGTGTCAAACCCGGACACATGACTCCAAAACCGGACAGTCCGGGTCAAAACCGGACAGGTGGGAACCCTACCAGCAGAGCTAAATATAAATTATATTCCATTTGCCGTTTTGTGCCATATGCTATTTATCTGGGTTCAATGATCTACCACTAATGGATAACAAGGATTTTGTTTCTATCTTAAATAAAACAATGATTCTAAAAAGTATTTGTGGAATAATACAAAATTATTTTTCTAAATATGTATCAGTTATTCAGACAAAATAAATGTAAGTATTTATTCACTGATGTATAGATTCTGAGGTTTTCTAAATATTATGTAGAAAAAGTGTCTATCTTAGGATACCTTAAATGAGAAATACATAGCTATATATGTGTATCCATGCGGAGCCCGTCTCAGACCAAGAGTTGGAACTTTATCCCATTAATGGGAATTCAACTCTGGCCACAATCTCCAGCTTCGGTTAAAGAATTTACTCAGCTGTAGAGAGTAACCAGACATGCATTGTGACAGTCCCATCTCTAAGTAACAAGCACTGAATGCAATCTGCTGTGCTAATACGAACTGATTTATGTATCCTTCAGGTGAAACATACTAATGAAATGTATTGACCCTCCTCACTCACAGCTGAATCAAAATGACGTTGAATGACATGAAATACATTGACATTGATTGGGAGACATTCATGGAGATGCTTAGACAGTTGCTTAAGTGTCACATTAGTAGAGCATCTACTTTCAAGTAGAAAATTATTACAGTTTTATTGACAGAGTTGTCTTGTGGGTTGAAGTGACTCCACGGAAAGGAAATAAGCTCAACGCAGAATAATAACAGCTGTGCAGGTGTCTTGGATCATAGGCAAGTCTGGATGTTTCCTGCTATAACTGGAATCTGCGTATAAAATGATCTCTCTATCTGCAGATGTTTGAATTATTTCTCTGGATGCATTGATAGAGGCAAAACAGGGGTTAAGAAGATATGACAGGTGATATCTCTTTGCAAATAGGGCACTACTCAGATATCAGTTTTCATACGATTTTGAGATCTGCAGTTAATATCTATACTTTACTTATTCGAAAAATATAAATAAAATACAGATATTATGCCAAAAGTAAGAAATCTAAATAGATGTAAATTTTCTCAAAATTAGCATTTTTATACTCTAATTCCTTACTTTCTTTCTCATCATTCTCATAACACAATTTTATTTTAGAAACTTGGTCATGGTAAAGACTAATTACAAGCAAAGATGCCTGGTTGTTTTCTCATGTACAAACGTTAAGGGTTCAATAGTTAAACTGATTGACTTCATATTTATTCAGAGGACTATGCAGAAGAATATTGTGCCTCCTGTAAGACTCTATTATATGGACACTATAGACCAGTGATGGCAAACCTTGGCACCCCAAATGTTTCTGAAATACAAGTCTCATGTAAGTCAGCCTTATTGCTGGTGGAGCTTCATGGGACATGAAGTTCCAAAACATTTGGGGTGTAAAGGTTTGCCATCATTGCTCTAGACACTCAATGTTGATAGAGTAGTCACAGAGCCCTGAGCATCCTCACCTCTCTCCTCCCCTCCAGGGAGTCTCAAGGCTGATTCAGCCCTCGGACTGCAGGGGTTTAGCTCCACCCAGTAGCTGAGATCAGCTCCCTCCAATGGCTCTCAATGGATTTGCAATGAATCTGTGGTTGCCCGGTGCTAGAATAAAGATATGTTTTAAAACTATTCAAAGGTTTAAAACTGGAGGGGCTGTGCATGTTTTCAGAAGGGGATAATGCTTGACCCCTCCATCCCCTTCCCATTTTAACCCTAGAGTATCCATTTGAAGAATAATATTTTATTGCCAAACAGATTCCTTATCATCAGTGTTTTGTAACAGGCATATTAATTTGTGTAGTAACATATATATTTATCTAAACAATACAGAAAGTACAGTTAAGAATATACTAAGGGCTAAATTACAATCTTCGCGCAAAAAAACATTAACGCGAGGGGTAAAACCCTTTGCGCCGAATGCCGTATTACATAGTCAGCGCAACAAACACGCGTAATCGTCTACCGCAGGTGAACCTGCGTGAGCATACTGTACTGCGCGCGTCCTATACTTAACATTGTGAGTGCAAACGCGAATGTGCGCTGGTATGTGGATGGTATTACAATCTATGCGCAGGATTTAACGCATAGCCTTTGCGCGCATAATTTTAGCAACTCCTAACAGCTGGTGTTAATGGCAAATCTGAACAACCTGGCTGAACCCAAATACACCATCCCAAAAAAAAATGCAGCTAAGTATAGTTACACATTCTACTCATATCAAACCAATAAATTTGAGAAGTTGCGTGTGCATTTATTATTGCTGCAGCATATATGCTCAGATTGACTTTGGCAGGCGCAAAAACTGAACGTGAGATAATTGTGGTTCTTAATTCAGATTGGCTGAATCGAGAGAAAAAAACAGTGCGCACAATGATTTCTGCGCGCAGCGGTACTGTACACGCATTTGTGCGTGACCGATTTACGCGCGTTATTAATCGACGGATGAAAGAACGCGCAAGGATCGTAATTCCAGCGGTGATTTGCACGCGCAAACGTTTAACGCTTGGCGTAAAAATTCACACTTTGCGCGATAGTTTTTGTGCAAAGATTGTAATTTAGCCCTAAGTGTCATGCTAATATGTCTTTAGGGGATAATTTGCCACCTTTCTTTTTTCAGCAGTATGTTTGCATCCACAGGTTAAATTAGTTATTTTATGACAACAACTTAACAGAATCTAAGAGTGCAAGTTTCCTTCATTGCGTGATTTTTTTAGCTCTAAAAATAGAAGACTTCTAAAAAATTATAAATTATTTTCCTCTCCTACAAAAATACCGGGGACCTCAGCAAATTGGTAAAAAGCTTCAAATGGTATGTGTACATTTAATTCAGGGAGACACTTGTAAATATTGAGGCTGTTAGTCCCGGAGCTCTGGTATTTCTCACTTGTTTTCTTCAGGGTTTATGCTGCATTATACTGTAGATGGTTGGATGGCCAAACCTTGTATAGTATATGATCCCTTTCCAGTATCATAATCATGAAAGGCAAGAGCTTTTGTTATAATAATTCGGATCTTTCCTGTGTTAATATTAATGGTATAGTAAATTTTTGTGCACTTTAATGGAAAAAAAAGGATAGAATGTTTTACAGTATGCCTTTGGTTATTTTACAGAAATGTGGGTTTATGCCAAAGTAGTGAAGCATTAGAGAAATGCGTTCTCTTTCAAGCATTGTTGGAATGTCCAAAGCCATTTTTCTTTTACTTTCTCTTTTTTTTTGTTGAAAATGCTTAAAGCCAATACTTTGGAAGTTACACCCAAGTTTAAGTAAAAAAATCATACTTTGCTAAAAAAAAACAACCTTCCAAATGATAAAAAAGTTGATTTTTCCAGCTAGACACAATTTTTAAAAAAAATGGTTTTCTCTTGTCTTATCAATTACATTTAAACAACAGTGAAACAAGCCACATGGCTCCTACTCACACCTTGGAATCCACACATGAGATGTATTTACAGAATTAAACACAGGTGGCGACTTCTAGAGAATAAAACAGGAAACGACACTTCATCGGGTCACGACTTTGCCTGCTCCATGTTTAATGTCATCAGATTTCATATTTAAAAGTACATAAATCCATTGTATTTATAAATACTGAGACACATACAATGCAGTCAACACTAAACAAGCAATCTTAATTTAGTTCCTTGTGATGATATGAATGTATAGAAATCCAATCCTGACAATCTCTGGCGATCTTGATAACTGATAGGATGATTAATTGTTTTACAGATTATACAGATGCCTTTTGTTCCTCGATCCTTGGAACGAAGCCCAAACAGCAGCAGATATTGTTTTGTTCCCTTTAAGACATCGTGGTTGATGAATTTACATCTATGTTGGATGTATCATCTTTTGCCCTACATTACTAATGTCGGTAAATTGGCAGCATATAATTTATCCATGTACCTGTGCCCTGACTGTCCTCTATTATCTCTTCTGAAGCACAAAAAAAATGCTTTTATTCTGTGTCACCGAGACTTTTCTTTGAAAAATGTAGCATCAGTAAGAATTAGAAAGACCGGCAGAGTAAGGAAACACCTTGTGGTTTGAGAAGTGACCTCAGCAGCGAGTGATGTCCTTATAATTAGCCCTGGTTAGGCATATTGTTTGGAACTTAACAATTTTCTGTTTCACATATTAATCATTTATTTTATGAGCGATTTAGAGCTTTCACGGGGCTATAGTGCTGTATATTCTGTGTCAGGCACAAAAACCTGAGTCTGTTATTAAAACAATCAGTAAAAATAAAAAATGTCAGAGAAATTTGGTTAGCTGGATATGGATAAATACAGGTAAAATAATGTGAAATTCCTCGATAGACAGTAAAAAGGGACCTTACCTGCAGAGACGGAGTATTTTTTTACCTATTTTTTGGCTATTTTTTATTACTATTATTTTTCACTTCTCTATCTTAGTCCCTTTTAATGCCATATCTTCAAAGCACCTGTTAGTGCCTGATAGAGAGTATACTTGATTTGGTGTATTGCAAATGACAATCGGTTGCAAGTGGACTCCAGATTTTGTCCAATAACTTTTAGCACGTCAGGCATGACATTCAAGGTGCTAAAGCAGTTCGAACAACTGGGACTCTGTGTCTAAAATACGTACCCTAGCTCAGGCCTCAAAATTTCCACTCGCCTGCTCGCATTTGGCGAGTGGAAATTACATGAGGGCGAGTGGGAATGCAGAGGCATGGCTGGATAGGGGATAGATGGGGCAACTAGTGGCGAGTAACTCTTAAGGCCTGGCTAGTAGCTTGGGACTTGAAATTTTGAGGCCTGCCCTAGCTGATTCAGTACGACGCACCAGCTGCTTTAGCTTATTTTGACCTGCAGATGGCAAGGTTTTTGACTGCAAGCATATATTGCCTCTGCCGTAGAACAGAGAAAAAAAAAATAATTTTGCATTTACTTTTTTCCAGTTTTTTATTTTTACACATCACATGGTCATGTCTGTTATCATTGTAACGACCAGACTCTGACCTTTCCAATGACACCTCACTTAACCTTGCGTGGTGTACAATTCAGAGATGCAGGATTCCAAAGTCCCCCTGACTCACTGCATCACTGCAATGCCACGGTCTAGGTTGTCGATGAAACAATGTGCAGCATCATCAGCTCCACACTTGCTGACAGTGTGGGAAATGAAAAGGTGAGTTAGTGCTCACTTTATAATTGTAAACTGAATAATAGTGACGTGTTAGAAAAACAAAAAGAAAAATATTGTTTTATTTGTAATTTTATTGTTACATAATTCTAACCTAGTTATGTTTGGTGGTATCACTGAAAAATCCATAATCTGGCCTTTCCAATTATGCCTCATATGTCCCTCTAGCCCTTAGGGCTCCAGAGATACAGTGGTCTAAATGATTGTACAGTAAATTGTAGAAAAAACGTATTTTACAGAGCAAGGCACCCCGTGTGGCAGTCGCCTGATGGTACATGCCTACTCTGCCTAGTTATAAATCTGGCCCTGGGTGCAAGAAAGGTACAGTGGGGGAATCATGGAGTGAGCCAATAGGCTTTTCTTAACTAATGTGTTTTCAGAGACTTCTTGAACGATCAGAGAGACGGGGAGACTCTAACATTGCAGGGAAGGGAGTTCCATAAAAAGGGATAGAGGGTTAGTTATAAACCATTTTGTTACCCAGAATCATGGGTTAGAACAAGGTAAAAGTGGAACATTATACATCATATCTCAGTAACCTTTATCAATAAGTGCAGCAAAGGAGAAAATGAGCTGGAGATTTGCCGTGTTGGAGGTACAGGGCTACTTGCTCAACAATCTGCACCTTTGGACTATGGTAACTGACACACTCTTTGCTGCTTTTTGTAGGTCGGCTTTTATATATGTAAACTTTGAAGAAATGGATAACAAATCCGAGAACTGTGATCAGTAAACAGAGCAATGATGTGACGTATATGGTTTGCATACCTAATTTCCTACTGATAATCATGCAGCGGATACAAGAATATTCTTTTTTTGTACTTTCCATGAGACCTCATCCCATTTTTTTTATCTGGGGAAGGGCTGTGCTGTTATTGTTCATTTGTTTCAGGTTAGAGTGTTGTTTGGCTCTCGTTTTCGTTACCCATTCTCAGCTGCTTTGCCCAAGGCTGCTGTCCTTGTACTAAGGGAAGGTAATATGTGCAGACAGATCCAAGACGTATATGAAGAGGGTGTTGAAAGAGATGCCTGTCTCTCACCCCATTCCTGGACTAATGCTAACAGATGACTTGAGGTCATCAAGATGAAGCCAAGACAGATTCTTGAAATTATGAACTGAGATCTTGCATGTATGTCACAGATTAGAAACACTCCTCAGCCAGTCCCATACAACCAGCAAGCTGACCTTATTATACTGTGGTGTTAACTCTTTTATTTTTATTGCTGTCGTGTCTGGCATACAGTATATGTAAACCACCCTTTAACATTTACATGTAACACATCGAATAGTTTATATCTAATCCCTGATGCCTATTTTATTATCTGTTATTCATTATAGAAAACTTTTGTACTTCATTGGGTTTTCACATTTTAATTCAAAAGTTATAGTTGAACCATAGTCGTAGGGTCACATTTTAATTAATATCTCACTTCTAAACACACTTACATTATTTTTGTTTTGCGATTATGCTAATGTGCGGCTCTTTTTTAATCTCTTAAACTACAATCTGTTTTAGATTTTTATGTAGTCAAATTAATATTATTTTTAATTTTAAATATGTGGTACATCTTTAACCCTGTACATGGAGCTTTGTATTATAATGAGGTGTGATAATAAAACAGTATAAAAACACGTACCTGAATCTTAGACTTTATTACATTTGACTGTCATTATTTGGAAGTCAACCTTCTTAAACATTTCATTTTGTTGACACTTTCACCAGTGCTGAAAATGATAATACAGTGGCAAGAAAAAGTATGTGAACCCTTTGGGATTACGTGGAGTTTTGCATGAATTGGTCATAAAATGTGCTCTGATCTTCATCTAAGTCACAACAATTTGAAAAACACAGTCTGCTTAAAATAATACAGCACAAACATTATATGTTTTCATGTGTTTATTGAACATAACATGTAAACATTCACAGTGCAGGGTGGAAAAAGTATGTGAACCCCTAGCCTAATGACTTCTCCAAGAGCTAATTGGAGCCAGGAGTGAGCCAACCTTGAGTCCAATCAGTGTGATATTATTGGATGTGATGCTGAAAGCTGTCCTGCCCTTTAAAAACACACACCAGTTTTGGGTTTACTGGTTTCCAGAAGCACTGCCTGATGTGAACCATGCCACGCAGAAAAGAGCTCTCAGAAGACCTATGACCAAGAATTGTTGACTTGCATGAAGCTGGAAAGGGTTACAAAAGTATCTCCAAAAGCCTGCATTGTAATCCCACGTTAAAAAGTGGGCGGTAGGGAGAAAACTGTGGGCGCAGTTTTTTCTCCTTACCGCTCCCGCTTTAACGTCAGGAATGTAATGTGGCTCTTACTATGGTATAGTAAACCATATATTGCATGAATATATAATCACTGACTATACAAGGTGAAACACGTAATTCGTAGATATTGATACAATACAAATAAATTGGAGCGGAAATATTTGAGACCGAATGAATGCTATGTGTCTGCTATTGATGATTCTCTGTTTAAATGGTGACTCCTCTAATCCATCTTTTAAGAGGAACATAAATGCCAGCTAGAGGAAGGAGCAGATATATAAGCCAACATAGTAACAAAAAACTTCCACTCTGGAAACATAAAACACATTGCTCTCTAGGGAGAAATCCTCTCTGTCTGACACCACAAATAGCAGATGCTACGCGTTTAAACTTATTTTTGCAGAAAACTCTTCTTCTGCCAGAACATCATCAAGAAACAGAACATTAAAAAATATATATTAATTGGGGTCTCACACAGCAACAAAAATGTTGACATTTCACTAGGCATATTTGGAACCAGAACGATTAATAGTTCTCCACTGTAAATACTAGAAAGAACGGGGAGACCAGTAGGTAAAATATAGCACAATTCATGGGAGGGAAGGAAGGTTTGAAAGTCCCTTAACCCTTTCGCTGCTGAGGCGTTTCACGCCTCTGTGCTGAGGTCATATTTACCGGTTTTGCTCATCATGTTTAAATGCGTTTTGAAGGCTTATTTTAGTATATGACCCAGACATATTATATATCGTTCTTTCCGTCAGACTCGGCAGATTAATAATATGTCATTATTATATGTATACGTCATGACCTGTCTGTATATTATAACAAAAAATGCAATAAAATATGAATTTTCAATAATTTACAACGTGTAAAGTGTATTTTTTTCACATTTTAACATGCGAGCAATTGCGGTTATATTTTGTATGGGGTGCGCTTGTTAAAAAAATTAGAGATGGGGTCTCGTTACATTTTTTTGGGGGGAAATTACGCGATTTTTAACAAAAGCATCGCATACAAAAATCGTTAGTGCAGCATCATTGTTCACATCATAATTGAAATGGGAACAATATTGCTGCATTAACAAACCAAAAAAAAAAAAAAACTTGTTTATTTTTTTTTTTATAATTTTTTTTAAATATTTTTTTATTTTTATTTTTAATTAATTTTTTTTTTTAAAACTTTTTTCACAGTGGTGTTTGGTATCGTTGGAACGGCCATGCTCTGGCCGATCCAACAGTACCAAACATTAACCCCTAGCTGCCACGGATCGGGAGATAGGGGATTCATTGGAATCCCCTATCTCCACCGTTGGTGGCAGCTAGGGGTTAACTCCAGGACTGGCGTCATCGTGCATAGCACGATGACGCCAGTCCTCAGGGGGAGTTCCCGGAGGCTTGGCCGACATCCAAGATGTCGGCCAGCTCCGGGAAAGGATCACGAACCGGCGCTTTTCAGCGCCGATTCGTGATCCGGCTCCCCAGGGGTTAATGAGAGCCACCGTTTGGAAGGGCAGGCTGTGCCCTTCCAAGCGGTGCCTGTCTTAAGCCCCTGCTCCCCGGCGATCGGGAGGGAGAAAGGTCCGAAGGACCTCCCCCCCTCCCTTTCAGGCGCCTCCTCCGCACATGCGGGGGGGGGCGCCTGAATTAGATGTCATTGCGTAGCCGCGATGACATCTAATGTCCCCGCCGGGCTCCCGAGTGCTGGGCTGACATCCAAGATGTCAGCCCGCACCGGGGGGGGGGCGCAGCAATCCACCGGAATCCGGCGGATTGCTGCCTCCTGTGCTCGGACGCGCTGAGCGTGTCCGTAGCACAGGAGAACCACTTGGCTGGACGCGCTGAGCGCGTCCATAGCAGCCGAGTGGTTAACGAATACTGTGGGATATGTGGCCTTGTTCAAATATATTCGAATCATTCACAATTATGGAATAACCTCCCAGACGCCATCAAATCTTCCCCCAGTCTAAAGTCACTTAAGAGATCTCTATTAATATACCTCGATACAGAATGCACCTGTAAACATGTAACATAGTGAATATATTTCTTACATATTTATTTTCTGTGTTAATCTGTATATTTGTGTTGTTTTTAATGTCTTGCATTTTATTACTTTAGATTTCTGTAACTACTGTAACAATTCAATGTTTCTTGAACCCAGGACCTACTTGAAAATGAGAGAAATCTCAATGTATCCTTCCTGGTAAAATACTTTATAAATAAATATATTAATTAATAATTCATTTGTATGTTATAAGACAAGAAATACATTATTTATTTGTTTTCATATTTTTGGTGGGAGGCTGGGATAAAAATTATATTGTGGCTTCACTGATATTGGAGGTAAAAATTGGTTGGGGTCCTAAGTAAGGGTTCATGACTATATTGTGTTTGTGGGAAACTCCATAAGGATAAATCAAATCCCTAGTCACCCTACACATGTTCATGTTAGACCTGAGATCTCTAAATCTGGCCAACCTCTACACGTATTCTGCAGAGTGTGACCAAAAATATGTTCTTTGGAAAGAGAAATTGCTGTCTAGCTACAGTCATATCCTGCATATTTCATTGTCATCCTTGGCAACTTCTTTCACTTGAAGAGAAGCCCCGTTTTGAGAAGTTCCGTCAGTTTTATTGACTCAGATTTGTAACTCTCTACCCCTAGATAAAACATTTGTGTCCTAATTCAGGATAATTATCAGGTGTAACCATGTTTTCTAAATCTATTTGTATGCACTAATGATAATAGTGTGAAGCAATGCATATTTTGGTTTGGTAATATATATATATATTATTTTTTTTGTTGAGAAAATATTTTACCATGAAGGGTACATTGAGATTTCTCTCATTTTCAAGTATGTCCTCTGTGGTGAGTATGTACCGTTAGGTGTCTTGCCCAAGGACACTTACTGGAGAGATGCTCTGGCCGGGATTCGAACCTGTGTCGTCACGGTTATAAAGCAGTGATGTTACCTCTACTCCACTCAGCCAGTATTATTATTATTATTACTATTATTTTCATTATTATCATAATTTTTATAGTGCCAACAGTTTCCGCAGCACTTTACAAAGAGGATTGAGAAATTAAATTATCAAATCATTAATGAATGTAAGAACCAGAGACAAGAGTTTTACAGGATCTTACAATCTAGAGGAGCTGGGGTGGAGGAGAACAAGAGGAGTTACCAGTTACCATAGTATAAGCAGTCATGATCACTAGTGCTGGTGTTCATCAGAAATGATGGTGACGGACATGGTAGTAAATCAAGCTATGAAACTTATAATGATGTGGTGAGGAGAGGGATTAGAAAGGAATGTGATACACTATTCTGAAAAAGGTGTTTTGGGGGATTTCTTATATTTGGGAGAAAATTATATAAAGGATTTTTTTTCCCAACCAGTTTTCAAAGGACCAACATGATTAATGGCTTTTAATTAGCGCGTGTTAAGGGATTGTCAGCAGGCAAACCTCTCCCCTATCAAATATTAGAACCAACAGGATTAGTCACTCACCTATAATTGGCAAAAATGTAATAAGTATTTTTGCACTGTTTCATGGTTTAAATAAATTTTAGAAAAATGTCGTACATAAAAGATAATCAATATCCCCTTCTCATTTCATGCTGCAAGCTTGTTGCTGTGATATTTTTGAAACTCTAGCCATGTGGAATATTTTGAAACACGGAATAACAGAGATAAAACTGCTCTGTGCCTCTGGCACAAAATGTACAGCCACATGAAAGCAATGAGGATGAGAGCTTTTTCAATACAATTGATGAAAAATTTAAGTTAATTAAAAGAATGCTACATTTTTCCCTAGAAGGCTACAGTGATCTTTATTATTAATGCATACCGGCGTTTCATAACCTCTCATAATAATAATGGTTTGTAACATCAGACTTCATTTGTTGCAATTTCATTTTTTTTCAATGTGCAGACTTGCCCTTTGCCCTATTAGTCCCTGTAGCCTGAAAATACATTTTGTTTTCTTGTTGGTCCAAATGAATTCATTTACCTAGTCTTATTTATTTATTCATTTAATTTTCTCTTATTTTTGGGGGGGGGGTATGGCTGAATAGAATTGCATCCTGTGTAAATGATTTGGTTAGGAAGCCGTCTTATGCATTCCAAATTTTCCTAAAGACGGCATCTTATTTATCGAGTGATGATAATTCCAATGTTTCTTCAGGGCTTTGTTTTATTTCTTTTCATGTCACTCCAGCATTGTCTAGATGAACTATTATATTCCCCTGGCATTTCCAAAGTATGCACATGGGCACACTATGTGACATTGCCATCCAGACAGCCTAAAATTGCCCTGGGCAATGTAGGCCACTCCAGGAGAAAATATACCATACGCAAGAATGTATTCCGATCATTGATACTAGAGATGTGCATTTGTTTCGGAAAAATTTGGAATTTGGAACCAAATTTGATAATTCATGTTTCGGAAGTACTTCCGAATAACGAATCGATACGATACGAATTCGAAACGAAACGAAATATAACAAATTTATTTAGTTTTACATTGTGTCATCATCATAAAAGATGAATTTGAAAAATTTATATCAACTATCGAATTTGAAATGAACTATCAAATGGATATCAACTATCAAATTAGAAATGAACTATCAAATGGATATCCACAACTATCGAATTTGAAATGAACTATCAAATGGATATCCACAACTATCGAATTTGAAATGAACTATAAAATGGATATCCACAACTATCGAATTTGAAATGAACTATCAAATGGATATCAACAACTATCGAATCGATTCGAAATTTCAAATCAATCCGAAACTAAACGAAATTAGTTACGAAATTCCGAAAACTAAATTATTTAAAAACGTAACGAAACTAAACTAAACAAATTTTTCAGTCATGCACATCCCTAATTGATACCTACCCGTAAGTGTCTCAACCACACAGCATTGTTGCTAGGTATCAAGGAGAATTTAAGGAACGAGCAGCCAATTTATTTCATATATTGTTATCGAATGATTTTATCCAAATTAGTATTTGGCACAGTGAGTTGTGATTGCAAAAGCAAAATCACTTAACACCAGGGTCTCTGAGCCAATATTCAGGGCCTCCGAGCCTATGGGATAGAGCAAATAAGGTGTCATTGCATCCCTATAGTAGCTGTAGTAAGACCACTTACAGACATGATTTTTACATTCTAATGCCATTTTTAGAAGCTGCATTGCTGGTAACCTAACTATGATCACTACAAATACTTATAAGCGGAATGTTGGACCATTTTAATTTAATGTAGTTGACAGTGAGGGCATTTTTGCCACTATGGTAATAATGCAGACCTTATTTGAGATTGTTAGAGAGATGCAATCACAATTTGTTAATTTTCATATTCTTTTTTTTTTTTGAGAAACTATTTTACCATGAAGGATACATTGAGATTTCTCTTGTTTTCGGGTATGTCCTGGGTGACGAGTATGCACCGCTAGGTGCCTTGCCCAAGGACACTTACTGGAGAGGTGCTCTTGCCGGGATTCAAACCTGTGTCTCCACAGTCTCTCTCCACAAATAAAGAGCAGTGATGTTATCTCTACTCCACACAGCCACTACATTTATCTTCAACCCCTTAAGAAACCCCCCAAAATTGTAGATGAACCCTAAAAGGTTGAAAGCAGTAACATCCTTCTGCGCTGTCTATGCCATCAAAAATTCTGTAACAGATGAACTGATACATAAAAACTTTCAAAATGATACATTTTATATTTTAATCTTATGTGTTTCAGAAAATTACCAAAATTACACTTTTTTTTATCCTACTTTATGTGTAACTATGCATTTTATACATATAATAAATGTTTTGCTAGTATTCTTTTCAACAAAAAGTGCTTGGTAGGAAAGCATTAATGCAGCACTCTATAAGAATTGTCCATGTCATTCTTCCACACCATCTACATAGTCAAACACCTAATTCACAAACAGCATCAGGGGATCATTATGACTTTCTTCATATTCCAGGTAAAGCTGAAAGACATGATGTAATGGATCAGTAAATCCAGCTATCTCCAGATTTGTGCCTAGTTGCATTTTATTGCAAATAGATGATACCGGCTCATCTGGCTCTTACATACCAGGAGTGTCAGTAGATTTATAGGAATGTTCATAAAATGCTTAACACTCTGGGCACTAGGCAGAAGACACCACAAATGAAATCCGAAACCTTGACATAGTACTAAAGTTTCTAATCAGAGACCTTCCATTACTACAGATCAAGCAGGTCAAACTTCAAACATGGTTATAGAGTAGCATAGGTTTTTGGATTTTCTGAAATGATTTTGGAATGGAAAAGTGAACTCCCTTGACTTCTTCAAGTTTTCTTATTGCATCTAAAAATCGTATCTTCGACACTTCACTGTTTCTTACACCCATTCACTCCTGGGTTCTACATGCCTGTTTGAATCACAGCTTTCTGTTGGAAACAAAACAGTTGTACGGCATGTTTAAAGTGCCTTTCTGTCATAGGCAAGCCAAGTTTTGCGTATTCTAAGGGCACCTTTCCCTTTTTATATATATCACCATTTTGTCTCTGACCTATATAATTGTCAAAAGGGAGATTTTTTCTTCTAAAGTTTCCTGTCCTCCCATGTGAACTGCGGCATGCCACATGGGAAAGACCACTGCAAGCTGAGAGCCGTCCTTCAGGAGAACCCCTTGCTCAGTCTGGTTGCCACTCAGCTCATGACTGACAGGGAGCAAAGCACACTGACTTGTGTGAGGGGCAGTCCGGTTGGACAGCTATCTGCTGGCAGCAGCCCCTCCCATGTGCAACATGGAGTCAGACGTAGGAGTGGGGAACTCAAATATCTCCAATTTGTCAATTATATAGGTCAGCGAAAAAATGCTGATTTGTGTAAAGGGAGAGATGACCTTTCAAATATGCAAAAGATTTTTGCCACACATATAGAGTAAAATATTTTCTTAACTAAACAAACAAGAGAAAAACAAAGCACATGGAAGATATCAGCAACATAAAATAAACAAATCAAGAAACCAATGTTCAAAATACCAGCCCCAAAAATAATAAATTAACGTGAGAAGATATACCAGCACTATATCGCTTACACTGTAAAATACTGATTACCATCTCCTAACAAAAGAATAACAATTTTACACACACAGTGGCGCGCCCTAGTGATTAAATGATCTTTTATACTTAACAATCATTTATATTTCTCCTCGTAGTAATATACAGTATATTTCAAGCTGTATAATAAAATCAAATGGGAAAAAAAGGCAGGGTTATTCAAAGAGAATCGAAAAGTCACCGCACGTTCGGTGACTTTTCGTTCTCTTCAATTCGGTGCGATTCAGCAAGCACCACAGAGCCGTCGTAGTGCAGGGAAATGCCACCGCAAACCCCACGAACACTCACCGCAAAACCCGACGAACGCACACCGTAACCCGCAAAAACATCTGGAGTAACCCCGCTGAATGAACACACCGGAGAAACCGGAGCAGCCGCCAATCAGAGCGCAGAGCAGCCGCCGGAAAAAGCCAACACCGCATACGAATGGAGTGAAAAAAAAAAACAGTACGCTTGAATGTTTGAAAAGTGAAACACTTTTTGCATAGAAACTGCAGAATGAAAATGTCTGAAATTTACATATAAGATCCAATGAATGATAATAAAGAGTTACAGTTACAAAAAATAGAAAAAAAGATTTAAAAAAACAGACGAAAATTGTTTTTTTGAAAAAATACCGAAAAATGCCTAAAAGTTCCTTAAAAATCTATACATAAAGAGAAATTTTACTGCAGAATATTCTAATTAATGGTTTATTCGATATTGAATTAAAACAGGATTATTTTTTAACATTGAAGCCTATGGGATTCGCTTGAATAAATCAGCCGAATGAAACCACCGAACAGCAGGGCAATTCGGCAACTTTTCACTGCTGGTTTTTGTTCTCTGAATAGACAAAGCATTGCTTCTCTATGGGGATTTCACTGCCCTCAAACAGGCAACTACCAGGCACCATTTGTAGAGCAATTCGCCAACATTTGGCGAACTGCCTGCTCTCTGGATAGTCGAATGGCCAGGAAAGGTAATCGTACGCTGAATTTCACTGTTCGGTTACTTTTCGTCCACAATTCGGATCTCTTTGAATAACCCTGATAGAGTGATTTTGTAATGGTCACGATTTCAATAAATTAAAAAATATCCCAGTCACAAATAAGAGCCCCCTGTAGGTAATAGATAAGGCACATTGTTATGCCTATATACTTACAGACATAATATTGAATTCGAATCAATAAGTATATGTTTATCTTGGCAAGTCAACTATCGTGTGGATTTGGTTTCTCCATAAATTCATAAAATGTAACATGTACAATATATCTGCCTAGTAGTAGCTGACAAAGAGTCCAAGATACACAGCACTGCAATACGGAAAGAAAAAAATATGGGATAATATATAGGAACTTTATTTATATTCCTATTAAAGCAATTCTTAAAGGGGTTAAATTATATCAATAAATATTACTTCAATATATTGTACTAGCATTTTCTAAATGTGTATGTCATTGGATACTGTGTCTTGTGTTTTATTGCTTGAAAAAAAAAATTGGAATTAAGAGTAGAATTAGAAGCGTTCATGAGAAGGGGTTTATTCCAGGTGCTGTATTTCATTCTTAAGTAGGTTTTGGAATGGGGAAAGCCCTTGTGTTGATAATTTATGTCTTGGTCCTGCAAAGTGACCTTTTTCATATGGACCTAAACCTACTCAGTGCCTTCAATATATCTAAGATGTCACATAGAATAGGGCCTAACTGATTTCATTAGAGGTGAGATGTGGTCCTCTTGCACTTGACCTTGGAAATGTTGGTTTTAGTAAGAAGACTGTCTTTGATTTATTTTGTCTCGTCTCCCTCCACTCAGGCCATGCTCTCCTTTTTCCTCTTCAGTAACACAAGGTTATCAGGACAGGACACCTCGCCCACACTGTGTAAGGAGGAGACAAATATAGCCTTAGAAGCATCTGCTCAATTACTACATTATTTATTTATTTATTTTGATTATACAACATATACTAAAGTGGTTATTCACTAACCTCCGAATTGGCTTCGAATTGCAACGAACGGTGAATTTCACCTTTCGTGCAATTTCTGTGCAATATTTCTATTCACAAAGCTGTCAATTCACCAAATACAGGCAAATTGACAGTTAAATACAGTGTCCCATAAAAGACTATTGCGTCTTCTGTTTACAGAATGCCGAATTGCACCGAAATTGCAGCAAAATGCTCAGATTTTCAGTGTTTTGATTCAACATGTTTAAACAGGTATATCTCCTCGGTTTAAATTTAAAAACTTGAATAATTCAACGGTTTTTATTCTTTTTATTTTTACTAAAACCCTTTTTATTTATTTTTTAAAACACCTCTTTGTATTTTTTAGAAGACATTTTAGTTTTTTTATTTTTTAAAAAACTTTAATTTATTTTTTTAACAGACCTTTTTTTAGTTTTTTAAAGGACGCTTTTTATTATTTAGACACATTTACTGCATTTTTATTGATTTACACTTCTATTAGAAGACTAGGAGACGTTCTTTACTTTTTCATTTTTGATGGAATTCGCTGATGTCAATTCGGCAGAAATAGGAACAATTCAGCGGTTTTCACTCATGTCCGATAACTGCGTCGGCTCAAATTTTGGCAAAATTCGGTGACCACTTGCTAAATGGTGAATTCACTGTATTTTCAACGAAACTGAATCGCCGAAGTGCGCCGGAATGCAGCGATAAAAAATTGCTCTTTGAATAGACCCTTTAATCTTTAGCTCAAGTTCTTTGCTTATCCAACATAGCCTGTTGCCAATGCTATAGACTGTAACTGGAATTACTGTAACAGCCAAATAGCCTGTTGCCAATGCCACAAAGGTCTATTCAAAGAAAGGTGAAACTCAGGAGAATGACTGGAGATGTGGAAATTCTAGGTCAAAATAGCCAAACCAGAAAAATTCTCCCATTTATCTCACTTTCCAAATCGGCTATTTGGTCTAGATTGTTCTCTTCTGCCAGTTCTCCTGGTTTTCACCTTTCTTTGATTAGGCCTGATAGACTGTAACTGGAAATTACTGTAACTGTAATTGCAACTATTGTGAGCAACTTCATAAGCATGCATTTTTACAGATAACTTTTCTTTTTTATCTCATATAAACATATAACAACAAGAGTTCCATGTTTTGCTACTCCAGTCGGATAGGACCTCTACAGTTCTGTATATTACACTTTTCTTAAACTCTTGACCTAATTGACTGCTCATGGTGTGCTAATTGTCAGCTCCTTCTTCCCAGTAAGCTGTTCCAATGGGCTGTGACCCCCTTCAAAAGTTGTTGCTTCCATCTACCCAGAAGGACATTAATCAGTGCATGGTGAGCTGGATATCCATGGTTCTGATTAGAATCACACAGACTGTGCGGAGATGAGAGGCCAGTGCCTGTGTATGCATTTGCTTCTGCTTGGCTGGCTGATCGGCAGAAGAGTGGTAACAGATACTCTCTGGCTAGAAGTAGAAAAGGGTGACAGAAATACTGGAGAAGAAATTAGCATTTTATTAATTAACAACAACTCCGGTAACTCCATGTTCACATGTTTGAGTGTTGCATTAACAAAATGTCCTAGTTTGAAAATTTGAGAGGATTTATGAAATTGCAGTAGCAATACATTTTGTATCTTGTGTCAATAAACTTCATTTTTAGCTTGTTTATTTAACTTATATCAATTTTTTTTTAGAATATAGCTTGCCACATTATTTTTAACTTTTTCAAAAGTTATAATAGTACATTTATCTATGTTGAATTTTCATTGTCGCTCTCCTGCCAGTTCCTTCCTTATCCAAATATCATGTCCAAATTAACAGACGATTTCCAGTGCTTGTTGTGATGTTCACAGAAAAAATAGGAAATGACAGGGCACTTTTGTCCAATGTAACCAACACGTTTTTAAAGTGAAATCATAGTGTATCCAATTCATTAAACAACCCTTGTCAAACCTTTTCCTTAAATGGACACTCTAGAGACCAGTGATTCCCAACCTGTACTTTTGCTCGAGCATCCATCCTACTACTGGTCACATGTCAAATGTGGCGTCAATGGATAAATCCAGAGAAGCACAGTTGTGCCGTTTCTGCAGTGCTTTACAATAAAGAGTGTAGAAATGAGATAACAAATTACATTGTTTCTGAACTACATGTGCTGTGATGCTCAGCCAGCCTTAAGTGTGACTAAGCATCAACAGACATGAAGTTCCGAAACATTTGGGTTGTAGTGGTGTAACAACCGGGGGAACAGCCGGTGCGGGCGCCCCGGGCGCAGGGCCGAGGGGGGGCACCAGTCACCGCCCCCCAGTTATTATGCCACTGCCATCACCCGAAGACCTGGGGGAAGGGATCGAGTCCTGCGGGAACCCAGGCTGCCGCTGTGGTCCGAGCCCGACAAAGTGGAGTGCTGGTGAGTGCACAGCATGCTGCCTCGTGGGACTGCTGGCCTTCTGAAGACTGTGACGTGGCCTACAGGTGAGATCTCACGCAATCTCGTGAGAGAGCATCAACAGCCTTCAGAAGCCGGTGGGCCTCGTGGAGGAGCATGCTGGCGTGCGCGGGTCCCCATCTGAATCTGAGGTCTTTGAGTGAGTGAGTGAGTGAGTGAATGCTGCTGACTGTATATATAGAATTCTGAGGGTCCTGTGCCTGTATATATAATTTTGGGGTCCAGTGCCTGTGTATATAATTCTGGGGGTCCAGTGCATGTATATATAATTCTGGGGGTCCTATATTTTGTCCCAGTCCGGGCCTGCTTATAACCAGAGTGGCTGTTTATATAATGAGGGGGGGATTTCTGCCCTGGGCACCCATAACTCTGGTTACGCCACTGTTGGGGTGTAAAGGTTTGCCACCACTTGTCTATTTCATTTTTAACACTCTGCATTTTAAACTAATGTTGGGCCTTGTTACAATCTTAACACTAGCGTTGGGCTCAGATATGTGAGTGTTAAGTGACTTTAACGCATGCTCCCCATATTACAATCCGAATGCTAATGGGTTTCTGCAGAGTCAGATAGCACCGGCTGAACCCCCCTCCAAAAAAAACAGATACTCACCTCTCATCCCACGGTGCGAATGGTGGCCTGATCCACTGCTTCTGGCCCCCGAGAGCAGAGTGAGACTGGGGACAAATAGTTCCTAGTCTCCCTCCACGAATCACTCCGCGGCCATCCATGATCTCGCGAAGAGTGGGATTGTGCAGGGCTCGTGGCCCAGCAGTGCATGTCTCCATGGAGTCCTATGGACTCCAGGAGGTGATAATCGCGGTGGTGCAAAAGTGCTGCTATGAGTATCAGGGACAGTGGTGTATTTAGATTTTGTACTGCCCTAGGCCTGACTAAACTTGTGCACCCCCTAAATTAAAATGGACACACTCCTTCCTTTCAAGGCCACACCTCCTGTTTAAACAGCCAGACACTTTCTGGTTTTAAAGATGGCTGTTGCTATAATGCAGTGGCCATCATCCCCTTAGTGCAGTACAGGCTGCATGGAGAGGCCTGCCAAGAAGTTTAGGAAACTTTTGGGTCCCCTCCAAATTTACAGATGACTTCTGTATTATACATAATAATACACAAAGAGCACACAATACAGGGAGTCTGGAATTTACCAATACGTCTGCATTACACATAATACACACAGAGGACACAATATAAGGAGTCTGGGATTTATTTATGTCTGAGTTACACAATACAGAGAGTCTGGGATTCCCTTTCATCTGTGTTACACATATTAAGTAAAACCGCAAAAAAACAACTAGAATAGTAAAAGGAATGATTGCATAACTCATTGGCAGAGACGCACACACACATGGAGGAGCCCCTATAAACATCTACACACCCCGAATATGTGGGAGGGTCTAAATACATCCAGAAACAACCTACAGAGGATTCCTTAAAGACAACCCCAACCCAGTATATGGAGGAGCCCCTAAAAAGAGGGATATTAGGGCAAAAAAGGTACAGAGAGATTTGCTGCCAAAATTGGGGCTGCCCTTAGTATATAGGATACATAAAGTTGAACTAAAACTGAATAACAAGCACCACACTGATATCACCAAAATCATTTTATTTTAATTTTAGTTGAAAAATAATAAGGAATGATTAAATCAGGACAACATGACATGTATTGTGGACAGTATATATGGAGAGAGGCAGTATGGTGACAGTATATAGAGAGGCAGTATGGTGACAGTATATATGGAGGGAAGCAGTATGGTGACAATATATATGGAGAGTGTGTGTGATGTGTGGTAGTCACTCACCACTTAGAAGAAATGCCCTCAGCTCAATTAAAGGAGGCACCTCTTATCAGATCAGGATGCTGCAGAATGCCTGTCAGGTCGCATCTGGTGGCAGTGTAATAGATGGGCCATAGGGGCTGGCTGGGCATAGTGGGAGGGGCTGGAGGCCAGCAGTATCTCTGGGGTCCCTGCTTCCTGAGTCCACAGACTGTCATTGTTGCGCACGGGCAGTCGGCTCCTCCCTGGCTGATGTCAGCTGCCAGGGGCGTGGTGTCAGGCAGTGATTGCTGGTCATCGAAGCCAGCCTGCCCTCACTGAGCCCTGGCACTGCTGCAGGGCCGGTGAGAAGCTTTGTCAGTCCCCTAGCAGCTTTACAATCGTTGGGCAAGTAGTGCAGTATGCCAGCAGCTAGTGAAGGCCTGGCTGCTGCTTGCTTTTATTGCAGAGGTGTAACTAGAAACCTCAGGGCCCCGGTGCAAGCATCCATGAAGGACCCCCTGCTCCCCCCCCTCCGTGCGAGAGAATTTTTCATTTTTACTAAAAACTTTTTGCAAAAATACCTGTATACAGGTCTCCTGCACATAGTATCCCTATTATATGTCTATTAGCTGTGGAATTTAATGTTATGGTAATATTAATATAATAGGATACTAGGTGATAGGTTATAGTATTATTAGGTTTTGAAACCAGCAGTTTCTGGATAATGCAGGAGACACGTGTCGTATACAGGTAATTTTTTGCACTCTTAAAATGGCCATACAATTTGGAAGTATTTTTAAAGAACAGGTTATGGGTCCTCATATAGATTTCTCTTGTTTTATGTTACCTCATCTACTGTGTCACCCCTCTCCTCTTAGATTGTAAGCTCTCGCGCAGGGTCCTTCCTCCTTCTGTTGTGTGTGTGTGTTACATGTATGTATATTTGTTATTCTGTCTCTCCCATTGTACAGCGCTAAGGAATTTGTTGGCGCTTTATAAATGCTTGTAACTGTAACTGTTATAAGGTGGAGTATTAATTAAGATCTAGTTTAATAGCCCTCTCCCCCTTCTTTTATAACCCTTTTTTTAATGAAGTTTTTTCATTAATGGAGTTCTAACAAAATGTTTTTAGTAAGAATGAAAAACTCTCTCCATTTAACCGAAAAGATTAATAAGCTGACCAGACACTGCAAGGAGACACCAGGAAGTGTCAGACTCATGATGGATAGTCAGTCAAAGATAACAAGACCTCTGCTGCCTAATTAACCCTTAAGGACAAATGACAGAACTGTTCCATCATAAATGCATTGACTTTAAAGACCCTAGGTCCTTAAAGGGTAGACAATCCACTGCTGCCTGGGCCCCCCTCCAGTGGTGGAATGCCAGGGCCCGGGTCCCACGTGCGACCTCTACGACCCTGGTAATTACACCACTGTTTTATAGGTATTCTATGGTCAGTGTCCCCTGCAAGGAGGAGCTGAATTCCTCTGCTCCCGGCCAGACTGACACACATTAGCTGCTGTTTTTGCCACCCCACTGGAAACTGCCACCCTAGGCCTAGGCCTTGTCGGCCGAGGCCAAGATACAGCACTGATCAGGGAGGTTAGTGCTGCATTACGGAGTCAGACTGCTGAACTAGCGCCTGCCCTGTAATATGGCTGTAAAAAAGGGATGCTAAGGGGAAACCTGTAGGCACAGGTTTTCCCTGTTCACTTCCCCATTTTAGCACTCAGCACAGTATAGTACCCTTTGTGTTTGCTGTCTGGCCTTTAATGTCCATGAGCATAAAATTTCAGTTTGGTATTAGTTAGGTAAAGGCTAATTTAATAATAGATGAGACTCGGATTCTGCCAGTCACTCACAAGACCTAGCAGCCAGTCATGTAGTGTTACTGTTCTCTAAGAGGGTTTAGCTCATATCACAATCCTGACAAGTGTAACAGTGACAAGATCAGCATATATAACATTATTACAGGAATCCTCCTTTCACCACTTCGACTTGATAAATCAGACAGATTGATTCCTGCAATTTGTTCCTAGGCACTAATTACTGTGCTCGAGAAAGCCTAAAATGTAACAGCTGTGCACATTCTGCCTGTGTTACACAGGCTCTTGAGAGCGTCTCCATGTGCATATAGAGCGAGGTGTTACAGAGCATCTTTGCACCGCGAATTTAAATACATTTTATATCAACAGGACTAAGACCAACCAGAAAGAAAGGGAAATGAGTTTCAGATGGGAAGACCGGCATGCTTTTCAGGAAAGGCTGTCAAGTTCAAAGGATTGAAAAAAGAAACAGTAAATTTTGCTTTAGGTGCTGTTTAGAGATGGGTTAGCGTCTGCAGAGCTTTGTATCAAATTAATTTGGTTGATAGAGAAATTAACACAGACAAACAGGTAGAAGCAATATTGTAAATTTGTTTGCAATACATAATGTTCATTATTTTACACCTAAAGGATAATTATCAGTTGCATGCATTGAATGTAAGCAATAGATAAATGACATAATGAAAGGTAAAACACAAGCAAGAGCATGCCTCATAAAACACACACACACACACACAAGTGATGCACAGTGTGCACAAACATAACAAGGCTCCACAGGAAAAAGAACTAAAAGAAGTCAAACATGTGCGCTGTAAATATTTGTATCGCATCTCAACTGAGAAAAACGCCCGTCCATGTGAAATGAGAATAAAACCACCTCAGCTCCTTTGTACTTCTGGGGATGTCTTGACACTTCCATAATGTCTCTGACATTTGGCCCTCGCATACCCCATGTCTTTCTCCAACTGATGATCCTCACTTCTTAACACTCTGGGCACCATTATATTCTTGGTGCTAACGTTAGCGTCCACCTGAGTGAGCGTTAACGTTAGCCCTGGTTGCCCTAACGTGGGCGCAGCATATTATAATCCAAACGCTAATGGGTTAAAAAACCCATTAGTGATTGGTATCTTGCGTTTTTCAGCGTGAGGTTACTGTACTTTGCACTCCCTATGCTTAACATGGGGAGCGCAAAGTGATAATTAGCGTTAGGATTACAATATACTAACGCTAATTACCGTCCGGCTGCGGTTACATGAAAGTTAACCACAGTCTGGACCTGGTGCTAACGGATCTCGCTGTTGCAGAATCCGTCCGCACCAGCAGAACCCCCCCCCCAAAAAAAATCACATACTCACCTTCCATCCTGCGACGAGGACCGCGACTCCAACCTCCTCCTCTGTCCGCTGGGAGCAGGGAGAGCCTCGGGGAAAAAATCCCCCAGTCTATCTCTGCAGATCGCTTGGCTGACGTGCCGGATCTCGCCTTGTGAGATCCGGCAGATCATGTGACCGGCAGCGTGTGCCTCAATGGAGTCCTATGGACTCCATCGAGTGGATGCTCTAAGCACCGCCGCGCACATTCCGGGCCTTAGCACCAATTAAAATGCAGGCAGCTTTTCTAGCGCCTGCATTGTAATATCACACTAAAATGGGGAGGCGAAGCAGAAACCTGCAGGTGCAGGTTTTTCTCCTTTGCGTTCCCGTTTTAGCACGATGACTGTAATGATGCCCTCTATTTTTCAGTTAACCTGCATCTCATCAAAATAATATATTGGAACGAGGTCCAGCTTACTGTGTTGTGAAAGGGGCTTATCACTAATATCTTAGAGGAGGAGAATCAAACATTTTACCCCTTCCTACTCTTACTTTCAGGGTTATTCAAAGAGAGCCGATCTGGCCCCGAAAGATAACTGAACACTGAAATTCAGCGTACGGTTATCTTTCCAGGACAATCCTGGCGAATTGCCTGCACATACGGTGCCTGTTCGGTGCCTGTTCAAGGGCAGTGAAATCCCCTTAGAGAAGCAATGCTTCGTCTATTCAGAGAACACAAAACAGCTGAGAAAAGTTGCTGAAATGCCCTGCTGTTCGGTGGTTTCATTCAACAGATTTAATCAGACGAATCCCATAGGCTTCAATGTTAAAAATATTCCCGTTTTAATGCAATATCTAATAAACCGTTTATTATTATATTCTGCAGTAAAAAGTCTCTTTACTCATAGATTTTTTAGGATCTTTCAGGCATTTTTGGGGATTGTTTTGCAAACTTTTTTCTGTTTTTTTTTAAATCGTTTTTTCTTTTTGCTGTAACAGCCCTTTTTATTATCATTCATTGGATCTTATATGTAAATTCCAGACATTTTCGTTTAGTAGTTTTTTTTGCAACAGTGTTTCAATTTTCCAACTTTCAAGCGTACTGGGTTTTTTTTTTCTCCTCCTTCGTCTGCGTGTCAGGTTTTTCTGACGGAAGCTCTGTGCTGTGATCGGCGACTAGTCGGGTTTCTCTGGCGTGTTCAGCGGGGATAATCCAGATGGTTTTGCGGGTTCCGATGTGCGTTCGCTGGGTTTTGCGATGAGTGTTCGTCGGGTTTGCGGCGGCATTTTCCTGCACTACGACGGCCCTGTGGTGCTTGCTGAATACACTGCAGGGTCGCCCAAATAGGATCGCCGAATCGCACCGAATTGAAGAGAACGAAAAGTCACCGAACGTGCGGTGACTTTTCAATTCTCTTTAAATAACCCTGTATATATTTGTGGGTTTGTTTGTTTTTCATAAAGAAAGGCTTTGTTCTGCTCTCTCCATTCACAGACCCTACATGACATCAAAACAAAGTAGCGAAAGGTAAAACTGATCATTTTAGTATGACAATTTCAAGTTTGTCCAGATCAGTCCCTTCCCTTCTGAACACTACATGGACGAGTCATACTACATGGGATGATCACAGGGGAACCATAGTTATCCCAACCTCCTTGGCAGCACTGCCAAGTGGTACAAACACATACCCTGCTCTGCTAGGTTTAAAGCAAGGTCCCCATAATTTCTCATTGTATATGAGGTCCCAAGGTGAGACCCAGGAGCCTAGCATGACATAGCTAAGCTACAAAATGCAATACCTGTCCCGCATCATCCCAGTGCGCAACAGCTTCTTAATGGGTTGGATTTGAGTCTTGTTTTATGCATTGTGGAAGGAGAGGACATACACACATCCTTTGCACTTCACAGATATGCTATCTTCCACAAAATCAAGATTAAATGTTTATCTCTGAACTGGCACAATGCATTATGTGAAATAGAGGTGCACTTTAGAACGATAAACAAGATTTCTCAGACAAACAGCTATAAATATTTACACGATGCTGACAAATAATGTCCTAATGTGAATGTCTGTTTGGTGCAGAATAAGAGAATTGCAATGCAATGTCAGAGCGAACTTGCACATACAAGTTTAATCATGGAAATTAATCAATCAAACTTGCAGCTGATAAAAGTACATTTTGTGTTTAAGTTCGAGACATAATACATTGATCTTTCTTAAACACAGAATGGTGACAAGCACTAAACAGGACATGAGATACGTGAAGCTGTATGAGTAAATATGCTTGATGGTACAATTCATCCTACAGGCCAAAGTGCTAGGACAAACCAGGAGATATGAGGGTGAATGTTCACGTGGCAATGACTGAAGAATTGGTCAGGTCACAGTGACAGATTGTAACAGTTAGGAGGTATGAGTTTGATTAATAGGTCTTTGTTTCCCTGACAGGAAAAGACAGAAGAACCATGTATAAGCAGAGGTGACACTTCGTAGATGGAATACTGGGAAGCAGAACGTTCTATATATTATTGTTCATTCACCTGTGAAGCATTAAGATTTGTATGTCTTCTTATTGGTATGCTTGTGCTGCCACATTCTATAGTGAATAATGCTGATACATTAATAGTAATTTTTGCATACATGTATTATCATCTATAGAAGGCTGACTATACAAGCACGTTGAGAAGAACACCAGCGCAGGGTGTAGGGGGCCACTTCCAGGACAATGGACTTTAAAAGGTGACATTTTATTAATTATTGTTATACACCTAGAGCAAGAGTATATGTTGAAATGCGTTGTGTATTGCAAGTTTTAATATTTTAACTAATAAACAAGATCAATTTTGTGGCCTCTTTCGGATTTTATTGATATCCACGTGTGCATGGCCTCTTCTTGAAAGACCGCAAACACGAACAGCCAGCAGCGACAAACCCATCTTCATCGGAGAACAGAGGGACTACATGTGGAGGTGGTAAGAATGTCTGCACTTTATAATCATACCGAGATAGTTTAGAGCCAATTGTACAATGACTCTCTGATCTGTGAATTTAATTCCCGATCTGGGAGAAATGGGACTCTGTATTTGGAAATACTGTGCAATATGTGTCCCATTTTTTCTATTTTAGGTCACGCCACCATAAGAAGACCACTTGGATTTTCTATATAGTGCATGAACTTCTTTGCGCGAGGACTCTATTTTATTGTTTATTTCTGGGTAGTTTATGTATTTTATGGTGAATTTACATGGGACCTTGCAGCATTAGTATTGTTCATTATTTTTCAGCTCCATTAGTGCCGGTTTTGCAATCTATCGTTCATTCTTATAGATTTCATTATTACTCAGCCAATCTCCGGATAGGAATGTAAATACTCTTGAGGAAGTCTTAATGTAACACGGCGAAAGACATTGAGAAGGGAATTTTAATAGTCACTTTTTGGTATTTGTTGTTGTGGATATGTTCCAGGATATATAGAAGGAAACTGATATTGGATGTCCTGCTTCAATTTTGGTCTGGCTTCCTGACAGTGAAGTGACTTGACACAATCCAAATAGGCATCTATAATGATATCAGAGGGAGATTTGCCCTGCGGTAAATTACTGTCCTAAGGTGATAAATTTACCCCTCGATTATATCTTTGCATTACTTGTTTGGATTTGCACAAGATCTGTCTGTTTGAAAGTGATTGGAGATTGTTCATAGACCACCAGATATACGTTGAGACACTCACTTCAGCAGAAGAATAACTGCAATATCCTCTTATTATATATAGGAGCATGTCTGATGTGTATATTGCCTTGGTCAGTAGTGGTACAATTATCGAACAGTGATGTAACTTTTTCTATATCTTTGGCTTGACTGTGCGCACACTGTTGGCCGCTAGACATAGATTATAAATGAGTGATTAGAGCTAGGTTTCGATAACTCACTTGTGAATGCTACTGGGGGAAGAGAACTGTGATATATATAAAAGTGAATTTTCCTCAATATGTTATAGGAGAATGATACAGTATTTTTTTTTTTACCAGAAACGATAATTGGTTGTTTCTTGGTGACCTAGTGGGAGGCATGAGCCCCCTTAATTGATCTTTCTACTTAGGCTGGGGTCAGACGAATGCAGTGTTAACGTCCATGTAGCCGCACTTTAGTACGTCCGTGGTAGCAGATAATCATGACCAATGAAGGCCCACACACGAAGTACGTCCACACAGAAGTGCGGACGCACTACGGATGCGGCAAACGGTCGCAGGTTAGCAAGAATTTCGAACCGCTAGGACGGATGTGCGGAGTGCGCCACGTCCGCAACGTCCACATAGCTTTGTGTGTGAGTAATGGAACGTGGTCCGATGGAATGCATTTATACGTCCAGTCTTTTTGACTGACAAAATGTTTTTTCATTTTAATTTGTTTTCCCTCCTACATCCGTCAAAAATAACGTCAGTCACAAAAACGGACTGTGTGGCCACTACTGTGTCTTCCGTCAAAAAGTGCGTCCTTACTGCACGGGCGCACAGTCCGTAGAAAACGCGCTCGTCTGACCCTTGCCTTACCTTACACACCAGGTTACTCTTCTCCTACTCATGCCCTATCTCTGATAACATTATTACACCTCTCATTCTCTCTGACCATCATCTTCTGACTTGTGAACTCAGCTCTCCCCACGTTCCTCCATCTGAACCCAAACTTTATAAGACTCAAAGAAATCTTGACTCTCTGGAACTGCAGCAAATCTCTGCTGATATATATCTGTGCCTCCATTGGCTTCCTGTACATTTCAGGATACAGTTTAAAATACTGATGCTCATGTTCAAATCAATCAATAACTCAAACCCCCCTTACATGTCTTCATTACTCCGCAAGCACGTCCCATCTAGACAACTCCGGTTGGCGGGCGATCTCCGTCTGTCATCTGTCTACTCCTGCACTGCCAACTCTTGTCTCCAAGACTTCTCAAGGGCAGCACCAGTCCTGTGGAATGCCTTGCCTCACCCTATCAAACTATCCCCTGCCTGATTTTCGGGCCTTCAAGAAATCCATCAAAACCCATCTCTTCAGATTAACGTACCACATCACTGATGCAACTCATCCCTCTGCTCACCTACTAACACAGGATTGAAGCTGCTTCTATGGCCCCACCATTCCCAAACCACTGGAACTAATGATCCTGCTATCTAGTGAAATTCCTCTTGTCTTCCTCAACCCCAATCCCTCTAGACTGTAAACTCCCATGAGCAGGGCCCTCTATACCTCGTTTCCATCCTATGCCTGCTTATCTGTATCTTGTTCCCTTTGGATATTGTAAAGCGCTGCGGAAACTGTTGGCGCTATAGAAATGATGATAATAATAATAAGTCTATACAGAATTGTATCCTCCTAGCATTTTCACATAATCCATATATCACAATAACTGTCAATTTTATACGTGTGGCCTTTTTTTGTTTGTATGGTTTTAATTACTTTATAATAAAAGTTATATTTTAAACCTTGTATCCTTTAGTTTTGAGTATTCTGTGTATCTTGGGGTAATGCCCCTTTTTCGAGGTTTATATTATCACACATTCACTAGTTTGTAACAGTCTATGGAAAGTTTAATTAGAATGAATTTAATTTAGAAATGTGGCAAAATGTTGGATTTATTTTTTATTCTGCACCAAATAATCCCAGTTTTAGGGCAAAAAGAAAACGTGACGGGGACAGTAGCAAGATACAGACAATAGCTAAAATACATAAAAATTAGTCTTGCGCTGTTTTCCCATGGCTCCTGGGAGGCAGAGCACACTGTAAGTATTCAGTGCCACTTCATACAGAAAACATACCAAGCAAATTATCATCTGCGCTTAGAATCATGTGTGTGTGTGTGCGCACGTGTTTGGATATTTATGTGTGTGTTTATATATGAGAGTGTGCGTGTATGGCTGTATATGTTTTAAGAAAAAAGAGAGGTTTGTGAGGTTCGAATCAAAGTTAGAATCAAACATCGGCCGTTCGGGTGTTCGGCGAATGCCGAACATTATGGGATGTTCGCGGTTTGTTTGACAGCGGACATTCCATAATAAAAAATGTGTCCACAGGTCTCCTAAATGTACCGGCGGCTGCTGGTACATTTAGGAGACCTGTGGCCCCCGGCCCCCGTATCTCACCTGTCCTGCAGCTGTCCCGGCCTCCTGTTCCCCGGTCCGTCAGCTCCTCCGGTCCGTCTGGCCGCGACTCCTCTCTGCCCCACGTCTTCATGCTGAATGATCTGATTGGGCAAAGTCCTGCGCCTGACCTGGACTTTGCCCAATCAGGGCTCTAATTCAATATTGAGCCCTGATTGGGCAAAGTCCAGGTCAGGTGCAGGACTTTGCCCAATCAGAGCTCAGCATGAAGATGAGGCATGGGGCAGAGCTTTAACCAAGCTCTGATTGGTTAAAGTCGGTGCAAGACTTTAACCAATCAGAGCTTGGTTAACGCTCATCTTCATGCTGAGCTCTGATTGGGCAAAGTCCTGCACTTGACCTGGACTTTGCCCAATCAGGGCTCAATATTGAATTTGGGCAAAGTCCAGGTCAGGCGCAGGACTTTGCCCAATCAGATCATTCAGCATGAAGATGTGGGGCAGAGAGGAGCCGCGGCCAGACTGACCGGAGGAGCTGACGGACCGGGGAACAGGAGGCCGGGACAGCTGCAGGACAGGTGAGTTACGGGGGTTGGGGGCCGCAGCCACAGGTCTCCTAAATGTACCAGCAGCCATCGGTACATTTAGGAGAACTGTGAACACATTTTGCGTGTTCGGCCCCCATTGTTTTACATTGTGTTCGAGTTCATATTCGAACATTTCGGCCGTTCGGTTACGAACCGAACACAGGGGTGTTCGGCTCATCACTAGTCCTGAGGACGAGCAACCGCACTAGTGGCCTGCTCTATGGTGGGGCCCGCTCAAGTCTCACAGGGTTTTTGCTCGATTGTGCCATTACAGGGACAACTGCTCCATATGCAAATCAGCCTGCAATCACCCAGAAAGGGTGGCCAGTACTAATTGCCAAGGACGTCATCCCTGCACGAGAGATGCAGCAACCCCCGACAATCGTTTCGTCATTGTTAGGCTGTATATGTTTTATCAAGACAGATTGAGATTTTATCAATGTAATTGATTAGAATAAGATCTGTTCTACAGTAAGTTAGTGAATGACTGTGGACATTGCTTTTTCTTTATGGATTATGATGGCACTGAATGAAATAACATACTCCGAAAATTCTGCAAGACAGTGAATGGTTAAAGTGCTTCTTTGATAATTCTGGGGGGAAAAAAAACCCCTACTATTTGTGGTTTCGCTAACAGATGTGAGTATCGTTTAAATACTGCAAAGCTTTCAAATGACACACAAAATGAAAATGGAGACCTTTTCTTTTCCTTGACAGTAAATCTATCATCACCATTTAAATAGAATAAAACTGTTTGGTGAGAAAGAAGGATCATTTGAAAACTGCTAGAATGTGTCAGGCACATGAAGAGTTAGTATCTGTGAGCTGTGATCATGGTGAAACCACTGTCAGTTCGGAAGAGTCTGATCTTGAGCAGATGATACGTGCACCTGCAAAACCTTCATTTCCAGGATCTATAAAGTGCTCTTAAGAAGACAATAAGAAACACAATGCTTATTGCTGGTTTCTCATGAGATTATCGTCATAAAGGCCCTTATCCTTTGGCTCTGTTCAGTGAAGTGTACAATTGCTGGCACTAGCTGTAAATGTATGTTCAGTTCATCATTCTCAACATATAGCAGACGTGGGATTTAGTTGGTTCCTTGCATAGGCTTTTGTTGCCAAGTCCGAGATGTCTCATGCTCTAACATCTGGCCCATTGCAAATTTTGCCAGTGGTTCACATGCGACTTCTCCAGTCATGATGATGTTTCCGTTGACACCAATGCATTCCATAGGTGAACTATAGGTGCATGTATGGCAGATGACAGCCAGGGTAGTCATTTAACAATATCCCATCGAAGCTTTCCAGTGCATTTGTAAGTTATGTCCAAATCTGGCATCATAAACTCTTATGTATGGTTTGTAAAGGAGAGTTATAAAGAACAATAATAAATTGCAGCATACTTTGCAGTTTGGCTCTGGCTTTCCCTAGCAGCAATTCGTATTTGGATGAAAATAGCATACTGCATAAAATGCTGTAATTAAAGACAAGACATACATTGCTACTTGTTTGAGAGGTGAGAAGTTGAGGCAATTACAAATGTCAGTGTCACACAAACATCTCTCAGAATTATGGGTAAAAGGCCTACCTTTCAGATGAATTGCAATTCCAACTGCAAGTCATACGATCTTCTCCAACATCAGTGTATGTGAGGTCATATGCTTTTTTTTGCTAAGTGGACAAAAATTCACACAAAGAAACTATAAAAGGGTAGAAAGCCTTCCAGAAGTGTAGCCATTGCTATATTTACGAAAGGGTGGCATCTCTCCTTACTAATGCTCATGATTTTAAAATGTCTACCAAGCTCATATCGATGTCATGACCAGGTGTATATATATATATATATATATATATATATATGTATATACTGGTTTGGCTCGCCTTATCCAGAAATCTGAAATCCAGAATACTTGGAAATCCAAAAGGCTTCCGAACTTTAGAATTACTAACCTCCCTGATGCCCTGGAATGGTTCTCCTGCAGTCTGGCACTCCTCCAATGAATGCAGTACAGTGTGGCACAAAATGGGTTCAGAGAACCCCAGCATGGACATGCTGCCCAGAGACTTGTTGACTCTGACCAGCATGTCCCTCGGAAAAGGCTGGACAGCGTCTCTCAATGTGTATAGAGACTGGTGCTGCAGTGGGAAGTGGATCGCTGTTCTAGTGCCTTGTTTCCCTTTGAAATTGGTTCTCCGGTATTTAAATATTCAGAAGAATCCGAAATGCTCGGGACCTGTGCATTCCAGATTAGTGGTGCTCATCCTATGTACATATATATATATAAAGGTTTGGTTTTCGTTTTCCTTTTTTTTTCTTCTTCTGTGTCTTCTTCAGACTTCACTGATCTGTGTTTTTGTATTCATTTTTTTTTTTTCTTTCACTTTCTCTTTGAAGTGGTCATGATCTTATCACTGTTGTCTTATGGGCCTGAAATCCCTCAATGGCTTTTTTTCCCCCTTTTTTCTTTCCCCACTCTGAGCATGCCATTTGGTGATTTACAACATCTAACACTCCCACCCGTGTGCCCGATTAATGTCTTAATGTTTAATTCTATTATTTTGCTCAGTATAGCTTCCAGACCTGAAGAAGAGCGGAACACTCTCGAAAGCTTGTATTTTAAATGTAACATTAGTCCAATAAAAAAGGTATCACTACAGACTGCTATACTCGTGATTTATATATATATATATACAAACGCAACACTCAGTTCATTCTTTTGCTTCCTTATGCCTATAGAATTGTGTTTTGAAACCACTTTTGCTAAAAACATCCACAAGCAGGGATGTTTGCCTCCAATGATTGGCCCTGAGGAGGAAACAGGACACAATGCTCGCTCCTGTCAACCAAACTACAGCAAGTACATTTTCAACGGTATAAAACGCTATGTCAAATATTTTATTGAGAGACTGATGGACATTATTTTGCAACGTTTTATTTTTTTATTTAAGTGAAGCTATGCATGACAGATTCTCTTCAAACAAAATGATACTTTATTATTCTGCTGTTGTAATAAAATCACATATCACATATATTAGTCTTTACATTTACACTTTGGACCTATTGTTGTACTGAACCTGGAGGAGAAGAGCTAGGAATGAAATTCCTTTCCTAAATCCACACAGAAAAGTATAGGTCAGCAAAATGCCAGACCCACCATATGTCAATCAAGCAAGGGTCATGGGGCCTCTGTCCACACCTGCTCAGACCCCGTGCAGATGGGAATATTTTGAATAATATTGATAACAATGATTTACAGCATATTTGTTGTTGAACCTTTAAAGTATAATGGTTTTCAGTCTAGCCGTCAAAAAACCCCTTATAGGTCACAAGTTGAAGTGAAACTATCATAGTTTAATTACACTTGATATTGTTGTGAAATCCATGTCAGCATGTTCATGAATGTATCCTTTTGGGAAAAACTGATATTTTAATCTCAGCCTCAGTTTATTAACTGATTCAACACCATGTGAATTGCAAACAAGTAGCTGAGACAGGGTCCTATACCAACCGGTCCTGTATGGTTATCGAGTGAGCCGTCTAGTATGGTGAATGCTTCTGTCCTATTCTAGCCAATATGCAAACTTCCCTTGCAGTTTGGCTTTTGTGGAAGTTGGTTGTAACTGAACAGGTCCTATATCTTATAACGGAGGCACTAGATTTGTTACAGCATACCGGCTGTGTGGACTAGAGGTAACATCACTGCTCTATAACCATCAAGACACAGGTTCAAATCCCGGCAAGTGTCCTTGGGCAAGACACCTAACAGTATATACTCACCACCCAGGACATACTTGAAAACAAGAGAAATCTCATTGTATCCTTCCTGGTAAAATACTCTCTCAAACAAAATGCAGGCAGCTGAAGAATAACAAGCAATTGTGAGGTCAGTCCTTAGTCTCATGTCAAACTGATGTTTTAAATAAATAATCACAGCTCTTAAAATCTGTTAAGCGATTGTACATTTGCATAACCACAGAACACAAAATATAGACTTTAAAATTCTTTACCTACCTGGGATGCACAGCTTCCTCACAGTGTTAGGAGACACAGCAAGATGATGGATAAGTGTGAATATTTTAGGGTTTCTCGGGTGTGTATACATGCGAGGGGGATATTTTTTTTAATCTGGATGTAAAGTGATTTTGCTCCCATGTTATCACTTTATTCACAGTTATGGCTACTTTATTTTTTCATTGTTTTTTTGTGTTCATAGCAAGAATAACGCATAATTAATGGTTTCCAACACCATTTATAGCAGCAAATGTGTCTTTTTTGAATTTAAAAGTTTTATTTTGTACATAAGTCAGCGTACAATCAGACATATAAAATACAGGCCACACAGGGCCACCCAAAACTGTCAGCATAAGCGCCACGCAAGAAAAATAATAAACATCCCCAGATAGGGAGGTCTCAGCGAAGAGTGTCAAACAATAAGGGAAAAACACATGCATAAATCAAAAAGAGTCCTCAAGGCATATAATAGGGGTGGGAGGGTCATAAAAAAAACCAGCTTGTAACCAGCATAAAAATAGAAATAGAGAATATAAAATAATATAAAAGGGGGGAGTAAGATACTTCCTCTTAGGCAGCCGAAAAGGGGGCAAAAAGTCCACATGAAAAGTAAAATACGAGTCCCCGTGGGGTGGGGGGATTAAAAACTAATGTCTAGGTGCAAAGATTCTCACCTCTAAATGACCTGTGCTCTCAAACGGCGTAAACAACAGGTGTTTAATTAGTGTTTGGAAATAACATGTGCTTCTAATTAGTCCGGTCTCATGAATTTGATACATTGTATGCAGACTGGGAGTGCTAGGTGTCATGTGTGGGTCTGTGATGGCGATGTTTCCATACATCCTACAAATCCGCCACTTCACGAGCAGGTTATGGGGACCTCCTAGGCACGATATTTGAAGGAATTTTTCATTTTTAGTTTTATCCCTTATTTTATGGAAAACTCACTGTTCCTTTAACCCTTTCACTGCTAAGGCATTTCACCGCTGTGTGCTGAGCTAATTTTTACCGCTTTCGCTCATCATGTTTAAACGCGATTTGAAGCCACATTTTATTATACGACCCAGAAATATTATATATCGTTCTTTCCGGCAGACTCGGTAGATTCATAATATATCATTTTTATATATATACGTCATGTTGCGGTTATATTTTCTATGGGGTGCACTTGTACAAAAATTTGAAATGGGGACTTATTTAATTTTTTGGGGGGTATTATGTGATTTTTACGCACACCATAGAAAAAAATCATTAGTGCAGCATCATTGTTCACATTATAATTGAAATGCGAACAATATTGAAGCATTAATAAAAATAACACACAAAAAAAATACATGTTTTTTTTATTTTTATTTTTTTACTTTATACCTGGTCATTTTTGGGTATCATTCGAAAGGCCATGCTCAGGCCATTCGATTGACACCCTCCATGACCCCCTAGCTGCCACGGTTCTGGAGATATCGGGGTTCAAATGAACCCCCTATTTCCACCAGGGGATTCCGGGCAGCTAGGGATTCCCTGGCTATCTGACATCGTCACGCTATGCGTGAGGATGTCAGGCAGTGAGGGGGGACCCGGGGGTGGAGCCGCCATCCAAGATGGTGGCCCCCACCGGAGCTAGGCCGCACTTCGGCGCCTCAAGGCGCCAAAGTGCGACCCGGTACCTAAGGGGTTAAAGACAGGTACCGCTTAAAAGGGGAGACTCTCCCCTTTTAAGCGGTGCCTGGCTTCTTTTTGTGGGATCTCCTGATCAGGAGGGAGAGGGATCCGAATGGATCCCCCCCTCCCTTCCAGGCGATCTCCCGGCATTGCCGGGGGTCGCCTGGAAATGACGTCATCACGCATGGAACGATGACGTCATTTACGTCGGGAGGAGCTTGACTTCAGCGTCTGAGGACGCTGAAGTCAGAACGCCATGGGACCCCAGACAGAGAGGTGAGTATCTCCGCCGGGGGTCACGTCCTCCTCAGCATACAGCGGGAGTAACTGAGGACGTGTCCCACAAGTCATTAGCAGTGAAGGGGTTAAAAACGTCTTTTTTTTAAAACTTTTTGTCCTTGTTTCCTGTCCCCCAGGGCACTACCCGGACCCGGACATTGTTTTTAAATGTCTCTATACATCCTACAAATCCGCCACTTCACGGGCAGGTTATGGGGACCTCCTAGGCACGATATTTTAAGGAATTTTTCATTTTCATTTTTAACCCTTATTTCATGGAAAACTCACTGTCCCTTTAAAAACAATTTTTTTTTTAACCTTTTTGTCCTTGTTTCCTGTTCCCCAGGGCCCCCATAATCCTTTTATGGCAAATATCTAGCATATATGCCCTCTTGGAGGGCACTCTAAAAATCGAACTTTGAGTCCCATTGACTTGTATTGAGTTCGTGTGCGTGTTCGAGTTCGAATTCGAACTTTTGAAAAGTTCGAGTTCGAATGCGAACCGAACTCGAGGGTGTTTGGCTCATCCCTAGCTACCATAAAACAGCTCGCCAAGCATATCCAAGGCCCGGGTCATCTTAGGCAGCCCAGCATCGCCAGCTCGAAGTAGGGCCGGTCGTGTTGCCAATGGACCCAGCCATGTGGGAAGTCCTCCACCGACCTCGGGTAGCTCCATCCACTCACCCAGGTACCCCATCTTTGCATGCGTCGCTATCTACTGCTTGACGGTAGTATTTTCTAAGAAGGCCACGCTGTCCGGACCAGTAGTCGCCGTCCCGGTAATGCTCGAATAAGCAGGCTCTCCCTTGCTCACTCGTGGCCCAGGGGTCCCCCCCGAACACGGAGAGCTCTGGCACGGTATGGGGTCCCCTAAGTCTTCGGACTCCTCCACCGTTGCACAGCCAGGCTCCTCAGCTACCTTCAGGACCCCCTCAGGCGCAGGCGAATTCAAGGCAGCCACCTCTCTGTAGCTCTGCAGAACCGCTGTGAAGCGCCTCATGTCTCCCCTCGTCAGCGGGTGATCAGCCTCTCCCTCCTCCAATAGCAGGGTGTCCCAGTCAGCGAGGGAAGCGTCAGGGCCTCTCCCTGCCGCCGCGTGTGCACTCCACTCGCCCCCTCCACCAGGTCAGTCATATATGCCGGGACACGGGGGCCCTCCGTCGTCCCGTTATTCATCCAGGCAGGGGTTGGTGGGGGCAGGAGAGGTGCTGCAGAGTGAGGCAAGGCCTCGAGATGGTCGCCGGAGGTACACCTCGTCCGGGGAGTACTCAAGACTCCCGGTCCAGGGATCTGCCTGATGGTAGGCCTCAAGATGGCCGCCGGCATCTTCCTCAAAGTGCAAATGTGTCTTTAACTCATCCTTGGATTCTATAAGAACTATGGTTACATTTAAATTAATCAGCGGTTGCCTACTATATTTGCCATCCTCTGATTGATGCATTTACATGTTATTATCTGTAGTATCTCAGAGGATCATTTAAAAATTGATATTGAGCGTATTCAAGTTGTTGCATCATTAAATCAGTGTCATGTGGTTCACAAGCTTCCTCCAGGCTTAAAGCCATTCAAAGAATAGAGATCACTAACCTGTTCTGTGACAAATCAGCTTCCACTTTGATGTCTCTCTTTTAATTTCTTACTCTGCCTTTTAATTTCCCTTTTAATTGACTGTAGATTTTAGGCTAGAGAAAGAAAATGAAAATGTTGACAGGACGAGCATGAATCGCCATATAAAACCCAACCAAGGGGAGGTCAGAGCTCAAAGCAAGTGTTCAGAAATGAAAGTGATTCTTTAATTCCAACAATCCAGCATACTTTGCTGTAATGAGAAGTTTGGCTATCGTTCAGTGGCTGTTTGGAAACTGAGCCAAACTATGTTTTGCTAGAGGCTATGACAACCTATTGATTATATCATGCTATCACACCTAAACTGCTAAACATGGGTTTCTCTATTTGGTAAACAATGCACAAATAAAACTCTTTCCTTTCTTATTAGTTTGGTAATGACTCATATATCCAATGTCCTCATTAGAGGATGACATCTATATTTGGATATTTCTTGAGATTCCTGAAATTGTAGACATTTGACAGCCATTTCCCAGCCATTCAAGTTTCATCCATACAACAAAGAAATGTGGAGAACGAACTCTTAGAGCAAAAATGAGAAATATAAAATATATCCCCGTCGCCCAAGGCACCACAAGTGCGGTCCCAATCCGCACCAAATGAACAAAAAAAGGGGAAAAGTCGGTGTTCGGCGTGTCCGTGTACGCGGTATAGGGGAAATATCTAATGGTAAAAGGAAGTAGGCATACAATAATTGTGAGAGGAAGTACCATACAGTATAAATAGCTGTGTAGGATGACTCAATTTCCTTCGGGGCGCCACAGCCCTGGTGGTCCCCATGTTTTTTGCAATGTTATATGCTTGATGTGTACGGTTCCCGATGTGTGTGTAGTGGTTTACTGGCGCGACCCCTTGGTACCGGTTGCGCTTTTATTTTTTCTCTTTTTTTCCCACACAAGCATTCCCACGGTCGGGGTCTTCTCCCTGCTCCGTTATGGTGGGGCGTAGTATGGATGTGGCGCCCCGAAGGAAATTGATGACGACACCATATGACTGGAAGAGTGGGCGTAAACGCATGCGTTCCAGGATGGAACGCGGAAACGGATGTTGGTAGAATTAATGCGTTCCACTGTAGATCACGGACATGGGTTTCCATACACACAGATGGATTTACTGATAGCCGCACCTGCTCCTACCCACCTGAAACGAGTGGCGACAATCAACTACTTGGAAAGACCAGATGCCTTTCACACTGGGTTATAAATACTAACCCTATTAGGGGGAGCGCACCTATATTATTGTATTTTTTGTTTTTTTGTGTTTTTACTTTATTCTTATTTTTGTTAACAACTGATGAAGCCCTAAAGGGTGAAACGCGTTTTGATACCTGTTATTTTATTGTTTCTGTCCTTTATTTTATGTTTAAATAAACGTTTTAATAATAGGACAGAATTTTTCCTTCACTCATTGAGTTTTGTAGATTTCTACAAGCTATGATAAGTCACGACCTGTGAACACCTAGGACCCCAAAGGAGAACTTTGGAGACTATTGGAGAACCTGTGGACGACTCAGGATCCTGAAAGGACACCAAGGCTGTGAGACGGGTCTACCCCTGAGAGCTACTGGGTGAGCCACGTAAACACCCACAGGCGAGGTGATCGAGCCTAACGAGGCTCTGGAAAGTGATCATTTTGACGAACTTTGAGTCATCCTACACAGCTATTTATACTGTATGGTACTTCCTCTCACAGTTATTGTATGCCTACTTCCTTTTACCATTAGATATTTCCCCTATACAGCGTACGCGGACACGCCGAACACCGACTTTTCCCCTTTTCAAGTTTCATCCATGATGAAATTCTTTTTACAATACAAATGTATATTTTTTTTGGAGAAAGTATTTTACCATGAAGGATACATTGAGATTTCTCTCGTTTTCAAGTATGTCCTGGGTGGCGAGTATGTACCATTAGGTGTCTTGCCCAAGGACACTTACTGGAGAGGTGCTCTTGCCGGGATCGAACCCATGTCTTTACAGGCTCTCTCCATGCAGAGCAGTGATGTTACCTCTGCTCCACCCAGCCGGTACAATATGTCCACATAAATCATTGGTTCCCTTTCCCTTCCCTTACTTTTCCTCACTTGTAGATTCCTGGTCCATGTTTATCTCTATTTCCAGTTTCTGATTCTCATTCTTCTGCCTGTCTCGAAGGTCTTCAGTCCACACATTTTATGAGTCCCTAATGATTCAAACTGGTGGTGCAGAAGTGATAAATTTGGCGGAACTGTTGACTGGTACAACCATTCTCAAGATACCACAGTGACCCTTTGCTTTACCAGCTATTGAAGTCGGTACGCCGACAAAACGCGTCCTGGATATATTTTCTATTTTATTTTATTAAAGTGCTTGATTTTACCCGGCTGTTTCCTGCTTCTCGTATGGGAGAGGTTTCGTGGATTTTTCCCAAAAAAACACACTTGCTGCTGTTCCTAGAGCCTGGCAGGCTTCACCTAAAGTAAGTGGAAACTCGGCCATTCTCTGTGAAATAAGTGTATAACAGAATTGCACTAGATTCTCAGTCTTTTCTGCTTTTATATTCCATATACAAAATCCTTATCAAGAATCCTTCAGTGTGGATGGGCACCCGTGAAAAAGAAGAAAAACACCCATAAGGCACATCACACCAGAGCCAGTAACGGCTCCCTATTTGTAAGTGTGTGATCATTATACATTACAATTCTTATGTCATACAAACGTATTGCACAATTATTTCTTTATGATTTTGTCTCTCACTCTATGAGCGGAGATTGAGAAGATCTTCTGCTCGGAACACAAAGTGTATGTTATTTATCTATTGAGTGCGCTGTACCATCACCGACTGGCACAGAAATGTAACCGGATGCCGAAATCCAGCATACGGCGCCATTTCGTGGCCATTCGGCTAATCAGAGAGCAGGCAATTCGCCAAATTTTGGCAAACTGCCTGCAAGTTCGGTGCCTGTTCGAGGGCAGTGAATACCCCTATAAAGAAGCAATGGTTAATCTATTCAGAGAACACCAAACAGTGGAGAAAAGTTGCCGAAGTGCCCTGCTGTTCAGTGTTTTCACTCGGCAGGTTTATTCAGGCTAACCCATAGACTTCAATGTTAAAAATATTCCTGTTTTAATCCAATATTTTATAAACCGTTTATTATTTTAATCTGCAGTAAAAAGTCTCTTTATTTCTAGATTTTTTAGGATCGTTTAGGCATTTTGGGGGATTTTTTCAGGAAATTTTGTTTTCCGTTTTTTTTTTTTTCTAGCGTTTTTTTCTTTTTTCTGTAACAAACCTTTTTATTCATTGGATCTTGTATGTTAATTCCAGGCATTTTCGTCCAGTAGTTTTTTTGCAGACAGCGTTTCAATTTTTCAATTTTCCAGCGTACTGGGTTTTTTATTACCCCGTTCGTTAACTTGTCGGCTTTTTCTGGTGGCTGGTCTGAGCTGTGATCAGCGGCTTGTCTGCTTTTTCTGGTGTTTTCAGTGTGGTTTTTCCAGCGGGTTCTGCCAGGTATTTGGTGGATTTTCGGCAGGATTGCGGCAGGTTTGCAGCAGGTTTTCTCTGCACTCCGGGGACCCTGCGGTGAATGCTGAATTCCCCGCAGGGTGGGAAATTTTGATTCCCCAAAGTGCAGGGAAGTGCGGGGGACGAGAGAACACCAAAATGTCGGCAACATTTTGGTGCTCTCTGAATAACCCCTATAGTCTACAGATACTGACGGTGGGGTCTATGGGATGAGCAATGGATCGGAAACTGCATCCTGAATGCTTGTTTTGTTGTTGCCGTGGTTACAAGGTAATACTTTCTCAAACACTTTCCAATTTTCCTAAAGATATCAATGAGGATATCCTACCCCCTATCACTACTGGTCTGTAACTATAACATGCAGAGAAAGTAGAAATGCCGTGTACTCACAATAGCTTGACGATAAAATATGCAAATGATCAGACGTATAAAATTATCTATTATTTCCATATTTATTATTTATACATATGTACCGAAATATGGTTGCATGTACAAGGTTCTAAAATAAACAAATTTTGTGTTTGTTCATGCAACGCAAAGTTGTTAACTCATCATAGATCTATGTCAATGCCAAAATACCAAAATCATTCACAACCCTCAGGTGCAAACAAGTGCTTGTCCTAACTCTTGACTATAGTAAGTAGAAATACTTTTTTCTGAAATTATTATTCTTTGCATTGCTCCTTCTCTTCTTAATGTAATAATATCTTAATACCTATAGGGGTGATAATATTACATATACCATATTTATATATCATATAACAGGGCTCAAAATTTCCACCCGCCTACTAGCATTTGGCGAGTGGAAATTAAGTGAGGGCGAGTGGAAATGCACACGCGGGCAGCACAATAAATTATTTTGTGCTGCGTATTCACCCTTTCCCAGGCTGCACGGTGGCTGGGATCAGCTGCCTAACCTGACCCAGCTCATCTCTCTCACTGGCAGGGAGGTGGAGAGGAGCTTCCCTGTCCCCTCGCTCTGCTCACACGGGGCTCTGATGACTGGGTATACATGCATCTGGGGTCTGATGTCTGGGTATTATTGTTATTTTTGTAACTTTATTCTAAATAAAACCTCTAACAGTGTAATTTCATAAGATAATTTAAGGGTGTGTGTTTGGGGGCAGAGTTAAGGGCTGGGTAGGGGTTAGGTGGAGCAACTGGTGGCGAGTAACTCCTATGGCCTGGTTAGTAGCTTGGGACTTGAAATTTTGAGCCCTGTCATATAATATACAGATACCTCAGAAGATTTTACAAAGGAAGGTCGTGTATGTCTTTTAACAAAATGGACATATATTACTTTTTATGCATTTTAAGTAAATTGGGAGATAGTTTTCTGCTTTATGTGCACTATTATGACTGTGCTGTCTGATGTGATCTATATACAGTATTTCTGATCTTACACACCTTGGCTATTTCTTTTAAATGTTTCTTTGCAGAAATAATTTGTTTATGTATATAAATAATAAGTATAATATATAGGTGTAAAAATGGTTCAGATGCTAAACTTTCTCAAACCAATATGTGTGTGTGCTTATTATAATACAAATTATTAGTATTTTAAGGAGGAATTGAGAGCTTATTTAAATACATCTATTAGAGTATTATTACGTTACTCTTATTGCACGGAGAAATGGCTTTTGCAAATAAATATTCTGTGCAATGAACAGGTTAACATCGTCTTTACATCGTAGAGACTTTTGGGGGGGTAAAATTGGCTGGGGGCCAGGATGCAAGACTTGGCTACTCCCATTTAGTCACTACAAAAGGAGGCCTGCCAAGATGAGAAATTACCCCTGGATACACAGATATTAGGATTAATTGACTTGAACCAGCGCAGCGGAGCAGGTATGCAAGGCACACTGGGGTGCAGATAATGAGGCCCAATAAGCAGCCTTATTGTCTTCTCCCGTGAAGGGGAGAATATAAAAGAAGCAATTCCCTACTTTTCAGCTCCTTTAAAGCCGATGAACAAGCTATAGTTTTTTGACCATGTGAAAATGTTGATGTCCATTATTGTATAGATAAAAGACATTATAATTACATCTTAAACCAAATATATAAGGGGAGGTTAGAAGGTAAGTGCCACCATAATATTTTCTTGGCACTATAATACAGTGACATATTGGCAGTGGAGGATACAAATACATGCTTTACGTGTGTATAATACATCCTATTATATGGTATCATTTTTGACGTATGATTTATGATTCTGATCTGTTGTGGTATTCGCATGTGACCAAGAGAGGTCATCGATCAGCAAATTAAATGCGCATCAAAAATGTAAATTTACAATGAGTTATAGACTATCACTGTTTAAAGAAGAGCAAACAAACGTTAAATATAGTGTAACATGGAAAGAGTAATTTATCTCGGAGGCTGCTCCATATGCAGGCTTTCAACACATAAAGGGGTCACCTAGTACATTTAACCTCTGTGATCAGCCCACTGCAGAAGACAGTAAATGTTCCCACGCTGAACCAATCGGGGAAGCATATACGGTCCTCCCAAAAATTATCCAAAGCATGCACAGTGTTTATCAATGATTTTTCTACAGACGAGAGACTGGTTGTAGTCCATTCTCATTTCACATGGTGAAAATCTTTAATATTTTGATAATAAGAGTGATGAAAGCTTAACAGCCTGAATAATACATTTTTCTCCCTTACAAACACTGGAGAGTCCAGGAAATGATTTTAAGTGATTTATATGCAAAAAGAAGTCAGAATGGTATAGACTGTGATGGCTTTAACAAAGAATCTTGATTAGGAAATTTCTCTTTGAACAATCTCCTCATCTGCATTCTTTGACTTTACCGAAATGCTAATTTGTGTAAGATTGTGAGAGAGAAAGCAGCTTTCTAGGCCATATCTCCTAGGTTTACCTGTTACTTATGAAATATATACAAAAGAACCCAGGGCTTTCAACACATCTGCTATCATAGGGCAAACTCACTGCCTGGCCAAAAAAAGATACACACTCTATTATTTTGTTGGACCACTTATTGCTTTGATATCGGCACGCATTCGCCTTCACATCGTTTCAATAACTTTATGCAATGTCACAACATTTATTTCGATCCAGAGTTGTAATAAATTGTTGCCAAGATCTTGTATTGATGATGAGATAGTCACGTCGCTGCGTAAAGTCTCCTGCAGCACATCCCAAAGATTCTCAATGGGCTCAAGGTCTGTGGCCAATCATGGTGTAAAAGTGATGTCTCGTGCTCCCTGAAACACTCTTGAAATTCAAGTTGGGGAATGTTTTTGGCCAAGCAGAAGGTGTTTATAAACACACACACACACACACACACACACACACACACACACACACACACACTGTAACATAAAACAGGGTGTGATCCTGAGGGGGGTGTTTATGTTCCCCCAACAGTGCTGCCGTGCAGGCTAGAATCTGACTAAAAAAATTCAAAAAAGATGTTCAAGACTAGCAATCTCAAAGATACTAGATGATATCACCTGTAACTAGTATCATTTCTCACACAATGTGGAGCCACAGGTTCGATCCCGGCAAGAGCATCTCTCCAGTAAGTGTCCTTGGGCAAGACACCTAACGGTACATACTCGCCACCCAGGACATACTTGAAAATGAGAGAAATCTCAATGTATCCTTCCGGGTAAAATACATTTTTTTTGTATCGATGGTTATCGAAGTATCAATTGTTCGCAAATAACCTTTTATTACGATGTTATAAGGAAGGTTGTTCACGTATTGTGCTTCTACCAAAGCTGATCACTGACAAATATCACAACGGAACATACCACAACAAAATAAATATGGGTGCGTATGAAAAAAGCAGAAAGTTTATTTCAGAGATGGGTGAAATCAGCGAGACAGGTTTTTCGATAGGGAGCTCTTCAGCAGTACTGTGACCTAAAGTTTTTACTCATTTATTTTTCCGCTTGGGACATAAACTTTCTCCTTTTTTTTTTCCCTTTTTTCATACGCACCCAGGGCCGGACTGGCCTACCGGGATACCGGGAGAAATCCCGGCAGGCTGCTTCATAATTGGGCCACCTGGTCTGATTTCTAGCAGTGGGTGTTTTTCGGCCGCCAGCACCCATCTGGGGCCGATTCTCCCTCCCAGCAGGACACAACATGTGCAGCCACTTCACTTCACTCAGGTCAGTGAGCAGGAAGCCGACTGTGGCTCCGCCCCCAAGTGTCAGTGACTCACAGGGGGCCTGGAGCCCGACAGCTCATGCAGTGAGCCTGGGCCCAGCATTGAGCTCTCCTTCCACCTGTCACAGACAGACCCAGACCCAGACCCAGCGCCAGGAGAGAGGATGCCACACTCACCCATGTATGTATGTATGTGCTCCTGGAGGCTGCCCTCGGGCACCTCTTTCAATTTGCTGCAGCTGGGTCTGGTAGATTTTGCAGGCAGGGACAGTTTACACTTGAGAGGGAGAGAGAAAAAAAACTGCCCTGCACCGTTATGCCCACGCGAAGCCCCCAAGGCATAGCATCTCCCATACCTCTATTTGGGGTGCTGAATGCTTTTATACCCCCTTACAATCTCAGTGGGGAAAGGGAAACCCTTTAGCCTCCACTTAATACACAGCTGCCCCCCTCCCCTCTAAGCAGAGGAAAAATGTTTTCCGTGTGCTTACAACCTGTTTTTGTGAGTGTTTGCAACCTGTGTTTGCAGTTTTGTGTGTGCGCAACCTGTGTTTGCAGTTTTGTGTGTGCGCAACCTGTGTTTGCAGTTTTGTGTGTGCGCAACCTGTGTTTGCAGTTTTGTGTGTGCGCAACCTGTTTGCAGTTTTGTGTGTACGCAACCTGTGTTTGCAGTTTTGTGTGTGCGCAACCTGTGTTTGCAGTTTTGTGTGTGCGCAACCTGTGTTTGCAGTTTTGTGTGTGCGCAACTTGTGTTTGCAGTTTTGCGTGTGCGCAACTTGTGTTTGCAGTTTTGTGTGTGCGCAACCTGTGTTTGCAGTGTGTGTGTGTTTGCAGTGTGTGTGTGTGTGTGTTTGCTGTGTGTGTGTGTGTGTGTGTGTGTGCAACCTGTGTGTGTGTGTAGGTTTGCAGTTTGGTGTGTGTGTGCAGCATGCATGGTGTGAGAGTGGGGCAGGGTCTCCATGTGCGTGTGTGAGTAAACAAAAAAAAAAAAAATACAAAAATAATACATCTGCCGTGGGCTGTGATCAGAGCTTCCAAATGATGCCAAAAGTAACCATGTAAATAAAAACCAAGCGCAGTTTTTGGGGTGGAGAGAAAATGTGCATGGGGGCCCCAAGAAAAGGTTTCCCCAGGGCCCAGTCAAAATTAAAGATGGCCCTGTATCTGGGGTCTGATTTTTGTCTAGGTTTACATGTATCTGGGGGGGGCTGATTTTTGTCTAGGTATACATGTATCTGGGGGGGCTGATTTTGTCTGGGTATACATGTATGGAGCTCAGTGGGAGCTGAAATGACCATAATGATTTATTTTTTTAATGTAATGTTTCTTTTTAAAACAATTATTTGGAGATCTCTAGATTTTGATAAGACGTGTTAGTCCAGATGCCAAAATTAAGAGTATAGTCGTGCGTAGTGATACTTTTTTTTACTAGACTAATGTAACATTTAAAAGACGCGCTTTCGAGAGGATTCCTCTCTTATCTGTTAATTGTAGCGTTAGTCCAATTTAAAAAAAGGTATCACTACGTACTACTTTACTCTGGTATATATAATCTGAGTCTAACAGGAACACAACGCTGTTGTTCCCAACCAAATACATGATGAGACCATGGGCTGCTGTGATAGATTGTGATTTCATATCTTACTGTTACAGGGTTATTCAAAGAGATCCAAATTGCTTGAGAAAGATAACCAAACGCTGAAAATCAGCGTTCGGTTCCCTTTCTTGGCCATTTGGCTATCCAGAGAGCAGGCAATTCACCAAATCCTGGCGAATTGCCTGCACATACGCTGCCTGTTCGGTGCCTGTTCGAGGGCAGTGAAATCCCCATAGAGAAGCACTGCTTCGGCTATTCAGAGAACAAAAACCAGCAGTGAAAGGTTCCTGAAATGTCCTGCCATTCGGTGGTTTAATTCGGCGGATTTATTCAGGCAAATCTTATAGGCTTCAATGTTAAAAATATTCCCGTTTTAATTCAATATCTAATAAACCGTTCATTATAAAATTCAGCAGGAAAGAGTCTCTTTATTGATTTATTATTTTTTGGGATTTTCAAAGCTTTTTTTTTTTTTTTTTTTTTTCTGTAACAGCCCTTCTTATCATTCATTGGATTTTAAATGTAAATTTTAGACCTTTTCACTTAGTTTTTTTGCAAACAGCATTTCACTTTTCAATCATTCAAGCAAACCGTTTTTCTAATATATTCACTGCCTTCGTCTGCGGTGTCGGCTTTTTCCGGCGGCTACGCTGCGTGTGATCGGCTCCTGCTTGGGTTTTTCCGTGATTTTCGGTGGGTTAATCAAGATGTTTTTCTGCGGGTTTTCGGCGTGCATTCGCCGGGTTTTGCGGTTAGTTTTCGTCGGGTTTGCGGCAGCCTTTCCCTGCAATTCGGGGACCCTGTGGTGCTTGCTGAATACACCGCAGGGTCACCGAAATGGGATTGGCAAAACAAACCGAATTGAAGAGAACGAAAAGTCACCGAACGTGCGGTGAATTTTCGAATCTCTTTGAATTACCCTGTTAGTATCCTTTTCGTTTGCACTTCTCACAATATGGGGCTGGTATAAAAAAAAAATTCCAGGGCTGCTTTTTATTCCCAGTCCGGTCCTGTACGCACCCATGTATATTTTGTTGTGTTATTTTCCGTTGTGATATTTGTCAGTGACCAGTTTTGGTACAAGCACAATACGTGCACAGCCGTCCTTATAAGGGCGTAATAAAAGATTATTTGTGAACATTCAATACAATGTCTGAGACATGATACTAGTTACAGGGGACATATCATCTAGTATCTTTGAGATTGCTAATCCTGAACATCTGTTTTTGAATTGTTTGTACATATTTGGATTACCCCCTTAATTTTGTGTTGCAGGATTGGTTTCCTACATATTCAATCACTAGAATGTCCTCATGCTGTTAAATTGCTCTCATACTTTCTCTTTCATACCTGCTGGAATTTTTTGATTAGAATCTGATTAACCCGGGGAAAATGTGTACTATTAAAGGAGTTACATGTTGGTGATTTGGGTTCTTGGGGCTGAACCTGTAGGGAGGGCCAGTGGCCGACACCACAGTTTGCAGGTAGCCCAGCAGGTGAGAGGTCCAAACCAGGAATTCTGGGTCACCGAGGAAGTTGCACACCTGCTGGGTGATAAGCAATCACTCTCAAGAAGATTCAGAAAGAGAACCCTGAGCAGGAGGGGAAGCTGAATCTCTCTCCACAGAGGAAGTTAAACCTTGGCTGAACTGGCTATCTAAGGAAAGAAATCCTGCATTCCCACACACAAACTCCATGCATACGTCCCCCTACATTCACACACCGTTTATAAATGATACCTTTACCACTCATACAAAAACATACTACATAAAACCCTCCTGTATTCGCTCATTCAGGGTGTTATGTAAAAATAAGCCCTTACATTCCCAAACAACACACAGGCACTCTAAAATTGCCATTACGTACACCATCATTCTATCCAAATACTCATACACACATACCAGAACGCAATGTATGAACCATGATTGAAAGCAAAGATTCAGAGCACACACATTTCAGATGGTAAGACCATAAACATAAGACTGGAAAAAAAGCTATTTATTTTTAAAGCAGGTCACTCTTAGGGCAGTTTCATAAAGCAATTGCACACATGCATTTCAATCTGTACATAGAATACGTAGGGTCACCCCTGGCATTAATATTTTCAACATTTCAAGGTCAGTTTTCTCTTGTGCTTATTATGGATCTGAATTAAATCAGAAATAAAATATCAGACATCTGCTATGTACGAATGTAGATGATCTTTTCAATTAGCGGTGATTTCAGTTTGAGCAACTTATGGAAACGAATCTGTCATTGATCCGTTAGATTAAATCCCTCCAAATAAACTGAATTAAACTTTCTGAAAAAGGTTGAGTGTTCTGCATTCAACTATTTCATTTATTTGGGACCTGTTTACTTGTGTATACGCCATATTTTAACATTCAATTTGATTCCAAACTAAAGAAAAACTTGTTTATCACAGCTGAATACAAAGGCTGAAGGTCACAGAATGCCTAGAACATTGGGTCAGAGTGAGATTCTATCCACATGGTATAGATTTTAGATGACTACCTTTTATTTCCACCGTTGTAGCTTGCAGTGTGTAGCGGGCAGTGATACATCTAGGGCTCTATTACATTCCTTGCGCAAAAAAGCTGGCGCAGCGCAATTATTTTTGCATACAGCGTTAACGTTAACGCGCATAAATTAACGCTGGTATTACGATCCGAGCGCATTTTTTCATCCGTCCGAAAATATTGCGCGTAAAAAGAACGTTGCGCTCAGAAATCGGTGGGCAGACTGTTTTTTCACGAGATTCAGCCAATCTGAATTAAGAACCACAATTGTCTTCGTTCAGTTTTTGCGCCTGTCAAAATCAATCTGAGTATATATGCTGCAGCAATAATAAAAACACACACAACCTTTCCATTTTATTGTTTGGGTATGTGTAGAATGTGTAACTATACTGTGCTGTATTTTTTTTTTTTTCAGGCTTGTGTATTTGGTTTTGGCCAGGACGTTCAGATTTGCAGTTACCATCAGCTTTTAAAAGACGTTAAAATTATGCGCGCAAACGTTGTTCGTTAAAATTTGTGCATCGATTGTAATACCATCCGCATACCAGCGCACGAATGCATTTGTGCTCACAATGTTAAGTATGGGATGCGCGCACGTCGGTTTTTTTTGTGCGCGCACGTCGTAATACGACGTTCAGCGCAAAGGGTTTTTAAAAAAGGTTTTAGACTTATTTAAACCTTTAAAATTTCACAAAGTAATATATATTTTTACACACTCATACTAAGAAATGTCATTTGTTGGAAGTTAGAAAATGATACTGTAACCTACTGTATGTTTGTGCAACATGCCATGTGTGTCTTACTATGGTCTTTGTACAGAACATTAAATTGCTGTCCTCTTTTTTGAAAATGTTCCAGCACCAATAATATTTGTAGCAATGACATAACCAGGGGGGATACTGTAAAGTTGGAAATTCTTCTAATAGATATCTTTAGAATTTGTCCCTAAGGGAATACTGCCATCCACCCCTCCACGTATTCCTTTGTAAAATGTCATGTCTTTCAATGCATTGTACTTCTCTTTTTAATGTAGCAATTATGACCATGTACAGCGTGGGGACTGTGCTGTGCTTTAATAAAATTATAAATAATAATAATAACTCATTGATGCAGATGGAGGCAAGAACTCAAATAATTATTTCAAATATGAAAATGCCATGTGGTCAATGGGCATAGAATTAACAAAAGATAATTACAGGAAGTAAAGCCAAGCATGTGTTCTCCTTTAAACAACACCCTGGATATAGTTGTCTTATTTATTTTTTAAACTAAATAATTTTAAGATATTATTTTATTTATTTATAAAGGATTTTACCAGGAAGGATACATTGAAATTTCTCTCATTTTCAAGTATGTCCTGGGTTCAAGAATAATGGATTTTTACAGTAGGTATAGAAATACAAAATAATAAATGCAAGATATAATAAATATACAGATTAACACAGAAAATAAATATGTAGGAAATAAATTCACTATGTTACATGTTTTCAGGTGCATTCTGTATCAAGGTATATTAACAGAGATCTCTTAAGTGGCTTTAGACTGGGGAAAGATTTGATGACGTCTGGGAGCTTATTCCATATTTGCGGTGCTCTGTAAGAAAATGAGGACCGAGACACTTTCTTTTTGTATTGTGGTACTGCAAGTAAGGTGCTGGTCCTGGATCAGAGGTTATCGGATGAAGGAACTGCTGGGGGAAGCAGTCTATTCAGGTTGGGTGGCAGCTTCCCAGGAAACTTCTTAAACACCAGGTTGGAAAGGTGAAGGGTGCGTCTAGATTCCAGCGATGGCCAGTTTAGCTCTATTAACATGTCACAATGGTGGGTCATGTAGTTACATTGTAGCACAAAGCGACAGAATGAGTTATACAATGTAGTAAGTTTATGAAGGTGTGTTTGCGGGTAGCTGTATACACTACATCTCCGTATTCAATAGCCGGCAAAAGCATTTGTTGTACAATCTGCTTTCCTACTGTTGGGCTCAGGCAGGATTTGTTTCTGTACAGGGAACCTAGTTTGGGGTAAAGTTTAGATGAGAGGTTTTCGATGTGGGGCCAAAGGATAGATTTGGGTCTAACCACATACCTAGAGATTGAAAGTTTTTTTTTCTGAAAGTGTGTCGTACTGAGACAGAACATAATTTAACCCATTTACTATCAAGGGATTTTCCAGAAAACCTCTGTCGGGAAAATAATTTTTAATTAATTATACCGTAAGGAATATTTGGGAATATTCACAAAGTAGTTCTTGCTATGATAACTTATTTGACATGCAGATGTCACCATCTGCTGGCCAGATGTAGATGCTGCAGTTCAGTTCTCTGTGTAGGATCAGCTGGGGAGATATGAGGGAAAAACATTAACACCTGGATCTGCTTTACAAATTGAGTTTAGTCCATCTTGGTAGTGAAGGGTTGTATAAACACTTTTGTAGAATAGATATTCCGTTTTCAGTTGAGTGCCAGGACCAGTCTGAATTAATGTAATCTATGTGTGTGTGTGTGTATTTAAAAGACTATTGTTATCACTCTTTTGCAAATTTGTTCTTGTTGGGACATGTTGTCTGCTCTATACTGATGAGATCTGTATACATAAATAATGAAGGTTACAAAATAATATCCTCAGTTCCTGGGTCAATGTTTATCTAATGACAACACAGAAATGGAAATAAAAGTAAAGTATATGCATTGGCCACAATTCCGTAGTTGGTGCTAATGTGGCGTCTCGATATATATACTCTTTAGTGCTAGAAGAAGAGAATTAAGTTTAATGTCTGCCATCGATATTCCAAGCCTGATATTACACTCGGGGGGAAATGTTTTGTGCTAGGCAGCTTGCGCAAGCTTAATGTACTTAAACATTTCCTATACTTAACATGGGCAGCGCAATAATTTTTTAGCATTTCGATAAGTGAGGTATTACAAAGCGCAGGTGCAAATTACCGTCGGAACACGCATGGCAAAATTTTAGCGAATCCTAAAAGCTGGTGCTAAATGAGTCTGCAAATGCAAAATCATTTAGCACCCCCTAAACCAACCTTATTAAAACCCATACTCACCTCTTAACCCACGACGAGAAGGGTGGCCTAATCCACCACTTCTTCTGGCTGCAAGCAGAGTGAGACTGGAAACAAATAGTTCCCAGTCTTTGTCACATTCCACACTTCTAGCCCTGTCTCCCTGTCCTCTGCATTCCTGAATACCTGTTTTTTTCCCTTGTGTTCAAGGTAACTCTTTCCTTTAGATTAGATCTGATTATCTTAAAGACCAGCCTTTCAGATCAGGACATCTGTAGTATTGCCATACAGAGGTCTCTAGTTAACCCTGTGTTGCTCTCACCTGTTATTTGCTGTCTACAGTGTATCTCTGCACATAGAGGCTTTTTTCAGGAACCAGGGCCTCACCTTGGCGCTTGCCTGGTTGTGGCATGAGCGTGACAGTCTTCATCTGCAATCACTCCCTTGCACTGCACAATTTTGCGCCCTGGAAGCGCCACCCTCCACAAAGTCCTACAGACTCCAGGAGGTGATACCTGCAGCAGCCTGGAAGCACTACTGTGAGTATCTCTGCGATTAGCACTGCGTTCCAGGGCAAGGTGCTGAGCTAGCGCCTGTCCTGGAATACCACGTTAACATAGGGATGCTACAGGAAAATCTGCTGGCGCAGGTTTTCCCTTTTAACGTCCCCATGGTAGAATGAATTACGGAATACGGCCAATTATTGGCAATAGTTTCCATTCAGAGTCCTTTAGAATTTTAAGGTAGGTATGATTTATTTTATTGGCACAAGAATACATTATATTAACCCTCTGCAAAAAGAATAAGCAAAAGGTAGTGACCTTTTGCAAGATCATAGAACTATGCAAAATGTGATGCTGTTTTTGTTGAAGGTGACAGACCCATTGTAAACAACGAAACCACAGGAGAAATCCCAGCAGTGTTCTAATTTTTTTTTATATAAATATCATGACTGACGTATTGGCATTAAATCAAAAAATCGGCATGTTCTGCACTCTGAGATACGCCTCTCATGTAGGAAATTACATGTGTAGATTCTCTTGCCAATAATTTCTAGCTTAAGGCTAAATTCAAAATAATGACATTTCTGATTTTTAGATGACAAACCACCAGTATTGGGTTAATTCACAGCAGTAAAGAATGGTGCATTTTATTAATTAACAAACAATATCTAAAGATTTCAGGACTTCTAGCAAAACTAAAAAAAACAAACTAAAGAGGCTAGCTTTGTAAACTTATCATACATATTTCATCTTGTCTCACTTTGAGAAACTAAAGAGTGCAAAGAGAGTAGGGTAAGATTGCTATATTTATTTCTTTGTATTGGATTGGAGAGTAGATACCTGGAATTGCCTCTCAGTCAATGTCATAAAGAAAAACAGATTTTAGCCCCTTCACATCCAAAAATGTATATATTGATTTTGCTTTAAAAAAGCAAACAAAATAAATTTAGCCCACAATATTCCACTTTACTCCCTTTTATACAGGAATAAGATCTCACTCAAACCTCACTTCTGTCACTCTCTTTATCAACAATAAAGCTGGAATAGGCAGCTTTCTCCTTACTGTAAAAATCATTATTCCTGCATTACAACAGGCATATACATGCACAGAGAATATAGGGATTATTCAGAGAGCACCGAAATGTCGTGGACATTTCGGTGCTCTCTCGTTCCCCGCACTTCAGGGAATCAAATTCCCCGACCTTGCAGTGAATTCAGCACTCACCACAGGGTCCCCGGAGTACAGGGAACGGATCCAAAAATCTGCCTCAAAACCGCAGAAAAATGTCTGACAATCCGCCGAACAAACACAGCCGATATGATCCAAAGTATTGGATCACTTCGAACGGCCACAAAGAAAACGCCGTACGCGTCTGGAAAAAGCCAACGATCTGCCAAACACAGCACCGACCAGCCGCTGGAAAAAGCTGACAAGCCGACGAATGGGGTAAAAAGAAATAAAAGAAAAACATTGAAAGTGTCAAAACTGAAACATTGTTTGCAAAAAATTACCAAATGAAAATGTCTGTAATTAACATATAAGGTCCTATGAATATTAATAATAAAAAGGTCTGTTACAGAAAAAAAAGCTATTTAAAAAAATCTGAAATTTCTTTTACCGAAAAAAGCCTAAAAGGTTATAAAAAATAAATGAATGATTAAAAGAAAAAATAGTTTATTACATATTGAATAAAAACGGCAATATTTTTTAACATTGAAGCCTATGGGATTCACCTGATTAAACCTGCCAAATGAAACCACCGAACAGCAGGGCATTTCTCTGACATTTCCCTGCTATTCGGTGTTCTCTGAATAGGTTAACCATTGCTTCTCTATGGGGACTTCACTGCTGCTGAACAGGCACCGTATTTACTGGCAATTCACCAAAATTTGGCAAACTGCCTGCTTTCTGAATAGCCGAATGGCCACGACAGTGCACCGTACAGGGAAATTCCCTATTCGGTGCAATTTTGGGGCCAGATCGTCTCTTTCTGTATAACCCTGTATGTTCGGTGGGTGAATTGATTCTGCTCATATTTTTGTAATTAATAAAGTTCCATGGCGTAAAACCCTAAAGACATGGGCTTGCACATACCTATGAATCCAAGTAGAGGACATCACTCAAAGAGAGCTATGGATTACCCCATTACTTTCTAGGGATAAGATTCAGATTGTTCTTATGCCTGAAAGTAAGGTTTTACTGAACCTTTTTTATATACTGATTATACTTACAAGTAGTATTTCCACTCACTGTTGGCAGCTTGTGGAAGCTTTCCATGGTCAATACCCATACTCACAAGTAGGATACTTGGCAATATTTATTATTTACTTATTCTAATCTTTACTAGAATGTTTGTGTTTGAATTAAAAGACACTTCTGTCTATATGATACTAATGCAGACCCTCTATGAAAAAGTGCAAAATTAGTAACACCATCTAATGTCAAAACTTTTTATTGCAACAATTTTATTCAAAGGATAAATGTACAAATGAAGAATTAAAATGTATTCATCTAAATATCATTTTGTTTAAAAAATTGTATTGCTTTCAGAAAAATCCACACACTAAATTGTTTTCATTTTATCTTTTATATCAGTGATTCCTAACCCTGGTCCACAAGTACCCCTAAAAGGCCAGGTTTGCCAGATGTCTGAAGCACAGCGCTGGTGATACGATTTGCTGCTCAGTAATTGCAGTACTCAGTCTGCATTTTTCCAAGATAATCCTTAAAACCTGGCCTGTTAGATATACTTGAGGATCAGGGTTGGGAACCATTGCTTTATTTTAATAATGAAGATATTAATAGTGAAGGTGTTAACAACTTTGACTTATGCTTATATGAGTCTATCTGTTCCTGCAGAACATTGGATTTAGAGAGCACTGGAATGGTTTTGCCCATTTTAGGTTACAATATTCAAATTGAAACAAACATGTATGCTGGAGAGAACTTCAAATTTAGCTATTTTTACATATGTTTCGCAATTTCCCTGCAATTATCCACCACTTCACTGCTTTTGAGTAAACCCTTATATTAACATTATGCATTATTAGATTGACAGAATAATGAGAAGTCTACATTGACAGTCCAAGGACTACACCATAAAATAAGTAATTATACATGCATTCAGATTCTAGGTTTGGTGTGATAGCGAACCATTAATGTACACCATTAATACTACAAAAAGAGAGAGTGAAATCCATTTTTTGACAATGAACATGAGTGCCAGGATTTGCTTCGCAGTCCTGATAATTATCGACCAAAAGTATGTCAGCCGGAAATGGTCTTGTCTTTAAAATAAACTCTGGAAGCAATTTTGAGGATGATCATTTAAAGTTTAATGCTTCATAATTTACAAGAGGTTGATGGATTATCTGTCAAGACAGGGGTCAAAATTAAGACTTACATTGTTAATTATTGTTTCTAACTGTAAATATAATCTAAAATCCATCTATTTACTCTGAAATCGGAGGCATCTCTGAAACGACAAATATTTACTATTAATGTACTGTAATTCTATTAAGGTATTTTAATGTATTTTTCTATTACTAATTAAAATTCCCTTCATATTTCCACCAGCTTCTATTTATTGCATACTCTCCATTAAGTATATCACATTTGAATGTAAAGTGTTATATTTAAATAAGTAATAATATCAATTATTTTAGATAAATTGCGTACAAAACAGGATCGAACTCTGAAAATGTAAATGGCTTTCCAAAAATAACAGAATTCCTCTTTATTTCAAATAATGTAGAACATGGTTTTAAGGTGCTCAAACAATATATTTTAGCTTAGATGCCCTCTGTTTTACAGGAAGGTGATCCTACGCATCTGGAGATGAAGGTACGCATGATTAACAGTACAACAGAGAATGATTAATATCTTCTTAAAGAGACTGCTCGCAGATTATCCATCATTTCATTAGTATGTAAGTAATGTTCGTTTTGAAAATGGGGCTGGACCTCTGAACCATGAATAACTAACCCACCTCCTGACATGTTTGCTCATTGAGTAGCACAACAAAGCTTAATTTTTAAAAAGTCCCAGTAACCAGGAATCTCTGACACTCCGAAACACCCATTATTATTTTTGCATACTAACGGAGTCTGCAAATAATTCTGCCATTCTTTTAACCGTTTGGGAGAATAATATGATTCAACTACAGAATGGTTAATGTTTTGGGCCTGAATCTTTGAAGTGGTGTACTGATAAACCAAATACAACATTTAAAAGAGCAACCAGATAAATCAGGAATTATGGAGAACACAGATGATGCATATACCGTTTTTTTCATGTATACATAAATGAGCAGTGATTATTATATTAGTACAGGCTGCAGCGAAGAATGACTTAAGCAAGATGTTCTTTAATCATGTCTCAAAGAAACAAAGTGAGAAAGCTGTATTCAATATGAAAGAGAGCATAAAGGACAGGCACAGAATGTACAACTGTGATAAAAATAGATGAAATTCTATTTGGAACCTGGGCATTAGGAATACGTCTCTCAGGAGTTGTTAAAAGACTCTTGTACACAATGAACTGTAACTTCTCATCTTTAGCCTTTTATTGAAGACTATGCACTTGTGTCTCGGCTTCACATGCATGAAAGTTCTTTAAACATTACTTAAACAGCAGCTGAATGTGTCCCTTTTGGCTATCAGTGGCCTAGCTTGCCCTCCTTTTCAGTTGCCCGCTTGTCCTAGTCTTTGCCCTCTCTGCTCTGCTGAGAATGTCCTGGATTTTCTCTCAATACAACTGCTGTCCAAGCCAGCTGTACCCACTACATCTTCAGCAGTGGACCGAGGAGGGTATTAATCATATTTTTGAAGAGGACACTCTGCTATTTATCTCCCTGACACCTCCTGCATTGGGAAGCTTTGTGAGGCACACAGCCCATTGAGTAGTAAGATTACACATTACCATGGTCCATTGCCTCTTCCTGCCCTCTTCATTGAGTGACTGTTCAACAGTGCAGTTGTGTTTGTTCAATCAGACATAATTTATTTACACCCTTTCTTTTTCGTCTCCGCGAGAACCAATTTATTTTGGATACTTTTTTTATGCCGAGCACATAGATAACTTTAAGGCAAAAGTACATGAAATTAGAGAATTTGCAATAAGTGCTTACAATAAGAGAAAATCTTTCGTGCCTAAAAGATGGTTTAATGCAGAAATGGATTTGCATCTTTTGAAGATTATAGTACTTAAGGAATAATAGAATGTCTATTCGAGTTACATATTTGGCCAACATGGAGTCAACTGGAAGTAATTATAGCAACAACAGAAATTGAGATTCACAAAAAAAATTAAAACAATTTTTAAATCGTAGAAGAACAGAATAATCATATCCTTGTATCCTACTAATGTAAAACAGATCTTGGTCAATGGGTAAATACTGTGCTGCGATTCAAAGAAATCGTTTCTAAGGTTGCTAAATTTAGGAAGCATGTGATTTATGTGATTTCCTTAGATACCCTTACAATTTGGGATAGATTTTACATCGGATTGTGCAGCCAGTTGGCACATACATACTGAATATATAAATTGTGTTATATACTGTAAGTTTGAAGCAGTCCCAGACCTGCTTCCATTACTCAGTGAAAAAAAAGGAACTCAAAAATTATTTAGCAAGGGCCAGAAGAGAGAAAAGGAATCCGGAACCTTGACAAGCCGAAGAGCCAGATTTTCAACATGAGGTTCTTCACATCTATGTGCCAAAACAATCTGTCTGGGAGCTGGATACATTGACCTCAGCATGTTAGTATGTTTTTGTTATTATGTTTGCCATTGTACACATGACACAGTTCCTGTTAAGAATCATTATACCTTTCATATTTTATATCACATCTGGTACCAAGTAACTCCTAATATATACAGATTTCTCCATGAGCTAAAGTATAGACTATTTGTTTTAAAAAAAATTAAAATCAACTTGAGGGTTTGCCAAATAGAATGTTGGGAAGCAGGCCAAGTCTTTCTCAAAATCTTTTAAAGACACTTGGAACATATCACAATGTGGCAAGAACCATTTGCCAAGATACGTGCTTAAAAACATACTTTGATCTTTCAAAGTCGTGTAAATATGTAATAAACTACACTACTAAACAAATGATAAATCATAATCATTCTTCTACCTCAACTTCAATGGATAGGATGTGTTCCATGAATGAGTTAATTCTGCTATCTACCATAGTGCCTCGTAAAAGGCAGCTTGCTGCAGTTAATACAAATGTACAAACATATCGATTAACAAGTTCTAATTTCTGTCTTCTTTCCTTCACTTAGAAACATAGAAACATAGAAAAATGTCGGCAGATAAGAACCTTTCGGCCCATCTAGTCTGCCCAATTACATGGATACTTTACCTGGATTTATCTTTTGTTTAGGATAGCCTTATGCCTATCCCATGCCTGCTTAAATTCAATTACTGTTTTGGCCTCTACCACTTCAACTGGAAGGCTGTTCCATGTATCCACCACCCTCTCAGTAAAATAATGCTTCCTGATGTTACTTTTAAACCTTTGCCCCTCTAATCTAAGACTATGTCCTCTTGTTTTGCTACTTTGTTTCTGTTTAAATATACTCCCTTCCTCTACCTTGTGGATTCCCTTTACGTATTTAAATGTTTCTATCATATCTCCTCTGTCTCCTCTTTTTTCCAAGCTGTACATGTTAAGATCATTAAGCCTTTCCTGGTAACTCTTCTCCTTCAAGCCGTACACCATTTTAGTAGCCCTTCTCTGAACTCTCTCTAAGATGTCTATATCCTTCTGGAGATACGGTCTCCAGTACTGCACACAGTACTCCAAGTGAGGTCTCACCAGTGCTCTGTACAGTGGCATGAGCACTTCCCTTTTCCTACTGCTAATACCTCTCCTACACAACCAAGCATTCTGCTAGCATTTCCTGCTGCTCTATTACATTGACTACTTACCCTTAGATCCTCTGAAATAATACATTCCCACGCCATATTTCATGGGAATGACTGCAGTGTTATGTTATTATTTCGTAATAATGTAGTGAGTTATTTATGGCATATTACAAGCTTGGCACTAATCAACTTTTTGTAACTCTTGCATTACTGCATCTTGAACGTGGGGCATAACATGGAATTTAAATAATCAGATTTTACCATTTTAAGTCTAAAGGAGTTAAAGGGTGCTTTATAGTTCAGTACACTTCGGAGAGCTTTGGCGATTCCATTTCACCGACCCTGCGGCGAATTCACTATTGACCATAGGGTCACCGAAGTGCACTGAAGATGGAGTCGCAGAAGACCGCCAAAGGCCGCCGAACTGACCGCCGAAGGTTGCTGTAGAAAAAAGCATCATCGTGCCCATTCCCACCAGGCCGGCTGCAACAGCCAGGAGTAACCAACCCAGTTCATGTATAAAACATAGCAAGAAAAAAGTTGTCATCTGCGCTCATTTCCATAGCTCCATGTGAAACAAAACACAATCAGAGGTATTGGCTTACTTGAATGGTCATTGACGTGGAAAATTCTAGGTCAAAATAGCCGATTTGGAAAGTGAGATAAATGGGAGAATTTTTCTGAATTGGCTATTTTGACCTAGAATTTTCCATTCTCCAGGTTTTCTCCTCTCTCTGAATAACCCTGAATGGATAAAAGAGAGGGGCAAGATACAGGTAATGACAGGGATGCGTTTGATGTGTAGTGACATATGGGCCTATGTGTGATGTATGTGTAATGTGACTTGTAATGTAACGTGTAATGAAGGTTGAATTTAATATGTAGCGAAAAGGTTAACAAAGGTGACAAGATAAGAAACAAAAAACACTCCATCCTATGCTCGAAAACAGCAATCCACGCCCTCTATAGTCACTGTTAACCACCAAATGCTCAGGGACTTTTTTCTGACGTGATCACAATCAGGGAGTAATGCATGCAGACGTATTTATAACGCATGAACGGAAGTGGGCAGAAGAGGACAAGTCCAAAGATTAAAAAAAAAATCAGGTCAAAAGCTGCACATGTAACCTTGCGCTTGGCAAACTGTACATCTCAAGATGTAAACATAGCACCTTGCATCGAGATGAAAACTGATCAAGTGCCAACAACTGCGCATGCTTCGTTATACGTTTAGTAATTGTTAGTCGCTATATTTAACACTTAGCGCAAATTTTTCGCTGTAGCGTCTGCCTTTTAGCGTTACATATGGAATAGGGCCCAGTATATTTACCTCATTTGCTCCTCACTGTGTGGCATTGGCCATATAACGGAGTCTATAGGTAGATCACTGACTCAAATCATTGTATAGTGGGGGATGTATTCAAAGGACATCACCAGGGGGTAGAATAGAAGTCATTTTGGCTCTGTCATATCTCATTCAGCTGCCATCTCTTATTTCAGTTATCCTGGAAAACAATACCTTCCTGCCGCCTTATTTAAACATTCCCTCCTCCACCTCATTAACTGTGAAATAATGTAGATTAAACAAACAATAGCCACAAAGCAAAGCTTTTGGTAAATGATGCATCTTGGAATAAGTACACAAAGTGGAAACAAGAAATTGAAAACCTTTCTTTATTTTTCCTTTTTACATGCAATTACTTCAAAGAAAAAAAACAGCAGCAACATGTGTTTTTTAAGGTGGTTGTATTTGTAATCTAGTTACAGTTTACGTAAGAAGCAGTGTCCCTTTAAAAGTCTTTTTTTGCACATCCTAAAAATTACATTTCAACTAAATGAAAATTGGGGATAATTTTGATCATCAAAGTTCTCATTACCCATATTCGCAATACAATCTACAACATGCCTTTTCCTCAAAATAGGAGATCCTGGTGTCAAACAAACTAGCAATAAATTGGGGGTGATAAAACAAAATCTTATATTGCTATAGACTAAATCTAAATTGTGCTAAGCCCTTACTGTTAGATTTATGATAAATCCAAAGATTTGCTGAATTCCGCATTTGACTATAGACAGCAGGCGGGAAATAGCTGCATAAACCAGGAGGAGGTAAATGGATGCCTGTTTACTTTGTAATTGGCTCATTTTGAAATGAAGCAAATGAATAAATACAATCTAGCACCATTACAGTTTGGCTAAAAGTTGAATATAAGTACAGAACAAAGATGAGAGATCACTGACAGTATTATTAGTTTGCAAATTAACATACTTTGCCAAACAAATGACTTTGTTTTTTGTTGAATTAAATGAAAAATTGACTTTTTCACTTTTACATTTACCTGTAAATTGAATAAGTAACAGAGTTAAAACACTTTTTCTTTCTCATTCAAGATATTTCAGTGATTTTTTTGACCATCACCGATCGGAATTTAATACAATCTGTGATTTTCATTCTTAAAATATAAGTAAAGTTTTTTTCCATGAGGCCATAAGTATGTTACACAAAATAGAAAAATTATTTACATAGAAAATGAGGATAGAAACTCAATATGTACCTCGTTGAGATAATGTTCCAACTTAATACGTCCTTTGCTCCATTCCACAAAAGTACGTGCAAGTTTTAGGATGTCGAAATCTCATTCATCCAAACTGAAGTTGAAAAATGTACAGATATAAAATCTATTTGTTATCAAGTAATATCAAGTGGTTAACCCAAGCAGAGTAAATGAACAAAGCCACGATATATAGTTTTATTCTCAATTACAAACCCCTTCACCTTTCCTCCTCAAACACATTGGTGTTTGATTGCAAAAGATATTAAACTATTAAAACAAACACTGAAAAATGTATCCCCAACGTCTTACTCAAAAGATCTCTAACTTTCACTGATCAGCATCCTCAAAGAATTTCATTGCAGTTCCTTATTTTCCAAAATCAATGGAACGTGAAAGAAGGCCAAAAGGGATTATTCTAGGGTTAAAATTGGATGGGGGGGGGCAGTGGATATAAATACTAAACCCTCCTCACCCACTATGCACCCCCTCTTCTTTTAACCCAGTGTTTCCCAAACCTGTCCTAAGGACCCGCTGACATGCGACGTTTGACAGATATCTGAAGCATAGCACAGGTGATGTAATTTGCTTCTCAGTGATTGCAGGATTCAGTCTGTATTTCACCAAGGTGATCTGTAAAATCTGGCCTGGTTGAGGATGCTCACCAGCTAGGAGCTAGGCATGACCAGTTGCAGTGGATGCTCGGGCCCGTAGGGCAAATCAGTGACAACCGTAAGTACTGGTTTGCCCTATGGGTCCAAGCATCCACTTCAACTAATCATGCCTAGCTCCTAGCTGATGAGGGTCCAATAAACCCGAAACAGAGCTGTCCTAGGAGTGGCTTTGACCAGTTGCAGTGGCTTTGACCAGTTGCATAAACCTGATCTCTGCTAAAAAAAAAAAAGCCATAGTATGGCATGGCATTGGTTGAAGGGGTCTGTGTAAAAATAGACACAGGATGCAATAAAAGTGAGACAGAAGTCATTTGCATATCCTACCCAGAGTTCCTTGCTGCATATGGGGAATGCAGCACAGGGGCTCTGGGATGCAGTTCTTTGAATTGCTGTGATGTGCAGATGGCTTCTGCAATAATAATAATAATAATATATATATATATTACAGTCCTTTTTTTCTAGAAAAACAGGTGGGGGTACTCACCATAAAGTGTCGGGCAGCGAGCCGCCAATGAAAAGATGGCGTACGCCCGCATTAACTAAAAAGAGAGGGCACACACCAGCGTGCTGCTAATGAATAGAGCCAGGGCCAGACCATGACCTTGTGTTGCCTGGGTCCATAGAAATAATAAGCCTGTAATCAGAGATAGTCAGTTTTTATGCTGTTCATCATGAATTAGATAAAGGGACATCTAAAACGTCAATGTAGGAGTTGAAAGAGGACCTCTTTACCCAACATTAGTGTTTGCTTGTGCAACCTATAGAGGTTATATTGTGGAACAGGAGTTATATATAGAATATTAGGAGCTGTATACGGTAATATTAGGAGCTATATACCAGATTGCATGACATGATGGTGGTAAGAGTCCACAGGGGTGGTGGGGTGCAAAGTGTATAGGTAACAGCATGAGGAGTATATCATGACATTTACTGGCTGGAGAAAATAATCCCTTGTAATAGAATGTTTGCTCTGTCTCCAAGGATGGGAAGAGAGATGGGGCAATTATGTGGGGGATGAGAGAGAGAGAGAGGATGCCCAGAGCTGCCCATATACAGGGCATGTCTGTGTCTTTACTCACCATGCAGGGTGTCAATCGGATACCTCTGCTGCCCCTACAGCTTTGCCCTTATGGACCCCTGTCCCTAAACCACCTTTAAAGCTGCACAGTGCACAACCGTGTTCCCAGCAGCACTGTCACCTATGGAGGTGCTGTACACTACTAGCAGCACCTCCGTCCTGCCCTTTATCTTACCAGCAATTTTCATAAAAAAATAGGCCCTGCCGGGAGGTGCCGGTACGCCGTTCTGGCACGTGCCGGCTGAAAAAAAAACCTGCATATATATATATATATGTATATATATATAAAGAAATAACAAATCTTTCTGAAAAGTGATAAAGGGTATGAGAAAAATGTTAAAACCCATGGGGGAAAAAAGGACATAAAAACACATTCAAAAAGCACCTCTAACACAAACACATCATTAAAATGGCTGCAATACAAACACATAAAAAAACCACCTCCAATACAAACACCTGCAATAAACACCAGAGAACAAAAAACATTGAAAAAACCATGGAAGAAAAAACAATAAAAAAAAAACGTTTTAGTTTACATGAGATCTAAATTTGTTTTGTGCAACCTCACGTCTTCAGATGCTTTTGGACTACATCTTCTATGCTGTTCTTTGGAGCATGTGAGTGGCTGAGAATCCTTGGAGATATAGTACAAAAACATATGAAGGTACAAAGTTGCACAAAACTGGTTCTAAAACAAGAACACATTTGTTGAAAGCATTACTTATGCTCAAGTGTCACAGGCCTTGCTCCGGTGTCAGTTTTCAGAGATTCTGGTCTTCAACCTTTTTTCCTAGCAGGTGTATGCGTAGACCCTTGGGGGGCCACCACCAGTCCTCCTTGCGTCCTGCCACTCCATCGCCATCTTGGCCATCAGCTCACTCTTACAGTTTTGGTATTCATGTTTGGACTGCAGACTCTGGTTCCTCCCCAGCATACAGATCACTGTCAGATTTCAGACCACAGGTGTAGTCGCAAGTGCGCAGGTAGGGATAAGTGTTACGTCTTCAGCCCTCCGTGGCGCTGCCTGGGGGGTCTGGGCGCCTGGCGGCATTGCGGGCTAGCCGGGCGCAAGGAGTTAGAGATGGCCGATCGGCGTCTGAGGGGGTGGGGCTTGGAGTTGTGATGCTAAGCCGCCGGCCTTAAATACAGGGCGCGAGGATTTGCACATCGCCCTGACGTGGAGTAATTTTCCTGCATCGCCAACTGACTCTTGAGTCTGTCTCTGTGATACCTTTTTGTTGTTTGACCCGGACTGCCTACTGACGATTCTTATGCTTAACCCCTGTGTGTATGTTTTGTGTTACATGCTTTTGTTGTACCGCATGATTTCACTTGGGAGGTCTGCCCTGCAGGTTGCTCATTCTATCAACCACTCGATCTGTCTCTCGAGTACCAGGCCTCGTTATACACTACCCTGTATGGTCTCAGTGTGTAGGCCTGTCCTCCAGGTTGCTAACAACAGTCTAAGTTGCCTGGCAAATGTTCTGTCTGATTATAAAGCATATCGTATGGTTTATGATTGTAGGTCTGCCCTGCAGGTTGCTAAACCTGAAAATCTTTCAAGGTATCCATTTAACATCAAGTCTCAGTACAGATCTTGTAACATTCTTTCTGATTGTAGGCCTGCCCCGCAGGTTGCCCTATACAGGGAGTATTTACTCTATATGGTTGAGAACAAGTATAAGAGTATTTGTCAGGATCCTGTTCCACAGACTGCCAGGATCCATCCCTGCAACATTCCATGCAAGTGGCGGCTGCATGAAAGGTGCTGCCCTTCTGCTCTGAACCAGTTAATAAACAGTCAATTCACCTAACACACACACCACAGGTCACGTGACACACCCCTGTGGCTGATCAATAAAGGTTCCACTCCCTCTCTGCTCCATGCTTCATAGTTGTCTCTGATTCTTAGGAATAAGACCTGCTAATACAAGCTCCAGAAAGACCTACTTTCCCCTATCTATCCACCATGTTCCCCTGCAAGTCCCTCCGTGTTTCCTTCCTTCAAGACCCTCCAAGACCCACTGTGCTCTCCCAGGAGCAACCATCCATCCAACTTCATACCTGGACACAAGGACTACTTTCCCAATCACCCTCAGCCAAACCAGTAAGTCCCATTGTGTCCTACCCCACAGCCTCCTGTCTGCTCTCTAGCAATACCTCTCTACCCAACCATCATTTTGCATCCCCGAGACCTGCATATTGGGCTCATCGCCAGGTATTAAACCTGACATATTACCCTTGTTATATATCCTGCACGTACCACAACTATTAATGGTACCGATCTGAAACCTACAAATAATCACGCTTGTTTTGTACCAAGTAATGCTCATATCTCAAATCACTATACAGTATCTATGTGAATAGAGTTAACGTGCTTTCGCTCAGCGGCCGCTTGGTCTCGAAACCAATTGGGGCTGAGTGGTATTCAGAATCATGTATTACCTCTCTGGTTTCCGTACCATAGGAATCTGTCCATAAAGATCCAAACAACGCTGATCTGGGGTGAGCGCCATAGCATCCATTACAATAGGCCATCCAGCCGGTGTGTCCTCATCATGTAGGCCACTATCAGCACCTTCCTCTCCTCCAGGGTGTACCTCTCCTCGCGGGTCCATCCTCTGGAGGAGTCCAGTGACTCCTGTGTCCCAGAGTGCGATTGTGCCCTTTCTCCCTGCTGTGACCCTTGCCCAGAAACTGTGATGCGGCTAGACGGGTCTGGTATGTCATTATCACCATCACTCCTATGTCTCCTCTCCCCCTCACTCCCACACTCCCTGTCACCTCTCCTCTACCTCCCACCACTATGCCCATACATCTCTCCTGCTTGAATATACTGGAGAAAGGGGACAGGATGGATACAAGAGGGGGCAAGGTCCAGGTAATGACAGGGATGCATGTGATGTGTAGACCTATGTGAATGTGTATATACGGCTATGTGTGACATGTATTTATGTGTAATGAAGAGTTAATGTAATATGTAGTGAAAGGGTTAATAAAGGTGACAAGATATGACAAACACTCCTTCCTACGCTTGCAAGCTGCACTCCACACCCTCTATACTCACAATTAACCACCGACTGCCTAGGGACCTGTATCCGACTCAGGAAAGAGTTACCAAAGTCAGTGCATTGCATGTACAGATGGTATTTATAGCACATGGACTGGTGGGGGCAAGCGAGGACAAGGCCAGAACGTGGAATAAACCGGTCAAAAGCTGCACTCGCACTCTTTATTGCACTTGGCAAAGCTAACTGTAGCATCTCATTGTGAAACGTTAGCGCTTTGCATCAACACACTAACCAATCGAGTGCCAACACCTACGAGAGGTTTGTAATATGCACGGTAATTGGCAGGCACTAACATTCACCAACTCACGCTTATTTTTAGCTGTAGCATCTGCTGTTTAGCGTTAACTATGGAATAAAGCCCTACAATGGCTCTTGTGAAATTTACACAAAGGTTGGAAAACAGCCCAACATTTTTAATGGCCTATCCCTTGAAACCACCAATAAATTCCGACAAGGATCAAAATTAATTGCCCTTCCCACTGCTCTTTAATTAAATAGTTGCACATAAATGCAATGTGGCTGTCCATTTTCTAATGGATAAACAGTACGGTAAATACCAGAAAAATGAAATGAAATAAGATGATGCTGTATCTAAATTGTGACACATTTATTCACTTCTAAATTAAAATTCTACCCAACAGAAACCTTTACTAGCAAATCGAAACACTGTAAAGTGTGAAAATGCATGCATAATTCTCATAAATCTGTAACCTGTTCCTTTGATCCCTACACGCAGATACTGTCTACCTACATTACTGATCTTTAGAATAGCCGGATTGCTATACACAGGACAGACACACAGAATATACAGAGTTAGAGAAAGCCGAAGTTAGGAACCAGAGTGGGTAGTCAAGCAAAGCCAGGAGTCGACCCAGAGCGGGTAGAGAGATAAAGCCAGGAGTCTGCACCATAGTGGATAGTCAGATAAAGTCAGGAGTCGGCACCATAGTGGATAGTCAGATAAAACCAGGAGTCGGAACCAGAAAGACAAACAGAGCCAGAAGTCAGTACACAGTAAATCTAGAAGATCAAGGGATAACATCAGGTAGTAGTCAGGGACAAAGCCAGAGTCAGTACACGATAAACAAACTCAATAGAAAAAGAATTTCACTGAACAGGAATGAACAACAACAGAGCAGTTGTCACATCTCACGGCGACCCCGCAGAAAATTTCCTCCTGCATCATGTGCACCTCGTTAACATTGGCTGGTTTCCTTTAAAACGACCACACCCGCATACAGCCAATGCTCTGACATTCACATCTGAATCCTTACCTAGTGAGGACCTGCAGTTGAACTTCCAGAGCCTTGTGGCTATTCCTGTATGAACTACCTGTGTACCAAACCTCTGTCTGTTTTCTGACAAACCATGATCGCCGCCGGCCTACGACCATTGCCTGTTTCTGGATTTACAGCTACAATCCACAGTTTCTCTTGTTTTTCATCTCAGAAGGATTATTAATTCATCCAGGTTCCTTTCAAGTTTTCTCTTTTGTTACCAAGGACTGTATTATTGAATATTTTTCTATTTTATCAAGGACTTATTGTTTATACAGATTCCTGCCTTTTTGTTTTCAATCAATATATTTTTAGCTTTTCTACCAATTCTTGTGTTGCATTCATTTTATTACTGCATATTGAGTTCTCACCTTGATCACTAGTATCTACCGTACATGATTCCTGACAGCAGTGAGCTATACTCACCGCATGTTTTTTTAAATCTGGTGAGCATCACGTCATCACACAATGCTGTGCGCGTGTCACTTACCCACAGCCGTGATCACCAGCCACAGAGTGATATCACTCTGTAGCCGGCCTGCAAGCGTTCGACAGTTTGGCCGTTCGACAGTTCGCGAACTTTGAACTTTTTGGGACGTTCGCCAAAAGTTCGAAAAAAAATATATGTTTTGAAAAAAGTGTAAAAAATGCTTAAAAAATACTAAAAAATCTAGAAATAAAGAGACTCTTTACTGCAGAATATTATAAGCAACGGTTTATTAGATATTGAATTAAAAGGGGAATATTTTTAACATTGAAGCCTATGGGATAAAACATTCTTGTTACTAAAACATCAGGCAGACATGGCCCTCTAATCAGGCATTGTAGAGGGCAGCCTGCAGGGGCCTCCCAAGGATCCCCTTGAGGAGCATGCGGCTGCCGGATGCTGCCTGGGTGCATGTGGCAGAGACAGGCAGCACAGGGAGGGAGCCACTGCACCTGCGGCCACGGCAGACCCCCCCACAACCAGGATCCAGGGAACCCCCACTGACCACCAGGCTAAGGCAAGGCGACACATTTCTAAAAAAAAAAAAATCCGAGGACATTTTTAAATGTCCCCGGGAAAATAAAATAAAATAAAACTCAGGCAGTGGTTTGTTTTTTTTGTGTGTATATTTTTAGCAAATTTATAGCGGAAGGTAAGGGCAGGTATGATATATGTATATATATATAGATAAGATATATATATATATATAAGATATATATCTACATTCTTATAAATATATACATATCCAGACTTGTATTACACACACATTTTGGCAACTAATTGCCCCCCCATTTGGCTGATCCCTCCAGAAGAAATGTTGAACCCGATAGAGCAGAGAATAATATATATATTCTCTGCTCTGTCGGGTTCAACATTTCTTCTGGAGGGATCAGCCAAATTGGGGGGGGCGCATTTAGTTGAGATTGTCGACATGCCACCCCCCCCGTGTACGTATGTGTATATATGGTCTGAGGTCTGTGGGTGGGTGTATATATATATATCTGCGTGTTGATATATACGTATATATAGGTCTGCATGTTGATATATACGTACTGTATATGTTTGTGTGTGGTATCAATGTATCCCTACTCTATACACATCGTTCCGTGTCCCTATAATATATATGATCAGGGGTTATCTCTTTTTTTTATATTTTTATACTATTCCTATTAAATTAACAGTAATTTTTGATGTATTTTATTCATTAGAAACTTTTTTTGCCTATATAACATGTGCTTTGTGAAAATAAAACGGTTTTGTGTGTACATTTTAATTTAGTTAGTGGATTCCTGTCCAGTGCGGTGAGAAGCAAACGTAATGTAGTGTAGACACGCTGCGAAGCAGAGCGGAGTGAAGTCAAGCCTGCAAAATGTTTGCTTCTCTTCGCTTCACTACGCTGTGCGTCGCTACACACTCAGTGTGTCTCAGCCTTTATTCCCACATCGTTAGCTTACCGAATCAGTTTGTATACTTGTTACTGATCCTGCTTGTTCTGAGGACCCGATCTGTTCACGACTTTGCCTGCCATTTGACTATTCTCTCTGTGTATTCCCTGCCTGTTCTGTTTGCTTCCTGTTGCTACTGGTGTGTGCCGAATCTCACCATATACAGTAGCGAAGTACAAGTGCCTAAACATTGCTGACCCGGTTTTGTTATAGCTGCTGATGTAACTGAGTAGATCGGGGATCTCTTCTGCATTACCAAAACCTCCACCACTGCACTCTTCCATAATACCACAGAGGGTTTACTTACGGTGTGAAGGCACTTGTTGCCACCAAAGGCACAATATTTGGGTGCACTGCCACTGACGCCTATACCAGATTCATATCATTTTAATATTTGACCGCAGGATCCAACCCTGCACTCTTCCACAATACCACAGAGGGGTTACGGTGTGATGGCACTGTTGCCGACACTGTTGCCGACACTAAAGGCCCAATTTTAAAGCACCTATTGTTACTTTCATCTAAAGCCTGCATAAGTTTCACCATAATTTAGCCCAAAAAAACCTAAACTTGTTCTGCGTGTGCTAAAATGTCTCCTCTTTTCATACAGACTGCCGCCCCAAGCAGTTGTTTATGAATAGATTAAAGGAAAACCATTTACCATCATTTGAAATGTCATTTTTTTGTTTTTAAATGTTTCTATATATCCTGCAAATCCGCCACTTCACGGGCACGATATTTGAAGGAATTTTTAGTTTTTATTATTAACCTTTATTTCATGGAAAACTCACTGTTCCTTTAAAAACGTTTTTATAAAACTTTTTGTCCTTGTTTCCTGTCCCCCAGAGCACTACCCGGACCCCCATATACCTTTTATGGCAAATATCTTGCATATATGCCCTCTTGGAGGGCACTCTAAAAATCGAACTTTCGAGTCCCATTGACTTGCATTGAGTTCGGTTTGTGTTCGAGTTCGAACTCGAACTTTTGAAATTGTTCGAGTTCGAATGTGAACCGAACACGGGGGTGTTCGGCTCATCACTACATCTGAGGAGGCTGTGACAAAATCTAGCTTTTGCACGTTATAAGTGTACAAGTTAATCCAGATGTGGACACCTTGCTCGTGGTACCTAAAGGGGTGTCCGCTATACCCTCCTAACAAGTGCAATAGGATCATTTAGGTTGCTGCATCTCTTGTGCAATTGAGACTTCCTTGGCATTTCCCTCTGGGTGATAGCAGTCTGTTTTGCATATGGAATATTCTTCTCTGTAATTGCACCATTGTGCTACAACTGAGCGGGGACCCACCATAGGTCAGGCCACTAGTGCTGTTTCCTGTTCTCAGGACCCTCATTAACTTTCAGGGTTATTCAGAGAAAGGTGAAACTCTGGAGAAGTGAAAATTCTAGGTCAAAATAGCCAAATCAGAAACATTCTCCCATTTATCTCACTTTCCGAATCAGATATTTTGACCTAGAATTTTCACTTCTCCAAATGTTCTCCAGAGTTTCACCTTTCTCTGAATAACCCTGATAGTGTTTATTTGCATTCAAACTAAATCCTATATAAAATAGACAATATGTATGTTGTTTCAATGTTTAATACAAACATATATATAGATAAAACGTATGGCACATTAACAATGTTAAGTATGCTGGAAATATATTTTGTATGGCACATTTTAGAGCTCACCAATGCTTTGTATGTCATTTAATTATTCGCCAAAAACATAATTTTGGTTTAATTTTTCTTGTTTAGGACTTTTTTGTAATATGCATTGTGCAGAATCTCATAAATGTGCACAATATCTATGTCTAATTCCTTTAAACTCTCAAGACCTCTATAAAACAAAAGAGTCTTCGCTATCAAACAATAACAATGATTGGAAGATTCAAATGCATTGAACGAAGGCAAACATGATTAAACTTTCATCCTGCAAACATTTAATCCTTGGGTTACAGTCTTACATGAAAGACCTGTAGAGCTTGCTGTCCATGGAGGACTCCATGAAATGGTCTTGAAATGGCTAAAACATAGGTAATAATAGAGGTCTGGCATTAAAGGGGTGAGTGATGGACTTCAAACGCTGGCAGGAGACCGCAGCATGAACAGAGCATTGGAGTTCAGTCTCCAACTTTTATTTTGTTCTCTTTGAAGAATGAAAATTGGAGGGGGAAAAAATCAAACATTTTTGACATAAACTCTGACACTAAAATTGCAAGAGAGTGAGAGATGAAAAGCAGGCTATCTTGATTGTCTACAAAATAAGAAAAGAGTAGCTCTGTAATCATTGATCCTGAAATGTTTGCTGCTAGATTACTGCTCTCAATGTGAAGTGTACGGAAAGGATGAAGGAAAGGTATGTACAGAAGAAAAGGATAGTTTGCGCCTGAACAACACTTTAACCCGTTGAAGGATGTATACAACAGGAAGCCATGATGATTGAAAAAGATGCTGTGAACACTCATATTTAAACTTCATGCAAGAATAGTGGCGCTAGAAACAAATATTCCACCTGCATAATAAGGAGTGAAGATTCAAAGATTTAGTGTAAAAACAAATCTTAAATGATAATATATATATATCAGACCAAACTGGCAGCGGCTGCAGTGCAATCAGCTTAACATGAATTTTATATAAGGGTGCTACTGAGACCATTGAATACAACATAACATATACAATGCACCTAACTATAACAGTAAATATTTTAATCACCTACAGTAAGTAGAGGAACAATGATAATCTGAATTTGTGACAAATCGCTCTCATGGTTCCCATAGATGGTTTTAAAATCTTTGATGTAATAAGTGGAGTGCACTGTATATGGCATGATACATATATCAAGAGGAAAATGAAAAACAAGAGACCAACAAATGCAGATGAGTTGAAGGCCACTGTCAAAGAAACCTGGGCTTCCATAGCACAGCAGCAGTACCACAGACTGATCACCTTCATGTCACGCCGAATTGAGGCAGTAATTAAAGCAAAAGGAGCCCCTACCAAGTATTGAGTACATTTACAGTAAATGAACATACTTTCCAGAAGGCCAACAATTCACTAAAAATTTCTTTTTTTATTGGTCTTAGGAAGTATTCTAATTTTTTGAGATAGTGAATTGCTGGGTTTTTGTTAAATGTGAGCCAAATCATCACAATTAAAAGAACCAAAGACTTAAACTACTTCAGTCTGTGTCCATTGAATTTATTTAATACACAAGTTTCACAATTTAAGTTGAATTAATGATATAAATGAACTTCTCCATGACATTCTAATTTGTTATATATATATCGGGCCCCAAGCATCCACTGCAACTGGGCATCCACTGCAACTGGTCATCATGCCTACCTCCTAGCTGATGAGGGTCCAACAAACCCGAAACAGCGCTGTCCTGGGAGTGGCTTTGACCAGTTGCATAAACCTTATCTCTGCTAGAAAGCCACAGTGTGGCATAGCATTGATTTTAGGGATCTGTGTAATAACAGACCCAGGATGCATAAAAGTGGAACAGATGTCATTTGCATATCCTACCCAGAATTCCTTGCTGCATATGGGGAATGTGGCACAGGAGCTCTTGAATGCAATTCATCGAATTGCTGTGATGTGCAAGTGGCTATATAGATAGATATATATATACCTATGATCTGTCCTCTCTGTTTACCTTTCTTGACCATAGGATTCCACTATTGGTACATACGACCCCCCCCCCCTTCTGCTTGGTTCTTTATTGTTCCTTTCCATGATTTTGTTCAGTATAGCTTCAAGACCTGAGGAAGAGAGTAATACTTTTGAAAGCTTGTCGTTTAAATCTTACGTTAGTCCAATAAAGAAGCATCACTACTACTGCTATCCTCATCTGATTTTTATATTTATATATACTGTATAAGCATTTAAGTTGTGGTGGAGAGCAAAAAAGTGAGATTAAAAGCCTCCAAACTGCAAATAATAAAGTTTATAGTTGCAGAGGACATACACACATCCCAGCAATTCAGAGAACCGTTTACAGAGCTCATGTGCTACATTCCGCATATGCAGCACAAAACTCTGGGTAAGATATGCAAATGAAGTCTACACCTTCTCACCCTTTTTGCATCTAGGCTCTGTAATAACACAGAACACTGTTTGTCTAATGCCATGCTATATTAAATGGCTTTTTTTTTTTAGCAAAGGCCAGGGTATGCCACCAGACACAATCACACTCATTTGCCCTCATCAACAGGAGATAGAATATAACTGGTTGCTAATGATGCTTAACCCCTAGGGTAAATCAAGCATTAGCATAAGCATTTGAGTTGTGGTGGAGGGCAAAAAAGTGAGAGTAAAGCCTCCACACAACAAATAATAAAGTTTATAGTTGCAGAGGACATTTACACATCCCAGCAATTCAGAGAACCGCTTACTGAGCTCATGTGCTACATTCCCCATATGTAGCACAAAACTCTGGGTAAGATATGCAAATAAAGTCTACAGCTTCTAACCCTATATATATATTTATATAATACTGTCTTTAAAGACAAATCATAAAGTATGAATAAATGATCATTACCTGGAAAAAGGAGTTTTTGACTTTTTGATTTATCTACAATATTGACTGCACTCTTGGGTTGATTGTCTAGTTTACATCAACAAGATGAAAAAATAGCTGAATAAATGTGTTAGTTCTAATATTAAACTTCTTGGATCTTCCACTATGCTTCCTCTCTGATGTGTCAATGGACTTCCCCAGATACCTTTTGTGAAACTTGAATTTGGCCATCATTATTGTTGAGAAAGACAAAAAATGCTGTTAAGTATATGTGATGCAGGAGCTGGGGGCCCCTGTTAGTGTTGTGTGTATGAAACCCAATGGCAAGCCAACGAAGAAAGGAGATCAAGAGATAATGTAGCAATAACTCAGGTTTAGTGTAATAGAAGCAAATACAAAGTCCAGAGCAATAAGCGGCAACTAAAGGTGGTCTTCTTGGGTAGTAATGAAACACAAAGTCCAGAACAATAAGCGGCAACTAAAGGTGGTCTTCTTGGGTAGTAATGAAACACAAAGTCCAGAACAATAAGCGGTAACTAAAGGTGGTTGTTGAAGGCAACCTGGGTCGAGGGGCAGAGGAGGTAGCATGGTCGTTGAGACAATCTGGGTCGAAGGGCAGGAGAAGGTAGCGTGGTCGTTGAGACAGTCCGGGTTGAAGGGCAGGAGAAGGTACCATAGTCGTTGAGACAAGCCGGGTCGATGGGCAGGAGAAGGTAGCATGGTTGTGGTCGGCGGAGCAGGGCATGACAGGACCCCCCACAGTGGTGTATTTAGGTTTTGTGCTGCCCTAGGCCTAACTAAACTCGTGCACCCCCTAATTTAAATTTGAGGCACCCCTTCCTGTCAAGGGCACACCTCTTCCTGGTTAATCCCCACCCTTCCTCTTTAAGCTCCAAGTTTTCCTCTTAGAGCTTCGCCTTTTCCTCGCTTTATATTAAAAGTGGATACCAAGTGCCTACTTGTATATTTTGTATACCATTTCAAATGTATCTATTGAAAATTATGAAATGTTTAAATTCAAGCATTTTTACAAAGAACGGCCACGCATGTCAAGTATACTGGATCACAGCCGCTCTAATTGGTTGAACAATAAAATCCACAGAAACGTGCACTGCATATGAGTGTATCACAGAGCTGCACAGCAATAAAACCCACAGAAATGGGCACTGTGTATGAGCATATCAGAACTGCACAGCAATAAAACTCACAGTAATGTGCAGTGTGTATGAGCGTATCCCAGAGCTCCAGGGCAATAAAACTTACAGTAATATGCAGTGTGTATCACAGAATCCACAGCAATAAAGCTCCCAGCAATGCAATGTGCAGTGTGTATGAGTGTATCAGAATCCACAGCAATAAAACTCCCAGCAATGCAATGTGTGGTGTGTGTGTCAGCGTATCAGAATTCACAGCAATAAAACTCACAGCAATGCAATGTGTGGTGTGTGTCAGCGTATCAGAATCCACAGCAATAAAACTCCCAGCAATGCAATGTGCGGTGTGTATGAGTGCATCAGAATCCACTGCAATAAGACTCCCAGCAAACCGAGTGAATATGAGCACACAGCAATTATTTATTCTATATTTACCAGCCTCCGTCCGCGGTAGGGCTGTGTGCAGAGTCAGCAGGGACTGTGTACGGACTCAGCAGGAGGTCCCTCCAGGTCACGTTAGGATCGCGGCTGTGCCTATGCATGGAGCCATCTTGTCAGCAGTGGGGTGCCACTGCCAGAGGGTGCACCGTGGCTTTGATTCCCTTCCCGGTGGGTGTTCAGTCCAAAATAGAGTGAGAGTCCGTGTTAACAAAAGGGCAGGCAGCTGCATGCGTGCGTGTCACGTGGTTCAGCCAGTCAGGTGGTACTGAGACTCAGTACCAGCTCACTGACCGGACCGCTTGACCTGCACGCACGCAGCCTCACCAGGAGCCAGGCAGCTCAATGACAAATTTCTATCACTGCAGTGCTGGTTAAGCAAAGGTCCACTTTAAACAGCAGTAAGAAGACAGGGCTTCAGATTCTGCTGATACCCCCACCTTTACCTGCCTTTTACTGTCATCTTCTCTCTCTGCAAACAAATCACATCCCCCTCCCCTCTCCTAGAGCTGCTGCAGGGCAGGGGAGGAGCTATGGAGGGAGGAGAGGGGGATTTTTATTCTATTCGATTTTATTCCGTATGCAAACGCCCTGCTCCGCTGCTCATTGTTTGAGAACACTGCTCAAAGCTGACACACAGTGACAGTGGCACCTCCTAGTACCCCCTAATGACACCCAAATAATCACTGGTACCTGGGGCGGCCCGCCCTCCGCCACTCCCCTAAGTACACCACTGCTCTGTGATATGCTCACACACAAGTTTGGCGAACTGCCAGCAAGTACGGTGCTGTTTGAGGGCATTGCAAATCCCCATAGAGAAGTAATGGTTAATCTATTCAGAGAACACCAATCAGCAGAGAAATGGCAGTGAAATGCCCTGATGTTCGGTGGTTTCAATCAGCAGGTTTATTCAGGCGAACCCCATAGGTTTCAATGTTAAAAATATTCCCGTTTTTATGCAATATCTAATAAACCATTTATTATTTTAATCTGCAGTAAAAAGTCTTTATTGATTTTTTTTAGTACCTTTTAATAATTTTTAAGCAAAGTTTCCCCCCTTTTTTTTAATAACGGTTTTTATTTTTCCTGTAACAGAACTTTTTATTATCAATCATAGGATCTTATATGTAAATTCCAGACATTTTCGTTCAGTAGTTCTTTTGAAAACAGCAGGCCATGGGTTTGCGTGGCAACATTCAGCGGCCGACTCCATGCACTTTGGGGACCCTGCGGTGAATGGTGAATTCACTGCAGGGTGGGGAAATTTTATTCCCCGAAGTGCGGGGAACTACAGAACACCAAAATGTTGGCGTCATTTCTGTGCTCTGTGAGTTACCCATTTAGTGGTGAGGTTTTTTGCTGCCCCCTGGAAAGTGAAAGCCTAGGCCTTGTCTACCCAGGACATACTTGAAAATTAGTGAAATCTCAATGTATCCTTCCTGGCAAAATACTTTGCAAAAGTAAAAAAAATAATAATAATTTTTAGGGGTGGGGCCACCAGTGCGGGCCCCGCCCCCTGGAAAGTGCTGCCCTAGGCCTAGGCCTTGTTGGCCTAGGCCAAAATACACCACTGACCCCCCACCAAGGCGTGACCCCCGGGTGCGCCCAGTCGATGGCTTGGAGGGATAACGGAGATGAAAGGCACAAACCTTTGCAGGAGAGTGGATATTGGTGACAGGTTCCCAGGACCGTTCTTCAAGACCGTATCCTTTCCAGTGTACCAAATTCTCCAATCTACCATAGCGAAACCGAGAGTCCAGAATTCCGGAGACTTCATACTCCTCTTCCCCAGGTAAGGAAACAGGAGCAGGCGGTTCGGTATTTCGAACAGGGAAAGGATTATCATACCAAGGTTTCAGGAGGGACACGTGGAAGACAGGATGGATTCTGTGGGAAGGAGGGAGAGTTAAACGGGCAGTCACGGAGTTGATCATTTTGAGGATCGGGAACGGGCCTATGTAGCAAGGACCTAGTCTCTTTGACGGACAGTCCAGTCGGAGATGAGCAGTGGACAGCAACACCTTGTCCCCAGGTGCATACGTATGAGCTTCTCTTCTACCACGATCAGCATATTTCTTTTGGTTCTGTTAGGCTAGTTGCAGTTGGTGACGTAATGTTTATAACTGAACGTATAGGGCTCTCAGACGGGTTGACATCTCTGGAACTGGAGTGTTGAGCGGCATCTCTGGAAGAGTGCTAGGATGATACCCATAATTGGCAAAAAAGGAGTGAAACGAGTTGATGAGTGTACCTGGTTATTGTAAGCGAATTCGGCAGTCGGTAGGACGTCTATCAAGTCGTCTTGTAGATGCGCGGTGAAACAGTGAAGATACTGCTCCAGTGTCTGGTTCATCCGCTCAGTTTGGCCGTTACTCTGTGGATGAAACGCTGAAGAGAGACATCTGGCGATCCGCAGGCTACGGCACAGTTGGGACCAGAAGCGGGATGTAAATTGGGACCCTCTGTTTGAAACAATGGAGCGAGGAGTACCATGGAGGCGGAATATTTCCTTGATGAAGAAGGTGGCTGTTTCAGCAGCGGTAGGTAGGCCGACTGCTGGTTTGAAATGGGACATCTTGGTACAGTAATGAAACACAAAGTCCAGAACAATAAGCGGCAACTAAAGGGGGTCTTCTTGGGTAGTAATGAAACACAAAGTCCAGAACAATAAGCGGCAACTAAAGGTGGTCTTCTTGGGTAGTAATGAAACACAAAGACCAGAACAATAAGCGGTAACTAAAGGTGGTTGTTGCAGGCAACCTGGGTCGATGGGCAGAGAAGGTAGCATGGTCGTTGAGACAATCCGGGTCGAAGGGCAGGAGAAGGTGCCGTAGTCGTTGAGACAAGCCGGGTCGATGGGCAGGAGAAGGTAGAGTGGTCGTTGAGGCAATCCGGGTCGAAGGGCAGGAGAAGGTACCATGGTCGTTGAGACAAGCCGGGTCGATGGGCAGGAGATCAGAGAATGGAATATCTTGGAACACAAGGGAACACTGGCAGACTGGAGCGGTGAGGCCACAGTATAACCTGGTTAATGAACTGAGAAAGGCGGCAGGTTTAAATAGGGTTCAGAGGATCATAGAAACACCGCTGGGAATTGTAGGTGGAGTTGGGATACCTGAGTACTTAATAGATTAATGGGAGGAATACGAGGATCTCCAGAACAGGTGTCATGCAGTGCCCGTAATCGACCAGCAGAGGCCGCCAGAGTACCAGGAGTTTAGTTTTTTAAGGAGATATGCGATCGCGCGTGCGCGCTTAGTCTCTCGGCATTCGGCTCCTGTCGGCGGCGTGGGGCAGACCTCGAGCTCTCCCTTCCAACTTACGGGCAGAGAGTGTGGAGCGGCACGCCACGAGGGACCTTGGGTGAGTATACTATGTGTGCCAACATGGCGGCCGGGGCCGTGAGCAGACCGTGGAGCTGAGCATGACAGTATAAGACTTTGGGGGTTATTCAGAGAGTTCCGAAATGTGGCCGAAATGTAACCGGACATTGAATTTCAGCGAACGGGGACATTTCGGGGCCATTCGGCTATTCAGAGAGAAGGCAATTCGCCAAATTTTTTGCTAATTGCCTGCCCGTGCAGTGCCTGTTCGAGGGCAGTGAAATCCCCCATAGAGAAGCAATGGTTCATCGATTCAGAGAACACCGAACAGGAATGTCAGTGAAGTGCTCTGCTGTGTTCGGTGGTTTCATTCATCAGGTTTATTCAGGCGAATCCCATAGGCTTCAATGTTAAAAATATTCCAGTTTTAATGCAATATCTCATAAACCGTTTATCATGCTATTCTGCAGTAAAAAGTCTCTTAATTGTTTGATTTTTTTAAGATCTTTTAGGCATTTTGGGGGATTTTTTTGTCAATTTGTTTTTCATTTTCTTAAAATCGTTTTTCATTTTTCTGTAACAGACCTTTTTATTATAATTCACTCGATCTTATGCGTAAATTTCAGACATTTATGTTCAGTAGTTTTTTGCAGACAGCGTTTCAAATTTCAAACTTTCAAGCGAACTGTTTTTGGTTTTTTTCACCCCGGTCGTCTGTGTGTCGGCTTTTTCCGGCTGCTGCTCTGCGCTGTTATCGGTGGCTAGTCGGGTTTCTCCGGCGTGTTCGGCTGGGTTTTTGCGGCAGTTTCTGCTGATTTTCGGTGAGTGTACGGTGAGTATTCGGTGAGTGCTCGGCGAGTGTTCTGCGGGTTTGCAGCAAGTATTACCTGAATACACTGCAGGGTCAGCAAACTAGGAATCGCCAAATCGCCCCGAAGTGCGGGGAACGAAAAGTAACCGAACGTGCGGTGACTTTTCGGATCTCTCAGAATAACCCTGTTTGTGTGCAATGGGGCTAAACAAATATTTTAACACTTTCTTCGCACAAACCTTAATAAACTGTATTTCTTTGTGATAGTCACTTATGTGTATATTAATCCTGGATGCTGACATAAAATAGAATCATCTTTGCATCTGGATCAATAATAATGACAGTGTGAGTTCCTTAGTATATTCTGCTAGTATATAACCACAGTTTAACAACAATTTCATCCATTAGGACTGGAATAGTGTCACTCAATATACTGGAAAGGAATATTATGAATTAGGAAATTCTACAGTACAATATTATTTCACTGTTGATCACAATGCTATACATTCATTGCTATATGTATCAACAGCAGAACAGATAAAATAAAATCATACATACACAAAAGAAAAAAATTTAAACCTTTAGATTGGACTTGGGGATAATTTATTTATTTTATTTATAAAAGTATTTTACCAGGAAGGATACATTGAGATTTCTCTCATTTTCAAGTTTGTCCTGGGTTCAAGAACATTGAATTGTTACAGAAATACAAAATGCAAGATATTAAAAAAAACAACAACACAAATATACAGAGTAACAGAAAATAAATATGTAATATATAGAATTTGTAGTTCTATTCTTAAGCAGTTTGGACTTTTTATACAATTGATGCTTAATGCCAAAGAGAATCTTTTTCTAACTTTAACTCACAATAACAATATAACAATTGACTAGTTCCTGAACTCCCAATGTGTCAAGACCTGTCAGAAGTAGTTACCACTTGTATTTGAAACACCGACTCATTGTTCAAATATGAAGTGTTATACTCTGTGCAACGTGTGGTGTGTGTGTGTGTGTGTATTATTTTTTCTGGGGATTTTGTAAGTTAAATAAATAAAGAAGGAATAATAGATTGTCCCCATTCTTTGAGTTGCTTAGTCAATATTTACTGTGAACTGTGAACTTTGAGATTCAATGGTTAAAACTGTTGCTGCCTGTAGGTCCCATATTTCCCCCATAACTGAGGAATAAAAGAATGGGTTCTGAGTAAACCCAATGTGACAATATGCAGAGAACAATGTAGAAGGAAACCAAGGACATATCTTTTACTATTATTAAAACTTACTGGATTACTTGCCTTTCTATTAAAATATATAATGAAGAAGCCAGTTCCTGCAACAGTGGTCTTTTATTCTGTTCTATCTAGAGCTGCAACTATTGATTATTTTCATAATCGACTAGATGGAAGATTATTTTTTCGATGAATCAATTCGTCGTATAAAAAAAAATGTTTACTTAAAAGGAAGACTATCTAAAATTCAACCCCTTCCCCCTTTTTCTTTCTTATGCAATTTGCATAGTGTAAACTGGTGGGCTTTTATTTATGCCCCTTCAGAAACAAATCTGCCTTGGGATCAAAAAACAACGACATGGAGCGGAATCATGCTGCAATGATGACCTGGCTGGAGGTACAATAATACATACATAGTACGGGGGGGGGGGTAGTCTGGGGGGCATAAATAAAAGCCCACCAGTCTACCTCATGACTGAAAAGCAGCATGAGCAAGTTATGTGTGGCTTCGTTTTTGGATAGGACTCACCCTCACTAGAGGTGCCGTGGCGGGTGAGCTTACTCTTTTAATGGCCATTAATAGAAGCCAAAGCCTCTAATTGTATTTTGTTTCACACGGTATAATGGGAATAAGCGCAGATGGCATTTTCTCTCTTTGTTATGTTTTATACATGTTGCTGGGATGGATGCATTTGGTGGTTGCAGCCGCCCCATCGGGAAATAGGTGTGACCCACACCCCTCCTGTGTTATATATACAGAATTATAATTGCTTTGATGCCTGTTAAAAATGTGCAATTTGTTTCGTTCCGAATCCAAATTCAGACAAAAATCACCATTTATGTATTTCGGGAGCATTTCCAAACACGAAAATCGGTCGTCCGACATTTTGAATCGATCTGAAATTACGAATCACGGTTAACACACAAATGAAAATCGATTCGAAATGGACCCGAAACAAAAAGAAAATGGAAAGAAAATGTAACAGAATGCTGGAAAAACAGAACAATATGACCAAAAACTAAAAAAAATCAGAATCAAATTATCTGAAACCAAAGAAAAAATGAACCAAATGATCTGAAATGAAAAAAAAACAGAACAAAATGACCTAAATCAAACAAACAAACAAACAAACAAAAAACGGAACCAAATGATCTGAAATGAAAAAAAACGAGACCAAAATTATCTAAAACGGAACCAGATGATCCAAAAATAATTTTAATGCAGCATAAGAATCCACACACTGCTGTCTCTGCAGTATAATTAGTGCAGCATATTTAATTTCTAACTGGTTTTTTTCAGAAAGGCAGTACTTTCCAACTGACAATTTTGGAATTTCAGTGTCTGATCCCCCTCTTTGGAATTCCTAACTGGGACTTTTGCCAGTTCAGAAAGGATTTTAAACATTGTTTTTAAATTCTTGTATGCAAAGAATATAAACCGAATGAAGACCCATAAGTGCTTCTTCTCGGTTCTCTATATAAAGTTTGGAGGTCTGCAGATTCAACCTTAAACACTTAGGCTGGGTTCACACCTACGCGATTTTTATATGCGTGCAATACGCGCGTTTTTTTACGTGCGTTCGCGCATACGAAAAACCCGTGAACGCACATTGCAGCGCGTTCGCGGCTATGTCTATGGCCACGTGCGTGCTGCTATATGCACCAAAGAAGCTCCCGTACTTCTTTGTGTGTAGGACGTTTTAAAGCGCGTTCCTACGTGCTTTAAAACGCTTAGGTGTGAACGGGTCCCATAGAAAATCATGGGATTTCCCCGTTCATAAGATGTCAATTCTCCCTCAGTGACAGATGTTCTGAGTTTTCTGTAAAGCCTGAGCCTTACTTCACTGAAGGTCCGTGTTGATTTTTTTATCGGCTTTGATTAGCAAATCAGAAGCCTTGGTTTGCCACAGTCTCAAAGAGAATTAATCCACCAGTGAAGTCTTTTATTCCACCTTACACCAATCTACAGCTTTGTATGTGTTCACTCAGGAACCATTTGAACCTCTCTTAGAGGTGGCTATGGTTTTCTCCTAGCATAAGATGCCCCCCTTTGGAGGATGTCCAAAATTCTAGCATTTGCTACTAATCTGCCATTTCCTAATGTCTTGGCAAGAGAGAGGTTCTTTGACCCATGCCAGAATTTCTTCCAAAAGCTCTTTGCACATTTAACTTTAAACAGAACATTTCCTGACAAGTTCCAACAGTGGCATTAAGTCAACGAAGCATGGGCTCTTTTCATATAGTTATAAAGGACTCCCCTTTTCTGTAAATCTCCACATATGTTTGTTATTCCACATGGACATTGTTTTAGTGAAGCTGCTCAAGGACATTCACAGCCACAGCAATGGCGTGAGCATATCAAGCCAAATCTCTACCGATTACTAAAGGCTTAAGAGCTTTTACAGACACACTTATGAGGTTTTTTTTCTGTTTAGTCATCCTCAAACAGCATATGCAAAGCTGGCCCGTGGGCTTTATCACCTTTTTCTTTTACCCTAAGCTTAATGTAATGAGAACTAGGGATGAGCCGAACACTCCCGAGTTTGGTTCGAAGCAGAACCAGAAATTTCCAAATGTTCTGGTCCGAACCCGAACCCGAACTCGGACCCCATACAAGTCAATGGGGCTGAAAATTCGGTTTTTAGAGTGCCCTCCAAAAGGGCATATATGCTAGATATTTGCCATAAAAAGTGTATGGGGGTCTGGGTAGTGCCCTGGGGACAGGAAACAAGGACAAAAAGTAAAAAAAAACGTTTTTAAAGGGACAGTGAGTTTTCCATGAAATAAGGGTTAAAAATAAAAATGAAAAATTCCTTCAAATATCGTGCCTAGGAGGTCCCCATAACCTGCCCGTGAAGTGGCGGATTTCTAGGATGTATAGAAATATGTAAAAACCAAAAAATGACATTTCAAATGACGGTAAATGCTTTTCCTTTAATATATCCATAAACAACTGCTTGGGGCGGCAGTCTGTATGAAAAGAGGAGACATTTTCGGACACGCAGAAAAAGTTTACTGATTTTTTGGCGGTGAAAAGCAGGAGAATGACTGGAGAATGGAAAATTCTAGGTCAAAATAGCCAAACCAGAAAAATTCTCCCATTTAGGCTATGGTCAGACTAGCGAATTTTTAACAGGCGTTTAGGCGCACTTAATCACGGCCGCTCTAGCATCAAATGACGGGCAATGACAGCCAATATACGAAGTACGGTCGCACGAAAGTCTGGCTGCGCAACGCAAGTGGAAAATGAATGCATTTTTTCAAGAACGCAGAACCGCTAGTACGGATGTACAGAGTGCGCTGCGTCCACTAGCGGCGTGTGTGCGTGATTTGGAGACGTCAGACCCTGCTCATGTCCGGCCAACATAACGTCCAGACACCCAAAGTTTCCTGGTTTGGATCCATAAAAAATCACGCACAAAAATGCTCATCGTATGACCGTTTTCGCGCATTCCGTGACGCACTTTTTGATGGTCGCTGTGAAAAATGTGTTAGTCTGACCCTAGCCTTATCTCACTTTCCAAATCGGCTATTTGGTCCCGATTGTTCTCTTTTCCTGCCATTCTCCTGGTTTTCACCTTTCTCTGAACAACCCTGAGAGAGAGGTGAAAGCCAGGAGAACTGGCAGGAGAAGAGAACAATCTAGACCAAATAGCCAATTTGGAAAGTGAGTTAAATGTGCGAATTTTTCTGGTTTGGCTATTTTGACCTAGAATTTTCACTTCTCCAGTTATTCTCCTGCTTTTCACCGCTCTCTGAATAACCCTGTGAATGTTTAATCCCGAGGTGAAAAATAACATTGCTTAAGGCTGGGGTCAGACGAGCGCAGTTATCACATCCGTGTTGCCGCACATTTGTACGTCCGTGGCAGCATAGCATTCTGACCAATGGAGCCCCACACACGAAGTACGTCCGCACGGAAGTGCGGATGCATGGCGGACGCAGGAAACGGACGCAGGTTAGGCAAGAACGTAATACTGATAGAACAGACGTGCGGAGTGCGCCACGTCCGCAACGTCCGTGTAGCTTTGTATGTGAGTGATGAAACGAGGTCAGATGGACTGCATTTATACGTCCAGCATTTTTGACGGACAGAATGTTTTTTCATTTTAATTTATTTTCCCTGCTACATCAGTCAAAAAATACGTCAGTGAAAAAAACGGACTGTTTGGCCACTACCTTATTGTCAGTCAGTAAGTACGTCCGTACTGCACGAACGCACAGTCCGTACAAAATGCGCTCATCTGACCCTAGCCTTAGATGTGATTTTGAATTTTTTTCAAACACAAGTTAACCACTTGGCTGCTATGGACGCGCTCAGCTCAGAAGTGGTTCTCCTGTGCTATGGACGCACTGATTCCGGCGGATTGCTGCGCCCCCCGGTGTGGGCTGACATCTTGGATGTCAGCCCAGCACTCCGGGACCCCGGCGGAGCAATTAGATGTCATCGCGGCGGCGCGATGATATCTAATTCAGGCGCCCCCCGCATGTGCAGAGGAAGCGCCTGAAAGGGAGGGGGGAGGTCCTTCGGACCTCTCTCCCTCCTGATCACCGGGGGGCAGGGGGTTAATCCAGGCACCGTTTGGAAGGGCATAGCCTGCCCTTCCAAACGGTGGCTGTGATTAACCCCTGGGGAGCCTGATCACGAATCGGCGCTGAAAAGCGCCGGATTGTGATCCTCTCCTGGAGCTGGCCGACATCTTGGATGTCGGCCAAGCCTACAGGAACTCCCCCTGAGGACTGGCGTCATCGTGCATAGCATGATGACGCCAGTCCTGGAGTTAACCCCTAGCTGCCACCAATGGTGGAGATAGGGGGTTCCAATGAACCCCCTATCTCCCGATCCGTGGCAGCTAGGGGTTAATGTTTGATATCGTTGGATCGGCCAAACATGAGCATGAAAAATGTTTTTTTTTTAAAAATTTTAAAAAAAATATTTTAAAAAAAATCTAAAAAAAAAATAAACAATTTTTTTGTTTTTGTTTTGTTAATGCAGCAATATTGTTCCCATTTCAATTATAATGTGAACAATAATGCTGCACTAACGATTTTTGTATGCATTGCGTTTGTTAAAAAAAGCAAAATTTTCCCCAAAAAAATATGTAACGAGACCCCATTTCTAATTTTTTTAACAAGCGCACCCCATACAAAATATAACCGCAAATGATCGCATGTTAAAATGTGAAAAAAAACACTTTACACATAATAAATTATTGAAAATTCAAATTTTATTGCATTTTTGTTATAATATACAGACATGACATAACGTATACATATAATAATGACATATTATGAATCTGCCAAGTCTGCCGGAAAGAACGATATATAATATGTCTGGGTCATATATCAAAATATGGCTACAAAACGCGGTTAATCATGATGAGCGAAAGCGGTAAAAATGACCTCAGGTGTGAAAAGCCTCAGCAACGAAAGGGTTAAATGCAGCATATTAGGATGTTTTAGGGAAATTAATTCTCAAATCTCAATCAGAAGCAGACACCACCCCACTCTCAGTATGGTGTACAATGTATCAAATTGATTACCAGACTAAAAACACCTGGTGTTATGCCCGTTTGTGAACAGAGGTCATTTAGAGTTGATAATCTTTCCATGTACACATTAGTTTTTAATTCAATATCTAATAAACCGTTGCTTATAATATTCTGCAGTAAAGAGTCTCTTTATTTCTAGATTTTTTTGTATTTTTTTAAGCATTTTCTATACTTTTTTCAAAATTTTTTTTTTTTTCGAACTCGAACCGAACAGACCCAAAAAGTTCGAAATTCGCGAACTTTCGAACTGCCAAAGTTCGGGTCGAACTCCGAACCGTCCGAACCCGAACAGCTCCTCCCTAATGAGAATGTCAAAGGCTCAGTTGTCTATAGTGCCTTGCATGCTATTATTCTTCCTAATACAATTCTCTATTTTTCAGCTGTGGTAATACTCATTGGAAAATACTGCCATGATTAGACAGGAAAAAGGAAAGAGTCCTTCATACTTACTGTAATTTTCTTTCACCAACTACCGTAGATACTTGAATATAGCGCGACCTGAATATAACGCGATGGATAAGAGATTTATTATGGAAAGGAGAGACTACTTAAGACTCGAATATAATGCGAGGTGCAAAATTATAAAAGTATACTGTACCAGTAAACAATTAAAATCCTTCAAGGTTCTCTTAACACAGTCAGGCCACCCCTCAGACCAGGCTGCTCTGCTCTAGAATGATTGTAGTTGTTTCTAAGTATGAAGCCATTGGACACCCATCTTCATTACTTGTGGTGACATGGCCAGCGGAGCGAGATGGCCAATGCAGTGAATCATTCACCCATAGCCAGCATGCCAGGAGGTGTCATTTTTTCACCTCCAGCTCCAGCAGCAGGCTCACTTCAGGGAGGCTCACTTCAGGGAGACTCCCAGAACTTCCAGGAGACTTGGGATCCCTGAGCAATCCTGAGCAATCACACACGCGATGCAGATGTCTCAAATATAACACGACCCCTCCAATTTTAAGGTAAATTTTTGTCACCAAAATCTAGCGTTATACTCGAGTATCTACAGTATTTAATTTTTGCTCCCATCTATCGTTTCATCGGAAGTCAGAAGTGGATAACAAAGCTAGATATATAATAAATATACGGGATATCTTAATCTGGGACACCTCTGTGGATAATGAGACAAAGGCCCACATTCCCTCTTGCCAGTGCTTAATTACTAAATCCAAAGGTCTCGGTACAGAAAGTGCATATAAGAACAGAGGGTTTACAAGGCGGGCACAGGTCCGGGAAGGAGTACAGAGCACAACACTGAAAACAATATTCTTTGTACTCAGATGGCTACATAGCACTTTTCAAGCAAATTAAGACTATTTTTGTTTTTTATTACACGTGAGGCACCAATTCTACACAGAAACTGGACCACAGACAGTCAAAAAATGGAGAGATCCTGGATCCTGTTCCCCCAAGATCCACACAAATTAAGCCCTGCCTCTCACTCCTCCCACCCACAGGGACCACGGCTTGTGCCTCCAAGAATGCACAAAGCACAATGCTTTTATTGAATAAAGTAATGCAGGTCAATCTAACTAAAGCTGTGGTGTAGGCAGGATTTAACATCCAAACTCTGTACTCAGTACTGCATCACCTGCTAAAACTAATTGTCTGCGGGGCACATTACAGTCTTGGTGCCAACGTTAACACTCACCTGCGTGAGCATTAACGTTAGCCGCAGTGGCTACCGCATATTACAATCTAAACGCTAGCAGGTTAAGTAACCCGTTTGGTACCTTGCGCTGTTCAGCGTGAGGTTACTGTACATTGTGCTCCCTATACTTAACATGGGGAGTGCAAAGTGTTAATCAGCGTTAGTATTACAATCTACTAGCGCTGATTAACGTGTTAATCAGCGTTAGCAAAAAGTTAACCACAGCGAGGACTTGGTGTTAGCGGATTCCGCTTCTGCAGAATCCATTAACACATCCAAAAAAATAAAAAAAGGAATCAGATACTCCCCTCCTGTCCCACGGCGAGGACCGCGGCTACGTCCACCTCCTCTGTCCGGCGGGAGCAGGGATAGACAGGGGGAAAAAGTTCCTCAGTCTCCCCTGTGCATCACTGCGCTGACCGGCCAGATCTCGCGAGGCGAGATCCGTCAGGTCATGTGACTGCAGGCATCTGGCTCAATGGAGTCCTATGGACTCCATTGAATGAATGCTCGCGGTGGCACCAAGCGCTGTCGTGAGCATCCCGGGGCTTTGCACCCGGTAACAATGCAGGCAGCTTTTTTAGCTCCTGCATTGTGATTCCACGCTAAAATGGAGGTGCTAGGGGGAAAACTGCGAGCGCAGTTTTTCCTCCCTAGCGCCCCCATTTTAGCGTTAGGAATGTAATGTGGCACTGCATCTTTTAATGGTATATTCTGCAAAAATTCTGATTTAAATTTTTCTGGTAAGGTAACTGTGATTTTAGTGTATAAGAGCATATCTTTAAAATATTCCATGCATGATATCGGCTATTAAAATGTGTAGTCGGAATACTATTTTATTGTAGTCGGAAAAATATTTTAAGCAATTAATTTGGTTATTTACATGACACGCTCTGTTTCTCATTGATTAAAATCCACAGGTAGGGTAGTTGAGCACAAGCAAAAGCTCAAGCGTGTATTTTTTGTCACTGGCTTGCAGCTCCTTCAAAATATTTGTCTGTGTTTTGTTTTGCAAGTGATATACTTTTATCATGATATTCTATAAAGAATTAAAGAAAAAAATGCACTATAATAGAGTGACACAATTTCAATATGAAATTTATATCAGTAAATATGTTGTTAAGCTGAACACCATAAAGGACTCGAGACAGTCGTATTAGTTTATTGATTCTGAGATTTACCGTTTTGTTGCAAGTCTGCTCTTGAGCTGGGAACCATCCATAATGAAACACATGACTACATTTAAACACATAACAAAAAAAATCAAGTAAAATCTAGCAAAAAACTGTGTGTTGACAAAGACATGAAAACATTCCAATTACCATTGGAATTACCAAGTCAAACATTAGGTGAAAAATATTTACATATTAAAATCTACAGTCAGGTCCAGAAATATTGGGTCATCGACACAATTCTAACATCTTTGGCTCTATACACCACCACAATGGAGTTGGAATGAAACAAACACAATGTGCTTTAACTGCAGACTGTCAGCTTTAATTTGAGGGTATGTACATCCAACTCAGGTGAACGGTGTAGGACTTACAGCAGGTTGTAGATGTGCCTCCCACTTGTTAAGGGACCAAGGTAATGGGACAGAATAATAATCATAAATCAAACTTTCCCTTCTTAATACTTGGTTGCAAATCCTTTGCAGTCAATCACAGCCTGAAGTCTGGAATGCATAGACATCACCAGACGTTGGGTTTCATCCCTGGTGATGCTCTGCCAGGCCTCTACTGCAACTGTCTTCAGTTTCTGCTTGTTCTTGGGGCATTTTCCCTTCAGGTTTGTCTTCAGCAAGTGAAATGCATGCTCAAAGGGATTCAGGTCAGGTGATTGACTTGCCCATTGCATAACATTCCACTTCTGTCCCTTCAAAAACTCTTTGGTTACTTTTGCTGTATGCTTTGGGTCGTTGTCCATCTGCACTGTGAGGCGCCGTCCAATGAGTTCTGCAGCATTTGGCTGAATGTGAGCAGATAATATTGCCCGAAACACTTCAGAATTCATCCGGCTGCTTTTGTCAGCAGTCACATCATCAATAAATACAAGAGAACCAGTTCCATTGGCAGCCATACATGCCCACGCCATGACACTACCACCACCATGCTTCACTGGTGAGGTGGTATGCTTACTCTTCTCTTCCCATCACTCTGGTACAAGTTGATCTTGGTCTCATCTGTCCATAGGATCTTGTTCCAGAACTGTGAAGGCTTTGTTAGGTGTTGTTTGGCAAACTCTAATCTGGCCTTCTTGTTTTTGAGGCTCACCAATGGTTTACATCTTGTGGTGAACCCTCTGTATTCACTATGGTGAAGTCTTCTCTTGATTGTTGACTTTGACACTCATACACCTACCTCCTGGAGAGTGTTCTTGATCTGGCCAACTGTTGTGAAGGGTGTTTTCTTCACCAGGGAAAGAATTATTCGGTCATCCACCACAGTTGTTTTCCGTGGTCTCCCGGGTCTTTTGGTGTTGCTGAGCTCAACGGTGCGTTCCTTCTTTTTATCTGCATATTGTAATTGGGATAATGAGGGAATATTACACACCTGGCCATGGAACAGCTGAGAAGCCAATTGTCCCATTACCTTTGGTCCCTTAACAAGTGGGAGGCACATCTGCAAACTGCTGTAAGTCCTACACCGTTCACCTGAGTTGGATGTACATACCCTCAAAATAAAGCTGACCGTCTGCAGTTAAAGCACATTGTGTTTGTTTCATTCCAACTCTATTGTGGTGGTGTATAGAGCCAAAGATGTTAGAATTGTGTCGTCCCAATATTTCTGGACCTGACTGTATTTTACTCTTAAATGCTTTATTTAAAAATGAGTTATTATATATATTTGTTCAACCAATGCCTGTTCAGGTAATGATTGTTAAGAGGGAATTGGTCTAATATCAGAAGATCATGCTATTGTTGAAGAATTGAGAAACTGCAAGAAAATACCTAATTTGTCATTGACTGCTGATATGGAATTATATAGCTTATTGGTTGTCGGTTCCAAAGTTCCACATTTCAGAAAGGATCCCATTTTGAAGAGACAATGATTATACCTTTGTTTCTGCTGGATGATTACATTATAAACTGTTTATTAATCAGACCAATTCAAGGAAATGTACTTAGAAGAATAATAATAAAGCTAACTTAAAAAAAACTGATATTGTACAGCCAGTCTACTTTCAATATTATTTCAAGATCTTATGTATGGGCCTTTAATGATTTGAATAGTTATGCAATTTCACGTGGAAACTTGGTCATGTAATGTATAAAAGCATTTCAGTTCACCAAGACTATTGTTGAAATGAAATGTTAGCAGTGGATTGACAAATTTTAATTCAGGAACATTAAATTCAAACAATTTTACTGGACCTTACCTAGATTTGTGTGTAAATCTCACTTTGAATAATTTAACATCACCTAATTGTAAACCCAATAAATAGATCACACAATGTGGGTATCACACTATGTACTAATCACTAGCATGGCATCTAATTCACAGATAATTCAAACATAACACAGAATATAACTCAAAAGCACTACATCCTATCCTTAGATAACCCGGCTAACATGAGTCATGTCAAGCAGAAGCTTTGCATCCAATTACTAGAAAATCCAGATATCACTATGTATATAAACCAACAATATGGTGTAATCATGCATTGCGTCATCGGCTCCACAGGTGATGCTACTGTAGGAGGTGAATTATTGGAGCCACATTGTACACTTTAGAACTGAAAGATGGACAATTGTGCTGCATTAGAAAAAAGAAGAAAAAATGTGTGAAAGACCTCTTGAAAAAGCCTTTGTATTTATATAGGTGAAACGCGTTGAGTGTCTGACTGTCTGTTAACTGGTGTTTGTCTTTCTATTTTTTCTGGCCCTGAGACTTTAAAGTTATTTCTATGGCGTACTTAAGGCAGCTCAAACTGCAGAGGTATAGAGAGGTTTTAGTTCTATCTGCTGATCGTGCAGCCTTTTTTGAAGACGATGCATAGGGATATATATTAGTAGCAATGGGGGCTTTATGTATGGTTCTGATTTCACTTACTCCCGTTTTGCTATGACTTTATTTATATTTATTTTTCCTTTGAATATGCCTCAGGAGTGCTATTAATGTCTCCTGTTAGTGCCAGAAGTCATACATTCCACACTATTATATGCTTTTATTTGCATGGTTTAACTCCTTATTTATCTATTATTTGTTCTTCATCATCAGTAAATATTTTTACTTGTTGTTTTGTATCCTTGGGGTACACAGATTCCGTTTTGTTTTTCGGCATGAATTTTTGGCTCAAACACTCTTGTTACATTTATATATGCATTCAAGATGTCAGCCTGCTGTGGGAGAACGTTGTGATCTTCTGACATTTTGGTCAATCATGGCAGTGCGGACAGGACACAACCCATACAGGAAGAAATCCCAATGAGATGCTCAGTGTGTCCTCTGAAGCGAAGGGGTTAAAAGACAATATATGAGTTTTTATTTTATTGTTTTTCAATAGACAAAAAATTAAATCATAATAACTTTTTAATATATTCATATAGTATAAGAACCAAAAGAAGCACAGAAGAGAAAATAATTAAAAAATAAAATGTCTTGTCATGGACTAAACAAATAAAGGTAGCCCTGATCTTGTTCATCTAAACACGGAAGAATGGCAGTAATGTTCTCCTTAAATGCAACACCATTAATGTAATGTAGTAACATATGAATGTTAAAACCATCTTTTCAGTTACAATCTATTAGCATTTAAAGCAGAGCAGATGCAAGACTACACATTCCTTAAGGGAGCACATATTTTTACATATTTTGTAATAAGGAAACTGCTGTTCCCAGATGGCACCCAGCGATTATTGCTGATACTCTTACTGGTAAAATCCTACAAAAACAAATTAATTGTAGTCAATTTCACCACATGCCAGCAATAACCCATCATAAGACATTCCTAAAGTAAACCTGCCCAAAGATAATTTACATTGCACCTTAAAACCACAAAATCTATTAACCCGAGTAAGAAGAAACAGCTGGTAACAATACAATTACCACTTAGCAACAAAAGATTCTTATCATCTTCCCATTATAACAGTCAGATTTTGCATCCTGGGCTTTTTTTGTCAGTGTTTGCTTATTTTAGTGCATCAGATGTTCAATCTTTAAAACATCAATACCCAAATCTTCAGACTCCCAGGTCCAAAATATTTCCAGAGAGACCCGTGGTACATTAAACCATATTTACTTATTTTAACTTCTTATGATTCTTTGTTTACAGGCATCATCTATGGCTTTTTAGATCAATGCTGCAGAAAATGTTGCTGCTTTAAATGTAATAATATTAATGTGACGTATCACTTTGGACATGGGGCGCATGGACCTAGAAATGTATTTAGGAGGCGTAAGCCTCATGTTCTATATTATTTCCCTACCTTCTCTTGTGTTGAAGTCACTCTGTGCATGTGAGGGTGCAGGGTGTTTGTGTAATCTGTGTTATGTATGAATAATGTTTTTGTCTATCGTTATGGTACAAGTGTATCTGTTGCTATCTGCTGATAGGATTGCTGGCCGGGTTTGCTCGCCTTTTCCATCATCTTCTCTCAGGAATGTGTTAACTATGTACATTTTAGTTGTCTTTGTTAAACTGCCTTTTCAGGCAAACACTGTCCCATTATCTGTTGTCTTGAGGCTGTAATTACATGACAACTTATTGTATCAGGTCTGGACATGTCTGGTTCTCATGAGGATGGGGGGCTCCAGGGTGTTATGTTCCTTTGGTCTTAGGCCCCTCCTGGGACTGTATATATTCAACTCAATAAAGCTGTTCAGTTGTTGGTTGCTGTTCTAAATCTCAAAGATCTACGGCGTCAGCGTTATCTTATTTCTAGGGGGATATTAGGAAGGCTCTTTACGTGCACCCGTCCTTAAGCTTTTGTTTTAGGACTGGAGGAAGGCACGAGAGTCTGGGGAGAGCACGGGGGTCCAGCAAGGAAATGGCATAACAAGATGCGACTCAGTCAGGGTACTGAGATCTGTTACAATTATTATTAATAATAAATACACTCTAGGCAAGCAACAGTTTTGCCACCAAGTCGGTTTACTATAAATGATCACGGTGAGATGAGGACACCCTCCTTCCCAGCAGACTGTGACAACCTTTTAATGTACTCTGCTCTGCTTGGTCAACTGTCACTCAGACCTTGCTAGAAAGCCATCTAGGTTTCTGACAGATGCTGTAGAGTAGTGCTTTTCAAATCTGACCTTACGCTGCACAGGCCAGGTTTTAAGGATCACCTTGGGGAAATGCAGAGTGAATCCCGCAATCACTGAGCAACAAATCATATCACCTGTGCTGTGCTTCAGATATCTGGCAAATCTGGCCTGGTAGCAGGTCTTGAGGACCAGGGTTGGGAAAAACAGCTGTACTGAAAATGTATGAGAGTGTGTTTTTCCGTATAAATGAGAAAATTGAAACAGGGCACTTTTGAGAATTGGATATTGTGGCAAAGATTTATAGGAAGAAATGCATCAACGTTTTGGCTAACGTAGTAGCCTTTAAAAAGATTAGCTTTTTCTGTGTTCGTTAGTGTGTGTGGCATTGTCAGGGTCTTTGATAGCAGAGGTTATTCACAGAGAGCTGATCTGGCCCCGAAATGGCACCGAACAGGAAATTTCCCTGTAGTGCCATTTGGAGCCATTCGACTATTCAGAGAGAGTCTAATGTTTGGGAGTTCCAAAAAAAGGAGGCAGCTCAGGAGTAGGGATGAGCTGTTCGGTTCGATCAGTTCGGAGTTCGACTCGAACATTGGCAGTTCAAAAGTTTGCAAACTTTGAACTTTTTGGCGTGTTCGGTTCGAGTTCGAAAAAAAAAATTGTTAATAAAAAGTATAAAAAATGCTTAAAAAATACTAAAAAATCTAGAAATAAAGAGACTCTTTCCTGCAGAATATTATAAGCAACGGTTTATTAGATATTGAATTAAAAAACGACCTAATGTCTAGGTGCAAAGATTCTCACCTCTAAATGACCTGTGCTCTCAAACGGTGTAAACAACAGGTGTTTAATTAGTGTTTGGAAATAGCATGTGCTTCTAATTAGTCTGGTCTCATGAATTTGATACATATTTGATAAATTGCCTGCAGATTGGATGCGGCTCCTGCTCATGTATGAACAAACACTGTGCGTGTTCTGAATTCTAAGAAGTGTTCATTTCTACTATATGATCCTCTGATATGCTGTTTAACCCCTTAAGGACCAGGGCTCTGTAAAGCCAATCATTAATGATGTAGATGTTACGTCATTTGTCATCAAGGGCTTAATAAAATCTTTATCACACTCCTTAGATTTAAACGAAATATTCCAGTATTTGTATGTCATGTACCTCTCCCGAAGGGCCTATGTGAGCATACAATTATTTTTGTGTTAGATCTATAGTTTTGGTGCAAGCGTGGTGAAAGGGCTTGCTGCTTCTGCATTAGTAACACAACACAATGTGAAAATGTCTATCATAAAGCGTACAAGCTGAGTCCCTAGAGTCTCTGACTATCCATTGTCATATATACCTCGCTTTATACATATAATACATTCCCTCATCTAACAGGATAGTAGCCAGTCCCTGTGCATTTTAACCCCTTAACCCTTTCGCTGCTGAGGCATTTCACGCTAATTTTTACTGGTTTCACTCATCTTGTTTAAACGCGTTTTGAAGGCTTATTTTAGTATATGACCCAGACATATTATATATCATTCTTTCCGGCAGACTCGGCAGATTCATAATATGGCATTAATATATGTGTACATCTTGTCCTGTCTGTATATTATAACAAAATCTGCAATAAAATATGAATTTTCAATAATTTACAATGTGTAAAGTTTTTTTTTCACATTTTAACATGCGCGCTATCGCAGTTATATTTTGTATGGGGTGCGCTTGTTAAAAAAATTAGAAATGGGGTCTCGTTACATTTTTTTTAAAGAAAATTACACGATTTTTAACAAACGCACCGCATACAAAAATCGTTAGTGCAGCATCATTGTTAACATTATAATTGAAATGGGAACAATATTGCTGCATTAACAAACCAAAAAAAAATGTAAAAAACTTTTTTTAAAAATATTTTTTTATTTTTATTTTTAATTAAAATTTAAAAAAAAAACTTTTTACATGGTCATGTTTGGTATCTTTGGAAAGGCCATGCTCTGGCCGATCCAACAATACCAAACATTAACCCCTAGCTGCCACAGATCGGGAGATAGGGGGTTCAATGGAACCCCCTATCTCCACCATTGGTGGCAGTTAGGGGTTAACTCCAGGACTGGCGTCATCGTGCTATGCACAATGACGCCAGTTGTCAGGGGTCATTCCCGGAAGCTTGGCCGACATCCAAGATGTCGGCCAGCTCCGGGAGAGGATCACGATTCGGCGCTTTTCGGCGCCGAATCGTGATCCGGCACCCAAGGGGTTAAAGGCAGGCACGGTTTGGAAGGGCAGGCTGTGCCCTTCCAAACCGTGCCTGCCTTTAGCCGCAGGACCCCGTCGATCGGGAGGGAAAGAGGTCCGAAGGACCTCCCCCTCCACTTCAGGCACCTCCTCCGCACGCCGCGATGACATTTAATGGTGCCTGCGGCGGTCCCAGGTGCTGGGCTGACATCGATGATGTCAGCCCGCACCGGGGGGGCACAGCGATCGGCTGGAATCCGACCGATCGCTGGCCGCTCAGCGTGTCCTCCGCACGCAACAGTACCTGTGGGTGGACGCGCTGAGCGCATCCTCTGCAGCGAAAGGGTTAAGGTGTCAGGATCCCCATCGCTGACCACACCAGGATCACATTCCTTGCTCAGGCAGCACATGTAAAGTGCAGCCCCCGTTCCAATCCAGCAAGGAGAGGGGTTAAACAGTAAAAACACAAGCACCACACACCACACCCTCCTGCTTGCAAATAAAGAGTCACTCCCACCTTTCTACCATGACTTCGCATTGCAAGTCTATCCTGCAAACATATCTGAGCTATTGCTAAAGACTTACCGTGTTTCAGACCCCTGCTTGCTTCAACGACTATCCCGCTGTACCAGTCCCTCAACCTAGGATCACCTGCTGACTATTCTTCTGGATAACCCCCATTGTACCACGCCTCAGATCACATAATATCAGCCTAACCAAGGTACCTTCAGAGCATCCCTGCATCCTGGGCTTAGACTCCCTGAACCTACGGTGCCACCCCGGGGCCATTCCTGACATAAGGGTGGCTAGGTGTCATGTGTGGGTCTCTGATGGCGAAGTTTCTATACATCCTACAAATCCGCCACTTCACGGGCAGGTTATGGGGACCTCCTAGGCAAAATATTTGAAGGAATTTTTCGTTTTTATTTTTAACCCTTATTTTATGGAAAACTCACTGTTCCTTTAAAAACTTATTTTTTTAAACTTTTTGTCCTTGTTTCCTGTCCCCCAGGGCACTACCCGGACCACCATACACCTTTTATGGCAAATATCTTGCATATATGCCCTCTAGCAGGGCACTCTAAAAAACGAACTTTTGAGTCCCATTGACTTGCATTGAGTTCGGTTCGTGTTTGAACTCGAACTTTTGAAATTGTTCGAGTTCGAATGCGAACCGAACACGGGGGTGTTCGGCTCATCCCTACTCAGGAGAAGTCTTGAAGTAGGGAGTTGGGGGTGCAGATACGTAAAGTTGATAGCATCGGATCATTGGCAGAGCAAAGTGGTCGGGACGGGACCACTTAATAAGGGAGGAGATGTAGGCAGGGGTGCAGTTATGGAGAGCTTTGTATGTGAGCACCAGTATTTTGAATTGGATTCTGTAGGAGACAGGAAGTCAGTGTAGAGATTGACAAAGGGGCGAGTTGCGAGAGGTACGGGAGATGAGGTGGATGGGCCTGGCACAGGTGTTCATTACAGACTGCAGAGGGAGAATCTGGGATCTCTTAAGGCCAGAGAGAAGGAGGTTACAGTAGTCAAGACAGGAGATAATAAGAGCTTGGATGAGCATTTTAGCAGAGTCCTGATTAAGACAGGGGCAGATGCGTCCAATGTTTTTTAGGTGGAAGTAGTAGGATTTGGCTAGCGACCGAATGTGAGGAGTGAAGGAGAGATCAGAGTCTAGGAGGACACAGAGGCAATGGGCCTGTGAGGTAGAAGTAATAGTGGCAGCATTCATCTGAAGGGAAATGGGTGCAGAAATGTTAGTTTTAGAGGGAGGGAAGATGAGAAGTTCAGATTTAGAGAGTTTAAGCTTTAGGAAACAGGAAGTCATCCAGTCGGAGACAGCCGACAGGTAAAAAGGTAAGGATTTCGCCCTTTCTTCATCGCAAAAGAATCGATACGGGCAGTATAGCAGCCGAGAAGGTAAGGAGTCACTTACAATGACCCCACCGGTGATGTAATCTCAGAGCCAGGCACATAGGCTCTAAATCCTGTAAGTAATGTTTGGCACTGAAAACCATCATCTTGTGCCCTGGAAATTCTGCAATCGGTTTATTATTTGTTTTGCACTAGTGCCATATTTGTACAACTTGAAGGCGCACTGTGTATTTAATATATATATACTCGATTATTACTTTCTATTAATTGCTCTATAAGGCATAGTGGAATCTCCACTATACCTGTTTACTATAATTAAGTGTTTAATCTGATAACATTTTGAAGAGACCTGCCATTCTCAGCAAAAGATATTAAATGTACCCATATTCCAGTGCTGTATACATTTTTACCATTTTAATGTAATAGCTGCACCTAAGGGGACTTCTCTCTACTGTTCTACTTTGGTGTTTTTGGTTGTCTAACACATCTCGTATGGGCCTGCAGCAGTCGCAGACCACTCCAACGAATGAAATCTTTTTCGCTATGTATACTAAAGAGATAAATAGTACACTTCACATCTAGCGCCCACAGACCCACTCCGTCTACTCCCGCTAGTAACATGGTCCAGCAGGGGAGGAGAGAGATCGGGAGAGGAAAGGTAGATTTGGGTGTCGTCACCATAGAGATGATATTGAAATCCATAGGAAGAGATGAGGTTTCCAAGAGAGGCAGTATAGATCGAGAAGAGTAGGGGACCCAGAACAGAGTCTCTCTTGAGGTACCCCCAATTGAGAGAGGAGTTGGGGGGAAGAGGCACCAGCGAAGGAGACACTGAAGGAGTGAATAGAGAGGTAGGAAGAGAACCTGGAGAGAGCGAGTAACTGAGGCCAAGTTGATGCAGCATGAGTGTCAGGATCAGCACCGGAGGGTACTGGCCTTGTGGGTACGAGCCTGGTATGCAGTGAACAATAACACTGTTAAGCAGGGGGTCCAGCACTGATGTGATGTTGGGGTTGCAGAGGGATGACCAGGGTGGATGAAGGGATACCAGAAGTCAGTATACAGCAGGGGGTCTTGGGAATGCATGAGTGGGGACACGATGAGAGAACAGGTACCAGGACACTTGGAGGACTTGAGATACTGGGAACTTTGGAGGTACCTTTGAGGGGGAGAACACAAGGGTGCTGTACACAGGACACAGGAGGTATCTAAGCACAGTACAGAAGGGATATCCAGAAGCCGTGGTCAAATGGGAAAGGAGGGTCTGTTTCACAGGAAAGTCTGGAGAAATGCAGAGTAGGTCTTAACTTCAGTAGGTAAAGGCACTTAATGCAAAGGCCCTGCTGGAAGGGGGAAAGGCACTTTTATTTCCAGCAGGGGTGTGGCGTGTGTGTGTGCACTGTGATTAACTGTTTATAGTCTGGACAGCGAGAGCTGAGACTGAGCAGCACTTTTCATGGATGTGCTGCAAGCACGGATTAAGCAGCAAACAGCAGGCATGGTGCAGTCATCGGCGGGGAGCCTGGCTCCAGTGTCATTTCCAAGTGGCATTCTTAAGTGGACGTTCAGAGTTGATTCCTGGAGTTTTATCCAAGATCCCCTACGCCATCACGATCCCTAATTACTTTGTCTCCTCTCTCCACAGGTAGGCATTATCACCCATCACCCATCATCCACAGACACCCACATCTCAACTGATCCCCTGCATACTTTTGCTGGTAGGACCCCCATCACCCAGTATTCGCAGGCACCCACATTGTAGCGTTACCTTGGTCTTTTTGCTGTTTTTATTTATTTTTGTTTTTCTCCACCATTTGCTTTGCTAATTAGCATGTGAATCTCCTGCCCTATTGACACAGCCCATCCAGCTTCAGGTGTTGACTTTTTAACTGCCTGAATGCAATCAGTCCGCCCTATATAACAACTATACCAGGCTCCATTGAGCCAGGCTCCAGTGTCATTTCCAAGTGGCATTCTTAAGTGGACGTTCAGAGTTGATTCCTGGAGTTGAGTGGCATTCTTAAGTGGACGTTCAGAGTTGATTCCTGGAGTTGAGTGGCATTCTTAAGTGGACGTTCAGAGTTGATTCCTGGAGTTGAGTGGCATTCTTAAGTGGACGTTCAGAGTTGATTCCTGGAGTTGAGTGGCATTCTTAAGTGGACGTTCAGAGTTGATTCCTGGAGTTGAGTGGAATTCTTAAGTGGACGTTCAGAGTTGATTCCTGGAGTTGAGTGGCATTCTTAAGTGGACGTTCAGAGTTGATTCCTGGAGTTGAGTGGGATTCTTAAGTGGACGTTCAGAGTTGATTCCTGGAGTTGAGTGGCATTCTTAAGTGGACGTTCAGAGTTGATTCCTGGAGTTGAGTGGCATTCTTAAGTGGACGTTCAGAGTTGATTCCTGGAGTTGAGTGGCATTCTTAAGTGGACGTTCAGAGTTGATTCCTGGAGTTGAGTGGCATTCTTAAGTGGACGTTCAGAGTTGATTCCTGGAGTTGAGTGGCATTCTTAAGTGGACGTTCAGAGTTGATTCCTGGAGTTGAGTGGAATTCTTAAGTGGACGTTCAGAGTTGATTCCTGGAGTTGAGTGGCATTCTTAAGTGGACGTTCAGAGTTGATTCCTGGAGTTGAGTGGCATTCTTAAGTGGACGTTCAGAGTTGATTCCTGGAGTTGAGTGGCATTCTTAAGTGGACGTTCAGAGTTGATTCCTGGAGTTGTGGGACTGGAGGAAGGAACTGCAAAACTGCAAGGCCCACTTTTTACTCTGGTAAACTCACGTCTATATCATGCTTTCTCTCACGCTTCTGCTCTTTACTTCTACCTTTCTCCTTAAATGGAACTCCTGCCCCTCTACCACCGACCCCTACACTATCTGCATCTCTAAATTCCCTCCTCTCGTCCCACATGATGGCCTCGCATGAGCTCCTTTGTTTCCTCAGAACATGGTCTCCCTCTAACTCTCGTGCTGCCAATCACTCCCACAAATCCCATTCCCACCTTCTCTTTCTCACCCTCCTGCTGTTACTCTATTCAGGTGAAATATCCCCTAACCCTGGCCCCACAACACATCCAATACTTCCCTCTCATCCTATCTCCATCGCACATAAATCACCTCCCTGAAAGCCCAGGAACCTCATTCCCATAATCCCTCAGCGCCTGTCCTCTTTCTCCTGCACCCTCTGGAACGCTCGCTCTGTGTGCAACAAACTCACAGCCGTCCATGACCTCTTCCTTTCAAACTCCTTCAACCTCCTAGCTTTAACTGAAACTTGGCTAACTCCCTCTGACACGGCCTCCGTTGCTGCTCTCTCACATGGCGGTCTACACTTGAGCCATACCCCCAGACCGGGTGAGAGAAATGGTGGCGGGGTCGGACTCCTGCTCTCTCCCACCTGCACCTACCAGCATCTCCCTCCACCCCCATCCCTCTCCTTCTCCTCCTTCGAGACACACTGCATCCGCCTGTTCTCTCCTCTGACTCTCAGGGTGGCAGTCATCTACCGCCCACCGGGACCAACCTCCCAGTTCTTTGACCACTTTGCTACCTGGCTTTCTCACTTCCTGTCTTCTAATCTTCCATGCCTAATTCTCGGGGACTTCAACATTCCCATTGACGATCCTTCCGCTCCTGCTGCCTCCAAACTTCTTTCACTCACGTCCTCCCTTGGACTCACACAATCCTCCCTCCTCCCTACCCACCGCGATGGTCACGTTATTGACCTGGTCTTTTCCAACCTCTGCTCCATTTCTGAGTTCAAATGTCGCCCTTTCCCCATCTCTGACCACCACCTTCTCTCTTTCAACCTATCTGGACTTCCTAAACACCCTGCTCCCCCACCCCGCACACACACTCGCAGAAATCTACATGCTGTGGACCCCCATCAATTCTCCAACCTACTTCACCACCTCCCTCATACCTCATCCTTCACCTGCCCTGATGCTGCCACTAATCACTACAACACTACGCTTATCTCTGCTCTAGACACTCTTGCTCCTCTTCGACTCTGTAAGGCCCCACGCCGCCAGCTTCAGCCCTGGCACACCCTCCAGACTCGCTACCTGCAAAGATGCTCCCGCACCGCAGAGCGTGCCTGGAGGAAATCCCGCTCTGAAGCTGATTTTGTTCACTTCAAGTTTATTCTCCGGGCATACACCTCTGCCCTCCATTTGGCCAAACAATCCTTCTTCTCATCTCTTATATCTACGCTGTCCTCCAACCCTAAACGGCTCTGGTCCACCTTCAACACCCTCCTCTACCCACCTGCACCTCCCCCCTCAGCTGCCTTCAGCGCTCAAGACCTGGCAGACTACTTCCTCAGTAAAACGTTAACTATCAGAAGCAACATCCCAACACAAGATAGTTATCTGCCACCTCCACTCCCACAGGTCCCCTCTGCCACCTTCTGCCGCTTCCTCCCAGCCACTGAGGAGGAAGTCAATTCCTTATTGTCCTCCTCACATCTCACCACGTGCCCGCTCGACCCCATTCCCTCACATCTAATTCCTCCCCTCTCCTCCTCCCTCACCCCTGCTCTCACACACATCTTCAACCTATCTCTCTCCACTGGCTCTTTTCCATCCGCCTTCAAACACGCGCTAGTTACCCCTTTACTAAAGAAACCATTCCTAGACCCCAACTCTCCATCCAACTACCGCCCTGTATCCCTGCTTCCCTTCACATCAAAGCTCTTAGAAAAACTAGTCTTCAACCGCCTCTCCCTTTTCCTGTCCTCCAATTCCCTACTTGACCCCCTGCAATCTGGCTTCCGTCCCCTACACTCAACTGAAACTGCCCTCACCAAAGTCACCAACGACCTCCTAACTGCTAAAAAACACGGCCACTATTCTATTCTCATCCTGCTTGACCTCTTGGCTGCTTTTGACACTGTTGACCACCCCCTTCTTCTACAGACCCTCAACTCTCTGGGTCTCGGTGACACTGCACTTGCTTGGGTTGACTCCTATTTATCCAACAGATACTTCTGTGTGTCCTTTGTTGGTAACTCCTCCTCTTCATTGCCTCTATCTGTTGGTGTACCTCAAGGCTCTGTCCTTGGTCCTCTGCTCTTTTCCATCTACACCTCCTCCCTGGGCAAAATCATCAACAGCTTTGGCTTTAATTACCACCTCTACGCTGATGACACTCAGATCTACCTCTCTACCCCTGATCTCTCTCCCCCTGTCCTTTCAAAAGTCAGTGACTGTTTATCTGGCATCTCCTCCTGGATGGCCTCCCACCACCTAAAGATCAACATGTCAAAGACTGAACTCCTACTTATTCCTCCCTCCAATGCCTCCCCACCTCCTGACTTCTCTATCACGGTGGAGGGTATCACCATCTCCCCATCAAACCAAGTTCGCTGTCTTGGAGTTACACTTGACTCTGCTCTTTCCTTCATCCCCCACATCCAGTCTCTTTCCTCCTCCTGCCGATACCAACTGCGTAATATTTCCAGAATTCGGCCATTTCTTACCGCTGTCACCACAAAACAACTCATACACGCCCTGGTAATCTCCCGACTCGACTATTGCAATAATCTCTTATCTGGCCTCCCTCTGTCCCGCCTCTCCCCCCTACAATCCATCCTGAATGCCTCCGCCAGGCTAATTCACCTCACCCGCCGCTCTGTCTCTGCCGCTCACCTCTGCGAGTCCCTTCACTGGCTCCCCATCCACTGCAGAATTAAGTTCAAAATCCTTATCCTTACCTACAAAACCCTCACTAACTCAGCACCCCACTATCTGTCCTCACTAATCACCAGATACACCCCAGCCCGCTCCCTAAGGTCAAACAGTGACCTGCGCCTAGCTTCTCCCCGCATCACCTCTTCCCATGATAGACTGCAGGATTTCTCACGCGCAGCCCCCACTCTCTGGAACGCTCTCCCTCGTACTGTCAGACTTTCCCCTAACTTCTCTTCCTTCAAACGCTCCCTTAAAACATTCCTATTTAGGGAAGCCTATCACCCAACTCACTGACACAACCATCAATCACTCTCACCTTACAGTCTCCTCCTGTTTCCAACCCCAACCCTCCTAGATTGTGAGTTCCTACGGGAATAGGGCCCTCATCTCCTCCTGTACTGTTTGTCAAATGTTGTTCAATGTATTGTAACCCTGTCTATACTGTGTTTATTGTACAGCGCTGCGGAATATGCTGGCGCTTTATAAATAAAGAATAATAATAATAATGAGGAGCAAAAGAGGGTGGTCAACAGTGTCAGATGCAGCAGAAAGATCGAGAAGAATAAGGAGGGAGAAGTGACCTTTGGTTTTAGCAGCAACTAGATCATTAGTCACCTTGGTCAGAGCAGCTTCAGTGGAGTGCCTGGAGCGAAAGTCAGATTGTTGCGGATAAAGTAGAGGGTTAGCAGTGAGATAACCGGTGAGCTGGTTATAGACCAGGCGTTCTAAGATTTTGGAGTCAAAGGAGAGCAGAGAGATGGAACGGTAGTTTGAAAGGGTCGTGGGATCAAGAGATGGCTTCTTTAAGATGGGGCGATCAGAGCATGTTTGATTGCAGAGGGCAAGTCAGAGTCAGAGTCCAGTATGAGTCAGAGCGGGGACAACAACTGGTAAGACAGACAAAAAAATGTGTGAGGGGATGGTGTCAGGCGGACAGGTGGTTGGGCAGGAGGACATGAGAAGTGCCGATACATCCTCCTCAGAGACCAGAGAAAAGGAAGACATAGAAGAGGAGCAGGGAGTGGTGGAGTGAATGATGTGGTTAATGAAGGATGGCAATGAGGAGATTTCTAGTCTTAGTTTAGCAATCTTATCAGTGAAGTAGTCAGCAAAGTAAACAGCGGTGAGGTTGGTGGAAGGTTGAGTAGATGTGGGGCGCACTAACGGATTGAACGTGTGAAACAGACATCTAGAATCATGAGAAGAGGTAGACATAAGGGGTGAGAAGTAAGCTTGTTTAGCGAGAGATAAAGGAGGCTGTGTGAGTGGAGCATGAATTTGAATTGCAGGTAGTCAGCTGGAGTGCAAGACTTCCTCCATCTGCGATCACCTGCCCTGGAGCAGCGCCAAAGGTATCTTGTGCATTTGGTGCGCCACAGTTGATGGTTTGGCCTGTGTTTAGCATGGAGAGAAGTAGGAGCGAGTTCCTCAAGTGAAGAGGAAAGGACAGAGTTGTCGAGATCAGTGTCTTTGAACAGATCACCAAATTGCGCCGAAATGTGGTGAAAAAAATCTCAGGGTGAATGTTGAGGGACCCTGATATTCTGAACATTCACCCAGAGACCCTTAGAATCTGAACATTCACCCTGAGACTCTGAACATTCACCCTAAGATTTTGAGCTTCGGAACATTCACCCAGAGTCTCAGTGTATCTCTTTCTAGTGATCAGTTTAAGAAAGGCTGCGGTGGATCAGATCTGTGCATGCACGCAGCTCCGATCCATAGTTCTACGCAGGTGCTACGAGACTTAAGTATGTAAAGTTTTCAAGTGCAGGAAGCACAAATAGCACAAAAAAGCCTCAGGGACATCCAGGTACTGGAGTTCCAAAGCCAAGGAGGAGAAGCTGTGCGCGTCGAGGGACAAAAGGTGAGTAAGATGGGGCAAAATGAATTAAATGGATAATTGGGCAGAGGCTGTCAGCAGCCTCTGTCTAATTATTTAAGGGCAAAAAGAGGGAACTGTACTTTTCAATGGAGTGTTCCTTTATTACTCACCGTTTTCATTATCTTGATTGATTGAAGTATTGACAGGTATGTGTGTTGTGTGTAGTGATGTGTAGGCCTGTGTGTATATGTAAATGCGACTATCAGGGTTATTCAGAGAGAGCTGAAAACTAGGAGAATTGCCAGGAGAATGAACAATCTAGGCAAAATAGCTGATTTGGAAAGTGAGATAAATGGGCGAATTTTCTGGTTTGTCTATTTTGACCTAGAATTTTCACTTCTCCAGTCATTCTCCTGGTTTTCACCTCTCTCTGAATAACCCTACTAGTGTGACATATATTTCTGTGAAATGAAGAGGTAATTATTAAATGTAATGCAGGGTTAACAAGGGTAAGAATAGGACAGTAACAAAAAAAATACTTCCTACTCTCAACAGCTATGCTCCACACGCTCTGGTACGCACAAATACCTAACTCAGAGAAGCGTGATCACAGTCAGGGAATTGAGCACTCAGCCGGTATTTAGCACCTGGATGATATAGGACAGCTGAGGCCAAGATATTAGGGTAGAGAGTCTACCGTTTGGAACCGGATATTGAAAAAAGTCAAAAGTTGCATGCGCATTCTGGAGATGTTAAACTTAACATCTTGAGGTGTAAAGATAGCAACTCGCTTAGAGGCATTAACTGCTCAAGTGACGACAACTGAACGAGCTTTGTAATAAGATCGGTATTTGGCAGACACTAATGTTTAACGTCTCGCGCAACTTTTTCACATTAGTGTCTGCCTTTTAACGTCAACTATGGAATATGGCATCTTGTTACAAAAACCTAAAAACTCCGGTATTGGTGATCGCATGCTAACCTGGTTTCAATCGTATGTATCCGACTGATTGCAATATGTGTCCATTTCTGGCAGCTCCTCCCTCCCCTCCCAGTCACATGCGGTGTACCCCAAGGCTCGATACTCGGTCCCTTGCTATTCACGATATTCATAAATGACCTGCCCAACGTCTGCAAAGCCTCAACTGTACACATGTACGCAGATGACACTGTAATCTATACCAGCAAACCAAATCTCCCGCAGCTGGAGGCGGTTTTGCAAGAACAATTCACAGATGTAGAAAAGTGGATCAAACACAACAAACTTTCTTTAAATACTGACAAAACTGTAACAATGCTCTTTGGATCAAAATCTAGACTACATAAATTGCAAAATCCCCATCTATGTGTTGGGACAAATTCAAATGGCACGCTGACCACAGTCACTTCTCTCAAATATCTAGGTATGTGGTTAGACCCAAATCTATTCTTTGGCCCCCACATCGAAAAACTCTCATCTAAACTTTACCCCAAACTAGGTGCCCTGTACAGAAACAAATCCTGCCTGAGCCCCACGGTAAGAAAGCAGACTGTACAACAAATGCTAATGCCGGCTATTGAATACGGAGATGTAGTGTATGCAGCTGCCCCGCAAAAGCACCTTCAGGAACTTACTACATTGTATAACTCATTCTGCCGCTTCGTGCTACAATTTAACTACATGACCCACCATTGTGACATGTTAAAAGAGCTAATCTGGCCGTTGCTGGAATCTAGACGCACCCGTCACCTTTCCAACCTGGTGTTTAATTAATAGGTTGTCTGGGAAGCTGCCATCCTACCTAAATAGGCTGCTTCCCCTAGCAGTTCCCTCATCTTATAACCTGCGATCCAGGACCAGCACCTTACTTAATACAATACCACAATACAAAAAGAAAGTGGCTTGATCCTCAATTTCCTACAGAGCACCGCAGTTATGGAATAACCTCCCAGACGCCATCACATCTTCGTCCAGTCTTAAGTCACTGAAGAGTTCCCTATTAACATACCTCAATACGGAATGGACCTGCAAACATGTAACATAGTGAGTATATTTCCTACATATTTATTTTCTGTATTAATCTGTATATTTGTGTTGTTTTTTAATATCTTGCATTTTATTACTTTGTATTTCTGTAACGACTGTAAAAATTCAATGTTCTTGAACCAAGGACATACTTGAAAACGAGAGAAATCTCAATGTATCCTTCCTGGTAAAATACTTTATAAATAAATAAACTATGGAATATGGCCCAATATCTTTGACGTGGAAGGAGCTGTTAACTATTATAACTTTTATACTTATATTTCCCATTTATTAGCATTAGGAAACAAAAAATAATAATGTATTTTTTAGTGTATAGATAGAAAAATGCCAGATCCACAGGACACTCCAATAAAAAGTGGTAAGTAGACTTCTATCTTGCCGGAATAAAATCAGCCAAACTAGAGGTTGGTTCATTACTTTTAAACATGTAACATAGAAATAGGAGCACTTTTCATACAAAGACCCAGAGCATGCAGCATTCCTTTGTGTTGTGTAAAAGCGGGGAATGATCTGGCAAGTCTAACCAGAATCTTTATTTCTCCAAATAAAGCACTTCTGCTGCTAATACACAAATCGTCTGTAATATCGTATGGATGCAGCGTGTCTGTTCCCAGTGGCAGGATTTGAGGATGAAGAAAAACAAATTATAGTTCCCGGTTGCCCATCCCTAACACTATTAAATCCACATTTAAAATTAACTTTATTCAATTTACACCAAGGTTCAGGAGCTGCCAGCAAGCTTAACTTTGTGAGTAGATGTCCTTGTGGACAAAGTGCATGGAAGCAACCCCTTAACATCACTTAAGGGAAGGATGGATGGTCTGGCACAAAACAACACTGTACATATTTGGAAGAAATGTTTATTATTAAACTTAAAATAAACAACTTGAATTAAACACCAGGGAAACCATAACTGGACAGCTGCCACAATCAAAAGCAATCTACTAGCTCTCAAAGAATGAAGAAAAATACAATAAAGAGCAAAACTCTGCTTAACTGCTTTGGATATTATTAAACTTGCATTCCATTTAAATATGCCATCATTCCACAAGGGATAAATGTGTACAAGAAAGAAAGCTCTATTACTGCTTCTTTAAGATTGATAGCAATGCAAAAATGAATAAAATAACAAAGAGAATATTAGTCGAGCCAAATATTTCATTACACTTTCTCACACACGGATAACAGTGGGTTTTTTTAACGGAAAAAAAGATTTTGTACTGCACTTTGAAATGAAACCTGACTGTGAAAATAATCAGTTTTATAAACTACAGTTAATTAATTTATAAAAGGAAAGGTTGTAGGTTACGTTTTTTTTTCCTGTCTTCAAACACGGCACAAAATTGCAAATAACAGAAGACCAGGCAATCTCGACCACTGTTATGATTTCAATAAAACTTTTTTTCCCTACCTTACAGAGAAGGTATGTCAAACAAAACTGTTTCCACCTGTTTGAAACGCTTGCATTTTAAGCAGGGTTAACTATGGTGCACCATTTGGAAATGGTTTATAAAAATGTTTGAATACTCTTGGGAAAAGTGCATGTGCATAGTGTATCCTGCTTTGTGGTTTGCTGAACGCTTCAGAGTTTAAACTGTATCTCAAAGTCAGTCAACTGGGATCAGGGGGGAAGATTGGATAACAATTTTACTAATCAAAACAATTTTGAGAACATTATTGAGCTCCAAAGAAATGTTCCGTTCAGCGGACAGCATAGTCTCAACAAAACGTTGAATCAAATTATAAGGCGAGCTCTTTAAACTCTTGTTTTATTCACAATCATTTTTGTTAGTTTTCTGAAAATGTGTAGGTCCCCCCACAGTCTGTATTAAAGGAGTGAAAATAAAGCCAAGAACTAAGGGAATGATTAAGGTCTCTACGTCATTAGGAAAGCTTTGTGCAGCCAGGAAACTGGTTATAGTTTGCAGGTTTATATATTATCTTCATATGCGACAAAGGAGATTTTTAAGAATTGAGATTTCTGCTGGCGAAAATTATTTCAACTTATTTTCATTATGATTTATATTTATGGCAACTATGAATTTAAAAAAGAACTAGTAAAATGAAAGGGAAAATATATATATATATATATATATACTGTATATATATTTTACATCTTATTAGGGTTGTGGTGGAGGGCAAAAAATTAGATAATATAAAGTTTTATATGTTATTATGAAATATGAAGACGTCTCTGAGTTGCTGAATATCGAGGAGCTATATATATATATATATAAATCACAAGTATAGCAGTACGTAGTGATACCTTTTTTATTGGACTAACGTTACATTTAAAAGACAAGCTTTCAAAAGTATAACTCTGTTCTTCAGGTCTGGACGCTATACTGATCAGTATCCTAGAATTGAACATTAAGACATTAAGGGTCATATGGGTGGGGGTTAGATGTCGTAAAACGTGAGAGTCAAATGGTATGTTCAAAATGGGAAAATAAAGGAGATCTATATACTGATATATATATATAATCATATATAGATTGTCAGAGTGCTGGACTCCCAAATGCATTCAAAAATCTCAGTCGTGATATTGCACTGTGCACAACGGGAGTTATTAGAGCAGCAAGGAACATTTCTGAAAATTGTGCACCAGCAGGAACGTTCCATATGTTTGCATTGCAGTTATTCTGTGATACCTGAACCACAGATTGTTTTTGAAAAATATGAGGAAATTTAGCTATAGTGTTGATTTTGCGATCTATAGGTATTACTTGATTTTACTAATTGGCTTTCCATGACGTACTTGAAAACGAAAGAAATCTCAATGTATCCTTCCTGGTAAAATACTTTATAAATAAATAAATAAATACTTTATAAATAAATAAATAGATAAATAATGTTAAGTGATAGGGAGTATGACACACTTTCTGAAGAAACATTCAGTGTTATTCAGTGACTGGTTCTAGGCCACCAACATTGGTCATCAACTAATTAGAAAATCTTTTTAGTGTCAAATAATCAACATGAATTTACAAAAGTGATTTGACACAGCTTGCATTTAACAAGTAAGGATGTCTTGTTAAAACTGTCTGATTTATCACGTGTCAACAGTCAAAAATATGAAAATGGTTTTAATATTAATTTTGCTTAGATTATAGAAAATAAAAATTATTTTATGATAGTACCATAAACTGGAGCATAGTTTGCTTCTCCTCCAGGACCAAGTACAGAGAAATTCTCAGTGGTGAAGAAGGAGAGATCTTCCATGCCCTCAAGGAATGCTCGGACGTCTGCTAAGGTTCCCTAGATCAGTCTTGCCACATGTTCTGACACTGGCCCTGGAGGTGAACATGATCATGTCAGTTCAGAAACACATATAACCTTCTTACTAAGTATGTCAGTGATACCAGCCTCTTGGCTGTTTTATGTCAGCTCAAAGAGGTTACAAGGGTTTGAGCAACAAAGAGGGTAAAGAAGGAAACAGCAATTTTTGTTTATTGTGCTTGGAATTACCAAGTGGATTTAGATATGAAATGTCACAATAACCTTAAATGTGTTCAACAATAGCTGCATATGTTGTATATATGTTATCTTTTAGGTATATTAATATATCTTTTATTATTATTAAATTATATGCAATAAATTTTAGTTGCTAACCTGGAAAAAAAAAATCATGTGATTAAGAAAGTACATTTCTGTAGAGTGAATTGTCAACAGGAAAATATTCAGTTCTTCATCTTCTGGTCAAGTCTGGACATACGCATCTAGGGCTAAATTAAAAGACGTTTGCGCCGGCACAAAAAAACATTAAGGCGAAGGGTAAAACCCTTTGCGCCAAATGTCGTATTACATAGCGCAACAAACGCGCGTATTCGTCTACCGCGGGTAAACCTGCACGAACGCTGCGCGAGCTTACTGTACGTCGCGTGTCCTATACTTAACATTGTGAGCGCAAATGCGTCTGTGTGCTGGAACGCGGATAGCATTACAAATACAATCTATGTGCAGTTTGTAACGCACAGCCGCACAGCCTTTGCACACATAATTTTAGCAACTCCTAAAACCTGGCCGAACCTAAATACACCAGCCCATAAAAAAAATGCAGCAAAGTATAGTTACATATTCTACTCATACCAAACCAATACAATAGATGAAGTTGTGTGTGCATGTATTATTGCTGCAGCATATATGCTCAGACTGACTTTGGCAGGCGCAATTTTTTAACGTGAGATAATTGTGGTTCTTAATTCTGATTGGCTGAATCGTGTGAAAAAACAGTGCGCACACTGATTTGTGCGCCCGACAGTATTATGCAAGCAGTTTCGCGTGTCCTGTTCGCGCGCGTTATTGATCACCGGATGAAAATATGCAAAAGGATTGTAATTCCAGCATTGATTTGCGCGGCAAAAGTTTAACGCTTGGCGCACAAATTCACGCTGTGCGCGATCGTCTTTGCGCGAAGATTATAATATAGCCCCTAGTATTTAATGATAAAAAGGGAACCTAAGGGGAATTAATTTGCCAGTCAATAAAAATGTATGTATAGGGAAATAAATACTATAAAAATATATTGTTAAAATTACTAATAATATAAGATTTGGAACTTGTTGCTATTTGTTTTCTGGGTCAATTCTTCTCACTAATGATGTTGTGTAATTCCTTCAATATGCAATTCACATAGGGCTAAACCATTAGGGGTAGATCAATTTCACTGCTTTTCCTGAACACCTTCTTCCCTAGTCAATAATGTTTCATGGAGGAGACTGTCTGAGTGTCTTGACTTATCCTGTTCTGAACATTTTATTCTCTTGATATTCTTCAGGTTGGTAAAATAGTCATTACAATAATTCAAGAATAACAGAATTGTGCTTTGTACAATAAACAGAAAGTGTTCCATCCTCCCTTTTTTCCCTCAACCCACAATCAATGTGTTTAATCATGTGGACTATGAAGGCTAATTGAGAAAGTTCTCCATGTTGTTTGTGGTTTCAATGGATATGGGAAATTATGCAGTCTCTACTGCTTCAAATACCTAGGGAGGATATTGGATTGTCTCAGTCATCAATGGAGTATCCTAGTGTAGTGTTTCTCAAACCTGTCCTTAGGACCCCTAACAGGTCAGATTTTCCAGATATTTGAAGCACAGCACAGGTGATATGATTTGCTGCTCAGTGATTGCAGGATTCAGTCTGCATTTCCCCCAAGGTGCTCTGAAAAATCTGGCCTGGTTGAGGGTCCCGAGGACAGGTTTGAGAAACACTGTCCTAGTGCATGTGGGCCTTCAAGTTTATTCTATTACATCATTGTTTTCTTTTTGGGCAGCCGCAACCAATATGTCATCCAATTAAATACAGTTGTGTTCAAAATTATTCAACCCCCAATGCTGTAAAGGGTTTTAGGGAATTTAGTGTACATTTGTAATTGTATTCAGAATGAAATCGTACAAGGACTTTTTAAAGAACCATATGCAACTAAAATGACATCAATTGGTTTTGTAATACAGTAGTAAATGTTTCTTTTGTGAATTCTTCATTGACACAATTATTCAACCCCTTAAAGACTACCACTCTGAAGAACAGAGGTTCATTCAAGTGTTTTCAATCAGGTATTGAAAACACCTGTGGATGTCACAGAGCAGCAATAAAGCATAATAAGCACCAATTAGGCAGCTTTAAAATTACTGTGATACTCAGCTCCTTCTAGACATTTACTGGTGTGGTTACAAACATGGTGAAGTCAAGAGAATGGTCCAGGAAGACAAGAGAAGAGGTGATTACTCTTCACAGGAAGGGCAATGGCTATAAGAAGATTGCAAAGATGTTAAACATACCAAGAGAGACCATAGGAAGCATCATTTGCAAATTCAAGGCAAAGGGCACTGTTGAAACGCTACCTGGTCGTGGCAGAAAGAAGATGCTGACTTCGACTGCTGTGCGCTACCTGAAGCGTAGAGTGGAGAAAAGTCCCCGTGTGACTGCTGAGGAACTGAGAAAAGATTTGTCAGATGTGGGTACTGAAGTTTCAGCTCAGACAATACGGCGCACACTGCGTAATGAAGGCCTCCATGCCAGAACTCCCAGGCGCACCCCCTTGCTGTCTCCAAAGAATAAGAAGAGTCGACTGCAGTATGCCAAAAGTCATGTGGACAAACCACAGAAGTTTTGGGATAGTGTTCTGTGGACTGATGAAACAAAATTAGAACTGTTTGGGCCCATGGATCAACGCTATGTTTGGAGGAGGAAGAACAAGGCCTATGAAGAAAAGAACACCTTGCCTACTGTGAAGCATGGCGGGGGGTCAATCATGCTTTGGGGCTGTTTTGCTTCTGCAGGTACAGGGAAGCTTCAGCGTGTGCAAGGTACCATGAATTCTCTTCAGTACCAGGAGATATTGGATGACAATGTAATGCAGTCCGTCACAAACCTGAGGCTTGGGAGACGTTGGACCTTTCAACAGGACAATGATCCCAAGCATACCTCCAAGTCCACTAGAGCATGGTTGCAGATTAAAGGCTGGAACATTTTGGAGTGGCCATCGCAGTCACCTAACTTAAATCTGATTGAGAACCTCTGGTGGGACTTAAAGAAAGCAGTTGCAGTGCGCAAGCCTAAGAATGTGACTGAACTGGAGGCTTTTGCCCATGACGAATGGGCGAAGATACCCGTAGATCGCTGCAAGACACTTGTGTCAAGCTATGCTTCACGTTTAAAAGCTGTTATAACTGTAAAAGGATGTTGTACTAAGTACTAAGATTGAATGTCACTTGGGGTTGAATAAAACTAATAATGATGTGAGCACAGAAAAGACATTTGTTGTTATTTCATTATAAATGTTATGTTATATTTGTCTGACCTACACGTGCCTCTTTGATTTAATTGTAAGCAAGATGACTGAATGATCAAAATCAATGTCAAACTGGCCAAAACACTCAATTTCAGTGGGGGTTGAATAATTTTGAACACAACTGTATGTAGAGCTGGTAGCTGGTCTTTCTTGGATACCTTTTTGACACATCATTATTTGGATGTTCTATATTCTGTTAACTCTAACTTTGGTCAAAACATTCTGATAAGCATCACATTAACTTCTTTTGATTCAATTATTCTCCTGAGTTTTACCTTTCTTTGAATAGACCTGATAGCATTTAAAACATTACACATAGCATTAATATATCACATCACCAGTTTGCTAACAGAGTGTGAGTGAGTACTTAGGAGTCATGAATAGCATAATAGCAGTGCAGTGGGATTGCAAAAAAAGAAACATAGATAAGGTAGAGAACTATTTTATCGAATACCATAGATTAGTTAAATTACATTAAAGGGGTAACATGGTAATCTGTGAGGGCAAGAATGGGGTATACTTTGAAAGGATTGTAGTGAGTTAAAACAAATGAGGTCAAAGGGGCGCCGAGATATTGAATTTCAAAGTCGGCCTATTCTTCTCCATTCTATTCGAACCTCCAGGGTGAAATCCCATAGACTTTGCGGGCCGAGTCACCTCAAAGTGCGGGTAGAATATATGCCGACTTTGGACCCCCGGTTCTCCGCGGGGAAAGGTGCTATGTACACCCAATTTGGGGTGCTATTCAACCCACATCTTAGCTATACTAGAGCGTTAAAAGCTAAATTCTAAACCGTTTCTACGGGGTAGTTTTGGGGCCTCGACCTAGACTTACGGTCACGCCTGAACCATACATCCCAGACTGGCCCCGAGGGACTCTTCTTGTAGCCAAGACTCTGCTCTATCCAAAGAACCCTCTGGGTCCGCGCTGTGACCTACCAGCCGGGCTCCGCACCCTCCCCCGCGGAGCCGCGAAGATGTCACCGGAAAATTTCGGGCTAGAGACCCCAAATTTTGTGGGTGCATAAAGAAGATCCCCCACTACACCTGTGCCAAGTTTGGGCCCCCAAATCCAAAGGGGCGCCGAGGTATGGAATTTCAAAGTCGGCCTATTCTTCTCCATTCTAGCCGACCCTCCAGGGTGAAATCCCATAGACTTTGCGGCCGAGTCACCTCAAGGTGCGGGTAGAATATAGCCCGACTTTGGACCCCCGGTTCTCCACGGTGGAAGGTTCTATTTACACCCAATTTGGGGTGCTATTCAACCCACATGTTAGCTACACTTGAGCGTTGAAATTTTAATTCTAAACCGTTTCTACGGGGTATTTCAGGGGCCTCGACCTAGACGTAGGGTCACGCCCGAACCATGCATCCCAGACTGGCCCCGAGGGTCTCTTCTTGTAGCCAAGACTCTGCTCTATCCGAGGAACCCTCTGGTTCCGCGCTGTGAGCTACCGGCCGGGCTCCGCACCCTCCCCCGCGGAACCGCTAAAGTTTCACCGGAAAATGTCGGGCTAGAGACCCCAATTATTTTGGGTGCATAAAGGAGATCCTCCACTACACCTGTGCCAAGTTTGGGCCTCCAAATCCATCCAAAGGGGCGCCGAGATATTGAATTTCAAAGTCGTCCGACCCTCCAGCGGGAAATCCCATAGACTTTGCGGGCCAAGTCACCTCAAGGTGCTAAGATGTGGGTTGAATAGCACCCCAATTTGGGTGTAAATAGCACCTTCCACCGCGGAGAACCGGGGGTCCAAAGTCGGCATATATTCTACCCGCACCTTGAGGTGACTCGGCCCGCAAAAGTCTATGGGATTTCACCCTGGAGGGTCGAATAGAATGGTGAAGAATAGGCAGACTTTGAAATTCAATATCTCGGCGCCCCTTTGGATTTGGGAGCCCAAACTTGGCACAGTGGTAGTGGAGAATGTCCTTAATACACCCAAATTTTGGGGTCTCTAGCAGTCTAGTAGCGCTATACTCAGAGCCAAATAGGGGCTCAGAAATATGTAAATTGAAAATTGGCCTCCTACATTATTCTTATTGTACTGTATTACACCAGGGGAGTGCCTGGTATATATCTATATTTTGCTGCAGGGGAGATCTGCTGGATATAAGGAGCCACCAAGGGGTTGATGGGTACCTGGAAAAAATCTAAAAAGCCCATAGAGAGATCCACCCCAGAGCCGGATATAGGCTCCACACAAAGTGAGTTAGATATTTTTTTTTATGTCGCTGGATTGATATACTGCACAAATTTGGTCTTTTTCTCTTTTTATTTTTGAGATTTCATCAACACACTTAAGAAGAGGATATACTTCCCAAGAAAGAACAAGATGTTAATGGACATGTATGGTGCACTCTTATTAACCGGGAACGATCTTGTATACCGGCGCTACGTTATTAGTCTGTTCTGTTATTGTTTAAGGTTGCTAGAGGAACCTCCGTATATAACGTTGAGCGAAATAAGATAAATGCACTGTTCTGGCAGGCACTTCACTCTGGTTGTTATAGTGCGGATTAATGTCCGGCTGTGGTTATCAAGAAGTTAACAACAGCCTGGACTTGGTGTTAACGGATTCCGCTTCTGCAAAATCCGTTAACACCATCCGAAAAAATAAAAATAGTGATCAGACACTTACCTCCTGTCCCGCAGCGAGGACCGTGGCTCCAATGGACTCCATCGAGTAGATGCTTGTGGTGGCGCTCAGCGCTGCTGCGAGCATCCCAGGGCTTTGTGCCCGTTAACAATGCAAGCAGCTTTTTTAGCGCCTGCATTGTAATTCTACGCTAAAACGTGGGTGCTAGGGGGAAAAGGTTTTTCCTCCCTAGCGCCCCCATTTTAGCGTGGAGATTTTATTTATACATTATGGGCCACATTACAGAGGAAACAGTAAACCAGAGAATAAGAAAACAAAACAAAAATATGTACAATCGTACAATATGAAAATTCATATAAAAAAATGCAACTTGAAAAAGGCCACAGTCCTTCGCCTGTGGAACTGCACAAGTCCTGGATATTTTTTGTAATATTTGCTGATAACATATCACTCATTGGTCAGCTGTATTAGCTCTATACATCTTATACCCCATCAGATTGATCAGCATAACGTATGACAAAGAAAGGAGACTCTCAAAAGCATCTCTTTTATTTTCTATTGTTTGTCTAACAAAAAAGGTATTCATATTGTGTATGTCATCAGAATATATGAATTGAGACAATTCCCAAGTTTGCCCACTTGACACATTAAATATGGACAGAAAGATCATATAAAGAAAGACTGAGTGTACTTTCAGGGTTATTCAAAGAGAGCTGACCCCCCCCCCCCCCCCTGAAATTGCACCAAAGAGTGAATTTCCCTGTACGGTGCAATTTCGGGGCCATTCGGCTATTCAAAAGCTGTCAATTCGCTAAACATTGGCAAATTGCTAAAGAAATACATTGATCTTTGGCAGCAGTGAAATCCCCATAGAGTAGCAATGGTTAATCTATTAGAGAACACCGAAAAGCAGAGAAATGCCATTGAAATTCCCTGATGTTCAATGGTTTCATTCGGCAGGTTTAATCAGGCGAATTCCATAGGTTTCAAAAGTATTCCCATTTTTATTAAAAAAATCTATTATACTGTTTATTCTTGTAATTTGCAGCAAAAAGTCTCTTTATTTGTTTAAGGATTCTTTAGGCATTTTCCAGGATTTCTTCAGTGTAATTTGTTTTCCTGTAACAGACCTTTTTATTGTTATTCATTGGACCTTACTGTATATATTAATTCCAGACATTTTCTATGGCTTTGCGGCGGGGCGGCGGGTGCATTGAGTGGGTTTGCGGCACCTTTTTTTGATCGTATCCAATGTTTTCTGATGTTTTGTGGCAGTTTATCGGATTGGAACCAATGTTTTCGGCGGTTTTGCAGCGGTTTTTACTTTCGATTCAACATTTGTTCGGCGGTCTTTCCAGGGGTGGACTGACCCGTCGGGCACTGCCCAAGGGCCCGCGGGTTGTAGGGGCCCGGTTTTGAGTGCGCTCTGCCGCCTGTGAGTGGGTCCCACTTCCGGTTTTAAGGTCCTGCTGATTGATCAGCTTAAGCCGCCTGCTTGTGTCCACCTCGCCATGGGGGCCCTGCAGCTGCGGCGTGCCGCTCTGTAAACAGCGCCGTCCGCAGCCTCCGTTGGACTCCCACACGCACCACGCTCTCTCCACACTTGAATGGCGCCGCCCCTCCCACGTGATGCGTGCAGGGCACGCAGCAGCAGAGTGGAGCCTGAGGTCGGACCATCGGGTAAAAAAGGAGGAGGTGCGGTGTCGTGCCGTGACAGTGGAGCAGCCAGCCTGAGGAGCCTACCACCAGGCTGAAAGAAAGGGAACAGGCCAGCCCAGATTTTTGCTGTCATTCAGTCCGGACTCGGAGGGTGAGCGACCCGGGGGGTACTAAATGAAAAATTCTATTTTTCATTATAATTACCATAAACCTTTTCCAAGTTTCTTCTTATATATCAAAACCGAAGTAAGAGTTGCGCCATGGCGGAGACCCCCAAAAAGAATCAATCACAAGACTGTGTTGGTCTTTCTCAGAAGTCTAGCTTTCCTCGTTAAGCCAGATCTATTTATTAAAATTCACAGAATTTATAGCCAATCAGTGTACAGATACATTACAACATCAAAGTTTAGCCACTCAGTTAACTTACTACCATATATGGTTCACAAGAAATCCTTTTCCTACCTTTTCCCGCTTCTGCGCACATTTTCCTGCACTGAACATAACAGGAAATCGGCCACAGCTCATATCCTATAGAAGGAACAACGGTCTATGCAGTATTGACACTAACAAAAATGGAGGGGGGGAATTTCACAGCCCATTTTATAAGAACAGGCTTTTTAAGACAAAATATTTATTATATTTACAGGAAATTAAAATCTAACAATTCTTTCCTTTCATCACATATCACCTGTGATCATCTAAAAGATAAACCAAACTTAGGCAATTAAACTAATTATACCTGGACTTCAGTGTCCTTGCCTAAGACCTTTAGATCATTCTAGATGCTCAGAGGGGAAGAAAAAAAATTCTGGTATTTACTCCTAAAATACCTCAATACCTTTATAATGTACAAAAGGGATTCCCCAAGGAGGCCCTTTATGAGCATAAAATACACTTATCTATCTAGATTCACTCTTCCAGCGAACCACTTGGAGCGTAGGCAAAAATACCTAATCTAGACATTAAATAACTATTTATTCCCATTTCCCAAAATATAATTCACCGAACAAGAAAAGTATAATAACTTGAATGTAAAAGTTCATTTATCTAATAAATCAACATGAGTCAGATCTATATCTGTGTGTTTTCCTATGTTCAGCTTCACTCCACAAAACACATACACACCTGCATTCACACACACACTCAAGAAATACATTATCATTTCACATTGCAATGTTACATCAACCGGATAATAAGGAATTATCAGACACCAGGCAATAAAGCATTCTAGTTTATCGACAACTCATCAATAAATCATGCGATTAAAGAAGATCATTGATTTGGAAATTAAACTTAAGACATGTCAGTTTTACAAAACTGTTATTTTCAACCAATAAGACAGAAGACAAAGAAAGAAGATAATGTATTTTTATATGCTGATGGATTATCTTTGTGTTGTCGTCTAAGTGATAATTATTCAGTTCGGTTCGGTTTATTGCTGTGGTGCTCTGTTACGCTCTTACACAGTGCACATTCAGTTCGGTTTATTGCTGTGGTGCTCTGTTACGCTCTTACACAGTGCACATTCAGTTCGGTTTATTGCTGTGGTGCTCTGTTACGCTCTTACACAGCGCACATTCAGTTCGGTTTATTGCTGTGGTGCTCTGTTACGTTCTTACACAGTGCACATTCAGTTCAGTTTATTGCTGTGGTGCTCTGTTACGCTCTTACACAGTGCACATTCAGTGAGGTTTATTGCTAAAAATGGTGTTTAGAAATGAACTCTACAACAAAATGTGTGGGGCTTAATGTGGGCGTGGTTTGTGGGTGGGTGTAGCACAAGGGGCCCCATGATTTCCTATTGCCCGGGGGCCCCATGAGCTGTCAGTCCGCCCTTGGGTCTTTCCCTTCACTTCGGGGACCCTGCGGTGAATGTTGAATTCACCGCAGGGTTGGGGAATTTGATTCCCCAAAGTACAGCAGTATACAGGAGTATATAGTAGAGGTGTGTATTCGTTTCGAATTTCAATTTGTTTGAGAATTCGTTAATTCCTATTTCAGAAGTATTTCCGAAATAACTAATTGGTCTCATCCAAATTGAAACAAAAACTAAACGAAACAGTATATAATGAAATTGTTTTGTTATACTGTTTCACAATAAAACCATTGATTGAATGATTTCTCTATGCACACTGCCACAAAACGGTAATTTAACCCTAGCTTGCCATTTAACCCTCATGTTTAACCCTAATCTAACAATAATTAAGCAGGATTTGATTTATTGGGGGGGGGTAGTGCTCCTAAAATTCAAATCGATCCGAAATTACAAACAAAATTATGAAAACAAATCAGTTTCATTTTACTTAACAAAGCTCCCTGTCCCTGTCAATTGTCTGTGATGCTGAATCTGTTGTATTCAGCACCACAGGCCAATAGACAGCTCAATATTTAACCCTAGCTTGCCTTTTAACTGTCATGTTTAACCCTAATCTAACAGTAATTGAGCAGGATTTGATTCATTGTTTTTTTTTTTTAGCGATGGTAAAATTTGAATCGAACCAAAATTACGAATCGAAATGAAACAAAATTACGAAACAAAATTATGAAAACGAATCAGTATTCAATGAATTCTGTTTCGGAGGAAATTATTTTCAAACTAAACAAAAAATACATTTTTCAGCTGTGCACACCTCTAGTATATTCTCAAGTACACCAATGTTACACATGTGCTTAGTCAGACTATAGCATACCTCCTGTAAATGGGGTGGGAATATGGCATGAGGGGAAGTTGACCTGGAGAAATATCTGTCACACTGTGACTTGCATGTCTGAAGATTGCAAGCCAATATGCCTGAAAGTCAGAGGTGTATTCTTACATTGGGCAATTAGGCCTAGGACAGCACATTCAATGTGAGCTGAATTTTTTAATACTTGACATAGGAGAGTAAGGGCAGTTGTTTAGAGGGGAAAATGTTAAAAAATAATCCAATTGTTTTCCTTAAGTCCCTTCTTTTAGCAGTGTGATAAATTTGAGTAGTGAAGGTATACAACAGAGCTAGTGCGGAGAGTGGGAAGCTGAATTTGAAGTGCCTAGGGCAGCGCCAAGTCTTTAAATACCAATTCTAACAATGGTCCCATCCTGCAGCTGTGATAACATGACAAGCTTTTTGGAGACTTTTCTCTAGTGACCACAGTTTTACACCAATACAAAAAAAATTATTCCAAAACACCTAGCTACAGATTGCAAACAGGTAATGCTGATGTGTACCAGTATCTTTCAGGAGTTTGCTTAAAACTGCCTAAACGTCTCAAGTAATGTTCACAAACAATACTACCATCAGTAGTGAATAACCACTTGCGCACCTAGCCCAGGAAGCGCGTAAGAGAGGCACAAAACAGATCTCTGCCTGCAAAAGTCCTGCTATGCCATAGCTTGCCCAGCCGTATTCCTGCGTTGTCCTTGTGATTCTGTTCCTTGTTGTCCTCCTGCCCGCCCTAAAGAAAGCCTCAGATGCTTCCTTATTAATTATCCATGCGCTTCTTATTTAAGGGGGTCAACCCCCTGCAGAGATGCTTTTGCAAAACCCCTGTGCATGGTGCATTCTGGACTCTCTGGGCAGTATTACAATCTTAGCGCTAAAGTTTAGCGCTCATCTATGTGAGCGTTAACGTTAGGTTAAGTGTCCCTGGCGCAGTCCACTCATATATTACAATCCAAACGCTAACGGTTTGAAAAACCATTAGAGCATCAGAGATTGTGCTTTCTATCGTGAGCTTACTGTAGTTTGTGCTCCCTATGCTTAACATGGGAAGCGTAAAGGAGTAATTAACGGTAGGATTACAAACTTCTAACGCTAATTACTCGCCGCTGAAGTTAACGGATTCTGCGGAATTAGTTATCACCAGCTACCAATCCTCCAAAAATCAGATGCTCACCTCTCATTAGGCGGCGAGAACGGTGGCCTGATCTGCCTCTTCTGGCCGCCGGGAGCATATTGAGACTGGGGAAAAAAGTCCCCAGACTCACTCTACAGACCTGCAGGATCTCAAGAGCGGCAAGATCCTGTAGGTCAGCTGACCCGGCAGCACAAGCCTCCAATGGAGTCCTATGGACTCCATGGAGGGGAAACTCGAGGGCAGCGTGTTAGCTGCTGAATCACCGCCTGCCCCGTAATATGTTGCTAAAACAGGGAAGCTAAGGGGACACTTGCAGGTGCAATATTTGGACAGTCAAATATTTTTATGGTGCAAAAAAGAAACAATGTCTCAACTGGTGAACCCAGTCATTACAAGATTAAGTAGGCCAGAGTGAAGCAGTCTGACCACAAAAGAGGAGCGCTTGTCTGTCGGATTTTCTTTTTAATTCATTTTAATTTTCTTTAAAGTCAGAAAACTAAACAAAAATCTCACTTATCCCAATAACATATTGAGTCAAAAGGGGAAAGCAGCAGTTGTGATAGAGAAGTCTAATGTATTTTTTATACCTACGTTATGACTGTAGTAAATGTGTGGCATTTGTGCTCATTTATTGAACGTATCAAGCAATGTAACTCACTTAGAGAAACTCAAAAAGAATGCTTTAACTTCACAATTTACTTTCTTAATAGACATGAAACGGTCTGTGCTCATTGAAAATGGGGTGGGAACATGAATGCTATCCAGCCTTTTCCCTACAGGCCGGCTGGGAAGGTAAAATAAGGAAAGTCTTAAACTTCACAATTTCCAATAATGAACAATCATTACTCAAATTACACCAAGCACTGATTAGGTTTAAAGTAATGAAGAAAACAACATAATCAATCATCATCAGCCCTAAGGAAGTCAATCTGTACTCCATGCACACAGCAGGTGATGAGGAATATGAGCTCCCCCTACAGGACATCCCCATATAGCTACTATAGTGATGATAAAAAGTGATAGTACAGTATGAATAGGAGTACAAGGTTTTAATTTACTGCATACTTAAATATCACACAGATTGCAATGGACAGCTACAAAATATAACACAATTTCATTATTGTTTTACACAAGAATACAGCATGTACAACATTATCTTAATGCAACATGTTTTGGAATGTGATGGTACTTAATATAACTCGATTTTTTTCAATATTTTGCTTTTTTTGAGAAAGTATTTTACCAGGAAGGATACATTGAGATTTCTCTTGTTTTCAAGTATGTCCTGGGTGGCGATTATGTACTGTTAGGTGTCTTGCCCAAGGACTCTTACTGGAGAGGTGCTCTTGCTGGGATCTATCCTGTGTGTCTCCACAGTCTCTCTCCACGGTTATAGAGCAGTGGGGTTTGGGTCGAAATCCCTACAACCAGGTTCCCTAATGCCAAAATCCCGACGGCCAATTTCCCTACACAGACAACTCCATGACGGCCAACTTTCAGACATCCAAAATCCCAGCGGCAAACACTAACCCTACTCCCTAACCCTAGCCCTAACCCTAACCCCCCCTAAACCTAGCCCTAACCCAAACCTCCTAAACCTAGCCCTAACCCTAGCCCTGACCCTTCTAAACCTAGCCCTAACCCCCCAAACCTAGCCCTAACCCTAACCCCCCCAACCTAGCCCTAACCCTAACCCCCTTAAATCTAGCCCTAACCCTAACCCCCCTAAATCTAGCCCTAACCCTAACCCCCTAAACCTAGCCCTAACCCCCTAAACCTAGCCCTAATCCTAACACCCCTAAACCTAACCCTAACCCCCCCTTAAACCTAGGGTTAGGGTGTTAGTATTAGGGTTAGCCACTGGGATTATGGATGTCTGGAAGTTGGCCATGTAGGGAACTTGGTATGTCCGGCACTTGTTCTGTCTGGAAGTTGGCCGTCGGGATGTTGGCATTAGGAACCTGGCTGTAGGGATTTTGGCCGGCACCCAGAGCAGTGATGTTACCTCTACTCCAATATCAGAAATATTAAGTTAAGCTATCACACTGACAGAAACTAAATGCTTGTTACTATTATATAAAATGACAGTATGTTATCACAAATTTTTGAGCAGTTTTTACAATAGTTGAATTCACTTTACAGCTCATATTTCCTAACTTAACTTCTAAAATGAATGTTTTTTTAGGACAGATAATTGTGTCCATGCTTTTAAGAATTGTTTTCTTTGTTAAAAGAATGTGGGATCTCTTTATCCTATAGTTCCCCTCTTCTCATGAGCATATTAATAATCAGTTAACAACTGAATCGACTGTCACCTCTATCTCACACTTTAGGACGAGGATACATGGAAGGTTTCCACCTTTCATAACCTGTGGACTTCTGCAGCCAGTACAATACAATTGACATACCTTTGTGACCAGATCACCAATGACCCGTTAATTGGAAGCTGCAAATGGTAAAAGGTGTGTGTCTCTATGTTCATGTGCAGTTTTCCATTAATGGTTCAATACGGCTGAGCCTTTGCATCAGCAGCTCAAGCTGGAATATTTTTCCGCTGCTGACTGACACTGGATTCAATGGAGGCCCAGCTGGAGCTGTTGGAATAATTTGTTCTTCTACATCTAGCTGCAAATTAATAGTTCCTACACAAAGTATAGGAGTCATTAATTTACAGTAAGCTGACACAACATCAAGCCACAAACAGATCCTGCAGCTCAGTTGTAATATAGGCAGGAACTGTTAAGTCTAACATCCCCAGTGGATAGCTTAGGCAGGGGTCAAACGAACACACTACATGTGCCCATACTGATGTGCATCCCGGAGTTCACTCTCACGGATCTTCTTTCCGCTCTGAAAAATGCTCGTCTGACCCGGGCCTTAGCCTGTTAGTAGTTGTCTGGCTCATTGTTTTCTTTCGAGGACCCTCCTAATACCTATCTGTTCTTGAAACCCAAATGTTGAACATGCTATCTGATTGCAGAACATCTGAGTATCTGTACTCAGGCAGTGAACATAAAATAATATCAAGGCAAAAAAATAATATATATATATATATATAATACATAGACATATATATTTAAAATATTAGATTAAGCATATTATTTATTCCAACTGACCTGCAAGTTTTGCGTGGCTTGTCATTAGCGGCTCCTTACTGTAAATTTATGGCTCCTGTAATATGTACAGGAGTCGATAACAATGACTAAGCGAGAACAGAGAACTATTCCAATGTAGCGCTCTGTTCCCAGTTGGAGTCAGAAATGTATACCACGTCTCATAGCATTGTGTTAAGTGGTTTTGCTTTTGAAAAATCAGTACACATTTAAATTTAAGTACATTACAAAACACCTTACCTCTGGTCCCTTGGTGCAAAGATAGGTGTGATCTGCCGTATTCTCTGGCTGCAAGCAGAGGAACACTACTATGCACTCCAGGAGCCTATACCCGTGGCAGCTTGAGTATGCCAGCAGCTCTCTAATGTTACGGCTTGAGCCACTAAAACATTTGATGACAGGGAGATGCTAAGGGCTATTGGTTTGTGCCGACACTGCCGCCAAGCAGCTCTCTGTTACCAACTAGGGGCTTGATGCATTTTCAGACACAATTTGGACATATCTTTGTTTTGAATATTCAGAATTTACGGGAATTTCAATTGCCGCTAAAATATTGCCACAATTATCGGCATTCTCACCTATACTCGTTATGGAACTCTCAGCTTTAGGGAGTCAATAAAATTTTTTCATTATGCAGATAGGGTTTAAAATATGTTTTTTGAGGCAGGAAAACAAAGAAACTCACACTAAACCCTCATTTAAACATTTGATTTTCAAATGCGAATGATCAGGCGCCATTATCAGTAAGATGCTACTATTGGTGCAATGCACATAAATTATCATATCATTACCGATATCATACCAATAATTAAAGCATTATTAGCGTAAATTAAGTGAAAAATCAGAAACACAATATACCAAAATATTACAAAAAATTTACATACAGGACCCTATTACAATCTTCTCGCAAAAATGCACGTGCAACGCGTGAATTTTTGTGCGAAGCATTAAACGTTAACGTGCGAAAATTAACACTGGTATTAAAATCCGCGTGCATTTTTTCATCCGTCAAAAAATAACGCGCGTAAAACTGACGCGAAGAAACACGTGCGCATTAACATTGTGCGCAGAAATCGGTGTGCGGACTGTTTTTTCACACGATTCAGCCAATCAGAATTAAGAACCACAATTATCTCACGTTAAGTTTTTGCGCCTGTCAAAGTCAATCTGAGTATATATGCTGCATCAATGAAAAAAACACGCACAAACTTCTCCATTTTATTGTTTGGGTATGCGTAGAATGTGTAACTATACTTTTCTGTATTTGTTTTTTTGGGCTGGTGTATTTGGGTTCGGCCAGGACGTTCAGATTTGCTGTTACCACCAGCTTTTAAAAGACGTTAAAATTATGCGCGCAAACACTGTGCGTTAAATTTTGCGCATAGAATGTAATACCATCCGTGTACCAGCGCACAAACGCATTTGTGCTCATAATGTTAAGTATAGGACGCGGGCAGTACATTACGCTCGCAAAAGGGTTCGTGCAGGTTCACCCATGGTAGACGTTAACGTGCATTTTTTGCGCGGACATTGTAATTTGACGTTCAGCGCAAAGGGTTTTGCCACTCGCATTAATTTGTTTTTGCGCACGCGTTAACGTTTGCGCGAAGAAGGTAATAGGGCCCACAATGTATTGCATTCCCTTAATTTGTCGCAGTATCGGTCGCAAATATGATTCAACGGGCTCATTTTTCAGCAAAACAGGATCATTTTGCGGATTTCTTTAATGGTGTAATCAATCATCCAGTAATTTGGATCATAAAAATTGTCTAATAATCGCAGATATTTTTCTCCAATAAAAGCCCCCTAAATATTTTAAATCAAGCCCTATATTAGGACAGGGGCCCCTAAATTGAAATAATTAAAAGCAGATTGTTGTGAGAATACACATAGAAAACAATGCTAGATTTTATTAATGATTTTATTGTTGTAAATGTAGAGATAAAACCAATGAAACCACTTTGCTGCAATCATACGTTGAAGGAAATATACCAGCAATAAAATAATGTAAGAGTTTGGGAAAGTTTCTTTTAAATTACAAATATTAAGCACATTATGCTTATAAAGCCTGTAAAATTCAAGAGGTACACAACAAAACCAATTTAAAATAATTTTTACAATTGTAACTGTCGTTTTTGAATGTTAATAATAAAGCAAGATTTTATAATAAGCGATTGAAAATATGTTTATATGAAATGAAATTAGATTCCTGTGACCTAAATAGAATGAGAGCAAGTTTACACTGAACCTAGCCTTAAGTATTTCACTGACATTGAACTAACCACAAATCATATATCTTGTTATGTGTACATTTCATTACTCCTCTATATTGTACTGGAATAAAAATTGATAGAATAGGATCTCTATCCAAACTGTACGCATAGGCAATCTACCCATTAAGAGGAACCTCTATGCCACCATTTCTTGGGCTCCGGCGACTCTGTCCACCTTGGCTTCTGCGTATTGCTTTGGCCAATATCAGGGTGCAGAGAATGACACACACAGACACAGGTTTAGGGTATCTCTATGTGAGCGCAGCATCAACACTGGTGCATATATGTTCATTATCTTCTGGCAGGGGGAGAGATGGAGGAATTGTTACATAAGAGGACCTCAGGAATGTTATGCATCAATCTGTAACCTTGTCACGAGTTAGTTTGTTCTGTAAAGCAGGAAGAACATCTCTAGAACATTTTATTATGGGACATTCTGATACAATCATATTAAAACACTTTAATTGTAAGGTGAAGATTTAAACTCTTAGCTACGTCTCCTTACAAAAATACTAATCGAAAATAATCCAAAATCTCATACAAAATCTAAACTTTGTGGCCTTTTGTTAGAAACACTAAACACGTCTATATGAGGATCCATTTGATTAAACCTTTCCTGCCAAAATCAAGTTAACTCGATTTTGCATTGTCATTGATTGAAAATCAGTCAATAGCATATCAAAACTCCATTTGTATACCTTTTTAGACGCAAGAGTAGTGTGCCCCGTGACGAAATGAAATCCACTGTGAGAGTTCACTCCTGTCCCTCTAATACTGTAAAACTAGCTGCAAAGAGCAGCCACCACCTTCACTGTAACAAACAGCTCAACAAACTTTATTGCTGCATTGCAACAGCCAAGGAGAGGGCAGAATACAGGAAGAGCTCTGGGATCACTCTCTGCTGTGCAGGGGGTTATCATGATGACTGAAAATCCCTGTACGGTACAGATACAAGGTATTACTGTAATTTCCATGCAACGGCATTATGTCACATGGATATATTATTTTTACATTTAATTGGTATTTTTTGAAATCTGCATTTACTTTATTGGAAGTTTATTTATGCTTGTTTGCTGATAATGCAAAGCATGTGTGAAATTGTGTAAGATAAGGGTCAGTATCAAGAGTTCAGACTCTTTCATTCCAGCATGATTTCTGTAAAGGATACAAATACATGAAAAATTCACAAAGAGCAAATACACATTATTTTATTATTTTAACTTTTTTAGAACAGTCTCTGAAAAAATTCTACTCTATTCTATACTTAATTTAACTGTTACATAGTTACATAAAAAGACATGCGTCCATCGGGTTCAGCCTCTCTCACATCACCTACTGCTGTTGATCCAAAAGAAGGCAAAAAACCCAGTCTGAAGCGCTCGCCAATATGCAACACACTGGGAAAAAATTCCTTCTTGACCCCAGAATGGCAGCCAGATTTCTCCTTGGATCAAGAAGCTTTTACCCACATATTAAATATTATAACCCTTAATATTCTGTGTCTGCAGGAAGTCATCCAGTCGTTTTTTAAATGTCTGTACAGTCTCTGACCCAACCACCTCAACAGGCAGAGAATTCCACAGTTGTGTATCCAACTGTGCATCCCATGTTTCAAATAAATGTTATGATAATATTTTTCAAAAGATACTACTTGGTACTGAAGGGGTTAATGTCAAACCGCGCTATAAATGTCAAAGTGAAAAATTACATTTTTGCTATCTTAAAAAGGTGCAGTCATATTGATATGCAAAACGGTTTTCACACTAAATATCATATGTACTTCTGCCAAAAATGGAAAATCGTGTGTCCTAGCCTGGTTAAAACATTGAAACAAAGAGCACACAAATATGCAAAATCTACTAAACCCGAGGCAATTGTCAAAAAACAATTTCTTAATTTGTAAAAAAAAAACATTATGCTAATTATTGCATAACACAGGGTAACATGTACAAATAACCAATAATGGTGCCTGCCTAGCAGTTAAAAAGACTGCACATTCTCTGTATGTAGGAGATTTATAGTGAAGTGAAACAGATTGGTGAATGTTCTCCGTATTTTGTCGAAATTAGAATCACTGAAGCAGCTATCGGACGTCGGAAGAAATGGCGAATTGTGCCAATAACTACCGAATTGCGCCAAAGTGGCATCGGTGAATTCCACCAAACTGAAAAAAAGAAGTCTCATATTCTTCAAAAAGGAGTTTAAATCAATAAAAATGAAGTAAAAATGTATCCAAAAAAGGCCTTTGAAAATAATATAAAAGGTCTGGTACAAAATAAAAATAATCTATTAAAAAATAAAAGAAAGTCATCTAAAAAAAATACAAAAAGGTCTTCTAATAAAAAAGTTTTTTGCAAAAATTAAAAAGAATAAAGTAGTTTTTAAAAAAATTAATATAAATATAACACTTTTTTTACTTTGAAATCTATGGGATTCGCCTGTTTAAACCTGTTGAATTGAAACACCGAAAATCAGGACATTTCGCTGGAATCTTGGTGCAATTCGGCATTCTGTGAATAGAAGGCATTAAAGTCTTCTATGGGTCTATTTCATTACAACCAAACGCCACTGAATTACTGTGAATTGCATCATATTTTGCTGTCAAAGTGCCTCTATTTGCCAAAGGGACAGTTTAGTGAATAGATGAATTGACCCGAAATTGCAATTTTCTAGTTAAAGTGACAAAGCCACACACTCATTTCCATCCAGCACAGTCAACCCTACACGAACTCCCGTTGCACATGACCTAGTAGCTAGTAGCTCTTGAGGAAGCCGTGTGTCATGACGGCAAAACGCACGTTGAGCGTGCCCTAAAGTTATGTTTGTTTGTTTTTAACAGGTGGTTTCTTCTGGAGGTGGTTACCTGCTATTTTGAGCCAGCATTATGGCTGTATTTTTTGTAGTTCTTGCCCATATCGGAGTCTACCAGAAATAACTATTAGGGACAGACCAGAAATCAAACAAGCTTCAGGGTGATCTAGAGATTTATTTGATATTACACCTATACTATCTCTTTGTATGACGCCCCAGCATTTTTGTGGTTTCACCTTACGTGCCTCACAGGTCCTATATTTCTTTATGGAGGCCAGGAATAACTCAGGTGGAGAGCCCTTGAGTTGTCCCTGATGCCAGCATGCTAGGAATTTAGTTTGAGTAATCAGTTAAGAGCGGGAAGATAAGTGGGCGGGGCAGAGGAAGTAGATAAAAGGTATGGTGAATGCTTGGCAGAAGGATGATGGGGATATGCAGGAACCTCATCATCACTGTTACTTCAACCCTTTCAGAGTGAAGTGCTCTGATACTCTCAGCCTTAGGCTAGAGTCAGATGAACGCATTTTTCACTTTGTCCGTGAAAAAGTGCGTTTGAACGAATGGACGTATTTTTTCACGGAATACACGATAGCGGTCATACGATGCGCATTTTCGTCCGTGATTTTTTACGGATCTTCAATAAAACACTTTTTGCATCTGGACGTTATGTTGGCCGGACATTAGCAGTGTCTGACGTCTCCTAATCACGCACACATGCCGCTAGCGGACGCAGCGCACTCTGTACGTCAGTACTAGCGGTTTCATGTTCTCAAAAAAATTGCGTTTGTTTGCCGCTTGCATTGCCGGCCGAACTTTCATGCAGCCGTACTTTGTATATTGCCCGTCATTGGATGTCATTTGCTGCTACTACGGCCGTGATAAAGAGCGTCTGTATGCGCGTTTGCACTGCGTTCGTCTGACCCTAGCCTTACCCTGAACCAGAGCCTGTAACCTGTTCTTGCATATCCCTAGCATCCTGCTGCCAAGCATTCACCACACGTTCAGGTCCCAGCACCAGCAATGACCTTTTCCCATCATCAGCAATATCCAGGCTGACAGGAGTGAAGGGGAAACACCAAAAGTGGGAACTGCTTCTGGGAACTCATCACATTGGTATTTGGAATACACACACTGTTTTGTGCCTTTGTTTATTTTGTATATTGAGTTTATATACCACTGTTCCGCAAGACCTATATTCATGCTAGTTATTTATGCTCTCCACATCTACCACCTACTTTGAAGTTCCTTTTTTACAAATTTTTCACCATTCTGTGTATATATTTGTGTGGCTCGTTCAAAAATTTATTTTCTTTTTGTGTTTTGAATTTCACAATAAAATTGAAATATTTTTTTGGGGTACCCACACCTTGGTAAGAGGGTTCCTTCCTTGTTACTTTTATTCCTTTGATCAGAACCCAATCTTGGCCAGAGTTATGACCCGGTGCCATAACCACCAAAACCACCATAGACAATATACAGTGTGCAATATGGGTATAAATCCCCCAAAAATACCTTTATTAGAGCATAGTCAGCAGATCAGCAATTCTGCTGGTTATGCTCTAGTAACAGTATTTTAGGGGTATTTGTACCTGTGTTACACGCTCTGTATTATTTATGTTCCACATGACCATGCACACTCACATAACACAGTCTACATGCACTTTCACATGATTCTCATAACGCATATAAAAAGTAGTGCATTCTAAAATCCTTGCCCTGGTCCTAATCATAGTAAAACAGTTATGATAATATGGCTTACTCTATGTGAATAAAAACAAAATGTAAGGATTCTAGAAACACATCCGAAATCATAAATTAACCCCTTCACCACTGTGATCATGTATACACGATCAGCGGTAGCAGACAACAGCAGCCCGAGATGTTGTTAACACGATCTGGGGCTGTGCTGTATGATTAAAAATTAAATTTGTTTGCTTATGGGCTAAAAGGGTGTCCCCAAACATCACCTTTGCACTCTCAAGAGCTACAACTCCGATGATAAAGTACCGTGTTACCTGCCATTATCTGTTGCGTCCATAACTAGTTCACTTCCTTTAAATAACATTCTGGTATTTGAGGCATGTTTCCAGTACTGATGTTGTTTTTACTTTATTAATTGTATAGTCATTTTTTAGCAAATAAACACCTGCACTCCGAACGTTGAGTAATCTCAATTTTCCATTGTAATAAACATTAAAAGCACTCATTTACATATGCAAACCCAATTGTCACACTTTTTAAAAGTAGTATTAGTGTGTCGTCTGCGAAGAAACAAATTCCACTGTGCTATCTAACTCCAAGCAACCTGCAGGGAGAAAAAAAAGAAACTGCATATAGTAGCCCCAAACCTCACCATAACAAAATGTTCAAACACATTACTGTTGTATTGTAGCAGCCAGGGATTTAGCAGAATATAGGGAGAGCTCTGGGGTCACTCACTGCTATATGGGAATAAGAGTCAAGGTGTTATCAGGACTCAAATTTGCCACTCGCCTACTAGCATATGGCGAGTGGAAATTAAGTGAGGGCGAGTGGAAATGCACACGCAGGCAGCACAATAAATTATTTCATGCTGCGTATTCCAGTAGTGCCACCATGCAGCCCCCCCTTCCCCAGACTGCACGGTGGCAGGGAATCAGCTGCCTAACCTGACCCAGCTTGTCTCTGTCACTGGCAGGGGGTGGAGAGAAGCTTCCCTGCCTCCTCGGTCTGCTCGCACTCAGGTCTGATAAATGGGTATACATGTATCTGGGGTCTGATGTCTGGGTTGGGGTTATGTGGAGCAACTGGTGGCGAGTAGCTCTTATGGCCTGATTAGTAGCTTGGGACTTGAAATTTTGAGCCCTGGTGTTATAATGAATGGAAATCACTGTACAGTACAGAAAAAAGTGCTACTGTAATTTACATGAATGGGCATTATGCCACTTACAGATAATATTTTTATATTGTGTTGGTATTTTTGGGAAGCTGCATTGCTAAAAATCTCATTATGATCACTACAAATCCCTATAAGTAGGAAATCTGAACATTTTTTTATTTATTTTTATCACCGTTACATTATTTGACAAAAAACTATTTCTGCCTGTATGCTGATACTGCAGACCCCGTGTGACACTGTGTAAAATAAAGGACACCATCTAGAGTTCAGAATCTTTCATTCCAACAATGTTTTTGTAGTGGATAAGTGAATGCAAGAAAAATTTTAAATGAGCGAATTTACATTAGTTTAATTTTTTAACTATCTCAGAACAACAATCTCTGTGCAGGATTTCTATTTAACCCTATATTTAATTGTCAATATTTCATACCACGTTTCAAATAAATGTTGTGATAAAAAAATGAAACAAAAATCGCTTGGTAATGAAGGGGTTAACAGTAAGTATAAACTTCATGAAAAATCCCATACAATCAAAATGACCATGGCAAACCATTTATCATAAAGGGAATAAGCAAAGCAAAAGTTTTAATAAGTGTACAGTAAGGTGCCGTAAACAGAGAGACGGCAAACTTCAAGTTTACTTTCTAACAAATTATGCTTGCTTTCATGTGTGTTTGTTTCGATTCCTTTGGAAAAAAAGCAGCAAAGAGTACAATTTTGACAGTTCGTGTTGCTGAAGTTTTCCTTGTTAAAGAATAAAGTTTTTTTTTCTTGTAGCGGATAATAAATGATTTCCATGGAAACACTTGGAAAGAAAGAGAGCCGATGATCTCAGAATGACAAGGTAAGTAAGAAAACTAACTAGGCTGGAAAACAGCCTGCCATTGGGAAACTTCTTCATCTGTTCTTAAAAGAATTACTGGAATAAGACAGTTACACCTTCTCTGAGTAGCTACAGGATTTCCATTCATATGGACAATGTTTGTTTTTAGACAGTAAATGATGCCAATTATATTTTTTTACCAAAGGTATAAAACAAAGTTTCATATCACCAATTTAAACTCAAAGTCTCAAACTTTACTTGCAATATTTACTTCACCCAGGAGGACAATTTTCTCTTTGAAACTCAAAATTATTCTCCATCTTTTTTCATTCTGCTCTCACATCATTTAAGAGATGTTTCAGAATTTTTTTTATACTTTTTAGTTTCCATTCTAATTACATTTATCTAACTTAATAATGCTACTGCACAATAAATAAGCTTGGCACAGGGAGTTGAGAAAACAGTAAAAATGCTGTGTCTAGTAATTCTCAAGCTCCTAAGTAAATGAAACAGCAGAGATGACTAGGAGCTTTGGGCAAACCACCAACTGTCTCATGTAGAGCTGAAGCTACCTTACCTATTGAGGCATCTCCATATTATCCGTTACTCATTGATCAGGGCCCATCGTGGATCATATTGAAAAGCTCAGCCACATTCAAGAGCAGGCTTATTATTTCCCCAAAGGAAATATACCAGATCCTACTGACATGCTCCTGCAGCAAAGTGTTAAATCAGTCTACATGTGCTGATACTACAAAAACAGTCTAATACTTGATATGGCATGTTGACATATGTAGTCCCCTGTCAAGAACTAATGTTAAAACTTCAGATTTGTTTGTACATTTTACTTTGATTCTCCTATTGAACAAAGCATTATAATTCTACATACACACATTCATGCTTACCTCCCAATGTTTTTTTTGTCTATGGTCATACTTGACCATATGCCTGAATGCTGCCTGCCATTAAGACCACTTGCTTGCGTTCATCGTTTAAGCGTGAAAGCCGCCTGCTCTTTCACCTTTTGCTTACTCCTCCTGAGTCCTGACTCCTCGCGACCGCAGCCTGACATTTAACCTTTGCTTGCCTTCCGTACTGTTCTATTCTCCTGAGATATTTACATTTTGCCAAGCAACTGAATCGCATTGCATCATATATATAGGTAACCAATGTAAATAGATGTGTGTCTCTTTAATAGTATATGTATGTGTTAATTCCCCTAATATCCCCCATTTTAGAGAAACTCCTATAGTATTGTAAATGGCTTACCCTAAGGAAGCTTTTGTGTTGTTTTTATTGTTAATTTGAGCAGCCGTTTAAGAGGGGATTCTAATATGCTAATGAGACATGACCTCATCCCCTGTGAGCCCGGGCTTTTCTCCAGAGCACGAGGAACTGCTTGGAGGTAGGAGGTGTTTATGTGAAGGCTCTCTGATTCACATTCCTTAGAGGTTTAAACCTATGTAAAAGTTCTCAAACTGTTTCTATGTTTTAGTTTTAACCATATACTGTATATGTGTATTTGTCATGTTAGTTTTCTAAGATATTCATGGATCTTAATTTATGTTTAGTTTGTAATCATACAGAGTAAAACAGCTCTTTTGTATAGCACAGTGCTTTAATGGGAAAATATCAGGAAGGAGAGTGCTAAACCTGTGCTAATCCTATGCTTGATCTGTGCAGGTGGAAGTTGCAGAGGATGTTTTCATGCCGTGTTATTTATATGTGTTTTACACAGGTATGATTGATTTGTTTTACTCACATTTTTATGATTTATTTGTATTTTCTTTTTGTATATATATGTATATATTTATTTTATTTTATTGTATTGTAATGAGACTATATCACCCAGCATCCTGAGAGCACGAGTAACTGCTTGGAGGTGGAAGTTGCAGAGGATGTTATCATGCCGTGTTATTTATATGTGTTTTACCCAGATTAAAACGGCATGTTCCCAGCGATCCAGTTGCCGGTCTCATCTTTGATGTTCAACAACACACAAAACACAACGCAGAGACCATACGAACGGGCAGCGAGGGTGTAGGCCGGTTACATACATATATATATATATACTGTATATATATATTTATATTTATATATATATGTTCTGCAGATTCCGTCATTACCAAAGGACTCTAACCAGCCTGGTGCCACTTCCACTGTATTGAGAGAGCTGTACTCAATATCCGGTCTCTCTACCAGTGGTTGTATTGAATAGATTGCTTAGTCTTCAAATCTGTTTCCTGGACATCTCCACTGTGTGACCTGACGTTAGTCATGACCAAGCTCCCACTTTTCCTTCTCAGCCATTCTCAGCTATGATATAAATTTTATTCCCCAGTTATACCTATCCTGCGCCTAGCTTCTCCCCGCATCACTTCTTCCCATGATAGACTACAGGATTTCTCACGAGCAGCCCCATCCTCTGGAAGGCTCTCCCTTGTAGGTCAGACTTTCACCTAGTTTCCCTTCCTTCAAATGCTCCCTTAAGACATTCCTATTTAGGGATGTCTACCATCCGACTCACTGACACAACCAGTCCATCACTCCCACCTTGCAGGTCCCGTTCGGCACATCCCTCCAGTACAACTGTGGAGAAGTCTTGACGTTACGAGACACGAGTTCAACCTAACCACCAGGTCGCTGATCATCGCTACAATCATGGAAAGACGACTTGATTCCACTCAGAAGACGCCACAAGCGAGTGTCCTTGGGCAAGACACCTAACGATATGGATGCGCCTTCCTCACAAAATACTTGTACATCTCATAGATTGTAAGTTACCTTGGGAACAGGGACCCCTGAATCAGGCCATATCATCGATGTGTGGTATTCTATTGTATCAATACCTTGTACACTGACAGGGTTATCCAAAGAGATCCGAATTGCTTGAGAAAGGTAACCGAACGCTGAAAATCAGCGTTCGGTTACCTTTCCTGGCCATTCGGCTATCCAGAGAGCAGGCAATTCGCCAAATCCTGGCGAATTGCCTGCACATACGGTGCCTGTTCGGTCCCTGTTCGAGGGCAGTGAAATGCCCATAGAGAAGCACTGCTTCGGCTATTCAGAGAACACAAACCAGCAGTGAAAGGTTCCCCTAATGCCCTGCCATTCGGTGGTTTCATTCGGCAAATTTATTCAGGAGAATCCCATAGGCTTCAATGTTAAAAATATTCCTGTTTTAATTCAATATCTAATAAACCGTTCATTATAAAATTCTGCAGCAAAAAGTCTCTTTATTTATAGATTTTTTAGGATAGTTTAAGCATTTTTCTGATTTTTTTTTTTTTTTATTAAAAGTCCGATTTTTTTTTTTTTTTTTTTTTAGTTTACTTATTTTTTTTGTAACAGCCCTCTTTATTATCATTCCCTGGACCTCCTGTGAAAATTTCAGACATTTTCGCTCAGTAGTTTCTTTGCAAACAGCGTTTCTTTTTCCCAGATTCATACAAATGGTTTTGCTAATTTATTCACTGCCTCCTCTACGTCACAGCTGCTTCGGCTCTGTGTGATTCGGCTCATGTTCGGCTCCTGTTCGGCTCCTGTTCGTCTTTTTCAAAGGTTAATCCAGATGTTTTTGCTTGTTTTCAGCGTGCATTCGGTTAGTGTTCGGTGGGTTTACGGCAGCTTTTCCCTGCAATTCGGGGACCCTGTGGTGCTTGCTGAATACACCGCAGGGTCACCGAAATGCAATCGGCAAAAGGAACCGAATTGAAGAGAACGAAAAGTCACCGAACGTGCGGTGACTTTTCGAATCTCTTTGGATAACCCTGTGAACTTGTAAAGCGCTGCGGAATATGTGGCGCTATATAAATAAAGGATAATAATAATAATAATCACTCCCACCTTGCAGTCCATCACTCTCACCTTGCAGTCCTGTCCTCCTGTTTCCACCCCCAACCCTTCTAGATTGTGAGTTCCCACGGGAATAGGGCCCTCGTTTCCTCCTGTACTGGTTTGTCAAAATGTTGTTCAATGTATTGTAACCTTGTCTATATTGTACCCATTGTACAGCACTGCAGAATATGCTGGTGCTTTATAAATAAAGAATAATAATAATAATATACAGTTCCTCCCCATCCAATCCTATGCCACGTTTCACAAAATATACCATACAGCAAATAAAAAAGGAAGTGAAAGGCATCAGATAGGCAGAAAGCTTAATTTATTTATTGCCTATTTATTAATTGACTGTTCCACCTTGATTAGGGCAAAGGGGATCTGCAAAAGATAATGACTGTCTGGCTTCCTCACTTTCATTTTGTCGTAATTAATTAAGTTCCACCGTTATGTTTCTTTGGATTTTCCTTGGATTGCTAAAATAAAATAATGTGCGTGGAAGTTATTATTTTGTGATTTTTAATTTACATGTTAAACATTTCATTGAAATTCTTAAAGCTGTGAAATCGTTACAAATTAATCACCCTACTAGATAGATGGATGTCTTTCTATGTAAATCCTAGAACGTTTACACGTGACATCTCTCTTTTTAATGAGTATAAACAATTTAGGACATGGACTGACACTTCTAAGGGATAATATCTGGCAAATGTCATGCCTTATTTGTAGGCTGGTTTAAGCGTAAGAAAGGGTTAATGATCATAAAAGTGCACTTGGCAGTTAAAATTGAATAATGGCATCAATAGCCTGGCACACAGATTGAAAGCAGGTGTCCAGCACAAAGAGTAAGTGCACACACTCAGATTAGCTGCAAATGGATGTGTCAGCTAATATATAGATGGGCAATGATAGGAATATTGATAGGGATATATCTAGTCAAATCAGTAATTTGGATACCCGTGGGCCCCTTTTGTCTGTGATTTACAAGGCTTTACTTTCATTATTTGATAGTGGGAAACAGCTGCAGCATATAACACTGGTGAATAAGTCCCTTTATTAATAGCATCAATATGAGAGGTCGTAAATATCATCCAACATGCAGTATCAATAGCTGACTTCATCCTCCCAGTGCCCTGGAAGACAACTCCAAACATATGTAAATAGAAGCTGTTAGCCTCACTTCATTTAGCCACATGTTCAATACAAGGTGAATTATTACTATAACGTGGTTTGTGTTTAAGCCTGACCTGGGAAGGCATGTGCTGTGGTGCTGCCTGAAGAGGATTGTCCTTTTATCGCTGTTATTTGTAGTGCAATTCCAGTACTTTTTATCATGCTTGCCATCTAGGCTGAGTACAGTTAATGTTATGGTGAAAAGGCTGTTTATAAGGTCTTGCAGAAGGCAAATAACATAACCCAAATGCAGTGTCACCTTCATGAACTCCATCATCAGGATTCCTGTCTACACAACACAATCTACACCTTGGCCAATGTCCGTCAGGGGAATGGGGGGGACTGGTGAATTTCAGGGGGGCCTTAATATTCAGCTGTTGATATAATAAGTATGAAGTAATAATAACAATGACTCCAATTTAAAACTCCATAATAGTTTAACATAAATATATTTATATATATATATTCCAAGTATCTGAGCCAACATGCCCTGGTCTTATTTCAACAGTATTGCAGTTTATTTTTGATGTTTTAGTAAGGCTGGAGGTCTAAGAAAAATTCCAAAAATATAATATGTTCTTCAGATATATTTATATATACCAGCTTTTGCTCGCGTGGATTTTGGGATTTGTTACAATTGTTTTTAAAAGAAACATGAGTTTTTTGTCCAAACTGTACGAAATATAATTTACAGGCCGATGTCTTAAAGTAATAAGTAATATTTATTGCAGACGTTAGTCAGGGCATACTAGCTACAAAACAAAGTTGTTTCATTCATATACATCCATGAATTTTTTTCTGTGTTGTAAATATAAAACAATGAGAAAGACAAAAGATTTTTTGTTTTTTGGTAACTGGAAAATAGAAAAAAACTATTTGAGTACTTCTTTGAAGACTACATTAGTGGTTCTTATTTCAGGTGCTCGGATCAGCAGAGAGTTAGGTGAGTTCACTCTGGAACAGGCAACGTAAAACTTCCCATGTGAAAAGCAGTCTTCCCTTAGGTCAATCACCACTACCTTCAAAGTCTGCCCTGAAACTTGTTGATGGTCATCGCAAAGCAAACCTTTAGGGTGAACTGAAGTCTTTTGAATTGAAACGGATATTCTAAGGTATAAGAGGTATTTGTGATATGAACACCGACTCCCCTGGCCAGAACCGGTTAACATCATAGCCTCAGTCACATTTCTGTGGAGTGCTTCTACTTGCAATCTGGTGCAATTACAGAGCTCAGGTGGGTTGAGGTTTGGCAGTACTATCACAGTTGATCCCATGCTGGAACAGTGAGGGAATGTGTGAGGCCTGGCTGTGAGTGTGAAGCAGACATGCTGGAGCAGTGAGGGAGTATGCAAGCCCTGGCTGTGAGAGGGAAGCACACATGCTGGAGCACTGAGGGAGTGTGCCATTCCTATGATCTGCTGATGTAGTGTATCAACTGGATTTTTGGAAAATGGTAAAATACATGTTTTGTTTATTTTCAAGAATATTGAAAATACCAATTTTCACGCCTGTAACATCTTTGGTTTTTGAATATAGGTATACTGATAAAAGTATTCAACCTTTTTTTACCCCCCTTCATTGGATTTTCAGAAAAAAGTAAAATATGTGCTTTTCTATTTTTCATGAAGATTGTAAATACCAATTTTCACGCCTGTAACATCTTTGGCTTTTGAGATATAGGTATCCTATTTAAACTATTCACCCCCATTTTTCACCCCCCCAGACTTGGATTTTTTGAAATTGGTAAAACACATGTTTTTTATTTTTCAAGAAGATTGTAAATACCAATTTTCACGCTTGTAACATTATTAGTTTTTGAAATATTGGTATACTGACAAAAGTATTCACCCCCCTTTTACAACCCCCACTTACTTGGATCTTCGGAAAATGGTAAATCATGTGTTTTTTTATTTTTAATACGACTTTAAATACCAATTTTCACATCTATAACATCTTCTGTTTTTGAGATATATGTATCCTGTTTAAAATATTAAGCCCCCCTTTTGGATCTTTGGAAAATGGTAAAACAATGTTTTTTTTATTTTTCAAGAAGATCGTAAATACCAATTTCCATGTCTGCAAGAAATATTTCAGGATATTCGAAACATATTTGTTACTGTAATAATCTGTTTGATGTTGCTGTATGATAACCAAATGGAAATACTGCAGTTCTGACCTTCATGAAGGTTAAGCTGGGGAAAAATCTGCTAGAAACATCCCCAGCTGATTTAAAAAAGTATAAGCACATCGGACATCATGCCCACAGTGCTAAATTTGGGGGGCACCATCTGGAGCCCAAATGCATACAAAGTTTGTTTGCGACAAAGAAATTTAATTTGCAATGATACAGCATAGCACCAGATTGTGTTAACACACTCTTGGGCTGCTGAGCCTGCTACCACTGATTATGTAAATACGACACCAGTATTGAAGGAGTTAAGCTATTTGCAGATGAAAGGAGGTGAAAGCATTGATTTAGAGAATGAATAGTGGGTTAAAAGAAATACACTCATGCTATAGGGTACTGTAGTAAAGTGGTATAAAGCCTGTTAGCCATATGGCTATACTAGAATTGCTATCATGATTATAGCAACACTCACCGGGTCAAATAGGGTCAGGAATCTGCGTGGATAAAACCAGGCATTATAATTTTCTTGCTCTGTCAGACCTTATAGTTGTTATTGTATATATCTAGCACTGGTCAATCTATGAATGTTGGTCTTTCTTTTGATGCAGTAAGGGTTTTGTCACTGACTACCTTGTATTGCACATGGTTCGGGCTATAAACAGAGCCAGAAAAAAGACTTATGTAAGACAGTGAGGGTGAGCGATGCTGGCCTTCTGCCTCACTGCATAATTTACACAATATTGGCAAAGAAGCAGCAAAAAGAAGGAACATCTGAATTCACCTGCTTCTTGTCAATTAACAATGCCTCATTACACAAGTCATCCACATAGCTGATAAGGTTTTATCTAACAGAAAGGCCAGGGCAGTCAATTGACATGAGGGTATAGATACTCAGTGGGTACTGAAAGGTTAACCTAGCTCTAAATAGCATTGGACATGTCAGCAAAAATTAACAAAGAGGTGACTTGGTCATCAATAAGGGACACTTGCAATTAGTTAATGATTAGGAGAGCAGCATTTGGGAATCACTGACAAATCAGCCACCTTGTAGAAATGCACATGCATTATGAAATCCTATAATGCTAAGTACAAAAGATACTCTGGTCTAAAGCAGAAAAGAATACTTTTTAATTTACAGTCTTATTTAAGAAAGGTTACAAGTACAAAGAAATACAGAGTTAACATACAAGAAGCAAAAGTATGCTACATAATGACAATAGGATAAAGAAATAAAATCACCAGAGGCACCAAAATGAGAGCAATCAAACAATCAGGAAGGTAGGTGACCCTATTTTAACACGTTGGGATGAGTGTCCAAATTATTTAAGTGCCACACAACCCGAAAAAAATTGTGAAAACACTGTTTAACGGGTTGACAAAAGTAGCAATAGAGAGAGAAAGACAGCAGAGAAGTGAGAAGAAAAGGAAGGATGGGTAGAAATGAGAGATTAAAAGTATGCGATGGGAGGGAGAGAGGAAGAAAGAGAAAAAAAAGTATTGGAGGGGTTAGTTATGACTAATAATATTCTCCAAAAACTCCAAGGCATTGTTAAGTACAACTATACTCCATCAGATGTGTCAAAAAGGAGCGCCTATAATCCAGGCATGCCTATAAATCTACCAAAAAGTCTCATTGTATAGAAAGTTTGAAGCTACTCCAAGTATCACTCAGCCAGACTTTCCTCCATCAGAGGTTCCCAGGGGTGCCACATATTGTTCCCTGTAGTACAATCGCAGAGCAAAGTCTGCCATCTTCTTCTCGAATTATGCCACATGGGCCTTAATAGAATGCAACTCTTCCACCTTTTGGACCCATTCTCTACAGGTAGGGGCAGTCTGGGAAAAGGAATACTTTTATGTAAAAAATATATAAAATATACATCCTTTGGGTAGGTACAGCATATAAACAACCATGCAGCAGGATCTTCTCTTTAGTGCAATTTATTTAATTAATTAATTCATGCATGTTTCAGCACTTAGACTTTCATTAAAATAGTGAGATTAGCCAGACATCCATTTTTAAATTGTGTCAGGCATGAAAGTGAAAAAGGCTGCCACTACTACCAAACTATACAACCGGCCATCACCTGAGTGGGCACCCATTATAGAAAGTAAACTGAAGCCAAAGTTAAGTATAGAAACAATATTGTAGCAACTGTACTAAACAGACACAGAAGAGTTTTTTCAACTATTTATGCCTCTGTACAATATTCCTGTGTTTACATAAGGATATTGCGTGTATATTACACCAACACACACATGCACAGCTCGTATTTTAGGATGCAGACGTTACATTTAATACTTACAAACTGTGAAGATTACAAACTGTTAATTTTCAAGTTCTTTATCATGACTCACATCATCCTTATTGTCTAGTGACTGTTTCTATAGCATTGACAAAAGCCCTGTCGGGAGCTGAAACATTGCTGAACTGTCCGTTGCATTAAGTCAGACTTTGGCATTACAAGAGTTACGGACCTTGCTTTTAATGTGTTTTTTGTGTTTCTATATTGTTAACATTTTTTAGTGATACCATTGATAGAGTTGTCACAAGCCTTATGATGATATGACCGCGGAGAAAGGAATATTGTGTATCTCTATACTTGGTCTCTCGGAATAAACATGATGATGGGGATGTTGGCCTAAGTGCTAATCTTTGCAAATCATGTCACAAGCATTAGAGCATTGGGGGTCCATGGTTTCTATTATTCATATGAACAAGAATAGTGCTCTTTGCATTTGTATATACTGTGGGCACTATTACATTCTCAGTGCAAAAACGCACGCGCAGCGCATTAAATTGAGCGTTAACGTGCGAAAATTAACAGTGGTATTACAATCCGTGCGCATTTTTTCATCCGTCAAAAAATAACACGCGTAAAAAGCGCAAAAATGCACGCGCATTAACATTGCGCGCAGAAATCGGTGTGCTGACGGTTTTTTCATGCGATTCAGCCAATCAGAATTAAGAACCTTAATTGTCTCACGTTATGTTTTTACGCCTGTCAAAGTCAATCTGTGCATATATGCTGCATCAAAAAGAAAAACACGCACAACTTCTCAATTTTATTGTTTGGGTATGTGTGGAATGTGTAACTATACTTTGCTGTGTTTTTTTTTTTGGGCTGGTGTATTTGGTTTCGGCCAGCTTTTAAAAGACGTTAAAATTATGTGCGCAAACGTTGTCCGTTAAATTTTGCCCATAGATTGTAATACCATGCTCGCACCAGCGCACAAACGCATTTGCGCTCACAATGTTAAGTATGGGATGCGCGCACGAACTTGGGCTTGCGCAGGGTTCGCGCAGGGTCACTCGCGTTAGACGTTAACATGCATTTTGTGCGCGAACGTCGTAATACGACGTTCAGTGTGAAGGGTTTTGCCCCTTGCGCTAATGCGTTTTTGCGCACGCACAAAATTGTGCGCGAAGAGTGTATTAGTGCCCTGTATGTTTGCTACTTAGCATTTCTAAAGTGATTTGGAGAATCAACAACTTTTAATCTCTGAGTCAACATGTACTGATGTTTCTACATGCAAACTATTGTGTTACCCAGCATACCAGCACCATCCTGATGGAACGGTAAGCCTTCCCTGTAAATACATGGTAAAAGCTGATTCCCAAATTCCCAATGCAATTATTTATTTATTTATTACAAGTTCTGTATCTTCCTCAGGAGATTAGTCGACGTTCTTAATCAGAAGAATCCTGGCTGCTTCAGTTTAGCTGCCAGAAGAATCTGCGCATAGCTGACATCACACACCTGGAATAAAATGTTACCTGACATACTTCTGCATCGCTCCATCTTATATGGGCTGCAGTTTGATGTGAGGATCAGCACGGTCATGGCTGAATCCCTAGACTGCCTGGTTAGCAGTATAAATATACAGACAACTCTGTTAGAGATAATAATGAAAAAAAAAATTTCAAAGGGTCGGTTCTTTTCTCCCACAAGAGCCAGTGTCTGCAAACTTTCGCTTCGTCAGTCTTCGTCTCCTTACCGGTGAAAAAACTCTGCTATGTTCCTTGTTTGTGTTAGAAAATGTTGGTATTAAACAAACAACATATTTTTTTTCTGGGGAGCTGTCATCTGATTGTCTGACGGTTTCTGTATCCTCTCTATACTAAAAAACATCTTTAGTAAACTGATTCACAGCTAGGGAAGATGTACAATATAATTGTGCTCAAGGTTACAGCTGTTACATTGAAAGATTTCCATTATAAAACATATTCTAAATGAGACCAATTAGCATGAAGGAAAAACAGATAATCGTGCTCATTGTATCAGTTTAAATTTTTTCCCCAGATTTATTCCTTATTATTAATCTTCCTTAATATCTAAAAACACAGGTTTAGTAAAAATAAAGCCGATAAACCATAATACAGACATAAATGTTGGCATGGCTGTGGGCCTGGACCATGGGCATAGGAACTGGAGGGGATGGGATGGATATATCCCCACAGGTTCCCCACATATAAACAGTGTGCACCTGGGATTAAAGATTTGTTATTTGGACGCAGTTTATGCTTTAGTTTACCAACTTAAATTCCCAACAATTGATATGTGTACTACTACCAAAGCCGTATTTACATCTCCGGAGCTTGTAGGCACAGAAATCTGGAAAACCACTACTCCAACCCCCCAAAAAGTGACTTTTTAACCACTTCTCTTTGATGCCACTTTAATTTTGGCAATTTTTCAATAGGACATCAAACTTGCTTTGCTTTGGAACAAAAAAGCACAGGGGGCGCATTTGTTTTTAAATTTGTTTTATATTTTACATGGTTAAGCTTGGTATCATTAGGAAGACCAAACTCTAAGGCTCGGGTCAGACGAGCGCAGTGTTCACATCCGTGTTGCGGCACATTTTTACATCTGTGGTAGCATACAATTATGATCAATAGAGTCCCACACACGAAGTGCGTACGCACAGAAGTGCGGACGTACAACGGACGCAGCAAACGGACTCAAGTTAGGCAAGAGCGTAAAACCGCTAAGATGGATGCACAGAGTGCACTGCATCCGCAACGTCCGCAACGTCCGCATAGCTTTGTGTGTGAGTAATGGAACGTAGTCAGACGGACCACATTTGACGTCCAGCATTTTTGACGGACAAAATGGTTTTTCATATTAATTTTATTTCCCATCTACATCAGTCAAAAAAACGTCAGTCACAAAAACGGACCGTGCGGCCACTACCTTGTCGTCAGTCAGAAAGTACGTCCATTGTGCACAGACGCACAGTGCGCACAGAATGTGCTCGTCTGACCCTAGCCTAACCTGTCTAACCACACCTAATTTCTACTTGTAGGGCCATATTATATTATTATTATTATTATTATTATTGTCATCATTTATATAGCGCCAACAGTTTCCGTAGCGCTTTACAATAACCAAAGGGAATGAAATAGATATAAACGGACATAAGATGGAAACAAGAGGTGTAGAGGGCCCTTCTCACAGGAGCTTACAATCTAGAGGATTACATACATAACGCTAATGTTACGAAGTTGAGCGTTAACATTAGCTCTAGTAGCCCTAGCGTGGGCAGACCATATTATGTTCCGAACGCTAACGGGTTAAAAAACACATTAGCGGGGGGTGTGGCCTGGACAGCAACCAAGATGGACGCCTGAGTACACAGCTCTGTACCTCCACCGCGCTTTTCATCCGATATCAATTGCACACCTGCTTCATGGGTCGCAATAAAAAGAACCCAGAGGACCCCGGGCAGTCGGGGACGCCGAGGAAACAGCTGGTGGGGCCCCTGGACAGTTATCTCCAGCCGCCGGCTTCACCAATGCCGGAACTGCGGCCTGCCCTGGGGACGGAGCCGGCAAGGCAGGGCGCGGACCCGACGGCGGCAGACCGCGTGGTGGAACTCATCGCCGGCCTTCCCACTCGCGAATACGTGCAGACCTTGCTGGACGCAGTGCAGGTGTCCCTGCAACAGGACCTGACAACGATGTGCGAGGAAATGGGCGCACTGGCTGCAAGGGTGACGGCCTTGGAGGCAGCCCCAACCAGAACTACAGCTGCAGACCGACGGATGGGCCCAGCAGAGGAACTCCAGACCCCCTCGGTGGTCGCTGAGGTATGGCGTCGGCTAGATGACCTTGAAAATCGCTCACGCCGCAACAACATCAGCGTGCGGGGGGTCCGGGAATCGATCACCGATCTGGATTCCTACCTGGCCCATATCTTTAACACTATCCTGGCAGAACGCGCAGTACACCCCGCCAGCTTCGATAGAGCTCATCGGGCCTTACGTCCCAGGCCTGCAGATCAGGCGCCGCCGCGGGACGTCATATGTCGCGTGGCTGATTATAGACTGTAGCAGGCAATCATGGCAGCGGCGAGACGCCGCCGCATCTGGGAGATTGAAGGTGAACGCCTGGAAATTTTCCCGGATCTGGCCCAGTCTACACTGCAGGCGCGCAGGGCCCTGCGCCCCCTCACGATGCTTCTAACCGCCCGCTCTGTGACCTACAGATGGTCCTTCCCATTCGCCCTGGTGACCTCCAACGCGGGGGTGTCTGCCACCATCCGCTCTATTTCGGATGTACCGGACTTTCTGGCACTGTTGGAGCTTCCAGACTTACAAATTGCCGACTGGATTACGCTGCATGAGGGACCACGTGCAGAACCACGGTCAGCGGCAGGTCTCCCGAGAAGGCAGGGAGGGAGATCCGAGATTCCCGACGGCCGCAGCCATCACCACCGCCTGCTGCACCTATAGAGGTCCCAGAGTAAGGATCTACGCCCTCCATTTGCTCTTTTTCGTTTATTACCGCTTGGGGCTACGGAACTTAGACGGACACCAACATCGTTAGGGAGGGGGGGTTAAAGTTAAAGCTTTTCAAACATTATACACGTCACACATGATGTACACACTTTTCCCGCCTATCACCAGCTTCTGCTGTCTGGCCGCTGTGAGAGAACCCCCTTTTTTTTTTCTTCTTTTTTTTTTGGGGCGGACAAGACAGTCTAACAATATCGTAGGATTGCTATGTTTTTTATGGCGGGGAAGGGGGGTGGGAGGGACGGGAGGGGGTGAGGGGGGTGGGGAGTGCTGGGAGGACTGATGGAATGATGTGGACCTTCCGCTGGACTTTACAGGTGATACGGCGGGTGTGCCACGCGCCTACCTAGGACACTGGACTCATGAGTGGCGAACGGGGTGAGGGGTTTGGGGGAACGTGATGAAACTAGCTGGCGGCCTGCACTGTTCACATTTTCAGAGGGGCGGGGGGTGGCCGGGAGGTAACTTCCTTTTATGATACAAGGCGATTCGTAGCATACTACGGGGAGGTGGGTGGAGGGGGATCGGAATGATGGGATCTGGGAACCTGCATCTATTGAAAAGGTGATTGCTCATTATTATCCCTGGGAAAAGGTTTGGGAGGGATCCGTCGCATACAGCGGGGTGGCGGGTGGGGTGTTCGGATCGCTGGGATATGGAAACTGCTCTCTGTGAGGGTAACTGTTCGTTTTCATTTCGGGAGGGGGTTTGGGTGAGGGGAGGGATGTGCTTCATATTTAATGTTTATTGTTGCATGGTGTCCCGTTGACTCAGTTCCGCAACAGCGGTTGTTTAACTTCAAGTTCGCATTTCATTTTAGATAGGTCTGGGGTAGTAGATCTAGGGTTATTGTTGCAAGTGCCACGTGAACTGCCACGCAGGACGCCTCTATTATTTTGACCGCGGCAACCCATGCAGGGGCCTGCATATTCAGTGTGCTTGTCGTACACCTTTATGCTGTGCGGTGGGGGTATTCTTGATGTACCTTTCTCCCTGCTCTATACCTTACCCACATTTCTCTCACTCTTTTTCTTCTTCTCCCTGTCACTATTGAAGTTGCCGTCCAACGTTATCTAAGGTTCACTCCTTGATAGCACCACCTCCCATAGGTGAACGTCTATATCTCTGGGGCGTCACGTCGGGCCCGGCCTGACCCTTCCTCCAGCTGACATTGCGGACCTACCAACCTTCTCTTTCTTCTTTACTATTCTCTTCTACTCCCCTCTCTCGGCCCCTCTCTTCATCTGCTTTCACTCCTATATCTATATTTACACCCCCTACCCCCCCTTTTTTTTTCTTCTCACTCTCTTCTCTTTTCTCTCTCCCCTCCCTCCCTAACCCACCCCCCCAGGCGTCTACCTCCCTCCCCCTCCTTCTCCCATCGGAGTGCGGACCCGCGCTGGTACGTTGCCAGGCGGGGACGAATTTGTTGACAAAATGCCAGAGCTGCCGGGGGAGAGGGGCCGGCCCTCTGACTGCTTCAGACCACGAGATCTCACCCTACTCACGTATAATGTGAAGGGCCTCAATGCACCGGAGAAGAGATCCCGACTTTTCCGGGACCTATTTCAGATGCGCGCCTCGATTGTGATGCTGCAGGAGACCCACTTCCGTGAGGGATCGGCACCGTCACTACGTGATCACCGATTCCCGGTTGGCTATTTTAGTAATTATGCGGGCGGTAAATCCCGGGGAGTCGCTATTCTGTTTGCCAGTGATGTTCCGTTTGTCCTCCAGGATAGCTGTGTGGATGACCAAGGCAGATACCTCTTTGTGAAGGGGGAAATAGATAGCCGATATCGTTTACACTTTTGCCACGGTATATGTTGCCAACGTCGCACAATCGGCGTGTTTCACACGTATTATGTCAAAATTAAGACGCTTTCAGGAAGGTGTACTTGTGTTGGCGGGCGACATGAACGTCGCACTCCACCCCTCGGTGGACACCTCTGGTGGTACGTAGGCTCTACCGCTACATACACTGCATACTCTACGGCGCTCCCTACATGACATGCGCCTCGTAGACACTTGGCGTGCCTTCCATCCCGGGGAGCGCGACTACACCTTTTATTCAGGCCCCCATCATGTCCTCTCACGCCTGGATTATATTTTCTTTGAACAATATCACTTAGACCACGTAATAGAGGCGCATATACACCCCACCACTTGGTCGGACCACGCTCCGGTCTCGGTACGTTTGGCATCACCGCTGTATCGTCCACGGGAATGAACGTGGTGGCTTAATGTCTCACTATTGTTCGATAGGGGAGCGGTAGCAGGAACGCGTGAAGTGCTGACCAACTACTTTGAGGAAAACTCCTCCTCGGAAGTGACGCGACCCGTGATATGGGAAGCCCACAAGGCTGTGGTAAGGGGTGATTTTATGAGCAGGGGCACAGCAATAAAAAAGGCCAGACAGGGACAGAGACTTGATCTCCTGGCTGAAATTCGCACGTTGGAACTTCGCAGGGGCGGGGACTCCGATGCTGAGGTACAGGACCTACTGCTGAAGGCGCGCCGAGCGTTGAACGACCTGCTCTCCTTGGACATCAAACAGGCGGCGGCACGCACCAAATGCTTCTTCGCCTTAAACGAAAACCTACCGGGAAAACTGCTCGCCCGAATATTACGTAAGCGGCGACAAATGGCCTACATCCCGAAGATACGCACCCCTGAGGGGGCAATCACGCTTCGACCGGAGGAAATAACGGCGACCTTCAGGGATTATTATGCCTCTCTGTATAACCTATCTGGCCCCAACCCTCCTTCCTCAGGGGCGATTGGAGACTACCTCTCAGCTAACCTTCGTATTCGTCTACAGGACGGGGAAGCTGAACAATTGGATACACCTATTATGGCTGGAGAAATAGCAGCGGCCTTAAAGTTCTCTAAAAATGGGAAGAGTCCGGGTCTGGATGGACTCCCGGCGGAATACTATAGGGAGTTCCGTGACCTACTCATCCCTCACATGGTGTCGACCTTTAACGCCATTACGGCAGAGACACCTTTATACCCTCAAACCCTCTGCGCGACGATTGCAGTACTCCCCAAACCGGGGAAAGACCCTGCGGAATGCACCAGCTCCCGGCCCATCTCGCTCCTTAATAGTGACATCAAGATTCTGGCACGCATCCTGGCCGATAGACTTAAACAGTTCCTCCCCGGCTTGGTTCATCCGGACCAAGTAGGATTCATACCAGGTAGGGAAGCAAGGGATGGAACGCAGAGGGCGATTAATGCAGTGGCGGCTGCACGACGCTCGGGCCAACGCCTTCTCCTGCTCTCCACAGATGCGGAGAAGGCGTTCGACAGAGTCCTCTGGCCATTTCTTTTTCAGACATTGCGGACCCTGGGACTGGGCTCAGGATTCTTGACATGGGTACAGGCCTTATACACCCTCCCCACGGCTAGAATTTAAGTAAATGGGGCTCTCTCCGCCAGCTTCCCGATATCCAATGGCACGCGCCAGGGTTGCCCCCTTTCCCCTCTACTCTTTGCCTTGTCCTTGGAACCCCTCCTTGAAGTTGTGAGATGCAACCCCGCGATCCCGGGTCTACAGGGGGTTAACCGTTCTCACAAAGTCACTGCATATGCAGATGACTTACTATTTTTTCTAACAGACGCTCGGCAATCATTGTCGGCGGTAGTGGGCGCATTCGAAGTATACGGCAAATTAGCAGGCCTCAAAATTAACATGTCCAAATCAGAGATCCTGAACGTTTCAGTCCCGAAAGGAGAGGCTGTGGGCATACGGGATGTATTTCCCTTCCACTGGTGTGATGCAAAGATGAAGTATCTCGGGACCTGGCTTTCACCGACTCTGCAAGACCTTTTTGCTCTCAACTTTCTCCCCCTCCTGGGGATGATCCGTGACGACCTGAAGATATGGAACACTAAATTTCTCTCGTGGAAGGGCAGGGTGGCAGTGTTTAAAATAAACGTGTTACCCCGCATACTCTACCTGTTACAAACTGTCCCAGTGACTATACCGGGGTGTTTCTTAAAATCATTTCAGTCGTAAATGATTAAATTCGTGTGGGCGGGGCGTAAACCCAGAATACGACTTGCGGTACTATGCCGACCTAAGGAGGCAGGGGGCATGGCGCTCCCGGATATGCTCGCCTACTATAGGGCAGCCCAGCTCAACTAGTTGGTTGATTGGTCTTCCGCGACGGGTAGGAGAGGGTGTTGGACCTAGAGGGCACGGACCTAGGGGTGCCGCTGTGGACGTTACCATGGCTACCACACCAGGCAGTGCCAAATGCGGCCCATACTCACCCCCTAATAGGGAACACTTTGCGTCTGTGGGACTGCTTGAAATTCTCGCATGCGCTCTCCTCCAGTCCCTCTCCGCTACTCCCCCTAACATCGAACCCCCTTTTCGCACCGGGGGTCAGGACCTCACTCCGTCGCCACCTCGTGGAGAGAAATAGACTCCTCGCCATGCATGTGGCTCACATCCCCACGCTGGCGGCTCTCACATCGCGCATAAACCTCCCACCATTGTCCTTCCTGGATAGATTTAACTTTGGACAAATACGTCATTATCTGAGTACCCTCCCGGAGGGACACAAACTAACCCGAGCGCTCACTCCATTTAAACGCATTTGCTCACTAGGTCTCTCTTTGAACCATGGCATCTCCACCCTATACTCCCTTCTCCAATCGAGAGACTCGGAATCTCCCCCCTTTATTGGAGTATGGGAAGCTGAACTAAATCTAACGATTTCGGATAAGGAATGGACAATGATCCTCTCCCTGACCCATCATGGCACGCGGGCGGTGAGATACCATGAAACGTCTTATAAAATTCTGACTCGCTGGTATTACACGCCACTTCGTGTGTTTCAATTCACTGAACTGAGGGGCCCCACATGTTGGCGCTGTGGCAAGGAACTCGGTTCCTATCTCCACATCTGGTGGTCCTGCTCGCTGCTACAAACCTACTGGAAGTGGGTGGGGGAAGTGATCAGGGAGGTGACAGATGTCACACTGGAACACACACCTCGGACCTTCCTCCTCTTACTCTCGGGCCTTCCGATGGCCTCATTTAAGAAATCAGTGGCTTTCCGTCTGCTGCTGGCGGCATGCCACCTGATCCCGAGGCACTGGAAACGCCGATCTGTTCCCTCCCTCCGGGAATGGATATCCCAGGTGAATGAAATGTTCCGAGTGGAGGAGCGGATTGCTGCACAGGAAGACTCCACGCAGACACTCTACCAAACTTGGTACTATTGGCAGGAATTCGTTTCCTCGGCCGCACTTCGTCGCCGATTGGAGCTTGAGCTACCACCGACGACTGTAGAGGATAGGGGACCATAGACACACCGAGAACCGAAGGCTACGGCCTGCACTGATATCTCGGTCGGCAGACCACTACTGGCCCTTGCTATCGTGGAGGTGGGTCTCCGGCGGTTGAGACGGCACGAGAAGCGCACACTTTGGTGGCTCTGGGTCAGGCGCTGGTTCACCCTCCCCTCCGGCGGTGGTGAGGGGAGACAGAACGGTCCCACAGTTGGCACACTGGACCGGAGGATGCCGATCGTGGTGTTTACCTCCGTCCCTACACCTCCTCATCCCTCTCCCCCCTTTTCCCTCCCCCCTCACAGGTCAGAGACTTATTATTATTGTTATTTTATTATGCACTTCCCCCCTTTTTTTTCCCTTCTTTCTCTTCTCCCTTGTTTCTCTCTTCTCTCTTCCTTCTCTCCCTCTCTCTCCCTCTCTCTCGTCTCCTCCCCTTCCCGCACACCTTTCCCACTCTTCTCCTTTGAACTATCTCTTCTCCTTCTATCCCTGCTTACAATGTCCCACACTTCATACGAGATCATCCACTATAGTACCCCATGCACGCTTCATTTAAACGACAGGATGATCCGGATTACCTGTGGATTACTTGTGGTCGGACTGCACTAATTTATGGGTCTAACTATAGCTCACACGCATGGACTTGCCTATTTGATGTTCTCTTTGTGTACCTGTATCGCATAACTGACGAATCGTTTTAACTGCCATTCTATGACAATTTTGTACTTCAACTCGATATATGTACTAAGGCGCTCTTCTAATAAAAATTTTGAATACAAAAAAAAACCATTAGCAATTCAGAGATTCTGCTTTTTCAGCGTGAGCTTACTGTACTTTGCTCTCCCTATGCTTAACACGGGGAGCGCAAAGTGTTAGAGTTACGATTAGCGTAGGATTAGGACAAAATTCTAACGCTAATTACTGTCCCGCTGCGGTTAACTGTAAAGTTATCCACAGCTTGGACCTGGTGCTAACTGATTCCGCTTCTGCAGAATCCATCAGCACCAGCTGAAAAAGAACCCAAAAATCAAATACTCACCTCTCTCAAAAAGTCCCCCAGTCTCCCTCTGCGAATCACTCCGCTGACCTGCCGGATCTACATTTAAAAGACAACTTTCTCTCAAATATAGCATATATAAGAATTGAATACAGACCTAGATGATAATTTTATAAAACAGTGAGGGACTTCAGACAGATATAGACATTTACAAATACACATTGGTTTAAATTATTATTGATATCAAACTGCCTCCAATCAATTTACTTTATGCATACATATTCCTGCTGATAAAATACATATTACGGGGCGTAAAAAGGTACAAAAGGACAAAGGCATATCTATATAATGAACTCACCTGTCCAAAACAAACAAAGCCAAACAACTATTATAAAATATAACCAAATATAAAAGGGGGCAAAGGGGATCACAATGAGGACGTATTATGATTGGGTATATTGGATACAGGATGGAGGGCTGGAGACTGAATAATGGATTCAGGATTGAATGTACTGGTTATTGGAAGCAGGGCACACAGGAGGCTGAAGACGTGGATGGCTAGCTGGAGACCAGGCTGGTTGGAGACCAGGGTGGCAGGCTGTGGATGAGGATACCTGGCTTGAGACAGGACTGTAGTACAGATACAGGATGCAGGTTTGAGGTTCCCCTAATATAGTCTGGGATTCTCTGGACATCGGATACTTAAGAGAAAGGACTAGGGATGTGCATGGCTGAAAAATTTGTTTCATTTAGTTTCGTTTCTTTACGTTTTTAAATCATTTAGTTTTCGGAATTTCATAACCTATTTCGTTTTGTTTCGTTTCGAAATTTCGATTTGATTTGAAATTTCGAATGGATTCGAATTTCATATATCAATTCGATATTTGATATCAATTCGAATTTTGGATCACAAAATAAAACCCCAATTAATCAAATTTTGCTGTTAAAAGAAAAGCTAGGGTTACATTTTAAGCTGTGTCACAGATTTAGTATTTGAGTCAAATTAAACAGTGAAACAAAATTAATTTGTTTCATAAAGTCCTTTACTGACTATTACTTGTATTGTAAGTTAAGATCAATTGGAGAGTTGATATCAATTTGATAGTTAATTTCAAATTCAATAGTTCATTTCAAATTCAATAGTTGATAGTTGATATCAGTTATTCAAATTTTTCTTTTATGATGATGACACAGTGTAAAACAAAATAAATTTGTTATATACCGTTTCAAATTCGTATCGCATCAATTAGTTATTCGGAAGTACTTCCGAATACGAATTATCACATTTTGTTCCAAATTCCGAATTTTTCCGAAATGAATGCACATCTCTAGAAAGGACACAGACTGGGTTACACAGGAAGGCGGCAGAAGACAGAATAGGTTGCCAGACCTGACAAAAGGTATTGTCAGAGGGAACGAGAGTAATGATCTGGCATAGGGGAACAAGTGAGGCTGGGCTAAAAGGGGCCAGGTAATGAGGACAAGCTGGGAGCAACACTCAGGTCCAGGCCTGAACACAGTGCCACATAAATGGAGTGGGCAAATGTGGGAAGGCAGCTTGATCAAAAGGGGGGCTACCCATCATGTTCCATGAAACCCTGAGAGTAGGAAACAATATCAATAATTTGTTATTTTATTTCACATAAGGATCAGGTAGACAATGACATTTTTGATCAGCAGGATTAACCTCACCTAAAAACTTTTTAATATTTCATGAGTACAGGCATTTAAAATAGCACATTTTTCAAGCCACCATGCAAAGTGTTTTTTTAAAATTACCTGGCAACGAAAGGATTAAACAGAAGGTAATATAATCCTACTTTTATTTTCACTTCCCTTTGAATTATTATGGTTTTTTTTTACTATTTTTTTAATCTCCTCTTCACACAGTCCATTTGAATAAGAAGATAGGGTCCCATCTTTTCGATCAGCTTCCAATGTTTGACTTGCCAGTAATAACACTAGGGATGAAATTGTACACGCATCGTGCTAATTTAGTAATTATTGACAGGGTGAAGAGCAAGAAATGATGGCAAACACACTGAACAGTAGAAAAGAAATGAGAGAATAGATCCTCATACCAATTCTAAATAAAGGTTCAAAAGAGAAAAAGCAAGATCGTTTAATTTTTTTGGAGAGAAACACTGAGGTCCGTTTTCCATTTCTACAACACATTTATAATTTATTATTTGTAATGGTTCAAAACATTTTTGGATAGTGGATGTTTGAGAACCTTAAAAAAAGAGAATTAAAGTCAAAGGCTGCACATATATTAGTTTAAATGTGATGGAGAGTGAGGGCCTCTTGTGACTTATACTTTAGACTGCATGGACTATTTCTTTGGCCCTGAACCTCTGTGTTCCAGCATCGTTAACAATACTCGTAATGAATTACTTTAGCACATTAAAGATAGCAAATACATATATACTCAAATTAATCTCAATTATTTATTATAGTGATTAAGAATTCTTTGAATGTACACTGATCAATCACAACATTAAAAGAACTGACACGTGAAGTGAATAACATTGAATATATGGCTACAATGGAACCTGTCAATGGGAGGGATGTATTAAGCAGCAATTGAACAATCAGTTCTTTAAAAATGGGCAGAAGAAAAGTAAAAATGCCAAGCAAAACGATCTAAGAGACTTTGAAAAGGGCCATATAGTAATAGCTAGACAACAAGGTCAAAATATCTAAGGCTGGCGGCACACGAGCATACTGTACTGTGCTTTTTGACAGGAAATAGTGTGTACTGCATAAAGTGCGTGCGTAACGCTTGATGTCTCCACGCCCTAGGAAAATACATAGCAGGGGTTGTTTCTGCGTCTGTTGTTTCTGCGTCTAGCTTTTTCACGTCAATGTTATTTTTGCGTCCATTGCTATATGCGTTGCCCGTCTGTGAAAAAGTGCGCAGGTGCTTCGTGTGGTGTATTTAATTGACTCCTTTATAAAGCTACGATGGATGGCTAACAGTGTGGTCAGACAGGCGCAATATTTTGCTCGTGTGCCACCAGCCTAACCCATTGGTTGCGGAAGACGTGTGGGGAATGTCATGTGGAAGACGTCCCCCACAAGTCATGGGGTCCCTGCAGCCTCAGGGGAGACCTCCACTGGTCTGGGGGAATCCCTCAGTGGTCTGACTTTCTGAAAGTCAGACCACGCCTTGGGACCTCCACCGCCCACTGACGTCATCGTGCATGGCTGCAATGACTTCAGAAAGGGACCTTCCCACAGCCAGGCAGTGAAATTCCAAAGGTGGAGTTTCAGGGCTCTTTTGGACCCCGTATCTCCTGGCTCATAAAATGCTACATGGCCATGCTTGGTAGTGTTGGAAAGGCCAGAGCACTAAATATGGCCATAAAATGTGTAAAAATAGGAACAAATAAAAAAAAATTAAATGCAAAATATATTTATTTATTTATCATTTCTAAGGTGGTGGCATTATGTTAATTTACAGAAAAATTCAGGACCAGATTCCCATTACTTTTTTTTATCAAGAGTGCCCCATAGAATTTATAACCACAAAGGTTTGGATGATAAAATGTGAAAAAAATTATTTTAGAAGCTGTAAATGATTGAAATCTGAATGGAAATTTACATTTTTTTTAAAAAAAATTTGTTATAGCATTCTAATGGGACATAACGTATACATATAATGATATATTTTGAATCTGCCGATGCTGCTGAAAATAAGGATATATTATTTTTCTGGGTCCTACACTAACACATGACTTCAAATCGCGTTTGTATTGTGTGGGATGTATTCAAAGGACATCTCCAGCGGGGAGATTAGAAAATTTTTAAGATACCTTTTTTATCTCATTCAGTTGTCTTCCCTTATTTCAGTAGCCTGGCCATAACAATACATCCCCTGCAGCCTTATCTAAATATTCCCTCCTCCATCTAATGAACTGTTAAGCCACAGAAGTAAAGAAAAATCATTGGTAAATGTTGCCTCACAGGAAAAATGGCACGGCGATAAGAAAAATTATTTTATTTTTCCTTTTTAAATGCAATTACTTCAAACAAAGAAAAAACAGCAGCATGTGTTTTATAAAGGGGTTTTGTATGTAATGCGCAAGTTATCTAGTAACAGCTTATGGCAGTGATAGTGTCCCTTTAATACCTACTAAAAGTGGTGCAAGGAAGAACAAATGATGAATCGGCATCACGTTTATGGGGGTCCAAGGCTCAGTGATACATATGGGGAGTAAAGACTAGCCCGTCTGGTCTGATCACACAGAAGAACTACTGAAGCTCAAGTTGCTGAAACACGTAATGCTGTTCATGATAGAAAGGTGTCAGAACACTTGACATGCACCACCTACCTAGAGAATAAAGAATATTGCAGATCATGTACACTCCTTCATGGCAATGGATTTCACTGATGGCAATGGCCACTCTCAGCAGGATAATGCACCCTGCCATACACTGAAAATAATTATTCAGGTATATAAGAAACCCTGTTCCTAAATGTGCTACGTATTTGGATCCTCCATCAGGCGTGCAGTCTAGGCGAGCACTTCACAATAGCAGCAGCATTAACCAAGCTACCTGGAGATCTGGGGCTGCATATGCTTGTTTCCAGGCCTCCAGCCCCCAAGGCAACCACCTAGTGATACCCATGGTGTGAAGTATAGAATTTCCACTTTCTAACGTTTCATATGCTGTGGGCCTGATTCCATCCGAGCTGCAAACCGGAAAACTGTAAGGAACAAAATCTGTGCATGCAGATTTCCCTTTCCATCAACCTGTTACTTATGTCATTCCGACCCAGGCATGCTGTGAGCTTCTTTGCACAGAATAATTCTGCGCCTCAGGATGATACTTGCAGCTGACATACAGCAAAACCGCAGGTATCAGCTCCTGGAGTCCAAAGGACTCCACGGAGCCCTGCGCAAGCTCAAATGTGCTGTGACCATGGAAGGAGATGCGGAGGGACATTGGAACTATTTGTTTCCATTCTCAATCTGCTCATGGCAAGAGGAAGTGGTGGATCGCACTGCCCTCGGCAACATGGGATCTCGGGTGAGTGAATGGGATTTTTTTGGGGATTTAAATAAAGGTATTAAATGATTTTACAAATGCAAACTTAACAACAACACCAAGGTTTAAAAGTCATTATTCAGTCACTGAAAGCCGGCTCATTCAGAGGAGGACAAGCTAGGTTGGAATAGCTTGTTCTCCACTAGAGAAGTGTAAATTCACGTCTCCGATACAAAGTATAAGAGACGTGAATGTACAGTAAGCTCGCTCAACAATGGAGGTGCAAGCTAGGCGGCTTGCAGCTTGGTTGTGATAGGCTAACGTCTGGGGCGATTTTTCACTCACCACTCCATATGTTAGGTTATCGTCCCATTCGGATTCGGGCCCATTCTGTAGGGGAAACATCAAAAATATTATTTCAGAGTTCCTGAGTATATCATATCTCATGACAACTTTTCTGTTACAATAAGGTGTTAATTACCATTCCCAGTAATATTAAGAGATGAAGACGGTGAATAATGTGTTGTACACTTAAGCTGTACATCAGAGTGACTTAGATTCTAATATCAATCAGGGTTATTCTGAGAGCATCGAAATGTCACCGACATTTCAGTGCTCTCCTGTTCGCCGCACTTCAGCAAGTTAAATTCGCCGACCTTGCGCTGAATTCAGCACCAAAGTGCGGCGAATAAGACCCACCAAACAGATCTAAAAACCACTGCAAAACCACCAAATCAATCCAAAAAACTGCAGAAAAACTGCTAAATCGATCTGAAAAACTGTTGAATCGTTACGAAAAAAAATGCTGAAAAAGACGCCGAATCAATCTGAAAATCCAATGACCCACTGAACAGCCACTGGAAAAAGTCGACAAGCCGCTGAACGGGGTAAAATAAATGCAACTTTTAAAAGGCATTTAAACAAAAGCTACTGCATGAAAACGCCTGAAAATAATATATGAGGACCTATGAATGACAATAAAAATGTCTATTACAGAAAAAAAAAACACCATTAAAAATAATCGGAAACATTTTTTTGCCAAACAAAATCCAAAAAAATAAATAAAGAGACTTTTTACTGCCAATCAAAAGAATAAATGGTTGAATATATTTTATAAAAATGGGGATTTTTTTTTTACATTGAAACCTATGGGATTGGCTTACTTAAACCTGTCTAACAAAACCACCTAAATCAGGGCATTTCACTGACATTTCTCTGCTGTTCGGTGTTCTCTAAATCGACTAACCATTACTTCTCCATGGGGAGTTCACTGCCGCCGAAGAGCACCGTATTTCTTTTTTTTTTAAATTCAAAAGTTTTTTATTATTTTTTGAAACACGAAAAGGACAGTGGGATACAGAAAGGAAAAAATTCAGGGTATATAAATCCTTCTAATTACATATAAGGGGGACAATACACACATTCAAATACAAACAAACATTAGCCACCAACTTGTAATTAAAAAGTGGTTCATCGGAAGAGAAATACCAAAATTTAACTAGCTAAGCTCCCACTATTACATGGTGGTACTGTATCCCAAGCAAGTTAGGATCCTCTCTGGGCCGGTAATCCTGAGGCTGCGGTACACTCCGCAGCTAACATGGAATCCCAGAGGGTCCAATGATCCTTTTCCGGTTGCGGGAAATCATATATATGTCTAGCCATCAGCTCATAATCTCTTACATTATTCACCATATCTCGCACGTCTCGGACTGTGGGAACCCCCGTTTGCTTCCATCTACGTGCTATCAGTAACATGGTGCTAGAAGTTATTACACAGAAAAGTTTCCTTTGCAATTTGCCCATCCGAACCATTGAAACCCCCAATAAGTAATCCGCAAGAGCGAATGGTAATATTAGTCCCGTTGCCTTTTCCACCAGACCTGAAACTCCCCGCCATAATGGCTCCAATGTAACGCAATCCCACCATACATGAGCCATGGTACCCTTTAGTAGGAGGCAGCGCCAACATATTGATGAAACCGATTTATTCATATGACATTCCCTCGCCGGTACCAGGTACCAGCGGTACAATACTTTTCTCCTAACCTCCATCAAGGAAGCGCACCGATATGCCCCCCTGTCCAGACTGAACGCCCCCTCCCAAGCCTGAGAAGGTATCCGCATGCCCATCTCCCCCTCCCAAGCCGATTGGAAGGACCAGATATGGTCTAAAGATGGAACATTCAATGCTTCGTAGCATACGGAAAGGAGTTTCACTTTTGTGCTTGGTTTCACCACAAAGCTCGCAAATGGCGACAAGGGAATCTGAGGCAGGGTAGGTGGTAAACTCACACCCGGTCTACGTATTACAGACGCTATCTGATAATAAGACAGCCTCCAGGTCTCCGTTAACTTATAGCGCTGTTTAAGCATTTCAAAGGTCATCATGTTGCCTCCCGATATCAATTGATGGAGATGTCCAATCCCCTTGGAGGTCCACCTAACACTGTCAAAATCTGTTATCCAATGCGTCAATACCTCTATAGGGGTCGCTAGCGAAAGGGAGGTGGTATTTAAAAGGAGGGCACGGCTCAAGTCCCAAACATGCAGGTACCATCTAGTTATCGGCAGTAACTCAGGTAAGGGAGGTCTCTGGCGGCGTGTGAGCCACATTACAGTCGTTATTAGATATTGTTTCGCAAAAGACTGTTCTATGGCTGTCCATTGTGGAGGGCGCGGGGAGTGGAAGTACTCCGCCAGGGACGCCAGTACCGCAGCTCTATGACATATGTGTACATTAGGCATAGCCAGTCCTCCTCTCCGTATGGGGAGGTTGAGCAGCCTGGTGGGGACCCTAGGACGTTTGCCGTTCCATACATAGCAGTTCAAAAGAGACTGAACCTCTTCAATGTATGATTTAGGTAAGCGGATCGGGATGGTCCGAAAATAGTATAAAAGTTTGGGCAATAGTGACATTTTAATAGCGGCCATTCTGCCTATCCACGATAAAGATGTTTTTTTCCATTTAAACAGAAGCTGTCTGACATGAGATAAAAATGGTTTGTAGTTGAGGTCAAATAGTTGGTCAGGAGATTTAGGAATTTTTACTCCTAGGTATTGCAAATATTCCTCCCGCCACTCAAACTTAAAAAGCTGCATTAACGATTTCCTTGTACTGTTAGGGACATTAATAGATAATGCCTGAGACTTAGGCAGATTGATTTTATGATATGATACCTCGCTATATTCCGTCAGGATTTCTCTAAGTCTTGGTAAGGATTCTGTAGGTTCCGTAATAGTCAGTAAAATGTCATCCGCAAAAAGCCCTATCTTATATGTAGTCGGGCCCACCATAATCCCCACCACCCCATCATCCTGTCGTATTCTCTGCGCCAGTGGTTCTATTACTAAAGCGTACAATAAGGGGATAGGGGACACCCCTGTCTGGTCCCGTTACTGATTTTAATCTGATCCGATAAAAAACCCGCCGTTAAAACCGACGCCGTCGGAGAAGCATAAAGCGCAAAAATACTTTGCAGCACCGAGACCGGAAAACCAAACTTCAGCAACACTTTCCGTAAAAACATCCAGTCCACCCTGTCAAACGCTTTTTCAGCGTCCAGCGCCAACAGTACACTCGGGATACGGTAAGTCTGAATCACTTGGATTAAGTCTATCAGTTTCTTAGTATTGTGCGGCCCCTGCCTCCCCCTAATAAACCCAACCTGGTCTGAGCAAATCAGCTGAGGCAGTAGATCCGCTACCCTATTCGCTAGTATTTTGGCATAGATTTTGACATCAACATTTAATAAAGAGATTGGCCTAAAGTTTGGGCACAAAGTAGGGGATTTGCCTGGCTTTGGGAGAGGAACAATAGTGGTGCGTAGCATGTCCTCAGGAAATCTACCCTCCTCCGCAGCAGAGACGAAAAGCGATAAAAGGTGGGGAGTCAACAAAGCAGAAAACTTCTTATAGTACGTGTCCGTGAACCCATCCAGGCCTGGGGATTTATGGGATGGAAGGGATTGTATAGTCGTAGCTATCTCTAGTTCCGTGAAGGGGGACATCAGTCCGTCCCTCTGAGTGGGGGTTAAGGAAGGAAGATGGAGGTCCGATAGATACCGATCCACCCGATCCTCACAAGAAGAAGGAAGGAGTGGATCAGGCTGTAAATTGTACAGTTCCCCATAGTAGGTGGCCAGGGCATTCCCTATCTCTAGTGGCTTATACACCGTCCTCCTTCCGGAGTCTATCACCAGGTGAGAGATTCTAGAATTCGCCACCATGGGCCTAAGGGAGCGGGCCAAGAGCCGTCCTGGACGGTCCCTAAATGCGTAATATCGTGCCTTTAATCTACGCTGGGAGAAGAGAAGGGCCTTGTAATTCCAGTCTGACAGTCGCGCCTGCGCCTCCAAAAGTGTTTTCAGGTGTACCGGAGTAGGGTCAGAGCTATTCGCCTGCGCAGCTATATGGATTTGTGACAATATTGAGAGTCTATCAGCCTGACGGGCCTTGTTTAAACGAGAAGCCCATTTAAGACACACGCCTCGCAGGACAGCCTTATGCGCTTGCCATAGTATTTCCGGCGTGGTCCCTGGAGTGTGATTGAGCACGAAATATTCCTTCAGGGTCTGTTCTATTTCGGCCATAGCCCCTGGGTCCGACAAAATGGAGTCGTTAAACCGCCACGTAGACTTCCCCGCTCCCCCCTCCCTTCCCTCCCCAACTGTCAAAAGGATCGGCGCGTGATCTGACCACGTGATATCCAATATCTCGCAGTGCAGAATCAGTGGTAGAGAGGAGCCTTGTAACAAGAAATAATCCAACCTGCTATACATATTGTGTACCTTCGAGTGGAACGTAAACTCCGAGTCACCCGGGTGCCATAAACGCCATACATCGTATAAGCCATGAGAAGAGAGCAGGTCCCTCAGTTTCTGTCCCTGTCTGATACTGCGCTTAGTCGGTATAGGGATCTTAGGGGATCGAACATCTCTCGCAGGATCTATACTGTAATTGAGATCGCCACAGATCAACAACACACCAGCCGCTACAAGGGACACCCTGTTTAAAACTCCAGATATAAAAGAAAGTTGTTCAGTGTTAGGTGAGTATACATTAACCAGCGTATAAGTTTTGTGATTCAGCGAACAGATCAGAATGAGATAACGACCCTGCGGATCCGAAATCTTTCTATGCAATTGGAATACTACATTAGATCTAATTAAAATCGACACTCCTCTTGCTCTGGTCGGGCCCGTAGCGTGGTACTGCGTAGTCAAGTTGCGCAGCCTCAGCAACGGGTGAGCAAGGCGTTTAAAATGAGTTTCCTGCAGGCAGACCACCTCCGCCTTCAGCCTCAATACTTCCGCCTCCAAAGAATGACGCTTAACAGGAGCGTTCAGCCCCTTAACATTATATGAGAGTATATGAGCACCGTATTTCACTTGCAATTCGCCAATATTAGGCGAATTGACAGCTTTTTGAATAGCCGAATGCCAAAATGACAATGTACAGGGAAATTCACTGTTCGATGCAATTTTGTGGCCAATTCGGTGCTCTTGGAATAACCCTGATAGCATTTTTTAACAGCTGTCACTATACAAACCAGTAAATATATATGAGGGATATTTATCACCGATTTTATATTCAAGGCATAATGGGATATTACATAAAATGGTTTTATTCATGACAAGTTGACTTTTAAGAGAACTATAATGCATTCTGTGCCAGTTAGAATATATTTATGATAGATGATGATACTTGAACCATTGCAAGAATTCCACTTTAACCAAGATGTTTGTATTTAATTTTTTGCCATCATAGCCTGGAGTCTTTGGTATTTAGCATTCACTTAAAAAATGAAATCAGGCATTTAAGCATTCTGTGGTGTATGTTCACCTGCAAACATATATTGGATATTGACTAGCGTTCTCAGAATATAGAGACCACAAGTGGCATGCAATGTGTAAAAGCCCGCAACCCAATCTCCACTCATTTGTTTTAGAAATTTTCCCTGAAGCTTTCATTAGTCAACATACAGTATCAAACATTCCGTTTAAAGGAGAGCGCTAAAGCATCCTGGAGGAATTGTCTAAAGAGAGCTTTAGAAACAGATACATAAAATGAAGCAGCTGAGAAAAAATATCCCTTGGAGATTCAAGATTTTTCTCCTTTTCTTTTCTACAGTATAACCGCAAATGGGAACAATCAATTTTTTTCTCCAAAAATACAGCACAGAAAAAGGAATAAAAGACACAAACGTACTGAATAGATCTCTGAGCAAAGGTGCTTAAAATATATGTGGTTGTCAGAAGTGTAGATCAATGAAAGATACATTGATTTTTCATAAATTGAATCTTGGAATAATAATATATATACATTATTTCTTCAGGGATTTTATTAATACGTTTTGATTCACCTATAAGCATTTAACCAATGCCTGCACTGGCAACTGAAACAGCATAATTCTGAAATGAAGGGTCTATGCAAGTTAGTGTTTGGTGTTGGAAAGCATATATAAAACACTAAAGGCCCTATTACATTCCTATTGCTAAAACTAAGGGACGCTAGGGAGAAAAACCTGCGCCTGCGGGTTTCTCCTTTGCGTCCCCGTTTTAGCGTGATATTACGATGCAGGCACTAGAATTGCAGCCTGCATCGCAATCCAGCACTAAACCGCGGGATGCGTGGCCCATAGGACTACATTAAGTTTCTGCTCTGCCGGTCACATGACCTTCCGGATCTCACGAGGCAGCATAGTGATCCTCAGAGGGAGACTGGGGCACTTTTTCCCGCAGACTTTCCCTGCTCCCGGGTGGACAGAGGAGGCGGTTGGAGCCGCGGTCTTCCCTGTGGGTTGGAAGGTGAGTATGTGATTAATTTGGGGGTACTTTCTGCTGGTGCTGACAGATTCTGCAGCAGCGGGATCCGTTAGCACCAGATCCAGGCGGTGGTTAACTTTTGGATTAACCGCAGCAGGACGGTAATTAACGTCAGTATATTGTAATCGCTAGCGCGATGATGTCTATTGTCCTCGCCAGGGTGCTGGATGCTGGGCTGACATCCAAGATGTCAGCCCGCACCGGGGTGCCGCAGCGATCGGCCGGAATCCCAGCCGATCGCTGCCTCCTGTGCTAGGACGCGCTCAGCGCGTCCATAACATTGGAAAACCACTTGGCTGGATGCGCTGAGCGCAGGGGCGGATCCAGAGGGGGGCAACGGGGCAATTGCCCCCTGAGAAAATCGCCGCCAGCGTTCTCCTCTTCTCCCTACTGACAAGTGGCCTCTTAGCTGACACGCAGCTTGGTCGCTCACCTGAGACGAGAATCACCTGACCACCACCTGACCAGCCGCGTGATCTCGCGAGAACACGGCTGCGCGGCTGGTCAGGTGGTTACCAGCAAGCGGCCAAGCTACATGTCAGCGGCCACTCACCTCATGGGGGGCCGGGGAGAAGAGAAGAATGCCAGCGGAGCCTGCCTGGCCTGGACCAGCAAAGAGGTGAGGTGAGAGCTGGGGGAAAATATACCCATGAAGCCGGGGGAGAGATATACCCATGGAGCTGGGGGCAAATATACCCATGGATCTGGGGGCAAATATACCCATGGAGCTGGGGGCACATATACCCATGGAGCTGGGGGCACATATAACCATGGAGCTGGGGCAAATATACCCATGAAGTGGGGGCAAATATACCCATGAAGTGGGGGGCGCATATACCCATGGAGATGGGGGCAAATATACCCATGAAGCGGGGGCGCATATACCCATGGAGCTGGGGGCACATATACCCATGGAGCTGGGGCAAATATACCCATGAAGCGGGGGGCAAATATACCCATGGATCTGGGGGCAAATATACCCATGGAGCTGGGGACAAATATACCCATGGAGCTGGGGCAAATATACCCATGAAGTGGGGGGAAAATATATATATGGAGTGGGGGCAAATATAGCTATGGAGTGGGGGCAAATATACCCATGAAGAGGGGGCAAATATACCCATGGAGCTGGGACAAATATACCCATGGAACTGGGACAAATATACCCATGGAGCTGGGGGCAAATATACCCATGGAGAGGGGGCAATATATAACCATGAAGCGGGGGGCAATTATACCCATGTAGCTGAGGGAAAATATACCCATGGAGCGGGGACGGACAATATATACCCATGTGAGTGAGCTGGGGCAATATATAGCCATGTGAGCTTCCTGGGGGCAATATATATATCATGTGAGCTGAGGGCAATATATAACCATGTTAGCTGGGGGCAATATATACCCATATGAGCTATAGGGCAATATATACCCATGTGAGCTGGGGGGAAATATATCCATGTGAGCTGGGGGCAATATATACCCATGTGAGCTGGGGCAAATATATCCATGTGAGCTGGGGCAACATATACCCATGTGAGCTGGGGCAACATATACCCATGTGAGCTAAGGGCAAATATACCCATGTGAGCTGCCTGGGGGCAATATATATATCCATGTGAGCTGCCTGGGGGCAATCTATATATCTATGTGAGTCGGGGCAATATATGTCCATGTGAGCTGGGGGCCAATATATCTGCCTGTCACTGCGAACCCAACACCAGCTCTTGGCCAAAACTGGTAGAATGCCCCCCCGAAACCCATTTCTGGATCCGCCCCTGGCTGAGCGTGTCCTTAGCAGCCAAGTGGTTAATAGGTGAGGTGAGAACTTCCTCAGCATCTGTAAAACAGACGCAGTCTGCCATTGAGTCCACCATGACGGTGAGACCCGCTGACCATCCAACTCACTTTTAGACATGGTGCGCACTCAACCTCAGTGCTGCTGCCTTGCTTTGCCCAATCGCTCTGCAGCAACTCTGGAATCTGTAGAGCGATTGGTTCAGCGATCCGGTTGGTTTATATACAATTTTTGTGAGTGTTTGCATAATTAAAGTGGGCTTTTCCGAATGAAGTCCAGGGCTGAATTTTGGTCCCAGTCCAGCCCTGGTCTTGGTATGAATGAGAATGGAAGCAGTTTGCAATTAATAACTTACCCTATATTAATATTATTATTTTAAAAAATTGCATTTCATTTTATACGTAAAAAGACATGCACATATTTCATGCAACTTATAGGACAAAACAAGTTGCAAACAAAACACTTTTTAAAATGATTTTATTTATTAGATTAATGCAGAAAATGAGACAAAACAGCCAAGAAAATTGATAATTCTATTAAATTTCATACATTTGGAATGCATTGGAATGTCAGATTTCTGCAATTCCCAGTTAAAAGATAAAGCCCCTTTTTTTCTACAGGATTCGAAAAATAAAGTTTAGCTTGGTAGAACATCTTTACATTTATTTCTGAGCTGTTGCTATTCCATTTGCATCCTCTCACACAAGACTCTGCCTTCATGTTCCTACTCTAATGGAGTGCTGGCTTTGACAGTTTTGCCTTGTTTGCTAGGGTAGTGTCAACTTCGAGAGCACCAAGATTCAATCTGCATTCTGTTGCAGGCTCTGAGGGATATGCAGATTAGAAGTTGAATGGCCTGTCACTAGCTCAGACTGGGGAAGTGATCAGAATGTGTTGGAAGCTTAGTTCTCTATCCTATCTATGAATACCAAATATATATATTAATAAAAAAAAGGACATTTTTTTATTGTGTCTGCTTGATGGTGCTTTTCATGCTTAGGAAACTTTCAAAGATATTTCTAATTGAGCACAGAATACTTTACAAAAAAAAGAACATTCTGTTGTGTAACGCCTTTCATTATCTGCTTTGTGACATTTTAGATGAGTGTGTCAGGAAACAATCCTTAAAAAATCCAGTCTGTCACTTATTCTTAAACCCACCCATGGGCATAGGAACTGTGAGAGTGGGGGGACAGATCCCCCAATTTTAATGATATACATATGCTTGTATTGATGATTTGGAGTTTATGCCCTAAAGTTACTGAATTCCCCCGATTAACATGTCATGAATGGCTAAAGTAGCTAATAGCTTTTTAGGCTGCATTAGTTACCGTATTTTTCGCTCCATAAGACGCACTTTTCTCCCCCCAAAAAGTGGGGGAAAAGTGGGTGCGTCTTATGGAGCGAATGCCCCATGATATGCCTCAGCTCACCTGTCGCCACCGCGTTAGGCTCCCTCTGAGCGTGTGTCCGACGGCAGGAAGCTTGGGCACTCGCCTGGGGGAGCCACGTGACCGCGATCTCGCGAGATCGCTGTCATGTGGCTCCCCCAGGTGAGTGCCCAAGCTTCCTGCCGCCAGATGCACGCTCAGAGGGAGCCTAACGCGGCGGCGACAGGTGAGCTGAGGCATATCCATGAGCTGCTGGGGCATATCCATGAGCTGCTGGGGGACATCCATGAGCGAGCTGGGACAAATCCATGTGCTGGGGCAATATCCATGAGCTGGGGCAATATCCATGAGCTGGGGCATTATCCATGAGCTGGGGGACAGTATCCATGAGCTGGGACATATCCATAAGCTGGGGGGCATATCCATGAGCTGGGGGACAGTATCCATGTGCTGGGGCATATCCATGTGCTGGGGCATATCCATAAACTGGGGGGCATATCCATAAGCTGGGGGACAGTATCCATGTGCTGGGGCATATCCATAAGCTGGGGGGCATATCCATAAGCTGGGGGGCATATCCATGAGCTGGGGGGCATATCCATGAGCTGGGGGACAGTATCTATGTGCTGGGGCATATCCATAAGCTGGGGGGGGCATATCCATGAGCTGGGGGGCATATCCATGAGCTGGGGGACAGTATCCATGTGCTGGGGCATATCCATGTGCTGGGGCATATCCATAAGCTGGGGGGCATATCCATGAGCTGGGGGACAGTATCCATGTGCTGGGGCATATCCATGAGCTGAGGACAGTATCCATGTGCTGGGGCATATCCATGAGCTGGGGGACAGTATCCATGTGCTGGGGCATATCCATGAGCTGAGGACAGTATCCATGTGCTGGGGCATATCCATGAGCTGGGGGACAGTATCCATGAGCTGGGAGACAGTATCCATGAGCTGGGAGACAGTATCCATGAGCTGGGGGACAGTATCCATGAGCTGGGGGCAGTATCCATGAGCTGGGGGGCAGTATATCCATTATTACACTATTTGATTTCAGAATATTTATTTTCCTGTTTTCCTCCTCTATAAACTAGGTGCGTCTTATGGAGCGAAAAATACGGTAAGTTATATTATGCTTTAACTTATAATGAGAAGGTTATCCTGCCCCCCTACCCCAGACTCAGATGATCATAATCAGATGAAGCCATCCTTTTTTCCCAACAGCTCCCTCATTGCCTTTAATTAAATATTAATTATCCAAAGTGTACAGTTTAGAGGTAAAACGCTATCCAGACAAACAAGTATAAGGCTGGGGTCAGACGAACGCAGTGCGAACGTGTGTTTAGCTGCACTTTCTTATGGCCCTGGTAGAAGCAAATGACGTCCAACGCAGGCCCACACACGAAGTACAGCTGCACGAAAGTTTGGCCGCGCAACGCACGCAGCAAACGAATGCATTTTTGCAAGAACGTCAAACCGCTAGTACTGATGTGCAGAGAGCGCTGCGTCCGCATAGCTGTTTGTGTGCGTGATTAGGAGACGCCAGACGTTGCTCATGTCCGGCCAACATAACGTCCAGGCACCCAAAGTTTCCTGGTTTTGATCCTTAAAAAATCACGTCCGAAATTGCGTATGACCGCTATCGCGTCTTCCGTGAAAAAATGCGTTCGGACGCATCGACGCGCTTTTTGACGGTAGACGTGAAAAATGCTTTCGCCTGACCCTAGCCTAAAGGGGAAATCTTTGCTGCTTCTTGGTGGAAGATGATAACTACAGACACAGATTGGGTTAGTTATTTTAAAAAAAAAAATCATTCCAGACCAGAGAATAATTTTAAAAAATCCTTCACTACCACTTGATTTTCAATAAAACCCCTGACAGAACCCAGTGGTTTTATGGAAATCACTAAATCAATTTTACGAACATCTTCTAGAGACCAGGGCCAGATTTGCATCCCAGGAGCCTGTAGGCACAGAAAAGTGGAGCGCTCCTACCCTCCCCCCCTACAAAAAATGCCAAAATGACTTTTTACATTTTCATTTCGGGGCACACTAAATTTTTTTTAGAAAAAATAAATAAAATCGGAAAACCAGTTTCTCTCTTTGCTTAAATCAAAAGAAGGGGCAGAATCTGTTGCCTTAGGCTAGGGTCAGACTAACGCATTTTTCACGTTGTCCGTGAAAATGTGCGTTCGAAGAATGGACGTATTTTTTCACGGAATACGCAATAGCGGTCATACTATGCGCAGTTTCATCCGTGATTTTGTACGGATCATCAATAAAACACTTCTTGCATCTGGACGTTATGTTGGCCGACATTAGCAGCGTCTGATGTCTCCAATTCACGCACACACGCCGCTAGCGACGCAGCGCACTCTGTACGTCAGTACTAGTGGTTTAACGTTCTCGAAAAAATGCGTTCATTTTCCACTTGCGTTGCGCAGCCGGACTTTCGCGCGGCCGTACTTCGTATATTGGCTGTCATTGCCCGTCATTTGCTGCTAGTGCGGCCGTGATTAAGTGCGCCAGAACGCGCGTTCGCACTGCCTCAGTCTGACCCTAGCCTAAGTTGAGTTAGTTCTGTGGCACTGATTGTTTTATAGGTAAAATCATATATTGCCTTGGCCTTAGAATAGAGAAAAATATAAATTTTGCATTAACTTTTTATTAACTTTTTTATTTTTACACATTACATGGTCATGTTTGATATCATTTTAAAGACCAGACTCTGACGTTTCCAATGACAGCTCACTTAACCTTCTACGGTGTACAATTCAGAGATGCGGGTTCCAATGTCTCTCCTCACTGCAGTGCCACGGTCTAGGTTGTCAATGCAACAATGCATTGCATGATCAGCTCCACACTTGCTGGCAGTGTGGGAAATGAGAAGGTGAGTTAATGCAGCGTCACTGCTCACTTTATTCTTGTTAATTGAATAATAGTGCTGCATTAGAAAAAAAAGAGAAAAATATTATTTTATTTGTTGTTTTATTTTTACATATATCTAGCCTGGTTTATTTTGGTATCACTGTAAAGGCCATAATCCGACCTTTCCAATGATACCTCATATGTCCCTCTAGCCCTTAGGGCTCCAGAGATACAGTGGTCTAAATGATTGTAAATTGTAAAAAAAAAAAGGTTTGGTTCTTTACAGAGCAAGGCGCTCCCTTGTGGCAGGCGCCACATGTATAACTGTGGCTAGTTATCAATTCGGCCCTGCTTGAGACCATATTCAAATGAATTTGGTTTGCAATAAATATAAAATTCCATTATACTGCTCCAGAAGAAGACTAGCAGGGTTATTCAGAGAAAGGTGAATACCAGGAGAATTGGCAGGAGAAGAGAATAATCTAGACCAAATAGCCAATTTGGAAAGTGAGATAAATGGGAGAATTTTACTGGTTTGGCTATTTTGACCTAGAATTTTCACTTCTTCAGTCATTCTCCTGAGTTTCACCTTTCTTTGAATAGACCCTTTTGTCGAGTTACTATCAGGTCTATTCAAAGAATGGTGAAACTCAGGAGAATGACTGGAGAAGTGAAAATTCTAGGTCAAAACAGCCAAACCAGAAAAATTCTCCCATTTATCTCACTTTCGAAATCGGCTATTTGGTCTATATTGTTCTCTTCTCCTGCCAATTCTCCTGGTTTTCACCTTTCTCTGAATAACCCTTTATATGTTGAAGCTTTTGTAAAACTGAGATGAGTATATTCTATCATAGTAGTGAAGTGTTTAAAGGAATGTCTCATAAATGCTATTACTGGATTCAGAGCAATTACAGCCCTTATATTTAATATAAATGCCATACATCTAATAAAGACAGCATGGGGATGAGCATTTTGATATTTTGAATAGTATTTTATGATCTTCTTTTCCAGAATTCCTTTTTTATTTTACATATAAAAATAATAATATATAAATTAGACAGCAGGATATTTATTTCATACCACTCCCCATTAAGACATTATGAAGACTGTTTGATTCGGAGACCCTATTGCGTGCTATTATATAGTGCAATGGTTTAATTTCCAGAGTTCCTGGACCTTTGCACATGTCCTGAATTCTCATGGTTTTATCTGCTCGATTGAGAAGTACTTTTCACAAAGGGGAGACCAATTTCTAAAAAAGTGAAACCCTCTTCTACAACATGAAACATTTTAGAACTTTGGAGCCGTGTACATGCTCCCTCCCAAACGTTACAAATTTGTCAAAGTTCCGCAGGAGAATGAAAATAAAAAGGGCTGCCCTTTTTCTGTCACCTTATCCACAAGTCTGAAAGAATTCCTTTGTCACGAGAAAAAGCAGAAGTTGCAAAATCATTATGAAAAGGAAGAAAGAACGAAGAACGGCGAGTTCATATAAATATTTGTAATCAAACAATGGTGTTCTCAGAATGACATAAGAACCCCCTGCTGTTTGTGTCCTGGTGTTTTATTGGTGAAAGAAAATTCATTATTGGACGTAACATTGCAGGATTTTTAAAACAAAATTGGGCTTACTTTTTTTCTATTAATTTCCTTTAAAAACACAACGCAACAAAGGGACCAGGGAAAATGGCACTGCAGGAGGTGGAAAGTAAGAAGAAGGAAAAAAAAAAAGGACATTCTATTACAAATAAAAATAAAGTATTTTTACATTTTAAGCGAAAATGAGGCTTGCTTGTGCTGCGGTTCATACGGAGCCAACCATTGATCTACACAAGAAATAGCTTAAAAACGAAATAAAAGAAAATGAAGGCCTATTAATACAATCTATGGAAAGACAACTTCAGCAAATTGATCAATCCTGGACAAAGGATTTATAACCTCCAACCTTAATGAGCAGAGGCATTAAACATTGTACACAAACAACATGCATTATCAATCAAGGAATTTTTTTATGCAACTCGTTTGAAGATAGAGAAATTTAACAGGATGCTTATAGTTTATTGTTGCCTTTTTCTTTCAGGGAGAGCTTCCAGCATATATTAATTATTTTCTCCCTATCTTAACCAATTTTGTTATTTTTGCCAGAAATATTATTATTTATTAATATTATTACTATTATTCTTATTTTGTCGACTTTAAAATAGTGTGAGTATGCAGGCATGAATGGGAAAACAGGGATACATTTCTGTATTTATAGTGAAAGCTCTAAATCTTGTTAATAAACTCTTAATTCATTTAAAAACATATTTATATCATTAAAATCAGGTGCATTTGTGGATGCAGAAATATGATTTACGGTTTATTTTTACTACATAGAATATGATGTGTTCAACAACATATTGCTGTAAAGTGAAACAATGTTAAAGCACTGTTGTGGACTTCTTTGTTTCTATATAAATAGATGTTTATTGTCCTGTTTATAAATATACTTTTCCTGTCTGAGAAGTTATAAAAGGTTTCTTTTTATTGTGCACAACCTCTCTTTATGAACAATCAGTAAAAAAAAATATCACTTATAAAAACCTTCTTTATTTTTAAAATAATAAGCCAGTCTGTAGGCAAATGAAAGTGATGGACATGGTTAGTTTTTAGTGTGTGGTGGATTATTATTAAAGAACACGGAAGACAGTAACGCTCTAAGCTCCACCAGTGTCTATGCGCACAGTAAGGCTAGGGTCAGATGAGCGCATTTTGTACGGACTGTGCGTCCGTGCAGTACAGACGTACTTACTGACTGACGACAAGGTAGTGGCCACACAGTTGGTTTTTTTCACTGACTTATTTTTGACTGATGTAGCAGGGAAAATAAATTACAATGAAAAAACATTCTGTCCGTCAAAAATGCTGGACGTATAAATGCAGTCCGTCTGACCACGCTCCATCACTCACACACAAAGCTATGCAGACGTTGCGGACATGGCGCACTCCGCACGTCCGTTCTAGCAGTATTACGTTCTTGCCTAACCTGCGTCCGTTTGCAGCGTCCGTCAGCCCCCACACTTCTGTGCGGACGTACTTCGTGTGTGGGGCTCCATTTAACACAATTGTATGCTATCACGGACGTACTTATGTGCGGCAACACGGACGTTAACACTGCGCTCGTCTGACCCCAGCCTAAGCTGTTAATACATATAGGCCCCTATTACATTCCTCGCGCACGCAAATGCGCATTTGCGCGAGGAAAAAACCATTAGCGCATAACGTCGTATTACGACGTTCGCGCAAACGATGCGCGTTAACGTCCAACGCGAGTGACCAGCGCAAGCTCCTGCGCGCATCCTATACCTAACATTGTGAGCGCCAATGCGTTAGTACGCGTATGCATGCATGGTATTACAATCTTAGCGCAAAATGTAACGCATGACGATTGCGCGGTATCATTTTAACGTCTTTGAAAACCTGGTGTTAATTTACAATCTGAACGTTCTGGCCGAAACTAAATGAACCTGCATAAAAAAAAAAAATACAGCACAGTATAGTTACACATTCTACACATACCCAAACAATAAAATTAGTAAATTGTTTAATTTTTTATTTTTGTTGCAGCACATATACGCAGATTGACTTTGACAGGCGCAACAACCGAAACCTAGCAAATGGTGGTTGTTAATTCTGATTGGCTGAATCCTGTGAAAAAACAGTCTGCCCACCGATTCCTGCATGCAACGGTCATTTGCACCCGGCTTTGCGCGTCGGATTTGTGCTCGAAAAAAGTTGAAGGCTGAAAAAATGCGCTCGGATCGTAATACCGCGTTAATTTGCGCGTGCTAACATTTTTTTGCGTGCGCAAAAAAATTGCGCTGCGCGAGCGCATTTGCACGAAGAGTATAATAGGGGCCATATTAGCTTATATATATTTGATCTAAAAGTCACTCTCATACTCTCACGTAGGCTTTCTTCTTTGCTAAAAAAAATAATATTGCCCAAGCAATATAAAACAATTGTACAGCATACATATAAATTAAATTATTAATTAACCAGTAAACAGTGCTTTCGGCAATTGACATATCTGGCAGCATACATAGTCATAGCATATTTGTTCCCCTATTTCTTCAGCATACGGCCAAAGGTATGTTTGCTATTTATGTCAACTAGATATTTTTAAGTGTGAAGTCATTTACCAAAAACAAACTCAGAGTCTAAGAATCTGTATTTTTCAACCCCTTCACTACCAAGTGATTTTCCAAAAAAGCAATGGTCAGAAACCAGTGTTTCTCCAAAAATCTGATTCCCAATGTATTCCTCACTGTAATAACACATTGAGCAGGCAGATGTTGCCATCTGCTGGCCAAACAGAGTTACTACAATTCTGAGGTCCATGCAGGATCAGCTGGAGAGATGTCATCTAGCCGTACTCCCTGCATTGTGCACCTGGTGCTAGAACTTTGGGGGCACGTTCTGGAGCCCATACGCATTTGAAATTTGCTTGCAACAAATTAATTTAATTTGCATTGGTACAGCATAGCTGTAAATTGTGTTAACATGATCTCGTGTTCTTGTGTCTGCAACTGCTGATCGTGTATAAGTGATCACAATAGTGAAGGGGTTAATATGGCTTGAGGCAAAAAAAACGAACTTGGAATATCTGGTGTTCTTCACCTACCCTCAAATTAACACTTCCTTTACAAAATATAGGAGACTTTAATTTAAAGCGGCAGCTGTTGCAGTCGAGCCACAAGCAAGGTTTGCGGTTGTTGGAATAGTGACTTGAGATTTTAGTGATAAAGAGTGAGTCTTCAAGTATAATAGTCCCTCTCTGCAATTAATGGCTTGGTCAGAAGTGGAATCTAAAGGGGTTACACAGAGAGCACCGAAATGTTGGTGACATTTCAGTGCTCTCTTGATCCCCGCAGTTCCCTGCACTTCGGGGAATCAAAGTTCCCCCCTCCTGCGGTGAATTCAACATTCACCGCAGGGTCCCTGGAGTGCAGGGAAAACCCACCGCAAACTCGCTGAAAAAACCCAACGGATCCCCCGGAAAAACCACACCGAACACGCCAGAAAAAGTCGGTAAGCCGCCAATCACAGCTCAGAGCAGCTGCTGGAAAAAGCCGACAAGCAGACAAACGGGGTACAAAAAAAACAGTACGCTTGAAAGTTTCAAAATTTAAACGCTGTTTGGAAAAAAACTACTCAATGAAAAAACGAAAAATGTCTGGAATTTACATATAAAATCCTATGAATGATAATAAAAATAATATTTTTATTATTTTTATTAAAAATAATAAAAATGAAATAATGATTAGAAAAAAAATGGAAAAAAAATTTTGCCGACAAAATCTCAAAAATGCTTATAAGATCCTAAAAAATCTAGAAATAAAGAGACTTTTAATGCAGAATAAAATAATAAACGGTTTATTAGATATTGAATTAAAGCAGGAATATTTTTAATATTGAAGTCTATGGGATTCGCCTGAATAAAACTGCCGAATGAAAGCACCGAACAGCAGGTCACGTTATCAACTTTTCACTGCTGTTCGGTGTTCTCTGAATAGATTAACCATTGCTTCTCTATGGGGGATTTCACTGCCGTCAAACAGGCACCGTACGTGCAGGCAAATCGCCAAAATTTGGCAAACTGCCTGCTCTCTAAATAGCCGAATGGTCCCAAAATGTCATTGTACGCTGAATGTCAGTGTCCGGTTACACTTCGGGGCCAGATCGGCTCTCTCTGAATAACCCCTTAAGTGTTATATCTGACTCTAAAAGGGTTAAATATTGTTGTACCATATTTTTAATATTGAGACTGTCTATGGCATTACATCTCAATAACTAGCATTCCAGTAGCAGGACACAAATATTTTCATAATTGTTTTTAATTATAATTAGATTCATGAAGAAACAGCATTTTGTGGAAGATTAACTAGGTATATTGATTATTTCTTGAAACTTGACTATTCTGGAATATAATGCGTCATATCCTAGTCAGTCCTCCACAATTCCAGAATGCAAAGCCGTTTTGTTTTGTAATAAATAACTTATGCAAAGTCATCGTAAATAGCTTTCCTTCCTCTTATCTATGAATATATATTCCAAACTTAGCAAACAAAATGAACATCTGTCATTTCCCAGAGATACAGCGCATGTGAAACCCGTGAAACACTACTAAAGAACATCAACTTCCCCGTATTGGCTATGGCGATCGATCCAAACACCCATTCATCGCAGACCCGATGATGGAATAACATGGAAATAATAATGAGTAAAAACTCTGTTGTATCAGATTATATGAATCCTGTCTCCAGTTTTTCTTCTACCTTTTTGATATGTCTTCACTGATGTCCTCAGTCTTTCAACAAATAAACTCATCTAAACGAAAACGTTTATTTTATTTCTCAGAGTCCAAATTACATTCATAATTCATACATTCATAGCTTACCATTTCCTTTCCTTCCCATTCTGTTTTTTTCATGTCAAACCAGTTGTCATCTTTAATACCTTCATTCTAAGACACCCACACATCTTCAATTTCATACTCCTGACTTATCCACAAATGGCCTCCATTCATTACCATCCCGGCTGGCAAGTCCCTAACCTATCCCTTTATGCCTTTCTACTTGGTTTTTCTGGATGCTGACATCTTTCATCTATCACATCTAAAAACACGATACTGCACGTGTCCACAGAATTCCAATCTAAAAACGTTTCATTTTCCTTACAGCGAACCTGTTATGCTCACAGGAAGTTGGGCTCATTTAACCCCTTCACTGCTGAGCTATTTCACACCTGTGTGCTGAGCTCATTTTGACTGTTTTCTGCTCATCATGTTTAAACGCGATTGGAAGTCATGTTTTATTGTAGGACCCAGACAAATTGTATATCCTTATTTTCAGCATGATTCGGCGAACTCATAATATACCATTAGTATGTATATGTCATATGCAAGGAAACAAAGTAGCAAAACAAGAGGACATAGTCTTAGATTAGAGGGGCAAAGGTTTAAAAGGAACATCAGAAAGCATTATTTTACTGAGAGGGTGGTGGATACATGGAACAGTCTTCCAGTTGAAGTGGTAGAGGCCAAAACAGTAATTGAATTTAAGCAAGCATGGGATAGGCATAAGGCTATCCTAAACAAAAGATAAATCCAGGTAAAGTATCCATGTAATTGGGCAGACTAGATGGGCCGAAAGGTTCTTATCTGCCGACATTTTTCTATGTTTCTATGCTGTCAGGCTGCTATAATAAAATCTTTTAAAAATATGCAAATTTCCACTCAGATTTCAATCCTTTACAGCTTCTGAAATTATTTTTTTCACATCTTATCATCCAAACCTTTGTGGTTATATTTTCTATGGAAAAAAAATAGAAATGGGAACCTGTTACTGCATTTTTCTGAAAATATATGCATTTTTAACTAAAACTGAAAAAAAAAATGGAGCATCATGTTTTATGAATAATATAACTCTGTACAGGGCCGGATTAAGATCTCTATGGGCCTGGAGCTGAAGATTTTGGTGGGCTTTTTTGGGGATTTAGTGAAATGAAAGCATATTTTAGGTTACTTCATATTGCAGATACAGGTATATCTAACCAGGCAGATACTGTGTGATTAATTTTTCATTCCGATTTCAGTCTTTTACAGTATGTAAAATAATTTTTTCCAATTTTATCATTCAAACCTTTGTGGTTATATAATCTAAAAGGAATTCTTGTAAAAAAAATGGGAAATGTCAACCTGTTGCTGCATTTTTCTGAGAAAATATAAAATTTTAATCAAAGAAAAAAGAAAATAAAAATATTTCTCTTTTGTTTTGGAGGATGATGTTTTTATGAATAATATGACTAGCAGGGTTATTCAAAGAGAATCGAAAAGTCACCGCACGTTCGGTGACTTTTCGTTCTTTTCAATTCGGTTTGTTTTGCCGATCCCATTTTGGCGACCCTGCGGTGTATTCAGCAAACACCGCAGGGCTGTCGAAGTGCAGGGAAAAGCAGCTGAAAACCTGCCAAAAACTCACCACAAAAACCCGGCGAATGCACGCCGAAACCTGCAAAAACATCTGGATTAACCCGCCTAAAACGCCGGAAAAACCCGAGCAGGAGCCGATCACATGCAGCGAAGCCGCCGGAAAAAGCCGAGACCGCAGATGAGTGAAGTCAATAAATTAGCAAAACAGTTTGCTTGAATGTTTGAAAAGTGAAACGCTGTTTGCAAAGAAACTACTGAGCGAAAATGTCTGACATTTACATATGAGGTCCAGGGAATGATAATAATAAGGTCTGTTACAGAAAAAATAAGTAAACTTTAAAAAAAAAAAAAATCGGACTTTTTTAAAAAAAATGCTTAAAATATCATAACAAATTTATAAATAAATAGACTCTTTACTGCAGAATTTTATAATGAACGGTTTATTAGATATTGAATTAAAACGGGAATATTTTTAACATTGAAGCCTATGGGATTCACCTGAATAAATGTGCCGCATGAAATCACCGAATGGCAGGGCATTCCGGCAACCTTTCACTGCTGGTTTTTGTTCTCTGAATAGCCGAAGCAGTGCTTTTTTTATGGGGATTTCACTGCCCTCGAACAGGCACCATATGTGCAGGCAATTTGCCAGGATTTGGCAAATTGCCTGCTCTCTGGATAGCCGAATGGCCAAGGAAGGTAACCGAACGCTGAATTTCCGCTTTCGGTTACCTTTCTCCAGCCATTCGGATCTCTTTGAATTACCCTGTATGTATAAAACACTGACCTTGCTCCCAGTGTTGGAAATGAGAAGGTGAGTAATGGCAGTCATATTGCTAATTTTATAAGTGACAAATGGACAAAGCCATCGCTTTGGAACTAAAAATAAATATTAATAAAAGGGGGTTTTATTGTTTTCTTTTCTTTTTGATTTTACATGGTCACGATTAGTATCAAATCAAATCAAATCAAATCAAAATAAGCTTTATTGGCAGGACCAAATACATTTTAGCATTGCTAAATCATATGGGGAGGTTATATGGGGTGGAGGGGGGGTAGTGGGACATATATGGGGGGAATGGGCAAGTCCATGGACATTATCAGGGGTAAGGGATAATGTGAAGTGGGATGGGGTGAGTCCGTGTTGGGGATTTATAAGTCCGGGATCTCTCATGTTCCTCTCAGTCTGTGACATTCTGTGACGTATTGGGCAGATATTTTCACCGCCGGCTCCTCTTTTCCCAGTATGATGTGGAGTTTCCTCGTCTCTTCTATAGAGGTGAAGTCCGGGATGAGAGCGGAGAGTCTCTGGAAGTGAGTTTCCCTCAGTGCTGAGTACTTGGGCACTGTAGGAGGAAGTGGACCTCATCTTCCAGGGCCCCCTGGTCACAACGCTGGCACAGTCCATTATCCCTGGGCTTGTAGGTCTGTCTATGCCGTCCTGATTCGATTTCCAGGCTGTGCGCGCTCAGTCTGTACCGGCTCAGGATCTGTCTGTCCTTGGGGTCTTGTAGTACCTCCAGGTATGGGGCCAGTTTGTATTCCCTCTGTAAGGATTGGTAGATGGTGAGTTTCTGAAAGTTTGCTATATCATGTCTCCATTCTCTGATATAGTTTTCCCTGGAATCGTTAGTTAGGACCTTTATTTGATATTTTGTCAGGTTGCATTCATGGGGGCTTTGGAAGATCAGGTTGGATATGAGTTGTTGGAGCCCACATGGTTTGGGGTGGTCCTTGTTGGCCAGTAGGGCTTTATGGTGGTATGAGTTGAGGCTGCTGATGTTTAGGTGGTCCCAGTATAATAGCGCCCTCTTCTGTACTGCAAGAAGTAAGGGGAGTCGGCCCGGCAAGCATTGTTAGAGGTGCTCTGATGGACTTGGAGGAGGTGCTTGCAAAATTCCAGATGGAATATTTCTGTTGGGCTGGTGTCCCATTTGGGTTGGTCGGGGTAGGTGATGGGGCCCCATACTTCACTACCATAAAGGAGGATTGGAGTGATAACGCTATCAAAGATTTTAAGCCAGACTCTCACAGGTGGTTTTAGTTTGTAGAGTTTTCTTCTGATGGCATAGAAGGTTCTACACGCCTTGTCTCTTAGGGCCTCTATGGCTGGATTGATACTTCCTGATCGGTTTGTTTCTAGGCCGAGGTATGTGTAGCTGTTGGTTTCATCAAGAGTGCAGTCATTAAGTGTGAAAGAGGAACTCTTGGTTTTTACGTTAAAGGCCAGACTCTGACTTTTCCAATGACACCTTACTTGACCTTGTGAGGTGTAAAGATTAGTGAAGCAGGGGTCGAAAGTCCCCCCGCTGCTCTTCGCTGCAGTGCAGCGGTTTAGATTTTTAACTTAACAACTCGTAACAACAGATTGTGTCATCACCTCCACACTTGTTGGTGACATGAGAAATGTGATGGTGAGTTAGTGCAGCAGCATTGTTCACTTTATAATTGCAAAAAGAAAGAAATTAATATTTATATTTTTATTGTTACATAAAACCTGGTCATGTTTGGTATCATTGGAAAGGCCATGCTCTGGCCTTTCCAGTGATACCTAACATGACCCTACAGCTGCTTCTGAGTTTGGGATACAGTGGTCCAAATGCCCATTAATACAGACATACAGGGTTATTCAAAGAGAATCGAAAAGTCACCGCACGTTCGGTGACTTTTCGTTCAATTCAATTCGGTGCGATTTGGCGATCCCATTTTGGCGACCCTGCAGTGTATTCAGCAAGCACCACAGGGCCGTCGTAGTGCAGGGAAAAGCTGCCGCAATCTCGCCGAACACTCACTGCAAAACCCGTAAAAACATCTGGATTAACCCTACCCAAACACGCCACAGAAACCCAAGCAGCCGCTGATCACAACGCTGAGCAGCTGCTGAAAAAAGCCGACATCGCAGACGAATGGAGTGAAAAAGAAAAAGAACAGTACACTTGAATGTTTGAAAAGTGAAACGCTGTTTGCAAAGAAACTACAGAACGAAAATGTCTGAAGTTTACATGATAATAAAAAGGGCAGTTACAGAAAAAAGAAAAAACGATTTAAAAAAACTTTTAAAAAAATTGTGAAACAATACCGAAAAATGCCGAAAAGATCCTAAAAAATCTATACATAAAGAAACCTTTTACTGCAGAATATTATAATCAACGGTTTGATAGATATTGAATTAAAATGGGAATATTGTAACATTAAAGCCTATGGGAATCGCCTGAATAAACCTGTAGAATGAAACCACCGAACAGCAGGGAAATTCGGCAACTTTCACTGCTGGTTTTTGTTCTCTGAATAAACGAAGCATTGCTTCTCTATGGGGATTTAACTGCCCTCGAACAGGCAACAAACAGGCACCGTATGTGCAGGCAATTCGCCAACATTTGGCTAACTGCCTGCTCTCTGAATAGCCGAATGGCCAGGAAAGGTAACCATACGCTGAATTTCAGTGTTCTGTTACCTTTTCGGCCACAATTTGGATCTCTTTGAATAACCCTGATAGTTATCCTTTCTCTGGGCCTATTCTGGGGCATGGGCCTGGAGCTGCTGCTCCATCAGCCCCTATGTTAATCCGGCCCTGACTCTATATAAAACACTGAACTTGCTCGCGGAGTGGAGAATGAGAAGTGAGTAACGGCAGTGGTATTGCTCATTTTATACGTGACAAATGGACAATTCCATTGCTTTGGAACAATAAATAAATAAAATTATAAAAAAAACAAATTATTTTATGTATGTTTGTGAGGGTTTTTTTTTACCTGACATTTAACATGGTCGTGTTCAGTATCAATAGAAAGGCCAGAGTCTGGCCTGTCCAATGACACTTAACATGACTTTGTGTGGGATAAAGATTGGAAATACAGGGGTCCAAAGTACCCCTGCTGATTTCGCAGCAGTAAAGCAGCTTGTGCTTTAGATGGACCAATGTGTAATAACATTTTGCGCCATCACCTCCAGATTTGGTCCCAGTGTGAGAAATGAGAAGGTGAGTTAGGGCAGCAGCATTGTTCGTTTTGTAAGTAAAAGCACATAATGCCACTACCTAAGAAATGAGAAGAAAAAAAACAAAAAAGTAAATTTAGCATTTAATATTTTTTTCCTTTTTTTCTATTTTTACACATTACACGGTCATGGTCATATTTGGTATCATTAAGAAAGGCAGACTGGCCTTTCTGATGACATCTCACATGCCTTTGTGTGGTTTAAAAATCAGACGCCGGGTTTCAAAGGTTTAATTGTCTATCCTATCTTCTCCATCACATGGACAGACTTTATGTTGCATTTTCTGCCAAAATTCAACAAAATGTTCTCAAATGCACAAAAGTGAACATATTTTCTAAAAATTCTTTGGGGCTTGTATAGACTAATCTGCATTCGTCACTCTTATCCGTCCTACCTCTTACTCATCTGACCTTACTACATGTTACAATATTTTACCTGCCACCCACCAGTACCTGTGTGACTTTATTTTGATTTGAATTTACATTATATCAGATTGGATCTTAACAAATTATGATCACTTCAAAATCTATATACCGTATTTTTCGCTCCATAAGACGCACCTGACCATAAGACGCACCTAGTTTTTAGAGGAGGAAAACAGGAAAATAAATATTCTGAAATCAAATAGTGTAATAATGGATATACTGCCCCAGCTCCTCTCATGGATATACTGCCCCAGCTCATGGATACTGCCCCCAGCTCATGGATACTGCCCCAGCTCATGGATACTGTCCCCCAGCTCATGGATACTGTCCCCCAGCTCATGGATATGCGCCAGCACATGGATACTGTCCCCCAGCTCATGGATACTGTCCCCCAGCTCATGGATATGCCCCAGCTCATGGATACTGTCCCCCAGCTCATGGATACTGCCCCCAGCACATGGATATGCCCCCCAGTTTATGGATATGCCCCCAGCTTATGGATATGCCCCAGCACATGGATACTGTCCCCCAGCTCATGGATATGCCCCCCAGCTTATGGATATGCCCCAGCAAATGGATATACCCCAGCTCATGGATAATTCCCCAGCTCATGGATGTGCCCCAGCTCGCTCATGGATGTGCCCCAGCTCGCTCATGGATGTGCCCCAGCTCGCTCATGGATGTGCCCCAGCAGCTCATGGATATGCCTCCGCTCACCTGTCGCCGCCGCGTTAGGCTCCCTCTGAGCATGCGTCCGGTGGCAGGAAGCTTGGGCACTCGCCTGGGGGAACAACGTGACCGCGATCTCGCGAGATCGCGGTCACGTGGCTCCCCCAGGCGAGTGTCCAAGCTTCCTGCCGCCGGACGCACGCTCAGAGGGAGCCTAACGCGGCGGCGACAGGTGAGCTGAGGCATATCATGGGGCATTCGCTCCATAAGACGCACCCACTTTTCCCCCCACTTTTTGGGAGGAGAAAAGTGCGTCTTATGGAGCGAAAAATACGGTATATAAACGCGAACGTCCTAACTGACTGACTGACTGATCAACGCCCAGCTGAAACCGTTTAACATAGGAACGTGAAATTTTGAAGGTGCACTGTTTTTATGATCTGGGCACCCACTAAGGAAGGATTTTTGAAAACTCCGCCCCAAAGGGGTGAAAAAGGGGGTTGAATATTTTAAACAGTATACCTATAGCTCAAAAACAGAAGATGCTACAGATGTGAAAATCAGTATTTAGATTCGTCTTGAAAAAAAAAAAACACATATTTTACTGTTTTTCAAAAATTCGACTGGGGGGGCAAAAAAAGGGGGTTGTATATTTTAAATATTTTAAACAGGATACCTGTATCTTAAAAATAGAAGATGTTACAGACATGAAAATCGGTATTTAGATTCGTCTTGACAAATAAAAAAACACGTATTTTACCATTTTCTGAAAATTCCTTGGGGGGCAAAAAGGGGGGTTGAATACTTTTATCATAAACGCGAAAGTCCTGACTGACTCATCAACGCCCAGCTGAAACCGTTTAACCATGGAACATGAAATTTTGAAGGTGCACTGTTTTTATGATGTAGGCGCCCACTAAAGAAGGATTTTTGGAAAATCCACCCCTAAGGGGGTGAAAAGGGGGTTGAATATTTTAAACAGGATACCTATAGCTCAAAAACAGAAGATGCTACAGATGTGAAAATCGGTATTTAGATTCGCCTTGAAAAATTTAAAAACACGTATTTTACCATTTTACAAAAATTGAAGTGGGGGAAAAAAAAAGGGATTGAATATTTTAAACGGGATACCTGTATTTCCAAAACAGACGATGCTACAGTCCTGAAAATTGGTATTTAGATTAGTCTTGAAAAATAAAAAAACACATATTTTACCATTTTCTGAAAATTCCTTGGGGGGGCAAAAAGTGGGGTTGAATACTTTTATCATAAACGCGAAAGTCCTGACTGACTCATCAACGCCCAGCTGAAACCCAACAAGGAAAAAAGGTGTCATCTGCGCTCGTTTCTATGTATTCCATGTACAACAAAACTGAGGTTTTTGTTTGTTTCAATGGCCATTGCAACGTAAGCTCACTCGCCACTTCACGGCACCTCTTTACAGAGTGAGTACCTAACAATTGTACCAAAAGGCCGCTCTACTGAACAGCTCCAAGCCCCTCCTGCTGCTTTTCAGCCAAGGAGAGGCAAAGATATGGTGGGTTTTATTTATACACGCACCAAACACTTCCCATTTGGATTAAAAACAAAAACATGGAAAGAGGAACAGCTGCAGAACGACGGACTGGTGTTACAAGCATGATATACATAAATACAGAAAAAATGGCGTCGCGCCCATACTCACCGGAGCGGCAGCAACTGCCAGGAGTAACAGCCCAGTTAAAGCCCAGCTGAAACCGTTTAACCTAGGAACGTGAAATTTTGAAGGTGCACTGTTTTTATGATGTAGGCGCCCACTCAGGAAGGATTTTTGGAAAATCCACCCCTAAGGGGGTGAAAAAGGGGGTTGAATATTTTAAACAGGATAACTATAGCTCAAAAACAGAAGATGCTACAGATGTGAAAATCGGTATTTAGATTCGCCTTGAAAAATAAAAAAACACGTATTTTACCATTTTACAAAAATTGAAGTGGGGGAAAAAAAAGGGGTTGAATATTTTAAATATTTTAAACGGGATACCTGTATCTCCAAAACAGACGATGTTACAGTCCTGAAAATTGGTATTTAGATTAGTCTTGAAAAATAAAACAACACGTATTTTACCATACTCTGAAAATTCCTGGGGGGGGGGCAAAAATGGGGGGGTTCAATACTTTTATCAGTATACCTATATTTCAAAAACCGAAGATGTTAAGGGTGTGAAATTTGGTATTTACAATCTTCATGAAAAAACAAACATGTTTTTTGCCATTTTCCACAAATCCAATTGGAGGGGTCGGGGGAAAGTGGTCTGAATATTTTTATCATTATACCTATATTTCAAAAACCAATGATGTTACAGACATGAAATTTGGTATTTACAATCTTCTTAAAAATTAAAACCAGGTGTTTTACCATTTTTCAAAAATCCCAAGTGGGGGAGTGAAAAAAAGGGGGGGCTGAATACTTTTAATCAGGATACCTATATCTCAAAAACAGAAGATGTTACATACGTTAAAATTGGTATTTAGGTTCGTCTTGAGAAACAAAAAAACACCTATTTTACCATTTTCCAAAAATTCAGTGGGAGGGGGGCAAAAAGGGGGTTTGAATACTTTTATCAGTATACCTATATTTCAAAAACCAAAGAGGTTACAGGTGTGAAATTTGGTATTTACAATCTTCGTGAAAAAAAACAAACCTGTTTTGCCATTTTCCACAAATCCAAATACAGGGGGGGAGGTCGAGGGTAAGGGGTCTGAATACTTTTATCAGTATATCTATAGTTCAAAAACCAAGATGTTACAGGTGTGAAGATTGGTAATTACAATCTTTTGAAAATAAAGAAACAGGTGTTTTACCATTTTCCAAAAATCCAAGTGGGGGTAAAAAAAAGGGGGGTGAATACTTTTAAACAGGATACCTACATCTCAAAAACAGAAGATGTTACAGACGTGAAAATTGGTATTTAGATTTGTCTTGAGAAACAAAAAAACACCTATTTTACCATTTTCCAAAAATCCAGTGGGAGGGGGAAAAAAGGGGGGTTGAATACTTTTATCAGTATACCTATATTTAGAAAAACCAAAGATGTTACAGGTGTGAAATCTGGCACTTACAATCTTCTTGAAAAATAAAAAAAACACATGTTTTACCATTTTCCAAGAATCCCACATGGTGGGTGAAAAAAGGGGGTGAATACTTTTCAACAGGATACCTATATCTCAAAAATAGAAGATGTTACAGACGTGAAAATTGGTATTTAGATTCGTCTAGAAAATTAAACAACACATATTTTACCATTTTCCAAAAATCCAGTGGGGGGCAAAAAGGGGGATGAATACCTTCATCACTATACCTATATTTCAAAAACTAATGATGCTACAGGTGTGAAATTCGATATTTACAATCTTCGTGCAAAAAAAACCCCATGTTTTACCATTTTCTGAAAATCCAGTTAAGGGGGGTGGGGGAAAGGGATGTGAATACTTTTATCAGTATACCTATATTTCAAAAACCAAAGTTTACAGGTGTGAAATTTGGCACTTACATTCTTCTTGAAAAATAAAAAAACACGTGTTTTACAATTTTCTAAAAATCCCAATTGGGGGAAAGGGGGATTCTACCAAAAAACCTCAAGTTTCTTTTAAAAAACTATTTTAACAAATCCTAAAATCCACGCGAGCAAAGCCGTGGGCAAAAGCTAGTATCATTATATAAGGAAGAACACAGCCCACACAATAACAACCACAACTAGCCATAGTGACCCTATTTATTTAAGCTAAATGAGAGTGTAACTGATTACCATTAATTGAATAAAGTCTCAAAGTATTTTTAATTTCTGGTTTCTGAATAGAAAAATAATCAATCTCAATATGCGTTCCATGAAATACACAGCTCATAAGGACCAGTTCATTAATGGGACAAGGGCCAGACTAAGCTTTTCAATTGAGCTTTACAGCAGGCATAGCTGTAGGATGGTGTGGTTAACTGTGAGAAATTGGGTGGGAAGAGTCAGGAGTGAATGGTCCAATCAAGATCAGCCAGATGTTAGTAGAAAACCTTGCAAATAACAAGATCTTACAATTGCCCATTGGCCCTTGCTGTGCTAGCACTGGCTTCACATGGGACATCTGGAAATATCGTATCATCACCCTTGTCAGGTTTGCCTAGTTTGTCTAAAGGTAATTCCAGGATTGGGTTGGTGTATAATTAACAAGGACTTGGTCTGCTAGTGTGTTCCGTGATGTTACAGCCTTTCTATGATCTGCCAATCTTACAAAATAAAAGTCCCGTTCAGCAAACCAGCTTTTGTGACTTTGATTTGAAAATCAGTCGATCCTCCTAGCTCCTTCTTAGTCTTTTTGTCCTCTGTAGCAGCTTTGAGTGGTTGACTCTTTTTGCTCTGACATCCAGAGGGATCATCTCACAGAGGGCCCCGACTTATTTCCAAAGGGTCTCCCAAAACCAAAGCTAAACAAAGGTTTCTTATTGGGGTTCACCGTGCCTAAAATTCCATAAATAAAGTAACCATACAATAATTGGTTAGGAATATGAGTTTAAAGAAGCCCTATTTTAATACATGATAAATTTATAATTAGTTTTAAAAAACAAAGTACAAGCCTTAGCAAGAGCTGTCCATCATGAATGATTTCTGTTTTGTCTTGATACAAAATTTCATCTTGCATGGCACTCTTCCGTGGTGCGTCTCTCTATTTCAGACGATCAACTGTGACTGATCGGAGCTTGCTGTATCATACATCACTGGGAGCTAACATTTTCACATTTATTTATATCCCATCTTCTTTTTTTTTTTAAGTCTAAAGAAAATATTGCACAAAGTAATTCCGAGCTGTGTTGTCTGGCTGGCAGTTGCGTGCGTTGTGCAATCAGGAAGCCCAGCACTGACTTTCTCTTTGTAAGTCATAGAAGTGACATTTCTTTAGGGTTTTAGTCTCAAAATTTCTCTTTCACATCATATCTCAACATCTGCTGAGAAAACAGAATTTTTAGTTAGCTGCTTACTGGAAGAAAGGCACCTCCAACAGAAAGCATCTCTAAACCTGAGGTTTAAAAGGGACTGACAGATGAAAAGCAGCTAGCTATCACATTTTCCTTCTGAAGAATGCATGCCAACAACTTTATAACCCCAAATGTCAGTTTTTCTCTTACCAAAGAAACAGATTGTTTTATTTTCCAACTCAGATCAGTTCTAATGTCCAATTCTTTTCTCTTTAAAATTTCCCTTTTTCATTCTGGAACTTTTTTTTCGCGCATTGTACATCCAGTAGCTCAAAGAATGGTTTATTTATAGGTAGTGGATTGAAATGCCTGCCAAGTGGAATGAGTACTTTAGGGAGACTTTTAATTTTAAAACTTGAGAGTTACTATAGAACTGGCTATTAAACCACTCAAAGTGGCATTACCAGTTTATCAGCTAAGTGGCAGAAAGGTTTCCATTGTCTTCTTAATTAGTCAATGCTTCCACGGTAGTATGGTCGGTAATCAGTGCTCTTAGAGGGTCTTATGGAATAAACTTTTAACCATAGAGGACTTTTACAGTATTTTAAATATTCATCTAATATGAATATAGCTCTGGGGAAGTGAATCAGCTCTGGGGAAGTGTGTGAAGTTTTCATCTGTGATTAAGGACACGACATTGATAGAAAATTCACCATACGAGGGACCTGAGATCAGAGTTTGCCAATTTGTGTACCTTTCAATATTTAGAAAGATATTACAGGTGTTTTTGCACTGCAATATTGCTCTAAACATACTTTTAATGATGCCCCACATTCGCATTTTTCAGATGAAAATTATTCTCCACTTGGCCAAATGATATTGTTTTCCATAGCAGTGTTTAAAGCTCCAGCAGCTGCTCGAACACCTCACTATCTACCCTGCAATCGGCCACTGGAGTCTATATAGATATAAATAATATAAATATAATGGCAAGGGGATTGTGCATCAACAAGAAGCTACAGATCCTAGTGAATAGTGTCTTTTTTTGTGCCGTATTTACCTCATGGAATTACCTCACAGCTAGTTAATAGACACAATGGGCAATATTGCAATCTTAACGCTAACGTTAGCGCTCAGCTATGTGAGCATTAACATTAGGTTAAGTGTTCCTAGCGTGGGCTGCCCATATTACAATCCGAACGCTAACGGGTTTAAAATAAAAACATTAACGCATCAGAGATTGTGCTTTCTAGCGCGAGCTTACTGTACTTTGCGCTCTCTATGCTTAACATGGGGAGCACAAAGAGCGTTAGGATTACACAGTCATAACGCTAATTACAGCCCGCTGCGGCTAACTCAAAAGTTACCCACAGCTAGAAGCTGGTGCTAACATATGCCGCTTCTGTGGAATCAGTTATCCCCAACTGAACCCTCCCCCCCAAAGAAAAATCAGATACTCACCACTCCTCCCGAGGCAAGAATGGCGGCTTGATCCGCCGCATCTGGCTGCCGGTAGCAGAGTGAGACTAGGGAAAAAAATCCCCAGTCTCCCTCCACGATCACTCCGCCAACCTGCAGGATCTTGTGAGAAGCAAGATCCTGCAGGTCATGTGACCCAGCAGCACAAGCCTCCACAGAGTCCTATGGATTCCAGGATGGGATGCTTGCGATGGTGCTTTAGCGCTGCCTCAAGTATCCAGTGGCTTAGTGCAGGCTTATGGAGCAGGCTTCTGATTACTGCCTGCCCCATAATATGGGGCTAAAATGGGGATGCTAAGGGGAAACCTGCAGGCACAGGTTTTACACCTTAGTGGCCCCAATTTAGCGTGCAGTATGTAATACTACCCACTATCGGTTGCTAATGATTCTAGGTTAATTACTAGGTGCTACAATCAACTTGGAAGCCATAAAATTATATTTGAAAGAAGGAAGCCATATAAACCAATAATCACTCACTAGTTTTTCATAAAGAACATTTTGGTTGGGACATGGGCCCAAATGACATGCATTTTCTGTTTCCTAGGACTATACATTTTTGAAAACAGACTTAATAGCCTTGAATAGTATATGCACGATAGACTTTAAAGTACAGTCACTAAATAAAAAGCGTTCACCTCAGCTCTAAGCATTTCAGCTCTAAGCATACCTCATATGGCACTTTATCAAATATATATATAAAAATATTTATCTACCAATTAGTAGACTATATATATATCTATATGAAGTCTAGGTGACCTCGCACTCCACATACCAGAAAAATGTCCTTGCTCCGGTGCAGAAATCCGATAGCCATCACAATACTCCACAAAACTCAGATGCACACGAAGACTTGTAAAATAATAATACATTTATTGAATAAACATACAGGGTTATTCAAAGAGAGACGATTTGGCCCCGAAAGGTAACCGAACACTGAAATTCAGCGTACGGTTACCTGTCCTGGCCATTCGCCTATTCTGAGAGCAGGCAGTTTGCCAAATGTTGCCAAATTGCCTGCACATACGGTGCCTGTTCGGTGCCTGTTCGATGGCATTGAACTCCCCATAGAGAAGCAATGCTTTGTCTATTCAGAGAACACAAAAGCTTTTGGTTTAAAGTTATGTATAACCTGGACAGTTATCCGACGACCAGGGTTTTATTTCCTCTTGTATCATGTAAGTCTGCTGTTTGTGCTTCCCCATTGTAAAGCGCTATGGAATTTGTTGGCAATGTATAAGTACTTGTAACAGTAACTTGGTATTTCTGTAACCACTCAATGTTCTTGAACCCAGGACATACTTGAAAACGAGAGAAATCTTAATGTATCCTTCCTGGTAAAATCCTTTATAAATAAATAAATAAATAAAACAGCAGGGGAAAGTTGCCGAAATGCCCTGCTGTTTGGTGGTCTCATTCGACAGATTTATACAGGCGATTCCCATAGGCTTCAATGTTAAAAATATTAACGTTTTAATTCAATATCTAACAAACCGTTTATTATTATATTCTGCAGTAAAAAGTCATTTTATTTATAGATTTTTTAGAATCTTTCAGGCATTTTTTGGGGTTTTTTTGGCAAAGGTTTTTTCCTTTTTTTTTAATCATTTTTTTCTTTTTTCTGTAACAGCCCTTTTTATTATCATTCATTGGATCTTATATGTAAATTTCAAACATTTTCGTTCAGTAGTTTTTTTGCAAACAGCGTTTCACTTTTCAAACATTCAGGCTAGGATCAGACGAACGCATTTTCGCGTTGTCTGTGAAAAAGTGCGTTCGAACGAATGGACGCATTTTTTCACGGAGTACGCGATAGCGGTCATACGATGCGCATTTGCGTTCGTGATTTTGTACGGATCATCAATAAAACACTTTTTGCATCTGGACGTTATGTTGGCCGGACATTAGCAGTGTCTGACATCTCAAAATCACGCACACACGCCGCTATGCAGCCGCAGCGCACTCTGTACGACCGTACTAGCGGTTTGACGTTCTCGACAAAATGCGTTCGTTTGCCACTTGCGTTGCGCGGCCGGACTTTCGTGCAACCGTACTTCGTATATTGGCCGTCATTGGCCGTCATTTGCTGCTAGCACGGCCGTGATTTCGTGCGTCTAAACGCACGTTAAAACTGCTTTCGTCTGACCCTAACCTCAAGCGTACTGTTTTTTTTTTCTTTTCACCTTCTTCGTCTGCGTGTCGGCTTTTTCCGGCGGCTGCTCTGCGCTGTGATCGGCAGCTAGTTGGGTTTCTCCGGCGTATTCCGCGGGCTCAATCCAGCTGTTTCTGCGGGTTTCGGTGAGTGTCCAGTGAGTGTTCGGCAGGTTTGTGGCGATTGTTCGGTGGGTTTGCGGTGGGTTTTCCCTGCACTACAGGGGCCCTGCGGTGCTTGCTGAATACACGGCAGGGTCAGCGAAATAGGATCGCCGAATCGCCCTGAAGTGCAGGGAACGAAAAGTCACCGAACGTACGGTGACTTTTCAATTCTCTTTGAATAACCCTGATAGAAAAGCTTGACGTTTCAGTTCCCGTAGGAACTTTCCTCAGGATATATACAGTATACACACACAGGTCTATTCATTAAAGGTGAAACTCAGGAGAATTGGCAGAAGTGCCAATTCTATGTCAAAATAGCCACACAGAAAAATTCTCCCAATTTATCTCAATTTTAAAATGTGTTATTTGGTCTACAGTGCTGTCTGCTCCTGCCAATTCTCCTGAGTTTCACCTTTAATGGGTTATTCAAAGAGAGCCGAAATGGCTCCGAAATTGCACCGAACAGAGAATTTCCCTGTACGGTGCAATTTTGGAGCCATTCAGTTATTCAAACAGCTGGCAGTTCGTCAAATATTGTCGACTTGCCAGCAAAATGCGATGCTGTTCGACGTCAGTGAAATCCCCCATAGAGAAGCAATGGTTAATCTTTTCAGAGACACCGAACAGCAGAGAAATGTCAGTCAAATGACCAGATTTTTGGTGGTTTCATTCAGCAGGTTTAATTTGACGAATCCCATAGGTTTCAATGTAAAAAACAATCCCGTTTTTGCATAAATCTGTTCCTATGGACCCTTGGGCATTCCTGCTCTCCACACCGGTCACAGGGTTTACGTTTCATGATAATAGGTTAATGGCCAAAATCACATTGGCTGCTAGACGAGCGGTGGCAGAGGTTTGGAGACAGCCACAAGTACCAAAGATGGCTAAAGTCTATGCTAAAATTAGGGATACCCGGGTTACAACGCTGACTGTGTTGGTCCACTTTGCATTACCTTCGTATAATAAAACCTGGGGGCCATGGCTGGAGTCAGGACTGTAAAGGGTTTATATATTTTATTTTGCCTATTTTTCTGTTTTTGGGTTGTATTTATACATATGTCTATAATATTATAGATATGTATACGGATGTAAATATTATATATTTAGATGTGGGTTATTTTTTTTATCTTGCTCGGGCCGAGCTTCTTTTTCTATGGGTTTTTTTTTGAGGGGGGTTTCTTTCTTCTCTCTCTTTCTTTATGCTATTTCTTTAGTTAGGGATGTTAAAAAAAGAAATGGATGCTTATGATATGCCTTGCAAGATAGTATGAATTAATTATTATATTAAGGCAGGGTGATGTTTGTTTACAGGAGATGTACTTTAATATGATGTGCATTCAATAAATTATGTTTAAAAAAATTCCCGTTTTTATTAAATATTTATTAATCTGTTTATTTTTATAATCTGCAGCAAAAAGTCTCTTTATTTCTTTCTTTATTTATTTATTTTTTAGGATTTTTTTAGGCATTCTTTTTCTGTAACAGACTTTTTTTATTATTTTTAATTATTATTCATAGGACGTTATACATGCTTTTTTCAGATGTGGTCGGCATTTTTGCAGTGGATCGTCGGGTGCATTCGGCATTTTTTCAACGGTTTTCTGTTCGGTCCAATTTTTTTTTCGCTGGTTTTGTGCCAGTTTTTTACATGCGTTTGGCAGAGTTTCCCTGCACTTCGGGGACCCTGCAGTGAATGCTGAATTCATTGCAGGGTCGGAAAATTTGATTCCCCGAAGTGCAGGAAACTAAAGAGCATCGAAATTCAGGTGGAATTTCAGTGCTCTTTGAATCCTGATGGTGAACAGAACTGATATTTTTGTTCATGAGTCTGCCATGGGGCATATCACTACTTTACTTGAAATATATAGGAAAGTATGTTGCTATTCTGTTTGAACTTTAAAGGAAGGGGATTTTTGTTATATATATATATATATATATATGTGTGTGTGTTTATTATTGCAGAAGCCACTTGCACATCAAAGCAATTCGATGAATTGCATCCCAGAGCTCCTGTGCCACATTCCCCATATGCAGCAAGGAATTCTGGGTGGGATATGCAAATGACCCCTTTTTCACTTTTATGCATCCTGGGTCTGTTATTACACAGAACCCTAAAATCAATGCTATGCCACACTGTGGCTTTCTAGCAGAGATAAGGTTATATATATATATATATAGTTACATAGTTACATAGTTATATAGGCTGAAAAAAGACATGCGTCCTTCGGGTTCAGCCTCTCCCACATAACCTACTGCTGTTGATCCAAAAGAAGGCAAAAAACCCAGTCTGAAATATGCAACATACCGGGAAAAAATTCCTTCTTGACCCCAGAATGGCGTCAGATTTCTCCTTGGATCAAGAAGCTTTTACCCACATATTAAATATTATAACCCTTAATATTCTGTGTCTGCAGGAAGTCATCCAGTCGTTTTTTAAAAGTCTGTACAGACTCTGACCCAACCACCTCAACAGGCAGAGAATTCCACAGCTTTATTCTCACCGTAAAATAACCCTTCCTATGCTTTAAGCTAAATTTTCTTTCTTCCAGTCTAAATGGATGACCCCTTGTCCTATGTATAGTCCTGTTAATGAATAGGTTATCAGACAATGGTTGATAATGGCCCCATATATATTTATATAAGGTTATCAGATCCCCTCTAAGGCGCCGTTTCTCTAAACTAAACAGGTTTAAGCTTGTTAGTCTTTCCTCATAACTTAACCCTTCCATTCCCCTTATTAATTTAGTTGCCCGTCTCTGCACTTTTTCTAACGCTATAATATCTTTTTTTTAAGACAGGTGCCCAAAATTGCACAGCATATTCAAGGTGCGGCCTGACCATTGATTTATACAGAGGCAAAATTATGTTTTCATCCCGTGAGTGAACTCCCCTTTTAATGCATGCCAATACTTTGCTGGCCTTGGCAGCTGCTGTTTGACATTGCACATTGTTACTTAGTTTGAAGTCTATGATTATTCCCAAATCCTTCTCCTGCTTGGATTTCCCTAACTCCGTACCATTTAGGATATAAATTACTTGCGTGTTATTCACTCCAAAGTGCATAACTTTGCATTTATCTAGATTAAATCTCATCTGCCATTTAAGTGCCCAGTCCCCCAATTTATCTAAATCCCTCTGCAGCGAAGTAACATCCTGCTCACATTGTATTACTTTTCCTAGTTTTGTGTCATCTGCAAACACTGATACATGACTTTCAATGCCTATCTCAAGGTCATTTATAAATAAATTAAATAGTATTGGTCCTATAACAGACCCCTGAGGGACACCACTTACCACTGGTGTCCATCTTGAAAATGTACCATTTATGACCACTCTCTGTACCCTATCTTTTAGCCAGTTTTCTATCCAAGAACAAGTATTTTCATCTAGACCATTTTTTTCTCAATTTAAATAGTAACCTTTTGTGTGGAACTGTGTCGAAAGCTTTTGCAAAATCTAAGTGAATCACATCTACTGCGACCCCCTGATCTATACTTCTACTTACTTCCTCATAGAACGTAATTAGGTTAGTCTGACATGATCTGTGTTTCATGAAACCATGCTGATTTTTGCCAATTACATTATACCTCCCAATAAATTCCTGAATATTATCCCTTAGTAACCCCTCTTATACTTTCCCAGCCACAGATGTTAAGCTCACAGGTCTATAATTCCCAGGCACAAATTTTAAACCTTTCTTAAATATAGGGACCACGTCAGCTTTTCTCCAAACCTCTGGTACTATTCCTGAAAGAAAAGAATCTTGAAAGATTAAGAACAGAGGTTTACATATTTCAACACATAGCTCTCTCAGTACTCGTGGGTGAATTACATCTGGCCCTGGGGCTTTATTCACATTCACATAGTTTAATTTCTGCAAAACCTTGTCCTGAGTCAACCAGTCACTTTGTATTAGTAAGTTTTTATTAATGAATTTCATGTCTCCTGTTATAGGTTTCTCTTTGATAAATACTGAAGAAAAATAATCATTTAAAATTTCTGCCTTATCCTGATCTTCCGTTAACAATAACACTCAGATTTTAGTGAACCTACATTTTCACTCTTGGGTTTTCTAGAATTTATGTACCTAAAGGATCTTTTAGGGCTGGTCTTGCTCTCTTTGGCTATTTCTTTTTCATTTTCTAGTTTAGCCCATCTAATCGCATTTTTACATGCTTTATTGGCTGCCCTATATGCTTTATACTAGGATGCCTCAGATTTATCAAATTTAAAAGCCTTAAATGCCTTCTTTTTATTTTTCATTTCCTTAGTTACCTTCCTACTAAGCCACATTGGTTTCAGTCTGTTTCTTTTATATTTATTAACCAGTGGAATATATTGTGACGTGTACTTTTCTAGTGTTAGTTTAAAGATATTCCACTTATCCTCAGTGTTTTTCCCGTGAAAGAGTTTCTGCCAGTCAATGACATTGAGAGCTTCCTTTATTTTAATAAAGTTGGCCTTTTTAAAATTATATGTTTTAGCATGCCCCTTATGAATGTGTTTTTTTGAGTTAATTTCAAAAGTCACCATATTATGGTCACTGTTTTTTTTTTAACTCAAATTAATATTTGAGAAAAGATCCACATTATTTGTTATAACCAGGTCCAGACAGTTATCCTCTCTAGTTGGTGTTTCTACCAGTTGTGACATGAAGGTATCATTTAAAATGTTCAGAAACCGGATTCCCTTTGCTGAATTACTAGTCCCACTATCCCAATTAATGTCCGGGTAATTAAAATCTCCAATAATTAAAGTGCTACCATGATCTGCAGCCTTCCTAATTTGCTCTAAAAGTTGTTCTTCCTCATCATTATCTATATTAGGTGGTTTATAGCATATGCCAACCAATAGTTGACTACCCTGTTTATTCCCCAACGAAATATTTACCCATAAGGATTCCACATTTCCCTCATCGCTTTCCAGTTGTGTAATATTAGGCTTTAAATCCTGATTTACATATAAACACACTCCACCCCCTTTCTTATGTTTCCTATCCTTTCTAAACAATGTATAACCGTTTAAGTTTACAGCCCAGTCATGCGTTTCGTCCCACCATGTTTCTGTTATTCCTATAATGTCGTATTGCTTAGTGTATGCTATTACCTCTAGTTCCCCCATCTTGTTATTGAGGCTCCTTGCATTAGCAAGCATACATTTAATGTTGTCTCTACCCACACATGCTGAATGAGTGTATATATATATACACAGTATCTCACAGAAGTGAGTACACCCCCTCACATTTTTGTAAATATTTTATTACATCTTTTCATGTGTCAACACTGAAGAAATGACACTTTGCTACAATGTAAAGTAGTGAATGTACAGCTTGTATAACAGTGTAACTTTGCTGACCCCTCAAAATAACTGAACATACAGCCAGTAATGTCTAAATCGCTGGCAACAAAAGCGAGTACACCCCTAAGTGACAATGTCCAAATTGGGCCCAAAGTGTCAATATTTTGTGTGGCCACCATTATATTTATAATAATATATAATAAATATAATAATATATAATAAATAAAATATTTACAAAAATGTGAGATACTGTTTATATATATATTATTTTCTTTAATATAATTTTTTTTTCAGGGTAATTGTCATTTACCTGTGTTTGTTTTCATATAGTCACAGATGCTAATACCTTTTACTGCAAGCATATCATAAACGTAGTCCTGTTGAATTAAATCACAATGTTACCAGTTCTGGCCTGTGCCTTCATAAAGCAATGTAGACTTCACCAAAGAGCAGCCTTCCTTGTGGATTCAGTCTTGTCAAAAAAGTGTAACCTTTCAAAGGGAATACAAACACTCCTCATCCTTAGTTTGGCTCTCCTATTGAGGGTGATTTTTTCCCCCCATCTGCTCCCCAACAATTTACTCTGGGAAAAGTTTTCTGGGCTTCATTCCAGACAGTATCACAATTCACAGCTGTATACTATGCTCCGAGAGCTTCAAGCTGGCAGAGAGGTAGAGCCAAGAAAGATTAAGAGCTTCTTTATATAATAAATCTTCAGGCGGAAAAAGCTGGTGATGACAGAAAAGAAGTGAGAAAAAGAAAGACATACTTAAGTGGAAACAAGTAGAAAAAGTTTGTTACACAGATATAAAAGGTGCTTATCACAGGGTGCGTGTGTGTAAAAAAAATGGTTTGTTGCAGATTGTTCACATACAGTCAACTATCGTGTAATGTTAATTAGAACACACCAACAATTTTTAATCAATCAGCGCCTGTAACCCATCATATAGAGCCCAGTAATCAGTCACGAAAAAAAAAATTTTTTAATTATATTATATTATACCCAGGACGTACTTGAAAACGAGAGAAATCTCAATGTATCCTTCCTGGTAAAATACTTTCTAAATAAATAAATAAATAAAAAATTGATCGATAAAAAAATGGGTAGAATATGTACAGTTGAACGTATTTTGTGTATTTAAAAATAAATAAATTAATAAACATTCATGAATCTGCTGAAGGTAGATCTGACCTTTAACACTTTAATAGTTCATGGTGTGGTGCTTGCTTCACTGCGCTGTGACTAACCCCCATCTGTCTGAGTCTAAGTAGCCAGTTACAAGGAGCCAAAGAAAATATTGGCTTGAGCCAATAACATTTAGCGGCTCTATAATGACTTAGGTGTATTAGCAGCTCAAGTCATAATTGTATCGAGCCACGAACAGAAACCAGTTGTGGTACCATCATTGATATTGGATCCTGGTGTCCATAGCACTCCATGGAGATAAGTGTGACCATTCATGTGCTCTGTGTGAGCTCCTGTAAACAAGATTGCACGGGGCAGTGAAAGAATGCTATGAAGTATTTGTTCCCTTTGTTCTGCATATGGACACAGGAGACAGAGGGTTGTGCCATCCTCTGCAGAGATGGGCCAAAAGAAAGTGATTTTTTCTTACATATTTTTAAGTGTTTGCAAAATCACATAACACCAGAGAATGGGCAGTATTCCCAAGCTGGTGCTAACTTACTTAACCAGAGCTGTTATAAACTTACTAGAGCCATTATAGTCTATGGAGTTGCTAAGTTTACAACAGCTCGGGCTAAGTTAGCACCAACTTTGTAATACTGCCCAGAGATGATGGTCATTCTTGAATACCAACTCAAGATGATAGAAATAACCTACCTGGGAAAAGTTCACTATTCACCCGCTGGCTCATTGGTAACAGTTCCTATACAAAGTATAGCAAGATTTAACTTACAGTTAGGAGTTGCTAAAGCACTGGATACATTTTAAATAACATGCAATATGATGGAACAAATGGAGGATGTCACAGGAATACAAAAAAAAAGAAAAGGAGAAAGGGAAGAGAGGAAAGAGAGAAATTGAAAGAGAGAGCAAGTAAAGAAGAGAAAAGTCAAGATATATTTAGATGTTCTCAAGGACCACACTGAAAGTCGCATTCAGAGCCCCATGACATTCCATCATAGCAGACCAAAACATGTTTATGAAATGATTCCAATAAGGACCTCAAAGATTACAGCATTTTGATATTTTACAAAAACTCACAACATGATATTAATTCCCACCAGTGCCTGGAGCACAACTGTCAAGTTCCTCGCCTATCAGCATCAGAAATACCAAAGATGTGTTCTTGCATGTGTAGCGCTGTGTTAAAGATCTTGCTGTGGCATTACCTATTTTTGGCCACAAGATGGAGACAGTCGCGATTAGAGACACTGGATATTGGAACTACATTTCCCGGCATGCTTGGCAAGGAGACAGGAAGTGGGTGGGGACTGGACACTTACATCCTCCACCTCGTGGAGAACGCGCCAGAGCGCGCCAGGGAACGAGAGAAAGCAGACGTACTGAAGAGATCGCGAGAGGGCCTAGGCCAAAGCCCGAGTGAGACCTGCCAGTCCGGATTGGATCCCTCCACCGGAGGAGAAGGAGACTTGCCAGAACCCAGGCATTGCTGCAGACCGGAGGAATCGAACGGAGAGCAGGCGGTGAGCTGGACAAGCTGCATGAAGTCAGACAACGGATCCGGCCGCTAGTATCCCCAGTCAAAATCCGGTGGAGAGACGTCCTGGGTCAGCGGAGCCTAACGCAATCGTTGGATGGGTGAGAGGCCTCCAAGGCTGTGTTGTGATTAAAGGTCAAGCTGCTGTTTTCTCTTTAAAGTCCACAGGGCCCCAACTGACTAGTCGAAGACTTTTCTTTTGTAAATTCACTGGCCAGTTGAACAGTACCCGGGTACCACACACACATATACACCTTTTACATTTCGGGACTTAACCTGTGCAGGACTCAGTCTGTTACGAATCGGAACAGGGGTTAAAGATAAAGATACGTTCCCGAAGATATATTTTTCTCTTTTCCGCTGCGCGTTTACCGCAATACGAAGGGATTGTATGTTTGGGTTTCGCTACGTGTCCCCTTTTTCTGAACCATCGGGAAATTGCATTTCTTTTATGTTCGGTTGCGAATATTTTATTTTCCGAAATACGAAGCCTCGTGTTTCGTTTCTTTTTTTCGCTACGTGTCCCCTTTTTCTGAACCATCGGGAAATTGCATTTCTTTTATGTTCGGTTGCGAATATTTTATTTTCCGAAATACGAAGCCTCGTGTTTCGTTTCTTTTTCCGCTACGCGTTTTACCGTGATACGAAAATACTGTAATAATACTTGTGAATACCGTGTCTCAACATCTGCTCATTATTTTAGTAAACTATTTAAATGATAAAAACTCACAACTGTGTTGGAGTATATTTATTCCCTAGTGCGGGGAGACTGACCCGTGGTTCATTTTCAGCGGCTCCTCCGGGAGTGAGCGCTACACGTGTTAGTAGAATCTTCCCCAAATCTTATGTTCACTGTTGGGTTCCACTGTCTTGACTGTCTCCCCACTCTTGTCACTACAATTTACAGTAATTCTCTACAAAACCACAAATCAGATATACAGAGAGAAAGGTAGAGTGACATCACTAAAATACTGGCTTTATAATTTTTCATGAAGAGAAACAAAATCACAATGCTTTCATAATTAGCCTTAATTCTTTCTATACTTGACCCTGTATAAAACTTTTTTTCCTTTGTAGTTCAGCCAGGCCTAAGCCTAGAAGAACAGAACAGTTTTAATCCTCATGTCCTTTATTTTTTGAACGGTTTATGTAATTATATTTGGTGCATGTTGGTGTATAACAAAGCTGCAAAGCAATAAGATCTACGAGAGAATGTCTAAACTAGAATAAATAATGTTACAAATCACTTGGTGTAAATAAAATATTTTGGTTTTGTTTTTAATTGCATTTTTATTGATATTTTTTTATTTATTTATTTATTTATAAAGTATTTTACCGGGAAGGATAGATTGAGATTTCTCTCATTTTCAAGTATGTCCTGGGTTCGAGAACATTGAATTTTTACAGTAGGTACAGAAATACAAAGTAATAAATCCAAGATATTAAAAACCAACACAAATATACAGATTAACAGAAAATATGTAGGAAATATAGTCACTATGTTACATGTTTACAGGTGCATTCTGTATCGAGGTATGTTAATAGAGCTCTCTAAAAAGGAGTTTAGACTGGGGGAAGATTTGATGGTATCTGGGAGGTTATTCCATAACTGCGGTGCTCTGTAGGAAAATGAGGATCGAGACACTTTCTTTTTGTATTGTAGTATTGCAAGTAAGGTGCAGGTCATGGATCAGAGGTTATAGGATGAGGGAACTGCTTGGGGAAGCAGCCTATTCAGGTAGGGTGGTAGCTTCCCATAAAAGCTCTTAAACACCAGGTTGGAAAGGTGAAGGGTGCGTCTAGATTCCAGTGATGGATTGGCCAGTTTAGCTTGTTTAACATGTCACAATGGTTGGTCATGTAGTTACATTGTAGCACAAAGCGGCAGAATAAGTTTATAATTGTAGTAAATTTATAAATCACCCTGATGGGCATGAATCTCAATTTCATATTCATTTGATATCAGGTGTGGCAGGGAGGAGCAGGGGTGCCTTAACAGAATTTGAAGTGCATAGGGAGCACCAACCCTAAATACACCTCTGCCCTCTATCCATAGCACTGACACTGAGCTCTTGTATTAGGTTTTCATTCAGACACTCCTCTCATTTGCCCATAAATATGGTTCTAATTACAAAACAGATGTTGCGGTGTAAATCAATCTTCTTGGGGTCAGTTTAGATAGCCTTTGGTAAAAACAGATGACCCTTTATGAGCAAACCATCACAATGTGTCGGTATTAACCAACATTGGAACAAGGTATAGTGACTGGATCAACCAAAAGGACGAAGAGTTGAAAGAATTGCCACCGAACAGCTTTCACACTACATAAACACAAATGTTTGCTCTTGATTTTAATTTTGCCAGTATTGTTTGATTTTTGTTCTATACAATCTAAATGATATTATGTTCTCACACAAGATGTGATTGGTAGTGATGGAAATGCAAAATATGACGTCCGAATGCCAACACAATCAATCACTAGAGGTATGTATGTGGGCCTCCCCACCATAACCTTTGTGTTAATAATGATCTCTACCAGATGGAATTCCAAACAATCCTATGATGTAAATTGGCAAAATGTACCTGGTATCTATTCCATTCTACACTAAAGATCTTTTTTGAAAAACATAACAATAGTTGCTTGTTCTCACTGTACTTTGATCTCCACCATTAGTGACATCATTACGGGTCAGGTAAGCGCCATATTACGCATAGTACAAACAGTACCTAAAGACATTCCTTTTGTGCATGGCTAATGTCTTCCCGGCTAAACAGCTGCCTCTCTGACACACACAATCTGCTTAGTTTTTAAAAAAATAAAAAATAAGTCGTTCCTCTATCCCCGTTGAGGAGAGAAGATATAATGAATCTGAAAGCCGTGTATTTTCTTAACAATTTTCACACATTTTCAATTCCCCATCATACTAGTAGTGGTCATTTTGCAGCTTATTCATTTACGGATCGATTTTCACACAATTATGCATCATCATAATATCCATGTTATAATAGCACCTTCCCCACAGAATAATTCTTTGTTCTAACATCTCTGCAGCCTGTGCAATATTACCATTGAATTTACATCTTTCTCTGTGACTTTTGTTAAAAGCATTAAAAAATGGAAATTTGTGTGATAGTGCATTAATATAGTTAGGGAGATACAGTATATATATATACTTTTTAGAGATAATCATGTACATATTCGTCTTATCCCCGTCACTACCAAGATCAAGTTAACTCAATCTGCAAAAGCACCTGCAGGGGCATGAGATTGAGTTAACCCCTTAAAGACCAATGACGTAATGTTGTTACCTCATAAATGCATTGACTATAAAGACCCTTGGTCCTTAAGGGGTTAATTAATCTCATCTTATTCTAGAGCAGTGGTTCCCAACCGCGGTCCTCAAGTACCCCCAACAGGCCAGGTTTTAAGGATTACCTTGGGGAAATGCAGACTGAATCCTGCAATCACTGAGCAGCCAATCATATCACCTGGGCTGTGCTTCAGATATCTGGAAAACCTGACCTGTTGGGGCGTACTTGAGGACTGCGGTTGGGAACCACTGCTCTAGAGCAATGAAAACAATTTTCATATATTGTCAACAAAATTTCATTTCCATACGGATTCCAAAATTTGCCCCTAAAGTTCTAGCAAATAAGGCATTACAGTTATGTGGTAGAACATGATGATCAGTTGGCACTAGGGTTGTCAGATTGGCCATGCTTTTCCTGGACGCATATGATTTATACATGCTGATGGTCAGTGCTTAAAAAAGGCTACCTATTGCATGTAGAATTCATTAGGCTTGTGCACCGATTTTTTTTTCGGTTCGATTCGGTTCGATTTTTCGGATTTTTAAACTTTTCGATTTGGCCCGTTTCGACCGATTTCGGTTTCGATTCGATTCGGTTCGGCACGTTTTTCGTATTTTCGTGTCACTGTGCTCGGTTTTTGTATCGACTTTTCGTTTTTTCGAAAAAGTTTCGTTTTCCAGAAATTTTCGTTTTTACGAAATTTTCGTTTTTCAGACATTTTCGTTTTTACGAAATTTTCGTTTTTCAGAAAATTTTCGTTTTCGGAAAATTTTCGTTTTTCGGAAAATTTTCGTTTTTCGGAAAATCTGTTCTCCTCGTTTGACACATTTCAAGTCCATTCGAAAAATCCGAAAGTTTTCGTTTCGGCTCGGAAAACATTTCGGATCTGAAATTTTCGGATCTAAAATTTTTCGGAAATTCGGCCGCATCCGAAAACACGAATCGGGAAATTTCGTGAAAATTCCGAAATTCCGAAACCCGAAACGCACATCCCTAGAATTCATATGCTGCTGGTAAGAAATCACAACAGATTCCCAGGTGATATGATTTACTATTATTATTGTCATCATTTATATAGTGCCAACATTTTCCGCAGCGCTTTACAATAACCAAAGGGAACGAGATAAACGGACATATGATGGAAACAAGAGGTGTACATTGCCCTGCTCATAGGAGCTTACAGTCTAGAGGGATTGGGGAGGAGGAAGACAAGAGAAATTTTACTAGATAGCAGGATCATTGGTGCCAGTGGTTTGGGAATGGTGGGGCCATAGAAGCATCTTCAATCTTGAGTGAGAAGGTGAGCAGAGGGATGAGTTGCATCAGTGATGTGGTACGCTAATCTGAAGAGATGGGATTTGAGGGATTTCTTGAAGGACTGAAGAATAGGGGAGAGTTTGATAGGGCGAGGCAAGTCATTCCACAGGACCGTGCTGCCCGTGAGAAATCTTGGAGGCGAGAGTTGGCAGTGCGCGTGTAGACAGATAACAGGAGGAGCTCGCCTGCTGACCAGAGTTGTCTGGAAGGGACATGCTTACGGAGTAATGAAGAAATGTAGGGAGGAGTTGAGTTCTTGAATGATTTGTACGTGAGCATCAGTATTTTAAACTGTATTTTGGAACGTACAGGAAGCCAATTGAGGGACTGACAGAGTGGGGAGGTACAAGAGGTGCGTCTGGTGAGAATATAAGCCTGGTGCCTGCATTCATTACAGATTGCAAAGGGGCAGTACAGGAGTTGGGGAGGCCAATGAGGAGCGAGTTGCAGTAATCAAGTCGTGAAATGACAAGAGCATGAACCAACACCTTCGTGGTATTTTTTTTTCCTTAAATTCTTTATTTTTGGAGTTGCACAGACAGGTATAGAAAACAAATATTCAAAAAGTGGCCTCGCAGGGCCAAGACAGGTCATCCAAAAACACATAGGGACAAAAACAAAACAAATAACAACAAAGGCCAGCAGGGTAGGCAACAAGAAAAAAAAATTAAAAGAACAGTCCAGGCATAGCAGTCCAGGCATAGGCAAACCTATAAGATTAGGCAGAAAGAGGCAAAGCAATTTATAAGAGCTTCCAAAGTACACGCAGAAGAGAAAATAGCTCAGTCAGTAAAAAAGGGGGACAAAACATTTTTTAGATACATAAACGAGAAAAGAAAAGTAAAACAAGGATTAGTTAGATTAAAAACAAAGGAAGGAAGGTATGTAGAAGAGGATAAAAGTCTCGCTGACTGCCTCAATGAATATTTTTGTTCAGTCTTTGCAGAAGAAAAGGAAGGAAACGGACCTCAGTTAGGAGGAAACACTAACGAGACAATTACATATCAGTTTACAGAGGAGGAGGTTCTACAGCAGCTGTCTAAAGTAAAGACAAATAAGTCAATGGGGCCTGATGGGATCCACTCTAAATTATTAAAAGAGCTCAGTGATGTAATAGCAAAACCGTTAACAGATTTATTTAACCAATCCTTGCTAACGGGAGTCGTCCCAGAAGACTGGAAATTAGCAAATGTTGTGCCCATTCACAAGAAGGGTAGTAGGGAGGAATCTGGGAACTATAGGCCAGTTAGTCTTACGTCAGTAGTGGGGAAATTAATGGAAACCATGTTAAAGGAAAGGATTGTTGACCATCTAAAAACACATAGATTACAGGATCAGAAACAACATGGGTTTACCTCAGGGAGATCATGCCAAAGTAATCTTATTGATTTTTTTGATTGGGTAACAAAAATAATAGACACAGGTGGTGCAGTAGACATTGCTTATTTAGATTTCAGTAAGGCTTTTGATACTGATCCGCATAGAAGGGTTATCAATAAATTGCAATCTTTGAGCTTGGATTCCAATATTGTTGAATGGATTAGGCAGTGGCTGAGTGACAGGCAACAGAGGGTTGTGGTAAATGGAGTTTATTCGGCGCAAGGTCTTGTTACCAGTGGGGTACCTCAGGGGTCAGTACTTGGACCCATTCTATTTAATATTTTTATTAGTGATATTGCAGAAGGTATTAATGGAAAAGTATGTCTTTTTGCTGATGACACAAAGATTTGCAACAGGGTTGACGTTCCTGGAGGGATCAGCCAAATGACAAATGATTTAGGTAAACTAAAAAAATGGTCGGAGCTGTGGCAATTGAGTTTTAACGTGGATAAGTGCAAGATAATGCACCTGGGACGTAAAAACCCAAGGGCTGAATATAGAATATTTGATACAGTCCTAACCTCAACATCTGAGGAAAGGGATTTAGGGGTTATTATTGCAGAGGATCTAAAGGTAAGTAGTCAATGTAATAGAGCAGCAGGAAATGCTAGCAGAATGCTTGGTTGTGTAGGGAGAGGTATTAGCAGTAGGAAAAGGGAAGTGCTCATGCCACTGTACAGAGCACTGGTGAGACCTCACTTGGAGTACTGTGTGCAGTACTGGAGACCGTATCTCCAGAAGGATATAGACATCTTAGAGAGAGTTCAGAGAAGGGCTACTAAAATGGTGTACGGCTTGAAGGAGAAAAGTTACCAGGAAAGGCTTAATGATCTTAACATGTACAGCTTGGAAAAAAGACGAGACAGAGGAGATATGATAGAAACATTTAAATACGTAAAGGGAATCCACAAGGTAGAGGAAGGGAGTATATTTAAAAGGAAACAAAGTAGCAAAACAAGAGGACATAGTCTTAGATTAGAGGGGCAAAGGTTTAAAAGTAACATCAGAAAGCATTATTTTACTGAGAGGGTGGTGGATACATGGAACAGTCTTCCAGTTGAAGTGGTAGAGGCCAAAACAGTAATTGAATTTAAGCAGGCATGGGATAGGCATACGGCTATCCTAAACAAAAGATAAATCCAGGTAAAGTATCCATGTAATTGGGCAGACTAGATGGGCCGAAAGGTTCTTATCTGCCGACATTTTTCTATGTTTCTATGTTTCTATAGCGTACAAATGAGCCAGGCGGAGTCGCAGGGGGACTTCTGGAAAAACCAGGAGAGGTAAAGGGGAGAGAGAAAAAGAAATTAAAAAGTTGATGGGTAGGGACTGCCCTAGAAAAGGCATTACCAGTGCACCCCGCCAACCCTATGGAAGACCGGGGGCCATGGAAGAGGCCAGAGGACCGGGAGACCTGGGGCCAAAAGATACGGCCAGAGCCATGGTTGTTGCACGGTGGCGCACCCAGGGCAACCCAGTGTCCCACAAACATAAAAAGGGGGGTCTGGAGAATCCAAGTGTCCCAATAACTTCACCAAAGAAAGTCTCACAAACTGGCAACACAAACTGCTATAAAGATGAGCACCCGAACAGGGGGTACAACAGCAATCAAACAACGGGGTTTCAGCAGTAAGGGAGTGTAGGTCACAAGTCCAGTGTCAGAAATAGGGGAAAACAGCAGGAATCAGGAGGGGTGGAACACTTCTCAGCCAGTGTCCAAATGCAAAAAAAGCACAAATGACAATGACCCCGCAAACCCCTGTGACCAGGACCACACGACCGCTCCCACAGAACCCTGGCACCACCGGAGAGGATAATTCAGCACTATGCTTCGTTATGCCATAACTGAGGAGGGCCATGCCAGGTGAGGAAGCTGCCGCAGCAGGAGAAGGGATCCCTGCACAGTGTTGAGCCTGCAGCTGAGCCACAGTAGCAGCAGCCATCACCACACTATTCCGGCGCTCCAAAGGAAAGCAGGATGTCTGCGGTCCACGTCGAACTCCAGCAGTCGGTGGACCGGACTCCGATCCTGGGCATGTGTAAGTCAGCAGGTAAATCTGCAACACCCCCAGTCGGGGAGGGTGCCGTACAGGTTGGCAAAGTCAGCAGTAGGGGTACCACAGGGATCCACTCCTATCGGCTCCACCTCGGGCAACACAGCATTCACCAGTGACGGGACCACCTCAGAGTACCAGCCAGCCTCAATTCTGGCCAGAAATCAGGACTCGCGGAACTCCGCCATCAGGACCACCAGCATGCCCCGCGTGAGTGGGTGCAGATCCGGGTGAGTCATCTGCGAAGAGATGCAGGTCAGCCTCCGGAAAAAGGGGGTAACAGGCGAGGCGCACAAGGACCCGTGACAGGGTAGGAAGTCCAAATTAAGGCAGCATGCTTCAGAAATGGCCACCAGGAGTAGGCCAAAGCTAGGCCCGAAGCCCAGGTCCGGTCCTGACATCGTCGGGGGACCCCACAAATCAGCTCAGCACTAGCAGCCCAAACTCGGAAGGCAAGGCACTGCAGAAAGAAGTCTCAAACCAGACGGAGGGGACGAAAAATTGGTACAAAAACAAGAGGTCAGCCACAGAGCTCAGCAGAGTATGTCCTTTACCATCAGTAGTCAGTCGCCCTCATTTGCGGTATCTTTTGTTAGAAAGGGACAGACACAGGCTTTGTTTTTGAGTTGAAAGTAAAAGGATTTGGTCACTGTCTGGATGTGGGGAGAGAACATTATGTCAGAATCAAAAGTGACACCAAGACAGCGAACTTGAGGTGTTGGGCTAATGAGAGTTCCATTTACTCATAGAGAGATAGGTGGTATTGGGTTTTTCTTGGAGGGAGGAATAACAAGAATTTCAGTTTTTGCAAGATTGAGTTTAAGGAAGGGAGAAGACATCCAATTCAAGACGGCAGAGAGACAGTCAGTGACTCGATCCAGGAGAGCCGGAGAGAGATCAGGGGAGGTATATTTGAGTGTCATCAGCTTATAGGTGGCACTGAAATCCAAAGGAACTGATCAGTTTGCCTTAAGAGGCCGTGTAGATTGAAAAAAGTAGAGGGCCCAGTACTGAACCTTGGGGCATCCCAACAGAGACAGGCTGTCGGGAGGAGGTACATCCAGAAAATGAGACACTAAATGATCGCTGGGACAGGTAGGAAGCGAACCATGAAAGAACAGTACTTTGAAGTCCTATATCACTAAGAGTTTGCAGGAGGACTGAGTAGTCAACTGTATCAAAGCTGGCAGAGATTTCAAGAAGGATCAGCAGAGAGTAGCACCCATTAGATTTAGCATTTTCAACTTTGCAAGGTCATTGGTCAGTTTCGCAAGAGCCGTCTCCGTCGAGTGCAGTGAGTGGAAGCCAGATTGCAGAGGGTCAAGGAGAGAATGGGTGTTGAGGTAGCCAATTAGACGGGCATAAGCAAGCTTTTCGAGGAGTTTGGAGGCAAAAGGAAGCAGGGACACGGGGCAGTAGTTGGAGGGAGCAGTCGGATCCAGAGATGGCTTTTTTAGGATTGGGACTACCGTGGCGTGTTTGAGGGGAGCATGAAAGACCCCAGAGGTTAAGGACAGATTAATGGTGTGGGTCAAGGATGGTACAAGAGAAACGGAGAATGTTTTCGCAAGATGTGAGGGAATGGGGTCAAGGGGGCAGGTAGTGGGATGAGAGGATTGTAGTAGTTTAAGGACATCTTGTTCAGTTGCTGAAGGGAACAAGTTAAACATGTGAGGATAGACATGGTTAGCATCTGCCTGCATGGGTGATAACGGCATTGTTGAGATTTCAGTTTGTATCTGTTCTATTTTTGCTGTGAAAAAGCATGCTAGGTCTTTGGCATAGAGGTCCGTGTGAGGCACAGCCACAGTAGGACGGAGAAAGGAGTTGAAGGCGGTGAACAGGCGTTTTGGGTTCCGGGAGTGGGTGTGTATGAGGGCCGTATAATATGACTGCTTGGCTAGGAAGGGGGCAGAGTTGTAGGACCGGAGCATAAATTTGTAGTGAAGAAAATCAGAGTGGGAGCGGGTCTTTCTCCAATAGCGTTCAGCAGTTCTAGAACAGCCTTGACTTCCTTCCTGTAGCATATGAATTATACATGATGCAGGGCTGCCCTTTACTTGTGCTCCCCTCTGCAAGAAAATATGTGTCCAGGAAAACATGGCTCATCTGGCTACTCTAGCTGGGACATGGCTGTTTTTTCCCATTTGAGACAGGGTAGTCTAGCTGTTCTGTAGTCACAGTAGCTTGCACATATGGGCCAGCAGATGACATCAACCTGTCAAATAGTGCCTACAGTAAGGCATTTACTGTAGGGATTCTACATTATATTATATTATATACCTACTTTATGCTGGTGTTCCATAAAACCACTGATTTCTAACAGTGGTTTTATGTAAAAGCGTCTGATAGTGAAGGGGTTGATTTCTGGCTTCTGGCTTGGACAATTCACAGAAGAACAAGCAGATTAAAAGCGCTAAACTGGCTGTCGTTGGAATCTAGACTCACCCTTCACCTTTCCAACCTGGTGTTTAAGAACCTTTCTGGAAAGCAACCATCCTACCTGAATAGGCTGCTTCCCCCAGCAGTTCCCTCATCCTATAACCTGCGATCCAGGACCAGCACCTTACTTGCAATACCACAATACAAAAAGAAAGTGTCTCGATCCCCATTTTCCTATGGAGCACTGCAAATATGGAATAACCTCCCAGACGGCATAAAATCTTCCCCCAGTCTAAAGTCACTTAAGAGATCTCTATTGACATACCTCTATACAGAATGCACTTGTAAACATGTAACATAATGAGTGTATTTCCTACATATTTATTTTCTGCTAATTTGTATATTTGTGTTGTTTTTTAATATCTTGCATTTTATTGTTTAGTATTTCTGTACCTACCGTAAAAATTCAATGTTCTTGAACCCAGGACATATTTGAAAATGAATGAAATCTCAACATATCTTTTCTGGTAAAATACTTTATAGGGAAATAAATAAATTATGATAAAGCATGGTATAAAAACAGATCCACGTGTGAGCTACTGAGTCAACCTACCCAACACCAAAGGAGTCAATGCAGACCCATATCTGAATTTTAAGTATATTAATCTATAACATATTATAACAACTAACAATTTCACAAAAAGTCTATCAATATCGGGCAAGTTTGATGTTAAGCAAGATTTGAAGACACAAAGATTACGTTCCTTTACTGTATTTTTTTCCCCAAAATCGGCTGCCTATCCTACAGCAATTGCAATGAAAATCTTGAATTTAATTTAAGTAGCTCTAACCAAAACACAAGCCAGTACTGTCCACTTAAAACAACACGAAGCACACCTGTGTTTTTATTTGCTTGGCCATCCATTGCCAGTTGCAAGTCCTTGTGTGAGACGTTTAAATGGGTCCATGAGGGATTGTAAAAATCACACTGAGCTTGTAATGTGAAAACAATTTGGAGGCTGACAAACTTGATTATTTCTCCAAAAACAGATGTATGTCAATAATTGTTATAGCTGACACAATGCAGCAGATTTACTAAGATGTGGGAAATTTGGTGAGTGGAAACTATATTTTTCAGGAGGATAAAATTCAAGGTTTCACTGTATAGGTCAATGATTACTTAGAATGTCAACAATCCCTACTGCACAGGATACACAATATATTTTATTCTACACCTAGCAACAATTTTTTTTGTAATGAGTTATATAGTACTTCTTATTGATCATCAAAGGGTACAAGCATTTTACTCTCATTTTTCATTAGATTGTGGAGCTAATATTTGGGCATTCCAATTTTTTTTTCAAAAAGTACCTTTTATGTGACTTTAGAAAAATAAAGCTATTGAATGGTAAATTTCCTAGGTAATGAATTATCTAGAACTAAAGAAAAAGAGAAAACATAATACAAAAATGAATTAAAAGTGCAACTGTTCATTCTTACTCAAACTAGCCTTCAAAATGAATGTATTAAGCTGTAAGCCTTCACCGGGACAAATGTGACTTGCCAAGCATTGTCTATCAGGGTTATTCAAAGAGATCCGAATTGCTTGAGAAAGGTAACCTTTCTTGGCCATTCGGCAATCCAGAGATCAGGCAATTCGCCAAATCCTGGCGAATTGCCTGAACATTCGGTGCCTGTTCGAGGGCAGTGAAAACCCCATGAAAAAGCAATGCTTCGGCTATTCAGAGGACACAAATCAGCAGTGAAAGGTTCCCCTAATGCCCTGCCTTTCGGTGGTTTAATTCGGCAAGTTTATTCAGGAGAATCCCATAGGCTTCAATGTTAAAAATATTCCCGTTTTAATTCAATATCTAATAAACCATTCATTATAATATTATGCAGTAAAGAGTCTCTTTATTTATAGATTTTTTCGGATATTTTAAGCATTTTTCTGAATTTTTTTTTTTTAAAAGTCCGTTTTTTTTTTTTTTTTAAGTTTACTTATTTTTTCTGTAACAGCCCTTTTTATTATCATTCCCTGGACCTCATATGTAAATTTCAGACATTTTCACTCAGTAGTTTCTTTGCAAACAGTGTTTAACTTTTCAAACATTCATACAAACTGTTTTCCTAATTTATTCACTGCCCTCTCTCTGCGGTCTCGGCTTTCTCGGCTTTTTCTGGCGGCTTCCCTGCGGGTGATCGGCTCCTGCTCGGGTTTTTCCATGGTCTTCGGCAGGTTAATCCAGATGTTTTTGAGGGTTTTCGCGGGGTTTTGGGGTTAGTTTTCGGCGGGTTAGCGGCAGCTTTTCCCTGCAATTCGGGGACCCTGTGGTGCTTGCTGAATACACCGCAGGGTCACCGAAATGGGATCGGCAAAAGGAACCGAATTGAAGAGAAGGAAAAGTCACCGAACGTGCGGTGACTTTTCGAATCTCTTTGAATAACCCTGTATGTTTATCTAAAAAGATAAGATAAGATAAGATAAAAGGAAAGTTAATTCCTTTGTTTTATTATTTATGTAAATACAGAAATAATTATATCTCGCAGTCAGATACTTTTCAGGTCTTTTTCTACACCCTGCAGCCTGATACTGAGACCCCCACTCCCTCTATTTCAGAGCTGATATAATTAAAGGGACATTACCACCAAAAAATGAAATGTTCTTGCTTTGTTTATTTGATGTTGCTGATATCTTATATGTACTTTGTTTTTCTCTTGTTTGTTTAGTTAGGAAAATAGTTTACTCTATATGTCACTGGGTGCATCCATTGTGTGATCTTTCTATTGTAAACTGCCCCCCCCAGTATCTTTACCTCACTTGGTGCTCAATGTGTAGAATGGGGTTCATGTATCACTTCACCGACTCACGGCATTGTATTGTGTGGATGTATTCAAAGGACATCCCTCATTCATCTGCCATCTCCTATCTCAGGTAGCAGACGAAGAACAAAAGACCTCCTGCCGCCTTAGCTAAACATTCCCTCCTCCACCTCATTAACTGTTAAATACAGTAGAAGATAAACCAAAGCAGTAAAGTAAACCTTTTGCACAGATTTTGGTAAATGTTGCATCATGGGAAAAATACACAAAATCCACAGGAGATAAAAAGCCTAATTTATTTCTCCTTTTTACATGCAATTACTTCCAAAAAAGAAAAAAATAGCAACATTTTCTTTACAATGTGGTCTTATTTGTTATGCGCAATTAATCTAGTTACCGTTTATGTAAGTGGTAGGGTCCCTTAACAATGGACAAGTGGACTGGCTGCATTAAAATGCTTAGGGCACTATTACACTCTTAACGTTAATGTTAGCGCTCAGATATGTGAGTGTTACTACGAGGTTACGTGGCCCTAGCGCAGTACCCCCTTATTGCATTCCGAATGCTAACGAGTTAAAAAAATGTCAGCGCATCAGGGATTACACTCGTTTCCACGGGCTTACTGTACTTTTCTGCTCCCTATACTTAATATTGAGAGCGCAAAGAGTATTAGCGTTAGGATTACAAAGCCCTAACGCTAATTAACAAAGCTGAATCAGTTAGCACCAAGTGAAAATCTCCCCAAAAATCAGATACTCACCTCTCATCCCGCTGCGAGAACGGTGGGCCGATCCACCACTTCTGGCTACCGGGAGCAGAGTGAGACTGAAAAAAAAGTCCCCAATTCCACTTCACGAATCACTCCACGGACCTGCAGGATCTTGCGAGAGGCGAGATCCTGCTGGTCATATGATCCGGCAGCACAAGCCTCTATAAAGTCCTATGGACTCTAGGAGGGGATACTCACGGCGGCGCATGAATCAGCGCCTGCCCTGTAATATGGTGCTAAAACAGGAATGCTAAGGGAAAACCTGCAGGTGCAGATTTTCCACCTTAGTGTCGCCGTTTTAGTGGGCACTATGTAATAGTGCCCTTAGTGTTCCGAGATCCTGCAGATCCGCGGAGTGATTCACGGAGGGAGACTGGTTACTTTGTTTCCTTAGTCTCACTTTGCTCCCAGCAGCCAAAAGCAGCTGACCTGCCCACCGATCTAGCAGCGGGATGAGAGATGACTATCTGATTTTTGGGGGGATTGTCAGCTGGTGCTGAATGATTCTGCAGAAACGGTATCAATTAGCACCAGCTTGTAGCTGTGGTTAACTTTTCAGTTAACAGCAGCAGTGCGGTAATTAGCATTAGGACTTAGTTAAGCATAGGGAGAGCAAAGTACAGTAAGCTTGTGGAAGCGAGCGTAAACCCTGGTGCGCTATTGTGTTTTTTAACCCGTTAGCGTTCAGGATGTAATATGGGGGTCCTGCGCTAGGACCACTTAACCTAGCGTTAACACTCACTTAGATGAGCGCTACGTTAGCGTTAAGATTGTAATATTGCCCATCATCTCTTAACTCATCACTAAACCAAAGCAGAGTCATTCAAAAATATAGAACTCTATTGTTTTTGAATTGAGGTGAATTATTACTAAATTAGTACTAAATTACTCTCACTAATTTAAAATCACTGTTTTAACAGCAACAAGTCACCATTATTATGTACTGTATACTATAAATCATATCAAGTATTGGCATCTTAATAGAAATACAAATGGGGCTCCCAAAAGATAACACTGATCTAAAATAAATTGGCCCTTGAAAATTATAGTGCACCATTGTATTTTGACTCTCTTTAATATTAGGCTAAAAAAAAAAGGATTGTTGTTAATAGTATCATCGTCATCACAGTAAACTGAATCAGGGGCAAACACAGCCCTGAAAATAAATGTATGCTATTACCGTGGATCACCAACCATATTGAAAGAAGGAGGATCCCATAATTTTAACCCACCAGATCAACAAGCCAATTTTGTGGTATTATGGTGCATGTAATACACATGGCTTAGCCTAACAAATCTTTCTATAACTTTAAAATCCAATACTTATGAAAATGTAAAAAAAAAAATTAGGACTAAAGTTTTTAGTGCTCCTCAAACGTCCAAAAAAAATTTGTCTGCATCGTTTAATAATACTGGATGAATTCTTCAGCAGCAGCAATCATGTCCACTTTTTTGTCTCCATTCCTATATAAATTTATTTAAGTCCCCATTTCATTTTATTTATGCCCTGCTCCCATCTTATTTTTACTTATGCCTCCATTCCATATATGCCTCATTTCATTTAATTAATCCCCTTTTCCCATTTTATTTGATTTATGACCCCATTCCAATTTATTTCATTGATGCACTATTTCACTTTATTTGTGTTCTGTTCCCATGTTATTTTATTTATGCCCCTGTTCCATTTTGTTTGATTTATGCCCCCCATTCCAATTCAATTGATTTAGGCCACATTCCTTCTTCATTTGATTTATGCACTCTTTCAATTTAATTTATGCCCCACTTTTTGCACCTGACTTGTTTGCATGTGCTCGTACTAGCATGGACCTGTTCTCCTTTTGAGCATCTTGCTCAAAGTTTCTCGGCCACAAGTTCTCGTGATAATAAAACAACAAGGATGCCTTGTCACTAAGCATGTCTGACATATTACAGGAGAATCACCTGCGAGAATCAAAAGTAATTCCAAAAGTAATCCATGCCTAGTAATCCGTGCCCTGTCCCTGGTGCCCACTAGACATGTGCACAACGGTAATATTAGTTTTGTTTAATTTCAGATCAATCCACTCTGGTTTTAAATTCGTTTCGGTGCAATCGTTATGTTACCGTGATTTGTATTTTGGATCGATTCCTTATTTCAGACGACCAGTATTTTTATATTTCGGATCGATTAGTTATTTCATTTTTAATAATAATTTGTATTTCGGATCGATTAGTTATTAATTATTTTGAAATTGTGAAATAGATGAATTAATTACTAGATCTTAGGTTTTAAAAAAGATACCTAATCCCCTTGTCCTTGGTCCTGAAACCTATTCAGCACCAAGGACAGCAACTCCGTGGGTCGCCGGAGCCCCATGGGGCTGTTGTCCATAGTGGTGAAACCTATTTAGCACCAAGGATAGCAGCTCCACAGGGTGCCAGAGCCCGGCGGGGTGGCTGTCCTTGATGCTGAATAGGTTTCAGCACCATAGACAGCCCCCACCGAATGCGGCCAGATGAAGGAAATAAAAAAAGAACACTGCCTTTGGCAAAGAAAAAAGTCTTGTTGTATTAAGAGAATTAGGAATCCAGAAAAAATTTCACCAAAAAAATCCAGAAAATTATCCAAAAACTAAATAAATATAGAGACTTTTGTTGCAAGTGAAGAGAATAAACGGTTGAATAAATATTTAATATAAACATGGAATATTTTTTACATTGAAACCTATGTAATCCACCTGTTTAAATCTGTCGAACAAACCACCGAAAATCATGGCATTTCACTGACATTTCAGTACTGTTCAGCATTCTCTTGATAGATTAACCATTACTTGTCTAAGGGGAATTTCACTGTCGCCAAACTGCACCAAATGGTACCATGGCGCTGTCCATGGCCTGTGGTGCTGAATACAACAGAGTCAGCACCACAGCCAATGTACAAGGATGCGGTGCTGAATCTAAGTGAATCTAAAATGGTACAAGGAATCTGAAATGGTACAATGAATCTATTTGTAAAAATGGAATCATTTCATTGTATTTCATTTCGTTCCGTTTCATTTTCGTTCCATTTTGGATGGATCCGATTCATTATTTCAGATGTGCGTCCGAAATATGAGGCTAGGGTCAGACTAACGCATTTTTCGCGTTGTCTGTGAAAAAGTGCGTTCGAACGAATGGACGCATTTTTTCATGGAATACGCGATAGTGGTCATACGATGCGCCTTTTCGTCCGTGATTTTGTACGGATCATCAATAAAACACTTTTTGTGTCTGGACGTTATGTTGGCCGGACATTAGCAGCGTCTGACGTCTCCCAATCACGCACACACGCCTCTAGCGGACGCAGCGCACTCTGTACGTCCGTACTAGCGGTTTGACGTTCTAGAAAAAATGAATTTGTTTGCCACTTGCGTTGCGCGGACGAACGTTCGTGCGGCCGTACTTCGCGTGTTCCCCGGCATTGGACGTCATTTGCTGCTAGCACGGCCGTGATTTCGTGCGTCTAAACGCACGTTAAAACTGCTTTCGTCTGACCCTAGCCTGAATCGGCAAATTTCACCCGAATTTTGATTCGGAACGAAACAAAATGCACGTCTCTAGTGCCCCCCTAACCCTGGCATCCACTACCCATGACTACTATTATCCATGCCACCAAATAATAACTTTGGGAAAACAACAATAGGTATCATTGCATAAAGAGATCAAAGAATTCAGTTTCATTCATCTCTTTGCCATTCCCATGCAAGGAGAACACCCATGTATTTAAGATACTAATCAAGAAAACCACAAATCAAAGCCACCACAAACATGAGACATATTTACTAGTGATGAGCCGAACACCCGTGTTTAGTTCGCATTCAAACTCGAACAATTTCAAATGTTCGAGTTCGAACTCGAACACGAACCAAACTCAATGCAAGTCAATGGGACTCGAAAGTTTGAATTTTAGAGTGCCCTCCAAGAGGGCATATATGCTACATATTTGCCATAAAAGGTGTATGGGGGTCCGGGTAGCGCCCTGGGGGACAGGAAACAAGGACAAAAAGTAAAAAAAAAAATGTTTTTAAAGGAATAGTGAGTTTTCCATGAAATAAAGGTTAAGAGTAAAAACGAAAAATTCCTTCAAATATCGTGCCTAGGAGGTCCCCATAACCTGCCCGTGAAGTGGTGGATTTGTAGGATGTATAGAAACATTTAAAAACAAAAAAAATGACATTTCAAATGATGGTAAATGGTTTTCCTTTAATCTATTCATAAACAACTGCTTGGGGCGGCAGTCTGTATGAAAAGAGGAGACATTTTAGGACACGCAGAACAAGTTTAGTGATTTTTGGCTAAATTGTGGTAAAACTTATGCAGGCTTTGGATGAAAGAAACAATAGGTGCTTTAAAATTGGGCCTTTAGTGTCGGCAACAGTGCCGTCACACCGTAACCACTCTGTGGTATTGTGGAAGAGTGCAGGGTTGGACCCTGCGGTCAAATATTAAAATGATATGAATCTGGTATAGGCGTCAGTGACAGTACACCCAAATATTGTGCCTTTGGTGGCAGCAAGTGCCTTCACACCGTAAGTAACCCCTCTGTGGTATTGTGGAAGAGTGCAGTGGTGGAGGTTTTGGTAATGCAGAAGAGATCCCCAATCTATTCAGTTACATCAGCAGCTTTAACAAACCCGGGTCAGCAATGTTTAGGTACTTGTACTGCGCTACTGTATATGGTGAGAATCGGCGCACACCAGTAGCAACAGGAAGCAAAGAGAACAGGCAGGGAATACACAGAGAGAATAGTCAAATGGCAGGCAAAGTCGGCAACAGATCGGGTCCTCAGAACAAGCAGTAACAAGTATACTAACTGATTCGGTAAGCTAGCGATGCGGGAATAAAGGCTGAGACACACTGAGCGTGTAGCGACGCACAGCGTGGCGGAGCGAAGAGAAGCAAACATTTTGCAGACTTGACTTCACTCCGCCTCGCAGCGTGTCTACACTACATTAAGTTTGCTTCTCACCGCACTGGACAGGAATCCTCTAACTAAATTAAAATGTACACACAAAACCATTTTATTTTCACAATGCACATGTTATATAGGCAAAAAAAAGTTTCTACTGAATAAAATACATCAAAAATTACTTTTAATTTAATAGGAATAGTATAAAAATATAAAAAAAGGTAACCCCTGATCATATATATTATAGGGACACGGAGCGCCGTGTATAGAATAGGGATGCATTGATACCACACACAGACATATACGTATATATCAACATGCAGACCTATATATACATATATATCAACACGCAGATATATATATACACCCACCCACAGACCTCAGACCATATATACACATACGCACATGGGGGGGTGGCATGTGGACAATCTCAACTAAATGCGCCCCCCCCCCCAATTTGGCTGATCCCTCCAGAAGAAATGTTGAACCCGACAGAGCAGAGAATATATATATTATTCTCTGCTCTATCGGGTTCAACATTTCTTCTGGAGGGATCAGCCAAATGGGGGGGGGGCAATTAGTTGCCAAAATGTGTGTGTAATACAAGTCTGGATATATATATTTATAAGAATATAGATATATATCTTATCTATATATATATATATCATACCTGCCCTTACCTTCCCCTATAAATTTGCTAAAAATATACAAACAAAAAAAACAAACCACTGTCTGAGACCCCGCGCAGCCCACATGCCACCCCCTCTACCTGGCTGAATGTATCTAATATATATAATTAAATACATTCAGCCAGGTAGAGAAAGAAAAAAAAAGTTAAACTTTATGTTCCTGGGGACATTTAAAAATGTCCTTGGATTTTATTTTTTTTAGAAATGTGTCACCTTACCTTAGCCTGGTGGTCAGTGGGGGCTCCCTAGATCCTGGTTGTGGGGGGGTCTGCCGTGGCCGCAGATGCAGTGGCTCCCTCCATACGCTGCCTGTCTCTGCCACACGCACCCGGGCAGCTAGCCCGCACAGTCGCAGCTCTGTCATCTGGCGGCCGCATGCTCCTCAAGAGGATCCTTGGGAGGCCCCTGCAGGCTGCCCTCTACAGTGCCTGATTAGAGGGCCGTGTCTGCCTGATGTTTTAATAACAAGAATGTTTTATCCCATAGGCTTCAATGTTAAAAATATTCTCATTTTAATTCAATATCTAATAAAACATTGCTTATAATATTCTGCAGTAAAGAGTCTCTTTATTTCTAGATTTTTTAGTATTTTGTAAGCATTTTTTATACTTTTTTCAAAAAAAAAATTTTTTAGAACTTTTGGCAAACGTCTCAAAAAGTTCGAAGTACGCGAACTGTCGAATGGCCGATGTTCGATGCGAACTCTGAACAGATCGAACCGAACAGCTCATCCCTAATATTTACCAAGTGAGATAACAAAAAATTATAACTATATGTGTATATACACAGTATTTATAACAAAAACAAGTTATTTCATGTTTCTTTTCTGATACTTATTCTTTCTTTTGTTAAGATGAAGCAATTCTACACCAAAGAGTTTATTAATATTCATATATACCGAAAAATGACAGCAATAATATTATTTTATATTGTATATTATACTATAACATAATATATTTCAACTATGCATCAGAATAATCTGTAAAGTATTTTTTTTAAATATTAAAAAGTTCTCATCCTCTAAAGTTATATTTTTTGGTACAGTAAATCCCCTTCATTCACAAAATAACTGTCATTGTATGTTCTTGGTACAGTATACACATAAAAATGTAATTGGTGGCTTTAACAGATAAGTCATTACTTCATTATGACAAGTTAAGAGAGGACCCTGATATTCCTTGAGGGAGAGACTCTCTGCTGATTGAATTACAAACAAAAGCATCCACTTCTTAGAAGCAAAGAGCATCTGAAATATGTTAAAGCCACAGTTTCAAATGTATTAAAACCAGCCTAAATAATTAAAAGGCTTCATTCACTAGTGTTTTTTTCAGAATCAGATCTGGGTCCAGAGGTCAGAGCCTGACATACCAAAGTCTCATATGGTGCCAATGATTGACAAGTAGAGGAAACAAGTTAAGATATTTCACGTGGGAATCACAGCTTGTAAGAGGGGGAACACAAGAGGGAATTTTGCACTTTAGGGGAAAAAGTTAATTGTGTTTTCATTCGACATGTTATTTTGCAAACTTTGTTCAATTGTAATTTGGTTTCTTCTACAACAGCTGTCATTCAAATCTTTATAGAAATTAGAGAAAAAGCAAAGAAAATGAAGACAGGAGGATTTAAAGTAATTTACTTTTTTATATTTGAGGTAACGTTTCTCTTTATAGATTTCTCACACAGTTTATTTATTTGCTCTGCAGCGGAGTTTACATCAACCATGCACTAATGAAACCATACAGTTTTTTGTAACTCAATTTAACTTAACATGTCTATTTAATACATAACACTATCAAATATGTCTGAGATACACAATTGCATATGCACATTTTAATTATGATAATGTAACACATGTCTTTAAGTTAAATGTATAAATTTACTATCCTGTTGTTGATTAGGAAATGTATACTGTTTGTTTTCAATTTCTTACTCAAACCCACCATTTCACGACAGAGAATATACAGTATATTTTATCTACTTATTATTATTATTATTTCTGTCACTCCAAATAATATTCTACATTTACAGAAACTCCATATTATTATTCTTATTACACCCAACTATACAGCTTGAATCCTGCGTAATGTATTTTAATCCCTATTGATTTTTCTCTCGGGTCATTCCTGACTCTATCTCCTCAATGTCCTTTATTATCATAATTTACGCCTGCTTCAATTTATACAAATGTTTCTTCACTCATTTTCTTTCTTTTGTTTCATTCTGAAAACCCAATACCTGTTCACCAACTGGTCAAAATTATAAAGTCTTCCACAAATTTGTTTCCACTTGCATGTGTCTCTTCAATACAAAAACAACACTTTATGAAAAAGTGCCGGGGCCAACTGTTAACACCTGCTGACTCGCATGGCATCTTTTTTTCTAGACTCTTTAACCTTCACATCCACTTGTCACATTTCCAGCACTGCTCCCTGTTATGTGAGCAATCCAGGCCACCGCTTAGACATGTTTAGACAATCCCTTCTTCTCCCTCCATTCCTGGATTCCTCTGTAGCCAGCCTGGTCTGGGATCGCCTGATCTCCTGCATATGAGCTGTATATGTGTTTCATTGCTCCCTGAGGTTCTGCCAGTGTGTCTGTTTGTGAGTAAGTATTACTTCTGTTATTTTCACCTAGTTATTCGGTGTTCAATTTATTTCTGGCTTCTTGTTTCCTTGGTCTGTCTGCCCCTCTAGTCGCATTGTATGTTATATTTTGGTTTATTCATATCTGTGTGCTTCTGTTATCTGCTTTCCTGTGTTTGACTCTGGCCTGGTTCTGACTATTCTTTCCTGTTACTCCATATGCTCTTTGATCTGATGTGTACTGACTCCTAGCTTATCTGATATCCCTCTTTGGTTTCTGATCTCTGGCTTCTGTATGACTACCCGTTCTGTTTACTACTCCGGCTTTTGTTTATGACTACGTCTCTGGTATTGTCCCTATTTTCCTTCTTTGGTTTCCGTGTGTCACCCAACAGCAAGGTCCCCTCCCTTAGAACAGACAGCCATTCTAAGGACCGTATCCTAGTTTAGGGTTCCCTTTAGTGTGCTGCTGGGTGCCAGTATATTCTCTCCCTTAACCCTAGCACTGCTTGTTGTCCTTTACTGTTGTCTGGTTACTTTGTTTCCTGACCTGCCTAAAGGGCTATCTATTGTGAATAATTGGCCGAAACTGGCTCACGCCAGGTGGTTCCCCCATGACACCAGTGCATTCAGTGGTTCCTCTGGATCCCAGCTATTTAACTACAAGAAATAGCTAGACATTTGGCCAATGGCAACTGGTGCAACTTTCAATGACTAACACCCAGTCATATGACCTAAAGCTTGACACCTCTTTTTTTCTAGTCCTTCTCATTTCTTTTGAAGGTGTATCCTAAACATTGTTGTGGCTCTTGATCAAAAAATAATGCAATGCTTCATTTTACCATATCCAAAGGTTCCCTTAAGTGTCCTACTACCTAGTACTGCTTGTAACCACCATAATACCTAAAAAATTACTCAACATATATCTCCTATTTTACCATAGAAATGCAGTAAATATCAGGTTGCAAACTGGACCCTCAAAATCTATTATATCAATTTGCTTCCATCTGTCAAGTTATCCTTTATTGCATCCCAGATTGGATGTGACATATCTTGTTGAACCATTAGTACCAGTGCTTTGCTTGTGTTATGTCATATTGTTGTATAGAACAAATAAAATGTAACTGCAAGTTTGTTTTCATTCCCTGGTGCCTGGAGGATTAAACTGTGTATAATCAAAACTTCAGGAAGCACGCAAGGGCTTGTAAATAAAATTAGCAAAGTATTTTAAAAAAATCCATATTACAGATACACCGATGTCTAACCAACAACTGGTCTTTACCAATGTACAATAGGTGAGTGCTAGACTTTTGTTTTGTATATATACAGTATATATACTGCAGCACAGCACATTGCTACTGGTATCATCTCCTGGACTCCATAGGATTCCATTGACACAAGTGCGACCCTGTATAACCTTTATATGAGCTCTTTTAAGTGGGGTTGTGCCATAGATGGATTGTGGGACCTATTTGTTCCCAGTGTTCAGCTGTATGTGGCCATTGGAGATGGTGGATCACACTGTACTCTGCACTGTGAGATCAGCCGTAAGTAAAGGATTTTTTGACATAGTAATTTTAAAGTGTTAAGTGATTCTGGAAACACTGTGATCCTAATTTTGTTGAGAAATACCAAAGGTTCTGGAGTGCTGGAGTAGTACTAACACTTGATGTGCCTGAATTAATATTTTATCCTGTGAATGAGGTCTTAAGGAGGCCTAGACAATGTTTTGTGTAGCCTGTACTCTATTTCACAATGTTCCTTTTTTATTTCTTGTAGATGCACCCGCTATTTTCTTTATTTATACTGTTATGGTCTTGTCAGACAGTAGCCCCATCACTATCCCGACACTGTTTCATTTTGTATGTGCAAAATATATTGGGCTCTATTAAATACTTTGTGCAAACGTTAACGCGTGCGCAAAAACTCTCACCTTGCAGTCCATCACTCCCACCAGTCCATCACTCTCACCTTACAGTCCTCTCCTCCTGTTTCCACCACCAATCCTACTAGATTGTAAGATCCCAGGGGAATAGGGCCTTGTTTCCTCCTGTACTGGTTTGTAAAATGTTGTTCAATGTCTATGTTGTGCCCACTGTACAGCACTACGGAATATACTGATGCTTTATAAATAAATAATAATAATAAAGACTTCTCAAGGGCAGCTCCGGTCCTGTGGAATGTCTTGCCTCGCCCTATCTTCAGGCCTCGCCCTCTCCCCTAATCTTCAGGCCTTCAATAAATCCCTCAAAACCCATCTCTTCAGATTAGTGTACCACCTCACTGACGCAACTCATCCCTCTGCTCACCTACTCACACATGATTGAAGCTGCTTCTATGGCCCCACCATTCCTAAACCACTGACACTCATCATCCAGTAAATGTTCTGGTCTTCATTATTATTATTATTATTCTTTATTTATAAAGCGCCAGCATATTCCGTAGCGCTGTACAATAAGCACAGTATAGACAGGGTTACAATACATTGAACAACATTTGACAAACAGTACAGGAGGAGATGAGGCCCTATTCCCGTAGGAACTCACAATCTAGGAGGGTTGGGGTTGAAAACAGGAGGAGAGCTGTGGTTCATCAACCCCCAATCTCTCTAGCCTGTAAGCTCCTATGAGCAGGGCCCTCTACACCTCTTGTTTCCATCTTATGTCCGTTTATCTGTATCTTGTTCCCTTTGGTTATTGTAAAGTGCTGCGGAAACTGTTGGTGCTATATAAATGATGATAATAATAATAATAATAATAATGAAGGCCTGAAGCACCTAAGGCGTAGGGCCCTTAAGTTGCCTCTGATGCCAGGACGCAGGGAGGATTTTTCTAGAAAGGTTCTGCAGCGTGTGAGGGGATTGAGCGGGAGTGGTGTGGGAGGAGTCGCCAGGAGGGTACTTAAGGCGCGTGTGGAGAGGCTCCGCGCGCCTTTTTCTCCTGAGGTAGAGCGGTGAAAATCCCCACCCTCCCACCCTGTTTTATTTAATTCCAGGTTGGGTTGGTGTTTTCGGTAGAGTAGTACTTTGTTGGGCTCCTTTGTCACGGCGGGGGCTTGTAGGCAGTGCTGGCTAGGGGTTCCTTTTTAGTTAGGATAACTTTGGTCAGATGGTTGGGAGTTGGTAAGTTTTTTGGTGGTTGGTTGGTTTGGAGGTGTGCGGTGGTTGTGGGGAGTCCTCTTTCAGCACTGGGTTATTGTTTTATTTTGTTATGGGAATGGTTATGTCATGGTGGTGGGTTATTGTGTGGAGTTTTTAGCTGTGGCCTATATATAATAAATATATATATTATTCCACAATTATGTGTTTGTGTATTTTTGAGTATTTATTGTCTCCCTGCGTCTGACCCGGTCATCAGTAGGCGACTTATGGCTATTTGTGGAATGACTAGGCAGCTAACTATTATGGTGTATTAGTCCATTTTCTTTTTATTAATTATATATGTTCAATTTACACTGTAATCGTTTGTGTAAACCTGCAATACATACAATTTTTTCTAGATTTTCATTAACGCTTTTTACCACTGTGATCAAGTTAAATTGAGCTTCAAAGCACTATTAGTTGCCTGAAATTGAGTTTACTGGATCCAGACTTTCTCTGGAGAATTGCAAACGGATTGTTTTATAGCAAAGGAATTTCATTTGCAGTTGGGCTCCAGAATAAGTCCCAAAACTTCCAGTACATCAGACACATCAGGAACTGCATGGTAACTACCAGAATCTGCCACTACTCAGTTACTGTATGTCTGAGGTTTCTGGCTGTCATGGTTGCACCTGTTTGTTTTTTTAGGCTGGTGTTAACGAATTCTGTTGAAGTGGAATCCGTTAACACCAAGTCCTGGCTGTGGTTAACTTTCCTCTAAAAAGAGCCAGACGTTAATCAGCGTTAGGACTTTGTAATCCTAACGCTGATTAACACTTTGCGCTCCCCATGTTAAGTATAGGGAGCCCAAAGTACAGTAACCTCGCGCTGAAAAGCACAAGGTACCAAACGCAAACGGGTTACTTAACCCGTTTGCGTTTGGATTGTAATATGTGGTAGACACCGCGACTAACGTTAACACTCACGCAGGTAAGCGTTAACGTTAGCGTCAAGAATGTAATATGGCCCATTGTGTTTTAAACAAATCTTCCAAATCTTCCAAATCAACCACTAAAGTATTTTTTTACATAAACGTATTGTATGCGTTCATTCAATCAATGCACCTTCCATGCTGTATGCTACATTTGTAATACATTTTAATATTTATATATATATTTATATATATATATATATATATATAGTTTCTACAAGGGTTGTGGCGAAGGACTAAAAGTGAGATAAAAATCTATAATAAGTGTGTTTAATCTTGCAGAAGCCACCTGCACATCACAGAAATTCGATGAATTGCATCTCAGATTCCCCATATGCAGCAAGGAACTCTGGGTAGGATATGCAAATGACCTCTGTCTCACTTTTATGCATCCTGGATCTGTTATTACACAGAACCCTAAAATCAATGCTATGCCACACTGTGGCTTTTTAGCAGAGATAAGGTTTATGCAACTGGTCAAAACAACTCCCAGGACAGCGCTAGTTTCAGGTTTGTTGAACCCTCATCAGCTAGGAGGTAGGCATGACCAGTTGCAGTGGATGCTTGGACCGTAACGTAAATTAGTTTCTACAATGGTTGTGGTAAAAAGCCTCCACACTATAATAAGTGTGTTTAATATTGCAGAGGCCACTTGCACATCACAGTAATTCGATAAATTGCATCACAGAGCTCTTGTGCCACATTCCCCATATGCCGCAAGGAACTCTGGGTAGGATATGCAAATGACCTCTGTCTCACTTTTATGCATCCTGGATCTGTGGTTTTGACCAGTTGCATAAACCTTATCTCTGCTACAAAGCCACAGTGTGGCATAGCATTGATTTTAGGGTTCTGTGTAATAACAGATCCAGGATGCATAAAAGTGAGACAGAGTTCATTTGCATATCCTACCCAGAGTTCCTTGCTGCATATGGGGAATGTGGCACAAGAGCTCTGGGATGCAATTCATCGAATTGCTGTGATGTGCAGGTGGTTTCTGCAATATTAAACACACATATACAGTATATATATATATGTGTTATGGTGGAGGGCAAAAAGTGATATTAAAAGCTTCCACACAGTAAATAATACATTTTTATAATTGTAGAAGACATTAACATATGTCAGCAATTCAGAGAACTGCTTTGCCCATAGATCTCATATGCCACATTCCCCATATGCAGAAAGAAACTCTGGGTAGGACATACAAATGAGGTCTCTAATTTCTCACTTTTTTGCATCCTGGGTCTGTTTTAACACAGAACCCTCCTTGCCAGTGCAATGCCATGCTAGATGGCTTTCTAGCAATGGTCAGGTTATGCAACTCCTGGACAGCTGTATGAAACATAGCTTACAACAATGAAGGTTCAGTTATTGTAAATATAATAATATACTTTATATAGTAATATTTCCCTATCTTATTTAAAAGATATACTTCATATTTTATATATATTTGTATGATTATGGTTATGTTGGCATCATGAAAAAGGTCCTAAGTGGGTTGAAACATTCATCCTGTATTTAAAGCTGTTCTGATAAAGAGTTTGCTTTTAATGATATTCCTGAAGTGCATCCTCATAATAATATAAATATGCTACATATTTGTAAATGTTTCCAGATGTAAACCCTTCAGTAGTCTAGCCATCCTACCCCCAATTACAGCAGACCTTTATTGTAGACTAGACTTACAACTCTAACCATTATACCAGCACCTCAAAAAATCTGAGCTTGTTTTCTCACTTTTTCTTTGTAATGTTCCGCTGATTTCATTGTTAACAACACAGACCCAGACAATTAGGTCATTCATCTCACCCCATCCCAATATTCTGTCCATATTAAAAATATTTGTATTTAATATTTACCAAAGGTTATAAACAAACAGTATTCTGAATAGTTGAAATACTTTAATAATATATCAAGACCTTGTAGTTAGGTCAGTTCCTTGTGCTGTAACATCCATCTATCGTGGTTTGTTTGCTTATAAACAAAGAGTTCTGTTAGATATTCTTGCTCTGACCTTGGCAAGCCTAATCCAAACTTTGCTGGAACTTCTCCATGTAAACTTTTACAAGAAAATAAAAAGCATATGCTTGAGTTTATTTCAAAGATATATTTTTCACCATACAGCGTATCATTTCGTGGACTTGCCTGGGCTCCTTCTTGAATGTTAAAAAAAAAGAGTTAAATATTTTGAGAACACCTGGGAATACTTCACCAATATAGTGTTTTCTGTGAGGGTCAGAGGTCAGAATAACCTGCTGTTAGCCATTACCCTGAAGGAATTGATGAAAATCTTACAATAACTTGTCTGATGTAGATATGAAATACCAGAACAGATTAATAACAAGAGCAAAATATAGGGAATCTAGTTCCTGTTATAATGAAGCTTTTTATATTCTGGATGGAACAAAGTCAATTAAAGGAAATTATTGACAGTGTATTTGGATTTTAAAAGCTTTTGGAAACATTTTGTTTTCTGATATTGGAAAAGCCTGTCACTGGATTTATTAATTTCTATTTTTGACATAAATATATTTAAAATCTCTGGGCCCTATTACATTCTTCACGCAAAAACGCACGCGCAACTCGTGAATTCTTGCGAAAGCGTTAAACGTTAACGCGCATAAATCAATGCTGGTGTTACAATCCTCGCGCATTTTTTCATCCGTCAAAAAATAACTCGTGTAAAACGTTGCATGCAGAAATCAGTGTGCGGACCGTTTTTTCACGCGATTCAGCCTATCAGAATTAAGAACCACAATTGTCTCACGTTAAGTTTTTGCGCCTGTCAAAGTCAATCTGCGCATTTATGCTGCATCAATAAAAAAAGCAAACACAACTTCTCCATTTTATTGGTTTGGTATGAGTAGAATGTGTAACTATACTTTGCTGCATTTTTTTTTGGGCTGGTGTATTTGGTTTCGGCCAGGTTGATAGAATTTGCCATTAACACCAGCTTTTAGGAGTTGCTCAAATTATGCGCGCAAAGGCTGTGCGTTACAAACTGCGCATAGATTGTAATACCATCCGCGTACCAGAGCACAAACGCATTTGCGCTCACAATGTTAAGTATAGGACATGCGAAGTACAGTAAGCTCGATCAGCGTTCGCGCAGGTTCACCCGTGGTGGACGTATACGCGCGTTTGTTGCGCTGAGATTGTAATACGACTTTCTGCGCAAGGGGCTTTCTGCGTGGGCGCAAACGTATGCATGACGAATGTAATAGGGCCGCTGTATTTAATTCAGTTTATTTGTACTTTTACTTATTTTTCCCCACTTTCTGACATTGCTGATTTAATATTATTACCACGATAGATGGATGTTATTACTATATCAAGGAAGCCTCTTAAGTGGTCATTCATAAAGCACCGAAACTTCAGTAAAATATCAGTGCTTTCTCGTTGAGTTCACTTCGGTGTGCTTCAGCGCTGATTTCAGTTTGCCGACCCAGTGGTGAATTCACTATTCATCGCCACCTAAGGCTAATGTCGGACGAGCGTCTTTGGGGAGCAGAAGGAACGTCCATGAGATTGTACGTTCCTTCCACTCAACGCCCGTTTGGCCACCTCACTGAGTGCACTCAGCGCTGCAAAGCGCCACCCTCCTATGGAGAATCGCGCTTTGCAGCTCCATCAAAGCACGTCCTAGCGCTTTAACGGAGATGCTTGGATAACGGACGCTTGTTGCGTGCGCATTTCGTGCGGACCGGCCCCGTTTCAGCATCACGACGCTGCGACGGACGCCGGTAAGCACGTCAGTACGGGAGCACATAGCGTGCTCACCTGTTTAAACCTGTCTAACTGATTCACCAAAAATCAGGGCATTTCAATGACACTTCGGTGCAGTTCTGCGTTCTCTGAATATATTAACTGTTACTTCTCTATGGGACAATTTCACTGCTGCCAAAGATCGTCGAATTGTGGTATCTATCTGTACCGAACTGCACCATATTTAGCTGTCAATTCATCAGTATTTGGTGAATTGACAGCATTCTGAATGGACGAACTGCCATGAAATTGCACCGTGCAGTGAAATTTTCCATTCAGTGCAATTCGGCAAAAGTTCGGCGCTCTTTGAATAACCCTTAGAGGGCTTTATTACATTCTTCACGCAAAAACGAACGCAGAATCCTCGCGCATTTTTTCATCTGTCAAAAAATAACGCGCGTAAAACGGACGCGCAAAAAACACGCGTGCAGCAACGTTGCGTACGGAAATCAGTGTGCGGACTGTTTTTTCACACGATTCAGCCAATCAGAATTAAGAACCACAATTGTCTCACGTTAAGTTTTTGCACCTGTCAAAGTTAATCTGCGCATATATGCTACATCAATAAAAAAAACACTCCATTTTATTGGTTTGGTATGTGTAGAATGTGTAACTATACTTTGCTGTATTTTTTTTTGTGCTGGTGTATTTGGGTTCGGCCAGGTTGATAGAATTTGCCATTAACACCTGCTTTTAGGAGTTGCTAAAATTATGCGCGAAAAGGCTGCAAACTGCGCATAGATTGTAATACCATCCGCATACCAGCGCACAAACGCATTTGCGCTCACAATGTTAAGTATAGGACGCGCAAAGTACAGTAAGCTCGCACAGCGTGCGCGCAGGTTCACCCGCGGTAGACGTAAACACGTGTTTGTTGCGCTGAGATTGTAATACGATGTTCTACGCAAAGGGTTTTGCCCCTCGCGCAAACGTATGCGCGAAGAATGTAATAGAGCCCATAGTCTTTAGAGCTGATACCTTAGTTACAAGAATAACTTGCATAGCAGTGCATTAATCTTCTATTAAGAGCTAACCAAGGTCCTTATTGTCAGTGCAAGATGATTTCCCTCACATGTTCCCTTTTACCGTACCTATTCCAATCCAGCCTCTGTATTTGTGTGTGGCCTTGGAATAATATGGAGAAATACAGAGAGAAAGAAATACTGCTAATCAACGGCTCCAATACAAAGTATAGGGGCTGTAAACTTACATTAAAGAGCCACAACAACTGAGCCACAAACAAAGGGGCCAATCTCACGGTTAAGGATCGTCGATTTGGAGTTGTTGACCTGGCTAGTTTTTTTTTGAAATGGCATGTTTGTTTTACACTCTTAACTTGAGACACATAGGGCAATAGTTGGTGCAAACTTTACCGGAGCTGTTGTAAACTTAACAACTCCACAGACTATAATGGCTCTGGTAAGTTTACAACAGCTTACAGCAGGTTAGGTTAACACCAACATTGGAATATGGCCCATTTTTATTTTCCCTTTTATTTGCTTTTTTCTACCACTTTAGGCTGATCTAATATTGTGAGTTTTTACCGTGATTAGATTTTGAACTGTATATATGTGAACTTGCAGGCACCCATGGGTGCAGGATCCTATACTTATAATGGAAGGGAGAACACGGCTCTGCAGAGCCTCAGTACTAAGTGAATTTGCTGCTTTCAATAGTGATTTACTCATAGGAAAAGTCAACTTGAAAGTATTGAGTATTTAAAAAAAATCTAAGAATAGTGAATGTAGGCACTTGTTTCTATGGTTTGGGAGTAAATAATACTGGAAGTGATATTGGAAAATGTATTAGATTTAAACAAAATATATATAAATAATGAAAATATCAAACTGGTCCTGGTTTTAGGAATTGTAATTGTTGCATCCTAGCTATCTGCTAGAATCGCCAAACATCGTAACATGTTGACAGGCTTATGCATTATTTAACTCATTATCTCCAAAATTATGCATTTCATGCCATTAAGCACCATTTACTGGTAAAAATAAGCAAGACAGTTATACGTGTACAATACTACAAAACATGTTAATATTTATACCGTCTTAAATAGTGTATGATTAAAAAGTGTCTTATTTGTTTTACTAATGGCAAGTTTGTCTATGTGATATAACATTCTCTATGTAGCTACAGAAAATCATCCTCGGTGTGAGGAGAAAGTCAAAAGGCACAATGAAAATGGCCGAAGTGGCCACACTAAACTCTATAACCTGACACTTACTGTGGGAATCAAGATGACTGGATGCATGATCTCATCGCCGGGAAGCATAGGCGACTCTACAGGGGGGCAAGGGGGGGCAATTGCCCCACCTAGGTTATTCCTTGCCCCCCCATGTGCCCCACCACCAAAAATCAGCATTAAGCTTCCTTCACTTATTCGGACCGCTGTATCTCCGTCCCCGTGGATCGTATATGGACGATCTAGGTGTCGTTGGTTAGGGCAGATTCTGGCCTTTCCAATGATACCCAACATGGCCATATTCAGTTTGAAGTAAAAGTCATAAAACATTAAATAATAACAGGCACTTAAACGTAAACATTTTCACAGGGTTGAAATGGCTCAGCAGTGAAGTGGTTAATGTTCAGACTATACATTACATTGTGTATTATGTTAGTTTTTGCCTTGGTTTAGTTGTATATTAAGGGTTTATGGGTAGGCTTCATCCCTAACAGTATACATTTCATTTTTTCCTTGATTAATAGCATTGTAGGGGTTAATGGGTAGGCTACATGCCTCACAGTGTATTCATTTGATGTTTTACCTTGATTAATGGCATATTAGGGGTTAAGGGGTGGCTAAATGCCACATTGTTTATTATTTTTATTGTATTTCCCTGAGTTTATGGCATTTTAGGGGTTACTATGGAAGCTAGAATCTAAATGGTCTATTCATCTTTAGATCCTCTGCTTTTCGTCACATTTTGGGGAATTCATTTTGCCAAAAATATAGTGAATTCCCTATTTAGTGAATGGTCCCTGTAATTTGCTAAATGTGGAGTCGCTGAAGCAGCTATCAGACATTCAGCGAAAACTGCCGAATTGCAGCAAATAAAATATTGAATTTAAGTATCATGTTCGTACAATAACAAGGTATCATTGCATCACATTAATCATGGGTTTTGGAATCTTATTTATATATATACTTATTTAGGGCACTATTACCTGGTGTGGGTTAACCCTTGCGTCGGCATTGGTTTTGCGTTAGCGCCAGGTTAAACGAGTCAAGCGCCGGACCAACAGATCGTTTGCCTCCTTCTACAAACAGGAAAAATCTCTTAGCGGTGCTATTAGTGATTTGTAGAGTGAGCTTACTGTACTTTCCGCGTCCTTTACTTAACATGGCTAGCGCAAGAGATCTCTAGCGCTTTTGCAGCTAACAGATCACTTGGTGCCAACGCAAATTTTTTGAGGTAAGCTAATTGCAACATTTTACCTACTGCTCAACCCTGGTGCTAGCTCCAAAAAAACTGAAAAACCAGATCCTGGCCCAAAATTAACAGGCAATTGAGAGGAATGCAGCACAGGTGTTCTCTTGGCCCCATACACCATAGTAATGGATCTGGTCCGCATTGTCGTTGCTGTTGCAGTCGGCTCTATTATAAATGTATCCTTTATCCACATATATCCTAATTCTAATATATTGCTTAATTTTAAACATTTTATGCTGGGGGATATTCATAGTATGTAAGTGGGTGATTATTAGGGTGACCGTGTGGACCAAGTTTAAAGGGACACATAAGTCTTGCCCTGAAACGTGTTCTTTATATGCTGCAGCAGGGAAGTTAATTGTGGCTCACCTGGCCTTCCTTTTGGATCTATTAAATGCAGTGTAATGATTCTACATGGTGTTGGGTGGCATTTATCATGCAATGCCCATCAGCTTTAATATATGTGTGCATCAAGACATGGATGATATGTCCACCTTGGAGGATTTTAATAATGCGGGGTGTGAGGTTATTCACTGGATGTGTTCATATTCAAGCTTGTGAGGGCAGGGGTAGGTATGGCCCGGCACTCTGCTCTAGGAAAAAAAATGTTCTATCCTGTACACAACTGCATTAGCGCTGGGTCTCAGCCCGGGTCTTAGAGTTTTCTAGCATGCGCCAAACGACCTTGTTCATGGACTACCGTGGACAAGGTGATCTGTTAGTAGGTCATCAGGCACTAAGTTTTAGCGACTCGCGCTTAACTTTTCCTTTAGCGATGGTGTTTTAGTTCACACCAGGTGACAGGACCCTTAGTTTTATTCAGTGATATGATTTAGTGGTGAAAATTATTAGTGCCCCCCCAGTTTTGACTGCGGTATCTTCTTTGCCCTCCCTAAATATTGTTCCTAGAGTCGCCACTGCCGGGAAGTCATTGCTACTTATGAAATCGTTATGCTCTAGTACAGTGTTTCCCAAACCTGTCCTCAGGACCCTCAACCAGGCCAGATTTTGGAGATCACCTTGAGGAAATGCAGACTGAATCCTGCAATCACTGAGTAGCAAATCATATCACCTGTGCTGTGCTTCAGATATCTGGCAACCTGGTGAGGCAGAGGGTCCTGAGGACAGGTTTGAGAAACACTGCTCTAGTATTTTACAGACGTTTCCTCAGGTAACTTGGGTGTCAGAAAGTGACATGTGCAGCTTGTATGGATAGTTTGGGACTCTTATGTCTATTTTGCTCACATTCAAGCACGTCAGTACGGGAGCACATAGCGTGCTCACCTGTTTAAACCTGTCTAACTGATTCACCAAAAATCAGGGCATTTCAATGACACTTCGGTGCAGTTCTGCGTTCTCTGAATATATTAACTGTTACTTCTCTATGGGACAATTTCACTGCTGCCAAAGATCGTCGAATTGTGGTATCTATCTGTACCGAACTGCACCATATTTAGCTGTCAATTCATCAGTATTTGGTGAATTGACAGCATTCTGAATGGACGAACTGCCATGAAATTGCACCGTGCAGTGAAATTTTCCATTCAGTGCAATTCAGCAGCAAGTTCGGCGCTCTTTGAATAACCCTTAGAGGGCTTTATTACATTCTTCACGCAAAAACGAACGCAGAATCCTCGCGCATTTTTTCATTCGTCAAAAAATAACGCGCGTAAAACGGACGCGCAAAAACACGCGTGCAGCAACGTTGCGTACAGAAATCAGTGTGCGGACTGTTTTTTCACACGATTCAGCCAATCAGAATTAAGAACCACAATTGTCTCACGTTAAGTTTTTGCACCTGTCAAAGTTAATCTGCGCATATATGCTACATCAATAAAAAAAACACTCCATTTTATTGGTTTGGTATGTGTAGAATGTGTAACTATACTTTGCTGTATTTTTTTTTGTGCTGGTGTATTTGGGTTCGGCCAGGTTGATAGAATTTGCCATTAACACCTGCTTTTAGGAGTTGCTAAAATTATGCGCGAAAAGGCTGCAAACTGCGCATAGATTGTAATACCATCCGCATACCAGCGCACAAACGCATTTGCGCTCACAATGTTAAGTATAGGACGCGCAAAGTACAGTAAGCTCGCACAGCGTGCGCGCAGGTTCACCCGCGGTAGACGTAAACACGTGTTTGTTGCGCTGAGATTGTAATACGATGTTCTACGCAAAGGGTTTTGCCCCTCGCGCAAACGTATGCGCGAAGAATGTAATAGAGCCCATAGTCTTTAGAGCTGATACCTTAGTTACAAGAATAACTTGCATAGCAGTGCATTAATCTTCTATTAAGAGCTAACCAAGGTCCTTATTGTCAGTGCAAGATGATTTCCCTCACATGTTCCCTTTTACCGTACCTATTCCAATCCAGCCTCTGTATTTGTGTGTGGCCTTGGAATAATATGGAGAAATACAGAGAGAAAGAAATACTGCTAATCAACGGCTCCAATACAAAGTATAGGGGCTGTAAACTTACATTAAAGAGCCACAACAACTGAGCCACAAACAAAGGGGCCAATCTCACGGTTAAGGATCGTCGATTTGGAGTTGTTGACCTGGCTAGTTTTTTTTTGAAATGGCATGTTTGTTTTACACTCTTAACTTGAGACACATAGGGCAATAGTTGGTGCAAACTTTACCGGAGCTGTTGTAAACTTAACAACTCCACAGACTATAATGGCTCTGGTAAGTTTACAACAGCTTACAGCAGGTTAGGTTAACACCAACATTGGAATATGGCCCATTTTTATTTTCCCTTTTATTTGCTTTTTTCTACCACTTTAGGCTGATCTAATATTGTGAGTTTTTACCGTGATTAGATTTTGAACTGTATATATGTGAACTTGCAGGCACCCATGGGTGCAGGATCCTATACTTATAATGGAAGGGAGAACACGGCTCTGCAGAGCCTCAGTACTAAGTGAATTTTGCTGCTTTCAATAGTGATTTACTCATAGGAAAAGTCAACTTGAAAGTATTGAGTATTTTAAAAAAAATCTAAGAATAGTGAATGTAGGCACTTGTTTCTATGGTTTGGGAGTAAATAATACTGGAAGTGATATTGGAAAATGTATTAGATTTAAACAAAATATATATAAATAATGAAAATATCAAACTGGTCCTGGTTTTAGGAATTGTAATTGTTGCATCCTAACTATCTGCTAGAATCGCCAAACATCGTAACATGTTGACAGGCTTATGCATTATTTAACTCATTATCTCCAAAATTATGCATTTCATGCCATTAAGCACCATTTACTGGTAAAAATAAGCAAGACAGTTATACGTGTACAATACTACAAAACATGTTAATATTTATACCGTCTTAAATAGTGTATGATTAAAAAGTGTCTTATTTGTTTTACTAATGGGCAAGTTTGTCTATGTGATATAACATTCTCTATGTAGCTACAGAAAATCATCCTCGGTGTGAGGAGAAAGTCAAAAGGCACAATGAAAATGGCCGAAGTGGCCACACTAAACTCTATAACCTGACACTTACTGTGGGAATCAAGATGACTGGATGCATGATCTCATCGCCGGGAAGTCATTGCTACTTATGAAATCGTTATGCTCTAGTACAGTGTTTCCCAAACCTGTCCTCAGGACCCTCAACCAGGCCAGATTTTGGAGATCACCTTGAGGAAATGCAGACTGAATCCTGCAATCACTGAGTAGCAAATCATATCACCTGTGCTGTGCTTCAGATATCTGGCAAACCTGGTGAGGCAGAGGGTCCTGAGGACAGGTTTGAGAAACACTGCTCTAGTATTTTACAGACGTTTCCTCAGGTAACTTGGGTGTCAGAAAGTGACATGTGCAGCTTGTATGGATAGTTTGGGACTCTTATGTCTATTTTGCTCACATTCATTTTCTTTGCTTTTGGTATTATCTTATGTATTGTAGAAGCGAGATTGCTGTCCACGATGAACTGTTGATAGGCAGATCGTAGGCGTTAGTGTGGTATATAAATGTGGAAGAAGCATTTAAAGGTCCCTCCTGAAGAAGTCATATAGACGAAACACGTTGAGTGATGGACCTTGAGCCAGTTGGACCTAGGCTTCGAATAGCCATGCACTTCTGGGATCGGGTGACTTTGTTTATTTATTTATTTATTTATAAAGGATTTTACCAGGAAGGATACATTGAGATTTCTCTCGTTTTCAAGTATGTCCTGGGTTCAGGAACATTGAATGGTTACAGAAATACAAAACAGTAAAATGCAAGATATTAACACAAAACCAAATATACAGATTATGTAAGAAATAAAGTCATTATGTTACTTTCTATATGCGATAAATGTTTTAAATATTGAAAGCGTAATAAATTGGTCGAATTATAATTGTATTTATGGTCCTTCACTATTATTGCAATATTCTCTTTTAACATGTCATTGGAGCCATATGGAATGATAAAAAAAATGAAGAAAGAATAATCTACATTGGCTACCTACATGCTTGACTATCTCGATGTTTGTGAGTGTGTAATTGGCTTATTTATTAACACTTGGTGTTAGGGGTTTTACCCTATATTCTGTTTAGATTGTAGGCTTCCATGGGCTTTTCTCAGTTTTCACACAATGGAAATTTGGCCAGTGCCCATATTCGCAAAAGTATGCATTTACATTCCGATGGGATAGCCTCACTCGACACCTTGAAGTTGACCATGTGGCCAGTTTTTAGTGAACTTACAAGTTTTTTCCACTTGTTAATTCATATGTGGTTTGCAAATGTGTTGGGGACTTGTAGGTTTTTCTTTGTACCATTACTCCATTCTGGCCACCGTGGAATTCAACTTGTCAACACTGGTGTATGTAAGTTCCTTATAAAGATGAGGAGATCGCGCCCTACTGAGCTGCCACAGTTCACGGTCACTTACAAGTTTGTTGAGTAAAAGCTTACTCGCTGGAACTCAATGCTCTATCATCACTACACTATTGATGTTTTTTGATTCAACTGCATTTTTTGAGCTGAATATTTGTTTGTCCACTTTAGTACCTGGTATTTTGCCCAAACATTCAAATTACTAAAAAAAAACTCTTTTTTCCTCACAGCAACACTGTTACATAAATAGTATCATAACCTTACAAGACAACATAACAAAACATGAACACTTATACACATTTATGGATTTCTCTAGAAAAAAATTGAAAAAAGAGATACAGAAATAGCGTACATGAAGAGATGATTCATATGCTTTCCCTTCGAATCCAAGAACCGTAGTGCAGATTTTGTCAAATGCGTCTAACAATATGGTTAAATTTTAAATATCCATTATTTTTAAACATCCAATGAATGATGTTCAGTTTATTTCCTCTGTGTATATATTTCTCCCTACTGTGTAGTTGCTTGTTAGCAGCGCCTGATTTTTTTTCCAGTGAAAGGTGTGTCCAAAAGGAGACGTTGGATAGCATGTCATTGTATGGAGGTGGCTTTTGTTTGGATAGTGTACTTTAATGATGGGTTTTCATATCTACAAAGTTGTGTCAGTCTTCTTAATCACTGCTGGATATAAGGAATGGATTTTGTATTAGTGTCTTTGTTTTTTTTTATGATGGTCACATTGGGTATGCACCATTGTAAACTATTGGCCTGCTTCCCTGGAGAGGTCCATAGTGCCAATTCAAATGGGATCTGAAAGTCAAAACTTCATTTGTTCCCAAAAACTTCTCATCATCTTAAATAAGCATGGATAAAAAAGTGACAAGCATTTCTTATAAGGTTCTCCTTTTGTGAAGGACTGTGTGATGTTTATGTCAAGCATTAAACAAGTTCCACCGGGTCAGGTCATCGTTGTGTTATATCTATTCCTCTCATCTCAGTTGACACTTTTGGCAGTTTTCCATGTTGATCAAAGATTTTTAATATATTCGTCCCATTACACTAGAAAGTAAGATAGAGGCCTGAGATAGTCCTTCAACCTTATAACAATATCACACCATGGATACGTTTTTTAAAGTTTAGTTTCAGACGATGGGATGATGGTCTTTCTTATAAGAATCCAGTCATTCTATTGTGTTAGTTCACTGATTAAAGGATGGTCTCCAACATGGTATTTTTGTAAAGTGTGGCATTCAGTGGTCACATTTAGAAACTACCGGGAACATCAATTCTTCAAACTTCTTATTAGTTGAATCACTACTCCTCTTTCTTGATTTTTTTTTCTTTTTTTTGGTGGGGTCTGATGCAAAATTATTTCAGACATCTTAAAATTGGTGTCTACAAAGCGATTTGCATTTTTTAGTACAGTAAAATATCCAATAATTGTCATGTTTAAATAAACGTTAAATACTGGTAGATGCTTCTGTTTCAGACTCAAAAGGGAAGAAAACGGATAATCTAGTTTATAGTATTATCTCAATTAGTACAGTCATTCCCTATGAGCGCTGCAACTTGTGCATTCGATATCTCAGGGTGCCTCTTCTTCCAGGAGGGACACAACAACACAGTGTAATCCATGTTCTCTATATAAATACATACAAATTGGAAATCCTCCTCTGATTTAACGTGTTTTAGTACATTAGCACAGTTTACAGATGCTTTCACTCTACTTTACCACTGTTATTAAATAACCTAGAGAATAAGATTATTTCTGAAATGATGTTGCTCTCCACTGATGCTGCCATCGATCACCGCAATGAGTGGAGGTCACACAAGGAGGACATTAGAGACAGAGTGATTGATTCTCTTGGATTCAAGCTAAATAATTCCGCACCTCTATGGGCAAGTCAGACCTCCCTTCCAGCTGGCCTCCTCTTCCGTGTGTCTTTTCTTCAGACCTTTGTTTCAGAAAGAGTAAGTTTTTTTATGTTTAGTAAAGGGCAGAGGTTGGGGTTGTTGGCGAGGAATAAGGTGTTAATGTAGCTCATTTGATTAGCGTAAACCTTTAACTATTTACTTGTGTCTGCAATGATAAACCGTGTAAGAAATTTTATTATGGAAAATAATGCAATATCAAGGGAATGTGAATTAGTGTAAGAGATTATATTTTCTGATAGAGAAGAAAAAAATCACTCAATATTTTACCACTAGCCAGGTCAAACTGCATATTATTATCTTGGATTTTTGGAATCATTAATGCCATCCTTAATTGTTTGTTTGGTCGTCTAACCATTGGTCCATAACAAACATTGCTCAGAAAACAAGGCTTTTATCACTTTTACATGTATGGCAGAGAAAATTGTAGGTATGAAAGTAATACAGTACAATAGATGTTTTCAGCTGTTAATATCTAATAATAAAATATAATGCCATAATTCATATCTTGTTTCGAGACCAGGCTTCATTTAGAAATTCTGTAACAAGTTAGACACAAATGGCCTTCCTAACTTCTTCACGCCATCGGCAGAGCACACCTTGAGTTCATGACGTCCAAGGAACCAAAGCCGCAGACTCTGCGCACAGTAATGATTATCATGTATGATCAGTAAAGGATAATGTGAATGAGAATTAAAATTACAAGTCTGCTTCCACATGTTGCTAAACCAAAATCTGTTTAACAGTTATCCATGATCTTCATCCAGATCTAAATGTCTTTAAAAGCAGTAAATTGAGCCTTTCTCTTAGTTTCCAATAATCATGTTTAAATAAATGTTTCATTCTATTTGTTAGATTTATGATCCACTAGCTCTGTACTTCTTGCCGTCTTTATATTTTATTTTTAATTTAAATTTACTAAGTATAATTCACATATTTATTGGTCAATTTAAGCGCCATGGACATGGTGTTACTTGTGTAATTTACTTCTGTTTCTCTGTATTACGTGACATTTATTATAGCCAGCCACAAACAATTTCAGCAAACCCTTCACTTCCCTTTTAATTTAAGCAAGATGAACCAGAGCACATTCACTTTCTACCTATCTGTGGAAATATATACAAGGACAGATCCTGCTTTCTCTCTAAATCAGTATGCAAAATAGAAAAGTAAGACAAAAAGAGTGTGAGCATTCATAGTATTACTATCAGGGTTATTCAGAGAGAGGTGAAAACCAGGAGAATGACTGGAGAAGTGAAAATTCTAGGTCAAAATAGCCAAACCAGAAAAATTCTCCCATTTATCTCACTTTCCAAATCGGCTATTTGATCTAGATTGTTCTCTTCTCCTGCCATTCTCCTGGTCTTCACCTCTCTCTGAATAACCCTGTATGTATTTCAATTTTCATGTATTGTGCATTGATATATTTTCTAATAGTGCCCTGTTTCCTGGATTTCTGCCATTAGTATTGTATGTCATCAATTTTAGATATGCTGTTTTGAAATAATTTGTGATAGGAAGAATCATTGTGGCTTTTACAAGGTCTTCTCCAAGTCTCTTTTCATGAGGTGTGATTGCTAAGAAAACACAGCGATTTAAGAGTCTTTTTACTGTGTCACTAATATCTAAAGGTTTAGTAAAGCAGGTAAAGTGTAGTCCTTGATTCGTGTTATGTAACCCAAACAAATCACATTTACTTGTGAAGTAAGAGTGGGGGATATACCAGAAACTTGCAGGATCTAGGTTATACCAGAATCTGACAGAATCTACAGTATATAGTTGGCAGAACAATTACAGTTATTTATACAGTACATTACTTTGAAAACAAATCTTAACCCTTTCAGGACCATGAACAGGGTCAGATTTCCATTTTAGGGCCCTGTAGGCACAGTGATCTGGAGCGTTCCTAACCCTCACCCTGCTCCTCGCCATAATAAAATGTGCCAAAACTACTATTTTAATTTTTGTTTTGGGGGAAAGTAAAAAAAAGATACATTTTCAAAAATTGAAAGACAATTTCTCTCTCTGCTCACATCAAAAGAAGGGGAAGATTCTGTTGCCTAAAAATGGAGCCAAATGTTAGAGATTGGGTTAACCCTAAAACAAGCACAAATAGTAACCTAACCCTAAAACAAGCACAAATAGTAATTTAACCGTAATTTCTAAGCCTAACCCTAATCTCTAACCATAGATATGCAAAATGATGCTCCATTTCAGCCCAGAGCAACCAAAATTTTGGGCATGAAAATGCAGCCACAGCTGAGGTTTTTTTTTCAAGACAAGACATTTTACCACTTCATTTTTGATGATGCTTTATTTTCTGCAATGTTTCAATAGGATATCAAAACTTGCTTTGCTTTGGAACAAAAAAGAGGGGTGTGTTCCTCTTTTGTTTGTTTGTTTTTTACATTCTACATGGGCATCTCTGGAATCATTAGAAGGACCAGACTCTGACCCGTCCAATGAACCCTAACTTGAACCTGTAGTATGTAAATTACAAAGATACAGGTTTCCAAGTCCCCCTGTCTCTCTTCACTGCAAGGCTGCCTACGTTGACAATGAAACAATGCTTTGTGCCATCACCTCCACACTGGCAGTGTGGGAAATGAGAAGGTGAGTTAGTGCAACATTATAATTGTACAGTGAACAATAGTGCTGCATGAGAAAAAATAAAATATATACTTTTTTTATTATTTTTTACATAAACCTGATCATGTTTAGTATTGAATGAAAGGCCATCGTCTGGCCTTTCCAATGATACCGTATATATCCCTCTAACCCATATGGCTCCAGAGATACAATGGGCGTCAGGACTATCCCTGTGATGGTTGATTAGTAACTCAAGGGATGTCGTTGGAAGTGAAGGTACAATGAAGGCAGGCAGTAATCAATGGTCAAGGTCACTAACTCGGTCATGCACAAAGAGGAACAAGGATGAATAGGTGGCGCTAAGCAAGGGGGAACTGCTTCAGCACTGGAGCAATGCTGGACTGGCAACTGGCCTTTTAAACCCTGTGACTCCTTAACCTCCACTAAGAGACCTGTGACGTAATCGTGCGCACTGCGCCCTGGACGCCATTTTGCTGGAGACCAGTCGCGCATGTGCCTGGTCAGAGGCTTATGCAAGGCCTGAAGCCTGACGCTGCGGTGAAGGCCGCCAGCCAGCAGCAGGGAAGCTGGCAGTAGGGAAGTTGGCACTCGACCTCCCCGGGGCCTGGTGACACATCGAGGAGGTGAGCCAACAACCTTTAGCCGCGAGGTACCGCCGGATACCCGGGCAGGCCGTCCCACTGCAAATCGAGCAGAAGTGCCGGGGAGGCAGAGAGGCGGCCACACCAGGTGCTGGCGGGCCAGCGGTCCTGACAGAAACCCCCCCCAAAAAACGGGGCCTCTGGACACGCAACGGACCGGGATGCCTAGGATGAGCGATGTGGAACTCGTGAATCTGAGCAGGGACACGGATCCCATCAGCGGGTTCCCAGGAGTGGTCCTCAGGGCCGTAACCCTGCCACTCAACCAAGTACTGAAGGACACCACGGCACCAATGGGAATCGAGAAGGCAAGCCACCTCAAACTCAGTGGAATCATCAACCGACACAGGAGGAGGAGGAGGCAACATGCAACCCGGAAATGGGTTGGAACGGACCGGCTTGAGGAGAGAAACATGTATCACCAGGTGAAACCTATAACACCGTGGCAGGCGAAGGCGCACTGCAACAGGACCAACCAGAGCCGAAATAACAAAGGGACCAATGAATCGGGGGCCCAGCTTGTGAGTAGGACAGGAAAGATGTAGGAAATGGGTTGAGAACCAAACCTCCCGCCCGACCCGATAGGAGGGGGATGCAGAACGGAGGCGGTCTGCATAGGCTTTGTATGTGGCCTGAGCGGCATGAAGCCTCCCTCGTGCCACAGAGCGACAGCGCTGAAGCGCCTGGAGCCGCTCTGAGACACTAGGGACAGGGGTGTCAGAGGGTAAATCAGGTAAAGGGGCCGGATGATACTCATGCAACATGAAAAAAGGGGAGCAGTGAGTGGAATCATGGAGATGGGCATTGAACACAAATTCTGCTGTACCTAGGAGCCCGGTCGGATCATCTTGTAAATAAGTGGTGTAGCAGCGAATGTAGGTCTCTAAAGATTGATTAACCCTCTCTGTCTGCCCATTGGTGTGTGGGTGATGTGCTGTGGAAAGATCAACTGCAATACCCAAGGTTCGACAGAAATATTTCCAGAATCTCGAAGTGAACTGGACACCCTATCTGAAACTACTAACTCAGGTACCCCATGAAGTCAGAAGATCCCCTGGAGGAATAGAGATGCGGTTTTAGCTGCTGTGGGGAGACCAGAAACCGGGGTAAAGTGAGCCATCTTTGTCAATCGATCAACTGTAACCATTATAGTGGTAAACCCCTTGGAGGGGGGCAAGTCATCTATAAAGTCCACCGTGACATGCGACCATGGGAGCGTGGGAACAGGAAGTGGTTGTAAGAGGCCTGTGGGTTTCGTGTGAGGGCTTTTCATCCTGGCACAGGTATGGCAGGATGTTACATACTGTCTTACATCACAAGGAAGGCATGGCCAATGGAAATATCGAGAGATCAGTTCTTTGGTCTTTCTTTCTTCGGGATGGCCACCGCTGGGAAGATCATGAAAATTCTGCAGGACCGCCATCTGGAGGGATGAAGACATGTTGTCGACAGGATGGTGGTGTAGATGCTTGAGACTGCGTATGATTACTTGAGTGATCTCGTATACTTTGCATCAATGTGGTGGTAATGCCAAGGAAGTGTTGAGGTTGCAGGACGGTCTCATTTGGGGTCTCCTTAAGGCCCCTGATTGAGAGACGAGACAACGCATCTGCCTTGCCATTTTGAGTTCCTGGCTGGTAAGTAATATGAAAGTCAAATCGTGAGAAGAACGAGCCTGTCTCAGATTCAAACGCTTAGCAGTACGCAGGTATTCCAGGTTTTAATGATCGGTTAGTATGGTGAATGGATGTTGGGTACCCTCCAGGAGATGACACCATTCTGTCAAAGCATTTTTTATTGCGAGCAATTCTCTGTCGCCGATGTCATAATTCACCTCCGCAGGTGTTAGCTTTTTGGAGTAATATTCCACCGGATAGATTGTAGCTGTGAGAGGTTATCTTTGAGACAAAACAGCTCCCAGTCCGGTCTCCGATGCATCGACCTCCAAGATATATGGTAGTAGGGGATCAGGGATGGCCAGAACAGGTGTAGATCAGAACCTCTGTTTCAGGGTCTCGAAAGCGTTCTGTGCTGGCGATGTCCACCAGAATCTGGCAGCGTTCCTTGTAAGAACAGTAAGTGGCATAATGATCGTGAAAAAGTCACGGATAAACCGTCTGTAGAAGTTGGCGAATCCTATGAACCGTTGTATCGATTTTTTTTATCCATTGGGACTGGCCATGTTCTTATAGCTTCTACTTTCCTTTTATCTATTGCAACGCATCCAGGGGTTAACTCAAACCCAAGAAAATTGATTTTACTGGATTCGAACACACACTTCTCGATCTTGGCGAACAGTTTATGTGTGCGAAAGCGGTTCAATACCGTGATCATGTGTATTCTATGTTCCTGAAGAGAGGGGGAGAAGACCAATATGTCATTGAGGTATACTACCACGTAGCTGTCCAGAAGGTCACGGAAGATGTCATTCAGGAAATGCTGGAATGTAGCAGGGGCATTGCATTGCCCAAATGGCATCACCATGTACTCAAAGTTACCATATCACAACCTGAAAGCCGTCTTCCATTTGTCTCCCTGTCGGACTCGTACCAGGTTGTATGTACCCTTCAAATCGATTTTGGAGTAGATACTGGCTCCTCGTAATCATTCAATGAGTTCGGGGATGAGCGGCAGGGGATATCGGTTCTTGATCGTAATACGGTTGAGATCCCGATAATCCACGCAGGGACGGAGCCCTCCATCTTTTTTCGCCACAAAAAAGATACCTGCGCCTGCAGGGGACGTGGAATAACAGATGAACCCTTTCTCCAGATTCTCCTGAATGTATCCTAGCAACACGCTTAATTCAGGTTCTGACAACGGGTATATTCGGCCGAAAGGAATGGGTGCTCCTGGCAAGAGGTCGATGGGACCGTCATATGACCTCCATTGCAAGTTTTCTGCTCCCTTTTCGTTGAATACGTCAGAAAAAGAGGCATAAACTGGTGGCAGAATCGTATTGTATTGAGGAGTCATATTGGCATCCAAGATGGTAAGGAGGGTGTGGTGTCTCTCTTTAAAGCACCGTTGCATACAGTGAGAGGAAGCAAAGGTAAGCCTCCCTGTTGCCCATGAAATAGAGGGATCGTGTAACCGAAGCCAGGGGAGCCTAATATCACAGGAAACACTGGTGAGGTAACTACATCAAACACCATACATTCCGTATGTTTAGGGCCAATAGAGACATGTATAGGCATGGTTTCTTGGGTGACCGGACCTGAGGGTAATGAAGACCCATCGACAACCTGAATGTGCAAAGGGAAGGATTTATTTTGCAGTGGTACACCCAGTGCCTCTATAACAGATGAATCAAGAAAGCTACTGCTGACTCCTGAATCAACTAGCGCGGGCCGGGAACACGTCTTCTCTCCCCACTGTAAGACAAGGGTAAAAGATAAATGAGGACTGCAGATGTTCGAGGATGAAACATGCAATAGACGAAGGATAGGGGTAGTGTTACCTGCCCTTCCTCTATTCTTCTCCGGGCATAGGAGAGCGGTATGGTTGGGTTGTCCGCAATAGAGGCAGAGGTTGTTGACTCTACCCCGATGAAGCGATGGTGGTAACCGCCCCTGAACTAGTCCTAGCTGCATTGGTTCTTCTGGTGCTGGTAAGGCCAGTTGAGCAGCAGGTGGAGGAGACGGAGCAGGGGAACAAAGTAGCGGGAAGTGAGATGAGGAGCGTTCTCGTGCTCATTCACGTAGTCATCTGTCTATATGTATAGCCATATGGATCAGGGCTTCTAGGGAGGAGGGAGTTCCAACCCGAGCGATCTCGTCTTTCAGGGCTTCCGAAAGGCCATGACGAAATTGACCGATGAGAGCAGCATCATTCCATCCTGTCTCACATGCATAATGATGAAATTCTGTGACGTAGGTTTCTACTGGACGACGTCCTTGTCTTAGGGTTCGAAGCACTGACTCAGCGGTACTGGCAAGGAGAGGATCATCAAACATGTCACACATCGCAGACTGAAAGGATGCCCAGGTGTCTAGGATGGAGTTCTGAGTTCTCAATAAATTATGCGCCCATGTTTGTGCTTCGCCAGTAAGAAGCAATATAGTGGTTCGTACCTTCACATAGTCACTGTAATACGTTCTTGGGTTCAGAGAGAACAACAGGACACATGACGTAATAAATGCTTGATAGTGGTCTCGTCGACCGGCGTAACGTTCTGGCATTGGTACTCGAGGTTCTGGCACATGAACAGGTTCAAGAGCGTTACTGACCGGGGTGGTCTGGAGAGTATGGATTTGATCCTGTAAATGTCAGTGTCCATTTTGCAGGTCTTGTATGGAACACGATAGGGAAGACACTTGTTGGGACAAGGTGTCCAAGGCACCAGCGACGTCAGAGAGTTCCATGGCTTCAGTGTTCTGTCAGGACTATCCCTGTGGTGGTTGATGAGTAACTGAAGGGACGTCGTTGGAAGTGAAGGTACAATGAAGGCAGGCAGTAATCAATGGTCGAGGTCACTAACTGGGTCATGCACAAAGAGGAACAAGGATGTATAGGTGGCGCTAAGCAAGGGGAACTGCTTCAACACTGGAGCAATGCTGAACTGGCACTTTGGCCTTTTAAACCCTGTGACTCCTTAACCTCCAATAAGAGACCTGCGATGTCATCGGCACGGTCAGAAGCCTATGTAAGGCCTGAAGCCTGACGCTGTGGCGAAGGCCGCCAGCTAGCGGCAGGGAAGCCGGCACTCGACCTCCCCGGGGCCTGGTGACACATCAAAGAGGTGAGCCAACAACCCTTAGCCTCGAGGTACTGCCGGACACCCAGGCAGGCCGCTCCACCGCAACCCGAATGGAAGCGCCAGGGAGGCGGAGAGGCGGCTGCACCAGGTTACGGCGGGCCAGCGGTCCTGAAAATGGGCTAAATAATAGTAATTTCATTTTTTTTTTTTTTTTTTTTTACAGAGCAAGATGCCCCTTGTGACAGGAGCCTGTAGGCAATGCCTACTCTGCCTAATTATAAATCAGACCCTGTCCATGAAATGGAAATTGGAAAATAAAAATTAAATATCTTTAGAAATTATATTTCTAAAGACAAGCAATTTGCAAAACTACAGCGGTTTCAATCTGAAAATGTGGTTTCAGATTGAAAAAAATTGTTGATTAGGTATGTACATGTACATGATGGTACCATTCCAGTTTCAAATTATTAAAAACTACTGTGTATGCTTAAGCCTTATAATGCACTTTAGCTGACTATCTATTCAAAGATTTTAGAATTGCAGGTGTATAACTAATACAAATGAATTTGTTATTTTTATTATTTTAATAGCACATCTATAAATATATATTTTTTTAAATATTAGTTAAAAAAAATACTGTGATAAATAGGGGGCTTCATATTTTATTAGTACATATACCTCTACAATCTATCTGTCCTCACTGTTTCCCAAAAGAAAAACAAAGTAAGACTTTTTTAACTCTGGCTTGCTATGCCAGAACAAACTGTTATGATTTATTAAGGAAAAAAAGAAGAAGAAGAATTTTACATCTAAGTCCAGTTGGTAAAATATTAATGCACATTGAAAGTGCCAGAGTTCAGCTGTAATGAATAATTCTGAACCAGAAAAGAAAATGTTAGTTGTACTCTGTGATCAAAGTTGGATTGTTCTTGTTAATTCACAACATGATACACTCATCATATATTTACAATGATGCTACTCTGACCTACCATTGGGCCACTATAAAGTACTTACCAGTTCATCCAAGTTCATTTTAAAACAACAAAGGGATTAGTTGTTATTGTTCTTGCAGTATCCCCTTGTGCACCCAACCTGGAAAATACCTCAGGTCGGGGCTTGAGTATCTGAGGACTAATCTTATTTATCTCTGTTAACATAAATGTAAAAAATTGTTTAATCTGTACAATGAGTTTTAACCCCTTCGCTGCTAAGGACGCGCTCAGCGCGTCCAACCACATGTCACGTTCCATGCGGTGGACGCGCTGAGCGCGTCCTCTCTTTGGGGTCAGCGTTCGGCCGGGTTCCGGCCGATCGCTGGCTCCCCCGGTGCGGGCTGACATCCTCGATGTCAGCCCAGCATCCGGAACCGCCGCCGGAGTAATTAGGTGTCATTGCGGGGGCGCGATGACACCTAATTCAGGCGCCCCCCCGAATGTGCGGAGGAGGCGCCTGAAAGGGAGGGGGGAGGTCCTTCGGACCTCTCTCCCTCCCGATCGGCGGCATTGCGGGGGTTAACCCAGGCACCGTTTGGAAGGGCACAGCCTGCCCTTCCAAATGGTACCTGGCATTAATCCCATGGGGGCCGGATCACGAATCGGCGCTGAAAAGCGCCGGTTCGTGATCCTTTCCTGGAGCTGGCCGACATCTTGGATGTCGGCCAAGCTTCCGGGAATGCCCCCTGAGGACTGGCGTCATCGTGCATAGCACGATGACGCCAGTCCTGGAGTTAACCCCTAACTGCCACCAATGGTGGAGATAGGGGGTTCCAATGAACCCTCTATCTCCCGATCCGTGGCAGTTAGGGGTTAATGTTTGGGATTGTTGGATCGGCCAGAGCATGGCCGTTCCTACAATACCAAACATGAGTATGAAAAAAGTTTGTAAAAAAAAATAAAAATTAAAAATAAAAAAATATTAAAAAAAATTATAAAAAAAAAAAAAAGTTTTTTTTCTTTTTTTTGGTTTGTTAATGCAGCAATATTGTTCCCATTTCAATTATAATGTGAACAATGATGCTGCACTAACGATTTTTGTATGCTGTGCGTTTGTTAAAAATCGTGTAATTTTACCCAAAAAAAAATGTAACGAGACCCCATCTCTAATTTTTTTAACAAGTGCACCCCATACAAAATATAACCGCAATTGCTCGCATGTTAAAATGTGAAAAAAAACCACTTTACACGTTGTAAATTATTGAAAATTCATATTTTATTGCATTTTTTGTTATAATATACAGACAGGTCATGACGTATACATATAATAATGACATATTATGAATCTGCCGAGTCTGACGGAAAGAACGCTATATAATATGTCTGGGTCATATACTAAAATAAGCCTTAAAAACACGTTTAAACATGATGAGCAAAACCGGTAAAAATGACCTCAGCACAGAGGCGGGAAAAGCCTCAGCAGCGAAAGGGTTAATACATAGCTATATATAATCTATAAGGTATTCAAAAAAGCCAATACACTCACATACACAGATACTGTACCGACATTGCTGTGTTTGAACATTAAGTCTAGAAATGAACACGATTTTAAACAGAAAGGATACCATTTAGAAACTTTGAATAAAGTTAAAGATCACATCAAAAACAAATACAACAAATAATTGATAAATTATAAAGAGAAAAAAAATAACCAGACATAAAAAGGCTCCTTTAACCTACCTCTTTCATGGTCAAAACAAGTTCTGGCCAACAAACTCAATGTACTTGAACAAAGGACATACTTGAAAACGAGAGAAATCTCAATGTGTCCTTCCAGGTAAAATTCTTTATAAATAAATTAATAAATAAATTTGACAGGGCATCGTTAATTTTCTATAGATCAGATTTTTTGCTGACCTATTGTTTGTCATTGAAAAAAGGGTGCTATTTGTTTTTAAAGATTCCTGTCCCCTACATGACCTGCGGCATGCCACAGGTGGGAGGACCCACTGCAAATAAACAGAGAACCGTCCTACAGGGCGGCCCCCTGCTCAGTTTGCGTGATGTGTTAGTTGCCAATCACGTTGTAAAAGCCAACGTATGACACTAAGCAGAGAGTCATCCACTACGATGTGTCTCTGCTTACAGAGTCCCCTCCCACCTGCGACAGGGCACAGGTGGGAGAAGGGAAATCATCAACAGTAAATATCTCTCAGTTTATTTTTCAATTATATAGGTCAAAAAATGCTGATCTATAAAAAGGGAGTGATGCCCTGTCAAATGGGCAAAACTTGTGGCACTACAAAATTATGGGGAGCAAAATTTAAAAACAATATTTAAAAATTAAAAGAATAATCAACTAACAGTGGGGAATTTGTAGGGATGAGTTGATATTGTAAGGAACTGTGCCCAGAAACACGAAACAGTTACAAAAAGGCCCTTGCATGCAGATCTTAAGCCTGGGAGGCACACAAATGAATGGTATTAATAGCAATTGGTAGTGGAGTTCATACCAACGCACTCACACAGCATATTAGGTGATGGACCTGTAAAGGTATCTTTGCTCGTTTGTTAGTTAATAGCGATTGGTGTTGAAATTCAAACTAAATTAGTTGATAAGCTTGTAAAGGTATCTTTACCTGTATGTTACCGCTTCGCTGATTCTAGAGCGTCGTATTCCTGGTTCACCCCGCCGCCACAGGACCAACAACAAGGGGACGATTCCAGTAAAAAAGCGATTTATTCGTAACACAGCTCGATAAAATTTGAACGCGTTTCGTCCAAAATATACAAAGGGCTTCATCAGGGAAAATAATAAATGCATACAACCTCTTCCCCTCCCCGCTCTTGAATACATAAGTTTTTAGAAGAAAAATCACCAAGACACGATTGAACACAATTAAGTAAACGATCGGCAGCTTCTGTGGGTCCGTCGTCACCTCCGATTCCGTGCGTTCCATCTTCGCTTTTACTGGAATCGTCCCCTTGTTGTTGGTCCTGTGGTGGCGGGGTGAACCAGGAATACGACGCTCTAGAACCAGCGAAGCGGTAACATACAGGTAAAGATACCTTTACAAGCTTATCAACTAATTGGTTGTGTGAGTGCATTGATACGAATTTCATCACCAATCGCTATTAACTAACAAACGAGCAAAGATACCTTTACAGGCCCATCACCTAATAAGCTGTGTGAGTGCATTGGTATGAACTCCACTACCAATTGCTATAAATATCATTCATTTGTGTGCCTCCCTGTTTTTATTATCATTTAGAATACTAGGTGGAAACGTTAATAGGAAGAAACGTTATTTGGGAGTGCAAACAATATTTGTACAATTATTTATGAACCCCACTCTGTTAGCACGATTATATTGAGATCCTAAGCCTGACCTGCTGGTTCAATCAAGGGCAGATCCTTCTAGCTCCGGTTTCCTGAATCTTCGGACCTCCATGTGTTCGACCTGATACCTGCCACATTCAAGCTCCATGTGTACAGCTGAATTTCTGCCTCGTCCTCCATGATTCCTGACTTGTTTGGTCTCCATGTGCCCGGCCTGATTCCTGCTTCATCTAACTTCAATAGAACAACGGATATTGATTGACTGAGATAGGAGCTTGTAAGTAAAATGTAACTTTTATAGGAAACTAAAAAAAAAAAAACAGAACAACATAATGACGAACCAAGGAAAGCTTAAAAAGTTTCTGTGGCTCAGTTAGCGTAATAAATGCCACATAGGGTACTAGGTTCACCTAGATAAGTCTCTGATAGGGGGTACAAACAGACAAATAACCTAAATTCTGTCAGCTCCTATCAAGGTGAAGAAACGGGCCTTTGTGGGTCCGCACAATAGGACAGACAGAAGCTGCTATAGAGAGAGTTCTCAATAGAATGAGTGGCAACTGAAATTACAATAGGTAAAGGAAAGGTTGAGGCCAAAAATCAATGCTGAGAGCGTTATCAGCTTAGAGCCAACCCACCCCAAGATTAACTCCAAGCCGCAGAGACTAAAAAAATAATAAAATCAAAACCACAATCTGAATTGGAGTAAGCACTCCATCACGCGACGCGTTTCGCCATGAACACTGGCGTCCTCAGGAGCATGCAGGAAGTAATGCTCAGTCTGGCAGCATAACAAGAAATAAGCAGAAGAGGTCCTGGTGGAACAGGCTCTTTATATACTGAAGAAATGAAATCAGTTACCCTAAGGTGTAAGACAGGGTTGGTCCCATGTATGTGAGCATGCCCCTACAGATAGCAGGTCTAATGTATGCCACAGCAGTAAAGTAAAACATATACATAGATTTTGGTAAATGTTGCATCACTGCATCATGGGAAAAATCCACAAAATGGAAACAAGAGATGAAGAAAACCTAACTTTATTTTTCCTTTTTACACGCAATTACGTTAAACAAAGAAAAAAACAGCAGCATGGGTTTTATAAAGTAGTTTTATTACTAATGCACTAATGCACATATAAGTAATCTAGCTACAGCTTATGTAAGTGGTATTTTCCCATTAACCCCTTAAGGACCCCTGACGTACCCTGTACGTCCTGTCCTCGGGTCTCCCTTAGACCCGCGGACGTACAGGGTACGTCAGCGGCGCCTAATCCCCCTCCCGCCCGATACTCACCTCCCTCGCCGGATCCCACGGCGATCTGGCAGGGAGGAAGCCTGCCCATGTGATTTACATGGGCAGGCGAGGCTGATGACGTCGCCACGCTGCGTGGTGACGTCATCAGCAGGCGTCCCCATGCATTTCAATGGAAGGGAGGGGGGCTCCTTCGGAGCCCTCTATCTCCCCAACCATTGAGGCTAGGGAGATGCCGTTTGCACCGCTGGAGAGGGGAGAGCCTCCCCTTTCCAGCAGTGTATGGCATTAACCGTTTCGCTGCCGGATCACGTTGCGGCGCCAATTGGCGCCAAAACGCGATTCAAACCTGGAGGGGGCTGACATCTTGGATGTCAGCCAAGCCTCCAGGTCCCCCCCACCCTCTGACAACCTCACCATATGTGTGAGGATGTCAGTGGGCCAGTTAACCCTCTAGCTGCCATGTAGAGATAAGGGGATCCTAAGGATCCCTTTATCTCCCGATCCATGGCAGCTAGATGGTCATATTGATTATGGCCTGATTATGGCCTTTCAAATGATACCAAACATGACCAGGTTTGGTTTTAAAAAAAAAAAAAAAAAAAAAAAAAAAAAATTAAATGAAATAATTTTTTTTTTTTTTTTAAAGTTTTTTTTGTCTGGGGGGGGGTTTAATTAAATAGTACCTAGGCTGTCATCTAAAAATAATTAGCACAAAATGGTCAGAATGAGCGCAGCGCACATAGGTGAACTGTCTCAGCAGTGAAGGGGTTAAAAAGCAAACGCATGTAAAAATTGGGTATTTCTAGTCTCGGGACAAAATTTTGAACCTATTTAGCCGGGGTCGTTTTGGGTGGTTGTAGATTTTGGGGATTAAATTACAAAAAAGTGTGTTTTTACCATTTTTTTCCTCATATTTCATATTTTTTTTTATAGTAAATTATTCGATATGATGGAAAAAATGGTATTTCTAGAAAGTCCATTTAATGGCGGGAAAAAGGGTGTATAATATGTGTGGGATAAACGAGTAAGAGGAAAATTTGACCTAAACACTAACAGTGCAGAAACGTAAAAACAGCAGCGGTCACTAAAAGACGGATTTGTGTAAAACCGCCCGGTCACTAAGGGGTTAATGGCACTGTTAGAAAGCAACAATAAAACTAAGCACATCCAGATTTATCAATGTCTACTAAAACCTACCCTGTTTTACAAGCCAAGTTGTAATGTGACTCCAATCAATTGGAAATTAAGTTGTTGTTTGAATTTAGTGATCATTGTTATGTTTTTACACATTCTATACTTTGTGTAAAATGCATAAATGCGGCTTTTGCTTGAGAGAGTTGAGTGATTCCAAGTTTGTAAGCTCTCCGGAAAAACAAATACCTGGATCAAGAGCCCATTTAACCCATTCAACACTGTGTTATCTTCTAAAAATTACCACTATAAATATACATTTGAGGATTTTCCCAAGGCGCTTACCATGGTCGGCACTAAGCGAGTGCAGCAGGTGCATGGCACCCGGTCACGCACTAGCATAGGCCACGTGGCCTGGGCTGGCCATCGGGCATTTGCTACTTACTTGTAATTAATAGAAACCCTGGTGTAATTTGTTTCTGATAGATATTTATAAAATGTTTATCAGAAACAAATTACACCAGGATTTCTATTACTTACAAGTTTCCCAGGACAGGCCAGCAGAATGACATATTGTAATATTAAATATTCTGATAAATCAGGGGTTAGCAACCCTGGCCCTCCAAATAGTTTGGAACTATTTCCCTTGAGGCTCTGCAAACCTAATGAGCAACCGAGCATCACGGGAAATTTAGTTTCAAAACACCTGCTCTAAGAGGTCTTGATCTTTCTCATCAGATGACTGACTGGTCCACCACACAATACCATCTTTTTTTTTAGCTGGTCTGTGGTATTGCAAAAATATATTGTTCATAGCACCAAGGTGGCCCTTAATAAGCCGTTTAGATCAAAGGTGGTTGTTTTTTTCTGGCTATGCTGCTGCTGTGAATTATGATTACAAAATGCAAGGAAAATATTAAAAATGCTTCTGAAGCTTGATCTATTTGCCTGTTGTTAAACTAAAATTCCCATTGTCCAAGGTCAACATTTGGGAGGTGATTAATAACATCCAGGTTCCAAAAAACATGATGGCACCGATTCTGTAATTCTCTTCACTCTCCTCTAGTACTTAAGCAGCAATCTCTGTAACTCATTAGTGCTGTCGAGACACCTTGACTGAACACTTTATAGAATGTGTCCTTCTCTCTCTTACATCAACCTCCTAAGTTGCTGCTCGTGATAACATGCTGCTCACATGTTGATCTCAGCCATAATTTTGCTCTAGTTTTAACCTTGCTTCTTTGAGGAGTAATTGTCCCTGACAAGAGCGTGAATCTCTGGCAGAGAGTTGATAAGCATTACACAGAGATGACAGAAAAGTCAGAGCTGTATTACTAACACTGTGACATATTGAATATAATAAAAGAGAGATGGGAAACTTTGGCAGCTCAAGCATGAGCGGGTTCTTTGCTCTCCTGTGGTAGCTTTTATCGTACATTCTCTGCCACTGATAACCATGGTGCACTTAGCTGCTGTTCAATCCAGTTACTATTCACTTAACGCGTTCCTGGCTGGATAAACAGGATGAGACACGACTGATAACTGCTTGTGAAGCTACTTCTTCAGCGTTTTATCTTGAGCGTCTTCATTCAGTGATTAGTAAATTCAATTTGAGGAGACTTTGAACTTGTCATGGGAAACCCCACGTCTGGATGCCTCAACCATCAAATCTCATTTAACTACACCTCCTATCTGTCCATAGAAGCGCTGGACAGAGACCTGCACACATACTCTTTTGACACTACAGATACACTCATACACTTGTGATACAGAGTTCACCAAGGTAAAGATTTCTCATGCTGATTGAAATAATGCGGACGAGCATCACCTCTTCTACTGTCACAATTAGGCTTCTTAGGATCATATTTGGTATTACACAGTCTTACCGTTCAATCATCATGTATTTCCGGAGCACCTGGCTCCAAAATGTTATTTTGTGGTATAATTTCTGATATACAAAGTTATATGATCGCAAATTCCTCCAGCATGAAGACTTTCACATTCCAAATCTGTCCAGGACACTGCACATGTACATTAATGTGTGTTCTTTGTTTCCGAAAAAAATATGTAAGGGAAAGTGTTTATCATTGATCTGTCATACCAAATAAAACATTTAGGAATACTAAAAAATTCTGTGGTGCTCAAAAAGTCAATATGCACAATCATTTGCCTCTCGCTAAAACCGTGATGCTAAGGGGAAAAATGATTGCTAATTTCCATTTTGTGTCCCGGTTTCACCAGCAAATCGCGGGGCAGGTGCTGAGTCCAGCAGCCTACCCCGTAGCAGCCGCAGGCTTACGGATGCTGGGGGCCAAGCTTCCGCTCCATGGAGTCCAGTGGACTCCATGGAGGCTTCTCCTGCCAGGTCACATGACCAGTAGGATCTCGTCTCTTGCGAGATCCTGCTGGTCGGCGAAATGATCGTGGAGGGAGACTGGGGACTCTCGACCTCCCGTCTCCCTCTGCTGCCGGCGATCAGAAGCAGCGGATCAGGACACCGTTCTCGCCCTGGGATAAGAGGTGAGTATTTGATTTTTGGGGGTTTTGAGCTGCAGCTGATTCTGCAGAAGGGGAATCAGTTAGCTTCAGCTCTGAGCTGGTGTTAATTTTCTTAGTTAGAGCCAGCTCTTAGTAACTAGCATTAGGACCTTGTGATCCTGTAACTTTCTGCGCCCCCTCTGGCAGAGGTGGGAGTTGCCAGTCATGATCTGGACATTCTGTGTCTCTGGCGCCACCTCTGGCCTCGATGGACTTTACCTTTCTTCTTGGATTCCAAGCCTGGTCACTCACCTGGACTCTATTGTTCTAATTGAACATTGTATTTAGGCAGGCATCGCCCGAGGAAGGGCGCTGCTTCATTTTGATCTAGACTCAGTCTGTTTTGTTCCTAGCCTCCAGTTGTTCCATGCTCTCAGTTGGTCTGCATCCCACGTCTTGAATCTAGTCTCATTGTCATCCGGATTCATTGTTTGCTTTTCTGGTTTTGCCCTAGTTTGCTTTTGTTTTTCATGTCTGTTTTCAGGTCACGTCCCGGTCAGGTATAGTCTTGTTTATTCCCCTGCCTAGTTCTGTTTATGTTTTTCTGCTTATAGGTACCCAGGTCCTTGGTTGTTTGTTCTTGGTTATCTAGTTTAGTAATCATTGTATATTTTAGTTCAGGTCAGTCTGCTTGCTTGTGTAACGCTCACTCCCGGAGGAGCCACTGAATTTAACCTCGGGTCAGTCTCCCCGCACTAGGGAATAAATATACACCAGCACTGTTGTGGATTTTAAAAGTTATATAGTTTACTGGTCTCAAATAAACTGGCATATATAAAGCAGCACGGTATACATATATATTTACAGGAATTTGTAATGCGAGAAACGCGCAGCGAAAAAGAAAAAGGAATTTTAACCCCTTCGTTGCCGGAGTGTGAGTCCCGTACAGGTTGTGTCCCAAGAAGGTGTGCGTGTATGCGTGTGTTGGTACCCGGGTACTAGATTCAACTGGCCAGTGAATGAATTCAATGTGTCTTCGACTAGTCACATTGGGGCCCTGTAGATTTAGACAAACTGCAGCGTGCTTTATTACTGTACTGTGGCCTGGGAGGCCTCTCACCCATCCGCCAGATACTCTGCACTCTGCTCGACCCAGGACGTCTCTCCGCTCGATTTGGCTGGGACTCTGTGCCACCAGATCTGCTTGTCTTGCTTGTCCGTCTCTGCCACAAGATGCTCAGTTCACCGCCTGCACTCCCATTAGATCATCGCGGTCTCCTAACTCGGGGTCCAATCTGCAGCTCTGTATCTGTGTAAACCTCTCAGCGGTGGATTACTAGGTCTCTGGCAAGTAACGGAAACCGATCTCCAGCGTCCGCAAGGCAACACCTGCGCTCCGGCCTGGTCACAATCGCTCCTTGTCTCACGTGCGTCTTGCTCTGTTCACCCCTTGACGCGCACTGGCTCTCCTCCGACGGAGGTTGCGGATGTCTCCCCATTCTCTCCACCCACTTCCTGTCCCTGCCCCAAAGCATGCTGGAAAACGTAGTCCAAAAATGTCCAGTATGGTTTACATTGCGCTCGTCTCCCCCTGGTGGCCAGAAACGAGTAATTACAGCAGCAGAATTAAACCAGCGCTACACTTGCCTTTTGCTTTCTGCCCAGTTTATAGCCCTGTATCTCCTATTGCTTTTGTATCTCAGTCTTCTGGTTTATTTCTATTGCTCAGGTCTTTAGTGTTATATGTGTTCTGTTCTGGATTCCTTGCTGTATATTTTGTAAATAAATCTCTTGTTTATACTATTCAGTTATGTCTGTTCACTGCTCCAGTAGCTCACACCCTTTCTGTACCACGTCAGGCCAGGACCCACGTTACAGATCCTAACGCTAGTTAATCTGTGTTTTTACTTTGCGATTCCCATCACTGCTGAGCCATTTCACATTTTAAAAAACCAAATTTTTCCTTTTTTTTATTATTATTGTTGTTATTTTGTTTCTTTACCTTAAACATGGTCATGTTTGGTATCATTGGAAAGGCCATGCTCTGGCCTTTCTAATAATACTAAATGTGACCCTGCTAGCTAAAAACATTCGGGAGATATATGGGTTCAAACAAACCCCTATCTCCTCCCCTATCTTTCCTTAGGAGTCAATAAGGACGTTCCCCACACATCCTCAGCAGTGAAAGCGTTAAGTATAGGGAGCGCAAAGTACAGTAAACCTGCGCAATGAATCTCTAATTACAATTGGTAACGGGTTTTTTAACCTGTTAGCGAATCAGAGGTGATTCAGGTGCAGCGCTATCACCTCCTGTAAGCTAACGCTAATGCTCACGCTACTGTTAGCTTGCAGGAGTTGATATGGCCCTATATGTGGAGTTGCTAATGTTTCCAAGGAGGTGTTCTATCCCTTTACCTTTTTTTGCCTAAACAGGAAAAACACAAACAAAAGGAAAACATCGCTTCCTATACACCCACTGTGTACAACGAAAACAGCAATAATCCAAGTTTACATTTATTACAATCAGAGTTCGGTAGGTGGGAATCCAATCTGGCAGTACGCACTCGTATCAAATACCCTCAAAGAAAAAACATAAATACCACTCACATCGTGTAAAACTGTAATGCAAATGTGAGGTAAGGCTATATGTAGAGTGGGAACTCACAATGTGTGAGAGCTACTAGCTCTAGTATGTTCACCTCATGGATTGTTGGTGGCCACCTGTCTGCCAAAGCTCTCCCGATATTGGTACTGTTTCCTCAGGGAAAAAGATCAGAGAAATCTCAAGGCACAGGATGTCTGCAAATAGTACGTATATCGAATCTATAGCTGTACCTCACATTTGCATTACAGTTTTACACGATGTGTGTGGTATTTATGTTTTTTCTTTGAGGGTACTTGATACAAGTGCGAACTGCCGGATTGATTTCCCATCTACTGTACTTCGATTGTAATAAATGTAAACTTGGCTTATTGCTATTTCCATTGTACACAGTGGGTGTATAGGAAGCGTTGTTTCTCTCTTGTTTCTATTTTTCCTGTTTAGAAATGTAAAACATTTACACTAAAAATATATAGCACTTAATATATGACATGCTAATGTTAAGCAATTAAGTAATTCCAAGGTCGTTTGTTATTCTTATCTGCAAATTATATAAAAAAATATTCCTGGGTATGCACCCCTCCCTGCCACAGGTACTCCTCCTCCAGGTTCTATTTAACCTTGATCTGCGGGAGCTCCATGAAGGGACCTGTTCCTCAGTGAGTTTATCCCATTATGGGCAGTCATTAGGTTTGCAGAGTAGGACCTGCCAGAGGGTGGATTACATTGACGCTGTTGGCAGGCTTAAGCAATTCACGGCCGTTCATTGCGAACCAAATTTCCACCATTTTATTCAGCAAAGCTCAGAGTTATGAAATTTTCACCATGTGGTAAAAGCTGGTATTATGTACCCATGCATGGAGCTGTTGTTGCAGGTTTTTGAATGTGTTTGTCTGGAGTGCTCTCTCCATGTTTTTGTTTTGTATTTTATTCTGAGACGCACCCGCACTGAAACGCTTAGTTAAGGCTGAGTGCTACCCCCCCTCCATGTTTTTTTGTATATATATATATATATATATATATTATATATATATATATATAATATATATATATATATACCAATCCTTGGTTCCTGCACTCCGAGTACCTCCACTGCCTGGTGCACGCCTGGCTTACATAGACAACGAAATACAAATTGTATTGGCAGCACTCCCGGTCTTCATTCAAAATTCAATTCATTGGTAGAAAGTCGACGTTTCAGTCTCCCATCGGCAGACTTTCATCAATATATATATATGTACTGGTTTTCAAAAGCTAGTGGGTAAATGGTCACTTTAAAAATGTCCTTACCTCTCACTGCATAGTGCAAAATACAGCAAAATCTGCCCCTCCTCTGGGTGCAAATGCAAGGCACTGAGAACTATAGGGTCCTGTGAAGTCCCAGTGAAGTCCTAATACCTCATGGAGAGGATACCAACATCAGTGCAGGGTACGCTGCTGGTATCCATTAGAGGTTACAAAATATTGCAACTTGAGCCACTAACATAGTAACAGAGCCATCAATATGAAGCTTCTCATGGCTAACAGCCTCTCACTGTTTTATTTCAATTGGTGTCACTTTAGTTAAGTAGTGATCATCCACAATAGGGCCGCCCTAAAGCATTGTTACTGTAAATGCATATTCTAATTAATGCAACGTAAATTTAAAACATGTAAGTCCATAGATTAACATGTCCAGTGTCATATTATAACGTGCAAGTCCATACAATAATTTTACACTGTTATAGTTGCAACCTGCAAGTCTGTACTTTAGTATTTAACCAGTATATTTACAACCTGCAAGTCCTCTAATATTTCCTCTGTTACAGTAAATACACACAAGTCTGAGATTTACACTAAGACTCGCATTAATGGGATTTACATTTTTGGGCAAAACTGTTTTTCCATTTCTTTAAAAGTGTTTTTTTCTTTTTTCTGTAACAGACCTTTTTTATTATCATTCATAGTGACCTTATATGTAAATTCCAGGCATTTTTGTTCAGTAGCTTTTTTGCAAACAGCGTTAAAATTTTGAAACTTTCAATCGTATTGTTTGTTTTTTTTTTTACCCGTCCGGTGGCTTGTCGGCTGCGTCTGGCGGCCCTCCGGCGTGTTTGCAGGGAATGTTCGGCAGGTTTGTGGTGGATGTTCTTCAGCGGGTTGGCATCAGCGGGCAACGGATTTGCAGTGGGTTGTTGGTGGCATTCGGTGTCCGATTCCCTGTACTTCGGGAACCCTGCAGTGAATGCTGAATTCACCACAGAGTGGGGAGATTTGATTCCCCGAAATGCGGGGAAGTGTGGGGAATGAGAGAGCATCAAAATGTAGGCAACTTTTCGTTCTCTCTGAATAACCCCCTATGTGATCAATTGTGTCACAAATAGCAGAATATGTCACCCAAGCCATATGACTAAGCATAAATTGAATAAACTTCTATTTTAGCTTTAACAATACCAAATAAAAAGGTGAAATAAACAATTGTGGTGAATATTAAGCATGTCTTTCTAAATCCAATCCATAGATTTTTTTCTAAATCAGAATGCCAGACCTACATTTTTAATTTTCTGTTTTCTTATTTGTAAAAGCTATATACAATAAGTAGTTTAAAATGTCAACTACGGGGGCATGGCCGGCCGCTCGTGGAGACGGACGTTTAATGGTGGAGCGCCACACGTCTTCTCCTCTAAGGGCCCTATAGCTGACTTTACCTGCTGCAAATTTTGGATTAGGGTTACCTGAGTGTCTGGCTGCCGGTCTTGTGCTGTCCTTGAGCCCGCTCGGTCCCCCCTCTGGACCAGAGACTACCCCGGCGGCTGCTGGTGTGTGGCCCGGACTCGGTGCTGGCGGCCATTTTGCGGCCTATCGTCTGGCTCTGCACCCCTCCTAGATCTGCAGGACTGACTGCTTCGCTCCATAATCCGAGCTGCAGGCTGTGGGGATGTGGGCCCACGTCCCCCATCCGCTCTAGATGTAATTTCTGCAGATGAGGTAGATGGAGCTGTGGGTCAACAGCGGGGCGGATCCCCTCCCCCCGCTGGAGGAGAGGGGGCTTTTGTTTCAGGACTCAAGGCCTGCCTGAAAATACTGACGGAGGGGGATGATGACGGTCCCCTCCAGTGGTGTAACTAGAAACCTGAGGGCCCCGGTGCAAGAATCCATGAAGGGCCCCCCCAACCCCCCCAAAAATCCATATTTTTACCTTTTTTTTCCTGCAATATAATAAAGATAGTATTGCCCCCAGCTCACATGGATATATATATTGCCCCAGCTCACATGGACATATATTGCCCCCAGCTCACATGGACATATATTGCCCCCAGACCACACATGGATATATTGCCCCCTGGCCACACATGGATATATTGCCCCAGCTCACACATGGATATTTTTGCCCCCAGCTCATGGAAATACTGCCCCAACACATGGATATACTGCCCCAACAAATGGATACTGCCCCAGCACATGGATATACTGCCCCAGCTCTGCCCCCCGCTCATGGATATACTGCCCCAGCTCTGCCCCCCCAGCTCCTCATGATATATACTGCCCCAGCTCTGCCCCAGCTCATGGATATACTGCCCCAGCTCTGCCCCAGCTCTGCCCCAGCTCATGGATATACTGCCCCAGCTCTGCCCCAGCTCATGGATATACTGCCCCAGCTCTGCCCCAGCTCATGATATACTGCCCCAGCTCTGCCCCAGCTCATGGATATACTACCCCAGCTCTGCCCCCCAGCTCATGGATATACTGCCCCAGCTCTGCCCCCAGCTCATGGATATACTGCCCCAGCTCTGCTCCCCCAGCTCCTCATGGATATACTGCCCCAGCTCTGCCCCCCAGCTCATGGATATACTGCCCCAGCTCTGCCGCCCAGCTCATGGATATACTGCCCCAGCTCTGCCCCCCAGCTCATGGATATACTGCCCCAGCTCTGCCCCCCAGCTCATGGATATACTGCCCCAGCTCTTCTCCCCCAGCTCCTCATGGATATACTGCCCCAGCTCTGCCCCCCAGCTCATGGATATACTGCCCCAGCTCTCCCCCCAGCTCCTCATGGATATACTGCCCCAGCTCTGCCCCCAAGCTCCTCATCATGGATATACTGCCCCAGCTCTGCCCCCCAGCTCCTCATCATGATATACTGCCCCAGCTCTGCCCCCCAGCTCATGGATATACTGCCCCCAGCCCAGCTCTTACCTGCTCTGCTGGCCCCAGACCAGGGCAGGCTCCGCCGGCGTCTTCTCCTCCTTGGCAAGCGGCCGCTGGAAACATGCAGCTTGGCCGCTCGCCAGAAACCACCTGATCAGCGCGAGGTCTTGTGCGCTGGTCAGGTGGTTTCTCTCCCACGTGAGCGGCCAAGCTGCATGTCAGCGGCCGCTCGCGTAGGGAGAGGGACGGCCAGCGCGCGGCTCCCAGAGTCCGGCGCTGATTGCCGGAATCTGGCGGCGGCGCTGGCCCCCCCTCCAGTGGCGGAATGCCAGGGCCCGGTCGCAACTGCGACCGCTGCGATCCTGGTACTTCCACCACTGGTCCCCTCACCCGCACTGTCAGGCGCCAGGTGATGGCTGCACTACGTGGCTGCCGGGAGGCAGAGAACCAGGAGGTGGGTGTTCTAGGAGATGACACGACCTCATGCCCCGCTGAACCTAACTGGAACATGGCTGATGTTCTGGAGGGGAGCGTCAGGACCGGCAACCTGACTGGGGCACTGACTGTTTTTTACTGTGATATTATACAAGGACATCTCTGCGCGTTCCCCCTCCCCCCTTTTGATTCAGAGATGCTTCGACCACCATTTTATTTCCTTTTTCCCAGTGTTATTAGATTTGAGACTTTTTGGTTTTATTTTTTCCGAAGTATTTTTTGATGACTTTTGTTATTAACCCCACCCCCATTTCTTGACATTTTGCTGATTTTTCATGAGACCCCCCCCCCCTTTTATGTTATCTGTGTTTTTTTATGAGCGTATAATATTTGGCCCTTCGAGGCCAACTATGCTGGTCAGTCTGTGATCTTTTCTTTCTGAAAATAAAAATCTTAAATTGTAAAAAAAAAAATGGCAAAAACACTTTCTGTGTACAGAGCAAAATGCAAGCACTGCAACATTATTTGGTGATATGATAAATATCTATACAGTCATATAGATAATTAAATTAATATAAAAAAAATATTAATCGAACAGATCGAAGCAGGAGTTTTAATGAGACAACGATCAGGTCTGCAACTAAATGTGTGAGCAACAAGACACTTACACGCTAAAAAATCACTTACTGATTTAATTCAAAAAACCATAATCTGGTAAAAAGCCACATGTAATCTTAAACCCAAAAGATAGCATAAAACATTTTACTGCTCTGATACAGTGAATTAGCCATTTTATGTCATCCCTAGGGTATTGCATCTAGCCAGTTTAGTCCCAGTATCCCATCACTTAACATTATTAACATACTCCCAGCTATAAAATTACAGATTTCTCATAAAACCATCAACAATTATATCTAAAATTCAGCATCCAATTTTTGTAGCAGCAAATTGCGCTTACTTAACTTGTCTCTTATCCAGACATCATCCCACAATGCAATCACTTAAGTATAGGAGAATACTTATGTATGCTTTTTGAGTGACTAAAAATACTACTGAAGATATTGAAAAGTTCTGAAAGTGCTATAATTACAACTCAGAATACCCTTTTTTATACTTTAAATAAATGTCTTTAAGAGCACACTTACTATCATGAATCTTGATTTTTTTTACAGATCGATAAGTCATACATTTATTTATTTTTGCACCTGTTGGGATGCTGCCATAAATAATGAATGTAATTCCATTAATCTCACCTCATCTCTGTACAACGTATATCACAGAACAGCATAGTCTATGCCAGCAGTGTGATAGTTGCATAGGTGTGCGCAGCCTATTGCATATGGATGTGTACCCAAAATGTGCAGTGTGTATGAGCATATCACAGCGCTCCATAGCAATAAAACTCACAGTAATGTAATGTGCAGTGTGTATGAGCGTATCAGAGGTCCACAGCAATAAAACACGCTCAAATACACAGTTACAGTTACAGGCATTTATACAGCACCAGCAAATTCCACAGCACTGAAAAAAAAGTCCCCCAGTCTCTCCCTGCGGATCACTATGAGGGAGAACCGGCAGGTCATGTGACTGCCAGGGTCTGCCTCAATGGAGTCCTATGGACTCCATGGAGAGGATGCGCACGGCAGCGCTTAGCGCCTGTTAAAGTTTTTCTAGTGCCTGCATTGTAATTCCGCACTAAAACGGGGGCGCAAAGGAGAAACCTGCAGGCGCAGATTTTTCTCCTTAGCGTCCCCATTTTAGTGCAAATATTATAATGTAGGCCATAGTCTATGGAGTTGTTAAGTTTACAGCAGCTCTGGTTAAATTAGCACCAACTTTGTAATATTGCCCTCAGTTAGTTATGACTGACGTTGAGAAAAAGAAGAAAAAAAGCTGTATGCGGGGATTTCTCTACGTCCGTTGTAGCTTTTTCACGTTGATGTCATTTTGACATCCTTTGCAACATGCGTTGCCCGTGCATGAAAAAGTCCTCACATGCTTCGTTTGTTGTATGTTCTCTATACACTCTGCTGAAAAGCTACGACGGACAGCAAACTGTGGTCAGATGGTCGCGAAAGTGCGCTCGTGTGACTGCAGCCTGATAGTGCACTAACTCACCTTCTCATTTCCTGCGATGCCAGCAAGTGTGGATGTGATGGCATAATGCGTTATTACTCATTGTTCCATCAAAAACCTAAACCACCGGACTGCTGCGAGTGTCTCAGGGGATCCTTTGCTACCCTGCATCTCTGATTTTTAAAACTGAACAAGGCAAAGTGAGGTGTCATTGGACAGGTTAGAGTCTGGCTTTTCCAACGATACCAAATATGACCGTGTAATGTGTAAAAATAGAAAAAAAAAATATTAAACACAAACTTAACTTTTTTCTCTTTTTTTTAACCACTTCGCTGCGGAGGACGTGCTCAGCGCATCCTCCCGCAGGAAGGGTTGGCTGTGGAGGACGCGCTGAGCGCGTCCTCCCTTCGCAGCCAGCGATCGGCCGGATTCCGGCCAACGATATATATGTCTAGGTCATATAATAAAATAAGGCTTCAAAACGCGGTTAAACATGATGAGCGAAACCGGTAAAAATGACCGCCGCGGGCACAATAGATGTCATTGCGGCGGCGCGATGACATCTATTTCAGACGCCCCCCCCCGCGAATGCGGAGGAGGTGCCTGAAAGGGAGGGGGGAGGTCCTTCAGACCTCTCTCCCTCCCGATCGCCGGGGGCCTGAGCTTAATGTCAGGCACCGTTTGGAAGGGCACAGCCTGCCCTTCCAAACGGTACCTGGCATTAACCCCTTGGGGGCTGGATCATGATTCAGCGCTGAAAAGCGCCGGATCGTGATCTTCTCCCGGGGCTGGCCGACATCTTGGAACTCCCCCTGACGACATTGTGCATAGCGCGATCATGTCAGTCTTGGAGTTAACCCCTTGCTGCCACCAATGGTGGAGATAGGGGGTTCCAATGAACGCCCTATCTCTGGATCCGTGGCAGCTAGGGGTTAATGTTTGATATCGTGGGATCGGCCAGAGCATGGCCTTTCCAACGATTCCAAACATGACCATGTAAAAAGTTTTTTTTAAAAATAAAAAAATATAAAAAAAAATAAACAAGGTTTTTTTTTTTATTTGTTTTGTTAATGCACCAATATTGTTCCCATTTAATTTATAATGTGAACAATGATGCTGCACTAACGATTTTTGTATGGGGTGCGTTTGTTAAAAATCGCATAAGTTTTCCCCCAAAAAAATGTAACGAGACCCCATTTCTAATTTTTTTAACAAGTGCACCCCATAGAAAATATAACCGCAAATGATCGCATGTTAAAATGTGAAAAAAAACACTTTACACGTTGCAAAATTATTGAAAATTCTAATTTTATTACATATTTTGTTATAATATACAGACAGGACATAACGTATACATATAATAATGATATATTATGAATCTGCCGAGTCTGCCGGAAAGAACGATATATAATATGTCTGGGTCATATAATAAAATAAGGCTTCAAAACGCGGTTAAACATGATGAGCGAAGCCGGTAAAAATGACCTCAGCACACAGGCGGGAAATGCCTCAGCAGTGAAAGGGTTAAGGAGGTGGCATATGTGCTTTTTCATTTTAAAACAAATAATGCTGTTGCCCTAATTCAAGTTCTCATTTCCCACACCAGGACCAAATGTGGAGGTGATGATGCAAAGCGTTATTACACATTGGTCCATCTAAACCACAAGCTGCTTCACCGCTGCGAGGAGACCAGGGGTCCTCCACCTGGATTACCATTCTTTACACCCCAAAAAGCCATGCTAGGGGTCATTGGAAAGGTCAGAGTCTGCCCTTTCTAATGATACCAAACATGACCATGTCAAAAAAAATACACACACATACATAAAATGGGCATTGCCCATTTGTTACGTATAAAATGAGCAAAGCTATTGCAGTTAATCACTTTCTCATTTCCCACGTTGTGAGCAAGGTCAGTTTTTTATGCATGGTCATATTATTCATAAAACGCATGCTCAAGCGAAAATCTTCACATTTAATTAAATTGCGTATTTTCTCACAAAAAAGCAGTAACAGGTTCCTATTTTTTTTTTAACATACTTGAAAATGAGAGAAATCTCAATGTATCCTTCCTGGTAAAATCCTTTATAAATAAATAAATAAATAAAACAAGAGTGCCCCACGGAATATATAACCTAAGGTTTGGATGATAAAATGTGAAAAAAATAATTTTACATGCTGTAAATGATTGTACTCTGAATGGAAATTTTTTGTTTTAGCATTTTGACAGGACATGGCATATACTTATAATAATTGTATATGTTGAATCTGCTAAGTCTGCTGAAAATAAGGATATATAATTTGCCTGGGTTCTACTATAAAACATTACGTCAAATTGCATTTAAACATGCACAAAACTATCAAAACGAGCTCAGAACACAGAGGTGAAATGGCTCAGCACTGAAGGGGCTAAGTATGGGATGTGCAAAGTACAGTAAACTTGTGGAAGCGTGTAAAAAAACGATGAGCTATAGGGTTATTAAAGGGAGTAGCGTCAGAGATTTTAATATGATTTGCATACGTTAAACACACTTATCCTGCCGGTAACGCTTACAAATCGACGTGCGAACATTAGCGCCAACTATGGAACAGAGAGTGTGATTGTGTTATGTTTTTAAAGATAAAGTGAAGTATAACAAGCAACTTGGAATTGCTCTTAATCCCCATATTAGTATCACTGCACATAAGAATCTATTCAATAAATGCGTGATACTACCCTACTAAAGTCATGCAGGTCTAGTTGACGAGTACAACTTGTCAGCGTCAGCTCTGGGAGTTGTACGAAGAACCAGCTGGCGAATCAGCTATATTATATACCATTTCCTTTCAGCAACTGAGCTGATGCATGGATTGCCACCACTCTTGCAAAAAATAGTGTCAATGCTTATTTGCATAATTATTTGTATGTTGTGACATTGGATAAGGGTACAATTTAATGCAGGCTGTGGCCATTATCAACCAAGTTATGTGATATCACTTCCACAATTCGTTGTGCAAATGGGATGGTCACTATTTATGTCAAGAAAGGTGACAATCCTAGCTGACACATTAGTCAAGTGCATGATGGAATATAGTGAATAGAGCCCGAAGTACAATATATGATGTGTAAAACTGAAAGAGCCTAGTGCAAATGCCAAGAAGTAACACAGGATACATCAAGTTAAATGTCAATAACTATGAAGCTTGGCATCGCCTTACATTAAATCCAGAGCCTGGTCTTTTAGTCATTTCATTCTTCATCACTCTCAATGTAGCACATTGCTTGGGACAGTGGAAGACAAAAAAGAATTTACACTAGCAATTAATTCCAATATTACACGTAAAAGATAACTAACATTCAGATCATCCACTAAACACATTCATTATATGGCTGATAAAACATGACCTTTTTGCAAATGCATGTACAGTAAATGTATCTAGTGTTTTGAGACATAAATTATGATGATTTATTGGGAGAAAAAACAAAATTCATCATCCATTGTCAATAGAATAATAATAAAAGGGTACGTGGCTCAGTTCATAATAATATCTTTGTCAGGGAGAACGTTCCATTATGACAAATAACCTTGGATAATAAATGTTGCCATTTTTTTCTGTTATCACCAAACTGGGGTCTAAGAAACATTATTAAACTGAATGGAAGTCCTATCAGGGAAATTAATGAAAATCACGAACACTCCAGAGGCTCTACATACTTATTGCTGTTTCCGGCAATTTTACATGATTAGAAGCTTTTCTTATATAAGAGCTGTGGAATCTGGATCAGTCACCTGTTTGCAGAATTCATTATGTTCTCTACATACATACATCGATCATAGCTCTCCATCCTAGGAAAAGTCTATCAATCAAAATGTCTACCTCTTGCGGATTCAAAGGACAACACAAATTGGTGCTGCTTGTGTTTTGCAAGGGGGCAAAGTAACATTTTTAAACTGATTAAATGAATGGGATTTCATGTGGAAGGCCATAACACTTCCCAGCGAGACAGATTAAGCATGCTCCAGATTTGAGAATATTTTAGTCATTGAATACAACTCGGAAAAATATATTAAAGAAAAAAAAAATAACCCTCAAATGGGTAATTAACCTGAGAAATAAAGCATTGTTTAAACAACACTGATTTAATAATACTCATTATTAATTAATAAATTATTTACAAATATTTTTTTTGGTCTTTAAATGGAACACAAAACATACATTTATTTCTATTAGCACATTGTATGTAATACTTAAAGGGTTATTCAGAGAGAGATGAAAACCGGGAGAATTGCCAGGGGAATGAACAATCTAGACCAAATACTCATTTTGGAAAGTGAGAGAATTTTTCTGGTTTGGCTATTTTGACCTAAAATTTTCACTTCTCCAGTAGGGATGAGCCGAACACCCCCGTGTTCGGTTCGCATTCGAACTCGAACAATTTCAAAAATTCGAGTTCGAACTCGAACCGAACTCAATGCAAGTCAATGGGACTCAAAAGTTTGATTTTTAGAGTGCCCTCCAAGAGGGCATATATGCAAGATATTTGCCATAAAAGGTGTATGGGGGTCCGGGTAGTGCCCTGGGGGACAGGAAACAAGGACAAAACGTTTAAAAAAGAAGTTTTTAAAGGAAGTTTTCCATAAAATAAGGGTTAAAAATAAAAATCGAAAAATTCCTTCAAATATCATGCCTAGGAGGTCCCCATAACCTGCCCGTGAAGTGGTGGATTTGTAGGATGTATAGAAACATCGCCATCAGAGACCCACACACAACACCTAGCCACCCTTAAGGGGTTAAAATGCACAGGGACTGGCTACTATCCTGTTAGATGAGGGAATGTATTATATGTATTAAAGCAAGGTATATATGACAATGGATAGTCAGAGACTCTAGGGACTCAGCTTGTACGCTTTATGATAGACATTTCTAACACGATAATAATTGTATGCTCACATAGGCCCTTCGGGAGAGGTACATGACATACAAATACTGGAATATTACGTTTAAATCTAAGGAGTGTGATAAAGATTTTATTAAGCCATTCATGACAAATGACGTAACATCTATATCATTAATGATTGGCTTTACAGAGCCCTGGTCCTTAAGGGGTTAAACAGCATATCAGAGGATCATATAGTAGAAATGAACACTTCTTAGAATTCAGAACAAGCACAGTGTTTGTTCATACATGTGCAGGCCACACCCAGTCTGCAGGCAATGTATCAAATATATATCAAATTCATGAGACCAGACTAATTATTAGAAGCACATGTTATTTCCAAACACTAATTAAACACCTGTTGTTTACGCCGTTTGAGAGCACAGGTCATTTAGAGGTGAGAATCTTTGCACCTAGACATTAGGTAGTTTTTTAATTCAATATATAATAAACCGTTGCTTATAATATTCTGCTGTAAAGAGTCTCTTTATTTCTAGATTTTTTAGTATTTTTTAAGCATTTTTAAATGCAGATTTGGAAAGTGAGATAAATGGGAGAATTATTTTTCTGGTTTGGCTATTTTGACCTAGAATTTTCACTTCTCCAGTCATTCTCCTTGTTTCACCTTTCTTTGCATAGACCTGATTGTAGCCTTATCTGCACTTTTCCGGCCGGTTCTCCTGAGTTTCACCTTTAGTGAATAGACCTGTTTGTTAAAAAGATGTAGTTCAAAACCCAAATCTGTTTAATTTTGAGAAATTTGTATTAAAGCAGTGGTTCCCAACCCTGTCCTCAGATACTTCTAACAGAAGTTACAGAAGTTATGTAACTAGAATTACATGGAACAAGCCTTTGTTTCAGTTAGGTATAGTAATAATTCCCTGTATTAGAAAACATAGAAAACATAGAAAAAATGTCGGCAGATAAGAACCTTTCGGCCCATCTAGTCTGCCCAATTACATGGATACTTAACCTGGATTTATCTTTTGTTTAGGATAGCCTTATGCCTATCCCATGCTTGCTTAAATTCAATTACTGTTTTGGCCTCTACCACTTCTACTGGAAGACTGTTCCATGTATCCACCACCCTCTCAGTAAAATAATGCTTCCTGATGTTACTTTTAAACCTTTGCCCCTCTAATCTAAGACTATGTCCTCTTGTTTTGCTATTTTGTTTCCTTTTAAATATACTCCCTTCCTCTACCTTGTGGATTCCCTTTACGTATTTAAATGTTTCTATCATATCTCCTCTGTCTCGTCTTTTTTCCAAGCTGTACATGTTAAGATCATTAAGCCTTTCCTGGTAACTTTTCTCCTTCAAGCCGTACACCATTTTAGTAGCCCTTCTCTGAACTCTCTCTAAGATGTCTATATCCTTCTGGAGATACGGTCTCCAGTACTGCACACAGTACTCCAAGTGAGGTCTCACCAGTGCTCTGTACAGTGGCATGAGCACTTCCCTTTTCCTACTGCTAATACCTCTCCCTACACAACCAAGCATTCTGCTAGCATTTCCTGCTGCTCTATTACATTGACTACTTACCCTTAGATCCTCTGAAATAATGACCCCTAAATCCCTTTCCTCAGATGTTGAGGTTAGGACTGTATCAAATATTCTATATTCAGCCCTTGGGTTTTTACGTCCCAGGTGCATTATCTTGCACTTATCCACTAAGGCTACAAACAAGTCTATTCAAAGAAAGGGGAAACTCCTAGTGAAAATTCTAGGTCAAAATAGCCAAACCAGAAAAATTCTCCCATTTATCTCACTTTCCAAATCCGTTCTTTGGTCTAGATTGTTTTCTTCTCTTGCCAATTCTCCAGATTTTCACCTTTCTCTGAATAAACCTAAGGCTAGGGTCAGACGAGCGCATTTTGTACGGACTGTGCGTCCGTACAGTACGGACATACTTTCTGAATGACAACAGGTAGTGGCCACACAGTCCGTTTTTTTCACTGATGTTATTTTTGACGGATGTAGGAGGGAAAATAAAATAAAATGAAAAAACACTTTGTCCGTCAAAAATGCTGGACGTATAAATGCAGTCCGTCTGACCACGTTTCGTCACTCACACACAAAGCTATGAGGACGTTGCGCACTTCGCAGTCCATTCTAGCGGTTTTACGTTCTTCCCTAACCTGCGTCCGTTTGCAACGTCCGTTGTGTGTCCGCACTTCTGTGCGGACGTACTTCGTGTGTGGGTCTCTATTGATCATAATTGTATGCTATCACGGACGTTAAAATGTGCGGCAACACGCACGAGAACACTGCGCTCGTCTGCCTAGCCTTATATCTCTGCCAAGTACATGGGTAGGGCTTGCAGTTACGAGCAACTGCTCACAAGAAATGTTTTCTTTAGTAACTCTGAGGTTCCCACAGCTATTAACATTAGTGACTGATCAAACAATACTAAAAGTTTCTCTACGAAAACTTCATGTCACAATTTTCCTCACTTTAAAATATGTAAATACATATAGATATGTGATTCCCAAATGTCAACTCATCCTCTCGTCAGATATGCAGTGAATAAAGTGACTGAAAGAAAGCAACTTAAATGTTTTGCTGATGCCTCAATCCTAAATGCAGAAGACTTTATCAGTCCTCAAAGCTCCGCATAAACAGTTTTGCTTTAAAAGCTCTCCACCACTGTCCAATGTTAAACATTTCTATAGTCCCTGAAGAGGATAAATGAAATGCTCCCAATACTTCCATCGCTCATGCCTCTGGCAGATCTCTGCTTCCCCTGTCTGCCTGTTGCCTTTTGATCCTGTCACTTAGCCACATCATCAGGGCTACGGAGAGGGGAGGAAGCCAAATGAGAGAAGGAGGAAATCATCTGTTTGCTAATCACCTTTCACGAGCAATGAAATTCTGTCGGCTCCATGCCAGCCAAGGTACGGTTTAGTAATAGGGGGGGTTTGCGGTGTCAATCACAGCGGATATATATCAGAGATGACAGTTTGCAAATATCTCAATCTCGGACAAGACTGTTTCTGTGACACAAAAGAGTGCAGTAAAATTGGAAGAGTCAGCAGCCAACATTTATTCCATCAGGACCTGTCCAGGCTTTGGAAATCACTTGACAGTCATATCTTCGTCGTCTTGCTGTTAACTCATTGTTACGCTCTGTCCCGAGCTTTTGCATGCAGATTTTTAAAATTGATATATTTTGCTAATGGTTATATAGTTTAAGTGAGACTTTTCTGCTATGTGACCGATTGGAACACATTTTCGCGGAAATATATCTTACAACATAATTTTGGGAATAAACACATCAGTGATTCTAAATGTAAAGGACAATTAAATAATTTAAGTATAATTTTTTTTCTTTGTACGCAAGTCTCATTTAGGAGATACTAAATTCTAAAAAAAAATTTAAATTAATATTTTCATTACAGGAGAGAATCAGCACCCCACAAAAATAAGTTACACTGGAGGGGGGGAATCCTTCTTTTTTTAAATACTATCATGTCGGAAGAATAAATGCAAGCGTTGCATGTTTTTACTGATGCGTATATTGTAACTATTACGATACATATATTAGAACAGGGCTCAAAATTTGAGTAGCAAAAACAAGAGGACATAGTCTTTGATTAGAGGGGTAAAGGTTTAAAAGTAACATCAGGAAGCATTATTTTACTGAGAGGGTGGTGGATACATGGAACAGCCTTCCAGTTGAAGTGGTAGAGGCCAAAACAGTAATTGAATTTAAGCAAGCATGGGATAGGCATAAGGCTATCCTAAACAAAAGATAAATCCAGGTAAAGTATCCATGTAATTGGGCAGACTAGATGGGCCGAAAGGTTCTTATCTGCCGACATTTTTCTATGTTTCTATTAACAATTAATGTTAATTACATTGGCGCAGGTCCCCTTAGTTTGGCACAGGCCCCCTTAAAGAGGCACAGGCCCCCTTAAATAGGCACAGGCCCCGTAGTCACTCACCAGTGCAACTCCCAGGTGGCAGATCGGGCCTCGGCTGGTCTTCCTTTGTTCTTGCCTGGCGGTCTTCCGCGCTCTCACCAGGGGTGGATCCAGACACAGGTTGGGGGGGCATTCTACCAGTTTTGGCCAAGAGCTGGTGTTGGGTTTGCAGTGACAGGCAGATATATATGCCCCCAGCTCACATGGATATATATATTGCCCCCGCTCACATGGATATATGGCCCCCAGCTCACACATGGGTATATAGCCCCAGCTCACACATGGATATATGGCCCCCAGCTCACACATGGGTATATAGCCCCAGCTCACACATGGGTGTATAGCCCCCAGCTCACACATGGGTGTATAGCCCCCAGCTCACACATGGGTGTATAGCCCCCAGCTCACACATGGGTGTATAGCCCCCAGCTCACACATGGGTGTATAGCCCCCATCTCACACATGGGTGTATAGCCCCCAGCTCACACATGGGTGTATAGCCCCAGCTCACACATGGGTGTATAGCCACCAGCTCACACATGGGTGTATAGCCCTAAGCTCACACATGGGTTTATAGCCCCCAGCTCACACATGGGTGTATAGCCCCCATCTCACACATGGGTGTATAGCCCCCATCTCACACTTCCGCCCGCCGGCATTCTTCAGCTGTCCCAAGGAGGCGAGCGGCCACTAATATGCAGCTTGGTCGCTCACCGGGAACCACTTGACCAGCCGCGCAGCCGGTCACGTGGTTCTCATCCCAGGCGAGCGGCCAAGCTGCATATCAGCAGCCGCTCACCTCCTTGAGACAGCTGAAGAACGCCTGCGGCGATTTTCCCTCCTGGATCCGCCCCTGGCTGCAGCGTGCCCCCCACACTCATAACACAAGTCTGGGAACGGCATGCTGCAGTGGTGCTGCCCCCTCCCGCGCGTCACCTGACCCATCCTATGTGACGCATCATACGCTGCGAGTGTGCGACGCATCACATGGGTGGGCAGGTGACCCGCAAACGCGGACATCACAGGCCGCGTGGGAGGGAGCAGCGCCGATCAGAGACAGCTCCGGATTCGGACTTCAAGAGTCCGATACCGGAGCTGTGAATTAAGGCGGCGGCACACTGAACCTGGCCCCAGCACTGGTCAGTCCGCCCCACTCGCCCTCAGATAATTTCCACTCGCCAAATGCGAGCAGGCGAGTGGAAATTTTGAGGGCTGTATTAGAATATATATTGAACAATTTACTAGAATTAGCACTTTAGTTTATTACTGAATTGTTGATCTGATTTGTTTGGATCTATGGCATTACAATACAAACCCTTGAATTAAGATCCCTTAGAGTGCGCCATTCGACTCCTATATTTTGCAGTCCGTTCAGTCGCAGAGGGGAGAAAGATTTTCTGGTGAAAAATACATATAAGGCTGGGGTCAGACCAGCGCACTTTTAACGTGCGTTCTGGCACACATAATTATGGCCGCACTAGCAGCAGATGACGGGCAATGACGGCCAATATACGATGTACGGCCGCACAAAAGTCCGGCCGTGCAACGCAAGTGGAATTTGAACGCATTTTTTTGAGAACGCTGAACCGCTAGTACTGATGTACTGAGTGCGCAGCTGCGGCATAGCGGCGTGTGTGTGTGATTAGGAGATGTCAGACGCTGCTAATGTCCAGCCTACATAACGTCCAGACGCAAAAAGTGTTTTATTGACGATCCGTACAAAATCACGCCCGAAAATGCGCGTCGTCTGACCGTTTTTGCGCATTCCGTGAAAAAATACATCAATGCGTTCGGACGCACTTTTTCACGTTCGCGGGGAAAAATGCTTTCGTCTGACCCTAGTCTAAATACAGATGGGTGTGTACACATTTATTATACACCATATATTTTTTTAATATTAGTCAGTTAGCATTGCCTATCATTATTTCTGAGGTATCAGCTCCTTTTACACATTCCATTCTGTGTTAGAATGCCATGGTTTCTTTCAACAAGTGTAAAGAAATAGGTTTGCCGATGTGTCACATGTCAGACTTTCAAAAGGCTTGTGGACATGTGTGCATGCCAGGCATTCAATGATATGAATTCCAGTGTCATGTGTGAAAGCTACAGCTTGTGGTCTTTAGACGCATAATTAGGATACTGAATAATATTAAATAAAATAATTCTATAAGCATTAACCATTACAGAGACACTCTAGGCACCTTAACAGCTAAAGCTAAATTATCATAGTGGCTAGCGCCAGGCCCGGAATAAGATCTCTATGGGCCTGGAGCTGAATATTTTGGTGGCTTTTTTGTAATTTAGTGAAATGAAAACATATTTTTGGTTATTTATTAGTGCAGAAACGGCTATATCTAACCAGGCAGATACTGTGTGATTAATTTTTCATTCAGATTTCAATCATTTAAAGAGTGTAAAAATTTTTTTCCCATTTTTCATCCAAACCTTTGTTGTTATACATTCTATAGGGCATTATTGTTAAAAAATTTGAAATGGGAACCTGTTATTGCATTTTTCTGAGAAAATATACAATTTTAACCAAAAAAATTAGAAAAAAAGAAAGAATTATTCCCCTTGTGTTTTGGAACATGTTTTTTTTTATGAATAATATGACTATGTATAAATCACTGACCTTGCTCCCAGCATGGGAAATGAGAAGGTGAGTAATGGCAGTGGTATTGCTAATTTTATACGTGACAAATGGACAATGCCATCGCTTTGGAACTAAAAATAAATACATTTTTAAACAATAGTTTTTTCTTTTAGATTTTACATGGTCAGGTTTGGTATTAATGCAAAGGCCAGACTCTGCCCTCTTCAATGACACCTCACTTGACCTTGTGAGGTGTAAAGATTAGTGATGCAGGGGTCCAAAGTTCTCTGCAGTGCTCTTCGCTGCAGTGCGGCGGTTTAGGTTTTTGATGTAACAATTAATAACAATGGATTGTACCATCACCCATCACCTCCACACTTCTTGGTGACATGAGAAATGTGATGGTTAGTTATTGCAGCATCATTGTTTACTTTATAATTGAAAAGTTAAAAATATTACTGTTGGAAAGAAAATGAAAAACTAAATATTTATTATTTTATTTGTTTTTACTTAAAACCTGCTCTGGCCTTTCCAGTGATACCTCACTTGACCCTGTATCTTCTATGTAGTTGGAGATACAGGTGTCCAACTGCAGACATACAGGGTTATTCAAAGAGATCCGAATGGCTGGAGAAAGGTAACCGAACGCTGAAAATCAGCGTTCGGTTACCTTTCTTGGCCATTCGGCTATCCAGAGAGCAGGCAATACGACAAATACTGGCAAATTGTAGGCTTGTGCACCGATTTTCTTTTCGGTTCCATTCGGTTCGATTTTTCGGATTTTTAAACTTTTCGATTCGGCTCGTTTCGACCAATTTCGGTTTCGATTCGATTCGGTTCGGCCCGTTTTTCGGGTACATTTTTTTTTCCGAATTTCGACCATTTTTCGTATTTTCGTGCCACTGTGCTCGGTTTTTGCATCGACTTTTCGTAATTTCGGAAATTTTCGTTTTTTCGGAATTGCACATTTTTCGGAATATCGACCATTTTTCGTATTTTTCGTGTCATTTTGGCCGTTTTTTGTATCGACTTTTCGTTTTTCCGAAAATTTTCGTTTTACAAAATTTTCGTTTTTCGGAAACTTTTTGTTTTTCAGAAAATTTTCGTTTTTCGAGACATCTGTTCTCCTCGTTTGACACATTTCAAGTCCATTCGAAAAATCCGAAAATATTTCGTTTCGGCTCGGAAAACATTTCGGATCTGAAATTTTCGGATCTAAAATTTTTCGGAAATTCGGCCGCATCCGAAAACACGAATCGGGAAATTTCGTGAAAATTCCGAAATTCCGAAACCCGAAACGCACATCCCTAGCAAATTGCCTGCACATTCAGTGCCTGTTCGAGGGCAGTGAAATCCCCATAGAAAAGCAATGCTTCGGCTATTCAGAGAACAAAAACCAGCAGTGAAAGGTTCCCAAATTGCCCTGCCATTTGGTGGTTTCATTCGACAGGTTTATTCAGGAGAATCCCATAGGCTTCAATGTTAAAAATATTCACGTTTTAATTCAATATCTAATAAACCGTTCATTATAAAATTCTGCAGTAAAGAGTCTCTTTATCGATTTTTTTAGGAAATTTTAAGCATTTTTCTGGATTTTTTTTTGTTGATTTTTTTTTAACTTTACTTATTTTTTCTGTAACAGACCTTATTATTATCATTCCCTGGACCTCATATGTCCAATTTCAGACATTTTCGCTCAGTAGTTTCTTTGCAAACAGCTTTTCACTTTTCAAACATTCATGAAAAATGTTTTCCTAATTTATTCGCTGCCTTCGTCTGCGGTGTTGGCTTTTTCCGGAGGCTTCGCTGCGTGTGATCGGCTCCTGCTCGGGTTTTTCCGGCGTCTTCGGTGGGTTAATCCAGATGTTTTTGCGGGTTTCGGCGTGCATTCGCTGGGTTTTTGCGGTGACTTTTCGTCGGGTTTGCAGCAGCTTTTCCCTGCGCTTCGACGGCCCTGTGGTGCTTGCTGAATAGGGTCAGCGAAATGGGATTGCCGAATCGGCCCGAATTGAAGAGAACAAAAAGTCACCGAACATGCGGTGACTTTTCGATTCTCTTTGAATAACCCTGATAGTTATCCTTTCTCTGGGCCTATTCTGAGGCACGGGCCTGGAGATGCTGCTCCATCTGACGCTCCATATGTTAATCCGGCCCTGGCTAGCGCCCCTCTTCTCTCTCTTGCCCCATTTCCATACCTGCTGTGGAAGGTCATCAAAACAGTGGTCTCAATAATTTTTTAAATGTTTATATTAGATAATTATGGAGCTGGATGCCTGTGCAAGAAGAATTCTTTTTTAAAAATAAAAAATTACCTCTTTTAAATGTATTTTAAAATATAGGGACAGCGGGTAAAACACAATAGGCTCTATTCCCTCTAACGCAAAAATTGGGACACTTACGGACATAACCGGGGCTTGCAGATTTCCCAGTGGCATCCCCATTTTAGCAGTGGTTTCTGTGGCAGGCGCTACTTCAGCAACTTGCCCCAGAACGAAGTGCTACCCTCGGTGATATCCACGATAGTGCCTCCGCGACATTGAGAGTATCACCTCCTGGGGTCCATAGGATTCCATGAAGGTTTGTGCTGCTGGCCATGAACCTTGCACGATCTCGCTCTCGCCGCACCGTGGAGTGATCGCAGCTGGAGACGGGACTATTTGTTATTTTGCCATTATAAAGCGATGGATTGTGCCAACCCTCTCGCCCTGGGATGAGAGGTGAGTATCAGATTTATTGGGGCATTTTAGGGGGTGCTAAACACTTACTAACCTTTATGCTATAGTTTGTTTTATATCTACACAACATTGGGCTGTATTTCCTACTGAAAACTGAGACACGACACACAAAAAAAACGAGAAAAACACAGATAGTCAATGGGACAAACAAACACAGTCACTGGCAGACATACTGACACACACACAGAATTTATCCAAGATGAAGGTGCAGGCACTCCAGACTTATGAGCCGAGGCAAGTTTATTGGAGGAACATCTTACAGAGAGGCAACATATCGACTCTCACTGGGTCTTTTTCACGTTAATACATCACTTATACAAAGAAATATTAGACTTGAGTCAAGTGTGGAAACAGATATGGGAGCATCCAATAGCGGAAGGCTTCTTGGCTAGTACAGTATAGTGATTATGTTCACTTGCTTTTAATATTTGTTTTATTTCTTACATATATATATTTTTTAATCTATCCATTCATCTAGTTATACATGGAGAGTTTTATTGGGAAATCGTGCCTCAATAAGTACAACATCTGAGCGTTTTCTGCAGAACCCAACTTAGGCATCATCCCAAGTGAATGTGCACACAAAACTATCACGGCTATTTAGAGAGAGGTGAAAATCTTGAGAATTGGCAGGAGAAGAGAACAATCTAGACCAAATAGCCAATTTGGAAAGTGGGATAAATGGGAGAATGTGTCTGGTTTGACTGGTTCGACCTAGAATTTCTCAAGGTTTTCACCTCTTTCTGAATAGCCCTGTATATTTTTTTGGTTCCTCTGTCCTCTTGAGGAAAAATGTGAAGAAATGTGAAGATCGAACTGTCGCTTTTTGAGCTGATGGGTGGCTACTAAAACCCCAAAAGCTGGAGTTCATGAGTCTGGGAGGCTTTGATTTGTGTGGGTCTAATCATGCTTAATTCAGTTTACATTTACATAGTTAAACAGAGTTGTGCTATGTTTTATTGTTTTCCCTTGACCTTTTCATGATCTGCTACATCCGACATTTTAAAAATATAAAGATAAGTATATTATCAACACCTTGTTGTATTTGTCTCAAAGTTGCAGTGCCCCCCTGCCCCACAATATGATCCGAATGCTTTGTGAATAAGGTGGGTAGCTTTGTGATAATATCAGGCATGTTGTGCCCATATATCAGCTTTTAGGCTAGAGTCAGACGAGCGCATTCTGTTTGGACTGTGCACCCGTGCACAATGGACGTACTTTCTGACTGACGACAAGGTAGTGGCCACACGGTCCGTTTTTGTGACTGACGTTTTTTTTGACTGATGTAGAAGGGAAAATAAATTAATATGCAAACCATTTTGTCCGTCAAAAATGCTGGACGCACAAATGCAGTCCGTCTGACTGTGTTCCATCGCTCACACACAAAGCTATGCGGATGTTGCGGACGCAGTACACTCTGTGCATCCGTTCTAGCGGATTTACGTTCTTGCCTAACCTGCGTCCGTTTGCCGAGTCCGTTATGCGTCCGCAGTTCCGTGCGGACGTACTTTGTGTTTGGGACTCCATTGGTCATAATTATATGCTATAACAGACGTACAAATGCGCGGCAACACAGAGGTGATCAGAGCGCTCGTCTGACACGACCCTCAGACACCAGACCTGAGATTTCTATGAACAGATCTAGATTTATTGATATTAAAGTCGATGATATGGCAAGCTAATGCATATTTAAAGGTACATGACACAAACAAATATGCACTCCCTTAAGGTGTTTTTGTATCTGCTAAACAGGATTCACCAAGATCAAACATGTCACTAATGGAAATTGCTAGTGGATCATATACATCGAGAAGACCCTTTAGGTTAGCAAATGCTTTTCAGTTACAGTGACATACGTGAGCTGTGACTAAAGGTAAGCAATACAGTTAGCAGATTTAAAACTATATAGGGGTTTTTCAGTAAGGGGCGAACTTATTTATTTATTTATTTGCAAAGTATTTTACCAGGAAGGATACATTGAGATTTCTTTTGTTTTCAAGTATGTCCTGAGTTCGGTGCCACCGAATTGCACTGAATGGTGAATTTCGCCTTACGGTGTAATTTCGTGGCAGTTCATCTATTCACTAAAACTGTCAATTAGACAAATATTGGCATATTGACAACAAATACGGTGCAGTTCACCATAGATCGGTGACCTTTGGTGGCAGCGAAATTGTCCCACAGAGAAGTAATGGTCATCTGTTCAGAGAATGACGCGCTGCACCGAAATGTCAGTGAAATGACCTGATTTCCTGTGATCCAGTTCAACAGGTTTAAACATGTGAATCCCATAGGATTCAATGTAAAAAAATATTATAGTTTTCAACTTTTTTATTCAACCGTTTTTTTTCTTCTAATTTTCAGCAAACCGTCTTTTTATTTATTTATTTATTTTTGGAACATATGTTTGTGTTTTTTGTAATTTTTAGGTGAAATTTTTGATTCCCGATTTTTTTTTAGAAAGCTTTTTTTTATCCTGTAAAAGACCTTTTCTATTACCTTTTTTTATTATTTAGACACATTTTAATGCATTTTTATTGGTTTAGACACCTATTAGAAGAATAGCAGAGTTACGTGGTTTTTATATTCAGTTTGGAAGCATTCGGCGGTCTGTTCGGTAGTCTTTGGCGGCATTCGGTGGTCTTCAGCGGCTCCATGTTCAGTCAGTGCACTTCAGAGACCCTGTAGTGAATAATGAATTCCCCACAGGGTTGGCGAAATGGAATTGGTGAAGTGCACGAGCGAGAAAGCACTGAAATTTCTGAATATCCCCTTAAATATTTCTAATTTTCAAAAATGATTGAAATACGTGTTTGCATGTAGTAAAAAGTGACTACAAGTCTTAACATCAAAAAGTCATTAAATAGTCCCTGACGTCGATGGACAACAAGAGAAGGTTAAGGTTTTATTTTATACAGAGACTAACGTTGTCTTACTATTATAAAAGTCTAGACAGACAGATAAATTACATCCCAAATTATAAGGCAGCTTAGAACTGGGCTTAAAGCACTATTAGCTGACCTTTTTAATAAATCACATTTAACTTTATTCATGTGGCTTAAAGAAATTGGACGCGTTCAACAAAATAATGATGGCATGAGGAAGGATCCATGTCATTTTAGTCAGGTAAGCCTTGCATTTGGAGGAAGTAGCTGTTAATGTCCAAAATTATTAGCCCTTTTCAGACAGATGACCTGAGCAAAAAGAGCCAAGAGAGACCATACTACGAAGGATAACACAAAATAAATGTATTTTGACATGTTTTACGTAGAGATAGGGTACTGCATGTGGATCGTATGGGTACACAGTGTGGAATAAGTTTGAAGGAATGCGCCAACATAAGAAATCAATAACTAAAAGGTTAGAGACGGGTCATGTGTGACTGAAATCCATTATCATCGATATAACACAGCATAGTGCACATGGAATGTGTGCTAGATTCTTCTATCCTCTGTACTAGTATGGAAGCGTTTAGTCATACATCTAGATGTTTTTCATGAAAAATTCTTGTTAATGTTTATTATACGCACTATACAGGGTCCTATGATCAATGCAGCACTATTGTTCACATTTCAATTATAATGTGAACAATGATGCTTCACTAATGGTTTTTTTTGGGGGGTTTAGCTAAAATCACGCAATTTCTCCCAAAAAAAAAAATGGGTTCCCCGTTCTAATTTTTTTAACAAATCTACCCCATAGCATATGACCGCAAAGGCTCGGATAATAAAATTTAAAAACAAAAACTCTTTACACACTGGATGATTGAAATTTTATTGAAAATTCAAATTTTTTAATTTTGTTTTACAATTTTTGTTATAGCATTTTGGCAGGGCATGACCTATACATATAATAATGATATATTATTAATCTTCACAGTCTGCCGGAAAGAACGATATATAATTTGTCTGGGTGGTATAATAATACGTGACTTAAAACCGCGTTTAAAAACGGTCAAAATGAGCTCAGCAAACTTCTACTTCGAAATAGTGCCGAAGGTGTAAAATTACTCCCGTCCTTAAGGGGTTAATGAATTTTCTGTTGCTAGAACTGATTTAATACACTTATAACTGTGAGTTAGCAACTGATTTTAAAACAAGCCTGAATATTTATTTGCAAAGGATTTTACCAGGAAAGATACATTGAGATTTCTCACATTTTCATGTATGTCCTGGGTTCAAGAACTTTGAAATTTTACAGTCGCTACAAAAATACAAAGAATAATAAGCAGAAGTGTACTCACAACTCACTGCTTAGTGAATAGCTCATCATCTGGGAAACATTTCTGAGGCCTTCAAGTTTCCGGGTTCATAGTCTTCCTTTTTTTTTAACCTTAGAAGTATCATCGCCCCATTTGTTTAACAACTACCTTTAGACTTCAATTACTATCAGACGGGGAGAATTAATGCAGACAGGTCTGTTTGAATTGCTTGTAAAAGTTTCAGGCTCAGTCTCACGTAGTGGAGCGGATTTACTCTCAGGCACAAGTTCTCAGTGTATTCAAATTGGGACCACATGTGTATGTATAAGGTATAATGAGAAAGATCAATGTTATTATTAGCACTGCATAATTACAGTTAGATAGACGTAGTTAACACAAGTGGTTGACTCTACTGCTACTTGTTGAGATTTCAATATTTTTGTTTCTCTACTTATTATTATGACAACAGTTCTCTTTCCTCATAAATTGCTTGCTTTCGTTAAACACAGTTTTATTCCCACTGGATTCCATCCTGTATATTTTAGAATGTGGCCACATCATTAAATTATTATTATTATTATTCTGTATCTATAAGGTGCCAGCATATTCCGCAGCGCTGCACAATGGGGGAGTGCAGACATGAGACATACTAAAACACATAAGGAACAGATGGCCCTGCCCTTAGGATAATTGTCCTACTGACAACATTAAACCATATTTATGTATTTTTTATATCATTTACCTAGTCATTTTTATGATGTATGTCATTTGCTTGTATGGATATACTGTATCAAGACGCTCACTCTGTATTGTGACTCATCTCCATACACCAAAAATCCAACATACCCCAACTTTAACCCTTTCACAACCAAAGGATTTTCCAGAAAACCTATAATGTCAGGAACAGGGGCGAACTTCCAGGGGTACAGAGGGTGCCACTGCACCCGGGCCCTTGAGTCCGGGGGGCCCTCACTCGCCTGCTTGGTCCTGGTTGCTTGCCTATAATATATATAATTATTTTTTAAATTTATTTTATACTTATTTGTGAGTTATACTTTGGAGCTCTGTGATACGTTCATATACACCACATATTACTGTGAATTTTGTTGCTGTAAACCTCTGTGATTTACACTGATACACGCTACAAATTACTGTGAGTTTTATTGCTGCGAAGCTCTGTGATACGTTCATACACACTGCACATTACTTTGAGTTTTATTTCTGTGGAACTCTGTGAGATACACATAGTGCACATTACATTAAAAATGGGATGGATTGAAGAGGTCATAGTGAACCTGGAAAAAATGCGATACTGTCTGGAGTCAGCATTGTGAACCAGGAGGGGGGAAAAATATGTTTTTGCTAAGGGTGGGGGGTGGGCTGTCATGGTTGATGAACTTGGGCCCTGAGGTTTCTAGTTACGCCTCTGGTCAGGAACTAGTGTTTTTTTTTTCTTTGGAAAATAAACGTTACTGTATTACATGGCAAGAAATATTTGGGAATGTATTTCTTACAGTAATAACCTATTTGGTAGGCAGGCAAATTTTAAGGGCATGTTCTTGGAGCCCAATTCCAAGTGAATTTTGTTGGCAATAAACAAAATTCCTTTGCATTGCTCCTGTAGAACGACATGTCAAAAATACTCAATAACGGGGACCATGAGGTGCCCTGCAGTTTGAATATAGTCGATCTTGTGTGAAGGGGTTAACCTTTTGAAGATATATTTTCAGAATTCCACCTCAAAGATGTCTGGATGGTTAAATGACTGTGAGCCTGACTGTAAAGCATATAGATGGCAATAATCAGGAATGCCTTTTTAAATCCAATTTGATTGAGAGAAACTGGGAAGAACTAAGTTAAGCAATAAATTAACTTAACTACCACCATCAACCCAACACAACAAAGAAACCGAGCTGCAACAGATTTAATGGAAAAGATTGTCATAACGCTATACTAAGCTATACTAAGTGTGGGAGCTTATGATGGGATATTTATACCGCATTAATGCTTTCTAGTTAATTTTTTTAAATAAAATGTACAGGTTATAATTACAGTAAATAAAACATAGGGTAAAAGAAGTGCTCTTCTTTAAAGTTCCAATGTTTGCTTCAAATCTGCAGCTTTTAGCTTTCTGTGCTGAGCTCCTTCCAGATCTGGAAGTAATTGAAGCCTTACAGTCAATCTGAACTTTCCCATAATACTGAATGAGGTGCTGAGCAGTTCCATGTACTCCACTCTGCAGTTATCTCCGTTCATCATAAATTGTGAATGGCTAGAGGGGGTTATTCAGAGAGCACCGAAATGTCCGTGACATTAGTACGTTCTTGTTCCCCGCACTTCCCTGCACTTCAGGAAATCAATGTTCCCCACCCTGCGGTGTATTCAGCGTTCACCTCAGGGTCCATGGAGTGCAGGATAAACCCGCCGCAAACCCAACGCAATCCTGCCGAAAACCCACCGAAAACCCGCAGAAACCACCGCAAAGACCATGCCAAACATGCCGGAAAAAGCCGATGAGCCACCAATCACAGCGCAGACCAGCCGCCTGAAAAAGCCGACAAGCTGACGAACGGGGTAAAAAAAACAAAACAGTACGCTTGAAAGTTTCAAAGTTGATACTCGGTTTGCAAATAAATCACTGAACGAAAAGGCCTGGAATTTACATATAAGATCCTATGAATATGAATATAAAAAGGTCTGTTACAGAAAAAAGAAAAAACGATTTAAAAAAAATTTTGTCGAAAAAATCCCGAACAATTATCCTAAAATATCTATGAATAAAGAGACTTTTTACTGCAGATTAAAATAATAAACGGTTTATTAGATATTGTATTAAAACATGAATATTTTTAACATTGAAGCCTATGGGGTTCGCCTGAATAAACCTGCCGAATGAAAACACCGAACAGCAGGGTACTTCGGCAATTTTTCACTGTTGTTCGGTGTTCTCTGAATAGATTAACCATTGCTTCTCTATGGGGGATTTCACTGCCCCTGAACAGGCACCGTACGTGCAGGCAATTCACCAAAATTTGGCAAGCTGCCTGCTCTCTGAATAACCGAATGGCCACAAAATGTCACCGTACACTGAATTTCAGTGTCCAGTTTCACTTCGAGGCCAGATCAGCTCCGTCTGAATAACCCCTTATGTTTTTGGAATATAAACAGGATTTGATTCATTTATCACAGAATATTTATTTTTCATAAAAAGAACATAAAAGGTTTAAAAATAAAATATATACTGCTAGTCAGTAAATGAGAGGGTCAGTGTAATTTGAAAAATAGTTATCCACATGTGTCTTACTTTGGTTTTTTTTTGTTGTTAAATAGTTACAAGTTATTTAACATTAAAAAAATAATAATTCCAGGACCAACAAACTATACATACTGTATAAAAATTAGAAAAACATACAATAAATGAATAAAAGTTTGATAAATATTAATGTGAAAAAGGTATATCTCTCTGAGTCAGAATATGCTAAAAGGAAACAGTGTACGCTTAAATATGAAACTCCAAATGATATGGTATTTCACTATATGTAATTATGTAAATATTATGATTTCTTATGTAGTTCACCTGCTTATGTGTAAATATTCTAACACAAGAATTTATAAATAATAATATCCACTTTTGTAATCAACTGCTTTACATAATCATACATTAGTAAATAAATACTAACAGTGAGTAAGAAACATGTTTTAAGGAATATTTCTCTTGCAGGTCTTAACGTTATGCCTGAACAGGCTTGTGTGCTTTTTTCACACGTAAAAAACCACCCTGCATCTGTTTCTTAGTTTGTTATTTTTGCTTATCAGTTTAATATATGAATAAATAAATGCTACACAACTCCCTGGCTGGCAAACGGCTCGTTATGTTATAAACAACATTTTTATTACTTTGTGATGCTTTTCAGGAGCATCACGTTGACGGTTTGGATTTTTGCATGGTTGTCATTGCATTTCACCTATCTAAATTATATTCTGGCATGTTCTCATTTCTAGAAATATGTGCACGCTCTACTTTTTTATTTACTGCTTTTCTTAAAGAAATGCAAGCATCACTTGGCTGTTCAGAGTGAGGTCATAAGACAAAAGAGTTAATTGGTACATTAAGAACCAGAAGACATAACAAAACCCTGCATTACTGCTTTTGGTACCATCTGGCTCCTGACCAGGTCAATGCAGCTGAGGTCTCCGTTTATTAGCATTGGTACAAACTTTACTGAATTTTAAAGTTGTCAGGGGTTCTTTTTTTTTTTATCCACAAAAACCTGCATTCACGCTTCTTTTTTTCCGTCCTCTAGAGCTATTAATTCAGTCTGCAGTGTGTTTGTTAAACCTGGTGTTTACATGAACAAAAGGAAAAAGTTATGAATGCTCAGCTATTGTTGTCCATTGACAAGAGCATGAATTATATACAGACCAGCATACTTAGCAGACAGTTGTACGGTTGTGTAATTTTGTACATGTTTTATGGTTGTTTAAGCATGATTTGAGATTTGTACCGTGTTCAACAACAATTGAGTGTTGAAGCTGCTACGTCTGAAGCTCTGAAAGCTATTTATCAAATTAAGAAGAACTAATGGCATTTTGCACTTATCCAGACTCTTAAAGATCTTAACAATCAGTATTTTGTTTAATAACAGCTTTAAACAAACATCAACCATATAGATATATTTATTCATAAAAATTTGAAACAGTATCAGTTATATAACTTAAAATATATATATAAAAATAGAAATCATATTATTTGAAAGGTTTCCCATTAATTCCCTCAAATAAAAAAGTTACTGAAGGAAATAAATAAAAATGATTGATGCCTCATATATCATAAATAATGTAACACATCAAAACTTATCCGCAAATCCAATCCCCATCTTTCACAACTCTAGCAAAGATGGGTACACTCATCTTCTAGCAATGGGGTACACTCATCTTCTAGCAATGGGGTACACTAATCTTCTAGCAATGGGGTACACTCATCTTTTAGCAATGGGGTACACTAATCTTCTAGCAATGGGGTACACTCATCTTTTAGCAATGGGGTACACTAATCATCTAGCAATGGGGTACACTCATCTTTTAGCAATGGGGTACACTCATCTTCTAGCAATGGGTACACTCACCTTCTAGCAATGGGGTACACTCATCTTCTAGCAATGGGTACACTCATCTTCTAGCAATGGGGTGAACTCATCATTTAGCATTTCTAGAGAAATATTCCCTAAAACATGTTTCTCACTGTTACAGGGTTATTCAGAGAGAAGTGAAAATCAGGAGAATGACTGAAGTGAAAATTCTATGTCAGAATAGCCAAACCAGAAAAATTCTCCCTTTTATCTCACTTTCTAAATCAGCTATTCTGACCTAGAATTTTCACTTCTCCAGTCATTCTCCTGGTTTTCACCTCTCTCCGAATAACCCGGTTAGTATTTATCTACTAATGTATGATTATGTAAAGCAGTTGATTACAAAAGTGGGCATTATTATTTATAAATTCTTGTGTTAGAATATTTACACATAAGCAGGTGAACTACATAAGAAATCATAATATTTACATAATTACATATAGTGAAATACCATCAGGGTTATTCAGAGAGCGGTGAAAAGCAGGAGAATGAATGGAGAATGGAAAATTCTAGGTCAAAATAACCGATTTGGAAAATGAGATGAATGGGAGAATTTTTCTGATTTGGCTACTTTGGCCTAGAATTTTCCATTTTCCAGACATTCTCCTGCTTTTCACCGCTCTCTGAATAACCTTGCATATCATTTGTAGTTTGATATTTTAATGTACACTGTTTCCTCTTTGCATATTCTGAGTGAGAGATATACCATTTTCACATTAATACGTATCAAACTTTTATTCATTTATTGTATGTTTTTTCAAATTGTTATACTGTAATTAAATTTTGTTGGTCCTGGATTTTTTTTTAATGTTAAATAACTTGGAACGTTTAACAACAACAAAAAAGCCACAGTAAGATACATGTGGATAACTCTTTTTTCAATTTACACTGCCCCTCTCATTTACTGACATGCAGTATATACACTCATGTACACTCATCTCCTCTTCCCCTATACTGTATATCTTTTTACATATATACAACTGAGCAAGACTTACAGGGTTATTCAGAGAGAGGTGAAAACCAGGAGAATGACTGGAGAAGTGAAAGTTTGAGGTCAAAATAGTCGATTTGGAAAGTGAGATAAAAGGGAGAATTTTTCTGGTTTGGCTATTTTGACCTATAATTTTCACTTCTCCAGTCATTCTCCTGGTTTTCACCTCTCTCTGAATAACCCTGCTAGAATAGCTGCATCGACCTCATGCATATTGAACCTTTTCATGATATCCAAAGGTCCACAAACATGAATGGTTTTGCTAAGTAGAGAAATATACTCTGCTTGCACAAAAAAAAGTCACACAGTAATATTTTGTTGGACCGCCTATTGCTTTGATTACAGCACTAATTTGCTGTGGCATCATTTCGATATGTTTAGGCAATTTCACAACCTCTATTTCCATCCATAGTTGAATTAATTTCTCTCCAAGAGCTTTTATTGATGATGGGAGTGTCGGAGCGCTGTGTAAAGTCTTCTCCAGCACATCGCAAAGATCCTCAATGGGGTCAAAGTCTGGACTCTGTGGTGGCCAATCCATGTGTGAAAATTATGTCTCATGCTCCCTGAACTACTCTTGCACAATTTCACTACCGAGATTTAGATAATTCGGGACTTCAAAGGCATCAGGTTCCGATATCGCCCATTATCGAGTTATCTCGATCTGCAGCTCTGAAGGACAAAAGCATATTAAATTCATTTGCTTTGAGACTGCTGAAGGTGTCCCCAAAGTTTAAGGCTGGGGTCAGACCAGCGCACTTTTAACGTGCGTTCTAGTGCACTTAATTAAGGCCGCACTAGCAGCAAATGACGGGCAATGACGGCCAATATACGATGTACGGTCGCACAAAAGTCCGGCCGCGCAACGCAAGTGGAAAATGAACGCATTTTTTCGAGAACGCAGAACCTCTAGTACGGACGTACAGAGTGCGCTGCGCCCGCTAGCGGTGTGTGTGTGTGATTTGGAGACGTCAGACCCTGCTCGTATCCGGCCAACATAACGTCCAGACGCAAAAAGTTTCCTGGTTTGGATTCGTAAAACATCACGCACGAAAATGCGCATCGTATGACCGTTTTCGCATATTCCGTGAAAAAATACATCAATGCGTTCGGACGCACTTTTTTACGTTCGCGTGTAAAAATGCTTTCGTGTGACCCTAGCCTTAGCCCTGGCGGGTAGGCTTACACTTCAATGGCCATTCAAGTAAACCAAAACCTCTGTTAGCATGTAGCTACAGTCGTGAGCGCAGATGACAACCTTTTTTTCTTGTTATGTTTTATACATAAAGCAGGCTGGATACTTCTGGTCTACGCAGCCGCCCTGGTAGAAAATAGGCACAAAATCGTTTTTTATGCATATATGTATATTTTGTTGTATCCCCAGACAGGTCACATTATTGTTGCTACCCCTTTCTGTGTTTTATTTTTAATCCCAAAGTGGAATTGTTCCTGGTGAGGGTATAAAAAAAAACCCATCCATTTGCCTCTTAGCTGATAACCAGCATTTGTGGTTGCTTAGAAAGCAGCTTTTGGTTTCATTAGGTAGGACCCATCTGACCCAGAGGAGCCATGACGCGGGGATGGGCTTACACTTTAATGGCCATTCATGTAAACCAAAACCTCTGATTGTGTTTTGTTTCACATGGAGCTATAAAGGTAAGTGTAAATGACAACCTTTTTTCTTGTTATGTTTTATTCTGTGGGCATAATGTCCAAGGTGTTAAAACTGTTTAAAATTTGCTGATGAATACCCTGACATAGCAAGCTTCCAGCAGCCGATGCAGGGAACCATGAGCTACAGCTGAAACTACTGTAACTCCATTTGGCCAATAGATGGTGTCATCTGCCTACCAAATCTGTAATTACAGCAAGAAATACACTGGGATTATTCCAAAATATTTCTTACTGTATTGTTAATTAAAAATGATTTTTGAAAGAACCACTCGTCCCTGACAATGTTTTTTTGGAAAATCACTTGGTAGTGAAGGGGTTAACCACAATGAATCCTGGCATTGCCATCTTGGAATAAGCCAGTGGAAAAAAAAAATCCATTGTTTGGAAAAAAACCTGCTTATTCAGTATATTCAGGAGTCAGTTGATCACGTTATTTTGGGCACATAACTTTGCTAAACCATGTCCTGACCAAATGAATCAACTCCAGATCATAACAGTCTTATACAGTAGGCGTTGACTTTTTCTGGGCCAGGCAGTGCCGTTTATGTGCTAGCAACAATAAACTTGGTTTTATGTAACCAAAGGTATTTATTGGAGGTACAGCAAATCAAGGAGGATTGTAGATTCCCTAAAAGAAATGTTTAAAGACATCAAGGAAACAAAAAATAACAGTACACACATCCTTAAAAATTACAATAACACCAATTATTTAAATACATAATAATGGTTTGACTAGACATGTGCACAGCACAAAATTTTGTTTTGAACTAATGGATTAGTCCTAAAATGCAATTTATTTAGTTGCTAAAGAAATTCGTTTTCAGTTCTTTAGTATGAAAACTAATTTCGTTCATCCGAAAACCAGTGGATACAATTACTATTGTAGTGGCTCCTCAGAGGGCTGAGATCGCTGCTTGTTACAGTATCTCTCACTCTCAGCACAATGTGGGCCATATTACATAGTTGGTGCTAACTTAACCAGAGCTGTTGTAAACTTCCGAGAGCTATTATAGCCTATGGAGGTTTTCAGTTTACAACAGCTCTGGTTAAGTTAGCACCAACATTGTAATACTGCCCTGTGTCAGGCAAAGCTGTTACAGTAACTGACTGCTGCTCATCACAGCGCTCAGAGTTTCAGTAAAACTAGTAAATAATATTTTTATATATAAGAGGTTATAACAATATTATTTCCTTGTTTTACTGAAACTCTGAGCGCTGTTACAGTCAGTTACTGTAACATCTGAGCCTGATACATTGTACTGAGATAATATAGCAAGCAGCCGATCTCAGTGCTCACAGCTACTGGATTTAAGGTCTAAAAAAAAAAAACGCTCCTCTCTGTATAATGTTTATAACATCCTCCTGCATTAATTAATACCCCTCTCTGTATAATGTATACAACATCCACCTGCATTAATTAATACCCCTCTGTATAATGTATAGAACATCCTCCTGAATTAATTAATGTCCTTCTCTGTATAGAACATCCTCCTCAATATATACCTTTCTCTGTAGAATGTATATAACATCCTCCTGCATTAATACCCCTCTCTGTATAATGTATAGAACATCCTCCTGCATTAATTAATGCCCCTCTCTGTATAGAACATCCTACTACATTGACATGTGGAGGGTGCAGAACTTAGGATGTTGTGTTCTTCATTGCTGGTCTCCTTCACTCCTCAATGTAATATCACAAAAAGGACTGAAACTAAAAAGTAGTACATTTTATTTTAGTTTATTTTGTTTTTTGTACTGAGCAGTTTCGTATCTCTTGAGTCATACGAAAACTAAATTATCCCAAAATTCAGACTAAAACGTTTTAGTACTAAAACAAATGCACATGTCTAGTTTTGACCCAATTAATCAAAGATTTTAAAAAATAGAACATAAAAGTGAAGCAGACAAGGACCTTTCATTTTGGTTTCAGCCAAAAACCTGTATTTTAGGAGGAAGATTCTAAAATGTCACACCCCAAAGTTAGCCGAGCCCAACCGGATAGCGAAGTCACAGCAAGGAGTTAAGAAATACTGGGTGGAGTAGAGGTAACGTCACTGCTCTATAACTGTGGAGATACAGGTTTGAATCCCGGCAAGAGCACCTCTCCAGTAAGTGCCCTTTGGCAAGACACCTAACGGTACATACTCGCCACCCAGGACATACTTGAAAATGAGAGAAATATCAATGTATCCTTCCCAGTAAAATACTTTCTCAAAAAAAAGTTAGTTAAAGGTATCAAGACTTTGAGTAAGGCTCAACACTACTCCACTTCATTCTCCAATCAGGAAGCAACAGTCAACAGCAGAGTATGAGCACTATAAGCTGCTACTTTTAAAAGCACAGGTAGACCTAATCTCTGATGGTGCTTGCTTTTTTTTTTTAACTTTTTCTTTCTTTTTTTTTATACCAGATCATTTCTATGTAATGTGAGCTCCCCGCAGAGTTCAGTTAAATGAGACACACATGGGGATGTAGGCTTTAATAAAAAAGAAAGGTTCGGAATTTATTTCTTTTCCTCACTATGCTGGGATAGGGTTTTTTTTTTTCGTTTTTTTTTAGAGTAAACATCTGTGCGGCTCCTGAGTGAGACAGGCTTGTGCCATAGAAAAGCTTCAGCTTTTGAGTGCAAACCTGTTGAAATATTATCAGAAGGTACAATTAAGGCTGAAACACATGAAGTAACCCAGATTTCTCAGGCACTATGCCAAAGTTTACACACCTGCGAGCCATATGGGATTCCAAAGGGCTTTCTTTATTTAACATTTACATTGCAGTTTTAAATGTACTAACTAATATCTTAATCCGTAAAATTACAGAGCATTGTGCACATTGCCTAAAAACTGAATATGTAACTAAGCCCATCAACACAGCAATGTCGGTAATATGTCATTTATTTCTGACATGGTCTCATGTGAAGGTTGAAATGCGTGCCCTCGCTGCCCTTGTGTATATCAAAATACCTCCAGCCTGCAATGTGACGGTTAGCTCTCCTGTACGATTGTAAATGCCATACAATACATTTTATATTGTTATAAGGCAGCCCAGTGTTTATTTAACTGTTTAGAGGGCCTGAGTGCAAACGATAGCTACATCTATGAATTAGATCTAGCTTAAGATAATAATTATTCTAAAACTGTATGAAATGATACATAAAGAAGATGCTTGCCTGTGACGTAAGAATGAAAAAGGTGAAAACAGACAGAGCTCTATCACCTCGTTAACACTAGCGCTAGCACTCACATAAATGAGTAGGGATGTGCGTTTCGGGTTTCGGAATTTTGGAATTTTCACGAAATTTCCAGATTCGTGCATTCGGATTCGGCCGATTTTCCGAAAATTTTCGGATCCGAAAACGGCAGATCCGAACATATTTCCAAGCCGAAACGAAAACTTTTCGGAATTTTCGAATGGACTAGAAATGTGTAAAATCAAAATTCATTTTCGTTCCATTCGTGAATTCGGTTCCATTTCAGTAATTTCGGACATCGTATTTTTCAGTTATATCGCTAATTCTGTAATTTTGTATCATTCCCATCTCAATGTATCCTTCTTGTAAAACCAGAGAAATCTCAATGTATCCTTCTTGTAAAACCAGAGAAATCTCAATGTATCCTTCTTGTAAAACGTGAGAAATCTCAATGTATCCTTCCCGGAAAACATGAGAAATTTCAATGTATCCTTGCCGGGAAACCAGAGAAATCTCAATGTATCCTTCTTGTAAAACCAGAGAAATCTCAATGTATCCTTCCAGGAAAACTAGAGAAATCTCAATGTATCCTTCTTGTAAAACATGAGAAATCGTATCGTATCGACAGAAATATCGGATCCGAAAAACCATTAGTTTACGTCAAAATGAATAGACACTTTAAAACGAGGAGAACAGATGTTCCGAAAAACATGAAAATTTCCGAAATCCCGAAAAAAAAGTCGATACAAAAAACGAACCGAAACGAACCGAACCGAAAAGGAAATCGGCCGAAACAAGCCGAACCGAAAAAAATAAATTGGTGCACAAATCTATAAATGAGCGTTATAAATGAGGTGGTAGCACTCCGCCTTAATCACCTCCCAATCGCTAATGGGTTAAAAAAAACAATGGCAGAGTCAGGAATGCCACCTTTCCCGGGCGGTCCCCCATCCCCCCTCTTCCCCCCTATCTTTTCATTGTTTTTGCCTACACAGATACCCCACCAGCCCGCTGATTCCACCGCCTCTCTGATATTGCTGACTTATGTCTATTTGAGTGTCCCTTCCCCCTTTTTTTATTATTTTTGTTCTCTTGCTGAACCTTGCTGGCTATTGTTATCTGTTCCCTATGTCTATCATATTGATGACTTGTTGCAAAATAAAAAATTTGAAATATAAAAAAAAAGCTTTGGCGAATCGGTATCAGCGCTTTTTAGCACCAGCTTACTGTACTTTGCACTCCTTATACTTAACATGAGGAGCGCAAAGTGTAAGTAAGGTGTAATTGGCGTTAGGATCACAAGGTCCTAACGCTAATTACAAACAGCTATCGCTAACTAAAAAAGTTTGCTACAGCTCTGAGCTGCTGCAGAATCAGTTAGCAGCAGCTGAAAACCCCCTCTAAAATCAAATACTCAACTCTCTTCCCACGGTGAGAACGGCGGCCCGATCCACTGCTTCTGGCCACCGGGAGCAGAGTGAGACTGGAACAAATTCCCCCAGTCTTCCTCCGTGATCACTCCGCCGACCTGCAGGATCTCGCAAGAGGCGAGATCCTGCCGGTCATGTGAGCCAGCAGCAGAAACCTCTATGGAGTCCTATGGACTCCATGGAGAGGGTGCTCACGACTGTGCGTTAGCGCTACCCCGAGCATTCAGGACCCTAGCGGCCGCTACAGGGGAAGCTGCTGGACTCAACGTCTGCCCCGTAATCTACAGGTTAAACGAGGGCGCTCCCCATTTTAGCTCTGGGCAGCTGACAGGGCCCACAGTGGGGTACTAAAATATTTTTTTCTATTTGTAGTGTCAGATATATGTTTTTGAACTTTTACAATCAAATAAAAGTGCCTTGTCTTCCAAGCCCATGTAACCAAATTCTGCAATTTTCAGGAACCCCTGTTATTTTTAGAAAGTATTTTACCATGATGTGGAGTCTTCTGACCCATGAATTGAAATGTATAGCAATCATTTGCTCAGGTAAACAGAATGGAGAGTAGTCATGTGCTTAAATTAGCTTTTTTAGGATATCACATTCATATTTTATTGGCTCAGACTGAAGGTTCAGGATCACCTGAACAATGTTCAGCACTAGCCTGTCTTTAAAACCTTTGCAGAAGCTGCATAGAGAACCTATCAGCAGTGGTGACACTAGGGTTGGTGTCACCTGAAGGGGTAACTCATGGTGTCACCCCCCGAGTTTTACAATTTTTTTTTAACTACTCTTACTCATAAATCAAAACTCCCATATAACACTGAATGCTCATACGCAGCACACATTACTGTGAGGTTTATTGCTGTGGAGCTCTGTGATGTGCTGATACACACTGTACATTACTGTGAGTTTTATTGCTGTGGGGCTCTGTGATGTGCTCATACAAACCGCACATTACTGTGAGTTTTATTGCTGTGGGGCTCTGTGATGTGCTTATACAAACCGCACATTACTGTGAGTTTTATTGCTGTGGGGCTCTGTGATGTGCTCATACACACTGCACATTACTGTGAGTTTTATTGCTGTGGGGCTCTGTGATGTGCTCATACACACTGCACATTACTGTGAGTTTTATTGCTGTAGGGCTCTGTGATGTGCTCATACACACCGCACATTACTGTGAGTTTTATTGCTGTGGGGCTCTGTGATGTGCTCATACACACTGCACCTTACTGTGAGGTTTATTGCTGTGGAGCTCTGTGATATGCTCATATACAAATTTTGGCAAACTGCCAGCAAGTACGGTGCCTGCTCCATGAGAGTGAAATTCCCCATAGAGAAGTAATGGTTAATCTATTAAAGGGATTCTCCAGCCAATATGACCACCTCAGCTTTTTAAGGTGGTCATATTGCCTGAAGTATCCCATTTTTTTCCCCGGCCTTCTACCTTTTCCCGATCGGCTGATATTGCTGAGAGAAGCGGTGGACTTTACTCCGCCCTCCCAGCTGTCAATCAGCCGATCAGGTTTCAAGGTCCCCGCGTTTTGGAACTCTCGGCAAAGCTGGGATGTCATCACGCTAGAAGCGCGATGACGTCCCACCACTCTGGCAGAGTCGCGGGAACGCGCAGGAGAAGGAGCTGCTGCCGTCTCCTCCTCCTTTGCATGTAAACCTTAAGCCAAGTTCCAACTTTAACACGACGGGAGCGGAAGAGGAGGGAGGTGAGTAAAAAAAAAAAAAAAGCCGTTGGAAAAGTGTAATTTTTAGGGTAAGTATAACATTAAAAAAAATATATATATGTACTGAATGACTAGTTAGGGCAATAGGTTTAATATAAAGTAAAAAAAAAGGGGGTGACTTTCAGCTTGGAGTGTTCCTTTAAGCTCCCTGGCGGTGATCCCGAGTGTGTCTCAGGGTTAAATTTCACCGCTGACAGCGGTAACCCCGAGACACACTCGGGCTGGATACATTACCTCTCCATGCGCTCCCTCGCTGATCTCTGCAGTCTTCTCCAGCAATCGCAGCGTTTTACTTCCTGGATTCCTTCTCGCGAGGAGGAAACCAGGAAGTATAAGGTCTTTGTCGCCGGAGGAGGCAGCTGGGGACATCGAGAGAGCGCATGGAGAGGTAATGTATCCAGCGGCATCCCGAGTGTTGCTCGGGGTTACCGCTTCCAACATAGGAATTTAACCCCGAGCCACACTCGGGATGCCGCTAGGGGGGGAGGGGGGGAACTGACCGCTTTCACCAATGAATTTGCTAAATAAATAGACCGCCAGGGAGGTTAAGAGACACTGAACAGCAGTGAAATGACCTAATGTTCGGTGTTTTTTTCGGCAGGTTTAATCAAGTGAATCCCATGGGTTTCAATGTTAAAAATTTTCCTGGTTTTATTCAATAGCTAATAAACCGTTTATTATTTTAATCTCTTTACTTATTGATTTCTTTAGTATCTTTTAGGCATTTTGCTGCAATTTTTTTTCCTTTTTTGTTTTTAATAGCGTTTTTTCTTTTTTCTGTAACAGACCTTTTTATTATCAGTCATAGGATCTTATGTGTTAATTCCAAACATTTTTGTTCAGTAGTTTTTTTGAAAACAGTGTTTCAATTCTGATACTTTCAATTGTATATATTTTTTTTTACCCTTCCGGCGGCTAGTCGGCTTTTTATTGCGGCTGGTCAGCGCTGTGTACGGCGGCTCGGCGCCTGTGTTTGGTGGCTGTCCAGAGTGTTTACGGTGGATATCCAGCGAGTGGGCGGTGACGGGTTTGCGGCGGCATTTGGCAGCCGATTCCCTGCACTTCGGGGATTCTGCAGTGAATGGTGAATTTCCATGCAGGGTGGGGAGATTTGATTCCACAAACTGTGAGGAACAACAAAACACTGAAATGTCAGCGTCATTTTGGTGCTCTGCGAATAACCCCTTTAGTGGTGGGGTTTTTTGCTGCCCCCTGGAAAGTGCCAGCCTAGGCTATGCCACCCAGGACATACTTGAAAATGAGATAAATCTCAATGTATCCTTCCTGGAAAAATATTTTGTGTAAAAATTGTGTCAAAGTGGTGTCACCCGGTGTGGGCCGCTTACTTTCTAACTTCAAGGTTTTTTTTGGATTAATACAAAACCTGCTGTCAAACAATGTTGTGATAAAGAAAAAAATTTGAATGAGGGACGAGTTAGGGTAAGAAAATAAACCAGGGCAGTCAGTACACTCTCCCCATCAGCCTCCGCCACTCGAACAGCTGCAAAGGCCAGGAGACATAGGCCCTCCAACTCTGCAACCTGCCTCTCCATGGGGAGACTCCACGGGGAGCCGAAGGATAGCAGCGGCGTGGAAGAAGGCCCCAAAATGTCCACTGGCCGGCCACGCCCACCAGCTGTGGAACGCAGAGAAACACGTCTCAAGTCCAGTGTCAGTCCTCAAAATGCTGCCCGAAAGGACGCAGGCAGCAAGGAAGACTCTATGAGACCGAGGCGAAAGGCAAATTATTCACCTGGTGAATATGCACCTAAAAGTCCAGATCAACACTGAGCCCTGACAGTCAGTGTCCTCTCACCTCGGCATCTGGCCACACCCCTCACTTCAAATTTCTTAATCCTATTACAGATTTGATTGAAGAATAAAATGTTTTAAATATTGTACTGTCAAAATCAATTCTGTTTTAACAGTTAAGACAGTTAAGAGCCAGCAACAATATTTTTGTTGTCACATACACTAAATAAGACAAAATGGTCATAAAATGTTTGCATACTCTACTTTAAGGGATCAGGTGGAACACCTGCCTCATAAAACGTAGGGCAACATTACAATCTAGGTGCTAACGTTAACGCTCACCTGCGTGAGCATTAACGTTAGCCGCGGTGGATACTGCGTATTACAATCCAAAAACCAAAAACTAATCAGATACTCACCTCCTGTCCCACGGCGAGGACCACGGCTCTGTCCGCCTCCTCCATCCAGCGGGAGCAGGGAGAGACTGGGGTGACAAGTTCCTCAGGCTCCCCCGTGTATCACTACGCCGACTGGCAGGATCACACGAGGCGAGATCCAGCAGGTCATGTGACCGCAGGCGTCTGGCTCAATGGAGTCCTATGGACTCCATCGAGTGGATGCTCACGGCAGCGCTCAGTGCTGCCGCGAGCATCCCGGGGCGTAGTGAGCGGTAACTAGGGATGTGCGTTTCGGGTTTCGGAATTTCGGAATTTTCACGAAATTTCCCGATTCGTGTTTTCGGATGCGGCCGAATTTCCGAAAAATTTTAGATCCGAAACTTTCAGATCCAAAATGTTTTCCGAGCCGAAACGAAATATTTTCGGATTTTTCGAATGGACTTGAAATGTGTCAAACGAGGAGAAAAGATTTTCCGAAAAACGAAAATTTTCCGAAAAACGAAAATTTTCCGAAAAACGAAAATTTTGTAAAAACGAAAATTAAATTTTTCTGAAAAACGAAAATTTTTCGAAAAAACCAAAAGTCGATACAAAAAGACACGAAAAATACGAAAAATGGTCGATATTCTTAAAAATGTGCAATTCGGAAAAACGAAAATTTCCGAAATTACGAAAAGTCGATACAAAAAACGAGCACAGTGACACGAAAATACGAAAAATGGTCGAAATTCCGAAAAAAAAATGTACCCGAAAAACGGGCCGAACCGAATCGAATCGAAACCGAAATCGGTCGAAACGAGCCGAATCGAAAAGTTAAAAAATCCGAAAAATCGAACCGAATCGAACCGAAAAAAAAATCGGTGCACAAGCCTAGCGGTAACAATGCAGGCAGCTTTTTAAGCGCCTGCATTGTAATCCCACGTTCAAACGGGGGCGGTAGGGAGAAAACTGCGGGCACAGTTTTTTCTCCCTAGTGCCCCCGTTTTAACATCAGGAATGTAATGTGGCCCGTAGTATTTGCGGGTAGGCTTGGGACTCTGAGGACACAGTAGGTAGAAACAGAGCAAAAATGAAAGCCCTGCAGGCAGGTACATAACAGACAAGTTCAGTCGTAGCGACTATGTCAAAAGTCATAGCGACTATGTCAAAGTCTTGAAAGTATCAAAATGGTATAGCAAAAGTGCTAGACAGGTCTAGGTCAAGGGATTATGAAGGACAGATGAATCAAGTAAGCAGGGCCACGGTGAAGGATGGGAGAGAGCAAAAGAGTCAAAAAAGCCCAGGTAATCTGTATCTGATACAGTGGAGAACTAGAACGTACAAACGAATAAATGGAGGTAGAAAGATCCACAAGATGAAAAAGAAGAAGATGAATTCCCATACTTAAATATGGAAAACAAAGGTGTAACCCATCGAAGTCATGTCCTTATCAGTCATTAAAAAATTATGCACATAATGACACAACCAGAGTCAGTTTACATACATCTTTACAGCGACCAGCATTAGTCATGAGGATCGATGCTGGTCAGCTGCAAACCACGTTGTTATCTGAATTAGCAAAAGGAATCCAGTCACTTCCCATACGGTGAAAGAACAGCAGCTTTTATTGTTGAGTACAGATGATAATGTTTCAGTCTTAGCTGGCCTTCGTCAAGCCTGGATTCCTTTTGTTAATTTGGATATCACTACAGGGATTGGCCCACCTGAATCCATAGGACCACCTTTTTGGAGCGTTCGTGTGTCTGTTGCTGAATTAATCAGTATAGGTGCTGTTGTGCCTTACCCTCTATATTTCGTGTAAACTACGTTGTGCCAGTCTGAAAATCATTGGGATGACAACTCGATTACAGTGAGGCTGTCCTGTTAGAATCGCGTCCGACTGAAATACTAACATACAGAAAAACTAGCAAAGAGGAGATGGGGATAACGAGGGGCGGATATATTAAAGGATTAGACAGGGGTGTTGCATAAAAGGAAGGAAGCATGCTGCATATGATGTAAAAAAAGGTTTTATGGTCTGGCATAAATGTAATGCAAGCAGTTTGTAAAATAATGTGGGATCAGTACTAATAGGTTATTATGACAGAAAATGACTGGCAAAACGATTTAAAGGGAGTTAGCATAAATGGGAAAGGGAAAGGGGGTATGTCTGTGAGTAGTTCAGCTTCCAGCAATGAGCTACTATAAAATATAATGAATTAGACCACAGATATAAAGTAAAAAAATCCCAGGGTAAGGTGGTCATACAAGGGGAGATATCAGGGAAAGGCAAAAAAAATTGAAGACTTCTGGGTGAACTGATGAAAAGGAAGAAATGGGGGACCTGTCATAAAGCGATTATCACGTTTAGTGAACTATTCTAGGAAATGCTGTATAGAGAACAAATAGAGCAGAAGTGCTGTACGTGTAGACTGTTATATAAAGTTATAGGTTTAAAGGGAAGTTAGCCATGAAATAAAGAAGGCAGATAACTTGCAAAATGGCATAAAGTATGGAGGTTAGAGTAATTTGTCATAAAGGCCTGGTGGGGTAGTACACCCTGCCGCCAGGTGCTGCCATGGGCCTCTGATTTGCCTCACCTGGGCAGCTGACACGAACGGCATGTCATTGGCTGGAGGGGACAGCTCTGTGCGCAGCAGCTGGTGGGCGCCTGGGCGGGGGGGGGGGTCGCATCCCATTGAAGTCAATGAGGAGTACTGGTTTGCACAAAATACAGAGGGTAAGGTACAACAGCACCTACTCACACCTACGCACAACAGTATGGCCTGCGGCTTCAAAGCTCACCTGCTGCAGGGACAACATGGTATGCCCTGTGGCAGAAAAGGGTTAATATAAACCAGGTAAGGAACATCCAAAAAGTATAGACGAGGATCTAAAAGATGAGCAAGCAAGAGTAATTCATCTTGCTGGCACCCACCTTAGGAGGTTATATGTAAGTCTACATGAAAGAAGCCTGTAGTACTGCCCTGCAACATGTATAATCATATACAGCGAACGGAAATCAAGGCAGATCACCTGACATTTCGTTTTGATGTCTTTCATTCAGCATATGGATCCTACATACTGTGAGGTTAAATTTTTCATTCACTGTCCATCAGCACGAATACTTTTCATGTGTCCAGGAAAACATGACTGATCTGGGAACCTCATATGTATGGCACACACTTTGGTATCTGTTTTCTACATGTAACTTGCACATATGTATGTTACGTTATCCATACATATCATTTTCAGTTTTGTCTTTATATTTTGTAGATTTTCTTTTCTGCGCTATTAATATGGAGATTTTTGGGAATTATATATCCGTTTATCAATTCTGCCTTATTCACCAGATCACAATTACTTAACCCCATTCACTACCAAGTGATTTAAAAACAAACACTGCCAGGAACCAGTGTTTTTTTGAAGACTAATTTTGAATTAATTATGAAGTATGAAATATTTGGGAATATTCCCATTGTTTTCCCTACTGTCATAACATATTTGGCAGTCAGGTGTCCAATTGGAGTTACTACCCTTACAACTGCAACTCGTGGCTCTGTGTACTATCATCTGGAGAAAGGTCTGTTAGTGCTAGCACCTCGGGCATCATGCCAACGGTGCTAAAACTTTAAGGGTATGTTCTGGAGCCCAAAACCAAATGAAATTAATTTGCCCCAAAAAATTTCATTTGCTTTTGTCCTGCTCAACTGCAGATCGAGAAAACTCTATATTGGGCACCTGATGGTGCCTTTGACAATCCTAGTTATCTCGAGCTCAGAAGTGAAGGTGTTAAAAGGATCCTCTTGTCTTTTGTCAGTTTCCAAAATTTGCTCACCTCTTTCTGTACCTGACAAGTCCGTGCCCATTCCCTGCTTCCTACCCGCGCACCATTATGCCAGCTGAGTTGCTGAGTTGACGCTGTCTGCTGAACTTTCATCGTGTTAGGCGTGGGCACTTGAGACTAGCTAAGTCTGTATTTGACCAGTACTCACACGATGAAAGTTCAGCAGACTGCATCAACTCAGCAAAACTGACACGTAGAAAGATGAATCCAGTTGAAACCTTTAATGATTAGACTGACAATCTTGGTAATAGTGTACAGCAATGCAGGTGAAAAGACATTCGTTCTGTCCAGCATTGAGCTAAGATGGCTGCTAGTGACCAGTAAATACCTCAGCACAAGACTGAGGAAAAAGGGGTGGAGCTAGCTGGAAGCAGCAAGGCTATGGTGACCCAGCAGGAACAAAATAGCTATGAAATCATAACTGTAAGCAGTAAAAAGCAGATTCAATACATAACATTAAAATATACAAATAAATTCTGAATCATGGGGAATGACAATAATCCTCAGGGGATATACTACTAATAGCAAGAGACAAGCTGTGCAGCACTAATGAGGAGCACGCTGGCGTTTGTCCTTCGCCTGCTGCAGTGCAGAATGTCCTCCATGGCCCTCCTGCCAGGTCCCTCTCTCATTTCCTGCTGTGTAGAGTCCTGTTAGGATCCCAAAAGCTGAAATAAACCAAAATGGTCCCAGGCATTCCAGAAAAGCAATGATCAACCTGTATAGGATCTGCTGGAAGTACATTGCAAGCCTCAGACTGAGCACAATCAAGCATGCCCCTTTAAATCTAGACCACGAAGTTGTGCAATATATTGTTAAGGTGGTCACAATCTTCTTTTTTCTTCTCAATCTCAATTTGTCCTGGTAATAGGCAGTAATAATAATTATGCAAGTGCAGACTTCATTGTTTACTGAAGGGGAAGAAGACATTTCAATGCCTTTGATTTCTCTGCTAGTAATACCTGTGTGCAGTTACTTTCTGTCAGCTTCAAAGACTCCGAACGAATGAAGCACTTGTATTCAGACACTTACAAAACCCTGAAGTATAATCAATAAGTATGTGCAGAGAGGACACAGCAGCAAATTGGGGTATTTTTTTATTCCGTAAAGCATAGTGTTACAATTGAATATACTTCCCTTTTCAACCATCTTTTTTGCACATAGTTTGCTGAATCCACTGACTTGTCTAACTGTATAGATCAGGGCAGCTTTTTATTTATGCTTATAACAAAAGAGTTTATGGCACACGGCTGTTAGTTATCTTAACCCTTTAACACCAGGCAGATTATGAAGACGTTAAGTTTTTAGACCACTGTATATGAGATGTGGTTACTATTATATTATTGTTATCCCATTTATTATTAGAACGGATACGAAAATTAAACAAAATAACTAAACCTATTCTAGCATAAATGAAACTAACAGGGTTATTCAGAGAGAGGTGAAAAGCAGGAGAATGACTGGGGAATTGAAATTTTTAGGTCAAAATAGCCGATTTGGAAAGTGAGATTAATGGGAGAATTATTTTGACCTAGAATTTTCCATTCTCCAGCCATTCTCCTGCTTTTCACCGCTCTCTGAATAACCCTGAATGACGTAGTTTTATGAGACGTTTCTGTAACCTTACACTTAGGGCTAAAGATTATTCAATGCTAAAAATATTCCCGTTTTCATTCAATATCTATTAACCACTTGAATGCTAAGGACGCGCTCAGCGCCTCCTCAGCATTCCCGCTGGTGTGCTGAGGACGCGCTGAGCGCGTCCTCACATTGGGGTCAGCGTTCGGCCGGGTTCCGGCCGATCGCTGGCCCCTCCGGTGCGGGCTGACATCCTGGATGTCAGCCGCGCATCCGGACCAGCAGCCGCCAGCATTAGGTGTCATCGCGGGGGCGCGATGACACCTAATTCAGGCGCCCCCCCCGCATGTGCGGAGGAGGCGCCTGAAAGGGAGGGGGGGGAGGTCCTTCGGACCTCTCTCCCTCCCGATCGGCGGCGCACAGGGGATTAACCCAGGCATCATTTGGAAGGGCACAGCCTGCCCTTCCAAATGATGCCTGGCATTAACCCCTGGGGAGCTGGATCGCGAATCGGCGCTGAAAAGCGCCGGTTCGCGATCCTTTCCCGGAGCTGGCCGACATCTTGGATGTCGGCCAAGCCTCCGGGAACTCCCCCAGAGGACTGGCGTCATCGTGCGTAGCACGATGACGCCAGTCCTAGACTTAACCCCTAACTGCCACCAACTGTGGAGATAGGGAGTTCCAATGAACTCCCTATCTCCCGATCCGTGGCAGTTAGGGGTTAAATTTTGGTATCGTTGGATCGGCCAGAGCATGGCCGTTCCAACGGTACCAAACACTACAGTGAAAAATTTTGTAAAAAAAAAAAAAAAAAAGAAAAAGAAAAAAAAATTAAAAAAAAAATTAAAAAAAAAATTAAACACTTTTTTTTTTTTTTTTGGGTTTGTTAATGCAGCAATATTGTTCCCATTTCAATTATAATGTGAACAATGATGCTGCACTAACGATTTTTGTATGCGGTGCGTTTGTTAAAAATAGTGTCATTTTCCCCAAAAAAAAATGTAACGAGACCCCATCTCTAATTTTTTTAACAAGCGCACCCCATACAAAATATAACCGCAATTGCTCGCATGTTAAAATGTGGAAAAAACACTTTACACATTGTAAATTATTGAAAATACATATTTTATTGCATTTTTTGTTATAATATACAGACATGACATAACGTATACATATAATAATGACATATTATGAATCTACCGAGTCTGACGGAAAGAACGATATATAATATGTCTGGGTCATATACTAAAATAAGCCTTCAAAACACGTTTAAACATGATGCGCAAAACAGGTAAAAATGACCTCAGCATAGGGGCGGGAAAAGCCTCAGCAGCGAAAGGGTTAAACCATTTATCCTTTTAATTTGCAGGATTTTTTTGGTAAAACAAAAATCCTGATTAATAGCGTTTTTTCTTTTTTCTGTAACAGACCTTTCTGTTATTATTCATAGGACCTTATATGTTAACGTCAGACAATTTCATCCTGTAGTTTTTTTTGCAAACAGCTTTCAAATTTATAAATTTTCAATCGTTTTTTTTATTTGTTTTTTTACCTGTTTGTCGGCTTGTTGGATTTTTCCGGCAGCTGGTCGGCACTGTGTTTGGCGGCTTGTCTGCTATTTTTGGGTGCTTTCGGCGTGTTTGCGCCGGATCATCGGGTACATTTGGCGGGTTTTCTGCTGCATCTTGGCTTAATCCGGTCTTTAGGATCGTATCGCCGGGTTATCGGCAGATTTTCGGATGATTTTTGGATCCGATCTCTGCACTTCGGGGACCTTGCGGTGAATGCTGAATTCACCGCAGGTCAGGGAATTTGATTCCCTGAAGTACAGGGAACGAGAGAGCACCGACATTTCGTTGGTCTCTGAATAACCCTTTAAGTGTGGGTGCTTCTCAATTCAATGTAACACAACAAACCTGGAGGAGAGCACTCCATTAACACACTCAAAGACATTCAACAGCAGCCCATACATTTACGCAAGCTATCAAGCCGGAGTGCAGTAGATTAAATAAATGATTGAGATAGGATACCGTATTTTTGATAGCAGTGGAGGTAAAGAACAAAGATGCTTTCACTACAGTGTAATAATAACACTAATATTCACTTTATTGTAACTTGTATAAAGGTGGGTGAGTTTTTTATTGATTCAACAGTGGACTATGATAACAAATGACAAAATATTATTTTTCTAATAATTCAAATTTATTTATTTTCATAGGTTAGAAAAAAATAATAGAGAATAATTGCCTACTGTTCAGTGTGAGCAAGAACAGTGTCAGAAAAACATCGGAAGAAGGCTGGGGTCAGACCAGCGCACTTTTAACGTGCGTTCTGGCGCACATAATTACGGCCGCACTAGCAGCAGATGACAGGCAATGACGGCCAATATACGATGTACGGCCGCACAAAAGTCCGGCCGTGCAACGCAAGTGGAATTTGAACGCATTTTTTTGAGAACACAGAACCGCTAGTACTGACGTACTGAGTGCGCAGCTGCGGCATAGCGGCGTGATTAGGAGATGTCAGACGCTGCTAATGTCCAGCCTACATAAGGCCCAGACGCAAAAAGAGTTTTATTGACATCTGTACAAAATCACGCCCGAAAATGCGCGTCGTCTGACCGTTTTTGCGCATTCCGTGAAAAAATCCTTCAATGCGTTCGGACGCACTTTTTCACGTTCGCGGGGAAAAATGCTTTCGTCTGACACTAGCCTAAGAGAGACATACAGGGGGTAAAAGACGGACAGGGAAGGTTGACATGTGATGGTTAACATTTTCTTTTAGGCCCTAGGAGTAGTCGGGCCAGACACGTTCTGAGAACGAACTGTGGTTATTAAAGGGAAAAAATAAGCATGACAGACATAGGGCAGTATTACAAAGCTGGTGCTAACTTAACCAGAGCTGTTGTAAACTTTCCAGAGACATTATAGTCTATGGGGTTGTTAAGTTTACAACAGCTCTGGTTAAGGTTGGGGTCAGACGAACGCAGTGCGAACGCGCGTGCAGCCGCACTTTATTACGGCTGTAGTAGCAGCAAATAACGTCCGATGACGGCCAATATACGAAGTACGGCCGCATGAAAGTTCGGCCGCGCAATGCAAGTGGCAAACTAACGCATTTTTTCAAGAATATCGAACCGCTAGTACTGATGCACAGAGTGCGTTGCGTCGGCATTTCGGCATGTGTGCGTGATTAGGAGACGTCAGGCGCTGCACATGTCCGGTCAACATCACATCCATTTGTTTTTAATAGCTCCGTCAAAAATCACGCACGAAAATGCGCATCGTATGACCGCTATTGCGTTTTCCGTGAAAAAATGCTTCAATGTGTTCGGACGCACTTTTTTACAGACGATGCAAAAAATGCGTTCATTTGACCCTAGCCTAAGGCTAGGGTCAGACGAACGCATTTTTCACGTTGTCCATGAAAAAGTGCGTTCGAACGAATGGACGTATTATTTCACGGAATACGCGATAGCGGTCATACGATGCGCATTTTCGTCCGTGATTTTGTACGGATCATCAATAAAACCCTTTTTGCGTCTGGACGTTTTGTTGGCCGGACATGAGCAGCGTCTGACGTCTCCCAATCACGCAAACACGCCGCTATGCGGCCGCAGCGCACTCTGTACGTCCGTACTAGCGGTTTGACGTTCTCGAAAAAATGCGTTCGTTTGCCACTTGCGTTGCACGGACGAACATTTGTGCGGCCGTTCGTCGTATGCTGCCCGGCATTGGACGTCATTTGCTGCTAGCACGGCCGTGATTTCGTGCGGCTAAACGCACGTTAAAACTGCGTTCGTCTGACCCTAGCCTAAGTTAGCACCAACATTGTAATATAGCCCATAAAGTTGTGCGACAGGTACCCCTTTGCAACATAAGTAGTCCCAGTCTGCTAGTGTCTATGAGGAGGGCGTTGTCGTTTGTGAACTGGAGGATTTTGGGAAATTGGGAAAGGTTCCTTTTTGGAACCCTGGTAGGATTTCCTTGTGCCAGTAATATCACCTTTGAGTATGTTTTTAATGGTGACCCTGAGCAGCATCAACCAGGCTTCATTTGAATGTATTTGTTTTATCTTTCATCAGGCAGCAGACAATTTTTTTTTTTTGAGGAAGTATTTTACCAGGAAGGATACATTGAGATTTCTCTCGTTTTCTAGTATGTCCTGGGTGGTGAGTATGTACCGTTAGGTGTCTTGCCCAAGGACACTTACTGGAGAGGTGCTCTTGCCGGGATTGAACCTGTGTCTCCCTCCACGGTTATAGAGCAGTGATGTTACCTCTACTCTACCCAGCCTGTACAATTAAAATTATACCTGTAATTAATTTATATCTGTAACAGAGAGCTTCGAGTTAATCAATAGTATTGTTAAAATTGTTATTAGCAGCTGTAAAAACAATGCAATCGATGCTCTAAAGAATCATGTAATTGCAATTGCTGGAAAAAACCTTCTCTACTGGAAAGAGTTAAAGCCGTTTTATTATGACACAAAATTAAGCATTTTAAATCGCCTGCATTTCACTTGAACACAAAGCAGATTAAAAGAAAAAAAGTGTCCCAAATTGTTGAATTGTTTTGTGAGTGGACGTCTCTCACATTGAGCGCCTAAGTGAGTTGTGACTGCGCGTTTGACTTGAGACGGGAGGTAGCAGCTTTCTAATTGAGGTCTGGGAGCACTTTGGGAATGTTATTAAACGAAACAGAAGAAGCATAATACAGTAACAACAAGACGGCACCTGGTGTCAGCTCATAATTGTGTTATACAAGGGGCATGTTAGACCCTCGTGCCGTTAGAACTTGATCTACTTCCACTTAGACGCTTATCGGTCTCTTGGAGGTTTGAGTTACGAATATGGCCGGTTTGATGGCATTGTCCTAAGGGGATGGAATTACATTTTAATGTCTGTCTATCTTGTATCAAACTCCAAATTCTTCATGGCTAGGGCTGAGTGATATTCTAATAGAGACAAATTAATACAATCTGCTTGTTTCCTATTTTCATCATCCGAAAGACAAAAGAAACAAAGCAGGCTGTGTTTTCACTAATGAAATCCGTCCTGTTTGTATACGGTACCTCCTTCCAGACCGATGGCAAAGAGATTAGAACTTGTAGCCACATCTGGATTAAAAGCACCAGTTCCCCTCAGCAAAAGTTTAATAGGACTGCAGTAAAGTCTATGTGTGTATTCACACCTCCACTGCCAAGTTTAAGGCTAGGGTCAGACGAAAGCATTTTTCCCCGCAAACGTAAAAAAGTGTGTCCGAACACATTGACGTAGTTTTTCACGGAATGCGCAAAAACGGTCAGACGACGCGCATTTTCGTGCGTGATTTTGTACGGATCGTCAATAAAACTCTTTTTGCGTCTGGACGTTATGTAGGCCGGACATTAGCAGCGTCTGACATCTCCTAATCACGCACACACGCCGCTATGCCACAGCTGCGCACTCAGTACGTCAGTACTAGCGGTTCAGCGTTCTCAGAAAAATGCGTTCAAATTCCACTTGCGTTGCACGGCCGGACTTTTGTGCGGCCGTACATCATATATTGGCCGTCATTGCCCGTCATCTGCTGCTAGTGCGGCCGTAATTATGTGCGCCAGAACGCACGTTAAAAGTGCGCTGGTCTGACCCCAGCCTAACTTGTGTTCGGAACTTAAAGTATAACTATTAGCTTTGTTTCCTTCTTACTTTCAAAATGGATCAAGTCACGAAACGAGCAGCAACACAATATGAAATAAATATTGGACTTTATCAAACTAACATATCTGTATAATTAACAAAATCAATATAATAATACACAAACTCAAGCATGTTCTTAGCTAATATTTGGAAACGTTTTAGTGGGTGGATTTAGATGACCCATACATCCTGCCCCAGGTAATGTTTACTTACAGGGTAATTCAAAGAGATTCGAAAAGTCACTGCACGTTCGGTGACTTTTCGTTCTCTTCAATTCGGTTCCTTTTGCCAATCCCATTTTGGTGACCCTGCGGTGTATTCAGCAAACACCACAGGGTCCCCGAATTGCAGGGAAAAGCTGCCGCAAAGCTGACGAAAACTAACCGCAAAACCCGGCGAATGCACGCCGAAAACCTGCAAAAACATATGGATTGACCTGCCGAAAACCATGGAAAAACCCGAGCAGGAGCCGATCGCAGCCGCCGGAAAAAGCCGACACTGCAGCCGAAGGAAGTGAATAAATTAGGAAAACAGTTTGCTTGAATGTTCTTTTGAAGTGAAACGCTGTTTGCAAAGAAACTACTGAGCGAAAATGTGTGAAATTTGCATATGAGGTCCAGGGAATGATAATGTAATTGCTGTTACAGAAAAAATATGTAAAATTAAAAGAAAAAAAAAAATCCAGAAAAATGTTTAAAATATCCTAAAAAATCTATAGATAAAGAGACTCTTTACTGCAGAATTTTATAATGAACGGTTTATTAGATATTGAATTAAAACGGGAATATTTTTAACATTGAAGTTTATGGGATTCTCCTGAATAAACCTGTTGAATTAACCCTTTCGCTGCGGTGGACGCGCTCAGCGCGTCCAACCGCATGTAGCGTTCCATGCGGTGGACGCGCTCAGCGCGTCCTCTCTTTGGGGTCAGCGTTCGGCCGGGTTCCGGCCGATCGCTGGCCCCCCCGGTGCGGGCTGACATCCTCGATGTCAGCCCAGCACCCGGAACCGCCGCCGGAGTAATTAGGTGTCATCGCGGGGGCGCGATGACACCTAATTCAGGCGCCCCCCGCATGTGCGGAGGAGGCGCCTGAAAGGGAGGGGGGAGCTCCTTCGGACCTCTCTCCCTCCCGATCGGCGGCGTGCAGGGGGTTAACCCAGGCACCGTTTGGAAGGGCACAGCCTGCCCTTCCAAATGGTACCTGGCATTAACCCCATGGGGGCCGGATCACGAATCGGCGCCGAAAAGCGCCGGTTCGTGATCCTTTCCCGGAGCTGGCCGACATCTTGGATGTCGACCAAGCTTCCGGGAATGCCCCCTGAGGACTGGCGTCATCGTGCACAGCACGATGACGCCAGTCCTGGAGTTAACCCCTAACTGCCACCAATGGTGGAGATAGGGGGTTCCAATGAACCCCCTATCTCCCGATCCGTGGCAGTTAGGGGTTAATGTTTGGTATTGTTGGATCGCCCAGAGGATGGCCGTTCCAACAATACCAAACTTGACTATGAAAAAGTTTTTTTAAAAAAATTAAAATAAAAATAAAAAAATATTTAAAAAAAATTATAAAAAAAAAAATAAACAAGTTTTTTTTTGGTTTGTTTCAATTATAATGTGAACAATGATGCTGCACTAATGATTTTTGTATGCGGTGCGTTTGTTAAAAATCGCGTAATTTTCCCCAAAACAAAATGTAACGAGACCCCATCTCTAATTTTTTTAACAAGCGCACCCCATACAAAATATAACCACAATTGTTCGCATGTTAAAATGTGAAAAAAAACCACTTTACACGTTGTAAATTATTGAAAATTCATATTTTATTGCATTTTTTGTTATAATATAGAGACAGGTCATGACGTATACATATAATAATGACATATTATGAATCTGCCGAGTCTGACGGAAAGAACGATATATAATATGTCTAGGTCATATAATAAAATAAGGCTTCAAAACACGTTTAAACATGATGAGCAAAATCGGTAAAAATTAGCTCAGCACAGAGGCGGGAAAAGACTCAGCAGCGAAAGGGTTAAACCACCGCATGGCAGGGCATTTCGGGAACCGTTCACAGCTGGTTTGTGTTCTCTGAATAGCCGAAGCAGTGCTTTTTTATGGGGATTTCACTGCCCTCGAACAGACACCGAACAGGCACCGTATGTGCAGGCAATTCGCCAGGATTTGGCGAATTGCCTGCTCTCTGGATAGCCGAATGGCCAGGAAAGGTAACCGAACGCTGATTTTCAGCGTTCGGTTACCTTTCGCAAGCAATTCGGATCTCTTTGAATAACCCTGTAAGTGAAGACGATCAACAAGGAAACAGTGAATCATGTGACCCTTTATATAATAAAAATAATAGCTCATGTTTGCTTTTGCTCGTGTGTGTCTTACTTTCTGTTAGTTTCTCTATAACCATGGACTTATCACCGTGACTACTTATCCATCTTCTTATACTGCGTTACATTTTTAAGACTATTGCATTACATTGAGGCTCTTTATTGTTCATTTTGTTCCAGTTTTATGTTTATGGCTCCTAATTAGAATTTTGTGGCTTTGTACACATATCCCTTCCCTACTATACTTTGTACCAACTGCTCTAATCCTGCTTTACTAAATGGTGGATTCTTACAAATAATATAACCCTACATTTCCTCTTATTTCTACATTCCTCGGGTACTATCACACTCTTTGTGCAAAAATGTACGTGGGCGCAAAAATGCATTAATGCGAGGGACAAAACGATTTGCGCTGACCGTCGTATTACTACGTTCGCGCAAACGATGCGCGTTAATGTCTAACGCGAGTGACCCTGCACGAACCCTGCGCGAGCGCAAGTTCGTGCGCGCATCCCATACTTAACATTGTGAGCACAAATGCGTTCGTGTGCTGGTATGCGGATGGTATTACAATCGATGCGCAAATTTATACGAACGACATTTGCGCACGCAATTTTAACGTCTTTTAAAAGCTGGTGTTAATGACAAATCTGAACGTACTGGCCGAAACCAAATACACCACCCCGAAAAAAAAAAATACAGCACAGAATAATTACACATTCTACGCATACCCAAACAATAAAATAGAGAGGTTGTGCGTGTTTTTATTATTGCTGCAACATATATACACAGATTGATTTTGACACGCGGAAAAACTGAACGGGAGGCAATTGTGGTTCTTAATTTAGATTGGCTGAATCGCGTGAAAAAACAGTCTGCCCACCAATTCGTGCGCGCAGATTTAATTTGCGCGCGTTTTTGCATGTCTTTTTTACGCGCAATATTTTTTGACGGATGAAAAAATGCGGTCGGATCGTAATACCAGCGTTAATTTACACGCGTTAACCTTTAACGCTGCGCGCAAAAAAATTATGCACTGCGCGTGCGAATTCGCGCAGAGAATATAATAGAGCCCCTCATGTATTATCATTTTGTATACATACAGAATAAGACAGTTTTCACATGCTTACCCATATTGTCCAATTGTTCCCATAAGTCTTTGCTTTTCAATTGTATTTTATGTCTTGATAATGGTGCGAGCGATTACAGCAAGATAACACTTGCCAATTTCATATTAAAGGGTTATTCAGAGAGCACTGAAATGTCACCTACATGTCGGTGCGCTCTCGTTCCACACACTTTGGGGGATCAAATTCCCCGACCCTGCGGTGAATTCAACATGCACCGCAGGGTCCCCAAACTGCGGGGAAAGGCCTCTGCAAAACCGCCAAAATTATCAGATCTGATAATTTTGGTGAGTCTGCTCTTTTTTTAAAAAAAAAATTGACAGAAATTATCAGATCTGATCCGATTCGATATCTTATCTGATCCTATAAGCCGCCGCAAACATGCCGCCCCCCACCGCTGCAAACACGCTGCCTGCAGCTACCAACTCGCCGGGCAGCCGCCAAATCCAGCTGACAAGCCGGCGAGCACAGCGCCGACCAGCCGCAGAAAAAGGCCAACAAGCCGCCGGACGGGTAAAAAAGAAAAGAAACCATTGAAAGTGTCAAATTTGAAACGCTGTTTGCAAAAAAAATCCTGGACGAAAATGTCTGGAATTAGCGTATAATTATGTATAATTAAAATTTATGGTTTGGAGCATAAAAACTAATAGACCTGTTGTTAAAAAAGCAATATATTATTTTGTGGGTGTAAAAGAGCTACTTCATAACTCAAAATGTCTTTGAAAAAGTCAAAGGTTTTTTGGACTGAATCGTCTTTTGTGGTGTGTCTAAATAAGATCTCAAGAGATAAACTTGCAAATTCTCCAGTTGTTCTTAACCTGATGGAATGAGTTATATCTAACAGATACACGGGCTTTCCAGCTATTCCCTATATTGTAAATTGTCAATTAATTAAACTTCTGTCTTATTTATGTTTGTCTCTGTTAACTAAATTTGCAATAGAATCTGCTAAATTAACATGTTAGTGCAATATAGGATTTTTTCAATAGTATTAATAATAATATTAATTTGAAGGTAATCACTGACTTAAATAATGATTTATTTATAGTACAGTTTAAAAAATATTTTTTTCCGTTAAATGTGAAAATACAGTTGAGGGTAGAGATTAATCAGTTTAATTACAGTTGTATCGGGAATGAGAGCTGTCATTAAACTGGACAGTTAACATAGTTAACATTTTTAGCCCATGCTAATGACCTCAATTTCGTGTCATATTTGTGTGGTTCAGCAAAAAAAAAAAAATATATGATCCATCTAACTAGACATTTACCATCTAAGTTAAACTATAGATCTGGAAGGGAAAACAATGTACTGTACGTTCAACATTAGAAATAAGCCCCCCTTTTAATTGCAAAATTGTGGGTTTATTGATTGAGTAGAGACACATTTGGGATCAATGTCACCCTAAATGTTAATGTCCAGTGCTTAGTGAAAGAGCATCAAAGGACATTTTAATGTCACAGAGTTTCTAGGGGAATTTTTAAGGAATGGTTTTGATTGGGCAACCTATGAATGAAAAGGACAACAGGCAGACAAATGTAGGAACAAATGGGATAGCAATTTTCTTCTAATTAAACCATACTTGAGATTGATTTTTAGGCAAAAGTTTATGTCATATAGATTTCTCATCTCTGCCGACATTTAAAAGTCAGAGTGTATGTTTCCTGTATGCTTATGCTGCCTGATATGATGGAACGAAAGTGTGTCGGATGACAATAGCAGGATAGGTCATATGTTCTTCACTTATAACAGATATTATCGGGAGTCTATAATATTCTAAGCAGCTGTTTTTTTTCATCCAGATATTGGGGCTTTGGAAACCAGTCATAGAAGGGATGCCTGAAAACTGAATTGGTCCTGCTCATGGTCTTGCACAGAGGTGCCTACTAGGGGAATTTTTCCTGTCAATATTTAAAGTCAATGGCTACACTTTTTTGGATGTTTCTTATCTAGGTCGCTATAATGATTTGAAAATTGACTGTTTACAGTTTCTACAGTTTGTAGTTAATAAGCATTCTACACGTGCACACAATAATGATATCAACTGTCCTCCATATTCATCTTTAAGTCATTGTAAACACTTAATAGATGATCTTAATCTGGACCGTGATAAATCTCATGGAAATTGACTATTTGTAATCACAATTCCAAGTGATTTTCCATGAAACTACTGGCAGGATCCATTGTTTTTTTTTTTTTTTCTGAAAACCCTCATTTCATTAATAATACAGTAAAAATCATTATGACTATTTACAATCTGTTTTATTTTTTACCGTTGTAGCCGTATTTGATAATGCCCAAAGAACTAAAACTGTGTAAAATCATCTAACTGAATGTCCTGACATCGGGCATTCAGCAGCCGATGCAGGGAACACGAGCTGCAACTGTAACTCAAGTTTGAAGTAGATGGCACCATCTACTGGCTAAATATGTTATTACAGTAAAAGAAAACACTGCGAATATGTCCAAACATTTGTTCCCCCTATAATTAATTAACACACACACAGAAAAAATGGCATCCCGCCTGTACTCACCAGAGCGGCTGCAACAGCCAGTTCATGTATAAAACATAACAAGGAAAAAAAAGATGTCATCTGCACTTGTTTCTATATATTTCCATGTGCAACAACACACTGTCAGAGGTTTTAGTTTGCTTAAATGGCCATTGAAGCGTAAGCTCACTCGCCCCATCAAGGCACCTCTCGGTAGAGTGAGTCCTCATCAATATAACAAATCTGCTCCTCTGAGCAACTGCATGCCCTCCTGCTGCTTTTCAGCTAAGGAGAGGCAGAGAAATGGTGAGTTTTATTTATACACACACCAAGCACTTCCCATTTGGAGTTGAAAACAAAAACATGGAAAAAGTAACAGCAGCAAAAATGACTAACTGGTGTTACAGCATAATATACATACATACAGAAAAAATGTCACCGCGCCTGTACTCACCATAGCGGCTTCAACAGCCAGGAATAACAACCCAGTTCATGTATAAAACATAACAAGAAAAAATTAATTTATTAAAAATTATTTTTTTAAAAAAACACTGGTTCCTGGCTATGTTTTTTTTGAAAAATCATCCAGTAGTGAAAGTTTTAAACCTGTCCAACTGAACCACTGAAAATCTGGGCATTTCGACAACATTTCGGTGCAGTTCGGCATTCTCTGAATAGATTAACCATTACTTCTTTGTGGAACAATTTCACTGCCACCGAAGATCCCCGAATTGCAGCGATTTGCGGTGAGCTGCACTGTAAGACAGATTTTTAAATAGCCAAACTGTCACAAAATTGCACTGTAATGTGAAATTCACTGTTCGGTGTAATTCAGTGGCACTTATGGAATAACCCTTTAACCCCATAATGACCAATGACGCACAGGTTACATCATACGAAAAGTTTGGCTAATGACCAAGGATGTACCCTGTACGTCATGGAGCTAGGGGGCTCTTGCTCCCTATACTTACCTCTCTGGCCGGGGTCCTGTGGTAGCATGGCCTTTCCAATGCCACTTAACATGACCATGATTGGTGTAAAAAGAAAAAATTTATTAAAACGTGTTTCCTTTTTCTTTTTACATTTTTTGTATGATGAAACTGGACTTCAAATGGTGTTTAAACATGATGAGTACAAAAAGGCCAAAATGAGCTTAGCACACAGAGGTGAAATGGCTCAGCAGTGAAGGGGTTAAAAAGCAAAGAAACATGTAAATATTGGATATTTCTAAACACAGGACAAAATTTTGAAACCATTTAAATATGCACAAAAAGTGGTTTTGCGCACTATTCCCTACCAGGACGGCTGCATAAACTAGAGGTATCCAGCCCACTTCATGTACAAAACATAACAAGAAAAAAGAAAGTTTAGCATTTGCACTTACCCCTATGGTTCCATGCAAAAGAAAACAGATGTTTTAGTTTCCTATAATGGCCATTAAAGTGTTAAGTCCACCTGCCACGTCATGGCAACCTCCTGTTAGGTGGGTCCTAACCTAATGTAACTACAAATTGCTTGCCAGCAACTGCATGTCCTCTTGCTGCTTCCCAGCTAAGAGAAAAAAAATGGTGGGTTTATATTTATACCCTCACCAAGACATTTCCACTTTGGAATTGAAAAAGAAAACACTGAAAGGGACAGCAGCAAAAACTTACCTGGCTTGGGTTACAACAAAATATACAAATATGCACAAAAAGTGGTTAGAAACTAATTAGCTGAGGTGGGGGTTTTTTTTACGGCGTTTGTAGATTTTGGGGGTCAAAGCTCGAAAGAGTGGTTTTTTTTGTTGTTTTTTTCAGCATATTTCATAATTTTTTATAGTCAATTATATGACATGATGAAAATAATGGTATCTTTAGAAACCTATAACATGTGTGGGTTCCATAAACGAGGAGGAAAATTAGAGCTAAACACAAACATTGCATCAATGAAAATACAGCAGTTGGTACTTTTGGACAGACAATGGTAAAACCGCCTTGTCACTATAGGGTTAAGTAGAAGGTAAGCAAAATACTGAAATATTGACACATTTTTACAGATGTACTGTAAAACAAACCACTATTAAGCACACAAATACTGAGTGAGTTAAGCATAAAGGGATACTCTAGGCAACATGACCACCTAAGCTTTTTTAGGTGGTCATGATGACCTAAGTATGCCCTTTTCTTTCCTCACCCTTCCGCTGAGCCGATCGGCTGAAACAGATGAGAGACGCGGAGGACTTTCCTCCGCCCTCCCAGCTGTCAGTCAGCAGAGCAGGATTTGTATTTCCCTCTTTTGCCGACTATTGCCGACTAGGAGACGTCATTGCGCTTTCAGCGCAGTAGCTGGCGGGAGCGAGCCGTCGGCAAGTCAGCGGCTGTGATTAGTGTTGCGCGCATCCTCTTGCGCATAACACTAATCAAAGAAGGTGGAGCTGTCAAACTTCTGGGTTCAGAAAGCTTGAAGAGAAAGAGGAGGGAGGCGCGGGATTGGGAAAAAAGACGACGTGTGAAAATGCTTCCGTTTTAAGGTAAGTATAACATAAAAAAAAATGTAGAACGACTAGGTAGGGCAGTAGCATTTGTAGAGTTTGAGAGTTTTTCTCTCTTTTTTGTGTTTTTCGTCAATTCCTACAATGCCTAACCTCACTACCTAATAATACCCACAAAAATACAATCCAAAAGTACCATTGAATGAAGACACCCACAGTCTTCGCCGTCAGCATTCCACTCAAGGGACCTGCAACTAAAACTAAAAACCATAAAACCTGCAAAATGACACGAACCAATGCAAATATTATAATTGAAAGGGGATCATAAACAAAAAACATAATAGGGTGACATTTTACATGAGTACCTTGGCAATCCTAATGCAATCGGCTGCTTGAACCATTTGGAATTAAAAATAATTGACCAATCAGGATCTAATTTTGGGAAACAAATCTGGGTAGTATTGAAAAAATATTTTACACTAGTTCACTGGTTTGTTGCTTATTTTATGATCTGTGGATTTTAGCCAGCATTTAATTTAAATTCTGGCCAATGAGAGAGCTTGAAAATGGAAATCTGTAATGGTTGTATGAGTGCTCTTTGTATTGCAATTGAGTGTTTTCTATGCAGCCATCCCTTTGGCTACCCGAAGCTCATTTCTGATACAGCTATTATATATATATCCTGTATTATATATTTTTTTTTCTAATTTTTATTTTGAGAACTCGGCAGCATAATAATAGATAAAGAAAAGAAAAGTGGACACGCAGGACCACCTGGGTGCAGACATAGAGGGCTAATCAACAAAATAAAGGGCATCTGTAGCACAGAATGTAAATGTCCGCAAGGGCCCAAACCCTGGGGTGTCCAGTGAGGTGAGGCCAAAACGCAGATCCCACCAATGGGAGCGGCAGCTCAAAAAATACAACAGATCAGGGACAATTTTTTTTATATAACAAGAAAAAAGTCGCTGGGACCGGGCAATATATAATCAAAGCCCGGTCCTCCTCTGGTTTATAATTAATGTCCTTCATTTATTTTTATTTTTTAACCTTTTTTGTTTTTAATTTATGGGCCGTTTTTAGAAAGGGCTGATGGTGAGGACCAAGGGCATAGTGTATATAGTTGGATCCCAGTCAGAACACCTCAGTCGCAAGTGCCTTTGGGCAAGACACCTAATGATACGGATTCGCCTACCTCACTATATACAAAACAACAGAAGGTTGCACTCAATCTCAAAACTAAGCGGGTGCATCTAAGACAATAAATACAAAACACCAAGAAAGAGCACTCCATATTATTGACCACCTTCTTCCATCATTTTCTGCGGCAAAAAAAAGCACAGTTTTAAAAATATTAAAAAAACCTGACTGAGGGTTTTTGTTCACAGGTGCCCCTGTAAGTCCAGATTCGGTCAAGTTAGATAGGACCTGTCAAAGATGAGGTACATTGGAGACTGTAACAGGCTTAAGCAAATTATGATCGTAACTTTGTGAACTGAATCCCCATCATTTATTACCTCAGTCAGATTTTTTGAATATTTTTAAAACTGTGCTTTTTTTTGCCGCAGAAAATGATGGTGGTCAATATTATGGAGTGCTCTTTCTTGGTGTTTTCTATCTCACTATATATATATATATATATATATATAAAAAGTACACTAGCTGAGCACTCCAGCTTCCACGTTCCCCTAATGCTTGGTGCCTGCCGAATTAGGCTGGATATCAAGCAATTTTAAAGAGAGGATGGCGGCAATCCAGGACGGTAAACAAACCAAACATTTTATTCCAGAGTCGTCAACGTTTCAGCCCTGGGTCAGGGCTGAAACGTTGACGACTCTGGAATAAAACGGTTGGTTTGTTTACCGTCCTGGAGTGCCGCCGTCCTCTCTTTAAAATTGCTATATATATATATATATCTTATAGATTGTAAGTTCCCATGAGAACAGGTCCTCCAACCATGATGTATCTCTTTGTAAAGCTATTTCTGCTGTTCTAATATATCACCACCCTTGTTCATTTATGTTCTTGTAAACCATTATTGTGATAATTGCAATTATTACATTTATTATTTTAAGGAATATTTTCCATAAAGTTTACATGTAATATTATTATAAAGTTTCCGAGCGATAAGGTCATATTTATGAAGAGAGTTAAACTAAACAAAAACATCACATGTAAAATTGTCTGTATAGCATATTTAGTTGTTCTACATGATAAACACACTTTAAGTGCACATATATAAAATGTTTTGACTACTTTCTCTTTTTAAACATTTTAGTCAAGTCAAGCTTTTCTGCATTTGCTTTGTAATTGGGCACTTTAAATCACTAAGTAGCTGATAATGTACTTTAGTACTAATTCTGTACTCCAAAAGCTTTGTAAAAGCATAAAATATTTTAGCAATTTATGGTACTAAAGGAGATATAGAAAAAGACACAATCAAAGCCATAAAGAATACTCCTCAGAAAAGACGTAAATATGAATTGCTTGTTTTTATATTAATTGTAAAGTATGTTGTGAACATTTTATGTTATTTTAAATCGAAAAAATATTACTACTTTTCCATAATGTCATGTTCTCCAGTGGCAGACGGCCTGAATTCCTTAAAGGGGCACTGTATCAAAAAACTGACTTCCCTTTTCGACCCTTAAATAATTAGGAAGATGCAGCTGACGGCATCTGCCCAAATATTTTTTTTTCTATTTTACATGTAAATACTCACCTTTTCTCCCTTGGTGCGCATTGGTCCTCCCCTTCTGCTCAGGGCATTGGAAATGCGGAAGTTCCTGCAGCTATCTTAAACAATTTGTATATGAATGCAACTTGTGTTACGTATGCTGCACAACATGTACACCGCTCAGGCTGGGGTCAGACCAGCGCATTTTTAACGTGCGTTCTGGCGCACTTAATCACGGCCGCACTAGCAGCAAATGACGTGCAATGACGGCAAATATACGAAGTACGGCCGCACGAAAGTCCAGCCGCGCAACGCAAGTGGAAAATGAACGCATTTTTTCGAGAACGCAGAACCGCTAGTACTTACGTACAGAGTGCGATGCGGCAGCATAGCGGCATGTGTGAGTGAGTAGGTGATGTCAGACGCTGCTAATGTCCAGCCAACATAACGTCCAGACGCAAAAAGTGTTTTATTGACGTTCCGTAAAAAAATCACGCACAAAAATGAGCGTTGTCTGACCGTTTTTGCGCATTCCGCGAAAAAATACGTCAATGCGTTCGGACGCACCTTTTGACGGTCGCTGCGAATAATGCGTTCGTTTGACCCTAGCCTTAGAACTAGCATATTTTGTATGAAATTTCATAATGCCTGCACAGAATGATGGGTGAAGAATGTGAGCATTCAAAGACAGGATGATGTCAGCATGCAGAGCGTGCTAACAACATCGGTTACTGGTTTGGTGACTGACAGATAGGATATTCAAATCCCTGGTGCTGCTTGTGAAGGTGGAGAAACCCCCCCCCCAATTCATACTGTGATATCTTAAAAACAGCACCGGAAGAGAAGGGGGAGAAGAAGGGAGCAAATCCACACAGTCTGCCCTGTTTAAAAAGCTAATGTATGTAGAGTGGCCCTTTTAGTGTGCATTTCCTATATGTGGACGATGAGCTCTAATGAAGGTGCATATCATATAAATAGTATAGAAATGTTACAAAACAGTTTAAAAAGCAAAACATAAATCATTTCATAGTAATCTATAACCTGTTCACTGTGGATGATGCACTTGGAGCATCCTCCGCTTTCCCGCTTGAATGTGGAGAACGCCCTCAGCAAGTCGTCGATGTCCTGCAGCTCGGCACCGATCTGGCACCAATCGTGGACTTCTACCGAAGGGACCTTCCTCCCCCCCACTGTCTTCATGGCATATGGGCACGATGACAGAATCAGCAACAGAATGATCAGCAACAGAACAACCTCCCCCCTCACTCGGACACGGAATTTTCTATGGAGGAGATACGAGGGGTCCTGTATCTCTGAAACTTTCAAACCTTTTTTTTTTCATTTTGGAACATTTTGCTCCGTTTGATATCGTTTTGGATCATTTTTTAATAGTTTGCTATTGTTTCAGATAATTTTCCAGTCATTTGATATAGTTTCGGATCGTTTTCAAGTCGACTTTGAATCGAAATTTCAGCTGATTCATAATAATACTTAATTTTGACGATACGAAATGCACATGTCTACCGATCATTACATCAGAAAGTACACTTCAGGTAAATTGTAACTGTGTAGGGTAAACTGATATATTGATGTGATTTATAAAGTAACAGATATTTGTCCAAATATGAAGAAGTCAATGATGATAGAGCTGAGTAAGGGTGGCCATCCACTGGCACCGAAGTTGGGCGACCGACTTGGTCACCCAATTACGGACAACACCATCGGCCGATCAGGGACGCCCACTGGAAGCTTTTGTGGACAACCCAGGTCAGCCGAGGGAGAGACCGTGAAGGAAAAACCCCCATAAAAAACGAATTTCAGCACCAAGGACAGCCCCGGTCCAGTGCAACCGAAGCAGGGGGGAAAAAATCCTCGTTGAAGGCTGGAGGGGGGATTAACCCCCCTGTCCCTGGTGCTGAAATAGGTTTCAGCAACAGGGACAGCAATGCTGAAGGCAGCCGGCTCAAAAAGAAAAGAAAAAAAGACGAATTCGGCGAGAGAAAAAAAGTCTAGTCTTTTTTAAAAAAAAAAATTGAAACCCAAACTTTTGCCTAAAAAAATCCAGAAAAATACCTCAAAATTTCTAAAAAAAAATCGTTAAATAAAAAGGCTTTTTGCTGCGGATTAAAAAAATAAATGTTTGAATAAAAAAATAAGTATAAACGAAAATATTTTTTACATTGAATCCTATGGGCTTCGCACTGAATCACTTCTCTCTGGGATAATTTCCCTTTTACTGCACAGTGGTTTAACTATATAATTAATCTTTTTCATGTAAATTGGATCAGATCGTCCCGGCATCGTCCGATAAATCCCATTGAAATGGGAAAGATCGTTAGTCTGTGGTAGTCCCAATAAATTATCTGAAATTGTCCGATGGTGGTCGGATTTATTTATTTATTTATTTATAAAGGATTTTACCAGGAAGGATACATTGAGATTTCTCTCGTTTTCAAGTATGTCCTGGGTTCAAGAGCATTGAATGGTTACAGAAATACAAAATAGTAAAATGCAAGATATCGACACAAAAAAAATATACAGATTAACAGAAAAATAAATATGTAGGAAATAAAGTCATTATGTTACATGTTTACAGGTGCATTCTGTATTGAGGTATGTTAATAGGGAATTCTTAAGGGTCTTTAGACTGGGGGATGCAGTAGAAGAGAGCTGACTGCATGTTGTAGGATCGGTCAGTTGACTCAAGACGATATTGAATGATCGCACCATCACAAATACGGCCCCAGTGGAAGGCCAGTCTTATGGCTGTATTGTATCTCTAGTGAATGACTTAAACATATATCATTGGGGACCATCTATCAAATAAATGGAGGACAACTGCAAGCAGTGACCATGTCATCCCTAACTAAGAAATTAATAATGTAGAGGAATCTAGAAAGTCACTGCTACATTAAGGAATCCTTATCTACTCATAACAATCATCAGAATTAATTATATGCAGTTATAAAGCTGGATACATTATTTCACACCATAGTTGTTTGCAAAAGCAATTCACAGTTATAGTATCTCCACATTCATTGTTTCAGCAGTTATCTTGCCATTTATTTATTTATTTATGAAGGATTTTACCAGGAAGGATACATTGAGATTTCTCTCGTTTTCAGTTGCCTTGATATGTTATGTACAGGTAAGGCTGGGGTCAGACCAGCGCACTTTTAACGTGCGTTCTGGCGCACATAATCACAGCCGCACTAGCAGCAAATGACGGGCAATGACGGCCAATATACGAAGTACGGTCGCACGAAAGTCCGGCCGCGTAACGCAAGTGGAAAATGAACGCATTTTTTCGAGAACACAGAACCGCTAGTACGGACGTACAGAGTGCGCTGCAGCGGCATAGCGGTGTGTGTGTGTGATTTGGAGACATCAGACCCTGCTCGTGTCCGGCCAACATAACGTCCAGACACCCAAAGTTTCCTGGTTTGGATCTGTAAAAAATCACGCACAAAAATGCGCATCGTATGACCGTTTTCGCGTATTCCATGAAAAAATACGTCAATGCGTTCAGACGCACTTCTTTACGTTCGCGTGTAAAAATGCTTTCGTTTGACCCTAGCCTAAAATGCACAATAACGAGGGCGAAGGCACACCGAAAACCCGCAAAAACATCTGGATTAACCCACTGAAAACGTCGGAAAAACCCGAGCAGGAGCCGATAACACGCAGCGCAGTCGCCGGTAAAAGCCGACACCGCAGACGAAGGAGTGAATAAATTAAAAAAACAGTTTGCTTGAATGTTTGAAAAGTGAAACGCTGTTTGCAAAGAAACTACTGAGCGAAAATGTCTGAAATTTACATATGAGGTCCAGAGAATGATAATAAAAAGGGCTGTGACAGAAAAAATAAGTAAAGTTAAATTTTGTTTAAAAAAAATTCGGAAATTGTTCTTAAAAATAAAAATCCCGAAAAATGCTTAAAATATCCTAAAAAATCTATAAATAAAGAGACTCTTTACTGCAGAATATTATAATCAACGGTTTATTAGATATTGGATTAAAACGGGAATATTTTTAACATTGAAGCCTATGGGATTCGCCTGAATAAACCTTTCGAATTAAACCACCGAATGGCAGGGCATTAGGGGAACCTTTCACTGCTGGTTTGTATTCTCTGAATAGCCGAAGCATTGCTTTTTTATGGGGATTCACTGCACTCGAACAGGCACCGAATGTGCAGGCAATTCGCCAGGATTTGTCGAAATTAACTGCTCTCTGAATAGCTGAATGGCCAAGAAAGGTAACCGTACGCTGATTTTCAGCGTCCGGTTCCCTTTCGGCAGCCATTCGGATCTCTTTGAATAACCCTTCTAATCTTATACTACATGGTTCTACAATCTGTTGAATATATCTGTGGAATATTTTGGGAGAAAGCAAAAAAAAAAGAATTTCATGCAACCTAAAAGGATACACAAATATAAAAACCTGTAAGAAATAAAGCAAAACGCCAATATATGAGTAATGCAAGGCCACTTGATCAAGGAGCGGTTTGTCACCTACGTACATGGCGTTTTTCAGCCAGAGGGCTTAGCAGTGGAAGTCCATATATGAAACTGGAATTAACATTGTGATACCACGAAGTATGAAAATTTGAAATATCACAAATGCCAAGTTTTTTTATTTCAAGCGCAGGATTCCTTCCTTCCATTGAAGATGTCCGGGAGATGTTTTCCACATGGTTGGTGTATCAGTCTATCACCTATTCTGTCTGCCTGAGACTGATGAGACTGTATTCCATATCCATTTGTTCAACTGCATTCCATATCTTTTTGAAAATAAATAATTCTAAATTAACTATGATGGTTTAGATGGTTATATCAAAAGAGATATGGATGCATTTGCAATATTTTTTGCTTATATTTATATTATGCTGCAAACTATGAGATGCAGTTGCTGTATATAAATTAAATATACGTACTTCTCATCTGATTCACTACATCTAGTGAAGAAAAACTAAACAAATTCAGACAACGTAACTTTTAGTAACAGTGACTGGATGTGAAGCTGAAAGTCTAATCATCTCTGTGACCTTGATTGGTGAACTACAAATGCCCTCTCTGAAAAACAACAGAGACCTTTCCTCGCCCTAGGCTTCCTCTTGATTGTATCTCTTCCTCTAGGTTACTGTAACTGCTCTTTTCCAGGGGTATAAGAGAGGGAGGGGAAAAAAACCCTAAATACAGAGTACAAACACTTTGCTGAATACTTCAAGCCCCTCCAAGGCTTGTTAGTACCATAAATCTATTAATAACAGCCAACATTTTCATTAAACGATGCACTTTCCAGCTTTAGGACAGATTTCACTTTTCTGTACTGATCATTATAACTGTCCCTCGAGGGGTACCATAACCGCAGTGTCTGCTCAACACAGACACGGCTATCCGTTCCTACACACAACATCCACTACACTACTCCCAAGAGTCTAGAGGACCTACTAACCCACGAGTTTATAAGGTACAAAAGCTGGTTATCAAATTCTTTCCTCAAGGATAAAAAGAATCCCTATTCAAAGTTCTCATTCAGATCTTTGAAGATAAAAGAATTTTCCCAGCTGCCACAAATTGCAGGAAGTCTTCTTTATTGTATTACAATTTTTCTTGTTTTTCAAAGTGAACAAACCTTCCCTAATCTTGTTAAGTAATTTTCATCAGTCGTGTTTTCACCCCTTTAGCTTCTTGTAGAGATGAATTGCGGTCATTGCTTATTTGCACTTCAATGAGCAAAAATGAACTTTATGATATTTATCCACTTTAATGTGCCATGCCATCCAGACTCGTTGGGTTAAAGGATTCAGGAAGCAACATGGAAGAAAGGATGGAAACCTAATGTGATTGCAACAAACCGCTTTTAATTAATGGAAGTCTATTGCAAATTAAAAAGGTGAAAAAAAGCACAACAAAATGTCAACATAGCAGATTTTTCCAGACAATTTGTCAGCTTGGGAAAAGGGACCAGGACCAAACCAGATCAAACTGGTTTATGGAATGATTTCAGTTCTAGAATGCTGAACAGTTTAAGGGGTTATTCAGAGAGCACCGAAATGATCCTCGCGCTACCCTGCGCTTCAGGGAATCAAAGCTCCCACCCTGCGGTGAATTCAGCATTCACCACAGGGTCCCCAGAGTGCAGGGAAAACCAGCAGCAAACCCGACAAACACCCGTCGAAAGCTAACGAGCCGTCGATCACAGTCCAGACCAGCCACCGAAAAAAGCCAACAAGCTGATTAACGGGGTACAAAAAAAAAAACAGCGTGCTTGAAAGTTTCAAAATTGAAACGCTGTTTGCAAAAAAAGCTACAGAACGAGAATGCCTGGAACTAACATATAAGATCCTAAGGGCAATATTCCAAAGCTTGTGCTAACTTTACCAGAGCTGTTGTAAACTTACCAGAGCCATTATAGTGTATGGGGTTAAGTTTACAACAGTTCTGGTTAAGTTAGCACCAACTTTGTAATACTACCCTATGAGTGATAAGAAAAAGATCTGTTAAAGGAAAAAAAAAACGCTTTTAAACAAAACCCAGAAAAATATTTTGTCGAAAAATGCCTAAAAGATCCTAACAATATCTATAAATAAAGAGACTTTTTACTGCAGATTAAAATAATAAACGGTTTATTAGATATTAAATAGAAACTGGAATATTTTTAACATTGAAGACTATGGGATTCACCTGAATAAACCTGCCGAATGAAATGAAAACACCGAACAGCAGGGCACTTCGGCAACTTTTCACTAATGTTCGGTGTTCTCTGAATAGATAAACCATTGCTTCTCTACGGGCGATTTCACTGCCATCGAACAGGCAATGTACGTGTAGGCAATTCACCAAAATTTGTCGAACTGCATGCTCTCTGATAAGCCGAATGGCCCCAAAATATCACTGTACACTGAATTTCAGTGTCTGGTTACATTTCGGGCCAGATCGTCTCTCTCTGAATAACTCCTTTAGTGTTTATGCTACACGCTAAGCTGATCTCAAAGGGATAAATTATTTATTAGTCCTTTCATACTGTTTACATTGAAATGATGGTTTACCTTTATCTCCACAGTAACGTCCATACAATGTTATTCACTGTCTGTATTTTAGAGGGAACAATTAACGTGAGAACACTAACTTGCATTTGTTTGAGAATGTTAAAAATAATGTTACTTGGACGTCAGGGATACATTTGAAACGAAAATATTCAACAGTTAATACAGTGAACATTTGAAACATCCATTATGATAGCTGTATAAATGACATATGCCCACACCTACAGAGGTGACGCTGCTGGCATTCTTACAGCCACATAGTAGTTGTACTCTTTAGCAGAGACAGAGCTATTGGTGCTGCAGAGGGCCCGGACATGAGTGGGCCCTGGCGAGTTGACTCTGTTACCTTAGCGGATTATCCCAGTGTTTAAAAGGGAACCACTGACACCTGCCTTATCATAATGCCTCATGTGGCTAATACAGCCGGGCCAAGGGGGGCTTTGCTTTGCCTGCTGCTTTGGTGTGTGTAGATTTGGACCATCCAGGCACCCTAATTAAAAACAATGCATATGGCTTCGCTTTCATGCAGACAGGGCCGAGTGGCAGTGGCTATTTCCTGCGACCGGAAGCTGTGACATCATGCATTAACTGTGACTGCTGTTTGAAAATGTGCTAGATGCATTGATAATGAAATTTGATTATCTCATTCTCAGGTGATAAATACTAGACTGTGCAGCTTCCTAAGCAAAACTGCTATTATACTTTGCTTTTATCACTTGATCATTTGATACATAAAGACCCTTCAACATCCACTCCAAATCTAGTTGCATGAACTTGTGCAGTGTGTGTTTGATCAATAATTTGAATCTATGCACAAATTACTTCTCGGGAAAGTTGCAATTTAAATAAGGTTCCTTCCATTCCATTCTAAAAAAAACTAAAAAGAAGCAGGGGAGTTTGTTCAGCACAGACCTCTACCTTATGTTATTCTAATTCCTGATGACTATAACGATAATAAGTATGGAAATTCAGTATGTATTATATACAAAATATGACCGTTTCTGACACAAGACACAAACAAAAATTCTAGCTTATTATAGAAACATAGAAACATAGAAAAAATGTCGGCAGATAAGAACCTTTCGGCCCATCTAGTCTGCCCAATTACATGGATACTTTACCTGGATTTATCTTTTGTTTAGGATAGCCTTATGCCTATCCCATGCCTGCTTAAATTCAATTACTGTTTTGGCCTCTACCACTTCAACTGGAAGACTGTTCCATGTATCCACCACCCTCTCAGTAAAATAATGCTTCCTGAAGTTACTTTTAAACCTTTGCCCCTCTAATCTAAGACTATGTCCTCTTGTTTTGCTACTTTGTTTCCTTTTAAATATACTCCCTTCCTCTACCTTGTGGATTCCCTTTACGTATTTAAATGTTTCTATCATATCTCCTCTGTCTCGTCTTTTTTCCAAGCTGTACATGTTAAGATCATTAAACCTTTCCTGGTAACTTTTCTCCTTCAAGCCGTACACCATTTTAGTAGCCCTTCTCTGAACTCTCTCTAAGATGTCTATATCCTTGACAATTGTCTATATCAATTATTATGACTTGACCAGACTACTGCAATTCCCTCTTTATTGGCAAAGCCTCAACAACTGTGCCCACTCCAATCCATACAAAATGCCTCTGCACAATGTATCCTCCTCGGTCATCGCTTCACTTCTGCCTCCTCAATATGCCAATCTCTGCTCTGGCTGCCCATACCTTACAGAATAAAATGTAAAATAAATAAATAACTGTCACTCACTTATGAAGCCCTCACTAAACTGCATTATCTTACATCTGTCTGTTCCTCTCCAAATATTCCCCCAATCATCCACTGTGCTCTGCCTCCGACTTTCAGCTTTCTGTTCCTGTCATCTCCCCATAACTTTCACACGTTCAGGATTTCTCTGGAGCTGCAAGCAAGTTGTGGAATTCTCGTCCCTGATCTATCAGACTGTCACCTATATTTCAAAACTTTAAATCTTCCTTTAAATCCTAACTATATAGAGAAGCTATTCTATTGTCTCCACAACAAGCCATATGTCCTACCCATTTTCCAAACTACTTCGGCGTCATTTCGGTGCTCTGTTGTTTCCCGCACTTCCCAGCACATTGAGGAATCAAATTTTCCCTCCCTGCGGTGAATTCAGCATTTACCGCAAGGTCCCGCAAAGTGCAGGGAATCGGCTGCTGAATGCCCCGCCAACCTGCCACAAACCCGCTGGCCGCCACTGCAAACCTGCCCCCGCGACCGCCAACCCGCCGAACATCCGCCAAAATACGCCAGAGGGCTGTCAACCGCAGCCAACGAGTCGCCGAGCACAGCATCGACCAGCCGCAGAAGGAAACCGACAAGCCTCTGGACGGATTAAAAAAAAATAATAATACAATTGAAAGTGTCTAAATTAAAATGCTGTTTGCAAAAAAAGCTACTGAACGAAATGCCTGGAATGTACATATAAGATCCTATGAATTATAATAAAAAGGTCTGTTACAGAAAAAATAAAAAAACGCTTTTAAACAAAACCCAGAAAAATATTTTGATGAAAAAAATCCCCAAAAATTATTTATTTATAAAAGTATTTTACCAGGAAGGATACATTGAGATTTCTCTCGTTTTCAAGTATGTCTTGGGTTCAAGAACATTGAAGTGTTACAGTCGTTACAGAAATACAAATAATAAAATGCAAGATATTAAAAAAACACACAAATATACAGATTAACAGAAAATAAATATGTAGGAAATAGTCATTATGTTACATGTTTACAGGTGCATTCCGTATTGAGGTATGTTAATAGGGAGCTCTTGAGTGACTTAAGACTGGGGGAAGATTTGATGTTGTCTGGGAGGTTATTCCATAATTGTGGTGCTCTGTAGGAAAATGAGGATCGAGCCACTTTCTTTTTGTATTGTGATATTGCAAGTAAGGTGCTGGTCCTGGATCTGAGTTATAGGATGAGGGAACTGCTGGAGGATGCAGTCTATTCAGGTAGGTGGTAGCTTCCCAGAAAAGCTCTTAAATACCAGGTTGGAAAGGTGAAGAGTGCGTCTAGATTCCAGCGACGGCCAGTTTAGCTCTTTTAACATGTCACAATGGTGGGTCATGTAATTACATTGTAGTGCAAAGCGGCAGAATGAGTTATACAATGTAGTAAGTTTCTGGAGGTGCATTTGCGGGGCGGCTGCATACACTACATCTCCATATTCAATAGCTGGCATAAGCATTTGTTGTACAATCTGCTTTCTTACTGCGGGGTTCAGGCAGGATTTGTTTCTGTACAGGGCATCTAGTTTGGGGTAAATTTTAGATGAGAGTTTTTCGATGTGGGGGCCAAAGGATAGATTAGGGTCCAACCACATACCTAGATATTTGAGAGAAGTGACTGTGGTCAACGTGCCATTTGATTTTGTCCCAACACATTGATGGGGATTTTGCAATTTGTGTAGTTTAGGTGCTGTTCCAAAGAGCATTGTTACAGTTTTGTCAGTATTTAAAAAAAGTTTGTTGTGTTTGATCCAGTTTTCTACCTCTGTGAATTGTTCTTTCAGCATGGCCTCCAAAAATGCCTAAAAAAAATCAATAAATAAATAGACTGTTTACTGAAGGATAAAATAATAAATGGTTTATTAGATATTGCATAAAAACGGGAATATTTTTAACATTGAAGCCTATGGGATTTGCCTGAATAAACCTGCCGAATGAAAACACCAAGACATCCATTGCTTATTTTACAACTCGTATCAAATATCCAAATGAATGCCAGTCTGATTAAAATAAAGAAAAATACCATTTCATTAAGCATGGCATCCCAAGTGCTGACAATATACCCCATGCCTTCTGAACGCCATAAATTATATAGCAATCCCTAACATATTACATGACTTGTAAAAAGGATGGATACGCACAGCTGAATTACGCACTATACTTGTAAAACAGACAACCGTGTCTCATACTAAACAATGTAACTATTACTCATCTGTGTGATTCCTCTAAGCACATGTTTTGATTAGAAACTGAGCGTATTCTGGTCAGATCTCGGGATTAATGATGGTTAATTTGCCTTAGGAAGGTGCGGCCAATACAGTAAGCTCCCTACTACCAGCATTCGCTGCCATATGGGTAGAAGCAGCTGTTTCAATTACTTTCTGTGCCCAGATGTGTCAGACGAGACACCAGCACACACTGCGGGGTATGTGCAGCCGCTCGGCAGATAATTACTTCAGCGGCGTGTCAAAGCATGGTGCTGTGCGCTGGAAAGGGCTTTTTATTTTTTTCCTCTTCTTTCTTTCTTTTTTTGCAAGAAACACAGGAAGACCAGCTGTCACCCTGCCTCTTAGTGACGCGATGTTGATAATCACAGGCTAGGTTGATTCATTTATGGTATTTGTTCGCCTGCCTAAGGTCCAAAATAAAGACAAGGGAGTGAGCTGACATTATCCGATCATGGAGTCACAAAGCACGAGTACTTTACGTTTGCAAGAAGACAAATCATGCTGCTACTATTATCTTTGCCAAAGTATACAAAGCTATGCTCCCCTAATCAATATATTAACATAGAAAGCTTACTTTATAATTGCGTGAAATATATAGAAATACCAATACATAAAAATACGTTTGTCTGGAAATCTCCCACGGAACTCTTTATTACATATAATAAAGTTATATCACAGAGGAGCTGTGCAAACTCATCCTTGCAGATGTACACTGGGGAAGTGCATGCATTCTTTGTAAGCCATGTTATTAGGCCCTTATGGATAAAGGTTGGCAGGTCAATACAATAGCAGCAACGGCGTTTGCTGTGTGCGATCATAACATTTCTTATGTTTAAAGAAGAATATATGGGTTCTGCCTCCAACGCTCCAAAGCTTGAGATACCTTTTACATATCCTACTTTAGTCATTCCAACAAGTGAACTGGAAATTCTATATATATACCTGCACACACTGGAACAGGACAGGCACAAGAATTTATTTTAAAAGATGGTAACTGTTGCACAAACAGGCAGCGGTCTGGACCATATCGTTTGGAACTTGGAAGAAATTGACACGTTGCACTTGTCAATGACTGGCTCGGCTAATCACAAAGGGAACCGCTGGATAAGTCAGGATGATCAGTCAGCATTTCCTTATACGTTATAAGTCGACGCTGATAAGTAAGAATACAATTACCGTTATTTCTATATGTAATTGGTTGGGACGTTTTAGGCTATTTACAAAATATGGGTGTTAATGGTAAATTCTGGGAAGGGAGAAATGTAGGGGTTAAAGATTAACAATCAGGGTTATTCAGAGAAAGTTGACACTCAGGAGAAGTGGCAGGAGAAGAGAACAATCTAGACCAAATAACTGATTTGGAAAGTGAGATAAATGGGAGAATTTTTCTGGTTTGGCTATTTTGACCTAGAATTCACTTCTCCAGTCATTTTCCCGAGTTTCACCTTTTCTGAATAGACCTGTATATCTGTCTTCATTTGCATCTTCCACCTGTTTTAATATTATACAGGTCTATTCACTAAAGGTGAAACTCAGGAGAACTGGCAGGAGAAGACAACACTCTAGACCAAAAGTCTATTTGGAAAGTGAGATAAATGGGAGAATTTTTCTGGTTTGACTATTTTGACCTAGAATTTTCTCTTCTCCAGTCAATCTCCTGAGTTTCACCTTTTAGTGAATAGACCTGTTAGTCTTATTTTCCCTAAATACAGTGTGGGGCTCCCTCTGCCTGTGACTTGCTGCTGGTTCCTCTTATGCCACTACAGACATGTGACAGCAGAGAGGTTTGACACTTGAGCCCACACCCAGCCAATACAACGGCTCCTCTCAAAGCTGAGTGCATTGAGAACCATTAGTGGACAAGAGTCCTGAGAGTCCCAATCTAAGGATGCTGAGATCAGAGGCCTATTCAGTTCGCAAGCAGCTGCGAGTGCTAACTTACCAAATCGCAGCTGAACTTTGTGCTGCAATTCAGCGCTCAGCACGGTTAAGTTAATGGAAGCAATTGTTGTTGCAGAGTTGCTGCAACATTAAGCTGGAAGCTGATTGGCTCCAGACGATTAGAGTCCAGACGTCAATGCAGTGCTAGACCAAGGGACACATTACATTCTTGACGCTAACGTTAACGCTCACTTGCGTGAGCGTTAACGTTAGCTGCGGTGTCTACCGCATATATTACGATCCAAACGCAAACGTAACCCGTTTGTGTTTGGTACCTTGTGCTTTTCAGCACGAGGTTACTGTACTTTGCGCTCCCTATACTTAACATGGGGAGCGCAAAGTGTTAATCAGCGTTAGGATTACAAAGTCCTAACGCTGATTACCGTCCGGATCTGGTTAGCAGAAAGTTTACCAGAGCCAGGACTTTGTGTTAACAGATTCCGCTTCTACAGAATCCGTTAACACCAGCCTAAAAAAGCAAAAAACAAGTCAGATACTTACCTCCTGTCCCACGGCGAGGACCGCCTCCTCCGTCCGGTGGGAGCAGGGAAAGACTGGGGGAAAAAGTCCCCCCAGTCTCTCCCTGCGTATCACTACGCCGACTGGCCGGATCTCGCGAGGTGAGATCTGGCTGGTCATGTGACCGGCAGGGGGAAACTCAATGGAGTCCTATGGACTCCATCGAGTGGAGCATCCCGTCCCATAGCGCGAGCATCCCATCCCGTAGAGCGCGGTAACAATGCAGGCAGCATTTTTTGCGCCTGCATTGTATTCTAGTGCTAAAACGCGGGCGCAAGGGGGAAAACTGCGGGTGCAGTTTTTCCTCCCTTGCGCCCGCGATTTAATGCTAGGATCATTAGGTGGCCCCAAGTTGCTGCACGTTGTTCAGTGACACTGTTGCAGCAACTAGCCTCGGCTTAAAGCAGCAGTTCGGCAGTTGCTGCTGAACCGACCATGCCTTTGCACTTGCTGAGGACGTCTAATTCCCTGCGCGTTTAGAGCCGAATTAGTTCTCAGGGAGCTCCCTGAAAGGCATTCAGGCACTCAGATCACCGTGGTCACTCAAGCTACATTGAGTGGTTACTGTGCATAGGGTGTTCCTTTAAGCATCTAAAGCCACTATTGCTTTTATGTATTTAAAGTCCCCACACACTTCTCAACTGGAGAGCAAAAGTGTTAAGTATCTCAACCATCCAGGAGTGTCCCAGAAACATTTCCATTTGTTATATGTCTGATTAAATACAGCTGATATCCTTATCTAATACTTCAAAGGGGAGTATTTTTAAAATAGATTTTATATATCATTTTATTTCTTTTAGATTTGTAACGCGTTGCCAATTATGTCCATTAAGAGACGGAATACACTTCCAACCCTAGTGAGTCTTGATTTTTTTCACCATATGAAAGGCAATATCCACCATGTAAGCATAAAGGTTAGTATTCTGTTTGCATTCCACAGAATATTTGATGATCAGTCTTTCTTTTTTGCACTGTGAATTTCATGATCCACCTGTTTGTACAACACAGCATATGTTCTCACAAAGGCAAAACAGATTCACAGCAAGCCAGGGACTCGCTGGTTTGGTTACAGAATGAGAATATTGTAGATCTGAATCAAACTCATAAATAGTAGATGTGTATCTATTTCTCTTAGATTTTTCCCTCAAGAAAAAAAAACCTGATATAAATATGCCTGAAATAATTACATTGTTATTATAGGTGTACCCAGCCCATGTTTTAGGGTGTGCACACCTTGTTACATTTTATCACATAAAACGTGTCACTAATCACAAACTGTTTTTGCTCTTGTTCTTTATCATAAACTAAATAAGGAAAACCCAAAATGTTAACCTATAATGTCTCACCAAATACACCCCAGCCCGCTCCCTAAGGTCAAACCGTGACCTGCGCCTAGCGTCTCCCTGCATCACCTCTTCCCATGATAGACTGCAGGATTTCTCACACGCTGCCCCCATTCTCTGGACGCTCTCCCTCGTACTGTCAGACTTTCCCTTAGTTTCCCTTCCTTCAAACGCTCCCTTAAAACGTTCCTATTTAGGGAAGCCTACCACCCAACTCACTGACGCAACCATCAATTACTCCCACCTTGCAGTCCTCCCCTCCTGTTTCCAACCCCAACCCTTCTAGATTGTGAGTTCCTACGGGAATAGGGACCTCATCTCCTCCTGTACTGTTTGTCAAATGTTGTTCAATGTATTGTAACCCTGTCTATACTGTGCCTACTGTACAGCACTGCGGAATATGCTGGCGCTTTATAAATAAAGAATAATAAAATGTCTGAAGCAGGAGCAATTAACAAAGCAGACACACACTTCTGTGTACGCCTACGATTGTGACCATATATATTTTATGATAGTAAACCTTTTTTATAAAGGGTCACTACCACCAAAAAATGAAATGTCCTTATTGTGTTTATTTTATGTTGCTGATATCTTGATTGTGCTTTGTTGTATAAAGCCTCCCCCCCCCATATCTTTACAGCACTTGTTCCTCACTGTATTGCATTGGAAATAGAATGGAGTCTATGGGTCAGAGGTCCAAAAAACTGACCTATTGACTAGCATTGTGTGGAATGTATGTAAATGACATCATCAGGGCGTACCGTTGAGTGTCGTTAGTCCGCTATCTGATATCATTAAGTGGCCATCTCTTATCACAGATATGCGATTACAAATATTGAAGCGTCACACCAAACAGTGTCCACAAACCCCCCGTCGCTATGCACCAATGGCGGTTTCCCCCAACCAAATATAGATCAATCTGACCCCAAAGAGAATTATTTTGCCAGCTGATGAAGACGTTTTTACCGGCGAAACGCGTCCTGGTTGTATTTTAAATAAAAAGTGCTTATTTTTTATCTGCTTTCCTGTTACCTGTCATCCGTGGAGGGTTAAGTGGATTTTAACCCGGAAAATAATCCATATACGCATATCTAAGAGTCAAGGGTGACTCCATCAAGAGTAAGTGTGCAATTGTATCTTAAAAAAGGAACATATATTTATGCAGAATTATACTAGAGAGCACCCCTTGTTGTATTTTTCTCTTCAAGATATCATCAGCAGAACAATGGAAAGGTGATTGGGTACCTGTGAAATAAGAAAATAAAAACCCAAAGGCGATTTAATCCAGAGCCAGTCCAGGCTCTTGCTATGGGAGTTGATAGGAACCTGTATTTATTAATATACCTGTATAAGTTCATACTGCACGATAATTTTCACCAATTTTTGTTTTATGAGGAACTGATTGGAATCCCATCATCTGCAATAGATCTAATCCATTACGTGTATGTACATCAGATTTCCTGTGCGCTGCACCGCTACCATTCATCTTATCTCAGATAACCTAGACAACACAATAGTCTGCAGATTTGTCGAAACATTCCCTCCCACAACCCCATTGCCTCTTCATTACTGTTTTATCCTTTACCACAGCTGTAAAGCAAGGCTTGACATAATAAAAGCTACATCATGAAAAAAATCCACACAATGTTAACAGAAGATAAATACCTTTCTTTATTTTTCCGTTTCATATGCAATGAATTCAAGCAAAGAAAAACAAACAGTAGCATGACTGTTATAATGTGTTTAAGTTTTGTAATGCACACGTAATCTAGTTACAGCATATGTTAGTGGTAGGGTGTCTTTAAGTCACTGAACAAAAATATACGTATACGTGCATCACTGACGTTTAGCAATTTACAATGTTAAGTGTCATCCAGTGTATATTCTGTTGTTGAATGAATGACATGGGGTACAGTGGAGCATCTATCTTGTAATTATCTGGTATTACAAAAGAATCAATGGGGCTTATGTAATTATTATTGAGTTTTAGACTGCGTCAGAAGAGCGCAATATGAGTACCTGTATTGACGTGGCTCCAGGCGTCCGTTGCAGCAGTGTGACACTTCAACTGGGCTGGCCACTAATTGCACGTGCTACAGCAGGCGTGCTGCGTCCATTCAGAAAGCCTTTCCATCGAAGCGCTACAACGTGCATTCGACGAAGCTGCAAAGCGCGATCCTCCATGGGAGGATTGAGTCTTGCAGCACTGAGCGCACTAACTGCACTCAGAGAGGTGGCCAGACGGGTGTCAGAGTGGAAGGAACATCCACTCTCACGGACGTTCCTTCCTTTCCTCAAAATGCATGTCTGACCCAACCATAGGGTCCAAGGGTTTAGCGTTAGGGGGTTCCTACATAAAACATCTCTAAAACTAGCAGCATTAGCACAAAGTAACAAAACTGTAACATTACTGCGCTCCTTCCAAAGCAGTGTCATTTCAGCTTTGCTTAGTTAAGATCAGCATTTATCACTTTTAAAATGCATTCCCTTCCCAGAACTTTATTTTAACTCCTTGCTATGCCTGGCTCTAATGCATTAAAATATCCTCTGAGCCGTAGAGGATACTGTTATGGAACGTCATTAGAATCTGAATTACAGATAATGATATGCACTTAAGAGACCTTTAAAAAGTACATAACAGAAATATTATTTAATCTTCTTTCTTATATTTTTAACATCTCTTTCAATGAAAACAAAAATAAGAGCAAAAAAAATCACAACATAGAACAATTTGCGTTTGTCTTCAGACAGCAAATCGACAGTGACTTCTGGTCCGAGTTAAGTCTACAGGGCATTGTTTTTACTCAATGTTACATGCTTGTTCTGTCACAAGGAACATAACTTGCTAACCCATGGGCCAATGTCTTATCCAAAGATCCAAGTGAATCCAAAAAATGACAACCTTGAGAACCGGTGGAGAGACCAGGGAATGAAAAGGTTCCTATCACAGAGCCTTTCGGGCAGGGCAAGAATTATCTAATGTGGATAAATAGGTTAAAAGGATATCCACATTGTAGGTTTTGATAAATTTAGTATTGACAGGTTGAAGAAGGAAGGTAGCCCTGAGCGGAAGCTTAGATTTAGGGCAGATGTCAAATGAAGAAAACCCAAGCTCAAAGCAGCGACATATGATTTAATCTGGGGAGCCTGGAGGCCAGTGAGCAGCAGGATGATAAGGAAAGAGAAATTAAAGGGACAATGTCATTAAAAGAATGTGAACAAGAAAATGCAACATTTTCATGAAAAGATAGAAGATATGCTATGAGCATGATATGTTGTAGGATTGTACTGTAAATAGCCAGGTCCATATATATTGTATGAAACCGAACAAACTATGTGTTTATCCGTATTATGACACACACATAAACAGTATGTCTAGGCTACAGTTAAAGAATCATTACACGTGGGGAGCTATCTTGGTGCAATGAGTTTTTCATAATCTGACCTGCCCTATCTTGGTGCAAGGGTGGATCACTATTAACAATATTGAAATAAAAAGAGAACATGCATCATGCTGCACTATAGAAATACAGTATAAAATGTATGTATATATGTACACTATATTGCCAAAAGTATTCGCTCACCTGCCTTGACTCGCATATGAATGGGTGAGCGAATACTTTTGGCAATATAGTGTATGTGGCTGTGACCTGTTGCATAAACCTGATCTCTGCTAAAAGAAAAAGCCATCTAGTATGGCAGGGCATTGATTGGAGGGTTCTGCGTCAAAACAGACCCAGGGTGCAAAAAAATAAGAAATTGCAGACGTTATTTGCATGTCTTACCCAGAGTTCTGAGCTGCATATGGGGAATGTAGCACATGAGCTCTGGGATGCAGTTCTTTGAATTGCTGGGATGTGTAAATGACTTCTGCAATAATAAACTTTATTATATATACAGTGGCAAGAAAAAGTATGTGAACCCTTTGGGATTACGTGGAGTTTTGCATGAATTGGTCATAAAATGTGCTCTGATCTTCATCTAAGTCACAACAATTTGAAAAACACAGTCTGCTTAAAATAATACAACACAAACATTATATGTTTTCATGTGTTTATTGAACAGAACATGTAAACATTCACAGTGCAGGGTGGAAAAAGTATGTGAACCTTTGGACTTAATAACTGGTTGACCCTCCTTTGGCAGCAATAACCTCAACCAAACGTTTCCTGTAGTTGCAGATCAGACCTGCACAACGATCTGGAGTAATTTTGGAAAACTCCTCTTCACAAAACTGTTTCAGTGTAGCAATATTCTTGGGATGTCTGGTGTGAAGCGCTCTCTTAAGGTCATGCCACAGCATTTCAATCGGGTTGAGGTCAGGACTCTGACTGGGCCACTCCAGAAGGCGTATTTTGTTTTGTTGAAGCCATCCTTTTGTTGAATTACTTGTATGCTTTGGGTCATTGTCCTGTTGCATCACCCATCCTCTGCGGAGCTTCAGTTGGCGGACAGATGGTCTTACGTTTTCCTGCAAAATGTCTTGATAAAATCTGGAATTCATTTTTCCATCAATGACAACAATCCGTCCAGGCCCTGAGGCAGCAAAGCAGCCCCAAACCATGATGCTCCCTCCGCCATGTTTTACAGTGGGGATGAGGTTTTGATGTTGGTGTGCTGTGCCTTTTTTTCTCCATAGAAACATAGAAACATAGAAAGATGTCGGCAGATAAGAACCTTTCGGCCCATCTAGTCTGCCCAATTACATGGATACTTTACTTGGATTTATCTTTTGTTTAGGATAGCCTTATGCCTATCCCATGCTTGCTTAAATTCAATTACTGTTTTGGCCTCTACCACTTCAACTGGAAGACTGTTCCATGTATCCACCACCCTCTCAGTAAAATAATGCTTCCTGATGTTACTTTTAAACCTTTGCCCCTCTAATCTAAGACTATGTCCTCTTGTTTTGCTACTTTGTTTCCTTTTAAATATACTCCCGTCCTCTACCTTGTGGATTCCCTTTACGTATTTAAATGTTTCTATCATATCTCCTCTGTCTCGTCTTTTTTCCAAGCTGTACATGTTAAGATCATTAAGCCTTTCCTGGTAACTTTTCTCCTTCAAGCCGTACACCATTTTAGTAGCCCTTCTCTGAACTCTCTCTAAGATGTCTATATCCTTCTGGAGATACGGTCTCCAGTACTGCACACAGTACTCCAAGTGAGGTCTCACCATTGCTCTGTACAGTGGCATGAGCACTTCCCTTTTCCTACTGCTAATACCTCTCCCTACACAACCAAGCATTCTGCTAGCATTTCCTGCTGCTCTATTACATTGACTACTTACCTTAGATCCTCTGAAATAATAACCCCTAAATCCTTTTCCTCAGATGTTGAGGTTAGGACTGTATCAAATATTCTATATTCAGCCCTTGGGTTTTTACGTCCCAGGTGCATTATCTTGCACTTATCCACATTAAAACTCAATTGCCACAGCTCCGACCATTTTTTTAGTTTACCTAAATCATTTGTCATTTGGCTGATCCCTCCAGGAACGTCAACCCTGTTGCAAATCTTTGTGTCATCAGCAAAAAGACATACTTTTCCATTAATACCTTCTGCAATATCACTAACAAAAATATTAAATAGAATGGGTCCAAGTACTGACCCCTGAGGTACCCCACTGGTAACAAGACCTTGCGCCGAATAAACTCCATTTACCACAACCCTCTGTTGCCTGTCACTCAGTCACTGCCTAATCCATTCAACAATATTGGAATCCAAGCTCAAAGATTGCAATTTATTGATAAGCCTTCTATGCGGAACAGTATCAAAAGCCTTACTGAAATCTAAATAAGCAATGTCTACTGCACCACCTGTGTCTATTATTTTTGTTACCCAATCAAAAAAATCAATAAGATTAGTTTGGCATGATCTCCCTGAGGTAAACCCATGTTGTTTCTGATCCTGTAATCTATGTGTTTTTAGATGTTCAACAATCCTTTCCTTTAACATGGTTTCCATTAATTTCCCCATTACTGACGTAAGACTAACTGGCCTATAGTTCCCAGATTCCTCCCTACTACCCTTCTTGTGAATGGGCACAACATTTGCTAATTTCCAGTCTTCTGGGATGACTCCCGTTAGCAAGGATTGGTTAAATAAATCTGTTAAAGGTTTTGCTATTACATCACTGAGCTCTTTTAATAATTTAGGGTGGATCCCATCAGGCTCCATTGATTTATTTGTCTTTACTTTAGACAGCTGCTGTAGAACCTCCTCCTCTGTAAACTGATATGTAATTGTCTCGTTAGTGTTTCCTCCTAACTGAGGTCCCTTTCCTTCCTTTTCTTCTGCAAAGACTGAACAAAAATATTCATTGAGGCAGTCAGCGAGACTTTTATCCTCTTCTACATACCTTCCTTCCTTTGTTTTTAATCTAACTAATCCTTGTTTTACTTTTCTTTTCTCGTTTATGTATCTAAAAAATGTTTTGTCCCCCTTTTTTACTGACTGAGCAACAGCATAGTGTTGTGTGTTTTTTCCAAACAACTCAATTTTGGTTTCATCTGTCTACAGAATATTTTGCCAGTAGTGCTGTGGAACATCCAGGTGCTCTTTTGCAAACTTCAAATGTGCTGCAATATTCTTTTTGGACAGCAATGGCTTCCTCCTTGGTGTCCTCCCATGTACTCCATTCTTGTATAATGTTTTCCTTATTGTAGATGTGTCAACAAAAATGTTAGCTTGTGCCAGAGATTTCTGTAAGTCTTTAGCTGACACTCTAGGATTCTTCTTTACCTCATTAAGCATTCTGCGCTGTGCTCTTGCAGTCATCTTTACAGAATGACCATGCCTAGGGAGAGTAGCAACAGTGCTGAACTTTCTCCATTTGTAGACAGTCTGTCTTACCGTGGACACATGAACATCAAGTCTTTTGGAGATACTTTTGTAACCCTTTCCAGCTTCATGCAAGTCAACAATTCTTGATAGTAGGTCTTCTGAGAGCTCTTTTCTGCGAGGCATGGTTCACATCAGGCAGTCCTTCTTGAAACTAGTAAACCCAAAACTGGTGCGTGTTTTTAAAGGGCAGGACAGCTTTCAGCAACACATCCAATAATATCACACTGATTGGACTCAAGGTTGGCTCACTCCTGGCTCCAATTAGCTCTTGGAGAAGTCATTAGGCTAGGGGTTCACATACTTTTTCCACCCTGCACTGTGAATGTTTACATGTTCTGTTCAATAAACACATGAAAACATATAATGTTTGTGTTGTATTATTTTAAGCAGACTGTGTTTTTCAAATTGTTGTGACTTAGATGAAGATCAGAACACATTTTATGACCAATTCATGCAAAACTCCACGTAATCCCAAAGGGTTCACATACTTTTTCTTGCCACTGTATACATATATACAGTATATATATGTGTGTGTGTGTGTCTATATAAAATATAGACCTGACCATCCAAACAGCAGACACTTTGACTGTCACTATTCTACTGAGTTATCACCTGGAATCTCTTCGTGAAACAAGCATTTGTTTATGTTCAAATTGCTGTCTTAGGCCGGTGTCAGGCGAGTGAACTAGGTGCGCCTGTAATGACGTGAATACTGGGGGCCGTCGCAGAGTTGTGACGCTGCAACGAGGCCGGTCACATGCTTGAGCGTGCGCACGAAATTTGCGCGAAACAAGCATCCGTGCACAAAGCCTCCCCGTCGAAACGCTAAACGCGCATCGTCGTGTATCTCTTTCTTTATTGCTTCTTTCAGGACCTATTAGGCATTTTTCGTGATTTTTTTCGTCAAAATTTATTCCCGTTTTTTTAAAAGCGTTTTTTCTTTTTTCTATAACAGACCTTTTTATTATTATTAATAGGACCTTATATATTAATTCCAGACATTTTTGTTCAGTAGGTTTTTTTTTCAAATCAGCATCGGCACTGTGCTCAGCGACTCATTGGCTGCGTTTGGCGGCTGTCCGGCGTGTTTGTGGCAGATGTTTGGCAGGTTGGCAGTGGCGGGCGACAGGTTTGCGGTGGCGGCCTGTGGGTTGGCAGCAGAATTTGGTGGCTGATTCCCTACACTTCAGAGACCCTGTGGTGAATGGTGAATTCACTGCAGGGTGGGGAAACTTGATTCCCTGAAGTGCGGGTAACGAGAGAGCGCCGACATTTCGGAATAACCACCTATACATCACTCTACTTGGACTTTTAAAGGTATTTTTATTTTGTACAGTCAGTAGTATTCTGACAATTATCAATTCACAACATCCCTTGCAAAAGATTGAAAAGTTTGAAACACAAAGCATATTTTAAAAAATATATAATTAAAAGCAGTTAAAAATAGTGGATAACCCTAGTATTTAAAGAGTTGGAACAGTCTTAATTATTGATTGAAAACAATTACTCATAGTTGGAATTTAATTATGAATAATTATAAAATTTGAATAATTGAGGTATGGACTTCAAAAATATAAAGGCTAAAAATGAAACTTTGCAAACTGTTTTATTCTTTATTAAATAATTCAACATTATTAAGTTATACATTAAAATATTATGTTGAAAATCAGATAATTGGATTGTTATCACAGTAGTCTTATTAATATAAATACTGGCTAAGAAGTGGGTAGGATTCACCTGTTTAAGTACTTGATCATAAAAGAGGTTGACATAAAAGGCAGTCACATTATTTTCAGAATTCTGTCATTGTCAACCAAACTCTGAGTGCTGAACAGGGTCAACCTTACCATTAGCAGAGATTTGGGTGAGGCAACTTTACCTTTTATCCTGCATACCCATTTATACACATAACTCTATATACATACATGAACACACACATTTTTCATAAAGGCATACATCATTTTTTACATACACCTCCATTTATAATAATCATACTCTCAAATAGACATTGATATGATCACATATATAAATATACACACACACAATCATGACGTGCATTTCTGCACCCACCAATACACAATCATACATACAGTATATACACACCCAGCACAATCACATGTATATACACACACACCCACACAATTACAGACATAATCAATATGTACACATCCATACACACTTTATATATATATACAGTCATGGCCGAAATTGTTGGCACCCCAGAAATTCTTCCAGAAAATCAAGTATTTCTCACAGAAAAGTATTGCAGTAACACATGTTTTGCTATACACATGTTTATTCCCTTTGTGTGTATTGGAACAAAACAAAAAAAGGGAGGAGAAAAAGCAAATTGGACATAATGTCACACAAAACTCCAAAAATGGGCCGGACAAAATTCTTGGCACCCTTAACTTAATATTTGATTGCACACCCTTTGGAAAAAATTACTGAAATCAGTCGCTTCCTATAACCATCAATAAGCTTCTTACACGTCTCACCCGGAATTTTGGACCACTCTTCCTTTGCAAACTGCTCCAAGTCTCTCTTATTGGAAGGGCGCCTTTTCACAACAGCAATTTTAAGATCTCTCCACAGGTGTTCAATGGGATTTAGATCTGGACTCATTGCTGGCCACTTCAGAACTCTCCAGCACTTCGTTGCCATCCATTTCTGGGTGCTTTTTGACGTATGTTTGGAGTCATTGTCCTGCTGGAAGACCCAAGAACTCAGACGCAAACCCAGCTTTCTGACACTGGGCTCTACAGTGCGACCCAAAATCCTTAGGTAATCCTTAGGTAATCCTCAGATTTCATGATGCCTTGCACACGTTCAAGGCACCCAGTGCCAGAGGCAGCAAAACAACCCCAAAACATCATTGAACCTCCACCATATTTCACTGTAGGTACTGTGTTCTTTTCTTTGTAGGCCTCATTTCGTTTTCGGTAAACAGTAGAATGGTGTGCCTTACCAAAAAGCTCTATCTTGGTCACATCTGTCCACAAGACGTTTTCGCAAAAGGATTTTGGCTTACTCAAGTACATTTTGGCAAACTGTAATCTTGCTTTTTTATGTCTCGGTGTCAGCAGTGAGGTCCTCCTGGGTCTCCTGCCATAGTGTTTCATTTCATTTAAATGTCGACAGATAGAGAGCATCAGTGTCAGCGCGAACTGAGTCTGCAGGACAGCTTGAATGTCTTTGTAACTTGTTTGGGGCTGCTTATCCACCATCCGGACTATCCTGCGTTGCAACCTTTCATCAATTTTTCTCTTCCATCCACGCCCAGAGAGATTAGCTACAGTGCCATGGGTTGCAAACTTCTTGATAATGTTGCACACTGTGGACAAAGGCAAATCTAGATCTCTGGAGATGGACCTGTAACCTCGAGATTGTTGATATTTTTCCACAATTTTGGTTCTCAAGTCCTCAGACAGTTCTCTTCTCCTCTTTCTGTTGCCCATGCTTAGTGTGGCACACACAGGCACACAATGCAAAGACTAACAGGGTAATTCAAAGAGATTCGAAAAGTCACCGCACGTTCGGTGACTTTTTGTTCTCTTCAATTCGGTTTGTTTTGCCGATCCCATTTCGGTGACCCTGCGGTGTATTCAGCAAGCACCACAGGGTCCCCGAATTGCAGGGAAAAGCTGCCGCAAACCTGACGAAAACTAACAGCAAAACCCAGCGAATGCACGCCGAAAACCCGCAAAAACATCTGGATTAACCTGACGAAAACCACGGAAAAACCCGAGCAGGAGCTGATCGCAGCCTCCGGAAAAAGCCTACACCGCAGAAGAGGCAGTGAATAAATTAGGAAAACAGTTTGCATGAATGATTAAAAAGTGAAACGCTGTTTGTAAAGAAACTACTGAGCGAAAATTTCTGAAATTTTCATATGAGGTCCAGGGAATGATAATAAAAAGGTCTGTTACAGAAAAAATAAGTAAAGTTAAAAAAAAATCGGACTTTTAAAAAAAAATCCCGAAAAATGCTGAAAATATCCTAAAAATCTATAAATAAAGAGACTCTTTACTGCAGAATTTTATAATGAACATTTTATTAGATATTGAATTAAAACGGGAATATTTTTAACATTGAAGCCTATGGGATTCTCCTGAATAAACTTGCTGAATTAAACCACCGAATGGCAGGGCATTTCGGGAACCTTTCACTGCTGGTTTTTGTTCTCTGAATAGCCGAAGCAGTGCTTTTTTATGGGGATTTCCCTGTCCTCGAACAGGCACCGAACAGGTACCGTATATGCAGGTAATTCGCCAGGATTTGGCGAATTGCCTGCTCTCTGGATAGCCAAATGGCCAAGAAAGGTCTGATTTTCAGCATTCGGTTACCTTTCTCAAGCAATTCGGATCTCTTTGAATTACCCTGTAAGTGAACTTCTCTCCTTTTTATCTGCTTTCAGGTGTGATTTTTATATTGCCCACACCTCTTACTTGCCCCAGGTGAGTTTACAGGAGCATCACATGCTTGAAACAATCTTATTTATCCACAATTTTGAAAGGGTGCCAAGAATTTCCAGCCCATTTTTGGAGTTTTGTGTGACATTATGTCCAATTTGCTTTATTTCCTCCCTTTTTTTTGTTTTGTTCCAATACACACAAAGGGAATAAACATGTGTTACTGCAATACTTTTCTGTGAGAAATACTTGATTTTCTGGAAAAGTTTCTGGGGTGCCAAAATTTCGGCCATGACTGTATATATATATATTATATAAAATACCAAAAAAAGAGCACTCCATATCAATGACCACCTTCATCCACCATTTTCTGCAACAACAAAAAACACATTTCAAAAATTCAAAAAACCTCATTTTACCTCAGTCAGGTTTTTTGAATTTTTGAAATGTGTTTTTTGTTGTTGCAGAAAATGGTGGATGAAGGTGGTCATTGATATGGAGTGCTCTTTTTTTGGTGTTTTGTATTTAAGTATTAGATGCACCCGCTTGTGTTGCAAGTTCAGGTTGAGTGCAACCCCCCTGTGGTTTGTTATATATATTATATATTCATGTATTCATACCTTGAAAAGGGCACGCTACCTTGGGCCGAAACGTCGGACTTTTATCCTTGTAAAGAATAAAACTATTTTTACTCGGCCTCGGAGTGCCTCCCACCGTTTTCTATTTTTCTATATCCATTCAAACAGGGAGTTTTGCACCCGGGCACCAACAGTCTCTGTGGGATCCTCGACCCACGCAGCAACGCACAGGAACTGAGTGCCTGGTCCCCCCTGCTTTCTATTTTATATATATATATTATATATGCTGCATCCAAAAAAGATCTTGACGGCACACAATACCAGGGACCCAATGATTTCCTGAAGTACATCATAATGCACAGTGATGATTTATTAGCAAAGACAATAAGATAATTTATTTGGAAAGTATTTCTCACTGCCCCAACCAGTCCATCACCTCACCTTGCAGCCCTCTCCTCTTGTTTCCAACCAGTCCATCACCTCACCTTGCAGCCCTCTCCTCCTATTTCCAACCAGTCCATCACCTCACCTTGCAGTCCTCTCCTCCTGTTTCCAACCAGTCCATCACTCTCACCTTGCAGTCCATCACTCTCACCTTGCAGTCCTCTCCTGCTGTTTCCACCCCAACCCTTCTAGATTGTAAACTCCCACGTGAATAGGGCCCTCGTTTCCTCCTGTACTGGTTTAGCAAAATGTTGTTCAATGTATTGTAACCCTGTCTATATTGTGCCCATTGTTCAGCGCTGCAGAATATGCTGGCGCTTTATAAATAAAGAATAATAATAAAAAGTACAAATCATAACAAGAATTAAAATGTACGTAGCTGAAATCCTCTATTTCTAATAAAGACACAAGTAGGTTTCACGTTCTGGCAACTTTTGCCGCAGGGCAGCTTCATTTTTTTTTAATGCAGAAATATTTTTGTGGCTGCGTGAGTATATATGGTAGGTGTGCGACTGTGTGGAGTGACCGAGTTATGCCTGTTATAACACTATATACTGTAAATATAGATTAGATAGGCCGTGTTAGTCCAGATGCCAAAATCATGAGTATAGCAGTACGTAGTGATACCTTTTTGATTGGACTAACGTTACATTTAAAAGACTTTTAAAAAAGGTATCACTAAGTACTGCTATACTCATGATTTTATATATTATATATATATATATACACACTGCGGAATATGCTGGCGCTTTATAAATAAATAATAATAATAATACACACACACCTTTTTTAAATAAAATATTCCCCACTCTAGATACATACGGGATGAAAGAAGCAGCTATGTTGCTATGTTTAACTGATGGTATCTAAATACCTGATTGTGAAATACTATAATCTCATCACAACTTCAACTATGAGAGGTTATAGGTTAAACGTCTACATATATCTTAGTAAAAAGAAAAAATGAAGACTTTCTGACTCACATAGTCATTCTACTCAATATGTTCCAATTAACAGGTGCATTTGTAGGTCTGCAGAATCCTGCGCATTAAGTACTGACCTAGACTGAGGTGTTCATCGTATGTAACAAACATTAACAGGAAGGTGCATTAACAAGTCAATTCTGTTTGTCTACAGTATGGCACCTTAACCACTCTTACATGCAACATACCCAAAAGACTGTAATTGAACCCAGCAGAAAAATAAGAGAGAAATATGTTAATGTTTCCATGGCAATATTTAATTCAAGATCAATTGGTGTTCTCATCTCATCTGTTGTCTCTGATCATCCTTTTCCTTTCACGTTGTCCTTGGTATATTTACCGCTGCAGCATTTTCTTAGTGTGGTCTTTTTCTATATTATTATTATTCATGCTGCAGTGTCACACTCAATAAATCGTGATTTCATGGATATTTGTGCCATTTGATTCCTCAAATTACAAATGAATAACGACCTCCCTGTTGCTCTTTACCACCATGGCACAGCCTGAGAAGTTAATAAAGCTAAATGATTCACCCCTTCCCTTTTGCAGATTTTTTTTCTCTTGGATACATGGTTTGAAGTGTTAAAAGAAATAAGAAGAATTTTCTTCTAAATTAGATCTCTTGTTTGTAAACTGAAGGGCCGCTAACACAGATCATACTGAGCCGTGGATGCCATACACACTCTGCCCGCCAGTATTATGCGGAGTGGCAGATTAGAGGATCTTTTGTTCCCGTCTCTTTGTTTTTCTGTGTGAGAGATCCATTCATTGAAACTCCATTTCTCTATATATTTCAATCCATAATGCCAGCATTAGCTTCAAACTGCTAGCGCTACGAATGCTTTGATGCCTCCACCTCTCCATGCCAATGAGAGACCTTTATTGGTGGGTGAGAAATAAGGGCATGCGTGGGAGAGGATGAAAGCACGAACACGTAGGACAACATAATATGAACACATTCCTGTCTGTTCCCGGAGCTTTATTTTCCCTTACTGGGCCTTCTGATCATGGAGGTTATGAACCAGTAAAAACTTCTGAAATGACCATTGAAAGGGGTGTCTACATTGAAGAAGAATGCCACGATTGTTCTGCCTTCACTTTGGAGAAAATCTGAAAGCAGCTTGGATCTGTCATGTGGGTGGCAAAAGGGAGGCGAAGAAGAAGAAGAATTTTCTCTATCTACTTTCTGGAGTGTTCAAATACTTCTAATGCAGACATGCATCCATACATGTCAACATCTACACACAAACAAATCTTAGCATCCTTCAACCCAATGCCCAGTTGATTGACTTTGCCTTCAGGTATTTTAAACAACATATTTAAAAGGCTCAGGTAAACCTTCCATTTATGTTAGATGATATAACACAGGTAAGGTCCCTTTGTTATCATTACACTTTCCATAGGAATTACTTGATTCTGTTTTCAATGCAGTCACTAACATCAAATGTAAACACATTTGGATGCTAAAATCGGAAACCCGTCCCCATGTACGGCTTGTATATCCTTTATTAATTAAAATCTTAGCATTGTTGAACTATAAAACTATAGATTAAGAGCAAATCACAGAATGGGCTTTCCGTAGTTTATACATCAGGTATGAATTGTGCAATCTTCTGATTGGTCTCCTCACTGTGCTTATACAGTAACAATGTTCTTTCACTTTTTTATAGTTCATAGCTTTCATTTTAACAAACCGTTGACTAATTTCAATAATTTTGGTTATTGTAGATTTTACTACAAGATGATATCTGTCAAGGCATTCTAAATGCTGCTCATAAAATGCTTCTATCTTGACTGGTTTAGGTTTCATTATTATAATATTATATATTAGGAGCAATGTTATTGAACATTAGTGTGATCTTGGTATAAAATAAGACATACTATGACGTGGAATACTCTAAATTTCTTTAATATGTCAAACTATTTATTTTATATTTAGAAAAATTACCTTTTCTGTTATTCCCAAGTTGAGTAAATAACGATGTGTGCTGAGCCTGCAGTAAAGTGTCCCTTCCCACTCTGCTACATCCTGGATCATAATGAAATCATCACCGGTTAACTCTGCATGTAATCAACAGTATACAAAAATCTGCTGGTTTTCAAGCCTGTATTCCTATATCATAAGCAAAGTCCTGTTATATGGTTTAAGGCTAAGGTCAGACGAAAGCATTTTTCCCCGCGAACGTGAAAAAGTGCGTCCGAACGCATTGACGTATTTTTTCACGGAATGCGCAAAAACGGTCAGACGACGCGCATTTTCGGGCGTGATTTTGTACGGATCGTCAATAAAACTCTTATTGCGTCTGGACGTTATGTAGGACGGACATTAGCAGCGTCTGACATCTCCTAATCACGCAAACACGCCGCTATGCTGCAGCTGCGCACTCTGTACGTCAGTACTAGCGGTTCAGCGTTCTCAGAAAAATGCGTTCAAATTCCACTTGCGTTGCACGGCCGGACTTTTGTGTGGCCGTACATTGTATATTGGCCGTCATTGCCCGTCATCTGCTGCTAGTGCGGCCGTAAAATTATGTGCGCTAGAACGCACGTTAAAAGTGCGCTGGTCTGACCCCAACCTAAGAGGAAATGAATAGAAACAAAGCTAAAACTTTGGTGCACTGAAATAAACAACAGGCTGGTCTCTAGACTGTGGTACCTCACTGTAATCCTGATCATATCCAATTAAATGCTTGTTGTAAAAAATATTTTTATATAGATCCAATTTAGCTTTTTTTATATAAAATAGTAAATCAATCTAAATGAATACTAAATCAATCAATCGATAAATGTGAGAATCTGAAATCTAGAACAATATTTGCATGAAATAACTATATAATAAATATAATATAATTGACCTTACAAACTTCGGGTTAGATTTCAAGTCAGTTGTAAACTTTCCATCTCCATAAACCTCAATGGTCCTGATAATATTACAACAGCTCTGGTTAAGTTTACACTTGACTTGGGGCTGTATTACATTCTTGCTGCTAAAACTGGGACGCTAAGGTAGAAAACCTGCGCCTGTAGGTTTCCCCTTAGCATCCCCATTTTAGCATATTATGGGGCAAGCACTGTAAGCCCCTGGATACTCGCGGCAGTCCATAGGACTCCATGGAGGCTTCTGATGCTGGGTTACGTGACCTGTAAGATCTCGCTCTCGCGGAGTGATCACAGAGACTGGGGACTATTTATCCCCAGTCTCACTCTGCTTCTGGCGGCCAGAAGCAGTGGATCGGGCCACAGTTCGCGCCATGGGATGAGAGTTGAGTATCTGATTTTTGGGAGGTTTACAGCTGGTGCTGACTGATTCCACAGAAGCAGAATCAGTTAGCACCAGCTTCTAACTGTGGATAACTTTCCAGTTAACCGCAGCGGTGTGGTAATTAGCATTAGGACTTTGTAATACAAACGCTAATTACTCTTTGCGCTCCCCATGTTAAGTATAGGCAATGCAAAGTACAGTAAGCTGGTGGAAGAGAGCGCGATCTCCGATGCGCTAACAGGTTTTTTAACCCATTAGCGTTCAGAATGTAATAGTGGAGCGATGCACCAGGGTCACTTAACATAACGATAATGCTCACATAGCTGAGCACTAATGCTAGCAATACGTTTGTGATAGTGCCCTTGGAATCTAGCCTGGAATCTAACTTGATCCAAATTAGCAATTTCAATTTGACCAAATTAATGCATATTTCCTAATCACCAATGTTCAAGGTTGTTGGAAACAGCAGTAAAAATTACCAATGTTACAACCACGGCCAACTTCAGATATTCACTGAAGGAAAATTCAACACCAGCAGGCAAGGTTACTACAAATAATGGTGAACAATGCTGAATAACAATATCACTGTTGTTGTTCAGTAAAATAAGCAAACTGAGGCCATTTTACAGTTAGCAATGATCCATTGTTGTTTGCAACACCAGTGTACTTCTGTGATTTTAAGGTAATGATCTCCATTGAACTCTAATGTAAAAACAACCCTAGACAACCTCTATCATAACATTGGTAGAAACTATTGTAAAACCTAATCTAAATAACGACAGTAACTACAGTGGGAACATTGATGAAAGCCCCATAGAAAATTATGCTGAAATCTACACTGTACAACGTCAGAAGAAACTACAGTGGAAAAAAAGATGAATGGAGAACTACAGTGGAAGTTCCCTGAATATGGAATTCACTGAAATTTTTCTCAAAAAAGAAATCAATCAAGGCTGGGAGCGCTACCTTGGGCCCCAGCATTGATTTAGGGCCTCAACCTTTCCTTTATCTTTTGCAATTTTACTTGTCACTCATCCCATTGGGAACTCTCTCTATAGCAGCTTCGCTCTGTCCTATTATGCGGACCCACGAAGGCCCGTTTCTTCACTTTGATAGGAGTTGACAGAATTTAGGCTGTTTGTATCCCATATGAGAGACTCATCTAGGTGCTCCTAGTACCCTATGTGGCATTAATCACGCTGACTGGAACCACAGACTCTTTATCTTTTCCTTGGTTCATCATTATGTTGTTCTGCTTTTGTTAGTTTACAATAAAAGTTAAATTTTACTTATAAGCTCCTATCTCATTCCATCAATATCCTTTGTTCTATCCATGTTCAGGGGTTACCTCCATTTCTGTTGCTGGATATTGACTGTCACTATTCCTGGAAGGGTTTTCTTTTGTGCTTCTACCTATTTACTTGCCTTTGCATAGACCATATATTTCCAATTGTGACTTTAGTATAGGATACTGAAAATATTAGTGCTCACCATTGCATTTTAAATTAATTTTCCTGAAGGATTCCCTCCATGAAATCACAGCTTTATGGAATTATTCCCTGTTCTACATGCAAAGGAATAGAGGAAGGAATTGGACCTAAGTCCCTCAATCCTCAGTCTGTGTAGTGCTCTATTTAGAATAGATGACCATTGTGCAGGACTCCATCTGATTAAGAGTGGATTCTAGAGAAAAAAAAGTCATCAGGATGTGAGGAGTGTCCCCTTTCCCCTTCAGATCCACTGATCTGATGAAAATACTGGGTGGAGTTTCCTCCACCCCACCCAGTGTCACCAATATCCGGGATTTTTGAATTTCCCGGCTGCCAGTCACCAGATCGGTAACTAGTTGTGTTTGTATGCAGAGATCGTGCCAACATCACCCTCTCTAAGACCAATTGCGGAAGCAAGAGAGGCAATCGATGGATCTGATCTTCGCCTGCTACAGCTCCGATCCATCATTCTGCGCAGGCGCTACGGAACTTGCGTACATAAAGTTCACAAGTCCCATTCCACTGCTCAATTTGTGGTCCCTACACTACAAGTAGCATAGAGAGCAAATTACGCAGAAAAGCCTCAGGGACTTCCAGATTTGAGAGTCCATGAGTTAAAGAGGAGGGGCTGCGCCTGAGGGAGAAAAGGTGAGTAAAAAACACTCAAAAAGAAAAAATAATTGGGCAGAGGCTGTCAGCACCCACTCCATTTACTATTAACCACTCTGATATTTCATTCTTAAACAAACCAAGCTCACCGTCCAAAGCCATCCTCATTTTCTACTGTTGCATTTTCACTCTGTAACAAACCAAGGTATCCTGCTATAAACATGTCATCCGCCTCGTCACTCTACAACCTTCGCTGTAATCCAACGGTCTATACTTTAGGTTTGCATTTAGGTATTAAATTCTGACTGACTAGTTTTGTTTTAAAACAGTTTACCTTTATTTTTCTTAAATTCTCACTGTCGATTTGCATCCCCATCCTCTCTCCATGTCGTAAATACCTCTCATACAAAACCCACTGTCCTTAACTCTTTGTCTCTTTCTTCATACAGCTCACCATACAAAGCCCTCACCGTTTCCTGCTGCTGCATTTTTGCTCTGCAGTCCCTCCCACCCGGTCCCAAGCCTAAACTTGTAGCTCTCCCTTCCAGCACCTTCCACTTTTCTTTTTAATTACCCTTTTCAAGCTCAAGCTTCTGGTCCTTCCCATGCAAACCCTGCTATTTTTTTCAGGCCTCCAGGTCCACACTCCCCCTGCTCCCATTTGTTTCACTTACCTTTGTTCCTTAGATTGTAAGCTCACGGGCTGTCTGGCTGAGCACTTCTATAAAGTGCTTTATTAGTAGGACAATTATCTTATGGACAGGGCCGTCTGTTCATAATGTATCATTATTTATTATGTTTCACATTTGTGCTTCCCCATTGTAAAGTGCTACGGAATCAGTTGGTGTTACATAAGTAACTGTAATATTAATGATATAATAAGAAAGTATAATGGAGCCACTGTAGTGTATTCACACATTCCAGAGTTTTAGGACTGGGTAAAAATGACCTCCCGAATAAGGAGGACCTCTTGTTCTTTTCTCTTCACAGCCATTTGATTTCTATTCAGTTTGGATAATCGGAATTTCGGTTATTTTAGACTTGATCCTAATTTATCCTCCTAAATTATGGTACCGTTGCTGCCTACAAGTTTCTACAAATAGCCTTCATTTTAAAGAAAAACTACCGGAACAATGCATGAAATGAGGAACTTTGTATAGCCATTTTGATGAACCGAGTCGCACAATTTATTGCTTCTTTTCAGTATCGTAACGCTCCCTCATCAGACGGTGGCAATGTTTAATTTGTCTCTTGTATTGTTAAATATCATTATGGCTTTTTGCATTGCTGCAGCAAAAACTATCCTCCTTATTTTATTTCCATTCTACAAGTGCTGGACGTTACCAGCTGTGAAAGGGTAAAAAAAAATAAAAAAATCTCAGTCCTTTAAAAATAAAAAAATCCAGATATTTTCAGCCAATGCTGTCAATCAAACACATCTCTATTCTCTAATGCTTTCCACGGATTGTAACAAGATCTCCTTGTAGTTTACCATAATAAGACTAAGTAGGCTAAAATGTTGTCCTAGGTGTATATTAGCAGCATAATAACATCTGACAAAATAGGCATCTGTAAGTGTCCAATTTCAGGCATTAAATAAGATAACTGCAGGCCCTACAATGGTTCTTATGCTTCATGAGTATGAGAAGGCGACATAAAATTAAATTTACAATGATCTACTGTCGCACTGAAACATGACTGTTCCCCGGTAATTATCCAGGATAATGCCTTCAAATTTCAGCAGACTTTTCAGTTTATAATTGTTGGAGTTCACGTAGGGTCCCCACCAGACTGAGGTCAAAAAAATTCATTGGTACATACAACAATGCAGACGATTTTTCTCCATTATTGCACGAAATGCGCACTAGATGTGTTCACACAACAAGGAGGATATTACCCTAGTTTACTTTTAGCCATATGAATGTGATTGCCATTATGTTTCCCGATGCTGTTTGTCCCACGCAGAACAATTTTTTAAGCACTTTCAGAGTGTGCTGAGTGATTTTTATTGTTTATTGTTTTAATGGAGAGGATTTGATGTTTCTTTTTTTTTCTTTTAAAAATAACAGATCGTAAAAGAAGTGGCAATAAAGGATACGTTTGCATAAGAAGGAGCGACCGACACTACCCATTTCACCCAGAAGCTTTCTTTATTGATGTGCTAGATTTTGCTTTATTCCAAATGAAAGTGAATTATATGACAATATATAGTGCTGCCACTCAGGCATGTCAACACTGTTTCAAATTCTGGACAATACAGATCGTATACAGGTCAAAGAACAACAGAAAAAAAAGATACCGAAGTTTCAGAGTATATATTTCTCAGTCTGAGAAGAACTCAAACCAAGAGATATATTAATATCTGTAAATATGTACATATATACTGTATATACGTGTATAGGAGTATCATGCTCCCATAAAAATATATATCAATGGGGCCTATGGAGTTTTAAGCAGGGCTCTCAATCACTGACCTTCAACAGATGTTTTTGGACTACAACTCCCATGATTCCTTGGCTTCATGTAAACCCTCCCTCTGTTTAGGGAAGCCTACCATCTGACTTCGGAACAAAACATCCGACTGACCCAAAAACGCTCTCACCTCTCCCTGCATTAACTCATCACTGCAGTCCTCTCCTCCTGTTTCTCAACCCTTCATCCATCTAGATTGTAAATTCTCACGGGAATAGGACCCTCACGTCCTACTGTATCTGCAGGCAGGAATACTGACCTGTCTCCTTTATTTATTGCAGAATTGTCCTGTCTTTACCCATTGCTTCATTGTACAGCGCTGCGGAATGTGTTGGCACTTAATAAACAATAAATAATAATAATAATCTACCGCATTAAATTAGTTCTGGGAATTGTAGACAATAAGCAACTTCTGGGGCCGCCGAGTTTGAGATCCTTGATATAAAGTATTTAATTTGGAACACAGGCATGCTGCACTAGAGATTTTGCCTACTTCCTTTTTACGTAGAGATTACAGTGAAAAATAAAATGTTTGGAAAGGAACAAGAGATGATTCATTAAATATTTCTTTCTTTCAGCATTTTGTTGTAAGGGAGTCAGTTAATGATTCTGGTGGTAACAAAGGAGAAGAAGCAGAATCTAAGAATCTGTTGTAAAAAGGATACACTGAGAGATATATTTTTAATCAATAGACACTCCTTCAGCTTCACTGGCAAATTCACTACAACATAATGTTTTTCAAAGTTATTCTATATACTGTTTTGTTCTCGCCTTACTAAGCTACTTTGAGGCTGTTTTAGATGTATTTGTAGCATTGATGTACAACTTTGTGGTGCACTTAGACCTGCAGTTATAGTCAAGGGACTAGAATTGGGTTATTACATAGAAGTGTATAGATGCACTTTTGAGCCTCCAGAAGGGGCAAAATGTAACATGAGAGTAAAGGAGTATAGGATTAATAGCACAGACAACCTCTGTGTCATTGGAGAATGACCTTGAGCACTACTGACAATAATAACCGCAAGGAGACCCTGCCAGGCTTTAGTGTCAACACCAAACTGCTTCTTATACACTTGTATTAGGGTAAATATATTGCTACATCACTATATATTTATTATAGACATAACAATGGCCCCCGTGTGCGTGTGTACAGAGAAATTAATAGTAGTTAATGTCCATCAAAGAGAAAGGACATGGAAATGGCAGTTTGTTAGACCTGAACAGTATCACCACATATCAAATGTCCCTTACATTGTATGAAATGCACAGTACAGTTGTTTCTGCACTATCCAAAATAATAAATAAATCTTGAGCTATTCATGTTACATTTAAAAAAGAAAAAAATAACTGCTTAAAAAAACTAAACTGGGGCTTTTATTCAGGAATAATATTAATTATGGCCCCTATTTCAGCTGAGCCCCCAATGCCCAAACAGCTAAAACTATGCAAAATCGGAAGACTGAATGTCCTGACATCGGGGATTCAGCAGCCGATACAGTTGCAGCTTCTGTTTCCTGCAACGGCTGTAACTCAATTTCGCAGTAGATGGCACCATCTACTGGCCAAATATTTTAGTACAGTAAGAAATACATTGGGAATATGCCCAAATATTTCTTACTGTATAATTAATTAAAAATGATTTTTCAAAAACCACTGGTTCCTGACAATGGGTTTTCGGAAAATCTCTTGAGGGTTAAGGGATTAAAAGGAGCCTGGATCCTGCCTCCTGCTGGGGATATTTTCTGACCCAGTCCTTCCCTACATGGCTGCCAAGTATAATATCCTTCTCAAATATACCAGAATATTACAATGCAGTTTGTATTCACATTGTTGCAAAGTCAGCTAATGAGAATGGCGCTATTAGCAGAAGTGCACTACATCACATTGTTTTATTGTTCAAGGTATATAATTAGTAAAAGCCTTTGATAGTTAAAGAAATATGACTGTTTTCATATTTAGTAATTTTTTTCTCTCTCTATGACAACCAATTGGGAAAATTAATGGACGTTGTTTTTGCAACATCTGGCAGTACAACGGGTAACGGGAATAGCATGTTCTTTTCGATAAATGCAAACAAACATGTGTATGTACTCACAAATTATTGTGTATTTTAATCTCCCAGTGTGCAACGCTATCTAGGAAATGTTCATAACAAGGAAAATTAATATCCTGCCAAGTATGGACATAGTTCAAGACATTTTATAGTGCCTCGGGTTATTTATAGTGCAACAAAAAAACAGAAAATACATTTTTTTTAAAAATCAACAGTATCGTACCAAAGGGAACAGCTTACGAAGGTTATATACAAAGCATATAAAGGAGAGTTACATACAAAACAGATAAAACTGCGATATAGCCTGAGACAGAACAGTCTAGTGTCATTTTATGCACAGGTGGAAACACAGAAAACAGGAAGGCAACTACAGAGAGATATAAATGGTAAGGATGCAACTTCTATATACAGGAATCTTCCTATAAACAGGGATACGTATTTTTGAAAGAAAATTAAACAAAAAAAATCCTGGAACAATTTGAATAATGTGCCCTTAACATTGTCAGAAACCATTGTTTTTTTTGAAGAATAATTTTTAATTAATTATTAAATAGGAAATATTGAAAAATACTCCCAATGATTTTTTTTGACTGTACTAACATATATGGCCAGTAGATGATGCCAAATTGAGTTACAGTTGCAGTGAGTGTTTCACTGCTACAATGTATAAGCTTGCTGAATGCCATGTCAGACATTCATTTTTGTTGATTATACAGTTTTAACTCTTTGGGCATTATGCCCACAGGGCTAAAACTTTGGGGGCACCTTCTGCAGCCAAAAAGCAAACTAAATTTGTTTGTAGCAAACAAATGTCATTAGATTTTGGGTTGTAGAACAGCACATTGAAATATCTCGATATTGGGGCACCAAATGGTGCCTTTGAAACCCAGGTTATCTCGATATTGGTAGTGAAGGGGTTGAGGTGAGCAAGATCCCACCTGGTAGTATGGGGCTATGAGATAGTGACAAAAGAGGAGATGGGTATGTGGCAAGAGAGACGACCTGGAACAATTGTGACACATGGAAACAGTGACCCCAATCAGTAGGTGTATGCATACTAGGGCATCCCACCTGTCTTTCCTCCAAATCTAAACACAGGGCACCTGCATGGGTAACATCTGTTGAAAACCCAAAAGAGATGTGCAGAACATATCGTGATATATACTGAGTTAGCAGGTATATATTATCATTTTTAAAAGAGGCGTGAGAATAAGAGAAATAGCTTTATATAGCTCATTAACCCTTTCATTACCAAGCCCTTTCTGTTGAAGAAAAAAAATCTAAACATTTTTGAAGCATGTGATGTGTGGATAAATATAGATGTAGGATAAAATAGTAATTTAGGACTAAATTCTTTTTCTGACATGATTAAAATATTGTAAACTTGCACATTTTTCATTTATTCATTAATCCTTTAGAGACATATTGCTGGGATGAAAATTTCTAGAATCTAGATGATCTCTTTTCTTGCACAATTGCAATTGGAGTCTGCCTTATCAGCATACAGGCAGTAGATGATAAAGATAGATAATAACCATGGTCAGATATCCTGCTCATGAGAATTTGCAGTGATAATAATGAGATTATTTAACACAAATACCATTTCTGCCTGTATGAGAATTATGCAGACCCCGTGTGAATTTATGTGAGATAAGGGAATGTGTCTGGAGTCTAGAACCTTTCATCCTGGCAATATTTCTGTAGTACATAAATTAATTCATGAAAAACTAAAAACTACAAACTTTCATTGCTTTAATGTTTTAACCATTTCGAAATAACAATCTCTACACAAAAATATAATTTTATCCTATATTTAATTGTTAATTACATGTCCCATGTTTCAATAAATATTATATTTGTTTCAACAAAAAGCAGTGAAATGGGTAGTAAATCGGGTTAAAAAAAACAGAACACTAAATTAAGAGATAACAGAAGTAAAAAAACACAGTCAGATGAGGTTACAAATTAGAAGGTTTGGGGTGGAGGAAGACTAGAGGAGTAAACATCTTGGGCTCTATAACATTCCTAACGCAATTTTTAACGCGTGCGCAAAAACGCATTAACGCGAGGGGGAAAAACCCTTTGCGCAGACCGTCATATTACAACGTCAGCGTACAAAATGCTCGTTAACGTCTAACGCGGGTGAACGTGCGTGAATCCTGCGCGAGCTTAATGTACTACGCGCGTCCTATACTTAACATTGTGAGCGCAAATGCATTTGTGCGCTGGTACGCGGATGGTATTACAATCTGTGCGCAAAATTTAACGCACAGCGTTTGCGCGAATAATTTTAACGTCTTTGAAAAGCTGTTGGGAATGGCAATTCTGAACATCCTGGCTGAAAACAAATACACCAGCCAAAAAAAAAATACGCAGCACAGTATAGTTACACATTCTACGCATACCCAAACAATTAAATGGAGAAGTTTTTTTATTTATTTTTATTGCTGCAGCATATATACGCAGATTGACTTTGGCAGACGCAAAAACCTAACGTTAGAAAATGGTGGTTTTTAATACTTATTGGCTGAATCCCGTGAAAAAAACTGTCCGCACACTGATTTCTGCGCGCAACGTCACTGAGCTTGGGATCGTAGCAAAGTAAGCTATGAAACCTTGAAACCTACAGTATAAAGATGTGGAAGGGAAGGTAAAGAGAGGGATTAGTCAGGAATGTGATACGCTATTCTATGAGGGCACATCCCATAGTTGGTGCTAATGTAGCATCTTGATATGTAATCGTTAGTGCTAGGATTAGTAAGGTTAACGTCTGGAATCGATATTCTTACATTAATGCTAAACTGGGGTGCAAATGTTTGCGCAAGTTTAATGTAATTTGCATCTCCTATACTTAACATGGGGAGCACATTCATTATTTTAGCATCTCGACACTCGAGGGATTACAGAGTACTGTAGCAATTTACTGATGGGATGCAAAATTAAACATTTTAACACATGATATAAGCTGGTGTTAAAGGAGTCTGCAAATGAAAAATCATTTAACAAGGCTCTGAACCCGCCCCCCTAAAAATCCCATACTCACCTCTCATCCCGCGGTGAAAAGTTTGGCCCGATCCCCCGCTTCGTCTCGCCGGGAGCAAAGTGAGACTTCGAACAAATAGTTCCTAGTCTCCCTCCGCAATCACTATGTGGTGTTGTGCGATCTCGTCAGAGTGCGCTCAAGCAGAGCTCTTGGTCTGGAAGCGTAAGCCTCCATGGAGTCCTAAGGACTCCAAGAGCTGATACTCACGGTGCCACAGAAGCGCTACTGCGGGCTTCAAAGAGGTTAGCGTTGTGTACCAGGGCAAGGTTCTAAGATTGCACCTTCCCTGGAATATGACGTTAACATGCAGACGGTACCCATCTCCATGTTAGCATCCACAATGGAATATAGCCTGAGTTTTTTTAAGGAATTTCTTACAGTAATGAGGATTAAGAGAGGTAGGGAGAGGTAGGTCACTCCATAGGAGAGGAGTGCCTGGAAGAAGTCTTGGAGGCACGAGTTAGAGGTATGGGTGGAAGATGTGGGCAGGTGGAGGTCACTTATGGACTGAAGTGATCTAGATGTGTACTTCTAAAGAAAGGAAGGCATGTAAGCGGGGGTAGAGTTATTGAGCACTTTGAATGTGCTTTTGGGCTTGGTATTTAACAGTAATGGCATAAAGAAAAAAAATGACTGTACAACATATTAAAGGACAAGAAGAAAATAATACAAAAAAAATCTTTACTTTGCTAACCTGAATGAAATCATTGCAATGCCTGTGATAGAATACAAAGAGACAGGACAGAATTCTGTATGGGCATGTAGTGGAATTAGCTGGTACCTGCTTCTAGAGTCATAGGTCAGGATTCACTTCTTGACATGCCCATAAGTGTTTATTAGGCTCAGTTCTTCTGCTACGTGCCCTTCACTTCCATGTGTGTTTCATCCTACCAACCTCTTGCTTCTCCAAAGAATGCTAATTTTTCAAAACACACACCGAGCAAAGTGAAAAAAAAGGTAAGATCTGGCACAGGATGTTTTGTTTATCCGATCTTTAAATAATTCATTTTTATCCCTATTGAGCTCATCATCCCAGCATGTCAAAAATAAACGTGTTCTTCTTGGCCTGTTGTTTGGGGCCCAGGATTTCAGACCGAGAGGGAAATATTACGGAGACCGAGGGAGATACACGGAGAGAATGACCTTTAACTGTACTACCTATAACCAATCTCATCAAATTAAAGCACTGTATATTTTCCTTAATAATCTCTGATTACACTGGGGTATGAGTGAGCACGGATAGTCGGCGTTGCTATGCAGCGGGATGCCTGCTTAGCACCAGCAGAGCGTTTGGGGATAAGTGAGCAAGGAGCTTTAATTTCATAGGGTTAGAATCCTGCAGGCTCTGAGGCTAAAGGTTACAAGCAGCCCCGCTTACACTGAATATGCAGAAAGAAAGAAATAAATTGCTTGCATCTGTTACAGGCAGCATAGACAATGATCTGATTGGTGAAACTGAGGGTTCTCTGTCCTTTGGGGTGATAGAGAGAGGGTCCAACCATCAAAAGCTCATAATTAGAGTAATTCTGAATTAATGGAGGGGGGAGAGAGAAATATAATATTTTTGATACATCCAGACAAAGGGATTATAGCATGTTTCGGAATGCATGCAGCCTAGGAGAGCAACCTGAAGAAATTATTCTAGCTATTTTCTTAAGGTAAGATACATAGGATATATTTATAGTTGTCTAATGTGAAATGTACCAAACTGTGTGTGTCACACTGATCTATATCATTGCATGTTAGTATATTCATTGAGAAACATGTCCTCACCTTTTACAAGCTTGTGTAAATGTTTTTCTTACCTGTTTATTGCACATTGTTTATACACACAAACACACACACATATATATATATTACACATTTTATGACAGACATATTGGTCTAATACTAGTTTGAAAACAGATTCTTATTTTCCTGAAAAGGTAGTGGGTGCGTTAATTAACCTAGTCGCAGAAGTGGTAGAGCAGGTAGAGTTTGAGTTTCCCTTTCGGTTGTGATACCATAAGATTAAACTGTGTGTGGTTAGGATCATTCTAATGGGAAATGGAGGGGGAGTAGAATTAAAATTACACGCCCTTCTGCAAAATATCTGCCAGCCCACTGAGTTCACCCCAGCAGCAATGATGTTGCACCATACTTTGTAGGTCTGGCCCCCTACAAGCAATCCTAGGACGAACGCCTTCTGAACGCAGCTAAGGCAGTCTTGCCACAGCATTGGTAATCCCCTAATGCTCCCCACTAATAGAGAATGGCTCCAAGAGGTGGAAAACCTCTTCACAACTGAGGATTTGCTTCACCAGGTGGCAGGCAGCACTGCGAAACACCTCCGAAGGTGGTTTTATTGGCCTGTCCTGCTAAATCCTGAGGAGCCTTAGCTGTTACATACACCTTAAAAAAGAGACACCTCACGGTGTATAGGAGCGCATATAGAATTAATCAGTACCAGGAATGGAGAACAATAACAATTCTTATTTTTCTTTATAGTCCCAAATTTGTTGCTTTAAAACATCAGTCTCTGAAAAAACAGAAGAGAGGCCTCATTGCGCAGCATTTGATTACACCAGGAAAAATAGTAAAAAATATAGAGGTTCCACTCACAAACAGGGATTGAGACGGCGTCTGTGCAGCATGGGTAGTTTGACACACTAATTGACAGGATCCAGTGACCAGTGAAAAGAAGAGGTGGGACCCCCTCATACAAGAGGTCCTAGGCGCCTATACAGAGCCACCATAATTGGAGGCTCCCAAACACGTGAGTGCATTTTTTCCTGACCTCTTTCTCTGAATACCATACAGAATTATACTATGTTCTCTTTCTGCTTTTGAGATCATAACATACCCTCTGGTCTGAAGTATATATCCAGGCTTGACGCAATCAAAGTCTTCTTTTCCGTCGAAGGGAGGAGCCCCCCTGAAGAGGCTTAAAGGCATACATTCACAGGGTTATCCAAAGAGATTCGAAAAGTCACCGCACGTTCGGTGACTTTTCGTTCTCTTCAATTCGGTTCCTTTTGCCGATTGCATTTCGGTGACCCTGCGGTGTATTCAGCAAGCAGCACAGGGTCCCCGAATTGCAGGGAAAAGCTGCCGTAAACCCACCGAAAACTAACCGAATGCACGCTGAAAACAAGCAAAAACATCTGGATTAACCTTTGAAAAAGAGGAACAGGAGACGAACAGGAGCCGAACAGGAGCCGAATCACACAGAGCCGAAGCAGCTGTGACATAGAGGAGGCAGTGAATAAATTAGAAAAACCATTTGTATGAATCTGGGAAAAAGAAACGCTGTTTGCAAAGAAACTACTGAGCGAAAATGTCTGAAATTTTCACAGGAGGTCCAGGGAATGATAATAAAGAGGGCTGTTACAAAAAAAATAAGTAAACTGAAAAAAAAAAAAAAAAAAAAAATCGGACTTTTAAAAAAAAAAAAAAAAAATCTGAAAAATGCTTAAAGTTATCCTAAAAAATCTATAAATGAAGAGACTCTTTGCTGCAGAATTTTATAATGAACGGTTTATTAGATATTGAATTAAAACGGGAATATTTTTAACATTGAAGCCTATGGGATTCTCCTGAATAAACTTGCCGAATTAAACCACGATATGGCAGGGCATTAGGGGAACCTTTCACTGCTGGTTTGTGTTCTCTGAATAGCCAAAGCAGTGCTTCTCTATGGGGATTTCACTGCCCTCGAACAGGCACCGAACAGGCACCGTATGTTCAGGCAATTCGCCAGGATTTGGCGAATTGCCTGCTCTCTGGATAGCCGAATGGCCAGGAAAGGTAACCGAACGCTGATTTTCAGCGTTCGGTTACCTTTCTCAAGCAATTCGGATCTCTTTGGATAACCCTGTTAGAGTTTTGTAGACTCCCTGTTTGTGAGTGGAACCTCTATATTTTTTACTATTTTTCCTGGTGTAATCAAATGCTGCGCAATGAGGCCTCTCTTCTGTTTTTTCAGAGACTGATGTTTTAAAGCAACAAATTTGGGACTATAAAGAAAAATAAGAATTGTTATTGTTCTCCATTCCTGGTACTGATTAAATCTATATGCGCTCCTATACACCGTGAGGTGTCTCTTTTTTAAGCTCTATTTTTGAAGTGAAGGATACACTTCTTTAGTGAGCTGCTTTAAGGTACACCATCCTTTGCACTAATTTTCATAGCGCCTTTCACACTAAACCCTTTGGGTTTTTTCTTCATCTTTGTGTTACATACACCTTGCCTGCACCACGCCATGCTAACTACCAAGTCTATTCACTAAAAGGTGAAACTCAGTAGAATTGGCAGGAGAAGAGAACAATCTAGACCAAATAGCTGATTTGGAAAGTGAGATAAATAGGAGAATTTTTCTGGTTTGGCTATTTTGACCTAGAACGTTCACTTCTCCAGTCATTCTCCTGAGGTTCACCTTTACTGACAAGTCCTGCATGTTTCCCAACTAATGCTGTAACATTTACACACAAGACTTGTAGTTCCACTGTTCTCTTTAATGGCCTTTTGCCAAAACCGACTGACCTGACCCTATTCCCCTTCCCTTACCTGGTTATTTTCTACTCTGAAAGAAAGTTTGACCAGGTTTAATTTATCAATAACAATCTATCATGCCCTATTAATAAAGTGTGTGTTATTTATTTTCAATTATAACAGCAGTCAGTAAAAATTGACTTCCAGATGTTTTGGAACTACATTTTCCATGATACTCAATCAACCTAATGAGCGGACGAGCACCATGGGAGATGTAGTTTCATAACACCTGGAGGGCCAAGGTACCATTTCCTTGCCTTATAATATCCCCATAAGATATAAGTAATTCACACTAAAAATGTAGGCATTTCCCATCTATCATTATATGGTCTTCAATATCTCATATCCAGAGCTGGACAATCTTAATTAGGGTATGATATAAAGTATTGGTTCCTAACCCTAGTCCTCACTCAGGGCCTGCTGACAGGCCAGGTTTGCCTTATATGCAGAAAAAACGGTTTCACGCCTATTCCCTACCAGTGATGAGCCGAACACCCCTGTGTTCGGTTCGTATTCAAACAGCCGAACAGCCGAAATGTTCGAATACGAACTCGAACACAATGTTAATCAATGGGGGCCGAACACGCAAAATGTGTTCGCAGTTCTCCTAAATGTACCGGTGGCTGCAGGTACATTTAGGAGACCTGTGGCTGCGGCCCCGTAACTCACCTGTCCTGCAGCTGACGCGACCTCCAGTTCCCCGGTCCGTCAGCTCCTCCGGTCCGTCTGGCCGCGGCTCCTCTGCCCCACGTCTTCATGCTGAATGATCTGATTGGGCAAAGTCCTGCGCCTGACCTGGACTTTGCCCAATCAGGGCTCTAATTCAATATTGAGCCCTGATTGGACAAAGTCCAGGTCAGGTGCAGGACTTTTCCCAATCAGAGCTCAGCATGAAGATGAGGCGTGGGGCAGAGCTTTAATCAAGCTCCGATTGGTTAAAGTCGGTGCAAGACTTTAACCAATCAGAGCTTGGTTAAAACTCATCTTCGTGCTGAGCTCTGATTGGGCAAAGTCCTGCACCTGACCTGGACTTTGCCCAATCAGGGCTCAATATTGAATTAGAGCCCTGATTGGGCAAAGTCCAGGTCAGGCGCAGGACTTTGCCTAATCAGATCATTCAGCATGAAGACGTGGGGCAGAGGAGCAGCGGCCAGACGGACCGGAGGAGCTGACAGACCGGGGAACTGGAGGCCGGGACAGCTGCAGGACCGGTGAGTTACAGGGGCCGGGAGCCGTAGCCACAGGTCTCCTAAATGTACCGGCAGCTGCCGGTACATTTAGGAGACCTGTGGAAGCATTTTTTATTATGGAATGTCCGCGGTCGAACAAACCGCGAACATCCCATAATGTTCGGCATTCGCCGAACGGCCGATGTTTGATTCGAACTCACGTTCAAATTGAACTGAATAAATACCCACCCCTATTCCCTACCAGAGAGGCTGCAGAGTCCAAAAGTATCCAACCCACTTCATGCATAAAACATAACAAGAAAAAAGGTGGTCAGTTGCACTTCCCGCTGTAGCTCCATGCGAAACAAAAGCCATGAGAAGTTTTGGTTTACTTGAGTGGCCTTTAAAGTGTAAGCCAACCCACCACATCATGGCACCTCTACTCAGGTGGATCCTAACCTAATGAAACCAAAAGCTGCTTTCTAAGCAATCACATATCCTCATGCTGCTTCTCAGCCAAGAGAGACTTGTTGGTTTATATTTAAACCCTCACCGGGAACAATTCCACTTAGGGATTAAAAAAGAAAACACGGAAAGAGGCAGCTGCAACAATGACCTGGCTGGGGATACAGCAAAACATACATATATGCAGACAAAACGGTTTTGCGCCTATTCCCTACCAGGGCGGCTGCAGAGACCAGAAATATCCAGCCCACTTCAGCCAGCTTTTGGTTTCATTAGATTAGGACCCACCTGACCAGAGTGCCGTGATGTGGTGCGTTGGCTTACACTTTAATGGCCATTCAAGGAAACCAAAACCTCTGAGGTGTTTTGTTTTGCATGGAGCTACAGTGGTTTTCAGGTTTGCCAGATATCCGAAGCACAGCACAGGTGATATAATTTGCTACTCAGTAATTGCTGTATTCAGTCTGCATTTCCCCAATGTAATCCTTAAAATCTGGCCTGTTAGTGCTTCCTGTGGACAGGGTTGAGAATCACTGATATAAAATATGACTTAAAACTGTCTCTATCAAAACTTATGTTTTTAACATTTCAGATAAACAGTATTAAAATAAGGCCACATTTGCAGTTATATCATCTTGAAAACGTAATTTTTATATGATACTGTTTAACATATCTTTCCTAAGACTGAGTGACAGAATAACACTGTGGGGGTAGAATCAGTTTGAAAATTAGGAGGTTTAGAGTTGATGAGGTGGGGGAGGCAGACAGCACAGTTAGTGGGTGGCTGTGTTATTTGTTTCAAACTATATCAATCTTAATTTCTAGTACTACTCTCCGACTGCTCACCATTTGTTATTTTTTTGTGGCGTTATGCCCAGATATGCTTAACGTTGTATGAACTCATGGACAACATATAGGTTTGACCTCTACCTCAATAGGCCCTTAGCAATGTGATTGGCCCATTAAAGCCACAGTAGGAAAAATATATACATCACTTTCATGGACGAGGGGAGAGTTATATTGGGAACCTACTATTCATAGGCAGACCTGTGAGCTTAACCTCTGTGCCTGTGAAATTATTTGAAGGAAAGCTATTTTGAAGGAAAGAGATGATAACTAGGAGTTCATTGTGAGCAATACGTTTGCAAGAATCAACAAATTGTTAGGAAGGAAAGGCCATATAAATTAACTTGAACTCCTATTGAGTTTAAAAATAAAACAGAGTTGCAACCAGTGAATGTCACCTACCTGGATTTTGATTTTGACACAGGAACGCACAATGGTAATGTAAAATGTGTTGGGTTGATATGGATATAGCTTGTTTTTGGATTCAAAAATATCGTATATACAGAGACTGGAAATTATTCCATAGTATTTCACAGTATACGTGTAAAAGAGTGTACTTCACAAGATGATGCTTTGGACCGAATGCAAGATCACCTGAAGGAATACAACCTATCTCAGAATTGAGACATTTTGTCTGAAATAAAAACGTTTCTACTAGAGGAGCTGAAAAAGCCAAACTATTCAGCAAATGAGATTTCAAATTGTGTCCAGATAACATTGAACTGAAGTCTAAACATGTAGACATAGACGTGTGGGTTGCACAAACATCTACAACAAGGGCCACAACTTTGGCTCTCCAGATGTTGTGGAACTACATCTCCCTTGATGCTCGTCCACATTTTAGGACGAGGAACAGAATAGTGCCCTTAGATTTCTTACAATAGCCAGCACTAACCACCATGACGAGATTAATGTAAATAACTGCTCATAGTGCTGAGTGCCTCCCATTTCCTCACTTGTCCCTGGGACTAGGACAGGCCTTCAAAGTGTAGAGATTTCCTCAACTATGAAGGTTGTCAATTAGCATCCACAGTCTTTAAGGGTTTCTAACCATTGCGATAATAATGTTTGCGGTACTACTGATGATAGCAGTTGTCATTCTGAGCCCCTAAATATATGCATTACACGTTAGCGAGTCATTATATGATCCTTTAGCAATTATTTTAAATTAATTTTACAACATTTATTCCACGTCATCAAAATGACAATTATCTTTCCAAAAACGTCTGGTTTGGAATTCTAGGACATACTGAAGTGGAGACAGAGGGTCCAGTAACCACAACCTCCACCTCTGTAGTACTCAGCTCTGCTGGGGTTAAGGGTTTTGGTGATATCAAATTGTACTTACAAAAACAATGTCACCAGTCATCTGGCATTGTCCAGAGAGGCTGACAGTCTACACACAGTTTCACTTGGGAAAAAGATGATGTTGACCATGGGATTTGGAGACAACAGGAGTTATTCAAACAGCACCAAAATCCCACCTCTTTCGTTCCCCGCACGCTCTTTCATTCCTCGCACTTCAGGGAATCAAATTCCCCAACCCTGCAGCATTCACCGCAGCATTCCCAAAGTGCAGGGAAAATTCACCGAACGGATCTGAAAAATCACTCAGGGTTATCCAAAGAGATTCGAAAAGTCACCGCACGTTCGGTGACTTTTCGTTCTCTTCAATTCGGTTCCTTTTGCCGATTGCATTTCGGTGACCCTGCGGTGTATTCAGCAAGCACCACAGGGTCCCCGAATTGCAGGGAAAAGCTGCCGAAAACCTGACGAAAACTAACCGAATGCACGCTGAAAACAAGCAAAAACATCTGGATTAACCTTCGAAAAAGCCGAACAGGAGCCGAACAGGAGCCGAATCACACAGAGCCGAAGCAGCTGTGACGTAGAGGAGGCAGTGAATAAATTAGAAAAACCATTTGTATGAATCTGGGAAAATGAAACGCTGTTTGCAAAGAAACTACTGAGCGAAAATGTCGGAAATTTTCACAGGAGGTCGAGGGAATGATAATAAAGAGGGCTGTTACAACAAAAATAAGCAAACTGGCCCTCTACGAGACCCCAGCTCTGCGGGGGGACTGCTGGTGACACCCCGGAGCTACGGTGGGGAAGACAGCTGACTTTGCGGAGCCTCGCAGCCCCAGAACTTTGATTGCGGCCTACTCCGGTCGGCCATTTTGGAGCCGCGAGTTCTCCTCTCTTTACCCGCCGGTGATTCCCTGGCCTTCATCCCTGGATACACGGCACCCAAGATGGGTAAGAAGTCCACCAGGAAGTCGGGCCAAGCCGAGAGTTTAAGTCAACGAGACATACGTGACGCTATGGGCGGGGGATCCGCTGACCGGGCTGCGGCCCCCTCCCCCGCCATGCTGTCTGGCTGGGGGTCCTCGGATGATGGGGAATATTACTGGCCCTCTGATGGCCTAGACGACATGCAGAGGCTCACCTCGCAACATGTGAAGCCGGCTGGCACGGCAGCGAGGAAGCGGGCGCAGGGGAAGCGCCGGGCTTTGGCGGAGAAGATGGCAGGGACGCTGCCGAACGCAGAGCTAGCCCATATGCAAGAGGGTTCAGGGGAGGAAAGTGCGCCCTCGTCTCCGGTCCCTCGCTCCTTGCCCGTGAAGGATAGCGCACCTAGAAGGCACGTTACCCCTGGTCCCAGGCAGGATCTTAGGGCACCCCCTTGCAAACTGACACTCAAGACCCCTATGCCATCGAGGGTGATGATGCCCTCCCATCGACGAAGGGTGACCTTCGTCGATTTATGGACGAGATGCGCTCTGTGTGGCGAACGGAGGTAACGGGAATGAGGGCCGAAGTGGCGGAGGTCCAAGCCAAGGTGCTGGAGGTGAAGACACAATCGGATGAGGTGGCGAAACGGCAGACCGATCTCTCGACGGACGTTGTGGAGCTTAGGTCTCAGGTTGCTCTCCTATCCCGATCTGTGGAGGCGCTTGAGGCTCGCCACCGCCGGCGAAATCTCCGGATCCGGGGTGTTCCTGAGTCCGTTCCTCTCGCCGAACTCTTACCATACGTGAATCGTCTGGGGAATCAGGTCTTGGGCTCAATGCCGGGTTCATTGACGCTGTTCGTTTCAGTGTATCGTATACGGAAGGCCGCGACAGCTCCCCAAGAGGTCTCCAGAGACGTCATAGCGGTGACCATGGACGTTTCTACACTGGAGAAGCTCATGTCAGCCCCGGGAGCGAGACAGGCTGTACAGTTCGAAGGGCTAAAGCTAATGATGTTTCGCGACCTTCCCTTTGCGACGCTGTTGGCCCGCCGTAGATACCGGGAGGTGACGAGCTATCTCCGTTCCAGAGGAGTCTGATACCGGTGGGGACAGGCGGGATCCCTAGAAGTGACCCACGGGAATGTAATGTGCTCCATCAGTGACCCTGAGACAGCATGGTCCCGTCTGTCGGCGGTGGGACTTTCTCGTGAGGTGGTGGAGGACAGGCCAGGCTGAATGTACGTGTGAGATATTGAGTTTCTCACTGCTGTGCTGCCCGTGTTATATCCCCCCTCCCTCTGTTTTAAGACACTATAAGAGACATGCTTCGATTTTTCACTGATCTATTGAGGACTTTTTTCTGCGATGATTATTCTCGCTCTATTATTCTTTTCGATGAGACCCCCCTGCCTGGGGAGGCTCCCCCCTCCGGGAGTTGATATGTGTCATGTAAATGTGCCGACATTTTGCAACCTTTTTGGGGAATCCCCCTCCCCCCTTGATGTTTATTTTCCATGGTAACTTATGCTGGTTACAAGCTGACCTTTTCTCCTTTTTTTTTTTCTTTTTGTTTTCTGTTTGCAATTCTGGGACATCTCGGGGACGCAACCGCGACTAGGCGTCCGGCTTGCTACTGAGTACCCGGGCCAGGTGCCGTTATTCCCCCTTGGCCTCCCTGCGGCCTTATGGATCGTCTGGGTAGTCACCAAGGCAGGCACATTTTTTTGGCCTTTGCCATCTTTTTACTCCCTTCCCCCCTCCCCCCCTTTTTTTTTTTTTTTTTTTTTTTTTTTTCCTCTTTCTCTCTCCTCTTAGTTTTAGTTTACATTGACTTGTTCTGTTTCGCGGAGACCCCCCTCTAACTGGGAATGTTTATTGTTCCTAGATGAGACCCCCAATCGGGGATGTTTTTGATTTCACTTGATGTACTGATGAATAGTTCTGGCCATGCGAGGCCATATGTACTTCCGCTTGTCTCTTGTTGTACATGTTACATTCAAAAATAAAGAATTTAAAAAAAAAAAAAATAAGCAAACTGAAAAAAAAAAAAAAAAAAAATCGGACTTTTAAAAAAAAAAAAAAAAAATCTGAAAAATGCTTAAAGTATCCAAAAAAATCTATAAATAAAGAGACTCTTTGCTGCAGAATTTTATAATGAACGGTTTATTAGATATTGAATTAAAACGGGAATATTTTTAACATTGAAGCCTATGGGATTCTCCTGAATAAACTTGCCGAATTAAACCACCGAATGGCAGGGCATTAGGGGAACCTTTCACTGCTGGTTTGTGTTCTCTGAATAGCCGAAGCAGTGCTTCTCTATGGGGATTTCACTGCCCTCGAACAGGCACCGAACAGGCACCGTATGTTCAGGCAATTCGCCAGGATTTGGCGAATTGTCTGCTCTCTGGATAGCCGAATGGCCAGGAAAGGTAACCGAACGCTGATTTTCAGCGTTCGGTTACCTTTCTCAAGCAATTCGGATCTCTTTGGATAACCCTGACTGTAAATCTGCTGATACAATCTGAAAACATCGGATCAGTTCAAAAAGCCACAGGAAACCCACCAAACATACCTGGCGATCCGCCGCAAACCCACCGAACGCGTCCAAAAAAAGCCAACGATCCGCTGAACACAGTGCCGACCAGCTGCCGGAAAAAGCCAATAAATGGGGTAAAAATACAGGGAAATTCACCGTTCGGTGCTATTACGGGGGCCAGTTGAGCTCTCTCTGAATAACCCCTTACGTAAATGTAGCAGAGGGTTAATGGAAATGCAAATATTACCCAGGCATCCTCCTCTCTCAAGCAGTATTAGATGATACCTCACTTGACTTTAACAGACTTGTAGAAGTGGAGATACAGGTATCCAAGACCATCTCCGCACACACTTCTAAATCCTCTCATAGCCATACTCCATGAAATCCAGCTAAACACAGCAATCAGCAAGAAGTATCAACTAAACTACATGAGAAATACTTTGAAAAAAGAAAAGACTACCAGGTATATTCAAAGAAAGGTGAAACTCAGGAGAATTGACTGGAGAAGTGAAAGTTCTAATTCAAAATAGCCAAACCAGAAAAAAATCTCGAATCTATCTCACTTTCCAAATCGGCTATTAGGTCTAGATTGTTGTCTTCTCTAGCCAATTCTCCGGATTTTCACTTTTCTTTGAATAGACCTGTATGAGTTAACTGAATGTCTGCTAGATAACTGTGAAGTTTTGTACTTATACAGCAAGCAACTAAATTACCAGATCTTGTGCTAACACTCTTCTTGTTATAGGCCTAAGATTGACAAAATGAAATGAGTACCATTAACTTTACTAATAATAGTGAGATGTGAATTTATAAAAAGTGAGAAAAAAGTAAAAGTCTCTGTGCATTGCGATATAAATTGTAGCATGCAACAGAAACTATATCTACTAGAACACTTCAAATACATACACAGCACTTCTCAGCAACCTGCAGGAAGAGACCATGGCTTCTGGTGTTGACAGTACTTGTATCTATTGTCCTGGAAAGAACTTGAAAGCTCTGTATATTTGTATTCATTCTTCTTTCTATTTGAATGGGAAGACATAGCGTGCAGTAGTGGAAGCGGCGTGATATTTCTGTTAGCGTGAGATCGCTGCTGGCACTCTGTACAGATTCTCTCAATTGCCACAGAGGCCAATAAAAACTGTATGTGGGTTCTGTCTTTCTGGGATGAAAGGAATCAGATGTAAATCAAGTAGCGAGGCTCATGTGTAACTGACTGAAGCCAAAGGAGAGTGAGCTTCAAGTCTATGCATCTACTAAGTCAACCCAGACCAATGTAACTGCAATGGATCTGTGTGATACACTATAGTAAAACACTTTATTCCAAAATAGCCTTTTTTTGGTTGTTGATGTTTTTTTTCTTTAGACTTCTGTAGAAAATGTCATCGGAAAACAGATAGGGAAAGAACAAAGCAATGCAGGAGACAACAGAGAAGATTTACGTTGGCAAATACAGGCAAAAGAGAAAAAAAGAATAACATGGGGGATAAAGTGTACACTCAGAGCTTGCACGAGATCTCATCGATCTCCATGGATTCCTATGAACTCCTGGAGCAGATAACACCAGAGGCACTCAGCACTGCTGGTGTTATCTTGTTGCAGCTCAGTAGTATTGTGACTCAAACTAGTGGTAAAGCAGCTCAGTCGTAATACAGACTTTTAATGCAAGCAGCAAATGAAAAACGGCAGATGTCAACGTTTTCCATTTGTGACTCGTCTCTTTAACATCCAAGTTGTGATCAGATCCTCAGTGTCTTAAGCTGTGAAAGGGATACACTGGGAATTTGTTCACTCTGTCTTTCACCTATTTATTATTATTATTATTATTATTCTTTATTTATAAAGCGCCAGCATATTCCGCTGAACTACAAAGATAGATTGAACTACAAAGATATTTGGACATTTCCACCAAGTAAAAGTGGAAATGTCAAAATCAAGAAATTTTCATTTGATAATAGCCATCACTAGGTTGGAAATAAAAGAAATGTGCCAAAATAGTTGGGGGGATCGGGGTGCAGTCCATATGATCTTATGTTTGCACTTGGCCTTTACACATGCAGGGTAATTCAAAGAGATTCGAAAAGTCACCGCACATTCGGTGACTTTTCGTTCTCTTCAATTCGGTTCCTTTTGCCGATCCCATTTCGGTGACCCTGCGATGTATTCAGCAAACACCACAGGGTCCCCGAATTGCAGGGAAAAGCTACCGCAAACCCAGTGGCGTAGCGTGGGGGGGGCCTCGGAGGCGGTCGCCCCCGGGCGCAATTTTCTTAAGGGGCGCAAAATTTCAAAAGAAATTTGAACCACTAATATTTTCCAGCAGGGATTAGCAAGGTGTCTGCTCATGGACACTGGTTCCGTGAGAGGTCCTTGCACGAGCAGCTGCCAGTTTTACGGTGCCGGCAGTGACTGCTCTGGTGTCACACAGTGTCGCCTACCTGCGGAGAGTTGCTGGTGGCCTGAGGGGGACTGTCCAGGGGGCTTAGTGAAGACCGGATTTTATATGTGCTGCAGGGCAGGCGCCTCCCTCCTTCCTGTTCAGCAGCTGCAGGGCTGCCAGCGGCGGGGCCAGGCACAGGGCTTCAAGTGGGGCTGACAAGCATGGTACAGGGTGTTCCATTGGATAATGCTGCGCTGCTTCACGTGACTCATGTCAGCATTAAGGAGGAATCAGGACAGAATTTTCTGTCCTGATTCCTCCTTAATGCTAGGCTTGTGCACCGATTTCTTTTCGATTCGATTTTTTTGGATGTTTAAACTTTTCGATTCGGCTCGTTTCCACCGATTTCTGTTTCGATTCGGTTCGGCTCGACTCGTTTTTCGTGTACATTTTTTTTTCGGAATATCGACCATTTTTCGGATTTTCGTGTCACTTTGCTCGTTTTTTGTATCGACTTTTCGTGATTTCGGAAATTTTCGTTTTTTCCGAACGTCTGTTTCCACTCGTTTCAAAGCAATAAATTTCGATTTGACACATTTCAAGTCCATTCGAAAATTCCGAAAATATTTCTTTCGGCTCGGAAAACTTTTCGTATCTGCCATTTTCGGATCTAAAAATTTTCGGAAAATCGGCCGCATCCGAAAACACGAATCGGGAAATTTCGTGAAAATTCCGAAATTCCGAAACCCGAAACGCACATCCCTACTTAATGCTGACATGAGTCACGTGAAGCAGCGCAGCATTATCCAATGGAACACCCTGTACCATGCTTGTCAGCCCCACTTGAAGCCCTGTGCCTGGCCCTGCCGCTGGCAGCCCTGCAGCTGCTGAACAGGAAGGAGGGAGGCGCCTGCCCTGCAGCACATTTAAAATCCGGTCTTCACTAAGCCCCCTGGACAGTCCCCCCTCAGGCCACCAGCAACTCCACGCAGGTAGGCGACACTGTGTGACACCAGAGCAGCATTACCAGCACACAGTGAGGGGGTACAGGGAGAGGGTGACTGGGAGGTTCATGGAGAGAATGACTTTGAATACTATTTGAGAGTGACTGGGGGTATTTCGATAGATAGTAGAGAGAGAGAGTGAGTGACTGGGGTACTGGGAGAAAGTGGGGGTACTGTGAGAGTGTCTGGGGTACTGGGAGAGTGACTAGGAGTATTTGGATAGTAGGGAGAGAGTGACTGGGGTACTGGGAGAACGTGGGGGTACTGGGAGAGAGTGACTGTGGGTACTGGGAGGGAGAGAGTGACTGGGGTACTGGGAGGGAGAGAGTGACTGGGGTACTGGGGAGAGAGTGACTGGGGTACTGGGGAGAGAGAGTGACTGGAGGTACTGGGGAGAGAGAGTGACTGGGAGAGAGTGAGTATAGTGTGAGAGTGGATCTATACTAGGGAATACTGGGACAGGGTGACTGGTAACAGTGGCGTAGCGTGGGGGGCATGTGTGTTTAATTTTTTTACTATAATCAGTATTTTGTTAATATACAATACATGTGCTTGTGGGGTAACGGGGGTCAATACTCTACTGGTAGAAGGGAATCAGAATGTGTTACCGTGTCCACAGGTTGGGGGGGCGCACAATTCTTACCTTGCCCCGGGCGCTGACCACCCACGCTACGCCGCTGCGCAAACCTGACGAAAACTAACCGCAAAACCCACCGAAGGCACGCCGAAAACCCGCAAAAACATCTGGATTAACCCATCAAAAAACCCGAGCAGGAGCCGATCACACGCAGCGAAGCCGTCGACACCGCAGACGAGGCAGTGAATAAATTAGCAAAACAGTTTGCGTGAATGTTTGAAAATGAAACGCTGTTTGCAAAGAAACTACTGAGCGAAAAAGTCTGAAATTTGCATATGAGGTCCAGGGAATGATAATAAAAAGGGCTGTTACAGAAAAAATAAGTAAACTTAACCCTTTCGCTGCTGAGGCTTTTCCCGCCTCTGTGCTGAGGTCATTTTTACCGGTTTTGCTCATCATGTTTAAACGTGTTTTGAAGGCTTATTTTAGTATATGACCCAGACATATTATATATCGTTCTTTCCGTCAGACTCGGCAGATTCATAATATGTCATTATTATATGTATACGTCATGTCCTGTCTGTATACTATAACAAAAAATGCAATAAAATATGAATTTTCAATAATTTACAACGTGTAAAGTGTTTTTTTTTCACATTTTAACATGCGAGCAATTGCGGTTATATTTTGTATGGGGTGCGCTTGTTAAAAAAATTAGAGATGGGGTCGAGTTACATTTTTTTTGGGGAAAATTACACGATTTTTAACAAACGCACCACATACAAAAATCGTTAGTGCAGCATCATTGTTCACATTATAATTGAAATGGGAACAATATTTGCTATAAAACTTGTTTATTTATTTTTTTATAATTTTTTTTAAATATTCTTTTATTTTTATTTTTAATTTTTTTTTTTTTTTTACAAACTTTTTTTATACTCATGTTTGGTATCGTTGGAACGGCCATGCTCTGGCCGATTAACACGCCACTTACCACCACTGTGGACTACCCACCAAGTCCACTGGGCCTCAGAAAGACAAATAGAAAGAGAGAATACAATTCGATAAATGGCATGGACAAATACTGTATTAATATTATCTAGTATTAAAGAGAAACAGCCCAAACATTGGTGTTATACATTACTACATAATTACATAATTACACATGTATGACTGTTATGTAAGCGCTAGACATCCATCATCATTTAAGGTAGATTGTTTAGACAAAAGAAAAAAGGGGAAGTGGAAACCCGTGAAAATATTGTACCAAATATATTGGTACCTGCTAGGTGGTAACCCTTCAATACACAAAAGAAAATAAACCTCAGCAAGGGGGGCTACAAAGTTAGCAGGTACATCACCAATATAGGCAGTGGAAAATAGATAGGATAGAGTAAATCAGGCAATGGTGAAGCAGAAGAAACAAAAAACTTTTTATTGGAGTATCGAAAAACTTAAAAAAATGTATTTGAAGCATTATTAGGTATTGCCAGATTTACTCTATCCTATCTATTTTTCACTGTCTATATTGGTGAGGCACCTGCTAACTTTGTAGCCTTAGCACCCCTTGCAAAGGTAGATTGTTTGTGTCAAAATGTAGTTCCTCTGCTGTTGTGTCAATTTGAGTGTCATACTGCTACTTTCCAGCTGTGGATATTAAATGTGATATACTATTGTAGTACCAGTAGAATACCAATTTTCATCATCGAATTTCACATTTTGAAAGGAATTCGCAGTGAAATTAAACGGTCCATCTTATTTGGCCTTTTCATGTGGGTCTGTCAACCAGATGCTATTTGTCAACAGTTGTAAAACTATTAAACATCAATCAGTTAATGCGCAAGGAGAACTCCTTGATATTGCGGTTATTGTTACCCCATTCTGTCTGAAGCAACAAAACCAAAAATTAAATACTTGACTTCCTCAAAGCTTGACAAAATCCCATGGGAATTAGGTCAATTCACAGCAAAGTAGTGCACCTTCCGTTCTGTTAAAACAAGGCTCAAATGAAAGGTTTACCAATATTATTAATGGGTTCTGTTCTCCCAGTGCTTTGTTACAAGGCTAGGGACATGTAAAAATTGCTGTAGATGTTTATTAACCTGATCACAATTAATACCAATGATTTTACTGATCGCTACCTTTGTTTTGTGTTTATTCCTTCTGCAGTAGCAGAACCCATACCCTGCTATCAAATATGTATATATGCTTTACCTAAATTGAAAGTCATTAGTTCATTTTAGAATGCAGCTTTTGTGAAAGTCAGGAGGATAAAAATATAGCTCTATTCTTACCACCATGGTAATATATTTGTTTCAGAAAAGTATTAACTGTATTTGTTATAGCATATTTAACTATGATATTTAGTTGTAGCTACTGCCTGCAGGAAATAGGTTTGCAACAATATTCACCTTATCATATGTTTACTACTCCCATCCCTGCGCTGTGTTATGGGGTCCTAAAAAGTGCTATAGGGGAGTTTATCATGTCGTTCTCCTATATTATTCTATACACTATAAACCAGGGGCGGACTGACAACTAATGGGGCCCCCGGGCAATAGAGGATCATGGGGCCCCTTGTGCCACACCCACAGGCCATACCCATACAAAACCCCACCCCCTACAACGCAGCACCCACGTGTACATTGTTGTGCTAAAGAATTTATTTCATAACTCACTAAAATAATCTTTTTGAAAATTGTGTGAAGAAAATCCACTTGGACTCAGCAGCAAATTGGGGAAACCATTGTGCCCCCTTCAGACTTAGAGATGGCCACCACTGTGCTGCATCAGCCATCACCCACTCATTGCAGCTAAGGAGGTGCCGCGGCACAGAATGTCCCTGTGGCAAACGTGTGAAACACCTGATCACTTTAAAAGATACTGTTCATCACTGACACACTGCACTTTACAGAGCTCCACAGCAATAAAACTCACAGTAATGTGCGGTGTGTATGAGCATATCACAGAGCTCCACAGCAATAAAACTCACAGTAATGTGCGGTTAGTATGAGTGTATCCCAGAGCTCCACAGTAATGTGCGCTGTGTATGAGCGTATCACAGAGCTCCACTGCAATAAAACTCACAGTAATGTGCAGTGTGTATAAGAGCATCACAGACCTCCAGAGCAATAAAATTCACAGTACTGTGCAGTGTGTATGAGCGTATCACAAACCTCCACAGCAATAAAACTCACAGAAATGTGCGGTGTGTATGAACGTATTACATAGCTCCACAGCAATAAAACTTATATTTAAATTATTATTTAGTACGTTATATTATTAAAATAATTATAATATGAAAATATATTATTAAAGAGCTATTAAAATCAATTTAACTACATTAAATGTATATGAAAAATAAATAGTTTAGTGCAGTAGCATTGTTAACCTTATAAGGGGGGGGAAACAATGCCGCTGCTTTTAGACGGAAAAAAGGTTTATTTATTTTCTATTTATTTATTTTTACACAAAAATAACATGACAGTCATTTTGGGAAAGGCCGGACTCTGGCCTTTCCAATGATACCAGCACCGTTCTTATAGGATACACATGTCCGGAGATACAGCAGGGGAAATCCAAGGCTGTGACGTCATCGCACGCAGTGCCCGAGTGCCAGATGGGTCAGTCCACCCGCTCTAAACTAAATATATTCCCTATTCTAAACACCCTTTCCTGTGTCTTGCAGAGAGGAGGGGCTGCCACCTAGCCAGTCTGCTATAACCTACAAAAAAATGAACGGGTCTGAACATTCTGAATGAAGTATACGTTAGACACACCTATTATCATATCAATTATATGCCAAGTCTTGACTCCTTCACTCAAACCAAGTAAAGCAACACTGGAAATATAATGCACACTTAGGACCATATTACATACTTGGTGCTAACTTAACCAGAGCTGTTGTAAACTTAAAACCTCCATAGGCTATAATGGCTCTGGGAAGTTTACAACTGCTCTGGTTAAGTTAGCAGCAACATTGTAATATGGCCCCTTACCTCTTGGAATTATATCTTTTTAGACATAAGTGAACTTTGGAAAAGTACATTTTTATTTCTTTTAAAACGTGTCTCTGTAATTATTACATTATCTGTATAGTATCTGTCTGAAGTAAGGGGTTACCAAGTCAGTATTTCATCTCTTTCCTATGTTGTCAGATTTTACATAAACTACAATAAGCAAAACAAAGTAGCCTTAAGATGTGCTTTGTTGTTACGGGAATAAGCTGAAGTCAGATGATTGTATATCCGACAATAGCCAAGAATTATTCTTGTGTTCTATCTGAAAATCTCAATAAACACAATTTACACAAAAAAGTGGCATTAAAGGGACACTACCACTTACATAAGCTGTAACTAGGTTACTTGTGCATCACAAACAAAACCACTTTATAAAACACATGCTGCGGTTTTTTCTTTGTGTTTAAAGTAGTAATTGCATGTAAAAAAGGAAAAAATAAAGTAAGGTTTTCATCTCTTGGTTCCATTTTGTGGACTTTTCTCTTGATGCAACATTTACCAAAATCTTATGATGAGTTTTACTTTATGGCTGTGCGTTATCACATACAGTATTTAAGAGTTAATGAGATGGAGGGGGGAATGTTTAGGTAAGACAATCATGTTTTCCAGGCTACTCAAGATAAGAGATAGCAGATGTATGAGATAATAAAACGTGGAGCTTAAAATCCTTCTAATATACCCCCTGGTAATGTCCTTACAAACATCTCACACAATACAATGATTTGAATCAGTGATTGACCCATAGACTCCATTATATGGCCATTGCCACAGACTGAGGAGCAAGAGATGGAAAGATACTGTGGAGGGGAAGTTTACAACACAAAAGATCACAAATTCGATGCACCCAGTGACATGTAGAGTAGTGATGAACCCTCGTGTTCGGTTCGCATTCGAACTCAAACAATTTCAAAAGTTCGGGTTCGAACGCGAACACGAACCGAACTCAATGCAAGTCAATTGTACTCGAAAGTTCGATTTTTAGAGTGCCCTCCAAGAGGGCATATATGCAAGATATTTGCCATAAAAGGTGCATGGGGGTCCGGGTAGTGCCCTGGGGGACAGGAAACAAGGACAAAAAGTAAAAAAAAAATACGTTTTTAAAGGAACAGTGAGTTTTCCATGAAACAGAGGTTAAGAATAAAAACAAAGAATTCCTTCAAATATCGTGCCTAGGAGGTCCCCATAACCTGCCCGTGAAGTGGCGGATTTGTAGGATGTATAGAAACATTTAAAAACAAAAAAATGGGGGCGTGGCCGGCTACTGAAGGGACCAGACGTGTTTTCAAAGAGCTCCGCATGTCTGCCACCCTTGGAGTCTGATAAAAGACTCTTTTAGCTGTGCATCTTTGGATTTCAGGCTCCAGATAGCTGGCCACCAGACTGGAGATGTCCGGAGGCCGTTCTGTCCCCCCATCCGGACCTGGTTCTCCCTCTGCAGCTGCCAGTGTGTGGCCGGAGCAAGGAGCCGGCGGGCATTTTGCAGCCTTCGTCCTGGCCCTTTGGGTCTCTGTTCCTGACTGTCCTGCCGTCTCCACCAGACCTACCTCTGAGTTGGGGATTGGGGAAACGGTGGGCCCGCGTTTCCCAATCGCCCAGAGGGGAGGTCAGATGAGAGAGGACAAGCGGTGCGGATCACCTCCCCCCACGAGAGATGCTGAGGCCTTTTTTGCAGGCCTGGAGGCCTGTCTGCAGTTGCTGGATGGGGAGGAGGAAGACGCGCCGCTCACTAGAGGAGTCTGGCGACGGATGATGCGGGTGATGCGGGGCTGCCGGGAGAATGGAGGCCCGAATTTTAAGGAGGATGCGCCAGACGGGTGCATGGCTGGGACCTGCTCAGTGGCTGGAACGGGGAGCGGCGACACGATTGGCGTCCCACCTGTGAATCTGCCGCTTGTATCTACACCTGGAGGAGAGACCAAGAGGGTGCCTGGTCCGGTGCACAGACCCCTGTTCCCGATGACGACGCTGGAGGTGCGCGAGGTTGCTGGGAGGCCTGTGAGTTGGGGCCTAGATGGGAAGGCAACCATGGAACCTGAGGTCGCGGCTCCCTCAGTGGGGCCTGTGCTGACGGCGCAGCTCTGGAACCTGAGTGTGGGCACTGTTGAGGGGCAGTGCTTGCCTTGGACCCGGGCTGTCCCCAGCGTGGCAGATGGAAGGACCTGGTTGCCGGATATCTCAGGCGCTGAAGGAGGTAAAAGAAGGCTTGAAGCTGCTTTCTGCCCAACGTTTCTGCAGGATATGGGCTGAAGGGAACTGCCCTGCCGATCTGTTACGCATTGTTTTCGACCTTGGCACCCTTACATGGCCTGCTGTGTTTTTCTCCCCCCTGCGAATATTTTCTGATGACTTCATGTTTCTTTTTTTTTTGTGTTCACCCTGATTCTTCCTGAGTAAAAGCTGTTTTTTGTTTTTATTTTTCCTTTTATAATCCCACTTCGCAGTCTTCTAGCTGTGTTTTGAAGACCACTATATTTTCATGCATCCTTTTCCCCCCTTGTTTTATGCTGCTCTGAGACGCCTCGGGTCTTTATTTTATGTTTTTTTTACTGCTGACACCCCCCAGAGGGGAATAAATTGAGAATTTTGGTTTTCTTTTATTCTTATTTTTCTGAAGCGTTTTTGGATGGTTTTTGATGACTTTTTGTTACTCCCCCCTCCCCCCCCCTTTTTTACGAAATTCTGCAGATTTTTCATACGACCCCCCCCAATGTTATTTTTTTAAGAAGTGTTTCTGTTGATAACGTCACATGTGGCCCTGCGAGGCCCTTACTCTCTGTTTATATGATGACTTAATTACAAAATAAAATTTTAAATTATAAAAACAAAAAAATGACATTTCAAATGACGGTAAATGTTTTTCCTTTAATCTATTCATAAACAACTGCTTGGGGCGTCAGCCTGTATGAAAAGAGGAGACATTTTAGGACACGCAGAACAAGTTTAGTGATTTTTTTGGCTAAATTATGGTGAAACTTATACAGGCTTTGGATGAAAGGAACAATAGGTGCTTTAAAATTGGGCCTTTAGTGTCAGCAACACTGCCGTCACACCGTAACCCCTCTGTGGTATTGTGGAAGAGTGCAGGGTTGGACCCTGCGGTCAAATATGCGGTCAAATAAAATGATTTATTAAAATGATATGAATCTAGTATAGGCGTCAGTGGCAGTGCATCCAAATATTGTGCCTTAGGTGGCAGCAAGTGCCTTCACACCGTAACCCCTCTGTGGTATTGTGGAAGAGTGCAGGGGTGGAGGTTTTGGTAATGCAGACGAGATCCCCGATCTATTCAGTTACATCAGCAGCTATAGCAAAACCGAGTCAGCAATGTTTAGGCACTTGTACTGCGCTACTGTATTTGATGAGAATCGGCGCACACCAGTTGCAACAGGAAGCAAACAGAACAGGCAGGGAATACACAGAGAGAATAGTCAAATGGCAGGCAAAGTCGGCAACAGATCGGGTCCTCAGAACAAGCAGGGTCAGTAACAAGTATACAAACTGATTCGGTAAGCTAGCGATGCGGGAATAAAGGCTGAGACACACTGAGCGTGTACCGACGCACAGCGTAGCGAAACGAAGAGAAGCAAACATTTTGCAGGCTTGACTTCACTCCGCCCCGCCCCACAGCATGTCTGCACTGCATTACGTTTGCTTCTCACCGCACTGGACAGGAATCCACTAACTAAATTAAAATGTACACAAAAAACTGTTATATTTTCACAAAGCACATGTTATATAGGCAAAAAAAGTTTCTACTGAATAAAATACATCAAAAATTACTGTTAATTTAATAGTAATAGTATAAAAATATTAAAAAAGTAACCCCATATCATATATATTATAGGGACACGGAGCGCTGTGTATAGAGTAGGGATGAATTGATACCACACACAGACATATACATCAACACGCAGACCTATATATAAGTATATATCAACACGCAGATATATATATACACCCACCCACAGACCTCAGACCATATATACACATATGCACATGTGGGGGGTGGCATGTGGACAATCTCAACTAAATGCGCCCCCCCCATTTGGCTGATCCGTCCAGAAGAAATGTTGAACCCGACAGAGCAGAGAATATATATATTATTCTCTGCTCTATCGGGTTCAACATTTCTTCTGGAGGGATCAGCCAGATGGGGGGGGGGCAATTAGTTGCCAAAATGTGTGGGTAATACAAGTCTGGATATATATATTTATAAGAATATATATATATATATATATATATATATATATAATTAGATAAGATATATATCTATCATACCTGCCGTTACCTTCCCCTATAAATTTGCTAAAAATATACACACAAAAAAAACAAACCACTGCCTGAGACCCCGCGCAGCCCATTTAAAAATGTCCTCGGATTTTATTTTTTTTAGAAATGTGTCGCCTTACCTTAGCCTGGTGGTCAGTGGGGGCTCCCTGGATCCTGGTTGTGGGGGGGGGTCTGTCGTGGCCGCAGGTGCAGTGGCTCCCTCCCTGTGCCGCCTGTCTCTGACACATGCACTCGGGCGGCTAGCCCGCACAGTCGCAGCTCTGTCATCCGGCGGCCGCATGCTCCTCAAGGGGATTCTTGGGAGGCCCCGGCAGGCTGCCCTCTACAGTGCCTGATTAGAGGGCCGTGTCTGCCTGATGTTTTAGTATCAAGAATGTTTTATCCCATAGGCTTCAGTGTTAAAAATATTCCCATTTTAATTAAATATCTAATAAATCGTTGCTTATAATATTCTGCAGTAAAGAGTCTCTTTATTTCTAGATTTTTTATTATTTTTTAAGCATTTTTATACTTTTTTAAAAAAATATATTTTTGAACGTCACAAAAAGTTTGAAGTTCGCAAACTTTCGAACGGCCAATGTTCGAATCGAACTCCGAACCGATCAAACCGAACAGCTCATCCCTTATGTAGAGTAACACTTTTTCTTAACTGAAAATACAAGAGAAAAACAAAGCACATGTAAGATATCAGCAACATAAGTACAAGCAAGTCCACAAATTAGGGAAATTGTATGAAGTTTCCTATCTCAACCAACATTCAATGAAAAAAAACACTAGAGCTGCTCAATTCTGGCCCACTTGGATAGCCAATTTACTTAATATGGAGAGGCAGAAAAACCACAAAAGTTTCAGGACAGAGCCCCTTCCTCTGTGCACGATCCGGCAGATCTCGCCAATTAAAACGTGAAGGGTTCCAAAAAGGAGAATACCCTCCAGTGACTCTACTGGGTCTCGCGCATGTGCAGTGACCACAGTACAAACTCTTGCGAGATCGCAGGGAAACTCTCGCATGCTCAGTAGAACTTATTCTGCCATCTATGTTTTGGGCTTACGTCGTTCCCACGTGTAGACAGGAAGGCAGCCCTTATTGAAGCCTTTGCCTCTAACATTGGAGGATACAAGCAGCATGTATCTCCAGTTTGATTAATGAGGTCTGATTTACTTCTGCATTATTTGTTCTGTACATAAACATTGTGTCATGGGTATTATTGGGAGCATTCACACTGAGGAAGGGGCTCTGCCGTGAAACATTTGTGGTTGTTCTGCCTCTCCATATCAACCCATTACCACCGGGCAGATTGCACCCAGTGGCGGGGTTTGCTCCACCATGGTAGCAGCATCAATCTGAGCAATATTTATTAGTGTTATTTTGGATGTTACAGACACCTGACCCCCGTGGTATAATTTTTACTCTCCGCCAAAATTTTTATGTCTTGGATATAATAATTATTATAAATGCCATACAATTATTTTTTTTTCCAATGAAAAGTTTTTTATTTTCGTCAAACTGGTTATACATAGAGATTACGTTACAGGCATATCATAATACAAATAGCTGAGTCAAGTCTGAACATAGATAACTTAGAGTGTAAGCTGAATGAACATATCGTTAACATAAACATATACGTAAGATGGTACAGATAGGAGTTGTATATTGACTAGACGATAAAGTAATGCGTTTCTCGAAGATCCAAAAGCACGATCTTCGTTCTTTAATAGTGCAATCGAGAGTTCGAGGTCTAAGGTTGGGAGGGCCATCTCGCCGCCCGAGGCCTCTAGCGTAATTGTGTTGGGGGAAGGTGGGTGCCAAATAAGCTCTCCAGTTGCGTTGAGGGAGCAACTGACAGGGTGTCGAAGGGCTCAATGTCGTCTGAGTGAGTTAAGACAGACATGTAAGACATACAGACAAACAAGACAGGAGACAGTCGGGGGTAGGGGGGGGAGGGGGAGGAGTTGGGTTTGAGAAAGAGAGCAGAAGGAAGTAGTATAGGTCCAGAGATGGAGGGGGGGTAATATGTGTTTGTAGGCTATCGCCAGATAAGAATGTAGGGGGGGATCAGGGATGAGTCAGACAGGGTCAACTAAGATGGTGTTAGAGGGGGAACAGAAGGTGTCGGTAAGCGGGGGATGTATAGTGAGTTCCCAGGCCCTGTCCTGTTCCGTTACCTTCCTCCTCTTCTACCTGAAGTATCCGTCGCAGGGCCTCTGATGAGCAGTATGTATTCCAGTGATACCAGATCTCTAAGAAGTGCTGGGCAGCCTGCGCAGGTGGGAGTGCTAGTTCTTCTACCGATCTCAATGTCTCCATCCGTTCGATCAGGGTCTTGGTGGAGGGGACCGAGGTGGATCTCCAATAGACGGGAATAAGTGATCTAGCTATCAGTAGGATGCGGAGGAGAATTGATTTCTTCAGGGCTTTCACTGAAAACGGTAGGTGTAAAAGCAAGAATGTCTGGGGGGTAAAGTCTAAAACTAGATCAGTGATCCGTTCGATTAAGTCTTGTATCCGTCTCCAGTACTGCTGGATAAGCGGACATTCCCACCAAATATGTATGTAGGATCCCAGGGATAGAGAGCAGCGCCAGCAAGTCGGAGAGTGGGTAGTATGATAAAGAGAAGCGATGGCTGGAGTGCAGTACCAGAAAGTCACGAATTTGTATGAGGATTCTTGCATTCGGGTAGTTTTGGTTCCGTAGTGTACTAGAGTCAGCGTGTTAGTCCAGGTCTCGTCAGGAATGGGTGTCTCCAAGGTGCGCTCCCATCTTGCCATGAAAGTCGGGGGTTCAGAGTCCACTGCCTGTAAGATCTTATAGAGTGTAGATATACCATGAGCCAATGGGAGTGCCTGTTTGCAGAGGGATTCAAATGGAGAGAGAGTCCGAGTCAGGGACGAGTTTCCAGGGAGGGCTTTAAGAAAAGATTTAATTTGGTGGTAACCGAAAATATCCGCAAAGGATGGAACGGGTTTCTGAGGACTTTCAAGTGGTATGAAATTGCCATCCTGTAAGATGTGGTGTACCCTTAAGCAGGGAGAATCAGTGAATCGTTGGCGGAGAGATGGTCGAACTTGTGTGGGAAAGTCCGGGTTGTGTGTCAGTGGCAGTAACGGCGAGGGAAATGACGAGAGGGCGTATTTGACTCTGAGTTTGTGCCATAGTAGCAGCGTACAACCCGCTGTAGTAGAGGAGGTAGCGAGGTTCCGCATCCCATCCAGGCGAAGCCATGGTAGGGTCTCGAGTGGAATACCGGTTTGTCGCTCCTCCATGTCAATCCATCTCTGATCAGGTGAACTCGACATCCAGTCGAGAATCCGCGACAGATGGGCTGCATAATAGTATAGTCTTGTGTCTGGGAGTGCGAGACCACCAGAAAGTTTAGGTTTGCACAGGGTTGCGTACTTAAGCCGAGGGCGTCCTTTGGGCCAGATAAACTGCGAGAATAGGCGTCGTACCTGCGTATGGAAGGCTAGCGGGAGGAGAATGGGGAGGGTCTGGAAGAGGTATAACAACCTGGGTAAAAGGTTCATTTTTATTACGTTGATCCTTCCAATCCAAGACAAAAATTATTTGTCCACACGGCCAGGTCTGCACGAAAGGTTTCTAAGAGGGGTTTAAAGTTAAGGTCATAAATCTGGGCAAAGTTAGCAGATAGGCGGACCCCTAGATAAGTGAGAGATGTGGTGCACCAGTGGAAGGGGTATTGTTGTCGGACCATTTGGGAGGTGGTGTGCGGGAGGGCGACCTTAAGGATTTCTGATTTGGAGTCATTGATTTTGAAGCCTGCCAGGGCTCCGTAGTCTCGGAGTTCTCGAGTCACTTCTGGTAGTGCCGTTACCGGGTCAGGTAATAAAAAAAGTAAATCGTCTGCGTATGCCGAGATCTTGTGTTCTAAATGAGCACCCTGTACCCCTCGTATACGGGGATTACTTCTAATGGCAGACAGTAGGGGTTCTAGGCATAGGGCAAAGAGAAGGGGGGAGAGGGGGCATCCCTGTCGTGTACCGTTACAGATCGGAAACTGGGAGGAAAGTGCGCCATTGACTTTGATTCTCGCAGTCGGTGATGCATATAGAGCATGTATCCATTCCAAAAATTCTTTTCCGATCCCGAAGTGTCGCAATGTCTGAAAGAGAAAAGGCCACAGCACTCGATCAAAGGCCTTTTCAGCATCCGTCGAGAGCAAAAGGAGTGGGTGAGCATTACGCTTCGAGGAAACTATCGCGTTTAAAACTCTAGTGGTTGCGTCCCTCGCCTCTCGTCCCGGGATGAAGCCTACCTGATCTGGAGCTACCAACTGTGGAATATAACGTTTAAGGCGGTTGGTCAGGATCCGTGCTAAGAGTTTTACATCACTGTTCAAAAGTGAGATGGGACGATAGTTCCCACAACAGGTGTGGTCTTTATTTGGTTTGGGGATTAAGGTAATGGTCGCCGCTAGAGAATGGGGGTGAAAGGGGGTGCCTTGTCGAATCGCCTCAAACAGGGAGGTAAGTGTCGGCAGTAGAGAGTCGACATTCTTCTTGTAATACTCAATCGGCAAACCGTCCGGTCCCGGGCTCTTGCCATTTTTAGTAGATTTCATTGCCGCCAGTATTTCTTCGGTTGAGATAGCGGTATTCAGGGTCTCGCTATCTGCAGAAGAGAGAGTACGCGTGATTGTGGTGGAAAGGTAAGCTTCCATTCGGGAGTTCTGTTCCGATTGTGTGTTTTCCTCATCAAGATTGTAAAGGTCTTTGAAGAATTTAAGAAATTCCCCTGTAATTTCCTGGGGGTTGGTGGAGAAAGATCCTGTGGATGTGCGAATGCGAGGTATGTATGCTTTTGTTCGTTTGGCCCTCAACAGCCCTGCCAGTAGGCGCCCCGGCTTGTTTTCGTTTAGTGCAAAGAATGAGCGGGATTTCAGTGCCTGGAAGCGTATTGAGTCGTTTAGAAGTTTATTGAGGCTTCGCCGTTTCGTTAATAAACGTTGATAGACTTCCGTCGAGGCAGTGGCCATATGTTCCAATTCTAGCGTCCGTATGTCTTTCAGGAGGGAACTATGTTCCTCCACCTGTTTCTTTTTACGCGCAGTTCCTCGACTGATAAAGAAACCTCGGATAACGGCTTTGTGGGCTTCCCATATTGTTGGGAGTGGAGTGTCCTCAGAAGTGTTTTCGTTAAAAAAGGAATCAAGTGTGGAGGTGAGGTCTGCTTGTAGAAGAGGGTCATCCAAAAGTGAGAGATTAAGGCGCCATTGACGTTCTCTTGGGACAAACAGAGGTGAATGCAGGGATAAGGAAAGAGGTGCGTGGTCCGACCAAGTGGTAGTATAGATATCCGCGGAACGGAGGAGGGCGAGGTCATCGTAATGCATAAGAAAGTAGTCGATACGGGTGTGCACATTGTGGACTGGAGAAAAAAAAGTGAAGTCCCTCTCATCGGTATGGAGGGCGCGCCAGACATCGACCAGTCGATGGTCGTTCAAGGATTTACGGAACTGACGTAGGACATTCGAAGGGGCGGTGGATAAACGGGAAGAGGAGTCAATGTGGGGTTCCATAGGGACATTTAAGTCACCCGCTATGATCGTAATACCTTGTTGAAATTTATCTAGGGATTTAAGTATGCGAGCTAAGCTGGTGTGCTGCTTCTTGTTGGGCAGATAGAGGGAGACGAAAGTATATACCGTGTCCACAATCGTCCCACGTACAAAAAGATAGCGGCCGTCTTTGTCCATTTCAGTGGCATCTACCACAAAGGGTACGTCCCTAGAGATCAGAATTGCGACTCCACGAGATTTGCCAAGTGTGAAGTTACTGAAAAACATTGTAGGGAAGGCAGCATCATTGAAGTGAGGGGCTGAGTCTGCGCGGAAATGAGTTTCTTGGAGGAAGGCAACGGACGTACGCATGGATCGCAGGTCGCGTAGGAGGCGCGAGCGCTTTTCCGGGATATTGAGACCCCGTACATTATAGCTAAGCAACTGTAAGTCCTTGGGAGCGAACGGAGCAGTATGAGGGGGAACAGTCATGATTTGGTGTGAGGTGGAGTAGTGTGTGGTAGGTTGTTATATAGGATGAGAACGTAGTAGAGATGGGGGTAAGGGAGGAGAAGAGGGAGGGTAAGATGGTATAGGAGGGGGGGTAGAAGAAGTGGAGCGAGAATAAGGGAAAAGAGAAGAGAAGAGGAGAAGAAAAAGGGAGGAGAGGGTACGATGCTGGAGAGAGGGGGGACAGGATACACAGAGACGAGACACAGTACTATGAGGTATTAAGTGCACCAACTGTGGCGTCCTGCACTGCCTCAAGGTTGGACAACCGAGGGGTCGGACCCACTGTCGGGAACAGTTGCACTATTCCTCAGGGGGAGTTGTGAAGAGACCGAAATTTGGAAGGTCAATTGGTTAGATGTTAAAGATGTAGTGGAAAAGGCCAGGAGCAGCGAGCCAGCCCCACCGATTAACAAAGAAATATCTTAGAGACATGGGACAGAGCGATGACGTGGTCGGGGGTCGTAAAGACACTTCAGGCGGGTAATCAGAATGACATTGCTTTAGTTAAAAAAAAAAAAAAAAATTTAGTGAACGCAGGGGTTCAGCTATATAATACAGGTCTGTTGAAGAGGGATAACAAAAGGCGTTCTGAACAAACAGGGTCAGGGCCCGGCTGCGGAGTGAAAGTCATGGGTTAGCATTTGCAAACATAGAATAAGTATAACAACCAAGTACGTAAAAAGATGGAACTGTGAGCCTAGGTAGGTGGTGGGGGGGGATAGGGTGAAATCCGAGTATGGTTCCCTCCCCGAGACTATCCCACCCATACACAAACGAAATAAAGACCTAAATACAACATGTAGTAAAAGGTGCATGTCAACAATGTAGAACGTAGCGGTAGCCCCGCGAACCTTTAACGATGGTTGTGATGCGGGTGAACTATAAAATTCCCTCTATGTTCCCCAAAATCCCGCATGTTCCATTAAGTGCAATGGACCGAAAAATAGTCTAGGGAGACCCAGGCAGCTACCCTGTCTAAGGGATATGCATGGAGGCAAATGTCATAGGTCTCCAGTAAGTGGGGATATGAGCATTATCTTCGCAACGCAACAGTGTGTCACCCCGTGGTCCTAGCACAACTGAGATATGGGACGGGTACAGGGTATTGTCACGGGAGGGGTAGAATCACAGTAGGATAAAGGGCCTATCCGACTCTCAGATGGGGCCTCGTGAGGTTATCAAACTTGCTATGGTCGTATTGTTTGCACACGAGGTTCGCAACGCGGGGTAATAGAGTCAGTTGAGAAAATGTCGCGGAGACAAGGTCTTACTCTATGACGTTGCTGGGATTTCATCCGTTGTTCATGAATCGTGAGCCATCAGGCGGAAGTAGTAATTATTAAGCAAGATCAGTCAATCGAAGCTTGAGTGTTTTGTGGTGGTGGTGATCGGGGACCGTTTCGAGCGACACCATCCTGGCGTGGGTGTGGAGGGCCAGGGGGATCTCTGGTAAATGTTGTCCCGATCACTGTGAACGGCAGGCGTTCCCAATCCGGTACCTCGGTGGGTGGGAGGTCCAGAAGGGACAGAAATGGAGCCACGTCTTTCGGTGAGCGTATGACGTGGTGGGTGTCATTTTTGCGGGTGTGAAGAGCAAACGGAAACCCCCAGCGATAGGGGAGACCGGCTTCCTGCAGTGCTTTAGTGACTGGCCGAAGGGCTCTGCGAGCTGCCAAGGTTTGGAGTGACAGATCCTGAAACAGTTCGAAAGTTTCCCCGTCGAAGGTCCACTGCCGGCGGGTACGTGCGCGGCGCATAATCTCCTCCTTAAGCGTGAAATCGGGTAAATGGCATAATATGTCTCTTGGAAAGGAGCGGTTATTGGCGGTAGATGGGCGAAACACTCTATGTGCGCGATCTATGGCTCCATTTGGTAGAGGGGGGCATCCTAGGAGGTGAGTAAAAGCCCGCAGAAGGAAGAATTTTACCTCTTTTACTGCATCGCTGACACCTCGGATTCGGACGTTATGTCTTCGAGATCTATTTTCTAGATCGTCTATTCGGCGATGTACCTCTGAGAGCTGTGAGTCGATGTGAGGGTCCGCAGCGTGTCTGGGGTGGTATGGTTTGCGGCGTCTCTTTCCAGCGCGATGACACGTGCGTCAATGGCGGCAACCTCCGCGCGGACCTCCGTAATCTCTCGGCCTACCGACGCCTGAAGGTGGTCCAGCATAGATTGGAAGTCAGCCCTGGTCGGGACCTCCGCCCGAGTCGGGAGTTCCGCTATTAGGGACTCGAGGCGGCGTATCGTTGATTGCCCGTCGGGCCAAGAGGCCTCCGATGTGGTGGGGGAGGACGCCATGTTAGGCTTCCCAGCCGTTGTAGGCCCCGTCCGAGTAGCGCTGAAAAACGCTTCTATGGAGCCCGGGGGAGTTCTGGAAGGGTTGTGTGGGGGCTGCTTGGATGATTTGCGGCGTGATGTGCGATTCATGTCCCAAAGCGAACGCGGTGGAGCGGTTTAATCGGTGGTGACTGAGAGAGCTCCCGGGCTAAGCGTCCATCTTAGGTTCCAGTCAGGCCACGCCCCCCATACAATTATTTTAGTACAAGCTAATTTAAATAATTTGTAGATTTGAAATGTCTTTAAATTAACAATATTCTGTTGAAGTACTCAGTTGCAAATGCTAATGCTCATTAAACTATCACAGAATCAACATACAATAACTTTTTTTAATATCTCAGTTTACGGCCATCTCTTTGTTTATGGTGGTTTGCTGGAAGGATAGCATAGAAATATTACATATGTCCTTTAATCTAAAGCATATATGAAGGAGGAACGAGTGGAGGAAGTCTGTACCATGTTATATACAAATTAGAGAGTTAAGCTTGTAAAAATAGAATTGTCTCTGTCAGGGTTATTCAAAGAGAGGTGAAAAACAGGAGAATGGCTGGAGAATGTAAAATTCTAGATCAAAATAGCCGATTTGGAAAGTGAGATAAATGGGAGCATTTTACTGGTTTGGCTATTTGACCTAGAATTTTCCAATCTCCAGTCATTCTCATGCTTTTCATCTCTCTGAATAACCCTGTGTGTCATAATTTAGAGGACATCAAATCTGAAGTGAATAAATATGCAAAAACTGTAGGATGCAGGAGTGTAGACTTATCATAATCATTGCATACCATAGCCATATACTTAATTTTTTATTGACAAAACATTAAATCCTGTTAAAGTATTTTTTTTTTGGAATTGAAATATTCTTGCAATGGAATGTTCTAAGCCTCGTGGCTATGTTCCAGTCCAGCAAAGCTATTAGTGGAAATTAGAATGTATATTAACAAGTCCTCCATGTTTTGCATATTTTACCTGACCTCAGTTGGCGTCAAACGAAATATCATTAGTGATTCTGGAACAGAATTCAAGAATTGTATATAATATTAATGGACTGTTATAAATAGTGTAATCTATTGCATAGTTTGTGGGGCAAAAAGATCCCCTTGTCTAGGTGTCTCACCCATTATCTTTTACAGATGCAGCAATGGACTAACATATCGCATCTATAAAGACCTCAAAGGAGGATTCCTGGATTTCCTTGGCCAGTGTCTCCCTTGCTCCTTAGACATATCTGCATTTTTCTAATTGCAAGACCCGCTGCACATCTACCTCTATTTAAGACATGGTGCGCACTCAACCTCAGTGCCGCTGTGTTTCTTTACCCAATCACTCTGTAGCAACTCTGTAGAGTGATTGGTTGAGCGATCCGGTTGGTTTATATACTAATTTTGTGTGTTTGCGTAAGTATAGTGGGCTGGTCTGGATGAAGTCCAGGGCTGAATTTTTGTCCCAGTCCAGCACTGGGGAGAGCCACCGCATTGCAGTAGAGTTTGTGCCTGCCTGATCTGTCTCTGCTGACATGCAACCACAATACCTAAGGTTAGATGCACTATGAGCTTTATAATTGCTTGGAATAGTAAAAAATATTTGAGCTCTATACTACTGTGGGGCTGAATATTTTCTCAGATTGTACCCTTGAAACTGCTGCTCGCGCAAATCTACTAATTTTGATTTATTTAAGTATTTATATTTAAAAGGCCAAATTTCCACTTGCCCTACTTGAATTTTTCCTTTTCACAAGGAAATGAGTGGATAGATATTTTGAATCCATTATTATATAATCACCATCAAGTAACACATGTCTAACAGCTTATGGACAGATACTGTAATTCCTCTCTCTTACCTCTTCTACACCACTGACCTGCTTCACTTCTTCCACTGCAATTTGCAACCTACTTGTCATATCCATTTATCGCTTACACATGCTCATTCCCACTCATCATTCTCCAGTTCCCTCAAAAAAGTTTCTTCTCCTGTTGTCCTTCTCTTTTATTTATTTTTATTACTCATAAAGTACTATCATTTTATATACAAAATCTACCTCATAAACTCCTTTCTTTCTTCCATCATCATCTAACATAGTCCAGTTCTCACTTCCCTTTCTATTCACTTTCACCTCGCTATTCATCTGGATCACTGAAGTCACAGTCTATTCCCTTCTAACAAATTTGTTAGATTACTTTTACTAGCTGGGGATGTCTCTACCCTAGGTCCCATTCCTTCTCCTTAATACACCATTAAACCCTGCTAATGTTATCCACAGTCCCTCTCATTCCTCCACTCTGCTTCCTTTTCACTGTGCCCTCTGGAATGGCTGTTTGCAGTGTCATTCTCTCTTCATACATTCATGACTTTCTCCCTCCATCTCGTAGCTCTCACTGAAATGTGGATCTCTAGTTCTAACACTGCCTCCTTGCCCTATGGCATCCATGGTGATCACAATAATGGGAATGTGGACTTTCTCCTCTACCAAAACGGCATTTTTCCAGTCATTTCCTATCCCTCTTTGAATACTTATTGGCTCCGTCACATTCTCTCTTCCAGTGTCCACTCATCTTCAGTTACTTCACAATCACTCTTTATTCACCACCCACCAGCTCTCATTGCTCTAAATTTCTCTATATCTCTTCCTCCATTGGATTCACACAATGACGCAGTTCCCCGACTTATAAAGCTAGCAACACTTTAGACTTTATATTCTTCAGACTGCTTACAGTCTCTGACAAATCAAACCTACCCTTCCCTCTCTCTGACCAACATTTTGTAATATTTTCCAGTCCCCCAATCCACTTTAACCTTCAAGTCACTTTTACAGCTTGAATGTACTACAATTTTCATCCAACCTTCATCTCATCTTCCACCTGTCCTGACATAGCCATAGACAAAGTCTATGCAACCCTAACATTTCTAGAGAAATTGCCAACAATCACTCTCCTTCCTGCAATTATGCCTAATCTCCAACCATGGCACACAACTCTCTACCTTCAACAATGCCTTCCAACCTTCTAGGTCTGCAGACATTCACACTACAGCTGATTTCCTGCATTGCAAATTCATGCTACATTCCTACAGCCCCTTGCCCAACATATTTTAGAGCCCTCATCTGCACCTTCTCTCATGAACCCAGATGTCTCTTTCAAAAATTTCAACTGGTAAAGTGTTCCTTTTCCCCCACGCACTCCTCTCCTACGTTCACTGCTGTTAGTAGTAGCATGGACTATTTTGGTGAGATGATAGTCTCAGACTAGAAGTACTCCATCTATACACCTTTCTTAGTGATCTAATTTCATTTGGTTTTCAATATCATCTCTCCATCGATGACGCCCAAATCTAACTTTAATGTTCTCTGGTCTCCATCTCTGCTCTTTCTATTTGGATTTTCTCTTGTTTATCAATGCTCAGCTTCTCCAAAACTGAACTACATGTATTTCTTCTCTCTAAATTAAATGCTCCTGCATCTTTCTCCATTCAGGTGAATGTTGCCACCATTAATTCTACCTCACAGACTTTGTCCTCATTGATTCTGATCTCTCCTTCGCTCTTCACATAGTCACTAACTAAATCTTGTCACTTTTTAACTCAGAACTCTATTAAGATGATAGTGTTATTTCCTGTCTCAACTAGTGTAACCCTTTTCTCCTAAATGCTAGATCTTAAAATGATCCTAATATACTATTCTACATTGCATAATGAACACTGCTACAAAACTCATCTGCCTCACCAGTACTGCTCAAACCTGCCTCCCCTGATCTATACACTAGCTTTTGATTTTTATTAGAACTCAATTACTGGTTTACAAAACTCTCCGTAACCATGCCCCTACTGTCTCACTCTCGCCTTTGGGACTTTTCTCAAGCTGACCCCTAATTAAGGAACTCCCTCCTTCACAAAATTTGACTCGCTCTCTCACTTTGGCTTATGTCTTTTCAAACAATTTCTAAACCACACTCCTTAGTGAAGCCTATCATCTCTTTTTCTTATAAAAACATAGAATATATCGGCAGACAAGAACCCATGTAGTCTGCCCATTTATATGGATACTTTCCCTGGATTTATCTTTAATTTGGGATACCCTTATGTCTATCCCAAGCCTTCTTAAACTCAATCACTGTTTTGGCCTCTACCACTTCTACTGGAAGACTGTTCCATGTGTAGACCACCCTCTCAGTAAAATAATGCTTCCTGATGTTGCTTTTAAACCTTTGCCCCTCTAATCTAAGACTATGTCCTCTTGTTTTGCTACTTTGTTCCCTTTTAAATATAGTCCCTTCCTCTACCTTGTTGATTCTCTTTTCGTATTGAAATGTTTCTATCATATCTCCTCTGTCTCATCTTTCTTCCAAGCTATACATGTTAAGATCATTAAGCCTTTCCTGGTAACTTTTCTCCTTCAAGACGTACACCATTTTTTTTTATTTAAATTTTTATTTTATAAAGAAGTCTTCGTACAATCAGACATGGAAAAATAAAGGCCTCACAGGGCCACGGATAGTCATCTACTAAGCACATCGTATTGAAAATAACATAAAAAGGAGAAATGTCAGCTAGGAAAAATAAGCAATGTGAGAAATCAAAAACATCCTCAAGAGGCAACCCAAAAATGGGGGAACAAAACTGTTCATGAAAGAAGTAGACAAGTGTTCTCAGTGGGTTAAATAGAGAAACTAAAGTCCTCAAAACTGTCTCAAATAGAGAGAGGAAGGGGGGAAAAAGGAAAATATCACATTTGGGGGGTCACAAATTGTGGTCAGGCCTGAAATCAAGAAGGAAAGCCGGTACAGTCGCTTCAGCCTGTATAGAGCAGGAAGCCCGGGTGTTCAACTCCTCCAGGTCTGTTTTCCCCTAGAAGGGTCCGTCCGACAAACAGTCCTCAGAGCGCTCCATCCATGGCCGGAGCACCTCCGTGGGACCAGGGCCAACTTTGCATCTCCTCTGCAGGTGGCACCTCAGAGCGTGTCAGCTCCTCGGGAGGGTTCAGCGTCGTAATTTCGGGGACCTCCAGCATGACCTTCGACTCGGAGCAACAGCCACCTCTGCGTAGAGAGGGACAGCCGGCAGCTCGGCATCCAGACCTTGCTCGACACAGTCGCTCCCACAGTCTCCACGTGGCTCTCCAGCTTCCACCGAAGCAGGGACAGGCATGCAGCCAGTAGATAAGACTCCGTCCGGTGCATCTGCAGCCAAGGCCTCCGTCTGCCAACCATCCCGCATCCCGGCCATCAATCGGCGCCATGCACCGTGTGTCAGCGGGCTTTCTTCATCCAGACCACAGCTCCATACATGCCTCGAAGCCCTCCAGCATGGCTCCCAGGCTCCTGGTGGGGCACGGGTGAGCTAGCTGCCCCCAGTCCACACCATCCCCTGCCTTCTCTCTATGGGGACAGCCGCCTCAGGTGGAAGATGGGGGCCCTCCATCTCCACAACCCTCAGCAGCCGCATAGACGGGTGAGGGGACCGAGTGTGAGCCAGGCCACGCATAAGCCGAGGTCTAGACCTCAAGATGGCTAACGGCCAACAGTGAACAGAGGCCTTATACTCTGCTAGACTCCAGAGGGGGGCCAGAACGAGCTCTGGAGTCCGCCACCCAGTGGGTGGTGTTGCAGGGACTCCTGTAGAGGGTAAGTCATGGGGAAATCTGGGCAGAAATCCCTGATATCAGCGGGATCTATCGGAGCTCTCTGGAAACATGTCTGCTCCCTCATGTGGCTGGCCACGCCCCCAAGCCATACACCATTTTAGTAGCCCTTCTCTGAACTCTCTCTAAGGTGTCTATATCCTTCTGGAGATACGGTCTCCAGTACTGCACACAGTACTCCAAGTGAGGTCTCACCAGTGCTCTGTACAGTGGCATGAGCACTTCCCTTTTCCTACTGCTAATACCTCTCCCTACACAACCAAGCATTCTGCTAGCATTTCCTGCTGCTCTATTACATTGACTACTTACACTTAGATCCTCTGCAATAATAACCCCTAAATCCCCTTCCTTCCTTTATTGTTCTAAATGTTTGAAACCTGTTGGTGAATTAATGTTTGTTTTGCCCTACTCGTTGCAGATTACGACAGAATATTGCGGTGCTTTATAAATCATTGTAATTGTATAGTTATAATATTGGTGTTATTACAAGTCTTTCTTTATAATTGAAATAATCATTTTTATTCCTTTTGGTCACATTTCCTTTTCACGAAATGATATCTGTCTTGGCATTATATTTATACCCATCATTCTACATTAACAGATACCAGGTAAGGGTGGGGGTATTGGAAGATTTCTAATTAATCTAGTAAATAATGAAATATGTTTATTTTAAGCTGCATTCAAGTAAAGATGATATTAAGACACATTTTTCCAATATACCTGTCAACTTAAAGAATTTTGCGACACTTGGAACCATTTATTTAGGTATTTTTTTTCTGTTATGTTTTGAGAAACATCGATTTCACAGCAAGTATATTTGAGGATTATAAACACCAAATGAGCTTTGTATATCATCAAAAATATCTTCACACTGAGCTTCAGAGAAGACAGGCTCTTAAATAAAAACAAGTCATTCTCTAACTAGCAAAATCGCACTTAAACAGTACAGAAATCGATATTAAGATTTCCTTCTTTGCCAGATCTTGGGATCCTGGGGAGGTCTATTATTATACTATAAAACATAGACAAAACATTATGATAATGTTGTGAGAAAACCTTACAACTACATCTATCACGAGCTGCATGTTAGGTGAAATATGAGCAAACAAATCCCACATCCAACTGTCAAGTTCGCTCCAGCAGAAAAAAGAAACAACAAAAAAGGTGCCATTTGAATCTCTGCGGTAACTTAATATCTACATAACAATGCTATTTTAGGTCACCTATGCTTAATTTAATTTGAAATTAACAGTGCGTGAAGGTCCCTGGGTGCCTGCTTTTGTAGCAAGCATATCAAAACAGATCATGGTACCGTTTTAGGTTAATCTTCCCAAAAAGGCTTATTCTACACAAACGGTTTCCCCAGGTACAGATATGAGTAACAACGACCTAAGTCAAACCATGTTCCTGTATTTGAGGTCACCACTAGGCCTCAGTCCTATTGCTTAGCCGGTATGAAAACAACACTGTAGGGTGACCTCAAAAACTGCAACGCTTTTAATTAGGTCATTATGGAGGCTAACGTGTCACTTTTTTATGATCTATTTCTTCCAACCAAAAGACTGGCTGATGTAAACAACAGTATAAACAAATAATATTTACAATAAAGCATCACAAGTATCAAATGTAAAAAAATAGCTTCTATTTATACGTAAATGGCAATATGAAGTTAATAATAAAAAATAGCCTGCAAAGTATCCTTTTATTCCGCTGAAAGTTTTCAACATCTCTGCCAGTGCACAAATTAATGTGAATGTCAGTGATATTTATTGCCACCTGTTTCATTGTGAAGTAACCAAGTGTAATTAATGGTAAGTCTACACACTTTCCCGTGCAGTTCCAGGCACGGTGTTCGTTTCTGATACATACAATGCTTGGGATCACATCAGCAATGAAGGCGTTAATAAATGCCCCCCTCCCCTCCCAGACTATGGGTCGATATGTTATTATATGAGAAACGTTTTTCGCTCCTATGTAAAAATCAGTCATGTGAAGCCGAACGCTGTGCCGTGATGGCTAAATGTAAGCCTGTTACACGAGTCTTGTTTCTTTCTATATCCAAGGACAAAAGCAGATGTTAAAGTGATGCAGTTTGCAGTATTTCTGCTGTGTACATGTTTGAAGAGAGCACCTGTTCTAGATATAAGGATATATAAAGGATATGAGCTAATAAAAATAAATAACACAAACAAAAGTTCGCCATCCGCCTCCGTGGCGTAACCTGTGATTCTTGACATTTTCCTTCATGTCTCCCTTTAAAAAGTCTTCTAATTCCATCATTGCTTCTTAGGGTCTTATTCACCCAGCTAATGAGCTACATCCTAGTATTTTAATTTTTTTTATATTTTTTTGTATTCGCTTGTTTGTTGATTACCCGCTGTTTTTTATTCAGAATCATTTTGCTATCATGAGTTATCTGTTATATTCCTTCCATGTTACTAAGAAAATGTAGCAATTAACTCTATAACAAAACCCACATATCGTGTGCTCATCCTTCACCGCTCAAATGATTAACAGCATTTTCCCAAAATACAGAGGATTTTATACCGTTTGATTTAATTAATAGATTTCTCTATTTATTTTTTTATTTCTTAGGTTATTATCATAATTACATAAAAATGTCTACCATTTACCTATTTTTTTTAATCCTATCTTCTATTGAAATAGATAACCTGGTAACCACCCGTTTTATATAATAAAATCTCCTATGTCTTGAAATCGTAGTATCCTTAACATTATTAAATAGTTCCACATGGTATTGTCAAGGCAATTTTTTTAATCCACCTTCTGGTTACATTATTTCGTCTTCCCTTTGTCTCTTTTCTTTGACACGCAGACCCCCTTTCACAGTTCTTTCTCTTTTCTTGCGTCCCTTTCTTCTATCCTTCATCTCTCTCCTTCAGCTGTCTACATTTCTAACCTTTCTGCGCGCACCATTATTATTTTTCTTTTTTACAGTACATAACACAATGGACAAATGGTTATAGATACTGTCCTCTTACAAAAGTGCATTGTGGGACACAGTTCATTTTAAGAGATGACCACAACCTTTATATTATTTTTCAAACTGCTCTCTTAATCTTTCACTGTCATGCTCCTTCGCTGGCTTCATGTAAGGGACAGCTTAGCCGAAGGTTCTTCCGAGATGCATCAATACAAAAAGAACTCTGGTTTATTATTATATATATATATATATTATATTTTAATATTATTTTATTACTAATTATTTCTTTAGATACATTTAAAAATATGATTTGTTTAAAGCTAGAAATTTCAAACAGACTATTATAAAATTTACCTGTTAGTCATCGTCTATAATATTTAATTATAATATCTTATATTACAATTATAAAGGAATCTGTTTTTGCAACAAAATTGAAATGTATAAATTCCATTTGGTTGATACATATAAAGTCAGTTAAATAATTGCAGAAACATAGATTACATAGGTTTTGTCATTAAAAAACATCTTTAATCCATTACCCAATAAAAAACAAAGTTGTATATAGAAAGAACAGGCTATAGATAAATAATTATATTTATAGATCAATAATAAAGTACATGTGTGCATACAAAATAATGCATATATGGCTCTACAAGTGTACCATCTTTGAAGAAAAATAGGTTCGGAGCAGATAAAAACATTAACATCTTGAATCGACCTTGCTGCCTGAGATATGTAATTCTTGGATGGACATGAAATGGAAAAAAATCATAGTAATTTGTATAATACTGTATATTAAATACAAACATGAATATCTAATTATCTACACATGGCCATGTGCATTGAAGACATGTGTAATTAAGTAATCCATGACGTAATCTAGTTTGCAAACTCTGCAGCAAGGGACTTTATATTGTCTTGGGCTTTGTCATTCTGATGAAAAAAATTTTTTTTTTTCATGCTTATTCGAAGCTGCATAATTTTTTAGACAGAGAATTGATAGCTTAGATTTTGACGGGCAAGAAATTCTGGGAATGAGCAATCCAAAGCAAAATTATACCTTTAATTTAACAATAGGAGCCTGCTCTCTCCTCTTAATAAAAATAAAACGAGCACACACTGCGCCAAATGAAAAGTATTCCGTTGAATTTAATCTGCAGAATAAGAAATGTTACCCACGCCTGTCCTGTCCCCATAATAATACATAATGCGCTTATATATGCTCTATATATATTTATAAGGTGCGTATGGTACTTACTTGGAGAATTTCTATCCATGTGATTAGAGGAACAATGCCTAGCTTTGCACTGCAGACATGTTATGGAAAATTAAATGTACATTTTCCGCGCATCTGAAAAACTAAACCTGTAACTTCAAACAATGATGAAAAGTAAAGAATTTTGTGCTTGTGCTACATTATTACTCCATGTTCTTCTAAAACAATAACAGAAATATCTATTAAATTAAAACTTTAAAAGCCTATGGTGGATAGGTAAGAAAAAAAATGAGGATGGATAGAGAGACTAGCATTTGCCACAATGGAAGTGATTGGCGAGGTTGTGTGAAGATTAGGCGGACTAGGCTTAGTTCTACAGTACCTGAGCCCCATCTAGTGTCTGTTTGCAGAACATTTTCACTGTGGTGAAGTCTTTTATGACAATAATTAATATTAATTTATTTATAGAGTGCTACTATATCCTTTAGTGCTACACTATGGGTAGAAGAATATGGCCCTAGTACAATCTTTGCGCCGACGCAAAAACGCATTAACACGAGGGGCAAAACCCTTTGCGCTGAACGTCCTATTACAATGTCAGCGCAACAAATGCACGTATACGTCTACCGCGGGTGAACCTGCGCGAACGCTGCGTGAGCTTACTGTACGTTGCGCGTCCTATACTTAACATTGTGAGCGCAAATGCGTTTGTGTGCTGGTATGCGGATGGTATTACAATCTATGCGCAGTTTGTAACGCACAGTCTTTGCGTGCATAATTTTAGAAACTCCTAAAAGCTGGTCTTAAAGGCAAATTCTATCAACCTGGCCGAAACCAAATACACCAGCCCAAAAAACCCAAAACGCAGCAAAGTATAGTTACATATTCTAATCATACCAAACCGATAATTTGAGAAGCTGTGTGTGCTTTTTTTATTGATGCAGCATATGTGCGCAGATTGACTTTGACACGCTCAAAAACTTAACGTGAGACACTTGTGGTTCTTAATTCTCATTGGCTGAATGAAACTGAAAAACAGTCCGCACACTGATTTCTGCGCGCAACGTTTGTGCGCGTCCATTTTACGTGTGTTATTACTCGACGGATGAAAAAATGCGCGAGGATTGTAATTCCAGCTCTGATTTATGCGCGTTAATGTTTAACGCTGGGTGCACAAATTCACACGTTGCGCAAGCGTTTTAACTCAAAGATTGTAATAGGGCCCTATATATTTTAATTAACAGGGTTATGTATAAAATTAACAGGGTTATTCAAAGAGATACGAATGGCTACCGAAAGGGAACCGAACGCTGAAAATCAGTGTTCGGTTACCTTTCCTGGCCATTCGGCTATCCAGAGAGCAGGCAATTCGCCAAATCCTGGCGAATTGCCTGCACATACGGTGCCTGTTCGAGGGCAGTGAAATCCCCATGAAAAAGCAATGATTCTGCTATTCAGAGAACAAAAACCAGCAGTGAAAGGTTCCCTAAATGCCCTGCCATTAGGTGGTTTAATTCGACAGATTTATTCAGGAGAATCCCATAGGCTTCAATGTTAAAAATATTCCCGTTTTAATTCAATATCTAATAAACCGTTCATTATAAAATTCTGCAGTAAAGAGTCTCTTTATTTATAGATTTTTTTAGGATATTTTAAGCATTTTTCTTTTTTTTTCTTTTTTCAAAAAGTCAGATTTTTTTTTTAAGTTTACTTATTTTTTCTGTTACAGCCCTTTTTATTATCATTCCCTGGACCTCATATGTAAATTTCAGACATTTTCGCTCAGTAGTTTCTTTGCAAACAGCGTTTCACTTTTCAAACATTCAAGCAAACTGTTTTCCTAATTTATTCAATGCCTTCTTCTGCGGTGTCGGCTTTTTCCGGAGGCTTCGCTGCGTGTGATCGGCTCCTGCTCGGGTTTTTCCGGCGTCTTCAACGGGTTAATCCAGATGTTTTTGCGGGTTTTCGGCATGCATTCGCCGGGTTTTCGCCGGGTTTTCGGCATCTTTTCCCTGCACTTTGACAGCCCTGTGGTGCTTGCTGAATACACTGCAGGGTCGCTGAAATGGGAAAGCCGATTTGGACCGAATTGAAGAGAACGTGCGATGACTTTTCGAATCTCTTTGAATAACCCTGTATAATTTATAAAAATATTTTTTTTATAACGTATCTTACCAGGAAGGATACATTGAGATTTCTCTTGTTTACAAGTATGTCCTGCGTAGGCAAGTATGTACTGTTAGGTGTCTTGCCGAAGGACACTTACTGGAGAGGTGCTCTGGCCGGGATTCAAACCCGCATCTCCACAGTTATAGAGCAGTGATGTTACCTCTACTCCATCTAGCCGGTATTTGCTTATGATTAATAACAACAGGACATATAAAATAAGTTTAAAGTAAGTTATGTACTTACTTGTACATATCTTTAACAAAATAAAACGGGCAGTATTACAAAGTTGGTGCTAACTTAACCAGAGCTGTTGTAAACTTACCAGAGCCATTACAGTCTATGGAGTTGTAAACTTAACAACAGCTCTGGTTAAGTTAGCACAAACTTTGTAATAAGTAGCAGATTTTTTCTGCAGTGATAAACTAAACAGAAGCATCTCAGATACCATAAAGGGTCCTCTATATATTTACAGGCAATATTTAGCAGCGATACAGGTTGATGGTGGTACAATGTATCAATCTCATTCACTGGCCATTTCCTTTTTAACAGTCACTATTTGGACTAGAAAAGAACTGCGGCAGCACTGGATACAAGGTATGTTTAAAAACTATCTAAAGCAGGGATGTCAAACTCAGGCCCCCAGATGTTTCTGAACTAAAATTTCTGTACCGGTCTATTCAAAGAAAGGTGAAACTCAGGAGAATTGTCAGGAGAAGAGAAGAATCTAGACCAGTGGTTCCCAACTGCAGTCCTCAAGTACCCCTAACAGGCCAGATTTTGCAGATCTCCTTGGGGAAATGCAGACTGAATCCTGCAATCACTGAGCAGCAAATCATATCACCTGTGCTATGCTTCAGCTATCTGGAAAACATGACCTGTTGGGGGTACTTGAGGACCACGGTTGGGAACCACTGATCTAGACCAAATAGCAGATTTGGAAAGTGAGATAAATGGGAGAATTATTCTGGTTTGGCTATTTTGACATACAATTTTCACTTCTCCAGTCAGTCATTCTCCTGAGTTTCACCTTTCTTTGAATAGACCAGATATATTCTCCACCCATCTATCGCAATAACCTCCCTGGCGTTACGGTTCTGACATATTTTACATATATGACAATTTATTGGCCCCCTAGCGGTATATCAAATGTGGCTCAGGGGTTAATTTCTTGCTGAAAGCGGTTAGCCTGAGCCACACTTGGGGCTGGATACATTACCTGTCCCTGCGCTTCCTCGCTGTCACGTCTTGACGATTGCGACGTCCTACTTCCTGGTTTCCTTCTCGCGAGAAGGGAACCAGGAAGCAGAACGCCGCGTTCGCCGGAGGAGAATCTGATCGCGGAGGTCAGCTAGGGAGCGCAGGTAAAGGTATGTATCCAACACTCTGGAAAACCACCAAGGAGGTTAAATGAATTATGGGAATTGTATGTTATCAAAACTCAGTGGCTGAAGTTTGACATGCCTGATCTAAAGGATTAAAATGGGAGTGGGACTGTGGAGCGGGGTATAGAGGAATTAATGTTTAACCCCTCCATACCCTCCTACTGTTTTAACACTAAAGTATCCCTTGATATGAAAGTCACTTCACATTTTGTCAGGGCATCTGCTATAAACTACAATTGAAATATACAGATAGAGAGCCTCAGACAACAAAATAAAAAGAACTTATAATAGGTGAAAAATGTCACAAACAGTATATTGCTATGCATGATTTTAAAGAAAGAACAAAATCATTAAATACTATTATGGCATCGTTGAAGATACAAAGTTCAACCTGTAGAAATAATGGAAAGAAATCCTGTATTTTAAAGTCATTCTGTCTATCAGCACAAGTCTTTTTTTCTATTATAGCACCAATAATATCAGTCACATTTCAAACCACATAATTACACATATTTAAAAAAAAATCCCCTTTTAATCAATTTAAAAAACTACTTAGAGTTAAAAGTCATTGGTCGCCAAGGGATCACCATACAGAAAGTCCCATAGTCCTTTCAAAATGGAAAAGCGAGTACTAAACACTAAAGAATAAAGCACTAGTGCCACCATTAGGGATGAGCCGAACACCCCCTGAGTTCGGTTCGGGCCCGAACCCGAACTTCCCATTTGTTCGGGTCCGAACCCGAACCCGAACCCCCATGCAAGTCAATGGGGCTGAAAATTTGGTTTTTTAGAGAGCCCTCCAAGAGGGCATATATGCTACATATTTGCCATAAAAGGTGTATGGGGGTCCGGGTAGTGCCCTGGGGGACAGGAAACAAGGACAAAAAGTAAAAAAAAAAACGTTTTTAAAGGGACAGTGAGTTTTCCATGAAATAAGGGTTAAAAATAAAAACGAAAAATTCCTTCAAATATCGTGCCTAGGAGGTCCCCATAACCTGCCTGTGAAGTGGCGGATTTCTAGGATGTATAGAAATATGTAAAAAACAAAAAATGACATTTCAAATGACGGTAAATGCTTTTCCTTTAATCTATCCATAAACCACTGCTTGGGGCGGCAGTCTGTATGAAAAGAGGAGACATTTTCGGACACGCAGAAAAAGTTTACTGATTTTTTTGGCGGTGAAAAGCAGGAGAATGACTGGAGAATGGAAAATTCTAGACCAAATAGCCGATTTGGAAAGTGAGATAAGTGGGAGAATTTTTCTGATTTGGCTATTTTAGACCTAGAATTTTCCATTCTCCAGTCATTCTCCTGAGTTTCACCTTTCTCTGAATAACCCTGTCAGGGTTATTCAGAGAGCGGTGAAGAGCAGGAGAATGACTGGAGAATGGAAAATTCTAGGTCAAAATAACCAAACCAGAAAAATTCTCCCATTTATGCTAGGGTCAGGTTAGCGAATTTTTAACGTGCGTTTAGGCACTAGCAGCAAATGACGGGCAATGACGGCCAATATACGAAGTACGGTCGCACGAAAGTCCGGCAGCGCAACGCAAGTGGAAAATGAACGCATTTTTTCGAGAACGCAGAACCGCTAGTATGACGTACAGAGTGCGCTGCGTCCACTAGCGGCGTGTGTGCCTGATTTGGAGTCAGACCCTGCTCATGTCCGGCCAACATAACGTCTAGACACCCAAAGTTTCCTGGTTTGGATCCGTAAAAAATCACGCACAAAAATGCGCATCGTATGACCGTTTTCGCGCAATCCGTGAAAAAGTACGGCAATGCGTTCGGACGCACTTTTTGACGGTCGCTGCGAAAAATGCGTTAGTCTGACCCTAGCCTTATCTCACTTTCCAAATCGGCTATTTGGTCCAGATTGTTCTCTTTTCCTGCCATTCTCCTGGTTTTCACCTTTCTCTGAACAACCCTGAGAGAGAGGTGAAAGCCAGGAGAACTTGCAGGAGAAAAGAACAATCTAGACCAAATAGCCAATTTGGGAAGTGAGTTAAATGGGAGAATTTTTCTGGTTTGGCTATTTTGACCTAGAATTTTCACTTCTCCAGTTATTCTCCTGCTTTTCACCGCTCTCTGAATAACCCTGTGAATGTTTAATCCCGAGGTGAAAAATAACATTGCTTTAGATTTTTTTCAAACACCAGTTAACCACTTGGCTGCTAAGGATGCGCTCAGCGCGTCCAGCCAAGTGGTTCTCCTGTGCTATGGACGCGCTGAGCGCGTCCATGCACAGGAGGCAGCAATCCGCCGGATTCCGGCGGATTGCTGCACCCCCCGGTGCGGGCTGACATCTTGGATGTCAGCCCAGCACTCCGGGACCCCGGCGGAGCAATTCGATGTCATCGCGGTGTCGCAATGACATCTAATTCAGGCGCCCCCCCACATGTGCGGAGGAAGCGCCTGAAAGGGAGGGGGGAGGTCCTTCGGACCTCTCTCCCTCCCGATCGCCGGGGAGCAGAAGGTTAATCCAGGCACCATTTGGAAGGGCACAGCCTGCCCTTCCAAACGGTGGCTGTGATTAACCCCTGGGGAGCCGGATCACGAATCGGCGCTGAAAAGCGCCGGATCGTGATCCTCTCCTGGAGCTGGCCGACATCTTGGATGTCGGCCAAGCCTCCAGGAACTCCCCCTGAGGACTGGCGTCATCATGCATAGCACGATGACGCCAGTCCTGGAGTTAACCTCTAGCTGCCACCAATGGTGGAGCTAGAGGGTTCCAATGAACCCCCTATCTCCCGATCCGTGGCAGCTAGGGGTTAATGTTTGATATTGTTGGATCGGCCAGAGCATGGCCTTTCCAAGGATACTGAATGAAAAATCAAAAATAAAAAAATAAATATTTTAAAAAAAAAATAAAAAAAAAAAATAAACAAGTTTTTTTGTTTGTTTTTGTTTTGTTAATGCAGCAATATTGTTCCCATTTCAATTATAATGTGAACAATAATGTTGCACTAACGATTTTTGTATGCGGTGCATTTGTTAAAAAAAGCGAAATTTTCCCCAAAAAAAATGTAACGAGACCCCATTTCTAATCTTTTTTAACAAGCGCACCCCATACAAAATATAACCGCAAACGATCGCATGTTAAAATGTGAAAAAAAACACTTTACACATAATAAATATTGAAAATTCTAATTTTATTGCATTTTTTGTTATAATATACAGACATGACATAACGTATACATATAATAATGACATATTATGAATCTGCCAAGTCTGCCGGAAAGAACGATATATAATATGTCTGGGTCATATATCAAAATATGGCTACAAAACGCGGTTAAACATGATGAGCGAAAGTGGTAAAAATTACCTCAGCACAGAGGTGTGAAAAGCCTCAGCAGCGAAAGGGTTAAATGCAGCATATTAGGATGTTTTAGGAGGGAAATTAATTTTTTAAATCTCAATCAGAAACAGACACCACCCCACCCCCTCACTATATTGTACAATGTATCAAATTGATTACCAGACTGAAAACACCTGGTGTTATGCCCGTTTGTGAACAGAGGTCATTTAGAGTTGATAATCTTTCCACGTACACAATAGTTTTTAATTCAATATCTAATAAACCGTTGCTTATAATATTCTGCAGTAAAGAGTCTCTTTATTTCTAGATTTTTTAGTATTTAAGCATTTTCTATACTTTTTTCAAAATTTCTTTTTTTTTTCGAACCCGAACCGACACGCCCAAAAAGTTCGAAATTCGCGAACTTTTGAACTGCCAAAGTTCGGGTCGAACTCCGAACCGTCCGAACCCGAACAGCTCATCCCTAGCCACCATAAGAAAAACAACTAGGCTCATAGATGCCTGATAGGAGAACTATCCATGACGACATAGATACGTATGTGAACTATGGTTGTCGGGCAGATTGAAAGATTACTAAAGACTTCAATGCATATATAATCTTTCCATCCACCATCATCTAGCAGGCAAGTGCTGTTCCTCCTCTTTTCTGCACTGAATATTCTATTTATCAGCATCTAGATTACTAGAGTTTTGTTTTTGGTTCACTCCCTCAACATTTCCCATCTTGACTACTGTAACAACCTACTGTCGAGACTTCTCTCCAGACTCTCCCCCTCCAATGTATACTCAATGCCTTCTCCTGCTTCATCTATGTTAGCTCAGCGCCGTGTAACAGCTGCGTCCTCTGCCAATTCCTTCACTGGCTTCCCATAACCAGGAGGATAACATTTAGGCTAATGTCTGATGAACGTAGTCTGATCGCACTCTGCGTGCGTGCATAACGGACAGACGTACTGACGGAAGATACTGTTTTTTTGAAGGATGTAGAACAAAAAAGGGAAATATTGGAATCAAAATTAATTATAATTAAAATACAGGAACAGTCAGTCAGACCATAAAAACCTCTGAGCGTCAACGTGATGGACGTCGCAGCATAACACACACAGGCTGCTACGCGGACGTGGCGCACTCTGCGTGCCCGTCTTAGCAGTTTTCCTTTCTTGCCTATCTTGCGTCCATTTGCCACGTGCATTGTGCGTGTGCAGTTTGGTGCGCACGTACTTCATGTGTGGGTCTCTATTGATCATGATTCTATGCTACGACAGACGTTAAACTGTGCGGCAACACGGACGTGATCACTGCGTTTGTCTGACGCCGGCCTTAAACTCTCCATCTTAGCTTTCAAAGTGCTCTTTAACTATGCTCCTTCTATCTTTCCTCTCTGACCTTGAAATAGTTTCCACCCTGCTCTCTATGATCTTCGATGACCTGCTCTATCCTCCTCTGTCATCACCTCCTTTCATGCTAGACTTCAAGATTTCTCTTAAGATGACTCTATTTTGTAGAATCCCTTTCCTTGTCCCATTATAATGGCCCCTTTTAAAGGTTCCCTGAAAACCTATCTGTTCAGAGAAGCTGACATTCAAACCTCAAACCATCATAACCTCGGAACATCCGCCCTGATGTCCTCCTAGCTGCATACTACTCAAGGCACCGCTGGCCAAGCACATCACCTCCTTGTATTTCCACGTTCCCAATTCCCATATCGACAGTAGTGTCACGTTGGCCCCCGCACCCCCCCGGCGCCTGGCAGCAGCTTCCTCGCTGCTCGCTGGCCAGGCGCCGAGTGATATTGCGGTCGCTTCCGCACACGTGGGGACGCCGGGGGGCGGGGCCTGGCGGGCTGGCGCGGACCCGCCGGGTTTAAAGCCCAGACTCTCAGAGAAGCCGGTGCCCTGACGTGGTAGTTACTTCCGCAGAGCTCTTGTATATTGTTACATAATTATTGACTATTCTGTGTATGACACCTGGCATTGGCAAACTAACGATTCTGTGCATGACCCTTGGCATTGGCAAACTAACGATTCTGTGCATGACCCTTGGCATTGGCAAACTGACGATTCTGTGTATGACCCCTGGCATTGGCAAACTAACGATTCTGTGCATGACCCTTGGCATTGGCAAACTAACGATTCTGTGCATGACCCTTGCATTGGCAAACTAACGATTCTGTGCATGACCCCTGGTATTGGCAAATCAACGATTCTGTGAATAACTCCTGGTATTGACTTTACTCCTCTATTCTGGTATTGAGGTCAGTCTGTGTAGCACACATCAGACCACCCCTTGTATTGTTAGGGTCTTGGGAGGAGTTAACTATTCTAGTTCTTGTGTATCATTCTGTGTCTGTCTAGTCGTGCCGACCACTCTAAGGATCGGAAGGGTAGAGAGTGTCCTGCGTATAGGGACCACTAGCCAGATAGCAGAGGGATCCGTGACGTCTCTCTTGTATGTGTTCTGTACTGCCCTTCTAGTAGTCTGTCTAGTCGTACCGACCACTCTAAGGATCGGAAGGTTAGAGAGGGACCTGCGTACAGGGACCACCACTATAGTAATCAGGGGGATCCGTGACATTACGTCAGGGCCAATGGATCCCGCAGACCTCTCTAATCAGTTGACACGTATTGCAGCCAGACAAGAAGAGCAGGACCATAGGATGGACCAGATTGCTCTTGCTCTGCAAACCCTGCTAAACCGATCCAGTTCTGGAACTGCAAGCCCTCCAGACCCAGTAGTGCCTAGGGTCAGTTCGGCCGCTCTCGAGGGTTGTAGGCTCAGTATGAAGGCACCCGTACGTTATGATGGAACGCCAAACTTATGCCGGGGCTTTCTGACCCAACTCGAGATCTTGTTCGAAAACAATCCAGGGTCCTGTATGTCTGATAAAGCCAAAGTAGGCTATCTGATTAATCACTTGACCGAAAAAGCTTTATTGTGGGCCACGCCCTTGTGGGAGAACAAGAAACCCATCATTTATGACTATGAGGGTTTTACCTCCGAGTTAAAGCGTACCTTTGATCCCTCTAGAAGGGCTACCAATGCGGGTAGATCCCTGTTTCACATCAAACAGGGTAATAGGAGGGTCTCCGACTATGCCATTGAGTTTAAGACTTTGTCTTCTGAGGTACACTGGCCGAACGACGTTTTACACTGGCCTTTACCGAAGGTCTGAACGAGGCGTTTATGTTTGAATTGGCTCCCCTAAAATTACCAGAACATCTGGATCATTTGGTTGATTTCTGCATTGCCATGGACGATCAAATCAGGGAAAGGAGACACCCCAGAGATAGACCCAGAAGGGTCCTGCCTCCTTTACCCTTAGTACCCAGGCATACCACTGCATCAGGTAACCTGGAGACCGTTAAGACCGATGTACCGGCCATTGAACCCATGCAGATAGGTAAAACGGGTATTTCAGAGGCAGAGAGAGCTCACAGGAGAGAAAGGGGGCTCTGTTTTTATTGTGCCGGGGCAGATCATTTCCGCCTTCAATGTCCTCAGAGACCCAGGGGTAGCAGGGGTGAGAGTGGCAAATCAGGTCAAAAAACAGTTAATACCCAGGTTATTGGTTCTCTGTATGCCTCCTTTGTGGATGATGAGAAAAAAAAAACTCGGATTCTGTTACCCATCTCCCTCACCTGGGAGGGGGTTCACCTCGAGTCTGAGGCGTTCCTAGACTCTGGAGCCTCAGGTAATTTTATGGATAGATGTTTTGCCGCCAACCACCTCTTACCTCTAGTTCTGAAGGAGAGGCCTCTTATGGTAGAAGCCATAGACGGGAAACCCCTGTCATGTCCCCATATCACTCACGACACTATCGATGTGTGCATGACTACAGGAGTTCTGCACCGTGAAATCATACGATTCCAGGTTATCGACTCTCCCTCCTGTCCTGTCGTTCTAGGGTTCCCATGGTTAACGGAACATAACCCGGTGATTGACTGGGCCCAGCGAGATATAAAGTGTTGGGGTCCTAGTTGCCAGTCAAAGTGCCTGGGCAGGGTTGATGTGATTGGTAGCCTCAATATTGCCACAGCACCTCCTTTGTCCACTGAAGTCCCTGAATGTTATATGGCGCTAAAGGAGGTGTTCTCTAAAACCAGGACTGAGGTCCTACCACCGCATCGTCCTTATGACTGTGCTATAGAGTTACTCCCTGGTACTATGCCTCCTAGAGGACACGTATACCCTTTGTCACAAAAGGAAAACGACATTATGGAGGAATATATAAGAGAGAATCTAGAGCGAGGATTCATCAGACGATCCTCCTCTCCAGCAGGAGCAGGTTTCTTTTTCGTTTCCAAAAAAGAGGGTGACCTGCGACCTTGCATCGATTATAGAGGTTTGAATAGGATTACCATAAGAAATGCATATCCAATACCTCTTATAACAGAATTGTTCGACCGTTTAAAAGGGGCCCGTATTTATACTAAACTTGATTTACGCGGAGCATACAACCTGGTCAGGGTTAAGAAGGGGCACGAATGGAAAACGGCTTTTAATACACGTAGCGGGCATTATGAATACCTGGTGATGCCCTTTGGGTTATGCAATGCGCCAGCCGTTTTCCAGGACCTCATAAACGACACCCTAAGGGACTTTCTGCAAACGTTCGTTATAGTATATCTGGACGACATCCTGATATACTCTCCTGATAAGGGAACTCATCACGCCCACGTGAAACAAGTGTTGAAGAGACTATTGAGGGCTGGGTTATACTGTAAGCTAGAGAAATGCTTATTCGACATAGAGACAGTGCACTTTCTTGGGTATATAATAACCCCTGAGGGTTTCCAAATGGATCCTAAAAAACTCTCAGCGATTCTTGACTGCCTTTACCCCAAGGGCTTAAAGCCATCCAGAGGTTTTTGGGGTTTACTAATTACTACCGGAGGTTCATTAAAAACTTTTCGGCCTTGGTAGCTCCCCTCACGGCTATGACTAAAAAAGGGCTGGTGAATCAGAAATGGACACCCCAGGCCAGTCAAGCCTTTGAGGCACTTAAACAGGCATTCACTACTGCCCCTGTTCTCCGACATCCTGATCCGGCTCTGCCTTTCCAGGTTGAAGTTGACGCCTCCGAGCTAGGTCTTGGTGCAGTCTTGTCCCAAAGGGAGGCACCCGACAAACCCTTGCATCCATGCGGCTTCTATTCCCGAAAGTTGTCCCCGGCAGAAAGGAACTATGATATCGGAAATAGAGAGTTGTTAGCAGTAATCGCAGCCTTGACGGAGTGGAGATACTTATTGGAGGGGTCTAGGGACCCCATTGTCATCATAACCGATCATAAGAATCTCACGTACATTGGAGACGCTAAACGGTTGAATGCCAGACAGGCGAGATGGTCATTGTTTCTTTCCAGCTTTAATTTCGTCCTCACATATAGACCTGGGTCAAGAAACATTAAAGCAGACGCATTGTCAAGACAGTACGAATCCTACGAACATAACATCCAAGATCAGCATCCCATTGTACCCCAGGAAAGAATTATAGCTCTTACCACGATTAGTGTCTCGTCTCCTCTGATGTTGAGATTGCAGACCGCCCAGGGTACAGCTCCTGGGGGAGACCTCCTGCGAAACTCTTTGTACCTGAGAACGAAAGAGAAGAAGTATTAAAACTGTATCATGATAACAAAACCTCTGGGCACATGGGGATCACCAAAACAGTGTCTAGCATACGTAAACTCCTCTGGTGGCCCACGGTGCGCCGTGATGTTAAAGATTACATAACCGTGTGCGAGGTGTGCACAAGACATAAAAGTCCCCAAACAGCGCCCATTGGTTTACTCCAGCCTCTGCCAATCCCCGAACGACCATGGTCGCATTTAGCTATGGATTTTATAGTAGAGTTACCCGAGTCAAGAGGGAATACTGTAATACTCACGGTCATAGATCGATTCTCCAAAATGGGTCACTATATTCCTCTTCGGAAACTTCCTTCGGCAGCCGAACTGGTGCCCATTTTTATTTCCAATGTGGTCCGCTTACACGGTATTCCTCTTGGGATTGTCTCGGATAGGGGGACCCAATTCGTCTCCAGATTCTGGAAAGGGTTTTGCAAGAGTGTGGGGATAGACCTATCCTTCTCTTCGGCCTATCACCCCCAGACCAACGGGGCAGCGGAACGAGCCAACCAAAATATAGAGAAATATCTCAGGTGCTTTATATCCGAACGACAAGATAACTGGTCAGACCTGATACCGTGGGCAGAGTATGCCTTGAACAGTGCAGTAAGCGAAGCCACAGGACATTCCCCTTTCTTCACTGTTTACGGTTTTGATCCTCCCGTGCTCCCTGCTACGTTTCCTGATACCGCGATTCCTGCTCTGGATGAGCATTTAGTGTCATTAAAAGAAACTTGGGGAAGGGTTAAACGGGCACTGGAGGATAGTAGTGTTACCCAGAAGATCAAGGCCGACAGACACAGGAGGCCGGCACCCGTGTATCAAGTTGGGGACAGGGTTTGGCTTTCTTCACGGAACATCAAGCTTTTAGTACCCTCCATGAAACTGGCACCCAGATACATAGGGCCCTATAAGATTCTGCGGCGAATCAATCCGGTCTCCTATGCTTTGGCACTGCCCTCCCATATCAGGATACACAATGTGTTCCACGTGAGCCTTTTGAAACCACTCTTGTGTAATCGGTACACCAAGGCCCGTGTCCCCCTCCTCCGGTCTCTGTGGAGGGCGAGGAGGAGTTTGAAGTTGAAGCCATTCTGGACGCCAGGGTTTCTAGGGGGTCCTTCAGTACTTGGTTGACTGGGTGGGCTACGGTCCGGAGGATCGCTCTTGGCTTCCGGCTACTGAGGTTCATGCTCCTCGGTTGGTGAGGGCTTTATTTTGGCTCATCCCCGCGCCCCTGGGGGTCGTCCAGTGGCCGCCCGTAGAGGGGGGGTTCTGTCACGTTGGCCCCCGCACCCCCCGGCGCCTGGCAGCAGCTTCCTCGCTGCTCGCTGGCCAGGCGCCGAGTGATATTGCGGTCGCTTCCGCACACGTGGGGACGCCGGGGGGCGGGGCCTGGCGGGCTGGCGCGGACCCGCCGGGTTTAAAGCCCAGACTCTCAGAGAAGCCGGTGCCCTGACGTGGTAGTTACTTCCCGCAGAGCTCTTGTATATTGTTACATAATTATTGACTATTCTGTGTATGACACCTGGCATTGGCAAACTAACGATTCTGTGCATGACCCTTGGCATTGGCAAACTAACGATTCTGTGCATGACCCTTGGCATTGGCAAACTGACGATTCTGTGTATGACCCCTGGCATTGGCAAACTAACGATTCTGTGCATGACCCTTGGCATTGGCAAACTAACGATTCTGTGCATGACCCTTGGCATTGGCAAACTAACGATTCTGTGCATGACCCCTGGTATTGGCAAATCAACGATTCTGTGAATAACTCCTGGTATTGACTTTACTCCTCTATTCTGGTATTGAGGTCAGTCTGTGTAGCACACATCAGACCACCCCTTGTATTGTTAGGGTCTTGGGAGGAGTTAACTATTCTAGTTCTTGTGTATCATTCTGTGTCTGTCTAGTCGTGCCGACCACTCTAAGGATCGGAAGGGTAGAGAGTGTCCTGCGTATAGGGACCACTAGCCAGATAGCAGAGGGATCCGTGACGTCTCTCTTGTATGTGTTCTGTACTGCCCTTCTAGTAGTCTGTCTAGTCGTACCGACCACTCTAAGGATCGGAAGGTTAGAGAGGGACCTGCGTACAGGGACCACCACTATAGTAATCAGGGGGATCCGTGACAAGTAGGCTCCCACGGGAACAGGGTTCTAGAATCCTACTGTATCTTTGTCAAGTTATGTGCTGTTCAAATGTATGTGTTCTATTGTATTATACTCTCTCCGTGTACTTAGTGAGCTGAAAAATCTGCTGGTGCGTATAAAGTATAATAATGACAATAACCGAATTCAAAACTGTTGTGCCAAGGTGATTGTAATTATATTTTGGCCTCATACGATTTAGATTTATTTTTCTAAAATTGTTACAACCCAAAAGTTTAATGCCTTTGAGGCCATAATATAATTACATTCACCTTGTCACAACAGTTTTGAATTAGGTAACCTAAACGACAATAGGTGTGACATATTATTTCAAAATGAACTGCGGAGAGCATTCTCATGCTTACTGCTTGAAAACCTCTACCTGTTTGGGGCAACAGGGTTGAGTAGTCAGACGCCTGGTCTTTCAATGAATTCACTTAATGCATTTGACAAGCTCTCTTCCAAACAATTAAGGAAAGCAAGTGGTACAGACAGAACTGACAGAACAGTTTTGCTGTTTCTGAAGAGTCCACAGAAGCTTTCTATATTACCTCCTGCTGAACGTATAACAAAATAACTGATTTGTATATGATATAATAATTACTTCTGGATTAAATCTAAATGAAACATCATCTTAGAGGCATTTCCCTTATAATGACAGAAAAATAAAGAATCTCAATACTGTGTCTGAGAATGAATCAGCAAACTTACCTGTACGCAACATGTCAGGATGGAAAGAGACAGTTAAATGCTAAATCATTTTTCACATTCACATTTAATAATACAATGCAATCATGGGCGTCCGCAGGATGGAGCACCCCCCCAGATCAACAGGTTTAAATTATGATAATTTATTCACTGCACGGCTGCAGTCCCTTGGCTCTCCACTAGGCTGCAGGAGCGTCACATCCCCACTCCACCTCCAATCCACCACTCGCTTTGCAGGTTGGAAGAGGCAGGGCTGAGATGCAGGTGCAGCTGCTCCTATGGGCTACAGGCTGGGATGCTGGACACAAGAAAAAAGGTGATGAATTTCAAATAAATAAATTTTTATTAAGCATGATGCCATTGTCTTTCTTTCTTTATGAGAAGCCCTGGCCTGAGGTCTAGTTTATCTGTCTGGGGAGGAGGGACACAAAATGATTAATAGCAATCTGGTAGGAGCCTGTGTTAAGCTCACAGAGCTTGCATGAGGTACAGACCAGGGCAATATTGGCAGTATACAGGACCTCTAGGCAGGGTCTTACCTGGGCAGTGGGGATGAGGACCCTGCTCCAGATCTTACAATCTAAGAGGAGAGGGGATCCTGCTCAAGAGCTTACAATCTAAGAGGAGAGGGCACCCTGGTCCAGAGCTTACAATCTAAGAGGAGAGGGGGACCCTGCATCCTGGGACTTGTTAAATCTAATCAAATTGAGTTTTGTTGCGTTTTCATTGTTCCAGCCCAATTAGCCTGGTGAGAGTCTACAGATCATGGACCGAAACATTGAATTTGCAATGAAATCGATTTGATTTATGACAATGCAATCATGGGCGTCCGCAGGATGGAGCACCCCCCCCCCAGATCAACCTCTGCTTCTGGATGCTGTGCTGGGCCCAGGGTGCCACGGCATGCAAAGGCAGGTGCGATCTGCACAGCGCTCTGGGGCCACCTTCTGCGAACATGCATCCCCGTACGGGCTTCGGCACTCAAATCAAACTTTCCCTTCTTAATACTTGGTTGCAAATCCTTTGCAGTCAATCACAGCCTGAAGTCTGGAACGCATAGACATCACCAGACGCTGGGTTTTATCCCTGGTGATGCTCTGCCAGGCCTCTACTGCAACTGTATTCAGTTCCTGCTTGTTCTTGGGGGGTTTTCCCTTCAGTTTTGTCTTCAGCAAGTGAAATGCAAGCTCAATGGGATTCAGGTCAGGTGATTGACTTGGCCATTGCATAACATTCCACTTCTGTCCCTTCAAAAACTCTTTGGTTGCTTTTGCAGTATGCTTTGGGTCATTGTGCACTGTGAAGCGCCATCCAAGGAGTTCTGCAGCATTTGGCTGAATGTGAGCAGATAATATTGCCCGAAACACTTCAGAATTCATCCTGCTGCTTTTGTCAGCAGTCACATCAATAAATACAAGAGAACCAGTTCCATTGGCAGCCATACATGCCCACGCCATGACGCTACCACCACCATGCTTCACTGATGACGTGGTATGCTTAGGATCATGAGCAGTTCCTTTCCTTCTCCATACTCTTCTCTTCCCATCACTCTGGTACAAGTTGATCTTGGTCTCATCTGTCCATAGGATCTTGTTCCAGAACTGTGAAGGCTTTGTTAGGTGTTGTTCGGCAAACTCTAATCTGGCCTTCCTGTTTTTGAGGCTCACCAATGGTTTACATCTTGTGGTGAACCCTCTGTATTCACTCTGGTGAAGTCTTCTCTTGATTGTTGACTTTGACACACATACACCTACCTCCTGGAGAGTGTTCTTGATCTGGCCAACTGTTGTGAAGGGTGTTTTCTTCACCAGGGAAAGAATTCTTCAGTCATCCACCACAGTTGTTTCCTTGGTCTCCGGGTCTTTTGGTGTTGCTGAGCTCACCGGTGCGTTCCTTCTTTTTGAGAATGTTCCAAACAGTTGTTTTGGCCATGCCTAATGTTCTTGCTATCGCTCTGATTGGTTTGTTTTGTTTCTTCAGCCTAAAGATGGCTTGCATCACTGATAGTGACAGCTCTTTGGATCTCATCTTGAGAGTTGACGGCAACAGATTCCAAATGCAAATAGCACACTTGAAATGAACTCTGGGCCTTTTATCTGCACATTGTAATTGGGGTAATGAGGGAATATCACACACCTGGCCATGGAACAGCTGAGAAGCCAATTGTCCCATTACTTTTGGTCCCTTAACAAGTGGGAGGCACATCTGCAAACTGCTGTAAGTCCTACACCGTTCACCTGAGTTGGATGTACAAATTAAAGCTGACAGTCTGCATTTAAAGCACATTGTGTTTGTTTCATTCCAACTCCATTGTGGTGGTGTATAGAGCCAAAGATGTTAGAACTGTGTCGATGTCCCAATATTTCTGAACCTGACTGTATGTATGTTTGGAGTGGGGGGCCTGGTGTGTGTGCCAGTAACTGTGGGGGGGTCATGGTTTGTGTATACAGAGATGGCCTTAAAAAACACTTACTTTGGTGTCTTAATCCTGGGTGTATGACTAGTGTGTTGCATTGAATGGCGTTAACAGACTAGAAAATGCAACACTCAGATCAAACACTTACACCTTTATTTTTCTATTAGTCTTGCATCATGTTTCCCAGCCTCTGTATTACTACACTTTATTTTATGACTGTTCCCCTTCATGACATTGTCAAAAGGGCAGAATATGAATGCCATTAAAATTTCCCCCCCCCCGGAAAAATTTCTGCAGACGCCCATAAATGTAATGGTGGTAAGCTCCAGTATCATGCGGAGCATCAAAGATAAATGTTGTCCGGCTTTTATCAGCACTCCAATCAGATTTAGGTGAAGATGGAGCTCTATTTGAGACTAAATGGAATTTGCTCTTATATTGATGAACATCTAATATCATTCCAAGGATATACATGCCAAAATGTACAACCACATAGTGCAGCAACCCAAAAACACTGCAATAAAAGTAAAGCAAAAACAAAAAGTGGGTACATAGTAAATAAATATGAAGTTTAAACAAAATAGTCAAAAAAAGAAAATAAAAAAGAACACCACGCTATAGTGGTTCTTACAACTGTCCTCCAGGAACACTAAGAGGCCAGGTATGCCAGATATGTGAAGCACAGCACAGGTGATATGATTTGCTGCTCAGTGACTGCAGGATTCAGTCTGCATTTCCCCAAGGGAATCCTTAAAATCTGGTCTGTTAGTGCTCCCTGAGGACAGGGTTTGGACACACTTTGATAATAAATTAAAGGGACACTACCACCAATAAATTAAATAATTTGTTTGGTTTATTTTATGTTGCTGATATTTTACATGGACTTTGTTTTTCCCCTGTATGCTTAGTTAAGAAAATATTTTACTCTATATGTGTCACTGGGTGCATATATTTTGTGATGTAAACTGACCCCCACAGTAGCTTTACATCATCTGCTGCTCACTTTGTGGCATTGAGCATAGAATGGAGTCGATGGGTCCGGCAACAGACTCACATGATTGTATCGTGTGGCACGTATTTATAGGACATCACCTGGGGTAGAGTAGAAGTCTATTAAGCTCCTTGTCCTTTCTCATTCATCTGCCATCTCTTATCTCTGGTAGCCTGGATATCACAATAGACCTCTTGTAGCTTTATCTAAACATTCCCTCCTCCATTTCATTTACTGTTAAATACTTTAGATGCTAAACCACAGCTGTGCCAAGTGCTACTCTGCTTTCCAGTGCTTCATTAGGTTTTGGTCTTTGTGTGCATTTGATGCAACCAATTGTGTAAGCAGAAAAGTTTACAATGTTAAAGGAAAGGGGACAAAAAATCCAGCCGCTGTCAGTATAATATAATAACAAATACATTAAACAACATTAAAGGGACAATCTTTGCTCTGTGTCTAGTCAATGATATTTGAATGGTGCCTTTTCCCCTCCCTCTGGGGAGTCTTGTAGGGCTGATTCAACCCTACACGTGCAGTATCTTAGTCCTGTCTGCCCCAAAACTGAGCGTTGAGTTCAGGTTTCAGGACCTTCTGGGAGCCAGATCACACCAATGGCTCTCATTGCTCTCTGCATTTCAAATGTTTCAAATTCATATGGTTGGAAGTTAGAAGAAACCAATGAGAGACTTATGAGAATCCCACACTCTGAAAATAGGTCAAAACCAAAGAAAATACCAAACTTATTGAGGCATCAGTAAAGAATTTAACCATTAACAGAAAATACCGGTTTTCACAAATTTAAAAACCTCATATTTTTATCTTTCTCAATTTTAACCGGCTATAAAATATTTTAAGTTTGAGAATGTGCGATCAATGTGCCTATCCCTGAGCGTTACTAATGTTTCTGCCATATACATTATTTGATGACCGTATCATTTGTTTCTAGAGTTGTATAGGATGCATTCGTGTAATTCCCTTTCAACGTTTTCCTGTCATTCACTTCTGGTGGCATGCACTGGAGTGAGTAAAGCTCCTCTACAGGACAATCCTCCACTCACTCCTTGCATTGGATTGCGGGTCAGCAGGCGGACATCACTGCTGGGGGCCAAATGTGCAGTGCTGAGCACTCAGAGAGCAACAGTCACGGAGAAGGAAGCACTCAGTGCTGGAACAAGAAAGCTGCGTCTAGCGATGTCTTATCATGGATAGAGCCCTCACATAGATCTTTATCACTGATTTGATATACACAGCCTGATACGATATAGCAGGGAAAGCGATCCAGGTGACCACAGGAACACTTTAAATGTGTTTTAATAATACTATCAGCGTTACTCTTTTACTGAGAGGGTGGTGGATACATGGAACAGTCTTCCAGTTGAAGTGGTAGAGGCCAAAACAGTAATTGAATTTAAGCAAGCATGGGATAGGCATAAGGCTATCCTAAACAAAAGATAAATCCAGGTAAAGTATCCATGTAATTGGGCACACTAGATGGGCCGAAAGGTTCTTATCTGCCGACATTTTTCTATGTTTCTATGTTTCTATTCAAAGAGAATCGAAAAGTCACTGCACATTCGGTGACTTTTCGTTCTCTTCAATTCGGTTCGATTTGGCGATCCCATTTCGGCCACCCTGCATTCAGCAAGCACCACAGGGTCCCCAAATTGCAGGGAAAAGTCAACGCAAACCCGCCGAAAACTCACCGCAAAACCCGGCGAAGGCACACCGAAACCCGCAAAAACATCTGGATTAATCCCGCCGAAAACGCCGGAAAAACCCAAGCAGGAGCTGATCACACCCAGCGCAGCCGCCGGAAAAAGCCGACACCACAGACGAATGCAGTGAATAAATTAAAAAAACAGTTTGCTTGAATGGTTGAAAAGTGAAACGCTGTTTGCTAAGAAACTACTGAGAGAAAATGTCTGAAATTTACATATGAGGTCCAATGAATGATAATAAAAAGGGCTGTTACAGAAAAAATAAGTAAAGTTAAAAAAAATAAAGGAATCTTTTTAAAACAAAATCCCAAAAATGCTTAAAATTTCCTAAAAAATCTATAAATAAAGAGACTCTTTACTGCAGAATATTATAATCAACGGTTTATTAGATATTGAATTAAAACAGGAATATTTTTAACATTGAAACCTATGGGATTCGCCTGAATAAACCTACCGAATTAAACCACCGAATGACAGGGCATTCCGGCAACTTTTCACTGCTGCATTGTGTTCTCTGAATAGCCGAAGCATTGCTTCTCTATGGGGATTTCACTGCCCTCGAACAGGCACCGTATGTGCAGGACATTCGCCAAGATTTGGCGAATTGCCTGCTCTCTGGATAGCCGAATGGCCAGGAAAGTTAACCGAACGCTGATTTTCAGCGTTCGGTTCCCTTTCGGGAGCCATTCGGATCTCTTTGAATAACCCTGTATGTGATTAGTCTAGTTTAAAAATAAACAGTATATTTAAGTTTAATAAATAATTATATGAATCCCATGCCTGCCTTACAATATATAGTTTACATGCTATAAGGACGCTTTATTGCATAACATATCTTGCAAGTGTTTGTATAAGATTTAACCAGCTGGGGATAAAGGAATGTGACTTTACCCTTAGGGTGATCAGACAGTTCTTGAAACAATATCCAGCTTCAGCTAAATATTTTTCATAAAAAAATGTTTGATGATCTCCTAGAATGTGGAGGGATTAGTGGACACGGCAACTTAACTTTAATGAATAAGTGCTGATCCCGTCACAGTAACTATCAGTGTTGCAAAGAGACGATTTCTTCCACTCTAATCCAGCTATATATTAGAAGAAGGTGATGAGTAGATGTGTGCAGACTGCATTATACTCCCTTATTAGCTTTCTGACATGGTGACCTTTTACAGTCAGGATGCACCCGTTTACAATAAACATAATGCGCTGGTGGCCACGAGCTTATAGTATTTAGCTGTACAAAATAGACCATTTTTTTCTTTGCAGTAGAACAATTGCTTGGTAGAAATTGTATCAGAGAATTCATTTAAATGCAGCATAATCCCTGATATGGTTAGGAATGACCTGAATTTAATCCTGTTCTTCACCATTGTCAAAGCTGTAACCAGCTCAGTGAGGATATGAATAATGGGGGCAAAGAGATAATCAGGAAAAAAAAAATACTTTTCAACCTGAGCGCTTTCAAGCAGACAATACTCTTGCACCTCTAGCCTGTGCTTTCTGTTAAACGATATGCATTATGTGTGTATCACTCATCATGATATTCACTAAAACAGAAATCAAAGCCCATAGATTAACAAAGTATGGCGGAACAATACATTTTTGCATATTAAATAATGTAATTATGAAATAGAAATTCTCGTACCTGAGATTATTTTTGTGTCTGGTTAAAAAAAAAACAAATTCCAGGAAAATGAGAGACACTCCTGGTATATGGGAAATATATGGTATGTGTTAGGTAGGTGAATAAGAGCACAGGAGGTATCCCCCACCAGTAGGATTGCAAACAGTATCCAGTAAAGAAATAGGGGAGAACTGTGACAGAACGCACTGTCACTGTGGTTCGTGGTGGGCTTGCTTCCTGCCAACAATCTACGACCCAGCAGTTATACGGGAGATTTTGGGGCTGTTTGCCGTCACCGCAACCATCAGACGCACGGCACACAGAGCTAAATATATCCACGGTCGCCGGTTCCTCTGAAAACCCGCACGTCTGGAACTACTATCCAACTACTTCTTTATATTAACCTGGCTGGGATAAATGTACAATTTCTCACAGAAAGTGACTGTTTCCCTTGAGAAAATATACATGTTAGTATGGCTGGCGGCAGAATTTGGGTGCTAGGGCAACTCAGAACAAAATTGAGTTTTTATAATGTAATTAGGTTTGTGTAATCTGTGTTATGCAAGAATAATGTTATTTCCATTGTATGGTCCTTGTGTACCTTGTTATCTGTTGAGAGGATTAGCTTCCCAGCCTACCCTTGTCTCAGGAATGTGTTGATGTCTGTTTGTAGTTGAATAGTTTGTAAATCTGCTTTATCAGGCAAACATTTTACTGCCGTGTTATCTGTTGTTTTAAAGGAACACTCTAGGCTAAAAATCACCCCCCCTTTTTTTAAATTATATTATACCTATTGCCCTACCTAGTTATTTAGTATTTTTTTTTTAAATGTAATACTAATAATAAAACCACTTTTTTCCAACGGCGTTTTTTTTTTATATACTCCCCTCCCTCCTCTTCTGCTCCCGTCGTGGGAAATCTTCAACTTGGCTAATGGTTTACATGAGAAGCGCGCATGCGCGCCTCTCACGTAAACCAGCCAATCAGCAGGCTTCCTCCCAGCTCCATCTTTTTCTTTGATTAGTGTTCCATGCAAGAGGATGCGCGCAACACTAATCTCAGCCACTGCCGCCAGCTACTGCGGCGAGTTGGAGACGTCATCGCGCTGAAAGCGTGATTACGTCTGCTACTCTGCAATAGTCGGCAGAAGCAGGAAATACAAATCCCGCTCTGCTGACTGACGGAGTAAAGTCCTCTCAGCTGTTTCAGCTGATCGACTGAGCGGAGGGGGCAGCAGAGGAAAAGGGCATACTTAGGACGTCATGACCACCTAAAAAGCTTAGGTGGTCATGTTGCCTAGAGTATCCCTTTAAATTGTAATTTGTTTATCATCCCGATTACCATTGTCCTGCTTTGTTTAGAAATGTTACGTAATGTTTAATTTAACTGTACCTAGCCTAATTATGTTTCACATTTCAAGAAGCAAATGTGTCCCATTATCTGTTTCAGTCTAATTAGGTCCCCCAACAGTTTCTAGGGGATGTTTTGTATATGTAAATGACCCATGTGTGACCATATAAATATATGTGTGTCTCTCCCTGATTAAAAAGAGTTCTATTCTAACTCTACATGCTGTCACGACTCAAGCTTTGGGTAGCAGCTATATTCTGTTCGTTATTCCAATGAAAAGCTCCAGATCTACAGCCTTGGCTTATTTCTGGGGGATGCTAGCAAGGCTCTCTGCGTGTACCCATCCTTAAACTGAGGCTAAGTTACTGGAGAGAGGCATGAGAGTCACGAGGAGAACCCGGGTGTCCAGCAAGGAAGCGGCATTGACAGATTGTAACAGTAACTCTGTAACAGTAACCCTGTAACATGAATAGGTGCAGAAGGATACTGCAATGCTGGGAGAAATAAAACTTAACTTTTATTGTTGCACACAGTAAGAACACACAAAAAGACAAGTTTAAAACATCTCTGTAGCCTCTGTCAACATAATGTTACATAGTTACATAGGCTGAAAAAAGACATGAGTCCATCGGGTTCAGCCTTTCACACATCACTTACTGCTGTTGATTTAAAAGAAGGCAAAAAACCCAGTCTGAAGCACTACATATTATGTTTTTGCAGGAAGTCTTCCAGTCATTGTTTAAAAGTCTGTACAGTCTCTGACCCAACCACCTCAACAGGCAGAGAATTCCACAGCTTTATTGTTCTCGCCGTAAAATAACCCTTCCTATGCTTTAGGCAGAATTTCCTTTCATACAGTCTAAATAGGTGACCTTGTGTCCTATGTATGGTCCTATTATTGCATAGGTTTCCAGATAATGTGTACCACACTGAAAACAGGGATTCAAGTCGGATTTAGTTTTAGTTGTACCCTGGTGATTTCCTCTTGTAGTGTCATCTTTCTTATCTATACGGGCTCCAGAAGCCCGTTTCTCCTTCATGGTAGACATATAGAGGCATTTCCTGGTTTCAATGTGGTACACATTATGGTGACAGAGGCTACAGAGACATTTAATCCTTGTCTTTTTGTGTTTTCTTACTTTGTGCAACAATAAAAGTTAAGTTTTATTCCTCCCAGCATTGCAGTATCCTCCTGCACCCGCACACACTCCTGGTGTATATGGCCGTGAGTATCACTGAAGGTAGCACTGCATTCTTGGGCAATATGAGGAGGTAGCACCTACCCCAGAATCTAACGCTAAAATGGGGATACTACAGATTTTCCCCGTTAGCGACCCCATTTTAGCATTAACTAGGGAATTTAGCCCTATGCGGGGAAATATTACTTATTTATGCATACCGTTAGTGCTAAAAAGTCTGCCATTTTATAATCTATGTGCAATCTGATGTAAATTACAGAGACTAAAGAGCTCAATGCATGTTGTGTGTGACAATGGTGGCATATGATAAATGTTTAGCTGAAAGCTGGATGATATGCTACGTTGTACTACCTTCAGATATGGCAAATGGCATCCAGCCAGGTGCCAAATAGACACAATCTTATTATCTACATACAGGGTTATCCAAAGAGATTCAAAAAGTCACTGCACGTTCGGTGACTTTTCGTTCTCTTCAATTCTGCCGATCCCATTTCGGTGACCCTGCAGTGTATTCAGCAAGCACCACAGGGCCACCGAATTGCAGGGAAAAGCTCCCGCAAACCTGATGAAAACGAACCGCAAAACCCACCGAATGCACGCTGAAAAGCCACAAAAACATCTGTATTAACCTTCGAAAAACCCGAGCAGGAGCCGATCACACGCAGTGAAGCAGCCGAACAGGAGCCGAATCACACAGAGCCGAAGCAGCTGAGACGCAGAGGAGGCAGTGAATAAATTAGCAAAACCGTTTGTATGAATCTGTGAAAATTAAACGCTGTTTGCAAAGAAACTACTGAGCGAAAATGTCTGAAATTTACACAGGAGGTCCAGGGAATGATAATAAAGAGGGCTGTTACAGAAAAAATAAGTAAACTTAAAAAAAAAAAACAGAAAAATGCTTAAAGTATCCTAAAAAATCTATAAATAAAGAGACTTTTTGCTGCAGAATTTTATAATGAATGGTTTATTAGATATTGAATTAAAACGGGAATATTTTTAACATTGAAGTCTATGGGATTCTCCTGAATAAATTTGCAGAATTAGGCTAGGGTCAGACTGAGGCAGTGCGAACGCGCGTTCTGGCGCACTTAATCACGGCCGCACTAGCAGCAGATGACGGGCAATGACGGCCAATATACGAAGTACGGTCGCACAAAAGTCCGGCTGCGCAACGCAAGTGGAAAATGAACGCATTTTTTCGAGAACGTGAAACCGCAGGTACTGACGTACAGAGTGCGCTGCGTCCGCTAGCGGCGTGTGTGCGTGAATTGGAGATGTCAGACGCTGCTAATGTCCGGCCAACATAACGTCCAGAGTTTTATTGATGATCCATACAAAATCACGGATGAAACTGCGCATCGTATGACCGCTATTGCGTATTCCGTGAAAAAATACGTCCATTCTTCGAACGCACATTTTCACGGACAACGTGAAAAATGCGTTAGTCTGACCCTAGCCTTAAACCACCGAATGGCAGGACATTAGGGGAACCTTTCACTGCTGGTTTGTGTTCTCTGAATAGTCGAAGCAGTGCTTTTTCATGGGGATTTCACTGCCCTCGAACAGGCACCGAACAGGCACCGTATGTGCAGGCAATTCGCCAGGATTTGGCGAATTGCCTGCTCTCTGGATAGCCGAATGGCCAGGAAAGGCAACCGAACGCTGATTTTCAGCGTTCGGTTACCTTTCTCAAGCAATTCGGATCTCTTTGGATAACCCTGATAGATTAAGACCTGGTCATCCAGATGTTTTGGAACTACATTTACGATGCGGCTCAACCAGTCTAATGAATACATGAGCAACTTGAGAGATGTACAGGGTTATTCAGAGAAAGGTGAAAACCTGGAGAGTTGGCCAGAGAAGAGATCAATCTAGACCAAATTGACGATTTGGAAAGTGAGATAAATGGGATAATTTTCCTGGTTTGGCTATTTTGGCCTAGAATTTTCACTTCTCCAGTCATTCTCCTGAGTTTCACCTTTCTTTGAATAGACCTGGTAGTTTAGTTGTTTGTTTTTGAGAAAGTATTTTATCAGGAAGGATACATTGAGATTTCTCACGTTTTTCCAAGTATGTCCTGGGTGGCGAGTATGTACCGTTAGGTGTCTTGCCCAAGGACACTTACTGGAGAGGTGCTCTTGCAAGGATTCAAACCTGTGTCTCCATGGTTATAGAGCAGTAATGTTACCTCTACTCCATCCAGCCGGTACTTTCAAAAGATCTGTAGGGCCAAGGTTTCTGTTCCTTGGATAAAGAGATTGGCAAGTACACAGATCAAATGTGCATCTTAGTCTAGCATCAAATATCAAGGAATAAGTCTGTGGAGGATTGGTGCAAATGTTACATCTTAATGCGTAATAATTGCAATTCCCTTGCACATTTTTCACTAACCACTTAGTCAATAATTCCTTAAATATCTTTTTTATATTTGTCTATAATCAATTCTTCCAAAAATAGCCTTTGCTCTAGACCAGTGATGTTTAAGCAGAGTACATTGACATACCAGTGTGTCCCAGAGGTCTGCTGTGCAATGGCAGAATGAGATGTGTAAGTAACAGGAGAATGACACAATGTGGGTGTAATGGAGCAATGGCACAAAGGGGAGATGTATTATTGAATAGGATTTCAGGAACAATCTCAATACTCTTTTTTTTTTTTAATGACTAAATATTCAGGGTTATTCAAAGACAATCGAAAAGTCACCGCACGTTCGGTGACCTTTCTTTCTCTTCAATTCGGCATGATTTGGCGATCCCATTTCGGCGACCCTGCGGTGTATTCAGCAAGCACCACAGGGCTGTCGTAGTGCAGGGAAAAGCCGCTGCAAACCCGACGAACACTCACCGCAAATGAGGCGAATGCACACTGAAACTCGCAAAAACATCTGGATTAATCCCGCCGAACACACCGGAGAAACCCGAGCAGGAGCCGATCAGAGCGCAGAGCAGCCTCCGGAAAAACCCGACACAGCAGACGAATGGAGTGGAAAAAAAAACAGTACGCTTGAATGTTTGAAAAGTGAAACGCTGTTTGCAAAGAAACTACAGAATGAAAATGTCTGAAATTTACATATAAGATCCAATGAATGATAATAAAAAGGGCTGTTACAGAAAAAAGAAAAAATGATTTAAAAAAAAAAAACGGAAAAAAGATTTCGCAAAAAAATCCCAAAAAATGCCTAAATGATCCTAAAAAATCTAAAAATAAAGAAACTTTTTACTGCAGAATATTATAATAAACTGTTTATTAGATATTGTATTAAAACGGGAATATTTTTAACATTGAAGCCTATGGGATTCGACTGAATAAACCTGTCGAATGAAACCACCGAATGGCAGGGCATTTCGGCAACCTTTCTCAGCTGTTTTGTGTTCTCTGAATAGACAAAGCATTGCTTCTCTATGGGGATTTCACTGCCCTCAAACAAGCACCGAACAGGCACCGTATGTGCAGGCAATTCGCCAACATTTGGTGAACTGCCTGCTCTCTGAATAGTCAAATGGCCAGGAAAGATAACCGTATGCTGAATTTCAGCATTCGGTTACCTTTCGGCCACAATTCGGATCTCTTTGAATAACCCTGATAGTCTAAAGAATCTATTGGTGTGCCTTGACAATTCTTTTTCTCCTTCGTAGGAAAAGGTGATATTAAAAGGTTGTAAAAATGTACAGTTTTAGAAGAACCTGTGACACCAGTAGATGGCAGCAACAAGGCAGTGAAACAGATGGAAATTGTCCCTTTCCTATCACGAGAATTGGTAAACCAGTTCATTCATTTTGGAAGCACAAAAATAACTTAAACGATAAATATATAGTTTGCGAAGAGGTTTGTCAACTAGGCAACCTTTGTGTAATAAATAACTGGTATGAGAGTAAAGATGCTGCTGATTCATTCCTACTAAATGTTTGGCAAATTGCTATTGGGGATTCACAGAAGATTTCTCAGTCCATGTATTACCAGACCAGTCCCCCTGAAAAATTGTAAAGGTCACACAGTGAAAATATCAGTTGAAATACTCCTGTGTATTTATGTATTATTCCCATCAAGTACTAGCTGGAACTTTCCTTTAAACAGTGTCCTACTCTTTTGCTCCTGCTCGCCATAATTTGCTTTCCATTTTTTAATTATTGTGTATAGTACATATGTATTTTGTAGTAAATAAAAAAATCATTAAAAGGGGTTATTCAACGAGAGCCGAATTGGCTTTGAAATTGCACCGAAATCTGAATTTCCCCATACGGTGCAATTTCAGAGCCATTCGGCTATTCAACGAGCAGGCAAATCACACAAATGCTTATGCCAGCCATTGAATACGGAGATGTAGTGTAAGCAGCCGCCCCGCAAACACACCTCCAGAAACTTACTACATTGTATAACTCATTCTGCCGCTTTGTGCTACAATGTAACTACATGACCCACCATTGTGACATGTTAAAAGAACTAAACTGGCCATCGCTGGAATCTAGACGCACCCTTCACCTTTCCAACCTGGTGTTTAAGAGATTTTCTGGGAAGCTACCACCCTACCTGAATAGGCTGATTGCCCCAGCAGTTCCCTCATCCTATAACCTCAGATCCAGGACCAGCACCTTACTTGCAATACCACAATACAAAAAGAAAGTGGCTCGGTCCTCATTTTCCTACAGAGCACCACAAATATGGAATAACCTCCCAGACGCCATCAAATCTTATTATTATTATTCTTTATTTATAAAGCGCCAGCATATTCCGCAGCGCTGTACAATAAGCACAGTATAGACAGGGTTACAATACATTGAACAACATTTGACAAACAGTACAGGAGGAGATAAGGGCCCTATTCCCGTAGGAACTCACAATCTGGGAGGGTTGGGGTTGGAAACAGGAGGAGAGGACTGTAAGGTGAGAGTGATTGATGGTTGCGTCAGTGAGTTGGGTGGTAGGCTTCCCTAAATAGGAATGTTTTAAGGGAGCGTTTGAAGGAAGAGAAGTTAGGGGAAAGTCTGACAGTACGAGGGAGAGCGTTCCAGAGAGTGGGGGCTGCGCGTGAGAAATCCTGCAGTCTATCATGGGAAGAGGTGATGCGGGGAGAAGCTAGGCGCAGGTCACTGTTTGACCTTAGGGAGCGGGCTGGGGTGTATTTGGTGATTAGTGAGGACAGGTAGTGGGGAGCTGAGTTAGTGAGGGTGTTGTAGGTAAGGATAAGGATTTTGAACTTAATTCTGCAGTGGATGGCGAGCGGCAGAGACAGGGCGGCGGGTGAGGTGAATTAGCCTGGTGGAGGCGTTCAGGATGGATTGTAGGGGGGAGAGGCGGGACAGAGGGAGGCCAGATAAGAGATTATTGCAATAGTCGAGTCGGGAGATTACCAGGGTGTGTATGAGTTGTTTTGTGGTGACAGCGGTAAGAAATGGCCGAATTCTGGAAATATTACGCAGTTGGTATCGGCAGGAGGAGGAAAGAGACTTGATGTGGGGGATGAAGGAAAGAGCAGAGTCAAGTGTAACTCCAAGACAGCGAACTTGGTTTGATGGGGAGATGGTGATACCCTCCACCGTGATAGAGAAGTCAGGAGGTGGGGAGGCATTGGAGGGAGGAATAAGTAGGAGTTCAGTCTTTGACATGTTGATCTTTAGGTGGTGGGAGGCCATCCAGGAGGAGATGCCAGATAAACAGTCACTGACTTTTGAAAGGACAGGGGGAGAGAGATCAGGGGTAGAGAGGTAGATCTGAGTGTCATCAGCGTAGAGGTGGTAATTAAAGCCAAAGCTGTTGATGATTTTGCCCAGGGAGGAGGTGTAGATGGAAAAGAGCAGAGGACCAAGGACAGAGCCTTGAGGTACACCAACAGATAGAGGCAATGAAGAGGAGGAGTTACCAGCAAAGGACACACAGAAGGACCTGTTGGATAAATAGGAGTCAACCCAAGCAAGTGCAGTGTCACCGAGATCCAGAGAGTTGAGGGTCTGTAGAAGGAGGGGGTGGTCAACAGTGTCAAAAGCAGCCGAGAGGTCAAGCAGGATGAGAATAGAATAGTGGCCGTGTTTTTTAGCAGTTAGGAGGTCGTTGGTGACTTTGGTGAGGGCAGTTTCAGTTGAGTGTAGGGGACGGAAGCCAGATTGCAGGGGGTCAAGTAGGGAATTGGAGGACAGGAAGAGGGAGAGGCGGTTGAAGACTAGTTTTTCTAAGAGCTTTGATGTGAAGGGAAGCAGGGATACAGGGCGGTAGTTGGATGGAGAGTTGGGATCTAGGGATGGTTTCTTTAGTAAAGGGGTAACTAGCCGTGTTTGAAGGCGGATGGAAAGGAGCCAGTGGAGAGAGATAGGTTGAAGATGTGTGTGAGAGCAGGGGTGAGGGAGGAGGAGAGGGGAGAATTAGATGTGAGGGAATGGGGTCGAGCGGGCACGTGGTGAGATGTGAGGAGGACAATAAGGAATTGACTTCCTCCTCAGTGGCTGGGAGGAAGCGGCAGAGGGTGGCAGAGGGGACCTCTGGGAGTGGAGGTGGCAGATAACTATCTTGTGTTGGGATGTTGCTTCTGATAGTTAGAGTTTTACTGAGGAAGTAGTCTGCCAGGTCTTGAGCGCTGAAGGCAGCTGTGGGGGAGGTGCAGGTGGGTAGAGGAGGGTGTTGAAGGTGGACCAGAGCCGTTTAGGGTTGGAGGACAGTGTAGATATAAGAGATGAGAAGAAGGATTGTTTGGCCAAGTGGAGGGCAGAGGTGTATGACCGGAGAATAAACTTGAAGTGAACAAAATCAGCTTCAGAGCGGGATTTCCTCCAGGCACGCTCTGCGGTGCAGGAGCATCTTTGCAGGTAGCGAGTCTGGAGGGTGTGCCGGGGCTGAAGCTGGCGGCGTGGGGCCTTACAGAGTCGAAGAGGAGCAAGAGTGTCTAGAGCAGAGATAAGCGTAGTGTTGTAGTGATTGGTGGCAGCATCAGGGCAGGTGAAGGATGAGGTATGAAGGAGGTGGTGAAGTAGGTTGGAGAATTGATGGGGGTCCACAGCATGTAGATTTCTGTGAGTGTGTGTGCGGGGTGGGGGAGCAGGGTGTTTAGGAAGTCCAGATAGGTTGAAAGAGAGAAGGTGGTGGTCAGAGATGGGGAAAGGGCGACATTTGAACTCAGAAATGGAGCAGATGTTGGAAAAGACAAGGTCAATAGCGTGACCATCGCGGTGGGTAGGGAGGAGGGAGGATTGTGTGAGTCCAAGGGAGGCAGCAGGGGCGGAAGGATCGTCAATGGGAATGTTGAAGTCCTCGAGAATTAGGCATGGAAGATTAGAAGACAGGAAGTGAGAAAGCCAGGTAGCAAAGTGGTCAAAAAACTGGGAGGTTGGTCCCGGTGTGCAGTAGATGACTGCCACCCTGAGAGCCAGAGGAGAGAACAGGCGGATGCAGTGTGTCTCGAAGGAGGAGAAGGAGAGGGATGGGGGTGGAGGGAGATGCTGGTAGGTGCAGGTGGGAGAGAGCAGGATTCCGACCCCGCCACCATTTCTCTCACCCGGTCTGGGGGTATGGCTCAAGTGTAAACCGCCATGTGAGAGAGCAGCAACGGAGGCCGTGTCAGAGGGAGTTAGCCAGGTTTCAGTTAAAGCAAGGAGGTTGAAGGAGTTTGAAGGGAAGAGGTCATGGATTGCTGTGAGTTTGTTGCACACAGAGCGAGCGTTCCAGAGGGCGCAGGAGAAAGAGGACAGGCGCTGAGGGATTATGGGAATGAGGTTGCTGGGCTTGCAGGGAGGTGATTTATGTGCGATGGAGATAGGATGAGAGGGGGGTATCTTCCCCCAGGCTAAAGTCCCTTAAGAGCTCCCGATTAACATACCTCAATACAGAATGCACCTGTAAACATGTAACATAATGACTATTTCCTACATATTTATTTTTCTGTTAATCTGTATATTTGGTTTTGTGTTAATATCTTGCATTTTACTATTTTGTATTTCTGTAACCATTCAATGTTTTTGAACCCAGGACATACTTGAAAACGAGAGAAATCTCAATGTATCCTTCCTGGTAAAATCCTTTATAAATAAATAATTCGCCAAATATTGGTGAATTGCCAGCGAAATACAGTGATCTTTGGTGGCAGTGAAATCCCCATTGAGAAGCAATGGTTAATCTATTCAGAGAACACTGAACAGTACCGAAATGTCAGTGAAATGCCCTGATATTCAGTGCTTTCATTTGGCAGGTTTAATCAGGTGAATCCCATAGGTTTCAATGTAAAAAATATTCCTGTTTTTTTTTTTTTAGAAAGGATTTTACCAGGAAGGATACATTGAGATTTCTCTCGTTTTCAAGTATGTCCTGGGTGGCGAGTATGTACCGTTAGGTGTCTTGCCCAAGGACACTTACTGGAGAGGTTGCTCGCTGAGATTGAGCCCATGACTCCACAGGCTCGCTCCACGCAGAGCGGTGACATTACCTCTACTCCACCCAGCCGGTACGATATTAAATATTTATTAAACGGTTTATTCTTTTAATTTGCAGCAAAAAGTCTATTTATTCTTTGGAATTTTTAGGCATATTTTGGGATTTGTTCGGCGAAATTTTTTTTCTGATTTTCATTTAACCCCTTCACGGCAGAGGCATTTCGCCGCTGTGTGCTGATCTCATTTTTACCGCTTTTGCTCATCATGTTTAAACGCAATTTGAAGCCACCTTTTATTATATGACCCAGACAAATTATATATCGTTCTTTCCGGCAGACTCGGCAGATTCATAATATATCTTTTTTTATATACAGAAAAAATGGTGTCGCGCCTATACTCACCAGAGCGGCTGCAACAGCCAGGAGTAACAGCCCAGTTCATGTATAAAACATAACAAGAGAAAAAAGATGTCATCTGCGCATGTTTCTATATATTTCCATGTACAACATAACACTATCAGGAGGTTTTAGTTTGTTTTAATGGCCATTGAAACGTAAGCTCGCTCACCCCGTCGAGGCACCTCTTTGTAGAGTGAGTCCTAACCAATGTACCAAAAGCTGCTCTTCTGAGCAACTACATGCCCTCCTGCTGCTTTTCAGCTAAGGAGAGGCAGAAAATGGTGGCTTTCATTTATACACGCACCAAGCAAGTTTTCAACCCCAAATGGGAAATTTTTGGTGCGTGTATCAATGAAACCCACCATTTTCTGCCTCTCCTTATCTGAAAAGCAGCAGGAGGGGCATGGAGCTGCTCAGTAGGGGCGAGTGAGCTTACGTTGCAATGGCCATTAAAACAAACTAAAACCTCCTGATAGTGTTTTGTTGTACATGGAAATATATAGAAACGAGCGCAGATGATATCTTTTTTCTCTATCTTTTTTATATGTATACGTTATGTCCTGCCTGAATATTATAACAAAAAATGCAATAAAATTTGAATTGTTAAACATCTACATCGTGTAAAGTGGGTTTTTTTCACATTTTATCACATGAGCGTTTGCGGCTATATTTTATATGGGGTGCGTTTGTACAAAAATTTGAAATGGGGACTTGTTACATTTTTTTGCGGGGAATTACGTGATTTTTAGCAAACGCAACCCATAGAAAAAATCATTAGTGCAGCATCATTGTTCACATTATAATTGAAATGGGAACAAATTTGCTGCATTAATAAAAACAATTATTGAGTAGGGCTTTTTTTTGTGTTTTTTTGTGTTGGTTTTTTTTCCTGTTAACACTGAAAACACTCAAAAATTCAAACAAATTCAAAAAAATAGAGAAATCAGAATACTTATATTAGTAATGATGGTATCTTTATCTTCCTCCTTTCCTCCTTGGAAAATCCTCTGGAGTTAGCTTTTTTTTCCCCCAATAGTGACTTGTTTATAGGCTTGTGCACCGATTTTTTTTCCGGTTCGATTCGATTCGAATTTTCGGATTTTTAAACTTTTCGATTCGGCTCGTTTCGACTGATTTCTGTTTCGATTCGGTTCGGCTCGACTCGTTTTTCGCGTAAATTTTCGTATTTTCGTGTCACTTAGCTCGTTTTTTGTATCGACTTTTCGTATTTTCGGAAATTTTTGTTTTTTTGGAACGTCTGTTCTCCTCGTTTCAAAGCAATAAATTTCGATTTGGCACATTTCAAGTACATTCGAAAATTCGGAAAATATTTTGTTTCGGCTTGGAAAACTTTTCGGATCTGCCATTTTCGGATCTAAAAATTTTCAGAAAATTGGCCGCATCCGAAAACACGAATCGGGAAATTTCGTGAAAATTCCGAAATTCCGAAACCCGAAACGCACATCCCTACTTGTTTATTCATTAGCTCATTCGATGGTATATGGAGGTGCTATATAAATTTCAGGGAGGGGAGGGAGCAAACCTTATATAGACAGGTGCTAAAGTAATAAATATGCAGCAGGACGATATGCTACTATATTCAAAAATTTATTCCTATAAATTCATATAAAAATAGACCATATGGTATGCATAATTAAAAAAGTTATTTAAAAAGTAATTGTAAAAGGGGATCACTTAAAACGCGTTTTCGCCTACCGGCTTCCTCAGTAAGTGTCCTCAGATAGTCTCTGGTGAAAAATATCAGTGAAATGTCTTGTATAGAAGGTCTGTCTTTATATATAGCTTCTTCGTCCTGTTGCAAGTGTGTTTTACCCACTGTTCACTTACAATTGTATCATACATATTGTATTCTAAAACAATGTTCTAATATACAAGGTGCGCCAGGAATTTATGTTTTGTTCCTTTTATATTATTTGTGTCCTTGGAGGTGTGTGGACACTGCACATTCCACTACGGCAGCACCTACCCTAATTAATATCTATTTATTTTGCACGGAAGCGCTGCCTTCACATATACACGTTTTTCCATTAATAAAAACAACACACAAAAAAATAAAAAAACATGTTTTATTTTTATTTTTTTACTTTGAACCTGGTCATGTTTGGTATCAGTCGAAAGGCCATGCTCATGCCTTTTGGATGACATCCTCGCTGCCAGGGTTCTGGAGATATTGGGGTTCAAATGAACCCCGTATCTTTACCAGGGGGATTTCCTTTGAAAATCCCCGGGCAGCTAGGGGGTCCCTGGCTAACTGACATCATCGCGCTATGCGCGATACGTCAGGAGGCGAGGGGGGAACTCGGAGCTAGATCGCGACTGGCACAGAACGGCGCTGGATCGCGATCTGGTGCGTAAGGGGTTAAAAAAAGGTACCGCTTTAAAGGGCAGGCAGTGCCCTTCAAAGCGGTGTCTTTTTTTTTCTGTAAACCCTCCCGATCGGGAGGGAGAGGGATCCAAAAGGATCCCCCTCCCTTTCAGGCGATCTCCCGGGGGGTCGTCTGCAAATGACGTGATCGCTCATGGCGCTATGATGTCAGATGTCAGGGGTCAACCTATATTCAGCATCTGGCTTCCCTGAAGCCAGAACGCCACGGGACCCCGGACAGAGAGGTGAGTATCTCCGCCAGGGCTCCCGCTTGTGGATGACGTGTGGGGAACATCCTTCGCATATAGCGGGAGTCAATGAGGACGTTCCCCACACGTCATCTGCAGCGAAGGGGATAATTTTGGGTTTTTTTCTGTAACAGACCTTTTTATTATTATTCCTAGGACCTTATATGTAATGTTAAGGCTTTTTTGTGCAGTAGTGTTTTTTGGAAACATCTTTTAAAAGTTGCAGGGTTTTTTTTACCCGTTCGTCGGCTTGTTACAGCAGCTGGTCAGCGCTCTGTTTGGTTGGCCATCGGCTTTTTTCGGATCGATGCAGTATTTTTTCAGCGGGTTTTCGAATCGATTCAGTGTTTTTATGTAGCGGGCTGGCGGCTTTTCAGATGCGTTCGGCGGCTTGTTTCCTGCGCTTCAGGAACCCTGCGGTGAAAGCTGAATTCACCGCAGGGTCGGGGAATTTGACTCCCCGAAGTGCAGGGAATGAAAGAGCTTTTTAAATAACCCTGAACCCTGTAAGACTATTCTTCTCCAAAATATATAGCATTAGCTTCAAGTAAAGTATCATAGCATGAGTATCTACCCTCTCCTTTCACCTGTGTTAAGCTGCTAGCCTGCACTCTTGGGTAAGAAGGTAACTAAAATAACCATCCTGTGAAAATGCGAATCAAGACACTCAGCATGTCACTTTAAATCTAATACACATGCAAGAAAAAGAGCATTTAGAAAAATGTCAGTCTCATTTTACTCATTTGCATGATGCTTTCAAGATTCTCTCTCTGTAGTGTAAATATGTGATAATAGAAAGGATAATAGGAACATTGCAGAACTTGTTTGCATATTTAGGTTACTTTCTTTTTTGTGAAAGGAGAGCATTCTCTCTTAGGGATGTGCGTTTCGGGTTTCGGAATTTCGGATTTTTTACGAAATGTCACGATTCGTGCATTCGAATTCGGATGATTTTCCAAATTGGTCCAGATCCGAAAACGCTAGATCCGAAAAATATTTCCGAACCGAAACAAAAATTTTCGGAATGTTCGTATGGACTTAAAATGTGTAAAATTGGAATTTATTTTCGTTGTATTCGTGATTTCGGTTCCATTCGGGATTTCGTTTCCATTTTTCTTAGATCCGAAAAATATTTCCGAACCGAAACGAAACTTTTCGGAATGTTCGAATGGACATAAAATGTGTAAAATTGGAATTTATTTTCGTTGTATTCGGGATTTCGTTTCCATTCGGGATTTCGTTTCCATTTCTCTTATATGAATGAATATTGAAATGAATAATAATAATAAATGCATTGCACAACTTTATTTAATCATATTAAAATTTTTAAAATCGACTATGAAAGGGACCAAAATGAACATAACGTTTTTAAAAATGCAAAACTGACCCAAATGGTCTGACTTTAAAAAAATAAAAAAAACAGAATGAAACTTAGGTTTTAAAATGGAAAAGAAGCTGAACAAAGTTACAAAATTATCAGAAACGAAAAATAAAATGATTTAAAACGAAAAAAATAAATAAAAAGAATGCAGCAGCATATTATAAATAGTTAAATAAATACGTACACTGTGGGGAACAAAACAAGCGCCTCTCTGCGGCTGCGCGCCGCGGTATAATTAATGTAGCAGCATATGAATATGAATCCATCCACACACTGCGGGGAAGCATCTCTCTGCAGTATAATTTATTTATACGTCTGTGTTATATCTATGTATGATATTATGTATATCCTGTTTGTATATTATTTATAACTTAGTTAAAATGAAATAAAATTAGAATTTTCATTTTTCAATAATTTACAAGTTGTAATTTTTTTTATGACATTTAATTTTTAACATGTGAGCGTTTATGGTTGTAAATATTTTCTTTGAGTTGCGCTTGTTAAAAAAATTAGAGATGGGGGACTTGTTTTGTAAAATAAAAATTTTTTGGGTGAAAATGCTTACACAATTTTTAACAAATGGGAGGCGCAACCCATACAAAAATAATTAGTGCAGCTCAGCATCATTGTTCACAATCACATTATAATTGAAATGGGAATGGGAACAATATTGCTGCAATAGGAAAAAAAAAAAACTATTTATTTTTTAAAATTTATTTATTTAATACTTAATTAAAAAAAAATTTTATATAAAATTAACATGGTCAATGGTCATGTTTTGGACTTGGTGTGGTTGGAAAGGCTATGCTCTGGCCGATCCAACAATACCAAACATTAACCCCTAGGTAGGTGGCGCCACGGCAAGGATTGGGAGATCGGGGGGTCATTGGAATGGAACCCCCGATCTCCACCATTGGTGGCTGGCAACCTAGGGGGTTAACTCCAGAATTTACACTATCTGACATCCCGATGTGAAACATCGGGACTTTTGCATTAGATTTCGACCATTTTTATTTTTTTAACTTTTGGATAGTCGAAAATCGAAATCTATCCAAAGTCCCAATGTTTCACATCATTCTGAACTTTGTTTGGATAGAGTAAGTCCGTGGCGTGTGGCCGTTAAATATATATACATTAAAATTTTCTAACCATCAGCACACAGGATGGATATATAGCACTGTTTTAGTCCAGCGTCCTGATCCTCCTGACTTCCTGACCGTTAGAAAATCTGACTGCCCCTGCCTGCCAGTGCCTATATGTTATTTCCATTGATCCGATATTTCTGTTGATATGATAATTCTGTCGAGATACGATAATTCTGTCGTAGACGGATCATTTACGTCCGTGGTTCGCGCATGATGATGGGATATGTCCATGATGAGATACGCGCGTTTGTCCGTCTCCATTACGGCCTGTCGTAAACTTTACGGAGCCATTGTATGTAGGGTTTGAGAATTTTTTGGACAGACCAAAAAAAAAACCATCCCATCATGGCTCAAACTCAAAGAGAGTCCTATTGGACGGACAGTCGGACACGTCATCCCCTTCTACCCCAGAGACACCCAGAAGCGGGCCAGCAACATGGCATTTGAGGAGATGCCGGTGGAGCTGGTTCGCAATTTCGCATCTTCGAGAAGCGTGACTATGACTGCTGTAAGGGCCCTTACGGCAGGAAGAACAATGTCCGCAAGGACCGTATCCTGGCTTGCACCACCCTCCTGGAAAAAGGACCGAAGTAGTAACGAGTCTGACGCGACCAGCTGCGGAAGCGCTGGTCTGACCTGTCCTGAAGACGCGTGAGGATTGAGGCACATCTGGCGTGTCATAGCCAAACGTAAGTGTTATGTTATCTTATTTTGTAAAGCGCTGCGCAAACTGTTGGCGGCGCTATATAAATCCTGTATAATAATAATAATGTGATTGCATGTGCTAATGTGTGCACAGAAATACGTTGATTGATCTATACCTTTTTTATGCAATGTGCATACTGTATAGCTTTGCATTTTCAGGACTCATACATGCATTTTTGGTTTTGCCATAGCTCTTCTTTTTTGTGATATTTACGTATTCGTGAAAATTGTGATATTTGATGTATTTAGATGATTGTGTTAATTTATTTAACAAGCGCAACTCATATAAAATATAATCGCAAACGTTCGCATGACTTAAAATGTGAAAAAAAAACACTTTACACATTGTAAATTATTGAAAATTCCAATTTTATTGAATTTTTTGGTTATAATACAGACAGGACATGACGCATACATATAATAATGATATATTATGAATCTGCCGAGTCTGCCGGAAAGAATGATATATAAGATGTCTGGGTCATATAATAAAATAAGGCTTCAAAACGCATTTAAAAAATAATTAAAATTAAAATTTTCGGACCGGGTCGGTCGTTCGTTCGCGCATGCGCGAACGAACGATGTCCGTACGTACGACGGGTCGTAAATTTTACTTTTTTTTGCCGATATTATCGGATTTTAGACAGTACAAAGTTCAATTTTCCTTTACATCCACCATGATGGCAGCAACCGAAGCAGGCTCCCCAACGGTAGTCTGAGCCCAGACATGGAAGATACCCCAGGGTCCAGATCCAGAAGAAAGAAGAGGGCAACGAACATGTCCTTTATTGAAATGGTGGAGCTTGTTAGAATAATGAAAAAATACGATTATGACTACCGAAAGGGCCCTTACGGCAGTAAAAATAACACCAGGAAGACAACAATACTTGGGAAGGTATGTCGGACACTGCTTGAGAAATTCGACGTAACTCGGACCAATGACCATCTGCGTAAGCATTGGTCTGACTTAAAGACGCGCGAGGAGGAGCAGATGAGGGAAATCCTGCGCGTCATAGCCAAACGTAAGTGTTATGTTATATATATTGTAAAGCGCTGCGCAAACTGTCGGCGCTATATCCTGTATATAATAATAATTGCTTGCATCGTGTGCTAAATCTATGTGCACAGAAATACTTTGATTGATTCTCTTTTTTTCTGGACTCATACACACATGCATTTTGCCAAAGCTATTCCTTTTTGTGATTATTTACGATACAATTTTAATACATGAAAATTCTGATATTTGTTGATGTATTGTATTGTATATGATATGAATTAGTATTATTTATTTACAATGCTGTTATTTTGTGGGGGGTTTTTGGCACTGTGTGACGTGTGTGTGACTGACTGTGTGCTGTCACTGTGTACCAGGGGAGTAACTAGAATCACAGGGCCCCATTTCAAAATGTTTTATGGGCCCCCTCCCCCGCATGCAACCTAACACTCGCATAGTATACCCCCCCAATAAAAAATAACACACGACCACCACTACACTGACAATCATGCATGTTTATTTATTTTTTATTTATAAAGGATTTTACCAGGAAGGATACATTGAGATTTCTCTCATTTCAAGTATGGCATGTGGCACTGGCACAGTACCCTACCCACTACTACCACCCAGAGAGAGAGCCTGGAGGAGTGGGACTGGAGGAGACATGGGCTCGATCCCGGCAAGAGCACCTCTACATCTCTCCAGTATGTGTCCTGTCCTTGGGCAAGACACCCTCACGCTAACAGTACATATATTACTCGCCGTCGCCGCCACCCAGAATGACATACAGAAAACCAGAGACATCTCAATGTTATCTGTATCCTTCCTGGAAAACATGAGAAATCTCAATGTATCCTTTGTGTAAAACGTGACAAATCTCAAACGCCACTATGCAGAGGTGACAGGTCCAACAGAAATTGCATAGCAAATGGTGAACAATACATGTCATGTACCTGCCTGGCTCCTACTGTGTGTATACTGTACTACTATATTATTATGTCACATATTCATTCATTCCTAAACTAAACACATCCTTTGGCCTGCCCTTCTCAGCTCCTCAAACATCATTTACATAATCTATTGAATGAAGGGTATCAGATGACAGACAGATAGTGTGTGACAGAGTCAGACTAAGTCTAGTAGACATAGACAATGGGTGACTCACACAAGTTCAACCTTATGTAAGTGAGTCTCAAGAGATAACAGAGATAGACAAATAAAATAAGAAAAATCCTTTAGCATAAATCCACAAATTGAAATTACTCGTCTCTCAACTGTCAAAGCTATTTATAAATTTAATAATATATCATTCTATACGAAAGAAAGCATTTGACATGACAATCAATAGTTGCACTTGCGCCCAGCAGGTTACTTGTATCTTTAAAAAAATCACATTTTTATTTTTACCTAAGAAATAAATAACGTTACGTATATTTATTTAAAACTAAACTAAAGTTCGAAGTGTGGAGCACTATGTCAGTTCCATGATGACACTATCCTTCTTTGAAATGAACAAACCACCAGAGAAATCTCAATGTATCCTTCCTGTGAAAACAGAGAAATATCAAATTACTTCTCACCAATATCAATAATACCCCCATCCCCAATATCAAATAAATGTATCCCCCCGATATCAATTCATCCCCCCATATCAATTTATCCAAAAGGCACCGGCTCTGCCCCCTGGTTGTTGTCACTTAATCTTATCCATTCCTCACCAGGCCCCACTCGGCTGCGGGCCTCATAGCGCCCGCGTTGGTCGCTAATCGCTATGGCGGTGGTTCTGCCAGTGCTGCTGTGTGTACTCTCCAGCGATGGCATGGGATGGCCAGTTTAGCTCTTTTAACATGTTACAATGGTGGGTCATGTAGTTACATTATTGTAATGCTGCAAGTGCAAAGCGGCAGAATGAGTTATACAATGAATGTACATGTAGTAAGTTAAGTTTCTGAAGGTGTGTTTGCGACTTTGCGTGGCCGCTGCAAATACAGTGCATACACATACTACATCTATTCTCCGTAATCAATAGAGCAGGGCATAAGCAGCATTGTATTACTTTGTATTTCTGTATCTGTAACTGTAACACTTCAATGTTATTGAACCCAGGACATAGTTACTAGTTGAAAAACTTGAAACGAGAGAACTCTCTCAATGTATCCTTCCTGGTAATAAAATCCTTTATAAATAAATAAAATAAATAAATAATAAATAAATATTTTGTGACGTCACTGACTTTAGAACTATGAGATCATGGGAGTAGAGTAGTAGTGGTGGGTCAAGCTGGTAGGGTAGTGGCGGAGACTGGAGAGGAGGTGTGTCGCAATACGTTTGGCAATTATAGTTTATAGATATATCATTTTTTTCCAGTATGCATATATTTACGTCTTATTATATTTTTTGATTTGGCAGGAAACAGGAAGAAGGCAGCAGCAGTAGCAGCAGCGACTAATGCCACGGAGCGTATGCCACCCGTATTTGCCTTGCATTCGAACTTTAGAATTTGAACATAGAACACAATGTAAGTCTATGGTTCACCAAAAGTTCGAAAATTAAAGTGCCCTTAGAGAGGGCATATATATGTGTGCAAGATAGGCTACTGCCCTGGGGAACAGGAAATAAACAAAGAAAAAATAAAGATTTTTAAAAAAATGTATTTGAGTATTTGTATAATCATGACTAACTACCGAATTTGAAATGAAGTATCAAATGGATATCCATTATTATCCATTTGATGACAGTTCGTTTGAAATCTGTTAAAAAAGATGTGGGAAAGGTTTTACAACAAGGTGTGGAAAATGTTTTAGCCCCATAGGGTTCACTTCATTGTTAAAAAAATTCACGTTTAAAATGCAATATCTACCAGACCTTTCTTATAATATTCTACAGGTAAGGTAAGGGTGTCTTTAATATTTATATTGTACTTTTTTTTAAATTTTTGTTCGAAATTTTTTTCCAATGGTCCAAAAAGTTTGCTGTTTGAACTTTTCCAACTGCCGATGTTCAAATCAACTTTTCTAACTGATTTAAACCGGCAGCCCATCCCTAATCAATCATGATGAATAGGTAGCACACCTGACTAAACAAACACAGTATAGGACCGAACATGGCCCAACTGGCCCAACTGGCCCAACAATGAATAAATGCAATTTTTTTGTTTTTTTTAAAATAATAATTGTTTTGTCAATAAATGCTAATGAGTGGAGAGGAGACACATGATATAACTTGTTAACAAAACTATTTATTTATTGTAGCACAAAACATAGTAAAATAAAAAAATTATCATACTAAATCAGAACTGTAAATACTTAAATTGTTTACACATGTTGTCATAAATCACATAAAATTTGTCTCCTACTATAGTCACAACTTTGCTGCAATCAGTTCTAACTTCTTGTAAACGGAGAAAATTGTTTAGTGACCCGACAATGAATAAATGCAATTTTTTAGACAAATTTTTTTTTACTAAAATAATTGTGTTGTTCTTTAGCTATTATGACTGCAAACGCAAGGCGACTGTACAGCGCAAGTTGGAGAAAGAACAGAAGATGCGCCATGGGGAACTGAGCCTGTGGGAGAGGCGTCTGGTGGTGGATCATCACCCTCCTCTTGGATGTCACGACGGGTCAGGAATCGGGATACATACGACTACGGACGGACTATGAGGCTGAGCACGACAGACAGCAGAGAGCTGGTGAGTTAAATGAAAAGAAATAGATCGTTACATAAAGCAATCACTGTTGGTCAAAAAGAGTACAGAAATCACACTGATTGGCCAGGCCACAATTGCACCGTATAGCAAAATGAACTGATCTGCATGCAATTTCAGGGTCAGTTTGACTCTGAATAATTACCCATAATGTATGTAAAAATTTTTTTTCTTTTTCACAACACTTGAGACTTACCTTTTGATTGACATTCCTATTTTACGGATGCATCACACCAGAGGGATCAGCTCCAAGGCAGCACGTCTGGGGCCCATTTCCAGTGAATACCTACAAAACAAACACACAAGGGATAAAGAATTAGGGAGAGGGGTAGAGGGAGCAGGGGTAGGGAGGGAGAGAGTGAGGGGGAGAGAACGAACCTTTATCCATCTGCTTGTTAAGTAAGTATTGTACTTTTGTCTTTAACAACGGTAGTCCGTAACGTGGCATGATGCATCCTGTGGGAATGGGAAGAAGAGTACCATCACCCGCTGTCAGTCCTCCTGCACGAGTGCACGTAAGTAATGTATGCGCGCTGCACACTCACACTGCAGGAAGAAAGAACACAATCCTAAATCAATTGCACAGATGTTACAGAATAAGAATTATAAACTTTGCTTGTTTCTTGTCTCCTATTACAGTTGAACAGCCATGTCCAATCCACCAGGATACCTTGGAGAGGCTGGTTTTAATTTTCAGACACAACGGCTTGGGAGGAGATCAGGAAGCAGACCCAGACTGTGTGAACCGGCTTGCGTCTGCGTCCATAAATAAATACCTTGTAATACAGTATTAGTGCACTGTTTATATTTTAATTATTTATGTTCAATTATATATATTTGTATTACTAAAAGTCCCAGGAAGACATACTTGAAAACAAGAAAAAAAAATGTATCCTTTACGGTAAAATAGTTACTAGAAATTGTTTTTTAATTTTTTTTTAAATATATTAAATTAATTCATCTTGATTAAATTATTTATATCTTGTAAATATAATATATTATTATTTGTTCTATTTGTAAATATATTAAATCCAAATTAAATTATTGATTGTAAATATATTATTGTCTATTTATTGTCAATTTAATTCATCTAAAATTTCTTACCATATGCAGTCTGTCTGCAGTGCAAAGCTCTCATAACTTCCATCTTCTTCATCCATTTCAAGGTAAAAAAAATTCAAAACTGTGAAAGGAAGAGGTATTTCCAGATTAATATATAACATAAAGCAGAAATAATTATTTAGAATTATGGTTTCGGCATAAGGTAAATAATAAATAAATATGTTGAGCCACTCACCTGGGTGGGTGCCTGGCTGCCTAAGGGTGAAGGTTTCATAAGCTGAGTGCTGTTTCTGGTGTGGGCCCCCGGCCTACTCTTCATCAAATACAAAGTTTACAAACTTTTAAAAATCTTAATCTATCTATCTATCTTTAAAAAAAAACAAAAAATAAAAACAAAAAACAACTGGGATTTATGAACTTCTACTAACTAAACTTGTGTGCTTGCATTTCTAGATTGAATCAAAACCTAGGGCCGGGTATCCCAACTTCGGCAAGTTCACCTTCAGAAATGTCATTTGCTCTAACAGCTGGGGTGATAATTGGGAGCGCTGAGGGCACAGAATATTCCCCGTAATGGAGAAAATCCGCTCACTTTGTACAGTGGTTGGTGGACAAGAAAGGAGCTCCATGGCTACCTCTGCAAACGTAGGCCACACACCTCTCTTGTTCTCCCAAAACTGAAAAAGGTCTGTATTGGGTTCCAAAGGAGACTCAGCAAGGTATGCCGTAACAAATGTCTTAGCATTTTCAATTGGCTGTTTTTTGTTAGGTCCGACTCCGTATCCTGACCCATAACTCGTGTACATTTTTGTAAAAAATACAGGTCTGGGAAAGCTGCTCTGAGCAGTAGCACTGGACCTCCTCTCACATGTGGGTGTGTCACTGTCATCATCCTCAATGACAGACTCCTCCAACGACTCCTCCTCTGTCTCCTCCTCTTCCCTTTGGAACTGTGCACGGTTTTTATGATCCCTGTCCCGTATCTTATCTATGAGTGTTTGCTGCCAAAATGAAAGGGAATCGTCACGAAGTGCAGACTTTCCTTTAAAAGTAGGGTTGCAAATTGTGGCCAGCATATACTCAGGACAAGGGGCAATGTGCTGTCTTATTCGGTACTCCAGCTGTTCATAAAGTCTGGTGAGAAGGACGGTGACATCGGCATGTGGAGGTTTACCGCCAGGCAACTCTTCTCTGTTGGACAGAAAGTCATCCATAGAGTCACGGAGTTGGTAGAATACGGGTATGGTTTCAGACAAGCTAGCACTCGCTCGGCTCAAGTGTTCTGTAGGTAATCGGAAAGACTTCAGGACTTCCACTGCCTGTTCCATCACGGCCCAGTCATCCCTGCCTAGTGGGCTGCTAATGCCAATGGAATGTTTGTACGCCATTGCGTGGATTGCTTTTTGCTGTTCGAGAATCCTTTCCAGCATGTCTAATGTGGAGTTCCACCTTGTTGCCACATCTTGTTTTAACCGGTGTTCTGGGAGTCCTGCCCTTTTCTGCTCCTGCCTAAGGAGCTGGCTAGCTCTTACGCTGTGGTGAAAATGACCAGCAATTTTTCTGCACAATTCAACAAGTGCCCCCAACCTTCCACAACTAATGCTCTCATCGACTGCCTTTTTCACCACTAGATGCAGGATGTGAGCTGCGCACCGCACCCCCGCAAATCTTCCATCCCGGAGAGCCCTTATCATGTTGCTTCCACCATCGGTTACTACAAAACCCATTTGAGCTTGTGTACCAGACTGCTCCCCTAGCCACTGTGTCATCATGTTCTTCAGTGCATGTAAGATGTTCTCTGCGGTGTGCTGCTGATCCATAACCTCAGCGTGGAGGAGGAAGGAATGTAATGCTGTCTTCTTTTCTGTATCATCGGCACAAGGCCCAGCACTTTTTTTTTTTTGCCCCTGAACTTGTTGCTGCTGGCTGCTTTTGCTCGGGCACATTGGGCTGCGACTGCCACCAAGAACATTGAGTGGTTACAGAAATACAAAATACTTAGTAAAATGCAAGATATTAACACAAGACCAAATATACAGATTAACATAAAAATAAATATGTAGGAAATAAAGTCATTATGTTACATGTTTACATTACAGGTGCATTTCGTATTGAGGTATGTTAATAGGGAAGTCTAAGGGACTTTAGACTGGGAGAAGATTTGATGGTGTCTGTCTGGGAGGTTATTCCGTATTTGCGGTGCTCTGTAGTAAAATGAGGATCGAGACACTTTCTTTTTGTATTGTGGTATAGCAAGTAAGCAGGTGCTGGTCCTGGATCTGAGGTTATTATAGGATGAGGGAACTGCCGGGGGAAATATATAGGTCCAAAGACAAAAACAACCACTAATGGGCCACAGTGCGGTGGCCATCTGTAATAAGTATGGAGGGGGCACAATGGATCCCCCAATTCACTGCAGGGTCCAAGTGGATTTTTAAAAAGGTTATTTAGGAGTTAAGAATTAAATTATTTAGCACAATAATGTACACGTGGGTGCTGCATTGTAGGGAGTGTTTTTTTATGGGTGTGGCCCCCTGTGGGTGCAAAAACAAGGGGGGCCCCATGACCTCCTTTTGCCCGGGGGCCACATTAGTTGTCCGCCCCTGGGCCCCCTGCATGGAAGATTTAAAAAAATGACACGCTGGACATGGACACACGGAGCAGTGAGTGAGAGGCAAGCACCGACACAGGCATAATAAAGAATAGATAGATATCAGTCTCACTCTAGTCTACTCACTCAGTCTCTCTCCAGTGCACCAGTCCAACACCAGCACTCAAAAGCCAAAGCTAAATGAATAATCATGAATAAAAAAATACACAAGTATGAAATATATTTGTAAATAAATGTTGCCAGGATAAATTAAGAACAGAAGAGATATTATTACAAGTATTTCTTTGTATTATTACTTTGAGTGGTTACAGGTTTGTTACAGAAATACAATGTTCTTGAACCCAGGAGGACATACTTGAAAACGAGAGAAATCACAATGTATCCTTCCTGGTAAAAATAAAAATCCTTTGCAAATAAATAAATAAGTAGTTTAGTAAACTTTACTTACACTCTCGCAAGTCAGTCAGTCCAATAACAGTCTCTGCACTCCCATTCCAGTCACTCACTGCAAATGCAAAGCAAAACGTTGTTTCTCTCCTCCACTGTCTCCAGAGTCCAGACTTGTTCAGTGCTGTCTTCTCATTCAGTCAGAGAAGAACAAAAGCAATATGGCACACCCAAGAGGAATGGAAGTTTATAATGTACCCTGCACTGCCTGCAGTCAACAGGAAGTGACAGTGTGTGTCTGTGCCAGCCTTCAATGGAAATTCCAGAAAAGGAAGCAGCTGATTGGACTATGCACGCAGTAATCCAACCCCCAAAGATGATTCTAGAGCATAGAATCACCAAAAAACACAACCACAACAGTTGATTGAAGCCTATGGGGTATAACTTTCCCAGTACACTCCTTGTCCTTGTGGCAAAAACAAACATTTCAATTAATGATTAAAAAATCCTAAAAAAATATAAAAATAAAGAGACTCCTTACTGCAGAACTACGGATTCATATGCTGCATTAATATACTGTAGACTACAGGTGCCGCCTGCAGTGCCTGCCAGTGTGTGGATTCTATTCTTATGCTGCATTTATTATACTGCAGAGAGAGAGACGGTTCCCCGCAGTGTGTGGAGGATTCATATGCTGCATTAATTATACTGCAGAGACTGAGGCGCTTCCCACAGTGTGTGGATTCATATGCTGCATTAACCACTTAGCTGCTAGGGACGTGCTCAGAGTCTCATGCATGCCAACTTGCCAAGTGCTCCTCCTGTGCTATGGATGCGCTGTGAGCGGTGAGCGAGCGCGTCCCTAGCACAGGAGGCAGGCAGCAATCATCATCAACCGGGATTCCGGCTAATTGCTGTGCCCCCAGGTGGGGGCCGGATCCAGGCTTATTCAGCACATAAAGGCGTCATTTCACTCACAATCCTCTGCCAGAGCTGGCTGACATCTTGGATGTCGGCCAAGCTTCCGGGATCTACCCCTGGTGACGAGTCGACTGGCGTCATCGTGCATAGTGCAATGACGTCAGTTCTGCAGTTAAGCCCTAACTGCGACTAATGGTGGAGATAGGGGTTTCCGATGAACCCCCCCTATCTCACGATCCACGGCAGCTATCGGTTAATGTGTTAATGTTTGGTATCATTGGATTGACCAGAGCATGGCCTTTTTTCCAACGATACCAAACATTGTCAATGTTAAATATAAAAAATATTATAAAAATATAATGTGTGTTGTTTTTATTAATGCAGCAATATTGTTGCCATTTCAATTATATAATGTGAACAATGATGCTGCACTAAGGATTTTTCTATGGGGTGCGTTTGTTAAAAATAGTGTAATTTATTTTTTACCCAAAAAAATGTAACATTAACAACTAGTAGTGTACTACTAGTCCACTCCACATTTCAAATTTTTTTAACAAGTGCAACTCATATAAAATATATTTATAACCGCAAACGCTCGCATGTTAAATGTGAAAAAAGCACTTTATTCATTGTTTATTTACATTTACACCTTGTAAATTATTTATGAAAATTCCAATTTTATTGAATTTTTTTTAATAATATAATACAGACAGGACATGACGCATACATATATATATCTATTCTTATTCATATAATAATGATATATTATGAATCTGCCGAGTCAGCCAGAAAGAAGAACGATATATAACATGTCTGGGACTGGGTCATATAATAAAATGAAGTTCAAAACGCGTTTAAATTTAAACATGATGAGCGAAACCGTTAAAAAAAATAGCTCAGCAGCACAGCACACAAGGCGTGAACCGTGAAGCCGTGAAATGCCTCAGGAGTTAAGGCTAGGATCAGACGAAAGCATTTTTCCCCGCGAACGTGAAAAAGTGCGTCCGAACGCATTGACGTATTTTTTCACGGAATGCGCAAAAACGGTCAGACGACGCGCATTTTCGTGCGTGATTTATTACGGATCGTCAGTAAAACACTTTTTGTGTCTGGGCATTATGTAGGCTGGACATTAGCAGCGTCTGACATCTCCTAATCACGCCGCTATGCCGCAGCTGCGCACTCAGTACGTCAGTACTAGCGGTTCTGCGTTCTCAAAAAAATGCGTTTAAATTCCACTTGCGTTGCACGGCCGGACTTTTGTGCGGCTGTACATCGTATATTGGCCGTCATTGCCCGTCATCTGCTGCTAGTGCGGCCGTAATTATGTGCGCCAGAACGCACGTTAAAAGTGCGCTGGTTTGACCCCAGCCTAAAGGGTTAATTTCTTTTTGTCTGTTTTAAATCATTTAATTTGTTGTTTTTTTTTAGTTTCAGTTTGTTTTTTTGATCAACAACGTCAACTATTAGTATTTTTAACTTTTAAAACCTTTTGTTCTGGTTTTTATTTTTAAAGTCAGACGGTCAGTTTTGGGTTTCTTAAATCGTTTTGTTCATTTTTTTAATGTTCCATTCATTTAATACCATTTATTTAATATGATTAAATAAATTTGTGAAATGCATATTCAAATTATCGTATCACATCTATAGAATTGTCGTATCGTATCGCCAGCAGAATTATCGAGTAGAAAATTTACAAAATCCGAACGAACCGAATCGAAACGAAAAAAACCGGTGCACAAGCCTACTTCTTCCGAAAAACACGAAAATTTCCGAAAGCACGAACAAAAAAGTCCATACAAAAAACGAGCAGACCCGAAATCTCGAAAATGACCGATATCCCGAGGAAAAAGTCGAAAAAGATACGAAAAACGAATCAAATCGAACCGAACCGAAACGGAAATCGGCCGAAACGAGCCGAAACGAAAATTTAAAAAATCGGAACGAACCGAACCGAATCGAAAAAAAAAAAATGTGCACAAGCCTAATCTCTCTACAGAAAAGAACCACTTAGGCTAAGGTCAGACGAAAGCAGTTTTAACGTGCGTTTAGCCGCACGAAATCACGGCTGTGCTAGCAGCAAATGACGTCCAATGCCGGGGAACATACGACGAACGGCCGCACGAAAGTTCGTCCGTGCAATGCAAGTGGCAAACGAACGCATTTTGTCGAGAACGTCAAACCGCTACTACTGACGTACAGAGTGCGCTGCGGCCGCATAGCGGCGTGTTTGCGTGATTGGGAGACGTCAGACGCTGCACACGTCCGGCCAACATAACGTCCAGATGCAAAAAGTGTTTTATTGATGATCCGTACAAAATCACGGACGAAAATGCGCATCGTATGACCGCTATCGCGTATTCCGTGAAAAAATACGTCCATTCGTTCGAACGCACTTTTTCACGGACAACGCGAAAAATGCGTTCGTCTGACCCTAGCCTAACTTGTAATTCTTATTTAAAAATTAGGATTTAGTTTGAAAATGTCGACACACAAAACCTGCAGTAATCATGCGAAGAACTATGAACTCGTTCCCAATGAAAAAATGCAAATTATCCTGAACGCTACCTATTTCAATCAACAGAATGCAAAGAAATAGTACAAGACTGTTCTTAACCCTTTCACAACCAAATCATGTAAACTTGATTTTGAACTGTTATTCAACTAAAAGCTGGGTGGAGTAGAGGTACCATCACTGCTCTGCATGGAGACTGTGGAGACACAGGTTCGATCCCTGCAAGAGCATCTCTCCAGTAAGAGTCCTTGAGCAAGACACCTAACGGTATATACTCGCCACCCAGGACATACTTAAAAACGAGAGAAATCTTAATGTATCCTTCCTGGTAAAATACTTTCTCAAAAAAAAGCCTAGCACATAAAACCCCATTTGCCTACATTTTTAATACAGGATTGTTGTAAGCCTTGGAAAGAAATAAAATTCTCTCTGATACCACATTCCTCTCCACCCGTATTACTGTGAAGAAACTAAAGGGAGCAGCCTCCACCCTCACTGTAATAAAAACAACTTGACAGATTTTACTGCTGCATTACAACAGCCAGGGAGAGGGCAGACTACAGGGAGAGCTCTGGGGTCACTTACTACTGTACAGGTAGATAAGATTCACGGGGTTAGAATTGCTGAAGTTCCCTGGACAGTACAAATAATTTAATGGTAGGTTTATTTTAACAGTGAGAGACAGCATAACAGCAAAAAAATCCAGAAAAACGCATTTCAAAAAAGTTATAAATTGATTTGCATTTTAATGAGTGAAATAAGAATTTGATCCCCGCTCAATCAGCAAGATTCTGGCTCCCATGTGTCTTTTATAGAGGTAACGAGCTGAGATTAGGAGCATCCTCTGTGCTCCTAATCTCAGTTTGTTACCTGTATATAAGACACCTGTCCACAGAAGCAATCAATCCGATTCCAAACTCTCCACCATGGCCAAGACCAAAGCATGTCCAAGGATGTCAGGGACAAAATTATAGCCTGTAGTAAAGCAACAGCTCGGGATCCTTGGTTCCAGCCAAACAACACGGTCCTCTAGGGAAGAAACAGCTGCAGACTTGAAACTTGTGCAAATTGGATGTCTTTTATTATATACTGTAGCAGCAAGCAGCAGACAAGGCTTTGGAATCACTATTGCTGGTGATTCAGTGAAGAAAAAAAACTACAAAAGAAAACCTAACTCAAATGAGAGAACTAACTATACATCCAGCACTCCTAACTATCACAAAACCATAATCTCAAACAAAATAAAAAATCACAGCATCTCTTTAGAAGTGCAACTGCTGCACACCCTGCTCTGAGCAGTCTGATTAAACACACTGCTATCTAGCAGTCAGCAGCCTGGGACTTTAATTGATTAATTGGCAACACGTGTGTGAGAGGGTAGAGGCTGTGCACGATTCTGGGTCCTATATACCTTCCCTTAATTACTCTCCCAGACATCCTGTTACCCAACCCCTGCACACCGTCACAAGACCTACACAAGGCTGGAATGTGCTGTCTGAAGTTTGCCAATAAACATCTGAATGATTCAGAGGAGAAGTGGGTGAAAGTGTTGTGGTCAGAGGAGACCAAAATCATGCTCTTTGGCATCAACTCAACTCGTCATGTTTGGAGAAGGAGGAATGCTGCCTATGACCCCAAGAACACCATCCCCACCATCAAACATGGAGGTGGAAACATTATGCTCTGGGGGTGTTTTGCTGCTAAGGGACCAGGACAACTTCACTGCATCAAAGGGACGATGGACGAGGCCATTGTACCGTCAAATCTTGGGTAAGAACCTCCTTCCCTCAGCCAGGGCAATCAAAAGAGGTCGTGGATGGGTATTCCAGCATGACAATGACCCAAAACACACTGCCAAGACAACAAAGGAGTGGCTCAAGAAGAAGCACATTAAGGTCCTGAGTGGCCTAACCAGTCTCCAGACCTAAAAAAAATCTGTGGAGGTAGCTGAAGGTTCGAGTTGTCAGACATCAGCCTCAAAACCTTAATGACTTGGAAAGGATTTGAAAAGAGGAGTGGGACAAAATCCCTCCGGAGATGTGTGCAAACCTAGTGGCCAACTACAAGAAACGTCTGACTTCTATGATTGCCAACAAGGGTTTTGCCACCAAATACCAAGTCATGTTTTGTGAAGGGGTCAAATACTTATTTCACTCATTAAAATGCAAATCAATTTATAACTTTTATGAAATGCGTTTTTCTGGATTTATTTTGTTGTTATTCTGGCCCACACATCACAAACATATCTGTAGGTTCATTAACCTCAAGTCTTAGATTGTAAACTCTCGAGCAGGGTCCTCTCTCCTACTGTTCTGCGTGTGTAATGTGTATGTATATTTGTTCTCTCTCTCCCATTGTAGAGCGCTACGGAACTTGTTGGCGCTTTATAAATGCTTGTAACTGTAAGTCTAAAATGACTATCGTCACATATCTATTATCTCCCCTTTTGTGGGATACAAGCCTGGGAGAATACCTGGAGTGGGTTGAATTTCAGGTTAGTCTGTACTGGGCTTTTATTATTCCCAGTATGGGTGTATTGTTCAGGGTAATATAAAGGTGCTAGCAAGTTACTCACCGAGCCATCCCTGGCATCTCCCTTAGATCGGATCTGCCACTGGCTAGATGTGGCACCAGTGCCTTTTCCCTTTAGTCCCATCAGCCGCTGGCGAGAATACACAATTGCTGACTGTCTCATATTCAGTGGTGAGGATGCATACAGGTTTTAGCATTATTACTGTTGTGTCACATTGTCAATTTTTGTAATTAAAAGAAAAGTTTATCAACAGGTGTCAAATCCAATTTTTCCATTGCAAGGGATTATATTTCCATTCATTGGTATGTTATATGGAAAAATGTGATTTCTAACTACAAGATGGATTGGAATCCAGCTCATAATTGGGAGTAGAACTATGATTTGAATACTATAAAGTCAATAATCATACTACAACCATAAAGCTGAAAAGTGACAGTTTTAACACATGTACCTAAAAACTCCATGATTTGTAAAAAATGTTTACAGAATTTTCAAAACATTTCTGGTTCCCAGACAAACCTGCACCATCTCTATTATTGCTGCTAGTTACACGGTTAGAATACGGCACTGTTAATCTTTTGTGCATAACTAATTCCCAAGTTAACTCTAGTGTCTACTCTACAGTAACATTGTGAGTTCCTACGGGAATAGGGCCCTCATCTCATCCTGTACTGTTTGTCAAATGTTGTTCAATGTATTGTAACCCTGTCTATACTGTGCCTATTGTACAGCGCTGCGGAATATGCTGGCGCTTTCTAAATAAAGAATAATAATAATAATAACATTCACTTCAATTAATTATATTTAATTGTTTTTAAGAGTAAACAAACAAAGTCTAAATGTATTTATTTACATTTTGGTAGTTAAAAATACGTATGATAAAAAAAATATAATGTAAGAAAATGTAAAGCAGAAAAAACTGAATTCTTTCTTTTACCGAATATAATTAAAGGTCAGCAGGAGGTTGTAGCGTGCCAGAACAAGCTTGAATTATTGAATTGCCTGCACAATCTCGTCTAAAAGTTTAGATTTTACACGAATTAATGAACTAACTAGAAGGACTTTGAGAAAGCATCCACTATTTCTGTATATGAACCATGTGACTATTCAGAGAGATCCGAAATGTCACCGAAATATAACCGGACACTGACAATTTGGGGCTATTCAGAGAGCTTTTTTAGCGAATTGCCTGCACGTATAGTGCCCGTTCGAGGGCAGTGAAATCCCCCATTGAGAAGCAATGCTTCGTCTATTCAGAGAACACCAAAGAGCAGTGAAAAGTTGTCGAAGTGTCCTGCTGTTCGGTGGTTTCATTCGACAGGTTTATTCAGGAGAATCCCATCGGCTTTAATGTTAAAAATATTCCCATTTTAATTCAATATCTGTTAAACCATTTATTATTAAATTCTGCAGTAAAAAAATCTCTTTATTTATAGATTTTTTTGGATCTTTTAGGCATTTTTTGTGATTTTTTTTGGCAAACCTTTTTTTCCGTTTTTTTTAAATCGTCTTTTCTTTTTTCTGTAACAGACCTTTTTATTATCATTCATAGGACCTTTTATGTAAATTCCAGGCATTTTCTTTCAGTAGTTTTTTTGCAAATAGCATTTCAAATTTCAAACTTTCAAGTGTACTGTTTTTTTTTCTTTCTTTTTCCCCCCGTTCGTCTGCCTGTCGGCTTTTTCTGATGACTGCTCTACGCTGTGATCGGTGGCTCCTCAGATTTTTCCGGTGTGGTTTTTGCGGCAGTTTCTGCGGGTTTTCACCCACCATAAGAATTATTCCTTTGCTTCACATGCTTCCCTCAACCCCCCCCCCTTCTCCCAGAAAGTAGCAGACAGTCTAAGATATGGGTTGACTGTGTAAACTGTCCATTGTTTCGAAGGTCCCTTCCCTGTCCTGTTATTGGATCTGTTGATCTTATCTGTGTTATATTCATGAAAGGGGTTGTCCCTTAACTGTTTATAGCTGTATGTTTTAAAATAAAGAGTTAGGGCTCTATTACAATCTTGGCGTTAACTTTTCCGCCTTGCGCCCGCTTTTTAACGCCAGATTACAATGCAGGCGCAAAAAATGCAGCCTGCAATGTAACGCCCGTTAAAATTAGGGATGCTCGGGACAGCACTGAGCGCAGCCACGAGCATCCACTCGCTGGAGTCCAAAGGACTTCATTGAGTTCCCCCCTGCCGGTCACATGACCAGCCGGATCTCGCCTCGCGAGATCCGACGGGTCGGCGTAGGGATACTCAGGGAGAGACTGGGGGGACTTTTTCCCCCAGTCTTTCTCTGCTCCTGCCGGCCGGAGGAGGCCGACAGAGCCGCGGTCCTCACCGCGGGACAGAGGGTGAGTATTAGATGCTTTTTTTTATTTTTGAGGCTGGCGTTAACTGATTCTGCAGAAGCGGAATCCGTTAACACCAAGTCCTGGCTCTGGTTAACTTTTCGCTAACCAGAGTCAGGCGTTAATCAGCGCTGAAACTTTGTAATCCAGCGCTTATTAACACTTTGCGCTCCCCATGTTACCATGTTAAGCATAGGGAGCGCAAAGTGCAGTAACCTCGCGCAGGTACCAAACGCAATTTTTTTTAACCCGTTTGCGTTTGGATTGTAATATGCGGTAATTACCGCAGCAAACGATAATGCTCAAGCAGGTGAGCGTTAACGTTTGCGTTATAGATTGTAATAGGGCCCTTAGTCTTTTGCTGTTACTCTGAACACTGTTCTTGCCTGATGACTTGGAGTAAATCTTTATTATTTTGGGAGTTCATGTTCCAGCCCTAAAAGTTACTGGTTTTGCCTATTAACCCAGGGAGATTTGGGCTGCAAATGCTGGATTTTCAGCTTGGAGAAAGCTAGAGTTTGACAGAGGCACACGGTCGGTGTGCCAGGCGGTCCAGCACACTATTGAAAAGCAAAGTTCCCTTTTTTGCCCTTAAATAATTGGGCAGAGGATACTGATAGCCTATGTCCAATTATTATTTTTTTGCGTGATTTTACTTACCTTTTCTCCTTTGCCACACACAGCTCCGCCTCTTCAGCTCAGGGACTCCCGAACCCGGAAGCGCTCCTACACAACTTGCAGAATGTTGGAGCCACAAATTGCGCAGCGCTACTGGACTTACGCACTTTACATATGCAAGTTCCATAGCACCTGCGCAGAAAGATGGATTAAAGCTGCAGCAACGCATTTCAAAGAGGGTGATATAAGCATTCTCTCTGCATACTGACGTCACAAGTGACTGATCTGGTACCCGTCAGGAGGGAAATTAAAAAATCTTTGTTGCTGGTGATGCCGGGCAGGGGGAGAAGGAAACTCCGCCACTTCACCCAGTGGAATCTCCAGATCGCGGGAGCTTGGGGGACTGGGGGGGAACGCCTCACATCATGATCACTTTAAAACTATAAAGTGGAAAGGATGAGTAGAGTGTTCCCTTAACCCTTTCCCGCCGCATGGTGTACCATGCCATCCGTGCAGAGGGTGGGCCTTGAAGACATGGGGCTTACTGCTACGCCCCCTGACTTCAATGGGCGCCTCAGCCACTGCCTGCAGTCGGCGTGCACTGCAGTTGCTGTGGCTGCTGAGAGACGGCCTGAACTCAGGCCACCCCCCTGGAGCCAACGACGCCCGGCAGAAGCCCAGAGCAGCACCTGGCGTCGGGGCGGACTAGTAAGCCATGCCGCAGTTAACCCCCTCCCGACGAGCGTTATTTGCCCATTGTTAAGGGGTTAAGTATTTGAACAGCATGTATCTACTGGGGAGACAAACAACAAACATATCCTCACTGCTTCTAACTCAATATATTGCATCTTTATGGAAAGATGTCATTGCCCTGTGCGTGCATAAGAACATGGTATACACTATCAGGGTTATCCAAAGAGATTCGAATTGCTTGAGAAAGGTAACCGAACGCTGAAAATCAGCGTTCGGTTACCTTTCCTGGCCATTCGACTATCCAGAGAGCAGGCAATTCGCCAAATCCTGGCGAATTGCCTGCACATACGGTGCCTGTTCGGTGCCTGTTCGAGGGCAGTGAAATCCCCATGAAAAGCACTGCTTCGGCTATTCAGAGAACACAAACCAGCAGTGAAAGGTTCCCCTAATGCCCTGCCATTCGGTGGTTTAATTCGGCAGGTTTATTCAGGCGAATCCCATAGGCTTCAATGTTAAAAATATTCCTGTTTTAATTCAATATCTAATAAACCGTTCATTATAAAATTCTGCAGCAAAAAGTCTCTTTATTTATAGATTTTTTAGGATACTTTAAGCATTTTTCTGAATTTTTTTCAAAAAAATTAAAAGTCCGATTTTTTTTTTTTTTTTTTTCAGTTTGCTTATTTGTTTTGTAACAGCCCTCTTTATTATCATTCCCTGGACCTCCTGTGAAAATTTCAGACATTTTCGCTCAGTAGTTTCTTTGCAAACAGCGTTTCTTTTTCCAGATTCATACAAATGGTTTTTCTAATTTATTCACTGCCTCCTCTACGTCACAGCTGCTTCGGCTCTGTGTGATTCGGCTCCTGTTCGGCTCCTGTTCGGCTTCTTCGAAGGTTAATCCAGATGTTTTTGCTTGTTTTCAGCGTGCATTCGGTTAGTTTTCGTCAGGTTTTCGGCAGCTTTTCCCTGCAATTCGGGGACCCTGTGCTGTTTGCTGAATACACCGCAGGGTCACCGAAATGCAATCGGCAAAAGGAACCGAATTGAGAGAACGAAAAGTCACCGAACGTGCGGTGACATTTCGAATCTCTTTGGATAACCCTGTATATTGCCAAAAGTATTCGCTCACCCATCCATATGCGAGCCAAGGCAGGTGAGCGAATACTTTTGGCAATATACAGGGTTATTCAGGGAGAGTGAAAAGCAGGAGAATGACTGAAAAATTCTAGGTCAAAATAGCCGATTTGGAAAGTGAGATGAATGGGAGAATTTTTCAGGTTTGGTTATTTTGACCTAGAATTTTTCATTCTCCAGCCATTCTCCTGCTTTTCACACTCTCTGAATAACCCTGATAGTGTATGAACATATTTTTTGTTTTGTCCATTTTATTTTTTTTAATATATAATATTTTACTTTTTTTTACAGCGTATTAAATACAATGTACACTGTTATTTTGTTATTAAGTGTAGATACATACCTTCTATATACAGAGACATAAGCTGTATTGTTTAAAATAGTTTTAATACATTAATAATAAAAATAGTCTCACTCTGGGACCTGGGTACTGGCTTTATTTCAGACAGTGAGCTTTCACACCATTTATGTCAGTTAAATGTAGCTAACATATTTGAACTACTTATTTTAACACCATTACTGTCTATATAACTTTATGTTCTGAACAGAAAGACATTTTCATCCAGAGTACATGTCATTCTCCAATTGTCAGCCAAAGTTAAAGTAAACTATGCTCTAGTGCTGTCCAATTAAAATGTGAACTAGTATTGCATAGCTGGTTTATAAGGTGTTTTTCAGTTCCATGAAAGATATTATCTACCCTCTACAATAGCTATTACATATTTAGAGTGACAGCCTTTAAAGTGGAAGATAAGAGTTATGGAGTTTTTATAATACAATTCATAATGTATGTGTTTATATTTAGCAACACAAATGTAATTGCTTGCTTTTTAGCTTGCATAACTACAGAAAAATTTCCGTGTCAACACAAATAATGCTCTGACGTAAAAGCCAATTACCAGTTTGCAGGTGAATATAGTATGCCACGGTAATACATAAAAAAACACAAATAAAATGGCAAATAAAAATTGGAAAAATGTGGCGAAAACCACTTTATAGTGTTGTAATTTTTAATACAATATAAAAAGTTTAATAGCAAAACACTCGCAAAAATAGACCACATAACAAAATGTGCATATAATCATTTGCCTCAGTGGCTCAAACCTACCGATCAACACCCACGCCAGTCCATAGTCCGCCTTAGAAACATAGAAAAATGTCGGCAGATAAGAACCTTTCGGCCCATCTAGTCTGCCCAATTACATGGATACTTTACCTGGATGTATCTTTTGTTTAGGATAGCCTTATGCCTATCCCATGCCTGCTTAAATTCAATTACTGTTTTGGCCTCTACCACTTCAACTGGAAGGCTGTTCCATGTATCCACCACCCTCTCAGTAAAATAATGCTTCCTGATGTTACTTTAAACCTTTGCCCCTCTAATCTAAGACTATGTCCTCTTGTTTTGCTACTTTGTTTCCTTTTAAATATACTCCCTTCCTCTACCTTGTGGATTCCCTTTACGTATTTAAATGTTTCTATCATATCTCCTCTGTCTCGTCTTTTTTCCAAGCTGTACATGTTAAGATCATTAAGCCTTTCCTGGTAACTTTTCTCTTTCAAGCCGTACACCATTTTAGTAGCCTTCTGGTAGAATAGAAATCTGATGGAGTGATCCGGCACAAGGTTCCCCAGAATCCCTGTTTGGCACACCGAAAAGACAGCTCAATGTGTTTCGTGAGGTCCAGTGACTCACTTCCACAGGATCATATTCCCAAATTTATTTATTACTTATTTATTTGCAAAGTATTTTACCAGGAAGGATACATTGAGATTGCTCTTGTTTTCAAGTATGTCCTGGGTTCAAGAACATTGAAATTTTACAGTTGTTACAGAAATACAAAGTAATAAATGCAAGATATTAGAATCAAAACACAAATATACAAATTAAACACAGAAAATAAATATGTAAGTAATATAGTCACTATGTTACATGTTTACAGGTGCATTCCGTATTGAGGTATGTTAATAGGGAGCTCTTGAGTGACTTAAGACTAGGGGAAGATTTGATGGCGTCTGGGAGGATATTCCATAATTGCGGTGCTCTGTAGGAAAATGAGTATTGTGGTACTGCAAGTAAGGTGCTGGTCCTGGATCGGAGGTTATAGGATGAGGGAACTGCTAGGGGAAGCAGCCTATTCAGGTAGGGTGGTAGCTTCCCTGAAAATCTCTTAAACACCAGGTTGGAAAGGTGAAGAGTGCGTCTAGATTCCAGTGACGGCCAGTTTAGCTCTTTTCACTAGGGATGTGCGTTTCGGGTTTCGGAATTTCGGAATTTTCACGAAATTTCCCGATTCGTGTTTTCAGATGCGGCCGAATTTCCGAAAAATTTTAGATCCGAAAATTTCAGATCCGAAATGTTTTCTGAGCCGAAACGAAATATTTTCGGATTTTTCGAATGGACTTGAAATGTGTCAAACGAGGAGAACAGATGTTCCGAAAAACGAAAATTTTCCGAAAAACGAAAATTTTGTAAAAACGAAAATTTTCTGAAAAAGGAAAATTTTTCGAAAAAACGAAAAATCGATACAAAAAACGGGCAAAATGGCACGAAAAATACGAAAAATGGTCGATATTCCGAAAAATGTGCAATTCGGAAAAACGAAAATTTCCAAAATTACGAAAAGTCGATACAAAAACCGAGCACAGTGACACGAAAATACGAAAAATGGTCGATATTGCGAAAAAAAAAAAGGACCCGAAAAACGGGCCGAACCGAATCGAATCGAAACCGAAATCGGTCGAAACGAGCCGAATCGAAAAGTTTAAAAATCCGAAAAATCAAACCGAATCGAACCGAAAAAAAAATCGGTGCACAAGCCTACTTTTCACATGTCACAGTGGTGGGTCATGTAGGTACATTGTAGCACAAAGCGGTAAAATGAGTTATACAATGTAGTAAGTTTCTGAAGGTGTGTTTGCGGGGCAGCTGCATACCCTACATCTCCGTATTCAATAGCTGGCATAAGCATTTGTTGTACAATCTGCTTTCTTACCGCAGGGCTCAGGCAGGATTTGTTTCTGTACAGGGCACCTAGTTTGGAGTAATGTTTAGATAAGAGTTTTTCAATGTGGGGGCCAAATGATAGATTTGGGTCTAACCACATACCTAGATATTTGAGAGAAGTAAAGAGACAAACAGAATATGTGACAACCCTTTAAAAAGAAACAATAAACAATAATACGTATCTTATTTTGCTCTAGGAACGTCTCCTCCTCTAAACGTTCAAGTGAGATCAGGTAAAAGTAGGGTAAGAGCAAATCTAGATAAACAATAAGAATAGCATGGCGTAATAACGTCACAACATTGACATATCACACTGGCCCCGTAAGGGTTGCAATCACAAAATTGCAGAAATATTCAGGCACATCAATAATGGCTGCTATCTGTTATCCCACTCTGGTCGCTTTTTGGAGTTGCCGGGCTCGGGACATAACCTCTGTGTTGCTTCCTTGGTGGAAAACAATACAGCTGCTGGCAATTGAAAGCGCTGGTGTAATCACCATATGAAGTCCCAATGGTCAGCAGAAGGACATATGCACTGACTCAATCGTAATTATAATGGAACTTTATTAAAACAATAAAATTGGGTAAAGTCACCAAAGATTCGACGCGTTTCGTGGTCTCTAACCACTTCCTCAAGAATCTCTATTTGAGAGAAGTGACTGTGGTCAGCGTGCCATTTGATTTTGTCCTGACACATGTTAGAGATTATTGACTTCTTTAATAGGTCAGGGATATATTAATTATGACGTATATTTTTCTTATTGTAGATATATATAGATATATATATTATTGACAGTGCCTCCAATACCAGTGGTATAAATTGGTATTTAACCCCTAAAATAGGGATTAATAACCAATCAATGAATATACGTCTTAACAAATATATGGCGCGTTATCCCGAGTTCTTTTGATGCTCTCTAGATATTTTTAAACACAATAAAATCAATAAAGATGATATGAGACTGCGTAACGGTAAAACAATTCAAACCAAAATTTATTCACACGTCAAGTTTCATACAATCGTATGTTATCAACGGATTAGCAAAATACAATTTACAAGTGATTATAGATCGTGATTAGTAGCGATACTGCGACACGCAATAATCTAATGGACAGATATTTTAGGTTTATAGACCGCACCACAGATATACATGCCTCAATTCTTAAACACCAAGCTCTATTCTATTCACTTAAACCTTTCCCCTTATAAACCAATCCTCCACCTGGCTAAGATAAACACTCAGTTACTGGGCATCACCTGCAGCACAATTTATTATTGTGGGGGCCTATTCACTAAATGCAGCTTCCTTCAGGGAGATACATAACACACTCGATAGGGAGACTATCTCTTCCACAGATCAATCACAGCACTTCATTCGATATACGTTTACCCAACGCTTCTTATTGACTTACGGTACATGCATTCAATCGAAAGGGCTGCAAGATGGATATGGAAGGAGTTATGCTAGGTTATGAGTGGGGCGGACGGCACTTGACATCTAAAAGCTATTCACGGTCCCAGCGTATCTCACTATAGGTATATAATTGATATTTTTAGATGTCCACAAACAGTATTCTCGGAATATAAATAATTTCACTAAAGTATGGCTCAAGTATGCAGCCGGTAATAGTTTCTCCCTTAGCAGTCCTCTGCAGGGGACTGGAAGGTGGAATTTACTATTCTGATTATTAGGCTCAAACAGCGAAATAATTCATTTATATTCCTTTAGTTTGTGATGGACATCTAAAATCAGGACTATGCAATTAGAAAATAGATATCATATTATTCAGGCATACTTTACCATCTGGTTAGTGAAGATAGAGTGGTGGAAGATTAGGGTGTGGTCGGTCTTAAAGGGGCGGCCGATGATAATTGCCTTTCTTCCCTCCAAGTGTCCCTCAGGTCTCTCCCCAAGCTTTTCTCAGTGTGTCTCCCTTCTGCTCTGGAGTGTCCTCTCTATATAGTGGTCTTCCGCCCAGTTTTAGATCTAGCCCATCACTATGTGGCCTCATTTGATTGGAGGATATATATATTCATCAACTCCAGGGGTCTGTCCAGGTGTTACCTGGCCAGCAGATGGCGCTCTCAGATCATCCATCAACCTTCTGCAGGAATTAATTTATGTGTTTGGCCAATCTTTTACTGGTTTGGGGTCTTTTATTCCTATATCCCGGGACTCCATAGATTTTATTAACAAATCAAAATTTATTTCTATTGTGGCATCGCCAGCATACTTCGCCACGGCGTGTGTGCATCTCATCCCCTTTACTTATATCCACAGGGATGTGTATGTGAGGGGATATCCATTCATTCATTCGTGGTATCGTTTTTAACATTCACACGTTACCCGACTTAATCGGCTTCATGCGGGTTAGTACACCAGACATTTGTAATAATCAACTGAATGTGGTAGGGCCTCTGTTTTTATAAGATGCTAAAATTATCAGTTCTAACTAATAAATATTCTCATACCATATAGTACATATTGCCGAATAGCATAGCATTACAAGCTGGTTTTACCCAAGCCATTTAACCTTCTTTGTTTTTTTTTTTTTTATTGGGCAACTCATTGTTCCATGTTACGTGGTCTTTCAGAGTTTCGATGTGACGAAATAAACACAATACTGAGATTTCTATCTTAGTTGTCCTTGTGTTCCCTTACTTTTAAACCATTTGATCTAACATCTGTTTGTTTCTCACAACCAGAATTAATTAAGGACAATGGATGTTTGCTGATAGATAACGAGTCTTGCTTGTTACATTGTCTTTAGAACGCATATTCTTGTTATATATTAACAACGCAGACAAGTTGTTTGTGTGACGCAATTCCTGGCCCCAAATTTAAACATTCCTGCGTTATAGAAATTTCATATCTAAAAAGGTCTGACACACATAGATGGGGATTTTGCAATTTATGTAGTTATGGTGCTGTTCTAAAGAGCATCGTTACCGTTTTGTCAGTATTTAAGAAAAGTTTGTTATCTGCAATCAACGTTTCTACCTCTGTGAATTGTTCTTGCAGCACAGCCTCCAGCTGTGGGAGATTTGGTTTGCTGGTATAGATTACAGTGTCGTCTGCGTACATGTGTACAGTTGAGGCTTTGCAGATGTTGGGCAGATCATTTATGAATATCGTGAATAGCAGGGGACCGAGTATCGAGCCTTGGGGTACTCCACACGTGTCTGGGAGGGGGAGGGAGGGAGGAGGTGCCAGAAATGGACACATGTTGTGATCGGTTGGATACATACGATTGAAACCACAACACAGGCCTCCTGGATCAGAACAACACAGGCCTCCATCGTTCAACTAAGTAACTTTTCTCAGCAAGGTGATTCTCAGACTGATTTCTATTGCCCATACTTAGCATCCTATGCTTTTGATTGTTTACTATTGACTGCACTGTAATTTGTCAGTGTGTGTGTATATAATGTTTATATAGTGTGCGCGTGGGTGGGTGGGTGTGTGTGTATATATATATATTTTAAATGTATATCTCTCCATATGTATTCAGTCCTGTGTATTCAGACCTAATTGCTACTCTGTATATATGTATGCACGTTTCACTCTATGTATTCCGTTTATGTGCAGTTAGGCATATTTGATACATTGTACAATTTCCATTACAAGCCATTTGTTCTTATCTCTCCCCCCCCCCGTTCTGAACTACCGAGTTTACAAATTTTATTGCACCCCAAACCACTCTCTGATCTTATGTGTACTTTTATCTCAGCAAGCAAACTGCCATCACTTCCACACCCATTAAACCCAGGTAAGCACCTCATTCTGGCTTCTCCTGGACTTTGTTCCCGCGAATCTCTAAGCTGTTACATTTGTGTAAGATCAGCTGTAACCCAGGGTAGATGGGCCCCTTTTACTCGCACTTTACGCAGTGGGGAATGGGAATTCCAGACTTGTAGGAGCTCAGATTGAAAGTATTCAATTGCACAATCCAGGTCTGGGATTGGGTTTAGTCTGTACCATGGGAGCTGTTTAAGATCATTTAGGAGGGATTCTAGATTAAATTTCTTGAGAGACCTGGTGATTATTATCTTTGGGGGAGATTTTGTGGCCTTTATTTTGCGCACGCAGTACACTAGACAGTGGTCACTGAAGCTATTATGGAGAACGCCTGCCTCCTGTATTCTATCAGGACATGAAGAGAGAATACAGTCCAGCAGGGTATGATTAGGGCTCTTCATATTAATGCGAGTGGGGGAGGAGATTAATTGAGTTAGTTGCAAGGCCTTAAACAGTGAGCAGTGTTTATTGGCTTTAGGATTCAGCCAATCTGTATTAAAATCGCCAAGGACCAGCAGTTCATTTTTTTGGTTATGTGCAAGTAAGTTATTAAGGATTTGAGTTATCTCAGAGAGGGAGTGCACTGGAGAGCTCGGTGGGCGATAGAATCCTGCAACAATGATTGATTTACTGAAAGGGATCTCAATTGTACCAGAGAAGAAGTCAAAGGTGGCCAGGGAGCTAGAATTCTGTAAAGGGGTGAACTTTATGGACTCATCAACATAAATAGCAATTCCTCCTCCTATCTTTACCCTGTTCTTTCTATAACACAAATACCCCTGTATTGATATGTCAGAGTCGGGTACTTTTGGGGTTAACCATGATTCTGTGAGCACAATGACTTTGGGTTTGTAATAGCAGCACCAGGCTCGCAGCTCATCCAGTTTAGGGAGTAAACTGCGGATGTTGCAGTGCACAAATGAGAGGCCTTTTTTAGTGGGGAGACTAAAGGTTGTATCAACTATAGGACCAGGGTTAGATTCCACATCGTTTGCCAGGGAGAGTAGCAGAATAAATAGGAATTTGGGCAGAGTTTTCTTTTGGTAATAATGTACAGTTTTAAATCTCTGTGTTGGGGTAGGAGGGCTGGACTTTGGCACTCTCCACCAGCACTCAGCTGATAGTTTAGAAGAACCAAGCAGGCCATGGTGTACTAGGACTTGTTTTCCATCCTGGGGCAATTGGAAAGGTGTATAGAAGGAGAGGGTAGTTTTGGAGAGACCGGAGGAGAAAGAAAAGAGAAGGAACAGTGGGGTAAACATTCTAGAGAGAGGTGGGGTGAGAGTAGGTGGGTGGGTAAGAGTAAGTCTGGGAGCAGAGAGGAAGCGGGGAGTTAATGAGGGAATTGAGTGCAGGTGCGTGAGGAGTGAGGTAAAATAGATAGGTAGTGGTCATATGATGGGAAGGTATAAACTAAATGCGAACCATCGAGTGGGGTGGGTGAGGGGCGGGTGGGGTGGGTGAGGTGGGAACAAAGTCCAGGAGAAGCCAGAATGAGGTGCTTGCCTAGGTCTAATGGGTGTGGAAGTGATGGCAGATTGCTTGCTGAGAAAAAAGTACACATCAGATCAGAGAGTGGTTTGGGGTGTAATAAAATTCGTAAACTCAGTGGTGCAGAACGGGGGGGAGATAAGAACAAATGGCTTGTATTGGAAATTGTACAAGGTATCAAATATGCCTAACTGCACATAAACGGAATACATAGAGCGAAACATACATACATATACAGAGTAGCAATTAGGTCTGACTGAATACACAGGACTGAATACATATGGAGAGATACACATTTAAAATATATATACACACACACACACTATATAGAACATTATATACACACACGCTGACAAATTACAGTGCAGTCAATAGTAAACATTCAAAAGCATAGGAGGCTAAGTATGGGCGATAGAAATCAGTATGAGAATCACCTTGCTGAGAAAAGTTACTTATTTGAACGATTGAGGCCTGTGTTATTCTGATCCAGGAGAAGCCAGAATGAGGTGCTTGCTTGGGTCTAATGGGTGTGGAAGTGATGGCAGATTGATTGCTTGCTGAGAAAAGTTACTTATTTGTAGGGATGTGCGTTTCGGGTTTCGGAATTTCGGAATTTTCACGAAATTTCCCGATTGGTGCATTCAGATTCGGCTGATTTTCCGAAAATTTTCGGATCCGAAAACAGCAGATCCTAACAAATTTCCGAGCCGGAATTTTCGAATGGACTAGAAATGTGTAAAATCTAAATCAATTTACGTTCCATTTGTGATTTCGGCTCCATTCCTGATTTCGGTTCCATTTCAGTAATTTCAGACATCGTATTTTTCGGTTATATCGCTGATTCTGTAATTTTGTATCATTCCCATCTCAATGTATCCTTCCTGGAAAACCAGAGAAATCTCAATGTATCCTTCCCGGGAAACCAAATAAATCTCAATGTATCCTTCCCGGGAAACCAGAGAAATCTCAATGTATCCTTCTTGTAAAACATGAGAAATCTCAATGTATCCTTCCTGGAAAATCAGAGAAATCTCAATGTATCCTTCCCGGGAAACCAGAGAAATCTCAATGTATCCTTCTTGTAAAACATGAGAAATCTCAATGTATCCTTCTTGTAAAACATGAGAAATCTCAATGTATCCTTCCTGGAAAATCAGAGAAATCTCAATGTATCCTTCCCGAGAAACCAGAGAAATCTCAATGTATCCTTCCCGGGAAACCAGAGAAATCTCAATGTATCCTTCCTGGAAAACCAGAGAAATCTCAATGTATCCTTCCTGGGAAACCAGAGAAATCTCAATGTATCCTTCTTGTAAAACATAAGAATTTCAAAGTATCCTTCCCGGGAAAACAGAGAAATCTCAATCTATCCTTCTTGTAAAACATGAGAAATCTCAATGGCAGAATTATCGTATCGGCAGAATTATCGTATCGACAGAAATATCGGATGCGAAAAACCATTAGTTTACGTCAAAACGAATAGACACTTTGAAATGAGGAGAACAGATGATCCGAAAAACAGGAAATTTTCCGAAATCACGAAAAAAGTTGATACGAAAAACGAACTGAAACGAAACAGAAATCGGCCGAAACGAGCCGAAACAAAAATTTACAAAATCCGAACGAACCGAACCGAATTGAACTGAAAAAAAAATCATTGCACAAGTCTACATATTTGAACGATGGAGGCATGTGTTGTTCTTATCCAGGAGGCCTGTGTTGTTCTGATCCAGGAGAAGCCAGAATGAGGTGCTTGCCTGGATCTAATGGGTGTGGAATTGATGGCAGATTGCTTGCTTGCTGAGAAAAGTTACTTATTTGAACGATGGAGGCCTGTGTTGTTCTGATCCAGGAGGCCTGTGTTGTTCAAATGAAGTTCAGTCCCCTTTTTAAAGCCCATTAGGTCCAATAAAAATGGAAACAATAGATTGCAGCTTTCCGAAATCACGAAAAAAAGTCGATACGAAAAAGGTACCGAAACGAACCGAACCGAAACGGAAATCGGCCGAAAATGAGCCGAAACAAAAATTTACAAAATCCGAACGAACCGAACCAAACCGAAAAAAAAATTGTTGCACAAGTCTACTTATTTGAACGATGGAGGCATGTGTTGTTCTGATCCAGGAGGCCTGTGTTGTTCTGATCCAGGAGAAACCAGAATGAGGTGCTTGCCTGGGTCTAATGGAAGTGATGGCAGATTGCTTGCTTGCTGAGAAAAGTTTCTTATTTGAACGATGGAGGCCTGTGTTGTTCTGATCCAGGAGGCCTGTGTTGTTCAAATGAAGTTCAGTCCCCTTTTTAAAGCCCACTAGGTCCAATAAAAATGGAAACAATAGATTGCAGCTGTTTCACTTTCAAATCAAATGGCCGGCGTAACGTCATTTCCAGAAGACATTCTTCTCATCCGAGCATGCGAGCCAGTCTCCGGTCTTCATCTGTACCACGCATGCTTGTTTCCCTTCAATCGGAGGACACTTATAGTATATGAACAGTTTTACTTTAGTTTCAGCTCTCTGCTGATTCCCACAATCTCAGTAAAATCATAAGGGGAGTCAGGATCATCTTCTCCCACTTCCGTCACCTGAAGTAGAATCTAAAAAGGAAATAGTACAACGGAAAATAGAAAAATATATATATATTATAAAAATCTACTGGGGATCGAACGGGACAAAATAGCCTCTGGCTTCCACCTTCAATACAGAACACTGCGTACACATATTTTCTGAAAATAATGCTCCAAATATAATCGGTATTCCTTGCTGACACTTGTCAATGTAAGTAATAGTTTGAAGATAGCACTTGTATGTAATGTTTTTATGGGAGGACGTCCTCAAATTTAGCAGGTGATGCTGAATTGGGAAATATGTGTTCACAAACCTCAGGAACAGGGGTAATAATGAAACGCAGAAAAATCCCATGCGCACCTTAACTATTTTAGACACTGTAGCTTAACTGTGTATCTTAGATGAAAAACAACTGCAGCACAGGTAAATAACCTTATATAGCATCTTAATGCATAATTTCGTACCCTTATGGGTTTCAAATACAGTGCAATGGCATATTTGCTTGTTTGTTTGCAAAGTATTTTACCAGGAAGGATACATTGAGATTTCTCTCGTTTTCAAGTGTGTCCTGGGTTCCATTGAATTTTTACAGTAGGTGCAGAAATACAAAGTAATAAATGCAAGATATTAAAAACAAAACACAAATATACAGATTAACACAGAAAATAAATACTGTATGTAGGAAATATACTCACTATGTTCCATGTTTACAGGTTCATTTTGTATCAAGGTATATTAATAGAGACCTCTTATGTGACTTTAGACTGGGAGAAGATTTGATGGTGTCTGGGAGGTTATTCCATAATTGTGGCGCTCTGTAGGAAAATGAGGATCGAGCCACTTTCTTTATGTATTGTGGTATTGCAAGTAAGACGCATGTCATGGTTTTGAGGTTATAGGATGAGGGAACTGCTGGGGGAAGCAGCCTATTCAGGTAGGGTGGTAGCTTCCCAGAAAAGCTCTTAAATACCAGGGGCCCTATCACCTGGCGTGCCTATAAATACAATGAGCATATGCCATGTCTGACTGTGTTCGTGTATCCCATACTTAGATGCAGGTTCCCAGGGAGGAGAAGGAGTGAAGGGAAGGAGGAAGAAAGGAGAGGGACAGAGATGTCTACAGGTGACAAGAAGAGGCGTAGAGGCTGGAAGGGAAGCAGCATAGGCCTAGAGAAGAGAGGTGCAGGGGTGTTGATGGTAGACATGTAGAGAGGGAGAGGAGGCCCAGGGCTGATGAGGACAGGAGAGGAGGCCCTGGCTTCATGAGGAGAAGAGTACGAAAGGTCATGGGGCGAGGAAGTCTGAGAGTAGATGTGCTGAGCAAGGGAGGAGAACTGACAGGAGTCCTGTAGGGGGCATTAGTAGAGACAGGGAGGCGAGGAGTGACAGGCCAGGCCAGGCCCATCTACACAAGGGTCAGCTTCTGGGCAAGGGTCAGAGCAGGCAGTTAGTGCACATTCACAGTCCTCAACGTAAACCCAAAAGAGCTCAGCAGGACGCCAACGCGAGGAAAGCTACACCCACCCGAGGAAAAAGATACTCTTATCCAGGTGTATGTTGAGAGAGCTCACCAGATCACTGATGTTTCCATCACTGGAAACCTGCGTCTATGATTGTGGAACAAGATCCAGCCAGCAGTGTGTGCGTTGGGCAAGCATCGGAGCATCGAGTCCATTAAACACCGATTCCAAGACTGCAAGCAGGAATTGAAGGCCAAGATGTCGCAGGAGAAGCGGGACCTCATGGAGACTGGCGGTGGCCCACCAAGGTGCTATGTCTATGGTCGCTGGGAGGAATTGCTCGTGACAAATTCCAGAACTAAGTGTCAGTGGCATTAACCAACCAGTGGACAGCAGGCACATACAAATCCCCGAGGGTAAGTAATACTGTTTCTCTGATTTGTGATAGTATTTTATTCTCTCCCAGGCTATGTTTTATACTGCTTTTGTATCCACATAATTTGGAATACAATTCCCATGATGCTCTTTCACTCAATTGCTCTGTCACCCAATTACATCATGGGAGGTGTAGTCCAATAACATGTGAATGTGCAAGCTTGAACAACATTAATAAAGATAGTAAGTACACAAGGAATGTTTAAATTAGCTTCACAAACATTTTGTAGCCTACTTGATAACTGACAGGCAGTTCAAACTGTTAAAAAGAGCGGTCAAATGTAATGTGATGTCTTAAAATATTAAGTTGCTGTGTCCACTTAGCTTAAACTATTCTTCTAAAGGGCACCCTCTGCCAGATGTTTTCCTTTTTTAGGCCCATATCTGCTAAACTGTATTATGCTCTGAGGCCAGATTGATCAAAGCATAAAATGGTTAGCAGATGTGTCCCTAATTATCTTCTAAAGTGTCCTTTTACTGCTGTCTTATGATAGTTCACAGTCACCCGTTTATCCAACTTTTAGCATAAAGCATATTTTCAATCATTATGGGTCAGTTATTGTTTTATTTTTTAGCAGGCTATTTGAATTACTATATGTTCCTAATTCTAGGGATTTGGAGATTTTCTAGACCATTTTTGAACTTCAGTGCGTTTCAATTAATAGCATTAATTTCTTTTGGAGGTTAGACATTTGACTATGTATTGTCATTTCTTGTCTTGCTGTTGTTAATTTGCTATTATTCAAAAAGGTCAATTATCTATTTCAAATATATTTGCTAACTAACACCATGCTGGCACATGAGTCTCTGTGACTCTTTGTAGTATAGCCACAGATTGTGTAGATAGTCAAGTGTTTGTTATACTGTATTAAATATACTCTTCTCCATTCACAGCTACACAAAGTCACCTGCGCAGTGTAGCAGCAGCAGCGTCACCACAGACATCACCCGCTGTCAAGCTTTCTGTTTTTTTGCACAATCTTCCCGCTTGAAAGGAAATTCAAACATCGACACTTGAAATAATAACTGGATTCCACTCTTCATTCGCTTGCATTTAAGTTTAATTTCAGTAAATTGTGGGGTAAATTAAGTTGCTGTAGATTGATTAGGTGAATAGGTGAATAGTTGAGTAGATGAATAGTTGAATAGTGATGAATAGATAGCTGAATTAAAGTGATGAGTATCTTAGCGATTAGAATTAGAATTAGCGATGGGATTAGCGATGAATTAAAGTGATGACTTAAAGGTGAAAAACCTTAAACAGCAAGAAATACAGAAATTGTATAAATACATTGCACATACAATCATGGCCAAAATTGTTGGCACCCCAGACATTTTTCCAGAAAATCAAGTATTTCTCACAGAAAAGTATTGCAGTAACACATGTTTTGCTATACACGTGTTTATTCCCTTTGTGTGTATTGGAACAAAACAAAAAAAGGGAGGAAAAATAGCAAATTGGACATAATGTCACACAAAACTCCAAAAATGGGCTGGACAAAATTCTTGGCACCCTTTCAAAATTGTGGATAAATAAGATAGTTTCAAGCATGTGATGCTCCTGTAAACTCACCTGGGGCAAGTAACAGGTGTGGGCAATATAAAAATCACACCTGAAAGCAGATAAAAATGAGAGAAGTTTACTTAGTCTTTGCAATGTGTGTCTGTGTGTGCCACACTAAGCATGGACAACAGAAAGAGGAGAAAAGAACTGTCTGAGGACTTGAGAACCAAAATTGTGGAAAAATATCAACAATCTCAAGGTTACAAGTCAATCTCCAGGGATCTAGATTTGCCTTTGTCCACAGTGCGCAACATTATCAAGAAGTTTGCAACCCATGGCACTGTAGCTAATCTCTCTGTGGGTGGATGGAAGGAAAAATTTATGAAAGGTTGCAACGCAGGATAGTCCGGATGGTGGATAAGCAGCCCCAAACAAGTTCCAAAGAAATTCAAACTGTCCTGCAGGCTCAGGGAGCATCAGTGTCAGCGCGAACTATCCACTGACATTTAAATGAAATGAAACGCTATGGCAGGAGACCCAGGAGGACCCCACTGCTGACAGAGACATAAAAAAGCAAGACTACAGTTTGCCAAAATGTACTTGAGTAAGCCAAAATCCTTCTGGGAAAACGTCTTGTGGACAGATGAAACCAAGATAGAGCTTTACGGTAAAGCACATCATTCTACTGTTTACTGAAAACAGAATGAGGCCTACAAAGAAAATAACACAGTACCTACAGTGAAATATGGTGGAGGTTCAATGATGTTTTGGGGTTGTTTTGCTGCCTCTGGCACTGGGTGCCTTGAATGTGTGCAAGGCATCATGAAATCTGAGGATTACCAGAAGATTTTGGGTCATACTGTAGAGCCCAGTGTCAGAAAGCTGGGTTTGAGTCCGAGATCTTGGGTCTTCCAGCAGGACAATGACCCCAAACATACATCAAAAAGCACCCAGAAATGGATGGCAACAAAGCACTGGAGAGTTCTGAAGTGGCCAGCAATGAGTCCAGATCTAAATACCATTGAACACCTGTGGAGAGATCTTAAAATTGCTGTTGGGAAAAGGTGCCCTTCCAATAAGAGAGACCTGGAGCAGTTTGCAAAGGAAGAGTGGTCCAAAATTCCAGGTGAGAGGTGTAAGAAGCTTATTGATGGTTATAGGAAGCAACTGATTTCAGTTATTTTTTTCCAAAGGGTGTGCAACCAAATATTAAGTTAAGGGTGCCAAGAATTTTGTCCAGACCATTTTTGGAGTTTTGTGTGACATTATGTCCAATTTGCTATTTTTCCTCCCTTTTTTTTGTTTTGTTCCAATACACACAAAGGGAATAAACACGTGTATAGCAAAACATGTGTTACTGCAATACTTTTCTGTGAGAAATACTTGATTTTCTGGAAAAATGTCTGGGGTGCCAACAATTTCGGCCATGACTGTAACTTCTGTGCCAGTTTCATATACATTCACTAGCACACACTTCTAGAATATCATTACTGCCAAACTATGTTTTAACTTAAAGAAAACAGACATGAAATGAGCTATTATAAAGACTGCATGTGGAATCTCCTCACAATGAGCATGAAATAGATCTAAAAAAGTTAACTGACTGCATTTATTACTGAACTGGCTCAATTCATTTTCTGTACATGACTGTGACACAATCCTTTCCTACATATGACTGTGAAAATAGTATTTTAGCTCACCGGCTCCACTCCAGGATTTGAAGATGCTTGTAAATCTGTGCACTTTGTTATGTCCAGGTTGCCTACCTCATGGCATGGCATGGAGCTCTCAGATGGCCCCTCCCTTCCTCTACAGCTCTGTCTGAGGCTGCTGGAAAGCCTGACCTCTGCTCTGACTGGCTGACCCTAACTGGAGCTGAATTGCATGCAGGGACAAGTAGTTCTCACAGACTCTTGCAGATTTCAATTACATAAACTGAATTACAGTCATTTTATTATCCCACTTGCTTGTACATTAGCTAACTATTCTGTACCACTGCAGTTTGATTTGACACCCGCATACTCCATAGATTTTTACACTGGCTCTCCATACACTGGCTCGCAATCAACATCCTTCTTGGATATTCTCTGTGATGAGGACTTTTTTTCTCGAAGCCTTGCCGGGGCATAGTCTGCAGGACAATCGTCTGGTAGCTATTTGTCACTTGGGAACATGACAAGAATAGCACATGGCTTCACTGCTGTACCTGCTGCTGCGACACCCGAGAAGGAAAATCCTGCTATGCCGCCATCGCCTCTCTACCAAAGAGGAAAACGACCATCCGATTGGTCACCTCTGGCATTTCCTCCAGACGACGTGGACGTCCCGTCTCCAAAAGGGATTGCGCAAGTGAAAACGTTGTTAGAAAAAAATGATTTTGTTTTAGAATCTTAATACTGCTTTATTTCATTTTTTTAAGTTGCATTTAATGCATTTGGGAATACATACATTTGTATGTTTCAAAATTGTTCACACTTGGTATAATGGCTTTCTATTTGTTTCTCAATTTTTAGGGGGATAGTGCGATTTTAGTCGCAAACTTTTCATAATCAGTATGAAATACTGTACAGTATATTGTGTCCCTGTTCAGGTTTGCAGATTATTTGTTCACACCTGTACATGTTGTCAGACCAATGAAAAAAATTGTAAATTTTTTTTTCAAAATAAAATTTTGAAATAAAAAAAAAAAGAAGAAGATGTGTTCTTTACACATCAAATCCTGCTGTATGCCACTTCATTCGCAAATTCACACTATGACCTATCATCACATTAATCGATCCCAAACCATATTGTATACTGCACGTGTAACATCCATAATCCACATTACAGCATCTTTACTCTGTTGTTGCCTTTACCCATCCCTGTTGATTCCAGGTTCAAAACCACTTCACAGTTCTTTTGCTGAAACCAAGATGTGCAAAGTCCCCTACATGTACAGTTCACAATCAATATACTGAATCTTCATAGTGACAAATCACGTCTCCACACTACTGAACTAATATAATATAGATCCACTATATTGCGTAATTGTAAAAAAAGACAAGTGCTTGTTGATGTAAAATAATATAATGTTTTAACTGTCATGTTATTGACACATGCTGATTTATGTTTAAGTAACTTCTCTTCAGTAACTTATTGAAGAGGTTCCTCATTTGTTGCCTACCCATCTACAAAAGAAAAGTGTGTTAATTAAAACTAATGAATGGTAAGAACAACTAAAAGTGTGTCAATTGTCATGTTTGACACAACCAAAATTGTCTTGCTAATACTGCCAATTACAATCTCTTGCGTGTAATTGTCTCTCTCTATGTCCCATTTGAAATGTCTGAAAAACCTTTACCAAACTTGAAAATCGGAGGTGATTGAAGCTATAAACCTTGCACTACTTCTTTAATAAAATTATTTTTTTAGTAAGAATATGTCTCTGTAATTTCTAAAATCTGACCATTTTTATGAGATCTGACTCTAAGGCTGGTGTCAGACAAGCACACTATGTGCGCCGTATTGACGTGCGTCCTAGTGTCCGTCGCAGCGTTGTGGGCCAGCCACATGCTGTTGTGCATGCAAGAATTGCACGAATTGCTAGTCTCCCTGTCGAAGCGCTATGACTTGCGTTCGACAGGGCTGCAAAGTGCAATCCTCCATATGAGGACCGAGTCTTGCAGTGCTGAGAGCACTAACTGCAGTCAGCAAGGTGGCCAGACGGGCGTCAGAGTGAAAGGAACGTCCACTCTCACGGACGTTCCTTCCGTTCTTAAAAATGCTTCTCTGACAGCAGCCTTAGGTTAAATGTCTGCCTAGCATATGATTCTTCTTGCATGTCATCTGTATACTCACAATGAATGTCAATATAGATGTCTCCCATGTTATCCTGCAGGTCACTATCCATTATGATCTATATGGTTACACATACACATATCTTTATAGTTAGAGATACACATCATTCACAAATGCCTGAGTGCACATTTACAAAAGGCACTAAAAACCTGCTTGTATTTGAGGGAATTGTGGGCTAACCTGAACCAATGTGGGCATGGATGGCCTTAAGATCTGTTTAATTAGACACATATAATCATTTACAGATGATGGCCTTTACATGAAAAATTCAGCCTTGCTGCATGTTTAAACCATCCACTGCAGCTCATCAATCCCAACTGGAAGCCCAGGTAAGAAGCCACCATTGTCCTGCTACAGCATATGAAATTATACATGTTTCTGGACAAGACTGATCCATTTGGTCCTCTCTGCAAGATCTTTCATAATGTGTCCCTTTATACATGGTCCTGATGGTCACATGAATACTCAATTTATGCTATATGTCATTATTAGGATATAAATAATAAAATGATGGACTCACCAAATAGCCAGCCTTCTGGTATGTATCCATCCTCTACGTCAGATGGCACAGAGGAATTCTGCAGTATATATGCATCATGGGCACTGCCAGAAAATGCAGCAAACAGTGACATGCTGTGCAGATTGGCATCACAGACCATTTAAACATTTATGGAATGGAAGTGCTTGCGAAATATATATATATATATATATATATATATATATACAGCGCATAGGGTCACAACAGCCACATCACTGAACAGGTCCATTACTATGGTGTATGGTGCCAAGAGGACACTTGTGCTGCGTTCCTTATGATAGGTTGTTAATTGCTTGTTGATTGTCTTTTCATTTGGTGCAAGTTTTTTATTTTCTTTTGGCTTGTTTTCTCCTTTACCATCAGTTAACATCAGCGTTTAGCAGTAGGTAAAATTTTTGAGATTAGCTTCGGCGCTAAAATTAGCACCGGGCTCAAACAATCTGCTCGTTAGAATAGCGCAAGTGATCTCTAGTGCTGCCCATGTTAAGTATAGGACACAGTAAGTACAGTAAGCTCGCGCTACAAATCGTTAATTACCTCATGCTAAGTGGTTTTTGCCGCTTGTAGTGAGTGGAAAACGATCTGTTAGTCAGGCGCTAGACTGAATTTAATAGGAAAAAAGGGTGTCATCTGCGCTTGTTTCTATATAGTTCCATGTGCAACAAAATACAAGAGGTTTTAGTTTGCTAGAATGGCCAGTTTTGTTGCACATAGAACTATATAGAAACGAGCGCAGCTGACACCTTTTTATTCCTGTTATGTTTTATGCATGAACTAGGTTGTTACTCTTGGTTGTTAAAGCCGCTCTGGTGAGTATAGGCACGACGCCATGCTTTCTGTATGCTAGACTGAATTTACCTGGCGCTAATGCGAAAAGGTTGACGCTAGGGTTAGCTCACACCAGGTGATAGTGCCCCAGGTTGGAAAGGTGAAGGTTGTGTCTAGATTTCAGCGACCGTCAGTTTAGCTCTTTTAACATGCCACAATGGTGGGTCATGTAGTTACATTGTAGCACAAAGCGGCAGAATGAGTTATACAATGTAGTAAATTTATGAAGGTGCGTTTGTGGGGCAGCTGCATACACTACATCTCCCTGCCCCGAGACTCTAACAGGAGTAATGAATAGATTGCTTCATATTTTAAAGAAATGCATGTGTGGCATTGATGTGACCAAAGCACAGCCCTCAGCAGCACTTTAAAATGCCTACCAGTCCTACATCCTGCAGGGTCGAGGATCGGGTAGGTGGATCTGTTCTGCTGTTTCTTCGCTTTGATAATCCCATATACTACCGCTTTGAGGTTATGAAAATAGGATGTGATATATATCAGTGGGCTCATGGCATAGTAGAGCATATGAGAAGCCCTACGGTTCATGTCTTCTGAGACTCAGGGGGGTTAAATTGACTCTAATCCTTGAATGCATTTTACCCTTCAGATACATAATGACATACTGGCTGCTAAACTATTTACATGGATAAGGAAGGTGAAAGGTGAGAGATGGGGGAGATTGAAGACTACACTATTTCATAGGCAAGAAAATTCCTGCAGTAAAAATGACAAATGTCAGATATTTTAAAGTATACCACCAATTCAGCACAAGCTCATTTTGACCAATTTGAACAAAAATGAATGGTAGGCATTTATTTTAACAATGTAGTTTTTCTCCTCGTCTAGGCAAGCTTTCATTTCTACGGCTCAGCAGGGCATACACATTACGTATTTAGAGAAGCACTTAGGTGGTCGGATCTCAATATAAGAGATATTAACACTTATTCTGTAAATTGTTAAAGGAGTTTGTATAAGTATGTCTCCAGAAGAAAGTATTAGGAAAATTCAATTATATGGATAGAAGGATAACTTTTTTTTTTTTTTTTTTGCATTTATGAATATTTCAGGCTGAAATTTAAGTTTCTCAGACAAAGAAAAATCACCTTTATAAAAAAATGCCCTTCACCTTTCCTACCACCCAGGTGCAGAGTAAAAACGAGATTTGCACATGAATATAATGATCGCTTTTAAACAAGATTCTGAAATGTAGAAAGAAGCAGACAAATTGGGGATTTGGGATAAGGCTAAAGATTAGTAAATGAAAATTTAAATAGCACCATAACAAAAGCCCCCCCCCCCAACATCTAGCTAAAATCGGATCAGAATTGCTGGCTCGTATATTTCTATGGCTTCAAGACTGAAATGTGGCACGCTCCAAATTTCCAGGGATATAACAGAGCTTAGAGTATGCAGATAATGTTTAGGCTTAAGTTTTCTGGGAAAACGACTTACTCCATATGTCCATAAGCAAACGTTCCAGTTGTTTGCAATAGTTTAAGCCTCAAGTACCCAAGGCAGTGATTAATCACATTTGTATTATCTCAGGTGTGTTAGTATGAAGACCAGGCATGAAGAAGAAATTATCTGCCATAGAATACATTATTTGAAAATATAATATCAGAGTATGGGGTGATTGTTGGTTGCTCTGTGAGCAGCTGCATTGAGGTATTTGTTAAACTTTTTAAACTCAAAATACTTTGAATGATGTAATTAAATTCAGAATCTTGGTTTATATTCTGCTATCTCATCTGATCATATTTACCAAGGCTGTGCGAATGATGTGTCCTGTAAGAGTATGCAGCAGACAATGCTCACTGCTTTCTTAGCAATTATAATTTGTGTATTTGTGTTGTTTTTAATATCTTGCATTTTATTACTTTGTATTTCTGTACCTAATGTAAAAATTCAATGTTCTTGAACCCAGGACATACTTGAAAACAAGAGAAATCACAATGTATCCTTCTGGTAAAATACTTAATAAATAAATAAATATAACCTCAGCACAACCAAGTGATTTTCCATAAAACCACTGGCAGGACCCTGTGGTTTAATGTAGGGCTGAAACAACTAATCAATTAATCGGCAACTCGATAAATAAAATAGTTGTCAACTATTTCCATTATCGATTAATCGGTGTTGATTAATCGTCCTGTGTACAGCACACACTGTTTAGAGTCAGACCAAGTTAAACATAAATAACCTCAGCTTCAGAGCTGATTGGAGAAGATGCGCCACTGCTTTACGCGGTATGATTTAGTTCTAGGGTTATGTCAGACACAACCAGTTTGTTTTGATTCCGTTTACAACAGTAGCAGAACTATAGCACAAACAATAGGATACTGCCACTGGGTGAATGAGCTGTAAGTAAGTATAGGTAAACCTACTTCCTTTTTCCTGTGCCCTTTTCTTAAAGGCAAAAACGTCAGGCACCTGGTAATATTATTGGGAGTACCGGACCCTCCCATCACTCTCATGCGCTCCTCAGAACAAAGCCAGGATAAGTGGTCCTCCAGACATAGCCAGAACAAGCAAATATAATTAAAATCGTACTTTTTTAATAACAAAATATATAACATCATAAACGCGTTTCGCTACTTAGCTTCCTCAGTAGGTATATATCACTATGTAGATTCTTATGTAAGATTTTTACATGCATAAGGGAAACCTCTTTTACCTAGTGATCGTTTACGGCTCTAAATAACAATATGGTTAACACACAGGCAGTTATGTATTTCATTATCTTACATAAAGCAGCTGGGGTAAATGGGTAGATGAAAAGGGTAACATTGTTTTATATATATCAAGCCTTCAAGTTCTATGGGTTAATGATTGCTCTGCTGTAACTCTTTTTCATGGAAACCTTTTTAGAAATTCTAATTTCCCCATGGATATCAACTGGAAATGAAGGTTATACGACAGCATCTGAAGTTAGAGGCATCACAATAGAGAATATGGTCTCACCAGATAATACACACAATTGGCCCTTTTACTATGAACCATGGTTTTCTGAAATAAATATTTATAAAATTACATTTACCTGAAACAAGGGATGCAAAGTTAACACTTACATTTAGCAAACAACACCAATTTCACAAAAAAATGTGTGCCTGAGTTAGTTAAAAGCTTATTTATTATGTTACCTGTGTTTTTTTAATCTTTACAAAAATTGCAAATTACACAAAATTGCTGGGATGAAAGGTTCTATACTATAGGTGGTGACCTCTACCTTGCACAATTAGAAATTAAAACTAAATTATAAGCGGACAAGCACAAATGGCTTTCGATTCAAATACAATAAAGGTGATAATGAAGATAAATAAAAATAATTGTCAGATATCCTGCTTATCAGTATTTGTAGTGATCATGATAAAAGGAAAAGTCAAACAGTTGCAAGAGAACTTAATTCTTGAAGCACTCTTACAAGTTGCGCCACTAGCATAAAGTCTTAACTCTCAACCCATTGCCATTCCCTGTTGTCATCTAAGTGTTATTGAGTATGTATGACTCTACTAATATTTATAAAGTTAATATTTTTCTAGATGACTTCATTAAGAAAAATAAAATTAAAAGTAGTTTGCTGTAAATTAGTATGAAATTATGTATTAAAGCATCAGTTTTCCCACAGGTTTTATGATTTTGTATTTTTCTTTTAATACCATGTAGGTTTCAATCTAGATTCATAACATTTAATTTCTGAGGTTCTATTGCTCATTCATTCTAAACAAAAATGCATTGTAACTAATGTTTCAAGTGATAGAAGGTGGAGTGGGTGACTCAAAAGTATTGAGAAGACATACTATTAATTCATATTTTAAATATAAATTGCAGAAATCAGTAGTAAATAATCCGATTTGCAATTTAGCTTCTAAGCTAAAATGTTCTTTTTTTGCCATTATTTTCTTGTTGGCTGGCTCCTGCTTTTATGTAGCTTGGGGACCACACGTCATGGTTCTTGTGGTATTGCCGAAAGCAACCATAGAAACAGAATTTGACAGGCTCTCGGGGACCTACCGTTGTCACTGACAACCCTTTTCAATAGCCTGATGAAGACATCACATGCCAAGGAAGACATGAAAACACAGTTAAAGCCTTCTGCGATGCTAGGGTCTTTGTTTTAACAGGCTATTATTTTGCAGCTAAAGGCTGCTCACTGCTTGGGAGCCTCAGCACTTTCCTTTAATCAGATGTTTTTGTGGATGAAACATTAAACATGTTTATTAGTAAGTAAAGCAGATGTGTAATCAGGACTTTTATCTGCAGGACAGACTACTAAGGATTTAAAAAATGGTACATAAGATGACTTTATATTTTATTCAGGAGCAGGATTGCAGTTGAAACACAAAGTTGCTTATGGTTATTTTAACTATACTATTATTTTAAACTAGGTGGAAAGCCTGCCCAGAGGGCAGTCTATTGATAAGTGTGTGATTTTTTTTTTCTTTGGTGGTGGGTGCTCAGTGGTGTTGGTGCGCAGAGCTTTGAGGGCTCTTTGGTGGGGGGGGGTCACTGGTTTATGTTAGGCCCTCTGAGCTCTGTGGTGGTGCTTTGAGCTTTGGGGGCTGTGTGTTTTGGGTGGGGGAACAGCTATGTTTTTTGTTTTTGACTGGGTGCTCCGAGGTTCTGTGGGTGCTCAGAGCTTTGGGGGCTCTTTGGTGGGGGGCACTGATTTTTGTTAGGCCCTCTGAGCTCTGTGGTGCTCAGAGCTTTGAGGGCTCTTTGTTTTGGGGTGGGGGTACGTTTTTTTGCCGGGTGCTCCTAGGTTCTGTGGTGGAGGTGCCGATTGGGCCGGGGGCTCTGTGCTCCATGGTTTTTTTTAAACTCTGCAGGCTGCTCACTGTATCCGGAGGCTGTGCTGCTGACTGAGGCGTTTTGGTGCGCCTCATGTTATTTAGGCACGCTGTGCGCGTGCTGCGGCGGTTGGCTGCGTGCGTACCCAGCTCTGCGCGCATCCAACCGCCGAAACAGTGATATGGCGGAGTGTGGGGGCACGCATTAAAATGTAAGTATGGGGACTTGTACCTCCGGGGGAGACTCTGGGCAGGGGGTATCCGTGAGGGACACAAAAAATCCGATCCATTGGAGAGTGCGCCTCTCCAATGGATCGGATTTTTTTTGTCCCTCGCGCACGCCGGCTGCGCTTGCCGTGGCGGTTGGATGCGCTCGCAGCCAACCGCCGCAGGTTGCGCGCGCATGCGCAGAAGGGTTTTTTGGCAACGGACACGCCAGCCCTTACTGTTTTATAGTATAGATAGTACACATTATATTGCATATAATTTGATGGAATACATATTTAAAATACTATACATAGCTTACAAAAATAATTTGAAGTGGGCCTTTCACGTAAAATAAAATTTTACATAGAGTACATACAGTATATATATAAAATACAGTGGCAAGAAAAAGTATGTGAACCCTTTGGGATTGCGTGGAGTTATGCATGAATTGGTCATAAAATGTGCTCTGATCTTCATCTAAGTCACAACAATTTGAAAAACACAGTCTACTTAAAATAATACAACACAAACATATGTTTTCATGTTTTTATTGAACAGAACATGTAAACATTCACAGCGCAGGGTGGTTCACATACTTTTTCCACCCTGCACTGTGAATGTTTACATGTTCTGTTCAATAAACACATGAAAACATATAATGTTTGTGCTGTATTATTTTAAGCAGACTGTGTTTTTCAAATTGTTGTGACTTAGATGAAGATCAGAGCACATTTTATGACGAATTCATGCAAAACTCCACGTAATCCCAAAGGGTTCACATACTTTTTCTTGCCACTGTACATGGGGAGGGTAGCACTCAACCTAAACTAAGCACTCAGTGCGGGTGCATCTCAGGACAAAGTAATACAACAAGCCAGGAAGAGAGCACTCCAGTCAACACACTCAAAAACCAACAACATACTTTGTCTTGAGATGCACCTAAAACGTTGGCTTTTTAACATGATTTGATAATAAACTTTACTATTTTTATTCACGTCCCGGAGTGTGTCCAGATATTTGCTATATATACATATATATATATATATATATACGTAAAATAACTATAATGTTAAGGAAACTACCCAGTTTTTAATATCATAAGATATGTCATGTAGAACATTCCAAATTACCTACTGCCATACATTTTATGCTACTCTGCAGTTATTCACCAACCTTATTGGATATGTGCTCTCAAAACAGTCAAGTTGCCATGTATTTGGCTCTATCATTATTATAAAAGATTTCCTATGTACCTATAAATAGGGTGCTTTTGCATAAAAGGATAAGGATGGGTAGACATTCATACACACCACTTTTCAAAAATGTCACGTCTGCTTTAAAACATTTGCTGCTCATGTTTAATTCAAATAGGGGAATTCGGGTTCACAAATTGTGAATGCAGTGGTGGAGCTTGATGTATGAAAAGCAAATCTTCAAAAGTGAGGTCTGGACGAAACCCCCTAATCCCTTAAGCAAATAATTTCACATAAAATCAATTTCTGCAACTAAAATTCTCTCTACACGATTATACATATAGATGTAAATTCTAATTGTCATTTGTTCATTACATAAACATGAAGAGAAATGTTAAACATGTCAATGACAAAGAATTACTGTACGGCTGTTATTTTGCTTTTTAGTTAACTAATTCCTAAGGCTATACAATAGAGAATATAGAATTAAAAATGAATCACATGCCCGGTATATATGTCATCTAACCACCTTTACAGATCTTGTGAGCACTGTATAAACAATTAATGAAACAACCCACTACCAATGTATGACAAATTAACATATTCAAGAAGTAAAAATCATAAAGGTATGCACTATGTTGGTAATTTAGTAAATGAATTCACCAACACAACAAATGAATCCTCCATTCTCTACAAACATGTGCACAATGTGTCACTAAACCTTAAAGTATTCAAACCTTTAAAACGGTCTAAATATTCCCTCACTCTTACCCAATCTTCAAACTGCCATATGTCTCCCTGACGTGTGAATGTCTCCATATTGCCATATGTCTCAAAATCTCATAACTTTAAATTCATCAAAGTATTTCCCCTTCTTCCAAATTCTCAATCCTCTACCTGTGTCTCTCCTTTCACTCAGCTTTTCACTTAAAATATCTCTCATTACCATTAACATTCACTATCAAAACTATCATTGTAAATGAAATGTCCATTGAAACACTGGTGGACGAAGCTTACAATGTGTAAACGTACGTTCTCAGTTATCGGCCCATGTAAAAACAAAGATGGCGGATACATGAATACAACATATCCAGGCAATACATAACACACTGTCCTTCAAAATGATAAAAACAGCCAAGGCAGAGGGAATTGAGCAAATAAGGAATGAGACCTTGCTGACCCTTATGAACAATGATGAAATAGGATGATTGCATTTGGGTAAATAACATCCCTCGGCATCATCACTGCAGGCCATGGTACAAGTGTACTTCATTAATTAGTCAGACGTAGCAGATAAAAGAGAGATTCTCAAATCAACCACACAAGAACATGCTTGACGTATGGAGAGTTTGTATCAATGCCATTGGCCTAGAAACACAAAGCATAGAAATTGTAATGATACAAGGCCTTCAGGTTCACACATGTAAATCTCTACTCAAATAAACAGAAAATCACTATGAACTGTGGCTGCACAGAGCAAACAAGATCGTTATGCATTTATAAGTATAGAAACCTACCCTGGCCAGGAGGTGCGAGTTGAAGTACATGGCGGCTAAAATGAAACAACGGCTAAAATCCTGAAAATTGAATTTAAGCTTGTGCAGCTGGAACAAAAGCAAATACAGCATGGTAAAAAGCTGCATATCCGCACAAAATTCCTACATAAACACTAAAACCAAAGGTTAAGATACACGTACAAGTCTACTAATCACTGGCCACATCGTCAACTCCAAAGCAAGAAGACTCAGAAGTCGAGCTAGCACCATAGCAAGGCAAACATAGAAAATAGTGGACCAGTCGAATTAACTATGTGAAACCTGTTCAAGGGCAGACACACCCTAATGGTAGGAGAAGAGGTCATCTTTCACCCCTACCATTGAAATGTTATTTATTTATAAAGTATTTTACCAGGAAGGATACATTGAGATTTCTCTCGTTTTCAAGTATGTCCTGGGAATTTTAGAAGTCCCATATCTGGTTCATGTTGAAGAGCATAAAAACTGACTGTATCTCTAATTTCAGGCTTGTTGCATCAAATGAATAATGTGCATTTTGTGCAAAATCTTCTCAACATAAGCAGGGTTATTCAAAGAGAATCGAAAAAGTCAACGTATGTTCGGTGACTTTTCGTTCGCTTCAATTCGGCACGATTTGGCGATCCTATTTTGGCGACCCTGCGGTGCATTCAGCAAGCAACACAGGGACCCCGAAGTGGAAAGAAAACCCAACGCAAACCCGATGAACACTCACCGCCAACCCGCCAAACACTCATCACAAAACCAGCCGAACACTCACTAAAACCCGCAAAACAGCTGGATTAAGCCCGCCGGACACACCGGAGAAACCAGAGCAGCCGTCGATCACAGCGCAGAGCAGCTGCTGGAAAAAGCCGTCACCGCAGACGAACGGAGTGAAAAAAAAAACAGTTTGCTTGAATGTTTGAAAAGTGAAAAGCTGTTTGCAAAGAAACTAAAGAACGAAAATGTCTGGAATTTACACATAAGATCCAATGAATGATAATAAAAAGGGCTGTTCCAAAAAAAAGAAAAAAACTATTTTAAAAAAAAACGGGAATTTTTTTTTCGCAAACATATCCCGAAAAATGCCTAAAAGATCCTAAAAAATCTATAACTAACACGACTTTATACTGCAGAATATTATAATCAACGGTTTATTAGATATTGCATTAAAAGGGGAATATTTTTTACATTGAAGCCTATGGGATTTGCCTGAATAAATTTGCCACATGAAACCACCGAACAGCAGGGCAATTCGGCAACTTTTCACTGCTGGTTTTTGTTCTCTGAATAGACGAAGCATTGCTTCACTATGGGGGGGTTCACTGCCCTCGAATAGGCACCGAACAGGCACCGTATGTGCAGGCAATTCGCCAGGATTTGGTGAACTGCCTGCTCTCTGAATAGCCGAATGGCCAGGAAAGGTAACCGTACGCTGAATTTCACTGTTCGGTTACCTTTTGGCCACAATTCGGATCTCTTTGAATAACCCTGAAGGTTTCGCTTAATAAATGTTCCATGGGTGCACACTCTAATGTAACAGGCTGCGCATGCCAGTGATAATCAGTAATGGTTTCCTGTCCTTTGAACTCTTGAGTGCCAGGCTATAGGGTTTCATGTGGCCACTGTGGCCGGCTTTTTGTGTGGAATTTACCCACATTACTGAGTAGCTCACACGATAGAGATATGCAGTCCATTGTGACTGTAGATATAGTCCATCCACCACGGACGCATCATACTACTCATAACAACCAATAGAAAATCTTGACCATTGATTTTGTTGTGTATTGGGTTTTGGATAATTTGATAACTTTAGGCAGCTTTAAAATAAAATTATCTGGTAGTCTGTAGTTATTTTCTTTACACCCCCTTCTAATTATTAATATTTCTTTTCAAGTTATATTTTATTCTGATCATGCATTGACTTGTTTCTGTATTTGTTCTTATATCAATGTGTGAATAAAAAAGTAACAATAAGGACATCATTTGAAATTTTAATTTTGTTTTTAAGGAACATGGTCAGGCTTTAGCTTGTCTTCATTAGAGAAAGCAAAATGCATAGACATTTGAATTACTATAGAAAAAAATTGTCTTTCGATACAGAAGCAAAGCACTATCAGAAACCGACTAAAGTGTTATTTTTTTAATTACAGAAGGTGTTAGTTTTACTTGAGTAGCGGTAAAAAAAAAACTGTTACATGTAGGTTATAAAACTAATTTTCTACTGCATAGGCTAAAACATGACTTTTTAGTAAAAGAAACAATTTAGAGAGCGGTATTGTTTGTACAAAATTTCATGTAATGAATGGACATCAAAAAAGGGAGATAATGTGACATGGTTAAAAATAGATATATAGATAGATACAAAGATAGTGATATTGGGAATGAAAATAAAGCTACTTGCTAAAAGGGCTGATGTATTATCTAAAAGCCAAAGCTTTATTTTTTAACATTCCCACAAAATGTGAAATGCGTTGATACCTATTAGTGACTTAAACAAGCGCGGGGGCTATTACTGATATCACTAGTTTTTTATTCTGTGTGTATACATAACTCAGTCGAAATCTACAAGAGAAAGTTGAGGTGATAATAGCGTTTTATTTATTTTTTTCATATAAAAAATAGAGAATATTATCAAAACAAGCTAAGTACAATATGCCAGCTACACTGTGAGAATATGCTTGATAAAAAGCCTGTAAGAAATCAATAAGTTAAAATAAAATAAGAAAAGAACAGATGTAGCATGTTAGGGGAATATAAATTCATGAAAATCATATTTGTAAGATCGGTATCAACTATAAACGACTATTCAAGAAAACAAGTAAAATTATGGAAACTAAAATTCTAAATTCATTGAAATGTTGTGCTTTCTGAAAGTGGCATAAAGTGGTGGTGCACTTGACTATAGACTTTGAACAAAATATACATACGGGTTCACAATACACTACATGGGGAATTTTTCCTTTGTCCGTCTCATGTATTTCTAGCTAACTGTAACTAAGAGCGGCTTGCTTTAAATATTTAGTTGTATTCATTACACAATACAAAATGTAGCTAGGTGAGATATAATTTTTTAATCTCTTCCAAAATATTCTTGAAAAGATTGCTTTAGCAACATAAACTAGATTTGAACAAATAGTTGTTTGACTTTAATATCTATCTAGAGTTATAGATCACTAATTCATAAACAATAAAATAAAGAAAATGTCCTGGACCTAACGCTTGTAACAATCTTAAAATAATGTATTTCATCTTAAAATCAGTTGATGAAGCTGCACACAGCGGTGAAATGCGTTCTGGAGACCTGTCAGCATTTTGTGTTATGTTTTAATAGTTTTCTTTAAAAAAGACAAGTTCCTGTTTTCCATGGCGGTTCTTTGGATTTATCCTTACCGAAAAAATCCACAGGCGTACATCCTCGAGCTATGGAAGTTCCACCAAGAGTGAGTTACAAAATTGGCAGAAAAACTTGTATACATGTTTAATTGGATCCTACACAAGGAAAGCTGTTTTTTTGTCTTCTATACCGTATTCTGCATTGTGGCGGTAAGAAATTATTCCAGAAAGGTGTGGGTTACCTTGAGGAGGCTCAAGAAAATTACCGAATGCACTGATCCACTCAGAGCCAGTGACAGGGCTCTAGCTGTGTGAGTGGATTATTATACACCATTCAATATTGCCTTAAGTGTCTAAGACATACTGCACAATTATATGTTTCTTTGCTTTTTCTATATACCCAAATGTGAGCTGCAAGTCTATGGGAGACATCTGAGCCCTAATAGCAATTAATTTTGCACTGATCAGATACGTATATTTTTATGCATTTTCTGGTTTAGGGGAAACCACTATTTTTCTGATCCAGCTTTTGGGGGTTCTATTGGTGGTACGTGATATTGGCGCTTACCACACATTCACCACATCTATGAATAGTTACGTGCTTCTGCAATTATACACTTAAATCTGTAATACTTTTCACAGGATATAGTAATTCAAGGTACCAAATATAACTCGAAGAACTAATACAAAGGTTCTTACTCAGCAATTTTGGGGATACATAACCAAGATCATTCCACTGTTTTCGATAACAATAGCTGCAATTTCAAATATGTAGAATTTACGAATCATAATTGTTCTATACAAATACTTTTATTTGAATTCTTTAATTTCACAGGTGCAGGAGAATTACAGTAATTAGGTGTAAGCTTGGACAATCATAGGGCGCCACACTTTGAGAGTACAAACCATATTGAAACTATTTTAAAACAGGGTTCTGGGAGAACAGACAGTAGAGGGGAAAATTAAAGAATAGGAGAGGAGAAGAAAGAGGAAGCAAAATTATGTAAAATTAGGCATACAGTGTCCGCCAGTCAGTATCAGAAGAATAATCAGCAATACATTATCTGCATCTCAGTTCAAGCAAGCGACAGGGGACAGGGGCTTCAAATGCTGTCATAAGTGTTAACTGTGTCGTGAATGTCAGCTGATAGTTCATCCATCCTCTGTATCATGTCAATAATCTGAAGGACCCATCTTCCAGGGCGGAAGACCCAGAGATCTCCAAAAGCCAACCAAAGCCTTCTGATCTGCCAATGCTATTTTAGATCGCAGGTGGTTATTATGAAAAGGATATACACATATTTGTAACCTCCTTTAAATACAGATTTAAAGAGCAGTACACTGTACTGTTCGGTAATGTACTGAGTAACAAGCATCCTTTCATTATACAAGAACTCCCTTCAATTATAGACCTTTCCCATGAGGGTTTGTTAATTGAGTACCTTTGTATGTTTAGGAAATCAATAGAAGGTGTACAATTATAGCAGAATATACGTAGAGGTTGGTGATGGCATCTTTCTGATATTTTTTATCTGCATTGCAGTTAATTTCTTTAGTCATCTTCCTACAGCATATATGATATAAGATACATAGAACAGAAAATAAACTGATCTTGGTTAAGTTAATCAGTGTCGTGTATTTCTTTAGTATTGATTCACTGTGCAGAAAAAAAAGACATTCAAACTATGAAAAAATAAGATTGACTTCACCAAGCTGTAATTAAGAGCCTGTGTCAACTGCTACTGTGTAAGAATACATTTTTTTGTGCAAAACGCTGGGACAGTACATACAAATATGGATTATTTTTTTTTTACTTTAAAATAAAATGGCTTATTCTTCATCCAGGGCGGTTATAATTCAATTTAGAGACTGCTGTCAATTTAAACATTGTCGTGAGGGTTGTTCATTTGTTTTAATGAACTAAAGTTTAGCAGTCGAGACGTAGAACTTGGTGTCCTAAGATTTGTGTAAATCCAACTGTGCTTAAACACCCCTTAATATGAAAGATAGAGGACATGGTCTTAAGATTCTTTCGACAAGACAATTTTATTTCAATTTAAACTGCTTCTTAAAATATAACGGTCAGACTTGCTTTAGCATGTGTTTAAATGTAAATGGAAAAATTTTGTTTTTAAGAGCTGCACAGCAAACAGCTCTTCATAACCGTGCCCTTGCCTACATCTCCTCCCTTATTAGCAGGTACATCCCGTCCCGACCACTTCGCTCTGCCAATGATCTGATGCGACCAGCTCCACGTACCCGCACCCCCAACTCCTGCCTTCAAGACTTCTCCTGAGCTGCCCCCTTTCTTTGGAACTCCCTCCCCCACCCCATTAGACTCTCCCCACATCTCCAGTCCTTCAAGAAGTCTCTGAAAACACAATACTTCAGAGAAGCTGTCGGCTCACTCCATAATCCCCCACTGTACATTCTTGCGCCATCTTCCCACCCAGCCCACATGTATCCCGCAACTTTAGGTCCTCTATTTACCCTAGTGTGTCACCCCTCTCCTCTTAGATTGTACACTCTCAAGCAGGGTCCTGTGTGTTCAACCTGTATGTATATTTGTTATTCTGTCTCGCCCATTGTACAGAGCTATAGAATGTGTTAGCGCTTTAGAATGTTGTACCTGTAACAGCTGTTATTTTAAATATGATTTGAAGAGAATATAAATAGAGCAATAATTATTTCAGAAGGTAAACAATAGGTTGTTTTTTTTTTTTTTGAGAAAGGATTTTACCAGGAAGGATACATTGAGATTTCTCTCGTTTTCAAGTATGTCCTGGGTGGCGAGTATGTACCGTTAGGTGTCTTGCCCAAGGACACTTACTGGAGAGGTTGCTCACTAGGATCGAACCCATGACTCCACAGGCTCATTCCATGCAGAGCAGTGATGTTACCTCTACTCCTCCCAGCCGGCAGGACATTGTGTTGCAAAATATATAGTAATAGTTGTGAGTTGGGAAATCTCTATAATTCGACTAAATAGGTCACTCCTATGTCTTTGGAGAGGATTTTCTCAAAACAACACTGCGTATAGTAAGTAGAATAAAATCATTTCTCACACTTTTCCAATGTAAATTTGACGTCTTCTTAAATTAATTAAATTTATTTTAGAATTGTTTAAATTTTTAAAACAACAGGAGCTGTCCAGAAAGACTATCCAGAAAAATATACATATAAAAAAATAAATCTTAGTATATATATATTTGTCTCTGGTTCCTAGACTTGTCATTTTCTTAGTTTAATTTCCTATTCTTTATTGTAAAGCTTCGTGGAAACTGTTGGCAAAAATATAAATGATGCTGACAATACAAATACACACAGGGTTATTCAAAGAGAATCGCGAAAGTGACTTTTCGTTCTCTTCAATTCGGCGCGATTTGGTGATTCCCATTCCGGCGCCCCTGCGGTGTATTAAGCAAGCACCCCAGGGCCGTCATAATGCAGGGAAAAGTAGCTGCAAACACACCGAAAACTCACCGCAAAACCCGGCGAAGGCACACTGAAATGCACAAAAACATCTGGATTAACCCCGCCGAACACGCCCGAAAAACCCGAGCAGGAGCTGATCAGAGCACAGAGCAGTCGCCGGAAAAACCCGACACCACAGACGAATGGAATGAAAAAAAAAAAAACAGTACGCTTGAATGTTTGAAAAGTGAAACGGTGTTGCAAAGAAACTACAGAACGAAAATGTCTGAAATTTACATATAAGATCCAATGAACGATAATAAAAAGGGCTGTTACAGAAAAAAGAAAAAATGATTTAAAAAAAAAGGGAAAAAATGTTTGCAAAAAATCCCAAAAAATGCCTAAAAGCTCCTAAAAAAATCTATAAATAAAGAGACTTTTTACTGCAGAATATTATAATAAATGGTTTATTAGATATTGAATGAAAACAGGAATATTTTTAACTTTGAAGCCTATGGGATTCTCCTGAATAAACCTGTCGAATGAAACCACCGAATGTCAGGGCATTTCGGGAACCTTTCACTGCTGGTTTTTGTTCTCTGAATAGACGAAGCATTGCTTCTCTATGGGGATTTCACTGCCCTCAAACAGGCACCGTATGTTCAGGCAATTCGCCAACATTTGGCGAACTGCCTGCTCTCTGGATAGCCGAATGGCCAGGAAAGGTAACCATGCGCTGAATCTTAGCGTTCAGTTACCTTTCGCCAGCAATTCGGATCTCCTTGAATAACCCTGCAACTGTCATAATTATTAGATTATATAAATAATAATTATAAAAGAATAAAATAACATTTTTATTATTATTATTATTCTTTATTTATAAAGCGCCAGCATATTCCGCAACGCTGTACAATAGGCACAGTATAGACAGGGTTACAATACAATACATTGAACAACATTTGACAAACAGTACAGGAGGAGATGAGGCCCTATTCCCGTAGGAACTCACAATCTAGGAGGGTTGGGGTTGGAAACAGGAGGAGAGAACTGCAAGGTGAGAGTGATTGATGGTTGCGTCAGTGAGTTGGGTGGTAGGCTTCCCTAAATAGGAACATTTTAAGGGAGCGTTTGAAGGAAGAGAAGTTAGGGGAAAGTCTGACAGTAAGGGGGAGAGCGTTCCAGAGAGTGGGGGCTGCGCGTGAGAAATCCTGCAGTCTATCATGGGAAGAGGTGATGCGGGGAGAAGCTAGGCGCAGGTCACTGTTTGACCTTAGGGAGCGGGCTGGGGTGTATTTGGTGATTAGTGAGGACAGGTAGTGGGGAGCTGAGTTAGTGAGGGTTTTGTAGGTAAGGATAAGGATTTTGAACTTAATTCTGCAGTGGATGGGGAGCCAGTGAAGGGACTCGCATAGGGGAGCGGCAGAGACAGAGCGGCGGGTGAGGTGAATTAGCCTGGCGGAGGCGTTCAGGATGGATTGTAGGGTGGAGAGGCGGGACAGAGGGAGGCCAGATAAGAGATTATTGCAATAGTCGAGTCGGGAGATTACCAGGGCGTGTATGAGTTGTTTTGTGGTGACAGCGGTAAGAAATGGCCGAATTCTGGAAATATTACGCAGTTGGTATCGGCAGGAGGAGGACAGAGACTTGATGTGGGGGATGAAGGAAAGAGCAGAGTCAAGTGTAACTCCAAGACAGCGCACTTGGTTTGATGGGGAGATGGTGATACCCTCCACCGTGATAGAGAAGTCAGGAGGTGGGGAGGCATTGGAGGGAGGAATAAGTAGGAGCTCAGTCTTTGACATGTTTATCTTTAGGTGGTAGGAGGCCATCCAGGAGGAGATGCCAGATAAGCAGTCACTGACTTTGGAAAGGACAGGGGGAGAGAGATCAGGGGTAGAGAAGTAGATCTGAGTGTCATCAGCGTAAAGGTGGTAATTAAAGCCAAAGCTGTTGATGATTTTGCCCAGGGAGGAGGTGTAGATGGAAAAGAGCAGAGGACCAAGGACAGAGCCTTGAGGTACACCAACAGATAGAGGCAATGAAGAGGAGGAGTTACCAGCAAAGGACACACAGAAGGACCTGTTGGATAAATAGGAGTCAACCCAAGCGAGTGCAGTGTCACCGAGACCCAGAGAGTTGAGGGTCTGTAGAAGGAGGGGGTGGTCAACAGTGTCAAAAGCAGCCGAGAGGTCAAGCAGGATGAGAATAGAATAGTGGCCGTGTTTTTTAGCAGTTAGGAGGTCGTTGGTGACTTTGGTGAGGGCAGTTTCAGTTGAGTGTAGGGGACGGAAGCCAGATTGCAGGGGGTCAAGTAGGGAATTGGAGGACAGGAAGAGGGAGAGGCGGTTGAAGACTAGTTTTTCTAAGAGCTTTGATGTGAAGGGAAGCAGGGATACAGGGCGGTAGTTGGATGGAGAGTTGGGATCTAGGGATGGTTTCTTTAGTAAAGGGGTAACTAGCGCGTGTTTGAAGGCGGATGGGAAGGAGCCAGTGGAGAGAGATAGGTTGAAGATGTGTGTGAGAGCAGGGGTGAGGGAGGAGGAGAGGGGAGGAATTAGATGTGAGGGAATGGGGTCGAGCGGGCACGTGGTGAGATGTGAGGAGGACAATAAGGAATTGACTTCCTCCTCAGTGGCTGGGAGGAAGCGGCAGAGGGTGGCAGAGGGGACCTCTGGGAGTGGAGGTGGCAGGTAACTATCTTGTGTTGGGATGTTGCTTCTGATAGTTAGAGTTTTACTGAGGAAGTAATCTGCCAGGTCTTGAGCGCTGAAGGCAGCTGAGGGGGGAGGTGCAGGTGGGTAGAGGAGGGTGTTGAAGGTGGACCAGAGCCGTTTAGGGTTGGAGGACAGCGTAAATATAAGAGATGAGAAGAAGGATTGTTTGGCCAAGTGGAGGGCAGAGGTGTATGACCGGAGAATAAACTTGAAGTGAACAAAATCAGCTTCAGAGCGGGATTTCCTCCAGGCACGCTCTGCAGTGCGGGAGCATCTTTGCAGGTAGCGAGTCTGGAGGGTGTGCCAGGGGCTGAAGCTGGCGGCGTGGGGCCTTACAGAGTCGAAGAGGAGCAAGAGTGTCTAGAGCAGAGATAAGAGTAGTGTTGTAGTGATTAGTGGCAGCATCAGGGCAGGTGAAGGATGAGGTGTGAGGGAGGTGGTGAAGTAGATTGGAGAATTGATGGGGATCCACAGCATGTAGATTTCTGCGAGTGTGTGTGCGGGGTGGGGGAGCAGGGTGTTTAGGAAGTCCAGATAGGTTGAAAGAGAGAAGGTGGTGGTCAGAGATGGGGAAAGGGCGACAGTTGAACTCAGAAATGGAGCAGAGGTTGGAAAAGACAAGGTCAATAGCGTGACCATCGCGGTGGGTAGGGAGGAGGGAGAATTGTGTGAGTCCAAGGGAGGACATGAGTGAAAGAAGTTTGGAGGCAGCAGGGGCGGAAGGATCATCAATGGGAATGTCGAAGTCCCCGAGAATTAGGCATGGAAGATTAGAAGACAGGAAGTGAGAAAGCCAGGTAGCAAAGTGGTCAAAGAACTGGGAGGTTGGTACCGGTGGGCGGTAGATGACTGCCACCCTGAGGGCCAGAGGAGAGAACAGGCGGATGCAGTGTGTCTCGAAGGAGGAGAAGGAGAGGGATGGGGGTGGAGGGAGATGCTGGTAGGTGCAGGTGGGAGAGAGCAGAATTCCGACCCCGCCACCATTTCTCTCACCCATTCTGGGGGTATGGCTCAAGTGTAGACCGCCATGTGAGAGAGCAGCAATGGAGGCCATGTCAGAGGGAGTTAGCCAGTTTTCAGTTAAAGCTAGGATGTTGAAGGAGTTTGAATGGAAGAGGTCATGGAGTGCTGTGAGTTTGTTGCACACAGAGCGAGCGTTCCAGAGGGCGCAGTAGAAAGAAGACAGGCACTGAGGGATTATGGGAATGAGGTTGCTGGGCTTGCAGGGAGGTGATTTATGTGCGATGGAGATAGGATGAGACGGAAGTATTGGATTTGTTGTGGGGCCAGGGTTAGGGGATATGTCACCTGCATAGAGTAACAGCAGGAGGGTGAGAAAGAGAAGGTGGGAATGGGATTTGTGTGAGTGGGAGTGATTGGCAGCACGAGAGATAGAGGGAGACCATGTTCTGAGGAAACAAAGGAGCTCATGCGAGGCCATCATGTGGGACGAGAGGAGGGAGGGAGAGATGCAGATAGTGTAGGGGTCGGTGGTAGAGGGGCAGGAGTTCCATTTAAGGAGAATGGTAGAAGTAAAGAGTAGAAGCGTGAGAGAAAGCATGATATAGACGTGTGTTTACCCAGAGTAAAAAGTGGGCCTTGCAGTTCCTTCCTCCAGTCCCGCAACTCCAGGAAATCAACTCTAAACTTCCACTTAAGAATGCCACTTAGGGATGCCACAAGAGCCAAGGCGCAAATGGAGCCATTTAATTGTTTGGTTAGTTGCTGAGCAAACTGTGATAGAATTGCTTATGTATATTCTTTAAGTGACATTCAAAGGCTTAAATGTCTCAATTGCAACATTTTTTATAACTTATACTGTATATGAAGATTTTGTTTTTTATGTCATTCTGCATTTTTATTTTAAGTCTGTTTTCCTCAGATCCATTAAAGGAAACATGGAGAAGGCCATCAGTTATGTACTACTATTCCCACAGACAAGCTAATGAAGACATCACAGAGCTCTCCAAAGACCAGTCACTGGATCTATTTCAACTTCAAACATGTCAGCCTGCCGGAGTGCCTGAGGTAAAATCAATCACACGCTACAAAGGTGAGCCGAGCATTTAAGTTTAAATTCCCCGTGTATGCACAGATACCTCTCCAAGCGCCGAGCGAATAATCACGCCACATCCCATTAGCATCCGCAAATTCATAGCTAAAACTAAATCCATCTATATGCATTTATTCTCAGAAGACATTGGTGGAAAGGGATGAATTAGATACTTTGACATCATCATTTGAATGGACATTCTATTCTGAAGAATGACTCCTAGCTAAAGAGTCAGGATTGAAGGAATTGGGGGTTGGTGATGATGTTGAATTGACAAGGGAAGGACACAGTGTTCAGGATATAAGACAAAACAAAAGGCAGAGGTGTGGAGAGATGGGAGGCGCGGAGAAAAAAATAAATGAGGGGGAAGGGCGGGAGAAGCCTGAATGAAAGAGATAATAAGGGAATGAGCCTTAAGCATCAAATTAAAATTTTGCAATGGATTAATCGGACTCAGCTTGTTTGAATCAACTAAAGTATTTTAATTATTTTAAAAAATGGTCCTGAGTTGAACACTATATACATATATACACACATATTCCATTATAAAAGTAGTTTCATAACCAAATATCACCTTCATGAGGTTATGGAATCATCAAATGTAGCTGTCAAATCAATCCTCAAAGAATTCTGAGACTTTCTGCTCTAAGGAATGTATTTTAGAGACAGGTTCTGCCAATGTCAAATAAACCAAACCTTTGCAGTTCAAGCTTAGTTGTTGAACATGAAGGCAGGTATACTATGGAGATTAGAACATTGCAGTAAGAAAAATAAATTTTGTAATTCTGTAGTATCTAACCAGACAGGAACAGTAAACATAAAATAGGATAACACTGACAGAAATAACACGGCGTTATTTCGACATATACTGCTGGGTAAATCAATTTAAATGTTTGTGTAATCATAAACCAGGTAGATAGATGTACGTAATCATACAAAACTGCTAGAAGTATTGTAACAAGCTCATTTTTGGGAACTTGCTCTAAATAAGTGAATTAGTAATTGTAAGAATGACTCTGGGGCAGAGGTTTGCAAGTAAGACCTAAATTTATCTAAAAGGTATGGAGGCAGGAGTTGCCCATCTGTAGGAATATTTAGTGGCTAACTAAAACTAATTAAAGAGTAGACATGTGCATTTGTTTTAGTACTAAAATGATTTAGTCCGAATTTTGGGATAATTTAGTTTTAGTATGACTCAAGAGATACGAAACTGCTCAGTACAAAAAACTAAAGAATCTAAAATAAAATGCACTACATTTTAGTTTCAGTCCTTATTGTGATATTACATTGATGAGTGAAAGAGACCAGTAATGAAGAGCGCAACATCGCAAAGCTACAGAAAATGTTTGTATGCATAATCCTTCCTGACCCCTACCCGAAAATCTGACAGTGATAGAGCTCCAGAATACTCACTCGCAGCACAGACAGCCAGCACAGCACTTAACCCTTGCATGTCTATGAGGCAAACAAGATGATAAAAGCAGCTGGAAAAGGAAAACATTCAAATAAATCACACTGAAAGCTAATGACAGAGGAGGGCTGGATAGTAAAAACCCCTTTATAACAAGCAGCGCTGGGAGAAGAGAGGGACTTTATAAAACGTGTGTTATCTCCCCTCCCGCTCTGCATAATAGGGGCTTAGGTCTGATATATTTTATATTATCCAGGAGCACTATCCCCCTTTCCTCATCTATAATACACGTTTAATATAAAGTCCCTCTCCTCTCCCAGTGCTGCTTGTTATAAAGGTTTTGTTACGTCTGATACATTTATTATCCAGCACTCACGGTTACTCTGTCATTATGTGATTTATTTGAATGTTTTCCCTGGATTTAAAGTGCTTTATTCTATTATAAAAATAAATTTGCACCAGTCATCTCTTCTCTGAGCTTTCAGACAGATTTACGTTAATATTTTCCCTCTCCCCTGCTTTTATATTCCTGTGTCTCCCCCACAGAGATACAAAGTTTAAGTAAAAGTTCCCTCTCCTGTGCTGGATAAGCATTGCATTCCGAAGTTCTGCACCCTCCACATGACAATGCAGTAGGATGTTCTATACAGAGAGGGGTATTAATTAATGCAGGAGGATGTTCTATACATTATACAGAGAGGAGCCTTTTTTTTTAGCCCTTTAAATCCAGTGGCTGTGAGCGCTGAGATCGGCTGCTTGTTATATTATCTCTCAGTACAATGTATCAGCTCAGCTGTTACAGTAGCTGACTATAACAGCGCTCAGAGTTTCAGTAAAACAAGGAAATAATATTTTTATATATAAGAGGTTAGAACAATATTATTTACTAGTTTTACTGAAACTCTGAGCACTGTGATGAGCAGCAGTCAGTTACTGTAACAGCTTTGCCTGACACAGTGTGCTGAGAGTGAGAGATACTGTAACAAGCAGCGATCTCAGCCCTCTGAGGAGCCAAGACAATAGTAATTGTATCCACTGGTTTTCGGATGAATGAAATTAGTTTTCATACTAAAGAACTGAAAACTAATTTCTTTAGTAACTGAATAAATTGCATTTTAGGACTAATCCATTAGTTCAAAAAGAAATTTTGTGCTGTGCACATGTCTATTAAAGAGACACACTGGCGAGGGTCATACCGTGCCTTATTGCCACTCAAGGTGAAAAGGCCAAAATGCCCCCTATAATATGCCTGCAGCAATAACCAATATGGCTGCCAGTACAGGTGGAACGTCACCAGGAATACGCAGTGACTACACTTCAAAACAAAGGTCTCAGCTCCACCTTGAAGACTGTCAGTCAGCACTGGACAGCCTTTCACATGCATGAGAGTTTATCATATATAAAGCTAGTAATAACCTTGATTCAGAGACTCTGATTAAAGATTAATATTTCCACAAAGTAAATGACAGATCTCTGGAAGAAGTAGCAAGCAATGAAGAACGATTAACATCTTTGTAATTCTTGTATTATCGATCCAAAATGTCCCAGGTTTTGAACTCTTGTCCAAGGTCTTATATTGTTCCAGGACAGGCCCCCATTCTGATATCTGTGCAGCAGAATTTAATATAATTGATTACTTAAAGAAATTCTGTTCTAGTGTTAAAATATACCTAAATTCAGGCTTACTACTACCAAACTGCATCATGATTCCTTTTAAAATCACGGAGCAGTTTTACCAAAATAATGGGCAGTATTACATACTGCATGCTGAAACGGGGACGCTAAGGAGGAAAACTTGCGCCTCAGTCTCTCTCTGCTCCCGGTGGCCAGAAGCAGCAGATCAAGTTGCCATTCTCGCCATAGGATGAGAGGTGAATATCTGATTCTATGGGGGTATTTGAAGCTGGTGATAACTAATTCTGCAGAAGCAGAATCAGTTAGCACCAGCTCCAAACTCTGGAAACTGCAGTGGGACGTAATTAGCGTAAGGATTTTGTAATCCTAATGCCAATTAACTCTTTGCGCTTCCCATGTAGGGCATAGGAAGCGCAGAGTGCAGTAAGCTTGCGCTGAAAAGCGCAAGCTCTGAATCGCTAATGGGCTGTTTAACCCATTAGCGTTCGGAATGTGATATGGGCGGCCCGAGCTAGGGCCACTTAACCTAACGTTAATGCTCACACAGCTGAGAGCTAACGTTAGCGTTAAGTATGTAATAGGGCCTGATATGTTTAGCATTTGCAGCCACAAAATTAGTGCACCTGATGCTTTTTTGTGTGTATTCTAGTGCAGCATTCTCTCTTCCTCTATTCCTATGACAGCCTATCTTAACCCATCTCTGCTCCAACTCAAAACTGCAGACAACATATAAACTCCCTCAACTGTGTACTAACCTTTCTTTCCCCTGGTCTAGAAAGTTAATACCACAAAGCTGATGTTGGTGAGATTACAGAAGGTTCCTTGCAGGAAGAACATAGGTAGTTTAAACCACTACAATGATTTTTATACCAGATTTACTGGAGTCGTTAAGAATTATATTAAGATACACAAAATGACAATTTAACCCCTTCACTACCATACGTACACTGATTATTCAAGACCTCCAACATCTAGTAAACTCAATCTGGACATATTCTGGAGCAACGCAAAGAAATGTAATTTACTGCAAAATAAATTTGTTTGCAAATGGGCTCCAGAATGTGCCTTTAAATTTTCAGCACCTTGTTTTTCTTTTACGGAAAGAGGAAGCTCCAGGTGTGTTATTGTGACGGATCGGCCGTCACAATATCTATTTAGTTTAAATTCATTCTTACTTTGTTGTATTTCGTTTACCCTTTATTTCTGTAAACGAATTCGGCTGTTAGTATTAGGCTGGATTCACACCTAAGCGTTTTTGATGCGCGTAATACGCGTGTTTTTTGGTGCGCATATCGCGCAAACGTGAAAAACGTGCGAACACGCATTGCAGCGCGTTCACACTGCAGTTTATGGCTGCGAACGCGCTGCAATGTGCCCCAATGAAGCTCCTGTACTTCTTTGGGCGTAGGACGTTTTACAGCACGTTCCTATGTGCTGTAAAACGCCCAGGTGTGAACGGGCCCCATAGGAAATCATGGGATTTCCGTGTTTAGGCGGTTTACAGTGCACAGGAACGCTCTGTAAAACGCCCAGGTGTGAACGGGGCCTAACTGTACAATGTTCCCAGTTTTGTATTTAAAGGAACACTCTAGGCTAAAAATCACCCCCTTTTTTTACATTATATGATACCTATTGCCCTACCTAGTTATTCAGTATTTTTTATTTTTTTTAAAATGTAATACTTACCCTAAAAACCACTTGTTTCCAACAGCGTTTTTTTTTTATACTCACCTCCCTCCTATTCTGCTCCCGTCGTGGTAACTCTGCAATTTGGTTAATGGTTTACGTGAGAAGCGCGCATGCTTGTTCCCCTTTGTGTCCAGCTTGTACAAGTGCCAATTGTACAAACAAAATATGTTATTAGTGTTCCTGCAAAGTGTACCCCGGCTTGCCTAAAATTGTGTAAGGCAGGAGGCTCCCCAGTAGATCACGAATACCGCTGGCAAGCTGCCAAAACCCTACACCTGTTCACCCACCTGCCCTGGAGCCCCCTTTGTCCCCACCATGGCACTTTTAGGACATTAGGTACCCAGGGAGGGTTGCCTGGTGTGAGGTGAGTTTGAAGAGGAAGCGCCATCGGGAACCTCTCCATCCGACGATCCCGAAACAGAGCGACTACGGCTATGGAGCTCTAAGGCGAATACACTTCATCAGCTGCTGGGCAGTTTGTAACCGCTGCCGCTCGGTCCCCCTTCCTGGATCTGGGTGCTCTTTTAGCAGGAGTGACCAGGGGACCAGAGCCATCCAGCAGAACCCAGAAAGTGTTGCTGCTCCAGTGGAATTAACCCCTACAGACCCGCAACCCTCAGCAGAGCATCTGGCTACCTCCAGGGGAAGCAGCCGCCGTACCCAGCAGGCTCAAAAGACGCAGACAGAATTTCCCTGCCAGACCCCTGCTGAGAGTAGGGGTGTATCCCAGAAAATGGCTATGGCTGGTACCAAAATCCCATGTTAGCCTATGGTCTAGCAGTCCGTGCAGGACAGCCATGCACTGCAAAAGTCTGGAGGGGCCGGGTAAAGAACAATGGCAAGTCAGGTTATCAAGATCTTGTAACTGTATATAAGCCTTGTATGTTACCATTGAAAATACACTCTGATTTTCCTTCAACCTACACTTTTGTTTCGACTAGTGACTGGGGAGGGATAAAGGGCTATTCTCACAGAGCCTCGGTATCCTCGGATCCAGGCAGAGACAAGCAGCGGCTTAATGCAGTTTAATAGCAGCGTTACTTTCTTCATCCAGCAGATTGGCTTATTCTGAGCAGGAAATTGACCCGAGATTCTATCCTATATGTCAAGTACCAATGCCTAATACTAAAAATAATAGTACTAAAATAATGCTTTGAATATTTGCCAAGTAAGACCATTTCAATACAAATGGTCCAAGCTATGGAAGTGTGGGCTGTCTTTTACATTGAAAAGTCACTTTTTACAACAATGTCCAAACAACAGCCAATACTCAGAAGCAATGACAAAACATAAAAACATAATACAGAATAATCCTGTTGGAGTTCAATAGCCTGTATTCAGAATTTACACATATTAGGTAGCAACAATTATTGACTGTCAGGGTTATTCAAAGAGATCCGAATTGCTTGAGAAAGGTAACCGAACGCTGAAAATCAGCGTTCGGTTACCTTTCTTGGCCATTCGGCTATCCAGAGAGCAGGCAATTCGCCAAATCCTCGCCAAATAGCTTCGGCTATTCAGAGAACAAAAACCAGCAGTGAAAGGTTCCCGAAATGCCCTGCCATTCGGTGGTTTAATTCGGCAAATTTATTCAGGAGAATCCCATAGGCTTCAATTCAACATATTCAAAAATATTCCTGTTTTAATTCAATATCTAATAAACCATTCATTATAAAATTCTGCAGTAAAGAGTCTCTTTATTTATCGATTTTTTAGGATATTTTATGCATTTTTCTGTATTTTCTTTTTTTTTAAGTTTACTTATTTTTTCTGTAACAGTCCTTTTTATTATCATTCCCTGGACCTCATATGTAAATTTCAGACATTTTCGCTCAGTAGTTTCTTTGCAAACAGTGTTTGGTTTTCAAACATTCATGCAAACTGTTTTTCTAATTTATTCACTTCCCTCTGTCTGCGGTCTCGGCTTTTTCCGGCGGCTTCGCTGCGGGTGATATGCTCCTGCTCGGGTTTTTCCGTGGTTTTTGGCAGGTTAATCCAGATGTTTACTCTAAGACCCAGAGTGCTCCCATCGCTCTGTTTTTTGTACCTATGCTTTGTCGGGTAGCACCTGGGCATTACGAAAACTGGCTGACTGAGTGCCTTCTCCTCTCTTGGACTTTTTATATATATAGATATATATATATATATATCATTGCCTTTCACTGTGACACTGAAATGGTTAGTTACATACCGAAGCACGTATCCTGAAAAGCTGTGCTAGGTAGAGGTAGAGAATATGTTATTTTTACACTAGTTAAAACTACCGTGACATCAAGCAAAAGTTTCCTCCTTCAGATTTATTTTTTCACTGTCATCGCAGCTTAGACATGCCAGCTAGTTTGTTGTATTTTGGCACAGCTTTTCTGAGGTGACAGTAAAACTGTTGACAAGTGAGCAGACGTGTATTTGTGCAAATAAGCCAATGTAGGAAATTTCACAGAGCAAAAGGATCTATTGTTAAAGTACCTACTCAGTAAACTATCCATTGCACCAAGAAATGTGAGTACAGACTAACAAACTGCTACGAAACAAAATTAACCGGTTGAACATGAAGGACATGCAGGGAGCGTCCTCCCGTTTCACCATGCACCAAGAACGTTGCAATGCCCCAGCTCGGCGCCTACCTGGCGATGATCTGGGGCTTCAACCACAGTGGGCTGACACCTTGTATGTTAGTCCTTGCTATGGGATTGCCCCCCAGCCGCGGGTGTCATTGCACATGTGCCCGATGACATCATAAAGAGGGAGTCCTCTTGCCCAGTAGGGAAATCCCAATACAAAAGATGCAGGGGTCCTTTGGACTCTTGAATCTCTTGAACCGTGTAATAAATCAAAATAAAAATATATTTTTATTTCACCAAAAGCGGTAGTAATGTTCTCTTTTCAATAATAAAGTGAATAATATTGCTGCATTACCTCACCTTCTCATTTCCCACAGAAGCAGCACGTGTAGAAGTTATTACGCATTGTTTAACCGAAAACTTATTCCACTGCATAGAAAGCATGGGGTATTTTGAACCCCTGCATCACCGTATTGTACTCCCCACAAGGTCAAGTGAGGTTCTATTGGAAAGGATAGAGTCTGGCCTTCCCAATGATACCAAACATGACCATGTAATGTGTAACAATAAAAAAGAGGGAAAAAAATCAATTGCAAAAGTCTTTTTTTTCTCCTTTCTAAGGCAGTGGCATATTTGCTTATAACGTGAACAATGTAGCTGCATTAATTCACCTTCTCATTACACATATGAGCAAATTTGGAAATGATGGCATAATGCGTTACTAGTCATTATTTAATCTACAACACAATCCGTTGAAGATCCGTTGAACCACTGCAAGGAGAGGCAGGTGTCATTTGGACTCCCGCATTGTCATTCTTTACAACCCACTTGGTCAAGTCAAGTGTCATTAGGCAGGTCAGAGTCTGGCCTTTTCAATGATTCCAACCATGAGAATATAAAATATTAAAAAAAGAAAATTGAAAAACAAAAATATAGAGGAAAAAAAGATTTTTTTTAAGACTGTGACATTATCCATTTTTCATGTATACAATGAGTTATGCCACTGCTATTACTCAACTTATGTAAAGAATCCAGAGCAAGGGTACGGATACGCCAGAAGAAGGCCCGTACTCAAACCAATGCTACAGGTACCTGAGTACTAGTAACACTGTATGTGGACTTTATAGCTAGGCTTTCCACCTCTACCAGTGTTTATACTCCAGGCTTACTTGGTTCCTAACAGCTATCCCACTGCTCACTAGATAGACAGGTGTATCCCACCTAGCCTGATTTTCTCTGCAGGAAAGGAAGTCACGCCCTTGGTTAAATACTTCTGCATTGCGTGATTTGCTGGAGAAGCTTGGAACCCTGGGGTTGCTGTAGAGGCTCCCACGCCTCTACAGCTACCTCAGGCTTCCAAGCCTCTATAGCTACCCCAAACTTCCAAGCCTATACAGAACCCCAGGCTTTCAAGCCTCTACAGCAGTTTTTCCTAAACCTGTCCTCAGGACCCTCTGACCCACCGCTTTTTCCAGATATCTTAAGCACAGCACAGGTGACATGGTTTGCTGCTCAGTGATTGCAGGATTCAGTCTGCATTTCCCCAAGGTGATCTGCAAAATCTGGTCTGGTTGAGGGTCCCTAGGACAGGTTTGGGAAACACTGCTCTACAGCAACCCCAGGCTTCCAAGCTTCTCCAGCAACCCCGGCTTCTCCAGCAAACCCGGTATCCAGTTTCTTCTTCTGCAACCCCGGCATCCAGTTTCTTCTCTACAAGAACACCGGTATCCAGCTTCCTCTGTACAAGAACCTCGGTATCGGTATCCCGCTTCTTCTCTACAAGAATCCCGGTTTTTCCCTGCTTTTTCTCTACAAGAACCCTGGCAACCAGCTTCTTCTCTACAAGAACCCCGATATCCAGCTTCTCTCTGCCAGGACAATACCACTTACTCTCATTAACCTCAGCCATCTACATATCCACCATAGGCCTCTGTATTTATCCTTGGTCATCCTTACCTCTGCTTCAACTCTGTGTCCTGTCTGTAAGTCTTATTGTGCTCCTTTCTACCACCCTCTCTGGGTTTTTTTTTTATCATTCGATGGCCTGTCTGTTGTTCCAACCTGGGTTGTCCACTGACGCTTCCGGGGGACGACCCTAGTCGGCCGGCGGCGTTGTCCATAGATGACAACCAAGTCGGTCGTTCGACTATAGTTCCAATGGACGGCCAGACTTACAGTTGCTCATTTGTAAAATTAAAAAATCCACAGATTATCAGCTGAACTCAGGTTAAGAGGTATGGTGAGATTTGAGGGTAGTGTTCATCCATGACTATTAACCCACCACCTAAGATCCATGGGACTGAGGGCATAATTGGCACGCCCTCCACACCCTTCTATTGATAGCCCCTACCGGCCACACATTGGTGGGGACTAACTGATGGATATGATAATGAAATGTCCAGCCCACTGACTATAAACCCCACTTGGTGCCAATGGGAGAGGGTTAGAAGAACCAGTGAAAGGTCATTATTAGCAAGTGGTCCAGTAGCTGCTCAGTCTCTATAGCTGAACCCCAGAATTGCTGAGATAGTAACGGATTAAGCGATTCATTCTTCATCAGTTTGTTCGTGTAGTGTTCTTTACAATCTCAATTCCAACAAATGCCAAAACAAAATGCACAAGTCTATAGAAAACCATAGGTGGGCAGGACTGTTGAATTCAATGGTGGGCAAAGCAGTAGAAACCGTTGGTCGATGGAGCTGTTGATACCATTGGTGAGTGGGGTTGAGGAAACAACTTGTGAGCAAAGCTGTGGAGACCATAGGTGGGTGTATCTGTGCAAACATTTGGCTAGCTGGGCTGGGAAAAACCATTGTTGCGTGGAGTTGTGGAAACCATTGGACTTCATCAGAAGAGTCATAGCATGTTCATGACTGATTTATGTGTGTATTATACATTTTCTTTTGATAAGCTAAGCAGTGAAGTAGTATTACTCTGTAGCTTCCTCCTACTTATAATGTTACTCAAGTTTCTACTCTCACGTCAATTAAATATTATTTAGGTGAATCCAAACAAAATGTATTAACAAAAAAGATTGCTTTTAAAATAAACTAGTTGACATGCTTATATAATTTTCTACCCAAGATCATATTTATTTACTTCGCTTTCTAAAAACCTCTATGTTTTCAATTGAAATATTGATGTTCTTTTTTTTGTTACTATTTTTTTTTATTAAAATGAAACACCAAATCTGCATTTTTACGGTGTCTTTTTAATGACGTACAATGTCATTGAAAAGGATTGTAAGATACACCTACAAGCTTTTAAAACTGAATACAGCACAAACACATTAAGTGAAGTGTAAAATTTTGCCTTTCCAAAGGGGAAAATAGCTTGGCTGTATTTATATCCAGAAAAAGTCATCAAAAATTGCATATTATGCCTTTAATGTGCATCATACTTAGTGTGAACCTTTCATTAGTCTGCTGAAAAAAAGACCACACATTCAATAATTTGAAGCAAAAGGTTAATGGTGTTATTACAACTATTACGCCTTTTAAAATCATTATCCTCTTGTATTTCTATGTGTGTATTACCTTCACCTTTCCATGAACCCACTTTACCAGCTGTTTGCCTCAGCCATAAACTTAGCTGAACATCATCCCAGGAATAGGATAAATGCCACGTTTTATCAATCAAGCCTTAGGGAATTTTCTGGCGTCCCAGAACCCTAAGACTACAGCAGGCTCATTGTAAACTTCCTATTTTGATTTTAAAATTGGTCATCAGCGAAATACTTACTTAATGTCACCACACAAAGTGATGCATTGGAAAGAAGGCAAGAGATGTTCCCAGCAAGAAGTTTCCCTTGACTGTAGCCAGCGAGTTGCAGTAAAGTAAAGGAAGACAGAGAATTTAACAAAAGGAAAATAGAGAAAAGTAAAGCACAATTCTAACACAGGGGTCAATTCCAGCCCATTCATAAATAAATATCGGCATTTATTCAACTTCCTTTAACCATTTTCTAAATTTAGGGTGCTCACATTCCAGGCCACAACACAAAAATTGATCAGATAGGCCCAAAAACTACCTATACTTCCCATGGTCGACTAAAGGGAAAACACAGGAATTTTGTCCAAAGGTACAGGAACAGACCAGACTAGTTACTATTGTTCAACCCTTCTCAATTCAAGGACCACGTAAGGAATCCACAGTTGTCTTCCATATTACCCTACTGGAAGCCTTGCTATCGCAGAGATGTTACCCAGAGAAGCACATAGAAGCCTCCACAACCATCATTGAGAGACACTTTTTGGACTAGGAAAAGGAACTCTATTTAGCAAACAGGGTCGATTGAAGGGGACGTCTATTAAAAGGTGAAGGGGCTTCTGTTACAGAAACTGACGCCTCGCGGACATAGTGATCAAAATCTTCTTTCAATACTTTAGCAAAAAAAATCACAATGGGAACATCAGATTCAGTATCTCAAAACCTGTGGAAAATATTTCAGTTACAAAAATCACCCTTAAAATGCCTCAGAATTTTCATGTACATGCACACCACTACAAACCGATGTGGCAACGAAGTCAATAAGTAAAAGGTCAGTTGTCCGTGATAAATGTGAAACACTAATCCATACTTCAAAAACAACAATTAAAGAAAACTATTCTATCAAAAAAGCATACAAACACACACACACTACAACAACATTTCATAGTCACGGCAAAGAAACCTCAGAGTGCCAACAGTAAGCAGCCAGGTATGCAAATGCATACCACTGCTGTCTGTTTGGTTACCTCATAGACATGCACTTTGAAGATCCCAGTTTTTATTCAAGTGGTTTTATTAATATATATATATTAAGGGTTAACCAACAAGAGATAAAATGTAATCATCTCAATATGTAAGTCTTACATCAGATATTGGGTACAAGATGAATAAAAAGGTGTGTTACTCTGAGACAGGGTGGGCCTACATTAAAATTAGTGTTCAGATTTTAGAAGGCGCAAACTACTGGATTAACCCCTTCATTGCTGAGCCATTTGTCCTGTTTGCTTAGCTCAATTTGACCGTTTTGTGTTCATCATGTTTAAACACAATTTGTCATGTTTTATTGTAGGACCCTGACATATTCTATATCCTTAGTTTCAGCAGACTCGACAGATTCATAATCTGTTATACGTCATGTCCTGTCAGAATTCTATCACAAATCATGTTAAAAAAAATGTGAGTTTCCATTCAGATTTCAATCATTAACAGCATGTAAAAAAATTAATTTCCACAATTTATCATCCAAGCCTTTGCGGTTATATATTCTATGGGGTACGCTTGTTAAAAAGATTAGAAATGGGAACCTGTTAGTGTATTTTTCTGAGAAAATACGTGATTTTAGCTATAACTGAAAAAACTAAATTTTTCATCGTTGGAAATGAGAAGGTGAGTTTGTGCAGCATCATTGCTCACATTATAATTGAAAAGTGAACAATAGTGCTGCATTATAAATAAAATATAAAAAGACATTTTTATTTTTTTATTTATTTTATTTTTACACATTAAAATACATTTAAATTGTGTTTAAACATGATGGGCACAAAACGGTCAAAATGAGTTAAGCAAACAGGACAAATGCTTGGTATCATTGGCCACTGATCAGGAGATACGGGGGTCCAAAAGACTCCACACCTCCACCATAGGGATTTCCATAGGGAAATCCCTTGGCAGCTAGGGGATAATACCCTCACTGACAACATTGTGCCCATGTGCGATGACGTTAGTGGGCGGGGGAGGCTCAGGGGGCTTGGCTGACATTCAAGATGTCAGGTCGCTCCGGGAGAAGTCAGCGATCTGTCGCCAATCGGTGCAGGATTGCGAGACTGGCAACTAAGGGGTTAAGAGAGGCATCGCTGGAAAGGTCAGACTGTGACCTTTCCAGCGATGCTCTCTTTTTTATCTAAACTTTACCAATCAGGAGGAAGAGGGGTCCAAAGGACAGTGTACGGGAATGGTCTTGTCACATTCCTGCCATGCTCCTGGTGGTGAGGGCATATTTGTCAGCATTTGTGGGATTCAGGGTTAATATGTTAATTTTCTCTGCCCCTGGAGTCTCTGTGACTGATCAGACCTGTGGTCACATGACCTGCACTGCCCTATATATATGGCCAGCAGTGCATTAGATCTTTGGTCCAGTATAGGTCTTCCTTTCTATGTGCCTGCTATTCTGTGTATGACTTCTGCCATATCTCTTGGCTATTCTCTTGTCAGCCTCCTGTACCATGTACCGTGTATCCTGATATACCTGTGTATGACTAGTGGCGTGATTTCTGGACCTCTCTCTTGTCAGCTCCCTGTACCCTGTACCATGTATCCTGATATACCTGTGTATGACTAGTGGCGTGATTTCTGGACCTCTCTCGTCAGCTCCCTGAACCCTGTACCGTGTATCCTGATATACCTGTGCATGACTATTGGCGTGATTTCTGGACCATTCTCTTACCTGCTCCCAGTATCCTGTATGTCTTATTTCTTTGTTTGTGTTGCTGCTGGACATATTGGTTGTGATTTCTTGCAAGCTCCTGTTTACTGTAGTGTTTACCCCCAGCCCTGTAATCTGTATCAGAATAGAAGGCTACTTCAAAGACCTTACCCAGTGCAGGGACTTCTCTTGTGTCTGTATCCTGTCCTGTCATCTCTGATTCTGTTATACTGTATGCTGGGTTCTGCATCATGCAGCAAAGCACACACCTGCCTAAAGGTACAATGGGCGCTTTTTGGCATCTGCCTGGGGCACTCGTGACAGGTTTAAAGGGATGGTCTGACTTCATGGAAGTCCCACTCTGGGATTCTGTCCCGGATGGATGAGGTCTCCCCTTCACTGCGGAGACCTCATGATGTGTGGGGACATCCTTCGAATACAGCAGAGAATCCCCAGGACATCCCCCACACTTCATCCGTAGCGAAGGGGTTAATATGCAATACGCTCAAAACTGAAAATTAGCAAGTAGTCTAACCAAAGACAGGGGAACCTGTTCACAGGATCAGGCATGCAGATGGACAAGATGGACGGATAATACTGAAAATATATGAGTAATGTCCTTGGGGGACATCTTGCGAGTGAGAAAGCTTTTTCAACAGTTTAGGAAAGGAGACCAGTGACATCTCTTTTCACCTACACCAATCAAACCTACATCTTTACTTTCCATTAGCACTCTTCCACGCCAGACATACCAGTCTTGCACAAAATGATCCGAAATCATGTCAACTTCAACAGTCCTGTCCACACCATTTGTTGAACCTGCAAAAATCATGTCAATGATCAGTTCAGTTAATGAGGCTGCGAACAGCTAGATAATTTAAACGCTTAATTCTAGTCCTTGTCATTACTGCAAGATTGTAGCAGAAATAATAAAAATGTGTGTATTTGACATTATGTGCATGATTGCCAAAATTATTTTCTTCAAATTTGTAATGTGTGTGTATTTACTGAAAATACATTTTCAGTAAAATTTCATACAGTCCCACACAAATGGAAGAATTTCTGCTGGTACATTTATGGTACATTTCTCATCTATAGTTCTTGTTGTGGAGAAGATATCTGCAGATATAAGTATTACATTGATTTAGTATTCTCATTCCCAAACTGAACGTGTATCCTAATTTCCCTAGCTAATAATTCATAGACCTATACTACGCTGTCCTACCTCACTGGCTGGTTGTTATTTGTGACTTTCCCTACACCTCAGGGGTGGCTCTCTGTACTAGTCTGCAGCCTCTTTGAGCAGAGTTCCCAACGGTGGTAGCTCGTCCACATGGTGAGATGTAGCAGCGCCCCATCTTTTAAATAAATAAATAAAAAATGTAAACTATATAAAAAAAATTCTGTTGTTTTTTTGTGTAATTTAACACATGCCTGACTGATGAAATGTGTTATGTGTCACGGTTCCCGGATCCCACCATGCAGTCCTTAAAGCCCAACACTCCACAGAGCCCAAAAGCTACCAACAGGGTAGCCGTAGAAGAATCCCTAACTGTCTGGTCCTTAGAATTGGCCAGGTATACTAGCTAGATAGAAAGGGTTAATCAAAGACAATGTCGTAATACAAAACCAGGTCAGCAACACGGGGGTAGTCAGACGAGCCAGAATCAGGAATACAGAGTATAGAATAGTCAAATGGAATAGCCGGGTCGATATCAGTGCAGAAGCGTAGTACAAAAAAATAGTCTAGGGTAACGGAAGGCAGAATAGTCAGAAAACAAGCAGAGGTCAATAACAGGTTATATCACGAGAGAATTCAGGTACAAGGAGCTCAGGTAAGGATAACCATGATCTGGCACTGCTTAGAAGGAACTGTTGGTTTTTAAAAGACCTTCACCAGACCGCGCCCCCCTCTCAAGCCGCACCTCATGCAGCCACCTCCCTGCCTGTATTCAATTTAAACCGGGTGTTGGTGAGCGAGCAAGCATCAGACATGCTGCCCTCAAGCACACCGGAAAGGATGGAAGCCCGCAACGTTACAGTACCCCCTCTCCACGGGAGGCCACCGGATGACCAACAGGACAAGTGGCAGGACGACCACCGGGGCGAGTGGCAGGACGACCACCAGGGCGAGTGGCAGGACGACCACCAGGGCGATCAGGGTGCGAGGCATGGAACGCCCTGACCAACCTAGAGGCAGACATGTTGGAAGCCGGAATCCAGGACCGGTCCTCTGGACCATAACCCACCCAATCGACCAGGTACTGCAGAGCACCCGTGAACAGCCTAGAATCCAGAACTTTCCTAACCTCATACTCCGTCTCTCCATCAACCTGAACAGGTGGAGGAGGAGGAACGACCCGCGTGTACCTGTTACACAACAAAGGCTTCAATAGGGAGGTGTGGAAGACGTTGTGCAAGCAAAGATGTCTAGGAAGGGCAAGAGCATAAGCCACAGGGTTAACGCGGCGAATGATCTTGTATGGACTGATAAACCGAGGTGCCATTCTCATAGAAGGCACCCGCAACTTCACATTCCTAGTGGACAACCAAACTCTATCCCCCACGTTGTAGGAAGGAGCTTGTAACCTATGCCTGTCAGCCTTGCGTTTCTAGACAGCAACAATGCGCTCCATGTTTTCGCGAATCTGTCTCCAAATATCCTGTAGTTGTGTGAGATGTTCATCGAGAGCCGGGATGGCCTGTTCAGCAAACTGAAGCGGTAGAGCCGGAAGGAAAAAACCATAGATAGCAGAAAAAGGAGAGTGGCCAGTGGTCTCGTTAACGGTGTTATTATGTGCATACTCAGCCCAGGGCAACAACTCCGACCAATTGTCTTGTTGTTGTGTGGTAAAGCAACGTATGTACTGCTCGAGACCCTGATTTGCCCTCTCTGCTGCTCCATTGGTTTGTGGATGATATGCTGAAGAGAAGGCTAATCGCACCCCCATCTCCACCCAGAAATCCCTCCAGAAACGAGAGACGAACTGAGCTCCTCTGTCAGAGACTATTTCAGACGGAACCCCATGTATTCGTACAATCTCTCTAGCAAAGACGACCGCCAGTTCTTTGGCTGTAGGAAGCTTAGGTAAAGGAATAAAATTAGCCATTTTGGAGAAGCGGTCTACAACTGTCAGAACCACAGTATGACCCTTGGACTTCGGCAAGTCCACAACAAAATCCATGGATAGATGAGACCAAGGCCTATTAGGAATGGGTAAAGGCTGCAATAGACCGACAGGCAAGGTTTTACTGGTTTTGCTTCTGGCACAGACTTGACAAGCCAAAACAAACAGACGTACGTCCTGTCGCATGGTGGGCCACCAGAACTGTCTGGAGATACTGGTAAGAGTCTTAGTAATACCAGGATGACCTGCTGGTTTTGAATCATGAAACATTATGAGTAATTCCTGTCTTTCCTTTTCAGGCACAAACAACATATCTGGAGGCTTGTTAGGTGGAGCCCCCATTTGAGCTGCTTGGAGGCGTTCCAGAAAAGGCGAGGAAACAGACAAGACCGTGGAAGCCACAATACGTTCAGGAGGAACTATAGGATTGTGGTCTTGTGTATTTGATTCATACGGGTCATATTGACGAGATAAGGCATCAGCCTTTACATTGCGGTCACCTGGTCTGTAAGTCAACACAAAATTAAACCGAGACAGTAGTAATGACCACCTGGCCTGTCTCGAGTTCATACGTTTAGCATCCCCGATGTACGTAAGGTTCTTATGATCAGTGATTATCAACAAAGGGTCAAGAGTACCTTCCAACAAATGTCTCCACTCTGACAGGGCAGACACAATAGCAAGCAATTCTCTGTTACCGATATCATAATTGCGTTCTGCTGGTGATAATTTTCTTGAAAACAACCCACAAGGATGTAGAGGCTTCCCTGGAGACTCTCTTTGAGATAGGACAGTCCCAAAGCCTATCTCGGAAGCATCAACCTCAAGAACAAATGGAATTATGGGATCATGATGCCGTAACACTGGAGCGGAAGTGAAAGCCTGTTTGAGAGCTTCGAATGCCTGTTTGGATTGTGAAGACCAGACCTGGTTCTTCAGACCTTTACGTGTCATATTAATGATAGGGGAAGCTACAGCAGAATAATTCTTGATAAATCTCCTATAATAGTTGGAAAACCCCAGAAACCTCCGTATGGCTTTGAGGCCTTGAGGGAGAGGCCATTCTGAGATGGCCGTGAGTTTGGAAGGATCCATCTCAAAACCTTCTGGAGTGATAATGTACCCAAGAAATTTTACAGTAGTAATGTTGAATAAACACTTCTCCAGTTTGCAATAAAGACCATTGTCTAGTAGTTTTGCTAATGCCTGTCTGACATGTTCATGGTGGGTTATAAGATCGGGAGAGTAAATTAGTTTATCGTCTAAGTATACGATAACAAAGGATTGCAAAAAATCTCTGAGCACATCATTAATGAAATCCTGGAATACAGCTGGAGCATTACAGAGACCGAACGGCATGACCAGATATTCATAATGCCCACTCCTGGTGTTAAATGCTGTTTTCCATTCATGCCCATCTTTTAGACGTATCAGGTCTTAAGCCCCTCTCAAATCGAGTTTCGTGTATACTGCTGATCCCCTTAACCTGTTGAACAGTTCTGATATAAGAGGCATAGGGTACACATTCTTGATGGTGATCTTGTTAAGCCCCCTATAATCGATACACGGGCGTAAATCTCCTTCTTTTTTAGATACAAAAAAGAACCCAGCCCCTGCTGGAGAAGAGGAACGCCTGATAAAACCTCTCTCCAAATTCTCCTTTATGTACTCCTCCATGATTTGGTTCTCTTTTATGGATAAAGGATATATTTTGCCTCGAGGAGGCATGGTACCTGGATGAATATCTATGGCGCAATCATACGGTCTATGTGGAGGTAGTTTCTCTGCCTCTCTTTTATCGAATACAGCCCTGAGATTGGCATACCAGTCAGGAACCTCTGTAGACAATGGAGGAGCTGTAGGTGTGTTCAGGGCACCAATATGCTGAATGGGTATTAAACAAGTCCCAAAACAAGCAGGACTGCAAGACAGTATCTCTCCCTTAGCCCAATCAATAAAAGGATTATGTTCCACCAACCAAGGGAAACCAAGCACAACAGGATTGGAAGGTGAATGGATAACCTGAAATATTATCTCTTCTTTATGCAAGAGACCAGTGGTAAGAGCCACTGTAACAGTATCGTGAGTAATTCTGGGACAGGATAACGGCCTACCGTCTATGGCTTCGAAGGCCAAGGGTGTCTCTCTTACAACCAGAGGGAGAGAAATGGAGGAAGCGTATTCAACATCAATGAAATTACCAGCAGCCCCAGAGTCAACAAAAGCGGTAGTACGCGTGGTCTTGGTCTCCCAAGCCACGGATACTGGTAACAAGAGTCTAGTGTCTTTGACAGGAGACATGAACGTCACACCCAAGGCCTGTCTCCTCAGTTGCCTTAGGTGCGGTAGTTTTCCAACTTATCATGCATTCTAGGGCGAGTGGGACATTGAAGTCGTAAAAGTCCTTTTAAACCACAATACAGGCACGATCCCTCACGAAGACGCCTTGTTCTCTCTTCCTCTGTAAGCCTAGTATGGCCTAGTTGCATAGGCTCAGAGGGAGGGGATAACTCTCTTGGTGGTGCCTGAAAGACAGGGGCCAACCTTGGTAATGGTCTCTTAGGTTTCTCTCTTGGAGTTCTTCTGTCCCTTATCTGATCATCCAGATCTATACAATAATCTATAAATTCACTCAACACCTCAGGTAATTTACGAGGAGCCAACTCATGCATCAATGACTCCGATAGCCCCTCCATAAAAGCCAGAACCAGAGCGTCATTAGTCCAGTTCACGTCAGAAACCAACGTTTTAAATTCTATAGCATAATCAGATACAGTCCTGTTCCCTTGACGTATGCAGAACAAGGATTTGCCAGCTACCTTGGCCTTTCTGGTAGGATTAAACGTACGTTTTAACTCGGCTATGAATTCTTTATAGTTCAGTACGATAGGCTTCTCTGCCTCCCATAAAGGATTCACCCATGTCAATGCTCTGCCAGACAGATGGTTAATAATGAACCCCACTTTGTCAGTGATAAACATTTGTGAATTTAATTTAAAATGAATATCCACCTGGACAAAAAATCCCCGGCACTCCGAGGGAGTACCGTCAAACCTCATAGGAGTGGTCATGTGTACCTAGGATGTCTGAACAACAGAGGACACAGTTATAGCAGGCGGAGGTGCAACCCCAGCTGGTTTCCGGTGAGCCGTACGAGTCAGGATAGTTTGTAAGGCGAGAGCAAACTGATCCATCCTAAGGTCCTGCTCTTCCTGTCTGGATACATAGTTACTCAAATGCTGTGTTAAGTCTGCGGGATCCATTTGGCCAGATCGTAATGTCACGGTTCCCGGATCCCACCACGCCGTCCTTAAAGCCCAACACTCCCCAGAGCCCAAAAGCTACCAACAGGGTAGCCGTAGAAGAATCCCTAACTGTCTGGTCCTTAGAATTGGCCAGGTATACTAGCTAGACAGAAAGGGTTAATCAAAAGACAATGTCGTAATACAAAACCAGGCCAGCAACACGGGGGTAGTCAGACGAGCCAGAATCAGGAATACAGAGTATAGAATAGTCAAATGGAATAGCCGGGTCGATATCAGTGCAGAAGCGTAGTACAAGAAAATAGTCTAGGGCAACGGAAGGCAGAATAGTCAGAAAACAAGCAGAGGTCAATAACAGGTTAAATCACGAGAGAATTCAGGTACAAGGAGCTCAGGTATGGATAACCACGATCTGGCACTGCTTAGAAGGAACTGTTGGTTTTTAAAAGACCTTCACCAGACCACGTCCCCCTCTCAAGCCACACCTCATGCAGCCACCTCCCTGTCTGTTTCAATTTAAACTGTGTGTTGGTGAGCGAGCAGCATCAGACATGCTGCCCTCAAGCACACCGGATAGGCTGGAAGCCCCCAACGTTACATTATGTCCCTGACCTCTTCAACTGGTGCTAGCCGGAGTTATAAAAAAAATTTAAAAAAAGAAGCTAATCTGATCATTTGTTTTTGACTGGGTCCAGAAATCTAAAAACGGCTCTATGGGAGGTCCTCATTATTGCAGACCGACCTCAAGTGTGACGTTCTGGGCCCCTGGCACCCCCTTTGGACTCTTTTCATGCGCATCATTATGAGCTATTCCAGTTCCTGGACTTCTATTATGAACCGTGCTGATTCCTGCACCCTATGCTAATTGGGATCTCTCGCCCTGGAGCCCCACCTGGACTCTCTTTAGTTCTGATCACCGGTGTTTAAAAGGAGGCAACACCCTAGAAAGGGTGCTGCCTCATTCTCTCATTCATATCACTTCAGTCCTGGTTGTGTGCAGTTCAGTTCCCTGGATCTCCTGTCTGTTTACCGGTTGTTCTGTAGGAATTCTGTTTTCAGGTTTATTTCATGTACCTTTCTGTTGCCTCTTATTCTGCTTAGTTATGTTTATTCCCTGCCTGTTCATAGTTATATTGTTTCCTGGATTTATTTATGCGTATTGTGTTTTCAGAGTTTGTCATGTTTCCTTGTGTCTTGATTTAAGATCCCTGCTTGTTTTTCCATTCTGTATCATTGCCTCCTTCATATCTGGTTTACATTCTGTTATTGTCTGTCCTTACATTTAGCCTTGTTTAGAATAAATATCTTGATTTTTTATATATCCTAGTTCATGCTTTCACTGCATAGTAGGCTCACACCTTTCTGCATTCATGCCAGACCTGGCCCACTGTGACATCAACAGGGTTATTCAAAGAGCTCCGAATTGCTGGCAAAAGGTAACCGAACGCTGAAATTCAGCGTTCGGTAAACTTTCCTGGCCATTCGGCTATTCAGAGAGCAAGCAATTTGCCAAATGTTGGCGAATTGCCTGCACATACAGTGCCTGTTTGGTGCCTGTTTGAGGGCAGTGAAATCCCCATAGCTTCGTCTATTCAGGGAACAAAAACCAGCAGTGAAAAGTTGCCGAAATGCCCTGCCATTCGGTGGCTTCATTCGCCAGGTTTATTCAGGCGAATCCCATAGGCTTCAATGTTAAAAATACTCCCGTTTTAATCCAATATCTAAAAAAATGTTTATTATAATATTCTGAAATAAAAAGTCTCTTTATTTATAGATTTTTATCAGATCTTTTAAGCATTTTTCGGGATTTTTTGCAAAAAAAAATTCTGATTTGTTTTTAAATATTTTTTTAAACGTTTTTTTCTTTTTTCTGTAACATACAGTTGTGTTCAAAATTATTCAACCCCCACTGAAATTGAGTGTTTCGGCCAGTTTGACATTGATTTTGATCATTCAGTCATCTTGCTTACAATTAAATCAAAGAGGCACGTGTAGGTCAGACAAATATAAAATAACATTTATAATGAAATAACCACAAATGTCTTTTCTGTGCTCACATCATTAGCAGTTTTATTCAACCCCAAGTGACATTCAATCTTAGTACTTAGTACAACATCCTTTTACAGTTATAACAGCTTTTAAACGTGAAGCATAGCTTGACACAAGTGTCTTGCAGCGATCTACGGGTATCTTCGCCCATTCGTCATGGGCAAAAGCCTCCAGTTCAGTCACATTCTTAGGCTTGCGCACTGCAACTGCTTTCTTTAAGTCCCACCAGAGGTTCTCAATTGGATTTAAGTCAGGTGACTGCGATGGCCACTCCAAAATGTTCCAGCCTTTAATCTGCAAACCATGCTCTAGTGGAATTGGAGGTATGCTTGGGATCATTGTCCTGTTGAAAGGTCGAACATCCCCCAAGCCTCAGGCTTGTGACGGACTGCATCACATTGTCATCCAATATCTCCTGGTACTGAAGAGAATTCATGGTACCTTGCACACGCTGAAGCTTCCCTGTACCTGCAGAAGCAAAACAGCCCCAAAGCATGATTGACCCCCCGCCATGCTTCACAGTAGGCAAGGTGTTCTTTTCTTCATAGGCCTTGTTCTTCCTCCTCCAAACATAGTGTTGATCCATGGGCCCAAACAGTTCTAATTTTGTTTCATCAGTCCACAGAACACTATCCCAAAACTTCTGTGGTTTGTCCACATGACTTTTGGCATACTGCAGTCGACTCTTCTTACTCTTTGGAGACAGCAAGGGGGTGCGCCTGGGAGTTCTGGCATGGAGGCCTTCATTATGCAGTGTGCGCCGTATTGTCTGAGCTGAAACTTCAGTACCCACATCTGACAAATCTTTTCTCAGTTCCTCAGCAGTCACACGGGGACTTTTCTCCACTCTACGCTTCAGGTAGCGCACAGCAGTCGAAGTCAGCATCTTCTTTCTGCCACGACCAGGTAGCGTTTCAACAGTGCCCTTAGCTTTGAATTTGCGAATGATGCTTCCTATGGTCTCTCTTGGTATGTTTAACATCTTTGCAATCTTCTTATAGCCATTGCCCTTCCTGTGAAGAGTAATCACCTCTTCTCTTGTCTTCCTGGACCATTCTCTTGACTTCATCATGTTTGTAACCACACCAGTAAATGTCTAGAAGGAGCTGAGTATCACAGTCATTTTAGGAGCTGCCTAATTGGTGCTTATTATGCTTTATTGCTGCTCCGTGACATCCACAGGTGTTTTCAATACCTGATTGAAAACACTTGAATGAACCTCTGTTCTTCAGAGTGGTAGTCTTTAAGGGGTTGAATAATTGTGTCAATGAAGAATTCAAAAAAGAAACATTTACTACTGTATTACAAAACCAATTGATGTCATTTTAGTTGCATATAGTTCTTTAAAAAGTCCTTGTAGGATTTCATTCTGAATACAATTACAAATGTACACTAAATTCCCTAACACCCTTTACAGCATTGGGGGTTGAATAATTTTGAACACAACTGTACCTTTTTATTATCATTCATTGGACCTCATATGTAAATTTCAGACATTTTTGCTCAGTAGTTTGTTTGCAAACAGCGTACTTTTTTTTCACTCCATTCGTCTGCGGTATTGGGTTTTTCCGGCGGCTGCTCTGCACTCTGAGCGGCTCCTTCTCGGGTTTCTCCAGCGTCTTTGGCGATTTTAATCCAGATTTTTTGTGGGTTTCGGTATGCATCCGCCTGGGTTTTGCAGTGAGTTTTTGGCGGCTATTCCCTGCACTACGACGACCCTGTAGTGCTTGCTGAATACACCACAGGGTCACCGAAATGGGATCGTCGAATCAAGCCGAATTGAAGAGAACGAAAAGTCAACGAACGTGCAGAGACTTTTCGTTTCTGTTTTAATAACCCTGCAAGTGTTGTTTGCGTTCTCTGCTGCTGTTTGAACTTGGATGGGCATCAAACAAACCCTGCCAAAGCCACTGTCTGAGGCTTCAATGGAGATCTTATCTGCCTCACACACCAGGATCCTGCTTTAACCCCTAAATGACAGAAAATGTACAGAAACATTAGCCTTAATGTGCTAAATAGCAATAGTAAACGTTTTTTTTTTTCAAACACTGAGGGCTATATTACAAAGTTGGTGCTAACTTAACCAGAGCTGTTGTAAACTTCCCAGAGCCATTATAGCCTATGGGCCATATTACATAGTTGGTGCTAACTTAACCAGAACTGTTGTAAACTTCCCAGAGCCATTATAGCCTATGGAGGTTTTAAGTTTACAACAGCTCTGGTTACGTTAGCACCAACATTGTAATATGGTTTTCAGTTTACAACTCTGGTTAAATTAGCACCAACTATGTAATATTGCTCTGAAACTTTTATATTCTGAGATAGGATCAGGGTTCAATTCATTTTTTGTAAATAAAAGTAAAATTACTTTTTTTCACTTGTTGATTTTTTTTATACTGAATATTGTTTTATGTATACATCTTGTTGCTAATTTCTGGATTACAGTTGTAATTATTGAATATATCCTCAAAATGGGCATTTTATTTGCCTCATTAATAAGAATATAGAGGTTATTCACTAACCACGGAATTGGTCCCAAATAACACCAGACAATGAATTTCACCGTTCGCTGCAATTACAGACCAATTAATCTATTCTTGTGAATTGACAGAAAAATACAGTGCAATGCGCCACAATTCGGCAGCACAAAAAATTGCCCCTGGAAGACTTTTGTATTCACAGAACACCGAACTGCACCAAAATTCCAGCGAAATGCCCTGATTCTCCATATAGTGCTATATAGACATGTTTCTATCAATCATTAAAATCATTCATGTTTTCAACCTAGCGCCCCACCAACTTTAAATGTCACCAGCTGCCACTGCTTCCCAAATCAATTTCAATAAAGTTTATTATTATTATTATTATTCTTTATTTATAAAGCGCCAGCATATTCCGCAGCGCTGTACAATAAGCACAGTATAGACAGGGTTACAATACATTGAACAACATTTGACAAACAGTACAGGAGGAGATGAGGGCCCTATTCCCGTAGGAACTCACAATCTGGGAGGGTTGGGGTTGGAAACAGGAGGAGAGGACTGTAAGGTGAGAGTGATTGATGGGTGCGTCAGTGAGTTGGGTGGTAGGCTTCCCTAAATAGGAATGTTTTAAGGGAGCGTTTGAAGGAAGAGAAGTTAGGGGAAAGTCTGACAGTATGAGGGAGAGCGTTCCAGAGAGTGGGGGCTGCGCGTGAGAAATCCTGCAGTCTATCATGGGAAGAGGTGATGCGGGGAGAAGCTAGGCGCAGGTCACTGTTTGACCTTAGGGAGCGGGCTGGGGTGTATTTGGTGATTAGTGAGGACAGGTAGTGGGGAGCTGAGTTAGTGAGGGTTTTGTAGGTAAGGATAAGGATTTTGAACTTAATTCTGCAGTGGATGGGGACCCAGTGAAGGGACTCGCAGAGGGGAGCGGCAGAGACAGAGCGGCGGGTGAGGTGAATTAGCCTGGCGGAGGCGTTCAGGATGGATTGTAGGGGGGAGAGGCGGGAAAGAGGGAGGCCAGATAAGAGATTATTGCAATAGTCGAGTCGGGAGATTACCAGGGCGTGTATGAGTTGTTTTGTGGTGACAGCGGTAAGAAATGGCCGAATTCTGGAAATATTACGCAGTTGGTATCGGCAGGAGGTGGAAAGAGACTTGATGTGGGGGATGAAGGAAAGAGCAGAGTCAAGTGTAACTCCAAGGCAGCGAACTTGGTTTGATGGGGAGATGGTGATACCCTCCACCGTGATAGAGAAGTCAGGAGGTGGGGAGGCATTGGAGGGAGGAATAAGTAGGAGTTCAGTCTTTGACATGTTGATCTTTAGGTGGTGGGAGGCCATCCAGGAGGAGATGCCAGATAAACAGTCACTGACTTTTGAAAGGACAGGGGGAGAGAGATCAGGGGTAGAGAGGTAGATCTGAGTGTCATCAGCGTAGAGGTGGTAATTAAAGCCAAAGCTGTTGATGATTTTGCCCAGAGAGGAGGTGTAGATGGAAAAGAGCAGAGGACCAAGGACAGAGCCTTGAGGTACACCAACAGATAGAGGCAATGAAGAGGAGGAGTTACCAGCAAAGGACACACAGAAGGACCTGTTGGATAAATAGGAGTCAACCCAAGCGAGTGCAGTGTCACCGAGACCCAGAGAGTTGAGGGTCTGTAGAAGGAGGGGGTGGTCAACAGTGTCAAAAGCAGCCGAGAGGTCAAGCAGGATGAGAATAGAATAGTGGCCGTGTTTTTTAGCAGTTAGGAGGTTGTTGGTGACTTTGGTGAGGGCAGTTTCAGTTGAGTGTAGGGGACAGAAGCCAGATTGCAGGGGGTCAAGTAGGGAATTGGAGGACAGGAAGAGGGAGAGGCGGTTGAAGACTAGTTTTTCTAAGAGCTTTGATGTGAAGGGAAGCAGGGATACAGGGCGGTAATTGGATGGAGAGTTGGGATCTAGGGATGGTTTCTTTAGTAAAGGGGTAACTAGCGCGTGTTTGAAGGCGGATGGAAAGGAGCCAGTGGAGAGAGATAGGTTGAAGATGTGTGTGAGAGCAGGGGTGAGGGAGGAGGAGAGGGGAGGAATTAGAAGTGAGGGAATTGGGTCGAGCGGGCACGTGGTGAGATGTGAGGAGGACAATAAGGAATTGACTTCCTCCTCAGTGGCTGGGAGGAAGCGGCAGAGGGTGGCAGAGGGGACCTGTGGGAGTGGAGGTGGTAGATAACTATCTTGTGTTGGGATGTTACTTCTGATAGTTAGAGTTTTACTGAGGAAGTAGTCTGCCAGGTCTTGAGCGCTGAAGGCAGCTGTGGGGAGAGGTGCAGGTGGGTAGAGGAGGGTGTTGAAGGTGGACCAGAGCCGTTTAGGGCTGGAGGACAGCGTAGATATAAGAGATGAGAAGAAGGATTGTTTGGCCAAGTGGAGGGCAGAGGTGTATGACCGGAGAATAAACTTGAAGTGAACAAAATCAGCTTCAGAGCGGGATTTCCTCCAGGCACGCTCTGCGGTGCGGGAGCATCTTTGCAGGTAGCGAGTCTGGAGGGTGTGCCAGGGCTGAAGCTGGCGGCGTGGGGCCTTACAGAGTCGAAGAGGAGCAAGAGTGTCTAGAGCAGAGATAAGCGTCGTGTTGTAGTGATTAGTGGCAGCATCAGGGCAGGTGAAGGATGAGGTATGAGGGAGGTGAGTAGGTAGAGATAGAGATGGAGATAGTCCACACAGTAGATTTCTGCGAGTGTGTGTGCGGGGTGGGGGGCAGGGTGTTTAGGAAGTCCAGATAGGTTGAAAGAGAGAAGGTGGTGGTCAGAGATGGGGAAGGGCGACAGTTGAACTCAGAAATGGAGCAGAGGTTGGAAAAGACAAGGTCAATAGTGTGACCATGCGGGTGCGTAGGGAGGAGGGAGGATTGTGTGAGTCCAAGGGAGGACGTGAGTGAAAGAAGTTTGGAGGTAGCAGGGGCGGAAGGATCGTCAATGGGAATGTTGAAGTCCCCGAGAATTAAGCATGGAAGATTAGAAGACAGGAAGTGATAAAGCCAGGTAGCAAAGTGGTCAAGGAACTGGGAGGTTGGTCCCGGTGGGCGGTAGATGACTGCCACCCTGAGAGCCAGAGGAGAGAACAGGCGGATGCAGTGTGTCTCGAAGGAGGAGAAGGAGAGGGATGGGGGTGGAGGGAGATGCTGGTAGGTACAGGTGGGAGAGAGCAGGAGTCCGACCCCGCCCCCATTTCTCTCACCCGGTCTGGGGGTATGGCTCAAGTGTAGACCGCCATGTGAGAGAGCAGCAACGGAGGCCGTGTCAGAGGGAGTTAGCCAGGTTTCAGTTAAAGCTAGTTTATTTGCCTTGTATTATAGAGGTTTTTGATACTACAAAACAGGGTTAAGCCCTTTTCACAAGGTCCATTGTCCCAAAATGTTCCTGTTGAATTCCATGGCTGCAATGTTACACGACCTTGTCCTGAATCCCAACACACTGGGTCAATGGCGGGGACCTCTGGTCTCTACTAAGCCAACCATAAGCTGGTGATTGAGGGGTTAATATTGATAATAGGTGGGCCACAGATCAGCTCACCCTCTCCCTATCCAAAAACCCTTAGCCCGTAGGGGATTAATTACATACTGTAGGTGGACCCCAGGCAGATAGGTGTATACAGTTGGACAGAAAGGTATATTTAACTGGGCAAATATGGATATACAGCTGGTCAGATAGGTATGTAGATCTGAACAGACAGACCCTTTACCTATATAATCAAATTTCATTCTAGTTTGCCTCCATTTTAATTAAATGGACACTACCACCAAAAAATTTAATTATTTATTTTGTTTATTTAATGTTGCTGATATCTTACATGTGCTTTATTTTTCTCTTGTTTGTTTAGTTAAGAAAATATTTTACAAGTGTCACTGAGTGCATCCATTTTGTGATCTTTTGCTCACCAGAATAAACTATGGAAGAATGTGGTGTAGAACTGTATTTACAGTGATTCTGCCTTTGAATGTTAATGACCCCTGTCCGGTGCATATTGTCCTGCTTGGCTACAATAAATTTCTATTCTGACCCCAACATTTAGTCACAACTCATAATGAGGGGTTAATCATTTGTGATATCCAATAGTTAAACAGATGGTCACCAAAAAATGTATGCACACTTCAACAGCTATCTATACCCTTTTTTTAAACCCTCGTATTGAATTATGGCAGCAATGTGTAGTATTTAGGGATGCAACAATACCATTTTTTTAAGACTGAGTACAAGTACCTAAATTTAGGATTTTGCTGAAAGCCTGTCCTGTTTAAGTTAATATTGTAATGTATGGCCAGACACCCCATTTACCCACTGCAGAGCCTGACCACACACCCTGACCAAACACAGACACCAGATATACATTCATATATACACACACACACTGGTCTGGTGTCTGTTGGGTATACATGTATCTGATGCCTGTGGTGTATATTATTTATACCCATACAGACAGCAGCCCACAGTGTGTATACACACATGCCCTCAGAGTGTGTGCGTGTATATGTGTAATATATACACATACAGACACACACTTACTTCAGACCTCAGTGTGTATGTGTATATATACACATACACACACTGGCCCATTTCAGACCTCAGACCAGACATGGGGCGGCTGTCCAAATGCTCTAATTGGCATTCGGACAGACCCCTGCAGCTGATCGCGTTCATACCTTCCAACGAGCGCCGCCGGCAAACAAAGTCTTCGAGCGTCCGCTCGTTGGAAAGCCCCCCCAGCCGCGATCTCGCGAGATCTCGAACTGATCGCGATATTGTGGCTAGGGACTTCCCAACGAGCGGAATCTCGAAGACTTTGTTTGCCGGCGGCACTCGTTGGAAGGTATGAATGTGGTCAGCTGCAGGGGCCTGTCCGAATGCCGTTAGAGCATTTGGCCAGCCACCACAGCCCCTCGGATACCGGCAAGCCAGCTCAATGCTGGCTTACGGTATCAGGTGAAGTATCAAGGGCATCTGCACGAGTACCAAAAACCCGGTATCACAGTTTTTTCTCCCTAGCTGTAATGCCCCGCGCCGCGGTCGGACCGCCATGTTGGGACGCCTGACAAACTCACCTGAGGTCCCTCGTGGCGCGTCGCTCCCTGGTTCCGGCCTGCAGCTCGAGGGAGGAGAGCCAGGATGTGTCCCACGCCGCCTCCGCGATCCGTCTGAGCAGAAGGCAGGCGCGCATGCGCGATCGCCCATCCTAGAGTATGAAGACCTAGGTACTCTGGCGCCCTCTGCTGGTCAAGTTAAGGTACTGCACCCCACCTGCACTGGAGATCCTCGTATACCACCAATTAATTTACATAGCACTCAGGTATCCTCATTCCACCTGCGAGTTCCAGGTGAACGGTGTTCGTATGATTCCTTGAACCCTATTTAAACCTGCCGCCTTCTCCATCTCACTAACCAGGTTATACTGTGGTTATACCACGTTACCCAGTGGTTCCCCTTCGTGTTCCTCTAAAAGGATTCTGACTTCCGTTCCTGCTGCCGATACGGTACAACGCTGCTCTGGTTCCTGTTGCCACGGTACAACGCCGCTCTGGTTCCTGTTGCCACGGTACAACGTCGCTCCGGTTCCTGTTGCCACGGTACAACGCTGCTCTGGTTCCTGTTGCCACGGTACAACGCCACTCTGGTTCCTGTTGCCACGGTACAACGCCGCTCTGGTTCCTGTTGCCACGGTACAACGCCGCTCTGGTTCCTGTTGCCACGGTACAACGCCGTTCTGCTTCCTGTTGCCACGGTACTACGCCACTCTGCTTCCTGTTGCCACGGTACAACGCCGCTCCGGTTCCTGTTGCCACAGTACAACGCCGCTCCGGTTCCTGTTGCCACAGTACAACTCCGCTCCGGTTCCTGTTGCCACAGTACAGCTCCACTCCGGTTCCCGCTGCCACAGTACAGCTCCGCTCCTGTTGCCACGGTACAGCTCTGCTTCCGCTCCTGTTGTCACGATACAGCTCCGCTTCTGTTGCCACGATACAGCTCCACTTCTGTTCCTGCCATCACGGTACAGCTCCATTCCGCTTCCATATTCAAGATTGCCATTGCAGTACCAGTTCCACCTCTCGGCATACCTCTATTCCTGGACTACTTCCAAGATTACAACCGTACTTATTTAGCCTTACAACTCTTCGTTCTGGACTTTTATTTCTGTCAAAAGAAACTTTACATTGCTTTATTCTGGACTTATATTTTGTTGCCTTCAGTAAAGTTTAACCAATCATATTTCTTCTGGTCTCCTCCTTCGGCTTGCCATTGGGTTCCATACACCCAACACCATACAGGGGTCAAAGCCTCTGTCCTTACACTAGCGTCGTCGTTTTAAAGCGGGAATTGTAATGTAATCCATGGTTTTTATTTTTTCAGGAAGATTGTATATACCAAATTTCACACCTGTAACATCTTTGGTTTTTGAAATATAGGTATACTGATAAAAGTATTCACCTCCCTATTTAACCCCCCAAGGAATTTTCAGGAAATGGTAAAATACATGTTTTTTTATTTTTCAAGATGAATCTAAATACCAATTTTAAGGCCTGTAACATCTTCTGTTTTTGAGATATAGGTATCGTGTTTAAAATATTTAAAATATTCAACCCCCTCCCCCGCCAACTTGGATTTTTGAAAAACGGTAAAATACGTGTTTTTTTATTTTTCAAGAAGAATCTAAATACCGATTTTCACGTCTGTAACATCTTCTGTTTTTGAGCTATATTATCCTGTTTAAAATATTCAACCCCTTTTCACCCTCTTAGGGGCAGAGTTTCCAAAAATCCTTCCTTGCAGTGAGTGCCTGCATCATAAAAACAGTGCACCTTCAAACTTTCACGTTCCTAGGTTAAACAGTTTCAGCTGGGCGTTGATGAGTCAGTCACTCAGGAGTTTCACGTTTATATATAGATATATATATACACATATACACACACTGGCACATTTCAGACCTCAGTGTGTATACACATACACACACACACACACACACACACACACACACACACACACACACTGGCCCATTTCAGACCTCAGACCAGACATGGGGCGGCTGTCCAAATGCTCTAACGGCATTCAGACAGGCCCCTGCAGCTGACCGTGTTCATAGTTACCTTCCAACGAGCGCCTATGGCAAACAAAGTCTTTGAGCATCCGCTCGTTGGAAAGCCCCCAGCCGTGATCTCGCGAGATCTCGAACTGATCGTGGCTAGGGACTTCTCAGCGAACAGAATCTCGAAGACTTTGTTTGCCGGCGGCACTTGTTGGAAGGTATGAACGTGGTCAGCTGCAGGGGCCTGTCTGAATGCCATTAGAGCATTTGGACAGCCACCCCAGCCCCTCGGATGCCGGCAAGCCAGCTCAATGCTGGCTTCCTGTATCGGGTGAAGTAACGGGGGCATGTGCACGAGTACCAAGTACTCTGGCAGAACCCGGTATCGGCACCAATACCGATACTAGTATGTGTGTGAAGTTCAACGACAATGGCGACTTGAATTTGGAAAAGAACCACCAACACGACTAACAATAACATTTGTGACAAGTTTGAAACCTATGAAATAGTGTGTGATGTGCACAAGCAAATATCTAGACGGTGACGCACAGCAACAAGTCCTGCTTCCTCAGATACGGTGTTGCAACAGTTTAGACACTCACCACAAAAGTCTGTCAAACAATGTGCACGGGAGACAGGAACTAGTGGATCAAGCATACAACGTATTCTGAAGACAGCACATTGGAAATTTTACATCCCAAGACTGTTACACAATATGATTGAAGATCACGCTGATTGGGGAATGGAGTACTGTGAGTGCTTTCCACAAATAAAAAATGAAGAAGAGGACTTTGTACAGACAATGGTGTGGACTGTCCTCTAAGGGTTTAATTAATTTGACCATTCATTTTTTGAAGGCACAGTCACTGGTCCAGTGTACCTCGACACGCACATCCATTTTACTGGCCATTCATGAACTTTAGGCGGATGAGCAATTTTCCAGAAAGATAAGTGAGACATAAAAGCCTATCTCAAAGACATTCTGCCAGGACGTTGAATAGGACACAGAGGTGCTGATGAATTCCCCCCACGTTCTCCGGACTTACCATCCCATGATTTCTATCTTTGGGGAACACTAAAGAATGTGGCATACCATAAAAAAACACCTACACATGCTGCACTATGGGAAGAAACTGAAATAGATTATGCAGAGCAATCCCTGTGAACATTCTAATCAATGTTGTTCATACAGTAGTGTGCCGAAATCAAGTGTCTGGATGCTAACGGTGGCCGCGATTGGTAATCCAATGATGGGAGCGGAAGAGGCTCTTACTGGGCTAACTCTGCTAAGGCAGGCTGGATCCACTAACACTGGATCTGTTGTAGTTTCCTCTGATGTTTCTGTTATCACCAATGTAACTAACTTTGCTCTCTCCAGTTTTTTTGTGTTTTTACATTCCAGGGTCCACACCTAACATGGACACGTCTTCATCAGGGGTCGGTGACTAGTTCCTCGGAATACAGTTGCAAGCTGAAGATCGTGTTAGATTAGTGGGCCCCAATCGATCCAGGGGTGGTATGTGGATGACTTTGTACTTTGATGTCCCACACGGGAGGTTTGTTATCGGCATACTGTATCATTTCTTAACCATCTGGTGCCCACAGGTAATAAGGCTAACAAGGAGATAGTACAGTTTTGCAAGGAAAAGGTTATCTTTTTAGGACATTGTATCTCTCAGGGTACCCGACATTAATCACCCAGAGAGTAAAGACATTAAGTGGCTCTAACACCCACTAAACTGACTCTAAGATGATGCACCATTTTGAACCCAGCGTCTCTTCTTCCTGTTAAATATGAAGGAGGAAGAGAAGGGGGGAGATAATGGTGTGAAAAACGTAAATTTTCCAACTTTTACTAACTATTCTAACCTCTCAACCTCTAATTAATTTTTCAACCTAGTAGGGAAACACTTTGAGGACCATCATGATTGCTTTTCCTTGATGAGCTCCAAAAAAAGTCCACCAGGTCCGGGAGTCTCTCCCAGACCCAAACTCAATAACCAGTGTTCATTCTAGTCAACCAGGTGATTGGATCATGCTAAAGAAACATCCGAGGACGGGACTAGAGGCGAGAGATCGTGGGCCATTCCAGGTGCTGCAGACGACGCCAACCTCCCTGAAGTTCGAGGGACGAGACAACTGGATCCACACCGGTCACTGCAAGAAGTTTCTCAAATACGTCAAAGAGTGAAGAGTATCATTTTCTTTATTTGTTTAGTTTAGTTTTTAGCGAGGGAAATGTACCTAAGACTAGCAAAGGCCACAAGGAGACATTTGTAATAGTAACTCTGGCTCCTGTCGTTCGCTTGTTTAAATTCTTGTGCGGTGTTGTAGTGAGGGAGATCACCAAGGAACAACAACAGTAGAGCGTCCAAAGGGGGGGTTTACAAGGGTCAGGTGCACACTGATGGGAGCAGGGCAGAGGCGGAGCCATAGCTAGTGAGGGTTGGAATCTTTTTTAAAGCTTTGGGAAGCTTCGGGGGATTTCTTGTTTTCCATTGGATCCTGGCTAAAGGTAATGGGAGTATAAATACTTATGGTGTTTCTGTCTCTATTCCTTCTATGTGCCGGAGTGAGATGTTCCTGATGTCTAATCGACCGAGTTACCGAAGCCCGAACAGATGAGACGCCCAGAAGACCAACCCATGGACCGGATACAGAGGATTTCAGACCGACCAACGATCGACGCAACCCACCACCTCATGTCCTCCCTCTGAGTCACCTCCCCTAAAGCAGATTCCACGTGTCAAGTTCTACGTGTTAAGATTTGTTTTAGATTTGTTTTATGATCCACGGGTCAAGATTTGTTTTAGATTTGCTTTATGATCCACGGGTCAAGATTTGTTTTAGATTTGCTTTATGATCCACGGGTCAAGATTTGTTTTAGATTTGCTTTATGATCCACGTGTCAAGATTTGTTTTAACACTTGCTTTAAGATTCGGCATGTCAAGATGGACTGTCTGTTGGTTTCCATCATCTGTTTGGCTTTTTGCATTCAGAACTTTACAAGAGGAACTGTTTCTTTCCAAGGAAGAACAAGATTCATCGAGGGACACTGGGGAGCAAATGACAAAGAGGAGGGACTGTTGTGGAAATTTTATTATGTGGACATTATATTCTAGGATGTGTGTGTTTTTATAAATTGTCATCTGTCTCCCTGTGTTTGGATTAAACTGAGAATCGATCTAGCGGAGTGTATTTTGGGTTAATCAGAACCAGCGGCAAAACCGTCAGTATGAAAACCTTCTCTTGGGTTTAGAGACGTGTTCTCAGTGTGTGTAGGCGTTTGGCGGTTGGTGAGTACTAAGTGCAATGCGCTGGGCTCCTTACCTCCCAATGTACATTGGAGATGCACATTGGAGAAGTGAAGTCTGCATAACCGGCTGGGTGGAGTAGAGGTAATGTCACCACTCTGCATGGAGAGAGCCTGTGGAGTCATGGGTTCGATCCCAGCGAGCAACCTCTCCAGTAAGTGTCCTTGGCAAGACACCTAATGGTACATACTCGCCACCCAGGACATACTTGAAAACGAGAGAAATCTCAATGTATCCTTCCTGGTAAAATCCTTTCACAAAAAAATAAAATAACGAGAGATACGTATTATATCTCTGTTGCGGTTGCGCTATCCCTTTCTGGATACATACCTGCTTTTAAGACATTTAAGCCTTGTCTGGACACTCGTACCATGCACAGATAATAACTGTATTGTCTCTGCAGATAAATTGTCAATAATCTATAAGAATGAGTAGACTGATCTGCACTCAGATACTGATCACTCTGAGTAGTGTCTGAGTGGGGTCCATACTGACAGTGATGGGGGATGGTCGGACAAACATGGCTGACGGGGACCATGGAGATGGCTCAGGGATAAGTCATCTCCAGGAGGCCAGTCGGTCATTCTAGTCCACTCCCCTGTCCTTTTGATATGTAAATGTAATTACTGGGCAAACTGGTTTTCTGTTGTACAGCCAGTTGCCCACTGGGCGTGTGCTATTGTCTAATAAATTAAGCTGACCAAGAGCCACAGGGGCACTTGGGAAGAGGAACTCTAGCTAGAAACAACGTGTGTGTGTGTGGCTTTTTCTGGGTGAGGATGCAGAAGACCACAGCAGAGTCTCTGGGTCTCCTTACTGCGGGCGTTCAGGTAAGTATTGCAGGGATAGCAGAGAGCTGCTTGTAAGTGCAGCGGATCAAACTACATTAGGGAATTGATAGTAGATTAATTTCTATGACAACAGTAATGTGCGATTTGTATGCATCACAGAGCTCCACAGCAAAAAAACTCACAGTAATGCGCAGTGTGTATCAGTGTAAATCACAGAGATTTACAGCAACAAAACTCACAGTAATATGTGGTGTGTATGAGTGTATCACACAGCTCCACAGCAATAAAATTCACTGTAATGTGCGGTGTGTATGAGCGTATCACAGAGATTTACAGCAACAAAACTCACAGTAATATGTGGTGTGTAGGAGTGTATCACAGAGTTCCAAAGTATAACTCACAAATAAGTATAAGATAAATTAAAATAATAAATATATATTATAGGCAAGCCCCCAGGCCCAGGCAGGCAACTGTGGGCCCCCAGACTCAAGGGCCCGGGTGCGGTCGCACCCTCTGCACCCCTGGTAGTTACGCCCCTGACAGTATGTGTATATATAGTCATATATAGAAAGTAATTTTCGGTATCGGTTTTCGGCCAAGCACATCGTGCATTTTTAGTATCGATTTCAGTCCCAAATTTTCATTTCGGTGCATCCCTAATTTTATTTTTATGCATATATTTTTCATGTTGAACTGTGTATACATTTTTTGGGCCCCTCTGTATTCACCAGCAGTAGCAAAAGGAGCCAAAACCAATGAGGTTGCACAGTCGGACTACCAGGAGTCTGTTACATTCCCAACAGCCTTAGGCTGTAACCCTAGTCTTTGGAAGGACTATGGGGAACTGCAATACAAGCACCTGTTTATTGACACCTTTGATCCTGAACTAGATAAAATCAGTTTTTTTTTTTAAAGCCCATACACTACCGCTATTGCAGCACTTATGTATAGGCAATACTGGTTGGCTGCTCAGCCAGACAGCCTGTCACAGTCATGGAACCGGATTCCTTATTTGTTTTCCCCATATGCTTTTGCTTAAAATGGATTATTCCACTCTCCCTGTCTAACTCAGATAGTTTGGCCCAGCCCCACTTCCCCTTTAGCAAAGCCTGCCTAACTGTCAGTATATCCACAGAGGTATGTGAGTGAAGATCATGTTCGGTACTGGGTGATTGCATTCTGTTTTACATTCCCCCCATACCAAGGTACACCTGAGAAGCCATCTCTATCTCACCATTTATTTGCTACTACTTTCCCAATAAAGTGAAGAAAATACAAAGGAATTTGTGTGCCTTCAATAGGGGATGAGGTAAAGATATCTGTCTTCAATCATATCCTCCATGTGACATTCACTTCTCGAATTTGACCCTGGGGTTCCAGGATAGTCACCCTGATGCTCATGCACACAGGGATGACATTCCCTGCTTGCGAATTTGCGATGACCACAGCGCTTACCCATCTCGATTTGCCAAAGCTGGCAAGTCCGCACCAGGGAGAAGATAATTTATGAGTCACCCAGAGGCTCCTCAAATGCTTACAATGGCAGTCTTTTTTTTTTAAGTAAATGTTTTTTTATTCAAACAGTATATAATCAAAACACATGAAAAATACAGTAAACATTGTAGATCTCGATATCGGCAAGATGACAGCCATAAGATATACACAAAATGTTTATTTAAGTCTTTGCAAGAAACAAAACAGGTTCAGGTGTTATCGAAGAAAGTACATCTTAAAGATTGTGTTCTGGAATCCAGCTTAATTGACGTCTCAGTCGAATAAGCTATGATCCTAATATGTGTGTTAGTTCTGTTCCAATTCAAGAGATAAGAGGATAGAAGAGTCAAGAAAAATACAAAATTATGAGTATAAGTGAGAAAGAAAAATAGGGTAGGGAATATAAACAGATGTAGAGTAAAGAATAAAGGAAACGGAATCACATAGAAAAGATCATAAAAATTATCAATGCGGAGGGAGAAATGAAGAGAGAAAAAGAGACAACAGAAAGCAAGGGAAAGTTTAGAGAGAAAGAGACCAGAGACACAGAGAAAAAGGAGGAGAGAAAAGAGGTAGAAGGGAAGAAGAAAGAAGAAGAGAGAAAAAAAGGGGGTGGAAGTAGGAAAGATAAAATGGGTTAAACACACAAATCTAACAATGGCAGTCTTTACATTTTAGCTACGAGTCACCAAGGGCCCTTCACTAACATCTATACATGTACCAAATAGATTGTCACATGTTTGTGGTACAAGAGCAAGTATTACAATGTTCTGTATATAAACTTTATTATAATATTAGTATAGCTCTTTCCCACCTGCACATTAGCTCCATCTTTTCCTAAATGAGCCTTCAACTCTGAGTGCCTACGTGTATAGTTGCTCTTGTACTATGTAAATGCCACTAGACATAACTCTCAGGAAGCGTTGGTGCCATGGATACATTTTGGATATGTCATAAAGACACTCTATATCTGGGTTTGTACTTGGCTGCTGCTAAGATTGACAGGCCACCTGTCCCAGCACAATGTGTTCAGTATGCTAACTTACAAGCAGCCACGCAGCGAATGCAGAGATACACTTGGAAAAAAATTCAAAAGACACGATATTAAAACTTAGATATTAGATATGGATATGATGACACAGTGACTGCATATTGTCTGAGGGGTCAATACTATGCACAGTCACAGTGATCAAAAACGAATTTATTTTTGATCTATGGCCATTCCGGTGTGTTTGCTGCATTTGTACATAGCAACACAGCATTACAGCTCATAGAAAGTAACAAGCCAAAGTTAGGCTACTAAATCAGGCAAAAAAAAAAAATCCAAGATCAATAATAAAGGAGGACTCTCCAGAATACACACCCTTGATTTTTTTTTTCTGTTTATACCATTATGATTTAAAATAAAATCTTGTTGTTTTTTTTAGCATCAAATGGAAAGTTTATTTTTCTTTTATTTGTTGGCTGCATCCATTCCCCACAGGGAAATCTTTTATTCTCTTACAATAAGTTGGATCAAGCATCTATAATGCCCCTGTGTATGTTATTACAATTATTATTACAATACAAAAAACATTTGCTTTGTGTGGGCATGTATGTAAAACACGTTGGGGTCTGTTCACAAAGCACTGAAATTGAACTTAATTCCGGTCCTTTGCAATTTGTTCCATTTCAGCTCCCTTTGGAAATTCCATGTCGCCTAAAATATGGTGCATTCACTATTTATTGAATGGTAACCATATTTTGTCGAAAATGGAGTCGTCAAAGCAGTTATCGGACTTTGGTGAAATGCGCCAAATTGCCTACGGCGCATTTCACTATGGCATAGTGAATAAAGTCCATTGAAGTTTTGGGTCCAAAGAATGTCATTTACTTTGATGGCATGTGATGTCACACTTCATCCTGTGCCATTGTGCCTTGAAAAACTACAAAACACATAAGTGAAACAATGCTAATATTGTTAGATTGGTAAACAAAACAAATTGACATACTGTGTGAAGCCCACCACATGGTCAAAAGTATCCAAAAGCAGTTGGATCTTAGCTCTGCAATGTGAACATTTGGGTTAACAACATTAGTTATTTGCAAAACTGCATATTCTACAACAATTCTAACCATTCAAATACTCGAGAAAACATTTGTTTAGGGGGACCTGCGTCTAGGGGGGTGACGAACTTAACTCAAGAAGAGGTAAGAACTGTGAAGATATTTGTCATTGCTAGATGAATATGGTGTCACCCGTTGCAATTTCGTGGCAGTTTGACTATTCAGAAAGGTGGCGATTCACCAAATACTGGAGAATTGACAGCAAAATACGGTGCAGTTCGACTCTGATCGCAAATCGATGAGCATCGGCAGCAGTGAAATTGTTCCAAGTAATGGTTAATTTATTCATAGGCCGCCAAACTGCACCAAAATGTTGTCAAAAGGCCCAGATTTTCATTGCCTCAGTTCGACAGGTTTAAACAAGCGAATTCTATAGGTTTCAATGTAAAAAAAAATTATAATAAATACCGTTTTTATTCAACCAGTTATTCCTTTTATTTGCAGCAAAACGTCATTTTTTTAAAAAAAAAAATTCGGCTAAATTTTTTATTTATTTGCAAAGTATTTTACCAGGAAGGATTCATTGAGATTTCTCTCGTTTTCAAGTACGTCCTGGGTTCAAGAACAATAAAATGTTACAGTTGTTACAGAAATACAAAGTAATAAATGCAAGATATTAAGAACAAAACACAAATATACAGATTAACACAGAAAATAAAGTAATATAGTTATAATATAGAAATGTTTACAGGTGCATTCTGTACCGAGGTATGTTAATAGGGAGCCCTTGAGTGACTTAAGACTGAGGGAAGATTTGATCGCGTCTGGGAGGTTATTCCATAACTGCGGCGCTCTGTAGGAAAATGAGGACCGAGACACTTTCTTTTTGTATTGTGGTATTGCAAGTAAGGTGCTGGTCCCTGAATCGGAGGTTATAGGATGAGGGAACTGCTAGGGGAAGCAGCCTATTCAGGTAGGGTGGCAGCTTCCCAGAAAATCTCTTAAACACCAGGTTGGAAAGGTGAAGGGTGCGTCTAGATTCCAGTGCTGGATTGGCCAGTTTAGCTCTTTTAACATGTCACAATGGTGGGTCATGTAGTTACATTGTAGCACAAAGCGGCAGAATGAGTTATACAATGTAGTAAGTTTCTGAAGGTGTGTTTGCGGGGCAGCTGCATAAACTACATCTCCGTATTCAATAGCCGGCATAAGCATTTGTTCTACAATCTGGTTTCTTACCGCGGGGCTCAGGCAGGATTTGTTTCTGTACAGGGCACCTAGTTTGGGGTAAAGTTTAGATGAGAGTTTTTCTATGTTGTGGCCAAAGAATAGATTTGGGTCTAACCACATACCTAGATATTTGAGAGAAGTGACTGTGGTCAGCGTGCCATTTGATTTTGTCCTGACACGAAGATGTTGCAGTTTGTGTAGTTTAGGTGCTGTTCCAAAGAACATCGTTACCGTTTTGTCAGTATTTAGAAAAAGTTTGTTATCTTTGATCCACTTTTCTACCTCTGTGAATCGTTCTTGTAGCACAGCCTCCAGCTGCGGGAGATTTGGTTTGCTGGTATAGATTACGGTGTCGTCTGCGTACATGTGTACAGTTGAGACTTTGCAGACATTGGGCAGATCATTTGCATTTTTTAAATGCTGGTTTTTTTTTTATTCTGTATCAGACCATTTTAATATTTTTTTACAGGACCTATTTATTATTTCCATGCATTTTTTGGGGGTTTTAAACGCCTTTTTAAAATTGCAGTCTGTTTTTTTTTTTTTACCAGTTCGGCGACTGACCGTCTTTTTTTGGTTGTGTTTGGCAGCGTTCACCGGTCTGTTCAGCAGATCCCATTCGGCTCATTTTGTGGACCCTGCGATGGATACTTAATTCACCGCAGGGCCGGCAAACTGAACAAGATCTGTTGATGATTCCAGAGGCCCCACATCCAAATCCTGGCGAATTGCCTGCACATACGGTGCCTGTTCGGTGCCTGTTCGCGGGCAGTGAATTCCCCATAGAGAAGCAATGCTTCGTCTATTCAGAGAACAAAAACCAGCAGTGAAAGGTTCCCGAAATGCCCTGGCATTCTGTGGTTTCATTCCACAGGTTTATTCAGGAGAATCCCATAGGCTTCAAAGTTAAAAATATTCCCGTTTTAATACAAGATCTAATAAATCGTTTATTATAATATTCTGCAGTAAAAAGTTTCTTTATTTTTAGATTTTTTTTAGGATCTTTTAGGCATTTTTCGGGATTTTTTTGCGAAAATTTTTATTCTTTTTTTTTTAAAATCGTTTTTTTCTTTTTTCTGTAACAGCCCTTTTTATTATCATTCATTGGATCTTATATGTAAATTTCAGACATTTTCAGTTCTGTAGATTCTTTGGAAACAGCATTCCACGTTTCAAACATTCAAGTGTACTGGGTTTTTTTTTCACTTTATTCGTCTGCGGTGTCTTTTTTTTCCGGCGGCTGCTCTGCGTGTGATTGGCTCCTGCTTGGGTTTTTTCGGCGTGTTCGGCGGGGGTTAATCCAGATGTTTTTTTGGGTTTCGGTGAGCCTTCGCCGGGTTTTGCTGTGAGTTTGCGGCGACTTTTCCCTGCACTACGACGGCCCTGTGGTGTTAGCTGAATACACCGCAGGGTCGCTGAAATGGGATCACCAAATCACACCGAATTGAAGAGAAGGAAAAGTCACCGAACGTGCGGTGACTTTCGCGATTCTCTTTGAATAACCCTGATAGTCAGGACAGGTGTATATATAGAGAGATTTTGGTGCTGGCTGAAATGTAAGTATCTTGTCACAGTATCCTCTCATTCAGTGCCTCCCTCTCATGGCAGAGCATGACCCCGGCTCCTCATACAACGCAGCAGGTTCACCTAAAAATGTGACCTGCTGCTAGCCAATCACACATCAGCTCTCATTTTCACTAGCATCTGAAGCAGACCTGTGCTGAAACATACCATTGGTCTCTCATCAAATGAGTTTCTCATTGGCTGGGAGTAGCAGGGCAGGCGGGAGCTGCTCTGACGTGTGAGTTGCAGCTATCAGCACTGGTAAACATAGAGGCACGCGCCACGCGGGGCTGCACGGACACCGGAACGGAAGGAGAGCTCTGCTGGGAGACGCAGAGCGGAGCCCACTGCCAGGCACCGTGACTATGACACGCGGCCCGGCTCTCCCTGCGCACCCGGAAGTGCCTTGGACTCGCCTTGTTTTGAAGAAACTCTTAGCATTACCTGTCCACATGATCCTGCTTGCCTTCCTATTGGACGGTGCTTTCGTGCATTCAGGCTCCTTTTAAGCTGATTGGCTGCCTTCCCCTGGTCACGACCATTCGCATGCTCCGGGACAGGTAGCTGTGGATTCTGAATTTCCTGCAGTAAACTCTTGTTGTTGCTGGACTACAAAGAGTCACTCTGCTCCTCTGCAATGACTGATGCCAGGCCAAAGACTGGTTTATGGCTGTGACTGATCTGGGACCCCCTTGCTCCTTAGGTTGGGATCAGTGACCCTGAGACTGAACCATCAAGGCTGATGCCCATAGCCTGGCTCTGCCTGCACAGAGTGCATGTGCCCTGGCTTGGTGGAGCTGCCCTACAGTGTGCCTTATCACACCTACCTGTGCTATGACGCTCTAGTTGGCATAGACACGCGTTGGCAGGTATTACTCCACGTGAGCCTGCCTCATTATGGCGGAGGTCTTGAGCATGGGACTCGTTTTTGATAATGAAGGAAAAAATGGCTATGCAGCGGGAGAGGCGGTGACGGGACAGGTGTTGCTGGAGCTTTCACAGAGCATTCAGGTGCAACGGTTATGTGTGCGTGCCTGCGGTGGAGCCTATGTATCCATCAGAAATGAACGTGGGGTCGACTTGACCAATGGACTTCCCATCTCGGAGGAGCACATTGAGTACCTGAACGAGGAGAGCACTTTACTGGCCGAGAGGGAAGGTGAGGTACCTGGTGAGACAAACACTGGCGCATTGCAACCTTACGTGTTGGTTAAAAAGAATAAAAATACAGGTGGCATTACATTACAAATCGGTAATCGAGAGTTTGAAGAACGGTAAGGGGGGGTTTAAGTATTGTGCTCATTTAGAATTGCAGCTGGAAACAAGAAATATCACTATCCACGTGTATCAGGCGTCAGCCGGCACTGATACAACTGCAATAATGGTCAGCCAAGGAGTAAAATGTGCTTCAGGCATGGCCCATGCCACCTGAGTTCTGACCGGGGTCACCAACCTTGGCCCTAAAGATGTTTGGCTGAACCAAATGGGTAGTGTTTCCAATCTATTGACTACCTGAGCATAGTGGGAAATGTAGTTTCAAAGCTTCTGTATGGCCAAGGTTTCTGACCCCCCCCCCCACACACTTTCCCCCCCCCGGTTATGGTTTTTAAAGATCCCACCGATCTCATGTAGTTGTGTATGGCGGGTATAGTATTGGGATGCTGTTAATAAAGTTTGCTTTAAATTGTTGTGATGTGGTTTGATCAATATCAGAGCCGTATCTGGCACCCTCAGCTGGCCCTAAAGTGTTTGGTGGCCTAATATGACTTTTGCATTCTGGCAAAGTCTCCCAGTATATAGCCTCTGCAATTACAAGTATTTAAATCAGCCAACATATTCCGCAGTACAATGAGTAGGACCACTCAATACACCCAGAGCACTTTAGCTTTTACAGTGTTCAGGCTGTGTGGAGTGCCCCTCCTTTTCTGCAGCCCCATTCGCCCAAAAATGTTATGTGAAGCAGAAGAGTTTCCTCCGCCCACTTAAGCGTCACCAGGCAGACGGTATTTGAAGGTCAGCATGGCCTGCGTATTGCCATCACCCGGTCTCCACAGCAACGACTGCTCTGGGAAAAGGTTCCGTTGGATTGGTTCTGCAAAGCTGGCTCATTCAACAGTATGTAAGATCCAAGCGATGCATAATTTGTGTAAAATACGTAACACAAGTTGTATGCATTATGCAAACTGTAAAAAGATGAGGGGACTTTCACGTTTGAGAGGCCCTGTGCTGAACAGGAGGAGCAGCCTGGCACTGAGTGAAAAAAAAGGTGAGTATTCCTACACAAATTAAAAGACTAAAAAAAATAATTGGGCTTATTCTGTCAGCAGCACTTGCTCATAAGTGGGGGAAATAAAAAAAAAAAGGGGATGTAAATAATTTATAGTGTCCCTTTTTTAAGAAAACAAGCTTAACTCGCAGTCGACCCTGCTCCAGTGAGCTTACAATGTAATTCTACAGCCAGCTAAACCTTCCATATCATTGCTGGGGTTTCCCCACCACCAGTATCCTTTTTTTTTTTTTTGTCTGTCATAGATTTGCCTTGATTTTTCTGCACTTGTACATTATTTTGGAACGACCATTTACAAACATTTACCATGTTGTTATTATAAGTTCAATAACCAAGGCGCAGAAAGCATGAAGTACTATGTTGCACTTCATTAGGTCTCCCAAAGAACTGTGTGTTTTCCTCCACCGGTGTCTGATTTCAGAGACATGTCTTACTTGCACACAGGCGTGGTGGTTATACAAAGAGGAGGCTATATTTACAACTGGGTTTCCCCTCAAACTATTAGGGTCAGATTCCGAAGGCCATATCCGGACAGTTATGTTTAATGAGTGATATGTTAAGTAGAACATCCCTACTGGTTAATCATACAGTTTCACCTGTTAATTAGGGTGGTTAGGGTTAATCCTAACGGCTCCCGTGATAGCCATCTAAGATGCAAACTTTGTGGCTCAGCTGTTTAATATAGGCTACTGTAAATGAAAGCCTCCTATAATTTGTATACAAGCGCTAATTTATGGGCAGCATGAGAATGACGGATCCCCAGGCTGCTCTTTATTCTTCTATCGAGTTGGTATTTATAATTAAAAAAGAAGACACTTAGCTAAATTTCAAAGTTGGGGCTGACTTAACAACTCCATAGACTATAATGGCAATGGTAAGTTTGCAACAGCTCTGGTTAAATTGGCACCAGCTTTGAAATTGGGCTCTTAGGACTCGATCACCTCCTTCAAGCTAACCCTAGCGTTAGCACTAGCTTAGGAGATCATAGCGCTGCAGCCTGATTGCCTTTTAATCACTATTGGTTTAAAATACCCGTTAGCGCTCGTTAATTTGCGATTCATAGCACGAGTTTACTGTACTTTACACTCCCTATACCTAACATGGGGAGCTCAAAGTGAAAGCGCAGATTAACTAGCGTTAGGATCACTTGGTCCTAACACTAGTTAATAATAGCTGGCGCTACCCAAAAAAATGTTACCACCGGCTCAGAGGTGTAGGTAACGGATTCCGCTGCTGCAGAACCTGTTGCCTGCAGCTCAAACCTCTCTAAAAATCACATGTTCACGTCTGTTCACGTGGCAAGAATGGCGGTTCGGTTCGCAGAAGGAGACTGGGGGAAGAAAGTCCCGTCTCCCTCCGCGATCACTCCGCTGACCAGCAGGATCTCGATAGAGGCGAGATCCTGCTGGTCATGTGATCTGGCAGCACGATCCTCCATGACGTCCTATGGAGGGGATGTTGCCCCCAGCATCCACAAGCCTAGCGATCGCTAAGGAGCAGGCTGCTGGACTCTGACATTATAATAATATGATTATTAAGTAAATAAAAAAAGGTTGGTTTTACTTACTTTTATTTATAGCAGTGACTGAAGTGTCAGCCGGGCTGCTTTCTCAAGTAGAAGAAAGGCAGACAGGCTGTAGCATTGCTGACACTCTTTTTGTGACCTTCTAATAAAGGCGCTCTAAGGATCCCAGGAGTACTGGTACTTTTTTTTTTTATTTTATTTTGCATCTTGAGTGGCAACCCCCAGGTACCAAGTGCACCATGAAGTAGATCTCCGAGTGTTGTCTTATTACTTGGTTAAGATATTGTGCTGTGAGGCTGCTGGCAAAATAAACTGCTCCTTCATTCCTATCACGTGTCAGTTGGTCTTTTAGAGACCACCAAATTAATTTCTACTTGCCAGCAATGAGTAAAGGGAATCAAAATTCAGAGCCACATCCTACAAGGTATGAGTTATTACTAAGCAACGTGGTAGTGATTGATCCATAATTTTCTTTAAGGCTTTTTTTTTTTTTTTGATTTTAAGATGCTGTAAGAACCGTTCGTTCCATTTCTCCCATATAATAATACCCTGTCAACAAGTAGCACATGAGGATGTTATAATGGCACATACTCCTCACACCCCTTTATAAAAGGCTAGATTGACATTGATTGTCTGGGTAGTACCCCCGGATAGGTGTAGTACAATAAAATGGCATTCTGTTGTTGTTGTTGGGGGTTTCTTCTATACTTTTTGAGGGGGGAAAAAAAAAAATCCACTCGATAATTGAAACGTTTTGCTTATTTTCTACCTATGATTACTTATTCTTAACCCTGATTCCTAATCATATTGCTGACTCCTCTTCTTGCTCCTTATCGTCCCTGTTTACAGTAGGTGGGGTGATTTACTGCTTCTGTTCACACATTTTAAGGCCCCGTTCACACTGTGATTTGAAAATCGCACGTTTTTCCGTGCTTTTTTATTTTATTTTTTTCATATTCGCGATTTTGCAAATCGCCACTACTGGAAATCGCAAAACGCAAATCGCAAAAAAAGGGGGTCATGTACCAGCGACATGCTACCGCGACATGGCGCAACGTCACGCGGTAAGATGTGAAGAGCTCCATTGAAATGCATTGGAGATGCGACATAGCGCGATATCGCGTGGACTTTGCGGCAAAATCTGCGTGATTTAATCGCACTGTAGGAACAGGGCCTAAAGTGAAGAGACATGAAGACAGAAGACTCTGCTGTGAAACGCATTCTTAAACTACTTCTTTATTATTTGGCTATAAAGGTAGACGTGGCACGGCTTTCACATACAGTTGTGTTCAAAATTATTCAACCCCCCCCCACTGAAATTGAGTTTTTTGGCCAGTTTGACATTGATTTTGATCATTCAGTCATCTTGCTTACAATTAAATCAAAGAGGCACGTGTAGGTCAGACAAATATAACATAACATTTATAATGAAATAACCACAAATGTCTTTTCTGTGCTCACATCATTATCAGTTTTATTCAACCCCCAAGTGACATTCAATCTTAGTACTTAGTACAACATCCTTTTACAGTTATAACAGCTTTTAAACGTGAAGCATAGCTTGACACAAGTGTCTTGCAGCGATCTACGGGTATCTTCGCCCATTCGTCATGGGCAAAAGCCTCCAGTTCAGTCACATTCTTAGGCTTGCGCACTGCAACTGCTTTCTTTCAGTCCCACCAGAGGTTCTCAATCGGATTTAAGTCAGGTGACTGCGATGGCCACTCCAAAATGTTCCAGCCTTTAATCTGCAACCATGCTCTAGTGGACTTGGAGGTATGCTTGGGATCATTGTCCTGTTGAAAGGTCCAACGTCTCCCAAGCCTCAGGTTTGTGACGGACTGCATCACATTGTCATCCAATATCTCCTGGTACTGAAGAGAATTCATGGTACCTTGCACACGCTGAAGCTTCCCTGTACCTGCAGAAGCAAAACAGCCCCAAAGCATGATTGACCCCCCGCCATGCTTCACAGTAGGCAAGGTGTTCTTTTCTTCATAGGCCTTGTTCTTCCTCCTCCAAACATAGCGTTGATCCATGGGCCCAAACAGTTCTAATTTTGTTTCATCATGACACATGACTTTTGGCATACTGCAGTCGACTCTTCTTATTCTTTGGAGACAGCAAGGGGGTGCGCCTGGGAGTTCTGGCATGGAGGCCTTCATTACGCAGTGTGCGCCGTATTGTCTGAGCTGAAACTTCAGTACCCACATCTGACAAATCTTTTCTCAGTTCCTCAGTCACACGGGGACTTTTCTCCACTCTACGCTTCAGGTAGCGCACAGCAGTCGAAGTCAGCATCTTCTTTCTGCCACGACCAGGTAGCGTTTCAACAGTGCCCTTTGCCTTGAATTTGCGAATGATGCTTCCTATGGTCTCTCTTGGTATGTTTAACATCTTTGCAATCTTCTTATAGCCATTGCCCTTCCTGTGAAGAGTAATCACCTCTTCTCTTGTCTTCCTGGACCATTCTCTTGACTTCACCATGTTTGTAACCACACCAGTAAATGTCTAGAAAGAGCTGAGTATCACAGTCATTTTAAAGCTGCCTAATTGGTGCTTATTATGCTTTATTGCTGCTCCGTGACATCCACAGGTGTTTTCAATACCTGATTGAAAACACTTGAATGAACCTCTGTTCTTCAGAGTGGTAGTCTTTAAGGGGTTGAATAATTGTGTCAATGAAGAATTCACAAAAGAAACATTTACTACTGTATTACAAAACCAATTGATGTCATTTTAGTTGCATATGGTTCTTTAAAAAGTCCTTGTAGGATTTCATTCTGAATACAATTACAAATGTACACTAAATTCCCTAAAACCCTTTACAGCATTGGGGGTTGAATAATTTTGAACACAACTGTATGTGCAGACACCCTCCTAGAATAGAGGTTGACCATGCTTTATCTGGAATGTTTGTGATTGAGCATACCATATTTCAGAATCCAGAAGAATCCAATGCTTTAGAGGCAGCAGAACTGTGAACTCCGTCCTGCTGCAGTTCCCATATTGTACAGTACGTATGCTGGAAGCGCTCTGCAGTATTTCTCCATGGATGTCACTTGCTGAAGCTGCCCAGAGGCTCCTTTTATGAGTTCCGTGGTCTGCTGCAGCACTCAGGAGCTGGGTTCTAGATCAGTAGTGACCATACAGAATGCCCCTGGTCTGGAATCACTAAAATCCGGATGACTCCGAAAACAAGGTTTATGTGAGTACTGAGAGCAGCTAACCGCACAAGTGGCCTCCCCTCTGGTGGGTCCATGCTCAGGTCTCATAAGGTTTTTAGCTTAATGGTGCCATCAAATAGGGGCCCAAATAGGGTTCAAACAACTTATCGATAGTGAGAATAGTTAAACTATTTTCATTATTGATTTAATCGGTTAGTAGATTAATCGGAGTGTGTAATAACCTCCTACCGTACTTTTGGAACTTATTGCAAAAGACGTGCCGCTGCTTTAATCTGTGTGGTTTTAGATCTAGGGTTATTTTGGCCATAACCAGTTTTGTTTACAACAGTTGCAGAACCACAGCACAGACCACGGGGTACTGACACTGGGTAGAGGAGCTGTGCCAATGGTCTTTTCAGGACTGGCCCAACCATGGAGCAGTTTGGAGCGCTTGCTCCAAGCGGCAAATTTTTGCCGCTGAGCCGGCCGCTGCACTATTTTTTTTCTTTTCTATCGGTGCTGCGCTGGCATCTCTTGGAGGCCGGCGCAGTGACCACAGACCGCACCCACACACATGCAGCCTGCCAGTTGTGGGAGATCGAGTAGTGGCCGCAAGAGCCATATTATGGTGCGTGTGGGTGGGCCGGATCTCATGCTGCAGCAGAGCAGCTCTGCTGCAGAATAAGATCCGGCCCGCCCACACATGCCTTAATGTGGATCTCGCCCCCACTCTCCCACTCCTGGCCTGCAGCATGTGTGTGGGCGCTGTCATCATAACGAAACCCACAGGCTGCATCCACTTCTCCAGGACTGCCTTCCTCCTGACAGAGTCGCCTCTCTATCTCCCCCGGGCGGCGGTATAAGCTACGGGTCACAGCCTGTCCTCCCTCCAGACGGAGCTGCCTCTCCATCTTCCTGGGTGGCAAGATGAGCTGTGGGCCGCGGCCTGTCCTCATATAGCAGCCAGCCATGAGGAGGGGCTGCCTCTAGGCACAGGCTGGGCTCCGGGAAGCAACTTCCCGATCCTCTGAACTAGGGCTGTGCAATTAATCCCATTCTAAACCGCATAAGGCTGTGATTTTTATCTATTTATTTTATGGCTGCGGAAATGAACGTGTCCGGCTCCCTGTAAGCTTCCGGCGGCATGGAGCTTTGGGCGCTCGCATGGGGAACCACGTGTACAGCCGCGTTCTCGCAGCTCGTCACGTGGTTCCCCCAGGCGAGTGCCCAAGCTCCATGCCACCGGAAGCTCAGAGCCGAACACGCAGCGCAAAGAGTTGAGCTGGGGCAGTATCCATGAGCTTGGGGGCAGTATCCATGAGCTTGGGGGCAGTATCCATGAGCTTGGGGGCAGTATCCATGAGCTTGGGGGCAGTATATCCACGTGAGCTTGGGGGCAGTATATCCTCGTGAGCTGGGGCAAAGCAATATATCCGTCAGATATATCTAAATTACCCAATGCGTAGTGTGTGGATGGAGCCGCTATCTGCCTGTGCGGGCAAATCCCCGGCCTGATCTCCCAGAGCATCCCCGGGCTGTCTTGCGGTTGGTGCTGGCATACCTCGCTGGTGCTGGCGGAGTAGGCGATGCTAGGGGTTGGGAATCACCGCAGGGTGACCAGGGCCATGGCGGATGATTCGCCAAGGTGCGTTCAGAGTAGGGCTGTGCAATATGGACAAAATAATCATTGCGATTATTTTTTATTTTTTTTATGAATATTGCGATTTAGGCAATTTTTTTGCTTTTTCAAACATGCTACATACATTCTAAATGTATTCAGTGCATAACAAAACAGTAATAAAACTCACAGCAATGTGCGGTGTGTATGAGCGTATCACAGAATCCACAGCAATAAAACTCATTGAAATTATATATATTTTTATATATACATTTTTTTTTTCCCTCAATTCGGTGAATCAATTAGTCGAAATAATAATCAGCCAACTAATTGATAATGAAAATAATCGTTAGGGCTGCAACTAATTCCAAATGTAAGTCAGACTGCAGCCACCTGGAAAGGGTGCCCAATGTTGAAATGCCAAGGAAATTCCTTCTCTTCGATTAGATACAGCGACCCCCTGATGGTCGTTTCAGCCTCATCAGGAGGATATAGCTGTCACCCCTTTAGGCACCTCAAGCAAAGGGTCCACGTCTTCGCACCCTCATAAACCTTGTTTTGCTCATTCTTGAGTCTCCTGCAAACTTTGCTCACTTAGTAAAACTAGCACAATGAATTTGGTTTTGTTTTGTACAAATTGAGATTTCTCGATTTTGTTCGTTACTGTTACAAGTATTTCTAAAGCGCTAACAAGTTCCGAAGCGGTGTACTACAAACGAGACAGAAAGCAAATATATACAAGTTAAACACACAGAACAGTAGGAGAGAAGACCCTGTTAGAGCGCTTACAATCTAAGAGGAGAGGGGTGACCCACTAGCAGGGTTATTCAGAGAGCGGTGACAATCAGGAGAATGACTGGAGAAGTGAAAATTCTATGTCAAAATAGCCGATTTGGAAAGTGAGATAAATGGGAGAATTTTTCTGGTTTAGCTATTTTGACCTAGAATTTTCACTTCTCCAGTCATTCTCCTGGTTTTCACCTCTCTCTGAATAACCCTGTAGGTGAGGGTAAATCGAGAACATGAATTAACGGGGCTGGGTGGGAAGATCGAGCGAGAAATGTACAGTGTGGGATCATGGAGTGAGCCGATAGACTTCTCTAAACCAGGGCTCGACAAATCCCAGGTGCCAGGTCGCCATGGCGACTAGAAATTGCATCCTGGGCGCCTGGGATTTTGTCAGCCCATTCACTGCTGACACAAGTCACAAATCTTTATTGCAGAATCTGCCCAGCAGCTCTAGGGGGCTGCACCTCATGATGTCACCAATTGCCAGGGGGCCAGCTTCCCCCCACTGCTCCCCCCCCCCCAGGCCTCACACAGACAGACATGAATGCTCAGCCCAGCACACCTTCTCTTATGTTGCTCTAATCTGTATCTTTACAGATGCATAGCGCAGGTTTACACGCAGTTACGTCTCTCAGCTTTTGGCCAATAACCTTCTTCGGATCCTTTAAGAACTTCGTACATTTCAACCTGTAATAGCAGTGACCAAGGCAGAGACTGGAGACCATCGCTCACTTATTACCATAAAAAATAAATGGCTCCTAACATTTTCATCTGGCTTCTAGATTCAAAGCAAATTTGTCAAGCCCTGCTCTAAACTAATGTGTTTTCAGAGACTTCTTGAAGGACTGGAGAGACGGGGAGAGTCTGATTGTTGTGAGGGAGGTAGTTTCTCCAACAATCGGCCCCTATTACACGCTTCGCGCAGCGCATTTGCGTGTGCGCAAATGTGCATTTGCACGAGGACAAAACCATTTTACGCGGTACGACGTTCGCGCAAACGATGCGCGTAATCGTCTACAGTGATTGACCCTGCGCGAACCCAGCGCGAGCGCAAGTACATGCACGCATCCTATACTTAACATTGTGAGCGCAAATGCGTTAGTGCGGATGCTATTACAATCTTCGCGCAAAGTCGTACGAGCGACGTTTGCGCGAATTTTCGGAACGTCTTTGAAAACTTGGTGTTAACTGCAAATATGATAGTTGTGGCCGAAACGAAATAACTCCTACAGCACAGTACAGTTACACACTCTACACATACCCAGACATAAAAGATTAATAATTTGTCAAATTTTTGTGCTGCAGCACATACAGTTGTGTTCAAAATTATTCAACCCCCCAATGCTGTAAAGGGTTTTAGGGAATTTAGTGTTCATTTGTAATTGTATTCAGAATGAAATCCTACAAGGACTTTTTAAAGAACCATATGCAACTAAAATGACATCAATTGGTTTTGTAATACAGTAGTAAATGTTTCTTTTGTGAATTCTTCATTGACACAATTATTCAACCCCTTAAAGACTACCACTCTGAAGAACAGAGGTTCATTCAAGTGTTTTCAATCAGGTATTGAAAACACCTGTGGATGTCACAGAGCAGCCATAAAGCATAATAAGCACCAATTAGGCAGCTTTAAAATGACTGTGATACTCAGCTCCTTCTAGACATTTACTGGTGTGGTTACAAACATGGTGAAGTCAAGAGAATGGTCCAGGAAGACAAGAGAAGAGGTGATTACTCTTCACAGGAAGGGCAATGGCTATAAGAAGATTGCAAAGATGTTTAACATACCAAGAGAGACCATAGGAAGCATCACTCGCAAATTCAAGGCAAAGGGCACTGTTTAAACGCTACCTGGTCGTGGCAGAAAGAAGATGCTGACTTCGACTGCTGTGCGCTACCTGAAGCGTAGAGTGGAGAAAAGTCCCCGTGTGACTGCTGAGGAACTGAGAAAAGATTTGTCAGATGTGGGTACTGAAGTTTCAGCTCAGACAATACGGCGCACACTGCGTAATGAAGGCCTCCCATGCCAGAACTCCCAGGCGCACCCCCTTGCTGTCTCCAAAGAATAAGAAGAGTCGACTGCAGTATGCCAAAAGTCAGGTGGACAAACCACAGAAGTCTTGGGATAGTGTTCTGTGGACTGATGAAACAAAATTAGAACTGTTTGGGCCCATGGATCAACGCTATGTTTGGAGGAGGAAGAACAAGGCCTATGAAGAAAAGAACACCTTGCCTACTGTGAAGCATGGCGGGGGGTCAATCATGCTTTGGGGCTGTTTTGCTTCTGCAGGTACAGGGAAGCTTCAGCGTGTGCAAGGTACCATGAATTCTCTTCAGTACCAGGAGATATTGGATGACAATGTGATGCAGTCCGTCACAAACCTGAGGCTTGGGAGACGTTGGACCTTTCAACAGGACAATGATCCCAAGCATACCTCCAAGTCCACTAGAGCATGGTTGCAGATTAAAGGCTGGAACATTTTGGAGTGGCCATCGCAGTCACCAGACTTAAATCCGATTGAGAACCTCTGGTGGGACTTAAAGAAAGCAGTTGCAGTGCGCAAGCCTAAGAATGTGACTGAACTGGAGGCTTTTGCCCATGACGAATGGGCGAAGATACCCGTAGATCGCTGCAAGACACTTGTGTCAAGCTATGCTTCACGTTTAAAAGCTGTTAGTACAACATCCTTTTACAGTTATAAGTACTAAGATTGAACGTCACTTGGGGGTTGAATAAAACTGATAATGATGTGAGCACAGAAAAGACATTTGTGGTTATTTCATTATAAATGTTATGTTATATTTGTCTGACCTACACGTGCCTCTTTGATTTAATTCGAAGCAAGATGACTGAATGATCAAAATCAATGTCAAACTGGCCAAAACACTCAATTTCAGTGGGGGTTGAATAATTTTGAACACAACTGTATATGCAGATTGACTTTGACAGGCACAACAACCTAACTTTAGAAAATGGTGGTTCTTAATTCTGATTGGCTGAACCCCGTGAAAAAACAGTCTGCCCACCGATTCCTACACGCAATGTTCATTTGCGCACGAATTTGCGTGTCGGATTTGCGCACGAAAAAACATGAAGGCTGAAAAAATGCACTCGGATCGGAATGCCACGTTAATTTTCGCGCGATAACGTTTTTTCCGTGCGCAAAAAAATGCGCTGCGCGAGCGCATTTGCGCGAACCGTGTAATAGGGGCCTCAGTTTTCTCATGAAAAAGCTGCTTTATGGTTAAATCCACATTTCTTTTTTTCTTGCTTTTGAAAGCATTTTGAGGTGTGTGTGATTTGCACATCCCAACAATTCTGAGAACTGCTTTACAGAGTTCATATGCTACATTCCCCATATGCAGCAAGGAACTCTGGGTAGGACATGCAAACTAAGTCTGCAATTTCTCACTTTTGCATCTGGGGCCTGTTTTAGCACCTTGCCAGTGCAATGCAATACTAGATGACTTTTGAGCAAAGGTCAGGTTATGCAACGAGTCACAGCCACTCAATCTCTCTTTTTGCCCTCCATCACAATTTAGATAAATGATAGATATAAGTTGTGATGGAGGGCAAAAAGAGAGATTATTATTTGCTGTGTGGAGGCTTTTAAAGTTTTGTTATTGCAAAAGTCATTCACACATCCCAGCATTTCAGAGAACTGCTTCACATAGCTCTGTGAAAATTATAATATATATATATATATATATATATATATATATTAGTACGTGGCTTGTACCTTTCATATGAGTCCCCTTTTCACTTCATATGGCCAAGCTCCAGGCGCAACACGAAAAGAAGCGGATAAATGTCTGGGACAGCATGTTCCTTAAAAAGGCTTCTGTACTTTTAAAGAGGAGGAAAAAAATTATCTAGTGGATTAAAAATGAAGGACACTAACTGGCAAAATCTGCACCTGCAGCTTTTCTTGTGGCGGCCCCATGTTACCGTGGTATTCTGAGGCAAGTGCTAGCTGAGCACTCCCCAGAATGCAGCACTAACTGCAGTGATATTCGCGGTAGCGCTTCCACGCCGCTGCGACTATCGCCTCCTTGACACTATAGGACTCCATGGAGGGTTGTGATTCCAGGCCTGCGCGATCTTTCTCTTGTGAGATTACACCACAGAGGGAGACTGGAAACTAGTTGTTCACAGCCTCACTCTGCTCGCAGCCAGAATAAGCGGCGGATCAGGCCACCATTCTCGTCGTGGGATGAGCGAGTATGGATTTTAATGAGGGGGGGGGGGGGGTGTTAAAGGATTTTGCAATTAATTTAACACTGGACTTGCTTTGCGCGAAAACTTTAACCACTTGGCTGCTAAGGACGCGCTCAGCGCGTCCAGCCAAGTGGTTCTCCTGTGCTACGGACGCGCTCAGCGCGTCCGAGCACAGGAGGCAGCAATCCGCCGGATTCCGGCGGATTGCTGCGCCCCCCCCCCCCCCGGTGCGGGCTGACATCTTGGATGTCAGCACAGCACTCGGGAGCCCGGCGGGGACATTAGATGTCATCGCGGCGACGCGATGACATCTAATTCAGGCGCCCCCCCCCCCCGCATGTGCGGAGGAGGCGCCTGAAAGGGAGGGGGGAGGTCCTTCGGACCTCTCTCCCTCCCGATCGGCGGCGTTGCGGGGGTTAACCCAGGCGCCATTTGGAAGGGCACAGCCTGCCCTTCCAAATGGTACCTGGCATTAACCCCTGGGGTGCCGGATCACGAATCGGCGCTGAAAAGTGCCGGTTCGTGATCCTTTCCCGGAGCTGTCCGACATCTTGGATGTCGGCCAAGCCTCCGGGAACTCCCCCTGAGGACTGACGTCATCGTGCATAGCACGATGACACCAGTCCTGGAGTTAACCCCTAGCTGCCACGGATCGGGAGATAGGGAGTTCCAATGAACTCCCATCTCCCGATCCGTGGCAGCTAGGGGTTAAAGTTTGGTACTGTTGGATCGGCCAGAGCCTGGCCGTTCCAACAATACCAAACACGACTGTGAAAAGTTTTTGTAAAAAAAAAAAAAAGAATAAAAATATACATTTTTTTTCTTTTTTTTGGTTTGTTAGTGTAGCAATATTGTTCCCAACGATTTTTGTATGCGGTGCGTTTGTTAAAAATCGTGTAATTTTCCCCAAAAAAAAAGTAACGAGACCCCATCTCTAATTTTTTTAACAAGCGCACCCCATACAAAATATAACCGCAATTGCTCGCATGTTAAAATGTGAAAAAAAAACACTTTACACGTTGTAAATTATAGAAAATACATATTTTATTGCATTTTTTGTTATAATATACAGACAGGACATGACGTATACATATAATAATGACATATTATGAATCTACCGAGTCTGACGGAAAGAACGATCTATAATATGTCTGGGTCATATACTAAAATAAGCCTTCAAAACACGTTTAAACATGATGAGCAAAACCGGTAAAAATGACCTCAGCACAGAGGTGTGAAAAGCCTCAGCAGCGAAAGGGTTAATACCTCTCTTATCGAAAGAAAAAAAAATCTCTGCTCCCCCTTGTTGGGTATAGGAAACGTTTAAGTACAGTACTCTCGCACAAGCTGCAAAACATTTACACCCGAGCGTTGCGTCAGGATCGTTAAACTTGCTTATCCAGCACTAATGATTACATATCAAGATGCTACATTAGCACTACTGTGAAATAGAGCCAGAAATGTTTTATATTTAATGTAGAGCAGTGTCATTTTGTTTACAAAGTTTCATAGTGCGTAAGCCGGAAGGTCTGGAGCAGCATATTTTGTAAAACTGTCCTACAATATTAGTATAATAGTAAGCGGTAGGGTCCACTTTAATACTGGGTTTATAATTGAGTTATTTCATTGTTTTTAGGTGAAAATGAACCTGTCCTGTTATCTGCTGGAAAACACAAAATAGATTTTCATTTTCTACTTCCACTCTGGTAAGTTTGACAATAGTTGGTGACCTTTCGTTGCTCTCTGAATAACCCTGACGGTCTGGCCTTCGCGTCTCCAACAGAGCTCCAGCAGTCCAATCTGTGATCCTCAGCTTTCCTTTAAATTGCGAAAAAAACTGTACAACACCAGCTCTGAAACGGAAGAACTACCTCAGAATTGTTAATTTGCACCTGGGATTAGAAAAAAGAGCATCTCCTATACAATGTATAGGTCATATTTATTTACAGTAAGGACCTGCTAAACTGCAAGCAGAGCTTGTGGCAAGGGGAGGGGTAAGGCTCCTAGATTTTAGAGCTACGTTTCAATATAGGAAATTTGTCTAATTACCAAATTGTTGGAATTACTTTTTTGAACTAAACCCAGAAATGAAACTTTGACTATCAAATTGTGTAGTTAAAATGTCTTCTCTTCAATATAACACTTCTTCATTTTTATGTCACTGGTGCATTTTATGATACCCACAGGGTGCGCATCAATGATATTAAAGTGGATTTGTCACACAGGTGTAATTGTCTTACTCATAATATAATTTATCTTTTTAAATGATGTGGTCATTATATCATAATTTCCTTTATGTAAATACTATTTTTACCTCCGCTCCTGGTGGCAGTATCAGAATGCTAATTAGCTTCCCATGCTGCCTCTGTGATACTTCACTGATGGGACAGGTCGGCCAGCACTCCAGTTACAACAGGGTTAACTTCCTAGTCTTAAAGCATGGTTTAAATCAACATTTTGACATTATCACTCCTCTCCAGATGGCATCATCCCTAGAAATCACTTGTCCTTTTCCTGTACACGGTGAACATGATTTTGGTCTGTGCCTGCTATGTACAGATCCTTAAAGCTGGGTGGGTTAATGGCTATAATTTTGTTATTTTTCTTTCTCCTTCAGTCATTTGGTTACATCGTTCAGTGGAAAATACGGCAGAGTTTTTTACCAGTTTACAGTCATTTTGGAAAGACCTTCCGTGCCTCCTCAGCGTGTTCACAAAGAGCTCCGCGTTATCAGTCATATCGATGTCAACTCTCCAGCTCTTCTTGTAAGGACAAACTACCTAAAACTTTTTATATGTTCTATTTTGTTGTGTTTTTTTTTTTTAGATTTTTTTATATAGACTTAATATCATTTCTATTTACCTTCCAGTAACAAGTACTTTTCTATCCGCCTTGCATTTTGCATTTGTACTGTAATGTATGCAGGTGTTCCAATTTGTTCTATTAGCTGTACATCACGAAGCACCATTTAGAGGGAAGGCTGCATTTGTAAGGCTTGCTGTCCTAAACGTGAATAATGACAGCTGCAGAAGACGTAATTATGTGAGACTTATTATTAATCATCGCAGGTCCGCTATCTAAAGCAGACCATTATATGTCACGTATCCTTCCATTTTTCATCCCATTTTCTAACACTAAGTAAGTGTATGCAGCTGCTACTGAAATCCTTTCAGCTATCATGCCCTAATGGCAAATTTGATCACATTAAAGCATTGAACTCCAATAATCACTGCAAATATATAGTATGGCAGGGAGGATCAGAGCATAAGTAACAACACTGTGGCGAGATGTGGAGCTAATGAGAGTTATTCTTTTATCTGCACCCATTTTATCAAAATAATATACAATTATACCTTGCACTTTTGTGACAGCTATACAGGAGTCTAATGGTCCAGTATTTAAATATGAATGATATCATCATAGAGAATACTTTGGCAATTGAAGCTGATTTTTAACAACACCAATTTGGCTTGGGTTTTTTTTTTCTCGGGGGGGTGGGGGTGCTATGGCCAAGATTATTTTCTGGAACTTCTCAAAGTCTGGTAGTTTAATGCAGGGAGGATGCCGAGGGACTCTTGGCACACCAGTTTATTAATGTGATCAGTGTTCAGACTCCTACCACAGCATGCTATTTTGTCATTCAAATACTTCAGGCATCTGTTAATGTGCAGAGGAATGAAAAGGGCATATTTGATATTTGTTTATGTGAAACCTATGTAACGTTTTTAATCAAATCTATTATTTGACATATATGGGCTTAGAAAATCCCTGTTTCTTTATCTGATTACCTTTAGAATATTTTGCAATATAAAAATGTAGTAATGTACACAGAAGGGTAGATTAAGAACGTCCTTTGTATCACATCATCCTCACAATCGTAGCTCGTTTATATTGTAGCTATCTATGCTGCCATCTTCTTTCACAATGTAAAATTAAAGGGACACTATACTCATCCTGACTACTTTTAAAAGTGTACAGTCTCCCCTTTCACCCCAGCACCCCCCCCCCAGCACACCCACACCCCCCCAGCACACCCCACCCCTGATCTGGAAAAATCTCTTGAAGTGGAGGCGTTTTCTCTACTTGGCTTCACCAGCAGCCAGGACTTTTGATGTTCCCGGCTGCCAGTTACTAGTGACGTCAGCACACGGAGAGTGTGCCGATCTCTGAGATTGATCGTGGCGATGGTCTTGGAGAGGCAGACAATGGATCAGATCTATGCACAACTGATCCATCGTTCTGCACAAGCGCTATGGAACGTGCATATATAGTGTGCATAAGTCCCATAGTGCTGTGCAATTTGCAGTTCCTACGCTATGCAAGTAGTATTGGAGCACAAATTGCACAAAAAGATTCAGGGACTCTGGGTTTGGGAGTCTCAGAGCTGAAGAGGAGGAGCAGTGAGGGAGAAAAGAGGTGTTAAAAAAAAGGGGGGGTGGATTGGGAAGAGTCCATCAGCAGCTTTTTGTCCTATTAGTTAATGACAAAAAAGGACCTCTGTTTAATAGGTTTGCTTTTAAGCTTCCTTTTGCAATGGAGATCTTTCTACTGGCCAGATGGTGTGAATCCTTGTACTGACATGTATAAAACCTATAAGATACAGGTTATACCGTGCACAGGTCTATTAGTTTGTCTCTTAATGATAAAAAAAGAATCCCACACTAACACAATGTTTCCACTCACATTCAGCCTTATTCATACATATGTCATGTGCAGTAATTCACCTGCCTTTTATGAAAGGGGAACAGCAGTTGGCTCACACATGCCTTTCCCTTCTTGATTGCTGAGAATGTTGCACGCTGGGAATTCCGGATCTTAATGTTAACCACGTGGTACCAATTTATACGGTTTCAATGTATTTCTAGACTCCGGTTTACAGATCCAAAGAAAAAATGGTTGGTTGCTGGATCTTGACATCCGGTCCCGTTTCTTTAAGTGCCAAAATTGGAAGAAAGGGATATTGTAACGGTATGTTTATCCTTCCTTTTTTAAAAAAAAAATGTCATTGTTTCTTAAGATAGTGATTGTAGAACATATTTAGGGGGGGTGAATCCATTTGGAAAACAATAGCGAGTAGTCACATGAGCATACGCTTATGACGGAATGGGATGTTGTTCCGCCTGCGGGTGTGCTCTATCTGCGTGGCCCCGTCGCTTACCGCTGGCCCGACTACCGAGTGACGCACACTCGGCGTCTCGTGCGGCCTGGCGTGGCCCTGGGAAGGGTTAGCGGGCGTGGGGGGACCCCTGCCTAGAACCAGCCCGACCACTGAGCCCTACGCTACTCAGCGTCCCGAGCAGCTGGTTCACTGACCTTGTGGGTGTGGGACGTCCGTGGAGATCGGATCTGCCAGCCGCGGAGAATCTTCGGATCTTATGTGGGAAACGTTTCGGATCTTATGCGGGAAACGTTTCCGATCCAGGTGCGGGTGAATCTTCGTACCTCCGGTGAAGGACTTTCGGATCGAACGGAATGCAGCTTCGGACCTTGCGGATCGGCAGATTCTTCGTATCTTACCGCAGTCCCTCGCAATACCGAAGCGCGGTACACAGCCGCGCCCTTCGGATCGGATCTCCGTCTGATGGTCTGGGAACCGAACCTCATACGCTGCGCCTCTGCCCTGATGCTCGATGCAGCACAGAGCGCTCGGTTCGGATCGGATCTGCCGCGGACACCGTACCCTGAGACCGCGGGGGATACTCAGAAGGTAAAGTACGGCGGAAAATAACACATCAGACGAGGCTGGATGCACTGCTAAATCTGGCTTTATTATTTACAGCTCAAGCATTTATTAACTTTACAAATTACATACAATGGAATCCCTGCCCGCCCTCCCAGGACCCATTGGCCATTACCGATCGGGGAGTCGCCGATTCGGACCGGATGGTCTGAATCGGCCATTTTACGATTCGAACCGGATGGTTCGAATCGGCCATTTTCCGAATCGAAGAATCTGAACTGCGCCACAAGGTGATCGGAAAATGGCGGCGGGCAAGGCAAACACAGGGAAATACATTTCACAACGCAAACGGGGACACTTTAATACACCACACATAACCACATCTAAATAAACATACTTTAACTCCGGGCGTGCCACCGCACCTAATTGTCCATGGCCATTTACTGTCCCTGCACCGCCCCTGGCTGAGGGTGCTGAGCCATTCCGTGACAACGCTCTATAAACAGAGCACCAGCTTAAAACCAGTGTTTGGCTGACAGATCTAGCAACCAATAGTGCAGGCACTCTGCGTCTTTGCATTAAAAGATTATTTCACAAAATTAAAATACATACTTTTTTTCATTTTTTTTTTTTCTTTTTAAACAAACTTTATCTTTAACTCCAAGACCCAGGATGTCTCCACTACCGGTTGCTATTTTAGGGTTATTATTTTTATTTATTTCTCTTGCCAGACAAAGGACTCTCAGACTTCTGACCTTTTTTTCTTTTTTAGGCGAAGCCATTCCAATTTATGCTGATATTGAGAATGGCTCCTCTCGATTAGTGGTCCCTAAAGCTGCCATTTACCAAACTCAGAAATTCTTCAGCCATGGGAAGCCGATAACCATTCGGCAGATGCTTGCGAGTGTAAGAGGGAACCACATTGCTTCTGGAAGCACTGAACTATGGAATGGGAAGACACTAAAAATACCTCCTGTGACACCTTCAATCCTGGACTGCAACATTATACGAGTGGAATATTCTCTAGTGGTGAGTACATGTTACTAAATGTAGGATGTTATACAACGGCTAAATGTATTTCTGGTGCTATACCAAAACACTGTTATTTCATATAAGTGAACTTTTTATAACAATATAATGAAAAGTGCGGTTTTAATTCAGGCTAAACGAAGGAACTGTATACAATAAATTCCATTCAATGTGGGTAATTAACACAAGAGTTTACTACAGCAGTAGTAAATATTTTTATTTAATTTTCCAACCATTCTGGCAGATATTTGTAAATCACAGAAATTATTAAAAATGTATATTCTAAGTAATATCTCTTCTGTTGGCTTAATTTGAACATTCTTATTATCAGGACTCATAGGATCTGGGAGACTGGGGTCCTTTTATTGCATGCTCCAGGGGTAGAGCCAACCATTGGGGGGGGGGGGTCTACTCATCCTGACAACATTGTTTTAAAGTGGACATGATGTGCAGAGAAAACTTGATCTAGTTTCTGCCTCCTCGTGCATAGACACTTTCTGTAAGCTCACCCTCCCCAGACCTCACAACCCTTGCAATCTGTTTCTTCTATTTTCGATATAGATGAGCAGTAAGGTGGGACGGGGCTGAGTTATTCCATTTCAAATGTTTTCATAGCTAAGGCTAAGGTCAGACTAACGCAGTATTAACGTGCGTTTAGCCGCACTAAATCACGGCCATGCTAGCAGCAAATGACATCCAATGCCGAGCAGCCCACGAAGAACGGCCGCATGAAAGTCCAGCTGCGCAACGAGGGTGGCAAACTAACGCATTTTTTTCGAGAACGTCAAACCGCTAGTACTGACGTACAGAGTGCTCTGCGTCCGCTAGCGGCGTGTGTGCGTGATTAGGAGACGTCAGACGCTGCTAATGTCCGGCTAAAATAACGTCCAAACGCAAAAAGGTTTTCTTGATGATCCGTACAAAATCATGGACGAAAATGCGCATCGTATGACCGCTATCGCGTATTCCGTGAAAAAATGCGTCCATTCGTTCGAACGCACTTTTTCACGGACAAGGCGAAAAATGCATTCGTCTGACCCTAGCCTTATGCTGCACATATTACAGGAGCAACTTGACAAGTTATTTGGTGTTCCCTTTCTTTTAATATGGTTTTGTATCTTGTTTACTATTTTCCAGGTGTACATTCATATTCCTGGTGCTAAGAAACTGACGGTAGAACTCCCTTTAGTTATCGGTTCAATTCCTTTCAATGGATTCACATACAGGAATTCAAGCGTTGCCAGTCAGTTTCCGGTCGATATGAGCTGGCTTGCCATGGCTCTTCCAGAGCAACCAGAAGGTAATAAGTGTTTTCGGCTTAAATAAACCTAATGATGCTATTGTCTGTCATTAAAGAAAAAACATTCATAAAACAGGAAGCGGCTCTAGATTATATTAATTTGTCAGTCACACTGATTTTATTATTTCTATTCCAGCACCGCCAAACTATGCAGATATAGTGTCAGAAGAATATCTATCAAGGAATATCCCATTAGCTATAGCGCAAAGTGAAATAGACGACCAGCTTCACTGCCCTCCATTTATTGTGATGCAGGAGTTCCAGTTCCAGCCTCCACCACTTTATTCAGAGGTAAAATTACATTATAATATATGTGCATAGGTATTCACATGGTGTGTTTTAATTCTCCTTCCTCAAACATTTCTTGTTTTGATGGGGAGTTGTATAGGGATTTTAATAGATTTTTTTTTCAAGTTGGAGGATTAGCCTTTAGTTTGCATGCCCAATTAGAGAACCCACAGAGCAAATTTGGCGACACTTTGGGCACCATCATCTGCCTCACATATTTCCCCTTACCGTCGCCGGTTTACAAGTGGATTTTGAAGCAGGCGCTGAATCCAGCAGCCTGCCCCGTAGTGGCCGCTAGCCTCCAGGATGCTCGGGGCATTGCTAATGTGCCGATGCAAGCATCCCCGCCCCCATGGAGTCCATAGAACTTCATTAAGACTTGAGCTGCTGGGTCAGAAGATCATCAGAACCTTGCCTCTCGTGAGATCCTGCAGGTCTGCAGAGTGATCGTGGAGGGAGACTGGGGACTTTTTTTCCCAGTCTCACTCAGCTCGCATCCGCCGCCTGGAGCAATTTGATTATTTTCCTGCAGAAGCAGAATCTTTTAGCTACTGCTTAGAGCTGTAGCAAACTTTTTCAGTTAGCGGCGGCTGTTTGTAATTGGCGTTAGGATTTTGATCCTAACCCTTATTACTGATTGCTTACACTTTGCGCTTCCCCATGTTAGGTATAGGGAGAGCAAAACACAGTAAGCTCGTGCTAAAGAGCACCAATACCAATGCGCTAACAGGTTCTTTTGACCCATTAACGATCGGGAGATGATCTGTGTGGCACGGTATCGCTTTTTTTTTTAGAACCAGGAAGGATACATTGAGATTTCTCTCATTTTCAAGTATGTCGTGGGTGGCGAGTATGTACCGTTAGCTGTCTTGCCCAAGGACACTTACTGGAGAGGTTGCTCGTCAGGATCGAACCCATGTCTCCACAGGCTCTCTCCACGCAGAGCAGTGATATTACCTCTACTCTACCCAGCCGGTTATGTGAGCGCTAGCGTTAAGGAGGTGATGGGGCCCTTTGTGTTCTCAATGTGCTGACTGTGGCAGTTCAAGATTCCTTGCTCATGACATAGTTACACTGCCAATGTGACAGCAGCCCCACATAAAGGGCCATATTACATAGTTGGTGCTAACTTAACCAGAGCTGTTGTAAACTTAAAACCTCCATAGGCTATAATGGCTCTGGGAAGTTTACAACAGCTCTGGTTAAGTTAGCACAAACTACGTAATATAGCCCAAAGTGTATAATTCTGTCATTTTGTGGCATGGAATATTGGGGCATGACTGATTCGCCAGCCATTCTCAATTTGGAAAAAGTGTTTAAAAATGTCAGACACATATGTATAACGTTATGACCAGGTGAATGATATCAAACCCCTTGGTATCTGGGAAGGAGTCCCAGCTGCTTTATTGGTCTGTCAGAAGTAGAAGACATTCATTGGATCAGAGTAATGCTTTCTTGTTAAAGGGCCACTACCATGAAAAAAATAAAATGTGCTTATTTTGTTTCATGTTGCTGATATCTTACATTTGTTTTGTTCTTGTTTTGCCCCCCCCCCCGTATCTTTACCTCACTTGGTTCTCTCCATATGACAATGGCCGTATAATGGAGGCTATGGGTCTACCACCGACTCATATCATTGTAGTGTGTGGGATGTATTCAAATGACATTACCAGGGGGTAGATAAGAAGTCTTTTAAGCTCTTAGATTGTAAACTCTCGAGCAGTGTCCTCCCTCCTTCTATTCCCTGTATGTATATTTGTTGTTCTGTTTCTCCCTTTTGTACAGCACTAAGGAATTTGTTGACGCTTTATAAATACTTGTAATTGTGTAAGCTCCCTGCCTTCTCTCATTCAGCTGCCATCTCTTATCTCAAGTAGCCTGGATAACATTAGACATCCTACCGCCTTTTATCTAAAAATTCCCTAGTCCATCTCATTAATTGTTAAATGCTGTAAATTCGATAAACCGCAGCACTAAAGTAAAGTTTGTGCACAGGTTTTGCTAAATGTTGCATCATGGGAAAAATCTGGAGATGAATGAACCTAACCACTTTTCATTTTTACATGAAATTTCTTCAATGGAAAAAAACAACACAGCATGTGTTTATTTGCAATGCACAAGTAATCTAGTTACCGCTTTTGTAAGTGGTAGTGTCTTTTATATGTAGTTTTTGTTCTCTTTCTGGAAAGCAGTTTAACTGGCCAGTTGTTTGGATAAATATTAATCTGTTAAGGGATTATTCACAAAGCACTGAAGTTTCAGTGCTTTGCACTTCGGTGCGCTAGGGCGATTCCATTTCGCTGACCTTTCTGTGAATTCGCTGTTCACCACAGGCTCATCAAACTGCAACGAGGAACTGCAGAGAAAAAATTGGGCTCTCCTATTCTCCTAATAGGTGTTTAAACCAATTAAAAATGTCTTAATGTGTCTGAATAATAAAAAGGTGTTACAGAATAAAAAGCTTTTTTTAAAAAAAAAGGGAATCAAAAATTTCATCTAAAAATAGTATTTTTGCTAAAAAAAAAAATGAAAAGCATAAATTGTGGTTTGTATTTTGTTAAAATGTTTTTTATTTTTTACATTAACACCCTATGGGATTTGCCTGTTGAACTGATTCATTGAAAATCAGATTCTTTCACTGACACTTCGGTGCAGTTCGGTATTCTGTGAATAGATTGTACCATAGAGAAGAAATGGTCAGTTTCACTGCCACTGAAGATCGCCAAAGACTGTTGATCTGCACCATATTTCATTGTCAATTGGTCAGTATTTGACAAATTGACAGTTCAGTGAATAGACGAACTGCCCCAAAATGCCAATGAACGGTGAAATTCACAGGCTGGCGTCACATGAGCGTATTTGAAAAGCGGAAGGAATCGCCCAGAGAGGAACGTTCCACTCGATGCCCGTCTGGCCACCTCGCTGAGCGCAATTAGTGCGCTCAGCTCTGCAAGGCTCGATCCTCCTATGGAGGATCGCGCTTTGCAGCTATGTCAACGCGCGTCCTAGCGCTTTGACAGAGAGGGCTGGTGCACGGACGCAGCACGGTTGCTGTTGCGTGCGCAATTCGTCTGCGTGCAACAGCGTGTGGCTGGCCCCGTCGTAGTATCTCAATGCTGCGACGGACGCCAGAAGGCACGTCAGTACGGGCACACATACAGGGTTATCCAAAGAGATCCGAATTGCTTGAGAAAGGTAACCAAACGCTGAAAATCAGCGTTCGGTTGCCTTTCCTGGCCCTTCGGCTATCCAGAGAGCAGGCAATTCGCCAAATCCTGGCGAATTGCCTGCACATACGGTGCCTGTTCGAGGGCAGTGAAATCCCCATAAAAAAGCACTGCTTCGGCTATTCAGAGAACACAAACCAGCAGTGAAAGGTTCCCCTAATGCCCTGCCATTCGGTGGTTTAATTTGGCAAATTTATTCAAGAGAATCCCGTAGACTTCAATGTTTAAAAATATTCCCGATTTAATTCAATATCTAATAAACCATTCATTGTAAAATTCTGCAGCAAAAAGTCTCTTATTTATAGATTTTTTAGGATACTTTAAGCATTTTTCTTTTTTTTTTTTTTTTTTGATGTATTTTTTTTTTTTAAGTTTACTTCTTTTTTCTGTAACAGCCCTCTTATCATTCCCTGGACCTCCTGTGTAAATTTCAGACATCGCTCAGTAGTTTCTTTGCAAACAGCGTTTCATTTTCACAGATTCATACAAATGGTTTTGCTAATTTATTCACTGCCTCCTCTGCGTCTCAGCTGCTTCGGCTCTGTGTGATTCGGCTGCTTAGCTGCGGTGTGATCGGCTCCTGCTCGGGTTTTTCTAAGGTTAATCCAGATGTTTTTGCTTGTTTTCGGCGTGCATTCGGTGGGTTTTGCGGTTAGTTTTCGGTGGGTTTACGGTAGCTTTTCCCTGCAATTCGGGGACCCTGTGGTGCTTGCTGAATATACCGCAGGGTCACCGAAATGCAATCGGCAAAAGGAACCGAATTGAAGAGAACGAAAAGTCACCGAACGTGCGGTGACTTTTCGAATCTCTTTGGATAACCCTGTTAGTGCGCTCGTCTGACGCCAGCCTTAATGAATAACCCCTTTGGTCTCCTACAGTAGAGTAAACTTGCCTTTTTATTTTGGCTGTTCTCTAAGAGAAATTATCCTGAATGTTCAATATTCTGTTCTACAAATAAAAGAAATCCAAAGATGTACATTGTGGTGTAATTATTACATTAGTATGTAATCAAAACAGATGCACGCCATTTTTAAAAGACTGGAAATAATCTCAGTATTATACTAAAGGTCTTTTCTCAATATTATCTTAATCCTAGTTAGAGCGAAACCTTTAGCTGCTGAAATAGGGGGGTGGGGAGTTGTTGGTTTTTTAAGTTTATTCAGGGTTATTCAGAGAAAGGTGAAAACCAGGAGAATGACTGGAGAAGTGAAAATTCTAGGTCAAAATGGCCAAACCAGAAAATTTCTTCCATTTATCTCCCTTTCCATATTGGCTATTTGGTCTAGATTGTTCTCTTCTCTTGCCAGTTCTCCTGGTTTTCACCTTTCTCTGAATAACCGTGATTGTGATTTCCCATTGGGGAGTTTGTCAGACACTGTGACAGAGCAGATCTATTGATTCATAAATAATATAGTGGTTTATTTTGTTCTCTAATGCAGATCTTTGTGTTTTTTGTTTCTTTTCTATATGTAGGTGGATCTACATCCCTGTCCCACAATCGAAAGACCAGGTGCCTCATTTACGTTAGAAGATTGAAAAAGAAAAAAAATGGTCTTCATGGTTGATGTTATTGCAGCTTGTTTTTTTTTTCTGTTTAAAGGTGCCTCTATGCTGGGCCGCTGTGTATTAATGCACCACGTAACCAATGTGTGGTTTGTATTATGCGTCAATCCCCTTTTTGTTTTTTCTTTCAATACCTATTGAAAGAATTACTGGTTGGTTTTCAAATAATTTTTTGGTGTGCCTTGAAGAAAAAATCTTTACTGAAATATAAACTTTATTTATTGTGAAGATTGCGTTTCACTTTCAGTAAGCTAATATGCAAAGTGCTTTTCTAAAACAGCGGTAATGTTAGTAAACTTAAAGAAAGGGATGGTGGTAATACATTGCACACTGTTCTTTATCTGTTCATGTGACACTGTTCAAGGGAATCTCCAAACTGTGATTTGCATTTTTCTGTCCCTTTTCTTTCGGTGTAAAATAATTGTGGACAGTTTAGCAGATAAGGGAAAAGAGACATTGGTGAACACCGTTGCTTACTATTATGAAAACTCCTTTTTTTTTTTTTTTTTTCGGGCCAATTGCAATTATGGTGTTGTGAATTAAGTCTTAATGCAACCAATTTTAGCATTTTCATGTTCTTACTCAGGTTCATTATTGGATACGTTTGCCTTTTCCCCTCCCAAAAAAAAAAAACTCTATGATTTATAACTCCTAGTTATTGCAGTGTGTGTGTGTATAATTTAAAAAAAAAAACACCTTGTACTAGTTTGTTCCAAAATACCAATCGCTAAACTACAAGCAACAATTGCAAAATACTGCAATATATCACTGCCTGAACAATGCCGCTCCTGAAAATGATCATGTGGTTGTGATCGTACATGTATAGAAATCGGGTAAACGCTTTACTTGTAACTAAAACATATGCAGTATTTATACACTGCTGTGTAAATATTTCCACTGCTTCTGTTTATATGTGAGCAGAATATGTTACCTGCTGCACAAGTGCAGTTTTTTTCTTTTCTAGTACATAGAAAGCACAGACCACATTGTCTGCATTATTTGTTTTTGTTTTTTTCCATCACGTCACATTTTCTATGCTATATGTACTTTTAGTGTTAGAGTGGCCAGCATAGTGAGATATTTCTGTCCCTGGAGACCTGCACATTCTTGTAAGAAGACTGGTCAAAGGTGATTTAGACAGTGATATTTTTTTTTTTTTTTACCAACTCTCTCTCTCTTCCCCCCCCCCCCCATTTTAAATGTCTGCTGCTTTAAAGGGAATTTGTTCTTGACGAAATGATTGTCAGAATCTTTACCAAATTATTATTTGGGTGTTTTTTTTTTTTTTTTTGTATTGCGCCAACACAACCTGCAGTGTGTTACGTGGTAAAATGAGGCTTATCCTGGACAGAGACAAGAGGTAGAGAGGGCTCTACTCCCTAAGCAGCTTACATTCTAAAGAAGTAAAAGTGATCAATCAATGCAACTCAGCTGTGTTGGCCACGTTGCGCTTGTTGGCTCGGATAATCTAAGGAAATGTTGTCGAAAGCATTAAAAGTTTGAATTATCCAAACTGTATCAGCCAAGCTTGTTAGCACTTCAGCTGATCATGAATAGGGTTTATTTTATTGGCATTAATGACATGCTGTTACCCACATAATATTCTTATGGCAGTTAAATGGTGAGGCTCGGGTCAAATACCTATACTTACACATTTGTGTGTAAAATTCCTGCACTTGGAGTGTAGTATTATATTAATCCGTTATACCAAAAATAACTCTTGTGCCAGCTGCACATAAAAGAAAATACGTATAATTACAAGAATTGTCACATTTCTAGGTTCAGATGTTATTCCTTGCATCCCAGCTGCCTGCCATCCTGCACCTCACTTTATGACAAAGTGAAAATTTTAAAAATTGGTAGCGTCTGCACTCTTTCTTTGCACTTGCACTGTACAAACATCCACGACAAAAGCTATTAGAATATTAAGCACAATGTGTTTTATAAAAGTGCCATTCTATTAGGGACTTGGTTTGTAATTGTACGGAAAAAATAAAGAATACAGAGTCACTTAAACACGAACGAAAATGCGCATCGTTTGACCGCTTTCGCGTCCACCGTAAAAAAAAAAAAAAAATACGTCAATGCGTTTGGACGCATTTTTTGACGGGTCGATGCGAAAAACGCATTCGTTTGACCCTAGCCTTAAAGTCCCTCTTACAAGTATGCATCAGGTGCAATTTCAAATGTGTCCACAAGTAGCAGTCTATACATGTTTTATAATTGGTTCACTTTAATCTTGCTGTTATTCATTGCCATCTGTTGATCATTTCAAATATATACTTTATATTGTTATGACTTTTTTTTCACTATGTATTGTGCACAAATCTAAATTTGAAGGGTGACAATTTTCATAACCGTACAGTGTGTATCAAGTCACCTGCAAATCCATATGGTTTCTAGATAAACTAGAATAAAGGAGCTCTTAGGTAAGATCCGATGATAGAAATCACCAAAATATTCTTTACCCCTTTTATATGTCTTTTCACATATGTTCCTGTGAGATGCGTTTTTGTGGCTTTTATTGAGCTATCGTCTGTCATCTCGTTCACATGAAAAATGCTCTTAAGCACAAAGCCAGGTTTGAGTGATAAAACTTTTAAAGCCATCATCTAAGCATGCCAAGTGTACATGGTCACATTAACATCTGATCGACCACACACAAACTGCTGCTAAGGGTCTGTGGGTATCCCAGCCCCACTGAAAACCAAAGAACTATAGAGTTTTGATGGCTGGTTCTGTCATCTAACCTTTTTTACAGAGGTATAGAAAAAAAATTGATTGGTTATATGAACCACTGATTTTTCAGTCCAAATGCCATGATTTTTTTTTTCTTTTGCTGAACACCTGGCTCTTTAGGTATAGTATTCATATCTATATAGTAGCTTATCTGTATTATTCTATACTACAATGGCTGCCTATGCCCTTGGCCTGAAGTGCTCTTATTAGAAAAGCCCGGATTGCCCAAGTCCCCAGTGCTATTTCATGTAAAACTCCAGTGCCTAGTAGATGCACGTTCCTAATAATACCAAAGGCTCATGAGTGGTATAATAGATGGAAGTAATTGTATCTTCCTATAATCTTGTTTTTCAAACACCCATGTGGAGTTCCCTTTTGATTTAGGGAGCCCTGTGTATTCATTGACACAGCTTGTTGATTCTCTACAATAACTTGGAGTTAACATTTTTAGTTAACATTTGAGGATTAATTTTATATTAACTGGCAAAGACAACTAGTGTTCACTCACTGATGGTCAATTAAAGCATATTACTAGGCCAGCTTTTGTTTTTTGAAAAGTTAAGGGATGTTGCCCTAACCAGTATGGTGCTTCGTATATATAGATTTTATTTTTTTCCCTGTCTGATGCATATGTGGTATGTTGAGGGTAAATTAGTTTGCATAATAACTATACATTTTTTTTGTCATTAATACACAAACCAAGCAGTTGCATGCATACATAAAGGTCATTCAAAATTCAGTCTTGATGATTTGTAAGGGATATGTGCGTATTCTGATGGGTTGTACTAGTGGTGTAGACCAGATAAGCTAGAATGTTCCAGTGGTTCCCAACTGCGGTCCTCAGGTACCCCTAACAGAACCAGGTTTTAAGAATCGCCTTGGAGAAATACAGACTGAATCCTGCAATCACTGAGCAGCAAATCATATCACCTGTTGGGGGTACTTGAGGACCGCGGTTGGGAACCACTGGTGTAGATGACCTCTATAATGGATTGAAAAGTGGAGAACTAAGAGAAAACAAATGCATTAAAATACACTGTACAGGGCTTGACTAAACCCAGAGGCTGTGTAACCATTGACTGCTAGAATTTTACTTCTGGGTCTAAAATATCTGGGATTATTCTAGAACAATCCTAGACAAAAAGTGAATGGCTCCTAAATTAGCTCTCTAGCCTCTACATTGATATATAAATTTGTCAAGACGCCACACAAATGTAATCTGTATCTACAGTTAAGTTCTGATGTGCATTAACCTCCCTAGCGTTCTGATTCTGACATTTTATATGTCAGAATCGGAACAATTTATTAGGCCCCCTAGCGCATTGCAGAAAGCGTTAACCCTGAGCCAAACTCAGGATGTCATTGGATACATACCTGTCCCTGTGCTCCCTCGCTGTCCCCATTCTCTGGCGATCACGACCTCCTATTTCCTAGTTCCCCTCTCGCGAGAAGGGAACCAGGAAGCAAAACGCTGCGATCGCCGGGGTCAGTGAGGGAGCGCAGGACATGTATGTACACAGCCCAAGTGTGGCTCGGGGTTACCACTTTCAGCAATGAAAGTTAACCCCAAGCCACAATCGGGAATATCGTCAGGGGGGGTTAAGTCATATATTTGGAGGTTCGATAAAAAGGATCCTCAAAAAACGTTTTGCTTCTGATTTATAGAAGTGTTTATAAAAGTATATGTTGAGTGTGTGCCAGTTATGGCTTACGGTATTGTTTTGTTACAAATGTCTTTTAATATTCAAGTTTGACATGAGGTGGTGGGTTATGATTAAGTATGTACACAGTAATTTTTTTTTTTTTTTCTGCTTGAATACGCTGCGCTTTTTTTTTCTCCCCATGTTCAATGTTGTTGGTATTCAAAACCTGAAATAATCTTGTATTCTGAGATTTTCGTTATTATGAATCCTGTGGGTTCTTTTTGTGTTTTTAAATAAAAATATTACAAATAGATTTTGTTGTTTTTTATTTGGGGGGCGTGCAGTATGAGTATCCCACATACAGTGGTAATCTTTTTAACAACAAAGCTAGTAAGGAAAAACTGTAAATATATAGAACAGTACCTCCTATATGAATGGATTTGATTCAGTTTTATTCTATTTATACACCTCTCTTTAGGATTAGTGGTTATGTGCCAAGAGTACAGAGGGTGAAAGTTCAAGAGCTCTCGTGAAAATGTTGATGGAACTGAATAATATGAAAAGGTCCTGAATAATGTCCTTTTATAATTTGTGTAAATAAGCAGATTGTGTCCCCTTTTTAATAGATCTAACACTTTCATTTGTCAGGGACATAGCCATTGACAATAACTATTAAAGCTAGGGCATTGACCCTTTTCAAATTGCGCCTTTGTTGCTGCAGCATGGACACGTACATGAAATCTGCCACTAAATCTTGTGCTGAACACACTTCATATTAATGACTATTATTCTTTATATAGCGCCACATATTCCACAGAGCTTTACAAGATCAGCGTACAAGGGGTTGATACATTAGAATACCACAAATGGATGATACGACCTGATTCAGGGGGACCCTGTTTCCAAGGGCACTTACAATCTGAGATGTAAAAGTATTTTGTGAGATAGGTGCATCCCTATCGTGAGGTGTCTTGCCCAAGGACAATCGCTGGTGGCGTCTTCTGAGTAGGATTGGGTTGTCTTTTTCATAATTGTAGATCAGCGACCTGGTGGTTAGGTTGAACCCGCTTTTCGTGAAGTCAAGACTTGCTTCTCCACAGTTGTATTGGAGGTATGTGCTGAATGGTATTTAACTTCTCCACAGTCGAAGAGTAGAGATGTTACCACTGGACTCCAACCAATATTGTGTGGTAGGGGAGTATGTACCGGTAGGTGTCAAGGACACTTACTGGAGAGGTGTTCTGGCTGGGATTCGATCCTGGGTCTCCACGGTTATAGAGCAGTAATGTTACCTCTATTCTATCCAGCTGGTACTTTTCGTTTCTCTATTCTTTAAAGAACTCTCTATTTTACTGAAACCTATAAGCTCACTCTATAATCCTCCCATTGCACCGTTCCTGATCTATTACCTCTCATACTCTGCTATTCACCCTCATGTCTGTGTGTCACTCCCCTCCTCTTAGATTGTGAGCTCTTGAGCAGGGACTTCTATCTTGTTAAAGTGTGGTTAATTTGGTTTGTCCTACCCATTTTACAGCGCTATGGAATTTGTCGGCACTTTATATGTAATATAGGACACAGGATATCAGTGATAGAGGTTTTCTTTTACCATTTTCATAAAAAGCTTTGGAACTCAAAATCCATGACGGTAAACAGTCATTATTCCCATCACTTATATTGGATATAATTAATTGGTGCTAACTACCAGTTGAAACAACAGTTGTAAAGCTGGTTCCATCTACCAGATTTGATACTTTGCAGATTGTGTGCAGGCCCTTGTCTATATCTTTTGCAGAATCTTTAGGTCAGAATACAGTCCTGAAGAAAGAAAACCATACACCCTCTTTGAGTTCTATGGTTTTAGGTATCAGGTCTTAACATTCGGTAACTACACCCTCAGATAACATATCACAGTGTCATTATTTAACAAAACCTAGGCCAACATGGAGAAGCCATGAGGGAAAAACTAAGGGCCCTATTGTCACGGGGGCACCCAGCGTGAACCAAGGTGGGCCCTTTTTATATGGAATGTTCAGCCCTTTAGGCATGTTTGCTGCTGGCTGCATATACACAGAAGACCACAGCACAGGTAACAAAGAACAGAACTGGAAGGGCAGGCGTTCAAGGAGAAAACAGAATACTAAAGGGAACCCTGACTCTGGATACAGTCCTTGGGATATCTAGGGAAAGGAACCTCACGAGAATACAGAAGAGAACAGGAAGGTTGAGAATTAATGGAGAAAACAACAAAATACTGGCACCCAGCAGCACACCAAAGGAAACCCTAATCTGGGAGAAGGTCCTTACAATGGACTTCTAGTCTAAGGAATACAATGCTGCTGGGTGATGCACAGAAGAGGATACAGGACACAAGGAATAATACCAGAGACGTAGTCAAAATACATAACAGCAAAAATCATAAACGAGCGGGTAGTCATACAAGCCAGGAATCAGAAACCAGAGCGGGAAGTCAGACTAGCAGGGTTCGGTACACAGATAAGCAATAATATCATACAGGGATAACACAGCAGAATAGTCAGAACCAGGTTAAAATCATACACAGGAATCACAAAGCATAAATTGAAGCACCAGAATCACAAGGAGCAAAGACCCATGCAAGAGCAAGGAGCAAATGCAGTGCTTGCATATTTATAGGGAACATTGCAGAGCATGTCGAAAACCGGCGTCGCAGCCTACCTCGGTGGGAGCCAATGCTTTGTCTCGCTGCAATGTCCGCTAGAGTGGGGATGCCACCTTTATATATATAAATGATTTATATATTACACAATTTAAGAGGAGAGGGGACCCTGCTCCAGAGCTTACAATCTAAATGGAAAGGGGACCCTGCTCAAGAGCTTACAATCTAAGAGGAGAGGGGACCCTTCTCCAGAGCTTACAATTTAAGAGGAGAGGGGACCCTGCTCCAGTGCTTGCAATCTAGGAGGAGAGGGGACCCTGCCCCAGAGCTTACAATCTAAATGGAAAGGGGACCCTGCTCAAGAGCTTACAATCTAAGAGGAGAGGGGACCCTGTTTCAGAGCTTACAATCTAAGAGGAGAGGGGACCCTGCCCCAGAGCTTACAATCTAAATGGAAAGGGGACCCTGCTCAAGAGCTTACAATCTAAGAGGAGAGGGGACCCTGCCCCAGAGCTTACAATCTAAATGGAAAGGGGACCCTGCTCAAGAGCTTACAATCTAAGAGGAGAGGGGACACTGCTCCAGAGCTTACAATTTAAGAGGAGAGGGGACCCTGCTCCAGTGCTTGCAATCTAGGAGGAGAGGGGACCCTGCCCCAGAGCTTACAATCTAAATGGAAAGGGGACCCTGCTCAAGAGCTTACAATCTAAGAGGAGAGGGGACCCTGTTTCAGAGCTTACAATCTAAGAGGAGAGGGGACCCTGCCCCAGAGCTTACAATCTAAATGGAAAGGGGACCCTGCTCAAGAGCTTACAATCTAAGAGGAGAGGGGACCCTGCCCCAGAGCTTACAATCTAAATGGAAAGGGGACCCTGCTCAAGAGCTTACAATCTAAGAGGAGAGGGGACACTGCTCCAGAGCTTACAATCTAAGAGAAGGGACCCTGCTCAAGAGCTTACAATATTAGAGGAGAGGGGGCCCTGCTCCAGAGCTTACAATCTAAGAGGAGAGGGGACCCTGCTCCAGAGCTTACAATCTAAATGGAAAGGGGACCCTGCTCAAGAGCTTACAATCTAAATGGAAAGGGGACCCTGCTCCAGAGCTTACAATCTAAGAGGAGAGGGGACCCTGCTCCAGTACTTGCAATCTAGGAGGAGAGGGGACCCTGCCCCAGAGCTTACAATCTAAATGGAAAGGGGACCCTGCTCAAGAGCTTACAATCTAAGAGGAGAGGGGACCCTGCCCCAGAGTTTACAATCTAATAAATTCCTTTATTCTACAGTGAGGAAGATTATTCAAAGTGGAAAATATTCAAAATCATTACCAATCTTCCCAGGAGTGGATGTCCTAGCAACTTCACCCCATATTGAACGTGGAGTGCTCAGAGAAATTGCAAAAAACAGGTACATCTCAGACTCTACAGGCCTCAGTATGTTACATTTCATGACAGTACAATTAGAAAAAGACTGAACAATTATGGCTTGTTGGAAGGGGTGCGAGGAGTAAGCCTCTTCACTCTATAAAAAGAACATGGCAGCATGGCTTAGATTTGCAAAGTTGTATCTAAACAAACCACAAGACAAAATGTAACAATGTCATTTGGAAATTTGAGTTGAAAGTGGAGATGTTTGGCCTTAAGGCTGGGGTCAGACGAGCGCAGTTATCACATCCGTGTTGCCGCACATTTGTACGTCCGTGGCAGCATAGCATTCTGACCAATGGAGCCCCACACACGAAGTACGTCAACACGGAAGTGCGGATGCATGGCGGACGCGGCAGGACGCAGGTTAGGCAAGAACGTAATACTGTTAGAACGGACGTGCGGAGTGCGCCACGTCTGCAACGTCCGTGTAGCTTTGTGTGTGAGTGATGAAACGAGGTCAGATGGACTGCATTTATACGTCCAGCATTTTTGACGGACAGAATGTTTTTTCATTGTATTTTCTTTTCCCTGCTACATCCGTCATAAAATAAGTCAGTGAAAAAAACGGACTGTGTGGCCACTACCTTGTTGTCAGTCAGTAAGTACGTCCGTACTGCACAGAACCACAGTCCGTACAAAATGCGCTCATCTGACCCTAGCCTAAGGCACCGCACAAACACAGCATATCAGCATAAACACCGTGCACCAGCTCTCAGGCATGGTGGTGGATGGGTGATAATATGGGCTTGTTTTACAGCCACAGGATCTGGCACCTTGCAGTCATTGAGTGGACTATGAACTCGTCTGTGTACCAAAGTGTTCTAGAATCAAATGTGAGGCCGTCTCTCAACAGCTAAAGCTTGCCGAAATTGGGTCATGCAAAAGGACAGTGATCCAAACCACCAGCAAATCTACTACAGAATAGCTCAAAAAGAAAAGAATCAAGGTGTTGCAATGGCCCAGTCAACGTCCAGACTTCAAGCTGATTGAAATGCTCTGGCAGGACGTTAAGAGCGCTGTGCATGAATAAATGCAAACCTCAATGAACTGAAGCAATGTTTTAAAGGGGAATGGGCAAAAATTCCTTCACAACTATGTGAAAGACTGATGTCATACATAAAATTATGAAAACTCAAGTTATTGTTGCTAAACGTGGTTCTACAAGCGATTGAATCATAAGGTGTGATTAGTTTTTCTCACATGACTTCTCCATTTGGCTTTAATTTAGTTAAATTAATCATGACACAATGTAACATGACATATGGTGTTGTTCATCTGAGGTTGTACTTACCTAATTTAGGCTGGGGTCAGACGAACGCAGTGTTAACGTCCGTGTAGCTGCACTTAAGTACGTCCGTGGTAGCAGATAATCATGACCTATGAAGGCCCGCACACGAAGTACGTCCGCACGGAAGTGCGGACGCACTACGGACGCGGCAAATGGACGCAGGTTAGCAAGAACTTTGAACCGCTAGGATGGACGTGCGGAGTGCCCCACGTCCGCATAGCTTTGTGTGTGAGTGATGGAACGTGGTCAGACGGACTGCATTTATACGTCCAGCATTTTTGACGCACAAAATGTTTTTTCATTTTAATTTATTTTCCCTCCTACATCCGTCAAAAATAACGTCAGTCACAAAAACGGACGGTGTGGCCACTACTGCGTCTGTCAAAAAGTGCATCCGCACTGCACGGGCGCACAGTCCGTAGAAAACGCGTTCGTCTGCCCTAGCCTTAAAGGGACACTACCACTTACATAAGCTGTAGCTAGATTACTTGTACAATTGTGTTCAAAATTATTCAACCCCCACTGAATTTGAGTGTTTTGGCCAGTTTGACATTGATTTTGATCATTCAGTCATCTTGCTTACAATTAAATCAAAGAGGCACGTGTAGGTCAGACAAATATAACATAACATTTATAATGAAATAACCACAAATGTCTTTTCTGTGCTCACATCATTATCAGTTTTATTCAACCCCCAAGTGACATTCAATCTTAGTACAACATCCTTTTACAGTTATAACAGCTTTTAAACGTGAAGCATAGCTTGACACAAGTGTCTTGCAGCGATCTACGGGTATCTTCGCCCATTCGTCATGGGCAAAAGCCTCCAGTTCAGTCACATTCTTAGACTTGCGCACTGCAACTGCTTTCTTTAAGTCCCAACAGAGGTTCTCAATCGGATTTAAGTCAGGTGACTGCGATGGCCACTCCAAAATGTTCCAGCCTTTAATCTGCAACCATGCTCTAGTGGACTTGGAGGTATGCTTGGGATCATTGTCCTGTTGAAAGGTCCAACGTCTCCCAAGCCTCAGGTTTGTGACGGACTGCATCACATTGTCATCCAATATCTCCTGGTACTGAAGAGAATTCATGGTACCTTGCACACGCTGAAGCTTCCCTGTACCTGCAGAAGCAAAACAGCCCCAAAGCATGATTGACCCCCCGCCATGCTTCACAGTAGGCAAGGTGTTCTTTTCTTCATAGGCCTTGTTCTTCCTCCTCCAAACATAGCGTTGATCCATGGGCCCAAACAGTTCTAATTTTGTTTCATCAGTCCACAGAACACTATCCCAAAACTTCTGTGGTTTGTCCACATGACTTTTGGCATACTGCAGTCGACTCTTCTTATTCTTTGGAGACAGCAAGGGGGTGCGCCTGGGAGTTCTGGCATGGAGGCCTTCATTACGCAGTGTGCGCCGTATTGTCTGAGCTGAAACTTCAGTACCCACATCTGACAAATCTTTTCTCAGTTCCTCAGCAGTCACACGGGGACTTTTCTCCACTCTACGCTTCAGGTAGCGCACAGCAGTCGAAGTCAGCATCTTCTTTCTGCCACGACCAGGTAGCGTTTCAACAGTGCCCTTTGCCTTGAATTTGCGAATGATGCTTCCTATGGTCTCTCTTGGTATGTTTAACATCTTTGCAATCTTCTTATAGCCATTGCCCTTCCTGTGAAGAGTAATCACCTCTTCTCTTGTCTTCCTGGACCATTCTCTTGACTTCACCATGTTTGTAACCACACCAGTAAATGTCTAGAAGGAGCTGAGTATCACAGTCATTTTAAAGCTGCCTAATTGGTGCTTATTATACTTTATTGCTGCTCCGTGACATCCACAGGTGTTTTCAATACCTGATTGAAAACACTTGAATGAACCTCTGAATACAATTACAAATGTAAACTAAATTCCCTAAAACCCTTTACAGCATTGGGGGTTGAATAATTTTGAACACAACTGTACATAACAAATAAAACCACTTTATGAAACACATGTTTCAGGTTTTATTTCTTCTTTTAAGTAATTGCATGCAAAAAGGAAAACTGAAGTTAGGTTTTTATCTCCTGTTTACATTTTGTGGATTTTTCCCATGATGCAACATTTACCAAAATCTGAGCACAAGTTTCACTTTACAGCTGCGAAAAATTAATTGATTGATCAAGCTTTCAGTGGGTCTATTGTGCTGACCAAACTACCCGAGATCAGAGATGGTAGCTGAAAGAGGCTTTAAAATCCTTCTAATCTACCCTCTGGTGATGTCCTTTGCATACATCCCACACAATGCAATGCTATGAGTTGTATGTGTGGAGATCTGACCAATTCACTCCATTATACGCCCAATGCCACACATTGAGGAACAAATGCTGTAAAAGGTACGGAGGGGGGCAGTTTACAACACAAAATATCACAAAATGGTTGCACACAGTGACACATATAGAGTAAGATATTTTCTTAACTAAACATACATGAAACAAAACTATGTATTTGTAAGATATCAGCAACATAAAATAAACAAACTAAGAGCATATCATGTTTTGCTTGTAGTGTCCATTTAAGACCAGCTAAAGACCAGACTATTTTTTATTATGTCCTGATACATAAAACCAAAGAATTCAAAAAGGGTGTACTTTCTTTTTCACATGACTGTATATCAAGGCTCAAAATTTCAAGTTCCAAGCTACTAGCCAGGCCTTAAGAGTTACTCGCCACTAGTTGCCCCACCTAACCCCTACCCTGCTCTTAACTCTGACCCTAAACACACCGTCTTAAATTATCTTATGAAATTACACTGTTAAATGTTTTATTCAGAATAAAGTTACAAAAATAAATAACATTACCAATACTAACATAAAGCATTGTAAACATAAAGGAAAATAAGTGCTTTACATCAATGGGGATGCAAAAAAAATTACGTGTAAGTGCTCAACTTTTAATAAACTTAGTGCATTTTTTTCATCACTGCAATCACTCCACATACATGAATACCCAGACATCAGACCCATGATACATGAACACTCACAGACCCCAGATCCTGTAAAGTGTGCAGAAACTGTTGGCGCTATATAAAAGATGACAATAATAATAATAATATCCAAGATAGATAAATACCCAGACATCGGACCCCAGATACATGTATACCCAGACATCAGACCCCACTGTGAGCAAAGCGAGGGATTGTTGACTTGAGGTAACAGGCAGGCAGGGTGCGGCCGTAAGAGAACCACCAGGATGGGGCAGGCATGGGTGGCAGACATCTGGCGTGCCCTCTCTGACGTTATCAAATGGGACAGGCAGCTGGTCGCCATCTTGGATTCTCCGTCTGGTTGCCGGGCCTAAAAAGAAACACCGTTGCCACCAGTATACGCAGCACAGGCAGAAAAAATAATTTATTGTGCTGCCAGCAGGTGCATTTTCACTCGCCCTCACTTAATTTGCACTCGCCAAATGCTAGTAGGCGAGTGAAAATTTTGAGCCCTGCTGTGTATACCTTGTGATAGACCGATATTTTTACAGCCGGTTGGCTATTTCAGTTGCTACAGACTTTTTCCTTCTCTCTGAGCTTGATTGTGCCCTCAGGCATCTGAGAAGCACTGGAGACCACACAGAGGCGTTTGGTCAAAGAAACTAGACCCTCAACTTGTGGTTCGTCACAGCTCTTTCTGAGAGAGCAGAGTCTTTATTATGATTATATGTTTTTCAGAAGCTAGGAGTTAAAACAATGGACCAATCAAAACATTTTAAGGGTAGATATTACTGAACCAAATCACAGAAATTCTACATTACGTACTTTGTTATAAATGTTAAATGCACAATTTACCCTGTTATTGCCACGGGACGTACAATAACGTCCGCTTGGCGGGTGGGCCTTGAAAACACAGGGTGTACAGGTACGCCCCGCTGACTTCAATAGGCTATCTCGGCCCCTTCCAGCAGCCTGAATTCAGGCCATCCCCCTGCAGCCAATAATACGCATCTCGCGTTGGATTTGTGGGTGGGCCAAATCAGTGGCCTGCTACGTATCAGTATGCCTCGTCAGCGTTAACTCCCTCCCGTCGGCGTCCTGCTTCCTAGTTCCCTTCTTGCAAGAAGGGAACCAGGACGCCGCGATCGGCCGGAGGTGACAGTGTGATCTGCATATAAAGAAAATATTGAGAATTGTAGAATTCACTATTTTTCTAACATTTTCATCATTTCACAGCCTGGCCAGATTTTGCAGATCACCTTGGGGAAATACAGACTGAATCCTGCAATCACTGAACAGCAAATCATATCACCTGTGCTGTGCTTCACATATCTGGCAAACCTGGCGTGTCAGCGGGTCCTGAGAACAGGTTTGGGAAACACTGCGTTAAATGTTCTACTAAAAATATGCAGGTTTTTTTTAATTTATTTTCACTTAAGGCTAGGGTCAGACTAACGCATTTTTCGCGTTGTCCGTGAAAAAGTGCGTTCGAACGAATGGACGCATTTTTTCATGGAATATGCGATAGCGGTCATACGATGCGCATTTTCATCCGTGATTTTGTACGGATCATCAATAAAACACTTTGTGTCTGGACGTTATGTTGGCCGGACATTAACAGCGTCTGACGTCTCCTAATCACGCACACACGCCACTAGCGGACGCAGCGCACTCTGTACGTCCGTACTAGCGGTTCTACGTTCTTGCAAAAATGCGTTCGTTTGCCACTTGCGTTGCGCTGCCGCACTTTTGTGCGGCCGTTCTTCGTATGCTGCCCGGCATTGGACGTCCTTTGCTGCTATCACGGCCGTGATTTAGTGCTGCTAAACGCACGTTAATACTGCGTTAGTCTGACCCTAGCCTAATAGGTATTAAATTCTGCCCAGTAAAACACATTCCTTTTTTTTTTATATATATACTTTATTTTCCATCATCATATCATTTGTACACTTATACAATCTTTTTACAGATACATATTCAAAACATTTGTTTTCTTATTTTAACACACATAGTTAAAAACGAACTAAAGACCGAAACAGAAAAAAAAATGGATGTACAAAACCATAAACTCATGATTAAAGCCACAGCTCATTACCTATTTGCGCTTTTATATATATGTATGTATAAGCTCCTCTCAATCCGACAAAACCCAGTTAAACCAAACCGCTGAAGACATTTGAGGATTAGACCCATTTCCAATCAGATGAGCCCCCTACTATCAATGGCCTGAGGGACCCAACCTTCCCATATTTTATCAAACATATGCATAGTATGCGGATAGTTGATCCATTAATTGGATATATTCCATTATTCTATACAGGCGACTCAATGAAGGTAAGTGAGGGGATCTCCATTTTTCTGCCATTGCTTTCCGTGCAGCTAAACATAACTTTGCCATCAAACGGTTTTGGAAATGCGTCAATTCGGGGACCGGTTTTGAAAATAGATATGTCCACGGATCTCGTGGGACAACTGCCCCAAAAATACCTTCCACTAATATCTGCACCAAGTCCCAGTATACTTTAACCAGTGGGCAAAGCCACCATATATGGGACTTTTTGCCCACAGTTCCTCAAACAAATATCCGGAGTTGAAGGATACATTTTATGGAGAGATACTGGAGTGATATACCACCTCATAAGTGTCTTAATTGGTTGTTCTTGTAATGTGGTGCAAATAGATACCAACCGTTGAGTCTCCCAGATGTCCAACCAGTGTTCATTATCTAATGAAATACCCAGTTCCCTTCCCCATGCTGCCACATACCCTAAAACTGACGAAGAGGACCTGGCTAATAAATGAGTATATATAGTTGAAATCAACCCTTCAGGGATAAAACCCCTGAAACACATTGATTCAAAGAAGGTTAAACTAGCAGTTGCAGCCTCTCTAATCTCTGGTAGCATTACATAATGCCGGAGTTGGAGAAACCGGAAAAAAATCATGTGGTCTAAGATCACCCTTCTCACGTAAATTATCAAAGTTTAGAATAGTCTGTCCCTTGTACATATCTTTAATTCTTCACACCCCGCAGTTTGCGAGATTTATAAATTGTTGGCAGGTCATCCCTGGTGGGAACTACATATTCCTCCATAATGGTAAGAGAGGTGATAAAACTATTCTTAAACCCCTCTTAAGCGATAGCTTATCCCATAGCAAAACACTGTTAATCAGTGATGGACATTGGACTAGCAAAGGGGGTCGATAGATCTTTGGGAGCCACAGCCAGTACTTAGGTGTCTCGGGCCAAACCAAGGTTGACTCAAAATCTACCCATCGATGCCTACCTGAAGGGGCGTGCAGCACAACCACTTGTCCCAGTTGTGCCGCTTGATAATACATTGTTAAATTAGGGAGGCCCAGCCCTCCAGAGCATCTTGACCGATATAATATTGTTCTGGCCAACCGCTTCCTCCCATTGCGCCATACAAAAGCATCTATCTTAGATTGTAGAAAACCTAAATCTCTCTGATCGACGGGAATTGGAAGTGCTTTAAACAAATATAAAAGCCTTGGTAATAAATTCATTTTGATGCTATGAACACGCCCCAACCATGAGATACACTCTCTGTCCCATTCCTCCAAGTCCGGTTGGAGTTGTGCAAATAATTTCCCATAATTAACATTTTGCAGTTTTGCATAAGAGAGGGGTATCTGAATACCCAAATAGGGCATAGATGAACAGACAGATTTAAAACCATACTGCTCAGTAAGGAGTCGAGTCTCTGCCCACATTTCTTTAACTCAAAATATTAAAAGTTAAGTAGGATTGCACAGGCAATATAATGTAACGGTGGGCTATAGCACTCACCTCAGAAAGCGTATTTGGATCCTGCAGGACAGATTTCTAAAGACAAAAGACTAAGAACGGCTGTAATCTGATCTCCCAAGCCAGGGAGTAACGGGACAGACCTGAAAGGGCAACTAAGCTCAATTGGCTTCAAGGCCAATTGACCACTCAGTGCAAACACAAATACTCCAAAGAGAACAGATACAGTGATACTTGAACAAAAACATAAACGTGATACAAAAACAGAATAGGCAAGATAGTAGAGGACAGACCTAACAAAGCACCTAAGCTCAATTGGTATCTGGACCAAAATACTGCTTAGTGCAACACACTTCTAGATAAGGACATACAGTGAGGAATCTGTGAATACCAGCCTGCAGGGGAGGCCTTCAAGCAGAGCTTGGATACTGTTACTCCACAAAGATAGCACAGATACAGACGGACAGACAATGTATATATTATACAAGAAGCAGGGCAGGACTTCAACTGGACTCTGGAAGCACGCAGAACTGGATGCCTTGCGATTAGGACTCACAACCAGTTAAACGAACATAAGACATGAATCATAAGGCTGAACATAAACATGAACAAGAGAGACAAGAACCATAAAGGCAACACATACACAAGAACGAGAAGTACCAGGCAAAAGTACACATGGGATAATCAAGAGAGTAGTCAGAAGGGATAGCCGGGTCGAAACGTGATCAGGGTCCTCGAACAGAAACGGGTCAGCAACAGATTAATCAGAAAATATCAGGAACAAGACTCCACCAAACTAGACACCACGACAGTCCAAGGAGCACCTTCTCTCAGCCTCTTTTAAAGGCTGATGGCTCCTTGGACTTATGCTTGGCTCCGCCCCCTCAGATGCCGTTTTGCCAGCCCTTACTACTGGCAACAGGCTAGCCAGCGATGCCACCTGGTGCCCTGACCCCCCAGGGAGCGCTGCAGGGGCCATGGATGTGACATATAACTGCAGATAATTTTGGGTGCTGCAGAGATGTGAGAGACAGCAGCACACTAATAGATCCTTGTAGCCCAGGGAATCATCCAGCTGTATGGCTGGACCATCATTCTATTCCTGATACAATTGACCATTGTGAATAACTACTGAGCTCAGCTGCAAACCAAGATTTGTTTATGTGTGCTTTGTGCTTGCTATGTTCATCAAAATACTACTATTCCTGAATAGTGTTAATAGAGTGCATGGAGCTACATTGCACAGAGTGGTCGTGTGTCCTGTGGTGCTCTCTAGAATTCTCATCATTGTAATATAATAAATACGATTTTATTGATGTTCGTCCATCGTATTCGATGAGGACCTTGACATCTAGTAGGTTGTGGGTGGTCCACGGTGTGTCCGCAGATGGCTGATGAGTCCTATTCGGGCACGAAATGTTCTGCCACACGTCGAGCAGACATGTGTGGGTACCCCTGTTGCAACATTTGCAGTTCTGACTTTGCGAAGTGCTCGCTTCTCTTGTGCTATGGTTGCTCTTCTGTCCTCAAATATCTGGCAGCCTTGGAGGGTCAGCATGCGCCATGTCGATCGATCTTGTGCCAAGATTTCCCAGGAGGTGATATCAATATCCATGGACTTGAGGGAGGCTTTCAGTGTATCTTTGTATCGCTTCCTTTGTCCCCCGTGCGACCGCTTTCCTTGAGACAGCTCACCGTAGAGGAGCTGTTTAGGGATGCGATGATCGGGCATCCTTGCAACATGACCTGCCCAGCGTGTCTGGGCTTTCATCAGCAGGGTGTAAACTGATAGCAGGCCTACTCTTGAAAGGACTTCTGTGTCTGGCACCTTATCCTGCCACCGGATCCTGAGAAGTCTGCGGAGGCATGTCATGTGGAAGCGATTCAGTTGCCTAGCATGCCTCCTGTATATAGTCTAAGTCTCACTGGCATACATCAGCGTAGTTAACACTACTGCTCGGTAGACTTTGAGCTTTGTGTCAAGGCTTATTCCACGGCGGTCCCACACGTTAGTCGATAGTCTGCCAAATGCAAAGCTTGCCTTGGCTATTCTGCAGTTGACCTCAATGTCAATTGTCACTGCGTGGGAAAGGGTGCTGCCTAGGTAAGTAAATTGGTCCACTGTTTGCAGCTTTTGTCCCTTCACTGTGATGGTGGGCTCTTGATGTTGGGCTTTCGGAGCTGGCTGATGCATCACCTCGGTCTTCTTTGTGTTGATAAGGAGGCCAAAGTTGTCACATGCTGCTGAGAATTTGTCCACACTGGCTTGCATTTCCTGCTCTGATGCAGCATTCAGGGCACAGTCATCAGCAAAAAGGAAGTCTCGTAGCACAGTATCCTTTACCTTGGTGACAGCCTGGAGTCTACGCAGGTTGAACAGCTTCCCATCGGTTCTGTATCTCAGGCTAACTCCCAAGGAAGTGCTCTGGAAGGCTTCTGATAGCATAGCTGAAAACATTATGCTAAACAGAGTCGGTGCCAACACACAGCCTTGCTTGACGCCATTTGTAACGGGAAAGGCCTTTGAAGCATCTCCATCGTCCAGTACACAAGCTGTCATGCCGTCGTGGAACTGACGTACCATTAAGATGAATCTATCAGGGCACCCAAACTTCGACATGATGCGCCACAGACCTTCGCGACTGACAGTGTCAAAAGCCTTGGTGAGATCTACAAAGGTGGTATACAATTCACGATTCTGCTCTTGACACTTCTCTTGGAGCTGTCGGGCTGCAAAGATCATGTCCACAGTGCCGCGTTCTTTGCGGAAGCCACACTGGGTCTCTGGTAATAAACCCTGTTCCAGGTGGTCAGTCAGGCGGTTCAGCAATACTCGTGCAAGGATCTTGCCTGCGATGGAAAGCAGTGATATTCCTCTGTGATTATCACAGACTTGTCGATTCCCTTTCCTCTTATAGAGATGTACGATGGACGCATCTTTAAAATTCCTGAGGAAGAGATCCTTGATTCCAGAAAGACTGGAACAGCAGAGTGAGTTTGTCGACAAGCACTGTACCGCCATCTTTGTAGACTTCCGCTGGAATCCCATCAGATCCTGGGGCCTTGCCACTGGACAGCTGGCTGATAGCCTGTTGGGTTTCAGTATTTGTTGGTGGGGCGTCCAGGCTGTGGTTGATATCCACCTGAGGCATTCTGTCGATTGCCTCGTTGTTAATGGAAGATGACTGGTTCAGTACAAATTGGAAGTGTTCAGCCCACGCTGTAGGATCCGAGTCTTCTCAGTAATGAGAGTTACGCCATCTAAGTCTAACAGAGGGTAGCACCCGGATGGTTGAGGTCCGTACAAGGATCTAAGGGCATCGTAGAACCGTTTGGCATCGTTTCTATCAGCAAATTCCTGAATTTCATCTGCTTTGGCACTCAGCCAAGAGTCCTGCATCTTACGAAGCTTGCTCTGTATGGTCCTGCGAATGTTGTTGAAGGCATTTTTCTTGGCTATTGATGATGCGTCATTCTGATAAGCACGATGAAGGCAGTGCTTCTCAGCAAGTAGGGCCTTGATCTCATCATCATTTTCGTCAAACCAGTCCTGCTGTTTCCTGTGTGAGGGTCCAAGAACCTTCAGTGCAGAAGAGTGCACAATATCCCGGAAACTTTTCCAATCCTTCTCAGCATTTCCTTCTAATTGCAGCTCTGAGAGTTGGTTGTCAAGATCTTCTGCTAGTGAGGTTGCTGTATTGGGGTTCCTCAGTTTACTGATGTTAATCCGTTTCATCACAGCTTTGTTTCCTGGTGGACGTCTCTTTGGCTTGATGTAAAAGTTTAATTTGGAGATAATAAGTCTATGGTCAGTCCAACAGTCGGCACTCGGCATGGCCTTGGTCACCCTTACATCCTGTCTGTCTTTCCTCCGCACGATGACATAGTCAATAAGATGCCAGTGCTTCGAACGTGGATGCATCCAGGAAGTCTTTTTGCGATTGGGCAGGCGAAAGATGGTATTGGTGATGGTTAGATCATGGACTGCACATGTCTTCAGTAGTAATAGACCATTGCTATTACATTTTCCGATTCCGTTTTTTCCAATGACGCCATCCCAGGCAGAGTGATCAGATCCTACTCTCGCGTTGAAATCGCCAAGTAGAATCAGCCTGTCAGTGCGCTTCACGGATGAGAGTAAGGCATCGAGATCTTCATAAAACTTGTCTTTTACTTCATCCGGATTCGTCATTGTGGGTGCATAGGCGCTGATCAGTGTGGCTTGTTTTCCTCTCGGTAGTGGGAGATGCAGTGTCATGAGTCGGTCGTTCACGCCCTTGGGAAGACTGGGAAGTGTGCGGACAAGGTGATTCCTAACCGCAAAGCCAACTCCAGATGTACGGTGTTCATTACTGCTGCGACCACACCAGAAGAATGTATAACCGCCTCCTATTTCTGTGAGCTGACCTTCGTTAGCTAGACGAGTTTCACACAGTGCCGCGACATCAATGTTAAATCGTGCGAGCTCTCTGGCGACCAAGGCTGTTCTTCTTTCTGGTCGATCTGCTGAGGGGGGGGGGGGGTTGTCTTGAAGCGTGCGTACGTTCCATGTGCCAATGGTGAGTGGTATCATCTTATGTTTACTTTTTAATTTTGTTATTCGACCGCATAAAATTGGGATCCCCTCCAGCCGCGGTAAACTGGCCAGGGTTCTGTGAAGCAACAATGTTTAGGGCACCTTTTCTAGCCCCTTCCTCTGGCTATGGAGGTGAGCAGTGTGGTCCTAAAAAGGGCTGCTCAATCACTCAGGTAGACGCCGAATCCTGCTGTTGCTTCAGTCACCAGAAAAACGACCATTAGACCTGAGCCGCCTGTGTGCAGGTCCGCGGCTACAGCTCCCAGTGTATCCACACCTGCTGCTTCGTCGCTCGCCCATCGCCACAGGACTTTGAAGTTGGGGGGTGAGATGTCAAAACTTGCGCGTGAATTGGATTAAAGTGAGGGCTATTGTCCTGCCATTGGAGCAAGATGGAATCTGGGAAGAGAGAGTGAGGTTGACTATGCGCACCTCTCCCTCACGATTTTATTAATTGTCTACTAATACGAGGGAATAGGAAGGATCTGTTTTATTGGCAAGGGATTTCTGGTGTGCATTTATCTTTTTATTATTATATGTAAAAGGTTGCTCCTGGTTTTGTTCCCAAGTGCTTGGTTTTAATAGTGTTTGTTCTTTTCAGAGGGGTGCTAATTATCCTGCTGTTTCCTGAAACAATCTCTCTGTCTAATTGTCATTAACTGCAGAAACACCATTCTTTGTGCACCTTTGTCTTGTAGCCATAGGCTGTGTTATTCATCAAACAAATAAAGTGCTATCATTGAGTAATCGCATTACGACTGTTTACAGAGTGCAATGAAAGCTTGAATTAAATTGTGTAAATGTTATTTCTGTGCACATGAAATCAATTAAATTAGGAATTTGGCTAGTATGGATCACGCTGAGCTCGCTAAATGATTAGGAAAACTTGCATGTTGTACAAGAATGAAAGATGTGTCAACAGTTTAATTAAAAAGATATTTAAATTAGTTAACTGGATAAAATAGGAAGCCTAAGGGCCCAGGCTGTACAAAGGGGTAAGAAGGATGGGGCAGACATGCAATTGGGGTACGAGGGTTGATTCAGGGGCACACACATACAGTTGTGTTCAAAATTATTCAACCCCCAATGCTGTAAAGGGTTTTAGGGAATTTAGTGTACATTTGTAATTGTATTCCGAATGAAATCCTACAAGGACTTTTTAAAGAACCATATGCAACTAAAATGACATCAATTGGTTTTGTAATACAGTAGTAAATGTTTCTTTTGTGAATTCTTCATTGACACAATTATTCAACCCCTTAAAGACTACCACTCTGAAGAACAGAGGTTCATTCAAGTGTTTTCAATCAGGTATTGAAAAGACCTGTGGATGTCACGGAGCAGCAATAAAGCATAATAAGCACCAATTAGGCAGCTTTAAAATGACTGTGATACTCAGCTCCTTCTAGACATTTACTGGTGTGGTTATAAACATGATGAAGTCAAGAGAATGGTCCAGGAAGACAAGAGAAGAGGTGATTACTCTTCACAGGAAGGGCAATGGCTATAAGAAGATTGCAAAGATGTTAAACATACCAAGAGAGACCATAGGAAGCATCATTCGCAAATTCAAGGCAAATGGCACTGTTGAAACGCTACCTGGTCGTGGCAGAAAGAAGATGCTGACTTCGACTGCTGTGCGCTACCTGAAGCGTAGAGTGGAGAAAAGTCCCCTTGTGACTGCTGAGGAACTGAGAAAAGATTTGTCAGATGTGGGTACTGAAGTTTCAGCTCAGGCAATACGGCGCACACTGCGTAATGAAGGCCTCCATGCCAGAACTCCCAGGCGCACCCCCTTGCTGTCTCCAAAGAATAAGAAGAGTCGACTGCAGTATGCAAAAGTCATGTGGACAAACCACAGAAGTTTTGGGATAGTGTTCTGTGGACTGATGAAACAAAATTAGAACTGTTTGGGCCCATGGATCAACGCTATGTTTGGAGGAGGAAGAACAAGGCCTATGAAGAAAAGAACACCTTGCCTACTGTGAAGCATCGCGGGGGGTCAATCATGCTTTGGGGCTGTTTTGCTTCTGCAGGTACAGGGAAGCTTCAGCATGTGCAAGGTACCATGAATTCTCTTCAGTACCAGGAGATATTGGATGACAATGTGATGCAGTCTGTCACAAACCTGAGGCTTGGGAGACGTTGGACCTTTCAACAGGACAATGATCCCAAGCATACCTCCAAGTCCACTAGAGCATGGTTGCAGATTAAAGGCTGGAACATTTTGGAGTGGCCATCGCAGTCACCTGACTTAAATCCGATTGAGAACCTCTGTTGGGACTTAAAGAAAGCAGTTGCAGTGCGCAAGCCTAAGAATGTGACTGAACTGGAGGCTTTTGCCCATGACGAATGGGCGAAGATACCCGTAGATCGCTGCAAGACACTTGTGTCAAGCTATGCTTCACGTTTAAAAGCTGTTATAACTGTAAAAGGATGTTGTAAGATTGAATGTCACTTGGGGGTTGAATAAAACTGATAATGATGTGAGCACAGAAAAGACATTTGTGGTTATTTCATTATAAATGTTATGCATAGGCGTGCGCACGGGGTGTGCCGGGTGTGCCTGGGCACACCCTAATGCCGGCCCCCAGCACACCCCGCAGAACACTCCGGGTCCCGGCTGGCCGCATCCAACGGATAGCTGCCGGGACCCTTCACTTCCGCAGGCCTGGCGGCAGCCTCTGCTTCCCTGGTGGTCCGGTGGATGTGGGTGCTGCACCGCGATCTGTGCTTACAGTCCGCAGTGCACGTCCCACAGCGGGTGTCTGGCCACGAGCTAAGCGCCGGCGATTGCTGATGACCTGTCATCTGACCGCCGGCGCTTACTGACTGTGTCAGAGCGCCGGCGGTCAGGTGGCAGGTCACCTGCGATCGGGCGCTCAGCTCAAGTCCAGTCACTCGTTGTGGGACGTGCACTGCGGTCTGTAAGCACAGATCGCGGTGCAGCACCCACATCCACCGGACCACCAGGGAAGCAGAGGCTGCCTGCGGGGGTGAGAGGTCCCGGCAGCTATCCATTGGATGCGACCAGCTGGGTTCCCCTCCTTGACCCCCCCTTCTGGACTCCTCCCCCCCCCCGGATCAAAATTCAACCCCCTCCCTGCAATGGGAAAAAAAAAAAAAAGTAAGCAGGAGAGGACTTTTTTATATTATACCCAGCACATTACGGGGGGGGGGGGGTTATATATTATATACAGCACATTACTGGGGGGGTTTATTGCTGTGTATTTTGTGATACGCTGTTACGCACAGCACATTACTGGGGGTTTTTATTGCTGTGGATTTTGTGATAAGCTCATACACAGAACACATTACTGGGGGTTTTATTGCTGTGGATTTTGTGATACGCTCATACAGCACATTACTGGGGGGTTTTATTGCTGTGGATTTTGTGATACGCTGATACACACAGCACATTACTGGGGGTTTTATTGCTGTGGATTTTGTGATACGCTCATACACAGAACACATTACTGGGGGGTTTTATTGCTGTGGATTTTGTGATACGCTGTTACGCACAGCACATTACTGGGGGTTTTATTGCTGTGGATTTTGTGATACGCTCATAGAGCACATTACTGGGGGGTTTTATTGCTGTGGATTTTGTGATACGCTCATACACAGAACACATTACTGGGGGGTTTTATTGATGTGGATTTTGTGATACGCTGTTACGCACAGCACATTACTGGGGGTTTTATTGCTGTGGATTTTGTGATACACTGTTACGCACAGCACATTACTGGGGGTTTTATTGCTGTGGATTTTGTGATACGCTCATACAGCACATTACTGGGGGGTTTTACTGCTGCGGATTTTGTGATACGCTCATACACACAGCACTTTGCTGGGTGTTTTATTGCTGTGGAATGTGTGATCTGCTCATACACGTTGCACATTACTGTGAGTTTTATTGCTGTGGATTCGGATACGCCCATACACAGCAAACATTACTGTGAGTTTTGTTGTGGAGCTCTGTGACACGCTCATACATACCGCACATTACTGTGCATTTTTATTGCTGTGGATTCTCGGCTACGCTCACACACATACCACACACTACTGGGAGTTTTATTGCTACATACCCCCGGGGTGTAGGGGATATATAGTTATGTGAACGTATGGCTGTGTGTGTAAATGCAGGTATTTGTCTTTAAACAGGCTGCTGTGTGCAAAATTTGGCACCCGTGTCCTTGTCTCAGCCCGGCGTTGCCCCCTTGCCCTGCATCCAAAAGGCTGGTATTGCTGCTAGAATCACTGCTATATCTTCTGCCTGCACTGCACAAAGTAAGAATAGTGAATAAAGCATCGTGAGATACAGGTAGGAGACTAAATATTGGTGCTTGGCAACAAGACCTTAACCTCCCTGGCAGTCAGATTTTGACATTTGTATACGTCAAAATCGGTGCATTCATTCAGCCCCCTGGCAGTTTTCCCGCGTGTGGCTCACGGTTAAATTTCAATGCTGAAAGCAGTAACCCCGAGCCACACCTGGGCTGTTACATACCTGTCCCTGCGTTCCCTCGCTGTCACCTCCGGCCAATCGCGGCATCCTGGTTCCTGTTGCGAGTGGCTGATTCCCTGCACTTTGGGGGCCTGCGGTGAATGGTGAATTCACAGCAGGGTGGGGCAATTTGATTCCCCGAAGTGTGGGGTACAACAGTCGGCGACATTTCAACGCTCTGTGAATGACCCCTAGAGTAATGATTGGCTGAATGCGTGAGTGTGTGTCTGTGTATATTTGCATAAGGGTGCGTGAATATATATATATATATATATATACCTCAAAATTTCAAGTCCTGAGCTACTAGCCAGGCCTTAAGAGTTACTCGCCACTAGTTGCCCCACCTAACCCCACCTAACCCCTTTCCAGCATTGCCTCTGCATTCCCACTCGCCCTCATGTAATTTCCACTCGCCAAATGTGAGCAGGCGAGTAGAAATTTTGAGGCCTGTATATATACAGCTGTGTTCAAAATTATTCAACCCCCAATGCTGTAAAGGGTTTTAGGGAATTTAGTGTACATTTGTAATTGTATTCAGAATGAAATCCTACAAGGACTTTTTAAAGAACCATATGCAACTAAAATGACATCAATTGGTTTTGTAATACAGTAGTAAATGTTTCTTTTGTGAATTCTTCATTGACACAATTATTCAACCCCTTAAAGACTACCACTCTGAAGAACAGAGGTTCATTCAAGTGTTTTCAATCAGGTATTGAAAACACCTGTGGATGTCACAGAGCAGCAATAAAGCATAATAAGCACCAATTAGGCAGCTTTAAAATGACTGTGATACTCAGCTCCTTCTAGACATTTACTGGTGTGGTTACAAACATGGTGAAGTCAAGAGAATGGTCCAGGAAGACAAGAGAAGAGGTGATTACTCTTCACAGGAAGGGCAATGGCTATAAGAAGATTGCAAAGATGTTAAACATACCAAGAGAGACCATAGGAAGCATCATTCGCAAATTCAAGGCAAAGGGCACTGTTGAAATGCTACCTGGTCCTGGCAGAAAGAAGATGCTGACTTCGACTGCTGTGCGCTACCTGAAGCGTAGAGTGGAGAAAAGTCCCCGTGTGACTGCTGAGGAACTGAGAAAAGATTTGTCAGATGTGGGTACTGAAGTTTCAGCTCAGACAATACGGCGCACACTGCGTAATGAAGGCCTCCATGCCAGAACTCCCAGGCGCACCCCCTTGCTGTCTCCAAAGAATAAGAAGAGTCGACTGCAGTATGCCAAAAGTCATGTGGACAAACCACAGAAGTTTTGGGATAGTGTCCTGTGGACTGATGAAACAAAATTAGAACTGTTTGGGCCAATGGATCAACGCTATGTTGGAGAGGAAGAACAAGGCCTATGAAGAAAAGAACACCTTGCCTACTGTGAAGCATGGCGGGGGGTCAATCATGCTTTGGGGCTGTTTTGCTACTGCAGGTACAGGGAAGCTTCAGCGTGTGCAAGGTACCATGAATTCTCTTCAGTACCAGGAGATATTGGATGACAATGTGATGCAGTCTGTCACAAACCTGAGGCTTGGGAGACGTTGGACCTTTCAACAGGACAATGATCCCAAGCATACCTCCAAGTCCACTAGAGCATGGTTGCAGATTAAAGGCTGGAACATTTTGGAGTGGCCATCGCAGTCACCTGACTTAAATCCGATTGAGAACCTCTGGTGGGACTTAAAGAAAGCAGTTGCAGTGCGCAAGTCTAAGAATGTGACTGAACTGGAGGCTTTTGCCCATGACGAATGGGCGAAGATACCCGTAGATCGCTGCAAGACACTTGTGTCAAGCTATGCTTCACGTTTAAAAGCTGTTATAACTGTAAAAGGATGTTGTACTAAGTACTAAGATTGAACGTCACTTGGGGGTTGAATAAAACTGATAATGATGTGAGCACAGAAAAGACATTTGTGGTTATTTCATTATAAATGTTATGTTATATTTGTCTGACCTACACGTGCCTCTTTGATTTAATTGTAAGCAAGATGACTGAATGATCAAAATCAATGTCAAACTGGCCAAAACACTAAATTTCAGTGGGGGTTGAATAATTTTGAACACAACTGTATACGTTTGAACTTTTGGGTGCACACCCTAATGCAATAGGCTGCGCACGCCTATGATGTTATGTTATATTTGTCTGACCTACACGTGCTTCTTTGATTTAATTGTAAGCAAGATGACTGAATGATCAAAATCAATGTCAAACTGGCCAAAACACTCAATTTCAGTGGGGGTTGAATAATTTTGAACACAACTGTATCCCTCAGCTACAGACCAACACCAGACCCCGTATGTTAATGGTGGAGAAGTGGGCCCTGGGGCTGGCCAGGACCCTGAGGCTGCCCTGCAACCTGGACCCAGGTTGCAGGCTAGCTACAGGGCCTCCTCCTCCTCGAAAATGAACACACCGGAAGCACTACTGTCCGCTTTGCCATCATATGTTCAGTCTGGAACCGACCTCTTCCGCTGTCTTCTTCACTGCTTCTAATCTCTTTTTCATCTGCCATCTTCAAGTTCTGATAGGACCACGCCCGTCGGCCTCCTTACACATCACGTACGTGTCACACGCACGTGACTGAAGGGGCGACACCAATACAGAGTGCCGTTGCAGTGTTTGGGCCTGGCCAGCCAGCAAGCTGTGAACCGCGGATTGTGGTTCACAGCATAGAATAGCAGTACAGCTCTGGATTCAGACTCCGCGAGTCAGATACCAGAGCTGATGAAAAGGGTGCCCCCAACGGCAGGCCTACCAGTCCCCGTGCCCCTGAATCATGAGACGTAATGCCCTGATGGCGGCCCTGAGTGTATGTATCTGATGTATATATGGGTGTGTGCAGCTGTGTATACATCTTTGTATGTGTGCTTGTGTATGAATGTGTCTCTGGGAGCTTGTATGCAGATGTTTATGAGTGTGTATCTGAGAGCATACCTCCTAAATATCCCTATTTTGGTTCCAAATTCCTCTGTCACTCTTTTTTTTCCTAATGTCCCACTTTTGAGTAGGGATGGGCTGCCGGTTCGATGCGAACATGAGTTTGCATCGAACATTGGCCGTTCGACGAACAGCAAACATTTCGGCGTGTTCGCTGCGTGTTTGCCCACAATGCACCACAATGGACCACAATGCGCTGTGCCCTGGCCTGGAGCTTGTAATTGGCTACTGCAAGACAGGTGCAAGACTATGCCAATCACGGCTCAGAGTCCTGATTGGGCAAATTTTGCACAATCATGGGCTCACAGAGCTAAGTCCCGCAGCACACTATATAAGGCTTCCCTGCAGCCCTAGCGTGTGTGTTGCAGGAGTGAATCAGAGAGGAGAGGATATTTTTGGATTTGCAGGGACAAGCTGGCAGTGGCAAATAGCAGGGAACTGGCAGCCTGGCTGTAAATATCATACCACAGTTGAATCAGAGTTCATCTTTATCTTTAATCTGTATCTTTATCTATTCAGAGTTGGGTGTTGCCAGCTATCAGGGTGTTGCAGCCTGCAGGAGAGGAAGTGAATCAGAGAGAGAGTAGAGGACATTGGCAGCCTTGCAGGGAAAATATCAGTGAAATCGCTGATTTATAGCAGAGTTCTGAATATTTTTAATCTAGATAACACAGTTGAATCAGAGTTCTGCATATCTCCAATCTATATACCAGAGTTGAATCAGAGTTCTGCATATCTCCAATCTATATACCAGAGTTGAATCAGAGTTCTGCATATTTCCAATCTATATACCAGAGTTGACTCCACCTGGTTGCCTGATTGAACAGAGGAGTCAAGTGAGGAGGAGGAGGCACAACAAAACGAGGCACAACGTCTTCTATGAGCAACCATAGCCAGTCCAAGGCATCAGAAGTCAGAGCTGCTCAGGTGCAGAGCGCTGTTGTCTCAAAGCACACTTCCAGGAACTCTGCTGTCTGGGAGTTCTTCACATGTGCAGCAGACTGCAGAGTTGCTATTTGTAAGCTATGTCTGAAGAGGATCAAGCGTGGGAAAAACATCAGATGCTTGGGTACCACGTGCTTGATGCGACATATGACCACCTGCCACACATCCCATTGGCACAACACTTTGCATAGGTCCTCCTCCTCATCTGTCTCTACTCCACTATATGTCCTGCCATGTCATTGTCTACAACCTCCACTGACAGGGATGATGCTACAGTAATGGGTGTACCAGGTCCTTCCTCAGAATGTGACAGCATCCCATCAGCTGCAGATTTATGCAGTCAGATTTCGTTGTCCCAGCTGCTGCAGCGTAAGAAGAAATATAGTCCCAACCATCCCCTTGCACAGTGTCTAAATGCCATCTTGGCAAAATTACTCGCATTACAGCTGCTGCCTTTCCAGCTGGTGGACTCTGCCTCCTTCCGTGAATTTGCTGAATGTGCTGTACCACAGTGGCAGGTTCCAAAATGCCAGTTGTTTTCACGGAAGGCCATTCCAGCACTATACCAGCACGTGGAAGACAATGTTATGGAGTCATTGGGAAAGGCAGTCAGCAGCAAGGTGCACATTACTTTAGACACGTGGTCCAGAAAGCATGGACAGGGCTCTGCTTGCAGCTGGGAGGAATCCAGGGCAGGGCTCTGTGCTGGAGCTTGCTCATCCATAATGCCTCCAGAAAGCTGCTTATATGAGATCTGTCTGCTTCACCACCTCTTCCTCTTCCTCCTCCTCCTCCTCCTTCTCTGTCTCTGGCGAAGTGGCAGTTAAACCGACGCGTGGCAGAGGCTACGCAATGGCTCAAGCAAAAATATGCCATACTGTGCTTGAGCTGGTATGTTTAGGGGACAGGAGCCACACTGGGCCAGAAATTCTGTCAGCTCTGCAGGGGCAGGCGCAGAGATGGTTAACACCACGCCAGCTTCAGCTGGGAATGGTCGTCTGTGATAATGGCAGCAACCTTCTCTCCGCCCTACGCCAGGGTAAGTTGACGCATGTACCATGCCTAGCACACGTCCTAAATCTGGTGGTACAGTGTTTCCTAACCAGGTACCCAGGGCTGGCAGAGCTTCTCAGCCAGACCAGAAAAGTCTGCAGCCACTTCAGACGGTCATTCCCAGCAAGTGTTTGCCTGCCAGAAATTCAAAGAGAATTCCACCTTCCCACAAACTGTCTGATCTGTGACATGCCCACCAGGTGGAACTCGACATTAGCAATGCTGCAGCGTCTGCACAAGCAGCAGAGGGCCATCAATGAGTACCCGTGTGAGTATGGCACAAGGACAGGTTCAGGTCAACTTGGTCCCCCCCCGCAGTGGCTGATGATCAAGGATGCATGCACTGTACTGTCACCATTTGAGGAGGCAACGAGGATGGTGAGCAGGGACAGTGCATGCATCAGTGACACAATTCCTCTAGTGTTTCTGCTGGAGTGCACTCTGCGGGGAATTATAGATGTGGCACTAGAGGCAGAGCAGCGTGAGGAAGAGGAGGACTTCTCTAGCTCTCAAGGCCCCAGTCTTTACACAGACAGCATTCCTGCGGGTCCTCAGATCAGACAGGAGGAGGATGAGGAGGATGAGGAGGAGAAGGAATATTTAAGTCGTGGGGGCATTGAAGGTGGGGATTCCTCAAGGGAGGGTTTTGTGTCCCCAGAAACCCAAGGACTAGTACGTGGCTGGGAGGAGGTAGTGCACGATAGGGTCATCCTCACTAGCGACCAGGAAAACTCGGAAGCTAATGCCACTTCCAACCTACGCTGCATGGGCTCCCTTAGCCTACAAAGCCTGCTAAAGGACCTCAGGATTCATGCTATCAAGGAGAGGGATCATTACTGGTTGGCAACCCTTCTTGATCCACGATACAAGGGTAAGGTTGCAGAGCTCATCCTACCCTCACAGAGGGAGGACAGGATGAAACAACTTGAGGACGCTCTAAAGCAACACTTGTGTAACACCTTTCCAGGCACTGGTAGGTTACCAAGTGATGACACAGGTGCTTCTGAGGCTGCGGTCGATCAGAGGATGAGCGGTGAAGGGGGCCGCTTGACTGATTCCTTTTGCAAATTTTTTAGTCCACGACGCCCAGGGACGTCAAATGTAGGCACCCATTGCCAGCGTCTTCACCATATGGTGCAGGACTACCTAGGGGCAAGGGCAGACCTGGATACTTTTACAGCAGATGATCCACTGGCTTACTGGGTGTTGAGATTGGATCACTGGCCAGAACTTAGCCAATATGCTATGCAGCTACTAGGTTGCCCGTCATCCAGTGTGCTTTCTGAAAGGACGTTCAGTGCCGCTGGAGGTTTTGTCACAGACAAAAGAGTGCGTCTGTCCACCGACTCTGTAGACCAGCTGACATTTATAAAAATAAATCAGTCCTGGATCAGCAGCTATCACTCCCCTGATGCTGATGTAACTGAATAGATCGGGGATCTCTTCTGCATTCCCAAAACCTCCACCACTGCACTCTTCCACAATACTTCAGAGGGGTTACGGACGGTGTGATGGCACTGTTGCCGACACTAAAGGCCCAATTTTAAAGCACCTATTGTTACTTTCATCCAAAGCCTGCATAAGAGGCACCATAATTTAGCCAAAAAATCACTAAACTTGTTCTGCGTATCCTAAAACGTCTCCTCTTTTCATACAGGCTGCCGCCCCAAGCAGTTATTTATGAATAGATTAACCACTTGAATGCTAAGGACGCGCTCAGCGCGTCCTCAGCATTCCCGCTGGTATGCGGAGGACGCGCTGAGCGCGTCCTCGCATCGGGGTCAGCGTTCGGCCGGGTTCCGGCCGATCGCTGGCCCCTCCGGTGCGGGCTGACATCCTGGATGTCAGCCCGGCATCCGGACCAGCAGCCGCCAACATTAGGTGTCATCGCGGGGGCGCGATGACACCTAATTCAGGCGCCCCCCCCGCATGTGCGGAGGAGGCGCCTGAAAGGGAGGGGGGGGAGGTCCTTCGGACCTCTCTCCCTCCCGATCGGCGGCGCACAGGGGCTTAACCCAGGCATCATTTGGAAGGGCACAGCCTGCCCTTCCAAATGATGCCTGGCATTAACCCCTGGGGAGCTGGATCGCGAATCGGCGCTGAAAAGCGCCGGTTCGCGATCCTTCCCGGGAGCTGGCCGACATCTTGGATGTCGGCCAAGCTTCCGGGAACTCCCCCAGAGGACTGGCGTCATCGTGCGTAGCACGATGACGCCAGTCCTACAGTTAACCCCTAACTGCCACCAAGTGTGGAGATAGGGAGTTCCAATGAACTCCCTATCTCCCGATCCGTGGCAGTTAGGGGTTAAATTTTGGTATCGTTGGATCGGCCAGAGCATGGCCGTTCCAACGATACCAAACATGAAAGTTAAAAATTTTGTAAAAAAAAAATAAAAATAAAAATAAAAATAAAAATAAAAAAATATTTTTTAAAAAATTATAAAAAAAAAAATAAACACTTTTTTTTATTTTTTTTGGTTTGTTAGTGTAGCAATATTGTTCCCATTTCAATTATAATGTGAACAATGATGCTGCACTAACGATTTTTGTATGCGGTGCGTTTGTTAAAAAATCACGTAATTTCCCCCCAAAAAAAATGTAACGAGACCCCATCTCTAATTTTTTTAACAAGCGCACCCCATACAAAATATAACCGCAATTGCTCGCATGTTAAAATGTGAAAAAAAAAACACTTTACACGTTGTAAATTATTGAAAATTCATATTTTATTGCATTTTTTGTTATACTATACAGACAGGACATGACGTATACATATAATAATGACAGATTATGAATCTGCCGAGTCTTACGGAAAGAACGATATATAATATGTCTGGGTCATATACTAAAATAAGCCTTCAAAACACGTTTAAACATGATGAGCAAAACAGGTAAAAATGACCTCAGCACAGAGGTGTGAAACACCTCAGCAGCGAAAGGGTTAAGACCAATGTGATACCCATCCCCGGATGGGATATCGCTGACAAAGTGCACCTGGCCTGTAGGTGCACTTTCATCAAATCAAGTTATGTGCAATAATTGAAGATGTACTCAGCTGATGTTCTTTATATCCTCTTTTCCATGACATTGACTTTATTTATCACAACTGTAGTGGTTGTGGAATAATTTAAACTATGGTCGATATTTTTTCATTTATTTCTTTTTGTTCCCAATTGTATGTGACAGGGTTAAAACCAGAAGCTGTTGTCTTTCTCTTGTGGATAAATGGAGGTTCCATACAGAAACAACCACTCGGCAGCACTAAAGTAGTGAGGGCCATTTTTCTCCCAGCGCTGTCTCAAGTTTCTTTCTGTGCAGGAACCATGTTTTATTTATGACAAGCTTGACAAACTCTGAAAACATTGGTTAGATTTACGTTCTCCTTCAGTTTAATGCTCGTTATTCTCCACTGTACCACAAACAACTCCCGCAGACTGAGAGAGCTGCTGGGAGGTATAATGGCACCTGCAGGCTCTTATTTGTCACGTCTAAGTGTTCCACTGAATATTGGCCATCTATCTGCCGTGTGGTAATATGACCATCGAGTCTATTGTGTTTTCAGAGACATCTTTCTCGTATATTCCGTATCTTTATGGGGTTATTATTTTCTCACTAGATTTAGTGGCAGAATAAAGCATAATCAAAAATAATCTGGAACAGACAAATGTGACATGTCTCATTGAATCCTATTGTGCAGTGTGCTTTTCTATAATTGGAATGGTGTGCGTTCGTGGACTTGTCACTTGGCGTTTTTATGTCCGACACAGTGTTTTACTACCAAGGCATTGCTTTTTGTTGTTTTTTTTTTTTTAAAAAAATTATCAAGATCGTCAGAGTTTCGGAAAGTCTGTGCTCCTATTCCTTGCAATAACCGGTTTCTTAACCTAAAACAATACATTTCATTTTGTGCTGATCTGCATCTTGTTCTGTGGATGTATAGCACTGGTTTTGTGTGTGTCCACAATCCTTAAACTACATCATAAAAATATGACACACGAGAATTGTTTTAATATATATATATTTTTTTCTTTTTATTATTCTCTATATAGTCATTTATTTGAAAACACAAAGCTGGATACACCTAAGTATAACTGTATTCCTTGAGGCCTTCTCATTGCACAAAGATAGAATTTCAGGGTCATTTAGTTTAATGCGGACTCATTTACAATCAACAGGTGTTATTTGCGCATGCGCACTAACTTGCCAAAAGACAACATAAGACTTTGTGTAAAACATGGATATTTGGGGTCTTCATGGTCTCTCTTTTTACCTTTCTCCCTCGCTATTGCCTCTCACCTGCTGTACTGTGTGTTTAACCTGTATGTTTATTTGTTGTTCGGCCTCCCATTGCACAGCGCTACGGAACTTGTTAGCTTTATAAAAACTTGTAACTGTAACTGACGTAGCTGTAATAGGGACCAAGATCTCTTCTTTTCAAGTGCAGATCCAGAGATACTTACATTGGATAGAAAAAGTCTACACACCCCTGCTAAAATGTCAGGTTTCTGTGATGTAAACAAATGTAAACTAAAATAATATGGTTGCAAAGTGTGCACACCCTCTAATAACTGGGGATGTAGCTGTGTTCAGAATTAAGCAATCACATTCAAAATCATGTTAACCCTTTCGCTGCTGAGGCTTTTCACACCTCTGTGCTGAGGTCATTTTTACCGCTTTCGCTCCTCTTGTTTAACCGCGTTTTGTAGCCATATTTTGATATATGACCCAGACATATTATATATCGTTCTTTCCGGCAGACTCCACAGATTCATAATATGTCATTATTATATGTATACGTTATGTCATGTCTGTATATTCTAACAAAAAATGCAATAAAATTTGAATTTTCAATAATTTATTATGTGTAAAGTGTTTTTTTCACATTTTAACATGCGATCGTTTGCGGTTATATTTTGTATGGGGTGCGCTTGTTAAAAAATTTAGAGATGGGGTCTCGTTACATTTTTTTTTTGGGAAAATGTCGCTATTTTTAACAAACGCACCGCATACAAAAATCGTTAGTGCAGCATCATTGTTCACATTATAATTGAAATGGGAACAATATTGCTGCATTAACAAAACAAAAACAAAAAAAAACTTGTTTTTTTTTTTTTAGATCTTTTTTAAATATATATATTTTTTATTTTTAATTTTTATTTTTTTTAAAAAACTTTTTTCATTATCATGTTTATCGTTGGAAAGGCCATGCTCCGGCCGATCCAACGACATCAAACATTAACCCCTAGCTGCCACAGATCGGGAGATAGGGGATTCCAATGAGCCCCCTATCTCCACCGTTGGTGGCAGCTAGGGGTTAACTCCAGGGGGAGTTCCCGGAGGCTTGGCCGACATCCAAGATGTCGGCCAGCTCCGGGAAAGGATCACGAACTGGCGCTTTTCAGCGCCTATTCGTGATCCGGCTCCCCAGGGGTTAATGACAGCCACCGTTTGGAAGGGCAGGCTGTGCCCTTCCAAACAGTGCCTGGATTAACCTCCTGCTCCCTGGCGATCGGGAGGGAGAGAGGTCCGAAGGGGGCGCCTGAATTAGATGTCATCGCGCCGCCGCGATGACATCTAATTGCTCCACCGGGGTCCCGAGTGCTGGGCTGACATCCAATCAGGATTGCTGCCTCCTGTGCATGGACGCGCTCAGCGCGTCCATAGCACAGGAGAACCACTTGGCTGGACGCGCTGAGCGCGTCCATAGCAGCCAAGTGGTTAAATAAGAATCAGTGCAAACCTGCCATCATTACTGCTCGGTCAGACGAGCTCAGTGTTCACGTCCGTGTTGCCGCACATTTTAACGTCCGTGGTAGCATACAATTATGATCAATAGAGACCCACACACGAAATACGTCCGCACAGAGGTGCGGACGCACAACGGACGCGGCAAACGGACGCAAGTTAGGCAAGAACGTAAAACCGCTAGAAAAGACGTGCGGTTGTGCACCACGTCTGCAACGTCCGCATAGGTTTGTGTGTGAGTGATGGAACGTAGTCAGACGGACTGCATTTTTGACGTCCAGCATTTTTGACGGACAAATTGTTTTTTCATATTAATTTTATTTCCCATCTACATCAGTCAAAAAAAGCGTCAGTCACAAAAACGGACCGTGTGGCCACTACCTTGTTGTCAGTGAGAACGTGCGTCCGTTGTGCACAGAATGCGTTTGTCTGACCTAGCCTTACAGTGTCTCTGATTAATCCCAAATAAAGTTCAGCTGTTCTAGTAGGTCTGTCCTGACATTTTCTTAGTCACATCCTACAGCAAAAACCATGGTCCACAGAGAAGCTTCCAAAACTTCAGAGAGATCTCATTGTTAAAAGGTAACAGTCAGGAGAAGGTACAAAAGAATTCCAAGGCATTAGATATACCATGGAACACAGTGAAGAAAGTCATCATCAAGGGGAGAAAATATGGTGCAACAGTGACATTACCAATAACTGGATGTCCCTTCAATGTGATGAAAAGACCAGAAGTTAACTGGTCAGGGAGGCTGCCAAGAGGCCTACAGCAACATTAAAGGAGCTGCAGGAATATCTGGCAAGTAGTGGCTGTGTGGTACATGTGACAACAATCTCCCGTATTCTTCATACGTCTGGGCTATGGGGTAGAGTGGCAAGACGGAAGCCTTTTCTTACGAAGAAAAACATCCAAGCCCTGCTAAATTTTGCAAAAACACATCTGAAGTCTCCCAAACGCATGTGGGAAAATGTGTTATGTTCTGATGAAACCAAGGTTGAACTTTTTGACCATAATTCCAAAAGATATATTTGGCACAAAAACAACATTGCACGTCACCAAAAGAACACCATACCCACATTGACGCATGGTGGTGGCAGCATCGTGCTTTGGGGTTGTTTTTCTTCAGCTGGAACTGGGGCCTTAGTCAAGGTAGAGGGAATTATGAACAGCTCCAAATACCAGTCAATATTGGCACAATACCTTCAGGCTTCTGCTAGAAAGCTGAACACGAAGAGGAACTTCATCTTTCAGTATGACAATGACCCAAAACATACATCCAAATCAATAAAGGAATGGCTTCACCAGAAGAAGATTTCAAGTTTTGAAATGGCCCAGCCAGAGCCCAGACCTGAATCCGATGGAAAATCTGTGTGGTGATCTAAAGAGGGCTGTGCACAGGAGATGCCCTCACAATTGGACAGATTTGGCGTGTTTTTGCAAATTAGAGAGTGGGCAAATATTGCCAAGTCAAGATGTGCCATGCTGATAGACTCAAACCCCAAAAGACTTACAGGGTTATTCAGAGAGCGGTGAATAGCAGGAAAATGACAGGAGAATGGAAAATTCTAGGTCAAAATAGCCAAACCAGAAAAATTCTCCCTTTCATCTCACTTTCCAAATCGGCTATTTTGACCTAGAATTTTTCATTCTCCAGCCATTCTCCTGCTTTCCACTGCTCTCTGAATAACCCTGTTAGTGCTGGAATAAACTCAAAAGGTGCTTCAACAAAGTATTAATTTAAGGGTGTGCACACTTATGCAACCATATTATTTTATTTTTTTATTTTTCCTCCTTCCACCTAAAAGTTTTCAGTTTGTTTTTCAGTTGAGTTATACAGTTCATAAAGGTGGGAAAAGTTCTGAAATGATTTATATTTGTCTAATTTTTTTACATCACAGAAACCTGACATTTTAACAGGGCTGTGTAGATTTTTCTATCCACTGTAGTTTGTCATTTATATAATTGTGCACTTTTAAAAAGATGTTTAACCCCTTAACGCCGCAGGACGTACATTTACGTCCTGCATTAGGCGGGCTTTGACCCCGCAGGACGTAAATGTACGTCCTCGGCGTTTACAGCCCCCTCCCTTAATACTTACCTCCTCCGGTCGCTCCCACGCTGCTCTGACTCCCGCGGAGTCAGATCAGTGTGATCCCTCCTCCGGCGCAGTGACGTCATCGCACCGGTGGCGCAATGACGTCAGTTTCAGGCGTCGTCCCCCCCCGCCGGAGCAGGGGAAGCGCCTGAAGGGGAGGGGGGGATCCTTTGTATCCCTCTATCTCCCCATCGCCGGGGACCAGGCGGCTGTGGCCAGCATCGCTGGAAGGGTCACAGCCTGACCTTTCCAGCGATGTATGGGGGGTTAACCCCTTAGTTGCCAGGTCGCGACCGGGCACTAATTTGTGCCCGATCGCGGCCTATTTCCGGTGGGGGCCGCCATCTTGGTTGGCAACCCCCACCTCTGGGTCCCCCCCGGTCAACTGACTCATCGTACCATGCGCGATGATGTCAGTTAACCGGGGAACCCCCTAGCTGCAAAGGGATTTCCCATGGAAATCCCTTAGAGGAGATAGGGGGGTTCTTTGAACCCCTTTATCTCCTGATCGGTGGCAGCTAGGGGGTCATGTCTGATATTGCTGGAAAGGCCAGAGCATGGCCTTTCCAATGATATCAAACATGACCATGTTATTAGTAAAATAAAAGTGTAAAAAAAGTAAAAATAAAAATTAATAAAAAAATAATAAATTAAATAATAAAAAAATAATAAATATAATAATAATAAAAATTTTTTTTGTTTTTTTAATGCAGCACTATTGTTCACATTTCAATTACAATGTGAACAATGATGCTTCACTAATGATTTTTTTTTTGGGGGAGTTTAGCTAAAATCACACAATTTCTCCCCAAAAAAAAAATGGGTTCCCCGTTCTAATTTTTTTAACAAATCTACCCCATAGAATATGACCGCAGAGCCTCGGATAATAAAATTTAAAAAAAAAAACACTTTACACACTGTGGAAGATTGAAATTTTATTGAAAATTCACATTTATTTACATTTTTTGTTATAGCATTTTGGCAGGGCATGACATATACATATAATAATGATATATTATTAATCTGCCGAGTCTGCCGGAAAGAACGATATATAATTTGTCTGGGTGGTATAATAATACGTGACTTAAAAATGGTCAAAATGAGCTCAGCAAACTTCTACTTCCGAAACAGCGCCGAAGTTGTAAAATTACTCCCGTCCTTAAGGGGTTAAATGGAACAAAAATATGTAAAATGCATTTTTTTTTATTATGGACAGCACTTTAGAAAATGTATTAACGCTATGGACATTTTAAAGATAAAAAAAATGTTCTGGAGGACATTTTTATAGTGCTTTTTATATGTCTTCTCGGCAGAGGAAAACAGGGAATTGGTATCTTCGTATTTCACATTGTGTCTTTCAGCTAATGAATGTGATAGAATATGGACATCTTCTGTTTCATGGGTTGTCTCAAACAGAGCACACTTCTCTAATAATACTTCATAGGAAAGCTTTGTGAGGTCTGGTGGTATGTAATTTGTTAATAACATAGCACCACCTTGTGACAGCAAAACCAAGCGACCGTTTCCTGTTTGGGAATATTTCTAACAATGTTACAGGTAGATGAAATGGAACTGTATTTAGTATAAGGTGCTGAAAAGCAGCCACCGAAAAGTAAGAATAAAAAATTAAACCAACAGTGTAATAAAGTTATAAACTATAAACTATAAATGATTTGAAAGCATATAAATAATGGGGTTTCCATAACCCAAGATTCCTCTCCATAAAACAATCATACACCCTGAGGCGCGTTCAGTTCCTCAGTCGCTGCAAGTGCTAAGTTAGCAACTTGGCACTGAACGCTGTGCTGCAGTTCAGCGCTCAGCACTGCTAATTTAGCACTTGTAGCTAAGTAGAGAGGTGCTGCAGAGTAGCTGAGTGTGACGTGGGAAAGGAAATGTTCAGTTGAAGTTTTGGTGGAGCAAAACACCAACAGGGTTATTCAAAGAGAATCGAAAAGTCACCACACGTTTGGTGACTTTTCGTTCTCTTCAATCCGGGGAGATTCGGCAATCCCATTCCGGCGACCCTGCGGTGTATTCAGCAAGCACCACAAGGTCTCCGAATTGCAGCGAAAAGCCGCCGCAAACCTGACGAAAACTCACTGCAAAAACCCGGCGAATGCACGCCGAAACCCACAAAAACATCTGGATTAACCCGCCGAAACGCAGGAAAAAACCCGAGCACGAGCCGATCACACGCAGCGCAACCGCTGGAAAAAGCCGACACCGCAGACGAATGCAGTGAATAAATTAGAAAAATTGTTTGCTTGAATGTTTGAAAAGTGAAACGCTGTTTGCAAAGAAACTACTGAGCGAAAATGTCTGAAATTTACATATGAGGTCCAGGGAATGATAATAAAGAGGGCTGTTACAGAAAAAATAAGTAAAGTTAAAAAATTTTTTTAAAAATCGCAATTTTTAAAACATAAAAAAAAAGAAAAATGCTTAAAATATCCTAAAAAAATCTATAAATAAAGAGACTCTTTACTGCAGAATTTTATAATGAATGGTTTATTAGATATTGAATTAAAACGGAATTTTTTTAACATTGAAGCCTATGGGATTCTCCTGAATAAACCTGCCAAATTAAACCACCGAATGACAGGGCATTTAGGGAACCTTTCACTGCTGATTTGTGCTCTCTGAATTGCCGAAGCATTGCTTTTTAATGGGGATTTCACTGCCCTCAAACAGGCACCGTATATGCATGCAATTCGCCAGGATTTGGCTAATTGCCTGCTCTCTGGATAGCCGAATGGCCAGGAAAGGTAACCGAATGCTGATTTTCAGCGTTCAGTTACCTTTCTTCAGCCTTTCGGATCTTTTTGGATAACCCTTCAAATATTTATTATTGGAACATGGGAAACATTAACACTAGAGTGGTAATAAAATGGACAACAGTGGATATTGCAGAAACTGCACCTTTCATTAAGCAATCCTCCGCCCTTTTGCTTCAAAATTCACAGCCAAAGCATTCAGTGGGACTGCTGCAGCGAACTGAACTGCTGCAATGGAGCAATTCAGCGGCTGCTGAGGAACTAAACGGCCTCAGGACACAAAAAGCAACAGAAATCACATGGTCATGATCAAGGGAGTAGCTTTTGGTACATATTTTCATTTTGTATCAATCACTAAAAAATAAAATCCTGAGTAAATCAAGTCAAGCTGAGGCTCTGAATGCTGGAATAACAAATCTGACCTGTTGGTCATTTCATCACATCAGGCCTCAGTTTAAATGAGGGCATGAATAGTAAAAGGACTATCCAAACATATTCACTAGCCCCAGCAGGGGTTATTGTGAATTTGGTGAGTAGGGATGAGCTGTTCGGTTCGATCGGTTCGGAGTTCGATTCGAACATCGCCTGTTTGCGAACTACGAACATTTCCGCGTGTTCGCGGCATGTTCGCCCCCAATGCACCACAATGCACTTTTCCACTGGCCTAAAGCTTGTAATTGGCTACAGCCTTACACCTGACCACAGGTCAGGTGCAAGACAGGTTCAAGACTATGCCAGTCACGGCTCAGAGTCCTGATTGGCCAAATTTTGCCCAATCATGGGCTCACAGAGCTAAGTCCCGCAGCACACTATATAAGGCTTCACACAGCGCTTCAGCACATGTTTGAGAGGAGATTGTTGTTGTATTAGTCTGTGTTCTCACTGCCAGTCTGCCACCAGCTACTGGGGGTCTCATTTCTACAAAATATCTAGAAATTGTTCTAATCTTTGTGTTCTCACTGCCACCAAGTATTTTGGGGGGTCAGTAATTTCTACAAAATATCTGGGAATTGTGGTAATCTGTGTGTTCTCACTCCCAGCAACTATTTTGGGGGTCAGTAATTTCTACAAAATATCTGGGAATTGTGGTAATCTGTGTGTTCTCACTCACGGCAACTATTTTGGGGGTCAGTAATTTCTACAAAATATCTGGGAATTGTTCTAATCTTTGTGTTCTCACTGCCACCAAGTATTTTGGGGGGTCAGTAATTTCTACAAAATATCTGGGAATTGTGGTAATCTGTGTGTTCTCCCAGCAACTATTTTGGGGGTCAGTAATTTCTACAAAATATCTGGGAATTGTGGTTAGCTGTGTGTTCTCACTCCCAGCAACTATTTTGGGGTCAGTAATTTCTACAAAATATCTGGGAATTGTGGTAATCTGTGTGTTCTCACTGCCACCAAGTATTTTGGGAGTCAGTAATTTCTACAAAATATCTGGGAATTGTGGTAATCTGTGTGTTCTCACTCCCAGCAACTATTTTGGGGGTCAGTAATTTCTACAAAATATCTGGGAATTGTGGTAATCTGTGTGTTCTCACTCACGGCAACTATTTTGGGGTCAGTAATTTCTACAAAATATCTGGGAATTGTGGTAATGTGTGTGTTCTCACTTCCAGCAACTATTTTGGGGGTCAGTAATTTCTACAAAATATCTGGGAATTGTGGTAATCTGTGTGTTCTCACTCCCAGCAACTATTTTGGGGGTCAGTAATTTCTACAAAATATCTGGGAATTGTGGTAATCTGTGTGTTCTCACTGCCACCAAGTATTTTGGTGGTCTCATTTCCACAAAATATCTGGGAATTGTGGTAATCTTTGTGTTCTCACTGCCACCAAGTATTTTGGGGGTCTCATTTCTATAAAATATCTGGGAATTGTGGTAATCTTTGTGTTATCACTGCCACCAGCAGTTTTGGGGGTCAGTCATTTCCACAAAATATCTGAGAATTGCGGTAATCTGTGTGTTCTCACTGCCACCAAGTATTTTGGTGGTCTCATTTCTACAAAATATCTGGGAATTGTTGTAATCTTTGTGTTCTCACTGCCACCCATCAGGGGGTCTCACTGATTTATAGGAGGTTTCTGGGAATTGTAATCTGTGTCTTCTCGCTGCCAGCCATCAGGGGGTCCCACATACTTCTATCAGATTTCTGCGAATTGTAATCTGTGTCTTCTCACTGGCTGCCAGCTATCAGGGTGTCTCACTGAGTTATACCAGAGTTCTGGAAATCTTTAATCTTTATACCAGTGTTGAATCAGAGTTCTGCAACATATCTCCAATTTTTATAACAGAGTTGAATCAGAGTTCTGTATATCTTTAATCTATATATCACTCACCATGTCAGAAAGACCAAAAAGGACAGGCAGACGCTCCCAGACACAGATAAGAGGGCAAGCAGCCTCTGTGTCGGGAGGCTGGGCCTCTGGTCGTCGTAGACGTGGTGCATCCTCTGCAGGGGCACGCTTGTCCTTTCTAACTGGTGCTGGCCGTCTTAAGCAGCAGCAACATACAGAGGATTTGGTGGATTGGCTAACCAGGCCATCCTCATCCTCCCAGTCCTCTGCCAGCCAGGCTTGTAGTTCTTTACAGTCCACCTCAGCTGCCAAAGCATCTAATGCAGCCTCCATGTCCACAGCTACTTCTGCCGTAGCCTCCCTATCACACATGGAGGAGTCAGCTGAATTGTTTGACTACAATGACAGTGACATGCTGCTTGAGGATGCACAGCAACTACAGTGCTCTGATTCAATCTCTGAGGTTGAGGAAGGGAGTATAATCAACCTAGAGGAAGGGGGTGCCAGTGACACACAAATAACTGGCACTCATGTTGCCCCAGCAGCTGCAGCATACTGCCAAGTTGGCTCCAGTGACGAGGAGATAGAGGATGATGATGACTATGATGATGAGGTCACTTACTCCACCTCGGTGCCTGATCGAACAGAGGAGTCAAGTGAGGAGGAGGCACAGCAAACACGAGGCACAACGTCCTCTATGACCAACCGTAGCACTAGCCAGTCCAAGGTATCAGATGTCAGAGCTGCTCAGGTGCAGAGCGCTGTTGTCTCAAAGCACACATACAGGGACTCTGCTGTCTGGAAGTTCTTTAAGAAATGTGCAGCAGACCCCACCATTGCTATTTGTAATCTATGTCAGATGAGGCTCAAGCGTGGGAAAGACACCGGACGCTTGGGTACCACGTGCTTGAGGCGACATGACCACCTGCCACGCATCCCGTTGGCGCAAAACTTTGCACAGGTCCTCCTCACCTGTCTCTACCCCCACTATATGTTCTGCCATGTCATTGACTCCAACCTCCACTGACACGGATGATGCTACAGTAATGGATGTACCAGGTCCTTCCTCACAATGTGACAGCATCCCATCAGCTGAAGATTTACGCAGTCAGATTACGTAGCCCCAGCTTCTGCAGCGTAAGAAAAAATATAGTCCCAACCATCCCCAAGCACAGCATCTAAATGCCAGCTTAGCAAAATTACTTGCATTACAGCTGCTGCCTTTCCAGCTGGTGGACTCTGCTTCCTTCCATGAATTTGATGAATGTGCTGTACCACAGTGGCAGGTTCCAAAACGCCATTTCTTTTCACGGAAGGCCATTCCAGCACTATACCAGCACGTGGAAGACAGTGTTATGGAGTCATTGGGAAAGGCAGTCAGCAGCAAGGTGCATGTGACTTTAGACACATGGTCCAGCAAGCATGGACAGGGCCGTTACATTTCCTTTACGGCACACTGGGTAACTCTGATTGCAGCTGGGAGGGATCCAAGACGGGCTCTGTGCTGGAGCTTGTTCATCCACCATGCCTCCAGAAAGCTGCTTGTATGAGGTCTGTCTGCTCCACCAACACCTCTCCCTCTTCCTCCTCCTCCTCCTTCTCTGTCTCTGGCGAAGTGGCAGTTAAACCGACGCGTGACAGAGGCTACGCAATGGCTCAAGCAAAAAGATGCCATACTGTGCTTAAGCTGGTTAGTTTAGGGGACAGGAGCCACACCGGGCCAGAAATTGTGTCAGGTCTGCAGGGGCAGGCGCAGAGATGATTAACACCACGCCAGCTTCAGCTGGGAATGGTCGTCTGTGATAATGGCAGCAACCTTCTGTCCGCCCTACGCCTGGGTAAGTTGACGCATGTACCATGCCTAGCACACGTCCTAAATCTGGTGGTACAGCGTTTCCTAACCAGGTACCCAGGGCTGGCAGAGCTTCTCATCCAGGCCAGAAAAGTCTGCAGCCACTTCAGACGGTCATTCCCAGCAAGTGTTCGCCTGGCACAAATTCAAAGAGAATTCCACCTTCCCACAAACCGTCTGACCAGGTGGAACTCAACATTAGCAATGCTGCAGCATCTGCACAAGCAGCAGAGGGCCATCAACGAGTACCTGTGTGAGTATGACACTAGGACAGGTTCAGGTCAACTTGGTTCCCCCCCCCCACAGTGGTGGCTGATCAAGGATGCATGCACTGTACTGTCACCATTTGAGGAGGCAACGAGGATGGTGAGCAGGGACAGTGCATGCATCAGTGACACAATTCCTTTAGTGTTCCTGCTGGAGCACACTCTGCGGAGAATTATAGATGTGGCTCTAGAGGAAGAGCAGCGGGAGGAAGAGGAGGCCTTCCCTAGCTCTGAAGGCCCCAGTCTTTCCGCAGACAGCATTCCAGCGGGTCCTCCTCAGATCAGACAGGAGGAGGATGAGGAGGAGGAGGAATATTTAAGTAGTGGGGGAATTGAAGGTGGGGATTCCTCAAGGGAGGGTTTTGTGTGCCCAGAAACACAAGGACTAGTACGTGGCTGGGAGGAGGAAGTGCACGATGGGGTCATCCTCCTCATTGACCAGGAAGACTCAGAAGCTAATGCCACGTCCAACCTACGCTGCATGTGCTCCCTTATCCTGCAAAGCCTGGTAAAGGACCCCAGGATTCGTGCTATCAAGAAGAGGGATCATTACTGTTTGTCAAGCCTTCTTGATCCACGATACAAGGGTAAAGTTGCAGAGCTCATCCTGCCCACACAGAGGGAGCAGAGGATGAAAAAACTTGAGGACGCTCTAAAGCGACACTTGTGCAACACCTTTCCAGGCACTGGTAGGTTACCAAGTGATGACACACGTGCTTCTGAGGCTGCGGATGATCAGAGGAATAGTGGTGAAGGCCGGGGCCGCTTGACTGATGCCTTTTTAAATTTTGTTAGTCCACGACGCCCAGGGACGCCAAATGTAGGCACCCATTGCCAGCGTCTTCACCGTATGGTGCAGGACTACCTAGGGGCAAGGGCAGACCTGGATATCTTTCCAGCAGATGATCCATTGGCTTACTGGGTGTTGAGATTGGATCACTGGCCAGAACGTAGCCAATATGCTATGCAGCTACTAGGTTGCCCTTCATCCAGCGTGCTTTCTGAAAGGACGTTCAGTGTTGCTGGAGGTTTTGTCACAGACAAAAGAGTGCGTCTGTCCACCAACTCTGTACACCGGCTGACATTTATAAAAATGAATCAGTCCTGGATCAGCAGCTATCTCCTGATGCTGACGTAACTGAATAGATCGGGGATCTCTTCTGCATTCACAAAACCTCCACCACTGAACTCTTCCACAATACCACAAAGGGGTTACGGTGTGAAGGCACTTGCTGCCATGAAAGGCACAATATTTGGCTGCACTGACGCCTGTTCCAGATTTATATCATTTAAATTTTTTGAACCGCAGAGTCCAACCCTGCACTCTTCCACAATACCACAAAAGGGTTACGGTGTGAAGGCACTTGCTGCCATGAAAGGCACATTATTTGGGTGCACTGCCAGTGACGCCTATATTACCAGATTTATATCATTTTAATATTTGACCGCAGGGTCCAACCCTGCACTCTTCCACAATACCACAGAGGGGTTACTGTTGCCGACACTAAAGGCCCAATTTTAAAGCACCTATTGTTACTTTCATCCAAAGCCTGCATAAGTTTCACCATAATTTAGCCAAAAAGTCACTAAACTTGTTCTGCGTGTCCTAAAATGTCTCCCTTTTTTAATACAGACTGCCGCCCCAGCAGTTGTTTATGAATAGATTAAAGGAAAAGCGTTTACCGTCATTTGAAACGTAATTTTTTTTGTTTTTAAATGTTTCTATACATCCTACAAATCTGCCACTTCACGGGCAGGTTATGGGGACCTCCTAGGCACGATATTTGAAGGAATTTTTCGTTTTTATTTTTAACCCTTATTTCATGGAAAACTCACTGTCCCTTTAAAAACGTTTTTTTAAAACTTTTTGTTCTTGTTTCCTGTCCCCCAGGGCACTACCCGGACCCCCATACACCTTTTATTGCAAATATCTTGCATATATGCCCTCTTGCAGGGCACTCTAAAAACCGAACTTTTGAGTCCCATTGACTTGCATTGAGTTCGGTTCGTGTTCGAGTTCGAACTCAAACTTTCAAAATTGTTCGAGTTCGAATGCGAACCAAACACGGGGGGTGTTCGGCTCATTCCTAGTGCTGAGCTCCTTTAGATCATTTTTTGATCATCATATTTAAATGCTATTTGAAGTCTTGGTTTATTGTAGAAACCACCAAAATATATACAGGGTAATTCAAAGAGATCCGAATTGCTTGAGAAAGGTAACCGAACGCTGATTTTCAGCGTTTGGTTACCTTTCTTGGCCATTCGGCTATCCAGAGAGCAGGCAATTCGCCAAATCCTGGCGAATTGCCTGCACATACGGTGCCTGTTCGGTGCCTGTTCGAGGGCAGTGAAATCCCCATGAAAAAGCACTGCTTCGGCTATTCAGAGAACACAAACCAGCAGTGAAAGGTTCCCGAAATGCCCTGCAATTCGGTGGTTTAATTCGGCAAGTTTATTCAGGAGAATCCCATAGGCTTCAATGTTAAAAATATTCCCATTTTAATTCAATATCTAATAAACTGTTCATTATAAAATTCTGAAGTAAAGAGTCTCTTTATTTATAGATTTTTAGGATATTTTAAGCATTTTTCTGGATTTATTTATTTTTTTAAAAAAGTCCGATTTTTTTTTTTTTTATTTTTTTTTACTTTACTTCTTTTTTCTAACAGCCCTTTTTATTATCATTCCCTGGACCTCATATGCAAATTTCAGAAATTTTTTCGCTCAGTAGTTTCTTTGCAAACAGTGTTTCACTTTTCAATCATTCATGCAAACTGTTTTCCTAATTTATTCATGGCCTCTTCTGCGGTGTCGGCTTTTTCCCGACGCTGCGATCGGCTCCTGCTCGGGTTTTTCGTGGTTTTCGGCAGGTTAATCCAGATGTTTTTGCGGGTTTTCGGCGTGCATTCGCCGGGTTTTGCGGTTAGTATTTCGTCAGGTTTGCGGCAGCGTTTCCCTGCAATTCGGGGGCCCTGTGGTGTTTGCTGAATACACCGCAGGGTCACCGAAATGGTTTCGGCAAAAGGAACCGAATTGAAGAGGACGAAAAGTCACCGAACGTGCGGTGACTTTTCGAATCTCTTTGAATTACCCATATAGTTTATCGACCCCTTTGGAATATAGCACTAGCATACAGGGTTATTCAGAGAGAGGTGATACTCAGGAGAATGACTGGAGAAGTGAAAGTCCTAGGTCAAAATAGCCAAACCAAGAAAATTCTCCCATTTATCTCACTTTCCAAATTGGCTATTTAGTCTAGATTGTTCTCTTCTCCTGACATTCTCCTGGTTTTCACCTCTCTCTGAATAACCCCCATAATGTCTCCTGTAGTTAGTTTATTGATAGAATGCCATTCCATCCAAATGAGCTGTGCTTGTGGTTCGGATGTAGTGTTTTCTTGCGTGAAGTTGCTGGACATTATAGTCTTCTATACTTATTATGGGAGACATTAATTGTAATCTCTGCGTGGAAGTGTAGGCTATTGCAATGTAGCCTGCGCTTAAACACGGAATACGGTATTTCACTGAGAAATACCAACTCCTAAAAGCTGGTGTTATGTAATTTTTCATTGGTAAAATCATGTAACACTCTAAAAACTTTAAATTAAATCCCATACTCACCTCTCATCTCTCTGTGAAAATGGTGGTGCAATCCACCGTTTCTTCTCGCTGGGAGTAGAGTGAGACTGGGAACAAATAGTTCCTAGTCTCCTTCCACAATTCATCTGCAGTGCTGAGCGATTTTGTGAAAGCAAGCTTGCGCAGAGATCCTATGGACTCCACGAGCCGAATTTCACGGCTGTGCAGAGCACCGTTGACGGTAATTGCCACCTTCCCTGGAATTCAACAGGAAAATGCAGCCGCAGATTTTCCTGCTTACCATCTCCATTTTACTGTCAACTATGGAATAGGGCCCGTAACGGTTTTTGAAGAAAATGACTATGTAGAACACTGAAAATAGAATTGCCATTTATTTTAAAAAAAAGCACACAAAATTCGGAATCCAAAGGGGTTAATAAGTATAGTCTGTACAATTAGTATAAAATAGTAATTAAAGAAAATATATATTTTTTTGTTTACATTCTGTATGTTCATATGGACTCTTGCCGTCATAAAAATACCTTACTTGTGCTTCTAGGACTTATAGATGTGGTGCCCGAATAGAGAACACTCCATCAATCATCATCATCATTCATATGCCTTTATATGATTATTATATGCATACCTAAAATTAAACACATTTTTCAGTGCATCACATGGCTTACACTTGCTCATTGGGAGCATCAAATTTATAGCTTCTGATCTTAGAAGATTCATTTACCCAACCAGAAACCACACTCACAGGGTTATTCAAAGAGCTCCGAATTGTGGCCAAAAGGTAACCGAACGCAGAAATTCAGCGTTCGGTTACCTTTCCTGGCCATTCCGCTATACAGAGAGCAGGCAGTTCGCCAAATGTTGGCAAATTGCCTGCACATACGGTGCCTGTTCGGTGCCTGATCGAGGGCAGTGAAATCCCCCATAGAGAAGCAATGCTTCGGCTATTCAGAGAACACAAAACAGCTGTGAAAGGTTGCCTAAATGCCCTGCCATTCGGTGGTTTCATTCGACAGGTTTATTCAGGTGAATTCCATAGGCTTCATTGTTAAAAATATTCCCGTTTTAACTCAATATCTAATAAACCGTTTATTATTTTAGTCTGCAGTAAAAAGTTTATTTTTAGATTTTTTTTAGGATCTTTTAGGCATTTTATGGGATTTTTTAGCGAAAAAATGTTTCCATTTTTTTTTAAATAGTTTTTTCTTTTTTCTGTAACAGCCCTTTTTATTATCATTCATTGGATCTTACATGCAAATTTCAGACATTTTCGTTCTGTAGTTTCTTTGCAAACAGCATTTCACTTTTCAAACATTCAAGTGTACTGTTTGTTGTTTTTTTTTCACTTGTAGCGCAGTTTAAAACTCTGTTGATGTATTGCTCGGGTTTGGCCACCAGGGGGAGACAAGCGCAATGTAGAGTTTACTGGACATAACAGGACTACGTTTTCCATCATGCTTTGTGGCGGAGACAGGAAGTGGGTGGGAGAGAGCGAAGGACATCTGCAGCCTCGTCGAAGTGTGAGCCGAGCGACGAAAGGTGGAAGACACTCGTGAGACTGCCAGAGATTAAGACCAGGCCGGAGAGCAGAAGCTGCCTTGCGGGTGCTGATAATCAGAAACAGTGCTGGCGGAGCTCTATCCACACATCGCTGAGAGGTTTTTGCGCAGACACAACGTTCCAGTTTGGACCCCGAGTTAGGAGACCGCGATGATCCACTGGGAGTGCAGGCGGTAGGCCGTAACTCTCGTTACCGAAATCGGACAAGCAGGAGAAGCGGATCCGGTGGCACAGAGTTCCAGTATAACCAAGCGGAGAGAGATCCTTGATCGGACAGCGGAACAGATTGTCTGGCGGATGGGTGAGAGGCCTTCCAGGCCACAGTCAAGGTTTAAACCAAGCACGCTGCAGTATTGTTTAAATCTACAAGGCCCCAACGTGACTAGTCGAAGATTTGCTAAATCCATTCACTGGCCAGTTGAATATAGTACCCGGGTACCTGAGAGCACACACACACACCTTTTTGGGACACTACTCTTATGGGACTTACACTCCAGAAACGAAGGGGTTAATCTTTTCTTTTTGCTGCCGCGTGTTTCCCGCATTACGAAAATCCTGTCGTTCCTATACCCTAATTGTGTTATATGTGTCACTTTATTGGGATCAGTAAAGTATATAATTTATAAAATCCACAACAGTGCTGGTGTATATTTATTCCCTATTGCGGAGAGACTAACCCGAGGTTTATTCAGCGGCTCCTCCGAGAGTGAGCGCTACACATTCCATTCGTCTGTGGTGTCGGGATTTTCCGGTGGCTGCTCTGTGCTGTGATCGGCGGCTGCTCGGGTTTCTCCGGCGTGTGCGGCGGGCTTTATCCAGATGTTTTTGCGGGGTTCGGTGTGCCTTCGCCGGGTTTTGCGGTGAGTGTTCGTCTGGTTTACGGCAGCTTTTCTCTTCACTACGACGGCTCTGTGGTGCTTGCTGAATACACCGCAGGGTCGCTGAAATGGGATCACCAAATCTCACCAAATTGTAGAGAACGAAAAGTCACAGAACGTGCGGTGACTTTTCGATTCTCTTTGAATAACCCTGATAGTTTGAATGATGCAAAGTCATGCCTTGAGACTTCTTGAGATGCATAATAAACATATGCCTAAAGATGCAGTAACAGAAAGTTATTTATAGGTAAGTAAGTAAGCATCACAAAGAAGTGGGAACATGTGGGGCCACATTACAATCTTGTTGCTAACGTTAGCGCTCACCTGCGTGAGTGTTAACGTTAGCCCTGGTGGCCTTAACGCGGGTGCATCATATTACAATCCAAACGCTAACGGGTTAAGAAACCCCGTTACCATTTGGAATCTTGCGCTGTACTGCGCAAGGTTGCTGTACTTTGCGCTGCCTATACTTAACATGGGGAGTGCAAAGTGTTAATTAGCGTTAGGATTACAAAGTCCTAACGCTAATTAACGTCTGGCTGTGGTTAGCAAAAAGTTAACCACAGCCTGGACTTGGTGCTAACGGATTCTGCTGCTGCAGAATCCGTTAGCACCAGTCAAAACCCCCCCAAAATGAATCAGATACTCACCTCCTATCCCGTGGCGTGGAACGCATCTCTAACCGCCTCCTCCATCCAGCGGGAGCAGGGAGAGACTGGGGGAAAAAGTCCCCCAGTCTCCCCCTGCGTATCACTACGCCGACCTGCCTCAATGGAGTCCTATGGCAGATTTTTAAGCGCCTGCATTGTAATATTGCACTAAAACGGGGGCGCAAAGGAGAAACCTGCAGGCGTAGGTTTTTCTCCTTTGCGTCCCCGTTTTAGCGTGATAATCGTAATGTGGCCCGTGTAATTTTATTTTCAATAAAAAATATTATCACTGATATAAATTAGTTCATAATGGTTGGACTAGTATAAATTTTAAATCCACTGATGTATTGGACATAGTGACAGCATCAGTTTTACTGTAACTAGGAGCTTATTATGACGTAACACTGAAAAATAAAGATACTTTTAGAAGAGGACAATTGGGTACCCTAAACTTGGTTGCACTTTGAAAGAATCTTCCCTTTCATAGTGTGGAACATAATAATTGGTTGTAATAAAACAATAAAAATAAGCCATATTGGGATCTACAGTATGTACAAGCAAGTAAAGAAATAAATATAAATAGTAGAATACTTTTATCACATGGTAAGGAAGGTGTTAAACGGAAAGGTTACAGGAAAATAATACCTCCTTAGCTCCTCTGTCTCCTCACTGGATATTTCTATTAAGTCTCTATTTTTACGTTTCTCCATGTAAAACAGGAGGATAATTGCAGTTGCATAATTGATGCGTGCAATGACAGAATATGGAAAAGTGTTCCATTAGCAAGGTCACTTCATTAGCATACATTACATTCAACAAGATTGGTCTTTGACCTCCAATTTATTAACTGGTTGGTCCAGCATCGCCATATCTCCTGAGCATATCACCGCGCAAGACGTGTGCGGAAAGATTCCAACTTCTTTTTATGTACGCCCCAAGATAAATTATAAGACCACTTGACTACGTGGAATGGAAATTTATTTCCATCTTTATTCCTTCACATCTTAAACACATTTGATAAAGATGCTCGCTTTTTCAAGCTTACCATAGCCTGTCATGTATCAAATCGAAAGTGTAGAAGGACTTCCAACGGGCAGTTATCATTACTCTCTGTTTTGTTTGAACAATTTAGGATGTTGTATGTTGGGTATGGCTGGAAAGGAAGAAGGTAAGTAACTGCTCACTCGGCCACTAGCATACAGGGTTTGTGAGCCTCAACCTCCCAGCCCCATTGTTCTGTCGATTTAAAAGAAACGTGATATCTAGTGGTCAGTCTATACACCGTAATGCTAGAGAGAGGCTTCCATTGGGTTACTTTGCTCATTTATAAGGACATTAAAAAAATCTATTACTATCAATTAAATGTTATTAAAATACATTAAAGTATTATTGTGTCCGGTTTGTTTTAACAGTAGTACCTTGAACAGGGGGTGGGATGGGGTTTAATATTTTATAGCAGTTTTATTTGTTTTGACGCCAGACCAAAACTTACAAATTCTCCCCTGATTGTATGCCTCATATTATGCATACTGAACGGCTTAAATATTATCCCACCAGGCAAATTTGCCTGATAAAACATTCATAGTAACTTGAGCATGAAATGAGTAAGACATATATTCTCCTGTATTTTGTTAAAGGGAACACTAGCCAACATGACCACATTAACTTCGGAACCGTTTTACAGCATGAGCTGATTTATAGAGTCCCTCAGACAGTCCGACCACCACTTTAGAAGTTTGTTAGATAATGAGGGACACTTGGCTGACCATGACCAGTTAACTGTTTTGTTGTGCACAGCTAAATGGCCAATGCTTTTCAATGCAACATAGGTCGTCAGAGTGATAGTCCTTGTTGCTTCCTGAAGCAGATGCTCTGAGCCCAGACCTTCAGGCTACTACAGACTCAGCATTCTCTTACTTTTCTTCCTCGTTCATACCAGGGTGTTAGGGTTCCTGTTGTTCAGTGCTGGAGTAACGTATTGTTAGCAGGTTAGTTACAGAGCTAAGACATTAAGATACCAAGTTCAGCTATGAAACATAAAATATTAATTTCTTCATCCTATTCGCTAAATAGTAAATGACTGACAAGTCTTCCCAAAAATGTAAATATAATAGCCAAATCTAACGATTATACAGGGTGAGCCAGTCAAACCTGCATTTTTGAAATGACTGTAAAAAATAAACGGATGGATATTTCAAAATTTTATTGTTACTATCTTAATGTACATTAAAAAGCATTTAAGAAACAACATTCACTGTTTAAAAATAACTCCAATAAGATGGTGTCCTTCCCGATTGAGACATTCTTGTAGGCGATTTCTGAAACAGCCCATCGCATCACGGAGCATACGCTGAGGAATTCTCTCGATTTCCAACCGGATTCTCCTCTTGAGTTCCCCAAGCGTTGGAGGTCATTGTTCAAAGACTTTACTCTTCAGGTACCCCCACAAGAAAAAAAATCGCACACTGTGAGGTCGGGCGATCGGGGAGGCCAAGAAATTGCTCCATTTCGGGATATCACCCGATTTGGAAAAACATTGTTGAGAACATTCATGCTCACATGGGCTGTATGACTTGTGGCACCGTCTTGCTGGAATAAGGTTTCATTGTTCATTCCATGTTGATGAAGCTGAGGAATGAAGAACGAATGCAACATTTCCGAATAGCGTTGTGCATTCACAGTAACTGCTTGCTCCCTGTCATTTTCAAAAAAATACGGGCCTATGATTCCCAATGAGGACATGGCGCACCAAACTGTTACCTTGCTTGAATGGAGTGGTGTTTGATGGAGTTGTTGAGGGTTTTCATCACTCCAATATCGGAAATTTTGTTTATTCACAAAACCGGAGAGATGGAAATGTGCCTCATCGCTCATCCACAGCTTGTGAACAAGGTCCTCGTTTTCATCAAACATGTCCAACAACGTTTGACAAAAACGCCGTCGAGCTGCAAAATCGTTTTCATTCATAGCCTGAACAACCTGAATTTTGTATGGGTGATGGTGTAAATCTAACCTCAAGATTCTTCGGACGCTCGTGTTTGCCATGCCAAGCGCAGCACTCTGTCGACGCGCCGATCTCCGAGGGCTTCTTTCCACAGCAACTCTCACGCGGTCAATATTCGCGGGAGTTCGCACTGATCTTGCACTGCCACCCCTTCTGCTTCTCATTTCACCAATTGCTTCAAAGTTTGTCACCCACAATTTGATTGAATTAACAGACGGCACTGGCTTATTTCCATTAATTTGAAAATTCTTCCGGAAACGACGCTGAGCGGCTGCATAACTACCACTTTGGTAAAACGCTATCACAGCGAATGAACGTTGTTGTTTAGACCACTGCTCCATGACGACTGAAATGCTTAGTTGTGGGGGACACAATGGTAACCTTGCTAACTCGCTCCGCCCACTTTCACGGCTCTCCCGCCCTTTTCAAAAATGCAGGTTTGACTGGCTCACCCTGTACTATCCCATTAAGAAGATACTCAGGGTTATTCAAAGAGATCGAATTGCTTGAGAAAGGTAACCGAATGCTGAAAATCAGCGTTCGGTTACCTTTCTTGGCCATTCGGCTATCCACAGAGCAGGCAATTCGCCAAATCCTGGCGAATTGCCTGAACATACGGTGCCTGTTCGGTGCCTGTTCAAGGACAGTGAATCCCCAGGAAAAAGCACTGCTTTGGCTATTCAGAGAACACAAACCAGCAGTGAAAGGTTCCCGAAATGCCCTGCCATTCGGTGGTTTCATGCGGCAAATTTACTCAGGAGAATCCCATAGGCTTCAATGTTAAAAATATTCCCGTTTTAATTCAATATCTAATAAACCGTTCATTATAAAATTCTGCAGTAAAGAGTCTCTCTATTTATAGATTTTTTAGGATATTTTAAGCATTTTTCTGTATTTTTTTTTTTTTAAAAAGTCAGATTTTTTTTTTTTTTTAAGTTTACTTATTTTTTCTGTAACAGCCCTTTTTATTATCATTCCCTGGACCTCCTGTGTAAATTTCAGACATTTTCGCTCAGTAGTTTCTTTGCAAACAGCGTTTCATTTTCACACATTCACACAAACTATTTTGCTAATTTATTCACTGCCTCCTCTGCGGTCTCGGCTGCTTCGGCTGTGTGTGATCGGCTCCTGTTCGGGCTTTTTCCGTGGTTTTCGGAAGGTTAATCCAGATGTTTTTGTGGCTTTTAGGCGTGCATTCGCTGGGTTTTGCGGTTCGTTGTCATCCGGTTTGCGGCAGCTTTTCCCTGCAATTCGGGGACCCTGTGGTGCTTGCTGAATACACCGCAGGGTCACCGAAATGGGATCGGCAAAAGGAACCGAATTGAAGAGAAGGAAAAGACACCGAACGTGCGGTGACTTTTCGAATCTCTTTGAATAACCCTGACTGTATACACTGTCCATATTATTATTATTATAATTTAAATAGTGCCAACAGTTTCCACAGTGTTTTACAAATCACCAAAGGGAACAAGACACAAATAAACATAGGAACAGAGACAAGAGCTATAGAGGGCCCTGTTCATAGGAGTTTACAATCTTGAGGGATTGGGGTGGAGAAAGACAGGAGGAATTTTATTGGTTGTCAGGATCACTTGTGCCTGTGATCAGGGCCGGTGCTAGACTATTTTTTGAGGCGAGGCCTACGCGAGACCAGCTACTTGCGACCCCCCCCCAAAAAAAATTGTTAACTGTTGAACACACTCTGACAATACAGCACTACACTATATATCCCATCATATATATAGATATTTGCATATGCCCCGAAATCACCCCAAACTGAATTAGATCCTTAAAATGAATTAATTCCAAATGGGCTATCAAATACTCATTGAGTCCTTGCACGTTTAACCTAGTAACATTTAGGGCCACAACTCTGTGGTATAATGATTTGCAAACCAGTGAGAGTCTTCTATGGCTTAACCGGCCACAATAAACTATCAGACAGACACTTCAATTAGTCAATTGTCCATATATCTCATCGATTTCACTCAGATTTTGCCCATGCAGTTACAATTGACAGTCACACTAGATGCCCACTCCATGAATACAGGTCACTATCCTTCCTAATACAATAGGCACTCTCTTGATAAAGCCCAGATCAGTTTTAAGTTAACTATTGTATTAGGAAGGATAGTGATCTGTATTCATGGAGTGGCTAGTGTGACTGTCAATTGTAGCTGTATGGGCAAATTCTGTATGAGTGAAATCTATGAGATATATGGACAATTGACTTCTTGAAATGTCTGTCTGATAGTTTATTGTGGCCGGTTAAGCCATAGGAGACTCTCTCATTGGTTTGCAAATCATTATACCACAGAGTGGTTGTCACGGTGGCCCCCGCACCCCCCCGGCGCCTGGCAGCAGCTTCCTCGCTGCTCGCTGGCCAGGCGCCGAGTGATATTGCGGTCGCTTCCGCACACGTGGGACGCCGGGGGGCGGGGCCTGGCGGGGAGACGCGGACCCGCCGGGTTTAAAGTCCAGACTCACAGAGACGCCGATGCCCTGACGTGGTAGTTACTTCCCGCAGAGCTCTTGTATATTTTTGGCAAACTAACGATTCTGTGTATGACCCCTGGCATTGGCAAACTAACGATTCTGTGTATGACCCTTGGCATTGGCAAACTAACGATTCTGTGTATGACCCCTGGCATTGGCAAACTAACGATTCTGTGTATGACCCCTGGCATTGGCAAACTAACGATTCTGTGTATGACCCTTGGCATTGGCAAACTAACGATTCTGTGCATGATCCTTGGCATTGGCGAACGAACCATTCTGTGCGTAACTCCTGGTATTGGCATTAACTCTTCTATTTCTGGTATTGAGGTCAGTCTGTGTGGCACCCTAAGCACACATCAGACTACCCCTTGTGTTGTTAGGGTCTTGGGAAGAGCTAATTATTCTAAGTCCTTGTGTATCATTCTATGTCCGTCTAGTCGTGCCGACCAATCTAAGGATCGGAAGGGTAGAGAAGGTCCTGCGTCTAGGGACCACTAGTCAGATAAGCAGAGGGATCCGTGACGTCTCTCTTGTATGTGCTCTGTACTGCCATTCTAGTAGTCTGTCTAGTCGTGCCGACCATTCTAAGGATCGGAAGGGTAGAGAGTGTCCTGCGTATAGGGACCACCATTCTAGTATCAGGGGGATCCGTGACATTACGTCAGGGCCAATGGATCCCGCAGACCTCTCTAATCAGTTGACACGTATTGCAGCCAGACAGGAAGAGCAGGACCATAGAATGGACCAGATTGCTCTTGCCCTGCAAACCCTGTTAAATCGATCCAGTTCTGGAACTGCAAGCCCTCCAGACCCAGTAGTGCCTAGGGTCAGTTCGGCCGCTCCCGAGGGATGTAGGCTCAGTATGAAGGCACCCGTACGCTATGATGGAACACCAAACTTATGCCGGGGCTTTCTGACCCAACTCGAGATCTTGTTCGAGAACAATCCAGGGTCCTGTATGTCCGATAAAGCCAAAGTAGGCTATCTGATTAATCATCTAACCGAAAAAGCTTTATTATGGGCCACGCCCTTGTGGGAGAATAAGAAACCCATCATTTATGACTATGAGGGTTTTACCTCCGAGTTAAAGCGTACCTTCGATCCCTCTAGAAGGGCTACCAATGCGGGTAGATCCCTGTTTCACATCAAAACGGGTAATAGGAGGGTCTCCGACTATGCCATAGAGTTTAAGACTTTGTCTTCTGAGGTACACTGGCCGAACAACGTTTTAACCCTAGCCTTTACCGAAGGCCTGAACGAGGCTTTTATGTTTGAGTTGGCTCCCTTAAAATTACCAGAACATCTGGATCATTTGGTTGATTTCTGCATTGCCATGGACGATCAAATCAGGGAAAGGAGACACCCCAGAGATAGACCCAGACGGGTCCTGCCTCCTTTACCCCTAGTACCCAGACACACCACTACATCAGGCAACCCGGAGACCGCAAAGACTGATGTACCGGCCGTTGAACCCATGCAGATAGGAAAAACGGGTATTTCAGAGGCAGAAAGAGCTCACAGAAAAGAAAGGGGGCTCTGCTTTTATTGTGCCGGGGCAGATCATTTCCGCCTTCAATGTCCTCAGAGACCCAGGGGTAGCAGGGGTGAGACTAACAAATCAGGTCAAAGAACAGCCAATACCCAGGTTATCGGTTCTCTGTATGCCTCCTTTGTGGACGATGAAAAAAAAAAAACCCGGATTCTGGTACCCATCTCCCTCACCTGGGAGGGGGTTCACCTCGAGACTGAGGCATTCCTAGACTCTGGAGCCTCAGGTAATTTTATGGACAGATGTTTTGCCGCCAAAAACCTCTTACCTCTGGTTCTAAAGGAGAGGCCTCTAATGGTGGAAGCCATAGACGGAAAACCCCTGTCATGTCCCCATATCACTCACGACACTATTGATGTATGCATGACTACGGGAGTTCTGCACCGCGAAACCATACGATTCCAGATTATCGACTCTCCCTCATGTCCTGTCGTTCTTGGGTTCCCATGGTTAATAGAGCATAACCCGGTGATTGATTGGGCCCAGCGAGATATAAAGTGTTGGGGTCCTAGTTGCCAGTCAAAGTGCCTAGGCAGGGTTGATGTGATTGGTAGCCTCAATATTGCTACAGCACCTCCTTTGTCCACCGAAGTCCCTGAATGTTATATGGCGCTAAAGGAGGTGTTCTCTAAAACCAGGACTGAGGTCCTACCACCGCATCGTCCTTATGACTGTGCTATAGAGTTGCTCCCTGGTACTATGCCTCCTAGAGGACACGTATACCCTTTGTCACAAAAGGAAAACGACATTATGGAGGAATATATAAGGGAGAATCTAGAGCGAGGATTTATCAGACGATCCTCCTCTCCGGCAGGAGCAGGTTTCTTTTTCGTTTCCAAAAAAGAGGGTGACCTGCGACCTTGCATCGATTATAGAGGTTTGAATAGGATTACCATAAGAAATGCATATCCAATACCTCTTATAACAGAATTGTTCGACCGATTAAAAGGGGCCCGTATGTATACGAAGCTTGATTTACGCGGAGCGTACAACCTGGTCAGGGTTAAGAAGGGGCATGAATGGAAAACGGCTTTTAATACACGTAGCGGGCATTATGAATACCTAGTGATGCCCTTTGGATTATGTAACGCGCCAGCCGTTTTTCAGGACCTCATAAACGACACCCTACGGGACTTTCTGCAAACGTTCGTTATAGTATATCTGGACGACATCCTGATATACTCTCCTGATAAGGACACCCATCACGTCCATGTGCAACAAGTGTTGAAGAGATTATTGAGGCTGGGTTATATTGTAAACTAGAGAAATGCTTATTCGACATAGAGACAGTGCACTTCCTTGGGTATATAATAACCCCTGAGGGTTTCCAAATGGATCCTACTAAACTCTCAGCGATTCTTGACTGGCCTTTACCCCAAGGGCTTAAGGCCATCCAGAGGTTTCTGGGGTTTACTAATTACTACCGGAGGTTCATTAAAAACTTTTCGGCCTTGGTAGCTCCCCTCACGGCTATGACTAAAAAGGGCTGGCGAATCAGAAGTGGACACCCCAGGCCAGTCAAGCCTTTGAGGCACTTAAACAGGCATTCACAACTGCCCCTGTTCTCCGACATCCAGATCCGGCTCTGCCTTTCCAGGTTGAAGTTGACGCCTCCGAGCTAGGTCTTGGTGCAGTCTTGTCCCAAAGGGAGGCACCCGACAAACCCTTGCATCCATGCGGCTTCTATTCCCGAAAGTTGTCCCCGGCAGAGAGGAACTATGATATCGGAAATAGAGAGTTGTTAGCAGTTATCGCAGCCTTGACGGAATGGAGATACTTATTGGAGGGGTCTAGGGACCCCATTGTCATCATAACCGATCATAAGAATCTTACGTACATTGGAGACGCTAAACGGTTAAATGCCAGACAAGCGAGATGGTCGTTGTTTCTTTCAAGCTTTAATTTCGTCCTCACATATAGACCTGGGTCAAGAAACATTAAAGCAGACGCATTGTCAAGACAATACGAATCCTACGAACATAACATCCAAGATCAGCATCCCATTGTACCCCAGGAAAGAATTATAGCCCTTACCACGATTAGTGTCTCGTCTCCTCTGATGTTAAGATTGCAGACCGCCCAGGGTACAGCTCCTGGGGGGAGACCTCCTGCGAAACTCTTTGTACCTGAGAACGAAAGAGAAGAAGTACTGAAACTTTATCATGATAACAAAACCTCTGGGCATATGGGGATCACCAAAACAGTGTCTAGTATACGTAAACTCCTCTGGTGGCCCACGGTGCGCCGTGATGTTAAAGATTACATAACCGTGTGCGAGGTGTGCACAAGACATAAAAGTCCCAAAACAGCGCCCATTGGTTTACTCCAGCCTCTGCCAATCCCGAACGACCATGGTCGCATTTAGCTATGGATTTTATAGTAGAGTTACCCGAGTCAAAAGGGAATACTGTAATACTCACGGTCATTGATCGATTCTCCAAAATGGGTCACTATGTTCCTCTTCGGAAACTTCCTTCGGCAGCCGAACTGGTGCCCATTTTCATTACCAATGTGGTCCGCATACACGGTATTCCTCTTGGGATTGTCTCTGATAGGGGGACCCAATTCGTCTCCGGATTCTGGAAAGGTTTTTGCAAGAATGTGGGATAGACCTATCCTTCTCTTCGGCCTATCACCCCCAGACCAACGGAGCAGCAGCAGAACGAGCCAATCAAAAAATATAGAGAAATATCTCAGGTGCTTTATATCCGAACGACAAGATAACTGGTCAGACCTGATACCGTGGGCAGAGTATGCCTTGAACAGTGCAGTGAGCGAAGCCACAGGACATTCCCCTTTCTTCACTGTTTACGGTTTTGATCCTCCCGTGCTCCCTGCTACGTTTCCTGATACCGCGATTCCTGCTCTGGATGAGCATTTAGCGTCATTGAAAGAAACTTGGGGAAGGGTTAAAAGGGCTCTGGAGGATAGCAGTGGTATCCAGAAGATCAAGGCCGACAGACACAGGAGGCCGGCACCCGTGTATCAAGTTGGGGACAGGGTTTGGCTTTCTTCACGGAACATCAAGCTCTTAGTACCCTCTATGAAACTGGCCCAGATACATAGGGCCCTATAAGATTCTGCGGCGAATCAATCCGGTCTCCTATGCTTTGGCACTGCCCTCCCATATCAGGATACACAATGTGTTCCATGTGAGCCTTTTAAAACCACTCTTGTGTAATCGGTACACCAGGGTCCGTGTCCCCCCTCCTCCTGTCTCTGTGGAGGGCGAGGAGGAGTTTGAAGTTGAGGCCATTCTGGACGCCAGGGTTTCTAGGGGGGTCCTTCAGTACTTGGTTGACTGGGTGGGCTACGGTCCAGAGGATCGCTCTTGGCTCCCGGCTACTGAGGTTCATGCTCCTCGTTGGTGAGGGCTTTCTATTTGGCTCATCCCCGCGCTCCTGGGGGTCGTCCAGTGGCCGCCCGTAGAGGGGGGGGTTCTGTCACGGTGGCCCCCGCACCCCCCCGGCGCCTGGCAGCAGCTTCCTCGCTGCTCGCTGGCCAGGCGCCGAGTGATATTGCGGTCGCTTCCGCACACGTGGGACGCCGGGGGGCGGGGCTGGCGGGGAGACGCGGACCCGCCGGGTTTAAAGTCCAGACTCACAGAGACGCCGATGCCGCCTGACGTGGTAGTTACTTCCCGCAGAGCTCTTGTATATTTTGGCAAACTAACGATTCTGTGTATGACCCCTGCATTGGCAAACTAACGATTCTGTGTATGACCTTGGCATTGGCAACTAACGATTCTGTGTATGACCCCTGGCATTGGCAAACTAACGATTCTGTGTATGACCCCTGGCATTGGCAAACTAACGATTCTGTGTATGACCCCTGGCATTGGCAAACTAAACGATTCTGTGCATGACCCTTGGCATTGGCGAACGAACCATTCTGTGCGTAACTCCTGGTATTGGCATTAACTCTTCTATTTCTGGTATTGAGGTCAGTCTGTGTGGCACCCTAAGCACACATCAGACTACCCCTTGTGTTGTTAGGGTCTTGGGAAGAGCTAATTATTCTAAGTCCTTGTGTATCATTCTATGTCCGTCTAGTCGTGCCGACCAATCTAAGGATCGGAAGGGTAGAGAAGGTCCTGCGTCTAGGGACCACTAGTCAGATAAGCAGAGGGATCCGTGACGTCTCTCTTGTATGTGCTCTGTACTGCCATTCTAGTAGTCTGTCTAGTCGTGCCGACCATTCTAAGGATCGGAAGGGTAGAGAGTGTCCTGCGTATAGGGACCACCATTCTAGTATCAGGGGGATCCGTGACAGTGGTGGCCCTAAATGCAGTTTCTACCTGGCATTTTTGATAAGACCGGTTGCCGGTTTATATATCATATCAGTCTGCCTATTTATTGGTCTGAGCAGTGTTAACTGAGCTATCTTATTTTCAACATCTCTCAACTTTTGTGTGTTATCTATGCATATGGGTTCTTTTCTTGAATAACTATTGGGCACACTGTTAATGAGTATTTGATAGCCCATTTGGAATTGATTAATTTTAAGGATCTAATTATGCCCATTTTTGCACGTGGTATTTAGACTATGGTTTGTATGTGTTATTTTCAGGTTTTTTTCTTTTTGTGTATTTTTCTCCTTTTAATAAAGATTGTGTTTGGTAGTTTTACCTTCAATCATGCAATTTGTTTCAACCAATACCCCCTGCCTTATCTGGAGGTAGAACAGGGTTCCTGTCTGCCTGAGGTGTTTTTGTTATTTTGTTCTAATGTGGGTTAGGCCCGTTGAAGAGGCAGGGGAGTGTTAATTACACCTCTATGAGAGAGACTTATTCTTGTGTCTCTCAGTTTTATTTCTTTTTTGTTTTTTGCATTCAAGCAACCCCAAAGACTGGTCCGCAACAAACTCGCCCACATCTGCACAGAGAGCTTTCTGCTCTCAATTGGCGGGGTTGTCTGGTGGGGATCTGCTCAACAGGCGCCTATATTCTCAGTGGTTCACATACTTAGGGGCTTGATAAATCTCTCCCATGGTTCTTCAGGGCAATCAGCATGTTGGCCGGTAACTGGGTTATTAGTGGTCGTTTAGCCTAGGATGGCTCCTTAAATTTGTCAGGGAAATTGACCCACAGCATAGGATGTTATCTCCTACCAGTCCATGTGGCTTCTGCACACCTACATGTTGGCTTTATTCCGCCATTGGGGTGTTATCAGGTTTGTTTTTAATTGCCTATTGTGGTTGCCACGTGTTTTCACCTAAGGGTTGTTATGGCAATGTCAACAGTTGCCGCAACCCGATGACTGCATTGCGCTGGTTTTCCTAGCACTTCTGGGTTGGGCTCCACCGTACTCTGGTGAACGGCGGGACACGATAGGTGAGTCTCCCTTTTAGGTACTTTTCAGTATACCTATATATATGCATTGTTGTATTATACTGGTCACTGTTTTTACCTTGATAAAGGCCTGTAGGGGACAAAACGTTGGTGTTTTGTTTTATATGGACTTAAATAAACTTTTCTGTCTTTTATGAAGATCCGGAGTGCATAGAGATAGAGATATATATATATATATCTCTCTCACAGGTCACGTCTGAACTTTTGGGTGTAAACCCTAATGCAAGATGCTGTGCACTCCTATGAATAAGAGCATGAACCAGCACTTTCGCAGTAGCTCGCATCAGAAAGAGGCCGGTCACGAGCAATGTTTTTCATTTGAGTGTAACAGGATTTGGTCACTGCCTGGACATGGGGAGAAAATGTTAGGTTGGAATCGAAAATGAATCCAAGGCATCGGAGTTTGAGTTGTATGGCTTATAAGTGTTGCATTTACTCGTAGAGAGATAGGTGGCAGGGGGGTCTTCTTGGACAGAGGAATGATGAGAATTTCAGTATTGGCAAGATTGGACTTAAGGAAGCAGGAAGGCATCCAGTTAGAGACAACGGAGAGACATTCAGTGACATGATCCAGGGGAAGAAAGGTATAGTTGAGTGTCATCAGTGCATAGATGATAATGATATCCAAATGAGCTGATCAACTTGCCTAGAGAGGCAGCATAGATTAAAAAGGATGAGGGTAATGAATCTTGAGGCACCACAACTGAGTCAGGCTGCAGGGAAGAGGTATTACAAGAAAAGGTAATTGGATTTTTGGAAAATGGTAAAACACGTTTGGTTTTCTTCACGAAGATTGTAAATACCATATTTCACACTTGAAACATCTTTGGTTTTTGAAATATAGGTATACTGATAAAAGTATTCACCCCCTATTTTACCCCCATTGGATTTTTGGAAAATGGTAAAACCGTTGATTATAATATTCTGCAGTAAAAAGTCTCTTTATTTATAAAAAAAATTAGGATCTTTTAGCCATTTTTTGGGATTTTTTTTATCTTTTTTTTGTTAAAATCGTCTTTTCATTTTTCTGTAACAGCCCTTTTTATTATCATTCATTGGATCTTATATGTAAATTCCAGGCATTTTCGTTTAGTAGTTTTTTTGCAAACAGTGTTTCAAATTTCAAACTTTCACGTGTACTGTTTTTGTTTTTTACCTCATTCGTCTGCGTGTCAGGTTTTTCCGGCAGCTGCTCTGTGCTGTGATTGGTGGCTAGTCGGGTTTCTCCAGCGTGTTTGGCGGGTTAATCCAGCTGCTTTTTGCAGGTTGCGGTGAGTGTTCCGTCAGTGTTCGGCGGGTTTTGCAGTGAGTGTTCGTTGGGTTTGCGGCGGGTTTTCCCTGCAGTACGGCGGCCATGTGGTGCTTGCTGAATACACCGCAGGGTCGACGAACTAGGATCGGCGAATGGCACCGAATTGCAGGGAACGAAAAGTCACTGAACGTGCCCTGTTATTTTCAGTTGAATTAACCAAAGCTGAGTTAACTCAGAAGATTGTACGACAGGTGTGGACTGACAGCTGTCAAAGTGATAGGAAGATCTCCAATTTAAAGCTCTGTCATCGACCCCACAGACAGTCAAGAGAGATGGGGTACAGTCAATTAATATGGTCATGGTAGCTAGAGTATCTCTTTAAAATATAAAACTGTAATGGCCCTTTAAATGCAAGTTCACTTGAATCTATAAAGGTATATACTACACTAACAAGGAAAAAGAGTGTCATCTGCGCTCGTTTCTATGTGTTCCATGTACAACAAAAATGAGGTTTTTGTTTGTGTCAATGGCCATTGCAACGTAAGCCCACTCGCCACTTCAAGGCACCTCTTTAGAGTGGGTACCTAACAATTGTGACCAAAAGGCCGCTCTACTGAGCAGCTCCAAGCCCCTCCAGCTGCTTTTCAGCTGCTTTTTTTGGAGCTGCTCAGTAGAGCGGCCTTTTGGTCACAATTGTTAGGTACCCACTCTAAAGAGGTGCCTTGAAGTGGCGAGTGGGCTTACGTTGCAATGGCCATTGAAACAAACAAAAACCTCATTTTTGTTGTACATGGAACACATAGAAACGAGCGCAGATGACACTCTTTTTCCTTGTTATGTTTTATGCATTGACTGGGCTGTTACTCCTGGCAGTTGCTGCCCCTCCGAAAATAAGTGAGTATGGGCGCGACGCCATTTTTTCTGTATTTACGTATATCATGCTTGTAACACCAGTCCGTCGTTCTGCAGTTGTTCCTCTTTCCATGTTTTTGTTTTTGATCCCAAATGGAAGTGTTTGGTGCGTGTATAAATAAAAGCCACCATCTTTGCCTCTCCTTCGCTGAAAAGCAGCTGGAGGGGCTTGGAGCTGCTCAGTAGAGCGGCCTTTTGGTCACAATTGTTAGGTACCCACTCTAAAGAGGTGCCTTGAAGTGGCGAGTGGGCTTACGTTGCAATGGCCATTGAAACAAACAAAAACCTCATTTTTGTTGTACATGGAACACATAGAAACGAGCGCAGATGACACTCTTTTTCCTTGTTATGTTTTATGCATTGACTGGGCTGTTACTCCTGGCAGTTGCTGCCCCTCCGAAAATAAGTGAGTATGGGCGCGACGCCATTTTTTCTGTATTTACGTATATCATGCTTGTAACACCAGTCCGTCGTTCTGCAGCTGTTCCTCTTTCCATGTTTTTGTTTTTGATCCCAAATGGGAAGTGTTTGGTGCGTGTATAAATAAAAGCCACCATCTTTGCCTCTCCTTCGCTGAAAAGCAGCTGGAGGGGCTTGGAGCTGCTCAGTAGAGCGGCCTTTTGGTCACAATTGTTAGGTACCCACTCTAAAGAGGTGCCTTGAAGTGGCGAGTGGGCTTACGTTGCAATGGCCATTGAAACAAACAAAAACCTCATTTTTGTTGTACATGGAACACATAGAAACGAGCGCAGATGACACTCTTTTTCCTTGTTATGTTTTATGCATTGACTGGGCTGTTACTCCTGGCAGTTGCTGCCCCTCCGAAAATAAGTGAGTATGGGCGCGACGCCATTTTTTCTGTATTTACGTATATCATGCTTGTAACACCAGTCCGTCGTTCTGCAGCTGTTCCTCTTTCCATGTTTTTGTTTTTGATCCCAAATGGGAAGTGTTTGGTGCGTGTATAAATAAAAGCCACCATCTTTGCCTCTCCTTCGCTGAAAAGCAGCTGGAGGGGCTTGGAGCTGCTCAGTAGAGCGGCCTTTTGGTCACAATTGTTAGGTACCCACTCTAAAGAGGTGCCTTGAAGTGGCGAGTGGGCTTACGTTGCAATGGCCATTGAAACAAACAAAAACCTCATTTTTGTTGTACATGGAACACATACAGGGTTATCCAAAGAGATCCGAATTGCTTGAGAAAGGTAACCGAACGCTGAAAATCAGCGTTCGGTTACCTTTCCTTGCCATTCGGTTATCCAGAGAGCAGGCAATTCCCCAAATCCTGGCGAATTGCCTGAACATACGGTGCCTGTTCGGTGCCTGTTCGAGGGCAGTGAAATCCCCATAAAAAAGCACTGCTTCGGCTATTCAGAGAACACAAACCAGCAGTGAAAGGTTCCCGAAATGCCCTGCCATTCGGTGATTTAATTCGGCAAATTTATTCAGGAGAATCCCATAGGCTTCAATGTTAAAAATATTCCCGTTTTAATTCAATATCTAATAAACCGTTCATTATAAAATTCTGCAGCAAAAAGTTTCTTTATTTATAGATTTTTTAGGATACTTTAAGCATTTTTTTTTTTTTTTTTTAAAAGTCCGATTGTTTTTTATTTATTTTTTTCAGTTTACTTATTTTTTTTGTAACAGCCCTCTTTATTATCATTCCCTGGACCTCCTGTGAAAATTTCAGACATTTTCGCTCAGTAGTTTCTTTGCAAACAGCGTTTCTTTTTCCCAGATTCATACAAATGTTTTTTCTAATTTATTCACTGCCTCCTCTACGTCACAGCTGCTTCGGCTCTGTGTGATTCGGCTCCTTTTCGGCTCCTGTTCGGCTTCTTCAAAGGTTAATCCAGATGTTTTTGCTTGTTTTCAGCGTGCATTCGGTTAGTTTTCGTCAGGTTTGCGGCAGCTTTTCCCTGCAATTCGGGGGCCCTGTGGTGCTTGCTGAATACACCGCAGGGTCACCGAAATGCAATCGGCAAAAGGAACCGAATTGAAGAGAACGAAAAGTCACCGAACGTGCGGTGACTTTTCGAATCTCTTTGGATAACCCTGATTGAAACGAGCGCAGATGACACTCTTTTTCCTTGTTATGTTTTATGCATTGACTGGGCTGTTACTCCTGGCAGTTGCTGCCCCTCCGAAAATAAGTGAGTATGGGCGCGACGCCATATACTACACTAACCCTCACTGTTTTCACCTCCAAGAAAAAAAATCATATATTTGTCAGGATGAATTTTCTTATACGCCCACCCATCAACCCTAAATGGGGAAAAGCATGAAGATGAGCATCTCCGAACACAACCAGGTGAAAAGATAGCAAGACAGTTAAAGGCAAAGGAATAAACCACTGTACTTACTACTGGAACAATGCAATGTTCTCGAACCCAGGACATACTTGAAAATGAGAGAAATCTCAATGTATCCTTCCTGGTAAAAAAATACTTTAAAAATAAATAAATAAACAATGCGCTAAAAACTCCCACAACAAATTGAAAGTTGCTAAGTAGGAAATAATATTATTAGTTCCAGTAATAAAACTAAAACCAATTTTATGATTATAAATTGAAAATGAAACATTATTTCCAATGTGTTTTGTAAAAATCTAACTGTATGAAATGTTCACTTAACAATATCAGTGCTTAAATAATAGTATCATGGGAGCAGCACCAGTTGTGTACTGGGACAAATTTGTCAAATGCAATGAATTTCTGTTCACCCTAAATGGTACGGAGTTAGGGAAATCCAAGCAGGAGAAGGATTTGGGAATAATCATAGACTTCAAACTAAGTAACAATGTGCAATGTCAAACAGCAACCGCCAAGGCCAGCAAGGTATGGGAATGCATTAAAAGGGGAATTCACTCTCGGGATGAAAACATAATTTTGCCTCTGTATAAATCAATGGTCAGACCGCACCTTGACTATGCCGTGCAATTTTGGGCACCTGTCTTAAGAAAGGATATTATAGCGCTAGAAAAAGTGCAGAGACGGGCGACTAAATTAATAAGGGGAATGGATGGTTTAAGTTATGAGGAAAGACTAACAAGCTTAAACCTGTTTAGTTTAGAGAAACTGTGCCTTAGAGGGGATCTGATAACCTTATATAAATATATACGAGGCCATTATAAACCATTGTCTGGAAACCTATTCATTAACAGGACACAAGATCACTCATTTAGACTGGACGAAAGGAAATTCAGCCTATAGCATAGGAAGGGTTATTTTACAGTGAGAACAATAAAGATGTGGAATTCTCTGCCTGTTGAGGTGGTTGGATCAGAGACTGTACAGTCTTTTAAAAAGCGACTGGATGACTTCCTGCAGAAACAGAATATTAAGGGTTATAATATTTAATATGTGGGTAAAAGCTTCTTGACCCAAGGAGAAATCTGACGCCATTCTGGGGTCAAGAAGGAATTTTTTCCCAGTGTGTTGCATATTGGTGTGCATTTCAGACTGGATTTTTTGCCTTCTTTTGGATCAACAGCAGTAGGTGATGTGGGAGAGGCTGAACCCGATGGACGCATGTCTTTTCTCAGCCTAACTATGTATAACCATAAGCTTGCAAAACATGTATTTTTACAACATTAGTGGAAAAAATAAGCTAACTTTGTAGAATCGGTTCATTCAATATATATCACAGGTCAAACTGGATTTACCCCGCCAGAGAAATAATTAAATAGCAATATAAAGGGGACATTTAATACGGTACAGTGAGCTTGATTATACTGTATGACCTGTCTATTGTAAAGTTATGGAAAAATGCGGTTTGTACCCTGCCTTCAGTAGGATCATTGCTATTCACTTGCCATACTTAAACATATGTCTTGTTGTAGAATCCAGTCCAAGGGCTGCCAAAATATCGTCTCTACTGTTTTACACCGAGGCAACAAACTAAATTTAGGGGAATACTTTGCCTACAGGACTGCTATGTAAAGTGCGATATAAATTGCGAATAAAAGAACATCTGGTAAAATATACCTTCTCTAAGCATGCTGAATTTAATGTAAGATAATTTCTCCCTTCACCAGTGCACAGAGAAATGGCCCTTACAAACATCATTAATATGCATACAGATCTGCATAATTAGTTGCCACAGGTAACCCCTCTCTGACTGCGTGAACTGAGCTATTGCACAAATACTGGATTGGAAATGCTGTGAGCACATATCTCTGGTTCATAAAAAGGAAATATTTGAATAAAATGCAAATGAGCTGTAAGTTATTAACAGTGTGTCAAGGTTTGACAGTCCGTGTTATTGTGGAAATAAATGAGTTTTGACACAAATAATTTAGGTATGCATTGATTCTTAAGCAAATGTTGTAATGAGATGTTATGCGGCAGAGTTAAAAAGGGTTTGATGGCTATTAGCAAAAAAACAAAACAGAGTATCAATCATTAATTTATTCATTAATCTGGTTTAAGGTATAAAAAGTGTTTTTTTTAGGGGAGTTAAGTGTATATTTTTAATATCAGGAAAGTGTACACTATACTGTATATATATGATTGTGTCTGAAAATGTGGAAAATTTGTGGCTGTTTGTACATTAAAGATATGCGTAAAACTCTCAAAATATTTCCTTGGCGGCTGATTGTTATCATACGGATTGCTCAATATTTAAATTAAACAGTCTGCAGATGTAAATCTTGTAGACTGCAGTACTTATAGTATAAATGAAATCAGGACACTTGGGACCCCAATTGTATCCTAAAAGTCTGAGACTGTCCTTATTTCGTTCTTAATCCAATTTGAAGATGGAACTTTACCAAAGTATTGGTGAAAGAAAACATGTATACTTAATCTCATATATTTTATTAAAATGTGCTAAGGTACATTTACAGTCATGGCCGAAATTATTGGCACCCCAGACATTTTTCCAGAAAATCAAGTAACACATGTTTTGCTATACACATGTTTATTCCCTTTGTGTGTATTGGAAAAAAACTAAAAAGCGAGGAAAAAAAAGAAATTGGACATAATGTCACACAAAACTCCAAAAGTGGGCTGGATAAAATGCTTGGCACTCTTTCAAAATTGTGGATAAATAAGATTGTTTCAAGCATGTGATGCTCCTGTAAACACACCTGGGACAAGTAACAAGTGTGGGCAATATAAAAATCATACCTGAAAGCAGATAAAAAGGAGAGAAGTTCACTTAGTCTTTGCATTGTGTGTCTGTGTGTGCCACACTAAGCATAGACAACAGAAAGAGGAGAAGAGACCGGTCTGAGGACTTGAGAACCAAAATTGTGAAAAAATATCAGCAATCTCAAGGTTACAAGTCCATCTCCAGAGATCTAGATTTGCCTTTGTCCACAGTGCGCAACATTATCAAGAAGTTTGCAACCCATGGCATTGTAGCTAATCTCTCTCTGGGTGGACGGAAGAGAAAAATTGATGAAAGGTTGCAACGCAGGATAGTCTGGATGGTGGATAAGCAGCCCCAAACAAGTTCCAAAGAAATTCAAGCTGTCCTGCAGGCTCAGGGAGCATCAGTGTCAGCGCAAACTATCCATCGACATTTAAATGAAATGAAACGCTATGGCAGGAGACCCAGGAGGACCCCACTGCTGACACAGAGACATAAAAAAGCAAGACTGCAGTTTGCCAAAATGTACTTGAGTAAACCAAAATCCTTCTGGGAAAACGTCTTGTGGACAGATGAGACCAAGATAGAGCTTTTTGGTAAAGCACATCATTCTACTGTTTACCGAAAATGGAATGAGGCCTACAAAGAAAAGAACACAGTACCTACAGTGAAATATGGTGGAGGTTCAATGATGCTTTGGGGTTGTTTTGCTGCCTCTGGCACTGGGTGCCTTGAATGTGTGCAAGGAATCATGAAATCTGAGGATTACCAAAGGATTTTGGGTCGCACTGTAGAGCCCAGTGTCAGAAAGCTGGGTTTGCGTCCGAGATCTTGGGTCTTCCAGCAGGACAATGACCCCAAACATACGTCAGAAAGCACCCAGAAATGGATGGCAACAAAGCGCTGGAGAGTTCTGAAGTGGCCAGCAATAAGTCCAGATCTAAATCCCATTGAACACATGTGGAGAGATCTTAAAATTGCTGTTGGGAAAAGGCGCCCTTCCAATAAGAGAGACCTGGAGCAGTTTGCAAAGGAAGAGTGGTCCAAAACTCCGGGTGAGAGGTGTAAGAAGCTTATTGATGGTTATAGGAAGCGGCTGATTTCAGTTATTTTCTCCAAAGGGTGTGCAACCAAATATTAAGTTAAGGGTGCCAAGAATTTTGTCCAGCCCATTTTTGGAGTTTTGTGTGACATTATGTCCAATTTGCTTTTTTCCTCCCTTTTTTTGTTTTGTTCTAATACACACAAAGGGAATAAACATGTGTATAGCAAAACATGTGTTACTGCAATACTTTTCTGTGAGAAATACTTGATTTTCTGGAAAAATGTCTGGGGTGCCAATAATTTCGGCCATGACTGTATATGTTTGGTAAAAAATTGCCTACTGTGCAAAAATTAAACTTGTGACGCAGGCCCTGTACAAAATTTTACCAATACTCAGATATGTACAGGAAGCTATACAGCAAATTTGGGATATCGATCTCACATGAGCAAACATTACCACAAACGATATGGGAACCATCTTTGATAGTATATAAAAGGAATCACAATCTGCAGTATATACTTGTTCATGCTGATACTGTAGCTAGCCATGATGATGCCAGCACATTTTTTGAATCGTGGATGTGTTCGTTGTCTGGGGTGCATATGTCATGGCTGCCAGGGCCAGTTTACACCTATATCCTGATGCCTTTGTGGTCGTGTGGCTATAACTACTGTCTATACCATTGTTTGCCTGAAAATCGAGTTCCAGTTCCAAACTGTGAGCAACCTAACAGCATGACATGTGGTCCCCTCTTGCACATTTAGACTCAATCAGGCAAGTTTTTTTTAGATTAGGCATCACATAACATGTATTATAAACCATGTGATCTATAGAATCCAAAATCCATGCATTTTGATGAAGATTGAAGAACCAGCTAATGGCTTGTCACAGATGCCAGCAGTTAGAGAAAGAATGAGATCCAAACCAGCAGAATAGCAGTGTGTAGGGAGCAAACATTGGTGATTAACAGTATGTACACAAAGTATGGTCAGCAGGTGGTCGTGGTGCCAGAATTATATCTCGGTTCCTAGTAACAGGTTCGTGTCTAGAGGTTTAGTCGATACAACGGTCCGAGGACAAAAAAGCCAATAACAGGTAAAAGTAACGATGAGACAAGCCAAAGGTCAAGGGCAATAACAGGTAATGGTAACGATGAGACAAGCCAGAGGTCTGTAACGGACTACAAGAGGATAAGTAGCATACTGTAAAGCACACTAGCTCAAGCAAGAACAATATTCAAGTGATCACTCGCCCTCTGGCGTCTCCTTATATAGTGAAGCGGCAGACGGGAAGTGGGAGACGCGTACGTGGGACATTCAGCCAGATTGGCAGCCTTGTGGGGATGGCAGCAGGCACTGCAGATGGCAGCATAGAGTCCTTGCATCAAATGCCGCTATCGCTGAATGTCTCAGAGGGCTCAGTAAAGGATACATAACATGACCTAAGTGAGAGGATACAGGGACAATGATCCTAAATTTAGATTGTTACTGTACATTAACATTTCCTATACTTTCTATTGGGAGCCAGAAAATAACTAGCAATTCCAATGCTGTTTGTTGTTCTCGCTTATAAAAAAAAAAAGGGGCTGACTTACACAAGCAAGTATTTTGCATTCGAAAACTCAATTTACAGACAGAAGGACACAGAAAAAAATCCATACACAGATCTGGTCCCACTGTGCAGAGCAGGGATCCACCCACCGCCTCCTCTCATATGATGTGTGCGGCCATATTTGTTAGCGGTTCTTCCAATTACAAGTTAAGTGTTAGAGATATAAGCTCTTTCAGAATAGGGTCTGTAATAGGGAGCTGTTAATGGTTAACGCAACTGATGCAAATTTTGCTATTAGTGGATCCCTATTACCAGATCAAGTAGATTAAAACACAGTGAGGAAAGTTTCTTGGTATCAATCTTCCATTTAAAGGTGGTTTCCATGTTAGTAATCAGATTACTGGAAAGAGTAAATCTGTAGTAAGATGTCAGCATGTATGGATAGCACAGTCAATGATTGTGAATGGAGCGAGACTGCATTGCTAATGAAGTATCATTATGCAATGTTTGATTCAGTATAGGGAATCTAAGAAGCATTGGAATCATAAAAAAAATCTGCATATGGTAAATAGAATTATGTTATAATCAGGAAACATCTGTTAATCTAACAGCCTTTCGTATATAAAAAGAGAACATTGTGGGATTGAAAGTTAGAAACATAAATCTCAGACCTTTCCAAATTATGATAAAGTAGCAAAAAAATGAAAAAACATTAAGGTCACCACGGTCTCGTCTCAAAAGTACAATATCACTTAAAAAGGAAGAACACACCACTTCGTGGAATAAAACACTTGTAAAATATACCCATTATTTCTAAGCGAACTTCCCAAGGGGCTCACAGGCTGCACAGAAATTGATTTATTTTTTTATGTTTTCTTTTAAATAATTTTGCCCAAATGAGCGCTTTTATTGCTGTTATTGCAATCCTGATTAGCAGTTTTCACAGGACTCCGATGAATAACGTCAAAGAAGTGCCACGGAAGAGTGCAAAGTGCAGACACAACAACACACAATTAGCCAGTCTCAGAGGTGACATAAGAGAATTTATTTCATTAATGTGGTTGTATCACTTACCTAGCATGCCATAAACCTTAAATATTTAGAGATGATGATGAAAATTTACTGCAGTGCTATTTGACTTGAAATGAGCTTTAAGCCGGTTAAGCATCTTCAGATGTTGCCATCATCGGCCATTAAAATGTTGATTACCATTCTGACTGCTTAATAAGTATAGTAACTGTTAAAAAAGCTGTTTAACAATAATTAAATACATAATTAACTCATTAAAACCAGGGTATTCAAATTCCTTTTTATAGTGGCAAGCTTGACATCACTGGCATGCACAGCCCGTTACATTAGGGTGTAGCCATGGAACATTTATTAAGTGAAATGTTATGTTTAGAAGATTTCGCTCAAAATGCACATTTTTCATTAGAAATAACAAGCCTGTAATCAAAGATAGTCAGTTTTCATGTTATACATCATGAACCAGATAAGGGACATCAAAAATGACAATATAGGAGGTAAAAGAGGGTCTTGTCACCCACCTATGGGGTGTGCCTTGGCACACCAGGCACACCCCCTGCACACGCCTACCCATGACATGTTTCAAAACTGTATTTGGAGGAAAACCTTCTATTTTTAGTATTTTTAGCAGTTAATTGTAGGAAATTGAAAACCGTTTCACTGCTAAAAGGTTTTTAATGTTTAATAAAACTAATTTAACATTTGTTTGGAGCGTGGGATAGACAGATAACACATACATATACAATTAGATACAATTTTGCCTCTATTATTTCCAAACTAGGGGCTCTATTCCAATCCTGGTGTAAGGGTAACCAGAGCTGGTGCAAACCCCGTTGAATGTAATGGCTCAGGGAAGTTTACAACAGCTCTGGTTATGTTTACACCAGCGTTGGAATAGAGCCTTAGGGAGTCTCATCCCGTGAATACTGTTGGAGTTAGTAGGGTTCTAAAAGTCCTCCTCTACAGGGGATGGAAAGGGGGTCCGAATCTTTTTTCTAGCTCACTAGCATACAGGCAATGTGTTGTATGCTATACATACATAGAGCACTGAAGACCAGAGGCTAATATTCGAGTGGCTTACTCAGTTAAAGGAGACTTATAATGACTTTTAATGCATATTTTTTACTGTAAATTTTATTATAGTATTACTGCCTTCCCTTTCATTTCACAGTAATGCAAAATTAAACATTTTGGGCACTATTCCAATGTTGGTGCGAATGTAGCGTCTCAATATGTAATCGTTAGCGCTAGGATAAGTTTAACATCTGGCAGCAATATTCTGATCTTGATGCTAGACTGTGGTGAAGAATTTATGTGCCTCGCAGATCGTGCGAGCATACTGTACTTAAGCATCTCCTATACTTTAACATGGGAGTGCAATCTTTGTTTTGTGTCTCGACAAGTGAGGTATTACAAATTGCTGGACCAATTTACCACTGGGACGCGAAAGCAAAGATTTTAACGCTTCCTAAAAGCTTGTGCTAAATGATTCCACAAATGCAAAATCATTTAACACGCTCTAAAAAAAACAAAAAACATTACATTTCATACTCACCTCTCTTCTCGCTGGGAGTAGAGGGAGACTGGGAACTAAATAGTTCCCAGTCTCCCTTTGCGGCACTGCATGATCTCGCGAGAGCGAGCTCGTGGCCCGAAGCGTATGGGCCATGGAGTCCTATGAACTCCACGACCTGATACTCAACGTGGCACGGAAGCACTAATGCAGTATCAGGAACCTTAGTGCTTAGTTCCGTGGCAAGGCGTGAAATAGCACCTTTCCCAGGATACAACGTTAACATGGAGACGGTATGGGGAAATCTTCAAGTGCAGATTTTCTTTCTTACCGTCTCCATTTTAGTGTCTGCTATGGAATATAGCTCTTTATGTAGAATTAGAAAGGGATGGGACTAGTCTGTATTTGCATCCCCGGCCACAACTTGCAATACTTTCGCTTCTCTTACCAAAGTTAATAATTCTTCATGATGCAGCATGTCAGGTGATCATCAGGAACTGAGAGGGGAAAAGTGTCCTCTCATTTTAAAGGGAAGATTTATCATTTTAATATGAGGGGTTATTTGGCCTTTCAGGTAAGTGAGCATAGGGTAGTAATGGAGTTTGTACACATCAAAAAAACACTTAACAGCTCAAAGTAAGACTGTCAACTGGTACAAGAGGAGTGGCTACAGAGAAAATTCCCTTTATTGGATCAAAAATAGACACTCCCAGATTGAAAATTAAAAACATACATAAACGAGAAGCATCGCAGGGTATATTGGAAATGAAGCAAGTACAAAATGGCTGTGCTCAGATGGTGTGAATGGAAATCGCAATAAAGATATTGCCCCTACTTGGTGGAATCTCACAATTGAGAAAAAAATTATCGCTGAAATAACAATCAGCGAATAGCATTCACAATAAACACGCCAAGACTGGCCCTAAGCTGATGGAGCTCATGCTCAGAAATTCTGTCCTAAACCGTACAGATGCAAACACCACACTCACAACTTAAAATCAAAGTTTGTACATTAGCTCGACATATGTTTCGCCGACTGCACGTCGGCTTCGTCTGGAGCAAAAATAGTTGGTACTGCTGTATGTTCCTCCCTGTTTTTGATTCAACGTCTCGTCTAAGGTTGACCAATCGGTTACAGCCAAGTAATCATGTGTGCATCCTGTGAAGAAAGCTGTGTAATTAAGCCATGTGACATTTTAGGACCAATCACCTGAATGAAGAATCACATGGCCCATGAACGGCAAGACAGAAGCCCTGACAATAAACATTAGCGTAAGTAAGGCGTCAGCAACCGGCCAATCATCTCACTGTTATGTGGAGGAACGGCAAAAGGCAATATCCAATGGTCATAATAGCATATCCATATTGGGAAAAATATAATCGTAAATCGATCATGGATTATGTATATGCATAATCTGCAATCTTCCTATTTGCTTATCGAAGGAAGTTAAAATGCCAAGATCCTACGATCGTCTGAATAGACAGTGGCCGCATAAGGATATGGCAAAGCCATTAATCATTTCCATAGATCCTTGGTAAATTGATCGCAATGTCCCATCAAAGTCTATCTCCACCATCGGGAAAAATAACGCTTGGATGAAAGCTGGTCATTTAGATGGTTATATTGCGAGACCGGCTAAAAACATATAGCAGTCAGCCGTATTCGTACAAGTAAATTAAAGGACAGCCTAGAATGGCATCCAATATTTGTGTTACCTAAACTGACCTCTTAGTGGCCGACCAAAATGTAATATAGCCATTCATCGATTCTATCGACCATAAATAATTGATCACTGTATCTTGCCAGACGTATCACCACAACGGGGGTAAATAATAGACTATATGAGCTAATCATTAGATGACACTTGCAAGGAAACCGCAAGGAAAAAACATATAAGATTATCACATATAATCGTACCCAGCTGACAGGATTTTATTCTGTCCTGCCTTCAAGCTCATGTCATTATAATGTGGGTTGGTATTTTGATAGTTCCAAGACAGGTCTTTGGGCTCATAAGTCACTTGAGGTTAAATTGCCAACATATAATTTGTTTTATATTGAGCCACCCACTGACCATACTCGATTGGACAAATTCGGCTGAACATTAAACTTCTAATGGGTACTATGCTCATGTCAAGAATATTAGATGCTTTGACCCTTACACAATAATGTGAGCAATTACCTGGTTTATAAGAATGGGGTATACGAAAAACCCTCATTTAAGCCTAACGGAGATAATGTGTGAAGTTTGTAAATCCAACGACACTCTTTCTGCCGGAGCTTACGATCTAAATCGCCCTTTCTGGGTGATGGGACCACGAGTTCTAGTCCACAAAACTTTAAAACCTTGGCATTGTTACCATGACATTGTGCTAAGGCTAGGGTCAGACTGAGGCAGTGCGAACGCGCGTTCTGGCGCACTTAATCACGGCCGCACTAGCAGCAGATGCCAGGCAATGACAGCCAATATACGAAGTACGGTCGCACAAAAGTCCGGCCGCGCAACGCAAGTGGAAAATGAACGCATTTTTTCGAGAACGTTAAACCGCTGGTACTGACGTACAGAGTGCGCTGCGGCCGCATAGCAGCGTGTGTGCGTGATTAGGAGATGTCAGACGCTGCTAGTGTGCGGCCAACATAACGTTCAAACAGCCGGATTTCCCTAGACTTCTTTTCACCCCATCGTCATGAAATACGTCCAGAATTGCGCATCGTCTGACCACTTAAGCGTATTCCGTGAAAAAATGCGTGCGCACGCATCGACGTACATTTTGACGGTGGCCGCAGAAAATGCGCTCATCTGTCCCTAGCCTTAATGGCAAGAAATAGGAGTCTCTTAGATTCGTTTAATGGAGTGTATATGTTCCATAATCCTTCTCTTAAAAGGACGAAGTGTTTTGCCAACATACATTTTGCCACATGCGCAAGTGGCTAAATATACAAGACCACAAGAATTGCAATTGAAAAATGTCTTGATCTCATAATCATGTATTTTTCATGAATCTATAACCTTTTTGGAATTTTTTAGGATATGTTTGCACGCGACGCAGTGACCACATTGGTACGTGCCGCGCAGATTCTCAGATAGCCACGTAGATGGTCTTTTGTTTGTGACAATATTGTGATGGCTATGGACCAATCTACCTCTCAAATTTCTACTTCGTCTAGCTGTAACAGAGGGCCTAACCCCTAATTTGTCCGATAACTGTGGATCCATAGTCAATAAAGGCCAGAACCTGTCTAAGATGGAATGGACCTGGTTCCATCCTCTGTCATACGTCCCAATACATCTTATTATATTGTTATTTTTAGGTTTGAGATCTTGTAAGAGACTATCGCGGGGCCTCGACATGGCCCGTTGGAATGCCTTCTTCAGATGTCTGTTCGGATATCCTTTCTCTCGAAAATCACTTCTCAATTTTTTAGCCTTAATCAAAAATTCTTCGTCTGTGGAACAGATTCGTCTTAATCTTAAATACTGGCCCACCGGAATGCCTCTTTTTAATGTGGAAGGATGGAAACTCTGCCAATGTAATAAATTATTTGTTGCTGTTGCCTTTTTATACAAAGTTGCCGATAAAGTACCATCATCAGTTTTTGAAATTTTAATATCCAGAAAGGAAATGCTCTTTTTCTGTACCTCAAAAGTGAACTTTAGATTATAGTCGTTATCACTGAGGAAAGACACAAATTGTAAAAATTCTTCCTCAGTTCCCTTCCAAAATAATAATACATCATCAATGTATCTGAGCCACAATTCAATTTTATTGATATAAGGTTTTAGGATATCATTAGTTTTACAATTTTCTGTCTATATTCCTAAATATAAGTTGGCATATGACGGTGCGATCGAAGAACCCATTGCTGTACCCCTCAATTGATGGAAGTACTGACCTTTAAACAGAAAATAATTATGAGTGAGTACAAAGTTAGTCAGATTCACCAGAAATTCGATATGCGGACTACTCAATGAGTCATCCCTTTCAAGGAATAGCCTAATATGATTGAGGCCAAGATGGTGTGGGATACTTGAATATAATGATTCAACATCTAGGCTACATAGTAAAGTATCTCTATTAATACTTATTCCTTTTAGGATTTGTAGCGCCTGTTTGGTGTCTCTCAAGTAAGAGGGTAATTTCACTACGTATTTTCTCAATATCTTGTCTAGAAATATACCGGGATTCTGGGTGAGGCTGTCATTACCAGATACTATTGGACGGCCAGGAGGTTCATTGATACTTTTGTGAGTTTTTGGAATACCATAGAAAGTAGAGATGGTAGGAGAGGACGGAATAAGGAATTCATATTCAGACTTTGCAATCAAGGTCTGCTCAAAAGAAAGACAAATCAGATCTTTTAGCTCACGGGCAAACTGAATAGTGGGGTCCTTAGACAGTCTGATTTATGTGTCAGTGTCATCAAGGATTTTATACACCATCTTTTCATAAAAGTCGACAGACATTAACACAACATTGCCGCCTTTGTCTGACTGTTTAATTATCAAAGACTTATCAGATTCAAGTTCTTTTAAGGCTTTTCTTTCCACATGAGTAAGATTGTCACTAACTGATGCCAATGTGAATGCTATTCGCTGATTGTTATTTCAGCGATAATTGTTTCCTCAATTGTAAGATTCCACAAAGTAGGGGCAATATCTTTATTGCGATTTCCATTCACACCATCTGAGCACAGCCATTTCGTACTTGCTTCATTTCCAATATACCCTGCGATGCTTGTCGTTTATGTATGTTTTTAATTTTCAATCTGGGAGTGTCTATTTTTGATCCAATACAGGGAATTTTCTCTGTAGCCACTCCTCTTGTACCAGTTGACAGTCTTACTTTGAGCTGTTAAGTGGTTTTTTGATGTGTACAATACGTAGGTCAGGTTCAATCCTGAGTGAGGGTGTGCTGCCCTTGCTTCATTGTTAGGGTCAGGTGATTGTTTTTTGGAGGGACCCAGTTGATACAGGGTTCCCCCCTTCTTTTATATTGTTGGATATTAGTAATGGAGCTTTCTTAAAATTCACTTCCATTACAAGTAAACAGTTTATCTGCCTTTGCCAATGTTAATGACTCTATATCCATCATGCACAGTAAGTGAGCCTTCATTAGAAATTACAAGCTTGTTTTCTTTTCCTATACCTGTCTCTGTCATATCTACCAATGTATCACATGTCTGATTATGTGACACAATCAGGGAGGTGGCCGATATTTGGTCTGGACGACAAAAAGACTCTCCATCCATCTCCTAAATAGTTGGAAAGCAAAAGAAGGAAATCCAAAGATGGCAAGGATACAGTTATGAAATTACCCTGTTGGCAAGATCTGTCTAAACCATTATAAACTGGAAAGTTAGCATGTTTCTCCTTCCAAACTGTGTTTCCCTAAATGATTTAGATGAGGTTAATAACCCCTCTCCTTCTTTAAGGTACCCTCCATCTTTCCACTGATAAAGTGAAAGGACCAAAGGTTATCCAATCTGTATCTGTCACTTTCATACCTATTTCTGCAAGTCTATGAGAGTGAAGAACACAGCCCAGCCCTCTGCTCAGTTAGGAAGATGTACATAAAGATAATATAAAATCATCTGGGGAAAAAAACCACACCAAGAATAATTATATTCCTGCACCAATCAACACCAGCTATGTTAAGGAAGGTTCAGTGGAAGGTGCAGAACCCCATGGTCATCACCCCTGTGACCTACCCTGCTTGTTCCCAGCTGTCCTAGTGACTGTCTGCATTCCAATTTCTGCTTGACCAGCTCTGCAGCATCTTTGTTGCCGCTCTCATATCCATTGTTTTCTGCAAGTGACCATCATCTTGGACCAAGGGGTTCCTCATTTGATGCAGACAACAACACATATTGATGCAGGTGCCCCAATACAGAAAACCCTTATAGTCAAATTGATGCAAGCATCAATTCTATTATCCGAGGTCGCATTAGTCTGGTGCCAAGGTAACACATTTAACACAATGAAGCTAGCAATGATGCCCAGCCTGACTGAATCATTGGTCACTGAACAGGGAGGTGCATCACCCTGAGTGTTCCTCCTTCTACAAGTACACACCTGACCAACTCCTCATTGTTTGGTTATTACTTGTAACTGTTATTCAGTGGGCCCTGTATTGACAACCAGCATTCCTGCTTTTGTTTACTCGCTTTATCCTGTTTGAACTCCTCAGTTAACAGACCTTCAGCTTGTGACCCCAGCTCCATTCCAGACTCTGGCTTGTCTACTACTTAAATTCTCTGATACTGACCCCTTGCTTGTTCTATGGACTCCAATCACATATTTGTGGGAGTTAGTTTCTATTCCCAGCTATACACGCAGTTATTGAACTTTGTTGTTTCCTATTCTGTTTACCAAGGTTCTGTGCCACCTGGCCTTGACACAGGCATACTTAGATTACATAATCACTTGACAGCACTGCGTGGAGTTGAGTCAAATCAGATATTGGATCAGTAATGTTAATTTAACACCCAAAGAAATTAAACGTTGCCTTCAAATTATATTGAAGGTCATTATACGCATCATCTTGATATTGTAGATCATATACTTTTATATACTGTAAATAAGATTCAGTTCTAGAGTGCTACTTTTGCTCCCTGAAATGACAAATATTTGAAAAGCAAATCTTCTTCCTATACATATTTGAAGACTTTTAGAAAAAGACAGAACCTAAGGTTGTAAAAAACATATTATTGTACTAACCTATTAAGATTTTTATATGTAGTTTTCAGTGGCCTATAAAACACTGAGGGCCACATTACATTCTTACCACAAAAATCCTCGCGGAAAGTGAAAATCTTTACGCCAAGCGTTAAAGTTTTGCGCGTGCAAATCACCGTTGGAATTAAATCCTTGCGCGTTTTTGTCATCCGCCGATCTATTGCGCGCGCAAACAAGACGCGCCCAAATGCACGCGCAGTACCGTCTCGCGTAAAAATCTTTTTTCGAGATTCATCCAGAATTAAGAACCACACCTGTCTCACGTTAACAAATTGCGTCTGCCACTGTCAATCCGAGCATATATGCTGCAGCAATTATACAAGCACACACAACTTCATCCATTGTGTTGGTTTGGTATGATTTGAATGGGCCACTGTGCTTTGGCGCATTCCTTTTTATGGGCTTGGATATTTGGGGTTAGCCAGGTTGTTCAGATGTGCCGTTAGCACCAGCTTTTAGGAATTGCTAAAATTATGCGCGCAATGGCCATGAGGTAATTACCGTGAAATAGATTGTAATACCATCCTCGTACCAGCGCACATTCGCATTTGCGCTTACAATGTTAAGTATAGGACGCGCAAAGAACAGTAAGCTCGCGCATGGTTAGCACAGCAGGTTCACCCGCGGTAGACGATTGCGCGCGGTTGTGGCGCTGACTATGTAATACGGGATTCGGCGCAATGATTTTACCCCACTCGTTAATTATTATTTGCGCCGGCGCAAATGCTTGCGTCAAGATTGTAATTTAGCCCTATAGGTGTTATTCAAAGAGCACCGAATTGGCCACGGAATTGCACCGAATGTTGAATTTTCCCGTATGGTGCAATTTCTTGGCCATTTTGCTATTCAAGAAGTTGTCAATTTCCCAAATTTTGGCAAATTGCCAGCGAAATACAGTGACCTTCTACAGCAGTGAACTCCCCATAGAGAAGTAATGGTAATCTATTCAGAGACCGCCAACAGCACCTCACTGTCGGTGAAATGCCCTGATTTTTGTTGGTTTCATTCAACAGGTTTATACAGGCGAATCCCATCGGTTTCAATGTAAAAAAAATCCCCTGTTTTTCTTAAATACTTTTTCACCCGTTTATTCCTTTCATTTGCAGCAAAAAGTTTATTTTTTTAGAATTTTTTTAAATTTTTTCGCTGAAATTTTTGATTCCGATTTTTTTTTTTATAAGGCGTTTTTTATTATTCTGTAACAGAACTTTTTATTGTTATTCATAGGACCTTATATATTATTTCCAGGCATTTTCATGCACTATTTTTTTTTAAAACACGTTTTCAAAGTTGCGTGTAATTTTTGTTTTGTTATTTAACCCTGATCAGCGGCTGGTCGGCTTTTTCTGGTGACTGGTCGGCGGTCTAATCGACGGGTCGTCGGCGGTTTGAGGATCGATTTGGCGCTCTGTTCAGCAGGTCGTTGGAAATTTTTCGGCGGGTTTGCGGCTGCGTTCGACAAATTTTCTAATCGATTCAGCGGTTTTGCAGTGGTTTTTCGAATCAATGCCGCGGTTTCAGGATGCATTCACCGGCTCAAATCACAGCACTTTGGGGACCCTGCAGTGAATGCTGAAGTCACCACAGGGTCGGCGAATATAACTCGCCGAAGTGCGGTGAACAAGAGATATGCAGTCCGCATACATGCATTCTTGCGAGCATTTTAACAAGCTACTTTATCTTTTACTTGTCAGTTTACCAAACGACATCCAACTGCACTGACAAAGCCACTTATCTCTACAACTCGCCACATCGCTTGAGGAACTTGCTCCTACCTCTCTCCATCCAACACACAGGCCTAACCACCAACCGTGGCACACAAAATACACTCGATATCTTCTGTGGTGTTCCAGGGCAGCTGAACGTGGTTGGAGGAGGTCTCGCACTTCAGTTGACTTCCATCACTACAAATTCATTCTTACAGTCTCGGTTTATCTCTCGTTAAACAAACGTATTTCTCATCCCTTATCTCCACCTTTACTCATGATTCCAAACATCTGTTTCATACTTTCAATCTGTTAATACGCACCCACTTCCACTCAACCTTCCACAGACCTCACAGCTGTCAGCTTCGCTGACTACTTCACCGATAAAATCACTAAACTGAGACTATAAATCTCTTCACTGCCCTCCTCCATTAACCATTCCATATCATTTACTCCATGCTCCCTCTTCTACTATTAGGTCTATTCAAAGAAAGGTGAAAATCAGGAGAATGATCGGAGAATTGAAAATTCTAGGTCAAAATAGCCAAACCAGAAAAATTCTCCCATTTATCTCACTTTCCAAATCGGCTATTTGGTCCAGAGTGTTCTCTTCTCCTGCCAGTTCTCCTGGTTTTCAGATTTCTATGAATAACCCTGTATGTCTTCCTTTTCTACGATCTCAGAACAGGATGTCTCAGCACTTCTCATGTCCTTCTGTCCGTTTGACTCCACCCCTGGGACATTATTCTGTCTGTCATACCGGTTATTGTCCCTGCTTTATATTTTCATATTTTCAATTTCTCCCTCTTGTCTGGAGCCTTCCCCTCTGCATTCAAACTTGCTCCGATCACCCCTATTCTAAAGAAGCCATCTCTTGATCCCACCTCCCTTTCAAACTAACGTCCCATCTCTTTGCTCCCCTTTGCCTCCAAAATCTTAGAACGCCTGGTCTGTAACCAGCTCAGTAGTTTTCCTGCTGATAACTCTGTACTTCATCTGCGCAAGTCTGAATTTCACTCCCAGCACTCTACTGAGATGACTAAGGTGACTATTGATTTAGTTGCTGCTAAAACCAAAGGTCACTTCTACCTGACCTTTCCGCTGCACTTGACACTGTTGACCAACCTCTCCTGCTCCTCACTCTCCATCAACTTGGCTTCAGTGACACTGCTCTCTCGTGGTTCTCTTCCTAGCTCTCTCTTCACTCCTTCAGCATCTCCTTCTCAGGTGCCTTTTCATCCTGGTTCCTATCTCAGTTGGGGTGCCTCAAGGCTTTGTTCTGGGTCCCCTACTCTTCTCAATCTATACCGTCTCTCTTGTCAACATCATCTCCTTCTATAGATTCCAATATTATTTCTATGCTGACGACACCCAAATCTACCATTCCTCTCCCGATCTCTCTCCTCCTGTGTTGGACCGTGTTACAGCCTACCTATTGGCTGTGTCCGACTGGATGACTTCCCGTTCCCTAAAACTCAGCCCCTCTAAAACTTAACGTCTCGTGTTCCCTCCCTCTAGAATCAACATTCCTGCTCCCATTTCCCTTCAGGTGAAAGGTGCCATCATTACTTCTACCTTTCAGGCTCTTTGCCTCGTTGTCCTCTTCGACTCTGATCTCTCCTTCACTCCTCACATTCAGTCGCTAACCAAATCTTGCTACGTCCTCCTAAAAAACATTGCACGCATCCACCCCTTTATTAATCAAGACTCTGCTAAAATACTCTTCCAAGCTCTTATTATCTCACACCTTGACTACCGTAACCTCCTTCTCTCTGACCTTAAGAGATCCCAGATTCTCCCTGCAGTCTGTTATGAATGCCTGTGCCAGGCTCATCCACCTCACCTCCTATACTTCGCCCCTTTGTCAATCTCTTCCTGTTTCCTTTAGAAACCAATTGAAAATATTGCTGCTCACATACAGAGCTCTCCGTAACTGTGCCCAACCTACATCTCCTCCCTTATTAACAGGCACATCCCGTCCTGACCACTACATTTTGCCAATGACCTGATGGTATTGTCTCCTTGTACCTGCACCCCCTGACTCCCGCCTTCAGGACTTCTCTCGAGCTGCCTCCTTTTCATGGAACTCCATCCCCCGCACCATCAGACTCTCCCCGTCACTCCAGTCCTTCAAGAAGTCTCTGAAAACACATTACTTTAGAGAAACCAATCGACTCACTCCATGATTCCCCACTGTACATTCCTTGAGCCATCTTCCCACACAGCCCACATGCACATTGCTACTTCATGTACTCTGCTATTTACCCTCACCTAGTGTGTCACTCCACCCCTCTTAGATTGTAAGCTCTTGAGCAGGGTCCTCTCTCCTACTGTTTTATGTATTTAACTTGTATGTATATTTGTTATTTTGTCTCACCCATTGTTCAGCGCTACAGAACTTGTTAGTGCTTTATAAATACTTGTAACTGTAATTGTTACTGGAGAACCTCATAATTCACAAAATGCATTTTGACTAACCAGCAGGTGTAATAGTTAGGGTTGCATGGTTCGCCTGATTCCTATGTTATTTAATATTTTATATAAAACCACACATTATTTGTTCACAATACTGTGTATCATAGGTCATCAGATGTGTAGGTCACCAGCTAAGATAAAATCACAGCCACATCTAATCATTAACAGCCTGTATTTGACTGATAGCAGTTACAGTCAAGGACCAATTGGGTGCATGTTTTGACCCTAATTTTAAGTTGCAGGGTTTCTTAATTTTAATAAATATTAAGTACGGAGTAGTCTGTTGATTCGGACAGTTAAATCATGGAGGCTGTAATATGCTACATGCCAAAAAGGCTTTGAAATTAGTTCAGGAACTTAAACCGCTGCAAACTGAGCAGGAGGGAAGATACATAAAGAAATTCTCCTTTGCTACCCATTGCACAACAAGCGCATTCATCAAATTAATTACCAGAAGGGGCCTAACTCTTGTGCTTGGAAGACAGTAAATGAGAGACTGGGGCAGTGTGACAGGACCTGACGCAGTCAGAGCTGTTTGGTTGTGTAATTAATTGGAATCTCGCCAGCTTGACAAATTGGGATGATGAATCTATCTTGGGTCGGAGAGATAGCGCGAAATGCATAATCAGTCAAAGATTTAGTCCAGACAGTTTTTTTTTACCTGAATACACAGACAGCAAATCCATTAAGGAAGGGACACATCACTTAAGAAATGTTCTTTTCACTGTTCAGTTTAACCCTTTTTCTATTCCTTACTCCTGATTACTGATGGGGTTATAGGCAATGTATTATTCTAGAATATTATTGTATTGTCTAGCAATAACCAAAATAATGGAAAACAGTTCACAGGCATAAAACATTTTTCTCAGTACTCTACAATTCAAGAAATATCTGGAACGCTCAGGTATGTGAGTAAGCCTCCTACAGACTGTAACAATGGAGCTACAAATGACTAGATTCCTGGGAACTAAATCACATGTCACTGTTGTATCCTCACTAAAGACAAATCACCGTGAATATATCATTTAAGTTAAGCAAGCATATTTTTAGAAGACAAATTTACATGGTCTCTCTGTGGTACCCTTTCTAAAATGAATATTTTGTATCTCATTTAAAAAAATATTTTGAAAAATCACAACTTCACAACTTTGAATTATGGCACTGCTGCTACGATGTGTCAACATTAAAGGGTTTTTCTGATGTGGTTTTAGACATACTGTATATTTACTTATTTAGTAAAATAAGGTGAAACCAAGAGATTTGTTTTCTACTTTTTTTCTTCTTCTTCACATTGAGGAGAATACAGTACTACAAGTAATGCATCAACAACACATCTTTACTTTATAAAGAGACATGATGCATGCCAGAATTAGCATTATCTTTGGTAAGCAATATGTTATCTAATGAATACAATGTCAGCATTCTAAAGTAAACCAGACTAAGAAACATGCTTTGTAATGAACAAGATTAACAATAGAAAAGCAAGAAAGATAAGGGCATACAAGCACAGATAAAATTAATCCAAATTTTTAAATACATGGGTCCTATTCTGGCATGAGACAGTAACAGGGAGCTGCTAAGAGAAAATTCTGTGGAGCCATTAAGTCTAAGCTCAGTTATGATACAAGCGACTATGTTAACGAGCCAATGAAGTCTACAGGACTCCATGAAGACACGCACAAAACCAATGCAAGATAAAATTATGCTATCCATCAGGATTGTGAAGTGCCAAATGAAGGACACTGGAGAACAGTTTGTTTTCTTTATCCTTTAGTCTACTGGGAGAGAAGTTGTTTGGTCTTTTTTGCCACAGAATGAGGTCTAAGTTTTAAATGTTTTTAATTTTTTTTGTTATACAGATTACTTGACACCAGGTTTAGGAAGCCAGTACTTTTTTAAGTTTCTAGATGCGTATAAGAATAATGTGTGATTTTCTTCTCAAATACAGTGCATAAATGTACTATAACCTCCAGATCATGTATGTTTACCTATCTTCTGTCAAAAGGAGATGCATATTTAGCCGTTTCTATTTTATACTGTATTGCTGTATGATATTTGTTTGTATTTTTACTTGTGTTATGGCAACAGTTACATACTGTATATGTTTTTTACTTTGTGAAAAAATAAATGCTTTAGAGTAATATAAATAAGTAGATATGTGCATTTCGTTTCGTTCCGAATCGCAATTCAGACTAAATTATACCGATTCATATTTTGGAAGCACTTAAAAAATAACTAATTGATTTTGTCCGATACGGAACAAAAACTAAACGAACTGTAACGGAATATAGTGAATTGATTCCTTTTTATGAATCAATTCGTTATACTGTTTCACTTAGACTCAGCACCGCGTCCCTGTCCATAGGCTGTGGTGCAGAATCTGTTGTATTCAGCGTCACAGGCCATGGAATGCACCATGGTGCCTTTTGGTGCGATTCGGCAGCATTGAAATCCCCCATAGAGAAGTAATGGTTAATCTATTCAGAGAATGCCCAACTGCACCGAAATGTCAGTGAAATGCCCTGAATTTTGGTGGTTCATTTGACAGCTTTAAACAGACGAATCCCATCGGTTTCAATATAAAAAAATTCCCTGTTTTTATTAAATATTTATTCAACCATTTATTCTTTTCAGCAGCAAAATGTATTTTTATTTATTGTTTACAATTTTTTTAGGCATTTTTCTGGATTTTTATTTATTGACTTTTTTTTTAATTTTTTTAAATTGGATTCCTAATTATTTTAAATCCTTCACTGAGTCATTTCACCTATGTGTGCTGATCTCAATTTGACCATTTTGGGCTCATCATGTTTAATCATGGTTTGAAGTCAAATTATATATCTTTTTTTATGGCAGACACATAATATATCATTATTATATGTATACGTCATGTCCTGTCTGAATGTTACAACAACAAAAAATTTGAATTTCCATTATAATTTCAATCATCTACAGCATTTAAAGTCATTTTTCACATTTAATCATCTGAGCCTTTATAGTTATATATTCTATGGGGTACACTTATAAAAAAAATAGAAATAGGAACTTGTTACTATATTTTTCAGGGAAAATACCTGATTTTAGCTAACAAAATCCCAAATTTTTTGTTCATGCAGTACTATTGTTCACATTATAATTGAAATGTGAATATTAAATAATGCTGCGGAATATGCTGGTGCTTTATAAATAAAGAATAATAATAATAAATTAAAGATTTTTTTTATTTTATTTATTTAAAAAATGTTTGCTCACACATAACATTGTCATGCTCTGGCCTTTCCAATGATACCAAACATGACCCTCAAGCTGCCACAGATCGGGAGATACGGGGGTTCCAAAGGACCCCCCATCTCCACCTTGAGGATTTCCATAGGAAATACCTGGGCAGCTAGGAGTTAACTCGTTAACTGATGTCATCGAGCCATGCGCGATGATGTCAGTTGATGAAGGGAGACCCAGAGGCGGGGCTGACATCTAAGATGGCAGCCCCCACCAGAAATAGGCCCAATCCGATGCCGATCGGTGCCGGATCGTGGCCTGGCACCTAAGGGGTTAAAGAGAGGCATCGCTGGTAAGAACAGACTGTGACCTTTCCATTGATGCCTCTCTTGACTTTGCACCCATCTGCAATTGGGAGATAGAAGGTTCCAAAGGACCCCCCATCTCTTCAGGCACTCTCCCTGCTCTGGCGGGTGGGGGGGGCACCTGAAATTGACATTATTGCACCCAGCGCAATGACGTCAGTCTACCGGAAGGGGTATTAATATGGAGGTCTGACTTCAAAGGTGTCAGACCTCCATGGGACCCTAAACAAAGAGGTATAGAGCGGAAACGTGTGGGGGATGCCCTCCACATACAGTAGGGACACAAGAGGACATCCCCCACATGTCATCCGCATTCAAGAGGTTAAAATGACAAGGTTGTTTTTCTTTGCCGAACGCAGCGTTTTCTATTTCTTTTCCTCAGTCTGGCTGCATTCGGTGGGTGCAGTCCTTTGTGCCAGGGCCGGATCTGCATCTCGGGAGCCTGTAGGCACAGAAATGTGGAGCGCCCCCACCGACACACCCCCCCCCAAAAAAAAAAAGAAGAAACATGCCAAAATGGCTTGTTATATTTTGTATGGGGCAAACTAAAAAAATAAAATTAAACATTTTAAAAAACTGAAACAGTTTCTCTTTGTGCTCAAATCAAAATGGCAAAATGGGCAGAATCTGTTTCGCACATGTCCATAAATAAAAATATTATTAACTGTTAAAATATAAAATTTAAAAAATTAACTCTTAGGGTAAATGATGCATCTGATTTCTGTGATAGTGATCATATTCTAAAAAAAAATTTTGGGCTAGATTACACACCGAACGCTAACTCTAGTCAGGATAAGTGACTTTAAAGCATGCCCCCATATTACTTTCCTAAAGCTAAACCGTGTAAAAATAGGTTTGCACATCTTTTCTTGCGTAAGCTTACTGGGGACTTAACATGGGGAGCGCAGTCAGTAATTAAAGGTAGGAATTACATAGTCCAAACGCTAATTACTGCACTAATGGGTTAAACGGATTTTTACCAAGTCCTAACAGCTGGTGCTAAATGATTCCACTTTTACAGAATCATTTAGTACCAGCTAAAAAAAACCCACAATAAATCTGATACTCACCTCTCATCCCGCGGTGATAACAGCAGCCTAATCTGCTGCTTCTTGCCGCTGGGAGCAGAGTGACTGTGGACAAATAGTCCCCAGTCTCTCTCTGCGATCACGCCTAGGCAGGGCCGGCACAAGCCACTGTGCTGCCTGGAGCGAAGGATGAATTGCTGCCCCCCCACCCCAAAAAAACATGGTGTGTATGAGCATATCAGATATCACAGAGCACCACATATCACGGCCCACTGTCCCACACATCCATGTACCGTCACACACACACACACACTTCCACATACAGACACACACACTTCCTCATACACACTTACATACTTCCACAGTCACATACTTGCAGTCACACACACAGATAACACAGCCGGTAACAGGGAGACGCAGAGGATTAATGACTCCGGAGGGCACAGAGTTACTGTTAATTATATTTCACAGGGTGTTCCTTTAAATAGGAAGCGCCTCACTGAAGATATGAAAGAAATTAGGAAAATGCTAATTTTATCACCATGATTTAATAATTCAGGGAATACTGGGGGGGTAAAAACCATAAAGCGGCATTAAAACATGCGGCGTCCCAGTCATTTCTGTAATTCCCCCATCAAACCCTGGCAGCTCCATACTAACCCCCCCCCCCAGTTTAGAAAGGTAAAAATTAGATTTATTTATTTTAGTAAAGTAACCCAGGTCTTGCCAGGCCAGAGAAAAGCAGATCCCCCAGCTATTAACAACTAACTACAGCTCCCATAATGCTGTGCGGGCTGCAAGGAAGCTGCATATTGTCTTCAATCTGGGCCCCATGCAGCCCTCAATCAGAAGCTCCCTCAGGACTCTGGGATAGGGTGTCTGTCCAGGCCTTCCCTCAACCAGGACAGAGGAGCTGGCAGTGCTTTATGGGGGCAGCAACATGTCCCTGTGAGGAGGGAAGGGTGGGAGGGGAACCTCCATAACACACACGGGGGGGGGCACAGAGTCTCCTTTATGAAATCAAGCCAGGCCTAACTCCTCAGCACCCTCATGGTTCCCCAAGATTCATTTAAAGGCGCGCGCTTGCCTACGCCATCAGAGCCCTGCCGCGCGTGTCATGTAGGCTCTAAACACTGTGTTCCATCTCACAGGCGCACTGCGCTGCAGGAGAGACCACAGCTAGGCTGCATCGCTGGTAAAACTTAGGCTGATGGCCTCCATGCCTGCTAAAAGGGCGGGCAGTCTTGGTTTTCAACGGAACACTGTCCTGCAGCCGTGTCCGGGCTGGCGGCCTTTGAAAGGGCAGCAAACTGCTGCCCCTGACAAAGTGCTGTCTGGAGCGGCTGCTCCACCCTGTTCCATGGATGGACCGGCCCTTCGCCTAGGTGCTGCACGATCTCACAAGCTCATGCAGGGTGCGGCCCGGCAGCACAACCCTCCATGGAGTCCTATGGATGCAAGTGGTGATACTCGTGATGGCGCGGAAGCGCTACCACGAGTATCACTGTGGGTATCGCATGGTTACGGGCAAGGTGATGCAGTAGAGCCTGCCTCTGAATCTCACACTAAAATGGGGATGCTAAGTGGAAACCTGTAGGCGCAGGTTTTCCCATTAGCGTCAGCATTGTAATCTAGCCCTTTATCAGGGCCCTTATTTGTCTGGGGCATCACATTATCTCTCCTAGCCTGCACACAAGCACGCAAGAAAAAATTGCAGGATAAGCATTTATAAAAAGCTTGTCCAGTCAGTCAGCCCCGAAAAGGCTGTGATTGATTGGATAATGTACTTTCGGTAGGAAGGACACTGGGACACACTGTTTTTTTTTTATTTGCAATGACCACAGCACCATGGATCAAAGGTACTATGGCTTTCAGCACCTGATCCTGGTACGGATGTACAAGTATGTTGTGTGTCATTAATGGCTGTACTGGTACAGTGAGTGTCAGGCAGGGGTTAATAAAAATAAAATATTTTCTCCCTCTCCTATATATCTTTATTGGAGGGAGTGGACTAAATCCCATAGGATTTAAAGAGAAACAAGGTAGCAGTAATCCCCAGCCGGTGATGGGCTCCATAAAATCACTGGGTCTATGTACTGAAATTGTGCCATATCCCTAGTCATCCAGTGATTGGGTGACCAGGATAAAGTTGTCCCTGGTGTTCCAGTGCAAGTTCCCTATGCACCTATATCAGGTGCAGACAGCCCGACAGCTCCCTTGTGCTGGCGCCCAGTGATGATGTATGTCTCTGCATGACTGCTCAAGCGCCAGCAAATCAATACTCCATTCAGTCCTGTTATGGTAAGAGTGAATTGATTTTATTCAGATGTGCATCATTTGCTGTTCTATGAAGTGGTAGTACCTTAAAGTCTTGTTACAGGTATCAGACAATGCCCCTTAACCTGAAGAAAGTGATTGGGCCTGGTCACAACCTGGACGGTAAAGGCGAGAAGCAAATGGAAAACGTTTGTATCTGCCATTTCCTATTTGCGGCTCTCGTCTTTAACGTCCGTATTACAACACAGCTGCTTTGCCAGCAGCTGGAGACGTAATACTGTGAAGCCACAGGGTGATAACACTAGTAGCGATTAATGTGGCTGGTGTTATCTGCTCCTGGAGTCCATAGGAATCCATGGAGACGGAAGAGAGCTCGCGCAAATGAGATCCGGCCGGGGCGGCAGAGAGATACATGGAGGAACACTGGGAACTATGTGTTCCCCGTGTACCTCTGCCCAGAGTGCGAGGAAGTGGAGGGTCACGCCGCTCTAGGGATCTGATGTAAGTATGGGATTTTTGGGCTGGTTTACTTTTATATGTTTTGTGATTATGCACCAGGGTCTGAAAAACATTATTAATTTCTGAATAACATCAAAACCCAGTTGGAGAATGAGCAGGTTGGAATAGCTCGTTCTTTACCTGCTGGGGCCACATTAGGGCCTCCCATACAAAGTATAGGAGACGCTAATGAACAGCAATGTGAGCCTGTGTCTCGGATGGAATAGGATGGGTAAAAAATAAGCACAGTGCTCAATCTTTTATACTGTGCGGCTCGAGTGATGTGCTTAGCGTCCAGGTTGTGATCAGACCCCTTCTTTCTAAGAGGCCAGGATGAAATAATGCACGGGTATAAATTAAAACTAACTTTTCTGCTTTTAATAAGTTTTTGTAGTTAGAGATAACCAAGAAGCTAAATCAAACTTCTAACAATGCAGCTTCAGTTGCATCTGTGAGCATGTGAATTACACACTTGGTAGTCATGTTGTGCTGATATGCCTTCTCGCTGTCATATTATACTGCATCTTGCACACGTAGCATTATAGTTATATTCTGCAGTCAGACACATGGTTAATAGCAGTGTGAGTTTTTAGACAAAGAGCAAGAATAATATTTCAGAAAAGCAAAAAATAGCATGAAGTTGCAATGAGCCCTTCTTTAATTGGATCTCAGCGAAAAAATTATGTGACAAAAAATAGAAAAAGACTAGATTCATTATGTGAAGGACACTTTATCCTTCTGCTGTGCTGTGATTCAGCATGGTAAGTACTCATTCCTAATAGGTTCTGAGAAGAACATGAAATATTCGAATGCCACATCATCTAATGACTCCCTGTGCTCCTGTGGGAAGCCGTTCCAAGAGGTAGACAGTAACAGGAGTAGCTTGAAACATACAGACACCTCAAAAGTCATGCACAAATTTGTCTTAGGGCACTGTTAGTTTTCAGTGATAAAGACGCACGGAAGTTTGACCCAAACAAAAAATTATATTCAGACTTTAAAAGTGTTTCAAAACCGCAAATATACAATATATATATATATATACACACAATATACACGAGTATAGCAGTACGCAGTGATACCGTTTTTATTGGACTAACGCAACATTTAAAAGACAAGCTTTCGAGAGTATTACTCTCTTCCTCAGGTCAGTATAGCTTCCAGACCTGAAGAAGAGAGTAATACTCTAGAAAGCTTGTCTTTTAAATGTTGCGTTAGTCCAATAAAAAAGGTATCACTACGTACTGCTATACTCGTGATTTTGGCAAACTGGACTAACACGGCCTATCGATTTTACATCACAATATACACAATATACAAATACAATAAAAAACAGAAATATTAGAATTTGGAGATTGTTTTAAATGTAGTATTTTAACTCACCTGGTCAGATGCTAGTTTCTGCTATTTTTTGCATTTCCTGTCCTGCCCATTCATTTTTACACATAAGGCACGAAAACGTTGTAGATGTGCAATATTGTGCATTCATTATATACCTTTGTGTTCACACACATAAGCATTATACAAATCCATAGTTGCACAATCATACACATTGTCTCTCCACAAAAATTGTTTTTCTGGGAGGTGTTCCAAGATGGCGGCAGTAACCACGCGGTGGCATGGGAGCCCGCGTTAATAAAGAACTTGGGAATCTTGAATTGGACATTATTAATGGGGGGTATATATATATATATATATATATATACTGTATATGACGGTGTATATGGATGTATTCTATGGACATTTTCCTTGAGAAAGTCACAGTAGAGTGAAGAAACGCGTCAAAATTCTCATGTCCTGTATTGCTTTTTTAGAATAAAAGTTACCTATTTATTTTTATCAGTAGCCAGCCCCTTTATTATTCTCTTCCATGCTGCATCTTATCCTATTGTCCTATCTACAGTCCAGGTTGGCTCCAGCAGTGATATCAAGCAACATTCTGGCAGCTGAGTTAGTATACCTTATTTATGTGCCTAGACTGTTCTATGATCCTGTGAGCAATTGTCTAGCAGGGGTCGTCATAACCACATATATTTGCATTATTGCCCATGTGTATTCAATTTCTGTTTTTATTTAGAGTGATCCCTGTATAATTATTGTAGTGTGATTTTATGTGGTGGATGAAGATCTGAGGAGCTATCCTTCAGCGATTTTCTCTTTAAGATACATATATATCTATACTTTTCTTTTTGATCTCGGTTTCCATTACACTTTGAGTGATTTTATGTGATATATATATATACACTGAGTGGCCAGATTATTATGACCACCGCATCAGTACTTCGTTGGGCCACCTTTTGCCTTCAATACTGCGGCGATTCTTGTTGGCATTGACTCCACGAGATGTTGAAAGGTGATGCGAGGAATCTGACACCTGCCTGATGAATAGCACTGTCCAGTTCTGTGAGATTTGATGGTTGTGGAACCAGCTGCCTGATGGCTCTTTCAACTTCATCCTACAAATGGTCAATTGGATTGAGATCTGGTGATTGTGGGGGCCACCTAAGCAAGGTAAATTCTCCCTCATGTTCTTGAAACCACTCTTGCACAATACGAGCAACGTGGCATGGTGCATTGTCTTGTTGGAAGAAGACATCTCCATAGGAATACGCCATCAACAAGATAGGATGAACTTGATCAGCAATGATGATTTGGTATGTAGTGCTATTAAGATGTTGTTCCACACGAATTAAAGGGCCCCCAAACCATAACACTACCCCCACCAGCTTGAAGGGTTGTACTCATGCATGTGGGGTGCATGCTTTCATGCTGTTTCCGCCAAATTCTCACTCTGTCATCTGCATGATGCAACTGGAAATGGGATTCATCAGACCACATGACTTTTTTCCAATGCTCGACTGTCCAATCCTTGTGTTTCTGTGCGAATTGGAGACGTTTTATCTTGTTAACTACAGACGAACAAAGGTGTTCGAACAGGCCTTCGGCTTCCATAACCCATACGATGCAGTGTACGGCGAACAGTGCATTCAGAGATCATTTGAGAGGATCCCTGATTAAGTTCTGCAGTAATTTGATGCACTGTTGCCCTTCTGTTGTACCAGTCTTGCCACTCTCTGTTCTGCCCTAACATTGACTAGTCGCTGACGGCCACAATTCACACGTTCAGACCCAGATTTTCGGCTGACAGTCCAGTCTTTAAACACTTTAACAACAGCTGCTCTTGAACATATAACAAATTCTGCTGTTTTGCTGATACTCACTCCATGGCTCCGAGTGCCAACAATCATCCCACGTTCAAAGGCTGTTAAATCGCGTTGTTTACCCATATCTTCAGAAAAAAAATCACTTCTACTGTCGTGGTAAACAACCTGCTTCCCTATTTATCTTGTCACACGAATTTGAAACCAAAAAGCAAATTCACTCCTCATATTGGTGACTTTAATAATATCGACCTCTTTCGCAAAATGGTATGCCAAGAGATCGAAAAGATTAAACCGGAAAAATCACTCCTATCCATCCCCGAAAATCTTACCAGAAATGAGAGAATTGCATGGAAAGAATTACAACACAATAAGGAATTAGTCATAAAAAGATCTGACAAAGGAGGGAATATCGTTTTGATGCACAGTGACCAATATAAAGCGATGGTCTTAGAGATTCTACATAATGGCATTACATACACGAGGTTAGAAGGCGATCCAACCAAAATGTTTTCTAAAGAACTCGACACCTTTTTGCTAAATGGCCTTATCGATTCCTTTCCTGCATTTCCAAAGAGGACTATGAATTCATGAAACCAAAATCCCCTACCATCGCAACATTTTACGTGTTGCCAAAAATCCATAAGAAAAAGAACCCACCGGCTGGTAGACCAATTGTGTCTGGTAACGATTCCCTGACCCAAAATGTTAGTTTGTATTTGGATCAGATTTTACGGGAATTTGTTCACAGATTACCTTCTCTTCTAAAAGACTCAAAAGAAACACTAGCTACTTTTGAGCAAATACAGGTTCCTTCTTCTGCCTTATTATGTAGCCTTGATGTTGAGGCACTATATAACAGCATACCGCATGTACAGGGTCTCAAGAATATCGAAACTTTTTTGAAAAGGAAGTTTGAATCCTGTCCCGACTTCGTATTCTTTGTGTTAAAATTACTCAAATTTATGTTACATCACAACAATTTTTTATTTGAGAACACCTTTTATCTACAGTCTATCGGTTCGGCTATGGGCAATACCATCAATTTATACATAGCTGGAAACGCTATATAGACGATATTATCATTGTTTGGACATCTACCACCGACACTTTTAGAGAATTTGTTGACCATCTTAATAAGAACAATTTGAATCTAAAATTTACCCATGAGATACAGGAACAACGTATCAATTTCCTAGACATTACTCTCTATAAAGATCCAAGCGGTAAAATCTCTTCCTCCTTCTATCGTAAACCTACCTCTACCAACGATTTGTTGATTGGGATAGTTTTCACCCTCTACTACTAAGCAGAGGAATTCCGATCGGGCAATATTTGAGACGAGTTTGTAGCTCAATTGAAGATTTCAAAAGTAAAGTTAAATCTCTGAGACTTCTGTTTAGAGAAAAAGGCTACCCTAACCGTATTTTGAAAATGGCATACAATAAAGCTTTGTTAACTGACCATACTGACCTCCTATCAGCCCCCAAAATCATTAAAGATGACAGATTAATTAGATTGATAGGAATTTATGACACTGGCTGGAAGTCCGTTAGAAACATCTGTGAACGGTTCTGGCCCATTCTTACACAAGACTCCCATTTGACGTGTCCTTAAATCTAAACCCATGATGACAGCAAGATGCTGTACGAATCTTGGTGATCATCTTACACACAGCCACTTTCAACCCAATAAAATTCTTAAAAATACTTGGCTGTCTAAAGAGATTAGAGGCACCTACAGATGTGGTAGATGCAAGGCGTGTAACACCCACACATCTATAGAAATGCAAAAATCGTCTCTAATCATGACAATACTTCCCAATTCCCGATCCAACAATTTTTCAACTGCAATTCTAGTGGTGTCATTTATCAGCAGATTTGTGAATGCGGCCTTAAATATGTCGGGAAAACAATTAGACCGTTGAATGTCCGAATCTTGGAGAATTTGCGATCGGTAAGATACTCGACAGATACACCAGTGTCAAGACACCTTACGTTATGCCACAGAGGGTCAAGTACAAACCTTAAATTTATTGGCATTGAACAAATCATATTGGGCCCCAGAAAAGGAAATATTGATAAAAAACGGTGTCAACGTGAAGCCTTTTGGATACATAAATTAAATACGTTATACCCAAATGGTTTAAATGAGGGCTTCACCTTTACTTCATTTATTTGACCCATATTCTCATGCTTATACTGGTTTTATATTATCTTTATACTAGTCTGTCCTTATAATCATTTCTCCAGACTACTTGCTACCCCTACCCAAACTCCTATTTTGTAAGAGTCACCATTGGTCCCTAACATGTCTTATTATTCTTTTTCTTCACCACAGGACTTTGACAGCATTTTATATGGGACATATGCGTGGTAAATACTCTTATAGTAAAATATTACATTTTTCTTGAGCCAAACGTCTTCATGAATGTCGTTCTGGACATTAGTTAAGTCCAATATCATCAATGGTGTTGAATCAAATCGGCTTATTACGTCGCCTTTATTTGTCATCAATATATGTATTATTCAATTTCTGTACTGTATTTGATTATACACATTGTGGCCGGTTTTATCTCGAGTCATTCCGTACTACGCATCACCTATACCCTATGATTGGGTTGGCATGTGGGCATGCTGCTTCTAGCCTGCACATCTTATGTGTATCTCCGCATGGCAACCAGTTGATACTGATGCCTGATGATGACTTATTCCCTTGGACGTGACAGACAACGGGAACTTACACACTGGCAATAATCGACGGTCGGCGTTTTCTTGCAATTGATTATCAGGGACCGTATTATATAAATACTGCTTAAGGTAGGGAGCACTTCCACTCTTGAAAAAGCTGTGTTTTACAGCGAAACGCGTTGAGTTTCTCTGGTTTATTTTAACTGTATTTATGTTATTTGTTATGGGTGCTGTCCTAATTTAGGATTTGTGTGTTTGTCTCCTTCAATAGCTAGCTGGGTCATGTAAGCGGCACGAACCGCTGAGGTTAGCATAGGGTGGATCTGATGTGTGAGAATTTAATCTCTCTATTTTTTGACTATTTTCTATATACCCCTTGCTATTCCTCTATAAATAACTATAACTATGCCAGCTTCGAGCCCTATTCTCTTCACCCCTATAATTGATTGGGGTAGTACTCAATTGAATGATTCAATTCTTTACATTATAGTATTACTAGCAACATCGTAGTTTGTTACATCTTATTATTGAGGTTTTTGCATGACCAGCTTATAGTGTTGTATTTTGATTTTCTCTCATATTTTGCGATATTTATATCATGTGTTACCTCCCCTATATAACATAATAGGTGTGCTAGTAACGTCCAATCATGCACTCTGTGATACGTCTTTTTCATTTTTTCTATACGTGTGTTAGTATTTAGGAACTCAAAACCTATTAAAAGTTAAGTTTTAATTGGTACCCCTATTACATCCTGGTTGGTTGGTATACCAATCCTTTCTCTTCTTGTTTCCCTATTTATAATGGTCTGGCCCTCTAGCAACTTCAGCGCAAAATTATAGCTAATTTGCCTAAAAAAGTCAGGCAGTCATAATAATCTGGCCACGCAGTATACTGTATATATACAGTCATGGCCAAAATTGTTGGCACCCAAGATATTTTTCCAGAAAATCAAGTATTTCTCACAGAAAAGTATTGCAGTAACACATGTTTTGCTCTATACATGTTTATTCACTTTGTGTGTATTGGAACAAAACAAAAAAAGGGAGGAAAAAAAGCAAATTGGACATAATGTCACACAAGACTCCAAAAATGGGCTGGACAAAATTCTTGGCACCCTTTCAAAATTGTGGATAAGTAAGATTGTTTCAAGCATGTGATGCTCCTGTAAACTCACCTGGGGCAAGTAACAGGTGTGGGCAATATAAAAATCACACCTGAAAGCAGATAAAAAGGAGAGAAGTTCACTTAGTCTTTGCATTGTGTGTGCCATACTAAGCATGGACAACAGAAAGAGGAGAAGAGAACTGTCTAAGGGCTTGAGAACCAAAATTGTGGAAAGAAATCAACAATTTCAAGGTTACAAGTCCATCTCCAGAGATCTAGATCTGCCTTTGCCCACAGTGCGCAACATTATCAAGAAGTTTACAACCCATGGCACTGTAGCTAATCTCTCTGGGCGTGGATGGAAGAGAACAATTGATGAAAGGTTGCAAAGCAGGATAGTCTGGATGGTGGATAAACTGCCCCAAACAAGTTCCAAAGAAATTCAAGCTGTCCTGCAGGCTCAGGGAGCATCAGTGTCAGCGCGAACTATCCGTCGACATTTAAATGAAATGAAACGCTACGGCAGGAGACTCAGGAGTTCCCCACTGCTGACACAGAGACATTAAAAACCAAGACTACAGTTTGCCAAAATGTACTTGAGTAAGCCAAAATCCTTCTGGGAAAATGTCTTGTGGACAGATGAGACCAAGATAGAGCTTTTTGGTAAAGCACATCATTCTACTGTTTACCGAAAATGGAATGAGGCCTACAAAGAAAAGAACACAGTACCTACAGTGAAATATGGTGGAGGTTCAATTATGTTTTGGGGTTGTTTTACTGCCTCTGGCACTGGGTGCCTTGAATGTGTGCAAGGAATCATGAAATCTGAGGATTACCAAAGGATTTTGGGTCGCACTGTAGAGCCCAGTGTCAGAAAGCTGGGTTTGCGTCCGAGATCTTGGGTCTTCCAGCAGGACAATGACCCCAAACATACGTCAAAAAGCACCCAGAAATGGATGGCAACAAAGCGCTGGAGAGTTCTGAAGTGGCCAGCAATGAGTCCAGATCTAAATCCCATTGAACACCTGTGGAGAGATCTTAAAATTGCTGTTGGGAAAAGGCGCCCTTCCAATAAGAGAGACCTGGATCAGTTTGCAAAGGAAGAGTGGTCCAAAATTCAGGGTGAGACGTGTAAGAAGCTTATTGATGGTTATAGGAAGCGGCTGATTTCAGTTATTTTTTCCAAAGGGTGTGCAACCAAATATTAAGTTAAGGGTGCCAAGAATTCTGTCCAGCCCATTTTTGGAGTTTTGTGTGACATTATGTCCAATTTGCTTTTTTCCTCCCTTTTTTTGTTTTGTTCCAATACACACAAAGGGAATAAACATGTATATAGCAAAACATGTGTTACTGCAATACTTTTCTGTGAGAAATACTTGATTTTCTGGAAAAATTTCTGGGGTGCCAACAATTTCGGCCATGACTGTATATATATAAAAATATTTTATTTTCCTTTTTTTAAATCAGGATTTCAACACGGTCCAAAGTTGACCAGACAAACAGGAGACAAATCAGGACATCTTTATTGGAGTCAAAAAATGCAATGTTTCATCTCAAACAGAACCTCTCTTGCTTCAATAATGCTCACGTTTGGCTTGAGCAAGGCTCTGTGGGAGCCAAAATGTCACTTTATTTGACTCTAATAAAGCTGTCCTGGTGAGACTCTGGTGTGCCCTTCCATTTCTTTGTTCACAGAGTCACAGGTACTGTGACATATTCATACACTATGAATAAACACTCCATTCACAATCTTCCACCACAAAAATATACTCCCGCATTCATAAACACATTAACAAAAAGCATATACTGAATCTGACACTGTGTAAATGCACAAAAATAAGGACCTAATACATACACATAACTCTTTTATTGACTACATCTCAGAATAATAGCAGAAATTAGAGGGTGTACTCTCAAACTGGACATGTTACCCCTTGAGTTCAAGAATATGCAAGTGAAACCCATCACATGTTTTCAAAGACATGATTGATGGCCTTACAAACTATTTTTGCACACTTCAGCACATTATCCAGAGAGCTCCAAACTGCAGGACTCAAAATAGTCCAGGACTCAGAAATGGATTCCATATCTTACCCACACAATAAGAAGTGTATAATCATAATTCAGATAGATGAAAAGGGTACTTTACCAGCAATTGTGGTAGGAATTCCTAGATCAACACAAACAGAGAGGTGCTGCCGTGTAATCATTTCCTTAGGAAATAAAGAAATTAAATACTGAAATGGAGTTCAGATATATCGAGGTATGTGTTTGATCTACTTTTATACATTACATTGTACCAAAGCGCATTGGTCATTCCTTCTGTTACAAATCTTTGCAGGAAACATTTACTATATTAACACAGAAACACAGGGAGTATGGCTCCAAAAAAGCAATATGCATTTTTTACTTTTAGTTTAATTAAGATTCCCCATTGACAGATTCAGACTTATTCTTAAATTACATTTTGGGTATATTTTTTAGCAATGTTTACAATTTATCATTTCTGTCTACCTCCAGTCATCAAGAATTGATCACACATAAATGTTTAATAGATTTTTATATTGGGACATGATAGATTTCTCAAATGTATGTAGGCGGTCTAGCTATATATACTGTAAATGTTAATTACGGTGTAGCAAAACACCACAGTGAATAAATACAAGCCTGCATTTAGATTCTTTAAGGTCTGAATGATTTAATTATATTAAACACATTGTTGCTGTTGTCCTCAGTAGTAAGATGCAGCATATTAATGGTTTTCTGTCAGTAGGTGACAGATACCTTTTTATTTAACCTCAGCACAGACACCGTGACCTGCAAGTAACTCTCGTCCCTTTGCATTCATTTAAACACAACAAAAAAGGCAAACAGCATGAAATTCTGTGTTTCATGAATTAATAATCATTGCCAAGTGCATTGCTTGACCCTTTAAACTCTGTGAAATTAATATAAGTAGACAACCCGAATGCACTTGGCCCCTGAAGACGCTGGAAAGTTCACTTAAGCTTCCAAATCCCTTTAAAGTTTTATAAGGCAGCTTTTAAAGCAAGTTCTTTGTACTTATTAATGATGACAGGCAGCATTGCAGGAATTACCGAACCTCTGCTGACCTCTGACCCCGATACAGTGAAATACAGTCATCAAGGGAAATATCACAATCATTACTTGTATATTACACTGAGGTCCTGACTCCTGAAAAAGGCCCCTGAAGGCTTCTCAGAGGATGTCAGTGAAACAAGGAGCAGAGTAATCCCTCGGCACCCTCTTCCTGTCCTATTCGAGCCATTTAGCTATGTTCACCCTAAAGTCACAAGATGTTGTACTTGCTGGCATGTCTGCAGTGGGATTTGAAGTAATTTCAGAGTTTTCTTTTTGAGGGAAGATTTTCAACCCACAAAAGCATCGACTAATAAACACTTTGGGCTCTATTACATTCCCAACGCAAATCTTAACGCGTGCGCAAAAACGCATTAACGCGAGGGGCAAACCCCTTTGCGCTGAATGTTGTATTACAACGTCCGCGCAAAAAAATGCACGTTAACGTCTACTGCGGGCGGACCTGCGCGAACCCTTTGCGAGCGTACCGTTCTGCGCGCGTCCTATACTTAACATTGTGAGCGCAAATGCTTTTGTGCGCTGGTACGCGGATGGTATTACAATCTATGCTGAAATTTTAACGGACAACGTTTGTGCACATAATTTTAACGTCTTTGAAAAGCTGGTGGTAACGGAAAATCTGAAAGTCCTGGCCGAAACCAAATACACCAGCCTTGAAAAAAAAATACAGCAAAGTATAGTTACACATTCTACACATACCCAAACAATAAAATTGAGAAGTTGTGCGTGTTTTTATTATTGCTGCAGCATATATACTCAGATTGATTTTGGCAGGCGCAAAAACCTAATGGAAGACAATTGTGGTTCTTAATTCTGATTGGCTGAATCGCGTAAAAAAACAGTCCGCACACCGATTTCTGCGTGCAACGTTAATGCGCATGCGTTTTTGCGCGTCTTTTTTACTTGCGTTATTTTTTGACGGATGAAAAAATGCGCGCGGCTTGTAATACCAGCGTTAATTTACGCGCGTTAACGTTTAACGCTTCGTGCACAAATTAACGCGCTGCGCAAGCTTTTTTGCGCAAAGAATGTAATAGAGCACTTTGAGTGGTATTTTGTAGAGCATATTCACACGTGCCATATGTTCAAATCATGCCGGACATACCAGAGATGACATACTTACATGAACAATTTACAGAATAAATACGTTCTATTAATTGCACCATAAATAATAAATATCCTGTTTACTTTACAAGTTATGCCATTTTTAACTTTCTTCTGGAATATAAAATACCTATAGCTGCTGCCTTTTCCAGTTTTAAAGCAGAGTTTTCTTCTTTCTCTTCCACCATGCACAAACCACAAATTCCTTCTCCTTGCCGGGATCCAGGAAGATAAGGCATACCGTGCTCTCTATCTTCCAGGTCCAGTTTAAATTGATAAAATGCTTCTTTAACTAGGCCGTATTTATTAAAGCTTACTAAAAACCACAAGAATCACCCGTTAGATTAGGAATCTCAAACTATGGCTGCCTGGGTGTTTATTGCCTACAATTTCCAGAATTCTTTGACTGCAATAGTTGGGAATCATGGGAATTCAGAAACATCGGGGGGGGTTGAGATTCCTGCTTTAGAAGGATATAACATTTCTATACTAAACAGCGTCGGAATGAGCGGCCTGGCATATTGGATTCTGCCAAATGGCCAACACCCCTGAGGGTCCCTGTTGCCAGGCCATGCTGCACAATATCTCTTGCTGGAGCTAGTTTCATGTTCTTGGAGCTTCAAATCATGGTTTTAGTGAAGCTGATTGGCCTCAGACTCTGATATTACACCTGTTTTTACAATGGCGTTTAATAGCATGATATGTATTGGAAAGCTGGAAAAACACACTATAGGGGTTATTCAAAGAACACCGACTTGACTACGGAATTGCACAGATTGGTGAATTTCCCCATGGCCATTCGGCTATTCAGAAAGCTGGCAATTCGCCAAATATTGGTGACCTTTGGTGGCAGTGAAATCCCCATGGAGCAGCAATGGTTAATCTATTCAGAGAACACTGAACAGCAGTGAAATGCCCTGATGTTTGGGGTTTCATTTGGCAGGTTTAATCAGGCGAAATCCAAAAGTTTCAAGGTAAAAAAAATTCCCTGTTTTTCTTAAATATTTATTCAACCGTTCTTTTCATTTGCAGCAGAAAATATATTTATTTTTTAGGATTATTTTAGACTTTTTCAGGATTGTTTACGGAAAAAAACTCAGATTTTTTTTAAACTGCGTTTTTCTATCTTCAGACCTTTTTATAATTCATAGGACCTCATATTATTAACAGGCATGTTCATGCAGTAGATTTTTTTTAAAAAGACCTTTTAAAAGCTGCAGTGTCTATTTTTTTTTTTTACCCCAATTCAGCGGCTGGTCGGCTTTTTTCAGATCGATTTAGGGGATCGTCAGATGCATTCGGCAGGTTATGGGATCGATTCAGCAGTTTTTGCAGCAGTTTGAAGATGACTTTGGCGGTTTTTCGGATCTAATCAGTGGTTTTCCGATTCAATGGATTTGCGGCGGTTTGAAGATGCGATCGGCGGGTCGACTCTCTGCACTTTGGGGACCCTGCTGTGAATGCTGAATTCACCGCAGGGTCGGCGAATTTAACTTGCCTAACTGCGGCGAATAGACGAGCACAGAAATGTTGGTAACATTTCGGTGCTCTCTGAAAAACCCCTTCAACGGGTTGCATAATAGTGCAGACCCTTTTAGGTGTCCCCAGTGAATGGAGACATATTGTAAACGTTATTGGCAGGATTAATATTCGGAAATAGGTGCGACTAACTCAGGGTATTATTGATGATATGGCTTTTTTGCATCTATTGGTGATTTGTGGAGTCAGCATATATGGTTAAAGATAGCATTTACTATGAATCTATTGATGGAGACTGTATGCAGAAGGCAACAACCACATTTTATTAAATATTTTAAATAGAAAAGGTATTCATGTTTAACATTGCAGCTTGTGGCACACATTTCTAGCTTTTCTGTCAATACTGGGAACTCACACCAAACCAGGAAGTTTCTCCACTAATCTAAAACTGCTCATTATGAATTCTGAAGGGTAACCGATGCACGTTAAAGGAAACACAAGTTAACAGACATAATGAATAATAAAAATAATACAATTTTTTCTGTAATCTGTACATAAAAGAAAATACCTCTGTCCAAAGCATCTAAAGCAGGGCTTGACAAATTTGCTTTGAATCTAGGAGCCAGTTACAAAAGTTAGGAGCCAGGTTTTTCTTCAGACTAAGGCTAGAGTCAGATGAACGCGGTCTGAGCGCACTCTGCGTGCGTGCACAATGGACGAACGTTCTGACGGAAGATACTGTAGACACCACACGGTCCGTTTTTCTTGACGGACATAGAACAAAAAAGGGAATTATGGGAAACAAAATTAATATGAAAAATGATAGAAAGTGGTACAGGATATGAAAAGACATTTTGTGCCTCAGGGTGGACGTCGCAAATGCGGTCCGTCTGACATCTCCTCATCACTCACACAGAACGCTATGCGGATGTGGCGCACTCTGCGCATCCGTCCTAGCGGTTTTACGTTCTTGCCTAACTTGCGTCCGTTTGCCACGTGTGTTGTGCGTGCGCAGTTCTATGCTACGACCAGGGGACAAGTCCTGGGAAAAAAAGTGAGGGAACTCAGTCTCACCCAAGAATTCCACAACCCTCATTACCTGAAGAGAAAAAAAGTATGTGTATAGGTGTAATATATATACACACACACACACCCCGAGAATCATGTATAACCTGGCACAGACCCCCCAGAATTGAAATATAGGCAGACACAGACCCCCCAGAATTAAATATAGCCAGACACAGACCCCCAGAATTAATTATAGCCAGTCACATGCCCCCAGAATTAATTATAGCCAGACATATGCCCCCCAGTATTATACTTACCCAGCCTGAAGACCTCAGACCACGTGTTCTTCCAAGCTCAGGCATCACTCCTGTTTTCACACGCTTTCTCTCCTTCTGTGTTTTCACACTCTTTCTCTCCCTCTGTCTTTTCACTCTGTCACTCCTCTGTTTTCACACTCTTTCTCTCCCTCTGTCTTATCACACTCTTTCTCTCCCTGTCATTTCACTCTGTCACTCCTGTATTCACTCTCACTCCCTCCTGTTTTCACTCTCTCTCCCTCCTGTTTTCACTCTCTTCCTCCTGTTTTCACACTCTCTCCCTCCTGTTTTCACACTCTCTCTCTCCCTCTGTCTTTTCACTCTGTGTCACTCCTCTGTCTTTTCACTCTGTCACTCCTGTCTTTTCACTCTGTGTCACTCCTCTGTTTTCACACTTTCTCTCCCTCTGTCTTTTCACTCTGTGTCACTCCTCTGTCTTTTCACTGTCACTCCTCTGTCTTTTCACTCTGTCACTCCTCTGTCTTTTCACACTGTGTCACTCCGTCTTTTCACGCTGTGTCACTCCTCTGTCTTTTCACTGTCCCTCCTCTGTCTTTTCACTGTCACTCCTCTGTCTTTTCACGCTGTCACTCCTCTGTCTTTTCACTCTCTCTCTCCTGTCTTTTCACTCTCTCTCTCCTGTCTTTTCACTCTGTCACCCCTCTGTCTTTTCACTCTCTCTCTCTCTGTCTTTTCACTCTATGTCACTCCTGTTTTCACACTCTCTCTCCCTGTTTTCACTCTTTCTCTCCCTCTATATTTTAACTCTCACCCCTCTGTAGTTTCACTCTCACCCCTCTGTATTTTCACTCTCACCCCTCTGTATTTTCACTCTCTCTCCCCCTCTGTAGTTTCACTCTCTCCCCCTCTGTAGTTTCACTCTCTCCCCCTCTGTATTTTCACTCTCTCTCCCCCTCTGTAGTTTCACTCCCACCCCTCTGTAGTTTCACTCTCACCCCTCTGTATTTTCACTCTCACCCCTCTGTATTTTCACTCTCTCTCCCCCTCTGTAGTTTCACTCTCTCCCCCTCTGTAGTTTCACTCTCTCCCCCTCTGTAGTTTCACTCTCTCCCCCTCTGTATTTTCACTCTCTCTCCCCTCTGTAGTTTCACTCTCTCCCCTCTGTATTTTCACTCTCTCCCCCTCTGTAGTTTCACTCTCTCCCCCTCTGTATTTTCACTCTCTCCCCCTCTGTATTTTCACTCTCACCCCTCTGTATTTTCACTCTCACCCCTCTGTAGTTTCACTCTCACCCCTCTGTATTTTCACTCTCTCCCCCTCTGTATTTTCACTCTCTCCCCCTCTGTAGTTTCACTCTCACCCCTCTGTATTTTCACTCTCACCCCTCTGTATTTTCACTCTCACCCCTCTGTAGTTTCACTCTCTCATCCCCTCTAGTTTCACTCTCTCTCCCCCTCTGTAGATTCACTCTGTCAGTCCCCCTGTCTTCTCACTCGGTGTCCTCCTGGCCCATGTTGCTCTGTGTGTGCAGCGCGCAGTGTCACATGGCTACTGCTGGTAGCCGGCCATGTGACTGGACCCAGCCAATCATATGCAGAGGCATAGAAGAAGTGTGTGTATTGGCCGGGAGCAGCTGCGATCACGTGGCATTGCCGAACCATGGACACAATCATGCTCTGAGCCCTCCAGCGTAATTGCTCCAGTGACCAGGTGCGTTCCCGCAGCGTTCCCACTGCGGGAGAAGTGTGGGAACGCCGTTCCTCTGCGTTCCCGCAGGACTCGAGCCCTGGCTACGACGGATGTTAAACTGTGCGCCAACACGGACGTTATTCCTGCGTTTGTCTGACACGGGCCTAACAAGGCTATACTTTCAACGACTAAAGATACACTGATTTTTTTTTTAAGACTGAATACCAATACTCTTTTTTTTTACCCCTCAGGTACTCACCGACACATTTATTTACTGTGAGTTTAAATGCTGTGCAGCTCTGTTATACGCTCACACACAGCACATTACTGTATAACCGGTGCACAGCAATAACACTCACCCGCATACACACTGCACATTACTGTATCCCAGAGCTCCACGGTAATGTGCAGTGTGTGTGAGGGTATCCCAGAGCTCCACATTAATGTGTGAGGGTATCCCAGAGCTCCACAGTAATGTGTGCGGTGTGTGAGGGTATCCCAGAGCTCCACAGTAATGTGTGAGCCAATCCCAGAGCTCCACAGTAATGTGTATCCCAGAGCTCTACATTAATGTATCCCAGAGCTCTACATTAACGTATCCCAGAGCTCCGTGTGTGTGTGTGTTTGTCTGTCTCAAGAGCCAGTACCTGCAGTACGCCCTTCCGGTACCCCTGACTGGGTTCTCCTGTGCTGGCTGCCCAGTGCCCCCTTCCTCTCCTTTGGTTGGGATCACACTGGGGCAGCTGGGGGTGTCCAGGGGCTGCAGGGGAGGTGTGAAGGGATGCTGCCTGGTCCCGGGACAGTACGCTCCTTGGCCAGCACCTGACGCACATATGCCGCTTCCCGCGCCAAGCTGCGGCTCCCACACAATCTGTCACTGCCGGGTGTGGAGTAGTAGGAGCTGGAGGATGACCAGTGGGAGGTGAGCATGTGCAGAACAGACCGGATGTGAGGAGCGCGTTGTCAGCAGTGGGGAGAGAATCCCCACGATGCTCCTTTCATATCCAGTCTATTCTGTCTCCCTGCTCTGATATCATCAGAGGGGGCCGGTGTTCCGTCCGACCAGAAGCTTTACTTGATGGAACACCAGACGTCAGCAATCCCTGCTCCTTGCTGAGAGCATGGTGCAGCTTGCCCGTGCGGTCAGAGGAGCCTGACAAACCCGGGGTGCCAGGACAGCATTTCTTGTCGCCATGGCGACCTTGCGCCCGGAGTTTGTCGAGCACTGATCTGAAGAATCATCCTTCTTTAAAGGGATACTTTGGGGTTAAAACAGGAGGGGGTAGGAAACTGAAGGGGTTAAATAATAACCCCTCCTGACCCTCTCTAAAACTCCCCTTCCAGCTTTAACCTTTTAGCTTCCTTTTAAAACTTCTCTAAACCCAGGACTGGCCTCCCTGTACTCTTTTTGACTTGCCTCCAGCTTTGGATGTCACATGACTGCAGGGGGACTGGACACTACAGCAAATCTAGTGGTTCTTTGGGAGACTTTGATACCATTGGATAAGGCTGGGTCCCAAAGGTCGCCAAAACCAGAGCTCAGGTTCTGGGAAGACTATTTGGGTGACTGAATTAGCCCTCCATGCATCCCCCCCGGGGGAGAGGGAGCAGGGAGCTCAGAGCATTGTGACCACTCAAGTAAGATTTTTTTTGAGAAAGTATTTTTACCAGGAAGGATAGATTGAGATTTCTCTTGTTTTCAAGTATGTCCTGGGTGGCGAGTACGTACCGTTAGGTGTCTTGCCCAAGGACACTTACTGGAGAGGTGCTCTTGCCGGGATCGAACCTGAGTCTCCACAGTCTCTCTCCACGGTTATAGAGCAGTGATGTAACCTCTACTCCACCCAGCCTGTACTAGATTAAAATTAAATGGTCAAACTGTGTAGAGTGTCCCTTTAATAACCATTTATGCTTCCAAAAGCCATTCCCCATTTGAGCAACTGAAATTGCATCAAAGCATTTCTTCACAAGTCTGGTTTGGGCACATTACATCAAGTTTTGCAAATACACACTATCATTTATTTATGTGGTTGGCCTCTGACTGGAAAGCAATGGTAGAGGAGGAAAAACATCTCATTAATGAAAGGATATTATAGTACTTGAAAATGATACAACAGCATATAATAATAAAATATTTGAAGAATGAGTCCAAATGTGTATTAAGAAATCAATGGGCAATATAATATTAACAAAGTCTTTTTCCCAGAACAGTTCTTAGCTAACACATGACAGCAAATTATGAAACAAATAACATATTTTAGATTTTTTTTAGTATTATATTAACATTAAATGTTAGCTCTATAATACAAAGTAGCATTTTTCAATCAACCACGTAACACTGAAAAAGGAAAAGTCCTAGTAGTCATCATTTATGAATTATTAATTATTATCTTTATATATTATGATACTCATTTTATGGAATTTTGAAAGGGTATTAGCTATTGTAGCAAAGCTTAACCTGCTGTGAACATGTCAGTCAGCAATATTAATATCCAAATCCTGCACAGAGCCTACTATATACAGGAAATTCTGACTCATTCAATTTGAAAATAAATTCATATTTAAACATGTATAGCTACAGATGATAACAAAATATACCAATACTTTAAAATGTAGCAAGTTGGTTTGTCTACAGTCATGACACAATTACCGAAATGACAACCTACCAAACCTAGGGTACTATTCCAAGGTTACTGTTAACCAGAGCTGTTGCAAACTTACCAGAGCCATTATAGTCTATGGCAGTGGTTCCCAATCCTGGTCCTCAAGTACCCCCTAACAGGCCAGATTTTAAGCATTACCTTGGGGAAATGCAGACTGAATCCTACTATCACTGAGAAACAAAAATCACCTATGTTGTGCTTCAGATATCTGGCAAACCTCGCCTTTTAGGGTTATTTGAGGAGCAGGCCTGGGAACCACTAGTCTATGGAGTTGTTAAGTTTATAACAAGGCTGGGTAAGTTTACAACCATGGAATAGGACCCCAAATACGTTATGTACATTTGGAAAGAATCTTTCATGAGGCCAATTGGCAGTTCCTTTTCAGAAGCCTCCTTAAAGGAGGTGGGAACAGCAATAATAATATCAGCATCATCGCATTAGCTCCAGTTAGAATTATAAAAAGAGAGAACCATCAACTATGCTACCTGGAGAAATGCTAAATAAAATGGGTGCTTTTTGTCTAAAGTTGTAAGCCTAAGCCACAAAATGCAAAATTATATACTGTATGTAAATATCCAGAGTAATTTGCTCTAGAACAGTATTTGTTCCAAAGAGCTAGACCAGATCTGAGGTATTGAGGTCTCCGTAAACATCTGTATAACCAACATTTGTTGTGTGTCACCACACAGAGTTGGCCGCCATGATCAAACCAAGTGAAAATACAAAAAAACGGTGGGGGGGGGGTTGCAATACCAATACAATGAGGATATCACTCAAAAATGTTTAAAAAAAATGAAAAATGGTCAAGCAACTAACTGCACACTTGAAATGGACTAACCTTAAAGTCAGCAAAAAGGGGTTTGTGAGAGTCCGGAGAACAAACAACGACACTAGTGGCCTGCTCTACAGTGGGGCCCGCTCAGGTCTCACAATGATTTAGCTCGATTTTGCTATTACAGGGACAACTGCTCGATCGTCGGGGGTCAATCAGTACTGGCCACCCTTTCTGGGTCCAGCATTCTGATTTGCATATGGAGCAGATGTCCCTGTAATGGCACAATCGAGCTAAAGCCTTGTGAGACCTGAGCGGGCCCCACCATAGAGCAGGCAACTAGTGCCATTGTTCGTTCTCAGGACCCTCGCAAACTTTCTTTTTGCTCACTATAAATTTACAGGGTAATCCAGACGGGGATCCCTTGCTCGAGTTGCCTAGAGGGGTGTCAGTTATCAGTGGCGTCACTAGTGTTGGTGTCACCCGGTGCGGTAACTTATGGTGTCACCCCCCCTGAGTTTTACAGGTTTTTTTTAACTACTTTTACTCATAAGTCAGTACTCCCATATAACACTGAATGCTCATAATACACGGCGCACATTACTGTGAGGTTTATTGCTGTGGAGCTCTGTGATATGCTCATAAACAAAGTTTGGCAAACTGACAGAAAGTACAGTGCCTGTTCGAAGGCAGTGAATGTCCCTATTAGGGATGAGCTGTTCGGTTCGATTGGTTCGGAGTTCGATTCGAACAATCGCCTGTTCGTATGTTCGCGAACTATGAACATTTCCGCGTGTTCGCCGCATGTTCGCCCACAATGCACCACAATGCACTTTTCCACTGGCCTGAAGCTTGTAATTGGCTACAGCCTTCAAGACAGGTTCAAGACTATGCCAATCATGGCTCAGAGTCCTGATTGGGCAAATTTTGCCCAATCATGGGCTCACATAGCTAAGTACCGCAGCACACTATATAAGGCTTCACACAGCGCTTCAGCACGTGTTTGAGAGGAGATTGTTCTTGTGTTAGTGTGTGTTCTCACTGCCAGTCTGCCACCAGCTACTGGGGGGGTCTCATTTCTACAAAATATCTGGTAATTGTTGTAATCTTTGTGTTCTCACTCCCAGCAACTATTTTGGGGGTCAGTCATTTATACAAAATATCTGGGAATTGTTCTAATCCGTGTGTTCTCACTGGCTGCCACCAAGTATTTGGGGGGTCAGTAATTTCTAGAAAATATCTGGGAATTGTTGTAATCTTTGTGTTCTCACTGCCACCAACTATTTTGGGGGTCAGTCATTTATACAAAATATCTGGGAATTGTTCTAATCTTTGAGTTCTCACTGCCACCAGCAATTGTGGGGTCCCAACCCAGCACTCTTCCACAATACCACAGAGGGGTTACTTACGGTGTTAAGGGACTTGCTGCCACCAAAGGCACAATATTTGGGCGCACTGCCCCTGACGCCTATATTACCAGATTCATATCATTTTAATATTGGACCACAGGGTCCAACCCTGCACTCTTCCACAATACCACAAAAGGGTTACAGTGTGAAAGCACTTGCTGCCACCAAAGGCACAATATTTGGCTGCACTGCCACTGACGCCTATATTACCAGATTTATATCATTTCAATATTGGACCGCAGGGTCCAACCCTGCACTCTTCCACAATACCACAAAAGGGTTACGGTGTGAAGGCACTTGCTGCCACCAAAGGCACAATATTTGGGTGCACTGACGCCTGTACCAGATTCATATAATTTTAATATTGGACCGCAGGGTCCACCGCTGCACTCTTCCACAATACCACAAAGGGGTTACGGTGTGAAGGCACTTGCAGCCACCAAAGGCACAATATTTGGGTGCACTGACGCCTATACCAGATTCATATCATTTTAATATTGGACAGCAGGGTCCAACCCTGCACTCTTCCACAATACCACAGAGGGGTTACAGTGTGACGGCACTGTTGCCGACACTAAAGGCCCAATTTTAAAGCACCTATTGTTACTTTCATCCAAAGCCTGCATAAGTTTCACCATAATTTAGAAAAAAAAATCACAAAAATCATTGTTCTAATCTGTGTGTTCTCTCTGTCACCAACTATTTTGGGGGTCAGTAATTTCTACAAAATATTTGGGAATTGTTATAATCCGTGTATTCTCACTGCCACCCAGTATTTTGGGGGTCAGTAATTTCTACAAAATATTTGGGAATTGTTCTAATCCGTGTGTTCTCAATGCACCCAGTACTTTGGGGGTCGGTAATTTCTACAAAATATTTGGGAATTGTTATAATCCGTGTGTTCTCACTGGCTGCCACCAAGTATTTTGGGGGTCAGTAATTTCTACAAAATATTTGGGAATTGTTATAATCCGTGTGTTCTCACTGGCTGCCACCAAGTATTTTGGGGGGTCAGTAATTTCTACAAAATATTTGGAAATTGTTATAATCCGTGTGTTCTCACTGGCTGCCACCAAGTATTTTGGGGGGGGGTCAGTAATTTCTACAAAATATCTGGTAATTGCGGTAATCTGTGTCTTGTCACTGCCACCCATCAGGGGGTCTCACTGATTTATAGGAGGTTTCTGGGAATTGTAATCTGTGTCTTGTCACTGGCTGCCAGCTATCAGGGTGTCTCACTAAGTTTTACTAGAGTTCTAGAAATCTTTAATCTTTATACCAGAGTTGAATCAGAGTTCTGCAGCATATCTCCAATTTTTATAACAGAGTTGAACCAGAGTTCTGTATATATTTAATCTATACAGTTGTGTTCAAAATTATTCAACCCCCACTGAAATTGAGTGTTTTGGCCAGTTTGACATTGATTTTGATCATTCAGTCATCTTGCTTACAATTAAATCAAAGAGGCACGTGTAGGTCAGACAAATATAACATAACATTTATAATGAAATAACCACAAATGTCTTTTCTGCGCTCACATCATTATCAGTTTTATTCAACCCCCAAGTGACATTCAATCTTAGTACTTAGTACAACATCCTTTTACAGTTATAACAGCTTTTAAACGTGAAGCATAGCTTGACACAAGTGTCTTGCAGCGATCTACGGGTATCTTCGCCCATTCGTCATGGGCAAAAGCCTCCAGTTCAGTCACATTCTTAGGCTTGCGCACTGCAACTGCTTTCTTTAAGTCCCACCAGAGGTTCTCAATCGGATTTAAGTCAGGTGACTGCGATGGCCACTCCAAAATGTTCCAGCCTTTAATCTGCAACCATGCTCTAGTGGACTTGGAGGTATGCTTGGGATCATTGTCCTGTTGAAAGGTCCAACGTCTCCCAAGCCTCAGGTTTGTGACGGACTGCATCACATTGTCATCCAATATCTCCTGGTACTGAAGAGAATTCATGGTACCTTGCACACGCTGAAGCTTCCCTGTACCTGCAGAAGCAAAACAGCCCCAAAGCATGATTGACCCCCCGCCATGCTTCACAGTAGGCAAGGAGTTCTTTTCTTCATAGGCCTTGTTCTTCCTCCTCCAAAGATAGCGTTGATCCATGGGCCCGAACAGTTCTAATTTTGTTTCATCAGTCCACAGAACACTATCCCAAAACCTCTGTGGTTTGTCCACATGACTTTTGGCATACTGCAGTCGACTCTTCTTATTCTTTGGAGACAACAAGGGGGTGCGCCTGGGAGTTCTGGCATGGAGGCCTTCATTACGCAGTGTGCGCCGTATTTATCTGAGCTGAAACTTCAGTACCCACATCTGACAAATCTTTTCTCAGTTCCTCAGCAGTCACACGGGGACTTTTCTCCACTCTACGATTCAGGTAGCGCACAGCAGTCGAAGTCAGCATCTTCTTTCTGCCACCACCAGGTAGCGTTTCAACAGTGCCCTTTGCCTTGAATTTGCGAATGATGCTTCCTATGGTCTCTCCTGGTATGTTTAACATCTTTGCAATCTTCTTAAAGCCATTGCCCTTCCTGTGAAGAGTAATCACCTCTTCTCTTGTCTTCCTGGACCATTCTCTTGACTTCACCATGTTTGTAACCACACCAGTAAATGTCTAGAAGGAGCTGAGTATCACAGTCATTTTAAAGCTGCCTAATTGGTGCTTATTATGCTTTATTGCTGCTCCGTGACATCCACAGGTGTTTTCAATACCTGATTGAAAACACTTGAATGAACCTCTGTTCTTCAGAGTGGTGGTCTTTAAGGGGTTGAATAATTGTGTCAATGAAGAATTCACAAAAGAAACATTTACTACTGTATTACAAAACCAATTGATGTCATTTTAGTTGCATATGGTTCTTTAAAAAGTCCTTGTAGGATTTCATTCTGAATACAATTACAAATGTACACTAAATTAACCTAAAACCCTTTACAGCATTGGGGGTTGAATAATTTTGAACACAACTGTATATCACTCACCATGTCAGAAAGACCAAAAAGGACATGCAGACGCTCCCAGGCATAGATAAAAGGGCAAGCAGCCTCTGTGTCAGGAGGCTGTGCCTCTGGTCGTCGTGGACGTGGTGCATCCTCTGCAGGGGCACGCTTGTCCTTTCTAACTGGTGCTGGCCGTCTTCTTAAGCAGCAGCAACATACAGAGGATTTGGTGGATTGGCTAACCAGGCCATCCTCATCCTCTGAGTCCTCTGCCAGCAAGGCTTGTAATGGTTTACAGTCCACCTCAGCTGCCAAAGCATCTAATGCAGCCTCCATGTCCACAGCTACTCCTGCCATAGCCTCACTATCACACACGGAGGAGTCAGCTGAATTGTTTGACTACAATGACAGTGACATGCTGCTTGAGGATGCGCAGCAACTACAGTGCTCGGATTCAATCTCTGAGGGTGAGGAAGGGAATATAATCAACCTAGAGGAAGGGGGTGCCAGTGATGACACACAAATAACTGGCACTCCTGTTGCCCCAGCAGCTGCAGCATACTGCCAAGTTGGCTCCAGTGACGAGGAGATAGGGGCTGATGACAATGATGAGGAGGTCACTGACTCCACCTGGGTGCATGATCGAACAGAGGAGTCAAGTGAGGAGGAGGCACAACAAACACAAGGCACAACGTCCTCTATGACCAACCGTAGCACTAGCCAGTCCAAGGCTTCAGATGTCAGAGCTGCTCAGGTGCAGAGCGCTGTTGTCTCAAAGCACACATCCCGGAACTCTGCTGTCTGGGAGTTCTTTAAGAAATGTGCAGCAGACCCCACCGTTGCTATTTGTAATCTATGTCAGATGAGGCTCAAGCGTGGGAAAGACACCGGACGCTTGGGTACCACGTGCTTGAGGCGATATATGACCTCCTGCCACGCATCCCGTTGGCGCAAAACTTTGCGTAGGTCCTCCTCACCTGTCTCTACCCCCACTATATGTCCTGCCATGTCATTGACTCCAACCTCCACTGACAGGGATGATGCTACAGTAATGGATGTACCAGGTCCTTCCTCACAATGTGACAGCATCCCATCAGCTGAAGATTTACGCAGTCAGATTACGTTACCCCAGCTGCTGCAGCGTAAGAAAAAATATAGTCCCAACCATCCCCAAGCACAGCGTCTAAATGTCAGCTTAGCAAAATTATTCGCATTACAGCTGCTGTCTTTCCAGCTGGTGGACTCTGCTTCCTTCCGTGAATTTGCTGAATGTGCTGTACCACAGTGGCAGGTTCCAAAATGCCATTACTTTTGACGGAAGGCCATTCCAGCACTATACCAGCACGTGAAAGACAATGTTAGGGAGTCATTGGGAAAGGCAGTCAGCAGCAAGGTGCATGTGACTTTAGACACGTGGTCCAGCAAGCATGTACAGGGCCGTTACATTTCCTTCACGACACACTGGGTAACTCTGATTGTAGCTAGGAGGGATCCAAGATGGGGCTCTGTGCTGGAGCTTGTTCATCCACCAGGCCTCCAGAAAGCTGCTTGTATGAGGTCTGTCTGCTCCACCACCACCTCTCCCTCTTCCTCCTCCTCCTCCTCCTCCTTCTGTGTGTCTGGCGAAGTGGCAGTTAAACCGACACGTGACAGGGGCTACGCAATGGCTCAAGCAAAAAGATGCCATACTGTGCTTGAGCTGGTTTGTTTAGGGGACAGGAGCCACACCGGGCCAGAAATTCTGTCATCTCTGCAGGGGCAGGTGCAGAGATGGTTAACACCACGCCAGCTTGAGCTGGGAATGGTCGTCTGTGATAATGGCAGCAACCTTCTCTCCGCCCTACGCCTGGGTAAGTTGACTCATGTACCATGCCTAGCACACGTCCTAAATCTGGTGGTACAGTGTTTCCTAACCAGGTACCCAGGGCTGGCAGAGCTTCTCAGCCAGGCCAGAAAAGTCTGCAGCCACTTCAGACAGTCATTCCAAGCAAGTGTTCGCCTGGCAGAAATTCAAAGAGAATTCCACCTTCCCACAAACCGTCTGATCTGTGACATGCCCACCAGGTGGAACTTGACATTAGCAATGCTGCAGCATCTGCACAAGCAGCAGAGGGCCATCAACGAGTACCTGTGTGAGTATGGCACAAGGACAGGTTCAGGTCAGCTTGGTTCCCCCCCACAGTGGCTGATGATCAAGGATGCATGCACTGTACTGTCACCATTTGAGGAGAAAACGAGGATGGTGAGCAGGGACAGTGCATGCATCAGTGACACAATTCCTTTAGTGTTCCTGCTGGAGCACACCCTGCGGGGAATTATAGATGTGGCTCTAGATGTGGCTCTCAAGGCCACAGTCTTTCTGCAGACAGCATTCCAGCGGGTCCTCCTCAGATCAGACAGGAGGAGGAGGAGGAATATTTAAGTAGTGGGGGCATTGAAGGTGGAGATTCCTCAAGAGAGGGTTTTGTGTGCCCAGAAACCCAAGGACTAGTACGTGGCTGGGAGGAGGAAGTGCACGATGGGGTCATCCTCCTCATTGACCAGGAAGACTCGGAAACTAATGCAACCTCCAACCTATGCTGCATGGGCTCCCTTATCCTGCAAAGCCTGGTAAAGGACCCCAGGATTCGTGCTATCAAGGAGAGGGATCATTACTGGTTGGCAAGCCTTCTTGATCCATGATACAAGGGTAAAGTTTCAGAGCTCATCCTGCCCACACAGAGGGAGGACAGGATGAAAAACTTGAGGACGCTCTAAAGCGACACTTGTGTAACACCTTTCCAGGCACTGGTAGGTTACCAAGTGATGACACACGTGCTTCTGAGGCTGCGGATGATCAGAGGAATAGAGGTGAAGGCCGGGGCCGCTTAACTGATACCTTTTTAAAAAATTTTAGTCCACGACGCCCAGGGACGTCAAATGTAGGCACCCATTGCCAGCGTCTTCACCGTATGGTGCAGGACTACCTAGGTGCAAGGGCAGACCTGGATACCTTTCCAGCAGATGATCCACTGGCTTACTGGGTGTTGAGATTGGATCACTGGCCAGAACTTAGTAGCCAATATGCTATGCAGCTACTAGGTTGCCCTTCATCCAGCGTGCTTTCTGAAAGGACGTTCAGTGCCGCTGGAGGTTTTGTCACAGACAAAAGAGTGCGTCTGTCCACCGACTCTGTAGACCAGCTGACATTTATAAAAATGAATCAGTCCTGGATCAGCAGCTATCACACCCTGACGCTGAATGCTGATGTAACTGAATAGATCGAGGATCTCTTCTACATTCCCAAAACCTCCACCACATCACTCTTCCACAATACCACAGAGGGGTTACTGTATAATGGCATTTGCTGGCCTGGCACCAAAGGCACAATATTTGGGTGACTGACACCTTTACCAGATTTATATCTTTTTAATATAGGACAGCATGGTCCACCCCTGCACTCTTCCACAATACCACAGAGGGGTTACTGTATAATGGCACTTGTTTGCCTGGCACCAAAGGCACAATATTTGGGTGCACTGACGCCTTTACCAGATTTATATCATTTTAATTTTTTGGACCGCAGGGTCCAACCCTGCACTCTTCCACAATACCACAAAAGGGTTACGGTGTGAAGGCACTTGCTGCCATGAAAGGCACAATATTAGGGTGCACTGACGCCTGTACCAGATTTATATAATTTAAATTTTTTGGAACGCAGGGTCCAACCCTGCACTCTTCGACAAAACCACAAAGGGGTTACGGTATGACAGCACTGTTGCCGACACTAAAGGCCCAATTTTAAAGCACTTATTGTTACTTTCATTCAAAGCCTGCATAAGTTTCACCATAACTTAGCCAAAAAATCTCTAAACTTGTTCTGCACGTCCTAAATGGTCTCCTCTTTTAATACAGACTGCCGCCCCAAGCAGTTTTTTATGAATAGAATAAAGGAAAACCGTTTACCGTCATTTGAAATGTCATTTTTTTGTTTTTAAATGTTTCTATACATCCTACAAATCCGCCACTTCACGGGCAGGTTATGGGGACCTCCTAGGCACGATATTTGAAGGAATTTTTCGTTTTTATTTTTAACCCTTATTTCATGGAAAACTCACTTTCCCTTTAAAAACAATTTTTTAAAAAAAACTTTTTGTCCTTGTTTCCTGTCCCCCAGGGCACTACCCGGACCCCCATACACCTTTTATGGGAAATATCTTGCATATATGCCCTCTTGGAGGGCACTCTAAAAACCAAACTTTTGACTCCCATTGACTTTCATTGAGTTCGGTTCGTGTTCGAGTTCGAACTTTTGAAATTGTTCGAGTTCGAATGCGAACCGAACACAGGGGTGTTCGGCTCACCCCTAGTCCCTATAGAGAAGTAATGGTTAAATCTGTTCATAGACACCAAACAGCAAAGAAATGTCCTGATGTCCGGTGTTTTCATTTGGCAGGTTTATTCAGGCGAACGAACACCATAGGTTCCAATGTTAAAAATATTCCTGTTTTTATCCAATATCTAATAAACCGCTTATTCCTTTAATCCATAGTACAAAATCTCTTTATTTATTGATTTTATTTTTTTAGTATCTTTTAGGCATTTTTCAAAACAAAAACATTTATTTTTTCTAATAGCGGTTTTTCTTTTTTTTCTGTAACAGACCTTTTTATTATTATTCATAGGAACTTATATGTTAATTCCAGACATTTTCGTTCAGTAGTTCTTTTTAAAACAGCAGGCGACAAGTTTGCGGCAGCGTTCGTTGGCTGATTCCCTGCACTTCAGGGACCCTGTGGTGAATTCACCGGGGAAATTTGATTCCCTAAAGTGCGGGGAACAACAGAACATTGAAATGTCTGCATCATTTCGGTGCTCTGTGAATATCCTCTTTGTGGTGTTTTTTTTGCCACCCCCAGGAAAGTTCCAGCCTAGGCCTTGCCTACCCAGGACATACTTGAAAATGAGAGAATTCTCAATGTATCCTTCCTGGTAAAATATTTTTGTGTAAAAAAAAACAAACAACATTTAGGGTGTCACCCTAGGGGATGGTGTCACCCGGTGCAGGCCACACCCCCGCCCCCCTTGCGACGCCCCTGTCAGTTATAGCCTCCTGACGAGGCCTAGCAAGGCCAAAACGATCGTTGGGGGTTGTTGCATCTCTCGTGCAGGGATGACATCCTGTTGTTCGTTCTCAGAACCCTCACAAACTCTTTTTAACCCTAAAGTCAGCACTTCCACTTTTCACCATCTATAAATATATCAAAATATTCCTGCTACATATGGCCATGGCCATGATTTCCAACATAACTAATTCCTGATTTCTAACATAACTTGTTACAGTCTTCAGAATTCTTTCTGCTGGACATTTAATTTTATTTGGAGAGGGATTTGGTTTGAATATCCACAATTTGTATTGATTCAAATTAGCGCGAATTCAGCCAAATATCAATTTAGACTGGATCAAACTGCATACTGTATGGGGGTTATTCAAAGAGATCCGAATTGTGGCCGAAAGGTAACCCAACACTGAAATTCAGCGTACGGTTACCTTTCCTGGCCATTCGGCTATTCAGAGAGCAGGCAGTTCGCCAAATCTTGGCAAATTTCCTGCTCTTACCGTTTAATATTATATTCTGCAGTTAAAAAGTCTCTTTATTAATAGATTTTTTTAGGATCGGTTAAGGGTTTTTTTGCAAAAAAAATCCAGTTTTTTTTTTTTTAAATCATCTTTTCTTTTTACTGTAACTGCCCTTTTTATTATCGTTCATTGGATCTTATATGTAAATTCCAAGCATGTACGTTCAGTGGTTTTTTTGCAAACAGCGTTTCAAATTTCAAACTTTCAAGCATACAGTTTTTATTTTTTTTCACCTCGTTCATCTGCGGTGTCGGGTTTTTGCTCTGCGCTGTGATCGGCGGCTAGTCGGGTTTCTCCGGTGTGTTCGGCGGGGTTAATCCAGCTGTTTCTGCGGGTTTCAGCGAGTGTTCAGTGAGTGTTCGGCGGGTTTGCGGCTGGTTTGCGGCTGATTTTCCCAGCAGTATGGCGGCCCTGTGGTACTTGCTGAATACACCGCAGGGTCGGCGAACTAGGATCGTGCCGCATTGCAGGGAATGAAAAGTCACCGAACGTGAATAACCCTGTATGTCTAGTTTCTATACTTGGTATGGGAATTGTTAATGGGTCAGGATGAGGAAAACAAACTGTTCCCTGGTAGCTAAGCTCACTATTCGCAAATCAAACCAGTATTCAAAATTAAATAAGGACTCTGGGACCTTAGACTTAAGAGATTTTGCTCTTGCAAAAAATATTTAAAATAGCTGAAATTAAATGGCTTAAAAATCCTTTACTTAACCTCTGATCCCACAGTGCATAGGGGGGGGGTGCAATCTGCCTCCTCCTCTGTCTGTATGCAGAAGAACACTATGAACAAATAGTTCCATTTCCTTCCGGGTCTTTGGAGCCACCTTGCTTACAGGAGCTCATACAGAGCTCACACAGGGGCACCCTTCTTTCCATGGAGTACTATGCATACTATGTGCGTACTACATGTATCCACCTAGTCTGACATATATACAGATTTAACCTTTCCTTATCTCTGCTAATTCACCTTTGCATGACTATTAATTATTCCGATTAACTGAGTACCATACAACGGATTCCCATTATTTATTTTATAACTCTCCATCTAGCATGAAAGGGCTACTTTACACTCTTCAGGATACAGTGTTCTTTCTTTTTTTTTTCCTTTTCGCTAACAGCCTCTAATGTGCACCCCCGCACAATTTTACCAGCCGGTCTGAAAAGCTCTCATTCTAATTACCTTTTTCAGTTTTCTCCTCTCTCTCCCTAGAGATGTCTCAATTAGTGTTCCCTATCCTAGTGCCTCATCACCTCTCAGATGTGAGGTGGGGCTGGATGGGACTGAATCCATGCAGAAAATAAATGAGCAGGCATTCTTGGAAGGTGGTATGATTTTACAAACTGGTGCACTTTTAATAGATGATAAATGCACAGAAACAGGAATCTTATTAATGCAGCAAGGTTTGATTTGTTTGGCAGGCGGTGTGCATTCATTACGGTAACATTCAGTTTTAGATGCAGTGCCCCCCTACAGGCAAAGAGTGGAGGCTAATTAGCATTGTCTTGGTCAGAAACTAAGAATTAACTCTTGGTTTCAAGGCCAGGTCTCGGGGATGTAATTTACTTTTGTCTACAATTACATTTGTAGTTAATTACAGAAACCTTTAGGACAACAACATGTAAGAATTATGTTTCCCTTATTTCATTTCTGTAAAACCCGGTAATGAAAATTTGCATTGAGTTATTACATTATGATTAGCTTGCCGTTACTAGACTCTGCATATTTGTAGTGCCGGCGGGCAAAATGAAAACTGATACAGCTTCAAAAACATTAAATACTATCGGTAAATATTAAGGAAAAAAGTTAGAGAAATGAGCAAAACATACCTGACATCTACCTGTCAAACATGAACCAAGTACAACCAGTTGAAAAACAGGTAATCCAGGTCACTGTACATCTTAGTTAAAGGAATGTTATTTTATTGGTCCTATGTGTACTTCCAATGAATAATTTTATGCAGTGTCAAGGGTCTACTGGGTGAGCTCAGCAGAGTCCAGATTAGGGATGAAAAATAAGGGTTTATTGAATAAAGTATACAGGGACTAGGCATAAACATAAACACAGGAGGTTAGGCCAGATAATGTGGATGGCTGGACAAGGCAGGAATAGGGATGGACTGAGGATACACAGAACAGCAGGAGAAAGATGACTCACAGGATGGAGATATCTGGTCATACAAAGGTAGGCAAGTATGAATAGACAAGATACAGGAACAGATAGAAGACTCACAGAAAGTAACACAAGACAGCAGGACCTGAAAAGAACGGACTGGATGGCAAGCTAAAGGGCACTGGAACAGGCCAAAGGCTGGAGACGCAGAACGGGGGCCACAGACTTGAATATTTGAGGGCATCAGCTGAGGGAATGGAGGCTGGTGGGCAACAATGGAAGGCATGGAAGGTTGAGGGCAACAGAGGAAGGCATGCAGACTTCAGGGCAACAGATTAAGGCACAGAGGCTTGATGGCAACAGCAGAAGGCATGGAGGCTTGAGGACAAAAGCAGAAGGCACAGAAGCTTCAAGGCAACAGCGGAAGGCATGGATGCTTGAGGACAACAGCGAAGGGCACAGCAGAAACATGGATGACTGGCAGAAACACAGGTAGGAATACAGCTGGGCTAGGAAGCAGGTAGAAAGACAGACTACAGGACCGCATAGAAGAAGACGTCTCATAATGCTTAAGCCCTGAGAGAAGGGAGTGGCTGTCTTAAATACACAATCCATCAGGGAGGTGACTGGCTGCACCTGTGGTAGTTCCAGACCAGGAGTGATGTGATGAAAACCCAGGATGGAACACCAGGCCAGAAGGTTGCAAACAGGATATACTGCAGGCCTGGACTAGATTTTTCAAACATGTTTTCAAAGTGCTATCACGCTCAGGTGGCACTGAATGCTGGCATTGGCCTTCTTGTGGCGACTCCATGTTCTGTGATAAGGGGCATGACAATACTTTGGCTACGTCTATTCTTGCATATTGTCAATTGGCACTAGATCCTAATGATGACCAAGATTTGTTTCTGCCGATACCTGCTTTGTTTGCCGCACACCAGAGATCGATTAAGGCATGACAGTACTAAGACTTCAAACCTTCAACACTAAACACTACTCTAGTGAAAGGTGTGGGATAATGGTTGGGTTTAGGCTAAGTGTAGATTTAAAGTTAGGAATATACTGTAAAATAGTGATGGTTAGAGATTACATTTAGGTGTCTATTTATGGCCACGTTTAGAGTAAAAGGTCAGAGTTCAGTATTGAGCTTAGAGTTATAATTGGGGTTCATTTGGGTGTTAGGGTGACCGTTCGATATATGGGTTATGTCTAGTTAGGATTAAACAGAGTTTCAATTATAGTTAGATTAAGAACGTATTTCTACTTGTTTATTTCGTTTCAGCATTGATTTAGAGGATATTTTTATACCAATCTAACAGAGTACATTGTGGGTTTGGGAAATGTTGATGTCAACTATGAGCCACCATTTTGTAACTTTTCACTATATGGTTTATGGTTTATACAGAAAAATAAATATTAACTGTGGTAGAAACAGGACATATAGAGATGTTCTTAAAATGTTTGTCATAATAGTGTGCCTTCCTCCCACAGACTTGATCTGTTTATACCTTTTGGGTGAAAAATTAACAAACGGAGACTTTGGTCTCTTCCTTTCACTTTGGCTATCTGGGCTAAGAGGACCAGCTACTGTAATGCCAGGTCAACCAGCAAGAGGCCAGCATGCTCAGTATGAAAGAGGCCCAGATACCAATCTAGAGTAAGTTAAGGTGACAACTGACCACTGCTCCAACTAACTACTTCTCAAGCTTCAGCTGAAATTGTGGAATCTGCAGAAAAAAATCGTAGGATCCCTAACGTATCAACTATATCAGTCATTATAGTGAAAAACAAGGGGGGTGTTTGTGAGGGTCCTGAGAACGAGCAACAGCACAATGGCCTGCTCTACGGTGGGTGCCCGCTCAGGTCTCACAAACAAGGTTTTTAGCTGAAGGATGAATTAGAAAATGTGTATATATATATACACTATACAGTGTGGGCGCCTATTAGTGGGTGATCAGTTAAAGTGCTAAGCGTGGTGCTAATAAATAGTCAAATGCTGCCTATAGCATGGTAAAACACATAGAAAACAACCAAAATATGTGTCAAGACAAAGGTAAAAAACAGAAAACCATACGGCGCATCCAAATCAATTAATGAATTAATAAGTTAATGTACATGTAAAATACATAAAAATGTTATTGTAAAATTCATAAAAATTGTTGGAAAAAAGAAGAAAGTGGTAAATATCGTTAAAAATGTCTTTTAAAACATCATTTAAAGTGCATAGAATAATGTCCAGATCTAAAGTCAAATGTGCAGAGGAAAGTGCTCAAGTGTATAACAGTTCAATACTCAAAAATGATGATGAAGGATGATGTGCTGATCTTTTCTAAAGGTTTTTAGCTTGCTTGTGCCATTACAGGGATGAATTTTCCATATGCAAATCAGCCTGCTCTCACCCAGAAAGGGTGGCCAGTGCTGACTGCCAAGGACGTCATCCCTGCACGAGAGGTGCAGCAACCCCCGACGATCGTTTCGGCCTTCTTGGGCCTCGTCAGGAGGGTATAGCTGACACCCTCTAGGCACATCAAGCAAGGGATCCACGTCTGGATGACCCTTTACAATTATAGTGAAAAACAAGGGGGGTGTTTGTGAGGGTCCTGAGAACGAGCAGCAGCACAATGGCCTGCTCTACGGTGGGTGCCCGCTCAGGTCTCACAAACAGGTTTTAGCTTGCTTGTGCCATTACAGGGATGAATTTTCCATATGCAAATCAGCCTGCTCTCACCCAGAAAGGGTGGCCAGTGCTGATTGCCAAGACGTCATCCCTGCACGAGAGGTGCAGCAACCCCCGACGATCGTTTCGGCTTCTTGGGCCTCGTCAGGAGGGTATAGCTGATAGGATCCCTTACGTATCAACTATATCAATCATTACTCCGGGGGATAAAATATTTGCGAACAGAATGCTCTGGCTGTACTCCCAGACAATACTGGACCTAGAGGTCACATAAGTGGCTGCTGTTTTAGCTGTAAGAGGGATAGCAGCCCTGTAATAGAGGGTATCCTATGAAAATGACTCATTAAGTAATTTGCGTTAAACATGCAAAAGGGCACATAAAAAAGATGTGTTAAATGAAAAAGACAGCACAACAAAGCAAGCACAGCCTCCTGCAGCTTAGTGGTATTAGCTGCAGGTGTACAAGGACAAGGTGATGAAGGGTCCCTATTTACACACTAGGCGCGGGACAGCAGGATCGGCTTGACTGGGCACCTTCTCATATGTGAGGAAGAGAGGTTGAACTGAAGAGCGTGCAGCAATTCTATAACAGAAGATTTGCCCTATAAAATCATCCAGGTGCTACCGAGCCAAAATCATGTCAGCTGAAATATTCTCTATAATTTTTTATTGTTTGACCTTATATCTATGCAACGAGAAGCCTTTTCACATATGTATCATCTAGATGTGTTGTTTGGCCAGAGCGCTTAAAAGTGATTTGTGTGTCTTGCTTTATTTTCACTGTTTTAAGGTGACATTATGCACTGTTGAAGGTGCTAGTCAAGTATTTTTGTTGACTGTATTATTGAACACTATCTAACCACATCTTGTTTTACATTTGGACAATGTATTTAACCATACTCTTTACTGTCCTTTCTACTGTAGTTTTTACCGTAGTTGTCTAGTTCTCAGCATAGCTTTAAATAGAGTTTCCAGTGGTGTTTAGTGTAAAGTTTACTGTAGTTTCCACCCATGTTTCAGTTGAAGTTGTCCAGCATTGTCTTCTAGAGTTGCTTTCACTGCAGTTTGTATGGGAGATGAGACCAGCTCTTTCAAATTTGGCGAACCATATTCACTAGTGAAACAAGTACAGTTTATGCTTTTTTACGGAAGGATAACTGCCTTTCACTCTTTGCAGGACCTTCACTCGCTGCTGTTAGATTTCCCTAAGGGCCGTTCACACCTGGGCGTTTTGCAGCGTGTTCCTGCGTGCTGTAAAACGCCCAAGCACGGAAATCCCATGATTTCCTGTGGGGTCTGTTCACACCTGGGCTTTTTACAACGCACAGGAACACGCTGTAAAATGTCCTACGCCCAAAGAAGTACAGGAGCTTCTTTGGGGCATATTGCAGCGTGTTCACGCTGCAGTCTATGGCCGTGAACGCACTGCAATGTGCATTTTTACGTTTGTGTGATACGCGCGTCAAAAGACATGTGGATTGCATGTGTCAAAAGACGCGCAGGTGTGAATCCAGCCTTACAGTGAATTTCAGCCCTTTATTAACTACCCCATTATGATTTTTTCTCTTTTTTTCTCAAAGATATACAAAAACATTGTAGATACAATGTAACCTAAATTGGTGGCAATATATAAATTTATGATGTAGTAATTTTCTCAAATAATTGTATTTTATTTGATGCACATAACAAAGTTTTTTGTATATGCAGGTGAGTATGGGGCCCTATTACATTGATAGTGCTCACCTGTGTACGCGTTAACGTTAGTTCTGGTTGCCCTAGCGTGGGCGCACCATATTACAATCCAAACGCTAACGGTTTAAAAAAGCTGTCAGCGATTTGGATCTTGTGCTTTTCAGCGCAAGCTTACTGTACTTTGCGCTCCCTATACTTAACATAGGGAGCGCAAAGTGTTAGTCGACGTTAGGATTACAAAGTCCTAACACTAATTATGTCCTGCTGTGATTAACTCGAAAGTTAAGAGCTAGGACCAGGTGCAAACTCATTCCACTTCTGCGGAATCAGTCGGCACCAGCTGGAACCCCCCCAAAAAATTGGATACTCGCCTCCCATCCCGTGTGGAGAACAGCGGTTCCAACTGCCTCTTCTTGCCACTGGTAGCAGAGAGAGACTGGGGGGAAAAAGTCCCACAGTCTCCCTCTGTAGATTACTACGCCGAACCTGCTGGATCTCACGAGGAGAGATCCTGCAGGTCATGTGACGGCGACGTTAGCTTCAATGGAATCCTATGGACTCCATGGAGGGGATGCTCGCAGCGCCACTTAGCGCTGCCGCAAACATTCTGTGGCTTAGCGCCAGGTTACGGTGCAGGCTGCTGGATTAGCGCCTGCACCATAATATCATGCTAAAACGGGGACGCCAGGAACAAACCTGCAGGCGCAGTGTTTTCTCCTTAGTGTCCCCGTTTTAGCGTGACGTTTGTAATACTGCCCCTGGTGTTTTAAGTAGAGAAAGCGGTTTAAAATCTTTGGACAGTGATAGTGATAAAAAAATCGTGCGTGTTAAGCTTGTAACTCACTGCAGTCCAGTGCTGGGGGACACCCAAAAACCCCCTACAATACACAAATATATGACAACATGCACAGGCACAATTATGTATGTCACCAAAATATCCTTTGGAATTTGATCCATCTGCAAATCAATCAGATCAAAGGATAATATAGTGCAGTATTTTTATTGCAAAACTAAAAAAACAAAAACAAACTCACAAACAACTAGCACATACAAAATATGCATATGCGTTTTTGCCACAGTGGCTCAAACCTTCCGATCGTACACTCTCCTTCTCCAGTCTCCAACCCTGACATGTGGAAGATGGCCGGTTCAGTGTGATCCAAGGTATTGTCCACCGGTCAGTCATAAGAGCTCACAATCGCCCAGCTCAATGCATTTCATGAGATACGTCCCACTTCCCCAGGAGCATAGAGTCAAATAAGCTCAGTCTCTCTTAAATGCTAAAAAAAAAATTCAATCAACAATTGATTGAACAGTTTTTTTTTTTAGCATTTAAGAGTGATAGTGACACTACATTGTTTTTAGTTTTATTATTATAAATTTACTGCTGATTATAAGGGGGTTATTCAGAGAGATCCGAAATGTAACCGGACACTGCATTTCCACGAACGGGGACATTTCGGGGCCATTCGGCTATTCAGAGAGCAGGCAGTTTGCCAAATTCTGGCCTGCTTTTACGGTGCCTGTTCGAGGGCAGTGAAATCCCCTATAGAGAAGCGATGGATCGTCTATTCAGAGACACCAAACAGCAGGAAAAAGTTGCTAAAATGCCCTGCTGTTCGGTGGTTTCATTCGGCAGGTTTATTCAGGCGAATTCCATAGGCTTCAGTGTTAAAAATATTCCCATTTTAATTCAATATCATTAATTAATATTATTCTGCTGTGTAGAGTCTCTTTATTTCTATATTTTTTAGGATCTTTCAGGCATTTTTAGGGATTTTTTCGGCAAAATTCTTTTCCATTCTTTTCTTTTTTTTTTAATCGTTTTTTCAATCATAGGACCTTATATGTAAATTCCAGACATTTTCGTTCAGTAGTTTTTTTTGCAAACAGCGTTTCAAATTTCAATCTTTCAAGCGTACTGTTTCTTTTTTTTTTTCACCACGTACGTCTGCTTGTCGGGTTTTCCGGCGGCTACTCTGCTCTGTGATCGACGGCTAGTCGGGTTTTTTCCGGCGTGTTCCGTGGGGTTTTGCAGCAGTGTTCGGTGAGTGTTCGGTGAGTGTTCGGTGAGTGTTCGGTGAGCGTTTGGTGAGTAGTTGGTGAGTGGCGAGTGTTCTGCGGGTTTGCGGTGAGTTTTCCCTGCACTAAGGCGGGCCCTGCGGTGCTTGCTGAATACACCGCAGGGTCAGCCAACTAGAATCGCCTAATCGCCCTGAATTGCGGGGAACGAAAAGGTCACCGAACGTGCAGGGACTTTTCGATTCTCTCTGAATAGTCCTGTAAGTGTTCTCACTTCTTGCTGCTAGTTGTCACACTTGGTTATATTGCTTTTTTAATGAACTCTTAGAGCTATTCAAGTTTGCATTTAAAGAATAATATCTGCCTGTGAAACTTTTGAATGGAAAGTAAAGTGATTTTGTTATGGATTGATCCTGCGGTCAATGTACCACGTGAAGGACTTCTTAGTAGACATCAGGTTGAATTTATGTATTCTACACATTGATGCACAGAGCTGATTAGGTATAAAATCTTATTTGTTAGTTTGTTCTGTACAACTTAAACTTTTCGAATAAGTACAATGAGGGAACAGTTCTTGGAAGCACAGGTTTTGCTGAGCATTAGCTTTGCTGTTTCTGCCCTCAGGATGCATGGGTGATAATTCTATCAATTGTGCCCATTTATACCAGGCTTGGAATCATCTCTGCAAACCTTGCAGCTGTTTCTGAGTAATTCACACAGTAATTAAATTGCTACATGCTGTCCCCGGTTTTCTTTTCTCCCCCCCCCCTGTTTAAATTGCTATGTGTATGTATCATCTTGTGCTGGGAAAAAAATGACAAGTATGAATAATTTATTATACTGTATCACATATATATGTAAGTGTATTTGCTGTCATTACCTAGTAGGCAATAGTAGATTTGCTGATTAGAAGCATCTCCAAGTTTTTCCTACGGCACAGTAATGACTCTGTACATTCTATGCACTAACATTAGGCCAGCTGGTTGTATTTTGTTAGAAGTGCCAAAGCTTTGGTATCATGCCTGTAGCAGTATACCTCACCATTTTGCATGGAATAATTTATGATACACAGAAAGTCATGGTAATCTTGTACTCAAGGACACAGGTAAAATGCCCCCAAAAACAGTATATTCATGAGAAGGTATTATAATTAGTGAATAAATTATATGCATGTAATGAGATTGTCAGGGATCTGGAAGTGGAACCCAGGATAAGGAAGTTAGGAGATGATGGCGTGGTTCCAAGGGATGATCCGATAAGGGTAGTCTAAGCGTTCCGAGGTCGAGGCTGGCGGCAAGAGTCAAAGTCGTATTGGCAAGCTGAAGTCGGCAACGTGGTATCGATGGGTGAGGTAGGAGGATACAAGGGTAAGTCCAATAGGATGGTCCGAATGGAAAACAGGGATAAGGTAACTGGTAAACAGGAAGGTAAGGGTTTACTTGGTTGGAGTTCTTACTACAAGGAAAGCACAAAACGAATGAACGTCTTAGTCCTGGCACTCAGGGGTTTTATAGGGAGTCAGGAGCCAGTCTCGCCTACCCACTAGCCTCGCCCCTTCAGTCCCCTTCCTCCATGATTGGAGCAGAGGGGGAGATCCCCAGCGTCACAACAGATGCCACTTCGGCCATGGATGCCGAGGCCACGCCCCCACCCGATCCGCTGTGCGCACGCTGACTTGCCCGAACGCTGGAACCGCGAGGAGGTCTCGTCATTGCGATGGGAGGAGAACCCTGTGGCCGGTGCCCGGATCCAACAGCCCACACAACTCGACCGGGAAAGCAGCGTGTTTCCCCCACGCCATTCCGGAGGATGCCAGCGGGACCCCGGTGGGTCTGGAGACTCGGGGAAGCGGCCTGGCATCTGCCGGGACCTGACAGAGATGTATGTTGTACACCCAGGATATAGTTTGTCCATTGTCTTTAGCAGAGATCTCAATGACCAAAATTTGCAAAATTCCAAAGAATTAAAGGTACTACTTATGTCATGGAGATTTTTCGTTATAGTTAATAAATTAATTGTCTACTTTATTTATTTATAAAGGATTTTACCAGGAAGGATACATTGAGATTTCTCTCGTTTTCAAGTATGTCAAGTATATCCTGCACTTTAAGTGCAAGGATATTTTACCTTATGAATCAGAGTCATGGATTAACATGAGGTAAATCAGAAGCAATTTAACAAAAGAACTCTTAAGGTTTAGTCATTACTCGGTTAAAATTATCTGCATCCCTCTTCTTTCAATGAGGTATGTTGTTGTGGATGATAAAACAAGAGTAGCGTGTTTAGAAAAGTATCGGAAGATGAAGGGAAATACAGGGCTGAATGAAAAATGACTTATAAAACAACAATTGGTGGAGAATGCTCAGAGAGAGACAAGGTGGAAGAATCATGAAGGTCACAGAACAGTTATTAATACAGTGTTTCTGAGGTCACACAATATAAAGAACTTTTGAGTTATTTTTGTGATTTCCAAAGCAGTATTTTAACGGTAGAATCTGTGGCCAGCTGGAGCATCGGTTTTGAGATGGACAGAATTCAACATTCACTAAGCTTGACCTTCTGGTCAGCAGTGGTGAAAGGCTTCACCATAGCAGACTACTTCTCTGGTGTGTCACATATTGCTTGTAGGATCTACTGTGTGCGTTGCACGATTTCTGTTAAATCCTGTATAGCTTGGCTTATGAGATAGAACTGTTATAGTAGAATATCTACTTGAGGTATAAGTGGAATCTGACATTCTGTCACACCTGGACTGCAGGAAACATGGCACTTGGATCTAGGCTTGTGTTCTGGGACCCAGTGGCTCTAGAACTGGCTAGCAGCTCAGATGTAAACTCCACAGAAGAGGCAGAAGCATCCCTTTTACCTGCAGTATTGCTCCCCTTGGCAAGGGTTATTTATGGACATCAGTGTGAAAAATAATAGGTTTATTGCATAACCACAGCAGTGTAAGCACAGACTTCCAAATATGCAAGCTGGGGTCCAGAGGCTAGAGAATGAACAATAAGTCATCCCAAAACAACACTTAATAAGAGGAAACAATTCCTCCTGAGCTAGATGTACATAAATCTCACCAGTAAAATGCAACATTTAATAAATAATCTTAAAACAGATAAAACCCAAAAAAGGAAACTTTATTTGACATAATTAAAAAAGTTCAGCAGCTGACGTAAATAGGTATGAAGACCTGCTTGGGGAAAAAAGTGGTTCTTTGTACTATCCATGACGAATAGGCAAGTCATTTTTTTATTTCGTTATTTCACTTTATTTGAGGCTTTATATAATCTTTAAATGAATATTTATTAAAACTTTCCCTCTACCAAGCCAGTCTCAGTGCCTTCAGTGCCCTGTTTGTTATTCTGTAGCCCTGACATGTTGGGCCATATTACAAAGTTAATGCTCACACAGCTGAGCCCTTTTATCCCATTCTGAGCTATATAATAATGTTGTTTGTTGCATGTCTTCTTCATAGCAAATGGCTGTTCATGTCATGATAATGATCTTTCCTGGAGATAGAGATACTATTGAAATTTGATGATGACGCTGTTCTGCTCAATGCCCCATGTTTAATGAAATTATATGATGAACATAAAAGGCTGGTTCAGGACCAAAGTTCTATAGATGTTGCATATTTTGTATAAAAATTAAGATTTATTATAACTACTGGATACATAGGACTGTCTGCACTAACATCAAATGGGTTAAAGTGATTTTGCTGTGTATTTCAGTAAGTGTCCTGTTTATATCCGCTGGGGAACACATTACTAGTTTGTTGAATAGATGTGTTGAAAGCCCAAGCAGGTGTTGCACATATGTTTTATTTATGCCTTCATCAATGAAATTGATCAGCCTCAGTCACCACCTTTATAAAATGATTGGGAATCAATATGCTAGAGACTGCAACCTGATTTCTCTCCCACTTGGGGCCACGCTAGTACCAGCATAGTGAAGCGTCAGGCTAATGGTACACAGCAAAAGAGAACAGAACTTGGTTATTACTGAACATTCACACCAAGTAGGACAAAATATCTATCAATAAATCCTTTCTTTATTCAAGGCACATTTATTTAAACAGAAAACAAGGTTTTTAAAAAAAGTTAAAGTTTAGTCTAAGAAGTAGATTGCATGTAATTTACAAGATACATACATGACATTCTATTGTGAGTAAGTTGTATCGATGGTTCACTAAAGGCGTTATCCTCTAAGCCAGTGTTTCCCAAACCTGTCCTCAGGATCTGCTGACATGCCAGGTTTGCAGATATGTGAAGCACAGCACAGGTGATAAAATATGCTTCTCAGTGATTGCAGGATTCAGTCTGCATTTCCCCAAGTTGATCTGCAAAATCCGACCTGGTTGAGGGTCGCCGGGACAAGTTTGGGAACCACTGCTCTAAGCCCTGGTGTTTGCCAGCATTGCCATGGTAGCTTGTTCTTCTATCTTGGAGATGGTATTTATCAAAGAAGTGTGGACTCCTAGAACCTGATGTTTAGTGAATCTATCAGGGTTATTCAAAGAGCTCCGAATTGTGGCCGAATGGTACCGAACACTGAAATTCAGCGTATGGTTACCTTTCCTGGCCATTCGGCTATTCAGAGAGCAGGCAGTTCGCCAAATGTTGGCAAATTGCCTGCACATACGGTGCCTGTTCGTTGCCTGTTCGAGGGCAGTGAAATCCCCATAGAGAAGCAATGCTTCGTCTATTCAGAGAGCAAAAACCAGCAGTGAAAAGTTGCCGAAATGCCCTGCTGTTCGGTGGTTTAATTCGACAGGTTTATTCAGGCAAATCCCATAGGCTTCAATGTTAAAAATATTCCCATTTTAATTCAATATCTAATAAACAGTTAATTATAATATTCTGCAGTAAAAAGTTTCTTTATTTTTAGATTATTTAGGATCTTTTAGGCATTTTCAGGATCTTTTTGCGAAACAAAATTTTAAATCGTTTTTTCTTTTTTCTTTTTATTCATTGGATCTTATATGTAAATTTCAGACATTTTCGTTCTGTAGTTTCTTCGCAAACAGCATTTCACTTTTCAAACATTCAACCGTACTGTTTTTATTTTCTCACTCCATTCGTCTGCAGTGTCGGGTTTTTCCTGCGGCTGCTCTGCGCTGTGATCGGCGGCTGCTTGGGTTTCTCCAGCGTGTTCGGCGGGGTTAATGTTTTTACGGTGAGTGTTCATTGGGTTTGCGGCAGCTTTTCCCTGCACTACGACGGCCCTGTGGTGCCTGCTGAATACACTGCAGGGTCGCCGAAATGGGATAGCCAAATCTCACCGAATTGAAGAGAAAGAAAAGTCACCGAACATGCGGTGACTTTTCGATTCTCTTTGAATAACCCTGTATGTGTGCAAAATCACTTAAAACACTTAAATACCTTATTCACCTCACATCCCTTGATGGAGGTGGTGGCATGATTTGCCGCTTCCTGTCGCTGAGAGCAGAGTGAATATGGGAACAAATAAATCCCAGTCTCCCTCTGCGATTCAACAGTGGACAGTGGCTCGTGTGTGAACTCGCAAGAGCGAGCTCACACAGAGCTCGCGGCTGGACAAGCTAAACTCCTTGAAGTTCTACGGACACCCACGGCCGGCGCTGCCACTAGGCCAACTAGGCGGGCGCCTAGAGCGCAGCACCCGCCTAGGGCGCCGCGGCAGCCGGCCAGACCAATTGAAAAAAAAATAAAAATAAATTGTAAATAAAAATGCCCGTGGGGCACCCTGGGGCGGCCGCGTGCTGCAGCCAGCCCCAATACGAGCCGGCATCACCGCCGGCGTCAAGGAGACGGAGGCGTGGACTTGGTGCTTCCAGCTTCCTGGACCAAGTCCACGCCTCCATCTCCTTGACACCAGCGGCGACGCCAGCACGCATGAGACTGGTTGCAGGAAGACAGCGCTGGAGGCAAATACCCATGTGTGAGCTGCTGGGTAAGTATCCATGTGTGAGCCTGGGGACAAATACCATGTGTAAGCCTGGGGGCAAATACCATGTGTGAGCCTGGGGGCAAATACCATGTGTGAGCCTGGGGGGGGCAAATACCATGTGTGAGCCTGGGGGCAAATACCATGTGTGAGCCTGGGGGGGTCAAATACCATGTGTGAGCCTGGGGGGGGTAAATACCATGTGTGAGCCTGGGGGCAAATACCATGTGTGAGCCTGGGGGCAAAATACCATGTGTGAGCCTGGGGGGGGGAAATACCATGTGTGAGCCTGGGGGGCAAATACCATGTGTGAGCCTGGGGGGGGGGCAAATACCATGTGTGAGCCTGGGGGCAAATACCATGTGTGAGCCTGGGGGGGGGCAAATACCATGTGTGAGCCTGGGGGGGGGGGAAATACCATGTGTGAGCCTGGGGGCAAATACCATGTGTAAGCCTGGGGGGGGCAAATATCCATGTGTGAGCTTGGGGGCAAATACCATGTGTGAGCCTGGGGGCAAATACCATGTGTGAGCCTGGGGGGCAAATATCATGTGTGAGCCTGGGGGGGGCACATACCCATGTGTGAGCCTGGGGGCAGATACCCATGTGTGAGCCCGGGGGCAGATACCCATGTGTGAGCCCGGGGGCAGATACCCATGTGTGAGCCCGGGCAATATCTTCATGCCATGTGTGAGCTGGAGGCAATATATTCACCATGTGAGCTTTTTTTTTTTGGGGGGGGGTGCAAGTAGCTGGTCTTGCCTAGGGCGCAAAATAGTCTAGCACCGGCCCTGCGGACACCACAAACCAATACCTGTGGCGTAACACAGCGCTGCTGCTGGTATCAAGCTGCGCCTGTGCTTTGTTCCGGTGCCAGGAGTTAATAAAGCGCCTAGTCAAGAATACATACAATACGCTGCGGAATATGCTGGCGCTTTATAAATAAAGAATAATAATAATAATAATACATACATTAAATTGGAGACGGTAAATAAAATCTGCTTGTGCAGATCTTTTTACTTACCATCTCCATTTTTGTATCCATGGTTCACTGTTGATTTATCCACCAAGCACTGTTTCTTGCCGGCATAGCAAAAACGGACAAAAATCGACAGTTTTGCAGTGCCGACAAACGCTGTAATAAGTAAAAGTAAAATCCAAAAGCAACAGGAGAGGCTTCTTATCGTTTTATTGGCTGTTTTTAATTAACTAAAAAAATCTGTTTTTTTAAGTAGGATTTGAGCACATATGACAAAAATGTCGGTTTTCTTTTTGGATGGGAATAGACTGCCACTTACTTTTATTACAGCATGTAAACCCTCTACCTTTCTCTAATAATTTTGAATGAAGAGAAAAAAATATAATCACTTTCAAACCAGCTTAGATATTTCTTAGAGCACTTTTGCAGAATGCCTGATCCTGCAGAGACATCTAGTGTTCACTGCATAGAGACATAATTTACTGTTTTGAATATAAACTTCGTTAAAATGGTTTTAAAAGGCAAATGTATCTGTACCCCAGATACAGTAACAGCCAGGTTTAGTATGCATATAATTTCCACAGGTTAATAAGCATGGTGAAAGATAAACGGCTTTATGAAAACATAAATATATTTCATATATATGTGACATCACACATATGATATGCATGCATGTTAAAGAGACACATACTCACTCTATTCTTTTAAAGTGGTCAGGATGTGAGGAGTACCCTCCACTCCCTCCCCTCTTGCTCCAACCTGGTGTTATCACTGGGAAAAGTGGATGAGTTTCCTCCACCCCACCCAGCATCACCAGCAGCTGGGATAAAACATGGATACCGGGCACGAGAATGGTCATTAGTGACGTCAACAAGCAGAGAGAGTGCAAACAACACTCTCTCAGAGACCACCTGCATTAAAGTGCAGTTTGGGAATCAGCGTTCAATTGGATCTGCATTTGCGTATGCAGCTCTGATTCCATAACAGTGCGCAATTTGCGTTATATAGCTGCAGGGACACCTGGATTCGGAAGCCCCTGAGCCGAAGAGCAAGACATGCTGAGGGACAAAAAGGTGAGCAAAATCTAATATAATGAAAAAAATAATTGGGCACAAGCTGTCAGCAGCCTCTAAGAGGCAGCGATGGAAAGGGCAGACTCTGCCCTCTCCAGTGGTGCCTCTCTTTTTTTCTACATGCAGCCGTTGGGGAGGGAGAGGGGACATCCAAAGGACCCACCCTCCCCTTTTAGGTTCCCCCTGCCAGGGGGGCGCTTAAAAAGGACATCATCGCAACGGCTGGGGTCCATAAGACCAACGGCCTACCTTCAAGGAAGCCAGACCACCGTGGGACCCGGGCCAGAGAGGTGAGTATAGGAAGGGAGGAGGGGGTTAAATGACGTACATGGAATTTCCCCAGGGCGTACTATATATGTCAATGTTCCTTATGGGGTTAATCTCACTAGAACTATGTCTGAATAATCAAAGTATGTCTGTGTTTTCAGCTATTATCTTAAAGGCAAGGTCGGGAATAGGGCCCTGGATATGCAAATTAAATTTGTATTAGTTGGCCGGCTGTGTGCATACCAGTAGCGTACTAAGGGTGGGGTGCCCCGGGTGACAGAGGTCACTGGTGATAGTGTGGGGGTGCAAGAAATCCAAATCTCTAGTCCTAGAGAATGGATTTGGATTCCTGCTGACTGCCCTGCCGCTCTCTGGTTGATCAGCGCTGACTCTGTGTCTGCTCACTGCGCCCCCTCCTCCTTTTCGCAATGTGCTGTGAGACCGGAGAAAGAATACATGACTTCCGTGTCTGGCTCCTTCCCCAGTCTCCTGTCATCATCCTGTGCAGCACTCCGTGCATGCTTGGAGGCTGCTGGGGAGGAGGCTGAGGGTCAAACTCCAGCCTGTCTGAGACCTGGGACAAGAATAGAAGTTCAATGGAGGTGCAGGTCTGACAATGTGTATTTTTGAAGTATTGTCTGCCCCTGTTACACTGTGTGTGTGGAGCTCTGGATGCTGCTGGGGAAGGGGTGAGGGAGTGGGTGCTGCTCTGGATGCTGCTGGGGAGACAGAGGGGGTGCTGTTCTGGATGCTGCTGGGGAGACAGAGGGGGTGCTGCTCTGGATGATGCTGGGGAGAAGGAGGGGGTGCTACTCTGGATGCTGCTGGGGAGAGGGAGGGGTGCTGCTCTGGATATTGTTGGGGAGGGGGAGATGCTGTGGGACTTTCTGTCTTTCTCCGGTCTCTTCCCTAACATCACGCACATTCTTCACTTTAACCCTCTCTCTCCCTCCTCCCTGTCAGCTCACTGGTTTTCCCTCATTTGCTTCCTCCTGTCTGCATTCCTCAGTGACTGTCACATTAAGCTGTGTCTCTTTCTTCCATACACACCGTACATTACTGTGAGTTTTATTTATTTATTTGCTAAGTATTTTACCAGGAAGGATACATTGAGATTTCTCTCGTTTTCAAGTATATCCTGGGTTCAAGAACATTGAAATTTTACAGTCGTTACAGTATTAAAATGTAAGGCTCTTCAACTGCACCACTGTTTGTTTGCGTGCTGATCCTTACTCTTACTATTGGCCATACCCAGCCTATCCAGTTCATCATCTCATGTAGTTGCATATATATCCTCTCCACTTATAAAGAATACAATTGAAGTTCTGGGTTGTAACATTGGGGAGTTAATATTGTTTAGTTAATCGTCACGCGGCATGTGCGTGGTTTGCTGGTGTGAGTCCAAGATACGGTGAAACATATGGGGGAAGACAGATTGCAGGGCTCAGCAAGGTGTTTAATTCAATGTGTAAAGTAACAACAAACAAGAGACATGAACTGAACCAATGGAGGAGGCTGGGCGGGACTGGAATGAGACTAGGGCAAAGAACACAGCAATAAACATAGGTAAAAGGTGACACAGGAAAAGGGATGACTGAAGCAACAGAGATGTGAAAACTAAACTCTAGGAGAAAACAAGAAGCACACAAGAAGACTGAATAAACACAGAACTAATGATACTGGCGGGGCAGGGCAGTAATAGACACAGGCAAAAACTGACAGGACAGGAATAAGGCTGACACAGAAGGAAGAAACAGAAAAAGTAAGCTTGGTAAATCTGTATTAGGGGGTTACAGACAAGGGGCAGGCAATAAATGTGGTCTGAATCTGAAGCAAAGTGTCTTGGCAGGTGACCGGCAATAACGAGGTCAGAATCCAAAGCAGAGTGATCAACAGATGAAATATGCTTGAGGCTTTGTCAGAATCACGATGGGATACTTGGCAGGATACACAGTGGGTTACTTGGCATGGAGCATGGAGGATAACCTGAGGTTGCAGGGCAGGGAGCTTCAGGTAGCAAGTTCTAGTCACAAGCACAGACAGACTTCAAAGTTGAAGCAGGGAGGAGAGGGCATAGCTTACTTTTAAGGCAGCCTCAATAAGTGGGATGTGGTACACCTGAGGCCTTTGGAACAAGCAGAACATCCAGCTAAGGCTTACAGGATCCTGGATACTGCATAAAGAGGCAGAGAAAACCATATATGATCAAGGCAGAAAATGGGGCTGCCGGAATTGTCAGCAAGGGGAAGCGCTGAATTTGGCCTTCCTGTGGCGAGGGCCATGACATCAATATTGATGCAAGTTCCAGAAGGCTGAAGGAGGCAATATGACAGTGAACAGCTCTGAATCTTGAAGCTCATTATGTATGCTGGAATTGACGAGGGTTTAATAAGCCAACAATCTCAGATCAGAACATTTACACTGTCTCGAAATCACCACTCGGGTTTAACTCTGCTAATAAATAACAGCCTTCCATTGTATAATTACTGCAGTGATGAAGATGTTTCAGCTGGTAAAAAAAAATTTGCTTATTCCCTCAATATACTGAATGAGCAGGATTATCCATCAATGTATTTATTCTTACCTGATGGCACAGCAGGCATATTCCAAGATGACAAAGTAAGGATTCCTCAGGCTCATATTGTGGTTCAGGGAGCATGAGAAATCATTTTCACACATGGATTGGCCACCACAGAGTCTAGACCTCAACTCCATTGAGAATCTTTGGGATGTGTTGGAGAAGACTTTACGCAGAGGTGCGACTCTCCCATCATCAATACAAACACTTGGCAACAAAGTATAGCAACTATGAATGGAAAAAAATGATGTGACATTGCATAAGCTTATTGAAACAATGCCACAGCGAATTTGTGCCGTAATCAAAGCAAAAGCGAGTACAACGAAATATTAGTGAGTGTGACTTTTTTTTGGACAGGCAGTGTTTCATGTTCAAGTACCTTACTGCCTTCACATTACTTACAGAGTTGGCTGTATAATGCTTCTTTATAACACATACAGGGATATTCAAAGAGATCTGAATGGCTGCCGAAAATCAGCGTTCGGTTACTTTTCCTGGCCATTCAGCTATCCAGAGAGCAGACAATTCGTCAAATGTTGGCGAATTGCCTGCACATACGGTGCCTGTTCGGTGCCTGTTCGAGGGCAGTGAATCCCCATAGCTTCATCTATTCAAAGAACAAAAACCAGCAGTGAAAAGTTGCCGAATAGCCCTGCCACTGCCATTTGGTTGCTTCAGGCAGCAGATTTATTCAGGCGAATCCCATAGGCTTCAATGTTAAAAATATTCCCATTTTAATTCAATATTTAATAAACAGTTGATTTATAATATTCTGCAGGAAAAAGTCTCTTTATTTCCAGATTTTTTTGGGATATTTTAAGCATTTTTTGGGATTTTTTTGCCAAAAAATGTTTGACGATTTTTTTTTAAAATTTTTTTTTAAACGTTTGTTCTTTTTTCTGTAACAGCCCTTTTTATTATCGTTCCCTGGACCTCATTTGTAAATTTCAGACATTTTTGCTCATTAGTTTCTTTGCAAACAGCATTTCACTTTTCAAACATTCAAGCAAACAGTTTTCTTTTTTTTTTTTAACTCCATTCGTCTGCGGTGTCAGGTTTTTCCGTCGGCTGCGTTGCGTGTGATCAGTTCCTGCTCGGGTTTTTCCGGTGTTTTCGGCGGGGTTAATCCAGATGTTTTTGTGGGTTTTCGGTGAGCCTTCGCCTGGTTTTGTGGTGAGTTTTTCGGCGGGTTTGCGGCGACTTTTCCCTGCATTACGGCGGCCCTGTGGTGCTTGCTGAATACACCGCAGGGTCGCCAAAATGGGATCGCCAAATCGCACTGAATTGAAGAGAACGAAAAGTCGCCGAACGTGCGGCGACTTTTCGATTCTCTTTGAATAACCCTGTATATATAAAATAAAAATAGTGATTACTATTTGCTTGGTCATACACTGTTAAAAGGTTTTCCACATACAGCCAATATGCTTCAGATATTTAACACTAGAACAGCTTGGTGATTTGCAAGCTGAGGACAACATCAGCCCATTACACACATACGACTGGAAGAAGGCTTATTTTCTATGTTCCTTAATTTTAACAGAACAGTTACTGTTATATAAAATATTTATTTAAAGAAAGTGGGTCCCCTGAGATGACTGCACAGTACATAAAGCAACAATGAGAAGACACATAATTAAAACTGTTATTGTGCTCACAAAATAAACACAAAGTATCACAGCAAAATAAAATGTGTGTTAAAGGTTCTGCAACTTAATTACTCTAATGGTTTCACTTCTTTCCTATAAAAAGAAACTGATCAAACAAGATGGCAATTAAAAGAATTACTCTTTAGAAGGTATTATATTTGTAGCAATAAGTGTGAGTTCAATTTCTTAAAAATTAAATTATTTCTAGTGATGGAAATATTAAAGAAGTGCCTCCGGAGGATTAAGTATTATATGTTGAGCACATTTAAATCAGTGTTTACGAGTACTGTTTGGGAGCACTAATTCTTGCAGCAGATTTATGGAAATATATTGAGAAAATAAAATGTGTAAGTATTTAAAAATAGAGTACAACAATAAAACTCTTTTATTGTAACTGTAGCAGCACGGACTTGAAAAGAATGTGCATGGATGAAATGCTGCTGAAAACAACTGCAAAAGATAGAGGACCTGAAGCATGCACCAAAGGGGCCTTTCCGGAAGCAACCCATGCAAGTATAATCACAAACAATTATAAGATTCCCTTATCAGCAGGGTCAATTAAGCCATTCTCCCACACTGAAAAAAAGAGACCAGTCTTTCCAAGCCTTACGAAAAGCCTTTCAAGTGATGAGAGCAATGGAGTACTAGTGCAGGTAAGTCGGAAACTTATTAAATTAAGTTTTATAAATGCCTTGGACGCCTCACACATTGTTCCTCCACCTCCAGTGCCAGTTCTCAAAAGTAGTCCCACTCCAAAGCGGAAAAGGCATTGCAATGCATTAGCCTCATCCGGGACATGTACCTGCCAAAGCAAGATGTCAAAATCCAAAAGATGCAATTGATAAAGCCAGTAATGATAAAGGCACTTCTGATGAGACAATGACTAAATACACATTAAGTACTTCCACTGAGAGGGAGAGTTGGCATAAAGCATTTTGTAAGGGAATCTAACCCCACGGACTTTCACTTTGGTGAATGAAAAATATCTTTTTGATCTTTGTCCAGCATACGTAGGCTACTATTTTGAGGTGATTATTTTGTATTGCAAGAAACTAATCAAGGAATTACTTCTGTAGCGCTCACTCCCGGAGGAGCCGCTGAATTAACCTCGGGTTAGTCTCACCGCACTAGGGAATAAATATACACCAGCACTGTTGTGAATTTTATAGATTATATACTTTACTGATCCCAATAAAGTGGCATATATAATGTAAACACGGTATATGAATGACAGGACTTCGTAATGCGGGAAAAACACGCGGCGGCAAAAGGAAAGTTTAACCCCTCCGATTCTGGAGTGTAAGTCCCGTGAAAGTAATGTCTCAAAAAGGTGTGTGTGTATGATCTCAGGTACCCGGGTACTGTATTCAACTGGCCAGTGAATGGAAGGAGCAAATCTTCGACTAGTCAAGTTGGGGCCCTGTAGATTTAGACAATAATGTAGCGTGCTTTGTTATACTTGGAACTGTGGCCTGGAAGGCCTCTCACCCATCCATTAGACAATCTGTTCCGCTGCCCGATCAAGGATGTCTCTCCGCTTGGATTGCACGGGGACTCTGTGCCACCGGATCCACTTCCCTTGCTTGTCCGATCTCCGCAATGAGAAACTACGGCCTACCGCCTGCACTCCCTATGGATCATCGCGGTCTCCTTACTCGGGGTCCAACTGGAATGTTGTGCCTCTGCAAAACCTCTCAGCGGTGCGTAGGTAGGTCTCTGGCAAGTCACTGTCCCGATCCCCAGCACCCGCGAGGCAGCGCCTGCTCTCCGGCCTGGTCACAATCTCTGGCAGTCTCACGTGCGTCTTCCACCTTCCGCCACTCGGCTCACTCTGGCTATCCCTGCACGAGGCTGCGGATGTCCTTCCTTTCTCTCCCACCCACTTCCTGTCTCCACCGCAAAGCACGATGGAAATTGTAGTTCCGTTTGTGTCCAGCATAGTCCATATTACCCCTGTCTCCCTCTGGTGGCCACAAGTAAATGCAGCAAGCAAAATCTTAAAGCAGCGCTACACTTCTAAAGCAGAAGTACAAATATTTATTACTCATAGTTTGAAATTGCGGAGAGTGAATGTAAACGTTATGTGTTCAGGATGTGTTCAGGAAGGTTGATTATAAGGCACATATACATTAATGTACACTGTACGACACAGATATTGATGGTAACTTTTATTACAGAGGGGACAGTACAGAGGATACAACATAGGTCTCGAGCAAATATAAAAGAATTGCTGCAATAAGTACTGCTGTACCTTATTATCATACCATGAACGGGCTGGTGGAGTAGAGGTAACATCACTGCTCTATGACTGTAGAGACCGTGGAGACACAGGTTCAAATCCCGCCAAGAGCACCTCTCCAGTAAGTGTCCTTGGGCAAGACACCTAATGGTACATACTCGCCACCCAGGACATACTTGAAAACGAGAGAAATCTCAATGTATCCTTCCTGGTAAATAACTTTCTAAAAGAAAAAAACTATGTACACATTTAATGGCAGAAAAAGAACAACATGTTTGTTGGTTTTAAGTAGCACCAAACTTGTATTGGTATCAGTGCCGATACAGGCATTTGCATAAGTACTCGGTACTCACGATACCGGAAGCCAGCACTGAGGTGGGGTGGCTGGCTGAATGCTCCAGTGGCATTCTACCATGTCTCTATGGCTGGCCGCGTTCCATAGAGCGGCCGCAAATGTTTAGAGCGGCTGCTCGGCAGGAAACCCCCAGTCACAATCTCGCAAGATCTCGAACTGCGCAGAATCTCACAGCGCGGCTGGTGGGTTCCCACCGAGTGGCCGCTCTAAATCTTTGCAGCCGCTCGATGGAACGAGGCCACCGCAGGGGCATGGTAGAATGTGTCTGGATCTGAGGTCTGAAGTGTGTGTGTGTGTACGCGCACACACACACACACACAGGTCTGGGGTTTGTTGGGTATGCATGCATCTGAGGTCTGAGCGGGTATACATGCATCTGAGGTCTGAGCGGGTATACATGCATCTGAGGTCTAAATGGGTATACATGCATCTGAGGTCTAAATGAGTATACATGCATCTGAGGTCTAAATGAGTATACATGTATCTGAGGTCTGGTGTGTGTGTGTGTGTGTATATATATATATATATATATATATACACACAGGGCTCAAAATTTCAAGTCCTAAGCTTAAACTAACCAGGCCATAAGAGTTACTCACCACCAGTTGCTCCACCTAACCCCTACCCAGCCCCTAAACACATCCCTTTAAATTATCTTATGAAATTACACTGTTAAAGGTTTTAGTTAGAATAAAGTTACAAAAATAACATTAATACCCAGACATCATACCCCAGATACATGTATACCCAGTCATCAGACCCCAGTGTGAGCAGAGCAAGGAGGCAGGGAAGCTCCTCTCCACCCCCCAGCCAGTGACAGAGACGAGCTTGGTCAGGTTAGGCAGCCGATTCCTGCCACCATGCAACCTGGGTAAGGGGGGCTGCACGGTGACACCGCCGAAATACGCAGTAAGAAATAATTTATTGTGCTGCCTGCTTGTGCATTTCCATCTGAACATGTGCATTTCCATCTTTTCCCTGCCCAAGAGGGTTAAGGCAGAGATGGAAAATAATGGTGACCACACAAAATATTGACACTTTGGGCCCAATTTGGACATTTTCTCTTAGGGGTGTACTCACTGTTGTTGCCAGCGGTTTAGACCTTAATGGCTGTCTGTTGAGTTATTTTGAGGGTCAGCAAATTTACACTGTTATACAAGCTGTACATTCACTACTTTACATAATAGCAAAGTGTAATTTCTTCAGTGTTGTCACAGGAAAAAATATTATAAAATATTTAAAAAAAAATTAGGGGTGTACTCACTTCTGTGAGATACTGTATTGTGACAAACAGCGTTATTCAGAGAGAGGTGAAACTCAGGAGAATGACTGGAGAAATTAAAATTCTAGGTCAAAATAGCCAAACCAGAAAATTCTCCCATTTATCTCACTTTCCAAATTGGCTATTTGGTCTAGATTGTTCTCTTCTCCTGCCATTCTCCTGGTTTTCTTCTCCCTCTAAATAACCCTGATAGTGCATTGATGGGTCTGTATATTACCCTTGTAGTTTTGTTTTAAAAGGTGTAGGCAGGGCTGGCCCAAGCCACTATGCTGTCTGGAGCGATGGATGAAATGCTGCCCTTCCAAAAAATAAAATCACGTGACATGTATGATCGTATCACAGAGCTCCACGGCAATAATACTTGCAGTAATGTGTGGTGTGTATGAGTGTATCACAGAATCCACAGCAATAAAACTCACAGTAATGTTCGGTGTGTATGCGCATATCACAGAGCTACACAGCAATAAAACTCACAGTAATGCGCGGTGTGCATGAGCGTATCATAGTGCCCCACAGCAATAATACTTGCAGTAATGTGTGCTGTGTATGAGTGTATCACAGAATCCACAGCAATAAAACTCACAGTAATGTTTGGTGTGTATGAGCGTATCACAGAGCTACACAGCAATAAAACGCACAGTAATGTGTGGTGTGTGTGTGAGCGTATCACAGAATCCACTGCAATAAAACTGCAATCTGGGTTACCATCGTCAGATTGGCCGCAGTACAGAGGGGTACACTGCTCAAAACACAATATTAGGAGAGCCTACCATGCCAAGTTTAATCGTGCCAAATAAAGCAAAATTACATTTAGCAGAAAAACAGCTTTGTCCATATTCATAAAATGGGATTGCATTATTCATGCACAACCCCTCAGCATGAAAATGTGCATTTACAGGGAACCTGGGAGGTCATGTCCATGAGGTTAGTATGTGTGCATGGTGTCAGGGCACAGCAGGGGATCGGTGTCCTCCCTACCTCCCCCAGGTCAGGGCACAGAAGGGTGACAGGGTGCCCCCCCAGTCAGTGCCCCCCTTTCCCAGGTTAGGGCACAGCAGAGTGCCCTGCCCTTTCCCAGGTCAGGGAATCAGTGTCCAAAGGTCAGAGTGCCCCCCTCCATTTACTAACACTGGGCTGGCCACTCACCGCCACGACCCTCTGCTTGCAGCTCCAGTGTTTTGATCTTGATGCCCTGGGAGCGGAGTGGCGGACAGCCAATCTGGGCTCTGCTTCTTTCCCCCCTCTCTGTGGTCATGGATTTCCCGTCAGCCTCTGCTCACATGCAAACTGGCTAGTGGCTGGTAGGGATGAGCTGTTCGGTTCGATCAGTTCGGAGTTCGATTCGAAGTTTGGCCGTTCGCAAGTTCGCAAACTTCGAACTTTTTGGCGTGTTCGGTTCGAGTTTGCAAAAAAAATTATAAAAAATGCTTAAAAAAATACAAAAAAAATCTAGAAATAAAGAGACTCTTTACTGCAGAATATTATAAGCAACGGTTTATTAGATATTGAATTAAAAACTAATGTGTACGTGCAAAGATTCTCACCACTAAATGACCTGTGTTTTCAAACGGACATAAACAGGTGTTTTTAGTCTGGTCTAATGAATTTGATACATTGTATGTATGTAGAGTCTACTGAGGGTGTGGTGTCTGCTTCTGTGAAGTGTTAATTTCTCTGCTAAATCTTCCTCTAATATGCTGCATTTCACTGCTGTGTGCTCAGCTCATTTTTACCGCTTTCGCTCATCATGTTTAAACGCGATTTGAAGCCACATTTTATTAAATAACCCAGACATATTAGATATCGTTCTTTCCGGCAGACTCCGCAGATTCATAATATATCATTTTTATATGTATACGTCATGTCCTGCCTGTATATTATGACAAAAAATGCAATAAAAATTGAAATTTTAATCATCTGCAGTGTGTAAAGTGTTTTTTTTCACATTTTAGCACATCAGCGTTTGCGGTTATGTTTTCTATAGGGTGCGCTTGTACAAAAATTAGAAATGGGGACTTGTTACATTTTGTGGGGGGAATTACGTGATTTATAATAAACACACCTCATAGAAAAAAATCATTAGTGGATCATCGTTCACATTATAATTGAAATGTGAACAATATTGCTGCATTAATAAAAATAACACACAAAACAAAATATACATGTTTTTCTTTTCTTTTTTTTTACTTTATACTTGGTCATGTTGGGTATCATTCGAAAGGCCATGCTCAGGCCTTTCGATTGACACCCTCCATGACCCCCTAGATGCCTGGAGATATCGGGGTTCAAATGAACCCCCTATCTCCACCAGGGGATTGGCCTAGGCAATATATAAACGCATGATGTGAGCTGGTCTGGGCCTGGGCAATATATATACGCATGATGTGAGCTGGCCTGGGCAATCTATATACGCATGATGGCGCACCTGTGACTGTCTGTGAGCTGGCCTGGGCAATATATATATACGCATGATGGCGCATCTGTGACTGTCTGTGAGCATGATGTGAGCTGGCCTGGGCAATATATATATACGCATGATGTGAGCTGGCCTGGGCAATATATATATACGCATGATGGCGCATCTGTGACTGTCTGTGAGCATGATGTGAGCTGGCCTGGGCAATATATATATACGCATGATGTGAGCTGGCCTGGGCCTGGGCAATATATATACGCATGATGAAAATTTGCAAAGGATAAGGCACGCAAAGTGAAATTTTGATGTGTCTGAAATTGAAACTTACGTGACAACTCTTATTTAGTTTTTTTTCGTTAATTTATATTTGTTCAATACAGTTAATTTTAATTTTTTTAATAGAGTTAATTTAAAATGGTTTAATACAGTTTATTTATATTTATTTTACCTTTACTATTGGTGCTTTTCAAACTTTATTCTTAAATAAAAAGAAATTTAGCAGTTTCATGTTGTGTCGTTTTTGGGGTTTTTTGGGGCGGGGTGCAAGTAGCTGGTCTTGCCTAGAGCGCAAAATAGCCTAGCACCGGCCCTGACCGCATGGTCCACCCCTGCACTCTTCGACAATACCACAGAGGGGTTACTGTATGATGGCACTTGCTGGCCTGGCACCAAAGGCACAATATTTGGGTGCACTGCCACTGACGCCTGTACCAGATTCATATCCTCAGAGGGGTTACTGTGTGACGGCACTGTTGCCGACGCTAAAAGCCCAATTTTAAAGCACCTATTGTTACTTTCATCCAAAGCCTGCATTAGTTTCACCATAATTTAGCCAATAAAATCACTAAACTTTTTCTGCGCGTCCTAAAATGTCTTTTCATACAGGCTGCCGCCCCAAGCAGTTGTTTATGACTAGATTAAAGGAAAAGCATTTACCGTAATTTGAAACGTCATTTTTTTGTTTTTAAATGTTTCTATACATCCTAGAAATCTGCCACTTCACGGGCAGGTTATGAGGACCTCCTAGGCACAATATTTGAAGGAATTTTTTGTTTTTATTTTTAACCCTTATTTCATGGAAAACTCACTGTCCTGGTTGTCCCTGGTTGCGTGCGGAGGACGCGCTGAGCGCGTCCTCCCTTTGCGGCCAGCGACCGGCCGGATTCCGGCCGATCGCTGTGCCCCCCAGTGCGGGCTGACATCCTCGATGTCAGCCCAGCACCCGGGACCGCCGCAGGCACCATTAGATGTCATTGCGGTGGTGCGATGGCATCTAATTCAGGCGCCCCCCGCGTGTGCGGAGGAGGCGCCTGAAAGGGGGGGGGAGGTCCTTCGGACCTCTCTCCCTCCCGATCGCCGGGGTGCACAGGGTTAATCCAAGCACTGTTTGGAAGGGCACAGCCTGCCCTTCTAAACGGTGGCTGTCATTAACCCCTGGGGAGCCGGATCACGATTCGGCACTGAAAAGTGCCGGATCGTGATCCTCTCCCGGAGCTGGCCGACATCTTGGATGTCGGCCAAGCCTCTGGGAACTCCCCCTGAGGACTGGCGTCATCGTGCATAGCACGATGATGCCTGTCCTGGAGTTAACCTCTAGCTGCCAGCAAAGGCATAATATTTGGGTGTACTGACGCCTATACCAGATTCATTTAATTTTAATATTGGACCGCGGGGTCCAACCCTGCACTCTTCCACAATACCACAGAGGGGTTACGGTGTGACGGCACTGTTGGCGACACTAAAGGCCCAATTTTAAAGCACCTATTGTTACTTTCATCCAAAGCCTGCATAAGTTTCACCATAATTTAGCCAAAAAATCACTAAACTTGTTCTGCGTGTCCTAAAATGTCTCCTTTTTTAATACAGACTGCCGCCCCAAGCAGTTGTTTATGAATAGATTAAAGGAAAACCATTTACGGTCATTTTTTTGTTTTTAAAGGTCTCTATACATCCTACAAATCTGCCACTTCACGGGCAGGTTATGGGGACCTCCTAGGCACAATATTTAAAGGAATTTTTCGTTTTTATTTTTAACCCTTATTTCATGGAAAACTCACTGTCCCTTTAAAAACGTTCTTTTTTAAACTTTTTTCCTTGTTTCCTGTCCCCCAGGGCACTACCCGGCCCCCATACACCTTTTATGGCAAATATCCTGCATATATGCCCTCTTGCAGGGCACTTGAAAAATCTAACTTTTGAGTCCCATTGACTTGCATTGAGTTCGGTTCGTGTTCGAACTCGAACTTTTGAAATTGTTCGAGTTCGAATGCGAACCGAACACGGGGGTGTTCGGCTCATCCCTAGTCCTGACCACTCTCTCTCTATAACCTTTTGTACCGTGCCATGTATTCCTTCCTGCATCAGTCAGTTTACTCCAAGGTATCTTCAGCATATTCCTGCGCTAAGGGCTCAAACCCCCTGAACTTGGGTCCCACCACGGCGTATGCCAGGTGCCACCTTGACAGCCCCAGTGACGTGCTGTACCATAGTATATATACACAGTATATATGTATATGATCTGGGTGTGTGGCAGGGTGTGCAGTGGGTAAATTGGGTATCTGGCCATACATTCCAATATTAACTTAAATTGGACAGGCTTTCAACAAAATCTGAAATTCTTTATTGGAAAGCGTCACATGACATTAAATAAAAGTATCGGAGCTCGGTATCGGTGAGTACCTGAAAAAAAGTATCGGTACTCAGTCTTATAACTAGGGATGCACCGATAGAATTTTCTTAAGGATGGAAAGCCTGTGTTTTTTCATCATGACATCACTAGGAACACCTGCAGCACTTCCAGTCCCTTTATTAAAAAATTCCAGCGTGCATAGCTTCATTTTCTAGACATTGAGTTATAGGGAATTAAAACGTAACTGCAAAATTGAGATCATATAAACCGGTCAACAACATTTGCCTAAACTTTGGAATTTGCCAATTTACCACAGATCAGTGGACAATGACAGAATGACATGCATTGGTACAATCATGTGGCACTGAGCTGCTGGTATCCCTGGTGTGGGAGGGTATACAATGAAACACTACATTGTGAGGAGAGCACTTTCACCTAATGTCCAGTAATAAAGCAGAACTAACACAGGTGTCAGCCATGTTTTGATGTTTATTACTCCTGCAATAATCCCCTAATTTATTTAGCCTCATCCTTTTTTTATTTTAGGAGTTTGTGAATTTGGGAAAGCACTCATGTCATGATCAGGAAACACTTGTGAAAGAAAAACAAACAGGATAGTACAGAATAGACCCAAACCTGCAGAAAATCACCTTGCATTGCACACGTCTTCATTTTACAAACTGACCATGGTGATAGAGAGATTTGGAGGAGAACATAATAGCTCAACACTTGGGGCCCTATTACATTCCTATCGCTAAAATGGGGACGTTAGGGAGAAAAACCTGCGCCTGCAGGTTTCTCCTCTGCAACCCCGTTTTAGCGTGATATTACGATGCAGGCGCTAGAAAAGCAGCCTGCATCGTAATCCGGCGCTAAACCCCAGGATGCATCCATAGGACTCCATTGAGTTTCAGCTCAGCCGGTCTCATGACCTGCCAGATCTCGCGTAGTGATCCACAGAGGGAGACTGGGGGACTTTTTCCACCCAGTCTCTCCCTGCTCCCGGGCGGACAGAGGAGGCGGTTGGAGCCGTGGTCCTCGCCGTGGGATGGAAGGTATGTGAATAATTTGAGGGTATTTTCTGCTGGTGCTGACGGATTCTGCAACAGCGGAATCCGATAGCACCAAGTCCAAGCTGTGGTTAACTTTCAGGTTAACCGCAGCACCCGAGCCGGATGTTAATTAGCGTTAGTATATTGTAATACTAACGCTAATTAACTCTTTGCGCTCCCCATGTTAAGCATAGGGAGCGCAAAGTAAAGTAACCTCGGTCTAAAAGCACAAGATACCAATCGCTTATGGATTTTTTTAACCCGTTAGCGTTTGGATTGTAATATGGTGCGCCTGCACTAGGGCCACCAGCGCTAACGTTAACACAAAGAATGTAATGGGGCCCTTGGACTTGCATAGCGGTAAAAAGTAAACACCTTCAACAAATTATAATATATTTTACATATAATGATATATTATTACCAGATGTGATAATGTAGTATATGATGCAATACACCAAAAACCAGTTAGTACTCAATGATAATATACTTAAAGTGAACCTGTTTTGTGCAATATGATTTTACAGTATATTGTTGTCAATCCTTAAACCCCTTTAACGCCGCGGGACGTACAGTTACGTCCTGCATTAGGTGGGCTTTAACGCCGCAGGACGTAACTGTACGTCCCCGGCGTCTGCAGCCCCCCGGCGGCAGATACTCACCTGCTCCGGTGGCTGCTACTATTACTAAAAGGCACTAATACTGTGTAATAATACAGTCTACATAGGGAAAATAGAGCAAAAAAAAGACCATTAAGCTCACTCAAGTGCACCACAATTGATTGAACAACCCAAACTTGCCCTAATGCTGATAGAGCTCATGCTCATAAATTCTATCCTGACCCTAGCGATGCTGTATTATTATACAGTATTAGTGCCTTTTAGTGCTTTCCATTCAGCCCATTACTCAGCCTATTTATGCTTGGTTAGTTGCCCAATTTACCCTACAATGCTGTGTGTGTATATGTATTTTAAAGTTTGGGATCTGAGAGTGTTTTTCGGTTAATAAAGTTCATTAAGTACTAGCCACTCCCTGATCATCAGTTGATGGGCCCTGTTGCCTGTTATACTGGTTATTTTCTTTTGTCTTCAATAATAATAACCATATCTTTATTCTATGCTGTCCAAATTGCAGCAGCACCATTTTGTCAGGGGCCATTCCAACAGAGTGTTAGTAGGACCTTATTTAAGATAAACAACTCCTTCAGGTAAATGAGCAGTACAAAGCAGATTGAATTTTCTCTGTTGAAGCCCTTTGGGTCTGCACAACATGAAGTGAGGAACAATAAACATGCACAGAGACAAAAATTGCAGTATTTGAGAATACCAACATTTCAGATCCCAAAATATTCCGAACCAACTGATTTTGAATATCGGATTAATTTGTCTGCTATATTCGGCCGTTTGTGATATTCGGAACCACATTTTATTTCAGTTTCTAAAAACACATTGTACTAAATAAAAATCGCACTCAGCGAATGACATAACATTTAAAGTGCAAGGGCAGCATTTACGTGTCATGCGCAATTGTCTATAGTGCAAAACAAGTAAAAGTGATCAGGGTTAGGGTTACTGTTAGGGTTACTGTTCCTGTTTGGTTTATGATTATAGATAGGGTTACTGTTGGGATTACGGTTTCTGCTGGTTTAGGATTCGGGTAAGGATTACAGGCTCTGCTTGTTTTAAGACTCGGGTTGCCATTTCTGTTAGGGTTAGGGAATTTGCTGTTTAGAATTACATTGAATCAATTCAAAACATTTTAAACCAAGAGTGATTTGGTTTGTATATTGGTGTAATGGTGTGGCTGTACCCTGAGTACCTCCATCAGCAGGCATTCTCCCCTTTAAACAGTCGCCACCAACGCTGGAGAATCTTCTCTAACAGCCCACCCAAACTTTAACCGCAGCTGAAAGAAGGATGCAGACCGTATAAATTCAAAAGCAGACTGTTTATTCACACAGCTACACAGTCAAGGAACAACCCCCTTCAAGAATACAACCAGATAACATCAAAGATCAAATAACTGCACAGGGAATGGGACCTTCAAACAATGGGACCTCCTGGGAGGAGAAAAGGGAGGGGAAAGCAGATAAAACAAAGGAATATCTTCTATTAGAGAGAATTACACTAATACAGAGGTCTATGCTATACAGAGAGGTTTAGATAATAAAGGGAATGTACACAGTATACACAACAGGAGACTCTACAATAGCTACATAAGTGAATAATACACAGACATCAGAAATCTATAGTTAGCTGGGGGATGTTTAAAACAGTGAAGAACCAAATACATTTAATATATTTATAAGATCCACCGGTTCCCCAATAGTCTCTTTCGTGGGCAATAGTCGCTGGGCAGGAGGCTAGCCCACAACCCCCTCCAGATGCCCCAGTGACAGTAGGTTCCGTCACAATTGGCAATTCAGACTTTGGATCGGTTAGTATTGACAAATTACAGATACAGTTGTGTTCAAAATTATTCAACCCCCAATGCTGTAAAGGGTTTTAGGGAATTTATTGTACATTTGTAATTGTATTCAGAATGAAATCCTACAAGGACTTTTTAAAGAACCATATGCAACTAAAATGACATCAATTGGTTTTGTAATACAGTAGTAAATGTTTCTTTTGTGAATTCTTCATTGACACAATTATTCAACCCCTTAAAGACTACCACTCTGAAGAACAGAGGTTCATTCAAGTGTTTTCAATCAGGTATTGAAAACACCTGTGGATGTCACGGAGCAGCAATAAAGCATAATAAGCACCAATTAGGCAGCTTTAAAATGACTGTGATACTCAGCTCCTTCTAGACATTTACTGGTGTGGTTACAAACATGGTGAAGTCAAGAGAATGGTCCAGGAAGACAAGAGAAGAGGTGATTACTCTTCACAGGAAGGGCAATGGCTATAAGAAGATTGCAAAGATGTTAAACATACCAAGAGAGACCATAGGAAGCATCATTCGCAAATTCAAGGCAAAGGGCACTGTTGAAACGCTACCTGGTCGTGGCAGAAAGAAGATGCTGACTTCGACTGCTGTGCGCTACCTGAATCGTAGAGTGGAGAAAAGTCCCCGTGTGACTGCTGAGGAACTGAGAAAAGATTTGTCAGATGTGGGTACTGAAGTTTCAGCTCAGACAACACGGCGCACACTGCGTAATGAAGGCCTCCATGCCAGAACTCCCAGGCGCACCCCCTTGCTGTCTCGAAAGAATAAGAAGAGTCGACTGCAGTATGCCAAAAGTCATGTGGACAAACCACAGAAGTTTTGGGATAGTGTTCTGTGGACTGATGAAACAAAATTAGAACTGTTTGGGCCCATGGATCAACACTATGTTTGGAGGAGGAAGAACAAGGCCTATGAAGAAAAGAACACCTTGCCTACTGTGAAGCATGGCGGGGGGTCAATCATGCTTTGGGGCTGTTTTACTTCTGCAGGTACAGGGAAGCTTCAGCGTGTGCAAGGTACCATGAATTCTCTTCAGTACCAGGAGATATTGGATGACAATGTGATGCAGTCCGTCACAAACCTGAGGCTTGGGAGACGTTGGACCTTTCAACAGGACAATGATCCCAAGCATACCTCCAAGTCCACTAGAGCATTGTTGCAGATTAAAGGCTGGAACATTTTGGAGTGGCCATTGCAGTCACCTGACTTAAATCCGATTGAGAACCTCTGGTGGGACTTAAAGAAAGCAGTTGCAGTGCGCAAGCCTAAGAATGTGACTGAACTGGAGGCTTTTGCCCATGACGAATGGGCGAAGATACCCGTAGATCGCTGCAAGACACTTGTGTCAAGCTATGCTTCACTTTTAAAAGCTGTTATAACTGTAAAAGGATGTTGTACTAAGTACTAAGATTGAATGTCACTTGGGGGTTGAATAAAACTGATAATGATGTGAGCACAGAAAAGACATTTGTGGTTATTTCATTATAAATGTTATGTTATATTATATTTGTCTGACCTACACGTGCCTCTTTGATTTAATTGTAAGCAAGATGACTGAATGATCAAAATCAATGTCAAACTGGCCAAAACACTCAATTTCAGTGGGGGTTGAATAATTTTGAACACAGCTGTCTGTATATTGGATGAATATTCATTTGGACTGAACGAAATCGCAAAATCTAACGAGCAATTTCTTTCACGTTTAAAGCGCTCATGAGAAGTATGTGATACAGCAAATATACTCCACTCATTCCTCATAGCAGAAAGTCACAAGTGAAAAGGTAAGTTAGGGGGTAACATGGGCATGCTGTGCTCCTGGACTCCAATTATGTAAGGGCTGGTCCTACAATTTTATCAGCCCTTTCAAAAATTTTCTATGATGCGCCAGCTCCAGCACTCTCTCCAGGACAGGCAATGCTGACTTTCAGGAAAAAAAAAAAATTATATATATAAGAAATCTATTTACACAATCCATTAAATAACACTTATCAATGTATTTTTAGTTTCCATTTGACCTTTTTACTGCCAAATAAAATTGAAGTGTTTTTGAGCCTTGCTAATAGAAAAAAATGGCTTCACAAACTGTTGCTATTATTATGATCATTATTATGATTATGTTAAGTACCAGTGTTCCTACTCTCAAAGATCTCTTCCCTACTTTAGTTTTAGTACTGCTCTGTGAATTCTAATTATGAAGTATTCAAGTAAACTGAATCTTTAAATGGCACGATGGACTGTGTGACTGTCATTATAAAAAAAAAAAAAGCAAAGGACAGCTGATTTAAAATCAGTATGGAAAAAGTCAAAAAGATATGCGAAACATGTAATATACGTGATTTAGCTGTATAAAAAAATTTAGATGCGCTTTTGACCATCTTTTAAAAAAAAACTGAAGAACAGAGAGGAATAATTAGTAGCGGTTAAGTATGGGCCCTTATTGTTAGTATTACCATTGCCACCCCTAGGTTATTCCTTGCCACCCCTAGGTTATTCCTTGCCCCCCTTTGCCCCCATCACCAGGAATCAGCATCCCCTTCCCTGCGGACCACTGTATCTTACATGGTCGCATGAGGTGTCATTGGAAAGGGCAGAGTCTGGCCTTTTCAATGCTATCAAACTTGACCATATTCAGTGTAAAATACAAACCATAAATAATAAAATACAAACATAGCCATTTTTTTTCACTGGTTGAAATGGATCAACAGTGAAGGGGTTAACAGTCAGAATATACAGTCAGGTCCAGAAATTTTGGTACAGCGACACAATTCTAACATTTTTGGCTCTATACACCACCACAATGAAGTTGGAATGAAACAAACACAATGTGCTTTAACTGCAGACTGTCAGCTTTAATTTGAGGGTATGTACATCCAACTCAGGTGAACGGTGTAGGACTTACAGCAGTTTGCAGATGTGCCTCCCACTTGTTAAGGGACCAAAAGTAATGGGACAATTGGCTTCTCAGCTGTTCCATGGCCAGGTGTGTGATATTCCCCCATTACCCAATTACAATGTGCAGATAAAAGGCCCAGAGTTAATTTCAAGTGTGCTATTTGCATTTGGAATCTGTTGCTGTCAACTCTCAAGATGAGATGCAAAGAGCTGTCACGATCAGTGAAGCAAGCCATCATTAAGCTGAAGAAACAAAACAAACCCATCAGAGAGAGATAGCAAGAACATTAGGCGTGGCCAAAACAACTGATTGGAACATTCTCGAAAAGAAGGAACGCACCGGTGAGCTCAGCAACACCAAAAGACCCAGGAGACCACGGAAAACAACTGTGGTGGATGACCGAAGAATCCTTTCCCTGGTGAAGAAAACACCCTTCACAAGTTGGCCAGATCAAGAACACTCTCCAGGAGGTAGGTGTATGTGTGTCAAAGTCAACAATCAAGAGAAGACTTCACCAGAGTGAATACAGAGGGTTCACCACAAGATGTAAACCATTAATGAGCCTCAAAAACAGGAAGGCCAGATTAGAGTTTGCCAAACAACACCTAACAAAGCCTTCACAGTTCTGGAACAAGATCCTATGGACAGATGAGACCAAGATCAACTTGTACCAGAGTGATGGGAAGAGAAGAGTATGGAGAAGGAAAGGAACTGCTCATGATCGTAAGCATACCACCTCATCAGTGAAGCATGGTGGTGGTAGTGTCATGGCGTTTGCATTTATGGCTGCCAATAGAACTGGTTCTCTTGTATTTAATGATGATGTGACTGCTGACAAAAGCAGCAGGATGAATTCTGTAGTGTTTCGGGCAATATTATCTGCTCACATTCAGCCAAATGCTGCAGAACTCATTGGACGGCGCTTCACAGTGCAGATGGACAATGACTCAAAGCATACTGCAAAAGCAACCAAAGAGTTTTTGAAGGGACAGAAGTGGAATGTTTTGCAATGGCCAAGTCAATCACCTGACCTGACTCCCATTGAGCATGCATTTCACAAAACTGAAGGGAAAATGCCCCAAGAACAAGCAGGAACTGAAGACAGTTGCAGTAGAGGCCTGGCAGAGCATCACCAGGGATAAAACCCAGCGTCTGGTGATGTCTATGCGTTCCAGACTTCAGGCTGTGATTGACTGCAAAGGATTTGCAACCAAGTATTAAGAAGGGAAAGTTTGAGTTATGATTATTATTCTGTCCCATTACCTTTGGTCCCTTAACAAATGAGAGGCACATCTGCAAACTGCTGCAAGTCCTACACCGTTCACCTGAGTTGGATGTACATACCCTCAAATTAAAGCTGACAGTCTTCAGTTAAAGCACATTGTGTTTGTTTCATTCCAACTCCATTGTGGTGGTGTATAGAGCCAAAGATGTTAGAATTGTGTCGATGTCCCAATATTTCTGGACCTGACTGTATATATTACATTCTGTTTTACTTTCGTATTTTGCCTTGGTTTAGTTGTATATTAAGGGTTAATGGGCAGGTTTCATCCCCCACAGTACACATTTCAAGTTTCCCTTGATTAATGGCATTTTAGGGGTTAATGGGTATTTCCCTGGTTTTATGGCAATTTAGGGGTTATTATGGAAGTTAGAATCTGAAGGGTCATTTCATCTTTAGATACTTTTATTTTCTTCACATTTCGGGGAATCCATTTCACCAAAAATATGGTGAATTCCCTATTTAGCGAATGGTCACCGTAGTTTGTGGAAATTGGAGTCGCTGAAGCAGTTATCGGCCATCAGCGAAAACCACCAAACTGCAGCGAATAAAATATTGAATTTACGATTAGTACAACAAAAAGGTATCAATGCAAGACATTACTCTGAGAATTTGGAATCTTATTTATATACTGTAGACTTGTTTTTTTTTCAGTGGTATGATTTAATGGTGAAAATTATTTGCGCCCCCCTGTTTTGACTGTGGTATTTTATGTGCCCCCCTATATATTGTTTCTAGAGTCGACAATGAACCTGCCTAGGTTTCTACCTCACATGCGCGTCTAAAGACCCTGTGCATATTAAAACCGTTACTTTTAGTACAAAAACAAGAAAGAGTATTCTGGATCTGGATTAGAGGTTTCTGATACTAAACTAATTATCAACATTTTAGACGTGCAGGGTTATTCAAAGAGCACCAGACTGTTGGTGCTCTTTCGTTCTCTGCACTTCGGGGTATCAAATATTTTACACAGGGATCAACCCAGGTTATGTTAAAGCAGGACATAGATAGTCAGAATCTTGAGGTTATAACTTAACGCAGAGGTTGTTTTGAGGTTCCAGTAGTGGTTCCCATAAAAACAAATCATGATCATCGACTATCATTAAGCAGCAAAACAAATAACATTGTAAGCAAAGGCATGGCTTCCACAACTGTATGGGTGGTAAAAAAAAAAAGTTGTTTACTGCCAATAAATTTAATCCACAAGGGGAATATTGGATTTGCTGCATGTTCCCTTGTTAGGCTATTCATTACTCTTGTGCGTGTTCATGCCAAGACTGGGAATCATTATGCCGGCTCTGACTAATCTACGTACCACGGTACATAGTGGTAAACAGCATTACCTGTATCTGAGCAAATCAGATTTAGTTTCATAGTCAATTGCTCACCAGAAAAGTTTTGGCTCTGACCTGAGAGCTGTAATTCACTCTATTGAGGCCACCGAGCTATACCGGAACCTGCCTCTGAGTTCGGTGACAGCAGATTGACCTCAGATTAGATTAAACTGATTTTTATATCGAGAGACAACACTCTCTTCTTTCGTCCTCAGCAGTAATACGGGGGGACAAGTGTGAGGGAAATGTCACAACGTGGGGAGCTGTGGAGTGGAAAAAGCGGCCTTCTGATGAGAAGCTCAGGGCCTCTGGTAAAATGATCTAAGTGGTTCTGGACTCCGGCCACAAGCCTCCTAACTCTGGTTTAACGTGTGAGGGAACGTGTGAGAGGGTCAGGGACGACGTGATGCCAGTTCCATGCACACAGCTCCCTCCTTCCCTCAGCAAATTCAGAAAAGCAGAAACTAGCCTTGTAAAATGAATTATTTATCTCTTCTGCTGCATTAACCCTCACTGCTGGGTTTTTAAGCTCAGCAAATGTATCTACATAAGAGTTTGCATTGCAATCAGACTGTAATACATTTTATTAAACTGTAGAAAGGTATTTATAGACCCTCAAACAAAATAAAGAAAAGATGAAAATTAAAAAAACATAGTAAAATGAATGCCTATAGAAAAATAATAAAGCACAATATTTATTCTATTGAAATTTAATTTCTATTCGTTACTACCTATATTTAACTACTGGGTTGTTGGTGTTTTTGTTACACAATGATTCTATTAAATTGAAAAGCTAAATAATTAAACAATCTCCTTTTTTGACCTTATCTCATCAGAATATTTGTAATTTTGGATATCACAATGCTTTCAACACCACGATTAACTGTCTGCAAAACACGCTGCTTATCCTGACAGAGATATGGAAAACATTTGAGCAAATCCTCTTTTCTCTAGGCAAAATTGTTCGGACCCAACATAAAAATAATAATTTTCTGACCAAATAGCCAAACAGCTCATGAATTATGTTATGCTTGTATGTCTTATTATAAGCAAGAGTTCTACGGAGTTTTTACAAAGTTATCTTTGCTTCTAAATAACATCATTGTCTACAAAAAAAAAACCTAATGAAAGAAATCAAGGGTTTAACGGTCAACCCCAATTCCAAATAGGGTACAAGTCATTCACCTTTACACTCACAAATTGATCTATAAATAACTATTTTTTGTTACTAGCATGACATAATTCACTAAAAATTACAAAGGTTGCAGATCATTAGAGAAATTATAGTAATAAGTCAGTGCTGATTAGCACTACAGAGGCTGCATTAATTGCACTTGACAGGAAGATATATGTGTGATTTAACTCCTTTTGTGCTAAAGGGCATAGATGCCAAGAAGAACCACATCATTTTTATATATTTAAGCAAATCAGTGAGAAACGTAGCATATACTAACTTACAGGGTTATCCAAAGAGATCCGAATTGCTTGAGAAAGGTAACCGAATGCTGAAAATCAGCGTTCGGTTACCTTTCCTGGCCATTCGGCTATCCAGAGAGCAGGCAATTCACCAAATCCTAGCGAATTGCCTGCACATACGGTGCCTGTTCGGTGCCTGTTCGAGGGCAGCGAAAACCCCATGAAAAGCACTGCTTCAGCTATTCAGAGAACACAAACCAGCAGTGAAAGGTTCCCGAAATGCCCTGCCATTCGGTGGTTTAATTCGGCAAATTTATTCAGGAGAATGTTAAAAATATTCCCGTTTTAATTCAATATCTAATAAACCGTTCATTATAAAATTCTGCAGTAAAGAGTCTCTTTATCTATAGATTTGTTATGATATTTTAAGCATTTTTCTTAATTTTTTTTTTTTTCAAAGTCCGATTTTTTTTTTTAAAAGTTTTCTTCTTTTTTCTGTAACAGCCCTTTTTATTATCATTCCCTGGACCTCATATGTAAATTTCAGACATTTTCGCTCAGTAGTTTCTTTACAAACAGCGTTTCACTTTCACACATTCATACAAACTCTTTTGCTAATTTATTCACTGCCTCGTCTGCGGTCTCAGCTGCTTCGGCTGTGTGTGATCGGCTCCTGCTCGGGTTTTTCGACGGGTTAATCCAGATGTTTTTGCGGGTTTTCGGCGTGCATTCGGTGGGTTTTGCGGTTAGTTTTCGTCAGGTTTGCGGTAGCTTTTCCCTGCAATTCAGGGACCATGTGGTGCTTGCTGAATACACCGCAGGGGTGACCGAAATGGGATCGGCAAAAGGAACCGAATTGAAGAGAACGAAAAGTCACCGAACGTGCAGTGACTTTTCGAATCTCTTTGAATTACCCTGTTAGCATATATTAACACTTGCGCTGATAATGCCCAAGATGGTTGACTGTTTTAAACCACATGAATCATATTTATTATTTCAATCTGCATTATGCACATTTACTATCACTTTTCACTGTTTGTGCATTGCATAGTCCAGATCAGGGATTTCAAGCCTTTTCATTTTGAACACACTGACAGTGATAAAGTGCAAAAAACTTCCATGGCACAGCAGCAGTTTAAGGATATATGTTATATACTATTAATACAATGTTATGTTATTATTTAATCACTTCACTGTGGAAGAGATGCTGGTCGCATCTTCTGGATACCCACTTGCATGCAGAGGATTTGTCCAGCGCATAGTCTCGATCCTGCAGCTCGGCTCCAATCTGGGGATTTATCCCACTGCCATCATTGCACAAGGGTGTGTTGATGTCAGAAACAGGGCTCCACTCTGCCGAGCGGGGTATCTCTCGTACAATACATCCCCACAAGACCAAATGAGGCCACAGGTCTTTCCAATGACACCAAACATGACTATGTTGTGTGTACGAAAACTAAACAAAAGTAAAAAAAATCTGTTTTATTTTAAAAGTAGCAGAAGTATTGCCCACATCCCAATTATATAGTTAATAATACTGCTGCAATAACTCACCTTCTCATTTCAGACACCAACAGCAAATGTGGAGGTGGTGACACTGCGCATTGTTGTGCACCATTTCATCAGAGACGTAAGCTGCCGTGCCGCTGCCAGGTGAGGTGTGGGTGTTTGAACCCCTGAATTTCCATGCTAAAACATCTCACAAAGTCACGTGAGAGGTCAATGGACAGAGCATGGTCTGGCCTTTCCAATGATACCAAACATGAGCATGTAACATGTGAAAAATTACCCTGGGAAAGGAATAAATATAACATTTCCATTTCTTTTTGATCAAAGGCAGTGGCATTGTTCACTTTTCACAAATAAAACAAAACAATGCTGCTGCCATTACTTTTTCATTTCCCATGCTGGGTGAAAGTACAGTGCCTTATATATAGTGCCACGTACCTCCTAGATATTATGTCTAATCTATGTATGCAGACAAGCTATCCTACACTGCCGGTCCTTTAAGTGGTCGGAATCTCTACCTATTACCATACACAAATAGTACCAGAGGTATACAGAAACAGAATAGAACAACAGACAACGGGGGTTAATGACAGGGATGCTTGAGAGCCAGAAACCAGGTGTTAATACCAGTTGGGTAGTCAGAGATATGCCAAGGGTCAGATGCCAGATCAGGTTGTCAGCCAGGTGCCAGAGGTCGGATGCCAGATCGGGAAGTTAGAGGAATGCCAGGGGTTGGTTACCAGGTTGGATCGTCAGCCAGTGTCAAAGGGTTAAGAGCCAGGAGAGTAACGTCAGACAAGCTGGAGTCATACACAGGTGAAACGATAATAAATGCAAGTAAGCACTGAGAGGAGTGAAAACCACATCAGGGCAAGGAACTATGGCTCAAGCAACTGACTATAAACTCAACGGGTGCCGCATCATCACTCCACTGCACGACCTCGACCCGTGACTGTGTCTATCCGATACTTCACTTGGTGGCCAGCAAGAGATCAGCGAGGCAGGCACTGCTGGCTGTCGAGGACCAGTATCATGTGGGGACGTGACACTTGCAGGGTTATTCGGAGAAAGGTAAAACTCTGGAGAACTTTTGGACAAGAGAAAATTCTAGGTGAGATTTCTGTAAGTCTTTAGCTGACACTCTAGGATTCTTCTTTACCTCATTATTTATGAAACATATTGTAGCAAAATACAATAAAAATTAGATTTTTTTAAAATTTTGGTTATTAGTTATTTCGTTATGGGATGTGACATAGCTTCTTGCACAGTTGCTATCCTTTTATGTATTTTTGACCGTTCCTAAGTTTACCAAGTCTCAATGGTCATCTCCTCATATATATTCTCCAAGTACAGTATCTCACTGCAGCATTTAACTCTTCTTTAGGTTTCCATCATCCCTACTCTATTGTGGCCCCCTAATAATCTAGTAATATTGGGGGGGGGTGTCTGATGCCGCATGCTAGTGTTGTCTTTTTTTTCTTTGCTACTCTGTTTTATGTACACCTACTGCAATTGTTTAACTTGTTATGCCTGATCCAATAAAGAGAATTTGCAAAGAAAATTATTATTTTTTTTCCTTGTGACCCCCCATTTCCTTCCAAAAATAACACATCTTAGCAAATCAGGGAGTTGTTTTGCCCACAGAACTCTGTAGCTGCACGTTCCCCAAATGTTGCAGGGAATTCTGGATGGAATATGCAAATTAGTCCAGAGTCTCTCATTTTGTTTTGCATTAAGACTTTCCTGTACCGCAGACACCTCTCGCATGCCAGTGCAATGACAATCCTAGATTTGCTCAGACATACAGGGTTATTCAGAGAGAGGTGAAAACCAGGAGAATGACTGGAGAAGTGAAAATTCTAGGTCAAAATAGCCAATTTGGAAAGTGAGATAAATGGGAGAATTTTTCTGGTTTGGCTATTTTGACCTAGAATTTTCTCTTCTCCAGTCATTCTCCTGGTTTTCACCTCTCTGAATAACCCTGATATAAATGTTTTGTGCAGTGACTTACATTGGGCACTATCACTTTCCCTCCACTAAAAGGGGGATGCTAAGGGGAAAAATTTGTGCTCTCAACTCTAAGCTGTAGTTAACTTTTCAGTTAACTGCAGTGGTGCGTAATTAGCGTTAGGACTTTGTGATCCTAACGCTAATTACTCTTTGCTTACTCTTTGCGCTCCCTATGTTAAGTACACGAAGAGCAAAATACAGTAAGCTCACGCTAGAAGTTTTTTTTAACCTGTTAGCGATCAGGCTTTGTAATGATATTACCTCTTTTAACCTATCGCTAATGCTCACTTATGTGAGCGATAGGGCCCATTGTCTCTTGCTATGTGTTTAGTACAAAATTTTAATCTCGCTTTTTTCATGTCCTATTTAATTTTAATATGTTGTTGATTTTCTCTGAAATCAGCCTCACGCTTCAACAATCACAAGCCTATCGCTGGCTGAAGAGGGATAACAAACCCGGAACAACTGTCCAGAAGTGGTTTTTTTTTATCCATCCTCTAATTCAGTGGTTCCAAATCCTGGTCCTCAAGTACCCCTAACAGGCCGGGTTTTAAGGATTACCTTGGTGAAAGGCAGACTGAATCCTGCAGTCACTGAGAGACAAATCATATCACCTATGCTTCAAATATCTGGAAAACATGGACCGTTAGTGGTACTTGAAGTCCAGGGTTGGGATCCACTGCTGTAATCTATGCTTGAGGCTGCTGGGTATGGCATTGCACTGGTATGTGATGTGTCTGCTGTACAACAGACCTTTCATGCAAAAAATCTCTAATTTCTGTACTCTTACAATATATATATAATATATATATATATATACACACTGTATATATATATAGTTGTGTTTATTATTGCAGAAGCCACTGTTGTGTATTGATTATGCTTATACTTCCTGTTTCCTGTTCTGACCTCTGACCTGGAGGCAGTTGTATGATCCAACATGATTCCTCACACAAGCAGCTTGCAGTGTCTTCATTTCTATACATGAAACATGGTGTCAGAAGTAACTAAAATCAGGACTGAGCCTCTTGTCTGGAGCGCAGCAGCTTTGGGAAACTACACAGGTTTGTGAACTGTGGACTAAGGCTGTTCCTTGTGGATTTTTTTTTATTTTTTCTATTTGAGAGCTCAGAGGCTTCCTGGCAATATGGCTGCAATGAATTGCATACCTCCCCCAGAGGAGATGAGAATGAATGGAGATTGGAGCAGCAACTGGGAATCTTTCAGAGCTGAATTTGAAGATTATTCCCTGGCTACAGGCTTGAATGAGAAATCTGCAGCAGTGCAGGCAGCAACTCTGAGGAGAGTGATGGGCAGTGAATGCAGGCATGTGTATAAACACAATGTGAACCTCACAGCGGAGCAGCAAGAAAATGTTACAGCAATTCTACAAGCACTGGAAGCTTATTTCAAACCTGCTAAAAACATAATTTACGAAAGGTATGTGTTTGGGTGCTGCAAACAAGAAGAGGGAGAATCTTTTGATAACTTTGTTACACGCCTGAGAGAAAAGGCAGCAACTTGTGAATATGGAGCTCTCAAAGATGAATTAATAAGAGACAAAATTGTTTTGGGCATAGCTAGTGAGAGCGCACGCAGGCGCCTCCTTAGAGAACATGACTTAACTCTAAACATAGCCATTGAAACGTGCCGTACAGCAGAGCTCACTGACAGACGTCTGAAAGTCATGGAACAGGACAGACAGAGGACCAACAGCATAAACATTGCAATGCAGCGTTATAACATAAGCAAACCGCAGCAACGCCGCCTGATTAGCGCAAACGCTGCCAACCTTACAGCATGCAAATACTGTGGGACTGTGCATCAAAGAATTAAAGAGCAGTGTCCAGCTTATGGGAAGTCTTGTAGGTCTTGTGGAAGAACAAACCATTTTGCTAATGTTTGTCTGTCAAGTAGACGACAGCCATCGATTGGAAAATTACACACCGTGGAGAACGCATCTGCATATGAGGAAGAGACAGTCTCCGCTGAAGTTCTATACAGCAGTGAAGTGATCGGCGCTGTGCAATCCAGAGGAAAGAAATGGTTCGTCACTTTACATTTAATTAATAGACCCCAATCCTGTCAGCTCGATTCAGGAGCAACGTGTGATGTAATATGTTTAAAAGACAAAATGATGTTAGCGCCAGACGCACATCTACTGCCAAGTGACACCAAACTAAAGCTATACTCTGGTGAGCTTATGAAATCTCTAGGACTCTTCAGGACTGAATGTGTCTTACGTGGACAGAGACACAAGCTAGAGTTTGAAATTGTGGAGGCCCGCCAAAAGCCTCTGTTATCAGGCTCAACCTGTGAGCGTCTAGGGCTGATACATTTCTCCGTCCCTGCAGAGCTCAACGTGATAGACAATCAATCCAAAGGGCCCTTGACAAAACATCGGCTGTTACAAGAATTTAGTGATGTGTTTACTGGGCCAGTAGAATCCGTACCAGGGGAAGTTAATTTTGACCTTGATTTGAGTGTCCCTCCAGTCCAATGTGCGCCACGCAATGTGCCAGTGGCGTTAAAACAGGCAGTCAAGGCGCAGCTTGACCAATATGAGGCCGATGGACACCTGGCTCCAGTGACTGACCCAACTGACTGGATAAGTAACATGGTTATTGTAAAGAAGCCTGATAAGCTAAGAATATGCATAGATCCCAAATTCTTGAATCTGGCACTGATGCGATCTCACTACATCATGCCAACGCTCGAGGATGTTTTGTACAAGCTGCCTAAAGCGCGTCTGTTCACGCTTGTTGATGCCCGGGATGCATTTTTACAGTGTAAACTGGATACTGCAAGTAGTTACATGACAACCTTCTGGACTCCTTGGGGCAGGAAAAGATGGCTCAAATTGCCTTTTGGAGTATCAGTTGCACCAGAGGTGTATCAACGTAAACAACATGAACTATTGACTGGACTCAGTGGTGTCGAACCAATAGCTGATGACATCCTTGTGGTTGGCTGTGGGGACACAGATGAGGAAGCAGAGCAAGATCATGATGGCAAACTGCTGGAACTGATGGATCGTTGTAGGCAGGTAAAATTAAGACTTGGCATAAAAAAGCTGCAATTCAAGGTCAAAGAGGTCCGCTTCCATGGACACATCCTATCCTGGGAGGGTTTGAAGGCTGACCCAGACAAACTCAGAGCCATACTGGATATGCCACAGCCGGAAAATGTGAAATCCCTGCAGCGCTTTATTGGGTTTGTTACCTACCTGGCAAAATTCCTACCTCACCTCTCAGAGGTCTGCGAGCCATTGAGAAGGCTTCTGGACAAGGATGCTGTTTGGCATTGGCTTCCTAAGCATGATAATGCAGTGCAGGACATCAAACGATTGGTCACAGATACACCTGTCCTGAAGTACTATGACGTTACTACTCCTGTAACTATTCAAAGTGATGCAAGCAAAACTGGACTTGGGTGTTGCCTATTGCAAGCTGGCCAGCCTATCGCTTTTGCTTCAAGAGCACTGACTCTTACTGAACAAAACTACGCTCAAATAGAAAAGGAATGTCTGAGTATAGTGTTTTCCTGCCAGCGCTTTCACCACTACCTCTATGGTCGCGATGAGATCACGGCGGAAACTGACCATAAGCCTTTGATTTCTATTTTCAAGAAACCTCTTTTGTGTGCACCCAAACGCCTACAGAGCATGTTGCTCACACTACAAAACTATTGCCTAAATGTTGTCTACAAGCCTGGCCCGGAAATGTATATTAGTGACACTCTTAGCAGAGCTACAGCAGCTGGAGGTGCACCCGACTATGCACAACACACAGTTTGCAATGTTCAACAGGACCTGGATGTCCTGTCACAGATTAATCATTCAGACTATTTGAACGTCACGGACCAACGATTGCTTCAGATAAAACAGCACACTGAAACCGATGAGAGTTTGCAAGCTCTTAAATATGTTGTTCTGGATGGTTGGCCTGATTCCAAGGAGGAGGTGCCATTAACTGCAAGAGAATATTGGACCTTCAGAGATGAAATCGGCATTCAGGATGGCATACTATACAAGGGGCCGAGGGTCATCATTCCTAAATCTTTAAGATCAGAGATGCTGACACGTATTCATGCCAGTCACATTGGTGGAGAAGCATGCTATAGGCAAGCACGAGATACCCTATACTGGCCCAACATGCAGAATGAGATTAAAGACTTTGTTAGCCATTGCTCGGCATGCAATGAATATGCACAGGCACAACAGAAAGAACCCATGATGTCGCATGTGCTGCCCACCCGGCCGTGGCAAATTGTAAGCATGGATTTATTGAATTATGCTGGGCAAGATTTTCTGCTAATTGTTGATCACTATTCTAACTTTTGGGAGATTGAGCTACTTCCTGACCTGTCTGCTGATACTACAATCAGGCGTTGCAAAGTACAGTTTGCACGTTATGGCCAGCCGGATAGAGTTATCTCAGATAACGGACCTCAATTCGCATGTGAGCAATTCAGACGGTTCTCTGCAGATTGGGGATTTGAGCACGTTACCTCATCGCCTCGGCACCCGCAAGCGAATGGCAAAGCGGAATCGGCTGTCAAGATTGTGAAGAATATTTGTAAGAAGGCCAAGTATGATGGTACTGACCCGTGGAAAGCCGTTCTACATTGGAGGAACACCCCATCCGAAGGCATGGACAGTAGTCCTGCGCAACGCTTAATGTCAAGGAGACTGAAAACTTTATTGCCTGTGGCCAACAAATTACTTGAACCTTGTGTGGTTACAGGTGTCCGAGAGAAACTGCGAAGGACGAAACAGATTGCCAAACTGTCTTATGATGTGTCTGCTAAGGACTTACCTGAACTAAGCATTGGAGAGCCAATCCGTATGAAGCCGCTTCCTGGTGACAGGACTGGTCGCTGGAGACTGGGTTCCTGTGTTCAGCGTGTAGCCCCTCGCTCATATCTTGTGGATGTAGACGGCAGTCTCTACCGCCGCAATCGGGTGGCCTTGCGAAGAGCGGAGCGACTCCCCATACAAGCCTATGTGCCTCCTGCACGTGCTCCTCCCGAGGTACTCAATGCTCCTGGACCGCATCCGCAAAGCGGAGGGAATACTGCTGTCCTTTCAGAAGGATACTTTGAGAATGACATAATACAGCCACATGTACCATCAAGTTTGTCTGTGCCGAACACCCCAGCCAGGAGGGAGGGCGGCTCTGTATCAATGCCTACTGGAGCCGCACGACCTTCCCCAGGCAAAATCTCTGTGGCCTTGCGTAGCGGTCGAGTTTCAAGACCGCCAGATAGACTCAATCTGTAGTGTACCTACCAGTCACTCAGCATGCTATGTTTGTGACTGTTCTGGATCTGTTTTAGGTTAATTGTTTACTACGTTTGTATTGAATGTTAAAAAAGGGAGATGTTGTGTATTGATTATGCTTATACTTCCTGTTTCCTGTTCTGACCTCTGACCTGGAGGCAGTTGTATGATCCAACATGATTCCTCACACAAGCAGCTTGCAGTGTCTTCATTTCTATACATGAAACAGCCACTTGCACATCACAGCAATACAATGAATTTGTCACGCCCCACGTCGCCGTCGCCGGAAGAAGGGCCAGGCTGGCACCATTCCCTCCTGATCTGCACCTGGGCAGCACAGGAAAAGTGCTTCCTCTCCTCAGCACTAGAACCACAGGTTCCTTCACAGTTAATGCACAGCTAACACACCACACCTTTCCCCATCTCAAATAAAGTTCCCTCCCTCTTTCCCTTCTGTTCTTCAGTATTGTTTATCCCTTCCTAGCAGAGAGACCTGTTTGAGCTCTGCTGTGTCCTGTATCAAGAAAACCCCTTTGTGTTTACCAGGATTCCCGTTGTGTTACTTTCAGTGTTCTTCCAGTATCCAGTCTGCAATCTTCGGTTATTTCATCAATATCTGGTCAGTCTCCTCCATCTCACCCTCCTCCACCCTCTACCCTGTTGGTAGTAACCACATATTGGGCCATATTCCCTCTACCTGGTTCCACCCCGGAACCCACCCGTGACAGAATTACATGAAACCCTAAAATCAATGCTATGCCACACTGTGGCTTTGTAGCAGAGATGAGGATTATGCAAATGGTCAAAACCACTCCTAGGACAGCGCTGTTTCGGGTTTATTGGACCCTCATCAGCTAGGAGCTAGGCATGATGAATTATATTATATATATATATATCTATATATCTATAAGGGTTGTGGTGAAGGACTAAAAGTGAGATAAAAAGCCTCCACACTATAATAAGTGTGTTTAATATTGCAGAAGCCACCTGCACATCATAGCAATTCAAAGAATTGCATCCCAGAGCTCCTGTGCCACATTCCCCATATGCAGCAAGGAATTCAAACACACTTATTATAGTGTGGAGGCTTTTTATCTCACTTTTAGTCCTTCACCACAACCCTTATAGACACTTACTTACCTATGGTCCAAGCATCCACTGCAACTGGTCATGCCTAGCTCCTAGCTGATGAAGGTTCAACAAACCCGAAACAGCGCTGTCCTAGGAGTGGCTTTGACCAGTTGCATAACCTTATCTTTCCTACAAAGCCACAGTGTGGCATAGCATTGATTTTAGGGTTCTGTGTAATAACAGATCCAGGATGCATAAAAGTGAGACAGAGGTCATTTGCATATCCTACCCAGAATTCCTTGCTGCATATGGAGAATGTGGCACAGGAACTCTGGGATGCAATTCTTTGAATTGCTATGATATGCAGGTGGCTTCTGTAATATTAAACTATATATATATATATATATATTCCTCCATAGTATCCTCTCTCTCTAGCAAAGCTTATATTACCACAATTTGACAGTTGACACCTTGCCGCTGACTCTAAATTTACGCTTTCTTGGCATATAAACCTTAGGTGCTGAAATAGATATATAAATGAGCTGATGCGAACCGAGCTGACATGCTGATATATGTGCTATTTTGAAACATTTGTATTTAAGCTTCTGTCTTGGACATAACCCCTGACTAGGTGCACATTCTCATGACTAAGCCCTGCACTAAACACAGACTAAAGGCTTAGTAAGACTAAATTTATCACTAGGTGCAATGTCATGGGCTGTCACAGGGGTATAACTCAGAATGCAAAGAATAATAAACCTACTGTTCTAGAAAGGGTGATTGATAATTAAAAATTAATTAGCTGTTTCCTACCAAAGCTGCACAATTAAGTCACCTGCAAGCCTTTCACTGGAACAGTCCCAGGGGAATGATTAGGTCTACAGTAAAAGTACTTAAAGCGGAATCTTTTTTCTTCTTTCCTCTGGAAATGAAGACATGCAGAACACTTGCACACTACTGAGAGAGTATCAGACTGGAATCAAAGTTGCCAAAAATAAATAAAGGATCCCATGCAATTTTAGATATTATCACAGCCAGTAAAATTACGTGATTTGGCCTGTGAGCGTTATGCAGCATTTGTCAAGCAAAGGCCAATAAAGACACAATGCTATGAATTTAGGGAAATGGGCCAAAATTTCACCTAATTTCTACGTGGAAGCAGGCAGCACATAATCTGTCCCTTTAAATGGACACTGTAGCCATCATAGTCGAAGCAAGATTTTCAAGTCCATGCCACACATCTGGGCTGTGACAGCCTTTCAAAGTTAAGGGCTTCCCTCCACCTGAAAGGCTTTCAAACAGCGCTGCTAGAACAGCCATTCAGGTTTCCGTTCAGCTTTGCGCAGGATGTGTAGCCAACATGCAAGTATTTGTGCAGCGCTCCCTTTATAATTCATATACACCCTTGTGCTATATATTGCTTGAATTAATTATCTCAAATGTACACTCATTAAAATCTTTTTCATGCGGTGTCACTCCAATTATACATAAAGAGAAAAAAGGAAATACAGACAAACATAGCGTAACTTGTATAACAAATAGTGTCCAGGAATTTATGGATGATCCCACTCACATTGCTCTGAGCCAACCAGGGCTCTCGGTTATAGGGTTTTGGGGTTGTTTTTTGGCCACCCTCAGATATGCACAGTCAAACAATTCAATTGTTTTATGAATTTTATGGAATACATTTAAAAAAAAAAAAGAACTGCCGCCGCATCCATTTACCACATATGGGCCCTATTGAGGTTGGGCAAAGACAAAGAAACCTCTGGGCCACCACAGTATTGCTGTATATATAAGAGGTTTGAGATCTGCACATCTTGTTCTCCTGTTCTTTTTGAGGTACAAGAGAATGTTTGACTGTGCTTAATCGGTGGGTGGGGGCAGGATGGCGGCCAAAAACAATCCCATAACAGAGAGCCTTGGGTGGCTCGTAGTAATGTGAGTGGGATCATCCATAAATTCTTGGGCACTATGTTTGTCTTTATCTCCTTTTTTCCCTTGTGTATAATTGGAGAGACACAGCTTGAAAAAGATCTTAATGAGTATACAATGAGATAAGTAATTCAAGCAATATGCAGCATAGGGGTGTATATGGAATATAAAGGGAGTGCTGTACCAAATACTTGCATGTTGGTTGTAATATTTAGTGTGGAAGGAAAGGACACACTCTTTCTGGTGCAGGGCAAACCCACAATATATATTGAGTTTACCTAAATTGGTTTGAACAGGGTGTGTCGCGTCGGTTAGCCAATGGCTCTCAATGCATTGGTCCTGGAACGAGCTCCAAGGAAGAAATTAGCTCTGAGGTGAATCTAGGATACTTAAGCTAAAAATGTGGTCAGCATCAGCAGGAGAGTTTTTGGAAGGGCTAATAATTACCACCCCCCCCCCTTCCCATTTTTACCTTAGTGTTTCCCTTTCAACTCAGCTTAGGTCATTATTTATAAACACCCTAATTCCATGTGATTCAAACTCTTTATATTGGCAATACACAAATCCCAAATTTCCCATGGTGCCATCATTATCAAAATTTCATTCCTATTTCTGTCGAGACATGTTAATAGGTACCACGTTGCAGTATCTTGGTTGAAGACTTGACTTTGCTTTGTTCTATTCTAGGTTCCAGTAGACGGATATCATATTATCAAGAACCGTGCTAGACAATCCAGTAAAAAAAAATAAAACATATATAGAAAGTGACAGAGACAGGGTTTGTATGGCAACATCCATTGTGTGATCAATGATAGTGGCAGACAGATATGTATGTTCAGGATCAACACACAAGAAGACAAACTGGAACAAGCAACTCAGTCCATGCAATCAATATTTATATGGGAGGCCTGCAAGCAATTTTTCAGCTGATCAAGCCTGCTTAACGCTCAAAAACACATTGAACCGTGGGCAGGGCCAGATTAACATAAAGTCTATTGAAGGTCCAGTGATACCAATGATGATGACCAGGTTTTACGTAAAAGTGGGAAAAAAAATTACTTTTTCTTTCCAACACAACACTATTGTTCACTTTTCAATTATAAAGTTTTAAAAAAATTCTGCACTACAACACCATCTTATTTCCCATGTCACCAACAAGTGTGAAGGGGATGGTACAAAAACCTAAACTGCCGCACTGCAGCGACTAGCACCGGAGAGGGGGGGGGGAGTCTTTGGAACCCTCCATTGCTAATCTTTACACCGCACAAGTCAAGTGAGGAATCATTGGACAGGTCAATCTGTCTGGACTTTCTAATGATACCAGACATCAACATGTAAAATAAAAATAAAAGAAAAGGTTTTTTTTACTTATTTATTTCTTGTTCCAAAGCAATGGCATTGTCCATTTGTCATGTATAAAATGAGCAGTGCCACTGCCATTACTTGATGAGCCCAAAATAGTCAAAATAAGCTCAGTACAATTGGTGAAATGGCCCAGCAGGGAAGGGCTGCGCTCCTCTCTGCTGCTTACCCGCAGCTGCTGCTTACTACTGTGGAGTGGTGTGGCTCCGATTGATAATAGAAGAGCAAAATCAGTTTGGAGGGCACGATTAAGAGCAGAGATGAGCAGATGATGCATTATAAGTGGGGGGCCGAGTTGATGCACTATGGGCCTCTGGGTTGAACCTGCCACCTAGGCCAAGGGTTGCCAGTCAGCCCCTGGTAATGCATGTTGGGAGGTGACAAGAAGGGGCCAGAGTCACACCCAACTCTTCCACTTCAGGCCCATGAAAGCCTTAATCCAGCACTGGAAACATGTGGGCATGAGTTGGCAGGGCAGGCAGCATTTCATCCTTGAACCCAGACAGCACAATGTCTTGGGCCTCTAGCTACAGTATATATTTCTACAGCTTTATATCTACACAGCTACAAACCTGCTATGATATAGACACACAAACACACACCTCCCAGGTCCAGAAATATTGGGACATCGACGCAATTCTAACATCTTTGGCTCTATACACCACCACAATGGAGTTGGAATAAAACAAACACAATGTGCTTTAACTGCAGACTGTCAGCTTTAATTTGAGGGTATGTACATCCAACTCAGGTGAACGGTGTAGGACTTACAGCAGTTTGCAGATGTGCCTCCCACTTGTTAAGGGACCAAAGGTAATGGGACAATTGACTTCTCAGCTGTTCCATGGCCAGGTGTGTGATATTCCCTCATTACCCCATTTACAATGTGCAGATAAAAGGCCCAGAGTTAATTTCAAGTGTGCTATTTGCATTTGGAATCTGTTGCTGTCAACTCACCAAAATCTTCAGCTCCAGGCCCATAGAGATCTTAATCTGGCCCCGACAGTGGGCAATTAATAGAGCCAAGCCTGCAATTTAAACTTGTAATCAAACTTTGGTTATGTCATCTAAAGAAACGGGTAGTATCTCCCAGTGGTAGCCATAGCACTTTGAGGACAATTACAATTACTTATAAAAATAAAACAACATATTCAGTAGTGTTGTTTAATGGGTAGGAGGAAACAAACATAAAATTAACAAATACGTTTGACACATGGAGAAAAACAAGAAAATATGAATTTGTTCAAGAATTTACAATCAAAGGGGAGTGGGTTGACAAACAGGTGAAGGGAAATTGCAAAGTATGAGAAGTAATGGGATGCATTGGGGCTGTGTGGAAGATAGGAAGGTGCAATGGGAAGTGGGATTACAGAGTGAGTGGATAGGTATCTCTAAATTTAGTAATGCCTTTTTAAAAACATTTTGAAAGACTGGAGGAAAGGGGAGAGTAGCATGTTGTGAGGAAGAGTTCAGGAAATAGGGAGCAGCTTGGGACAAATCCTTAAGACAAATGTGAGGGCTGCGAGTACAAGCAGACGATAATAACAGAGAGGAGTTGTAGGGCTGCAATACCCTTGGCAAAAGCACTTAACACTGAATTTTAAACACACCAAAAAATCTTAAACTCACCTCATGTGCTGTGGTGCAGAGGCCGGCAAGCCGCTGAACACTGGGAGCGAACAGTTTTCTCCATCAATGACTCCAGTGCAGCAGAGATCGCATAGGGGCTTCTGTGGACTCCAGGAGCTGTGACTGTTACCAATGTCCGTAATCCCTTAAAGACCTAGCCAATACCCCTACCCCCAAAAAACACGCAACTCACCTTTATTGAGCAATTCATGGCCACATTTATTGTGACACTAAAGTTAACACTTTATTAACGTAAATTATCCCCTTATAATTTTAGAATTTTGGCATTTATTTTCTTCTCGTCATCCACAGAATGCCAGCCATCTTGCAAAAGGCATAATAAGCAGTTGACACTTTTTCCACTCTGCCTCAGGATCATGTCTCCCCAACAACCCACCTTCTTTGGCACCTCATCCAATTTATGCCTCCGCTGGCCAGGAACTTCCATCACTTCCAGATGTCGACTCTTCATCTTAGTCGAAAGAAAAGACACAAAGAAAAACCAAAGGGTTGGGAAGCATAGAATGAAGCCCTTGCCCTGTCTGCTGCTCTTTGGAAAGGTAAGAGGGCACACCTTAGCTTTTATTTATACCCCTTTCAGCAATGTTACCATGGTCACTGGCCACCACCCTGTTACAACGACCAAAAATCGGCACAGGCCAGCAGTTATGTGCCGTCTTCCCCAACAGTCCAGTAGCTTTCCATACCACCAGCAACAAATATTCCAACTCAAGATAGTAACACAGTTGCTTGGTCAGCACAGAGCAGTTAGTAGCGAACCACAAATGGAAATTGGTTCACACACAAGTTATCCATTTGTGAGTCGCTATTAATGGCTCAGTTGAAATCAGTCGCCGAAGCTATACTACCTCTGTATGAATTGCACAAAATTTGCACACCCTTCCAACTCTGCAGATGTAGACAGGTTTGTAGACTGACAGCGATGCCCAAAGTATGGTAAACTACATGATTCTCTTCAAATAGTTGTACTAAAGTATTAGACACTTCAGTTTAACCTGAACCTTTCTCTGTGTTATTTTAGAGTTTCATATCTCTAGCATTTCTGTTCTTCCAGGATATTTAACTGGCTGTATAGCTGTACCATGATAAACCCATTCCTCTCCCACTAGCGATAGAGCGCTGAATATGCACACAAGGCACATGGTAAGGGGAGGACAACTGACCTCTAAGTCAAATCGCACTCAGAGATGTTATTCACACCAACCCTGGGCAAATTAGGAGGGGTGTAAAACTGCAGAGGTACAACACGAGTGATGCAAAACAAATGAAAAGAAATGTAAAAAAAAAAGAGCCAACAGCTTTACAGCCGAACTCATCACTGTGGCAGGGTAATAAGGTCAATATGAAAAGGGCTGCAGGGCACATTCCCCCCTAAACATGTGGGGAGTGGAAACGACCCGACCTTCTGTTGTAGAATCCGAACCCATTGAGTCAATTGCCAGAAAACATGACATGACCTTTCGGATTCAGTGAGCATCAGTTTCCAGAGCAGGCTGGCGTGCACTTTTCCATTTCACTGCTGCCCCCTCAGGGTCTCAACTCACCGGAAATAATAGCTTGCTTTAAAATCTGCACTCCTTTAATGAAAAAGGGAAAGCTGCGCACACACATACACACACATGGCACCCAGCTTGACCCAAGCAGCAGATTTAAGGAATGTATTTATTTTCGTGTGGTTCTCCCTCTCCGGTCTGTCTTTACCACAGCATCACATCTCTTCTTTATAAGATGTGTTTCATCTCTGCTACTGGATCTTTTCTTTTATATAGGATTTTTTATTTCATTACGAGTCTCGTAGAGATGATCAGAGACCAACACTGTTTAAAGGGATTTTGAGTAAACCCAGCTTATTTTTATGACTAGTGGAATAAATGGGTCCAAAATGCAGTTTGGAGTATGACATGGAGTGTCAAATGTAGCACAAAATATTGAGCATTTTAACGCTGTAGGCTAGAGGTTTTCTGCTAGAGGAGATATATATAATAAACCAGGGAGAGAGCTCTCCAGTCAACACATTCAAAACCAGCAACAACAGCTTCATGCATATAAATTGAACCAGATTTTGCTTTATACAAGGTACTGAAATCAAAGTTTTGTTGAAAAATTGTGGTATTTTAGTTCGCAATGGATGGCCATGGATTGCTTAAGCCTGCCAACAACATCAATGGAAACCACCTTCTGGCAGGTCCTAATCTGCTATCCTAATGGCTGCTCTTATGGGATCAACTCACTTACCGAGGACCAGGTCCTTTCTGGAGCTCCCTGCAGCTCAAGTTTAAATAGAACCTGTAGGCGGAGTGCTTGTGGCAGGGAGGGGTGCATACCAAAGAAATTTGATATACAAAATACATGGGGAGGGCAGCACTCACCTAAACTAAGCAAAGCAGGTCTGTCTCAAAACAAAATAATACAAACAAACCAGGAAGAGAGCACTCTAGTCAAACGCTTTGTGTATATATTTCTGTGACGTAGTGCATGGATGGCACTGTGTAGTCTCCTGTATTTTGTTTAAGTTGTAGGCATTAACCCGCAGGAGGAAAGGTGTTTTTGTTTTGCTGCAGGTGTCCCTGCAATTAACCTCCCTAGCGGTCTATTTATTTAGAAATTCCCTGTTTAAAAGTGTTCAATTTTAATTTTTTTTGCCCCCCCCCTAGCGGTATCCTGAGTGTGGCTCGGGGTTAAATTCCTATGCTGGAAGCGGTAACCCCGAGCAACACTTGGAATGCCGCTGGATACATTACCTCTCCCTGCGCTCCCTCAATGTCCCCGCAGCCTCCTCCGGCGACCGCGACCCTCATACTTCCTGGTTTCCTACTCGCGAGAAGGAATCCAGGAAGTATGAGGTCACGATCGCCGGAGGAGACTGCAGAGATCAGCAAGGGAGCGCAGGGAGAGGTGATGTATACAGCCCGAGTGTGTCTCGGGGTTACCGCTCTCAGCGGTGAAATTTAACCCTGAGACACACTCGGGACCACCGCCAGGGAGGTTAAGGGATTAAATAGCTCCTGCTTGAGGGAGGGCACTAGATGAGAAGGATTCCCACAGAGGGGAAAGATTATTTATTTATTTATTTATAAAGGATTTTACCATGAAGGCTACATTGAGATTTCTCTCGTTTTCAAGTATGTCCTGTTTTCAAGAACATTGATTAGAATGAGAAGCGCAGGTTGGTGCTACTACAGAGATGGGAGAGGAATGCTAAACCAAAGTTTGGTTTGAATGGTCTATGTTCTTTGATTTCTTGGATGCTGAAATAAAAGCATGGAATATTTCACCAGTTCAAGACTGTGTGTGTCATCATTCGCAGTAGAGAACTGCACTATAGCGACCCCATGTGACATATGGTGGATGATGCGGGCAAGAAGAGGTCTGTGGGCATGGAAGTTTGGAAAAGTGCCTGGTGAAGTTTCCTGGTTAACTGCTGAGAGCCTAATCAGCACGGTGCTGTTGCTAAGAAAAAGTGTGTGCCTGGTTATTAACCAGAAGGCCTGTGGAAGCTTTGAATATCTTCATTTGGATATTATGGAGGACATTTTGAAAGCTTTGGTGCAGGCAACTGCTGCTCAACAGGAAGCAAATAGTATATTGGCTGCACAAGTTGAAAATGTGAGGATAGCTCAGCAAGAGGAAAGAGCCGTCCTTATTAACGTGTTGCAAACCTATTGCCCTCTGGAGTGAGCTCTGTGGGTTGTGGGAAATGTAGTCAAGCACCTGATTACTTGCATGGACTGACTGAGGCAGATAATGTGGGGGCTGATCTTGAAAAACCTGCAAAGGACCCAGATGAATGAGCTGCAGACATGTGTGCAGAAGTGGTTGCAACCAGACATTGATTCTTCCAAAATAATGGAGAAGGTGGTTATGGACCAAATTATTACAGAGGTGCAACAGTAAGTCAGCCAAGGGGACCCAAAAGATACAGCAGAGATGTGTCCAGTTGAGGGAGATGTGGCTGCTGAGGAGTTGCTTAATAATGAGCTGGACCCTAAGCGCACACTATGCGAATGGTAAAGCTGGAGACAAAGGACAAAGCCCTGTACCCAGCATATGTCATAATGACACTGGTGGTGCTGCTCAAGAGCGTCCACAGGGTGATGAAGCCATGCAGTATCAAATGGAAACCGGAACCCTGCATAAGACTGTGGTAACCAACCAGCTCAGAATTGTGTAGCATAACAAGTGCTGCTTTGATTAAGGACTGAAAGTGTTGAGGCACTCCTTGATTTGAGGAGTGAGGCCACCTTGGGAAAGACTGCTCTGCTCCAGCCAGAAAAGCTGTATTTTGAGAAAATGTTTAACCTTTCATGTATACATGGGGACACCCACTCCTACCCCAGAGTGGAAGTAGATATGTTCACAGAGTTGGAGAAGGTGAAATGTAATTTGGGTGTAGTACCTGTGATAACTCATGATGTAGGCATGGTAAGAGGCTACCCTCAGGTTTGTCAGCTGTGGGAGAACTCCACTTGGTCTGTAGCCAGGGAGTATAGGTGTCACGGACGCGATGGTCCTCACCTAAGATCAGCGTTGTTTGGATCTTTATGGACAGATTTCTACAATGCGTAATTTTATAGCAATCAGGACTGTAATACCTGGTATCCCAAGCCAGGGAGGTAATACAGAAATCTAAGTACCACTCAACGCCAAATGGTTTCGTGACCAAGAGGTTGCTGAGCGAAAGCACGTTAGCTATACACTTGTTCTGAATAACAAACGGTAAATGCTCAAGGTATTCCGCAACCTGCAGGGCAGGTCTACAATCAGAGATAATGTGTTACGTTTTGTACTTAGACTTGGCTTCAAGCTTGTAACTTGAGGGGTTGGTAGATTTATCAACCTGTAGGGCAGAACCACTCACAGAAACCATGTAATATGCTTTGTGATTAAACCATACACTTGACAAGCAATGTGAAGTGTGGATTGTTTTAACAACCTGAAGGACAGACCCACAGACTGGAATCTTATGGTATGATCTGCAACTAGACCTGGTATTAGGCAGACAAATTGAGCGGTTGATGGAATTAGCAACCTGAACGGCAGACCTTCTGACTGCAATCATGCGGTACAAAATATGCATACACTCTGTGATCACAGCATACAACATGTACACACACACAAGGGTTAAATCGTAAGAATCGACAGTAAGCAGTCGGGGTTAATCAACAAAAGCAAGGTCCTCGTACAAGCAGAAAGTCAGCAACAACACAAACGTAGTACTGAGATAAACTCAAGAGACAGCTGGGGATGTGAGAAAATAACTCCACGCCAGGGCGACGAGCACAGTCTCACGCCCTGTTCTTAAGGCCGGTGGCACCACTTCATCCGCCAAGCCCCGCCTCCTAAGACGCCGATCGGCCAGCTTGTAAGCCTGGCACCCGACCAGCCAGTGATGTCGCCGGGTGCCCAGACCCCCCAGGCGGCGCTGCGGGGGCTGAATACGTGACAATGGGCAAGTAATTATTGATTCTGGAAAACCGCAGTTTCTATATTTTAAAGTGGAACATCAGTGGTTTCACAGAGAGGAGATAGACCACAGATCGTGTGTTCTAAGGCCGCTCGCCCCCATGGGTCTGAGCTGGGGGGAGGGATATGTGACGTAGTGCATGGATGGCACTGTGTAGTCCCCTGTATTTTGTTTAAATTGTAGGCATTAACCCCCAGGAGGGAAGGTGTTTTTGTTTTGCTGCAGGTGTCCCTGCAATTAAGGGATTAAATAGTAGGGATGGGCTGACGGTTCGATGCGAACGTGAGTTCGCATCGAACATTGGCCGTTCGAAAGTTCGCTAACTTCAAACTTTTTGGGACGTTTGCCAAAAGTTCGAAAAAAAATAAAAAAAATTCTAAACATAAAGAGACTCTTTACTGCAGAATATTATAAGCAATGGTTTATTAGATATTGAATTAAAACGGGAATATTTTTAACATTGAAGACTATGGGATAAAACATTCTTGTTGCTAAAACATAAGGCATACGAGGCCCTCTAATCAGGCAATGTAGAGGGCAGCCCGCCGGGGCCTCTCAAGGACCCCTTGAGGAGCATGCGGCCGCAGGATAACCGAGCTGTGACTGTGCGGGCTGGCCGGCCGGGTGCATGTGGCAGAGAGGTGGCGCAGGGAGGGAGCCACAGCAGACCCGCCCCCACAACCAGGATCCAGGGACCCCCCACTGACCACCAGGCTAAGGTAAGGCGACACATTTTTTTTTAAAAAAAAAAATCCGAGGACATCTTTAAATGTCCCCTGGAACATAAAATAAAACTCTTTTTTTTTTCTTTCTAATACTCACCTGATTCCTGGATCCACAAACAAGCGCAGCCTCCTGTCAAGCAACTATGCGCACTGTTGCGAAAGAAGCCGGGTTCAGCCGCTCACTATCTGTCTGTCACGGTGGCCCATGTCCAGGGAAATGTTGCACCTTCGCCCCATGTCCAGGGAAATGTTGCACCTTCGCCCCATGTCCAGGGAAATGTTGCACCTTCGCCCCATGTCCAGGGAAATGTTGCACCTTCGCCCCATGTCCAGGGAAATGTTGCACCTTCGCCCCATGTCCAGGAAAATGTTGCGGCCATCACAGCAGCTGATATCCAGAAAGCCTTATTCCAGGGTACTGTGTACTACAGGACAGAGAATGGTGCTGCCCGCGAATCAGATGCAGCATGCAGGAAGAACAACCAATCGCAGCACATGACCAGCTATCCTATAGCAGAGCAGGGCGTCTCCTCTGAACACCAATAGGAAGTGCTGTGGCTCTATTTAAAGGGCTTCCTTTCTCTTAGCAAGTTGCCCTAGCGTGGTTCCAGTTACGCCTAGTGCCTTGCTGTTATTTCTGAATTCCTATCTGACTGATTTCCTGGTTAATACGATCCCGGCTTGTCTCGACTTCCCTGTTTTCTGGCGCCCTGAATTCTGGCATAGTATAACGGACCTCTATTTCCTTAACCCCTGCCTATGTGTGTTTTTGTTGGTTTGCTCTGCTTAACCCGGCCATTATTAAGGACCGGCTAGCTAGAGCATTGTGGGTTACTTTATTCTGCAGGTTGTTTTACTTTGCACTCCGCCACTTTCTATGTGTTCGTCGTTCTCAGTATTACTAACCATAACCCGGCCATTACTAAGGACCGGTTGGTCAGGGTCTGTTGGCTTACAGTCTGCAAGCGGGGTTACCCGATCCTGACATTACGCTAGGGCCATGGACCCTGCAGACGTGGGTCAGCAGCTCGCTGCATGTGCCTCTCGTGTCGATGAATTAGACCACCGCATGGATGCCTTTGCTCAGGCTATACAAACTATTCTTGTCCGTACTGCCTATTTGCAGCCTGAACCACAGGTGCTGACCCCTGCACCGGTCCTGCAATCCCACACACCTGAGGTTGCTTTACCTACCTCCCATGTATCCATGACTTCTCCAATTCGTTTTGGTGGGGAACAGACTGGGTGTCATGGCTTTTTGACTCCGGTCAGCATTCATTTTGAACTAAACCCTAGAATGTATGTTTCAGATCGTGCCCGTGTGGGATTTATGATAAATCATATGTCTGGTAGAGCCCTAGCATGGGCTAACCCATTGTGGGAAAATGATGATGTCGTGGTCTATAACTACCACAACTTTGTACGTGCTCTCAGACGCACCTTTGATCCTCCTGGTCGTTCCAAGAGGGCTGGGAGATCCCTTCTCAGAATTAAGCAAGGTTCCAGGTCTGTTGCAGATTATGCCATAGACTTCAAAACCCTAGTAGCAGAGGTTGATTGGACTAATGATTGCCTTGTATTGCTTTTCCAGGAGGGCCTTTCTGATACTATCCTTGATCAATTACGTGATTGATATTGATAACAGAATCAGGGATAGAGCTAAACACAGAGAGAGACCCAGAAAAAGTGTTGCTAGGGTTCCTACACGAGGTTCCGTTAGCCCACCATCTCGCACTTCACAGGTCTCTGATACCGAACCCAAGCAATTGGGTCACACCAAATTGACAGAAGAGAAATCCTATAGGCGTAGAGAGGGTCTTTGCCTATATTGCGGACTTAGGGGGCACCAACGCCTTAAGTGCCCATCACGCCCGGAAAACGCTCGCACCTAAGTCCTAGGAGGGGACCGGCCTTAGGTGTTCTCACTTTGTGTCCCAAACTGACCTCACTACGATTACTTCTTCCTGTCTGTCTAACATGGGGTTCTGTCAAATTCGATTGTGATGCATTGCTGGATTCAGGGGCTGCTGATAATCTTATGGATGAGTCCTTTGCCTCAGGTCATCTTGTTCCTCTGTCCCCTAGATCCAAACCCTTAATGGTACAGGCCATTAATGGTAGGCCCCTTGCCTCTCCTGTTATAACCCAAGTTACTAAAGCTATTTCCATGTGTCTTTGGGATCATTATGACAAATCCATAGTGTTTCAAATCATTTCATCATCGTCTTGTTCAGTCGTTTTAGGTCTCAAATGTTTACAAAAGCATAATCTTCACATTGACTGGGTAAAGGGAAAGGTCGTCGCATGGGGTTCCACCTGTTCCTCCTCTTGTTTTCCCTCTATGTTACCTATCAGGTTACTCAATACTCCTACTGCAAAACCTTTGTCTTCTACCGTTCCGGAGCAATATCTGTCTGTTAAACAAGTGTTTGACAAAAAAGAGGCCGATAAGCTACCCCCACACCGTCCGTATGACTGTGCTATCAAGTTATACCCAGGTACCATTCCCCCTAAAGGGAGAATTTATCCACTGTCCCCAAAGGAACATAGTATCATGGAGGAATATATCCAAAAATCGCTGGAGAAGGGTTTCATACGAAGATCGTCTTCCCCAGCTGGGGCAGGGTTCTTCTTTGTAGCCAAAAAAGAGGGTGACCTCCGTCCATGCATAGATTAGAGGGTTGAATCGTATCACCATCAAGAATGCCTACCCTATTCCTCTAATCTCTGACCTCTTTGACCGTCTTAGAGGTTCCACGGTGTTTTCTAAATTGGATCTTAGGGGTGCAAACAACCTGGTACGCATAAAGGAGGGAGACGAGTGGATGACCGCATTCAACACCCATAGTGGCCACTACGAATATCTGGTCATGCCATTTGGGTTGTGCAACGCCCCTGCGGTTTTTCAGGATTTTATAAATGATGTCCTTCGGGACTACCTCTCCTCATGTGTCATAGTCTATGTAGATGACATTCTGGTGCACTCTCCTGACCTACATACACATTATGATCACATGCGTTCTGTTCTCGGCACTCTGTTCCGAAATGGTTTATATTGTAAGCTACAAAAATGCATATTCCATGTGACACAGGTTCCGTTTCTGGGGTACATCGTGTCGTCCAAGGGTTTTTTAATGGATCCCAAAAAACTGGAATCCATCCTATCTTGGCCTCTACCCAAAGGGTTGAAACCTATCCAGAGATTTATTGGATTCGCCAATTATTACAGAAAGTTTATCCCACACTTTTCTTCTGTAATTGCTCCTATCACCTCTATGACCAAGAAAGGGGCCAATACAACCAACTGGTCTCCCGCTGCCCTTAAAGCCTTTCAGGATTTAAAAACGGCCTTTGCCTCTGCACCTATTCTAGCACATCCTAACCCTTCTAAACCATTTATAATGGAGGTCCACGCATCAGAATCTGGTATAGGGGCAGTACTTTCCCAGAGAGACACCTGGGATGCCCCACTTCACCCTTGTGCCTACTTCTCCCAGAAGTTGTCCGACTCAGAGAGAAACTATGACATTGGCAACAGAACTCTGGGCTATTATAATGGCTCTAAAAGAATGGAGACATCTGTTGGAGGGTTCGCAAATTCCAGTGATCATTCTAACTGACCACAAGAACCTAGTAGCCTACCTGGCAGACGTGAAGCGACTGTCCCCCCGCCAGGCCAGATGGTCGTTGTTCCTAAGTCGCTTCAATTATTTAATCACCTACCGCCCCGGGTCACGTAATACCAAGGCGGATGCTCTTTCCAGACAGTTTGAGGAAGAGGAAGTGCCTCACACCGAACCGGTTTCTCTCATACCCAGTACTCATATAATCGCCACTGTGTGTATGCAAGTGTCTTCTCAGTTGATCGAGCGCATTCTGTCCTATCAGAATGCCGCTCTAGCTCTCTACCTCCAGAAAGATTGTATGTAGGAGAGAACGAGAGAAGGGAGTTATTACAAGTTATGCATGCATCAAAGGTTGCAGGTCACCCAGGAGTCAATAAGACCATTCTCACCGTTTCTCGTCTATATTGGTGGCCCACTCTTCGTGTTGATATCCGAGAGTTCATTGCTTCCTGTAACGTGTGTGCCCAGAATAAAATCCCTGCTGATCTTCCAGAGGGTCTATTACAACCTCTCCCTGTTCCTTCGAGACCATGGACCCATTTATCCATGGACTTTATTATGGACCTACCCCCATCTGAGGGTAATACCACCATTCTCACTGTTATTGACCGTTTTTCTAAAATGGCCCATTTTGTTCCACTGAACAGCTAGCCGGTATATTTGCTAAAGAGGTGGTACGGTTACATGGGATACCGCAAGAAATAGTGTCAGATCGTGGTACTCAGTTCATTTCCCGATTCTGGAGATCCTTCTGTAAAGAAATGGGTATCAACTTATCCTTTTCTTCTGCCTACCACCCACAATCTAATGGTGCTGCTGAACGTACCAACCAGTCCTTAGAACAATATTTACAGTTCTTCATCTCCCACCAACAAGATAATTGGAGTTCCTGATTACCTTGGGCTGAGTTGGCTAGGAATAACGTGGTACATGACAGCTCTGGTCATACCCCGTTCTTTGCGACCTATGGGTTCCATCCTGCTTTATTACCTGGCACTCCGTCTGAATCCCCCATTCCTGCACTTAACGATCACTTACAACTCCTACATCAGTCCTGGACGCGGATTCAATCCGCTTTGCAAAAAGCTTCTTTAGCCCATAAGAAGTTTGCAGACTGCCACAGACGACCAGGACCTTCTTATGTCCCTGGTCAAAGGGTATGGCTCTCCACTCAGCATATCAAACTCTGGGTGCCCTCTCACAAATTGGCACCACGGTTTATCGGTCCGTACAGGGTCCTCCGACGCATTAATCCTGTCTCTTATGCCTTGGAGTTGCCTAAGTCCTTGAGAATCCCCAACTCCTTCCATACCTCCCTACTCAAGCCCCTTGTCTGTAACCGGTATACCACTCCCGTGAAACAGCCTCCTCCTGTCCAAGTTCAGGGTCAGGAGGAATACGAGGTGCAGGCTCTCATCGATTCCAGGTGGTCTAGAGGCAGATTATTATTATTATTATTCTTTATTTATAAAGCGCCAGCATATTCCACAGCGCTGTACAATAAGCACAGTATAGACAGGGTTACAATACATTGAACAACATTTGACAAACAGTACAGGAGGAGATGAGGGCCCTATTCCCGTAGGAACTCACAATCTAGGAGGGTTGGGGTTGGAAACAGGAGGAGAGGACTGTAAGGTGAGAGTGATTGATGGTTGTGTCAGTGAGTTGGGTGGTAGGCTTCCCTAAATAGGGATGTTTTAAGGGAGCGTTTGAAGGAAGAGAAGTTAGGGGAAAGTCTGACAGTACGAGGGAGAGCGTTCCAGAGAGTGGGGGCTGCGCGTGAGAAATCCTGCAGTCTATCATGGGAAGAGGTGATGCGGGGAGAAGCTAGGCGCAGGTCACTGTTTGACCTTAGGGAGCGGGCTGGGGTGTATCTGGTGATTAGTGAGGACAGGTAGTGGGGCGCTGAGTTAGTGAGGGTTTTGTAGGTAAGGATAAGGATTTTGAACTTAATTCTGCAGTGGATGGGGAGCCAGTGAAGGGACTCGCAGAGGGGAGCGGCAGAGACAGAGCGGCGGGTGAGGTGAATTAGCCTGGCGGAGGCGTTCAGGATGGATTGTAGGGGGGAGAGGCGGGACAGAGGGAGGCCAGATAAGAGATTATTGCAATAGTCGAGTCGGGAGATTACCAGGGCGTGTATGAGTTGTTTTGTGGTGACAGCGGTAAGAAATGGCCGAATTCTGGAAATATTACGCAGTTGGTATCGGCAGGAGGAGGAAAGAGACTGGATGTGGGGGATGAAGGAAAGAGCAGAGTCAAGTGTAACTCCAAGACAGCGAACTTGGTTTGATGGGGAGATGGTGATACCCTCCACCGTGATAGAGAAGTCAGGAGGTGGGGAGGCATTGGAGGGAGGAATAAGTAGGAGCTCAGTCTTTGACATGTTGATCTTTAGGTGGTGGGAGGCCATCCAGGAGGAGATGCCAGATAAACAGTCACTGACTTTTGAAAGGACAGGGGGAGATAGATCAGGGGTAGAGAGGTAGATCTGAGTGTCATCAGCGTAGAGGTGGTAATTAAAGCCAAAGCTGTTGATGATTTTGCCCAGGGAGGAGGTGTAGATGGAAAAGAGCAGAGGACCAAGGACAGAGCCTTGAGGTACACCAACAGATAGAGGCAATGAAGAGGAGGAGTTACCAGCAAAGGACACACAGAAGGACCTGTTGGATAAATAGGAGTCAACCCAAGCAAGTGCAGTGTCACTGAGACCCAGAGAGTTGAGGGTCTGTAGAAGGAGGGGGTGGTCAACAGTGTCAAAAGCAGCCGAGAGGTCAAGCAGGATGAGAATAGAATAGTGGCCGTGTTTTTTAGCAGTTAGGAGGTCATTGGTGACTTTGGTGAGGGCAGTTTCAGTTGAGTGTAGGGGATGGAAGCCAGATTGCAGGGGGTCAAGTAGGGAATTGGAGGACAGGAAGAGGGAGAGGCGGTTGAAGACTAGTTTTTCTAAGAGCTTTGATGTGAAGGGAAGCAGGGATACAGGGCGGTAGTTGGATGGAGAGTTGGGGTCTAGGGATGTTTCTTCTTTAGTAAAGGGGTAACTAGCGCGTGTTTGAAGGCAGATGGAAAGGAGCCAGTGGAGAGAGATATGTTGAAGATGTGTGTGAGAGCAGGGGTGAGGGAGGAGGAGAGGGGAGGAATTAGATGTGAGGGAATGGGGTCGAGCGGGCACGTGGTGAGATGTGAGGAGGACAATAAGGAATTGACTTCCTCCTCAGTGGCTGGGAGGAAGCGGCAGAGGGTGGCAGAGGGGACCTGTGGGAGTGGAGGTGGCAGATAACTATCTTGTGTTGGGATGTTGCTTCTGATAGTTAGAGTTTTACTGAGGAAGTAGTCTGCCAGGTCTTGAGAGCTGAAGGCAGCTGAGGGGGGAGGTGCAGGTGGGTAGAGGAGGGTGTTGAAGGTGGACCAGAGCCGTTTAGGGTTGGAGGACAGCGTAGATATAAGAGATGAGAAGAAGGATTGTTTGGCCAAGTGGAGGGCAGAGGTGTATGACCGAGAATAAACTTGAAGTGAACAAAATCAGCTTCAGAGCGGGATTTCCTCCAGGCACGCTCTGCAGTGCAGGAGCATCTTTGCAGGTAGCGAGTCTGGAGGGTGTGCCAGGGCTGAAGCTGGCGGCGTGGGGCCTTACAGAGTCGAAGAGGAGCAAGAGTGTCTAGAGCAGAGATAAGCGTAGTGTTGTAGTGATTAGTGGCAGCATCAGGGCAGGTGAAGGATGAGGTGTGAGGGAGGTGGTGAAGTAGGTTGGAGAATTGATGGGGGTCCACAGCATGTAGATTTCTGCGAGTGTGTGTGCGGGGTGGGGGAGCAGGGTGTTTAGGAAGTCCAGATAGGTTGAATGAGAGAAGGTGGTGGTCAGAGATGGGGAAAGGGCGACATTTGAACTCAGAAATGGAGCAGAGGTTGGAAAAGACCAGGTCAATACGTGACCATCGCGGTGGGTAGGGAGGAGGGAGGATTGTGTGAGTCCAAGGGAGGACGTGAGTGAAAGAAGTTTGGAGGCAGCAGGAGCGGAAGGATCGTCAATGGGAATGTTGAAGTCCCCGAGAATTAGGCATGGAAGATTAGAAGACAGGAAGTGAGAAAGCCAGGTAGCAAAGTGGTCAAAGAAATGGGAGGTTGGTCCCGGTGGGCGGTAGATGACTGCCACCCTGAGAGCCAGAGGAGAGAACAGGCGGATGCAGTGTGTCTCGAAGGAGGAGAAGGAGAGGGATGGGGGTGGAGGGAGATGCTGGTAGGTGCAGGTGGGAGAGAGCAGGAGTCCGACCCCGCCACCATTTCTCTCATCCGGTCTGGGGGTATGGCTCAAGTGTAGACCGCCATGTGAGAGAGCAGCAATGGAGGCCGTGTCAGAGGGAGTTAGCCAGGTTTCAGTTAAAGCTAGGAGGTTGAAGGAGTTTGAAAGGAAGAGGTCATGGACGGCTGTGAGTTTGTTGCACACAGAGCGAGCGTTCCAGAGGGCGCAGGAGAAAGAGGACAGGCGCTGAGGGATTATGGGAATGAGGTTGCTGGGCTTGCAGGGAGGTGATTTATGTGCGATGGAGATAGGATGAGAGGGAAGTATTGGATGTGTTGTGGGGACATTGCAATATCTTGTGCATTGGAAGGGGTACGGCCCGGAGGAACGTTCCTGGGTTGCTGCCTCTGATGTTCATGCCCGGGGCTGGTCTCTGCCTATCATCGCCGCTTCCCTTCTCGCCCTCAGGCCCGCCGTCAGGGGGGGGGTGCTGTCACGGTGGCCCATGTCCAGGGAAAAGTTGCACCTTTGCCCCATGTCCAGGGAAATGTTGCACCTTCGCCCCATGTCCAGGGAAATGTTGCACCTTCGCCCCATGTCCAGGGAAATGATGCACCTTCGCCCCATGTCCAGGGAAATGTTGCACCTTCGCCCCATGTCCAGGGAAATGTTGCACCTTTGCCCCATGTCCAGGGAAATGTTGCACCTTCGCCCCATGTCCAGGGAAATGTGTTGCACCTTCGCCCCTTGTTCAGGGAAATGTTGCACCTTCGCCCCATGTCCAGGGAAATGTTGCACCTTCGCCCCATGTCCAGGGAAATGTTGCACCTTCGCCCCATGTCCAGGGAAATGTTGCGGCCGTCACAGCAGCTGATATCCAGAAAGCCTTATTCCAGGGTACTGTGTACTACAGGACAGAGAATGGTGCTGCCCGCAAATCAGATGCAGCATGCAGGAAGGACAACCAATCGCAGCACATGACCAGCTATCCTATAGCAGAGCAGGGCGTCTCCTCTGAACACCAATAGGAAGTGCTGTGGCTCTATTTAAAGGGCTTCCTTTCTCTTAGCAAGTTGCCATAGCGTGGTTTCAGTAACGCCTAGTGCCTTGCTGTTATTTCTGAATTCCTATCTGACTGATTTCCTGGTTAATACGATCCCGGCTTGTCTCGACTTCCCTGTTTTCTGGCGCCCTGAATTCTGGCATAGTATAACAGACCTCTATTTCCTTAACCCCTGCCTATGTGTGTTTTTGTTGGTTTGCTCTGCTTAACCCGGCCATTATTAAGGACCGGCTAGCTAGAGCATTGTGGGTTACTTTATCCTGCAGGTTGTTTTACTTTGCACTCCGCCACTTTCTTTGTGTTCGTCGTTCTCAGTATTACTGACCATAACCCGGCCATTACTAAAGACCGGTTGGTCAGGGTCTGTTGGCTTACAGTCTGCAAGCGGGGTTACCCGATCCTGACACTGTCTATCCTAGACCCAGATAATGACTGCGTGGACAACAATCCCTGCGCGCTCGCTTACCTTTCCGTCCATGCACACTTTCTCTCGCAACAGGTACGTAGAGCACAATAAAGTGGTCCCAGGATTGCAACGCAGTACCAATCTTCTCTTGAATTGGGTAGTGACTACGTTTCCCACAATCCCTGTGCCCACTTTCTTATTCTATTAGTTACACTGCCATCAGTTCCCCTGAACACTACGCACGTCGCAGCAAAAGACGCAGGGCTAAGCAACCCACTATCCGTCTATCCTAGACCCAGATAATGACTACGCAGACAACAATCCGCCACTCGCTTACCCAACCGTCCCCAGCATCCGCAACTCACAATTTCATAACTACTCGAGCTTAACACAATAAGCAATACTCCAGTCTCTTTAGCTAGCGATGCAAAATGCGCAGCCGGCTTCCCCGCTACACTAATAGCCTATCTTCTCATTAAAGCTGGCATCAGACTGTAGAGGTTCTGCCCAGCAGTGTGAGGATTCATAACCCGTTTGGATTGTAATATTGTGACATCCAGGGCCCAGGTGGCGATCGGGGAGGGCCAGACGCATGGTGCCGCCAGCTGGCCAAATGCCAGGAGCTCCGGCGGCACCTGGCACAGCTGTGAGTGATCTGGAGGCAGGGTGTGGCGTGATGACGCAGAGCCGCCGGGACCTTTAAATCAGGAGCGTGCGCTGTACACCTTGCCTTGCCGTGGAGTTTCATTCCCGCATCGCTAGTTTACAAATCCATTTGTATACTTGTTACTGACCCTGCTTGTTCTGAGGACCCGATCTGTTGCCGGCTTTGCCTGCCATTTGACTATTCTCTCTGTGTACTCCTTGCCTGTTCTGTTTGCCTCCTGTTGCTACTGGTGTGCGCCAATTCTCACCATATACACTAGCACCAGGGCCGGATTAAGAGTATTATGGGCCTGGTGCTGAGGATTTTGGTGGGCCTTTTTATAGAAATAAAATGAAAAAAGCAAAGCATTTTTTGTTAACATACATTAAATATTTAACTACCATCAAAGTGCCATAACAGAAACATATTGAAATAAGAGCTTGGAAGAGCATTTTAGCAGAGTCTAGAATCAGAATGAGACGGATGACGGATGCGTGCAATGTTTTTTAGGTGGAAGTAGCAGGATTTGGTTAGTGATTGAATGTGAGGAGTAAAGGATAGATTGGAGTCCAAGAGGACCCGAGACAAAGAGTTGGCTCCAAACTAACCTTAATTGAGGTAGTCTCAGCAGATGTGTGTGGCACGGATCTTGATTGCTGGGGGGGCACACTGGTGACAGGCTCGCCTGGGCTGGCACCATTGGCGTGGCTGACTCTAACACTGCTTGCTGGCTGGGTGCTGACCACCTACAAATAAATCCTTATCCAAACCTTCTTTCCGGCTTGTGCTGGGCTGGCACATTGTTTGGCTGTCGCTGGTGATACTGACAGCAGGCGAGGTGAGACAGGTCTGGACTGGCACATAGTGCCTGCCTTGTGCCTACTGGCTTCTTTTTCAAATTAATTGACCTGGTCTGGGCTGGCTGTGCTGCTGCTGGTGGTCTGGGCAGGCTATTTGTGCATGCTGTTTTTTTTTTTTCCTTGGACAAGAGTGAGGCAGCCGCAGGACCATACAGACTGAGCAGTTTCATCTGCACACCTGCGCACTGTCTGTGAGTGCCCCCTGTAATGGCACGTGCAGGGCCAGGCAGCAGCCACAGGCCGGCCTGCCACACACTGAAGCTGAGGCCGGACAAAGCGGCCCGGCTGTTGAGTGCTGTGTGGCGGCCGCAGTTTATCAAACAGGCCGTATGTGGAGCGGAGGTCGGGAGGACTCGGAGAACACTTTCTTTTCCTTGAGAAAGCAGCCACAGGACAGCGAAGACTGAGCAGATTCCTCTGCACGCTTGCGCACTGTCTGCTTGTGTTGTGAGTGCCTTCCCCCATAATGGCACGTGCAGGGCAGACAGGACACGTGACATGACATGTCACGTGCCCTGTCTGCCCTGCACGTGCCATTACGGGGAGGGGACACTCACAACACAAGCAGACAGTGCGCAAGCGTGCAGAGGAATCTGCTCAGTCTGCGCTGTCCTGTGGCTGCTTTCTCAAGGAAAAGAAAGTGTTCTCCGAGTCCTCCCGACCTCCGCTCCACATACGGCCTGTTTGATAAACTGCGGCCGCCACACAGCACTCAACAGCCGGGCCGCTTTGTCCGGCCTCAGCTTCAGTGTGTGGCAGGCCGGCCTGTGGCTGCTGCTGTGGGCCTATTTTCGAAACGGGGCCTGGAGCGGCCGCTCCATCCGCCCCTATGATAATCCGGCCCTGACTAGCACAGTACTAGTGCCTAAACATTGGAGACCCGGTTTTGTTATAACAACTACTCTCGCTCTGTGCCCCTGTCTGGTATATTCCGCTGCTTGTTACTGCTGGTGCGCTAGCAGCCTGCCATACTCTATTGCAGTAATATTTGGCTGCACTGCCACTGACGCGTGTACCAGATTCATATCATTGTAATATTTGACCGCAGGGTCCACCACTGCACTCTTCCACAATAACTCAGAGGGGTTACGGTTATAGACGGTGTGAAGGCACTAGCTGGCACCAAAGGTCCAATTTTAATGCACCTGTTGTTACGTTCATCCAAAGCCTGCATAAGTTTCACCATAATTTAGGCAAAAAATCACTAAACTTGTTCTGCATGTGCTAAAACGTCTCCTCTTTTCATACAGGCTGCCGCCCCAAGCAGTTGTTTATAAATAGATTAAAGGAAAACCATTTACCGTCATTTGAAATGTCATTTTTTCCTTTTTAAAGGTATACATCCTACAAATCCGCCACTTCACGGGCAGGTTATGGGGACTAGGGATGAGCCAAACACTATACATATTATACATTATATATATATATATATACAGTTGTGTTCAAAATTATTCAACCCCCAATGCTGTAAAGGGTTTTAGGGAATTTAGTGTACATTTGTAATTGTATTCAGAATGAAATCCTACAAGGACTTTTTAAAGAACCATATGCAACTAAAATGACATCAATTGGTTTTGTAATACAGTAGTAAATGTTTATTTTGTTAATTCTTCATTGACACAATTATTCAACCCCTTAAAGACCACCACTCTGAAGAACAGAGGTTCATTCAAGTGTTTTCAATCAGGTATTGAAAACACCTGTGGATGTCACGGAGCAGCAATAAAGCATAATAAGCACCAATTAGGCAGCTTTAAAAGGACTGTGATACTCAGCTCCTTCTAGACATTTACTGGTGTGGTTAAAAACATGGTGAAGTCAAGAGAATGGTCCAGGAAGACAAGAGAAGAGGTGATTACTCTTCACAGGAAGGGCAATGGCTATAAGAAGATTGCAAAGATGTTAAACATACCAAGAGAGACCATAGGAAGCATCATTCGCAAATTCAAGGCAAAGGGCACTGTTGAAACGCTACCTGGTCGTGGCAGAAAGAAGATGCTGACTTCGACTGCTGTGCGCTACCTGAAGCGTAGAGTGGAGAAAAGTCCCCGTGTGACTGCTGAGGAACTGAGAAAAGATTTGTCAGATGAGGGTACTGAAGTTTCAGCTCAGACAATACGGCACACACGGCGTTATGAAGGCCTCCATGGCAGAACTCCCAGGCGCACCCCCTTGCTGTCTCCAAAGAATAAGAAGAGTCGACTGCAGTATGCCAAAAGTCATGTGTCATGATGAAACAAAATTAGAACTGTTTGGGCCCATGGATCAACGCTATGTTTGGAGGAGGAAGAACAAGGCCTATGAAGAAAAGAACACCTTGCCTACTGTGAAGCATGGCGGGGGGTCAATCATGCTTTGGGGCTGTTTTGCTTCTGCAGGTACAGGGAAGCTTCAGCGTGTGCAAGGTACCATGAATTATCTTCAGTACCAGGAGATATTGGATGACAATGTGATGCAGTCCGTCACAAACCTGAGGCTTGGGAGACGTTGGACCTTTCAACAGGACAATGATCCCAAGCATACCTCCAAGTCCACTAGCGCATGGTTGCAGATTAAAGGCTGGAACATTTTGGAGTGGCCATCGCAGTCACCTGACTTAAATCCGATTGAGAACCTCTGGTGGGATTTAAAGAAAGCAGTTGCAGTGCGCAAGCCTAAGAATGTGACTGAACTGGAGGCTTTTGCCCATGACGAATGGGCGAAGATACCCGTAGATCGCTGCAAGACACTTGTGTCAAGCTATGCTTCACGGTTAAAAGCTGTTATAACTGTAAAAGGATGTTGTACTAAGTACTAAGATTGAATGTCACTTGGGGGTTGAATAAAACTGATAATGATGTGAGCACAGAAAAGACATTTGTGGTTATTTCACTATAAATGTTGTTATATTATTATTATTATTATTATTATTTATTTATAAAGCGCCAGCATATTCCGCAGCGCTGTACAATAAGCACAGTACAGACAGGGTTACAATACATTGAACAACATTTGACAAACAGTACAGGAGGAGATGAGGGCCCTATTCCCGTAGGAACTCACAATCTAGGAGGGTTGGGGTTGGAAACAGGAGGAGAGGACTGTAAGGTGAGAGTGATTGATGGTTGCGTCAGTGAGTTGGGTGGTAGGCTTCCCTAAATAGGAATGTTTTAAGGGAGCGTTTGAAGGAAGAGAAGTTAGGGGAAAGTCTGACAGCACGAGGGAGAGCGTTCCAGAGAGTGGGGGCTGCGCGTGAGAAATCCTGCAGTCTATCATGGGAAGAGGTGATGCGGGGAGAAGCTAGGCGCAGGTCACTGTTTGACCTTAGGGAGCGGGCTGGGGTGTATTTGGTGATTAGTGAGGACAGGTAGTGGGGCGCTGAGTTAGTGAGGGTTTTGTAGGTAAGGATAAGGATTTTGAACTTAATTCTGCAGTGGATGGGGAGCCAGTGAAGGGACTCGCAGAGGGGAGCGGCAGAGACAGAGCGGCGGGTGAGGTGAATTAGCCTGGCGGAGGCGTTCAGGATGGATTGTAGGGGGGAGAGGTGGGACAGAGGGAGGCCAGATAAGAGATTATTGCAATAATCGAGTCGGGAGATTACCAGGGCGTGTATGAGTTGTTTTGTGGTGACTGCGGTAAGAAATGGCCGAATTCTGGAAATATTACGCAGTTGGTATCGGCAGGAGGAGGAAAGAGACTTGATGTGGGGGATGAAGGAAAGAGCAGAGTCCAGTGTAACTCCAAGACAGCGAACTTGGTTTGATGGGGAGATGGTGATACCCTCCACCGTGATAGAGAAGTCAGGAGGTGGGGAGGCATTAGAGGGAGGAATAAGTAGGAGCTCAGTCTTTGACATGTTGATCTTTAGGTGGTGGGAGGCCATCCAGGAGGAGATGCCAGATAAACAGTCACTGACTTTTGAAAGGACAGGGGGAGAGAGATCAGGGGTAGAGAGGTAGATCTGAGTGTCATCAGCGTAGAGGTGGTAATTAAAGCCAAAGCTGTTGATGATTTTGCGCACCCCTTTGCTGTCTCCAAAGAATAAGAAGAGTCGACTGCAGTATGCCAAAAGTCATGAGGACAAACCACAGAAGTTTTGGGATAGTGTTCTGTGGACTGATGAAACAAAATTAGAACTGTTTGGGCCCATGGATCAACGCTATGTTTGGAGGAGGAAGAACAAGGCCTATGAAGAAAAGAACACCTTGCCTACTGTGAAGCATGGCGGGGGGGTCAATCATGCTTTGGGGCTGTTTTGCTTCTGCAGGTACAGGGAAGCTTCAGCGTGTGCAAGGTACCATGAATTCTCTTCAGTACCAGGAGATATTGGATGACAATGTGATGCAGTCCGTCACAAACCTGATGCTTGGGAGACGTTGGACCTTTCAACAGCACAATGATCCCAAGCATACCTCCAAGTCCACTAGAGCATGGTTGCAGATTAAAGGCTGGAACATTTTGGAGTGGCCATCGCAGTCACCTGACTTAAATCCGATTGAGAACCTCTGGTGGGACTTAAAGAAAGCAGTTGCAGTGCGCAAGCCTAAGAATGTGACTGAACTGGAGGCTTTTGCCCATGACGAATGGGCGAAGATACCCGTAGATCGCTGCAAGACACTTGTGTCAAGCTATGCTTCACGGTTAAAAGCTGTTATAACTGTAAAAGGATGTTGTACTAAGTACTAAGATTGAATGTCACTTGGGGGTTGAATAAAACTGATAATGATGTGAGCACAGAAAAGACATTTGTGGTTATTTCACTATAAATGTTGTTATATTTGTCTGACCTACACGTGCCTCTTTGATTTAATTGTAAGCAAGATGACTGAATGATCAAAATCAATGTCAAACTGGCCAAAACACTCAATTTCAGTGGGGGTTGAATAATTTTGAACACAACTGTATATATACATACAGTCAGGTCCAGAAATATATATATATATATATTGTGTTTATTATTATATATATATATATATTGTGTTTATTATTGCAGAAGCCACTTGCACATCACAGCAGTTTGATGAATTGCATCCCAGAGCTCCTGTGCCACATTCCCCATATGCAGCAAGGAACTCTGGGTAGGATATGCAAATGACCTCTGTCTCACCTTTATGCATCCTGGATCTGTTTTTACACAGAACCCTAAAATCAATGCTATGCCACACTGTGGCTTTGTAGCAGAGATAAGGTTTATGTAGCTGGTCAAAACCACTCCCAGGACAGTGGCTTCCGCAATAATAAACACACTTATTATAGTGTGGAGGCTTTTTTTCTCACTTTTAGTCCTTCACCATAACCATTGTAGACACTAATTTACCCTACGGTCCGAGCATCCACTGCAACTGGTCATGCCTACCTCCTAGCTGATGAGGGTTCAACAAATCTGAAACAGCGCTGTCCTAGGAGTGGTTTTGACCAGTTGCATAAACCTTATCTCTGCTACAAAGCCACAGTGTGGCATAGCATTGATTTTAGGGTTCTGTGTAATAACAGATCCAGGATGTATAAAGGTGAGACAGAGGTCATTTGCATATCCTATCCAGAGTTCCTTGCTGCATATGGGGAATGTGGCACAGGAGCTCTGGGATGCAATTAATTGAATTGCTGTGATGTGCAAGTGGCTTCTGCAATAATAAACACACTTATTATAGTGTGGAGGCTTTTTATCTCACTTTTAGTCCTTCACCATAACCATTGTAGACGATAGAGGATATAGATATATATATATATATATATATATATATAATCTCATCCAGGGGTCTAGTCCTAAAAAAAAGACAGTAAGCAGGAAAATCGTCATCTGCAGATTTTCCCTTACCATCTCCAGGTTAACGTCATATTCCGGAAAAAGGTGCTATCTGGGCACCTCGCCCCGGAACACAGCGATAACCTCCTTGATGCTAGCGGTGGCGCGCAAGCACTATGGAGAGTATCAGCTCCCGGAGTCCATAAGACTCCGTGGAGGCTTGTGCTTTTGGGCCGCGAGATTGCACTGCAAAGTGAACACTGAGGGAGACTAGAAACTATGTGTTACCAGTCTCAGTCTCATTCTGTTACCGGCGAGAAGTAGCAGTAGATCAGGTCACCCTTTTCACCGAGGGATGAGAGGTGAGTATGGGATTTAACGGTGGGGGGTGGGGTAGAGTGTTATAAATTATTTTGCATTTGCTGAATCATTTAGCTCCAGCTTTTAGGAGTTAACATTTTTGCTTGCACGTCCCAACAGTAAATTGTGCCAGCACTTTGTAATACCTTACTTAACGAGACGCTAACATTATATTGCATCTCCTATACTTAACATGGGGAGTACATTCAGCTCGCTCAAGCTGTAAAACGCTAACCGATTTCACCCCAGTGTAGCATCAACTATAGAATTTCGTTGCCAGACGTTAAACTTACTTCTCTTAACACTTACATACTAAGACGAAACATTAGCACCAACTATGAAATAGAACCTACAGTCTTAAAGCCAGGTACCATGGATGCAGCTTAGTTACATATCAACAGATCAGTAATCTGTAAACTGTTGGTCTTTATAATAGCCGGAAAACTAGCTAGGGACAGAAACTTAAAAATAAGAGGGGATAGTCGCAAGAGCCAAGGTCTGCAGCCAAAAGGGTTAAACGTATGCAGAGTCAAATAGGTAGGCCAGAGGTCATAATGGTCACAGGGAATAGCCACAGGATAATAATAATAATAATAATTTCAAAACGCACTCTCAGGTAATGGAAACCAGACCAGGGCAGCAGTATCTAGGGAATCCTTAAAATTGGTAGGCATTTCCCTTTTGGCCCGTCTAATAATGGCACGTACCCTACCAGCAACCGTGTCACTCCCTGACTCCCACAAGAGCCGGCGATATAAACCTGCCATCAGCGGGTATCCAGAGAAGGAGTCGACGCTGGATGCCGGGTGCCAAAGAGCCCCCATCATTATAACAGTAAACTTATTATGCTAGCACTAACAATTACAAATTGAGACGCTACATTAGCACAAACTATGAAATAGTGCCCTATATGTGGTAAGTCTCTAAGATTTCTGCTTCTCAATTAACCATTGACATGTTGCACTTAGGCCGCGTTTTAGGTAAGTCTTTATAATAAATATCATATTTCTGGTGATATGACCCCCTTTGCTACAGACGATGCACTGGACAAGTCCTCTGCTTTCCTGCTAGGTTGGGTGCCCAGCATGCTATAAAAGTTCCGTGGCTCCGATCGCAGACTTCTCCCACAGTAGCACAGTGGAAGAGGTCATCACCTGGTTTTATGTAAAAATAAAAAAATATATATTTTTTCTTTTTTTCTAATGCAGCACTATTGTTCACTTTTTAATTGTAAAGTGAACAATAATGCTGCATTAACTCGTCTTTACATTTCCCACAATGCCAGCAAGTGTGGAGGAGATAGTATAATGCCTAAACTGCTGCGAAGAGCACCGGGGCTCCTTTGGAACCCTGCGTCTCTGATTTTTGCACCGCACAAGGTCAAGGGAGGTATCACTAGAAGAGACAGAGTCTGGCCTTTCCAACAATACCACATATGACCATGTAATGTGTAAAACTAGAAATATGGGGGGTGCAAAATTTACAATATTTTTTTCTCTGTTCCAAGGCAGTGGCATTATGTATTTTTACCTATAAAACAAACAATGCTGCACTAACTCACCTTCACATTTCCCACCCCTGGAACAAATGTGAGGTGATGGTGCAATGCATTATTATGCATTGGTCCATCGAATACACAAGTCGCCGCAAATCAGCAAGGAAAACGGGGATCCTTTGCACCCCTGTATCCTCATTCTTTACACCCCACAAAGTCATGTTAGGTGTCATTGGACAAATCAGAGAACGGCTTTTCTAATGATATCAAACTTGACCATGTAAGGAAAAAAAGGAAAAAAAACCATAATAGAATTAATTTTGTTCCAAAGGAATGTAATTGTCTATTTGTCACATCTAAAATGAACAATACCACTGCCATTATTCACCTTCTCATTTCCCATGGCGAGAGCAAGTTCAGTGTTTTATGCATAGCCGTATTATTCATAAAACATAATCCTCGAAAAATACAAGCAAAAAACATCTATTTTTTTCTGTTTTAGTAAAAATTTGCATATTTTCTCAGAAAAAAGCAATAACATTTCTATTTTTCTTTAACAAAAGTAATAAATAACCACAAAGGTTTGGATGATAAACTGTGAAAAAAAATATTTTACAAGCTGTAAATTATTAAAATCTGAATGGAAATTTTTCATTTTTTGTTATAGCACTCTGATGGATATAAATTTGTCTGGGTCCTATAATAAAACATGACTTCAAATCATGATGAACACAAGACAGTCAAAATGAGCTCAACACACAGGTTTGAAATAGCTCAGTAGTGAAGGGGTTAATATGGAAATCTATGATTGGAACCTAATAAAAACTGCTTAATGTGTGAGTCAAAAGGAACCCCATTCCCTCTGAGAAAATAGTGGAGGAATGGTGTTTCTGCTCAATTTGATCCCTGAAATATCTTGTCTACTAACACTGGGCAAGTCGCCCCATCTTCCCTCCCCGGGCTGGCACAACAAGAAAAAGAGATACTGTCAGTGACGTCACTAGGGTTGGTGTCACCCTGTGCAGTAACTCATGGTGTCACCCCCCCCCCCAAGTTTTACGGTTTCCTCTTTTTAACTACTCTAATTCATAAATCAGTACTCCCATATAACACTGAATGCACACAGCGCACATTACTGTGAGGTTTATTGCTGTGGAGCGTTACCATCTCCCAGGTATCCTCCAACATTCCACATTCTGCCTTAATATGCTGCTTTAACTGTGAAAACAATCAAGAGGTGATATGATATTTTGTAGCATGTCTCATCTTTTTCCAGATTTTCTCTAATCCAGTGGGTTAGACTCGATAAAACTTGTTAGGTGACTGAAGGAGCCTATTATACAAGTATTGAAGGCATCAAAATTCTTTAAGACTCTGACCACCATTTGTATCTACAAATCAAACCTAGACCGCCCATTGGCTACAGTGGGCAAATACCCAGTGGACCACAAATGCCAGGGGTCAGCAAGACCACATCCCTTTAAGGATGAGATATGTTTACACCATGTCTTGGAACCTAACCACAGATGTTGTAAGCTTACTCCATAGACTTTACTGGCTCTGGGAAGTTTACAGAGGAGTGGGGTGGCACTTTCCAGGGGGCGGCGGCCCGCACCGGGTGGCCCGACCCCAAAAAAAAAAAAAAAATTTTTACTTTTGCAAATTATTTTACCAGGAAGGATACATTGTGATTTCACAAATTTTCAAGTATGTCCTGGGTAGGCAAGGCCTAGGCTTTCACGTTCCAGGGGGCAGCAAAAAACCTCACCACGAAATGGGTTACTCACAGAGCACCGAAATGACGCCAACATTTTGGTGTTCTGTAGTTCCCTGCACTTCGGGGAATAAAATTTCCCCACCCTGCAGTGAATTCACCATTCACCACAGGGTCCCCACCGCTGAATGCTGCCACCGCAAACCCTTGGCCTGCTGTTTTCAAAAGAGCTACTGAACGAAAATGTCTAGAATTTACATATAAGATCCTATGATTGATAATAAAAAGTCTGTTACAGAGAAAAGAAAAACCACTATTAAAAAAAAGGGGGGGGGGAAATTTTACCAAAAAAAATCTGAAAAATGACTAAAAGGTACTAAAAAAAAATCAATAAAGACTTTTTACTGCAGTTTAAAATAATAAATTGTTTATTAGATATTGCATAAAAACGTGAATATTTTTAACATTGAAACCTATGGGGTTCGCCTGAATAAACCTGCTGATTGAAACCACCGAACATCAGGGCATTTCACTGCCATTTCTCTGCTGTTTGGTGTCCTCTGAATAGATTAACAATTACTTCTCTATGGGGATTTGCACTGCCTTCAACCAGCACCGTACTTGCTGGCAGTTCACCAAACTTGTGTGTGAGCGGAGAGGGGGCCGCCCCAGGTACCAGTGATTATTGGGGTGTCATTAGGGGGTACTAGGAGGTGCCACTGTCACTGTGTCAGCTTTGAGCTGTGTTCTCAAACAACGAGCAGCGGAGCAGGGCGTTTGCATATGGAATAAAATCTAATAGAATAAAAATCCCCCTCTCCTCCCTCCATAGCTCCTCCCCTCCCCGCAGCAGCTCTAGGAGAGGGGAGGGGGATGTGATTTGTGTGCAGAGAGAAGATGACAGTAAACGGCAGGTAAAGGGGGCTGTATCATCAGAATATGAAGCCCTGTCTGCTTACTGCTGTTTAAAGTGGACCTTTCCTTAACCAGCACTGCAGTGATAGAAATTTGTCATTGAGCTGCCTGGCTCCTGGTGAGGCTGCATGCGTGCAGGTCACACGGTCCGGCCAGTCAGGTGGTACTGAGTCTCCGTACCACCGGACTGGCTGAACCACGTGACACGCACCCAGCTGCCCGCCCTTTCGTTAACACGGACCTCACTCTATTCTGGACTGAACACCCACCGGGAAGGGAATCAAAGCCACGGTGCACCCTCTGGCAGTTGCACCCCACTGCTGACAAGATGGCTCCACGCACAGGCACAGCTGAGATCCTAACGTGGCCTGGAGGGACCTCCTGCTGAGTCTGTACACAGTCCCTGCTGACTCTGCACACAGCCCTACTGCGGACAGAGGCCGGTAAATATAGAATAAATAATTGCTGTGTGCTCATATACACTCGGTTTGCTGGGAGTTTTATTGCAGTGGATTCTGATGCACTCATACACACCGCACATTGCATTGCTGGGAGTTTTATTGCTGTGGATTCTGATACACACTGCACATTGCATTGCTGGAATTTTTATTGCTGTGGATTCTGATACGCTGACATACACCAAACATTGCATTGCTGGGAGTTTTATTGCTGTGGATTCTGTGATACAAACTGCATATTACTGTGAGTTTTATTGCCCTGGAGCTCTGAGATACGCTCATACACATTGCACATTACTGTGAGATTTATTGCTGTGCAGTTCTGCGATATGCTCATACACAGTGCACATTTCTGTGGGTTTTATTGCTGTGCAGCTCTGATATGCTCATACACAGTGCCCATTTCTGTGGGTTTTATTGCTGTGCAGCTCTGTGATACGCTCATATGCAGTGCACGTTTCTGTGGATTTTATTGTTCAACCAATTAGAGCGGCTGTGATCCAGTATACTTGACATGCGTGGCTGTTCTTTGTAAAAATGCTTGAATTTAAACATTTCATAATTTTATTTATCTCAATAGATACATTTGAAATGGTATACAAAATATACAAGTAGGCACTTGGTATCCACTTTTAATATAAAGAGAGGAAAAGGCGGAGCACTAAGAGGAAAAGGTGGAGCTTAAAGAGGAAGGGTGGGGATTAATCAGGAAAAGGTGTGCCCTTGACAGGAAGGGGTGCGTCAAATTTAAATTAGGGGGTGCACGAGTTTAGTCAGGCCTAGGGCAGCACAAAACCTAAATACACCGCTCGGGTCACATTTACCCTATAACAGTCCACCAATCATTTGACTGGTATGTACAATGGCTAGGCTGGTCCTGAATGTTGACCATCAATATTTGCTACAACCCAACAGTTGAAAGGAGGTAACAAGAGGTGCTAGATTGAAAAATACAGAAATAACAAAGAGCGGTGAAAAACTGGAGGTGAAAATTCTAGGTCAAAATAACCAAACCAGAAACTTTTTCCCATTTATCTCACTTTACAAATCGGCTATTTGGTCTAGATTATTATTTTCTCCTGACAATTCTCCTGGTTTTCACCGCTCTCTGAATAACCCTCAACGTGAAACCTTTCTTTTAAGGGAAATAACTACACATAAAACAGCAATTGTTCATAAATAATCCTTGTTGAGGTATTGAAATTATTCTATATTTTCTTTATGGCATATTTATAGAAAACAATATATTGAACACAGCACATAACCTCACATTAAAATTTCTAGTCATTCCCCCAAAATTTGTAGACGTTAAATTACTGTTCTGGAATTAGATTAAATTCAGTTTTAAATTTTGTTTAAATGTCTATTTTTAATATATATCGTGACTATTTCACTCTGCTGAGCAGACTGAAATGCTTACTTAATCTTAGTGCAGCAGGCGGTTGACTTGCTACAGAGATGCCAGTTTACACAGAAAGAGTTTCAACTATGCAAGCAAAGAGGGTAGAAATTAAGTACCTTCAGCATTTAAAAGAACAATCTCCCTTAATGCCCAGCCTGGGGGCCTTTTTGTTATTCTGCAATAGCTCCAGAAATGTGAGATAAACAAAGGGATGTATCAGGTCAGTGATTATACTACCTATGTATTTCGGTGTTTGCTATATAGAGAGGAACATTACTCTGCTCACTGCGGAGAACACAGCTATTGAGTATATGAATAAATAAACATTGTGGTGAATAACCCCAGGCTACACGCAGGTGTTGAATCTACAGTGCTGGATTTCTGCAACACGCACAGTTAAGATGACATTGGTGTCTTTAAACCTTGGCTAGCCTGATAAACGTATATGTATTATTATTTTTAAGGGTGTTTTGGATGGAAGAGTTGCTTCTAATTACAAAGGTCTCACCACGACCCGTTTATCACTGTGTGCACCAGCCTCCACCTGATCATCTGTGTCCCTTTGCTACTGTGAACATTATTGCTCGATTACAAATTGTATCCTGAAACCTAGGTTGGATCACCTTTGCGGCACCGGAAAGGAAATTCCATAATTACACAGGGTTTTTTCTCGAATGTCCTCATCAGCCGCATTTAATCCAAGGAACAGAAATCAGAAATCAATCTGCAGGTTAATTTGATTTCATGCCCAGAGACTTGAACCCAAAATAAAAAACATTTCTATTAGCATTTGCAATACCCTGATTTATTTCTGCATTAGAACCACTAATGTGGAACAAACTAGCTTAAGTTGGCTGATTATATGGAGATTTTTGTTGGAATATAAGGCGTTCTCTTCCATTGCCTAGCAAGTAGCTGCTTATTTAACCACTGCAATGCCCTGATGCTTTCCATCCCTTGTGATAGAGGAATGTAAATAGGATGATGCCAGTCTGAAAGTGAAACAATATAATGTTTGCATACATTGCTGGAGGATAAGGGTGGCGGCACACGACCATACTGTACTGCGTCCGTTACGGACGCACTTTTTCACGTGAGTTATAAGTCGCCTACTGATGACCGGTTCGGACACAGGGAGACAAAAAATACACAAAAATACGCAAACCCATAACGGTGGAATAATATGTATATATATTATTTATAGATAACAGCTAAAAACTCCACACAATAACCCACCACCATGACATATCCATTCCCATAACAAAATTAAAATAACCCAGTGCTGAAAGAGGACTCCCCACAACCACCACACACCTCCAAACCAACCAACCACCAAAAAACTTCCCAACTCCCAACCATCTGACCAAAGTTATCCTAACTAAAAAGGAACTCCTAGCCAGCACTGCCTACAAGCCTCCGCCACGAGCTCCTCACATAACCCCCTTATGGGAGAGCTCCCCCACCAAGAAAAAACAGGGCTTGTTCAAGCCCTTCCTTGAATCCCAGGATGAACAGATCCTTGCCCACATCCGTGAGGTGAACGCCATCCGCCATAAAATAACACTCCGCCTCCTCTTCTTCAAAAGGTAGACGTCGCACCACCACACCATCCATCCGCCTCACAAACCTTCCCATGCAGCGATTCAGCTTGATCCGGCAAAGCCGCACCGCCTCATTCTCAGCTAGCTCCCACACCATCCTTGGCATCACCTCGGACCACACCACCACTGTCCATGGCGACCACACCCTCAACTGCCTTAGATATTCCTGCATCTGCTCCAGCAGCATACAAATAGGGACCACACCCAAATCGTTCCCTCCCATGTGAACCACCAGCACATGGGGAACTTCACCGTGCCTAAGGGCACCCAAAACCGTCGGCTTAAACTCCTCCCATAGGAGTCCACGGATTCCGATACACCGTACCCGTGTTGCCGACCCAAGCAGACCCATCTGTACTCCAGAGGATCGCACCAACACCCTTCTTCTCGCCCAAAAAATCAGCAAGTCTCCAATGATCCACACCACTCTTGGAGGATCTGCAAAAACAAAAACAAATTACCAACATCTCCACCACACAAAATACATTAAAATAAAAAACTCCCCACCACACAGCCCACCAAATAAACCATGACCATACCTGTAAAGAAAAACATAACATAAATAAACACCATACTCCTCGCCTCCAAATACTCCAAACCCCCACACTACTCCTCAAACAACCAACAAATTTACAAAGATAAAATAGAATAAATATATATATTCTGTATAAAAGGTATAATTCATATTCCATGTATAAGTTGATATTTTTCATATTTCAAAATTTCTTTTTTTTTTATAACATTGAAAAAACATAACATACAGCAAACTGTTCTCCACATTGCCTTCCAGCCTTAACAAGTGTTTTCAAAATTCATAACACCAAACCAGGACGAACATAAGACTGAAAAGCCCTTGAGTTCCATCTTCCCAATTCTTGAATTTCTGTTGCCGACAAACCCAACCTTGAAGCTTCCGTTGCTGCCCCAATACGAAAAGAGTGAGAACCAAATTCCTTCGGATTTCTGCCTAAACACAACAAACCCTTCTTAAAAATGGAAACAAACTGATACCTTGATAAAGCCGACCTGTCCGCGTGACATAAAAAGGCCACACCAGACTCCACCCGTACCTCCAAAAAGTTTTAACGTTTTTCACTGGACAAACCACAAAGTTATCCACACTGAATAAACCAACTCTACGCCCCCTACCCAACTGATCTTTCTTGGAGTTAGCAACCCAAATAACCAGAACTTAACTCTCAACCAAACCGCATCAGCTCCCAAACCACCACCTCCTCTCCTAGAATTACACACCAGCTCACCCACTCGAAATGCCCAAAAAACCCTAAACAAAAAGCCGCCCTCATAAGCAGAACCTGATAAGGTGAAGAACAAAAACTCCCAACAAAATCCCATAGACCCTCCAATAATTGTCTCGAAACTGGACGCCGAGCGTCCACCCTGCATCTCCCCTTCACATAACCCCGAACTGCACATCTGATCACAAAATCCTTAGTGACATCTCTTTTCCCCGATACCTGAAAAAGGAAACCCAAGGCGGCTAAAGACTGCCAAACCACTCCAGGAGATGCCCTTGACTCAAATAACCAAATGAGGTATGCCCTGAGCAGACTTTCCACATCCAATTCACCACTGAAACATACCTGAACCGTTCAGCCAAAGCGTCCCGATCCCTCCATACTCGCGAGTAGGCCTTCCAAGAGGACTCAGACAAAGAACCTCTCACCCATCTTCCAAAAATTCCAAGCCTAGCTGCCAAAGGCTCTCCGGGCAAGGGGTGCCCACCTCCTCTGCCAACGGCATACTATATTATAATATAAATGTTTTTCAAAGATATTTGACTATATCACATGAAAGAAGATATTATAAAATACTAAAAAATGTAAATGTTGCAATCATAATTGTCAGGGATCTGTACCGGTGTGTGTGCACAAGAACTGTATCTGCATGTGTGCAGACATGAAAAGTGCTGCCTCAGACCTGTCCAGCACTGATAGGGGTTAAAACCAAAGTGAAACACCAAACACACACCACACCCTCCTGTCTGTCTGTCTGTCAATAAAAGAGAAACTCCCACTCCTGCAACTTGGCTTTGCATTGACAAGTCAACCCTGTGCTATTCAAACCTGCTTATGTTCCTACTGATAACCGTGTACCAGACCCTGCTTAACCCACTAACATTGCCTCCTTGCTGCCAGCCCTTTGATCCACGGACCGTCCCTGACTACGCATTCTCTTCACCCCTTTGTACCTCGCCATGGACTCATACCTGCCTCAATCAGCTTACTCCCAGGTACCTCCAGAATATTCCTGCCTAAAGGGCTCTAACCACCTGAACTTGGATCCCACCACGGTGTATGCCAGGTGCCACCCTGACAGAATGCAAAGCCCACCAACTGAGCCCGCAGGGATGCTACCAGCCCTGGAAGATCTGGCCCACCTGTTATGCGTTGTTGTGGAGGAGCTATGGACTGTTACAGCCTCCCAAAGAAGCACCCTTCCTAAAGTGTGTGTTCCCCCAGGGAAGAGACCTAGAGGCCCGCTTACTACAGAGGAGCGCACCAGGAGGATGGCGGAGGGTCTCTGTATCTACTGTGCCTCGAGACCACTGGCTCGCAGCCTGACCCGTAAGACCCCCAAAAAGGACAGCTCACACACCCGAGCCGGCTAGGGTCTCACAGCAAACCCCTAGGAAAAAGACTGTGTGAAAAAACTCTGATGTTTAAAGATGCACCCCATGCTTATATCTCTGCACCGCAGCCCAAGCCTGCCCCCAGGAGACCACAGGTTCCCAAGCCTGCACCCAGAAAGCCTCCTACACCGAAATCTGCGCCCAGACGACTCAAGCCCGCTGTACCCAGGGATAGGGAGTCTCTGGAGGACTATGCGGAAGAGGAGGAAGAACCCAAACTGCCCATGGAGTACGAGACCCCCATACCTGAGGAGTCTGACCCTCCTATTTCTATGGACTATCAAAATACACCTGCGGAAACAGAACCACCGCTCCCTATGGAGCTTATGTTCATGCAGATTCCAGGTGCAACCACATCTCTTACCACTCTCAGCCAGCAAGACTTGGCCAGCTGTGAAGTGGACGGTGCTGGTTATGACTGTGTGATTTCTTGCTGTTTGGCCGCCTCTTCTCTGATTATTTGGACCTAGAGCAGGTACCAAGGGATACCACCCAGGACAGTATGCCACCCCATATGAGAGCTTGGCGTCACCTCGATCCACCCAGTGAGGAGTCTAACCTTCCTATTCCTGTGGACCTCATGACCATGCAGACCCCAGGTACGACTCCCATCACTCCCAGGAAGCACCGTATGACCAGTGCTGCTGGTAAATGGCAGATCCGAACAAATTTCCGAGCCGAAAAAAAACTTTTCGAATGGACTAGAAATGTGTAAAATCGAAATTCATTTTCGTTCCATTCGTGATTTCAGCTCCATTCCTGATTTCGGTTCCATTTCAGTCATTTCGGACATCGTATTTTTCGGTTATATCGCTGATTCTGTAATTTTGTATCATTCCCATCTCAATGTATCCTTCCTGGAAAACCAGAGAAATCTCAATGTATCCTTCTTGTAAAACATGAGAAATCTCAATGTATCCTTCTTGTAAAACATGGGATATCTCAAAGTATCCTTCTTGTAAAACATGGGATATCTCAATGTATCCTTCTTGTAAAACATGGGATATCTCAATGTATCCTTCTTGTAAAACATGGGAAATTTTAATGTATCCTTCTTGTAAAACATGGGAAATCTCAATGTATCCTTCTTGTAAAATATGAGAAATCTCAATGTATCCTTCTTGTAAAACATGGGAAATTTTAATGTATCCTTCTTGTAAAACATGGGAAATTTTAATGTATCCTTCTTGTAAAACATGGGAAATCTCAATGTATCCTTCTTGTAAAACATGGGAAATCTTAATGTATCCTTCTTGTAAAACATGGGAAATCTCAATGTATCCTTCTTGTAAAACATAAGGAATCTCAATGGCAGAATTATCGTATCGGCAGAAATATCGGATCCGAAAAACCATTAGTTTACGTCAATGAATAGACACTTTGAAAAGAGGAGAACAAACACGAAAATTTCCGAAATCCCGAAAAAAAAGTCGATACGAAAAACGAACCGAAACTAAACGGAAATCAGCCGAAACGAAAATTTACAAAAAACGAACGAACCGAAAGAAAAATCAGTGCACAAGTCTACAGGATAGTCTCACCGCACTAGGAATCACTATACACCAGCACACTGTTGAGGATTTTCTAAGTTATATACTTTACTGGAGCAATAAAATGGCATTGAATACACATATAGTTTGAACGTAATGATTTAACTGAGGTAAATGACGTAATGCGCAACGTGGGGAAAAAAAACGTGGTGGAAAAGAAACGATTAATACCCCTCAGTTAGTGAGTTTAAGTCCCATTCAAAAAGGCTCATATATTGGTGTCTTAGGGTACCCGGGTACTAGATTCAACTGGCCAGTGAATGAACAAAAAGATCTTCGACTATTCAATGTTGGGGCCCTGTGAATTGAAGCAATCAACCAAGTGCGCGCTTTCTGTGGAACTGTGGGCCTTGAGGCCTCTCACCCATCCGGCGAACACGGTGTCCAGAACCGATGACTCGACCAAAGGATCTCTGTCCGCATACTGGAACCCGGTGCCTACGAATCTGCTCCTCCGATGCCGAATCTCTGCAACAGGAACCGATCCGCCACCTGCACTCCCGTTCGATCCGCGGCCCTCCTTATCCGAAGTCCTTCTGGAACAGATGATTCCTGTGCCAGTTCTTTAGAGGCTCGCCCTTTCCATCCAGACGGATTTGTTATACTGGCAGACCAGGCAGTTGCTTGCAGACAATGTAAACTTGAGAACTCCATCTATCCGCCAGTTTGTGCCTTGCAGAAACACCCAAGTTCTTCTACAAAACCCTATAAACCAGGTTGTAAGTCCTGCACCCGAACTCTCAAATCATAGTTTTGCTTATTCCTCTGCTCCATACCCTCTGAAGTCAAACGAGTCTGTTCAAAGGCAGAAGCCAAGTTTCTCTGCAGTCTGTCCACATATTTTTTGTGGGAAGTGACTGACGTCTGATCAAGAGATAGGCCAAACGCTAAATCGACTGGCAGCCGAGCTTCTCTTCCGAACATGAGACGATAAGGTGAGTATCCAGTAACATCACACTCAGTACTGTTATACGCATGCACCAGCGTAGATATGTGACGACTCCAACTCTGCTTCTCCTTGGTCAACAATGTCCCCAACATATTCAACAGCGTGCGATTAAATCTTTCCGGTTGAGCATCACCTTGGGTGTGATATGGAGAAGTTCGAGTCTTCTGAATTCCTAGTACTTCTAACAATTGCCCAACAAGTCGGCTCTCAAAGTCTCTGCCTTGATCTGAATGGATTCTCTGTGGTAAGCCGTAATGAACGAAAAACTTCTCCATTAAAACTTTTGCCACTGTAGGAGCACGCTGGTCTTTTGTAGAGAAAGCTTGAGCATAATGGGTGAAGTGATCAGTCACCACCAAGATATTTCCCTGCCCACTAGCATCAGGCTCTAAGCACAGGAAATCAATGCACACCAAATCCATAGGTCCTTGACTTTGCAGGTGGCTCATTGGAGCAGTTAGAGTCAGCAGGGTCTTCCTCTGTATACACCTCAAACACGAATGGCAGTAACTTTCAACTTCAGATCTCATGCAGGGCCAATAGAATCTGTCGCGTACCAGCTTAAAAGTTCTCTCTGCACCCAAATGACCATGATCATCGTGTAATGCTTTTAACACACTTTCTCTGTGCTTTTCTGGGAGGAACAATTGTTGGGTTTCTTCGGCATTGTTCGAGGGGCCCCTTCGGTAGACCACCCCATCTAGCATCTTCAGCCACTCCCATTCTTTACAGACCAATTGGGATCCTTTGGGGGAATTAGTCAGCAGAAATCCCCTTTGACCCGCGTTCATAGCTTTTATTGTCAATCCGATCAGAGTATCTTCAGCTTGATCTGCTCTCATGTCCTGTTTTGTGAGAGTAGGTAGGCTTTCACTCCTCAGTTGTGTGGGATTACAGTAAAGTTCTGGAACGCCCGCAGCCATAACTACTATAGCTTCTGCCCCAATCACTCCCTTGACCCGGCGCTCCGCCCCTTTACATAAGGCTTGCACCCCATCAGGAGTCAACTGAGTCCATTCTGTATTATAAGGCCTTCTTGACAAAGCATCTGCATCTCGATTATTTACTCCAGGACGATACTTGAGGCTGAACCGAAACCCTGACAGAGCGGCCAACCTCTGATGTCCTGTTGCATCCAGTTTCGCAGTAGTAAGAACGTACGTAAGAGGATTGTTGTCGGTCTTTATCACAAATTCAGCCCCATAGAGATAATCTTGCAGCTTGTCTACTACTGCCCACTTCAAGGCCAGGAACTCTAATTTGTGGGTAGGATAGTTCTTCTCTGAAGGCATAAGGCTTCACCTTACATACGCTACAGGCCTCAGCAGGCCATCATATTCTTGATACAATACTCCCCCTAGACAATGTCACATTGTCGTCCAGCTTCACACTCGTGCCCTGAAAACACACTGGCACACCCTTTCTCCACTCGAAAAGAACATACTGTATGTGTGAGAAGTCTCTGGGTTTGCTTTAATGTCCATTATTAACCTGTGATCAGGTGTCAGCACGGCCATGGCCCAGCAAATTTGGTCTTCGGCCCAAATGTCTGCGGGAATGTCCATAACCACACTTAACCCTAGCTGGCTATTCTGCTCCTTACACCATTCTGCAGCAGTGTCTGGATCCATGTTAACCCTTTAATTGCGGTATACTCTGAGACAGAAATCCCCGACGAGCCCACACGTGCAGCGCTCACCCCTGGAGGAGCCGCTGAATAAACCCAGAATAGTCTCACCGCACTAGGAATCACTATACACCAGCACACTGTTGTGGATTTTCTAAGTTATATACTTTACTGGAGCAATAAAATGGCATTGAATACACATATTACTTTGAAAGTAATGATTTAACTGAGGTAAATGACATAATGCGCGATGTGGGAAAAAAACGTGGAGGAAAATAAACGGTTAATACCCCTCAGTTAGTGAGTTTAAGTCCCGTTCAAAAAGGCTCATATATTGGTGTCTTAGGGTACCCGGGTACTAGATTCAACTGGCCAGTGAATGAACAAAAATATCTTCGACTATTCAACGTTGGGGCCCTGTGAATTGAAGCAAACAACCAAGTGCGCGCTTTCTCGGAACTGTGGGTCTGGAGGCCGCTCACCCATTCGGCAAACACTGTGTCAAGAACTGATGACTACCAAAGGATCTCTCTCCGCTGACTGGAACCCGGTGCCAATGAATCTGCTCCTCAGATGCCGAATCTCCGCAACAGGAACCGATCCACCGCCTGCACTCCCGTTCGATCGCGGCCCTCCTTACTTCGAGGTCCTTCTGCATCTGGTTGTCCTCCGAGCTGCTCAGCGGAATGTGGTATGCAATCAGGCACACTCCGTCTCAGATCTCCAGCACTGGATACGCCTCGATCCACGCTCCGGCCTGGTTGTGATCCTGGACAATGTACTGTATGCATTTTACTCTTTCAGCTGCTCTGCTCGCTCTGCCCATGCCCTGCACGAGGCTCCTGATGTCTTTCCTGGCGCCAGCATGCCCACTTCCTGTACTCTTCGCAAAGGTCTCTGGGAGGTGTAGTTCTTAAGTCCAGCATAGTCTCTTTCATACGTTATTGTCAGGGATCCCGGGAGTAGGATACAGGGAGCCCAAGGAGTTGGTGAAGAAAGCAAGGTTAAAGTCACTAGCCAAGTCAGGATCACAGCGGTACACGGAGGTCAGGGTCACAAGCCAAGTCAGGATCACAGCGGTACACGGAGGTCGGGGTCACAAGCCAAGTCAGGATCACAGCGGTACACGGAGGTCGGGGTCACAAGCCAAGTCAGGATCACAGGAAGGCATAAAATATGGAATGGGAAGAGCAATACTGAGGGAACTGCTACAATAGTGAAGCGAAGATAGAATGGCAAGTCTGCCCTTAAGTACCCATGGAGCTCCTCCCTTACTCCGAGACGCTGGTGACGTCATAGACGCGCGCTGCGGGCCGGCCGCCATATTGGTGGAGCCTGGCCGCGCGCGTGTCCATTCTGGGGCACGTGCTGGGCCAGCAGTCTTGGGCTGCGACGCAAGCCCGCGGCGGACACCCGGGGATCCACTCGTCGTCCCCCCCGGGAGTCATGGACCCGCGACAGAGGTAAGCCGGGTCTCCGGGTAACGCCAGGCCCATGCGCCAGCCGCAACCCCACCCCCTGAGCAGCAGCCCGATGTGGAGGGGACCGCCGGACCAGCCGTCCCGGAACCCGCAGCCCTGACATAACCCCCCCCGGAACGCGGGGCCTCAGGACACGCAACGGACCCGGACGCCCGGGATGAGCAGCATGAAAAGCACGGACAAGGGCCGGAGCCCGGACAAAAGAGGCAGGTTCCCAGGAACGCTCCTCAGGATCGTAGCCTGTCCAATCCACAAAATACTGGAGTACACCCCGCCGAAGACGGGAATCGAGGATCCGCGCCACTTCGAACATATCGGAACCAGCAGCGGACACAGGAGGAGGAGGAGGCAAGGAACGACCAACAAAAGGGTTGGCACCAACCGGCTTCAGAAGGGATACGTGCACCACCGGATGGAACCGGTAACGAGCAGGAAGCCGGAGACGAGCCGCCACCGGCCCTATCATGTCAACAATGGTAAATGGCCCTATATATTTAGGGCCCAATTTCTTAGAGGGACAAGAGAGACGTAGGTGGCGCGTGGACAACCACACTCTCTGGCCCGTAGTATAGCCCGTAGAGGCAGTACGGTGATGATCAGCATATCTTTTGTACGTATTCTGAGCCATTATGAGGCACGCACGGGCCTTTGTACGACATACTCGGAGTGCCCGGAGGCGGGTAGCAACGCTGGGAACCGGGACAACAGAAGGCAAATCAGGAAGAGGAGCAGGATGATATCCATACATTAGGAAGAAGGGAGAACAACGAGTAGAATCGTGCAGTCGGGCGTTATAGGCATATTCGGCAGTGCACAATAAAGTGGCCCAATCGTCCTGTAAATAGGTTGTATAACAACGTAGGTATGCTTCCAAGGATTGATTCACCCTCTCTGTCTGTCTGTTGGTATGGGGATGGTATGCCGTAGACAGGTCAACCGAAATCCCCAAAGCCCGGCAAAAGCATCGCCAGAATCGAGATGTGAATTGCGCCCCTCGATCAGACACGATGGATTCAGGGACGCCATGCAAGCGATATACGTTCTGTAGGAACAAGGATACTGTTTGTGCAGCGGTAGGCAGGCCTTGAATGGGAGTGAAGTGGGCCATTTTGGTCAGACGGTCCACGGTTACCATTATGGTTGTGAAACCATTTGATGGAGGAAGTTCAACAATGAAATCGATGGTGATATGTGACCATGGTTGTTCAGGTACCGGAAGGGGTTGTAGGAGACCTACTGGTTTCTTCGTGCTATGTTTGGCGCGGGCACAGACCGAGCAAGAACCCACGAAGTCCCTAACATCCTGAGCCAAAGTAGGCCACCAGAAGTAACGCTTTATCAAGTCCTTGGTCTTACGTATCCCTGGATGACCGCTTCCCAAAGTGTCATGGAATTGTTGGAGTACCGCTACTCGGTCCTGAACCGGGACAAGACATTGCTGACGCTGTTCTTGAGTTCCCATTACATGGGGTTGGTTGTTAGTATCGGTATGGGAACGTATCTGTTGCATAAGGTTAGTGGTCATGCCGATGAATCTGCTCGGGGAAAGCACTGGTTCAATAGTGGGTGTCGGATGGATCGGTGGAGAGAGACGCGATAATGCATTGGCCTTCTTATTCTGGATACCAGGTTTGTAGGTTACCCGGAAGTCAAAACGAGAAAAGAATAATGACCATCTGGCTTGTCGTGGATTGAGTCTTTAAGGCTAGGGTCAGACTAACGCATTTTTCACGTTGTCCGTGAAAATGTGCGTTCGAAGAATGGACGTATTTTTTCACGGAATACGCAATAGCGGTCATACTATGCGCAGTTTCATCCGTGATTTTGTACGGATCATCAATAAAACACTTCTTGCGTCTGGACGTTATGTTGGCTGGACATTAGCAGCATCTGACGTCTCCTAATCACGCACACACGCCGCTAGCGGACGCAGCGCACTCTGTACGTCAGTACTAGCGGTTTAACGTTCTCGAAAAAATGCGTTCATTTTCCACTTGCGTTGCGCGGCCGGACTTTTGTGCGACCGTACTTCGTATATTGGCCGTCATTGCCCGTCATTTGCTGCTAGTGCGGCCGTGATTAAGTGCGCCAGAACGCGCGTTCGCACTGCCTCAGTCTGACCCTAGCCTTAGCCGTCCGTAGATATTCCAGATTTTTATGGTCTGTGAAGACCAGGAAAGGATGTAGAGCACCCTCCAAGAGATGACGCCACTCCGTGAGGGCACATTTAATGGCGAGGAGTTCCCTATCGCCAACATCGTAATGCGTCTCGGCGGAAGTCAGTTTTCTGGAATAATATGCCACAGGATGGACCATCTGTTCTGGGGGTCTCCGTTGGGAAAGAACCGCCCCGATCCCGACATCAGAGGCATCAACCTCTACTTCATATGGTCGTAAGGGATCCGGTAGGACCAGTATAGGCGCTGTGCTGAAACGATGTTTTAAGGCGTTAAACGCTTGTTGAGCCTCGGTGGACCAGCAAAACTTGGTCTGTTGTTTGGTCAACCCGGTAAGGGGTAGAATGATGGAGGAGAACCCCTGTATGAAGCGTCTATAGAAATTGGCGAAGCCTATAAATCGTTGGACAGCCTTTTTATCCGTAGGTGTAGGCCAAGTGCTGATGGCGGCTACTTTCTTATGATCCATGGCAAGACGACCTGGGGTTAAGAGGAATCCAAGGAATTCTATTTCGTCTGCCTCGAAGACACATTTTTCGATCTTTGCATATAACCGATGGGTTCGGAGGCGAGTTAAGACTGTTGTTACATGGACCCGATGGTCCTCGAGAGAACAGGAAAAAACAAGGATATCGTCCAAGTAAATCACTACATATTGGTCTAACAGGTCTCTGAAGACGTCATTGAGGAAATGTTGGAACGTACCAGGTGCGTTGCATAACCCGAAAGGCATCACCATGTACTCAAAATGACCGTAGCGTGACCTAAACGCCGTCTTCCATTCGTCGCCTCTACGTATTCTGACAAGGTTGTATGCTCCCTTGAGATCGATCTTTGTGTAGACTGTTGCACCCTGGAGACGCTCGATGAGTTCTGGAATCAAGGGGAGAGGGTACCTGTTCTTGATCGTGATGAGAATCAATTCGCGATAATCCACGCAGGGACGGAGACCCCCATCTTTTTTCTCCACAAAAAAGATACCCGCACCTGCCGGTGACGTTGAGTGCCTGATAAACCCTTTGTCCAGGTTCTCCTGAATGTAGCCTTTCAATACCTTCAATTCCGGTTCCGATAACGGATAGAGCCTGCCGTACGGAATGGGAGCTCCTGGAATTAGTTCAATCGGACAATCATACGGTCTCCTGGGCGGCAAAGATTCCGCCCCTTTTTCGTCAAAAACATCTGCGAACGAAGAATATTCATTAGGGAGAACGGTGTGATACTGCGGTGTCATATGTATATCTAGGACCGTATTCAAGACATGATGGTGTTTCTGGAGACAATTCTGGGTACAGTAGGAAGACGAGAAGGTAAACGTGCCAGAGGACCATGAGACCTGGGGGTCATGCTGACGTAGCCAGGGGAGACCTAAAATAATTGGAAACAATGGAGTAGTGACGATGTCAAATCGTAACGTTTCCTTATGCCCAGGGCCTATGGTTACTTGTAATGGCTCTGTTTCAGTGGTAACCGGTCCAGAAGGCAAAGAAGACCCATCCACGACCTGAATATGCAAAGGGAAGGGTTTATTCGTAACAGGAATACAAAAGGCATCAACGACTGCTTTGTCGAGGAAGTTTCCACTTGCTCCTGAATCAACCATCGCGGTTTGAAGTAGCATCCTCCCTCCCCACTGTAAAACAAGAGGGAGTGTCAATAAAGGGCTGCAGCAACTGGAGGTGGACAGATGTAACAGACGAAGGAGTGAGTTAGGGTTACCTGCTCGACCCCGGTTCTTTTCTGGACAGTAACGTGCTGTATGGTTTGGTCAACCACAATACAGGCAGAGATTGTGCATACGTCGTCGGTGTAATTCTTCCGGTGGAAGTCGGCCTTGAGCCATATTAACCTGCATGGGTTCCTCTGGTGCGGGTAGCGCCACCTGATTACCGGGAGGTGGAGCAGGAGGAGAACGGAGCATTGACGAGTAGGAAGCGGATCTTTCCCTTGCTCGTTCGCGAAGTCTCCTATCAATCTGGATGGATAGTTGAACCAGGGACTCAAGGGATGAAGGGATTCCCACTCGTGCGATTTCGTCTTTTAAGGCCTCTGAGAGACCAAGACGGAATTGCCCTATCAAGGCAACATCATTCCATCCTGTCTCACAGGCGAAGCGACGAAAGTCCGTGATATAAGCTTCCACTGAACGACGTCCTTGCCGTAGGGATCTAAGGGTGTTTTCTGCCGTACTGGCTCGGAGTGGGTCATCGAACATCGCGGCCATAGCGTTGAGGAAGAGCGGCCATGTATCCAACACCGAGCTCTGAGAGCGTAATAGATTATGAGCCCATGCTTGTGCTTCTCCAACTAAAAGTGATATTGTCGTACGTATCTTAACGAAATCACTGTAATAAGTCCGGGGATTCAATGAAAAGAGAAGGTCACACGACATCATGAAGGCTTGGAAGTGGTCTTGCTTGCCTGAGTAACGTTCAGGCATGGGAACATGTGGTTCTGGAACATGAGTCAACTCCAATGGGCGGGTTGGTGAGGTAGTTTGGAACGATAACAACTGTTCCTGGAGGTGCCGATGCCCATTCTGTAGTTCTCTTATGGAGCAGGATAAGGTGTTCACCTGTTGAGACAGGGTGTCTACTGCCCCGGCGACATCCGCAAGCTCCATTGTGGCTTCACTATTCTGTCAGGGATCCCGGGAGTAGGATACAGGGAGCCCAAGGAGTTGGTGAAGAAAGCAAGGTTAAAGTCACTAGCCAAGTCAGGATCACAGCGGTACACGGAGGTCGGGGTCACAAGCCAAGTCAGGATCACAGCGGTACACGGAGGTCGGGGTCACAAGCCAAGTCAGGATCACAGGAAGGCATAAAATATGGAATGGGAAGAGCAATACTGAGGGAACTGCTACAATAGTGAAGCGAAGATAGAATGGCAAGTCTGCCCTTAAGTACCCATGGAGCTCCTCCCTTACTCCGAGACGCTGGTGACGTCATAGACGCGTGCCGCGGGCCGGCCGCCATATTGGTGGAGCCTGGCCGCGCGCGCGTCCATTCTGGGGCACGTGCTGGGCCAGCAGTCTTGGGCTGCGACGCAAGCCCGCGGCGGACACCCGGGGATCCACTCGTCGTCCCCCCCGGGAGTCATGGACCCGCGACAGAGGTAAGCCGGGTCTCCGGGTAACGCCAGGCCCATGCGCCAGCCGCAACCCCACCCCCTGAGCAGCAGCCCGATGTGGAGGGGACCGCCGGACCAGCCGTCCCGGAACCCGCAGCCCTGACAGTTATACTCTGGCTCCCCCTAGTGGCAATATCAACTCAGTCCATAGAGCCAGACTAACACAGCTCTACATATGTTTGAGTGGTATTTGTTAATCTGTTTTTTCGGGCAAACACTGCCCCATTATCAGATTACTGTTACTATGGTTTATATAATTACTTTGTGGTCACTGTATTATTATTATCATCCTATAACTAGAGCCACAAAATGCCACAATACTTTACAAGAACAGTGTACAAGGTGTTGATACATTAGAATACCACACATGGATGATATGGCGTGATCCAGGTGGACCTTGTTCCCAAGGGAATTTATAATCTGTGAAAAGTACAAGTATTTTTGTAAAGTAGGCGCATCCAAATCGCGTGGCGAGTCGTAGAATGAGGGGGTGAGGATTATCCCCACTTCTCTCACTGCTGTGCCCCTCATCTTCTGGGCTCAGTGTGAAGGAGGATCCGGCGTGCTGCAGTGAGTGAAGGAGGCAGGGATAATCCTTGCCCCCTCATTCTACTACTCGATATGCGCAGAGGTCAGGTGAAAGCACCGGGAGGGGGGGTGAATTAAATAGGGGTGAAATTAATTAAATGGGGAAGTGGAAGGGTGAATTTAAAGGGGAGGGTTAAGTTAAATAAAAGGGGAGGCAGAGGGTGAAATTAATTTCACCCCCTCCCCATTTAATTAATTAAATGAGGTGAAATTAATTAAATGGAGATGGGGAGGGTGAATTGAATTAAATGGGGATGCGGAGGTGAAACTTATTTAAGGGGGTGAAATGAAATTAATTAAATGGAGGGTGTGTGTGTGAAATTAGTTAAATGGGGAGGGGTGTTACAAATTTATTTCACACAATCCCTCCCCATTCAATTCATTTCACCCCCTCCCCATTTAAATTACCCTCATTTTCCCCTCATATTTATTTTTTAAATGTTTACATTTTTATTTTAAGAGCACAAAATAAGAAAAAAAATCGATTTATCTTTCAGATCAAACCTAAAGTAAATATATAAAGAAATAATATAAAAAAAAAATAATAATTATAAAAATTTCTTCCTAAATATAGCTGGCTACATTTTAAGTTGTTAATTTTGTATGGCCCTCGAATGATGTTATAAATCTAAAAATGGCCCTTGGCAGAAAAAAAGGTTCCCCACTCCTGATATAGATGAATGGATATGTACGGTGTAAAACCTCTGTCACTTTGCTATAGAATAGATGAAGTAAATTTTTATTTTTAAAGTCAATCTATTAACCCCACTGCTGCCAGATAAATGTATTAAGCATTGCTATGCATTAGGAAACCGGTTATGTGAAAACAGTTCAGTCGCAATCAGTCTCATCTCCTTTGCTGTCTGTTGCCATTGTACACACCAGGGCATTGAGCTCCCGGCTAATAACAGTGCTGCTTTGACATTTTTAGCTCCAATTAACCTTAGTATTTTATTTCGAAATCTTGAAAAGGTTATGTGCTCCCACTAAAATCCAAATTTCTTAACTAATTCATTGCTCATTAGTGGAAAACATTTCTGGAACAGACAGAATGATCTAGTTAAATGGACATTAGGATCTGTGTATTTGCATATCATCAGCACTGTATATGTGTAACTGTGTTAGAGAGGTGACGTGGTTGGATATCAAAATCCATTAGGTTATTTATACTGTCAGAATAAAGGAGAAGAAATATTAGAGCAATGTGAGGGATCATAAAAAAAACCCACTGGAAAGGTTTTACAGGAACACTACCACTAAAAAAATGAAATGTCCTTATTGTGTTTATTTTATGTTGCTGATATCTTACATGTGCTTTGTTTTTCTCATGTTTGTTAAAATATTTTACTCTATGAGAGTCACTGGGTGCATCCAGTTTGTGATCTTTTATGTTGTGACCACACACACACACACACACACTTATTCAGAGAGAGGTGAAAAGCAGGAGAATGGTTGGAGAATGGAAAATTCTAGGTAAACATAGCCGATTTGGAAAGTGAGAGGAATGGGAGAATCTTTCTGGTTTGGCTATTTTGACCTAGAATTTTCCATTTTCCATTCTCCAGTCTTTCTCCTGCTTTTCACCGCTTTCCAAATAACCCTGTTAGTGTCATTACAGCACTTAATCCATACTGTTTGGCAGTGGACATAGAATAGACTCCTCGGAATACATTGCGTGGGGTGTAGGTAAAGAACATCACCAGGGGGTAGATTAGAAGGTTTTTTAGCCCTCTATTAGATCTCATTCAGCCACCATCTCTTACCAAGTGGTATAGACAGCACAATAGATGCTCTGCAGCTTTATCTAAACAGTCACTCCTCCACCCTATTGCCACTTCACTACTGTAGAAGCTATACCACAGCTGTAAAATGAAACTTTTGCTCAGAGTTTGGTAAATGTTTCATCATGAGAAAATCCACACAATGGAATCAGGAGATAAAAACCTAACTTTATTTTCCTTTGTACATGCAATTAAAAGAAAAAAAGTAGCATTTTTTTATGTGTTTTTTTTGTAATGCACAAGTAATCTATTCACAGCTTATGTTAATGTTCCTTTAACAAATTTATTCTGTAACAATGGTAATCAAAAGAGCATAACGGGTAAAAATAAACACAATAAGAAGGAAATAGATTGCCAAAAATGCCAAACATGTATTAACTAACAAAAATGAAAACTAGATATCTGACATTTTTCAACTGAAGCAGCCAGTCTCAATGGTTTAGTCCCATGTATCGTATTCTTGCATCGCTGTTTTGTACATTAACTCCAGTCTTCATATAGCAACTTGAAAAAATATAAATGGATAAATAAAGTGGTATCTTGGATAAAACAAAATCTATTGCAACTCTTCTGATACATGGGGTGTCACTTTAATGAGTCATGCTGATTAATGGCTCGATTTAATTCGTCCTGTTGGCCAAAATTGGGGCTTTTTTCTGAAGATTTTAGGCCATTTTTCAGTTTGGGATATTCAGAATTTTTGTGTATGTATGTATATTTTGCTGTAACCCCAGCCAGGTCATTTTTGCTGCTGTTCCTTTCCCATGTTTTTGTTTTTAACCCCAAAGTGGAAGTATGGTGAGTGTATAAATAAAACCCACCATTTTTTTCTCCAGGCTGAAAAGCAGCATGACAGTGCGCAGTTGCTCAGAGGAGCGGCTTCTGGTTTCATTAGGTAGGACTCACCTTGCTAGAGGTGCCTTGACAGGGATGGGGAGCTTACACTTCAATGGCCATTCAAGTAAACAAAAACCTCTGATTTTGTTTCACATAGAACTGTAGAAATTAATGCAGATGACAACTTTTTTTCCTTTTATATTCAGAATTTTGTTTACCAGCATTTTGATTTTAAAAAAATCCACTCTCCCAGATCAAATACGGCAGCTAAACTTTTCAATGTAAATATCGATTCAATTCAAATTTATCAGTATATGGATTTCCAAGAAAATAAAAAAATTGCAAGTCCTTAAAGGTGTTGATAAATGGATTTTCAGGCAGGGGAATAGAGGGAATTACACAGAAATCTTTTTTAAACATCAGGGGCCATATTCCATGTTGCCGCAAATTTGAACAGCTCGAGCGCTGTGCTCTTTCTTTAACAGCATATTCCATCCGAGGCGCAAGCTGAGCCGTTCAGATTTGCGGCAACGTGGAATACGGCCATGATATACGAGATTAAATCCAGCCTAAGTGTCAAGTGCTGCATAGTATAGTATCAAGTAGGATATTTAGACTTCGTTCTGTCGTAGGTTCTCCACCCTTGATTTGGAGACCTTCCACGCATATCAAATAAATAAGAATGTGAAGATAGCTTTTAGACAAATTCATGTCCATTACGGCTATATTTATATGTTAATACAAAGGTAATTTAAAACAAAATTAAGAATTTTATTTATAACAAGTGACTTTTTCAACAATATTTTATATTTTAAGGACAAATTTCTGGTGTTATTCTTGATTTGCAGCTGTTATACACCTTTACATCTCGAAAAGAAAGGACATTAGGAAAGCAGCCCCTTATAATCTGTTTCCAATGCAAAGTTAGACCAATTAGGCCTAGTACTGTATGCAAGAACACACCCCTGAGGCTGGGGTCAGACCAGCGCACTTTTAACGTGCGTTCTGGCGCACATAATTACGGCCGCACTAGCAGCAGATGACGGCCAATGATGGCCAATATACGATGTACGGCCGCACAAAAGTCCGGCCGTGCAACGCAAGTGTAATTTGAACGCATTTTTCTGAGAACGCTGAACCGCTAGTACTGATGTACTGAGTGCGCAGCTGCGGCATAGCGGCGTGTTTGCGTGATTAGGAGATGTCAGACACTGCTAATGTCCAGCCTACATAACGTCCAGATGCAAAAAGAGTTTTATTGAGAATCCGTACAAAATCACGCCCGAAAGTGCGCATCGTCTGACCGTTTTTGCGCATTCCGTGAAAAAATACGTCAATGCGTTCGGACACACTTTTTCACGTTCGCGGGGAAAAATGCTTTCGTCTGACCCTAGCCTTAAAGGGACATATTTCTCTTCTATGGTTGTCCTTTATAACAGACGTTCGCAACCCTGGTCCTCAAGTCCCCATAACAGGCCAGGTTTGCCAGATATCTGAAGCACAGCACAGGTGATGTGATTTGCTGCTCAGTGATTGCAGGATTCAGTCTGCATTTCCTCAAAGTGATCCTTAAAAATCCTGATAGGGGTACCTGAGGACCACCAGGGTTGGGAACTACTGCTCTTTGGAATCTTTGCAACACTACACCCTCAGAATACACCCCTACCAGAGTAGGCACCGGGAGCATGCAAACCTAGCTGTGTCTGTCAGGAACATTAGCATTTTGTACCTGACAGAGCCATATACCCCCATTAAGACAGGGTAATAAAGGGCAGACCCCATGGGCACATAAAGAAGAAGTTAATAAATTGATGCCTTTTCAGAAATTGGTACTTCCATAATGTGTTATCGAACTAATGAGACGCAAAATGATTTTTGAACCCTGTGTGACTTTTAGCTAAAATAAACACATTTTGTCAGTGATGTCTGCGGAATTTAAGCTGCTCAGTGCAGATAAAAATAGCAGCAGAAATGTAACATGCAAAAGGCTTTTGGCAAAGGGCTGTCCAGTTTAATTCATACATTAAGTATTTGCTAGTTGGGGTCAAAAGCAGAGTGCTTAGATATTTTGCCCTTTGAATGAACCTGGCTCACACAGACAGACTTCTGTAGACACTTGCAGCTTACCGAGATCAGGCTGAACATCAAAGGCTTTTTTGTTCCAATCACTGAAATGGTTTAGCTCACGCAGGACAGATGTATCATCGTATGCAATTATTGCCCGGATTAATTTACCCACTCTTGGTACTGACATTAAGCGACTCATAAGATAAGTATGTTCTGCAAGAAGGAGTTGCAGATGTTCTAAAATCAGGGGTCACTGGTGAATTTGGTGGATATTAGCGGAACATGGAGACCCATGACTTTTCAGAAGTGATACACATGTAGGAAACTTAGGAAAGACTTCCATCTAAGGCCCGTGTCAGACGAACGCAGTGATCACATCCGTGTTGTCGCACATTTTAACGTCTGTTGTAGCATAAAATTATGATCAATAGAGACCCACACACGAAGTACGTCCGCACTTCTGTGCGGACACACAACGCACGTGGCACCGGACGCAATTTAGGCAAGAACGTCAAACCGCTAGGACGGACGCACAGAGCGCCACGTCCGCATAGCTTTGTGTGTGAGTGAAGGAACGTAGTCAGATGGACTGCATTTTTGACGTCCAGCATTTTTGATGGACAAAATGTTTTTTCATAGCATGTATCAATTTTTTTCATTTTACAAATTAATTTTATTTCCCATCTACATCAGTCAAAAAAAATGAAAAATGGACCATGTGGTGTCTACAGTATCATCAGCCAGAAAGTACGTCAGTTGTGCATGGACGCACAGTGTGCTCAGAATGCGTTCGTCTGACATTAGCCTTAGTTTCATGTGGGAACAGAATTATAGTTCTTTTGCATAACAGAAAGCAAGGGGCAAAGCGAACGAGGCTCTCTAACAACCATTATGAGCTCAACTTAATTAACTTGTCTTTGGGAGCCGAATGTACCACTCCTCTCCTCCCACACCACAGCTGTCCCTGGGGATGGTTACTACCCATCAAAAGGGAGGGTTTTCACTCCACCCTAAAGGTTGGGACTCAGAATAGTTTGGGTAAATTCAACTGCCATGGTGGTGTAAAATGGAGGGGGGGAAAAGATTTTTGGTTAAGAGAGGGCAGTGGCATCACAAGGGGGTGTGGGTGGTGCAGACCGCACCCAGGTGACACCGGTGGCACGCTCTAGGGGTGACACCCAGGACCGGTGCTTCCTATAAGGTGGCACAGGTGGCCGCCTTACAATGTGGGGGGGGTGCAAAAAAAAAATCGGTACCTTGGGCCAGTGATTTATTTTTCGCTAGAACAAAAAAGAACACGAGAAAAAGCAACAATAGCCTTTTCAATTGAGGGAGAAATCGATCAACCTCAAATATATGGGATTGAACCCAAGTATTCGAACATGAAAAACAAGATAGCAAGAAACGGAGGATGATCAAAGCATGTTAAAATTAAACATCTTTATTAGTTCATTTTAAAAAAACGGTTCCTAGACATTTAAACATATAACACGTATCAGAGATAAGGTGCCTAATTTTTGCTAGCTGTTTATTTCCTCCCCATATTATTTGTCAGATGGGGGTACAGCCACATGCATGTGTGCCAAGTTACTGAATACACAAAAAATATCACACAAACAATTTGAGCAGAGAATGGTCAATGATGCTAATTAGTATGTCCTGCAAACTCCCAATGGACTCAATTTGTGATCGTATGTGGCATTTGGTTATGCAGTGCTTCATACGTTGCATGTGGTTATAGATAGATCGGTAAGCAGAAGTTATTAGTATCTACTTTGTTGCAATTTTGAAGAGTCACAAGAAGTTGCATCGAAGGATTATTGCAACAATAAAGATCATCTTACATGCGCTACATTACAGAACAAGCAATTTGATAAAATGCTACTTCTGTTGAAAATCCAACAATTGGTCTCCTACACAAGGGACTTTGAATAGCAATAACAAATATTCCATATAAGATTAGCGTGTGCCCATCACACCATACGTACAAAATTGCATGTTACCTCTTAGTTGTTTATAAGAGGATTTAGAACCACTGGTCCCCCATAGATCTCCTTGCGTTGGGATCATATGGGTTATTATTTCAGAGGATCTAAAGGTAAGTAGTCAATGTAATAGAGCAGCAGGAAATGCTAGCAGAATGCTTGGTTGTGTAGGGAGAGGTATTAGCAGTAGGAAAAGGGAAGTGCTCATGCCACTGTACAGAGCACTGGTGAGACCTCACTTGGAGTACTGTGTGCAGTACTGGAGACCGTATCTCCAGAAGGATATAGACATCTTAGAGAGAGTTCAGAGAAGGGCTACTAAAATGGTGTACGGCTTGAAGGAGAAAAGTTACCAGGAAAGGCTTAATGATCTTAACATGTACAGCTTGGAAAAAAGACGAGACAGAGGAGATATGATAGAAACATTTAAATACGTAAAGGGAATCCACAAGGTAGAGGAAGGGAGTATATTTAAAAGGAAACAAAGTAGCAAAACAAGAGGACATAGTCTTAGATTAGAGGGGCAAAGGTTTAAAAGTAACATCAGAAAGTATTATTTTACTGAGAGGGTGGTGGATACATGGAACAGTCTTCCAGTTGAAGTGGTAGAGGCCAAAACAGTAATTGAATTTAAGCAGGCATGGGATAGGCATAAGGCTATCCTAAACAAAAGATAAATCCAGGTAAAGTATCCATGTAATTGGGCAGACTAGATGGGCCGAAAGGTTCTTATCTGCCGACATTTTTCTATGTTTCTATGTTTCTATATGCAAGGAACCAACACCTACGAATTGCCATTCAATTCATAGGTGTTGGTTCCTTGCATATGATCCCAACTCAAGGAGATCTATGGGGGACCAGTGGTTCAAAATCCTCTTGGTTGTTTTTAAGAGTTAACATGCAATTTTGTACGTATGGTGTGATGGGCACACGCTAATCTTATATGGAATATTTGTTATTGCTATTCAAAGTCCCTTGTGTAGGAGACCAATTGTTGGATTTTCAACAGAAGTAGCATATTATCAAATTGCTTGTTCTGTAATGTAGCGCATGTAAGATGATCTTTATTGTTGCAATAATCCTTCGATGCAACTTCTTGTGACTCTTCAAAATTGCAACAAAGTAGATACTAATAACTTCTGCTTACCGATCTATCTATAACCACATGCAACGTATGAAGCACTGCATAACCAAATGCCACATACGATCACAAATTGAGTCCATTGGGAGTTTGCAGGACATACTAATTAGCATTAGTGATGATTCTCTACTCATATTGTTTTTATGATATTTTTTGTATATTCAGTAACTTGGCACACATGCATGTGGCTGTACCTCCATCTGACAAATAATATGGGGAGGAAATAAACAGCTAGCAAAAATTAGGCACCTAATCTCTGATACGTGTTGTATGTTTAAATGTCTAGGAACGGTTTTTTTAAAATGAACTAATAAAGATGTTTAATTTTAACATGCTTTGATCATCCTCTGTTTTAGTGGGGTTCTCACGGATATCGATGCTATCTTGTTTTTCAGTCCTGCAGTCCCCATTGTGCAGGATGAGTGAGGATACAGAGCTTCTGCATCTGGCTCCTCCTCCCACTACCGGTCATCATCCTGTCCCATGCACGTGTACAGAGGCTGATGAGGAGGTGGCTGAGGACACACTGCAGCCAGGGACCTGGGAGAAAAAGAGATCCATGTAGGATCAGGGTAAACTCAAATTGAGTTTTATGGTTTAAACAGAATGTGCCTCTGTTTATGGATGGAGTGTGGGGTTTCCGAGTCGTTGACCGGTTTTCCTTTTTGGTTTTCTGTCTTACCATTATTTGGTGGGCAAGTATCATTTGACTGGCAAGCTTCATTTTTCCTACATTCAGCTCAAATCCCTGTTAACGTTATTCGGCTTGACTAGCTCCTCGTCGTTACTTAAACCTGCTTTGTCCCCTTTCGAACTCCATTGTGTTAAGTGAGGATACAGAGACTACTAGACTCCTTTCATTGTGTAATAATTTGCTTGTTACACCACCTCCTGCCCGGAAACTTAAATTTCAAATATCTTGGGAAAAGAACCTGGGTAGGCCGCTGCCTTCAGATCAATGGGCCACTTGCTTTGAGAACGATAGGGGGAAATTTAGATGTGCTACTTTGCATGAAGCTAAGAAGAAATTGCTCTATCGGTGGTACCTCACCCCCGATAGGTTACTTTAATGCCTCTCATTCCTCCACATACTGGAGAGGCTTTGCTTCCCGAGGCTCATTCCTCCATGTGAGGTGGTATTGCCCTGAGTTACTGAAATTCTGGGTTGTCGTACCAGATTTTGGTTCTAAAGTGTTGGGTACTACCCTAAGCTTTGGACCCTACCCTATTCCTACTTCACATGTTCCCTAAAGAGCTCGCTCATGCCCAACGTAAGATGCTGGCCCACATTTTGACCGGTGTTTGTATCCTTGACAAAGACCAGCTGTGGTCGAAACGTTGCCTTGCTTTCTTGGTGTTGGATTAAATCCATTTGAATTACATTGTGGATTCTGGAGTTCTTTTTTATTTATTTTCTGCTGTTTGGGGCTGTGGAGCAAGAGACCCTCACTCCATTGATCCACGTTTGGGGCTGCATTCGAGTTTACATTTTTATAGGTGTTTGTATCCTGGTGGCGTTCATATGGCATTCCACCACCCGTCCCACGACCAAAGATGTTGGACATATATTTGTGGAGTTTAGATCCCTAGATGCTACTGCTGCCTCCGGTATCTCCGACACACCGGGATTACTGGTATATTTGGGGTTTTTTATTTCATGAGATCCCCCTTGCACCCTTCGGGACCCCTTTCCCAAGGTCGTTACCCCGGGAGTTTGTTTTGCTTTCTTTCTCTCCTACACAATGTGAATTGATTGCAATGTTACTGTCAGGATCGTGGGGATGGCACCTGGGTGGCACCTGGATGGCAGGGGTATGAGCCCAGGATGCAGTGTCCTGCACTGAATAGCAGGTGGGAAGGGGGTATGGAGGATGATATGGAAATAAACTGACCGGATGATTCTCAGAAGGATGATGGTGGAGTTGCAGGAAACATAAATAATAAACAGGAACAGATTGGTACAGCAGAGCAGCGAGTTAGTAGCACCTCACTCTCTCAGCACAAGAGCTGTAATGATCCAGCAAAGGTCTGGCTGGGACGTGACGCCTTTATCTGTGTGCCTGCGTGTGTGTCAGGTGTTTTAACTGTTACTTTGCATGACAGGAGCAGAACATGAAGTGTACCACCAGGGGGGGTTCCAGAATGGCTACAGCCAGGGATCCTGACAGTACCCTCCCCCTTACGGTCACACACTGGGTGACCCAGAACTGGCTGTAGCTGGACATCAGCGGGCAGGAGAATACGTCCAATTGCCTGTTACAGGGTCCGGTGTGGGTATAACGAAGATCCCCTGGACAGTATAAGAATCCGGGTCTTCAGGTGGAGACTCAGGATGTGTACGAGTGCCACAGTCGCATAGACTCCTGAAAACAGAGAGACACCGGTAGGAGGCAGGGTTACCAGGGAACGTCATGCCCACATAGGCAAATGGCATAGGGACAGGTGTATCCTGGGTTCCTCCAGCATTGGGTATGGTAACACAGGTCAGGAGATGGTTCTTCCTCTGTTTTCTCCGCTCCCTAGATCTGGACTTCTTACAGGTGTCACCCTCCAGGGTGTTGGGGACAACAGAATTGTTCATCATGCTGATACCCACATTTTCAGATGGCACCAAGGTAGGTATGTAGTCCTCACGGCTATTCCATTCATGAGCGGACTCCTCGCTGGGTGTATAGAGGTTATGCCAAGCGCTCATTTGGGGTGAGGTGGTGGCAGCCTCCACCCCTTCCTCCCTGGTAAGTAAGCTGTCCTGGGTGGTACCCCTTGGTACTTGCTCAGAATCTGAATAATCCATGGATAGATGGCCAAATGGCACTAATTCACATAGAGGGTCATAACCAGTATCTTCAATCTCATAGATGGCCAGATCTTGTTGGCTGGGAGTGGTGGGAGTTGTAGTTTCACCTGGAACCTGTATAAGCATAATGTCCATTGCTTCTGGTTCCACAGATGTATTTTCAAAGTCCATGGGAATAACTGGATCTGATTCTACTGGCATATTGGTCTCTTCATCCATATGAATTTCAGACTCCTCCTGATCATAGATGGACTCCAGAGATGCCCAGTGGTTCCTGGGCGCAGCGGGCACGGATCTTCTGGGGACAGGTCTGGGTGCAGGAGGTTTTCTTGGTACAGGTTTGGGGGGAGGATGTGGTTTCGGGGACCTCTTTGGCACAGGAGGTTTTCTGGGTGTAGGCTCTCATGCAGTAACTCCCCTGGGGGCCGGTTTGGGCAAGGGTACCGGCTTAGGTGCGCAGGTCTCTCTGAAGCAGGTTTAGGCATAGAAGCAGGCCTGGAAGCCTGGGTTTGCTTCAGAGTTCTAAGCACTGGAGCATGCTTGGGAGTTGCAGCAGACTGAGGCCCAGATGCTTGTTTTTTAACTGTAGGTCTGGAAGATTTTAATGGGCAATTGGATATCCAGTGAGATTCTGCCCCGCAATACAGGCACAAATTGTTAGTCTGTCTCCGGGTACGTTCTTCACGGGACAGGGGTTCTCTGTGCTTGTTAGCTGCAGGAATGCACTCCTTAGTCGAGGAGCCCCAAATATCTTGCAGCAATTTCACCAGGGAATCAGCCAGATTTTTAAACAGTTCCTGGAAGGTCCTTTTCAGTAACTCCACCATAAAGTGCAGCACTGCGGGCTCATTTGTATTTGGCTGGATCATTCTGTCAGGATCATGGGGATGGCACCTGGGTGGCACCTGGATGGCAGGGGTATGAGCCCAGGATGCAGTGTCCTGCACTGAATAGCAGGTGGGAAGGGGGTATGGAGGATGATATGGAAATAAACTGACCGGATGATTCTCAGAAGGATGATGGTGGAGTTGCAGGAAACATAAATAATAAACAGGAACAGATTGGTACAGCAGAGCGAGTTAGTAGCACCTCACTCTCTCAGCACAAGAGCTGTAATGATCCAGCAAAGGTCTGGCTGGGGCGTAACGCCTTTATCTGTGTGCCTGTGTGTGTGTCAGGTGTTTTAACTGTTACTTTGCTGGTTTGCATGACAGGAGCAGAACATGAAGTGTACCACCAGGGGGAGTTCAAGAATGGCTACAGGCAGGGATCCTGACAGTTACGTTTGTTGATTCCAACGGTGGACCTAACCCCTCCAACCCCCCTTGTGGTTTTTTTTTTCTTTTTTCTTTTTCAGGAAGCTGGTTTTTGACTCTCCCATGCATGTTTTTTTGCTTTCGGCGAAGCAATTGCGACATTTCTGCGTGGGATGTTGTGGTATATGTTACTTTTTATGCTGACTTTGTGTGAGAAATCCCAGTACCATAACGTGGTTTTCGTAGTGTACTGTATTGTTTTATGTTCTTTTGTACCTTTTGAAAATGCTAATAAATCTCTTGCATAAAAAAAAACAGAATCTGCCCCTGTCCCAAATCCCATTTATGTGTGCTGAGCGCGGGATGTTGCTGCCAGCTGCAGGTCTCCCTGCCCCTTCAGTAAATTTTTACATTCTTCCTTTTAACCCGCTCTCTCATGGCCATCTCACTGGTTTTCCCCCTTTGATTGTTTTCCTCCCTGCTCTACTGTCTGCATTCCTCTTCTCTCAGTGACAGTAGAGTTAAGCTGCAGAGTCTGTGATCCTGTCTGGCACCCCCTCTCCTGTGTCACCCTCAATATTTTCGGGAGATTAAGGGGTCACCAGAAGCCTATTGTAACCTGCCCTCCACCTCTCACCTTCCATATTAACTCATATTAACCCAGTCTGTCTATCCATCCAACCCTGTCTGTCCTTCCAAGTCTGTCTATCCATCCATTCTTGTGTTTCACCCATCCGTCTGTCCATCCATCCCACTGTCTGTTCATCAATCCCATGGTCTATCATCCATCCATCCCACTGCCAATCCATCACTAATAAATTAGCCTGCCTATTCATCTATCCCTTTGCGTATCTTCCTATACCTGTCTGTGTATCCCCCACCAGGCAAGTTATTCCCTATGAAGGAGATACGGGGGGGGAATGACACCATAAGTTACCGCCCTGGGTGACACCAACCCTAGTGATGCCACTGTGATAGGGATAGTAATTAATGTCTCTGGATGTTCCCTCTGCATTTCATCCTAGAGCAGTGTTTCCCAAACTTGTCCTCAAGTACCCCTAAAAGGTCAGGTTTGCCAGCTATCTGAAGCACTGCTTCTCCGTGATTGCAGGATTCAATCTGTATTTCCCCAAAGTAATCCTTAAAATTGGGCCCGTTAGGGGTACCTGAGAGCAGGATTGGACTGTTTTTCAAAATTAATTGGTTGTATTTCGTGGTGCACTCAAATTTTTCAATTTCACCCCAAAAATACCCATTTTTATTAAATATTATTCAACTTTTTTTCCCAGATTTCTTTAGGCATTTTTTTCTGAAATTTTTGGATTCCTAATTTATTTTAAAAGGAGGCTTTTGTTTCTTTGCCGCATGCAGCGGGGGGTGTTTCTCCTTCCTTCAGTCTTGCTGCGTTCGGCAGTGACTGTCTATGGTGCTGAAAGCTATTCAGCACTAAAGACAACAGCTATTAGTGCTGAAACTTATTCAGCAGCATGGATAAAAGGAGCCCTGCGGAGCTGCTCTACATGGTGCTGAAACCTATTCAGTACCAAGGACAGCAGCCCCACATATCAATCTAAAATACCAGATCACGGTAACTTAATGAATGAAACAAAAAAATTTAAAAAAACAGAACTAAATGATCCAAAAACTAAAGGAAAAAAAAATGATGCAAAACGAAACAAATTTTTTTTTGAGACAGTATTTTACAAGGAAGGATAGAATACATTGAGATTTCCCTCGTTTTCAAGTATGTCCTGGGTGGAGAGTATGTTCTGTTGGGTGTCTTGCCCAAGGACACTAAGGTTGGGGTCAGACCAGCGCACTTTTAACGTGCGTTCTAGCGCACTTAATTACGGCCGCACTAGCAGCAAATGACGGGCAATGACGGCCAATATACGAAGTACGGTCGCACGAACGTCCGGCCGCGCAACGCAAGTGGAAAATGAACGCATTTTTTCGAGAACGCAGAACCTCTAGTACGGACGTACAGAGTGCGCTGCGCCCGCCAGCGGTGTGTGTGTGTGATTTGGAGACGTCAGACCCTGTTCGTGTCCGGCCAACATAACGTCCAGACACCCAAAGTTTCCTGGTTTGGATACATAAAAAATCACGCACGAAAATGCGCATCGTATGACCGTTGTCGCGTATTCCGTTCGGACGCACTTTTTTACGTTCGTGTGTAAAAATGCTTTCGTTTGACCCTAGCCTTACTGGAGAGGTGCTCTTGCCGGTATTCAAACCAGTGTTTCCAGAGTTATAGAGCAGTAATTTTACCTCTACTCCATCCAGCCAGGACTTCTGCAAATAATGATCTTATTGCTATTAAAACCATGTATAATATGTAATACTGCAGGCAATATTTTTGCAATATATAGGGCCGGCTGGGTGGAGTAGAGTTAACATCACTGCTCTATAACTGTGGAGAGAGACTGGAGACACAGGTTCAATCCCAGTAAGAGCACCTCTCCAGTAAGTGTCCTTGGGCAAGACATCTAACAGTACATACTCGCCACCCAGGACATATTTGAAAACGAGAGAAATCTCAATGTATCCTTCCTGGTAAAATCCTTTCTAAAAAAAAAAACTAACTAGGGCCAGGTGCCTTATTCCTAGGACATTAGAAAACACATACATTTAATGAGTGTAACGGATATGTAAAGTTCTTCCAAGCCACTGAGAAAATCCCACCACTGCCATCAAATATAGCAGACCTCTGTACCCTGAGTGAGTATGCCTGTTAAAGTCAGCATTTCTTCACTTCTCGAACACTGAACCGCTCTTTTGGTATCACCCTTACTTGCAGGCATCAGCCTAAATCTTGATGTAGGGTAATGCAGTTTCACCCAAGAACCAGTCGAGAGATGGTTAAGGCTGGCAATATCACTGATGTTTATTAGGTTGAGTGCGCATATAATTATATCGAACCTCTACACAGTGTGAGTCCCAGGACAAAAAATTCCATAAAAAAACCTTTAACAAATAACTCACAGGACAAGATTTATATGGCTGCGGAAATTAATTAATTAATTGTTAATTTTTTTTGGTTGATTTCAAATATTTTTAATTGACCGGTGGCAGAAAGCACGCGCGGCGGCGCTGCGTGCTTTGCGCCGCATGTTTGGCTCCCTATGAAGGTATGGAGCTTGGTCGCTCGCCTGGGGGAACCACGTGACCAGCCACGTTCTCGCGAGATCACGGCTGGTCACGTGATTCCCCCAGGTGAACAGCCAAGCTCTATGCCTTTGGATGCTCATAGGGAGCCAAATACACTGGGGGCAATATATCCATGTGAGAGCTGGGGGCAAATATATTCATGTGATAGCTGGGGGCAAATATATCCATGCATGAGCTGGGGGTAATATATCCATGCGTGAGCTGGCCTGGGGCAATATATCCATGCGTGAGCTGGCCTGGGGCAATATATCCATGCGTGAGCTGGCCTGGGGCAATATATCCATGCATGAGCTGGCCTGGGGTAATATATCCATGCATGAGCTGGGGGCAAAATATCCATGCATGAGCCGGCCTTGGGCAATATATCTATGTATAAGCCAGCCTGGGGCAATATATCCATGTATGAGCCGGCCTGGGGCAATATATCCATGTATGAGCCGGCGTGGAGCAATATATCCATTTATGAGCTGGCCTGGGGCAATATATCCATGTATGAGCCGGCGTGGAGCAATATATCCATTTATGAGCTGGCCTGGGGCAATATATCCATGCATGAGCCGGCCTTGGACAATATATCTATGTATGAGCCAGCCTGGGGCAATATATCCATGTATGAGCCGGCCTGGGGCAATATATCCATGTATGAGCCGGCGTGGAGCAATATATCCATTTATGAGCTGGCCTGGGGCAATATATCCATGTATGAGCTGGCCTGGGGCAATATATCCATGTGTGAGCTGGCCTGGGGCAATATATCCATGTGTGAGCTGACCTGGGGCAATATATCCATGTATGAGCTGGGGCCAATATATCCATGTATGAGCTGGGGCCAATATATCCATGTATGACCTGGGGCCAATATATCCATGTATGAGCTGGCCTGGGGCACTATATCCATGTATGAGCTGGCCTGGGGCAATATATCCATGTACGAGCTGGCCTGGGGCAATATATTCATTTATGAGCTGGGGCAAATATATCCAGGCGTGAGCTGGGGAAAATATATCCATGCGTGAGCTGGGGGGCAAATATATTCATGTGTGAGCTGGCCTGGGGCAATATATCCATGTATGAGCTGGTCTGGGGCAATATATCCATGTATGAGCTGGTCTGGGGCAATATATCCATGTGTGAGCTGGCCTGGGGCAATATAGCCATGTATGCGCTGGCCTGAGGCAACATAGCCATGTGTGAGCTGGGGCCAATATATCCATGTATGAGCTGGCCTGGGGCAATATATCCATTTATGAGCTGGGGCAATTATATCCATGCATGAGCTGGGGGGCAAATATATCCATGTGTGAGCTGGGGGCAATATATCCATATGTGAGCTGGGGCAATATAATAACTTACGTCAGTGCTACAGTTTGAATTTAAGACGTATTTGTGTGAACTGTGAAGTAAAGTCATGGATTGTTGAAACGAACCAGTGTCGGGTGATTGTATATAGTGTATTCCACATTTACCACTGACTAATGCAGAGTTGCAATGCATGCAGATGAGCTAAAAGTAGTTGGATCTGTATGTGCGTTATAATTAATCGAAAAAAATATTTTAAAAAAATTGATTAAGGCTAGGGTCAGACTAACGCATTTTTCGCGTTGTCTGTGAAAATGTGCGTTCGAAGAATGGACGTATTTTTTCACGGAATACGCGATAGCGGTCATACGATGCGCAGTTTCATCCGTGATTTTGTACGGATCTTCAATAAAACACTTTGTGCATCTGGACGTTATGTTGGCCGGACATTAGCAGCGTCTGACGTCTCCAATTCACGCACACATGCCTCTAGCGGACGCAGCGCACTCTGTACGTCAGTACTAGTGGTTTAACGTTCTCGAAAAGATGCGTTCATTTTCCACTTGCGTTGCGCAGCCGGACTTTTGTGCGACCGTACTTCGTATATTGGCCGTCATTGCCCGGCATCTGCTGCTAGTGCGGCCGTGATTAAGTGCGCCAGAACGCGCGTTCGCACTGCCTCAGTCTGACCCTAGCCTAAATCGAACACAAACATTTTAATTGTTAGCAGCCCTAATATATATACTGTATATATTTTAGAGTGTTTTTATGTTAAGTGTGAGACGATTAGTGCTAATAGGGGAACAGAAATCTTGCTGAGTTCCCAAACTTTTTTTTCTAGGACCTGACCCCTGAAATTAATAATCTCACAATGAAAATATTGCTTTTCCCTTTCCTTTATTTCTGTACAACCTGTACCTTTAAGTCTTTTGTTTGTCAGCACAGCGTTCCTCTCAAGGCTGAATACACCACTAGCAGCGAAGGGCACGATTAGTACTACAATACAACAGGGGATTTTAGACAGAGACTTGTCTGAATCTTCCAGGCCACTGCCATTAGAAACTGAACTACTAACACTACAGTGACAGACTGGACTCCCCTGCTCTCTCCTCTGTCTGCTACTTAACCCTAGAGGAAGGAAGTTAAAATACCTAACCTTCACAGTGCTTCCACCTGACTGGAGCCATGTTGGATGGTTTATCTCCGGCAGCTGATGCAGCAGGAAAGATTCTACAGCTTTAAAAGAATTATACAAAAAAAGAAAATGGTATTTCTACAATAAAGGCTGGACGAACGTATGAATATAATCTATAACACACCAAATCAATTAGAAGATGTATCCGAATAATTATATCAGGACTCCGTGACTTTGACGGTCATAGAGCAAAAAATGAATATCCACAGACGGTCACCTCAGCAGACCTCCCAGTTGCCCTGGATTTGGTAGGACAGACCTGATTTTTTGAGTCCTACCCTGTTGTCCTGATTTTTGAAATCAGGGAAGATTCACGTTTAACCCCTTGTTGGCATTTTGTTTCTTTGGCCACGCACAAATGGCACAAGCAATTTCCACGGTAATTTCTCTCTTTTGTGTGTACCCACATACTTTAGATTTTTTTTAAAGAACAGACAGTGCTCTTTTGTGGTACCCTAAATGTAAATGCTCTTCTTTCCACTCAGGCCCCGTTCACACTGTGCGATTTGAAAATCGCGCGACTTTCCGCGCGATTTTCATATTCGCGACATGGTGCGATAATGTTGCGCGACATCACTGTTTTGTGCGATTTTTGCAAAGCACCACCAATACAAATCGCAAAATCACAGATAGAAAAATCGCAAAAAAAGGGTCATGTACCTGCGACATGCGACATGCGACATGCGACTTCGCGCGGCAAGATGTGAACAGCTCCATTGAAATGCATTGGAGAAGCTACACAGCGCGACGTCGCGTGGATTTTGCTGCGACGTCCCGATAAATCGCACAGTGTGAACAGGGCTTTACTATTCACCCTCACCTAATGTGTCACCCCTCTCCTCTTAGGTTAAGGTCAGACGAAAGCAGTTTTAACGTGCGTTTAGCCGCACAAAATCACGGCCGTGCTAGCAGCAAATGATGTCCAATGACGGGGAACATACGCGAACGGCCGCACGAAAGTTCGTCCGCGCAACGCAAGTGGCAAACGAACGCATTTTTTCGAGAACGTCAAACCGCTACTACTGACGTACAGAGTGCGCTGCGTCCGCATAGCGGCGTGTTTGCGTGATTGGGAGACGTCAGACGCTGCACACGTCCGGCCAACATAACGTCCAGACGCAAAAAGTGTTTTATTGATGATCCGTACAAAATCACGGACGAAAATGCGCATCGTATGACCGCTATCGCGTATTCCGTGAAAAAATACGTCCATTCGTTCGAACGCACTTTTTCACGGACAACGTGAAAAATGCGTTCGTCTGACCCTAGCCTTAGATTGTAAACTCTCAAGCAGGGTCCTCCCTCCCTCTGTTCCGTGTGTGTAACGTGTATGTATATTTGTTATTCTCTCTCTCCCATTGTACAGCGCTAAGATTTATTGGCGCTTTATAATTACTTGTAAATGTAACTGTATACACCGCCGTGTCATTCAAGTACTGGCTGGGTGGAGTACAAGTAACATCACTGCTCTATAACTGTGGAGACTGGAGACACAGGTTCAATCCCAGCAAGAGCACCTTTCCAGTAAGTGTCCTTGGGCAAGACACCTAAGGCTGGGGTCAGACTAACGCATTTTTAACGTACATTTAGGCGCACTTAATCACGGCCGCAGTAGCAGCAAATGACGGGCAATGACGGCCAATATATGAAGTACAGCCGCACGAAGGTTCGGCCGCGCAACGCAAGTGGAAAATGTACGCATTTTTTCGAGAACGCAGAACCGCTAGTACTGACGTACAGAGTGCGCTGCGGCGGCATAGCGGCGTGTGTGCGTGATTAGGAGATGTCAGACGCTCCTAATGTCCAGCCTACATAATGTCCAGACGCAAAAAGTGTTTTATTGACGATCTGTACAAAAATCACACGCGAAAATGCGCGTCGTCTGACCGTTTTTGCGCATTCCGTGAAATAATATGTCAATGCGTTTGGACGCACTTTTTGATGGTCACTGCGAATAATGCGTTTGTTTGACCCTAGCCTAACGGTACATACTCTCCACCCAGGACATACTTGAAAACAAGAGAAATCTCAATGTATCCTTCCTGGTAAAATCCTTTCTAAAAAAAAAATGTCAGTAATATATAAAAAAAATAAATGTATGGACATACAGTACATGGTGTGTCCTTAACGTGATTTAACCAGCAACATACCAATATGACTGGTGTCAGGAGTGGGTAAAAAAACATGCACTGGCAAGGCTAAATCATGCGAAGAAATATTGATGAGTTTCCACACTTATTATTTTTTAGGACTTGACTCCTAAAATTAACAGGTTTATTCAGAGAGAGGTGAAAAGCAGGAGAATGACTGGAGAATGAAAAATTCTAGGTCAAAATAGCTGATTTGGAAAGTGAGATGAAAGGGAGAATTTTTCTGGTTTGGCTATTTTGACGTAGAATTTTTCATTCTCCAGTCATTCTCCTGCTTTTCACCGCTCTCTGAATAACCCTGTAAGTCTATGGCACATACAATGCATTATTTCTTCATGGTTTCCATTCTGTGGATGAGAAAGGAACAATATGAGAAAACATGGCATTTAGTGATGTTGAAAATAAATAAAGCAGTAGAGTATCCTGCCATTTGTTACAGGGAATGCTAACGCCGTGCGTTCGTTCTTCATAATCCATTCACAGACCGTATACTCCAGAGTGCGGATTGCTAAAATCGAAAAGTGCTGATGTTAAACTTTTGCACTTGAGAGAGCTGCGAGCTGTATTTTTCCCTGCAAGTTAGTATTATTGATTCCTCACACCTGAGGGTCAGACACATAATCAATACACCCCCTGACCTCTTCCTGTGTCCGGGCCTGCGGGGGTCTGAGAAACAAGCAATGAACACAACAATTCATGTCTCACCTTTGCTCATAACAATTCTTTACTTGAAAGAAAAGGCTGCCGGGCTTCAGATTCCTTTATCTGTCAGTAATAAGGACAAGATGACTAGCCAACATCAATGTTATAATCCTTGGTGAAGTACATTGATATGGTGGTTAACACTGAAAAGCATATTTAATAGCCGTTGGTGCCATGTAAATGCATCGGTATGGTGTATCTTTAAATCAGATCATTTCTCCAACTTCAGCTGCAACATATGCGATATTCCCATTAAACTTGTAAACGGGGTTGATTGGAAAGGGAAGTTTACATTTTTAAAGATAGCTTTTGGGTGATGTCTGTTTATGCATGTTTTTTTTACTTTAGTTTTTTTTGCAAGTTAGACTCCTTGAGGCTGGGGTCAGACGAGCGTAGTGTTCACGTCTGTGATTGCGCCTAAAAGTACAGCCGTGATAGCATGACAGAAAGCCCATCGGAGCCCGTTACACGAAGTACGTCCGCACTGAACTGCGGACGCACAACTGGCGCAAGGCAGGCAAGAACGTACAACCCCTAGAACGGCCGCACAAAGTGCGCTGCGTCCGCAACGTCTGCATAGCTTTGTGTGTGAGTGATGGAACGTGATCATACGGACTGCATTTATACGTCCAGCATTTTTCACGGACAAAATGGTTTTGCTTTTTATTTTATTTTCCCTGCTACATCCGTCAAAATATACGTCAGTGAATAAACTGACTCTGTGGCCACTACTGCGTCTTCCGTACTGACGTACATCCGTGTGCATGGACGCACAGTCCGTGGAAAATCATGCTCGTCTGACCCTAGCCTTAGGCCTAATTTTTTAGTTATATATTTTAAAAAAATATTTAAAAAGACAACAATGAAAGTAGGGTTGCCAGATCAGCCATATTTTTCTGGACACATATTGCCAATTCATGCAGAGGGAGAGATCAGTCCTGTTAGGCTGGGGTCAGACGAACGCAGTATTAATGTGCGTTTAGCCGCACTTAATCACGGCCGTGCTAGCAGCAAATGTTGTCCAATGCCGGGCAACATACGAAGAACGGCCGCACGAAAGTGGCAAACGAACGCATTTTTTCGAGAACGTCAAACCGCTAGTACTGACGTACAGCGTGCGCTGCGTCCGCATAGTGGCATGTGTGCGTGATTAGGAGACGTCAGACGCTGGTCATGTCCGGCCAACATAACGTCCAGACACCCAAAGTTTCCTGGGTTGGATCCGTATGAAATCACGGCAGAAATTGCCCATCCTATGACCGCTATCGCGTATTCCGTGAAAAAGTACGTACATGCGTTCGGATGCACTTTTTTACGGACGATGCAAAAAAATGCGTTCGTCTGACCCTAGCCTAAGCAGTGGAATTGGAGTGAGAGATACCAAAGCTAATATTTTGTGTGTAGATCAAGTTGGCCCAGAGCTGTCCCAGAATAAACACTGCAATGTAATTAATTGCTCCCATCTCGGCACTCATTAGGTTAATCAGTAGTTACAGATCATTATAGGCAACAGATATTTTGGCTTGTGCTCTCTTTAGACACAGGCGCACATTAAAATTATTATGTTCATGTAATAAATATGCAGAACATCTAACGACGACCCATTTGCTTGTTCAAAATCTTGCATAGATGGATTGTGTATACACGCAGTAACTTCCAAAATACTGAGTGATACACCTGCAGCCTCTGGTTGGACTGGATACACTATCTTCTAAGGTTTGCTTCTCCTGAAAAAGCAAAACATTAATCAGGTGGAAGTAAGCATTCTAATTGCCTGTGATTATCTTCTAACTGTTCACAACTTTTCTGTAAACTTGTGTTTATTAAATTTGCAACCTCTAACTTAGCAAGTTAAGTAATAAACCTATTTCTAAAGGTTGCCGCTAGAATCATGCAAGCTGGAGAAGGTGTTTTATGGATGGGTGCTTTGCTTTGATTTCTCCTTCAATACGTAGCAATTACTTGGCCCCTCATAAAATGCCAGACTGAGAAGCACGGAGCTTCTGTGACTCTGGAATCAAGGCCTGCACCTTTGGGCGAACAGAGCCCTCTCTATTGCAGCCTCCTGGAGGGTGAAATAAGCAAGCTAACCTCAAATTATGATGTCACCTCTGGAATTTTTTAATACTGAGAAGCTAAAGCCCATAAAAGCAACCACATGAGAAATAATTTGCAGAAACAACATGACAGGGTGTCTTGTCACTGGAATAAAGAGCAACACTGCCATCTTGTGTTCATTCAGTAAACATCAAGGGTTTGTTAATTTTATCCACAGTTGAGTGGCTGCAGGGAACTATTAGCAGAGGGGCAAATATCAATAATATCATTATTTAAGTCAATTAGAAAAATGTTAGAGAAGAGTCACCATTGCACCCATATATTACACACAAATATATACGACATGTTTAAAGAAGTAACCTAAAGAAATCGTCATTTTATTATACTCCATTAAAATATCACAGCTAGCAAATTTATTTATTTATTTATTTTATTTATTTATAAAGGATTTTACCAGGAAGGATACATTGAGATTTCTCTCGTTTTCAAGTATGTCCTGGGTTCGAGAACATTGAGTGGTTACAGAAATACAAAATAGTAAAATGCAAGATATTAACACAAGACCAAATATACAGATTAACAGAAAAATAAATATGGAAGAAATAAACAGGGTTATCCAAAGAGATCCGAATTGCTTGAGAAAGGTAACTGAACGCTGAAAATCAGCGTTTGGTTGCCTTTCCTGGCCATTCGGCTATCCAGAGAGCAGGCAATTCCCCAAATCCTGGCGAATTGCCTGCACATACGGTGCCTGTTCGGTGCCTGTTCGAGGGCAGTGAAATCCCCATCAAAAAGCACTGCTTCGACTATTCAGAGAACACAAACCAGCAGTGAAAGGTTCTCCTAATGCCCTGCCATTCGGTGGTTTCATGCGGCAAATTTATTCAGGAGAATAACCTAGGCTTCAATGTTAAAAATATTCCCGTTTTAATTCAATATCTATTCTAATAAACCGTTCATTATAAAATTCTGCAGCAAAAAGTCTCTTTATTTATAGATTTTTTAGGATACTTTAAGCATTTTTCTTAATTTTTTTTAAAAGTGCTTTTTTTTTTAAGTTTACTTATTTGTTCTGTAACAGCCCTCTTTATTATCATTCCCTGGACCTCCTGTGTAAATTTCAGACATTTTCGCTCAGTAGTTTCTTTGCAAACAGTGTTTCATTTTCACAGATTCATACAAATGGTTTTGCTAATTTATTCACTGCCTCATCTCGTCTCAGCTGCTTCGGCTCTGTGGGATTCAGCTCCTGTTCGGCTGCTTCGCTGCGTGTGATCGGCTCCTGCTTGGGTTTTTCGAAGGTTAATCCAGATGTTTTTGCTTGTTTTCGGCCTGCATTCGGTGGGTTTTGCGGTTAGTTTTCGGCAGGTTTGCGGTGACTTTTCCCTGCAATTCGGGGACCCTGTGGTGTTTGCTGAATACACCGCAGGGTCACCGAAATGGGATCGGCAAAAGGAACCGAATTGAAGAGAACGAAAAGTCACCGAACGTGCGGTGACTTTTCGAATCTCTTTGAATAACCCTGATAGTCATTATGAGGGTTATTCAAAGAGATTCGAAAAGTCACCGCACGTTCGGTGACTTTTCGTTCTCTTCAATTCGGTTCCTTTTGCCGATCCCATTTCGGTGACCCTGCGGTGTATTCAGCAAACACCACAGGGTCCCCGAATTGCAGGGAAAAGTTGCCGCAAACCTGACGAAAACTAACCGCAAAACCCACCGAATGCACGCAGAAAACACGCAGAAACATCTGGATTAACCTTCGAAAAACCCGAGCAAGAGCCGATCACACGCAGCGAAGCAGCCGAATCACACAGAGCCGAAGCAGCTGAGACGCAGAAGAGGCAGTGAATAAATTAGCAAAACCGTTTGTATGAATCTGTGAAAATGAAAAGCTGTTTGCAAAGAAACTACTGAGCGAAAATGTCTGAAATTTACACAGGAGGTCCAGGGAATGATAATAAAGAGGGCTGTTACAGAAAAAATAAGTAAACTTAAAAAAAAAAAAACAATCGGACTTTAAAAAGAAAAAAAAAATCTGAAAAATACTTAAAGAGACTTTTTGCTGCAGAATTTTATAATGAATGGTTTTTTAGATATTGAATTAAAACGGGAATATTTTTAACATTGAAGTCTATGGGATTCTCCGGAATAAACTTGCCGAATTAGGCTAGGGTCAGACTGAGGCAGTGCGAACGCGCGTGCAGCCGCACTTAATCACGGCCGCACTAGCAGCAGATGCCGGGCAATGACGGCCAATATACGAAGTACGGTCGCAGAAAAGTCCGGCTGCGCAACGCAAGTGGAAAACGAACGCATTTTTTCGAGAACGTGAAACCGCAGGTACTGACGTACAGAGTGCGCTGCGTCCGCTAGCGGCGTGTGTGTGTGATTAGGAGACGTCAGACGCTGCTAATGTCCGGCCAACATAACGTCCAGACGCAAAAAGAGTTTTATTGATGATCCGTACAAAATCACGGACGGAAAATGCGCATAGTATGACCGCTATCACGTATTCTGTGAAAAAATACGTCCATTCGTTCGAACGCACTTTTTCACAGACAACATAAAAATGCGTTCGTCTGACCCTAGCCTTAAACCACCGAATGGCAGGGCATTAGGGGAACCTTTCACTGCTGGTTTGTGTTCTCTGAATAGCCGAAGCAGTGCTTGTTCATGGGGATTTCTCTGCCCTCGAACAGGCACCGAACAGGCACCGTATGTGCAGGCAATTCGCCAGGATTTGGCGAATTGCCTGCTCTCTGGATAGCCGAATGGCCAGGAAAGGTAACCGAACGCTGATTTTCAGCATTCGGTTACCTTTCTCAAGCAATTCGATCTCTTTGGATAACCCTGTATGTTACATGTTTACAGGTGCATTTCGTATTGAGGTATGTTAATAGGGAAGTCTTAAGGGACTTTAGACTGGGGGAAGATTTGACGGTGTCTGAGAGGTTATTCCATATTTGCGGTGCTCTGTAGGAAAATGAGGATCGAGCCATTTTCTTTTTGTATTGCGGTATTGCAAGTAAGGTGCTGGTCCTGGATCTGAGGTTATAGGATGAGGGAACTGCCGGGGGAAGCAGCATATTCAGGTAGGGTGGTAGCTTCCCAGAAAAGCTCTTAGGCTAGGGTCAGACGAAAGCAGTTTTAACGTGCGTTTAGACGCACGAAATCACGGCCGTGCTAGCAGCAAATGACGTCCAATGCCGGGGAACACACGAAGTACGGCCGCACGGAAGTTCGTCCGCGCAACGCAAGTGGCAAACGAACGCATTTTTTCTAGAACGTCAAACCGCTAGTACGGACGTACAGAGTGCGCTGCGTCCGCTAGAGGCGTGTGTGCGTGATTGGGAGACGTCAGACGCTGCTAATGTCCGGCCAACATAACGTCCAGACACAAAAAGTGTTTTATTGATGATCCGTACAAAATCACGGACGAAAAGGCGCATCGTATGACCGCTATCGCGTATTCCGTGAAAAAATGCGTCCATTCGTTCAAACGCACTTTTTCACAGACAACGCGAAAAATGCGTTAGTCTGACCCTAGCCTTAAACACCAGGTTGGAAAGGTGAAGGGTGCGTCTAGAGTCCAGTGATGGCCAGTTTAGTTCTTTTAAAATGTCACAATGGTGTGTCATGTAGTTACATTGTAGCACAAAGCGACAGAATGAGTTATACAATGTAGTAAGTTTCTGGAGGTGTGTTTGTGGGGCGGCTGCATACACTACATCTCCGTATTCAATGGCTGGCATAAGCATTTGTTGTACAATCTGCTTTCTTACCACGGGGCTCAGGCAGGATTTGTTTCTGTACAGGGCACCTAGTTTGGGGTAGAGTTTAGATGAGAGTTTTTCGATGTGGGGGCCAAAAGATAGATTTGGGTCTAACCACATACCTAGGTATTTGAGAGAAGTGACTGCGGTCAGCATGCCATTTGATTTTGTCCCAACACATAGATGGGCTGTTTGCAATTTGTGTAGTTTAGGTGCTGTTCCAAAGAGCATTGTAACAGTTTTGCCAGTATTTAGAAAAAGTTTGTTATTTGCTATCCACTTTTCTACCCCTGTGAATTCTTCTTGCAGCACGGCCTCCAGCTGCGGGAGATTTGGTTTGCTGGTATAGATTACCGTGTCGTCTGCGTACATGTGTACAGTTGAAGCTTTGCAGACATTGGGCAGATCGTTTATGAATATTGTGAATAGCAGGGGGCCAAGTATCGAGCCTTGGGGTACACCCACCGCACGTGACTGGGAGGGGAAGGGAAGTGCTGTCAGAAATGGACACAAATTGAGACCTATCAGACACGTATGATTGGAACCAGGTTAACGTACTATCACCAATACCAGAGTTTTTAAGTTTTTGTAATAGGATGCCATGGTCTACTGTGTCAAAAGCCTTGGCAAAGTCAAGGAAGATGGCTCCAGTTAGATTTCCTTGTTCCATGCCCGCTTGGATATCATTACAAACTTTTAAAAGGGCAGCTGTAGTTGAATGGTTTGGACGAAAGCCTGATTAATCTGGGGTTAAATAGTTCTGATACTGATAATAATCACGTAATTGAGTGTAGACACATTTTTCCAGAATTTTTGACATTACAGGGAGCAGTGATATTGGGCGGTAGTTGGATACCAAAGTATTGTCTCCACTTTTATGGACAGGTACCACCCTTGCAGTCTTCCAGAGTTTGGGTATGTATCCAGTTGCCAGTGATTCATTAATCAGGGTTGCGACAGGTTTTGCAATTGCTGGTGCACTGATTTTCAGCAGAATTGCTGAGATTTGATCAGGTCCAGACTGGTATTTCATTTTTTGGTTATGGAGAAGTTTAGTGATGGCACTGACAGGCACTGGCCTAAAACTGAATTTCTCTGGGCTACGGGGTCTTTGCACTGTTGGTGGGTCCTGACCTGCGTGCGGCCTTTCTGATTGCGTGTCATTTCCTAGCTTAGCAATCAGGGTGATGGCGCATCCAACAAAATAATTATTAAAGCATTTGCTACATCTAGGCGTTGTTGTACAGTTTGGTTGTTTACTTTTAAAGCAGCTGTTTGGGAGTGGATGGGGGGGGTGCTTGTATGTTACTTATGATTTTCCAAAAATTTCTGGGGTTTGATATGTTATTATTTAAATTTTCATTGAAGTATTGGGCTTTAGCCATTTTTGTTTCTTTTGTGCATACATTCCGGCATTTTCGGTATTCACAGTGATCGTTCATGGATCCAGTACTCTTGAACTTTGACCACAGGGAGTCTCTAAACTGGTACATATGCGTGAGGTCAGCTGTAACCCAGGGGAGATGGGCCCCTTTTACTCGCACTTTGCGCAGTGGGGTATGGGTGTTCCAGACTTTCAGGAGCTCGGCTTGAAAGTATTCAATTGCACAGTCCAGGACTGGGATTAGGTTTAGTCTGTACCATGGGAGCTGTTTGAGATCATTTAGGAAGGATTCAAGATTAAATTTCTTGAAAGACCTGGTGATTATTACCTTTGGTGGACATTTTGTGGCCCTTATTTTGCGCACACAGTACACTAGGCAGTGATCTTAAAATGATCAGTACAAAACAAATGCATTCTATTGCGTAGATAAAGAGTATATATACCTGGTCATATAGCAATCTATTACTTAATACAAATAGACATATGTAAAAGGGCTAGACTAGACTTGTCTATATTTGACAAAGACCCGTGAGGACGCTGAGGAATAAACCCACATTATAATATTGGAAGAATGCTGGAGTTATTTATTTCTTAAATTACCAGCACAAAAACAAAACAACACCAATGATGTAAAAAGTGTGGGTGATCACCTGTAACCCAAAAAGGGTAGTACTTCCCCAGAAAGGATTGAACCTATAATAAATTACCAAACAAACAAACAGAGGTAAAGGATGGCCTGAAGCCATGTAGTACATAATGGGGAAGACCAGGGATATTGGACCAATAGTGGAAAGCAACGCTGCAGAGGAGACCAAATATAATACATTGACGTGCTGGGCAGTACTTATGTCAAGAGAACTGTGCAATATTAGTGAGAATGTTGAAGTGCAAATCATTGGATATGTATCTCAGGCGTAAATGCCAATTCTAAATCCTGGCTTCAACTCACAACTTATACATCATACCTATAAAATTGTTTTTTCCATCGCCGCGCATCCGGTTTCTGTTGGCCGCGCACGCAGGGTAATTGCGCAGGGTAACAGCTTGTGTCAGGAAAGTTGTACAACTTAGTGAGAATATTGAAGGGCAAATCATTGGATATGTACCTCAGGCTTAAATGCCAATTATAAAACCTGACTTCAACTCACATATTAAAGACAAAACCTGACACTAAATAGTCATGAACATGCCAAACCAGGGGACCTAAGGCTAGGGTCAGACGAACGCATTTTTTACGTCTACCATCAAAAAGTGTGTTGATGCGTCCGAACGCATTTTTTCACGGAAGGAGCGATAGCGGTCATACGATGCGCAATGTCGGCCGCGATTTTTACAGATCCAAACCAGGAAACTTTGGGTGTCTGGACGTTATGTTGGCCGGACATGAGCAGCGTCTGACGTCTCCTAATCACGCACACACGCCGCTATGCGGATGCAGCGCACTCTGTACGTCAGTACTAGAGGTTCAACGTTGTTGTGAAAATGCGTTCGTTTGCTGCTTGCGTTGCGAGGCCGAACTTTCGTGCGGCCGTACTTTGTGTGTGGGCCTGCGCTGGACGTCATTTGCTGCTACCACGGCCGTAATAAAGTGCAGCTAAACACACGTTCGCACTGCAATCGTCTGACCCCAGCCTTAGACCATAGTGGGATATCACTGATCATGCACCTACAGAGGGCTAATTTCTGACCCTAAAAAATATTGATTTCTTTCCCTGCTAGTAATCAGCTAATAAAATATTCCACTAGTGGGCCATACAAAAAGATCTTATCCTTACAGGATGCAACAGTGAATAAATATCCACAAAGATTTCAAATTGGCAATTTATGCCACCCTGTCAGCATGCACATGAAATGCCGAAATGGTCGCCAGTCATCTCCTTATAAATAGAGTGGTACTCCATTAACCTGCTATGCTTGAGCATGCAATATTGGCAATATTAGAACCATATTCATATTAAAACCATGCTCATATTAAAATTCTGAGCATAATGTTAATATGAGCATGGTTTTGATATAAATATAGTTCTAATATTGCCAATATTATATGCATGTGCAATGACGCCCGCGGCTGGGGGACAGTCCAACAGCAAGGGCTGACATGCAAGAAGTCAGCCCGCTGTGGGTGATGCCTCAGAATGGCGCCAAACTGGGGCAATGCAACGGTCTGCCACTGTTTGCACCCCCTCAACAAGCGCCCTGGGGCAAGTGCCACCCCCCTTGCTACACCACTGGCTGGGGAGCCACAATAGACCAGCAGGGCTTAGGGCCTGGTCTGGGGTCTCATCTGGACCCTGGTCCTGAGTAGGGATGAGCTGTTCGGGTTCGAACGGTTCGGAGTTTACCCGAACTTTGGCAGTTCGAAAGTTCGCAAATTTCAAACTTTTTGGGTGTGTCGGTTCGAGTTCGAAAAAAAAAAGAAATTTTGAAAAAAGTATAGAAAATGCTTAAAAAAATACTAAAAAATCTAGAAATAAAGAGACTCTTTACTGCAGAATATTATAAGCAACGGTTTATTAGATATTGAATTAAAAACTAATGTGTACGTGGAAAGATTATCAACTCTAAATGACCTCTGTTCACAAACGGGCATAACACCAGGTGTTTTTAGTCTGGTAATCAATTTGATACACTGTACACCATACTGAGGGTGGGGTGGTGTCTGCTTCTGATTGAGATTTGAGAATTAATTTCCCTAAAAAATCCTAATATGCTGCATTTAACCCTTTCGCTGCTGAGGCTTTTCACACATCTGTGCTGAGGTCATTTTTACTGCTTTCGCTCATCATGTTTAACCGCGTTTTGTAGCCATATTTTGATATATGACCCAGACATATTATACAGTTGTGTTCAAAATTATTCAACCCCACTGAAATTGAGTGTTTTGGCCAGTTTGACATTGATTTTGATCATTCAGTCATCTTGCTTACAATTAAATCAAAGAGGCACGTGTAGGTCAGACAAATATAACATAACATTTATAATGAAATAACCACAAATGTCTTTTCTGTGCTCACATCATTATCAGTTTTATTCAACCCCCAAGTGACATTCAATCTTAGTACTTAGTACAACATCCTTTTACAGTTATAACAGCTTTTAAACGTGAAGCATAGCTTGACACAAGTGTCTTGCAGCGATCTACGGGTATCTTCGCCCATTCGTCATGGGCAAAAGCCTCCAGTTCAGTCACAGTCTTAGGCTTGCGTACTGCAACTGCTTTCTTTACGTCCCACCAGAGGTTCTCAATCAGATTTAAGTTAGGTGACTGCGATGGCCACTCCAAAATGTTCCAGCCTTTAATCTGCAACCATGCTCTAGTGGACTTGGAGGTATGCTTGGGATCATTGTCCTGTTGAAAGGTCCAACGTCTCCCAAGCCTCAGGTTTGTGACGGACTGCATCACATTGTCATCCAATATCTCCTGGTACTGAAGAGAATTCATGGTACCTTGCAAACGCTGAAGCTTCCCTGTACCTGCAGAAGCAAAACAGCCCCAAAGCATGATTGACCCCGCCATGCTTCACAGTAGGCAAGGTGTTCTTTTCTTCATAGGCCTTGTTCTTCCTCCTCCAAACATAGCGTTGATCCATGGGCCCAAACAGTTCTAATTTTGTTTCATCAGTACACAGAACACTTCTGTGGTTTGTCCACATGACTTTTGGCATACTGCAGTCGACTCTTCTTATTCTTTGGAGACAGCAAGGGGGTGCGCCTGGGAGTTCTGGCATGGAGGCCTTCATTACGCAGTGTGCGCCGTATTGTCTGAGCTGAAACTTCAGTACCCACATCTGACAAATCTTTTCTCAGTTCCTCAGCAGTCACACGGGGACTTTTCTCCACTCTACGCTTCAGGTAGCGCACAGCAGTCGAAGTCAGCATCTTCTTTCGGCCACGACCAGGTAGCGTTTCAACAGTGCCCTTTGCCTTGAATTTGCGAATGATGCTTCCTATGGTCTCTCTTGGTATGTTTAACATCTTTGCAATCTTCTTATAGCCATTGCCCTTCCTGTGAAGAGTAATCACCTCTTCTCTTGTCTTCCTGGACCATTCTCTTGACTTCACCATGTTTGTAACCACACCAGTAAATGTCTAGAAGGAGCTGAGTATCACAGTCATTTTAAAGCTGCCTAATTGGTGCTTATTATGCTTTATTGCTGCTCCGTGACATCCACAGGTGTTTTCAATACCTGATTGAAAACACTTGAATGAACCTCTGTTCTTCAGAGTGGTAGTCTTTAAGGGGTTGAATAATTGTGTCAATGAAGAATTCACAAAAGAAACCTTTACTACTGTATTACAAAACCAATTGATGTCATTTTAGTTGCATATGGTTCTTTAAAAAGTCCTTGTAGGATTTCATTCTGAATACAATTACAAATGTACACTAAATTCCCTAAAACCCTTTACAGCATTGGGGGTTGAATAATTTTGAACACAACTGTATATCGTTCTTTCCGGCAGACTTGGCAGATTCATAATATGTCATTATTATATGTATACGTTATGTCGTGTCTGTATATTATAACAAAAATGCAATAAAATTAGAATTTTCAATAATTTATTATGTGTAAAGTGTTTTTTTTCACATTTTAACATGCGATCGTTTGCGGTTATATTTTGTATGGGGTGCGCTTGTTACAAAAATTAGAAATGGGGTCTCGTTACAATTTTTTTGTGGAAAATTTTGCTTTTTTTAACAAACGCACCTCATACAAAAATCGTTAGTGCAGCATTATTGTTCACATTATAATTGAAATGGGAACAATATTGCTGCATTAACAAAACAAAAAAAAACTTGTTTATTTTTTTTTAGAATTATTTTTAAAATATTTTTTTTTTAATTTTTTAAAAAAAAAATTAAAACATTTTTCATGCTCATGTTTGGTATCCTTGGAAAGGCCATGCTCTGGTCAATCCAACGATATCAAACATTAACCCCTAGCTGCCACGGATCGGGAGATAGGGGGTTCATTGGAACCCTCTAGCTCCACCATTGGTGGCAGCTAGGGGTTAACTCCAGGACTGGCGTCATCGTGCTATGCACGATGACGCCAGTCCTCAGGGGGAGTTCCCGGAGGCTTGGCCGACATCCAAGATGTCGGCCAGCTCCAGGAGAGGATCACGATCCGGCGCTTTTCAGCGCCGATTCGTTATCCGGCTCCCCAGGGGTTAATCACAGCCACCGTTCGGAAGGGCAGGCTGTGCCCTTCCAAACGGTGCCTGGATTAACCCTCTGCCCCCCGGCGATTGGGAGGGAGAGAGGTCCGAAGGACCTCCCCCCCCCCTCCCTTTCAGGCGCTTCCTGTCAGGCTTCCTTCCTGTGCGGGGGGCGCCTGAATTAGATGTCATCGCGCCGCCGCGATGACATCTAATTGCTCCGCCGGGGTCCCGGAGTGCTGGGCTGACATCCAAGATGTCAGCCCGCACTGGGGGGCGCAGCAATCCGCCGGAATCCGGCGGATTGCTGCCTCCTGTGCATGGACGCGCTCAGCACGTCCATAGCACAGGAGAACCACTTGGCTGGACGCGCTGAGCGCGTCCATAGCAGCCAAGTGGTTAACTGGTGTTTGAAAAAAATTCAAAATAACATCTAAGGCTAGGGTCAGATGAGCGCATTTTGTACGGACTGTGCGTCCGTGCAGTACGGACGTACTTACTAACTGACAACAAGGTCGTGGCCAAACAGTCCGTTTTTTTCACTGACATATTTTTTGACTGATGTAGCAGGGAAAATAAATTAAAATGAAAAAACATTCTGTCCGTCAAAAATGCTGGACGTATAAATGCAGTCCGTCTGACCTCGTTTCATCACTCACACACAAAGCTACACGGACGTTGCGGACGTGGCACACTCCGCACGTCCGTTCTAGCAGTATTACGTTTTTGCCTAACCTGCGTCCGTTTCCTGCGTCCGCCATGCATCTGCACTTCTGTGCGGACGTACTTCGTGTGTGGGGCTCCATTGGACAGAATGCTATGCTGCCACGGACGTACAAATGTGCGGCAACACGGACGTGATAACTGCACTTGTCTGACCCCAGCCTTAAGCAATGTTATTTTTCACCTCGGGATTAAACATTCACAGGGTTATTCAGAGAGCGGTGAAAAGCAGGAGAATAACTGGAGAAGTGAAAATTCTAGGTCAAAATAGCCAAACCAGAAAAATTCTCCCATTTATCTCACTTTCCAAATCGGCTATTTGGTCTAGATTGTTCTCTTCTCCTGCCAGTTGTCCTGGCTTTCACCTCTCTCTCAGGGTTGTTCAGAGAAAGGTGAAAACCAGGAGAATGGCAGGAAAAGAGAACAATCTGGACCAAATAGCTGATTTGGAAAGTGAGATAAGGCTAAGGTCAGACTAACGCATTTTTCACAGTGACAGTCAAAAAGTGCGTCCGAACACATTGCCTTATTTTTTCACGGAATGCGCGAAAACAGTCATACGATGTGCATTTTTGTGCGTGATTTTTTATGGATCCAAACCAGGAAACTTTGGGTGTCTGGACGTTATGTTGGCCGGACATGAGCGGGGTCTGACGTCTCCAAATCACGCACACACGCCGCTAGTGGACGCAGCGCACTCTGTACGTCCGTACTAGCGGTTCTGCGTTCTCGAAAAAATGCGTTCATTTTCCACTTGCGTTGCGCAGCCGGACTTTCGTGTGACTGTACTTCGGATATTGGCCGTCATTGCCCGTCATTTGCTGCTAGTGCGGCCATGATTAAGTGCGCCTAAACGCATGTTAAAAATTCGCTAGTCTGAACCTAGCCTAAATGGGAGAATTTTTCTGGTTTGGCTATTTTGACCTAGAATTTTCCATTCTCCAGTCATTCTCCTGCTCTACACCGCTCTCTGAATAACCCTGACAGGGTTATTCAGAGAAAGGTGAAACTCAGGAGAATGACTGAAGAGAAAATTCTAGGTCAAAATAGCCAAACCAGAAAAATTCGCCCATTTTTCTCACTTTCCAAATCGGCTATTTGGTCTAGAATTTTCCATTCTCCAGTCATTCTCCTGCTTTTCACCACCAAAAAATCTGTAAAATTTTTCTGCATGTCCGAAAATGTCTCCTCTTTTCATACAGACTGCCGCCCCAAACAGTTGTTTATGGATAGATTAAAGGAAAAGCATTTACCGTAATTTGAAATGTCATTTTTTGGTTTTTACATATTTCTATACATCCTAGAAATCCGCCACTTCACGGGCAGGTTATGGGGACCTCCTAGGCACGATATTTGAAGGAATTTTTCGTTTTTATCTTTAACCCTTATTTCATGGAAAACTCACTGTCCCTTTAAAAACGTTTTTTTTTACTTTTTGTCCTTGTTTCCTGTCCCCCAGGGCACTACCCAGACCACCATACACTTTTTATGGCAAATATCTAGCATATATGCCCTCTTGGAGGGCACTCTAAAAAACGAATTTTCAGCCCCATTGACTTGTATGGGGTTCGAGTTCGGGTTCGGATCCGAACATTTGAAAGTTCGGGTTCGGCTTCGAACCGAACTCGGGGAGTGTTCGGCTCATCCCTAGTCTTGAGGCTTCAGGCCTGGTCCTGGTGTAGTGCCAGGTCCTGGTCCACTGCTTCACCTAGGCTGCACAGTCGCCTGGATGAGGAGAACTTCAGCCCCCTCCCTGCAAAAAAGTTAGGTAAGAAGTATATATTTTTTTTTAGTTTATAAATTATGTTAATATAATAATTTTTCTATTTAACTTAATTGTATTTTGAATAAATATTATTGTAGTAATATTTTATACTTATTTGTGAGTTTTACTTTGGAGCTCTGTGATATGGTCGTACACACCGCACATTACTATAAGTTTTAGGCTAGGGTCAAACGAAAGCATTTTTACACGTGAACGTCAAAAGGTGAGCCCGAATGCATTGACGTATTTTTTCACAGAATGTGCGAAAACGGTCATACCATGCGCAATTATTGTGCGTTATTTTGTACGGATCAAAACCAGGAAACTTTGGGTGTCTGGACGTTATGTTGGCCGGACATAGCAGCGTCTGACATCTCCTAATCACGCACACACGCCGCTAGCAGACGCAGCGCACTCTGTACGTCAGTACTAGCGGTTCTGCGTTCCCGAAAAAATGCGTTCAAATCCCACTTGTGTTGCGCGGCCGAACTTTCGTGCGACCGTACTTCGTATATTGGCTGTCATTGCCCGTCATTTGCTGCTACTGCGGCCGTAATTAAGTGCGCCAGAACGCACGTTAAAAGTGTGCTAGTCTGACCCCAGCCTTATTGCTGTGATGTTGAGATTGTTGACCTGGAGGGGTCCAGTGCGTGGTGACAGGGAGGATTTTTGCGTAGGGTGCGGGGTCCTGGATTCCCGCACCTGGGCCATGAGGTTTCTAGTTACGCTTCTGCTTGTAAAGCAAACAATGTCGTTGTGCTAAGCCACCTTCTCATTTCCCATGTCTGAACCAAATGTGGAGGTGATGGCTCAAAGCAGTATTTCCATTCTTTACACTCCACAAAGTCATGTTAGGTGTCATTGGACAGGTCAGAGTCTGGCCTTTCTAATCCTACCAAACATGACCATATAGAAATTATTTTTATTTAATTTTGTTCCAAAGCAATGCCATTGTCCATTTGTCACATAAAACGAGCAGTCCCACTGCTGTTACTCGCCTTCTCATTTCTCATAGTCCTATTCGTAAAACACAATGTACCAAAATACAAACAAAAACATTTTTTTCCAGTTTTAGTTAAAAAAAAATATTTTTCTCAGAAAAATGCAGTAGCAGGTTCCTATTTCAATAAAAAAAAAATATGAGTACCCCCATAGAATATATAACCACAACGGTTTAGATGATAGAATGTGAAAAAAATATTTTACACACTGGAAATGATTGAAGCCTGAATGGAAACTTAAATTTATTTTTTATTACATTTTTGTTAAAACATTTTGACGCAACATGACGTATACACACAATGATAATTCACTGTCTTGAACCCAGAACATACTTGAAAATGAGCGAAATCTCAATGTATCCTTTCCGGTAAAATACTTTATAAATAAATAAATATTTTGAATCTGACGAGTCTGCTGAAACATGACTTCAAATCATGTTTAAACATGATGAGCACAAAACGGTCAAAATGAGCTCAGCACACGGGTGAAATACCTCGGCAGCAGCGAAGGGGTTAATTAGGAAATAAAGTATTATAATACAGAGTTGCACTTCTGCTTTAACCTCCCTGGCGTTACGATTCTGACATATTTATATGTCAGAATCGGTATAATTTATTTGGCCCCCTGGTGGTATTAAAGTTTGGCTTGGGTTTTCTTTTTTCCCTGGCTGCTACTCACGAGTCGTTGCAGAACATGACTGAGTGCCCTCCACTTCTTTTGGTCCTTCTCTTACATCTTTTTCCACATACACTCTTATTTTACGATAGGTTATGTTTTTTTTTTTTTTTGTTTTTTTTCTGCACTATCTTTGCCTTTATATTTTTCTGAAGAGCAATGTGTTACCTCCTAGGTGGTTACAGTTCCTTGTACTGGCCCTCCGGGGACCTGCTTATGATGTATCTTCTGTTTTGATATGAGTGACTTAATCCTGAATTATATGCACCCTTATAATTCCTTGAAGAGCGAAATGTTATCTTTATGGGTTTACTGTTTCTCGTATTGACCCTGCGGGGTCTTCATGTAGATGTGCCTTCTATTATGTTATGAAAAATTTTAAAATAAAGAATTAAAAAAAAAAAAAAAAAGTTTGGCTTGGGGGTTAATTTCACCACTGAAAGCGGTAACCCCAAGCCACACTCTGAGCTGGATACATGCCTGTACCTGCGCTCCCTCGCTGTCCCTTGCTGTCACATCCAGATGATTGCGACGTCATGCTTCCTGGTTCCCTTCTCGCGAAAAGGGAAGCAGGATGCCGCGATCACCGGAGGAGAATGCAATCGTGGAGGTCAGCAAGGGAGCGCAGGTACAGGTATGTATCCAGCCCGAGTGTGGCTCGGGGTTACTGCTTTCAGCGCTGAAATTTATCTCCGAGCCACACTTGGGAAAACCGCCAGGGAGGTTAACCCCTTCACTACCAATTGATATTCCAAAAAAACATTGTCAGAAACCAGTGGTTTTTTTGTAAAATAATTTTTAATTAATTATAAAGTAAGAAATATTTGAGCTTATACCTATTGTATTTCTTACTGTAAATAACCTATTTTGGCCAGTAGATGGCACTATCTTATGCCAAATTTAGTTACAGCCACTTGAATGGCTGGTCTATTTTCTTCTTTTTTTCCCTGCATTGGCTGCTGAAAGCCCAATGTTTCAGAGCTTTCAGCAGTTGATTTTACAGTTTTAGCTCTTTGCGCATTATGCCCACAGGGCATATGCTTTTGGGCTGCAGATCAGCATATCAAGATATCTCGATAACGGGGCACCAGATGGTGCCTTTGAAGCCCGAGATATCGCGATATCGGTAGTGAAGGGGTTAGAGAATGTCATATTTACGGTGTTATAATCAATGCAGATCTAATTTATCAGACTTTAGTAAAAAAGCAAGGTCATATTATTGGGTTTTTTTAGCCTTGGTTTCATTTCTTTTTGATAAATATAGACATGTTACACAGCACAACAGTTAAATTTGTGTCTGTATTGCATTTGCTTGTTCACACATTAATACCATATATAATAACATGGTAACATGTTACTTGCGGAATGCATAAATAGCGTTTTACACTTTAAACCCATTCGATTTTATTTGACTAAATCTGCAGTAGATTTAGTCATCTATAATCTTGTGATTTTTTTTAATAAAGCAACTCAGATGATTAAAATATAACTAAAACTAAATGCCATTTTATTAATAAGACTAACAGGGTAATTCAAAGAGATTCGAAAAGTCACCGCACATTCGGTGACTTTTCGTTCTCTTCAATTCGATTCACTTTGCCGATCCCATTTCGGTGACCCTGCGGTGTATTCAGCAAGCACCACAGGGTCCCCGAATTGGAAAAGCTGCCGCAAACGCAACGAAAACTAACCGCAAAACCCAGCGAATGCACACCAAAAACCCGCAAAAACATCTGGATTAACCCGCTGAAAACCACGGAAAAACCCGAGCAGGAGTCGATCACACACAGCGAAGCCACCGGAAAAAGCCGACACCGAAGACGAGTGAAGTGAATAACTCCCTGGGGTCTGGCCTGGGCCCTGGGTCTGGTCCCTGGGCCCTGAGGTCTGATCCCTGGGTCTGGGCCTTGGGGTCTGGGCCCTGGGTCTAGGCTGGGTCTGGTCCCTGGGGTCTTGGCCCTGGGTCTGGCCTAGGGTCTGGGCCCTGGTCCCTGGGGCTGGGCCTTGGGGTCTGGGCCCTGGGTCTGGGCCTTGGGTCTTGGGTCTAGGCTGGGCTCTGGCTCACCACTCCACCGTCTTCCTTCCCTGTCCTCCTTGCTTCAGCTCTTCTTTTCTTCTATCTTCTTTTCTTTTCTTCTGCTCTTCATTTCTTCTGATCTTCAGCCCGGGCCCTCCGTCTCAGGCACGCAGCTTCACTGACTGGAGGGAGCTGAGCCAAAGCAGCGTGCTTGGGAGGCCCCCACATGCTGCTTGGCCCCACCCAGCCAGTCAGTGAAGCTGCCAGGAGCCGGAGGAGACACAGTGTCTCCTCCTGCTCCTGCAGCAGAGACACAGCTCCGGATTCGGACTCATAGAGTCCGATACCGGAGCTGTAAAAGGGCGATGCCACTGCCGACAGGGCCCCGGTGGCCCGGACCCCCCCCCCGGGCCCCTTACGGCAGCATGGGGCGTAATGCCCTGATGGCGGCCCTGCTGCCTTTGAGAGTCACGTTGGGCCCGCATTCCCCTCTCGACTTGGCGGGGCTCTGGAAGGGGACTCCGAATGCCACCCGTGGTGGTCTCATTGCAGGCTGGATGACTCTCTGGAGGGGCTGATGGTTGGAGGCCTGCGTGGGACTGGCCCTCTGCCGGACACCTCGGATGATTTGCCTGCTACCAGGGGCGATGTAGCCTAGGCAATCAGAGCTATCCACGCCCTGTTCCGGGGGGACCCCTGCATGCTGTCTGGATGTATGCAGATGCGAGCCCTGGAGATTTTTATTTTTACTTTTATTTACTTTTTTTTTATTTTTTGCCCATATCCTGCCGACAGATGTTCAGATGACATTTATGTTTGTTTTTTGCTTTCCATCAGTGACTTCTTGGCTGACTCTTTATGTCCCCCCTATTTTTTGTCTTTGCCCACCAGATCGCGCTGTGGACCTCTTTTGACTCACACCCCTTTTTTTTCCTGGCATTTTAGAGCGTCTTCGGGTGTGCCATCATGGCAGCTATCATGGCTCTGCCTGCCATGCCTGGCCCTCGAGCGCCCTGGCCTTGTGACACACACACACACCTCCTTGGCCTCCTGCTGTCCTTCAGACTTGCAGGAGTTTGCCAGGAGGGTCACGCATGTGGCCTTTGCCATTACCTCTCCCTTTCCGTTTTTTCCACTTTTTTTTTCTTTTTGGGAGGCCTGGCGCACTTTTTTATGTGTGTGCCTTATCTTTTGTTTCTCTTCTTTGTTTTTATTATGGATAACGTCTTTGCGGGCTCTAGCTTTTTGTTTTATTTTGTTTGTATTGCTGTGCCTTTATGTGGTGGCCCTGCGTGGCCTTATTTTTGTGAAACTGGGCGATTTTGTATACTCATAAATAAAGACTTACAAAAAATATATATACTTTTTTGCCCATCCATGCTAATAAAACTCACAGCAAACAACCGAGGAACAACCCAGAGCCAGAAGCAATCATCCCAGAGCCAGAAGCAATCATCCCAGAGCCAGGTGGGCTCTTAAACATGTGAGTGGGATTGAATATAATGAGTATATGTTTATATCACATATGGGTTATGCTATGATGGTTCTCTCTATTTAAGAAAACATGAACTTTCTGTAATACATTTTCCTTTGAAGGGAAACTGTAGGCGCTACACTTTATCTGTATTTTTGGAATCCATTTGTTGACATGGGTACCCAGTCTGCTGGTTCTATATTGTGCAGGTTACACTACAGCTCAAAGTCCTGCAGGTAGCCATTGATGTCCCTTTCAGGTTTCACAAACGGTTTGATAGCAGTATGGGGAAGTTTCTTCTGCACCACGATTGGTAAGGGTAGGGTCACAGCTGTGGCTCCCCCTGGGTGACGCAGCTCAGCCACACACGGTAGGTAGGTATTCACCTTTGCCATACTATTCTGGATCTCCTCTGCTGAGGAGTTGGGTCTGAACCAGGCCAGGTGAGTCTGCATTTCCTGCTGGAACTCTGTTGCATCAGGGAAGGCTGAGAAGTTGCAGAGCTGGCTCTGTCACCTTCCAGTAGGGCTGCAATCAGGGCAACCTTAGGTCTGTTGCTTTGACCCCGAGCTTCTACAAGTTCCTACTTTGTCTACCTTTTCAGCCACTGGTAGACATTTTCCATCCAGTGTAGAGGGTTGCTTGCTGTGTTACTCCTCCATGAGATAGACAATCCTCATGCTACCACCAGTGTAATGGTCTCCTTGTACCCAAACACGATAGCTTGTACCCAAGGCGCTCTCTAGAGTTGTTTAGATGCTCTAAGCAATGTGAACCAGGTAGTAGCTATATGCCACCAAGAATTAGCATAGATACAGCACAGAGAGTGGATGAAGCAGGTACTGACTTTTTTATGAAATGAGCTTATCCAGTTTCTATAAACCAGTTCCCACAAGCATTGAGTATGTAACAATATAATGTATATTGACCCCCCCCCCTGGAGAGGTCTTAAGCAAATGACCAAATGCTCTACAATCAACTGGTTGCAACTCACATGTATTCAAACCCACACAGGAGACACCATTTTACATTCGTGGGACAAACCGTGATGAATTCTCTCCATGTGGCGCCCACATAACTTAGGGCCCATTGCAGGCCTGAGTAAGAGACCAATAAACTCTGCACACAGTCGCAATGAACCAACCACCGCTTTGATATGAATCAAGCTTTCAAGTCGATTTGCAGACTGGAGCCACAAGAGTTCAATCTCAAAGTACAATAGCAAAAAAGAAGGGTCCAGGCATAAAAGCCAGGATTCAAAAATGCAATGAAGCATTTAGACAGCCTGTCTTGGTGTCAGTGCTCCATTAAATTTATGAACATCGATTGGTGTGCCAGGATGGTTCCTATTTTTTTCTACTTGTAAGGAGCGTAGCCACAATACTAAATCAAGTGAATTTATAAACAATTTGACTAACATTGGACAGATGAATATGTAAGCGCTCTAAATACTTTTTGTTAAAATCACTAGCCTAGGGTTTCACATACTTTTTTCCAACAGATACTGTGAATATTTTAAGAATATATTCAATATATACAAAAAAATATTTTTGTGTTATCAGTTAAAACTGATCGTGTCAGTTGATTACTGTGACTTAGACCATCCAGACAGATTTTATGACAAATTTATACAAAAATCCAGCAATCTCTTAAGGGTTTACTTACATTTTCTTTCAACTGTGTAAGTAATGTACTGCATGAGTAGTATATCTATTTGGCAGTGTCACTAGCCTATAAATTTTGAAATTTTAATTATAAATATTTTAAAAGGACTCTTGCATTTACCTCTATTACACTGAGCTATGGACACTATAGCAAAATTACAAAACAAAGTACAGCACACAAACATTTATTGAATCCTTCCTTTTAACCCGATTTAATATATCCAATTACTCAACACCTGCTGCTTAAATGATTAAGGTTTTATATTAAATGCAATGCAAATTGTAAAGCCTGATAAATCACCATGGATGTAATTATAGAAGACATGATTTCCCAATCCTTGAATGTTTTTCTATCAGATGCTACATATTCTGGCATCTGTTTCTATGCTTGATTACATCTTTACATCAGACGAAGAAAAACAATAATAATTTTATATGTAAATATTTGTCAAGGGAGGTAAAATGATTCTACAGCTTAAAACATGGTATGCGGCATAATCTGATGCATTTTAAAGAAACACCACCAAAACACATATCATTGCACGGATATGTGGCGTGTAGTGGCATCACAGGTGGGGTGCAAGGGGATTGCGGACTGCACCTGAGTGACACCCTCTAGGGGGTGACACAACCCAGGGCCCGCCTTTGGGGTGTGTGAGCTGTAAATATAATTTATAGGTTGATGTCTTAAAGTAATAAGTAATGTTTATTGCAGACGTTTGTCAGTGCATATTGACTAAAAAACAAAGTTGTTTCATTGATATGTGTCCATGAATTTTCTTTTTGTGTTGTAAATACAAACAGACAATGAGACAAAATTTTTTGTTTTTAGCATCTGGAACATAGGAAAGAAAAAAACCATGTGAGTACTTCTTTGTAAACTACATTAGTGGTTCTTCTTTCAGGTGCTCTGATCACCAGAGAGTTAGGTGAGCTCACTCTGGAACAGTCAACGTAAAACTGCACATGAGAAGCAGACTTCTCTTAGGTCAATCCCCACTACCCTCAAAGTCTGCAACAGAGACTTGTTCATGGTCATCGCAAAACAAACCTTGAGGGTGAACTGATGCGTTTTGAATTGAAACTGATATTCTGAAGGTATAAGAAGTATTCGTAGTATGAACACCGACTCCCCCGACCAGAACCGGTTAGCACCATAGCCTCAATCACATTTCTGTGGAATGCTGTTACTTGCAATCTGGTGCCATTACAAAGCTTAGGTGGGTTGAGGTTCTGCAATAATATCACAGGTTCTCCCACGCTGCAGCATTGAGGGTGTGTGTTAGGCCTGGCTGTGAAGGAAGCAGACATGCTGTAGCAGTGAGGGAGTGTGTGGCCTGGCTAAGCAGACATGTTGTAGTGAGAGAGTGTGCAAGCCCTGTCTGTGAAAGGGGAGCAGACATGCTGGAGCAGTCAGGGTGTGTGTTAGACCTGGTTGCGAGAGGTAAGGAGACATGCTGGAGCAGTGAGGGAGTGTGTGAGGCCTGGCTGTGAGAGGTAAGCAGACATGTTAGAGCAATAAGGGAGTGTGCGAGCCCTGTCTGTGAGAGGGAAGCAGACATGCTGGAGCAGTGAGGGTGTGTGTTAGGCCTGGCTGTGAGAGGAACTGCATAGAGACTCCATTCTGTGTGAAGTAACAGCATCCCTCTGATCTACTCATCAATGTCAAAATCCGTGTTTTTTTATTTTTCAAAAGAATTCTAAATACCAATTTTTACGTCTGTAACATCTTCTATTTTTGAGATATAGGTATCCTTTTTAAAATATTGACCCCCCTACTTGGATTTTTGGAAAATGGTGAAACACTTTTTTAGGTTTCAAAAAAATTATAAATACCAATTTTTATACCTCTAGCATCTTTGGTTCTTGAAATTTAGGTATACTGATAAAAGTATTCATGGCCCTTTTTCACTCCCTCACTGGATTTTTGAAAAATGGTAAAATACGTGTTTGTTTATGTAGCGCTGTGTTAAAAATCATCTTGCTGTGGCAGTACCTATTTTTGGCCACAAGATGGAGACTATCGCGATCAGATACTGGACATTGGGACTACAACGCCCGGCATGCTTTGCAAGAAGACAGGAAGTGGGTGGGGACTGGACACTTACATCCTCTGCCTCGTGGAGAAAGTTCGAGAGGGCGCCAGGGAAGCAGAGAAAGCAGACGCACCGAGGAGATCGCAGGAGAATCTAGGCCCAAAGCCTGAGGGAGACCTGTTGTTCCGGTTTGGGTCACCTAGCCTGAGGAGAAGGAGACTCGCCAGAGCCCAGACACTGCTGCAGACCGGCGGAATCGAACGGAGAGCAGGCGGTGAGCTGGACAAGCGGCATAAAGTGAGACAACGGATCCGGCCGCTAGTATCCCCAGTCAAGATCCGGAGGAGAGACGTCCTGGGTCAGCGGAGCCTAAAGCCTGCGTCGGATGGGTGAGAGGCCTCCAAGGCTGTTTGTGATTAAAGGTCAAGCTGCTGTTTCTGTTTAAAGTCCACAGGGCCCCAACTGACTAGTCGAAGACTTTCTTTAAATAAACTCACTGGCCAGTTGAACAGTACCCGGGTACCACACACACATATACACCCTTCACCTCCTGGGACTTAACTTGTGCAGGACTCATTTTCTTTTAGGAATCGGAATAGGGGTTGAAAATAAAGATACGTTCCGAATATATTTTTTCCTCTTTTTCCGTTGCGCGTTTGCCGTAATACGAAGGGATTGTATGTTCGGGGTTTTGCTACGTGTTTTCTTTTTCTGAACTATCGGGAAATTGCATTGCTTTTATGTTCGGTTGCGAATATTTTATTTTCCAAAATACGAAGCCTCGTGTTTCGTTTCTTTTCCGCTACGCGTTTTACCGGGATACGAAAATACTGTAATAATACTTGTGAATACCGTGTTTCAACATCTGCTCAAATATTTTAGTAAACTATATAAATATAAAAACTCACAACTGTGTTGGAGTATATTTATTCCCTAGTGCAGGGGACTGACCCGTGGTTCATTTTCAGCGGCTCCTTCGGGAGTGAGCGCTACACGTGGGGGCTCATTTCCGGGATCCAGTCTCTGGAAAAACCGCATCTAAAGGGTTAAATATGGATCCAGACACTGTTGCCGAGTGGTGTGGGGAGCACAGTAGCCAGTCAGAATGTTGTATAGTTATGGATATTCCAGCAGACACTTGGCTGAAGATCAGATTCGCCAGGCCGTGGCCACGCTAGGCACCAGATCATCGGGGGTTAATACTGGACATTGAAAAAAACCCAGATACTTCTCACATGTATGTTCTTCTCGAATGGAGAAAGGGTGTTCCGCCATGTTTTCAGGGCACGAGCGTGAAACTGGCCGAAGAGGTGGAAGTCCAACTAATTAAGCCAAGTACGCCACGTGGCGAATCCGCAAGTGTTTCCGCGCCTAGTCCGTTGGCCATGATAGGGCCTGAATTTATCGTGGCTATTGGAGATCTACTGGCTAGAATGTCAGAAAACAAGCCCTCCTCACACTAACTTCGGTTATCGACGGTTAAGAAATTTTACAGGAAACGTACCAACTCCGGCGGGAGAAGAAACCTTTGAAGAATGGGTGGAACAGGCGATGCAGGCTCTGGATGAGTGGGATGTCCCTGAGGCCCAAAAAAAGCAAAGGATCACCGAGAGCTTAAAGGGACCTGCGTCAGAAGCGGTGAGAAACCTAAAACTGAGTAGAAAAGATTGTACTGCTTTAGATTACTTAAACGTTCTCGAAGAAGTTTTTGGACGAACTGAAAAGGCGGCCGAACTGGTATATCAGTACGAACACACCTATCAGAGAAGAGGTGAAAGGATGACCGAGTACATGAGGCGCCTAGATAAGATTCTACACCAGATACTCCTGAAGAAAGGGGCCGAACCGGCCGAAGTAGATAAGATCCGAATAAAACAGATCCTGAGGGGCTCTCAACCTCTAGATCCAGTGATGATGCAGCTGAGAAGCAGAGCAGGTAACCAAGAGTTAAAGTACCTGGAACTGATCCGAGTTGTACGAGAGGAAGAGGCTTTATTAGAAGAGAAATCTTTCAGGCGGGGGGAAAGGGCTTATGCACAACCTGTGAGACATGACGGCCTGCAACCTGAAAGCGACTCTCTAGATACCTATGGATCTGACGAGGACGAACAAGAACATCTAGTTGTTTTTAAATCTACAGAGAAGGCTGCCAAAGAGTCGAACCTCCCTGAATGGGGTGAATTGTCCAAGACCGTCAAGAAGGTTCAGGAAGCTCAAGTTGAATTGCAACAAGCGCATGCGGAACTGTGCCGGGTATTGGTGAAGGTGACAGAGATGCAGGCAGAAATGCAGAAATTCCTCACAGGTATGCAGACGACGGGAGTTGCTGTGGCGTCTGGTCCAAATCCTTTAACCAAATCTCAACAAGCAACTACGTCTCCGCTCTCTAAGAAGAGATGTTTCGGGTGTGGAGAAATGGGCCATTTCCGCGCACAGTGCAAAGGCCGAAAGCCTGAGAAGGATAGAGTCAAGGGATTGTTGGAAGCCCTGGAAGGACTGTTATCTACCTCACCGGCGGGAAACGCCAGAGGGCACCAGTAAAGGAGCAACCTGAGTGCCCGAGGGTTGAATCCCGCTCCAGAAATCAAGCAAAGACTAAGAGGGCGAGAAGGCCCAAAGCCGAGCCAACTGTAGAGCCTGCCAGGACTGAAAGAGTCACTCCCTTGGCATCCGGGTCTACGTCATGGGGAAGCAATGCACACCCAAAACCTGCACGGGCCAAGAAAAAGGCCAGGGTACAGCAAACTGGGTCTAAGTGTCCGGATGCCGCCACCAAGTTTCCTGACCAACTGATAGGTCCTTCTCCTATTGTGCCAATCCAAGTGGAAGGAGTCTACACCAAAGCCCTGTTGGATTCAGGGGCTCAAGTGACATTGATCTACAGAGACTTCTACGAGAAACACTTAAAGCACATTCCTTTGCAAGAATTGAAGGATTTGGAAATATGGGGTATCGGCACTGAGAAACTCCCTTATGACGGGTACCTGCAAGTGAAGTTGGAGATCAAATCTGAAGTCATCGGGCAGTCTGGGGGTTGTGATGCATTGGCTATTGTGTGTCCTCGACCCTCGGGTGCGAACAGAAGCTCCCTGATAGTGGGGACGAATACTGACCTAGTGCGGCGTCTCCTGACGCCTATCGTGTTGGAAGAAGGTTCAACTCAAGGAGTACACTCAATGTTACGTCCGGTCTATCAGAGGATGGTCGAAGAACGAAAGGCACCTGCCGAGGTGGGAAGACTGTGGAGACTGGGTGGAACAGAGAAGGTTCTGCAAGCAGGAGAAGTAGCGAGTTTCCGGGCTTCAGTCAAGTTGAATGGATCGCAACCAGGCCCCTATGTGGTGCTGGGAACCGATTTTGATCATGGGAGTGAAACCGGAGTCAAAGTAATTCCTGAAATAATCTCCACCAAAGCTCTGAAGAGAACACGAGGAAGAGTCTCGGTCAGTGTGTGCAACGTGACGGATTCTCCAGTAGTCCTTAAAGCACGAATGCCTATTGGGCAAGTAGAGTCTGCTACACCCCTCTCTACCGATTCAGGAGGGGGAGAGGGTAAAGAGATTCCAGATGAAAGATTCTACCCCAAGGACGCTCCTATTTCACCTGAATGGAAGAAACGTCTTCAGTCTCAAGTTCTAAAGTGGAAGGAATTGTTTTCAAAAGATGAGTTCGATGTGGGCCTAGCTAAGAGTACTGAACACCGCATTCGATTACAAGAAGACAAGCCGTTTCGCGAAAGATCAAGGCGAGTTCCGCTAGGAGACTTGGATGATCTGAGAGAGCAGCTGAACGAGTTACAGAGAACCAAGGTGATTCAAGAGTCCAGGAGCCCGTATGCATCTCCTATAGTGTTGGTCCGGAAGAAAAATGGTTCTGTCCGCTTATGCATAGACTATCGCACATTGAACGGAGAACCATCCCCGATCAGTATGCCACTCCTCGGATTGAAGATGCCCTACAGTGTTTGTCTGGAGCAAAGTGGTTTAGTGTACTAGACCTGCGAAGTGGGTATCACCAGATACCAATGCATCCTGAAGACAAGGAGAAAACTGCGTTCATCTGTCCACTGGGGTTCTTTGAATTCAACAGGATGCCTCAAGGCCTTACGGGGGCTCCAGCTACGTTCCAACGGTTGATGGAGAAGACAGTCGGGGATATGAATCTAATCGAAGTATTAGTGTACCTGGATGACATAATTGTGTTTGGGAAGACTCTGGAAGACATGAGCAACGTTTGGAGAAGGTCTTGAAGAGGCTCCATGAAGAGGGGCTGAAACTGTCTCTGGAGAAATGCCAATTCTGCTACCATCTGTTACGTATCTGGGACATGTGGTCTCAGCGGAAGGTGTTTCAACAGACCCTCGGAGTTGGAGGCCGTAGCTTCTTGGCCTAGACCCCGAAACGTCACTGAGCTTAGATCTTTCTTGGGATTCTGTTCATACTATCGAAGATTTGTGAGGATTCGCGAAAATAGCCCAACCACTGAACAAACTCCTGCAGAAGGAAACCACAGAAGAAGGCTGTAAGGTCTCTGACAAAAACCCGTCAGCTCCGGGGCCAAGGAAAGCTCGAGAGTCTATACAAGGTGAAGGAGCTTTCGTAAAGCTGAAAGAGAGCCTGACCCGAGCTCCTGTTTTGGCCTATGCGGACCCTCACAAGCCGTATGAACTACATGTGGATGCCAGCCGAGAAGGTCTGGGAGGAGTCCTATATCAGGAGTATGGTGAGTTGCTGAGGCCTGTGGCGTACGTGAGCCGGAGCCTTGCGCCTTCGGAGAAGAACTATCCTACTCACAAGCTGGAGTTCCTAGCCTTGAAGTGGGCAGTGGTGGACAAGTTGAAAGACTATCTGTATGGAGCTGAGTTCGTGATCAAGACGGATAACAATCCTCTTACTACATCCTTACTACCGCAAAACTGGACGCAACGGGACATCGGTGGTTGGCCGCTCTGTCAGGGTTTCGGTTCAGCCTGAAGTATCGCCCTGGGGTGAATAATCGAGGATGCTGATGCGTTATCGAGAAGACCCTACACTACAGAATGGACTCAGTTGACTCCAGACGGGGTGCAAGCTTTGTGTCAAGGAACAGAGCGCCGGGTCAAAGGAGGGATTGAAGCAGAGGCCATAGGAGTTATGGCTGCTGCTGTTCCTGAGTTCTACTGTACCCTACGCAGTTAAGGGATGAAGTTTACTACCTTTTCGAGACAGGACCTGAAAGCAGATCAGGCCAGAGACCCTTTAATTGCCTTGACCATAAAGGCCCTGTCTGCAAATCAGCGAGAGATTTTGTTAACCAACTCCCCGAGTGGAGCCAGATTGGTCTACAAAGAGTGGAGCGGTTAAAGATGTTGGATGGGGCGGTCTACCGAAGGGCCCCTCAACCAACTCTGAAGAGATTCAACAGTTATTCCTCCCTACTAAACATAGGGAGAGTGTGCTGCGATCACTACATGATGAGCATGGACATTTGGGTGCAGAGAGAACTTTTAAGCTGGTGCGAGATAGGTTCTATTGGCCTTGTATGAGGGCTGAAGTAGAAAGCTATTGTCATTCCTGTCTGAGGTGTATTCAGAGAAAGACTCTACCGACCCGAACTGCTCCAATGAGCCATCTGCGAGCCAGGGACCCATGGATTGGTGTGCATTGACTTCTTGTGCTTAGAGCCGGATGCTAGTGGGCAAGGGAACATTCTAATAGTGACTGATCATTCACTCGTTACGCCCAAGCTTTTTCCATGAAAGATCAACGCGCTCCGACTGTAGCCAAGGTGTTGATGGAAAAGTTCTTTGTTCACTGCGGACTGCCAAGGAGAGTGCACTCTGATCAGGGTAGAGACTTTGAAAGCAGACTGGTGGGCAGTTGTTAGAGCTGTTGGGAATCCAAAAGACCCGAACCACACCATATCACCCTCAAGGTGATGCTCAGCCTGAAGGTTTAATCGCACACTGCTAAACATGCTGGGGACCTTGTCGAATGTGGAGAAGCAGAGTTGGAGTCGTCACATAGCTACTCTGGTGCATGCATATAACAGTACGGAGAGCGATGCAACTGGATATTCACCGTACCGTCTTATGTTTGGAAGGGAGGCTCGACTGCCGGTTGATTTGGCATTTGGGTTATCCCTAGACCAGACCTCAGTAGCTTCCATAGAAACTACGTGGATAGACTTCGAAAGAATCTGGCTTCTGCGTTTGAACAGGCCCTTTGACCTCGGGAAACAGGGAGCAAAGAAACAAAAGGAACTATGACCTGAAAGTTCGAATACAAGATCTACAACCCGGTGATAGGGTCTTATTGAAGAACTTGGGGTGCGGCTGCGAGACACAAGTTGGCGGATAGGTGGAGTTCCCAGGTTTACATTGTCTGCAAACAACTGCCGGGTTTACCAGTGTATCAGATTCGCCCGGATGGAAAGGCTGGGCCTCTTAAGAACTGGCACCGAAACCACTTGTTACCTTGAGAGAGGCTGTAAGGATGCCGGTGGGGGATGAATTGCCTCGGCCAAATCCGCCTGTTCCATGTTTGCCTCCTGTTACTCGATCTCAACAGACCCGGGTTGCCGAAGAGAGCGAAAGAGACAGTGAGAAGAGAGTTATTGTCTAGGTTGGATGCGCTCGCCGGAGCCTGAAGAGGTTGTCGTTGTCCCTGAGCGGTGGGAGAGTAACTTGAGGCCTGAAGCTCCAGAATTCTTGTTGGAAGTCCCTGAGGCTGTTGATATCCCTGAGCCTCTTGAATTTCAGTTGGAAGTCCCTGAGGCTGTGGGGATCCCGGTAGCTCCGGAAGCTTATTCAGGTGATTACAGTTCTATGCCTTCACTGGAGGATCATACTCTGAAGAAACGTCTGCTCCAGTGATAGAAAGAGAAATTGAGCCAACGCCTATAGTACTTCCACCTGAAGAGAACTGATTGAGCCAGAACCAAAACGCTCTGTTCGACCCCAACCGCCCCAACGACTTACCTACGATCACCAGGACATAGCACTGAAGAGGCCATCACCACGGTGCAGAGGTTGCCCGAAGTGTCTGCTATGCTAGCTGAGGTAGCCCAAAATATGAGTCAACTTGAGGAAGTGTTATTAACTCACTATATGTATGCTGCTGAACCTGTACATGTTATATAAACTGCATTCAAATGTTGGAAATGTAATGTAATTGTTGTACCTCCTTGGAGAGACCCAAGAGTTCTAGGAGGGGGAGAGTGTAGCGCTGTTAAAAATCATCTTGCTGTGGCAGTACCTATTTTTGGCCACAAGATGGAGACTATCGCGATCAGATACTGGACATTGGGACTACAACGCCCGGCATGCTTTGCAAGAAGACAGGAAGTGGGTGGGGACTGGACACTTACATCCTCTGCCTCGTGGAGAAAGTTCGAGAGGGCGCCAGGGAAGCAGAGAAAGCAGACGCACCGAGGAGATCGCGGGAGAATCTAGGCCCAAAGCCTGAGGGAGACCTGTTGTTCCGGTTTGGGTAACCTAGCCTGAGGAGAAGGAGACTCGCCAGAGCCCAGACACTGCTGCAGACCGGCGGAATCGATCGGAGAGCAGGCGGTGAGCTGGACAGCGGCATAAAGTGAGACAACGGATCCGGCCGCTAGTATCCCCAGTCAAGATCCGGAGGAGAGACGTCCTGGGTCAGCGGAGCCTAAAGCCTGCGTCGGATGGGTGAGAGGCCTCCAAGGCTGTTTGTGATTAAAGGTCAAGCTGCTGTTTCTGTTTAAAGTCCACAGGGCCCCAACTGACTAGTCGAAGACTTTCTTTAAATAAACTCACTGGCCAGTTGAACAGTACCCGGGTACCACACACACATATACACCCTTCACCTCCTGGGACTTAACTTGTGCAGGACTCATTTTCTTTTAGGAATCGGAATAGGGGTTGAAAATAAAGATACGTTCCGAATATATATTTTTCCTCTTTTTCCGTTGCGCGTTTGCCGTAATACGAAGGGATTGTATGTTCGGGGTTTTGCTACGTGTTTTCTTTTTCTGAACTATCGGGAAATTGCATTGCTTTTATGTTCGGTTGCGAATATTTTATTTTCCGAAATACGAAGCCTCGTGTTTCGTTTCTTTTCCGCTACGCGTTTTACCGGGATACGAAAATACTGTAATAATACTTGTGAATACCGTGTTTCAACATCTGCTCAAATATTTTAGTAAACTATATAAATATAAAAACTCACAACTGTGTTGGAGTATATTTATTCCCTAGTGCGGGGAGACTGACCCGTGGTTCATTTGCAGCGGCTCCTTCGGGAGTGAGCGCTACATTTATTTTTCATGAAGACTCACAATACCAATTTTCATGTCTGTAACACCTTCTGTTTTTGAGATATAGGTATCCTGCTTAAAAGTATTCACCCCCTTTTTTTCACCCCCCAGTTTGAGATTTTTGGAAAATGATAAAACAAGTGTTTTTTTATTTTTCAAGAAGATTGTAAATACCAAATTTCACACCTGTGCCATCTTTTGTTTTTGAAATATAGGTATACTGATAAAAGTATTCACACCCCTTTCCCCTGACCCCCCCTGAATTGGATTTTTGGGAAATGGTAAAACACGTTTGGTTTTCTTCACGAAGATTGTAAATACCAAATTTCACACTTGTAACATCTTTGGTTTTTGAAATATGGGTATACTGATAAAAGTATTCACCCCCTGCCCCCATTTTACCCCCATTAGATTTTTGGAAAATAGTAAAATACGTGTTTTTTTTTTCAAGACAAACCTAAATACCAATTTTCAGGCCTGTAAAATATTCATCCCCCTTTTTCACCCCCTTAAGGGTGGAGTTTCCAAAAATCCTTCCTTAGTGGGTGCCTACATCATAAAAACAATGTACCTTCAAAATTTCACGTCCTTAGGTTTAACTACTTTCTGATTGAGCTCTGAGGAGTCAGTCAGCCAGGACTTTCGCGTTTATATATATAGATTCATATATATTTTAATATTTAAATATTGTGATAAAGGCATTGGATACAAGGTTTGTTTGTCCCTCTTTCTTTTATTCCATCATAAAAGCAGCCGGGTACAGCAGCAAATCTAATAAACAATACCAGAAAAACAAATGCCTTCTCCTTCTATGTCTAACTGAACAAATACAGTTCCCTCTCTATCTACTGGGCGGGTAGGCCGCTTGCCAGTAACTTGAACCAAATATCCAAAAGGTACTTCCCTTCACGTTCAGGGGTTACTCTCCTTGCTGCAGCCAGCACCCAGACTGTTCACACAACAGCTCTCTCTCTCTCTCTCTATCTTTCTCTGAACCACACACACACACACACACCTATATGGGCAGGGCAGACTCAATTAGGCACAGGTCAGATTTAACCCCTTAGTGGGAAAATAGCATTCTCCAGACACCTAATATACCTGTTGTATACAACCCTGCCCCTCACACTGTCACAATATATAAATTATGTTATTTAAAAATATAATCATTTTAACCCCTTCCCGACCGCTGATGTACCATGTACGTCCTGCCCACGGGTCTCCCTTAGACCCGCGGCCATACTATGTACGTCCGCGGGCTCCTAACCTCCGCCCCGTCGATACTTACCTCCCTCGCCGGCTCCCACGGCGTCTATGGCAAGCTGGAAGCTTGCCTTGCTGTTTCCTGGGGGCAGGCCGATCTGATGACGTCATCATGCTGCGTGATAATGTCATCGGCCGGTGCCAGTGGGCAGAATTCAGGAAGGGGAGGGGGCTCTATTGGAGCCTCTATCTCCCCAACTGTTTAAGCTAGAGTGAAGAAAGTTGCACCACTGGAAAGGGGAGAGTCTCCCCTTTTCAGCGGTGTACAGCATTAACTGTTTTGCTGCCGGATCAAGATTCGGCGCAAATTTGCGCTGAATTGCGATTCAAATCTGGAGGGGGCTGACATCTTGGATGTCAGCCAAGCCTCCAGGTCACCCCCCCACCACTGACATCCTCACCATATGTGTGAGTATGTCAGTGGGCCAGTTAACCCCCTAGCTGCTATGTGGAGATAAGGGGATCCGTGGCAGCTAGAGGGTGATAAATAATTGACAGCATTTGAAAGGCCTGATCATGGCCTTTCCAAAGATACAAAGCATGACCAGGTTTGGGGTAAAAAAAAATAATTAAAAAAATAAATAAATTTTAAATTTGTTTTTAAAAAAATGTTTTTTTTATAAAAAAAAAATTTTGATTTGTCTGGAGGATTTAGTTAAATAGTACCTAGGCGGTCATCTAAAAATAATTAGCATAAAACGGTCAGAATGAGCTCAGCAGTGAAGGGGTTAAAAAGCAGAAACATGTAAAAATTGGGTATTTCTATTCTCGGGACAAAATTCTGAAACTATTTAGCCGGGGTCTTTTTTGGTGGTTGTAGATTTTGGGGATTAAATTATGAAGAAGTGTGTTTTTACCATTTTTTCGTCATATTTCATATTTTTTTATAGAAAATTATATGATATGATGGAAATAATGGTATTTTTAGAAAGTCCATTTAATGGTGGGGAAAATGGTATATAATATGTGTGGGTTGAATAAACGAGTAAGAGGAAAATTTGACCTAAACTCTGAGGGTTCTATTACATTCTCGGCGCAAATTCTCACGCGCAGTGCAATTTTTTTTGTGGCAGCGTTAAACGTTAACGCATGTAAATTAACGCTTGTATTACAATCCGAGCGCATTTTTTCATCCGTCAAAAAATATTGCGCGTAAAAAGGACGAGAAAAACGCGCGCATTAACGTTGCGTGCAGAAATCAATGAGCAGACTGTTTTTTCACGCGATTCAGCCAATCAGAATTAAGAACCACAATTGTCTCCCGTTCAGTTTTTGCGCCTGCCAAATTCAATCTGAGTATATATGCTGCAGCAATAATAAAAACACGCACAACCTCTCAATTTTATTGTTTGGGTATGTGTAGAATGTGTAACTATACTTTGCTGTATGTTTTTTTTTCAGGTGGTGTATTTGGTTTCGGCCAGAACATTCAGATTTGCAGTTACCACCAGCTTTTAAAGGACGTTAAAATTATGCACGCAAATATCGTTTGTAAAAATTTGTGCATCGATTGTAATACAATCCGCATACCAGCACACGAACTCATTTGCGCTCACAATGATAAGTATGGGATGCACACACGAACTTGGGTTCGCGCAGGGTCACTCGCGTTAGACATTAACGCGCAACGTTTGCGCGAACGTTGTTATACAACGTTTAGCGCAAAGGGTTTTGCCCCTCGCGTTAATGCTTTTTTGCGCACGCGCACATTTTTGTGCAAAGAGTGTAATAGTGCCCTAACAGTGCAGAAAAGTAAAAACAGCAGCGGGCACTAAAGGACGGATTTGCGTAAAACTGTCCGGTCACTAAGGGGTTAATATACTAATTATGACTAAAAAGCAGTGAAACGCCAAAAAGTCAGAAAATTTGACATTTTAATCTGTATTTAATGGCACCACGATATTTAGGGTAATCCAAAGCAATACAGACTAAATTTGAGAACAATTTGTGCAGTGAAGAAAGGGTGACAATCCCTTGCGCCTAGTATGTAAATACAGTGGCGTAGCGTGGGGGGGGCAGGGGGGCCGTGGCCCCGGGCGCAGTTTTGTTAGGGGCGCATAATTTCTTTTGAAATTATGCGCCCCTAAAACTTGTGGCCCGACTGACCCGCCGGGCCCTCGGGCGCCACCCAGGGCCGCGGGTTGAGGGGACCCAGATGCCGGGCAGCGGGAGTGCCTGCCGGCTGCCCGGTCCTGAACAGTGAGTCGAGTCCGTCCTGTTGATTGAAGGGGCCTGCGTGCAGGTGCAGGTCACGTGGTCCATCTAATCAGGTGGTACTGAGTCTCTGTACCACTGACTGGCCGGACCGCGTGACCTGCGCACGCACGCAGCCGCCTCCCCTTCAATCAACAGGACGGACTCGACTCACTGTTCAGGACCGGGCAGCCGGCAGGCACTCCCGCTGCCCGGGAGCTGGGGCAATATCCAGGTGAGAGCTGGGGCATATCCATGAGCTGGGGCATATCCATGTGCTGGGGGGCAAATCCATGTGCTGGGGGGCATATCCATGAGCTGGGGCATATCCATGTGCTGGGGGGCAAATCCATGAGCTGGGGGGCTAATCCATGAGCTGGGGAATATCCATGTGCTGGGGCAAATCCATGAGCTGGGGCAAATCCATGTGCTGGGGCAAATCCATGAGCTGGGGCATATCCATGTGCTGGGGGGCAAATCCATGACTGGGGCATATCCATGTGCTGCGGCAAATCCATGAACTGGGGCAAATCCATGTGCTGGGGAATATCCATGAGCTGGGGGGCATCCATGAGCTGGGGGGCATATCCATGTGCTGGGGCAAATCCATGTGCTGGGGGCAAATCCATGAGCTGGGGCAAATCCATGAGCTGGGGCAAATCCATGAGCTGGGGCAAATCCATGAGCTGGGGCAAATCCATGAGCTGGGGCATATCCATGTGCTGGGGCAAATCCATGTGCTGGGGAATATCCATGAGCTGGGGCATATCCATGTGCTGGGGCAAAACCATGTGCTGGGGCAAATCCATGAGCTGGGGCAAATCCATGAGCTGGGGCATATCCATGTGCTGGGGCAAATCCATGAGGTGCTGGGGCAAATCCGTGTGCTGGGGCAAATGTGTGAGCTGGGCAAATGTGTGAGCTGGGGCAAATCCGTGAGCTGGGGCAAATCCATGAGCTGGGGCAAATCCATGTGCTGGGGCAAATCCATGTGCTGGGGAATATCCATGAGCTGGGGCATATCCATGAGCTGGGGCAAATCCATGTGTGAGCTGGGGCAAATCCATGTGTGAGCTGGGGCAAATCCATGTGTGAGCTGGGGCAATATCCATGTGAGAGCTGGGGCAATATCGATAACGTGTCCACAGGTTGGGGGGGTGCACAATTCTTGGCTGGCCCCGGGCGCTGACAACCCGCGCTACGCCACTGTGTAAATATACGTATTTTAAGTACGCTGCTAAAATTTGGAGTGGGTGACCTAACTCCCTATAGGTCGCTTATGACTAATAAGATCCCACAATGGTACTCCTAAGCGCAAATACAATTTGTGCAAATCAATGCAAAACCGATGTGGATATGTGAAAGAAGGGAAAATATATACTTATATTGAGTAAAATGTGCTTATCCTTTCTCCGGGTCTAGCATCAATGGATAATATATGGAGAGGAGAAAAAGCAATATAGTGCAATTAGGTTATATAGCGTGACTTTTATATATACATAGATAAATTATCGCTCACGTGGCCCAGAGCCTAATAAAATATTGGCTCTGTATAAGTGCGATGTACTGATTAAAAGGCACCGTCCTCCACATGTGGGAAGCTGAAACACCCCTTCTTGGTCGTCTGCTTCGCGAGAAGGGAACGAGGAAGCAGGATGTCGCGATCGGATGGAGGTGAATGCGATTGCGGGAGGACGTTGAGGGAACGCAGCTACAGGTATGTATAAGCCAGAGCGTGGCTCGGGGTTACTGCTTTCAGCATTGAAATATAACCCCGAGCCACGGTCAGGAATACCGCCAGGGAGGTTAATCAGCAGCTTTCAGGATACTACAGACTCAGCTTTCTCCTACTTTTCTTCCTCGTTCACACCAGGGTGTTAGGGTTCCTGTTGTTCAGTGCTGGAGTAACGTATTGTTAGCAGGTTAGTTACAGAGCTAAGACCTTAAGATACCAAGTTCAGCTATGAAACATAAAATATTAATTTCTTCATACTATTCGCTAAATAGTAAATGTCAATGACTGACAAGTTTTCCCAAAAATGTAAATATAGTAGCCAAAACTATTATACTATCCCAATAAGAAGATACTGTATACACTGTCCATATTATTATTATTATTTATATACTGCCAACAGTTGCCGCAGTGTTTTACAAATCACCAAAGGGAACAAGACACAAATAAACATAGGAACAGAGACAAGAAATGTAGAGGGCCCTGCTGATAGGAGTTTACAATCTTGAGGGATTGGGGTGGAGAAAGACAGGAGGAATTTTATTGGTTATCAGGATCACTTGAGCCTGTCGTCAGGGCTGGGCTGGGCTGTGCTAGAGTATTTTGTGAGGTGAGACCTAGGCGAGACCAGCTACTTGTGACCCACCCCAAAATAAATTGTTAACTGTTGAAATAACACACTCCACTGCACTACACTATATATCCCATCATATGTCATACTACATATTTATTTTCTGTTAATCTGTATATTTGTTTTGTGTTAATATCTTGCATTTTACTACTTTGTATTTCTGTAACAATGATCTTGAACCCAGGACATAATTGAAAACGAGAGAAATCTCAATGTATCCTTCCTGGTAAAATCCTTTATAAATAAATATATATAGATATTTGCATATGCCCCAAAATCACCCCAAACTGAATACCCCATCTGTAAAAATAACAAACCCCCATCTGTACAAACACCCCCCAATCACACACACACTGTGTGGGGTGCGACACACGCACACTGCAGAGAGGGACACACACACTGCGAGGACACATAACACATTGCAGATACACACAACACACTGAAGGGACACACACACACACACAGAGGGACAGACACCAGACACACACACACTGTGGGCAGTATTACAATGTTGGTTAACCAGAGCTGTTGTAAATTTGCCCCCAGCTCACACATTGATATTTGCCCACTGAAGGGACACACACACACACTGAGGGACAGACACCAGACACACACACACTATGGGCAGTATTACAATGTTGGTGCTAACTTAACCAGAGCTGTTGTAAACTTAACAACCCCATAGGCTATAATGGCTCTGGTAAGTTTACAACAGCTCTGGTTAAGTTCGCACCAACTATGTAATATGGCCCTGTGTGGCTCACACATGGATATTTGCTCCCAGGCTCACACATGGATATTTGCCCCCAGCTCACACATTGATATTTGCCCCCAGGCTCACACATTGATATTTGCCCCCAGGCTCACAAATTGATATTTGCCCCCAGCTCACACATTGATATTTGCCCCCAGGCTCACACATTGATATTTGCCCCCAGGCTCACACATTGATATTTGCCCCAGGCTCACACATTGATATTTTTCCCAGTCTCACACATTGATATTTGCCCCCAGGCTCACACATGGATATTTGCCCCAGGCTCACACATTGATATTTGCCCCCAGGCTCACACATTGATATTTGCCCCAGGCTCACACATTGATATTTGCCCCAGTCTCACACATTGATATTTGCCCCCAGCTCACACATGGATATTTGCCCCAGGCTCACACATTGATATTTGCCCCCAGGCTCACACATTGATATTTGCCCCCAGGCTCACACATTGATATTTGCCCCCAGCTCACACATTGATATTTGCGCACTGAAGGGACACACACACACACACTGAGGGACAGACACCAGACACACACACACTGTGGGCAGTATTACAATGTTGGTGCTAACTTAATCAGAGCTGTTGTAAACTTAAACCTCCATAGGCTATAATGGCTCTGGTAAGTTAACAACAGCTCTGGTTAAGTTCGCACCAACTATGTAATATAGCCCTGTGTGGGGGACACACACTGTGCAGGCAGGGCCGGTGCTAGACTAGTATGCGCCCTAGGCAAGACCAGCTACTTGCACCCCCCCCCCCAAAAAAGAAAGCTCACATGGGTATATTTGCCCCCAGCTCTCACATGGATATATTGCCCCCCCCCGCTCACATGGGTACATTTTGCCCAGATCACATGGGTACATTTGCCCCCAGCTCACATGGGTACATTTTGACCCCAGCTCACATGGGTATATTTGCCCCCAACTCTCACATGGAATATATTGCCCCCCCTCTCACATGGGTACATTTGCCCCCAGATCACATGGGTACATTTGCCCCCAGCTCACATGGGTACATTTGACCCCAGCTCACATAGGTATATTTGCCCCCAGCTCTTACATGGATATATTTGCCTCCAGCTCACACATGGAGATATTTGCCTCCAGCTAACTCATGGATATTTGCCCCAGCTCACACATGGATATTTGCCCCCAGGCTCACACATTGTCACGGATCCCTCTGATTACCAGAAGTGTGGTCCCTTTACGCAGACCGCTCTCTACCCTTCCGATCCTTGAATGGTCGGCGAAACTAGAAGGACAATTAACCAGACAATAGATAGACAAGGGGTAACACCAGACAGAGGTATGGAATAGAGTATCGTCACGAATCCTTCTGACTACCAAGATATATATCTCTTTCTGTAGCTCCCTTTCTACTCTTCCGATCCTTGAATGGTCGGCAAAGCTATATAGACAATGAAGCAGGTAACAGACAAAGAAAGGGAAATACCAGACAGGGGTACAGACCAGATCACAAGTCCTCCCTAGGACTTTAGTAATAGCAGAGGTAATCTGATGCGTGCTTAGGATGCCACATAGACTGACCTCAGTACCAACGTTAAGGGCAGAACCTAGAGCAGAGTAAATGCCAATACCAGGGGTCATACACAGGAGGGTTCGTTTGCCAATGCCAAGGGTCATACACAGGAGGGTTCGTTTGCCAATGCCAAGGGTCATACACAGGAGGGTTCGTTTGCCAATGCCAAGGGTCATACACAGGAGGGTTCGTTTGCCAATGCCAAGGGTTATACACAAGAGGGTTCGTTTGCCAATGCCAAGGGTCATACACAAGAGGATTCGTTTGCCAATGCCAAGGATCATACACAGGAGATAGCCAAAAATCACAAGAGCTCTGCGGGAGGTGAATACCACGTCAGGGCACCGGTGTATGGGAGAGACTGGGTTTTAAACCCGGCGGGTCCGCGTCACAGCGCCAGGCCCCGCCCCTCGGCCTCCCACGTGAGCGGACCCGGAAGCGCTTACATTCGGCGCCTGGCCAGCGAGCAGCGAGGAAGCTGCTGCCAGGCGCCCCATCCCCTGAGCCACCGTGACAGAACCCCCCCCTCCAGGGGCGGCCACTGGACGACCCCCAGGGGCACGGGGATGCGCTAAATAGAAGGCCTTCACTAGCCTAGGAGCATGGACTTCCGCAGCCGGTACCCAAGAACGATCCTCCGGACCGTACCCCACCCAATCGACCAAATACTGCAAGGACCCCCTAGACAGCCTGGCACCCAGAATGGCCTGAACTTCGAATTCCTCCTCGCCCTCCACAGAGACAGGAGGCGGTGGAGCATGGACTTTGGTGTACCGGTTACATAACAGCGGCTTCAAAAGGTTCACATGGAATACATTGTGTATTTTAAAATGGGGGGGTAACGCCAAAGCATAGGAGACAGGGTTGAGTCGCCGTAGTATCTTATAGGGGCCGATATACCTAGGAGCCAACTTCATGGAAGGCACTAAGAGCTTGATGTTACGTGAAGACAGCCAAACCCTGTCCCCAACTTGATACACTGGTGCCTGCCTCCTGTGTCTGTCGGCCTTAGTTTTCTGGATGGCACTACTTTCCTCCAGTGCCCGTCTCACTCTCCCCCAAGTCTCTTTCAATGATGCCAGTTGTTTATCTAAAGCAGGAATCGTGGAATCAGGAAACGTATCGGGGAGCACGGGAGGATCAAAGCCATAAACAGTGAAGAAAGGAGAATGACCTGTGGATTCACTTACTGCGCTGTTAATAGCATATTCTGCCCACGGTAGCAGATCTGACCAGTTATCTTGTTGTTCTGAGATGAAGCACCTGAGATATTTCTCTACGTTTTGGTTTGCTCGTTCTGCTGCTCCGTTGGTCTGGGGGTGATAGGCCGAAGAGAAAGAGAGGTCTATCCCCACGTTCTTACAAAACCCTCTCCAGAATCCTGAGATGAATTGGGTCCCCCTATCAGAGACTATCTCCCGAGGGACACCGTGAATGCGGACCACATTGGCAATGAATATGGGCACCAGTTCAGCTGCCGAAGGTAGTTTCTGAAGAGGAACATAGTGACCCATCTTGGAAAATCGATCTATGATCGTAAGTATCACTGTATTCCCTCTTGACTCAGGTAACTCTACGATAAAATCCATGGCTACATGTGACCAGGGTCGTTCGGGGATCGGCAAAGGCTGGAGTAAGCCAATGGGTGCTGTTTTGGGACTTTTCTGCCTTGTGCACACTTCGCACACAGCAATGTAATCTTTGACATCTCGGCGCAATGTGGGCCACCAGAGGAGTTTACTGATACTAGACACAGTCTTGGTGATACCCATATGCCCGGAAGTTTTATTATCATGATAGATGTTAAGTACTTCCTCTCTTTCGTTCTCAGGTACAAAGAGTCTCGCAGGAGGTTTTCCCCCAGGAGCTGCGCCCTGGACGGTCTGCAACCTTTTCATTAGAGGAGACGAAACACTAATCGTGGTAGCGGCTATAATCCTCTCCTGGGGTACAATGGGATGCTGATCTTGGATATTATGTTCATAAGACTCATACTGTCTCGACAATGCGTCTGCTTTGATGTTTCTGGACCCAGGTCTATAGGTGAGTACGAAATTAAAACTTGAAAGAAACAATGACCATCTCGCTTGTCTGGAGTTTAAACGTTTGGCATCTCCAATGTACGTGAGATTCTTATGGTCGGTTATGATAACAATGGGGTCCTTAGACCCTTCTAATAAGTATCTCCATTCAGCCAAGGCCGCGATGACTGCTAACAATTCTCTATTTCCAATGTCATAGTTCTTCTCTGCGGGGGACAACTTCCGAGAATAGAAGCCGCATGGATGCAAGGGTTTGTCAGGAGCCTCCCTTTGGGACAAGACTGCACCAAGACCTAGTTCGGAGGCGTCAACTTCTAATTGGAAAGGCAGAGCCGGATCTGGATGCCGGAGAACAGGGGCAGTAGTAAAGGCTTGTTTTAGTGCCTCAAAGGCTTGAGTGGCTTGAGGTGTCCATTTCTGATTTCCCACCCCTTTCTTTGTCATAGCCGTGAGGGGGGCCACCAAGGCCGAAAAATCTTTAATGAACCTTCGGTAATAGTTCGTAAACCCCAGAAACCTCTGAATGGCTTTAAGTCCTTGGGGTAGAGGCCAGTCAAGAATAGCTGAGAGCTTCTTGGATCCATTTGAAAACCCCCAGGAGTTATAATATAACCAAGGAATTGCACAGTTACTATGTCGAATAGACATTTTTCTAGCTTACAGTACAATCCAGCCTTCAATAGTTTTTTCAACACTTGTTTCACGTGGACATGATGAGTGTCCACATCAGGAGAGTATATCAGGATATCATCCAGATATACTATGACGAATTCTTGCAGAAAGTCCCTTAGAGTGTCATTTATAAGGTCCTGAAAGACGGCTGGCGCATTACACAACCCAAAAGGCATCACCAGGTATTCGTAATGCCCGCTACGTGTATTAAAAGCCGTTTTCCATTCGTCTCCCTTTTTAACCCTGACCAGGTTGTACGCTCCGCGTAAATCAAGCTTAGTATAGACACGAGCCCCTTTTAATCGGTCAAACAATTCTGTTATGAGAGGTATGGGATATGCATTTCTTATAGTGATCCTATTTAAACCCCTATAGTCGATGCAAGGTCGCAGATCTCCCTCTTTCTTGGAAACAAAAAAGAAACCTGCTCCTGCTGGAGAGGAGGACCGTCTAATGAATCCTCGTTCCAGATTCTCCCTTATATATTCCTCCATAATGTCGTTCTCCCTTTGTGACAAAGGGTATACGTGACCCCTAGGAGGCATCGTACCGGGGAGCAAGTCAATGGCACAGTCATATGGACGATGTGGTGGTAGGACCTCAGTCCTGGCTTTAGAGAACACCTCCTTTAATGCCAGGTAACATTCCGGAACCTCCGTGGACAAAGGAGGAGCTGTGGCAATATTGAGGCTACCAATCACATTAACTGTGCCTAGGCACTTAGACTGACAACTCTGACCCCAACATTTTATGTCTCTCTGGACCCAATCGACTACTGGGTTGTGCTCTGTTAGCCATGGAAACCCAAGGACGACAGGACATGAGGGTGATTCAATGATTTGAAATCTTATTGTCTCCTGGTGTAAAACTCCTACTTTCATACATACATCGACTGTATCGTGAGTGATATGTGGACATGCCAGGGGTTACCATCTATGGCCTCCACCCTTAGAGGTCTTTCCCTGAGAACCAGTGGTATGAGGTTTTTGGCAGCAAAATTCTTATCCATAAAATTGCCTGAGGCCCCAGAGTCCAAAAACGCCTCAGTCTTGAGGTGAACCCCCTCCCAGGTTAGGGAGACCGGTAACAGAATCCTGGATTTTTTTTTTCATTATCCACAAAGGAGGCACACAGAGAACCGACAACCTGGGTGTCTCCTGTTCTGAATCCCACTCTGCTATGTTCAGCTCTGCCAACCCTGGGTCTCTGAGGACATTGAAGGCGGAAGTGATCTGCCCCTGCACAATAAAAGCAGAGCCCCTTTTCTCTTCTGTGAGCTTTTTCTGCTTCTGAAATACCTGTCCTCCCTATTTGCATGGGTTCAACGACCGGTAAATCTGTTTTTACATTCTCCGAACCACCTGATGTACTGGGGTGTCTGGGTAACGAGGGTAAAGGAGGCAAGACCCTTCTGGGTCTATCTCTGGGGTGTCTCCTTTCCCTGATTTGATCGTCCATGGCTATACAGAAATCTATCAGGTGGTCCAGACTTTCTGGTAATTTTAAGGGAGCCAGTTCAAACATAAAAGCCTCGTTCAAGCCTTCGGTAAAGGCTAAGGTTAAAACGTCGTTCGGCCAAAGTACTTCAGAAACCAAAGTCTTAAACTCTATGGCATAATCGGCGACCCTCTTATTACCTTGTTTGATGTGAAACAAGGACCTACCCGCATTGGTAGCCCTTCTAGAGGGATCAAAGGTACGTTTTAACTCAGAGGTAAAACCCTCATAGTCATAAATGATGGGTTTTTATTTTCCCACAACGGCGTAGCCCACAATAAAGCTTTTTCTGTTAAATGATTAATCAGATATCCTACTTTGGCTTTATCAGACATACAAGAACCTGGATTGTTCTCAAACAAAATCTCGAGTTGAGTCAAAAACCCCCGACATAGGCTTGGTGTACCATCATAGCGTAGGGGTGCCTTCATACTAAGCCTATGTCCTTCAGGGGGGACGGGACTGACCCTAGGTAACACTGGATCTGGAGGGTTTGTGATACCTGTATTGGACCGATTTAACAGGGTTTGCAGAGCGAGAGAAATCTGGTCCATCCTATGGTCTTGTTCCTCTTGTCTGGCTGCGATACGTGCCAGCTGGTTAGAGAGGTCTGCGGGATCCATTGGCCCTGACGTAATGTCACGGATCCCTCTGATTACCAGAAGTGTGGTCCCTTTACGCAGACCGCTCTCTACCCTTCCGATCCTTGAATGGTCGGCGAAACTAGAAGGACAATTAACCAGACAATAGATAGACAAGGGGTAACACCAGACAGAGGTATGGAATAGAGTATCGTCACGAATCCTTCTGACTACCAAGATATATATCTCTTTCTGTAGCTCCCTTTCTACTCTTCCGATCCTTGAATGGTCGGCAAAGCTATATAGACAATGAAGCAGGTAACAGACAAAGAAAGGGAAATACCAGACAGGGGTACAGACCAGATCACAAGTCCTCCCTAGGACTTTAGTAATAGCAGAGGTAATCTGATGCGTGCTTAGGATGCCACATAGACTGACCTCAGTACCAACGTTAAGGGCAGAACCTAGAGCAGAGTAAATGCCAATACCAGGGGTCATACACAGGAGGGTTCGTTTGCCATGCCAAGGGTCATACACAGGAGGGTTCGTTTGCCAATGCCAAGGGTCATACACAGGAGGGTTCGTTTGCCAATGCCAAGGGTCATACACAGGAGGGTTCGTTGCCAATGCCAAGGGTTATACACAAGAGGGTTCGTTTGCCAATGCCAAGGGTCATACACAAGAGGATTCGTTTGCCAATGCCAAGGATCATACACAGGAGATAGCAAAAATCACAAGAGCTCTGCGGGAGGTGAATACCACGTCAGGGCACCGGTGTATGGAGAGAGACTGGGTTTTAAACCCGGCGGGTCCGCGTCACAGCGCCAGGCCCCGCCCCTCGGCGTCCCACGTGAGCGGCCCGGAAGCGCTTACATTCGGCGCCTGGCCAGCGAGCAGCGAGGAAGCTGCTGCCAGGCGCCCCATCCCCTGAGCCACCGTGACACACATGGATATTTGCCCCCAGGCTCACACATGGATATTTGCCCCCAGGCTCACACATTGATATATTTGCCCAAGGCTCACACATTGATATTTGCCCCAAGGCTCACACATTGATATTTGCCCCAAGGCTCACACATTGATATTTGCCCCCAGGCTCACACATGGATATTTGCCCCCAGGCTCACACATTGATATTTGCCCCAGCTCATACATGGATATTTGCCCCCAGGCTCACACATGGATATTTTCCCCCAGGCTCACACATGGACACTTGTCCCAGCTCACACATGGACACTTGCCCCAGCTCACACATGGATATTTATATGTGGTGTGCTGGTCAAGAAGACCTCTTAAAGTGCTATAGTGAAATATAAACTAAGGCACAGTAGTAGTGATACAGAATATAAAAAATATGAATGGTGGAATAAAAATAGAAAAAATATAAAATACAAAATATAAATTATAAAACAGTACAGGTCCTGTTACAGTGGTGACTGTCCTCATACAATTAGAAATGCATAAAGTGCATAAGAGTACATATAAAGTGCCGATGCAAAATGCAGAAAAGTGCATATGAAAGTGCACATGCAAGGATAAGAAGAGTCTCGTTGTCCGATCCGGTTGTGAGAGATGAAAAAATTATATATAATTTGGACCGTATGTTTCACGATGAAGGTGTCTGCTGGGGTAATCAGGAGGTTTCGAGTGAAGTCCTAGGGTCCGGTCCTCACCTAGGTCCTATAGGACTCCCAATTCCCAAAAAATTGGGGGGGGGAGGGGGAAAAGGAAAAACAAAAAGAAAAAGAGATGGTGCAATATTGATTGGAAATGGGTTAAATGCCCAAAGACAAGGGGACACTTACAATGTCTAGAGCCTCTTGTACCGGCTCTGGTGTGAAGTGCCTTGGGCCTAGTGGAGGGTGGCCTCTGCCCTTCTTGGAAGTTGTTCTAGGGTATCCCTCTTTGAAGTTTGTTCTGGGGTATCATCAATGTGGGAACTGCCTTAATTGCCGCAACACGGATGATTCTCAGAAGGATGATGGTGGAGTTGCATGGTTCATTACAGCTCTTGTGCTGAGTGAGGTGCTGCTAACTCGCTGCTCTGTTATACCCATCTGTTCCTGTTTATTATTTATGTTTCCTGCAACTCCACCATCATCCTTCTGAGAATCATCCGTGTTGCGGCAATTAAGGCAGTTCCCACATTGATGATACCCCAGAACAAACTTCAAAGAGGGATACCCTAGAACAACTTCCAAGAAGGGCAGAGGCCACCCTCCACTAGGCCCAAAGGCACTTCACACCAGAGCCGATACAAGAGGCTCTAGACATTGTAAGTGTCCCCTTGTCTTTGGGCATTTAACCCATTTCCAATCAATATTGCACCATCTCTTTTTCTTTTTGTTTTCCTTTTCCCCCTCCCCCCCCCAATTTTTTGGGAATTGGGAGTCCTATAGGACCTAGGTGAGGACCGGACCCTAGGACTTCACTCGAAACCTCCTGATTACCCCAGCAGACACCTTCATCGTGAAACATACGGTCCAAATTATATATATATTTTTTCATCTCTCACAACCGGATCGGACAACGAGACTCTTCTTATCCTTGCATGTGCACTTTCATATGCACTTTTCTGCATTTTTGCATCGGCACTTTATATGTACTCTTATGCACTTTATGCATTTCTAATTGTATGAGGACAGTCACCACTGTAACAGGACCTGTACTGTTTTATAATTTATATTTTGTATTTTATATTTTTTCTATTTTTATTCCACCATTCATATTTTTATATCCTGTATCACTACTACTGTGCTTAGTTTATATTTCACTATAGCACTTTAAGAGGTCTTCTTGACCAGCACACCACATATAGATTTCTCTCATATGAGATTGCGCCACTTGGATCTCCCCATTCTTTCGCTGTATTCTATCTTGCGCATTTCTGTCGAGGTTTTGTGCTACAATCCTTGTTGGCTGCACCACCTAAATTTATACACCATATTAGCGCCTTCACTGAACTCCTCTTTTGCACACATGGATATTTGCCTGCAGCGCTGTCTCAGTCTTCCTCGGAGCCAGTCGCAATAAGTGCTTGCGTCGCCGCTGGCGTCAAGGAGACGGAGGCGTGGCCTTGGTCCAGGAAGCTGGAAGCACCAAGTCCATGCCTCTGTCTCCTTGACGCCGGCGGCAACGCCGGCACATATTGGGGCTGGCTGCAGCACGCGGCCGCACCAGGCTGCTCCACGGAAAAAAAATTTTTTTTACAATTGGTCAGGCCGGCTGCACCTTAGGCGGGCACTGCGCTCTAGCCGCCCGCCTAGCTGGCCTAGCGGCAGCGCCGGCCCTGTGTGTGGGACACACACACACACATGCATACTGTACGGAACACACACACGACACTGTGCGGAGACACACACACAGACTGTGAGGAACACATTGCGGGACACACACTGTGCAGGGGGGGAACATACTGTGCAGGGGGCCACACACTTTCGGTCGGGGCCCGCCTTACCCCCTCCGCTGGTCGGGCCCCGGATCAGTTTGTGCCTCTTTCTGTCCACTGTCTTCGTTTCTTACATCTGTGCCTCTTTCTTTTCATACTCTGCATCTTTTTTTCATCTGCCTCTTTCTTGTCTTTCATCTATGCCTCTTTCTTCTTTCCTCTGCTTCTTTTATCTGCCTCTCTTTTTTTTCTTCTCTGCTCTTCTCCCTGCACCATCAGATAGTGCCCACCCTCCGCACCGCTAGCGGGGTCCACAAGTGGACACTGTTGGCTTTGTGGTCCGCGAGTCTCATGCGGCTCCGAGCCACGCAATGAATAACCCGGGTCGGGGACGGCTGCGCCCTAGGTGGCAGTGCGCCCTAGGAGGGTGCCTAGCTCACCTAGCAGGAGCACCGGCCCTGCCTGTTGTTCAGGAAAGTTGGTGGTCATGGAAGCAGCATCTACCATGATGTGTGGGTAGGTGAGGAGAGGGATAGGTTGGCATCAGTAATGTGGTACTCTAATCTGAAGAGATGGGTTTTGAGGTATTTCTTGGAGGCCAGAAGATTGGGGAAAAGCTGCCCTTGATAAGCCTTGGAGATGGGGGTTGGCAGTGTGGATGTAGACAGAGGACAGGCGGAGGTTGTCTGCTGACTGGAGTGATGTAGATGGAACATACTTGCGGAGTAACAGAGACCTGTAGAGAGGGGTCAAGTTTATGAGTGATTTGAACGTGAGTGTCAGTATTTTAAACTGTATCCTGAAATGTACAGGAAGCTAATGGAGGGACTGGCAGAAGGGGGAGCTTTGCGAGGAGCATCGGGGTGAGAAAAATAAGTCTAGCAGCTGCATTCATTACATTTTGCAATTGGGTAATGTAGGTGTTGGGGCGGCCGAAAAGAGGAGCTGGAGTAGTCAAGTCATGATATAATAAGTGCATGAACCAGCACTTTCGCAGTAACTCGCATCAGAAAGAGGAGGACACGAGCAATGTTTATCAGTTGAGTGTAACAGGATTTGGTCACTGCCTGGACATGGAGAGAAAATGTTAGGTCGTAATGGAAAATGAATCCAAGGCATCGGAGTTTGAGTTGTACGGCTTGTAAGTGTTGCATTTATTCGTAGAGAGATAGGTGGCAGGGGGGTCTTCTTGGACGGAGGAATGATGAGAATTTCAGTATTGGCAAGATTGAATTTAATGAAGTGGGAAGGCATCCAGTTAAAGACAGCGGAGAGACATTCAGTGACATGATCCAGGACAGCAGGAGAGAGATCAGGGGAGGAAAGGTTTAGTTGAGTGTCATCAGTTCATAGATGGTAATGGAATCCAAAGGAGCTGATCAACTTGGCTAGAAAGGCAGTATAGATTAAAAAGGATGAGGGTAATGAATCTTGAGGCACCGCAACGGAGACAGGCTGCAGGGAAGAGGTATTACCAGAAAAGGAGGCACTGAACACTAGGAAGAGAACCATGAAAGAGTCAATTGGTCGGGCGTACACAAGCTTTGCAAGGAGAATAAAGGTGAAAGAGAGATGGAATACAGGGCAGTAAATGGATGGAGCAGTCGGATGCAGATATGGCTTTATAAGGATTGGGACTATAGTGGCATGCTTGAGGGAAGCAGGGAAAGCCCCAGAGGATAAGGACAGATTAAAGGTGGGTGTCAAGAACGGTACAAGAGAAACGGAAAGTGTTTTGGTAAATTGTGAGGGAATGGGGTTGAGTGGGCAGGTGGTAGGGTAAGAGGATCTTATTAGCGTAAAGACCTCTTTTTCATATGAATTATGTTCCTCTACTTCAGGCGTCAGCAACCTGTGCCTTCCAAGGCCCCTATTACACTCTTCGCACACACAAATGCGCATTTGCGCGAGGAAAAAACCATTAGCACATAACGTCGTATTACGACGTTTGCGCAAACGATGCGCGTTAATGTCCCAACGCGAGTGACCCTGCGCGAACCCAGCGCGAGCGCAAGTTCCTGCGCACATTCTATACTTAACATTGTGAGCAGCAATGCGTTAGTACGCGTATGCGCGCATGGTATTACAATCTTAGCGCAAAATGTAAAGCACGACGTTTGCGCGCACCATTTTAATGTCTTTGAAAACCTGGTGTTAATTTACAATCTGAACGTTCTGGCCGAAACTAAATGAACCTGCACAAAAAAAAAATACAGCACAGTACAGTTACACATTCTACACATACCCAAACAATAAAATTAGTAAATTGTTTAATTTTTTATTTTTGCTGCAGCACATATACGCAGATTGACTTTGACAGGCGCAACAACCGAAACCTAGCAAATGGTGGTTCTTAATTCTGATTGTCCACCGATTCCTGCACGCAACGGTCATTTGCGCCTGGCTTTGCGTGTCGGATTTGCATTCGAAAAAAGTTGAAGGCTGAAAAAATGCGCTCGGATCTTAATACCGCGTTAATTTGCGCGCGCTAACGTTTTTTTGCGTGCGCAAAAGAAATTGCGCTGCGCGAGCGAATTTGCACGAGGATTGTAATAGGGGCCCAGATGTTTTGGAACTACACCTCCCAGGATACTCAGACACTCATTAGGTTGGGTAAGTTTATGGAGAATGTAGTTCGAAAACATCTGGAGGGTCAAAGTTGCTGACCTTTTCTCTACCATCCTCATACTTTATTATTTTGAATTCCAGTTGTTTTCATCCTTCATCCCATAATTACTGTATATGCCTTCTGCCAGTTAAATAAAATAGAATTAGTTAGAGTAAGATTTCAAGTGAAAAATGTTTGCTCACACAGACTTGTTTTGAAGCCAACTCTTTCCGACGGGTAAAATATATACATGACCCTCCAAGGGATGGTTTAGCTCTAGCAGAATGCAACATTCCCACAGAAGTATTTCTGTCTGATTAAACAACATTAAGTGCATCAAAGCTTGAGTCTGGGTATTCTTATCTGTCCATCAGGGATTATTCATTGCATTGTTTGAAAGTCTGTGACCCCAGAATCACGAGCCAGACTTTACAGAAGACAATTTGTAGCATCACCACTAGATGTCAACATGGACCAAGCAATGGCATATACAAATTTAGGACATTAACCGAAACAAAATCTTTATCACTTTACAGCCTGCCAACTAAAATAAAGTGGTATATTTTAGAAATAAATCCTGTAATTATAAGAAAATATTGAAGCAAGAAGAAAACATGGCTGTGGATCATTTCTACATCAAGCGGTGGCAGTGGCAACTGGTGTTGTCTGAACCTGTGGGGTTGCCACACCACAACCTTTTGTTTTAGCTTCACAGAACCCCAATGCACACACTTAGGCTAGCGTGAAACGAACGCAGTCATTACGTCTGTGTCGCTGCACAGTTTAACGTCCGTCGTAGCATTGATTTGTGATCAATAGAGGCCAACACACGAAGTATGTGCGCACCGAAGTGCGCACGCACCACGCAGGTGGCAACGGACGCCATATAGGCCTCAACGTAAAAGCGCTACGACGGACGCCCAGAGTGCGCCACATCCGCGTAGCGGCCTGTATGAGTGATGACGCGACGTCAGACGCAGTGCATTTGCAACATCCATCACGTTGACGCTCAGAAGTTTTTTTGGTCTGGGTGACTGTACCTGTCATTTCATTTTAATTAATTTTGATTCCCATATTTCCCTTTTTTTTCTACATCCGTCAAAAAAATTCGCCTCTCTGCAGTATAATTAATGCAGCATCTGAATCCGCACACTGCTGGGAACTTCCCAGCAGTGTGTGGATTCATATGCTGTATTAATTATAACTCATAAAAATCAAAAAAGTAACTGATCAAAAAAATGAATCGGGACGAATCAATGAATCAATCTCCAGAGAGGTGCAGCCCGGCAGTGTACGAATTCATATGCTGCATTAATTATACTGCAGAGAGGTGCTTCCCAGCAGTGTGTGGATTCAAGGCCGCCATCAGGGCATTACGCCCCATGCAGCGGTAAGGGGCCCGGAGCCCGGGGGCTTCCGCTTTGCATGTGAAGGCGGCCTCTGCGGCGTCAGGCGGCTGCGCCTGCACCACTCGGCGGACTGGCCGGGCGGGCCAATCAGTGTGCGTATGCTTCCAAAGCATGCTGCTTTGGCACCGCCCCCAGTCACGTGTGATGGCGCACACCGCGCAAAGAGAAGACGTCGGAGAGGTGAGTATGGCATCCCCAGCCAGGGCCCAGAACCAGCCAGGCCCAGAACCAGCCAGGGCGCAGACCCAGCCAGGACCCAGGGCCCAGACCCAGCCAGGGCCCTGGACTCAGGTCCAGACCCCAGGCTCAGCCAGGGCCCAGGTCCAGACCCCAGGCTCAGCCAGGGCCCAGACCCCAGGCTCAGCCAGGGCCCAGATCCCAGGGCTTTCAAAATCCATGGCAATGAAAGTAATAGATTGTTTCACCATTTCTTATTACAGTAGAGCAGCACGAGGAAGCAGAACGCAGACGTGCGACATTTCAATCAACAGCACCATCAGCAGTGGTATGTAACATTTTTAATGATTATATTTGCCAAAATATTTGTGCGTGTGACTTATGGGAAGAGGGGATCGCGGGGGGGGGGGGGGGGAGCCCATTCTGAGGGTCAGTAATGGGCCCCAAAATTTCTGATGGCTGGCCTGTGTGGATTCATATGCTGCATTGAAACCTATGGGTTAAGAAGCTTTGTTTCTTTAAACCCTTTCGCTGCTGAGGCTTTTCCCGCCCCTGTGCTGAGGTCATTTTTTACCTGTTTTGCGCATCATGTTTAAACGTGTTTTGAAGGCTTATTTTAGTATATGACATCGACATATTATATATCGTTCTTTCCGTCAGACTCGGTAGATTCATAATATGTCATTATTTATGTATACGTTATGTCATTTTGTATATATAACAAAAAATGCAATAAAATATGTATTTTCAATAATTTACAGCGTGTAAAAGTTTTTTTTCCACATTTTAACATGCGAGCAATTGCGGTTATATTTTGTATGGGGTGCGCTTGTTAAAAAAATTAGAGATGGGGTCTCGTTACATTTTTTTTTGGGGGAAAATGACACCATTTTTAACAAACGCACCGCATACAAAAATCGTTAATGCAGCATCATTGTTCACATTATAATTGAAATGGGAACAATATTGCTGCATTAACAAACCAAAAAAAAAAAAAAAAAAGTGTTTATTTTTTTTTTTTTTATTTTTTTTTTAAATTTTTTTTATTTTTCTTTTTCTTTTTTTTTTTTTTTACAATTTTTTTAACTTTCATGTTTGTATCGTTGGAACGGCCATGCTCTGGCCGATCCAACGATATCAAAATTTAACACCCTAACTGCCACGGATCGGGAGATAGGGAGTTCATTGGAACTCCCTATCTCCACAGTTCGTGGCAGTTAGGGGTTAATGCTAGGACTGGCGTCATCGTGCTGCGCACGATGACGCCAGTCCTCTGGGGGAGTTCCCGGAAGCTTGGCCGACATCCAAGATGTCGGCCAGCTCCCAGGAAGGATCGCAAATCGGCGCTTTTCAGCGCCGATTTGCGATCCAGCTCCCCAGGGGTTAATGCCAGCATCATTTGGAAGGGCAGGCTGTGCCCTTCCAAATGATGCCTGGGTTAAGCCCCTGTGAGCCGCCGATCGGGAGGGAGAGAGGTCCGAAGGACCTCCCCCCCCCCCTTTCAGGCGCCTCCTCCGCACATGCGGGGGGGGCGCCTGAATTAGGTGTCATCGCGGGGGCGCGATGACACCTAATAATGGCGGCCACTGCTCCGGATGCCGTGACATCCAGGATGTCAGCCCGCACCGGAGGGCCAGCGATCGGCCGGTACCCGGCCGAACGCTGACCCCAATGCGAGGACGCGCTCAGCGCGTCCTCCGCATACCAGCGGCAATGCTGAGGACGCGCTGAGCGCGTCCTTAGCATTGAAGTGGTTAAATAAAGTTAGGGAACCTAAAATTTCACCCAAAAAATGTCTTACAAATCCTAAAAGAATAAATAAGTAAAGAAACTTTAATTCTACTGGTAGTAATCTACTTCCCATTCTTAAATAAGCAATAAAAAGATGAAATAACTCCTAAAAAATTGAAAAACCAACTGATCCGAATCACCCGTAATGATCCGAATCGCCGAAATTAGGGATGCACCGATACCACTTTTTTAAGACCGAGTACGAGTACCGAAACTTTTTAAAAGTACTCACCGATACCGAGTACCGATACTTTTATTTAATGTCATGTGACGCTTTCCAATAGGAAGAACCTCATATAAAAATTTATATGAGATTGACCGCAGCTCACATGGATTTGCCCCAGGTCTCATGGATTTGCCCCCAGCTCACATGGTTTGCCCCCAGCTCACATGGTTTGCCCCCAGCTCACATGGATTTGCCCCCAGGTCTCATGGATTTGCCCCCAGGTCTCATGGATTTGCCCCCAGCTCACATGGATTTGCCCCAGCTCTGATGGATATGTCCCCCAGGTCTCATGGATTTGCCCCCAGGTCTCATGGATTTGCCCCCAGGTCTCATGGATTTGCCCCAGGTCTCATGGATTGGCCCCCAGGTCTCATGGATTGGCCCCCAGGTCTCATGGATTTGCCCCCAGGTCTCATGGATTGGCCCCCAGGTCTCATGGATTGGCCCCCAGGTCTCATGGATTGGCTCCCAGGTCTCATGGATTTGCCCCCAGGTCTCATGGATTTGCCCCAGGTCTCATGGATTTGCCCCAGGTCTCATGGATTGGCCCCCAGGTCTCATGGATTGGCTCCCAGGTCTCATGGATTTGCCCCCAGGTCTCATGGATTTGCCCCCAGGTCTCATGGATTGGCCCCCAGGTCTCATGGATTGGCCCCCAGGTCTCATGGATTGGCTCCCAGGTCTCATGGATTTGCCCCCAGGTCTCATGGATTTGCCCCCAGGTCTCATGGATTGGCCCCCAGGTCTCATGGATTTGCCCCCAGGTCTCATGATTGGCCCCCAGGTCTCATGGATTTGCCCGCAGCTCTCATGGATTGGCCCCCAGGTCTCATGGATTTGCCCGCAGCTCTCATGGATTTACCCCCAGCTCGAACGCTGGGGAAGCTGGCCGTGTGCATGTAAAGCACGCGGCCAGCGTTCCCCTCCGGCACGCCAAATACTCACCCTTCCTGAAGTTCCGGTCTCTGGGCAGTGATGCGGTCACGTGGCCGCCGGGCGCATCTGTGACGCTGCCTCCAGCCGAGAGGCCGCGTCACAGGAGCGCCCAGTGGCCGCGGGAACGCATCACTGCCCAGCGACCGGAACTTCAGGAAGGGTGAGTATTTGCGCGCCGGAGGGGAACGCTGGCCGCGTGCTTTTCATGCACGCTGCCAGCTTCCCCAGCCCCGCGGATACCGGCAAGCCGGCCCAGCGCCGGCTTCCGGTATCGGCGGGATGTATCGGGCCGTTTGCACGAGTAACAAGTACTCGTGCAAACGGCAATATCGGCCCCGATACGATACTAGTATCGGTATCGGTGCATCCCTAGCCGAAATGATCCGAATTGAATCGATCCGAAATTTCGGATTGATCCGACCATTTCGGATAGTGATATTTCGTTTTCGGAAATGCAAAAATGGTGAATTTTGTCTGAATTTCAATTTGGAATTAAACGAATTGCACATCTCTAATTTACAGTAGGACGTCTTGAAAATAGGATATACTGGCTTTGTGACAGGCTTAAGCAATTTCTGGCCATATACTGGGAACTCACCTTTTTTAACAGAGCTTAGGGTTATAAAACCCTTATGAAAAATCTGTAATGGGTTAAAAATGTTTAATCTTCAAAGGGTTAAGAGTTGGAATAATCATTAAAGGGTTAAAATGTGTTACTCTTTAAATGAGCAACTGTTAAAGTCTGAATGTGTGAGTTGGTGTGCTCTCCTCCTCGTTTGTTATACAATTTATATACAATATCTCACAAACGTGAGCACACCCCTCACATTTTTGTAAATATTTTATTATATCTACTGGGGCAATTCATTACCATGTTTGAGCTACTGGGGCAATTCATTACCATATTTGAGCTACTGGGGCAATTCATATCCATGTTTGAGCTACTGGGGCCATTCATATCCATGTTTGAGCTACTGGGGCAATTCATATCCATGTTTGAGCTACTGGGGCAATTCATTACCATGTTTGAGCTACTTGGGCAATTCATTACCATGTTTGAGCTACTGGGGCAATTCATATCCATGTTTGAGCTACTGGGGCAATTCATATCCATATTTGAGCTACTTGGGAAATTCATTACCATGTTTGAGCTACTGGGGCAATTCATATCCATGTTTGAGCTACTGGGGCAATTCATTACCATGTTTGAGCTACTGGGCAATTCATATCCATGTTTGAGCTACTGGGGCAATTCATATCCATGTTTGAGCTACTGGGGCAATTCATATCTATGTTTGAGCTACTGGGGCAATTCATTACCATGTTTGAGCTACTGGGACAATTCATTACCATGTTGAGCTACTGGGGCAATTCATATCCATGTTTGAGCTACTGGGGCAATTCATATCCATGTTTGAGCTACTGGGGGCAATTCATTACCATGTTTGAGCTACTGGGGGCAATTCATTACCATGTTTGAGCTACTGGGGCAACTCATTACCATGTTTGAGCTACTGGGGCAATTCATTACCATGTTTGAGCTACTGGGGCAATTCATATCCATGTTTGAGCTACTGGGGCAATTCATATCCATGTTTGAGCTACTGGGGGCAATTCATTACCATGTTTGAGCTACTGGGGCAACTCATTACCATGTTTGAACTACTGGGGGCAATTCATTACCATGTTTGAGCTACTGGGGCAATTCATATCCATGTTTGAGCTACTGGGGCAATTCTTTACCATGTTTGAGCTACTGGGGGCAATTCATATCCATGTTTGAGCTACTGGGGGCAATTCATATCCATGTTTGAGCTGCTGGGGGCAGTATATATCCATGTTTGAGCTGCTGGGGACAGTATATATTCAAGTGTGAGCTGCTGGGGGCAATATATATATGCATGTGTGAGCTGCTGGGGGCAATATATGCATGTGTGAGCTGCTGGGGGCAATATATATCCACGTGTGAGCTGCTGGGGCAATATACACCCATGTGTTGTGTTGTAGGGGATGGGTTTTTATGGGTGTGGCCTCCTGTGGGTGCGGAACAAGGGGGCCCCATGACCTCCTATTGCCTGGGGTCCCCATTACTTATCAGTCCGCCCCTGGATCCGCCGTAGGTGCCGAGGTTGCTCTGCAGGGAGCAGTGGTAGCAAAGCCGGCGTCAGGTCCCTTGCTGGAAGCTATCGAGCCAGCCGTAGGAAATACCAAGCAGATACTCCCTCTTCCCAAATACTCGTCGAGATGCAGTACAGGTTAAACAGATTGGTTTTAATTAGAACAGCACAGACACGGTACATTTATACGGTACAGTCCCATTGTTCTCTCCTATGCCCGCCCTCAGACATCCCGGCGCCGGTTTGCCACTGCCTCTACCCCGAGCCCTTTTTGTATCCTTAACATGGGCTGACCCGTCCTCCAGCTCCTGGCGCCACACTGTCTGGCCTGCCCTGGGCTGTTCCTTGCCCGGGAAATTCCACCTCCAGAGTGCGAGTGCTGATTCTGGCGCCGGATCTCCGCTGCAGCTGGGAAGCCCGACCTGGGTTTAGCGGCTGATCGAGGGGTGATCTTGGTGGTGCGCCCCTTTGGAACTCACCCCACAGTGGCATCATTCATGTTCTCAGGGCCCTTCTGACCAAAAAGCGCTCTTGTGGCATGTACAGGGGCTGAGCGGTGCAGGGTGTAAGGAAAGTCGACTGTGCGTGGTCTCGGCCGGCGGCAGCTGTAGCAGGGTTGCGCTGGGCAGATAAACTACGATGGCTGAGCAAGACCAGGTTGGCAAAGAAATTAATAAACATCAGGGTCATACAGGCACAAATTGTACTAACGAATTCTACACTTGGGGGAACGGAAACTGGGCAATTTAGGGGTTATTAAATGGTGAAGGATTCCTGGTGCGTTTGGTGCGGGGAATTGCGAGGAGAAACAATACACACAGGGATCATAACGACATAAATTGTATGTATGAATTTTAACATTGAATCAAGGAACTTAACATTTTAGGTGCTAATAAATTGAATGTGACGGCTGTTCTGTCACAGTGTTATTGCTCTCGCCTGCTCATACTGGTCACTGGAAGTTCAACATGGCATCAAATCTCTGAGGTTCTGAAAAAAAGAATTGTTGCTCTACATAAAGATTGTCTAGGCTATAAGAACATTGCCAAGACCCTGAAACTGAGCTGCAGCATGGTGGCTAAGAGCATACAGCGGTTTAACAGGACAGGTTCCACTCAGAACAAGCCTCGCCATGGTCGACCAAAGAAGTTGAGTGCACGTGCTCAGCATCATATCCAGAGGTTGTCTTATGAGTGCTGCCAGCATTGCTACAGAAGTTGAAAGGGTGGGGGGAGTCACGCCGCACACTGCATCAAATTAGTCTGCATGGTTTTCATCCCAGAAGGAAGCCTCTTCTAAAGGTGATGCACACTGTTTGCTGAAGACAAGCAGACTAAGGACATGGATTACTGGCAGGGCCGGCGCTGCCGCTGGGCGAGCTAGGCGCCCGCCTAGAGCGCAGCGCCGCCTAGGGCGCAGCCGAGAGACCAAAACTCACACATGGGTATGATATGATGGGTCTCTCCGCCGGCCGCTGTCACGCCGCTCTATCACGCTGCGCGCTAGCTCTAGCTTCCGGGCGCAACTTGATCACTCGCGGTGGCTGTCCATGCTGAGGGGGCGGGGTTATCCCCGCTACCTTCACTCTCTATTGGACAAGCCACCGCAAGCTGTCTTCCATGATCAAGCTGTGCCCAGAGGCCAGAGCAAGCGCGCAGCATAACAGCGGCCAGGGGAGAGACCCATCATACCCAGCCATGTGTGAGCTACTGGGGCAGTATATACCCATGTGTGAGCTACTTACTGGGGCAGTATATGCCCATGTGTGAGCTACTTACTGGGGCAGTATATACCCATGTGTGAGCTACTTACTGGGGCAGTATATACCCATGTGTGAGCTACTTACTGGGGCAGTATATACCCATGTGTGAGCTACTTACTGGGGCAGTATATACCCATGTGTGAGCTACTTACTGGGGCAGTATATACCCATGTGTGAGCTACTTACTGGGGCAGTATATACCCATGTGTGAGCTACTTACTGGTGCAGTATATACCCATGTGTGAGCTACTTACTGGTGCAGTATATACCCATGTGTGAGCTACTTACTGGGGCAGTATATACCCATGTGTGAGCTACTTACTGGGACAGTATATACCCATGTGTGAGCTACTTACTGGGGCAGTATATACCATGTGTGAGCTATCGGGGCAGTGTATACTCATGTGTGAGCTGCTGGGGGCAGTATATACCCATGTGTGAGCTGCTGGGGGCAGTATATACCCATGTGTGAGCTACGGGGGCAGTATATCCTCATGTGTGAGCTGCTGGGGGCAGTATATACCCATGTGTGAGCTGCTGGGGGCAGTATATACCCATGCGTGAGATGCTGGGGGCAGTATATACCCATGTGTGAGCTCTGTGATACGCTCACACATGTCACATGTTTTTTTTGGGGGGCGCAAGTAGCTGGTCTGGCCTAGGGTGCAATATAGCCTAGCACTGGCCCTGATTACTGGAACCATGTTCTGTGGTCTGATGAGACCGAGATGAACTTATTTGGTTCAAATGGGGTCAAGCGTGTGTGGCGGCAACCAGGTGAAGTGTATAAAGAAAAGTGTGTCTTGCCTACAGTCAAGCATGGTGGTGGGAGTGTTATGGTCTGGGGCTACATGAGTGCTGTCAGCACTAGGGAGCTACAGTTCATTGAGAGAACCATCTATGCCAACATGTACTGTGACACACTGAAGCAGATCATGATGGGCAGTATTCCAACATGATAACACCAAACACACCTCCAAGACGACCACTGCCTTGCTAAAGAAGCTGAGGGTAAAGGTGATGGACTAACCAACCCCTATTAAGATTCTGTGGGGCATCCTCAAACAGAGGGTAAAGGAGCGCAAGGCCTCTAACATCCACCAGCTTTGTGATGTCGTCATGGAAGAGGACTCCAGTGGCAACCTGTGAACCTCTGGTGAACTCCATGCCAAAGAGGGTTAAGGCAGTTCTGGAAAATAATGGTGGCAACACAAAATGTTGACACTTTTGGCCCAATTTGGACATTTTCACTTAGGGGTGTACTCACTTTTTGTTGCCAGCGATTTAGACCTTAATGGCTGTGTGTGTGTTGAGTTATTTTGAGGGACAGCAAATTTACACTGTTATACAAGCTGTACACTCACTACTTTACATTGTAGCAAAGTGTCATTTCTTCAGTGTTGTCACATGAAAAGATATAAAATATTTACAAAAATGTGAGTGGTGTACTCACGTCTGTGAGATACACACAATACGGCACCATTTTGGCATGCCCCTTCCCGGTCACAGGTTGCCCATCACAGGTTCTATTTAACCCTTTAAGGCCGGGGGTCTGCAAGGGCGCAGGCAGACTTAAATGTAACCAGGTTCAGTCCCCTCCATGCCCATCATAAATAGAATAAATATAGTAGTTTACAAAGAGGAAGAATGTTGAAGAAAGCTTGGATTGGTCTGAAGTCAGAGTATGGCAGGGGGAGAGGTTTTTTATTGTTTTATTGTACTGCTGGTCTTTTTTATTCATTCATCATTCTCACTAAAAGAAGTTCTGTTTGTATGGGGAATTCAACTCAAAGAGATATTTAAATATGTTTTCAACTACAATAAACAAAAGACTCTGTACTGGCCAGATGTCCAGGGTTCTGCTGTAGAGTGGACCCACAGGAAACCCAGGATTATGCTGCTCATTGCTCACGATTATGGTAACACAATCCAAGATCCACATCCTTGGTTCCAAACCATATAAAACACCAATATTTGTGAGTTCAATAAACCAATAATGACAAAACTACATTGTTCTGTAATACTCTATGCAATCTGTTTCTTTTCAGGAACACATTCTCCCTCGAAAATACGTTTTGTGTGTTTTGTTTTATTAATGATACCATGTAGATAGAGATCACTGGGTGATCTCAGAAAATGAGTGTTCCATTATATCGCACTTTAAGTCCTTTTTCATATCTTTTTATTACACTATTATTTTATTTATATATGGTTGTGTTCACAGTAGAAATGTAGATGTATAGGTGCAGTAATAACAAGAATGTACCTTCTACTAAAGTGTAAGTATCTATAAAAGCAGAGTCAACATTCTGATACGTAGTTTATTCTACCAAATCAGTCATACAGTAGCAGTGGCATACACAACCTGCTGCTTTTCCAGTCCTTATATATCTATGTGATGCAAATCTCAAAGTCAGCAGGCCTGTATATCGGACAGTTTTGGTGCAATATCCAGAAGTTATCAAGTTAGAAAAACAACCCGCTTCGGATTGTAACATTGCTTGGGCCACTGTTGTGGAATAAACAACTCCTGTTCACTTATTTCCTGGTGTTGGGTGTCCGCACTTCTTTGTAACACAAGCAACTATCTATGGTCTCATTGTTCTTTAAATAGGAAATTATTTAGAAATAGAAAATGTAATATATTAGGAATATTGTTATAACACCAATATTGATAGTGAACAAAACAGGATAATTATCCAAAAAATAAGCTGGATCATAATTTAATAAATATACTGTGAAAACGGGATTATCCTACTGCGCAAGAGTACAACCCTTTCATTTTGCGAAGGAAAGTCCACTATCAACCTTGATCAACTAATCACCTTGACTTCATGTATCAATGTTTAGCGGAAATAAGCATTAAAAAGACCACCACCACATAACAGGTTTGTTTTAGTTTTCAAGGCCAGTGAATTTTCCTTTGCTTGTGGTCATTTTCTTCCATAAAATCTTTTTTGTGCCGTCTCTTTTTGGTTTTCAGCTGTATTTTTAAAACAATATCTGTACTATTTTTGGATGAAATAGAATCCATTCCATCACGAAAATCTGTTTTGACTTCTTCACTCAAAGGCAAGTATGCATTTGTACACTTGTTGGTGTTGTTTGAAATATGCTCCTGCATCTAGAAAGGCAAAAGAATAAAAAAATAAAATAAAAAAATTAATAAAACCATATTACATGAGTTCCCTAAACCGCCTTTACTGTAAACATTATTATTAAGACAAAGATCTATTGAGGACTCTGACGTTCCACTGATGCCTCAAGAGGTATTTTGGAACTTGCACAATTTAACGGTCTTATTAATTTTTGCCTGACAAATTTCATTTACGTGTTTGGTTCTTTCACTTCTTGTGGAGTTACCCCACCCACATATACAGACATAAATGAGCACACATATACATAATAATATGTAAACATGCAATTATCTAATTGTTATGCTGAAAGTCATAATTACTTAGCATTAACATTTCAATACAGAATGTAGTAAACACAGACAAAAGATATGGGTGTCTAATTACCATGTTGAAAGAAATTATTATTATTATTCTTTGATATAATTGCTTTTATAACAATACTGACACATATATTACTTGCTATGTTTACACACTCTGCTGCAGTTTCTAAGACTGTAACACACACATTCGCTGTGCATTAACACATAATATTGCAGTTCAGTTCTGTTGCACATTCACACGTTTTCAGTTTAGAGTTCTAATGGTATACAGCAGAGGTAACAAACCTTTTTTTCTGCCGAGGGCCATTTGGACATTTATAACATCGTTTGAGGACCATACAAAATTAACAACTTAAAATTTAGGCAGCTATAAGAAATTTTTATAATTATTATAATTTTTTTATTTATATTATTTTTCCATCTTTAGGTTTGATCTGAAAGTCTTAAAATAAAAATGTAAACATTTAAAAAATAAATCTGGGAGAAAACTGAATAAATGGGAAGGGGGCGGGTGAAATGAATTAAATGGGGAGGGGGTGTGTGATATTAATTTCTCACACCACCTCACCATATAATTCATTTCACACATACCCATCCCAATTAATTATTTTCACCCTCCCCCTTCCCTATTTAATGTCACCCCTCCCCATTTAATTAATTACATTTCACACACCCCTCCCCATTTAATTCATTTAATTTCACCACTCTCATTTAATTAATTTCACCTCCCCTTCCCAGTTTAATTCATTTTACTCCCTCCTCATTAAATTAACTTCACCCCCTCCCCATTTAATTGATTTCACCCGCTCCCTTTAATTTCACCCTCCCACTTCCCCATTTAATTTCAACCCCTCATTTAATTCATTAAACCTTCTCCCCGTGGTGCTTTCACCTGATCTTGACGAGTAGTAGAATGAGGGGGCAGCGAATTTTCCTGCGTCTCTCACTCACTGCTGTACACCGGATCCTCCTTCGCGCTGTGCCCAGAAGATGAGGGGTGCAGCGTGAACAAGGATCCGTCGCGCAGCAGTAAATGAGGGAAGCAGGGATAATCCCTGCCTCCTCATTCTACTACTCGCCACGCACCAAGGTCCAGTGAAAGCACCACGAGAGAGGGAGCTGTGGGGCTCTAAGGGCCAGACCATGTGATTTCACGGGCCTTATATGGCCCATGGGTCAGACATTCCCCAACCCCTGGTATACAGTTACAGTTGCAGGATTGAAATAAACGCATTACTGACACACTATTGCATTGGAGTTCTGTACCGCACTCATATAAAATGTTTAAAAAAAAAAAAACAAAAGCAAAGCTTATGTTGTAAGAACATTCTGTTTACATTTTTAAAACCTCAAGCAACTACCAGCATATAGACTATACTCACTGATGGAATCTCTCCAAGTTGAATCTTTAGCCAGATGTTTATGCGTTGGCTCCAATCACCGGGAGGATCCACTTCCCACATCCGATCTTGTTCTTCAGGATGATCCATTAAAAATTTGCTACATACTGTAATCAAAAATGTCAAATGCATTGTTGTAGACGGTGATTCAATGAGCAAAGATTCATCACAGTGAAGATCATTAATGGCTGTTGCAGCCGCTCTGGTGAGTATAGGCGCGACGCCATTTTTTCTATATGTATGTATATTATGCTGTAACACCAGTTAGTCATTTTTGCTGCTGTTCCTTCTTTTTCCATGTTTTTGTTTTCAACCCCAAATGGGAAGTGCTTGGTGCGTGTATAGATGAAACCCACCATTTTCTGCCTCTCCTTAGCTGAAAAGCAGCAAGAGGGCATGCAGTTGCTCAGAGGAGCAGCTTTTGGTACATTGGTTAGGACTCACTATACCGAGAGGTGCCTTGATGGGGCGAGTGAGCTTACGCTTCAATGGCCATTTAAGCAAACTAAAACCTCTGACAGTGTTTTGTTGCACATAGAAATATATAGAAACGAGCGCAGATGACACCTTTTTTTCTTCTTGTTATGTTTTATAGTGTATGGGACCAAAGGTCACGCAGTTCAATCTACAAAATTAGTGCAGGAACTACGTTCCCACGTGTTCCCCCTTGACTTGACCCCTGGCATAGACCCTACAATAAGGGTTATGCACACCTATGAGACACACACACAAACACACACACACACACTCTGATTAAAGGCAGTACTATTGAAGGATCACGTCAATAGAGTATGACTGGAATTGCAATTTATACCATTAGTGAGAGATCTTTACATCCACGAATAAAGAAAAAAAAACTATCTTTAATATTTTTTACCACATTTCATTATGTTCAGATTTTCTTACTGTGTTTGAAGATCTCTTATTTCACAAAACGCAATACCTTTAGGAGCACTGTATGTCACAATAGATTCGCTGTTAGCATTGAAAATGCCAACAAAGTTAACTGCTTTTAAGTAGTGATGAATTAAATAGACTCGACTCATTTTAGAGCAAACTACTTTATGTGTCCTTGCTTGAAAACACAGCCGGTGGATTGGAAAGGAATGCTGGTATGATAACATAAAGAAGCTGTTTGCTGAGATTTACCATTTTGGAATTTCATGTACCCCCTCCGGCTTCCTTACCTTGATACATTACAGGAGAAATAGGGCAGCTGACACCCAAAGCCAATTCTTTTGCAAATGTCCGGCAATAGTCTTGCAATATTTGTGTCCCCAAACCATGTCTCCTCCATCCTTTACGAACATATAATGTGTCCAGGACAGGTAGCAGGTAACAGTTACTACTTCTGTCACTATACAGGCTGCCTGTTACATTTAACAAAAAGAGGCAAAAAGTTACTCAAACAAGCTGAAATAAGAACACACGGAAAGAACTCAACATATTATATCATGCAATATGTTATGAGCCATTACAAAGCTCTCTGGTAACCTGTTCAGTAACATGACTGTACAAAAGAACAAAATGTCATCAAAAAAGGAGGTCTTCTATTAAAAGAAACTGTATTTTTAGAGGAAGAACAGAACTTCGCTCGAGCTGACCACTTTCTTTCTGTGGAAGTCTCTCCCCGCTGCGTTAGACTCTCCCGTCTCTCCAGTCCTTCAAGTCTCTGACAACACATTACTTTAGAGAAGCCTATCAGCTCCCTCTATAATCCCGCTCTGTTCGTTTCTTGCTCCATCTTCCCACTCAGCCCACATGCGCCCCACTATTTCAAATTCTCTATTAACCCTCACCTAGTGTGTCACCCCTCTCCTCTTAGATTCTAAAAAATATTGCACACATCCGTCCCTTTCTTAATCAGGACTCTGCTAAAATGCTCATCCAAGCTCTTATTACCTCCCGCCTTGACTACTGTAACCTCCTTCTCTCTGACCTTAAAAAATTCCAGATTCCTCCTCTGCAGTCTGTAATGAACGCCTGTGCCAGACTCGTTCACCTCACATCCCGCACCTCTCACACCTCACCCTTTTGTGAATCTCTACACTGGCTCCCTGTTTCCTTTAGAATCAACTTCAAAATACTGGTGCTCACGTACAAAGCTCTCCATAACCGAAGCCCCCCCCCCCGACTACATCTCCTCCCTTATTAGCCAGTATATCCCACTCGACCACTTCGCTCTGCCAATGATCTGATGCTATCAGTTCCTAGTACCCACACCCCCAACTCTCGCCTTCAGGACCTCGCTCGAGCTTCCCCCTCTATGGAACTCCCTCCCTCGCATCATTAGACTCATCCCGTCTCTCCAGTCCTTCAAGAAAACACATTACTTTAGAGAAGCCGATCAGCTCACGCACTAATCCTCCACAGAACATTTCTTGCTCCATCTTTCCATTCAGCCCACATGCAACCGCTACTTCACATACTCTGCTATTTACCCTCACCTAGTGTGTCACCCCTCTCCTCTTAGATTGTAAGCTCTCAAGCAGGGTCCTCTCTCCTACTGTTCTGTGTGTGTGTAACGTGTATGTATATTTGTTATTCTAGCTCTCCCACTGTACAATGCTACAGAACTTGTTGGTGCTTTATAAATACTTGTAACTGTAACTGTGTTTGTTTCACTCATTGTACAGCGGTGTGGAATATGTTGGTGCTTTATAAATAATTGTAATAATAATTATGTCCATGGCAGTTTTTTTATTTCAAATGGATCTATTTTATTAATCTTCCAAACATTGATGAAGAGTATTTCACTGGGCTATTATAGCTTGTCTTAAGTATAAGGTTTTAATAAAGCTACATCCAAAAATCATTACAGATTTCATTCAAACCTCTTTGAAGTGCCTGGTGCTATTGAACTACACCACAGTTTTCCTTTTTGTTTTCTATTTTTTAACATCAGTTTTGTAAATTGGTGATACAAATCATCAATCAAGTGGCAAATACAAGTTGAGAGGTGATTAATTCAATAATTTTCCGTATTAGATGCTGACAAACAAATACAATGAGATAACTTCATCTTTGTGCACAATAATCGATGCACATCATGATGCTTATCTCTGTTGTTTTATGGGCCCATGATCCATGTCCTGTTTGTATACCTTTCTGGACCATACTATTACACTATTCAGTATTTAAGACACCCATCTTAACCCCCCCCCCCTCCAGAATTGGCCTTTTTTGTTAAATTCTATGATTTTGCTCAGTAAACCTTTCAGACCTGAAGAAGAGAGGAATAGTCTTGAGTCTTTTTTAATGTAATGATAGTGCAATAAAAAAGGTATCACTACGTACTGCTACATTCTGGTGATTTTGGCATCTGGAATAACACGGCTTATCCAACCTACACTGTCAGGGTTATCCAAAGAGATCCGAATTGCTTGTGAAAGGTAACCGAACGCTGAAAATCAGCCTTTCCTGGCCATTCGGCTATCCAGAGAGCAGGCAATTCGCCAAATCCTGGCGAATTGCCTGAACATACGGTGCCTGTTCGGTGCCTGTTCGAGGGCAGTGAAATCCCCATGAAAAGGCACTGCTTCGGCTATTCAGAGAACACAAACCAGCAGTGAAAGGTTCCCCTAATGCCCTGCCATTCGATGATTTAATTCGGCGAGTTAATTCAGGAGAATTCCATAGGCTTCAATGTTAAAAATATTCCCGTTTTAATTCAATATCTAATAAACCGTTCATTATAAAATTCTGCAGTAAAGAGTTTCTTTATTTATAGATTTTTTAGGATACTTTAAGCATTTTTCTGATTTTTTTTTTCTGTAACAGCCCTTTTTATTATCATTCCCTGGACCTCATATGCAAATTTCAGACATTTTCGCTCAGTAGTTTCTTTGCAAACAGCTTTTCACTTTCACATTCATACAAACTGTTTTCCTAATTTATTCACCTCCCTCTGTCTGCGGTGTCGGCTTTTTCTCGGCTTTTTCCGGCGGCTTCGCTGTGTGTGATTGGCTCCTGCTCAGGTTTTTCCGGCGTCTTCGACGAGTTAATCCAGATGTTTTTGCGGGTTTTCGGCGTGCATTCGGCAGGTTTTGCGGTTAGTTTTTCGTCAGGTTTGCAGCAGCCTTTCCCTGCAATTCGGGGACCCTGTGGTGTTTGCTGAATACACTGCAGGGTCACCGAAATGGGATCGGCAACCCGAACCGAATTGAAGAGAACGAAAAGTCACCGAACGTGCGGTGACTTTTCGAATCTCTTTGGATAACCCTGTGTATGTATATATTTTTTTAATGCTTTATTAAAAGACCAATATTAAAAATTAAATAACCGTTTCGGTACCAAAAACCACACAAGCTCTGTTTTACATTGTACTGCCGTGAGAATCCAACAAACAATTATAATATCCCTTTTGCATACCTCTTAAATGCAAGGGTAGTGTGCCCCCTATGAAGAAATTAAATTCTCTTCAGCGCTCACTCTTGTCACCCTGTATTACTGTAAAGAGGTTACAAGGAGCAGCCCTCACTCTCACTGTAACAAAACATTCAACACACTTTACTGCTGCATCACAACATCCATATGATGAATATCCCTGTACAGTACAGATACAAGGTGTTACTGTTATTTCTGTATGCACTCATTCTACACACATACATTATTTTTATACTCTAATGGTATTTTTTAAAAGCTGCATTGCTAATAATCCATAATGATCATAAGAGGCCCCATAAACAGGATATCTGACCATTTTTTATTATCTTTAGCACAATTACTGACATTTGACACAAAGGCCATTCCTGCTTCTAATAATGCATTTGAAACTTTCCCAGATAAGCAATCCATCCTAGGGTTTAGAACCTTTCATCCCAACAATATTTCTGTGAAATCATACATGAAAAATTAAAAAAGAGATAATTTACATTATTTTAATATTTTAATTGTCTTGGAATAATAATCCCAATGCAAAATTCTTGTTTTACTCTATATTTGTTTATAAATAAATAAATAAATAAATATAAATAAAGGATTTTCCCAGGAAGGATACATTGAGATTTCTCTCGTTTTCAAGTATGTCATGGGTTCGAGAACATTGAGTGGTTACAGAAATACAAAATAGTAAAATGCAAGATATTAACACAAGACTTTGCATCCCATGTTTCAAACAAATGTTGTTATAATTTTCCAACAAAAGCCCCTTATAATGAAGAGGATATATTCCATATCACATTGAAAGATATTTTATAATATGTGTGTAACACGAGCTCAGAGAAAAGAGCAGCCGGAAAACAAGCTTATGTTGAGGGGTGGTGCTGATGAATCATGCTTTGTATGACTGAGCAAATCAGCAGACTGAATATATTGTCAAAACACACAGCGGATGCCGTCACCTCAGCCTGATGAGACAACAGGAGGTAATTATTTCTGTTGGTTTAAGCTGCCCTTGGCAAGGGAGATGCCAGGGGCGACCTCACTGCCAAAAATGACCCCATTTGCTAAAATCACAGTCCCTCCAGGCAACACAGACTGTTCTCAAACAATGTGCTGTAAACTGGCATTGTGTTGCCATATCAAGGAAAACATGGTATTTTTAGATAATACAGAACTTGTAAAACAAATTTAAGCACTGAATAAGTAAGGAAAAGTGGCCACATTTGTACAGTGTTATTTCACAATTTACAAAATATTGTATAACTCCATGAAAATACTATAGAATATATTTGCATAAATTATATATATATCCTGTATGATGTCAAAGAATGAAACATTTACCTGCATTTAACAAGTGATATAGCCTTGGTGCCCTATACAAGGCTCACTGGGGAACCAAGTAAAATTTAGTACTGTATTTAGTACAAAGTATTTTTTGCAAGACAGTGTTCCCACAATTCTATGATGCTCAGTAGTGATGAGCCGAACACCCCAGTGTTCGGTAAGCATTCGAACAATTTCAAAAGTTCGAGTTCGAACTCGAACACAAACCGAACTCAATGCAAGTCAATGGGACTCAAAAGTTCGATTGTTTAGAGTGCCCTCCAAGAGGGCATATATGCAAGATATTTGCCATAAAAGGTGTATGGGGGTCCGGGTAGTGCCCTGGGGGACCGGAAACAAGGACAAAAAGTTTAAAAAAAAAAAAGATTTTAAAGGAACAGTGAGTTTCCCATGAAATAAAGGTTAAGAATAAAAACAAAAAATTCCTTCAAATATCGTGCCTAGGAGGTCCCCATAACCTGCCCGTGAAGTGGCGGATGTGTAGGATGTATAGAAACATTTAAAAACAAAAAAATGACATTTCAAATGACGGTAAATGGTTTTCCTTTAATCTATTCATAAACAACTGCTTGGGGCGGCAGCCTGTATGAAAAGAGGAGACATTTTAGGACACGCAGAACAAGTTTAGTGATTTTTTGGCAAAATTATGGTGAAACATGTGCAGGCTTTGGAAGAAAGTAACAATCGGTGCTTTAAAATTGGGCCTTTAGTGTCGGCAACAGTGCTGTCACACCGTAACCCCTCTGGGGTATTGTGGAAGAGTGCAGGGTTGGACCCTGCGGTCCAATATTAAAATTATATGAATCTGGTAAAGGCGTCAGTGGTAGTGCACTCAAATATTAGGCCTTTGGTGCCAGCTAGTGCCTTCACAATGTAACCCCTCTGAGGTATTGTGGAAGAGTGCAGGGGTGGAGGTTTTGGTAATGCAAAAGAGATCCCCAATCTATTTAGTTACATCATCATCAGGGGATTGATAGCTGCTGATCCAGGACTGATTAATTTTTATAAATGTCAGCCGGTCTACAGAGTCGGTGGACAGACGCACTCTTTTGTCTGTGACAAAACCTCCAGCGGTACTGAACATCCTTTCAGAAAGCACGCTGGATGAAGGGCAACCTAGTAGCTGCATAGCATATTGGCTACGTTCTGGCCAGTGATCCAATCTCAACACCCAGTAAGCCAGTGGATCATCTGCTGTAAAGGTATCCAGGTCTGCCCTTGCCCCTAGGTAGTCCTGCACCATATGGTGAAGACGCTGGCAGTGGGTGCCTACATTTGACGTCCCTGGGTGTCGTGGACTAAAAAAATTTAAAAAGGCATCAGTCAAGCGGCCCCGGCCTTCACCGCTCTTCCTCTGATCATCCGCAGCCTCAGAAGCACCTGTGTCATCACTTGGTAACCTACCAGTGCCTGGAAAGGTGTTACACAAGTGTCGCTTTAGAGCGTCCTCAAGTTGTTTCATCCTGTGCTCCCTCTGTGCGGGCAGGATGAGCTCTGCAACTTTATCATGGATCAAGAAAGCTTGCCAACCAGTAATGATCCCTTTCCTAGATAGCACGAATCCTGGGGTCCTTTAGCAGGCTTTGCACTGCAGGATAAGGGAGCCCATGCAGCGTAGGTTGGAGGTGGCATTAGCTTCCGAGTCTTCCTGGTCAATGATGATGACCCCATCGTGTACTTCCTCCTCCCAGCCATGTACTAGTCCTTGGGTTTCTGGGCACACAAAACCCTCCCTTGAGGAATCCCCACCTTCAATGCCCCCACTAGTTAAATATTCCTCCTCCTCCTCATCCTCCTCCTGTCTGATCTGAGGACCTGCAGGAATGCTGTCTGCATAAAGACTGGGGCCTTGAGAGCTAGGGAAGGCTTTCTCTTCCTCCAGCTGCTCTGCCTCTAGTGTCACATCTATAATTCCCTGCAGAGTGCGCTCCAGCAGGAACACTAAAGGAATTGTGTCACTGATGCATGTACTGTCCCTGCTCACCATCCTCGTTGCCTCCTCAAATGGTGACAGGATAGTGCATGCATCCTTGATCATCAGCCACTGCGGGGGGGGAACCAAGTTGACCTGAACCTGTCCTTGTGCCATACTCACACAGGTACTCATTGATGGCCCTCTGCTGCTTGTGCAAATGCTGCAGCATTGCCAATGTCGAGTTCCACCTGGTGGGCATGTCACAGATCAGACGGTTTGTGGGAAGGTGGAATTCTCTTTGAATTTCTGCCAGGCGAACACTTGCTGGGAATGACCGTCTGAAGTGGCTGCAGACTTTTCTGGCTTAGCTGAGAAGCTGTGCCAGCCCTGGGTACCTGGTTAGGAAATGCTGTACCACCAGATTTAGGACGTGTGCTAGGCATGATACATGCGTCAACTTACCCGGCGTAGGGCGGAGAGAAGGTTGCTGCCATTATCACAGACGACCATTCCCAGCTGAAGCTGGCGTGTTGTTAACCATCTCTGCACCTGCCCCTGCAGAGCACAGTATGGCATCTTTTTGCTTGAGCCATTGCGTACCCCTGTCACGCGTCGGTTTAACTGCCACTTCGCCAGAGACAGAGAAGGAGGAGGAAGAGTTGGTGGAGCAGACAGACCTCATACAAGCAGCTTTCTGGAGGCGTGTTGGATGAACAAGCTCCAGCACAGAGCCCCATCCTGGATCCTTCCCAGCTGCAATCAGAGTTACTCAGTGTGCATTGAAGGAAATGTAACGACCCTGTCCATGCTTGCTGGACCACGTGTCTAAAGTCGTGTGCACCTTGCTGCTGACTGCCTTTCCCAATGACTCCATAACATTGTCTTCCACGTGCTGGTATAGTGCTGAAATGGCCTTCCGTGAAAATAAATGGCATTTTGGAACCTGCCACTGTGGTACAGCACATTCACAGAAGGAAGCAGAGTCCACCAGCTGCAAAGGCAGCAGCTGCAATGCGAGTAATTTTGCTAAGCTGGCATTTAGACACTGTGCTTGGGGATGGTTGGGACTATATTTTTTCTTACGCTGCAGCAGCTGGGGCAACGTAATCTGACTGCGTAAATCTTCAGCTGATGGAATGCTGTCACATTCTGAGGAAGGACCTGGTACACCCATTACTGTAGCATCATCCCTGTCAGTGGAGGTTGTAGGCAATGACATGGCAGGACATATAGTGGGGGTAGAGACAGATGAGGAGGAGGAGGACCTATGCAAAGTGTTATGCCAATGGGATGCGTGGCAGGTGGTCATATGTCGCCTCAAGCATGTGGTACCCAAGCGTGGGATGTCTTTCCCACGTTTGATCCTCATCTGACGTAAATTACAAATAGCAATGGTGCGGTCTGCTGCACATTTCTTAAAGAACTCCCAGACAGCAGACTTCCTGTACATGTGCTTTGAGACAGCCTTGGACTGCCTTGGACTGGCTACGGTTGGTCATAGAGGACTTTCTGCCTCATTTTTGTTGTGCCTCCTCCTCCCTTGACTCCTCTGTTCGATCAGGCACCCAGGTGGAGTCAGTGACCTCATCATCGTCATCACCCCCTATCTCCTCGTCACTGGAGCCAACTTGGCAGTATGCTGCAGATGCTGGGGCAACATGAGTGCCAGTTATTTGTGTGTCACTGGCACCCCCTTCCTCTAGGTTGAATATACTCCCTTCCTCAACCTCAGAGTTTGAATCAGAGCACTGTAGTTGCTGCGCATCCTCAAGCAGCATGTCACTGTCATTGTAGTCAAACAATTCAGCTGACTCCTCCGTGTGTGATAGTGAGGCTATGACAGGAGTAGCTGTGGACATGGAGGCTGAATTAGATGTTTTGGCAGCTGAGGTGGACTGTAAACCACTACAAGCCTGGCTGGCAGAGGACTCTGAGGATGAGGATGGCCTGGTTAGCCAATCCACCAAATGCTCTGTATGTGAATAAATTGGGGGGGGGGTGAATAAATTGATATACTGGGGCCTGGGGTTGGATAAATTGATATGCTGTGGCTGGGGGGTGAATAAATTGATATGCTGGGGCCTGGGGGGTTGAATAAATTGATATGCTGTGGCTGGGGGGGATGAATAGACGCTGCACATTACAGTGAGTTTTATTGCAGTGGAGCTCTGAGATACACTCATACACACTGCACATTGCTGTGCAGCTCTGTGGTACGATCATACACCGCACATTACTGTGCAGCTCTGTGATACGCTCATACACCGCATATTGCTGTGAGTTTATTTTTTTTATATTTCAAAATTTTTATTTTGCAACACGTCATCAATATAATAGACATAGAAAGCATAGAACAGTATTCAGCCAGGAACAAATAGGGACACTCAAATAGGCATACGTCAGCAATATCAGAGAGGTGGTGGAATCAGCGGGCCAACAGCAGGTAGGGAATCTGTGTAGGCAAAAATTATTTAAAAAAAAAAGATGGGGGACTGCCCATGAAAGGTGGCATCCCCGGCTCGCTCCAGAAATCCTGCAGGGAACTGGAGGCCATGGGAGAGGCCACATGGCTGGGTGATCTGGGGCCAGAAGGAGCGGTCAGAGCCATGGTACCCACTCTAATGGCTCGCCCAGACCTACCCAGTGTCCCATACAAAAAAAAAGGGGGGGAACAAGTGCGAACACAGAACCACCTCTCTGTAAGACAAGGTCCGCAAAAAAGTGTCCAGAGGGGGAGGGGTGCCCTCAAAAAGTGTCTCTGTGTCACGTCCTGGGTGTCTGGCGCCCCCTCTGGCTTCTATGGATATTGCATCCAAGTTCTGGACCTTTGGTTCACGTTCAAGCCTGGACCTCACCTGAACTCAATTGTTTAAGTGGACTCTGTATAAAAGCAGGCATCGCCCAAAGAAGGGCGCTGCCTCATTTTGGTATTCACTCTGATCCTAGCCTCCAGTTTATCCTTGTTCTCAGTCTGATCCATGTTCTCAGTTTGTTCTGTATTCCTAGTCTTGATTCAAGCCTCACTGTGATTCTAGCTTCATTCTGATCCTGATCCTGCTTCAGTATACTCAGCTCATGCATTCATGTTCAGGTCTGTCTTGCTTAGGTGATGTTTGCATTTAATATATCCTTTCTTAGTTCTTCTGTCTATGTTCTTGGTTCAAGTTCATGTCTGATATTCAGGTTTTCTCTAGTTTTAATCCGGTTTATGTTCTTGCTTATGTTGCTCTAGTATTTAGCCCTCTCATGTTGTTGCTTTTTGATTAGCTATCTGTTTCATGCATTTCATTCTGATCTGGTTCTATGTTTGGTATTTGTATCTTATCCCTTGTTTTTGTTTATACATTCATGGGTCATGTATGTCAACTGCTCAAGTAGCTCACACCCCTTCTGTGCCATGTCAGGTCAGGCCCACCGTCACATAATGAGGCAGCCAGTACATAGTGAGCGAGCAGTAATTCTAGAGGTGCTGGAGATCCTGAGAGAAGCTAACAAGCTTATTACTCAGCACCTGGATATCCTGTATGCAAGTTTGCTGCAACCTCCTAGGGACGTCTTCCCAAATGAGCCTGTTCCAGTTCCAGTTAAAGGTTTCAGAGGACCCCTGACCCTGGAGGAAAGGGTATGGAGGAAAACCCAGGGCTTATGCTTTTATTGCGGTTCTTTCCTGCATAAATGAATGGACTGTCAATTGCGCCCCCAGAAGTTATCCTCCATGTTCCAGCCTTACCAGGCCCCAGAGTCCACTGCCCTGCACGTCGCAGGACATCCAAAATCCACTGCCCAACAGGGAGAAACCAGGTGTAATGCCCAGCAGTGGGAAGTCAAGAGTGCTGCCCTGCAGCATGAACAATCTAAGGTGGCTGCTCAGCAGCACAAAGAATCTGAGTCTGCTGTTTGTCAGCTTCAAGTCCTGTCCATGTCTACTGTGCCTAAGCTAGCAGTTCCAGTCAAGAGTGCTTCCCTGCAGCACAAACAAATCAAGTCCACTGCCTCGCAGTGCGAGATCTGGTCCACCGCTAACCAGTTTGAGAGCCAGTCCACTGCACAGCAGTTCAAGAGACAGTGCCAAGCCGGGGTGACCGCTCCACAGTGCCAAGCCGGGGTGACCGCTCCACAGTGCCAAGCCGGGGTGACCGCTCCACAGTGCCAAGCCGGGGTGACCGCTCCACAGTGCCAAGCCGGGGTCACCGCTCCACAGTGCCCTGCCGGGGTCACCGCTCCACAGTGCCAAGCCAAGGTGGTTGCAAAGCACTGAGATCAAGATTGTTGCCAAGCCGGTAGTTGCCAAGCCACTCTCACCCGAGCCGGTAGTTGCCAAGCCACGCTCACCCGAGCCGGTAGCTGCCAAGCCACGCTCACCCGAGCCAGTAGCTGCCAAGCCACGCTCACCCGAGCCAGTAGCTGCCAAGCCACGCTCACCCGAGCCGGTAGTTGCCAAGCCACGCTCACCCGAGCCGGTAGCTGCCAAGCCACGCTCACCCGAGCTGGCTGCTGCCGCCATGACCGAGTTGCCGCAGAGCTGTACCGAGGTCGCTGACCCACAGATCCGTGTTGCTGTCGCCATGACCGAGTCGCCGCAGAGCCGTGCCGAGGTCGCTGACCCACAGATCCGTGTTGCTGTCGCCGTGACCGAGTCGCCGCAGAGCCGTGCCGAGGTCGCTGACCCACAGATCCGTGCTGTTGCTGCCATGACCAAGTCGCCGCAGAGCCGTGCCGAGGTCGCTGACCCACAGATCCGTGCTGTTGCTGCCATGACCAAGTCGCTGCAGAGCCGTGCCGAGGTCGCTGACCCACAGATCCGTGCTGTTGCTGCCATGACCAAGTCGCCGCAGAGCCATGCCGAGGTCGCTGACCCACAGATCCGTGCTGTTGCCGCCATGACCAAGTCGCAGCAGAGCCGTGCCGGGGTCGCTGACCCGCAGATCCATACCACTGGTGCCGTGTTCGTGTTGCCGCAGTGCAGAGAGGACATTGTTGCTGTCCATTCCGCGTCCTGTACCAGGGGGAGGAGACGCAAAAGGACTGGTGCCAGTGCCTTCCAACCTGGACCCAGCTTTGGCTCCCAAGAGGTCTGTACCTCAGGCCCTCAAGCCAGAGAGTCGAGTCCTGTCCCTGCTGGATGTTTCCGAGCCTCTAACGGTGCTATTATATGCCTTGAGGACCGAGAGGTGTATGAGAGGGCTCTACGTATCTACAAGACCCATTGACTTTTTTCCTGTCATTCTTCTTGTTGTCCTCTTTGGAGCATCCGAGGTCTGCTCGTAGAGGGGGGGATATGTCACGTCCTGGGTCTCTGGCGCCCCCCTCTGGCTTCTATGGATATTGCATCCAAGTTTTGGACCTTTGGTTCACGTTCAAGCCTGGACCTCACCTGAACTCAATTGTTTAAGTGGACTCTGTATAAAAGCAGGCATCGCCCAAAGAAGGGCGCTGCCTCATTTTGGTATTCACTCTGATCCTAGCCTCCAGTTTATCCTTGTTCTCAGTCTGTTCTGTATTTCTAGTCTTGATTCAAGCCTCACTGTGATTCTAGCTTCATTCTGATCCTGATCCTGCTTCAGTGTACTCAGCTCATGCATTCATGTTCAGGTCTGTCTTGCTTAGGTGATGTTTGCATTTAATATATCCTTTCTTAGTTCTTCTGTCTATATTCAGGTCTATGTTCTTGGTTCAGGTTCATGTTTTCTCTAGTTTTAATCCGGTTTATGTTGCTCTAGTATTTAGCCCTCTCATGTTGTTGCTTTTTGATTAGCTATCTGTTTCATGCATTTCGTTCTGATCTGGTTCTATGTTTTGGTATTTGTATCTTAGTATTTTAGTTTATTTCTAGTGCTCAGGTCTTTAGTTTCATGTGTGTTTTTCTTGATCCTTGCTGTTTATACTTTGCTGTTGTAAATAAATCCCTTGTTTTTGTTTATACATTCATGGGTCATGTTTTGTCAACTGCTCAAGTAGCTCACACCCCTTCTGTGCCATGTCAGGTCAGGCCCACCGTCACACTCTGAATAAGCTAAGTGGGGGGTCATCTCAGAGGGGCAAGGTCTCAGAGGGGACTAACAGGGCAGCCAGCAAAGTGGGGAGTGCAGGTCATAAAGGGTGGACTAAGCAAGGTCCCTATGGGAGGGGGATGTCGTCATCATGGTGGGGGGGTGTCGTCAAAAATTGGGAACGATATGCAGCCGAGGATTGGTAGCCGTTGAGGAGAGGAGGACAGGGCCCTACTATAGAGTCAGCCAGTGTCCAGCAAAAAACAAGACATTTAGCCCCCTCAGGGACAGCACCCAGCAGGAACATTCCAAATCTCCTCACAGCGATGCACTCAGTGTTCGCAGCGATTCCAGTCACCGCCATACCCATCCAACGCCATCCATCCAGCATGCCCGGAACCGGCGGCCCCTCCGGCGGTCTGTCATCTTAAGGAAGTGTGCCACTCGGAATATCACTTGCAGCCTCCTGGGCTCTCGGCCCCGTCGGGGCGACCAGGGCCTCTCCTGGCTGCGCCGAAGGCAGCAGCTTCATCTCCACAGGGATGACTGATGGCCGCGTCCCTGCAGCGCCGAACATAGGCTGAGGTCCCATGGTTGTGTGTTCAGGAATCCGCTCAGCCGCTACTGCAACCTCAGCGGACAGCGCCAGTCACGGAGCTCCATCTGGAACTCCCCGCAGAGCCTCCAGAAAACCACGCAGGTCTCCCCGGGTGAGCGGCCGATCATCGTCGGAGGACAGGGAGTGTAGATAGCTATCCAGCCGCTGCAGCGCGGCGTTCAGAGTCCCGGGAGGAGGGGAAAGGCCACATCAGGGGAGGCATAATCGGCCCTGCAGCAGGGATCCACCGCCTGACAAAGCATCACCTCCAGTGTCAACCTCGATGTCGGGCGAGAAGGCAGCAGAGTAGAGGCTGCACCACACTCCAGGTCAGGCGCGCCAACTCCCAAAATGGACACCGGCAGTAGGTTTCAAAGTAGGCCCAAAGCCACGCGAGCACTCCTAATGTCCACCAAATGAAGCGACGAGGCACAGGGTCAGATCAGCAGGGTGCCAGGCACATACCCCTCCAGCAGACAATCAGCAGTCGACAGCGGGTCACACGGGTCAGCTTATAAACAGCAAAATCTCAGGAGCACATCTAAAGTGCGACCACGCTCATCGACAGTCAGCTCCGCCCCCATTGCTGTGAGTTATATTGCTGCGGATCTCTGATACACACTGCACATTACTGTGAGTTTTATTGCTGTGCAGCTGTGTGATACGATCATACACACTGCATATTGCTGTGAGTTTCATTACTGTGGAACTGTTCATTTGCACTTTATTACTGAAAGTTATTAATATATTAACATGACTTTTTTCCCAAGAACATATAACTGTTGATAGAAATATATTATCTGTGCTTTTGTGGGGGGGGGGGTTGGGATGTTGGGGGTGGAGGGCAAAATTATCTGGTGGGCAGGTTTTCGGGGGGGGGGGAATGTTTGCCCAGGGTCCAATCATTATTAAAGACGGGCCTGAGCTGTGCACATAACCATAGCATGCATGACTGCAATTAGATGGCAAATCTCTGCTCTACACAATCCTCCCTAAACCAAAAATGTACAAACAGCAGTTTCCTACTGAATTGAATAAACATTGTTACTGGATAGTCAGCTTAAGGTAAAAGGAGACAGAAAAATAAGTAGTGTCATATTGTTACACCAGCCTGCCCAAGAGTTTCTCCTGTAAAGGGTTAACGAAGTGAGACACAGATAGATGACACCAAGATTTTCACTCCAGCAGGTCAAGGTACGTATGTTTACCAACTCTGTTTTATATATTGTGCCCAAGCAATTATTAAATAGTATGATGCCAGCAGTGGCGGCTCTCTAATTAGGTGGCCGCTTAAGGCCTCACGCCATGGGAGGCTTCGAGGCCGTCTAACTTTGGCCAACTTCTCATCCCGGCACAGCTGGCTGCTCTTTCCACTGCGGATTTGTGGACTCCAGGCGGTTGCTCTGGCGATCAGCAAGACAGAAGAAGTGCAGGAGGATTGGGAGGAGCAGCCAGTAGGTGTCGCTCATCAGCTGTTGAGTGAGGCCCCTTCCGGCTGCTCCTACCATCCTTCTGCATGACTTCCTGTCCCCACGCCATGTGGAAGGGAGGAGTGAAGTATAGGCTGAAGAAGGGGCAGGACAAGAGAGCAGGGCCAGCAAGAGAAGGAGAGCAACAGCCAGGGTGATACCGCTTATGCAAGATCCCTCCCCAGCAGCTCTCCCTCTGATCTGCAGATCTAACTCGATGCTGGAGAGGGAGAACACGTGGGGATCACAGTGAGCGAGAGGGGTCACAGACAGAGAAAGAAGGGTCACAGACTGAGAGGGGGCACAGACAGAGAGGGGGCACAGACAGAGAGGGGGAGAAGATAGAGAGAGAGCGAGAGGTCACAGTGAAAGGGAGGGGTCAGGAAGAGAGGGGCCACACAGAGGGGGCTCATAGAGAATGGTCACAAAGAGAGGGCTCATAGAGAGAGGGGTCACAGTGAAAGAGAGGGGTCAGAGAGAAAGAGGGGCCACACAGAAAGAGGGATCATAGAGAGAAGGGTCACAGAGAGAGAGGGGTCACACAGTGTGAGAAGAGAAGGCCCACACAGAGAGAGGGATCATAGAGAGATGTGTGAGAGAATGGGGTCAAACAGAGAGAGGGGGGTCACACAGCGAGAGGGATGAGAGAGAGATATATCATAGAGAGACAGACTACTCAGAAATGAGTGAGGGGTTAGAGAAAGAGAGACTACTCATTCATAGCACACATTACTGAGTTTTATTGATGTAGAGCTCTGTGATTGGTATGACTGTATCACAGAGCTCCACATCAATAAAACTCACAGTAATGTGCGGTGTGTATGAGTTTCATTGATGTGGAGCTCTGTGATACAATCATACACAAATGCTGTCCTCAAAAAGATCTGGGAATAGCCTGGTCTCTGGCCCTCTGGGGCCTCATAACTGAGCTTCGCCTAAGGCCTCACCAAATCTGGAGGCGCCTCTGGATACCAGTATGTGAGAGAAAAATAAACAGATTTACTAACTTTGTGTATAGGTTTGGCATAGCATTTCTTCTCATGATGGTATAAGGGAAAAAAATCAAGAACTACATTTTGAAACAAAATATGAGAGGCTAGATTCCGAGTCAAGTGTAATCTTAAGCAGTTAGTCAGTTTATAACAGATTTTCCATGCTTTTACCTTTGATTTTGTACGTGTAAAATGCCACTGCCTCTCCATGGTGCCAAAGGATCTTGGCTAGCTCTCCTGCAGAGTGTGGAAGAAAACAGACTCCATCACCAGAATCACCGCCTTCTGTAAATCCACACACCAGGCAGTTAAGGGCAAAGAGGGCAATCCTTTCTCCAAATGTCTCCACCTGCATGATGATAGCAGTAGGTAGTCAAGGGCTATTCATGCACAATAAAATATATATTATCTAACATGGAAGTGTTTCCAGGACTCTATGTACAAATGTGAGAAGACACCATACCTGGCAACTAACAGGGCTTTACCCAAAGTCTGTAGGTGCCATACACTAGGTAGTATGTTGACGCAGGCAAGTGCAACTGGGCTGAAATCTCATGAAGAGAGGTTAGCTAAATAAGGAATAATAGTAGCCAACATTTCTTTACAGTATTCAACAGGTGATTTCAGCCAATTCGCACTTGTTGCTATTAACATGCCCCTAGCGTATCATGCGTTTTGTGTATGTAATTACCAGCGAGCTGCCAACACCCTTTTCAGAGGTGTAGAGTGTACTTCAGTCTCTTTCCTGCCCAGATTTTATCTGCTACATTAGATGCCAGCAACCTTGGCCCTCCAGATGTTTTGAAACTACATCCTCCATGATGCACAGGTACTCATTACATTGGCTTCACCTTATGGGAAACGCAGTTCCAAAACACCTGGAGGGCCAAAGGTGCTAACCCATGCACTGCATCATTGTCTATCCAGTCACTTATTTAAGAATTCTCACTATTTTGTAGGACTGAGACAATAATGTTTGTGAAGAACCCCTGGGAAGATAAGTATCGATTGCCAGTTCAGAGTAGACGTTGCCAGGTATAAGCAACACAACAAAAACATCAGCAGAGCACGGTCTCGCCAAAGAGATTTAACCAGGAGTTACTTTGTATAATTTGAATAAACTTTAGGTTTAATGGGAACACAGCTGTACTGTTACAGAATTATTATTTATTTAAAGGAAAACGGAGATATAGTAGGATTTAGCCATGCCAAATGATTGCACTGCTCTCTGCACAGCATTATCAAGATAAGCTTTTTTTTGGGTTGGGTGCAAACCCTGGGATCATAATTTGTAATTTGGTGGTGACAAAAAAAGCTTACCTTTTTACGCTACATTTTACAGCACCGAGCCATTGCAATTATTTGGCATATTCAGAGCCTTAATGCATGATCGCACTGTCCAAAGCCTTTGGACAGATAATGTGGAAGTTGTATTCCTCCTTATAATGACATAAGCAGGGTGCAGGCCTTGGGCGATAAGCTGGAGTGGCTATGAAGCTCAGTTCAAGTGCACCCCTAAAATCGAGCTCTGTTAGGGATTAGATTCATAAAACATAACCTATCAAATCTGCATACAATCGGATTTTATTTCATTTTCTAGCAAGTTTACTGTTTTTATAAGAAGTAAACCCTAGTTTAAAAGGTTTCATTAAATTCCTCTCTAATCAGATCGGTGGCTGGGATTGGTAGTTACTCAGAATTTATGAGTCATAAGAGTAATACCAAAGGACGATGAGCCGGTACACGGCACTGATAGAAACAAGGACATAATTACCTTTTCAATGATTCGGTTTTAAACCCATAACCCATCTTTGATCTTTTGCGTTAAATAATTCTAGTTCAACACATTAATGCTTGTACAATATGCGTGAGCAAATATCATAAAGAAATCCCATCAGCAAAAATGTGTGCCTTACCCCAATATACCAAAGAGGGAGAGTTGTGATAAAGGAGAATGGTATGTGTACAGGAATTTGTTATATTGATGGGGCATTTCTATGAGGTTATATTGATAAGCAACTCCCATAATCAATTCTAACAGGAATCTACCCCCCCCCCCCACCAGACTACTTTGAAATAGTTTAGCACAGTATTGTGAGCTTTATAGCTGTGGATTTATACCTTCAAACATATCACAACCATTATGAGCTCCTCGAGGAAAGGGCATTAAAGGGCCACTACCACCAAAAAGTGAAATGTCCTTATTGTGTTTATTTTATGTTGCTGATATCTTACATGTGCTTTGTTTTGCTCTTGTATGTTTAGTGAAGAGAATATTTTACTCTCTTTATGTGTCACTTGGTGCATCCATTGCGTCGTTGTTTGTGTTGTAAATTTCCCCCCACAGTATCTTTACTTCACTTGCTCTTCGCTCTGTGGCAATGGCCATAGAATGGAACAAATGGGTCAATCACGATCTCAAATCTTTAAAACTTACAGGTCTATTCAAAGAAAGGTGTAACTCAGGAGAATGACTGGAGAAATGAAAATTCTAGGTCAAAATAGCCAAACCAGAAAAATTCTCCCATTTATCTCACTTTCCAAATCAGCAATTTGGTCTAGATTGTTCTCTTCTCCTGCCAATTTACCTGGTTTTAACCTTTTTTTCAATAGACCTGATAGTGTATTGTGTGGGGTGTATTCCAAGGACATCAACTGGGGTAGATTAGAAGTTTTTTAAGATCCCTGATTTATCTCATTCAGCTGTCAACTCTTATCTCAAGTAGCCTGAAGAACAATAGCCCCCTTCTGACTAATCTCAATATCCCTCCTCTATCTCAATAAACTGTTAAATACTGTAGATTAGATAAACCACAGAAGGAAAGAAAACCCCTTAGGTAAATGTTGCTTCATGGGGGGGGGGGAATCGACAAAATAGTAGGGAGATAAACTAATTTTATTTATCCTTTTTACATGCAGTTACTTCATAAAAAGAAAAAACAGCAGCATGTGTTTTATAAGGTGGTTTTGTTTGTAATGTACAAGTAATCTATTTACAGCTTGCGGAAGTGGTAGTGTCCCTTTAAGAGTAGAGAAACAGAGCAGAGTGTTAGTGACCAAACTATAAAAAGTACACTTGAATAACCCAAGTTTCTTTCTATTAATAGTTTTCTTTTTTTAAAAAATACAGGAGTGCACACACGAGACTGATATTTGTGCCACATTATTTCCTAGTATAGGAAGAAACTGTGGTCTGATCTTAAAGTTGTGTGAAAGCAGATGCAGCAAGAAAAGCCACAACATAATCCATTGTTTAAGTAGACTTTGGTGATGCTGCTGCTTCAGTGGACTTCATTGGTGCATTTGCTTCATTTAAACAATGGCACCATCGTTGTTTAAAAGTCTGCAATTTTTTGTGTTTATAATTAGGGCTAGAGTTAGGATTAATTTTAAGGTTACTGTTAATTTTAGGTTTACAGTTAGTATTAGGGTTGGGGTTAAGAGTTAGGATTAGAATTAGGAATAGTTTTAGGGTAGGGTTAGTTTTAGAGTTAAATTTAGGTTTACAGTTAGTATTAGGGCTGGGGTTAAGAGTTAGGATTAGTTTTAGGATTAGAATTAGGAATAGTTTTAGGGTAGGGTTAGTTTCAGAGTTAAATTTAGGTTTACAGAGTTGGGGTCAGCGTTGGGGTTAGTTTTAGAATTTGGGTTAGCTTTAGGCTTAGGGTTAGAATTAGGGTAGGGTTAAATTTAGGTATACAGTTAGTATTAGGGTTGGGGTTAGAGTTAGGATTAGTTTTAGGAATAGGTTTAGGGTAGGGTTAGTTTTAGAGTTAAATTTAGGTTTACAGTTAGTATTAGGCTCAGAGTTGGGGTTAGCTTTGGGGTTTGGTTAGGTTTAGGGTTAGAATTAGGGTAGGGTTAGTTTTAGGGTTAAGTTTAGGTTTACAGTTAGTATTAGGGTTGGGGTTAGTTATAGAATTAGGATTAGGTTTAGGGTTAGGGATAGTTTTAGGATCGGGTTAGTTTTAGGGTTAAGTTTAGGTTTACAGTTAGTATTAGGGTTAATTTTAGAATTAGGGTTAGGTTTTGGGGTTAGGGATAGTTTTAGGGTAGGGTTAGTTTTAGGGCTAAATTTAGGGTTAGGTTTGGAACTAGGGTTAAGATTGGGTTTAAATTTAAAGTCTGACATTTTTACTAAATTTTGTATCACTGTCTACATATGTTATATACACTTTTCTAATACCTTTATTTAAATAGACTTCAGCAGGGCAATTTTTAGCAGTCAACGACACTGTGAAAAACCTTTTAAACAACTGAAGTGCTGTTGTTTCAACACATTTTGCCAGGGCCATGCAAAAAAGTTTTTTCCTACAGCTATTTTATTGCTGCAACTTGTTTCACACGTGATAGTGAACCAAATCTGTAATGGCAAGACCTTGATTTAGGTAAGTAATGAGAGCTATTTTACAGGTCTATTTAAAGAAAGGTGAAACTCGGAGAATGACTGAAGAAGTAAAAATTCTAGGTCAAAAGAGCCAAACCAGAAAAATTCTCCCATTTATCTCACTTTCCAAATCGGTTATTTAGTCTAGATTGTTCTCTTCTCCCGATTTTCACCTTTCTCTGAATAGCCCTGTTAGTTTAATTATCAGCTTCTACATTTTTGGACTAAACAATATTATAGTCAGTCTACAAACCAAAATCTCGACACACAAGTATCACCTGTATGAGGCCATCTCGGCTGGGAATAGACGATCGTAAGATTGCGTCTACGGGCCACCAGCTTCCGTTTAAATAAACTGCCAGAACTGAGAACACAGACAGTGTATAAACACACTGCAAATACAGTGGGTGAATAAAAACGGGATGTTAAAATAAATAGGCTGCTAGTAGGAAGGTATACTTCTGAAGCAGTAGAGGTGAAGTAAGAAAGCCACCACCATTTAGTAAAAAAAGGTAGTAAACAAAATCATGATTATCACAAATTTTTCAATGCATTGTGAAATTGCTTCACTGGTAAAGTATTTTAAAGTGGTCTTATGATTTATATATATTTTTCAAAGCAGATAGACAAAAGATGGCTAAAGAAAACAGGATTATTACAATGTACACAATAATTAACAGTCTACACTAATTAGCGACTGGCATTAAAATGACACAGCAGGTTTGCATACTTGATACATCTTGGTAAATGAAAGCCCAAGTCCATTTAAATTTAACTTTTTCTGAGCCAGGATGAACATGATGCAGACGATATGCTCATCACATCAAACTGCGATAAGTTTCATATATCAAATTTAAAGAAGCTGATAACAACATTCACTTAAACATTTTTGTTAAGGAAATGTTGTTAGTATACTTTCTTTCTATTTTTTATTTTTAATGACTCTGTTACCATTTTGAACAGCCAATTACATAGTATTAATAAAAAATGTCATGTTTTGTCACATGTTCTAATTGAATTCTGTCAGTATCTTTTTAGGTGTCCTTTGTTTGATCTTTGTTTTCCTGAAGCATATGTACCAAATGAGCCTCTAGTCTGCAGATTCAGAGCTTGCTCGAATATTAAAGGGTTGAGACTGCAGTGAGTTGAGATTATGTATTGACGGGGTGAGACTTTTCTTCCCTCAAATTTGGAATCCTTCTTTTATTGGGAAGTTATCAGGCCAAAAGATTATGCGGCTACCCAAAGAATGAATGCCATCAGAACAACTGTTAGGTCCTCCAATGTTTCCATATGGGCTCCTGTCACTGGTCACTGGATAAAGGCCTCTCTGGGAATTAGCTCATAGGATAGGTCACTTTCTGGAAAAAAGTTGACTTTTCCAACTGTTCCATTTAGTTTACGCATACATCCAATGAGGTTGGCAAACCCCATCGCCTCCCACTCTTCAAGACTGTATGAATGCTACTTGGCAACAGTTCTCATATCTATAATATACACCTATCAATCTAGGCCACCTTTTACTCAAAATAGGAAGAGAGTCTGGTGGAGGGACCAGAGTAAAAGGAGTTGGGAGACATTCATCACTGACTGACGGGCTGTTAGTAATTGGATTAGTGAAGGGAGTAACAAAGTTTTATCTAAATGGTGTCTCCATTCTATGCACATTTACTGTATGCATCAAATGTCTCTTCAAATTAGTTGCTGAGGCTATGGGTTCCTATCTTCACATGTGGGGGTCTTGCCCTTGACCATACCTGTTTGAAGATGGCTCAAGCTGAGGCAAAGGTCCTTCAGATGACCTTTCTCTCTAAGCTTTTGTCAGCGCTCATGAACAAGCCTACTCTCCTATCCAAGAGTGCCATTAAGCTCATTTGGCAAGCATGTGAAGCAGAACTGTGTGTATCCAAGTGATGGAAAGAACACATCCCTGAATTACTGCATGTGGAAGTTATCATCAAGTAAAACATCTCAATCAAATGGAACCCTGCAGAGAATCATGAAACATCCACAGTCTCCTGCCAAGTCTGTGGTCTCTGGATATTTGCCTAACTAGATCTGTAAGAGCACACAGATGTCAGCAGGATTAAACTAGGGATGTGCGTTTCGGGTTTTCGGAATTTCTGAATTTTCACGAAATTTCCTGATTCGTGTTTTCGGATGCGGCCGATTTTCTGAAAATTTTTAGATCCGAAAATGGCAGATCCGAAAAGTTTTCCGAGCCGAAACTAAATATTTTCGGAATTTTCGAATGTACTTGAAATGTGTCAAATCGAAATTTATTGCTTTGAAACGAGGAGAACAGACGTTCCGAAAAAACGAAAATTTCCGAAAATACGAAAAGTCGATACAAAAAACGAGCTAAGTGACACGAAAATACGAAAAATGGTTGAAATTCCGAAAAAATGTACGCGAAAAACGAGTTGAGCCGAACCGAATCGAAACAGAAATCGGTCGAAACGAGCCGAATCGAAAAGTTTAAAAATCCGAAAAATCAAATCGAATCGAACCGAAAAAAAAAATCGGTGCACAAGCCTAGATTAAACATCTTCCCATCTTGTTGATCCCATAACTCTCCTGGACCAGGAGGTGGCCACTTTTCCTTCCTCCCTCCTTTTTTTCTCTCTTCCTCTTCCTTTTTTAACCCATCTATCATGCTGTCCCTTTTCCTGTGAGTTGTACTCCTTGTTATGTTTATTTATTTTACTTTGCCTAGATTCCTTTGTTGTACATATGTGTAAAAATATGCAATAAAAGACTGCCGTAAAATTCACATTATCATTGTTTGGTTTAATATATGTGTGTAATAAATATATATTTTTTAGGTAACAGAGCCAGGTGAATAAAAGTCGAGGAATCTTAGACATTCCTGTTGCAATGTCGTATGGACACTGAGGCTCCTATGTCTAACCTGTCAGGAATAAAATAATTAAACCTGTTAGTAGGCAATTGTAAATACACAAATTAACTCACAGGATTGGAAATACATATATACATACATATATACACACACACTGATCAACCACAACATTAAACCCAATGACAGGTGAAGAGTATAACTTTGATTATATGGCTACAATGGCAGCTGTGGGTGGGATATGTATTGGCAGCAAATGAACAGTCAGTTCTTGAATTTCATGTGTTGGAAGCAGGAAAAATGGGCAAGCGAAAAGATGTGCGAGACTTTGACAAAGGCCAAATAGTAATGGCTAGGCAACTGGGAGAGAGAACCTCCAAAACAGCAAGTCTTGTGGAGCGTTCCCAGTATGCAGTGTTTAGTATCTACCAAAAGTGGTGCAAGGAAGGACAACTGGTAAACCGGCGTCAGGATCATGGACACCCAAGGTTCATTGATTCCCGTCTGGTCCAATCACAAAGAAGAGCTACTGTAGCTCAAATTGCTGAAAAACATCATGCTGGCCATGACAGAAAAGTGTCAGAGCACACTTGACACATACCACCTACCTAGAGATTGTTCTAGACCATATACAGCCCTGATTGCAATGGCCTCTTTCAGCAGGATAATGCACCCCACCACACTGAAGAAAAAAAAACTGTTCAGGAATGGTTGAGGAACAGGACAAAGATTTCAAGGTGTTGCCCTGGCCTCCAAATTCCCCAGATCTTAAACCATTGAGAATCTGTGAGATGTGCTGGAACAACAAATCGGATCTCAGTTGTGAGGCCCCACCTCACAACTTGCAGGACTTAAAAGATCTGCCGCGGATGTTTTAGTGCCAGTTACACCAGGAAACATTGAGGTCTTGTGGAGTCCATGCCTCAACGTGTCAGAGCTAGTTTGGCAGCACGAGCAGGGCCGGATTAACATAGGGGCAGATGGAGCAGCAGCTCCAGGCCCATGCCTCAGAATAGGCCCATAGAAAAATAACTATGTCTGCATTTGGACCCATGTATCACCAACTCCATAGCAGCTACAGGGTCAAGTGAGCATGCCCTTTCCAATGATACCAAACATGACCAGGTTTTAAGTAAAAAAGACAAAATAATAAATATTTACTTTTTCTTTACAACAGTAATATTTTCACTTTTCAATTGTAAAGTAAACAGTGATGCTGCACTAACTAACCATCACATTTCTCATGTCACCAAGAAGTGTGGAGGTGATGGGTGATGGTACAATCCATTGTTACAAATTGTTACATCAAAAACCTAAACCGCCGCACTGCAACGAAGAGCAGTGCTAGGAACTTTGAACCCCTGCGTCACTAATCTTTACACCTCACAAGGTCAAGTGGGTGTCATTGGACAGGGCAGAGTCTGGCCTTTGCATTAATCTCAAACCTGACTAAGTAAAATATAAAAGAAAAGATTTTTTATTTATTTATTTTTAGTTCCAAAGCGATGGCATTGTCCATTTGTCACGTACAAAATGAGCAATACCACTGCCATTACTCTATATTTGTGCATCGCTTGAACATAAAGAAAAGTAAATTTTAAGGATTTTTTCCCACTGGTATTCATACTGTTGTATTGGATATCATTGAATTTGCACATTTTGTACATTCGGACACTGTTGCACTTTATAGACTCTCTTATACCCATCGCACTGCTGGAATTTTATATATTGTTGCACTTTACTGTGTTCTATGGCACATTGCACTTTTATATGTGTACATTGATTGAATATTTGTCACCTTAAGATTGAAGCACTTTAAGACTGAAGCACTTTATGTTTGATATAACTCTTTGCTGAGGTCTACCTTTAAATCTATTTTTGATGCGCTACAAAGGTTCTATCTATAAAAATATTTTTATTTAATTGAATAAATGAAGTGGCCATGGTGTAATGTGTAAAATGTTATTAATCATTCACTTAATGCCATCATGTCAAATCTGTGGGGCGGGGGTTCACGACTTTAAATTTATGGCATATCGACACTAGATATCGGCAGTGGCGTCACTGGGGTTGGCGTCACCCGGTGCGGTAACTTATGGTGTCACCCCCCCCCCGTGTTTTACAGATTTTTTTTAACTACTCTTACTCCTAAATCAGTACTCCCAAATAACACTGAATGCTCATACACACAGCGCACATTACTGTGAGGTTTATTGCTGCAGAGCTCTCTCATATGCTCACACAAATTTTTGCCAACTGCCAGCAAGTACGGTGCCTGTTCGAAGGCAGTGAAAGCACACATGGATATATATTGCCCCCAGCAGCTCTGGATATATTGCCCCCAGCAGCTCATCCATGGATATATATTGCCCCCAGCTCACATATAGATATATTGCCCCAGTTCACAATTATATATTGCCCCCAGCAGCTCACCCATGGATATATATTGCCCCAGCTCACATATGGATATATTGCGCCTCAGCTCACATATGGATATATTGTGCCTCAGCTTACACATGGATATATTGCCCCAGACCAGCTCACACATGGATATTGCCCCAGCTCTCATGGATATGCCCCCAACACACATGGATACTGCCCCCAGTACACATGGATAATGCCCCAGCTCACATGGATATGCCCCAGCAGCTCTCATGGATATTGTCCCAGCTCCTCTCATGGATTTTGCCCCAGCTCCTCAAGAATTTCGCCCCAGCTCCTCTCATGGATTTTGCCCCAGCTCCTCTCATGGATATACTGCCCCAGCTGCTCTCATGGATAATGCCCCAGCTCCTCTCATGGATTTTGCCCCAGCTCCTCTCATGGATTTTGCCCCAGCTCCTCTCATGGATATACTGCCCCAGCTCCTCTCATGGATTTTGCCCCAGCTCCTCTAATGGCTATGCCCCCAGCTCATCTCATTGATATTGCCCCAGCTCATGGATAATGCCCCAGCTCATGGATATTGCCCCAGCTCATGGATACTGCCCCAGCTCATGGATACTGCCCCAGCAGCTCATGGATATACCCCAGCAGCTCATGGATATGCCCCAGCTCATGGATAAGCCCCAGCTCATGGATTTGTCCCCAGCTCATGGATTTGCCCCCAGCTCATGGATACTGCCCCAGCTCATGGATACTGCCCCAGCTCATGGATTTGACCCAGCTCATGGATATGCCCCAGCTCATGGATATGCCCCAGCTCATACATGAATTTGCCCCAGCTCATGGATTTGCCCCAGCTCATGGATACTGCCCCCAGCTCATGTATAATGCCCCAGCTCATGGATAATGCCCCAGCTCATGGATACTGCCCCAGCTCATGGATAATGCCCCAGCTCATGGATAATGCCCCAGCTCATGGATACTGCCCCAGCTCATGGATATTGCACCCAGCTCATGAATACTGCCCCCAGCTCATGGATATGCCCCAGTTTATGGATACTGCCCCAGCTCATGGATATGCCCAAGCTCAAACATGGATTTGCCCCAGCTCATGGATACTGCCCCAGCTCATGGATTTGCCCCAGCTCATGGATTTACCCCAGCTCATGGATATGCCCCAGCTCATACATGGATATGCCCCAGCTCATACATGGATTTGCCCCAGCTCATGGATTTGCCCCAGCTCATGGAGAATGCCCCAGCTCATGGATACTGCCCCAGCTCATGGATTTGACCCAGCTCATGGATATGCCCCAGCTCATGGATATGCCCCAGCTCATACATGAATTTGCCCCAGCTCATGGATTTGCCCCAGCTCATGGATACTGCCCCCAGCTCATGTATAATGCCCCAGCTCATGGATAATGCCCCAGCTCATGGATACTGCCCCAGCTCATGGATAATGCCCCAGCTCATGGATATGCCCCAGCTCATGGATACTGCCCCAGCTCATGGATATTGCACCCAGCTCATGAATACTGCCCCCAGCTCATGGATATGCCCCAGTTTATGGATACTGCCCCAGCTCATGGATATGCCCAAGCTCAAACATGGATTTGCCCCAGCTCATGGATACTGCCCCAGCTCATGGATTTGCCCCAGCTCATGGATTTACCCCAGCTCATGGATATGCCCCAGCTCATACATGGATATGCCCCAGCTCATACATGGATTTGCCCCAGCTCATGGATTTGCCCCAGCTCATGGAGAATGCCCCAGCTCATGGATACTGCCCCAGCTCATGGATACTGCCCCAGCTCAAACATGGATATGCCCCAGCTCATGGATATGCCCCAGCTCAAACATGGATTTGCCCCAGCTCATGGATTTTCCCCAGCTCATGGATATGCCCCAGCTCATGGATTTGACCCAGCTCATGGATATGCCCCAGCTCATGGATATGCCCCAGCTCAAACATGGATATGCCCCAGCTCATGGATATGCCCCAGCTCAAACATGGATTTGCCCCAGCTCATGGATCTGCCCCAGCTCATGGATACTGCCCCAGCTCATGGATACTGCCCCAGCTCAAACATGGATTTGCCCCAGCTCAAACATGAATTTGCCCCAGCTCATGGATTTTCCCCAGCTCATGGATATGCCCCAGCTCATGGATTTGACCCAGCTCATGGATATGCCCCAGCTCATGGATATGCCCCAGCTCATGGATATGCCCCAGCTCATACATGGATTTGCCACAGCTCATGGATTTGCCCCAGCTCATGGATAATGCCCCCAGCTCATGGATACTGCCCCAGCTCATGGATATGCTCCAGCTCATGGATACTGCCCCAGCTCATGGATATGCCCCAGCTCATGGATTTGCCCCAGCTCATGGATATGCCCCAGCTCATGGATATGTCCCAGCTCATGGATAATGCCCCAGCTCATGGAGAATGCCCCAGCTCATGGATATGCCCCAGCTCAAACATGGATTTGCCCCAGCTCATGGATATGCCCCAGCTCATGGATACTGCCCCAGCTCATGGATTTGCCCCAGCTCATGGATATGCCCCAGCTCATGGATATGTCCCAGCTCATGGATAATGCCCCAGCTCATGGAGAATGCCCCAGCTCATGGATATGCCCCAGCTCAAACATGGATTTGCCCCAGCTCATGGATATGCCCCAGCTCATGGATACTGCCCCAGCTCATGGATATGCCCCAGCTCATGGATACTGCCCCAGCTCATGGATATGCCCCAGCTCATGGATACTGCCCCAGCTTATGGATTTGCCCCAGCTCATGGATTTGCCCCAGCTCATGGATATGCCCCAGCTCATGGATAATGTCCCAGCTCATGGAGAATGCCCCAGCTCATGGAGAATGCCCCATCTCATGGATATGCCCCAGCTCAAACATGGATTTGCCCCAGCTCATGGATTTGCCCCAGCTCATTGATACTGCCCCAGCTCATGGATTTGCCCCAGCTCATGGATATGCCCCAGCTCATGGATTTGCCCCAGCTCATGGATTTACCCCAGCTCATGGATATGCCCCAGCTCAAACATGGATTTGCCCCAGCTCATGGATTTGCCCAAGCTCATGGATATGCCCCAGCTCAAAACATGGATATGCCCCAGCTCATGGATATGCCCCAGCTCATGGATAATGGCCCAGCACATGGATAATGCCCCAGCTCAAACATGGATATGCCCCAGCTCAAACATGGATATGCCCCAGCTCAAACATGGATATGCCCCAGCTCATGGAAATGCCCCAGCTCATGGATATGCCCCAGCTCATGGATTTTCCCCAGCTTTTGGAAATGCCCCAGCTCATGGATATGCCCCAGCTCATGGATATGCCCCAGCTCATGGAAATGCCCCAGCTCATGGATATGCCCCAGCTCATGGATATGCCCCAGCTCATGGAAATGCCCCAGCTCATGGAAATGCCCCAGCTCATGGAAATGCCCCAGCTCATGGATTTGCCACAGCTCATGGATATGCCCCAGCTCATGGATATGCCCCAGCTCATGGATAATGGCCCAGCACATGGATACTGCCCCAGCTCATGGATAATGGCCCAGCACATGGATACTGCCCCTAGCTCACCTCCTCCTGGCCGCGTGTTCGCTCCCTCTGTGCGTCCGGCGGCGCGCAGCTTGGGCGCTCGCCTGGGGGAGCCACGTGACCAGCCGCGATTGGCTGGTGATGTGTTTCCTCCAGGCGAGCGCCGAAGCTGCATGCTTCGGACGCTCGCAGGGAGCGAATACGCGGCGGAGGGTGAGACACCCGCCCTTAGGGTGACGGTGTCACCCTAAGGGCGGGTGTCACCTGGTGCGGGCCGCACCCCCCGCCCCCACGTTACGACGCCACTGGATATCGGCTATCAGCTAGAAAGGCAGCCAATATAGGAATCGGCCCTGAAAAAATGATATCGATCTATGCTTACTGCACATGTCACATACTATTGCACATGTCATAACACTAGGGTGATTTTTGTATTATTCTATGTTATTAATATTATCTATACTGTATCAACATATCCTGCAAAGCTCACATGAAGATGATGTAGCAGTAATGTTATTGTAAAACAAATAAACATGAGATAAGTGTATTTAGATTAGCGCCCATGTGTCCAAAATATTGGATACGGACAATCAGTATCTTTGAGAATATTAATAGTAAATAGTAATTGCTTTTCGGTCATTCTGATAAATAATTTGTAAAATATTAAACAATTTTTTTTACATATAACTAAATGTTTTTAAAAAAATCCTAAATTGCAGCACGAGATTTCAACGTTATGTTGCTTAAAACACATGTGTTAAGCTGTCGATGACCAGAAGCAATATTCTTTACACTACCTGATTCTCTCTGCTTTGGATTCACCAACACAAGCATCTTCCCACAGTCTTCTTCACGATGCAACTGGATTTGTAGAATGCTACATCCATCTATTTTTACCTGAATAAGTTCAGTTTTGTAAAGAAAATTGACACGTGAGAAACGAATATCTGCTTATAAAGCCGGGTGTCACACAACAACATCAAAATAGTACATCTAAAAGGTCGATGTGATCTCAAGCAATGGAAACAAACAAGCACCGTCTATACGAATATAATAAGCAAGGGCTTGTTGTTCTGTTTCTTGCAGACTCTATCTGAAAGACTACAGAAGATTGAGTAAATTAGGAGGAAGTGAGCAAAACTGCAGCACATTTCATATTTGTTTCCAGCCCAAAGCTGTGTAAGGTGTTCCAATTTTTCTGTTCTTTTTCCATCCTACATCTGGGTACCAGGATAATTGCAACACTTTCAGGGTTATTCAGAGAAAGGTGAAACTCTGGAGAAGTGAAAATTCTAGGTCAAAATAGCCAAACCAGAAAAATTCTCCCATTTATCTCACTTTCCAAATCAGCCATTTTGACCTAGAATTTTCGCTTCTCCAAAAGTTCTCCAGAGTTTCACCTTTCTCTGAATAACCCTGTGAACTGTGAGTAATCTATTTGTCTCTCATCCATAGCACGGGGTGAGCTTCAGGAGCAGACAGAATATGCTACAACCACTACCTGTTCAAGTCAACACTTCTCTCACCTATTGTATGAGCAAAAGGAAGGATTAATAAAGTTGAGTGAATTTTTGTTTTCAACATATTTCAGCAGAACCAAATTGCCACGTGGATAAACTTTTGTTCGGCCAAAAGGGAATAACACATGGTTTGAATGAATCTCTTTTTCAGCGCCCAGTCTTTCAAAACATCTCTAAAACACATTAGTTTAGAGAAGCCTTTCAGCTAACTCCGTAATTCCCCCATTGTGTCTTTGATGACCCATCTCCCACACAGCCCCCATGCATATTCTCATACTTTGCATTTTACCCTCAACTGTGTGTCACCCCTCTCCATTTAGATTGAGAGCTCTTCAACAAGTTCCTCTTTTCCTATTGTTCATGTGTCGAACTAATTTGGAAATTTTATGTTTATTTTGTCCTACCTAGTGTTGGTGCTATAATATGATTGAAAGGGGGGGTGAGGATCCTGAGGACGAGCAACAGCACTAGTGGCCTGCTCTACGGTGGTGCCCGCTCAGGTCTCACAAGGTTTTAGCTTGTATGTGCCATTACAGGGACGAATGCTCCATATGCAAATCAGCCTGCTCTCACCCAAAAAGGGTGGCCAGTACTGATTGCCAAGGACGTCATCCCTGCACAAGAGATGCAGTAACCCCCGACGATCGTTTTGGCCTTGTTAGGCCTCGTCTGGAGGGTATAGCTGACACCCCTCTAGGCACATCAAGCAAGGGGTCCACGTCTGGATGACCCTGTAAACTTATAGTGAGAGAAAGGGGGGTTTGTGAGGATCCTGAGGACAAGCAACAGCACTAGTGGCCTGCTGTACGGTGGGGGCCGCTCAGGTCTCACAAGGTTTTAGCTTGTTTGTGCCATTACAGGATGAATGCTCCATATGCAAATCAGCCTGCTGTCGCCCAATGAGGGTGGCCAGTACTGATTGCCAAGGACGTCATCCGTGCACGAGAGGTGCAATATAATATGATTGTACTGGTTGTAGGAATATGCCCAGAACTTGCACCTGACTACATGCAATAACATTCTTCTAGTCACCTCCATATAGTATGTGCCTCAGTTCCACTGTGAATCAAAAACAAAATGATGTGAGAGTAACTTCAAGGCCTGTGTAGTGTCTACAGACTTTACAGTTCCAGTATTGACATTAATTTGCTTTAGTCTATCTCTTGCTTAAAAACAGATATGTCAAAGCAGGTTCTGTAGGATGAACCATCAGCCATATCCACAGGATCCCTTACACGCAACAATACAGTTAAGGATATACATTTTCATTTTAACTGATTAAAATGAAAACATGTCTGTTTACGATCCCCCGTCCTTACGTGTAATAGAATATGGATGCTGTGCCGTGATACCCTAACAATGTTACAACAATGGTTTCAGTATCCTCGATGCATGCAGAAATAAGGGAGCTTCAGTGGGATTGGTCAAACCTCTCGACAAGAACACATGGATGCATCTCCTCTAGCTGCAATTTCCTGGCTTGTTTAAGCTATCAGTGGGGCCTCAGGAACTGCTAATGGTGAATATGTGGTGGGAGCAGAGGTAACGCGAAGGTCAAACGCAGGAAATTGCTATCAGTACACGATAGAATTAAATTGACTGAAAACATTGGTAGAATGTTTACATGACTGTCAATTTAATACTCGTAGAAGAAAATACATAAACTGCAACTGAAATAGATAACTTGCCCACTATTTCTAGGATTATTTGTTCCTTCTACTATACAGCAAAGGTTTTGAGATAATAAAGGTGGGGTGAGCCCATAGAGACAACTACTGTCAGGGTTATTCAGAGAGAGGTGAAAGCCAGGAGTATGACTGGAGAAGTGAAAATTCTAGGTCAAAATAGCCAAACCAGAAAAATTCTCCCATTTATCTCACTTTTCAAATCAGCTACTTTGACCTAGAATTTTCACTTCTCCAGGTATTCTCCTGGTTTTCACCGCTCTCTGAATAACCCTGTGTGTGTTTTTTTTATTCTAAATCACTGGAAATTACTGATGCTGACCCTTTTCCTTTTGGACACATACTTACAGAAAATTGGACATTTTTAAAAATAGTGAGTTACACACAATAAGATGACATTTGGCATATTTTAGGGGTTGTTTTCCATAGGTCACTTTCGCTAGTTGGATAAATACTTGAAACGTATGGAAATTTAAAACTCATGCGGTAGTGGTACCAGACAGACACCAGAGGGCACTCAAAGTAAATAGTCTGACTAGTTCTATAAAATTATACTTTATAATGTATGGAGAGCAGCTGAAACAAAGGATTCCACCGAGCTTATAGACATGTAGAATATCTCAATATTAATAATAGTATATGGAAACACCTGTGTGGAAAAAGAGGGAAAACAGAACAAAAGTAGAAAAAGTTTATGTTGGGTTTGACGTATGGTATACAGAAAATGATATACAATATATAAATGACCTGCAAGAAGCGCGAGGGGCATTGACCCAGCTATCTCTAGATGAAGTCAGCAGATCCATGCTCTGGTCCAAAAGATTTTACTATGAACACTCAAACAAAATGGACACCCCTATGGCGAGGAGGATAGCAGGCCTCCAGCGTCAGGGGGGCGTAGGAGCCCTGAGGGACGGGGCGGGAACTGTTCACAGATCCGCTTCTAAAATTAGGGATATTTTCACAACATTTTATGAGAAGATCTATAACCACTCCCCGCACGCGACCTCAGATAACCCAACCCATGTAGCTAATGTACAGCGGTTTCTGTCCGAGTTGGCTTTGCCGACCCTGACGGAGGCACAGGCTGCAACCCTGGGTGCGCCAATAGTTAGCGAGGAGGTGCGGATAGCCATAGGACTCATGCAACCAAACAAGGCCCCGGGTCCGGACGGACTCCCAGGACTTTACTATAAATCATTTCTGCCCATCTTACTCCCTCACCTTACCACAATGTGTAACTCTATTGTTACTATTCTTAAACCTGGGAAGGATCCTTTGGGCCCGGAGAATTACAGACCGATTTCCCTCCTTAATTTTGATATTAAAGTTTTAGCCAAAGTATTGGCTCTCAGGTTGAATGAGATCATACCAACTTTGATTCATGCTGACCAAGTGGGGTTTATCCCAGGCCGTCAAGCATACGATAACACCCGGAGGGCCTGTGACCTGGTTTGGCTTGCGCAGCGTTTGAGGGTACCAGCGGTGTTCCTGTCCCTGGATGCCGAAAAGGCCTTCGACAGGGTGGGCTGGGCTTATCTCTTCCAGGTGTTGACGCACCTGGGGTTCCCACAGGAGTTCACGTCCTCGATAGGAGTAATGTATGATACACCGGTGGCGCAGGTGGTGGTACCGGGTACGCCCCCTCGTCCTTTTCGCCTCACGAACGGCACTCGGCAGGGATGCCCCCTATCGCCGCTGTTGTTCGCGCTCTCCCTGGAGCCTCTGCTCTCGGCAATCCGTGCGGACCCGCTGATTGCGGGGGTTTCCTACAAGGGGGAAGACTATAAAGTCTCTGCGTATGCCGATGATGTCCTCCTATCCCTTACCTGCCCTGTTCCCTCGGTGGCGCGGCTATTGGAGGTGTTGGACCGGTTCTCGGGGGTGGCGGGGTACAAAATTAACATGACTAAGTCTACGGCTCTCCTTGTGGGGGCCTCGGAGGGGGACGCCGGGATTATGGAACATCGGCATGGTTTTTGCACAACTACAGAGTCCATATCGTACCTTGGTGTTCGGATCCCGGGGTCCCACTCGGAAATATTTACTCTTAACTATGCTCCATTGATACAATGTATAAAAAGTGATCTTGACCGATGGGCTAAACTGCATATTTCATGGTTGGGAAGGGTGCATTGTATCAAAATGAACGTTCTGCCTCGCCTCCTGAATCTTTTTCAAGCCCTTCCGATACTTGTGACGCAATCAGATCTAACGTCACTGCAGACTGCCATAGATGCTTTTGTGTGGGACAATAGGAGACATAGGGTGGCGAGGCAGACGTTGTTTAGACCTCGGGCAGCGGGAGGGATGGGGTTACCCGCTCTTCTTTCGTACTACAGAGCAGCACGGTTAGCCCAAATAGTGGCTTGGCACTCCCCAATGGGCGCAAGGAGATGGGTGGATCTGGAGTCTTCAATGATGTCACCGGATCTTCCACAATTTTGGCTCTGGACTTCCCCACCTTATCGTCTGGCACTACGCACGGAATGCCCGGCCATCGTAGCTGCAGTGAAAATATGGGATTCTGTCGCGGTTAAATGTGACCTTACAAGTTATCCGTCGCCACTAACTCCAATCTTGCGCAATGAGGAATTCCCCCCGGGCCTGCGCCCGCAGCCTTTTGGCCTGTTGGAGGATGCGGGTCTTCAGCGACTGGTGGATTTCTACCCTAAAGGAGCCCTCCTGCACTATCCGGATCTACAGAGCACACACTCTCTGCCTCCTTCTACATTTTTCCGATTTTTACAGATGAGGGACTTTGTCACCAAACCCCACCTCCGAGCCGCAGCACTCACCAAGCCTTCGTGGTTTGAGCGCTTGTGCCTTCAAGAACACTACCCCAAAGGCCTTATCTCCACAATATACTCCTCTATTACCTCGACCCTTGAATGGAAGGAATTGACATATATTAAAGCCTGGCATAACGACCTGGGGGAGGAACTGGAAGGCGATGAGTGGCTGGACATCTGGGAGGCAGCTAGGAGGTCCTCTATATGCACTACGCACCAGGAGCAATCTCTAAAAATGATATTCCGCTGGTACACCACCGCAGAGAAGCTTGTCAAAATGAAAGTGACTACCACTGATGTGTGTTGGAGACTGTGTGGCAATAAGGGAACCTTCCTGCACATGTGGTGGACATGCCCCCGCCTTAAACCACTATGGTCGAAACTACATTCTCTTGCCCAAGCCGTGCTGGAGAGAGAGATACCTTTTACGCCGACAGTTTTTCTCCTTGCGTCCCCCTTGGAGGACCTTTCCTTGCGCCAAAACAAACTACTTGCTAAAATGACGTTGGCAGGGTGCCGTGCCATTGCGGCAGAGTGGAGGGCATTGGAGCCCCCCCCCGCTTTGGCAGGGTGCTGGCTAATATCAGAGACGTGGCCCTTATGGATGAACTGTCGGCCAGAGTACACCACACTATGGATGCGTTTTCTAGATTGTGGGAGCCTTGGTTGAACCATGATGTTTAAATGATTTCCTACCTCCTGCTTGCAGGGGATGGAAGATTGGGGTTACCATGTTGTGACGGACGGGTCTTGGAAGGAATCTTTCTCCTCTCCTCTCTCTCCTCTTCCCCCCCTCTCTCTTTTTTTTTTCTTTTTCCCTTTCCTTTTTCCTTTCTCTCCTCCCTCTTCCCTTTAGGCCTTTTCTCTTCCTTCTTTTCTTCTCTGCTTTCTACACCCTTTTCCTTTCTTTCTCCTGTTTTTCCTCCCCAGTTTGTCTTTTGAGTGGATGTTGTGACAAGGTGGGGTGTATTATATCTTGCTGATGTGTACTAGCTACGGTTGTATCCTAGCACCCCCTGGAGTCGTTTATGGCTTATAAAACACAATAAAATATGTTTTAAAAAAAAAATATATATAAATGACAGGTTTTTATTCTCCCGAGAGGTGTTAGACATAGGGGGTTATTCAGACAGCACTGAAACGTCGCCGACATTTCAGTGCCCTCTTGTTCCCCGCACTTCGGGGAATCAAAGTTCCCCACCCTGCGGTGAATTCAGCATTCCCTGCAGGGTCCCCGGAGTGCAGGGAAAACCCGCCACACACCCACCAAAATCCCACCGAAAACCATGCCGGAAAAAACAGCCGAGCCACCGATCACAGAGCAGACCAGCCACCGGAAAAAGCCGACAAGCTGACAAACGGGGTAAAGACAAAAAACAGAACAATACGATTGAAAGTGTCAAAATTGGAACGCCGTTTGCAAAAAAACTACTGAACAAAAATGCCTGGAATTTACACATAAGGTCCTATCAATGATAAAAAAAGGTCTGTTACAGAAAAAAGAAAAAGCAGTTTTATATATTTTAAAAAAAAAAAACTCAATAGACTTTTTACTGCAGATTAAAATAATAAACAGTTTATTAGATATTGAATGATATTGGGAATAGTTTTAACAAGCCTATGGGATTCGCCTGAATAAACTTGCCGAATGAAAGCACCGAACAGCAGGGCATTTCAGCAACTTCACTGCTGTTCGGTGTTCTCTGAATAGATCATCCATTGCTTCTCTATGGGGGATTTCACTGCCTTCGAACAGGCACCTTACTTGCTGGCAGTTCACCAAAATTTGGCAAACTGCCTGCTCTCTGAATAGCTGAATGGCCCCAAAATGTCACCATAAGGGGAAATTCCCTGTTCGGTGACATTTTGGGGCCAGATGGGCTCTCTCTGAATAACCCCTAAAGTGTCTAGCGATGGATCCAATAAGCCCAACAATTTGCAATACAGAATGCTAAAACATACAACTGAGATACTTTACTATTCTGTTTGTGTAGATGCATTTTGCTCCTTGTTTGTACGGTGTTGCTGAATAGACCTTCAAGCTTATCTTACCTTCTCTCCTCCTAAACCATAGAAGTACTCATCAGCAGTTTCTTCGCGCTGTTGGATGATCTCTGCATAGCGTTTGGATGCTGTCTCCAGGACACATTGCGAATCTTCGGAGTTTAAGTAATCTACTGGGGATTTTTCACCTAGAAAAATACTTTGCATTTAGATACTGCACAATGGAGAGCGACAAGGAGAGTATCAGTGCACATGTAAACAACACGTAAAGATTCGTTATTCAGGATGTCTATGCTTTAAAAGGATTTTCACAGTGAAGAAAATATTCTCAAAATCAACTCAAGTTGTTCTGTCATCCAGGGGCAAAGTCTTAAAAATAAATTTGGGAATGCACCAAGATCCACCCCCCACCCCAAGTAACAATTGTCAATTTAAATATAAACTGCTCCCACACTCTAATTTGATATGGATATTATAATAAAGTTATAAAGGAGATGTGTTTTTGGGAATCATTATGACATTAATACAGTTAGAATTCCAGATTAGAGGTGCCCTAACATATACAAGGTTCCAAACACTGGAATTTTCAGATCCTTCTTGATTCTAGTAACACTCACCTTTCTGAAGCACCATACAGTTGCTGCCACTCTGAATCGCGGCACATACTGGGAACGTCTGTGCAGTCCCAGCATGTGACATGCTGCACAGACTGTGCATCATGCCCATAAAAAAAAAACCTGCACAGCGCTCCCAGTGTGTGTACCTACTGGTGGCTGCAGCAAGAAGCTCTACTGCTGCGATTCCTTTTCTCCCAGATATTGGGTTGTCACGGATTCTGAAATCCGGAAGAAATATGGCCAAAAAGTGGCCAGAAGTGGCCAAAATAGTGAAGAACAAAAAGACAGCATTCAATAATTATAAAACAACTCAGAGTGAAGAAGATAGGCAATCCTATAAGATTAGGCAGAAAGAGGCAAAGCAATTTATAAGGGCTTCCAAAGCACACGCAGAAGAGAAAATAGCTCAGTCAGTAAAAAAGGGGGACAAAACATTTTTTAGATACATAAACGAGAAAAGAAAAGTAAAACAAGGATTAGTTAGATTAAAAACAAAGGAAGGAAGGTATGTAGAAGAGGATAAAAGTCTCGCTGACTGCCTCAATGAATATTTTTGTTCAGTCTTTGCAGAAGAAAAGGAAGGAAAGGGACCTCAGTTAGGAGGAAACACTACCGAGACAATTACATATCAGTTTACAGAGGAGGAGGTTCTACAGCAGCTGTCTAAAGTAAAGACAAATAAGTCAATGGGGCCTGATGGGATCCACCCTAAATTATTAAAAGAGCTCAGTGATGTAATAGCAAAACCGTTAACAGATTTATTTAACCAATCCTTGCTAACGGGAGTCGTCCCAGAAGACTGGAAATTAGCAAATGTTGTGCCCATTCACAAGAAGGGTAGTAGGGAGGAATCTGGGAACTATAGGCCAGTTAGTCTTACGTCAGTAGTGGGGAAATTAATGGACACCATGTTAAAGGAAAGGATTGTTGAACATCTAAAAACACATAGATTACAGGATCAGAAACAACATGGGTTTACCTCAGGGAGATCATGCCAAACTAATCTTATTGATTTTTTTGATTGGGTAACAAAAATAATAGACACAGGTGGTGCAGTAGACATTGCTTATTTAGATTTCAGTAAGGCTTTTGATACTGTTCCGCATAGAAGGCTTATCAATAAATTGCAATCTTTGAGCTTGGATTCCAATATTGTTGAATGGATTAGGCAGTGGCTGAGTGACAGGCAACAAAGGGTTGTGGTAAATGGAGTTTATTCGGCACAAGGTCTTGTTACCAGTGGGGTACCTCAGGGGTCAGTACTTGGACCCATTCTATTTAATATTTTTATTAGTGATATTGCAGAAGGTATTAATGGAAAAGTATGTCTTTTTGCTGATGACACAAAGATTTGCAACAGGGTTGACGTTCCTGGAGGGATCAGCCAAATGACAAATGATTTAGGTAAACTAAAAAAATGGTCGGAGCTGTGGCAATTGAGTTTTAACGTGGATAAGTGCAAGATAATGCACCTGGGACGTAAAAACCCAAGGGCTGAATATAGAATATTTGATACAGTCCTAACCTCAACATCTGAGGAAAGGGATTTAGGGGTTATTATTTCAGAGGATCTAAAGGTAAGTAGTCAATGTAATAGAGCAGCAGGAAATGCTAGCAGAATGCTTGGTTGTGTAGGGAGAGGTATTAGCAGTAGGAAAAGGGAAGTGCTCATGCCACTGTACAGAGCACTGGTGAGACCTCACTTGGAGTACTGTGTGCAGTACTGGAGACCGTATCTCCAGAAGGATATAGACATCTTAGAGAGAGTTCAGAGAAGGGCTACTAAAATGGTGTACGGCTTGAAGGAGAAAAGTTACCAGGAAAGGCTTAATGATCTTAACATGTACAGCTTGGAAAAAAGACGAGACAGAGGAGATATGACAGAAACATTTAAATACGTAAAGGGAATCCACAAGGTAGAGGAAGGGAGTATATTTAAAAGGAAACAAAGTAGCAAAACAAGAGGACATAGTCTTAGATTAAAGGGGCAAAGGTTTAAAAGTAACATCAGAAAGCATTATTTTACTGAGAGGGTGGTGGATACATGGAACAGCCTTCCAGTTGAAGTGGTAGAGGCCAAAACAGTAATTGAATTTAAGCAAGCATGGGATAGGCATAAGGCTATCCTAAACAAAAGATAAATCCAGGTAAAGTATCCATGTAATTGGGCAGACTAGATGGGCCGAAAGGTTCTTATCTGCCGACATTTTCTATGTTTCTATGTTTCTATGTTTCTAAATATGATATCCGGAATGCTCGGGGTCGAGAGCATTCTGGATAAGGGTGCTAAACGTTTAAAAAACAAATATTTATGTTAAACTATATTAAGTTTATATCTGTTGACCACGATGACATGAGATGGCACAAAAAACAGATCACCTTTTCACTAAATGCGTACAAGGAAGGAACTTCAATAGGAGACCCATCACGTTGGCCATGAGAGAGCTGGAAAATGAAACATAGAAGATAAGAGAAAGAGGAAGAGACAAAAATAAAAGGAGGGAGGTGGGAAAAGAAAGAAAAATAAAGCCGGGTTGGTGGAGGAAAGTAGGGATGGGAGAAATGGGGAGACACAAGAAAGGACACGGGCGAGGGAATGTGGGATGTGAGGGATGGTATGATTCGCCACATTGTTCGGTTGCCCACAGGCAGACTCACAGGAGAGGCCCACCCAATGGCCCCACCACCCTGCCAATACTAGTCCCTCTCACCAGTGACATCCTCCCCAGCAAAGCCTTCATCATGTGAAGAAGAACTGAGGCCTTGCTCTTTGGGCCCATCCACTCCATCAACTGCCTCAAGTTCCAACTGCAGTTACGCAGTGTACCAAAATTAGGGCATTGGAACTCTCCCACCAAACCACCACTCTGCCAACTATGCTGCACTCTGTCCTGGCTAAGAGGCTGGAGCTCACTAAATGCGGACATCAGATTTGCTGCTCAGAAGGCCAGATGTACCTTTGCCCTGTAGGAGAGCAAATCGGGTAGGTGGTTCGGGGAAACAAAAATAAAACATTTTTAAAATCTGTTTCTCTGTGTGCTCACATCGAACGAAGGGGCAGAATCTGTTGCCTTAAAATAAAGCAAAAATGGAGCAGAATGTTAGGACAGCACAATGGAACCAGAAGGGATATTACAGGAGCAGCCTGATTTGAGAGTAGGTACAGGCTTCAAAGCACAAAATAACAAATATGCAGAAGCATTGATTTAGGGGAAAACACCCTTAAGTGTGCAGCACCCTGGAGCATGCATAAGTAAAACCAACAGCTTGGGCGTTTACACAGTGTACAAGAGGAGAGGCTGTATGACTTGTTTTCACCTTGATGAGCTGGAGACATAATGTCGCCTGGAGACCTAAAGACAAATAGGTTTTCCAAAAGTCCATTTTCATAATCCCAATTTAAAAAGGTAGTGCTTGCTTCTATACACAATTACAACTCTTTTTTTTGTATTCACAATTTTTTATTTGGTAAATATGTCAGCTAATAATCAAAGAGAGACGGCCTCGCAGGGCCTCACAGAATTAACGACAATGGCGCAGCGTGAAAAAATAATAGACTATAGACAAATAGACAGCTATAAACATCCACTACAATGAGGGAGGGGAGGGAGAAACTAGGGGTAGTAGCAAAGGCCAGGATTGTGCCTTCCCTGGTAAAAATCCCGCTAGGCCAAAGGACCGTGGGAGACCAAGAGGGGTATATGGCACAAGGCCAGGACACTCGGGGGCCATGAAGAAACCCAGAGAAACCCGTATACACCACAAAACAAAAAAGGAAACATAAAAATAATAGTCTCATCAAAAAAGGGCAAGTAGCAAGCAAAGAAGTCCTCATAAAAAAGTACAGGGGGGGATCTTCCCCGGATGAGGGGTCTCATCAGAAAGGGAAAAAGACATATCCGTCAGAGAAGGGGCAACAAAAAGCGTCTCTGAGTATCTTCAGCCGGGTAGCGGCAACAAAAGGTCAGTTAGAGTAGAAAAACAGAGTCCTCAGCACAGGGGGGTGGCATCCCCGAATGGGGGATCTCGTCAAAAGAAAAGCATTAACAAGTATAACACAGGTCTGGCATCAAAAGTGTGGCTGGTAAGCCGATCCATCTGAAGTCCAGCATAAAGGCCTCAGCCAGTGTCACGGAACAGCAGCGGCCAGATCCCAAGCCCAGCTTCGTCGAGTGGGCCCAAAGAGTCAGCCCAACCAGGCCCGGCGACTGGGTGCAACCTGCTCGACTCCAACAGCGCTCCGCGAGGCCCACCCTGCCCCACCGCAGACACAGCAACGGCCACATCACAAAGCCCAGGTAGGCTCTTCAGCCCACCGGCCGACAGGCTCCCAGGGATCAGTCGTGGCCCCAGCACAGTGGGAATAACGGCGAACCGTACAAGGTCCTCCGCCCCTCTGTCAAGCTCTTCAGGCTGCCACACCCCGTCCACTTCACCCTCCGGGATACCGACTTCTATCACGAGGACGACAGCCCCATCCCGCAGATCATACGCAGCATCACTGGGATGGATGGCCTCGTCCGAAGCCTCCAACTCCCCGCAGCTCTAGTCAATGTCCACATCAGCCGATCGGCAATCTGCAGCCGAGAAGGAGGGAATCTCTGGCTCCCCGAATCCTTCCGCACTTGGGGCCGATGACACTTGGCAACTCCGCAATGCCGCCATCATCCGGTGCCACGCACCTCTGGTGAGCGGGGCCTCACTGTCCTCCTTAGCCAGTATCAACAGGCAAGCCTCCAGGCCTGAAAACATGCCAGTGGGGGAGGGGATCCGTCCCACCTCCCTGCCAGTCCATCCTCCTCTCCCGTAAAATGGTCAGCTGGATCGACCGGGAGATGTCGGCCCACCATTTCCTCGGTCCTCAACAGGATCTTGTTCCAGGATGAGGCAGCAGGGCTGCCGCCAACAATGTCTCTTGTCTGGAGGGGGGACCTAACGGGCTCAGGACAGTTCAGTACTGGTGGCCAGCCATACCAGGACCTCTAATTTAAGCAGGCATGTGTAATGCAGGGTTTGGATCCCCTGTGAAGTGTGTGTATGGAACCCAATGGCAAGCTATAGATAAGGAAATCAGGAGACGATGGAGAGTTAAGTAATCTTTTAGTGAACCATGAATAGTAGCTGAAGTCCAGAAAATAATACAGTCAAAAGGTTGGAGTGGAATTCGTAAACAAAGTCCCAGAAAGAACAACGGATAATAACGAGGATGATGGCGTGGTCAATGGTACAATCCGGGTCGAAGGGTGTAGAAGGCGGCGTAATCGTTGGCACAGTCCGGGTCGAAGGGTTGGAGAAGGCGAAGTAGTCGGTGGCACAATCCGGGTCGAAGGGTTGAAGAAGGCGGCGTAGTCGGTGGCACAATCCGGGTCGAAGGTTGAAGAAGGCAGCGTAGTCGGTGGCACAATCCGGGTCGAAGGTTGAAGAGGGCAGCGTAGTCGGTGGCACAATCCGGGTCAAAGGTTGAAGAAGGTGGTGTAGTCGGTGGCACAATCCGGGTCGAAGGTTGAAGAGGGCAGCGTAGTCGGTGGCACAATCCGGTCGAAGGTTGAAGAAGGTGGCGTAGTCGGTGGCACAATCCGGGTCGAAGGTTGAAGAGGGCAGCGTAGTCGGTGGCACAATCCGGGTCAAAGGGTTGAAGAAGGTGGCGTAGTCGGTGGCACAATCCAGGTCGAAGGGTCAGAAGATACGTGATCAAGGAATACGAGGAGCACTAGGAAAACTGAGGCGGAAGGCACAGTAGAACCTGGATAATGTGCTGGGAAGGAAGGCGGTTTTAAATAGGGTTCATGGAATCATGAAAATACCTCTCACCTGGATATTGTGGGTGGAGTTGAGGTACCTGGATTTTTGGTAGGTCAATGGGAGGCATTCGAGGATCTCCAGAACAGGTGTCACGCAGTACCCTTAATCGGCCAGCCGAGGGCGCCAGAGTACCTGGTTTTACACTACATAGGAGGGTTTGTTCTCGCGCGTGCGCACTTTCCTTTTCAGAGCTCGGATTCAGCCGGCGGCGTGGGGCGTCTCCTGGCTCTTCCTCTCCGTCCTGCGGACCCAGAACTTGGAGCGACGCGCCACGAGGGATCTCGGGTGAGTAGGGGACCTCTCCCAGCATGGCGGTGTGGACCGGGGCATGACAGGACCCCCCACCAAGGCGCGACCCCCGGGCGCGCCTCACCGATGGCTTGGAGGGGTAACGAAGGTGAAAGGCACGAACCTTAGCCGGAGCATGGATATTGGCGCCAGGTTCCCAGGAGCGATCTTCAGGACCATAACCTCTCCAGTGGACTAGGTATTCCAGCTTGCCATAACGAAGTCGGGAATCCAGGATCTTCGAGACCTCGAACTCTTCCTCTCCGGACACAGACACGGGAGTGACCGGGTCGGCGTGTCGTCCAGGAAAAGGATTTTCACGCCAAGGCTTTAGGAGGGAGACATGGAAAACAGGGTGAATCCTGTAGGAGGAAGGAAGGGTTAAATGGGCCGCCACAGGGTTGACCATCTTGAGGACCTGGAACGGGCCGATGAAGCGAGGCCCCAATTTCTTGGATGGGCAGTCCAATCGAAGATGGGCAGTGGACAGCAACACCTTGTCTCCGGGTGTGTATTGTGGAGCGGGTCTTCGGTTACGGTCTGCATACCTTTTTTGGCTGTCTTGAGCCAGTTGTAGTTGTTGGCGTAATGTTCGTAGTTGGAGACGTAAGGGCCTTAGTCGGTTTGACACTTCAGGAACAGGAGTGTTCAGAGGTATGTCGGGTAGAATATCGGGATGGTATCCGTAGTTGGCATAAAAAGGAGAAAGACGAGTTGACGAATGTACCTGGTTATTATAGGCGAACTCAGCGAGTGGCAAGATGTCCAGCCAGTCGTCTTGGAGATGTGTGGTGTAACAGCGAAGGTACTGTTCCAACGTCTGGTTCGTCCGTTCGGTTTGTCCGTTGCTCTGGGGATGAAATGCAGAAGAGAGATATCTAGTAATTTTTAGGCTACGACACATCTGAGACCAGAAGCGAGAAGTGAATTGGGATCCCCTGTCTGAGACGATGGAATGGGGGATGCCATGCAATCGGAATATTTCTCTGATAAAGAGGGTAGCCGTATGGGCAGCGGTAGGAAGGCCTATCGCTGGAATGAAGTGGGCCATTTTGGTGCAACGGTCCACCACTACAAAGATAGTTGTGTGCTGGCGTGAGGGAGGTAGGTCCACGATGAAATCCATCGAGAGGTCTTTCCATGGATGTAATGGAAGCGCCAAGGGTTGTAGAAGACCGGCAGGGCGAGCTCGTGGTTGTTTATTACGTGCACAGATAGGACAGGAAAGAACAAAGGCGGCAACATCCTTCTTGACTGATGGCCACCAGAAGTATCGTTGTATGGTGTTTATGGTTTTCTTAATACCCCCATGTCCGGCAGCTGGAATATCGTGTGCATGTTGTAGCACTTGTAGACGGGTCTCAGGAGGCGCATATATTTGCTTTTCGTGGTACAGGTATCCTTTGATGGGAACGAGTCCTTGGATGTTAGTTGGTGGATGTCGACTGTGCCTTCGTATGTGTTCCATTAGGGTGTCTTTTGTGGCACAGAAAAAGCCACTAGGCAGGATAGTGTCGTTTGAGATCGTGGTAGTGGGGATACTAGAATCATACTGACGGGAGAGGGCATCCGCCTTTCCATTTCTCTTTCCAGGTCGATATGTGATGAGTAGCGAGAAACGAGAAAAGAAAAGTGCCCACCTGGCTTGTCGGGGTCGGAGTCGTTTGGCGGTACGGAGGTATTCAAGGTTGCGGTGGTCAGTAAAAACTGTTACAGGGTGTGTCGCTCCTTCAAGAAGGTGTCTCCATTCCTCGAGAGCATTTTTTATCGCAAGCAGTTCTTTCTCACCTATGTTATAATTTCGTTCGGCAGAATTGAGGCATCTAGAATAAAAGGCTACCGGATGCAGGAGTTTCTTGTCCCCGGATCTCTGGGATAAGATTGCTCCCAGGGCAATGTCGGAGGCATCTGTCTCTAAGTAGTATGGGAGGTGAGTCTCAGGCTGTTTTAGAACGGGTGCTTGAGTGAAGCTCTTCTTAAGTCTTTCGAAGGCCTGTTGAGCCTCCGTAGACCATTGAAATCGCACGTCCTTTTTGGTTAGCGAGGTTATAGGTGCGCTGAGGTGTGAAAAGGATCGGATGAAACGTCGGTAGAAATTGGCAAACCCCATGAATAGTTGGACCGCCTTTTTGTCTTTAGGTGTTGGCCAATCGAGGATGGCCTTGACTTTGGCTTCATCCATCTCGACGTGTCCTGGTGACAGGATGTATCCCAGAAACTCGATGGATGGAGTTTCGAAGGTGCTTTTTTCAATCTTTCCATATAATTTGTGCTGACGGAGGCGAGACAGGATGAGCCGGACGTGTTGTTCGTGCTCTTGGAGAGAACGGGAGAATATCAGTAGATCATCCAAGTAAATCACCAGGAAGGTATCCAGGACGTCACGAAAGATGTCATTGAGAAAGTGTTGAAAGGCAGCTGGGGCATTGCACAAGCCGAACGGCATGACGCGATACTCAAAGTGACCATATCGAGAACGGAAGGCGGTCTTCCACTCGTCCCCTCGTCTCATTCGCACCAAATTATAGGCTCCGCGGAGATCAATCTTTGTAAAGATACAAGCGTTCTTTACTTGATCCAGTAGCTCGGGAATCAGTGGTAACGGGTAACGGTTACGTACCGTGATTGCGTTCAATGCTCTGTAGTCGACGCATGGTCGAAGTCCACCATCTCTTTTCCCAACAAAGAAGATACCGGCCCCGGCAGGTGAAGTGGAGTGACGTATGAATCCTTTTTGGAGTCCGTCCTCAATATACTCCTTCAAGGATTGAGATTCAGGAACGGACAAGTTGTAAATGCGCCCATGGGGTATGGGAGCTCCTGGAAGGAGGTCGATGGGGCAATCGTACTCTCTGTGTGGAGGTAGCGTGTCGGCCCCTCTCTTCTCAAACACATCTTGGAAGTCAGAATATTTGACCGGTAGTTCAGAAGCTGGGTAGGTAGAAAACCCGATCTTTTCGGTGGTATACCCGTTCATACAGAAGTGTTGACAATGATGAGAGGGAAAAGAGACGGTATTGGAGGACCAGTCGATGGAAGGGTTATGGGTGCGGAGCCAAGGAAGCCCTAAAACCAAAGGGAACAAAGGAGAAGGTACAATGTCCCATTGGAGGTGCTCCTGGTGTTTGGTTCCGATGAGCAGCAACAAAGGGGTAGTTTCATGGGTGATGGGACCGGTACGTAGAGTGCTTCCGTCGACCATTTGTAAAGGCGTGGGGTTCGTCTTTAGTCGTGTAGGAACCGCTAGGGAGGTAGCGAGGGTGAGATCGAAGAAGTTGTTACTAGCTCCGGAGTCTATGATGGCGGACACGTTCACACTTCTATCTCCCCACTGCAGGATGACAGGAATGGTCAGATGAGCGGAGGCGGAACCAAATACACATTGAAGTGATATTAAGGAAGGATGGTTCTTACCTCCGTCAGAAGGAAGCGGTGGTCGTATAGGGCAACCACGCAAGAGGTGACCGGGTTGACCGCAGTACAGGCAGAGGTTTTGAGTGCGTCGTCTGCTTCGTTCAGCAGGGGACAAGGGACCTCGTGCTAAGCCAATCTCCATGGGTTCGGGAGGTGAAGGAGTGGAGTTGGGAGGTCTGACAGAGGTCGTGGATGGAGTTTCAGACCGCCGGACAGGTAAGGAAGGAGCGGTGGCCATTCTTTCCTGACGTCTTTCTCTGAAACGTTGGTCCAGGGTTAGGGATCGCAGGATCATGGCGTCCAGTGTTGTGGGAACCCCTATTCGGGCCAGTTCGTCCTTTAGTTGATCAGAGAGGCCATGACGGAAATGATCTCTAAGACCTACGTCGTTCAGGCCTGTATCTGCGGCCACAGCTCGAAACTCGGAGATGTAGTCCTCCACTGGTCGTCGTCCTTGTCGTAGATGCCGAATGGTGGATAATGCGGTTGATGAACGCAGAGGGTCATCATATATAGGGTTCATGGCTTGGACGAAGGAATTCCAGGAGGATAGAAGAGGACTCCCTTCACGCAGGAGTTGAAAGGCCCAGTCCTGTGGAGCCCCGGACATCAACGAAATGGCTGAACGCACTTTTACAGAGTCAGATCCATAAGTACGGGGACAAAGAGAGAACATAAGTTCACAGGCGGTAATAAAGGTGCGGTACCTTGTGCGATCACCGGAAAACCGTTCGGGTGCATTGGCTCTGGGTTCTGGAGCGAGGAGTTCAGCCTGCTGAATGACGGAACCGGAGGGTGAAGGAGGCAATGCCGTGGCCTCGGCGCGACTCCTCTCTCTATGGAGTAAGGTTTCTTGGCTGGTCTGTAGGTTCTGTACCATCTTGGCTAGGGCGGCCATCTGTTCGGTGAGAATAGCAAGAACTTGAGCTGTGCTTGCGGGTTCCATGATGATCCAGGTTCTTCTGTAATGCAGGGTTTGGATCCCCTGTGAAGTGTGTGTATGGAACCCAATGGCAAGCTATAGATAAGGAAATCAGGAGACGATGGAGAGTTAAGTAATCTTTTAGTGAACCATGAATAGTAGCTGAAGTCCAGAAAATAATACAGTCAAAAGGTTGGAGTGGAATTCGTAAACAAAGTCCCAGAAAGAACAACGGATAATAACGAGGATGATGGCGTGGTCAATGGTACAATCCGGGTCGAAGGGTGTAGAAGGCGGCGTAATCGTTGGCACAGTCCGGGTCGAAAGGGTTGGAGAAGGCGAAGTAGTCGGTGGCACAATCCGGGTCGAAGGGTTTGAAGAAGGCGGCGTAGTCGGTGGCACAATCCGGGTCGAAGGTTGAAGAAGGCAGCGTAGTCGGTGGCACAATCCGGGTCGAAGGTTGAAGAGGGCAGCGTAGTCGGTGGCACAATCCGGGTCAAAGGGTTGAAGAAGGTGGTGTAGTCGGTGGCACAATCCGGGTCGAAGGTTGAAGAGGGCAGCGTAGTCGGTGGCACAATCCGGGTCGAAGGGTTGAAGAAGGTGGCGTAGTCGGTGGCACAATCCGGGTCGAAGGTTGAAGAGGGCAGCGTAGTCGGTGGCACAATCCGGGTCAAAGGGTTGAAGAAGGTGGCGTAGTCGGTGGCACAATCCGGGTCGAAGGGTCAGAAGATACGTGATCAAGGAATACGAGGAGCACTAGGAAAACTGAGGCGGAAGGCACAGTAGAACCTGGATAATGTGCTGGGAAGGAAGGCGGTTTTAAATAGGGTTCATGGAATCATGAAAATACCTCTCACCTGGATATTGTGGGTGCAGTTGAGGTACCTGGATTTTTGGTAGGTCAATGGGAGGCATTCGAGGATCTCCAGAACAGGTGTCACGCAGTACCCTTAATCGGCCAGCCGAGGGCGCCAGAGTACCTGGTTTTACACTACATAGGAGGGTTTGTTCTCGCGCGTGCGCACTTTCCTTTTCAGAGCTCGGATTCAGCCGGCGGCGTGGGGCGTCTCCTGGCTCTTCCTCTCCGTCCTGCGGACCCAGAACTTGGAGCGACGCGCCACGAGGGATCTCGGGTGAGTAGGGGACCTCTCCCAGCATGGCGGTGTGGACCGGGGCATGACAGCATGGGATAGGCATAAGGCTATCCTAAACAAAAGATAAATCCAGATAAAGTATCCATGTAATTGGGCAGACTACATGGGCCGAAAGGTTCTTATCTGCCGACATTTTTCTATGTTTCTATGTTTCTCTAAGGGTGAAATCTAGAAAAACTAGGTCAGCTGGGGGTCCCTAAGCAAGGATTACACGCAGAGCTCCACCAAGGCACGTCCGCTTCCGCTCGCAGCCGGCCACGCCCCCCCCCCAATTACAACTCTATGCCTCATATACCCAACAAGGAAACACTGCAATCTGTTCAAACCTTCATAAACCTGCTTCACTAAATTATGCCAGGTTTGCGGTGTGTCTTACCTTATATTTATCTTACAGTTCATATTTAGCGTTTTTATTCTAATCATCCAGAGAGGAAGGTTTGTGTTTCAGGGAGCGTGTAGAACAGGGATCTGAAGCTCTGGCCGGCCAGATGTTTACTGCCTACAATTCCCAACATTCTTTGAATACAATAAATTACCAGAGACTCATGGGAGTTGAAGTTCAGAAACATCTTGGGGACAGAATTTGAGATTGCAGGTGTAGAGGAAGCTTTGTGTTATGGGACATATGTAGAGTTAGTTTTTGTGCTTTGTGGAGTGTGTAGAGGAAGCTTTGTGCTACTGGGCAGTGTGTAGAAGAAGCTTTGTGTTACAGGGCAGTGTGTAGAGGAAGCTTTGTGTTACAGGGCAGTGTGTAGAGGAAGCTTTGTGTTACAGGGCAGTGTGTAGAGGAAGCTTTGTGTTACAGGGCAGTGTGTAGAGGAAGCTTTGTGTTACAGGGCAGTGTGTAGAGGAAGCTTTGTGTTACTGGGCAGTGTGTAGAGGAAGCTTTGTGCTACTGGGCAGTGTGTAGAAGAAGCTTTGTGTTACAGGGCAGTGTGTAGAGGAAGCTTTGTGTTACAGGGCAGTGTGTAGAGGAAGCTTTGTGTTACAGGGCAGTGTGTAGAGGAAGCTTTGTACTGATGAGTGACTGACTGGGAATGAAAACAGCTTAAGCAATTTCCCTGTTTAAAGAAAAGCGTTGAAAGTTGGGAGGAGTTACAATGGTTCTCCTTTTGTGCCAGGTATCGCTGGGATTGGGTCTCGGGGGCAGATAACAGAAAGGGGAGGGGCAGGGGTAATAGAAAAGGGGAAGCAAAGGACAGATGAAGTCAGTCTAACCTTTGTTTTTTTGGACAGCCAACTCCATTTTACCATCACCATCATCATATGAAAACCAACGACTGGATAAGTATTACTGGCTGTATCAATCTGTTATATATTCCCTATTATTATAGTCTGCTAAATATATATATATTCCTAGTTCTATTATTACTGGGATAAATAGGTGCAGGTTTTACATTGTATTGATTTGTAGGTTTTATTTAGTAGATGCTTTTGATATTTGTTACACTTCGCAATACTGTATTCCCTTGTTAATTTTTATGTAGTATCTGCGTGATAGTAATTATGAATAGCTTAATTGTTCTGGTATAACCAGTGATTTGTTGTTTTGTATGTCATTAGGTGCATTTGGGTTTCAGTAATTTTGCCTGTGTCTGAGGATTGCTGTGCCTTTATAGTTAAAGTGCTCACTCTAGTAAATGACTGACGGTCAATTTTAAGAATCACGCACATGAATAGTGGGTGTTTTAGCACCAAATAGCACTCCAAAATCGACACATTTTAATGAGCTGCAGTCATTTTTGTACTGAACAGGCCGGAAGCATACAAAGCAACCTGTGATAAAACGGCCGCCCCAATGTTATTTGCAAGTTTTTTGCTTTACAGTTTATTGTCTCTGTATATAGTGTAGAGTGTGTGTGAGGTGCTATGCTGTTGTCAAAGTGTGTATCTGGTGCTAGCTTCAGCAGCACATATACTAAAATTGGAACGATACAGAGAAGATTAGCATGGCCCCTGCGCAAGGATGACACGCAAATTCGTGAAGCGTTCCATATTTAGTGGTTGTTTCTGTAGTGTAGTGGGCATCACGTTCGCCTAACACGCGAAAGGTCCTCGGTTCGGAACCGGGCAGAAACAAGTTATGGTTAAAGCTTTTATGTTACAGTTATAAGTTGTTATATTTTGCGCTCATTAAACAGTAGGAGAGGCCCCTTGCTCAAGAGCTTGCACTCTAACATCCTGGTTTTCCCTAAGCACACTGTTTAGAGAAGCAAGGGTAAACAATCCAATGTTAGCTTTCTATTGTCCAGTGATTGGAGCTTTTCTATTGTCCAGTGGCTGGAGCCTGTTGTTATCTGTAATGTATTCTGGAAGGGAGGGGGGTTGTCTCACCTGGGTGTATGTGAAATAAATAAAGTAACTCCAAGAGCTAAGCAATAAGTTGATGAATAAACTCATTTGTATACTGTAATTAAGTTCACTATATAATTGAGGCAATTTTTGAAGTGACACAGCAGTAATGTCCATCTTTTTTGCGCACTTGCTACAGTGTGAGTAAATAATTATTTCAGAACGCTAACTTTGTCTTTATTGAGGGAGAGGAGAGACTTATCTCCGAAATGGAGGAAACATGAGCAACAACTCCCTCATCTTTCCCACTCGTAGCATCATCATAAGAAAGCCTGGGAGTGGATAAGTATTAAGTGTATTAATTCTGTGAATTTGTCGCTATGTTGATAATATGCTATATTCGTGTGTTATCTATTTGGTTAAATACGCACTAATTTATCCGTTCTAGTGAATTGCATTTTAGCTAGAATATGCTTGGTGATATTTGCTTCACTTTGTAATACTTGATCAAACCTTATTATTTGTATAGTCTGTATGATCTTATAAACATAGGTAATCAGTGACCGCATGGCTGGCAGCCATCTTAAACCTCAAAAAGTCACATGATCTGCTGTCAATGAGGAAGCGCGGCAGCAGTAACTGTATAATCTGTTTAAACTTACATTTGCGCAACTAAATTAATCCAGATGGTTTCTGACAGACTTATGAATATAACAATTACTAACCAAATACACATCTAAATGTGTCTCTTATAATTTCTGAAGAGGCTTATCAACTAAACAGTGATTTTGTATGTTAGCATATGCTGTTTCACTATTTTGGGTAGGTTGACTTAACTTCGGGCCTATAGATTAATATACTAAGCAAGAAACCGTTTCATTGGTAGACGTGGGTTAAAGACTTGGTAAAGGATTCCAGGACTGGCGAGCCTTAAAGATGGAGAATAAGGAGAATGGAGTAAGGGTTTTTTATGGAAGGCTTCAAGATACTGATTAGGGGTGAAGCGAAGGCGGGTAGGAAAGTAAAGCAGTTGAAATCAGCATATGAACTGCCAGAAATATTGAGAGAAAAGTGGGGGAAGGAGGTGCTGTTAGGTAGAATGGCCGGTCCTTTAGAGAAGTCCCCATTTAGCTTAACCCAGAGGGCATTTGAGGAACGAGGCTGTAACGTAGGGGTTCCTGTCCACGGGCAGACTGCTCCCCTTGAAGTCAGTATTCCGCAGAAGTACTGCTTATGGCCCAACTCAAAATGGAGACTACATTGATTTACATTGTGCAAGGGACACACACACAGAGAGGAAAGGTGCAGAGACAATGTAATCACATCCAGCTAGGAACAATGCATCAGATAACCATGAGCTGGGCGACCTTGGTTGCTGGGGGGGCGAGGGGCTGACAGAAGCATGTGAAAACAAAAGGAATTCATTACTTAGAGGGGGGGGTATATTACACAAAGACTGGAGCGTAATACAGAGGTTAAGTGGAGGTATGCCCGGTGTTATGTAAGAGGTTATTTGGAGGCGGCTCCTGCAAACGGCCATTGTTTTTTGAGGCATGAGGATGGAACCAATTTTGTCCAGGTTGCAATTCAAAGCGGCTGTGGAAAAGGCTGTAACGTTGCTGGGATGGAAAGAAACATAGAAAATGTCGGCAGATAAGATACTTTCGGCCCATCTAGTTTGCCCAATTACATGGATACTTTACCTGGATTTATCTTTTGTTTAGGATAGCCTTATGCCTATCCCATGCCTGTTTAAATTCAATCACTGTTTTAGCCTCTACCACTTCTGCTGGAAGGCTGTTCCATGTATCCACCACCCGCTCGGTGAAATAATGTTTCCTGATGTTACTTTTAAACTAAAACTTTTAATCTAAAACTATGTCTTCTTGTTTGGCTACTTTGTTTCCGTTTAAATATACTCCCTTCCTCTACCTTGTGGATTCCCTTTACGTATTTAAATGTTTCTATCATATCTCCTCTGTCTCGTCTTTTTTCCAAGCTGTACATGTTAAGATCATTAAGCCTTTCCTGGTAACTTTTCTCCTTCAAGCCGTACACCATTTTAGTAGCCCTTCTCTGAACTCTCTCTAAGATGTCTATATCCTTATGGAGATATGGTCTCCAGTACTGCACACAGTACTCCAAGCAAGGTCTCACCAGTGCTCTGTACAGTGGCATGAGCTCTTCCCTTTTCCTACTGCTAATACCTCTCCCTACACAACCAAGCATTCTGCCGGCATTTCCTGCTGCTCTATTACATTGACTACTTACCCTTAGATCCTCTGCAATAATAACCCCTAAATCCCAACCCTCAGATGTTGAGTTTAGGACTGTAATGAATATAGAATATTTGATAATGTAGGAGAAGGTGTGGGAAGCCAGATATAATGATAGTGCATTTGGGGGTAACGACATAGGGGATATTCTGTTTTTTTTGGGGAAAAAAATAAATAAATAAAATTAATAAACTTTAATTTCTCTGGCAGATCGCGAGCAGTTAGGATTAAACAGCGATGGGGAAAGGGAATTTGTTTAAAGGGCACCGGTCTTAGCAGGCTAGCTGGTATTTCATAATTTACTAAGTTAGAGAGGAGAGGGTTGTGAATAAGCGGGGGTAGGTGTATAACCCTGATTTAATTTACAGTCGCGATAAAAAGTTGGTATGTGTTTGAGCGTTAATATTCTGTTTTTTGGGGTTTTTTCTTTCAGAGCGGGCGAAGAGAGTATGGATCCTGGGACACTCCTATGTGCACTGGGCGGCTGTTCACGCTGTGGGCACAACGATGGGAGTGAACCTAGGGTTCAGCCTCACTAAAGCGGGCATTAGGTGGATAGGAAGGAGGGGTATGGGGTGGGCGCAGCTTTTAGGGGTAGCGCAGGAATCTAGGAGAAGGTGGGGGAAGCCAGATATAAGGATAGTGCATTTAGGGGGTAACGACATAGGGGCTATGACAACGATAGATTTGCAGAATAGGGTCCGGGAAACACTTAGGTGGTTCAGGAAGGAATGGCCGGATGTTCAGATAGTGTGGTCTAACGTAATTGCTAGATTAGTGTGGAGGAACTACAGGGTGCAGGATACATCGTGAGAAAGAAGATGAACCAGGCAGCAAAAAAGATTATGCTGGAGATGGGAGGGAAGGTTCTGGAGCATCAGAACATAGTGACAAGGCAGGAGGAATTGTTTAGGGATGACGGCGTCCATTTGTCCGAAGCGGGGAACAACCTTTTCGTTGGCAACATCGAAGGCCTGATAAAGACCCTTGTGTAAGGTAAGTGAAAAGGTCACGGTCTTTTATTGGTGGCGGAAAAAGAGGGTCCTCATTTTTGGTGGCGGTGAAATATGCGGCCCTGGCACGTGGAGAGGCGATAGAGGGGGAGGATCTGGGGGTCTGTGTGGTGGTTTGTGCGGCCAAACACAGGTAGCCTCCTGGTTTGAAGATCCTCCCGGGCCTGCTATCTGCTATAAAGAGAGCAGCGTGTGGTCGCGCTAGCTTAGCCACGTGGGGCCGGCCGCTATTTCTGGGCAATGCTGGTGGTTCATTGCGGTTGCCAGTGTTATCTGGCTGGATCTATGGTACCAGTGTTATCTGGTGTTACCTAGTCCAAGGAAGCGAGGATCGCTGATAATTCTGCCACAAAGGCAATGTTTTTTGGCCTTGATTATAAATAAAAGACGTGACTTTTCAAACCGCCAATACTTTTGTCATGTGTTTATTTACGGGGAGAGGGGTGGGGGGGGGATGGTTTGGGGGGTTTTGAAGGGAAGGAAAGGTAACTTAAGAGAAAGGTAATGGTGGAGGAGAAATAAGGGTAAAATGCTTAGTGTTATGGGACATGTGTAAAGGAGCTTTTTGTGCTTTGTGGAGTGTGTAGAGGAAGCTTTCTGCTACTGGGCAGTGTGTAGAGGAAGCTTTGTGTTACGTGGCAGTGTGTAGATGAAGCTTTGTGTTACGGGGCGTGTGTAGAGGAAGCTTAGTTTTACAGGTAGGATGTAGAAGTTGGTTTACAACAGGTTTACAAAACGTTATTTTGTTTCGTACGTAATGAGCTGCATAAACACATTACCATGTGTTTTACGGGAAAAGATCTCATATGTTTCAAAGATACTGGGCGCCATGAAAAGACTCAGTAAGGAAAGTACCCCTAAAATACTTCTTCACAATTTGGTAACACATACTATCTGTGTAGATTTTCCATAAAAATAAATGTTTTATGTATGCGTGAAAGAACTCAAATATAAGATGACAAGATAATGGCCTGTTAGAAAACCTTACTATAATAATCACTACTTGAGGTACCATATCAACAAGGAAGATAAAATTAGAAGCAAGTGAAGCCTCCTGCGTGAGAGATTCCAGGAATTCCTGAGCGCAGCATTACGGAGACCATCTTAAGCTAAGCATAGAGTGGTAAACAAGTCCCCTCCATCTTGCAGAGTCTGTACATGGATACAAGACCTCAAGGATCCTTCAAATCTTCTGAAAGAATCCAGTTTGTCAGTAAGAAAATTATCCACTCACAACTTAAAATCAATATAAGTGGCAGCACATCCTACAAACACATGAAATGCATGGGGGGGGGAACAGATTCAGACTCCGTGCAGTCACTTCGTCGGTTACAAAAAACTTGCAGACGATTGAAGAATTATTTACTGTACGTATGGGGAATTTTAATTATTAAACAATGTCTGTGTCCGGGATTACAGTATAAAATGGCATTAGGAATTGGACAGGCTGTTGAGATCAACTGATCCATCCAGCTAACCAAGTATAACTATTGAGCCAATAAAATAACGATGTACCTTGTTTAGTGGGACACTTCTTATTTTGGAGGTCATCTCCTGACTATTTTGAGAGATCAAGACATCATGGAAGAAGTTCCATTAAAGTTAGTGTGATCTCGTTACTGTATAACCATTTTTCCTGTGAGGATGTCTCTTGGCCTACCCCTGGCTTCATAGATAAGTGGGAAAGGGATATCGGGGACGTCTTGGACAGACAAGATTGGGAGGATATGTGGGAGAATGTTGCGTCAGTTTAAAACTATGTACCAGTGGTATGTCACCCCCATTCTGGTGTCTCACATGCAGGTTCCCCAACACTTGTTGGTGGGGCTGTCGAGCTAGGGGCACTATGTATCATATGTGGTGGCAATCCCCAAAGGAGTCAGGTTTCTGGGATAACATGGGGGGGCTTTTGGAAGATGTTTTTCAACAGGTGATTCTGAAGAACCTTTGGTCTTTCTAGTTGCACAGAACCCCCCCCCAACGCTCCCGGCCTTGGAGCACAAACTCTTTCACTGAATGGTGCTGGGAGCCAGACGAGCCTTGGCTACGCATTGCCGGGAGGTTGAGGTCCCCCTGCTCTCTGAGGCATGTCACAAGGACAGACTTTCTGCCATGGTTCACGGCACATTCCCTGCTTTTTACAAGGCGTGGGGTAGGGTGATGCTCCCCTAGAATGACCGAGATTTGAGGTGCCCCCCCTTTCTTTCTCTGGTTTCACACCCCCCCCCCCTTTAGTCTGTCTTGTAGGTCTTGCCTTTGTCGGACGGTGTGCTGCGAAGTGGGTCAGGTAGATGTTCTATAACTGCGAGAGGTTTGCTTAGTCTAAGTCAATCTGATAGTTTGCTGGTTACTAGATGCCTCTCTGCTTTCATGGCCCTGCGTGGTGCTACTGCTGTATATGTGAAAACCCTATCTGAAATAAAGAATTATTATAAAAAATAAAAAAAAGTGTGATCATAGCAGTAAGCATGGTCAGCTGCATTAAATAAACTCCGGGCATGCTATCATGCTACTAAGCTATCAGCTTAGTATATGCTCCACATTGATGGACAGGGCAGCACCCAAACAGCATATTGATGATGGTCACACTTTCATCATATCACTGATGCACACCTCCCAAAACTGGGTGCGCCTTCCCCTGTCTTAAAAATTTAAGAGAGATTGTGCCCTCAGTGCGACAATGGTCTCACCTAATGCAGGACAGCTGGGACAATATCTTGAAAGTATTGAAGGTATTCAAAATAAAAGTTTACAAAATGTCAATCATCAGCCTATGCTAAAATTTATAAGGAACAATGATAGCGGTTGTAAGAAAAAGAATATACAGTTAGGTCTATATATATTTGGACACAGGCACAATTTTAGTATTTTTCAGGTATTTACCAAAACATGTTCAAGCTATAGTTATATAATGGATATGAAAGGAGAGAATTGGTGAGCAAGATACCACAGGGCAACTATTACCAAAAAGGGGACATAACCCCGAGAAAGACTCGATCATGAAGCAAAAAAAGTTGGTATACTAGCCAACGCAGAGGTAATAGGTGTACCAATTAAAACTTAACTTTTATTAGTCAAATAAAACTGAGCTTAAACCTAACACACAGACAATTGGTAGTGAACACATTATGCGGGTGCATAGATATTGCCAGAGCTAGCGTATTAAATTGTTAAGCGGAGACAACACAAGGTGTAGAATATTAACCAGGGAGAACAAGAGAATTCTGTGCATCACAAAAATATACCGCTCTTGTGTTAGCCTCAGCGATGAATGCTGCTAGCATAACCCTGCTAATCTTAGAGAGGCAAACATATGAATCCTTCAACTAAGGCGGCACGCCAAACAAAATAAGGGTGCATAAATATATGACAATGTTAGTATAATTCGATTATTATGAAAAGCAGCACCAAGTATATGGATATTATTGAAAATGAGGCAGCACAAGGTATGTGGATCTTATCCAAAACATTATCAGAGACTCCAATTCTCACACATATACCAGCCCTATGCTATCCTCAGCGGTTCGTGCCGCTTACTTTACACAGCTAGCTATGAGAGGAGACAAACATATAAGCCCTTCAAATAGGCAGCACCCAGACAAGGGAGAAAAGAAGACAATATTCAGTTAAAACATGCCAGACACAAACGCTTGACGCGTTTCGCTGTAAAAACACAGCACAAGAGTAGAGCTGCTCCCTACCTTGAGACATATTTATACTGGTATCCCCAATGAAGATCTGTAAGGGGGCACGCCACCGTTATTTTTCCGGTGTGTGGATTCCCATCATTCCTCGTGTCCAAAAAATGCATCATCATTAGGCTTCAGCGTCAGCTGGTTGCCATGGAGTATGTGTGCATAGAGTATAGAAATTGAAAGGAGCTGCCCTCCCCTGTATCAACGCAATATATTAATGGTGCAATTGTTCAGTTAAGGAGAGTATGGTATACATCGGAACCAGGGGTCAAGTCCTGGGAAAAAAAGTGAGGGAACTCACCCACGAATTCCACAACCCCTATTACCTGAAGAAAAAATATATATATCACGAGTATAGCCGGACGAGCCGGTGATACCATTTTTATTGGGTTAACTTTACATTTAAAAGACAAGCTTTCAAGAGTGTAAACTGGAAACTATACTGATCAGTGAAAGGTATCACTACGTACAGGTATACTCGCGATTTTGGCAACTGGACTAATGCGTTTTATATATAATCTATATATATATCCAGGCCCAGACCCCCCAGAATTATATACACAGCACTGGACCCCCAGAATAATATACACGGCACTGGTTATATGGATATATTTTCCCAGTTCACATGGATATAATTGCCCCAGCTCTCATGGATGATGCCCCCAGCTCTCATGGATAATGCCCCCAGGTCTCATGGATATTGCCCCCAGGTCTCATGGATAATGCCCCCAGGTCTCATGGATATATGCTCCCAGGTCTCATGGATAATGCCCACAGGTCTCATGGATATTGCCCCCAGGTCTCATGGATAGTGCCCCAGGTCTCATGGATATGGCCCCCAGGTCTCATTGATAGTGCCCCCAGGTCTCATGGATAATGCCCCAGGTCTCATGGATAATGCCCCAGGTCTCATGGATAATGCCCCCAGGTCTCATGGATATATGCCCCAGCTCTCATGGATAATAACCCAGGTCTCATGGATATTGCCCCCAGGTCTCATGGATAATGCCCCCAGGTCTCATGGATAATGCCCCCAGGTCTCATGGATATTGCCCCCAGGTCTCATGGATAATGCCCCAGGTCTCATGGATAATGCCCCAGGTCTCATGGATAATGCCCCCAGGTCTCATGGATATTGCCCCCAGGTCTCATGGATAGTGCCCCCAGGTCTCATGGATATGGCCCCAGGTCTCATGGATATGGCCCCAGGTCTCATGGATATTGCCCCCAGGTCTCATGGATATATGCCCCAGCTCTCATGGATAATGCCCCCAGGTCTCATGGATATTGCCCCCAGGTCTCATGGATAATGCCCCCCAGCTCTCATGGATATATGCCCCCAGGTCTCATGGATATATGCCCCTAGGTCTCATGGATAATGCCCCAGGTCTCATGGATATTGCTCCCAGGTCTCATGGATAATGCCCCCAGGTCTCATGGATAATGCCCCCAGGTCTCATGGATAATGCCCCCAAGGTCTCATGGATATATGCCCCAGGTCTCATGGATATTGCCCCCAGGTCTCATGGATAATGCCCCAGGTCTCATGGATAATGCCCCAGGTCTCATGGATAATGCCCCCAGGTCTCATGGATATTGCCCCCAGGTCTCATGGATAATGCCCCCAGGTCTCATGGATATTGCCCCCAGGTCTCATGGATAATGCCCCCAGGTCTCATGGATATTGCCCCCAGGTCTCATGGATAATACCCCCAGGTCTCATGGATATTGCCCCCAGGTCTCATGGATAATGCCCCCAGGTCTCATGGATATTGCCCCCAGGTCTCATGGATAATGCCCCCAGGTCTCATGGATATTGCCCCCAGGTCTCATGGATAATGCCCCCAGGTCTCATGGATAATGCCCCCAGCTCATGGATACTGCCCCAGCTCATGGATATTGCCCCCAGCTCATGGATATTGCCCCCCAGCTCATGGATATTGCCCCCAGCTCATGGAATGCCCCAGCACATGGATATGCCCCCCAGCACATGGATATGCCCCCCAGCTCATGGATATGCCCCCCAGCTCATGGATATACCCCAGCTCATGGAAATGCCCCCCAGCTCATGGAAATGCCCCCCAGCTCATGGACATGCCCCCCAGCTCATGGAAATGCCCCTCAGCTCATGGAAATGCCCCAGCACATGGAAATGCCCCCCAGCTCATGGAAATGCCCCCCAGCTCATGGACATGCCCCTCAGCTCATGGATATGCCACCCAGCTCATGGATATGCCCCAGCACATGGAAATGCCCCCCAGCTCATGGAAATGCCCCAGCTCATGGATATGCCCCCCAGCTCATGGATACTGCCCCCAGCTCATGGATTTGCCCCCAGCTCATGGATATGCCCCCCAGCATTAAATGGATACTGCCCCCAGCTCATGGATTTGCCCCCCAGCATTACATGGATACTGCCCCCAGCTCATGGATACTGCCCCCCAGCTCACCTCTCTGCGCCCGGCGGCCGCGTGCTTCCTGTTAGAACGGCCGCTGACAGGAAGTGCAGCCGCTCGCCTGGGATCGATGAAACAGCCAGGCGAGCGGCTCCACTTCCTGTCAGCGGGCCGTTCTAACAGGAAGCACGCGGCCGCCGGCAATGTGCGGCGGCCGCCTGCTCCAGCCTTTCGGGCTCGGGCCACAGCGGGAACGCTGTGTTCCCGCAGCGTTCCTGCTGTGGGAGAAGTGCAGTAACGCCGTTCCCGCTCGACTCGAGCCCTGACCGGAACACAGTTTTAGGATCTCAATATGCCATATTGTTTTTAACAGTGGATATGAAACTGTAAATCGCTGTGCACATATAACTACAAGCGTTACAGACACTGCAATCACCCAATTGAGGATGATATATTTATTTGTCGCTCTGGACATTAACTGATATATTTTATAGCATTGATCGTCCGTATTGCCCTATAACCAGTGCGCTGGTCTTCTATGGAGAATCGTGCTTTGCAACTCCATCAACGCGCGTCCTAGCGCTTTGGCGGAGAGGCTTGGATAACGGACGCTTGTTGCGCGCGCACAAGCGTGTGACCGGCCCTGTTGCAGCATCACAACGCTGTGACGGACGCCAGTAAGCACGTCAGTATGGGCATACATAGGCTGGCTTCAGACGATCGCGCTAAGTCTGGAGGGGCACAATGGATTCTCCAATTGGCTGGGGGACGGAGTGCATTTTAACTCATTAATATAATTATTTTGAAAATTGTGGGAAGCAATTAATTCTTTAACTCAGCAATGTACATGTGGGTGTTGGGTTATTATTATTGTCATCATTTATATAGCGCCAACAGTTTCCGCAGCGCTTTACAATAACCAAAGGGAACGAGATACATATAAACGGACATATGATGGATCATTAGTGCCAGTGGTTTGGGAACGGTGGGGCCACAGAAGCAGCTTCAATCATGTGTGAGTTGATGAGCAGAGGGATGCGTTGCATCGGTGATGTGGTACGCTAATCTAAAGAGATGGGTTTTGAGGTATTTTTTGAAGGCCTGAAGGTCAGGGGACAGTTTGATAGGGGGTTCATTGGAAAAACGAAAAAGCCTATCTCCCGATCCGTGGCAGTTAGGGGTTAATGTTTGGTATTGTTGGATCGGCCAGAGCATGGCCGTTCCAACAATACCAAACATGAGTGTGAATAGATACAGCAACAGGTTTCGCGATGCTCTGTCTAATTATTTTACGAGTGATGCAGGTCAGGTGCCCTGGCAGCTGGGGAGCATTTGAGATTTCACCCCAATGATTACATATTTGTTTTTATTATTATTATTGAGATTTACATGTATGGGATTATGATTAAAATAATCAAATACTCACTCTGGATATGCTGCTCTTTCTCGGACCACGTATCATAATCGGGGTACACGACACGGGACACCACGACCCATGCGTTGGCCTTCTTCCCCTTGTCTTTGTACCTGTCGCAGGCCGTGTCCCATATCTCAGGATGCTCCCCCACAGCGCTGATCAGCCTCTCCACATCGATCTCTGGTCCAGCAGACATTTTCGACAGTCGCAGGTACACTCCAAAAAAACCTGGAAACTTTGGCTGTTTGGACGTGATGTAGGCCGCACACTAGCAGCGTCTGACGTCTCCTAATCACGCACACACGCTGCTATGCGGCCGCAGCGCACTCTGTACGTCTGTACTAGCGGTACACGTTGTACGAAAAATGCGTTCAGTTGGCCGGTTGCGTGGCGTGGACGCACTTTTGTACGCCCGTACTGCGTATATTGGCAGTCATTGGCCGTCATGTGCTGCTACTACGGCCGTGATTTAGTGCGCCTGCACGCGCGTTCGCACTGCCCCAGTCTGACCCTAGCCTTATTGGTTTGGTATGTTTAGAATGTGTAACTATACTTTGCTGCATTTTTTTTGGGCTGGTGTATTTGCTTTCGGCCAGGTTGATAGAATTTGCCATTAACACCAGCTTTTAGGAGTTGCTAAAATTATGCGCGCAAAGGCTGTGCGTTAAATCCTGCGCATAGATTGTAATACCATCCGCGTACCAGCGCACAAACGCATTTGCGCTCACAATGTTAAGTATAGGACGCGCGCAGTACAGTAAGCTCGCGCAGCGTTCGTGCAGGTTCACCCGCGGTAGACGATTACGCGCCTTTGTTGCGCTGACAATGTAATACGGAAGTCGGCGCAAAGGGTTTTACCCCTCGCGTTAATGCGTTTTTGCGCCGTGCAAACATTTGCGTCTAGAATGTCATTTGGCCCCAAGGGTCTTTAAAGTCAATGCATTTATGACAGAACAGTTATGTCTTTGGTCCTTAAGGGTTTAATCATCATTTATATAGGGCTAACAGTTTCCGCAGAGCTTTACAATACAGTATAGAGAATTAACAAAACTACAAGCTTAAATATAACCAGAGACAGGAGGTGTAGAGAGCCCTGATCAGATGAGCTCAATATATATATATATTCGTCAGAAAGTTAAAATTTAATATTAAATGACAAATAAAAAGTCCCCTTTTCAACAGATTACAAATAATATGCAATACCTGGAGAATAAGGAGGTTGTCATATATGAAACCTATAAAGCTACAGTGCTATAATACACATACATTGTATACAGTGACAGCCATGGCTGCTGTAAATATTTACATGTGTCAGTACAAGGTCCTGTTTTACTCTCAGCCTCAAAGTACGAGCCTGACTCTACGGCTGCCAGCGCCCAGTACCCCAGGCCGAGGAAGCAGGGCCTTGCCACTGGCAGGACATGCAATGGCCGAGCTTGGACTGTACCTCCTCCTGCTGGAGCAGCTCTGTGACCTGTCCTTGGTTGCTCCATGCTATCCCGTCTGAGGCCTCTCTGGCTGGGAAACCGCCCTCCTCCCCACCACGCCCCTCTCAGCTCTCACGTCCCAGAGGCTTGGTTTAACACCTTCACTGCCAAGTTGTTTACCAATTATTTTTTTTTTATTATTCTCTTCTGCAACCTGTAAACGTTTTGTTTTTCATGTCGGTTTGCACAGACAGCACGCTGTACCTATGTGTTTAATTACTGAAAGGGAAAACAATTCTGAGAATGATTTTCAAAACAGCAGCAAAACAGTATTTTTTATAGATTTATTTTTATAACATTTCGCTAATGTTACTCAGTGTTTGTCCGAGCTACAATCTCACACGAGCAAGGCCCTCCATATCTATTGTCTACTCTTATGTTTGTTGATTTCCCCCCCTTTTTTTTTTCCTTCACTGTAAAGCACTTCGGAATCTTTTGACATTCTATAAATAATAATCATAACACCTTCCCTCACATTTACTATACCTTCCACATATTCCTTCATCTTCCCCAACATCCAGTTCATACGAAAAAAATATATAATATATATATACTGTCAGTGTTATTCAAAGAGATCCGAATTGTGGCCGAAAGGTAACCGAACACTGAAATTCAGCATACGGTTACCTTTCCTGGCCATCCGGCTATTCAGAGAGCAGGCAGTACAACTTACAGTCGGTAAGGAGGGGCCCTCAACTCCCCCCAAACCATGATCTTTGTGTTCGGTGCCTGTTCGAGGGCAGTGAAATCCCCTTAGAGAAGCAATGCTTCGTCTATGCAGAGAACAAACACCAGCAGGGAAAAGTTGCCGAATTGCCCTGCTGTTCGGTGGTTTCATTCGACAGGTTTATTCAAGCGAATCCCATAGGCTTCAATGTTAAAAATATTCCCGTTTTAATCCAATATGTAATAAACCGTTTAATTTTATATTCTGCAGTAAAAAGTCTATTTATAGATTTTTTAGTATCTGCATCTGTATCTGTATCTGCATTTTGTTCGGATTTTATTGGCAAAACATTTTTTCTGTTTTTTTTTTAAATCATCTTTTCTGTTTTCTGTAACAGCCCTTTTTATTATCATTCATTGGATCTTATATGTAAATTCCAGACATTTTCGTTCAGTAGTTTTTTTTTGCAAACATCGTTTAAAATTCCAAACTTTCAAGCGTACGTTTCTTTTTTTTTTTCAACTCATTCGTCTGCGTGCCAGGTTTTTCCGGCGGCTGCTCTGCGCTGTGACTGACGACAAGTTGGGTTTCTCCGGCGTGTTCGGCGGGGTTAATCCAGCTGTTTTCTGCGTGTTTCGATGAGTGTTCAATGAGTGTTCGGCGGGTTTGCGACGAGTGTTCTGCGGGTTTGCGGCGGGTTTTCCCTGCACTACGGGGGCCCTGCGGCTCTTGCTGAATACACCGCAGGGTCGACAAAATAGGATTGCCGAATTAGAAAATGCAGGGAACGAAAAGTCACCAATTGTACGGTGACTTTTTAAAAAAAAAAATTTTTAGAAAGGATTTTACCAGGAAGGATACATTGAGATTTCTCTAGTTTTCAAGTATGTCCTGGGTGGTGAGTATGTACCGTTGGGTGTCTTGCCCAAGGACACTTACTGGAGAGGTTGCTTGCTGGGATCGAGCCCATGTCTCCACAGGCTCTCTCCATGCAGAGCAGTGATGTTACCTCTACTCCACCCAACCGGTACTTTTTGATTCTTTTTGAATAACCCTGTGTATATATCTCTGTATACATCTATGTATATATTATTATCATTTATATAGCGCCACTTTCTTCAGCACTTTACAATAACCAATGGGAATTAGACAAAATTACAAACATAGGAACCAGAAACAAGAGTTGCAGAGTTATCGGCTCACAGTTTACAATATAGAACATACATATGTATAAACACATACATGACCATTATGCTTCACATAGGCATATGCAGTGGGTGTGCTTGGTCTTTACATACCAACTAATACTGAGAAAACTGGTCCTCCATTCAACTCTAACTACCTACACTTTTTGGATATTGCTAAAGTGGTCCATGGACATAATTATCGCCAAGATGAAAATGAATGCTACATTTGCAATTATTGTATTTTCCACGCATGCTAAAGGCATGAGCTATGCACATCAGCAATGGTCCTTCACATATACAGTACATGAAGATGGATTTATCGGTCACTATCATCACAGGCAATTGGCTGCTCTAGGTCCTGCATGTCATTCCTGGCACAATGTCACCTTCGCCACTGTAATCCATATAACAATGAAGGGATCTGGCACTCCAAAGCTAGGTATTTTCATATGGAGAACAGTAACTTTTCGGCTGTGTTCACAGCTTTTATCAAATAAAAATACCCAGCACTGGAGTGTCAGCTCCCCGCATTGTTATTTCAATAACTGTACATACTTGGAACCGTGAGCACCCTTTAGGTGAATTCACTATTTACCGCAGGGTCACCGATGAGCACCAAAGACTGCCGAAAAAAAGAAAAAAAAAAGAAGGAACTCTGCTATTCTTCTAATGGGCATTTAAACCAATAAAAATGCATGAAGGCTGGTGTCAGATGAGCGCACTATGTGAGCCCGTACGGACGTGCCTCCCGGCGTCCGTCACAGCATTGTCCATTAGAGGTGCCCACAGGGCTAAAACTTTGGGGGCACATTAAAATATGTGTAAATAATGAAAAAGGTAATTTCACTGCTGTGTGCTGAGCTAATTTTTACCGCTTTTGCTCATCATGTTTAAATGCGTTTAGAAGCCACTTTGTATTATATGACCCAGAAATATTATTATTATTTTTTTTCGGCAGACTCCGTAGATTCATAATATATCATTATTATATGTATACGTCATGTCCTGTCTGTATATTATAACAAAAATGCAATAAAATTTGATTAATCATCTACAGCGTGTAAAGTTTTTTTTCACATTTTATCACATGAGCATTTGCGGTTATATTTTCTATGGGGTGCGCTTGTACAAAAATTAAAAATGGGGACTCGTTACATTTTTGGGGGGGAATTAAGTGATTTTTTTCCAAACGCCCCCATAGAAAAAAATCATTAGTGCAGCATCATTGTTCACTTCATAATTGAAATGTGAACAATATTGCTGCATTAATAAAAACAACACACAAAAAAACCTCATGTTTTTATTTTTTAAATTTCTTTTTTTTTTTTTTACGTTGAACATGGTCATGTTTGGTATCATTCGAAAGGCCATGCTCAGACCATGCATGACCCCCTAGCTGCCACGGTTCTGGAGATATCGGGGCTCAAAGGGATTTCCTCGGGAAATCCCCGGGCAGCTAGGGGTTCCCCGGCTATCTTACATCATCGTGCTATGCACGACACATCAGGAGCAGAGGGGGAACCTGGAGGAGCCACCATCCAGGATGGCTGCCCCCACTGGAGCTAGATCGCAATCTGGCACAGAACCGGGGTCTGATCGCGATCTGGCAAGTAAAGGGTTAAAAACCAGGCACCGCTTTAAAGGGCAGACACTGCCCTTCAAAGTGGTGCCAGTTTCTTTTATGAAAACCCTCCCGATCGGGAGGGAGAGGGGTCCAAAAGGTCCTCCCTTTCAGGCATTCTCCGAGCATTGCCGGGGGGGGGGTCGCCTGGAAATAATGTCATCGCGCATGGCACAATGACCTCATTTACGTCGGGGGCTGGCCTATCTTCAGCGCCCATCTTCAAGCCAGAACGCTGCGGGACCCCGGAGCCCACCATACTTGGCGGCTTATCCAATCAAGTAGTTCTTCGCTGGCCAGGGATAACACCAACGCAAAGGGGCAACAAACCTACTGGCCTCCCTCGACAAAGACTAAGGTCGAAACATTGGGATCCTTGGCTCCGCTCTCTATTTGCTACTTTCTGAAGTGCCAGGTAATTGTTGTTTATTATTTATATTGGTTTGTACATTGTAATATTTATTTTCTTTTTTGTCAGTTGAATTTTTGGTGATATATGTCATATTTTATTATGTCACTTTTGCATTAATAAATTGGATTTTGTTATTTGAGTGCATCCTTGTTTTGTATTTCTTATAGTCTTAGAGGTTTTTTGGGAAGCCTCGTTTAGGAGTGCACCTCTGCTTTTTCAGTGTGCAGAGTAACTGATTTTTTTTGTTTCTACACAATAAGTCAGCCGCAAGCGCATATGGACAGCAAGCCCCCCCAATGCTAAGTAAATTAATAACGACCCCTTTACCAGCTTGATCAGTTTTGGAACGGGGAATGAACAAATGAACCCTACCGACCCCAACCACCACGTGGCATGCCAACAGTGCAGAAGGAAAGCGAGAACTGCGGGAAACCAACTCCAATTCTCAACGCACCAAAGAAACAAAAGGAAAAAGCCACCCGAAACAAACGGACCTCGAAATCATCGAAACAGATGCCCGTCAGCACTGACAGCAAAGCACACAAAAGGGGAAGAGACAGGGGCGATGACAATCCGGGACAGAAACTTTCCGTCAACCGGCCACCACTCGTCGTAGCAAGACATCCTTCACGAAAACGTCCCACCCCACTACATGACATAAGAGGGACAGTGCCGACAAGGCCCTAGAAGCGTAGGCCGCTGACCATCCTGCTCCAAACCATTTAATAGCAGCCTTTGTCAGTCCGCCGCCGTCCTGGACCTGACCGTGCCACCACCTCCCATGCTCTCCACACCTTAATATAGGATTTCCACGTTGTCTCTGCCAAAGAGCGTACAAAATGCCGGATCAGTCCACAAAAGCAATAGTCCATAACCAGAGAGGAAATGGTGTACCAGTTGGATCCGCCCCCAGTGCCACCTGCCAAAAACGGCTCCACTGGAACCGGGATATAGAGTCAGCAATGATATTGGAAATGGCACATGCTGTGCCCTAAATATTATGATCAAGGCAGTGCAGCACCAAATGACGAAACAGCGCAAGAACAGGAGGGGAATTGGACGAATAATGATTCACCACGCTCAGATTATCCGTCCAGAAGACCACCCGCCTATTAGCCAGACTCTTCCCCCACAGTTCCAGTGCTTTAATGATTAGAAACAAATCCAAAAAATTTACATTTGCCATTAAATTAGAATGAATCGAAGAAGGAGGCCACTCTTCAGCGCACCAATGACCCTGGAAGTATGCCCCAAAGCCAAAAGCGCCTGCCGCATCCGTGAATAACTCCAAGGAGGAATTAGGGACCTCCTGCCATTAAGTGAAACCATTATAGTGACCCAAAAAAGACTGCCAAACCAGTAAATCGGTCTTCAATGAGCGCTTTAAATGGACAAAATGATGAGACGCCCGAACACCCGTCGCAAAAGCCAGCCGCCGGCAAAAAACCCTCCCCATCGGCTTACCCCGACAGGCAAAAGATAAATGGATAAATGGCCCAAGAGAGACTGAATCTCCTGCAACCTAAGCTTGAGGGATGACAAAGCCCAAGCCAGCAACACCTCCAAAGCATCAATCTTGCTCCGAGGAAGCCTAAACAGCCATTCCCTCGTATCAAGTTCAATGCCACAAAAGGAGAGGCGGTGACTTCAGTTTTATCCCTCGCCAAAGGAACCCCAAACTCTGATACTACCTCCCCAAAAAGGTGCAGCAGATCGTCACAGTCAGACGAAGCGGCAGGGCCTACAAACAAACAAATCGTCTAAATAATGAACTACGCACGACCTACTGGCCCACACACAAACCACCCATTTGAGGAAGGTAGCAAAAAGTTCAAAGTAAAAACAAGAAATAGTGCAATCCATTGGGAGACACTTGTCAAAATAAAACTAACCCCGAAAAGAGCACCCCAAAAGGTGATAACATTCAGGATGGATCGGCAGCCGGCAAAAAGCAGATTCAAAGTCTACTTTAGCCAACAGACAATCTGTACCTGCCGACCTCAGGGTGTCATCAAAGGAGGAATAGCGAACCTAACTATACTCGGGACTGATGCCATCATTCACTGAGGAGCCTGCAGGGTAAGACAAGTGGTGGATCAACCGATACTTCCCCATGTCCTTCTTGGGAACCATGCCCAGAGGAGAAATCCTTAGAGAAAGGCAAAGTATCAAACGGACTGCTCAGCCAGACCCATGCCCATCCGCATCCACAACAACAGGTGACAGAGAGGAATGAACTACCTGCCGGGTGGCACCTGAATGCTGACTCGGCGGTGTACCAGAAACCTAGAGGCTGGAGGTAGACGCAACAGCCACAGGAACCCCAGAGGGACCCCTGCTGGACACAAATAATGAGCGGGTCCGTAGAGCACCGGGTTTAAGGCGCGCCAGGGACCTCCCAGAGCATTCCTTCCACCAAGCACAAGGGCCCAGTTCCCCATCCTCAGGGGAATGGCATCTCACCTCCTCCGTGCCGCTTGCAGCAAGGCCTCCAGGGGAATTCCAGAAGCCACAGCGAGGTCTCGCAGCCGAGAGAGCAGAGCAGCAACATGCTCCGAAATCACCGCAGCAGCTATAACGACCCAAGGCCTCCACAGTAACAGTTCAACAGCTGGAAGACAGGAACGTAGCTCCACGTGCGGCAGCGTGCAGAATCCAACGTGCAGACTCCTTCAGCCATGTAGCAGAGAGACAGGTAATCAATCCCCTACATATACAGGGCCTCATCTCATTAGCATAACTTACTCACCCAATAGCATGCCATCAACCTTGATTGCTCGGCCCAGGCCAGTGGTCATGCCCCCCTTCCAGAATGTTCCAGGGGTGTCATGCCCCATGATTTAGGTTTTACTTGTATATTTTAATGGAATGTATTGAATCTGCCTTTTACTGCTTACAGTTATGATTTCATAGCTATTTTGTTCCTGTTGGGTCACCATAGCCTTGCTGCATCTAGCTAGCTCCGCCCCTTTTTCCTCAGGGTAGTTTCTGAGGTAATAATTACTGGTCACCTAGCAGCCATCTTAGCTCTATGCTGACAGAGCGAATGCCTTTTCATCTGCATTTCTGTACACTATTACAAAGATTGTCAGTCTGATCATTAAAGGTTTCAACTGGATTGATCTTTTTACGTGTCAGTTTTGCTGAGTTGAAGCTGTTTGCTGAACTTTCATCGTGTGAGTACTGGTCAAATACAGACTTAGAGTTAGTCTCAAGCACCTACGCCTCACAGCTTTGCTAGCGAGGCAGAATAAGGAGACTGCTTTATAAACCACTGTATTCTTCGTCTGAATTAATTGCATGTAAAAAGAAAAAAAAAGTTGTTTTTTTTTACCTCCTATCTCCATTTTGTGGATTTTTCCCATGATGTGTAACATTTACCAAAATCTGTGCAAATGTTTTACTTTAGCTTCTCCATTATTTAACAGTTAATGAGGCGGAGGGGGAATGTTTAGATAAGGCAGCAGGGGGCGATTGTGTGCTCTAAGATAAGAGACGGCAGCTGAATGAGCTACAACAGCAAGCTTAAAGTTCTTCTAATCTACCCCTTGGTGATGTCCTTTGAATACATCCCACACAATACAATGATGTGAGTTGGCTGCCTGACCAACCGACTCAATTCTATAGTCTGTCTATGCCATACAGGGAGGTGGATTTACTGTAAATACACAGGGGGTGGCATTTTACAACACAAGATATTAGAAAATGGATCCATCCAGTGACAAATATTGGGTACAATATTTTAACATACAAAAGAAAAAAAAAGGAAAACAATGTACATGTAAGGTAAAATACATCAAATAAACAAAATAAATCATTTCATTTTTTTGGTGGTAGTGTCCCATAATTCAGCATCAGGTGTGTCTGGGCTGACAACGCACACACCCCTGTGCGTGCCTATGCTTGTGCTGCTATACTCACACTGCAATAATAAAAGTTAGTTTTTCATTTACATTGACTGAGTCATGTGCAAAAGGCTGTACTCATACATGCCTGGGATACGGATACATAGCTTTTACATTTAGCGGATAGTCACTGTCGGTAGTCAGATGGGTGAAAATGTGAATTCGAAGATGCAGGAGATACTCTGGTTATTCCCAGAAAGAATGTGTAAACCAATTTCTAAATAATTATTTAAGGTGTTTTTCACAAAATAATTAATTGTGGTCAAATCATGGTTGACATAGCATTTATTTCAGTTATTTTATCTTAAATGTTGATGTATCAAGTCTCAGTTCACTATTTAATGAATAAACCACTAAACATTAATAATCTGAGAAATTAGCTGATTAAAAAAGAATTACCGTAGGTACTCGAGTATAGCGCGACCTGAATATAACACGATGGGTAGAGATTTATGGAAATGAGAGAAAACTCAAGACTCGAATATAACGCGAGGAACAAAATTATACTGTACCGGTAAACAATTAAAATCCTTCCAGGTTCTCTTAACACAGTCAGGCTCCCCCTCAGGTCAGGGTGCTCTGCTCTAGAATGAATGCAGTTGTATGAAGTCACTGGCCACCCGTCTTCTTTACTAGCGATTAGATGGCCGGCGGAGGCGAGCAAGGTGAATGATTGGCTTAAACCGAGCATGCCCTCTGGCCGTGGTTGATCACACCTCTCCCAAATCCGAGAGTTCCTGAAGTGTTTGCAAGCATCATGGAGTCCGCATTCACTTCAGCGGGACTCAGGGCTGGACTGGGACAAAAAAAAAAAATCAGCCCTGGACTTCAGTCCACTTTAATTCAAACACGTGTAGCGCTCACTCCCGGAGGAGCCGCTGAAAATGAACCACGGGTCAGTCTCCCCGCACTAGGAATAAATATACTCCAACACAGTTGTGAGTTTCTATCATTTAAATAGTTTACTAAAATATTTGAGCAGATGTCGAGACACGGTATTCACAAGTATTATTACAGTATTTTCGTATCCCGGTAAAACGCGTAGCGGAAAAGAAACGAAACACGAGGCTTCGTATTTCGGAAAATAAAATATTCGCAACCGAACATAAAAGCAATGCAATTTCCCGATAGTCCAGAAAAAAGGGACACGTAGCAAAACCCCAAACATACAATCCCTTCGTATTACGGTAAACGCGCAGCGGAAAAAGAGGAAAAATATATATTCGGAACGTATCTTTATCTGTAACCCCTGTTCCGATTCGTAAAAGGAAATGAGTCCTGTACAAGTTAAGTCCCAGAATGTGAAAGGTGTATATGTGTGTGTGGTACCCGGGTACTGTTCAACTGGCCAGTGAGTTTATTAAAGGAAGGTCTTCGACTAGTCAGTTGGGGCCCTGTGGACTTTAAAGAGAAAACAGCATAGCGTCCTTTAATCAGAAAACAGCCTTGGAGGCCTCTCACCCATCCGACGATTGCTTTAGGCTCCGCTGACCCAGGACGTCTCTCCACCCGATTTTGACTGGGGATACTAGCGGCCGGATCCGTTGTCTGACTTCATGCAGCTTGTCCAGCTCACCGCCTGCTCTCCGTTCGAGTCCGCCGGTCTGCAGCAATGTCTGGGCTCTGGCAAGTCTCCTTCTCCTCAGGTTGAGTGACCCAAACAGGAATAACCGGTCTCCCTCGGGCTTTGGCCTAGGTTCTCCCGCGATCTCCTCAGTGCGTCTGCTTTCTCCTGTTCCCTGGCGCGCTCTGGAACTTTCTCCACGAGGCAGAGGATGTAAGTCTCCAGTCCCCACCCACTTCCTGTCTTCTTGCAAAGCATGCCGGGCATTGTAGTCCCAATGTCCAGTATCTCTGATCGCGATAGTCTCCATCTTGTGGCCAAAAATAGGTACTGCCACAGCAAGATTTTTAACACAGCGCTACACACGCACAAAAAAAAAATAGTATATAGACCAACCGGATCGCTCTACAGATACCGGAGTTACTGCAAAGCGTTCGGGTAAAGCAAGGCAGCAGCACTGAGGTTGAGTGCGCACCATATCTTAAGTGGAGGTGGATGTGCAGCAGTTGTCACCAGCACGGTGGTCCCAATATGAGATTGAGGCAGACTTCGTCTGTTTTACAGACGGTGAGGAATTTCCCACCTCACCGATTAAGGGCAGTGCACAGCACGGTGAACCAGCATTCTCACTGGCACACTGTACCATGGACCCACAGGGAATCTCCCTGTAATCCCTATGGCCAGTATATGCCTGGCGGGACTACCGGAGTTTCCAGGAGACTTGGGATCCAGAGCATGGCAAGTTTTTTTTTACACGCGATGCAGATGTCTCGAATGAGGCTAGGGTCAGACGAGCGCGTTTTCTACAGACTGTGCGCCCGTGCAGTATGGATGCACTTTTTGATGGAAGACGCAGTAGTGGCCACACAGTCCGTTTTTGTGACTGTGTTATTTTTGACAGATGTAGGAGGGAAAATAAATTAAAATGAAAAAACATTTTGTTTGTCAAAAATGCTGGACGTATAAGTGCAGTCCGTCTGACCACGTTTCATCACTCACACACAAAGCTATGCGACGTTGCGGACGTGGCGCACTCCGCACGTCCGTTCTAGCAGTATTATGTTCTTGCCTAACCTGTGTCCGTTTGCCGCATCCGTCATGCGTCCGCACTTCTGTGTGGACGTACTTCGTGTGTGGGGCTCCATTTAACACAAATGTATGCTATCACGGACGTACTTATGTGCGGCAACACGGACGTGAACACTGCGCTCGTCTGACACGAGCCTAAAACGCAACCCCTCCAATTTTAAGGTAAATTTTTGTCACCAAAATCTAGCGGTATACTCGTGTATCTACAGTAAACCAATATTTTCCATTTGAAATTGTTCCGGTCAGAAATGATTAATCTAGACATAGAAATCTATTGTCAATTCACCATGATTTATTTCTTAAAAAACATATCCATAGTAAGTGCAAATTGTTAACACAAGGTGTGTACATTAGCTGATGTACTGGACCGATCCCCTGTTTTTTGTGCAAGATTCCTTTTAAAATAAACTATATGGGTTATTATTTTTATTCTTTATTTATAAAGCGCCAGCATATTCTGCAGCGCTGGACAATGGGCACAATATAGACAGGGTTACAATACATGGAACAACATTTTGATAAACCAGTAGAGGAGGAAACGATGGCCCTATCCCCGTGGGAACTTACAATCTAGAAGGGTTGAGGGGTGGAAACAGGAGGAGAGGACTGCAAGGTGGGAGTGATGGACTGCAAGGTGGGAGTGATGGACTGCAAGGTGAGAGTGATGGACTGCAAGGTGAGAGTGATGGACTGCAAGGTGAGAGTGATGGACTGCAAGGTGAGAGTGAATGGATTGGTTGCAACAGTGAGTCGGGTGGTAGGCTTCCCTAAATAGAAATGTCTTAAGGGAGCTTTTAAAGGAAGGGAAACTATGGGAAAGTCTGACTGTACGAGGGAGAGCGTTCCAGAGGATGGGGGTTGTGCTGGAGAAATCCTGCAGTCTATCATGGGAAGAGGTGAAACGGGGAGAAGCTAGGCGCAGGTCACTGTTTGACCTTAGGGAGCGGGCTGGGGTGTATTTGGTAATTAGTGAGGACAGGTAGTGGGGAGCTGGTAGAGGGAGACCAACAAGAAGATTATTACAATAATCAAGTAGGGAGATAACAAGGGCGTGGATGAGTTGTTTTGTGGTGTCAGTGGTAAGAAATGGCCAAATTCTGGAAATATTACGTAGTTGGTAGAGGCAGGAGGAGGTAAGAGACTGGATGTGGGGGATGAAGGAAAGAGCCGAGTTAAGTGTAACTCTGAGACAGCGAACCTGGTTTGATGGGCAGATAGCGATACCCTCAACCATGATAGAAAAGTCAGGAGGTGGGGACATTAGAGGGAAGAATTAGTAGGAGCTCAGTCTTGGACATGTTGTTGTTGGTGGTGAGAGGCCATCCAGGAGGAGATGCCAGATAAACAGTCGCTGACTTTGGAAAGGACAGCAGGAGAGAGATCAGGGGTTATTCATTAACCTCTGAATTAGTCACCGATTTGCACCAAACTGAATTTCACCGTTTAGTGCAATTTCGGGCCAATTCGGGCCAATTCATCTATTCACTAAACTGTCAGTTCCCCAAATGCAGGCGAATTGACGGCAAGATACGGTGCAGTTTGCTGCAGTTCAGCGGCAGCAAAATGATCCCATAGCGGAGTAATTGGTTCATCTATTAACAGATTGCCAAACTACAGAAATGCCCTAATTTTTGGTGCTTCAGTTCGACAGGTTTAAACAGGCGAATCCCATAGGTTTCTATGTAAAATAAGTGTAGCGCTCACTCCCGGAGTAGCCGCTAAATTTAACCTCGGGTTAGTTTCACCGCACTAGGGAATAATTATACACCAGCACTGTTGTGGATTTTATAGATTATACTTTACTGATCCCAATAAAGCGGCATATATAATGTAAACACGGTATATGAATGACAAGACTTCGTAATGCGGGGAAAAAAACACGCGGCGGCAAAAAGGAAAGTTTAACCCCTTCGTTTCTGGAATGTAAGTCCCGCGAAAGTAATGTCTCAAAAAGGTGTGTGTGAACTCAGGTACCCGGGTACTATATTCAACTGGCCAGTGAATGGAATGAGCAAATCTTCGACTAGTCACGTTGGGGCCCTGTAGATTTAAACAATAATGCAGCGTTCTTCGTTAAACTTGAGACTGTGGCCTGGAAGGCCTCTCACCCATCCGTTAGACAATCTGTTCCGCTGCCCGATCAAGGATGTCTCTCCGCTGGATTACACTGGAACTCTGTGCCACCGGATCCGCTTCTCCTGCTTGTCTGATCTCTGCAACGAGAACTACGGCCTACCGCCTGCACTCCCAATGGGTCATCGCGGTCTCCTTAATCGGGGTCCAAACCGGAACTATGTCTCTGTGCAAAACCTCTCAGCGATATATAGATTGATCAGCAGCACCTGCTCTCCGGCCTGGTCTCGATCCCTGGCAGTCTCACGTGCGTCTTCTACCTTTCATCGCTCGGCTCACACTGGCTCTCCTTCGATGAGGCTGCGGATGTCCTCTCTCCCAGCCACTTCCTGTCTCTCTCGCAAAGCACGATGGAATTTGTAGTTCCGTTTGTGTCCAGTATAGTTCATATTGCGCCTGTCTCCCTCTGGTGGCCAAACCAAGTAAATGCAGCAACATATTTAAAACAGCACTACACTCCCCCTTGAATTCTTGGGTCTCTCCAAGGAAGTGTAACAGTTACATGACATTCCAGCATTTACATTAAGCAATATATTCTGGTTCAGCAGCAAACATACAATGGGTCAGATATACATCCTCAAGTTGACTCATACTCCTGACTACCTCAGCTAGCATAGCAGACACTTCAGGCAACCTTTGCACTGTGGTAACAACCTCTTCGGTGCTATGTCCTGGTGAATCGTAGGTGAGTCTCTGAGGGGGTCGATAGAATGTTTAGACTCTGGTTCAATCATCTCCTCTGGAGTGGGAATGCCACTGTCAGGTACGGGAGTGCGGCGGTGGGTGAAGTGAGCCCAGGATGCAGTGATCATAGGAGTCACACAGGTTGCTGGGTATTGAAGGTTTATTAAATAATAAACAAAACAAATAGTAAATAATAGCAGCACTAGCAGGCAGGCAACAGACTGTATGCAGGATTCAGCTTGACAATAGGGATTCTCGAAAGCAGGGTATGCTTGACAAACGAGGATTCTTGGAAGCGGGGTACACTCGAAGAACGAGGGTTCTTGAGAGCGGGGTACCTTGGTGGGGGATTCTCCTTGGTAGCAGGGTTCCACTTGGGAGTATCACTGGAGGGATTCAGGTAACACGGTAGGGAGCTTCAGGACAGGTCTGGTTGTCTGCACTTCCAGGGACGTTATGTTGAAGCCTGATGGAAGGGTGGATTCCCTCTTTTAAGCAGGCTTCATTTAGGTGAGAGTTATACACCTGTAGGTATCACAACAGAAGCTTAACAGCCAGATAGGGGAATCGAACCTGCATACAAACCTAGACAGGTGAATAAGGGTTTGCCACGGTTTAGGTGCGGGCATAGGCTTAATTCATGACAGTACCCCAACCCAAGGAGCGCCTTCCGGGCGCGAACAATCAGATATATATATAGCAAGGGCCACTATTTTTTTCTTGCGCCGCCGTCGGTGGGGCAGGACCGTCACCTCCAAGGATGAGGTTTGGGTGGTCAAGATGGTCACAGGGTTTTCAAGGTCTGTTCGGCGTATCACGATACCTTGAACACTGTAGGGTATCGTGGGATCCATATCTGAGGTGCTATCGAGCACAGTGGGTTCGGAGTCGTCCTGATGTATGGGGTTGCTGGTGGCAACCAGATCGGGAGTAGAGAAATGTCCACGGGCTAATGCACCTGTACCTGAGACTGCAGGTATTTGTGGTTCAGCTGCATGTCCTGTATGGTATGGGTAAGGGTGTTCACCTGAGCTGCCATGGCAGAGACAAGTACCAGGACTTCACTGGATGGACTGGCTTTACCAGGAGTTGGCAGGGTAGCTGCAGCGGTATCAGTGTCCACAAATGTTTTGGTGGCAGCAGTCTGGGCTTGGACCTCGGTACAGCACGGCTCTTGGACCTGGACCTCGTACGCACGGCTCTTGGACTGGACCTCGGTACAGCACGGCTCTTGGACCTGGACCTCGGTACAGCACGCTCTTGGACCTGGACCTCGGTACAGCACGGCTCTTGGACCCGGACCTCGGTACAGCACGGCTCTTGGACCTGGACCTCGGTACAGCACGGCTCTGGACCTGGACCTCGTACAGCACGGCTCTTGGACCTGGACCTCGGTACAGCACGGCTCTTGGACCTGGACCTCGGTACGGCACGGCTCTTGGACCTGGACCTCGGTACGGCACGGCTCTTGGACCTGGACCTCGGTACGGCACGGCTCTTGGACCTCGGTACGGCACGGCTCTTGGACCTCGGTACGGCACGGCTCTTGGACCTCGGTACGCACGGCTCTTGGACCTCGGTACGGCACGGCTCTGGACCTCGGTACGGCACGGCTCTTGGACCTGGACCTCGGTACGGCACGGCTCTTGGACCTGGACTCGGTACGGCACGGCTCTGGAATCCTGCAGGGTGCAGGGCAGCAACGGTTGGAGAATCTGCGATGTGCAGGGCAGCAACGGCTGAGAATCTGCGATGTGCAGGCAGCAACGGCTGGAGAATCTGCGATGTGCAGGGCAGCAACGGTGGAGAATCTGCGATGTGCAGGCAGCAACGGCTGGAGAATCTGCGATGTGCAGGGCAGCAACGGCTGGAGAATCTGCGATGTGCAGGGCAGCAACGGCTGGAGAATCTGCGATGTGCAGGGCAGCAACGGCTGGATATCTGCGATGTGCAGGGCAGCAAGGCTGGAGAATCTGCGATGTGCAGGGCAGCAACGGCTGGAGAATCTGCGATGTGCAGGGCAGCAACGGCTGGAGAATCTGCGATGTGCAGGGAGCAACGGCTGGAGAATCTGCGATGTGCAGGGCAGCAACGGCTGGAGAATCTGCGATGTGCAGGGCAGCAACGGCTGGAGAATCTGCGATGTGCAGGGCAGCAACGGCTGGAGAATCTGCGATGTGCAGGGCAGCAACATTATTGTGGAGTGATCTCAGGCGCTTTTGGGGTTCTGAAACACCTGCAGGTCTGCGTATCTGACCACAGTCCCATTGGAACCATACGTGAACCCAGGGGGCAAGGGTTCCATAGTAATGGTGCCTTCAGGGGTAGAGACAGTGGTACCGATATATGCTTGGCATGGTTGTCCAGAAACCAGCCCGGATTTGCGGCTGTGAGGAGTGGGAGTCTCAACCTTTTTGAACCCAAGAGCCCTCCTTAGTATGGAGGCAGCTGGACTCTGCAGCAACAGTGATTCTTCTAGGTCATGGAGACAGGAGTTGGCTTCCAGATTTCGGGGTTCTGGTTTCACGATGACTTGAAGACGGTTGCTGGGGCGTAGACAGCAACACCAAGGTACCTGGAATGCTGGTTGAGAGTGGTGGGTGTCTGAGAAGGGGAGGCAGCAGCTAACTCCATGGGAATTTCAGGTTCATATTCTGGAGGTAGGGTGGACTCGAACTCCATGGTTTCGGCAGGATAGGGGTCTTCAAGGTCTGTGACCTCAGGATAGGTGTCCAGTGACACCATCCTATTTGGCTGGCACCTTTGGAGCTTATCCGAGTAGGCCTCCATAGACTTTTTATACACAGTCCTTGTTTTAGCAGGTGTGGGTTTTCTGGACAAGGACTTGGTAGGAACAATTTCCCTTTTTGGTCTGGTGGAAGCAGACTTGACAGGCACTGCCTTCTTGAACTTGGTGGGCAGTGCTTCACTAGGCATTGGGACCACAGGCGGAGTAGAAAAGGGTTCTCTGGCCTTGATAGAAAAAGTCCTTTTTGATTTAACAGGTGCAGACTTGGAGTAGCACCAGGTATCACTGGGGATTGCAGGTTTCGTTTGCAACTCCAGGGAAAGTGCGGGGCAGCTTGGGGGGCCGCACTAACATTCGAGATGGAATGGGACGGTTCCCCGCAGTAGAAGCAGAGCTTCTGGGACCTTCTCCTAGCAATTTCTTCGGATGTTAGGGGTCCTCTACCCACTTTCTTTGGAGCTGGAGTGCACACCTTAGTAGAGGTGTCATTTAAACCCTGCTGCATACTTGCAAAAACGGAGTCCAAATGTTGCAGGATGTCTTGAATGGCTTTTCTGAGGTACTCCATAACGATTTGGATCACCGCGGACTCACTGTGTGAAGGCTTCAACATTCTGTCAGGTACGGGAGTGCGGCGGTGGGTGAAGTGAGCCCAGATGCAGTGATCATAGGAGTCACACAGGTTGCTGGGTATTGAAGGTTTATTAAATAATAAACAAAACAAATAGTAAATAATAGCAGCACTAGCAGGCAGGCAACAGACTGTATGCAGGATTCAGCTTGACAATAGGGATTCTCGAAAGCAGGGTATGCTTGACAAACGAGGATTCTTGGAAGCGGGGTACACTCGAAGAACGAGGGTTCTTGAGCGGGGTACCTTGGTGGGGGATTCTCCTTGGTAGCAGGGTTCCACTTGGGAGTATCACTGGAGGGATTCAGGTAACACGTAGGGAGCTTCAGGACCAGGTCTGGTTGTCTGCACTTTCAGGGACGTTATGTTGAAGCCCTGATGGAAGGGTGGATCCCTCTTTTAAGCAGGCTTCATTTAGGTGAAGTAGTATACACCTGTAGGTATCACAACAGAAGCTTAACAGCCAGATAGGGGAATCGAACCTGCATACAAACCTAGACAGGTGAATAAGGGTTTGCCACGGTTTAGGTGCGGGCATAGGCTTAATTCATGACAGCCACATTTTCAGGCCCAACTCTTTCGTCCACAACTGGAGCAGACATCTCTTCTGAATATGAGCCTTCCAGTGAAGGCATATAACTATAATCTAAAGACACATTTTCAGGAACTACAGGGATTTCCAAAGTCTCGGAAACTTCCAATTGGAATTCAGGAGCCTCAGGCCTCAGGTTACTTACCCACCGTTCGGAAACTGGAATGGCCTCTTCGGGCTCAGGCGAGCGGACCCAGTCCAGACAAAAACTTCCTTCCTCACTATCCCCGTCACTCTCTTCAACAACCCGTGTCTGCTCAGACCGAGTAACGGGAGTCAAGCGGGGAACAGGCGGATTCGGCAAAGAAAGTTAGTCTCCAACTGGTATCCTTACCGCTTCCCTCAAAGGCAACAGATGATTTCGGTGCCAGTTTTTAAGAGGCCCGGCCTTTCCATCCGGTCGGATTTGGTAAACTGGCAGACCCGGCAGTTGCTTGCAGACAATGTAGACTGGAGAACTCCATCTATCCGCCAACTTCTGCCTTGCAGAAACACCCAAGTTCTTCTACAAAACCCTATCACCGGGTTGTAGATCCTGTATCCGAACTCTCAAGTCATAGTTTTGCTTATTCCTCTGTTCTCTGTTTCCTGAGGTCAAACGGGCCTGTTCAAACGCAGAAGCCAAATTTTTCCGAAGTCTATCCACATAATTTTTATGAGAGGCCACAGACGTCTGAACAAGAGATAACCCAAATGCCAAGTCAACAGGCAGTCGAGCTTCTCTTCCGAACATGAGACGGTAAGGCGAGTATCCAGTAGCGTCACTCTCCGTACTGTTATATGCATGCACCAGCGTAGCTATGTGACGACTCCAATTCTGCTTCTCTCGGTTTGACAGTGTCCAACATATTTAGCAGCGTGCAATTAAATCTTTCAGGTTGGGAGTCACCTTGAGGGTGATATGGAGTGGTTCGGGTCTTCTGAATTACTAACAGTTCCAGCAATTGCCCAACAAGCTGGCTCTCAAAGTCTCTGCCCTGATCCGAGTGGATTCTCCTTGGTAGGCCATAATGAACAAAAAACTTCTCCATCAAAACTTTTGCTACTGTAGGAGCACGTTGGTCTTTAGTAGAGAAAGCTTGGGCATAACATGTGAAATGATCAGTCACTACTAGAATATTTCCCTGCCCACTAGCATCCGGCTCTAAGCACAGGAAATCAATGCACACCAAATCCATGGGTCCTTGACTTTGTTGGTGGCTCATTGGAGCAGTTCGAGTTGGTAGGGTCTTCCTCTGGATACACCTCAGACACGAATGGCAGTAACTTTCAACTTCAGATCTCATACAGGGCCAATAAAATCTGTCTCGGACTAACTTAAAAGTTCTCTCTGCACCCAAATGCCCATGGTCATCCTGTAATGATCTCAGCACACCCTCTCTGTGTTTGGTGGGAAGGAACAACTGTTGTGTCTCTTCAGCATTGTTCGAGGGGCCCCTTCTGTAGACCACCCCATCCAACATCTTCAGCCATTCCCACTCTTTGTATACCAATCGGGCCCCTTCGGGGGAACTTGTCAGTAGAATTTCCCTTTGGTTCGTGTTTATGGCTTTTACTGTTAATGCAATCAGAGGATCTCTAGCCTGATCGGCTCTCAGGTCCTGTTTCGAAAACATAGGCAGACTTTCATCCCTCAGCTGTGTAGGATTACAATAAAACTCTGGGACGGCCGCAGCCATGACTCCTATAGCTTCTGCTTCAACTACTCCCTTGACCCGGCGCTCTGCTCCTTGACACAAGGCTTGTACCCCATCTGGAGTTAGCTGAGTCCATTCTGTAGTGTAGGGTCTTCTCGACAAAGCATCTGCATCTCGATTATTCACTCCAGGGCGATACTTAAGGCTGAACCGAAACCCTGACAGAGCGGCCAACCACCGATGTCCCGTTGCATCCAGTTTCGCCGTAGTAAGGACGTACGTAAGCGTATTGTTGTCAGTCTTTATCACAAATTCGGCTCCATACAGATAATCTTTCAGCTTGTCTACTACCGCCCACTTCAAGGCTTGGAACTCTAATTTGTGAGTAGGATAGTTCTTCTCCGAAGGCGTAAGGCTTCGACTCCCATACGTTACAGGCCTCAACAACCCCCCATATTCTTGGTATAGGACTCCCCCTAGACCTTCTCTGCTGGCATCCACATGTAATTCGTACGGCTTATGAGGATCAGCGTAAGCCAGGACAGGAGCCTGAGTTAGACTCTCTTTCAGTTTCACGAAAGCACTTTTGCATTGATTAGTCCATTCTTCTTGGATGGATTCTCGAGCCTTCCTTGGCCCCGGAGCCGACGAACTTTGATCAGAGGCCTTGGGGCTTTCTCCTGCGTCTTCCTTCTGTAGGAGCTTGTTCAGGGGTTGAGCTATCTTGGCAAATCCTCCTACGAATCTTCGGTAATATGAGCAGAACCCCAGGAAAGATCTAAGTTCAGTAACATTTCGGGGTCTAGGCCAGGAAGCCACGGCTTCCAACTTTCGGGGATCCGTCGAAACGCCTTCTGCTGAAAAAACAAGTCCCAAGTACGTAACGGAAGATAGTTTCAACCCTTCTTCGTGGAGCCGCTTCAAGACCTTTTCCAACCGCTGCTCATGTTCTTCCAGAGTCTTCCCGAACACAATAATATCATCGAGATACACCAACACTTCGATCAGGTTCATGTCCCCGACTGTCTTCTCCATTAACCGTTGGAACGGCGGGAGCCCCCGTAAGGCCTTGAGGCATTCTGTTGAACTCAAGAACCCCAGTGGGCAGATGAACGCAGTCTTCTCTTTGTCCTCAGGATGCATTGGTATCTGATGATACCCACTTCGCAGGTCTAGTACACTAAACCACTTTGCTCCAGACAAACACTGTAAGGCATCTTCTATCCGAGGAGTGGCATATTGATCCGGAAAGGTTCTCTGATTTAGCATGCAATAGTCTATACATAGACGGATAGAACCATTCTTCTTCCGAACCATCACTATTGGAGAGGCGTACGGACTCCTGGACTCTTGAATCACCTGAATCACCTTAGTCCTCTGTAGTTCATTCAGCTGTTCTCGTAGATCATCCAAGTCTCCCAGCGGAACTCGTCTTGACCTTTCTCGAAACGGCTTATCTTCCTGTAGTCGAATGCGATGTTCAGTACTCTTAGCTAAACCCACGTCGAACTCATCCTTCGAGAACAAGTCCCTCCATTTTAGGATCTGGGACTGAAGACGTTTCTTCCATTCAGGTGAAATGGGAGCGTCCTTGGGATAAAACCTTTCAGCTGGAATCTCTTTATTCACTCCCCCCCCTAAATCGGTAGGGGAGAGCGGAGTAGCGGACGCTACTTGCCCGATGGGCATTCGTGCTTTCAGGATCACTGGAGAATCGGACACATTACACACACTAACTGAGACTCTTCCTCGTGTCTGTTTCAAAGCTCTTGTGGAGATTATTTCAGGGATTACTTCTACTCCGGCTTCACTCCCATAATTGAGATCAGTTTCCAGTACCACGTAGGGACCCGGTTGTGATCCGTTCAACTTGACTGAATGCCGGAAACTCGCCACTTCTCCTGATTGCAGAACCTTCTCTGTTCCTCCCAATCTCCACAGGCGCCCCACTTCGGCAGGTGCCTTCTGTTCTTCGACCATTCGCTGATAGACCGGACGTAACATTGGGTGTACTCGCCTGGTAGAACCTTCTTCCATTACTATAGGAGTCAGAAGACGTCGCACCAGATCAGTATTCGTCCCCACTATCATAGAACTTCTGTTGGCCCCTGAAGGCCAAGGGCACACAATGGCCAATGCATCACAACCTCCAGACTGTCCGATGACTTCGGATCCAATTTCTAACTTCACCTGTAGATATCCGTCATAGGGAAGCTTTTCAGTTCCGATACCCCAGATCTCAAGGTCCTTTAATTTCTGTAGAGGTATGTCCTTCAAGTGTTTCTCGTAGAAGTCTCGATAGATCAACGTCACTTGAGCCCCTGAGTCTAACAGAGCTTTAGTGTAGACTCCCTCCACTTGTATTGGAACGATGGGAGAAGGACCTATCAGCTGGTCAGAAAACTTTGTCATAGCCGCAGGAGGTTTAGACCCAGTTCGCTGTACCCTGGCCTTCTTCTTGACCCGTGTAGGTTTTGGGTGTGCATTGCTTCCCCATGACATAGGACCGGACACTAAGGGAGTAACTCTTTCAGTCCTGGTAGGCTCAGCAGTTGGCAAAACTCTGGGCCCTCTCGGCCTTTCGGTTCTGGCATGAATTTTGGAGCGGTTTTCAACCATTGGGCACCTAGTTAGCTCCTTCACTTGGGCCCTCTGGCGTTTCCCACCTGTGAGGTAGATAGCAGCCCTTCCAAGGCTTTTAGGAACTCTTCTACTCTATTTCCTTCAGGCCTTTGGCTTTTGCATTGTGCTTGGAAATAACCTATTTCCCCACAGTCGAAACATCCCTTCTTTGAAGAGGGAGACGCACTTGTTCGTGGTGACTCGGTTGAAAGGCCCGGGCCAGACGCCATAGCAACTCCCGCTGTCCCCATATCAGTGAGGAACTTCTGCATATCGGTCTGTGTCTCTGCCACCTTCAAAAGTACTCGGCACAGGTCAGTGTGCGCTTGCTTCAGCTCAGCTTGAGCTTCTTGTACCTTCTTAACCGTCTTGTGTAACTCACTATATGCAGGAAGGGTTGTCTCTTTGGCAGTACTCTCTGTGGATATAGGAACTAACAGATGCTCTTGTCCGTCAACTTCAGATCCATAGGCGTCCAACGAATCATCTTCAGTTTGCAGATATTCGTTATGTCTTACTGGTTGTGCATAAACGGTTTCTCCTCTCCTTAAAGACTTTTCTTCTAGCAGAGCCTCTTCCTCTCTAACAGCTCAAATTAGTTCCAGGTATTTCAATTCTCCGTTACCTTCTCTGGTTCTTAGCTGTAACATCACATGATCTAGAGGTTGAGCGCCCCTCAATATCTGCTGCATTCGGATTTTATCTATTGTGGCCGGTTCGGCCCCTTTCCTAAGAAGTATCTGGTGCAGAATCTTATCTAGGTACCTCATATATTCAGTCATCTTCTCACCCTTTCGCTGGTAAGTATGTTCATACTGGTACATGAGCTCAGCAGCCTTTTCTGTTCGCCCAAAGACTTCCTGTAATACATTTAGGTAATCTAAAGCAGTGCAGTCTTGCTTACTCAATTTCAGGTTTCTGACAGCCTCTGACGCAGGTCCCTTTAAGCTCTCAGTAATTCTTTGCTTCTTCTGCGCTTCAGGGACGTCCCACTCATCCAGAGCCTGCATCACCTGCTCTACCCATTCTTCAAAGGTTTCTTCTCCCGCCGGAGTTGGTACGTTTCCTGTAAAATTCCTCAACCGTTGATAACCAAAGTTAGTGTGTGGAGGGCTTGTTCTTTGACATTTAGCCAGCAAATCTCCAATAGCCACTATGAATTCAGGCCCGATCATGGCCAGCGGACTGGGCGCGGGAACACTCGCGGGATCACCACGTGGCGCACTTGGCTGAATCAGTTGAACTTCCACCTCATCGGTCAGCTTCACGCTCGTGCCTTGAAAACATACTGGAACACCCTTTCTCCACTCAAAAAGAACATACGTGTGAGAAGTATCCGGGTTCGCTTTAATGTCCAGAATTAACCTCCGATGATCTGGTGTCAGCGTGGCCTTGGCCCGGCGAATCTGATCTTCGGCCCAAGTGTCTGCAGGAATATCCATGACTATGCTTAACTCTATCTGGCTATCTTGCTCCTCACACCATTTGGCAGCAGTGTCTAGATCCATAATTAACCCTTTAAATGCGGTTCTATTATAGAGACTGGAATCCCGGAACGAGCCCCCACGTGTGGCGCTCACTCCCAGAGGAGCCGCTGAATTTTACCTCGGGTTAGTCTCACCGCACTAGGGAATAATTATACACCAGCACTGTTGTGGATTTTATAGATTATATACTTTACTGATCCCAATAAAGCGGCATATATAATGTAAACACGGTATATGAACGACAGGACTTCGTAATGCGGGAAAAAAAACACGCGGCGTAAAAAGGAAAGTTTAACCCCTTCGTTTCTGGAATGTAAGTCCCGCGAAAGTAATGTCTCAAAAAGGTGTGTGTATGTGAACTCAGGTACCCGGGTACTATATTCAACTGGCCAGTGAATGGGATGAGCAAATCTTCGACTAGTCACGTTGGGGCCCTGTAGATTTAAACAATAATGCAGCGTGCATCGTTAAACATGAGACTGTGGCCTGGAAGGCCTCTCACCCATTCGTTAGACAATCTGTTCCGCTGCCCGATCAAGGATGTCTCTCCGCTGGATTACACTGGAACTCTGTGCCACCGGATCCGCTTCTCCTGCTTGTCTGATCTCCACAACGAGAACTACGGCCTACCACCTGCACTCCCAATGGGCAGTGGTGTATTTAGGTTTTGTGCTGCCCTAGGCCTGACTAAACTCGTGCACCCCCTAATTTAAATTTGACGCACCCCTTCCTGTCAAGGGCACACCTCTTCCTGGTTAATCCCCACCCTTCCTCTTTAAGCTCCACCTTTTCCTCTTAGAGCTCCGCCTTTTCCTCTCTTTATATTAAAAGTGGATACCAAGTGCCTACTTGTATATTTTGTATACCATTTCAAATGTATCTATTGAGATAAAGAAAATTATGAAATGTTTAAATTCAAGTATTTTTACAAAGAACAGCCACGCATGTCAAGTAAATGGGATCACAGCCGCTCTAATTGGTGGAACAATAAAATCCACAGAAACGTGCACTGCATATGAGCGAATCACAGAGCTGCATAGCAATAAAACCCACAGAAATGGCACTGTGTATGAGCATATCAGAGCTGCAAAGCAATAAAACCCACAGAAATGTGCAGTGTGTATGAGCATATCACAGAACTGCACAGCAATAAAACTCACAGTAATGTGCAGTGTGTATGAGCATATCACAGAACTGCACAGCAATAAAACTCACAGTAATATGCAGTGTGTATCACAGAATCCACAGCAATAAAACTCCCAGCAATGCAATGTGCGGTGTGTATGAGTGCATCAGAATCCACTGCAATAAAACTCCCAGCAATGCAATGTGTGGTGTGTGTCAGCGTATCAGAATCCACAGCAATAAAACTCCCAGCAATACAATGTGCGGTGTGTATGAGTGCATCAGAATCCACTGCAATAAAACTCCCAGCAATGCAATGTGTGGTGTGTGTCAGCGTATCAGAATCCACAGCAATAAAACTCCCAGCAATGCAATGTGCGGTGTGTATGAGTGCATCAGAATCCACTGCAATAAAACTCCCAGCAAACCGAGTGTGTATGAGCACAGAGCAATTATTTATTCTACATTTACTGGCCTCTGTCTGCGGTAGGGCTGTGTGCAGAGTCAGCAAGGACTGTGTACAGACTCAGCAGGAGGTCCCTCCAGGCCACGTTAGGATCAAGGCTGTGCCTGTGCGTGGAGCCATCTTGTCAACAGTGGGGTGCCACTGCCAGAGGGTGCACCGTGGCTTTGATTCCCTTCCCGGTGGGTGTTCAGTCCAGAATAGAGTGACAGTCCATGTTAACGAAAGGGCGGAGACCTGCGTGCATGCGTGTCACGTGGTTCAGCCAGTCAGGTGGTACTGAGACTCAGTACCACCTGACTGGCCGGACCGAGGGTGACCTGCACGCAAGCAGCCTCACCAGGAGCCAGGCAGCTCAATGACAAATTTCTATCACTGCAGTGCTGGTTAAGGAAAGGTCCACTTTAAACAGCAGTAAGCAGACAGGGCTTCATATTCTGCTGAAACCCCCCCTTTACCTGCCGTTTACTGTCATCTTCTCTCTCTGGACACAAATCACATCCCCCTCCCCTCTCCTAGAGCTGCTGCGGGGCAGGGGAGGAGCTATGGAGGGAGGAGAGGGGGATTTTTATTCTATTCGATTTTATTCCGTATGCAAACGCCATGCTCCGCTGCTCGTTGTTTGAGAACACAGCTCAAAGCTGACACACAGTGACTGTGGCACCTCCTAGTACCCCCTAATGACACCCCAATAATCACTGGTACCTGGGGCGGCCCGCCCTCCGCCACTCCTCTAAGTACACCACTGCTCTGGTGATATGCTCACACACAAGTTTGGCGAACTGCCAGCAAGTACGGTGCTGTTTGAAGGCAGTGCAAATCCCCATAGAGAAGTAATGGTTAATCTATTCAGAGAACACCAAACAGCAGAGAAATGTCAGTGAAATGCCCTGATGTTCGGTGGTTTTCAAGCAGGTTTATTCAGGCGAACCCCATAGGTTTCAATGTTAAAAATATTCCCGTTTTTTATGCAATATCTAATAAAGCATTTATTATTTTAATCTGCAGTAAAAAGTGTTTATTTATTTATTGGGTTTTTTTTGTACCTTTTAGTGATTTTTCAGAATTTTTGGGGCTAAATTCCCCCCCCCCCTTTTTTTTAATAGCGGTTCTCCTTTTTCTGTAACAGAACTTTTTATTATCAATCATAGGATCTTATATGTAAATTCTAGACATTTTCCTTCAGTAGTTCTTTTGAAAACAGCAGGCCATAGGTTTGCGGTGGCAGCATACAGCGGCCGACTCCATGCACTTTGGGGACCCTGCGGTGAATGGTGAATTCACTGCAGGGTTGGGAAATTTTATTCCCCGAAGTGCAGGGAACTACAGAACACCAAAATGTTGGCGTCATTTCGGTGCTCTGTGAGTAACCCAATTAGTGGGGAGGTTTTTTGTTGCCCCCTGGAAAGTGAAAGCCTAGGCCTTGCCTACCCAGGACATACTTGAAAATTAGTGACATCTCAATGTTTCCTTCCTGGTAAAATAGTTTGCAAAAGTAAAAAAAAAAAAAAAAAAAAAATTTTTTAGGGGTGGGGCCACCCAGCGGGCCGCCGCCCCCTGGAAAGTGCCGCCCTAGGCCTGGGCCTTGTTGGCCTAGGCCAAAATACACTAGTGCCAATGGGTCATCGCGGTCTCCTTACTCGGGGTCCAAACCGGAACTATGTCTCTGTGCAAAACCTCTCAGCGATATATGGATAGGTCTCCGCCAAGTCACTGTCTCTGATCAGCAGCACCTGCTCTCCGGCTTGGTCTCGATCCCTGGCAGTCTCACGTGCGTCTACCGTTCGTCACACGGCTCATACTGGCTCTCCTTTGCACGAGGCTGCGGATGTCCTTCTCTCTCTCCCACCCACTTCCTGTCTCTCTCGCAAAGCACAATGGAATTTGTAGTTCCGTTTGTGTCCAGTATAGTTCATATTGCGCCTGTCTCCCTCTGGTGGCCAAACCAAGTAAATGCAGCAACATATCTTAAAACAGCACTACATAAGTAATATCAAGTTTATTCTTTACAATTTCTGCAAAAAAGTTTTTTATTTTTTAGAGCAGCTTTTTGTATTTTCTTTTTACAACATTTTTTGTTTCCCAATTTTTTTTAATAGGTGTATTTTTATTCTGTAACAGACCTATTTATTATTATTTTACAAGGACCTTTTTTAGTATTTAAAACACACTAATATTTTTTATTGAAATAAGCCCGATTATGAGAATAGGATAATTCCGTGGTTTTTTTTGGCAGTTCGACGGATTTCGCCAAAGCCAGTTTGCCACGTCCCGGTGATTATTTGTCAAAATTTTAACGAGGCTTCGGCGACTTCATCTTCAGTGCACTACGTTGAATAGTGAATTCACCGTAGTTTTGGCGAAATGGAAACGCCAAAGTGCACCGAAGTGAAAGAGTTTGGTGGCTTGCGAATAACCCCTTATGTTTTTCCATACTGAATTGATAAAATATTATTGTTGTGTTGCTGTATAATATAATCTTCAGTTAATACAAATTGCAAGTTACTGTAACTGGAAATTCTGGTCTGTGCATCCGAGAAACCAAAGCCTACAGGTGAGTCATAAACAGGACTTTCATTGTGTTTTCCTGGACATCTCATGTTTATGCTAATGAGAAGAAGCAATGAAATAGGTTCTGGAATGTCTTCATTTGTGCAGAATATAGCAAGTGATTGCAATAAAATTAAAGATGATGCTAACCACGTGTTTCTGGAATACAAGAGGGTTCACATAGCAAGAGATACAGTATAAAAGGTTCATTAAAGACTATCAGGTTTATTCAAAGAGATCCAAATTGTGGCCGAAAGGTAACCGAACAGTGAAATTCAGTGTTCGGTTACCTTTCCTGGCCATTCAGCTAGTCAGAGAGCAGGCAGTTCGCCAAATCCTGGCGAATTGCCTGCACATACGGTGCCTGTTCGTTGCCTGTTCGAGATAATAATTTTGCAAATTTACTACCGTCAGCGAGTTAACTGGTCGGAGGAGCAGGGGACCTGCCCTCTGGGCCTCTGTCATATCGGCTTTAGGGGTTGTGGTCACAACTTTCAAGTCCCATTTTCCTATTGCTAAAATACAGTGTGGGGAACTCTGGGAACTCTGGGAGGTTGTTACACACAGCATTACAGGAGAACAGCTTAGGCTGGTATCAGACGAGCGCGCTATGTGCACCTGTACTGACGTGCTTACTTGCGTCCGTCACAGCATTGTGACGCTGCAACAGGCCAGTCACACACTTGTGCGCATGCCACAAGCGTCCGTTATCCAAGCCTCTCTGTGCGCTAGGACGTGCATTGACGGAGCTGCAATGCGCGATTCTCCATAGGAGGATCGAGCCTTGCAGCACTGAGCACGCTAACTGCGCTCAACGAGGTGGCCACACGGGCGTTGAGTGGAAGGAACGTCCACTCTCACGGACGTTCCTTCCGCTCTCCAAAGACGCTCGTCTGAATAAACCTGTCGAATGAAACCACGAATGGCAGGGCAATTTGGCAACTTTTCACTGCTGGTTTTTGTTCTCTGAATAGACGAAGCATTGCTTCTCTATGGGGATTTCACTGCCCTCGAACAGGCAACGAACAGGCACCGTATGTGCAGGCAATTCGCCAGGATTTGGCGAACTGCCTGCTCTCTGAATAGCTGAATGGCCAGGAAAGGTAACCGAACACTGAATTTCACGGTTCGGTTACCTTTCGGCCACAATTTGGATCTCTTTGAATAAACCTGATAGTCTTTAATGAACCTTTTATACTGTATCTCTTGCTATGTGAACCCTCTTGTATTCCAGAAACACGTGGTTAGCATCATCTTTAATTTTATTGCAATCACTTGCTATATTCTGCACAAATGAAGACATTCCAGAACCTATTTCATTGCTTCTTCTCATTAGCATAAACATGAGATGTCCAGGAAAACACAATGAAAGTCCTGTTTATGACTCACCTGTAGGCTTTGGTTTCTCGGATGCACAGACCAGAATTTCCAGTTACAGTCTTTTGCAATTTGTATTAACTGAAGATTAGATTAAAAGTGCCAAATACTCTAGATAAAGAATTACCTATTTAGGGTTCACACTATAGAACATTAATATTTAATTAACTTTAACACTTGCCATGATAAAATTAGCTTATGGCTAACACATTCTTTATTTAAGATTTTCCTATAATATGAACAATATTATACACTTGGATAAATTAGAATATCAAAAATAATGTATGAAGAACATATTCAAAAACTCATCCATTATAAGTCACCAATATGTGAATGTGTCCCTTTTGGACCATTAATAATACTCTATATCCTGTTTTAGATTTAACAATTAATAAATAATCTATACCAAGAAATGCACTTAAATATATATAATTTTTCTTTAATTCATTAAAATAGTTAACGTGTTTTTACAAGATCTATAATTACACCAACAGACAGCTATTTAGGACTTATCCCCTCTTTTTTTCATAATTGGTTGTTTATTAATAATGAAAATTGACCCATAGTGTTAGATCAGAATGGCATATAACACTCATTTTTTAACCGTTGATGTTTGATATAAACATTATTTGGAGTATGGCTTTCTCATTTAAGATATTGGAGACAGTGTATAGATGTATATAATCATTGCATCCCATTGCTTTTTCACATAATTGTCCGGGGGCATACATCGCGAATGATGTAGAGAGATTGCGATGCCATGGAGCGGATGGAGCGCACAGCTGGAACGCGGAAGCTGCGCCGTACCCGCGGAACACGGGAAGCTTCAGAGTGAGGCACGGAACGCACGCCATCCACGGATTGGCAACATGTGGAGACATTTCCCTTTTGATTCGGGAGACTATAAGAATATGTCTGGAAGTTCTGATCTAATGATACCAGCTGATGAAGCCGTAGTTTAGCGGTGAAACGCGTCCTGGACCTTTAATTTTGTTTTAAAATTTGTTAATTTTAATAAATCCTTTTATAGAATGAGTTCCAGCATTCCATCTGTTTTTTTCTTGGATTTTGACCACGCAAAAATCCATGGGCGTATATCTTGAGCTTGAATAGGCTCCAACAAATGTGAGTTGTTATTTCATCAATAATTCTTTATTAGATCTATAATATATCAGATACATCCTTTCACTGAGCAAATTGTGAAGAATCACCGGCACTAAGGAGTGGGTTTCCTGAGAATATTTCAGAAAAAACAACCCGCAGGCGTCTACCCACTCAGAGCCAGTGTTGGGGCTCTTTTTTTGTGAGTGAATATCTTACCACCCTATAGAATATACACCTTGTGTGAGACATACTGCACCAATACAGTATTTTGTTCTTTGTTTCCTTCATATTTTTTCCCTACTGAGGACGTTACCACAAGAACTGCCCGACATCCCATTGCGTTTAATTTTGAGCCGACCAGATACGTATTCGATTCTAGTGCTTTTTCTTGGTTTGGGGGAAACCACTGATCATCTGGTTGAGCTGGGTATTGGGCGGTGACACGAATCTGGGTGCTTACCATTGTTTCTGTTTTGATATACAGGGATAAGGTCATCTCAATGACAATATGTGACATACTCCATTCTCATGTGAGGACTGGAGACTCGGTGAGCAGTCTGACAATTGACAAATAGGATTCTAGTATGTGATATATTTGGGGGTAATCGGATTCCTGGGTTAAGTTCGATGTTGTTATGGGTTATCTCTTTATGATACAGATAATGCTGTCATTAACCAAGATGTTACACTGATTTCATCCATAACAAAAGGAGTTTTAATAAAATATAAAAAGTGAATTCCTGAAGCTCCAGATTAGTTTAGAAAACTAAATAGTATTCCTTTCCACAAGCAGTTTGTACTGTGCAATATTAAAAGTTATTATTGTAAAATTACTCCTCTCTTTAGATCATAGAGTCAAGAACTTGAGTTTCACAACAAAGTGATATCGCACATTAAAGAATTAGTCCTTTGAACCTGGTCACTATTAAGAACGAGGGATCTTTGGATCATGGCATCTGATCCCAACCTTGTTGTTGTTACAGGTAAGGAGCTTTTGTTATTAATAGATTATAACTTTATGGCAACACTATATGTAATTTGGATCATTTATTGCATATTAAAGCTTAATGGAACTCATTACTATATGATAAGCGAGGATAAAGCTAGGATTTCCTGGGTAAAACTGACTTTACCCAGCAGCACTAAAAATCAAACCCGGGTAAATCGTGATTTACCAAAACTCTTCTTGGCAATGTGTTTTATAAGAGTCTGGAGTAGCTGATTGACAGAAAACCTGTTATCACCATATCTATTCATACCAAAATTCACTTTCACCCAAGCCAACCCTAACCGTTTTACTCAAGGGGGTTGGAGAGTCTGCAGATTATCCAGGTAGAGCCAGAAACGCAATTTGTTTTGCAGCTTTAACATATATACGGTATATACACACACACTCATTATAAATATATACATGGAAACCTAAAAGTAATATATGGAACCAAACCAAAATTGGGATTGATCTAATTCTTTTAGCTTTTTTTTTGGTAATAACAGTTACTGTGTGCGCAAGCATCAATGCATGACAAAACAGGTGTGTGTGCTTGCCAGTTCGCTCTCTTAGGATGACTGTGAATAATCTGGGAATGGGTAGGAGGACTACTAATTCTTGAAGGGTTATTCAACGAGGGCCAAACTTTCCACCAAACGGTGAATTTCACTGTACGGTGCATTTTCGTGGCTATTCAGAAAGCTGCCACTTCGCCAAATACTGGGGAATTGACAGAGCAATATGGTACAGTTCAAAGCAAGTCAGTGATGTTAAGCAGCAGCGAAATTGTCCCATAGAGAAGTAATGTTTAATCTATTCACAGAACGCCAAAGTGTAGTGAAATGCCCTGATCTTTGGTGATTCAGTTTGTCAGGTTTAAACAGGAGAATCCCATAGGATTCACTGCAAAAAAAAAAATCATTTTTATTCAAGCTTTTAGTTTTCAGAAAACCATCTATTTTTTTTGCAGAAATTTTTATTTTTTTTAAATGCCTTTGTTTTAATTCTGTAACTGACCATTTTATTATTTTTTATAGAACCTTTTTTATTATTTTTCACACATTTTCATGCATTTTTATGGTTTTAAACACCTTTTAAAGAATAACAGAGTTCCCTTTTTTTCCTGCAGTTTGGCGCTCTTCAGCAGCTCCATGTTCACCGCACTTCGGGGACCCTGCGGTGAATATGGAGTTCACTGCAGGGTCGGTGAACTGGAATCGCCGAAGTGCGCCAGATGAGAAAGCAATGAAATTTCGGTGCTTCCTGAATAACCCTTTTGGTTTTCTTGGGCAAGAGGATCTAGTCAAAATTAATGTGAGCTTCATGTTACGGGAGGTGGCGTTCTTGATGTGCCCCTGCCCAATTCCATTAAACTCTATTGTGCCTCTGCCCATACTTCTCATCTACCATTGTGTTTGCTTTTCTTTGGGGCTATTGTAAGGGCATATTTTTCAAGCTGCAATGATGATAACTCCTATGACAATGTGTCTCTGATTATGCATGGACAATATCTTGTTTACAACTGTATTTAAAGGATGCAATAGCTATATATCTTCAATGTCTTGGTATAGAGTAGATTTATAAGGGAGCGTGTAATGTTATATATATATATATATATATATACACACACAACCAGGGTGAGGATACAAAGCACTCAGTCTGAGAGAATCAAAAATTCCTATGCCGGGGTGCAATCCAGAGAAAATTATATCACGACAGCAGACGGAAGCATTCCGTTACTAAATATAAGAATCTAGATTATAAATTAAATATGCAGTAAAAAAAATAAAGTTTTGACTCCTAAGAGTCTTTATCAAGGAGTAAAAACAATACAAATATCTACGTATTTATGCGAAAGTAGTACACTCACCCCCCAATGATGTGACACCGTGTCCTAGACCCCGCCGGAGGAGACAGCAAATCGGCGTGCCTGATTCCCTGCATCATCGTGGGCGACGTCCAAATTCGTTGCATAGTATAGCAACAAATTTGGCCGTCGCCCACGATGACGTGGGGAATGCCACGCCTCATGCCCAGCACAGGCGCGCCAGTTTGCTGCCTCCTCCAACGGGGTCTAAGATGCGGCGCCACATCAATGGGGGGGGGGGCGAGTGTACTACTTTCTCAGAAATATGTAGATATTTGTAAAGTTTTTATTCCTTGATAAAGGCTCTTCAGAGCCGAAACGTTAGATTTTTTCAATGCATATTTAATTAATAGATTCTTATATTTAGTCCCAGTATGCTTCCTTCTGCTGTCCTGATATACACACACACACGTTACTTTAACAATACGGCTGACCTGTACTTCTTGTTGTGTTGTGTTGTTAGAGGGGGGAAAAAAGGCAGCTAATCCCCTGACTTCGCACTTGCTTTAGTTTGCTGGTAACGGAGTTATTTTGCAAAAGGTTTAGGAGCCTGCCATGAATCAGCCGGGCACCAACATTCCAGCGATTTTGGGCTGAGCAATACAATACACGGTCTTAATGTTTAACTGCCTGGTAACAACATAAGGTTTTCTGGTATGTTAACGTCAGTCACTGACTACCGACATACTGACTGACAATGAGGTCATCATGTCAGTGTAATGCTTGGCATGTGCCCGCAGTAGCACCGCTTGTGCGAAATGAGGGTCTGGCGTGGACAAAGCAAACTGAGGGCAGAATGATCAGAGAACCTGCAGGTTGAGTTTAATCAATAGGTTCAGGTATACAAAGTGTGTGTGTGTGTGTGGGGGGGGGGGTTAGTTTTAAAAAGAGGCGACTTGACTAAGTGTATAGCAGAACAAACCACTCAGGAAAAGTCATTATGGCTCGATGTTTCTTCCATTTGTTAAAATGTAATGGTAAAATCACTCTCCACATTTTTTACCAAGATACTCAAGGAGGAAATCGAAGTGTTATGTCATTCAAAACTTCATTCAAAAATTTTTTGACCTAAGGTCATTTCTCCTCCAGGCATACAATCAGAATAACAGGACAAAATTACACCCGGAGAAATAAAAACCAAACTCAAAGACAGCAGGGGAAAAAAAAAAGGAGACAAACAACTCTTCCATCCGAAGCAACATCTAACATTGCCACCTACTGTCTAGTTGGTCACATGCTCATTGTACGCCAAGCCCCTATTGCAGCAGGAGCAGCATTCACTGCTTCTGGTACCAGGTTACCATCCAGATTCAGGTTGAAGTAGCACAGAAATTCTACTGTAATTCGTTACTGGAGTTCATAGGATTTAATGTAGTATCAATCACCCAATCTCACATGACTACACCAGACCAGAGGAAGTATACACTATTTCCCTGGCTAGGATTTCTCTGTACGCTCTACACTTGGGTAGATTTCCATATTATCTATATATTGCATAATTTGAGTTTGGAGTTACGAGCTTGGAATGCATATTTTATTTTATATTTTTTTTACTCCGATTTTTAGGTTTCTCTTTTACCCCAGAAAGGTCATCCATGTATTGCAGCATGTATAAGGAGATTTTTAAGTAAATGTAGAATCTGGATCATTCCCGTCTGCAAGTGACCTACTTTTGTTCTCTTACCACCTGCACCACTAACTCAAGCCTCCACGATTTTTCAATGGCATTGTCTGTGCTTTGGAATGACCTCTCCATATCAGACTCTTACCTAATCCACATTTTTTATTTTTCAAGAAAACGCTCAAAACCTACTTTTTCAGTTTAGCGTATCACAACCCTGACATATAGCTTATCTCCAACCCTTCCATCATCATTATAATGTTGTGACTGATCAGTGTAAACTATAACAACTGCTAGGTGAAATGAATAACACTGATTAAATCGTTACAGTGACACCTGTCAAGGGGTGGGAGCAGGTGAACAGTCAGTTCTTGAATATCATGTGTTGGAAGCAGGAAAAATGCACAAGCCAAAACATCTGAGTGGCTTTGACAAGGGCCAAATAGTGATCACTAGATGATTCTGTCTGAGGAGTTCTGAAACCAGAAAGATGTGTAGGGTGTCCATGGTATGTGGTGGTTAGTACCTTCCAAAAAGTGGTGCAAGGAGGGATAATGGTCAATCGGTGTCAGGGTCACTTTAAGTATACAAGATAATCCAAGCGTGGTCCCCTTCCACGAGGTGTCGGCTATACCCTTCAGGACACGTTCAGAGGTCTTGTGGAGTGCATGGCTCGATGAAAAAGAGTTATTTTGACAGCACAAAGGGGTCCTACACCATATTGGTTTTAATGTTGTGGCTGGTCAGTGTACATAACATGCTGTATTACCATGCCATTACCATTTCTGATACAAATGCTACGTACTAAAAAGTTGGTTACTCCTTTTTTCCACGCACCCCAATTTCTCTAGATTGCAAGCTCATCTGAGCAGGGCTACACCTCATCTCTGGTTCCAAACTCTAATTGTAATATTTGTTATTCTAACAACCCATTCTTTATTTACAAAGCAATGTGTAATGTGTTGGCGCAATCCAAACAAGTTAATTTCTCATGCATATCTAAAGTAGTAAGAGTAACAATGTTTCTTTTCTACGATTTGAACACTGCCTTACACAAACATAGCAAAAAGTGTTAGGAGGGTGGAATGCTTATCGGAAAACATGTAAAACTAGAATACAATTTTTTTTTAAAAAATTACAATTTACTGCAACACGTATGAAATCCATCCTGGGAACAAAATGAGCGTCTGTCTCAGGTTACATCTCAGCGGATCTTCCCAAGGTTGTTGTTTGTTTTGGTTTTTAACAATACATTCTATAATAAAAAGAGCATACTAATCACTGGCGTCGCTACGTGGGGGCGGGGGGTGCGGCCCGCACCAGGTGACACCCGCCCTTAGGGTGACACGTCACCCTAAGGGCGGGTGTCTCACCCTCCGCCGTGTATTCGCTCCCTGCGACCATCCGAAGCATGCAGCTTCGGCGCTCGCCTGGAGGAAACACGTCACCAGCCAATCGCGGCTGGTCACGTGGCTCCCCCAGACGAGCGCCCAAGCTGCGCGCCGCCGGATGCTCAGAGGGAGCGAACACGCGGCGGAGGTGAGCTGGGCCATATCCATCCATGAGGTGAGCTGGGGCATATCCATGAGGAGCTGGGGCATATCCATAAGGTGAGCTGGGGCATATCCATGAGGAGCTGGGGCATATCCATGAGCTGCTGGGGCAAATCCATGAGGAGCTGGGGATATCCATGAGGAGCTGGGGCATATCCATGAGGAGCTGGGGCATATCCATGAGGAGCTGGGGCAGTATCCATGAGTGAACTGGGGCAGTATCCATGAGTGAGCTGGGGCAGTATCCATGAGCTGCTGGGGCAGTATCCATGAGCTGCTGGGGCATATCCATGAGGAGCTGGGGCATATCCATGAGGAGCTGGGGCAAATCCATGAGGAGCTGGGGCATATCCATGAGGAGCTGGGGCATATCCATGAGGAGCTGGGGCATATCCCTGAGCTGGGGCATATCCATGAGCTGCTGGGGCATATCCATGAGCTGCTGGGGCATTATCCATGAGCTGCTGGGGCATTATCCATGAGCTGGGGCATATCCATGAGCTGGGGCAAAATCCATGAGAGCAGCTGGGGCAGTATATCCATGAGCTGGGGCAGTATATCATGAGCTGGGGCAGTATATCCATGAGCTGGGGGAGTATATCCATGAGCTGGGGCATATCCATGAGCTGGGGAATATCCATGAGCTGGGGCATATCCATGAGCTGGGGCAAAATCCATGAGAGCAGCTGAAGCATGATCAATGAGAGCAGCTGGGGCAGTATATGCATGAGAGGAGCTGGGGCAGTATATCCATGAGAGGAGCTGGGGCAGTATATGCATGAGAGGAGCTGGGGCAGTATATCCATGAGAGGAGCTGGGGCAATATCCATGTGTGCTGGGGGCAGTATCCATGAGAGCTGGGGGCAGTATCCATGAGAGCTGGGGCAATATCCATGTGTGAGCTGGTCTGGGGCAATATATCCATGTGTGAGCTGGTCTGGGGCAATATATCCATGTGTGAGCTGAGGCGCAATATATCCATGTGTGAGCTGAGGCGCAATATATCCATGTGTGAGCTGAGGCGCAATATATCCATATGTGAGCTGAGGCGCAATATATCCATATGTGAGCTGAGGCGCAATATATCCATATGTGAGCTGGGGCAATATATATCCATGGGTGAGCTGCTGGGGGCAATATATCCATGTGTGCTTTCACTGCCTTCGAACAGGCAACGTACTTGCTGGCAGTTGGCAAACATTTGTGTGAGCATATGAGAGAGCTCCACAGCAGTAAACCTCACAGTAATGTGCGCTTAGTGTATGAGCATTCAGTGTTATATGGGAGTACTGATTTAGGAGTTAGAGTAGTTAAAAAAAATCCGTAAAACTCGGGGGGGGGTGACACCATAAGTTACCGCACCGGGTGACACCAACCCTAGTGACGCCACTGATACTAATCACATCTCTTGTCCCATATTATTATCCGTGCACTGAAGAGTGTAGATGCAAACTTAAGATTTGTTGGAGATCTGGCACAAATGATTGTTAATTTTTTTTTTAAAAAACCCTCATTTAGGCATCACTTCATAAATGTTAATAACCACAATTTTTTATATTGAGCAAAAACACGGTCTGTGAGGGTCATGAGAACGAGCAACCACACTAATGGCCTGCTCTACGGTGGGTTCCCGCTCGGATCTCTGCTCAATGATGCCATTAAAGAGATATGCAAATCAGTCTGCAATCACCCAGAAAGGGTGGCCAGTACTGAAATGCAAAGGACGTCACCCATGCACGAGAGGTGCAGTAACCCTCATTCGATCGTTTCAGCCTCATCTGCAAGGCCACTTATGCTGTTGCCCATTCTTTGGGAAACATCACATGGTATGTGCAGGTCCACTTACGAGGCCTAATGAGTCCGGAGGGATAGTTGGGTGCTGCCTTGGCATTTCGGCTCTGGGCCTCCCTTTTTGGGTGATAGACTGGTTTGCATATGATAAGTTTGGATATTTGACCATATTATGGTTTATACTGCGCAATTGTGTATCTCTTTACTTTTGTATTGCATATATATGAAATAGAAACATTGTGGGACATGTTATGAGGGTAACATCCCTTTGTTATTGTGGCTCATACACGTTTTTACGTGTGTTTGCCTTTATTATCATTCATATGTGATATAGGCTTTCTCACTATTACATCACTGTCTATGGGATATATTGGCGCTTTCCTTCTTTTTCTAGTTTTTAATCCTTCTTAGGGTGCAGTGGGGGACTCCCCTATTCTTGGATATAGCTGCCACATATTCTGTAGCCTTTGAAGTGTACCTCACCGTCCCAGCGCCCCCATTTGTGTATTTTATTGGTTTGCATATGGTTCAGCCTACTCTGTAATGGCCCCTTTGAGCTAAAACCATGTGAGACCTGAGCAGGAACCGATTGTAGGGCAGACCACTTATGCCATTACCTGTTCTTAGGACTCTCCCATATTTTGCTCACAATTCTTATACACACACGTTGAAAGAGACTTCGTTCCAAACTCTCATAACCAAGTGGAAGATCGCTATGCTTGACTTTCAAATCTTATTCTCTAGACCAGTAAAAGCAGGGGAATTATCACGATCTGCAGAATGTATCTACTAACTAAGTTTCTCCTTTTTGTTTAAGGATTTGGCCCTTTCAGGAATTCTCATTAACTCTAGTTGGGAAGCAGTGAAGGTAAGGAAGGATGACATTATAAAGTTCAGCAACTGAAAGTTTGGAGAACACCTACCAGTTCTCTACAACATAATATCAATGTTCATAATACCAAGGGATGTGGGAAGATTGACGAATTTAGGGATGATTTAACTCATGCCCTTTCTACGTAAAATATGATTGAGAGTATAATTTGTATTATTTTATATCAACAGGTGTAAATTAAGGCTGATGGCTGTAGCGCCATTTCCGAAAAGAAACAACAGGCATAGCCTTTATAGGATTACGAGAGAAAAATTTTAGTCATCTACTACGAACAAGAACTATTCAAGCAAAGAATTTCTTTAACTGCAATGCCATAGGGGGTTATTTACCTACTGACATACATGTGTGTCAAAACAATGCATGGGCAATATTCTCCACTATATTCTCCAAGAATTCTTGAGCATTTTGATCAGTTCAATAATATCCTAAGGATACCCCCACAACTAGACACCTAAGAGCATATCATGATGGACTATGTTATGACCAGGTCAAGTGTGATTTGTATTTTTATTCTGGGTAGCAAACTCATCTCTACTATTCACAGTGTTTTATAAACTGTATGTCATCTTTCCCCCGTGTTGCCTGGCAACTCCACAGTCCAAGGTTTTCCTCCAGTGTACTTTGTTGCATATTCCTTGTTCATATGACAACTAGACGCGCCAAAATTTACAACCATACACTGTAGTTCCCGATTTTCTGCATCATTATTGAGGATAATTACAGTTGGGGAGTTGTGTACACACTACTGTTATCCATAAGTATTCAATCCACTATATCCAAAGCCAAGACAGGTGGGGATTTGCTTTAGCTCGAGACATCCATACTGTAAATGGCAAAACATTGCAAGAGAATTATTTTAGCAGACGCAGTTGATACCATTAGGTTGATAATACCATTAGTACAGGTTTATCTGGATGACTGCCTAACAGCTCATGGATTGTTAAATCATTATTTACCCAATCTGGTCAAATATCTGGGGGGGGGGTCTTTCCCTAGGTAGCCCTCTGACTTTCTAAAAGACGTTCTTATCAGGCTGGGTGGAGTAGAGGTAACATCACTGCTCTATAAACGTGGAGAGAGACTGTGGAGACACAGGTTTGAATCCTGGCAAGACCACCTCTCCAGTAAGTGTCCTTGGGCAAGACACCCGACGTTAAATACTCGCCACCCAGGACATACTTGAAAATGAAAGAAATCTCAATGTATCCTTCCTGGTAAAATCCTTTCTCAAAAAAACAAAATTATTGAGAGTATCTCCTACCTATTTTTGGCCATTATCTTTTGTATTCTTGTACTCGCTCTACAAATTGCCTGTCCCCTTACTGGTTGCACAGATTCTCAGACCACTGGCCATGACATTTTGGATTCACTGGTTTTAAGTATTTGATTACATATCTCTATAGATTTTTCCCTTCTGGCTGTTCATTACGTACAGCATGCTACAGTTTATAGATGGCTTGTATCCTTTATTAGAAGGGACATTATTGTCGTTTGATCTCCCAGTTAGCCAATATTATCAGAGCATACCTATTAATTTGTAAGAAATTATTGTACCGCTCTGTCAACCCACCTATTACATGGGAAACATGCTAATTCTTGAACCCAGGACATACTTGAAAATGAGAGAAATCTCAATGTATCCTTCATAAATAAATAAATAAATAAATAAATTCAGTTTCATTGCTGTTCAGTTTTTCTCGTCGGAATAGGGCTATAGCAGTAGGGTTATTTTCAATAAAGATTTGCCTTACCTTTTCAGTTTCATTTGGTTCAGTATTCACTTTCCTTCTTGCCGTTATTGTCCATTATTTTGTAAGTAGTGGAATCGTATTTTATTATAGTGAATATATCTATATATTTCTATTGATCTGGCAGGGCAAGTCCAAAATAATTTTTTTGGTAGCGCATTTGTGATTTCATTTAATGTGTGAAAACACCACAAACCTTCTTATTATATTCAGATAAATATACATGTTCAAAATTCATATTTTAAATAGACGTGTATCCCATGTTTGCATGTTTAACATAGTACAGCTTGTAGACTACATCAGTATATTACAGCATGTGAATGAACTCAAACTTTAAAGAAATAGTTTTCCTCAAAAATGAAAAGTATAATAATATGAATAAACTTACATTTTTAAAATTACCTTTGCTGTACCTGCTGGCTTCCAAGAGGTTCATTTGTGGTCAGTATCTATGTATAAGGAGTTTTTATTTCATCTACTATTGCAGGAGTTGTCAAAGCTTGGCCTTGGAGAAAATACAGACATCCACAGCATGGAGCTTCCCGTGAAATATAGTGAAGTGAAGAAGGTTATAAAAATATGGACAGAGTTGCAGCCCCAGGTTAGTCGGCGATACATTATGTGATTGTGCATAATAGGTTTTGACAATTTACTATAGGTGATAATCTGACAAAAAAAATCAATCACTTATTATGAAGACACCCCCCCTTGAAAAAAGCAGAATTTAGTAATTATCCTACTTCTGGTGATACAAGAAGGTCAAAGCATTTAATATTTATGAACATGTATTAATTTTACTTTTGCTACTCACCAATGTATTAGCTGCAGTGTGACGAGTTAGCTACATGTACTGTATGTCAGTCCTTATCAGAAAAAGAGGCGCTGAACTAAATAAAATCATGTTAGTACCTCATGGTCTCAGAATACATGCTATAAACCCCATTATCCGGTCAGAGATTACCAAAAGGAGAATAGGATGATGAAGATGGTGCAGATCCTGGCAAAGTCACACCACTGCTGATGTAACAGTAGTGAGCACAGGGTCAAGTCCTGATAACACTGCACAAACTGAAAAGCAGAGGTTTAAGAAGAAAAGAAGCTTAGGAAACCAATCACAGGCTTAGAATGATGCAAAGAATGGGGTCAGAACTGTCCAGTGGTTACCAAGGGAAGTTTTGAAATAATGGTCCTTGCAGAAGATCAAGTTAGCACTAACAAAAAGCATGTGAATCAACTGTGACAAACTGGAAAGAGGGTCTGAATGGGAGAGCTGGAGCTCAGAGTTCAATTCTCCTACAGCGGCGACAGCATCTTCCATATTCCCAGATTTGGGGGGGGTCAAGCCTGACGAAGTCCTTCTTCGAGGAACAATCTCATGGAGTGAACAAGTGACTTTTCAGGGATTGAAAAGTAATCTACAGAGTTGAAACTTAACAGATTCTGCTCGTTTTGATGCAAGTGCGGTGAGGGTCAAAAGAAGAAAGTGCAGAACGCATTGCTAATAGAAGCAGCAAAAAAAAAAAAAGGATCAGAATCGGTTGGTTAACACCAGCACTGATTTAGCACCATAATTGTGTGAGTAAAACAACGTAAACATGGTGCCAAGTTTCACCAAGAACACAATGCAAGTGCACGGTTTTTGTCACGTGAAATACAACTTTCTTTCAGTCTGACTATTACCAGCCATAACATTGAAAGTGTTATTCAAAGAGCGCCAGACTTGCCACCGAAGGGTGCAATTTCAGGGCAGTTAGTCGATCCACCAAACCACTGTGTCACAATCAGTCACAGGGAGGGCATCTTGCATTAGCCAAGGTGAGGTACTGGTACACAGGAAAGCCCCAATATGCAGATGATACAGAGTAGCCAGCCTAGGCCAGAGACCCTGCACGGTACAGAGCAGCCCTATTCTGAAAGACCGGTCTTTAGAATAGCCGGATCTGCACTAAAGGAAATATAATATAACAACGCCGTGCAGAGTCTAAGGACCTACAGACAAGACAGGAATATCAATATATAAACGGTACAAACAAGAAGTATCCAAATAGAGAAGTCAAGGGAAAGCCAGAAGTCATAAACCAGAACGTATACCTTATACAGATGCCGGGGATCCAGAACCAGAATATCAGTCAGCCAGGCAAGAGGGTCAGAACCAGGTAATCAGACATATAACATGAACCAGACAAAGGAGAAACACTAGAACTAATTACACAGGAAACACTGGACATGAACTAGAACCTGGACAAACTATAGCAACTGCAGACAGACTAGACCAAAGAAATAAGGTAAACAAGAAAAACACAAACTTGAACAGAAATAACAGCAGGGAGCTCTCAGGAACAAACACTCAGCAGGAACCAGGAACTGAAGTGAACCAAAATGCAAGAGCAATGGGATATGGGCCCATTGCCTTATATAGGGAGGTGATCAGCCCACATCACCAACAGGAGAGCTAACGAGGAAGCCACACTTAACCCGAGCTGCCATCCAGGAAAAGCACATACAGAAACATAAGGGAAACGCAGGTATAAAGAATACAGATGGCAGGGGGACAGAGCTGGAACGGGAAACGTGACGCACTGTCAATTTGCCAAATACTGGCGAATTGACAGCAAAATACAGTGCAATTCACTGGCAGTGAAATTAACCATTACTTCCATATGGGTCAAAATATTCAGTGAATGCCAAACTGTACCGAAATGCCCGGATTTTCAGTGATTCAGTTTGCCAGGTTTAAACAGGTGAATCAATGGATTCAAATGTAAAAAAAAAAAGAAAAAGAGAACTGGATCGCCAAAGTGCACCGAACGAGAAGGCACTTAAATTTCAGTACTTTGTGGCTAACCACTCGAGTTTTAGAACTACCTTTGCACTAGAATTAGACTTTATTGCTCACGTCACTTGATAAAAACATACCTGGAGATGTTGTACTTCAAAAGACCAAATTTCAAAGAATCCACTACATTATTGCCACCTGCTTTAACCCTTTCGCTGCTGAGGCATTTCACGCCTCTGTGCTGAGCTCATTTTTACCTGTTTCGCTCATCTTGTTTAAACGCGTTTTGAAGCCTTATTTTAATATATGACCCAGACATATTATATATTGTTCTTTCCGTCAGACTCGGCAGATTCATAATATGTCATTATTATATATATACGTCATGTCCTGTCTGTATATTATAACAAAAAATGCAATAAAATTTGAATTTTCAATACTTCACAAAGTGTAAAGTGTTTTTTTTTCACATTTTAACATGCGAGCAACTGCGGTTAAATTTTGTATGGGGTGCGCTTGTTAAAAAATTAGAGATGGGGTCTTGTTACATTTTTTTTTGGTGGGAAATTACGCGATTTTTAACAAACGCACCCCAAACAAAAATTGTTAGTGCAGCATCATTGTTCACATTATAATTGAAATGGGAGCAATATTGCTGCATTAACAAAAAAATACTTTTTTTATAATTTTTTTTAAATATTTATTTTTAATTTTTTTTTTTTTAAAAAAACATTCTACATGGTCATGTTTGGTATCGTTAGAGAGGCCATGCTCTGGCCGATCCAACGATATCAAACATTAACCCCTAGCTGCCACGGATCGGGAGATAGGGGGTTCCAATGAACCCCCTATCTCCACCATCGCTGGCAGCTAGGGGTTAACTCCAGGACTGGCGTCATCGTGCTATGCACGATGACGCCAGTCATCAGGGGGAGTTCCCGGAGGCTTGGCCGACATCCAAGATGTCAACCAGCTCCGGGAGAGGATCACAATCTGGCGCCGAATCGTGATCCGGCTCCCCAGGGGTTAATGTCAGCCACCGTTTGGAAGGGCAGGCTGTGCCCTTCCAAATGGTGCCTGCCTTAACACTGTTGCTCCTGGCGATCGGGAGGGAGAGAGGTCCCCCCTCCGTTTCAGGTGCCTACTCCGCACTCGCCGGGGGGTGGCGCCTGAATTAGATGTCATCGCGCCGCCGCAATGACATCTAATGGCCCCGCCGGGGTCCCCAAGTGCCGGGCTGACATCCAAGATGTCAGCCTGCACCGGGGGGGCCAGCAATCGGCCGGAATCCCGGACGATTGCTGCCTTCTGTGCATGGACGCGCACTCGGGACGCCGCCGGATACATTACCTGTCCCTGCGCTCCGTCGCTGCCCCCCCAGTCCGAGTGTGGGTTGGGGTTACCGCTTTCGGCAATGAAAGTTAACCCCAAGCCACACTTGGGAAAACCGCCAGGGAAGTTAAACGAAGTGTCACGCTTTCAGCAGTATGTGTTAATGCTTTTCCGGATGCTTGTTAATAAATAAAAAAAGCCCTGGTGCCCACATTTATACCAATTATTTGCCTCAATTTGAAGGCAAAATATGGCACTTTCATGATTGATGGCCCTATAAGAAAGGTCACCAATCAAGTAATAGTTACTACAGGTTGTTAAATGGTCTCTCATAGCACAAGGGTTTACTTACGCTCATAAGACTATGTGCGTTTTCATATTTCTGGATGTCAGCATTCAGGTTTAAACTTTGATGGATGGTTTCTGCAATAGGGAAACTAATAAACAACCTGCTCAAAGTGTTTGCATTCTGCTCATATCCTGTTATTCTTTTCTGTTGGGGGGGAAAAAACACAACACAATGAACACTAGCTGTTTGTGCACATCGGAATGGCATCCTCATCCAAAGCAATTACCCTGGAGCAATGCGGGAGAAACAAAGACTACATGGAGAAGGACCTCAGCGGTGATCACCCACAAGGCGGCTGCTGTTTGCCGGAAGGACCGGAAAGAATAGAATCCGTCGTTAATATGAAAAGTGTCTGCAAAAACCTTTCAAGGCTGGGGGTTGATGTTATCCATTCCAGAGATGCCGGGAGGTAAGACCAGATTGGGCTTCAGTGTTTTCTGGGTAAAGTGCAGGGATACTTGCAATACAGGGCACAGAAGTCGAGTGGGAAAAACGTATTGTGGGTTCTTTGAGTAAAACCATGCGCCCGCTCCTTATACAGTTGATAAAAAAAATCCTAAAATAGCACATACTACTGTTAAAGTAGAATCTCTTCTTGAAAGCTCTCTTTGCTATGGTTAAGGGCTGAAAAAAAATACAATAACAAAATGGAATAACTATTTAGGAGTTTTAGAACTACTTTGAGGAAGTATATTTTAGACCTTCTGTCCCCATAGATTATGCTGGTCTAGGCGGAATGGAAAATGGGCGTATCCCTTTGAAAATATGTAAAGTGCTGAGAAACTGTAGCTTCTTCACAGCTAGTAAGGTACCAGATGCACTCTCTTAGAGTGCCAATGTTGGCCGAAATCGCAAACACCAGCAAAAATCTAAACACGGGCATTTCGCTAAACATCCTGTGACGGGAGAAGCTTCACAGTTTAGCTTCTCTTGCTGTGGCATGGATTTCTTTTAAGAAATGAAGCTGTATGTCCACATTGCAACACAGATGATTTTCACCTGTGTTTGCAACTTCAGCAACACCGCCATTTTCTGAATGACCGAAGTGTGCACAGTAAATAGGAGTTCATGGTATCAGGCATACTCTAGTTCATAACTGAGCACGGAATTGTCACAGCTTATATCCGTAAAGACCAATACGGAGAGCAGTACATTACATAGTTTGTGTGCAGTATGTGGAACTTCACATTCACTGTCCAATATTCTACAACATCACATCAATAAGAAGATAGGAGGGGAGGTCCAAAAGTAAGGTTTAAAAATAAAAAAAATCTATGAAATGATGCCAAATAAAAAAAGCCACCCCCCCCCTGCCTAGTCCCTCTACTTGGAAAAAAAATGTCCCCAACAGACAAGCATGGAGAAACTAGGTGATTCAAGAAGTGGCATTGGTGGCGATTATATTAAATGCTGAATAAACAAGCTCTGTAGAGAAATTTTTTTTTTTGAGTTAACAATTCTTAACCTTACTTTTGGACCTTCACCTTGTATATGTCCATATTCATTGAGACAACACTACAACATTTATGGCGCACAGTAATACACCTCTGCTTTTGCCGAAGTGGATTGCAATCAATGGTTGTTTCCCTATTTTATCATTTAGACTAGGGTCAGACGAGCACGTTTTATACTGACTGTGCGCCCGTGCAGTACGGACGCACTTTTTGACGGAAGACGCAGTAGTGGCCACACAGTCAGTTTTTGTGATGGATGTTATTTTTGACGAATGTAGGAGGGAAAATAAATTAAAATGAAAAACATTTTGTCCGCCAAAAATGCTGGATGCATAAATGCAGTCCGTCTGACCACGTTCCATCACTCACACACAAAGCTATGCGGACGTTGTGGCTCCGCACGTCCATCCTAGCAGTTGCTAACCTGCGCCGTTTGCCACTTCCATGCGGACCTACTTTGTGTGTGGGCCTTCATTGGTCATGATTATCTGCTACCAGGGACGTACTAAAGTGCGGCTACACGAACGTTAACACTGTTAGTCTGACCCCAGCCTTAAGCAGCACTTTTTTTTTTCTAGTTCTAGAACAAAAAAATCTCAATTGCATAGGGTATTGTAAGGCGAGCTGGCTGCAAAAGTGGTGACAGAGCAATTGGTGGGTGCATTCCAGAATAATTGGTCTTGGTGCACACAGCATTGCACGTATGTGATAGAAATAACATGTCATACTAGAACACGGCATCACATTGGGTTATGTACACCAGCTATAGAGGAGTTAAAAAAAAATTTAAATCTGTAACGGTTTGCAAGCTTTAAACGATTTTAAAACAACATTTCAGTAATTAAGTCAGCCCTTTAATTTTTAACCAATTTATTGAGCGACACAATTTTATCAAATATAGAATAAATGATGTACTGGAAATAAAAAGAATTAGTGTACAATACCATGTAACCGCTCTGTATCATTTGTCTTTAAGGTATCTCTGAGTATTCGTATTACTTCTCTTTGTACTATGGCCAGGGGAGAGCAGTGTTTATCCACGTGCCACCATTAACCACAGCCATGACAGCAGAGAGACATGCACAAGCTTTGCAGCTAATCATCCAAGAGATACTAACAGGGTTATTCAGAGAGCGTGAAATGCAGGAGAATAACTGGAGAATTAAAAATTCTAGGTCAAAATAGCCAAACCAGAAAAATTCTCCCTTTCATCTCACTTTCCAAATCGGCTATTTTGATCTAGAATTTTTCATTCTCCAGCCATTCCCCTGCTTTTCACGCTCTCTGAATAACCCTGAAAGTGTTTGCAGCAGGAAATGACTCTTTATCCTAGGAAACCTGTTACACAGGAGCGCTTACAATTTTTGACAATATTAATGAAAATGTAGACACCATTCTGCTTCGCATCTTCTTGTAAAATTTTACTGTAAAGTGTATTTTTCTTGAAAATGCAACAATAAAGTCTGTATGAAACTACTTTGCAGTTATTATATGCTGATGCTGTCTTTTTCACTTCCCCTGGCAGCCTGCTCTAGGACTTTTAATGTTGGTACGGCTGTGGCGTGCTCACAGTTTCTCTAGGGCTTCTATTTGCACCCTTTTGCGAGCTTCTTCCCTTTCCATAGCGGCTTTCTTGCGAGCGGCGTCCATTTCCACTTTTTGCTAGCGGCGACCATTTCCATTTCTTTTTTGCGAGCGGCGTCCATTTCCATCTCTGCTTTCCTTTTTGCAAAGGCCGCCTGTATTTTTGTACTTTCTGCCTTTGCCCGGGCTTGGATAAGCTGCAGACTAATTGATGAACTTTGAATATTGTGAGGATTTTGACCTTGAGAGACGTGAGCTATTTGAATGCTTGCTAGATGCTGAAATGTGAGCAGTCTCTTGCAGTTGGGCAATTCTCTCTTCCGCCTTTACTCTGGCCTGATGAATGAAAATGTCTTAATGCAGAAAGAGACAATTTAGTACATCTATTTCTTGTAAAGCCTGTTCAGAATTTATCTTCACTAAATTAGAGACATAAATGTGACAGTGGGCAAGATATTGAGCATGAGCTGTAGAAAGCGGTCTGTCTTAAAACTTATTTTAGTGAGGATGCATCACAAATAGGCTGTGTGATGGTGGAGACATAACTCATGGACATAAACTGAGAAATCACAGCAAATAAGTGTTTCAGTAATCTTCCATGTAGGTTTTGTATTGCGTTTGGATTTATTTTCATTACTTCCACATCTGAAACAAGTTGCATTTCCTGTGATGTTAGAGAGATTCTTCTGTCTGCCATGTTAACACAGAAATCTGCATACTAGTGCTGGCTGCTGTAATAGCCTTTTACTGCTGGTTCACTGAAAGCCATGTACTTCTGCTGCAGCTGCTGTTAATGTCTTTTACTAACAGCAGTGATGCTGGACAGTAAAGTATTTTTACTATTCTGCTTCCCTAAGTAAAGCTGTGAGGTGGGGGTGCTTTGGACTAGCTGAAGTCTGTATTTGACAGCTATGCAGAGTTGAAGCTAACAAGATTGTCATTCTGATCATTAAACTCTTCAACTGGATTCATCTTTCTACGTGCCAGTTTGCGGAGTTGAAGCTATCTGCTGAACTTCATCGTGTGAGTACTGGTCAAATACAGACTTCAGCTAGTCTAAAGCACCCACACCTTGCTATTCTGCTTCCCTAAGCAAAGCTGTAAAGTTACAAAGGGTAGGCAATCCTCAATTGATAAATTTCCACGACAATAGTTAATTTTTTGCCTCTAAAATTGCTCACATTTTAACTAATGGTAGCAGATGAGGCAGTGCATCACCAAAGAAGTTGCATTTGCCATTAACAGACTAGCACATTGGGAGTTGGATGGGGAGAAAAGACCCTGGTATGCACTGGTGTATCTTGGCCTAGGCCAACAAGGCCCAGGCCTAGGGCGGCACTTTCCAGGGGGCGGCGGCCCGCTGGGTGGCCCCACCCCAAAAAAATAAAAATTTTTTTTTTTTTACTTTTGAAAACTATTTTACCAGGAAGGAAACATTGAGATGTCACTAATTTTCAAGTATGTCCTGGGTAGGCAAGGCCTAGGCTTTCACTTTCCAGGGGGCAACAAAAAACCTCACCACTAATTGGGTTACTCACAGAGCACCGAAATGACGCCAACATTTTGGTGTTCTGTAGTTCCCTGCACTTCGGGGAATAAAATTTCCCCACCCTGCAGTGAATTCACCATTCACTGCAGGGTCCCTAAAGTGCATGGAGTCGGCCGCTGTATGCTGCCACTGCAAACCCATGGCCTGCTGTTTTCAAAAGAACTACTGAACGAAAATGTCTGGAATTTACATATAAGATCCTATGATTGATAATAAAAAGTTCTGTTACAGAAAAAGAAGAACCGCTATAAAAAAAAAGGGGGGGGAAATTTAGCCCAAAAAATTCTGAAAAATCACTAAAAGGTACAAAAAAAAAATCAATAAATAAATAAAGACTTTTTACTGCAGATTAAAATAATAAATGGTTTATTAGATATTGCATAAAAAAACGGGAATATTTTTAACATTGAAACCTATGGGGTTCGCCTGAATAAACCTGCTGATTGAAACCACCGAACATCAGGGCATTTCACTGACATTTCTCTGCTGTTTGGTGTTCTCTGAATAGATTAACCATTACTTCTCTATGGGGATTTGCACTGCCTTCAAACAGCACTGTACTTGCTGGCAGTTCGCCAAAATTGTGTGTGGGCATATCACCAGAGCAGTGGTGTACTTAGAGGAGTGGCGGAGGGTGGGCCGCCCCAGGTACCAGTGATTATTGGGGTGTCATTAGGGGGTACTAGGAGGTGCCAGTCACTGTGTGTCAGCTTTGAGCTGTGTTCTCAAACAACGAGCAGCGGAGCATACGGAATAAAATCAAATAGAATAAAAATCCCCCTCTCCTCCCTCCATAGCTCCTCCCCTGCCCCGCAGCAGCTCTAGGAGAGGGGAGGGGGATGTGATTTGTGTCCAGAGAGAGAAGATGACAGTAAACGGCAGGTAAAGGGGGGGTTTCAGCAGAATATGAAGCCCTGTCTGCTTACTGCTGTTTAAAGTGGACCTTTCCTTAACCAGCACTGCAGTGATAGAAATTTGTCATTGAGCTGCCTGGCTCCTGGTGAGGCTGCTTGCGTGCAGGTCACACTCGGTCCGGCCAGTCAGGTGGTACTGAGTCTCAGTACCACCTGACTGGCTAAACCACGTGACACGCATGCACACAGCTGCCCGCCCTTTTGTTAACATGGACGGTCACTCTATTCTGGACTGAACACCCACCGGGAAGGGAATCAAAGCCACGGTGCACCCTCTGGCAGTGGCACCCCACTGCTGACAAGATGGCTCCACGCACAGGCACAGCCGTGATCCTAACGTGGCCTGGAGGGACCTCCTGCTGAGTCTGTACACAGTCCCTGCTGACTCTGCACACAGCCCTACCGCGGACAGAGGCTGGTAAATGTAGAATAAATAATTGCTGTGTGCTCATATACACTCGGTTTGCTGGGAGTTTTATTGCAGTGGATTCTGATGCACTCATACACACCACACATTGCATTGCTGGGAGTTTTATTGCAGTGGATTCTGATGCACTCATACACACCGCACATTGCATTGCTGGGAGTTTTATTGCTGTGGATTCTGATACGCTGACCCACACATTGCATTACTGGGAGTTTTATTGCTGTGGATTCTGATACACTCATACACACTGCACATTGCATTGCTGGAATTTTTATTGCTGTGGATTCTGATACGCTGACACACACCAAACATTGCATTGCTGGGAGTTTTATTGCTGTGGGTTCTGTGATACACACTGCATAGTACTGTGAGTTTTATTGCCCTGGAGCTCTGGGATACACTCATACACACTGCACATTACTGTGAGTTTTATTGCTGTACAGCTCTGTGATACGTTCATATGCAGTGCACGTTTCTGTGGATTTTATTGTTCAACCAATTAGAGAGGCTGTGTTCCAGTATACTTGACATGCGTGGCTGTTCTTTGTAAAAATGCTTGAATTTAAACATTTCATAATTTTATTTCTCAATAGATACATTTGAAATGGTATACAAAATATACAAGTAGGCACTTGGTATCCACTTTTAATATAAAGAGAGGAAAAGGCGGAGCTCTAAGAGGAAAAGATGGAGCTTAAAGAGGAAGGGTGGGGATTAACCAGGAAGAGGTGTGCCCTTGACAGGAGGGGGTGCACGAGTTTAGTCAGGCCTAGGGCAGCACAAAACCTAAATACACCACTGCTGGTATGGGGTTTAGGGCTAATTGAGGAAGGGAATTTATGGAAGGAAGAATTTATTTTTTCTTGATAGTTATGTTTCGGTTTCAATTTAACGCCATAAATTTGTAATTTTAGTTAACAGATTCTGCTACTTTTGACAAAAGCAGATCGAGAGTCAAAAGAATAACCAGAATCTGTTCACTAAAAATGAAGAACAAACTGAGGAGAATGTAAGGGAGAAGATTGACCTTAACCGAGATGTGGTGACAAAAACAATCCATTAGCAATGCATTAATGTAGAACCAGTGTGGCGAGTCAAAAGCATGTATTAATAGGTCTTATGATTAATCTGTTCACCTTACCTCTGCTTCTCATGGAAGATCGGATTGTGACTGGCACTTGATGTTGAGTACTTTATTAAATGAAACGAAACAAAGCATTTCCTATGCCCATTTTAATGTACCATCAACCCAGAATATAGGAAAAATAAACTTTAAAAATAAAAAAAATTTAGAACATAGGAAATAAAAAGACAGATATGCATACAGAATTCTTTTATTTAACTTAAATCTTGTAGTACTTTAACTACTAGAAAAAAAAAAAGCAGAGTAAGAGAAACTAAAACTGTCTTAGGTTCAGCCATTCAAAATAGACAAAGTTTCTTTTTTTTTTTCTCAATAATGTAAAGAATTCAGCGTATATAGCAAGAACAGGAATAAATTCTTACAACAGAATATACAAAAACGTTGAAAATTCTTATCTACCCATTCATTTTTTTTTTATATAAACACAGGAATTTATGAATAATTTACACACAGCATGTCATTTTAATGTAACAAATTGGCCTTTTTTATTTTTTTTTTAAATATTTTCTTAAACAAGAAAACTTGAAAAAGTTTTTTTTTTTTTAAACTCCTTTATATTTTATTAGCAATGCATCAATTCATAGCACTTTTTTGCATTTTCTTTTTTCCTTTTTTTATTATTTTTTTTTAAAGTTTTATCTATTTTTTTTCCCCCAGAGGTAGTGAGTATCTCTGGCCAATTCTTTCTTGAAGCCTTACTGAATTGGGAAACAGAAACTTGAGTAAAAAAAAACGACAAAAATGATTCAAAATGGTTTTATTTTTGCTCAATACTTGTCGGGAAAGCAGTTGGCGCGGCTGATCTGAGAATTCAATCGAGACTTGCCCACATTTTCTTACCAGGGGGAGATGGTGACCGCATCCGACCCATTCTTCAGATTTTTTTTTCACTCATTCCTATTTTGTGATCTACATCAGTCGAGCTTGCTATACAAAATAAGACTTTTAAACATTTCCGCCAACCAAGTTAGGAACGTGTGATCTAGCTTTTAAAGACAAACGATCAATATTTCCTAGATCATCTAATCTGCCGCCAACCAGTGAAGGCTGTAATATTTACCATGTTGAATGCTGTATTCAGTAAACGTGAAATGACCAACTCTGCTCATCCCAATTTTACCAGAGGGGTAAAAGGGGAAGGAAAAATTACAATATACATATATACACACAGGAAGTGGGAGATAAAGAACTGCTCGTTTAGAAGGTGTAAGATAAGGTAATAGAATAGGAGGGGGGACTTTGTTTTTGGCATTTTGTAAATCTCATCACAACCATAATACATCTTCTAGAGTAGGCTATTAGGTTTATCTAATTATATTACTGTACAAGTGTAATGTATTTATGGGGATATATACACAAGTCTAGACATTTCAAAATACATCCACCAAGAACACCACGCCAGTCACGTGAACATTTCAGACGTCTTCGAAATGACACATTAGAAAAATCTGCCGTGTACTTACGAAAGAGTTGTGAGACACAGAACAAATGTGTAAACCCAAGTGTTTAATAATTCCTTTAAACTTTGTCAAAAGACTACCCGTAATCTACCGGACTGAATGGACCTGTTGAAAGATACTATTTAAGCAGAGTGAATGCCATTTGATTTAAATTTGAAAGGTGCTGGCAAGAAATGCAGCTTTGTGTAGGTCAATATGATGCAAGTGGGGAAGAAACTGCAATTAGGATTTGGATCTACAGAGGCCTCTGCCCAATTGTGAAGTTTCCGGGCCAATAGAGCGCACATCAAAAAAGTACATTTATTTAAGCTGAAAGGCCCAACTCAAACTACTGGTTATATGGCACAATAACCACAGTTACCACTACCATTTTATTTTTTAAACCCCAGTTTAACCAATCGTCAAACCTCTATCCAGCTTTAGACGTACCAAAATATAGCCAGTACATATGTTAAATGCTTAGTTTACGATAATGGAGATTGTGTCAAATGCAAACCTATCCTTGCACAGGCTGGCATGAAATGCAAAGGAGTAACAACTGAAGATGCAGTGAATCGTGGGGAGTAAATGTTCAGTGCAGATACCTTTTAGAGCAGGTGTCAGCAACCTTAGCCATCCAGCTGGTTTGAGGCTACAATTGACCACGAGGTTCAACCCGACTAATGAGTGGATGAGCGCCATGGGAGATGTAGATCCAAAACATCTGGAGGTCCATGGTTGCTGAGCCATGCATTTAGAGGATGCCATCAGCCATTGGGTACCAAGGAGACAAGTACATGGACTTGTTGTACACATCATAGTAAACTGTTCAGTAGAATTTACTAGAACGAGTTAAAGTAGTGGCAGCCACTAAATCTGGTACCCACACACAACACCGTATCTCAGTTTTACCCTGTTTACAGTTCACTCTTGTGATTAAAGACCTGTAACAGCTAACATTTTACCCTCTAGCAAAATCAGGTTTTACTGTATTATAAAGTGGGTCCCTATAAGGCATAATCTGCATTCTACCGGGGACTTTGGACTGCTGCTATGGTCTTTTGAACAATCCTGAGTAGCAATCCTCATTATTTTACAACCCCACCATCCCCTGATACTCTCTCCCTATTTCCATTTGCCTAGTGGTGCCTTCTAACTACAAAATATTCTAAGTGCTTTAATGATTTGGGACACCAAGGCAAACGAAACACAGCAGCAAACAAATCAGCGAGCAGTTCTCTATCTCCCACTTCTTAAGCAAAAGACATAAGTGTTGCCTGAACACATCTGCTTCACGTGGACACAAACACTACACACTGCCACAGTATTCAGTCTATGAGGAATGGGATGTGGTTCAGATTTCATTACTTGTCCTTCTTTTAAAGATCCTTCGTTTTAATACATCACGACAACGACAGTTCCAAGAAAGCAAACAATACAGTGGCATGGAGAGGAGAATGGAAACAGACAGGGACATGTATGTAAGCCTTTAAAAAGCACTCCGTGCCGCACGTTAACCTCAAACAGCCTGAGGGATTTGCAGCATGTCCTGATCCAATAATAATAAAAAAAAAGTTTGCCGAGGGCAGCAGCCCCTCAGTATATCAACAATTTGTATTGGCTTCCTGGGGCCCAAGACTGAACACGGCACAGACTTTGTATACAAGAGGGTCCATCGCCTCAATGCAACATCGCCACTTATAGCAGTAAGAAGAAATGGCATGTTGCAGATCAGCATAAAATCACATAAGTCACCTATAAACATCTCATTTTTTTGCTGTACATCACAACATTACACGAGTGCGTAAGCAAGGAGGAGCACGTTTTCTCAGATTTCGGGGACAAAAGAATAGCCTGTTGCTAGTTAAGTTTTTGAATCACTATGCATCCTAGATTTTGCAGAGGATTCCATTGTGATGAGTGTACAGTAGATCAGACATCTGTACCACTCCATTTTTGGGACCAGAGAACATTACCATGGCAACTCAGGCCCCATAGCAATTATATTGACTTGAACCCAGTGGACAGATGTGAAGCCCCCTTTAGGTCTTTACTGGGGTGCTACCCCTTCGCTTTGAGAGTTTGCATCTGGTTTAAAAGTCAGGGGGTATGTAATTGTTGGACGGGCCAACCATCACATAAACCTAGCTTTTATCTTGTAATTTCGTATAATGGACTGAATTACATCCATATATTTGTAGCCAAACTGGAAAACGAGCAGACTCCGAGCCAAGGCTTTCACAGGCATTTTACTTGCACTATTCACGCCTTCAAGACAATAAACATTATTTAGGTCCTACTCGCCTGAATCCTACAAAGCACACATGCTTAGAAGGGAAAACAGAAGGTTTAGGTGACATTAAAACCATTGTAGGTTATTATGCATTGTGTACAAACACCTCCCATCGCGTTAAAGGAAAAAAAAAAAATTAAAAAATTCCGGCTTCTTAAATCCACACTGAAAATATTTCACATGTTCAAATTGTTAATCAATTGAAATGACTTGTATCAAAAGGATCATTATATAAACTAATACGATATAAAATATTTAGCAAGAATGTCTGTTTCACTTGTTTGGTCATCAGGAACACAAAAGGTAAGATTGGTTTAGCAGCTTTAGATATTAAATATTCTTGTAACCACTGCCATTCAGCTTGCTGTAAGTAGCTATTCTCACACATTACTCCACGATCTTGCTCAAAAAGTATAGGTTTTTAATAGAAAATTAATCAATCTAGAAAGTTCCAGTAATGGTCTGTATAGAGGGTATTAGGAGAACACGAAATTGTTGGGGAGGCGGGGTTAAAAAAAAGCTGTTCTAGAACTGTAGCAACCACCAGTGGTGTCAACCAAGATTCCGTTGAGGTTGCGCCAACTCTAGAAGTTTGCCCAAGGCAATTTGCAGGCACTGAACCAAAGAGAAAAAACCTCAAAATGTATTCAGAAACAGGTTAAGTTATCCAGGTGTGTCTAATCACAGTACCGTTCTTTAATGTTTGATAACAGACCCTCCATATTTGAAGAAGTAGCCCGGTTAGCATATAGTGGGCGAGCCAATATCTGGCGACTGCTCTTTAGACAAAAAAGAATGCCCCCACAACAGGCAGGTGCTGTAAGCAAGGGTACGAGTAGAGCGTCATGAGGCATACTCTGGACAATGCAAAAGGGGAAGGTTACATGGCTATTTCGGTCAAATTTTGTCATTTCCTTGTCTGACTTCACTACTCCATTCATCAAGCTCAGGCTATGTCACAAAAGACTTTACATAAAAATTCAAGTCATACACACACACACAAACTGGACATAAAAACAAAACCCTCTTAGTTGATTGAGATCAGAGGAACCTGTAAAGCAGTATGTGCGAGAGAGGAGCGGGGGGGAGTGGACATCAACGTTCATTTCAAGGGAGCAATCTGTAAACGAAGAATTAAAGGACCATTTCAGCATTTTGTCAGGAGGCGTCGATCCTTTCCTCGAATCTAAGCATTACATAACCCAAAATAACAACACTACAATATATAAGGTTCTGATGGAGAAGCTGGTGGGATGATCCAAGCTGTGCAGGGCTAATATTCATATATGTATTGCTAAGGTTAAAGGGTGCATACGGCACTTCAAAGCATTTTCCATTCCAACAGCTGAATAAAACAGTATTTTTGCATAGAAGAGTCACAGCTGTAGGGTCAACTCTAAAAAGCACTGGAAATACATCTGCTGAAACAGTTTAAACATGGCGGTTGGTAAAGAGGCAGCACTCGCTTCACCTGAACAATTTTTAAGAGTCCATGCCACATTTTTTATGGGTCTGTAGTGGGTGGATAAATTCAAGACAAATGGGTAAGGATTCTCCACATTGTAAATAAATTATTAGGATGACGCTTCCTGCAGCCATGTGATCTAGAGGAAAGGATGTCTTTCTTGCCAAATAGAAAGAATATGAGATCGTAAGATGTTAAAAAAAAAAAATTGAAAAATAAGGATTTATATTTTTTTGACAGCATACACGCCACTTCCCTTCTCCAGCTAAAAGAAAGGCCATTACTTAAATGGTTTCATCGTACCAGCCACCTCTGTACTACATTGTTTTTGGACAAGTTTTGTCAAAGTGTCCATCCTACTGTAGCTAATAATGCCCACACTTCTATTTTGTTCCATCGCAATTTAAAACACATCCAAAAGTTCCTTATCAGGCATACCTGCGAGTGATCCAGCACTAAAACTGCTAAAGAAATAGTCAATTTTATAGATTTTCCAGCTCTTCTAGTGATGTACCACTCACAGTAACAAGTTGATGTGAGAATAAATGCTGTATGACGTGGTTTGATGAGCAATAAGCCAATATATATAAAGGGGGACAGAACAGAAGGGTTAGCGTCATTTGTAAAATATCAGCTTTACTTTGACGCTTTTTTCGTACCATATTTGTAGAATACCCCCTTTTGAAAAAAGTCAGTACATATATATATATATATATAATTTAAAAAACAAAACAAACAAAAAAACAATAATATCCCAACAAAATAATTCCAAAGTGATGATACCTTCCCATCACCCTTGGAATGAATGATGCCGCTCCCCCCCAAATACCAGCATTGTGTAGTTTGAGAGGTTACGAGGTTACCGGTTTTTATGGTTTATTGTCAACTGCTGAGAAATGTGAGATGTAACTGATGTATGTATATATATATTTACACACATAAAAAAATAAAGAGTGAGGTAGATAAATGTTGGGGGGGGGAATTGAATAAACTGTCCCCTTTCATTTACACACAGATAGATAAAAAAAAAAAAAAGCCTTCTCAATATATACGAAAGTGTTGGGTCTATTTTTTTTTTATTTTTAACTTTACAGTGACAAACTTCTATCAGAAAAAATAAATAAGGAATAATAAAGCAGAATTGCAGAAAAAAAATCTACATTAAGTTCTAGGTTTCAGGGGCAGTAGGAAAAAATATATATTTTACAAAGCGAAATACGGTGAATTGCTCTACGAACCAATAAAACGTAAAAAGCACTACCCCATTCAACCTTTTTTTTTGTCAGTTTTAAACCTCCAGTCACAACTACCAAGTGAGTGATACATAAATATATATTTGTAGAAATGCTTCCATCCCAAAGCAAGTGTTCATCTGAAAGGAAAGTGTTTTGGTCTGAATATATAGATAGAAATTTGCTTTGAGAGAGTAAGGTGAGCTGGTTAGGAGTTGGATATGCAAACGGGCAGCTAGTTTTCAACTTTATAGGTGCAAAAAACCCCAAAAAAAACCACACACCCCAGAAAATAAATTAAAAGTTATCGAGTATATAAAGGAGAATGACTTGCACATATCAGATGTGTATGGGTTCCTTCATAAAATCAGAGAGCAGTTTGAGAATTGGCTTAGACAAAGCTACACAGAGCTAGAAAAATAAAAGAGGTATGAAATGCATTTTCGTTATACCTTTAGATTTGGTTTGTAAAATGTGATCATAATACAATGTGTCATTAAGCCAATGGCGACAGCTGCCTCTGTTAGAATAGAACATTACGAGTTCGACAAGTGTCACCCAAAGTGAATATACAATGGTGCCTTTAAACTGCAGATTGCCAACAATATTAAAAAAACAAAAAATATTGAGGATGACACATGTGGCAAAAGTTAATCTATACATGCTAGAATGGTATCTACATACAAGTACAAAAAAAAACACTTGTGTTTAAATATTTAAGAGGAAGTTGCCCAAATGACCTTTTTTGCATGAACCGATTGCCGATCTCAAACGTGAAGGATTCACGTACAAGCAATAAGGCACCATGTAGAGGGGCTTACCACAGACTAGAAGCAGAGTTTTGATCAAGGATGGAAGATTTCCTTTTTTTTTGGTCAGATTCGCATAACAAACAAAAAAAGAAATTATTATTTCTGAAGGGTGGAAGGGTTTTGGTTTTCAATTTGGAAAAGGATAGAGTAGAAAGGTTTTGGATGTTGTGACTTCACTCCTGGTGCTGTATCTAAATAATAGGATTTAAAAATTTAACAGTAATGGCAGATCTGTTACACGCATGACATCCTACCCATCATAAACCAGGAAAGGGGTTTAGGACTTAACTAGTACAGGAATACATTGAACAACCTAATCAAAAAAAACATTTGAATTTCTGACCTGAGTATTTGAGAATTTTTTTTTGACGCATTTCAATATTATAGAATGATCACTGTGTGAAGAAAAGGGAAGGAAGAAAGGAACGAAACTTGAACCATTAGAAAAAAAAAAAAATACCCACTCTGCCCAGTACCCACTTTGAGAGTGGATTTACACCACTATGAAACCATAGAAAAAAAATAAAAAGCATTTATAAAAAGGCATTGAACAGGTTCATGGCTAATAATACTACACGTCCTTCTGTAGGAGTTATGGGTACGAGGAACCACACTGTGATGCCAAGCAGAAGATTTTAGGGCTTATGACACGTTGTTGAAGCAGCAGATGTCAACGCAATTGTTCCAAACCTCCTATTTCAGTCACTGGGCGTTTAGTGCGCTTGGTTGCATTTTCAATAAGCCCTATGCAGAAGAGAAGGGAGGCAATAGGAACGTGACGATGTGAAGAGGTGGTAGGGTAAACCTGAAGAGTTTTTATTTTTTTATTTTTTCGTTGTCTTCTTGTTTCATAGAGAAAAAAAAAAACTAACAAAAAAGGAAACAAAATAGCAGCCTTTTCTGTACAGAGACAGATGAATATTTGAACCATAAAAAAGGTTATAAAAGGGACAGAAATACAATATATATGTAAATGGTGCTCATGTTTCACACGGATCTGAAAGGGCCTTCTCGCAAAGTCTTTGCCAGAAACATAAAACACCCCCAAAAACTGCCCACCCCCAAAAGAGAAAAAAGAAAAAGAAAAAGGTGAGGTGGAAGAGTAATATCAGAGGCATGTAATATATATGCAGGAAGGACTGAAGTTCCATATTAATCCAGAACAAAAATAGGATTTCACAGTTCCGACTACTACCTGGCCTTCAGGAAGGAAGGGAATAGGAGTCTAAAAAATGCTGTTGTCCCATCCCATTTTCTCTGGATTTTAACCATGTTTACCTCCAATATTCTCCTGGAGGAAAACAAAAAGTATACTTCACTGAAAAAAAGCCCTTCCTGCATTATAATTTGTTGTGTCTTTTTGCCAGTTTTCTCCAGAATATTTTATCTTATATATACACTCTTATCCATCTTATGAGCTCATCAAACGTTCACACATAAAAATATATATATGTATATAGGTTTCACTTGCTTTAGTAGACTGTGTTAAGGTTACTAGAATAAAGGAGTATACAGTGTGCATGGTCCTGTGATATGCATACGACTGAACTGTTCAAATTGTGCGCAAATAAATCTATTTGGCAAAAACTGGCAAAATTCAATTAACGTAGTTGTAATTGGAAGGGACTGGTCAGATATATATATATATATATATATATCATAGAGCATTGAAATAAGTTAAATAGAAAAAAAAAGGTTGTCTCTATGTGTGAGCACGCAGGAGAGGAGGCTCATCTAATCAAAATGTGGTAAAAGGAGTGCTTTCCACCTCATATACATAATTGGATGCTCGTGGTGATAACCATGACGCACTTAAGAGAAAAGGCCGGAGCACTGGTCTGACGCACAAGTTCATTGAGTGAGCAAGAACACCAGTGCCGATACAGAAGGTGGCTGACACCAATCCACAAGAAAGAATAACCAAATTAGTGTTTTGCACTGATAGAGGTGGGATCTTCCGGTGATCCGGTCCTAGAGGTACGCAAGGCATTGTGTGTTGCCACAAGTGTCAATCAGACCCCCAGCCAAGATCAGCAGGCCGAGGATTGGGGAAGAGGCAGTGCCCTCTCGTTTTTGCGTCCCCCGTTCATGTGCGCATACGGTTGCCTCTCATCAAAGCTTGCTCGAAGCACAACCACACCGGGGCCATTTTCAGCCTTGTGTCCCAGATGGTGCTCAGAGGTCTGCATGGTGCATGAAGGATCTAATGGAATGTTCTCCATGTTCTCTGTCTCAAGGTCAAGTTCTTCTGTGTCTGGAGGTTTGTTCTCCTCACTGTAGAAGAAGGAAACCTCTCTGAAGCCTGGGTCCAGTTCGTCTTTAATGCTGCCGATTATCTCCAAGAAGGAGGGTCTCATCTTCGGGTTATACTGCCAGCACATGCGCATAAGTTCAAACCTAAGCAACAGAAAGACAAAAACAAACTTACATACTGCAAAGTGACAATAATGCATGCAAATTGTGTTCTGTAAACTAATAAGATGAAAGGTTTGCTGTATATCTTCGTTCTTCTAAGACCAAGATGCGGTGGTCAGGCATGTGACTACACCTTATAAATTTCCACATTTCACTCCTGTAACTCGCTTGATTTGTTACTTGGGGGGGGGGGGATATTCCATCACACCCTCTTCCTTCCAAATAGACAAATGGTCCATCAAACCAATAATTCCGAATCGTAATAATTATAAGATGGGGAAGATGGGACATGATCAGTGGAAAAGAACGCATACTTAGAATGTATTTCTTAATGCACTGTCTGCAAATGTACCATCACACCTGCCTTAACATCATATCTGTATCCTTTCATTTACAATTAAAAAAAAAAAAAAATATCGATGCAGAAAACATTTTAGGATGATATTTATACATCCTGTTTATGAGTAACGGCAACACCTACAAGTCTATCACATTACCAGAACATAGCTTTACTGGTTTTGCTCAAGACCAGGGTAGAGCAAGGGGTTAAAACTGCCTTTTCCAATTCATAACAAATGGAGAAGGTAAGAGTAATCACGTGGTTTTGCTACGTTGGATGTTTTTCAGTCACTGATTGCCTTTTCCTGTAAGGGTCTGGGCCTCGAGCGCATAGGATTTCTCCTATACCCTCCTGGCTCCTCATGTGGGGTCCATGGTGGGGAAACGAGATTCAGCAAAGACATCTGACGTACACAACAAGCTCTGTGACTTGATGCTCCCACGAACCACCCTGCGCTGACCATGCTTCCAGCGATTTCCATAAATGGAAGGTATTTTTCCCCTCTCCCCCTCCCAGAAGGACTTAATCCCTTGTTTACGGATTCTCCGAGAGTAGCTACCTCCTGCATCCACAGGGGGAAGTATTCATGTACAGAAAAACACCAGCCCTCATACTGCGAAGACGTATCATAACCACATACAGCAGAGCAGGAGGAACACAATGTGTATATGTACACATGTACAAACAGGATCATGGGAGATTGTACGTGACTACAATCAACATCTGGCTCATAACCATAGAAGTAATTATAAAAGGCCTCTCATCACAGATTAGCTGTGGATAATACGTTCTCGTCATGTCAATTGCTATTGTAGAGAGATCATGTGTGGTTATATCCATTAGCTGATATACTTGACTGCAATTCCCATCATCCCTAGCAAAACATCTTAAAGGGTTTAGAAAAACATGATACTGGACACTGGACCTTGTGAGCCTTCCGTGTATAGAGTAACAGTGTTTGCTATAAACAAATGATCCCCAAAAACCAAAAGGAGAAAGTCAGGGGACACAAGATTGAACAAGTTCAGCTTGCCATTTCCCATGTAGGCCACCAAGAAACATCAGCAGCAATGCTCATCTTTAAAGTAACACAGCACAAAACCAAACATGTGTTTGCAGATGGCTGGCTAGTAAACGGTCTAGTGGGCTTATTCTTTTATCAAAGCTCCAGAGATAGCTCAAAGATTGTGTCAATGATGAAAGCCGACATCAACATCAAGCAGACGGTATTAAACTATTTACTTCATGCAAGAGGAACAGGACAACAAGCAGCACATACAAGGCTAAGATATATAAACACATTTGGTAGCCATCAAAAAGCACCCAGGCCGTCTGAGAGAAGAAGTATGTAGAAAAACTGCAGGAGAGACAATATCAAGGTGTAAGAGTGGAATAATATGAAAATTAACCTGTAGTGGTCAGGTTCACATTTCCTCCAATAGTTCTAAAATCAATGTGATTTTATTGACGAGGTGCCACTAGATACACCTTAACCAGTTCCAGTGCCACCATCACTTTATTTCCTGGGTGTCACTAGAAGTGGGCAGACTGCTGCACTCCACGCCTGCCTATGAGTAGCAAAGCTGGCGCGTAGATTCCGCACATCAGCATTCAATGAGGATCAAGGAGTGAATGGAGGGTGCGAGGAGAGTGTAAACGTGTTTTGAGTGTGGTACAGGCAGAACACGTCTCTCTATAGAATATAGAATAGGTAATGCTCCATATCAATTGCAATCTATTGAAAGCCAGTAACAAGCATGCTCCATTTTCCTGCTTGTTTTATATTTGCCAAGGTCTTGTACAACTGACCTGTGCAGCACGCAAAAAAAATAACAGCTACCTGGAAACAAGCAGGTCCTGAGACCCCACAACTGGCATACGCCCTCACGATCTAAAAACGTCCAGCTACATTCATAACACACATTTCACCAGGACCCTACTGAACCACGACACATCACACACAAAAAAATACACCAAAGAGAAATCCATTGACACAACTTTGTTACATTATATCAACACAGACTGGTCAATTATGTAATTTTAATTTGGGAATCCATGCAAAGAGGATTAAAGAAAGAACTTTTTTTGCAGGTTAAAAACCAAAGTCTGTAAATGCAAACACTGTAATAATGGCTTCTAAAGTTGACATTAGATGATCATTTCCACAGCTTTATTGGGAGAATAAAGCTGTGGAATTCTCTGCCTGTTGAGGTGGTTGGGTCAGAGAGACTGTATAGACTTTTAAAAGATGACTGGCTGACTTTCTGCAGACATAGAATATTAACCTCCCTGGCGTTGTTCCCGAGTGTGTCTCGGGGTTAAATTTCCCCGCTGAGAGCGGTAACCCAGAGACACACTCAGGCTGTATACATCCCCTCTCCTTGCGCTCCCTCGGTGATCTCTGCAGTCTCCTCCGGTGATCGCGACCTCATACTTCCTGGATTCCTTCTCGCGAGGAGGGAACCAGGAAGTAAGGGGGTCGTGGTCGCCGGAGGAGGCAGCTGGGACATCGAGGGAGCGCAGGGAGAGGGGATTTATCCAGCGGCATCCCTCAGTGTTGCTCGGGGTTACCGCTTCCAACATAGGAATTTAACCCCGACACACACTCGGGATGCCGCGGGGGGGGGGGGGGACTGACCGCTTTTAGACTAGAAATTTCACAATAAATAGTATAACTTGAAGCTTTAAGACCTGAGAAAGAGAGGTATACGCTCGAAAGCTTATCTTTAAAATGTAATGTTAGTCCAATAAAAAGGTATCACTACGCACGGCTTTACTCGTGATTTTGGCATCTGGACCAACACGGCCTATATCTATATATTCACCATTCTGCTGTTTAAATGGAGTGAATACTATAAATGTCAAATCATTAGGATAGTCATCCTAATCAGTGTGTTGATAACATGTTGGGAAGAACGAGTTAATGGAGAGGCTACTTACAGCATATCTGGGCAGTTGTCTGGCTTCTCCAGTAGACCCCCTTCCATTACAAATCGGAGAACCTGTTCATTTGACATCCCTTGATAAGGTTGCTCCGCCAACGTCGCAATCTCCCATAGTACAACTCCAAACGACCTATAGAGGATGAAAAGTGAAACAAGGTAACAGGCAATTACTACCATTATTAAATTGTTTCTCACAGAAACCATTTTAAGAGTTTTTCTTCTTGACGTGACAGAGGCCATTTTTCAACCTTTTTAATGCTTGTGTTAGAGGAAACATTTTTCACGGTGCCCTGTTCATAAAGTATTAGCATTACATTAATGTATAGAGTTTGTTTCTAAACCTCTCTTCCCTCAAACCTGTCAGGCTTAGATCTTTGTGCAGTGACGTATTTTCCCAATTTGTATTTGGTAGAGGGATCTGACCGCCAAGATTGTCCTCCCACAGGATTCTATGAGAGAGCTGTCAATGTGTCCAAACACAGAAGCTACTTCCACCAGATAAGTCACCTGCAGTGGTCTTGATGACCTCAAATCAGAATCAATTGAATCTACAGTAGTTCATGAGGTACAGTTTTTGGTATATAAGCAGTTTCCCTCTACAGCCTCAATTGAACTTCCTACAATCTGCTCCAATTTGCATGTGGACTTTGCTGTAAAGTTATACCATACATAAACTCCTTTAGTAGGTATACTCCTGTGGAGAAATAATATGGCAGAAAACGATTGTGACATCAATTCAAGAAAAAGGAATAAAAAGGTATGAGAAATATATTCCCTAGAATATATTTTGCAGACTATACCTAGTAAAGATTGAAACAACCCCCCCCCCCAAGAAGAAAAACCCATTGTACCTACATATTGCCCAATTCTTGTGACTTTAAGAGTTACCCCAAATGGGTTTAAAATAAAGACAATGAGTTAATAGGTCCTGTGGTTAGTTCTGTACATGCGTTTAATCTAAACGCAGCTGCTAAACTGAACAGTCACTACAAGAACAAGATGACCTTATTTTGTAATGTAGAGTTTGGAGACCGAGGTGTAACACGCTCCATGCACACACCAACTGCACCAAAACGAAATCTGCAGAAGAATGTCATTTAGCCCGAAGGATTAAACCAAGAACATGTTCTTTGTTTTGTGGAATGTGGATCACAATCAAAATAAAAACAAGCTTGGAATATTTATTGTCTCAATTTTTATGTTTAAAGAGATCCGAAGTATGGAAGATGAATAAACAATTCCACTACAAAAACGAATGCAAGGAATCAAAACAGGCGTTAAACACAAGGGGCTCTATTCCATAGTGAATGCTAACTGTAGCTTTCGGATGAGTAGGTGTTAACACAGGATAAGTGAATTTAACGCATGCCTCTATATTACCTTCTTAACGCTAAACCTGTGAAAAACCCATTAGAGCATCAGTGATTGCGCTAGCTTGCGTGAGCTTACTGTACCTTAAGTAGAGGGTGCCTCTACTTAACATCTTAACGCTAATTACCGATTCCCATAAGGAAGGTATTTCAAAGTGCTAGCGCCAATTACTGCGTCGATGGGCTAGTAGGGATTTTAGCAACAACTAAAAGATGGTGCCAACTAATTCACTTTTGTGAAATCATTTAGCACCCCCTAAAAATCTGATACTCACCTCTCATCCCGCAGCAAGAACTGTGGCCCGATCCGCTGCTTCTCCTGGCCGCGAGCAGATTGAGACTGGGGGCAAATAGTTCCCAGTCTTCCTCCACAATCACTTCTCGGAGATGTGTGATCTCGCAGGAAAGAGATTACGCATGGCCTGCAGCCCGGCAGTGCAACCCTCCATGAAATCCTACGGATTCCAGGTGGGGATACTAGTGGCGGCACAGAAAAGCTACCATGAGTATCACTGAGGGTAGTGCTGTGTTTCGGGGCAAATTGCCATGGTAGCACCTGCCTCGGAATCTAACACTAAAATGGGGATGCGATGGGGAAACCTGCAGGCGCAGGTTTTCCCCGTTAGTGACCCCATTTTAGCGTTCGGATGGGAATAGGGCCCAAGAACTACAAAATGAGGAATACAGGATCAGACAAACACTGAAGAGTCTACCCACTAAAGCCAGACTGGTAGCCAAGTTACAGCAACATTAGCTATTGACCCAGCTGGACACCAAGGAAGCCTACAGTAGCAAAGTTAAATGTGGCTGACAGAGTCACTACTACAGCTGAGCTACTAGCTTGGATGCAAGTCAGGAATTTGTGAATAAACCTGCGTGTCATACATAAAGTGTAAAATATCTGATCACATTCTGTACCAAAAACATGTGCAAAACATACTGAAATGATTCATTGCTTACCAGACGTCAGAATTGGTGGTGAAGACACCGTCTTTGAGAGATTCTGGAGACATCCAGCGGACAGGAAGAAGCCCTTTACCCCCTTTTCTATAATAATCAGTCTCATAGATATCACGGGTCATACCAAAGTCTAGAGCAAAAACAGAAATACAGTGAGCACACAAAAGCACACGATATGCTGGACAGCAAACACTGAAAACGGAGATTGAAAAGTCTTTCCTTTTACCCTTTCTCTAAAAAGGCTCATCTGCAATGTAAAAAGAAAGAAAAAAGAAAGCCACTTAAAGAGCACGGACCATGTTATATATGTTATATACTTATCGCTAACATTAGCGCTGAGCTGTGTGTCAATGTTAGCTTTGGAGGCCCTGGCGCGGACCGACCATATTACAATCCGAAACATTAGCGATTCGAATCTTGCGCTTTTCAGCACGAGTTTACTGTACTTTGTGCTCCCTTTGCTTAACATGGGAGCGCAAAGAGTTAATTAGCAATAGGATTACAAACGCTAATTACGTCCCGCTGCGGCTAACTCAAAAATTAACCACAGCCAGAAGCTGGTGCTGATTCTTCTGCGGAATCCGTTACCAGCTACAAATCCCCCCCCCCCCCCAAAAAAAATAAAGCACATACTCACCTCTTATCCCGCCGCGAGAACGGCGGCTCTATTCGCTGCTTCTGGCTGCCGGAAGCAGAGGGAGACTGGGGGGGGGGGGTTCCTGCCTCTGCCGACTTGCAATCAAAGCTTCAATGGAGTCCTGTGGACTCCATTGAGGGGTTGCTGAATCCGTGGCTGACGCGGAATATGGAGCCAAAACGAGGACGCTAAGGCTACCTGCAACGAGCGTTTGTAAAGAGAGGAAGGAACGTCCATGAGAGTGGACGTTCCTTCCACTCTGTGCGCATTGTATCCCTGTCAGCATCTGTCTAGCTTTTTGACGGGGAGGGCCTTTTCACGTCCAGTGGTTGGCCCTCCTCGTCAAGACGGCACAGACGCAGGGAAGTGCGGGCGCACGCAAGCACTCAGTGTGCTGGTACCCTGAGGAGAAACCTGCAGGTGCAAGTTTTCCTTCTTAGCGTCCCTGTTTTAGTGGACAGTATGTAATACTGCCCTATATATGTAAAACCAACTACATCTATACACATATACAGGTCACAGTTTTCACCCTTGATACCATTGTGAAAAAAAAGATAATGGGGTAGGAGATCTTCACCCACGTATGGGAGAAATGGCAACCTCACAGGTACTTATATATGTATCTTTTTATCTAGATCTACAGTTGTGTTCAAAATTATTCAACTCCCAATGCTGTAAAGGGTTTTAGGGAATTTAGTGTACATTTGTAATTGTATTCAGAATGAAATCCTACAAGGACTTTTTAAAGAACCATATGCAACTAAAATGACATTAATTGGTTTTGTAATACAGTAGTAAATGTTTCTTTTGTGAATTCTTCATTGACACAATTATTCAACCCCTTAAAGACTACCACTCTGAAGAACAGAGGTTCATTCAAGTGTTTTCAATCAGGTATTGAAAACACCTGTGGATGTCACGGAGCAGCAATAAAGCATAATAAGCACCAATTAGGCAGCTTTAAAATGACTGTGATACTCAGCTCCTTCTAGACATTTACTGGTGTGGTTATAAACATGGTGAAGTCAAGAGAATGGTCCAGGAAGACAAGAGAAGAGGTGATTACTCTTCACAGGAAGGGCAATGGCTATAAGAAGATTGCAAAGATGTTAAACATACCAAGAGAGACCATAGGAAGCATCATTCGCAAATTCAAGGCAAAGGGCACTGTTGAAACGCTACCTGGTCGTGGCAGAAAGAAGATGCTGACTTCGACTGCTGTGCGCTACCTGAAGCGTAGAGTGGAGAAAAGTCCCCGTGTGACTGCTGAGGAACTGACAAAAGATTTGTCAGATGTGGGTACTGAAGTTTCAGCTCAGACAATACGGCGCACACTGCGTAATGAAGGCCTCCATGCCAGAACTCCCAGGCGCACCCCCTTGCTGTCTCCAAAGAATAAGAAGAGTCGACTGCAGTATGCCAAAAGTCATGTGAACAAACCACAGAAGTTTTGGGATAGTGTTCTGTGGACTTATGAAACAAAATTAGAACTGTTTGGGCCCATGGATCAACGCTATGTTTGGAGGAGGAAGAACAAGGCCTATGAAGAAAAGAACACATTGCCTACTGTGAAGCATGGCGGGGGGTCAATCATGCTTTGGGGCTGTTTTGCTTCTGCAGGTACAGGGAAGCTTCAGCGTGTGCAAGGTACCATGAATTCTCTTCAGTACCAGGAGATATTGGATGACAATGTGATGCAGTCCGTCACAAACCTGAGGCTTGGGAGACGTTGGACCTTTCAACAGGACAATGATCCCAAGCATACCTCCAAGTCCACTAGAGCATGGTTGCAGATTAAAGGCTGGAACATTTTGGAGTGGCCATCGCAGTCACCTGACTTAAATCCGATTGAGAACCTCTGGTGGGACTTAAAGAAAGCAGTTGCAGTGCGCAAGTCTAAGAATGTGACTGAACTGGAGGCTTTTGCCCATGACGAATGGGCGAAGATACCCGTAGATCGCTGCAAGACACTTGTGTCAAGCTATGCTTCACGTTTAAAAGCTGTTATAACTGTAAAAGGATGTTGTACTAAGTACTAAGATTGAATGTCACTTGGGGGTTGAATAAAACTGATAATGTGAGCACAGAAAAGACATTTGTGGTTATTTCATTATAAATGTTATGTTATATTTGTCTGACCTACACGTGCCTCTTTGATTTAATTGTAAGCAAGATGACTGAATGATCAAAATCAATGTCAAACTGGCCAAAACACTCAATTTCAGTGGGGGTTGAATAATTTTGAACACAACTGTATATAGAGAGAAAAAATAATTGAGGTCAAGAAAAGGGAGGCAGACAGTGGTCGGTTACTCTCACAAAGTCAATAGAAACTAGGGCTTGTTTTTCATCACTATAATGTTAGTAAAGGTTGCGTATCCCTTACCTGATATGCCAAAATCCCGATTAAAAATTAAACACATTTGTTCGATAGCATATTTTAATTTAACAATGAGATATCTTGGGGGTGGGACCCAAGATTAAACAGAATGTTAATGTGTTATATACACCTTATACACATAGCCTGAAAAGTTATTGCTACAATTTGTTTTTTATATTTTTTCCCCCACCATATGTCGCATTTAGGATAACGCATATTCAATGCGTACTGGTTGAAATATACATACATACATACATACATACATACAATTTGAAACACACCTCCAATTTTAACTGTGAAATCCTCGGCCACCATACAATTCCTGGCAGCCAGGTCTCTGTGAACAAACTTGTTTGCGTTAAGATATGCCATTCCATCGGCGATCTCTCCTGCCATTTGAATCATCTTCTTCAAGGAAGGAGGCTGCTGCCCTGTTGTACCCTGTATTATAATGGGAGACCGTTATTAAGGGATATTACCAAGAATGCTACATTTTAGGAGGCTTCTTGTTTTGGAAGCCACACATTACACTTTGTGTACCCAATACTTTGAGGAAAAAAAATCGTTTTATGACTCCAAGCAAATGCTTTTTGGCTCACAATTTATGGAAATTAAATCACTGTGGAGTTTTCTCTGTTGACACCTGTCATAATAAGAGTAATTGGCTGGCTATTTCCCTGCATAGTTGGATGTTCTTAGAAACTTCGGTGTTGCCAAATAATTCCACGGAAGCATCCTTTACTTTCGCTTCCTACCTTACTCTCACCATCTTACTACGAGATTAATTTCCAAGAAAATGACGTTGATGCAAAACATGTGCTTCGGCTCAATATTCTTGAATTCTAAGATGCCTGTAGGTGTCAAACTCCATCCACTGGCATTCACGTCATAGCAGAATGGTCCCCGAGGCAATTAAGATCATAGCAGGGGGAGGGGGGGTGGTATATTGTGTCGCTTTAAACTTTGGCTCTACAGACTAGCACAGGCCAGGGATTTTGTGTGTGTATACGTTTTTTTTTTGTAAATAAATCAAGGCTGTTGGGAAGAAACCCGTCATTATATTGACCAAACTGTCTACTCAGTGGGAACATCACATGCTAGATGCCCAGCCACATCAAGAGACTGTGTACCGAGAAACACTAATTATGTTTCTCTCATCATGCAGCTATTTAGGGGAGGCAAAAGTATCTCTCTTATTAAATTCTTATTTTTACCTTGAGAAAAATTTGAATGTGTACCTTAAAATGTTTAGCACAAGACTAGTGCAAGTCATCTAGACTTGGCTTCAGGGAACCGGCCTGCACACCTGGATAGTCTATATTTATGCCCGACCTGCTTATTTTTTTTCTACCACATAAGAGTCATTAGTTTTCCATATGGGTAGTGTTTCACCAACTTTAAGAACTTACTGAAATCCCAAAGTGCCCCTTCTAAATAAAAAATAAAAAAAAAAAAAATCACTATTCTCACGAATACAGTCACCAATCAACCTCTTTAACAATTATCGCAAACTCTGGGATCTCAAACTCTGGCCCTCAAGATGCTTCCGAACTACATCTCTCATGATTCTTTGGCCATCTACTGTGCTCAATGCATTCTGGGAATTGTAGGCCATGGACATTTCAGCATTTGAGATCCCTGCTTTAAATAACGATAATCTAGGACAAACATCTGACATTCTGGATAATTGTGTGTGTAGTTACAGTGCGTGCAACCGTTCCATAGTTCTGTAGCGAATAGGCATTAGTAAAGAGCAGTTCAGCAGATAGCACTAATCAACATTGAAAATAGTTATTAATTAGCAACTATTGTCATTATCGATTAATCGGCATCTATACATCACACCCTGTTTAGCGTCAGACTGAATTAAGAGTTAATAACCTCAAAGAGAACTTTGGAGCTGATTGCAGAAGACGTGCCGCTGCTTTACTCTGTATGATTTAGTTCAAGGATTACATTGGATGTAACCAATTTGTTTTCATTTACTTTACAACAGTAGCAGAACGATCACACACCCTGGGGTACTGCCACTCAGTGGAGGAGCTGTACTGCTAGGGTTTTATCCTTACTTGGAGCTGAAGTCCTGTGCCACCATCTCACACTCCCTGCCTGCCTCTTACTGCGCTGTAGGGGACATCCCCCCTTTCGGTCCGGTCGCTTCCCCCATGCGCTTTCACACACCCAGGTCTGGTCTCACACAAATTCACTCCCTCTCGCACTTGGGTGCTGTCCTTTGCCCAAATGCACTGCCTCGCACATCTGGTCCCTTCCAAAACTCAGTTCATGAAATTATTTAAACTGACACTACATGTCCTGCCCACATTAGCTTATTAAAGTGCTCAGACTGTGTGGAGTTTCCCTCCCTTCTCGCCGCTCTTTTGTGCCGATATCATCATGTCTATCCAAGCACTCGTAACAGTGCTCATTTGTGGAAAAAGCAGACTTGGCTTGAGCTCCAGACACGCCATTCACCATGACCAGCCAATCGCATACCTTGTGTGTATAAAGTACGTAAGTTACGAGAGATGCAATTTGCATATGTACTAATGAAGGTTATGTACACTATGCAAATTGTGCAGCAAAAAAAAAAAAAAAAAAAAGGGGGAGGGGTTGATTTTTACATAGTGTTTCGTTTAAGTAAACAAAAGAATTGTATTTTCTATTTATCCGATCGAAAGAAAAAAAAAAACGATTATGAAAGTAATAATTTCAGCTCTAAAGAACAATGAATTTTAGCACAAGCTTGAACGTTTCTAACACAGTGAGCTTTTTCAAACTTTGCAGAAAGCAAAAAAATAATAATTTCACTCTGATCTTAAAAGGTTTTGCGAAAGAATATAGAATACACATGTTGTAGAGCTCCAATGAAGGTTATGGATAAAATGCTAAAACCTACTTAAACCTTGTAATTCTGGCTTTCTAAATACTGCCCAGTATATGCAAGAGTTTGGACAGTCCACAAAGAAGACCGGTAGTGGCTAGCATGGAATCTGTTCTACAAGCACTGTTAGTTTTCATGGATGAGAAACTCCCAACACTTTGTACAAAATAAGAATCTTTCTTCCTAGACAGCAGTGATCTAATTCTCTGAATGGACAACCCAAGACTGAGCAGCACTGCAGACCATCTATTCCAAAAGAAGGGCAGAAGGCCATTTGAGAAACACTTGCTGGGGATACCATGGCAAAAGGCAGGACTATAACTTTATAATGTCCTGCGTACATTTCATTTCAGTGAAAACATCTACCAACAATTTGATGTTATGATCATGGGTTCTAACATGGCACAGATTTACACAATTTTGTTCATGAAATTCGTTGACGCCCGCCATATTAAAAGGTGGGGAATAGCAGACAATTTTTATGCTGTGTGGGTGAAGCTATGCCACACAGAAATGAATAAGAGGTTTCTGTGTATTCTGTTGACCATGAGGTATTATGACAAGAGGGACAATTTCCTGAATGTGTCCCTGAAGTTCGGAGGATGTATCCCCAAAAGTGACATTTACACAAAACTTACCTCTCTAGAGTCTCCTACACCAGTGGTTCTCAATGTCCTCAAGAACCCCAATCAGGCCAGGTTTGCAGGATATCTGAAGCACAGCACAGGTGATATGATTTGCTGCTCAGTGATTGCAGGATTCAGTCTGCATTTCCCCAAGGTGATCCTTAAAACTTGACCTGATAGGGGTACTTGAGGACCAGGTTGAGAACCACTGCCCTATACTATGCCAGCCATCAATTCCCAAGAAAACCATTCCACCCCTCAGAGTCAGATCACCTGGGTGGTGAGGAAGGATTCTTATAAACGCCAACTTAATAGGAGATTTAAAGAGGTGAAAAATGGATTCAGAGCTGGACAGTTCCTATATAAACTACCAGAGGAAGAACAACAAAGAGCATTAACCATAGATAGCAAGAAGCTAATTGCCCCCCAGACAAAACAGAGCAAGACACAGCTTTACATGTATAAGTAACCATCAGTGGAAGAATATGCAATATTATGGAATGTTGCTTATGGAACAAAATGCCCAGGGGGTGTTATATGTGGGAGGAAACTACAAAGAGAACGGCTAACCACGAATCAATCAGAACCCAAAAAACCAAACACAATTTACCAATGCCAGAACACTTTTTCTAAGAATCCTTACATTCCTAAATTACTTTTCCAAGTGATCGATCAACAACCTCCAAACGTAGAGGGGGGGGGGGATGAGAGAGATTACTTATAAAGAAACATAGTTATCCATAAACTGGACATGTAGTGACCAAAGGACCTAAAATAGGGAACTTGATCTCCATTTGGTTTTCTTTATTAACAGGAATGCAATATATTGTGATTTTCTGGTGGGTAAATGGAAGAAGAATAACTAAATAAACTAACCATTTCCCTCCCGTGACAACTCCACATGGACTAGATACAACATTCAGCGTGGAGACCTGTATCTAATTATCTAACTATATTTAGATATATAGTTTTGCCTATATTCAAAAATGTATATTCTTCCTGTATCAGTGACCTTCTTGTGCTTACCGCTATTTTACTTCTGTACATAATGTCATAGTAGTTGCTTTCCACTACTTGTGTTTGGAAGGACTCCAATCCTACTGAGAACGATTGATTATACAATTTGAATGTTTATAAAGTAAGATATTGCCTTTATTCATTATGTATCACTAAGGCCACCTGGCCGACATGTCACATCTCTAGCCTTGTCTGTTCAAGTAAACTTACAAAATGGCTGAGAAGAAGTTGCGTACTGCACCCCTTTTTGTAAGGTAGCAGAGTAATCTGACAAAATACAGTCAATATATACACGGCACTTTAAAGATAGCCTTAATCCCAATACTAAAATAACCTGGAGTAGTAAACACTAACGGCACCATTAGGGATGCCCCGATACCATTTTTTAAGACCGAGTACAAGTACCGATACTTTTTAAAAGTACTCACCAATACCGAGTACCGATACTTTTATTTAAAGTCATGTGATGCTTTCCAATAAATAATTTAGGATTTTCCTGAAAGCCTGTCCTGTTTTATGTTAAAATGAAAAATATGACCAGACACCCCATTTACCCACTGCACAGCCTGCGCACACACATACTCTGGTGTCTGTTGGGTATATATGTATCGGATGCCTGTGGGGTACATTATTTATATATAATATACCCCACAGGCATCAGATACATGTATACCCAACAGACCACAGTGTGGAGATATATTTATTTTCTGTGTGTGTGTGTGTGTGTGTGTACATACACACACATTAGGGCTGCAACTAACGATTATTTTCATAATCGATTAATTGAAAACATAATTGGCCAACTAATCGGATAAAAGAAAAACACTCAAATTGCATACTTTTCACACACAAGGTACACAAGCGCCTGGTCACAGTGATAGGTTGATGCTGTGTGCGCAGCTTAAGCCCATTTCTGCTTTCCTCCCAAACAAACGCTGCTACAAGCGCTCAGATATACATGATGATGTCAGCACAACATCTGGATGAGAAAGGGGGAACTCATCGCAGCCTGACCATTTTGGCTTGTTAGATTGTCCCTTTAAAATAAATTTCATGAACAAACTGAGCGGGAGGAGGGTCCGGAGGTGGAAGGGAGTGAGTTTGGGCAAGGGACTTGACCCGAGTGAGAGAGGGAGTGGGTTTTGGGCAAAAGACTGGACCAGAGTGTGGAAGAGAGTTTCTGGGAAGGGACCAAGAGGGCGAGAATGGCCGCTCCAGACCAAAGAGAGGGTGACAGGCAAGGTGAGGTGGTGGCACAGGACGAAGAAGAATCTGCGTACATTTAACCCCGACTGACTCTAATCGATTTGTGTACAGCACTCCCTGTATAAATCGACAGCCGATTAATCGAAAATGAAAATAGTTGACAACTATTCTCTATCGATTCGTTGTTTCAGCCCTAATATACATACACACTTTCAGACCAGACGTGTGTGTGTGTGTGTGTGTGTGTGTGTGTGTGTGTGTGTGTGTGTGTGTGTGTGTGTGTGTGTGTGTGTGTGTGCGCACGCACACACACACTTTCAGAGTGTGAGTGTGTACACGTCTACGTACATACAGATCCGCGATGGGGCGGCTGTCCGAATGCTCTAACGACATTTGGACAGGCCCCTGCAGCTTACCGCATTTCTTACAAATCCAGAGTGCCACTGGCAAAGTCTTCGAACGGCCACTCATTGGGAAGCCCCCAGGCATGATCTTGCGAGATTGCGCCTAGCTCGATCTCACAAACTCCGAGATCTCGCGAGATCTCGCTTGGGGGGGGGGGGGTTCCCATCGAGTGGCCGCTCGAAGACTTTGCCGGCGGCGCTTGTTGGATTTGTAAGAAACACGGTAAGCTGCAGGGGCCTGTCCGAATGCCGTTCGAGAATTCGGACAGCCACCCCAGCCCCTCAGATGCCAGCAAACCAGTTCAATGCTGGCTTCCAGTATCGGGCGTATCTGCACGAGTACTAAGTACTCGAGTAGAACCCGGTATCGGCACCGATACCAGTATCGGTGCATCCCTAGGCACCATAATCTGTATTTAAACAAACATAAATGCAGGCCGGGTGCATCTATATGCTTCCTGTTAGGTCTAGTAGGTTTTGCATTTGTGTAATAAAACAGCAATAAAATTATGAGAGTCTTTGCTCAACAAGACGTTTAGGTTTTTGCAAGCTTGAAACACAAACACTGATATTCTTGTAGCTTCTCTACTAACCTCTGTTTCAGGCCTTAAGGATCTCAAGTAGCTTTTGAGGTCTCCGCGGGTCATTAACTCCATGATGACCAAGGTTGGCTGACCTTGTGAAACAACACCTAGCAAACGCACCTGTTTAAAAAACATTTACATGTGAGTTTTTGCATAGATAACAAAACTTCTTTTCTGTTGGGTGGGGACTAAAGTGACTTATTGCTGGCATGGTATGGTATGGTGCAAAACTGAAAGATCTGCTCTGATGAAACCGCAGAGAGAATTCACGCACTGCTCATCCCTGGCTGCACACAATGTTCTGAACTTATGACACAGATGCAGTCTTTCACAGAGATCATAGAAACCATATGCATTGGATAGATCCGCAATTAATGTAGTAACACAGATAGGACAGTGGAAGAATATTGTACAAAAAAAGAACAATGCTAGCAGCTTGTGACACATGGCTCAAAAATTAAAAATGCATTAAGTTATCCCTGACCACCCCTACCAGTAACACGCGATGAGAGTAAAGGAAAAAAAATGTTTATGTTGCAGAGGACATTTACACATCCCAGCAATTCAGAGAACCGCTTACAGAGCTCATGTGCTACATTCCCCATCTTCAGCACTCTGGGTAGGATATGAAAACGAAGTTCACAGTTTCTCACTTTTTGTATCTAGGCTCTGTAATAAACAAAGAACCCGCATTGTCTGATAACATATTATATGGCTTTTTTATTTTTATTTTTATAAAGCCAGGTTATGCCATCAGTCACAGTCATTCCAGTACAGCGGTTTTAGGCGCATTTATCCTCATCAGCAGGAGAATGTAACTGGTTGCTAGCTGATGCTTAACCCCCAGAGGAAATCAATAAGCATTTAAGTTGTGGTGGAGGACAAAAAAGTGGGACTAAAAGCCTCTAAATAATAAAGATTATAGGTGCAGAGGACATTTACACATCCCAGCAATTCAGAGAACCGCTTACAGAGCTCATGGGCTACAAAAATATGGGGAATGTGGCACAGGAACTATGGGATGCAATTCTTTGAATTGCTATGATGTGCAGGTGGTTTCTGAAATAATAAAACACACTTATTATAGTGTGGAGGCTTTTTATCTCACTTTTAGTCCTCCACCACAACCCTTGTCACTATATTACCCTATGGTCCAAGCATCCACTGCAACTGGTCATCATGCCTACCTCCTAGCTGATGAGGGTTCAACAAACCCGAAACAGCGCTGTCCTGGGAGTGGCTTTGACCAGATGCAAAAACCTTATCTCTGCTAAAAAGCCACAGTGTGGCATAGCATTGATTTTAAGGTTCTGTGTAATAACAGATCCAGGATGCATAAAAGTGAGACAGATGTCATTTGCATATCCTACCCAGAATTCCTTGTTGCATATGGGGAATGTGGCACAGGAGCTCTGGGATGCAATTCATCGAATTGCTATGATGTGCAGATGGCATCGGCAATAATAAACACTAATATATATATACACACACGTAACACCTCTTTAAGCTAGGAAGTTTGTTGTGAATTGCCTGGGCATGAAGCTTCTGCTTTTAGCCATTTTAGACCATGAAGTGCCTCAAATTATCAAGTTTGCGCTCAGGAATGCTGCCCATCCTGGTTCCTGGGTAAAAAGTGTCCCCCATAGGACTGGTTCTATCCACCAAATCAAAGCTTTTGGGACTGATAAATAGATAACAGTTCCCAGGATTTATCCAAAACGGCAGCTCAGGCAAATGATCAGACAAGGACTGGGACATTCTTGCTTAATTACCTACTCAATGGGTTTTACATTTTCATAGTGGATGAAGGAATACATACTGATAATTCTTAGGAAGAGATCTGGAAAAGATTTCACTGGAATCTAGACGCACCCTTCACCTTTCCAACCTGGTGTTTAAGAGTTTTTCTGGGATGCTACCACCTACCTGAATAGACTGCTTCCCCCAGCAGTTCCCTCATCCTATAACCTCTGATCCAGGACCAGCACCTTACTTGCCTTACCACAATACAAAAAAGAAAGTGGCTCGATCCTCATTTTCCTACAGAGCACCACAATTATGGAATAACCTCCCAGACAAGTCATTTAAGAGCTCCCTATTAACATACCTCAATACGGAATGCATCTGTAAACATGCAACATAGTGACTAGATTTCCTACATATTTATTTTCTTTGTTAATCTGTATATTTGTGTAGTTTTTTTAATATCTTGCATTTTATTACTTTGTATTTCTGTAACGACTGTAACAATTCATGGTTCTTGAACCCAGGACATACTTGAAAACGAGAGAAATCTCAATGTATCCTTCCTGGTAAAATCCTTTTCAAATAAATAACAATGCCTCTTTCCAACACTCACCACATGGTGACAGTTAAACTCTTTCATGACTGAAGCCTCATTCAGGAACTCTATCCTCTCCCGCATACTAGCGGCTTCATTCACTGTCTTGATCGCCACCCTGGTCTCCGCTTCATCCTTTACAACCCCTTTTGCCAGACCCTCGTATACCATTCCAAAGGATCCCTGACCAAGCTCACGGTTCATGGTGATCTTCTCTCTCGGAACTTCCCACTCATCAGGAACATACACTGTAAGAGAAAGGACTATGTATATAGACATTTCTTAAACAGCTCACGCAGGGAACATAAGAGATAAAAAGTCCCTATCTGAAACGAGAATGAACAAATAGGATTAGCTTCAAGGCTACAAAATTAGTCAAGCAGAGACTAATAAAATGACAGCAAGGGTTATGGAATTAACGCATCATTTCCCAAAGGTGAAGGAGAGTTTATTTCATTTTATACACCTGGAATTTTTTTGTCCGATACCACATACACCACTACCCAATACAAAATAACTCTCTGCAGTCCTCTCCTCCTGTTTCCAACCCCAACCCTTCTAGATTGTGAGTTCCTACGGGAATAGGGCCCTCATCTCCTGTGCCGTTTGCCATATGTTGCTCAATGTATTGTAACCCTGTCTAGGTCTATACTGTGCCTATTGTACAGCGCTGAGGAATATGCCGGCGCTTTATAATAAAGAATAATAAAAATAATAACTCTCTTGCTAATGCAAAAAACCTCAAAATGTCACTTGAAGAAATGATTCTGTGTATCGGTCTTCCTCAAACATGTTCTGCATGTTACAACAGATTCCTATAGGTCCCTGGCTCTCCAATGCGAACGCCGACGCAGATATAATAAAACAATTCGATGAAGCCAACATTTTCAGTTGCCTGTACCATTTATGTTTGTTAAAAAGGGGTTAAGGAAGAAAAAAAAAAAGAAAAAAAAGAAAAGTAATTTAGAGTTCTGTCTCATCACAGACACATGTTATTCTTGAGCAAGTAGTTATCGAGACCCGACGGGCAACAACTAGCCTGTTTACGGACTTTCTGGAAAGAGGTGGAAGATAATAGGTTCCTGTTCTGACCTCATCTACGCCAGAAGATTTAAGATGGTATGACAGAGTGAATAAGGTAAATTCTTTCACAGATTAGAGCTCCCCGAGGCGAAGGAAAGCCATAACCCAGGTGGAAAGTAATTTTGTGGATGAGTGGGGGAAAAAAAAGAAAGCAAATCTTTAGAATGTGTAGTATGTGCCGTGCGTAATTAATCTACACCTCAAGAAAGGCTCTACTAAGACAGCTTCAGGGCCCTACTGAATTCCGAATCACCTCCTACTCTGCGCGTACTCCGACGAATTCCACCTGAAGGAGTGCTTCACCTTCTGATAATATAGGAAAAATATTTTAATAGCTTCCAATATCATTACAGCTAAGACATAGGAGGTTATTCAAAGACTGCCGGCATTTGTCGAAGTTGCAAACACGTGCGAAAATATACAAACGGCGACAAATGCTGGAGTTTTACAAAAAGAGAAACCCAAATAGCGTCAGGAGAAACTTCACAGTGATGCTTCTCCAGCCACTGTTTAGATTTCTCTCTTGTGAAGCGTCAACGTTTATCGCTGCTGCAATAAAGGAGACTTTTGCCAGTGTTTGCAACTTCAGCAAACACCGGCACTCTTTGATGCATGCAGTATGGGCTTTAAAAAAAGGTATGGTGCAGTTTTAAAGGGACACTACCTCTTACATTATCTGCAACTACATTACATGTGCATTACAAATAAAAACACATTATAAAACACATGCTGCTGGGGTTTCTCTTTGAAGTAATTGAAGTAACAAGGAAAAATAAAGTTAGGTATTATATCTCTGAGTTCTAGTTTCTGGATTCATCCCATGATGCAACATTTACCAAATGCTTTGCGGCTCTTTATTATTAAATCTACCAGTGAAGTAGAGGAGAAAAGGTTTACCACGTGCGGTAAAGATACAGGGGGGCAGTTTACAACACAAAGATCACAAAACGGATGCACCCAATGATACAGAGTGAAACTGTTTCTTAACTAAACAAACATGAGAAAAACTAATTACATGTAAAATATCAGCAACATTAAATAAACACAATAGGGACATTTCAATTTTTGGTGGAAGTGGCCCTTTAACAATGATAGTACTGGGGTTACTGTATAAAAAGTATATCTATTCTGGACAGCTAGAGGGTAAATGGACAAATTTATCAATGCAAAAGTGATCCAGCCTGATAGGGTACAGCAAATCTACCCAACATGTACCGGAATTACACAATGCTAGAACAGATTATGCAGGAGAGTTAGCGCAACAGGTAAAAGGGTTAAGAACTAGGTTTAAAGGACAAATGGATTGTCTATTCCAGGGCTCAAAATTTCCACTCTCCGGCCGACTACCTAAGAGGGACGCTAACTAACGGAGCTCCGAGCGGACCCTGTCTCTTTTGCACTGAATGTACAGAATTTACCGACATGGTGAGAGGGAAATCACGACAGTCCACCGTTAAGACCCCAAAGACAAATCCCAGATCGGCACCTGAACAACTGGAGGCGTTTTTCACACCCCGCGCTCATCACACACCACGTGAAGATTCCCCCAAGATGGCGGCATCCCCTGCAGGATCGGGCTTCTCCTTGCCGGAGCTGGGAGCTGCCACAGTAAGAATTGAACGCTCCCTGGCCGACATACCCACAAAAGCTGACATCAGAGAAATAGTGTCAGAGGTAAGGGAGGCTCTTCAGCACGAGATCTCGGGCCTCCGTACGGAGGTGGAACATGTGGAGGCAAGAGTCAGAGGCCTAGAGCAGGCCGCTGAACAGGCGGCTGTAACTATGCAACCTAGCCCCGGAGATCCCGCCGTCTCTTCCGCCATTTGGAGACGCCTGGATAATCGGTCCAGGCGCCATAATCTGCGGATATGGGGAGTGCCAGAACAGGAAACGGCACTTCGCCGCTACCTCTCTGGCCTATTCAACGTCACATAGTGGGCCCCAGGACGGTTTCCCCGGGAGATTTAGCACGAGTACACCGTGCGTTACGTCCGCAGCCAGACTCCCCTAATGCACCACCCAGGGACATTGTGTGCTACTTCACGGACTTTGCACTTAAGGATCACATTTACGTCAAGGCACGCTCCAAATCGTTCTGGACGTTTGGAGGCATTGACATTCAGATTTTTAATGACATTTTGCCTTCCACCTTACAAGGCGCCGAATGTTGCGTCCCGTCACTCAAGTCCTTCGTGCCGCTGAAATAGCTTATAGATGGGGCTTTCCACTCTCCCTATCAGTCCGGCAAGACGATACCTGGGTGACCTTACGCTCACCCAGGGAGGTCCCTACATTCCTCCGTCTACTGAATCTCCCGGACTTGCCTGTCCCTGACTGGGAAATATATGACTTTCGCCCTCCGGGACCTAAGGGCGCATCACAGCGACGCCGTAGGCGCTCTTCGGGACAGAACTCGGCCCCTGTTGGAGCGGGAAACCGTACGGCCTGACTCTGAAGCTCTCTTTTTGTATTAAAGTCGCGACCGACCCCATATGGAATCCGCTTGCCCACCAGAGGCTGACAAGAATGAAGAGGGGACACCAGTTTTCGATGTAATTGAAATCTATTCCTTTCTACCACTTTAGCCCTTCGTCAAGGCGGACCAGAATCCATTAAAGCATTGCAGATAAGGTACCCCTCATTGCTGTGCGGCTTACGCACTTGAACGTGGAGCAGACGAGACATTGGACGAGGGACAGTTGCAGTTACGCCTGTACCCCGAACACGTGGCGGAAGGTCGCTAGATATGACGGAGTCTTTCCTTACCACGAGGAGACTGCAGTTCATGGCTTATGCTTTGAGGCTACGGAAGGGGAGGGTCAAGATGCCGACCTCATGATTCAGTTGTATTGTTATGTTTGCAAGATTTGTTCATAGCTGGGATAGATAATAGAAACTGGGGGTATGTTTTTTCTCTGTTTGCGGGTGACATGTAACTTGGAGCTACGATTGGGCTGCAGGAAGCAGCATTATACCTATGTTTCCTACCACATTATCGGGGGGAGGGGGATGACGAAAGTAATAAATAAGAGTAAAGGGGGGGGTGGAAAAAAAACAAACAAAAAAAAAACAGAATATGTATATCTAATGTTTACGCATGCCGTATATGTGCTTTGTGTTTGTTAAGTATTAGAGGGACACAAGCTAGCATGGCAGGGTTAGGGAGGGAGGGGGGACTAATTGAATGGGGGGGGAGGGGGAGGGGGGAAACACGCAAGAAAGGAAAAAAAGGAAAGAAAAAATAAATAAATAATAAATAATAGAATAAAAATATATAAATGTAAATATGTATATGGTTTAGCCCCCGCGACTATCATAGCTAAGGTGTCCTACGCTAACATTGAACATAGCGGAACACGATCCATAAAAGTGAGAGATATCGGTCACCGTGGGACCGAGGAAGGTCTGCATCATTATACACCTCATGATGTAACTAGAGGAAAGGAGGGAGGGGGCTAACAAGGAATGATAGGCTAAGGGGGGAGGGGGGGAGGGGGAAGGAGTGGGAGGGGGGGAGGGGGAAGGAGTGGGAGGGGGGGGGGGGGGAAGGAGTGGGAGGGGGGGAAAAAAAAAAAAAAGTAGGAAAGGTACGCTCCTGGTCCTAGCATTAGAATAAAAGTCTTACTGCTCGTCCCCTTAGTTTTCAATTTTCCGCTCCTACTCGCGGGATAATTGTGACTCTCAGTTACTGCACTGATGGATCTCTTATTATTTCCGTCATTGTTATTATTTTTGGGTTGTCCGTGGATGCAACACCCCTCACGGTCGGAGAACACCTGTTGATGTTCTGGGCAGGGTCCGCCCATTGCTTTAACTTTTGGGTTCAGATTTATTTTTGTGAATCAGTTGATTGGTTAGTCTTGTTTGGAAGGTTGAGCCACACCTTCAAGAGGATAGGTGTAGATCTACTAGGAGAGCAGCGAGAGGTGGTCTTTCGATCACCTTGGTTCTGATCTCTCTTACTACACTACAAACCTCATTGGCCAATTCTCTTTTTCTTTTGGCGCTCTCTCCCTTTTTCTCTATCCCTCACTCTCTTCTTTTCCCCCTTTTTTTTTGTGTTGTTTTGCTGTATGTTTGTGTCCACATTCCCCTATCCCCTTTTAAACATAGGCGATAAGTGCACCTGTCAAAGCCATGTATACTCCAGGAGCCCTAAAGTTACTATCATATAATGTAAGAGGCCTGAATACGCCTCAGAAGAGGACAAGGATTCTGCGGGAGCTCCGGCCACAGAGGACGGCAGTGGCTTTTTTGCAGGAGACGCACTTCCGGGGGGACTCGTCCCCCACTCTACGAGATCGGTATTTTCCGACCGGTTATTTTAGCAATTTCACGGGAGGTAAATCACGCGGGGTTGCAATCCTATTAGCTCGAGACGTCCCTTTCAAGGAGCAGGGAGTTCAGCGAGATCAGAATGGTCGCTTTATGTTTCTTAAGGGTGAGATAGGAGGCACCCTTTACACATTTGCATCCATTTACCTCCCAAACAAAGCGCAACACCGTAGTCTATCTGCAATTTTGCTCAAGCTCTCTACGTTCCGGGAGGGTACTCTGGTTCTAGCAGGGGATTTTAATGTGGCACTGGACCCACGATGTGATACTTCCACAGTGACTACGTCCCTCCCCCCTAACATAGCTGGCAAAATGAGACGAGTACTGGATTCTTATCAATTGATTGACGTTTGGAGAGCCCTTCACGGGGGAGAAAGGGAATATTCGTACTTTTCGACAGTGCACTCCCGCTATTCCAGAATTGATTAAATTTTTATACCTCAATACTCATTTGACACAGTACGTACCTCGGACATCCACGTTAAAACTTGGTCGGATCACTCCCCGGTTTCGGTGGACATACTTTCTCCATTGTGCGTTCCGCGAGAACGTACCTGGAGACTTAACCTTCCATTATTGACGGATTTAGAGGTGCTAGCGACTACCCGCCAAGTGTTGACAGATTACTTCCAGGAAAATCTGACCGAGGACATTTCGGTTGCAACAGTATGGGAGGCCCATAAGACAGTAGTCAGGGGCCTACTCAGTAAAGGGACGGCAGCTAAGAAACTCCGCAAAACCCAACTAACGGAGCTGTTCACTGAAGTACGTCGTCTTGAAGCTTTGCATGCAGAATCCGGGGACCCTAGTCAATACCAACAACTACTGCAGGCTAGGACTTCCCTTACGAACCACCTGTCGGCGGATCTCCAGTTCATGGCCCTTAAGACCAATTCCTTTTTTGCCCTCAATGAGAATAAGCCGGACGTCTCTTGGCTCAAATTCTTAAAGCGAGACGTACGAGATCGTATATTCCACGCATTCAACTCTCTCCGGCGACAGTGACTGCGAAATCAGATTTAATAGCGGAGAGTTTTCGAACATATTTTAGCTCCCTATACTCCATTCAGGACGCTCATTTTTCTGATCTACAGCCAGACGACATAAAGGCCTACCTGGCCGATAAGGCTCTCCCATGTTTGACAATTACAGAGGCGACTGCTTTAGGTTCACCCATACAAATGGTAGAACTAGTCGAGGCCCTCAAACATTCGAAACCACGCAAATGTCCGGGCCCAGATGGTCTACCGGCAGAGTATTACAAACTGCTTCAGGCGGAACTGCTCCCTCACATGTTGGCATCCTTTAATACCATCCTCGAGGATAAAAAATTTCACTCATCATCTCTGGCGGCCGTCATCTCCTTGATCCCGAAACCAGATAAGGATCCTCTTCACCCTTCTAGTTATCGTCCAATCTCACTTCTGAACTCGGATGTTAAATTATTGGCGAGGGTGCTGGCCACACGCTTGCAACACTATCTCCCGCGCCTCGTAAACCCAGATCAGGTAGGGTTTATACCAGGAAGAGAAGCAAAGGACGCTACCACTAGGGTAATTAATGCAGTGTTACTTGCTAAACGTAATAAATCTTCCTTTCTTCTGCTTTCCACGGATGCGGAGAAAGCGTTTGACCGGGTCTTATGGCCATACCTGATGCGAGTGCTTCAGAAATTTGGTTTAGGGAAGGGGTTTCTGTCCTGGATTTCTGCACTCTATACTTCACCAACGGCTAGAGTACGGGTCAACGGGGCGTTGACACAGAGTTTCCCTATTTTGAATGGGACGCGGCAAGGATGCCCACTATCCCCTTTGCTTTTCGCCCTCTCTCTGGAACCACTACTAGCCTCTATCCGTACTAATCCAGGGATCGAAGGACTGCAGGGGAAGGCTTACTGTCAAAGTCTCGGCATATGCCGACGACCTCATGTTCCTCTTGACTAACCCGGTGATCTCATTGCCGGTTGTGGTACAAGAATTACATAAATTTGGGGCACTGGCGGGTTTAGCCGTCAATGAGGAAAAATCTGAGATTTTGAACATCTCGGCGACAAGAACGGAACAACTCACTTTGAAATCCCAATTTACTTTCAGATGGTGCACAGACAAACTGAAATATCTGGGGATTTGGTTATGCGCAGATGTGCCCAGAATCACAAAGTTGAATTATGACTCCTTGCCAATAGCTATCCAGAAGGACCTGTCCTCATGGTCCCCCAAATACATATCCTGGTTCGGTAGAGTGGGAGTGTTAAAAATGAATGTCCTCCCCAGGATATTACACCTTTTACAGACTATTCCTCTCACTCTCCCAGCCCATTTCCTACGCGCATTCCGTAAATGTTTCATAGCTTTCATATGGGCGGGCTCGAGACCCCGACTGCAGTTCGCAGTAATGTGTCGGTCGAAGTCTCAGGGGGGACTAGCCCTACCCGATATTCGTCTGTATTATTATGCTTCACAATTGACCAGAGTCCTGGACTGGATGTCACCTGCCTCTACAAAACAATGGCTAGATTTAGAGACTAAACTTGCATCCACCCCACTATGGGCAGTGCCATGGCTCATCCCGGGCCACCTACCACATTCATGCAAAACCACACCGACCCTGGCAGGAACTGTCTCCCTTTGGCACCGTCTTCGGATTCGTTACTCACTAGCCACGTTCCCTTCGCCACTACTCCCACTCTCGCACAACCCGGGATTATCGGGTGGGGTTAGATCTAAACTACGGGAAAGGTTTACCTCACACCCAGGGTTACTGGCAATGCATGTGCTGGCAGATAGGCAGTTCAAACAAATACCCCTCTCAGCAGAAGGAGCATCACTGACTCTTTTGGACAGCTTCAATTACCAGCAGATTCAACATTTTTTGAAATCGCTCCCCAATGGAACCTCCTTAACGAGACCTCTGACTCCCTTTGAAAAATTCTGTGACCTAGGGCTTGCCTTATCTCACAGCCTTTCAACCCTCTATCATCAACTTCAATCCTCAGATACTGATCTGCCGACATATGTGGGAAAATGGGATACACTGCTTGGCACAGTTATCCCTGAGACTCATTGGTCCAAGGCTTTGGACTTACTACATCAGAGCACTCCCATCACCAAACTGAAAGAGACGTCATATAAGATCCTGACTATGTGGTATACCACACCGGTATGGCTGGCTCGCGTTAGTCATATCTACAAGACTGCCTGCTGGCGCTGTAACCTGGAATTGGGGACGTACCTACACATATGGTGGAGCTGCCCCCTTCTCGTCCCATTTTGGAGAGCCGCACAATCTTTAATCCTCCACACTACTGATGTTGACCTGGATCTGGAGCCCAAGATTTTCCTTCTGGGCCAATTAGCGATGCCCGTGAGACGTTTGAAAAAAAAAATCGTGCTTTTAAAGATTCTGTTGGCGGCCCGCTTTCTCATACCTATCCATTGGAATTCTTCGACTACCCCATCAGCCAGGGCTCTGGTTGACCGGATAGAGCTCATACGCTCCCACAAATGACCTCTGTGGCTCCCGAACAATGGGCTACGGTTCATAATGCCACCTGGTTTCACTGGGAAACTTTTATATCCTCGGTAGCTTTCCGGCAGTGGCTGGAGCTGACTTGAATCTAGGTACCCTAAGGAAGGACAATGACACCCTCCTCTGTGCTCGGGTCCCTCCTGATACTCCTCCCTCACATACTGAGCTTACTCTCCTAACCATTTCTGGGGTTCTCCTGGCAACGCTCATCGACTGGAACAGCACTTATGCCGGTCTTCCCATCCTCCCCCCTCCCCCTCTTCTCACTCTATCCCCCCCAACTCTCTCCCTCCTCTTTTTTCTTGTTCCCTTCTCTTGCTGCGGGAACTTTTCTTATTTCTTCACTCACTTTCACCTCTACATATGCTAAACGGACACCGTTTACTGTCATTCAAATAATGGTCGTACTATTACCTAGGATTCGCAGAGGGCTCTCCTTCGGATTGCGAACTACGACTGAACTGATTGAAAGGAAAAACCGCAATGCCTGTACTTCCATGGAATGTACTTCCTGATACAGTTAAAAATATTGTTGCTTTTCCTGTATATGCTTGTTGAATATCATTGTCTTTATTCTGTGGCGCTATACTTTTATGTTTCAATAAACTATTTGAACACACAAAAAAAAAATTCCACTCTCCTACCAGCATTTGGCGAGTGGAAATTGAGGGCGAGTGGAAATGCACACGCAGGCAGCACAAGGAATTATTTTGTGCTGCGTAATCCGACAATGCCACCGTGCAGCCCCCCGTCCCCAAACTGCACGGTGGCAGGGATCAACTGAATAACCTGACCAAGCTCGTCTCTCACTGGCAGGGGGATGGAGAGGAGCTTCCCTGCCTCCTTGCTCTGCTGACACTGGGAATTCATGTATCTGGGTCTGATGTCAGGGTATTAATGTTATTTTTGTAACTTTATTCTAAAATCCTTTAACAGTGTAATGTCATAAGATAATTTAAGGGTGTGTGTTTACGAGCAGAGATAAGGGCTGGGTAGGGATTAGGTGGAGCAACTGGTAGCGAGTAACTCCTATGGTTAGTAGGTTGGGACTTGAAATTTTGAGCCCTGGTCTATCCTATCTTGGCAACACGGTAACATGCAATGCGTTCCTAAGTATTCCACAATCTTGACATCAACAAGTTAGAAAATAAGATGAAAGGCTCCCTGAAACTCCTAGGACATTTAAATGGAACTTTAAGCAAAAAGAAAGCAAATCTCTGTCAATATACTGGTATTCCTTGCTTTGTATTGAGATAATATTTTGCAGTATCAATATACAGTTGTGTTCAAAATTATTCAACCCCCACTGAAATTGAGTGTTTTGGCCAGTTTGACATTGATTTTGATCAGTCATCTTGCTTACAATTAAATCAAAGAGGCACGTGTAGGTCAGACAAATATAACATAACCACAAATGTCTTTTCTGTGCTCACATCATTATCAGTTTTATTCAACCCCCAAGTGACATTCAATCTTAGTACTTAGTACAACATCCTTTTACAGTTATAACAGCTTTTAAACGTGAAGCATAGCTTGACACAAGTGTCTTGCAGCGATCTACGGGTATCTTCGCCCATTCGTCATGGGCAAAAGCCTCCAGTTCAGTCACATTCTTAGGCTTGCGCACTGCAACTGCTTTCTTTAAGTCCCACCAGAGGTTCTCAATCGGATTTAAGTCAGGTGACTGCGATGGCCACTCCAAAATGTTCCAGCCTTTAATCTGCAACCATGCTCTAGTGGACTTGGAGGTATGCTTGGGATCATTGTCCTGTTGAAAGGTCCAACGTCTCCCAAGCCTCAGGTTTGTGACTGACTGCATCACATTGTCATCCAATATCTCCTGGTACTGAAGAGAATTCATGGTACCTTGCACACGCTGAAGCTTCCCTGTACCTGCAGAAGCAAAACAGCCCCAAAGCATGATTGACCCCCCGCCATGCTTCACAGTAGGCAAGGTGTTCTTTTCTTCATAGGCCTTGTTCTTCCTCCTCCAAACATAGCGTTGATCCATGGGCCCAAACAGTTCTAATTTTGTTTCATCACTCCACAGAACACTATCCCAAAACTTCTGTGGTTTGTCCACATGACTTTTGGCATACTGCAGTCGACTCTTCTTATTCTTTGGAGACAGCAAGGGGGTGCGCCTGGGAGTTCTGGTATGGAGGCCTTCATTACGCAGTGTGCGCCGTATTGTCTGAGCTGACACTTCAGTACCCACATCTGACAAATCTTTTGTCAGTTCCTCAGCAGTCACACGGGGACTTTTCTCCACTCTACGCTTCAGGTAGCGCACAGCAGTCAAAGTCAGCATCTTCTTTCTGCCACGACCAGGTAGCGTTTCAACAGTGCCCTTTGCCTTGAATTTGCGAATTATGCTTCCTATGGTCTCTCTTGGTATGTTTAACATCTTTGCAATCTTCTTATAGCCATTGCCCTTCCTGTGAAGAGTAATCACCTCTTCTCTTGTCTTCCTGGACCATTCTCTTGACTTCACCATGTTCGTAACCACACCAGTAAATGTCTAGAAGGAGCTGAGTATCACAGTCATTTTAAAGCTGCCTAATTGGTGCTTATTATGCTTTATTGCTGCTCCATGACATCCACAGGTGTTTTCAATACCTGATTGAAAACACTTGAAGGAACCTCTGTTCTTCAGAGTGGTAGTCTTTAAGGGGTTGAATAATTGTGTCACTGAAGAATTCACAAAAGAAACATTTACTACTGTACTACAAAACCAATTGATGTCATTTTAGTTGCATATGGTTCTTTAAAAAGTCCTTGTAGGATTTCATTCTGAATACAATTACAAATGTACACTAAATTCCCTAAAACCCTTTACAGCATTGGGGGTTGAATAATTTTGAACACAACTGTAAAAGTGTGCCATAGTTCAACCAAAACGAATATCCACAGATGAATGCAACTCACAGATGGGAGAGATTACAAAATTCGTAAACAAACATGGTTTATTTTAAGACTATCATCCGTTTTCGAACTTGACTGTCATCATAATTTCATATAATACTGTATTTAAAGCTTTGTCTCTTGATAAAAAATCATATCCAACGTTTTTATGAGTATCACATACAATAGAACAATTTCTCAAATTACATAATGGATAGAAATACATCATAATTCCACTGTCCAAACTTGAAACAATGCTACGACGTGGATCTGTGACTAATTTCCCCCAAACAACTGCATTTTTAGCAGTTCTGCATTATAGCCAGGTCCTCCCATTTGCAATGTTTCCTGTAATAAACCACATTTTTGGAATTTCTCAGCAGCTCCGCATTAAATCCTTACAGCTAGCACTTTGGTACTGGCGGAAATTAACCCCCCCCCCCATCCCCTCAGTTGTTACATCATGCTACAGAGCCTGCCATTTCTTCTTTTGGCAAAGTACTGGCCAGCCAGAAAAAAAAAATCCCCAAATGCAAACTGATTGACAGGAAGGAAACCAGTGATGCTGTGGAAAACGTTCTGGAGTATAGTTGCTCAAGCATTTTAAATTGTTCCAGAGATTTAGGAATTTATAGCAGCCAAAAAATCTGGTGCAGCCTAAACGAGATTCCAATGAAATGGATCGCTTGAGCCATTCACTACATCTGGAAAAAGCTACGGTCCTTCCATGCATACGAGAAAAAATATAAATATAAATATATATATATATATATATACTATTTTAAATAATTTTAATTATATATTTTAAATAATTTTAAGAGATCCAAACTAAGTAACATAATCCATTCTATTATCCCAAAATACTTTTGGAGGAAAAAAAATATCTAAAAATAGCTTTCTATCTAAGATCCATTGGGCACTATCACTTGCCCTGTGCCAAAATGGGGACACTAAATGAAAAAATTAGCGCTTGCAAATTTCGCCTTATCCCCGTTTTACAAACAGATTATGAGGAAGGTATTGAATCCAGCAGCCTGCCCCTAACCCATCCAGGATACTTGGGGCAGCGCTAACGTGCCACTGCGAGTATCTCCTTCTGGAGTCCATAGGACTCCAATGAGGGTTGTGCTGCCCGTTCACATGACCGGTAGGATCTCGCGAGACCCTGCAGGTCCACAGAGTGAATCCTGGAGGGAGACTGGGGACTTTTTCCCCCAGTCTCACTCTGCTCCCGTCGACGGATTGGGCCTCTGTTCTCGCCACAGGATGAGAGCTGAGTATCTGATTTTGAGGGGGGGTTTCAACTGCTGCTGATTCCGCAGAAGCAAACTTTTTCAGGTAGCCGCAGTGGTGCGTAAATAGCGTTAGGACTATGTGATCCGAACACGAATTACTGATTGCTTACACTTTGCGCTAAGAAGGGGATAGGATAGGACCCATTCTATTGATTATGTGAAGTTGTGTCTGCAGGGATAACATGCACTTTTTCACAGTTAAAATGGTATAAAATAAACAAAGTTCAGGTAAAGACCTTAATCACATTGTTTATAGATTTGACAAATATCAAAGACCATGTTATCTTTGGAGCAGAGTTACAAGAAGCTCAATTAATAGAAGATTGTTATGAGTGGAATAAATCTGCACCAGGAGCTAAATGTGATGAGGGAGTAAAACCAGTACAATGTACAAGCCCTGGGCTGTTTCTGCACATAGCCTGAAGATCATTATACCCTCCCTAGAGGAGACAAATGGCAGCAGTCCATAAGAGACATAATTTGGGAATATTTTAAGTTCCTCTTCCTATGGGTAAAGAAGGCACGTGTGCAAAATGCAAGCAATGCAAAAAAGAAATGAAAGTCCGTGGCCCGACTGAAACATCATGAGAAGTGCTGGGATGAAAGAAACCATTTTAGTGACAAACATAGATGCAAAGAAAGAATATGTATGTAATGTTATGGTTTTAGTAAAACAATTTATGGTCTCCAAATATGGGTGATTAACCTATTGAACAGGATATTGATAACGATGAAATGATTGCAGGGTGAAACCTTGATTTTTAATTATATATAACAAAACATTATAAATCTGAAAGGTTATTTTAAATATAAAATATTCATCTGGTGCAACTACTTAATGTTACCCATCAACAAGAAAGAGCGTTTAAGTTTAAAAATAAAAAAATCATCATTTAAAAGGAGTCTTGCTGACACGTGATTAAAGTGACCCCCTAGACAGTAACATTTAGAATGTGTCCTTATGAAAGCAGACTCTTCATACACCATGAAGGTAGGGCTTCCAAGGTCATAAACCTTTTTACGGGTTTCAGAAGATGCTCCATATACAAAGGAGTGTAACCGATTTAGGGGCAACCGTGTTAGAACTTGCTCGACTATTAAAACAAAGGTTGGTATTTGCTCTCGGGCAGCCTGGATCACAGTGATGTCATTATTTACAAGATGAAAACAACCTGTAATTAAATCCTTTGAAGTCAATTAGTGCCAGTCTTTCATCTGACAGGACACAGAGACATCACCATTAGAGGTTGATGTCTGCATGTCATGTGTACTAGCAGCAAAATAAGTCAGAATGACATGATAGTTTCTCAATAACAAGTGCACAGCCTATGGATATAGTAAAAGTCCGGTCACTTACTCTCCGCAGCACTGAAGTACTCTGGGTTCACTGATGCATACAGCACTCCATTCCCCAGACGGTCATTATTCCTGTTGGAGAGTTTTTTAAATGGTTAATAAGTTGAATTTTCTAGGCTAGTATGGCTTCACAAGATCAGTAGTAGATGCCATGACGAGATACAGAGTCATTCAATTCTAAGCTTACATTTTTCTGCCAAAAACATAAGGTTCCATTCATTACACTCCCGAGTTGCTGCCAACACGTGCAACTAGGCTTTGAACGCAGATTTTTACTTTTCAGTGTTGACTTCACCAGTCACATAAGGAAACATTGGCTAACGTTCCTGATTTGGCCAATGTTTTCATACGCAATTAGCCGAATCAACACTGACAAGTACAAACTGGCGATTCTAGACGAGCTGCACTTGGTGATGGCATCTCTTACTTTAGTAAATTGAGCTGCCGACTGTATACCCTGAAAGTGCCGATAGGGTTAACACTGTGTATTACATCATGTGTGTTCTGTTCATGTTGTAGTGTGAGACATTGCGGAAAAATATATTGCAGACTAAAATATCAAATGTTATATATAAACGGTTGATGTCTTCACTGGCATGAAAAAGTTAAACTAGTTACAAGTTAATTGGGTTATGAAAAGAAATCTTATGGGAGTTATGCAATTCGATCTTATTTATTGTGCCAGCTGCCAATCAGATATTAGCAAAAGAGCAGGAGATCCGCCAGCAGGGTGGCTACTTCACATTTCAACGGGTACATAACTCTATGCTGACAAAATACCAATTAAGTAAGCCAAACGTCAACCTGGGCATGACAGGCTCCCTTTCCAGCCAGATCAACATCAATCGATCGTAAATCATTGAGTTGACCCACTCCAGCAGTTTGGCCTACTGATCGGCTGTTCCTAAAATTTGAACTTCAAAACCAGTTGAAACTCACACCTCTAATATAACTGTATATAAGTCCAGAGTCTCCAATCCACGACAAACGTAGACAGGCGACTTGAAATAAAGTGCCACTAGCAGGAAAATGATTTTTAAAAAAACAATCTAAAAATGTAGCAATCCCAATGGAAAGCAGTTTTCCTAAACACTCCCATAACCAAATTTATAAGAGCTGGAGGGAAGATCTGAATAAAATCCTTTAAGTGTATGGACGTATAGTCCAGGTTTTCTCAAACCTGTCCTCAGGACCCCCTAACAGGTCAGGTTTGCAGGATATGTGAATCACAGCACAGGTGATAGGATTTGCTGCTCAGTGATTGCAGGATTTAGTGCAGGAGGGGTGGGGTCGCGCCTATTCCCCGATGGGGCGGCTGCAACCACCAAATGCATCCAGCCCAACAACATGTGTAAAACATAACAAAGAAAAAAATGTCATCTGCGCTTACTCCAATTATACCGTGTGAAAACACAAAACATCTAAACACAATTAGAGGTTTGGTTTCTTATTAATGACCATTATAAGACTAGCTCGCCCGCCAACGTCACGGCACCTCTATAAGGGCGAGTCCTAACCAAAATGAAACCACAGGCTGCTACATAGCGAACCATACCTGCTCATGCTGCTTGTCAGACATGAGGTAGACTGGTGGGCCTTTATTTATGCTCACCCAGAAACAAAATCCACTTTGGGATCAAAACAAAGACACGGAGCGGAGTCTTGCTGCAGGGATGACCTGGATTGTAGGATTTAGCCTGCATTCCCTCATGGTGATCTGTAAAATCTGGCCTGTTAGGGAGACCTGAGGACAGGTTTGAGAAACACTGATAGAGGTCGACAAGTTCACTTTATTTGCAACATCCCGTCAGGGAATGGTTGGCACATTGATCATAAAAGAGCAATGCAGCATATCAATTTTTGAGGAGATCCATCACTTCTGCTTACTTGGGTTCCAAGTAGTTACCCAGTTCCCCCACACAGGCAGCACACTCTGAGGGACATCATACTGAGTGACATTAACATACTGACTAAGGCAGTGCGCCGGAAGTCAATTAGCTCCCTGGATTGAGAAGACGGCCGTCCTGTAGGAAAGCTCTTCCGCTCACACCAGTCATTCACCCTGGAAGCATACCACCAGAATTGAGTGACAGCAAAACATTGATAGGGAATTACTCCGGATTCCCACTAGTGTTAAAAATTTAATAAAAATGCCACCAGGTATAGAGGGAGTGATTACCTGCCAAACGAGTGCAACACGTGTAAGGCATGACAGTCACTTTAGCTCATGTCATATGACCATGTCCTAGTGATGGGTTTATATGTATAGCTTGGAAAAAAGACGAGACAGAGGAGATATGATAGAAACATTTAAATACGTAAAGGGAATCCACAAGGTGGAGGAAGGGAGTATATTTAAAAGGAAACAAAGTAGCAAAACAAGAGGACATAGTCTTAGATTAGAGGAGCAAAGGTTTAAAGTAACATCAGGAAGCATTATTTTACTGAGAGGGTGGTGGATACATGGAACAGTCTTCCAGTTGAAGTGGTAGAGGCCAAAACAGTAATTGAATTTAAGCAAGCATGGGATAGGCATAAGGCTATCCTAAACAAAAGATAAATCCATGTAAAGTATCCATGTAATTGGGCAGACTAGATGGGCTGAAAGGTTCTTATCTGCCGACATGTTTCTAGGTTTCTATATTACGGCTAAATTACTTGCTAATCTAAATTTAACATCATGAGTCTCACCTCTTTTTGTTAATGAAGCAGACAACGGCAATAGCAGCCAAAAACAACGAAACCACAATGACTGGAATCGCAACCATCAGTTGCAGGAGATTATCATTGTCTGGAGCTGTGGAAACAAAACAAAAAAAGTGTGTAAAGAAATAAAGACAAGAGCTCATCGATCCCAACGGAAAATGGACAAGATTTCATGGAAAAGTTCACATTTACCCCCCCCCCCAGTTTTCAGCACTATGAACAAGTGTAAGAAAATCTAGATGAAAAAAAGGGAAGGGAAACAATTAAGAAACTGACAGATTCATCACGTTTCGCTGCAGAATAAATGTACATAGCCAGTGTTAAGGCAACACCGCATTTAATACAAAAAATAATTGTCCATCTAATGTAAAAAAAAAAGAGTCTATTATTCTAAGCGAAGCAGACCAAGATATTGTTACTTCCAGGGCATGCCCTGGAAATGCATTTAAAGTAATGGAACACAAAAGAACATGCCATTTTCCATTTAATGTCAGTCTCTTTTGATTCTTCGGCATACACATACAAACTGACACTTGACTTCCATTACTGCTTAATATTCGCACCAGCCTACTATAGCCTTGCACATTCTAGAATTGTTTTACAACTTTAATTGGCACAGGTGGCATTAGAATCAAGAATGACTAGTGGTCCAAAAAGCATCTTGTTATTCGTGCAGTGAGTGCGCAAACAGCGGATGTTCGAATGAGGTGCATCATGAATACAGGTAGGAAAAGAAGTCACGATTCCAGATTCCTCAACAGCTGGAACCAATTACTACGAACACAAGCACAATATAAAGGGGAATGTAAGAACATGCCCCTTTACTGACTGATGAAGGCAGAATGCACTGGCGAAACGCGTTTCGGGATCTTAATATATGGTTTTACTTTTGAATTTTGACCGCTTTTTAATTGCAGATCTTTAAATAAATGAAGATATTTAAAAGTTTTGGATCCAGGGTGTTTACTTGCAATTCCCCTTGCACCACCTGCACTGGAGTCTGGAAATTGAATGCGGTAAAAGAAGGTTGGAGGCCACCTCAAGGACCTCACCCGCCATTCATCCTCAGAGCCGAGTGAAGAGGCTCTGAGTCTAGTAAGTACCCCATAGGGGATAAGAAGGGGCAAGTACCTTCGAGTACTGCACAATCATTTAGCTTTTCTGGCTTATGTTTCCCCTCCAGGAACCACTTAGGGAGATCTCATATATATCGAATTTCGAAGTTATTTATTTTTTTGACTGCGAGTGCAGCTTTTACACACACACACACACACACACACACACACACACAATATCTGTGTCATTAAGATTATTTACATTACAGAAAACTATAGTTTTTACTGAAATACATTGTATATAAAAATACCATCTTGCGCCTAAGGGATCCCATCTACACTGTATCCTTTTCTACAGTGGCAAGAAAAAGTATGTGAACCCTTTGGGATTACATGGAGTTTTGCATGAATTGGTCATAAAATGTACTCTGATCTTCATCTAAGTCACAACAATTTGAAAAACACAGTCTGCTTATAATAATACAACACAAACATATGTTTTCATGTGTTTAATGAACACAACATCTAAACATTCACAGTGCAGGGTGGAAAACGTATGTGAACCCCTAGCCTAATGACTTCTCCAAGAGCTAATTGGAGCCAGGAGTGAGCCAACCTTGAGTCCAATCAGTGTGATTTTATTGGAAGTGTTGCTGAAAGCGGTCCTGCCCTTTAAAAACACACACCAGTTTTGGGTTTACTGGTTTCAAGAAGCACTGCCTGATGTGAACCATGTCTCGCAGAAAAGAGCTCTCAGAAGACCTACGATCAAGAATTGTTGACTTGCATGAAGCCGGAAAGGGTTACAAAAGTATCTCCAAAAGCCTTGATGTTCATGTGTCCACGGTAAGACAGACTGTCTACAAATGGAGAAAGTTCAGCACTGTTGCTACTCTCCCTAGGCGTGGTTGTCCTGTAAAGATGACTGCAAGAGCACAGCGCAGAATGCTTAATGAGGTAAAGAAGAATCCTAGAGTGTCAGCTAAAGACTTACAGACAGCTCTGGCACATGCTAACATTTTTGTTGACACATCTACAATAAGGAAAACATTAAACAAGAATGGAGTACATGGGAGGACACCACGGAGGAAGCCATTGCTGTCCAGAAAGAATATTGCAGCACGTTTGAAGTTTGCAAAACAGCACCTGGATGTTCCACAGCACTACTGGCAAATTATTCTGTGGACAGATGAAACCAAAATTGAGTTGTTTGGAAAAAACACACAACACTATGTGTGGAGAAAAAAGGCACAGCACACCAACATCAAAACCTCATCCCCACTGTAAAACATGGCGGAGGGAGCATCATGGTTTGGGGCTGCTTTGCTTCCTCAGGGCATGGACGGATTGTTGTCATTGATGGAAAAATGAATTCCAGAGTTTATCAAGACATTTTGCAGGAAAACGTAAGACCATCTGTCCACCAACTGAAGCTCCGCAGAGGATGGGTGATGCAACAGGACAATGACCCAAAGCATACAAGTAATTCAACAAAAGAATGGCTTCAACAAAACAAAATACGCCTTCTGGAGTGGCCCAGTCAGAGTCCTCACCTCAACCCGATTGAAATGCTGTGGCATGACCTTAAGAGAGCGACTCACACCAGACATCCCAAGAATATTGCTACACTGAAACAGTGTTTTGAAGAGGAGTGGTCCAAAATTACTCCAGATCGTTGTGCAGGTCTGATCTGCAACTACAGGAAACGTTTGGTTGAGGTTATTGCTGCCAAAGGAGGGTCAACCAGTTATTAAGTCCAAAGGTTCACAACTTTTTCCACCCTGCACTGTGAAGGTTTACATGTTCTGTTCAATAAAAACACAAAAACATATAATGTTTGTGTTGTATTATTTTAAGCAGACTGTGTTTTTCAAATTGTTGTGACTTAGATGAAGATCAGAGCACATTTTATGACCAATTCATGCAAAACTCCACGTAATCCCAAAGGGTTCACATACTTTTTCTTGCCACTGTATGTCTGTTGGGTGTCAGGCATATTCCTAAGGGTCAGCAATTGACACATACTGTCATCCCCACTACTACACTCTACACATTTACCTAATTACCACTCCTTCCGGCGCCCGTGATATTACCGATTCTTGCTTACGGCATCATGAATACAAAAAGGCTATAAACTGTCTAAAAAGCTGACGTCCAGGATGCAGAATTTGAAGCCTCAATACAATAGTCCATGTATCCTCCATCCTTGTTTCACAAATCATGGAATTTTATAGGGCTCATGAGATCCTACGGTTAAACATTTCTGTTGGAGTTATGGGTATTAACCTAGGTCATTAAAATAGCAACGCTTCCCCTTCAGAATTGCAAGGTTAAACCGGATTTCTAGATGAATATTTCCAAAGCAGGTGCACTTGGGATGGTTGGTCTAGGTTTAAGACTTTTTCACTCATCTGCAAAATTGAAACCTATATTCTAAGAACGCTTTGGCTTTGTTACTTCTAGATTTTAATGTGGAGAGATTCACAAACTTCCTATAAAGCACTGCTTAAAATTGACAATTTAGGCAAGGGGTTAGCAACTTTCACCCTCCAGGTCTTTTGAAACTATATTTCCCCTTTAACGCTCCGACACGGACCTGACGCAGCATCAAGGATTTGTAGTTCTGAAACATCTGGGAGGCAAGGTTACTGAACCTGCTCTAGGCATTGCGACCACTCATCGTAATCTGAGGTCACAACGCCCTGATTGTCCTCATCCCTCCCCAGAGGGGATCTCACAAGGGTTTAATCATTGCAGAGGATTAGCTCCTCACCGAAATTTAGACCAGTGGGTGCGGACCTGAGTTTCAGGCATGGCACCAGGAATCAATTTGGGTCTCACCACCCTCCCAGGCATTGGATTGAATTGACACTTGCAGGTCCAAAAGGACTGGAGAGCCAACACTGGGCTGGAAAGAAAACACGTTTCAATATGATCTTAAGGGTTAAAACGGAAAGCGTATGTGCCTGTGGAAGGTGTCAGGAGGGGGGCTATTTTTAACCCACCTCACCTTTAAACCCTAGAGTGTCCCCTTTATTTGATCCGAATGCTTCCTGCAAGTGTGAATTGGAAGTAAAAACATTGATACTTGACGTGTCGGTACGCTTTCCTACAGCGAACGTTGGCGATTTCAGTTTGCCGACCCTGCGGTGAACTCACTAATCACTGCGGGGTCCCCGCAGTGTGCCGAACAATAAGTCACCAAAAACCTTCGAACGCCGCTGCCAATCTCCGATCAGCCCGCTGAACGGCAGGAATAATTAAAAAAAAAAAAAAAAGGAAGGCATTTAAAACAATAAAAACACATGAAAATGTGTGGGAATAAAATAAAAAAGTCAGATATAAAACATAAAAAGGTCCGTTACAGAATGAAAAAAAACACTCCCCATAAAAAAAATAAAAAAAAATTGTCAAACAAATCCAGAATACAAAAAATTTCTACAACATAAAAAGTATTTTTGCTGAAACTGAAAAGAATAAACTGTTGAATAATAAAAAATGAATAAAAACGATAATATTTTTTAACATTGAATCCTGTGGTCGAACTGAACCACTGAAAATCAGGGCATTTCTCCAACATTTTGGTGCAGTTCGGCGCTCTCTGAATAGATTAACCATTAGGACAATTTCCCTGATGCTGAAGATCGCCTAATTGTGGCGAACTGGAGTGAACCGCACCGTATTTCACTGGCAATGCCCCAGTATTTGGGGAATTGACAGTTTAGTGAATAAACGAACTGCCAAGAAATTGCATTATACAGTGAAATTCACCAGTCCGTGCAATTCTATGGCAAGCTCGCAGTTCATTGAATAACCCATTTTGGCTCAGCTTGTCACCATACTGTAAACATTCAATGGATTTCATAGAACAGCACATATGGGTGCAATATAGAGCATCAAGAATTAAAACAACAACAAAAAAGTGAAGTGTTCTTAAGTTAAACGATTAACAGGATTTATGTTATGACACATTTCCTCTGCATTGCATGCTGTGCGCCTATTTGGCCAAATATATGCACTGGATACGGATATGCATCCATAGCCTGGAAAAAGGGCATTTTGATATTTACCTTTTGCTTCAACATAAAACGATACCACTTCAGTCCAGGAACCATTTCCAGTGAGAGAGATAGCTTGCACTTGAGCAGAATAATTGCCTGGATTGAGACGTACAAGCTTCGTGCCTCCAAAGGTACGATATTCTTGTCTGGATACACATTTCTTCTGCACCTATAAAAGGAAGCAAGACTTCCAATGAGAATGAAGCAAAATAATATTCGTTTATAGAAATACACAATGTACAGACCACAATTTATTGAAAACCCCCATTTTTAAAGGGACACTACCACTTAAGCTATAACTACATTACTTGTGCATTACAAACAAAACAACATTATAAACCACATGCTGCTGTTTTCTCCCCTTGGGGTAATTGCATGCAAAAAGTAAAAATAAAATTAGGGTTTTTTTTTAGCTTTTTTTCCCCCCATGAAGCAACATTTACCAAAAATCTGTGCAAAAGCTTAACTTTACCGCTGTTGTATATTTAATCTACAGTTTTTAACAGTTAATGAGGTGTAGATGGAAGTAATGTTTAGATAAGGCGGCTGAAGTCTATTGGTCTCTGAGCTACCTGAGACAAAAGCTGGCAGCTGAATGAGAGAAAACAGGGCGCTTAAGAGACTTCTAATCTACCCCCTTGTGATGTCCTTTGAATACACCCCACACAACACAATGATTTGAGTAGGTGATCAACCTATTTACACCATTCTATGGCAAAAGCCACACAGTGAGGAGTTTTTTGATGTAAAGATAGGGGGGGGGGGACGTTTACAAGATTACAAAATAGCTGCACACAGTGACACAGTAAAATATTTTCTTAACATACAAGAGAAAAACAAAGCACATGTAAGATATCAGCAACATAAAATAAACACAATAAGGACATTTCATTTTTTGGAGGTAATGTCCGTTTAAGAGTAATGTTTGATCTATGGTTATGCTTATGTATTATATACTTTCAGATTTCAAAACAAGCAAGCAACAGAGCACGCTTTTTATAAACATTCCACACTTGCACTAGACGGTTTCGAAACTCTAGTACTTACCACCCGGCTCTTGAAGTTACTGGTCAGACAAGAAACCAGCAGAGTGTGTATGACAGTTGGGTTAAATTAAGGATTCAATTAAACCCAAGCACCATATTTAAAGGCCTATAAAAGGTGTGAAGCATGTGAAACAGAATGAGATAATGATGCCAGCAGAAAAGGTGGAGACCATGGCCATTTTGGAGCTCCTCTAGGATTTTTTAAATCTAGCATCGAGGAAACAAATTTAACGTTTTTTTGCTTCATTAATCCATCAAAATGTTATTTAACCAATTAGATAATGAACTTTTTCACAAAATATCACACATCCAATAACAAAATACACAGAGACATTGAAAATTGATGTTCTTTGTAGAATCTTCTAGGGAGATAAAACGGGTAACGCCGATGTATCCAGCAGGAGCCACTGGGTCTTACGGTCATCTATTCATGGGCACTATCACTTCAGGTGTTCAATACCAACAACCCAAATGAAGGCCTTACCTCCACTGAATGTTGCTTGTACTCAATCTCATACATCAGGATGAGCCCGTTGGGTTTCACTGGTTCAGGCCACCTCAGAATAACCGCACCATCTTCTCCTCCTTCCCAGGTAACTGGTCCAACAATGTCATCGGCTCCAGCTGAAAAACAAGAAGCAATGCAGTGGGACTATGGGAAAACAGCTTGAGAGAAAAAAAAAAACACAACTGAAAGTTCATGAAAGAGCGACATAATTATGACAAATCATTTACCCAGATGATGATCATCCAAAAAAAAATAATGATTTTTTTTTATTGTTTATATATGTTACGGTTAAAGCCCGAAGTGCGGTTAATTTTAAGATTACCCGGGTAATCCTGACAATCTGACATTACCCAAAACTCCCGGGTAAAGCTGCAAAAAAATGAAAAATTCAGACTGTACTCGGGTAATCGTAGGACTAACTGTCCTTGTGAAACAGTCTGGAAGAGCTGAAAAATTCGCACTTTACACGGATGATCTGCAGACTATCCAACCCAGTGTGGTTAAAACCAAATTTTGTGATTGTTCAGATAAAAATCTGAAGGTTTACCTGGGTAATCTGAGGACTATCCACAGCTTCACCTGTGTAATCTGCAGAGGATCCAACCCCCCTTGGGTAACAGGGGAATTTTGCTATTATCTATGGATATTATCAATGAAAATGGTAAAAGACAAACATTAAATGTATTACTCTGTATACTCATTATATCCGCAACAGGATAGGTTTCTTATACGAATGTTAAAGAGTTACATGATCTTTATTATGTGTCATATGTGCTTATATATCATTTATAAAACATAATACCCATTCGGTTAGTCTTTAGATAATTAATTTATGAAGATAAAAATATTTTCAGACAATTAACGCACAGAGTAACCTGACGGTTATTTAGTGTGGTTTGTGACTGGATACAATTTGGTTAAAAATAACAAAAAACACAATTTTGTTATCGGTCAGATAACAGTTTGCAGCTTTACCCGGGTAATTCTCGGAATTCAGTCAACTATAACCTGCTGAAAACCCCAAAAAAGCAGAGTACCCAGAGGCTTTTGGATACTTTGCAATGAAACATTGGTCTTTATCTGATTAAACTGCACTTTATCCAGCAACACTAGGGTAATGTGCGTTTTACCCGGGTAAAACACCGCAGAAAACCAGAGTACCCAGAGGCCTCTGGATACTTTGCAGATTACCCAGATAAAGTCCAAAATTTCATTTCACTTCGAACTTTTGATAAGGACGCCTAGGTAATGTCAGGATTACCCGGGTAATCCTAGGATTAACCGTAACATACACAAAAAAGATTGCACTAGAAAATATTTTCATTCAGAGGAGGGTATTCTTATTTGCTTCCTGGTTGTATGTGGAGTGACATGCGTTATGGTCGGAGTTTGTGCATCTCTGTTTAAAGTGACTGGGCTGACGAGGCAAGGTTTACTTTGGCTCTAATGGTTTTCAGTGTCTCCATTATAGAACTGCAATGAAATTCTGTGAATGCTGACAATAAGTGTTTGTACCATTAGACTTGGAATGTGAATATACACAGGATAAAAACTGACCAATGTTTTGGCCTGTGCCAAGTCTTCAAGGTTCAGTACGAGCCACATCGCGGTTCAGTTTTACTGGATCAAAGATCTAGATTTTGAATTTTATTTTTAAGATCCAGAGTATATCCACTTTGACTATTTTCTGATGCACCTGGGCAGTAATAGTAATAGGATATCAATAGGTGACTGCAGACAAAATTTGGGTATGTATCTACATACATATATACACACACTACAACAACTGCATGTTAACAAGATCGTGAGTTCTTTGTTACAAAGATAAAAATGCAAACCCTCAAATACACAAAACGCAATCCACTCCACCCATTTGTAAAAGGGTATAAATGTATTGGGACCTTACTTTGCAAACAAAATCAGACTGTTGAACCAGTCCTTTAACAAACCTGCAGGCATTGTCCTGGCAAACACAAAGTTGGAAGCGCTACAGCCAAGTGTTTCTGCCTCGTGGTTGCAGCTGTGAATATCGATGCGGTACAGGGTGAAGGGCTGCAGTCCGGAGATTAAAGTCCTGTCACGGTTTGGTTCCACCTTTGTTTCGTAAAACAGGTACTCCACCTTATCATTCTCAGAGTCTGACATGTTGGAGAAGTCCTGTGTTGAGACGTTCTTGCCAGGGCCAGCCAGTGAAGTGTTTGCAATGGCGTACACATCACGGCGCCTACGGTCAGGCCTGAAAAATGTAGAGCAGAAGGAGGATATTAATAAAAAGTTAATGACTGAAAAATTAGACAGTGACCAGAAAGATAGAAACAAGGGGTGTTATGGGATTGGGATGATTATCTCAAGAACGTAACCAGAAAGGAGTCTAAATAGCATAGCACATAAGAGCTGAATAAAGGTTTTGTTGTTCTTTTAATGTTTTAGAGATGTTTGCACATGGTGACTTTAGATGACAGATACGAAAGCATATGGTTTATTATATTTCCTACAAATTACTTATGGAGCGCGTGAGATCAGACCCAAGAGAAACTCCGCTATCCAGACATTTGAGCGTTCACAACGAGAATAAGTCTGATGAAATACGGTTTATGATAATTGAAAAAGTCACCTTAGGAGACCGAGGTGGTGATCTGGACAGGAGATTATAGCAAAGAAAAACATACTGGATCTTTAAACTTAAGACTTTGTCGCCATATGGCCTCAATGAAGGGATTACTTTTACTCCCTTCTTACCATTAAGAGTATCTTCCACAACAGACTTTTATATATATCACCACCGTGATAAGATGACTTCTGGATAACCTATCAGTGACGCACGGCTATCAGCAGCATTGAGGAGGTGAGAGGTGTGGCAGATTAGACCTGTATTTCTATCTATATAAGGGTCTGCCTGTACATATGTGTATCTGCCGGTTCATACATATCTCCTCTCCTCCATATAGAGTTCTATTCATATTTGTGTCTGGCCATTTGGTAAGTGTATCCCTGTGTCCACAGCTGAAATGTAATCAATATGTTAAGCTTTCTCCCTCGGGGGGAGGATAGAACACGTAGCTGTAAAAAGGGAAGTTCTTTGTACACTAACATAGAAAATCACACCTTGGCAGCCAGCACGGCCCCAAGAGAGCTGGACACAATCTGCAAAGACAGGAAGCACATCCTTGATCTCTATGGGGGGGTCTGGAGGGAAGAGGGACGCCTTTAGGCAATTAAAGATTAACGACGAAGTGCACTGGGCATGCTCCAGAGAGGGGCACTCTGGGGATTGTAGGCAAAGGCTCTGCCAGCTAGGAGGCTGGACTTAGAAAAAGGCAGCCCTATATATTTTCTGAATCAAGCATGGCTCCGAGCTGATCCTCTTGGGGGACTTCTAAAGAGAACTGATCGGTCCATGTTCCTATCTCTAGCCCCAGGAGGCCATGGCTGCTAGCTTAATGAATAGCTCTTCGTAAGTAACGCTCTATGGTTAAACCTTTTTCTTTCGTTTGCTGTGAAGTGTGTAAGTAATTGATTTATTCTAGTTATAATTTTTTATGTAAATCCACGCTAACTAAGAGATTGGGAGTATTGCTATTTGCCTTAAGCTCGGTTATATATAAGAAATTGCGTGTTGCGGTCGTCAGGAAACGGCAGGGAATTGTGGGATCCGTAGTCACTGTCCGAGTCTAGGATAGTGTGGCTGCTAAGCCCTGCGCCTCCTTGCGACGCGCGTAGTGTCCGTGAGGACTGGTGGCAGCGTTACTAATAGAATAAGTGAGCTCTGGGATTGTGAGAGACGTAGTTATTACGCGCTTCAGGAGAAGACTTGTACTGCGTTGCAATCCTGGGATCCGTATATCGCGCTCTACGTGCCTGTTGTGAGAGAAAGTGTGGCTGGGACGGGTAGAGAAGTGCGCGTAATTATCTGGGTCTAGGATAGATAGATAGTGCGTGGCTTAACCCGGCGTCTTTGCGCAGCAGCGCGCGTAGTGGGTCGTGACAAGAGGTGCCCAATAACAAACCTTTTTAACTATATGGGACCTCATTTTATAGCAAATAGTGGGTGAACTGGGTACCAGGGGTTAACCCTCACACACCACCTTCTTTCATTATAGGACCCTGGTTATCTACCATTGAGAGTGAGAGATATACATGGTGCCACATACAACCATGCGTTTCTTTATTAGGGGCATCCAATACTAGGCATTATGGTTACATAGTAACACTGGCCTCACACTTGCTTTTACATCCCACATCACAGGGTTAATTCACAGTCCAGTATCATAAATCACCCAAGGCCTCCTCCCAAACCCAGTCCTCATCGGGAGGAGCCCTATGAGAAGATTTCAACCTCTGTTACTATAAAACCTCTCAAGCCAGATGGTCAGTTCTGCTGCAACTTCACAGACACTATACTTATTATCACTCCCACTACACTCCTGAGGACGCCACTCTGTAGGCGAAACGTGTAGAGTGATGGGTGATGAGCGATTTTTTAATACCCCTTTTTTTATTTTGGTCTCCTATGGCAGTAATGTTACTTTCTGAGAGGACTGATCTGAAAAGCTTCTAGTCACTCTATTTCCTTGTATATGTCCAGTTAGGTGGACTACCAGTAGTTCCTTTGTATGCAGGATATGCTCGCTATGCCGCCGCTCTGATTATACTACTGCAAAAACCTTTCCTCCTTTCCTATTTATTGTGAACCCACGAAGGTCCACATTCCTACAGTGTCAGGATATTTTTGCCCTAATTTCATAATTTGTTTATTCAATAACATTTTGTCGCAGCCATAGGGGAACCTTCTGAGTTTTTTATCTGTCTTGTGTCCTTTATCGGTTTGTTTGTTTGTTTGTGTCTGCCTCAGTTAAGGCAGCAGGTTCTCTTAATGGCAATTTATTAAAAGTTATGCTTTAAATTATATCCACCATATGGTGCTTCTCAGCTGTTTTTCCCATCTAACACGGAGACCATATTTCAAAATAAAAATCTAAGCTGATCATATTGTTCATAAAGTGACCTTTTTCCATCAGTGATTGATAATTGTTGCCAGTCTGACTCCTCTGTATACCAAGTTCCTTTCACAACTAATAAACTTTTGGTATCGAATGGGATGAACAGGTGTAAGGATATTTAGTGCTTTTTTTCCCCTGTTTACTTTTCCAGTTACCTCTAAACAGGTCTTCTATACCAGAATTCTATTGTTGAATATAACTGATGACTTCTTTCCCAGATAAATTTTAATTCTCAAACATGTAAATAACTCTCTTGGCTGGACTTTGATTTTTCCATCAGATATCCAAATGGTAATACCCGTTATTTTTTTTTTTTTAACCAACCGTGAAACATATTTGATATCTTTTTCATTCCAGATAAGATTTATATCCAAAATATTTTTTTCCAATAACTCAAGTGGCTAATAAATATTCTAAATGTCAAAGAAAGGGTTTTTTTTTTTTTTTTGTATCTATATATTTCTTAAATCCTGCACTATTGGATTCTTTAACTTCTGGGGTATTTCTAACCCCCATAAAATCAAATTTAGATTATTAGAACCTGAGTCCGTTAAAAATAATAAATTCCAGGTTAGTCTACAGCTCAATTTTAAATACTTTACAGATCACCTTTAATTTAATTTACTCTGACTTGCACACTTCCCACATTTTTTTACGATGTGGCTTATATTGCAAAATCAAACATCAGTCGTTTGATCTTAAAAACCAAAACATAAACATGAAAAGTAGTACTTCACAATCAGGGTTTGCTGACGAAGAATAGCCAGAGGGATGCAAGGATGGAGAGCTCCGGCATACGCAATTTCTGCTGTACCAGCTGAATATGTTCTGTGTAATTAAACTGGTTATAAACTAGACTTTTTGTCTACTTTCCTAAATTAAAGCTTTGTTCCTCACTTATCCTTTCCACTTCTACTCCAAAACAGGAAGAAGAAAAAAAGAAAATTGAGTACCAGCTTATCCCATCCCCTTTCAATTGCTGCCCATGATCCTGCGAAGCGACTCCTTAAGATGCTCGCTTACCTTGGTAGAAAGATCGAGTTATGCAAGAAGTTTTCAAAGACTTTTCTGTATTCCGCCTCATCCTTTTCTGCCTTTTTCTCTGCTTCCGTTTTGGGGCAGGCACAGCACCGTGGCTTGTCTTTATCACCTACAGATGGTTTAGTAGGTTCGGCCGTATCCTCTGTATCGATGGTCCCTTCAGAGTATTTACGTATGGGGACATTACCTGGAAACATAAAAATTGTAAAAATAAATAAGAATGCACATAGCAGAACAACTTCAAACATCACTTTGTGGGTCTCCAAGAACAAAGTAATACAGAAGCTGTGAAGAACCTCCACCATCAGGAAACCAAGATGCCATCCACTGGGAAGAGTTCAGCTCATTACACAGGCCGACCAAAAAAAACAACCCTAACTTTTCATAATTTTGGCTCTCTTGTATGTTTTTTTGCATGCTGAATCCAAAAATGACCATTAAATTGTCACAGGACGTACCATTTTTCACAGAATACATTTTTACTCTAAAGAAAGCATCTAGGTACTTATTTACTTAAATCAAACATTTTATAAATCAGATCAAGACCATGATGAAACTCAAAAGAAAAGGATGCTTGAACTGCATTTAAACAAGTAGTTTTTAAGTTTCTGGGGAACAAGTAACACCACAATTACGTATATATAGTTGAAATTATGTTAAATATATTTGAAAGAAGTCAGCAGTAATAGGAGTCTGAGGGTACATTTTTTACATTCACACCTGAATTTTTTTCCTGAAAATCTTGGATCAGTTAGTGAAGAGCAAGGTGAGCGGTTCCACAAAGATATTAAAGAGATGGAAAAACCATATCAAGGCCGTTGGGATGTAAACATGATAGGAGATTACTGCTGGTCTCTCCATCAGGAAAATCTGGAAACCTTGCATAAGAGTATGAGCTATTCCTGAACTTTTACTGACAAAAGGTTGAGAAAATACAAACCTTTGGATACTTAACCCCTTCACTACCAGGTGATTTTCCAAAAAAGACACCTTCAGAAACCAGTGGAAACGAAATATGTTTGCAGGATAAAAATATTTGCTTTTGGGCTGCAGATCAGCAGAACGATATATCTCAATATTGTAAAGCGGTGCGGAAACTGTTGGCACTATATAAACAATGATAATATCGAGGCCCTGGATGGTGACTTTGAAGCACGAGATATCTTAATATTGGTAGTGAAGGGGTTAAGAAGAAGTACTGTACCTAGTCTAACTTTCACATTGTTAAATATTTTATAAGTACATTTTTACTTTTTATTATATACCTTTCACTTAATGGTACTACATTCTAGCGCTATAATAGTCTAACATTTACAGAAATTGCGGAAAAATGGTACGTGATAGGAGAAAACAGATTGGATGTTTGGATTCAGCACCCCAAAAAATAAAGGAGTCAGATTGAATTATGGAAAAAGTTTTTCAAAAGATTTTTTGGGTTGGCCTGTGTTATTGCTACTCCTGCATATATAGAGCTCATAATGCGAGGGTTTCTGCAATGTAGTCACTTCATCTTTGTGCATATTGTCTGTAAATATCACATCCACTATAGATAAAACGCACAGCTATTTACTATCCAAAAGTGTCTGCCCCACCCCCTGTATATGACATGCAAGTTTACCAGTTTAAACCATTAGATATAGTATCTGACCTATAAAGCACCGGTCTCCAGCACACAGGTTAATATTTCCATCTGCAGTATACATCTTTGCCATTTGAACCACCCATTTACCAGAACACTATGGGGTTTATTCAGAGAGAGGTGAAAACCAGGAGAATGGCAGGAGAAGAGAACAATCTAGACCAAGTAGCCAATCTGGAAAGTGATATGAATGGGAGAATTTTTCTGGTTTGGCTATTTTGACCTAGAATTTTCACTTCTCCAGTCATTCTCCTGGTTTTCACCTCTCTCTGAATAACCCTGTATGAAGTAGCACAGATTAGTTCAGCAACAAACAAGTAAACCGTTAGCTTGGTAAGTGGGTGCTCTCCAAAGATAAGCCCATTACTAATCAAAAAATACAACATAAAGGGGTACACAAACATAAAAATATTAAAAGATAATATTTATGTAGGCTCACTAATAATTTTTACTACTGCACACAAAATTTATTTTTAAATTTGTTATACTGATGTTGATGTGCCCCTATATCACTAATCTTACACATTGTGTCCCTGACGATATGTCCCTAACTATGTATCTTTAATTTTTAAGTCATATTCCTGCATGTATCCCTCAGTCTATGGTATGCCAAACGGCTTCTGGAACAATTCTTTACAAACACAGCAGATTTCATCGAATCGAGCAGTGCAAAGTCTTTAGCACCTTTGGCGCAGTAGTTATGCTGAAACAAGTAACTATCTTGAGGCTGTTGTTGCCAGCGGACAATGTAGTTTGACAGATTTCCATTCGGAAACGAAGGGGCTTCCACTGCACGATCAGTTGAGAAGACGTGTTGGACACAGAGATCACATCCAAAGGAACGGAGGGAACTAGAAGAGTAGACAACAAGACAAGGAATATATTGAGTGACAGAAGAAACTCCTCACGGTTGTCAAATACACACATTTACAGAGTCCTCCTTTCTAATTTAGTAACAGTCACTCAAGTACAATCATGAGACTGCTTTTCATTGGGTGGGAGCCATATTCGATTAGCTGTACTTGAGCAAGTACCACTATACTTTACCCCTGAAAAGCCAATTAAAGATTGTGTATATAGATACACACTATAGTTAAAGGGGAGGGCAGTACATAAAAGTCACTTCAAGCAGTGCTTTGAATGAAATTTATTATTGTTAATTTCAAGTTATGTTTTATATTTTCTAAGCATGCATAAGGGAAAGAAGATTATATAGTGTTCAGGGGAACACTTGTGTGGGAGATGGCAAACCTTGAGCTTCTGTGCGCATGTACACAATCTTGCTCTTGGCTCCGTGAATTTGGCGACTGTCCGTCATGGTCAGAGTGAGAGCCTTCACGTAGATGGCATATTGCGTCCATGGTTTCAGAGGCTGCAGGACAATTCCCGGATTCTTGTCCTTGCTAGCTGGAAGATCCACATCAACCATGTTCCAGCTATTGGACCCGCAGGCGTCCTGTCCGTCATACTCGGTCACGTTTGCATTTGACCTGAGACAATAAATTTTTCGTTAACATGCTCTCCCAGACATCAACTCGGATGGTGGAAACTGGGCGTTGTGTGATAAACTTAATTTAACAAAAAAGACAGAGGATCGTGGATCTATTTGTGAAAATGCGCAAGTGTTCAAGGGTGCTGGTTTTATAGTTATTACAATAGCAACTGAAAGTGGTAGGCGGATTATGTGAAAACAGACTCCGATAAACATTTTTTCTAAATGCTTTAGATTATGGTTACTAGAATTTTTTTTAACCATTTTAAAGAAATCTTAAATGCAGTAAAGACTTACGATTCTTTGTAGTAGACTGTAAAACTGATTAGGTCTCTGTAATCTGGAGGCCGGTAACGGTCCCATGTCAGTATGATTCTATTTGGCGAGGTGGTGTTGGAGATGAAATTCAAGACATGGCTCTCACCTGTAGAATAGAAAACATTACCAAAAAGCACACATTTCAAAAGGTATAAACATATCCTATGTATTAGTACATCTGCCTTAAAAGAAATCCAGATCAGCAACATTGAAACAAATTATTTTTTAGAGGCTACCTATTAGGACGGGGCCAGGCGAGCGCAAGTAGGTGTGCCCTTACTCCCGTGCCTCCTGGCGTCCATTGCAGCATTGTGACGCTTCAACGGGACCGATCACACTCTGTACCATGCGCACTAGTTGCAGAAAGCCTCCCCGTCAAAACGCTAGACACGCATTGGACGGGGCTGCAAACCGCAATCCTCCATGGGGTGGGAGGAAATGAAAAGAAAAAAAGATCGAGCCTTTCCTTCCCGTGTCCGTTGCAGCTTTGTGAAGGCTGGACAGAGAAGGCCACACAGTGTAGTGTGCGCACGAATTATGTGCGCTACCACCAGACGTGATTTCAGCCTCCCCGGACGGACGCAGATGGGGCTACAAAGCGCAACCCTCCATAGGAGGATCACACTTTATAGCACTGGGCGCGCTAACTGCGCTCAACGAGGTGGCCAGAAGGGCAACATAGTGGAAGGACTGTCCACTTTCACAGACATTCCTTCCTCTCTGCAAAACGCTCGTCTGACCCCGGCCTTAAATCAGGGCTTGATTAAGATCTCTATGGGCCTGGAGCTGAGGATTTTGGCGGTTTTTATTTGGAATTTAGTGAAATGAAAACATATTTTAGGTTACTTAATAGTGTAGATACGGGTATATCTAACCAGGCAGTTACTGTGAGGAAATTTCCATTCAGATTTCAATGTGTAACATTTATTTTTTCAAATTTTATCATCCAAACCTTTGTGGTTATACATTTGTAAGAATATAAATTCTTACATATTTTATAGGGAATCCTTGTTATAAAAAAAAAAAAAAAATTGAACCTGATACTGCATTTTTAACAAAAAACATTTTTAAAAAAAATATTTCCCTTGTGTTTTGGAGGATGGTGCTTTATGAATAATATGACTATGTATAAAATACTGAACTTGCTCCCAGTGTGGGAAATGAGAAGGTGAGTAATGGCAGTGCTATTGCTCATTTTATACGTGACAAATGGACTATGCCATTGCTTTGGAACTAAAAATAAATTGAAAAAAAGGTTTGTTATTTTAGATTTTACATGGTCACGTTTAGACTCTGACCTGTCCAATGACACCTCACTTGACCTTGTGAGGTGTTAAGTTTAGTGACACAGAGTTCCAAGTCATTCCCACAGTTCTCTTTGCTGCAGTGTGGCATTTAGGTTTTGATGTAAAAATTTGTAATGGATTGTGCCATCACCTCCACACTTGTTGGTGACATGAGAAATGAGATGGTGAGTTAGTGCAGCATCATTGTTCACTTTAAAATTTGTAAATTACTGTGTTAGAAAGAAATAAAAAATAATTTTTAGTGTTACATAAAACCTGGTCATGTTTGGCCTTTCCAGTGATACCTCACAGGACTCTGTAGCCGCTATGGAGTTGGAGATACAGGGATCCAAATGGCAATCAATGCAGACATAGTTATTCTTTCTCTGGGCCTATTCTGGGACATGGGCCTGGAGCTGCTGCTCCATCAGCCCCTAGGTTAATCTAGGGAACAGCTAAATAGCAACAAAACGAGCAAAGACAAATTTAAAAAAATTATATAGCATGTTTTTAGCTATATGCAAGGTTTTCCTGTCATTATTTACTTTCTTTACCAAGGAAACTAGCAGAGTGTTCAATGTCTAGTATCGTGTCCCTGTAGTAACTCACTGAGATTTGATTGACAAAGGCTTTCCTTTTTTTCCTTTTAGTTTTCTTGTACAGGTAGGATATAAACAATTGACATAAATCAGGAAAAGGCTTGTTGTAACATACTGAACCGATTTAGGTAGGTTTTAAGAATGTCCCTTTAAGTATTTTACATATCAAGTCAAAGGCAGGTTTACAATCACAGAGCATTTTTATCCTAGGACGGTTATCGCCAATTTGACAATGCGGCCTTTTGCCTCGCCAGAAAGATAACTCCCCATTGACTTCTACAATTTGGGATAATTACCTGACATTAGAAGACTACAGACCTGGTTTTAACAGGTTTGTAATTCAGTGCTGGAATACAAGAACATTTACTTACAAGATGCTCGGTCCCCATTGTTTCTGGGGCTTATGTCTACTTCACTCTGTCTGCCCTTGGTTCCCGTTACTTCTTCCATGCGGTAGATCTCAGAAGGACACAGCTTGGGGTTAAAAGCGAAATACATTTTGCCACTCTTTATGGTGAGATTGTGTCTGTTCCAGTTCCACAACTGCTGTAAGTTACTATTGTCGACAACGTAAAAAGAGTAATTCCTAGGGGAAAGGGAAGAAGAAAACAAAGCAGGTGTTCAAGCTGGAAAGTAAAGCAACACAACAACTCAAAGAAGTACACGATCACTACAGCTGCGGAAGATATTCAGGGCAAATCCACAATAAGATCTCTTATGGATGTTTGGTTCCATTACCTGAAACCTCCTTTGAATGTGCATCATATCACTGATGCAGTTCAAAAAACTCTGAAGGAGGCGTTTCTAATGGATATATTATAGATGCAAAGGATCCTGCCATGAAGAACACAAACTCCTTAAGAGGTGGCAAGGCCTAAACAGTGTTCCTGATTTGCAGCTTCTGAAGGTTGTCCTCTTGGCTAGTTTTTGAACCTCAGAAAAACTAAACACAATTTTTCATGGTACTTTTACGGCCTCGGCACTAAGTGGCCACCAAAGACAGCAGTGGTTAGTTGTGTGCACAATACTGCTCGACAGTCCTGATACCCGCCGCAGGGAGGACAACATGCTGCTCACTCACCCTTCCAGTTGATCTTCTCCCAAGATATAACGCAAGCTTTTCATGAAGGAGAGGGACACTAGAGCGTGAGAGTGTCGGATCATCAAATGTCCAGTAACAGTCTCTATTAAGCCCATGAAATTCTCCAGCTCTGTAGCAATGTTTTCTGTAAAAACAAACCGATGCTTTGACAGATAAAACTAATAAATGCAAACACTCAGAGCTTTTGTGGGTCAAATCATTTGCCAAGTACGAGTTGTTACACTCAATTCAATATGAATGCCCTGGGGCACAAATATCCCATAATAGAGTGCCATTACCACAGACCGTCAGAGGATTTTTATATGTATATAATCACTTTTCTATGAACAACAATGATTTTTGCCAATACTTTTAGAAGTACTTTTTAATAACAATAATAAAAGAAATACTTCTCCCTTGCCTACATGCACTTAACGTACTTTTGCATGTGCCATTATATAGATAGAAAAATGAAGTTTGTCTGGGCATGGGTTTTGTTTCTTAAAGTGTCAGCGGACATGTAGAAAAAGGGAGCGTGTGATTCATCTAGTGCCAGAGCGGAGTGAAAGACGTAGCAGGTACTGCGCCGGAGACTGGATGCTGTTAAACTCCCATTCATAACTTCTCTGCGGATCTGTCTTCATTTCCAAGAATCCTCCACAAGGATGCCAGTAACAGGTCCCGAGCTTTCAGCAGCCTCTCTTTTGGCACAAACTGAGCCAGCAGTTGTAGTTTGGGGCCATGTGAATTACCAAAGCTTCTTCCCGGCATCACGTGACTGCAATATACTCCATCTGTACCTCTGCCAGCCCTCACAGTTGTATCGTACCTGCAGACTAAAACTAAAAGGTAAGAGGCTTCCTGAGGTGCAGCTCCAAGATTTGTTTTGCCAGGCTCTAAACATGTGCTGCCGTTCCATGCTATGGCAGCCATTTACATGGGACCTGCAGGTAAACCACGTCATGTTAGGTCTCAGAGGACCTATAGTAAGAGGACCTGAAGGATGAGAATAAGCACAATTTTCTTCTTGTGACCACTCAAGAAGGGTTGACTGCATGTCTGGCTATTTTAAAGGATATTTATGGGGGTTTGACTTGTGAGGTGCTGACTGAAGGGCCTGGGTTTATTGACTTGGAAGATGCCCTAGTGGTGTTTATACGAGGCAGGGCAGCAAGTTTGAGAGGGCTTTCATAGCAGTATCTGTCCGCCACGGCTTTCTACAGTTTTGCTACCGACGGAGCTCCAGCATGTCAACCACACGGATGCCAAGGGAACAACTCCTACAGCACCATAACCTGCAGATGAGGATGGTCTTAATAGGGTTCATAATTTTGTTTAAAATATCAAGAGCTTGTGTTGCAGTGGAACCATCTGACACTATATGAATCCATACACATAGTTTGGCTCAAAACGTGGCTCTGTATTCAAAAACTAAGGATATCTTCTGCAAGAACATCCATAAGCTCCAAACGGACTAAAAAGGTAGAGTAAGCAGCGATGCACATTGCAGAGTTTACTAAAAGTACAAGAAGTCAGTAATTCACAGAAACTGAAAACGGTGCGTCGAAAAGAAACATTTTCATTCTTCAAATAAAAAGATGAAATGAATTATAAGCCAAAATAGTCTTTTCAACATTTGTATGGCTCAAGAGAGTGTAAACCAAGTAACGTGGGAGAAATGGCTTCAGTTTTAGGACTCGCTGTATTTTTCCTAGCATCACTTGCAGACAATTTCTCAATTACCAACAGAGTTCATTGACGGAACATGTGACTTTTGCATACGAATTTGGTATGCCATGGCTTGAGGGACTGCTGTGAGCAGAGAGCCATTCTAAAGGACAGCCTTCTGCTCAGTCTGCAGCATTGGCTGTCAGTCACAAGCTGAGGGACAGGCTAGGCACTACACTGCGCAGAAGGACTGTGCTGTAGGACAGCTCACTGCAGTATCTCTCCACGCATGCCAATGTCATAGAAAAGGGGGCATCTTTGAAAGCCAATATTACTCTTTTTTCAATTTCATTAGTCAGGAAAAACCTGATGACCTATATAAAAGGAATGATGTAATGCCCCTTTGCAATCTGTAATGAATGGAGGGGCCAGGCTTATTTTTCTCACCAGACGCACCTTGCGTGCCTCCCCACTTTGCCAGTCCCTCCATTGGCTTCCTGTTCGTTCCTGTAGAAGGACTTGCCTCGCCCTATCAAACTATCCCTTAATCTTCAGGCCTTCAAGAAATCCCTCAAAACCCATCTCTTCAGATTAGTGTACCACATCACTGATGCAGCTCATCCCTCTGCTCATCTACTCACTCATGATTGAAGCTGCTTCTATGGCCCCACCATTCCCGAATCGCTGGCACTAATGATCCTGCTATCTAGTAAAATTCCTCGTCTTCCTCAACCCCAATCCCTCTAGACTGTAAGCTCCTATGAGCAGGGCTCTCTACACCTAGTTTCCATCATATGTCCATTTAGCTTGTTTCTTTTGGTTATTGTAAAGCGCTGCGGAAACTGTTAGCGCTATATAAATGATGACAACAATAATAATGTGATGACAGTGGCCATTTAAGGCACAGTCAGGGTAAAAAGCAATAAGATCTTTTGAACATATGTCTGAGACCATACTGAAAGGTGACAGGAGGGAGCTGTATTACCGATTTTCCTCCACCGCCTCCTCCCTTTGCTTGTTGATTAGTACATGGCAGTATGTTCTAATATAAAATCGTACATTCCTATACTGTTTCAGTTCCAAGTATTTATATAGCGCCAACTAGTTCTGTAGCGCTGTACAACGGGTAAGACATAAATATGCATAGACGTTACTCACAGAACAATGGGAGAAAGGACCCTGCTCAAGAACTTACAATCTAAGAGAAAAGGGTGACACAGGTAAAGGTAAACCGCTGAATATGAGACGTAGTGGTGTGAATGGGGTCTGTGTGGAAAGATCGAGCAAGAAATTTGGAATGGCGGATTATGGAGTGAACCGATAGACTTCTCTAAAGAAATGTGTTTGTTCGCTTTAGGCTAGGGTCAGACGAACGCATTTTTCACGTTGTCCGGGAAAAAGTACGTTCGGACGAACGTACGTATTTTTCCCCGGAATTACGCGAAAGCGGTCATACAATGCGCATTTTCGTCCGTGATTTTGTACGGATCATCAATAAAACACTTTTTGTGTCTGGACGTTATGCTGGCCGGACATTAGCAGCGTCTGACGTCTCCTAACCACACACACACACACCGCTATGCGGCCGCAGCGCACTCTGTACGTCAGTAGTAGCGGTTTGACGTTCTCGAAAAAATGCGTTCGTTGGCCACTTGCGTTGCACGGACGACCGTTCGTGCGGCCGTTCGTCGTATGTTCCCCGGCATTGGACGTCATTTGCTGCTAGTACTGCCGTGATTTCGTGCGGCTAAACGCACGTGAAAAATGCGTTCGTCTGACCCTAGCCTTAGAGGGAGAGAAAACATAAGTTCAGTTTTGGAGAGGTTGAGCTTTAGGAAACAGGCGTTCATCCAGTCGGAGACAGCAGATAGGCAAGCAGTAACACAGGAAAAGAGATCAGAAGAGGAAAAGTAATTTTGAGAGGATTGGAATCCATAGGATGAGATAAGGTGTCCAAAAAAGGTGGTATAGATTGATATAAGTTGGGTACCCAGAACAGAGCCTTGAGGTACCCCAAATGAAAGGAACGAGGGGTGAAGAGGCACCAGTGAGGGAGACACTGAAAGATCGAGGAGACAGAAAGAGAACCTGGAGAGAGCAGTGTTGCTGAGGCCAGGTTGAGACAGCGTGAGGAGCAGAACGGGGTGGTTGACGGTGGCAAAAGCAGGCGACAGATCAAGAATAAGCACGGAGTCCTAAAAGCTGGTGCTAAACAATTCCGCTTTTGCAGAATCATGTAGCACCAGGTTAAAAAAAAAAAAAAAAAAACAATAAATAGGATACTCCCCTTTCATCCCACAATAAGAACAGCGGCCCGCTGCTTCTTGCCCCTGGGAGCAGAGTACAACTGGGGACAAAATAGTCCCCAGTGTCACTTCACGAGCACTCCGCATCACTGAACAATCTCACGAGAGCGAGTCCATGCAGGGCTCGTGGCCCAGCAGTGCAACTCTCCATAGACTTCATTAGACACCATAAGGAGATAATCGCAGCAGTGAGGAAGCACTACCCAGAATATCCCCGAGGGTACCGAATGGTTCTGGGGCAAGGTGGTGAACTGTCACCTGCCCAGAAATCTCACGCTGAAATGGGGATGCTGCATATACAGGTTTTCCCCATTACTGTCCCCATTTTAGTGTTACCATGTAATCTGGCCAAAATATTTTCCCACTATATATAAATAAGGACGTGCTTTAGGCTTTCCCAAAATTACTAATGATATGGCATACTTACGGCCCCTGCGAATGTTTATAACCAGGTTTCCTTTCCACACGGTGCACCCCTCCAACAGTTGGGCAGTGTTGACAGAGTCTATAGTTTTCAGCTTCTCTCCGTTACATATTTTGGGGCAGGGACCCTCACAGGGACTGCAGAACATGCTGGAGGAGGGAAGAAGAAGAAAACAAAGAGGGTTCTTCAAAATGACCACGATACAACTATGGATGTAATGTCTTTGTACGAGAAAGGTTAAACTTTTTACAGCACAGGTTTGAAGAAATCATATGCACTAACATTGAAATGAAACCCATGAATATAATGACAGTCTGTCATGTGGATAGCAGGGGAGATCACAAGCCATTCTAACCTGAAACGTTTCCTATCAACACATAACACATGCAAGTCACAAGTATAGGAGTTGCACATAATGACATATACAGGGATATTCACCAACCACTGTAGTTTACTATTGCTGCGACAATGATAAACTTTAGAAGGAAAATAAAACAGCAGCAAGAGAATATTTATTGTTCAAGCTTCTCCTACTGCCGATTGAATATCCCTTTTGGAAATAGTCAAAGTTTATCATTATTGCAAAACAATGATATTCACCAATGGTTGCAACAATATTAAGTACGGTCGTTAGCGAGTAACCGTGTTAGTATGTTAACCACAGGAAGGGAGATAGAATGATAGATGTATCACGCAAGGAGCAAAAGATTAATCTTAAAATGACAGCTCCGAGGAGAGTGACAGCTCTGAGCAGTGACAAGTCCTACAGGGCAGTCTCTACTCAGCCTATGTACCTGATTGGCCATCAGTGGTGCCTCAATCGCAAACCCTTCCCGTCTAACCCCAATGTAACTCTGCCCACGGAGAGCGAAAGAAACAGCGATAGGTTATCAAGTGATGAGATATTGCATTGATCTTTAAGACCAGTGTGACAGCCATCCCCGGGCACTGTATAGCAGCATCTGGGTAGTGCAGATACAATTTCTCCCCTTGACTGCCAAGTATCTATTTCACACATCATGTATTTAACTTTTAATCATGATCTCCTGGCAGTTTGTGAAGTGAAGAAATGTTTGCCTTGCCCAGATAACATTCTGAAAGATAAACATCACTGAGTTTGTAGGATTACCCAAAGGAGCAGAGGAAGTTAAAAAAGAAGAAAGAAACAATGTGTCTTTACAAAGGTTAGGGTGTTCACATTTAAATGTGAATATTTCACATTCTATATGGCCGACATTAGAAAGAGTTTGCTTTGTGGAATGGTGAGAGTCTACCGTTTCTAATGATATGTTAATATGGAACCTACTAATATCGGTGCTGATACCAAGACCGGGACCTGCACGAGTACTTGTGCAGAGGCCCCCGATACTTAAACCAATACCAGAAGCCAGCGCTGGGCTGGCTTGCCGGACGTTTCTTTGGGGAGTGTTCGGAGCGCGGGAAAAAGTTGTAAACGAGCGGCCGGGCTGCAACCTCTGTCGGTGGCCGCACAAAGGTAGAAGACGCTGGAGTAGCCTTGCAGCACGGGAGAGTGAGCGAGGGCAATATGATAGCTGGGGGGACAATGTGAGCTGTGGCAGTATGTGTGAGCTGGGGGATAGATATATATATATATATATATATATATATATATTCCTATTGAAAAGCTGTCACATGACTTTAAATACAAGTATCGGTACTTGGTATCGGTGAGTACTTTTATAAAGTATCGGTACTTGTACTCGATCTTAAAAAAAATATGCTATCGGTGCCTCCCTACAAATAAATCTTCACGAAACATTAAACTGCTTATCTGGTGCCAAGCAAGGCTGAAAAGCAGCCTATTCCTTCCCCAGAGAATTACTTACTGGGACAGCATACTGCAAAATCAAAATGAGGAGGGGGGGTGTCACATGGCTCCCATAGAATCAAGTGGTCACCTCAACAATGCTAAATGCCTGTCCCGGTGCATGGCAGTGAACAGTTTATTTTCCTGGGGTGTGCAATTACGCAGCTTATATCTCATACTGTGCTGTGTTTAGAGGGGCATGAGACCCCTCCATTGAAAGTAGAAAATTTGCCCAGTTGTAGGAGGGGGTTACAACCATTTTTTTTTTTTTTTTAAGGGGTTCAAGACTTCTAGCACTCCTATCTCCCTCACGGTGCACTCAATTATTTTGGAATGTATTTTGGAAAGGAGAATCACACCTTGTGGTGACTGTCATGACATGACAGCAGTACTTTTTTTTATATCCTAATAAAACATGCATATAAAATCACATTCACGAGAGTGGGTGTCCTTTCTGTAGTTCCCCCATAACAAACATGGGCACAAGACCCCTTATTTGAAAGCATTTTTCCTCCTCTTTTAGACAATTGCCCCTGTGTTAATAACAATGACAAGTGACTTGCAAAATTAGAGATACTAGTATAGTACCACCAACTGATATTCAGGGTTATTCAAAGAGAATCGAAAAGCCACCGCACGTTCGGTGACTTTTCGCTCTGGCAATCCCATTTTCGGCAACCTTGCGGTGTATTCAGCATGCACCGCAGGGTCCCCGAATTGCAGGGAAAGGTCGCCTAAACCCGCCGAAAACTCACCGCAAAACGAGGGCAAATGCACACCGAAACCCGCAAAAACATATGGATTAACCCGCCGAAAACACCGGAAAAACCTGAGCAGGAGTCGATCACAAGCAGAGCAGCCGCCAGAAAAAGCTGACACTGCAGACGAGTGAAGTGAATAAATTAGAAAAACAGTACGCTTGAATGTTTGAAAAGTGAAACGCTGTTTGCAAACTGAGCGAAAATGTCTGAAATTTACATATGAGGTATAGGGAATGATAATAAAAAAGGGCTGTTACAGAAAAAATAACTAAAAAAAAACGTTTTTGTTTTTTAAAAAAAAAAATCCTGAAAAAAATCTTAAAATATCCGAAAAAATCTAAAGAGACTCTTAACTGCAGAATATTAGAATGAATGGTTTATTAGATATTGGATTAAAACGGGAATACTTTTAACATTTAAGCCTATGGGATTTGCCTGAATAAACCTGCCGAACTAAACCACCGATTGGCAGAGCATTTAGGGAACCTTTCACTGCTGGTTTTTGTTCTCTGAATAGTCAAAGCATTGCTTCTCTATGGGGATTTCACTGCCCTCGAACAGTCACCGAATATGCAGGCAATTCGCCAAGATTTAGCGAATTGCCTGCTCTCTGGATAGCCGAATGGCCAGGAAAGGTAACCGAAAGCAGATTTTCAGCGTTCGGTTCCCTTTCGGCAGCCATTCGGATCTCTTTGAATAACCCCGATAGTCAGGATATGAGGTGAAACGCGTTTTGGGGACTGTAAGCTTTATATTTGAATTTTAGATCTGGAAAATATATTTGTTGTTTTTATTTTCCCTTTGGGTTCTATTTCAAGGGGTGTTTTTTTTTTGGAGAAGTTTCACTCCATTCAAACTACCGATTGCCTCAAGGTAGAGCCCCAGACTTTGCAACTCGTGAATATGTGAGTAGTTTTGGAGAGAGCATAAGATGTTCTCTAGCCATGTCGCCATTTGGATGTTTTCTTTACCTGTACCACTGGACCTGAGGATATGGAGGAGGAATACATCCATCTATCTGATGGGTGTGCCCTTGTAAACCCATAGGTGCGGAATTGTGAGCCCAGTTACTGGTGAGTTTGCATTTGGCCATTCTCTTTCTTTTTTTTTTAAATTTGCTATATGTTAAAGTGGATATACCATGTGGTGATTGTTTTCTATTTTTCCAAGATCGTTTGAAGTCATAGTATATCAGAAGGACTCCGAAGCAAAGGATAGAGGGTTCATTTTGGGAGTACAGCAACATTCAGGGTTATTCAGAGAGCGGTGAAAAGCAGGAGAATGGCTGGAGAATGGAAAATTCTAGGTAAAAATAGCCGATTTGGAAAGTGAGATAAATGGGTGAATTTTTCTGGTTTGGCTATTTTGACCTAGAATTTTCCATTCTCAAGCCCATTCTCCTGCTTTTCACCGCTCTCTAAATAACCCTGATTGTGTTTGGTACTTTCCGGTTATCGGACCACATCAAGTTTATATAGTTTCATAGACTGAAAGTTAGGGTTAGGGTTAGGGTAAGCCTAACCCTAACTTTCTGGCCACCAGTAAGTCAATTATAAGTCAAGTCATGTTGTCATATGTTACAGTTTATTAATTGTCACATGTTCTCATAGGTTTGTCTTCCCGTTTATTCAGTTCATTATCTATGAAAATAAAACTATGACAATTGACGCAGTTTATTCTGTCTATGAAACTATAAAAACTGGATGTGGTCCGGATAACCGGAAAGTACCTTGTGTTTTTTCATTGCCTGGGTTAGATTTGCCTCTCTTGCGCCTATACGGTTTATATTTGTCTAGAGCTATAATAGGATTCTCAGATATTTAACAGGGCGCATATCTCACCCTACGTCTAGAAAGATCTCACTTTAACCCTAATTTGAAAGCGTGTTTTCCCACCATTCAAATAAGGAGTTTCATAGTTGTATAGCTGTCAAGTGACAAACCTAGCGATTGTCAACACGTCTGCTGCCGCCAAATGAATTTCATAGTGAATTTACGTTAGCGTTCAGATACAACATAAATTAATTGCAGAAGCTGAAATTAATGGTAGAACTGAGAGTGAATAAATAGATAATATTGTGTCAATTTATATCTAGGTTGATTGGTGTGTATCCCCCCCCCCCAATAATATTAACTCTTCTACGTTTGCATTGGTGCTCTTATGCCCGTCAAAGACATGTTACCACTCGGAGAAAAACTCCGTTATAAAATGCACCCAAACCCAATAAATAAATAAATAAATAATTATATATATATATATATATATATATATATAAAAAATAAAAGGTATAATTTGTGTGGGTATTTTACAGATTGATGACTGAAATTAGTGATTAAATATGAGAGGGCCAATGGCTGAGAAATGGCTCTGCAGTGAAGGGGTTAAAGTTTGTGACCGTTTATTTTTTCAGGGCAGATCTAGATTTTGATCATCAGCGACCTTTCTGGCAGCTATCTGGGGCTGATCTTCTGTACATTTAAAGTTGTGAAAAAACACAAACCTGACACTATGCCATTACTGAATGTGTTTAATAGAATTGTAAACATTGCAGTGTCCATTTCATTTATTCAATTTAATTAAAAAAAATATATATATATTAAAGCGTTTATTTTTACAAACAATATGGCCGTGCCTAGGCATTTGCAATGATCCCTCATATGACCCTGTACATAAGGTTAGCCAATCTTGGCCCTCCAGAGGTTTTGGAACATCATCTACAATGAAGTTCAGCTACTCCATAGGATCTTAAAGCCTCATGGGAAATGTAGTTCCAAATGATCTGGAGCGCCAAGGTTGCTGACACCTGCTATTGGAAATAGGTTACAGCAATACAGGGGACCAACCAATACATCTTTGCATCTCCTGTATAGGGAATTCTCTGCCAGATGGGAGGGAAGTCCAATTTCTGTTGTCATCATGCTCATGTGCAATACCGTCAGTGGACAAGGGAAGACCTACAGCAAGAGTTGTCAGCCAAGTTGTCTGGCTGTCCATTCTGTGGGACCTCAAGTGCCACGGCTGCAGTGAGCCAGCTTGTCAAATTATAGGCAATATCAGCAAATAAAAAAAGGCAGATACCGATAGTATTTTGCTGAAAACTCTACCACCGATAATTGGCAAAGCCAATAATTGGTCTATCCCTAGCTTAAAAAAACAAACAAACTTTAAGAGGGAGATCGTCCTGTCACTCATTCTTCATAATGTATATATACTGAAATTACCATTTTTTGTTTTCCATAATGAACCACTAGTGTGCAAATCCTAACCGCTTGTCGCATATATGCCACAGCTCTGGCTTTTTAGCTTGCCGGTGGCAACTGCAATTTTACTGGTACATAAGTCTATAGATAGAAAGTCACAAAATACACTTAAATGCCCCAAGTCACTCAGAGGAAAAAAAGATTTAAAAATAAAATAAAATGTTCAGCTATAAAATGGAAAGCGAGAATCTAGACGCTTTTGGTGTGATCACCCTGCTGCCGTGGTTCTAGCAGATGAGCTGTCCCCTGGGACAATAGCCAGATCGAAGTGATTATTAGACGTGATGGCATTCCCATTTATTATGACTATTTGTTTAACATATTACTTATTCCTCCCCTTTGCCTAGTCAGACATGAAATATTATATGATCAGTGACACTTCACATCCTAAAATAACCGACCCTTTCTTGGCATTCTGTCCTGCAGTGCTACATTCTCCAAGAGAACGCTTCGTATTGCATTCCACGCAGAGACTTCCTGCGCTGCGCTCTTACATCAGACATCGAGACAGCAAGCAAGGCCCTTCACATGAGAAAAACATGGACTATTCTGTCTATTTATAAACGCACAAATGAAACACTAACAGCCTGTCAGTGTCTGGCATTTAAGAATGTGTTCAATTAATTTGGGCTGCAAATGAATAACCATTTCTTTTGAAAGGCCATTGTTGCTCCATGCTGGCAGGGCTCGCTGTGAAAGGTTAGAGTCAAATTAGTCTAAAATCATTCTGGGTGTGGAGCAGTAGCTTTGAGATCCTCTGCTAATCCATGGGATATCCCAGAAATGTTCTATTACACCTTACTTTCCCCAGTTATGGCTGCGGTATACAGTACTGCAAATAAAGAGTTAAGCGATTAAATGACATCAATTTTAAACAACTGACCCAGAAAGGTAGGAATATAGACTTTTTTCTCGGATTCATGTTTCAATGTTTTAGCCTCCTAGAAAAAAACGAGTGTATATACACACACATATGTTTATTATTGCAGAAGCCATTTGCACATCACAGCAATTCAAAGAACTGCATCCCAGAGCTCCTGTGCTACATTCCCCATATGCAGCAAGGAATTCTGGGTAGGACATGCAAATGACATCTGTCTTACTTTTTTGCATCCTTGGTCTGTTTTTACACAGAATCCTTAAATCAATGCTGCCATACTAGATGGCTTTTTTTTTTTTTAGCAAAGATCTGGTTTGTGCAACTGGTCAAAGCCACTCCTAGGACAGCTCTGTTTCGGGTTTATTGGCCTTCATCAGCTAGGAGCTAGGCATGAACAGTTACAGTGGATGCTTGGACCCGTAGGGCAAATCAGTACTTACAAGGGTTGTGGTGGAGGACAAAACAGGGAGATAAAAAAAAAAAAAAAAAAAGAGAGAGAGACAGATGTAATTTGCATGTCCTACCCAGAATTCCTTGCTGAATATGGGGAATGTAGCACAGGAGCTCTGGGATGCAGTTCTTTGAATTGCTGTGATGTGCAAATGGCTTCTCCAATAACAAACATAACCACTACAGCGTGGAGGCTATATATTACACTTTGTCACCCGTGGAAAGTGTCATATTTCCATGGAGCATGGCATTTTAACCCAAATAGCCTGGGTAATCATGCAATTAAATGCCGGCAAAGGTGTTACATCAAATGGACTCTGGCAACGAAAGGCACAGGCATGGTGTAATCTACAAACAACACAGCAACCAGTCTATGACACCTTTCTTCCATTCTGAATTTACTTTATCTATTTATTCAAATAACTACGGTAGGTTGAGAGGTGGTTTGTAACGTTTCAATATAGTCTAGTAGTGCCCCCTCGGACTATTTTGTTCTATGCAAACTGTGTGGCAAGAGAAAGGGTTCCGGGCGCACCCTAGTGGTTATGTATTAAAACAGCATCTTACATATACACATATATATAATAAAAGCAGTTCGCAACAGAAAATGTAATATATACTGAAAAATTCATGCAGCCAAGTGGTTAAACTGTGTGGCATCTACCATGCGTCATGTTGGTGCAAATTGCCAGGGTGAATGCATATACTATGTTGCTTCCTGCAGCAGGTGCCAGCCACCCTGAAGAGAGATGGTTGTGCCGGAAAGAACATGAACTTTTATAGTTCAAGCTAAAAAGGAGATTGTGTTATAGATCAAACCACCTTCTATTTGGCGTTCTCGAACAAGGAAGGAAGCTTTAATGTCAGAATCCACGGATACATTGATGATCTTGGAGAACAAGCCTCACATAAAACAAAACACATCTTAAGCCAGAGATCACCACCATTACATTTATTTCTATTGCTGCTATTTATTCTTTCCTCTAAAGACTTTTAAAAACATTTGTGAATGCGTCTGGCTGTTAATCCTCATTAAGTTGGTTTCATCCTATGTTTTGATCCAAAGCTGGGATGTCCTGAAAGATTGAGCTGTAACGCATTGCAATCCTGACACAAATGTTACATAAATGATAAACCTCACACTTTCTACTTCAGTTCAGATTTGAAGTACAGAGTGCAGAGCTTTTATTTTTTTTACATGGGGCTGAATACTTCATCTATAGATGCTTTTTAAGATTTCCTACGCCTTTACCTTTGGCTCCCATTGAGCATGTACCCTGATGGACATTCCTCCACACACTGCCCATTGTGGATGATGAATCGACTGGGCATGATGACTGCAATGTGCACATTGGCACATTCCTCCATGGTGATGCAGCGCCAGTCTTCAAAGCTGTATGTGTTTGCGGGACAGCTCAGAACGCATCGGCCTTCGAAGTAGTAATGGCGACAGGCCACGCACGCAGTATCATTGTCCGGCGCCATGCAGCTGCCCAGGCATTCAGGATGGCAGCATTCGTTGTGGTCCGTGCAAGCCAGCTTCCCACACTCACTGGGGCATACTGAAAAGAGAAAAGAAGAAATGTCACCAAAATGATTTTATCAACTCAAAGATCAGTCAACATATTTAACAGACTAAATGTAATATATAAAAAATAATGTACTAAATTTGTGCACTGGTGTCTGAACACCGGTGACCAGGAGTATCGACTGCGAGTAGCCAAAAACTGGTAAAAGGAGTAGGGAAAATAAACAAATGGGTAAAAAAAAAAATGGTACCCAAGTGTAATACCACTCTCTGCCAATAGGGACCCGCATATACTGTCTGGTTAGCTGAATTAAGCATAGGAGCATAACAGGACAGACGCTGCTGTGCATCCTGGGCCAGTATATTTACAAAGCGTGTAAGAGTGCAAGGTAGAATAAAGACTATTTAACCACAAGAGTCACATAAATAGGTTTTCGAGGACAGATTTACAATGATTTAAATCCCAGGTAAGATTTGTAATGCAGCAGGGTTTAATCTGGTTCCCACAACACCTGGCATCTACTTTGTTCCCCAAAATGCACGAGTAGCTGAAAGGTAGAGAATGTCACCTGTAAAACAACTGCAACTTAGGACTGGAAAAGTGTCATGATCATGGAAGTTCTAGTCCTACTGCAGCTTTGTTACATTGTTGATTTTCAGAGACAAAGCCATGATCATCAGCATAGCAGGAGTTAATAAACATGTACTGCTAAACACATGGTTCCAATGACCCCAGAGCATTCTGCTTCCCTTATGCAAGCATAATTAGACATAATGAAGGACAGATGAGGAAGGACTCCATTTAGAGGCAGTTGTGCTCGGCTTCATCCAAGTCTGAGAAGCTGGAGAAAAGAAGGTGGAATCTACAGGTGCAACACAAGCTCCATTTATCAAGGAAAAGGCTCGCAGAACAACAGACGTGAGCGCAGGCATGTGAGCCATTTTAAAGCACCATCACCACCGGCATAACCACCGAGCGGGCGACTTGCTAACCTCACCTTCCTGTATAATAAGGATGCATTCAATTGGACTCCGTCAGAATGAACCCCTTCACTACCGATATCGAGCTAGCTCAGGCTTCAAAGGCACCATCTGGTGCCCTGATAGAGATCTCTCGCTATGCTGATCTGCAGCCCAAAAGCAAATTAAATTAGTTTGCTGCAAAATAATTTCGTTTGCATTTGGGCTGCAGAAGGTGCTCCCCAACGTTTCAGCCCTGTAGGCATAAAGCCCAAAGAGCTAAAAATGAAAAAATCAGCTGCTCAAAGCTCTGAAATATTGGACTTTCAGCGGCCGATGCAGGGAGAAAAAGAAAATAGACGAAGTTCAAACCGCTAACTCAATTTAACAGAAGATGGCGCCATCTACTGCCAAAATAGGTTATTTACAGTAAGAAATACACTGGGTATAAACTCAAAATATTTCTTACTATAGAATTAAAAAGGATTTTACAAAAAAAAAACAAAAAAAACACACACTGGTTTCTGACCATGTTTGTTTGGAAAATCACTTGGTAGTGAAGAGGCCCAAGAGTCTCAAAAATACATATACCATGGTGGTCGACCTGGGTTATGCCCAGGGATCTCAGAACTGCAGGTTTCATGTTTTGTGATCGATAAGCCTTCGAGTTAAGGAACCATGTTGTCCATGATGCTCGGTCTGACACAGGACTCTGGGTTCCAGAAGATTAGGTCACTCAGCCACACTAAGCAGATCATTTTTGGCCTTGCAAGTCTAGCAATTAGGAGAGGGGGGGGGGGTGTTGTTTTTTAAATTATGTTTATAAAAAAAAAAAAAAAAAAAAAAAGCACACATGGAAGGACAAAAAAAATTGTGATTTAGATTTTTGTAGAATATTGAGCTCTGCCTATTTGACAGCAATTCAGTCCTTTATCCTCCAGGCTAGTTGCATGAATAGAAAGAATCCAGAAAGAAGCTACAACAGGTTTCCACCAGACTCTGGAAAAAGAAACAAAAGCTTGCCTTAAAGTATAGGTTGTGTACAATTAGCATCCTTTTTAAGTTTTCCCATTGTACAGAAAATCTTCCTGCACCTCAAAGAATAGGAGCAGAATATAAATAATAAACCCAATGCCCAAAAACTTGACATATTTCACATTCCACACATTGTGGGTTTAGGCTAGGGTCAGACGAACGCATTTTTCGCGTTGTCTGTGAAAAAGTGCGTTCGAACGAATGGACGTATTTTTTCACGGAGTACGCGATAGCGGTCATACGATGCGCATTTGCATCCGTGATTTTGTACGGATCATCAATAAAACACTTTGTGCATCTGGACGTTATGTTGGCCGGACATTAGCAGTGTCTGACATCTCCAATTCACGCACACACGCCTCTAGCGGACGCAGCGCACTCTGTACAACCGTACTAGAGGTTTTACGTTCGACAAAATGCGTTCGTTTTCCACTTGCGTTGCGCAGCCGGACTTTTGTGCGACCGTACTTCGTATATTGGCCGTCATTGCCCGGCACTTGCTGCTAGTGCGGCCGTGATTAAGTGCGCCTGCACGCGCGTTCGCACTGCGCTCGTCTGACCCTAGCCTTAGGCAACAGTTAATATGGCAGACTACAGGAAAAAGCCCCATTCTGCAGTTGTCAAATCAGTAATACAAACTATTCATTACACACACTTAAATCGAAATGACAAAACCCAACACACACAATCCCTGGCACCTCGGGCAGCATCAGGTCTTCATTACAGAGCAAGTCTGTTTCTGTGTACGTTCGACACAGCTGCATGAATGGGTGCAGCGGGTACAGCCGCCGGCATGGTCAATATTACCATTATTAATTACGCAGAGTGATTATTGTTAAGCTGCAAAAGGATTGCCATTGTACAACGGAGATTTCTGCCCGACGGATTCCTTTGTCATTTGTATTTTAGAGAAGAGGATAAATGAGTGCTGACTGATATATATATATATATATACACACACACACACTATACAGAGCAGCCAGATAAATAATGTCATTACAGATAGAAGAAGAAAAAAAAAAAAACACCTAGCTGATGATAAAGATGGCAATTAGATCACACATTGTGAGCACAAGATGTTTAAGCCCACAACATCAATGTATTCCATCACGGTGTGTCCCTATACAAAACAAGCTGATGGCTGCCCGTATGAAATTAATCCACTTACTGCCACAATCTGTATCCTGGAGCTTTCTGCAGCGCAAGCTGAACAGGAGCTGCAATGGGGAACCTGCAAACCATGTGACGGGAATGGTGGTGCAAACCCAACAGAGTGGTCAGCCCCGATATTATATTCTACACACACACAATGCCGCATGCGCACAAGGTCTTCATTGTCACAATAAAGTTAAGTTCATTCAAGTTATCCACATTAAGAGCTTGTGTGCATGCAACATTGTGTTCCTGAAAATGAGTGTTTACACCAAGGCAATTGAGTAGTGCAACAGGACGTGTGCGGGATCCTGATGTTTTGTGGGTGTGTGTATGATTTTATTTTACACACACAATTCTCATCCGTCATCATGGAACTGCACAGCCAGAAGTCTAAGAGCGAGCCCACGAATACCTCTGTGTGAGGATCCAATAGCATTCATAGGGCATGGATCATCAATTATTCAGACTAACTAGCAATTAAGTTGTCCTTAACCCGTTCAGAGAGTTTCCCGCCACTATAGATTAACCCCTCTAACACAAGCAGATCGCTAATATACCAACAGATCCCTGAATCCAGTCCTGTTTGTATATACCTTATAAGCGTAAAACTCCCCATGCCCTTCTATGACTAATGTGTGTGGAATTGAGGGCGAAGAATATGCTATATTTATAACTCATCCCTGCTTGTGCTTATGGCCTATTTCCACTCCTGCTTACTGTACACAGAGCTATTTGAAGCATTGTACATTCCCTGAACAGCGTGGATTTCCTAACAAGGCAGGTCTGTGTCCCGCAGGAACAAACCTAAAGCTGTCTGGTGCGGAGAGAGGGCCAAATTCAGATGGGAGAGGCCCCCTGCCCTGCGGTTTTGGCAGTTACTCTTTAAACTGGTGCCGCTGACACGTTTTGGGAAATTACATGCCTTGCTGGTGTCAGACGAGTGCATCGATGCTCTTGGCACAGCAGGCAGCGGCACTGCCCAAGAAGTTGCCCCAACGCACCGCACAGCATCATACGTTCAAGAGAATCCCGGAAAATGTAAAGTTTGTCAGAGTTCCTGGGGTGTGAACTTTGTGACGGGGAAAACCATTAGACATCCAGAAAGACATGTTTTCATAAATGCACCAGTTGCATCAGCGCAGGACAAGCAGACCACTCTTCAAAACCTGTGGAAATGTATCACACAGAGTGTCACGAATAAAGTGCCGGAGCAGTAGCACCCAGAAGGCATTTTTAAACTTATGGGACTGACATCCAAGTAAAGCGATAAAGAGATATAGTTGCTTTCCTCCTCTGAAAAAAACATTGTTACCATGACCAGGCCAAGAAATGAATGAGATATATATATATACACACATTGCTCAAAAAAATAAAAGGGAAAACTTAGGCTGGGTTCACACCTAAGCGTTTTACAGCGCGCTCCTGCGCGCTGTAAAACGCTCAAACAGTGAAATACCATTATTCCCTATGTGGGCATATCCCACCTGGCCGTTTCTCAGCGCGCATGAAAGCGCTGAGAAACGGCCTACGTCCAAAGAAGTGCGGGAGCTTCTTTGGGGCAGTTATCAGCGCGTTCGCGGCCATATCATAGCCGCGAACGCACTGCAACGCACGTTCGCGCGTTTTTTTTGTATGCGCGAACGCGCGTAAAAAACGCACGCATTGCGCGAAGCTGCGCTACGCCGTGGTGTGAACCCAGCCTTAAACAACACAATGTAACTCCAAGTCAATCACACGTCTGTGAAATCAAACTGTCCACTTAGGTAGCAACACTGACAGCATGTGGACTTGACTGTTGTGCAAATGGAATAGACAAAAGGAGGGAAGCATAGGCAGGTAGCAAGACATCCCAATAAAGGAGTGGTTCTGCAGGTGGTGACCACAGACCACTTCTCAGTTCCTATGCTTTCTGGCTGATGGTTTGGTCACTTTTGAATGCAGGCGGTGCTGTCACTCTAGTGGTAGCATGAGACGGAGTCTACAACCCACACAAGTGGCTCAGGTAGTGCAGCTCATCCAGGATTGCACATCAATGCGAGCTGTGGCAAGGTTTGCTGTGTCTGTCAGCGTAGTGTCCAGAGCATGGAGGCGCTACCAGGAAACAGGCCAGTACATCAGGAGACGTGGAGGAGGTCGTAGGAAGGCAACAACCCAGCAGCAGGACCGCTGCCTCCACCTTTGTGCAAGGAGGGACAGGAGAAGGAGGGACAGGAGAAGCACTGCCAGAGCCCTGCAAAATGACCTCCAGCGGGCCACAAATGTGCATGTGGCTGCTCAAACTGTCAGAAACAGACTCCATGAGTGTGGTATGAGGGCCCGACGTCCACAGGTGGGGGTTGTGCTTACAGCCCAACACCGTGCAGGACGTTTGGCATTTGCCAGAGAACACCAAGATTGGCAGCTTCGCCACGGCGCCCTGTGCTCTTCACAGATGAAAGCAGGTTCACACTGAGCAAATGTGACAGACGTGACAGGGTCTGGAGAAGCCGTGGAGAACGTTCTGCTGCCTGCAACATCCTCCAGCATGACCGGTTTGGCAGTGGGTCAGTAACGGTGTGGGGTGGCATTTCTTTAGGGGGCCGCACAGCCCTCCATGTGCTCACCAGAGGTAGCCTGACTGCCATTAGGTACCGAGATGAGATCCTCAGACCCCTTGTGAGACCATATGCTGGTGCGGTTGGCCCTAGGTTCCTCCTAATGCAAGACAATGCTAGACCTCATGTGGCTGGAGTGTGTCAGCAGTTCCTGAAAGACGAAGGCATTGATGCTATGGACTGGCCTGCACCTTCCCCAGACCTGAATCCAATTGAGCACATCTGGGACATCATGTCTCGCTCCACCCACCAACGCCACATTGCACCACAGACTGTCCAGGAGTTGGGGGATGCTTTAGTCCAGGTGTGGGAGGAGATCCTTCAGGAGATTATCCGCCACCTCATCAGGAGCATGCCCAGGCGTTGTAGGGAGATCATACAGGCACGTGGAGGCCACACACACCAACTTAGCCTCATTTTGACTTGTTTGAAGGACATTACATCAAAGCTGGATCAGCCTGTAGTGTTGTTTTCCACTTTAATTTTGAGTGCAACTCCAAATCCAGACCTCCATGGGTTGCTCAATTTGATTTCCATTGATAAGGTTTGTGTGATTTTGTTGTCACCACATTCAACTATGTAATGAGCACAGTATTTAACCTCCCTGGCGGTCTAATTTTTTAAAAATTTCGTGTCTAAAAGCGTCTCAATTTTTTTTAAAGGAAACGTGTTTTTGTACATAGTTAGCCTGTAATAATTAGGAACAATAGCATTTGTTTAACAATATTTATACTTTGGCACGATTTTAACCCTTTCACTGCTGAGGACATGTGGGGAACGTCCTCATTGACTCCTAAGGAAAGATGGGGTGGAGATAGGGGGTTCCTTTGAACCCCGATATCTCCCGACTGTTGGCAGCTAGCATGGCCTTTCCAATGATACCACACATGACTATGTTTCAAGTAAAGAAAAAAAACGTGTTTTTTTAAGACGTGAAATGGCTCAGCAGTGAAGGGGTTAAGTATGCAATGATACACAAGGTTTGTAGCTTTTCTGGCAACCTGGGTTTTCGCTTAAGGTGGAGTGGTATGTTCAAGATTATCTACATCAAAAGTGGCACGTGGCATGCTGTGGGTTGGCCACCCCTGCTCTATGGATTAAACCACGAGGGGATGGCTGCAGGATTAAACACTAAATAAGATCAAATGATGACAGTGGATAGAGTGTCCCTTTAAGGAAAAACCCCTTACAGAGAGACCCCATGGTGTCATCTGTTGAAAGTGGGAGTCCACTGTTGGCTGAATGACCCCGAAAATCTGACCTTCCATTGAGAGAACAAAGCAGTAAATCTTCCACTTCTAGAGAAAAACTATTACATGAAACAATAGCTATGCGAAGCATTTCCCAAAACACTCTTTGGCAATGTAAGAAATGCAATTCTATCTGCACTGCTCCAAAATAATGGGCCTGGGAGTGTCTGCTGCATTAACAATGAGTCAAGAGGCTTTAAGACACAATATTATAATGACTGGGTCTCTAAAGCAACAATACAAATAATGCCAGAACAAAGACACACCAAAGCAACAGTATAAATGTACCTGGGAACTTCCCAAAAGGGAAGTATTAACCCTTTCATCAGCAGCCCAGGAAAATTCTCTTCACAATAGAGACCTGCTGCTGTATTAATGGAGATGAAAGTTTCTCTCGTTTCGGTAGTTTTACTTCTCCACTTTATAGTGTAAATTATTTTGGATAATGTAGCATGTATGAGACGTATATAAAAGTTAATTCTCCATTCTGATGAATGGGCTTTTTGGGATGTGTATGGTCTAATGAGCAAAAACATGAAGCAGTAAGATTCAGTCTCTGCCCCTTCTAAACTTTAAAGTTTTCCAAGTCGCAGTCAAACAAGCTTTGGAATAAAAATCTAGATGTCCTTCATTTAATCACATCCACCTATAGCTTGTCATGCTGCAAACCAGGTGCTGACTTTATCCTCCTTCACATGAACGGTCAGTGATATCTTCTCTGACCCACAAAGCATCCATGCAAGCTTTTAAGTGCATTCCGATACAAGATAGCCAGGACCTTTCAGCCATCACTAGAGCAGCGTATCCTGCGTTCGAAGAGAGTTCGGCTGAATTAAGCTACCCATGTGGACCATGCCAGAGCACTGAGAGGGATTCCCCTGCGGCAGAGAGACTGTAAGAAGCAGTCTTGGTGTTGACGGTAAGCTAATATGACTTCTTTCACAAAAGCATCCTAAAGCAATTCCACGGCCAATAACCAGCATGCGTATCCAGTTAGCCGCCAAAAACAATCGTCTGACCGCGCTGTCAGTTCTAGGGATCACATCTTTACCTATCTAGGTTTAAAGAAACAGTCATGATATTATGCAACTAAGGAGCATCAGGCAGATCAACATGAAATGGAATTCATATTACAGGTCCTGAATGTATAATAGCCCTGTACCACCACCTTCTACACAACACTATTCGATTAGCTATGTCCCCCACCACCAGGCATCATGTATGTGTGGATATTTGGTCTCCAAATAGAAGCCTATCAATCACAGACACAAGGAATTAGGTTTCCTGGCTAAGATACCATTAAAAAGTCTACTGAAGTCATAAGAGGGACCTGCGGACACTTCCAGGAGAAAAATCCATCTCAAATATCTATCTATCTATATATATATATCTCAGTAAAATAAGATTTGTGAATGTGATAAATTTGCACAATATGTGGGGATATTTGTGATACCAGTTTCTCCACGTCGTTGTGGCCTTCTCTAGAATATATTGTATTTTGATGGGCAGTTTATGAAATGCACTGTCCTGAAATATATCAAGAATTTACACTGCGTTTGGGAAAAAAATAATATTGTTTACTATATGAACAGCAACTTTTCCTGTGCTCCCCCACTTGCTATTTACCCTCTGACCAGGATTGACAAACTTAGTAAAAAAAAACAAAAAACATATGTTTCTGTGCCAGGTAACATTGTTTAATGTATTTTGGGGAAAATAATATCCACAAATTTAAAGATACACAACCTACCTGGCTCTTAGATTTGTCATCACATTTCCTATGAGTTGCAGACCTGCCAGCTCTGGTTGGTCTGAGAGGAGGAGTGTGGGAGGCATGAATGGTGACAATGCGGGAGTGCAATTTCAGTCATTGACCACATCCATGCTCCGAAAAGAGAGCATGTCATCCAGGTGTACAGTCAGGGTTGCTCGCACATGAACGCTAGATTAGTACTCCAGAATGGGCTTAAAACACGCTTAAACTATTTCGGCACCCCAAGTCAGAAAGGCGCTCGTGATAGGTTTCCCCTTGTTCCTCCCGAAAACTGGGCGACAACTTTGGGCCGTTTGATCATTGGGAGGGCCTAGGGAAACCTGTAACATTAGGAAACAAACTTGGTGGGTCTGGGGCCAGGGGCGTACCTAGAACATTTGGCACCCGGGGCGGATCCTATATTTGGCACCCCCCCACTTTAAAATGTAAATAAAAAAATAAATAAATAATAAATAAAACAATTACACGCACTTTTTTTAAGGTTTTCAAAAATATTTTTAGTTCTAGCATTCTGGCAGGACATGACGTGTACATAAGAATGATATATTATGAATCTGCCGATGGTGGATCATGTGTCCTCTGTGCTGTGCAATAAGGGGCGAGTGTAGATTATTTTAGGATAATTGTTATTTTTAAGTGATTTGGCAAACTCACGACATATCCATCCTATAGTGGTTTTTCTTTTTCTGTAAGAGACCTTTTTATTATCAATCATAGGACCTTTATATGTAAGTTCCAGACATTTTCGTTAAGTAGGCCGACCCCCTGCACTTTGGGGACCCTGCGGTAAATGGTGAATTCACTGCAGGGTGGGGAAATTTGATTCCCCGAAGTGCAGGGAACAACAGAACACCAAAATGTTGGCACCATTTCGGTGCTCTGAGTAACCACTTTAGTGATGGGCTTTTTGCCGCCCCCTGGAAAGTGCCAGCCTAGGCCTTGCCTACCCAGGACATACTTGAAAATTTGTGAAATCTCAATGTATCCCCCTGGTAAAATACTTTGCAAAAATAAAAATATATATATATTTTTTTTAGGGTGTCACCCTAGGGGGTGGTGTCACCTGGTGCAGTCCGCCCCCTAGGTACGCCCCTGTCTGAGGCTGAAATCATAAGAAAAAAGCTTAAGAGAAAAAAGTCAAAGAGATGGAAAATTATTTTACTAAATACAAATGGCTGATCGCACAAGAATCCCCATTCGAACACGCAGAATGTGTCTGAAACCTGGTCCCTGATTCACCGCACAGATGTTTCTGCCACCTACAGAATAATGGTCAATGGTGGCAAAACAATTGTCACCTCAGTAACATCTAGTATTTATCTTAATGTATAAACACACAGCAGTAACCGGGCTTTCAATTAGGTTATTTGCAATATGCCAGCTATGGGAAATAAAAGAAAAAAAACCAAAAGCATGGGTTTCCAAGCACAGAGATGGTTGTCACTTATTAAAGCAGTGGGTGAAGGCAGCCTGTTGCAAAGTGAAGGTCCTGATCGCTTTAGGATTGCAGCCCACAGACAACCTTTAAGGCTAGGGTCAGACTAACGCATTTTTCGCGTTGTCCGTGAAAAAGTGCGTTAGAACAAATGGACGTATTTTTTCACGGAATACGCGATAGCGGTCATACGATGCGCATTTTCGTCCGTGATTTTGTACGGATCATCAATAAAACCCTTTTTGCGTCTGGACGTTATGTTGGCCGGACGTGTGCAGCGTCTGACGTCTCCCAATCACACCGCTATGCGGCCGCAGCGCACTCTGTACGTTAGTAGTAGCGGTTTGACGTTCTAGAAAAAATGCGTTCGTTTGCCACTTGCGTTGCGCGGACGAACTTTCGTGCGGCCGTTCTTCGTACGTTACCCGGCATTGGACGTCATTTGCTGCTAGCACGGCCGTGATTTTGTGCGGCTAAACGCACGTTAAAAATGCTTTCGTCTGACCATAGCCTAACACCGTGGCAACGTCCAAACAATGGAAGATGCGTTTTGGGTTTGTGAAATCTCTCCCCCCCCCCAACATAGCTTATCCATGTGTTTACAATGTTACATTCCTGTTGATTTTTTTTTTTTCTCTACAAACCCGCTGATGACGCCGAATGTATAGGTGGAAAGAATAAAACAGAAGGAAATGGGAAAGAAAGAAAGCCTATGAATGGGGCATTGTTGGAGCGAGCAGACGTGGAGATCAATGGATGGAGCTGGGAGCAGCAGCGCCAGGAAAACAATACAATACAGGCGCCACGTGATCCGTGTTTAGGAGTCTGGAGAGAAACACCGCGGATCATGTGATTTCACTCCAGACACACACAGCCAGACGTCACGAGCTGACACGACTTCCACCCAAACGTGCACTGCATTGTGTATGTATACACGGTGTCTCCATCTGCAGCCACAAAAAGCAAACCAAAATAAGTGGGGGGTCACGGGGGCTCTAGGTTTACATTTTATCAACGTCACGGAATTACTTGTTTCTAGCCTTTAAACCCAAACATATAGGCGGTACGTGGAGGGGGGTAGTCTATACATAGCAAGGTTAATATACACATGTTTTGAATAAAGATTATGTCAGAAGCTGCATGTAACTCCACAAACCGCCACAATAAACCTGCCTCTATTTTAAGATAAATGAGCCTTTCCTTTCGGTGTGCAGACTGGAGCTACAAGGGGCCAAGCTCAAAGTATAAGGCTAGGGTCAAACGTACGCATTTTTCGCTTTGTCCGTAAAAAAGTGCGTCCGAACACATGGATGTATTTTTTCACGGAATGTGCGAAAACGGTCATACGATGCAGCGTCTGACGTCTCCTAATCACGCACACATGCCGCTATGCAGCGCACTCTGTGTCAGTAATAGCGGTTCAACGTTCTCGAAAAAATGCTTTAGTTTGCCGCTTGCGTTGCGCGGCCGAACTTTCGTGCAGCCGTACTTCGTATATTGGCCGTCATTTGCTGCTAATACGGCCGTGATTAAGTGCGCCTAAACGCACGTTAAAAATGCGTTAGTCTGACCCCAGCCTTACATAGCAGAGAAGGGATACTGGCAAACCAATCAGGATTCAGAAGTTTAATGGAGCATCCAGAAAGGATGTAGGTCAGCCACTGTCAAGCCGAAACGTTGCATGTCTGGATGCTCCATTATACTACTGTACCCGACTGGTGTGCAAGGATCCTTCTCATAAGCTCCATGTATGGCCAGAAGCTTTGCTCTATTATTCAGTATGTGAGATCCAGAGCATGTATACACCTTCGAGCACACTGCAGCAATTCATGGCATGCTCAATAATGCAAGATTAGTTTTTTTTAAAATTCATATTGTGTGGAGTGGGAACATGCATGTTTGGCACGTGAAAGTCAAATTGGTTTTGCCGCAGGTGATAAATACTGTAGATACTCGAGTATACCGCTAGATTTTGGTGACAAAAATCTACCTTAAAATTGGAGGGGTCGCGTTATATTTGAGACATCTGCATCGCGTGTAAAAAAAAAAAAAAAATTGCCTTGCTCTGGATCCTGGAAATTCCGGTAGTCTCACTGAAGTGAATGCAGGCTCCCTGATGCTTGAAAACACTTCAGGAACTCCCGGTTTTGGGAGAGGTGGGATCCATCACGGCCAGAGGGCATGCTCGGTTTAAGCCAATCGTTCACCTCGCGCGCCTCCGCCGGCCAATAATCGCTAGTAAAGAAGATGGGTGGCCGGCAGCTTCATACTTAATAACAACTGCAATAATTCTAAAGCAGAGCAGCCTGGACCTGAGGGGGAGCCTGACTGTGTTAAGAGAACCTGGAAGGATTTTAATTGTTTACCGGTACAGTAAAATTGTGTTCCTCGCGTTATATTCGAGTCTTGAGTATTCTCTCATTTCCATAATAAATCTCTATCCATCGCGTTATATTTGGGTAGCGCTATAAATCGAGTATCTACGGTAATCCAACGGTGTGAAATATGAATAGTGTGTGAACGTATACTGTTCTTACACATACAGCTCTAAAAATAAGTCCGGAGAGCTCTGTATATCAAAAATAGTACATTCCCTTTCACAGAAGCCAATTATTTTTATTTTGCAGGAAAAATTATGTAAGATTTCTCCCACTTTGGCTTTATATGAATATGCATGTTCCATACCAGGGGACAAAGCAAGAGGCCAGGAACATATACATACATAATCCAGAGATTATGAGGGCATACAAAAAAAAATGAACAAGAGACTAAATTGACAGCTCCTTGTGTTCACAACCAGATTGTGATGATGCTGTTAATGAGTGGATAGAATAGATGGATACAAATATAGCATCACAAAAAGGATGAATTATATGCATTTGGGGCTAGATTGCCAAGTATCAGGTGTAATTACAGCCACTACAGTCTAAGGCAGGGGTCCGAAAGTACCGGCCTGCGCACCGTTACATATAGCTCGCAGAATGGTGTGCTTGATGAATGTCGGCGTACCAGCATCAATGCAACAGCTCGCGAACCCCCACTAGCGGCGTGGAAGGTGGGCGCCATCTCATGACACAGAGAGAAGAGGCGCAGAAGAACAAATGAAAAAAACGAGAGGCAGAGGAACGCAAGAGGCAGAGGAACGCAAGAGGCAGAGGAACGCAAGAGGCAGAGGAACGCAAGAGGCAGAGGAACGCAAGAGGCAGAGGAACGCAAGAGGCAGAGGAACGCAAGAGGCAGAGGAACGCAAGAGGCAGAGGAACGCAAGAGGCAGAGGAACGCAAGAGGCAGAGGAACGCAAGAGGCAGAGGAACGCAAGAGGCAGAGGAACGCAAGAGGCAGAGAAAGGTAAGAGGCAGAGGAAAGTAAGAGGCAGAGGAACGTAAGAGGCAGAGGAAAGTAAGAGGCAGAGAAAGGTAAGAGGCAGAGGAAAGCAGTAAGACTAGTTTAATGTTTTTTAAGTTTGAAATGCTGCATGCAGCCCCCACGGGATATGAAAACGTATCCAGTGGCCCTCTGGAAATTGGGGTTTGAGACCCTTGGTCTAAGGGGTTGGTAGGTTTACCAGAGCTCTGGTTAAATTTACACTTTGTTTGGAATCTAGACCGTGACATTTACAATCTATCTTTTAACATTCTCTCTACCGCTTTATCTGCAGGATGAGGTGAACCTGCTGCACAAGGTGAAAGCAAAATACCCTTTTGCTGCTTGTAGACAAAACAAGAGGATTACTGGTAAAAAAAATATCTTTATCAGTGGATGGACCAAAACTATTGATTTTTAAATAGAATAGCCGTCCCCCACTGAGATTATACAGGAGGGTATGTGCTGGGCAGAACCAAAATGAACAAAATGTTCCAGTTACAAAAAAAAATCTAATTAAATGTACAAGCAATAAAGCACGGGCAAAACAGATACCACCTTTACAGATACACAGGATAGCAATATAGAAATACTGTACAACAAAGTATGAAATTGTTTATTTGTGGGCAAGATGGGGGGGGGGGGGTTCAAATACAAACTACCTAGGAGAGATGGGAGAAAGTTTTTTGTTCCCTTCCCCCTATCAGAGTTATTCAGAGAGGTGAAAACCTTGAGAATTGGCAGTAGAATGAACAATCTAGACCAAATAGCCAATTTGGAAAGTGAGATAAATGGGAAACATTTTCTGGTTTGACTATTTTGACCTAGAATTTTCAATTCTCCAGTCATTCAAGGTTTTCACCTCTTTCTGAATAGCCCTGTAAACCAACCCTTACCAATCCACTAGCGTTCCCCTTGTTTGAAATTGTTTCTCATTAACAAACCACTGCCGCAGACAGAGACACAGACACACGATCGTCATTTATACTGCAGGGCTTTTCTATCTTTATTTATGCTACCAGGCAGCACAGCTCACGCATGTAAGAGAATGACATGCAACTATGGGAAATAACAGGTTGATCTGGAAAAATCCCATTTGGAAGTCTCTCTCCCAGAGACCCCAACTAAGAAAAGAGAATTGTAGTCATCCTGGCTCCAAGGAAATTCCCATCAGGACTTTGGAATAGGCTTGATCTACCATTTTCAGTAGCACGAGAAAGATTGTGGCGGAGAATCCTAGTGTGACTGTACTTGTCAGTCATAATTATTCCAATTTCAAAACAGGTTAGATCTATGGCCGATTCTCATTTAAGGTGGACACACAACTCATGACCACCTATGAGTTCAGATTCCCATCTATCACCGTTTCCCTTCATTCTTTCCATACCAGTGAATGCTATAGGTTTCCGACCGTCCCAAATCACCCCACCTCCACCTTAAACAAGAGATTCTTCCCCACGCGTTCTCTCTAAATACCCTTACCATATGTCCATCGCTTGATCTCTTAGGCTGCGTTCACACAAGTGCATTGAGTGTGTCCGTCGTAGCATTCTGACAGATTGACGGGGAGGACCACACAGTGTCACCTGCGTAATAGTAATACACCAAACGTGTCGGAAATCATCCCTGTCCAAACAGATACAATGGACGCTCGATGGGCCTACAAAGCACGACCCTTCACTAGGAGGCTTGTGCCTTGTAGAGCTGAGCCCACTAACATGCACTCATCGAGGTGGCCACATGGGCATCCGAGCGGAAAGAACACCCATTCTCACAGACGTTCCCGTCTGGTGTGACCGCAGCTTTAAAGATCAAGTTTAAATTTATCCAATTCTTACCTTTTAATTTTCTTGATGACAATGTTTTGTTCTTGCCGTTTACTTTGCACCCGTTATAACTATGTCCCTTTAGGTCATCCTATTATCATACCTATTATTCTTTCTGTATTCTTAGGGGGGGGGGCGGCAACAAGCCAACCCAATTGTTTTACTATTCACTGTTCCATGATACTTTACGACTTCTCTTGCATCTCTCCCGTTTGTCATCTTGTGCTAACCTAGTGCCATTTAGCACTGCAACTACTTTATATTTATTGTACACTTAGGCAAAAAGTTAAATAAAACTTGTATTAAAACACTCCTTCAAACCTAATCCAAAGCATCATTAGAACTATAGTCTAGAAGAGTGGCCGTTCCAAAAGGTGATCACTACGACTCGTCGGCATCTTCCAGCCCGACTTTTCTTTTTTTGCTATGCACTTTGCGACTAACTGAAAGGTGGGGATGAACAGCCAGTGTTTTTACAGCAAACAGAGCTTGACAGGAAAGAATTTTCCCTTGTAGGCATGAGATTTGTGTTTAAATGATTGAGTGCAAGGGGCAGGAGCAGTCAAATCAATCGCTTGACTCTCGGGAAGTCAAAAGTTTATATAGATAAAACAAGAAAGAAGCTTTGTTTCTGTTAAAAGGGACACTACCGCTTACATAAGCTGTAACTAGATTACTTGTGTATTACAAACAAAACCACGTTAAGAAAAAAATATGCATGTGTTTTTATAAGTAATTGCATGTAAAAATGAAAAATAAAACGAGTTATTTGGTCTCCTGATTCCATTTTGTATTTTTCCCATTATGCAATATTTACCAAAATATTACGGAGTTTTACTTTGTGATTGGGCTTTATCGCATACAGTATTTAACAGTTAATGAGGTGGAGGAGGGAATGTTTAGATAAAGGCAGCAGGGGGTGTATTGTTTTGCAGAAATAGGAGAGGACAGCAGAATGAGAGGACAGGGAGCTTAATGACTTCTAATCTACCCCCTGGTGATGTTCTTTGAATACATCCCACATAACAATGATTTGAGTCAGTGATCGACACACAGACTCCATTCTATGGCCAAAGCCACAGGGTGAGGCGCAAATGATGGAAAAATACTGTGGGGGCCAGTTAACACAAAAGATAACAACATAGTACCGGCTGGGTGAAGTAGAGGTATTGTCACTGCTCTGCATGGAGAGAGCCTGTGGAGTCATGGGTTCGATCCCAGCGAGCAACCTCTCCAGTAAGTGTCCTTGGCAAGACACCTAACGGTACATACTCGCCACCCAGGACATACTTGAAAACGAGAGAAATCTTAATGTATCCTTCCTGGTAAAATCCCTTCTCAAAAAAAAAAAAACATGGATGCACCCAGTGACACATAAAATATTTTCTTAACCCGCTGCCGACGCCGGACAGTTCAGAATAGCACGCCCTGCGGCGTTTGATCCTCCCACTGCCTGCCTCCCTTCAAGAAAAAACACACACTTTAACCCTTTAGTGATCACAGCATAATCCCCGTGATCAGCTTGACTACGGCATTCTATATTCTTATTTAAAAATTTTACCATTTTTGTCAGCAGCAGAGTTTAATTTTTTTTACCCCCTTTCTTTGCTACCTGATCACTATTCACAGTATCAATGCTGTACTGTGTCAGTGATCCGTGTGATCAGAGGGCTCTCTGACCAAGCTGACCTTTATATTATATTATATAATATAATATAATATATATATATTAAAAAAAACTTCTAAATGGGGGGTACGGATGAACTCGTAAGACATTGCTGAACACAAATATGTATTTTATTGAAGTAAACGCTAAGCATACTATGTCATTCACGCTTACAATACAATGCAGAACTTTGAAAATAGCTAAATTTCCTATTTTTCCATCGTTTTTAGATTTTTTTCCATATTAAAATAGATTTTATATATAAATCTGATGGAAAATGAAAGCCTATTTACTGTTAAACAAGCGCAGTAAAGAAAAGTTTTTGCACAGAATTGGGTAAATGTTGAATCATGGGAAGCATCAAGAAAATGGAAACCGGAGATAAACTAAATTAATTTTTTACATGCAATTACTTGGCACAAAGAAAAAAACACTGCATCGTGTGTTTTATAAGGTGTTTTTGTTGATAATGCACAAGTAATTTAGATACAGCTTATGAAAGTGGTAAAGTCCCTTTAAGACCCAACTGAAAAAGAAAAAAAATATTAACAGCTTTCACAAAGTCCCTGCAGCACACTTCAACTGGGCACATAAATTTATAAACAAATCTAATTTTATTTATTTTCTGTTGCTTAAAATAATCCCACAATCAGTAGCCATGATTTAAATGTATGTGACTTTTCCCCCTTAGTACTTGATTTATTGGTAAACATTGTGCATGTCTGACAAACCACAGAGCTTGAGAAAAATGGAAATCAATACTTGATATTTGATGTTTACGTGATCTTTAAGTGGTTTGATCGCTGGGTGACCTTGAATGAGCGTTCAGAATATGAGACTGGCTGTTAGGTCTGGTTTCTGGACTGTGAGAAGATATCTGCAATGTCTATTGCTACCAGAAGAAATGCAGCTCTGTTCTAATGGAATCCGTGGGTGAAGTAGAGGAGTTTCCTCCATCCCGCTCAGCATCCTTACCACCTGTGATTTTGAATTTCCTGGCTGCTGGTCACCAGATTGATCACTAGTGACGTCAGCACGCAGACTGCTCTCTGCGTGTGGCCAGCTATTGGGGACCTGGCGACCGGCAGCTGGGAGATTCAAGAATCTCAGCTCTTGGTGACTGAGTGGGGAAGAGGAAAATACTCCAATTTAGCCCGCAAGGTCACCAGATCTGGGGAGCTGGGAGGGGGGGCCGGTCACCCCTCATATCCTGACCACATAACTATAGAGTGGACAGGAGGAGTAGAGTGTCCCTTTAATAAAGAACCTTCAATTATAATGGTCATGGATCTAGATTCCTTATTTGTTCCCCCGCCCTATGCTTTTACTTAAAAATGGATTAGTCCGCTCTCCCTGTCTAGTTTGGCCCAGTCCCATTTCCTGTGCAGCAAAGCCTCACTTCATTGTAATCACTGAGGCTTGGGAGTAGCATCCTGTTTATACTGGGCAAAAGCACGGTTTTTCTTTCCTCCCATTACAAAGCACCACTACAGCGAAGCGCTCTCTATCCACCTTCTTCCCATTACAAAGCATACTTTACCAGAGAAGCTCTCTATCCATCTTCCTCCCATTCCAAGAGAAGCTCTCTCTACCCCCAAGACACCTTTTGTTTGCTGTTACTTTTCAATAAAGTGAAGAAAAATATAAAAGGACTTTGTACTTTCAAAAAGGGGATGAGTTAAGCTATCTGACGTTCACTTCTTGCATATGACCCTGGGGTTCCAGAATTTAAAATCAAATTAAAATGCTGCAAAAAAGAAAAAGGGGTGTGTACTTAACCGCTGAGTACAAATGCATGCGAATAGTTTTTTTAAAAAGGAAAAGCCTGTGGCACAGTTTAAATTATGGAACAAAAATTAATAAATGAATGGAAGGTGTTTATGAGATGAGAAAGGTTGGTTTAATGGGAAGTCTGATGTCAAATACATAGACAGGAATGCTCATGCAGACAGATTTGAGCAGAGTTAACACACACAAATACACACACACGCGTTAAGGACTTTGTGTATATATGCACACAGAACTGAGAATGCACACACACACACAGCACCACCCTATTCCGTAGCAATGTGTCGCAGAGGAGGATTGGAAAAAGAGGACGCGTGTGCCAACAATCTAAAAATTTAACACAAAAAACCCCACCACAAACTGATAGGATAAAATTTGAGTAAAATGCTGCATGTGTGAAACTAGAGACCGGTTCTATGTAAGTACAGATGAGGTGAAGCCACGGTGACTGTCATTAACATCCTGGCACAGCAAATGTATTCTGGAGGACCCGCCAGTGAAACTCTAGCTCATCGCTATAGGTAGCCGCCTGGCTACAAGTCTTGATCTGCACTTGTGACGCAGGATTCAGCACTTTACAAGCATTACCCGACTCCGTTTTCTACTCAATAGTCTGCACCAGGTATTACTTGTGGCTCAGTCACTAATAATGCATGGTGCCTGCTCTGGTATCACCAGCAATACAATCACTCCAGAGCTGCAGAAACACAAACCCAACTGAGATCACTCATCAGGGAACAAAACAAAGTACTTATTGCCCACTATCCGTTTCAGAAACTGCAGATGTCCATGCACGCGTTAAGCATCGAACCAGAAACATTTACAATGGAAAAAAAGGAGAGAAAAACCCCGCAAACATGAAGTCATATTTAATAGAATTTAAAACAAAGACGAAAATCTATACACTGAAAGGCTGTATTTCCCTCAGACAAAAGCTGGGCCACACAGATCTACACGGTGCTGTGTATACAACTCTGGAACAAGCACGGGCACATGTCGGGGGTGGTGGGGGCGCGCTGCGGAGAGACTCCCACTTCAGGGGGCCCACTGTGTTAAAAGTAGCAGAGGACTAAAATGAACCCGTCTGGGAGCCCGCCGCACCCCTCCTATGGCACGATTGCAGAGTAAATACTCTGAAGCTGGGAGATTACAATAATCCACGCTGCTCGATGTGCGCTGACCGCAGAAACCAACCAGGTGCGCTGTAATACGGGAGGGCCACATCCTGTCGCGCCAGGATCGTTTAACCCCCTTGGCATGTCTAAGAGGTGCACATCACATATGTGGGTATACCTATTCACCCGTATACGCCAAAAGGTCAGCAACCTTGGCCCTCCAGATTTGTTGGAACTACACTTCCCATGAGACTCTGCCAACCTAATGAGTATGTGGTGCCGCTGAGCTTGCTGGAGTTACACAATGAAGGGAAATCGAACACAACCTGACAGACCGGACCCATTCAATACTACAGGTATTGCAAGCTCTGCAGAAACAAAAAACATCTACATAAACCACGGACAGCCGGATTCCTTCACATCCTTTGAGCAGCAAAACGCACCGGTGTAATATTAGTCAACGTTGTGTCTGTAGGTAAACAAAACACATTTTTTATCTAATGGAGTGTCTGCGCGCTATGAGAATATTCCTGGATTCCCAAACCAGGGGGAGAATGGTTAAAATTCTTGTTTTTCAGACTGCGGCGCATGTGTGTAGTACTGGTGTGTGACTGGGAGAGGGCGGATAGTGATGCAGGCTTGGCACCACGATACGGTATAGCAAGAATATAGCACAGCGACGCACTGGGGGTATGAGGGGAGTGGGTAGAGTGCTTTATTCGTGACGCGAAGTGCGCAGGGATCATCTGTCTGGAATTTGTTGTAAAGGGGATTAGTGCCCTGCAGTCCATGGTCTGCATCTTGGTGAGAGGCAGGATGACTGACCGGAGCTACAGCCAATGAGAGAGTGGGATGGCACAAGAAGTGTAGAACACCCATGCCAGCCAATCAGCTCTGGGGTAGGAGGGGCCTCGTGATTGATGTGTTATTCGGAGCAGAAAGGAGTAAAACAACCCCTTTATTGTAGCAGGGAAGAGCGTGCGCGTGCATGGGGTTAACCCTTTCCAGCCCGGGAGAGAGCCATCCATTTAAGCATGAAGACAAAGGAACATGCACAGGGCGTATTGAGCATCACAACAACAGCATAGGACTTACCCATAGACCCAATTATAAAAATGTAAGGAATTCAAGTGTATGCATTCTCACAGGACAAATTGCTTTGATTGAATATTTATTACAAACTCCACATATGCATCATGTTTGTCACCTGTACAGTACAGGTCATATATATTCATCATTCTGATCATTTGTTATAGCTCCAGCACAGCATCAGATATATATATATATATATATATTCACACCCTTAAGTGTTGGAGGGCAAAAGGTGAGATTAAAAGCCTCCACACAGCAAATAATCAACTTTATCATTCCAGCAGTCATTCACACATCCCAACAATTCAGAGAATTGCTTCACATAGCTCATATGCTACATTCCCCATATGCAGCAAGGAACGCTGGGTAAAACATGCAAATGAGGTTTGCAATTTACCAGTTTTTTGCATCCTGGGTCTGTTTTAATACAGAATCCTTCTCGTCAGTGCCAGGCCAAACAACCTAGTATGGCATGGCACTGGTAAGAGGATTCTGTGTTAACCCCTTAAGGACGGGAGTAATTTTACAACTTCGACGCTATTTCGGGAGTAGAAGTTTGCTGAGCTCATTTTGACCATTTTTAAAAACGCGGTTTTAAGTCACGTATTATTATACCACCCAGGCAAATTATATATTGTTCCTTCAGGCAGACTGTGAAGATTAATAATATATCATTATTATATGTATAGGTCATGCCCTGCCAAAATGCTATAACAAAAAATGTCTAATTTTTTTTTAAAAAAATGGAATTTTCAATAAAATGTCAATCATCCACACTGTGTAAAGTATTTATTTTTTTATTTTATTATCTGAGCCTTTGTGGTCATATGCTATGGGGTAGAGTTGTTAAAAAAAAAATTAGAACGGGGAACCCATTTTTTTTGGGGAGAAACTGCGTGATTTTAGCTAACCCCCCCCCCCCCCGCCCCAAAAAAAAAATCATTAGTGAAGCCTCATTGTTCACATTATAACAATTTTTACCATTGCTCCGTTACGCTCGTACATTTCATATGCCATTGATCAGCAAATTCCATCAGAACATCGGATATCAGCACATCTGATAAAGAAATACATAAACTAACCCCCACAAATCACAGCTCTAGAGAACAGCCAGTCCAATCTGCTAGCCGTTTAACATATATTGCCATGATTCCCTGTGATGGCAATCCAGGGGTTAAGAAATCCAGATGCTAATGACCTATCACAACAGCTGTAAGAGAGTCTCCCAGCAGAGGTGGTACATACGGACACAGCAGAGGAGATTGAGAATGCTTGGGGCAAAGGACTTATCCTTGTTTTTAGATAGAGAGGTATTACTGCCCCTGTGAGGTCAGCAAAAGCCCCAACATGTCAGGAATCTCGGACACATTGTGTCACTGCCAGACACCAGCTTGTTTAGAGAGCCCAGCGCCCAGTCTGCTCCACAAAACCAGCTTTCACGTTGTCCCTTTTATGTTTTTCCTCCCTCTTCATATGAATAAACCCAACCTCTCGCACTTTGCTATATAATGAGGGAGAATTGGAAGAGATACTGCTAAACCTCATTGGATAAGCATCAAGCATCCATTCCACATAAACCAGGGAAAAATAAAATATTAAGCAAAACAATTCAACGGATTTTTTCTTCTTTCTGCTGGAAAGAACACCATATATTATTATCATCATTATTTACTAAGTGCCAACACATTCCGCAGCGCTGTACAAGGTGTAATGGGTAAAGACAGGACAATACTACAATACATACAGGAGACAGGTCAGTATTGCTGCCTGGATACAGGAGGATATGAGGACCCTATTCACATGGGAAGTTACAATCTAGATGGGTGAGGGGATTAGAAACAGGAGGGGGGACTGCAGTGATGAGTTAATGCAGGGAGAGGTGAGGACTGCTTTTGGGTTGGTTGGATGTCTTGTTACGGAGTCTGGTGGTAGACTTCCTTAAATAGAAGGGTCTTTAGGGAGCGTTTAAATTAAGCCAGATTTGGGGACAGTCTGATATTGCGAGGAAGCGCATTCCACAGAGCGCGCTCCATATAGAGTAGAGACAAATGTTTTTAGCTTAAAGAGGGACACTCTAGTCACCAGACCAGGTAAATTAATAGCTGTGATATGGTCTGTGCCCCTCTTCCCCCCCTCCCCCGTGCTGTCCCTGGACGCTATGAGAGCCTTGCAAACCAGATGTTTCCTTGACACCCTGAAGGCTGTCACGTGGCTCCTACTGGACAGCCTTCCAGAAATTAGTTCAGTGAGTGTTATTTCACTGATGCTCCTCTCCCCCCTTTTTTCAGATCTTTGTCAAATCTGCACTGAGGATACAGTCATTCCAGAGTGTCAGCTCTTCGTACAAGCACATGCTCTGCAGACTGGTCACCCTGAATGAGAATTTGTAGGGAACATCAACATGTGTATGGCTATATAGATAGCCAGTATTAATTGCTGAATACTTTTCCTCAAAGACTTTAGCCACAAAAAAAATTTGGTTGACAAACTGACGGCTCAGGCCGGCGTCAGACGAACGCAGTGATCACGTCTGTGTTGTCACACAGTTTAACTTCTGTCATACCATAGAATCATGATCAATAGAGACCCACACACGAAGTACGTACGCACAAGGCAAACGGACACAAGTTAGGCAAGAACGTAAAACCGCTAGACGAACGCTCAGAGTGCGCCACGTCCGCGTAGAGTTCTGTGTGAGTGATGAGATGTCAGACGCAGCGCATTTGCGACGTCCAGCACCTTGACGCACAAAACGGCTTTTCTTATCCTTTTCAAATTTTTAGCATTTTTCATAGAAAAGAAAAAGGAAAAAAATGTTAATATGTCCGTCAACAAAAACGGATCGCGTGGTGTCTACAGTATCTTCCGTCAGTACGTCTGACAGTTATGCACGCAGAGTGCACTCAGACTGCATTCATCTGACAGCCTAAAACCACAATGAGAATCCATTGACATTTTAGTCTACCAATAAAACCTACAATAAAATGTTAGGGAGGGGCTACTCTGAAAGATCCAATCAGAACTAATCTAAAGTAACAAAGAACTGATGAATTTTCTATGTACAAGTAAGAGGTTTACTCAGGAGTATATAAGGAGTTTGGAGAAATACTTAAATAATTTGGTACACCATGAACCCATTAGATTTTAATTGACTAAATCTACTCTAGGTGTAGTCAAGAAACCTTGCGACATTTAGTGTAATATTTTAGTCGTCTGAATTGTTTTAGTCATTGAAGAAGATACTAAAGACTAAAATATGACCAAAATTAAAGGTCATTGCATTGAGAAGACCGACTAAAACTAGGATGAAATTTACTGCCAAAATTAACATTGCAGATAGCTGTATTACTGGTATGTTGGAGTTTCTTTGCCGCCTAGTTAGTGGATACAAGTACATTTCCCATGACACTTTGCTGGATGTAAAAACACTTATTTCACCGAATCACCAGGCGCTGCGAGTAACCTCTGGTTTTAGGTTCATATAGGCATGACTGCAATCCTAGGGCACTCTTTAACCCCTTCACTACTGATAGAGATATCTCTAGCTTCAAAAGGCACCATCTGGTGCCCTGATAGCGAGATATCTCAATTAGGGATGGGCCGAACACCCCCGTGTTCGGTTCGCATTCGAACATCGGAAAAGGTTCGAACTCAAAACACAATGCGAACACAATGCAAGTAAATGGGGCTCAAAAGTTCGAAAATTAAGGTCCCCTCCAAGAGGGCATTTATGGAAGATATTGGCCATAAAATGTGTATGGTGGTCCGGGTACTGCCCTGGGGGACAGGAAACAATGAATTTTTTTTTATTTTTTAAATACGTTTTTAACCCCTTTCACTGCTGAGTGCTGAGCCATTTCACCGCTGTGCGCGGAGCTCATTTTTAAATGCGATTTGAAGCCATGTGAAATGTTTGACCAACAAGGGGCCATATTACATTCTTGTTGCTAATGGTAGCGCTCACTTGCGTGAGCACCAACGTCAGCTGCGGTATCTACCGCATATTACAATACAAACGGGTTAAGTAACCCGTTTGCGTTTGGTACCTTGCGCTTTTCAGCGCGAGGTTACTGTACTTTGTGTTCCCTATATTTACCATGGGGAGGGCAAAGTGTTAATCAACGTTAGTATTACAATCTACTAGCGCTGGTTAGCAAAATGTTAACCACAGCCAGGATTTGGTGTTAATGGATTCTGCAGAAGGCGGAATCCGTTAACACCAGCCTAAAAATAAAAAAAGATTAAGATACTATAGATTTATTATTATATTCTGCAGTAAAGAGTCTATTTTTAGATTTTTTTTAGGATCTTTTAAGCATTTTTTGGTAAACTTTTTTTGCGAACTTTCCACAAACATCGCAAAAAGTTCGAAGTTAGCAAACTTTCGAACCGCCGATGTTCGAATCGAACTTCGATCAGATTCGAACCGGCAGCCCATCCCTAATCTCAATATGCTGATCTGCAGCCCGAAAGCAAATTAAATTAATTTGCTGCAAACAAATTTCATTAGCTTTTGGGCTGCAGAAGGTGCCCCTAAAGTTTTAGCCCTGTGGGTATAATGCCCAAAGACCTAAAACTGTAAAATCGGCTGCTCAAAGCTCGGAAATATCGGGCTCTCAGTAGCTATCAGCAGCCAATGCAGGTGAAATAGAAGAAAATAGATCTGCTGTTTAAACCTCCAACTCAATTCGGCAGAAGATCATCTACTGGCCAAATACTGTAGATACTCAAGTATAAGGCTAGATTTTGGTGACAAAAATTTACCTTAAATTTGGAGGGGTCGCGTTATAGTCGAGACATCTGCAGCGCGAATGAGGGCTCCCTGATGCTTGCAAACACTTCAGGAACTCCCGGATTCAGGAGAGGTGGGATCATCACTGCTAGAGGGCATGCTCGGTTTAAGCCAATCTTTCACCTCTCTCGCCTCCGCCGGCCATCTAAATCGCTAGTAAAGAAGACGGCTTCATACTTCGTAACAACTGCAATCATTCTAGAGCAGAGCACCCTGGCTTGAGGGGTAGCCTGTGTTAAGAGATCCTGGAAGGATCTTAATTCTTCACTGGTACAGTAAAATTTTGCTCCTCTCGTAATATTCGAGTCTTGAGTATTCTCTCATTTCCATAATAAATCTCTATCCATCGCGTTATATTCGGGTCGCGCTATACTCGAGTATCTACGGTAGGTAATACTGTACAATTTATAAAGTGATTTTTCAAAAAAACACTTGTTTTTGACAATTTTTTTTACTAAAATCACTTGGTAGTGAAGGGGTTAAATGAAAGGGTAAGTGGCAGGCTTAATGATTTTTCATTTGAACTGAAAAAGACTTCCAGTAACTACACGTGCTTTAAAAATAAACACAGGTAAGAGTTGGAGCACAAACCACCCATCCATCATTACAGTTAATTATAGCTGCATAGGCTGCAGTGCTGTACAAAAATAAGTCATTTCTAACAAAACCAGTTCAGGGCACAGAAACAAAAAGGTAAGGAGGAATCAAAATGAGCATGTAAGGATTACAGCCCCCCCCCCCAACATTTGTCTCCTGCTCCGCAAAACGTTCTATGGGTCCATCAGCTCCTTTCTTGGCCAAATGAGACCCTTTCAAGTAGGTTTAGTTCCTGAAAACTCTATATATGAATCACCAATCTGTGGAAACTGTCTGCATTGGCCCTCCCTGAAATAATCACTTTTAGGTTATTTTTTGTTAATAATGCCAATAAAAGTAACAATAGGCAAAAAGCAAAACTAGAGAACAGCCGAAGTTTACGCAGTGTTCCGAAAAATGATGGTACCTTTGTACAGAACTGTTCACAGCTTGTTTCAGATTTGTTTTCACTGTCTGTTTCCCGCTCTTAGATTGTAAGCTCTTGAGCAGGGTCCTCCCTCCTGTTCCGTGTGTGTGTAACCTGTATGTATATTTGTTATTCTGTCTCTATTATGCAGCGCTGAGGGATTTATTGGCGCTTTATAAATACTTGTAACTGTAACCGTAGTTGCACCAATGTGGATTTTTAGCTTTGAAAACAACAACTGAACATCAGCGGTTAGTGAATTTCCCCTATAGTGTCAACCTTCTAAAAAAATACAACAAAAAGCCATAAACTTTCCCGGTAGAAATTAAAATGACACTTTACAGTCAATCTTTTCTGTAGAATCTATTCACCAAGCACCGAACAGTGAATTTCACCGATCGGTGCAATTTCGGGGCAGTTAGTCTATCCATTAAGCTATTGAGACGCCAAGTACAGGTGAATTGACAGCAAAACACGTTGCAGTTCGGTGATCTTCGGCAGCAGCGAAATTGTCCCATAGGAGATGTAATGGTTCGTTTCACAGAACGTCAAACTGCACTGACGTGGGCAAAGTGACCTGATTTTCGGTGTTTCAGTTCAACAGGCAAATCCCATAGGTTTCAAAGTTAGTTAAAAAAAAAAGTTTTTTTTTCCTTTTTCTGAAAAAAGCCATTTTTTTTTAGAACACCTTTTTGTATTTCTTACTTTAGGCAAAATTTTTGTTTTCCAATTTTTACCTTTTATATTAATTTAAAACATTTTAAACGCATTTTTATTGCTTTAAACCCCTATTAGAAGTGTTTTTTGCAGTTTGGTGGAATTCGCCAAGGCCACTTCGGCACTCTATGGTGATGTTCAACTTATTCAGGAGGCTTCGGCGACACTACGGTGACCATCCAGTGAATAGTGCTTCACCGTACGGTCCGAAAAAAAATTCTGTGCTTAGTGAATAGACTCTTAAGTGCAAAGAATGAATATGTAAGCTTCTTGCAATAAAATCTGACTTTTTTCTTAGTTGAGGGCCACCCTTGTGGATGGCAGAGGGAACAGGGCGGATGTGTTTTCCTCCAGCAGCTCCATTTTCTATCTCTAGGGATAACAGCAGCTCTGGTTCTTCCATGTTGTTGCTCAGATCAAACACGGTGTGACGGCTGCAGATATATTGCTTCCTTGTGTCAATGGAAGCCAGAATAGTCTGCAGTGCTCACAAAAGATAATGGAGGATCCACAACAGTTTGAGTTTTCTCCAAAGTGGCTGATCCTCAGATGACATGCAGATAAAGAGGAATGAGACAGCACTCGTTGGGTCCAAGGAGGTGCTTTAATTTAATGGGTCGACGTCGACAGCAGCAACGTTTCAACACCACCAGGTTTGATAAAAGCCCAGTGGTGCTGAAGCGTCGCTGCTGTTGGCATTTATTCCATAACTTAAAAGCACACGTATTTGGACCAGATGAGTGCTGGCTCCTCCCCTCCCCAATTATCTGCGGTGCCTGCCCGAGGAGCGAGCGCTTCCTGTCCTGAAAGTCTGTACTCGTTTTAATTGAGCTATAAAAGAGCGTTGAGTAACAATATGTGGCTTAGGCAACAGGAATGAGTTTAAGAACGCGTACAAGATCATATGTGCATGATTAAATAGGATAAAAATAGTCTCAGAGAAAATGTGACTTTATGTTTTATACGGCAGTCAATGCACTAAGCTTTACATTGACGAGGGACCGGTCACGCAGGGCTTCACGCTTTTCAAGCTCTTTGTTGTATTAGCAAAACGGGTACCAAACGTGCAGCGTTTCTAAACAGAGTGGCATTAGCCACCTGCTAAACAGATCTGTGCCAAAACCAGATCCTCAGTGCTAAGGATTGATTGACAAGAGAGCAAGAAAGCCTCCTGTTTAGATTATGTTCTCTTGCTCCCCCTGCTGGTTAGGCAATGGCTTCACTATTGAAAATGGACCTGCAAAAGTTGCACCAAATAAAATATAGAAACAATCCACAGCAAAAAAATAAAAAAGGACCAATTCGGAGACAGCAGAAGATGACGTTTGGATCCACTGAAAATACTTCCGGTGGAAGCTTTAAGGTTAGAATTAACCCTAACATTCTGCTCTATATTTAGGCAACAGACTCTGTCCCTTCTTTTAACACCCATGTCAAAAGAAGGAGCAGAATCTGTTACCTAAACATAAAGCAGAACTATTGGGTTAGAGTTTACTCTAAAACAAACAACCTGTAGTCTAATTTCTAACGCTAACCCCAATCCTAATGCACAACTCAAAGCATAATTTCTATCCCCTAGAAACCAAGTCAGGAGCAATGGAAAATGTTTGACGGTCGAATTTAGAGGTGTAAAAATCTGACACACCCAACTGGAGCAGGTGTCATTTTCTGAAATGCTAGTATGTGAGTGACAGCCCCCCCCCCCATCATTCCTGTAGGCCAGTGCTGCAAACTCATTGGCCAGCAGACATTGCTACCTACAAATGCCAGAATTCTTTCAATCCGAAAGATAGCCAGAAGGATGGGAGTTCTGGTTCGGAAACATCTGCGGGGGCCGGAGTTGACGGCCCGCCTATAGCAACCTCAAGCAAGAGGAGTTTTCCAAGCAGAGCCACCCGTATTGGAGATCTGCCGGGTGACGAAGCCCTTTAGCAGGAGCTGTAAGATCTCCTTAAGAATTGCCATGTCACTGATCTTGAACAGTCATATTTTATTCATGGCGTAATGAGACATCACCTGATGCTCACATCCTCCCTTCCCAGGACTGTGTCACTTTAATACATAGGACTCTTCTCTGACAGGATTTAATGTGTGATAACGCGCACTTCTAACACAATTAACAGCAACCGCTTAACAAACAAGTCCGTGATCCCAACACCTTCCTGGTGTTTGAATGTGGTCTCTGGCCAAGTCTCCTGTTTATTCAGGCTTAATAAATGCCACTGTTTGCCATTGCAGGAGTCACCCAATCTATTGCCGCAAACAGAGACAGAAAATGGATTTCTGATTAATGTTTAATCATAGCCAAACAGACCCATCTGTGAGGAAGCCCAGGTTTGTGGGAATGTGCCTGTTATCACTCGGATAGCTTTAGTGCTAACAGCAGGGAGGGAGGGATGGGCAGGTGATCGACACACACACACACACACACTGAATACACAAGGGAACCCAGATACAATGCACACCTGACAGGCACCACGCACACCTAACAGGCACCACGCGGCACGCATTAAATTAACTCCTCAAGGAGTAAAATTAGCACGCTGGATATTTAGAAGAAAACACAGGACCTCAAAGGAGTAGGAAACAAAAACATTGTCTCTAAAGAGAAAGAAGTTTAATAAAGTGGTCATCCTGGCAATAAATTAAACACGTACACTGACTATTTTGCCTCTGCAACATAGCTGAGAACGGGGTCAGCAAAAGTGACCCTCCAGATGTTTTGGAACTACGTCTACCATGATGCTCAACCACACATTAGGCTAGCTGAGCCTCATGGGAAATACACTTCAAAACATCTGGAGGGCCAAAGATGCTGACCCTTGCTCTATGTTCTTAGACTGTAAGCTCTTGAGCAGGGTCCTCCCTCCTACTGTTCTGTGTGTTTAACCTGTATGTATATGGTTATTCCTTGTTACCCATAGTACAGCGCTACGGAACCTGTTAGCACTTTGTAAAAACTTGTAACTGTTATGTTGAAGGGGCAACATAGTCCATGTAAGCATTTTTTTTTAGACATTCTTTAAAAACAAAAAAAAGAACCTAGTTCTCTGGGTGAGAGCAGCAATAAAAGACACTTTGCCAGGTTAGGCCGGGGTCAGACTAGTGTTTTTAAGAGTGGAAGTAATGTCCGTGAGAGTGGACGTTCCTTCCACTGACGCCCATGTGGCCACCTCGCTTAGCGCAGATAGTGTGCTCAGCGCTGCAAGACTTGATTCTCCTACGGAGGATCGCACGTCGCAGCCCTGAACGCACGTCGTAGCACTTCGACGGGGGAGGTTTTTGGCACGGTCGTAGCACGTGCTACAGCATGTTGCCGGCCCCAGTCGAAGCATCACAACGCTGCGACTGACGCTGGGTGGCACGTCAGTACGGGCACACATAGCCAGCACCCGCTTTCACCTGCAAAGATGTGAAAATCTCCATTTGCCCTTGAAACCAATTAATCAAAACGATGCATGGGGCGTCCCAGTCCTTGCAGCACAAGGTGCCGTCTCCCCCATATTGAATGCTGGCTTTACATTACAAATATATCAACTATGAAGAGGCAATGCTCAAGTGGAACTACAGCTCCCACAATGCTCAACACAGTAACAGTGAGTTTCACAGGTGTACAACACAGTAGCACAGCAACACCTGCAGAACTACAACTCCCATGAGGAATCACCACCCAGGACAGTAGACTGTTCCATAGCTCTGCTGGTTCTACATGTCTGCTTGGAGGTGACAGTAAAAGCGCAATGTTTACAGCAAATCGTTAAATCATTTGTAAACAGAGTAAAAAGATGGCTGCTGGTTTTGCCCCAGTGCTGGCTGAGGGTACCGCCGAGCTAGTAATAGATTATCTGCGATCCCTGTACCATCAACTTCTCCATTGTCAAACTTCACGACAATAATGTGAACTTGCGCTGAACCACAGCCTGAACAGGGCAGCTGCTGCTGCCGCCCACAGAAAGGGGGGGGGGTGGTCTTTGTCCATGTATATATTTTTTTAATCCACCCATCGTTTTATCCATTCAAGGCAATTTATTTTTTCCACCCATGCCGACGAAAACCTTTTTAAATTCATTATCGCACAGAGGAAGATTTTCCACTCCCCTGCTATTTACAGAGTTTAACAGGGGAGCAAATGGCAATTCAGGACACTGCTGGATTAAAGAGGCGAGCGGGAGAGGCTGCCATTCACATTTCTTTTCATACTTTTGGAAAGAAAATATAATTTTTTGAATCTAGAAGACAAAGAAACAAAAACAGGCAAGTGTACCCACCACCGTCAATCTAGAATGTCAATAAAGCTCTTGAAAATTACAAAAAAAAAGGGCAAACATAATTCACAGGCAATGCATGAATGTTAAGAGTAAACAGCGCATAGAGGGATCTGATAACTTTATATAAATATATACGGGGCCATTATAAACGTTGTCTGGAAACCTGTTCATTAATAGGACTATACACAGGACACGGGGTCACCCATTTAGACTGGACGAAAGGAAATTCAGCCTAAAGCATAGGAAGGGTTATTTCACGGTGAGAACAATAAAGCTGTGGAATTCTCTGCCTGCTGAGGTGGTTGGGTCAGAGACTGTACAGTCTTTTTGAAAAAAAGACTGGATGACGTCTTGTACACACGGAATATTAAGGCTAGGGTCAGACGAACGCATTTTTCACGTTGTCCGTGAAAAAGTGCGTTCGAACGAATGGACGTATTTTTTCACGGAATACGCGATAGCGGTCATACGATGCGCATTTTCGTCCGTGATTTTGTACGGATCATCAATAAAACCCTTTTGCGTCTGGACGTTATGTTGGCCGGACGTGTGCAGCGTCTGACGTCTGCCAATCACGCAAACACGCCGCTATGCGGCCACAGCGCACTCTGTACGTCAGTAGTAGCGGTTTGGCGTTCTCAAAAAAATGCGTTCGTTGGCCACTTGCGTTGCACGGACGAACGTTCGTGCGGCCGTTCGTCGTATGTTCCCCGGCATTGGACGTCATTTGCTGCTAGCACGGCCGTGATTTCGTGCGGCTAAACGCACGTGAAAAATGCGTTCATCTGACCCTAGCCTTAGGGTTATAATACTTAAAATGTGGGTAAAAGCTTCTTGATCCAAGGAGAAATCTGACGCCATCCTGGCGTCAAGGAATTTTTCCCCAGGGTGTTGCATATTGGCGAGCACTACAGACTTGGTTTTTTGCCTTCTTTTGGATCAGCTGCACTAGGTGATGTGGGAAATGCTGAACCCGATGACACAGCCGTTTCTGCATTTTCTTTAAAGGACCAAGATGCCTAGACCAGGAAGTGGCTCAGCCAATGAGGATGCCTCCATTCTTTGCATTTTGAACATTAACCCAGGTAACCACAAACCACTACGAAAACTGATAAATTTGTTAAGTCCTCCTGCATTAGATCATGCCAGCAAGGAACTAAAGTGCAATCCCGCTCACTCACCTGCCTGGTGGCATCATTGCAGGTTTCCTATATAGCCTGGTTCTTTCGAGCTCACCTGACAAGTAGCCAACGGTACCCGACTGGAGCCAAGGTCTGTGCCTAAGTGACCACCACTTTGAAGGCACATGCACTTTAAATTCTGCGGAGCTCAGATCTTGGCAGGCCTGGGAAAATAAACACCATACGCCTGTGGCAGTCTTATTGAAGGCTCATTTCATAGGATCAAATGAACTAATGCAATTAGCCAGGTTGGAGCAAAGGTGCCCAGGGTTTTTTTTTTTTTTTTTTTTAAATGGGACAGTGACTAGACCTGAAATAGCCCCGCTTAGAATTGGTTCATGGAGGAGCTTGACAAAGCGATATTAACGTCAGGAGCCAGAGAAAAAAAAAAAAAAAAAAAAAAAAGAGTCCAATGTAAAATGCGAAGATCCCACGCTACCTTGCCTGAACATAGTATGTAAATAAAGCTATTGTTGCCATTATTGTCATGCACTATGGGCACAATACAAGAACTTGGAAGGCTAGAAGAAATAATGCATCTCCTTTTGCGACACCTTTTTAGGCTGGCGTCAGACGAGCGCACTACGTGCGCCCGTACTGACGTGTCTTCTGGCATCCATCGCAGCATTGAGATGCTGCGACGGGCCAGGCTACACGCTGTTGCGCGTGTACGAATTGCGTGCACAACAGCAGCCGTGCTATAGCCCTCTCCATCAAAGCGCTAGGACGAGCGTTGCCAGAGCTGCAAAGCACGATCCTCCATAGGAGGATCGAGCCTTGCAGCGCGGAGCGCACTAAGTGTGCTCCGTGAGGTGGCCAGATGGACGTCGAGTGGAAGGAACGTCTACCCTCACAGACTTTCCTTCTGCTCTTCAAATACGCTCATCTGACGCCAGCCTTAAAGGAGGTGCAAGGAGACTAGAAGGCTGCTGGCATGTAGCTATGCAAGGACCATATGCGGGTACGGTACGCAAGACCACAATATAAAATGTATCAAAAGCAGGAGCCTGGCAACTGCAGAGGTTTATGTACTTAATCCTATTTATTAAAAATTCCCTTGTGCTTCAATGGAAAGGTAATTAAAGTACTGCAGGGCCAAGGGTAGCATTGTATCGTCTCCAAGGTTAACATTTGGTGCCCACCATCCTCTAGGTATTATTGTCATCATTTATAGTTTTAACAATACAAGTATTTTCCCATTGAAGAAAACCCCAACATGCCATGGAAAGTTAAACGTATCTCTGACTACCTCACTGGCGCACCAGAACAAAATAACCCGACCCCAGAAATCAGAACTATAAGTGAAGTCAAACGGAGCATCGGAGCGCCAGGGAGGACAGAATGCTGCTCAAAAGGTCTTCAAGTCTCTGAACAAATTGGGAAGTAAATTCACTATTTACACCACCCAAAGGCTTAGTTTGTCAGGGATCCTGAGACCCTGGTCATTAAATGTCTGTGTTACAGGACCTATTTGGGCAGATCCAGTATTTCACTTTGTATAAAACTAAAAATAAATAAAATATATATATATATATATATATATATATATATTTTTTATTTATTAATTTTAAGTTATTGCCATAACATGGAGGCTCGGGTCAGACGAGCGCAGTGATCACGTCCGTGGTAGCATACAATTATGATCCAGAGACCCACACACGAAGTACGTCCGCACAGAAGTGCGGACGCACAACGGACACGGCAAACGGACGCAACTTAGGCAAGAACGTAAAACCGCTAGAACGGACACACAGAGTGCGCTGCGTCTGCAACGTCCGCGTAGCTTTGTGTGAGTGATAGAACGTAGTCAGACGGACTGCATTTTTGACGTCCAGCATTTTTGACGGACAAAATGGTTTTTCATATTAATTTTATTTCCCATCATCATCAGTCAAAAAAAGTCAGTCACAAACACTGACCATGTGGCCACTACCTTGTCGTCAGTCAAAGTACGTCCGTTGTGCACGGGCGTACAGTCCGTAGAAATCGCGCTCGTCTGACTCTAGCCTTAAATCATGCAATTTGATTACACAACATGTTGCTTTCAGCCCTGTGTTCCGTATGCGCCCGCAGACCGGGGTCACTGCGTCACCCCTCAAACTCCAATATGCACTTCCAGCACCTTCTGATGTACAGATTAAGCACTTAACCACCCTGACGACACAGATAAAAGTATTAGGAACATGGGAATTTTTCAGACGGGAGAAGAGCAGGCTTTAGCGCCAGACAGGTGAGGGAGCCGTGTAGCATTATATCACCGAGCATCCGGCTCCTCACAGCTCTGTAGAACAAGGCAAGGAGACAGCGAGGAAGTGATTTCACAGAGAGCTCAATCCCATCCGAATCAAGCTGACACCAACATCCTCTCTAATTCTTCCGGAGGAACTCGCACCATAATCCACATAATGACAGGTTATTAGGGGGTGGGCGGGTGGGGGGAGGAATTCCACGCACATGAACCCTTCCCTGGCTACCAGACACCTGGAATTCAACAGACCCCTTATTGTTACCCACCAAACGTGAGAACAACAGGCATGCCGAAATCACACAGGTTTACATCAGGCCATGCAGGGACAGCGTGGCGGGGAGCGACCGTACAGGGGGAAAACTGCTGGAATTAACTGTTCTACTGCCGACTCCGAAACAACGGATAAAAGGGTTTATTATTCTTTCACGGGGTACAATGTTAAGTGCAGTTTACTGGAAAGTGTTTCGTAGCAATAAAGAAAAATCAGACTTCACGCAGCAGTAACCTTTTAACAATGTTTACTATACACTCGTGCTTGTGTAGAAAACATTGTCTCCTCTGCTCTGGGAAGACTAGTCACATCGCACGTGGTTGTAAACTTTGTCTCGGCTGTAAAATGTGGTTTATACCTAGGAGATGATCGCCCGGTTACTAGACTCGCTGACCAGCCATTGTCAATACCCAAGCGAGGATTAGGATTGAACCTAAACATTGTGCAGTATAGCTGTAAACATTATACAGTGTGCACAGCTGCGTGCAGAATAAAGGTGCAGTGAATATGCATTCCCCCTGCCTCCTCTTCAAAGCAAAGACCGTGCATTCCCCCTCAAGAGAAAAGGATTGATTAGCAGGAGTCAACATGCCAGCAATGTAGCCATAGTGTCAGAGATTGTCTACTTAGTATTGGGGATCAGAGTTGAGCGTATATAGGCAAATTAACACCTCCAAAACAAGGAGGGAGGAGTAGAAATATATATATATATATATATATATATACACTTTTTTTGAGAGAGGATTTTACCAGGAAGGATACATTGAGATTTCTCTCATTTTCAAGTATGTCCTGGGTGGTGAGTATGTACCGTTAGGTGTCTTGCCCAAGGACACATACTGGAGAGGTGCGTACAAATACAGAACAGCGCTGTCCTAGGAGTGGCTTTGACCAGTTGCATAAACCTTATCTCTGCTAAAAAAGCCATAGTTTGGCATAGCATTGATTTTAGGGCTCTGTGTAATAACAGACCCTGGATGCATAAAAATGAGACCGGTTATTTGCATATCCTACCCAGAATTCCTTGCTCCATATGGGGAATGTGGCACAGGAGCTCTGGGATGCAATTCTTTGAATTGCTGTGATGGTCAAGTGGCTTCTTAATAATAAAACACACATATATATATTATATATAATATATATATATAATGTATTATATCTTGGGTTGAACAACTAATCGATTAATTGACACACTAATCAATAATGAAAAATAGTTGTCAACTACTCTCATTAATCGACAACTGATTAATCGATTTGTGTACACAGTTTAGAGCCTGACTGAGTTAACGGTTATAACCTCAGACTCTGCTTCGGAGCTGATTGCAGAAGACGTGTCGCTGCTTTACTCGGCATCATTTAGTTCTAGGCTTATGTCAGACATAACAAGTTTGTTTTTATTCCGTTTACAACTCTAGCAGCGTTAGAACATGAACCCTGGGATACTGCCACTAGGTATGGGCACTGTACCGCTGGTGTGTTATACTTACTTTAAGCTGGAGTTCTGTTGCCACCACTCTCTCTATTTGGTCTGTAGTTGCCATTCTCTCCCTTTGGTCCGGTGCCTTTCCACAAACTCCCTCCCACACTCAGGTCTGGTCTTCTGCCCAAACCCCGTCCCTCTCATACTTTGGTCAAGTCACTTGCCCAAACTCCCACCTCCAGACACTCCTCCCCGTACAGTTTGTTCGCGAAATTATTGTAAAAGGGACTCTCTACACACCCTGACCACTTTAGCTTACTAAAGTGGTGAGGCTGCATGGAGTGCCTCTCTTCTCACCCTGCTTTTGTGCTGAAATCATGTCTGAGCGTGGTATCGGTGTTCGTTTGGAGAGGAAGCAGACATGGACTTAAAGGGACACTCTAGGCAACATGACCACCTAAGCTATTTTAGGTGGTCATGAGGCCTGGAGTATTCCCTTGCCTGTCCCTCCTGCCTCCGCTCAGCCGATCATTAGGAAAGGCAGAAAACAGCTGAGAGAGGCGGAGAACTTTACTCCGCCCTCCAGCTGTCAGTCAGCAGAGCGGGAATCATATTTTTCCGCTTCTGCCGACTTTTGCCGAGTAGGAGACGTCATCGCGCTTTCAGCGCGATGACGTCTCCAACTCACCGCAGAAGCTGGCGGCTCCCTCTGAGGGTTAGTGTTGCGCGCATCCTCTTGCGCGCAACACTAATCCTCAGAGGGAGCCGGGAGGAAGCCTGCCGATTGGCTGGCTTATGTGAGAGGCCCGCATGCGCGCTTCTCACGTAAACCAGAAGCCAAGAAGCATGAAGGAGGACGGGAGCGGAAGAGGAGGGAGGGGAGTATAAAAAAAAAATAAAAAAAAAAGAAGCCACTGGAAAGAAGAGGATTTTAGGGTAAGTACTACAGTTACAAAAAAAAAAAAAAAAAGATTTATTAAGGGAATAGGGATAGGTTAGGATAAAAAAAACGGGAGGTGATTTTTTGAGTAGAGTGTCCCTTTAAAGCTACGCACACAGCATCAATCCAGCACTCTGACCAGGCGCTAGTGTACCTTGTGTGAGAAAAGTATGCAATTTGTATACGTTCATATGAACGTAATATACACTATGCAAATTGTTATAAAATAAGGGGGGGGGTCAATTTTTTTACATAATATTCCTTTTAAGTAAAAAAAAATATATTATTTTGTCTAATCAATTATTTTTTCAATGAAATCGGCCAACTTCTCGATTATTCAGATAATGGTTAGTTGCAGCCCTATATAGAAAACTCTCGTCTTCCTTCACCCTGATTCCTATAGATCATAAACTAATCTGAGCCGAGCCCTCTACACCTCATTTCTGGTTCCAATGTTTGTTTGTAATCTTGTCGCTTTCCCCATTTGTTGTTGTAAAACGATGCGGAATCTGTTGGCTCAATATAAATGATGGTGATAATAATATATACATCCACATTTTATGTCTGCTTCTATCCCAGGACATGCTTGAAAACCAGAGAAATCTCAATGTATCCTTCCTGGTAAAATACTTTGCAAATAAACCTGCACAAGAAATGCTTTTCCTGTCCAGAGGTTGCAGGAAAATGGAAACCCATTTGTATATATTGCCACCTGGCATTTAGGAAAACATTGAAACATATTGCATTAATCTTAATTAGTGTGGGGGGAAAAAAGGAATAAGATTGAAATCCAGGTAGTGAGAAAAAGAAACTTAAAATTAAACAATAAAAAGAATTTTAAAATAAAATCTAATAAAAAGGCTTCTTCCATCTATTTTTGTTTTGTTCTGATATTTCTGTACATTTGAGTATATATCAGTCTGAATGATGTAAAGCTACTCTGAGCAAGTACTTGATTTCCCCGGAATATGTCTGGAGTAACTCCTCCATGCGCAAATTTTTACTTTGGTCATCCTATTCCACAAGAAAAAAAAAAGGAAAAGAAACCCACAATTAAATAAAAACCTAGATTTATTAAATTTAGTAAGAAAATAGGGGATTCTCAGATATCTACCAGTTTTTAAGAGGATATGATGTTCCTATATACTGGTGATTAAACATTAACGTTGCAGAGAATAATCTAATTAAATGTTTAAGGCTTAAACAATTCAGAAATTAGTTTTAAAAATCTACAAATACAAACAATGAGAGCAATAAAATGTTTTAATAGATAATAGGCAGTCAGAGCCAATCTTCCAAAATAAATAAAAAAATAAAAAAAATATTATATACCAACCACAAAATACTTCATGTTTTATTACCAATACTGAGAAATTACAAGCTTTCAGTTTGGATAGATAATCTTAAACTATTTGTTGACACTTCTCTTTAAGGTTATGTATTGTCGCCAAAGTCTCATTTTTTACATAAGGAAAAAACATGATGCGGATAATAGGATGTGTATTTGTTTCTGTTACTTACAAGAGTTAAAAAAAGGTATGAAAAAAATTGCCAAATTTGAGAGACACCAATAAAACCAGAGGAAAAACAGAATGTATACATGGAAGTAAAAATGTACCTTTTTTTTAAAACAAATTGAAAGAAACCAGAGTGATCTTTTTTAGCTTAAAAGTAGACATCTGATATTTTTACAGTCAAAAGTAATCCATAACCTCGAAATACCCCAACGAGATTATATTATGTCAGACATTCTTTAAGTCTGGCTGAAAAGTCCTTCTGACAATGCAGCTCATGCAGGAAAGGGAGGGTTTCAATTATTTCCCATAAAGCTGCACAAAACCAGAAAATGTCATCCCTGGCACCTTGCTCCGGTGTTTGCTCTAAGAGAAGTCTTCTACACCGTTACACAGTCCATCGCTGATAACATGGCACGTTCTACATGAATACCCTTTTCCAACACACGTTTAACGTGTACATCTGACATACGGGTAAGAGAAAACCCCTGTGTCACTGCAACAATAGCTCTGGACAGTGAATACGTTGTCGTTGAGAGGTTTAACCCTTTCACTGCTGAAGACGTGTGGGGAACGTACTCATTGACTCCTAAGGAAGGATAGAGGTTCCTTTGAACCCCAATATCTCCCGACTGTTTTCAGCTAGCAGGGTCATGTTCGGTATCATTAGAAAGGCCAGAGCATGGCCTTTCCAAGGATACCAAACATGACCATGTTTAAAGTAAAAGACAAAACATAACAATAGTAATAAAAAAAGGAAAAATGTGTTTTAAGATGTGAAATGGCTCAGCAGTGAAGGGGTTAAACAGGTGAAACTGGTTGAAAATTCCAAAATCTAGTTCGACACACTACCACCAAACATGAAGCAAGACAAGTACATTTATAAAGCGTTAACACTGTAGAATGTAGGACAAAATACAAATTAACAAATAGGTTTGACACATGGAGAATGATAAGAGGACCCTGCTTACAACAAACATTACAAATGAAAAAAACGATATAAAAAAATAACAAATCTACCTGTGCAAAAACATTTTTTTCCTGAACCGGATATTTTAAATTCATTAAGATGGAGCCTCTTGCTCCCTTTGTAGTGCTGCAAAATACATTGATCCCATATAAATAACGTCTTGAGTGGACTTTGATGTGTGCACAATGTTTAGGAGTTTACTTCATTCTAATTTTTCTCATTCTTTTTGTCCAAAATTGCACATTACGAATAAAGTTAAAAATTGTCATGATAAGCGTGTTAATCAAAAATTAAAAAGACCCCTCGTTTTTTTCTAGTCATACACAGATTAGGGGAAGGCATGTTCGTTTTCTTGAAACTGAAATCGAAGAAGGAGCAATACGGTGACCAAGAAACACACTCATATTAAACATTAATATGCTACCTTCCAAAAAAAGACCCCACCAGGTAGTAAACGGTTTTTGCAACACATGCACCACTGTAAAATAAAATATATATATATATATATATATATATATTTCATTCAGCAAAGACGACACACAGGAAACAAGGTACCAATAATCAAAATAAAAACAGTGAAATATCCTGTGTAGACGTTGACAAATTTATATCAAGCTTGGGAGCCTTTTTTTTTTTTTGAGAAAGTATTTTACCAGGAAGGATACATTGAGATTTCTCTCGTTTTCAAGTATGTCCTGGGTGGCGAGTAAAGTGACCTGATAGCGACCAGAATAACTTTACCACGCAGGGAAAAAATATAAAAAAAAAAGATCAATGTGAAATCTCATGCGTTGGTTGGTTGTGGCACAGTTTGAAAGAGTCGGGCATCGCGATTATGCTGCAATGGTGATGTCAATGTGTCGACTTATCTTCCATCACCTGGAGAGTCAAGCCAGGTACCAGGGGACCGTTCAGAGGGCTGCCCTGGAGGATGGCACTTCCAGTCACAGCTGTCCATCTTTATGTCAGCAGAAGTGAGTGACAGATTATTTTGACAGGAAGTTACTTGAAAGTTTACTAAGTCAACAACAACTGCAAACATACAGGGAGTGTCAAATGAGCCCAACTTATGTTGGACATAATAATAGGTACACTTTAAGAGCCAATTTATAAATTATAGAAGCACACATGAATCTGGCCACTGAATTTGGCACCTACGTGGTATAAAAATCTATTTCCACTAACCATAACATTTTTAACTTATCATGCTCTGGTCTGCACAGAATCCAAATAATTAACATTCACAGGGCGGAAGCTGCGAGCAGAGGATGAGCAGTATAGGAGTATTTTAGTAAAACGACCAGTAGGAATGATGTGAAAGCTTACTCTGATGCAGAACATTAAACGGTTAGTGCACCCACTGGGAAATGTGTTAAATATTGTTACAGCTCAAAACGCACATTTTATGACAGTTTTTGCTGCAGTGCGTTTCGGAAAAGCCTCGCTGCCGTTGCTCGTCTCCTAGGGCAGCGTTTTAGGCAATATTTAATCTCTCTCGCTTCATAGATAAATACACCAAGAGAAAGAACAGTCATGTGAAACTATTCAAATAGGTCTGTGTACTTTAATGAAAGATTTTGTGAATTACATGAACGCAGGACCGATGGCAGGAGCGCACGCAGCGTCACATGTGGGGAAAAGGAGGTGCGCTCAAGTGGTCATGGCAGAGTGAGTATTTGCGGCTATAGGTTGAGCACAGTGTTCGGCTGTGGAGTCTGAAATGCTACAAAAACACTTTGGAATTCACTTTTTTTTTTTTTTAATTTTATGGGAATAAAAGGGGGAGGCCAATGTGCATCTATACCAAAACAATAATTTGCAGCAAATAATTAATCCTCATAAGCAGTTGAATATTGAAGGCAAAGCCAATCAATGTCCTCAGAATCATACAAGGTACTATTCCCTAAATCCGTGAATTTCCACCTTTTCATGGTACGGCACCCTGAAATAAAGCAATAAAAGCCACTGTCAAGGCTTACCAGCAGGGTTTTCTCTCTAAACGATAGGTTTTATCACTCTACAAAACAAAAAGTATGATGTTAGCCCTCCCCTTTGTGCTATTGCTCCATTTATGCTGGGGTCAGTCGAGCGCACTATATGTGCCCGTACTGACATGACTCATAGTGTCCGTCGCAGCGTTGTGATGCTGCGACGGGGCCGGCCACATGCGGTTAAGCGCGACAGCAGCCGTGCTGCGTCCATGCAGCAAGCCTCCCCATTGAAGCGCTAGGATGTGTGTTGACGGGCTGCACTATTGCACTAACTGCTCTCAGCGAGGCGGCCAGACAGGGGTCGAGTGGAAGTTACGTCCACGCTCACGAAAGCAGTAAAGGAACATGGGGTTTTCAGATTAAACATGCTGGGAGCAATACACCGGATTTTCAGTGACCAGTAGTGAAAAAGGCAGTAAAATGCCTCATTTAATCCGGCTTCCTATTGACAACCACCCTCACAAACCTGCAGATTATTCCCCAGGGTGACTGGCTCCACACATAGAAAGTAGTGTAACTCAGAGCAGCCAATCATGGAGCAAACATGTCAGGACTGACGCTATGACAGCAAAGGATAGTGCAAAATTCCCATCAAGGGAGTCGCTTCGGTGTCAATCAATGGTCATTTGGAATCCTATTTTTTTTTTTTTGGGATGGTGAGGATTTCCATAGCAGATCGTGAAATCTGACACGGGACACTGCTGTACTTCTAATGCTCGAGTGCTTTATTTTCTCAAATATACAAGTTAACAAAAAAAGTCCCAATTAAAGGAGTCCAATGTCCCGTGGGCATGTTGGGTTCACTTTAAAAAGGAGACCAGAGAAATTCTTCTATATATTGCTGTGATACATCGTTTTGTATCTTGGATACCAGCAGCTCCCTTTTAAGGACCAGATCCTTGACTGGAATGTCCAAACAGAATTTAATGCACAAGTAACAACAAGACATACAGGATGACCTTCTGATGTATGCATTCTGGAAAGGCGTGTAATCATGAATCTCCATAGAAAGGATACTGGCAGGTAAGTGAGCTATACAGGACAGGAAAGCGAGCGATAAAGCGATGGAGGGAGGTTTGTGCATGAGAGGCTGCCTTCACACTGTGTGTTTGGCTGATGCCTGGGTAATACAAGTACAGGCTGTGTGGGCGTGCAGAAAGTAGATTTCTCCATGGCTGAGATTTCAGGACACTCGCTTCCCATTGGAGGACAGAAGATCTGCTTCCTTCCACCCATCTCCACCCTGCGTGTGTGTGTGTGCGTGCGTGTGCATGTGTACAGCATGAGTACACACACACTGCCCTGCATCCCTGTCAAAGCTCCCTCCCACATACACAGCACATCTCTGCACACAGTGCATCCTCCCGGTATAGCTTGTGCTTTTAAAAAAACAACAAAACACATGCATACAATACAATTGCCCCCAGCATTGCCACACACACACTTCGTCAGCACCCCAGCATGGTCCTCACATACGCTGTCACGCAGCTGCTCACCCCCCTGCATTAACCCTTAGGGGTGGGGGAAACTGCATGGTGGCCTCAAAAGGTTAGGAGGTCAGTGTAACAATGTTTACACGGAATATCCAGAACATTCTGTACACCACATAGAAAAGACCAGTAGCCAGAAGATGGGTTTCAAGATTATATAGACTCGTACATACAGGGATAGATTACTATCCCTCTGTAACCGAAAGCAGAGCTCTGCGAAACTTCGCAACACCATGGACTTTAATACCCCCCCCCCCCCATGTATTATTGTCACAATACTGGATGCACAGGCAGAAGAACACACACACACACACACACACACACACCTCTGGGATATGAGGAAATACTCTACGAATAAGTTCCTGTATCAGGATCCACCTGCTTACATAATAAAAAAAGAACTATTATTACCACTGACAACAGCTTATAAAAGCCTGTGGCGCTTTGGGATTTCTTTGCTTCAGTTAATATCATTTATACGATAAACTGACTGTATTCTAGTTATGTTGTGATACCCAGGGGATTGCAGATCCACCACATGACACTGCAGCTAAAATAAAAGACACCACCTTATGTGACATTCATCCAGGCAAAACAGCAGCACCGATACCCTCCATCATGCGATGAACTGCAAATCCCACCAACCTCAGCCGTGCATAGACAAAAATCACTGGGCTCCTGATTGGTGGGGTTAATTCCTGGTCCAGTCAAGACGGGGTTTTAACAGTCACTGCTGGGGGCTCTACTGGCAAGAACCTTTAATGTTATTATTATTATTATTATCATCATTTATATAGCAGCAACAGTTTCTGCAGCGCTTTACAATAACCAAAGGGAACGAAATACATATGAATGGACATAAGATAGAAACAATCAATGAATTCTAACAAGGAACACACATTTTAACAAATCAAGCACCTCGATGTGGAATGGATCGAAAACAATTTAAACCAGTGCTCGACAATTTCCATAGATTTTAGGAGTGAGGATGAAACCGTAGGAGGTAACTGCACTTTTTTTTTTACGAACTAGGCAAATACTTGTATATAGATTTGTGTAGAGTAATCCAAAGATTTAGTGGTCAGCTGCCTGGCCCCTGGAGTGACAAGACCCAATTCAAAACAAGGTATTATCACTGTCCAATGTATTATTCAATGGTGGGGAAAGTGCTGGACGCCTTGCCAAACTGTGGCACCCAATAAGCCTTTTTGATGCCATCTGAGACTCATATCACAAACCTGAAGCATTCAATGTTTGGTTATTTTTCGCTTTATGCTGCAGAAGCAAAGTGTAGAGTGTGAATACAGTTACAAGTACAGCTGAAACAATCGATTAATCGACAACTAATCGATAATGGAAATAGTTGTCAACTATTTTAATCATCGATTAAACGGTGACGATTAATCGTCCTGTGTACAGCACACACTGTTTAGAATCAGACGGAGTTAAACGTTAGTGACGCGCCACTGCTTTACTAGGTATGATTTAGTTCTAGGATTAGATCAGACACAGTTTGTTTTTATTCGGCTTACAACAGAACTATAACACAAACAATAGGATACTGCCACTGGGTGAAGGAGCTGTATGCCTGTGTTTTATCCTTACTTGAAGCTTGAGTCCTGTGCCATCACCCCACCCTCCCTGCCACACCCTCTTTGGTCAGGAACTGACATTACCTCCCTTTTGTCTGGTCCCTTTCACCAAACTCACTCCGATCTGGTCTTTTTGTCCATACCCACTCCCTCTCACATCTCCGGTCAAGTCACTTGAGCAAAGTCACTCCCTTCCACATCCAGTCCCTCCTCCCACTCGGTTCACAAAATTATTTAAAAAGGGATGCTCTACGCACGCTGACCAGTTTATCTTATTATCCCCGATTTCATGCTGATGATGGTCATCATCAATGACCAAGTGCTTGTAGCCACGTTCATTTGAGAAATCAAACATGGCCTTAAGCTGCGCATGCAGCATCAACCCATCCCTCTAACCAAGTACTCTCATACCTTGTGTGAAAAGTACACAAGATACGCAATTTGCGTATGTATGTACAAAAGTTTCGTACACTACGGAAGTTGCTTATTAAAAAAGAGGGTGTTGGTTATTTTTTAACATAAAATTCCTTTTAGGAAAACATTTTTTTTTCTATTTATTTTCTTTGTCCAATTAATCTAAATAATAAATCGGCCAACTAATCGATTCTCATAATAGTTAGTTGCAGTCCTAATTAGAAGTATTTATAAAGCGCTAACAAGTTCCGTATACGCACAATCCTGTCGATCAAGACGTAACGTCGAGCCCTGAGGACTATGAAATAGAGCCCCTACGAAGACCTAGGAGCATGTTTTCCCATCTAAATTTGTGTAGGATAATTCATAAACTCTAGGAGTCTGTGGCTGCCCGCCTCCTGAATTTGTAAAGCCATGTCTGTAGTCAATTTTTATTTACTATTAAATGTTTTTTAACAGCGAGTCTCTTCAGCAAAATAACGTTATTTTGTCCCTGGTAAGTGAAACTATTCCAGTGTAAATCCAACCACACACAAACACTTCTACACAAAAAATGGGTTTAATTTTTTTACCCAAGATGTGAATCCCTAATTCAAGACCTTGAAGAGGATTGTGGGAATTGGAACACTCTGGAAATATATATTCATCTTGGCACAAAGAAAAGTAAACAAAAACCATCTGCTTGGATTCTCATGTAAGGACATTGCTCGACATCTCAAAAGACATTTAGAAACTTTACCAACATCAGTCAGAATGTGGTGGTATCAGGTCAGCAGAAGCTGGGAGAGGAAGGAGACAAGATCATTACCGGTGGTGCCCACAGGCATGTGCTGAACGGTTTGCATGTTCGGTTAACTGATTTCATGGTGAGCCTGTTTTCATTGTTTTAGGGCCCATCTACAATTTTATTTTTTTCATTTGGTTCTTGATAAAGATCAGTAATCATAACGGATTGTGATTTACAGTTTTTAAGTAATGTAACGTGTGCACAGCTAAACACAAGTGCTGCGCACACCTTTGTCTGTCCCCAATGGAAGTGTAGCTCAGGTTTCTGCAAAATGTAGAAAAACACAACTACACAGGAGGACACCTTTGTGGGAGTTGAAAATATTTTGGACATCCCCCGTCAAGGACAAAAAAAAAAAAAACTTTCTGCTTTAACCTAGGTTTCCCATGAAGCAGATGGGGGCTTGGGGGCTCAGGAGCACAGGAGCACAGGAGCAAAAATGCATGCGGGAACTTTGACAATCATCTGAACATCATTTTTTCCTGGTAAGTCTCTCTGCTTCAGTCAGCAAAATACACATCAAGAGTCATCACAGAAAGCCAGACCACATGCGGGGTGCAGGTAACACAGAGCGTGGGGACGGGACATAGGGGAGGATGCAGGACAACGTGATCAAGGCAAAACAGAGACTTTCTTCACGCAGGATTTGCATCTGAAATTTCCCAGGTACTAAGCAGCAGCCACAACGAGAACGCCATAGCTACAGGTGGTACGTAGAATAATCAAGAATGCCCAGTCCCATCAAAAATGGTCTGCAAAATGACAAGGAGCAGCCAAATCAATTACTGATGCTCTGAGCTTGAAAAAGCAAGGACCGAGTAGCCACTGACCGCTAGACTTTGCCTGGCTCTTAAAAATGACTTCATTGATTCCCCCCTAATTTTTTTTTTTTTTTTGGAGAAAGTATTTCACCAGGAAGGATACATTGAGATTTCTCTCGTTTTCAAGTATGTCCTGTACCGTTAGGTGTCCTGCCCAAGGACACTTACTGGAGAGATGCTCTTGCCCTGATTCAAACCTGCGTTTCCAAGATAATTACTTATCTTTATCCCCTCCAAAGTCTGACACAAGTCATGCAATAAAACAGACACAACAAATGTGCACACACACACACAAACACACACACACACCTCCATATAAAAACGTGCAGACATAGTACATGGCTTCACTGGCCAAATGCCAGGATTAAACGGGACGCAGTTTGAGCACAGTTTGTGCAGGGTGAGCCTGGGGAAGGTGCTGCAGAATCCCTGTGTGACAGGTTACCGGGGAACGTTAACCAGCTAGAACATGCCAATATAACCAACACCACAATGGCATTGACAAACTCCATTTCTATACTCTGTTCATGGGAGACGATGTGTGAAAACATGGCATTGCTCGTCTTGTATGGTACGAAGATTTCTCTAGGGAAGCCACATTGTAATTATACTATAGGAGTTCTGTGGATCAGTCACCCAGCTGTGGTGGAAGATAAATCCCACATGCTCCGGCTACTCATATTGCTAAAACTACATAGTGTCGCACCTATTCCCTAACAGGGCGGCTGCGTGGCCCAGAAGTAGCCAGCCGGCTCCATGCCCCGTTTTCCAGGTTTTACTTTTTAATCCCAAAGTGGGATGGTTTCGGGTGAGGGTATAAACTAAAACCCACCAGTCTCTCTCATGACTGATAAGCAGCATGGGGATATGTGGGTGCTTAGAAAGCAGCTCTTGGTTTCATTAGGTAGGACTCCCCTGAAAGAGGTGCAGGGACGTGGCAGGTGGGCTTACACTTTAATGGCCATTCAAGTAAACTAAAACCTCTGTTTTGTTTTGCATGGAATTCCAGGGGTGAGCGCAGGTGACAATTTTTTTTCTTGTTATTGCAACTAGAGTGAACAATGGCTTGCCACATGTAAACATGTAACCTAGTGACTATTTCCTACATATTAATTTTCTGTTAATCTGTATATGTGTTGTTTTTTAATATCTTGCATTGTATTACTTTGTATTTCTGTAACTAACACTTCAATGTTCTTGAACCCAGGACATACTTGAAAATGAGAGAAATCTCAATGTATCCTTCCTGGTAAAATCCTTATAAATAAATAAATAAAGATACAGCAAACAGTGGTAACTACCCATCTCCCATAGAAAGAGTGAAGAATAGTCATGCAGGTCTATTCATTAAAGGTGAAACTCAGGAGAATGACTGGAGAAGTGAAAATCCTAGGTCACTATAGCCAAACCAGAAAAGTCTCCCATTTATCTCACTTTCCACATTGGCTATTTGGTCTCTTCTCCTGCCAATTCTCCCGAGTTTCACCTTTCTTTGAATACTGATTGTTTGATTGTTTACAGTCGTAACATCAGTGAACATTATACTTTGGATCTTAAATGTGGACAGGCCGCTCAGAAAAACAATGTTGAAAACCGCACAAGACACGTCGATGGAAAAACGGGTGGAAACTACACTAAATTGCTACGATGGATACTAAGATAAAAACGCCAATGATATCTATGCTGTAGAAGTTTGTCGGACGAAACGGTGAGAAGTACAGCAAAAAAACAGGAGCAGTTTCCTGCACAGTGAACCGACTGCTTTCTACAAAGTAAAACAACCGCATTTAGTGAATAATCCCTTACGTGAGCACAGGTTTGTTTGGATTAGGATTATTTTGGTGATAACAAAAATAGTATTAAACCCAGGGCCTGCAACCTTGGCGCGCCAGATATTTGGAACTGTATTTCCAATGGTTCTACAAATTTAATGAGTGGTTGAGCATTGTGGTAGAGGTCGTTCCAAAACATCTGGAGGACCAAGTTTGCTGACCCCTGCATTAAACTATTCTTAACCCAGAAATATTAAGCAGCAGCTCGCGGAAGCTTTTTGTTACAGCAAGTCATGCATATGAAGGGTTAATAACTCCATACAAGACGCCGTTTCCCCTGGAAAGGGCGCACACAGCTAAGGACACCGATACTTAAAATGTCGGGGTTAGCTGGCAATCTCTCAAAATTTAACACTGAGTGGAAAATAATCCTTAACAGAAGTAACAAACGGTCAACGCGATCAGAAAACTGTAAACACGGGCGAGGAGGGACGCCAGAGCATCAGCGTCGAAAATCCCCCTCTTCCCTCCCTTCCTTCTCACACATATATCCAACAAACAGGAAGCGTGGGGATTTACTGTACAAAGGAGATGGAAAAACAAAGAGGCAAGCTGGAAACCCAGGGAGGAATAGCCACCTGGGGGAACCCAAGAACACGGACCATGGAAAATGTAGTAGATACACGGAAGGGACTCTCTGGAGTGTGTCTTTCTGACGCTGATAATCCAACAAGGAGGTTTAAGAGTGCACAGGATAAGCAACAGGCATGTTATAAATGTAAATAAAAATCCATGCCAGCGGGTCGTGGCAGGTAAAAGCAGACACCGACCGCTCACAAGTGCTTCTTATCAGCTGTCAGCCAGGGTTTCCAGTATCTGAGCCTGTTATCACAAGCGTTGACAAACACGCAGATCCGTCCTCTCTCCATTGATAAAAACGGAAACTATGAAACAGAAACCCTCTGCTACACACGCCGGTGTTACACACAAAACACAAGACCCGCTTGCTCACATACTGCAGCGATTTCACACGTCTTTGGTGGGATATTCTATTGAAATATTATAGACTAGGTCAGGTGAGGTCAAAAGAAAGATACCCAAGTGCCTGAGGCTTCCAAAACATGATACTGTAGCAATCTACATTACGGTCCCTCATCTTTGTTATTGGATTGTACATGTAAAATGTGTGTAGGAGAGAGCACAGACGTGTACATAATATATCCACGTATAGGTCTGTATGAAAAAGATACATAAATACATGTTGAAGCGGCAACAGTATATATTACTGGAAATGGTAAGAAAGATCTGTAAACATTGACCATAATTTGGAACAATTCAATGTTCTTGAACCCAGGACATACTTGAAAACGAGAGAAATCTCAATGTATCCTTCCTGGTAAAATACTTTATAAATAAATTTGCATTTAAGGAATTAAAACCTGTATTTTCCATGTGAAATGTGGCTGTATTTTTAATTTCCTCCCAAATAAGGTCTCCTGTTTCAGAGTCACTGACAGCCTGGGACACTAACCTGTGAAGGGATGTTTGACCCACCTTAGAAAGTGTATGTGTGTATTAATAAAATGAGAAAAACCAAACTCTCACACACTGCTACGCACATATTCATATCTATGATGGATGAATGGCATTTGGTACATTTAACATAAACGTTACTGGTTAACCATGTAATAATGGCTCCAAAACAATGGATCTCACGAGACATGGGACACGAGAATAGAACATCACTCCGCAGAATGAAAAATTGCGGTGTGACTTTTAGAAATGATATCTGGAACATGTTAATAATCTGACAGGTTTTAAGAGCAAACCAAATATGGATTTATCCTGAAACGCTGAGCATATTTCAGGCACATGAGAAAAACGGGGCGAAAAATGAACAGAAAACCTTTTCAAAGTTTGATTGGTCTTTCAAGTCACACACTCATGTGAAATAGACAAAGTTATGAAGGGTTAATTTTTTTTTATGGAGACCCGATTTTTATGAATCATACGGGGGAAAAGAAAAAAAAAAGAGAAATCGAGGAAAACAAATAATGGGCTTATGTTATTGGCGACACCGTTGGCCAACAAGTGTCTTCACACGAATGCCTACAGACCCATGACTCCCTTCATCCTTTTCCCCAGCGAGTCCATACCTCTGCCCAACCCATAACTATTGACTCCCTGTGATGTTTTCAGACATGAGGGTAGAAAAGACGAGAAAGAAGTTGCTCGACCGTGTGGCTCTTCTGGGATGGAGCAGCTGTTCTGTGCGGCGGGGAATGCGTTTGAGGGCCGATATCCAACCAACTGCCCTGACCGAGATGGAGAAGGTGCAATAACAATGTGTCAGAGCCATTGTAGAAGGTTACGGCAGCTGCTTGTTGATACAGTCACCTTCCCAAAAAACAAAAGAAGCCCCGAAAAGAGCTCATATTTAAAGAGCGATGGCTGAACGGAGACACTGCAAGAGGACAAGGGCTGTTTTGACAACACATACGAGGTTCTTCACCAAGCCCTGTTCACAGTAGCTGCCAATAATCATAAAAATCAGCACTGCTGCAACTACGGTGAACATCAGCTACTGGGGAAGCAAAATTCAACAACAGAAGACAATGGTGAACAATCAGAGATTTGCCTCGACATTGACAGCTGGGATTTAACACTTTACATGGGGTCGAAAAGTCAGACGACACATTTTTAAAATACGATTTACAGATTGGAGTGGAATAAACTACTAGGAGATACATTTCTAGGTGCCTGAATTTTCAAACCTTGAGAATAGGAATATCGTGAGTGAAGGTTTGTCAAGAAAGTGGTGCATATTAGTTTTATAAACAGATACATAGAAAACCAATAAGCTGGAAAATGGTGCAGCTCCGTATAATTTCATTTAGCAGGTTTAAAAAGGAACCCAACTACAGTAACAATAAGCAGCAAGTTCATGGAAGCATACCAGAGCTCAAGGTTTCCCAGAATTCATTTAATTTGTGTACATGAAAATGCTCTCAAATTCTAAAAGCTATAAAAAGATCCATTTATGTGCATTATTTCCAGCAACTTTGTTTTTTTTTTGTATTGGTTTTTTAATACTAGGAAACAATAACAAAACGAGGTTTGACAAACTATGAACCAGTGAAAAAAAACAAAAAACAAAAAATGTGATCTTCCTACATATTTTTTAGGAGGCACGAATTGTTTTGTTTATAGCTCTGTGAAGGATAGATCAGAAATGTAAGAGGCAGAAGTACAATTACCGAAGCTTATGCCTACCCGGCCCCTGGATTTGTCGAGCAATTTAGGCTAGGGTCAGACGAACGCAGTGCGAACGCGCATGCAGCTGCACTTTATCACAGCCGTAGTAGCAGCAGATGATGGCCAATGACGGACAATATACGAAGTACGGCCGCATGAAAGTGCGGTACCGCAACGCAAGCGGCAAACGCATTTTTTCGAGAACGTGATACCGCTAGTACTGACGTACAGAGTGCGCTGCATCCGCTAGCGGCGTGTGTGCGTGATTAGGAGACGTCCGACGCTGCTCATATCCGGCCAACAGAACGTCCAGACGCAAAAAGTGTTCTATTGATGATCCGTACAAAATCACGGACGAAAATGCGCATCGTATGACCGCTATCGCGTATTCCGTGAAAAAATACGTCCATTCGTTCGAACGCACTTTTTCACGGACGACGTGAAAAATGCTTTCGTCTGACCCTAGCTTTAAATAGAACGGGCTCTGAAAAAGTTCTTGCATCTTCAAAAAAGATCGCCGTCACCCTTGGGGTTTGAAACAGTTTACACATTTGTGCTAAAGATTTCCTCTGGCGGGGGGCAATACGAAAAGTATATTAGTTATTGGATTGTTGCCCACATTGCCGTGCTGTGGAAGTATATGGCCTGTCAAAAATGTATTCATTGCACTCTAGGCCTGCTATCCGATAGGTATCCCATAGTCCGGCTCTGCAATGATCAATACAATCAAACTAGAACCCTGATCATCATGACGAGGTTTCTAGTCCTCAGGAAAGCAGCAGAGCAAGGTGAGGTCTAGGAGAGGTTTCATGGAGCTATATATTATCAGGAGTCTGAGAGACACTAGACAGGCCTTTAAATAAGCACAGGTCTAAGTGATTTGACATCCCTATTATATTACTGGAGGTCTAAAGACATATTAGCGGAGAACTAGAAGATATTTAACAGCTCTGTATGTTAGCAGAGGACCCGGAGAGATCCGACAGCCTTTTATTTGAAAAGGTCTAGGAGATATTTGACAGGTGATTATATTCCAGATCCAGGTGATACTTCACAGCACATTATTAGAGATCAGGAGAAATTCAAAAGCCCATTTGCAGAGTTCAACAAAAAAAATATTTGGCAGCCTTTTCTTTCTAACTCATATGGTTACCTTATGAAGGAGGGGAGGCATAGAAGAAGACGTGCAAAAAACAATTAAGCCATTCAGATTGCAAACAGGAGTGCCAATCAGGGATGTTGTAACAATTTGTTGTATGGCGTTAAATGCGTAGGTTTATAGAATAATCCTAAAATATTGCAAAACTGTTATAACTTGCGCGGCATTTATTAACAGTGATACTCAGCAACGGGTTAAGAATTTTAATTATTTTTGAGGATTAAAGGGTAAATACATCCATTTCCACAGGCATGACAGATCTGCCTTCTTGCAAAGATGTGTATGTGTGGGTTGGCTCGCATCCACTTTTTTTGTTCCGTGTAAGAGGAAGCAGACACCATCACCACGTATGTGTCCTAAATAGCTTCACTGGTTAATTTGCGTTACACTTTAATAACTGCCAGGAGCTGCTCTTTTGAGGTTATATGAAGGATCGGTCCAACATCATCTCAAAAGGCAGCCCAAAGCCTTCATGGACACCTATCCAAATTCAACATGGTTTCAATGGTGACTTGAGCAGACAGGTGCCTGTTTGTCACTCAGCACTGAGGACTCTTCAAGCGATTGAGAATGTACGGATCATAAAGATGAACACAGTACCTTATCCCTTGCATCACTGCTACTGACCCAGATCAAAAACAAAAGTCCGTCCTCCTTTGGCATGGCTTAATGATCATCATTACGCAGCACGGCTGGCCCTAACCAGTGATGCTGAGGCGCATTCAGTTCCTCAGCAGCTGCTGAATTGTTCCATTGCAGCAGTTCAGTTTGCTGCAGCCGTCTCACTGAACGCTTTGGCTGTGAATATGGAAGCAAAAGGGCAGAGGATTGCTTGATGAAAGGTGCTGTTTCTGCAAAATCCACTTTTTTTTTGTCCATTTTATTACAACTTTAATGTTAAGGTTTACCATGTTCCAAAAAATATTTGCTGTTTTGCTCCACCAAACCTTCAAACTGAACATTTCCTTATTGGATTATTTGCTCCGTGGAGGCGGCCATCTTTCCTACGTTGCACTCAGCTAACCCACAGCACCTCTCGACTTGGCTGCAAGTGCTAAGTTAGCAGTGCTGAGCTGCAGAACGGCGTTCAGTGGCAAGTTGCTAACTTAGCACTTGCAGCGGCTGAGCAACTGAACGCACCTCTGATGTACCGACTCAGTAAGTGCAATGGCTGCCGATCAGCTGTGAGGAATGACCTGTACGCTGGCTCTCCATTCACAACGGTCATTAGCGCAGTCAGCATTCCACCAATAGCAAGCAACAGTGAATTTTTGAAAGGGAAATTACTCCTATGTTTGCAAATACCAGTAGCATGTATACTTCCAATAAATCCCTATCAGACGAGCCCAGCTCATTGTTTTGTGTTACGTCCACAGCAAGAACCACTCATGTGTTGCCCTGGAGGGCTACTCCGAGATGAGGAGGCCACAATACCAATGAAGGCACATTCCTGAGTAAATCCAGTGCGCTGGCTTCATTACCGGCAGTGACCAACAGATACATATAATGAGAAAGCAATCAAATCAGTGGTGTATGGAACCTGTCCTATTCCATTGAAGAAGGCAGCCAGCGATGTCAGGTATGAACTTAATGTCACCATGGAGACACTGTACCTTAAGGACCAGCATTACTGACGCTGAATGATACCAGAGGAATCAAACAGGAAAAACAGCAGAATGATGTACAGAAAGGTATAAAAAAAAAAAAAAAAAATGATTTGTACAAGGGAAAAATAAATAAATAATTTTAAAAAATGGCAACGCTTCCAGATATAAAAGCTTTAATAAGTAGATATATCATAGTAAGAGGCGGGTAAAAGCTTGTACCTCACATGTCTAGCGTAGGCACTCTTCAGAAGAAGATTCTTGAAGATGTTCTCAAAATAATTATGGCCACCAAACCACATGCTCTATAATGTTAACATAGAAGAGACGCTGCCCATAAGAGTCTACCGGCAGAGTAATTTAAGGCAAATGGACTTTCTTCTTCTTCCTGATAAAACATTGTATAAAATAAATATATTTTGCATATCCATTTAATTGTTCTTTCAGGGCTTGATAAATTCTTGGAGCCAGAGAGAATAAGTATGAGCCAGCTACACATTGTAGGGAGCGATTAAACGCACTGTATGAAGATTTGCGCAGAATAGCAGATAAAGAAGCAAGGAAGCAATTAGTAAAATTCTAGGATTCATTCTGTTAATATAATACAGCTACTTTTTTATTGTTAAAACTGACAAAACTGGTTATTAGTAAATGTGTATAATATTAGTTCGTATTCCTTTTACGCATTTGTGACTACAGGATCTGTGAAAAAAAGGCAGATTATTGTCCTTGTGATCTCGATTCCAGTAAATCTAAAAAGCCAAATTTTCTTCATCTCAGGGAAAAAAAACAAAAAAAACACAAGTACATGAGCAGCTGCCAGGAGCAACAACTGAAGTATATCCTTCCGACAATTAAACAACCCCCTCCTTCCCTCCCACACAGAATCTCCCCCTCTTAATGCTTATCTGTTCCTTTTCACAGTAAAAGTCATCAGATACAGAGGTGAGAGATAGAAAGATTACACTTGAGGAAGATGAATATCTTTAGATTACATGGGTCAGCTGCCTCTTTCCTCAAAGTTTTTTTTCCTTTTCTTTATCATGCAAGACTGAGCAGGGGAATAAAAACAAAAGCAGGTAAAAAGTCATTTCAGCATTTCCGATCTATGAAACTATAAAGCAGCACAAAAAGCTATTATTTAATTTGAGTGTAGTTGTTCGTCCATTACTCCGTTATTATGCAAAGAGACATCTGGAGTGTGTGTGTGTCTGTGTGTGTCTGTGTGTGTGTCTGTGTCAAACAATCTAAATTTTAAAAAACCTCCTTAGTAAACAGTCAGGCACTTAATAAAACAGCATCTGATTTACAGGTTCTCACACATTATACCTTCCCCAGTACCTAAAACGAAGCTCAACATCCCTGGGCCAGATAGTAAAATTGTAGGAGCCCATAGCCAAGGGCAAGCAATCCTACAACAACTTCCCTTACACCAGGAGTCAGCAGGAACAAAAGGATATGCACCCAGTAAGTTTACAGTAACAATGAAAAAAAAAGACAAAATCCCAAAATAGAGTGATCATCCAACACATAGAAAGTCGAAAATAGCATTTTTGGGTTTAAAAATATGGCTTTTCAAATTGGAGGTACTTATGTTTGAGCCATTAGGCAGACGTGCAAACAACCACAACACCTTCTTAGGGGCGGTTTCATAGAGCAGTGGCTCCCAAACGCGGTCCTCACGTCCCCCCAACAGGCCAGGTTTTCCAGATATGTGAAGCACAGCACAGGTGATATAATTTGCTGCTCCGTGATTGCAGGATTCAGTCTGCATTTCCCCAAGGTGATCTGAAAAATCTGGCCTGTTAGGGGACTTGAGGACCGCAGTTGGGAACCACTGGTCTAGAGAAACATGTCCATCCTGTTGGACTAAACGTGTTTATTACAGCCTCCTATCTGAGGTTTATGAAATGACATGTTTTGCCTTTAGGGAATCGCATTCAGGGGGTGAAAGGGTTTATATAAGTGACCATCTGAGATGTGTAAAACATTATTCAAGGAGAAAAATTGTGTATTTATGGCTACATCTCTACAGATAATGTGTCGATCCAGTCACACGAGAATTGTCCGTATCCGTCTGATTTTGTGTCCAATCGAAGCCCAAGAGTAAATTTTAGAAGAACAAAAAACTTGGGGAAATTACCCCTAAAAAGAAAAAAAGAAAAAGAAGATACCCTGCTCAAAATGATGGGGAAAAGGAATGATTTCCAGTCATAATGCGTGTCCCCTATAAAATGTAGCCGAGGCCTTGTGTATGTTATGGCCAGGAACCGCGCGCCTCAGATCTCTCACATACGCATGTTTATAGTTAGAAGGCCGCTTTCCGCCCACCTACAACTCCTGCAGCTTCTCTATAGCCCATACAAGAGCACCCCCCCCCATCCCCACACACACCAATATCGTCCTGCTCACCCCCACCCCCCAAATTCCAGCCAGGAGAGGTGAAGCTTCCCCCTTGTTGGTGCCTCTGCTGCGTGCCTCTCTGGGAGCCCCGGAGGGCCCCACAGCCGCATGTTCGGCAGAGCCTGGGCCTCACAAAAGGGGAAGATACTGTCACCTCGCACCAACCTCCCACCTCTCGCCAGTCAAAACAGCACACACACAAAAAAAATTGTTTTTAAAGAAAAGGGAAACGTCAAAACACGTCTAGATTAGCCGCCTGAGGGGTTAAACATATACAACACTGATCGGGGAGAAAAACAAGCGATCAGGGCCGGTATTGAGGAATATTAACAGCAGGACATTGATGTTGTGACAATTTGTCTGATAAAACACATTTTCTTTTCGATCCATATGTAATCACCCTTCATGTCTGCTTTATATACACCCACCTCCACTCAACAATTACATGTGACCCTTGTACAACATATGGCCCACCCTACATGTGAAGACAAGTGGGCATGGTGCCACACACAACAAAATACTATCGTCATTTCTATAGAACCGACAGTTTCCACACAGCTTCGTAATCAAGAAGGGGGAATTTAACAAAGTGACAAAGGAGCTAGAGACCAAATGTGTAGAGTGCCCTGCTTGTAATCTGGACAAGGTGAGCTCACGGTGCGCTGCTCAGCAATGGCAGTGGTGATATAGCAACAATACGGCAATGTATCTACGTGAACCAGGCCCCGAGCATCTGAAAGTCCGTATCCCTGGCCTTTACACATTATATTCCATTATCGATTTATTATTATGAATTCTATTACGGCGTATTTCACTAATGTTCAGATATGTGGTTTGGCTTTCAGTCACATTTTACATTCCTGCTGGGATCCTTTTAATTGCAGGATTTTAATGAGGAGATCTCATGCAAACATTAACAGGGTAACTCAAAGAGATTCGAATGGCTGGAGAAAGGTAACCGAACGCTGAAAATCAGCGTTCGGTTACCTTTCTTGGCCATTCGGCTATCCAGAGAGCAGGCAATTCGCCAAATCCTGGCGAATATCCTGCACATACGGTGCCTGTTCGAGGGCAGTGAAATCCCCATAAAAAAAAGCACTGCTTCGGCTATTCAGAGAACACAAACCAGCAGTGAAAGGTTCCTGAATTGCCCTGCCATTCGGTGGTTTCATGCGGCAGGTTTATTCAGAAGAATCCCATAGGCTTCAAATGTTAAAAATATTCCCGTTTTAATCCAATATCTAATAAACCGTTCATTATAAAATTCTGCAGTAAAGAGTCTATTTATAGATTTATTTATTTTTTTTATTTTTTTTGGAAATTTTAAGCTTTTTTCTGGATTTTTTTTTATTTATTTTTTAACTTTACTTATTTTTTTCCAAACATTCAAGCAAACTGTTTTCCTAATTTATTCACTACACTCCTCTGTGGTGTCGGGTTTGTCCGGCAGCTGCGCTGCGTGTGATCGGCTCCAGCTCGGGTTTTTCCGCCATCTTCGGCGGGTTAATCCAGATTTTTTGAAGGTTTCGGCATGCATTCGCCGGGTTTTTGCGGTGACTTTTTGTCGGGTTTGCGGCAGCTTTGCCCTGCGCTTCGATGGCCCTGTGGTGCTTGCTGAATACACCGCAGGGTCGCCGAAATGGGATTGCCGAATCGGCCCGAATTGAAGAGAACGAAAAGTCACCGAACATGCAGTGAGTTTGAATAACCCTGCATGTTTAAAGGGTTCTGGAGATTTCATCAGGAATATCAGATTAGAAACTGAGAAACTGGATTAAATAATATTCACCTGTAAGAAATAATGAGTATGCCGAACATCGCAGGGGGGGGGGGTGTTCTTTTGAGATTGTCCCATTAATTGTTACGTTAGAAAGCAAAGGGGTAAGTATCCAACTGCATGAAACATTCAAACATATAGGTGAGCAGAGACCCCACAAGAGGAGTTATCAGTAGGGGTTTCTACTTCTGCTGTCACTTGAGTTTGCATTTGCACATGCATGGATGAAACTAACCAGCAAGCGTTCCCAAGAGGCCCTTTTGAGAGGGTGTCCCATTACATTGATGCCTGGGGGACTGACAAAATACCTTTTCTGGGTCCCATTTTTTTGCAATCGTCAGTTACACAAGTAGCTACAAATAGCTCTGCCCAACTCCATCCTGATCTCACACCACCCAATAATGCTATACAACAAGAAGCGTGCACAATGGCTCATAGAAAGTAATCTACGTAAGGGCTGAAACAATGGATTGATTACTAGTACAACTATTTTAATTAGCGATTAATTGGCTTGTGTACAACACGCACACTGTTTAACATAAAACCGAGTTAACCTCAGACACTACTTCACAGCTGATTGGAGAAGATGTGACGCTGCTTTGCACGGTAGGATATAGTTTCTACGGTTATATCAGACAGTTTGTTTTTGTTTAGTTTACCACAGTAGCAGAACTAAAGCACATACCCTGGGGTACTGCCACTGGGTGGATGATATGCACCACTGGTGTAATTAACTTACTTGAAGCCAGGGTCCTGTGTCACCACCCCACCCTCCCCCTTTGATTTGTTTCCTTCCAAACTCCCTCCTGCTTTCAGGTTTGGTATCTTGCCCAAACATAAACCCCCCCCCCCCCCCCGGCATTCCACTCAGTTCATGAAAAATGATTTTATTTTAAAAAGGGACACTATGTGCCCAATACTTTGATAATCTAAAATGGTCAGGCTACATGGCGTACCCTTACCCATTCTCACCCCGCATTTGTGCTGACATTATAATGTCTATCCAAGTGCGCATAGCAGCAATTGCTCAGGATGAAAGCAAACATGGGCTTGAGCTGCGCAGGGAGCATTGATCCATCACTCTTGAGCTGGCGTTCTGTAACCTTGTTTGTGAAATGTACCCAGGTTATGAGAGATACGCAATTTGTCTATGTACGTAGTAAAAGTTATGTACAATATGCAAATTGTGTAAAAATAAAGGGGGGATTGATTTTTACATAGTACTCCTTTTAAGAAATATTTTTTTTTTTTAACTTTTCTTTAATCCAATGGGGAAAAAAAAAAACGATCAGGGGGAAGAGAGAAAAAAAAAAATAATCTGCCAACTAATCTTCCTAAAATAATCATTTGTAATTAGCTTTATCTGTACAATTCAGATGAACTAGTGCAGTAGAGTTTTCACTCTACTCCCACTTTAATTTTTTAGTTGTGCTGCCAATGCCTGAAATATTATTTTTGATATTACTTTAATGCAGGAAAAAAAATCTCTAAGGAGAGAAATAATCAGCTGTCCTGTAAGTGGCTTCGGCTCAATCACCTCACTTGTCTCACCCTTTGTATCGCCTGTCACTCTCTCCATTGGTCAGTTGCCCTGTGACAAAAAGCAATGGGCATTGGGCGGTATAACGAAGTTGGCGCCAGCTTAACCAGAGCCATTAGATTCTATCGAGCTGTTAAGTTTACACCCGCTCAAGTTAGCACCGGCTTTGTGTTGATTTATTTAACACTTTGCAATATTGCCCAACAAGTAAATTATCAGCCTTTTTTAACCAATGACTGGACAGACCCCTTGTTTGATGCCAAACAAAGCTGCCGCTTTGTCAGATGATTTCAGCTACTCCCCCCCCCCTCCATTTGTCGTGTCGCCATGAGCAAAATTTAATTAAATGAAATCGATACAATAAAAAAGAAAAAGAAAAGAAAACGCTGTACACAATTCATTGCTCTGGACAAATCGCATTTTGTTCCAAAATAATTACACAAGTCATACTTTATTTCTTTTCATTTTTGGGTGGGGTGGTATGCATATCAGTTAAAAGGGAGGTGGAAGGTAAAAATAAATCCACCAGAACTGCACAGAATATTTGATCTGAAGCCTCCTCCGGGCATTAAGGCAGATCCAAGGCTGGATTGTGTGAATGAGTCACTGTAATGGTGTGACAGCCGGCATTGTGTACAACTGCGGATATCCTGTGCACCACATGGCAGGTTGTAAAAGTGGCTCATCTGCTCCAAACAGGTGTTCTGTCCAAGTCATTTGTTTTCTCTGGACAGAGATCATCATTTGTACCTTTGCAGGCCAAAGAAAATAAAGCCCTGTAAGCAAGCCAGAGGGAAGAGATCAAACACTCACGGCAGCCAACACATTAACGAAACGCACGAGGCGACACCAATTTCTTTACTTTTTAAAAGAGCGTTAGATGAAGACCAGCAAGATCATACAACACAATGTTGGTGGATGTCCGTACCTTGCTCTAAAAGGTGCACCTCATAATTACAGCTTTGTGTTGGTTTCTCTCTCTCTCTCTCCCCGCAAACGCTAATCCCGATAAAATATAGAATAAAAATAATAATATTCTATTCACAAGGCGGGGCATCATAGGGAAGATAGGGAAATGTTGCCCGCCAGATAAAAAATCACTGCAAAGCATCAAAAACAGGCCTCACTCCGTACAGGGGATAAAAAGCACAAATGGGAAATGGGGCAAGATGAAACAGGTTTGCGGGTAACTATCTTGGATTCATAGGGGGGGGTTGTTGCTGATCTACATGCGGTGGGCAGGGGCAGACATTGAATTAGAATTGGGAGGGACTGTCTGCAATGCAAAGCCCGCCAGATAAAATGTTATCACCTACATCTTCCCTGTCACACCTCATCAGCGCTCATGTGGGAACCGGGAACAGCAAAGTCAGTTTTGTATTAAATCAACAAAGAGCAACAAGCATAAAGAAAGAGATGGCGTGTCAAAAGATTTCTCACAGCTCCTGTAACCCAGAAAAGGCACCGCATTAAATGAAAACGGCGTTACTTCAGCCGCACAACGCCAACATATCCCATAGCTCTGTAAATAACAGCCACTTGGCAAGTAGGTCTGAGCCTGACAGGTTTGTATCAAATTTAGGAGTAAGAAAACCTAGCAGCCAAGCAACGTTTTGCACATAGATTTGTGTAGAATAACCCAAAAATGTAGGAGCCCATTGCTACCTGGCACCTGGATTTGTCGAACCCTGTGGTAACTTGGGGGGGGGGGGAGAAGAGATATATAGGTCTCTTTACCAGACCCTTATAAACGTGTTACATTGTCATTTTAAAACAGCAGGGTGTACTTGCAGATTTGCTGCAACTTTGTTTCATAGATCAAAATTTAGATCACATTTTAGAGCCAGTACCAAAAGTGAAGAGCCAACCATCATTTTTAGGTTGTTTGGTAGTCGCTGGCCCTAAATGTCTGCATTATTCCAAACAAGTATTGCCATAGATCACACAGCTACAGATACTTCCAGTAGGGTCTTCTGTATTTTCTAATGTAGCATTTGTTTTGAGAAAGGATTTTACCAGGAAGGATACATTGAGATTTCTCGTTTTCAAGTATGTCCTGGGTGGCGAGTATGTACCGTTAGGTGTCTTGCCCAAGGACACTTACTGGAGAGGTGCTCGTCGGGATTGAACCATGTCTCCACAGGCTCTCTCCATGCAGAGCAGTGATGTTACCTGTACTCCACCCAGCGGTATTCATTAAAACAGTGGTTCCCAAACACGGTCCTCAAGTACCCACAACAGGCCAGGTTTTTCCAGATATGTGAAGCACAGCACGGGGTGATCGGATTTGCTGCTCAGTGATTGCAGGATTCAGTCTGCATTTCCCAAAGGTGATCCTTAAAATCTGGCCTGTTAGGGATACTTGAGGTACTTGAGGTTGGGAATCACTGCATTAAAACATAGAGCCATCCTACTTCAGCTGCATTTCAGTGATGCAAACACTTGAAAACAAATTAATCAAACACACGTTAATTGGTGCAGTTTTGGCAGAATTAGGGTAGTTTTCAAATCACCAGCCCATAATCCTCAAGTAGTGCAACTCCGATCTAATAAACCTAACACCGTCTTGGCTTTTAGTGAATCCAAAGTTGCTTTTCCTTCAGGTTTCTGATCATGTTGAATTCCAGCCCTGGCTCAATGCCAAGATGCAAAATGACGAAACCCTTTTTCAGTCACAGGACAAGGCAGTCGAGAGGGCCGTGTGTTGGTTACAAAGTGGGCCAGCATTGGCCAATCACAAGGGGTATGGCAGCCAAAAGCATAAATGCAAAAAAGTGATTTATAGTCCGATGCCACTTAAAAGCTGGGGCTTTGGAGAGTCTAGGGAAATTTGCCATGGAGCACAGGTACTGTATATCTTCAGGTCTCACCGCACTGAGGATACTACATTTTCTATAGAGTAGTACCACAGGCTCTGTGGATTCAACATGGAGAAAACAAAACAAAAAAAACGTAAGTCTTGCCGGAACTTTATCTGCGCAGATAAGCTCCAACTTGGCGTGCAATGACAAACCGCTCGTATCTCCCTGGGTAAAGTCTTGGCACCGGCTCTGGATTTCCGTTTCTTGTTTACACACCCCAAAACCACAATGACATCATTCCATTCATATATCCATTGTCGGCTTTGTTCCGAATGACGCTGCTATCTCATGAAGCAGAACACGGGAAAGTCCTGATTATTTACACCTTTTGCTATGGTAAACACACACCTACATGGGGGGGGGGGGGGGGGAGTGTGGCGTGCACTGGCACGGACTCTGCATTATCATCCTCACCAGGGACGTCATCTGGCGGCAACCTAAGTCACCGGTGTCTCTCGCCATGCGATAAAGTACACAGCGCTGGACGTCACTACTAAAGCATAAAGGTCACTGCCACTAAACACGCGTTTGTTTGAGGAGCCATTAAATGTACTTCCAAGGAAGCCTTAAACAAGCACGCCGGCTCTTACAACTGCACGCTTCCCACCGTGAAGAGCTATATCAACCCTCTAATAACACAGTGACACTGGCAGCAACACAGACGCCTTAACTTGAAGATCGAAAAGACCATACACTATATAGGAATTCCTTATTGGGGGAAAAAAGAATAAAAAAAGCCTCACTGCTAAAAACTAAAATTACAGATTAAAAAATGATGTACCTCGGTAATAGAGGAGGTAAAAAGTAAAATAAGAAAATATGCCTTTTTCCTGCAGTAGCCAATCCCATCTCTCGTTGTAATGGGAGAGATGCTCATCAGACATAAAACCCTACACTGCCGTACGGTTTATATTAAAAACATGATCATGCAAGTGAACGGACAAGCTAACCCAACTGACTGCGGCCCAGAGCGTCACAAGAGGTTACGGATTATTTTACATTAACACCTTGTGTGTGTAGATTAAGTACAAGAGCACACACTTTTTATGCAAGACTGCTAAAGGGGAGCTGCAAATCCCTTCGACACACTGACACTTTTTCGTTTCAAAGTCCCACTTTCCCTCCCAGTTAATACACAGACCAATGTGACTATTACTATTCCAGGCGGATAGATTATATATATATGTAATTTCATTTTGGGACTTCCACCACCAAGAAAACCAGGTCAGTGTCGGCACACAATAATCACAACACCCCTGAGGTAATCGCTCCCTTGAGGAGTTCCTGGTGTGAACAAGGTCCTTTACTGAAAAGATCACAGGTTTTATTGCAGTAACCGCATTGTAACGCCCCGATGGTAGAAAGAACATTATATAAAATTTTGGGGAGAAAATGGAAATGGCTTGTGACTTGTCACGTGTAAAGAAGATCAGCTGGATCCTCCCTTTTTTCATTAGGTCAACACTAAAAAGGCGCACAAGTTAGTCTAGGGCTTGACAAATTCATGAACCTGGTAGCCACTGGCTCCTGCAATCTTAGGTCTGGATTATTACATCATGGTCTATAAATCAAAACTGTACCTGAATGCTATATATGTGTTGCCATCTCTTCTGTTTCATACGGGCCAAGCTTAAAGGGACACCAACACTTCCATAAACTGGAGCCAGATGTGTTTTTTACAAAGTACGTTTGCATTAGAAATAAAACCTATGCAGATATTTTTTTCTTCGTTTGAAGTAATTGAATGTAAAAAGGAACAATAAAGTTACATTTTTTATATTTTTCCTTTCCAACATTTACCAAACTCTGTTGAAACGTTTTACATCCTACAGTATTTAACAGTTAATGAGGTGGAAGAGGGGATGTTTAGATAAGGGTGCAGGAGGTCTATTGTTATCCAGGCTACTCAAGAGGAGGCAGCCGAATGAGGAAAGACTTCTAATCTACCCCTGGTGATGTCCTTTGAATACATCCCATACAATAAAATTATGCGAGTCTGTGATTGCCCATAGAATGGAATAAATGGGTCAAAGCCACAGAGTAAGGACCAAGTAGTGAGGGAAAGATAATGGGGAGGGGGTGGCAGTTTACAACACAAAAGATCACAAAAATGGATGCACCTAGTGACACACAGTAAAAATATTTTTGTGGCAGTGTCCCTTTAAAATTAACTAGTCAAGTACGGGCTAGTAAAGGGAATGGCCCCAGGAACACACAAGCTTGGTGGTACTTTTTGATACCATACAATCAAGACGTGACCTTGAACCTAAAGCCAACAAAACTCCCATCACCTCCAGCCAAATTTATATCACACGCCCAAGCCAGAGAAAAAGACAAGACCTGGCCCTGATGGACTGCACCATCTAAAATACCTGAAGTCTGGTTCCCTTCAAAGACCAGCAGTACAGAGTGACGCCATCTTGTTAAGGACATTGGCACAGAATTTAGGTGCCAATCAGTGTGGGCGATACCCAGTTACGTGAAATCAGAAGAGCCAGCCTACAAAACACAATGGCGGCCAGCAATGTGCATGAGCTCTGCACTTTAAATGGGCCTGGAATTAAAGATGTTGATGGGTTGGGCCATTGCCTGTGCCCTCTCATTGTTTTCACCTTCTATTTTCCTGTCTCCACACACTTGACATTATGTCATTGTTTTAGCCCCCCCCCCCTGTGGTGCTATTGTTCTGTCACCTGCTTTGGTAACATTCTCCTACTGTTCTCCACGTTGGATGCACTTTGTGTCAAACTACCGGTAGCTTGCTTTTCAGCGAGCCTGAAGCTCCAGCCTCACCAGCCCCTGTGTTAATCCAGCCCTGATGTCAGAGTATTTAGTTTGGGAAATACGATTTCTCTGAACGCAGATTTAGGACTGAAAGCAACAGTTACACCCATCCTTCATCTAATCTGCGAGAATATCCCTTTGCAATAAATGTTTTCTTGCCTTTAACAGCCGGGAAGTGTAGGGAGGAGGAAGGAGGTGAGACCAGGACAGTGAAGTTATTGATTAAGTACATTTTGCCTTACATGCCTCCAACGACACTAAGATCACTACGCACGTACATGTTCTCATCTCGAATGGATACAGAAGAGAGGAGGGAAAAAAAAACCACAGAGAACATCTTCTATACGGTACATGGGATTCTTTATCAAATGATAAAATATGGTTTGATTAATCTACAAAAGAATACTGTACCTGCCATTTCACAGAAAATGCGATAGATTTCTCAAACAAAACAACGGAGTGCAGCCAACCTTAAAAAACAAAAAGCACAGAACCAAATAGAAAAGGGCCTGCAGGAAGGTAGCCATGGGCTTCAAGAAGGTTATCTTTAGAGCTTAGGTTTCTGGCTTATACTGGTCCGTAAATTAATTCCTAGAAACATGTTTTTCACCGTACAGAGTGGCTAGATCACTTAATAAAGAATAACAAAAATCTAATTTAAGCTTTAATACTCACCTTTTTGCCCAAGGCACAACTGCTCCTCCCCTTCAACTCTGGACTTCCACTTTTTGGAAGCCCTGCACCTTTATGTAATTTGCGTACCTGCGCAACATGTGTTGCATACGATGATCTAAATTGTGCAACGCTTGGAACTTGCATACTTAGCACCTGTGCTGAACAAGGGATCAAAAGGTGCAGGCGCACACGCTGAACCAATCCATCGGCTGCCTTCTCTCAGCATTTGCAATAGCGAGTGTCCTATTCGAGAGGGAGACATCCCATCATCGTTGACCAGCAGCTGGGACATTCAAAATCCCGGCTGCCTGGCAATACTAGGGGTTTCTATTCTTGCAAATAACTATGCTTGGACAGGCAGAATGAGGGGCAACTTTTTCCACTCTTTTAGAGATTTAATATATTTGGGGTGTGCGGGTTTATAACAGAGCTGCAAAGCAATAAAATGCCAGCAATGAGTCTCTAATGCATCTTAATCACTTTTTTCTGTTCCAAATTACATTTTCATTCACATAAATAGGCTAGCTCTGATAAGTTGTGTCCATTTGTCTCCACAGGTTTATGTTCATATTTATTTGCTATAAGGGGGTGAGGGATATGGGGCAGAATTCGCAGTGCATAGGGCAACACAAAGCAGAAATACACCCCCCCCCCTGCATACGCAGGCTGTTATCTTACACAGAAATTCAAGGCAGAGCTGTGCGCATGCATTATTAATGAGCCATAATGCTCTTTCCAGTTAGGAAGCCGGGTCGAAGCCACATTCATAATAATCGTTTGAGATTTTGTACGTTTACTAAATATTCACAGTTCGTGTGATTTTGTTCGCATTACAGCTGATGGTTCAACCCCGCAGGCTAACAATGTTACCTCAGGAAGTCCAACAGCATAACAGTAACCATACTTTGATTTACTTCATACAGTGCCAACAGATTCCACATCACTGTACAAGGCAAACCGACAAGGTGATGGTACCACTTAAACCAATGGTGGATCATGCACCTCATGGACCCCAAATACCTCCCCCTGCGACCTACCTAGTTTAACACTTGCTACTAGCTTTTTGGAAAGTCATACATTGATAGACATGGCAGATGCCACAGACTAGAACTTCCACAATACTCTGATAATTAGACAAGATGATGGGAGACAGTCCAACAGCAGCTTGCCATCTCTTCCTAAGATAACAATGGCTGGGGGGTACCTGGGAGTCACCCCTCAAAAAAAACCTTCATTTATCAAAAAGCTCAAATCAGTGAATTAAAGGGCCACTGCCACCAAGAAACAAAATGACTTATTTTGTTTATTTTATGTTGCGGATATCTTGCATAGGATTTTGCTTTTCTCTTGCAGGTCAAGAAACATCTTTTCCTCTATATGTGTCACTGGGTGCATCCATTTTGTGATATTTTGTGTTGTAACCGGTCCCTCCCAGTAGCTTTCCAAATCACTTGCTCCGCACTGTGTGGCAATGGCCATAGAATGGAGTCTATGGGTCGATCACTGACTCAAATCATTGTATTGTGTAGGATGTATGCAGAAAGAGATTAGACGTCTTTTAACCCTTTCGCTGCTGAGGCTTTTCCCGCCCCTGTGCTGAGGTCATTTTTACCGGTTTTGCTCATCATGTTTAAACGTGTTTTGAAGGCTTATTTTAGTATATGACCCAGACATATTATATATCGTTCTTTCCGTCAGACTCGGTAGATTCATAATATGTCATTATTATATGTATACGTTATGTCATGTCTGTATATTATAACAAAAAATGCAATAAAATATGTATTTTCAATAATTTACAACGTGTAAAGTGTATTTTTTCACATTTTAACATGCGAGCAATTGCGGTTATATTTTGTATGGGGTGCGCTTGTTGAAAAAATTAGAGATGGGGTCTCGTTACATTTTTTTTGGGGAAAATTACACTATTTTTAACAAACGCACCGCATACAAAAATCGTTAGTGCAGCATCATTGTTCACATTATAATTGAAATGGGAACAATATTGCTGCATTAACAAACCAGAAAAAAGAAAAAAAAAGTGTTTATTTTTTATCTTTATTTTTCATTTTTTTTTTTTTTTTTACAAAATTTTTCACAGTAGTGTTTGGTATCGTTGGAACGGCCATGCTCTGGCCGATCCAACCATACCAAAATTTAACCCCTAGCTGCCACGGATCGGGAGATAGGGAGTTCCAATGAACTCCCTATCTCCACCGTTGGTGGCAGTTAGGGGTTAAGTCCAGGACTGGCGTCATCGGGGGAGTTGCCGGAGGCTTGGCCGACATCCAAGATGTCGGCCAGCTCCGGGAAAGGATCGCGAACCGGCGCTTTTCAGCGCCGATTCGCGATCCAGCTCCCCAGGGGTTAATGCCAGGCACCATTTGGAAGGGCAGGCTGTGCCCTTCCAAATGATGCCTGGGTTAACCCCCGCAGAGCCGCCGATCGGGAGGGAGAGAGGTCCGAAGGACCTCCCCCCTCCCTTTCAGGCGCCTCCTCCGCACATGCGGGGGGGGGGCCTGAATTAGGTGTCATCGCGCTGCCGCGATGACACCTAATACCAGCGGCTGCGGTTCCGGATGCGCGGCTGACATCCAGGATGTCAGCCCGCACCGGAGGGGCCAGCGATCGGCTGAGCGCGTCCTCCGCATTGAAGTGGTTAAGCTCCCCATTTTATCTCATTCTGCTGCCATCTCTTATCTGAAGTAGCCAGGAAACACACAATACAGTCCCTGCCTTTTCTAAACATTCCCTCCTCCGCCTCATTAACTGTTAAAGTACTGCCACAAAGCAAAACTCACCATACGCTTTTGGTAAAATGTTGCATCATATGACACATCAAGAAAATGGAAACCGCGCTAAAAACATAAAATTTTCTTTTTAAATGCAATTACTTTAAGCGGGGGGGGGGGGGCAGCAGCATGTACTTTCTAAGGTGGTTTTGACTGTAATACACAAGTAATCTATTTAAAGCTTATGTAAGTTGTAGTGTGCCTTTAAAGAGAGCGAATAAAATAAATTTCATCCTTGGGAATAATCCAACAGGTGTCGGCAACCATATGTCAAACCCTAGAAATGTTTGGAAAATCATAAGTAACATACAAGCACCCCCCGTCCACTCCCAACCGACTGCTGTCAAAGTAAACAACCAAACTGTACAACACCCTCTAGATGTAACAAATGCTTTTAATAATTATTTTGTTGGATGCGCCACCACCCTGATTGCTAAGCTAGGAAATGACACGCAATCAGAAAGGCCGCACACAGGTCAGGCCCCACCAACTGTGCAAAGACCCTGTAACGCAGAGAAATTCAGTTTTAGACCAGTCCCTGTCAATGTCATCACTAAACTTCTCCGTAACCAGAAAATTAAATACCAGTCTGGACCTGATCAAATCAGTACGCCAGCAATTGCAAAACCTGTCGCAACCCTAATCAATGAAATCACTGGCAACTGGATACATACCCAAACTCTGGAAGACTGCAAGGGTGGTACCTATCCATAAAAGTGGAGACAATACTTTGGTATCCAACTACCGCCCAATATCACTGCTCCCTGTAATGTCAAAAATTCTGGAAAAATGTGTCTACACTCAATTACGTGATTATTATCAGTATCAGAACTAGTTAACCCCAGATCAATCAGGCTTTCGTCCAAATCATTCAACTACAACTGCCCTTTTAAAAGTTTGTAATGATATCCAAGCGGGCATGGAACAAGGAAACCTAACTGGAGCCATCTTCCTTGATTTTGCCAAGGCCTTTGACACAGTAGACCATGGCACCCTATTACAAAAACTTAAAAACTCCAGTATTGGCGATCGCACGCTAACCTGGTTCCAATCACATGTGTCTGATCGGTCGCAATATGTGTCCATTTCTGACAGCTCCTCTCTCTCCCTCCCAGTCACGTGCGGTGTACCCCAAGGCTCGATACTCAGCCCCCTGCTAGTCACAATATTCATAAATGATCTGCCCAATGTCTGCAAAGCCTCAACTGTACACATGTACGCAGACGACACCGTAATCTATACCAGCAAACCAAATCTCCCGCAGCTGGAGGCAGTGCTGCAAGAACAATTCACAGAGGTAGAAAAATGGATCGCAGATAAACTTTATCTAAAAATACTGACAAAACTGTTACAATGCTCTTTGGAACAGCACCTAAACTACACAAATTGCAAACACCCCATCTATGTGTGGGGACAAGATCAAATGACACACTGACTACAGTCACTGCTCTCAAATATCTAGGTATGTGGTTAGACCCAAATCTATCTTTAGGCCCCCAAATCGAAAAACTCATCTAAACCTCTACCCCAAACTAGGTGCCCTGTACAGAAACAAATCCTGCCTGGGCCCCGCGGTAAGAAAGCAGATTGTACAACAAATGCTTATGCCGGCTATTGAATACAGAGATGTAGTGTATGCAGCCGCCCCGCAAACACACCTTCAGAAACTTACTACATTGTAGAACTCATTCTGCCACTTTGTGCTACAAATGTAACTACATGACACACCATTGTGACATGTTAAAAGAACTAAACTGGCCGTCGCTGGAATCTAGACGCACCCTTCACCTTTCCAACCTGGTGTTTAAGAGATTTTCTGGGAAGCTACCACCCTACCTGAATAGACTGCTTCCCCTAGCAGATCCGTCATCCTAGAACCTCAGATCCAGGACCAGCACCTTATTTGCAATACCACAATACAATAAGACAGTGTCTCGATCCTCATTTTCCTACAGAGCGCCGCAGTTATGGAATAAACTCCCAGACGCCATCAAAATCTTCCCCCAGTGTAAAGTCCCTTAAGAGTTCCCTATTAACATACCTCAATACAGAATGCACCTGTAAACATGTAACATAATGACTATTTCCTACATATTTATTTTTCTGTTAATCTGTATATTTGGTTGTGTGTTAATATCTTGCATTTTACTATTTTGTATTTCTGTAACCACTCAATGCTCTTGAACCCAGGACATACTTGAAAACGAGAGCAATCTCAATGTATCCTTCATGGTAAAATCCTTTATAAAATAAATATGTTTCTGAACTTCATCTCCCATGGTCTCAGCTACGTAGCCTCATGGGAAATGTAGATCCAAAACATCCAGGGGACCAAATGCTGACAATGCTGACCCCTGTCAAAAAGATAGAAGAAGACAGCCGACACTGGCATTTGACATATAAAAGACAGTAACTGATGTACTCCAACATAAGCTTGTCGGAAGCTCGCTTCCTGCAACTTCCCAGAGACAGCAAACTCACAACACCATACGCGAGACGCACGCTCTTGCTCACTAAAGCGCTGCACCGCGGGACATGTCTAGCCAGTTGGGTTAGGAGATAAAAGGTGTGGGGAGAAGATAACTACGAATTGTACTTTGTATGAAGAAACAAGTGTGTGTAACTAAACAGGAACCTTGACTGACACAAACTTCATTTATTTTCTTTAAAAAGGATCACGTCAATCACAAAATCACACTGTAAAGCCTAAAAGGAGTTGTTACAATGTCAAGGTACGATCCCCAATCTACCTTATAAAAACACTTCATAAATCCCCTCTCATGGAAACAGTGACAGTGACAATAACAGTCTCTACGGAACTCTGTGCCACAATGCAAGACAACTAAGGCTACAAACATTTTGGATTATTTTACGGAACTCTATGTCAACCCTTGTCTTGAACCTTTCTTCCTGGCTATAAATTTTGTTAAGCAGCTCTATACCAGGTCTTGGAGTGAATTTTATCTCACAAACTGGCCCGGGCCTTTGCTTGCGCATGACAACTGTACATAAAACCATCAGGGTCTAAGAGTTTATATATAGCATAGAGATCCCTACTCTATATAGATATAACCCATGGAATTATCCATGCAAGAGGTGCTCCATTTGCAGAGTACATTGCCCAATTCCTTTGAGACACAACGTAACGTAAAGTCAACAAGAAAGACTTTCACTTGCAACAGTAAAATTCTCTTTGTAATCAACTAAACTTCGCACAAAACCCTGCAATTCACCCCGGTTAGCTGAAAAAGATTTAAAAAAAAAATAAAAAATGAAAACACCGAGTGTCACATTGCATCCGAATCCAACTTCCCCGGTTCCTGTGGTTTTTCCATCATATGAAGACTGCAAAATGAAATCTGAAATGCAACGTCTAATCAAATAATGGACGATCAGTGAGATTTGTGTTTGCACTCCCCCCCCCCCGACACATTACGTGTCTCTCGTTAACATAGGCAGAAAACCAGGGCATGAAGCATGTATGGAAAACCAAAGGTTCCAACATACACTCCTGGAATTCTGCAGCACGTCTTACCAGAAAAGGTAAACATGCCCTGACACACAATACAGCAAAACCACCAGGGCTGCACTTTGTGTATGCAATGTGTCTTTGCAGGTATTGAACAGCGTCTAAGAAGAAGACAAACACACACTGCTGTACAACTTTAAATATGGAGTTTATGGCCCGGATTAGCATCACACACTGTGCCTTGAACCATGGAATGCTATGCTAGGGCCCGAAACATTTATATCAAACGGAGGAGCTTGCAAGAATGTCAAACTATCTTGATGGTTTGACATATCCAGAGACCGAGGCCACAGGCTTCTAAGAGATGTACCTTTGGCTCTTAAAATATCTGGATTATCATACACAAATTCAGGGCTTGACAAATTTGCTTTGAATCTAGGAGCCAGCTACAAAAGTTAGGAGCCAATCTTTCGGCGAGGATTCGCCTTTATCAAGGTATACCTTGATAAAAGGTGAATCTTGCCGAAACGTTGGGAATCTTGCCTCTGCATCTGGGAGTTGTTTGTACTGACCCAAATTATGATTTTAGCTGCTTCTATTTATTTATCACTTTGTTACCTGTTGCTTTTTGCTGTTGGGTATTTTTTGTGCATGTGGTCTTGTGGCTACTTTTTTTTGAGCCTAGAAGTGTAGCCCGTTGCTGCGAATATCAGTTTGGCCGCTCGGATATAGATAAATATATATTATCATCATCATCAATATAGCACCAACAGTTTCCACAGCGCTTTACAATAACCAAAGGGAACGAAATACATATAAAACGGACATAAGATGGCAACAAGAGGTGTAGAGGGTCCTGCTCATAAGAGCTTACAGTCCAGAGGGATCAGGGGTTGAGGAAGACCAGAGAAATTTCACTAGATTGTAGGATCATTAGTGCCAGTGGTTTGGGAACGGTGGGGCCATAGAAGCGGCTTCAATCCTGTGTGAGTAGGTGAACAGAGGGATGAGTTGCATCAGTGATGCGGTACACTAATCTGAAGAGATGGTTTTGAGGGATTTCTTGAAGGCCTTAAGGTCAGGGGAGAGTTTGACAGGGCGAGGCAAGTCATTCCACAGGTCTGGTGCTGCCCTTGAGAAGTCTCGGAGGCGAGAGTTGGCCGTGAGTCTACGACCGATGACAGGTGGAGATCACCTGCTGACCGGAGTTGTGTAGATGGGACGTGCTTGCGGAGCAACGAAGACATGTAGGGAGGGGTTGAGTTATTGAGTGATTTGAATGTGAGCATCAGTATTTTAAACTGTATCCTGGAATGTACAGGAAGCCAATGAAGGGACCGGCAGAGTGGGGAGGTACGAGAGGTGCGTTTAGTGAGAAAAATAAGCCTGGCACCTGCATTCATTACAGATTGCAAAGGGGCGATACGGGAGTTGGAGAGGCCAATAAGGAGCGAGTTGCAGTAGTCAAGAGCATGAACCAGCACTTTGCGGTATCTTGTGTCAGAAAGGGGCAGACACGGGCAATGTTTTTGAGTTGAAAATAACAGGATTTGGTCACTGTCTGGATATTGGGAAGAGAATGTTAGGTCAGAGTCAAAAGTGACACCAAGCTTGGGGTGTTCCTTATATTATTTGTGTTGTTAACATCTGTACCTTGTGACATTGATTAATTTACTTATTTTCTTTGCTCTGGTGTCATTGAACACACACACACACACACACACACAATTTACATTAAATTTAGGAGACCAGAAGAAAGCCTTGAAGGCAACTAGAGGTTTTTAGATGCCAAAGACTGCTTTTAGATTGGTGTAAAATAAAGCTCCCTTCCTCATCTCATTCAGTTGCCATCACTTCTGTAGTGTAGCCTGAAGAACAATAGCCCCCATGCTGCCTTATCTACACATCCACCATCTCATTGAACTTAAATTCTGTAGATTAGAGAAGCCACAGAACTCAAGACTAACCTTTGGTAAATGTTGCCTCATGGGAGGAAAAAAAAATAATCAAAATAGTAGGGAGATAAATATATATTTTTCCATTTTATATGCAATTACTTCAAAGAAGAAAAACCAGCATCGTGTGCTTTATAATGTGGTTTTATCTGCAATGCATCTAGTTCCAGTTTATGTAAGAGGTAGTGCCCCTTGAAATGTGTGGAGCGCTCCCCAGTAGCCTGACCAGGATACCTGCCTGTTTTGAGGTCTTTGTTCTTCAAAAACAACAAAGGCAGGAGTGTAAGCTTCCTGGAAAGTGCTCATTAACACAAGTCAACAGAAGTATACACACAGCCTTTCCACAATTAAAGTCTTGCAGAGTTCTTCTCAGACTGGTCTCACAAGAGCAGTTTAAAACAAAGGTTAGCATAAAAAAAAAAAAAAAAAAAAAAAAAAAAAAGCTGGCCCGCTAGCCACGGAGAATGAGGACAAGATCGCTGGAGTAACATGTACATATCCAGATTATGTGTGGCAGGGCTTGACAAATTTGCTTTGAATCTAGGAGCCAGCTACAAAAGTTAGGAGCCAACGTTTCGGCGAGGATTCGCCTTTACCTTGATAAAGGATAATCCTCGCCGAAACGTTGGGAACCTTGCCTCTGCATTTGGGAGTTGGTTTGCACTGACCCAAATTATTATTTTCGCTGCTTCTATTTATTGATCACGTTGTCACCCGGTGCTTTTTGCTGTTGGGTATTTTTTGTGCATGTGGTCTTGTGGATACTTCTTTTTGAGCCTAGAAGTGTAGACCGTTGCTTCTAATATCGGTTTGTGTTAACATCTGTACATTGTTAAATGTAGGAGACAGGAAGAAAACATTGAAGCCAACTAGATGTTTTTAGATGCCAAAGACTGCTTTTAGATTGGTAGAAAATAAACTGGAAATTTAGGAGCCAGTGGCTACCAGGCTCCTGGCTTTGTCAAGCCCTGACTTAAGAGCTCCCTGTTAACATACCTCAATACAAAATGCACCTGTAAACACGTAACATAAGGAGTATATTTCCTACATATTTATTTTCTGTTAATCTGTATATGTGTTTTTAATATCTTGCATTTTATTACTTTGTATTACTGTAACGACTGTATTAATTCAATGTTGTTGAACCCAGGACATACTTGAAAATGAGAGAAATCTCAATGTATCTTTCCTGATCAAATACTTTATAAATAAATTATATAGATACACTTTTGTGAATACTGGGTGTAAAGCACTAGTGACAGGAGATGTCCTCTGCTCGAGAAGGGCAGGATAGTCCCTACAGGACAAACAGAACTCTGCCCACGCCAGGCTAAAAGAAAATAAAAAAACAACACGTGCCATCATGTCAAATGGTGATTGTCGTCAACTCCCTCCCTGTGAAAAGCCGAGGGGCTGAGAAATGCTCCCTCCGCCTGCCAAATACACAAGTGTTCAGGCCAGGCAAGGCTATTTTCTAGGAGGGTAACATTAACTCATTCACAATCTAATTTCCCACCATTCTGGCCGGCAATATTAGCTCTAAGAATGCCCTGCGCTTCCTCCCAGACACACAGTTGCCAGATACACACTTTATGAATGAATTAGAAGTAAATGAGGGGGAGATGCTCGCTGTCCTCTTCCTTCCAGGAGCATTGGCGTGCTTTGTTCATGCTGTTAAATTGATAATATTAAGCTCGCTGAGATGCATTAAAATGTTTTTAAAAAAATAGAAAACGACTTGAATTCCCAGAACAAATGTAATTAGCCAGCATTAGTTTAGCAGAACAGTGATAGGAGCAGACAGGATATGAATTGATGTAATCAGGAGGTCATCTAGAATGAGACAGTGGATGGTGTGCGCTCTGCCCGTCCTCTCCGCGCATTAATTCATAGACTGGTCTTTTAAGGCCACTTGCTCTGTGCCAAGCAAGGGTTTATGTATAGGATGTAGAAACAAAGCACTTGATGCGTCTACCTCAAATGTCCTTTAACAGCCCATCTGTGTGCTTCTACAGCAGAAGTTACAAAACAAAAAAAATAATACTTTATAAATTAAGATTTTTTGAATAATTTTATGAAGAGGGTACATATATAGTTTTGGGGAAAGGTAAACAAGTACGATAATATTATTTTTTTTTTTTTTTAATATAAACAAATTCTAAGATATCACTACGATGCTCCCCCTCCAGTTAATTCAACAATACAAGTAGGGTGGATTTAATTAAAAATAAAAATCAGCATTTAAATCAATAGTCGGTACGACTCAATTTAAATAGTGAACTTTAAACAAAGACTCACTCATTCTCTGCAGGTTGTTGTAACGATTTACTATTCGCACCAGAAAACCATTTCATGTTTGGAATAGTAACCTTTCACATTAAATTAACAGTTATATCAGAAAAGATTTTATTTCAATCATTTCATCGTTCTCCATCTCCAGTTTAATAGTTTATTCACTCAAATTTGAAGAACTTAAATTCATATTCTTGCATTTGCGTAGATGCGGGTCAGCATTCTGATGAAGGTGTTGTATTGGGGCCACCAGGTTTTACATTTCTTTGTCGCATTGTTTACATTTTGCGCCTCCTTTACTTATAGGTAGAGGGTAAAGCGCACATTATCTCTGCAGACACAACTACAATTAACTTTGATTAATGAAATTTACCAAATTTCTATCCACTGCATGAATATGAAGCCTCGTGCTACAGAACTAATCTAGATTTCATAATGAATAACCTTTGAATAGAACTTTGGAATTTTTTTTAAAAAAAAGGCTTTTTGGTTGGGGGGGGGGGACAAAATCTAACGTATATATATTTTTTTAATAACAAGACTTAAAAAAAAATAGGTTTCCTCCCTGAATACAAGTTCCATGATGCACTTTCAGCCACAAGTCTGGCTGAGCATCATGGGATGTGTTGTTCCAAAACTACTCTATATTGTAGAAGAGCTGGAGACGTATGAGGGGTTAAATGACGGCTGGAGCAGAACTCTAAAAATATTATTTAGAGAGTCTTTGCAGAATTTAGGAGACGTAGTATACACAACCCTGCAGCGTGTATCTGCTCCTTTTAAATCTGTATCTTGGATCTGCAAGAAAGAAAAAATGCTAGGACAGATCTACCTTTCTTCTCCTTCAGAGACAAAGAGCTGGAGATACACAGGTTGATCAAAGAGTCACACCTCCAGCCAGACACAATGCTCCCTGTGTGTCATCCATGAGTCAGTGCCTTGTCTGCACATACAGAGACTTCACAAACCCATGTTTATGGATGGCCTCTAGAAACATCGGGTTCACAATGACTACTTTGGCCCAAAAACCCCACGGCCAAGTGCTGAACTCCTAAAGATAGGGGCCAGGGAGTGCCAGGCATATGCATGAAGCGTCTCCCTGTCACAGGGGAGAGGGGGCGAGCTAGGAAGGGGTGGAGGCACATCCCATCTGTTCCCTGTATCACACCCAGAGTAAAGTCTGCCTCTCAGTTTGGGCAAACTCTGACATCTCCGGTTTTGTTCACACACATTCCTTTGGGATGACAAACACTGCCCACTGGGCTTCTAAGGCTTGGGGGCCTGCGGAGGTTTTTTTTTTTTCCTCCCCAGCCCCCATATGCTACCCAGTACTGTGACTCACCGGATAAAAATGCCCGGCCAATTATACAACTATTTAACCCATGCACTGCCAGGTAATCTGAGATTTCATATTCACCCGAATGACACAGACTGTCACAAAAGAGATGAGGATAAATGCAGCATATCACTTAAAAGGAGTCAAGTTAATGAACGAAAAAAGGCTGCTAGGACAAATTCACCCTTTTACTCACATCCATCCAAATCAGATGGACGCAGTCAGGGTCTTAAAACACGATGCTTTATTAATCCATGTTAAAATTGTGTCCGCGAACCAATGTTTTAGCCAAAATGTCGGTTATCGGACACAACAATTTTAACATGGATCAATAATGCATTGTGTTTTATCTTCTACTTCAAGACCCTGACTGCGTCCATCTGTTTTGGATAGACATTTCTACTGGACTGTGCACCCCGACTTTTATTTTTGTGGGTGGCTATTAGCAAGCGGACAGTTGACGGACACAGACACGCACACACGACCTGCCTGTGTCGCAAAGTTCTACAATGACTCAAAGTGTACAGGAGAAACATATTAGATTTGGTAAAGCCGTGTTAGTCCAGATGCCAAATTCATGAGTATAGAAGTGCATAGGGATACCTTTTTTTATTGGACTAACAAGAGGAGCTTTTAAAATCTTTTAAATGTAACATTAGTCCAACAAAGGTATCACTATGCACTTCTATACTCCCATATTATACACACACACGGAGCGTCAATAGATCAGATTTTAAAATAAAAATTATGGGGTTTCACAGGACCCGAGGTCTGAGGATTGACTGGACTGATCTGCACAAATTGATAAAAAAAACTGGCAGATTTGAGGATGTCAAGAGACAGAGCAATGAGCTGCAGAATAACAGGGTATTTCCGATACAATGTGAGGACCATTGAGAAGAGGTAATGTGAGGATAACTCCTGTCAATGTATTGCCAGCATTATACACTGGGTTTGCATTTCATTACAGTATTCGAGTCCTCCCCCGGGTTCTTCACACACAGGGTATCAGAAGTGCTTTCTATAAACTTACAAAAAAGTGAAACAACTTTACCATTTTAGAAAACAAAAGGGCAAGACGGCGAGCTGAGGGTTTAGCTCCCAACTTCTATTTGATCGCAGTCAAAAAAAGATATATATATCCATCTATCAAATTGCACTCGCTATCAGTGCATTGATCAAAGGATTTTCATGAGACGCAAGTGTTTGTGCTTGTCCTCTAATGTAGAGCACTCAGGATATCCGAATGTCGGCTTGAGCAAACTGAAAACACAATAGCCCGGAAACCGTAAGAAAATGAATAGGTGAAGCAGAGCTGGAGATCAGGAGCGGCTTTCACATACACAGCGTGATAAAGGATGGAGTATACATTAAGCTCCCTCTGCGTGGTCACACACAACCAATGGTTTCTTCAAGGACAGGTTCTGACATGAAATAACAACAACATAAGACTAAAAGTACCGTGTCACCTAGTAACAACCCTTGCCAAGGCCAGACACTATAGAATCCTATAGGACCAGCAGCCACATGCGTTCAGAGTATGAATCTGAATAAAATGGAAATTGCCACAGGGCTGGACCAGCTCCTTTATCGAATATAGGAACTTAAAATGAGTCTGTAAGTTTACCTTCCATGCAATGTCCCATGGGGAGGGGGGGGGGGGTTTCATATTGGTAATAGCGATCAAAAGCGATCTCATTCTGGTTATGTTGTGCAGTCCATTAGCTACCTGGAGTGAGAGGAGGGCTGACCTGCTGGAGGACGGCTTATCCGCTAAAAGCTGTCTCCCCAGTGGCATTCCACCCGACATGAGCGACAGAAACTAACCGGGAAAAACTAAAAAATTTCCAATAGGTTTGATAGTCTTTTACGCATATGGGGAATGATTTCCCGTCAATAAAGGCTGACAGCTGCAATCTAAGGGCCTGCTGTATACTTTTTGGAGCAAGGTGTTTTGGTGCATAGAATAATCCAAAAGGCTAGGCGTCGGAGGAAATGCTCTAGGAGCTAGGGATGCACCGAAATTTCGGCCACTGAAAATTAATCGGCCGAAAATGGTGTTTTCGGCCTAAATGGAAATTCAGCCGAAAAAAAAACAGCTGAAAATTTCCATTTCCCGGCCAAGTCGGGGGCCCACCTGAGCATGGAGGCCAGCCGAATTGCCGTCCAAGGCTCAGGCGAGTCCCCGCTCGGCTGGGCCTCTAGGCCCAGGCCAAGCCGGGGGCTCGCCTGGGCCTGGATGCCCGCCAAGCAAGCAGGGGGGGTGTTAGGGGAGTATGGCACCTCCCCCCCTGCGACAGCCGTTGGACGGTCACCGCTGGAGCGCAGGCCGAAGTAGGAGGATGTAGGTGAGTATGGGGAACCCAATCAGCCATGCGAACCTGGGCCTGGAGGTCCGGCCAAGCAAGCTGCTCGGCTGGCCTCTAGGCTCAGGCGAGCCCCTGGCCTCCAGGCCCAGGTTCTCATGGCTGATTTTCGGCCGAAACGATTGAGAATTTTCGGTATCGGCCGGAAATTTTCGTTTCTGTGCATCCCTACTAGGAGCCCATGGCTACCTGGTGTCCGATGTGTAAAGACCTGCAACAAGATGCAGTGGTGTCACAGTAACCCACAAGGTCAAAATACTCGTGGCTGGCTTCTATATCTTTCGGTGGCGTTCTGTTTATCCCACCATTGACTTTGTAAATGTATAAACTCAGAAAGGTTACCTGCAGGGCTACGGTCCAGAAAGCATAAACAGGAGTGACCAGCCGCACCCAGACAATCTCATGTTTACCTGATGCTCAGCCGGGAAAAAACGCCAGGAGTTGATCATTTGCATTACAAAAAAATATTGTGTGATCTCATACAAGAAGAGATTTGGGGGGGGGGGGTATTTTACAGAAAGTGCAGGATTTACCTCTAAGAGAAGAAAAGAAATCAGGGAAGGAGGGAGGGAGCGCTGCTAGAAAAAACTGCCAATTTTATCGAGTTCCAAGATGGATAATCTGCACCCGATTAGAAAAGGAAATAGAGCACAAATATTCCAGGCTCATCCATTCTCACAGGGAGGAGAGAAATTCTCCACGGGTCATGGGGAGTTCATGGAGGTCTGAAGAAAGAGCCAAGCTGAGAGAATATATATGTATCAAACCAAATTCACAGCACGCCACTTTAATATCGTTTTAAAGATCTTCAAAACACCCAACGTATGAAGAAATAATGGGAAATTGGTTCCAAAATATCATACATTCGGATACACCTGAGGTTGCGGCAGGCTTATGCAATATTATTTAAGATTATATTAAAGCAGATCGCTCTGAACTCGGCTGCTGTTTGTTGGTTGCAGAAGCAATGTTATGGACAATGCAGGTTCCATACGAATGCGACCGAACACACAATCGTCCGTCAAAGTCAACAAAGACACCCTTGCTCCGTTTTATTAGACCCTTAACCACCTACTGTCTATGAAAGAATAAAGACTGGAAGCCAAAGTTCAAACCAATACTATGCAGGCCAACAGCTAACACCCCAGAAAAAGAAACACTGGACAGAATCTCCCCTGAACCATCCCATTAACCCCTTCACTACCAAGTGATTTGCAAAAAAAAAAAAAAAAACCTGGTCAGAAACCTGTGGTTTTTTGTAAAATCATTTTTCGTTAGTTATTGTATTGTACTGTATAATTATTTCTGTAAATGGCCTACTTGGCCAGTAGAGGACACCATCTACTGCTAAACTGAGTTACAGAGGGTTGAGCTGCAGGTCTATTTTTTATTTTTTTCCCCCCCTGCATCGACTGCTGAAAGCCTGATATTTCACAGCATTCAACTGATTTTACAGTTTTAGCTATTTGGGCATTATGCCAACAGGGCCAACACTTTGGGGGCACCTTCTGCAGCCCAAAAGCAAATGAAATTTGTTTTCAGCAAACAAAGACAGATCAGCAGATCAAGATATATCTATAAATCGGGGCACCGGATTGTGCCTTCGAAGCCCGAGATAAGCAGTAATATTTAAAACAACTCACAAGGAAATATCAGCAACTCCTCTGCCATTCCAAGCATTCACCTCCTGTTGTGGCTGTTTTGCTGGAAGTTTACTGATCTAGACAATGACATATATACGTTCTATACGTTTTACAATAAGCACAATAGGGTTTGTGCGGAAATTGGAGCTAATATGTTACTTTCACAGTAAGTAATGCAATTTGCTAACAGGCAGCAGCCAAGGCCAGAACACAAAGCCTTGATGTTGGCGGGTGAGCTTACTCTTTTAATGGCCATTAATAGAAACCAAAGCCTCTAATTGTGTTTTGTTTCACATGGTATAATGGGAATAAGCGCAGATGGCATTTTTCTCCATGTTATGTTTTATACATGTATACATGTTGCTGGGATGGGTATATTTGGTGGTTGGAGCCGCCCCATCGAGGAATAGGCGCGACCCCACCCCTCCTGTACAAAGCTTGTAGTACGTTTGGGGTCAGAAGAGTCCTTTATCAACATATTTCCCACATGAGGCTGTGCTACCAGAAGGAGCGAAACCCATTGGTACTGAGAACACGACACACACAATGAATATAAATAAATAAAAAGAAATACCACAAATGGGGGGGGGGGGGGGGGAGAGATTAAAGTGGTGTAAATGCAACTGGTACAGATCACCTCTCATTCAACTAATCTCATTTTAAAATGCGGCATCACAAGAAACTTATGGCATATTGATGGGAAATGCCCAGAAACGCGATAAGACAGTGTGCCTGCCTGGAGCTACAACTGTGGAATTCGAGGTATCAACACAGAAGGCAGAACATTTCCAACCATAACAATGGGTTAAGATCCTAGAAGTCCTGATCATTTAAGGATATTGTAAATCTACCACTGTGATGTAAGCCGAGCATCCTATATTTGGGGTACAGGTTCTACATCGAAAATATACTTTTTTTTTGTTACCCCCAAACTCCCGAGTCATTTTCATGGAAAGTAAAGCTGGACGAGGTTGTAGAGACTAGCGTTAAATGCTGAAGCACGATTGCCAAGGATAGCCGACTTTGGGATTTGGCAAACTATGCTTTAAGGGGTTAAATCACAGTATCTCACGCCACAGATTGGCCTAAACGTTACGCACGAGATCGATGCAGGCTTTTCATTTCACTGGGACGCTTGGGGCTGTGGCGTTGGATCGTGTGAGGCGGTTGACTTCAGTGAGTACAGGGACCATTTCAGCGAGCTTGTGTGATAAGCTTTTTCATTGACTTAAAAACACACACACACGAGGGAGGGCATATTTGGGGGGAGAGCCAGCACCCCACCAAGATCATTCTAGGCTAGCTCTAGCTATGCATCTTTTAAAAATGCTCTGCAGTACTTTTTTATATCCATGAACCAGTGTCGCCGCTGTATCTAAATATAGACACTGCAGCAAATTGCAGGCTCTGGATTTGAGATGCATCAGCTACACATGCAGTATGACAGAGCAGACAGCTACAATCACACACCAGACACTGCCGCTTTATGCTGCGAGAATGCAGAATTAGGAAACGTCTCTCTACAGTGTGTCAGCGCAGGAATATTAACAGATATTACATGACACGTGCTCCTACATTCAGGAGGTGTCCCCCATCCCTATACAAGAGCCCCTACAGAAAATATCTGGAAAAGGAGATGTGAAGCACAGTCACTGCGCAAAAAGTATATTTTGGCCTCTATAAAAAGATTAGAACTCCTCACTGTTACATGGAGCAGGCTGGAGAGCAAAAAAGGTCAACGGTATAAGGAAACCTCAAATGACCCATTAGATATGCAGGAGTTAAGCCCAGTGATCTGGCACCATTATCGTGCTATTTAACACCTAAATATATAGAATTTATAGCCCCGATACATTTATGTGGAAAAAGGGTGGTATCAACAAAAATAAACTGAAAGAGAAATCACCAAGCAAAACAATAATATTTATAAAACACACACACACACACACACACACACACACGCCAAATTTAGGAGCCAGACACTCTTTTTGAACCACAAATCTTTGTATTATTCGACATCGATGGTTAGGAGCCAGAATGAAAATACCAGGAACTAGCAGCTACCTGGCTCCTGGATTCGTCAATACCCATGGATTGTTTTTTTTTTTAAATAAAAAATAAAGAGAAGGCAAGGCCTCCTTTTCTACCTTTGCCCATAGTGATTTTTGCAAGACTTGTGTTTAATTGAGCATCTCATAACAAGAAACTACTTTCACATTCTTGTGTTTTTGTAAAACATATTTTGAAAAACTTTTAAAAAAAGAATAAAAACCAAAACAGGGATTTTAAAAAAAAAAAAAAAAAAAATGTGCATACACTATCCTATCTATTCAAAATGCAAGATCTGTCATTTGTCTCCCACTGGGCCTTAAAAAAAATCATGATGCAGGGGGAAAAGTCCCAAACGAGCGATGTATGTGCGTTTGGAACGCGAGTGTGCGCTCGTACACAAGATTGCACGTGGATTTCATGCAAACCCTTCTTTGCAGAGTTAAACAAGTCTGGGCCAAGACAACATTCTGCATGTTCAAGACACAAAAGGATAAAATAAAATATTGATTTGGCGTACTCTACTAAAGACCAGGAGAAATGTGTTCATCACACCATTCCCCCCCCCCCCTCTTTAAAATTACACAGAGCCAAGAAAATCCCTTCCCTGAGCCCAAATAAAAATTCAGACAATGCAGTTACACCCAGTCAGGACAGCGCCCATGGATCGAACGGTTTAAGCACATGCTTCTCATACCTGTGTCAGTTTATGGGAAGGCACGGGGGGGGGGCCGTGGAACTAGAGGTGGTGAGCTTTTCCAGAAGCCGCTACTAGCTCTGCTCCAGGGTTTTAATAAAAAGACGATTCTGCTTTGCTTTTCCAAACACCTCCTAAAGCCTTCATAGAAAAGATCTGCGCCGAAAAGTAGAGGAGGACCAGGAAGCCGAGACTGAAGATTTTTTAAACCAAGCAGTGAACCACAGAGTAGATCAGAATATTATCCACATAAAGCTCCCTATTGGCGATGTAAACGTGGAACTGGGATCTTATGACACCAATATAGAAAGGGGTCCCTACCATGGCAGCCTAGCTTGATCTGCAATGAGAAAAGCTGCCCTGGTGGAAGGTGTCGATTACCTTGCCCAATGCCAAGAAAAAGCGAAAGGAATCCAAAGAGGTTATTCGCCAATTGTACTTTCACTGAAAGAATGGTGGTTTCATTTCAGTAAACTACAGTGGAGCAAGTGCTGCCAAACGATGGTGAATGCACTATTGAGGGACCTGTCACTGCATTTCTCCATACAGGTCACTGTTCTGTCCAGCGTAGTTTCTGCCGCAGAGTAGATCTCAGCATAGAGGTCACTGGGGTTCCAAGCACAGTTTCTGCTGCAGTTATTAAGTGCAGATTTCAACGTTGTTTCTGCTGTTGTACAAGTCAAAAAGATCTCAAATCATGGTTTTTGCTATGGTTCTCACCGCAGTTTGTATGGTAGGTCTGCGGGATCCCGCAAAGTATATTCATCAGTTTTATGGAAACCGGAGAAACAATCGTAAATTGAGCAAAACCACAGTTTACGCTTTTTACGGAAGGAAAACAGAGGCAGTGTAGTTCGGCATAGTTATGCGTTGTGTGTAGGATCTTAAACTGACGGTGTTGGATTTTCTTTTGTTGATCAACAAATGCTGAGAGTGTGTAACAATGTTGACTTTTACTGTATACAAGAATGTGGCCATCGTTGCTTGGTGAATGACCCCCCCCCCCCCCCGGAAATCATTTCTGCTTGTTCTGCAAGCGGCAGCAGGCAGACCGGATCTTGCATTGGGGCCTCACTTGGAAGGGCATATCATTTGTGCCAGGGTACCAAGATTCAACTCAAAGAGTTCAAAATATCATTATTTAAAAATAAATTTATAAAAAGGTGCTGAGCTAAACAGAAAGCCTCAATAGACTTTAATCCCAAGAGCAACAGATTGCACTGTGCCATGTAGAATACTGCAACACACAGGCTGTGTTTACATGTAAATATAATCAGCTTTTAAAATGGTATTGTTATATTCCCTTTAAAAGGTATGGATGCCTGGCGGGACAGAAAAGACAGGGTGTTGACTAAACAATCCTGAAACGCACATGGTAAATATTTGTTATGGTCCAGACAATTTATGGATACATAGGAAACATCTTTGCGGTTTCATTGCGGGCAGAAAGCAGCAGTAGAGAGACGTTTGGGTGGGTAGAGGGGAATCTTAAAGCCAGATACGGCTACACCCAGGATCAAAAATAAAGTGCACTATGGTCTGAGGACACTGGTCAGGCTAGAGCTTGCGTACTTAGATTTGCAATCAAATATTTTTATTGTGGATGCAGGAAAAGTAAGAATACTCTGATTCTAGGAAACACTTGGCACGTTAACAGTTGTTCAAGATAAACGAAAGAGGAACGAAGGAGAAAAATCCATTCATTGGTAATTTACAGAACAATAAAATAAACAACAAATGCTGGCAGTGAACATATTAAATGGACTAATTAGCCATTGACTGCACATCCTGGAAGAGAGTCCGGATATTCAGTATTTCAATATACTGACAGTTTGTTCGCTTTTATTTGTGAGAAGAAAAACACAACAATTTCAAGTAGACACAATTTACATTCCAAAATATTTTTACTAGTAAAAAAATAAATAAAATGATTTTTTTTTAAAAAAACTGAACGGTTAATATGGGAGAGATTTATTTTTGACTCAGTTTTTCTCCCTCTTTTTTTATCCCTAGAAAAATCAAAATTAGACTGTTTCCATACCCACAGAATATCCTTGGGTAGATTACCTTTTACTAGGGATGCACCGATACCACTTTTTTAAGACCGAGTACCGATACTTTTGTTCAAGTACTCACCGATACCAAGTACCGATACTTTTATTTTATGTCACGTGACACTTTCCAATAAGAACAGACCTCATATAAAGCCCCCAGGTCTCATAGATATGCCCCACCAGGTCTCATAGATATGCCCCCCCCCAGCTCATGGATAATGCCCCCCAGCTCATGGATAATGCCCCCCAGCTCATGGATAATGCCCCCCAGCTCATGGATAATGCCCCCCAGCTCATGGATAATGCCCCCCAGCTCATGGATAATGCCCCCCAGCACATGGATTTGCCCCCCTCCCCCATACTTAACCTTCCTTTAGCGACGCCGGGAAAGTCTTCGCGCGCGCGCTGCTTGGAAGGTCCCCAGTCGCGACCACGTGGGGCCATGTGATCGCGGCTGGGGTCCTTCCAACGAGCGCACGCGCGGAAACTTTCCCGGCGTCGCTCAGGAAGGTAAGTATAAGCGGAGAGCAGCTGCAGGGCCTGTCCGAATGCTCTATCGGCATTCGGACAGGCCCTGCAGCTGCTCTCCTCACTTTGTTTATACTTCCCTTCCTTAGCGACGCCGGGAAAGTTCCCGCGCGTGCGCTCTTTGGAAGGACCCCAGCTGCGATCACATGGTCCCACGTGGTCGCGGCTAGGGACCTTCCAAGGAGCGCGCGCGCGAAGACTTTCCCGGCGGCGCCCAGGAAGGCAAGTATTAAACAATGCGGAGAGCAGCTGCAGGGCCTGTCCGAATGCCGATAGAGCATTTGGACAGCCGCCGCAGCCCCTCGGATGCCGGCAAGCCGGCTCAATGCCGGCTTCCGGTATCGGAAAAAAATATAAAATCGGGGGTACTGCACGAGTGCCAAGTACTCCTGCAGTACCCGGTATCGGCACCGATATCGATACTAGTATCGGTATCGGTGCAACCCTACCTTTTACTATACCGATGTATACCATCAGCTCATGGCACCAGGGTAGTGCAATGTCGGTCCTTCGCCACATTACAGCAGTTCCACTTCGCCAAAAATACAGTGACTTCACTATTTAGCGTGTTTTGCTGGAAGAAGAGCCACCGAAGGGGGGGAGGAGCTAGCTACTGGACTGAGCGGTCTCATGCATCAGAGCTTCTCCGAGAATATCTTTTAATTTGCTGAATTCCCTGTGAGCCTGGTTCCCCCTACTGCTCCTGGACTCCGGTGCTGCGACTTGCCAGGTGGTGGATGCCGTGTTTCTGGGTCTGCAGGGTTTGGGCTTGGTGCGGCCTTCTTTCTGGAGCCGGGGAGTTTCCCCACAGGTCGGCGCAGCTGTTTCCCCTGCGGATGGGTAAGAAATTGCAGCCCTGTTGGGACACGTCAGAGGGATATCAGAGACTCCCAGGGCAGCAGCAAATCTCCTATAGCGCGGTCCGATCCTCAGTGCTTCTCACAGGCTACGTCTCCTCGGATGAGGATGATGGTTCCTGGCACACCGATACTGCCACTGGGATGGATTGGGACTGGCTCTGATGTCGCAGGGAGGAGATGGTGCGGCGAAAGGAACAGCGGCAAGAAAAAAGGGCCCAGAAGCAGAGGAAAGCCATGTCTGCGGCATCATGCGGGGTCCAGGGGTCTTTACGGGGTTCCTCTGATGAGGATAGACTGCCCTTAAGTGGAGTGGAGGCATCGCGGCCACGGGAGACCATTGCCTCTGAGGTGACAGAGACCTCTTCTGAGGTCTGTCCACTTTCCTCAAGATCCAGCACTGTAGCTGTCCCTACCACTGAGATGGATGTCACTCGTCCCACCACAATGGGAGATTACCGCCGGTTTATAGAAGAAATGAAATCCCTGTGGGCAACAGAGAGGTCTGGGGTGTGGACCCAAAGTGGCATTGGTGCGCTCTCAAGTGGCGGCAGTGCAGGCTCAGACCTCGGACGTTGCTGTGGACCAGACTGTCCTCTCATCACAAGTTGACACCTTAAGATCCCAAGTCGACCTCTTGACTCGCTCGGTGCAGATCCTCGAGTCTAAGCACCGCAGACGCAACATCTGAGTCCGAGGTGTCCCGGAGCCAGTGCTAACATCGGACTTGCTTTCTTATGTGAATCGACTGGCTCATCACACATTGGGATCGTACTCCGACGTTTCGGAGCTGTTCATCTCAGCATTTCGGATTCGACAGCCCACGACGGCCCCCAGAAATTCCATGACAGATGTTATTGCAGTCGCCCGGGATGCTGCGGCTAAGATCATGTCTGCTCCTGGGGCCAGGACAGCGGTGAAGTTTGATGGGCGATGCTGTCATTATACCACGACCTACCATTTGTCACCCTGCTGGCGCCTCATCGCTTACGACTGGTGACAGAGTTTCTCCGTCTTAAAAGAGATCCCATATCGCTGGGGACTGGCTGGCTGGCTCGTGGTGACCCACGGGAACTTACCATGCATCATCTCTGACCCAGCCGAGGCTTGGCCATTACTAGCTGGTATTGGCTTGTCCCCGGATCCGGCGACCATCTCCCCGGGCTGATTTTCCTTTTTGTCCAGGATACTTTGTTTTTTTCTGCTGGGACTTTTTGGGGTGATGTTCCCACACATACGCTCAGTTTTGCTGGACCTTTCTAGTTCTTTGTTGCTCGACGAGATTGCCCACCCTCGTTCCCTTTATTGTTTATGCTCTCCACTTTGGTGCTTTTGGGCTGTATCGAGGTGTACCCTCGAGCACCCTGGTCTCGTGACACCTTCCCTCCTGGGCCTCCCGTGGCCCCTTGGGCTACAGGGTTTGCGCCAGGAGTGTCACATTTTTGGCCTTTGCCATGTTGTTTTTCTCCCTCCCACCCCATAAATTTATTATTTTCTTATTTTTTATTTATCAATCTCGTCGATTGACGTTGTGCCATATTTTGTGGATGTCTTGGTTTTCCCCCACTACTTGGTTTTTGGTAGCACTTTCTGCAGATTTTTGACTAGCAGGGACTTTTTGTTTCTTTTAGGGATGTCCACGTCCTTCCCTTGAGAGATATAGAATATATATATATATATATTCTAATTTTTCTACATTCCCCACCTCTGTTAATTATGCTATTTTCTGAGGACTCGGATCTCTTGCTGAGCTACTATGTGCTCTTGTCATTTTGTTATTTACATGCAGTGAGGTTCCGATATCTAGTATATGTGCTTCCGCAGATGTTCAACTGTGGCCCTACACGGCCAAGCTCTTCTTTACGATGACTTCTTGTGGCCCTGCGAGGTCATTCTGGTTTTGTCCAGCTGATTTTTTTTTTTCCTCTTACAATAAATTTTTTAAGAAAAAAAGTCACCGAAGCAGTTAGATGTCGGCGAAAATGGCAATGGTTTTACATTGAAACCCAAGGGATTTTCCTGTTTAAACCTGTCGCAGTTAAACACCAAAAATCTGTGCATTTTGCTGTAATTCGGCAGTCTGAATAGAAGACAACAGTCTTCTAAAGGGACCGTTTTGGTGCCTCCGAATTACACCATATTTCGCTGTCAATGTGCCTGTATTTGGAAAATTGACAGCTTCGTGAATAGACAAATTGCCCAGAAATTCGCAGTTCGGTACAAATCAGGGCCGATTTGGAGGTTAGGGATTAATCCCTAAAGAGTGCATTCTCATCTAGACTCTGGCTCAGAATCTCCTGTATTATCATATGTTATACAGCATTTTATGAAGATTTACAGTATTAAAAGGGAAATAAATCTATGGTAAACAAAAAGGGCATTGCGGAGCTGAAGCTACAATATTCTTGGCTTCCACATGAAAGGTTTGCAACACGTGTAATAGAACTGCAGCAAAAAGAAAAAGACGAGAAGGACCAGTCAGGCTAGCAACACATTACTCCTAAGGGAGATTTTCATTAATAGAAAAGCTTTTAAAAGGAATACTTCCGCTTTCCTGCCTAATGAACAATTGGCAGCTAAAAACAAAAAACAACAACAAAAAAAATAATAATAATAAAGCCTTTTCTATGTGAACGCTCACATACAGTGGCAAGAAAAAGTATGTGAACCCTTTGGGATTACGTGGAGTTTTGCATGAATTGGTCATAAAATGTGCTCTGATCTTCATCTAAGTCACAACAATTTGAAAAACACAGTCTGCTTAAAATAATACAACACAAACATTATATGTTTTCATGTTTTTATTGAACAGAACATGCAAACATTCATAGTGCAGGGTGGAAAAAGTACGTGAACCTTTGGACTTAATAACTGGTTGACCCTCCTTTGGCAGCAATAACCTCAACCAAACGTTTCCTGTAGTTGCAGATCAGACCTGCACAACGATCTGGAGTAATTTTGGACCACTCCTTTTCACAAAACTGTTTCAGTGTAGCAATATTCTTGGGATGTCTGGTGTGAATCGCTCTCTTAAGCTCATGCCACAGCATTTCAATCGGGTTGAGGTCAGGACTCTGACTGGGCCACTCCAGAAGGCGTATTTTGTTTTGTTGAAGCCATTCTTTTGTTGAATTACTTGTATGCTTTGGGTCATTGTCCTGTTGCATCACCCATCCTCTGCGGAGCTTCAGTTGGTGGACAGATGGTCTTACGTTTTCCTGCAAAATGTCTTGATAAACTCTGGAATTCATTTTTCCATCAATGAACAATCCATCCAGGCCCTGAGGCAGCAAAGCAGCCCAAACCATGATGCTCCCTCCACCATGTTTTACAGTGGGGATGAGGTTTTGATGTTAGAAACATAGAAAAATGTCGGCAGATAAGAACCTTCGGCCCATCTAGTCTGCCCAATTACATGGATACTTTACCTGGATTTATCTTTTCTTTAGGATAGCCTTATGCCTATCCATGCTTGCTTAAATTCAATTACTGTTTTGGCCTCACCACTTCTACTGGAAGACTGTTCCATGTATCCACCACCCTCTCAGTAAAATAATGCTTCCTGATTTGTTACTTTTAAACCTTTGCCCCTCTAATCTAAGACTATGTCCTCTTGTTTTGCTACTTTGTTTCCTTTTAATATACTCCCTTCCTCTACCTTGTGGATTCCCTTTACGTATTTAAATGTTTCTATCATATCTCCTCTGTCTCGTCTTTTTTCCAAGCTGTACATCTTAAGATCATTAAGCCTTTCTTGGTAACTTTTCTCCTTCAAGCCGTACACCATTTTAGTAGCCCTTCTCTGAACTCTCTCTAAGATGTCTATATCCTTCTGGAGATACGGTCTCCAGTACTGCACACAGTACTCCAAGTGAGGTCTCACCAGTGCTCTGTACACAGTGGCATGAGCACTTCCCTTTTCCTACTGCTAATACCTCTCCCTACACAACCAAGCATTCTGCTAGCATTTCCTGCTGCTCTATTACATTGACTACTTACCCTTAGATCCTCTGAAATAATAACCCCTAAATCCCTTTCCTCAGATGTTGAGGTTAGGACTGTATCAAATATTCTATATTCAGCCCTTGGGTTTTTACGTCCCAGGTGCATTATCTTGCACTTATCCACATTAAAACTCAATTGCCACAACTCCGACCAATTTTTTAGCTTACCTAAATCATTTGTCATTTGGCTGATCCCTCCAGGAACGTCAACCCTGTTGCAAATCTTTGTGTCATCAGCAAAAAGACATACTTTTCCATTAATACCTTCTGCAATATCACTAATAAAAATATTAAAGAGAATGGGTCCAAGTACTGACCCCGGAGGTACCCCACTGGTAACAAGACCTTGCGCCGAATAAACTCCATTTACCACAACCCTCTGTTGTCTGTCACTCAGCCACTGCCTAATCCATTCAACAATATTGGAATCCAAGCTCAAAGATTGCAATTTATTGATAAGCCTTCTATGCGGAACAGTATCAAAAGCCTTACTGAAATCTAAATAAGCAATGTCTACTGCACCACCTGTGTCTATTATTTTTGTTACCCAATCAAAAAAAATCAATAAGATTAGTTTGGCATGATCTCCCTGAGGTAAACCCATGTTGTTTCTGATCCTGTAATCTATGTGTTTTTAGGTGTTCAACAATCCTTTCCTTTAACATGGTTTCCATTAATTTCCCTACTACTGACGTAAGACTAACTGGCCTATAGTTCCCAGATTCCTCCTACTACCCTTCTTGTAAATAGGCACAACATTTGCTAATTTCCAGTCTTCTGGGACGACTCCTGTTAACAGATTTATTTAACCAATCCTTGTTAACGGTTTTGCTATTACATCACTGAGCTCTTTTAATAATTTAGGGTGGATCCCATCAGGCCCCATTGACTTATTTGTCTTACTTTAGACAGCTGCTTTAGAACCTCCTCCTCTGTAAACTCATATGTAAATGTCTCTTTAGTGTTCTCTCCTAACTGAGGTCCCTTTCCTTCCTTTTCTTCTGCAAAGACTGAACAAAAATATTTATTGAGGCAGTCAGCGAGACTTTTATCCTCTTCTACATACCTTCCTTCCTTTGTTTTTAATCTAACTAATCCTTGTTTTACTTTTCTTTTCTCGTTTATGTATCTAAAAAATGTTTTGTCCCCCTTTTTTACTGACTGAGCTATTTTCTCTTCTGCGTGTGCTTTGGAAGCTCTTATAAATTGCTTTGCCTCTTTCTGCCTAATCTTAATGTTGGTGTGCTGTGCCTTTTTTTCTCCACACATAGTGTTGTGTGTTTTTTTCCAAACAACTCAATTTTGGTTTCATCTGTCCACAGAATATTTTGCCAGTAGTGCTGTGGAACATCCAGGTGCTCTTTTGCAAACTTCAAAACATGCTGCAATATTCTTTTTGGACAGCAATGGCTTCCTCCGTGGTGTCCTCCCATGTCCTCCATTCTTGTTTAATGTTTTCCTTATTGTAGAGGTGTCAACAAAAATGTTAGCATGTGCCAGAGATTTCTGTAAGTCTTTAGCTGACACTTCTTTACCTCATTAAGCATTCTGCGCTGTGCTCTTGCAGTCATCTTTACAGGACAACCACGCCTAGGGAGAGTAGCAACAGTGCTGAACTTTCTCCATTTGTAGACAGTCTGTCTTACCGTGGACACATGAACATCAAGGCTTTTGGAGATACTTTTGTAACCCTTTCCAGCTTCATGCAAGTCAACAATTCTTGATCGTAGGTCTTCTGAGAGCTCTTTTCTGTGAGGTATGGTTCACATCAGGCAGTGCTTCTTGAAACCAGTAAACCCAAAACTGGTGTGTGTTTTTAAAGGGCAGGACAGCTTTCAGCAACACATCCAATAATATCACACTGATTGGACTCAAGGTTGGCTCACTCCTGTCTCCAATTAGCTCTTGGAGAAGTCATTAGGCTAGGGGTTCACATACTTTTTCCACCCTGGACTGTGAATGTTTACATGTTCTGCTCAATAAAAACATGATAAAATAATACAACACAAACATTATATGTTAAGCAGACTGTGCTTTTCAAATTGTTGTGACTTAGATGAAGATCAGAGCACATTTTATGACCAATTCATGCAAAACTCCACGTAATCCCAAAGGGTTCACATACTTTTTCTTGCCACTGTATATAAACAGCTGTATTTTCCCGGCCAACTAAACAGATCAATTTAACATTACAAAATCCAGATCTAACACCAGGACCATTCACAAAAACGTTGTTGCAATTTCCAAAAAGAGCAACAATTTACAGGAAGGAAGGGGAAAAAAAAAAAAAAACAACACAAAAAAGAACAAGCATGCAGTAACCACCACAAAAAGCCTTGTAATAAAGATGATAGTACCAAGATTGACATTTAAAGCATTCAAACATGAAAATTTATGAAGGATATAGATATATATATATATATAGGCAATGCTATGCACTCACGCTTCCTTCGAATATTCAATGTGCCCGGTGCCTGTCATTTGGTGAATAATAATAGCTGCTTGTGGAAGAAATAGTAGCGGCACTCCAGGACTATTAAGTTCTTATTTATTGTGACATGAGAGTCAACGTTTCAGCTCCTAGCTTGGAGCTTTCCTCAGGACAAAAAATATTTTTTTTGTCCTGAGGAAAGCTCCAAGCTAGGAGCTGAAACGTTGACTCTCATGTCACAATAAATAAGAACTTAATAGTCCTGGAGTGCCGCTACTATTTCTTCCACAAGCAGATATATATATTTTTAGTTGTAAAACAGGGCTCAAAATTTCAAGTCCCAAACTACTAACCAGGCCATAAGAGTTACTCGCCACCAGTTGCTCCACCTAACCCCTACCCAGCCCTTAACTCTGCCCCTAAACACACCCTTAAACTATCTTATGAAATTACACTGTTAAAGGTTTTATTTACAATAAAGTTACAAAAACAACATTAATACCCAGACATTAGACCCCAGATACATGTATACCAGTCATCAGAGGCCAGTGTGAGCAGAGCGAGGAGGCAGGGAAGCTCCTCTCCACCCCCCCTGCCAGTGACAGAGACCAGCTGGGTCAAGTTAGGCAGTTGATCCCTGCCACCATGCAGCCTGGGGAAGGATGGGGGCTGCACGGTGGCACCGCTGGAATACACAGCACAAAATTTATTGTGCTGCCTGTGTATGAATTTCCACTCGCCAAATGCGAGTAGACGAGTGGAAATTTTGAGCCCTGTTGTACAAGCATAAGTATATTTCAGGGTCTGTTTGGATATAGACATGGAGTCTAAATAAAACCCTACAAAATAAATTCATATATTGCAAACAAGCAAAAACATTAAATAGCAACTAATTAGTGCGTTTCCAAGCATATTGAACATTTAACAGGGCAGGTAACGGGCAGAAAATATGGAGAATCAGTAAATGCCTGATCACGTATTTAATGGGTCACCGGTATTAAGCACAGGTGGAAATCCATGCTGGTCTGCAACGTTAGACTGAGCCGCCCAGAAGCACGGCGGCTCGTGGGATGTTTTTCCTACAGAGATAGCGGCATGCCATGCCAACACCTGGCCAAGCGTTCTACAGATACTCCATGAGGACCTGAGGAGTTTTCACTGACCCTAGACTAGGTAGGGAGTGACATATACACACACACACACTCTGACTAGACCGGAGCCAGTCGAAACCCACCCAGCTTCAAGTTTTTCTCCAGTACTGGAGGCCATGGTACAGGGTGGACTTTCCATAGGAAATATATCCCATCAGGATGATTGTATGTACAGTCACTAGGCCAAAAAAAATCCCCAAAACTCAGGATACCTGCAGGCACCTGGTTCCTGGGTGGGTTGTCAGAGATCACGTCAACAAACCCATACATTTGTGTAACAGATCCTTTTAGGGGATCACACATTTTTATTTGTTTGAAGGTAGCAGTAGAAGGTTACCAGTACTGTGTCCACATACAAGCAATGCACACATGAAAACTCTTAAAAACACCCTGACACCAAACGTGCCCAAACCGTCAAGGATTCGGGTGAATTCTAAAACCGTTTCATGATGCAGGTGACAAAGGAAAATCAACCTCTTGTTGACACAGCTTACACTGGAGAAGACTCTACAACAGAACTGCTAAGCATTGTTCCTACAGATGTTTTGAAACTACATCTTCTATGATATTTAGTCACTCACAGGGTCAACAGAGCCTTGTGGGAAATGTAGTTCTAAACTATCTGGAGGGCCAAGGTCAAATATTAGTGCTCTACAACCTGGCAACTAAAATCTCTGGATAGCGTTACGGAATATGTAAGGGGGAAAAAACAATTTTATTGAAAATCATTTCAACTCAAAGGTCATTAGTTCATTAAAAAAAAAGATTTCCGATCCCAAAACAGTGGGTTTAGCAGTCCTCCTATTGCAAAAAATGTACAATCCTTCTGTAACAGCAGAGCCACATAAACCTGGCTTTGAATAGACATGTACACAACATATTCTGCTCCACATTGAGGAGACCGATTAATGACTTGTACATCGTACACAGATTTACAAATAAAAACACGCAGACCAAAATGAAATAAGCTCATTAAAAAATAATAAAAATAAAAAAATGATACAACATACATTTCCCTCATTGCAAGCTGCATTGACTATAGAAAGCCAAGGTCAGAGAATTCCTGCTCCATGGTGTAACAAAAGACAACATGGTGCGTATACTTCACATCCATTAACCAGAAGAACAGCAGTCCACATCATACAATGTTACAGCACGTGACCATCACTTACCTTTCTGGCAGTGATCTGCCGACCAGCAGCGAGGAGCAAATTCATTAGTGATTGTGGTCTTCGTACAAAAGGACTTTGACTCCACAGCACCAGGACAACGGTCTCCACATTCATTTGGTGACTTATTCCCAACTATGTAGTTGTCGTAGTACGCCTCATGTATGAGCGACCAATCCACAGTGGAGAGGTAACACAATTCGGAATTCTTCTCGATCCTTATGGGGCCACGTGAGATATTCCTTAAGTTACGTAGACCAATTTCCTTCAGGTCAGTCATCTCGAAGATGACCAGGGCATAATTGTAAAAAAGGACTCTTCCGCGTATGACTGTGAGGTTTGGAAATAGATCACTCAGGCTCTCCAGGCCTGAAACCCGAAAAAGCAAGAGATAATCCGTGATGACAACTAGCTTTGGAAAACGCAGGTTTCGAAAGTCTTCTGCCTTGGTGTTGGAGATGAGCAGAATCTGCAGATACCCTTCAATAACCACACAGTCCTCCAGCCTTTTGAGAGCGTTGACATCATTACGGATGTCCTGATGAAGACAGACTGTAGAGAACACAAAAAAAAAAAAGTTAAAATGTGAGCAATATAATAACAAACAGAATAGATGTATAAAAGGCACACTCTGCCAGTATATCCGGTTCATGCTTTGTAACAGTAACAAACATACACATGGTAAAGAACTGGATGTGCATGCTTTTGGTGAAATTCTACGGGTGTAAGGCTGGCCATCCACTGGCACCGTTATTTGTGCTATCATCTGATTTCGTCTGAAGTAATCCGACCGATCCTACGACATGCAGGTGAATCAGCCATCTTCCACCAGACAATTTTTGGCGACTACAACAAATTAGCAGTCTAACCCATTTCATTGGGAGTTATCAGATGATGCAGTACAAGTTTAAATGAAAATGATTAATTGTATAGTTAAACCGCCGTGCTGCAGCAGGGTTTTTAGTCTCCATTTGGTGGCGTATCGGCCAATCTGGGTCATCCACAGACGCTTCCAGTGGACAACCCTGACCAGCCGATGGCGTTGTCCATAGTCGGATGACCAAGTCAGCCGCCTGACTATGGTGCCAGTAGACGGCCAGCCTTATTCAGCAACTACCGGAGTTGGGAGATTTGCAACTCCGATAAATGCGGACATTTCTCGAAAGTTAAAGTCATGGGATGGTTTTGTTGATGTTCCTCTTTGGATTTAACTTATGCTAAACCTCTGCATTTATCGGAGTTTTAACACCAGGTGATTTTCGCCAAATACCGGCACTTACTGAATGAACCATTAAGACTTTTGGAGTGGGCTCACCAAACTCCAAAGGACGTGAAAGCCATACATTAAGGCTTCCCTGATCCACCCAATCCCTTCTATAACAGCAACCGTTTTAGGATTTTGTAATATAAATAGAAAAAAAAAAAGTAGTCGGTTTCATTTAAGAGTTCGAACTAAAGGAAGAGAGCCTTGTGCTTCGTTTCACCCTCACTTGCTTTGCATTGATGCCAAACATTCAACCACTGAATGTTGATGGCAGGTAAGAGCATACAGCTGGTGCACACGTTACAAGCCAGGGCCTGACAAACCTAAGTAACTCTGGTGCCTAGGTTTTTATAGCTCATTCTTCACAAATCTGCATATAAAAGTAGACTGCATCCTAAAACATGCAGCCAATTAGATTTGCATAAAATGACAAAATTTTTGCATATGGAGCGCTGATTAACAGAGTAAAAATGGCGCCACGTCAAAAAGGATGCATCAATTATGAAACTACTCCTTGAAAGGTAGTGTTCCTCTACATGATAACAGCAGCATAATCACAGTAGGAATGCCATGTCCCCAAAACAACAACTGGAAATTCAACAAACAAAAAAAAAAAAAAAAATCCAAATATTAAGCTTAAAACACATGGGCCCAGTGTAAGGTTTTCGGATACGTGATGTCCAGTTGCTAGAAATGGGAATGTATGAAACCAGACAACTGTCAAGCCTGTACAATGGCTATCAAACTTTATCATGTGGTTCTGAAACAGAAAAAAAATATATATATATATATATATATAATTAATTTCTATTGGAACGACGTTTCAGAAGTACAAGAAAAGGCACAAAAAGAAAATACATATTGATGATGAGCCCTGGTTTCACTCCTTGTTGATTCTATGGAGTCATAAAAGTTGGGTTAGGGAGTTGGAAGTAACAATTTTGACACACACACACACACACACACACACACACGTAACCGTTATCAAGTCAACTACAGTAGACGTGGTTTTAAACAACCAATAAGCTTTAGATTAGATGAATCTAGGTCCCTGCCACTTGGATCTGACCTCGTGGATTAGATCCTACACTGTGGCAGGGTCGTCAAACTCACGGCGATGTTGAGGCCTACAATTACCAGAATTCTTCAAATATAATGGATAGCCAGGGAATCATGGTAGTTGTAGTTCAGAAACATGGAGTTTGACAGCCCTGTTCGATAACAATCTACATATAAAACTTTGTTCTAGGAAACTGCAAAATTTTAGGAGCTAGACAAACCTGTGGTAACACAATATGGAGTCCTGCTTTAATCTGGAACGGCCACCAGTATTCGGGTTTCATAAAGAGGTAATCTGTTAACCAATCTCAGGATTTCCACAAATTATCCCAAATGTTCTAAAATGTATTTTAGCCACAGTGTTGTACAATCCATGACAAAAAAACTGCAGTTGTGCAGTCACAATTCAAAAGGCAACCATTTACAGGATAAAAACAAAAATTACAAGAAATTCCATAAGATTCCAAAAAGAAAAAAAAGCTGTTCATTTGGCAATGTATTATATTTAATAAATAAAAGAACACGCGGCTTGAATACTCGCAGATCTAGAAGCCATTCTGCTATGGAGTAAATAATAGCTGGGGATGAACGAAGATTTCACCATTTGTGAAGCAGCGACAGACTGCGCCGCTTCATACAATGCAAAGCACAAGCATACAAACTTTAAAGAGAACTCACAATATCTCAGTCTCCAAGCTAAAAAGAAGCCACAAACCAGTGTTTCAAGCGGCGGAGAGTTTTGCCTCCAGGGTAAACGTGAGTAAAGCCTGTTTAATCTGATTTGCCGCAGGCAGACTTTTAAAAAATCTAGGGGGAAAGTCACAAATTGCTGTAATCTCTGAAAGTAGCTTTATTGCCTCCACAACTTCCTTTACACAGGTACATTAAGCATCCAAGCCACTAATAGACTGCATTATAAATAATGATTTAATGCCATCTAGTCCATTTATACAGTGATTTTAGGCACAAAAGTAACTTAAAGGAACACGCCAAGCACCATCCTGTACTTCCTATGCATAGGATGATCGAGGAGGTCACCTCTTCCATTCACCTTACCTGCAAGAGCAGGGATTTAAATGGATATGATCAGCTTCTATTAGAAAACTGGGGACATTTCCTCAACTCCACATAGCGTTGACACCTTACACACAGGCAGATACATATATGAAGGAAAGAAATGTGCTACAATTCTAATTCCGGGATTCTTCCTCTGTGCCTGCAACAAGGATATTTGGAGATACGCATAATGAGGTCAGGGCTGGTCACAATAGGAATAGGAGATGCCTTCAGAACTTGTATTTTGGGAGCAGATCAGCAGGTTTCTGCGCAAGTTGGATTTAAAAAGAAAAACATTAGCCACCATGACCACTTTAGCTTAAAATCAGTTTGTCCCAAACCTGTCATCTTCCGGTACCCCTAACAGGTCAGATTCGCCAGATATCTGAAGCACAGATGATAGGATTTGCTGCTCAGTGATTGCAGGATTCAGTCTGCATTTCCTCAAGGTGATCCTTAAACTCTGGATTGGTAGTATTCCCTGAGGGCAGGGTCGGGAATTACTGACATAAGTGGTCATGGTGGCAGGATACTCCCACCGCTCCCTCACCGTCTCATTCCCCAATCACCAAATACTGCAACTGCTCTTCACACGCGAGAGATCTCCTACACCTATTCCATCTATGACATTCGCTTGGAATGCAAAAGCTATTCTAATAGATATGACGCATTCCACCTCGAGCTGGAACACATACCACTATACCATAGAAAAAGACACTGTGGCTGAAGCTTTATTGTGAGCCGCACGGGAAGTAATTCAACAAATTCTTTGTATTGGGCCATCAGCCAAAATCTCTTATGTGTCGCATGAGGACACAAGACATTGACAAAGGACACAAAGTGATGGACAGGTGGTTTGAGCTCAACTTTGTGACATTACTTTTTATTCACACTCCGGTCGGTCCTGCATTTTTTTTGGAGGGGGTTCATAAACCCTAAATATTAATTACAGATACGTTAAATCCATTAACGTTTGAACGCCATATCACTAATGAAGCCATTCTTGTTAGTCAACAGCACAAGGATTCTACTACGGTGCCAGGCGGCTTCACTCCTCTCCGTGAGAGAAAGAAGAAGTCAAAGCTGCTACACAGGCTCCATTCTAGGAACGGATGCAAGATCTTATAAAGGCCGTTTGGGACTTGTACAAGTTACGGCGATATAATGCAAGTGGCACAATCATAGAAGCTGATTGTTATCTGGCATCAGAATTTCTCAAACCTTGGCAGAACACAGGGCATGACATCACATTGATGAACCTGCCACAGCTTCCTAAATTACTGGTTTATTCAGTACAACTACATGAGGAGACCACACATACTCCAGCTCACGGCCGATGTAGGGGATTATGTGTAGGCAACATACTCACCTACATCTTTCCACTTCAGCCCTGAGCTCCAGCGGTGACCGTCCTCTGGCTTTTGCAGGCTGCTTGGCCGTCCTCCAGGCTGGGGGCTCGCCTGAGCCTGGAGGACGGCCGAGCAGACTGACAGCCGGAGGACAGTCACCGCTGGAGCTCAGGGCCGAAGTAGGAGGATGTAGGCGAGTATGTTGCCTACACATACTCACCTACATCCTCCTACTTCGGTCCTGAGCTCCAGCGGTGACAGTATTCTGGCTGTCGCAGGCTGCTCGGTCGGCCTTCAGGCTCAGGCGAGCCCCCGGCTGAGGACTGTCACCGCTGGAGCTCAGGACCGAAGTAGGAGGATGTAGGAGAGTATGTAAGGTGCAACCAATCAGCCATGCGAATTGGTATCAGCTGGAAATTTCCGTTTCGGTGCATCCCTAAAATAAACATATATAATATATATATTTTAGGGATGCACCGAAAGGTAAATTTCCAGCCGATACAGAAAATTTGGGATCGGTTCAGCAGAAAACCGATACCGAAAATTAGACATGAAAACCTGGGCCTGGAGGCTGGGGACTCACGTGATCGCGAAGGCCGGCCGGCCGAGCAAGCTGCCGGGGGCTCGCCTGAGCCTGGAGTCAGCTTGCTCGGCTGGGCCTCCAGACCCAGGTTCTCATGGCTGATTTTCAGTTTTCGGCCAAACCGATCCCGAATTTTTGGTATCTGCTGGATATTTCTGTTTCAGTGCATCCCTAATATATATATCTCCTACTCTGACAATAGGAGAACAGGGTTTTATTCCATTTCAAACAGGAATCTGCCATGTGAGCTTATCTGACCAGTAAGTGCTTCAGGTGGAGTTGTAATACAGTTTTAAATACTGACGCTCACTTTCAAATCGCTCAATAACTCAACTCCTCCCTACAGGTCTTTGTTACTCCACAAGCATGTCCCATCAAGAACACTTTGGTCATCGGGTAATCTCCACCTGTCATCTGGTTATTGTAAAGCGCTGCGGAAACTGTTGGCGCTATATAAAATGATGATACTAAATAAAAATAAACAACTAGGGTTGCAAAACTAAAAATCAAAATATAAAACGCATCATCAGCTTAGGAAATCTCTCTGAAGTGATCTACCTCAACCAAGGCTGGCGTCAGACCTGCGTTGCTGAAGAGTGGAAGGAACTTTTGTGAGAGCGGACGTTCCTTCCAATCGATGCCCGTCTAGCCACCTCCTATGGAGGACCATGCTTTGCGGCTCTGTCAACACGCATCCTAGGGCTTTGACAGAGAAGGCTGCTGCACGGACAAAGCACGGCCGCTGTTGCGCGCACAATTCGTGCGCTCGCAACAGCATGTGGCCGGCCCCGTCGCCACCTCACAATGCTGCGACAGACGCTGGAAGGCACATCAGTACTGGCACATATAGTGCGCTCGTCTGACCTCAGCCTTAGATTCTGCAATTGTTTAGTCTACTCACAAAAACGTATGAAAACCCTGACTAACAGGTCTGGATCATTACGCCCATTACTGGGTCTTGTTTTTGGCTTCCCTTGTTACAAATTATTTAACAAAAATTTTCTTCATTTAACGAATGATAAGAAAAAGGCTCATCTTTGTAAAACAGCAGCAAACAAGACTGATTAGCTTGTCCGGTAAGAGAAAAGATACAGTAATAATGTCAGATTACATGGACCTGTTCACATTACCGCAGCTCCTGCTCACCCAGTCAGGTTTAGCACGCGGACACTTCCATGGAAACTGCCTGCTATTCTCTAGAACAGGATGATTATGCTAGACAGACCGGGATCTCTTGCACACATCTGAATATGTACAACCTGTCAGACAGAATAAAAGGAGGGGAAAAAAAAATAATAAAAGTGGCAGATGTGAGGAACGTTCATCTCCGAATGCCTGGAAACATGGGAGAATTTGTGGAATTTTCCAATGATCCAGGTCCACAGTGAAGGAGGATTGTGAGAAGTGTAGTCCACAATATCTGCAGCGCTGAACACCGACTATTCCATAGAGCTGCAACTTGGTAAAAAAACTGAACAACCACAAAGGTCAAAAATCAAACAGGGCCCAGGGGATCTGTACCTGGATAAACAAGGGCGTGAGATAGAAATGTTGTAGGGAAGTGCGTCAGTTTCTACCATTTCAGTGTTAAGTGAAGACTAAAGTAAAGGTAAAGTGTTTTTCACGCGCCAGGATCCATCGCTTAGTAGAAGCAGGAGGCGTATTGTGACAGTAAAACCTTCCCATAACTGCGATAATATTTAAACGGTGATCTGCTCCTGTCTGAGCCGGCACAGGATGGCACCAGCGGATTGAAGGAACAAACGCATTCCAAAATGCAGTTATACCACTAAATTAAAAAAAAAAAAAATTGCCTAAGGATATATATATTTTTTTTAAAAAAAGGAAAATAAAAATTGGAAATAAACCAAAGGAAGACTTCATGGATATGAAAAGTGAAAAGGACAGATTGCTTCATTGATAATTTTAGAAAATATTATTTTTGTGCATGGGGGAAAAAAAAAAAAAAAAAAAAAAAAAAAGCATAGCTAGGAAGGATTACGTTACAGAAGCTTGACGTTAGTTTTTGAGGTTTCAGGTTAATAGTTTACATCTTAAAGCGTGGATGTGACGCACATATGTAGGTATTTATTGCTATGCGCACACACAGTGACAGCTGCATGAATGAAATAAGAAACATGCCAGTAGGAGTCTGTACATGTTTGTCCCTCCTGTTATGGAGGCGCTCTGCTAGAATAATGCCAACATGAACACACACAGTGAGGAGCCGGCCTCCCCGCTCTGGCCTCCAGGAGAGGCTGACCTCAGACTGAAGTCACAGGAAGTGCTGTCCCATTCTCTCCACCAACTTCTTCAATGGAGGCTTTTATGTGGAGCAGCCAATGGGCAAACAGCCATAACAAATCCAGGGAGCAGTCTGTGAATGGGGAGGGGGCTCTTATGGAGGGGGGGGGGGTCAGTACAGTCCTTTCTTCCAAGAGCTTGAAGGCATTCCAGGAATTCCAGGCATTTTGCATTATTTTCTGAGTGGGGGGAGGAAGAGAATGGGGAAATAACCCTTTGGCTTCCTGCATTTCTGCACAAAAGTAATGTGATATAGTGAGAGTTTAACCACGTGTGGGACAGTAAGCAACAGTGAACGACCCTGAAAAGAAACCAACTGCCCTGAATGCCATCCGTTTGCTCTACTACCCTGCAAATAACGCTTACGAGTAGGAGTAATAATGATATTAATAATAAAGTCTATATTATACACACAGACCAAATTAGATACTGAAATGTGCTATGAGGACGAAAAAATAATATTTCCCAGATGTGTTGTGGTAGCATCAGATCCCGTAGTAATATTTATAGCATTATTCTACACATTTCATATTTGAAAAGCCCAAATATCTAGCCAATTATATAAACATATTGTACATAATAGGGCTGTGCAATATTGACAAAATAATCATATTGCGATTTCTTGAATGAATATTGCGATTGCGATTTTATTTGCGATTTAGCCAATTGTTTTTGCTTTTTCAAACATGCTACATACATTCTAAATGTATTCAGTATTCAGCACATGGATGTACTGCCCCAGCACATGGATGTACTGCCCCAGCACATGGATGTACTGCCCCAGCACATGGATGTACTGCCCCAGCACATGGATGTACTGCCCCAGCACATGGATGTACTGCCCCAGCTCACCTCTGTGCGCCACGTGTTCGGCTCCCTGTTAACTTCCGGCGGCATGGAGCTTGGGCGCTCGCCTGGGGGAACCATGTGACGAGCCGCGAGAACGCGGCTCGTCACGTGGTTCCCCCTGCGAGCGCCCAAAGCACCATGCCGCCGGAAGTTAACAGGGAGCAGAAAATTGCAGCCTTATGCGATTTAGAAATTGCAGGGTCAGAAATCGCAATTCGATTGCAATTAATTGCACAGCCCTAGTACATAATATGCATTATATAAGCTCCCACCTCTAAACAGAGAATATGAAAGTGACACATTCAATAAATACACTAATAAAGCTTTCCCCATCCTGTGCCTCCACCCACTTGCCATCAAAATAGACATAGTTTAGACGCATCCACCTAATGAAAGGACTCAGCTGTTTAACAGCTTCCCTGCCACGTACAACATTTGTTCCATAACTTGGAATATTTTCCAAGCTTTCCCTGCCAAGGAGTCACAAGCTTTTGCGGAAGAAAATAAAATCTCCTGGATCCCAGGAGCTTGCAATCCTCTCCCTCTAAGCGAACATCTTAAGGGTCACAGCTTAAGGCTTATGCCAAATCGATACGTTTTATAAAGGGAGGAGAACACGAAAAAAATATATAAAATCACAACGCTAGTCTGACACTTCTTTAAAATCGCTGTAACATTCCCTTTCGATAGATATGAGGCTCCTGTATGCAACGTGCAAGAACGGAAGGGATGAGGGGGGACTGGCATTACTGTACCCACATCTGGAGAAAAGGAAAAAATAAAGCGCCTATAGAGGCTCAGACATTTTTATCCATCATGCAGTGGGGGACAATCTTAAACAGTACAGAACAAGGTCTGGACTAGTTTTGATCTGGACGAATTTCTATCAAACCAAGGATTCTGTTACGCAGCCAACAGCTTCTATAGGAGATTTAAGAAGAAGAATCGGATGAACGAGGTAGAGATCAAGAAGAGCACAGATATTTGGCCCTTGTGAAGTTTTCAAGTCTCAGTGTAGATTGTAAGCTTAGTGGAGATATTCATTTCTATGTGAGGTTTTCAAATTTATAATTAAATGAAAAAGGACTGCACCAACATAATTGGGCCTTTTGTTTTCTTAGCTGGTCTTAAAATCAGCCAAACAAAGCGAGCATAGGTCTGTTTGCGTCGCAATCAAAAAAAATAAAAATATGTATTTTAAGTTCACATCATTAATAGTGATATGGTTACACGTACTTTAGAATGGGTTTATTGTAGGTTTTCAAAAATCAGGGCATGCCCTGCCCCCACTGATACAGGACATCAACCTATTAGTGAGAAGGGCAGAGACAGAAGCTCATACCCCAATCCTCAAACATAAAAAGGGACCACCTGCCACTTAGGAATGTGGAGAACATTGTTATGACAAGTAGGGTGACCTGGAGCTCCTCTCTGGATAAAGAAAACATCCTTTTCATGAAGCATCCCAGAGCCACCTCTGCCACATGGAGAAGACAGAGGTAGCCAATGCTCGGACTAAAATAAATGATATATTCACTTTAAATGCATGCAACGTTTATAATTAAATATTCCCACACAGCCGTATATCTTTGCCTATGCTCCAACATGTCAATACACCATGACAGGGAGGACAGGGTTAACACTTAAAGAGAGTTAGCAGTTTTCACAGGATGGATTACCAGCATTAACCCCTGAGGAGCTGCTTATGTACACATAAAGTGTGCAGAGTGGCAAACAACAAAAAAGTTAACAGGTGGAACAAAAAACAAAAGAAAACTTTCTGAAATTGTACATTCCATTTAGTGTGAGTAAATCAGCAGACATTGCTCAGGACAACACAGAAAGTATCATATAATACATGTGCTCCTGAAGCAGCCCGTTCAAAAACAAAAGAAAAAAATAAATGAACAGAAATCATCTGAAAGAGCGAAGGCTGGGTGAGGGGCTTCCAATAGGGAAACTTCAGAAATCTAGTCAGACCTTTATGATGTAGGAGGTCAAGTCCCTTTTAGAGATCGGACTAGATTTGTTTTTTTACGCTTTCTTCAGTTGTATTTTACAGAGGTTAAACCCCGATTCCCCCACATCAGATTCATAGAAACCACTAACTTTTTAGTTATTTGCAAAGTATTTTACCAGGAAGGATACATTGAGATTTCTCTCGTTTGCAAGTATCAATATTGCATAGAACACACCTGTATCGATAGACATTTGACACAACCCACACACAGGTTTGTGACTTGTAGGTCGGGTCTGAAAGGTGACAAGGTTCTAAGTCAGGTATAAACAAACCAGAGCTAGTAATAAACAATATGGTAGTTGTCAAACTTACCCGTTTTTGGTTATACCTGAATCAGAATCTAGACCAAACTGTTGCATAAGGCTGGGCGTCCACTGGCACTGTATTTGTGCGATGGTGCGATCATCCGTTATTGTCCGTCGACGTCCGTCCGATCCAACAACAACATGCAGGTGAATGGACCATCGTCCATTGCGTCCGACGTCTGACATCTGTCTTCCTGCGACGGGTAACAACGGCATCGGATGTGCGATCAGAATCAAATCACTCGTTTGCGTCGCATGTATTTCAGCAGATTAGAGAAGATGGATGTGGAGAAACTGATCGGGGAGTTAGAAAAGCATTTAAAATAATTTATTTCTATCAGGGATCTCAAACTCTGGCCCCCCCCCCAGATGTTTCTGAACTACACCTCCCATTAATCTCTGGCCATTTATTGCATTCAAAGAATTCTGGGATTTGTAGGCAATATACATCTTTGGGGCCAGAGTTTGAGATCCCGGATTTATATGTATGTGAGATGTGTGGGACTAGCCCTGTTTGTGTAGGGGTGAGGGGTAGGGCAGGGAAGGCTCCTTGGTTGATTGTAAGCTCTTGGGTCCTCTCTGCTACTGTTCTGTGTGTACTTGTATGTATATTTGTATTCTGTCTCACCCATTGTCCCACAAAGGACTGCAGTGTTTAAAACAGCAGAATGAACTGTATTTTATATGTAAAACCAGTTCATCCTGGTTTTGACAACCTCTGCACTCCACCTCTTCAGAAATCTGATCTATCCCACCGTCCGACGGATCGCTTGCAGTGGACGACCCTCGCCAGACGACGGACGTACGACGTCGCACATAGTCGGATGAACGCATCAGTCGTCCGACTACGGTGCCAGTGGACGCTCAGCCATAAGCAGACACCTTAAACCAGGAATCAGCAACCATGATGCTCAACCAAGCGTTGGCATGGATGAGTCTCATGGGAAATGAAATTTCAAAGCATCTGGGAGGGCCAAGGTTGCTGACCCCTGCTTTAAAGCACCGCAGAAAGGTGATAAATTTGAATTATCTAGATAGATAAAAAGTACACCAATGTACATGTCACAATAGACAGAACATGTCACATGCCTGAATGATATGGCTACATGAGCAGCTACAGCCATCAGACCCTTACAACGCACCCAGCCCTAGAGGGTTTTGCATGTGATAGAGAAATGGATATATAATATATATATATATATAATATATATATATATATATATATCCATTTTATTTTTAATAAAATAAAAAAAAAAATCAAAATACAGTTTGTTACAACATCAGAAACACTAAGGGCAGTATTCTATAGTTGGTGCCAACTTAACCAGAACTGTTGTAAACTTAACCCCATAGGCTATAATGGCTCTGGTAAGTTTACAACAGCTCTGGTTAAGTTAGCCCCAGCTTTGGAATAGTGCCCCTATTTGGAAACAGCACCTGTTATTTTTACTTTTTACACACTATAGGGTTATCCAAAGAGCACAGAAATTTCAGAAACATGTCGGTGCCCTTTTGTTCGGCGCGATTTGGAGATTCCAGTTCGCCAACCCTGCTGTTAATTCACTATTCACCACAGGGTGCCCAAAGTGCGGCGAATGTGGAGCAGCCGAAGACCAAACTGCAGAAATTAAAAAAATAAAAATGGTACTCTAAAAACAATGAAAATGAGTGAAATAATAATAATAAAAAGTATAAAAATAAGGTCTGTTAAATAAAAAAAAGGGAATCAAAAAACTTTTGCCAAAAAAGTCCAGAAAAATAAGACTTTTTGCTGAAGAATAAACTGTTGAGTAATTAAATTATTTTTTTTTAAAAAAAAAAAATACAATACGTTTTTCTTTTACATTGAATCCTATGGTATTCACTTGTTTAAACCTGTTGCACTGAACCACTGAAAATCAGGTCATTTCACTGACATGTCGGTGCTCTCCGAATAGAAGAACCATTGCTTCTCTAAGGGACAATGTCACTGCCGCTGAAGATCGCCGAATTACGGCGAATTGACAGCACTCTGAATAGACGAACTGCCACAAAATTGCACCGCTCTTAGAATAACCGTCAATGTATCTTTATTTCATAGCATCATTCCAGCTGAACACCAAGGGTATCCTGAAAGAAAGGGAAAGCCATAGGCACCACATATACACAAAACATTTACACATTGCTGCATTCTTTGAAAAATAAACATTACACTTTGGACGTGCTGAACTCTATCTTGTGAAACGGATAGAAGAAAAGCAGAGAGCAATTGGCATTTTTGTCAAGTATAGACATCGCTCTTAAGATAAGTCCTAAGACAGCACAGAACACCACCTTAAAACAGAGCCTGACAAACACCAGAAGCAAAGACATAATGCAATTAATGGTGCCTGGTATGGAGTGGTCTGCACAGACACAATACATCTCTTGGGCTTATAGGAAAGGCTAGCTCCTTCATTGTTATGGGGAAATGCAATACATAAGGCCTTATAAAGAGCGAGGGGCAACAATCTGACAGAGTCCTCATCTCAAACACAAGAAGATACGGTGTATTATCTGGATACGGCAATCTATATGCTGCTATTGTATGATAGATTCTATTCGCCATCACCGATGATCTGTACACAGACACACGGATATGGGGGGGGGGTGCCCCAACACATTCTAAACAGAAAGTGTGAACATGGATAGACACACACACAAACACAAACGTCTTAAGCGATAGCACCATGCACTGCATTCCAGCAGTCAATTTGTGCTTCACAAAAGAATTTTTAAAAAAAGACAAGATCTTTAATAAAAAAATAAATAAAAAAAAAAAAACACGAGTATACAAAGCAGTGGGACAGAAAAAAAAAAGTGACATTTAGGTCAGGGATTCACAAATATATTTATAAAAAAATAATAATAATATAGGAGCCAGGCACTTTCTTAAATGTAGATTTGAGCACAATATAAGAACAAAAAAAAGTAAATAAAATTAAGAAATATATATATTGGAAGCCACCAATAAACCTTTGAGTCTATAGATAACTGGCCTTTTTCAATTGTCAAGTCTTGATCTAGGTATCTCTCCTCAGCCTTATAGAAACGTCTGTCTCCGGTTGCTGAAGACGACATCAATCCCTAGATTACGTAGGAAAAAGGATCACAGTAACCTGTAGTCCTACAACAAAGTTATATGTATTGCATCCTGTATGTAGTGATGCCTTCGCGTGCCACTTGGACATCGGTTTCTTTACTAGAATTTGTTTGACGTTCTTGTGTTATTTTGTTGACGTATCAGGAGATGCTGCGGCTTACAGAAAGTAACTGTAGAATGATCCCTGAGAACGGCAACATTCCTTTTTAGAACCATGAAAGAACACAGTGCAAGAACGAAGAGCAATAACAAAAGGAGGGGGGGGAGCTGTTATGATATTTTTATGTAAAGTCCCAGCACACATTAAATGTGCCACACACAGGCATACGATGTATTAAACCCTTTATAGGTCAGAACAACAGAGTCACAAAATTATTACGTCATTCCTAAAATTCTCTTCACGGAGTCCAAACAGGCAGGAAAAACATGTTTACGTTCTTCTGGCTTTCTGAAACTGGATTTGACAAAAGCTCCTTCATTTCCTGTAACTGTTCCTCATCACTTGAGTTAAATGAGATGATAGATATTTAGACTCAGACAATGAGCACCTTTTATCTGGCACACACAGACTTATCTAAATTGCTCTCTTAATGAAGAAAGGGAAAAATAATAAGGAAAACAAAAAGGATTCATCAGGACAGTAAATGTGTATATTTCAATGGGTTTTTATTGATAATTTTTTTTTCTTTTAGCAATTTTGACCCATAGCTCATTCTTTTAGGCTAGGGTCAGACTGAGGCAGTGCGAACGCGCGTTCTGGCGCACTTAATCACGGCCGTAGTAGCAGCAAATGCCGGGCAATGACAGCCAATATACGACGTACGGTCGCACAAAAGTCCGGCCGCGCAACGCAAGTGGAAAATGAACGCATTTTTTCGAGAACGTTAAACCGCTAGTACTGACGTACAGAGTGCGCTGCGTCCGCTAGCGGCGTGTGTGAGTGAATTGGAGACATCAGACGCTGCTAATGTCCGGCCAACATAACGTCCAGATGCAAGAAGTGTTTTATTGATGATCCGTACAAAATCACGGATGAAACTGCGCATCGTATGACCGCTATTGCGTATTCCGTGAAAAAATACGTCCATTCTTCGAACGCACATTTTCACGGACAACGTGAAAAATGCGTTAGTCTGACCCTAGCCTTAGCAGTGTTCCATGAAAACATTGTTATACAAAGAGGGATTCTTCACATAACGATGTATTAGTCCTTTAGAAAATATATGATAGGAGATACAATATGAAATGTTGACTTGTTTATATAAACATTTGTAGCCACCAGAAAGAAAAAAAGAAAAAGTGCCTGGCACCCTAGTTTTTATGAATAGACTTTCATAGCAGTGTCATGAGATTTAGGACAAAGAGCTAACATTCTAGGAACCAGAGGCTGCCTGGCTCCTGTGTTTGTAAAGCCTTGCAATTTTAAGAAAGTATCACTGTTGATATTCAATCCTTTTGTAAAAGATTATTATTTATGAATTTGCATGCTTGGAAACAAAATAAGAAATGGGTGGGAAGGGGAGTCCTGGGGTGAATACAAATGTCTGTTTTGTATGTATTCGTTCAGGGTTCCTGAATGCTCCCGGAGGACCACGTTATGTTTAGTACATGGTCAGGGTGGTTTTTGAATATACTAAAAGAGAAGGAACAAAAAAACAACAAAACAAGACTTTCTCCAGCAGAAAAAGACACACAATCCTACAATCCTTAAGATTGTAAACTCTCAAGCAGGGTCCTCTCTCCTACTGTCCTGTGTGTTTAACGTGTTTGTATATTTGTTATTCTGTCTCAGCCATTGTACACTGCTACAGAACTTGGCACTTAATACATCCAACTGTACAACAGTAAAAAAACAAATAAAAAGCTTGTTTCTTGCGAGTTCTACGTCAGAGTATTCCAAACACAAATTATACGCCTCCCAACAAAATACATATCAGCTAAAACACAAAGGGTATTCAGTGGGTTTTATTGATGATATTAGGATGCAAACCATAAATCTACCTGACCAAGGTTACCCTAAACAAACATCACCCCCCCCCCCCATCTGCCATGGAGCCTTCCGTTGCAATAGGAAGAGACACATCACTGAAGACAAGGAATCACAAAAATTCCCCTGACACAATGGGTAAAATGAGGTAATTGTGAAGCAATACTCGGATGCTCACAGCATTTCACACCCAACCAGCAGCACTGAATTTTTTTTTTCTTCATTCTTTTAATAAAATAAAATGCACACCTGAGGATTGAGAATTTCCCATTCAACCAAACTCACCTCATCCGAGAGGGAGGGATCCTCTGCACATTTATTTATGGGATGGTTTGGAACTGGAAGGAGGGGTATTCGTTTTTTAAAAAGGTTTTATCTGGAGTGATTTACAAACCTAGCCTTGGTGGGGTTATACATGGGAATTTAGACATAAGTATGAAGAGTATAGATCCCTTGTCCAAAAACACTGCCTTTAGTACCTAAACTATCATATACAAATATAGATACCAAACACAGCACAATCCAACCAGAAAGCGTGAACATACAGCAAGTTTTATGGCTGCAACCCCTTAGGAACCTTCATAAAATATGCATAAATGTCAAATTTTATTTTAGAAAAGACAGTATGGTCAAAGAATTTTTTTTTTTTTTTTTTAGATTGAAGAAAAAAAAAAAAAAAAATCGAGAGAGACAAAGTTCTGGAATAGTGTATGTGCATAAATAAATATATATATATTATATACCCCCCCTTCAAAAACACCAACACCTCAACCACCACGTGGTCTTTAGATCTTGATGAAGACCACATGGGTGGTCAAAATAGTGTTTGCTATAAACAAAATTTTAATAAAATACTCAGATACAAGTCCTCAAGCGCATCCTAAAGTTTTGATATACTTATAATAGAAAGACTAACAGGGTTATTCAGAGAAAGGTGAAACTTTTGAGAACTTTTGGAGAAGTGAAAATTCTAGGTCAAAATAGCCGATTTGGAAAGTGAGATAAATGGGAGAATTTTTCTGGTTTGGCTATTTTGACCTAGAATTTTTCACTTCTTCAAAAGTTCTCCAGAGTTTCCCCTTTCTCTGAATAACCCTAAGTGTATGCAGTCACAGGTATCAGAATGCAATAGAATATATAATACACAAAAAACACTATTATTTCCTTAACCCCTTAATTACTAAGTGCTATATTTGTGGAAAAAATATACTTCTTATCCCAGGTTTCAAATGTTAAAAATCAGGTAAATGGCAATTTTGCATAGAGATTGACATCCTTTTAATAGTCTGTTTTGGGATAACAATTAGCTTAATTGTCCATGTGTTTGTTTATCCTTTTTGCAGAAATATTGCTAGGGAAGAAGGGTTCTAAATGCTAGATGGCGAACCCTTATCTTGTACAGTTTTAAATGAGGGCTGTATTATAAGCAAAAAGGCAGCCCAAAACACTGCAACATTTCCACTCGCTGCAAAGACACGTCAGGAAGCTCACATGTATATAAAACAACAAAAACAAAGTTGGCGGAGATGAAAGTAATTTGGCACGTCTATGCTGTAGGATTTAGGCAGTCTACAACCAAAAAGCAAGCAGTATCCTGTATAAATCAAGGGTCAGCAACCTAGGTACTCCAGATGATTTAAAACTGCATCTCCCATGAAGCTCAGTCACGCAAACAAAAACACAGCACTTAAACAACTGGCAAATAAACTGAATCAACCTGGATTTATTTTACGATTTCTGCGTAAGTTATGATTACAGGTAGCTTGTACTGAAAGGAAGATAAATCGGGTACCCGAGTATTATATGCAAGACAACACAAAAGACGGGAAATGAAACAGAAAGGCATTGTTTACAAATAATCTAAATCATAAACTTAGATGTCCCTCCAAAAGAAACAATAAAAGAGAAAAGAATAAATACACAAACCCAGGAGAGCAGCAGGAAAACTATTCAAAAAATGTTTACAAGTAGATACACGTTGAAGAAAAAACCTCCACAAAAGGCGTAAGGAAATCATTAGAGCACGCGCTGTGAAATGTTACATTATATGCCAGATTTGAATGATGCAGAGTTGCTTTTAAAACTAGGAAACATTCATTTCCTTTTCTGAGGGCAGAATTTGTTTCTTCTTTTAGCTTTTTTTTTTTTTGCTCTGGTGTGATACGATCACTTCGCTCTTTGTAAACAGCTTTGCGGAAGTCAGATCTGTTACGGAGTTGCCGAGCGCAGCACATGATTCCGACGAATTGGAAAGGAAAAAAAGGCAGGACACGCAACACGAAAAGACAGGGTGGGGGGGGGGAACGACAAAATTTTATAGATGCCAGAACATTTAACATTAATAAGAATTCCACTTTATAAAAACTTTGATTTGTTATTTCAAAGGGTAATCTGGTCCTGTGAGTTCAGGCGACCCGTACAATAAAACAATTCAATACGCTACGCAGAAAAAAACGTGAGATTATAGAACATTTTCATTAAAAAAGGCCACTACAACAAAAAATGCAATGTCCTTATGGTGTTTCTTTTATGTTGCTGATATCTTACATGTGCTTTGTTTTTCTCTTGAATGCTTAGTTAAGAAAATATTTTACTCTCTATGTGTCACTGGGTGCATCCATTGTGCGATCTTTTGTGTTGTAAACTGCCCCTCCAGTATCTTTACATCATTTGCTCCTGATTGTGTGCCAATGGCCGTAGAATGGAGTCTACGGATCAATCACTGACTCAGATCATTGCATTGTGTGGGATGTATTCAAAGGACATCACCAGGGAGTACATTAGAAATCTTTTAAGTTCCCCGTCTCATCTCATTCAGCTGCCATCTCTTATCACAACAGCCTCCTGCAGTATTATGTAAAAATCTCCACCTCCACCTCATTAACCTTTTAATACTGTAGATTAAATAAATGATGGCAGAAATGCTTTTGCATAGATTTTGGTAAATGGGACAAATCCAGAAAACCTAAAATTGTATTTTTCCTTTTTACCTGCAATTACTTCAAATAGAGAAAAAAACAGCAGCTTGTGTTTTATGATGTGATTTTGTTCGTAATGGACAAGTAATCTAGTTACAGCTTATATAAGTGGTAGTGTCCTTTTAACATGCATAAAAAGGCCGCGGGGACTCACTGCTCCTCTGCATTAGATTAGCAGATGGATTTCCTGGACACATATTCCTTCTACCTGCAGATGGGCAAGACATGATAGTGCTACCCTATGGTATGTAGCATCCATATGTTTCAAGTTAGAAATAATATTAAGCTTCCCACAGAAATCCAAAAAAATACCTTTAATCACATCACTGGTCACCTCCTGCAGTATATGATGAATACATACAGCTAGCTTCATGCGCTGCTCTGCGAGTGGAATTGGTGCGTAACCAGGGATGTGTGGTGAAGCTGGCAAGCCCTGCAGCACAGAGTACGGTGGACACCCTATATCAGGGATGTCCAAGCTCTGCCCCCCGCAGATGTCCATGAACTACAACTCCCATGCTTCTCCATCCATCTAATAGAGTCTGAGATTTCTGGGGGTTGTAGTTCAGGAACATTTGTGGGGCCGGAGTTTGGACACGCATCTCCCACCACAATACATATATAGAGAATGGGGGGGGGGGGGGGGACACAAAATACAAATTTTTCCCCATCAACAAGGAATAAAATAATGCGTCGGGATCCTTAACTTCGAACGCATTTACTGCAACACTTTCTAATATAGGGGTCTTGGTTAAAGGAGAATTATCAGATCTTTGGATAAAATCTAGATACTCTAGATAAAAGAATACTTTGAAAATAAATTCAATAAAGCTTAGAAACCAGACATCTATAGCATATATATACATATCTATATATAATCTCACACATTATTCGACAAATTGTGCATTAACCACATTGGCGAAAAGCAGAATTAGGGTCGTAATCAAAGCGATGGCCAGTCACCTTCCAAGAAATAAACCTCAAGAGCTAGAAAGCCTAGTATACAAATAAAAGGAAAGGCAGAGTGGTGGGAGTGAGGGGCTACACCAGGACCACCGACTGTACGTCAACCCCCCCCCATGGACACATCAGCAGTGGATAGAACACACAAAAGGAGTTTAGAGATTATTCTTTAAACAAGTATTTTAAAAAGCAGCAAATGTTACGACCTCTGGCGAAAACGTAAGGAAGTCGGAAAACCATAGGAAATTAGGCTCAACGATATTCAAAAGGCTTAGGAGGAGAGAGAGAGGGGGCTTGTTTCCCCCCCCCCCGCGCCATCCCCGTCAACAAAATCCTGTGCCGATTTTAAAGGACTCCAGCGTAGCGAGAGCGTGTGTACACACAAAGCACGGTCTGTATCGCACAGAAGCAAAAGATGCTGGATTTCCTACTATCGTACTAAAAATAACACCCGCCGCGATTACGGGGCCAGAGCTACGATGCCTTACGAAAAAGAATACAAAAGGACCACTCAAAATCAGACACATCTATAAGACGCGCCTTCGACGGGTACAAAAATGGAAACACATCAATACGATCCACAGACACAAAAAGAAAAAAAAAAAAAGACGTGAGGCTGAATCTAGGCGCACGTTTGCAGCGCATTCACAGTGCTGTGTGTGTGTGTGTGTATAGTACCAGCCCCCCCACCCCCCTGTATCCATCACGGATAATGTTGCGGCCATTGTATACAATGAGGATTTACGGTCGTTGTAGACAGGGCTGGCTTGATGAGCGTAGTAATCGTTACTATGAATAGATACTGTTCCCGAGAGATCACAATGGAGGGCAGCAAACCCAAACACGCGCCGTCCTCAGATTTCTGGGACTACACGGACGTTTAATGTACGTTCACACACATCAGATAAACACGGCAGGGCTGGCGCTCCCGACGCATATTAAAAGAATCTACTTTTATTAAAAATGGATCGCAGTCAATGTTAGTAAACAAGCCACAGGGTGTCCTCGCCCCAGAAGCTTGCACTTAAAAACACACAGAGGGTCTGGGCTGCAAGTGTAGGAGACAGGTGGTTTATTTTGGATGGCGAGGACGGCGTCTGTCCCTGGCTGGCATCGAACAGATACCACATGGCAGGATGCGGTGTGCGTACGCATGTTTATCGAAGCCCATGAATTCATCGTTGCTCGTGCAAGACGCCGCGTTACATGATCCCATGACATCCTTCAGAGGCTGAGAGGAGGACAGCGCCAGGCATCCCTGCCCATTACCCGCCATAATACACACCTAATAAGCCACCCCGTGGGCCAATTATAAAGCTGATGCAGAATACGCTCGGGTTAAATCAGGTTACGCGGCACTCGGCTGTGCCCAGGGTCATGGCATCGCGTGTACACACCAATAAAGAACGAGGGTTTTCGTTTGTGGGGACACAGCCCTGTCTATGCCCACTGAAAGGCAGACCCTCAGCTAAGAACTACAACTCCCATGAAGCTTTAGGAGCTTAGAGCATCATTGGCGTTGTAGTTCCAAAGCAGGAGATGAGGGATTTACCTTCTTTCTCCTCCTTCAAAGAGGTAAAAGGAATCACAGGCTGTCCATACGACAATCTGCTCACCGCCAACAGCCACAGGACAGCAAGAGCACACAGTCAGCCACAACAACAAACACTATACACATCAACGCCACATCTGCTCTGCAAGGCAGGTGTGTGCGGAACCAAAACAAATCCCCATTACTTCTCCCCCGCAGAGCGCGGTGCGTCAGTCTGCGGAGCCTGTGCTTGTACAAAGAGCTGACACTCAGGAATCAAGTGCATCAGCCACAACAAGGGTCCAGATGAAGCTATGGGGGGGGGTGCAGAGGAGACAGGGACAATGTGAAAGCTGGTTTTGTGGAGCAGACTGGGTGCTGTAAACAAGCTGGTGTCTGGCAGTGACACAATCAATGTGTCTGAGATTCCTGACATGCTGGGGGCTCTGCTGACCTCACAGGGTGACATGTGACGAAAGGGTTAACATAGCCAGCTGCCCCTGTAAGGTGTTGGGGGGGAGGGGCAGGTAAAGCCAGGTGTATCACCAGCACACACACCTAAATGGAGGGGACCATCAGGATGGATGGAGATGCTGTGTCTGGCTACACGTGTGCACCATCCGGCCCAGACACAGCCCTGCTCGCTCTCACCTCTAGCTGGAGCCCAGGCAGGCAGGGTGATGGGATGCAGACAGACCCTCTCCCCGCACACTCACCTTTCCCCCCCAGTATGTCCTGGCACAGGCAGGGGCACAGCAGCAGCAGCACCACCATCGCCCCCGTCTTCAGCCAGGCCGGAGAGGGGCCCCGGGCCGGGCCCGGCTTCATGGCGGCGTCTCCCCGGCTGTCCCGGGGCTCTGCTGGCATGCACACCTCCGCGGCTCCGGACCAATTCCTGACGCCCCGAAAGAAAGATGGCGGCCGGATCCCACTCTCCGTCCCGATGTATGGAGCGAAGCCCGGGCGCCGCTCCTCCCTGACCTTGGGGGGCCCCGGGGTAGAGCGCGAGGGACCCTGGGAGGATGGGGTGCGGGGGTCCCGGAGAGAGGGGGGGGTCTTGGATGTAACGTGACAGGGGGAGGGGGGAGTCACACGGGCCCGTGTCTGGCAGGATACCCCCTCCTGTCGCCCCTGCTCTGCTGGCCTGCGCGTTCACTGGGGGTCCCGGGCTCTGAGACTTGGGATTAGAGTGTCAGCTCCTCAGCCAAAGGGCGCAGTAAGTCCGCGGTACACAGCGAGTCCTCGGCGGGCAGGCTGTCAGCCCCGCCGCTGGGGGGAGCCCCGGGAGCACACGGGTTGCAGGCAGACGGTGAGCGGGAGCCGTGGCTCGGTGTCCTCTATCTCCATGTCCGCCGGCCTCGGGCTCCGCTGCGTGTCTGTGCCGGCGGCCAATGAATGGGGGGAGGAGTGGGGGAGGCCGGGGCTCGGAGGACAGCGCGGTGTCTCCTTCTCGCTGTGAGTCTGGCTCGGAGTGTGACGTGAGAGCTGTAAACAAGAGGCCGGCTCCTCTCACTCACACACACACACAGGGCTGCCCGCAAAACCAGGACTGGATTCCCCCTCACAGCGACACAGCGCCGCCCCGCGGGGGCAGGACCCACGGCCACTGCTCCCACACACTGCCCTGCTGGCTGGGAGTCACTGGAGGTGCAGTCCTTACTATAGACGCCAGTTTCAGGGCCCCGGGACGCACAAACCGCACTCTTTGGATTTTATTCTAGTGGAAAAGCTCCCGAGATATGAATTAATTTCAATTAAACAAAAGAATAAACATCTCCGGACAGAATTATACAAAACCAAGCCCTGAAGATGCTTCTGAAATGGCTTTCTGCCCTCGTCACCGCCGCCGCCCCATTTAGGCGCTAAATAAATGTGTGTCAGCGCGAGGGTTGCCGTATCGCCTGTGTTTTCCCAGTCACATATAATATATTCATAGTGCAGGGCACGATTAATGCCACGCCGCAGCATGTAGAAGCCATACGCTGCTGGTAAGAAACAAAGGAATCCTAGGTGGCTGCAGCGATTTCCGTCCTGCAGCATATGTTGCAAGGCAGCACTTTTCCCTACGCTTGAAATCGCAACGTTTGTCCAGGAAACGGCTCCCGATACGTCGTTAATGGACACGGGAGCAGAGTGAGACTGGGGGAAAAGCACCCCCAGTCTCCCTCCGTGATCACTCCGCCGACCAACAGGATCGTGCGAGAGACGAGATCTTGCCGGTTATGTGAGTCCGCAGCAGAAACCTCCATGGAGTTCTATGGACTCCATGGAGGGAATGCTCGTAGCGACACGTTAGCGCTGCCCTGAGCATCCAGGCGCTAGTGACCGCTATAGGGCAGGCTGCTGGACTGGACCGTGCCTGCCCCGTGATCTAACGGTAAAACGGGGGCACTAAGGGTAAATTCGCGAACGCTAATTTTTCCACTTCGCTTCGCCGTTTTAGCGAGGGACAGGTGATAGTGCCCTACGTGTTGTACTAAGCACTCTGCGAAACCCCAGGCGATAACATTTCCTTCTTTATTTTGATTGTTTCAGAAGTTCATTCAGTAAAGATTGAATTACGGCAGACTGAAAACACGCGCACAATCCACCCCGAAACGGCAAAGCTGCAATACATTATCTGACTTGGCAGATGTGTTTCGTAATTCACATAAGTCAGAGTTAAGTGAAAAAGACCCTCTCAGGCCTCGATTCTCATAGTCCCGTGTCCCGACCACATTTGTGCAAGAATTCGCTTTAGTGGAACAAACGAGTGAAAATTTCACATAAAACCTACAAGGATCCAATTAAAATTCCCCTTTTTCTTTCTTAGTAGAAGAATGGATTATTCCAGAGGCTGTGAATTGGTAGAGAATTGCAAATATAAAGCCTAAATATTCTACTTGAAGGTATACCGGAGCGTAAAAAAACATTTTAAGCCAAGACATTGCAAATCACCAACTCATTCATCATTGTAATTTATTCTGGGACTTCTGTTCTTTTTTCCATTAAAACTGATCCCTCTTAGATTGTAAGCTCTTGAGCTGGGTCCTCCCTACTAGTGTTCTGTGTGTTTAACTTGTACTTGTTATTCTGTCTCACCCATTGTACAGCGCTACGGAACTTGTTAGCGCTGTATAAATACTTGTAACTTCAGTATAATGGTGCGATGTAATTTCAGTATCTGAGCATAAGGTGGGTTACTTTGGAGCTTATTCACTATGCGCCGGTGTTTGCATGCCTTGAAAAAAGCAGCTAAAATCGCTGGTATTGCAATGCCGAGAAATGCAGGAGATTCTCAAAACTTAAAGCTACACAGCAAAAGGAGAAGCTTTACTGTAATAAGGGGTTAACTCGTGGAGAACGGTAGTAGTACATTCCTGTATATATTGAATTAAACTTTCTGGAACATTTTTTTTATTACAAGTGCCGGTGTTTTTCTCGCCCCCCCCCCCCACACATAGCTACAACGTCTTTTATTTTTGTTATTTCATTTCTGTTATTTTTAGAACATAAACACCAAAAACTATAAAGTCACGTAATTGTAACTTTCATAGTTTATTCATTTTTTCCCCAGATCCCAAAATGTTAATATCACCTGTATGTGGAAATCTATCATTTGCACCATGATTTTATTAACCTTTTACATTTGCTTCAGCAAAATGATCTGGGGATAAAATCAAAACAAAAACTATGGTCAGGAAATTCATAGTGGTGGTAGCTATATTATTTTGTATTAACAGAAACTGGTTCTCATAGAAAAATGTATCAAAAATGAGTTTTCAATTCTTTCTTTCTCATTTTTTTTCTTTCTTTCTTTCTTTCTTTCTTTCTTTCTTTCTTTCTTTCTGTCTCTCTTTTTCTTTCTCTCTTACTTTCTTTCTCTTTCTTTCTCTCCTTTCTTTTCTAGTTCCTTTTCTCTTTCTTTCGTTCTCTCCTTTCTTTCTCTTTCTTTCTTTCTCTCTTTCTTTCTTTTCTATTTCCTTTTCTCTTTTTCTTTCTTTCTTTCTCTCTTTCTTTCTCTCCTTTTTCCTTTTTTTTTCTCTTTCCTTCTCTCTTTATTTCACTTCTTTCTTTCTTTCTCATTCTTTCTTTCTGTCTCTCTTTCTCTCTTACTTTTTCTTTCTTTCCTTCTTTCTCTTTCTTTTTCTCTTTCTTTCTTTCTCTTTCCTTCCTTTGTCTCTCTCTTTCTTTCTCTCTTACTTTCTTTTTTTTCTCTTTCTTTCTCTTTCTTTTTCTCTTTCCTTCTCTCTTTATTTCACTTTTTTCTTTCTTTCTCATTCATTTTTCTTTCTCTCTCACTCTTTCTTTGTCTCTCTTACTTTTTCTTTCTTTCCTTCTTTCTCTTTCTTTTTCTCTTTCTTTCTTTCTCTTTCTTTCCTTTGTCTCTCTCTTTCTTTCTCTCTTTTTTTTTCTCTTTCTTTCTCTCTTTCTTTTTCTCTTTCCTTCTCTCTTTATTTCACTTTCTTTCTTTCCATGTTATTTTGTTTACACAGCAAGTAACATATATAAAGCATTTATTTGTTATTTAGTACTTTCTAAATTATAGTCGGAGAATGTAAAATTTATCATTACTTAACAACAGGATTTTATTTGAAATTATGCCCTATAGTCTTTTTGCTCCAATATTTTTCCCAATATTGTTAAATGTAATGTTTGTAGATTTTCTATATTGTATGCATACACCCAGACTCCAAGTAGTAAAGTATATATATATATATATATATATGTATATTTATCTTTATTTAAAATCCCTTGTGAACTTTTCCTGTTACATGCATACAATGCTTCGTCCCCAATTTTAAAATTCAGTGCAAACCGTTAAGTCACTGGGACTCCCTAATATTGTCTCCGTTATGACTCGACTGCTTTATTAGAACCATCACTACACCAGTTATTGCAACGTTCCTGTTCCTTCTCTCCTGCAGTCCTCTATGGAGAGACGCGTAAGCCCAGTGTGAGATCTGTGTAGAAGGGATTGTGCAATACGTCTAAGACCGCCGGACAACTATTTGTTCTCCATATCCTTTACAGAAAGAAGCTGACGTATCGTCCACTCCTTTTTTCTGTGGGTATTATATGTTTTCCATTTTTTTCTGTTTTGTTAAATAATTTTGCAGTTGCAGCCCTGCCAATGAAAACATGTGTGTGTGCTGTCCTGCCACAAATCTTTCCATTGATATGAATGGCAGCCCACCAACCACACTGAACGTGCGAAAACCACTGCATTATTCCCGCTATCAGTAGCCAACTTCCCATCCACGAAGCAGCAAGCTTTCAATCATTTCCATGGCATCATTTGCTAAAAAACATCTTACGTAACTAAATTAAGCTATGTTGTCGCGATGTAACTGTCAGTATACATGCAGGATGTTCAGGATACTAGATGTGCACTGTCAGGGTTATTCAAAGAGATCCGAGTTGTGGCCGAAAGGTAACCGAACAGTGAACTTCAGCGTACGGTTACCTTTCCTGGCCATTCGGCTATTCAGAGAGCAGGCAGTTCGCCAAATGTTGGCGAATTGCCTGCACATACGATGCCTGTTCGTTGCCTGTTCGTTGGCAGTGAAATCCCCATAGAGAAGCAATGCTTTGTCTATTCAGAGAACAAAACCCAGCAGTAAAAAGTTGCCAGATTGCCCTACTGTTCGGTGGTTTCATTCGACAGGTTTATTCAGGCGAATCCCATAGACTTCAATGTTAAAAAATATTCCCGTTTTAATGCAATATCTAATAACCCATTGATTATAATATTCTGCAGTAAAAAGTCTCTTTATGTATAGATTTTTTAGGATCTTTTAGGCATTTTTACGGATTTTTTCGCAAAAATTATTCTTCCGTTTTTTTTTAAATCGTTTTTTCCGTAACAGCCCTTTTTATTGTCATTCATTGGATCTTATATGTAAATTTCAGACATTTTCGTTCTGTAGTTTCTTTGCAAACAGCGTTTCACTTTTCAAACATTCAAGAGTACTGTTTTTTGTTTTTTTTCACTCCATTCGTCTGCGGTGTCGGCTTTTTCCGGCAGCTGCTCTGCGCTGTGATCGGCGGCTGCTCGTGTCTCTGCGTGTGTTTGGCGGGGTTAATCCAAATGTTTTCACGTGTTTCGGTGTGCGTTCGCCGGGTTTTGCGGTGAGTGTTTGGCGGGTTTGCGGCGACTTTTCCCTGCACTACGATGGCCCTGTGGTGCTTGCTGAATACATCGCAGGGTCGCCGAAATGGGATCGGCAAATCGCACCGAATTGAAGAGAACAAAAAGTCACCGAACGTGCGTTGACTTTTCAATTCTCTTTGAATAACCCTGAATAAGTTATTTATCTGCAGCTTATTAATACAAATTTAAGGGGAAAAAAAACACAAATATCTGTACATCTCAGGTTGTGGGCACCATGACTTCAATGGAACCATCAGGACTTCCTCAGTCTGTACTATAGGGCATAAGTTCACAAGTTATTGCGGTTTGATGAAGACTCCACGTGTGCCCTTCACATTCAGTGTGAGCACTATAGATAACGCTGAAAGGCTGCTGCGCACTTTATAACATAATAATGTGTATTTACATTGTGTAAAAATATATATTGTGCTATATATGTTATTTATGCGCTGTGCGTAGCTTCTTACAGATTACATATTACTAGAGGCGAGGCGCGGTATGTGCCATACAGTTACTGCCAGATGTCTGTGAATGACGGCTGAGTAAATTGTTTCTCCTACAGAGTTAATAGGGAGCGAGCTTGGACATCACAAGATACACAGCAAGCGACTTATATCTGTTTATAATATAATGTAATATCGTAATAATAACACCTGTTCTCAATGACGTTCTTGAAAACTGTTCGAAGCTAAATATGCGCTAGCAGGATAAGTAATCTGAACTCCTTGTTATTTATTTATTTATTTATTTATAAAGTATTTTACCAGGAAGGATACATTGAGATTTCTCTCGTTTTCAAGTATGTCCTGGGTTCAAGAACATTGAAATGTTACAGTTGTTATAGAAATACAAAGTAATAAATGCAAGATATTAAAAACACAACACAAATATACAGATTAACACAGAAAATAAATATGTAGGAGTTGATGATTTGTTATTATTAGCATTATGATTATTACTTGTTGTAGAAGTATGAGTAACGTTTTGAGTCGACAGGACAGTGAGGATGAAGTTTCCGAAGACGATGTGTTTCTGGAAGTTGGTCACTTTTCGGTTCCCGCCGGTGGATTTCAATGCACTCGGCATTGAGAGCCATTGGATTGGCTGAACGTTTGCGCGAAAATCCAGCCTCCCTGCGGTCAATGTAACAAAAACTATCAGACGGCACTTACAGAAAAGGGGCAGATTAACTGCGCAGTGCACTGGTACGTGGATACTGCCACATCCAAAAATGAACACCAGGAAAACAAAACCGTACCAGTGCACATGGCATCCTTTCAATGTGTCTTTTTATCAGAGCCCACGCTTCAGAGTGCCAGCAACGTCGCAGCTCCACATCTTTTTTCAAGCTGGAATATAAACTGAATGCGATGGCACTTACAAACCAGCTTGAAAAAAGATGAGGCTGAAATGTCAGTGACGTTCTGAAGTGTGGTCTTCAATAAAAAGGCACACTACAAAGATCGCAAGTGTGCTGGTACCGTTTTGTTTTCCTGGTCCCCGTGGTCACGTGACAGCTGAGACTTATAAATCTTTATTAAAATACCCAATGACACCTTAATAGACTCAGGCAATATAAAAAGAAAATACAATGTGGATGAATATACTAGAGGAAATGGTATGAATCACATACAAACTACACTTCAATCCATCCAATATTGGCTAGAGGAATATAGCGTAAACAATAATCCGTATATATGGAGGAAGAATGGAGCATAGTCCTATATTTACTTCCTATGGTCAAGCTAGTCACAAGCAACAATAGGACGGACTGAATTCGATCAACTAGCAGCTCTCATTGATTAGGTGCCAAAGTATACATCATAAGTGATAAGAGACCTATATATCTAATCTGTGAAGAGCGATATCTGTCTAAAATGGCACTCCACAAGAATAAGAGCCACAACCAGATATATCTAAACTCTCCAAATATACAGATATTTCATGGCTCAAAAGCCAGTCTCTTAATGAGTCGCCATCTCTGCAAAGGAGCCGTAAAGCAGGAATGACTCTTGCCCTCAAGTGGAGAAACCTAGGACTTCTATCCCAGACAACTGTTAAAAAAAATATATATAATTAAAATAGCAAAAGCATCTCAGTTACAACGCGTTTCGCCGCTACTAACAGACGGCTTCATCAAGAGATGACAGCTGAGACTTACAGGAAGCCGGCAGCATGCCATGTACAGAGCAGAGCCTAAGCTGGAAAAAAAGGCTAGAGGGGTAAAACAAGAGATCAGGTTTCAGAGGGGGTCAGGAGGAGGGGGTTAAGGATTAACCCCTTAGTTTCTCACTTAACCTTAGAGTGTCCCTTTAAGCCTAAAGTGGGAGCAGCATGGGAAATGTAGTCCCAAAACTTCTGCAATGTCAAGGTTGCTGTCACCTGCTATAGACTGGTGGAAGAGAAAATGGATATACACCAGTAGCAAAGGGATTGAGGGAATCAATCGGTTACAGTCCAAGTAACCCAGGTAGAAAATGATCACGACACGCTGAAGAGCATCTGTTGTAGACCATGAGAGAAAAGGATGAATGCTTGCTGTGTACGTATGAAGAAGCCCCAGGTGTTTGTAAGCATTAATGTAAGTAATGAAGGAAAGGGATGATTCCAAAGTTAATCCCAGGCATTGTGCTGTTCCTCAGGGTAGTCAAGCTATTTGTGTTTTTTATAAGATGAAGCCTAGGATGGTATTGAAAACTGAAGATAAGTAGCTCAGCCTTTGATACATTTTGCTTCATTCTGGAACATATGGCACTAAGGCATCCTCCTGATCCCTTCTGCTATATCTCAAGTGACAATAAGGCTGTGGAAGCTCTGTGTGTCACCGTATCAGCTCCTAAACCTGAAGCTTGCATAGAGGTGACCGATTCGTGATGGAGATGCCTTAGGGAGGACATACACAGAAAGAAGAATGGAGGGTGCCTCATCTGTAAGAGGGCCAGTGTTTGAGGCGATATTGGAGAGAGTGATCAGGATTGTGCCAAACCTTGAGTTGCAGGACGACGGGCAACTCGGGTGGTAAAAGCACAGAGACCTCAGCGAGACTGGATCCTATCTAGAACTAGACATCCACTTGACTCTTTGAACAATAACTCTCTAATAAACCAACAAATATGCGTGATATACATTTATCTGGTTTTATTATTTTTTTTATTATTGTGGCAAAATGTTTAAAATGTTTTTTTATCAAACTATTACTTGAAAGCCAGAAACAGAAAACTACACCGAAAACTTTTTTTTTATTGAGAAAGGATTTTACCAGGAAGGATACATTGAGATTTCTCTCGTTTTCAGGTATGTCCTGGGTGGCGAGTATGTACCGTTAGATGTCTTGCCCACAGACACTTACTGGAGAGGTGCTCTTGCTGGGATTGAGCCCATGTCTTCACAGGCTCTCTCCACGCAGAGCAGTGATGTTGCCTCTACTCCACCCAGCCGGTACTGTTTTGGTCCTTTATAGAAAAGGCTAAGCAAAAGAGATTTATGATACAGTAGGAAATAACAAAAATAATAATAATTTGTATTCCCACACAGCCCACACGCACCCCGTTACTTCATCCTCACCTAGCGTGTCACCCCTCTCATGTTAGATTGTAAGCTCTCGAGCAGGGTCCTCTCTCCTACTGTTCTGTGTGTGTAATGTGTATGTATATTTGTTAGTCAGTCTCTCCCTTTGTACAGCGCTACAGAACTTGTTGGCGCTTTATAAATTCTTGTAACTTTATTAAATCAATGCTAATCCCATCTCCTATTTGTTTTGCTCATTCAGACTTATTTTTTTTACCAATATCTACATGTAAAATAATTTTTAATTACCTTCCTTAAACCGATCTCTTTTTTGCCCCATATTTCTAACACACCCCTACGCCCCAAACACCTCCAGCAGGTCACAAAACAGCGATTAGAAGACACTTTTTTCCCACTGTGAGTTCCCACCCCATTAACTCAAAAATACATTTTTATTTTAACTTTTCTTTGCTGTTTGTTATAGTATCATCTGGATAAGTTACCAAAAGGTAAATAAATAGATCCATTTTCTCTGCAGTAGACGTCTCTACCTGACATATACTGGAGACATCTCTCAGGTACTTTTTGCTAATTCTCTGTAAAGTAGTTTTTTGTCACATTTTTGAGCAATAGCCCAATGATACCCATCAAGTGCAATAAGATGAAATACTATGGGTTACTAGTCCACCCAATAAAATAGGTACGAAAAACTAAAACTGTCAACTTGTCTGCTCGATTCTCTTAGGTAGAGTTTTCTAGCCTTGCGTGTGTTTGTGCATGTGCGTAATTTAATCTCTTAATGTATTTTTAATGTATTTCAAGCCTTCTAGCGCGTTTCCTTTGCATCCCTTATTTTCTACGCCGTGTGTACATTATTGGAAATTATGAAGAAATGGTTACTTTCACTTTCATTTCTCTATCTGAAAAATCAAAAGACTTTATGCCGGAGTATGTCAGTGTTAAAACAAGAGCAAAGGGGATTTTCTTATTTGATTTCATTTTATTGGTTTGTCTCTGGGCTGGTTATATGTGGTGGGGGATTTCCTCATTCATATATGTGGAAACACAAACAGGGTTATTCAGAGAGAGGTGAAAACCAGGAGAATGACTGGAGAAATGAAAATTCTAGGTCAAAATAGCCAAACCAGAAAAATTCTCCCATTTATCTCACTTTCAAAATTGGCTATTTGGTCTAGATTGTTCTCTTCTCCTGCCATTCACCTGGTTTTCACCTATCTCTAAAAAACCCTGAAAATATTTAGAAGCCAGTGACAGTGGTACCGGTGCAATGCTTCTGGGGTTCCAAGTTGTAATCCTGACAGGGTCCATGTATCTTTTCAACCTCCTTAACTTGTTTATGGAATCTTTTATGGAATGCTCAGGGTTACAAGTTATATTCCTGCACGATCAATGCAGCCTTTCGTAAAACAGATGACAATAGCTCCCAGTCCCAAATAGCTGAAAAAGCAAAAAAACATCAATTTAGGTAAGTGTTTCAGCACAATAAGCACTATATTAAGGCTAGGGTCAGACGAACGCATTTTCACGTTGTCTGTGAAAAAGTGCGTTCGAACGAATGGACGTATTTTTTCACGGAGTACGCGATACCGGTCATACGATGCGCATTTTTCGTCCGTGATTTTGTACGGATCATCAATAAAACACTTTGTGCATCTGGACGTTATATAGGCTGGACATTAGTAGCGTCTGACGTCTCCAAACCACACACACACACCGCTAGCGGATGCAGCGCACTCTGTACGTCTGTACTAGCGGTTTTACGTTCTCGAAAAAATGCGTTCATTTTCCACTTGCGTTGCGCAGCCGGACTTTCGTGCGACCGTACTTCGTATATTGGCCGTCATTGCCCGTCATTTGCTGCTAGTGCGGCCGTGATTATGTGCGCCTGCACGCGCGTTCGCACTGCCTCAGTCTGACCCTAGCCTAAGGGCTGCAAGATATTATTTTCTCATTTAAATAAACAGGCAACATTTCAGTTGCAGAATCAACCTTTATTAAGCCTCTGTAACTGAAATGTTGCCTATATCCCATTAAAAGTCTTTGTTTACTCTTTGAAACTTGGAGTTCCTGCTTTCCTGTATTTTATTGTCCAAATTGCTCTCGGGCTGGTCACCTAGGGCAGTGGTCCCCAACCCAGGCCCTCAGGGCCCACTAACAGGCCAGATTTTGCAGATCACCTTGGGGAAATGCAGACTGAATCCTGCAATCACTGAGCAGCAAATCATAACACCTGTGCTGTGTTTCAGATATCTGGCAAACCTGGCCTGTTAGTGGGCCCTGAGGGCCTGGGTTGGGGACCACTGACCTAGGGTGTTGGTGTGGTCACCTAGAGTGTTGGTGTGGTCACCTAGAGTGTTGGTGGATCCTCCATATTGTATTTGTTCTCTATCTAGTAAGTTAGATAGCCAAGTGCAATGTTTCTTTCTAAACACTATCAGGGTTATTCAGAGAGAGGTGAAACCAGGAGAATGACTGGAGAAGTGAAAATTCTAGGTCAAAATAGGCTGCATTGATCGTGCAGGAATATAACTTGTAACCCTGAGCATTCAATAAAAGATTCCATAAACAAGTTAAGGAGGGTGAAAAGATACACTGACCCTGTCAGGATTACAACTTGGAACCCCACAAGCATTGCACCGGTACCACTGTCACTGGCTTCTAAATATTTTCAGTGTTATTCAGAGATAGGTGAAAACCAGGAGAATGGCAGGAGAAGAGAACAATCTAGATCAAATAGCGATTTGGAAAGTGAGATAAATGGGAGAATTTTTCTGGTTTGGCTATTTTGACCTAGAATTTTCACTTCTCCAGTCATTCTCCTGGTTTTCACCTCTCTCTGAATAACCCCGTATGGGCTCTATCCATAGCTGGTGCTAATGTAGCATCTCAAAATGGAAGCGGCACCGCTAGGAGAAATAAGTTTAACATATGGCATTCATATTACATTCTCGATGCTACACTGGGGTGAAATCAGTTAGCGCCTCGCAGCTTGCGTCAGCTTACTCTACTTTGCGCATCCTATACCTAACATGGGGAGCGCAATCATTAATTAGCATTTCGATAAGTGAGGTATTACACAGTGCCGGTGCAAATTACCGTTGGGGTGTCGTCAGCCAAAAGTTAGCACCTCCTAAAAGCTGGTGTTAAATGATTCTGCAATTGAAAACTCATTTAACACCCCCTGTAAATCCCCCCCCCCATTAAATCCCATACTCACCTCCCATCCCACAGCGAGAAGGGTGGTCCGGTCTGCCTCTTGTGCTGGCCTCTACAGTTATAGAGCAGTGATGTTGTCTCTACTCCACCCAGCCGGTGCTCTTATACAAAGTGTTGCATAGTTATCATCTTTATATAGGATTCCTAAGCATACAAACACTGCATATTGTTAATCAGGACTTGAAAATGGTATTCTGAAATCAGCTTTCCCCTGTGTTAAACCAAATAATAAGGCTCACCTGTATACCACGGGATAAATCCGCAGCACTTTCATAAGTCAATGCAATAAAAATAGGGTTAATACATCTCTTTTACATGTAAACTATTATATACTGTATATATATATATATTGTATTTATATACACATATATATAACTGAGGTCAAGTACTGGCTGGATGGAGTAGAGGTAACATCACTCCCCTATAACCATGGAGACACAGGATTTATTCCCGGCAAGAGCACCTCTCCAGTAAGTGTCCTTGGCAAGACACCTAACGGTACATACCCGCCACCCAGGACATACTTGAAAACGAGAGAAATCTCAATGTATCCTTCCTGGTAAAATCCTTTCTCAAAAAGAAAATCCCTATTAATAAATAACTGAAGGTACCTTTCACCATGTGACTAGAAAAACCCCCGGATTCAACTGTTTATAGGTGTTTTCTTCTCTAGCTTTTACACGTATGCTGTAATCAATGTGTAAAGTCAGTGTTTAGTGGACGGACCCCCATGAAGGTTAATGTCAAATGTTGTTAAAAAACACCTTTAAGTCCTGGGGAAAACAAATCTAATATTTGGCATGTGTGCCATTTGTTCATGACCTTTAAAGTATCGGCCATAGAAAGCCACACAGGCAGGTAGAAAACATAACAGTAAGGTTATTTCAAACATTCCCTTTAGTTTGGCTGCCTTCACAGAGGCAAAGAAGGGACTGTAGGGTTCAGTCATTTTTTATTATCCTTTTTTCCGTATATTATTATTTTCCCCAGATGAGGGTTTCTGTCGGGAGACTTTGATAAATGAATTGCAAGGACGTTTCCTATTATTCATCTCTGTTACAAGGACAACAGCTCGCCAATCAAATGGCAGCGAATCTGGAACACAAATATGTTTTAATAACATTCTTTCAATAGTCAGATATGCAAAAAGAAATCGAATTTTGAATCTTTTATACATATATATATATATATATATACATATTTCCCAAGACAAAACATTCACTGCAATGAAAGATCACATAAGCTGTGCAAAACCTCTGCAATGTGATTGCTGTGCTTAAACAAGTAGACTAGAATTTGTATTGATGTACATTTGTAGAACACTGGATTTTTCGGGGGGGGGTGGGTTTGCTTATTTGGTTGGTGCAGCAGTTTTGCACAAACAAACACACCTATATCCAAACAGATTACAGTATACACATTTTAAGACATGCAGAAATCAGTAACACCAGACTGTATTTTATGCAATATATTTACAAAAAAACTTGTAAAAATAGCATTTTTATCAAGTTTCACTTAACAAACATATCTATGAGAAATCATTTTATTATGTGAGTTAAGCTATACATATATAAAAATTAGTTTTTTCTATAAATAATTGTTCAAAAATCAGGGCTTTATTTCGATACGTGTATGTTGTTGTCGGTATGTTTCCCTCTTTTTGTTAAGTCATTTCATTGTATATAGAATTCATTTGTTTTTTTTACTATAGAGAGTGTAAATACGCAACGTTTTAGAATAAGACTACAATAAAGGCACTGTTAAAGACCATGTGGAAATCTGGATTTATTTCTTTTTTAAAATGCAGATTGGCATCACATCGAAGCTCATTGAATAAACTGCAGTGGCTTCTTCCACCACTCTTACTTAAGCAATCATTAGCTTGTTAATTACATGAATTCAACAACAGATAAACGTGTTGAGGAATGTTCTGATTATGAAGGGTTTAGGGTTTTGAAACTCACCGCTCAGATCCCATTCAGCTAAAGTATCACACCTAAAGTTTGGTTGAACATTATTATAATTTATTATTTTTTTTTTAGAAAGAATTTTAGTATTTTACCAGGAAGGATACATTGAGATTTCTCTCGTTTTCAAGTATGTCCTGGGTGGCGAGTATGTACCGTTAGGTGTCTTGCCCAAGGACACTTACTGGAGAGGTGCTCTTGCCGGACCATTATTGCTACATTTGAGATAACATTTTTTTTAGATTTCCTTCCCAATCTCTATGTAGAATATCATCAACAATGATATAGAACAGAATCAACTTTATTATCATTTCAGTCATATACAACTTGTACATAATTAAATGAGTCAATGTTCCCCCAAGACCGCAGTGCTACATGACACAATACAAGATTAACTAAACTATAAAGAACAAAAATGATACTAGAGTATTGAGGAGTTTGATATTGGATTGACCAGTGCCTATGGGTCTCATGTTTATTTTCGCCTGTCAAGAATATCACCTGATTTTAACTCTGTATAGAACTGATTTTAGGCATTTATGACTTTGTATCTAGGAAATACCTTGCTGAGAAGTAGCCATGTCTCACTCTAACCCAGTGTTTCCCAAACCTGTCCTCGGGATCCTCAACCAGATCACCTTAGGGGAAAGTAGACTGAATCCTGCAATCACTGAGCAGCAAATCATTTCACCTGTGCTGTGCGTCACATATCTGGAAAAAGTGGCAAGGCAGAGGGTCCTGATGACAGGTTTGGGAAACACTGCTCTACCCACTATATACATAGTTCATCTTCAAAAGCACGAGTTAAGGATAAACTTACTCCAGTGTTGTATCATGTCATATCTTTCTACCACACGGTTTGCGATCCTTGAATAAACTGGGTATAGTTTTTGAGAAAGGATTTTACCAGGACGGATACATTGAGATTTCTCTTGTTTTCAAGTATGTCCTGGGTGGCGAGTATGTATCGTTAGGTGTCTTGCCCAAGGACACTTACTGGAGAGGTGCTCTTGCTGGGATTGAACCTGTGTCTCCACTGGCTCTCTCCACACTGAGCAGTGATGTTACCTCTACTCCACCCAGCCGGTACTAACACAAATGTATTTGTTTTATGCTTAATTTTTTTCTTCCTTAGTCTATTTTTATTCTTTTTCTCATCCTCTGCTCTTTCCTCCGTTTCTTATTATTTTCTTTGCATTAACAAAAAAGTTTTTCTTTGTCATGTATGGTTGCCTATTGTTTAGATTGTGTACCTTTATGCCATACAAAAATACACTTTAAAAAACATCGGACCCTATTACATTCTTCGCACAAACATTTGCGAAAGCGCAAAACGCATTAACGCGAGGGGCAAAACCCTTTGCGCTGAATGTCGTATTACAATGTCAGCGCAACAAACGCACGTAATCGTCTACCGCGGGTGAACCTGTGCGAACCCTTTGTGCGCGTACTGTACTGCCGCGTCCTATACTTAACATTGTGAGCGCAAATGCGTTTGTGCGCTGGTATGCGGATGGTATTACAATATATGAGCAGGATTTAACGCACAGCCTTTGCGCGCATCATTTTAGCAACTCCTAAAAGCTGGTGTTAATGGCAAATTCTATCAACCTGGCCGAAACCAAATACACCAGCCCAAAAAAAAAATACAGCAAAGTATAGTTACACATTCTACTCATACCAAACCAATAAAAGGGAGAAGTTGTGTAAGCATTTATTATTGATGCAGCATATGTGCGCAGATTTCTTTGACAGGCACAAAAACTTAACGTGAGACAATTGTGGTTCTTAATTTTGATTGGCTGAATCGCGTGAAAAAAACAGTCCGCACACTGATTTCTGCGCGCAATGTTGCTGCGCGCATTTGTACGCGTCCATTTTACGCGCGTTATTGCTCAACGGATGAAAAAATGTGCAAGGATTGTAATACCAGCGTTGATTTACACGCGTTATCGTTTAACGCTTCGCGCAAAAATTCATGCGTTGCGCGTGTGTTTGTGCGTGAAGAATGTAATAGAATGTAAGTTATAATGGATGACCCTGAATGGTGGAGACGGGATCGTTGGAGAAAACCCATGATAAAAGAAAATAAACATCTCCACCACCCTTCTTGTATCAACCCTGTGGATCCTAGCAGGGATCAAGTCCTAGTCCTAGTAGGAATGCAAGGGAATGCAGTTCTCTCACTATTTTATCAGGAGGAACTTGGTTCCCTTTTGGCTTATATCCTAGGAAGCTGCAATACCTTTCTATATAGACACAGTTTTATAAAACCATCTATAGTTAAGGGTTTTTCCTGGATTTAAGTACATCGGGAAGGCATAGAATGACAATTTCTCAGTGTTTGCCAGAGGAATGGCATTCATGTGAAGAAGTGCTGCAGCTGTAATCTTTGAGACCAGAATGTACAGAAATGTTGGTGACTGGATCCGAGACATAATTCATCCATTAGTTCCTGGCATATAAGAAAGCAGATTGTGCAACAAATGCTTATGCCGGCTATTGTATACGGAGATGTAGTGTATGCAGCTGCCCCTCAATCACACCTCTAGAAATTTACTACATTGTATAACTCATTCTGCCACTTTGTGCTACAATGTAACTACATGACCCACCATTATGACATGTTAAAAGAACTAAACTGGCCATCGCTGGAATCTAGACGCACCCTTCACCTTTCCAACCTGGTGTTTAAGAGATTTTCTGGGAAGCTACCACCCTACCTGAATAGACTGCTTCCCCCAGCAGCTCCCTCATCCTATAACCTCCGATCCAGGACCAGCACCTTACTTGCAATACCACAATACATAAAGAAAGTGGCTCGATCCTCATTTTCCTACAGAGCGCCGCAGTTATGGAATAAGCTCCCAGATGCCATCAAATCTTCCCCCAGTCTAAAGTCCCTTAAGAGTTCCCTATTAACATACCTCAATACAGAATGCACCTGTAAACATGTAACATAATGACTTTATTTCCTACATATTCATTTTTCTGAATATTTGGTTTTGTGTTAATATCTTGCATTTTACTATTTTGTATTTCTGTAACCACTCAATGTTCTTGAACCCAGGACATACTTGAAAACGAGAGAAATCTCAATGTATCCTTCCTGGTAAAATCCTTTATAAATAAAATAAATAAATATTGGGCAGCACCTTTTTAAAGCAGGGTGCTTCAATGCCAATGCCAGTCTACTCCTGAGTTACAGTAGCTTATATAGAATATCGTTGGACGTGATATATGTATCTAAGGGTTGGGACAATAAAAAGGTCAGTAGGTCCAGTGGGATTGATTTCTGATATACCATAATCAGTATCCTTACACAAAATACATTGTGCTGCACAACATTGTAAGCACTCTTATTGCCATGCATGTATTGGCAATATTAAGGTATATTATTTTTTTTCCTCACCTATCAGTTTTAAAGGAACACGCTATAGAAAAAAACGTACCCACACATTTTCCCCTTAAATAATTGGGCAAATGCTGATGACAACATCTGCCTAAATATTTTTATTTTTTTTAGTTTAGGTTTAAATACTCACCTTTTGTCTTTCAGCACTGGGCTGCTCATCCTCTTCAGCTCAAGACTTCCGAAATGTGGACGTTCTTACACAATTGCATAGCGTGCGTAACCTTTGTACATACACTACACAAATTGCATATTCGCATAAAGTTTTGGATTGGTGGTGTGCATCTTAAAAAACTTAAGCTTGCTGACTTCATCGGTCCCTGAGTTGGTCCCAGTCAGGCTGGTTAAATCATGGCTACTGAGTGACTGCTGTGTGGGCAGTGGGAACTCCTCCACTTCACACAGCACTAGCCAAACAGAGCAGGAGGAAAGTGAGAGAAGGGGGATGTAGCACGACCACTTTAATAAGCTAAAGTGACCAGGGTGTGTAAAGTGTCCGTTTAAGTATTATATTGGACACCCAAACCAGTTCTGAAAATCTATCATCCAGGGCAGGTATTGTCAATCAGCAACCTTGGTACACAAGATGTTTTGAAATTACATTTCCGACACTGCTCAGACACTCTTTGAGCTGACAAGGTTCATGGGATCCAAAACATCTGGGATGCCAAAGTTTCTCAAGGAATTTCCCAATCTCTCTAAATTAGTGTCTCGGTTATATGCAGACTGTTTGATAAGAATAGGAATCACTGTAATTTTAAGTAAAGAAAGTGAAGAAATGGGGAAATTAACTTTTAATAGCCATTCGAATAATATCACTGAAAGTAAACATATTTGCAGAAATCCTATTCAAAGTAATTTCCTGAATTCTTTGAAAACAAATAGGCCCCTATTACATTCCTCGCGCATCGGTTTTGCGCGCGCGCAAATGCGCATTTGCTTGAGAACAAAACCATTTGCGCTGAACGTCGTATTTCAACGTTCGCGCAAACGATGCGCGTTATCGTTTAACGCGGATGGACTTGCGCGAGCGTGATGAACTGTGTTGCTTCCTTTACTTAACATTGTGAGCGCAAATGCATTAAGCGGATGGTATTTCAATAGATGCGCAACTTCCTACGAACTACGTTTGCGCGCATAATTTTAACGTCTTTGAAAACCTGGTGTTAACTGCAAATCTGAACGTTCTGGCCGAAACAAAATATACCAGCACGAGAAAAAAAAATACAGCAGAGTATAGTCACACATTCTACACATACCCAAACAAAAAAATTGTGAATTCGTGCATATCTTTTTTATTGCTGCAGCATGTATACTCAGATTTACTGTGACAGGCGCAAAAACGTTAGTGAATCAATTAAGGTGAATTGATGTCAATTAAGGTTCTTAATTCTGATTGGCTGAATTCCGTGAAAAAAACAGTCCGCGTAGTGGCGTAGCGTGGGGGGGGGGCTGGGGGGGCCGTGGCCCCGGGCGCAGTTTTGTTAGGGGCACATACTTTCAAAAGAAATTTGCGCCCCTAAAACATGGCGCCCGGACTGACCCGCCGGGCCCTCGGGCGCCGCCCAAGGGCCCACGGGTTGAGGGGACCCAGATGCCGGGCAGCAGGAGTGCCTGCCCGGTCCTGAACAGTGAGTCCATCCGTGTTGAAGGGGAGGCGGCTGCGTGGCAGGCGCAGCCGGTCACGTGGTCTGGCTAATCAGGTGGTACTGAGTCTCTGTACCACCTGACTGGCCGGACCGCGTGACCTGCGCACGCACGCAGCCGCCTCCCCTTCAACACGGACGGACTCACACGCTGTTCAGGACCGGGCAGGCACTCCCGCTGCCCGGCATCTGGGCCCCCTCAACCCCTGCTGGATCCGGAGCTGGGGCAAGTATCCATGTGTGAGCTGGCTGCCGCTGGGGCAATATCCAGGTGAGAGCTGGGGCAAATCCATGAGCTGGGGGCAAATCCATGAGCTGGGGCATATCCATGTGAGAGCTGGGGCAAATCCATGAGCTGGGGGCAAATCCATGAGCTGGGGGCAAATCCATGAGCTGGGGCATATCCATGTGAGAGCTGGGGCAAATCCATGAGCTGGGGCAAATCCATGAGCTGGGGGCAAATCCATGAGCTGGGGACAAATCCATGAGCTGGGGCAAATCCATGAGCTGGGGACAAATCCATGAGCTGGGGCAAATCCATGAGCTGGGGGCAAATCCATTAGCTGGGGCAAATCCATGAGCTGGGGCATATCCATGTGTGAGCTGGGGCAATATCCATGGGAGAGCTGGGGCAAATCCATGTGTGAGCTGGGGCAATATTCATGTGTGAGCTGGGGCAATATCCATGTGAGAGCTGGCTGGGGCATATCCATGTGAGAGCTGGGGCAATATCCATGTGTGAGCTGCGGCATATCCTTGTGTGAGCTGGGGCAATGTTCATGTGTGAGCTGGGGCAATATTCATGTGTGAGCTGGGGCAATATTCATGTGTGAGCTGGGGCAAATCCATGTGTGAGCTGCGGCATATCCATGGGAGAGCTGGGGCAATATCCATGTGAGAGCTGGGGCAATATCCATGTGAGAGCTGCGGCAATATCGATAACGTGTCCACAGGTTGGGGGGGGCGCACAATTCTTGGCTGGCCCCGGGCGCTGACAACCCACGCTACGCCACTGAGTCCGCGCACTGATTTACACTGATTTACAACGTTACTGCGCGCGTATTATACTTCGTTTTGTGCGTTTTTTTACTAACGTTATTTTTTGATAGATGAGAAAATGCGTTCAGATCCGAATATCACGTTAATTTTCACGCAATAACGCTGGACGATGCGTGCCAAAAAATTGCGCTGCGCGAGTGCATTTGCATAGAGAATGTAATAGGGGCCATAATTTTTTTGATCCATAACAATTTTTTTTTAATGTTAGCATTTACCAAAGTGAAACATCTTACCCTCCCTGTTTTGTCAGTGTGCGCGATGCACAACGTTCTCTTGTTATTGCAGGCTGAACTGAAGGCAAAGGAGTTAAACGTCCTCGTTTTGGCAGCCAGATGCATTTGTTGTAACCTTACAAGGATCCATTAAACCTTAAAGCATGTAGAGGTTGGTGTAGAATTCCTGAGAATTCTGGTTTCATTCCAGAGCTCGGAGAATTCTACTCACCGCGCTTTTTATCAGACTCCACAGTTACAAGAGTTAGATCCTAATAAATCGAGAAGACGTATTACGAAAGTGTTCTGTATAACCTACGCTACGCTACGGAACTTGTTGGCGCTTTATAAATACTTGTGACTGTAACTGATGATCTGTGATTAAAAAGAAGATACATGACTATAAATCCCACAATCCTCTGCAATCATCCAAAACAGGAAATGAGTGTTAGTAGTCGATGGAATGTTTTGCTTTAATATTCTCTAATCACGAAAGGGTGACTTACTGGAGATTCTCAATGTTTATACACATACGGAACATTTCTTTTTGCCAACAAGCACTTTTTTTTCCCTTTCTTGTTTTTTCTATTTTTTCTTTTACACTAACATCTTGCATTCCCAGTCAGATTTCCCACCCAAACAAAATTTGTTTTGCTGTGATTCGAGTTTTTCTTTCTTTTCCCCTTGGCAGGTAATTGCAGGCACTCCCTTCTCCCGCTGCCACCACCCAGACCCAAGCACTCACAAACAGATAATTTAACCTCTTTGTGCTTCCTACTAGCATGCCAGACTCCGCTGCAATACTATGTATGTATTAAGGGTGGCATCTTCCTCCCTGGCGCCTGCCCTGCATTTAAATATTAACACGCCCTAGCAGTGATCTTCAAGTATAATTACTATATTCATTCATCTTCATCCCACACACCCCGGTTATACAAACAGGACCATGTAAGGATTGGTCATAACGCAGGGCTGAGACAAAAAGAAAGGTGTGTTTACAATTCCACACGTAAATAGCAGTTTCAAGATATAAAGTGTAATTAATTCAGGCAGGCATAATATCCATTTAAACCATCTTGTGCATTGGAAAAAATTAACTCCTTATTTGCTTCCTTTTCCCAAAAAATTCAGGAGTTTTTGATTTATCACAGAGCCATGTCAGTATGAGATTTATGTATTAATCTGTAGTAACATGTACAGCTTGGAAAAAAGACGAGACAGAGGAGATATGATAGAAACATTTAAATACGTAAAGGGAATCCACAAGGTAGAGGAAGGGAGTATATTTAAAAGGAAACAAAGTAGCAAAACAAGAGGACATAGTCTTAGATTAGAGGGGTAAAGGTTTAAAAGTAACATCAGGAAGCATTATTTTACTGAGAGGGTAGTGGATACATGGAACAGTCTTCCAGTAGAAGTGGTAGAGGCCAAAACAGTAATTGAATTTAAGCAGGCATGGGATAGGCATAAGGCTATCCTAAACAAAAGATAAATCCAGGTAAAGTATCCATGTAATTGGGCAGACTAGATGGGCCGAAAGGTTCTTATCTGCCGACATTTTCTATGTTTCTTTGTAATTTAGGTTTTATCTCCTAGTAAGATTGATAAAAATGACTGTGCTAGACACGGATAGAAATATCTGCATACTAGGATGATACAAGTTAAAACTAGAAAATCTTGTAGTTCCTTTTTCCGAAATGGATAGGAATACAGGAGTGTTACTTTTGTTTATCATTACGACGAGCCCGCCACAGTGACTAACTGGGATATTCAGAGAGAGACGATCTGGTCCCGAAATGTCACCGAACAGTGAATTTCCCCGTACAGTGACATTTTGGGGCCATTTGGCTATTCAGAGAGCAAGTTTGAAGGCAGTGAAATCCCCCATAGAGAAGCAATGCGTCGTCTATTCAGAGAACACCAAACAGCAGTGAAAAGTTGTCGAAATTCCCTGCTCTTTGGTGTTTTCATTCGGCAGGTTTGTTTCAGGCGAATCCCATAGGCTTCAATGTTAAAACTATTCCCGGTTTTATTCAATATCTAATAAACGGTTTATTCTTTTAATCTGCAGTAAAAAGTCTCTTTATTTATTGATTTTTTTAGGATCGTTTAGGCATTTTTAGGGATTTTTTCAGCAATTTTTTTTTCATTTATTTTTAAAAGCGTAAATTTCTTTTTTCTGTAACAGACCTTTTTATTATTATTCTTAAGACCTTGGGCCACATTACATTCCTGACGTTAACGTGAGCATTAACGTTAACTGCGGTGTCTACCGCATATTACGATCCAGACGCAAATGGTTTAAGTAAGCTGTTTGCGTTTGGTACCTTGCACTTTTTAGCACGAGGTTACTGTACTTTGTGCTCCCTATGTTTAACATGGGAAGCGCAAAATGTTAATCAGCGTTAGGATTACAATCTACTAGCACTGATTAACATCCGGCTGTGGTTAGCAAAAAGTTAACCACAGCCTGGATTTGGTGTTATTGAATTCCGCTTCTGCAGAATCCGTTAACACAGTCTAAAAATAAAAAAACAGAAGCGTATACTCACCTCCTGTCCCGCGGCAAGGACCGCGGCTCTGTCCGCCTCCTCCGGCCGACGGGAGAAGGGAAAGACTGGGGGAAAAAGTCCCCCCAGTCTCTTACTGCGTATCACTACGCCGACCGGCTGGATCTCGTGAGGTGAGATCCGGCTGGTCATGTGACCGGCAGGGGGAAACTTAATGGAGTCCTATAGACTCCATCGAGTGGATGCTCGCGACTGCGCTCAGCGCTGCCGCGAGCATCCCAGGGGTTAACGTGCGTTAACAATGCAGGCAGCATTTTTTGCACCTGCATTGTAATCCAGTGTTAAAACGTGGGCGGAAGAAGGAAAACTGCGGGCGCAGTTGTTCCTCCCTTGCATCTGCGTTTTAACGCTAGGATTGTAATATAGCCCTTTATATGTTAATTCCAGGCATTTTCGTTCAGTAGTTTTTTTGCAAACAACGTTTCAATTTTGTCACTTTTGTCAAGTGTATTGCTTGTTTTTTTTACCCTGTTCGTCAGATTGTCGGCTTTTTCTGGCGGCTGTTCTGCACTCTGATCGGCGGCTCGTGGCTTTTTCTGGTGTGTTATTTGTGGCGTTTCCGGCGGGTTTTCAATGGGTTTTCGGCAGGTGTTTGCGGGATTGATGCGAGTCTGTGGCAGGTTTTCCCTGCACTCCGGGTACCCTGCGGTGAATGCTGAATTCACCACAGGGTGGGGAAATTTGATTACCTGAAGTGCGGGGAACGAGAGAGTACTGAAATGTCAGCGACATTTCGGTGCTCTCTGAATAACCCCCCACAATTAACTTAAAGGCAAACTCCAGGCATGTTGACATTCAGTGCTGCCTCCCCTCTTCCCAGCTCATCCTGGGACAGCCTTCCAGAGTTCCATCCAATTGGCTGAGCGTTCGGAAGAGAGTTCAGCATAGCTACAGCATTAGCTGCAGGGAGTAGCATCCTATCAGTCCGGATGAGTCCTGAAGGATTTGCCAGTAATGGAGAAATGCTGCATTTTAAAACAATCTAAACTAAAAATGCAGAGAGGTGAGAACCAAGATGTGATCCAGGAGGGGTTAATATTTAACCATTCTGGTTTATCTTCACCCGCAAGTCACCTTGTTTTTAACTTAGAGTGTTTGTTTAACCCGGTCTTTCATCCTTCTGAAGTTGATATAACAATGAATGCTGAGAAGGTGGTTAATAACATACATACCAACCCAATAAAAGAAAATTCCAATGTATCCTCTCCTTTTGGGAGCAGAGGATGGTGTGGCAGATTAGATCTGTATTTCTATCTATATAAGGGTCTGCCTGTATATACAGTTGTGCTCAAAATTATTCAACCCCCAATGCTGTAAAGGGTTTTAGGGAATTTAGTGTACATTTGTAATTGTATTCAGAATGAAATCCTACAAGGACTTTTTAAAGAACCATATGCAACTAAAATGACATCAATTGGTTTTGTAATACAGTAGTAAATGTTTCTTTTGTGAATTCTTCATTGACACAATTATTCAACCCCTTAAAGACTACCACTCTGAAGAACAGAGGTTCATTCAAGTGTTTTCAATCAGGTATTGAAAACACCTGTGGATATCACGGAGCAGCAATAAAGCATAATAAGCACCAATTAGGCAGCTTTAAAATGACTGTGATACTCAGCTCCTTCTAGACATTTACTGGTGTGGTTACAAACATGGTGAAGTCAAGAGAATGATCCTGGAAGACAAGAGAAGTGGTGATTACTCTTCACAGGAAGGGCAATGGCTATAAGAAGATTGCAAAGATGTTAAACATACCAAGAGAGACCATAGGAAGCATCATTCGCAAATTCAAGGCAAAGGGCACTGTTGAAACGCTACCTGGTCGTGGCAGAAAGAAGATGCTGACTTCGACTGCTGTGTGCTACCTGAAGCGTAGAGTGGAGAAAAGTCCCCGTGTGACTGCTGAGGAACTGAGAAAAGATTTGTCAGATGTGGGTACTGAAGTTTCAGCTCAGACAATACGGCGCACACTGCGTAATGAAGGCCTCCATGCCAGAACTCCCAGGCGCACCCCCTTGCTGTCTCCAAAGAATAAGAAGAGTCGATTGCGGTATGCCAAAAGTCATGTGGACAAACCACAGAAGTTTTGGGATAGTGTTCTGTGGACTGATGAAACAAAATTAGAACTGTTTGGGCCCATGGATCAACGCTATGTTTGGAGGAGGAAGAACAAGGCCTATGAAGAAAAGAACACCTTGCCTACTGTGAAGCATGGCGGGGGGGTCAATCATGCTTTGGGGCTGTTTTGCTTCTGCAGGTACAGGGAAGCTTCAGCGTGTGCAAGGTACCATGAATTATCTTCAGTACCAGGAGATATTGGATGACAATGTGATGCAGTCCGTCACAAACTTGAGGCTTGGGAGACGTTGGACATTTCAACAGGACAATGATCCCAAGCATACCTCCAAGTCCACTAGAGCATGGTTGCAGATTAAAGGCTGGAACATTTTGGAGTGGCCATCGCAGTCACCTGACTTAAATCCGATTGAGAACCCCTGGTGGGACTGAAAGAAAGCAGTTGCAGTGCGCAAGCCTAAGAATGTGACTGAACTGGAGGCTTTTGCCCATGACGAATGGGCGAAGATACCCGTAGATCGCTGCAAGACACTTGTGTCAAGCTATGCTTCACGTTTAAAAGCTGTTATAACTGTAAAAGGATGTTGTACTAAGTACTAAGATTGAATGTCACTTGGGGGTTGAATAAAACTGATAATGATGTGAGCACAGAAAAGACATTTGTGGTTATTTCATTATAAATGTTATGTTATATTTGTCTGACCTACATGTGCCTCTTTGATTTAATTGTAAGCAAGATGACTGAATGATCAAAATCAATGTCAAACTGGCCAAAACACTCAATTTCAGTGGGGGTTGAATAATTTTGAACACAACTGTATGTGTCTATCTGCCTGTTTATACATAGCTCCTCCATATAGAGTTATATTCATATTTGTGTCTGGCCATTTGGTAAGTGTATCCCTGTGTTCACAGCTGAAATGTAATTAACATGGTTAGCTTTCTCCCCTGGGGGGAGGATATAACACGTAGCTGTAAAAAGGGAATTTCTTTTGTACACTGACATAGAAAATCACACCTTGGAAGCCAGCCCGGCACCAAGATTTTAGACCCAATTTTCAAAGACAGGAAGCACATCCTTGATCTCTAAGGGGGGTCTGGGGCAGAGATGGACACCTTTGGGCAATTAAAGATTAATTGACAAGCTTACGGAGCACGAGCGAGAAGGGCACTCTGAGAAATGTAGTCCAGGACACTGGGCCATTTGGGGGGTGGGCTGGAAGGATCAGGAAGTGTATAAATTCTGGAAACTGGCCATGTGCTGGGGCTGATCACTTGGGGTACCTTCGAAAGAGGACTGATCGGTCCATGCTTTATCTCCAGGCTCCAGGAGGCCATTGATGCTAGCTTAAGGAATAGCTCTTCGTAAGTAATGCTCTATGGTTCACCCTTTTTTTCTTTTTATTTGCTGTGTAGTGTGTAATTAATTGATTTATTCTAGTTATAATTTTTTATGTGACAAAGCACTGTGATTTTTCTGTCATAAATAAACAAAAAAATATTTAAGTTTTGACTCTGGCTGATGAAATCCATGCTAACTAAGAGATTGGGAGAATTGCTATTTGCTTTAAGCTCGGTTATATATTTAAGAAATTGCGAGTTGCGGTCGTCAGGAGACAGTGCGGTGGTTTAAGCCCTGCGTCTCCAGTCGCGACGCGCGTAGTGTCCGTGAGGACTGGTGGCAGCGTTACTAATAGAATAGGAGAAAGTGAGCTCCGGGATTGTGAGAGACGTAGTTAGAACGCGCTTCAGGAGAAGACTTGTACTGCGTTGCAATCCTGGGATCAGTTTATCACGCTCTATGTGCCTGTTGTTAGAGGTAGTGTGGCCGGGACGGGTAGATAAGCGCGCGTGATTATCTGGGTCTAGGATAGATAGATAGTGCGCGGCTTAACCCGGCGTCTTTGCTCAGCAGCGCGCGTAGTGGTCGTGACAGATGGAAATACGCAAACTGATTATTTCTTTCATCTCTAAAATATTCTAATTGCAGCCTTTTTTAAGTTACTTTTTTAAGCCTTTTTTAAGTTACTATCTATATTAATGCAAGAATTCATTGTACTTTGGACAATAAAGACTACAATGAAGAAGGGTAATAATATCTGTATTCGAGCTAAAATTTAACTGTGCCCTCTGCCACTTGAGGTTGGGTGAGGTTTGTAAAGTTATTGGATTTATTCACTGCATTATCTCAGTTTATGGTAGAGATGGAAGGAATGGTATCATTGCCTGATGTTAGAGCGTCTCAATGTACTCATCCCAAGTTGAAGAAAATACAGGGGTTTTTGTTTTATTTAAAGGTACTACTCTACCATGGTAGTATTTTATTTACTATTTTTATTTCTTAATCCAAGATTATAATATCGCATTTTACCCGTTAATAAATAGATTAGAAACACAAGAGTTTAATATTCGTTCTAATATATTAAATTATAATTACTGCGTAATTTCTGTACCTAAAGATACGTCATGTACTCTTTTCCAAAATGGTTGAAGAAGGGAAAAAAAACACAGGTATCTAGAGTTTTTGAATTTGTTCTTGATGATTGCAATACATTAATACCATTTTAAAAGATCCAATAACCTCTTTTTCATCCGAGATCAATTGTAGGAGATGTTTGATTTTCTGTCTTCCTTCTATTCTTACACCCATAACTCTTCAGGTGAATGGTGCCACTATTACTTCTTCCTCTCAGGCTCGTTGCCTAGGTGTCCTCTTGGACTCTGATCTATCCTTTACTCCTCACATTCAGTCACTAACCAATAACCATATCCTGCTCCTTCCACCTAAAAAACATTGCACACATCCGTCACTTTCTTAATCAGGACTCTGCTAAAATGCTCATCCAAGCTCTTGTTATCATTACCTCCTTCTCTCTGGCCATAAAAAAATCCCAGATTCTCCCTGCAGTCTATAATGAACGCCTGTGCCAGACTCATACACCTCACCTCCTGCACCTCTCACACCTCACCTATTTGTCAATCTCTACACTGGCTCCTTGTTTCCTTTAGAATCCAATTCAAAATACTGGTGCTCACATACAAAGCTCTCCATAACTGCGCCCCTGCCTGCATCTCCTCCCTTATTAGCAGGTATATCCAGCCCGACCACTTCACTCTGCCAATGATCTGATGCTGTCAGTTGCATGTACCTGCACCCCCAACTCTCGTCTTCAGGACTTCTCCCAAGCTGCCCACTTTCTATGGAACCCCCCCTCGCAACATCAGACTCTCCCCGTTTCTCCCATCCTTCAAGAAATCTCTGAAAACACCTTACTTTAGAGAGGCCTATCGCCTCACTCCATAATCCCCCTCTGTACATTTCATGCACCATCAGGGTTCCCCTGTGTACAGCCAAAAATGGGGCTGAGTGGTAGCGCCATTTACTGCCCCATGGGATCAGAGGTAAGTTATTTTTAGCATACATATGTTTATTTGTGAATACCGACTTGAGCCAAGAATTGCAAACTACTACGGAATAGATCGTTATTCTATGGCTGGGCCATTATTAACAGCTCCTAAACATAGGAGCTGTTAACTTACTGCAAATATTGCGGTTCGGTCGGAATAGTAGCTGGAGCTGTTAATTTAACGAGTGGAGTAGTAAGGTATCATGGGCCCTTTTTTCCAGCTGGGTTGGAATAGGACCCAGAGTATGGAAAAACCTATATTACTGGATCATTTTAAAGATAGTCCTCTCTAAACAAGAAGACTAATCACTGGCCCCACCTCTTCAATGAAAAGGGAGTAATGTTCCAAATATCACCAAACCCTGAACATCAGGAGTAACTGTGCAATTCTGTTTGACATCACTGGTTTGGGCAAGTGTCAGCATGTTAGCATATTATGAAATGTAGACTGTATCGGGGCAAATTATCATTTTTATAAACAGCCAGTTGTATTCATAACCTAATTATCCACGTTCATTGTTTTTATGATGTTATTTTCTATTCCCAGCATTCTGTTTATTATTATTCTTGTGTTTGCCCATAACATTTCCTCCTACCAGATTTTCCAGAGGATCCGCTTTACTAGTCTTTATGCAAACTACGCTTCCTCCTTCCTCTTCCCTCTTTTTATTTCTCTTTTTTCCTAAATGATTCCACTGTTAAACAAACTAATTCAATGGCCACATTTGTGTATTTTAATCGCATTCTTTTTTTTGTATCTAAGCATAACTTCAGGAATGTGTTGTGCCCGGCACACAATACATGCTCTGTGCACTAACACATCCTACTTGCGGAGCACAAGCTACTGTGTATGGCTACTGGGCGAGATGTGTCTGCTGCCTCGGACAGTTACTAACTGCTTCCGATGATCACTCATTTTCATATGAACCTATCTCGGGGGATGAATGTACTGCATGGCTACAGTCAGCTACTTACAATACAATAAAGGGATAAACTACTCATCCTGACAACTTTACAGTTTTAAACTAGTCCGGATGTGAGGAATGCCCCTCTTCCACGCCTCCTCCCAGCTCCCACTATCTGGTGAAATCATGGGGTGAAGTAGAGACTCCTCTTCCTAGACCCCAACCAGTGTCATCAGCAGCTGGGATTTTAGAATTTCACAGCTGCCAATCACCAGATTGGTCACTAGTGGCGTCAGCACACAGACAGCGTGCCGACGTCACCACCTTTGAGATCAATTGCGATAGTGAGTGCTTCCAGAGAAGCACCGATTCATCTTTCTACAGAGGAACTGAGGAACTTGCTTACTATGACAGAGTGATTGGGCCGAGGTAATAGATCACTGTTTCATCAGTAATCAGATGGAGAAAGCCCTTTTCCTCTCGGTTTAGTTAGGTTCTGAATGAAGGAGTAGGGTTTGATTTATGTTTGTTTTTTTATTTGGATTTGCCTGTAGACACTGTTGGTAAAATAAAGCAAACCTTCAAACATTAAATGGTCTCTGTAGTGGCTTTATCACAGTACGGAAAGTGCCCACGTCCCGTAACAGTGCACAGTTTGTGGTTCCCGTGCTACGCAAGTTGCGTAGGAGCGCAAACAGCATTAGATAACTTCAGGGACTTCCGGGCTCCGGAGTCTCTGAGCTAAAGAGGAGAACCTGTGCTCAGTGAGGGACAAAAGGTACGTGAGAATACCCCACAAAAGAAAATTAAATAATCGGACAGATGCTGTCAGCAGCCTCTGCCCAATTATTTAAAGGCAAAAAAATAAAGAGAACTATATTTTTATATAGTATCCTTTTAAAACAATGAAATACAGGGATCACTTTTCCGTAGGTGTCCCTTTTTTATCTGTCAATCTATGGCAGTGAATGGCAACAAGGTTGCGTGTGAGGTTTCTCATCACGCTCTTGATTTTTTTCCATGGTTTTTCAATGGGAAAAAAAATCATATATGTTTTTCTGGTTTATTCTTATTTAATTTGAATATTCCATAATGACTGGGCCAAAGCAATGTAAAAAAAGTACATATTTTTTTCATAAATGGGCTCTTCTTGTCCCTCATTCTCTTGGATCTTATCTGCACTTCCCTTCATAACCCATTTCAATTTACATCTTGATGCTTGGAAAGTTAAGTCAGAGGTTTTGGCCCCATCCCTGGTGGTGTGACCTGATCAACATTATCCCTTCTATTGGATGACCCAGAGTTTCACACTTCTTTTGAGGTGATCTAATCCATGCAGAGCAGTGGTTCACATTCCTGCCACTCAAGTCCCCCTAACAGGTCAGGTTTGCCAGATATCTGAAGCACGGCACAGGAGATATGATTTGCAGTATTCAGTCTGTATTTCCTCACGGATTCTTAAAAGTCTGTCCTGTTATAGGCCTGCGGACCAGGCTTGGGAACCACTGATGTAGAGCATATTGTACTTGCTGCGTTGGAAAGTATAATTTCCCCTTGTGATTCTCCACAGGGATAGGATGGACTTTTAGCTGTAACATCATGAGTTAGTCACTGTAGTTATAGTGAATAAGGTAAGGGACGCGAGGAAAGATGTGCCTTTTTTCCTGTAATTTATGCAAAGCCTGTAGGTGGTTCTGGTGCTAATTAAGGTGTTTCACTTTTTCCTGACATATACTATAATCCAGCTCCTACCATTCAACTTCAACTGTAAATGCTTTAGTATGGACATTCTTTAGTCTCATTCTCATTCATTAGACTTTGAGAACATTTTGGGCCCTATCACCTGGCCCTTGCTAAAACCGGGACGCTAAGGGGGAAAAATTAGCATTCGCTAATCTCCCCTTTGCGTCCCGGTTTTACCTTTAGATTATGGGGCAGGTGCTGGGTCCAGCAGACTGCGCCGTAGCGGCCACTAAGCTCCTTGTTGCTCGGGGCAGCACTAAAGCGCCGTCCCGAGCATCCCCTCCATGGAGTCCATAGGACTCAATGGAGGTTTCTGCTGCTGACATGGCAGGATCCGGCAGGTCAGCTGAGTGATCGCAGAGGGAGATTAGGGACTTTATTTTCCCCAGTCTCATTCTGCTCCAGGCGACCAGAAGCGGCGGATCGGGCCGCCATTCGCACCGCAGGATGGGAGGTGACAGGTGAGTATTCAATTTTGGGGGGGTTTACAACAGCTGGTGATAACTGATTCCGCAGCAGCGGAATCAGCACCAGCTCTAAGCCGTCGCAACCTTTTTGGGTTATAGACAGATGTGATTAACTAGCGTTTGGACTTTGTGATCCTAATGCTAATTACTCTCTGCTTACACTTTGCTTTCCCCATGTTAAGCAAAGGGAACGCAAAGTACAGTAAACTCACGCTGAAAAGTGCTAATACCGATGTGCTAACAGGTTTTTTAACCCGTTAGAGATCAGAAGGTGATTCGGGTGTAATGCTATCACCTCAAGTAACCTAACGCTCATTTATGTGAGTGCTAGCATTAGCTTTAAGGAGGTGATACGGCCCGTAGTGTTTTATTCAGAAAATGATTAGTGAACTGTAGATAAGTACAGCTGGGCTGGGACAGCTGGCCAAGTCTGTCCTTTATGATATAGTTTTAATAAACATAGCTTGTAGGACTCCGGTTCCATGTCAGGCAATAGCATATACACAGCAAATTGCAAAGAGGTAATGTTATGCTCCCATATAAGATTTCTAATACACATAAAAACCAAGCAACATGCCCCTTGAGGAAGACCTGGAGGCCAAACCTTTGAGGCTTTTGACCCTAGGACTGCACCCCGTGTCTCTATAAGTCTAAAAGTTAAAATGGTGTAAATTGTGATTTATTATGCAATTTGGACTAATGTATTTAAGTTAAACAATGTACCTATTATTAATATACAGTATGCACTTGTTGATTGATACTGTATATGCATTATGAACACACTTCCTTGATATTTATTTATATCTGTGTTTACACGAAAATAGTACTTTCAATAATGTTTTTTATTGATTACGGTGAAAAATGTTTTTTCAACTTTTGCATATATTTGGGTTGGAGGTCTTTGTTTAATTTTTTCCCAAACATTTTTTGTCAGATATGAATAAACTATCAGGGTTATTCAAAGAGAATCGAAAAGTCACCGCACGTTCGGTGAATTTTCATTCTCTACAATTCGGTGCAATTTGGCGATGCCATTTGGATGACCCTGCGGTGTATTCAGCAAGCACCACAGGGCTGTCGTAGTGCAGGGAAAAGTCGCCGCAAACCCGACGAACACTCACCGCAAAACCCGGCGAAGGCACCCCGAAACCCACAAAAACATCTGGATTAACCCCGCCGAACACGCCGAAGAAACCTGAGCAGTCACCGATCACAGCGCAGAGCAGCAGCCGGAAAAAGCCGACACTGCAGACGAATGGAGTGAACAAAAAAAAAACAGTACGCTTGAATGTTTGAAAAGTGAAACGCTGTTTGCAAAGAAACTACAGAACGAAAATGTCTGATATTTACATATAAGATCCAATGAATGATAATAAAAAGGGCTGCTACAGAAAAAAGAAAAAACGTTTTAAAAAAAAAAATTCGCAAAAAATAGCTAAAAGATCCTAAAAAATCTAAAAGTAAAGAAACTTTTTACTGCAGAATATTATAATCAACGGTTTATTAGATATTGAATTAAAACGGGAATATTGTTAACATTGAAGCCTATGGGATTCTCCTGAATAAACCTGACGAATGAAACCACCGAACAGCAGGGCACTTCGGCAACTTTTCACTGCTGTTTTGTGTTCTCTGAATAGACAAAGCATTGCTTCTCTATGGGGAACAAGCACTGTATGTGCAGGCAATTCGCCAACATTTGGCGAACTGCCTACTCTCTGAATAGCCGAATGGCCAGGAAAGGTAACCGTACGCTGAATTTCAGCATTTGGTACCTTTCGGCCACAATTCTGATCTCTTTGAATAACCCTGAATGTATTTGTCAACAATAACCCCAGAATTAACAGTTTTCAGATTGCTATAAACATCAAAGATACAAAGGATATCATTTTTTACCCTGGGATTATGTTTAGAAAAAGAGAGAGAGAATGGTTTACAGATAATTACAGCAATATAGAAACACTAACGTAAAAGGAATTTACCAAATTCCTTTCTAAGAGACATGAATACAGTGGAGATCTTGAAATCTCCTTCTTGCAAGCATAAAACCGTCTTGAATAATATGGAAAACACAAAGGACAAATAGGGGCCTTCTTAAATATAGGTTAAGTAAGGGCGCTCAGTGTGGTCATTAGCTCTTCTTGTGTGTTGATACTTTTCTGCAACAAAAAAAAAAATGAAACTGTGATGACAGCCCTAGGAATTCTTACTGTCAACATTAAGGTAGCAAAAGAGGAAGAGGGAGTTAAAAAGCCACAACAAATGGAAGATATCAGAGTGGTGTCGTCTCCATTCGAACGCTCCTTCGATCAGAATGAGAGCAATGTACTCCTCAATGCAGCAAATGAAATAAGACGTTTAAAATAGCTGCTGACCATGGTCTCTGAACTCGCTCAGATATTCCAGCCCTCGGTCACATTTTAATTTTATCGAGACGTTTGCAACTGCTCTACGGGGCCCACAGAGGGGACGAAAACAACACAACTATGTTCCTAGCCTTTGCCGTGCTTCCCCACATATGACAAACTAGACTTTATTTTGGCTTCTGAGAAATGTTGTAGCAGAGACTGACCTCCGCAGCAGACGCTTTCGGAGTGTTATAAGGCCTGTGTATTGTTTAGGGTCTCAGGGATATTTACAGGATATTAATTCTGTGCCTTACTGATACGTTGTCGCTCTTGTAAATTCAAGATCAAGCTGGTTTCGATCCAAGATTACAGTTTGGGTGCATTCATCTCTTTCTCAGACCAAGCCACACCAAGTTGGCCTCCCGGGAGCCGACTCGAGGATTCAATGGAGCATTTTATCTGCTTTTTAGAAACGTTTCTTCCCATAAGTGTCCGGACTGAATTGTAAAGGCCACAGTGACATTTGAAATATCAGATTAAAACGCTCGTTCCGTCCAAACACAAGAACACTTTCAGACATTGAACACTTTGCTGTTATTTATTTTCTCTCATTTTGAAATCATGTACTAATGTGTCAACAAACATTTTATTTTCTACAACACCCGCAGTGTGTACAGTACAATACAGGCTTTGTTCAGCCTGGGAAATGATTTAGATGCTTTTTTTATCTACAAAAACATGTAACCAAGTTAGTGTGAAATATACACGTACGTTTATTGATAGGTACAGTGTTTTTTAATGTACTTTAGAGAGAGCACCACCATGTCTGGAGAAACTCATTATTTAGGGCTACCAACAGAAATCACGAATCAAGCATTAGGTAAAGAATACTACACTGGCATCTCAACTCATCATAGAAACATAGAAACCTAGAAAAATGTCGGCAGATAAGAACCTTTCGGCCCATCTAGTCTGCCCAATTACATGGATACTTTACCTGGATTTATCTTTTGTTTAGGATAGCCTTATGCCTATCCCATGCTTGCTTAAATTCAATTACTGTTTTGGCCTCTACCACTTCAACTGGAAGACTGTTCCATGTATCCACCACCCTCTCAGTAAAATCATGGGAGCTGCAGAAGTCTACACATGGTAAATGGCACCTAGACTCATTCAACTGGAGAATGAGACCTGCTTTCTGGCTGCTTGGCAACTCTGCCTCCCCTACTCACCCAAATGTATAACATGAGATGGGTAACTAGAGCTTGCCTTCCCTTTGCAAAAAACCTGGGCCCTCTGCAATCAGCACCTCTGAAACCTGTCACCCCTTAATGGCAGGTAGCACATGGTTTATCCACACACTTACTGTATTTTGCTCAAGCTCGATACCTTGGTGAATGCTTGTTGTATTTGAAGCTGTTTACAGCTTTGTGGCACTTTGTTTGCTATGGGAATGTATCTAGAGCTTACACGGTAATGACTGTAGCATGTGCATACATTCATAAATCATGCCAGCTCACCAGATGGCTCAAAATAGCATGTCCAAATGGCATCCATATCCTGATCCAAGCTACACACCATAACACATTTCACACAGTTCATGGCTATTCTGGTAAAGTTGTATCTATTGAATTCTCGGAGCCTTGGCATGTTCTTTGGACTTGGCTATTCTCCTACCTGTCCTGCCTTCATCCTGCTACCTCTCACCATAAGTTCAGATGTCTCAGATACTAGTCTTGTCTTGTTCTGTGCATTTTGCTGTCTTTCAGGAGTTAATATTGTTATTCTACATGTCCCAGGGATGGTGGGTATGTTAGGGCATTCAGGAGGTCAACAAACTGCAAGTGTCCAAAATGTAACTCAGATGTAAAGTGAATAGAAGAAATACTGTATATGAACCCTTTGGAATCAGTTGCTTTCTGCATAAATTTATCATAAAATGTCATCTCATTTCCATCAAAGTCACACGTGTAGACAAATACAATGTGCTGAAACTAACAACACACAGACACTTTGAATACATGCCATTTATTGAACACATTCCATTAAGTATTCCCAGTGCTGTAAAAAAAATGAACACTTGGATGTGATCGCTTCTTTTAATATCCTTCTTTGGTAGCAATAGCTACAAGCAAACATTTATGTTAGCTGTGGATTAGACCTGCACAACATTCAGGAGGTAATTTGGATTGCTCTTCCTTATAGAACTGCTTCACCACAGCCATAGTTTTAGGATGTCTGTTGTGACCAGCTCTCTTGAGGTCATTCCACAGCATCTCTATAGCGGTTATTCAGAGAGCAATGAAATGTCACCGACATTTCCATGCACTCTCGTTTCTTGCACTTCGGGGGAATTCAGCATTCAACGCAGGGTCCCTGAAGTGCAGGGAAAAGCCGCCGAAAGGATCTGAAAAATGCTCGCGATACGAATCCGAAAATATAATTTCACTTCGAAATGCCGCAGAAAACCCCCTGAACGTACTCGATGATCTGCCGCAAACCTGCCGAACACGTCCGAAAACAGCTGATGATCCACCGAACACAGCGCCGACCAGCAGTGGGGAAAAGCCGACAAGCCGACGAATGGAGTAAAAAAAACAAAACAAACAATTGAATCTTTCAAAATTTGAATGAAATATGAATAATAATAAAAATGTCTGTTACAGGAAAGAAACGCTATTTAAAAAACAAAAATCAGGAAAAAAAATTTGCTGAAAAAAATCCCAATAAATGCTTAAAAAATAATAAAGAGACTTTTGGCTGCAAATTAAAAGAATAAACAGTTTGATGGATATTGAATAAAAACTGGAATACTTCTAACATTGAAGCCGGCTAGGTGGACTAGAGGTAACTTCACTGCTCTGCGTGGAGAGAGCCTGTGGAGTCATGGGTTTGATCCCAGCGAGCAACCTCTCCAGTAAGTGTCCTTGGGCAAGACGCCTAACAGTACATACTCACCACCCAGGACATACTTGAAAATGAGAGAAATCTCAATGTATCCTTCCTGGTCAAATCCTTTCTCAAAAAAATAAAATTCACCTGATTAAACCTGCCGAATGAAATCACCAAACATCAAGGCATTTCACTGACATTTCTCTGCTGTTCGGTGTTCTCTGAATAGGTTAACCATTGCTTCTCTATGGGGATTTCACTGCCATTGAACAGGAACCATATATCACTGGCAATACGCCAATATTTGGCGAATTGCCAGGTTTTGAATAGCTGAATAGTCCTGAAATTGCACCCTACGGGGATATTCACCGTTCGGTGAAATTTCGGGGCCAGTTCAGCTGTCTCTGAATAACCCTGAATATTAAAGTCTGTGCTACACTAAAAGGTGTTTTTCTTTTTGGATTTACTCCGATGTTTAGGATCATTGTACTGCTGTCTCACCCAACTTCTTCTGAGCTTCAGCTGGTGCACAGGAACCCTGATATTATTCTATAGGATATCCTGGGAATTCATTATTCCCTTGATGATGGCAATGGTCCAGACAGGAAAGAAGCCTGAAATCATCTTCCCTCCATCCTACTTAATCGTTGGAATGTTGTTTTGTTCACATACACTTTCCAACCTACACTGTGAATATTTCAATGATTTATTCAATATATATAAGAACAATACTTTGTGTGTTATTAGTTAAAAAAAGATTGTGCCTGTTGATTACTGTAACTTAGATTAACATAAATCAGATTTTAACACGAATGTATGCATAAATGCAGTCATTTCTAAAGGGTTCACATACTTTGTCTTCCCACTGTATAAATATTTATTACGCACAGGATCAAATGTGTTCTCATACATTTAAAGTGCACGGTAACCTTTCCTGTTTTCAACCCCTCCACAACCAGTGAACTAGTAAATCTTGAATCTAACCATAACAATATTTTGGATTAAGAAAAAGTCAGTCTGCCGATTTTACGTATGGGTGCTCTGTACTCAAAGAGGTAAATTGGGGGGGGGGGGCAGCAATTCATCCTTGGCTCCAGGCAGCACAGTGGCTTGGGCCAGCCCCGAAGGTAACCTTATTAAGAGTTAATTAGTAGGCAATTAAAAATAATCTAGCTATAAAATAATGGTTACATATGTTGTAGAGTATTCTGGTCAGTTTGAGGTATTTTCAATTGAATTAGGTCTTTTTTAGGATTTTCTTTCTATACAATGGGTGTCCCCTGCACTGGAGAGAATTTTCAGGTCAGTCAACCATCTACTTTTACTACTTGTGGCAGATTGAGATAACATGACCTTCTGGATATCATGTAGCCCAACCTATTTGCCTTAAACCACTTCAAAAGCCAGCTGTTGCAGATAGATTTTCACAGGCCTATCTGTAAAAACAGTGACTTCCTCCTGACCAAGCGTGGCACATCCTACCTTGCAATAAACGTCTTTCTAAATGTCCTGAGCGACTTACAAAGGCCTTAGTAAGACAAGATAAAGTAAATGATGCGGCCGCATAGTCTGTACATGGGAAACTTGGCTATTCTCAGTAAAACAACCTAGACAAATTTTACCAAACTGCAAATAAAAATCTTATAAATCACTATTAGGCTTATTCACCGTTTACCGTTATTTGATTTTACTACAAAGAAAGGTGAAAATCGCAATTCTTCCAACAACGATCAACGTAGGCGATCCGGTGATGGAAATGCTAACAGGTGTACAAGAAAATTCATTGATGATGCTTCTCCTACTACCGTTTGGATTTCCTTTTTGAGAAATGCCATTATTTATCGTTTTTGCAACAATAGGGCAAACGTCAAATAGTGAATAAACCTGTATTTTTCTAAAGACTTACATGTAAATATATATAGGTTGAGTGCTTCCCCTCCCCATGTATTTTAGATATATTCTGTATGTGTGTGTGTACAGCGTTAGCAGCATGACTTTTAAAAGTTAGAATATAAGAAACCAATTTACATTATATATATATATACAGTATACGTATATATATATATATATAAAGTGTGTTTATTATTGCAGAAGCCACTTGCACATCACAGCAATTTATATATATATATAAAATAAAGTTTATAATTGTAGAAGACATTTACACATCCCAGCAATTCAGAGAGCTGCTTTACAGAGCTCATGTGCTACATTCCCCATATACAGCAAGGAACTCTGGTTAGGGCATGCAAATGATGTCTGCAATTTCTCACTTTTTTGCATCCTGGGTCTGTTTTAACACAGAACCCTCCTTGCCAGGTGCAATGCCATGCTAGATGGCTTTTTAGCAATGGTCAGATTATGCAACGACTCACAACCACTCCTAGACAGCTGTTTCAGGCTTATTATACCCTCAGCAGCAGGAGATAGGCCGTGACTCATTGCTATTTGATGCTAAACCTGTAGGGCAAATCAATACTCATTAAATTGATGGTGGAGAGAAAAAAGTGAGATCAAAATTAAACCCAAGAGGAGAGCACTTCAACTAACACATACAGTGTGTATTTTACACATATATAAAACTATAGGAGCAGTGTGGGTCTCCCGAAGAAGACTGACAGGGTTATTCAAAGACATCCGAATGGCTGGAGAAAGGTAACCGAACACTGAAAATCAGCGTTCGGTTACCTTTCTTGGCCATTTGGCTATCCAGAGAGCAGGCAATACGCCAAATCCTGGCGAATTGCCTGCACATACGGTGCCTGTTCGGTGCTTGTTCGAGGGCAATGAAAACCCCATGAAAAAGCACTGCTTCGGCTATTCAGAGAACACAAACCAGCAGTGAAAGGTTCCCGAAATGCCCTGCCATTCAGTGGTTTAATTCGACAGGTTTATTCAGGCAAATCTCATAGGCTTCAATGTTAAAAATATTCCCGTTTTAATTCAATATCTAATAAACCGTTCATTATAAAATTCTGCAGTAAAGAGTCTATTTATTTATCGATTTTTTGGGATATTTTAAGCATTTCTCTGGATTTTTATTTTTTTTTAAAAAAGTCCGATTTTTTTTTTTTAACTTTACTTCTTTTTTCTGTAACAGCCCTTTTTATTATCATTCATTGGACCTCATATGCAAATTCCAGACATTTTCGCTCAGTAGTTTCTTTGCAAACAGCGTTTCACTTTTCAAACATTCAAGCAAACTGTTTTGCTAATTTATTCACTTCACTCGTCACTGAATACACCGCAGGGTCGCCGAAATGGGATTGCCAAATCAGCCCGAATTGAAGAGAACGAAAAGTCACCGAACATGCGGTGACTTTTCGATTCTCTTTGAATAACCCTGTGAGGGTGCCACTCTTTGCTGTAGTTATATGTTGCCTATCACTGCACTGAGTATATATATATATATATAAAATAACCATAGATTTGGCCTCGGGGATTTAACCATATCTATGATTATTTTGTATTATACATAGGTTGAGCACTGGGTTCTTTTGTTTTCTCTTATTTTTTGAAAGGAGTTGCTGGAACCTTGTTTGTTTATAAATATATATATATTGTCCTGAGGAAAGTCCAGTGGGACTGAAACGTTGACGACTTGAATAAATCTTCTACATGAAAATATTGAAAAGTCTCTGAGTAGCGGAATTTTCGAGAGTTTATTGTTTTTTATACTGAATTCCAGCACCGGAGCATTCAATTGGAATTACAGGGTGTGCGAGGATCCAGTTTATATATATACATATTTATATGTAAAAAAAATGTCCTTTTACACAGAACTGGGTAGGCTTTATTTAACTTTAATATGTATTTCACATAAAGGTGCTACTGAGACCAATGAATACAACATACAAGATACAGTGCAGTGCAGTCCACTTTAATATATACGAGGATTTAAAATCACCTAAGGAAACAATGATGGGGATTTAGTTACAAATTATAATAACTAAATAATAATATTTAAAGCTATTCTAAAGAAGAAAACGGGTTCTTATCTGTTATCAACATCAGCGTTTACAGTTAATGTTCAATATCATAATAAAATACTGTCCAGTGCAAATAGGGTTAAATCTCTTACAACCACACTCTGCACTTACTACTGAAAACATAATCAGGTGCCAATACAAATACAGCACGATAGCCAAAAAAAGGACATCAAAGGCAGGTGTAAAGTAATACACTGTGATTATGTAAATAAAACCTACGTTGCATAATAATTTAAATATCTAAACACGTTCCACCCACCCTTGCTTACAGATGCATAAAGTGCTTGATTCACGGTTAATTACAGGGCTAACTCACAAGCAACACTTACATTTAAATGTTGGCCCTAGATTTAAGAACTACGGTACGGTATATGATAATCACTCTCGTCCAGAGGTTTCTGAGAACTGTAATACCTGTGTAAAGGAACCCAGACATTAAGGAGGCACATCTTTGAATTATTTACAATGCCCATGCATAAATATATATTCATGCATAAAGGTCAACCCATTTCACACTGACACCCAACGAGTTTAACTGAGTTTCTTATTTTAGTCTTCCTCTGGGTTGAACATCCACCCTGCAAATACAGGTCATTCCACTTCCAACCTTCTGTAACCTGCACTGTGGCAATTCATCTCATTCAATAAACGGAACTGATACTTGGGCTGAAGTAGACCATATTACATACCAGACCATATTACATACTTCACGCTAAAACGGGGACGCTAAGGAAGAAAACCTGCGCCTGCAGGTTTCTCCTTAGTGTCCCCGTTTTAGCGTGATATTATGGTGCAGGCGCTAATCCAGCAGCCTGCTCCGTAACACGGCGCTAAGCTATGGGATGCTCGAGGTAGTGTTAAGAGCCGCCGTGAGCATCCCCTCCATGGAGTCCATAAGACTCCATTGAAGCTTCCTCTGCCGATCACATGACCTGCAGGATCTCACCTTGTGAGATTCGGCAGGTCAGCGGAGTGATTTGCAGAGGGAGACTGGAAACCTTTCCCCCCAGTCTCTCTCTGCTCCTAGCGACATTAAGAAGCAGATCGGGCCGCCATTCTTGCCGCGGGATGAGTATCTGTTTTCTGAGTTCCTTTTCAGCTGGTGCTGACTGATTCTGCAGAAGCGGATTCAGTCAGCACCAGGTCCTAGCTGTAGTTCACTTTTCAGTTAACAGCAACGGGACGTTAATTAGCGTTAGGACTTTGTAATCCTAACGTTAATTAACTCTTTGCGCTCACAATGTTAAGTATAGGGAGCGCAGAGTACAGTAAGCTTGTGCTGAAAAGTGCAAGATCCGAATTACAAACGGGTTTGTTAACCCATTAGTGTTCGGAATGTAATATGGTCGGCCCTCCCCAGGGCCACTTAACCTAACGGTAATGGTCACACAGCTGAGCGCTAACGTTAGCGTGAAGTATGTAATATAGCCCACTGTGTTTAACCTTCTTTCCAGTATGGTCTAACATGACATGCTCATCCTCCATAAACCAAAACGAGTAGCTCCCCGTTGGATTATCAGCTGCCATCAGTGCATCAAGCCCACCACAGCATGATTTCAATTTATGTTGGTTTTGCTGCCGTTTTCATATCTTATGATGCCTTATTTCCATTCTTTGGCGCTTGTAACAATATGAAACAATGTACATGTATGGGTATGTTGAAGGGATAGCTTCTTTGCTGAAAACATTGGGGTGTTAATAACTATTAAACCCTTCTGAACATCTTCCTCCACCGCTTTGCTGTGTACCAGTTGTACTTTGCTGTTCAGAAGCCTGCAAGTGTTATGTCCTTGATTTCGGGACCAGGAGGCGCCATGCAGATATGGTGACCTGTACACAGCAACCATGTGCCTGCAAGGCTAGATATGTGATTCACAGCTCTCTCACTTAAGTGAGAGTGACGCCAGGGTGAATATGATGATGAGACGATTCTTGGCAGATATGATGATGTACAGGAATGAATATAATTATATATATATATGGCATTATAGCAGAATGACATAAGCAAACTACAGTAGCGTAATGCAGTGAGAAACAGAGTAGACGGCTTGTGTCAGGATATAAATATATAAGCGAGTAGCTTACAGCATGGTCATCGAACAAGCGGATAGGTCTTACAGCCAGGTGGCAGACAGGACAGCAATAAGTGGGAGCAGTAGGTTGGTATGCAGGTGGCAAGCATTAGCGGTAGGTCAGTAGGCAGGCTTCAATCATGTAAACATAAGGACAAGGAGAGGCAATGGGAGATCAATCAGATAGGTTGAAGGAAGCAGGAACAGGAACACAAAGGACTTAGCTCAGTGCTTAGTCAAAATAAACGAGCATCGACTCACCAGTCCATTGGCCTTTTATGAGGTGGTCTTTACTGGCTAGGGGTGTGCAGGGCTTCTGGCCACATCATCATAGGGTGCCACGGCGCTGCACGTGACATAGGGGCGAAGTATCATGGTCATCGCATTCCCTGTGTAGTCTGAGGGCTGCCAAGAGGATTGTCTCATTCAACAAGCGATTGCTATGGTTGGGCTCGTGGAATGGGGATGGAGACTGGGCCTCTGTGGTCTGTTGGTGGTTGTGGGTGCCTGGCTCATGATCTGGAGGCCTTGCAAGGTGGCAGCCAAGCTCGTGGGTCAGTGAACGTGACAGGAAGGCTGTCCTGTGCATGCTGATTAACAACCTTTTAGGTGGAAAGAAGCTTTCCAGTCTGGAAGGCTGCCACAACCCATCACTGCACCTGAGGTGGGGGACACCTGGCACACTATAAACTACACTAAACTTTTATATAAGTTATATAATAATTTAAAAAGGGTGTGATGAACTTTATTGGTTTGTGTCTGTTGTGTCTGAGCTGCTCATTGTCTTGCCTACTGACAATTCCATGGACCTCACACGCTGTGATCGCACTGTATCGGGAGCTCTCCACACCACCGCAAAGTCACCGCTCAAAGGGGATGCCGAAATACCCCTAACATACCGTAAAAAACGGAGTGGGACTCCAAACAGCCTGTTTGGAGTCCCACTCCGTTTTTTACAATTCCATGGACCTGTGATATTCTATCTTTATTTCTATTTTCCCAAGCTATTACGTGGCATGAAGGGATCCTAAGTTGCTATTACAACAACGTTTTGGCCATGGCAGAGCACCCAGCTGTCACTTTTAGGTGTTACGGCAATTGCAGGAGCGTTAAAGGAACACTCTAATACTAACCCCCTCTTTTATTGTCTTAAATTCGTACCTGCCCAATTCATATTTTTTCTGTCTGTTTTTATTTAAGGAGAAAGTACTTACCTTTTCTTCCTCAGCGCTCGCTGCTCATCCCTGTCAGCTCAGGGACTCCCTAATCCGAATATGCCTGCAGCTTTTCTACGGAATTTGCATTCCCTCGCAAATTGCGTACGTAGGAAATGCAAACTGTGCTTCCCTACGGTCTTCCGCAATTTATGTACAGAACAGAACTGTGTGCAGGTGCGCAGAACCAATCTATCGACTGTCACTCTCAGAACACTCACTATTACTACCGGGAAATTCATAACCCGGCTGCTGGTGAGGCTGGCAGGACAGAGGACACTCCTCCACTTCACCCGGCATTTTCACCAGCTCAGAGGGGAAAAGGGGGCAACTCCACACAAATAGACCCCTTTTTATAAACTAAAGTGGTCATGATGTGTAATGTGTCCTTTCAAGATGTATGTCATTATTGGACATTTTCTCATATTGTGATGACTTTTATACTTCATTACAAACAGTAATGCCTAGACCAGAGAATAGTAACAGTCATCCCTAGACCAGAGGACCCCTTCAAAGATTTCCTTTCATAAAATAATACATAGCTCTCTGTCGCTTTAACTCCCCAATACACATATTGTTTGTTGAATGATGAAGTGAGGCCTGGTGCTGGGCATTCACAGTCGAGAGTAGGAGTCGGACGTCATGTGTCACAACAATTGCCTGATTGAATCCTGCACGTGGCTGGCTAATAAGATACAGAGCTGATTCATTAATGCCAAAGCATATTTTTCCTAGAACTCTGCTCACTAAACTCTACTTTAATTCAAAAATTGTTGGATGGAATTATTTCCTGGATTCCATAAAAACGTTGCACCAAAGTAACCCAATTACGGCATCTTATTTCCAGCGCTCCAGATGTAATGAAAATGATATTTCTCATTGTATATTTATTGGGGCTTCGTATAGCAAGTTTAAAAATAAACGCCATCGGGTGGAGTATTTCCCATAGTATTTCACACGGGAAAGTTGTGCTACACTGTGATGTTAAACTTTTTTGCTCCCGCTCATACGAGAAGAATGGGAGATTTACAAATCTGTTCATTGAACTGATTTGAACTCTTGTGACAAAGAGGAAAAAAAAAGAACTCGAGATCAAATACCTCTTGGGGATTAAATCACAGGGGTTGCTTTATGTAATACAGCATATTTATTGAAGGTCGAAGACATGAGGGCTCTGCAACAATGATTTATAGTTTCTGATAGATAATATTAACAAATAGTTTTGTCTAAGATTAGTGGAGAGATGAAAATGGATGATGATGAGGATATAAATTATATATAAATAGGGGGGAGTCTCTCTCCTTCGGGCTCGGTGCACTAGACCACGTAGCTACCCACCTGGTCGTCCTTCGGACCAGGCTCTTGAATGCATCATATTGATGCCTAGCTGAGGATGTCTGGCTAAGATGGCACCTGAGGCTCACTATGATGCCACAAATGTATAAAATAGTGGAAATCTACAGAGGTAATGAACTAAAAAATATCATAGTGCATACAAATGATACATTAAAATAAGGGATGCCCCTTCTTTTTGACCACACTCACAAGATGTATAAACTTTATAGCAGATCGTATCTACGACATTTACCCCACATCTGCCTGTACCGGAATTTGAATCTGGAGACTCTCGCCGCCACAGGAACCACCGCCTTCCAGTAGTTGTGCAGAAAAAGTTTTTAATGGGCAATTACAAATAAAAACGATCCAACACGTTTCGTGTAGCAACTACACTTCATCAGGGATACAAAATAAAATACAGAATAAAAATAGAATAATTCCTTTTAGTTCCTTTTTAGCCTTTTATAGTTTTCAATGCCGCCGATTTCCTCTCTTCCGGTTCCTCTATTGGTGTGCGTTCCATCTCTGATACGTACCCGTTGCGTCACCGGAAGTGACGTATCGCATCCTTTCTTCTTTCCGCGGCAGTCTGGCAAAGATGCTGGTGCACCCGGAAATGATGTATTGGGTGCTGGCGGATCCTGGCAATCTTTAACGGAACTCAGTCCTAGTCTTGGCACAGATTGTTCTTTGTGTAAGAATCGTAGTCACATAACCTCCAATATATAAGATCATAATTATGAGAAAGGTATCCAACCAAAATTAAACAATTCACAGGCAGACTCAATAAAGCTAATGGTTACAAACAACTCTTAATATTTAAATCAACATTTAAGCCTCCATTTCTCCATGTGCCTATCTTATATATCCACTCCATTTCTTTTTTTGCCAAAACCTTAGAGTAATCTCCTCCTCTCCAATTATTACTCTCTAAATCTATACCTGTCCACTTAAATCTCTCTACAGAAAATTCAGAACAGTTGTTACAATGCACTGGTGTTCTATGATCTAATTTATTTATTCTAATATTCCCTAAATGCTCTAGCACTCGCACTTTTAATTCTCTTGTAGTTTTCCCTACGTATTGCGCCCCACAGGGGCATTCTAATAGATAAATCACTCCCTTGCTCACTATGATGCCCCTGGGGGTGTGGCCAGGGAGCTACAGGGTTGACTAGGGGAGGCCTTTTTCTGTTACGTAGAGTCAATGGAAGGCAGCAGATGTTATTGGAGGTAGCAATGACTACCTCACCTGCCTATAACAGCACAAACGCCACACTCACTACTTTTTTTTTGAGAAAGGATTTTACCAGGAAAGATACATTGAGATTTCTCTCGTTTTAAAGTATGTCCTGGGTGGCGAGTATGTACCGTTAGGTGTCTTGCCCAAGGACACTTACTGGAGAGTTGCTCTGGCCGGGATTCAAACCACGGTCATAGAGCGGTGATGTTACCTCTACTCCACACTGTCTTGTGTACTGCGTGCGTAAAATAAATGCCACAAAATCTCCCCCAAAAGGTAATAACCACCAGGTCTTTCAAGAAATTTTTTCTTGAATCCTTCCTAAGTGATCTCAAACAGCTCCCATGGTACAGACTAAACCTAATCCCAGACCTAAACTGTGCAATTGCATACTTTCAGTCCGAGCTCCTGCAGGTCTGGAATTCCCATGCCCCGCTGCGTAAAGTGCGAGTAAGAGGGACCCATCTCCCCTGGGTTACAGCTGATCTTACACTAATGTACCAGCTTACAGATTCACTGTGGTCAAATTTCAAGACTACTGGTTCCATGAACGATCACTATGAATACCGAAAATACCGGAATGCATGCACAAAACAAACAAAAATGGCGAAAGCCCATTACTTCAATAAAAATCTAAACAATAACATATCAAACCCTAGAAACTTTTGGAAAACCATAAGCAACATACAAGCACCCCCTGTCCACTCCCAGCCGGCTGCTGTCAAAGTAAACAACCAAACCCTGCAACACCCCCTAGATGTAGCAAATGCCTTTAATGATTATTTTGTTGGATGTGCCACCACCCTGATTGCTAAGCTAGGAAATGACATGCAATCAGAAAGGCCGCACGCAGGTCAGGCCCCTCCAACTGTGCAAAGACCCTGTATCAGACAGGAATTCAGGTTTAGACCAGTGCCTGTCAGTGTCATTACTAAACTTCTCCGGAACCAAAAAATGAAATACCAGTCTGGACCTGATCAAATACCAGCAATGCTGCTGAAAATCAGTGTGCCGGCAATTGCAAATCCTGTCGCAACCCTAATCAATGAATCACTGGCGACTGGATACATACCCAAACTCTGGAAGACTGCGAGAGTGGTACCTATCCATAAAAGTGGAGACAAAACTTTGGTATCCAACTACCGTCCGATATCATTGCTCCCTGTTTTGTCACAAATTTTGGAAAAATGCGTCTACACACAATTACATGATTATTATCAATATTGGAACTAATTAACCATGGATCAATCTGGCTTTCGTCCAAATCTCTCAACTACAACCGCCCTTTTAAAAGTCTGCAATGATATCCAAGCTGGGATGGAACAAGGAAACCTAACTGGAGCCATCTTCCTTGATTTTGCCAAAACCTTTGACACAGTAGACCATGGCATCTTGTTAAAAAAACTTAAAGACTCTGGTATTGGTGATCGCACGCTAACCTGGTTTCAATCATATGTATCCTACCGATGGCAATATGTGTCCATTTCTGGCAGCTCCTCCCTCCCCCTCTCAGTCACTTGCGGTGTACCCCAAGGCTCAATACTCGGCCCCCTGCTATTTACAATATTCATAAATGATCTGCCTAACATCTGCAAAGCCTCAACTGTACACATTTACGCAGACGACACCGTAATCTTTACCAGCAAACCAAATCTCCCACAACTGGAGACCGTGCTGCAAGAACAATTCACAGAGGTAGAAAAGTGGATCAAACACAACAAACCTTTTCTAAATACTGACAAAACTGTAACGATGCTCTTTGGAACAGCACCTAAACTACACAAATTGCAAAATCCCCATCTATGTGTTGGGACAAAATCAAATGGCACGCTGACCACAGTCACTTCTCTCAAATATCTAGGTATGTGGCTAGACCCAAATCTATCCTTTGGCCACCACATCGAAAAACTCTCATCTAAAATTTACCCCAACTAGGTGCCCTGTACAGAAACAAATCCTGCCTGAACCCCACAGTAAGAAAGCAAATTGTACAACAAATGCTTATGCCGGCTATTGATTACGGAGATGTAGTGTATGCAGCCGCCCCGCAAACACACCTTCAGAAACTTACCACATTGTATAAGTCATGCTGCCGCTTTGTGCTACAATGTAACTACATGACCCACCATTGTGACATGTTAAAAGAGCTAAACTGGCCGATGCTGGAGACTAAACGCACCCGTCACCTCTCCAAACTGGTGTTTAAGAGTTTTTCTGAGAAGCTGCCACCCTATCTGAATAGGCTGCTTCCTCCAGCAGTTCCCTCATCCTATAACCTCCGTTCCAGGATCAGCACCTTACTTGCCTTACCACAACACAAAGAAAGTGGCTCAATTCTCATTTTCCTACAGAGCACCACAGTTATGGAATAAACTCCCAGACGCCATCAAATCTTCCCCCAGTCTAAAGTCACTCAAGAGTTCCCTATTAACATACCTCAAAACAGAATGCACCTGTAAACATGTAACATAGTGACTTTATTTCCTACATATTTATTTTCTGTTAATCTGTATATTTGTGTTTTTTTTTTTATTTTTTTTATTAATATCTTGCATTGTATTACTTAGTATTTCTGTAACAACTGTAACATTTTAATGCTCTTGAACCCAGGACGTACTTGAAAATGAGAGAAATCTCAATGTATCCTTCCTGGTAAAATCCTTTATAAATAAATAAATAAAATAAATAAATAGATTATCAAAAAAATCTGCTAACCAATTCCACAGAGACAGATTAACACAGGAAAACCTTGGAACAGAGACAAAATATAGCAGATAATACGGTATAAAAAGTTTCCAGAGGTTTTATGAAAACATGTACATTGCTTCCTTCTGGTTGATGCTGTATAATGTGCCTGTAGTGTGATTATGGGTTTTTTTTTTTTAGACAATTTCATTCAATAGCCACGATTAAAGCTTTGTTATCTCTAGACAGCAAACAAGCACAATCTTTTATTACTAAGGAGGATTTCCGCTCCTGCTTGTAAACAAAACACTTTATCTAGTCACAAGAGACTTATATATGAGTACTTTCAAATATTTTCCTACTTTGGCTATCTCCTTGTAATTTCCATTGCTACTAGCATTAGATGTGAAGAGGAAGTTTGGGTGTCATACTTCACAAACTAATCCAATAAAGATGGTGAATTCCTTTACATGGCCATACTCATTCAAAATGGTATTTTTGGGATTAATATGTCTCAATATAATGGCTACGTGTTCTTTAGAAGTTAAAAATGAACTTGTTTGAAGAACTTTAAGCATTGTATAGAGTAAGGATTCCGTGAGCAAAAAATATTAGGGACCTGAGCAGCTACAGGATTGTTACAAAACATTTCAAATTGAATTGTTGCAAGTAACAAAAAATTTATAATTTTGTCACATTTGTTCCAGGATATTAGATTACCGTCGAAAGGAAACGTGAAAATAAAATTTGTGATTGTAGAAATAGGAGCATTACATGGCCTCATTCACACACACATCGCAAGAGCAAAATTGAATATTGCGTTTGTGCGCGTATTTATTTATTTATTTTATTTATTTATAAAGGATTTTACCAGGAAGGATACATTGAGATTTCTCTCATTTTCAAGTATGTCCTGGGTTCAAGAACATTGTATTGTTACAGAAATACAAAGTAATAAAAATGCAAGATATTAAAAAAAATCATAGCACAAATTATTAACTGAAAATGAATATATTCCCTATGTTACATGTTTACAGGTGCATTGTGTATTGAGGTATGTTAATAGGGAACTCTTAAGGGACTTTAGACTGGGGGAAGATTTGATTGTGTCTGGGAGGTTATTCCATAATTGCGGTGCTCTGTAGGAAAATGGAGCCACTTTCTTTTTGTATTGTGGTATTGCAAGTAAGGTGCTGGTCCTGGATCAGAGGTTATAGGATGAGGGAACGGCTAGGGGAAGCAGCCTATTCAGGTAGGGTGGTAGCTTCCCAGAAAAACTCTTAAACACCAGGTTGGAAAGGCGAAGGGTGCGTCTAGATTCCAGCGACGGACAGTTTAGCTCTTTTAACATGTCACAATGGTGGGTCATGTAGTTACATTGTAGCACAAAGCGGCAGAATGAGTTATACAATGTAGTAAGTTTCTGAAGGTGTGTTTGCAGGGCAGCTGCATACACTACATCTCAATATTCAATAGCTGGCATAAGCATTTGTTGTACAATCTGCTTTCTTACCGCGGGCTCAGGCAGGATTTGTTTCTGTACACTGCACCTAGTTTGGGGTAAAGTTTAGATGAGAGTTTTTCGATGTGGGCGTATGCACGCGTATGCACGCGTATGCGGATTTGGAGTGTTTATAATCCCAGAATGCATCATTTTTGGCACCCTATTGTTGCTAGAGAGTGTTCTCTGCCTCATGTACTAGCTGCGGTATGATAGCAAAGATGGACCCCCAATGAGTTGATCAAACTTTTAACATTGCTTGTGTTGTTGAGGCAGCAGGGACGCTTGAGAGTATCTGAAAGGCGATCCAAGCGTCGATTCTGGACCCATCCCATGATGACACAGATGTTCTCAGCTGTTTTTTTTCCACAATATTTTCCTGGAGCTTCGTCAATTCCATGAAAAGTTTTTCAACTTTACCAGAATGTCTCTTTCATCCTTTGACAATCTGTCATCAATGCTGATGAATAGCAGCAATCAGGTATGCCTGGCTTGCATCTCTTGCCATCTTTCCTCTCCTGGCCAACAATGTGCTCCAGAACGGACACACCCTATACAGGATATCCTGTAAAAATATTATTTATTTATTTTAAACTGAAAACTTTACTGTATGGATGTACGTGCGTATACGCGTAAACACGCATGAACACGCGTATGCGCTTAAAAACCACTGCCCGGATGCATCTCGGTTCCATTCTGTTTTTGCACTTGTTTACACTACGCAAATATACGGCTCCATACACAGCTATGTGTATGGAGCCATTTATTTGCATATGATGCATATAGTACAATACGCGTGTACGTGCGTATCAGTGTGAATTAGGCCATACAGGGCGTCCTCTAAGTCTGGACTCTGGAGTACAGTAATACCAAAAGTGTTTGCTTTTCTCTATGATCCAGACTTATGAGACACCCTGTAGTGTCAGCCGTGTACGTCATTGGGGTTCTCCTACTACACACGCTTAAATTAATTTGTTCCTATGCTAGAGTAGCCATTTCCGTTAATGAGTGAACTGTTAAGTTTAATGGCCTCCCTCATTAATGATAATGGCTTCTGTCCCAACGTCAAAGCCAGGCCGCAACTGCTGGTACCCGATCACATACTAGTCTTGGTAAGTCTCCAAGGAATCTTATAGACCCTGGGAAAAATTACCAGCCGGTATTCAATCTTTAGTGGCCCCCTAACAGTATAAGACAGGCCGTTATTATTGCAACAAGTTTGTAATTGAGCCGGTAATTGGGTGCTTCTAAGAATTAATGCATCACAATGGGTTTTTACACCTTAGCGCCTCCCCATTTCCATCTAGGCAAAAACAGGGGCCTTTGTCTATTTCTCCTCGATCAGCACTTCTTTAGTCTTTGGATGGTTTCTTATTTCATTTCACAGCTGATTCGCTCGTGTATGGATGCAGATTGGAAATAAATCCATCCTTCTGATTTTATGTCTCTCTGTATCTATTTTATTATTATTCTTTATTTATTTAGCGGCAGCATATTCCACAGCGCTGTACAATGGGCACAATATAGACAGGGTTAAAATACATTGAACATCATTTTGGCAAACCAGTAAAGGAGGAAACTATTTGCCTGGAAACATTTTGTTGACATCCATAGAATTAATTGGCAGCGATAAAAGGAGAATATATACACAATACAATTATTTATGAAGTATCAACATATTCTGCAGTGCTGTACAATGTGTAGAACAAATCTCAGAGGAGTGGGGTGACACACAGAGGTTAGGGTAAATTCACTACCGAGTGTGGGGAATAGTGGGATGCATGGGGTCAGCGTGGGAAATAGACTCGAATGGAAGCAATGGAAGGTGGGATTATGGAGTGATTTTAGGCTTCTCTAAAGTAATGGGTTTTTAGAGGTTTTTTTTTTAGAAGACTGTGGGAGTCAAAAGCATTTCATAACTGAGTTGGGACTGCAGGTACAAGAAGAGTATAATAATAACAGATCATTGGCTGAGCGAAGTGACTGGGATAGAACTTAGAGCTTTGTAAGTGAGGACCAGTATATATATATATATATATATAATCAATCAAACAAGCAGTGCTGCTACATGACCAAAGATCCTAAAAAAATCATATTTTGTTAGTATTCTACTTCTGAGAAGTCCATTAGAAAATCTTTAATAAGTTCCCTTTACCTACCTGGAGGTTATTGAATGTTGAGTGAGAAATTCCCTGCCCTGTTATCAGGGTGGATAAATGTACTGTGATGGTACACAACTCTTGCAATTCGCATCAAAAACATGGAGAACTCGGTGGGAGTTTTATTTAACATGTACAGGTTTCTAAAGATCTTGTATAGTTTGTTTGTTCTACGCAGATTTTATTACGCCTGCACTTATTTTTCTATTTACTGATGTATCATATCTGAGGTTATTAGTAAAGATTAAAAATAATAAATAAAATGTGTCACACGATTGGCAATCAGAATGTTTAGGATTTCGATTTCCTGGTGTAAATCATTTCAGAATAAACTCTGGAGAAATAACAATCGCAAACAAACAAATAAAACCAAAACAAAACAATGATAAAGCAAAACAAAACGACTCCTGTGGAAAGACATCAATTCCTTGATTCTGTATTGCTTCGCAAACTAAAAATAATAAATCAGCTAAGATAAGTATTTAGCACAAACATTTCTTGAAGGACTAATGATAATGTCAACAATACTGTCTGGGGCTGTAACTTAGTCCCAGATTCTCAGACACATGGGCTGTAAGAGCTGGCAGCTCACGGTCACATCAGATGATGGGACCCACGTGGGCCAAATCATATTCAGATGAAATAGGATAAGGCTGGTAGTCAGTCACAGTGGTTAAGAGAAGCAAACTTAGTTAAGAAATTAGTAAATACTACAGGAGTAATTTCCGAAGAGATGATGTTTACCGTTGCTGCAAACAATGGTAAAAATCACTGATGCTGCAACTGTGGTGAACGTTGCCTGTACGAAGAAGGAACATTGAACTCTGACTTCACTGAACAACAGTGCCACCACTATTCCTACATAAAAAGCATTAACATGCGACTACCCTTGTTTACATCAGCAATCTCCATAGAGTGCCCATACAATCTACGTTGATAACTACAGTTGAAACAACATTGGGCAACTTTGACTGACAGAGTGGTGGAAACTATGGTGGTATGCTAAACCACTACGGCAGAAACGAAGAAAAAATTCATCTTGGGTATCATCTGTGGTCAATAATTGGAAGAGGGTCCTTGCTCCACGACCCCAAGACAGCAATATTATTAAGGAGTCCAGTAGATCAAAATATTAAATGAAGTGGATTTATTCCATCACCAACAGGAAAATGACAATGTTTCGAGCACAAAGGCCTTTTGGTCGAATAGTTGTCATTTTCCTGTTGGTGATGGAATAAATCCACTTGTTTTAATATTTTGTTCTACTTTAATCCTTTTACTGGAATCCTTTTACTGGAATCCTTCTAGTGGAATCCTTTTTGGTCTACTGGAATCCTTGTTGATATTACGACAGAAACTAAGACACTAGTTAAAGCCTAATCTGAAGTACTGGCTGGGTGGAGTAGAGGTAATGTCACCTCTCTGCATGGAGAGAGCCTGTGGAGTCATGGGTTCAATCCCAGCGAGCAACCTCTCCAGTAAGTGTCCTTGGCAAGACACCTAACAGTACATACTTGCCACCCAGGACATACTTGAAAACAAGCGAAATCTCAATGTATCCTTCCTGGTAAAATCCTTTCACACAAAAACGTCTACAGAGACTATAGTGGAGTGAACGTTGAAAATCATTAGAGTGGCTGTTCCTTAAGTAATCAATTCACCGTAGTTTCACAGTACTTGCCCCCACCCTGCAATTTGCCAAAGTTAAATTACAATTCTCTCAAGGAAAGATCGATAGGAATTGAATATGTGACCCAAAATGAAATATAGGTTATTGTAAAGAATACCCAAAAATGTTTTTCTACTGTAAAATCAAGGTTCACAACACTCCACACATGTATCCCTTTCTCAAGGAACAAGCGACTCTAAACAAGAAACAACTGTTGATATCATTAAAAGGGTTTTCTAACATCTTTTCCAAAAGATGAATATATTCCCTAGCCATCTAGAAAATCAGCAGAAACGGTCTATGGGGTTTACCATGGTCATTACTACTGTTCTAGAGTTTTGCACCAGTTTGCTATTGGCAAGAATTCTAATAGCTTTTAAATAAACTGCTTAATTTACTGGTTTAATCCTTTTGTACACTATATTGCCAAAAGTATTCGCTCACCCATCTAAATAATCAGAATCCGGTGTTCCAATCACTTCCATGGCCACAGGTATATAAAATCAATCACCTAGGCATGCAGACTGTTTTTACAAACATTTGTGAAAGAATGGGTCACTCTCAGGAGCTCAGTGAATTCCAGTGTGGAACTGTGATAGGATGCCACCTGTGCAACAAATCCAGTCGTGAAATTTCCTCGCTCCTAAATATTCCACAGTCAACTGTCAGCTGTATTATAAGAACGTGGAAGTGTTTGGGAACGACAGCAACTCAGCCACGAAGTGGTAAGCCATGTAAACTGACGGAGCGGGGTCAGCAGATGCTGAGGCTCATAGTGCGAAGAGGTCACTAACTTTCTGCAGAGTCAATCGCTACAGACCTCCAACCTTCATGTGGACTTCAGATTAGCTCAAGAACAGTGCGCAGAGATCTTCATGGAATGGGTTTCCATGGCCGAGCAGCTGCATCCAAGCCATACATCACCAAGTGCAATGCAAAGCGTTGGATACAGTGGTGTAAAGCATGCTGCCACTGGACTCTAGAGCAGTGGAGACGCGTTCTCTGGAGTGACGAATCACGCTTCTCCATCTGGCAATCAGATGGACGAGTCTGGGTTTGGCGGTTGCCATGAGAGCGGTACTCGTCTGACTGCATTGTGCCAAGTGTAAAGTTTGGTGGAGGGGGGATTATGGTGCGGGGTTGTTTTTCAGGAGCTGGGCTTGGCCCCTTAGTTCCAGTAAAAGGAACTCTGAATGCTTCAGCATACCAAGACATTTTGGACCAATCCATGCTCCCAACTTTGTGGGAACAGTTTGGAGCTGGCCCCTTCCTCTTCCAACATGACTGTGCACCAGTGCACAAAGCAAGGTCCATAAAGACATGGATGACAGAGTCTGGTGTGGATGAACTTGACTGGCCTGCACAGAGTCCTGACCTCAACCCGATAGAACACCTTTGGGATGAATTAGAGCGGAGACTGAGAGCCAGGCCTTCTCGTCCAACATCAGTGTATGACCTCACAAATTCGCTTCTGGAAGAATGGTCAAAAATTCCCATAAACACACTCCTAAACCTTGTGGACAGCCTTCCCAGAAGAGTTGAAGCTGTTATAGCTGCAAAGGGTGCACCGACGTCATATTGAACCCTATGGATTAGGAATGGGATGTCACTTAAATTCATATGCGAGTCAAGGCAGGTGAGCCAATACTTTTGGCAATATAGTGTATGTTCAGTATTTATAAAATACATCTAGCAGGTGTTATTTTGACCTCTGGTAGTTTATGATTTACACTAGGGCGTAATGGAAATTTTCAAAAACGAATCCTGATAGAGAATACTTTAAAATAGCATATTTATCAAAGCCAATGAGACTTTTATGACTCTGTGATCATTTAAAAATAAAATTAACCCATCTGCAAAAGAGTGAGAAAATAATAATTCAACTCAAGTGAGTAACAGGAGCAGAGAAATTGAATAAAATTATGTTACAAGACAGGATGAATCTGTCTGTGAAATAATAATAAGAAGAAGAATGGCGCTGGTGACACAGTACACAAGGGATGCGTGATGGGCCATCAGCGTGACCCCTACTGACTTATTAGTCTGTGCGTCAGCAGCCAATCAGAGGGACACTGAGCAGGAAAACTACCTACAGGGTGGTATCTCCCATTTTAACATATTACACTTCTGCTGGTATAGGTCCAAGGCCCAAGACAATTCAGTGTCAGTAGAGTGGCAGCACATTTAATTGTGAGTTATATAAAATCTATACATCCTTAAGACCTTCCTATTTAGGGGAGCCTACCACCCGACTCACTGACGCAACCAGTCCAAAACTCTCACCTTGCAGTCCATCACTCTCACCTTGCAGTCCATCACTCTCACTTTGCAGTCCTCTCCTTCTGTTTCCACTACCAACCCTTCTAGAGTGTAAGTTCCCACGGGAATAGGGCCCTTGTTTCCTCCTGTACTGGTTTGTCAAAATGTTGTTCAATGTATTGTAACCCTGTCTATGTTGTGCCCACTGTACAGCGCTGTGGAATATGCTTGCGCAATATTAATAAAGATTAATAATAATAATAATAATTTGATGCAGTCCACGTTGGAGCCAGGGTAACAGTACAGATATTGGATCCAGATGGTAAATCCAATAAAGCAACATGTAACAAACTGTCCCATCAGACCATAATGCATGTTAACATTTGGAGGAGATGTTTTGATATTACATCCTTATTTCTTTGTTTCTTTGTTTGTTTTAAAAAAGCACGTGTCACGAAAAAGTTCAAATAATCTCTATATTCGGCTAGCACAGTGTAGGGATGTAATTTAATTCCCTATCAAAATAAAAACGGAGTCTAAAACCTTTACAGAAACAAAAAATATCTTGTTTGGGGTCTACTTTATTTGTGCAGATGTTTTCTACTTTAAATGCATTTTTTATTAAGTGAGAAAGGCCTTTGTCAGGTGAAATGTGTGTTTCTAAACATATTACTTTATTATCTAGATTCCCTGTTCATATAAATGCTGTTCTATCATAATAAATCCTCTACCTCTAAGAGCAGTGTAGCATTGTTATCAGGGTTATTCAGAGAGTGTAAAAAGAAGGAGAATGACTGGAGAATGAAAAATTCTAGGTCAAAATAGCCGATTTGGAAAGTGAGATGAAAGGGAGAATTTTTCTGGTTTGGCTATTTTGACCTAGAATTTTTCATTCTCCAGTCATTCTCCTGCTTTTCACGCTCTCTGAATAACCCTGCATGTCTTTGTAAATTTCGGGAGAATGGCCTACGGATAATACCTTCATATATCCTCTATTTTCCACTGAGTTCCAAACTACTGCAGCTACACCACAAAAATGAATCGGAAAATCCACTCAGGAGAAGGTATTGATGGCTTGGCAAACTTACATGGAACATGAGTACATGGCCTATACATTCTGAAATACATCCGACTTTAGTCTCAAATAGTCACTGATGGGATTTTTCTTGAACAATTTATTTAACCTGTCAGGGTCAACAACTTTTGTTCAAAACGTTAGTTGAAAGCAATTTTTTCCTAAAGTAAGTAAAGCATTTGAAAAGATTACCAAGGCAACCTTATTTATTATTGCTCTAATAAGAGACTTATAATAGAAGTACATTTACATTACTTTTGAGTGTTTTCAAACCTTACCAAAAAACATTTCAACACATTAGAACAATAATTTTCCAAAATGACATCTATTATTTTTATATTGCCTACCAAGCACTTTTTATTGAAAAAGATTATATCATAATACTTATTTGAAAGATGGGACGCATAACTAACATTTAAATGTAGGATGAAATAGCAATTTTGCATAGAGGATGTTGTGCTGAGATTTTTTTATTTGTAATTTCTCATGTGTTCTTTTGTCCTGTACAGAAACTTGCTGGGATAAAAGGCTCTAAACTCTAGATGGTGTACCTTTACTTACGCAATTTCAACAGGGTTTATTAGCATACAGGCAGAAATGGCCTTTGCGTCAAACATAGTAATTGTGATAAAAATAGATAATAAAAATGTTCAGATATCCTAATTATTGGGATTTGTACGGATTTTAATGTGATTGTTAGAAAAGCAAAGTCCAAAAATTACAATTGGTATTTAAAAATAATAACTGTATGTGGCATAATGCCAGTGTATGGAAATTACAGTAACACCTTGTATCTGCACTATTCAAGGATTTTTAGCAATTATAACACCCTGAAATTTATTCCTGTACATGTCAGGAGAGCGGGTGGCCCATCACACAGACAAACGCCAAAACCAACAAGGAATCGGTTTGCTCTCCTTGCCTGTTGTAATGCAGCTGTACAGTTTGTTGAGCTTTTTGCTACAGTGAGGGTGGTAGTTCTCCCTGTAGCTTCTTTACAGTAATGCAGGGTGACAGGAGTGAGATCTCATAGAGAAATTAGTTTCTGCCCAGGGAGTACACTAATCTTGCATGAAAAAGGGATGCAAAATGGGTTTAATAATGCCAGTTTTAGTCTTTCAATGTATTTCAATATGAAATCCTGTATTCAAGTTTTTGGTGGTGAAAGAGTTAGTTTTATGCAGCAGGACTCACCACAATGAGGCATCTTGCTTAGAAACTTCATTCACTGAAGCACACACCCAAAACTCAGAGTTCATACCTGGCCCTGGCAGAGAGCAGCTAATTATCCTCATCCAGCAGGACTCACCACAATGAGGCATCTTGCTTAGAAACTTCATTCACTGAAGGTGATCTTACAATTCTGCGTCTCACATAGCCTAATGCCTTTTCTCTTGATGTATGTTATGTTTACATTGTAATATCACTGTATATGTGTGTTTGTATGTGTGTGATATATATATATATATATATATATATACGTATATGTATGCATAGCACACAAGTGTGTCTTTATATAATTGAATTGTTGTAATGCTATCTGAATTCTGCATTCCACTCCCTTTATCTAAATTTTCTCCCCATTTGCTCTAAGCCTGCTATTCTGCCCCATGTCCTGTTCAATGAACCTTAACTTTTATTGCCCCCTACAAACTCCCCCCTAAGTTCCTGGACAACTTCAACCCAATGTGATGCCATTTGCAATCTTAATTTCTCTTTCAGCACACACCCAAAACTCATTCAGTGTTCGTACCTGGCCCTGGCAGAGAGCAGCTAATTATCCTCATCCAGCAGGACCCAAGGGCTGAATATAGAATATTTGATACAGTCCTAACCTCAACATCTGAGGAAAGGGATTTAGGGGTTATTATTGCAGAGGATCTAAGGGTAAGTAGTCAATGTAATAGAGCAGCAGGAAATGCTAGCAGAATGCTTGGTTGTGTAGGGAGAGGTATTAGCAGTAGGAAAAGGGAAGTGCTCATGCCACTGTACAGAGCACTGGTGAGACCTCACTTGGAGTACTGTGTGCAGTACTGGAGACCGTATCTCCAGAAGGATATAGACATCTTAGAGAGAGTACAGAGAAGGGCTACTAAAATGGTGTACGGCTTGAAGGAGAAAAGTTACCAGGAAAGGCTTAATGATCTTAACATGTACAGCTTGGAAAAAAGACGAGACAGAGGAGATATGATAGAAACATTTAAATACGTAAAGGGAATCCACAAGGTAGAGGAAGGGAGTATATTTAAAAGGAAACAAAGTAGCAAAACAAGAGGACATAGTCTTAGATTAGAGGGGCAAAGGTTTAAAAGTAACATCAGAAAGCATTATTTTACTGAGAGGGTGGGGGATACATGGAACAGTCTTCCAGTTGAAGTGGTAGAGGCCAAAACAGTAATTGAATTTAAGCAAGCATGGGATAGGCATAAGGCTATCCTAAACAAAAGATAAATCCAGGTAAAGTATCCATGTAATTGGGCAGACTAGATGGGCCGAAAGGTTCTTATCTGCCGACATTTTCTATGTTTCTATGTTTTTTAGGTACATTTAACTTAATCCGTATTCAATACTATGATTGTGACTAGGGATGCACCGAAATGTCAGCCTGCAAAATTATCGTCTGTAAATGGTGCTTTTCATCTTTTGGCAGAAAGAAAAAAAATCGGCCGAAAATCTGTTATCCGACCCTGGGCCTGAAGGTCCGGCCGAGCTGGGGGCTCGCATGAGCCTGGAGACGAAAATTACCCAATTTTCATTTCAGTGCATCACTAACAGGAAGGAAGGAATGAAGGTCATTTGAACCAAAAAGCGTTTCTCTATTCCAATTGATATGGGAGAGGGATATGCTATTTCAGCGGAATAGCACGCTGTGTATGGAACAGAGGTCTAGTCATAAAAAAAATAAGTATGAGGATTCTCCAAGAATTCTGTTCCCCAATTAATCTTTGACTTGTTTCACTTTATCCATCACCCCACAGTTGAATTTGATATCAATGCTTAAATTTAATAATAAACTGAGTTGATAGGAATTATTATGATAATTGTAGCAAATATCATGTATTTCTGATCACTAATTAAGGAAACATATGATTAGAATATACATAGTAAAGGGTTTTTCAGCGTTTGGGGCAAAAGAGAACTGCATTCCTCTAGAAAAAATAGTGGAGGAACTGTGTTCCAAAGAGTACCTGCTTGACTTAACCCCTGGTACTGAATGGTATTTTTCATGACTGCTTGAAACAAAGTGTCAATTGTAAGGATATAATCATTTCAGGTATTGAGGAAGGATTTAATCATACGGTCTTTGTTCATTAAAGTGCTTAAACAATCCATTGTAAAATGGAAAAACAGCTTATTTTGAAACATGTACAAGAAAGGGTGTGTGACGTGCATCACTTTGGACTCGAAATACATGGGCCTAGAAATGTATTTGGGAGGTGCGAGCCTGATGTTTTATATTATTTCCCTGCTCTTTCCTTTGTTAAAGTCACCCTGTATCTCCAATTATAGATGCATGGTGTTTGTGTTCTGTGTGCCCCATTACCTGATGTCTACGTTATATTAATATTTCCTTATGTATTTATTGTGGAGCCTCCTGTGGTGTAACTGTATACTGTATATGCTGTGCTGTTCTTTTCCCTTGTTTTCACATGCTTCCATCAACCCTGTACGCGTTTCCATTGTTTCTGTACCTTTTATGTGTGTGTGTGTGTTTTGTGTAAAATGTAAAAAAAGCCAGTCTCCATTTTGGGATGAGCATGCAAGGATCTCCTGTGTGTTATTGCCTGCGTTCTGGGTCAGAAGCGGTACTCCTGTGGAATACTGACTTAATGGGGAACAGTCTGCACATGGACAGAAACACCCATGTTACAGGGGGCTTAGGTTGTTTCCAGAATTGTAGAATGGATTTATGGCTCACCACTATTCTGGTTAGAAATCGTTTGTATCCCGAAAAGATATTTATGTCCGTGAACTAAGTTGTTGGTTGTAGTTTGTGGAAAGTCATTTACCCATTGGCATATACCTGATTGAATCGGATCCCTTTCCATGACAGAATGGAATATAGAATATTGGCTAAAATGGAGTACCAAAAGTTGTGTTTAACATGAGATTCAAGGGAATCTGCCAGTCAGGGGCAGTATATTCATTTAACTGGGTAGTCACAGATTAAATATATTGGTGAAGTTAAAAATACAAAAACCAGGAAAAAGTTAATTCCAAGAATTTGTTCATTAGTGCTGAGTGAAAGTAAACAATTTTAGAGTTAGAGTTCATGAAGTGGGAAATGATCATTATTCCCGTTTTGGCGCATAAGGGGTATGAATCAGGGGCATTCTCCATCGTGAAAGGATAGTGTTACCTCATTTGAACTGTTGGTGATGCAAGCCTCATACCTGTTTAATGTATTTTTGTCTTGTTTCTCAACATTTATTTCATTAATATACATAGTATAATATAGATTTTGATTTCTAAACCAAATGATTATTCTAGTTTTAAATTGACAAAAATTTTAAATTCTTTCTAAAATATTCTTTGTCTGCGAATAAAATAATTGTCTGCTATATTTAGGTGACAGGTCTTCTCTTGTACTCACTATTATCTCCTGCAGTGTACTATAGGAAAATGTGATGACATGATAAATGGAATTTCACTTTCTTTGACTTCAGAGACTGAATGTGTGCCAAGCATAATTTTCCTTCTATTCTCAGCACAAATAAAAACTAATTTGATATTTACATTTTATACTAATTAGTCACTATAGTTTTGGCACTTTGATGGAAGCAGAAATGTCGCAACTTTAACAGGAGATAATGTTCAAGATACATGTGAATAATAATGAAGCATTTGTAGCTTGAGGTACAAGAAGACAGTTTTTGCTTATCTTCGAAGAATTGGGTCGAGGAGATATCGTGAAAAAATTAAGCTAGCATGTGCATTAGCGTGACACCTCTCAGCCAGTCAACCATGTCTGCATATACAGAGCACTGTAACACCTCTTCTAGTCTCTGTCTCTCACATTATCCACCCCTGAGAATAAAAAATCCACTTTGTGCTGGATCAAGCATGCCAGAGAATACAGTTTTTGCCACAGATGACACACATGAACCAAGCTAATTAGCTAACACATGATCCCAGTTGCCTGCATTTATTAAAGGGACACTCTCTGCAATGTGACCACTCAATTTAATTTGAATGATCACAGTAACCTGAGTTCTGTGACCCATATCCACCCTCCGGGGTAAGGGAGTCTCTGAAGGCTAATTCAGCCTTCCAAGTGCAGGGGATTAGCCCCACCCAGAACCTTAGAGCATCAAGCTCTAATGCCCCAGAAACACCCTGGATCAATTTAGTATGGTGCTCTGAGAGGTGGGATAGTGTATAAGCTCCTACACACACCTCTCACAAGCTGTATGTATGCTCCCAAAATCAGGGCACCAGATAATAAACCGATGATAGTAGGACAGAGAGGCAAAATCCATTCAGCTTATACCTAGACAAATAAGAGGTATGGTTGCTTGCGATATGAAATGATACCATGGAAAATGTACTCCAAATATAAGTTATATAAAACATAAATTCTCTGATTGCACCCATCCCAAAAACTGACTTCCTTACCCAACTGACAGAAAAGTGACTTTCACCCACTGCTATATCTGCCATGTCTTTGGGAAGACAGCAAACCCAGCTCAGGGTATGAAGTGGTGCATTAACATGCACGCTATGTCTGATGTAACAATGTGGTCTCACTTCTACCCTATAACATAATACAAGTAAAACTTTACATTGTGCCTTTATTTATTTAATGAGTCCTGACTGAGTCACTAACATAAGCAGGGAGAAATAAAAGGAAAACATTGTGTCAATCTGATTAATAGAATAACACACAGAGTTTAAATGGGAACAACACATGAAGTAAATGAAGTCTAAGAGGTATGATTCATACAGCTGAATTACTCTTTTGACTTTTCTCTGATTTAGCGAAGCATGGAAAGTTAAATCAGGTGATATGGACTTGTTCAAGTGTTTATAACTGATGTTTGCGTTCCTTTTCCCTGCAATACAGTGAAAACTGAAAGCAGACAACTTTTTTTATGATTAAACAAAATAGAATTAACATATCAATAGAGGCGCACAACCCACTCACGCATCTGAGGCAAAATATCGTCCAGAGGATATTTGGATGTTGCACTGATGGATGGTACTCTGGAAAGAATATATTTAACATTTATTTTGTGTAAGATTAAGATGCTGCAAACAGCATAAACAAGCATGTGATCCTTTATTCCTAGAAGGAGTTAGAGATCATGGACCGATGACGTTAAACAAATAAGCATGCAATCTTATTTTTCTGTAAATGCTATGGAAGAACAAGGTCTGACAATTTTTGTTTTCATTTTCATTGGATGTAGCTGGAGTAAGATTAGGCACTCAAATGGTTTACTGGGTAAAGAAGCCAGTCAAAAAACTTTTAAAAAACACACATTTTATAACTGATATTTAGCATTACATATTTGCAAAATGTACTTGAAACAAGTCAAAATGCATTCTGTCACCATGTCTAAGCTGATAGACCTCCTCAATAAATTTGATGGGGGTTGGGTTATAATTGGCTGCCAGAAGCCCCCAGACCAATGTTTTTCATAAAGGTTCAGGGAGCATGTGATAAATTATCAGTTGTGGCTTGTGACATGCTGAATTCTTTTCATGTTGGATGAGTTTCTTGGTTGGAGTAGTCAAGGATAGACAAGATAACAGGGTAATGGTAATGAGTGACCATCAGGTGGCTGCGCAGAGCACTAATTCACCTATTCCCCGACCTCGGGCCATATTACAATGTTGGTGCTAACTTAACCAGAGCTATTGTAAACTTAAAACCTCCATAGGCTATAATGGCTCTGGGAAGTTTACAACAGCTCTGGTTAAGTTAGCACCAACATTGTAATACTGCCCCTCATGTTTCTCTTTGCCTACTCTTTCCCTTATTTTTTCTGTTTTATCTCACAATGGCCATATTTGATCAATCTTTATTTTATGATTTCCATATATGGCATCTATATTATTGTATTTGTTAAACAACGATATAACGGAAGTACCTACACTTCCAAAAGGAAGGGGATAACCCAAAATTCAGATTATTTATTGTATTTGTTATACTGGTATATCTTTTCTCAAATGTAATGGTACCTTTCATAACTATATATTTTTAAAAAAAATTAAATTTTTTCAATGTTTAGACGTGTTTTTATGATTGAAGTAGCTTTCTTTTTTTGGCTAGCCCTCGTTAAAAATGGTACCCAAATTCTGTTGATGGAAATTACGAAGAGGAATATTGAAAGCCACAAACTGCACCTACAAACATTCCCATTATTGGTTTCATCATTGCATACCTGTATTAAAACCTGTATTGCAACTGAGCAAAATAAGCCAAAGTTGGTAAGGTATATTTTTCTACAACTGACATAACACAGAGCATCACTTGAGTGGACACTCACATTCCAATTCCAAGTCTACAGTAACATAAAGTTTCCAGAAGATGGTGCTATAATAAAAAAATATTTTATTTTGTTTTTCTATTACTTCATCGTGGATATTTGGCAATCATGACATCTTGTAGCACCTTACATTGGGGCAAATATCATTTGAAAACAGACCTCCGTATTCATGGGTAGACATAATTTAATGAAAGCGTCAACGACCTTAAACTTCACTCACCATGTCCATATTTTACCCATTAAATGATTCTAGGAATGGAGTAAACTAGGATTAGATGGAAAGGATCCATTCTTGAGATCAGCTGGGTCACCACCAACCTGTAAGCCCAAATACTCCATATGCAGCCAATCTGCTCTTCCATCAATGCCTGAAATAAAGAGGTTATATTCAAGAATAGTTATTGATAAATGTAATCAATTTTGGTATTTGGTTTGATTTTAAGGATATTTTGCTCATCCAAAACATTTGTCAACCAAACTTTTGTTCCTAGGGTTAAATTTATTTAAATAATTTCGTTTTAGTCCATTGTATTCTACAAGTTATTATCATTATTATCCTTTATTTATATAGCGCCACATATTCCGCAGCGGTTTGCAACTAAAATCAGTGTACAAGGGGTTGATACAATAGAATACCACACATTGGATGATATGGCCTGATTCAGGGGGACCCTGTTCCCAAGGGAACTTACAATCTATGAGAAGTACAAGTATAGTTTTTTGTGAGGTAGGCGCATCCATATCGTTAGGTGTCTTGCCCAAGGACACTCGCTGGTGGCATCTTCTGAGTGGGATCAAGTCGTCTTTTCATGATTGTAGATCAGCAACATGGTGGTTTGGTTGAACCCGCTTCTCATAGATTCGAGACTTGCTTCTCCACAGTTGTATTAGAGGGATGTGCTGAACGGGAGTTTGAATTGCTTCTCCACAGTTGAAGGGTAGAGACGTTACCCCTGGACTTCACAGCCAATATTGTGTGGTAGGCAAGTATGTACCGTTAGGTGTCTTGCCCAAGGACACTTACTGGAGACGTGCTCTGGCCAGGATTTGAACCTGGGTCTCCACTGTTATAGAGCAGTGATGTTACCTCTACTCCATCCAGCTGGTATTTTGTCTTAAAGATGCCATGTGACAGTCTTCATTGCTCCTAAACCTCAGTCATGTCCGTTTACTTTTTGCTTAGCTATTCTGATCAAACTCAAACCTTTTCATCTCGTCATAGTTACTATTTGCCTCTTTGGTATATTTCCAGATTGAAATTACTTATCAGGTTTTATGGGGAGTGGGGGTTGGGTTGTTTTGGGTTGGAAGAGCTTTGACGTGCTCTTGATCACTTGATTTTCTCTTGAATAACCACTCTATTTGATGCTGTACTGTAGTTTCTCTTGCTACAGTCATAGGAATTTTCTGGACTAAACGCATGTCATTTGGCCACAGTGTCTCGAACCTTGTTGCAACCTTCCCTTCATTCTGTGTTCCATCTCATCGGTATTCTCAAAGAAATATAACACTGCATTTTATATTCACTTTATAAATCTTGAAGTAGGTGTTGACTTACATTCAACTTTTCCAAACCACGGGCTGTATTCCAAACCTGGTGTAAACATATCCAAAGGTGTTGTAAACTTAGCAACTCCATAGATTGCAATGGCTCTGGGAAGTTTACAATAGCTCTGGTTAAGTTTACACCAGGGTGGGAATACAGCCCCGCATCTGACTTGCATATACCAGGGTGGGAATACAGCCCCACATCTTATTTGCATATGCAAAGGAGAATAGAGACTGCCATGAAGCATAGAAATGTCAGAGTGTCATAATAGTAGAGTGCCAACTTGGCAAAATAATTATTTCCCTTTATACTGTAGATCCTTCATCAAAATCAAAGGATAATTAGTTAATTTATGCAAAAGGTCTAGCTCAGGTCTGTCAAACTCCCCAGATTCCCACAATTCGCCCACAATTTGCAGAATTCTTTCAATGCAATAGATAGGGAAACGCGAGACTTGTAGGTCAGAAACATCTGGGGGGCCAGAGTTTGACAGCCCTGGTCTAGACTCTAGATTGTAAATTCATCTGAGCAGGGGTCTTATGCCTCACTTCTCACTTCCTGTTTTTCTCACTTTGTGCTGTAAAACACACCGGGTTATTCAGAGAAAGGTGAAACTCTGGAGAACTTTTGGAGAAGCGAAAATTCTAGGTCAAAATAGCCAAACCAGAAAAATTCTCCCATTTATCTCACTTTCCAAATCAGCTATTTTAACCTGGAATTTTCACTTCTCCAAATGTTCTCCAGAGTTTCGCCTTTGTCTGAATAACCCTGCAAGTGTAAAAAGATGGTTAAATATAAATGGATGATAACAATAACATAAATGGAATTTCACCTTTATACATACTATATGAAAGAATACATTTCAGAACTTCATGGTACGAAACTGTAAAAGTGATATAGTATTGTTACTGGACCCCCACCGCCTCAAAAAAAAAAAAAAATTCTGTACACACTGTTACCTGTATTATAGCGAGAAGTTAAATTCATTTTGCAAGTATGTATATGACTGTTCGATTTAAAGCAGTTTGTAGTAAATAAATCCACATCCGAGTGCGCATATTTTGTTAAATTTTTTCTTGTTCTTTTAAAAATGCAAAAGATTTTTTTTTCCTTCCCTAGAAGAATGAAAAATGTATAAAAGAAAAACAAATAAAGCAATGCAAGACTATAGAAACTTTATTTTTCTATATGGAGGCTGAATAAGTGATTTGAAGAGTTAAATGCAAATAGGAATAATACAAGTTTTTCACCAGTAACCTCTGATCTGGAGACACTCCCGAGTCATTCAAGGTGACTGTAATTTCCAGACTGGAAAAACGTAACTATAGCAAAGGGCAGACTCTGATGCCTGTGTATAGGATCGCTGTTAAAGCAGAAAAACACTCCAAGCGAACACTGTATATCCTGATTATGTGAGAATAATGCAGAGTGAGTGGTTTACAGTGGCGCCCGTGAAGGGAACGAACAAAATAAGGTACAGAATTCTATTTACAAGAGGGCTGGAGCCATACAGAAAGGATACTGGCATCATGAGCAGACTTGAATCTCTGTCTGGTAAACTAGGGTAAGGGCTGTCGTTAACTATTTAACTCTTCCTGATGTTCTAGACACAGTTCTGAGAACTCCAGCCGTATGAGGGACAGTGGGAGGAAAACGCGACGTAGGAGCTTATCAGCAGTGTTCTATATAGTTTGTATACAGTGTGCTACTTGTTAACGTAAGCTGGAAACATTGGGCATTGTTTTATGACAGTCAATCCGGGCCCAATTGCATTTCAGGACTGACATGATTTAAAGGAATATGCGTTGAAGAACAGAAATTGATCTCACCTTCAATGCATATTGTAGAAACCAAGATAGCGAAGGCGGATAAGAAGCAGTCACTTAGTCTAGGTTGATTGTTGTCCAAACTAACTAAAGCGAACTCCTGTTTGTTCTCTGAGATAGACTCTAGCACCTATTCATCAGCTCTGTTTTCTTTATTATTACCATGAAAGACTATTCCACTTATCTAACTTTCTTGATAAGTACGTGATTCCTATGTTTATCCTCAAAAGGCACTCCGGGCTAGAGGTGATTTCTCGTTTCGATGTGTGCACATGGAGAATGTAGGATATGTAGAAATAATTACATTTGTTAGAAAAAAATGAAAGGATACAAATAAAATCACTTGTTTGCTCCATCCAAAGAATCTGTATTAATCTTACAAAGTGTGTGAAGGGAAGCTGCATGTACAAAAAACAGAGGCATTAGTTACTAAACTTTCCTGACCGTCACCTCATTTATTCCTACATTTCAATAATGGTAAAAGGTTTTTCAGCAGAATTTCAAGTGCAAAGGGCAACATCAAGCCTAAAATCACCCCTGATTATATAGAATGAGATTTGTTATATGGCAGAGGTGATAAGGGTTTGATCAGGATATTAAAGGGATGGTTTTAGGGCCATAGGGCTGGTGATAGGACTATGGATGAGGAACTGAACCTTGCAATAAGGGATGAGAGCTAACTTGAATCAGGGGATGGTTTAAAGGGACATTCTAGGCACTGTGGCAACTCATTGTAATTTGAGTTGTCACAGTGACCTGAGTGTTCTCATCCATCATCTTCTGTAGGGTAAAGGGGTATCTTTGAGTGCTAATTCAACCCTCCAAGTGAGGGGGTTTAGTTCAAGCCTAGAAGCTGAGATCAGTGAGCACTTGTCTCAGCTCCTTGGATAAAATTCCAGAAATAGAACTTTTGGAACACATCACAAGCCAATGGCTCTCAATGCGCTCACAAGGAGAGCTCTTGGATTGTCTGGATAGTTACTCAAGCATCCAGCCTCCTACTCATCACCTTAAATCTGTGGTTTAAGAGGAAGTCACAATATGTCATGTGCAGTGCATTGCCGTGGGAGCCCAGGTGTCATGCCAGCTGATGGTGCTCATCCTGCTCCTGCCACAATTAGGCCTTCTGGGCAGAGATGGTGCCATTCTGGACACCTGTCATCTGGAACCGCTGCACCTGGTCAGAGACCTAGGAGGGCTTTAAATAGCAGCAGCTGACAGAGCTCTGTGTCCTGCCATGGTTTCCATTAGAACCTTCAGTGCTTTCCTGAATCTCTGTGTATTTTATCGCCCAGTTTGACCCAGGCTAAGTATTCTGGGTTCTAGTTTCTGCTCTTGTCCCTGTTTGGCTATTATATGGAATCTAGGTACTGACCCTGGCTATTGTACATGGACTCTGGGTTTGCTCTATTATCCCTGAATGGTTATCAGTTATACTGAGTCTGTATACTGACCACTGGCTTTGTATTTGTAGTATGATCTCTCTCTTATCCCTGTGGGTTCATTTCCTGTGTGCATTGTTCCTGTGTTTACACTATCTATTCAGTTCAGATTCAGCCATTCTAAGGACCGGCCTTCAGACTAGGGGTTTGCTCACTTAATTGAGTTTTGCCTTCGTGCTGGGTTACTCGCTATTCATGACACCAGCACTGAAATAACAGGTGAGTTTCTAGAATACTCTGGGGTTAAAACGGTGGAGAGGGTTTGTGGACGAGGTTTAACCCCTCCATCCATTTCCCCCCTTTTGGTTTAATCCTAGAGTATCTCTTTAAGGAATTGGGGTATGGGGTTGGCAGGTGAAGACACAGTATCAAAATGATATGTAAGATGATAATTGGCATATGACAATGATAAAGATTTCAAGAACTGGAAGCGACGGTCTGTCCCCTCCTGCCGTGAATGGGTGTCCCAAGTAGATGAGATTTCTTGTATGGAGGAAGGGATTGCAGTCCACAAGGGCAAACTCCTGGCCTTTGTACTGACCTGTTTCTACTGGGCGCGATTCGTCGCTTCAGCCTCCCTTCGCATTTGCCTCGAGGGAGAGTTGACGCAGATTATGCCTTCTCCCAGCGAGGCAACTGTCTTGTCCCCTTAGGTGGCATGGTCCTCTTACTGGTGTTGGGAGCCGTTTTTCTTTGTCTATGGGGGGTCTCTGTGGTTATGACACACCTAGGGTTTTGCGTGCTGGGTCCCGCTGGCTGGCCTAGGGGGCAATTGAATTCCCCCTTGGGCCTGGGGCGTGAAGGTGGTGGACGTGGTGTCTGTGTCTGCCCCATCGCTCAACTTCTCTACATGGTATTTGTCCCCCCCTTCCCTCACCCCCCTTTTTTCTCTCTCCCTTCCTCTCTTCTCTCATTCTCTCCCCTTCTTTCTTTCTCTCATTCTTCCCCCTTGTTTGCTCTTTCTTTCCCCCTCGTACTTCTCTGTCGCTTCTCCTCCCCTCCTCTGCCTTCTCCTTCCTCATCTTTCTTGTTCTCCCTGCTCTTCTTGACTCGGTAACTCTGGTCCTGTCTTATTCCTTTTCTTCTTCTAGTATACCACTCGCCTTCTGCACCATGGCGTTGTTGGACGGTCAGTAGTAGCATCATTTTTGTGAATTGATACGGGACTCTCGTACCCACATTTGTTCTGATGTCATATAAACATGCAGTTTCCTGCCCTGCTGGCTATAGCACTGTTATTTCTGTTTCTTATATGCTTGTATATGCTGTGTACCAATAAAAAAAAAAAATTGAATACAAAAAAAAAAGAGTTCAAGAAATGGAGAGCTGCAATAGGGTGGGGTTTAGGGGGCTAATCAATTATGATATGAAAAGGGGAACCTGGGATGGAGGGGAGGTATTTTGTCGAGAGACTGAGTTTGTGACATGGAAGGGATGCTGGAAATGACAGTGGGTTATAAGAATTAAAATATGAATTAAAAATGTGGGAAAGAGAATTGGGGAATTATTGAAGAAAGGGTCGTTATGATATGGGGGAGACATGTACGCCACAAATATTTCTTGCCGAGGATTGCAAAGGATTCTGGATATCAGTTACTAAGGATAAAAGGGTCATTTTGATTTATTTTAATTCTTCATTATTTGAAAATAACTTTCTATTTGCTCCCCCTCCCAGTGAAAGCACACTCGATGTGTTAATTGCAGAAGATATTTTGGCTGCACTGTGCAAATGTGTTACTTCCCAAAATCCGTCCGCAATGCTTAAATTAAATGATCACACTCTAATATGTCTTTTTTTGGGGTGACATTTACTGATTTCCTGCAGAGACACTCCTCTGTTGCTAATTGCTCAATCTGGGGTTCCTAGGTTCACTTTGGGATAAAGGTTTTTCACCTAGTCTTTGTGTCTCGTTTCTTTGTGGAGATTTGTGTTTTGCTCAGTCTGTCGAGGTCACAAGACAGAAAAACAGCCATTTGATCAGGACATTCCGTCAGATGTGCTAAGCACAGAGAAGACAGTACAGCACGAAAGTAAAGTATTAAATAAGGTGAAATGAGGAAAGCAGAGTTAATCTATCATGAAATGGTTTCTTATACTCCATTATTTTAGTATAATGTTTATACTCTCCCCCTTTAATATTTAACACTCCTGTTTATTGCCAAGTCTCTTTCTGACAGCACAGTATGGGGAACGTTCAGGATCCACTGAAATGAAAACATGGTTAATTTACTGCATGGGATGTGAACGAATACAACGTATCTATACTATAAAAGAGTAAGCCTTCAAGTGTCCGTCGCCAAAAGCGGTCTGCGCATGCGCGACGGACATTTGAAAGTGGCCGTTAAAACAAACAGGTAGCTGCGCGTGCCGGCCGCCTGCAAAAAAAAAAAAAAAAATCGGCACGAGCCGCGCGCAGCTACCCGTGTGTTTAAACGCCGCAAGCCCCGATCCTCCAGCGGTGACCGTCCTCCAGCTGTCGCGGCCTGCTCGGCGGGCATCCAGGCTCAGGCGAGCCCCTGGCTTGGTTTGGGCCTACAGGCCCAGCCGAGCCGGGGACTCGCCTAAGCCTAGAGGCCGGCCGAGCAGCCAGCGACAGCCGGAGGACGGTCACCGCTGGAGCTCCGGGCCGAAGTTCCCAAAACATACTCCCCTAAATCGCCCTGAGCTCCAGCGGTGACCTCCTCCGGCCGAGCAGGCTGCTAGGCCGGCTTCCAGGCTCAGGCGAGCCCCCGGCTTGGCTTGGGCCTACAGGCCCAGCCGAGCCGGGGACTCGCCTAAGCCTAGAGGCCGGCCGAGCAGCCAGCGACAGCCGGAGGACGGTCACCGCTGGAGCTCAGGGCCGAAGTTCCCAAAACATACTCCCCTAAATCGGCCCTGAGCTCCAGCGGTGACCTCCTCCGGCCGAGCAGGCTGCTAGGCCGGCCTCCAGGCTCAGGCGAGCCCCCGGCTTGGCTTGGGCCTACAGGCCCAGCCGAGCCGGGGACTCGCCTAAGCCTAGAGGCCGGCCGAGCAGCCAGCGACAGCCGGAGGACGGTCACCGCTGGAGCTCAGGGCCGAAGTTCCCAAAACATACTCCCCTAAATCGGCCCTGAGCTCCAGCGGTGACCTCCTCCGGCCGAGCAGGCTGCTAGGCCGGCCTCCAGGCTCAGGCGAGCCCCCGGCTTGGCTTGGGCCTACAGGCCCAGCCGAGCCGGGGACTCGCCTAAGCCTGGAGGCCGGCCGAGCAGCCTGCGACAGCCGGAGGACAGCCACCGGTGGAGCTCCGGGCCAAAGTAAGGGGATGTTGCCTACACATACTCACCGACATCGGCCCTTAGCTCCTCCAGCGATGGCGGTCCCGCTTCCAGCGTCCTCTCTCTCTCCGTTGGTCGCCGGTATGACGTCACGAAAGCCTTTGACCCCGGGTCAAAATGCCGGGGTCAAAGGCTTTCGTGACGTCATACCGGCGACCAACGGAGAGAGAGAGGACGCTGGAAGCGGGACCGCCATCGCTGGAGGAGCTAAGGGCCGATGTCGGTGAGTATGTGTAGGCAACATCCCCCTACATTGGCCCGGAGCTCCAGCGGTGGCTGTCGCAGGCAGCTCGGCCGCCTCCAGGCTTAGGCGAGCCCCCGGCTCGGCTGGGCCTGTAGGCCCAAGCCAAGCCGGGGGCTCGCCTGAGCCTGGAGGCCGGCCAAGCAGCCTGCGACAGCCGGAGGACAGTCACCGCTGGAGCTCAGGGCTAATGTAGGTGAGTATGTGCTCTCCACACCCACCCTGCTTGCTCGGCCGGTATCCAAGCTTAGGCGAGCCCCCGGCTTGGCGTTGGCCTAGAGGCCCAGCCGAGCTGGGGACTCGCTTGAGCCTGGAGGACGCCCGAGCATGCAACTCGACCGGCCTCCATGCTCAGGCAAGTCCCCGGCTCGACAGGTCCTCTAGGCCCAAGCCAAGCCGGGGGCTCACCTAAGCTTGGATACCGGCCGAGCAAGCAGGGTGGGTGTGGAGAGCACATACTCACCTACATCGGCCTCGAGTCCTCCACCGGTTCCACACATACTCACCGACATCGGCCCTTAGCTCCTCCAGCGATGGCGGTCCCACTTCCAGCGTCCTCTCTCTCTCCGTTGGTCGCCGGTATGACGTCAGGAAAGCCTTTGACCCCGGGTCAAAATGCCGGGGTCAAAGGCTTTCGTTACATCATGCCGGCGACCAAAGAAGAGAGAGAGGACGCTGGAAGCGGGACCGCCATCGCTGGAGGAGCTAAGGGCCGATGTCGGTGAGTATGTGTAGGCAACATCCCCCTACATTGGCCCGGAGCTCCAGCGGTGGCTGTCGCAGGCAGCTCGGCCGGCCTCCAGGCTTAGGCGAGCCCCCGGCTCGGCTGGGCCTGTAGGCCCAAGCCAAGCCGGGGGCTCGCCTGAGCCTGGAGGCCGGCCAAGCAGCCTGCGACAGCCGGAGGACAGTCACCGCTGGAGCTCAGGGCTAATGTAGGTGAGTATGTGCTCTCCACACCCACCCTGCTTGCTCGGCCGGTATCCAAGCTTAGGCGAGCCCCCGGCTTGGCGTTGGCCTAGAGGCCCAGCCGAGCTGGGGACTCGCTTGAGCCTGGAGGACGCCCGAGCATGCAACTCGACCGGCCTCCATGCTCAGGCAAGTCCCCGGCTCGACAGGTCCTCTAGGCCCAAGCCAAGCCGGGGGCTCACCTAAGCTTGGATACCGGCCGAGCAAGCAGGGTGGGTGTGGAGAGACATACTCACCTACATCGGCCTCGAGTCCTCCACCGGTTCCACACATACTCACCGACATCGGCCCTTAGCTCCTCCAGCGATGGCGGTCCCACTTCCAGCGTCCTCTCTCTCTCCGTTGGTCGCCGGTATGACGTCAGGAAGCCTTTGACCCCGGGTCAAAATGCCGGGGTCAAAGGCTTTCGTTACATCATGCCGGCGACCAAAGAAGAGAGAGAGGACGCTGGAAGCGGGACCGCCATCGCTGGAGGAGCTAAGGGCCGATGTCGGTGAGTATGTGTAGGCAACATCCCCCTACATTGGCCCGGAGCTCCAGCGGTGGCTGTCGCAGGCAGCTCGCCGGCCTCCAGGCTTAGGCGAGCCCCCGGCTCGGCTGGGCCTGTAGGCCCAAGCCAAGCCGGGGGCTCGCCTGAGCCTGGAGCCGGCCAAGCAGCCTGCGACAGCCGGAGGACAGTCACCGCTGGAGCTCAGGGCTAATGTAGGTGAGTATGTGCTCTCCACACCCACCCTGCTTGCTCGGCCGGTATCCAAGCTTAGGCGAGCCCCCGGCTTGGCGTTGGCCTAGAGGCCCAGCCGAGCTGGGGACTCGCTTGAGCCTGGAGGACGCCGAGCATGCAACTCGACCGGCCTCCATGCTCAGGCAAGTCCCCGGCTCGACAGGTCCTCTAGGCCCAAGCCAAGCCGGGGGCTCACCTAAGCTTGGATACCGGCCGAGCAAGCAGGGTGGGTGTGGAGAGCACATACTCACCTACATCGGCCTCGAGTCCTCCACCGGTTCCACACATACTCACCGACATCGGCCCTTAGCTCCTCCAGCGATGGCGTCCCACTTCCAGCGTCCTCTCTCTCTCCGTTGGTCGCCGGTATGACGTCAGGAAAGCCTTTGACCCCGGGTCAAAATGCCGGGGTCAAAGGCTTTCGTTACATCATGCCGGCGACCAAAGAAGAGAGAGAGGACGCTGGAAGCGGGACCGCCATCGCTGGAGGAGCTAAGGGCCGATGTCGGTGAGTATGTGTAGGCAACATCCCCCTACATTGGCCCGGAGCTCCAGCGGTGGCTGTCGCAGGCAGGTCGGCCGGCCTCCAGGCTTAGGCGAGCCCCCGGCTCGGCTGGGCCTGTAGGCCCAAGCCAAGCCGGGGGCTCGCCTGAGCCTGGAGGCCGGCCGAGCAGCCAGCGACAGCCGGAGGACGGTCACCGCTGGAGCTCAGGGCCGAAGTTGCCAAAACATACTCCCCTACATCGGCCCTGAGCTCCAGCGGTGACTTCCCCTGGCCGAGCAGGCTGCTAGGCCGGACTCCAGGCTCAGGCGAGCCCCCGGCTTGGCTTGGGCCTACAGGACCAGCCGAGCCGGGGACTCGCCTAAGCCTAGAGGCCGGCCGAGCAGCCAGCGACAGCCGGAGGACGGTCACCGCTGGAGCTCAGGGCCAATGTAGGAGGATGTTGCCTACACATACTCACCTACATCGGCCCTCCAGCGATGGCAGTCCCGCTTCCAGCGTCCTCTCTGTCTCCGTTGGTCGTCGGTATGACGTCACGAAAGCCTTTGACCCTGGGTCAAAGGCTTTTGTGATGTCATACCGGTGACCAACAGAGAGAGGACACTGGAAGCGGGACTGCCATCGCTGGAGGGCCGATGTAGGTGAGTATGTGCTCTCCACACCCACCCTGCTTGCTCGGCCGGTATCCAAGTTTAGGCGAGCCCCCGGCTTGGCCTGGGCTTAGAGCCCAGCCGAGCCGGGGACTCACCTAAGCATGGAGGCCGGCCGAATTGCCTGCTCGGGCGTCCTCCAGGCTCAGGCGAGTCCACGCTCGGCTGGGCCTCTAGGCCCAAGCCAAGCCGGGGGCTCGCCTAAGCTTGGATGCGCCCGAGCTACTTGCTTGGCTTGCATCCAGGCTAAGGCGAGCCTGAGCCTGGATGCCTGAGCCTGGATGCCGGCCATACACACACACATATAAAACCATATATGTGTGTGTATAATATCCACATGGGGTTACAGTGTGTGTGTGTGTATATTATATATATGTGTATATATATATATGGACTGCGCATGCGCGCAGCCCACGGGGTGCTGTGGCGGTTGGATGCACTCGCAGCCGGGTGCGCGCGCGCCACCCGCCGCAGCACGCCCAAAGCGTCCTACGGAGGTTTGCTGCGCGCGCATCCAACCTCCGTTGGACGCTTGGGCGTGCTGCGGCAGGTGGCGCGCGCGCATCCAACCGCAACAGCCTGTTACGGAGGTTGCCACGCGCCTGAGCCCAGCGCCTGAGCCAGCGCCTGAGCGCAGAGCCCAGCGCCTGAGCCCAGCGCCTGAGCGCAGAGCCCAGTGCCTGAGCCCAGCGCCTGAGCGCAGAGCCCAGCGCCAGAGCCCCGCCTGAGCCCAGCGCCTGAGCGCAGAGCCCAGCGCCTGAGCCCAGCGCCTGAGCGCAGAGCCCAGCGCCTGAGCCCAGCGCCTGAGCGCAGAGCCCAGCGCCTGAGCTGAGCGCAGAGCCCAGCGCCTGAGCTGAGCGCAGAGCCCAGCGCCTGAGCCCAGCGCCTGAGCGCAGAGCCCAGCGCCTGAGCCCAGCGCCTGAGCGCAGAGCCCAGCGCCTGAGCCCAGTGCCTGAGCGCAGAGCCCAGCGCCTGAGCCCAGCGCCTGAGCGCAGAGCCCAGCGCCTGAGCGCAGAGCCCAGCGCCTGAGCGCAGAGCCCCCTGAGCGCAGAGCCCAGCGCCTGAGCCCAGCGCCTGAGCCCAGCGCCTGAGCGCAGAGCCCAGCGCCTGAGCCCAGCGCCTGAGCGCAGAGCCCAGCGCCTGAGCCCAGCGCCTGAGCGCAGAGCCCAGCGCCTGAGCCCAGCGCCTGAGCGCAGAGCCCAGCGCCTGAGCCCAGCGCCTGAGCGCAGAGCCCAGCGCCTGAGCCCAGCGCCTGAGCGCCTGAGCCCAGCGCCAGAGCCCAGCGCCTGAGCGCAGAGCCCAGCGCCTGAGCGCAGAGCCCAGCGCCTGAGCCCAGCGCCTGAGCGCAGAGCCCAGCGCCTCAGCTCAGAGCCCAGTGCCTGAGCCCAGCGCCTGAGCGCCTGAGCCCAGCGCCTGAGCGCCAGAGCCCAGCGCCTGAGCGCAGAGCCCAGCGCCTGAGCGCAGAGCCCAGCGCCTGAGCCCAGCGCCTGAGCGCAGAGCCCAGCGCCTGAGCCCAGCGCCTGAGCACAGAGCCCAGCGCCTGAGCCCAGCGCCTGAGCGCAGAGCCCAGCGCCTGAGCCCAGCGCCTGAGCGCAGAGCCCAGCGCCTGAGCCCAGCGCCTGAGCCCCGCGCCTGAGCCCCTGAGCCCAGCGCCTGAGCCCAGCGCCTGAGCCCAGAGCATGAGCGCAGAGCCCAGCGCCTGAGCGCAGAGCCCAGCGCCTGAGCCCAGCGCCTGAGCCCCTGAGCCCAGCGCCTGAGCCCAGCGCCTGAGCGCAGAGCCCAGCGCCTGAGCCCAGCGCCTGAGCGCAGAGCCTGTGCACAGCGCAGAGCCCAGCGCCTGAGCCCAGTACCTGAACACAGCCCAGCGCCGAGTGCAGAGCACAGAGCAGAGCGCCAAGCAGAGCACAATAGATGGCACAGAGCAGAGCACAACCCATTAAAGGCACAAAGCCGAGCACAATAAACGCCACAGAGCCGAGCACAATAAACGCCACAGAGCCAAGCACAATAAACGCCACAGAGCCGAGCACAATAAACGCCACAGAGCCGAGCACAATAAACGCCACAGAGCCAAGCACAGCACAATATACGGCACAAAGCACAGCACAATAAACGGCACAAAGCACAGCACAATAAACGGCGCCGAGCACAGAACCAAGCACAACACAATAAACGGCGCAGAGCACAATAAAAAGCAGAGCACAATATACGGCACGGAGCAGAGCACAGAGCCGATGTGCAGAGCCCAGCACAGAGCCGAGCAAAACAGAAAAACGCCACAGAGCCGAGCACAATGAACGCCACAGAGCCAAGCACATAAACGCCACAGAGCCGAGCACAATAAACGCCACAGAGCCGAGCACAATAAACGCCACAGAGCCGAGCACAATAAACGCCACAGAGCCGAGCACAATAAACGCCACAGAGCCAAGCACAATAAACGCCACAGAGCCAAGCACAATAAACGCCACAGAGCCAAGCACAGCACAATAAACGCCACAGAGCCAAGCACAGCACAATAGACGCCACAGAGCCAAGCACAATAAACGGCACAGCGCCGAGCACAGCTCAATATACGGCACAGAGCACAGCACAATAAACGGCACAGCCAATCACAGCACAATAAACGGCGCCGAGCACAGAACCAAGCACAACACAATAAACGGCGCAGAGCACAATAAAAAGCAGAGCACAATATACGGCACGGAGCAGAGCACAGAGCCGATGTGCAGAGCCCAGCACAGAGCCGAGCAAAACAGAATAAACGCCACAGAGCCGAGCACAATAAACGTCACAGAGCCGAGCACAGTACAATAGACGGCACAGAGCCGAGCACAACAGAATAAACGGCACAGAGCCGAGCACAGAGCCAAACACAGCACAACAAATGGCACCGAACCAAGCACAACGCACCACACTTATCAATAGACTGCCCTCTGGGCAGGCTTTACACCTAGTAAGGAAATAAAGGGCTATATTCCATAGCAGATGCTAACATGGAAATGGTAAGCAGAATGATGTGCACTTGCAGATTTTCCCATACCATCTTCATTTTAACGTCGTATTCCGGGGAAGGTGCTATCTTGGAACCTCAGAACCCAGAATGCAGCACTAAAGTTCCTGAAACCCACAGTAGCGCTTCCATGTTGCCACGTGTATCAGCACCGGCAGTCCATATGACTCCATGGAGGCTTGCGCTTCTCGGCTGTGAGCTCTGTGCAGGCTCGCTCTCACAAGATTGCGCAGTGCCGCGGGGTGATCCCGGAGCGAGACTAGCAAGTATTTGTTCCCAGTCTCACTCTGCTCCCAGGGAGAAGAAGTCGCAGATCAGGCCACCCTTTTCGTCGTGGGATGAGGTGAGTATTGAATTTAATGGGGGGGCTTTCTTTAGAGCGTGTTAAATGATTTCGCATTTGCAGAATCATTTAGCACCAGTTATTAGGAGGTGCTAAAATTTTTGCTTTCGTGTCCCGACAGTGGATTGTGCCAATACTTTGTAATATGTCACTTGTCGAGACAGTAAAAATAGATTGCTCTCCCCATATCCTTGGGCAAGACACCTAACAGTACATACTCGCCACCCAGGACATACTTGAAAACGAGAGAAATCTCAATGTATCCTTCCTGGTAAAATCCTTTCTCAATGTTAGGTATAGGAGATGCTTAAGTACAGTAAGCTCGCACAAGCTGCAAGGCGCTAAACCTTTTCATCTCTGTTTAGTGTCAAGATAGGAAAATATTGATGCCAGATGTTAAACTTATTTATCCTAGCGCTAACAATTACATAGTCAGGGTAATTCAAAGAGATCCGAATTGCTTGAGAAAGGTAACCAAACGCTGAAAATCAGCGTTCGGTTACCTTTCCTGGCCATTCAGCTATCCAGAGAGCAGGCAATTCGCCAAATCCTGGCGAATTGCCTGCACATACAGTGCCTGTTCGGTGCCTGTTCGAGGGCAGTGAAATCCCCATAAAAAAGCACTGCTTCGGCTATTCAGAGAACACAAACCAGCAGTGAAAGGTTCCCGAAATGCCCTGCCGTTCGGTGGTTTAATTCGGCAGGTTTATTCAGGCGAATCCCATAGGCTTCAATGTTAAAAATATTCCCGTTTTAATTCAATATCTAATAAACCGTTCATTATAAAATTCTGCAGTAAAGTGTCTCTTTACTTATAGATTTTTTTAGGATATTTGAAGCATTTTTTACTTTTTTTTAAAAGTCTGATTTTTTTTTTTTAAGTTTACATACTTTTTCTGTAACAGCCCTTTTTATGATCATTCCTTGGACCTCATATGCAAATTTCAGACATTTTCGCTCAGTAGTTTCTTTGCAAACAGCGTTTCACTTTTCAAACATTCATGCAAACTGTTTTGCTAATTTATTCACTGCCTCTTCTGGTGTCGGCTTTTTCCAGAGGCTGCGATCTGCTCCTGCTCGGGTTTTTCCGTGGTTTTCGGCAGGTTAATCCAGATGTTTTTGCGGGTTTTCGGAGCGCATTCCCCAGGTTTTGCGGCTAGTTTTCGTCAGGTTTGCGGCAGCTTTTCTCTGCAATTCGGCTGGCCCTGTGGTGCTTGCTGAATACACCGCAGGGTCACCGAAATGGGATCGGCAAACCAAACCAAATTGAAGAGAACGAAAAGTCACCGAACGTGCGGTGACTTTTCGAATCTCTTTGAATTACCCTGATAGTGTAGAGATGCTACATTAGCACCAACAATGGAATAGTGCCCAAAATGTTTTCGTTCACTTCCCTGCAATCGAAATTCCAGTGACGTGTTTGCATGCGATTAATTATATTGGTTTCAGCTCATTACAAGAGCTTTATTCACCAGCCATGTATATAGCGACTATGACATGTTGTCATGGAATTTAACCCCTTAAAGACCAATGGTCTTTGAAGTCAATGCATTTATTACATAACAGTTACGTCATTAGTCCTTACGGGGTTAAGGTCCTTTGGCAATGTCAAAAACGAAGTCACAATGTACAAGATAAAATATCCTACTACTGAATATACTTTACATGGAAATTAGTTACACACTGAAAAATGTAATCAAAAGAATAGAATAAGTAAAACTCATAGCTGCTGGTTCACTAAGATGTTTTCAAAGCCAGCAGAGACCCAAGTTCTGAACTGGACCTATTTGGTTATTTGCTCCATATCCTGGACTGGCCTCTGGCAAAACTGTGGGCTGAAGTAACCAAAGTCTTGTCGACTTGGCCAAAATGCTGAAATAAATCAAAGAAAGTGGATTCAGGAAATGTGCATTCTCACCTACTCATACTCATGCCCACTCATGACCCTACAACCACATGGTCACTGAAAGCCATGCACCATATCCATTCTTGACCCAATCCAGATTGAAAAAGGGGGAGAAACCGAAGGATTCATCTTCCTGCTAGGGATAGAAGAACCAGTACTAAAAAATGAATACAGTGTTGAAAAAAAAAAATTATTGAATACTAAATTAATGGAAACCATGTTAAAGGAAAGGATTGTTGAACATCTAAAAACACATAGATTACAGGATCAGAAACAACATGGGTTTACCTCAGGGAGATCATGCCAAACTAATCTTATTGATTTTTTTGATTGGGTAACAAAAATAATAGACACAGGTGTTGCAGTAGACATTGCTTATTTAGATTTCAGTAAGGCTTTTGATACTGTTCCGCATAGAAGGCTTATCAATAAATTGCAATCTTTGAGCTTGGATTCCAATATTGTTGAATGGATTAGGCAGTGGCTGAGTGACTGACAACAGAGGGTTGTGGTAAATGGAGTTTATTCGGCGCAAAGTCTTGTTACCAGTGGGGTACCTCAGGGGTCAGTACTTGGACCCATTCTCTTTAATATTTTTTTAGTGATATTGCAGAAGGTATTAATGGAAAAGTATGTCTTTTTGCTGATGACACAAAAATTTGCAACAGGGTTGACGTGCCTGGAGGGATCAGCCAAATGACAAATGATTTAGGTAAACTAAAAAAATGGTCGGAGTTGTGGCAATTGAGTTTTAATGTGGATAAGTGCAGGATAATGCACCTGGCGCGTAAAAACCCAAGGGCTGAATATAGAATATTTGATACAGTCCTAACCTCAACATCTGAGGAAAGGGATTTAGGGGTTATTATTTCAGAGGATCTAAGGGTAAGTAGTCAATGTAATAGAGCAGCAGGAAATGCTAGCAGAATGCTTGGTTGTGTAGGGAGAGGTATTAGCAGTAGGAAAAGGGAAGTGCTCATGCCACTGTACAGAGCACTGGTGAGACCTCACTTGGAGTACTGTGTGCAGTACTGGAGACCATATCTCCAGAAGGATATAGACATCTTAGAGAGAGTTCAGAGAAGGGCTACTAAAATGGTGTACAGCTTGAAGGAGAAAAGTTACCAAGAAAGGCTTAATGATCTTAACATGTACAGCTTGGAAAAAAGACGAGACAGAGGAGATATGATAGAAACATTTAAATACGTAAAGGGAATCCACAAGGTAGAGGAAGGGAGTATATTTAAAAGGAAACAAAATAGCAAAACAAGAGGACATAGTCTTAGATTAGAGGGGTAAAGGTTTAAAAGTAGCATCAGGAAGCATTATTTTACTGAGAGGGTGGTGGATACATGGAACAGTCTTCCAGTAGAAGTGGTAGAGGCCAAAACAGTAATTGAATCTAAGCAGGCATGGGATAGGCATAAGGCTATCCTAAACAAAAGATAAATCCAGGTAAAGTATCCATGTAATTGGGCAGACTAGATGGGCCGAAAGGTTCTTATCTGCCGACATTTTTCTATGTTTCTATGTTTCTAATACTATGAATATTTCCGCAGCCTGGGGTGACCAGTTGTAAAATTCCTGCTGCGGGATTCCCACGATGGCTCTGGTAAGTTTACAACAGCTCTGGTTAAGTTAGCACCATCTTTGTAATAGCTCTATATGCCTACAGTTTTGAATATTCTTTACTCCCTGATGATCTGTGTGCCCTTTGGTAGACGGCAAAGGTAATCACAGGCTAAACTGGAGGATCAGGATGTACACAAGCTGCCTGTGGGTGGCTGCTACATGATAGCAAATTGCCTTCTCAAGGCTGGCATTCAAGGTTACCCAGGTGCCAGGCTGGCCAGGCACTTTGTTTAAATTCCCAGCACAGAGCCAAATTGTTTTGTCTCCTTTACACAACTGTAGACGCATGTTTGTTTCTCACAGGCGCTGCGGCACTGACCGTACCACACAGCTGTCTCTTCAATGCCTGGGAATATCTCAGCTGTAACCATTTGGACGGGGCAGAAATCTTCAAAAAGAGGAATGGTAGATATCTCAAGGCGCTTCGCTCCCATCGAATAGTTATGTTGCACCCCGGTTCAATAAAAAAAAGCAACAATGTTTGATTGAGGCAATGGGTGCAGGATTTTTAATAAAATGATAGTGATATATCCACACATATTTGTCTGAATCCAGCAGCTCCATGTAGACTGAGAATCACTGAGAGGAACAGTAAAACCTTTTACATGCTTCGATCTACTTGTTGATCAAATAATGCCGTGTGTTTACAGCAGTACGTTGAAGTGTCTGCCTGGCTGAGCTTACATGTATTTGTCTCTCTCGGTCCGGCTAATATATGTATGGGTGTCTGTTTGCTCTGAATGTGTCATATCTAGTCAGAAGAAAATTAGGAATGATGCCTTGGAGCTTGGATAACATTTGTAAAGATAGACGTGCTGGTAAAGTCTTGACCTTAACCCCTCAAATGCCAAGCACTATCAATGCCATCATCGCATGCTGGTTTTAAGGATCCTATTGCAAAATGGAATGCCCCCATCTGTGAGGCTCCTAATGCACCCTCGAAGCCAAGAGGCCACCCAGAAACTTTAGATCTCACCTCTGCGTCTCCCCCTGAACACTGCTCCGCTGTTTAGTTCTCCTTCACAGTGGCAAACCTGGAACAGAGCTCGAGTTCCTCATACCAGCTGGTGCAGAAGCCAGAATATACCATGCATCCGCCAAGCTGGCCGCCCACTTCAATGACACCTCAGGTCAGCGTCAGCACTTCTGGCACACGGCAATGACGTAAAACAGCTCACGATCATCCTATGGCGCTCCCCTATAAGAAGATGCCTGGAGGGCGAGTTCCTTGCTCAATTATTATCCTATATTGAGTTAGTGCTACTGTCTCTTTCCCAGAATCGTACCTTTGACATATTACCTGTCCTCGACCCATTGCTTTGCCTTGACACTGCCTGCCTGCCACCTGCCCTTGACCCTCTATCAGTTTACCTATTCGCCGCCTGCCCTCTTACTTTCATTTGTCTTCCCATTTATGCTTGTGTTCTGTCTGCCTATTGATCTCTGCTTCCTATACCAAATATGGGCCCTATTCCTTACTTTGCGTTAATATGGGGATGGCTTCCATGCCACCATGAGTATCAGGTTGCGCTTCTGGCCGCGAGCATTGCCAGAGCAATCTCGTGAGACTCCATGGATGGTTGCGTTTCCATGTCGCTCTTGCGAGATCAAGCAGCGGGGTGAACACAGAGGGAGACTGGCAACTATTTATTCCCAGTCTCACTCTGCTCCCGGCAACAGGAAGCCATGAATCGGGCCACCTTATGCGCCATGGGATGAGAGGCGAGCATTGAATTTAATGGAGGGCGTTTTGATTAAACATTTGCAGAATCATTTAGCACCAGCTTGTAGTTCCTTGCCCCCCCTTGTGCCCCCTACCAGGGATCAGCATCCTTCTTCCCCCACTTCCTCCAGACCGCTGTTTCTCCGTCCCCATGCGTTGTACATGGTTGATCGAGGTGTCATTGGAGTATCTGATGTCCAATGATACCCGACATGACCCTATTCAATGTAACAAAAAAAATCATAAATAATAAAATAATAACTATTTTTTTTTCACAGGGTTGAAATGGCTCAGCAGTGCAGCGTTTAACGGTCAGACTGTATATCACATTGTGTATTACTTTCGTTTTCCCAAGGGGTTGATGGGCAGGCTTCATCCCTCACAGTATACATTTTATAATTTCCTTGATTAATGTCATTTTAGAAGTTAATGGGTAGGCTACATGCCTCACAGTGTATTCATCTGATGTTTTCCCTTGATTACTGTAGTGACATTTTAGGTGTTAATGGGAATGCTACATGCCGCATTGTTTATTATTTTTATTGTATTTCCCTGGGTTTATGACATTTTAGTTGTTATTACAGAAGTCAGAATCTAAAGGGTCTGTTCACCTTTAGATCATTTGCTTTTCGCCACATTTCGGGGAATCCATTTCGCCAAAAATATGGTGAATTCCCTATTTAGCGAATGGTCACCGTAATTTGTGAAAAGTTGCTGAACCAGTTATCGGATGACAGCAAAAATTGCTGAATTGCGGCGAATAAAATATTGAATTTAGGTGTCAGGTTAACACAAAAAAAGGTATCGTTGCACCACATAACTCTGGGATTATGGAGTCTTATTTATATATACTTATTTAGGTTTTTCAGTGGTTTGATTTAGTGGCTAAAATTATTAGTGCCCCCCCAGTTTTGACTGTGATATTTTACGTGTCCCCCTAAATATTGTTCCTAGAGTTGCCAATGTAGAGGCGCTAACGTTAGCCCCAACTATAATAGTGCCCTACGTCTGTTGGATAACCCTCACTAGATACCGCAACTCGATATTTACTCCTGGCGCTACGGACACCAGCTGACAGGTAGTGTTATATATATACATATCTACTCCTCCCCGACTCTGGTGTCTGCCTCGCACAGCCATACAACCTGCACGTCTGGTTCCGCGATCTCCCTGCTCTGTCTGTGCACCGCTCCTCCTTATGCCATCAACTATGTGTCTGCAGACACCATGGAGCTGCTGATGATAATTTCCAGGCTGCTATCCTATCTTTATGGTACAGATTGTGATGCTGGCAAAATAAGTAAATAATAATTTAGCAAACAGAGTGAAGTTATGGTCAGAATAACCAGGAGGAACAGTAACATAATGGTGAACGTACAACTATATGAACACTCCACCCTTCATGGAATAGCACCAGAGATGTACATTCGTGAGTGGCACACCCCTTTTGGTGTTGTGGCTGCAATCGATGATTCAGATTGCGTCTCGGTCACAGCCCTATTCTAACAATCTCTCGGCTCGTTGGCAGGTCTGCATTATAATTCTTATACTAAAGTATAGAAAGCTTAAGTCTACAATAAGCTGTCCCACAAGTTGAGCTTCTACAGGAGTTATAATTAGCAGCTCACTCCTAAATGAAGTAAGAGGCCCGTAGTCTGTAGTCAGAAGGCTGGACTCCATATTGTTTCAAATGTCATGGAATGTCTCTCATATATATCTATATAAAGTACACACACACTGCCTGGCCAAAAAAATAGTCACAGACTCTAACATTTCATTGGACCGCTTTTTGCTGTGATTGCGGCACACATTCGCCATGGCATGTTTTTGATAAGCTTATGCAATGTTGCAACATTTATTTCTGTCCAAAGTTGCATTAATTTGTCACCAAGATCTTGTATTGATGGTGGGAGAGTCGTAGCACGGCATAAAGTCTTTTCCAGCACATTCCAAAGATTCCCTAAACCATGCTTGCACAATTTGAGTCCGATGAGTCCTGGCATTGCCATCTTGGTTGGAATATGCTCGTGCCATCACAGAAGAAAAAAATCCATTGATGGAAAAAACCTGCAGGGTTATCCAAAGAGATTCGAAAAGTCACCGCACGTTCGGTGACTTTTCCTTCTCTTCAATTCGGTTTGTTTTGCCGATTGCATTTCGGTGACCCTGCGGTGTATTCAGCAAGCACCACAGGGCCCCCGAATTGCAGGGAAAAAGCTGCCGCAAACCCACCGAAAACTAACCGCAAAACCCACCGAATACACGCCGAAAACAAGCAAAAACATCTGTATTAACCTTCGAAAAACCCGAGCAGGAGCCGATCACACGCAGCGAAGCAGCCGATCAGGAGCCGAATCACACAGAGCCGAAGCAGCTGAGACGCAGAGGAGGCAGTGAATAAATTAGCAAAACCATTTGTATGAATCTGTGAAAATGAAATGCTGTTTGCAAAGAAACTACTGAGCGAAAATGTCTGAAATTTACACAGGAGGTCCAGGGAATGATAATAAAGAGGGCTGTTACAGAAAAAAGAAGTAAACTTAAAAAACAAAATAAAAAAAAAATCGGACTTTTAAAAAAAAAAAAATTCAGAAAAATGCTTAAAGTATCCTAAAAAATCTATAAATAAAGAGACTTTTTGCTGCAGAATTTTACAATGAATGGTTTATTAGATATTGAATTAAATCGGGAATATTTTTAACATTGAAGCCTATGGGATTCGCCTGAATAAATTTGCTGAATTAAACCACCGAATGGCAGGGCATAGGGGAACCTTTCACTGCTGGTTTGTGTTCTCTGAATAGACGAAGCAGTGCTTTTTTATGGGGATTTCACTGCCCTCGAACAGGCACCGAACAGGCACCGTATGTGCAGGCAATTCGCCAGGATTTGGTGAATTGCCTGCTCTCTGGATAGCCGAATGGCCAGGAAAGGCAACCGAACGCTGATTTTCAGCGTTCGGTTACCTTTCTCAAGCAATTCGGATCTCTTTGGATAACCCTGCTGGTCTTTCAGTATATTCAGGGAGTCAGCTGACCTCATTTTTTATGCGGATAACATTGCTCAACCTAGACCTGACTAAGCGGAGCAACCCCAGCTCTTAACAGGGTCATATGGAAGATGGTGTCTTTTTTTTTAACAAGCAGTGTGTGAATATATATATATATGTACTTATTTGGGTTGTGTTGGAGGGCAAAATATTAGATACCTCCACGCAATAACCAATAAGGTTTAATATATATATATATATATATATATATATTCAGGTCCAGAAATATTGGGACATCGACACAATTCTAACATCTTTTGGCTCTATACACCACCACAATAGAGTTGGAATGAAACAAACACAATGTGCTTTAACTGCAGACTGTCAGCTTTAATTTGAGGGTATGTACATCCAACTCAGGTGAACGGTGTAGGACTTACAGCAGTTTGCAGATGTGCCTCCCACTTGTTAAGGGACCAAAGGTAATGGGACAATTGGCCTCTCAGCTGTTCCATGGCCAGGTGTGTGATATTCCCTCATTACCCCAATTACAATGTGCAGATAAAAGGCCCAGAGTTCATTTCAAGTGTGCTATTTGCATTTGGTATCTGTTGCTGTCAACTCTCAAGATGAGATCCAAAGAGCTGTCACTATCAGTGAAGCAAGCCATCATTAGGCTGAAGAAACAAAACAAACCCATCAGAGAGATAATAAGAACATTAGGCGTGGCCAAAACAACTGTCTGGAACATTCTCAAAAAGAAGAAATGCACCGGTGAGCTCAGCAACACCAAAAGACCCAGGAGACCACGGAAAACAACTGTGGTGGGTGACCGAATAATTCTTTCCCTGGTGAAGAAAACACCCTTCACAACAGTTGCCAGATCAAGAACACGCTCCAGGAGGTAGGTGTATGTGTGTCAAAGTCAACAATCAAGAGAAGACTTCACCTGAGTGAATACAGAGGGTTCACCCCATGATGTAAACCATTGGTGAGCCTCAAAAACAGGAAGGCCAGATTAGAGTTTGCCAAACAACACCTAACAAAGCCTTCACAGTTCTGGAACAAGATCCTATGGAAATATGAGACCAAGATCAACTTGTACCAGAGTGATGGGAAGAGAAGAGTATGGAGAAGGAAAGGAACTGCTCATGATCCTAAGCATACCACCTCATCAGTGAAGCATGGTGGTGGTAGTGTCATGGCGTGGGCATGTATGACTGCCAATGGAACTGGTTCTCTTGTATTTATTGATGATGTGACTGCTGACAAAAGCAGCAGGATGAATTCTGAAGTGTTTCGGGCAATATTATCTGCTCACATTCAGCCAAATGCTGCAGAACTCATTGGACGGCGCTTCACAGTGCAGATGGACAATGACCCAAAGCATACTGCAAAAGCAACCAAAGAGTATTTGAAGGGACAGAAGTGGAATGTTATGCAATGGCCAAGTCAATCACCTGACCTGAATCCCATTGAGCATGCATTTCACTTGCTGAAGACAAAACTGAAGGGGAAATGCCCCAAGAACAAGCAGGAACTGAAGACCGTTGCAGTAGAGGCCTGGCAGAGCATCACCAGGGATGAAACCCAGCGTCTGGTGATGTCTATGCGTTCCAGACTTCAGGCTGTGATTGACTGCAAAGGATTTGCAACCAAGTATTAAGAAGGGAAAGTTTGATTTATGATTATTATTCTGTCCCATTACCTTTTGGTCCCTTAACGAGGGGGAGGCACATCTGCAAACTGCTGTAAGTCCTACACTGTTCACCTGAGTTGGATGTACATACCCTCAAATTAAAGCTGACAGTCTGCAGTTAAAGCACATTGTGTTTGTTTCATTCTAACTCCATTGTGGTGGTGTATAGAGCCAAAGAAGTTAGAATTGTGTCAATGTCCCAATATTTCTGGACCTGACTGTATATACGGTATATCACTAAGAGAGAGGCACGAGCACACACACATATATATATTTATATGTGTATTTGCACTGGATGTATGAATATATATGTCATGTGTCTATGGTCTGTGTATGTATCTGCTCATACTCTAGATGTGCCAGTACTGTATATTCTGTCTGGGAGTGTTTGTGCATCAATTTACTAACATTACTATCTGCTGTCTGAGCGGTTGGAGCGTTTAATGGTATGAATCGCTGTGGAGATGTCTGAGTCACTCTGTTCTGTACATGGGTATGTTTACTAAAATATGAATCAGAACATGAAACACAGATCCAATCATAAAAATCCTGTTTATTCAGGGATGTATTAAAGCACTCTAGTGTATTAACAAAAGGGAGCTTTCAGCCTTTCAGCGCGATTTATCCCGCACTCAGAGCTTTACTCCTCTACTACTAGGTTTCGCAGCAGAAATAAGAGTAACATGGGTGGCACGTTTAGCACACATGCTATGGACAAAACAGATTTTGTGCTCATAGCGCTGCGCAGGTTAGCCTAGATTTTGTGAATTTTTCTGAAATTCAATTTTTTTTTATTTCAGGTTGATTTCTGACAAAATTATTTTTGGGGGGGCTTTAAAATATTATGTCAGAAAATATACATTATATAGTAATATTATTTTTACATTCTATTGTTATTTTTTCGAAGCTGCATTACTGAATTTATTATGATCACTACAAATCTTTATACACGTATATATGATCACTTTCATTATTACTTGTGCTTGTATGCCAGGGGTCAAGTCCTGCAGGAATGCAAAGGAACGCAGCTCCCTCACTATTTTAAGAGGAGGAACTTGGTTCCCTTTTGGCTGATATACTGGGAGGCTGCAATAACTTTCTATGTAGACACAGTTTTATAAAATGTCTATATTTAAGGGTATTTTTGGACTTCAGTACATTGGGAAGGCATGGGAATGACAATTTCTCGGTGTTTGCCAGAGGAATGGCATTCTCATGCATAAAGAAGCGCTGCAGCTGCTGCAGCACCCAATAATCTTTAAAACAGGAATGGACACAAATGTTCCCACACTTATTTTTTTAGGACTTAGCCCCTTCTGTATGCCAATAATGAGATTCGCACTTGAAAGTTTGCAAGATAAGGGATGCGATCTAGGGCAATATTCCAAGGTTGGTGTAAACTTAACCAGATATTGTAAACGTAACAACTCCATGGACTATGGGCTATATTCCTAAATTGTCGATAAGCTAACTACAGGAAACATTGCACATAACATCTCTTGTAGTAAATTTATCGATGGGAAACGCCATTACTTTCCTGCCACAAGCTGAGCTTGCGGCTCGGATGTAGCTGTTTCACTGTGCGAGGCTACTGTGCATTAATGTCTCTTATACTTATTATGGGAGACATTAATTGTAACCTCTGCGTGGAAGCGCAAGCTATTCCAAAGTAGTCTGCGCTACCACCCAGGAGAAGGCATTTAACTAAGAAATATCGGCTCCTAAAAGCTGGATTTAAATGATTTTGCAAATGCAAAATCATAAAACACACTGTCCTATCCCCCCAATTAAATTGCATACTCACCTCTCATCCCGTCATGAAAATGGCAGCGTGATCCTCAGCTTCTTCTCGCAGGGCGCAGAGTGAGACTGGAGCGAAATGAGAAGGTGAGTAACGGCAGTGGTATTGCTCATTTTATATGTGACACATGAACAATGCCATCGCTTTGGAACTAAAAATAAATAAATTTGTTTGTTTCTTTTCTTTTAGATTTTACCTTGTCATGTTTGGTATCAATGCAAAGGCCAGACTCTGACCTGTCCAATAACACTTCACTTGACCCTGTAAGGCGTAAAGATTAGAGACGCAGGGTTCTAAAGTCCCCCCCAGTGCTCTTCACTGCGGTGCGGTGGTTTAGGTTTTTTAATATAACAATTTGTAACAACGGAATGTGCCATCACCTCCACACTTGTTGGCAACATAAGAAATAAGATGGTGAGTTAGTGTGGCATCATTGTTCAATTTATAATTGAAAAGTGAAACATATTGCTGTGTTGGAAAAAAATTAAAAATATTTGGAATCATTGGAAAGTCCATGCTCTGGCCTTTCCATTGATACCTCCCATGACACTGTAGCTGCTATGCAGTTGGAGATACATGTGTCCAAATGCCCATCAATACAGACATAGTTATCCTTTCTCTGGGTCTATTCTGGGGCATGGGCCTGGAGCTGCTGCTCCAACAGCCTCTATGTTAATCCGGCCCTGAGCTTGGCGCTAATAAAAAACTTACTCCGGAACACGACGGTAAAATCGAGACGGTAAGGAAAATCTGCATGCATAGGTTTTCCTGCTTACCGTTTCCATTTTAAAGTCAACTATGAAATAGGGCCCTGTAATGGCTTTGGTAAGAACAACCATTTCTGTTTAAAGTTTCTATTTTACTCTATATTTAATCGTTAACTATGCATCCCATGCTTCAAATAAATGTTGTGATCACATTTCTTCAACAAAAACTGCTTGGTAGTGAAAGGGTTAATTCCAATATAGTTAAAGCGGGTGTCCATAAGGATATTTGTCTTTGTGAATAAACTTGCAGGGTTTTTCTTTTTAGTGTCAGTGAGTATTGGGAAAATTACCAGCAGTCTATTAACAGCTTCTAGATTGTAAATTATGGTAAAAAAGACATTAAATCGGACAAATAACCTAAAATCCGGATCATGGAATTTAATATAGTTATAACTTGGTTATTTTAGTCAATGATGTTGATTTCCTGTGTTAATAACTAATAAGCCCCTTTGATGGAATCGAATAACTGTCTGAATACAAATACAAGGCAAATGTTTGATTCAGAGGAGTGTGCTATATAGAGTTAGGACCATATTACATTCATAGCGTTAACGTTACCACTCCTGTGTGAACATTAACATTAGCCTTGGTAGCCGTAACACGGGCGGACCATATTGCAATCCGAACGCTAACGGGTTAAAAAACCCGTTAGCGATTCGGATCTTGCGCTTTTCAGCGCGAGGTTACTGTACTTTGCGTTCCCTATGCTTAATATGGGGAGCGCAAAGTGTTAATTAGCATTAGGATTACAAAGTCCTTACGCTAATTACCGTCCTGCTGCGGTTAACTCAAAAGTTAACCACGGCTAGGACCTGGTGCTAACAGATTATGCTTCTGTCAGCAACAGCTAAAAATCCCCACAAAAATCACATACTCACCGCTCATCCCGCGGCAAGAATGGCAGCTCCGTCCGCCTCTTCTGGCCTCCGGGAGCAAAGAGAGACTGGGGGAAAAAAGTCCCTCATTCTCTCTCTGCGAATCACTACTCCGACCTGTCAGATCTCACGAAGCGAGATCCTGCAGGTCATGTGACTGGCAGTGGAAGCCTCAATGGAGTCTTATGGACTCGAAGGAGGGGATGCTCGCGGCAGCGCTAGCCTAAGGCTTAGCGCAGCGTTATGGGGCAGGCTGCTGGAATAGCGCCTGCACTGTAATATCACGCTAAAACAGGGACGCTAAGGAGAAACTTACAGGCGCAGGTATTTCTCCTTGGCGTCCCCGCTTTAGTGGGCACATTCTATTATAGCCCTTAATGTATTACAAAATCCAGCTGCAATGGGCTACTTGAAAAGGAAATTTTATTTAAAATGTATATATAAAAGGAAGATCACAGTTGGGATTTCTCTACATTTTAAATGAACCCTGGAGATGTTTAAAATACATTAAATAAATAAAAAATGACACATTAGGTTATGTAAAGAGTTGCAGTGAGTTGTTATAAATGGTCCTGGGATAATTTTTAGACTTGAAATAGTTAATTTGCCATCCCTTTTTATTTAAAGTTTAGTAAGCATGCTGCATCGAACATACATCTGGCCGGATTAGGGAAATAAGAAATATCGCTGTTTTAATTTGTTATCAATTCAGTAGTAAAATCCTGAAATGTGATTATTCCGGAAGAAGGGACTTTTGATATGACTCATTCATTTAAAGCAGAGAGGCTTAGTTTCACTCCCCTCTTCCCCCTGTATCCCAAATGTGGGTCTGTCCTAACATAGCCCTCCCGGCTCCCCAACAGAAGTAAAACTCTGAACCACCTCTTGGAGATCCACATACTTTTCCCATGACATAGGAGGAATCACGGGTTGGGGGAAAGTCCTGGCCTGGATTATCGATGAGAAAAGGAAAAAGCACAGTACGGTGGGAAATAATAACACATAATAACATTTTATTTGCATTAATATATACTATAGTAAAAAAGGACGTAGCAATATATATCAAGGAGTCATAATAACTATTATATCTCACACAGCTCCAGGTGATTGTAGTCTCATTCTATATATCTATTTTATCCTCTCTGTCAGTATATTTGTGTTGTTTTTAATATCTTGCATTTTATTACTTTGTATTTCTATACACTGTAACAATTCAATATTCTTGAACCCAGGACATACTTGAAAACGAGAGAAATCATAATGTATCCTTCTGTTAAAATCCTTTATAAATAAATAAATACATTTATTAATCTATCTTTCTGTCTATAGAGAGGTTTGCACAAGCAGTAAATTGTACCTGCATCCCAGGACCAATTTAAAAATAGGAGAAACTATGCGCTAATGCTTTACATGAGCAAGATCCAAACAGCAGCAAGAAACACCTCACTGACGTTTCTCCTGCCGCTGTTTGGCTTTTTCACTTCTGGAATGCCAGTATTTTTCACTATTGCAACAACTGTTTTTTTTCTCTGTGTGTGCAACATCGCTAAACACTGGGGGCTACATTACACGTTAGCGCTCACTTGAGTGAGCTTTAATGTTAGCCCTGGTAGCCGCCGCATATTACAGTCCATACGCTAATGGGTTAAGAAACCCGTTAGTGTTTGGTACCTTGTGCTTTTCAGCGCGAGGTTACTGTACCTTGCGCTCCCTATACATAACATGGGGAGCACAAAGTGTTAATTAGCGTTATGATTACAAAGTGCTAACGCTGATTAACGTCCGGCTGCAGTTAACAAAAAGTTAACCACAGCCAGGACTTGGAGCTAACAGATTCCGCTGGTGCAGAATCGGTTAGCACCAGCCAAACCCCCCCAAAAAAATCCAGATACTCACCTCCTATCCCGCGACGAGGACCGCGACTCCATCCGCCTCCTCGGTCCAGCGGGAGCAAAGAGAGAGACTGGAGGGAAAAGTCCCCCAGTCTCCCCCTGCGGATCACTACACTGACCTGTCGGATCTCGCGAGGCGAGATCCGGCAGGTCATGTGTTGGCACTGTCTGCTTCAATGGAGTCCTATGGACTCCATCGAGTGGATGCTCGCGGCAGAGCTTAGCGCTGCCGCGCTCATCCTGGGGCTTAGCATCCTGTAACAATGCAGGCAGCTTTTTAAGCGCCTGCATTGGAATATCGTGCTAAAACGGGGACGGAAAGGAGAAACCTGCAGGTGCAAGTTTTTCTCCATTGCGCCCCCGTTTTAGCACGATCAGTGTAGCCCTGGCTTTCCGAATAACTTCCTTTTATCTATTGTTTCTAGTGGAACATTTTCTAGTTAAAGCAATAACTCCTATCACTCTGAATAGTCACTCGTCGGTAGACTTTAAAATATGAGGTCAATGTTACAGCTTACAGGGTTATTCAGAGAGAGGTGAAAACCAGGAGAATGACTGGAGAAGTGAAAATTCTAGATCAAAATAGCCAAACCAGAAAAATTCTCCCATTTCTCTCTCTCCAAATCGGCTATTTGGTCTAGACTGTTCATTCTCCTGGCAATTCTCCTGGTTTTCACCTCTCTCTGAATAACCCTGTATGATACCCTGGGGATAAAATGAATGTATCAATTCAATCTGTATACATAATATTTTGGGAACGCAGCAGAGACTCACACAGAAACTCTCACATTTTTACTACATTCAGCTCATTCCATTTAATTTGGATTTGATTTTCTACATTTTACAGATTCCCATAAAGAATAGACTAAAACACTGAGCACTGTGACATGTGTAATGCGTTGTTCCCTCAACAAGCACTCAAAGGGTTATGCAGACTAATGTTTTTTTCCCCTCTTCCTAAACATGGATTGAATGACTTGTGTGCTTTACATTTACTGCTGTGTGTGTGGCATTTGTGGCACAGGTGCAGTAACCACCCGAGATGAGGGATTGTTAGGTTTCTTAGGCTTTCTATAAGGTCATCACACTGACGCCTGCCAGGGCCGGCCCAAGACATTGTGCTGCCTGGAGCGAAGGATGAAATGCTGCCCCCAAAGAAAAAAAAAACACGCAGCGTGTATGAGCGTAGCAAAGTGCGCCACAGCAATAAAATTCAAACACTCATACACACCGTACATTAGAATTTTCTTGCTGTGGAGCTCTGTGATACAGTAATGTGAGGTGTATATAACTGAGCCCAGCGTCACATACCCAGCAGTGCCCAGCATCACATACCCAGCAGTGCCCACACATGGGTATATTGCCCCAGCTCACACATGGATATATTTGCCCCCAGGCTCACACATGGATATATTTGCCCCAGGCTCACTCGTGGATACATTTGCCCCCTGGCTCACACATGGATATATTTTCCCCCAGGCTCACTCATGGATATATTTGCCCCCAGGCTCACACATGGATATATTTGCCCCCAGGCTCACACATGGATATATTTGCCCCAGGCTCACACATGGATATATTTGCCCCCAGGCTCACACATGGATATATTTGCCCCCATGCTCACTCATGGATGTATTTGCCCCCAGGCTCACTCATGGATATATTTGCCCCAGGTTCACTCATAGATAGATTGCACCCAGGTTCACTCATGGATATATTTGCCCCCAGGCTTACCTCTGCCAGGCCCCTCCGACGGGCAGATCCTGCGGCCGCCGTGTTCCTTCCTTCAACGAGCGGCAGCCTCATGAGTATCTGCCGCTCGCCTGGGATCCACCCTCCAGCCTGCCGCGATCTCGCAAGATCACGTGATCTCGATCATGGCAGGCTGGAGGATGGATCTCAGGCGAGCGGCAAATACTCATGAGGATGCCACTTTGTTGAAGGAACGAACGTTGCGTGCCGCCCGTTCAATCTGCCGTCGCCGCATAAAAAAATAGTGCAGAGCGCAGCAGCGGCGTCAGTGGATGAAATTTGCCACCCCAAAATTTCTGCCGCCTGGCGCCGCTGCTCCGCTCTGCACCATTGTTGGGCCGGCCCTGACGCCTGCAGAATGCAGGCATATTCAGAGTTGTCAGTGACTGACCCTCTCGGTCATCATTATAAATGCTGTTCTTCTTTATACAGGACCAACAGTATCAGCACCGCTATGCAATATAAAATGGGGGAAGGAAAAAAACGAAAAATGTCAAAGATATCTGGGATGACAGAAGCAACACAGGTAGAGAACCCTGTTTGTTTTTTGTTTTTTTTGAGAAAGTATTTTACCAGGAAGGATACATTGAGATTTCTCTCGTTTTCAAGTATGTCCTGGGTGGCGAGTATGTACCGTTAGGGGTCTTGCCCAAGGACACTTACTGGAGAGGTGCTCTAGCCAGGATCAAACCTGTGTCTCCACAGACTCTCTCCACGGTTATAGAGCAGTGATGTTACCTGTACTCCACCCAGCCGGTATTATTGACGATTGGTTATCAGAAGAGAGTTTTCAGTAGCTGTAAACTACAGTACATATTTCCTTACATGTAATATATGCGCCTATACAGCTCCCTGGCTTCACTTTTTTTTCCGCTATACTTCACTATAGTTCTAGAATTAACAGGGTTATTCAAAGAGATCCGAATTGCTGGCGAAAGGTAACCGAACGCTGAAATTCATTGTACGGTTACCTTTCTTGGCCATTCGGCTATCCAGAGAGCAGGCAATTCGCCAAATCCTGGCAAATTGCCTGCACATACGGTGCCTGTTCGGTGCCTGTTCGAGGGCAGTGAAATCCCCATAGAGAAGCAATGCTTCGTCTATTCAGAGAACACAAAACAGCTGAGAAAGGTTGCCTAAATGCCTTGCCATTCGGTGGTTTCATTCGACAGGTTTATTCAGGAGAATCCCATAGGCTTCAATGTTAAAAATATTGCCGTTTTGGGGGCGTGGCCTGGAGCGGGATGAGAGCAGACGTGTAGGCTGATCTCTCCGTCCTGACGAGCTAAGAACCCGAGCTATACTGGAGCAGATTCCTTCCACATCGACTCCCATCACCGCCGATTACCTCCTGATGTCTCCCGCTAAGGTATCACGGGCGAAGGGGACCCTGGGCACGTCGGTGGCCCCGATCTTTCGCCCTCTCTCATCCAGGCCTACTCCTCAAGATGGCGGCCGCAACTCACCAGCAGCTTCCTCCGCGTGCTCTAGCCCCGGAGGGCCTCCTGAGGCGGTAACGAAGGGGGATGTACAACAGATCCTCGGCCGGCTGGTCGAGGTCCAGCAATTTTTAGCGGGGGAGCTGGACAGGTCGGCGCGGGCCATTCGAGCGGAGATCCATGCAGTAGGTGCCCAAACTTCCGCCTTGGAGGACGCGGTGACTGCACTGTCCAAAGGCCATAATACAGTGGTAGACAGGTCCAACGTATTGGCAGAGAGCATCCAGCACCTGGAACAGCAAGTGGAGGACCTTTCCAACAGGTCGAGGCACAATAACCTACGGCTCTGGAGGCTCCCGGAGTCGGTAACCTCTGCTGCCTTAGGGGGAATGGTAATGAAGATGCTACATACCCTGATGCCCAATTTTACCGCGGACCAACTATTACTGGACCGGGTGCACCTTGCCCTGAGAGCGAGGGCAGCCCCCCCCCGGCAGGCCCTAGAGACGTGATTTTCCGTTTCCACTACTTTACATCAATAGCAGCTGTGCTACGGGCTCTGCGTGACTCTCCCCTTATGTATCAGGATGCAGAGCTACAGGTCTTGGCACCTAACAAGACTTGGCACCTAACACGCTGGCCCGACGCCGTCCCTGGAAGCCCATCGCTGACCACTTGAGGAGCCATGGGGTCCGCTTTGCTTGGGGTTTTCCCCTAAAAATGTTGGCCTTCCACAATGGCACCACGACCATCTGCACCTCGTTGGCGGGGGCTCCCGCCTTTTTAGCCCAACTTGGCCTCCCAGCCTTGGAGTCACAAATACCAGATTCCTCCCTGCAGCTTTTGGAACCGGTGGAGGTGGAATGGGAGGTTATTCCCCCATCAGGCTCCCCTCGCCCTCCATCGTGAGGGGGGCATTTCTGTTGCATCGTGGATCCGGTTCCTGTTCACCCGGCTAATATCTCCCTGGTGACGATCTCCGTTCATGGGTGCCTTCATGGGTAACATAGATGGGTGCTGGGAACGGCGGGCCTGTGGTCACTTGGGAAGCTGTGCCCTGCTGAGGCGGAGGCTTTTCTGCCTTCCCCTCCCCACGGCACTAGCAGGGCTTTGCATACCGTTATGTTTTCTGTCAAGTTCATAGATTAATTGTTTGTTTTTCTGATCTGCGTATACATTATCTCGTCATATTTCTAGTTTTTGGGTTCTTTCTAAGTTCATATATATGCCGCTTCACGCGTCAACTAAGGAGGTAGCATGTGTGGATACCATGTCCTCCTTATCCGTCCCCCCTATCGAGGGACTACCCGGGACTCTATTGAGATTGTCTCGGGCTTTCCTTCTATGTCTTTCTCTGTTACTTTTTCTTCCCCCTTCTGTTTCTTCCTTTTTGTGTCTTGTTCTTATTCGTTTTGTATGTCTGCATGTTATCCTGTCTATGTTATATGTGAGTCTGGCACTGATGTGGGTTGAGAGCGCTGGAGTACAACGTCACCTCATTCCTAAGACCTATGATGCTACCTAGCAAGGTTACTGCCCTTTCGCTTAATGTGAAGGGCTTAAACTCCCCCCAGAAGAGGAGATTGTTATTTCGAGATCTTCGATGCAAACATGTTAACATAGCGTTTCTCCAGGAAACCAGACTGCCTCGGCAGGATTCGAACAGGCTGCGGGATCCCCGTTTCCCCCAAGTGTTTTCCTCCTGCGCTCTCAACAAACATAATGGAGTTGCTATCCTTATAAATAGAAATTGTCTTTTTACGAAACATGATGTATATACCGATCTAGCCGGACGTTATGTTATCCTATCTGGCACCCTTGGTCTGAGACCCATCACCTTAGTTAATGTTTATGCTCTGAACACGCCCGACAAGCTTTTCTGGGATGCCCTCCACGCTGACTTGGACAGGTGTGCCTCGGGGGAAGTTCTTTTGTGTGGGGACTTTAATGCGGTCCCCTGTCCCGCAATTGACCGGTCCCGCCCTGCCGCCGACCCTCCCCTGACAGTCGGCTCAAGACAGGACACCTTGTTCGGCTCTTTCCTGACCCAGAGGGTCTTGATCGACATTTGGCGGGTCTCCCATCCCTCCACTAAAGATTTTACCTTTTATTCTAATCCCCACGGGTCCTACTCCAGAATCGACAACATTCTTATCTCTCCCTCCCTCCTCCCATGGGTGACGACGGCTTCTGTCGGGGTTATCAGTTGGTCAGACCACGCGAAGGTGGTCCTGGAGCTTGGTCTCCCTGACTGCTCCCCGGTGTGGAACTGGCGGCTCGGCTCCCATACATTGCAGGATGCGGGGTTGGTCGAGGAGCTGGCGGTGGAGCTGGAGGCATACTTCTGAGACAATGTCGCTGAGGAGGTTTCCTTTTCCACCGTCTGGGCAGCACATAAAGCTGTACTGAGAGGGGAGATTATTAAAAAGGTTTCCTACCGCAAGCGCCTCAAGATGCAACGCGTATTAGAATTGCAGCACACGCTACAGGCGCAGGAATTAGATCATAAATCTGCGCCCTCACAGGAGGGTTTTGACCGCTTACAGGGAACCCGACATGCTCTGAACAGGTTGTTGCTCGACGATGTCGCTAGATCGATGACCTGGTCGAAGCGCAGATACTACGAATACGCTAACAAAATGGACACGCTGTTGGCGCAGCAGATACGCCCGTTTCCCCCGGTGACCCACATTACCTCCCTCAGAGACTCGGCTGGTAGACCGATCAAATCCCCACAAAATATTAAGCGAACCTTTACAGAATACTACTCCTCTCTTTATAATCACTCCCCTCTACACTCGCCTCCCACGACTTCCCACTTAGCTGATATCCATTCTTTTCTTTCCAGCGTTGACTTACCCAAACTTTCGTCGACACAAGGGGAAGCGCTTGCGAAGGACTTCTCTCTCGAGGAGATCTCAGAAGCTATAGCTTCACTAAAACCGAATAAGGCTCCCGGCCCAGACGGTTACACAGCCCGTTATTACAAAACATTCCTCCCAATACTTGGTCCCCACCTGGTTACTCTATTTAATGCGGTCAAGGGGAGCAGCCCTTTTCCATCTGACTCCCTGCTGGCGTCCCTGGTAGTTCTTCCTAAACCGGGTAAAAACCTCTCCGACCCATTGGGTTACCGCCCCATCTCCCTGTTGAACCTGGATGTCAAGATCTACGCCAAGGTGTTGGCTACCAGACTCAACCCGTTGTTACCGTCTATAGTACACCCTGACCAGGTGGGATTCATCCGGGGACGCCAGGCGTATGAGAACACCCGTAGGGCGGCGGGAGCGATGTGGCAACTGGAGAGGGAGGGTCAGCCTTCTTTGCTTTTGTCCCTGGACGCGGAGAAGGTGTTCGACCGTATCGAATGGCCCTTTCTCTTTGCCCTACTGGAACATATGTCCTTCCCTCCTGACTTCTGCTCCGCTGTCCAGGCCCTCTATCATAACCCTAGGGCTGATGTTTTTATACCCGGCTCTCAGGCATCCCCTTTCTCTATTCACAACGGTACCCGCCAGGGCTGTCCTCTCTCTCCCCTTCTGTTCGCTTTCACCCTAGAACCCCTACTGACACACATACGCTCTTCCCCAGACATCAAAGGCATAACGGTTCAGGACAACTCCTTTAAGGTATCCGCTTATGCGGACGATGTTCTGCTTACCCTGACTTCCCCAGAAGCTGATGGCCACTTCTGCATTATTGTCCCGTTTTTTGGCTGTCTCGGGGTATAAAGTTAATCTCGATAAATCGATTATCTTGCCTTTCCACCTCTCCCACACTGGGATCCAAAACTTGAGTGCTCAATTCGGGTTTAAGATAGTATCTACCTCAATCCCCTATTTGGGTATACACTTACCGAACAGGCATAAGGACATATACAAGGCTAATTACCCACCTTTATATGCTAAACTTCGACGGGAGATGGAGGCGTGGAGTGGGGAGTGCATTTCCTGGCTTGGACGCGTACATTGTATTAAAATGAATCTTTTGTCTTGCCTGCTATACCTGTTTCAGGCGCTTCCATCTCCCGTCGACCCAAGTGACCTCCGGTTTTTGCAGTCTCATATCGATGCATTTGTATGGAGGGGAGGGAGGCGTCGGGTGGCACGATCTACACTTTACCGCCCACGGGAATTGGGGGGCCTCTGACTTCCTAATCTACAATGGTACTTCCAGGCGGCGCAACTGTCCCAGGTGGTGACACGTCTGCGACCCAAGGAACCGGTACCCTGCCCTCCACTACATCACTCAATGGCAATATGGGATTCTCTCGCTGTCAGGCACGCTCACGTACCTGAGGGTGGACGAACGGTTAGCCCTAAGTGAAAACAGGAGCCTCGAGTACGTAGAAGAGAAACCAGTCCTTGTAGTGGCTGGGTTAACACAAATAATGAGGGCTGCCCTGTCTTCAGGCCAACACCAACCAAGGGTACGTAACGGCAGTGCCGGTAAAGCAAGATAGAGTCACAATGCGGTACCAGTCCTTATAGTGGCTGGGTTTCGCACAAACAGGAGGTGAACCTATAAGGCAGGGACACAAGGAGGACAGGAACCAGTCCTTAGAGTGGCTGGTGTAAACGCTGGTAAGCCAGGAACGTATATCAGAAAGCAATAGGGTATAGGCGAAAACAGAGTCGAGTAACAAGCCGGGTCAAGGGGTATAGAGGTACACAAGTCGAGAGAGATAGCCAGGTCATACACAGTAAGTCAAATAGAGTGAAATGAACGAGCACTTAAGGGTCAGACAGGCAAAACCACGAAAGGGCACTGAGGAATGGGAAAAGCAAGTTTAAATCTGGTGCCTTGCCTGCTGATTGGTCCTTCGCGGTCACATGGAGATTGGTGACGTCGCGCCGCCGGGAGGGCTAAATCCGGAACTGCCGGCGGCGCGCGCGCCTACTGCGCGCACACAGGACTCGGAGAGGACGCCGACCCCGGAGCCGGGAAGAAGGATGCCGGGTCGGCGGCCCGGCGGGATGCCGAGCCAGCGGCGCCCGCCGAGCCCTGACAGCACCCCCGCCTTGAGGAACGCCCACCGGGCGGCTGGGAGCCGGGCGATCGGGAAAACGACGATGAAAGGCGGAGACCAATCGAGGAGCATGAACGTCACGTGACGAAACCCATGTGCGATCCGCGGGGCCATAGCCAGTCCAATGAACCAAATACTGCAACCGATTGCGGACATAACGGGAATCCAAGATGGACTCAATTTCATACTCGGGAGTCCCATCAACCACCACAGGGGGAGGAGGGGAGTCAGGGCGAGTAAAACGGTTGCAGGAGAGCGGCTTCAATAAAGAGACATGAAAGGAGTTGGGAATACGCAAAGAGACAGGCAATTGTAGTGCGTATACTACGGGATTGATACATCGGAGTATTTTATACGGACCGATAAAACGAGGCGCGAATTTCATAGACGGGACCTTCAGACGAATGTGGCGTGTGCTGAGCCAAACCCTGTCACCCACATGGTACACTGGTGGAGGTCTGCGCCTCCGATCAGCCGCCCGCTTCTGGCTCAAGGAAGCGGATTCTAGATTCAACCTGGTCTTCTCCCAAATAACCCAGAGCTTATCTAGGTGTTCCTCCAGGGCAGGAATGTTCTGGGGGGAGAACGAGGATGGAAAAATAGTGGGATGCATACCCGTGACTATTTCGAAAGGAGAAAATTTTGTCGACTGTGATGTGGCGTTGTTATACGCAAATTCTGCCCATGGTAACAGAGTAACCCAATCATTCTGTGCGTCAGAAATAAAACACCTTAAATAAGTCTCAAGCGTTTGGTTGGTTCTTTCGGCTAAACCGTTCGTTTGCGGGTGATACGCGGACGAAAAGGACAGTTTGACGCCCAACTGGTGACAGAAGCCTCTCCAGAACTTAGAGATAAACTGAGAACCCCGATCCGAGACGAGAACATTAGGAACACCATGTAGTCTGAATATTTCTTTGGTGAAAATCTGTACTAGCTCGCTGGAGGAGGGGAGCTTCTTTAACGGAATAAAATGTGCCATTTTAGAGAAGCGATCGACAACCACAAAAATCACAGTATGACCAAGTGAAGGGGTTAGTTCCACTAGGAAGTCCATAGCTAAATGAGACCAAGGGCGCTCAGGGATTGGTAGGGGTTGGAGGAGGCCAGCAGGACAAAGGCGGGAGGATTTGGAACGGGTACAAACAAAACAGGTGGTTACGTAATCTTTTACATCCTTAGTAAGTGTCGGCCACCAAAGGTGCCGTTTAATCAAGTCAAGAGTTTTATTTACCCCAAAATGTCCAGCGAATTTGGATTCGTGAAAGAGCTGTAAAGCAGTGGGTACCTCTACAGAAGGAACGAATAGCTTATTCTGTGGTTTAGACGGGGGAGCCAGAGCCTGTTTAGAGAGTAAGAGGTTCCAGAAAGGAGACTCGACTCGTGTACTCAGAGAGGCTAAAATTTTCCTTTCGGGAACTATGGACACAGGTACAGACACTGGAGTTGCTAGGGGTTCATATTGTCTGGAGAGTGCGTCGGCCTTAACATTTTTAGACCCGGGTCTGTACGTAATGAGGAAGTCAAATCTGGTGAGAAAAAGGCCCATCGAGCTTGTCTAGGGTTCAACCTTTTAGCCTCGGACAGGTAAATCAAATTTTTGTGGTCAGTGAGAATGGAAAACGGACAGGTGGAGCCCTCCAAGAGATGGCGCCATTCTTTTAAGGCCAAAATAATGGCTAACAATTCCCTGTCCCCAATGTCGTAACGGGCCTCGGTAGGGGACAATTTCCTAGAATAAAAACCACAGGGTTGCATAGGCTTGTCATCAGCTGGACGTTGGGACAAGACGGCTCCTACCCCAGTTTCCGATGCGTCAACCTCTAAAACGAAGGGTCTATTGGGATCAGGGTGGTGTAGAATGGGAGCAGTGGAAAAGGCCTCCTTTAACCGTTCGAAAGCCTCCAGGGCACTGGAGGACCAATTCTGAGTGTCACCTCCCTTTCTCGTCAATGCTGTAATGGGTGCAATAATGGACGAAAAGCCCTTGATAAACCGTCTATAGTAATTAGAGAAGCCAATAAACCTTTGAATGGCCTTGAGGCCCTTGGAAGAGGCCAGTGACTGATGGCCTCCAGTTTTTTGGGATCCATCATGAAACCAGAGGAGGATATAACATAACCCAAAAACTGTACCTGTTGGACATCGAATAGGCATTTTTCTAGCTTGCAGTAGAGGCCGTTGGCCAAGAGCTTAGATAAGACGAGTCGTACATGTACGTGGTGGGTGTTCAGATCAGGGGAATGTATTAACACATCATCAAGGTAAACCACGACAAAACAAGGGGTGTACTCTCGTAACACATCATTAATAAACGCCTGAAACACTGCTGGAGCGTTACATAAACCGAAGGGCATAACCAAGTACTCGTAATGCCCTAACCTGGTGTTAAACGCAGTCTTCCACTCATCCCCGTGTTTGATTCTTATTAAATTGTACGCTCCTCTGAGATCCAGTTTCGAAAAGATTTTGGAATGTTTCAGGCGGTCAAACAGCTCGGGGATGAGTGGAATGGGGTAGGCATTTTTAACGGTGATCTTGTTCAACCCTCGAAAATCGATACAGGGTCTAAGATCACCCTCCTTTTTCTGCACAAAGAAAAACCCTGCCCCAGCGGGAGAGGAGGAAGGACGAATAAACCCTTTTTTAAGGGAATCTTTAATGTACTCCTCCAAGACCTTATGTTCTTTCACGGACAAAGGATAGGCAGCCCCTTTAGGAGGCATAGTACCAGGAAGAAGGTCGATGGTACAATCGTAAGAACGATGGGGGGGTAATCTATCGGCCTCTCTTTTGTCAAACACAGGTGCCAAGTCCGAGTAGGGGACAGGAATGGAAGTCGTCAGAGGAGGGGCCATGGGCAAATTCAAGACATTAATGGATAGTGGAATCTCAATACAAGAAGCCATACAATCATTATCCCACTTCGCGATCTGACGAGCTCGCCAGTCAATAACAGGGTTATGGCGGGTTAACCAGGGGTAACCCAGTACGATAGGATAGGAAGGGGACGAAATAGCATGGAAGAACATACTTTCTTTATGACACAGTCCTATCCCAACAGTAATATTACGAGATTCAAACAAAACAAAAGGGGTTTCGAGAGGTCTGCCATCGATGGCCTGTACAAGTAATGGGGTTTCTTTTTCAACCAGGGGTATGGCATGTTTGCGAGCAAAATTTATGTCAATAAAGTTATCGGCAGCACCAGAGTCTACTAAGGCATAGAGTTGTACCGGGTTACGGGAACTCTCCCAGGATAGAGTAACCGGAACCCGGAGTCTATTTTCCAGTTTGGGGGACGAAGGAAAAGCGCCTAAGAGCTGTCCCCTAGAGGCACTTAGGCATGAGAGTTTCCCGATGGAACCTGGGGGCGTTTGGAACAGCCCTTAAGGAAATGACCCCCAAACCACAGTACAGGCATAAACCCTCACGTCGTCTGCGTTGTTTTTCACTATCAGGGATCTTGGTGCTATCTAATTGCATGGGTTCGGGGGGAGAATGAGACTCGGGAAGCAAAGGTACAGAAAACCGGGGAGGCTGCCTAACCGGTGGTCTTTTAGACCTCTCCTTAGTAAGTCGACGATGGCGAAGGCGTTCATCGATAAAGGACAGGTAAGTAATCAAGTCTTCCAGGTCCCCTGGGAGATCTCTGGCCGCTATCTCATCTTGCAACTCATCGTTCAGGCCCTCAGAAAACACGGCTATCAAAGCCTCATTGTTCCAGTTCAATTCAGAAGCCAATGATCTAAACTCCAGAGCATATTCACCCAGTGATTTCGCACCCTGGCGCAAGCGTAACAAGGATTTTGCGGCATTGGTTTTACGCCCGGGAGGGTCAAACACCCTACGAAAGGCCGACATAAAGTCACGATAATTATAGACAATCGGTTTATCGGTATCCCAAAGAGGGTTAGCCCAACTCAACGCTTTGTCGGTAAGATGGTTGATGACAAAAGCGATTTTGGCACGATCTGTAGGGTAAGACCACGGGGTTAATTCGAAATGAATGGAAATCTGGTTCAGAAAACCTCGACAGGCGGTAGGATCGCCCCCATAACGTACTGGAGGTAGCAAGTTAGGGTACGAGGTGGCACAGAGAACGGTTCGGAAGGGAGAGGATTCACGGGAGGGGAAACCTCTACCTGGGTAGGGGCGGTACGGGTGAGCAGCGTTTGGAGGGCCTGGGCGAACTCATCAAGACGGTGATCTTGCTCCTCCAAACGGCTTTCTAGACCAGAGAATTGCTGAGCGGTCCCTGCAAGGTCCATGGCCCTTTCGTGATGTCAGGCACGCTCACGTACCTGAGGGTGGACGAACGGTTAGCCCTAAGTGAAAACAGGAGCCTCGAGTACGTAGAAGAGAAACCAGTCCTTGTAGTGGCTGGGTTAACACAAATAATGAGGGCTGCCCTGTCTTCAGGCCAACACCAACCAAGGGTACGTAACGGCAGTGCCGGTAAAGCAAGATAGAGTCACAATGCGGTACCAGTCCTTATAGTGGCTGGGTTTCGCACAAACAGGAGGTGAACCTATAAGGCAGGGACACAAGGAGGACAGGAACCAGTCCTTAGAGTGGCTGGTGTAAACGCTGGTAAGCCAGGAACGTATATCAGAAAGCAATAGGGTATAGGCGAAAACAGAGTCGAGTAACAAGCCGGGTCAAGGGGTATAGAGGTACACAAGTCGAGAGAGATAGCCAGGTCATACACAGTAAGTCAAATAGAGTGAAATGAACGAGCACTTAAGGTCAGACAGGCAAAACCACGAAAGGGCACTGAGGAATGGGAAAAGCAAGTTTAAATCTGGTGCCTTGCCTGCTGATTGGTCCTTCGCGGTCACATGGAGATTGGTGACGTCGCGCCGCCGGGAGGGCTAAATCCGGAACTGCCGGCGGCGCGCGCGCCTACTGCGCGCACACAGGACTCGGAGAGGACGCCGACCCCGGAGCCGGGAAGAAGGATGCCGGGTCGGCGGCCCGGCGGGACGCCGAGCCGGCGGCCCTCGCCGAGCCCTGACACTCGCCTCCTCCAAAAAGCTGCGCCAAGTTACATCTTCCATGCTCCCTCTATGGAGAAATCCACAGTTCCCACCGTTGTCAAGGGGGGCATCCTGCGGCTCAGAGACCTGCGAGATCATACTGGATTGTATTCCTTCGACTCCATGTCAGCCCGCTCCCAGCTGCTCCTGCGGGACTCCTTCCGCTACATACAGCTCCATCATTTCGCCTCTACCATCGAAAATAAAACGTCTGGCTCCTCTCCTCTCACTTTCTTCGAACGTTTATGCTTGTCCGGAGACCCACCCGAGGTCTTATTTCTAGACTCTATGCCCATCTGGCAAGCACACCCTCCTTGCCTACTATCACTTACATGGTCGCATGGGAAAGGGATCTTGGATCGACGCTCAAAGGTGATGAATGGTTGGACATCTGGGAGGCAGCACGGAAAGTATCCATATGTACGACCTTACAAGAGCAGGGGCTAAAGACTATGACGAGGTGGTACACTACCCCTGTGCTCCATAAAGTGAATGCTGCGATTCCCAACGACTGCTGGAGGGGATGTGGAGAAAGGGGCACTCAGGCCCATATGTGGTGGTCCTGCCCTGCGATTTCCAAATATTGGGACACAGTACAAGCTCTGTTAGAACAGATCTTCGGACCCGGAGTGCCAAAAGACCCCTGGACATACCTATTCGCCAATCCGATACCGGACTTTACCATGCACCACACCCGTCTCCTCTCCAAAATTCTACTAGCAGCACGGAAAGCGGTGGCTGAGTCCTGGAGATCTCCGAGGCTCCCTCCACAGAGACGTATATTGCAGATCATGGACCATATTCAATTGATGGACGAACTCTCGGCAAAACTGCATCATACATTGCCGGCGTACCGGAAAGTCTGGGATATTTGGGACGCCTTTGGGGTGTAACGGACTCCTAGGAATGATTAGTTTGAAAACCTTCTGATCTAACCCCAGCATATCATCGGCTCCTTTAGTGCCTTTGTTTGTTAGTATGTCTGTGTTTAGTGTTGTCCAGTACTGTCGTTGTCTTTGTGTAGTTTGTCCCCTCCCCCTCCTAGTGTGTCATTCACCTTTGATATATCTTTTCTCATTTTCTCCTTTCACTCTACTGCTCTAAGCAATACGTTATGCTTATGTGTTATTAAACGATTGGGTCGGGAGTAGATCTTCACTCATTCAGATTTTGTATTGCGGTTTATATGATCTGCCCTGACTTCTATAAATAAAGTCTTTAAAAAAAAATATTCCCGTTTTAATTCAATATCTAATAAACTGTTCATTATAATATTCTGCAGTAAAAAGTCTCTTTATGTTTAGATTTTTTAGGATCTTTTAGGCATTTTTCGGGATTTTTTTGCGAATTTTTTTCGTTTTTTTTTACATCGTTTTATCTTTTTCTTTTAATTATCATTCATTGGATCTTATATGTAAATTTCAGACATTTTCGTTCTGTAGATTCTTTGCAAACAGCGTTTCACTTTTCAAACATTCAAGCGTACTGTTTTTTTTTTAACTCCATTCGTCTGTGGTGTCAGGTTTTTCCGGCGGCTGCTCTGCGCTCTGATCGGTGGCTGCTCGGGATTTTCCGGCGTGTTCAGGGGGTTAATCCAGATGTTTTTGTGGGTTTCGGTGAGCGGTCGTCTGGTTTTGCAGTGAGTTTACGGCGGCTTTTCCCTGCATTACGACGGCCCTGTGGTACTTGCTGAATACGCCGCAGGGTCGCCGAAATAGGATCGCTGAATTGCACCGAATTGAAGAGAACGAAAAGTCACCGAACATGTGGTGACTTTTCGATTCTCTTTGAATAACCCTGTAAAGCTACCAGTGGGTTAATATATTGTTGCATTTTAAAAAAAAACACATCTTCCTTCTCCACCCCATCCCCATCCCCTAGAAGCCTCCTATTTTTGTAAGGGTTACATCATCCCATGACCCTTTTTTTTAGGAATAGCCATGCCCTTACAAGGGGACGGAAGAAGAACAAGTAATATTTATTTTCCGGAGAAGTGTGTGTAATTAGTGCATGCCACAATACTTTCCACTCCGCCTGCTCTACACATCCGCCCATTAGGCCTGAAACATGAGAAGAAAAAAAATCTCAGGAATGTTGACGGGTCTGCACGTGAAATAAACAAACTATATTCTTCAAGAGGATTTGAATCTAGATTTTTTTTCTTAGGGGCCCACCTGAAGAGTAAATATGAATAACAAATAATAAGGTTCTTTTACATGGTGGAGGATGGGATACCACATGAATAAAAAGAATGAAAAAAAGCCGAACAGTGAACTCTACCCAGTGCAGTTAATCAAGAGCATATTTTACAATTGTATGGATTCAACAAATTCTACAAACAAGTACTGGAATGAGTATAACCCTTTGTGAAGTATGTCTACATCACATCATTCCATATATGTGAACAGAAATCACCCAGAAGTATACTGAGGTACAGAATACTAATATTGTCCTGCACGCCCCCTTAGAGATTACCTTTTTGCACCTTGATGGGAACAACATACACAAAAAATGGACGATAGTGTGATATCACGTTCACCTTTAGGGCTCTAAACCTTTAGGGCGGTAAACGCGTGAATTTTTGTGCCAAGCGTCAAACGTTAACGCGCATAAATCAACGCTGGTATTTTACAATCCTCGCACATTTTTTCATCCGTCAAAAAATAATGCGCGTAAAACGGACGCGCAAAAACGCGCGCGCAGTAACGTTGCGTGTAGAAATCAGTGTGCGGACTGTTTTTTTCATGCATTTCAGCCAATCAGAATTAAGAACCTTAATTGTCTCACGTTAAGTTTTTGCGCCTGTCAAAGTCAATCTGCGCATATATGCTGTATCAGAAAAAAACAAACACGCACAACTTCTCAAATTTATTGGTTTGGTATGTGTAGAATGTGTAACTATACTTTGCTGCATTTTTTTTTTTTGGGCTGGTGTATTTGGGTTCGGCCAGGTCCGTCAGATTTGCCTTTAACACCAGCTTTTAGGAGTCGCTAAAATTATGTGCGCAAAGGCTATGCGTTACAAACTGCACATAGATTGTGCGCTGGTACGCAGATGGTATTACAAATGCATTTGCGCTCACAATGTTAAGTAAGCCAGGAAAGAGTGGTTCTCCTCTTATTTTGGCAAGCTTCAGGTGGGTTCTTCAAATAGGAGGCCAAAAGAAACGATAAATATGGTGCACCATGTACAGAAGCTATAACTAAATTCGCATTGTAGGAATGATTTCCTACTTCAACAGTTAAGTTAAGACCATTTCCCAGACTCATTGAGAACCACTTGAGCATCTTATTCCGAATGATGCCTATATCCTCGATTTGTTGGACAGAAGACTCATTCTGGAACCAAAGTATATAAACAATTTTTTTTTTTTTTACAAATTGGCATAAATACACTATGGGTTGGGCTGGGACAGTCTTCTATCAGGCCAAATGAACTCCTCTCTCTCCAGATGCCTGAAGGATCCATTTCTGCCAGCACATTATGCTGCTGGCACTGGAGAGATTTCTCTGGCATTGCAGTGGTTACCGTACTGCCGCTGTAGCTCCATAGCAGAGCTTCCTCTACGAAGTCACTGGGGAGCTACATGGAGGCGTTGTAAACTCCAGCATGAAGACAAAGCTGCGAGAGGCTGGGGAGTACAGGGAGTCTGTCTATCTGTTCATTTATCCGGTGTATCTGGTTTTCTATTTGTCTTTCAGGTTAGTTAACCCCTTCATTGCTGAACCATTTCACCTCTGTTTGCTGAGCTCATGTTGACCATTTTGTGCTCATCATCTGACCCTTCACTATTGTGATTGTGTATGCCAGTGGAGGCTCCTCCATTGTGGTAGCAGGGGCAGCATCCCACCAGTTTTGGAGTTTAAAAAAATTATTTAAAGTAATGATAAAAAAAATAAAAATTTGTATTTAACTTGGAGGTTATTTTTTCTCGGGAGGGGCAAAGGGTATCTTTTAAAAAAAACTAACTCCTGGCAGCAGTACAGTAGCAGTTTAGCTTGCACATATGAACGTTTTTTTCTTCTGTCCCTGAGAGCATTTCACACCTGCTCTGTTCCTCTCTACCAGAGGGTTCAGCCATTAAATTTCCATAAGGTCACCTTAGAAAAATGTCCGCTCATTATGACCAATTTTACCAATGGTTCATTGCCAAACAGAGGGTGGAATTAGACTGACAAAGTAGGAAGAGCAGCGAGGGACCTCCCACAAAGCAGCAGACAACATGGAGGACTGTGAGAAGCAAGCAGTGAGCCGGTGAGTAGTGAATGGTACTGATAGGGAATCCAGTGCTAGTGTTTAAAGGCCTGGATTCCCCACTATGCTCAGCCATTAGGTGAGGGCATACAAAGTGGGGGCTCAAAATAGTGAGGGCTGACTTCAATGGGAAACCAGCAGCATCACCAGCAGAAACACCAGTTGCTGCGTGGAACAGATGAGCAGATACAGATACCCTCTGCACCACATCAGAAAAATTGACAGCGTCTGTATCTCATCGTCTGCAGTGATCGGGCTAAAAAATATAGATAAACACAGGATATACAAGAAAGCTAGGCAGACAGATAGATAGATGATAGACAACAGAAATAGACAGAATATCGTTTAGCAGACTCTAACACACTCCTAGTACACCTGTTATGTCCATGTTATAGGAAATCTCATTTGATAGGGAATCACTCCCTATGTATGTGTTGGCAGCATTTTGCTAAGACATAAATAGTAAATCTTAGTGCCATTCCCTGTTAAAAAATAATTGACACTCAACATGGCTACTACAGGTTCACGTTAAAGAACTAGTCTAGTAGTGTTGTGATGGGGAAGGTGGTGCATAGTGTTGCTGCCACTCGTTCTTCAATGGCATGTCAAGGGAACTGAACTCATGCCTCTTGCCTGATTACGATTTTGATGACTGGGGGCCACTATGATGCATCCTTACCACCAGAGCTCATCCCGTGTATCCGATTGCTTGTGTAAATTGACTGGTAGACTGAGATCGACCTTTTGGTCAACTCTACTCTAAATGATAATGTGCAGCTGTGACTTGTGAAGGTGCAGGGAGTGTTTGCCATTTGGGAAGATAAACAAGTTTCTGAAATTTTGATTTGTGTATGTGAAGCACAATTCTTGAGAAAAGCCTTTTATTTATGCATAGCAGATGGGAAATTATCTCATCTTTTGAGAAGGGAGTTTCTTCCGCCCTATTTTGTTAAACCAGATGGTCTTACCCCTTTTATTCCCCATTGACTTGTTCTTATATCCTACAGGACGAGATCTTATGCTTTTTAATCCATTTTGCATTTGCTGGTAAGATTATCCTTTTAACAACAAGTGGGACATCATTTTCATTCTTCTCTCTTTCTAACAACTTTTTATTTCTGTGAGGCTAGATTCCGAATCACATGTAAACATTTATTTATTTATAAATTATTTTATCAGAAAGGATACATTGAGATTTCTCTCGTTTTTAAGTATGTCCCGTAGTGCTTTACGACGGGGGAGAACAAACAGGAGACGTACATGATAAATGAGGAAAAAGACAACTCTGCCCGTAGGATAACCAAAGCTCTGATAAACTTACCAGAGCCATTAAAAGGGACACTCTACTCATCCAGTCCACTTAATTGTGTTAAAGTGATCAGGATGTGTAGAGTCTTCCCCCTTCTGTCCCTCACTCCCTGCTCCCCGGATATGGAAAAAACGCTTGGTGAAATGGAAGAGTTTCCTCCACTCAACCCAGCATCATCAGGAGTCAGAATTTTGAAATTCCCAGCTGCCGATCACTAGTGACGTTAGCATGCAGAGATCGTGACGACATCATCTTCTCTGAGACCATCTACTGTAGCGTGCATTCTCAGAAAGACAGCCAATGGATCGGTTCTGCAGATGGGCATGAAGCCCAGATCCATCGTTCAGCGCATGAGCTTCGAAACCTGCGTACATAGCGATTTTTGGATCCTATGTCACGCAATTTGCTTAACAAAAATTGTGCAGCAAAGCAGCAAGGCCTTCTGGGTTTGTAAGCCCCTGAGCTGAAAAATCCTTCAAAATCCTTACCCTGACCTACAAAGCTCTCACTAACTCAGCTCCCCACTACCTGTCCTCACTAATCACCAAATACACCCCAGCCCGCTCCCTAAGGTCAAACAGTGACCTGCGCCTAGCTTCTCCCCGCATCACCTCTTCCCATGATAGACTGCAGGATTTCTCACGCGCAGCCCCCATCCTCCGGAACGCTCTCCCTCATACTATCAGACTTTCCCCTAGTTTCTCTTCCTTTAAACGCTCCTTTAAGACATTCCTATTCAGGGAAGCCTACCACCCGACTCACTGACGCAACCAGTCCATCACTCTCACCTTGCAGTCCATCCTTCCCACCTTGCAGTCCATCACTCCCACCTTGCAGTCCATCACTCTCACCTAGCAGTCCTCTCCTCCTGTTTCCACCCCCAACCCTTCGAGATTGTGAGCTCCCACGGGAATAGGGCTCTTGTTTCCTCCTGTACCGGATTGTCAATTGTTGCTCAATGTATTGTAACCCTGTCTATTGTACAGCGCTGCGGAATATGCTGGTGTTATATAAATAAATAATAATAATAAAAGAGGTGCTGCACGCATCGAGGGACAAAAGGTGAGTAAAATCATCTAAAATAAAATTTAAAAAAATAATTGGGCAGATGCTGTCAGCAACATCTGCCCAGTTATTTATCAGCAAAGAAAGGTGAGCTCTATCTCTTTAGCCCCTTAAGGACCAATGACGGAACTGTTCCATCATAAATGCTTGGAATTTAAAGACCCTTGGTCCTTAAGTGGTAAAGTCTATAGAGTTTGGAGGTTTCTAGAGTTTACACCTGACTTGGAGTCTCTCTAGCCCCTGCTATTTCTATGCTGTTCTCTGGTCTCATTGTCTCAATCCCCCTATATAACCATACCTTTCTGAATCTTTGATATCAGCAGAACAAATGGGGAGGCAATATTTCAATATTCCAGAAACTAAAATCCTGAAAGTATTCTGTTCTCCCTCTCGGATGTGTTTGGTTACATAACAGCTGCTTCATCTACTCTTTTTGACACAGCTGCTTCATCTACTCTTTTTTAAATATGATACAGTGTCTACAGCAAAATCATCGCTGAATGAAGCTTTGCAACCTGTGCCCTATCTTTGTTTTAGATATTAAAACATGACAGAAAGAACAAAATAAAGTTTCTTACAGATAAAGCTTTTGTCAGATGTAGTAACAAAGGAATATTCCTGTAACCACCAGGCTAAAGATGACATTCTACTGCACTCAATGGCAGCTAGATGAATTGTCAGGAGACCAGGTGTGGAACCATAGATACGTTTTAACACTCCATGCATAAAAACAGTGACGTATTGAGCAAAATTATGGATTGTATTGAAAATTATGCAGGTATTCCAGTAGGTATGATCTGTTTAGATTTTTGCTACAGCACTTGACTTGGTGCCACACAAACGGCATGTTTTGGACAGGTCAGTGTGTGCGTGGCAATCAGGCTGTCCCTTGCATTTCTGCACTGGGGACATATGTCTGCTTACTGGGGACAACATAGAGTGACATTAGAGAAGGGCAGGCAGCTTCCCCTAGCACAATGTTCTGCTCAGTAACCAACTGTGAGGCATGGTAATCTAATCCTATGCCTGCCACCATCCTGGAATCGTGCCAAAGGCACCCAAGTAGACATGCTATTTAATAGCAAAGCACATGGAGCTGTGTTGGCCACCAGGTGCCCCTTTTGCCACCTTGCCCTGTGTACCACTTCCCTAGGGCCAACCAGTCAAAATGCAAAGAGTTGTTAAAAGGTACTCACATACTCAAGTTTGATGCAAAAGGTAAATAGGATTTTTCTGGGTCCTGTTCTCCTGGATCCACTCATTTTAAACATATATATTTGTGATCTTGTGATGTGTATTGAAAGTCATGTGTCTGTTGATAATATAATAGTAGGTTAGGTTACACAGACTGAACATTATGTAAGACCTCTATTATGATTTGTATAAACTAGAGTCAGTGAGCCAGTAACAGACGAGATTAAATATAGATAAGGGTTAAAAAATAAGCCAACCTATAAACTAAAGAGGATTGCGTTGGGAGTGGCGGTGAATGAGAGGGATCTGGATTTACTTTTAGACAATAAACAAGGCAATAGTGCAAGACAATGGTTGCAAAAGCCAAAAAAGTCTTGTCGAGAAAACCCCTGGACAATAAGAAAGAGGATCATGACGGCTGGCCTGGGCCTTGCACTCAGGCTGGAGTCAGACGAGTGGTAGTAAGAGTGTTAGGAACGTCCGTGAGAGTGGATGTTCCTTCCACTTGACACCCGTCTGGCCGCGTCGCTGAGTGCAGTTAGTGCGCCAGCACTGCAAGGCACGGTCCTCCTATGGGCGATCGTGCTTTGCAGCCCCGTCAATGTGCATCCTAGTGCTTTGACGGGGAGGCCTGCTGTGCGGACGCATCAAGGCCACTGTTGCGCTCGCAATATGTGCGCACCCAACAGCGTGTGGCAAGCCCCATCGCAGTGTCATAACGTAGAGCACATAGTGCGCTCGTCTGACCCCAGCCTCAGCTGCCAGTAAAATTTCACTGGTGGTGAACCTAAGGTCTTATAAGAAAAGGGTGTTAACCTTACCATTTTTCATTGCCAAGAAATCTGTCAGATCCTGTTGCAGTTCACGCATGCCCACACTGGTTCTGTGATGGATGTTGAATGTCTTTTCACTTTTGTCTTTCAGATTCAGTGTAGCAGCTCAGGGACCCTATCCAGAGAAAATAATAAATGTTTATAGGTCGCCGTCATGGTGGGTGTCGGTGAGACGTGTCCTGCCAAGGAACACGATCAGAAGCAGGGCAACAAGCTCCTGGAAGTGAAGATGTGGAAACTATCATTGGTTCAAGTAGGATCAGTGCCGACAGTTGATATGACGATACCAAGAACAAAGTTGGTTTATATTCGGTTTGGTTGTTTATTAATCTGTAAATAAAGAGCTGCGGCCAATGCCTTTTAGCCCATACACAGATGTCAGTGCCATAATTGATTAAAGCAGTGGTTTCCAATCCTGATCCCTACCACTAACAAGCCAGGATTTCTGGGTATCTGAAGCACAGGTGATGTGATTTGCTGCTCAGTGATTGCAGGATTCAGTCTGCATTTCCCCAAGGTGATCCTTAAAACCTGGCCTGTTAGGGGGTACTTGAGAACCAGGATTGGGAAACACTGAATTAAAGGGTTGGTGGTCATGGGGTAGGCATTGGGCTTTAAGGCTATAAGACTTAAGCAGTCATGTATAAAAAAGTGCTGTTGGGTGGGTCAAAAAAATAATAATAAGAGTGGGTGCCTAAAGGTGTTGAAAAGTAATCCGTCCATTTTTTCCTCATATTATTATATATTATTATAACAATGACACTATCTAACCCATGTGCCAATGCTACTTTTATTCAATCCTTGGTTTTGCTTTTCTGAATCACTATGTCAGGTATAATCTCACTACTTTATGCCCTTTAATAGAGGATTCTGGGCAACTGAGATTATCTTGGCAAAGTCAGAAATAAAGTTACTATTTGTTGTTAATCTGACTGCAATGTTAAAAAAAAATACGTTATTTCTCTCCAAGACAAGCAGGAATTGGAATGTAAATTTTAGGACATCTGGGAACCATATATAAACACCATCCTAGTAGAAAATCCTAACAAAATACACAAAATGTTTCTAATATACACCAGAGATAGAATTTACAAAACCACAGTCTGCAACTTTGTACGAACAATCTATGCGCTTATTTGCGAGAAAAGAAGGGTGATGCATGACAATGACTGGGAAATATCAACACAGGAGCTGACAGACATGCAAGGAGCCAAATCGATATTATTATTATTAGAAGCCATATAAGAAGAGCCACATAATGTTTAAAGATGGACAGTATGAGAAGTTATTTTATTGGTGGTTTGGGCAAGCTGATATTTAGCAAAACCGAGCTTCATCAAAGGGATTTTTATTTGGCATTGGGATAGGAGACAATTATATGCTTTTCTCAGAGCACTAGCAAGTCCATGTAGTTACTACAAACTATGGGCTCTACTCCATAGTTGGTGCTAACTTAACCAGAGCTGTTGTAAATTTACTAGAGCCATTATAGGGCTCTATTCCCCATTGAATGCTAACATTAGCGTTCAGATGAGTAAGTGTTAATGCGAGGATAAATGAGTTTAAGCACGCCCCCATTTACATTCCTGATGCTAAACCTGTGAAAAATCGCATCAGTGATTGCACTAGCTTCCGCAAGATTTATGTACTTTGCACATCATATATTTAACACGGGAGCACAATCAGTAATTAGAGTTAGGATTACAAACTGGTAACACTAATTACCCCACCGATGTGCAAACCAAATATTTAGTGACAGCTAAAAGCTGGTGCTAACTGATTCCACTTTTGCGAAATCATTTAGCACTCCCTAAACCCCCCCAATAAATCCAATACTCATCTCTTATCCCGCGGCGAGAACGATTGTCCTTTCCACTGCTTCTTGATGCCGGGAGCAGAGTGAGACTGGGGACAAATAGTTCCCAGTCTTCTTCCATGATCAGAGTGAGATAGTAACCCCCTGGACCTTTAGGGAAGCCGAACATGACTGCTGGCCTGTGCTGAAGAGTCAGGTCCACTTCTCCCTTCCCACAATGCTTCTGCATTGTCACTCCTGTGCTCATTTTAGCGAGTTATACTCTGATCTGCTCCTGCAACTACTGTGTACCAGACCTCCTGCTTTGCCTACTGACTATCGCTCTCTACTAGCCCTTAACTACAGGATGCCGCCTGACAACACTCTCTGGATAACCCATTTGTACCACGCTTCGATTCCCCCTGTGTCTGTCTAGTACTCCAATGTATCTCTGTCTATCCCCCTGTTTGTCCCTGGACACTGGGCTCAAACCTCCTAACCCTGAACCTGGGTCCCACAATGGCACACGCCGGGTGCCACCCTGACAAATGCTCTTGCACTTACCAGGTATATGTAGGTGTGTGAAAGGTAGGGACTTACCTCTTGGTTCCAGTCAGCTTAAGTGTGACTATTTGTCCCCAGTCTCACTCTGCTCCTGGTGGGTGGAAGGGGTGGATCAGGCCACCGTTCGTGCCACGGGATGAGAGGTGAGTATCTGATTTTTCTGGGGGGTTTACAGTTGGTGATAACTGATTCCTCTTCTGCGGAATCAGCACCAGCTTCTAGCTGTGGTTAACTTTTTAGTTATCTGCAGCGGTGCGGTAATTAGCAATAGGAATTTGTAATCCTAATGCTAATTAACTCTTTGCGTCCCCATCTGTTAAGCATAGGGAGCACAAAGCACAGTAAGCTCGTGGGTGCACCATTTTACAATCCGAACATAAACGGGTTATAAAAGCCATTAGTGATTCGGATCTTGCCCTTTTCAGCGCGAGCTTACTGTACTTTGCGCTCCTTATGCTTAAAATGGGGAGCGCAAAGTGTTAATTAGAGTTAGGATTACAAATGTTAACAACAGCTAGGACCTGGGGCTAACGGATCCCACTTCTGCAGAATCAGTCAGCACCAGCTAAACAACACAGTAAAAATCAGATACTCACCTCTCATCCTGCAGCGAGAACGGCGGCTCTATCTGCTTCTTCTTGCTGCCGAGAGCAGAGAGAGACTGGGGGAAAAAGTTCCCCAGTCTCCCTTTGCGATCACTCCGCCGACCTGACGGATATCGCGAGGCGAGATCCTGCAGGGCATGTGACCTGACAGCAGAAGCCTCGATGGAGTCCTATGGACTTCATGGAGGGGATGCTCGCGGTGGTGCTTAGCGCTGCTGCTAGCATCCCGAAGCTTAGCAAAACGTTACAGTGCAGGCTGCTGGATTAGCGCCTGCACCATAATATCACGCTAAACCGCTAAGGAGAAACCTGCAGGAGCCCATGGAACCCAGCGTGCCCCAACTGCGAGCTCTGGGGGAGCACCTGTTTGCTGGGTGAAACAGGAACCATGGATGAACCCATATGGACACTGATAACTATTTGTTCCTAGTCTCCCACTACTTGCAGAGATTGTGCTGCCCTCTACAGCATAGGATGAGAGGAAGAGTATGGGATATATTAAGGGGTTTATTAAGTGTGTTAAGTGATTTTGCAAAAACAAAATCACATAACACCAGTTCCTGGGAGTCGGTATTTCTGTCTAAGTTGTGTGGAGTTTCCCACTCCTTCTTGCCAACACGGGTGTCTCCATGCAGCCGGGATATTTAATTTCCCATCTGCCGGGCACCAGATTGGTCACTGTTGATGTCAGTGCGCTCCATGTGCTACATCACTCTCTCTCAGACTGCCTGTGATAGCGAATGTCTGAGATTGGCAGCCAGTGACTCAGTTCTGCGCATGCATGCGCATCTCCGATCCATCGTTCTTTGCAGGCACTACAGAAGTTGCATACAGAAAGTTTGCATGTTCCAAGCGATGCGCAATTTACGTACCCTATGCAGCATAATTTGGGTAGGTATGCAAATAGCATAAAACTGCAAGGACTTCCAGATTTGTGAAGCTGAGCTGAGCTGAGCTGACGGGGATAGGCAGCACACACCGTGGGAGATAAGATGAGTACTTACTGAAAAAATAAAGAATAAAGAAAAAATGATTGGGCAGGTGCTTTCAGCAGTATCTACCCAATTATTTAAGGGCAAAAAAGTGAGGTGTATTTTTTATTAGCGTGTTCATTTAATGTCTCTTGATGAAGTGTCCCATTAGCGGTTTGAGCGTAGTCGAGCACCAGGTCGGATGCAGGACCACATATTGGACAAGAAGGAGAATGAAGACACAAAGGCAGCAGAATAGCTGGTGATTGGCTAGGCTCACCTTGGCATTTTCTAGAATGGCAAATGTGGCTTACAGTAGCCATTATGTCACAGTAGACTTGCTGGCCTCCTTTCATTTAGCTACAAACTAGCAGTCACACGGCATTATTAAACTCTACCGTAATGATTATTGCACGTGACCCCACAATGCTAAGAATGCAAAATGTTACAGGGCATACATAACTGACGCTTATTACATCAATGCCTGACACATTTCATTGTATTTCAGTACAAAGCACAGATGAATCTTCTAAAATCTGTTTCGGAGAAAGACAGAAAGAGGAAAACGGAAATGTTTCAATGTAGTGTTTCATAGCAACAATAATAGCCAAAAAAATGGATTCCCATCAACTGTATGTAAAGTGAGTGAGCTTGTTTCATTTCAACTCTCCAGATGCAACTTCAATTTTCCTAATCTCTAGCACAGATCTCATTCTAACATGCTCAAAGTATTCAATCTGTGGAAAAGCACGAGATGACAATAGAAACACAACATAAAGGTTTAAAAACATAAATTGTGGGTTGACTGTGGACTTGCAACGGTTTGGCCGGCGTTTCTAGGATTAGCATTCCATATATCTGTAATTTTTTGCACATATTTCACATTTTCCACTTGACATTGTTGTCTTTAACTGGATTGAAGAAAGATCCAGTAGAGAATAAAGGGTCACACTTATGACCCCCCCCTTCCTTATAATCAGTGGTTCCCTACCCTGCGCCTCAAGTACCTGTCAGGCCAGGTTTTCCAGATATCTGAAGCACAGCACAGGCGATATGATTTGCTGCTCAGTGATTGCAGGATTCAGTCTGCATTTCCCCAAGGGGATCTGCAAAATCTGGCCTGTTAGGGGTACTGAGGACTTTGGTTGGGAAAGCACTGCCGTAAATATTTATTTATTTTTTTTGAGAAAGGATTTTACCAGGAAGGATACATTGAGATTTCTCTCGTTTTCAAGTATGTCCAGGGTGGCGAGTATGTACCGTTAGGTGTCTTGCCCAAGGACACTTACTGGAGAGGTGCTCTGGCCAGGATTCAAACCTGTGTCTCCACAGTCTCTCTCCACGGTTATAGAGCAGTGATGTTACCTGTACTCCATCCAGCCGGTACATATTGTGTAGATGCTGAAGACAGAATCTACCAAATTTGTTTTGTGCATTAGGTGTAAATACTCACCTTTTATCCCTAGGCACTGGGCTGCTCCTTCTCATCGGCTCAGGGATTTGACAAACATTGTACTCATTTTGTAGAAAAGTGTTTGTATATTAGTTTTAATCCACATCTCTTATCTATAGGAGCCTAGAGGGAATATAAATGGGTCACAGTTATTAACCTTTAACATCTATTCTCCATGATAAGAAGGTCACAAGCAAAAGGAAAACATATTATTTTTCACGATATATCTTTTGGCTGAAGGCAGCATAGTTCCACCTTTTTTTGTTATTTGAGGAGGTAAAAATTTACTTAGCAGACCAGACGTTCCAAAAGTTCACATTTACAAGTTCCCCCTGAGTATGTTTCTTAAAGTGGAATGTTTTAGAGAAATCTAGAAAGCGAGGGCTGCAGCTCTACACATTCCAATGTTATTAAAATATATATTTTTGGGAAGCAGCTAAATTTAGGTGAACACAGACCCGCTTTTCTTTATTGTTTCCATGGAGACCTGATATGATTATTTATTTATATAATTCCCTGCGCCTTTTGAAACAAAATACATAAGGGAGAATGAGTTTTCAGGTTGGAGAAAGTTAGATAATGAATTTTTGGTCCAGTTACTAGTGGTGTGTATTTCTATATGTGTGTATCAACTTTTATTTCGACACTTACTTATTCAACACTTACGGGTTTTACCCACAAATAATGGAAAGCAAACAAGCAAATAAGAAGAGGCGGAAAATAAAGGAAAAATCCGTGTGGGGATGGAAATTCTCACTATTGATCAGTAGAATGACTTCACACTGCGGCAAAGTAAGGTTAAGAGAGAGTTAAAAAAAAAAAACATATGGGAAATGTAGAATAACATTGAAGTGCCGAAGGGAAAGGATAAGAATAGGATGGGAATGTGGGAAAAAGTAAACAGATGAGAGAGAATCCCATAGAGAGTTACAGTTACAATTATTTATAAAGCGCCAACAAGTTCCATAGCGCTGTACAACGGGAGAGACAGAATAACAAATACAGTGGTACTTCGGTTCACGAACGCCCCTGTTCACGAAGTTCGTCAACATTTTACCGCCGTTCACGAACTCCGCCTTGGGTTACGAACACGACCCGGGCCATCTTCCCCACTCTGACACATGGTCGTGGCTTCCTGTACTTCCTGTACTCGAGATCGCGGTCGCAGACAGGGCTACTGTCACCCACTGATGAAGCTTTTATAGCGAAACGCGTTTGAGGTGTTTAAACTAAGTTTCCGAATAAATCTGTGATTGATCGACTCTATTCAAGCGTATTCTGTTGATTCCAATCCGTCTGGTACTTTCATTGTACATCTCTACGGCACCTGGATCGTTGGGCCGTTCTAACCAATATAGGGGAATCAGTGCCCCTGATATATAAATTCACTGATTTGCCTACGTTTAGGTGCCTATTTGTTACAACTGGCACCTCTAAATGTGAGTATTCCTTTTTTGGTATACTTATCTAAATTATGTGCTAAGATTCTGCACAAAATATTCTCCTTTTCCTCTTATTTTCATGTATCTTCAATCAAATTTGTGGATGAGACACTAAGCGGACCTAGGAGTTTTGATTGGATTTAAAGAACGAATTTTTGCAAGCGCCAGACACCAGCTTTTTACATTTCTGAACTTTCTATTTTCAGGGCTACTGTGAAGCTTTTTTTGTGTGCTTTGTAGCACAGTACTGTTCAGTATTACTGTATTAAATCCAGCATGGCTCCCAAGAAAGTGCAGAACAAACGTGGTGGGAAAAAGAAAGCGCAGAGAGGTGACAAGAATGTGCAGAGCGTTAATGAAGGTGAGAAACATAGAAACATAGAAAAATGTCGGCAGATAAGAACCTTTCGGCCCATCTAGTCTGCCCAATTACATGGATACTTTACCTGGATTTATCTTTTGTTTAGGATAGCCTTATGCCTATCCCATGCCTGCTTAAATTCAATTACTGTTTTGGCCTCTACCACTTCAACTGGAAGGCTGTTCCATGTATCCACCACCCTCTCAGTAAAATAATACTTTCTGATGTTACTTTTAAACCTTTGCCCCTCTAATCTAAGACTATGTCCTCTTGTTTTGCTACTTTGTTTCCTTTTAAATATACTCCCTTCCTCTACCTTGTGGATTCCCTTTACGTATTTAAATGTTTCTATCATGTAGAATGTGCAAAGCGTTAATGAAGGTGAGAAGAATGTGCAGAGCATTAATGAAAGTGACAAGGATGTGCAGAGCGTTAATGAAGGTGAGAAGAATGTGCAGAGCGTTAATGAAAGTGACAAGGATGTGCAGAGCATTATTGAAGGTGACGAGACTGTGCAGAGCGTTATTGAAGGTGACAAGGATGTGCAGAGCGTTATTGAAGGTGATGAGGATGTGCAGAGCGTTATTGAAGGTGACAAGGATGTGCAGAGCGTTATTGAAGGTGACGAGGATGTGCAGAGCGTTACTGATTTTGTTTCATATTTTTGTGGTTAAGTTTTTTTTCCCATATGGTTCAGAACGGATTGTTGTTATAAAATATTTTTATTATCATGCTGGGAAATGTTCCTTTATTATTCTGGTTTCTTAAACAGCGTGTCAAACAGCAGAGACTTGAAAATGTCAATGTTAAATCTTTAAGGATGTCCTTCGGAAAATAATATATTTTTGTCCGTAATATTAAATAGAGAAAACATTTGATGTGAAATTGAGCTGAAATCGAATGTCTTGTAGAGCCACGTTTGTATTTTCCACGTTACTTGAAACAAGAGGTCATGCAAAGAATACATCACTTCTTCCACTCCACATGAACTTCTGCTCTTGCAAGTAAGAATAATTGCCAAACAGGAGCAGCCTAGAATAAACAAATATGTTTTTATTCTCCAAGTGTAAAAATATGAAGTCTCAAAATTTAATAAAAGAAAACATAAAACAAATAAACACATTGTGGAATATTCAGAAAGCAATATCAGCAAACCACCGATTGAAACGGACTCTCTTGCAATGGCAACAAACACCCGTGTCTCGCCAAAAAATTTCAAGCAACAGCAGGAGAAGCTTCACAGTGAAGTTTCTCCATCGGCTGTTTGGATTTTTGTTCTGTGAAACACCAACATTTGTCACCGTGTAACAAAAGCTATTTGTTATCCATGTCACAAACACTGACATTCTGAATAACCCCCATTGAGTACAGCTACTTGACAAAATAAACAGACATAGAAAACCTTTATCGGCGCATATGTATAAAGTGCTCACAACTCCAGTCGAACAGTTGTGGCAAAGTGACGAGTGCTAATCAAAGCAAAGTGCATAAAATTTGTACTTACAGTATATTTCCTGTAAAGTCATTCCTCATTCCTTCATAGGTAACATGTAAGAGAGAATAAAACACATACAGGGTTATTCAGAGAGGTCTGAAATGTCGCCGAAATATAACTGGACACTGAAATTTACGTAGAGTGCCATTTCGGGGCCATTTGGCTATTCAGAGAGCAGGCAGTTCCCCAAATTTTAGCAAATCGCCTGCACGTACGATGCTGTTCGGCAGTTAAATCCCCCATAGAGAAGCAATGGTTCATCTATTCAGAGAACACCGAACAGCAGTGAAAAATTGCCGAAATGCCCTGCTGTTCGGTGGTTTCATTCGTCATGTTTATTCAGGCGAATCCCATAGACTTCAATGTTAAAAATATTCCCATTTTCATCCAATATCTAATAAACCGTTTATTATTTTATTCTGCATTAAAAAGTCTCTTTATTTATAGATTTTTTTTAGGATTCTTTAGCCATTTTTTAAAATCGTTTTTTTTCATTTTTCCTTAACAGACCATTTTATTATCATTCATAGGACCTTTATATGTAAATTCCAGGCATTTTCATTCCGTAGTTTTTTGCAAACAGCATTTAAATTTTGAAACTTTCAACCAACTGTTTTTGATTTTTTTCTACCTTGTTCGTCTGCTTGTCAGCTTTTTCCGACGGCTGGTCTGCGCTGTGATCGGTGGCCTTTTCCAGCATGTTCGGCACGGTTTTTGTGGTGGGTTCTGCTGGTTTTTAACGAGTGTTCGGCGAGTGTTCGTCGGGTTTGAGGTGGGTTTTCCCTGCACTGTGGGGAACTAGCAAACTGTGATTCCCCGGAGTCAGGGGCAGACTGGGCCGGGGGGTAGGGGGACAAGTGCCACTCGGGCCGCCTCTGCCAGGCCCCTCCTGCACAATATTGCCGGCCGCCGCGTGGTTCCTACGAGCGGCCGCCGGCTTGAAACTCTGCCGCTCACGTGGGTTCCACCAGCCAGCCGTGTGATCACTAGATCGTGACTGGCTGGTGGAACCCACGTGAGCGGCAGAGTTTCAAGCCGGCGGCCGCTCGTAGGAAGCACGCGGCAGCCAGCAATACTGTGCAGGTGGGGCCTGGCAGAGGAGATGTGAGCTGAGGGCAATATATATCCCTGTGTGAGCTGGGGGCAATATATATCCCTGTGTGAGCTGGGGGCAATATATATCCATGTGTGAGCTGGGGGCAATATATATCCCTGTGTGAGCTGGGGCAATATATATCCATGTGTGAGCTGGGGGCAATATATATCCCTGTGTGAACTGAGGTCAATATATATCCCTGTGTGAACTGGGGGGCAATATATATCCATGTGTGAGCTGGGGGCAATATACCTGTGTGAGCTGGGAGCAATATATATCCCTGTGTAAGCTGGGGGCAATATATATCCACATGTGAGCTGATGGAGGCAATATATCCATGTGTGAGCTGCTGGGGCCATATATATCCATGTGTGAGCTGATGGGGCAATATATATCCATGTGTGAGCTGCTGGAGGCAATATATATCCATGTGTGAGCTGTTGGAGCAATATATATCCATGTGTGAGCTGCTGGGGGCAATATATATCCATTTGTGAGCTGCTGCAGGCAATATATATATCCATGTGTAAACTGCTGGGGCAATATATATCCATGTGTGAGCTGCTGGGGGCAATATATATCCATGTGAGCTGGAGCATTATATCCATGTGAGCTGGGGGCAATATATCAATGTGAGCTGGGGGCAATATACCCATGTGTGAGGTGGGGGCAATATACCCATGTGTGAGGTGGGGTAATATATCCATGTGCGGTGTGTATGAGTGAGTTTTATTGCTCTGGAGCTCTGTGATACGCTCCTACACGCCGCACATTACTGTGAGTTTTATTGCTGTGGAGCTCTGATACAGTAATGTGCAGTGTGTTTGAGCGTAACAGAGCTCCACAGTAATAAAACGCACAGTATTGTGCGGTGTGTATAAGCGTATAACAGAGCTCTATAGCAATACAACTCACTGTAATGTGCGCTCTGTATGAGAGTAAGTAAGTTATATTGCTGCGGAGCTCTGTGATAACGCTCATACACAAGGGCCTGAGTTGCTACACTATGGGCCTCTCGGTCATACTTGGCCCCTGGGCCAAAAGTTGCCAGTCAGCCCCTGCCCAAAGTGCAGGGAAGCGTGGGGAACGAGAGAGGCCGACATTTCGGTGCTCTCTGAATAACCCTGATAGTGCAAATATTGTTTCTAGAAAGAGTCTCATTATAACTAGAAATAAACAATCGGTTCCACCAATATTGTTACACTGCTTAACCAGTTCTACTTAAACCAGCTCTGAACAAGGTGATTTTTGGAACCAATGGGCTTTCATCACTCGTCATTTTGCCAAGACTGTTCGATTGGAGTTGTGAGTACTTTATACATATGCGCCGATAAGGGTTTTCTGTCTGTTTATTTTGGCTAGATATTTGTAACTTCTTGAAGGATCACTTTCACGGCTGCACTACCCCAAACAGTAACTGACAGCACTCTGCACTTTTCCACATACACCTATACAGGCGCTAGATTGGGTGACAGCAGAGTACAGCTACTTGCAGTTTAAATGATATTTTCCTCTAGTTGTTGCATATATTTTTGGAGTCCTTTTTTGCATCACAGACATTTACGTTTTTGTAGAATAATCTGACAAGTAAAAATTCCTTGTTTTGAAAACAGCAAATTATTTATTAATGTGCAAGGAGGAGGTTATAATATGTGAAGAGGTGGTGACAATGATTATTTTGTCCTGGTAAGGTCTGTTTATTGAAAAGGATTACTTTTCCAAGGATTCAATGCCCTTGAGAAATTTTCCTTCACTACATCAAGGAGATGTCTAAGGCTTTTTGTATTTTTTCTCAAACACAAGCGTTCTCAAAATTCCCTTCTTTAGTTTCAACTAGTTTTAACAGATATGGGTTTTAAAATATCTGTCTTATATAAATACACTTAAAACCCATTGACTCGATGGTATAAGATAAGCAGCATCATAAAATAAATGCTCCAAAATATTTATATTCATTTTTGGATGTTAGAAAATGTTACAAACAGGCCTCTTGCATTTATTCAAAGGACTGAACATATTTATTAAAGATTGAAAAAGGGAGATTTTGCCTACATCAGACAAATGGACATTTTATTTATTTATTTGCAAAGTATTTTACCAGGGAGGATACATTGAGATTTCTCTTGGGTTCAAGAACATTGACATTTTTTACAGTCATTACAGAAATACAAAGTAATAAAATGCAAGATATAAAAAAACAACACAAATATACAGATTAACATAAAATAAATATGTAGGAAATAGTCATTATGTTACATGTTGACAGGTGCATTCCGTATTGTGGTATGTTAATAGAGATCTCTTAAGTGACTTCAGACTGGGGGAAGATTTGATGGCGTCTGGGAGGTTATTCCATAATTGTGGTGCTCTGTAGGAAAATGAGGATCGAGCCACTTTCTTTTTGTTTTGTGGTATTGCAAGTAAGGTGCTGGTCCTGGATCGGAGGTTATAGGATGACGGATCTGCTAGGGGAAGCAGTCTATTCAGGTAGGGTGGTAGCTTCCCAGAAAAGCTCTTAAACACCAGGTTGGAAAGGTGAAGGGTGCGTCTAGATTCCAGAGACGACCAGTTTAGCTCTTTTAACATGTCACAATGGTGGGTCATGTAGTTTATTGTAGCACAAAGCGGCAGAATGAGTTACATCTCTGTATTCAATAGCCGGCATCAGCATTTGTTGTACAATCTGCTTTCTTAACGCGGGGCTCAGGCAGGATTTGTTTCTGTACAGGGCACCTAGTTTGGAGTAAAGTTTAGATGAGAGTTTTTCGATGTGGGGCCAAAGGATAGATTTGGGTCCAACCACATACCTAAATATATAAAGTAATAGAAATAGAAAGTGTCACTGCCGAGACAGTGTGCATCACAATGCAATGCAGAGCTAAAAAACGCACTGGACTGGTCGTCTGTGGCAAGTGATAACCTATTCACGGCGAGTTTTTAACTTGAAGCTCAGTGTGCTCTATTCTCTGAAAAAATCTCTTGACATGCAAAATCCAGCTTGGCAACTTGGTGACATGTGTAGGGAGAGTGTTAGAAATGGATCTTAAGGGTGCAGGGACAAAAGTGGGACAGGAACAAATTTGATGGGGAATGTTTCAGACACATGAATGGAGTAACAATGTTGGGGTGCAGGTTGAAGATTGCAAATATAGAAATAGAATAAGAACAAATGTAGGGGTCAGTGAATGAATTAGAGAAACCGGGACAGATATAAGGGTACAGAGACATGTTTAGAAATTCAGGGAAAGGTATGGGAATGCAGGGTCAGCATTATATGTGCAAGGTCAGGTTGAGGGGTACAGGGGCAGGACTGGGGTTGAAGCGATTAGGAGTGCATGGATGAGTTTAGGGGTGCAATTTAAGGGTGTGCGAACAAAAGTAATGAAGGGAATAGATTTGATGTGAAAAGTGTTCCGGGATCAAAGACAGATTTAGGGGTGCAGAGACAGGGCTAGGAGTCAGTTTGATGGGGAAAGGTTAGGGTTCAAGAACAGGTTTGCAGTGACAGTGTGGTACAGGGACACATTCTGCAAGTCATGGACCAAGTTAGGAACAGGTAAAATAGAGAAAAAGGGACATGTACTGTATGTTTATGAGTGCTGGGAAAGAATTAGGTGGAGGAAACCGTGACCTTTTGCAGCCACAGATGATAGGCATGGTCCTGTGGATTTTGCAATTTAAAATAATGGGTGGAATAATAGGTGGCGAGTAACGCTTTGTTCTGGCTAATAACGTACAACACAAAATTTTGAGCCCTGATACAATAGATACATCCATATAATACAATAGGATAATATGCAGGAGTAGCTTTTTATTACTATAGTGGTTATTCAGAAAGAGACGATTTGGTCCCGAAATGGCATCAAACAGGGAATTTCCCCTTACCGTGTAATTTCCTGGCCATTCAGCTATTTAGAGAGGAGGCAGTTCGCCAAATACGGTGCCTGTTCGAGGGCAGTGAAATCCCCTTAGAGAAGCAATGGTTAATCTATTCAGAGAACACCGAACAGCAGTGAAAAGCTGCTGAAATGCCCTGTTGTTCGGTGTTTTCATTCGGCAGGTTTAACCTCCCTGGTGGCTTTCCCGAGTGTGGCTCAGGGTTAAATTTCACTGCTGAAAGCAGTAACCCCGAGCCATACTCGGGCTGGATACATATCTTTAGCTGCGCTCCCTCGCTGACCTCCCGCAATCGCATTCTCTTCCGTCCGATCGCTGCATCCTGCGTCCTGGTTCCATTCTCCTGAGAAGGGAAGCAGGACGCCGCTATCGGCCGGAGGTGACAGCGAGGGAGCGAAGGGACAGGTATGTATCCAGCCCGAGTGTGGCTCGGGGTTACCGTTTTCAGCAGTGAAATTTAACCCCGAGCCACACTCTGGAAAACTGCTAGGGGGATAAAAAAAATTGTTCAGATTCTGACATATGTTCTGACATATAAAATATGTCAGAATCAGAATGTCAGGGAGGTTAATCAAACGAACCCCATAGGCTTCAATATTAAAAATATTCCCGTTTTTATTAGTTATCTAATAAACCGTTTATTATTTTAATCTGCTGTAAAAAGTATATTTCTTAATTTATTAGGATCTTTGAGGCATTTTTCGTCAAAAAAATCAGTTTTTTTAATAGTGGTTTTTCTCTTTTCTGTAACAGAACTTTTTATTATCATTCATTGGATCTTATATGTAAATTTCACACATTTTCGTTCAGTAGTTTTTTTTGCAAACAGCGTTTCAATTTTGACACTTTCAATCGTTTTCATTTCCTTTTTTTTACCCCGTTCGTCAGCTTTTTCTGGAGGCTGATCTGCGCTGTATTCAGTGGCTCGTTGGCTTTTTCAGGACGTGTTCGGCGTGATTTTTTTGCGATGGTTCAAGTGATCCGATCGTATCAGATACTTTTTTCGTCGGTTTTGCTGCGCTTTTGCGCCAGATTTTCGGGTCCGTTCCCTGCACTCCGGGGATCCTGCGGTTAATGCTAAATTCACCGCAGGGTCGGGAAATTTGATTCCCTGAAGTGCAGGGAACAGTAGAGCACTGAAATATTGGCGACATTTCGGTGCTCTCTGAATAAGTCTGTCAGACTTTCCCCTAACTTCTCTTCATTCAAATGCTCCCTGAAAACATTCCTATTTAGGGAAGCCTACCACCCAACTCACTGATGCAACCATCAATCACTCTCACCTTACAGTCCTCTCCTCCTGTTTCCAACCCCAACCCTCCTAGATTGTGAGTTCCTACGGGAATAGGGCCTCATCTCCTCCTGTACTGTTTGTCAAATGTTGTTCAATGTATTGTAACCCTGTCTGTACTGTGCTTATTGTACAGCGCTGCGGAATATGCTGGCGCTTTATAAAATAATAATAATAATAATAAAATAACCCTCTGTGTTGCTTTGATACAATATTGGAACCAAAAGCATACACTAACTATTGAGATTCTGGTTATGCAGAATCTTACAGGGTTATTCAAAGAGATCCGAATGGCTGGAGAAAGCTAACCGAACGCTGAAAATTGGCGTTCGGTTACCTTTCTTGGCCATTCGGCTATCAAGAGAGCAGGCAATTCACCAAATCCTGGCGAATTGCCTGCACATACGGTGCCTGTTCGAGGGCAGTGAAATCCCCACGAAAAAGCACTGCTTCGGCTATTCAGAGAACACAAACCAGCAGTGAAAGGTTCCCGAAATGCCCTGCCATTCGGTGGTTTAATTCGGCAGGTTTATTCAGGCAAATCCCATAGGCTTCAATGTTAAAAATATTCCCGTTTTAATTCAATATCTAATAAACCGTTCATTATAAAATTCTGCAGTAAAGAGTCTCTTTATTTATAGATTTTTTAGGATATTTTAAAAAAAATTCTGGAATTGTATTTTATTTTTTTTAAGTTTACTTATTTTTTCTGTAACAGCCCTTTTTATTATCATTCCCTGGACCTCATATGCAAATGTCAGACATTTTCGCTCAGTAGTTTCTTTGCAAACAGCGTTTCACTTTTCAAACATTCAAGCAAACTGTTTTTCTAATTTATTCACTCTATTCGTCTGCGGTGTCGGCTTTTTCCGGCGGCTTCGCTGCGTGTGATTGGCTCCTGCTCGGGTTTTTCCAGCGTTTTCGGTGGGTTAATCCTGATGTTTTTGCGGGTTTTCGGCGTGCATTCGCCGGGTTTTGCGGTTAGTTTTCGGCAGGTTTGCGGCAACCTTTCCCTGCGGTGCTTGCTGAATACACCGCAGGGTCGCCGAAATGGGATCGGCAAAACGAACCGAATTGAAGAGAACAAAAAGTCACCGAACGTGCGGTGACTTTTCGATTCTCTTTGAATTACCCTGTTAATTTAATAGATTGCATCTCTCACAAGTATCCCTTTCTTTACAAGTAGCACAAAGGGAAACGCTGCATTGAGAGCTGAAAAATATAAATTCTAGATTCAGTCAGCAATTTGGTGTATTTACATTTCTGTATGGAATACCTGACAATAAAAAAACTCATTCCATATGTAAAGTCACACAAAGAAATAAAGCTTTTGTTTCAGGAGACAGGAATGCAGTCACATGCCTCAGATAATTAAAAGAAACAAACATGGTTTATTGAATAATAAATCACTGTGCTATACTGTACATTTTGAATAAAACAAACATCTCTTGCTTCAGGATAGTTTCCTTATTTAAACCGGTCACATGGTATTGTTTAAGGTTTTATTTCTGGATTCCTGCCAAATCACATTTTTATTGACAGTTTCCTATTGCACATTCAGAGCAACCAATTAGAAACCAAAGAGTGAGTACGGATTTGGCGGGTTTCCAGAAATAAAAAGCTCAATGGAACAACTGGTAACAACAGCAGGATAAGGCACGTTGCAGAAATAGGAGGATTACATAGAGTAAACAAAAACAAATGGAATGTTTAAAATGTAAAAACTGTGAGCTCTTTAAATACACAGGAAAAAGCATTGAATTAGTTAAAGATCTCTCAACGGCATGTTGACTGTCTGAAACCATGGATATTTAAAAGACAAAAATGACCTTAAAGGTTTTTAACTCGGCTCTGTAACCATGATTAATTATCATGATTATGCTCGCTTTAAATCAAGGAAGCTTTGAGATTAATATACAAGGCTATTCAGAGAAAGGTGAAACTCAGGAGAACTGTCAGGAGAAGAGAACAATCTAGACCAAATAGCCGATTTGGAAAGTGAGATAAATGGGAGAATTTTTCTGGTTTGGCTATTTGTGACCTAGAATTTTCACTTCTCCAGTCATTCTCCTGAGTTTCACCTTTCTTTGAATAGACCTGATAGAAAACATATACATAATCCTATTAAACCATAGCACTTGTCTAATAGCAAAAGAAAATAAATGCCTTTCCAGGTGGACAATAAATTAATGAGTGCAACTAGAAAGTGAAGGTCATCCAGTGTTTCTCAAAAGGCTACTCACTTTAAATCCACTACCAACTGATTTTCAATATAAACACTGACAGGAATCAGTGTTGTTTTTTTTAAAATCACTTTTCAATAATTATGCAGTAAAAAAAAAAATCATTGGAAAAATTCTAATTTTTTTTTGCTATAGTAGCCCTATTTGACAAGCAAACCTCGCCATCTGCTGACCAAAAAGGGATACTGCAGTTGTCTCTCAGTGCTGAATTGGTTGGAGAACCATATTCTTAAACAAAGAGTCCTAGCTGTTCAAACTGTTTTAGCACCTTGGGTGTCATGTCTGAGGTCCTAAAACTTTTGGGGCCTATTCTGGAGCCCATTTGCAAGTTTTGTTTAATATATGAAATTCCTTTGCATTGCCATACTTTGTTTATACCAGGACACCGGTAGCTGCTTAAGGCTGCTGTCAGACGAGCGTAGTGTTCACGTCCGTGATTGCGCCTAAAAGTACGTCCGTGATAGCATCACAGGAAGCCCATCGGAGTCCGTTACACGAAGTACGTCCGCACTGAACTGCGGACGCACAACGGCCGCGGCCCACGGACGCAAGGCAGGCAAGAACGTACAACCGCTAGAACGGCCGCACAAAGTGCGCTGCGTCCGCAACATCCGCATAGCTTTGTGTGTGAGTGATGGAACGTGGTCAGACGGACTGCATTTATACGTCCAGCATTTTTCACGGACAAAATGGTTTTGCTTTTTAATTTATTTTCCCTCCTACATCCGTCAAAATATATACGTCAGTGAAAAAAACAGACTGTCTGGCCACTACTGCGTCTTCCGTACTAACGTACGTCTGTGTGCACGGACGTACAGTCCGTAGAAATTACGCTCGTCTGACCCTAGCCTTAAAGATCGAGTATACTTGATCTAGGTAGTGAAGCGGTTTAACATACAGCACAAACAGCTCATAGTGATAGCATTGAAAAATACTGTGACTTGCACCAGACATTATACTGTATAAATTTTTTTTACAAACTTTAGTTATTTTCAAATATATATTTTTTTAAAGCTGAGTTATATGTCTTAAAGGGGTACTCTAAGCACCATGACCAATTAAGGGTATTTAAGTGGTCATTGAGACTAGGGCTGCCACACTGGCCATGTTTTACTGAACACATATTACAATTTAATGTAACAGCAGAGAGCAGGAAAGGTGTTGCCATGCAACATGTATAACCTATACTTTATGAATGAAATCAGTTGCGTAAGGCCCTTGTCAGACGAACGCAGTGATCACGTCCGTGTTGCCGCACAGTTTAATGTCCGTCGTAGATTAGAATCATGAGCAATAGATCCACACACTAAGTGCGTCCGCACCGAACTGCGCACGCACAACGCACGTGGCAAACGGACGCAAGTTAGGCAAGAACGTAAAACAGCTAACACGGATGCGCAGAGTGCGCCATGTCCTCCACGTGTAGCATTCTGTGTGTGGGATGAGGAGACGTCAGACGCAGCGCATTGGCGACATCCAGCACCTTGACACACAAAATGCCTTTTCATATCCTTTTTCATATTAATTTTGTTTGCCATATTTCCCTTTTTTTCTACGTCGTCATAAAAAATGGACTGTGTGGTGTCTACAGTATCTTCCGTCAGTACGTCCATCCGTTGTGCACGCACGCAGAGTGCGCTCAGTCTGCATTCGTCTGACATTAGCCTATAAGCATCCAGGCACACCTTGAGGAAATACCAACGTAGAACATTTCTTTCAATAAGTTTAATGCAGCTGTTGATAAAAATAAATAGAAAATAATGTTGTTGTTATGGACAGCAGTTCTCATTATTCTCAGACGAGCTCTGCAAAAGGTGCAGACATGATAAAACTACGCAGACTCATCCATGCGGGTGACAGAAAAAACACCGTTAAAAGAAGAATGTAAAAGAAAAGTAAATTAGTGCTTTTCAAATCATCTTCTCTGAGAAAAGAAAAACATTTTGTTAAATTTTAGAATTTTTGTTGCAGCTAAAAAAAACAGGGAAAATGGCATTCATTGTCAGCTTTTCTTTTCCTTTAAACATGAGTACGAGGGATCCATTACTGATGTTTAAAACGTTCTGTTTGTACCTGTCTGAGGTCGGCGTTGTATGCCTTCCTGTCTTTCACCAGGTGCTCATTTAAAAGTTCCACAGACTAAGTAAGGCTCAAAGCCTTGTGACTCATGTGACAGGAATTCATCTGGTCCTAGTATTTTAACAGCAGCTAAAGTCCAATTGTTGACATATTAAGAAGCTACCCTATAACTGATTTGGCACCGTGGCTGTGTCCACTTTATTCAGTGAATTTTAGTTTGCCGGTGGATAGATTACTCATTTTTTTGTAAGCAGCTATTTTCAGCCCTGGAACACGTTGTATATGTTAAACTACCACCTTGTTCCGTAATGCTAAAAAAACATTTCTCCACGGGCAGTGACGGGCACAATTGTTGGAATGAGGCAACATATATTGTGCCCAGGATCTACATCGGAGTGGCCTTTCCTCGTAAATCATTGAGTTCGTGCCAAGAGCTCACTATTGAACGTAAAGGAGAATCTCCAGTTTTAGACCTAGTTACATAACGTGCAGATTAGGAGAGGTTTGTTATACCTTTAAATGGATTAACATAGCAGCCGAGCACCATGTGATGTTTACGACATTGCTTTGGAGCATAACAAGAGCGCTACCCAGCCTCTGGGACCAGTACGTCTAGAAACCAGAAACCATCTCCGATGGTAAACATACTGTAAATAGAAAAAAGCTCTTACTGAAAATGATGATTTCCTTCTGTCCTTGCTACATAGTAGTGCCTGCATCCTTACTTAATATACGAGGACTGAAATGTTGTGTCATTTCATTGAGAATAATTTGTTTTGTCATCATTAAAAGTATATTTTTATGTGTTAGATATTACGTAACATATGTATCGAATTTGGATTTAGCTTTTTGTTTGTTTCTTAAATTCATGTCTCGTTCATTCACAAAATGGCTTTAACCCCTTCACTACCACACGTTTTTTGTGAAAAAATAAAATAACACCATAATATTTATTTCAAACACGGGATGCAATACAATTAAGGCTGGCGGCACACGAGCGGATTTTTTGCGTCCGTCTGTACTCACAATTTGCCGTCCGTGGTAGCTTTTTGCTGGAGTCAATGGAGAACACCGCACGATGCACCTGCGCACTTGTTCACGCATGGCCTTTGCGTATTGCTACGGACGCAAAAATGGCATGGACAGGAAAAAGCTAGGCGTCCCGCAGGAACTACGTGCTGCTTCCTGTGTGCGTGAATACTTGCGCAAGAGCGAAGGCCGGCACACTGAAGCATCTGCCATCTTCTGATCCACGTTTACAACTTCTGATTGTCTGTTGAACACAATATGTCCCGTCACAATATGTCACGCAGTACCTGTACGCTCGTGTGCCGCCAGCCTTAATATAACGTATAAATCTTGAACAGTATAGGCACTGCTGGATTAAGGGCTTCATAAATGTGGAGGTGAAGGTTTTCATTGAGCCTCTGCCATATAATTTTCCCCTCCCATTGTTTTTGCCTCATTCACTTGTTAGTTTCCATTGTGTCCCTTCCCCATTGCACCACTGGCCCATCCTTCTTACACTCAATAATTTGCTGGTGGCAATTGATGCTGATTTTCCTCTAAACCTATGTTAGGGCATAAAGGCGTGGGGTTGCAGCTCCAACTGCCCCTCTGCTAATCCATCCCTGGCGTTTGGACATTTATCTGTCCATGGCCTTGAGATCAAAATAGGATACTTGGGATATCAATTTAATTGTTTATGTTTATGAGCTCACTTTTTTAAAGTTGGAAACGAAAAGTGTGGTTTGCAATGTTGATCTCATACTTTGTTGTCTCGCCCATATATACTTTTATGGACTTATATTAAATTTTCCTTTCTTTTGTCTTCATTCTCATGTTATTTTTTTGCTTCTTCGGAATAAACTCCTTTTTCCTTTCTTGTTCAGAATCATACAGTGTTTTTTGTTCATGCTAAAATCATCAGACTTAGGCCCGTGTCAGACGAATGCAGTGATCACGTCTGTGTTGCCGCACCATTTAACGTCCGTCGTAGCATAGAATCACAATCAATAGAGACCCACACACGAAGTACGTGCGCACCGAACTGCGCACTCACAACGCACCGAACTGCGCACTCACAACGCACGTGGCAAACGTACGCAAGTTAGGCAAGAACGTAAAACCGCTACCACGGACGCTCAGAGTGCGCCACGTCCGTGTAGCGTTCTATGTGAGGGATGAGATGTCAGACGCAGCGCATTTGCGACGTCCAGCACCTTGACGCACACAATGGCTTTTCATATCCTTTTCAAATTTTTTATCATTTTTCATATTAATTTTGTTTCTCATAATTCCCCTTTTTTTTCTACGTCTGTCAACAAAAACGGACCGTGTGGTGTCTACAGTATCTTCCGTCAGTACGTCCGTCCTTTGTGCACGCACGCAGAGTGCGCTCAGACTGCGTTCATCTGACATTAGCCTTATCACTTTCAGAAACGTTTCGTTTGTTTACGTTGGTTCCTGTATACCCCCAATCATGACAAATGTTATTTCTTCTAATAGATAGCAGGTACTTCATTGTAATATATCACATTTTAGGCTAGGGTCAGACTAACGCATTTTTCACGTTGTCCGTGAAAAAGTGCGTTCGAACGAATGGACTTATTTTTTCACGGAATACGCGATAGCGGTCATACGATGCGCAGTTTCATCCGTGATTTTGTACGGATCATCAATAAAACACTTTTTGGGTCTGGACGTTATGTTGGCCGGACATTAGCAGCGTCTGACGTCTCCTAATCACACACACACGCCGCTAGCGGACGCAGCGCACTCTGTACGTCAGTACTAGTGGTTTCACGTTCTCGAAAAAATGTGTTTGTTTGCCGCCTGCGTTGCGCGGCCGCACTTTTGTGCGACCGTACTTCGTATATTGGCCGTCATTGCCCGGCATCTGCTGCTAGCACGGCCGTGATTATGTGCGGCTGCACGCGCGTTCGCACTGCCTCAGTCTGACCCTAGCCTTAATGTGGCTCGATCCTCATTTTCCTACAGAGCACCACAATTATGGAATAAACTCCCAGACGCCATCAACTCTTCCCCCAGTCTTAAGTCACTTAAGACATCTCTATTAACATACCTCGATACAGAATGCAAATGTAAACATGTGACATAGTGAATATATTTCTTACATATTTATTTTCTGTTAATCTGTATATTTGTGTTTTTAATATCTTGCACTTTATTACTTTGTATTTCTGTAACGACTGTAACAATTCAATGTTCTTGAACCCAGGACAGACTTGAAAACGAGAGAAATCTCAATGTATCCTTCCTGGTAAAATACTTTATAAATAAATAAATACTACTCTGGATAATTTTTACCATGGCAACTAACAATTTACTGTAACATGTATCCACACTTGGGTAGTTGTACTAATGACCCAGGCTTGACACAGACGGAGTCAAGAGATATAAAGCTGTTGATCTGAGTTCTGTTTGCTTTTCATAAGTAATTTTATTCAGCCATTGTGATGTAGCTGTGTCTCTTGGATCTCTAACCCATCCCTAAGTAGAACTCTAGAACCCACTAAATCCCACAGATAAAAATCAACAATTTTCTCATCTACTCAATGTTTAGTCTAGCATTGTTTTTGTGCTTTGGGGATTTAAATCTCTGTTGAATTTTCATTAATTCTGAAGTTACCAAAAAGGGAAGAAAGTAGAAATGTCAGGAAAAGTAAATCCAAATGTCTATATCATCGCATAACAATGTGACCACACAGGACTACAAGTGTCTCATTCCCTCTTTTTAACGAGGGCACAACAAAACTCTATTAACCCGGCTCTATTTGAATAGCAGCTTGTCTGCCTGAGTTGGTAATGATTCTGTAAAAAGTTCCTCTCATCACAAAGCTGGGCCACCTACCATGATTTGTTCTGCATGACTCGATTCTTCAGCAGTGCTCAACTGTAAATAAAACTGTTTACTAGCATCAGAATGGTAATGTTAAGGGAGCTGGATTTGTGATGTCACAATACCATGCAATGTGTTTTATTACATTTTAATAAAGGGACAGACTTATGTTTTGCGTTTATTTATGAAGATTGTGCAATGACCTCATAATTTGTGTACTTAGATGACCTTGAAACCATAGGGCAAAAGAAATAAAAAAGCTGATTGCAGATGTTTCTACTTAATACAGTCAGAGACCACTTTGGTTTAGGTCAGGGGTCAGCAACCTTGGCCCTGTAGATGTTTTGGAACTACATCTCCCATGAGCCTCTGCCAATCTAAATGAGTAGCTGAGCAGTTGCTGATCCCAGCTTTAGAGGATCTTTGTGAACCAACCTCCTTTATTATGACTGACAGAGCATCAAATAACCCTTCTAGATTGTAAATTCCCACCGGAATAGGGCCCTCGTTTCCTCCTGTACTGGTTTGTCAAAATGCTGTTCAATGTATTGTAAACCTGTGTATATCGTGCCCATTGTACAGCGCTACGGAATATGCTGGCGCTTTATAAATAAAGAATAATAATAATAATATAACAATAGGTTCACAAAACACCACCCGAGTAATTCACTATTGATATAGACTGCAAAGTTAAAGAAAAATTCACAAGTTCATCTTGAAATTAGAATGTGGGCATTATCTATAGTGTTTCCCAGGGTATGACGTTTGGGGAAATTAGACTAATGGACATTTTACACTTTTGTTCACCTGTTTTTTGTAAGGGAAAGGGAAGATCTCCAAAAGTCTGGGCTGAGATGAGATATTGTGATAAAATTGAGGAATGACTTTGCTGCCTTATTACAGCATCAGATGCAGGTGAATACCCAGCTTGCTTAAGGCTGGGGTCAGACGAACGTCTTTGGAGAGCGGAAGGAACGTTCGTGAGAATGGACGTTCCTTCCACTCGACGCCCATCTCGCCCCACTCAGGACGCTCAGCGCTGCAAACCGTGATCCTCCTATTGAGGATCGCGTTTTGCAGACCCGTCAACGCCCATCCTAGCGCATTGATGGGGCGGCTTTCATAACAGACGCTTGTTGCGCACGCTTTTAGTCACTCGGAAAGTAAAGAGGATGTCAGTCTCAGCAAGTATAGAGAATGTCAGTAACACTGGGAGGGTTTTCATCCAAAGCCAGCTTTATTAGGAATCAAAATACAACGTTCCGGCTCTAATTCAGAGGCTTTATCTTCTGTAGTCACTCAGGCAACGTTATAAATGACACAATAATGACAATATTGAACTTACTTCTTCCCATCATAATATTCTTGCAATTTGCAGCAACATTTGTGTCATAATTAACCCCTTCACTACCAAGTGATCTAAAAAAACGAAAACATTGTCAGAAACCAATGGTTGTTTGTAAAATCATTTTAAATTAATTGTAAAGTAAGAAATATTTGAGCATATGCCCATTGTATTTCTTACTGTAAATAACCTATTTTTGGCCAGTAGATGGCACCATCTACTGCAAAATTGAGTTAAAGGTTTGAGCAGCTGGTCTATTTTCTTCATTTTCTCCTGCATCGGCTGCTGAGGGCCCAATATTTCAAAGCTTTGAACAGCTGATTTTACAGTTTTACCTAAATGGGTATTATGCCCACAGGGCTAAAACTTTGGGGGCACCTTGTGCAGCCCAAAAGCAAATGAAATTCATTTGCAGCAAACAAATTTCATTTGCTTTTGGGCTGCAGATCAGCATATCGAGCTATCTCAATATAGGGGCACCAGGTGATGCTTTTGAAGCCCGAGATATCTCTATCGGTAGTGAAGGGGTTAATTAAGAATGTTGTCCATTTTCAGCAGGAAACACCCATATTAATGCTACTTTGCAGATATAATTTATTGTTTCTGATTGTGTATGATTTGGGAAGCACAGCTAGTACCTGGATTGCTTAGAGGTGGAGGCTGCTAAATGACCCACATTTGTAGAAAATACCTACAAAGGCTCAGTGCAAACACACACAACAATTTAGCAGCTTTTTAATTCTATTCTAATGGCTCGTCCTGTGCCAACAACATATGAATTTGTTTCATGCTGGTAGGTTAAAATCTATTATTAACGATTTGAATTTTTTTCAACTCAGCCCTAGATTGTTTTTCATTTTTATTGATTAAATGAAAAGTGTAAAATGCAGATTGTTTGGGTCTTTATAATTGTTTCCTGCTATAGGGTATGCATCTTACTGAGAGGAGTGATGGATAACCCAGCAATGCAAAGCTTAGCACAGCAATTTTAATCACATTATATTGGAACTGCAGAAGCGTATGGGAAGGAAAGAAACTTCTTTGCCCACCAAGTGTAACTAAATGATTTCAAACACAGTCATTGCGTTTTTATATTCTTTTACTCTTATATTTCCAGCTAGAAGTTGTTAATCCCTTTACAATGTTTTCACCTGCATCATATTGTAGAAAACGCACGTCATTCAACGAAAACACCATTTTCCACTGTATTAGATATGTATCATGATATTGGCCAACTTCTTTTCTTTTAACATATATATTATAATCCTTATACTTTAGTATAAGTATACTTTTAAATGTAGAATTGACCAACTGTGTGTTACATTTTTTTGTTTTTTCTCAAAATAATGGTCACTGACTTGTGGTTAACTCTATGGACAGTGGCAAAAAAGTCACCATGATAAAATAATCAACTATAATATAATAGTCGAGAATTGTAAATCACCAAAGTTTATTCTTTTAATGGCATTGCCATACTGTTGTTCACCTAAGTATATTGAAACTGTGGGGAACAACAATAGAGGTGTAGCTTATTAGCAAAGTGTTAAATTAGGGTTAGGGTTAGAATAAGGAATAGGGATCGATTAAGAAATATGGGTTAGAATGAGGGTTAGCATTAGGGTTAGAATTTGACGTCCTGAAAGCTGAACTCAGAATTCAGGTTCTGTGTGGAACTAATTTCCTGAGCTCAGAGGGCTTAGTCAGCCCTTTGAAACCACCCTGAGGGGGCAGAGCACTTAGGGCAATGTGACGACTCAAATAGGGACAAAGGGACAGTTCAACGATTCAAATAACATCTCTGTACCTATTAACCTCTTCACTACCAAGTGATTTAAAAAAAACATTGTCAGAAACCAGTGTTTTCTTGTAAAATAATTTTTATTTAATTACAAAGTAAGAAATATTTGAGCCTATACCCAGTGTATGTCTTACCGTAAATAACCTATTTTTGCCCAGTAGATGGCGCCATCTACTGCCAAATTGAGTTACAGAGGTTTGAGCAGCTGGTCTGTTTTCTTCTATTTCTCCCTGCATCGGCTGCTGAAAGACCAATATTTCAGAGCTTCCATCAGCTGATTTTACAGTTTTAGCATTTTTGGCATTATGCCCACAGGGCTAAAACTTTGGGGGCACCTTCTGCAGCACAAAAGCGAACGAAATTAGTTTGCAACAAATTAATTTAATTTGCTTTTGGGCTGTAGAGGAGCATATTGAGATATCTCAATATCTTTGAAGCCCAAGATATCTCTATTGATAGTGAAGGGGTTAACCGGCCACATCAAAGACTGGTATTCCATCTTTGTGTCATTTTCTAATTCTGCTTCACACACTTTTTAAGCCAAACCATTACCAAGGACCGGTAACCGGCTTGGTTTCAGAACTTTCCTCTCTTTCCGCATTGTTAAGTCTAGCCGTTTTCAGAACTGGTACTGTTCTTGGGTCAGAGGATTTTTGGTATTGCATTTTGGGGTCTTGCTCTTCCCCGTAACCCTCACGTCTTTGTTTTGTTTACATATTTTTCATTTAGCATTTGTAGAATCGGTGCCTATTTTTTCCTGAAGCCAGCCTTTCTCTGCAAATACATCTCAAACAAAATCTTTACTCACTTTATCCTTTCCACAAAACATAAAATAGCTATATAAAAAGAGAGATTAAAGCATTCCATTCCATTGATGACTCATTAGTGTTTTCATTCTCACTGCCTCTTCGAAATCCTATACTGCATGTGTTGAAACAATGACATCCGTATGCGAAGCATTAAACAAGCTGTATAGAGTGGAAGCAGCGTCCATGTTAGTGTTTCAGGAAGAACAGAAGTGTAATCTATTCAATTGAATGAGAGGAAATTTGAGACAGATCATTAACTCTAGAAGAGTACTTGGTCCTAAGATAAATCTTTCAGCAGAACTGGTTCTGAATGAAATGACGTCTGTATCCTGCATGCAAGCGAGACACTGAAAACAACATAGACAAACTGTGTACCATGCTTTCCACGGTCTAAGTCAGAGAGTTCCACTTAATAGAATTTAATGAAAAGGACATGCTGCTCTCTATAGCTTATCCTTTGATGTAATACACAGAAAACATTTAGCCCTGGCCAGTGCTGGGCTACAACAGACACAATCATGTGTGCCTCAATCGCGAAACTAGCTGTGCAACATTTGGACAATAGTTAGACTCTTATTTAAAAGGACCATCTATCCACCATGACCACTTAATCTTCATTTAATGGTCACGGGTAGAGGGGCACCCACCTCCTCTCTGCTGCCCCTGACCACTACAACATCTCATCAAAGCAGAAGACCCCTGACCTGAAGGCTGTCAATCTGTCACACTGGACAGGATACATGGGTCTCGGTTCAAAAACTCAGAGAAGTCAAAAAGGCACATAAGCACACTGAGCTACTTTGAGGATGAGGTGACAGGTTGAATGAGGATTCAAAAATTTAGTCATAATGCTTCTCTATACAGTTGCGCACTCACATATGGTCCCCAAGCAAGCCATCCACCTACTGAGATGGGGGACAGCAGGGTTTAAGTATTAATACTGTCAGGGTTATTCAAAGAGAGCCGATCTGGCCTTGAAATGTAACCGAACACTGAAATTCAAGCGTACGGCTGCATTTCCTGGACATTCGGCTATTCAGAGAGCAGGCATTTCGCCAAATGTTGGCGAATTGCCTGCACGTACGGTGCCTGTTCGAGGGCAGTGAATTCTTAGGGATGAGCCGAACACCCCCGTGTTCGGTTCGCATTCGAACTCGAACAATTTCAAAAGTTCGAGTTCGAACGCGAACACGAACCGAACTCAATGCAAGTCAATGGGACTCAAAAGTTTGATTTTTAGAGTGTCCTCCAAGAGGGCATATATGCAAGATATTAGCCATAAAAGGTGTATGGGGGTCCGGGTAGTGCCCTGTAGGCTTGTGCACCGATTTTTTTTTCTGTTCGATTCGGTTCGATTTGTTCGGATGTTTAAAATTTTCAATTCGGCTCGTTTCGACCGATTTCTGTTTCGGTTCGGTTCGGCTCGTTTTTTGTGTACATTTTTTTTTCGGAATATCGACCATTTTTCGTGTTTTCGGGTCACTTTGCTCGTTTTTTGTATCGACTTTAAGTGATTTTGGAAATTTTCGTTTTTTCGGTTTGTTTTTCGGATCCGATAATTCATTCTGTCGATACGATAATTCTGGCGATTCTATCGTGTTTTTTTTTTATTAAATAAAGATCCTTTTTTTCTTATGAATATACATTTCACAACTTTATTTAATCATATTAAAATGGTATGAAAGCCAAGGAACAAAAAAAATGAACAAAACGATTTAAAAAACGCTAAACTGACTCGAATGCCGCAAGAAACAAGTGATACGCATTTACAAATACAAAATTTACAGAATCAGCGATATAACCGATAATAGTTAAATATACGATGTCCAGAATTACCGAAATGGAACCGAAATCACGAATGGAACCGAAATCATGAATAGAGCAAAAATAAATTTCGATTTGACACATTTCAAGTCCATTCGAAAAATCCTAAAAAAAAATTGTTTCGGTTCGGAAAACTTTTCGGTTCTGTCGGTTTTCGGGTCCGATCCGATTCGGAAATTCTGCCGAATCCGAAGACACGAATCGGGAAATTTCGTGAAAATTCCGAAACCCGAAACGCACATCCCTAGTGCCCTGGGGGACAGGAAACAAGGACAAAAAGTTTTAAAAAAGACGTTATTAAAGGAACAGTGAGTTTTCCATAAAATAAGGGTTAAAAATAAAAACGAAAAATTCCTTCAAATATCGTGCCTAGGAGGTCCCCATAACCTGCCCGTGAAGTGGTGGATTTGTAGGATGTATAGAAACATCGCCATCAGAGACCCACACACGACACCTAGCCACCCTTAAGGGGTTAAAATGCACAGGGACTGGCTACTATCCTGTTAGATGTATTATATGTATAAATATATATGACATTGGATAGTCAGAGACTCTAGGGACTCAGCTTGTACGCTTTATGATAGACATTTTCACATTGTGTTGTGTTACTAATGCAGAAGCAGCAAGCCCTTTCACCACGCTTGCACCAAAACTATAGATCTAACACAATAATAATTGTATGCTCACATAGGCCCTCCGGGAGAGGTACATGACATACAAATACTGGAATATTACGTTTAAATCTAAGGAGTGTGATAAAGATTTTATTAAGCTCATGATGACAAATGACGTAACATCTACATCATTAATGATTGGCTTTACAGAGCCCTGGTCCTTAAGGGGTTAAACAGCATATCAGAGGAACATGTATTAGAAATGAACAATTCTTAGAATTCAGAAGCACAGTGTTCATACATGTGCAGGAGCCACAACCAGTCTGCAGGCAATGTATCAAATTCATGAGACCAGACTAATTAGAAGCACATGTTATTTCCAAACACTAATTAACGCCTGTTGTTTACGCAGTTTGAGAGCCCTGCTGCGAGCACATGTCATTTAGGGGTGAGAATCTTTGCACCTAGACATTAGGCAGACTGTAAAGCATGCTTTCCTTGTAAGCTAGAAAATCCACATCACCCATTGCAGCATTTTAAAGATGAAACACACAGGCGGCGCAAAAAAACCCTATGCAAGCCTCATGCACTCTAAGCACATGTAATTTTGAGGTGTGAAAGTTTCAGAAAAATGTACTCGTGTGCAAATATTTTAAATAAAGCCAGAATAATTTTATGACCGTCACATTTGTCTGACAAACAGATAATACATTACGCTGCCGCATGTGTTGACATATGTTGGTAGATGTATGTAATGTGTGTTATGTGTATGTAACATTTTTATGCTATTATACATACCGCTTCTTGACGACGTACACAATCCGTCCATTGCTAATCATCACCCACATGCATGCCTTCTTGCCCTGGGTAGTTTTTTAATTCAATATCTAATAAACCGTTGCTTATAATATTCTGCCGTAAAGAGTCTCTTTATTTCTAGATTTTTTAGTATTTTTTGATTTTTTTTTCTACCTCCCCCATATTTTTTTTTGTATTTTTCAAGCATTTTTTATACTTTTTTTGAACTCGAACCGAACACGCCAAAAAGTTCGAAGTTTGCGAACTTTCGAACGGCCAATGTTCGAATCGAACTCCGAACCGATCGAACCGAATAGCTCATCCCTATTCCTCATAGAGAAGCAATGCTTCATCTATTCAGAGAACACCAAACAGCAGTGAAAAGTTGCCAAAATGCCCTGCTGTACGATGGTTTCATTCGACAGGTTTATTCAAGAGTATCCCATAGGCTTCAATGTTAAAAATATTCCCGTTTTATTTCAATATCTAATAAACCATTCTGCTGTTAAGAGTCTCTTTATTTTTAGATTTTTTAGGATCTTTTAGGCATTTTTGGGGATTTTTTTTGTCATTATTTTTTTTCCTTTTCTTTTTAAATGTTTTTTTCTTTTTTCTGTAAAAGACCTTTTTATTATCACTCATTGGATCTTATATGTAATTTCCAGACATTTACTTAAGTAGTTTTTTTGCAAACAGCGTTTCAATTTCCAAATTTACAAGCGTAATGTTTTTTGTTTTTTTTTTCACCTCATTCGTCTGCGTGTCAGGTTTTTCCCGTGGCTGCTCTGCGCTGTGATCGGCGGCTAGTCGGGTTTCTCCGGCGTGTTCGGCGTGGTTAATCCAGCTGTTTTCTGCGGTTTTCGGTGAGTGTTCGGTTAGTGTTCGGCGGGTTTGCAGCAAGTATTCTGCGGGTTTGCGGCAGGGGCTGATCCAGGCACAGGTTTCGGTGGGGGGGGGGGCATTCTACCAGTTTTGGCCAAGAGCTGGTGTTGGGTTCGCAGTGACAGGCAGAGATGCGCCTAATCGCAAACTGTGCTCGTTAAAGTCACTCTCCCCAGAACATTGCACAGGATCTGTCCTCATGTGGCTCATGAGCCCTGCAAACCCTTTCCATACGAAGGCCTAGGGTACCCCCTCCCAGCACATACCCCTTTAAGCTATGCAGTGTAGGGTAACCCAGGTGTGGGCTGCCCAGTGCACCCTTTCCATGCAGGCAGGACACACATGGCACCCCATCTGCACAGTCCTGCATACCCTTTCTGTACCATGGGCCCAGGGTACCCCCAGCTCACACATGGATTTATTGCCCCAACTCACAAATGGATATATTGCCCCAGCTCACATGGATATATTGCCCCCAGTATTGCCCCAGCTCACATGGATATATTGCCCCCACTATTGCCCCAGCTCACATGAATATATTGCCCCCAGTATTGCCCCAGCTCACATAGATATATTGCCCCAGCTCACATGGATATATTGCCCCCAGTATTGCCCCAGCACACATGAATATATTGTGCCCAGCTCACATGGATATATTGCCCCCAGTATTGCCCCAGCTCATATGGATATATTGCCCCAGCTCACATGGATATATTGCCCCCAGTATTGCCCTAGATCACATGGATATATTGACCCCAGTATTTCCCCAGATCACATGGATATAATGCTCCCGGTATTGCCACCAGTTCACATGGATATATTGCCCCCAGCTCACATGGATATATTGCCCCCAGCTCACATGGATATATTGACCACAGTATTGAACCAGCTCATATGGATATATTGCTCCAGCTCACATGGATATATTGCCCCCAGTATTGCCCCAGATCACATGGATATATTTCTCCCGGTATTGCCACCAGTTCACATGAATATATTTCCCAGCTCACATGGATATATTGCCCTCAGTATTGCCCCCAGTTCACATGGATATATTGCCCCTAGTATTGCGCCAGCTCACATGGATATATTGCCCCAGCTCACATGGATATATTGCCCCAGCTCACATGGATATATTGCCCTCAGTATTGCCCCCAGTTCACATGGATATATTGCCCCTAGTATTGCGCCAGCTCACATGGATATATTGCCCCAGCTCACATGGATATATTGCCCCAGCTCACATGGATATATTGCCCCCAGTATTGCCCCAGCTCACATGAATATATTGCCCCCAGTATTGCCCCAGCTCACATGAATATATTGTGCCCAGCTCACATGGATATAGTGCCCCCAGTATTGCCCCAGCTCATATGGATATATTGCCCCAGCTCACATGGATATATTGCCCCCAGTATTGCCACCTGTTAACATGGATATATTGCCCCCAGCTCACATGGATATATTGACCGCAGTATTGAACCAGCTTATATGGATATATTGCTCCAGCTCCCATGGATATATTGCCCCCAGTAGTGCCCCAGATCACATGGATATATTGCTCCCGGTATTGCCACCAGTTCACATGAATATATTGCCCCCAGCTCACATGGATATATTGACCCCAGTATTGCCCCCAGTTCACATGGATATATTGCCTCTAGTATTGCGCCAGCTCACATGGATATATTGCCCCAGCTCACATGGATATATTGCCCCAGCTCACATGGATATATTGCCCCCAGTATTGCCCCAGCTAAAATTAATATATTTCTCCAGTATTGCCCCCAGTTCACATGGATATATTGCTCCCCCAGTATTGCCTCCAGTTCACATGGATATATTGCCCCCAGTATTGCCCCAGTTCACATGGATATATTGCCCCCAGTATTGCCCCCAGACAGTTCACATAGATATATTGCCCCCAGCTCTCACCTCCTCTGCCAGGCCCCTCCTTTCCGAGTACCCACCTGCCGCCGACTGCTTTTCTCCCTACGAGCGGCCGCCGGCATGCAGTTTGGCCGCTCATCTGGGAATCACCTGACCAGCGCAGCCGCGTTCTCGCAAGATCCCGGAGTTCACGTGAACTCCGCGATGTCGCGAGATCGCGGCTTGTGGATCCCAGGCGAGCGGCCAAGCTGCATGCCGGCGGCTGCTCGTAGGGAGCAAAGCATTCGGCGGCCGGTAATATTTTCTCGGGGGGGCTTAAAAAATGCTTAAAAAATCCTACAAGATCTAAAAATAAAGTGACTCTTTACTGCAGAATATTATAAGCAACGGTTTATTAGATATTGAATTGAAACGGGAATATTTTTAACATTGAAGCCTATGCGATAAAACAATCTTGTTGCTAAAACATCAGGCAGACGAGGCCCTCTAATCAGGCACTGTAGAGGGCTGCCCGCCGGGGCCTCCCAAAGATCCCTTGAGGAGCATGCGACGGCCGGATGACAGCGCTGCGACTGTGTGGGCTGGCCGGCCAGGTGCATGTGGCAGAGAGGCGGCACAGGGAGGGAGCCACTGCACCTGCGGCCACGGCAGACCAACCCCCACAACCAGGATCCAGGGAGCCCCTCTGACCACCAGGCTAAGGTGAGGTGACACATTTCTAAAAAAAAAAAAAAAGGACATTTTTAAATGTCCCCGGGAACATAAAATAAAACTTTTTTTTTTTTTCTAATACTCACCTGATTCCTGGATCCACCAACAAGCGCAGCCTCCCGTCTCCCATGCTGTTAGAAGCTGCATACACCAGCGCGCTGTGTGCAGCTTCTGAGAAGAAACACTATTAGTGTAGAGGGAGCGATGCAAAATGCGCAGCCAGCTTCCCCGCTACGCTAATAGCGTATCTTCTCAGAAGCTGCACACAGCGCGCCGGTTAAAGCTAGCGTCAGACTGTAGAGGTGCTGCCCGGCAGTGTGAGGATTCACATGCTGCATTAATTATACTGTAGAGGTGCTGCCCGGCAGCGTGAGGATCCATATGCTGCATTTATTATTCTTGTTACAAATTTGGTTACTTAACCCGTTTGTATTGTAATATTGTGACATCCAGGGCCCCGGGTGGCGATCGGGGGGACCAGGACGCATGGTGCCGCCAGCTGTTCGAATGCCAGGCGCTCCGGCGGCACCCGGCGCAGCTGTGAGTGATCAGGGGGCAGGGCGCAGCATGATGAGGCGGAGCCGCCAGGACCTTTAAATCAGGAGCGCGTGCTACACCTTGCCTTGCCGTGGAGTTTAATTACCGCTTCGCTAGCTTACCGAATCAGTTTGTATACTTGTTACTGACCCTGCTTGTTCTGAGGACCCGATCTGTTGCCGACTTTGCCTGCCATTTGACTTTTCTCTCTGTGTATTCCCTGCTTGTTCTGTTTGCCTCCTGTTGCTACTGGTGTGTGCCGATTCTCACCATATACAGTAGCGCAGTACAAGTGGCTAAACGTTGCTGACCCGGTTTTGTTATTACGACTACTCTCGCTCTGTGCCCCTGCCTCTTCTGTTTGCCTCCTGTTGCTACTGGTGTGCGCCGATTCTCACCATATACAGTAGCGCAGTACAAGTGCCTAAACGTTGCTGACCCGGTTTTGTTATAAAAACTACTCTCGCTCTGCGCCCCTGTTTGGTATATTCCGCTGCTTGTTACTGCTGGTGCACTTCCATCCTGCCATACACTATAGCGCAGTGCAAACGTATATTGATCTCAGTCTGTGGTGTATATTGCTGGTGCTGTCTCCCTGGCCTGTATGGCTGCTAGAGGTTAGGTTTAGTGGTCCTGACCATCCTAAGGATCAGAGGGTTAGAGGTCTGTAACCAGGGATCCTCCCAGGTCTGTCCTGGGGAATCGTTACAAATATTCGGTGTACGCCGCAGCAAACGTTAATGCTCACGCAAGTGAGCGTTAACGTTTGCGTTAAGATCGTAATTTTTCCCACTCGTTGTTGCTCAAACATTTTCATGGCTTCAAATCGCATTTAAACATGAGCAAAAGCGGTAAAAATTAGCTCAGCGCACAGCGGTGAAATGGCTCAAAAAAACAGTTTTTTGGTTAAAAACGCTTTTTTTTACATTTGTTTTTCATTGTTTCCTGTCCCCCACGGCAGTACCCGGACCCCCATACACCTTTTATGACCAATATATTGCATATATGCCCTCTGGAGGGGATCTTAATTCTTGAACTTTTGAGCCTCATTGACTTGCATTGTGTTCGAATCGTGTTCGCGTTCGAATTCGGCCTTTTTCAAATGTTCGAGTTCGAATGCGAACCGAACACGGGAGTGTTCGGCCCATCACTAATTGTAACATGTGGGTAGTGACAAGTATGTAGCTAACCTAAGGATTATCTACATAATCCAGTAAATGGTAGGGAATGCACTCACTACCAAGACGAAAATTTCAGGTGGTGACCAAGCCGAAAAGCTCCACAAATACTTATTTCTTGTTAAAGAAGATAGCCAGCACTCCAGTCCAATGAACAGACCACTTTTAATGTTTCGAGTTGTATAGACCAGCCTTTCTCAAGCTGAACAGACAATAAATTGGTCTTTCCAAAGGACTGGTTCCTCCTTTACCAAAAACAAAAACAAAAAATAGTTTTATATGACGTCGTGTTTGTCCAATATAAATAAAATTACTAATAATAATAGCTTTAATTCCACAAAAACATCTGCAAAGCAAACAACTCCTTCCCACTCCAGGTGTAAAACTGATGGGTTCTGTCCACGGATGGGCTCATGGGAGTACAAATGAAGGATAAGGAACCATCTCATAGGATCAAAAGCTGGTAGAAAGGTCTGGTTTAAATGTTTTTCTAAACAGTTCTTAGTTCAGGGTGGGCCACAAAGGTTCAGGGTCAAGACAAGTCAAGGTAACTGCATAAGAGATCAGCTTTCAAGAATTTAATGGCAAGATTCGAAAACACGTCTGAGAGCAGCCGACTGTGAATGTTTTACTTGAGGAAAGGGATAATGTCTGTTTGTGCTCAGAGCTGTGTGTTGGTGCCTACCTGTCCTCATTCCATCTATTTATATTAGGAAGCTTAATACTCACCATGCCACCTCAAGTCACACATTAAAAGCACCACAGAGCGGATTAAATGTTAAACAATTTGTTAGCGCTGTTTTATAAGCATGAACTAAAAATAATGTAAGCAACAGGGGATGTCAAGTTTCAGCACTAAAAGGATATTCAGTTTGTGTTCACTTGTATCTGAAACATATTCTGTCTATATCTACGAGCTTACCAAATAACGGCATGTATTACCTTTTTTGCTGAATGCAATGCGTTCTACGTTTGTCTTCTGGAGTCTTTCTCTTTATGTATCACTCTGTAAAATTATGTCAATCCCCAATACCCTCCTCCTAAGCTTTGAACACAATAAGTAGAAGCTCTGATCCAATACTGGGCCCCGTAGGGTCCCCATTTTATTGTGACATTCCAGGGCAGGCTCCACCTCACCCCTAAAAGCAACGTTAACCGCATGGATACTTGCGGTTCCGCTCCACGCCGCTGCGAATATCACCTCCTGGAGTCCATAAGACTCCATGGAGGTTTACGCTCCTGGGCCGTGGAGTGATCACGGAGGGGGACTGGGAACTATTTGTTTCCAGTCTCACTCTGCTCTCGGTGACAAGAAGCAAAGGATTGGGCCACCATTCTCGCAGAGGGATGAGAGGTGAGTATTGGACTTATTGGGGGGGGGTTTAGGGGGTGCTACATGATTTTGCAAATGCAGAATCATTTAGGACCATCTTTCAGGTGTAGCTAAAATTTTGGCTTGCGTATCCCTGTGATAATTGGCGCTAGTACTTTGTAATACCTTACTTATTGAAATGCTAATTACTGATTGCACTCCACATGTTAAGTAAAGGATGCGCAAAGTACAGTAAGATCGCGCAAGCTAGCGCAATCACCGATGCGCTAAGTGACTTCTTAGGGGTTTAGCATCATAAAGGTAATATGGGGGGCATGCGTTAAAGTCACTTATCCTAGTGATAACGCTTACACATTCGAATGCTAACGTTAGCGTTCACTAGGGAATAGAGCCCACTATTAATAAACAAAGAGAACCTGATGTCTCAAGACTTTTGAAAAAAATTGTAAAAAATATAATCAGCTCCATGTAGGAGGAAGTTAGTAAACAGTTTCTTTCAGTAATGAACATTTTTTTTTACCAGAGATTATATATATATATATATAAAAGCAAAAGGGATGATGGCTGCACTCGAGACAAATAAAACAAAAGTATACAAATATATATATATATACAGTATTTTAGCCCTCTGTGCTGAGCTAATTTTTACTGCTTTTGCTCATCATGTTTAAATGCGATTTGAAGTCACATTTTATTATGCGACCCAGACAAATTATATATCGTTCTTTCCGGCAGACTCGGCAGATTCATAATATATCATTTTTAGATGTATACGTCATGTCCTGCCTGTATATTCTAACAAAAAATGCAATAAAATTTGAATTTTTAATCATCAACAGCGTGTAAAGTGTTGTTTTTCACATTTAATTATCCGAGTCTTTGCGTTTATATTTTCTATGGGTGCGCTTGTTAAAAGAATTAGAAATGGGAACTCGTTACATTTGTTTGGGGGGAATTATGTGATTTTTAGCAAATGCACCCCATAGAAAAAAATCATTAGTGCAGCATCATTGTTCACATTATAATTGAAATGCGAACAAATGTGCTGCATTAATAAGACATAACACACAAAAAAACACGTTTTTTTTAAACTTTTTTTAGTTCCTAAAAAACCTGTTTGTTCCCCGTCTCACTCGACTCCCCGTGACAAGAAGCGACGGATCGAGCCACTGTTCTTGCCGTGGAATGAGAGATGAGGATTGGATTTATCGGGGGGGGTTTAGGGGATGATAAGTGATTTTGCATCGGCAGAATCGTTTAGAACCAGCTTTTAGAACTCGCTAAAATTTTGGTTTGCACGTCCCTGCGGTAATTAGTCCTAGCACTTTTTAATACCTTACTTATCGAAATGTTAATTAATGATTGCGCATCCTATACTTAATGGGCTAAATTACACATATCGCACTAAAACAGGGGCGCAAAGGAGAAAAACCTGTGCCTGCAGGTTTCTCTTTTCCGCCCCCGTTTTAGCACGATATTACAATGCAGGTGCTTAAAAAGCTACCTGCATTGTTACTGGTAGCTAAGCCCCCCGCTATGCGCCCCCCGCGAGCATCCACTCGATGAAGTCCATAGGACTCCATAGGACTCCATTGAAGCAGACAGCGCCGGTCACATGACCTGTCGGATCTCGCCCCATGAGATCCGGCAGGTTGGCATAGTGATCCGCAGGGGGAAACGGGGGGACTTTTTCCCCCATTTTCTCCCTGCTCCTCCGGATGGAGGAGGTAGATGGAGCCACCGTCCTTGCCGCTTGATAGGCGGTGAGTATCTGGATTTTTTGGGGGGGGGGGGTTCTGCTGGTGCTAACGGATTCTGCTGTGGCTACCAGGGCTAACGTTAATGCTCACTCAGGTGAGCGCTAGCGTTAGCACCAACAATGTAATATAGCCCAACCTGGGGAGCACAAAGTACAGTAAGCTCGTGGAAGCTAGCTCAAAAACTGACGCGGTAATGGGGATAGGGTCAGGAAGTAAAATGGGGGGCATGCATTAAACATACTTATCCTACCGATAACACTTGCACATTACAGACGCTAACATTAGCGTTCACTAGGGAATAGTGCCTTAAGTGTGGGAAACCAGTAAACAATTGGGCAATGTGGGCATAATAAAATGTGGGCAAACTAAAATGAATTGGGGCAATAATTGCATAATAAAATGGAGGTAAATTAAATTAAATGGGAAAATGTGGGCATTATAAAATGGGGCAAACTGAAAAGAAATGGAGTAATGGAGGCTCAATGAAAAATAGTGGCAAACTAAAATTAAATGGGGTCATAAAGACAAGTGATGGGGGCATGTCTGTCTGTATACCTATCTACTCATTTATACATATAACAATATAGGGATGATTTGGGAAATTACAACTTAAATTCATTCAATCGGCCATTATGGTCAACAAGAACCAGGGGAATTAATAAAATATCCTGCTTGTAAGATTTGGGTCATTCTTTGTTACAAAGAATGACCCAAATCTTCCAAGCAGGATATCTTATTAATTAACTTAATTGTATTAACTAACAATGTTAATACTGCTTTCACTAGATATCTACCAGCAACATAACTTTCATCCCAATATACATAAACACAACACACTTCCATGAAATTCAGAACACTTTTTATAGCTGTGACATTACCTCTGAAAGTGCTTGTTTGACTGGTCACGTGTCATTAAACAAGTACAATTCACCTGCTGTCCATAAACCTTACAGTATATGTTTCTTAGGATTACCCTGCAGCACAGCTCATTTAATATTGCATACAGTCCATTAGACAGTATATTGAGAGACAGAGTGATGTGATTATGCTCTATTACTATACTATTTTACCATGATAGTTCATTATTTTATTATCCTTTATTTATATAGCGCCATATATTTCTGCAGCTGTGCATAAATTGATACATTAGAATACCACACATAGATTATGAGCTGATTCAGCGAGATCCTGTTCCCAAGGGAACTTACAATCTATATGATATGTACAAGTATTTTGGGAGGTAGGTGCATCCATATCGTTTGGTGTCTTGCCCAAGGACACTCGCTGGTGGCGTCTTCTGAGTGGAATCGAGTCGGCTTTCCATGATTTTAGATCAGTGACCTGGTAGTTAGGTTGAAGCCGCTTCTCGTAAAGTCGAGACTTGCTTCTCCACAGTTGTATTGGAGGGATGTGGTGAATGGGACCTGCAGTGTTGTGGTCTATTAGATACAGCCCATGAAAACACTAGGGAATAAAAGGATTTAAATCACCATAGGAGAAGATATCCTTTAATACTTATCAGGTAAATAAAATGAATATCATAAAACTGAATGTATAGTATTGTTGCATGGAGAAATAAAATCCTTCCACATAGTTGTGGCCATGAGAATGTGACAGTATCTAGATATCTGCCCCTTCCATCTTCCCATTTTGTGTTTCTCTGTCCCATTCACCCCCTTTTATGTCTGCCCCATTCAACCTCCCCATGTTTGTCTGTGTCCCAATTTCCGCCCCATTTGTATCCAGCTCCATTTACTCCTTGATGTCTGCATGAGCTCCTTTCACATTTCCCATGTGTGTTTGTGCCCTAGTCACCACCTCCTACACTTGAATTAGCCAAATTCTGTTTCTGTCTGTGCCCCATTCACTAAACCACCCAATCATATCTGTGCACTCATTATACGCAATTCCTGCTTTTGAGGATGGTTATGCATGGTAACTAAAGTGGTAGTCCACAGGACCATGATGTTAAGCTACCCCTTAACCTGTCCTACCTAAATCTAACGTCTAACTCTGAATATCCACCAAGTTTGACTTTAAAGGGACACTCTGCTCATCCTGGCCACTTTATTGTTGTAAAGTGGTCAAGATGGAAGGGTCCCCTCCCACTGATCTGGAAAAATCGCTGGGTGAAGTGGAGGAGTTTCCTCCACCCCAACCAGTGTCCCCAGCAGCCCGACACCATATCAGTCACCAGTAACATCAGCACATAGAAAGCATGCCGACATCACTCTCTGAGTCCACTGTGATTCATAGTCTTGAGTTCTCTGCCCACCATTCGACGCCGGGTGCTCTTTGGTCTTCCTCTCTTGCGATTCCTTCTGGTGTCCAATGACAGGCAGTTCTGGTGATGTCCCCATGCTCTTGTCTGATGACATGATGACAGAGCTATTAAGATAATGTAGAATTCATGAAAAAGAAACACAAATCAGTTGAAACAACACTTTACCTAAACTTAAATTTGGATGATTTTTTCTGGTAGTGCTGGACCACTTTTGTATGTGGATATCAACTTTAGTATTCGTATCACTGCAAAAGTATTTTAATGTATAGCAACATTTTAATACCAAATGTTTAGGGCATTTTTTTTCTGAATGGGTAGCCCACAGCTCCAACTCTGGATTTCCATAAACCCTCAATATTCCAACAGAGCTATTAAAAGCGGCTTGCTAATAAAATAAGTGCGATCGAGACGTTATCCATTATGCTGTTTGTATCAATATGTGTGGAACCAGGAAGGAGAGTGTTTGTAACCAGGGGGAAGGATATATGTGTTACACTGCAGCTCAGCAGGATATAGGGGAGGAGTCACATGGACACGGACTAGTTAGCAGAACTGTAGATTAGAACCTGTTATAAGATGATCTCTTAATAAATATATAAAACCCTGCAGCTGGAGTCAGAGACAATATTTACAGAATCAGTCTCATTTATACATGGTGGCAGCGGATCTAATTTGAAAACTACTCCAAAAGCAGATATGGAAGGTTTAAAAGCACCCAGTCTCCTGGATTTTCAGGCAAGAAATCTGTCTCAGGCATGGAAGAGATGGAAAGAAGAAATGCTTCTATACACAGACCTGGTCCTGGTTGATAAACCAGAAGAGATGAAGGTAAAGCTGTTCCTGTACTTGATTGGGGATAAAGGCAGAGAGGTTAAAGACACCCTTCTCCCAGGAGTGGCAGCTCCCTCACTGACTGTCCTAATGAAAGCATTTGATGATTATTGTGAGCCAAAACAAAATGAGACTGTGGAAAGATATAATTTTTTTTCACGGAGTCAGAGGGAAGAAGAAGGCATAGACGCATATGTCACAGAGCTGCGTACACTGGCAGCCACCTGCAATTTTGGTAATATCAGAGACTCTTTAATAAGGGACAGAATTATATGTGGCACAAGAGATTCTAACCTCAGGGAACGTTTACTGAGAGAAGTGGACTTAACACTTGATAAATGTCTACAAATCGGCAGAGCTGCTGAACTGTCTACAGAGAGGGTGAAGCTCCTGGAGAGGTCCAGCACCGGTGCAGTGTCAGTCCATGGAATGGAAACAAGCTACACTCTTAGGAAGAGTCCGAGCAGAATGGCAGAGACTCCACATAAGATAATACAGTGCATATATTGTGGTAAGCGTCACGAGAAACTGAAAGAGAAATGCCCAGCATTTGGAAAGCAATGTAAGGGGTGCGGTAAGGCCAATCATTTCATTAATCAGTGCCGTGCCAGTCTGCACCAACAAAGGAAGCCGGCAGTACAAGCTGTATATAAGGAAACAGCGGATTCAGAGGAATACGAAGACATTCTGGGTCTGACTTTGGAACCAGCTTTTCAGATTTGTGCACTGAAGAAATCTACGAGCAAATTTTCATCAGCTTTGTTTGCTACCATGCTCATCGACCAGCAAGCTGTGAGATTCCAAATGGATTGTGGGGCGGACTGCAATGTCCTACCAGCAAGGATGGTGAAAGACCAATCTAAAATTCTACCCTGTGATAAGATACTAAGGATGTACAATAAGAGTACACTGACACCAGTAGGGATATGTAAGCTCAAAATAAGGAACCCATGCAATCAAAAGTTATATCAGGCTGAATTTGTTGTCATTGACTCAGAGCTGTGTCATCCTATACTAGGAAGTAGAGCTATCCAAGCCATGGATCTGATCTCGGTGCAGCACCAAAATATCCTAACTGTGGAACAAGACAGCAAACAGTCAGATAGCGCTATGTGGGGCTGGTCAACCATCAACAAGGAGTATGCTGATATTTTTCAAGGAGTGGGCTGTCTAGAGGAAAATTGAAATTGGAAGTGGATGCTCTTGTACAGCCTGTTAGACTTCCAAACGAAAAGTTCCTGTATCATTACTCAAACCCCTTCAAGAGGAGCTCGCCAGTTTAGAAAAACAGGGGATTATCACCCCTGTAGAGAGAAGCACAGACTGGATTAGTAGTATGGTGATAGTGAAGAAACCATCAGGGAAGTTAAGGATTTGCATTGACCCTAAGCCTCTAAATAAAGCTTTGAAAAGGAGCCACTATCCTTTGCCTACACTTGATGACATACTTCCTGATCTAGCAAGGGCAAGAATTTTTCAGTGTGTGATGTAAAGAGTGGATTTTGGCATATCGAATTAGAGGAAGACTCCAGCTACTTAACCACTTTTTCTACTCCTTTTGGCCGATACCGTGGGTTAGGATGCCTATGGGTATTAGTCCTGCCCAGAGGTTTTTCAGAGAAAACTAAATCATGCACTGGAAGGGCTACCAGGTATCAGGGTTATTGCAGATGATATCCTGATTGTAGGAGAAGGAGAAACTGATGTGGAAGCCATTAAAGATCACGATCAGAAGCTGAGGAAGTTACTAGATCGTTGCAGAGAACGACAGCTCAAACTAAATCCAGAGAAATCCAGTTAAGAAAAACTGAAGTACCTTATATTGGTCACTTATTGTCAGCCCAGGGACTTCAAGCAGACCCCAGCAAAGTAAAAGCCATTACTGAAATGCCCAGACCCACAGACGTTAAAGGAGTACAGAGATTTTTGGGGATGGTGAACTATCTTTCAAGGTTTTTGTGAGAACATATCAGATGCAGGTGAACCTCTGCGCCAACTAACCCAGAAGGATGCAGTGTGGGAGTGGACCGAAGTGCAGGAAGGGGCATTTCAGCAGATCAAATCAAAAATCAGTTGTGCGCCAGTACTCAAGTATTATAACCCAAAGAACCATTGGAACTACAATGCGATGCGTCAGAGAGAGGTCTGGGAGCAGCACTGATGCAGAGTAAGCAACCGTTAGCTTTTGCAAGCAGAGCATTGACGGAGACAGAGCAAGGTTATGCCCAGATTGAGAAGGAGTTGTTAGCAGTCCTCTTTGGCATGGAAAAATTTCATCAATTCACATTTGGACAAACAGTAGCTGTACAGTCCGACCATAAGCCCCTTGAAAGCATTATGAAGAAACCTTTACTTAAAGCACCCCGACGTCTTCAGCGTATGATGTTACGTCTTCAAATGTACGATGCATGTATCAGATACTGCCCAGGAAAGTCTCTGGCAGTGGCAGACACATTGAGTAGGGCTTATCTGGACGAGGGTTCCGTGGAGGGCTCAGTGGAGCACCAGATTGAAACGGTAAACATGCTCCAATATCTACCCATCTCAAACAGGAGACTTGACGCTATACAAAAAAGCACCGATAAAGACAAGACTTTACAAGCAGTGAAGCACATTGTTTTGAGGGGATGGCCTCATGCAAAGGAACTGGTACCTCTAGAGGCTTCACCATTTTACCACATACGTGATGAACTGAGTGTACAGGATGGTGTACTATTCAAAGGCGAGCGAGTTGTTATACCATCTGAACTTCGATCTGATATTATGTCTCGGATCCATTCTTCACATTTCGGCGTGGAAGGATGTCTACGTAGAGCCAGGGAATCTGTTTACTGGCCAGGAATGAATGCGCAGTTGAAAGAGTACATTGACCAATGTGACATATGCCGGTCATTTGATACTAAACAACAAAAGGAGACCTTGATGCCTCATGAGATCCCAACTAGACCATGGGAAAAGATCGGTACTGATTTGTTCACATTCCACGGACACGAGTATTTAATAACGGTGGACTATGACTCTAACTTCTGGGAGATAGACCAGATTCAGGATACAAGATCAACAACAGTGATAAGAAAATTGAAGGCTCATTTTGCCAGATATGGAATCCCAGACACTGTATGTTCAGATAATGGACCCCAGTTTATTTCGATGGAGTTTAAAGAATTCAGTATGAATTGGGACTTTGACCACATTACCTCATCACCAGGATACCCCAAAGCAATGGGAAGGTAGAGTCGGCAGTAAAAACGGCCAAGAGACTCCTGCAAAAGGCTGTGTCCTCTGGTAATGATCCCTACCTAGCATTATTGGATCATCGCAACACACCAACGCAGGTCTGGAGTGCAGTCCTGCTCAAAGACTGATGGGTCGAAGGACCAAATCGTTACTTCCCATGAGAGGAAGTCTGTTAATGAAGGATCACGGGATGAATGACAGGCACCAAATTCTATGCACAAAACAACGTGCATTGCAAGCCGCTCAATATAATAGGGGAGCCAAAGACCTGCGGCCTCTAAATGTTGGCGAACAGGTGTGGGTACAACCACCAAATAACCAGGGAAAAGAGTGGCGGAAAGCTTGCCTAAGAGCCCCTGCTGGAATCAGGTCCTATGAAGTTGTAACAGAGTCAGGACAAGTTCTGAGACGAAATAGGAGGCACCTGAGAGGCACTGGACGATACAGGCCTCAAATAAGGACCCAAAGTAGCAATCAAGAGGAATATGACACGGACGAGACAAACCAGCCATCAATAGCAAATACCCCAGAAGAAGATCAGGAAGAACCACACTGTGAAATATCAGACACAGAAAGACTGGGGGATGACACTAATGTTCTACGAGAACAACCACAAGGATACAGAAACACCCAGACTAGAAGCGGGAGATCCATCCTAAAACCAGCATATCTAAATGATTATGTGGACTAACATGTGACCCACTACAAGAATCCGTTTCACGATCCATCTACCTCCTAGACTTGAGCTAAAGAAACAACTTCCATTTTCCCAAAAAGGGAAAGATGTATCAATATGTGTGGAACCAGGAAGGAGAGTGTTTGTAACCAGGGGGAAGGATATATGTGTTACACTGCAGCTCAGCAGGATATAGGGGAGGAGTCACATGGACACGGACTAGTTAGCAGAACTGTAGATTAGAACCTGTTATAAGATGATCTCTTAATAAATATATAAAACCCTGCAGCTGGAGTCAGAGACAATATTTACAGAATCAGTCTCATTTATACACTGTTAACGGCTCTATTCCAACCGGTATTGACCACTGAAGTTCATAGGACACCATAGAGCCACATGCAACCCTGCACGACGTCACATCTGTGGGATGGTGCTGGACCCATGAAAGGACACTAGGAACAATTTGTTTCCAGTGTTTTTCTGTATATGGTCAGAGGAGATGGGTTAGCTTACTCTTTGCACCGTGGGACCAGAGGAAAGTAAGGGATTGTTTAGTGTCATTATTTTAACGTGCAACAGCAAAATCACTTACCATAAGGCTTCTCTGCCAGTATTCTTTGCAGAATACCAGCTCAGCCCATCAAGGGCACTATTACACTCTTCGTGCAAACGTTAACGTGTGCACGAAGACGCATTAACAGCGTGAGGGGAAAAACCCTTTGCGGGAAAACCCTTTGTGCGCACAAAAAATGCGCGTTAACGTCTACCACTGGTCAACCTGCGCGAATCCTTTGCAAGCGTAAAGTTACTTTGCGTGTCCTATACTTAACATTGTGAGCGCAAATGTGTTTGTGCGCTGGTATGCGGATGGTATTACAATCTATGCGCAAATTTTAAAGGGCAACGTTTGCGCGCATAATTCTAACGTCTTTGAAAAGCTGGTGTTAATGGCAAATCTGAACGTACTGTCCAGAACCAAATACACCAACCCAAAAAAAAAATACAGCAAAGTATAGTTACGCATTCTACACATACCCAAACAATAAAATTGAGAGGTTGTGCATGTTTTTATTATTGCTGCAGCATATATACTCAGATTGATTTTGACAGGCGCAAAAACTGAACGGGAGACAATTGTGGTTCTTAATTCAGATTGGCTGATTGGCGTGAAAAAACAGTCCGCACACCGATTTCTGCGCGCAGCGTTAATTTGCGCGCGGTTTTGCACGTCTTTTTTCCGCGCGTTATTTTTTGACGGCTGAAAAAATGCGCGAGGATTGTAATTCCAGTGTTAATTTACGAGTGTTAACGTTTAACGCTGCGCGCAAAAAAAATAGCGCTGCGTGTGCGTTTTTGCCCGCAGAATGTAATAGAGCCCTCAATGAGCTACAATGGAATAGCAGCAGCACATTGTACATTGCACATTGGTGGCGTCACTTAGCAACCAATTCCCAAATATTATGTGCCGAGTACCTCGTGCCCCTTCTACTGCTGTGATGTGACGATCATACACTATAGTTAGCTAGTGATTTCACGGGGTGGAAGAGAAACTAATTAGTGTGCACCAACTTTGTTGGCCCAGTAAGTTAATTATAACACAAAATACATTTAAAAAAATCTTATATATAGATTTGCGCCCAGTTTAAAAGTAAAAATATTGCGGTAAGTTGGTTAAAAAGGAAATAAATATCAGGTAAATGAAACTGGTACCAAAACCAATGTTATAAATATTGTATTACAGCCTTGAACTAGGATCTTGTATTAATCTAGTGAATATTTCCAGATTTTAATCCACGTTTGTAAAAAGCATCAGCTTTGTGTGAAATGGCAACTGCTGCTACCAAATATGTGAGTGTAATAACTGCTGACATGTCATATAAAAGTGACACTGATAAATAGAAAATTTTATAGATGCGCTAATAATCTCACGGTAGGGCAATAACTCAGAGGCCTTACCTGTATAATCAGACAGAGATAAGAGAAGCCGCTCAATCTTATTTGAATTCAGCTCTCGTAAGTAAATATTGTTCCTCATAAAAGTGAATTACAGTCGCCTCGGTGACAGATCACACAAAAAATGCTTTTAATAGCTTGTTTTATACACAGATTACTTGTAGTGTATATATAACTTGATTGGGGAGGTGTACGAGAGGGTGAGCCTGTTTCAAAATTTGTCGTGTTTGAATGAGAGCGTTTCTGAACAGTAAACATGGAGTCTGGTTTCCAGCTTGTCATTAACTCTTTCAGCAATACATAGTGTATGTGAAGATCAGAGTCAAGCTTTGAGTATAGTATGTCTGAACAGGTGCTTCGTCCTGGAGATATAACACCACATTATAACTCATGTAGTCATAACTCACTCTTCTGTGCCTCCAACCCACCCTTTTTACTAAAAACACTATTTTTCATACATTTTTCTTTAAACAGTATCAGTTTTCCCCATGTAGCGACTCTAGCGCCTCTACCATAGAGTGACCAGACATGCCCTTTGTTAAGGGGGGCTGTTAAGACTGTATGTTACAGACAGCGCTGCATAAACTCATTTCTACCTGTTTACTCTTTTACTTTTACTGATACAGTTACCTTTTTAGTTTTTGCTTATGGTAGTTTATTTTTTTTAAGGAACTCATTAAACACTATTCCTCTGTTTGGTGGATTGAATTACCCAGCATGCATATGCAAAATCTTATATTCTTATATTCCTGCTTTCAACTGACACAAGTAGGATATAAACTCTCAGCATGCGCATGGATTGGGAATATAATAAAATCTAATTAAAGGGATAGTCTATTAAAAATAGTGGACCTTTTTTGCCCTTAAATAATTGGACAGATGCTGCTGACAGCCATTTGTTTTTTGGTGATTTTACTTAATTTGTGTCCCTCAGCGTGCACAGCTCTTCCGCTTCGGGACTCCTGAACCCGGAAGTCCCTGCAGCTATCAAACTCAATTTGCAGTCCTACGCAACTTGTATAGTGTAGGAACTTCATGTTGGGCACCACTTTGGACTTGTGTACTTTACGTACGCAAGTGCCATAACGCCTGCACACCGCGAAAGGCACAGATCTGATCCATTGCTGCCTCTCTGAGGCTGCTCGTTACAGTGACTAGCCTCAGAAAGGGTGACGTTGGCATGCTATCTGCCTGTTGACGTCACTAATTACCGATCTTGTGACAGTCAGCTGGGACATTCAAAATCCCGGCTGCTGGTGACGCTGGTTTGGATGGAGGACACTTGCCGGGAACAAGTGTGGAGGAAATGATGACACGTGTGTAATTATGCAATGCGTTATCTAAATCATTTGCTACGCAGAGAACCTACCCTTGTATCTTCACTTCTGTACACCCCAAAAGGGGTGTTCCACACTTGACGATAAGATAATGAGATTTTATAGAACACGTCTTCTGTAAATTATCCCCGGGAATCGCTATTATACTCTTGCCGCAAGCTGGGTATGTGGGTCATATGTAGCGATTCTGTGTGCATCTTAAGGCCGGGTGCACACTAGGTGTTTTTTTCTGCGCACTAGCACGTGTTAAAATGCACTTACCGGCGTCCGTCGCAGCGTTGTGATGTTGCGGACAGGGCCGGTCACATGCTTGTGCGCGCAAACTTAGTGCACGCGTAGCATGCATGCGTCTACAGATCCTCACCGTCGATGCGCTACGATGCGCGTCGGTGGGGCTGCAAAGCGCAATTCTCCATAGGAGGATCGTGCTTTGCAGCGCTGAGGGGGGGGCAGGAGGGCTTGGAGTGGACGCCGGAACACCAGAAGTGTGTTTTAACACGCGCTAGTGCGCAATAGGCTTGTGCACCGATTTTTTTTTTCGGTTCGATTCGGTTCGATTTGTTCGGATGTTTAAAATTTTCGATTCGGCTCGTTTCGACCGATTTCTGTTTCGATGCGGTTCGGTTCGGCTCGTTTTTCGTGTACATTTTTTTTTCGGAATATCGACCATTTTTCGTGTTTTCGGGTCACTTTGCTCGTTTTTTGTATCGACTTTTCGTGATTTCGGAAATTTTCGTTTTTTTCGGAACGTCTGTTTTCCTCGTTTCAAAGTGTCTAACTCTATTCGTTTTGACGTAAACTACTATGGTTTACTTTTTTATACTTTATATATTTTTTTATAATAAATTTTTGCTTTGTTTTTCGGATCCGATAATTCATTCTGTCGATACGATAATTCTGGCGATTCTATCGTGTTTTTTTTTTATTAAATAAAGATCCTTTTTTTCTTATGAATATACATTTCACAACTTTATTTAATCACGTTAAAAAAATGGTATGAAAGCCAAGGAACAAAAAAAAAAGAACAAAACGATTTAAAAAACGCTAAACTGACCCGAATGGTCTGACTTTAAAAATAAAAACCAGAACAAAAGGTTTTAAAACGGAAAAATAGTTGATCAAAATGATCTGAAACGAAAAAAAACCAACAAATAAAATGATTTAAAACAGACAAAAAAAATTAACCCTTTCGCTGCTGAGGCATTTCACGGCTTCCCTTCACGCCTGTGTGCGGCACTGCGGTCTGCTGCTGAGCTAATTTTTAACATTTTCGCTCCTCTTGTTTAAACGCGTTTTGAAGCCTTATTTTATAATATGACCCAGACATGTTATATATCGTTCTTTCCGGCAGACTCGGCAGATGATTCATAATATATCATTATCATATGTATGCGCCATGTCCTGTCTGTATATTATAACAAAAAATGCAATAAAATTAGAATTTTCAATGTTTGTTTTACAAGGTGTAAAGTGTTTTTTTCACATTTTAACATGCGAGTGTTTGCGGTTATATTTTATGAGTTGCGTTTGTTAAAAAAAATTGAAATGGGGACTTGTTATATTTTTTTGGGTGAAAATTACACTATTTTTAACAAACGCACAGCATACCAAAATCCTTAGTGCAGCATCATTGTTCACATTATAATTAAAAGGGCCCTTACGGCAGTCATAATCTTTTTTATCAAAGATGCGGACCAGCTCCAACATCTCCTCAAATGCCATGTTGCTGGCCCGCTTCTTCCTGGGTGTCTCTGGGGTGGAAGCAGATGAGGACGAAGAGGTGTCCGAATGGGACTCTCTGTCTCGTCTTTCAGCCATGATGAATTCTAAATAATTTCAATTTTTTTGGCCTGTCAAAAAATTTTCAAAACTGGCTCAATAAAGTTACGACATCCGCACGCGCGCATGCGCGACCCGCGGACGAATCGGATCCGACCCGATTACGACAGAATTATCGTATTGACAGAATTATCGGATCATTGGAAACAAAAACAAGTGATACGCATTTACAAATACAAAATTTACAGAATCAGCAATATAACCGATAATAGTTAAATATACGATGTCCAGAATTACCGAAATGGAACCGAAATCACGAATGGAACCGAAATCATGAATAGAGCGAAAATAAATTTCGATTTGACACATTTCAAGTCCATTCGAAAATTCCAAAAATATTTTGTTTCGGGTCGGAAAACTTTTCGGATCTGCCGATTTTCGGGTCCTATCCGATTCGGAAAATCGGCCGAATCCGAAAACACGAATCGGGAAATTTCGTGAAAATTCCAAAATTCCGAAACCCGAAACGCACATCCCTAGTGCGAAAAAAAGAACGCCTAGTGTGCCCCCGGCCTTACTGTAAACTAATGGATCCTATATTATAGAGATGCTAATGTGCACCTACAACTCGAGGCGCAAGCTATTCCAAGTGAGCTGACGCTTCCATCTGAGAGATGATATTTCACTGAGAAACACTGTCTCCTAAAAGCTGGTGTTAAGTGTTTTTGCATTTGCAAACTCACTTAATACACTGGCCTAACCCCTCCCCTAAAAATCCTATATTCACCTTTCATCCCACAGAGGAGAAGGCCACGTTATTCACTGCTACCTCTCGCCGAGAGCATAGTGAGACTTGGAAAAAATAGTAGCATCTCTCCAGAAAATGTCCATGGAAAACACACCTAACAATTGCCCTACCTCACAATATATATCTCTTATAGATTGGGGACCCTGTTTCCAAAGGACCTGACAATCATACTACATCATTTTCTACATCTAATGAATCATCCCCTTGTTCACATATTTCGTACAGTGTTGCAAAATCTGTTGGCATTGTATAAATAGAGTATAATAACACTAATTAATAGCACATCCCTACCAAGACAAGCAATCACAATTCTTGGCAGGGTCTCTGTGTTCAAAAGTGCTAAAACGTTGTATGGGAACATAATGCACTGGTGTCTGATGGAACAGCGATGTCAAGGTATTTATTCACCGCCTGACACCACTTGAAAGGGAAGGACTGGCACAAATAAATAGTGTTGCAGGAATAAACATGTAGGGATCATGTTTCAGAGATAGAAACATAGAAACATAGAAAAATGTCGGCAGATAAGAACCTTTTGGCCCATCTAGTCTGCCCAATTACATGGATACTTTACCTGGATTTATCTTTTGTTTAGGATAGCCTTATGCCTATCCCATGCCTGCTTAAATTCAATTACTGTTTTGGCCTCTACCACTTCAACTGGAAGACTGTTCCATGTATCCACCACCCTCTCAGTAAAATAATGCTTTCTGATGTTACTTTTAAACCTTTGCCCCTCTAATCTAAGACTATGTCCACTTGTTTTGCTACTTTGTTTCCTTTTAAATATACTCCCTTCCTCTACCTTGTGGATTCCCTTTACGTATTTAAATGTTTCTATCATATCTCCTCTGTCTCGTCTTTTTTCCAAGCTGTACATGTTAAGATCATTAAGCCTTTCCTGGTAACTTTTCTCCTTCAAGCCGTACACCATTTTAGTAGCCCTTCTCTGAACTCTCTCTAAGGCTAGGGTCAGACTAACGCATTTTTCGCGTTGTCCGTGAAAAAGTGCGTTCGAACGAATGGACGTATTTTTTCACGGAATACGCGATAGCGGTCATACGATGCGCATTTTCGTCCGTGATTTTGTACGGATCATCAATAAAACACTTTTTGTGTCTGGATGTTATGTTAGCCGTACACTAGCAGCGTCTGACGTCTCCCAATCATGCAAACACGCCACTATGCGGACGCAGCGCACTCTGTACGTCAGTACTAGCGGTTTGACGTTCTTGAAAAAATGCGTTCGTTTGCCACTTGCGTTGCGCGGCCGCACGTTTGTGCGGCCGTTCTTCATATGCAACCCGGCATTGGACGTCATTTGCTGCTAGCGCGGCCGTGATTTAGTGCTGCTAAACGCACGTTAAAACTGCTTTCGTCTGACCTTAGCCTAAGATGTCTATATCCTTCTGGAGATACGGTCTCCAGTACTGCACACAGTACTCCAAGTGAGGTCTCACCAGTGCTCTGTACAGTGGCATGAGCACTTCCCTTTTCCTACTGCTAATACCTCTCCCTACACAACCAAGCATTCTGCCAGCATTTCCTGCTGCTCTATTACATTGACTACTTACCCTTAGATCCTCTGAAATAATAACCCCTAAATCCCTTTCCTCAGATGTTGAGGTTAGGACTGTATCAAATATTCTATATTCAGCCCTTGGGTTTTTACGTCCCAGGTGCATTATCTTGCACTTATCCACATTAAAACTCAATTGCCACAGCTCCGACCATTTTTTTAGTGTACCTAAATCATTTGTCATTTGGCTGATCCCTCCAGGAACATCAACCCTGTTGCAAATCTTTGTGTCATCAGCAAAAAGACATACTTTTCCATTAATACCTTCTGCAATATCACTAATAAAAATATTAAAGAGAATGGGTCCAAAGTACTGACCCCTGAGGTACCCCACTGGTAACAAGACCTTGCGCCGAATAAACTCCATTTACCACAACCCTCTGTTGCCTGTCACTCAGCCACTGCCTAATCCATTCAACAATATTGTAATCCAAGCTCAAAGATTGCAATTTATTGATAAGCCTTCTATGCGGAACAGTATCAAAAGCCTTACTGAAATCTAAATAAGCAATGTCTACTGCACCACCTGTGTCTATTATTTTTGTTACCCAATCAAAAAACAGATGTGGCTGTTTAGTTTACCATCAAACTTTAGAGAGGTCGAACACCTGATGGTTTGAGAGACTAGCAGAAAAAATATGGTATGTGTCACTGCCTATATACTTCATTATACCTGTGCTTTATGAAGGGTTCTTTGCAAGGGACCTTCATGTGTAAAGAAAGGGAAAAAATTAGCCGAGCAACATAGTATAAACCTGTCCGTTAGTCATACCAAATTTGGTGATATTCATAATTCGGATAGCATTATCCTTAGTTTCCTGGCCTGAAACAAATACTCTTTTCATCTGAACACAGTGCCCTTGACACATTGCACTTGATACTGCCTGCTTTGAGGAAAAATCAACATGAGAGTGGAGCCACCACATCATGCCTGTCTTTCTCAGCCATTGATCAACTTTACCACCAAGTAACAAAGGTATCATAACAGGTTGATGGATACACAACCACATTTTGCAAACGATCCTGAGACATGTGGATCTTATGAACAGTACAGAAAACATGCAAGAATTATTGTGAATTTTTTAGCTGGCACAATTGTGAACGCATGTTCTATGGTTCCTACTTCACTTTTATTTATTTATTTATAAAGGATTTTACCATGAAGGATACATTGAGATTTCTCTCATTTTCAAGTATGTCCTGGGTTCAAGAGCATTGAGTGGTTACAGAAATACAAAGTAATACAATGCAAGATATTAACACAAAACCAAATATACAGATTAACAGAAAATAAATATGTAGGAAATAGTCATTATGTTACATGTTTACAGGTGCATTTCGTATTGAGGTATGTTAATAGGGAACTCTTAAGGGACTTTAGACTGGGGGAAGATTTGATGGCGTCTGGGAGGTTATTCCATAATTGTGGTGCTCTGTAGGAAAATGAGAATCGAGACACTTTCTTTTTATATTGCGGTATTGCAAGTAAGGTGCTGGTCCTGGATCGGAGGTTATAGGATGAGGGAGCTGCTGGGGGAAGCAGCCTATTCAGGTAGGGTGGTAGCTTCCCAGAAAAAAGCTCTTAAACACCAGGTTGGAAAGGTGAAGGGTGCGTCTAGATTCCAGCGACTGCCAGTTTAGCTCTTTTAACATGTCACAATGGTGGATCATGTAGTTACATTGTAGCACAAAGCGGCAGAATAAGTTATACAATGTAGTAAGTTTCTGGAGGTGTGATTTGAGGTTCGGCTGCATACACTACATCTCTGTATTCAAAAGGCTGGCATAAGCATTTGTTGCACAATCTGCTTTCTTACCGCGAGGATTTGTTTCTGTACAGGGCACCTAGTTTGGGGTAGAGTTTAGAAGAGAGTTTTTCGATGTGGGAGACATATATATTTTTAGAACAGAAAAAAAGTCCATATAGCGCATCAATGAAAATCAATATAAATAAATATGTGTAAATTCCACAAGTGTACGTGTTAATTATTAATAAAGTGCCCCAGTGCTTATTTCAGCTTATCAGGGCAATGGTACATGACAAACTGAATCCAATGACATGCAGGAGTCCAATATATAGCAGGGTGATACTTAAGGAGTCAATATGGTTCTCCCTAGTAGACACTGGAATGAACTTGGTCCTCCTTGGTGGATTACAGTTGAGTCCCATCATCTTCAATATTACTCAAAGGCAAGAAGGGAGACATATTGAAGATAACAAAGTAATATTGAAGACGACTTGTGCAATTTACCTATATTTATTTATATTGATTTTCATTGATGCGCCATATGGACTTTTTTTCTGTTCTAAAAATATATATGTCCTGCAAAAGTGAAGTAGGAACCATAGACTATGCGTTCACAATTGTGCCAGCTAAAAATTTCACAATAATTCTTGCATGTTTGCAGGAGTCCAATATATAGCAGGGTGATACTTAAGGAGTCAATATGATTCTCCCTAGCAGACACTGGAATGAACTTGGTCCTCCTTGGTGGATTCCAGTTGAGTCCCGTCGTCTTCAATATTACTTTGTCGTCTTCAATATGTCTCCCTTCTTGTCTTTGAGTAATATTGAAGACGACGGGACTCAACTGGAATCCACCAAGGAGGACCAAGTTCATTCCAGTATCTACTAGGGAGAACCATATTGACTCCTTAAGTATCACCCTGCTATATATTGGACTCCTGCATGCCATTGGATTCACAGTTTTTCTTGTACCATTGCCCCAATAAGCTGAAATAAGCACTGGTGCACTTTATTAATAATTAACACGTACACTTGTAGAATTTACCCATATTTATTTATATTGATTTTCATTGATGCGCTATATGGACTTTTTTTCTGTTCACATGTTTTTTTGGCAGATATTTTGGTTATTTTATGTGTGCACCTATCATCCATGTTTAGGCAGCATAATTATTTTTTTTTGAGAAAGGATTTTACCAGGAAGGATAAATTGAGATTTCTCTCGGTTTCAAGTATATCCTGGGTGGCGAGTATGTGCCGTTAGGTGTCTTGTCCAAGGACACTTACTGGAGAGGTTGCTCGCTGGGATCGAACCCATGTCTCCACAGGCTCTCTCCACGCAGAGCAGTGATGTTACCTCTACTCCACCCATTTTACTTGAACAAGTGTTCTACTGACACCTTATATGTCACTGTTCAATACTATTGCTTATATCAGGCGCCTACACACGTATATATATATATTCCCATGTATATATATATATATATATATATACACTTTCACCTCTCCATATACGTGTATATTTTAAGCCCTATTCCATTTGGAGCGGTAATCTGCCAAGCAGTTCAACAATGAGCGGTAACAATCACCACTTGTGAATACACTCCAGAGACCATAAGACTCCACTGAGTGTTACTGTGACATCTGGCACTATGCACGTTCTGAAGGGAGATCACCGAGGAACTACTTGCTCTTGGTGTCCTTACAGCTTCATCGTAGTAGGACAGCAGATCAGAGCAAAGATCTCGAGAACCTGGTAGGTGAGTATAGAGGTGGGGAGTCTATTTGTTATATCACTGTAAAGGGATTTTGCACTTCCAAAACCACTTTCTCTCAGGTTTATGATGGGGCTATTTTCTTGTGCATGTAGCAAGAATAGTGAACATCTTGGAATTGTTTGCAAGTACTGCTATAACTTCTGCACATACTATACAAAGTATAAGCCACCCAAACAAACCGTTTTTACGCAAAAGTCTAGTGGTAATGGAAGTTACTGCATCCATTGCAATTGCTTGAGGACACACCGTTATGAACATGCTTCATGCACTTGTTATTGCTCAAACTGGAATAGGGTCCATAATATTATATAAACTGTCTGGAAAAAACAAATCGTTACCTCCCGTACAAGCCTGTAATGATCTGGCATTGCAATTTGTTGGTCGGGTAATGGTTCAGCAATGTCATCTGTCCATAAAAATGATGTAAGCTGACTGTCTGAATATAATGAATGAGCAGGTTTTTCCATCAGTGGATTTTTCTTTCCTGATGGCACGGTTATTATTTCAAGATGACAATGACAGGATTTATCAGACTCAAATTGAGCAGGAATGGTTCAGGGAGCATGAGACATCATTTTCACACATGGATCGGCCACCACAGATTCCAGACCTCAACCCTAATGAGAATCTTTGGGATAATGTGCTGGAGAAGACTTTATTCAGCGCTCTGATTCTCCCGTCATCATTACAAGATCTTGGTGACAAATTAATGCAACTCTGGACAGAAATAAAAGTTGTACCATTGCATAAGCTTATTGAAATGTTGCCACAGTGAGTACATGCTGAACTCAGAGCAAATGAAAGTCCAACAAAATATTAGATTATGTGACTTTGTTTTGGCCAGATAGTGTATAATTCGTATACAGTATATTGTGACAGGAAGCAGGGCATGATCATAAATGGGAGGGATGGGAGACCAGACCTTTTTGACTGCATCCCTCCCTTCAGCTAAAACCCAAGGGAAATGGTGTGTACTGCAGCTGGGCATGTTGGGAGTTGTATTCTGGGTCCCTGGGGTTAGGATAATGGAGTGAAGGGTGGGCCATTATCCCAACAGCCTGAATCACAAGTGTGGCCTATCAATCCGCTTGCTCAGCCTTAAAAAGGGGGAGAGAGTGAGTACCCAGCTGAGGAATAGAGCTGGAGGAGACCAAAGTTTCTGCCATTGCCATGTGCCGCTACTGTTGCCGTGTGCCGCCACTGTTGCTGTGTGCCGCCACTGCTGCTGTGTGCCGCCACTGTTGCCGTTGGGTGAGAAAATAAAATCTGCCAAAAAGAACTTGCTGTATTGCTGTGCTTGTAGAAGACGTTGCTAGAAAGGAGCCCTGTCACAATTTATACGTTTTTTTAACAAAGTGAATTGATCTGCATACCAAGCTAGATAAACTAATATGTACAATCGACACAGCGATATGCACACCCGTTGGCGATGCCTGCTGTAAAATGTTCTGGATTTATTTTATATACGCCAGTAAAAAGGTGAATTTGTGCCTGAGCATCGAGCTTTTCCACATGATTGTTACTGAACAGATATTTTAAACACATGATAGCTAACCTTTAAGATCGGCAAACACTTTCACAACCCCGGGGTAATAAACTTGCCATTCAAGAGACAAAATAACACAGTTAGATCTGTCTTAAATTGTATTCAGACGTTATGGTCTTCACGAAGGCTTTAAAGGCTCTGATTAATAGGAGCAGAAAAGGAGATGGATGAGATTTCCCCCCAGAGACATTTCTGTGGTTTATTTATTTATATTTTATTTTTACCAGAGTTTACTCTCAGCGACTCTGAATAAATAGGAATTTAATTTATTTACAGAACCATTTTGGTAGGGTGAATGATTGTAGCCTGTTGCCTCTCATAAAAGGAACAAGATATAATAAACACAAAACGTAGGCTTATCTTATTTGAAGAATACACTTACAAGTCAAATACAAATATAATTTTGCAGGGTTCATGCACAGATGACTCAGTGTCACATGTGTTGGATATAAAACATTATTCCTTTTCTGCAACATCTTGTGTATATCTGAGCATGGAAGTGCTGAACGTATAACGCAAAGAAGTAGATATGCGTTGAATTCGGCAATCTCCGAGGCTGGTGGCTTTTTAATGCTGTGTATGTGCTTATGTAAGGGCTATTTTAAGCTTGGATATCGAGCCACAAGGATGCTTCCAAAAAGATTTATTTTATTAATTTTACAAATATTATACAGAGGTCTTATCCAGAGCGTTTTACTGACATAACAAATAATTATGGTATGGTAATGGCAGGGATCGAGTCCTAAAAAAAGAAGTGTGGGAACTCACCAGGATTTCTGTCTCCCAATAAGCAATTATCACGTCGCACGTAACACAAACACACACTCAGCTCTGATAAATTTATGTATATATGTCAATAAGAAAGCAGATTGTACAACAAATGCTTATGCTGGCTATTGAATACGGAGATGTAGTGTATGCAGCTGCCCCTCAAACACACCTTCATAAACTTACTACATTGTATAACTCATTCTGCCACTTTGTGCTACAATGTAACTACATGACCCACCATTGTGACATGTTAAAAGAACTGAACTGGCCGTCACTGGAATCTAGAAGCATCTTTCACCTTTCAAACCTGGTGTTTAAGAGCTTTTCTGGGAAGCTGCCACCCTACCTGAATAGGCTGCTTCCCTCAGCAGCTCCCTCATCCTATAAACTCCGATCCAGGACCAGCACCTTACTTGCAATACCACAAAACAAAAAGAAAGTGGCTCGATCCTCATTTTCCTACAGAGCACCGCAGTTATGGAATAACCTCCCATACACAATCAAATCTTCCCCCAGTCTAAAATCCCTTAAGAGATCTCTATTAACATACCTCAATACAGAATGCACCTGTAAACATGTAACATAGTGGCATATTTATTTTCTGTTACTCTGTATATTTGTGTTTTGTTTTTAATATCTTTCATTTTATTACTTTGTATTTCTGTACCTACTGTAATGTGTTCAATGTTCTTGAACCCAGGACGTACATGAAAACAAAAGAAATCTCAATGTATCCTTCCTGGTAAAATACTTTATAAATAAATGTGAAATATAGCAAAAATATATGATAAATCCTATATTTATTGTGACTTAGAGAAATATGTGATTGAACACCTGACTACAAGCTTTATAGAGTATGGGACCAAAGGGAACTCAGTTCACTCTGCAAAATTAGTGCAGGAACTCAGTTCCCACGCGTTCCCCCTCGACTTGACCCCTGGGTAATGGTCAAAACGGTATTAATTGGACACGTATAAATAAAGTTTATGCTGCCCTGTCAGTGGGCTTCGAAAGTAAACTCTGGAAAAATGGAGACATTAACAACTGCTGAGCCTGTTTCCTCTTTCCTTTTTTTTTTTAACAGGTAAGGCCGGCGTCAGACAAACGCAGTGTGTTGCCGCACAGTTTAACGTCCGTGGTAGCATAGAATCATAAGCAATAGAGACCCACACACTAAGTGCGTACGCACCGAACTGCACAAGCACAACGCACGTGGTAAACGGACGCAGGTTAGGCAAGAGCGTAAAACCGCTAGACGGACGCGCAGAGTGCGCCACATCCGCGTAGCATTCTGTGTGAGTGATGAGATGTCAGACGCAGCGCATTTGCGATGTCCAGCACCTTGACGCACAAAATGGCTTTTCATATCCTTTTCAAAAGTTATCATTTTTCATATTAACCCTTTCACTGCTGAGGCATTTCACGCCTGTGTGCTGAGCTCATTTTTACCGGTTTCGCTCAACATGTTTAAATACGCTTTGAAGCCTTATTTTATTATATGACCCAGACATATTATTTATTGTTCTTTCTGGCAGACTCGGCAGATTCATAATATATCATTATTATATGTATACGTCATGTCCTGTCTGTACATTATAACAAAAAATGCAATAAAATTAGAATTTTAAATAATTTACAACGTGTAAAGTGTTTTTTTCAAATTTTTACATGCGAACGTTTACGGTTATATTTTCTATGAGTTGCGCTTGTTAAAAAAATTAGAAATGGGGGACTTGTTACATTTTTTGGGGGGAAAATTACACAATTTTAACAAACATATAAAAATCGTTAGTGCAGCATCATTGTTCACATTATCATTGAAATGGGAAAAATATTGCTGCATTAAAAAAACAAAACAACAAAAAAACTGTTTATTTTTTTTATTTACTTATTTTTTTATATTTTTTTATTTTCATTTAAATGTTTTAATTTTTTTATTAACTTTTAACATGGTCATCTTTTTTTAATTAACTTTTAACATGCTCTGGCCGATCCAACGATAGCAAACATTAACGCCTAGCTGCCACGGCTTGGGAGATAAGTGGTTCATTGGAACTCCCTATCTCCACCATTGGTAGAAGCTAGGGGTTAACTCCAGAACTGACGTCATCACGCTATGCACGATGACGACAGTCATCAGGGGGAGATCCTGGAAGCTTGGCCGATATCCAAGATGTCGGCCAGCTCCGGGAGAGGTTCGCAAATTGGCGCTTTTTGGCACCGAATCGCGATCCGGCCCCCAAGGGGTTAAAGCCAGCCACTGTTTGGAAGGGCAGACTGTGCCCTTCCAAATGGTGCCTGCCTTTGACTGCTGCCCTTTACGGAAGGGGAGGGAGAGAGGTCCAAAGGATTTCCCCCTCCCTTTCAGGCACCTTCCCCGCACTCGTGGCTGGGCGCCTGTAAAAGATGTCATCACGCTAACGGAATCCCGGCCAATTGCTGCCTCCTGTGCTCAGCGTGTCCATAGCACAGAGGCGCGTTCAATACCTCTTCCACTGCAAGTGCTAAGTTAGCAACTTGCCATTGAACGCCGTTCTGCCGCTCAGCGCTCAGCACTGCTAACTTAGCACTTGCAGCGACCCGAGGAGATGCTGCGAGTAGCTGAGTGTGACATAGTAAAGATGGCCGCCGCCATGAAGCAAGTAACAATTAAGTACGGCAATGTTAATTTTGAGGTTTATGTTCACCAAAGCACAAAATATTTATTTATTATTTACCCCTGCACATACACATAGATTACAGTTCAATTTATATATTGTTTCAGAAGTAAACATAACGTTTATTCAATAAAAACTATCATTTGTGGTGTGTGCATACAAAACGGAATTGTGTTGACTGCTTTTCTTTATCATTTCTACCTCAACTGTTGCCCGAGTCAACTGACATTAGCCTAAAAAGTTACCATCACATCCTGCAGTTTTATCACCTCTTCTCTTTTCTGAAGCAGGCCATTAGCTATAGGGAGCACCTGGTTCCTCAGCTAAGGACAAATGGCACATGTGTGATTGTGCGGCTAGTGTGCTCACAGCCAATCAAGTTATTCTCAATGCTTTGCAATTTGAAGCAATATGGGTTAGTGGGTTGAACGGGCTGTATTCAGACTCCGCTGCTAAGTTCGCTGCTATACTTATCATATACTTTGTATAGGAGCCATTAATAACATCTCAGTGGGAGAATAGCTTGCTGTACTCGACTTGAGCTGCTGTTCAGAAATGAGTAATTGATCTGACACCCTGGCGTGATTATGGGGTACTCAGCTCACAGTGACCACTCAAATTACAGGGCATAGTCAGGGTGCTTAGAGTGACATTTAAAGTGTTAAGTGCAATTGTCACATGTATATCCGCCCTTTTCTTCTTTCTGATTCCACATCTCACTTTTAAAATTGCTTTCCTCATCACAAGTGTCTGTGTAGAAAGACCCCCTGTGACTTGTATCACAGTGAAACAGGCGCCCCATATTTAGATAAGATGTGTACACCAGTGAATACACTGACAGAAATATGTTAGGCTAGGGTCAGACGAAAGCATTTTTCCCCGCGAACGTGAAAGTGCGTTCGAACGCATTGACGTATTTTTTCACGGAATGCGCAAAAACGGTCAGACGACGCGCATTTTCGGGCGTGATTTTGTACGGATCGTCAATAAAACTCTTTTTGCGTCTGGACGTTATGTAGGCTGGACATTAGCAGCGTCTGACATCTCCTGATCACGCAAACACTCCGCTATGCCGCAGCTGCGCACTCAGTACGTCAGTACTAGCGGTTCTGCGTTCTCAAAAAAATGCGTTCAAATTCCACTTGCGTTGCACGGCCGGACTTTTGTGCGGCTGTACATCGTATATTGGCCGTCATTGCCCGTCATCTGCTGCTAGTGCGGCCGTAATTATGTGCGCCAGAACGCACGTTAAAAGTGCGCTGGTCTGACCCCAGCCTAAATGTAAATATAAATGTGCTGCTCACAAAGAGGATTAATCGTTTGGCCAGTGATTGCAGTAAGGTGTGCCTGGAAACACCCAACGCTCCAAGGCCCTTAATTCTTAAAATGTATTACTAGTAAAGACCCCCTTACCACAATTGTAGCATCTCACTGCCTCAAACCCTGCTACGTAACACTACTTTTGAAGAATCGATAAGAAAGGCATAGATGAATATTAGAAATAAGAGAAAAAATAGGATTATGGAAGAACAGCTTGGAACATCCATTGACTAGAAGTGATCCTACTGAAATGATCTAAATTTCTATTTAAAAAAAATACAAAACAATATGGTACACACACTGTATACACCATTGTGGAAACTGTTGGTGCTATATAAATGATAATTTACTATAATGGTTTTAAATTCCAGCCATAACTACAGCACAAAATATTTGACCATATTATATTAAGCCCTCCAACAAGTAAAAGTACCTCAGTATTGCTCAGTCTTACTACTTTTTCAACATGATTTTTGTTTTAATATTAATGAAAGCAGGGTATCCTTCCCTATACTCTGGAGTTGTATGGGTCTTTTATCCCTACAAAAACTTGGTTATGGTTTTGAAAGCCAAAAGGAAAAAAAGAATTACAGAAGTTACAGTTTACTATGCCCTGAAGAGAGGTGCCACCAAACCTTAAGCCTCCCTTTGCCCACACATCCCAAATCATATAGGTAAGTGCCCCAACCGTGCCCAACCAGCCATAATAATCTAGGCTTGTGCACCGATTTTTTTTTTTCGGTTCGTTCGGATTTTGTAAATTTTCGTTTCTACTCATTTCGGCCGATTTCAGTTTCGGTTCAGTTCGTTTTGGTTTGTTTTTCGTATCGACTTTTTTTTCTTGATTTCGTAAATTTTCGGGTTTTTCGGAACGTCTGTTCTCCTCGTTTCAAAGTGTCTATTCGTTTTGACGTAAACTAATGGTTTTTCGGATACAATAATTATACGTTACGATAATTCTGCCGATACGATAATTCTGCCATTGAGATTTCTCATTTTATACAAGAAGGATACATTGAGATTTCTCTGGTTTCCCGGGAAGGATACATTGAGATTTCTCATGTTTTACAAGAAGGATACATTGAGATTTCTCTGGTTTTCCAGGAAGGATACATTGAGATGGGAATGATACAAAATTTAATTACAGAATCAGCGATATAAATACGATGTCCGAAATTACTGAAATGGAACCGAAATCAGGAATGGAGCCGAAATCACGAATGGAACGAAAATGAATTTCGATTTTACACATTTCTAGTCCATTCGAAAAAATTTCGTTTCGGCACGAAAATTTGTTCGGATCTGCCGTTTTCGGATCCGAAAATTTTCGGAAAATCGGCCGAATCCAAATGCACGAATCGAGAAATTTCGTGAAAATTCCGAAAATTCTGAAACGCACATCCCTATAATAATCTAACGATCTTCTGTTCCAGCAATGTAGGATACACTGCGGTAAGCATACCCCTTAGCCATCCCAAATTTATGGTTCCCCACTGCGATGGGATGCAGAATACCATGAGCTGTAACGTCACGCAACATGGATAAAACCACATTTATGTGACACCATATGCAGTGTGTGACTTACATTTCATGTTCTATTAAGGCTGGGGTCAGACCAGCGCACTTTTAACGTGCGTTCTGGCGCACTTAATCACGGCCGCACTAGCAGCAAATGACGGGCAATGACGGCCAATATACGAAGTACGGTCGCACGAAAGTCCAGCCGCGCAACGCATTTTTTTATTCGAGAACGCCGAACCGCTAGTACGGACGTACAGAGTGCGCAGCTGCGGCATAGCGGCGTGTTTGCGTGATTAGGAGATGTCAGACACTGCTAATGTCCAGCCTACATAACGTCCAGACGCAAAAAGAGTTTTATTGACGATCCGAAAGAAATCACGCACGAAAAATGCGCATCGTATGACCGTTTTTGCGAATTCCGTGAAAAAATACGTCAATTCGTTCGGACACACTTTTTTACATTCGCGTGTAAAAATGCTTTCGTTTGACCCTAGCCTAAGACTAAGAGGAAAAATTCAATGACTATTTTATGCATATACATAGGAAATATTGTCTGTAAAATGACTGTTCGCCATGTAATGCTATATAAAGGTGATTCTTTGACCTTCCTTATAAATTTGTTCTTTAGACCTCTTTGCATTTCCCATTATATCAGGGATTTGCTATTTCAAGACACATGTATGTGACTAACATGTATATTGGTGCCACCGGCACAGATCTGTTGGCCTCTTCAATATGAAACAATATGCAGGTAACAATAATTTTCTGGTAAATAATCTCCCCTTGTGAGTTTGTAGGAAATGTTAACAGTTCCTGACACCTACTGGTAAGTATAGGAAATCGAGCAGCTGCTGCATGCGGTTGCCTCAATCCTGCTCTTCTAGATTTCTGCTTTCAGAATCATGACCTTAAATGAACTAAAATGTATACGGCACCCGGAAAAAGAATTACATTTAACTTAAGAACTAGGCCAAAAAATGGCATGTTACGGCGCTTCTAAACATCTCAACGGTTTATAAAGCAACTATGTTGTATATTTGCTATTCAGTTTTTACTTTGTGCTCATAACCAAAAAAAATTATATAATATCTAGTGCAGCAAATTCTGTCTGATCATTGTACTAGTTAACCCTTTCGCTGCTGAGCCTTTTCACACCTCTGTGCTGAGCAAATTTTTGCCGGTTTCGCTCATCATGTTTAAACGCGATTTGAAGTCACATTTTATTATACAACTCAGACATATTATATATCGTTCTTTCCGGGAGATTCGGCAGATTCATAATATATCATTATTATATGTATACGTCATGTCCTGTCTGTATGTTATAACAAAAAATGCAATAAAATTAGAATTTTCAATAATTTACAACGTGTAAAGTGTTTTTTTCACATTTTTAGATGCGAGCGTTTGCGGTTATTTTCTATGGGTTCCGCTTGTTAAAAAAATTAGAAACGGGGAGTCGTTACTTTTTTTGGGAAAAATTACGTGTTTTTTAGCAAACGCCCCCCCCCATAGAAAAAATCATTAGTGCAGCATCATTGTTCACATTATAATTGAAATGGGAACAATATTGCTGCACTAATAAAACAAAAAAAAAATTACATTTTTTAAAATTTTTATTTTTAAATTTTTTTAATTATATTTTTATTTTTAATTTTATTTTTTTTACAGGTTACATGATCATGTTTGGTATCACTGGAAAGGCCACGCTCTGGCCGTTCCAGTGATATCAAACATTAACCCCCAGCTTTCATGGATCGGGGAATAGGGGGTTAATTGGAACCCCTATCTCCACCATAGGTGGCAGCAAGGGGTTAATTGTGAAACTGGCGCCATCGCGCCATGTGCGATGACGCCAGTCGTTAGGGGGATATCCCGGAAGCTTGGCCGACATCCAAGATGTCGGCCAGCTCCAGGAGGGGACCACGATACGGCACATGTTAGCGCCATATCGCGATCCAGCCCCCTAGGGGTTAAAGACATCCGCCGCTTGGAAGGGCAGGCTGTGCCCTTCCAAGCGGTACCTGTCTTTAGCCGATGGCCCGCACGGATGGGGAGGGGGAGAGGTCCGATCGCCGCTGCAAAGGGAGGACGTGCTGAGCGTGTCCTCTGCAGCGAAGTAGCCTTGCGACAGGACGCGCTGAGCGCGTCCGCCGCATGGAAAGGGTTAAAGAGGCACCTTTAATAAACACCCCTCCCATTTTTTTTTAAATAATTCCTTACAGCATCTGCCCAATTAATATTTCCTTTTTTTTAGCTTAGGTGAAAATACTCACCTTTGATCCCTTAACAAGCGCTGCTCATCCCCTCCAGCTCAGAGCTTTCGAAATGCGGAAGTCCCTGCAGCTTTTTTACACTATTTTGTATCTATGCAAGTTGAGTAGGATACACAAATTGCGCATTGATTGTAAGCTGCATAACTGCAAGTTTTGTAGTGCCTGCGCACAACAATGGATTGAAGCTGCACGCACATCAGCAAAACATCGTCTGCCTCTCTCAGAACTCCCGCTATTGCAAGCAGCCTTAGAGGGAATGATGTCAGTAGTAGTACAGAGTGTGCACTCAACAAGCGGGATTTCTGGTGGCGGTGATGTAGCCTAACAGTATTAATGACATACTGAAAATTATTGAACTTTATGTAAACAGTATCACTATTGTTTGAAGTGGCGTTCCTTAACTGTAACCATTAACCTTACTCTAACCCTAACAAGTAGGTTGTCGCAGAACATAATTTTTAAGGTTCTGCGGAAGCTGGGAACCTGCAGTATGATGTGTAGTATACAAGCAGTCCTCCGCACCTGTAATTGCCTCCTGCATCCCAGGCAAGCCAGTACCTTTTTAGCACGGTTTGTACAAGAATAGGGATACTCTAGGGCAAGGTTCAGAAGCCTTGCCTCCCCCCCCCCAGATGTTTTGGGACTACATCTCCCCTGATGCTCACTTGTTTCATTTGTTTGGCAAAGACTCCAGGAAATGTAGTTCCAAATCTTCTGGATTGCCAAGATTGCTGACTCCAGATCTAGGCAAAATGATCTTCTAATTTAATTTGTCTTGGTTTGACTGTCCTCTCCCTCTGTGGTGACCCAGAAGGCTGTCTACCAGCCCACATTGGGACAGACTTCTAGGGTTATAGAGAGCATTGCACAGCTTGTTCTTTATTGGTCAGCGAATATCCTTCAGGGTGTTTGCATATCTAGGCATCAAATCACATGAGTGAAGAAGAGCGATTTCAATCTATTGACAGTATCTGTTACTGACCTTTCATTCTAGATTAGCCCTGTAGGATATCCTGGTGCTGGAATGAAGGTGAGTCATAAAGGATACTTAAAGCCAAAATAGGGAGGGAGGGTGAGTGTGGGGGATGAGCAGGCGTAGGAGTGGTTAGATAGCTTACTTCTTAAATTTACTTCTTAAATAAAAATCTCACCATCAGAAGCAACATCCTGACACAAACCAGTAATCCACCACCTCCACTCCCAGAAGCCCCCTCTGCTGCTTCCTCCCAGCCACTGAGGAAGTCAATTCCTTATTGTCTTCCTCACGTCTCGCTACATGTCCGCTCGACCCCATTGCCTCACATCTAATACCTCCATTCTCCTCCTCCCTCACCCAGCTCTCACACATCTTCAACCTATCTCTCTCCTTCCCATCCACCTTCAAACATGCGTAGGTTACCCCTATAATAAACAAACTCTCCATCCAACTATCTTCCTGTATCCCTGCTTCCATTCACCTCTAAGCTCATGGAAAAAGCTTTTCAACCGCCTCTCCCTCTTTCTGTCCTCGAATTCCCTACTTGACCCCTGCAATCAGGCTTCCATCTCCTACACTCAACGGAAACTGCCCTCACCAAAGTCACCAATGACCTCCTAACTGCTAAAACCACGCCCACTATTCTATTCTCATCCTGCTTGAAGTCTCAGCTGCTTTGGTACTATCAACCACCCCCTCCTTCTACAGACTCTCAGCTCTTGCGGTCTCTGACACTGCACTCTCATGGATTGACTCTTATCTGTCTAACAGGTCCTTCTCTGTGTCATTTGCTGGTAACTTCTCCTCTTCAATGCCTTTATCAGTTGGTGTACCTGAAGGCAGTGGTGTAGTGTGGGTTGTCAGCGCCCAGGGCCAGCCAAAAATTGTGCGCCCTCCCAACCTGTGGACACGTTAGCATGCCCCGATTCCCTTCCACCATTAGGGCATTGAACCCCTTAACTGTGATACAATGTAATGTGCAGAGTGTATGAGCGTATCATAGAGCTCCACAGCAATAGAACCCACAGTAAAGTGCAGCTCACACATGGATATATATATTGCCCCCAGCGACTCAAACATGAATATATTTGCCCCAGCACCTCAAACATGAATATATTTGCCCCCAGTAGCTCAAACATTAATATATTTGTCCTCAGCACCTGAAACATGAATATATTTGCCCCCAGTAGCACACACATTAATATATTTGCCCCAGCAGCTCAAACATGAAAATATTTGCCCCAGTACCTCAAGCATGGATATATTTGCTCCCAGTAGCTCAAACACGAATATATTTGCCCACAGTAGCTCAAACATGAATATATTTGCCCCCAGCACCTCAAACATGAATATATTTGCCCCCAGTAGCTCAAACATGAATATATTTGCTCCCAGTAGCTCAAACATTAATATATTTGCCCTCAGCACCTGAAACATGAATATGTTTGCCCCCAGTAGCACACACATTAATATATTTGCCCCAGCAGCTCAAACATGAAAATATTTGCCCCAGTACCTCAAGCATGGATATATTTGCTCCCAGTAGCTCAAACACGAATATATTTGCCCACAGTAGCTCAAACATGAATATATTTGCCCCCAGCACCTCAAACATGAATATATTTGCCCCCAGTAGCTCAAACATGAATATATTTGCTCCCAGTAGCTCAAACATGAATATATTTGTTCCCAGTAGCTCACACATGAATATAGTTGCCCCCAGTAGCTCAAACATGAATATATTTGCCCCCAGTAGCTCAAACATGAATATATTTGTCCACAGCACCTCAAACATGAATATATTTGCCCCAGCACCTCAAACATGGATATATATATTTGCCCCCCTCCCCTTGCTCACCGACTCTGAGGACCCGCGGGTCGGTAGGGGGGGGCGGTTTGGGGCATCATAGTGGGCCCCTGCTAGTTTCCCTGTGATGGTCATCAGTGACAGTGCTCTTAACAGGCAGTCAGCGGTGCACTCTGTAAATGCCGCGGTGACGCCTGCAGCCCAGTCTAAGCACGTTGCACTGGCGCCGCCCCTCACGTGACACGTCACATGAGGGGGCGGCACAGGCGCCACCGCGGCGTTTCCAGAGTGCACTGCTGGCTGCCTGTGTGCACTGCTGACCAGCACAGGGCAGGGAAACCGGCGGGGGCCCACTATGGCGCCCCTGGTGCCCCCAAAAAAACTGCGCCCGGGGCCACCGCCCCCCAGCCCCCCCCCCCACGCTATGCCACTGCCTGAAGGCTCTGTCCTGGGTCCTCTGCTACTCTCTATCTATACCTCATCCCTGGGCAAAATCATTAACAGCTTTGGCATTAATTTTCACCTCAACATTGATACTCAGATCTACCTCTCCACCCATCATCTCTCTCCTCCTGTCCATTTCAAAGTCATCAACTATTTATATGGCATCTCCTCCTGGATGGCCTTTCACCACCTAAAGATTAACATGTTCAAGACTGAGCTCCTACTAATTCCTCCATAATGCTTCCACCACCTCCTGACTTCTCTATCGTGGACGATGGTATCACTATCTCCCCCTCAAGCCAAGTTCGCTGTCTCAGAATTACACTTGACTTTGCTCTTTTCTTCATCCCCCACATCCAGTCTCTTTCCTTCATCTGCCACTACCAATTATGTAATATTTCCAGAAGTAGGCTATTTCTTACCACTGACACCAAAAAGCAACTCATTCACACCCTTGTAAACTCCCGAATTGACAATTGTAGTAATCTTCTAGCTGGGCTCCTTCTCTCCACCCTTCAGTCCATTCTAAATGCCTCTGCCAGGCTCATCCACCTCACCAGCCTCTCTGTCTCTACCATTCCTCTCTGCGAGTCCCTTCACTGGCTCCCCATTCACTGTAAAATTAAATTCAAAATCCTTACCCTGACCTACAAAGCTCTCACTAACTCAGCTCCCAACTACCTGACCTCATTAATCACCAAATACACACGACTGCTCCCTAAGGTCAGTGACCTGCACCTAGCTTCTTCCCGTATCACCTCTTTCACATGATAGACTGCAGGAATTCTCACATGCAGCACCCATCCTCTGGAACACTCTCCCGTGTACTGTCAGACTTTACGCTAGTTTCCCTTCCTTCAAACGCTCCCTTAAAACATTCCAATTTAGGGAAGTGTACCACCCGACTCACTAACACACCTCACTGCCCCAACCGGTCAATCTCTCTCACCTTGCAGTCCTCTCCTCCTGTTTCCACCCTAAACCTTCTAGATTGTAAGCTCCCACAGGAAAAGGGACCTCATTTCCTCCTGTACTGGTTTATCGAATGTTGTTCAGTCTCAAGGTATTGTAACACTGTCTACATTGTGCCCAGTGATTAGCATTGCGAAATATGCTGGCGTTATATAAATAAAGAATAGCTTACTGTACATGTTAAAAATGTCAGGTCAACGTTGTCCTACGTATCACCAACAGCGTTATTCAAAGAGAGCCGATCTTCCCCAGAAATGTAACTGGACACTGAATTTTTGCGAACGGGGACATTTCGGGGCTATTCAGAGAGCAGGCAATTAGCTAAATGTTGGCGAATTCCCTGCACGTACGGTGCCTGTTCGAGGGCGGTGTAATCCCCCATAGAGAAGCAATGCTTCGTCTATTCAGAGAACACAAAACAGCTGAGGAATGTCAGTGAAGTGCCCTGCCGTTCGGTGGTTTCATTCGTCAGGTTTGTTCAGGCGAATCCCATAGGCTTCAATGTTAAACATATTCCAGTTTTAATTCAATATCTAATAAACCGTTTATCATTTTATTCTGCAGTAATGTTTGGCTTGGTTTTTGCGGCGGTTTCTGGGGTTTGCGGTGAGTGTTTGAGTGTTCAGCAAGTGTTCGAAAAGTGTTCTGCGGGTTTGCAGTGAGTATTCCCTGCACTACGGGGGCCCTGCGGTGCTTGCTGAATACACCGCAGGGTCAACGTGCTAGGAATCGCCGAATCGCCCCGAAGTGCAGGGAACGAAAAGTCACCGACTGTGCGGTGACTTTTCGGATCTCTTAGAATAACCATGCATGAGTCTCTTGCATGTCATTTGAGTCAATGAGAGGCTTAGAGCCCTGTGCTTCTATGCAAGGATGTTTGTGCCCAGTTGCCAATAAGAAAAGTGAATAGGTGACTTAATGGGGCAGAATGATCAAGTGCAAAATATCAGCTTTAAAAACAAATCTGTATATCTTGACATACTCATTTGCTTTCAGTGATGGAAAAACAAACCCATCTGTATTCTCTAAGATTTTTTTTTTTTTTTTTACATTACTGTTTTTTTCTGCTGAGATTAAATGTTCAAACTGAAACAAAAGAAACACTTTAAAAAATGGTTTCAAATATACAAAATAAAATCAACGTTCTGGTTTGTAATGGATTTAATCATGCTTAGTTCATGGATATAAGAAAATAAAAAGTTCATGTGAGGTTATATATGTCAACAAAAAACAGGTGCTAGATATACAAAAAACAGCCTGCCACATGAGACCTGGTAGGCAGTATCTTGGGAGCACTATTTCAGGGAGACAGATTTTGTACTACAATCCATCTACGTGATGTACGGTAAGGCTTTGAAAATCGTTGCGTTTGCATTTCCCTTGTCTGTTTGTAAACAGCATGATCTCCTTTTATGATTATAATTTTCAGAGGAGCTTACAGAGATGTTCATCGCTAGGTCAAAATTTATAAAGCAGTGCTTGACTAATGGACGGTAATGTTCCCATATTTGCTTATGATTAAGAAAATATCCAAATAGCTTTATTCCACTTAAGATTTTTGAACAGTATGAGCTACAGTTCATAGTTACATAGGTTGAAAAAGACATGGGTCCATCAGGTTCAGTCTTTCACACATCACCTGCTGCTGTTGATCGAAACAAAGGCAAAAAACCCAGTCTGAAGCGCTAGCCAATATGCAACACACTGGGAAAAATTCCTTCTTGACCCCAGAATTGCAGTCAAATTTCTCCTTAGATCAAAAAGTTTTTACCCACATTTTAAATATTATGATCTTTAATATTTTGTTTTTGCAGGAAGTCATCCAGTTGTTTTTAAAAGTCTATACAGTCTCTGACCCAACCACCTCAACAGGCAGAGAATTCCACAGCTTTATTGTTCTCACCATGAAATAACTCTTCCTATGCTTTAGGCTGAATTTCCTTTTGTCCAGTCCAAATGGGTGACCTTGTGTCCTGTGTATAGTCCTATTAATAAATAGGTTTCCAGACATATTTTTTTTTTGAGAAAGTATTTTACCAGGAAGCATACATTGAGATTTCTCTTGTTTTCAAGTATGTCCTGGGTGACGGGTATGTACTGTTAGGTGTCTTGCCCAAGGACACTTACTGTAGAGGTGATCTTGCTGGAAACAAACTCATGTCTCCACAGGTTCTCTCCACGCAGAGCAGTGATGTTACCTCTACTCCACCCAGCCGGTACACATTGGTTTATAATGGCCCCGTATATATTAATATAAAGTTATCAGATCCCCTCTAAGGCCCCATATATATATTTTTATAAAGTTATCAGATCCCTCTAAGGCACCGTTTTTCTAAACTAAACAGGTTTAAGCTTGTTAGTCTTTCCTCATAACTTAAATCTTTAAATCTTCCATTCCCTTTATTAATTTAGTCGCCCATCTCTGCACTTTTTCTAGCGCTATAATATCCTTTTTTAAGACAGGTGCCCAAAATTGTATGGCATATTCAAGGTGCGGTCTGACCATTGATTTATATAGAGGCAAAATTATGTTTTCATCACGAGAGTGAATTCCCCTTTTAATGCATGCCAATACCTTCTGGCCTTGACGTCTGCTGTTTGACATTGGGCATTGTTACTTAGTTTGAAGTCTATGATTATTCACAAATCCTTCTCCTGCTTTGATTTACCTAACTCAGTACCATCTAGGGCAGTAGTGGGCAATTACGGCCCTCCAGATGTTTTGAAACTACATTTCTCTGGAGGCTCTAGAAACGTAAGGAGCAGCTGAGCATCACGGGAAATGTAGTTTCAAAACAACTGGAGGGCTGTAATTGCCCACCCCTGATTTAGGGTATAAATTACTTGTGTGTTCTTAAACTCCAAAGTGCATAACTTTGCATTTATCTACACTAAATTTCATCTGCCACTTAAGTGCCCAGTCCCCCAATCTATCTACAGTTGTGTTCAAAATTATTCAACCCCCAATGCTGTAAAGGGTTTTAGGGAATTTAGTGTACATTTGTAATTGTATTCAGAATGAAATCCTACAAGGACTTTTTAAAGAACCATATGCAACTAAAATGACATCAATTGGTTTTGTAATACAGTAGTAAATGTTTATTTTGTGAATTCTTCATTGACACAATTATTCAACCCCTTAAAGACTACCACTCTGAAGAACAGAGGTTCATTCAAGTGTTTTCAATCAGGTATTGAAAACACCTGTGGATGTCACGGAGCAGCAATAAAGCATAATAAGCACCAATTAGGCAGCTTTAAAATGACTGTGATACTCAGCTCCTTCTAGACATTTACTGGTGTGGTTACAAACTTGGTGAAGTCAAGAGAATGGTCCAGGAAGACAAGAGAAGAGGTGATTACTCTTCACAGGAAGGGCAATGGCTATAAGAAGATTGCAAAGATGTTAAACATACCAAGAGAGACCATAGGAAGCATCATTCGCAAATTCAAGGCAAAGGGCACTGTTGAATCGCTACCTGGTCGTGGCAGAAAGAAGATGCTGACTTCGACTGCTGTGCGCTACCTGAAGCGTAGAGTGGAGAAAAGTTCCCGTGTGACTGCTGAGGAACTGAGAAAAGATTTGTCAGATGTGGGTACTGAAGTTTCAGCTCAGACAATACGGCGCACACTGCGTAATGAAGGCCTCCATGCCAGAACTCCCAGGCTGTTTCCAAAGAATAAGAAGAGTCGACTGCAGTATGCCAAAAGTCATGTGGACAAACCACAGAAGTTTTGGGATAGTGTTCTGTGGACTGATGAAACAAAATTAGAACTGTTTGGGACCATGGATCAACGCTATGTTTGGAGGAGGAAGAACAAGGCCTATGAAGAAAAGAACACCTTGCCTACTGTGAAGCATGGCGGGGGGTCAATCATGCTTTGGGGCTGTTTTCCTTCTCCAGGTACAGGGAAGCTTCAGCGTGTGCAAGGTACCATGAATTCTCTTCAGTACCAGGAGATATTGGATGACAATGTGATGCAGTCTGTCACAAACCTGAGGCTTGGGAGACGTTGGACCTTTCAACAGGACAATGATCCCAAGCATACCTCCAAGTCCACTAGAGCATGGTTGCAGATTAAAGGCTGGAACATTTTGGAGTGGCCATCGCAGTCACCTGACTTAAATCCGATTGAGAACCTCTGGTGGGACTTAAAGAAAGCAGTTGCAGTGCGCAAGCCTAAGAATGTGACTGAACTGGAGGCTTTTGCCCATGACGAATGGGCGAAGATACCCGTAGATCGCTGCAAGACACTTGTGTCAAGCTATGCTTCACGTTTAAAAGCTGTTATAACTGTAAAAGGATGTTGTACTAAGTACTAAGATTGAATGTCACTTGGGGGTTGAATAAAACTGATAATGATGTGAGCACAGAAAAGACATTTGTGGTTATTTCATTATAAATGTTATGTTATATTTGTCTGACCTACACGTGCCTCTTTGATTTAATTGTAAGCAAGATGACTGAATGATCAAAATCAATGTCAAACTGGCCAAAACACTCAATTTCAGTGGGGGTTGAATAATTTTGAACACAACTGTAAATCCCTCTGCAGCAAAGTAATATCCTGCTCACATTGTATTACTTTTCCTAGTTTTGTGTCATCTGCAAACACTGTTACATGACTTTCAATGCCTATCTCAAGGTCATTTATAAATAAATTTAATAGAATTGGTCCTATAACAGACCCCTGAAGGACACCACTTACCACAGATGTCCATCATGAAAATTTACCATTTATGACCACTCTCTGTACCCTATTTTTTTAGCCAGTTTTCTATCCAAGAACATGTATTTTCATCTATACCAATTTTTCTTAATTTAAATAGTAACCTCTTGTGTGGAACTGACGAAAGCTTTGGCAAAATCCAAGTAAATCACATCCACTGCGACCCCCTGATCTATACTTTATTATTATTATCCTTTATTTATATAGAGCGACACAAATTCTGCAGTGCTTTAAAAGATCAATATTCAAGGAATTGATACATTAGAACAACCCTCAAAATTTCCACTCGCAAAATCGCATTTTGCGAGTGGAAATAATGCGAGGGCGAGTGGGAATGCACACACAGGCAGCATGATAAATTATATCGTGCTGCCTGCGCTGCGTATCCAGGCGGCGGCCGTTTTTTGGTTGTTTTTTTTTTTTTTTAAGGCCGGCGACGTGCTCAGGACATGTCTCCGGCAATTGGACCTTTCCCCAGGGGAGAAGGCAGCAATCCCTTCCGGAGTCTGACTCTCAGTGGGGGGGAAAGGTGCTGGGACAGGGCTGCTGAATCACTCCCTCCCTTTGCGAGTGGCTGGAGTGGGCTGCCTGGGGAGACGCTGGGATTATTATTATTATTCTTTATTTATAAAGCGCCAGCATATTCCGCAGCGCTGTACAATAAGCACAGTATAGACAGGGTTACAATACATTGAACAACATTTGACAAACAGTACAGGAGGAGATGAGGGCCCTATTCCCGTAGGAACTCACAATCTGGGAGGGTTGGGGTTGGAAACAGGAGGAGAGGACTGTAAGGTGAGAGTGATTGATGGTTGTGTCAGTGAGTTAGGTGGTAGGCTTCCCTAAATAGGAATGTTTTAAGGGAGCGTTTGAAGGAAGAGAAGTTAGGGGAAAGTCTGACAGTACGAGGGAGAGCGTTCCAGAGAGTGGGGGCTGCGCGTGAGAAATCCTGCAGTCTATCATGGGAAGAGGTGATGCGGGGAGAAGCTAGGCGCAGGTCACTGTTTGACCTTAGGGAGCGGGCTGGGGTGTATTTGGTGATTAGTGAGGACAGGTAGTGGGGCGCTGAGTTAGTGAGGGTTTTGTAGGTAAGGATAAGGATTTTGAACTTAATTCTGCAGTGGATGGGGAGCCAGTGAAGGGACTCGCAGAGGGGAGCGGCAGAGACAGAGCGGCGGGTGAGGTGAATTAGCCTGGCGGAGGCGTTCAGGATGGATTGTAGGGGGGAGAGGCGGGACAGAGGGAGGCCAGATAAGAGATTATTGCAATAGTCGAGTCGGGAGATTACCAGGGCGTGTATGAGTTGTTTTGTGGTGACAGCGGTAAGAAATGGCCGAATTCTGGAAATATTACGCAGTTGGTATCGGCAGGAGGAGGAAAGAGACTGGATGTGGGGGATGAAGGAAAGAGCAGAGTCAAGTGTAACTCCAAGACAGCGAACTTGGTTTGATGGGGAGATGGTGATACCCTCCACCGTGATAGAGAAGTCAGGAGGTGGGGAGGCATTGGAGGGAGGAATAAGTAGGAGTTCAGTCTTTGACATGTTGATCTTTAGGTGGTGGGAGGCCATCCAGGAGGAGATGCCAGATAAACAGTCACTGACTTTTGAAAGGACAGGGGGAGAGAGATCAGGGGTAGAGAGGTAGATCTGAGTGTCATCAGCGTAGAGGTGGTAATTAAAGCCAAAGCTGTTGATGATTTTGCCCAGGGAGGAGGTGTAGATGGAAAAGAGCAGAGGACCAAGGACAGAGCCTTGAGGTACACCAACAGATAGAGGCAATGAAGAGGAGGAGTTACCAGCAAAGGACACACAGAAGGACCTGTTGGATAAATAGGAGTCAACCCAAGCAAGTGCAGTGTCACCGAGACCCAGAGAGTTGAGGGTCTGTAGAAGGAGGGGGTGGTCAACAGTGTCAAAAGCAGCCGAGAGGTCAAGCAGGATGAGAATAGAATAGTGGCCGTGTTTTTTAGCAGTTAGGAGGTCGTTGGTGACTTTGGTGAGGGCAGTTTCAGTTGAGTGTAGGGGACGGAAGCCAGATGTCACGTCTCGGCCTTGCCCCCTGCTGGTGGTAGCAGGGATTCCTGTTTATTTTTGTTTCTGCCTGCAGGCCATCTGTTGGGCTTATTGGCCTGCGGTCACATGACCTGTTCTGCCCTATAAGTACGACCAGGACTCCCCTTGATCCTTGGTCCAGGATAGTCTTTCATACCTAGTCCCTGTATGCTGGTTTACTTTGATTTGCTGTGTATGACCTCTGGCTCATGTATTTAGGACCCCTCTCTTGCCTGACCCCTCTAGTATGATATTCCGTGTATGACCTTTGGCTCTTGTATTTGGATCTCTCTTCTGTCTGTCCCCTGTACTGTACCGTGCTTTGGAATCTGTATGCCTGCATTTATTGTCTGTCTGGTTTATGTTTTGTTCGTCTTGCAAACCTAGTCTAGTTAGTATTTCGAGACCACCTTTCAAGGATCTCAGTCAGGGCTTAGGGATCTTTCTAGTTTCTGTTAATATCTTGCTTTGTTCCCTGGAATCTGTATACCTGCATTTATTGTCTGTCTGGTTTATGTTTTGTTCGTCTTGCAAACCTAGCCTAGTTAGTATTTCGAGACCACCTTTCAAGGATCTCAGTCAGGGCTTAGGGATCTTTCTAGTTTCTGTTAATATCTTGCTTTGTTCCCTGGAATCTGTATACCTGCATTTATTGTCTGTCTGGTTTATGTTTTATTCATCTTGCACACCTAGCCTAGTTAGTATTTCGAGACCATCTTTCAAGGATCTCAGTCAGGGCTTAGGGATCTCTCTAGTTTCTGTTAATATCTTGGTTTGTTCCCTGGAAGCTGTATACCTGTCCTTAAGGCTTCATCTCTGCAGATTGGGGGTTCCCCCTCACCCTATAGGGGGCTCCCCGTTACATTATCCTGGACCCAGAATAGAAGCTGGCAGGTATGTCTCATATGTATGAAGCTATATTGAACTTGGTGCTTGCTATGCTGAAAGAGCTGCAGAGGTTAATGGAGGCTCTGAGCCTATCACCTGCTGCAGCTAACGATGCAGCACCACCCTGCACTACTTGCAAATCCATGTATGAGAAGGAAAGACGCAGGTTGTATGGTCTCTGTTTTTATTGTGCAGATCCTAATCACACTATTGAGCATTGTGTATTAAAACCTGTTAAGCAATGGCAGGGGAACCATATATCCAGGTATCGCTATGGAGGTACTGGTGTGTCCTCCATAGGCATCCAGACTGGCAGAATAGCCACCTCAAATCTGGTGAATCATGGGATCACTATGCCCTCGTCTCCCAGTGAGGTTTCAGTGTCTCCGGTTGGGAATGCTATGCCAGCCATGTCTGTATCCACTGGCACGCTGCCAGCCATGTCTGTATCCACTGGCACGCTGCCAGCCATGTCTGTATTCACTGGCACGCTACCAGCCACGTTTGTATCCACTGGCACGCTGCCAGCCACGTTTGTATCCACTGGCACGCTGCCAGCCACGTTTGTATCCACTGGCACGATGCCAGCCATGTCTGTATCCACTGGCACGATGCCAGCCATGTCTGTATCCACTGGCTTGCTGCCAGCCATGTCTGTATCCACTGGCACGCTGCCAGCCATGCCTGTTTCCACTGGCAATGAAATGCCAGCCATGTCTGTATCTATTGGCACGATGCCAGCCATGTCTGTATCTATTGGCACGATGCCAGCCATGTCTGTATCTACTGGCACGATGCCAGCCATGTCTGTATCTACTGGCACGAAGCCAGTCATGTCTGTATCCACCGGCACGATGCCAGCCATGCCTGTTCTTACTGGTAATGAAAAGCCAGCCATGCCTGTTCCCACTGGCAATGAGATGCCAGCCATGTCTGTATCTATTGGCACGATGCCAGCCATGTCTGTATCTACTGGCACGCTGCCAGCCATGCCTGTTCTCACTGGTAATGAAAAGCCAGCCATGCCTGTTCCCACTGGCAATGAAATGCCAGCCATGTCTGTTTCTACTGGCACGAAGCCAGCCATGTCTGTATCCACTGGCACGCTGCCAGCCATGCCTGTTATCACTGGTAATGAAAAGCCAGCCATGCCTGTTCCCACTGGCGGTGAAATGCCAGCCATGTCTGTATCCACTGGCACGCTGCCAGCCATGCCTGTTCTTACTGGTAATGAAATGTCAGCCATGTCTGTAGATACTGGCACGAAGCCAGCCATGTCTGTTCCCACTGGCAATGAAAAGCCAGCCATGTCCGCTTCCCCTGGCAAAAAGCCAGCCATGTCTGTATCTACTGGCATGAAGCCAGCCATGTCTGTATCTATTGGCACGAAGCCAGCTATGTCTGTATCCACTGGCACGCTGCCAGCCATGCCTGTTCTTACTGGTAATGAAATGCCAGCCATGTCTGTAGCTATTGGCACGAAGCCAGCCATGTCTGTATCTATTGGCACGATGCCAGCCATGCCTGTTTCCACTGGCAATGAAATGCCAGCCATGTCTGTATCTACTGGCACGATGCCAGCCATGTCTGTATCTACTGGCATGAAGCCAGCCATGTCTGTATCTACTGGCATGAAGCCAGCCATGTCTGTATCTACTGGCACGCTGCCAGCCATGCCTGTTCTCACTGGTAATGAAAAGCCAGCCATGCCTGTTCCCACTGGCAATGAAGTGCCAGCCATGTCTGTATCTACTGGCATGAAGCCAGCCATGTCTGTATCCACTGGCACGAAGCCAGCCATGTCTGTATCCACTGGCACAAAGCCAGCCATGTCTGTATCCACTGGCACGAAGCCAGCCATGTCTGTATCCACTGGCACAAAGCCAGCCATGTCTGTATCCACTGGCACGAAGCCAGCCATGTCTGCTTCCCCTGGCACGAAGCCAGCCATGTCTGTTCCCACTGGCAATGAAAAGCCAGCCATGTCCGCTTCCCCTGGCACGAAGCCAGCCATGTCTGCTTCCCCTGGCACGAAGCCAGCCATGTCTACTTCCCCTGGCACGAAGCCAGCCATGTCGGGTACTGGTAATGAGAAGCCAGCCATGTCGGGTACTGACAATATGTCATTCGTGATGCCTGAGGCTGGTACCTTGCCAGTGGTGTCCGGGACAAGCTGTACGTCAGCAATGACAGCTGTACCCAGGTTAGACGAGACAGCTGTGACCACGTTTTGTTATGAGGCCGATGTGCCTGGATTGGCACATGAGACCACTGTGCCCTTGCCCCACAGTGAGTCCAGTGTTGTCCCCACCATTGTCAAGCCTTGTGAGGTGGTCACAAAGTCTATGTCTTGCTCTAAGAGAAGACAAGAAAAGGTGATCAACCCTAGCCAATCTGGTTCTGAAACTGCCACACTTTGTTCTGGTTCCATTGATACTACACCCTCTAAGTCCGAGGTTGCCTTACTCCGCACAGTAATCAGGGAAATTCAGCAAGCTGGTGGTTTAAAGGGTATTGAGATCCCTAAATCACATTGTGTTCCCACGGAATATATACGGACGCCTTCTGGCTTTTGGATGCGTGAGAGGCACTGGGTAGTGCTCCAGAGACACCCTGACATTCTGAAAGGGCTGTTGGAAGACTCTGATTCAGATGATCCACAATATACTCCTCCTGGGGAGAGGTGTAAGACTGTTGTGGCGCCAACTGTACCATGTCCTGGTGATGTCCCATATCCCGAGAGTGTACCAGTCATGCACACACCCTGTACTGTATCGGTCGGGGCCACGTTTAATGGCAAGGTCATTGTCTCTGGGGTAGACAGTAAGTCCACTGTGTCTAGTGGTTCCACTGTGGGTTGTAATATACAATCTCGGGGCACGACTACCGTCACTGGATCTGGCAGTACCTCTAATACCTCTATGTACCATGGTGTGGACGGAACTCCTAGATCACGGTCCAGGAGACGCAAGAGGACTAACCATAAACAACCTGGGACTGATGATTCACTCCGTTCAAGGTCCAAGGTACTCATGCCGTCGGACCCTCGGGTACGAGACCCTAGCCCGGTTGCCGAGGGTTGTGTACGGGCCTCTAATGGTGCAGTGATCTGCAGAGAGGACCTGGAGGTTTACGAAAGAGCTTTGCTTGCTCAGGCACATGCTGACTACTCTGAGTCTGAGTGGGATTCCAATGGGTACTGGTGACTGGTCTTGTCCGTTTTCCTGCCATCCATGTTTTCTTTCTTGGGTGCCCAGGAGGTCACCCGTAAGGGAGGGGGTTATGTCACGTCTCGGCCTTGCCCCCTGCTGGTGGTAGCAGGGATTCCTGTTTATTTTTGTTTCTGCCTGCAGGCCATCTGTTGGGCTTATTGGCCTGCGGTCACATGACCTGTTCTGCCCTATAAGTACGACCAGGACTCCCCTTGATCCTTGGTCCAGGATAGTCTTTCATACCTAGTCCCTGTATGCTGGTTTACTTTGATTTGCTGTGTATGACCTCTGGCTCATGTATTTAGGACCCCTCTCTTGCCTGACCCCTCTAGTATGATATTCCGTGTATGACCTTTGGCTCTTGTATTTGGATCTCTCTTCTGTCTGTCCCCTGTACTGTACCGTGCTTTGGAATCTGTATGCCTGCATTTATTGTCTGTCTGGTTTATGTTTTGTTCGTCTTGCAAACCTAGCCTAGTTAGTATTTCGAGACCACCTTTCAAGGATCTCAGTCAGGGCTTAGGGATCTTTCTAGTTTCTGTTAATATCTTGCTTTGTTCCCTGGAATCTGTATACCTGCATTTATTGTCTGTCTGGTTTATGTTTTATTCATCTTGCAAACCTAGCCTAGTTAGTATTTCGAGACCATCTTTCAAGGATCTCAGTCAGGGCTTAGGGATCTTTCTAGTTTCTGTTAATATCTTGCTTTGTTCCCTGGAATCTGTATACCTGCATTTATTGTCTGTCTGGTTTATGTTTTATTCATCTTGCACACCTAGCCTAGTTAGTATTTCGAGACCATCTTTCAAGGATCTCAGTCAGGGCTTAGGGATCTCTCTAGTTTCTGTTAATATCTTGGTTTGTTCCCTGGAAGCTGTATACCTGTCCTTAAGGCTTCATCTCTGCAGATTGGGGGTTCCCCCTCACCCCATAGGGGGCTCCCCGTTACACCAGATTGCAGGGGGTCAAGTAGGGAATTGGAGGACAGGAAGAGGGAGAGGCGGTTGAAGACTAGTTTTTCTAAGAGCTTTGATATGAAGGGAAGCAGGGATACAGGGCGGTAGTTGGATGGAGAGTTGGGGTCTAGGGATGATTTCTTTAGTAAAGGGGTAACTAGCGCGTGTTTGAAGGTGGATGGAAAGGAGCCAGTGGAGAGAGATAGGTTGAAGATGTGTGTGAGAGCAGGGGTGAGGGAGGAGGAGAGGGGAGGAATTAGATGTGAGGGAATGGGGTCGAGCGGGCACGTGGTGAGATGTGAGGAGGACAATAAGGAATTGACTTCCTCCTCAGTGGCTGGGAGGAAGCGGCAGAGGGTGGCAGAGGGGACCTGTGGGAGTGGAGGTGGCAGATAACTATCTTGTGTTGGGATGTTGCTTCTGATAGTTAAGTTTTACTGAGGAAGTAGTCTGCCAGGTCTTGAGCGCTGAAGGCAGGTGAGGGGGGAGGTGCAGGTGGGTAGAGGAGGGTGTTGAAGGTGGACCAGAGCCGTTTAGGGTTGGAGGACAGCGTAGATATAAGAGATGAGAAGAAGGATTGTTTGGCCAAGTGGAGGGCAGAGGTGTATGACCGGAGAATAAACTTGAAGTGAACAAAATTCCTCCAGGCACGCTCTGCGGTGCGGGAGCATCTTTGCAGGTAGCGAGTCTGGAGGGTGTGCCAGGGCTGAAGCTGGCGGCGTGGGGCCTTACAGAGTCGAAGAGGAGCAAGAGTGTCTAGAGCAGAGATAAGCGTAGTGTTGTAGTGATTAGTGGCAGCATCAGGGCAGGTGAAGGATGAGGTATGAGGGAGGTGGTGAAGTAGGTTGGAGAATTGATGGGGGTCCACAGCATGTAGATTTCTGCGAGTGTGTGTGCGGGGTGGGGAGCAGGGTGTTTAGGAAGTCCAGATAGGTTGAAAGAGAGAAGGTGGTGGTCAGAGATGGGGAAAGGGCGACATTTGAACTCAGAAATGGAGCAGAGGTTGGAAAAGACCAGGTCAATAACGTGACCATCGCGGTGGGTAGGGAGGAGGGAGGATTGTGTGAGTCCAAGGGAGGACGTGAGTGAAAGAAGTTTGGAGGCAGCAGGAGCGGAAGGATCGTCAATGGGAATGTTGAAGTCCTCGAGAATTAGGCATGGAAGATTAGAAGACAGGAAGTGAGAAAGCCAGGTAGCAAAGTGGTCAAAGAACTGGGAGGTTGGTCCCGGTGGGCGGTAGATGACTGCCACCCTGAGGGCCAGAGGAGAGAACAGGCAGATGCAGTGTGTCTCGAAGGAGGAGAGGGATGGGGGTGGAGGGAGATGCTGGTAGGTGCAGGTGGGAGAGAGCAGGAGTCCGACCCCGCCACCATTTCTCTCACCCGGTCTGGGGGTATGGCTCAAGTGTAGACCGCCATGTGAGAGAGCAGCAACGGAGGCCGTGTCAGAGGGAATTAGCCAGGTTTCAATTAAAGCTAGGAGGTTGAAGGAGTTTGAAAGGAAGAGGTCATGGATGGCTGTGAGTTTGTTGCACACAGAGCGAGCGTTCCAGAGGGCGCAGGAGAAAGAGGACAGGCGCTGAGGGATGATGGGAATGAGGTTGCTGGGCTTGCAGGGAGGTGATTTATGTGCGATGGAGATAGGATGGGAGGGAAGTATTGGATGTGTTGTGGGGCCAGGGTTAGGGGATATGTCACCTGAATAGAGTAACAGCAGGAGGGTGAGAAAGAGAAGGTGGGAATGGGATTTGTGGGAGTGGGAGGCAGCACGAGAGTTAGAGGGAGACCATGTTCTGAGGAAACAAAGGAGCTCATGCGAGGCCATCATGTGGGACGAGAGGAGGGAGGGAGAGATGCAGATAGTGTAGGGGGTCGGTGGTAGAGGGGCAGGAGTTCCATTTAAGGAGAAAGGTAGAAGTAAAGAGCAGAAGCGTGAGAGAAAGCATGATATAGACGTGAGTTTACCAGAGTAAAAAGTGGGCCTTGCAGTTTTGCAGTTCCTTCCCCCAGTCCCGCAACTCCTGGTTCCCTCCCTCTCAGTGTGTATGACAGGGGGGAGTAGAGGTGCCAGGATGGGGACTTTACTTGCCAGGACCTCGCTTCACGCTGGCTCCGCCCCTGGATCCAGGGTGCCTCAGGGAGTGAGGGAAGCAGGGTTAATCCCTGCTCCCTCATTCTACTCCCGCGATCTAATAAGGGGGGGGGGGAGACAGACTTTAAATAGAGATAGGGAGAGAGAGAGACTTTAAATAGAGAGACAGGCTTTAAAGTCTGTCTCTCTCTCCCTGTCTCTATTTAAATGGGGGAGAGAGATATTAAATGGGGAGAGAGATATTAAATGGGGAAGAGAAATATTAAATGGGGAGATAGATATTAAATGGGGGAGAGAGATATTAAATGGGGGAGAGAAATATTAAATGGGGGAGAGAGATATTAAATGGGGGGGAGAGAAATATTAAATGGGGAGAGAGATATTAAATGGGGGAGAGAGATATTAAATGGGGGGAGATATTAAATGGGGGAGAGAGATATTAAATGGGGGAGAGAGATATTAAATGGGGGAGAGAGATATTAAATGGGGAGAGATATTAAATGGGGGAGAGAGATATTAAATGGGAGAGAGAGATATTAAATGGGGAGAGAGAGATATTAAATGGGGGGAGAGAGATATTAAATGGGGGGAGAGAGATATTAAATGGGGGAGAGAGATATTAAATGGGGGGAGAGATATTAAATGGGGGAGAGAGATATTAAATGGGAGAGAGAGATATTAAATGGGGAGAGAGAGATATTAAATGGGGGGAGAGAGATATTAAATGGGGGAGAGAGATATTAAATGGGGGAGAGAGATATTAAATGGGGGAGAGAGATATTAAATGGGAGAGAGAGATATTAAATGGGGGAGAGAGATATTAAATGGAGGAGAGAAATGAATTGGGAAAAATAAATTAATTAAATGGGGGAGAGAAATGAATTTGGAAAAATAAATTAATTAAATGGAGGGAGAAATGAATTAAAGGGGGCCCTTGGCAGAAAAAAAAGGTTCCCCAGCCCTGGTGTAAAGTAAGTGAACATAAACAGCTGCCAAGCTGTCAGCGTGCCGGAAGTGCAAAATAAATCTATAAAAAAGATGGGTGATACGGAAGGAGAAAAAAAGAAAGAAAAAATGGGGATGGAAGTATCGCATACGAATATTAATAGATTCATCTGTATAAGCATCCAAGGGGGAAAACTGACTCTGGGGTCTTCTAACTTCCATTATTCATATGCCAGGTTACCAATAGGAGTATAAGGTTCCACTTGATATATTGGATGCATAAACCCCAAATTAATTTGGTCCTAAAAACTGTTGGAGAGGAGTCTGTACTTAATGTATGATACTACTTGTCTGGGTATGGTGCCTGAGTTTTAATGTTATTTATTTTTGTATCTTTATTCTAATACGTTTTAAGTGTAATTTCATAAGATAATTTAAGAAGGTGTGTTTAGGGGCGGAGTTTAGGGCAGGGTAGGTGGGGCAACTGGTGGCGAGTAAGGTCTGGCTAGTAGCATGGGAATTGAAATTTTTAGCCCTGCATTAGAATACCATACATGGATGATGACCTGATTCAGGGGGACCCTGTTCCCAAGGGAATTTACAATCTATTAGAAGTACAAGTATTTTGTGAGGTAAGCGCATCCATATCATTTAGGTGTCTTGCCCAAGGACACATGCTAGTGGCGTCTGAGTGGGATCGAGTCGGCTTTCCATGATTTCAGAGCAGCAACCTGGTGGTTAGGTTGAGCCTGCTTCCCCTAAAGTTGAGACTTGCTTCTCCATAGTTGGATTGGAGGGATGTGGTGAACGATATTTGGGTTGCTTCTCCACGGTTGAAAGGCGAGATGTTACCGCTGGACTCCACAGCCAATATTGTGTGGTGGGCAGGTATGTACTGTTATGTATCTTGCCCAAGGACACTTACTGGAGATGTGCTCTGGTTGGGAATTGAACTGGGTCTACGCGGTTATAGAGCAGTGATGTTACCGCTACTCCATCCAGCCGGTACTTCTACTTACTTCCTCATAGAATGCAATTAGGTTTTTTTGTTTTTTTTTGTGAAAGGATTTTACCAGGAAGGATACATTGAGATTTCTCTCCTTTTCAAGTATGTCCTGGGTGGCGAGTATGTACCGTTAGGTGTCTTGCCAAGGACACTTACTGGAGAGGTTGCTCGCTGGGATTGAACCCATGACTCCACAGGCTCTCTCCATGCAGAGCGGTGACATTACCTCTACTCCACCCAGCCGGTTAGTCTGACATGATCTGTGTTTCATAAAACCATGCTGATTTTTGCTAATTACATTATACCTCCTAATAAATTCCTGAATATTATCCCTTAGTAACCCCTGAAATACTTTCCCAGCTACAGATGTTAAGCTCACATATCTATAATACCTAAGCAGACATTTTAAACCTTTCTTGAATATATGGACCACATCAGCTTTTCTCCATCTTCTGGTACGATTCCTGAAAGAAAAGAATCTTGAAAACTTAAGAGCAGAGGTTTACGTATTTCAGCACATAGCTCCCTCAGTACTCGTGGGTGAATTCCATCCGGCCTTGGGGCTTTATTCAGGGCATTTATTCTCTCTTTACTGATATCCATAAAAAGTCTCTAACCACCATAACGGCTTATGGCCATTGCAGATGTTAAGGTGCCAGAGAGACCCACTAACTACCTAGTCAAAGTGTCCTAACTCCTTGTAGCAATAAACCTCCTCCTTCCTCTGTCAAAACAAAGGAGTTAGTTACAAGTTTTTATAAATCGCTGACAATTTCCATAGCACTGTACAATGGAAGGCAGAATAATAAATATACATACAGATTAAACACACAGAAAAGTAGGAGAGCGGACCCTGCTCAAGAGTTTACAATAGGGGGGCGTGGCCAGCCGCGGAGGTGAACGGACGTGCAGAGCAGGAGCTCCGATGTACCCTGAGCGAATTTACGGGTTTTACCGATTTCTCCTTGCTCCCACGGCTTCTTTCTGGCGGCTCCTCTGCGGCGGATCATAGGGAGAAGTGTTCCGGAACCCTTTCTGCCCCCTCTCCGGACCCGCGATCCACGTGCTAGCGGAGCTGACAGTGTCCGAGCGCCATCTTGGGGGCCTAATAGGCGAGTGAAGCCTGATACCATCCTCGCAGTGCACTGAATCCTGATGGGGAAAAAACCTAAAACCGGCGGGGTGACAGACGATCCCTGCACTCCGGACATTCGGCTCTCACTGGGGGGTGCCTCGATGCGGAGAATACAGCAGCGACAACACTCGGAGCCACCGGAGGTTAGTACGCCTGGCCCCTCTTCTGCTCCTCCTCACATTTCGTCTGAGATGGCCGATGGCGACATGCCGGCCACAAAACGGGACATCCAGGACCTCTTGGCCAAGGCTAGGCTTTCATGGCAGGCTGAAATCCAGGCCCTCGAAAACACCGTAGCCACTACCCAGACCCAGATGATCGCCGTCCAGGCTCGCACGCAGGAGATTGGGGGGGTGCAGGCCGCAACCCTTTCTCAATTGAATGCCCTTCAAGCGCAGGTGGGGAGTCTGCAGACAGTGGTGGTGACCCTGGAAGCCCGCCATAGGCTACGAAACATTAAGCTACGTGGCGTACCGGAGTCAGTGTTGGACTCTGCCCTACTACCATACGTTACCCGCTTTGTTCTGGCAATTCTCTCGTCTCGTTCTGACCTTCAGGAACCGGTGTCCTCGGCGAGCAGGCTACGGAGAGCTGCGGCAGCCCCGACGGGTGTACCCCGCGACATTATCGTAGTTCTGCGAGACGTCCACGTCCAAATGTTGTTGATGGAAGCGACTCGTAACGTTCCTGCAGTTTCCTTTGAAGGGGCCTCTATTGCGATCTACAGGGACCTCTCTTTCCTCGTCTTGGCAGCCAGACGCCGGTTTCATCAGGCCACTGTGATCCTATGGGCCCATAACATGCGTTATAGATGGGGGGCGCTCGGCACCTTGCTGATCTCCCATACCGATGGACGTACAGTCACAGCGAACAACCTAGATGACGCACTCGCACATCTCCAGGCTCAAGGTCTAACCTCCGACGCCTCGGGCAGTGAGGGGAGTGAGTTGGTGGTGGGATCCCCTCTCTCTGCCAGGGAACCAGACTGAGTTATTGGGTCCCCCTTTTTTGGGCTTGTGACGCAGTTTTCGCCATTCTGCGGACACTGTTTTGCTGTTAAAATTTTTTTTTTTTTTTATTATTCATTTAATATATTTTTTTTTTTTTGTTTTTTTTTGTTTTATTCCTGCATTGTATTTGCGGACTTTCGCTATCCCTCCCCTTTATCTTTATCCCCCCCCCCCCCGTAGAGACATCCACACACCACCTCGTGCTGCAGACCCTCTCCCCCCCCTTTTTTTTTTTTTTTGGCATTTGGGGCAAACTCGGGGTGTGCCATTGTGGCAGCCACCATGGCTCTGTCTGCCATACCTGGCCCTCGAATGCACCGGCCTTGTGACCTTGCACTTTTCCGTGGCCTCCTGCGGTTCCTTAGAACTTCAGGAGCGAGCCAGGAAAGTCACATTTTGGGCCTTTGCCACCCCTTTTTTTTATTTTTTCCTTCTTTCCTCAGGGCCCTGGAGCGCGTTTTGGTGTGTCTCCCCCCCCCTTTTCCCACCTTCCTACTTTGGATACCCCTTTGCCACACTGTTTAGAAGTTGAATTGTTGACGTGACTTTTACGTACTTTGGCCACATGGCTATGCTTTCTTTGCATTTGTTGTACTGCTGATTGGATTTGCAAAAAAAAAATTTTGAATGGAAAAAAAAAAGAGTTTACAATATAAGAGGAGAGGGGTGACACATTAGATGAGGGTTAATAGAGAATATGAAATAGTGGGGCGCATGTGGGCTGGGTGGGAAGATGGAGTAAGAAATGATAGGCTTCTCTAAAGTAATGTGTTTTCAGAGACTTGAAGGACTGGAGAGACGGGGGAGTCTGATGGTGCGGGGAGGGAGTTCCATAGAAAGGGGGCAGCTCGGGAGAAGCCCTGAAAGTGAGAGTTGGGGGTGTGGGTCCGAGGAGACGATAACGTCAGATCATTGGCAGAGCGAAGTGGTCAGGATGGGATGCACCTGTTAATAAAATGAAATGTAGGCAGGAAGGAGTAGTTAGTGCTTTCTCCTTTGATTTTAATTAAAATTATACAATCTTTGTGCAGCACATTCTGGCTCAGGGCCCTCACAAACCATGTTTTTGCACATTCATGCTTTAACCTGAGCCACAGTTGTGAGGTTTGTGACTTCTGTGACCACGAAGAACAATCTCCTTCACAAAACTGTGAATTACTCATTGGATGGCCATTAGCTTGTGCAGGAGTTCAACCCATCATTATTACTTTATCGAGACTGCAGGAAAAAAAAACTTTTTCTGCAACACTTTAATTGCCACATCACAGTGGGCTGGATTCAGTAAAGGTCTCATGGGGAAAGAGTGCCCCACTAGAGAAGTGAGGAAGATAGGAAGGTTGTTTAAAGCTCAATTCATTGAGGGTGCTATTTCCTAGTAAAAGCTAATGTTAGCTTTCAGATGAAGTGTTATCGGTAGGATAAGTGTCTTTTAGGCTAGGGTCAGACGAACGCATTTTCGTGTTGTCTGTGAAAAAGTGCGTTCGAACGAATGGACGCATTTTTTCACGGAGTACACGATAGCGGTCATACGATGCGCATTTGCGTTCGTGATTTTGTACGGATCATCAATAAAACACTTTTTGCATCTGGACGTTATGTTGGCCGGACATTAGCAGTGTCTGACATCTCCAAATCTCACACACACGCCACTAGCGCGACGCAGCGCACTCTGTACGACCGTACTAGCGGTTTGACGTTCTCGACAAAATGCGTTCGTTTGCCACTTGCGTTGCGCAGCCGGACTTTCATGCGACCGTACTTTGTATATTGGCCGTCATTGCCCGTCATTTGCTGCTAGTGCGGCCGTAATTAAGTGCGCCAGAACGCACGTTTAAAGTGCGCTAGTCTGACCCTAGCCTAACGTGTGCCCCCCATATTACCTTCCAAACGCTAAACTCCTATGAAATCATTTAGCGCATCAATGATTGCGGTAGCATGTGCAAGCTTACTGTACTTTGTAATAGCTTACTTAAGTATAGGATGCACAAAGTTTTTATGAGAGCGAGATCGCGCAGGGCTCGTGACTTAGAAGGGCAAACCTCAATGGAGTCACGGTGGTGCAGAAGTGCTACCTCGAGTATCCCAAAAGTTAGCTCACGGTGGTGCAGAAGCGCTACCTCGAGTATCCCAGACATGGGCGTCCGCAGCATGGGGCACTTGCCCCCCCCTGGATCAACAGGCTTAAATTATGATAATTTATTCACTGCACAACTGCAGTTCCTGGGCTCTCCACTAGGCTGCAGGAGCGTCACATCCCCACTCCACCTACAATCCACCATGTGCTCCCACTCATTTTGCATGCTGGGAGAGGCAGGGCTGAGTGTAACTTTGGGGGCTTCCAGCCGCCTTTCCGGTGTGCTTGAAGGCAGCATGTCTGATGCTGCTCGCTCACCAACACCCGGTTTAAATTGAAACAGGCAGGGAGGTGGCTGCATGAGGTGCGGCTTGAGAGGGGGGCACGGTCTGGTGAAGGTCTTTTAAAAACCAACAGTTCCTTCTAAGCAGTGCCAGATCGTGGTTATCCATACCTGAGCTCCTTGTACCTGAATTCTCTCGTGATTTAACCTGTTATTTACCTCTGCTTGTTTTCTGACTATTCTGCCTTCCGTTGCCCTAGACTATTTCCTTGTACTACGCTTCTGCACTGATATCGACACGGCTATTCCATTTGACTATTCTATACTCTGTATTCCTGATTCTGGCTCGTTTGACTACCCCCGTGTTGCTGACCTGGTTTTGTATTACGACATTGTCTTTGATTAACCCTTTCTGTCTAGCTAGTATACCTGGCCAATTCTAAGGACCAGACAGTTAGGGATTCTTCTACGGCTACCCTGTTGGTAGCTTTTGGGCTCTGTGGAGTGTTGGGCTTTAAGGACTGCGTGGTGGGATCCGGGAACCGTGACACTGAGATGCAGGTGCAGCTGCTACTATGGGCCACAGGCTGGGATGCTGGACACAGGAAAAAAAGTAACGATTGTCAAATAAATACATTTTTATTATGCTTGATGCCAGTGTCTTTATTAATGAGATTCCCCTGATCTGAGGCCTAGTTTATCTGTCTGGGGAAGAGGGACAAAAAATGATTAATAGTAATCTGGTGCCTGTGTTAAGGTCACAGAGCCTCATGCATATGAGGTACAGACCAGGGCAATATTGGCAGTATACAGGCGCTCTAGGCAGGGTCTTGCCTGGGCAGTGGGGATGAGGACCCTGCTCCAGATCTTACAATCTAAGAGGAGAGGGGACCCTGCTCAAGCTTACAATCTAAGAGGAGAGGGAACCCTGCCCCAGAGCTCACAATCTAAGAGGAGAGGGGGCCCTGCTTGAGTTTACAATCTAAGAGGAGAAGGGACCCTGCCCCAGAGCTTACAATCTAAGAGGAGAGGGGACCCTGCTCAAGAGCTTACAATCTAAGAGGAGAGGGAACCCTGCCCCAGAGCTCACAATCTAAGAGGAGAGGGAACCCTGCCCCAGAGCTTACAATCTAAGAAAAGAAAGATTGTAAGCTCTGGAGCAGGCTCCTTTCTCCTCTTATATTGTAAGCTCTGGAGCAGGGTCCCCTTTCCTTTTTAGATTGTAAGCTCTGGAGCAGGGTCCCCTTTCCTTTTTAGATTGAAAGCTCTGGAGCAGGGTCCTAAGAGGAGAGGCGACCCTGCTCCAGACCTTACAATCTAAGAGGAGAGGGGACCCTGCTCCAGAGCTTACAATCTAAGAGGAGAGGGTTGAGGAGAGGAGATGTGTGTGTGTGTGTGTGTGTGTGTGTGTATGCAGGGAAGGTGAGTGTGTATAAATATATGTATGTAACTTTCGCCGTTCTTCGTATGTTACCCGGCATTGGACGTCATTTGCTGCTAGCACGGCCGTGATTTCGTGCGGTTAAACGCACGTTAAAAATGCTTTCGTCTGACCTTAGCCTAAGATGGACCAATGTGTAATAATGCTTTGCACCATCACCTTCACATTTAGTCATGGCGTGGGAAATGAGAGGGTGAGTTAGTGCAGTGGGATTGTTACAAGTAAAAGCACATAATGCCACCGCCTTAGAACAAAGGGGGAAAAAAGTAACTTTTGCATTTAATTTTTTTTTATTTTTCTATTTTTTTACTCATTATATAGTCATCTTTGTTATCGTTAAAAAGGCCTCCCTTGACCTTGTGCGGTTTAAAAATCAGACATAGGGTTCCAAAGGGCCCCCTGTGACCCTCACAACAGTGCGGCTGTCATGCCTTCTGGTGCTCCTGCAGTGCGGTCTCCCCAAAAGAGAGGACGCCAGTCTATGAATCAGGCCACTTTGTAAGCTGCACCTGATCAGAGACCTAGGCTTTTAAATATCAGTCACTGACTGTGCTGTTGTCATGCCCCATGATTCAACATTTATATGTATATTTTACTGTTAAGTGTTGAATCTGCCTTTCGCTGCTAGCAGCTATCTTTCATAGCTATTTTGTCTCTGCTGGGTTTCCTTAGCTTTGCTGTATCCAGCTAGTTTCCACCCCTTTTTCAGTGACATGTTCTGAGTTACTTCCTGGTCACATAGCAGCCATTCTGTGCTCACTGCAGGACAAAACTAATGTCTTTTTACCTGCATTGGTGTACACTATTACAAGATTGTCAGTCTGCTCATTAAATTCTTCATCTGGATTCATCTTTCTACGTGTCAGTTTTGCTGAGTTGAAGCTATCTGCCGAACTTCATCGTGTGAGTACTGGTCAAATACAGAAATAGCTAGTCTAAAGCATCCACGCCTCACAGCTTTGCTTAGGGAAGCAGAATACCTGTCGTGGTTTATTTTACCCCTCAGCGCGTGTTTTATAGCTTCTGCATATGATTTTCTGGTTTGACTTCTGGCTTGTATATTTGACTGTGATTTCTGTGTTTATCCCTTGGCATATGTTGATCTTGTGTACCGACCTCTGGCTTGTTATTACTACGATATCTCTCCTGTCCCTGATCTGTACTTTTGTGTATTGTTTGTATACCTTCTTTAGATTAGTACCTGGCCATTATCAAGGACCAGATTCTCAGATAAGGGGTTTCCTTGCTTTGCTGGGTTTTGTCTGCGGGCTGGGTGACTCTATATCCTTACAGCGGCGGTTTATGTTTTCAACAAAACTATTATTAGTATTATTATACTATTAATAAATAATTATAATTATTATATTGTATAATTATTAAGCGCCAACACATTCCACAGCGCTGTACAAGGTGCAGTGGGTAAAGACAAGACAATTCTACAATACATAAAAAGGCAGGGCAGTATTACTGCCAACAGATACAGGAGGACATGAGGACCTTATTCCCGTGGGAACATATAATCTAGATAACGCATTGTGCTATCACCTTCAAACTTGCTGGAATTGTGGGAAATGAGAAGGCAAGTTATTGCAGCCTCAATGTTCACATTATAATTGAAACGTGAACCATAGTGCTGCATTAGAATAAAACATTTTTTTAAAATTTATTTTACATTTAACATGGTCATGTTCCCTGCCCGACATGGGAGACTCTTTCTTACATTGTGGGGGATGTCCCAGAGGCAGGGCTAACATCCAAGATGTCAGCCCGCACCAAATGAACACTGTGGTCACGCCAGATCAGTGCCGAGCCGCTGGGCTGTGACGATGCGCAAAATTCGTCTTCTGCATCCTAGCAGGAAAGGACACGTTCAGCACGTTGTCCGCAGCCAAGTGGTTAAGAGGAAAATATTGAAAGGAATTTTTTGGTTGAGATGCCCTGTAAGATAATAACAATTACTTTAATAAATTACAAAAATTTGTTTTTAATATAATACCCTTCTCTACATTTAAATTCGGCTGCTTCAGAGTAGTTCCTTTAAGCTGCCTAAAAAGAAGTAAAATTATTTTCGTTCAATGAACGGTATAATTTTCTTTGCAATAAGCCTAGGAATAAGTGGAGGTTTTTAACTCTGAATACACTTCATAAATTTAAGGAATTTATAAGTCAGGACGTTTTATTTTGGAGTTTCAGTCTTTATTTTCTCACCTCCTGCTCACTGTAAATCCTCGGGATTTACACTAGGTTATCACCTTGACATTATTTGGGAGGTCTGAAAAGAGATGCGGAAGATGACAATAAAAAAAGTGTTTTCACAGGAACATCACAGTGCTTTGAGAATGGTGTGAAGGAATACGGATATGAAAACGCTGGGGAGCCGTCACTGTAAAGTCTGTAAATCTCCACATAGTGGGAAGAGCAAAATAACTGCAGAATTATTTGATTTACAAGAAAATAGTTATAGTAAATAGTTTATTATTATTATTATAATTCATTTATATAGTGCTTCCAAAATCTACAATGTACAAAACAGGTGGACAAGGGGGATAATATATTAGAACATAAATACATTTGAACATCACAGGACTTGAAAAAGATACAGTATGTGATGTGCGTCACTTTGGACTTGAAGTACATGGGCCTAGAAATGTATTTGAGAGGTGCGGACCTGAAGTTTCATATTGTTTCCCTGCCCTTTCTTTTATTAAAGTCACCCTGTATCTACAATTGTAGATGCAGGGTGTTTGTGTTTTCTGTGCTCGATTCCCTGATGTCTATGTTGTTATATTAATATTCCCTTATGCATGTATTTATTGTGGCATCTCCTGTGGTATAACTAACTGTACATGCTGTGCTGTTGTTTTCCTTTGTGTATTTGTGAGTAATGGATTCCTTTGTTTTCACATGCTTCCATCACCCCCCTTCCCCTAGCAACGAGCTTGAACCGGATCGATGTGCCACTTCTAAATCTTTGTTTCAATGCTGGGCGTGTTTCCATTGTCTTTTTATACCTTCCCCCTGAGTGTGTGTTTCTCCTGATTGTGAACTGTAAAATAAAGTCACTTAGTTTGGTTTTCACCCTGCAAGGATCTCCAGTTATTGCCTGGGTTCTGTGCCAGAAACAGACCTCCTGCGGGATACTGATGGCGAGGGGAGCATTCTGCACGTGCACATGGACCCCCCATGTTACACAGCAGAATTGGAGGATCCTTTTCCTGAGGGAAATTACAATCTATATGGGAATTGAGAGCATGGAGGGAAGTGCTTCACCACTGGTGAAGAGCAGTAGAGCACAGGTTTTAGTGAAATAGGAGAGGAATTTCTGAGTTAGAAATATTAGATTAGCTGATATTAGATGAGCTGATAGTATCTTGGAGGGCAATTTTCTATATTAAATAAATGGTAATATCAAAGCACTTTATTATGACAATTGAAGCACTTTAAACTGATGAATGCACTTTATAATTTTAGATCTATACAATCTATATCACAAATAGAGTAAATAGAACTTTGCTGTAAATTGATAATTTAAGCACTTTAAATTAGTTATTTTATTATTTTTAATTATATCACTTTATAATTAATAAATAACATACCAATATTTTAGCACTTTATATAGTTAAAAAAGAATGAGAACTGTGGGTAATATAAGAATAGATAATTAGACATTTAATTATTGGAAATAAAATACACAAGGATTGATATTGTATAATATAAATTATTAGATATAGCCTAAAAGACACTAAACACTATAATTAAAATTTAACACTAAATATCACTATTTTAAGGGTTATGTACACTTTAGAAGGATAAATCCTAGTACTAATAAATAGTATATAAATAGTTATGGGTGTTATGAGTAGATATAGGGATTTCATGATATGGTTAAAAATTCACATATACAGTAATTGGTAATAAGTACAATAAGCCACTTAACGACACTTTATATATGGGAGGCCTCTGATAAATAATTGATAATAGTAATAAATAGTGGTATAATTAAGGGACAGTTTTTATAATAATTGACAGAGTCACGCTTTATATGGGTAAATACATAATATATCCAGGATTGGGCTATAAATATATAATATATGTTTCGTGATCCCCTGGGAGGTAGAGGTGGGGGTTGAGTGAAAAGGAAGGAGAGTGTGTTCCGTTTGGCCTCTGCTTGATGTGGTGAGCCTCTGTGGGCAGGAATCAAGCCCTCTGTGCCACACATTTAGGCTGGCGGCACACTAGCAAACATTTTGCGTCCATCTGACTGTACTGTTTGCCGTCCATCGTAGCTTTATAATGGAGTCACTGAAACACAATACACAAAGCACCTGCACACTTTTTCACGGACGGGCAACGCAAATAGCTACGGACGCGAAAACAGCATCGACGTGAAAAAGCTAAACGGACGCAGAAACAACGCCGCCAAAGTGCATTTTCCTGTCAGCGTGAAGACGTCAGACATGCGCAGTCGTTTCCCACGTGCAGGAGCTCAACACGCTGCACGTCCTCTCACCATCACAGCACGCGTTCGATCGGCCATGGATGCAGAGTACCTGATCCAGCTCGTCCAGCAGCATCCCGTGCTGTAAGATACCGCAAATTCCGAGTACAAGGACAAAGTAAAGAAAGGGAACGCATGGACTGAGGTCACCAAAGAGTTGATAGAGGATTATGATTCCATGCCGGAAAGTGTTAAAAAAAACAAAAGTATGTATAAATTTAAGTGGTATTCATATATACAGTGGCCAGGGCAGCCATCAGAAATGATGGGGCCCCTTACTAAACCTCCTGATGGGGGTCCCCCCCGGCACTCCCTCAACCACTAACAGCTTTTCTCCCCCTTCAAAAAAAAAAGGGACATAACATAGCACCACAGCAATAAAACTCCCAGTAATGTGCAGTGTGTATGAGCGTACCACAGAATCCACAGCAATAAAACTCACAGTAATGTGCGGTGTGTATGAACGTATTACAGAATCCACAGCAGTAAATCTCACAGTAACGGGCTGTATATGATGGCCTTTGGGTCTGGGCCTGGTCCCTGGGTCTGGTTTGGGCCTTGGGGTCTGGGCCCTGGGGTCTGTGCTCTGGGCCTTGGGGTCTGGGCTGGGCCTGGTCCCTGGGCCTTGGGGTCTGGTCTGTGTCTGGGCTCTGGTCCCTGGGACTGGGCCTTGGGGTCTGGTCCCTGGGGTCTGGGTCCTGAGTCTGGCCTGGGGTCTGGGCCCTGAGTCTGACCTGGGGTCTGGGCCTTGGGGTCTGGTCCCTGGGTCTGGGCTCTGGTCCCTGGGTCTGGGCCTTGGGGTCTGGTCCCTGGGGCTGGGCCTTGGGGGCTGGTCCCTGGGGTCTGGGCCCTTGGTCTAGGCTGGGCCTGGTCCCTGGGGTCTGGACCCTGGGTCTGGGCCTTGGGGTCTGGTCCCTGGGTCTTGGGGTCTGGGCCCTGGGTCTGGGCCTTAGGGTCTGGGGTCTGGGCCTTGGCCCTCGGGGTCTGGGCCTCGGGGTCTGGGCCCTGGGGTCTGGGCCTTGGGGTCTGGGCCTTGGGGTCTGGGCCTTGGGGTCTTGGCCTTTGGGGTCTGGGCCCTGGGCCTTGGGGACTGGGCCCTGGGTCTGGACCCTGGGGTCTGGGCCTTGGGTCTGGGCCCTGGGCCTTGGGCCTGGGTCTGGGCCTTGGTGTCTGGACCCTGGGTCTTGGGGTCTGGACCCTGGGTCTGGGCCTTGGGGTCTGGGCACTGGGGTCTGGGCCCTGGGGACTGGGCCCTGGGGTCTGGGCCTTGGGGACTGGGCCCTGGGCCTTGGGGTCTGGGCCCTGGGCCTTGGCCCTGGGTCTTGGGGTCTGGGTCTGGGCCCTGGGTCTGGGCCTTGGGGTCTGGGCCCTGGGTCTGGGCCCTGGGGACTCGGGATTGGGTCTGGGCCCTGGGTCTGGGCCTTGGGGTCTGGGCCCTGAGCCTTGGGGTCTGGGGTCTGGGCCCTGGGGACTGGGCCCTGGGGTCTGGGCCTTGGGGTCTGGGCCTTGGCCCTGGGTCTTGGGGTCTGGGTCCTGGGTCTGGGCCCTGGGTCTGGGCCTTGGGTCTGGGGATTGGGTCTGGGCCCTGAGTCTGGGCCTTGGGGTCTGGGCCCTGAGCCTTGGGGTCTGGGCCCTGAGCCTTGGGGTCTGGGCCCTGGGCCTTGGGGTCTGGGCCCTGGGTCTGGGCCTTGGGTCTGAGCCCTGGGGTCTGGGCCCTGTGCCTTGGCCCTGGGTCTGGGCCTTTGTGTCTGGGCCTTGGTCTGGGCCCTGGGTCTTGGGCCCTGGGGTCTGGGCCTTGGGTCTGAGCATTGGGGACTGGGCCCTGGGTCTGGGTTTTGGGGTCTGGGCCCTGGGTCTTGGGTCTGGGCCTTTGGGTCTGGGCCTTGGGGTCTGGGCCCTAGGTCTGGGCTGGGCCCTGGCTCACCACTCTGCTGTCTTTTCTTCTATCTTCTTCTCTTCTGTCTTCTTCTCTTCAATCTTCTTTTCTTCTGTCTTCAGCCCGGGCCCTCCAGCTCAGGCGCGCAGCTTCACTGAGTGGAGGGGGCGGAGTCAAAGCAACGTGCTTGGGAGGCCCCCACACGCTGCTTGGCCCCGCCCAGCCGGTCAGTGAAGCTGCCAGGAGCCGGAGGAGACACTGTGTCTCCTCCGGCTCCTGCAGCAGCAGAGATACAGCTCCGGATTCGGGCCCCTTACGGCAGTATGGGGCGTAATGCCCTGATGGCGGCCCTGACAGTGGCAAGAAAAAGTATGTGAACCCTTTGGGATTACGTGGAGTTTTGCATGAATTGGTCATAAAATGTGCTCTGATCTTCATCTAAGTCACAACAATTTGAAAAACACAGTCTGCTTAAAGAAATACAACACAAACATTATATGTTTTCATGTTTTTTATTGAACAGAACATGTAAACATTCACAGTGCAGGGTGGAAAAAGTATGTGAACCTTTGGACTTAATAACTGGTTGACCCTCCTTTGGCAGCAATAACCTCAACCAAACGTTTCATGTAGTTGCAGATCAGACCTGCACAACGATCTGGAGTAATTTAGGACTACTCCTCTTCACAAAACTGTTTCAGTGTAGCAATATTCTTGGGATGTCTGGTGTGAATCGCTCTCTTAAGGTCATGCCACAGCATTTCAATCGGATTGAGGTCAGGACTCTGACTGGGCCAATCCAGAAGGCATATTTTGTTTTGTTGAGGCCATTCTTTTGTTGAATTACTTGTATGCTTTGGGTCATTGTCCTTTTGCATCACCCATCCTCTGCGGAGCTTCAGTTGGCAGACAGATGGTCTTAGGTTTTCCTGCAAAATGTCTTGCTAAACTCTGGAATTCCTTTTTCCATCAATGACAACAATCCGTCCAGGCCCTGAGGCAGCAAAGCAGCCCCAAACCATGATGCTCCCTCCACCATGTTTTACAGTGAGGATGAGGTTTTGATGTTGGTGTGCTGTGCCTTTTTTCCTCCACACATAGTGTTGTGTGTTTTTTCCAAACCACTCAATTTTGGTTTCATCTGTCCACAGAATATTTTGCCAGTAGTGCTGTGGAACATCCAGGTGCTCTTTTGCAAACTTCAAACGTGCTGGAATATTCTTTATGGACAGCAATGGCTTCCTCCGTGGTGTCCTCCCATGTACTCCATTCTTGTTTAATGTTTTCCTTATTGTAGATGTGTCAACAAAAATGTTAGCATGTGCCAGAGATTTCTGTAAGCCTTTAGCTGACACTCTAAGATTCTTCTTTACCTCATTAAGCATTCTGCGCTGTGCTCTTGCAGTTATCTTTACAGGACGACCACGCCTAGGGAGAGTAGCAACAGTACTGAACTTTCTCCATTTGTAGACAGTCTGTCTTACCGTGGACAAATGAACATCAAGGCTTTTGGAGATACTTTTGTAACCCTTTCCAGCTTCATGCAAGTCAACAATTCTTGATCGTAGGTCTTCTGAGAGCTCTTTTCTGCGAGGCATGGTTCACATCAGGCAGTGCTTCTTGAAACCAGTAAACCCAAAACTGGTGTGTTTTTAAAGGGCAGGACAGCTTTCAGCAACACATCCAATAATATCACACTGATTGGACTCAAGGTTGGCTCACTCCTGGCTCCAATTAGCTCTTGGAGAAGTCATTAGGCTAGGGGTTCACATACGTTTTCCACCCTGCACTGTGAATGTTTACATGTTCTGTTCAATAAACACATGAAAACATATCATGTTTGTGTTGTATTATTTTAAGCAGACTGTGTTTTTCAAATTGTTGTGACTTAGATGAAGATCAGAGCACATTTTATGACCAATTCATGCAAAACTCCACGTAATCCCAAAGGGTTCACATACTTTTTCTTGCCACTGTATGGTGTCTCGGTGAATGTGTTAGCCAAGTGCGGTAAACGTGTTAGCCAAGTGCAGGAAACCGAATAATATAGGACAAATTAAAACTCCGAACAATATACATTTTTAATTTCAAAAAAAATTCAAAACAAAATACACAAACTATAAAATTACTATACAAAAATGACTATACAATACTTTAATTTAGGAAGCTGGTTATTGAGAAAATGAAAACTAAATATTTACATTTAAATTCTGCCCATCTGCCATGGTATCTGACCATTCTCGCTTACAAAATAATCCGCTAATGTGTCTCTATACCTAAAGTTTCTCCTATTTACAGTCATAGCAGTGCTATTCACAAAGTCTTCAAATGCAGCAGAAGAGAACGAGACATCGAGATTATAGCCATCCCGGTCTCGGATGAAATTATGTAGCACGCAGCAACACTTGACAATGTCAACAGCGAAATTGACATTTACGTTTAATGGTCGATGGAAAATGCGCTATTTGTTAGTAAGGATGCCAAAAGAACATTCCACATAGCGCCTAGCTCTTGACAATCTGCAGTTAAACACCCGCTTCTTCTCGCTTAACTGTATTCCTGAATATGGTCGCAGTAAGTTAGAGGACAGTCCAAACGCCTCGTCCCCCACAAAGGCAAATGGCACAGCAATGTCGGTGCCCGGTAATTTTTGTGGCTTTGGTATACTCAGGCTCCTGCTCTGAATTTTGGTCCACAGGGTCGAATTACGAAAAACCGTTGAGTCGGAGTCTTTGCCATACGATCCAATGTCGACATATGTGAATCTGTAGCTAGCGTCAGCTACTGCCATCAGACCAATAGAAAAAAAGTGTTTGTAATTCATATATAATGATCCACTTCGCTCTGGCTTGATAACGCGGATGTGTTTTCCGTCCACTGCTCCAAGGCAGTTCGGGAAATCTGCTCTTTCTAGAAATCCATGAGATATACGGGCCCATGTTTCCTCGGTTGGCGTTGGTATACATTCTTCTTTCGTGGTGTTCCAAATTGTTTTACACACTTTCCGTATCAGAATACCTGCAGTTGATCTGCCTATACGAAACAAGTAATGTATGTCCTGTAAACTGCAGCCACTTGCAAGATAGCTGCCAAAAAAAGAAAAGGTTTAGGGTTATGAGTGCATTTATTAACTTTATGTCATTCTTTTTTAGTACAAGAAGTAATGATTAAGTGGCGCACCTTGAGGGATAATTACGTACGCAGCCTAAAGAAGCAGGAGAAAGGCTCACGATCAGGGTCGGGAGCAAAGAAGACCCGAAAATACATTTATGCTGATCAACTATCCTTCATTAAAACTAGTTTAGACCCACAGAAAGCAGCATTCAGGCTATACAATCAAACTGCTCAGAATCAGGAGAGCCAACACCCTCAGCCTCAACAGAAGAGGGAGCAACCCAAGCCATCCACTCAACGCCAACTAGCACCATTAATGTCGACTCAGAAGACGACCTACAGATCATCCCTGAAGAAGGAGATGAAGCCACCCTGGTTCGCGAATCTGGTGAAGGAAAAAAAAAAACAGACGCAAAAGGGGAGCAGGTAATGTGGAGGAAGCTCTCATAAAATTCATGGAGTCGCACCAGCCTCAGAAATCGATAACAGAAGAAGATGATGATGTTGCATTTCTGTATTCGCTTATACCTATGATGGAAAAATTATCATCACCACAGAATGCTAGTTTTCGAATCCAGACCATCCAAACACTGGATAGAATGCTTCATCAACCACCGAACCCTGCAATGTCACATACTACAGCAGCGCAATCGCAGACATCAACTTGTAGTTGATACTACGGTAGATTCCTGGAAGCACCAATGCACACCGATATGGCAGACTATGACAATTTGTAGTTGGTTTCTGTTCTTTTGTTAACATAGCCTATTCCCAAAGATTTTTTTTTAGTTTAGTTTGTGATAAAAGGTTACAAATGTAGGACTTAAAATTTGTTGTTTATTAAAAAAAAAAAATCTTTTAAATGCTTTTCTGCATTTAATTTTCACCGTTAACAAATGTATGGCTTGCAATTTGGGATTTTTTTTTTTAAATAAACAACATTTTAAAATTGCAGCCTTTTAACATAAGAAACAAGGAAAAAAATAAGACATTTTTTTGGTGCAAAACTTTATCGTCTTCATAAGTTATTATGTCCGGTGTTTGCAGCGGAAGATGGAAAATTCTAAATTTTCCCTGAGGGACAGCGCCGCTCCCCACTCACTCCCTGCTGCTGATGGTGGTGGTTGGGGGGGGGGGGTTCTGGTATAATATGAGATCTTTGTGGGTATATATGGTATATGTGTGTATTTATTTTGGGCTCGAAGTGGGTATATATGTTCTGTGTGTCTCAAGCTTAAATATACTGAGTGAGCACGGCAAGAAAATACTTTAGTTCTTACCTTAATGTGAAGACCAGCAACTCCTCAGGTGATAAGGCGGTCCGCATTTTGGTGTCCATCTTCATCAAAGGCTCTCTCACAGTGGCCAACAACTCGTCGAACGACAGTATCGACATCCGGAGCAAGTTGAAGAATTTCACTGGGTCCTTCTCCCATAGTGGCTTGTATAGTGTCACGAAAGCACCATGACGGTATCGCGCACAGTTTACAGGATGAACCCACCACTTTCTCTTCTTTGCTTTACGCAAATAAGTGTATGTGGTGAGCACGAACGCCACAGCCTCTCCTGAATCCATCTTGGATCAGGCTGACATCTTGGATGGTACACAGCAATCGGCCGGAATCCTGGCTGATTGCTGCCTCCTCTATAGCACAGGAGAACCACTTGGCTGGACACGCTGAGCGCGTCCTTAGCAGCCAAGTGGTTAAAAACCTATTAGAAGAATAGCAGAGATCTGTTTTATTTATTTTCTGCAGTTCAGCGAATTTCAATGGTGTTTGGCGGTTAATTCAGTCATCTTTGGCAGCACCATGTTTGCCGCACTTCGGTGACCCTGCAGTGAATAGTGAATTCGCTGCAGGGTTGGTGAAATGGAATCGCTGAAGTGCGCCGAACTAGAAAGCAACGAAATTTCTGCAAAATTTTAGCGCTTTCTTAATAACCCCTGTAGTCGTAATAGAGTCAGCAATAGGGAGCCACTAACGGTTATCGGCTTGCACTGGTTTTTCCAATTTGCAGCTGTCAGTTACAGACTTGGTCGTGATTCTGAACAAAAACGCCTCTGGTATCTGCAACAATTGCTGGATGAAGCAAGATAATAAGGAAAAGAAAGGGAACAGAATGGTTCTGAACGCAAGAGCACAAGATTGCATCCACAAAAGGGAGATGTTACAGCTAAAAGCTTCCAAACAGCAAAAAAAATAAATTCATATCTCAAAGCAGCTTGCTGTGCCCTAACAAACAGACATGGGTCACATAGGTCAGTCACTGTTGATTCCAAATATAATGAGAACAGGGACACACTGGGTTCCAAAGCTGTGGCGAGAGACCTTAGGCAGACAGGGGATGGAGCCCAAAAGATGCAGGCACAGACATGTAGTATGCATGGAATAAGTCATGGGCATAGCTGGAACATGCCATGGGTGGGATTTGGGATCTACCATGACAGCAAGAATGAGGGTTGTTATTGATGCAGCTGCAGCTGGTTTTTTTTTTTTAATAACCCTTGTTGCTACGGATATACGTATTCTGATCTCCTTACTGCACTGGCCCTGCTTGGGCTATCTGGGAACTGTAGCCTGTCATCTGACCCGTGATCTTTAGCTGTCCCCTGGGTATTTGCCTATTGTACCTAATGGTCAGTCTAGGCCGGAATGAGACACTAGACACATACAGTTACAGGGACCACCAAAAATGAAATGTTCTTATTGTGTTTATTTTAGGTTGCTGTTATCTTACCTGTGCTTTGTTTTTCTCTTGAATTTTTAGTTGAGAAAATATTTTACTCTGTATGTGTCACTGAGTGCATCCATTTCGTGATCTTTTGTGTTGTACACTGTCCCCTCACACACAATATCTTTACATCACCTGCTCCTCACTATGTGGCAATGGCTATAGAATGGAGTATATGGGTCGATCACCATACTCATATCTCATTGTATTGTGTGGGATGTATTCAAAGGACATCACCGGGGGTAGATTAGAAATCTCTTATCTCGAGTAACTTGGAGAACACAATACACCCCCTGCTGCCTTATCTATAGATTCCCTCCTGTACCTCATTTAAGGGATTATTCATAGAGCATTGAAATTTCAACAAAATGACCCTGCAGTGAATTAAGCATTCACCGCAGGGTCCCCGAAGTGCGCCGAAGGGATCTGCCGAACGCAGACGCAAATCTCCGAACAGACTACCGAACGCAGCCAATGACCCACCGAAAAAGCCACCCCGCCCGCGAATAGGGGTTTAAAAAAAATTACACTTTTAACCACTTCGCTGCGGAGGACGTGCTCAGCGTGTCCAGCCTCAGGTAGCATTGGCTGCGGAGGACGCGCTGAGCAAGTCCTCCCTTTGCAGCTAGCAATCGGCCAGATTCCAGACGATCGCTGTGCCCCCTAGTGTGGGCTGACATCTTTGATGTCAGCCCAGCATCCGGGACCGCATCGGGCACTAATTAGATGTCATTGCGCCGTGCGCGATGACATCTAATCAGGCACCCCCCCGCAAGTGCGGGGAAGGTGCCTGAAGGGGAGGGGGGAGGTCCTTTGGACCTTTCTCCCTCCCGATCGGCTGGGGGCACGGTCATAAGCCAGGCACCGTTTGGAAGGGCACAGCCTGCCCTTCCAAGCGGTGAATGGCTTTAACCACTTGGGGGCTGGATCACGATTCGGCGCCAACATGCGCCGTATCATGGTCCTTCCCGGAGCTGGCCATCTTTGATGTCGTTGACGTCAGTTCTGGAGTTAACCCCTAGCTGCCACCAATGGTGGAGATAGGGGTTCATTGGAACCCCCTATCTCCCGATCCGTGGCAGCTAGGGGTTAATGTTTGGAATCATTAGAACGGCCAGAGCATCACCATTCCAATGATACCAAACATGACTGCTAAATGCAAAAGAAACAAAATTAAAAAAAATAAATAAATCTAAACCGTTTTTTTGTTGTTTTTGTTTTATTAATGCAGCAATATTGTTCCCATTTCCATTATAATGTGAACAATGATGCTGCACTAACAATTTTTCTATGGGGTGCGTATGTTAAAAAGCACGTAATTTTCCCCCAAAAAAATGTAATGACTCCCCATCTCTAATTTTTTTAACAAGCGCAACTCATAGAAAATATAATCGCAAATCACATGTTAAAATGTGAAAAAAAAAACACTTTACACTCTGTAAATTATTGAAAATTTAAATTTGATTGCATTTTTCGTTATAATATTCAGGTAGGAAAAGACGTATACATAAAAAAATTATATATTATAAATCTGCCAGAAAGAACGATTATATAATATGTCTGGGTCATATAATAAAACGTGGCTTCAAATTGCGTTTAAACATGATGAGCAACAGTGGTAAAAATGAGCTCAGCACACAGGCGTGAAATGGCTCAGCAGCGAAAGGGTTAAAAGGCGTTTTTTTTTAAAAAAAACTAACAGGGTTATTCAAGGAGAATCGAAAAGCCACCGCACGTTCGGTGACTTTTTGTTCTCTTCAATTCGGTACGATTTGACGACCCCATTTCAGCCACCCTGCGGTGTATTCAGCAACCACCACAGGGCCGCCGAAATGCAGGGAAAAGTTGCCGAAATCTCACTGCAAAACGAGGGCGAACGCACACCGAAACCCGCAAAAACATCTGGATTAACCGGCCGAAAAAGCCGGAAAAACCCGAGCAGGAGCCGATCACATGCAGCGAGACAGAGGAGATATGATAGAAACATTTAAATACGTAAAGGGAATCCACAAGGTAGAGGAAGGGAGTATATTTAAAAGGAAACAAAGTAGCAAAACAAGAGGACATAGTCTTAGATTAGAGGGGCAAAGGTTTAAAAGTAACATCAGGAAGCATTATTTTACTGAGAGGGTGGTGGATACATGGAACAGTCTTCCAGTAGAAGTGGTAGAGGCCAAAACAGTAATTGAATTTAAGCAAGCATGGGATAGGCATAAGGCTATCCTAAACAAAAGATAAATCCAGGTAAAGTATCCATGTAATTGGGCAGACTAGATGGGCCGAAAGGTTCTTATCTGCCGACATTTTTCTATGTTTTCTATGTTTTCTATGTAAAAAGCCGACAACGCAGACGAATGGAGTGAATAAATTAAATGAACAGTTTGCTTGAATGTTTGAAAAGTGAAACGCTGTTTGCAAAGAAACTACTGAGCGAAAATGTCTGAAATTTACATATGAGGTCCAATGAATGAGAATAAAAAGGGCTGTGACAGAAAAAATAAGTAAAGTTAAAAAAAAAATCTTGAAAAATGCTTAAAATATCCTAAAAAATCTATAAATAAAAAGACTCTTTATTGCAGAATATTATAATGAACGGTTTATTAGATATTGAATTAAAAAGGCAATATTTTTAACATTGAAGCCTATGGGATTCACCTGAATAAACCTGCCGAATTAAACCACCAAATGGCCGGGCAATTCGCAAACTTTTCACTGCTGGCTTTTGCTCTCTGAATAGCCGAAGCATTGCTTCCCTATGAGGATTCACTGCCCTAGAACAGGCACCGAACAGGCACCGTATGTGCAGGCAATTCGCCAGGATTTGGCAAATTGCCTGCTCTCTGGATAGCCGAATGGCCAAGAAAGGTAATCGAATGCTGATTTTCAGCATTTGGTTCCCTTTCGGGAGCCATTCGGATCTCTTTGAATAACCCTGTAATCAGGGTCGGTGCTAGACTATTTTGCGCCCTACGCAAGACCAGCTATTTGCCCCCCTCCCCCGAACAAAATGTCAACTATTGAAATGTGGAGGGGAACACACACACACTGTGCACGTGGGGACACACACGGCCATTTGGTGCCCATCTTACCCCTCCACTGGTTGGGCCCGGGATAGGCCTGTGTCTTTCTTTACTTCACCTCTTTCTTTCTTTTGCCTCTGTTTTTCTGTGCCTTTCTTTCTTCTACCTCTTCTTTTCTTTCATCTGCCTCTTGTGACACCCGCACGTCATCTGACGGCAACATAAGACGCCCACCTTCTGCGCCGCTAGCGCGGGGGTCTGCTTTGCGAGCTGCGAATTCTGGCTACACAAGCAAACAATGAGGAAGGGGTACAACAATGGAACCCGGGTTGGGGGCGGCTGCGCCCCTAGTTGGCAGCACGCCCTAGGCGGTTGCCTAGCTTGCCTAGTGGACGCACCGGCCCTGCCTGTAATGCATGGAAATAATGTATAAGGTCCTATGAATAACAATAAAAAGGTCTGTTGCAGAATAAAATAAAAAACACCATTTAAAAAGAATCCGAATTAAACATTTTGCCGAAAAAATGCTTAAGAATTCTAAAAAATAAATTAATAAAAATACTTTTTGCAGCAAATAAAAAGAATAAACGGCTGAATTAAAAATTAATAAAAACGGGAAATTTATATACATCGAAACCTATGGGATTCACCTGTTTAACCATTTGGCTGCTAAGGACGCGCTCAGCGCGTCCAGCCAAATAGTTCTCCTGTGCTATGGATGCGCTGAGCACGTCTTAGCACAGGAGACAGCGATCGGCCGGGATTCCGGGAATCTTGGATGTCAGCCCAGCATCCGGCACACTGGGACAATAGATGTCACCGCGCTAGCACGATGACATCTATTACAGGCACACTCCCACCCCGTGCGAGTGGGGGGGAAGGTGCCTGAAGGGGAGGGGGTCCTTTTTTTAAATTTTTTTATTAATGCAGCAATATTGTTCCCATTTCAATTTTAATGTGAACAATGCTGCTGCACAAACGATTTTTTCTATGGTTTGCTTTGCTAAAAAGCACATAATTTCACCCCAAAAAAATGTAACAAGTCCCCATTTTTAATTTTTTTCACAAGCGCAACCCATAGAAAATATAATCGCAAACGGTAACGTGATAAAAAAAGAAAAAAAACCACTTTACATGCTGTACTTTTTGTTATAATATTCAGGCAGGATGTGACATATACATACAGTGGCAAGAAAAAGTATGTGAACCCTTTGGGCTTACGTGGAGTTTTGCATGAATTGGTCATAAAATGTGCTCTGATCTTCATCTAAGGCTGGGGTCAGACCAGCGCACTTTTAACGTGCGTTCTGGCGCACATAATTACGGCCGCACTAGCAGCAGATGACGGGCAATGGGGGCCAATATACGATGTACGGCCGCACAAAAGTCCGGCCGTGCAACGCAAGTGGCATTTGAACGCATTTTTCTGAGAACGCTGAACCGCTAGTACTGACGTACTGAGTGCGCAGCTGCGGCATAGCGGCATGTTTGCGTGATTAGGAGATGTCAGACTCTGCTAATGTCCAGCCAACATAACGTCCAGACGCAAAAAGAGTTTTATTGACGATCCGTACAAAATCACGCCTGAGAGTGCGCATCGTCTGACCATTTTTGCGCATTCCGTGAAAAAATACGTCAATGCGTTCGGACGCACTTTTTCACGTTCGCGGGGTAAAATGCTTTTGTCTGACCCTAGCCTAAGTCACAACAATTTGAAAAACACAGTCTGCTTAAAATAATACAACACAAACATTATATGTTTTCATGTGTTTATTGTATTGAACATAACATGAAAACATTCACAGTGCAGGGTGGAAAACGTATGTGAACCCCTAGCCTAATGACTTCTCCAAGAGCTAATTGGAGCCAGGAGTGAGCCAACCTTGAGTCCAATCAGTGTGATATTATTGGATGTGTTGCTGAAAGCTGTCCTGCCCTTTAAAAACACACACCAGTTTTGGGTTTACTGGTTTCAAGAAGCACTGCCTGATGTGAACCATGCCTTGCAGAAAAGAGCTCTCAGAAGACCTACGATCAAGAATTGTTTACTTGCATGAAGCTGGAAAGGGTTACAAAAATATCTCCAAAAGCCTTGATGTTCATGTGTCCACGGTAAGACAGACTGTCTACAAATGGAGACAGTTCAGCACTGTTGCTACTCTCCCTAAGCGTGGTCATCCTGTAAAGATGACTGCAAGAGCACAGCGCAGAATGCTTAATGAGGTAAAGAAGAATCCTAGAGTGTCAGCTAAAGACTTACAGAAATCTCTGGCACATGCTAACATTTTTGTTGCCACATCTACAATAAGGAAAACATTAAACAAGAATGGAGTACATGGGAGGACACCACGGAGGCAGCCATTGCTGTCCAAAAAGAATATTGCAGCACGTTTGAAGTTTGCAAAAGAGCAGCTGGATGTTCCACAGCACTACTGGCAAAATATTCTGTGGACAGATAAAACCAAAATTGAGTTGTTTGAAAAAAACACACAACACTATGTGTGGAGAAAAAAAGGCACAGCAACATCAAAACCTCATCCCCACTGTAAACCATGGTGGAGGGAGCATCATGGTTTGGGGCTGCTTTGCTGCCTCAGGGCCTGGACGGATTGTTGTCATTGATGGAAAAAGGAATTCCAGAGTTTATCAAGACATTTTGCAGGAAAATGTAAGACCATCTGTCCGCCAACTGAAGCTCCGCAGAGGATGGGTGATGCAACAGGACAATGACCCAAAGCATACAAATAATTCAACAAAAGAATGGCTTCAACAAAACAAAATACGCCTTCTGGAGTGGCCCAGTCAGAGTCCTGACCTCAACCCGATTGAAATGCTGTGGCATGACCTTTTAAAGCGATTCACACCAGACATCCCAAGAATATTGCTACACTGAAACAGTTTTGTGAAGAGGAGTGATCCAAAATTACTCCAGATCGTTGTGCAGGTCTGATCTGCAACTACAGGAAACGTTTGGTTGAGGTTATTGCTGCCAAAGGAGGGTCAACCAGTTATTATGTCCAAAGGTTCACATACTTTTTTCACCCTGCACTGTGAATGTTTACATGTTTTGTTCAATAAACACATGAAAACATATAATGTTTGTGTTGTATTATTTTAAGCAGACTGTGTTTTTCAAATTGTTGTGACTTAGATGAAGATCAGAGCACATTTTATGACCAATTCATGCAAAACTCCACGTAATCCCAAAGGGTTCACATACTTTTTCTTGCCACTGTATAATAATGATATATTATGAATCTGCCGAGTCTGCCATAAAGAACGATATATAATATGTCTGGGTCATATAAAAATCGTGGCTTCAAATCGCATTTAGACATGATGAACAAAAGCGGTAAAAATGAGCTCAGCACACTGGCATGAAATGGCTCAGCAGCGAATGGGTTAAACCTGTCAAATGAAACCACCGAAAATCTGGGCATTAACCAAACTTTTCACAGCTGTTCAGCGTTCTCTGAATACATTAACCATTATTTCTCTACGGGTAATTTCACTGCTGCTGAATTGCACCTTATTTTGCTGGCAATTCGGCAATGTTTGGCGAATATTTGCTATCTTTTTGAATAGACAAAGTGGCACGAAATTGCACCTTAGGGGGTATTTCATCATTCGTTGAACTTTTGGTGGCCAATTAGGCTCTCTTTCAATAACTCATTAACTGTTGAATATTGTATCGGATAAAGAACAGCCACAAAGTAAAACTTTTGCACAGATTTTGGTAAATGTTGCATCATGGGAAAAATCCACAAAAGGGAAACAGGAGATAAAAAACCTAAATGTATTTTTCCTTTTTACATGCAATTACTTCAAAGAAACAAATTTGCATATGTTTTATAAGGTATTTTTGTTTGTAATGCACAAAAAATCTAGTTACAGCCCTTTAAACTCCCTGTCTTATTTCATTCAGCTGCTATCTCTTATTTCGGGTAGCCTGGACATCACAATAGAACTCCAGCAGCCTTATCTAAACATTCCCTCCCCCACCTCATTAACTGATAAATACTGTAGATATTAAACCACAGCAGTAAAGTAAAAATTTCGCACAGATTTTGATAGATGTCGCGTCATGAGAAAAATCCACAAAATGGAAACAGGAAATAAAAAAACTAACTTTATTTTTACTTTTTTAAATGCAATTGCTTCAAATGAAGAATAAAAAAAGCAGCAATGTGCTTTATAATGTGGTTTTATTTGAAACCTTATTTCGTAAGTCTATTTCTAGCGGTTTCATTTACTACACAAAAACAAAAACTTGTGTTATTCCATGTGATGGAGCTAAACATTATAGGCATACAGGGTTATTCAGAGAGCGTGAAAAGCAGGAGAATGACTGGAGAATGAAAAATTCTAGGTCAAAATAGCCAAACCAGAAAAATTCTCCCTTTCATCTCACTTTCCAAATCGGCTATTTTGACCTAGAATTTTTCATTCTCCAGTAATTCTCCAGTCATTCTCCTGCTTTTCACGCTCTCTGAATAACCCTGTTAGTGTCCTTGGGCAAGACACCTAACGGTACATACTCGCCACACAGGACATACTTGACAACGAGAGAAATCTCAATGTATCCTTCCTGGTAAAATCCTTTCTAAAAAAAAAAATTACAATCTTCACGCAAACGTTTGCGCCGGCGCAAATAATCATTAACGAGTGGGGTAAAACCATATGCGCCGAATCCCGTATTACATAGTCAGCGCAACAACCGCGCTCAATCGTCTACCGCGGGTGAACCTGCGCGAACCCTACGCGAGCTTACTGTACTGCGCGCGTCCTATACTTAACACTGTGAGTGCAAATGCTAAAATCTTTTTAGCGGTAATTACCTCATGGCCATTGCGCGCATAATTTTAGCAATTCCTAAAAGCTGGTGCTAACGGCACATCTGAACAACCTGGCTAACCCCAAATATCCAAGCCCATAAAAAGGAATGCACATGTTGTGTGTGCTTGTATAATTGCTGCAGCATATATGCTCGGATTGACAGTGGCAGACGCAATTTGTTAACGTGAGACAGGTGTGGTTCTTAATTCTGATTGGCTGAATCTCGAAAAAAGATTTTTGCGCTAGACGGTACTGCGCGTGCATTTGGGCGCGTCCTGTTTGCGTGCGCAATTGATCGGCAGATGAAAAAAAGCCGCGAGGATTATAATTACAGCGGTGATTTGCGTGCGCAAATGTTTAACGTTTGTCGCAAAGATTTTCACTTTGCGCAAGGCTTTTTGCTTGAAAAATGTAATATAGCCCTATCTATGTTAAATAGAGCTAAACTTTATCATTTCACAGAAACCTACTATGACATTTTAAAAACTCTAAACTATTATTACGCTTTATACGGGCAGTCTGTATATTTAGGAACGGTAGGTAATACTGCTCTGTATGCAGAAAAACCTATTTAAAATGTGTCCTAACACCTCACCGGCAGCATGGCGGCTCCTGGAGCTGGACAGGGACATGGTGCTGTTAGGAATAAAGTAGATATCACAATGACAACCTTTGCCAGAGGAGCTGCCTCACTGAAAGGCGCCTGTCTATATTTTTGTCCTAAATTCAATGTTAAAATACATTATTGCTTTGTTTTTTTTTGTTTTTTACTGCCTTAAACATTTCAGCAATAAAACACTGGTCATTTCCAGCCTAATGGGCTCTTGTTATTTATAATACTAAGCATATTGCACATAAAGGTGTTTGAGTTTGTTTGAAACACACTAGCAATAGTTTTGTCCCTGCTTTAATAAGCCCCTTGTGTCCTGAGAAGCCCTCAATGTGCAGCACATGTTATGGAGCATTCAGGTTTCATTGCTGAGCAGCTGCGGCTCTTTTATTGACTGGTGGTGCTGGGCTGGCTGGTTGTCATGGGATACAGAGTCACGTGATTTCTTGCAGCCACACCATCACAGTCTGCTCTGCCTGTCTCGATCTCTAGAAGGTCCAGACCACGTTCCACGACCACGACCACGTTCCCTAATGTACGTACTCTTCTTGGACTGCACCATCTTGTAGACTTTGCAGGGGGAGGTGTTTGGAAACAGTCCTCCACAATTGAACCTTGTTGTTAACTTTAAATTGCTTATTTCAAATTTGAATCAAATAACCATAACCAGCTGATAGAAAGGAGGCAAGAACTACTTATCAGGCAGATCTTTAATGGCACGTATCATATGATACTATCAGAAAGAAAAGAGAGATGAGACGTTCCAGTATGTTTCCGTAGTGTAGTGGTTATCACGTTCGCCTCACACGCGAAAGGTCCCCGGTTCGATCCCGGGCGGAAACACTTTTTGTTTTCTAATACAAACTTTAAATTGTTTATTGCGACCCTCTATATTATTTGGCACTTTACAAGGTTTCCATGTTTAATTTTTCCATTCACTTGACATAATGTTAATAAAACCAGGATGAGTGTGGACAATAGGAAGGTTTTAATTCTGTTCTGTTGGATTTATGTTTACTACAATGTTTACAGTTGACTTTGAGACTTTCAGAACATGTTAAACCAGATTAACTACTTTAGGACATCCAGAGATTGTTCATAAGGATTCACTTATATGTCACATCAGTGTTTGTTAAAGGAACACTCTAAACTCAAAATGACCCCAACTTTGTTTTACAGTATATAAGGCTAGAGTCAGACGAGCGTGATTTCTACGGACTGTACGTCCTTGCACACGGACGTACGGACGTACGGAAGACACAGTAGTGGCCACACAGTCCGTTTATTCACTGACGTTTATTTTTTGACGGATGTAGGAGGGAAAATAAATTAAAAAGCAAAACCATTTTGTCCGTGAAAAATGCTGGACGGGGGCGGAGTCTGGACGCCGACCGAGCCGGACGCATGGTGTAGGAGCTCCCGCACCTAGCCGTCAAAACGGAGCATAGCAGCAGCACACAGATCAATTTGACCCACCAGTTCGATTTCCCCCTTACCGGGAGCATGCCGGGAACCACCCGAGGGGGCAAAAAACCGGATCCACCGACACCTGTAGTGGCGCCAATTTTCCAGCACCGCGGCCTGGATGACAGCCAAGATGGCGGCCGGACCCGCGGCGAGGACACAGGTCTGGACTCGGTCCCAGGAGGGTCCCAACCAGCGTCTAGAGCTGATATCTCGCAGATTCTGGCCAGGATGGGGGACATGCAAGCGAGTCTGGCGATGGACATTGCTAAAATAGCCACGGAGGTACGTGCTGAAGTGGGGGCCTTGGGCCTACGCATTGGAGAATTGGAGGAAGGCACGGGGGACCTCGTGGCGGCTCACAATGCGCTGGCGCGCACTACTGACACGTTATCTCACCGCATGGACCGTATGGAACTTGCTCTGGAGGATGTCGCCAACAGATCCCGCCGCAACAACATCCGCCTGCGGGGATTGCCCGAATCTGTACAAACACGGGAGCTACACGAGACGGTGCTGGGCCTTCTCAAACGCTTGGTACCAGAGGTGCCCCCGGCCAGGTTACTCATGGACAGGATTCACAGAGCCCTGAGAGCTCCCCGGGCTGACTCCCAACAGCCTCGTGATGTCATTTTCCGCCTTCATTATTACACAGTTAAGGAGGAAGTCATGCGAAAAAGCAGAGACGTGGACCTGGTGTATGAAGATGTGAAGCTCGCTCTGTTTCAGGACCTGGCACCAGAGACCTTGCAGCGTCGAAGGGCCTGGCGCCCCATCACAGCCCACCTGGGCCGTCATAACATCCGCTATGCCTGGGGCTTCCCGTTCAAGCTCTTGGCCTTCGCTGGTGGTAAAACCTCCACTCTCACCCTACAGTCAGACCCGCAGCAATTCTTCACCCGCCTGGATTGCCCCCCTTTACCGGACGCGGGTAACCTGCTCTCGTCCCTCCCCGGCACCTCAGCTTACACCGCGCTGGGAGAAGGTGCCCTCCCGGATTCGAGAGGAGGGGGACAGGGATCCGGCTGAGATGATGGGGAAACCTCGGTGGTGATATTGATTTTTCTCTTTTTGTTTACTTGCCCACATGGTATCAGGTGGTTGCATTAGCTGAGTTGTGAATGTTCCCCAAGTGCTATATAACCCTGTAATGTTCGGCTGTTAATGCTCATATAATGGTGGGGATACTGTCGTTGTTGTAAAGTTTCGTAATGCTGTTTTTAGATCGTTTTTTCATGCTCCGTTACTTGCTCGGTGACGTCCGTTCTGCGATCCTACTGGTCTTCAACCAGGGTCGCGTCTCCTTTCTGACATCCCCATGGTCGTTCTGGCAATGGATAAGTCCGGAAGTTTTTTCTCTCCTTTTTTCTTTATGTGTCTTCTTCTCCTCTCTCATCTTTTCCTCCCCTCCCTCACCTCCCAGTCTTTTACCCCCTTTGTCCCTCTGTCTCCTTTCCCCCATTGGGGTCCTCAGGGGTGCCGCCCTGTCCTGTGTACCTGATCTGGCTGCCCGTGGCGTTCCCCTCCACTCCGCCCATGATTCCTGAATGCCATATTTTGTCCCAGAATGTTAAGGGACTAAATTCCCCTACGAAGAGGAGATTGGTCCTCCGAGAATTAAAACGCGCACAATGTCAGATAGCATTCCTGCAGGAAATGCATTTTGCCCGGGCACGCCAGTTCAGTCTCACAGCCGCACCTTCCCACGCTCCTTTTTCGCCTCCAGCACCGGTAAACGCCGGGGGGGTTGCGATTTTACTACATAAAGCATGCCAGATGACAGTTCAACATATGGATAGAGATGATGAGGGCAGGTATATCCTAATCCGAGGGACAAGTAATAATGTGGCTATCTCTTTGCTGAATGTTTATGCCCCCAACACCCTGGAAGAGTCTTTCTGGGCCCATCTTACGACGCTCCTGCAGCTGACGGAAGGCTCCTTTCTGGTCATGGGGGGGACTTTAACGCGGCCCCAGCGCCAGCAATTGACAGGAAATCAGGGGCGTTAGGTGCCAGACTTACGGCGTCTCCTCAGGATGCGATGCTAGCTCGGTTTATACATGACGCGCAACTGCTCGACATTTGGCGACTCCATCACCCAGGAGACCACGATTTCTCCTTTTATTCTCACCCCCACTCCTCTTACTCAAGGATAGACCTGTTCTTGTTGCCAACCAGAATGATCCCATTAACTACCCGCTCGGCGATAGGCTCCATTAGTTGGTCTGACCATGCGCCAGTATCTGTATGGGTGAAACTGCCGGGTACTCGATCGGGTTGGTCCTGGCGCCTCAACTCTTCCATCTTACAATCGGCTGCAGTGCTGGAAGAAGTGTCTGCCCACCTGGACAGATACTTTGAGGAGAATGACCTAGACGATATTGGTCCTGACTTCTTGTGGCTGGCCCATAAGGCGGTCATACAAGGTCACCTGATTCAGATTGGTAGCAGGCTGAAGAGGGAGAGGATGAGTCTGCTGGTGGAACTTCAGGAGAGGCTAGCTGACCGGGAAGCAGCGCACAAGTCCTCTCATTCTCAGGCTGATTTTGATGCCCTGACAACTGTACGCCGGGAACTCCGGTCAGTCTTACTGACGGATGTGGCCCGGTCCTTAGCCTGGACCAGGCAGACCTTTTATGAATATTCTAACAAGGCACATACCATGTTAGCGCGCAAATTGAGGAACCAAACTAGATCCAAACTGGTGACCTCGGCCCATACGCCCCAGGGTTTGGTCACTACTATCCCCAGCGAGGTAAACCAGATTTTTACTGCGTATTTTAAGCAATTATATAACCACTCCCCGGATCACTCCCTCCGCAATCCGGAACATGTGCGGGAGGTGCAGGACTTCCTGGCCACGTGGAAAGGCCCGGAGCTCCCCCCCCTCTTGCTGGAGGGGTTGGGGTCAGAAGTCTCAGAAGCCGAGGTGGCTTCAGTGATTAAACAAATGAAACCCCATAAGGCCCCGGGCCCGGACAGGTTTACGGCTTTTTATTATAAAAAATTCTCTCCTCACTTGAGCAAATATCTAGTTAAACTATATAATGGAATTTTGGAGGGACGATCGGTGCCTCCGGATTTCCTCCGATCTGATGTGATATTGATTCCTAAAGAGGGCAAAGATCCTTCCTTCCCCCACAATAATAGACCGATCTCTTTACTGAACGTTGATTATAAGATATTTACGAAAATCCTGGCCAACAGACTAGGAGCACTCCTCCCCTCCATTATTCACCCGGACCAGGTCGGGTTCATTCCCACGAGGCAGGCATACGAAAATACAAGGAGAAACGTGGTCCTGATCGAGAGAGCTCGCGCAACGGGGACGCCTTCTCTGCTCCTCTCTTTGGACGCGAAGAAGGCGTTCGATAGGGTGGGCTGGCCTTACTTATTTCACCTACTGGAGCACTGGGGATTTCCCCCTGGCTTTTGCGCTGCTATCCGGGTCCTGTATAATTCCCCCCTTACGAAAATAATCACCACGGGGGCCTCCCCGGAATCTTTCCCCATAGGTAATGGAACGCGACAGGGTTGCCCCCTGTCACCCATGCTCTTCGCTCTAGCCTTGAGCCCCTGCTGGATAAATTACGGTCCTCCACGTCTATCACGGGTTTACAGATTGGTGGGGAGGAATTCCTGGTGTCAGCATATGCGGACGACCTTCTCCTGACCATCACGGACCCGGTCCATTCTGTGCCCCATTTGCTCTCCCTTCTTCGGGATTTCTCGATATTTCCGGGTTTAAGATCAATATAGATAAATCTCGCGCGTTGCCGATAGGCATACCGAAACCGGAGGTCGACGGTTGCGTCTCCTCACGGAATTTCACTTCTCCACCTCTTCTCTCACATATCTGGGAGTGAAGCTGACCAGTGATCCCGCAGCAATGATTAGAGCTAACTACGATGTACTGATCCAACGTCTTATAGCTGATATGGACACTTGGGATGCCTTTAATGTCTCCTGGGTGGGTCGTATTGCTAGCGTAAAAATGAATCTACTCCCCCGAATCCTGTACTTGTTCCAAACCCTCCCGGTGCCTGTCCCTCCGGCCTAGTTGGCGCATCTACAGTCCCATGTGGACCGGTTCATCTGGCATAATAAACGACATAGGGTGGCTAGAAGAGTGTTACATAGACCGAGGGTGGTGGGAGGTTTGGGAGTTCCGAGTTTGTTACAATATTATCATGCTGCCCAACTAGCACAGTTTGTTACCTTTCATGCACCACCTGGTACGCACCGTTGGGCGGACTTAGAGTCGCATCTCTTTGCTCCTGACTTGCCGCAATTCTATTTTTGGCTTCCCAAAACCTATCGTCCAATCCTTCGCTCCACCTGCACTGCCACCATTAACTCTCTCCAGATTTGGGACACTGTGAACCGTCGCTTCACTTTTGCCAAAGAACACTCAGCTATGATGCCTTTTCTCCGCAACCGAAAATTTCAACCGGGCCTATGCCCTCGCTCTTTTGCAAATCTGGAGGACTTGGGCCTTCAGAGGATCCACCACTTTTACTCAGCGGGGGCACCGCTTCAGTTTGAGAACATCCGACAGAGAGGTCCGGTGGGACCAGCGGACTTCTTTCGCTACCTGCAGGTCATGGACTATGCGCGGACGCCTGAAGTCCGTACGGCCGCCACGTCTTCCTTGACGGCGTTTGAGGCTCGCTGTAATGACGCTCGCATCACGAAATCAATGATATCCTCGCTTTATGTCTCCCTCTGTTCAGGCTCTCCAATCTGGGGGGACCCAACTTATGTTGCACTCTGGGAGCGAGATGTGGGGGATGCCCTGCCCAGTGAAGAATGGGAGGATATTTAGGACAATGTGGCACACTGCTCCATCAATGTGGCCCATCAGGAACAGGCTTACAAGATGCTGTTTCGCTGGTATGTTACCCCCTCACAACTCTCTCACATGGACGGGTCTTCCTCTGACTTATGTTGGAGAGGTTGCGGCACTAAGGGCTCGTTCTACCACATGTGGTGGACATGCCCCCTGATCCGACGCTTCTGGCTTCAAATTCATGCTCTCATCCAAGAGGTCCTGCAGTGTGGAGTGGCTCTCGACCCATGGACATTCCTTCTTCACCGCACCCAGGACGCCCTATCGAGACCGGAGAATAAGCTGTTGCATAAAATGGTCTTGGCGGCTAGAAGAGCGGTGGCCCAAGGCTGGAGATCTGTGTCCCTTCCGTCTATGGCGCAGGTGTACCTTCGGATTAGAGATAATATGGACATGGATCGTTAATCGGCTCTTGTACATGATACCATGCCCCAACATAGTAATATTTGGGACCCCTGGCTGGAGTTTGATGTGGGTTAAGAGCTGGACTGCTTGTTTTTCTGGCGGGTTATGATACCTGGGTTATGTACTCCTTTGGGGCGGCACCCTATACCCTTCCCCCTCCTCCCCTCCCTATGAGGTCTCTTCCTCTCTCTTTTTCCTCCATGTTTGTGTTTCTTTGATCTTTTTCTTATTTCTTCTTTTGCCCCCTCTTTGGGGTCCTCCCCCTGCGGTCCTTTGGCAGGGGCTCCTCAGGGCTAACCAGTAGCAATCTCTAAAATTGTGGTTTTGTGATAAGATGCCCTTTTTGTCTTTGAAAAATGGAAAATAAAGAATTATAAAAAAAAAAAGAAAAATGCTGGACGTATAAATGCAGTCCGTCTGACCACGTTCCATCACTCACACACAAAGCTATGCGGACGTTGCGGAGGCAGCGCACTTTGTGCGGCCGTTCTAGTGGTTGTACGTTCTTGCCTGCCTTGTGTCCGTGGCCGTTGTGCGTCCGCAGTTCAGTGCGGACGTACTTCGTGTGTCGGGCTCCGATGGGCTTTCTGTCATGCTATCACGGACGTACTTTTAGGCGCAATCACGGACGTGAACACTACGCTCGTCTGAACCCAGCCTAAATGCTATTGCCCTACCTAGTCGTTCTACATTTTTTTTTCTTTTAATGATATACTTACCTTAAGGCTGGGGTCAGACCAGTGCATTTTTAACGTGCGTTCTGGCGCACTTAATCACGGCCGCACTAGCAGCAAATGACGGGCAATGACGGCCAATATACGAAGTACGGTCGCACGAAAGTCAGGCTGCGCAACGCAAGTGGAAAATGAACGCATTTTCTCGAGAACGCAGAACCGCTAGTACTGACGTACAGAGTGCGCTGCGCCCGCTAGCGGCGTGTGTGTGAGATTTGGAGACGTCAGACCCTGCTCGTGTCCGGCCAATATAACGTCCAGACGCAAAAAGTTTCCTGGTTTGGATCCGTAAAACATCACGCACGAAAATGCGCATCGTATGACCGTTTTCGCATATTCTGTGAAAAAATACGTCAATGCGTTCGGACGCACTTTTTCACGTTCGCGGGGAAAAATGCTTTCGTCTGACCCTAGCCTTAACCCCTTCACTGAGAAGACGTGTGGGGAACACCATGGGAATCCCCCACTATATGCAGAGGACATTCCCCACACATCATCCGATTAGAGGGGTACTCCAGGTCCCGCAGTGATCTGACTTCCTTGAACTCAGACCCCGCTTTATACCCCCTCCCTGCACACTGACGTCATCGCGACAATGCCAGTTTTAGGTGTCCCCTCATGGCAAAGCTGGAAGAGTGTCTGAAAGGAAGGCATGGTCCATTGGACCTCTCTCCCTCCTGATCGGGAGGCGATATTTGTAAAAGAGAGGCAGCGCTGGAAAGGTCACAGTGTGACCTTTCCAGCGCTGCCTCTTTTTAACACCATAGTGACCAGGCGATGTTACCATTGTCTGTCTGAATGTACCCACTGCTGTTTTTAAATTTCTGCGCTGTTTGTGTTTAGCTCTAATTTTCCTCTTACTCGTTTAAGGAATCCACACATATTATATACTGGTTTTCTCACCATGAAATGGACTTTCTAAAGATACCATTATTTCCATCATATCTTATAATTTACTATGAAAAAACACGCTTTTTCGAACTATAATTCCTAAAATCTAGAACCGCCAAAAAAGACCCTGGCTAAATAGTGTCACGTTCGCTGTATCGCTCACCCTCGACAACCGTGGGTGTGGATCCTTTTGGACAAACTCCTAAACCCTCCGATCCTTGAGTGGTCGGGACCGCTAATCCTATAGCTCCCAGCCAGGGAGAACAGACACACCAGAAACACAGAGTACAACCTTGGTTTATTAGCAGCAGGTCTCAGAACAGAACATGCACTCAGGCAGCAAGGGTTAATCTTAAGAGCAGCTAAGGAGTAACCTGGATCAGGCTTATGCAAGTTGTTCATACACAAGGATTCAGAAAGGACCTGGTCAGGTAAACAATCCGAGTTGACAACAGACAGGGTCCTCAGAGGCGCTTCCCAGCAGTGTGTGGATTTATATGCTGCATTAATTATACCTCAGAGAGGCGCTTCCCCGCAGTGTGTGGATTCATATGCTGCATTAATTATACCGCAGAGAGGCGCTTCCCCGCGGTGTGTGGATTCTTATGCTGCATTAATTATACCGCAGAGAGTCGCTTCTCAGCAGTGTGTGGATTCATATGCTGCATTAATTATACCGCAGAGAGGCGCTTCCCAGCAGTGTGTGGATTCATATGCTGCATTAATTATACCGCAGAAAGGCGCTTCCCAGCAGTGTGTGGATTTATATGCTGCATTAATTATACCGCAGAGAGGCGCTTCCCCGCAGTGTGTGGATTCATATGCTGCATTAATTATACCGCAGAGAGGCGCTTCTTCCCAACAGTGTGTGGATTCATATGCTGCATTAATTATACCGCAGAGAGGCGCTTCTTCCCAACAGTGTGTGGATTCATATGCTGCATTAATTATACCGCAGAGAGGCGCTTCTTCCCAACAGTGTGTGGATTCATATGCTGCATTAATTATAACGCAGCGAGGCGCTTCTTCCCAGCAGTGTGTGGACTCATATGCTGCATTAATTATACCGCAGAGAGGCGCTTCCTAGCAGTGTGTGAATTCATATGCTGCATTAATTATACCGCAGAGAGGTGCTTCCCAGCAGTGTGTGGATTCTTATGCTGCATTAATTATACCGCATAGATGCGCTTCCCCGCACTGTGTGGATTCATATGCTGCATTAATTATACCGCAGAGAGGCGCTTCCCCGCAGTGTGTGGATTCTTATGCTGCATTAATTATACCGCAGAGAGGCGCTTCCCAGCAGTGTGTGGATTCATATGCTGCATTAATTATACCGCAGAGAGGCGCTTCTTCCCAGCAGTGTGTGGACTCATATGCTGCATTAATTATACACAGAGAGGCGCTTCCAGCAGTGTGTGGACTCATATGCTGCATTAATTATACCACAGAGAGGCACTTCCCAGCAGTGGTGTGGACTCATATGCTGCATTAATTATACCACAGAGAGGCGCTTCCCAGCAGTGTGTGGACTCATATGCTGCATTAATTATACCACAGAGAGGCGCTTCCCAGCAGTGTGTGGACTCATATGCTGCATTAATTATACACAGAGAGGCACTTCCCAGCAGTGTGTGGACTCATATGCTGCATTAATTATACCACAGAGAGGCGCTTCCCAGCAGTGTGTGGATTCATATGCTGCATTAATTATACCGCAGAGAGGCGCTTCTTCCCAGCAGTGTGTGGATTCATTTGCTGCATTAATTATACCACAGAGAGACGCTTCCCAGCAGTGTGTGGATTCTTATGCTGCATTAATTATACCGCAGAGAGGCGCTTCCCAGCAGTGTGTGGATTCTTATCCTGCATTAATTATACTGCAGAGAGGCGCTTCCCAGCAGTGTGTGGATTCATATGCTGCATTAATTATACCGCAGAGAGGCGCTTCCCAGCAGTGTGTGGATTCATATGCTGCATTAATTATACCGCAGAAAGGCGCTTCCCAGCAGTGTGTGGATTCATATGCTGCATTAATTATACCGCAGAGAGGCGCTTCTTCCCAACAGTGTGTGGATTCATATGCTGCATTAATTATAACGCAGCGAGGCGCTTCTTCTCAGCAGTGTGTGGATTCAAATGCTGCATTAATTATACCGCAGAGAGACACTTCCTAGCAGTGTGTGGACTCATATGCTGCATTAATTATACCACAGAGAGGCACTTCCCAGCAGTGTGTGGATTCATATGCTGCATTAATTATACCGCAGAGAGGCGCTTCTTCCCAGCAGTGTGTGGACTCATATGCTGCATTAATTATACCACAGAGAGGCGCTTCCCAGCAGTGTGTGGACTCATATGCTGCATTAATTATACCACAGAGAGGCACTTCCCAGCAGTGTGTGGACTCATATGCTGCATTAATTATACCACAGAGAGGCACTTCCCAGCAGTGTGTGGACTCATATGCTGCATTAATTATACCACAGAGAGGCGCTTCCCAGCAGTGTGTGGACTCATATGCTGCATTAATTATACCACAGAGAGGCACTTCCCAGCAGTGTGTGGACTCATATGCTGCATTAATTATACCACAGAGAGGCGCTTCCCAGCAGTGTGTGGATTCATATGCTGCATTAATTATACCGCAGAGAGGCGCTTCTTCCCAGCAGTGTGTGGATTCATATGCTGCATTAATTACACCGCAGAAAGGCGCTTCCCACCCAGCAGTGTGTGGATTCATTTGCTGCATTAATTATACCACAGAGAGACGCTTCCCAGCAGTGTGTGGATTCTTATGCTGCATTAATTATACCGCAGAGAGGTGCTTCCCAGCAGTGTGTGGATTCTTATCCTGCATTAATTATACTGCAGAGAGGCGCTTTCCAGCAGTGTGTGGATTCATATGCTGCATTAATTATACCGCAGAGAGGCGCTTCTTCCCAGCAGTGTGTGGATTCCATATGCTGCATTAATTATACCGCAGAGAGGCGCTTCCCAGCAGTGTGTGGATTCATATGCTGCATTAATTATACCGCAGAAAGGCACTTCCCAGCAGTGTGTGGATTCATATGCTGCATTAATTATACCGCAGAGAGGCGCTTCTTCCCAACAGTGTGTGGATTCATATGCTGCATTAATTATAACGCAGCGAGGCGCTTCTTCTCAGCAGTGTGTGGATTCAAATGCTGCATTAATTATACCGCAGAGAGACACTTCCTAGCAGTGTGTGGACTCATATGCTGCATTAATTATACCACAGAGAGGCACTTCCCAGCAGTGTGTGGATTCATATGCTGCATTAATTATACCGCAGAGAGGCGCTTCTTCCCAGCAGTGTGTGGATTCATATGCTGCATTAATTATACCGCAGAGAGGCGCTTCTTCCCAGCAGTGTGTGGATTCATATGCTGCATTAATTATACCGCAGAGAGGCGCTTCCCAGCAGTGTGTGGATTCACATGCTGCATTAATTATACCGCAGAAAGGCGCTTCCCAGCAGTGTGTGGATTCATATGCTGCATTAATTATACCGCAGAGAGGCGCTTCTTCCCAACAGTGTGTGGATTCATATGCTGCATTAATTATAACGCAGCGAGGCGCTTCTTCTCAGCAGTGTGTGGATTCAAATGCTGCATTAATTATACCGCAGAGAGACACTTCCTAGCAGTGTGTGGACTCATATGCTGCATTAATTATACCACAGAGAGGCACTTCCCAGCAGTGTGTGGATTCATATGCTGCATTAATTATACCGCAGAGAGGCGCTTCTTCCCAGCAGTGTGTGGATTCATATGCTGCAGTAATTACACCGCAGAGAGGCGCTTCTTCCCAGCAGTGTGTGGATTCATATGCTGCATTAATTACACCGCAGAAAGGCGCTTCCCACCCAGCAGTGTGTGGATTCATTTGCTGCATTAATTATACCACAGAGAGACGCTTCCCAGCAGTGTGTGGATTCTTATGCTGCATTAATTATACCGCAGAGAGGCGCTTCCCAGCAGTGTGTGGATTCTTATCCTGCATTAATTATACTGCAGAGAGGCGCTTCCCAGCAGTGTGTGGATTCATATGCTGCATTAATTATACCGCGGAGAGGCGCTTCTTCCCAACAGTGTGTGGATTCATACGCTGCATTAATTATACCGCAGAGAGGCGCTTCCCAGCAGTGTGTGGATTCATATGCTGCATTAATTATACCGCAGAAAGGCGCTTCCCAGCAGTGTGTGGATTCATATGCTGCATTAATTATACCGCAGAGAGGCGCTTCTTCCCAACAGTGTGTGGATTCATATGCTGCATTAATTATAACGCAGCGAGGCGCTTCTTCTCAGCAGTGTGTGGATTCAAATGCTGCATTAATTATACCGCAGAGAGACACTTCCTAGCAGTGTGTGGACTCATATGCTGCATTAATTATACCACAGAGAGGCACTTCCCAGCAGTGTGTGGATTCATATGCTGCATTAATTATACCGCAGAGCGGCGCTTCTTCCCAGCAGTGTGTGGATTCATATGCTGCAGTAAGTACACCGCAGAGAGGCGCTTCCCACCCAGCAGTGTGTGGATTCATATGCTGCATTAATTATACCGCAGAGAGGCGCTTCCCAGCAGTGTGTGGATTCTTATGCTGCATTAATTATACCGCAGAGAGGCGCTTCCCAGCAGTGTGTGGATTCTTATGCTGCATTAATTATACCGCAGAGAGGCGCTTCCCAGCAGTGTGTGGATTCATATGCTACATTAATTACACCGCAGAGAGGCGCTTCCCACCCAGCAGTGTGTGGATTCTTAAGCGCCTCTCTGCGGTATAATTAATGCAGCATAAGAATACACACACTGCTGGAAACAAGCGCCTCTCTGCGGTATAATTAATGCAGCATGTTTCCAGCAGTGTGTGGATTCAAATGCTGCATTAATTATACCGCAGAGAGGCGCTTCCCAGCAGTGTGTGGATTAATATGCTGCATTAATTATACCGCAGAGAGACACTTCCCAGCAGTGTGTGGATTCATATGCTGCATTAATTATACCGCAGAGAGGTGCTTCCCAGCAGTGTGTGGCGTCGTATGCCAGCATATTCGACATTTGTATGACATTCTTGATCTTTACTAAAGACAGAGCCTTTGTGGGTTAGGAGAAGGATCCTGTGCCACTTTTTAAGTGTGATTTGGATATTAGGATGTCTTAATATTCTGTAAAAAATGAAAGGGGGGAGGTAGAATGTGGTGTTAGAATGGACTATAAGCATGAGAGAAGGTGAAGTGTTGAATGGGTTTCAGTGTTTCTTTAGGGTGTTGTAATGTTGGAGTTAGTGATATTGGAAATTATGTAGTAATGAATTTACCTTTTTCTAAATATGATTAGAGAATAGAACCAGATGTCCTACCTTATGTGAAGCCTTCTGACAGCTTGGTGACTCCCAGAAGAGCAATTGGCTGGAACCATGGACGTCCGCAGAAATTTTTCAAGGGGGGGGGGGAATTTTAATGGCATCCATATTCTGCCCTTTTGACAATGTCATGAAGGGGACAGTCATAAAGTAAAGCAATAAAGAGGCTGCGAAACATGATGCAAGTCTAATAGAAGAATAATGGTGTAAGTGTCTGATCTGAAAAATGTTGCATTTTCTAGTCTGTTAACGCTATTCAATGCACCACACTAGCCACACACCCAGGATTAAGGCACTAAAGGAAGAGCTTTTTTTAGTCTCTGTATACACAAACACACACATATATATTTTATACACACTCACCTTCCCTGCATACACACACATATCTCCTCTCCTCAATCCTCTACTCTTAGATTGTTAGCTCTGGAGCAGGGTCCGAAGAGGAGAAGGGACCCTGCCCCAGAGCTTACAATCTAAGGCTAGGGTCAGACGAACGCATTTTTCACGTTGTCCGTGAAAAAGTGCGTCCGAACGAATGGACGTATTTTTTCACGGAATACGCGATAGCGGTCATACGATGCGCATTTTCGTACGTGATTTGGTACGGATCATCAATAAAACCCTTTTTGCGTCTGGACGTTATGTTGGCCGGACGTGTGCAGCGTCTGACGTCTCCCAATCACGCAAACACGCCGCTATGCGGACGCAGCGCACTCTGTACGTCAGTAGTAGCAGTTTGACGTTCTAGAAAAAATGCGTTCGTTTGCCACTTGCGTTGCGCGGACGGACTTTCGTGCGGCCGTTCTTCGTATGTTACCCGGCATTGGACGTCATTTGCTGCTAGCACGGCCGTGATTTCGTGCGGTTAAACGCACGTTAAAAATGCTTTCGTCTGACCTTAGCCTAAGGCTTGGGTCTGACGAAAGCATTTTTCCCCGCAAACGTGAAAAAGTGTGTTCGAATGCATTGACGTATTTTTTCACGGAATGCGCAAAAACGGTCAGATGACGCGCATTTTCGGGCGTGATTTTGTACGGATCGTCAATAAAACTCTTTTTGTGTCTGGACGTTATGTAGGCTGGACATTAGCAGCGTCTGACATCTCCTAATCACGCAAACACACCGCTATGCCGCAGCTGCGCACTCAGTACGTCAGTACTAGCGGTTCAGCGTTCTCAAACAAATGCGTTCAAATTCCACTTGCGTTGCACGGCCGGACTTTTGTGCGGCCGTACATCGTATATTGGCCGTCATTGCCCGTCATCTGCTGCTAGTGCGGCCGTAATTATGTGCGCCAGAACGCACGTTAAAAGTGCGCTGGTCTGACCCCAGCCTAAGAGGAGAGGGGAGCCTGCTCAAGAGCTTACAATCTAAGAGGAGACGGGAGCCTGTTCCAGAGCTTACAATCTTTCTCTTCTTAGATTGTAAGCTCTTGAGCAGGGTCCCCTCTCCTTTTAGATTGTAAGCTCTGAAGCAGGGTCCTAAAGGAGAGGGGACCCTGCTGCCAGAGCTTACAATGTAAGAGGAGAAAGGACCCTGCCCCAGAGCTTAGCAGCCGCACTAGCAGCAAATGACGGGCAATGACGGCCAATATCCGAAGTACGGTCGCACGAAAGTCCGGCTGCGCAATGCAAGTGGAAAATGAACGCATTGTTTCGAGAACGCAGAACCGCTAGTACAGACGTACAGAGTGCGCTGCGTCCACTAGCGGTGTGTGTGCGTGATTTGGAGACGTCAGACCCTGCTCATGTCCAGCCAACATAACGTCCAGACACCCAAAGTTTCCTGGTTTGGATCGTAAAAAATCACGCACAAAAATGTGCATCGTATGACCGTTTTCGCGCATTCCGTGAAAAAATACGGCAATGCGTTCGGACGCACTTTTTGACGGTCGCTGTGAAAAATGCGTTAGTCTGACCCTAGCCTAAGAGGAGAAAGGACCCTGCCCCAGAGCTTACAATGTAAGAGGAGAGGGGACCCTGCCCCAGATTTTAGAATCTAAGAGGAGAGGGGACCCTGCCCCAGATTTTAGAATCTAAGAGGAGAGGGGACCCTGCCCCAGATTTTAGAATCTAAGAGGAGAGGGGACCCTGCTCCAGAGCTTACAATCTTTCTCCTCTTAGATTGGAAGCTCTTGAGCAGGCTCCCCTCTTCTCTTAGATTGTAAACTCTTGAGCAGGCTCCCCTCTCCTCTTAGATTGTAAGATCTGGAGAAGGGTCCTCATCCTCACTGCCCAGGCAAGATCCTGCTGTAACGTTGGGAGCTTCCAGCCCTACCTGTGTGCTTGAGGGCAGCATGTCTGATGCTGCTCGCTGACCAATGCCCGGTTTAAATGGAGACAGGCAGGGAGGTGGTTGCATGAGGCGCGGCTTGAGTGGGGGGCGTGGCCTGGTGAAGGTCTTTAAAAACCCTCAGTGTATTCTCTGGCAGTTGCCAGATCGTGGTTATCCATACCTGAGCTCCTTGTACCTGGCTGCTATATTGAATTAACCCGTTATTGACCTCTGCTTGTTTCTGACTATTCTGCCTTCTGTTGCCCTAGACCAGGGATCAGCAACCTTGGCTCCCTGAGGTTTTGGGAACTACATTTCCCTTGTGGCTCAGTCACCCAATAGGCTGACTGAGCCACAAGGGAAATGTAGTTCCCAAAACCTCAGGGAGCCAAGGTTGCTGACCCCTGCCCTAGACCATTTTCTTGTACTATGCCACTGCTCTGATATCGACCCGGCTATTCCATTTGACCATTCTGAACTCTGTATTCCTGATTCTGGCTCGGCTGACTACTCCCCGTGTTGTTAACCCTTTCTGTCTAGCTAGTTTACCTGGCCAATTCTAAGGACCAGACAGTTAGAGATCTTTCACGGCTACTCTGTTGGTAGCTTCTGGGCTCTGTGGAGTGTGGGGTGTTAAGTACTGCGTGGTGGGATCTGGGAACCGTGACACCTGCCTAGAGTGCCTATATACTGCCAATATTGCCCTGGCCTATACCTCATGCAAGCTCTGTGATTATTATTATTATTATTATTATTATTCTTTATTTATAAAGCGCCAGCATATTCCGCAGCGCTGTACAATAAGCACAGTATAGACAGGGTTACAATACATTGAACAACATTTGACAAACAGTACAGGAGGAGATGAGGGCCCTATTCCCGTAGGAACTCACAATCTGGGAGGGTTGGGGTTGGAAACAGGAGGAGAGGACTGTAAGGTGAGAGTGATTGATGGTTGCGTCAGTGAGTTGGGTGGTAGGCCTCCCTAAATAGGAATGTTTTCAGGGAGCGTGATCTTAATCATTTTGTGTCCCTCTTCCCCAGACAGATAAACTAGACCTCAGATCAGGGAAATCTCATAAAGACACTGGCATCAAGCTTAATAAAAATGTATTTGACAATCATTACCTTTTTTCCTGTGTGTGGTGAATTGGAGGTGGAGTGGGGATGTGACGCTGGTGCAGCCTAGTGGAGAGCTGAGGAACTGCAGTATTGCAGTGAATAAATTATCCTAATTTAAGCCTGTTGACCCAGGGGGGGCAAGTGCCCCCCCTTGCCCCATGCTGCAGACGCCCATGGCTGGAACTATGTTTTGAATGTTCATAACGTCCTGAGATAATCATAAATTTGCCACCAGTTTTTATATTGCATTACGAAGTGTTTATTCATAAAATAACATAATGCTTTTTACATGTGTTGAATTAGCAAAATTTGTTCTTCCCCGGACGACTGTAACTCTGGTTATGCCACTGCCACCTGTCAATTCACCTGCATGCCGCGTATTGACAGCTTTGTGAGTACATGAATTGCCCCGAAGTTGCACTTATGGTGAAATTCACAGTTTGGTAAAATTCTGAGGTTAGTGAATAACCCTCTAGAAACATAGAAAAATGTCGGCAGATAAGAACCTTTCGGCCCATCTAGTCTGCCCAATTACATGGATACTTTACCTGGATTTATCTTTTGTTTAGGATAGCCTTATGCCTATCCCATGCCTGCTTAAATTCAAATTCTATAGGGCAGTATTACAAAGTTGGTGCTTATTTAACCAGAACTGTTATAAACTTAACCACTCCATAGACTATCATGGCTCTGGTAAGTTTACAACAGCTCTGATTAATTTAGTGCCAACTTATATTGCCCTATGTCGTTATTCATCCAGTTATTCCCCAGTGGTCTCTTTCCTCTGCATGTAATGATCTTGTTTGTTGGATTCCCAGCTTACCCCAGCAGAGGGTGCTATGTCATCATAGCAGGAGGGTGTCATCATCATCCCACTTCTGTTTGGACTGTATCCCATTTTGGGTAGGTCAGTCTGAGACCCAGTACCAATAAACAACTCCCCCTTTAATTGTCATGCCCCACAGCCCTGAGATCTCACTCTGTGTCACTCCTCTGTGGACTGAGGGGCTCAGACAGGGTTAGAATAAGGCTGAAAGCCATAGGAGAAAAAGCAAAGTTAACAGAACTTTTTAAAAAGTGTTTTTTTTTTCTTTATTGGGGTGGAAAGTTAAGTTACTAAAATGATACACGTAAGAGGGTTCGGGGATGAGAAATCCCAGTTACAGGAATTGAATAACAGACTGGGGCAGTACCTCTCCAGGGTAAGACAGCTGGAGGAGGAGAACCAGCTGCTGATAGAAGAAATCCATAGACTTCGACAAGAAAGGGGTGCAGAATGGGCACATGAGTACCAGGCTGAGATGTGCCAGCTGAGGAGAAGAGTAGAGGATCTGACCGTGGAGAAATGTGAGGCAGAAATCCAGAAAGAAAACCTGTGCCAGGAACTGCAGACCCTGCAAGAGTTATGGGAACAAGTAAGGAACATGAGGATTGGCATTGACAAGCAGCTGGAACTTTACAAGCAAGACCTGCACCAGGCGAGGAGCAGCCAGGCAGCCCTTGAGGAACTCTACATCCGCCTCCAGCAGGAATGCCAGGTGCTCCATGGATCAAACCACCAGGAGCTCCTGGCCCTGAGAGATCAGGTGCTCCAGGTACCACTTCACATCTCCATGTATGAGACAGCAAGCCCCAGGCTTAGCATTCAAGACGCTAACTGCCTCTCTCTGGAGTTCACACAGTCCTGGAAAGATACTTTTCTGCTGTATCAGAGGAAAATCGAGGAATTAGAGAACAGCCTGAGACTGAGTGAGGAGGAGAGGCTAGGTGTGGAGGAAGAGGTCAGAGTCCACAGCCTTCAGGTGGTGGAGATTCGCAGGGAGTATGAGGAGCTCCTAGGATTCCAAAAGATGCTGGAAGAAGAACTACTGAGGATGAAGGAGAAGTACAGACTGGAGGCCCAGGAGTACCAGGTAAGGAAGTTATCACCATAAAGAAGACCCTAACCTGAGCTGCTATAAAATGTGGGACTTGTAAACCTATGCCCATCTAAAAGGCAGGGTTGTGAGTTGGTCTGCTGCCAACAAGGTGATACTATAATGTCCACACACAGACTTTATGCCACACACATAAAGATATTATTTTTCTATTCTATTTGCGTTTTCTGGAAGCTGCATTGCTACTAATCTCACTGTGATTATGAAAAATCCATAGAATATCTGACCATTTCTATTCTGTTTTTATCACATTTACTGTATTTGACACAAAGGCCATTTCTGCCTGTATGCTGATAATGCAGACCCCAATTGAAATTGTGCAAGACAAGGGACACAATCTAGAGTTCAGAATCTATCCTTTCAACAATATTTCTGTGAAGAATAATAATATACATGAAAACTTAAAAATGAATACATTTACATTATTTTACTTTTTTAACTATCTGAGAACAACAATTTCTGTGCAAAATCTCCATTTTATCTTACATTTAATTGTTTCCTTCACATCCCATGTTTCAAATAAATGTTATAATAAAAAATTCAATAAAAAGTGCTTGGTAGTGAAGGAGTTAACTGATGCTCTATTCTCCTTCCACAGTCATTCTTAAAATAATAATAAGTATTAGTTTTAGTTCATTTCTGGTCATATGGGTTTGAGATACAGATGATTAATGAAGATCATCCTGCATGTGTCACCTGTAAGTGTGAAAAAATAAATAATAATATGTAAACCTATACGTATCTGAAGTATATCCAAGGTCCCAGCTCCTTTGTCTTGATTAATCTTGGTACCTTAGATGGATTATTTTGTACTGTATTCTCTTGTTTGTATTGTCTGCATTGTATGGAGGTTTTATTTACAAGGAGTTAGTCCAATTTCTTCAGGAGCCCAAGGACATAGCTAGAGGTTCTTATCTTCCTTGTTCCCAGCAGGTGTTTGGGAATTAAAAATGCTATTTTCATTTTTGAAGAGGGGATGGAGATCAGCTTACAGTGAGAGTTCAGTAATAAACATAAAGTACTCTGCGTTTACTAAAAAGGAGATAGTAGTTAGTATTGAACTATACTTATACCAATGCATCATGTTTTAAACATTCATTTTCCTAATTTGCATCCAACATTTACTTCCTAATTTTAGCAAGTTATTTATATTTAAAAGAAGAGTCTGCAGTCGTCTATTTCTGATGTAAACTCACGCACATTAATTTCCAGCTATCAATGTGATGACCATCACCTGATGAGACAGCGTAGGGAATCTAATGACTACAGGTTAAAGTTAAGCAAAGTTAGTCTTGCTGTTTTTTTCATTTATTCTCTGCACACTCCTATACTTTAATACCCAGACATTTCAGAAAGACATGTTCCATGATGCTCTAGTCACTAAAGCATCATGGAACATGTCTTTCTGAAATGTTTGGATTGCCTGTATCATTAAATCTTGGCTATAACTGCCAGTGTCTGTGTGTGTGTGTGTGTGTATCTATATATTTTTTTATTTATATTATGTACTTCTTCTTAAATCTGTTTTGGAGCAGAGACACATATTTTAAAAAAAAAAAAAAAAAATTCTCCACAACAATATTTAAGTAAAAAGTCAAATATTAATTGGACAGACAACAGAAAATGCAAAAAAAGAAAAACCTAAAAATGTGTAAAAAGAAAAATGGTATGAATAGTAGAATGTATAGGATATATTTACACACCTTCCTCCATTCCTATTCATGTCCTTCATGAGCGATTTTCTTTTCCACGGTCTATTGATTTATATATAGTGATAAATGGAATCAAGCACAACCATTCATTCTATTGTTCTTATTACACCTTTTTAATGTTTTGGTTGTTTTTCCTTTTTTTTTGCATTTTTTTGTTGTGTATACCATTAATTAATAAAAAATTAACTTTTTAAGGAAATATTGTATACCTGGTATCTTCTTTGGGGATTGCGTTGGCTGAATAGTTTATTATAATTTAGAGTTATGCCCTATGTTAATGATTATTGAGGGATATACCACACTAAGTTCCTTTGACCTTAATTTTTTTAAATTAATATATTTTAATGAAAATTGCTTGGTAGCTTAAGGCCAATGTCAGAGCACACTCTGCGTGCGTGCATAACGGATGGACGTACTGTCGGAAGATACTGTAGACACCACACGATCCGTTTTTGTTGACGGACGTAGAAAAAAAAAGGGAATTATGGGAAACAAAATTAATATGAAAAATGATAAGAATTTGAAAAGGATATGAAAAGCCATTTTGTGCGTTAAGGTGCTGGACGTCGCAAATGCGCTGCATCTGACATCTCATCACTCACACAGAACGCTACGCGGACGTGGCGCACTCTGCGCGTTCGTGGTAGCAGTTTTACGTTCTTGCCTAACTTGCGTCCATTTGCCATGTGCGTTGTGCGTGCGCAGTTCGGTGCGCACGTACTTTGTGTGTGGGTCTCTATTGATCGTGATTCTATGCTATGACGGACTTAAACTGTGCGGCAACACGGACGTGATCACTGCGTTCATCTGACGCCGGCCTAAGGGTTTAGAGTAGGGATGCACCGATACCATTTTTTTAAGTACCGATACTTTTTTCAGGTACTCGACAATACTGCTTACTGATACTTTTATTTAATGTCATGTGACCATTTTCCAATAAATAATTTAAGATTTTGCTGAAAACCTGTCCAATTTCTAGAAATTTTGAAAGGCATGGCCAGACACCCAATTCACCCACTGCACAGGTCTGCACACACACAGACCACATACGCACCACAGACACAAACCTCAGATACACACACATACCTCAAACCTCAAATGCAAACACCTCAGATACACATACACACACATCTCAGACATGTTGGAGTCGGCTGGCAGAGTGCTTTAATAGCATACTGCTAGGTTCGCCGGCTGGTCACGTTCTGGAAAACGACCGACAAGCTATGACACGGCTCAGGGACCTGCAGCAGCGGCGTTGCAAGATCTTACAAGGTTGCGTTTGAGATCTCACGAGAGTGTAGGCTCAGCTCCTGAAACTGCGTTATAACCTACACATGCTGGCATCCACTCGCTGAAACACGGCCAGCCAGGGAACGTGGCAGAATACTATTAGAGCATTCTGCCAGCCAGCCCTTCCATACCGTACGGTAAGCCAGCCCAGTGCTGGCTTCCTGTATTGTACAAATAATACTACTTTATTAGCGCCTTCAAATATATATATATATTTGAAGGCACTAATAAAGTATTAGGGGCCATATTACAAAGTTGGTGCTAACTTACCCAGATCTGTTGTAACCATACCAGAGCCATTATAGGGCTACATTACACTGTTGGTGCTAACGTTATCGCTCACCTGAGTGAGCGTTAACGTTAGCCCTGGTAGCCACCGCATATTACAATCCAAACGCTAACGGGTTAAGTAACCCGTTTGCGTTTTATAGCTTGCGCTTTTCAGCGCGCGGTTACTGTACTTTGCGCTCCCTATACTTAACATGGGGAGCGCAAAGTGTTAATCAGCATTAGGATTACAAAGTCCTAACGCTGATTACCCGCCCAGCTGCGGTTAGCCAAACGTTAACCACAGCCTGGACTTGGTGCTAACGGATTCCGCTGGTGCAGAATCCGTTAGCACCAGCCAAAACCCTCCCCAAAAAATCCAGATACTCACCTACTATCCCGCGGCGAGGACCGTGGCTCCGTCCGCCTCCTCCGTCCGGTGGGAGCAGAGAGAGACTGGTGGAAATAGTCCCCCAGTCTCCCCCTGCGGATCACTACGCCGACCTGCCGGATGGCGCGCATCCCTGGGCTTAGCGCCCGGTAACAATGCAGGCAGCTTTTTAAGTACCTGCATTGTAATATCGAGGTAAAACGGGGGGCGCAGGTGCAGGTTTTTCTTCTTTGCATCCCTGTTTTACCACGATGAATGTAATGTAGCCCATAGTCTATGGAGTTGCTAAGTTTACAAGAGCTCTGTTTAAGTTAGCACCACCTTTGGAATATAGCCCTAGGTGTTTAACTGGAAAAAATCAGGGGCTACATTACATTCTGTGTGCTAACGTTAGCGCTCACCTGAGTGAGCGTTAATGTTAGCCCAGGTAGCCACCGCAAATTACAATCCAAACACTTACAGGTTAAGAAACCCGTTACCGTTTGGTACCTTGCGCTTTTCAGCGTGAGTTTACTGTACTTTTGCTCTGTACTATGCTTAACATGGGGAGCGCCAAGTGTTAATCAGCGTTAGGATTACAAAGTCCTAACGCTGATTAACGTCCGGGTGCGGTTAGCAAAATGTTAACCACAGCCTGGACTTGGTGCTAACGGATTCTGCTGGTGTAGAATCCGTTAGCACTTGCAGGAATACCCCCAAAAATCCAGATGCTCACCTGCTATTCCGCCGCGAGGACCGTGGCTCCGTCCGCCTCCTCTCTCCGACGGGAGCAGGGAGAGACGGGGGGAAAAAGTCCCCCAGTCTCTCCCTGCAGATCACTACGCTGTCCTGCCGGATCTCGCAAGGCGAGATCCGGCAGGTCATTTGGCCACCGCAGTCTGTTTCAATGGAGTCCTATGGGTATGCGTGCGACAGCACTTAGCCCCCGCTAACAATGCAGGCAGCTTTCTAAGCGCCTGCATTGTAATTTCGAGGTAAAATGCGAGCGCTAGGGGGAAAACTGTGGGCACAGTTTTTTCTCCCTAGCGTCCCCGTTTTACCGCAAAATATGTAATGTAGCCCCAGGTGTGCTGCCTAAAAGGAAAGATACGTACAGTAAACTATAATAAAATGTACATGAGCAAATTTAATACCAAGAGAGTTCCTTTTGGCACAATACGTATTTTATATAATATAATATCATTTAGTGCACAAATCCCATAAAGTGCCTATGTAATAACAATCGTATTTCATATATTGTACTATGATGTAGTGCACAAACTATATAAAGTGCCTATGTAATAAATTGATGTACCTATGTCACATGTCCAGCCTATAAAGTGCTATGTGTCTCATATGACAGTATACCAGAGTAGTGCAAAATACAATACTGCAAATAATGTGTAAAGTGCAAAGTATTCTAAGATGCAATAAAGTCACTTTGTGCAAATAGTTTGAGACATAAGACCATGGGCAAATTTCATACATCTTAAGACTGTGCCAATCCCCAGTGCAAAATAAGCTTTAAAAGGCATATACTTATATTACATTGATGTAGGTGGGGATTGGGGAAATGGGAAAGAGGATCTGGAGAAGGAAGTGATTGGATCCAATATAATCTTCATTCCACTCAATACCTTTAAAATAAAAACATAGAAGACAAGACACAATAGTGCAGCAACATAAAAAATCCCTAGTAAACAATTCTCATGCGCAAATTGCCAACTCACACATATAGAGCGCCTGTGTCCCGGCTCTGGGGAATGCTCGCTTCTGGCCAGTTAAAGAGTGGCTCGTCCCTTTGGCTGGAACAGTGCCGCCTCAATATAAACAGGAAAAGCAATGGGAGAGATGGAGCTCTCATAGTGTAAACTGCATCACAGAAAATGCCCGCTCTGCCCCATAGGTATCTCATTCACTGTCTAGGATGCCTCTTGATTTCTCGGCTCTGAGTGTTCGCCTTGGCACTTAATAAAAGTTTGCCCAACCTTTCCAGTGGTGGTCAGCTGATCCTGCTCTTAACGATTTCTTGGATGAGGGCAATCTCATAAATAGTAGCGGTCCTTAATTGTTACTCTTATACATAAAAATAAAATTTATTTGGGTTTACAAAACAATAAAATTATTCTAATTAAAACCCAAAAAGTAAATAAACAAATATTGCTTAAAAGAAACTGAGACGCATTCCGGCAGTGCACCTGCATTCTGCAGTCAGAAAAAAATCATAGAAGTAGTTTTGAACCCAATGAACAAATCGGATCCAAAAAGATAGCGGAGCCCAAATTACCAGCGTGATTAGGATTAAACCTTAGTTGGACATAACGATGAAAAGAAAAGAGAATTAAAATTAGTGGCTATTTTTTCTGGCCCATTGGCTAATATACTGATGCCACTTAAAGCTGGTAAAAATTGATTACATAAATTGGAGGTAAATTAGCAACTGTACATAGAAACTAACTGACCTTTATTAAACATATACAAAAAATATACAAAAGTATAACTAAATTGTGTGTATAGACAGTGGTTCACAGCTGTTGAGATTTGTACCGGTGGAACCATATGGCAGACTAGTCAATATTCGCATATGTCGGATGTAGTTTATACACTTAAATATCTTTAATCACCAACCCTATATATATGCATTGGGAAATTAGTGTGTATATGTGTAGTCCTAAATCGCTATTAACAACCGATTGAATTGTGCCCCCTCCACCTGAATAGCCATTAGCAGTGGGGCTAACTCCTTTAATTTGATGTACCATGATTTGGATTCTCATCAAATGCAATAGCAGTTGGGATCACTCAACGAACAACAAACAGCTAATTACAATGACCAAACCACTTACATAATTGGAATAATTTCACCAAAGTGGTAGCTATTTAAACTAGGCGTCAAGAAGAAAAAAATCATAACCTACAGCTTGTGTAAGCTATAACACGCTCAGGGACCTGCAGCAGCGCCGTCGAAAAGTATTACAAGGTTGCGTCTGAGATCTCGCGAGAGTGTTGGCTCAACTCCTGGAACAGCATTATAACTTACACATACTGGCATCCACTCGCTGAAACACGGCCAAGCCGGGGAACGTGGCAGAATACTATTTGAGCATTCTGCCAGCCATTCCATACCGTACGGTAAGCCAGCCCAGTGCTGGTTGCTGTATTGGTATAAGGATAAAGGCATTTGTACTCTTACAAGTACTCGTACAAATGCCCAGTATCAGCACTGATTTGCACTATTTGTATTGGTATCGGAGTATCTTTAGTTAAGAGGCTGGTGAGAAAAAACTCCAGTTTATATGTGATAGTCAAAGAGTAACACTATACTTTGCAGCTGCAGGTTTAGTTACATTTACTTTTGAGATTTATATAGACTTTACAAGTCATTCCTCTGTTTAGTAGCTTAGCATTCCGTGCAGGTTAAAGGGTTTACTTGGACTTAAAAACAGTAAAGCAGCACTATAAATTCATTAGATAAGTCTATCTTCAATATAGCAAAGCTGCACAGTCATCTAATACCATATACCAGTCTCCTACAGTCTTCATTGGATGCGCATTATAAATATTTGGAGTTTTTAGCAGTATGACATGAAAAGATCATAGACCCAATGCAGGATTTGGTTTCAAACAACCTCATCCTTTAAATCCATCCTTTAAGCACCCACATGTTTCAGCTTGTCTCATATAAAATGTTACCACTGACACTAATGGTGCTCTCCCTGGTCCTCCCTCCCCAAGTAACGTATGTGTGAGGTGTCACATTGCACCCAAGTAGACTCCCTGTCCCCTTCACATCACTTCTGTTTCTGCATGATGACACAGAGTCACAGTTACAATTACCTTCCTTAAATAGAACGGTCCTTTTAACCTGCAAAAAATTATTTGTTAAGCTCTAAAATTTGTTGTCAAAAACTGTAGAGTTCACTCCCTAAAAAGTGTATCAGAGGAGAATCAGAAATTATTCAAAAATTTTAGGTCAAAATAACGGACTTTAAAAATGTCAAACCTTGATATTCCTTCAGGTTGGCCATTAAGCAACTCATCCACGCCCTTGTAATCTCCCGATTTAAGTATTTTAGTAATCTTCTTGCTGGCCTCCCTCTCTCTCGCCTCACCCCCTACAATCCATTCTGAATGCCTCTTCCAGGCTCATCCACCTCACCCGCCGCTCTGTCTCTGCCACTCCTCTCTGTGAGTCCATTCACTGGTTCCTCATTCACTGTACAATTAAATTAAAAATCCTTACCCTGACCTACAATCCTCTCACTAACTCAGCTCCCCACTACCTGTACTCACTAATCACCAAATACACCCCAGCCCACTCCCTAAGATCAAACAGTGACCTGCGCCTAGCTTCTCCCCGCATCACCTCTTCCCATGATAGACTGCAGGATTTCTCACGCGCAGCCCCCATCCTCTGGAACACTCTCCCTCGTACTGTCAGACTTTCCCCTAGTTTCCCTTCCTTCAAGCGCTCCTTCAAGAAATTTCTATTTAGGGAAGCCTACCACCTGACTCACTGACGCAACCAGTCCATCACTCTCATCAGTCCATCACTCTCACCAGTCCATCACTCTCACATTGCAGTCCATCACACCCACCAGTCCACCATCACTCTCAACTGCTGGTGCTTTACAAATAAAGACTAATAATAATAATCTATATCAGGGATCTCAAACTCTGCCCCCAGATGTTTCTGATTTTCAATTCCTGTGATTCTCTGGCCATCTATTGCGTTCAAAGAATTATGTGAATTGTAGGCCATCAACATCAGGTGGGCCAGCATTTGAGATCTCTGGTCTAGCTTCTAGGCCTAAACTCTACAATAAACTTATAATTTTCTGTTTAGCGAATAACCCTTACAGTACAAAATGAAAAAATAAAAATATGTAATTTTCAGACAGGTTTGGGCCAGTTCAGCAAAGATGGAGGTTTTTATATCCAGTTTGGCTGTTTTTGGCAACATTATCTCTTCCATACAGCACAAGAGGTTCCAAGGCATTATGTACTTCTCCAACCCAAGGCTACATGTTTTGCATGAGCATAATATCTTGAAATATCTTTAATTAATGTTTATGGTAAAAAGGTTATAGTAGCAAAATGTTTGGTTAGGCTCCAAATTTTTTTATCCTTAATTTGAAGTCCAGATGTGTGTGCTCAGAATTTATGGGAACGTTTGTAAAATTAACACGTTCTCTCCATATTTCCTGCCAAGTGTTTTTAAGATGCTACCTGATTAAAAAGTACTCATTTTACTTTGTAAATTGTACTGACCTCATTTCCATAGGGAATGAGATAATCCACATAAATATCGGCAGGGCGATGTCATCTCCTGTCACATGGAACCTTCAGAATTCCATTTAGGAGGAGAATGGAAAATTAAGAAAACCGATTCCCCTCTCTCCACTTTCAGTCGTTGCATATTTTGCCGTTCCATGAATTTCAAGATTGAAAGAATTGTTTTTACTTGTGATCATGACATGTTTCCAGTATAGTTTGTGCTTTTAATAATTCCTAACTAAAATGTCTATTCTAACAAGTGACCCTGTCATGCTGAACACAAGTTGGGCTCAGTTGACAGGGAATCGCTCCCCATCTATGGGCCATATTACATTCTCTGTGCAAATGCTCGTGCAGCGCAATTTTTTTTTGCGCGCATTGTCCAGCGTTATCGCGCGAAAATTAACGTGATATTCCGATCTGAACGCATTTTCTCATCCGTCAAAAAATAACGTTAGTAAAAAACATGCAGAACGAAGTGTAATACGCGCGCAGTAACGTTGCGCAGGTAAATCAGTGCGCGGACTGTTTTTTCACGGGATTCAGCCAATCAGAATTAAGAACCTTAATTGACATCAATTCACCTTAATTGACTCACTAACGTTTTTGCGCCTGTCAAAATAAATCTGAGTATGCATGCTGCAGCAATAAAAGAAATATGCACAAATTTTTTGGTTTGGGTATGTGTAGAATGTGTAACAACTATACTGTGCTGTATTTTTTTTTTCGTGCTGGTGTATTTTGATTCGGCCAGAGGGTTCAGATTTGCAGTTAACACCAGGTTTTCAAAGATGTTAAAATTATGCGCGCAAACGTCGTTCGTAGGAAGTTGCGCATCTATTGAAATACCATCCGCTTAACGCATTTGCGCTCACAATGTTAAGTATGGGATGCGCGCACGAACTTGCTCTCGCGCTGGGTTCGCGTAGGGTCACTCGCGTCAAACAATAACGCACATCGTTTGCGCGAACGATGAAATACGACGATCTGCGCAAATGGTTTTGTCCTCGCGCAAAACCGATGCGCGAGGAATGTAATATGGCCCTATGTGTCAATATTTTTCTCCTATGTTTCTATGACCACTTTTACATCGTTGGGTGCTTGTTGTACTGCATCGCCACTTTTTAAGGTGCTTATCCGTTCTTGATGGGTTGTGCCGGGCACAGGAGGCCGACCAAGAAGCGTAGAAACTGGGATTCTGCTGTACATAAACAATCTCATTGCTCTTTTATGGATTGATAAGTCCCACAGCCCCACCTTGCGTTATTACATCACATGCAGCTAACCTAAGCAATATAATTTGGGAAGACTCAGATCTCATAGCCACTATGTGATGATCAGAGGTGGCTCTATAATTAAGCAAAATAGGCAGACCCCTAAGGCCTCACTCCAACTGGGGCTTCAAATGATAGTATTTATGTACAATACTATTATATTTCCACTCCACGCAAATACACTCCTACATTTATATACACTTGCCTACTAAGAGAGAAGAAATTGCCTTCTTAATTCAAATTTATTTGGTTAATTTCTACATGTTGTGAACAGCAAGAAGGGCCTCATGTGGAGCAAGGCCTAAGGCCTCACTAACCCTAGAGCTGCCACTGGTGAGGTGTGGGCAGTGGACCCATATCGAATCACATCTCCTTCTCCAATGAACGGGTCTCCAGGGAACCATGTCCCCAATTTGAAGAGAAGACATATAAGAGAGGGTTGTCATGACCAGGGTGAAATAACATTGAAAAGCAGAGAGGGGGTGAGCTAAGGTGATGCAGTAAAAGAACCATAAAGAGTGTACTCACATATGTCCCTGTGGGGTGGTCTTATATGTCTAGAAATAATTGTCTCATACAGTGATTTTGCCACAGAATTTGCATATTGTTCCTTCAGACGAAAAAAAGATGGGCAGAGGTCCACCAAAAAGTCAAATTTCAGGCTCATGAAGCTCATAATTCAGCACTGACTGCCACGGCAGCATTCACGCTCTATTACTAGCTCACAATGCTGGCTGTGGGACAAGTTTAGTACTAATTAATCTGTGTGTATAAATGTTCATTTAGTAACGTACAAGGATTGGCAAACTGGTATTACATTTCATGGCCAAAACTGTCAGGCAAATTTTTATTTTCACAAAGCAAAAGTTACTCCATTCTTCAATCAATAATTGCACAACAGATAGTGATGGATGAGAAAGGGGAAGGTGTAAAGGCTACTGGGGTGATGCGGCAAAGGCACACGAAAATCTTCAGCTATAAGGCCGGGCGCACACGAGCATACTCTGCTGCGCACAGTACGTGCGTTATGACGCACTATATGACGTCTGTTCTAGCATATAATGTCGTGGATAGATAAGAACACACGTCTGCCATGAAAACACCAACGCGAAAGCACTAGGATTGACGCCGTATAGACGACGTTGGCCACTGGAAGACGTGCTGGAGGCGTGCTGAAAATGTTTTTTCTTCCAGCCCAGCTTCTTTTTTTTTCAAACTCAAATTCAGGTTTTACGACGTCCATCAAACATAACGGATCGTCTGGCGTTTACCAATCTCTTCCGTCATAAAGTGCGTCCTTTTTAACGCACGTACTGTGTGGAGCAGAGTACGCTCGTGTGCACCCGGCCTTAGTCCTTGAAGCCCATAATCCAGCACTAGGGGAGCTATACTGCATTGTGTGAGAGTACAGAACAGTGAATATAATTCACACAAGGAAAGTAAAGGGTATTCCTGGATTGTATTTTTTTTTTAAAGGATTTTACCAGGAAGGATACATTGAAATTTCTCTCGTTTTCAAGTATGTCCTGGGTGGCGAGTATGTACCGTTAGATTTAGACTTGGAATTGCCTTAGTCACTCTAAATTCTGGTGCCTCACCCCCAACCCATTAGCAAATAAACATGAGCATGTACAATTTTTTAAAAAAAAAAAATCAATATTTATTGGTTGGTTTTTGAACTTTCACTAATACATTAAATTTAAATATAATAATACAATTACTTTGAAGTGAAATGTTTCTCAAAACTTCAAGGCTATCATTTATTCCAGAACCTAGGATTTCTGCATCTTGCCGTATATCAGCCAATTATAAGCAGTAATTTTATATGATTTACAGCACCAAGGGTTTTAAGCAATTTCTTATCTTTCGCAAAAACCTGCACAAACTAGTCCCATGACCAGCACAACACGTATATGGTTATTTCATGATAAAAATAATTTTCAGCCAACTCATTTTTAGTTCTCTAATGCTGATTTGTTTAGTACTGTATTTTATATAGTAGTAAAAGAAAATAAAAACATCCAAGCAATTTTGTAGCAACGCTTTACATTTAAATAAACTCACTATTAGAAACTATGGAACATATATATATTATATATATTTGTATGTATATTATATGTATCTGTATGTAAATATATATGATTCACTATTATTTACACACGTTCAAAAGTATGGGGTCACTTTAGTTTCCTTTAGTTTTGAAATAAAAGTAGATATTTTTGTCCATTTAAATAACATCAAATTGATCAGATATACAATGTAGACATTGACAAGTTTTAAATCCTTACTGCAGCTCGAAACAGTTGATATTTTTTTTATAGAATATATACATAGGCATACAAATACCAGTATACTCATTATAGGAATCCTGTGAAACCTGTAGTAAAAGGCACTTAGCAAGAAAGTGATTAATAATGTTGCATAAAAGACTCCAAAATGAAATATAACCCTTGTTGCTTATACCCACCAAAAAATAGAACAAATTATTATTCCATAGGAAACTGCTAAATACTGTATGTGCCGCTGCACACCAAACACAAGCCTGCCAAAATAATAATAATAATGAGAGAATTTATATATACTCTGTGTATATATATGTGTATATATCAAAATGATTACATGCCAGAAAAACAAGAAGACACATTGTTCCACTGTGTTCCAATTGCAGAGTTGCAAAGAAAAGGCCATATCTCAAACTAGTTAATAACAAGAAAAGATACAGGGCACTATTCCATAGTTTGCACTAAAATGGGGATGCTAACAGGGAAAATCTGCGCCTTCAAGTTTCCCCGTATCGTCCCCATTTTAGTGTGATCTTTCAGAGCAGGCACTAGTGGAGCACCTCGTCCTGGTACATAGCGCTAACCACTAGGATATTTGCGGTAGCACTTCTGTGCCGCCACGAGTATCACTTCCTGTAGTCCATAGGACTCTATGGAAGGTTGCACTTCCTGGCCGCGAGCCCTGCGTGACCTCACTCTCACACAATCACACAGTGCCATGGAGTGTTCATGGAGGGAGACTGGGAACAATTTGTTCCCAGTCTCACTCTTCTCGCAAACAGAAGGTGCATCCGATCGGGCCACTGTTCTTGCTTCAGGATGAGAGATGCGTATAGGATTTATTGGGGTGAGTTTTAAGGGGTGCTAAATGATTTTTTAAATGTAGAATCATTTAGCACCAGCTTTTAGGAGTAGCTAAAATTTTGCCTTTTGCGTCCAGACGGTAAAGAGCATTAACACTTTGTAATACCTTACTTATCAAAATGCTAATTACTGTAGATACTCGAGTATAGCGCAACCCAAATATAACACGATGGATAAAGATTTGTTATGGAAATTAGAGAATACTCAAGACTCAAATACAACGCGAGGAGCAAAATTATAAAAGTATACTATACTGGTAAACAATTAAAATCCTTCAAGGTTCTCCTAAAACAGTCAGGCTCCCCCTCAGGCCAGGGTGCTCTGCTCTAGAATGATTGCAGTTGTTACGAAGTATGAAGCCGTTATGATGGCCGGCGGAGCAAGGTTACCAACGCAGTGAATCAGTCACAATAACCCCAGCATGCCGGGAGGTGTCGGTTTCTGACCTCAGGCTCCAGCAGGCAGGCTCAACCATCGCGTCGTCTGCCGATAGCCAGCTGCCCCCGAACGAATGTGAGGAGAATCATGCAGCGTGTCTGCAGTGCCGTCAGAATGGGGCAACAACGGGGTGAGGTTGGCTATTGACGGACGACGCGTTGGATGAGCCTACCTGCTGGAGCCCTAGGTCAGAAAACGACACCCCATGACTCAGGGTTTATTTGCATATTTTAATGCTATGTGTTGAATCTGCCTTTTGCTGCTTGCAGCTATTATTTTATAGCTATTTTGATCCTGCTGGGTTCCCTTAGCCTTGCTGTATCCAGCTAGCTCCACCCCTTCCTGTTCAGTCTAATTCCCGAGGTACTTACTGGTCACCTAGCAGCCATCTTTTCTCAATGCTAGACAGAACTAATGTCTTTTCACCTGCATTGCTGTACACTATTACAAAGATTGTCAGTCTGATCATTAAAGTTTTCAATTGGATTCATTTTTCTACGTGTCAGTTTTGCTGAGTTGACACTGTCTGCTGAACTTTCATCGTGTAAATACTGATCAATACAGACTTAGCTAGTCGCAAGCACCTACGCCTCACAGCTTTGCTAGGGAGGCAGAATAGTGAAAAGACAATAACAGCATTAGTGAAAAGACATTGGCCCCTATTACAGTCTTCGTGCAAATTTGTCCGCGCAGCGCAATTTTTTTTGCTCGCAGCGTTAAGCGTTATCGCGCGAAAATTAACAGTGGTATTACGATCCAAATGCATTTTCTCATCTGTCCGAAGACGTTTGTAAAAACGACGCGCAAAACGAAGAGTAATATGCGCGCGGTAACGTAGCGCACGTAAATCTGTGTGCGGACTGTTTTTTTCGCGGGATTCAGCCAATCAGAATTAAAAACCTTAATTGACATCAATTTACCTTAACTGACTCACTTAAGTTTTTGCGCCTGTCAAAGTAAATCTGAGTATACATGTTGCAGCAATAATAAAAACACGCGCAAATTCACAATTTTATTGTTTGGGTATGTGTAGAATGTGTAACTATACTGTGCTGTATTTTTTTTCGTGCTGTTTTTCGTTTTGGCCAGAACGTTCCGATTTGCAGTTACCACCAGCTTTTCAATGACGTTAAAATTATGCGCGCAAACATCGTTCGTAAAAAGATATGCATCGATTGTATTACTATCCGCGTACCAGCGCACGAATGAATTTGCGCTCACAATGTTAAGCATAGGACGCGCACAGTTAATGACGCATGCGCAGGTCCATCCGCGTTAAACGATTGCGCGAACGTTGTATTACGACGTTCAGCGCAAAGGGTTTTGCCCCTCGCGCCAATGCGCATTTGCGCATGCAAAAACAAATGCGCGAGGAATGTAATAGGGGCCATTAACAGCAGTTAGCATCAAGTAAGCAGCCTTCAATGAACCAGAGAGCAGATAGTACTGCATACCACAGACAGAGTCTGCCTACAGCTGCACGTGTGGGCTTGTGTAAAACTTTTCCACACAGTGCCTGCTAACCAGACAGCTGAGTACTCTACTGCTCCCTTCTTATTCTTCTCATCTGTGTAAATATGGCAGACAGAAGAAGCCCTTTAACATCACAGGAAAGGCAACTTGTTTCAGATGTGGAAGTAATGAATAACAATCCAGTCAGAAGCAAACGCAACACAAAGCCTACATGGAAGATTACTGGAACATTTATGGACATAAACTATGAGACATCACAACAAATGTTGCGGCTTTGGAAACAGGTGATCAGTTATGTCTCCACCATTACACACCCTGTTCGTGATGCATCCTCACTAGAAGGAGTTTTAGGACAGCTCTCTACAGCTCATGCTCAATATCTTGCCCACTGTCACATTTATGTCTCTAATTTAGAGAAGATAAATTCTAAAAAGGCTTTACAATAAATAGATGTATTAAAACGTCTTAATTCAGAAAGAGACAATTTAGTAAATCAGGCCAGAGTAAAGGCGGAAGAGAGAATTGACCAACTCCAAGAGACTGCTTCTAACATTTCAGCATCTAGCAAGCATTAAAATAGCTCACATCTCTCAAGGTCAAAATCCTCACAATACTCAAAGAGTTCATCAATTAGTCTGCAGCTTATCCAAGCCCGGGCAAATGCAGAGACTACCAAGATACAGACGGCCTTTGCAAAAAGGAAAGCAGAAATGAAAACCGAAGCCGCTCGCAAAAAAGCAGAAAGGAATGCAGAAATGGAAATGGAAGAAGCTCGCAAAAGAGCGGAAATAGAAGCCCTAGAGAAACAGTGTGAGCATGCCACAGCCGTGGCAACACTAAGGGCTCTATTACATTCTCCACGCAAAAATGTGTGCGTGCACAAAAACGCATTAACGCAAGGGGAAAATCCCTTCGCGCTGAATGTCATATTACGACGTTCGCACACAAAATCCGCATTAAAGTCTAATGCGAGTTACCCTGCGTGAACCCTGCGCGCGCGAAAGTTTGTGCGCACATCCCATACTTAACATTGTGAGCGCAAATGCGTTCATGCACTGGTACGTGGATGGTATGACAATCGATGCGCAAATTTCTACGAACGACGTTTGCGCGCATAATTTTAACATCTTTTAAAAGCTGGTGGTAACTGCAAATCTGAACGTTCTGGCCAAAACGAAATGCACCAGCACGAAAAAAAAATACAGCACAGTATAGTTACACATTCTACAAATACCCAAACAATAAAATTGAGAGGTTGTGCATGTTTTTATTATTGCTGCAGCATATATACTCAGATTGATTTTGACAGGCGCAAAAACTGAACGGGAGACAATTGTGGTTCTTAATTCTGAATGGCTGAATCGTGTGAAAAAACAGTCTGCCCACCAATTTCTGCGCGCAGCGTTAATTTGCGCTAGTTTTCGCGCGTATTTTTTACATGCGATATTTTTGGACAGATGAAAAAAATGCGCTCGATCGTAATACCAGCGTTAATTTACGCACGTTAACGTTTAATGCTGCGTGCAAAAAAATTTGCGCAAGCGTTTTTGCGCAAGGAATGTAATAAAGCCCTAAGGGGTTTAGAATAAGCTGCCATGGGAAGTGAAAGAGACAGCACTAGCTTAAGCAACATGGATAGGGAAGATTTCCTTGAACGCACCAGAGACTAACAGGGTTATCCAAAGAGATTCGAAAAGTCACCGCACGTTCGGTGACTTTTCGTTCTCTTCAATTCGGTTCCTTTTGCCGATTGCATTTCGGTGACCCTGCGGTGTATTCAGCAAACACCACAGGGTCCCCGAATTGCAGGGAAAAGCTGCCGTAAACTCACCGAAAACTAACCGAATGCACGCTGAAAACAAGCAAAAACATCTGGATTAACCTTCGAAGAGGAGCCGAACAGGAGCCGAAAAGGAGCCGAATCACACAGAGCCGAAGCAGCTGTGACGTAGAGGAGGCAGTGAATAAATTAGAAAAACCATTTGTATGAATCTGGAAAAAGAAACGCTGTTTGCAAAGAAACTACTGAGCGAAAATGTCTGAAATTTTCACAGGAGGTCCAGGGAATGATAATAAAGAGGGCTGTTACAAAAAAAATAAGTAAACTGAAAAAAAAAATAAAAAAAAATCGGACTTTTATTTTTTTTTTAAAAAATTCAGAAAAATGCTTAAAGTATCCTAAAAAATCTATAAATAAAGAGACTTTTTGCTGCAGAATTTTATAATGAATGGTTATTAGATATTGAATTAAAACGGGAATATTTTTAACATTGAAGCCTATGGGATTCTCCTGAATAAATTTGCCGAATTAAACCACCGAATGGCAGGACATTAGGGGAACCTTTCACTGCTGGTTTGTGCTCTCTGAATAGCCGAAGCAGTGCTTTTTGATGGGGATTTCACTGCCCTCGAACAGGCACCGAACAGGCACCGTATGTGCAGGCAATTCGACAGGATTTGGCGAATTGCCTGCTCTCTGGATAGCCGAATGGCCAGGAAAGGTAACCGAACCCTGATTTTCAGCGTTCGGTTACCTTTCTCAAGCAATTCGAATCTCTTTGGATAACCCTGTATGTACTGAAGCAAAACAGTGAACCTCTCATAACATCAAATGTTCCTGACAGTTGTGCCAGCCTTCCAAAACAGGGAGAAGACTCTTTGGCGGTGCCCTGCGTCCAGGGTCAGTGCAGTGCTCTGCTAGCTAATGACCCTGACCTTTCTTCACAAGCCCTAGTGCAACATGAATCCCAATGCAATAACTCTCAGATGCAATTCAACCCTCCAGCAACTCCTCAAAATCATAGCAACCATACAGCTATAAAACCATGCCTGCCTGAGTCTATAGACATTAAACCGACTCCAGGGCTAAATACAGATGCAACCGCATACTACCCTATGTCACTTAATCAGAATACTGCAAACGCCTTTCAAACTTAATTTCCCTGCCCAAAGTCAGAGAAAACAGACATGTCTGAGCTTGCTAGATACATGGTTCGCTGTAAACTCCCCAAGACAAGCCTTTCAAAGTTTTATGACCAACACGACAATTACAGAAGCTGGAAGGGTGTCTTCAGAACTGCAATTAGTGATCTTGACATTACTCCTGCTGAGGAACTGGACCTGCTGATCAGATGGCTTGGTCCACAGTATACAGAACGTGTCAAGAGACTCAGAGCTGTCCACATCAATAATCCAATGTTGGGCCTCGACGCTGCTGGGCAAAGACTTGATCAAAGCTATGGCAGCCCTGAAGCCATAGAGAACTTTCTGTTGAATCGCCTGCACTGTTTCCCAAAAATTTCCGGCAAGGATAATCAGAAATTCTTTGAACTCAGTGACCTTCTCTGGGAGCTGCAGCTGGGCAAGACAGACGCTTACCTACTTGGCCTCAGCTATCTGGACACTGCTCGTGGAGTAAACCCAATAGTTTTCAAGCTGCCATACAATATCCAGGAAAAATGGGCTGCACTTGGGGCAAAAGTATAAAAGAGTGAACCATATCTCCTTTCCACCTTTCTCCTAATTTTGCGAGTTCATAAGGGACATTGCAGAAACAAAGAATGATCCCAGTTTTTCCTACAGTGAGTTCCACGCTTCAGGTTACTTTCCTCAGATGTCCAACAGCTTTCACTTTAATCACAGAGGCCGCAGGGGTACAGTATCAGTGAAGAAGACTAATGTCCTTCCCTCTCCTACCTCAATTCCTGACAAGTGCAAACAAAGTGAAAAGATTGAGAATCCTAACCACCTTTGCCCTATTCATAAGAAGCCACATCCCCTCAAAAAGTGCATCGGCTTTGGAAACAAACCACTCCAAGAGCGCAAGGAGCTCCTAAAGACATATGGTGTATGTTTCAGATGTGCTTCTACTGAGCACTTTGCCAAAGACTGCAAATTTCCTATCAAGTGCATAGAATGTGATAGTGTGGATCACGTGCAGGCGCTACATCCATCTCAGTACATGCCTGCAACGTCAACAGACTCCCCTCCTGGGTTAATGCACGGCGGGGAGACTACAGATCAGGAAGTTACCATAGTGTCCTCTTCTTGTACAGCAGTATGCGGTGAAGATCTTTGCGACAAGTCTTGTGCTAAAATATGCTTAGTTAACATATCACAAGAATCACCCAGGAAAGTCTGTTAAAGTATACGCCATCCTGGACGATCAGAGCAATCGGTCCCTCGCAAGAACGGAACTCTTTGATCTTTTCAACATAAAAGGAGATTCCTACCCTTATACTTTAGGTACATGTAGTGGCATTACAGAGGTCTCTGGAAGAAGAGCCAGCGGATTCGTAGTAGCTTCTCTTGGGGGCAATCTGGAATTACCGTTACCCACACTTGTCGAGTGCAACCAGATCCCATCTAAGATGAGAGAAAGTGAGGGAGCCAGCCTGAGAAATGTTCTAGAAAGGGTCCAGGAGAGCCATTTGAGTTTTTATAGTGGGAATTTATAAAAAAAAGGAAAAGAATAATTATAGGAAGTCTGATTAGTTTAACTGCACATTTAATTACCTCGGGCCACATTACAATGTTGTTGCTAACGTTAGCGCTCACCTGCTTGAGCATTAACGTTAGTCGCGGTGGCTACCGCATATTACAGTCCAAACGCTAACGGGTTAAGTAACCCGTTTGCGTTTGGTACCTTGCGCTTTTCAGCACGAGGTTACTGTACTTTGCGCTCCCTATTCTTAACATGGGGAACGCAAAGTGTTAATCAGCGTTAGTATTAGAATCTACTAGCGCTGATTAACGTCTGGTTGCAGTTAACAGAAAATTAACCACAGCCAGGACTTGGTGTTAACGGATTCCGCTTCTGCAGAATCCGTTAACACCAGCCAAAAAAAGTGATCGTATACTCACCTCCTGTCCCGCGGCGAGGACCGCGGCTCTGTCCGCCTCCTCTGTCCGGCAGGAGCAGAGAGAGACTGGGGGGGAGAAAGTTCCTCAGTCTCCCCCTGCGTATCACTACGCCGACTGGCCAGATCTCGCAATGCGAGATCCAGCAGGTCATGTGACCGCCGGCGTCTGGCTAAATGGCGTCCTATGGACTCCATCGAGTGTAGCGCGCGGTACCAATGCAGGCAGCTTTTTAAGCACCTTCATTGTAATTCCACACTAAAACTGGAAGCGGTAGGGAGAAAACTGCGGGTGCGTGGAGAATGTAATGTGGCCCCTCATGTGGAAAGCAGTAGAACAGCGCAGTGGTAGACTTTGAGCTGCAGCTCCAATAGCCCCAGTGATAATCTGGGTCATAAACGGATATTTTTTGGTTATATTATTATATTTGGTTATTATTTTGGTTAGGTTATTATAAGGTCTGCTAACTATATGAAGTCTCATTTGTTGCTATGTCAATCTACAAATTCTATGAACCAAAAAGACACAAACTATAATAGCCATAGATCAAAAATCCTCAAAGGGAATCTACCATCACATCACACCTGTCTACTTTATGGTTTCCGTGGATAGATTTTATTTTTTATCAGACTATTGACACTTATTCCTGCTGGCGAATAGAGAAGTCATGTCAATTTATTTTATCATGTTAGTAAAAAAAATCTTCCTCTTGCTTGGTGTATGAGAGACTGTCCCTTTCTCCTGCCATGTAACAGCGTAGGTGGCTCAAAGTTGATCTAATAATATCTAATTCCACTTTGTAAATATGGAATCAAAGAGATCTTTTTAAAATCTTATTAAAAACACTGAGATTGCAGCTTGAAGTTCCGCAGTCAGTGGTGGGTGTTTTATATTGTTATGTTTTGGAAAATTGGGGAGAGGTTTAGAGTCTTGATTGCTGCACGTGTTCATTTCCATTGAATGGAACAGAAATGGAGAGAGTTGTGTATGACAGGATGCTCATACCATGTATGGTTTCTGAATACAATTGAGAATATTGGTCATACCCTGCAATCCCATCTGTCTCTGCTCTTGTTGGGTGGAGAGAAAAAACACATTTCCTGTCATGGTAGGTAGCAATGGATTGCCCATCCTGGTCTTTTGTAACAGGAGTGATGCTAACATATTACCTTATCCTAGGTTCTCTGTATGTAAAACGAGATAATACATTGATATACTGCCCCATCCAGAGCCCACTATGTGTAACAGCAGAGACATCTTAGAGGCATCAGAAATATAATGTACAATACCAAGGTCCCTTCTCTGCAATAGTACAGTGTAGGTCACCCCTCTTTATCTTCCACAAAGTAACAGTGGGGCACAAAGGTTAAATAGTTTGCAGTAAAGGGGTAAATAATATAGACACACACACCCAGGGTGTAGCCCACGGTTAACTCTGCACTATATTACATAGTTACATAGGCTGAAAAAGACATGCGTCCATCGGGTTCAGCCTCTCCCACATAACCTACTGCTGTTGATCCAAAAGAAGGCAAAAAACCCAGTCTGAAATATGCAACATACCGGGAAAAAATTCCTTCTTGACCCCAGAATGGCAGTCAGATTTCTCCTTGGATCAAGAAGCTTTTACCCATATTAAATATTATAACCCTTAATATTCTGTGTCTGCAGGAAGTCATCCAGTCGTTTTTTTAAAAAAATATTGATATACATTAAGTCAACTAATGTGTTTTAAGTCTTCAAACCGACTGTTCTGTGGTTTTGGAATGCAAACATTGTTTAGTGGATTTGCGTCAATGTCTATTATTCCCTTCAATGGGGAGGATGAGACGCTCACGTGCTCTTGATTCCCCCCTGGTGCGGACAACATGGGCATCTCGTCGGCATGCCATGGAGACTCATCACTCCTGCAATGTCCCCTGAAATTTTTTCACTCTGATCAGCCTGCAGACAGTCTGGGCAATCTGGGGAAATACCAGAGGTCCATCAAATATATTATATAATTATTATATATATTAGAAAAATATAATTTGTCTTGATCTTACAATAAAATATGTCTTCAAATAGCTTTTAAACATGAAGAGCAGAAAATGGTGAAAATATTCAGTACATGGTTGTGAAATGGCTCAGCAGCAAAAATGTTAAAAACCGAACTTCACTTATACATAATATTATCATAACACTGGTTTAAAGAATAAAAAGCACAAAAACGCAAACATATTTTCCTAGGACTGCTCCACTAAACAAAATAGTATATAATATATTTATATTTTTAAAGGTTTTGTTTACGCAGCATCGTCCACCTGAAACTGCTGTTTTATACTACACTTGTGTATTTGGCACCAAGTAAAGGCAAAAATAATTGAATGTAAGCAGGATTGTGGTTGTGAGGATTGGAAGTGAGTGTGAGGTTATGGCATGGTAGAGTGAGTATTTGGTTGCCCGTGGGGCATAGGAATGTGTGCTGGGGTGTCTTGTGAGCGATGAAAGTGAGCGTGTAATTGCCGAAACGGGAAGTGTTATTTAAAGCCTGACTTGCAATATATCGGAAATTCCCCTTTAATACAATTTTCTTCTAAGACTTTTGTGTATTGACTTTCCATGACAAGTATCTTTCACTTAGTGACTGATACCCCATGCTATGTTTCATAAGGTTACAGTGGTTTTAAAATATAAGGGCATCTTGCCAAGCTGCCAACTGTTTTAAGCGAGAGATATGGAATCATGCCCAGCTGAGCCCACCAGTGTGGCCCCAGGCCAGCAACTTCATTAAGCTTCAGTCAAAGTTGCTGTGTTTTCTGAACTGAATACTTGCAATGCCAGTGCTTCCACAAGGATATTGTTGGCCCCAGTAAAGTGTTAAAAAAAACACTCTATGAAAACCCCCCCCTTTTTCACCATAAATAATTGTGCAGATGCTGCTGACAGCATCTGCTCCAATTTTTTATATCTTTTTTAGGTGCAAATACTCATCTTTTCTCAACTGGCAGTGGGCTGCTCCTCCCATTCAGCTGGGGGCTTCAAAAATGCAGAAGTCCCTGGAGCTCTTACGTAATTTATGTAGTGTGTGTATCTTTCGTATGTATGCTACGCGTATTGTGTATCTCGTGTGCTTTCCTAGCTTTTCACTCCCAATAGTACGAGCGCTTGCACAGAGTGGTGCATTGGTGCTGCGGACGCAGCTCTTGCATGTGCAGCACAGCCTACTTCCACTATGTCCCCGGAGATCACCGCTACGAACGTTTGGAGAGACAGGTTCCCAAGTTGGTCCCTCCCTGGCAGATGAGAAATTCAAAATCCCATTTTCCGAGTGACAGCTGGTGGGTGGAGAAAATTCCTTTGCTTCACACAGCAACATCAAAAAAATGGGACCAGAAAGAGGGTCATGTTGCCTAACCATTTAAATAAGCTAAAGTGGTCAGGGTGCCTCTTTAAATGGCTGTTTGTAAAGTTCCACTTAAATGGCAAAACTTTAGCTTCAGCCCAAATAACGAAAACCATTAGTGAAGAAGAAGCTCTCAAAGTATCTCTCAGGTTATTGTAGAGAAAGCTACAATGTAAATATTTTCCAAACTGGTTTCAACTGAGCCACAGTTGTGGTGGGACTGACAAGCGTGTCCTGTTAACTGTTCATGGTGGGCTGAGTGTCCCACTCCAGGTACCCATGTTGGCTGTAACAGCCCTTCAAACAGCCCTCAGCCCTAAAAGCTGTTGTCAGCTCTGTTGGACAGCCTTCCGATCTTTCGTTCATCTTCAACTTAAAAAGAGGGTGACAAGAACTATTGTAAAGGGTTAGGGTGTGTTAAGCTATTCACACCAAGCGGCACACTTTGCTTGTTGCTGTGGAAGGTTACTGCAAATTAAAGGCTCCTATACAGAGAACAACAAGCTATTCCGAAGTAGCTTGTTTTTCTCAGTTCAAGCCGTTATTCTACACAGAATAACGTCTCTCATACCACAGTGTAAACGGATGTTGCTTTTGCAAAACTACTTTACATTTTGAAATAAATACTTAAAAAAAATCCCACCTTACCTCTGGTCACAGTGGTGCTATCCACAACTTCCTCTGGTTGTTTGCAGAAAAACATTTGGAATAAATAGTTCTCAGTGTCCTTCAGCTGCTTCAGAGAGGCTCTACGTATGTGAGCTTGCGCTGGTCTTGCACATGGCCGTGATTCATTCCATGCCATTCTATAGATTCCAGGAGCTGATGCCAGAGGTGGCACGTTACTCTCTGTCAGCATTTAATGAGTGGCTCCCAAATATAATAAATAAAAAAGCTCTGTCAGAGGTAAGCTGGTAGTCACGACCAGTGCTTTTTTATGGAAAAATAGGTGGGGCCACGACTCACTAGCCGCAAATAGATAATGCTCAGGGTATCCATTTGCAAGCTACCATTAACGGCTCTGTTGGAATCGGGACCTACATGTATACATACATAACATTTGGCTAATAATTTTTACTTAAGCTAGTGGATGTCATTTTGCATATTGATGGTTGATCACCTGACTTTTGAAGTGTTAAATGTACACTATATCTGCTCTATCCATTCCAGATATATATGTAACCCACTGATTCATCCTTGTCTCTATATATTCATTTCTGGGGTTAAAAGATTTACCTAAAATGAATTTTAAAACAATCGTTTTTTGCAATCTAATTTGCACACAAAATAATCAAAGTGTTGGCACAGGGGAGCAGAGACAGAGAACACTGATGGTCTACATAATAAGATAGTAATTTGCCTTTTTTCAACCTACTTTACTATCAAGTTCAACCATCCTCACAGCCCTGTCACTGTGGTTATTATTATTATTATTTATTAAGCACCAACACATTCCGCAGCGCTGTACAAGGTGTAATGGGTAAAGACAGGACAATTCTACAATACATACAGGAGACAGGTCAGTATTCCTGCCAGCAGATACATGAGGATATGAGGACCCTATTCCCATGGGAACTTAGAAACATAGAAACATAGAAACAAAGAAAAATGTCGGCAGATAAGAACCTTTCGGTCCATCTAGTCTGCCCAATTACATGGATACTTTACCTGGATTTATCTTTTGTTTACGATAGCCTTATGCCTATCCCATGCTTGCTTAAATTCAATTACTGTTTTGGCCTCTACCACTTCTACTGGAAGGCTGTTCCATGTATCCACCACCCTCTCAGTAAAATAATAATTTACAATCTAGATGGTGAGGGGATTAGAAACAGGAGGAGTTGATCTAAAAGAAGACAATAAATCCTATTTTGAAGCATTTTCAAAAAAAGGGCAAAAAAACTCCTCAAATTCATAAAGGCAGTCAGATTTCACCTTGGATTCAAAGCAATGCATTATGCAGAATTTTAATTCTTATATCCATTGATATTAGGGATGTGCATGGCTGAAAAATTAGTTTTTAGTTTCGCTACGTTTTTAAATCATTTCACTTTCGGAATTTCGTAACTAATTTCATTTCGTATTTCGTTTCGTTTTGAAATTTCGAATCGATTCGAATTTCATATATCAATTCGATAGTTGACAACAATTCGAATTTAGGATCACTAAATAAAACCCCAATTAATCAAATTTTGCTGTTAAAAGAAAAGCTAGGGTTAAATTTTAAGCTGTGTCCCAGATTTAGTATTTGAGTCAAATTAAACAGTGAAACAAAATTAATTTGTTTCATAAAGTCCTTTGATGACTATTACTTGTATTGTAAGTTAAGATCAATTCGATAGTTGATATCAATTTGATAGTTCATTTCAAATTCAATAGTTGGTATCAGTTATTAATTTTTTTCTTTTATAATGATGACACAGTGTAAAACTAAATAAATTCGTTATATACCGTTTCATTATGAATTCGTATCGTATCGATTCGTTATTCGGAAGTACTTCCGAATACGAATTATCAAATTTCATTCCAAATTCCGAATTTTTCTGAAACGAATGCACAGCTCTAATTGATATCATACTTTACCAAAAAAAAAATTATACCCTTTTTAATAGTATCTGTTGAAATGGATAAAAAGACATCTTTCGGAACATTTGCCCACTCACAAAGAAATGATCAGTCTATAATTTTAATGTTTAATTTAACAGTGAGGAAAATTACTAAATCCTGAAAAACGCATTTCAAAAAAGTTATGAATTGAATTGCATTATAGTGAGTGTAATAAATAATCGACCCCTTCACAAAACATGACTTAGTACTTGGTGGCAAAACCCTTGTTGGCAAGGATTAAGGTATGGAAACTGGCTAGGCCACTCCAGGACCTTATTGTGCTTCTTCTTGAGCCACTCCTTTGTTGCCTTGGTTGTGTGTTTTGGCTGATTGCCATGCTGGAATACCCATCCACAACCTATTTCCAATGCCCTGGCTATGGGAAGGAGGTTCTCACCCAAGAAGTGACAGTACATGGCCCTGTCCATTGTCCCTTTGATGTGGTGAAGTTGTCCTGTCCCCTTAGCAGCAAAGCACCCCCAAAGCACAATGTTTCCATCTTCATGTTTGACGGTGGGGATAGTGTTCTTGGGGTCATAGACAGCATTCCTCCTCCTCGAAACACGGCAAGTTAAATTGATACCAGTGAGTTTAATCTCATCTGACCACAAGACTTTCACCCAGTACTTCTCTGAATCATTCAGATGTTTGTTGGCAAACTTCAGACAAGCCTGTACATGTGCTTCTTGAGCAGGAAGACTTCGGAGGTGCTACAGGATTTCAGTTCTTCACAGTCTAGTGTGTTACCAATTGTTTTCTTGGTGACTATGGTCCCAACTGCCTTGAGAGTTCTGGGCTGATTTCTCACCGTGTAGTTCTGGGCTGATTTCTCACCGTTATGATCATTGAAACTCCACGAGGTGAGATCTTGCATAGAGCCCCAAACTGAGGGAGATTGACAGTTATTTGTGTTTCTTACATTTGCGAATAATCACACCAAGCTGCTTGGCGATAGTCTTGCAGCCCATTCCAGCCTTGTGAAGATCTATAATCTTGTCCCTGACATCCTAGGACAGCTCTTTGGAATCTGATTGCTTCTGTGGACAGGGGTCATTAATACAGGTAACAAACTGAGATTAGGAGCACTCTCTTTAAGAGTGTGCTCCTAATCTCAGTTTGTGACCTGTATAAAAGACACCTGGGAGCCAGAAATCTTGCTGATTGATAGGGGATCAAATACTTATTTCACTCATTAAAATACAAATCAATTTATAACTTTTTGAAATGCGTTTTTATGGATTTTTTGTTGTTATTCTGTCTCTCGGTGTTAAAATAAACCTACCAGTAAAATTATAGACTTATCATTTCTTTGTCAGTGGGCAAACGTACAAAATCAGCAGGGGATCAATTTTTTTCACCTCACTGTATTTATGGAGCTAAATATGCTGTGATATAATTACCGTATTTTTCGCTCCATAAGACGCACTTTTCTCCCCCCAAAAAGTGGGGGGGAAAGTGGGTGCGTTTTATGGAGCGAATGCCCCATGATATGCCTCAGCTCACCTGCCACCGCCGCGTTTGTCTCCCTCTGAGCGTGCGTCCGGCGGCAAGGAGCTTGGGCATTCGCCTGGGGGAGCCACGTGACCGCGATCTCGCGAGATCGCGGTCACGTGGCTCCCCCAGGCGAGTGCCCAAGCTTCCTGCCGCCGGACGCACGCTCAGAGGGAGACAAACACCGCGGCGGCAGCGGCGGCAGGTGAGCTGAGGCATATCCATGAGCTGCTGAGGCATATCCATGAGCGAGCTGGGGCATATCCATGAGCGAGCTGGGGCATATCCATGAGCGAGCTGGGGCAAATCCATGTGAGAGCTGGGGCATATCCATGAGCGAGCTGGGGCAAATCCATGAGCGAGCTGGGGCAAATCCATGAGCGAGCTGGGCCATATCCATGAGTGAGCTGGGTCATATCCATGAGCTGGGGCATATCCATGAGCGAGCTGGGGCATATCCATGAGCGAGCTGAGGCAAATCCATGAGCTGCTGAGGCATATCCATGAGCGAGCTGGGGCATATCCATGAGCGAGCTGGGGCATATCCATGAGCAAGCTGGGGCAAATCCATGAGTGAGCTGGGGCATATCCATGAGCTGGGGCAAATCCATGTGTGAGCTGGGGCAAATCCATGAGTGAGCTGGGGCATATCCATAAATTGGGGGGCAAATCCATGAGCTGGGGCATATCCATAAGCTGGGGGGCATATCCATGGGCTGGGGGACAGTATCCATGAGCTGGGGGCAGTATATCCATGAGAGGAGCTGGGGCAATATCCATTATTACACTATTTGATTTCAGAATATTTATTTTCCTGTTTTCCTCCTCTAAAAACTAGGTGCGTCTTATGGTCAGGTGCGTCTTATGGAGCGAAAAATACGGTATATCTATATCTCACTGTGTCGTAACTGAATAATAATGGTTTAGTTAACACATACAGATTTCCAGCCTTGTTTGTGGCTGTGTCTTTGTACTATATGTCTTCCCACAGTTTTCCTTTTACATTTTTTGTATCAGGCTTGTTTTATTCCACATTGCCAACACTTTTCGTTATATGTTATATTTGTTGTTATGGAAAAGTTTTTTTTTTAATCTTCATGTAATGCATATTGCAGTATGTTAGATGCTATACTTATCCCCTTGTGACACGTAAAGCTCCTTTTTAGTGAATGTTTCTTTTTTTTGTCACTAGATCATAATAGAAGAGTTGGAAGCTGAAAGGAATACTATAACCCTAACCATTACTGAGCGCCTGAGAGATTACCATGAGCTCATGCAAGTGAAGACCGGACTTAGTCTGGAGGTGGCTGCATACAGGTAACATACTTCTTACACCAACTCTCAAACTATAACAGAGCCTTTTGAACCAAACCAGTAAATGTTAACCTTTGACATGCCAGCTATAGCAGAATACATTTCATATCATGCTCAGTATGTGTAGCACTCGCGGGAAAGAGTGGGTGCCACCATGAACAAGAGTCGACTAATCCCTCAGAAATCACAAAGAATCATAAGGAATGGGCCCTCCAATGCTCTTAATGGCAGACTTTATTAAATGTACAAAGCAATGTTTCGATCCTAGCATCTGACCTTTTCCAGCTTGAGAAAGGTCTGGTGTTAGCACTAAAATTATGTTTGTGCATGTAATAAAGATTGCCATTGAGAGGATTGGAGTGCCCATTCCTTATGATTCATGTCTGGAAAAAGTCTAACGTACAATTCCAGAATGACAGCACTCTACCGGAACATGAATTTTTCATAAGGGTCATAAGGGTGCTTTTGAGACTAATGAACACAACATACAAATTTCAGAGTGCTCCACCTTAATATAGATTTAAAAATTTTAAAAACACCTGACTTAGAAATAAACTATGAAGAACCCCATTGTTTATTACTAGGACAGTTTTGCTTTTTTAAATCTTACTTTTATACCTATACTGGAGTGGAGTTCTCTGACGTTTGTAAAATGTGTTTGTTCTTATTCTTAGCCAGGAACGTCCACTATATTTAAGCCCAATCTCTCAGGTCAGCCCACTGTCTATTTCTTACGTGTGTAGCTCTCACCCTCGAAGGAGCCGCTGAATAACCTCGGGATAGTCTCACCGCACTAGGAATTATTACGCACCAGCACTGTTGTGGATTTTCTAGTTATATATGCTTTACTAAAAGATAAATGCGCATTGAATGAAATTTCAGAATGCGTCACGCTGGAAAAACACACAGCGGAAAAAGAACGGTTAACCCCCTCAGTTCTGAAGTGTAAATCCCGCAAAATAGCTAAATATATATATGTACAAAGTTTAGGGTACCCGGGTACTGTGTTCGACTGGCCAGTGAACGAAAAGAGCAATCTTCGACTAGTCACCCTTAGGGCCCTGTGAATTTAAACAATATTGCAGAGTGCATTTCTGTTTTGGAACTGTGGCCTGGAGGCCTCTCACCCATCTGATGAACGAAACTGTCCAGCACTTGATGCCTCGACCAAAAGATCTTCTCCGCTGTGTACTGGGACTCCGTGCCACTGAATCTGCTCCCTGCTTGCCAAATCTCCGCAACTGGAACAAACGATCCGCCACCTGCACTCCCAATCGATCGGCGCAGCCTACTAATGCGGGGTCCTGCCGGAACCAGCTTGTCCTCCAGACCTCTCAGCGCTGCGCAGGTAGGTCCCAACATGAAGGGAGTATATTTAAAAGGAAACAAAGTAGCAAAACAAGAGGACATAGTCTTAGATTAGAGGGGCAAAGGTTTAAAAGTAACATCAGGAAGCATTATTTTACTGAGAGGGTGGTGGATACATGGAACAGCCTTCCAGTTGAAGTGGTAGAGGCCAAAACAGTAATTGAATTTAAGCAGGCATGGGATAGGCATAAGGCTATCCTAAACAATAATAAATCCAGGTAAAGTATCCATGTAATTGGGCACAAAAGATGGGCTGAATGATTCTGATCTGCCGACATTTTTCTATGTTTCTATGTTTCTACGATTACTGTCCCGATCTCCAGCACCAGTAACACAGCGTCTGTACTCTGGCCTGGTTGCGATCCCTGACAGCGCCAACGTGCGTCCTCCACCTTTCACTGCTCCGCTCACTCTATGCGCGCCAAACACGAGGCTCCCCAGTCTATCCTCCTCCTGTACCACCCACTTCCTGTCCTCACACAAAGGGTGATGGGAGATGGAGTCCGCTCTGTCCAGCATATTCCACAATGTCTCCCTCTGGTGGTAGCAATAGTTCAATGCACCAGAATACAGTTTTTTTAAAGCAGCTCTACACTCTCCCCCACCTAAACTCTTGGGTCCCTCCAAGGGAGTGTAACAGATACATAACATTGCAATATTTACATTAATCAATACATTCAGGCTCAGTAGCAGACATATAATGGGTCAGATATACATCCTCAAGCTGACTCATGTCCCTAACTACCTCAGCTAGCGTAGCAGACACTTCGGGCAGCCTTCGCACAGTGGTAACAGCTTCTTCAATGCTATGTCCCGGTGAATCATAGGTAAGTCTCTGAGGGGGCCGGATCGAATGTTTGGACTCCGGTTCAGTCATCTCCTCTTCGGGTGGAAGTGCCACATTTACAGGCTCAATTCTCTCATCTACAGCTAGAGCAGACACCTCCTCTGAGTATGAGCCTTCCAGTGAAGGCATAGAACTGTAATCTATGGACACATATTCTGGAACTACAGGAACTTCCGAGGTCTCAGGTACTTCAAATCTGAATTCAGGACCCTTAGGCCTCAGGTTACTTTCACACCGTTCAGAAACTGGAATGACTTCTTCAGGCTCAGGCGGGCACACCCAGTCCAGACAAAAACTTCCTTCTTCACTGTTCTCCTCACTTTCTTCAACAACCCGTGACTGCTGAGATCGAGTAACAGGAGCCGAACGAGGAACAGGCGGGTTCGGCAAAGAAAGTTCGTCTCCAATTGGTATCCTTACAGCTTCTCTCAAAGGTAACAGATGATTCCGGTGTGAGGTCTTTAGAGGCCCGGCCTTTTCCGTCCAGCCGGATTTGGTAAACTGGCAGACCAGGCAGTTGCTTGCAGACAATGTAAACTTGAAAACTCCATCTATCCACCAGCTTGTGCCTTGCAGAAACACCCAAGTTCTTCAACAAAACCCTATCACCGGGTTGTAGATCCTGTATACGGACTCCAAAGTCGTAGTTTCGCTTATTCCTCCGTTCTCTGCCCTCTGAAGTCAAACGGGCCTGTTCAAACGCAGAAGCCAAATTTTTCCGGAGTTTGTCCACATAATTTTTGTGAGAGGCCATAGATGTCTGATCAAGAGATAGTCCAAATGCCAAATCAACTGGCAGCCGAGCTTCTCTTCCAAACATGAGACGGTAAGGTGAGTATCCAGTAGCGTCACTCTCCGTACTTTTATACGCATGCACCAGCGTAGCTATGTGACGACTCCAATTCTGCTTCTCTCTGTTTGACAGTGTCCAACATATTCAGTAGAGTGCGATTAAATCTTTCCGGTTGAGCATCACATTGTGGGTGATAGGAATTCAAAAGACCCAAACTACTCCATAACAGTTCTAGCAGTTGCCCAACCAGTCGGCTCTCAAAGTCTCTGCCCTGATCTGAGTGGATTCTCTTTGGTGGGCCCTAATGAACAAAAAACTTCTCCATTAAAAACCTTTGCCACTGTAGGAGCACGTTGGACTTTGGTAGAAAAAGCTTGAGCATAACGGGTGAAATGATCAGTCACTACTAAAATATTTCCCTGCCCATTAGCATCAGGCTCTAAACACAGGAAATCAATGCACACCAAATCCATGGGTCCTTGACTTTGTAGGTGGCTCATTGGAGCAGTTCGGGTTGGTAGGGTCTTCCTCTGAATACACCTCAAACACGAATGGCAAGAACTTTCAACTTCAGATCTCATACAAGGCCAGTAGAATCGGTCTTGCACCAGTTTAAAAGTTCTCTCTGCACCCAAATGTCCATGTTCATCATGCAATGCTCTCAACACACCTTCTCTGTGCTTGGTGGGGAGGAACAACTGTTGCGTTTCTTCAGCATTGTTCGAGGGGCCCCTTCGGTAGACCACCCCATCCAGCATTTCAGCTGCTCCCATTCCTTGTATACCAATCGGGCTCCTTCGGGGGAATTAGTCAGTGGAACTCCCCTTTGACCCGTGTTCATAGTTTTCATTGTCTCAAAGCGATCAGCGGATCTTCAGCCTGATCTGCTCTCAGATCCTGCTTCTAGAGAGTAGGTAGGCTTTCACCCCTCAGCTGTGAAGGATTACAATAAAGCTCTGGAACGCCCGCAGCCATAACTCCTATAGCTTCTGCTTCAACTGCTCCCTTGACCCGGCGCTCTGCCCCCTGATATAAGGCTTGCACCCCATCTGGAGTCAGCTGAGTCCATTCTGTAGTGTAGGGCCTTCTTGAAAAAGCATCTGCATCTCGATTATTCACTCCAGGGCGATACTTAAGGCTGAACCGAAACCCTGACAGAGCGGCCAACCACCAATGTCCCGTTGCATCCAGTTTTGCAGTAGTAAGGACGTACATAAGAGGATTGTTGTCAGTCTTTATCACAAATTCAACCCCATACAGATAATCTTTCAGCTTGTCTACTATTGCCCACTTCAAGGCTAAGAACTCTAGTTTGTGGGTAGGATAGTTCATCTTTGAAGGCGTAAGGCTTCGGCTTACATACGCTACAGGCCTCAACAATCCATCATATTCTTGATATAAGACTCCCCCTAGACCTTCTCTGCTGGCATCCACATGCAATTCGTACGGCTTTTGAGGATCAGCGTAAGCCAGGACGGGAGCTCGAGTCAGACTCTCTTTCAGCTTCATAAAGGCACTTTCACATTGATTAGTCCATTCTTCTTGGATGGATTCTCGAGGCTTCCTTGGCCCTTGAGCCGACGAACTTCGATCAGAGGCCTTGGAGCCTTCTCCCACTTCTTCTTTCCGTAGGAGCTTATTCAAAGGTTGAGCTATCTTAGCAAATCCTCCTACGAATCTTCGGTAGTATGAGCAGAACCCCAGGAAAGATCTAAGTTCGGTAACATTCTGGGGTCTAGGCCAGGAAGCTACGGCTTCCAACTTTTGAGGATCCGTCGAAACACCTTCTGCCGAAACAACATGTCCCAGGTATGTAACGGAAGGTAGACAAAATTTACACTTCTCAAGGGACAGTTTCAACCCCTCTTCATGGAGCCGCTTCAGGACCTTCTCCAGCCGTTGCTCATGTTCTTCCAAAGTCTTCCCGAACACAATAATATCATCTAGATACACCAACACTTCTATCAAGTTCATATCTCCGACTGTCTTCTCCATTAACCGTTGGAACGTGGCGGGAGCCCCCGTGAGGCCTTGAGGCATTCTGTTGAACTCAAAGAACCCCAGTGGGCAGATGAACGCAGTCTTCTCTTTGTCCTCAGGATGCATTGGTATCTGATGATACCCACTTCGCAGGTCTAGTACACTAAACCACTTTGCTCCAGACAAACACTGTAAGGCATCTTCTATCCGAGGAGTGGCATATTGATCCGGAATGGTTCTCTGGTTTAGCATGCAATAGTCTATACATAGACGGATAGAACCATTCTTCTTTCAAACCATCACTATGGGAGAGGCATAAGGACTCCTGGACTCTTGAATCACCTTAGTCCTCTGTAGTTCATTTAGCTGTTCTCATAGATCATCCAAGTCTCCCAGCGGAACTCGTCTTGACCTTTCTCGAAACGGCTTATCCTCTTGTAGTCGAATGCGATGTTCAGTACTCTTAGCGCATCCCACGTCGAACTCATCCTTCGAGAACAAGTCCTTCCATTTTAGAATCTTGGACTGAAGTCGTTTCTTCCATTCAGGCGAGATGGGAGCATCTTTAGGATAGAACCGTTCAGCTGGAATCTCTTTATTCACTCCCCCCCCTAAATCGGTAGGGGAGAGAGGTGTAACAGAAGCTACTTGTCCGATGGGCATTCGTGCTTTAAGGACCACTGGAGAATCAGACACATTACACACACTAACTGAAACTCTTCCTCGTGTCCGTTTCAAAGCTCTTGTAGAGATTATCTCAGGGATTACTTCTACTCCAGCCTCACTCCCATGACTGAGATCAGTTTCCAGTACCACATAAGGACCCGGTTGTGATCCGTTCAACTTGACTGAAGCCCGGAAGCTCGCCACTTCTCCTGATTGCAGAACATTCTCTGTTCCTCCCAATCTCCACAGACGCCCCACTTCCGCAGGTGCCCTCTGTTCTTCGACCATTCGTTGATAGACCGGACGTAACATCGGATGTACTCCTTTGGTAGAACCTTCTTCAATCACTATGGGAGTCAGAAGACGTCTCACCAGATCAGTATTTGTCCACACTATCATAGAACTGCTGCTGGCCCCTGAAGGGCAAGGACACACAATGGCCAATGCATCACAACCTCCAGACTGTCCGACGACTTCGGATCCAATTTCTAACGTCACCTGTAGATATCCATCATAGGGAAGCTTCTCAGTTCCAATACCCCAGATCTCAAGGTCCTTTAATTTCTTTAAAGGTATGTGCTTCAAGTACTTCTCGTGGAAGTCTCGATAGATCAACGTCACTTGAGCACCGGAGTCTAACAGAGCTTTAGTGTAGACTCCCTCTACTTGGATTGGAACGATGGGAGAAGGACCTATCAGCTGGTCAGGAAACTTGCCTGTAGCAGCAGGAGATATAGACCCAGTGTGCTGTACTCTAGCCTTCTTCCTGACTCGTGGAGGTTTTGGGTGTGCATTGCTTTCCTGCGACATAGGACCGGATACTAAGGGACTAACTCTTTCAGTCCTGGTAGGCCCAGCATTTGGCAAGGATCCGGACCCTCTCGGCCTTTCAGTTCTGGTTTGAAATTTGGAGCGGTTTTCGACCGTTGGGCACCTAGTTTGCTCCCTCACTTGGGCCCTCTGGCGTTTTCCGCCTGTGAGGTAGATAGCAGCCCTTCTAAGGCCTTTAAGAACTCTTCAACTCTTCTTCCTTCAGCCCTTTGGTTTTTACACTGTGCTCTGAAATGACCCATCTCTCCACAACTGAGGCATCTCTTCTTTGAAGACGGAGGCGCACTTGCTCGTGGTGATTCCTTTAAAGGACCCTGGCCAGACGCCACAGCAACTCCCGTTGTCCGCATATCAGTGAGGAACTTCTGCATATCGGTCTGTGTCTCTGCCACCTTCAAAATTACCCGGCACAGGTCCGTGTGCGCCTGTTCCAGTTCAGCTTGAGCTTCTTGCACCTTCTTAACGGTCTTTTGTATCTCACTATATGTCGGAATTGTTGACTCTTTTTCAGCACTCTCTGTTGATATAGGAACAACCAGCTGCTCTTGTCTGTCAACTTCAGACCCATAGGCATCCACGAATCATCTTCAGTCGGCAAAGATTCGTTATGTCTCACGGGTTGTGCGTAAGCTCTTTCTCCTCTTCTTAAGGATTTTTCTTCTAGCAGAGCCTCTTCCTCTCTAACAGCTCGAATCAGTTCCAGGTATTTCAATTCTCGGTTACCTTCTCTGGTTTTCAGCTGTAATATCACAGGATCTAAACGTTGAGCGCCCCTCAATATCTGCTGCATTCTGATTTTATCTACTGTGGCAGGTTTGGCCCCTTTCTTAAGAAGTATCTGGTGCAGAATCTTATCCAGGTGCCTCATATATTCAGTCATTTTCTCACCCTTTCGCTGGTAGGTGTGTTCATACTGGTACATGAGCTCAGCAGCCTTTTCTGTTTACCTAAATATATTACAGGAAGTTTTTGGGCAATCTAAAGCAGTACAGTCTTGCTTACTCAACTTCAGGTTTCTGACAGCCTCTGATGCAGGTCCCTTCAGGCTCTCTGTAATTCTTTGTTTCTTCTGCGCTTCCGGGACGTTCCAATCATCCAGAGCCTGCATTGCCTGTTCCACCCATTCTTCGAAGGTTTCTTCTCCCGCCGGAGTTGGCGCGTTTCCTGAAAAATTTCTCAACCGTCGGTAACCAAAGTTAGTGCGAGGAGGGCTTGTTCTTTGACATTTAGCCAGCAAATCTCCGATAGCCACGATGAACTCAGGCCCGATCATGGCCAGCGGACTGGGCGCGGGAACGTTCGCGGGATCGCCACGTGGCACACTTGGCTGAATCCGTTGAACTTCCACATCATCGGTCAGCTTCACACTCGAGCCCTGAAAACACACTGGAACACCCTTTCTCCACTCAAAAGAACATATGTGTGAGAAGTATCTGGGTTCACTTTAATGTCCAGGATTAACCCCCGATGATCTGGTGTCAGCGCGGCCACGGCCCGGTGAATCTGATCTTCGGCCCAAGTGTCTGCAGGAATGTCCATGACTATGCTTAACCCTATCTGGCTATTGTGCTCCTCACACCATTTGGCAGCAGTGTCTGGATCCATATTTAACCCTTTAATTGCGGTATTCACAGAGACTGGAATCCCAGACGAGCCCCCACGTGTAGCGCTCACCCCCGAAGGAGCCGCTGAATAACCTCGCGATAGTCTCACCGCACTAGGAATTATTACACACCAGCACTGATGTGGATTTTCTAGTTTTATATGCTTTACTAAAAGATAAATGCACGTTGAATGAAATTTCAGAATGCGACACGCGGGAAAAACACGCAGCGGAAAAAGAACGGTTAACCCCCTCGGTTCTGAAGTGTAAGTCCCGCAAAATAGCTCAATATATATACATATACACATACATACATATATATATATTGTATACATATATATATTGAGCTATTTTGCAGGACTTACACTTCAGAACTGAGGGGGTTAACCGTTCTTTTTCCGCTGCATGTTTTTCCCTCGTGACGCATTCTGAAATTTCATTCAACGCGCATTTATCTTTTAGTAAAGCATATAAAACTAGAAAATCCACAACAGTGCTGGTGTGTAATAATTCCTAGTGCGGTGAGACTATCGCGAGGTTATTCAGCGGCTCCTTCGGGGGTGAGCGCTACACGTGCTTTATTTTCTTAAGCAGTTGCACATTTTTTAACATTTTAATTCTGTAAAAGGATGATAATCTATCAATTTCCCAGAAAAACATCGACTTTTTAATTAGTTCTTATTTCATACATTTTTAGATCCCCCCCCAATACAGTAAAGTTACTTTACATAAGTAACTCCATCGGTACTCTTAATATTTGAGAGAAATCACTATTAATGTATCCTTGCATAAGAATGTTAAGGCGCCATCCAGAACAGTGACACAAACCAACATGAGATGGAAATATTAGGGCTAAATTACATCTCTTGTGCTAAAACGGGGACGCTAGGGAGAAAAAACTGTGCCCACAGTTTTCTCCCTAGCGCCCCCCTTATAGCACGGGATTACAATGCAGGCGCTTAAAAAGCTGCCTGCATTATTACTGGGCAGTGCTCATCCACTCGATGGAGTCCATAGGACTCCTATTCTGCTTCCCTAAGCAAAGCTGTGAGGCGTGGGTGCTTTCTTAAATCATGGGGCATGACAACTCCATTGGGTTTCCCCACTGCCGGTCCGAGGCGAGATCCGGCAGGTTGGCGTAGTGATCTGCAGGGAGAAACTGGAGGACTTTTTCCCCCATTATCTCCCTGCTCCCGCCGGACGGAGGAGGCGTGCGGACCCACAGTCCTCACCGCGGGATAGGAGGTAAGTATCTGGATTTTTTGGGGGGTTTCTGCTGGTGCTAATGGATTCTGCACCAGCAGAATCCGTTAGCACCAAGTCCAGGCTGTGGTTAACATTTTGTTAACCGTAACTGGACGTTAATCAGCGTTAGGACTTTGTAATCATAACGCTGATTAACGCTTTGCGCTCCCCATGTTAAGTATAGGGAGCGCAAAAGTACAGTAACCTCGTGCTGAAAAGCGCAAGGTACCAAATGCTAACAGGTTTATTAACCCGTTACCGTTTGGACTATAATATGCGGTGGCTACCAGGGCTAACGTTAACGCTCACTCAGGTGAGAGCTAACGCTAGCACCAAGAGTGTAATGTAGCGCTTAGTGTCTCCAAATTTGCATTTGGCAGTGACTTTTTTCTCTCTAATGGATGTAGAAACATAACATAGTGTCTCCCATGCATTTGTAAGTGCAGCAATTGTCTTAAACCTGTGAAATAAAATAAATAAATATATATATATATAATATATATATATATAGTTAGTTTTAGATTATGCTGTCAGATAAATAATTCTTTCCTCACTTTGAAATAGTGAAAAATATTGTGTAAGTTACTGACAGTGATGAGAAAGTCCACGTAGACACCAACTCTCAACCCACCTGCTTAGTTTTCATTTTGTACAGTCACATTTCTGCACTATATCTCACTTTCCTGTTGAGCGAATTCATCACTTCAGCACTTCATTTATATCCAAACCTAACATACTGAAAACAAATTAATCTCCGGGAAGAGAGGCAGTGACTCAGATTCCTGGCACCCCGTAGGGTGGGGTACAATATGAGTCGTGCTTATATTTTGGTTGTTCTCTGTTGTCATGAACTATAGTGCCCAATTAATCCTGCCGATGTGGCTCAGCTGCCAAATGTGTGTCATTGGATATTATATTTAGTGTTCGAAATTACTTTAGAGACAGAACAAGTGACAGTAGCAGCCAGAGATCCTGAGCTGTCTGCTCAGTGCTCAGTATCTAGATGGTATTTTTTTAAATGCTGTCATTTATGTATCAAATAATAAAAACACCTAAGGGGGATATTCAGAGAGAGCCGATCTGGCATCGAACAGAGAATTTCCCCATACGGTGCCATTTTGCAGCCATTCGGCAATTCAGAGAGCAAGCAGTTTGCAAAATATCACCTGTTTGAAGGCAGTGAAAGTCCCCATAGAGAAGCAATGGTTAATCTATTCAGAGAACACCGAACAGCAATGAAATGTTGCTGAAATGCCCTGCCGTTCGGTGGTTTCATTTGGCAGGTTTATTCAGGCGAACCCCATAGGCTTCAATGTTAAAAAAAATTCCCATTTTTATCCAATATCTAATAAACCGTTTATTCTTTTAATCTGTAGTAAAAAGTCTCTTTATTTTTTTTTACGATCTTTTGGGCATTTTTCGGAAAAAAAATTCAGGGTTTTTTTAATAGCGGATTCTGTTTTTTTCTGCATCAGACCTTTATATTATCATTCATAGGACCCTATATGTAAATTCCAGGCATTTTTGTTAAGTAGTTTTTTTGAGAACAGCGTTTCAATTTTGACTCTTTCAATCCTTTTTATCTCACCTTGTTCTTCAGCTTGTCAACTTTTTCTGGCGGCTGGTCTGCGCTGTGTTCGGCGGCTCGGCAGCTATTTTCGGACTTATTCACCGTGTTTTTTTGCTGCGGTTCGAGTGATCCAACACTTTAGATCGTATCAGATGTGTTTTTCAGCGGGTTGTCTGCGGTTTTGCAGCCAGGTTTTGGTTCTGTTTCCTGCACTCTGGGGACCCTGCGGTGAATGCTGAATTCACCTTAGGGTGGGGAAATTTGATTCCCTGAAGTGCAGGGAATGAGAAAGGGGAGAGCACCAAAATTCGGCAACATTTCGGTGCTCTCTGAATAACCTCCCTAGTTTCATCAGACAAAATCAGTCTTAATGACTGCAAACCCCATTTGGGATAATAGTATTCTTTGAGGGGAAAAAATATCCTGAATCCCATGAACCGTAGAATAAAGTTTTAACTAGGACTATCCCAATCAAGGGAAACATTCCAAAGTTGGTAATAAGTTTACAACAGCTCTGGTTAAGTTAACAACTCTATAGACTATGGGCTACATTACATTATTCGTGGTAAAACGGGGACGCTAGGGAGAAAAAACTGTGCCCGCAGTTTTCTCCCTAGCGCCCCTGTTTTCCCGCAAAATTACAACTCAGGTGCTTAAAAAGCTGCCTGCATTGTTAGCGGTCGCTATGCCCCGAGATGCGCGCGGTAGCGTTAAGCACCACTGCGAGTATCCACTCGATGGAGTCCATAGGACTCTATTGAAACAGACTGCGGCGGCCACATCACCTGCCGGATCTCGCGAGATCCGCCAGGTCGGTGTAGTGATCCGCCTGGGAGAGACTGGGGGACTTTTTCCCCCAGTCTCTCCCTGCTCCCGTCGGATGGAGGAGGCAGACGGAGCCGCAGTCCTTGCCGCGGGATAGGAGGTGAGTATCTGGATTTTACTGGGGGGTTTCAGGCAGGTGCTAACGGATTCTGCACCAGCGGAATCCGTTAGCACCAAGTCCAGGCTGTGGTTAACTTTTTGTTAACCACAGCCGGATGTTAATTAGCGTTAGGACTTTGTAATCCTAACGTTGATTAACACTTTGCGCTCCCCATGCTAAGCATAGGGAGCGCAAAAGTACAGTAACCTCGCGCTGAAAAGTGCAAGATACCAAACGCTAACGGGTTTCTTAACCTGTTAGCGTTTGGTTTTAATATACGGTGGTTACCAGGGCTAACGTTAATGTTCACTCGGGTGAGCGCTAACGCTAGCACCAACAATGTAATGTAGCCCTATAATGGCTCAGGTAAGTTTAGAATATCTCTGGATAAGTAAGTTAGCACCAACTATGGAATAGAGCCCCAAGTTTTGTGTCCTCCCTTCTCCCTTGATCCGAGCTGAGTCATTTGTTTTTGTTTATCTGACGATACAATGTTCCCATTCCAGGGAATATAGCAGGTTCAAATAGTGGACCATTAAGCCACCCACACCCTCCCATCAGGTTGCTCACAATCATTCCAGCTTTCTTCCATTTAATTATGCTAACATAATAACACACAGACACACATACGAACACACAGATACACATACTGACAAACGTGGTGACACAAAGACACACTTACAGGCACACATGCAATACACTAACAGACATACTGAAAACATATCAAAGGGGACCTCAAAGCACAATATCTCCTGGGAATAGTGCAGCCACTGGAGACAGAACATAGTCTGGGAAATAGTCAGAGTCCCTGGTGAATGATCGGTTCACCTTTCTGGGTATAACCATGACATTGTTGCTTGTGCTCCTCTGGCACAGAGGGAAGGCTCCTTGCTCCAGTGGCCCAAGGGAGCGAGATTAGTTAGATAAAGCTGATACTGATCACTGAAAAATGCTCTGATCGACTTCCGATACCAATCTTTACGATTGGTTTGGGCATCCCTAGTTTTAACATCTGTCAATCATTGTATTACATCCAATCTAGAAATAGTTTTTTTCTGTGCCTATCGATCTACCCATCTATCTCCTCATATGCTTATCTGTCTGTCCTTAGTGCATAGTTACCTTAACCTCAAGTAAATAAGTGGCTTTTTGCACTTCCTTTATGCAACACCTGTGAAGACCCATAACTCATACACTCTTCCCCTCTTCTCACCTTATATGTGGTAGAGGAAAGCAGGTAAAGGTCTAAGGGCCCTATTCCAATGTTGGTGCTAAATGTCAGGCGCTAATGGAAAACCTGCGCATCTGCCATTTTCCACTAGCGCCTGCCATTTAGCACCCATATTATGAAGGAGCCACTTTCTCAGCAGCTCCAGACCTAATACTTATTAGGTGTAAAATGATAAAATCAGTGGTGCTAAGCCATGGAGACTGTCACGGTCTGGTTCTGGGGTTTAACCAGGTAGAGGAAATATGGCCCAATATGCGGTTACTACCAACAGGATAGAGGGTGGAGGAGGGTGAGATGGAGGAGACTGACCAGATCTTGATGAATGACTGCAGGCTGGATACTAGAAGGATACTGAAGGTAACACGGTGGTAATCTTGGTGAACACAATAAGGGGTTTTCTGGATACAGGACACAGCAGAGCTAAACACGTCTCTCTGCTAGGAAGGGATAACAACACTGAAGCACAGAAGGGAAAGAGGGAGGGAACTTTGAGATGGGGAAAGGTGTGGTGTGTTAGCTGTGCATTAACTGTTAGAGAACCTGTGGTTCTAGTGCTGAGGAGAGGAAGCACTTTTCCTGTGCTGCCAAAGGTGCAGATCAGGAGGGAATGGTGCCAGCCTGGCCCTTCTTCCGGCGACAGCGACGTGGACCGTGACATATCCCACCCCCTAAAGTCGCACTCCGGGCGACTAAAGAGGCGTCAACGGTCTGGGGGTCTTCTTGGCAAATGACAGTCCCATCAGATGCTGGGGTACAATCTGGAGTCAAGGTGTCAGGGCAGCCATAAGCCTTGCAGGTCTCATCAGTCTCACAAGGTGAAAAACAACTACTTCAGGAAAAAACAAAGTCCACATCAGACGCACTAGGGCTCCTGGGGGCAACGGCGTGAGGTTCAGCCTCTGGGCAGAGGTTGGTCGGCAGAGGTTCTGGAAGGGAGACAGCGGAGAAAAACTAGATGCCAAAACAGGGGGACGACTTGATCCTGCGAGTGTGGTAATAGGAGACCGCACCTTAGCCATGAAGGAGTTCTTCCTGGGTACAAAAGAGTCACACGGGGGGGTAGCTGAGGTGACTGCCGGTGCGGAGATGGTGGCACCCAGGTATGCCCCACCTTGACTGGGTAGTCCTAGGCCGTACCACTCCGCTAATGAGGGCAGATGATCCTCATAGTCCACGGTCTCCCAGTCTGTCTCCAGAAAGTTATCAGACCTTGGGTATTCTTCCATCCAGGGTTCTGGGCTGGAGGCATCCATGACCGGGTCAGAAGGTGGCACATAGGTTGGGGCATGGTCAGTCTTGAAGTTCTCCAGAACTGCGGTTAGGTCACTGACCTGACTGGCCAGGGTGGAGACAATGGAGTGGACCACCGGAGAGCCTGCGGGATGCAGGGCAGCGACAACCGGAGAGCCTGCGGGATGCAGGGCAGCGACAACCGGAGAGCCTGCGGGATGCAGGGCAGCGACAACCGGAGAGCCTGCGGGATGCAGGGCAGCGACAACCGGAGAGCCTGCGGGACGCAGGGCAGCGACAACCGGAGAGCCTGCGGGACGCAGGGCAGCGACAACCGGAGAGCCTGCGGGACGCAGGGCAGCGACAACCGGAGAGCCTGCGGGACGCAGGGCAGCGACAACCGGAGAGCCTGCGGGACGCAGGGCAGCGACAACCGGAGAGCCTGCGGGACGCAGGGCAGCGACAACCGGAGAGCCTGCGGGACGCAGGGCAGCGACAACCGGAGAGCCTGCGGGACGCAGGGCAGCGACAACCGGAGAGCCTGCGGGACGCAGGGCAGCGACAACCGGAGAGCCTGCGGGACGCAGGGCAGCGACAACCGGAGAGCCTGCGGGACGCAGGGCAGCGACAACCGGAGAGCCTGCGGGACGCAGGGCAGCGACAACCGGAGAGCCTGCGGGACGCAGGGCAGCGACAACCGGAGAGCCTGCGGGACGCAGGGCAGCAACAACCGGAGAGCCTGCGGGGTTGGTGGCACCTCGAGTTGGTAATGCCTCAGCAGCATCCTCAGGAAGTGGAGAAGCAGCTTGGGTGGGTACAGGAGGTACGGCAGAGCCAAAGTTTGGCTGGGGTGGTAGCGATGGGAGTTGCCTCCAGATTCAAAAGCGGCATTAGGTCCATTTGTTCAGGCGACCTGGCTTCCAGGAAACTGGTGGGCCCCAACTCCATGGAGGAGACCGATCCTGCCTCTTCAAACACAGCATATTCCATATCCATGGGTTCTGCAGGTTGGTCAACATGAAGGGCAGGGGTTAGAGACACAGCAGGTCGTTTGCTGGACTCCGGCAATGGCTGCTTGAACTTGGTGAGGGAGGTCTTGGAGGGTCTTTTGGGGACAAGTCTCGGTGCGGGGGGCTTCCTTGGAGCTGGCTGGAGCACTTTAGCAGGCTTGGGTGCTTTGGCTCGTTTCGGCGAAGATACTGTAACCTTGGGTCGGGGTGCATCTCTGGCCATGGAGGTTGTTTCAGACCTTTGACCAGCGAATTGCTTCGTGGAGGGTCTCAATGGGCAGTCCATGAGCCAGTGGGAGAAATCTCCACAGTACAGGCACAGATTGTAGGTTTTCCTTCTGGTACGCTACTCAGCGGATAATGAAGCGTGTTTTTTCTCTCTTGCAGGAGTGGACACTTTAGTTGAGGTGCCCCACAGTCTCTGCAGTATATCACTGAGGAAATTAACCAGGTGTCTGACAGCTTCATGGAAACTTCTCTGGATCAATTCCACCACATAGTGTAGCACCGCGGGCTCATACATATTTGGGCTTCAGTGTATGTCACGGTCTGGTTCTGGGGTTTACCCAGGTAGAGGAAATATGGCCCAATATGCGGTTACTACCAACAGGATAGAGGGTGGAGGAGGGTGAGATGGAGGAGACTGACCAGATCTTGATGAATGACTGCAGGCTGGATACTAGAAGGATACTGAAGGTAACACGGTGGTAATCTTGGTGAACACAATAAGGGGTTTTCTGGATACAGGACACAGCAGAGCTAAACACGTCTCTCTGCTAGGAAGGGATAACAACACTGAAGCACAGAAGGGAAAGAGGGAGGGAACTTTATTTGAGATGGGGAAAGGTGTGGTGTGTTAGCTGTGCATTAACTGTTAGAGAACCTGTGGTTCTAGTGCTGAGGAGAGGAAGCACTTTTCCTGTGCTGCCAAGGTGCAGATCAGGAGGGAATGGTGCCAGCCTGGCCCTTCTTCCGGCGACGGCGACGTGGACCGTGACAGAGACATGACGCGAGCGCTACAAGAATGAGAGCTGGCCGGGCAGCGAAGTGATACTCAGAGGTACACTGGGAGCACTCCCACCTCTGCTGCAGAGTTCAATCACATAACAGCACAGTCTGTAAGACGTTATTCTTTTCAGAATAACCTCAGAAGCAGATGGACAATGGGCTCGTTGGTAAAACTTGTTCTCCACCTGCTCTGGCCACATTAGCATCTCGCATACAAAGTATAGGAGCTGCTAATGTACAGTACCCAAGCACAACATCCAAGACACAAGCTGCCGTTAAGAAAAAAAGAGCACAGTGCTTGAGCCGTTCTGGTGAATGGCTTGAGCGCTGTGCTTTGAGGCAACATCGGAATAGGGCCCTAGGTTGGTTATACCCCATGTGGCTGGAGGAAATCATAAAATGCCTGATCAAGTGATAATGTTTGTTACAAATGTCTGAATATCCGGGTTCCAAATGATTTCAGAATAGCTGGTATCAAAATCTTACAAGTTATGAAGAATAGTCGATATTAGAAGTTCAACTAAATTAACCTGCAGCAGTAATCAGGGTTTGAATGTACAAGACATTTATATGTCCCTAGCTTGATGGCATTGATGGTATAAGACATGCAGTTTAACAGCAAACTGCGACTTGCCTGAATGCCGGGTAGGGCTCTTCAAAGGAGAGCAAGCTGGCTTCAAATTCTATCCAACTATAGGAAAAGTTATAAACTGATGTAACAAATTTTCATCCTAGCAATTGCTTTGCAATGTAATTCTTTTTCCACTTGAATTATGAAACATAAGTTTGTTAATATATTTATTAAGATAACCCAAAAGAAACTTGCAATTTCAATCCAAGTATAGTGAAGTTTTTGTCAGTGTTCATGTTGTACACCAGGGGTGGGCAAACATTTTCTACGGAGGGCCACATTGAAAACGTTATTGTTATCGGGGGGCCGCATATAAACAATATTGCATTCTTATGATTCCTAGCCGTTAAAGCCAATAACATCCCCCCCCAATGAGAAAAAGTGTGCAGAGGGTATATTTGCCCCCAGCTCATATGGGTATATATTGCCCCCAGCTCCTATGGGTATATATTGCCCCCCAGCTCATATGGATATATATTGCCCCCAGCTCATATGGGTATATATTGCCCCCCAGCTCATATGGATATATATTGCCCCCCAGCTCATATGGATATATATTGCCCCCCAGCTCATATAGATATATATTGCCCCCAGCTCATATGGGTATATATAGCCCCAGCTCATATGGGTATATATTGCCCCCAGCTAATATGGATATATATTGCCCCAGCTCATATGTGTATATATTGCCCCCCAGCTCATATGGGTATATATTGCCCCCAGCTCATATGGGTATATATTGCCCCCCAGCTCATATGGATATATATTGCCCCCAGCTCATATGGGTATATATAGCCCCAGCTCATATGGGTATATATTGCCCCCAGCTCATATGGATATATATTGCCCCAGCTCATATGGGAATATATTGCCCCCCAGCTCATATGGGTATATATTGCCCCCAGCTCTCACCTCCTCTGTGGCCCCAGGCTCTGTGTACGCCGGCGTTCTTTTACTCCCGAGGCGAGCGGCCGCTGACATGCAGCTTTGCCGCTCGCCGGGGATGGGAAGCACCTGACCAGCCGTGTTCCCGCGATATCGCGCGCTGGTCAGGTGGTTCCCATCCCAAGCAAGAGGCCAAGCTGCAAGTCAGCGGCCGCTCGCCTCGGGAGTAGAAGAACGCCGCTGGTTGGCAGTCCGCATGTGGCCCGCGGGCCGTAGTTTGCCCACCCCTGTTGTACACCTTTCAGTCCATATAGTTTTCTTTATCAGGTTGACATTAATCTAGTTTTCCTCATTTTATGTTTCTCTTGTAACAGGGCTTTGTTGGAAGGAGAGAATCAAAAAGGCACAGTCATATGGACAGATCGCTCTGTGAAGCAAAGACCTGCAGGTGGAACACAATTAATATTAATGTAGATAAATGTTATGCACTTTGGAGTGAAGTACACACAAGCAACTTATACCCTAAATCAGGGCTCAAAATTTCAAGTCCCAAGCTACTAGCCAGACCATAAGGGTTACTCGCCACCAGTTGCCCCACCTACCCTGCCCTAAACTCCGCACCTAAACACGGCTTCTTAAATTATCTTATGAAATTAGACTGTTAAAGGTTTTATTCAGAATAAAGTTACAAAATAATAAATAACATTAATACCCAGGCATCAGACCCAGACAAGTAGTTTCATCCATTAAGACTCCTCTCCAACAGTTTGTAGGACCAAATTAATTTGGTGTTTATGCATCCAATATATCAAGTGGAACCTAATACTCCCATTATTCATATGCCAGGTTATCAATAGAAGTTAGAAGACCGCAAAGTCAGGTTTCCCCCTTGGATGCTTATATAGATAAATCCATTAATTTTCGTGTGCAATACTTCCATCCCCATTTTCTCTTTTTTTTGCTCCTTCTGTATCACCCATCTCTTTCTTTATAAATAGGATTTATTTTGCATAACCTCAAATGCCTACACCACCATTTCACCAATTATGGCCTCTAGCGGGAGTTGTAGTAGCGGCGCTGGTTCTGGCGTCACTTCCGGCGCACTGACAGCTTGGCAGCTTTTTACTTTCCCTTAGTTTACACCAGGGGTGGGGAACCTTTTTTCTGCAAGGGGCCCCCTTTAATACATTTCTCTCCCCACTTGAATTAATTTCTCCCTCCCTTTAATTTCTTTTGCTCAATTAATTTCTCTCTCCCCATTTATTTCATTTCTCTCCCCATTTATTTCATTTCTCTCTCCCCATTTAATTTCTCTCTCCCATTCATTTCTCTCTCCCCAGTCATCTCATCCTCTTCATACATCTCTCTCCATTTCATTTCTCTCCCAATTCTTCTTTCTTTCCATTTCATTTCTCCCCCCCAATTCATCTCTCCCCCAATTCTTCTTTCTTTCCATTTCATTTCTTCCCCAATTCATCTCTCCCCCCAATTCGTCTTTCATTTCTCCCCCAATTCATCTTTCTTTCCATTTCATTTCAACCCCCCAATTCATCTTTTATTTCTCCCCCACAATTCATATCTCAATTTCATTTCCCCCCCCCCCAATTCATCTCTTTCTCTCCATTTCACCCAGTGGCGTAGCGTGGGTTGTCAGCGCCCGGGGCCAGCCAAGAATTGTGCGCCCCCCCCCCAACCTGTGGACACGTTATCGATATTGCCGCAGCTCTCACATGGATATTGCCCCAGCTCACACATGGATATTGCCCCAGCTCACACATGAATATTGCCCCAGCTCACACATGAATATTGCCCCAGCTCACACATGAATATTGCCCCAGCTCACACATGAATATTGCCCCAGCTCACACATGAATATTGCCCCAGCCAGCTCTCACATGGATATTGCCCCAGCTCTCACATGGATATTGCCCCAGCTCTCCCATGGATATGCCGCAGCTCACACATGGATTTGTCCCAGCTCACACATGAATATTGCCCCAGCTCACACATGGATTTGCCCCAGCTCACACATGGATATTGCCCCAGCTCACACATGGATATTGCCCCAGCTCTCACATGGAAATTGCCCCAGCCAGCTCTCACATGGATATTGCCCCAGCCAGCTCTCACATGGATATTGCCCCAGCTCACACATGAATATTGCCCCAGCTCACACATGGATTTGCCCCAGCTCTCCCATGGATATTGCCCCAGCTCACACATGGATTTGCCCCATCTCACACATGGATTTGCCCCAGCTCACACATGGATTTGCCCCAGCTCACACATGGATATGCTCCAGCTCACACATGGATATTGCCCCAGCTCACACATGAATATTGCCCCTGCTCACACATGAATATTGCCCCAGCTCTCACATGGATATTGTCCCAGCCAGCTCTCACATGGATATTGTCCCAGCCAGCTCTCACATGGATATTGCCCCAGCCAGCTCTCACATGGATATTGCCCCAGCTCACACATGAATATTGCCCCAGCTCACACATGGATTTGCCCCAGCTCACACATGGATTTGCCCCAGCTCACACATGGATATGCCCCAGCTCACACATGGATTTGCCCCAGCTCATGGATTTGCCCCAGCTCATGGATATGCCCCAGCTCATGGATTTGCCCCAGCTCATGGATTTGCCCCAGTTCTCACATGGATATGCCCCAGCTCATGGATTTGCCCCCAGCTCATGGATTTGCCCCCAGCTCATGGATTTGCCCCAGCTCTCACATGGATTTGCCCCAGCTCATGGATATGCCCCAGCTCATGGATTTGCCCCAGCTCATGGATTTGCCCCCAGCTCATGGATTTGCCCCCAGCTCTCACCTGGATATTGCCCCAGCGGCAGCCAGCTCTCACATGGATACTTGCCCCAGCTCCGGATCCAGCAGGGGTTGAGGGGGCCCAGATGCCGGGCAGCGGGAGTGCCTGCCCAGTCCTGAACAGCGTGTGAGTCCATCCGTGTTGAAGGGGAGGTGGCTGCGTGCGTGCGCAGGTCACGCGGTCCGGCCAGTCAGGTGGTACAGAGACTCAGTACCACCTGATTAGCCGGACCACGTGACAGCCTGCACGCAGCCGCATCCCCTTCAACACGGATGGACTCACTGTTCAGGACCGGCAGGCACTCCTGCTGTCCGGCATCTGGGTCCCCTCAACCCGCGGGCCCTTGGGCGGCGCCCAAGGGCCGGGCGGGTCAGTCCGGGCCTCAAGTTTTAGGGGCGAAAATTTCTTTTGAAATTATGCGCCCCTAACAAAACTGCGCCCGGGGCCATGGCCCCCCCAGCCCCCCCACGCTACGCCACTGATTTCACCCCCTGCCGTTTATTTCACCCCCCCCCCTCCGCTTGTCCGACCTGGAGAGTAGTAGAATGAGGAGGTGGCGATTATCCTTCACGCTGTGCCCGGAAGATAAGGGGCCCAGCGTGAAGGAGAAAGATCCATTGTGCAGCCGGAAGGTCTTGTAAAGGTGCCGCAGGTGAGAGAATTTGCAACCCCCCCCCCTCCCAGGAAATGATTTGGGCTAAGTCCCATTTGCTGAAAGAAAAAAAAAAAAGCAGACTGGCTGGCCTGAAGAAAAAAAATACACGGCCGCCAGCTGAATACGCAGCGCAGGCAGCACTATAGAATTTATCATGCTGCCTGCGTGTGCAGTTTCACTCGCCAGCACTTACAGGGTTATTCAAAGAGATTCGAAAAGTCACCGCACGTTCGGTGATTTTTTGTTCTCTTCAATTCGGTTTGTTTTGCCGATCCCATTTCGGTGACCCTGCGGTGTATTCAGCAAACACCACAGGGTCCCCGAATTGCAGGGAAAAGCTGCCGCAAACCTGACGAAAACTAACCGCAAAACCCAGCGAATGCACGCCGAAAACCCGCAAAAACATCTGGATTAACCTGCCGAAAACCACAGAAAAACCCGAACAGGAGCCGATCGCAGCCTTAGACACAGCAGACGAGGCAGTGAATAAATTAGCATAACAGTTTGTATGAATGATTGAAAAGTGAAACGCTGTTTGCAAAGAAACTACTGAGCGAAAATGTCTGAAATTTACATATGAGGTCCAGGGAATGATAATAAAGAGGGCTGTTACAGAAAAAATAAGTAAACTTAAAAAAAAAAAATAAATAATAATCGGACTTTGAAAAAAAATAAAAAATTCAGAAAAATGCTTAAAATATCCTACAAAATCTATAAATAAAGAGACTCTTTACTGCAGAATTTTGTAATAAATGGTTTATTAGATATTGAATTAAAACGGGAATATTTTTAACATTGAAGCCTATGGGATTCTCCTGAATAAATTTGCCGAATTAAACCACCCAATGGCAAGGCATTTCGGGAACCTTTCACTGCTGGTTTGTGTTCTCTGAATAGCCGAAGCAGTGCTTTTTTATGGGGATTCACTGCCCTCGAACAGGCACCGAACAGGCACCGTATGTTCAGGCAATTCGCTAGGATTTGGCGAATTGCCTGCTCTCTGGATAGCCGAATGGCCAAGAAAGGTAACCGAATGCTGATTTTCAGCGTTCGGTTACCTTTCTCAAGCAATTCGGAGCTCTTTGAATAACCCTGTTAATTTCCACTCGCAAAACGCGAGCATGCGAGTGGGAATTTTGAGGGCTGCCCTAAATGGTACGGAGTTAGGGAAATCCAAGCAGGAGAAGGATTTTGGGAATAATTATAGACTTCAAACTAAGTAACAATGTGCAATGTCAAACAGCAGCCGCCAAGGCCAGCAATGTATTGGCATGCATTAAAAGGGAAATTCCCTCTCGGGATGAAAACATAATTTGGCCTCTGTATAAATCAATGGAAAGACCGCACCTTGAATATGCCGTGCAATTTTGGGCACCTGTCTTAAGAAAGGATATTATAGCACTAGAAAAAGTGCAGAGACGGGCGACTAAATTAATAAGGGAAATGGAAGGTTTAAGTTATGAGGAAAGACTAACAAGCTTAAACCTGTTTAGTTTAGCAAAACGTCGCCTTAGAGGGGATCTGATAACCTTATATAAATATATTCGGGGCCATTATAAACCATTGTCTGGAAACCTATTTATTAACAGGACTATACACAGAACACGAGGTTACCCATTTAGACTGGGGGAAAGGAAATTCAGCCTAAAGTATAGGAAGGATTATTTTACTGTGAGAACAATAAAGCTGTGGAATTCTCTGCCTGTTGAGGTGGTTGGGGCAGAGACTGTGCAGACTTTTAAAAACCGACTGGATGACTTCCTGCAGACACAGAATATTAAGGGTTATAATATTTAATATGTGGGTAAAAACTTCTTGACCCAAGGAGAAATCTGACTGCCATTCTGGGGTCAAGAAGGATTTTTTTCCCAGTGTGTTGCATATTGGTGAGCATTTCAGACTGGGTTTTTTGCCTTCTTTTGGATCAACAGCATTAGGTGATGTGGGAGAGGCTGAACCCGATGGATGCATGTCTTTTTTTAGCCTATATAACTATGTAACTATGTAACTAATATTCATATAATCCAAAAGCATCTTTCAATAGTATGACATGTAACATTAACCCCATAGTGACCAGGCAGTTTTACCATTGTCTGTCCGAAAGTACCCACTGCTGTTTTAACATTTCTGCGCTGTTTGTGTTTAGCTCTAATTTTCCTCTTACTCGTTTTGGAACCCACACATATTACATACAGTTTTTCTCGCCATTTAATGGACTTTCTAATGATACCATTATTTACATCATATTGTATAATTTACTTTAAAAAAGATTATGAATACATATATATCATAATAGAGCCTACTGCAACAGCAACGACATTGCTGACCAGATCCATTACTATGGTGTATGGGGCCAAGAGAACACATGTGCTGCATTCCTTTCAATTGCCTGTTAATTTTTGCAGAGGACTTGTTTTTTGTGTTTCTTTGGAGTTAGCACCAGGGTTGAGCAATAGGTAGAATTTTGTGTTTAGTGTCGCTTCAGAAACTAGCGCAGGCACCAAATAATCTATTAGTTACAAAAGCACTAGATATCTCTAGCGCTGCCCATGTTAAGTATAGAAAGTCAATAGCTACAGCCAATATATAACCAACCAGTCAGTGTGGATCCACTCCTCAAATCCTCCATACAAAAAAAGTAGCAATATGCTGACTCCTCGGTATTAATGCATAAAAGTTAGGTTTATTTCCTCAGTGGAGCAAAAAGACGTTTTGACCCGTGTGGGTCTTTAACAAGTCTGAATTCTCAAACACGCTACATTACAGATATAGTGTCTTCAATTAGTGACATCACAAGTGATAAATGAGTGCAACATCATCCAATTAAGTCAAACTCTTGACTGAAATGTTTTTTCCCATGTGTCCTCGTCTGACCGCACCTGTTCACTACCAGTAAATACAATTTGTGTGTGCAATGCTGTGACTGTCTTCGTGCTTTTCAAAGTCAAACACAGGGCCCTGGGTGTTTGGAGGTGATTTGTGAGTATAGAGGGTGTGTGAAGTGCATTTTTCCTGCGTTTTGGAAGGGGTTACCCGGGGGGGGGTTATTATGCTATCTATATTTGTCATATTGCTGGTGTTAACTTGCTAGTATTCTCAACATGTAATTTGTCACGTTTCCACCGGTTCCAGCCATGCCCCCTGGTGGTGAGAGCGATCCAGGCCAGCTCTTCCCTATCTGGGCTTAGCCATTCTGCCCTGTGCCGCTCCTGGATTCCCTGTAGCTGTTCAGGCCTGGGATCACATGTCCGAATTGCTCAGTCCTGTTCAATATATATATTGCCAGCAGTGCAGCAGCTCCCTGCTCTTGCATGGGTTCATGTTCCTGAGGGGCCCTAGTTGTCTTGTTCTTGAGTTACTGCTTCCTGCATTTGTGTCTTGGATTTCTGTGTATGACTTAGGTCTGGTATTTGACTATTCTCTTGTGTTATCCCTGTACTCTGTATTGATATTCTGGTTCCTGATTCTTGGCTTGTCTGACATACACTCCTGACTCTTCATCCTTTGGCTCTGACTTTTCTATTATTTGTTCTTTGCATTGCAGCAGCATATTATTTCAATAGCAGAAAGGCCAGTGCAAGGTCTTCATCCCAGTTCAGTGTTCCCTGTGTTGCTGCTGGGTGTGAGTGTATTGTCTTGCTGTATCTTGTTTAGCCCTTCCTGTTCGTCTGTCTCTGTGTTATTTCTTGTCAGGTTTCCTTTCCTAAATAGAGGCCATTGCAAGGACCTTACCCCAGAGTTAGGGATCCCTTTAGAGTTCTGTGTTCTCCTGCCTTTCCTGTTCTAGTTGTTCATATTATCTTGCATCTGTGTGCTGTGGTCTGTGTCTATGCAGCCAACGGCTAACCTGCCTAAAGGGCTACACATCCAGTATAGAGGGCCCACCTTGGCTCACGCCGGGTGCCCCGTGACATCATTTCAATCATCTATTTTTTTAAAAAATTTTTAGAACTCCATGGTGGCACATGTGTGTCTGTGACCCTTTATCGGTTGCCCCCCAATTCAGAATGGATTGAAGTGTGCATTGAGCATTGTAGTTAATATATCTTGTGCTCTCTTCACGGGTAAACCACCACTGCACCCTGTGACACTTGTGCGCCCCCAGTCCTTCCTCGACCTCTTGTGGGACGAAAACTTCATCCCCTTTGTGGAGCCTGTGGCACGGCCTGTACCCCAACTATCCCCAAGGCACTCACCACAGACATTCATGTCCCTGCATGCGCCAAGCAGCCTTTCACTCTAAACACCTTCTGCCCCTGCCATTGCACCAACGCCATGTGACACAACTCCCTCATCTGCTCCACCAGTGGTATAGCTCCTCCCACACCTGCCCCACCTTCACCATTGTACCACCGGTGCAGACGGCCAGCATCCTGCCATGTTCCACAACCTGATCCACAGCCTGACCCCTAGCCTGCCCCCAGTTCTGACCCATTGATGAAGAGTCCCTCTAACAGCTAATAGCACCTATTGACTACCTGAGGGACTACCATGTCAATGTGAGGTACTATATCCTCCAGGGATTTACACTGCTGGGGGAAAGGCTGTACTCTCTGGAGCATTAGGTGGGGCAAGTCAGGAGGGAGATCCAGAGTGGCTTCTGAAACATCAGCACCCAGATGTGCCTGAATAGGGGGATCTGACATTGGTCCTGACACACAAACATCATGGAGGTACTGTTGGAGCAGCAGCATGCCAGCCTTGTCATTCCCATGCTGCCCACACGACCACCGATGCCAATGCAGCCACCCCCCAGAGATTGTTGTCCCAATGCTAAGACGGAGGGGATGGTCTGCGTCACTTCTTGACCCTCCAGCTGCTTCTGTCCAGCCCATTGCCTATGCATCTGCCTATGCCCCACTCACCTTGTAGGTTACCTCTGCCACCTCCTCCAGAGGGCGTACCCGTCTCGGATCCAACAAGCGTAGGTAATTTTTTTACATTTTTTTTCTAGTTTATATGGTTAATGGCAGTTATTTTCAGGTTTTTCCATATGGGTAATTTTTCACTTGAATATTGCTGCATTGTGTTTTATGAATAATATGACCATGTACAAAACACTGACCTTACGGAGTGGGAAATGAGAAGGTAACGGCGGAGGTATTGCTCATTTTATACGTGACAAATGGACAATGCCATTGCTTTGGAACAATAAATAAAAATTATTTTATTATGTTTGTGTTCTTTTATTTTTTTACACAACATTTTACATGGTCATGTTTGGTATCATTAGAAAATCCAGACTCTGGCCTGTCCAGTGACACAAAACTTGACTTTGTTGGGTGTAAAGAATTGAAATACAGGGGTCCAAAATACCTCTGCTCTCTTTGCAGCAGTGAAGCAGCTTGGGCAGTATTACAAAGTTAGTGCTAACTTAACCAGAGCTGTTGTAAAATATAGGGCATCATTACAGTCATTGCGCTAAAACAGGAACGCGAAGGAGAAAAACCTGAGCCTGCAGGTTTCTCTTTTGTGTCCCCATTTTAGTGTGATATTACGATGCAGGCGCTAGAAAAGCTGCCTGCATCGTAATCGGATACTAAGCCCCTGGATGCGCGCAGCAGTGCTAAGCGCCGCCGCGAGCATCCACTCGATGAAGTCCATAGGACTCCATTGAGGCAGACGCTGCCGGTCACATGACCTGTCTGTTCTCGCCTCGTAGAATCTGTCAGCACCAACAGAAAATACCCCCCAAATTGATCAGATACTCACCTCCTATCCCGCGGCGAGGACTGCCTCCACTGTCTGCCGGGAGCGACTGGGGGAAAAAGGTCTAAACTTTGTGGATCACTATGCCGACCTGTCAAATCTTGCTACGTGAGATCCGGCAGGTCATGTGACCGGCAGAGCAGGAACTCAATGGAATCCTATGGACTCCATCGAGTGGATGCTCACAGCGGGGCCTAGCGCTGCCGTGCGCATCCCGCGGTTAGCGCAGGCTTACGATGCAGGCAGCTTTTTAGCACCTGCATCGTAATATCACGCTAAAACGGGGACGCAAAGGAGAAACCTGCAGGTGCAGGCTTTTCTCCCTAGTGTCTCCGTTTAAGTGCATAGAACGTAATAGGGCCCAATGGAGTTGCTAAGTTTACAACAACTCTGGCTAAGTTAGTACCAGCTTTGTAAAACTGCCCTCTAATGGCTCTGGTAAGTTTACAACAGCTCTGGTTAAGTTAGCACCAGCTTTGTAATACCGGCACTTCTGCTAAACTACACAAATCGTGCTAAAACGGGGACACAAAGGAGAAAAACCTGCGCCTGCAGGTTTCTCCTTTCCGCCCCCATTTTACCACGATATTACAATGCAGGCGCTTAAAAAGCAGCCTGCATTGTTACCGGGCGCTCGATGGAGTCCATAGGACTCTATTGAAGCAGACAGCGCTGGTCACACCTGCCGAATCTCGCCTTGCCCCCAGACTCTCCCTGCTCCCACCGGACAGAGGAGGCGGATGGAGCCACGGTCCTCGCCGCGGGACAGGAGGTAAGTATCTTGATTTTTTGGGGGGTTTTTGGCTGGTAAATTGTTGGAAAGGACAGACTCTGACCTTTCCAAAGAAACCTCAATTGGCCTTGTTCGGTGTAAAAATCTGAGAGGCAGGGTTCCAAAGGTTCCCCTGCGCCTGTCACGGTGGCCCCCGCACCCCCCCGGCGCCTGGCAGCGGCTTCCTCGCTGCTCGCTGACCAGGCGCCGAGTGATATCGCGGTAGGGTTCCGCACACGTGGGACGCCGGGGGGCGGGGCTAGGCGTGATGACGCGGACCCGCCGAGTTTAAAACCCAGCTTCACTATTCACCGGTGCCCTGACGTGGTAGTTACTTCCCGCAGAGCTCTTGTATATTTTTGCAATACTAACTATTCTGTGTATGACCCTTGGCATTGGCAACGAACCATTCTGTGTATGACCCCTGGCATTGGCAAACGAACCATTCTGTGTATGACCCTTGGCATTGGCAACGAACCATTCTGTGTATGACCCTTGGCATTGGCAAACGAACCATTCTGTGTATGACCCTTGGCATTGGCAAACGAACCATTCTGTGTATGACCCTTGGCATTGGCAAACGAACCATTCTGTGTATGACCCTTGGCATTGGCAAACGAACCATTCTGTGTATGACCCCTGGCATTGGCGAACGAACCACTCTGTGTATGATCCTTGGCATTGGTGAACGAACCATTCTGTGCATAACCCCTGGTATTGGCATTAACTCTTCTAATTCTGGTATTGAGGTCAGTCTGTGTGGCACCCTAAGCACACATCAGACTACCCCTTGTATTGTTAGGGTCTTGGGAAGAGCTAATTATTCTAAGGTCTTGTGTATCGTTCTAGTGTCATTTTTTGTGGATACACTATCTTGTCGTATTCTGTGTCTGTCTAGTCGTGCCGACCAATCTAAGGATCGGAAGGGTAGAGAGTGTCCTGCGTATAGGGACCACTAGTCAGATAAGCAGAGGGATCCGTGACATTACGTCAGGGCCAATGGATCCCGCAGACCTCTCTAATCAGTTGACACGTATTGCAGCCAGACAAGAAGAGCAGGACCATAGGATGGACCAGATTGCTCTTGCCCTGCAAACCCTGTTAAATCGATCCAGTTCTGGAATTGCAAGCCCTCCAGACCCAGTAGTGCCTAGGGTCAGTCCGGCCTCTCCCGAGGGATGTAGGCTCAGTATGAAGGCACCCGTACGCTATGATGGAACACCAAACTTATGCCGGGGCTTTCTGACCCAACTCGAGATCTTGTTCGAGAACAATCCAGGGTCCTGTATGTCTGACAAAGCCAAAGTAGGCTATCTGATTAATCATTTAACCGAAAAAGCTTTATTATGGGCCACGCCCTTGTGGGAGAATAAGAAACCCATCATCTATGACTATGAGGCTTTTACCTCTGAGTTAAAGCGTACCTTTGACCCCTCTAGAAGGGCTACCAATGCGGGTAGGTCCTTGTTTCACATCAAACAGGGTAATAGGAGGGTCTCCGACTATGCCATAGAGTTTAAGACTTTGACTTCTGAGGTGCTCTGGCCGAACGACGTTTTAACCCTAGCCTTTACCGAAGGCCTGAACGAGGCTTTTATGTTTGAGTTGGCTCCCTTAAAATTACCAGAACATCTGGATCATTTGGTTGATTTTTGCATTGCCATGGACGATCAAATCAGGGAAAGGAGACACCCCAGAGATAGACCCAGAAGGGTCCTGCCTCCTTTACCCTTAGTACCCAGACACACCACTACGTCAGGTAACCCGGAGACCGCAAAGACTGATGTACCGGCCGTTGAACCCATGCAGATAGGAAAAACGGGTATTTCAGAGGCAGAAAGAGCTCACAGAAGAGAAAGGGGGCTCTGCTTTTATTGCGCCGGGGCAGATCATTTCCGCCTTCAATGTCCTCAGAGACCCAGGGGTAGCAGGGGTGAGAATGGCAAATCAGGTCAAAGAACAGCTAATACCCAGGTTATCGGTTCTCTGTATGCCTCCTTTGTGGATAATGAAAAAAAAAAACCCGGATTCTGGTACCCATCTCCCTCACCTGGGAGGGGGTTCACCTCGAGACTGAGGCATTCCTAGACTCTGGGCCTCAGGTAATTTTATGGACAGATGTTTTGCCGCCAAAAACCTCTTACCTCTGGTTCTAAAGGAGAGGCCTCTAATGGTGGAGGCCATAGACGGAAAACCCCTGTCATGTCCCCATATCACTCACGACACTATTGATGTATGCATGAATACAGGAATTCTGCACCGTGAAACCATACGATTCCAGATTATCGACTCTCCCTCATGTCCTGTCGTTCTTGGGTTCCATGGTTAACAGAGCATAACCCGGTGATTGATTGGGTCCAGCGAGACATAAAATGTTGGGGTCCTAGTTGCCAGTCAAAGTGCCTGGGCAGGGTAAATGTGATTGGTAGCCTCAATATTGCCACAGCACCTCCTTTGTCCACCGAAGTCCCTGAATGTTATATGGCGGTAAAGGAGGTGTTCTCTAAAACCAGGACTGAGGTCCTACCACCGCATCGTCCATATGACTGTGCTATAGAGTTACTCCCTGGTACTATGCCTCCTAGAGGACACGTATACCCTTTGTCACAAAAGGAAAACGACATTATGGAGGAGTATATAAGGGAGAATCTAGAGCGAGGATTTATCAGACGATCCTCCTCTCCAGCAGGAGCAGGTTTCTTTTTCGTCTCCAAAAAAGAGGGTGACCTGCGACCTTGCATCGATTATAGAGGTTTGAATAGGATTACCATAAGAAATGCATATCCCATACCTCTTATAACAGAATTATTCGACCGACTAAAAGGGGCCCGTATATACACGAAGCTCGATTTACGCGGAGCCTACAACCTAGTAAGGGTTAAGAAGGGGCATGAATGGAAAACGGCTTTTAATACACGTAGCGGGCATTATGAATACCTGGTGATGCCCTTTGGTTTATGCAATGCGCCAGCCGTTTTTCAGGACCTCATAAACGACACCCTAAGGGACTTTCTGCAAGCGTTCGTCATAGTATATCTGGATGACATCCTGATATACTCTCCTGATAAGGACACTCATCACGCCCATGTGCAACAAGTGTTGGAGAGATTATTGAGGGCTGGGTTATATTGTAAGCTAGAGAAATGCTTATTCGACATAGAAACAGTGCACTTCCTTGGGTATATAATAACCCCTGAGGGTTTTCAAATGGATCCTAAAAAACTCTCAGCGATTCTTGACTGGCCTCTACCCCAAGGGCTTAAAGCCATCCAGAGGTTTCTGGGGTTTACTAATTACTACCGGAGGTTCATTAAAGACTTTTCGGCCTTGGTAGCCCCCCTCACGGCTATGACAAAGAAAGGGGTGGGAAATCAGAAATGGACACCCCAGGCCAGTCAAGCCTTTGAGGCACTTAAACAGGCATTCACAACTGCCCCTGTTCTCCGACATCCAGATCCGGCTCTGCCTTTCCAGGTTGAAGTTGACGCCTCCGAGCTAGGTCTTGGTGCAGTCTTGTCCCAAAGGGAGGCACCCGACAAACCCTTGCATCCATGCGGCTTCTATTCCCGAAAGTTGTCCCCGGCAGAGAGAAACTATGATATCGGAAATAGAGAGTTGTTAGCAGTTATCGCAGCCTTGGCGGAGTGGAGATACTTATTGGAGGGTTCTAGGGACCCCATTGTTATCATAACCGATCATAAGAATCTTACGTACATTGGAGACGCTAAACGGTTAAATGCCAGACAAGCGAGATGGTCATTGTTTCTTTCAAGCTTTAATTTCGTCCTCACATATAGACCTGGGTCAAGAAACATTAAAGCAGACGCATTGTCGAGACAGTACGAATCCTACGAACATAACATCCAAGATCAGCATCCCATTGTACCCCAGGAAAGGATTATAGCCTTTACCACGATTAGTGTCTCATCTCCTCTGATGATAAGATTGCAGACCGCCCAGGGTACAGCTCCTGGGGGAGACCTCCTGCGAAACTCTTTGTACCTGAGAACGAGAGAGAAGAAGTACTAAAACTTTATCATGATAACAAAACCTCTGGGCATATGGGGATCACCAAAACAGTGTCTAGTATACGTAAACTCCTCTGGTGGCCCACGGTGCGCCGTGATGTTAAAGATTACATAACCGTGTGCGAGGTGTGCACAAGACATAAAAGTCCCAAAACAGCACCCATTGGTTTACTCCAGCCTCTGCCAATCCCCGAACGACCATGGTCGCATTTAGCTATGGATTTTATAGTAGAGTTACCCGAGTCCAGAGGGAATACTGTAATACTCACGGTCATAGATCGATTCTCCAAAATGGGTCACTATGTTCCTCTTCGGAAACTACCTTCGGCAGCCGAACTGGTGCCCATTTTCATTACCAATGTGGTCCGCATACACGGTATTCCTCTTGGGATTGTCTCTGATAGGGGGACCCAATTTGTCTCCAGATTCTGGAAAGGTTTTGCAAGAATGTGGGGATAGACCTATCCTTCTCTTCGGCCTATCACCCCCAGACCAACGGAGCAGCAGAACGAGCCAATCAGAATATAGAGAAATATCTCAGGTGCTTTGTCTCCGAACGACAAGATAACTGGTCAGACCTGATACCTTGGGCAGAGTATGCCTTGAACAGTGCAGTGAGCGAAGCCACAGGACATTCCCCTTTCTTCACTGTTTACGGTTTTGATCCTCCCGTGCTCCCCGCTACGTTTCCTGATACCGCGATTCCTGCTCTGGATAAGCATTTGGCGTCATTGAAAGAAACTTGGGGAAGGGTTAAACGGGCACTGGAGGATAGCAGTGTTGTCCAGAAGATCAAGGCCGACAGACACAGGAGGCCGGCACCCGTGTATCAAGTCGGGGACAGGGTTTGGCTTTCTTCACGGAACATCAAGCTCTTAGTACCCTCTATGAAACTGGCACCCAGATACATAGGTCCCTATAAGATTCTGCGGCGAATCAATCCGGTCTCCTATGCTTTGGCACTGCCCCCCCATATCAGGATACACAATGTGTTCCACGTGAGCCTTTTGAAACCACTCTTGTGTAATCGGTACACCAGGGCCCGTGTCCCCCCTCCTCCTGTCTCTGTGGAGGGCGAGGAGGAGTTTGAAGTTGAGGCCATCCTGGACGCCAGGATTTCTAGGGGGGTCCTTCAGTACTTGGTTGACTGGTGGGCTACGGTCCAGAGGATCGCTCTTGGCTCCCGGCTACTGAGGTCCATGCTCCTCAGTTGGTGAGGGCTTTCTATTTGGCTCATCCCCGTGCTCCTGGGGGTCGTCCAGTGGCCGCCCGTTGAGGGGGGGTTCTGTCACGGTGGCCCCCGCACCCCCCCGGCGCCTGGCAGCGGCTTCCTCGCTGCTCGCTGACCAGGCGCCGAGTGATATCGCGGTAGGGTTCCGCACACGTGGGACGCCGGGGGGCGGGGCTAGGCGTGATGACGCGGACCCGCCGAGTTTAAAACCCAGCTTCACTATTCACCGGTGCCCTGACGTGGTAGTTACTTCCCGCAGAGCTCTTGTATATTTTTGCAATACTAACTATTCTGTGTATGACCCTTGGCATTGGCAACGAACCATTCTGTGTATGACCCCTGGCATTGGCAAACGAACCATTCTGTGTATGACCCTTGGCATTGGCAACGAACCATTCTGTGTATGACCCTTGGCATTGGCAAACGAACCATTCTGTGTATGACCCTTGGCATTGGCAAACAAACCATTCTGTGTATGACCCTTGGCATTGGCAAATGAACCATTCTGTGTATGACCCCTGGCATTGGCGAACGAACCACTCTGTGTATGATCCTTGGCATTGGTGAACGAACCATTCTGTGCATAACCCCTGGTATTGGCATTAACTCTTCTAATTCTGGTATTGAGGTCAGTCTGTGTGGCACCCTAAGCACACATCAGACTACCCCTTGTATTGTTAGGGTCTTGGGAAGAGCTAATTATTCTAAGGTCTTGTGTATCGTTCTAGTGTCATTTTTTGTGGATACACTATCTTGTCGTATTCTGTGTCTGTCTAGTCGTGCCGACCAATCTAAGGATCGGAAGGGTAGAGAGTGTCCTGCGTATAGGGACCACTAGTCAGATAAGCAGAGGGATCCGTGACAGCGCCCCTCGAGGCAGTGCACCAGTTTCGATTTTTGATGGAACAATGCGTAATAATGCATTATGCCATCACCTCCACACTTGCTGGCATTGTGGGAAATAAGAAGTTGAGTTAGTGCAGCATCAGTGTTCACTTTATAATTGAAAAGTTGTTAATAGTGCTGCATTATAATAATAAATAAAAAACAACACATTTTTTTTTCTTTCTTCAACGAAAACTGTCATGCCCTGGCCTTTTTCAATGATATCAAGCATGGCCCTGTATCTTGTATGGTTCAGAAGATATGGTTGTCCTCTATTGGGATTTTCCTTTCCGGCCGAGGAGGTCTCTTTCTGATGTCATCGCGGCCATGTGCAATGATGTCAGTGGGCGGGGGGAGATTCCAAGGCGTGGTCTGACTTCCTGGAAGTTAGATCACTGTGGTCTCCCCCCGAGGCTGCAGGAAACCCATGATTTGTGGCGGACGCCCATGATGTCCCTCACAGGTCTTTCGCAGTCAAGCGGTTATTTCTGGTTCCTAATGTTATATTGAATGTGTTTCTGAATACAGACATATCTATGTACCATATAGTTTTTTACCACCTGCTCCAATGCCTCTTACATTTTTTGTTGTCCTATTTTTGGGATAGTCCTCTTGAGGTTTGCCTTTAACATATTTTACTTTGTACGACTGTGTTCCTATTCATGTTTGCTAATAAGTCTGTCACACATCTGTATAACATGTTAGGAGAAAAATTAGACAATCTTAAAGTATTCTTACACATCAAATACTGCTGTATGCCACATCATACTCAAATGTTCAATAAGTCCCATTATGACATGACCAATACAACATACACGTTGTATAGTGCATTTATATCTGCTATTATGTCTGGCATATATTGACCTTCAATTTATGTGTGGATTCACCCACATTGTGAGACCTAATACTTTTCTGTGGTAGCGCCATTATCCATCCTTGTGGATTCCAGCTTGATACACAGAGTTACAAGTATTTATAAAGTGCCAACAAGTTCCGTAGCGCTGTACAATGGGTGAGACAGAACAACAAAAATACATACAAGTTCAATAAACAGAACAGTAGGAGAGAGGACCCTGCTCGAAAGCTTACAATCTAAGAGGAAAGGGGTGATACGCTAGGTGAGGGTAAATAGCTGGGTATGGGAAGTAGCAGGTGCATGTGGGCTTTGCAGGAAGATGGGGCAAGAAATGCACAGTGGGCGATTATAAAGTGAGTCGATAGGCTTCTCTGAAGTAATGTGTTTTCAGTGACTTATTGAAGGACTGGAGAGACGGGGAGAGTCTATTTTTGCAGGGTAGGGAGTTCCATAAAAAGAGACCAACTCGGTGGAAGTGCTGAAGGCGAGAGTTGGAGGTTCAAGTACTGGGAGAAGATAATTCAGATCATTGGCAGAGCGAAGTGGTTGGGGTGGGATGTACCTGCTAATAAGGGAGGAGATATAGGCATGGGCATGGTTATGGAGAACTTTGTATGTGAGGACTATTAAATTGAATTGCATGCTAAAGTAAACAGAGAGCCACTGTAGAGACTGACAAAGGGGCGAGGTGTATGAGCCTGGCACAGGCGTTCATTACAGACTGCAGAGGGAGAATACAGGATCTCTTAAGGTCAGTGAGAAGGGGATTACAGTAGTTAAGGCGGGAGATAATAGAAACTTGAATGAGCAATTTAGAAGAGTCTAGATTAAGAAATGGGTGGACGCGTGCAATGTTTTTCAGGTGGAAGAAGTAAGATTTGATTAGTGACTGAATGTGAGGAGTGAAGGAAAGATCAGAGTCTAAGAGGACACCAAGGCAATGAGGCTTTGAGGTAGAAGTAATGGTAGCACCATTCACCTGAAGGCAAATGGGCGCAGGGCTGTCAATTTAAGAGGGAGTAAAGACTAGAAGTTTGGTTTTGGAGAGGTTTAGCTTTAGGAAATGGGAAGTCATCAAGTCGATAGTAAGGCAGTAACACAGTTCAACACAGGAGGAGTCAAATCAGGAGAGGAGAGGTAGATTTGGGCGGGGGGGGGCGAGAGAAACACTCTGAATCCACACCTTCGTTTTCATAGTAGTGTTGATTTTACACTGAAAAACTAACCATAAATTTAACCTTAAAATAGCCCTAAAGGCAACCTTATCCATACAAGTTCTGGACACCAGGTCTATTTTTAGGGTTGGGGTCAGTAACATGGGTTAATTAAACAGAAACTACTTGTTTTTTCTGGGCTTATTTTTAATCCAATTAAAAGGGTCACTTATTGGAATCTGACTCCGGCCAAATCCATTCAGTTGCATCTCCCAATAATCTGACAATTTCAGAACATGTAGATATTAGGACCTTGTTGGGATTATTATCTCTGCACGTGACAATATGCTGAGATTTATATTCAATAAGAAACTTATACGAGACACAAATATCAATCGTTTATATTTCCTAGAAATTCTCCTAAATTCTTTTAATTGTCTGTGTTTTGCTTTGGAGAATATACTAATCAATAATCAGATAAAAAATATATATATATTTATTACGTATACAAAAAAGTTTCAAATCTCATATCATAAACAAAAATTTATAAACCACAAAATCCATCAGCACATAGAAACTAGCTTCACAATATATGTATCCTGTGTTAGTAACTGCATATATGATGAATATCATTTACCTTATCAGTTAGTAACTATACACAAATGGTTAATAAACATTTCTGCTTAACGAAACATGTATTTCCCAGCAAACCAATGTTTAGCAAGCTAGATCTTGTAGAGATATATGTATCTCTCTATGCTACGTGGATCAACAAAAGATGAGCTATCACTTATTCTATTTTTAGAATGATAAGTAATAAAAACTTATTTAGTGAATCCTCCCCTAATATCGAGAATTAAACTTCTAATCTTCTGTTTTTTATATTGTAGTTATATAATTCCTTGCTTATTAATTTCAATCACAGTAATTTCCAAATTCAATATATATATATTTGTATATCATCTTTGCAACAGTGTCTTTAGGATAAATCCTTATATCCGATTCTTCTTCATATCTCTATCTGCAGAATAGAAATATTTTCGATTCTGGATCTAACAATATCTGAGAACACAAATACAGTTGTGTTCAAAATTATTCAACCCCCACTGAAATTGAGTGTTTTGGACAGTTTGACATTGATTTTGATCATTCAGTCATCTTGCTTACAATTAAATCAAAGAGGCACGTGTAGGTCAGACAAATATAACATAACATTTATAATGAAATAACCACAAATGTCTTTTCTGTGCTCACATCATTATCAGTTTTATTCAACCCCCAAGTGACATTCAATCTTAGTACTTAGTACAACATCCTTTTACAGTTATAACAGCTTTTAAACGTGAAGCATAGCTTGACAAAGTGTCTTGCAGCGATCTACGGGTATCTTCGCCCATTTGTCATGGGCAAAAGCCTCCAGTTCAGTCACATTCTTAGGCTTGCGCACTGCAACTCCTTTCTTTAAGTCCCACCAGAGGTTCCTTCTCAATCGGATTTAAGTCAGGTGACTGCGATGGCCACTCCAAAATGTTCCAGCTTTTAATCTGCAACCATGCTCTAGTGGACTTGGAGGTATGCTTGGGATCATTGTCCTGTAGAAAGGTCCAACGTCTCCCAAGTCTCAGGTTTGTGATGGACTGCACACATTGTCATCCAATATCTCCTGGTACTGAAGAGAATTCATGGTACCTTGCACACGCTGAAGGTTCCCTGTACCTGCAGAAGCAAAACAGCCCCAAAGCATGATTGACCCCCTGCCATGCTTCACAGTAGGCAAGGTGTTCTTTTCTTTATAGGCCTTGTTCTTCCTCCTCCAAACATAGCGTTGATCCATGGGCCCAAACAGTTCTAATTTTGTTTCATCAGTCCACAGAACACTATCCCAAAACTTTTGTGGTTTGTCCACATGACTTTTGGCATACTGCAGTTGACTATTCTTATTCTTTGGAGACAGCAAGGGGGTGCGCCTGGGAGTTCTGGCATGGAAGCCTTCATTACGCAGTGTGCGCCATATTGTCTGAGCTGAAACTTCAGTACCCACATCTGACAAATCTTTTCTCAGTTCCTCAGCAGTCACACAGGGACTTTTCTCCACTCTACGCTTCAGGTAGCGCACAGCAGTCGAAGTCAGCATCTTTTTCTCTGCTACGACCAGGTAGCGTTTCAACAGTGCCCTTTGCCTTGAATTTGCGAATGATGCTTCCTATGGTCTCTCTTGGTATGTTTAACATCTTTGCAATCTTCTTATAGCCATTGCCCTTCCTGTGAACAGTAATCACCTCTTCTCTTGTCTTCCTGGACCATTCTCTTGACTTCACCATGTTTGTAACCACACCAGTAAATGTCTAGAAGGAGCTGAGTATCACAGTCATTTTAAAGCTGCCTAATTGGTGCTGATTATGCTTTATTGCTGCTCCGTGACATCCACAGGTGTTTTTAATACCTGATTGAAAACACTTGAATGAACCTCTGTTCTTCAGAGTGGTAGTCTTTAAAGGGGTTGAATAATTGTGTCAATGAAGAATTCACAAAAGAAACATTTACTACTGTATTACAAAACCAATTGATGTCATTTTAGTTGCATATGGTTCTTTAAAAAGTCCTTGTAGGATTTCATTCTGAATACAATTACAAATGTACACTAAATTCCCTAAAACCCTTTACAGCATTGGGGGTTGAATAATTTTGAACACAACTGTATATATAATTTATTAACCTTAAATTTGCTCTCTCATACATTACCTGTCCAAGAGTTACAGCGGCAATATTCTTTGATTGTTTTGGAATATGTGAAAATTATCAATGTCAGATAATCAATGCATGTGAGTTAGAGATTTGATGTGAAATCTTGAGTGCATTGTGTCCTGGGATGGTCTGCTAGCGATGGTCTGCTTGCGTTAATGCCTTGTAACGAACAGTGCGGCTCCAATTATAGTCAATTTGACGTCACTGACAATCTATTCTCTATATTAAATATAATATTTACTATCCTCAAGAGGGCAGTGTTGCACTTCAGATTAATTCCACCATTTAATTTTTATATCTCTTATCTCAGGTCAAAGGTCAATCTGTCTTAACAAAGACCCTCTATTTTCAGTTGTAGACACTGAGTCTTTCCTGTCCAAAATTTGATTAATAATCTCCACTTCTCTCATAATTTTTACTAAGTAAATTCCTTTCTCTGGCACTTAGCTCGGCATTATATCAAATAAAGACATTTTAAGGTTCCCTCATGTGTGGCATTTAAAAAAAAAACAGTTTTTAACGTTTCACCTAGCCGTGAACTATTTTAAAAAAATCTCTGTTCATTTCTAAAACTAGGGAAAATTTAAAAAGAAAAAACTTTCCATTTAAAACAAGATGGCTACAGGCATCCATTTTAATTTTTCCTTCTAATATACCCGACAACCTGAAACCATCAGTTACAGTAAAATAAATGAAAAGCAAGAAAACTCAAATTGTATACTATATAACCATCACATGCTCTTCTTTTTTTCCTTTGTTACTTTCTCCAAGGATGTATTTTTAAACAATTATTTATGTCACTTATCGACTCTTTGCTTTTTATGTGTCATTCACAGGCTATGTAACTTCAAGTTTTCAGAAGTCATCAAGATACTCTGGGGTTAAGAAGGAAGCAGAGAGAAAGGAAATTCCAGCATTCAGAAGCCAAGATGTTGTAGCAAAGACATCTATGATTTCAAATGTCCACAGGTTACACTCACAGAATGTACCAAGAATACAAATTACGCCACTGGCTACAGACTTAGGAAGGATAAATAGTTGTTACGTGTCTCAAGTTCATGAGAAATCATCCCAACAGAAAAATGATAGGTCCTTCCTAAGACATGATTTGCTGAAAAACAGAGGCGTTCACCAGAATGTATATGAAACAATTTCTCATACTGTCTCAGAACCATATTTATCTAAACAATCTACAACATTCACTCAGAAGACAAATCAAGAACAGAAAAGTGATTTCAAACCTTTGAGTGCCAGATCTCAACCTGATTTTGTCAGGAAAAGTCATACTGACACCAGGGCAGAAGATAAAATAAAGGAAATAAATGTTGGAAGCCAATCACAATCTAAAGTAGTAGAAGAAATACATGTGAAAACTATAACTATTGAAGACCAGAAGCACAATTTGGAACACAAGGAAGATATTCGCAAAAAAGATGAGCAAATTAGGAAAGAAAGTACAGTAAGTGCAACAGAGGGAAATGAAGAAAGGGCCACAGGAGAGCCCAAGGTGCAGGAACCGCCTGTTGTAAAGGAACGGAAAAAAAGAGATGCTAAAAAGAAGAGAGAACAATTGGAAAAAAGTTCGGGTGAAATGTATACTTCATCAGAAATGTTGACAGAAAATGAGTCCGTCAATGTGACGAAAACGGTGTTACTTGATGAAAAACCAAGAGAAGAGCAAGTTGTTTTCAACATACCAATAAAATTTGAAGTAAGCAAGAAAGGGGGTGATTCGCAGAAAATCCAGACAGAGAATGAAAGGGAGCTTCAGATAACCAGAAGCTCAAAACAAACAAATGCGAATGAAGGAACTACAGTTCTAAGACATTCAGAAGGACATACACTAAATGAAGGAGTGGAAAAGAGTGAAGACAAATCTCCAGTACAAGACAAGTTGACAAAAAGTGAGTCTGTTAATGTGAAGAGGACATTAATACTTGACGAAAAACTGTCAGAGAACTCAGTTGTTTTTAATATACCAATAAAATTGGAAATAAACAAGAAAGAAAATAGTTCAGAGAAAACGTATGGAGAAAATGAAATGGAGTTTCAGATAAAAATGAATGCTAACCAATTAAATGTGAATGAAGGAACTGCTTTCCTAAGAAATTTAGAAAGACTTCCGCAAAATAAAGAAGTAGAATTGGGTGTAGCCAATACCTCTAAAAATCCAGAGGTGGTAATACCTTCAACTGAGCATAAAGGGCAACCATTCTCATCAGTTGATCATAATGTCATTGTAGAAAGCAAACAAAGTAGCAGGACTGGATCAGTGAAGACTGAGATTAATGTACAACCTAAGACTGCAGAACCCTTTGACCTTTTTGATGAACCTGATCATGTGAACATAGAAACAAGAGCCTATGAACAATCGAAAGACACCATAACTAAAAACTTCAAAGGAATATATCCCAATGAGGGAGTTGCCTTACAAAGAAATGTGGAATTATTAATGCAAACTAAAGATGTGGAAGGAGCCAAAGCCAGTTGTGCTGTGGAATCAGAAGAAATGTCATCTTCATCTGAGCATTTGGGTGAAAAGGAAATGGTAGCGGACATTCTTAAACACTTTGGTCAACCATCTGAATTGAATGATCCCAGTGTGACCTTTGTAGCAAGGAAGCAAGTAGGCAGTGACGGCTTGATGAAAACTGAGATTATTGTAGAGTCTAAGACAGTTGAGGACGTAGACATTTTTGATGCACCTGACTTTGCAGATCTGTGGAACAGATCACGTGAAGAACTTCCGGATACTGTGAAACCAGAAGATTCAGTAGATGACAGGTCACAAGAGAAGCTCAAAAAATCTATATTTGGAGACACAGAATGTGCAGAAGGCAAAGAGTGGATAGAAGATATAGTTCACATTGGATTGAAAGGAAGACCAGGAGTGTCTGTTAATGTTGAAATAATTGAAGAGTCCATTGGAATGTTTGGCAGTGAGAGAGCTGAGGTTTCTACACCATTTCATGTAGAAGAGGCAGAGGACAATTTTCATGAAAAAGAAATGGAAAGTGTTGAAGAAGAACTTAATTTATCTGTGAAAAAAGAAGACAATGAAGAACAGTCCATTCATGTTCCAACCACTGTTGAGGAGGTAGCAGAAGGTGAAGATGTAGATGAAGAGATGAATTACTTTGTTTCAATTCCAGATGATATCCCTGCTGTAGAAGATGAAGAGGAGGAGACAATTAAAGGACAAATTCACATAGAGGAGGAGTCTCAAGTCAAATATTCCTGGCAAGATGAGTTCTTACAAGGTTCACAGGGTCGTAAAACATTAAGTGAGTTTATAAAATATGCCAGCAGCAATGAACCCGATACATCTAGCCATAGGGAAACACAGACTCAAAAAAGCAGAGAGTCAAAAGTTGTGATCGAAAAGGAAATTAAAATCCCTCACGAATTTCAGTCATCGCTATTGAATCTGGTGTCTGAAGAAAATAAAGACCCTCGGGAACAATTGAAAGGAGCATTAGACTGCCTTCAGGGTAGCATCCCTCAAGATTTAGCTGAAGAACTGGCAATCTTGGCTAATACAGAACAGACACAATCCAGCGGTTTAGCAGTGGATATCAAAAAAGTTGACCAAAAGGAGGGAAGTGGCTTGGTTACCATTGTAGCAGAAATCAATGTATCCCAAACAGTGGATGTAGACGACATAGACAAACTGGATATAATTGAAAGGGTACAGAGTGGAGATACAATATGTCAACAATCTCCACTGGGAACACCTGAAGAGAAGGTGGTGTTTCTCAACAGAACAGAAGGACAGCATTTATTATTTAAAAATGAATCTGACAGGAGGAATGAATCCCTTAGTTCAGTTACCAAGGTAACAAATAATGGTGCAGAGCATTATATGTCGGAAGAAATAATTAAAAGTGGACAAGACACTAAAAGTCCACTAGGAGAAATATCACAAGCACAAATCTTCACTGATGGTAGTAGACTCATCAAACATACAAAAGTGGATGTCCAAGACGATCTTTTTCCACAAAGTGAATTGATATCGGATACAGAAAAACAAGTAGCAGCTGAAGAACTATCATCAGAGACAAACCGGTCAACTCACCATATTAAAATAGGACCCAGAGAAACGCTAGCTAAACAACAGGTCATCTTTGAAGGTCCTGCAACTGGCAGACTCAAACTAGATATAGAAGTAGATACAGAAAATTCTTCAGATCAAAACAGGTCCATACGTCATATAAAAATAAGCCCTACAGACATATTTCCTAAAGAGCAAATAATATTCCAGGGGCCCATTTTCAAAACAGAGACTGTCGGAAGTGACATTAACAGGAACTTTTCACTTACTGAACAATTTAGAGGTGGTAAAACTCAAACCATTGAAGATTCCAGCTTCAACTTTGAAAAACAACAAACAGTGAGAGGGATAAACAAAAGTCAAAATATTATCCAGGTTGACTCTTCGTCAGCTACAAATAAAACGGTTACTCATTTTACAATGAATTCTGGTCAAGCACCTAGGACTAGAGAGTACATTTTTGAAGGTTTGATTCCTGATATTTCAGCACGTATCAAGACCGACAGCCAAGAAACTAATAAAACAGAGGACGATAACTTGCCAGTTAAAGAAAATATCACGCCAATTGAACACAGTGTTAGTTCTCAGAAAATTTGTACAGCAAATCAAATAAAATATCAAGGTTTTGTTTCTGATTCTATTCAAACAGGGGCCACTGAAGGTCATGCTTCAGCAGAAAGCCAGTCAAATACATCTTTTCATCACATTAAACTAAGTCCAAACAAAGAACAATTTGTTTTTCAAGGGCCTCTCTCAACAAACCTACCTTTTGAGGGTGACAACGACAATCTGAAAGACCCAAACAGGTCCATTGCACATATACGTTTTGATGGCAAAGAAATGCAAGCATCTGAACACCTGAAGTCAAGCTCTCCAATTACAGAAACATATGAATCATCAGATTTTTTTGTTTCATCACCTTCTGGAGATTCCACCGAGAGTGAGAGATCAATCAAACATATCAAACTTGGTCCCACAGAAAAGTCATTCACTTTCCAGATGGACATAACCAAGGTTTCAACAAAGTACCAAGGAGAAGGTGACATCCAGGAAAGCGGGTCTGTTTTTACTTCCAGGAACAATGACAGACAGCCAATGATAAGTGACTCGTTCAGGAAATTAACTGATGATCTGGAGGTGGCTGAAAGCGGATATGGTGAAGAAGAGGTTGCTGGTATGTCTCAGTATCCTTATGAAACGGAAATCCAAGCCCGAGGCCAACACATGGTTGATACTTCAGAGTTTGATAAAACTGTCCAAATACACAGAATAGTTCACCAAAGCTCTGGAATATCTGATGAGAAAAAAGTGGCTGTGGTTTACCTTGAGGATGAGGAAGAACCGGATCATGATTATCTACGGCGTTCATTTTAAAATGGACTATCTCCATTTAAATCCAGGGCAAATTGAAACCGCTAAATAGGCAGTAGTCCATATTTAACAGACTGCTTTATTGCACTATACAAACATTTACGCTCACTAACACAAAAAACAAAATGTGTAGATCACTTCTAGCTAGTATACCAACACCAGTATGATTTTGAGAATAAAGGTACTGTTACCATATTAGCATATTTCTGTTTGGAACTACAAGAGGTAAGTTTTACATAAAACGGGGTGATTGTAAATATTTAACAAGAATTATTAAAATACAATTTAAAAATATAGATTTGCAGCATAATCTTTGTCACCCACTTTTGAGAAATATAAATGCCTGCACTTGTTTGTTACATAATGAAGTTTTTACACTTGGGGGCAGCTTTGCATCCAAATGACATGATGCTTTCTTAGATAAAAAATGTTTATGACTCATATCTGTATTTTGAAAGTATGATTTTTAGGGTGTAAAACCAGTATTGAATGTTAACTTTGCAGTGGTACGGATTATTGGAAAAATTAGAATATAAATAGCATATACAGCATATTATAATATATACTGTATATTCAATAAACATACAGAGGACAAGAGATATTGATTGGTTTGGAATAGCAAAGGCTAACCTTGCTATAGCCTGCAATATATTCAAAAGTCTTTCTCGCTTCACACTATTTCTTGCAGTATAGCATATAAGCAGTCATTGCCTTGAGCAGGAATCTAAAATTCTTCACCCCACCCCCAGTGATGTTGATGGACTACAATTCCCTGAACTCTCTGAATGCAATAGATAACAAGTGAATCGTGGGATTTGTTGTTCATCAACATGTGGAGGGCCAGAGTTTGAGATCTTTGACCGGAGTACTCAAAGTATGATTTTGAAGGTATGACCTTGGGTTTCTAATTATAGTCATGGTGTTTATGGGTAGACACTCAAAGTTGACATACATGGTAGCAATTTATAGATATTGTTCTACCCATTTTATGAATTAATGATTAAAATACTTTATTGGATCTGGATGACTAAAAAAGGGCACCCATAAGTTCTGTGGAGTTATACATGCCAATAGCATATATTTAGTTGCCAACGTATGCCAATTATAGTAAGATATTATAAAATTATTTATTATATTTACTTGGGGTCCCTATATTTTGACTGGATCAGAGCCTCTCTGAAGGTCCTGGTTGAATTAAATTGTGTCATGGCTGTGCACAGGTTTGCAAGACAAAGGCCACAAATCATTGGATAAATGGCACAGCAGGCCGGACAATAGTTGCAGTGCAGGTATTGATTTTACACTGAATTCAGGAGACAAGGTATTCTGGCTACTAGAGATGCAGCAGAAGACATGGCATGAACAATATGAAGGCGATTACAGGAACATGATAGAGGAAACATGGGAACATGGGAAACACACAGATATTTGTTCCAAAGAAAACATGGTAAAGTTTGGCAAATGGGAGTCAAAACATAGACGTCAGAGCACAACTTAAACTGTTTGCAGAAGCCCTAGGAGAATGTGGCAACACCCTTATATAAGAGGTTCATCATGAGACAGGCAACACCTTTGGTTTCTTACAGAAGCAGTGCAAAACAGTGCTTGTTATGCAGGGCTCCCAAGGGTAAAGGGTATGACGGGAGCTGCATTCAAAAAGGCCAAACAGGACTAACGTCTTTTTAAGGGCTAGGACAGGAATGGGCATTTCTGCGTTCCTTCTGTTTTCCAGGGTATGGTATGTGACAGATAGCTAGCATTATGAAACCGGAAAACATCTTTAAGCATTCAATCAGGTAGGTTTCAAAGAGCACACATAAACGAATAAGAGAACAAGGAGGTACATGGGGCAATACTCCTACCGTCATATTTTCTGTACATTCCTGTAGTCTTTTCATTCTTCTAAAGTCGAGCAGAAATGTGCATTTAAAGAAACAATGTTATAGGATAACTTCATTAGATCCTTGCCTTCCAATATCTGACAGGGGTAGAAACATAGAAAAATGTCGGCAGATAAGAACCTTTCGGCCCATCTAGTCTGCCCAATTACATGGATACTTTACCTGGATTTATCTTTTGTTTAGGATAGCCTTATGCCTATCCCATGCCTGCTTAAATTCAATTACTGTTTTGGCCTCTACCACTTCTACTGGAAGGCTGTTCCATGTATCCACCACTCTCTCAGTAAAATAATGCTTCCTGATGTTACTTTTAACATATATAGTGATGAGTGCAATGTGTGATTCATATGGGACTACGGTGAAATTAATAGTCAATATCTCTGCTCCTCAGAATTCAAATTATGTGATATTTACAAGATACAGAAAGTGGGATTTAAATTTTCTGAAGGTTATAGATTAGAAGTTATGTCCCAAAACATTTCAAAGTAGTAGCACAGCTTGTAAATGTCTGAGTGCAATAAAGGTTTTTGCTCAACAACAGCCGATGAGCAGCACATTGCACAGTAAGTACACCTACTGGACTGGTTACCTATTCCTTACCACACCTTAGCACAACTCTCGTTTTGCATATTTACTGTTTTCTATAAATTTTAGTAACTGTTTTCTGGGTGTACTTTTTACACTTTTATTGCTGTGGTCCACTGTCGCATAACATGTTTGTTTTTACCACAATGCATTTTGTTAATCTTTTTTTAATGTTATTTCAACTGGTCTAGCCATCCGAATGAAATGACTACAGTCAGTTAACGTGTAAGATGAATGCAGGGATTCATTTAATACAAAGCATCGTATTGGAGTGAAAACACTGTGCACTGATTAGCAGTCGGTGTTGGCTGCCAACTAGTCTCCAGTTGTAGTGAGAAATCTTTATTAACATTAATCAGGGATGAAAAACTAGAATCTAAATTCACCATCCATTAATTTGTCGTTGAAAAGTGTCAAGCGAAAGAAAAACATATTATTTTAACTAATGCAGTTTTTATTTGTCTGCAGTTTCTCTCCATATTATTTCATGTTTTACTTGTTATTTGGTTCTGTGTCAAGTGTAAACAACTAGATATTGTAATGTGGAAACTGATACATACCCCAAGTGCAAAGATCATTGAATAAAATTGTAATTAAAAGTCCCACCACAAAAAGAGGGAGGGAGCCCATAGGAGAGGTTCATGTACCGGATTAATGGGTCTGGGTGATTGGTTCACCCACAACCTGCGGGGTTTAACCTAGATAATTAAGTATCACTAGGATCCCAATGATGTTCAGCAGCCAACTGACTGATAATTGAATATTTACCTATATTGATAACTTAATATTTGAATACAATTGATGAATGGTCGTTGTATTAAGTGTATGCCAAGTTACTGAAAATTCTATCTTGCAGCATATTTAAATTGCATGAGGGTGAAGCGTGCTGGATATTATTAGCTACTATCACTGGCTTTAGTTACTGCAAGTGCCTTATTCTTTTATTCCCAGCAATCGGCACATGCAAATTGTAACTCTAAGGGCCCTATTACAATCTTCGCGTTAAAACGCTTGCGCAACGAGTGAATTTGTGCGCCCAGCATTAAACGTTAACGCGTGTAAATCAACGCTGGAATTACAATCCTCGCGCATTTTTTCATCCGTCAAGCAATAACGAGTGTAAAACGGACGCGCACGAACGCTCGCGCAGCAACGTTGCGTGCAGAAATCAGTGTGCAGACTGTTTTTTTCACACGATTCAGCCAATCAGAATTAAGAACCACAATTGTCTCACGTTACATTTTTTTGCGCCTGTCAAAGTCAATCTGCGCATATATGCTGCAGCAATAATAAATGCACACACGATGTAGAATGGTATGAGTAGAATGTGTAACTATACTTTGCTGCATTTTTTTTTTGGGCTGGTGTATTTGGTTTCGGCGAGGTTGATAGAATTTGCCGTTAACACAAGCTTTTAGGAGTTGCGCAACGTCTATGCGTTAATTGTAATAGGGCCCTAATACTTTTCAATAGAGGTGTACATTACCCTTATTAAATCAATTTGGGACATAAGGGCATGACATGATTTACAATAAGATTTAGATAGATGTACCCCTTTATTTTTGTGCCACTTCTCTTGAATACTTGCATGATGAAATGATTGAGAGACATTGGTCTTTTTTTCTGGTGGCCCAATCAGATGTCCTTTTAATTATTGTGTTATTCATGTTTTCAGGTCTCATATATTTTGTCTAGTGATTTATATGTGTGGTTTTATCAACTGTTGATTGAAATAATTTTTTTTATTTTTCTTTGGAATATTTCTCCTTTTTCATGTTGGATCATTAGGATCCTAGTGATTCTTGAACAAAATTGTGTTTAAACTCATTCTACGTGAACCATGTAGTGTTATAAAATAAGAGCAAATATATTACAGCAGCATATTTTATGGCTAACGTCAGTAACTTCCATGCATGAAACACAAAAAACATAAATACAGACAGAGTAATACTGTTGGGAAGGCGTAAGGTGAGTAAGAAAACAAATACAAAATAAACACCTACTCCTGGATGAAGAGGCTAACGTCACACTGAAATACATGGTGGATGGTCACACATGGTGGATGGCTAAGCCGTTTGCCAGCCTATAACAGTAAAATCTTATTTACCTTTCTCCTGGGCTCAGGATTAGGTTTTCCTCCCTCTGTACCCTGCACACAAGACTACACACTGTGGAAACCACACACACCTCCTTTAAAGGGCAGGGCAATCCTAATTAGTCCTCAACTGTTAATCTTTCAGGGAAAAAGAGAGTCCTCCATCCGCCAGCGGATAAACCTATGGTCTACCATCCTGCCCCCAATCACACTGCCACACCCGGCTTATATCTTTTTTACCTTTTTTTTTCCTCCGTGTCACAGCAGGATTTTTTTCTTATTTCTTATCTAATTGATCATATATCAGTTTTATCATCAGATGCACATTTTGGTTTTATTCTATATTTGGAGTATCTTTTCTTTGTATACCACTAAAGCAGATTGTTTTTACCATCACCTTATTTTGGTTGCTGCTTTTTATATATTCCTTTGAGGAATCACTAGAGATGGGCAGTGCCTCCTCACAGAAGTTGGCACGTCGCTAACCTACTGAGCCAACGCATGTGCAGGCTCCTGAGCACGTGAGTTAAAGAGCATTCTAGTTCATACTCACCTTACGCCTTCCCAACAGTATTTCACTACTGTCTGTATTTCTGTTTTTTGTGTTTCATGCATGGGAGCTACCAAGGTTGGGCATACAGTATGCTGAGGTAATATGTTTGCTCTTATTTAATCACACTGCATGACTCACATAGAATGAGTTTATAACACAATTCTATTCAATGATCTTTGCACTTGGAGTTTATTTCAGTTTCCAATTTACACACTTTCTTCAAACGTTTTGGTAGTGCCAGTGGGATCCACTGCCCTTTGACTCTATATAGAGCAGCATTGAATCTCTGATTTCCATTAGAGCAATAAAGGAGAAGGTGCTATTATACCACACTGTCTATTATATATTCTAGATATTGTAATGTATCTGTTTTCTTTCAATACTTTTTAAAGTACCTCTGTAATTGGCAAAACATGTTTTGACCGTATGACAGGGCATCCCTCTCCTCATATAGATCAGTTTAAAGATTCCAGATGCCACGGGTGGGAAAACCACTAGGAATAGGGATCTGTCCTACAACCACTTAAAATGTTTTTCATGTGTGTATGTTAAGTTCCAATCTCATTTCCAGTCCTACAGTGCAGAGGACAGCAAATCCTATGGACACCAGGACAGTATACCAGCAGCGGCATGCAGGGCCACTGCCAGTATTTATTAGCAGCTGCCATATTATCGAGCTGCTAACATAGCAACTCACTCATAATAGTGAGCCGAATAACTGACTTTGAATGTTCCCATTAGTGGCTCCCTATTACTAGCTCAGCTGTGAAAAGGCCCACAGTGTTTTGACCTCAATTGCTAGTGGCTACACATAACCTTTATTATTTTAACACAATAATGATGGGTTTTTTTCTACAGCCGATTTCATATTTTACTTTGTGTAAGCAAATTCTATGTATATCTCCCAACATGTTTCCTCTGATAAAATATGTTTCAGAAAGGGAAAAGTCAATAACCAGATATCTGATAAGCGTTTGGATGTTCTCACAAATGTTATGCACACCCAGGAGCCTGATGATTTCTGTTATATTTCTTGTTATTTTTGTTCTCATTGGTTTATTTGTGGGGTTTTTTGTTGCTGAAATAGAGAAATTATTATAGAACAATATGACATTTATTTTTGTACACAAAGAACAATTTTCTTCTCCCTGTGGGAATTTGGTGAATATTCTAATTTTAAGTGCATGATAATTATTTAAGACATTACAATGTAGTCTTTTGTAGTGATGAAATTGTGTATGTTTCCATGCTGGTTGTGTACAAATAGTTCTTGCGCTTGCACTGTTTTTCTTCACCATTCAATATTAAAGTATGTTAAAAAAAATCAATTCTTGTTTAAATTTAGATGTGTTTGATTTCGTCCCATGAATTAATTCCTATGCTAAAAACATACTGTAGTACTTAAACACCTTTAAGTCTATTCAATGGAAGGACATACAAAATTCAGGCAAAAACAGCAGCGTATGAAGAAAAAAAAATCTCCAATGTAGCCGGATCAGCTTTTTTTCCGGCTTCATTGCTTTCCTCGAAAATGATGTAAGTGATTCTACAATCCAGTCATATTTTCTACCTGCATTTAACATTAATCACTAATGAAAATTTTCACATCCCTAATTTCATTGTCTTAAATTAAGCATTCATTATTTGGAGAATATTGAGATAATGAAAACGTATGAATCGTGATATTAAAACATTTATTTTATGATCTATCCCACAGTTAGCAGAAGATGATTGCGGAAGAACATTTTTCCATTGAAACCCTAAAGTCAGTTTTAGATCCTTGAGATATATTTTGTTTGACATTCTGAAATGTCTACCTAAACCCTTCATAATAATCTACTTTTTATGGCATTATTTCATGAGGTCCTCCCCAATTTCTCCTATTCCAAATAACCTGATCTCATTACGTCGTAGCTTTATTCCATCCTCTCCTCCACTTTTCCGTGTTGCCAGATATAATTCTTTCTCTTCTCCTGATACAAGAGCTTAATATGTTCTTGTTGAGTTGACTATGACCTACATATTCCAACACTGGGAGACATAGGCAGCACAGAAGAGTGTGACTACTGGTGAATTGCTCCCACCATCAACATTTACACTTTTGGGGTTTTTCTTATTTGGAACATGAACAGTTTGGATTATTTACAATTTGTAAGTAATAAATGCAACATGTGTACACACCCTAAAATATCAACTGGGCATGCCTATGTTGGGAGATGACAATCTGATATTGCAGTAGTTGTGGTATTCGTTATTAGACCTTTACGATTTGGTTTGGATTGATTTAGAATTCAGTCAAATAAATGGAAGCTTAGCAATTTGGGTCATTCTGAATTGCCGATATCAGAACCATATTGCTCTCTGAATAAAAGCTGTCATGCCTTAGGTCCTGGTGCCCTCTAGAGGGCCAGTGATTCCACCCTGTACCCTAATTTGGGCCAGTTCTTCCCCACTCTCTGGTTCATGGATTATGCCACCTCAGGAATTCTGCTCTGTCTGCTGCTAATCACTTACCTTCCACCTGTTGGAGCCTGGCCAGCTTTGTAAGGGAATCACGCCCTTCTCCAGACGCTCTTGCATTGAGCTACAGTGAGATGTTTGAAGGTGCTTCTTGTGCTCCAGCTCTTAATCTATTTTGCCTCAGCATTGCCCTGTTCCCCATTTCCCTCAGCCTTAACCTACCTGGATCCTGTCCCCTAGTCCTTCTACGATCATAGGATCTGCTATTGTAAGTATTGCTGCCATCCTGCACTGCATATCCTCAGCATTGCCTTGCCTATTTACAGCGTGCAAAGGATTGTTCCAGAGAGTGGGGGCTGCGCGTGAGAAATCCTGCAGTCTATCATGGGAAGAGGTGATGCGGGGAGAAGCTAGGCGCAGGTCACTGTTTGACCTTAGGGAGCAGGCTAGGGTGTATTTGGTGATTAGTGAGGACAGGTAGTGGGGAGCTGAGTTAGTGAGGGTTTTGTAGGTAAGGATAAGGATTTTGAACTTAATTCTGCATTGGATGGGGAGCCAGTGAAGGGACTCGCAGAGGGGAGCGGCAGAGACAGAGCGGCGGGTGAGGTGAATTAGCCTGGCGGAGGCGTTCAGGATGGATTGTAAGGGGGAGAGGCGGGACAGAGGGAGGCCAGATAAGAGATTATTGCAATAGTCGAGTCGGGAGATTACCAGGGCGTGTATGAGTTGTTTTGTGGTTACAGCGGTAAGAAATGGCCGAATTCTGGAAATATTACGCAGTTGGTATCGGCAGGAGGAGGAAAGAGACTTGATGTGGGGGATGAAGGAAAGAGCAGAGTCAAGTGTAACTCCAAGACAGCGAACTTGGTTTGATGGGGAGATGGTGATACCCTCCACCGTGATAGAGAAGTCAGGAGGTGGGGAGGCATTGGAGGGAGGAATAAGTAGGAGTTCAGTCTTTGACATGTTGATCTTTAGGTGGTGGGAGGCCATCCAGGAGGAGATGCCAGATAAAGTCACTGACTTTTGAAAGGACAGGGGGAGAGAGATCAGGGGTAGAGAGGTAGATCTGAGTGTCATCAGCGTAGAGGTGGTAATTAAAGCCAAAGCTGTTGATGATTTTGCCCAGGGAGGAGGTGTAGATGGAAAAGAGCAGAGGACCAAGGACAGAGCCTTGAGGTACACCAACAGATAGAGGCAATGAAGAGGAGGAGTTACCAGCAAAGGACACACAGAAGGACCTGTTGAATAAATAGGAGTCAACCCAAGCAAGTGCAGTGTCACCGAGACCCAGAGAGTTGAGGGTCTGTAGAAGGAGGGGGTGGTCAACAGTGTCAAAAGCAGCCGAGAGGTCAAGCAGGATGAGAATAGAATAGTGGCCGTGTTTTTTAGCAGTTAGGAGGTCGTTGGTGACTTTGGTGAGGGCAGTTTCAGTAGGAGTGTAGGGGACGGAAGCCAGATTGCAGGGGGTCAAGTAGTGAATTGGAGGACAGGAAGAGGGAGAGGCGGTTGAAGACTAGTTTTTCTAAGAGCTTAGAGGTAAAGGGAAGCAGGGATACAGGGCGGTAGTAGGATGGAGAGTTGGGATCGAGGGATGGTTTCTTTAGTAAAGGGGTAACTAGCGCGTGTTTGAAGGCGGATGGAAAGGAGCCAGTGGAGAGAGATAGGTTGAAGATGTGTGTGAGAGCAGGGGTGAGGGAGGAGGAGAGGGGAGGAATTAGATGTGAGGGAATGGGGTCGAGCGGGCACGTGGTGAGATGTGAGGAGGACAATAAGGAATTGACTTCCTCCTCAGTGGCTGGGAGGAAGCGGCAGAGGGTGGCAGAGGGGACCTGTGGGAGTGGAGGTGGCAGATAACTATCTTGTGTTGGGATGTTGCTTCTGATAGTTAAAGTTTTACTGAGGAAGTAGTCTGCCAGGTCTTGAGCGCTGAAGGCAGCTGTGGGGGGAGGTGACGGTGGGTAGAGGAGGGTGTTGAAGGTGGACCAGAGCCGTTTAGGGTTGGAGGACAGCGTAGATATAAGAGATGAGAAGAAGGATTGTTTGGCCAAGTGGAGGGCAGAGGTGTATGACCGGAGAATAAACTTGAAGTGAACAAAATCAGCTTCAGGGCGGGATTTCCTCCAGGCACGCGCTGCAGTGCGGGAGCATCTTTGCAGGTAGCGAGTCTGGAGGGTGTGCCAGGGCTGAAGCTGGCGGCGTGGGGCCTTACAGAGTCGAAGAGGGGCAAGAGTGTCTAGAGCAGAGATAAGCGTAGTGTTGTAGTGATTAGTGGCAGCATCAGGGCAGCTGAAGGATGAGGTATGAGGGAGGTGGTGAAGTAGGTTGGAGAATTGATGGGGGTCTACAGCATGTAGATTTCTGCGAGTGTGTGTGCGGGGTGGGGGAGCAGGGTGTTTAGGAAGTCCAGATAGGTTGAAAGAGAGAAGGTGGTGGTCAGAGATGGGGAAAGGGCGACAGTTGAACTCAGAAATTGAGCAGAGGTTGGAAAAGACAAGGTCAATAGCGTGACCATCGCGGTGGGTAGGGAGGAGGGAGGATTGTGTGAGTCCAAGGGAGGACGTGAGTGAAAGAAGTTTGGAGGCAGCAGGGGCGGAAGGATCAATCGGAATGTTGAAGTCCCCGAGAACTAGGCATGGAAGATTAGAAGACAGGAAGTGAGAAAGCCAGGTAGCAAAGTGGTCAAAGAACTGGGAGGTTGGTCCCGGTGGGCGGTAGATGACTGCCACCCTGAGGGCCAGAGGAGAGAACAGGCGGATGCAGTGTGTCTCGAAGGAGGAGAAGGAGAGGGATGGGGGTGGAGGGAGATGCTGGTAGGTGCAGGTAGGAGAGAGCAGGATTCCGCCCCGCCACCATTTCTCTCACCCGGTCTGGGGGTATGGCTCAAGTGTAGACCGCCATGTGAGAGAGCAGCAACAGAGGCCGTGTCAGAGGGAGTGAGCCAGGTTTCAGTTAAAGCTAGGAGGTTGAAGGAGTTTGAAAGGAAGAGGTCATGGATTGCTGTGAGTTTGTTGCACACAGAGCGAGCGTTCCAGAGGGCGCAGGAGAAAGAGGACAGGCGCTGAGGGATTATGGGAATGAGGTTGCTGGGCTTGCAGGGAGGTGATTTATGTGCGATGGAGATAGGATGAGAGGGAAGTATTGGATGTGTTGTGGGGCCAGGGTTAGGGGATATGTCACCTGAATAGAGTAACAGCAGGAGGGTGAGAAAGAGAAGGTGGGAATGGGATTTGTGGGAGTGGGAGTGATTGGCAGCACCAGAGATAGAGGGAGACCATGTTCTGAGGAAACAAAGGAGCTCATGCGAGGCCATCATGTGGGACGAGAGGAGGGAGGGAGAGATGCAGATAGTGTAGGGGTCGGTGGTAGAGGGGCAGGAGTTCCATTTAAGGAGAAAGGTAGAAGTAAAGAGCAGAAGTGTGAGAGAAAGCATGATATAGATGTGTGTTTACCCAGAGTAAAAAGTGGGCCTTGCAGTTCCTTCCTCCAGTCCCGCAACTCCAGGAAATCAACTCTAAGCATCCACTTAGGATGCCACTTGGGAATGTCAATGGAGCCACTCTTAGTTGTTATATAGGGCAGACTGGTTGCATTCAGGCAGTTAAAAGGTAAACACCTGATGCTGGATGGGCTGTGTCAATAGGGCAGGAGATTCACATGCTAATTAGGGAAGCAAATGGTGGAGAAAGGAGACAAAATAAAAAAAAATTAAAAAAAAAGAGACCAAGGTAACGTTACAATGTGGGTGCCTGCGAATACTGGGTGATGGGGGTCCTACCAGCAAAAGTATGCAGGGTATCAGTTGAGATGTGGGTGTCTGTGGATAATGGGTGATAAAGTCTTACCAGCAAAAGTATGCAGGGGATCAGTTGAGATGTGGGTGTCTGTGGATAATGGGTGATAAAGTCTTACCAGCAAAAGTATGCAGGGGATCATTTGAGATGTGGGTGTCTGTGGATAATGGGTGATAAAGTCTTACCAGCAAAAGTATGCAGAGGATCAGTTGAGATGTGGGTGTCTGTGGATAATGGGTGATAAAGTCTTACCAGCAAAAGTATGCAGGGGATCAGTTGAGATGTGGGTGTCTGTGGATAATGGGTGATAAAGTCTTACCTGTGGAGAGAGGAGACACAGGAATTAGGGATCGTGATGGTGGATGGCGTAGGGGATCTTGGATAAAACTCCAGGAAATCCTGGACTATCTGTAGCTGCAAGGGATCCTGATACCAAGAACAGCACTACATGTCTCCCCATCCTCAGCCGTGCCTTGCTCTGATTGTTACCTGCTTTGTTTTCCCTCGGATCTTGGAACTTAGAGATCTGCAAACTCTCACCATGAACTCCCACCATGGCATATGCCAGGTGTTACCCTTACAAAAACATCCGATTTGAGCCAAACCAATCTGATTGTAATCGGCTAGAACCGAAAATAATTGGAAATGTTCGGTTCAATTCGTTATGCTCCCCAGCTTTATTGCATTATGTGCATCATTTTTGGAGCATATGCTTCATTCTGTACATCTTATTTGACACATATGTGCCATTCTGTGCATCATTTTGAAGCACATGCTTCTTTCTGTGTGCCATTTTTGTGCATGTGCATTATTCTGTGAGTCATTCCTGAGCCATTCATGCATCACTCTGTAGGTTTTTATATTTTAATACAAGGTTCCGAATATTGGAAATAGCCAAACATATCAGACCTAGATAATAGACAACGTGGCGCTAATGAACATAAGCTCAACGGTTAGCACACTATGCACAGTACATGTCCACCATAAAATATTCCTTTTTTTCTTTTCTAATGTTCGTCCTCTTGAGGGAGTATATAAAGTGCTGTAGGAGAAGAAGAGAGACCAGGATTGCGCAGTACAAAATGATGGTTTGAGGATATATAAGCAGAGTATCCAACTCACATTTCTTTGACCCTGCACCTGGCTCTAGGGTAAATAGCTTTATGGGTCTTCTATGGTCTCTTCAGGTGCCCATCAACCTCTTTGGAGGATCCTGTGAATTCCAGTAGGATTCCTCTACAGTGGAAACATAGATGTGTACCAAGGGTACCCCTAGTGTAATACTGTAACCAGAACAGTTTTTACAATCAGAAGTCGAATGAAAACTCACATGCTTCAGAGCCCCAGTTGTCTCTAACAGATACGCATAGGAGATTTTAGGAATCTCCCACACCTTCTTGAAAAGGAACAATTTTTACAATCAGAAGTCGAATGAAAACTCACATGCTCCAGATCCCCAGTTGGCTCTAACAGGTATGCATAGGATATTTTAGGAACTTCCCACACCTTCTTGAACAGGAATCCTAGCCAAACAGCATACTTTAAAACATATTTATTAAAACAATAAACATAACAAGGTTACCAGAACGCGTTTCGCCTGTAGGCTTCTTCAGCTGTTGATCTCATATCAGACCCTTCTGATATTCTGAATGGTCCAATGCAAAATATTGGAAGCTTCAGATAGTCCGAATTGGCTGGTTCTGAGTATTTCAGAATATGAGATTTTTGGATTCCGAAATATCCTGAACAGAAGATGAAACAGATGACCTGCATGTGATAAAGCAAACTGTAATTAGTTGGCCAGTTAGCAGTGTAATGACTTCAAGACAAGCACAAAGCACCCAAGGAGAAAGTGCTAGAGACACCGGGATGACATGGGCTTGAGATATAGCATCAGACAGGTAGGTCAGTGTAGACGGATGGGTAAAATGTCTTAAAGATGTATATGGGTTTAGTAAGGTAAAAACATATAGGAAATAAGTAGAATGGGTCAGAGACCACCAGTGGGGGAGTACAGCAGGGACACTACCCATTACTTTCTGAGATCCATAACTCATTGTGATTCTCCTTCATGCATTGGATGAACACAGGGAAGGAGCTGCCATACAATGTCATTGAAGGATAAACATCAATTACATTTTCAAGGCAGTTCAATTGGAATGCCAACTTGATTAGACAATGTATAATGTACCTGTATAGGGTTCAACTGGGGAAAATGGGGTCAATGCTACTATCTTGTAGGTGTTGTGGGCCACAACCTGCCAGCACCATTGTTTAGCTAATTAAATGTAATATGAAATGCTTTAGGATTTCTATACACTGGACACTGCAGGGGAGAGGCTTAAAGGGGTTATGGTGATCCTTTATGGGGGGGGGGGTTATAGGGTCTAGATTAGTATAAACTGATTACTATATATTATAGGGTCATGTTGTCTTGTTTGTTTTTACAAGATTAACATTGAATATTATATAACATTATAATATGGATGAGATGGTGTTACTGTTTTGAGCGCAATCACATTGCAAAAAAGAAAATATATCCATATTTATATAATTATACATAGTTAAAAAGGTTTCTGCACTTGCTGTATCCAGTAGGCAAATTCTCCCATTTATCTCACTTTCCAAATCAGCTATTTTGACCTAGAATCTTAACTTCTTCAAAGGTTCTCCAGAGTTTCACCTTTCTCTGAATAACCCTGAAAGTTGATCCTTCATGGAAAACCCAGACAGGAACATGTAATACAGGATATCTAAGCAAATAAAGTAGTGAGATGTTCATTTGGAAATATTAAAAGAAATTCATATAAGCATGAACAGAATGATAGAATTAGCTACACAATGTATCAGTGATGCAATGTATCTATTAATCCACACATTAATCCACATACACAGTTACACTTACAAATGTGCAGTACATGCTAAAATACATAACTCTCAGACTTGCCAGTTTTGTCAGGTCTTAGACTGAGAGATGGGAGGTATGGCCATTAGTAGACATGGCCATGATGACATTTGTGTAACCAACCAAATATGTCATCCCATTGCGCATGTGCGCCAGGATACAGACTGACTGAGCAGCCAACTAGAGCTGTTCATAAACGTGCGCTGCATTACACCTAATTTTAACAATTTCAGCAACATTAAACAGGTGCTTATGTTGCATTCTCCCTAAGGCTAGGGTCAGACTGAGGCAGTGCGAACGCGCGTTCTGGCGCACTTAATCACGGCCGTGCTAGCAGCAAATGACGGGCAATGACGGCCAATATACGAAGTACGGTCGCACAAAAGTCCGGCTGCGCAACGCAAGTGGAAAATGAACGCATTTTTTCGAGAACGTTAAACCACTAGTACTGACGTACAGAGTGCGCTGCGTCCGCTAGCGGCGTGTGTGTGTGAATTGGAGACGTCAGACGCTGCTAATGTCCGGCCAACATAACGTCCAGATGCACAAAGTGTTTTATTGATGATCCGTACAAAATCACGGATGAAACTGCGCATAGTATGACCGCTATTGCGTATTCCGTGAAAAAATACGTCCATTCTTCGAACGCACATTTTCACGGACAACGTGAAAAATGCGTTAGTCTGACCCTAGCCTTAGTCCTCCCAAAACTGGGTGACAGCCTAGAGCTTTCTGATGATCAGGCAGAATGAAGAAAAATAGTGTGTCACGCAGTAAAAGCACGTGACTTGCCACTGTTATATACCAGGATCAATACTGTACATAATGTGCCCCAATGAATCCACAAATTCAGAAAGCACTTTATGGGGAGCGGCATTTCAGTGCTGTGGTAAAATGCAATTGGTAGCTTGCAGAAATAGTGCAAGCAGTATCTCATTATCAGTTTCAGGTTACCTTGCAAATGCAAATGTTTAGCACTGTTAATTCAGACCATTTTGGTAACATGAAATGTCAAAGCATGAGAGATTAAGAATGGAGTATGAGTGCTATATTGGAAAAAAAATGTTTGCAAATGTACCACACCTGAATATTCCAAGTCGCTGTTAAAACTCACCAGAGACTTTATCCATAACCATTAACCATAGTGACCAGGCAGTTTTACCATTGTCTGTCCGAAGGTGCCCACTACTTTTTACATTTCTGCACTATTTGTGTTTAGCTCTAATTTTCCTCTTACTCGTTTATGGAACTCACATATATTATAAAACGTTTTTCTCGCCAGTAAATGTACTTTCTAACAATATCATTATTTTCATCATATCATATAATTTACTATAAAAAATTTATGAAATATGATGAAAAAAAATGGAAAAACAAATTTTTTTGAACTATAATCCCCAAGATCTACAACCGCCAAAAATGCCCTGGCTAAATAGTGTCAAAATTTTGTCTTGAAATTAGAAATACACAATTTTTACATGCTTTTGCTTTCTAACCCCTTCACTGCTGAGCCGATAAGCCATTTCACCTCTGTGTGCTGAGCTCATTTTGACTGTTTTATGCTTATCATGTTTAAATGTGATTTGAAGTCCTACTTTATTTTTACACCAAACCTATTCATGTTTGGTTACATTGGAAAGGACTGGGAGATACGGGGATCCAAAGGATACCCCTAGCTCCACTTGGCAGCTAGGGGGTTGACTGTCCAACTGACGTCATTGCACATATGGGAATGATGTCAGTGGGGGGGGGGTGACCCTGAACTTGGATGCCATCAAGATATCAGCCACCTCTGGGAGCGAATCACGATCCGGCACCTAAGGGGTTAAAGAGAGCCACCGGTGGACAGGGCACTCTTTATTTCTTATCTGCAGCCGTTTGGGAAGGCGAGGGCTTCAAAGGAGCCACCCCCTTTCACATTCTTTCCTGCAGGGGCCGGAGGCGCCTGGCGATGACATCATAAAACTGTCGGGCAGGCTTCAAGGAAGCCAGTCTGATGTGGGTCCCTGGCCAGAGAGGTGAGTATAAGGAGGGAGGGGGAGTTAAAGGACCATGATGTACATAGTAGTAGTACGCCCTTGGTCCTTAAGAAGAATTTTCCCCAAGATGTACTATGTACGTCAGTGGTCATTAAGGGGGTAAAGGGCTATATTCCATAGTTGTTGATAAGCTAACTACAGGAAACATTACACATACCATCTCATGTAGTTAGTTTATCAACAGGAAACAACATTCCATTTGAGCCGCAAGCTGAGTTTGCGGCTCGGATGTAACATTTCCTTGTGCAAGGTTACTGTACCTTAAAGTCTCCTATAATTATTGTAACCAAAGCTCCCTCCATCTTTGTGCCCTTACCCTCCTTGACACCCTTTTTCCAACACTGTACATGGCCTCTGTCTGTTGGAGAAGTGTGGATGCTGGACTCCTGCCATGGGACCACGTACCAATGTGACAAAGCCAACTCTAATAGACAATGGGCATACAAAGGTTAATGTCTTTCTATATATTGGTATCTTAAAACTAATTTTATTTTAGGCATTTAGCTTGTGTAAGTAATCTAATGTAGACCTATTGTTCTTGCTGTCTGTGTGATTGTTTGTCCATAGATTGACTTGATGTTGTTTATTTGCTAAGCTTGCCTAGTGTGTACTGATCAGGTTTCGGTCTCCTGAAGATATTCACATCCCTGTCATGTAGACAATATATTCTGTTGATTATGTCATTTTAACTCCACCTCCCTGTTTCCCATATAACTGGTCCCCATTTCAAATTAATGATCATTCTTCTTCCCTGCACAAAGTCTTGTCTGGTGTTTGGGGAGAGATACATAGAATTATACAGTACTCCCTCAAGGTCTGGCTGAGGGTTGTGAAGGAAAGCTGGTGCAGCTCTGCTTGACTGGAGAGAAGGGACAGACGCTGTAACAGGTTTGAGTCTGGTCCACAAACCAGTAAACCCCAGTTTCTGTTACACTTTAATGGGAGACGTTAATGTGCACCTCTGCATGGAAATGCAGGCTACTCTAATATAGCTTGCTCTTCTACATGGGAGACAGTATATCAGTGAGAAATACCGACTCCTACAAGCTGGTGTTAAAGGATTTTGCAAATGCAAAATCATATAATATGCAGTTGAAAACCCCCCATTAAATCCCATACTCATCTCTCATCACACGAGGGAAAGGGCGGCACAATCTGCTGCTTCTACTCCCCAGGAGTATAGAGAGAGACTGGGAACAAATAGTTCCTAGTCACCCTCTGCGATTCATCCGTGGCACTGCCAGAGCTCACGAGAGTGAGCTCGCTGGAATGGACACGTAAGGCTCCATGGAGTCCTGTGGACGCCACGAGCCGATAATCACGGCAGCGCACTGCCGGTATTGGCCAGCTTTGTGCTTCATTCCGGGGCTAGGCGTTAATAAAGCTCCTACCCCAGAATACAGCAGCAAAATTATTATTATTATTTTTTATTTATAAAGCGCCGGCATATTCCACAGCGCTGTACAATAGGCACAGTATAGAGAGTATAAGGAAAGAGAAGGGGGTGAAGCGCCCACCGGAAAAAGTGTCTAACCCACTCGCTGGATGTTGTGTGTGGGGGTTTCTCTAAATACCCGAGTAACAGTTATATAGAAAGAGGTACAACACAGCGCTCAAGGACCTAAGTCCATAAGAAGGTGGGGTAGACACCCAATATGTCCATAAATAGTAATCCTTGTCTTCAGGAGTGGATCTTCTTAAAAATGCAGATGAAGTGTGCACTGCGGGAGAAAACACAGAGAGGACCAAAATTGCGCAGTATGACAGCACCCAAGATGAGAGCAACTTATATTGGTATTTAACTCACATTCTTGGGAGCTCCTGAAGACAAGGATTACTGTTTATGGACAGATTGGGTGTCTACCCCACCTTCTTATGGACTTAGGTCCTTGAGCGCTGTGTTGTACCTCTTTCTATATAACAGTATAGAGAGTGTTACAATACATTGAACAGCATTTGACAAACAGTACAGGAGGAAACGAGGGCCCTATTCCCGTAGGAACTCACAATCTAGAAGACAATAAGGAAAACCTGCACATTACCCTACTTACTGACTGTTACTCCTGCATTACTAGTTAGGAATCTGGCCCAGAAACATGAATTGAAAATAACACTCCCTTGTGTTTATGTTACTGATCTGGTGTATTATTAAAGTTTGTACGTTCTAGTTTTGCTAAACACTTTTGCTGTGCTAACAAATTACTTACAAAATGTTGGACGAATATTTCTAGAGGAGTTATAGAATAAAGGTACACTTAAATTCATGGGAAGGAGCCCTATTTCTCAGTAACACTAACCTCTATTGTCCAGTTGATAATATAAGGCATCGAAACAGTAAAAACAGTGACTGTCTTTTGCTTACAGCAATTGCCAGAAGCCCAGGACACGGCACAAGAATAGCTCTTAGGGGAGGAATGCCCGCTCTGACAGTTCTAAAGGTCAGGATTATTTTAAAAGGCAGCTCTTAAACCGCTTGTTTTAATTTTCTACATTTGGCCATTTACAACTTGTGTTTCTACAGAAGCATACCAGACACTGAGTTGGTTATGTACTACATCAGCAGCTGACCAGAGAATTTAGCATTTTTTGGCAACACAGCTGAAATGGATAAAAAAATATTGAAATATCCTAGTTTTAATACTTGGTCAAAATGTGAAATTCTCTGAAATTCCAGTTTAGGGAATAAATAAAACCTTTTATGATCAGACTCTACACTATATAAATACAGGTTCGTCCTTAGGAATGAGAGTGAAGGTCTGCAGCCCCTTACCCTTTATGCTAACTGTATTGGTGACATGTAGAGGGTGCGTCAATTGATAGAGAATAATTAACAATATAGAACCACGCTATAGAATAATTAATCTATATATTTGGCAGCTATCTTGAAACTTGGCTTCAATATCTCATTCTAGAGAGTTTCTCAGCACTACATCTAATTATGCCATCAATATTGTGTGTCACATAGCGATATTTTAAGAGTGTGTCGAACCTGCTTTACAGAGAAGCCTGAAAAATGGTATTCCGGACAGGAAAAAAAAAACGACGAACATCGGTGAAGAACTTTTCATTGTTCTAAGCTCATAGAAGTGTTTTAATAACTAAACTGCATAAAAATATCAATCAGCTGGGATGCATGCCTAAAGTAAGGAAAGAAGGGGGAGCGGATGTGTGTGTTTGGGATGGAGCGAGGGTGGGGGGGGGATTTCTGGAAGGGACCCAATTTCTGTACCAGAGTGAGATAAAAATTTCCAAACATGGTTCTCATGGGTGACTTCCAGTCTTCTGCTTTGCTTCGAGCCTTAGACGTTAACACAGTGAAATGCTTTAGCCACAGAAGGCTCGCAGTTTAAATGTCACATATTTAACCATTTCATGGACATGAGGAACAAAAGAAATATTACCACTTCCAACGATGCAGTTAAATTGTTTTCCCTGGTGCATTAATGTAGATGAATACCTGGATCTACTGGTTTTTTATAATGTATTTGAGGGAGGTAAAATCATGGGTCTCCTCATTAAAGGATAAGCCATTGCCAAACACCAAGTTCGTGTTCTAGCCAGCATTGCATGGCTATAAAAGTCTAGGGGCTACATTACATACTTGGTGCTAATGTTAGCGATCACCTGAGTGAGCGTTAACGTTAGCCCAGGTAGCCACCGCTTATTACAATCCAAACGCTAACGGGTTAAGTAACCTGTTAGTGTTTGGTACCTTGCGCTTTTCAGCACGAGGTTACTGTACTTTGTGCTCCCTATACTTAACATGGGGAGCGCAAAGTGTTAATCAGCGATAGGATTACAAAGTCCCAACGCTGACTAACGTCCAGCTGTGGTTAACAAAATGTTGACCACAGCCTGGACCTGGTGTAGAATCCGTCAGCACCAGCCAAAAAAAGGAAAAAATAATCAGATACTCACCTCCTGTCCCGCGGCGAGGACCGCGGCTCCGTCCAGCGGGAGCAGGGAGAGACTGGGGCAAAAAAGTCCCCCAGTCTCTCCCTGTGGATCACTATGCCGACCTGCCAGATCTCGCGAGGCGAGATCCGGCAGGTCATGTGACCGGCACAGGGGAAACTCAATGTAGTCTTATGGACTCCATTGAGAGGATGCGCGCGTCGGAGCTTAGCGCTGCTGCGTGCATCCCGGGGTTTAGCACTCAGTAACAATGCAGGCAGCTTTTTAGGCACCTGCATTGTAATCCTGTGCTAAAACGGGGGTGCTAGGGAGAAAACTGCGGGCACAGTTTTTTCTCCCTAGCATCCTCGTTTTAGTACATGGATTGTAATTGAGCCCTAGCTGTGCTAACTTGTTATTCGTGATACCCCTTCCAACCAAGCTTTTTCTACCAATAGGGTTGTCACTTGTCTTCTGTGGTGTTTTCCTGGACATGTTTGACTTGTACATGCTAATGACTAGCACATAGAATTTGAAGCCCGGTTTTATGTAAAATTCAAATGATGCAGGAAGGAAGGAATTTAGTTGAAAAGGCAGTTCATGGTGATGTAATTTCTGTGGCATATGAATTCCCCATGCCACATGAGCTTCTCATCAACATGTACAGCAGAGCTCAACAACCTTGGCCCGCCAGATGTTTTGGAACTTCCTATCCCATGATGCTCAGAGTCAGCAACTCACTAGGTTGGCTGAGCCGCATGGGAAATTTAATTCCAAAACATCTGGAGGGTCACGGTTGCTGAGCCCTGATGCAGAGTTTGCTGGAATACGTTGTGAATTTAGTAACCCTGCCCTTCTACACAGAGCCATATTTACCTCTTCGTTGTTAGTAGGCACAGAAACCAAGAGCAGAAGAATATTAAGCCACTGGTAGAGGTGATTTTGGTGTTACTACACATCCCAGGTAATGGCCTAGACCCATTCTGATGGAGGTCATTGTCTCTCCAGTCCCCTGCACATGCTGCACTCGGCTTCTTCTCGCCATTTCAGGGACAGGATGTATGGAGGAGGAACGAGGAACAAGTGGCTGGAGCGCTGCAGTATGCCCAACTACTTGGCATGACCAGGGGTGTCACAAGGGGGGGCAGAGGGTGCGGCCCACACCGTGTGACACCATAAAAAAATATATATATATTTTACCAGGAAGGATACATTGAGAATTCTCTCATTTTCAAGTATGTCCTGGGAAGGCAAGGCCTAGGCTGGCACTTTCAGGGGGTGGCAAAAAAAACACCACATAGAGGATATTCACAGAGCACCAAAATGACGCAGACATTTCAGTGTTCTGTTCCCCGCATTTTGGGGAATCAAATGTCCCCGGTGAATTCACCACAGGGTCCCTGAAGTGCAGGGAATCAGCCACCGAACGCTGCAGCAAACCCGTCGCCTGCTGTTTTAAAAAGAACTACTGAACGAAAATGTCTGGAATTAACATATAAGTTCCTATGAATGATAATAAAAAGGTCTGTTACAGAAAAAAAAAGAAAAATTGCTATTAGAAAAAAAATGGATTTTTCTTTTAAAAAATGGCTAAAAGATACTAAAAAAAATAATAAAGAGATTTTTTACTATGATTTAAAGGAATAAACGGTTTATTAGATATTGGATAAAGACAGAAATATTTTTAACATTGAAACCGATGGTGTTCGTTCGCCCTGAATAAACCTGCCAAATGAAAACACCAGACATCGGGACATTTCTTTGCTGTTCGGTGTCTCTGAACAGATTAACCATTACTTCTCTATGGACTTTCACTGCCTTCGAACAGGCACCGTACTTGCTGTCAGTTTGCCAAAATTTGTGTATGAGCATATCACAGAGCTCCACAGCAATAAATCTCACAGTAATGTGCGCCGTGTATTATGAGCATTCACTGTTATATGGGAGTACTGACTTAGGAGTAAAAGTAGTTAAAGAAACCCCGTAAAATTCAGGGGGGGCAGCGGCGTAGCGTGGGTTGTCAGCGCCCGGGGCCAGCCAAGAATTGTGCGCCCCCCCAACCTGTGGACACGTTATCGATATTGTCCCAGCCAGCTCACACATGGATACTGCCCCAGCTCACACATGGATATTGCCCCAGCTCTCACATGGATATTGCCCCAGCTCTCACATGGATATTGCCCCAGCTCTCACATGGATATTGCCCCAGCTCACGCATGGATATTGCCCCAGCTCATGGATATGCCCCAGCTCACACATGGATATGCCCCAGCTCATGGATATGCCCCAGCTCACACATGGATATGCCCCAGCTCACACATGGATATGCCCCAGCTCACACATGGATTTGCTCCTGCTCATACATGGATTTGCCCCAGCTCACAAATGGATATACTGCCCCAGCTCATGGATATACTGCCCCAGCTCATGGATATACTGCCCCAGCAGCTCATGAATATACTACCCCAGCACATGGATATACTGCCCCAGCTCATGGATAATGCCCCAGCTCATGAGATACTGCCCCAGCTCATGGATATACTGCCCCAGCTCATGGATATATTGCCCCAGCTCATGGATACTGCCCCAGCTCATGGATATACTGCCCCAGCTCATAGATATTGCCCCAGCTCATGGACATACTGCCCCAGCTCATGGATATACTGCCCCAGCACATGGATATACTGCCCCAGCACATGGATATACTGCCCCAGCACATGGATATACTGCCCCAGCTCATGGATATACTGCCCCAGCTCATAGATATTGCCCCAGCTCGTGGATATTGCCCCAGCTCATGGATATTGCCCCCCAGCTCATGGAGATACTGCCCCAGCTCATGGATATATTGCACCAGCTCATGGATACTGCCCCAGCTCATGGATATACTGCCCCAGATCATAGATATTGCCCCAGCTCATGGATATACTGCCCCAGCTCATAGATATTACCCCAGATCATGGATATACTGCCCCAGCTCATAGATATTGCCCCAGCTCATGGATATACTGCCCCAGCTCATAGATATTGCCCCAGCTCATAGATATACTGCCCCAGCTCATGGATATACTGCCCCAGCTCATGGATATACTGCCCCAGCACATGGATATACTGCCCCAGCTCATGGATATTGCCCCAGCTCATGGATATTGCCCCAGCTCATGGATATGCCCCAGCTCATGGATATTGCCCCAGCTCATGGATATGCCCCAGCTCATGGATATTGCCCCAGCTCATGGATATGCCCCAGCTCATGGATATACTGCCCCAGCTCATGGATATACTGCCCCAGCACATGGATATACTGCCCCAGCTCATGGATATACTGCCCCAGCTCATGGATACTGCCCCAGCTCATAGATATTGCCCCAACTCGTGGATATTGCCCCAGCTCATGGATATATTGCCCCAGCTCATGGATATTGCCCCAGCTCATGGATATGCTCCAGCACATGGATATACTGCCCCAGCACATGGATATACTGCCCCAGCTCATGGATACTGCCCCAGCTCATGGATACTGCCCCAGCTCATGGATACTGCCCCAGCTCATAGATATTGCCCCAGCTCGTGGATATTGCCCCAGCTCATGGATATATTGCCCCAGTTCATTGATACTGCCCCCCAAGCTCTCATGGATATGCCCCAGCTCAGACCCCAGACCAGACATGGGGCGGCTGTTCGAATGCTCTATCGGCATTCGGACAGCCGCCCCTGGAGCTCCATCTCCGGCATACTTACCTGCCTGAGCGGCGCAAGGAAATTTTCCCCGCTTCCGCTCGTTGAAGGACCCAAGCCGCGGTCACGTGGGACTCCCACGTGACCGCGGCTTGGGTCCTTCAAAGAGCGGAAGCGAGGAAACTTTCCTTGCGCCGCTCAGGCAGGTAAGTATGCCGGAGACGGAGCTCCAGGGGCGGCTGTCCGAATGCCGATAGAGCACTCGAACATCCGCCCAAGCCCGGGCCTCAACTTTTAGGGGCGCAAATTTCTTTTGAAATTATGCGCCCCTAAGAAAACCGCACCCGGGGCCACGGCCCCCCCAGCCCCCCCCCCCACGCTACACCACTGGGGGGGTGACACCATATGTTACCGCACTGGGTGACACCAACCCTAGTGACGCCACTGGGCATGACTGCATGTTCTCTCTTTCGGAACTGCATGCAACTGGCTGCCAGGTAGACCCCCGGCCACCTTGTAGTATGGGGCAGAGTCCCAAAATACAAAGGCATGCCTTCCTCCCCCTTTCCCTGGCGGCACAGCAGTTGGGACCTGACCGCACAACAACAACAAAAAAAATGAAACAAAAATACCTTAGAGAAAGGTGCCCCACTGCTGAGAGTGATTAAAGGCACATGTCCATGTTGCCTTAATGTAAGTGTGCCCCTAGACATACTTTGGATCAGGGCGGTCAAACTCAGGGCCACCAGATGTTGATGCCTACAACTCTAACAATTCCTTCAATGCGATAAATGACCAGGGAATCATGGGAGTTGTAGTTCAGAAACATATGAGGGGGGGATATTTGAAAGCCCTGCTCTAGATCTTGAAGCCATGAGCACTTCGGTTAACTACACATTATGGGAGCTGCTAACAAAAAAAAATACATGTTCTTTAAGATATTAAACTTAAGATATTAAACTGTACAAGCTAAAAGTTTATTTAATTAAATGACCTCTGTGTTAACAACATTTATTAGTTTGAGTGAGATAATATTGTGACATGCGTCACTTTGGACTTGGGGTACATGGGCCTAGAAATGTATGTGGGAGGCTCAAGCCTCATGTTCCATATTATTTCCCTGCACAACCTTATGTTGAAATCAACCTGCTTCCATAGGGTGCAGGGTGTTTGTGTAATCTGTGTTATGTAAGAAGAATGTTATTGTCTGTTACTATCTGCTGATGGGAGAGATGGCTGGGTTATTTTAGCATTTTCCAGCATCCCCTCTCTGGAATGTGTATGTGGATCTGTGTATGTTTGAGTGGTATTTGTTGATCTGCCTTGTCGGGCAAACACTGCCCCATTATCTGATTACTGTTACTATGGTTTATATAACTACTTTGTGGTCACTGTAGCCAAACTCAACTCCCCCTATCTATACTGTTTTTACTCTGTGACAGATCTTGGTAATTAGGCAATTGTCTGCTTACGTAACTCCTCCTTTGTTATCTAAAAGGCAGAGATTCCCAACCGTGGTCCTCAACTACCCCTAACAGGCAGGTTTTAAGGATTAAATAAAGGATTGTAGAAGCCAAAAGGTTTAGTCTGGTATTGTATAGAAAATGTGTATAAATCTTTATTACAAAAAAAACACAAAAGGACATTTAAAAACGTGTGATTGTAAGAGCAACAATTGAACCCAACATAGCCTCAAAATAATAGTAAAGTACAGCAAAATCAGATAGTCGCTACAAAGATGGAACCATCAGGATATATGACCTTATATCACCCTAATATTAAGAATTTTTAGTTGGTTAACTATAAAGGTCAAAGGAGCACATCAATCTAGTAATGCCCAGCAGTACTTAGATTTATAACTGCATTAATCTTCATCACGCATATGGCGCTATACTCAGCTTCAATTCTATAAATCACACCCCATAGGGTTAAAGTGCAAGGAGCTGGTAACCTAATAACCTAACCAACCAGATGGTTATAGCAAGATAGAAGCATAGAAGCATAGGTGGTAAGAAGAGTGTCTATACCTCAGCGGCTCAAGCCGCCTACCAACGCTGTCAGTAAAAAAGAGGAATGAAAGTTCAGAAGAGGTGCACATAACTGTTAAAAACAAAAAGACATGCCGCTCGATGCGTTTCACCGCTATAAGCGGCCTGAGGCCCGAGGGCCTGATGGGGCAGTCCGCCCCTGGATGGGGCTCATTTGGAGCCATCTATCTCCCCAACCGTTCCACTTAGAACATCACCAAATATCAGGTTTGGTGTAAGGAAAAATAGGTTTCGTGTAAGAAAAAAATGTAAAATTGTTTTTTTTTTCGTCTGGGTGGGTTTAATTAATTAGGACTTAAGCTGGCATCTAAAAATTATGAGCATAAAACGGTCAGAATGAGCTCAGCGCACAGAGGTGAAATGGCTCAGCAGTGAAGGCGTTAAAAAACAAAACCCATGTAAAAAGTGGGTATTTCTAATCTCAGGACAAAATTTCAAAACTATTTAGCCTGGGTCTTTTTGGGCGGTTGTAGATTTTGGGGATTAAATTTTGAAAAAGTGTGTTTTATAAATATATATAAATATTTATAGTTTTTATTAGTAAATTATACGATATGATGGAAATAATGGTATTCTTAGAAAGTTAATTTAATGGCCGGAAAAACGGTGTATAATATATGTAGGTTGAATAAATGAGTAAGAGGAAAATCTGACCTAAACACAAACTGCGTAGAAACGTAAAACCAGCAGCGGGCACTAAAGGACAGATTTTCGTAAAACCGCCCGGTCACTAAGAGGTTATGTTGACAACATGGATTAAAAAAGTGAACCCCACATGTGGGTTTAGAAAGACTTCAGATTAGGGTAAGGGGTGGTTGGGTTGCGGTGCCACAAAGTTACGTTTAGCAGGGTCTATCTACTGTCTTCAAGAGCACAGTTGGGAAATACAGCCTTACAACCCTCAATTACAGGTACTTCCAGGTAGGTTTAACCATCATAACCCTAAGTACCCAACTCTTTACACTCTCAAGTCAGATTTTCTGCCAAGAATGCATCCCTTGTAACCCGCATCCTCTAAATTTATCCCTTTGGAAGGGTTAGGGTTAAGGAAACAAGGGACTCGAGTCAGTTAGATACAGGAATAACTAAGAAATGGATAAGTATGAATGTATGAGTAAACGGCTAAGATTATATTACATCATAAATCCTGGTAATGACACCAGGAAAATGAGGAGCCAAAAACAGCGGACAGGGCACAGGATTCAGTACTGGTGCCCATGTCGGATTCAGAGCTGCTGCATCTCCCTCCACCCCCATCCCTCTCCTTCTCCTCCTTCGAGACACACTGCATCCGCCTGTTCTCTCCTCTGGCTCTCAGGGTGGCAGTCATCTACCGCCCACCGGGACCAACCTCCCAGTTCTTTGACCACTTTGCTACCTGGCTTTCTCACTTCCTGTCTTCTAATCTTCCATGCCTAATTCTCGGGGACTTCAACATTCCCATTGACGATCCTTCCGCCCCTTCTGCCTCCAAACTTCTTTCACTCACGTCCTCCCTTGGACTCACACAATCCTCCCTCCTCCCTACCCACCGCGATGGTCACGCTATTGACCTTGTCTTTTCCAACCTCTGCTCCATTTCTGAGTTCAAATGTCGCCCTTTCCCCATCTCTGACCACCACCTTCTCGCTTTCAACCTATCTGGACTTCCTAAACACCCTGCTCCCCCACCCCGCGCACACACTCGCAGAAATCTACATGCTGTGGACCCCCATCAATTCTCCAACCTACTTCACCACCTCCCTCATACCTCATCCTTCACCTGCCCTGATGCTGCCACTAATCACTACAACACTACGCTTATCTCTGCTCTAGACACTCTTGCTCCTCTTGGACTCTGTAAGGCCCCACGCCGCCAGCTTCAGCCCTGGCACACCCTCCAGACTCGCTACCTGCAAAGATGCTCCCACACCGCAGAGCGTGCCTGGAGGAAATCCCGCTCTGAAGCTGATTTTGTTCACTTCAAGTTTATTCTCCGGTCATACACCTCTGCCCTCCACTTGGCCAAACAATCCTTCTTCTCATCTCTTATATCTACGCTGTCCTCCAACCCTAAACGGCTCTGGTCCACCTTCAACACCCTCCTCTACCCACCTGCACTCCCCCCACAGCTGCCTTCAGCGCTCAAGACTTGGCAGACTACTTCCTCAGTAAAACTTTAACTATCAGAAGCAACATCCCAACACAAGATAGTTATCTGCCACCTCCACTCCCACAGGTCCCCTCTGCCACCCTCTGCCGCTTCCTCCCAGCCACTGAGGAGGAAGTCAATTCCTTATTGTCCTCCTCACATCTCACCACGTGCCCGCTCGACCCCATTCCCTCACATCTAATTCCTCCCCTCTCCTCCTCCCTCACCCCTGCTCTCACACACATCTTCAACCTATCTCTCTCCACTGGCTCCTTTCCATCCACCTTCAAACACGCGCTAGTTACCCCTTTACTAAAGAAACCATCCCTAGATCCCAACTCTCCATCCAACTAACGCCCTGTATCCCTGCTTCCCTTCACATCAAAGCTCTTAGAAAAACTAGTCTTCAACCGCCTCTCCCTCTTCCTGTCCTCCAATTCCCTACTTGACCCCCTGCAATCTGGCTTCCGTCCCCTACACTCAACTGAAACTGCCCTCACCAAAGTCACCAACGACCTCCTAACTGCTAAAAAACACGGCCACTATTCTATTCTCATCCTGCTTGACCTCTCGGCTGCTTTTGACACTGTTGACCACCCCCTCCTTCTACAGACCCTCAACTCTCTGGGTCTCGGTGACACTGCACTTGCTTGGGTTGACTCCTATTTATCCAACAGGTCCTTCTGTGTGTCCTTTGCTGGTAACTCCTCCTCCTCATTGCCTCTATCTGTTGGTGTACCTCAAGGCTCTGTCCTTGGTCCTCTGCTCTTTTCCATCTACACCTCCTCCCTGGGCAAAATCATCAACAGCTTTGGCTTTAATTACCACCTCTACGCTGATGACACTCAGATCTACCTCTCTACCCCTGATCTCTCTCCCCCTGTCCTCTCAAAAGTCAGTGACTGTTTATCTGGCATCTCCTCCTGGATGGCCTCCCACCACCTAAAGATCAACATGTCAAAGACTGAACTCCTACTTATTCCTCCCTCCAATGCCTCCCCACCTCCTGACTTCTCTATCACGGTGGAGGGTATCACCATCTCCCCATCAAACCAAGTTCGCTGCCTTGGAGTTACACTTGACTCTGCTCTTTCCTTCATTCCCCACATCAAGTCTCTTTCCTCCTCCTGCCGATACCAACTGCGTAATATTTCCAGAATTTGGCCATTTCTTACCGCTGTCACCACAAAACAACTCATACACGCCCTGGTAATCTCCCGACTCGACTATTGCAATAATCTCTTATCCGGCCTCCCTCTGTCCCGCCTCTCCCCCCTACAATCCATCCTGAATTCCTCCGCCAGGCTAATTCACCTCACCCGCCGCTCTGTCTCTGCCGCTCCCCTCTGCGAGTCCCTTCACTGGCTCCCCATCCACTGCAGAATTAAGTTCAAAATCCTTATCCTTACCTACAAAACCCTCACTAACTCAGCTCCCCACTACCTGTCCTCACTAATCACCAAATACACCCCAGCCCCCTCCCTAAGGTCAAACAGTGACCTGCGCCTAGCTTCTCCCCGCATCACCTCTTCCCATGATAGACTGCAGGATTTCTCACGCGCAGACCCCACTCTCTGGAACGCTCTCCCTCGTACTGTCAGACTTTCCCCTAACTTCTCTTCCTTCAAACGCTCCCTGAAAACATTCCTATTTAGGGAAGCCTACCACCCAACTCACTGACGCAACCATCAATCACTCTCACCTTACAGTCCTCTCCTCCTGTTTCCAACCCCAACCCTCCCAGATTGTGAGTTCCTACGGGAATAGGGCCCTCATCTCCTCCTGTACTGTTTGTCTAATGTTGTTCAATGTATTGTAACCCTGTCTATACTGTGCTTATTGTACAGCGCTGCGGAATATGCTGGCGCTTTATAAATAAAGAATAATAAGAATAATAATAATAGGTACACCATTACACGATGTGATCAGCTGTTGCCATGGTACAGAGCTGGGAAACAAAGTGAGGCGGCAAGAGATGGGCTTCCCAGTGATGTTTGGTTGTCTACCAGACCATTTCCTCTATAGTCCATATTGCAAGTGTTGTAATGATCCCTTTTCTGAACATGACAAATGATTCTGATGTGATGTTGGAGGACTAAAACTCGTAGGGGGTTATTGAGAAAGCACTGGTGTAAGCAGATTTTGCTTCACAAATGAAAAGTCCAAACAGCCAGGGTCTTGAAGGGTTAATAATTAACAATGCAATGTTTCCATGTCTTGGATAGGTTTACATCTGGTGATGGTTATAGCAAGGGTTAGATATGGTGGAAGTAAAGGTAGTTAAGATATGACAAAAAGGCAGATATGGTTAGGGATAGGTTTGGGGGAGTTAGAGGTACTTCAAAAGAGGGGCTCCTTCCAGGAGCTAGGTACCAATATCTTTCACGAGGATAATATAGGTGAAGCGAACCAGAAACAATGGGAAAATTGCTAGTGAACCATGCCCTAGATGTAATCTCACAGTACTTGCCTGTGGGCCAACCTCTAGGACTCCAAGTCAACATGGGGACAGTGCCACACAGACAAGGACAATCAAGTCATGGGGACAGTGCCACACAGACAAGGACAATCAAGTCATGGGGACAGTAACACACAGACAAGGACAATCAAGTCATGGGGACAGTACCACACAGACAAGGACAATCAAGTCAGGGAGATAATTGGAATATAAAAGGGAAGAGAGGATCTGACAAAATAAACATTTTTGTACATAACATTGAAGCCTTAACAAAACAGAAAAAAAGACTAACCCAGCTTGTATTGTACATGAAACAAGAATGAAAAATACAGACTTATTTTTGAGCCTCCAGTTTCCAGAATTCAGATTTTCCTCTTTGAATTTGGCCTCTTTCCACTTTATTTGATCTAGGTGGGAAAAAATGGATGTAGTTCTCATTACCAACAAGGGTTTGGCAATGATGCCAAGACTACGCTACGCTGAATCAATGCTTCTCTTTGTTTTCCCCACAAAAGCCTCTCTCACTGTTCTTCCAGACACACGCTTGGAAATAATAGGTAATGAAGGATACTGGGCGTTTAACCCTTTGAAAGATGTATAGGTGTTCAAATGTCACAAAAGTTAGACTATTAGAAAACACGCTGAGAGCAGAAAGTGTACCCTGGTTTTATTTCTATTTATATAATATGGGTTGCAGTGATTCCCATAGAGATTTTTGATTAGTTTCTTTGTAATAAATTGTGGAAAATAGACTTGTGCTTGCGGTAACACATACTGACAGCTGAATGCCTTCTGTAGCCTTAGGATTTCCAGAATTCTTTGATATCTGTACCAGATGCTTTACTTAGTTTTTGTTTTGTAGTTTGCATTTAAATTGTCACCATAGAAATATAAATTCTGACCAACATTACTACAACACGATTAAGACAGGGTTTCATTCTAGTCTTTGTAAACCTACCAAGTACACAATTGATGTTCTTAGAAATAGAGGCTGCATCGGGTACCGGTCGCAAACTCAACCTATGCAAATTGTTCCCTAGCTAAGCCAGAAATAATATGGCAGCCAGGCTCGGACACGACCTCATGGAGCACTGTGACGTCTTGAGAGATTCAAAGCATAACATCATAGAGCAGTGCTTTCCAAATCGGTCCGAGTCAGGACCCACTAAAAGGTAAGGTTAAGGATTACCTTGGGGAAATACATACGGAATCCTGCATTCACTGAGTGGCAAATCATATCGGCAAACCTGGTCTGGTAGCCGGTCGTGGGAACAGGTTTGGGAAATGCAGCCTTACAGGGTTATTCAAAGAGAGTCGAAAAGTCACCGCACGTTCGGTGACTTTTCGTTCTCCTCAATTCGGTTCGATTTGGCGATCCCATTTCGGCCACCCTGCGGTGTATTCAGCAAGCACCACAGGGCTGCCGAAATGCAGGGAAAAGTCACCGCAAACCTGCCGACAACTCACCGCAAAATGAGGGCAAACGCACACCAAAACCCGCAAAAACATCTGGATTAACCTGCTGAAAACGCCTGAAAAACCCGAGCAGGAGCTGATCACACACAGCGCAGCCGCCGGAAAAACCCAAGCTGGAGCCGATCGCATGCAGCGCAGCCGCCGGAAAAACCTAACACCGCAGACGAATGGAGTGAATAGATTAAAAAAAGTTTGCTTGAATGTTTGAAAAGTGAAACGCTGTTTGCAAAGAAACTACTGAGCGAAAATGTCTGAAATTTACATATCAGGTCCAGGGAATGATAATAAAAAGGGCTGTTAACAGAAAAAATAAGTTAAAAAAAAAATCGGATTTTTTTAAAAAAAAAAAAATACAGAAAAATGCTTAAAATATCCCAAAAAAAATCTATAAAGAGACTCTTTACTGCAGAATATTATAATCAACGGTTTATTAGATATTGAATTAAAACGGGAATATTTTTAACATTGAAACCTATGGGATTCGCCTGAATAAACCTGGCGCATGAAACCACCGAATGGCAGGGCAATTCGGCAACTTTTCACTGCTGAGTTCTGTTCTCTGAATAGACGAAGCATTGCTTCTCTATGGGGATTTCACTGCCCTCGAACAGGCACCGTATGTGCAGGCAATTCGCCAGGATTTGGCGAACTGATGCTCTCTGGATAGTCGAATGGCCAAGAAAGGTAACCGTATGCTGAATTTCAGCGTTCGGTTCCCTTTCGGGAGCCATTCGGATCTCTTTGAATAACCCTGTTAGTGTTTATAATTCTGATGTATGTCTTCCAGTTACAACTATCCCTGGTCCTTCAGGAATGACTGTCCACTTGGGAACTGTAGTATTAGTGCTGGCTATTTAAATGAGAAGGTAGGTGCCCTAGCAACATGACATTTTGTGACCACAATATACTCACCATCCACAGTGTCATGAGTAAGTATAGAACACACTTCAAACTCTTTTTATATCACTGTCACCCCTTCTGATGGTTCTTGGAGCTCTCTGCACCCTGCTAGGTGTCCATTCCTACAGTGGAAAGCAATGCTACTGTTTTCCAACTGTTATGGTGGAGCAGAGCCGTAGCTAGCTCCTTTTGCACCCGAGACAAAAACAGAAAATAGTGCCCTCCCCCACATAATTTTAAAAATTAGAGTCCCCGACCAGTGGTGCAGTGCTAAGCTCCCGAATGCTCCCCGCGACCAGAAGCAATGGATCGGACCACCCTTTTCGCTGTGGGATGGGAGGCAAGTATGTGATTTTTTTTGGGGGGTTCCAGCTGGTGCTGACTGATTCTGCAGAAGCGGCATCAGTGTCTAGCTGTGGGCAACTTTTGTAGCTATGGCGGGATGGTAATTCGCGTTAGGACTTTGCGCTCCCCATGTTAAGTATAGGGAGCGCAAAGTACAGTAATCTCGCGCTGAAAAGCACAATCTCCTGGATTTTTTAACCTGTTACCGTTGGGATTGTAATATGAGGGTCCTGTGCTAGGATGTGATATGGGCAGCATGCAGTAACCTCATTTAACCTAGCACCAACGCTCACATGTGTGAGTGCTAGCGTTAAGGAGGTGATGGGGCCCTAAATATATAGTGCACACACAGTACATGTACAAATACAGTACACACAGAATACATGCACGTATAGCAAAAGAACATTTAGCATAATATACACCCCCCCAGAATAATATACACAGCACTGAGCTCCCAGACTATTTTCCGCAGCTCATATAGATATTATTGACCCCAGCTCATATGGGCATATATTGCCCCAGTTCACATGGATATGGCCCAGCTCATGGATATGCCCCCCAGCTCTCATGGATAATGCCCCAGGTCTCATGGATAGTGCCCCCAGGTCTCATGGATAGTGCCCCCAGGTCTCATGGATAGTGCCTCCAGGTCTCATGGATAGTGCACCCAGGTCTCATGGATAGTGCCCCCAGGTAGTGCCCCCAGGTCTCATGGATAGTGCCCCCAGGTCTCATGGATAGTGCCCCCAGGTCTCATGGATAGTGCCCCCAGGTCTCATGGATAGTGTCCCCAGCTCACCTCTCAAGCCGCCGCACTTTCCCGGCGGCCGCAAGCTTCCTACTAGAACGGCCGCTGACAGGAAGTGCAGCCGCTCGCCTGGGATCGATGAAACAGCCTGCCGCGATCTCGCAAGATCGCGGCTGGCTGTTAGATCCCAGCCGAGCGGCTGCACTTCCTGTCAGCGGCCGTTCTAGTAGGAAGCTCGCGGCTGCCGGTAATCTTTTCGGGCTCGGGCGAAGTACATTAAACAGGGCCGTAGGAAGGGCGAGGCGAGTGAGGCACGTGCCTCGGGCACAGCTGTGAAGGGGCGCAGCCATGGCTCGAGTCCTGCGGGAACGCTGCGAGAACGCAGGTTCCCGCAACCTGCGTTACCGCAGCGTTACCGCAGGTCTTGAGCCATGGCTGCGCCCCTTCACAGCTGTGCCCGAGGCACGTGCCTCACTCGCCTCGCCCTTCCTACGGCCCTGTGGTGGAGCTTCATTGCAGGTTCACCATTCTGCCTAACACTAGAAGGAACAGGACCGGAGGTTCCCACCCACCTCTTTTTCTGAGGAATGGTACATCTAGTCCACCCCTTGTCTGCTGGCCAATGTTTCCCAGTCATGGTTTATAAAGGCCATCCCCTTTTTTCATTGCCCTGTTGTGGTTTTCCCTTCAATGTGTCACTTTGTCTGTCTATTTTGACTCGGTTTACCATATATGTGATTTTGTGCTGCCTTTGACATTTGGCTATTATTATTGTCATCGTGGTTCTGTCACATGGCTACATATTGCTCTCTGACCTATTGTGGGTTCTTTTTACGTGTTCTCTCTCTAGCCCGGCCACTCGAGGACTGGTTGGTTAGGTAGTGTCTTACTTCTCTTTGTTCAGGGGTATCTGTGATAATCAGATTAGTAGCCGCACCAAATGGAAACGTTAAAATTTGGATTAGAGCTGAATAGAACACCCTTCTATATAAAGGTTACTGTCAGGTCTTAAAGAGAGGAACCTTTGTGCATGAATGTAGCAGAAGGCCTAACACCACATAGCCATATTGTGTGATCGTCAGTTTGAGTGATTTGAGCAGGTAACGATCATAGATATGCAAGGTTTGCTGTAGAGTTCTTTTTTTATTAGATGTAAAAATGATAATGAATGAGTGCAGCGATGTTCTATATAGTTCGCATATAAAAAGGAATGCAGGTTTCTCTCTCTAGGGAACCCAAAAAGGGACATAAAACTGATGTTGGGACATTGTTTAAACAAAAATTATAAAGACCCAATTTTAGATTAGACCCATAGGCATGCACAGCTCTTATTTTAGAGTGTGCACACCTTACATTTACAATTTACAAACTGTAAATAATCCCAAATTGTTGAGTTGCATGTTCCTAATCAACTAAACAAAACACCCATTAGGTAGGAAGTCTAAAAGGTTGAGCAAATAAGCAATGATTGATTAGACCCTTACCATAAACGTTTTAAATCACACACAGGAGGATTATACAATATGATGTTTCAGAGATGGTAAGAATGCAAAATGGATAGGGAAAGGAAATAACAATCTGCGTGGAACCTGCAGGTCATAGCTCAGGCGAGGCCTCCAGACTTTTATGTAGCAGATGTCATGTATTACAACACTTTTGGCTTATCGGTGCTATGGTTTAGCTAGAATGACTCTCTTCAGCTTGGGATGTTTTTGCTCCACACACAGCATTAAGGCCGGGTGCACACTAGCGTTTTCTTCTGCGCACTAGCGTGCATTATGATGCTCTTTATGACGTGCATTGTAGTGTAGCGCTGTGTTAAAAAGACTGTTCTGCTGCATTTACTTACAATGGCCACCAGAGGGAGACAGAGACCTGGTGGATTAATGCTGGACAACCAAGGAGAGCACTGTACTACGTTTTCCAGCATGCTTTGCGGTGAATACAGGAAGTGGGTGGGGAGAAAGGACATACATCCGCAGCCTCGTGCAGAGGAGAGCCAGTGCGCCCCAAGGGGTGATTAGAGCAAGACGCACGTGAGACAAGGAGCGATTGTGACCAGGCCGGAGCGCAGGTGCTGCTTTGCGGAGCTGGAGATCGGCCCAAATCACTTGCCAGAAGACCTATTAACCTATCGGTGAGAAGTTTAAATGATACAGAGCTGCAGAAGGACCCCGAGTTAGGAGACCGCGATGATCTAACGGGAGTGCAGGCGGTGAGCTGAGCATCTTGTGGCAGAAACGGACAAGCAAGACAAGCGGATGCGGTGGCACAGAGTCCCAGTCAAGTCGAGCGGAAAGACGTCCTGGGTCGAGCAGAGCGCAGAGTATCTGGCGGATGGGTGAGAGGCCACAGTGAAAATAATAAAGCACGCTGCAGTTTGTCTAAACCTACAGGGCCCCAACGTGACTAGTCGAAGACACATTGAAATCATTCACTGGCCAGTTGAATCTAGTACCCGGGTACCAACACACGCATACACGTACACCTTCTTGGGACACAACCTGTACGGGACTCATATTTCAGCAACTAAGGGGTTAAAATTCCTTTTTCTTTTCCGCTGCGCGTTTCTCGCATTACGAACTTCTGTAAATATATATGTATACCGTGCTGCTCTATATATGCCAGTTTATTTGAGATCAGTAAACTATATAAATTATAAAATCCACAACAGTGCTGGTGTATATTTATTCCCTAGTGCGGGGAGACTGACCCGAGGTTTAAATTCAGCGGCTCCTCTGGGAGGGAGCGCTACAGTAGCATATAATTACGCGGATAGAGAAGAACACACGTAGTAAGCGCGCAACGCATAACGCACGCTGAAGACGTCCGTCATGAAAACATCAAGGCGCTAGGACTGACACGACGTTGGGCGCGTGCTGAACGTCAATGTCAAAAGCCCAGCTTTTTTTTTTTTCAGTCGATTCCAATTCATTTTTTACGACGTGCATCAAAATGAACGCATCGTCTGGGGTCTACCAAACTCTTCCGTCATAAAGTGTGTCCTTTATAACGCACGCTAGTGCGCAGAAGAAAACGCTAGTGTGCACCCGGCCTAAGAGTGATGTGATTAACTTTTCTAGGTGTCATGCCCCATGATTTAGGATTTATTGTATATTTTTCTGTTTGTGTTGAATCTGCCTTTGCTGCTTACATGCTATTGATTTCATAGCTTTCTGTATCCAGCTAGTTTCCACCCCTTTGCTCAGTGTCTTGTTCTAAGGGACTTCCTGGTTACATAGCAGCCATTTTGTGCTCACTGCTGGACCTGGACAAAACTAAATTTTTTTTTACCTGCATTGCTGTACACTATTACAAAGATTGTCAGTCTGATCATTAAACTCTTCAACTGGATTCATCTTTCTAAGTGTCAGTTTTGCTGAGTTGAAGCTATCTGCCGAACCTCATCGTGTGAGTACTGGTCAAATACAGACTTCGCTAGTCTAAAGCATCCACGCCTCACAGCTTTGCTTAGGGAAGCAGAATACTATGGGTTAAACCCTTTCAGACACAGTGGTCTCAATTTGAAACCACATTTTCAGATTGAAACAACTGTAAATGTCCAAATTACATTAGTGTTTCAGGCCATTAGATTTAAAATTTTACAGTTTCAATGATATTCAAAGAGGTTTCGTAAAGTCACCGCACGTTTGGTGACTTTTCGTTCCCTGCACTTCGGGGCGATTCGGCAATCCTATTTGCCGACCCTGCGGTGTATTCAGCAAGCACCGCAGGGCCCCCGTAGTGCAGGAAAAAGCCGCCGTAAACCTGCCGAACACTCGTCGCAAACCCGCCGAACACTCACCGAAACCCGCAGAAAACAGCTGGATTAACCCCTAAAAAAAATATCTAAAAATAAAGAGACTTTTTATTGCAGAATAAAATAATAAACGGTTATTAGATATTGAATTAAAATGGGAATATTTTTAACATTGAAGCCTATGGGAAATGCCTGAATAAACCTGTCGAATGAAACCACCGAATGGCAGGGCATTTCAGCAAACTTTCTCAGCTGTTTTGTGTTCTCTGAATAGACAAGGCATTGCTTCTCTATGGGGATTTCACGGTCCTCGAACAGACACATGTGCAGGCAATTCGTCACAATTTGACGAATTGCCTGCTCTCTGAATAGCCGAATGGCCCCGAAATGTCACCGTTTGCTGAAATTCAGCATAAGGTTACATTACGGAGACTTTTCACCTCTCTTTGAATAACCTTATTTGTGTCTGAAAGAGTTAAACTATGAACAGGGTGTTGGTAACAAATCCAGACTTTTTTTAAATGTAAGTTTTCTTTATTTTCCAAACAGAAGTCATACGTGCCACAGTAATAAGTCATACTACACGTAGGTACAGGGCCGGCCCAAGACATTGTGCTGCCTGGAGCGAAGGATGAAATGCTGCCCCCACATAAAAAAAAAAACACGCAGTGTGTATGAGCGTAGCAAAGTGCGCCACAGCAATAAAATTCAAACACTCAGACACACCGTACATTCAAATTTTATTGCTGTGGAGCTCTGTGATACAGTAATGTGAGGTGTGTATAAGTGTATAACTGAGCTTCACAGCAAGAAGACTGACAGTAATGTGCAAAATGTGTATGAGTGTGAGTTTTATTGCTGTAGCGCTCTGATACACTAATACACACCCACACGACCAGAATTTCACATACCCAGCAGAGCCCAGAATCTGATGTACCCAGCAGAGCCCAGAATCTGACGTACCCAGCAGAGCCCAGAATCTGACGTACCCAGCAGAGCCCAGAATCTGACGTACCCAGCAGAGCCCAGAATCTGATGTAACCTGCAGAGCCCAGAATTTGACATGTTTGTATAGTGTGTGATTTTGTGTCAGTTTGTGTGTTTTCTTACTGTATTAGCCACAGGCTCCACTCCAGAGGATGCGGGCTCTGCCCCCAGGCTGAGATTGTTCGGCCAGGGATTGCCTTGTGAGGGGTGCTGGGCTCCGCGCGGTGTGTGGGCAGAGTGCTGGTACTCGGGGCAGGCTGCATGCCAGCACACAGCGGCGGCAGCGGGAGGAGGACATGCGCTCTGTGGCTGCAATCTCCGCCAGGCAGGAAGCCTCAAGGACAGAGAGCACTGGCTGGGGGAGCAGCGGCCGCCTGAACGAGCCGTGCCCACCCGCCCCACACATCCGCCGCCACTAGCTCCGCACGGCCTGTGCTCGGGAGCAGGACGGAAGGAAACTGGCGAGTCCCAGGCGTTTGGTGCCACTGTCCTCTCGGCAGCCAGCACCCCTCTACAAGCCCACCTCCAGCTGCTCCCCCAGCAGCACGGTGTGGAAAGCACCATGACGCCATTCACTTTTCACTGGGGCGCCGCAAAAGTAGATGCCACCGCCGTTAAAAAAAAATAGTGCAGCGGCGCCGGTGCGCTGCCCGCCCTGGGAGGAGGAAGTGTGACGTCGACCCGACGTAATCTCTCACTCGGCTCTATCCTTCCTCGCCTCGGCCGCACCGCCACCCATACTCCAATGAACGCATGCCTAGCATGCGTGTGGGTGGGCGCGGCCAGCGGCGGCGCGCAGTGTAGCAACGCGCCGGCCGCCACACCACATAAGTTACTGGTGCTGCCGCCGCCGCCACACTGACTAAAAAAATAGTGCACACCGGGAATTTGGGAAATAAACCACGTAGAAGATGGTGGGTGGGCGCAAAATTTCCCGCCTTTCAAATCTGCCGCCTGGAGCAAGCGCTCTCCGCTGCTCCATGGTCGGGCCGGCCCTGCGTAGGTACTAGTGATGCAATGAAAATTTCGGACCGATTGAAACCAAAGATGCACTCTGAGATCAGCCGAACACCAAGACCTAAAATCAGTCATTCGAGCCGTGGGCTCGTCTGAGCCCGGAGGTTGGCCGAGCCTGGAGGTTGGCCGAGCCGTGGCCTCAGCCAGCCTCCAGGTTTTTTTTCTGAGGACTCAATTTCCCTTCATTCGCACAGCAGCTGGAGCCGTTATCTGAGCTGCACCTTCTCCTCCTTTCTCATGGTGGCATGTTCGGAGCCCAGCAGACAGGACACAAGCAGCCTCCATGCTCCAGCCAAGCAATGTTGCTCCAAATGACCCCCCCCTTGGGCAGCTGGGGGTTAATTGACCAATTTACATCATCGCGCACATGTGCGATGACGTTAGTGGGTGGGGGGGGCCAGTAGGCTTGTCTGACACCCAAGAGGTCAGCCACGTCTGGGAGCAGTCTGTGATCCAGTGCCGGATCATGGACTGGCAACTCAAGCGTTAAAGAAAAGCATCGCTGGAAAGGTCACACTGACCTCTCTAGGGATGCCGTTCTTCAAGATCGATCTCCTCCCGATCGGGCTCTATGGGGGGTGGGGGGCACCTGAAACTGACGTCACTGTGTGTCATGGTTCGCACTGCAGGGGCGACAACGGTGGATGAACCCAAGTATGCAGTGAAGCAGAGGCAATGTCCAGATATAAAGTCCCAGTGGGGGTTATTTCAAGGATACACAGGGAAGCAACAAGGGGAGAAGCATGAATGGAGATGGACACAGGGGAAACAATACAACAAGGAGACTTACTGGAAAAACTAGAAAAGGCAGAGGACAGGAGGTGAGTATCAGGATGGGCTGGAGGTATACAGAGTACAGGACTATAGCTGAGTGGCCAGAAATGCTGGGAATAGGAGTCCAGTAACAGGGATGGTATGGCAGATGTATACAGGTACTGAATACAGCGGGGGTCCATAGGTACAGCGGGGTATATAATACAGGAGGGGTGGGGTCACGCCTATTCCCCAATGGGGTGGCTGCAACCACCAAATGTATCCAGCCCAGCAACATGTATAAAACATAAGGAGGAGAAAAATGTAATCTGCGCTTATTCCCATAAATTCGAGAGAATGACTAATCTAGGAACGAAGGAGGTTTAAGAATTATCTCTGTATTATGCAAGAGGGAAAGAAAGGAGGTTTCCTGGTTATATGGGATCAGGCTTTGTTCTATGAGCGGAAGCATGGCTCTTTGTGATTGGGTACAATGGGAAGAGAAACAATGGAAGGGAGGATATAAGATGGCTGGGCGGGGGACATTGTGGGTATCAATTCAAATGGTTCCGCAGCAGGCCACGGAGGGGCTTGGTGGAAAGGGGAGTTACATTTGCCCCCATTCTTTCAGGATAGGAGCTGCTGGTACTGAGGCAGAATTGGGTTACCCAAAGGAACGAATTAAAAGGATGGGGAGATGGAAATGGGAAATGTATAGGAGATATGTGAGGTCATTAAAGAAATGAAGGGAAAACTTATGGGGAACCATTGTTTTGTTTTAATAATAATAATTTGTTTCCTTGTTTCTTTTGGTTTCTTTTCAGTTCGGGTACACTGTGTGTGTGTGCATTACAGTTAATAGTTTACATTTTGGTTATTTGCAGGACGTGCAATGAGAGTGCGGATCCTGGGACACTCCTAGGTGCACTGGATGGAGAGTCATGCTGCTGGCACCAAGAGAGGAGCAACCCCGGGGTGCAGCGTAATTGAAGTAGGGATTAGATGGATAGGGAAGCAAGGTAGGGGGTGGGGCAGTTATTGGGAATAGCAAAGACATCCAGGAGAGAGATGGGTAAGCCAGATATTATGGTACTACATTTAGGGGACAGCTAGAGAAGAGATGGGTATTGTGAGTCGTGAAATAGCGGCCTGGCACGTGGGGATGCAATGGTAGGGGGAGGGTCTGCAGGGTACAGGGTGAGTTGTGGTTTCATACGGCCAGGCTCAAGTGCCTTCCTGGTTTGCAGATCCTCTCGGCCTGCTATTTGTGATATAAAGAGACCCCTGAGCAGACGTGTGGTCATCCTACTTAGCCACGTGAGGCCGCTATTTCTGCGCAATAGGTGTGGTGCATTGCATTTGCCGATGTTATATGGCAATGGTTTTGGAGCACCACGAAATAGGAGCAAGAAGTGAGGAGTTCATTGAAGGAGTGATAAGGCTGGGAACACACTCTTCATTGAAGGCGCAATAAGGAGCCTTTTGTGAGGTAAGAGGAAAGGTCACGGTTTTTTATTGGTGGCAGTTAAAAGAGGGTCCTCGTTTTTGGTGGCGGTGAAATAGGCAGCCTGGCACGTGGAGGGCGATAGTGGGGGGAGGATCTGCAGGGTACGGGGTGAGTTGTGGTTTCATACGGCTAGGCTCAGGTGCCTTCCTGGTTTGCAGATCCTCTCGGCCTGCTATCTGCCATAAAAATACACTGAGCAGACGTGTGGTCATCCTGCTTAGCCACGTGGGGCGCTATTTCTGGGCAATGCTTGTGGTGCATTGCAGTTGCCAGTGTTATCTGGTGAAGCGTATTTGGCATACGAGGATCGATAATAATAATTCTGCCTTAGAGGCAAAGAATTTGGCCTTAAGTAATAAAAGACGTGATCTTTCCAAAGTGCCAATACTTTGTTGTGTTTTCATTTACGGGAAAGGGAGGGGGTGGAGGCAAGTAGGGGGGGGCCTGGGGGGGTTAGTAGAAGGTAACTTACATGGGGAAAAAGTGTAAGAAGAGGATAAGAGTATAATTCTTATACCGTGTGAAACAAATCGCAATTAGAGGCTTTGGTTTCTGTTTGTCAGGGTCACCACGCTCTGGCCCAAGTCACTCACGTTAACCCTGCAATATGAACACTGTAAGTTCCTGGACTTTCTGCATGCATCTGACATCCTCCTAGCCCTGGAGCCCCACCTAAGCTCACCTTCCCTTGATTAGCTCTGCATATCAGGAAGCTATGCCCTTCACAAACCACTTCCACATTGAAGTCCCAGACTGTGAGAACGTGTTTCTCAAAGCTCCCTGAACCTCTTGAGAGAACCACCTGATTCCTCTGCCAAAGACTTTCCTAAGGACCCTCTGCTATATCTGGACATTTCACTATTCTACCGGTACCCCCCATCCTGCTCCCTTCTGCCCCCCATCTAGGATCCCCGTGTACCAGACCCATTGCTTAGCCTTGACCATTCTATTGCCTGCCCCTTGCCTGAGACCGTGATTTCTAAGATCTGTGTTATGTTTATCTGTATTATTATTTATTCATTGCTTGCCCCGTGTGCTGTTAAGTTCGCTTTGTGTCTATTTCCACTCTCACTCTAGTCTCTTATTCTCATCTTGCTATCCCTCATTTCTCCTGCTTTCCTAAACCGCTCCCATATTCAGTTCTCCTTAAACCTCCCTTCCCACAACTCTCAGTCATCCCTCTTGCTTCTACCTCCTTTTCTTGCATCTCCTTTCCTTCCCTAATCTATTCCCTTTTGTGCCCAGTCTCCTCCAGTGTCTAGTTCATGTCTTTTATGTTCTTGTGTTTATTCTCTAAATAAACCCTTTTAGTTACCCTGCAACCTGCCTATTCACTGCATCTTGGGCTCACAACCCCACTTGCTGCATACATCGCAGTCTACACGTGACACTGTTAATGGCCATTAAAAAAGAGTAAGCTCACCCGCCAACGTCACTGCACCTCTAGTGAGGGTGAGTCCTATCCAAAATGAAGCCATAGGCTGCTGTGTAGCGAACCTCACTGTCCACGCTGCTTTTCAGTCATGAGGCAAACTGGGTCGTCATATTTATGCCCTCCCAGAAAAAAATCCACCTTGGGATCAAAAAATAAAGACACGGAGCGGAATCATGCTGCAATGATGACCTGGCTGGAGGTACAATAAAACATACATAAATACAGGAGGGGTGGGGTCACGACTATTCCCCGATTGGGCGGCTGCAACCACCAAATGTATCCAGCTCAGCAACATGTATAAAACATAACAAGGAGAAAAATGTAATCTGCGTGACCCCACCCCTCCTGTATTATGTATGTTTTATTGTACATCCAGCCAGGTCATCATTGCAGCATGATTCCGCTCCGTGTCTTTATTTTTTGATCCCAAGGTGGATTTTTTTCTGGGAGGGCATAAATATGACCCAGTGACGGTGGGCAGTGAAGGTTCGCTACACAGCAGCCTGTGGCTTCATTTTGGATAGGACTCACCCTCACTAGAGGTGCCGTGACGTTTGGGGGGTGAGCTTACTCTTTTAATGGCCATTAACAGTAACCAAAGCCTCTAATTGCATTTTGTTTCACACAGTATAATGGGAATAAGCGCAGATGACATTTTTCTCCTTGTTAGGTTTTATACAGCGGGGTATTTATTTATAAAGGATTTTACCAGGAAGGATACATTGAGATTTCTCTCTTTTTCAAGTAGGTCCTGGGTTCAAGAACATTGAATATCAAGGAGGGTGATCCAGTAGCAGGGTCCAGGAGCAAGCCGTACTTCGAGGGCAGGAGGAGATCAATGAAGGTCGGTAGAGAAAGCGAAGGGTCTGGTGCACAAGTCAATACACAAGCAATAAGGGAGCAGGTTACTGGTGGTGAGCTAAGCGGAATGCTGAAGCAGGCTTGTCTCATACTCGCCTCAGGGCGAGGCTTCCTTTTAAGGTGTTCGACCCAGATGAGATGGGGTACACCTGCGGTAAAGCCAGACAGACCAGGACTGGGAACAGGGATCTGCAAGACATGGTCATGTCTTTCCAAAACCTGGGCTGGACCAGGGGCAGTACCGGAAAGCTGTTGTCAGGCTGTCATGGCCCTCGCCGCTGCAAACAGGGAAAATCTGGTACTGCCCCTCCGTGAATGCAGGTGGCCACCTGCGAGAGAGGGGTAAATTAACTAAACAGTTGTTTCTGAAAATTGAGCAACCACGCCCAGGCCACAGCCTACACATGAAGCAGGCTCACGTCCTTGGACTCTGCCACCAACTGTGAGGAAAGAGGTCAGGGAGCCGCCATATTGGGTCCCATGACCTTTGTCCCGCCACACGCATCGCAGCATTTCCTGCCCTCTTTGCGGTTTCGGAGGTGCTATATTGTGCCAGGGGACTCTGTGATACTACGTAAAGGCAGGCTCAATCTGTTCTGGATAAGAACGGAATTCCGTTCTGCAGGAGCTCACCGCTGGATTGAAATCAGCTAGGCCCTGATCGCAGAGCACTCCCTCCATACGTTCACACTGGCCACGCCCCTGTACAAATCCAGAATTTGACTAGGCATCTATCCTTAGTGCAAAGAAGGGGAATTCTTCTATATTAGTAAATGGTCAAGAGATTAATAGTGTGGAGGTGGGGTAAGGATGCACATAGGAAAGGGATGATGCTTGATTTTTACTTACCTAGAGAGATTTTTTCTCTTGGGGGGGGGGGGTGTCACTTTTGTATTAAATGTTCCCAGCAGTTTTTGTCACTGACTTCATGAAACTTAGTTCAACACAATTTTCACAGCGGTCAACGGTAAAGTGATTCTAGATCATCTTGCATCACATACACAGTGCACTGGAACAGAATGTCTCGTTATGCATACACACAGATCCAGCATGGAATGATTTATGACACATACATGTTGCTCTGGGATGGAAGGCTTTGCTGAGCAACATGCCCAACACCCTGGGATAAAATGGATTTCTGTATACACTGCTCCAGCATCGTATTACTTACCCATTATGTGTGCCATTTTAATCTACACTGTGTTATGGTCAGTATAGTTATCAAACTACATTTTATTGTGGAGTGGACCACGGAGGGAATAAGGAGCCAGTGACTTGGCGGATCCTGGGGGAAAAAACCCCTAAACCCAGTGCACATGCTAGTCAGTATTATAAACAATTCATGAAAAATACATAGCATAGTTGCAATTACAGTCATTTAACCCTGTCAGCACCAAACCATTTCACACCCTTTCCCCATATCTTTATTTGGTCTCCACTTTTAGCAATTCTTTTGAGGTATCTGCTCAAGTTACACGTTGTTTTCTCAAATAACACGCTTTGAAATATCAACTTTAAGGCTGGGGTCAGACTAGCGCACTTTTAACGTGCGTTTTGGCGCACATAATTACGGCCGCACTAGCAGCAAATGACGGGCAATGACGGCCAATATACGAAGTACGGTCGCACGAAAGTCTGGCCGCGCAACGCAAGTGGAAAATGAACGCATTTTTTTGAGAACGCAGAACCGCTAGTACGGACGTACAGAGTGCGCTGCAGCGGCATAGCGGTGTGTGTGTGTGATTTGGAGACATCAGACCCTGCTCGTGTCCGGCCAACATAACGTCCAGACACCCAAAGTTTCCTGGTTTGGATCTGTAAAAAATCACGCACAAAAATGCGCATCGTATGACCGTTTTCGCGTATTCCATGAAAAAATACGTCAATGCGTTCGGACGCACCTCTTTACGTTCACGTGTAAAAAAAAAATTTTGGTTTGACCCTAGCCTAAACAGTTACTGAAATATGGGAAAATGTTACCATGAGATGCAATTGTTAAATCTTTCCTTTTGACACTGTGCATCCTAAACAGCCGCAATCAAGTCATTATTCACTAAATATTTCATATGAACATGTTATGGTTGCACAATAGGATTATAGATTTTTATTTGAAAAATACAAATTGATGTTTTGAAGATCAAATTTTAGCTGCTCTTTTTCTGTATAAAAGACACAATGGTGCAGAGACAAAATATCAAATATTAAAACGTGCGTCATTCACTACCAAATGTAAACCCCATCAAAATGTCATTTTTCTACATTCTCATTTCTGCTCGCTCTCAGTTCAGAATTTCAATTGGGAGAATCATTTTACATGCATTGAGATGAAGGGTACCATCACAGATGGCTGAGCAGAACCTCGAATGTAGAATGATAGCCTGTACGATGCAGCCACAGACGACCAGCTGAAATCTGGTATACACAGTCCAGTCTACCAGTGACCATGGCATCAGGTAATAAAGTTCGCAGTCCAGTTGAAGGAGATATCTAGACAGGTAATTGGTATCCAGAAGCAGAGGTCCGAGCGAGTTCAATGCTCAGGCAAGGAACCTTATCAAGGCAAGTAAAACAACACTAACCGTACTAACTCTATAATGTCAGAGCACGGATTCACGGTCCTGCAACCTCTTGGAGACGAGGAGAGATCAGGAGCGTGTGGCTGCGTCATGAGGCCTGTTTATGCAGTGCACAGGTCCCACACCTCTGACAAGGATCCCCCACCTCCTCTCAGACAATCTCCTGGCTTTGCCGGGGGGGGGGGTCGCCTGAAAATGACATTGCGTCCGATACAGCGGGAGCCTATGAGGACGTTCCCCACAGGTTCAATGAGCCCCTGTCTCCAGATCCGTGACAGCTAGGGGTTAATGTTTGGCATCATTGCAGATGATGCCAAACATGTATTAATAAAAAAAAAAATAGTCATAACAAAAGGAAAAACTTGTGTTTTTTTTTATTAATGCAGCATTATTGTTCTCATTTCAATTATAATGTGAACAATGATGATGCACTAATAATTTTTTGGGGGGGGTTTAGCTAAAATCCCATAATTTCTCAGAAATTTGAAAATTCGAATTTTGTTGCATTTTTTGTTATGCCGAAAAAAATGATAAAACTTGACTTCAAATAGTGTTTAAACACGAGTGAAACCGGAAAAATTAGCTCAGCACACGGGGTGAAATGGCTCAGCAGCGAAAGGGTTAAGAGTACTATGCATGCACTTACAATAGTGACCAATAGAGGGCGCCATTTGGCTGGTGCCCTCTATTGGTCACTATTGTAAGTGCATAAACATAATACGGTAAAAAGCGATTTGTAATTTCTGTTTATATATTACAAAAAGCCATGACAGAAGTTAATTTTGACAAGTAAAAGATTAGAGGCGCTCAGCGCTGCCGCGAGCATCCAGTAACAATGCAGGCAACTTTTTAAGCACCTGCATTGTAAATCCACACTAAAACGGGGGCGGTAGGGAGAAAACTGTGGGTGCAGTGTTTTCTCCCTACTGCCCCCGTTCTAGCATGGAGAATGTAATGTGGCCCTAGAAGTCGAAGGCCCCATTCACACGGTGCGATTTTATCGTGTGGATTTTGCCGCGATGTTGCAGCAAAATCCACGCGACGTCGTGCTATGTAGCTTCTCCAATGCATTTCAATGGAGTTGTTCACATCTTGCGCGTTGCGGTAGCATGTCGCTGGTACATGACCCTTTTTTTCCGATTTGCATTGGTGGGGCTTTGCAAAAACCGCAACATCACGCGACATTATCGCTCTATGTTGCGATTTTCAAATCGCACAGTGTGAACGGGGCCCAATATTAGGCTTGGGTCAGACGAGCGCAGTGTTCACGTCCGTGTTGCCGCACATTTTAACATCTGTCGTAGCATACAATTATGATCAATAGAGACCCACACACGAAGTACACCGCACAGAAGTGCAGACGCACAACGGACGCAACAAACGGACACAAGTTAGGCAAGAACGTAAATTCACTTGAACGAATGCACAGAGTGCGCTGCGTCCGCAACGTCCGCATAGCTTTGTGTGTGAGTGATGGAACGTAGTCAGACGGACTGCATTTTATACGGACAAAATGGTTTTGCATATTAATTTATTTTCCCTTCTACATCAGTCAAAAAAAAAAAAACCTCAGTCACAAAAACGGACCGTGTGGCCACTACCTTGTCTTCAGTCAGAAAGTACGTCCGTTGTGCACGGACGCACAGAATGCGCTCGTCTGACCCTAGCCTTAACGGAAATATTAATGCAATTTAAGTTTATACTCTGCATAATTATCAGAAGACTTGGAGATGTAGTTCATTGTGCTCCTTGAATATTCCATATTTCTATATTAAAATTACAGAAAAACTCGTTAGAGATGTTAGATTAGCCATGTATAAAGTTTGAGAATGTAAACGTGAATTTCACCTGTCCCCTGCATGTCAGGGATTTTTATGACCACGTTAGCACTACAAAATGTCAAATGTCAACGCTCTAAGCGTTCACTCACTGGCATGCTGCCCTTTGTCTCCTCTGTAATCGTGCAAAATAGTCAAACTAAAAAAAGAAAGTTGCACTCTAAGCAATCAAGTCATTATGGCTTTCATAGTGGTTATGGTACTTTGAGTCTGCGTGTGCCATTCGTTTGGATTATAGTACATGGTTTGTAGGTTTAACAAATACTGGAGTCATCACCAGCATCCATAACCCTACTCTTTTATTAAATGTGAGTTGTATTATCATTTTCATAAATATCACAAAAGAAATAAAAAGGGGTACAGAATAGGGAGGTGGGTACAAGACATCATAACGCAGCATCACTGAGCAGAACATAACCCTACTCTTGTAGATTGTATGGGAGAATGATAAACGTCAATATCCTCCTCACCCACAATCTGTGGTCTGTATTCCAGCTGAGCAGGTAATTGCTAGGCAGAGAAACCAAAAAATATTTATCCATCAGTGTGAGCTGTAAGGTCTTTGCAGTTCTGCATTATCAACTCATTTTCAAGCCAAGTACTAGATTAGCAGCCAGACCCATAATTGGTGAGAGCCGCTAATGAATACTGGCAGTGGGGCTACAACTGGTATTCCATAACTGCTGGTACTGAGGAACACGCCGTTGCGTCTGGATATATGAGGAAACCCAACAACAACTACTTTGGTTTCCAGAGCCCTTACGTTTATAGAATTCCAGTTGACCGGTGCTCAACCTACACAATTACAATAAATGTATTGCCAACATATTCTTATGTATATGTTTATATACTATAAGTATTGGGATGCATAGGGACTGTGTGATTGATCAGGAAAGGTACAATGGGGGGGGGTTACGTAGTGAGGCGATGGGCCTTTCTGAAGTATTGTGTTTATGGAGAAGTCTTCCTGCATTCACACACATTAATACATTTAGGAACACGTCCCCATGCAGACACAATAAAGACTGAAATTACCTAGACATCATATACATATTCACATTGTATACACATGCATTTATATCACGAGTAACTGCAGTTTTTTGGGCTGAAACAAAGAGTAAAATATGTTTATTCCCCAAAACGCCCCAATTAGTCAATATAGAGTACACATTTGATTGGTAAGAATTATGTTTTAATGAATTTGCTACATCCTTTACTGGTCTTGCACTCATGTAGTGCTATACACAAAAGAAAAAATTCCATCAGCCAGGTATCCATGGCTCCTAAATATTTACTGTTGGCAGCGGGTTTGCATGGGGATTTAAATAACTCTCTCTCCAAGCAATCTAGTGCTTGAAAAGGGTCTAACCTCTTTGATTATGCATTTGGTTTGCCCAGCTCCGCACTCCAGTTTACTTCTTAGACTTTAATTTAAACATATTGCTAAATATTCAAAACTGCGCCATTGGGAAAATAGTGAAGCATTGTGTATATCACTGGGCTGCCCTCTGCCGGCTGCTACTTGTAGCAACATGTTTTAAGTGTTTATAGTTCCAAGAGCACACTTGCATAAAAGGAACACTGCAACTAACATAAGTGGTAACCAGATAAGTCCTACATAAGGCAACAAAAAACATGCTACACCCCCCCATTCTATTTTTTCTCTTAATTGCATATAAAGTTAGGCGTTTATCTCCTGCTTCCACTATGGACTGTTCCCATGATGCAACATTTGCATTCTGTTTTATTCTATACTACAGCTGTAAAGTGAGGCTTGCCATAAGATTTTTGTAAGAGGCAATGGGGTGGGGGAGTCAATGTTTGACAAGGCTGTAGACCTATTGTCTTGTGCAGGACACCCAAAATAGGATAGTCTACTTAAAACATTCTCATCTACCCCAGTAATTGTCTTTACATACATCCCACACAATCCAAAGGACCACTGTTTCTCTTGTATAGGGTGACTCCAGCCAGGGGATAGTCCCATGTCTGACATCATCGGGCAGTCCCACAATTAGCCAGCCAAGAAGTTAGCCAGCCGTGAAAGGTGGCTGTGATCAGCGGGACTTCGGTGACACTCTGGGCAAGTCCTCCACAAATGAATATAAAGAAAACAGAGGATCCCTCCACAGCTCACCCAATCAATTGAATGACAAATACAAAAACCATAAGGACTTCCACATCCTAGCAGGAAAGCTGATGACGCATGCAGTCCGAACTCAAGGGGTTAAGCCAATTTATGTAAAATTGGGGGGTTTTATACGTCACAGAACAAAAATAAGGGGGGGCAGCAAGGGTTAATAGGTAGCAATTTATTTTCCAGCAGCTGTTAAATATTTTTAAGACTGGACACGACAAGCTCCATTAATAACGATCTGCATATACACAGTCAGTCTAACAACTGGAGCAGAAGCAGGAATATACAAATTTAAATGGTCTACTCGCTTCACGGACAGTTGAAGTGGTTATTGAGAGTCATTGATTATATAACCCAAAAGTCACTATTGACAGACTATAGTCAGATAATTTTGCCAACTTGCGACCAGATACAGCAAACTAAGCTACAGGCTGGGCACCCCTTAGGCTAGGGTCAGACTGAGGCAGTGCGAACGCGCGTGCAGCCGCACTTAATCACGGCCGTAGTAGCAGCAAGTGCCAGGCAATGACGGCCAATATACGAAGTACGGTCGCACAAAAGTCCGGCTGCGCAACGCAAGTGGAAAATGAACGCATTTTTTCGAGAACGTGAAACCGCAGGTACTGACGTACAGAGTGCGCTGCGTCCACTAGCGGCATGTGTGCATGATTAGGAGACGTCAGACGCTGCTAATGTCCGGCCAACATAACGTCCAGACACAAAAAGAGTTTTATTGATGATCCGTACAAAATCACGGACGAAAATGCGCATCGTATGACCACTATCACGTATTCTGTGAAAAAATGCGTCAATTCGTTCGAACGCACTTTTTCACAGACAACATAAAAATGCGTTAGTCTGACCCTAGCCTTATTCGGAATTCTCAAATCCAGAAGACTCCCAAATACAGAATTTTCAGGCTTCCAAATTCCAGTCTTGCTTCCTTTCCTGTTCCTTCTACATGCTGATGATACCCGGATGGCTGCAGCATGGCGAGGAACAGACTGGGAGACTGCAGCATGTCACATTCTGGAGCTGCACACATAGACATGCTGGTTTTGTACAGCATGTCCCTTGCAAAGAGCTGTATAGCGTCTCCCAGCATCTCCGGACACATGCAGGTGCTGCAGCAAGCAGTGCATTGCCGCTCCTCTGCTGCATCCCTCTCCCCTCTGAATTCAGATTCCAAAATCCAGAATAATCTGGAACACTCAGGGTCCTGAGCATTCCATGTAAGGGTTTGCTCATCCTGTATTTTATGAATGAGAAAGTGCAGTTTTGCTGCTTAAAGTGCATCTGTTTTGTCCAGGTGCATTTTGTCTGTGATATCCCATCAGGGGGTGGATATCGTCTGGTCGTAAAGATTATCCATGAAGAGAAATCAGTTTGAACTCAACCCTAATCCATTGACTGACACTGACATGTTTTGCCCTCTTAGGGTAGAGCTACCTGGAAACAGTCACACAGCAATAAGCAATTGGTCCTCAGCATTCAGACTTCTCAGGCAGCATACGGACAAGCAATGCATGCAGACAGAATGGAGGGCTCTTTTGCAGGACGGCTCTCTGTTCAGAATAGTTCCTTCCAAACACAGCAATCATGTGAAGGCATGGCCGATAACTATGCAGAGTAGGCATGTGCCTACTACAAAAGGGACACTTTGCTCTGTTAAAAAAAATAAGTGTCCCAATTTACAATCATTTAGGGAGGCGGCACACGAGCATACTGTACTGCATCCGTTACAGATGCACTTTTTCACAGGAGATATTGTGAGTACTGCGTAAAGTGCGTCAGTAACGTCGGATGTTCATCTATTTCACTAACAACTGTCAAATCCCCATTAACTGGTGAATTTTTTTTATTTGATTTTTTTTTAAAAAAGTTTTTGTATTTAGGTGAAATTTTTGGATTCTTAATTATTTTAAAATGACAAGCAGGGTTATTCAGAGAGTGGTGAAAAGCAGGAGAATGACTGGAGAACTGAAAATTCTAGGTTAAAATAGCCAAACCAGAAAAATTCTCCCATTTATCTCACTTTCCAAATTGGCTATTTTTGACCTAGAATTTTCCAGTTCCAGTCATTCTCCTGCTTTTCCCCGCTCTCTGAATAAGGTGTTTTTTTTTCTTCAGTCTGGCTGCTTTCAACGGCTGCTGTCCCTGGTGCTAAAACATTTCAGCACCAAAGACAGGGGAATACATATCCTTTAACTCTCATCTAACAGTAATGAATTCATCCGTTTCACCATTCCGAAATGACCTATCAAAACGAAATAAAGAACCGATTAGAAATACGGATTTCTAATCTCCCGAAATAAAAAAAAATAAAAAATACGAATCAGGGTAACATAACGAACGAAGGTTTCAATGTTAAAGAAAATTCTTTTAATTCCACCATTTATTCTTTTCATTTTCAGCAAACCATATTTACCGGTATGTATTTTTTATTCTATAACAGACCTTTAAACACAAAGCATTTTTATTGCTTTGAACACCTATTCGAAGTATAGCAGAGTTTTGTTTTTCAGTTCGGCGCACTTCGCGGACCCTGTGGTGAAAAGTGAATTCAGCGCAGGGGTGGTGAAAAGTGAATTCAGCGCAGGGGCGGTGAAATGGAAATCAAACCGAAGTGAGCTGAACCAGAAAGCACTGAAAATTTTCACTTGCAACTACCAGCCTGTACACACACACACACACCTCCTGTGCCATGTCTTTCTGCCTCTCCAGTCTCGTTCTCCCCTTTCAGGTGGGGAGTAAGTGAGAAGCAGCCTCTGTCAGAGCACCGACTACAAAACACATGCTGGCCGCATTGGGTTTGGGGAATTAGTCATAACTTCAATGCCGCACGGAGGACGTTTTTCTATCCGTAAATCTGGCGGTATTTTAGATGAGCTGTCCCCTCACCTTAATTACTGGAGGGAATTTGTCCCATTCTATGCCCATACTATTCAATACATACCTGGTGCAAACACCGGCCACCTTCGTTGTCCTTCATGGGTATCACTGAAAGCAGATTAGGCAGAGCTCAGTGATTGGACCCAGCAGTCAGTTTTTTGCAAAAATGGAATTTGGAAACATTTACAAAATGGTTTATATCATTACTTAGTGGACTTTAAAACCTTCCAGAAGAACAGTGCTCCCCTCAATACAATCCAGATTTGAGGGGACCAGGCCCCGCTGCTCATGTGCCCAAGGCAATTGTCACACTGCAGAGGGCCCCAGTACCACCCTGGCCAGAAGACCAAGGCTTCCTGTCTGTGCAGAACCCCCCCCCCCCATGATGCCCAGCACCCGTTCTGTCCTGCCTAGAATCCAAGGGTGCACCCGCATTTAGCTATCCAGTACCCCTCTCAGAGCTACCCAAGAACCCAGTATACACATTCCCTTAAAGTGGCACTGTGTAAGGCAACCTCCATCTGTGAGGCCCGGTAACACCTACAGAGATTTCAAGCTGCCCATTGCACCCAGGAGCTCAATTTACACTCTTCCAACTTATCCAGAAGGCCAACATACCTCCTTAACGTTTTGTAGTGAAGGGTAACTGCTCGGTGAACTCTAGTCTAGAGCACATGGTACCCTGTATGTGGAACCCAGAAGACCAATACAGAACGCCACCGTTGCACCCCCACAACAGTGATCAGCATCCAGGTTCCTCACTTTGTTTGGACCACTGTATCTCTGTCCCCATGTCTATCTGGTCATTCTAGGTGTCATTAGAAAAGTACAGAGTCTGGCCATTCCAATGATACCAGTATGACCATATTCAGTGGAAACAAAATCATGAATAGAATAAAAACATTACCCCCCCCCCACACGGTTGAAATGGCTCAGCATTGACGTGGTAAACGGTCAGACTATCAGGGTTATTCACTGTTACGTGGGGGGGTTTCCGTCCATGTGCAGACTGCTCCCCTTGAAGTCAGTATTCTGCAGAAGTGCCGCTTCTAACCCAGTCACAGGAAATATCAGAGGAGATACTTGCCGTTTCAACTCAAAATGGAGAATGACTAATAAACAGAGACACACGTTACAGTCAAGGACTGACATTTAAATACAAACAGATTACATCACAGATCAGATAACTGCATAGGACCTTCAGACAATGGAGAATGGGATTTCCTAGGAGAAGGGGGAGGGAGAAAGAAAGGGGAAACAAAAGGAATTTCATAGAGAGAGAACATACACAATAGAGAGAGCAGGTACTAATACAGTAGTCACACTATACAGAGAAAGGTACACAGATAACACAAACACCCTGCATCTAGAGTTGTAGATACAGGGTGACTTTAAGGAAAGAGCAGGAAAATATAAAACATCAGGCTCGCACCTCCCAAACACATTTCTAGGCCCATGTATTTCAAGTCCAAAGTGACGGATGTCATATATCTCCCTCCTTTGTGGGAGACTAACCTGGGAGAAGACCCAAAACGGGTTGATTTCCAGGTTAGTCAGCATTAAAGTCTTTCTTATCTCACTGCTCCAGAAATGTCCATAAAGAGTCACAACTGAGCACAAGTCCCTCACCCAGCCGACCCCGGGATCTTCTGTAAGAGGTTGCTGCTGATGGAGAATGTGGGGTAGCTGGTGTCTCCTCAGTCAATGGTTGGGGATCTGGGCCAACTGTCCAGCACCCAGTGGGCACACAGGTTAAAACCACAGCCCCATCCACGGCTGCAATGCAGATATCCTCCTGTGGTTGGGTCCAGAGAACACTGGTTCTCTGCTCCGCCGCTGGCTCCTCATCCGAGGCGGTGTTGAGCTTTGCTGGCGATGTGAGGCTGCTCACAGAGATCCAGGCCATCTGAATGAGGGCAAAGGCCGGCCACACCAGACCATGCCCCAACACCAGCGCATCTCCCAAATCCACGGGGAGCTCCTCAGGGTTATTGCAAAACAAAACAAGGTCCACGGCCTCAGTGACCGCTATCCCCTCAAGCTGGGGATCTGGGCCACCTGCCCCTCCCTTGTGCAATGGGAAGGACCGCAGCCTCTTCCACTGCAGGCTGGAACAATTCTCCTTTTTCCAGCTCCTCTGTCCGGTGTAACTTTTCGATGGTCTGCTGCTTGTTAGTCTCCGCTTTCAGCTGTACAACCTTTGCTTTTTAGTTCTGTAACTGAAGCTTGGAGCTCGGCCTGTATCTGCCGGTGCAGTGCTGTCTGGAGCCTCTCCTCTTCCAGCTGTTGGTGGGCAACATCCAGCATACTCTTAAACTGTCGCAACTGCTCACCTATACCTTGGCGTTGCTCGGTCTCCGCATTAAGCTGCTCCTGAAGGTGTTGACATTTTCCTCTCCAGGCAGTGATGGAAACCTGGAGTTCAGCCTGTAGCTCTTGCTACTGACACTCCAACTTTATAATCTGGGACTCCATGCAATGCTTTTCCTCCCAGGCTTCCTGCACCTTTGAAACACTGATATCAACGGCCTCATCTCGCTCCTGAGCAGCATTCTCCTTGGCTCACTCAGCAGCCTTACGTAAACGCAGTAAACCAGTGATATCCACCGCCAGGCGCTGTACATTAGCCTGAGCATCGTCTCTAGATTGTCTTATCTCATCCAACTCTCGCTCTGGGTGGCAGAGTCTAGTTGGCATCTCAAAGTCTCTACCTTTCTTTGAAGCTGGTCACAAAGTTTGCATTCTCCCTCCAGCACCTCCATTCCTTTCACCCATCTACCCTTTTGCTTCTTTTTAGCCTTACTTGTGAAAGGTGGGATGACAGTCACGGCTGGTGCGGAGGCATATTTCGTCCGGATCTTGGCGTTGGCAGGAGCCGATACTTCCAGAATCCCTTGTCTCCGCCAATCCAGGTTTGACGACACCCTCTGCGTCTGGTGTCGTGCCCAGCCAGTTCTCCTGACTACTAATGTCCCCTGGCTCAATCCAGTCTGGGACCTTGTAATTATTGTGCTCCACATGGTCAAAATCTTCCTGTTCCAGCACAGTTCCCTCTTGTCGCAACAAGCACACCTCATTCCACATGGTCTGGAATTGATCCATGCTGGGGTTTGGTCCATATTTCCTTAGGCGTTTCTTTACTTCCTCGCGAACCTCCATCTCGCTCTGGGCTGCACACACTCGAGCCTTTGGTCACCAGTTCATCCTGCAACGATCTCTTAGATGTCTGGGTCCAGTTATAAAGAGCATAAAATTCCGCAGCTGCCAGCCAATGTTACGTGGGGGTTTCCGTCCACGTGCAGACTGCTCCCCTTGAAGTCAGTATTCCGCAGAAGTACTGCTTCTAACCCAGATGCAGGAAATATCACACAGGAGATCCTTGCGGTTTCTACTAAAAAAAAATAAAATAAAAAAAAATGGAGTATGACTGTTTATTACACAGACACAGGTTACAGTCAAGGGCTGACATTTGCATACAATCAGATTACATCACAGATCAGATAACTGCACAGGACCTTCAAACAATGGAGAATGGGATTTCCTAGCAGGAGAAGGGGGAGGGAGAAAGGGTAAGCAAAAGGAATTTCTTATGGAGAGAACAAACACAATAGAGAGAGCAGGTACTAATACAGAGAAAGGTAAGGTCACATTCAGTCTCAATGGCGGTACCCGGCATGTGCCAAGTAGGGCCCTGGTACGAGTTAAAGCCCCTATATGCAGAGATGCAGGACACAATAACCTTAGATACGTGAATATAACCACAGGAGACACTGGGGACCTCTGCACGGCTATACCGAAAGAAGCCCTATGCTGATAGAGTGGCTGAGTCTGCTCTAATAGAAAAGGGTTACCTAGTGGCCGTGCAGAGTCCTAGGGTAAACACAGATACCAGAAGGAGTATACTCCACGACAAAAAAACAGTACGGACAAGGATGATCCAAGAGAGTAGTCAGAGAAAGCCAAAATGTTTACTTTATACCGAAGTGGAGATACACAAGCATAAAATCCGTTAGCCAGGCCAGAGGGTCAAAACCATGAGATCAATCAGAACATGAAACTCAGACAAAAGAGAAACAGTGAAACTGATCACATGAAAAACACTGGACATGAACTGGAACCTAGGCTAACTAAACAATAGACAGAGAAACCAAAGAAATAAATTAAACATGAACTAGAACTTAGAATAGCAGGGCGCTCTCAGGAACAAAACTAGTAGCTGAAGTGAACCAGATGCAAAAGCATGGAGATATGGGGCCCATGGCTTATATAAGTAAGTAATCAGCCCACATCACCAACAGAAGCTAAACGAGCAAATTAAACCAAACTTAACCCCTGAGCTGCATCCCAGGGAAAGCAGCATAGGAAAACACATACAGGGTTATTCAAAGAGATTCGAAAAGTCACGGCACATTCGGTGACTTTTCGTTCTCTTCAATTCGGTTCCTTTTGCCGATCCCATTTTGGTGACCCTGCGGTGTATTCAGCAAGCACCACAGGGTCCCCGAATTGCAGGGAAAAGCTGCCACAAACCCGACGAAAACGAACCGCAAAACCCAGCGAATGCACGCCGAAAACACGTAAAAACATCTGGATTAACCTGCCGAAAACCACAGAAAAAGCCCGAACAGGAGCCGATCACACGCAGTGAAGCAGCCGAGACCGCAGACGAGGCAGTGAATAAATTAGCAAAATAGTTTGTGTGAATGTGTGAAAATATAACGCTGTTTGCAAAGAAACTACTGAGCGAAAATGTCTGAAATTTACACAGGAGATCCAGGGAATGATAATAAAAAGGGCTGTTACAGAAAAAATAAGTAAACTTAAAAAAAAAAAAAAAAAAATCGGACTTTTAAAAAAAAGAAAAAAATTAAAAATGCTTAAACTATCCGAAAAAATCTATAAATAAAGAGACTCTTTACTGCAGAATTTTATAATGAACGGTTTATTAGATATTGAATTAAACCGGAATATTTTTAAAATTGAAGTCTATGGGATTCTCCTGAATAAATTTGCCGCATGAAACCACCGAATGGCAGGACATTAGGGGAACCTTTCACAGCTGGTTTGTGTTCTCTGAATAGCCGAAGCAGTGCTTTTTTATGGGGATTTCACTGCCCTCGAACAGGCACCGAACAGGCACCGTATGTTCAGGCAATTCGCCAGGATTTGGCGAATTGCCTGCTCTCTGGATAGCCGAATGGCCAAGAAAGGTAACCGAACCCTGATTTTCAGTGTTCGGTTACCTTTCTCAAGCAATTCGGAGCTCTTTGAATAACCCTGAAAGGAACCAAGACATAAGGAATACAGAGGACAGGGCTGGAACATGGAAAACGTGACAGGTACACAGAAAACACAAACACCCTGCATCTAGAGTTGTAGATACATGGTGACTTTAACAAAGGAAAGAGCAGGAAAACAATATAAAACATCAGGCTCGCACCTCCCAAATACATTTCTAGGCCCATGTATTTCAAGTCCAAAGTGACGCATGTCACATTCACAAAGAGTCGGTCTGGCCCTGAACAGTGAATTTTCCCATACAGTCAACTTTTGGGCCCATTTGGCTATTCAGAGAGCAGGCAGTTCGCCAGCCAGTACAGTGCCTGTTCGACGGCAGTGAAATCCCCATTGAGAAGCAATGGTTAATCTATTCAGAGAACACCGAACAGCAGAGAAATGTCAGAAGTGCCCTGCTGTTCAGTGGTTTCATTCGGCAGGTTTATTCGGGCAAACCCCATAGGCTTCAAATGGTAAAAATATTCCAACAAACCATTTATTCTTTTAATCTGCAGTAAAAAAGAAAAAAAGTCTTTTTTTTTTTTTTTTAGAATCTTTTAGGCATTTTTCAGGAACAGACCTTTTTATTATTATTCATAGGACCTTATGTTTTAATTCCAGGCATTTTCGTTCGGTAGTTTTTTTGCAAACAGCGATTCAATTTTGATACTTTAAGGCTGGGGTGAGACGAGCGCAGTTATCACGTCCGTGTTGCCGCACATTTGTACGTCCGTGGCAGCATAGCATTCTGACCAATGGAGCCCCACACACGAAGTACGTCCACATGGAATCACAACGGCCGCGGCAAACGGACGGAGGTTACACAAGGTCGTAATACCGCTAGAACGGACGCACAGAGTGCACTGCGTCCGCAACGCTTTGTGAGAGTGATGGAACGTGGTCAGACGGACTGCATTTATACGTCCAGCATTTTGACAGATTCCCAGAAGTGCGGGGGAACGACAGAGCACCGAAATGTCGGTGACATTGCGGTGCTCTGTGAATAACCCCTTATAGAGCACATTGTGTATTACTTTCTTTTTTCCCTTGGTTTAGTTTTATATTAATGGTTAATGGGCAGGCCCCCCCAGCATACGTTTTATTTTATCCTTGATACTGGTATTTTAGGAGTTAGTGGGTAGGCTATATTTCCCTGGTTTTATGCCATTTTAGGGGTTACTATGGAAATTAGAATTTAAAGGGTATGTCCACTTTAGATCCTTTGCTTTTCGTCACATTTCGGGGAATCCATTTGCCAAAAATATGGTGAATTCCCTATTTAGCAAATGTTCACCGTAAATTGGAGTCGCCAATGCAGTTATCCCACCAAAAAAAACCCCCACCAAATCGAGGCGAATAAAAGATTGAGTCAGATTAGTACAATAAAATGGAATCATTGCTTCACATTATGCTGGGATTTTGGAATCTTAGTGACAAAAATTATTAGTGCCCTCTAGTATTTCCTGTGGTAGTCGCCACTGCATGCCAATAAAGATACCCAGATCAGCACACTCCCTCCAACCTGCTGAGTGCACCCTTTCCATGCTGGCTGGGAGCATGCGGCACCCCTTCTGTGCCTCTAGGGGGGCAGGTAGAGCTTTTATGAGGCCCAGTACACCCTTTCTGTACACCCTACAAGACCATGGCAGCCCCTCTTTGCAAGCCTTTGCCTGAGCATCCCTTTCAAGCAACTCAGCCACAAACCCTCGCTTTCTTTGAGCCCATGCTGCCCAAAGGGAAGCTTTGACCTGGCAGCTCTGTGCAACCCGGGGTGAGCCAGAGGCGCGTTCAATACCTCGCCGCTGCAAGTGCTAAATTAGCAACTTGCCATTGAACGCCGCTCAGTGCTCAGCACTGCTAATTTAGCACTTGCAGCGACCCGAGGAGATGCTGTGAGTAGCTGAGTGTGACGTATTAAAGATGGCCGCCACCAAGAAGCAAGTAACAAATCCGTACAGCAATGTTAATTTCATACGAAAAACACTCTGAATCTTACATTAAGAAGTCGTCGGCCATTTTGGATTGGAAATTCGCATCCAAAGCGTTCAATGACACTGCTGCAGCAAACTGAATTGCTGCGCTGCAGCAATTCAGCAGCTGCTGAGGTATTGAACGGCTCGTGCATAGAGAGCTAAGCAAAACAGTGTGCCACAGCTAAATCTTACTGACTTGAATGTCCCGCCCTCTGCTTACGCTGACAAATGTACCACGTGACTCTTCCTGTCACGTGACTGGCGTGACGTCACCGGCCCTAGTAGCTGGTAGCAAATTATCTTCTACCAACGGGGGCTCTCACAGCAGTAAACGGGTGAGTGTGTGACCTTCTGATTGTGTGGCTCTCTCCCTATACCGGCCAGCCCCGGGCACAATGTGCTGGTTTACCGCTCGCTGGTCCGTGCGCCCCCCCCCCAGCTGACTCCCCTCCATCATGTCTACCCCCCCCCCCCCTAACAACTACTCCCGTGTGACTAGGAAACATGCTAACCATATCATGGATAATGCACGGGAACACCGCTTCTGTGGAGCCTTCCCCTGTGTTAACCACCTCAGGCTCTGCTCTGACAGATGTTATTGCGTCATTCAGGGGAATAATGTGCAATTAACCCATTATGTGTTGGATCAGTAACACCCCCCCCCCGCTCCGTGTCAACAACTTTATTAATAACGTTACAGCATGCATATAGAGGTGATTTTATTGGGAGCAGCTGCCCGCTGTGACGTTCCATGCTGCCACTTCATGTTTACAATTTGATTACACTGTTGCAAGTGAAACTGAAGCCGGGAAAGGGATGACGTCATGCTGCCTGGTCAGCAGCTGCTTTTGCGTGACAACCTGTTAAATTAACCCTTTCCCGTTGGTACAAAACAAAAGTGTTGTGGTCGTTCTTCGGGGTTAGGGTTAACCCTAAGATTTCGATCCAGTTTCTCTTGATTTTTAGGCAACAGATTCAGAAGCTTTTCTCTCTGGACACTCAAAGTGAGCCTATGCTTGTTTGAAAATGGAGCAGAATCTTGGGGGGGTTAATAGTAAGCCCAAAACTACTAATGTTTTTTTTTCCCACTGCAGGCGGAAGGTGACCTTAACAGGTTGTGCCATCCCTTTTCTTCAGTTGCTACAATGTAAAACTGATGCAAACCGTGGCTAACAGGAGAATAAAGTCCCATACTGTGCTACATTGAGCAGCTGCTCTGAAAATAATACAAAGCTAAAGTACATCTATTGCATATAGGAATGCAAATTACATTTCTTTAGACTGTGTGTGTGTGTGTGTGTGTGTGTGTGTGTATATATATATATATATATATATATATATATATATAATTATACACATCTAATTACCAGATGGGTTTCTTATTAATAATATTTATTAGTGCCAGCATATTCTGCAGCGCTGTACAATGGGCACAATATAGACCGGGTTACAATACATTGAACAACAATTGACAAACCAGTACAGGAGGAAACAAAGGCCCTATTCCTGTGGGAACTTGCAGTTTAAGCATCTTTGTCAATGGGGAAAAAAGATACACATTGATGCAGAATATTCCTTAAGGCTCGTGCCAGACGAACGCACTGATCATGTCCCTGTTGCCGCACATTTGTACGTCCGTTACAGCATATAATTATGACCAATGTAGCCCCACACACGAAGTACATCCGCACCGAACTGCGGACACATTAGGGACGCGGCAAACAGACGCAGGTTAGGCAAGAACGTAAATTCGTTGGAACGGATGCGCAACGTCCGCATAGCTTTGTGTGTGAGTGATGAAACGAAGTCAGACGGACTGCATTTATGCGTCCAGCATTTTTGACGGACAAAATGGTTTTTCATTTCCCATCTACATCAGTCAAAAATAACGTCAGTCACAAAACGGACCGTGTGGCCACTGCAGTCTTCCGTCAGAACGTGCGTCCGTACTGCACGGATACACAGTCCGTACCAAATGCGCTCGTCTGACAATAGCCTAAGGCCCGTGTCAGATGAGCGCATTGTACACGTCCGTGTTGCCGCACATTTTAACGTCCGTGGTAGCATAAAATTATGATCAATAGAGACCCACACACAAAGTACGTCCACACAGAAGTGCGGATGCACATTGGACGCGGCAAACGGACGCAAGTCAGGCAAGAACGTAAATCCACTAGAACGGGCACACGGAGTGCGCATCGTCCTCATAGCTTTGTGTGTGAGTGATGAACGAGGTCAGACGGACTGCATTTGTGCGTCCAGCATTCTTGACGGACAAAATGGTTCTTCATTGAATTTATTTTCCCTCCATCAGTCAAAAATAACGTCCGTCAGAATAACGGACTGTGTGGCCACTACCGCGTTTTCTGTCAGAAAGTACATCCGTACTGCACGGACGCACAATCCGAACAAAATGCGCTCGTCTGACACCAGCCTAATAAATAACACAGCAAGAGGGTAGCATGGGGAATGTCGTTATAAAGGGAATAGGAGAGTTAGTAGAGCAGCATTTATTTCTTAGAAGTGAATTGGGATGCACTGAAATTTCAGCCACTGATACAGTTCGGCCAAAATGTGGTATTTTATCCACCAAAACAAAAAGGTATGAACATAAGAGATGCTGCAGACGAACAGAGCATCATTTTTTGGATCAAATGTCAGAGATTAGGGTTAGGTTACGATTTGTGCTTGGGTTAGGGTTACTGTTAAGAATTGTGGTTAGGGTTATTATTATTCTGTATTTATAAAGCGCCAGCATATTCCGCAGCGCTGTACAATGGAGTGCAGACCTGAGACATACTAGAACAGATGACCCTGCCCTTAGGATAATTGTCCTACTGATACAGCACTTTACACAAGTGCTCAGCTAGACATCCCATGAGCTTGCAATCTAAAGGACAGGGGTGAGTGAAACAGAAGGGGAGCTGGGGAGTGTGGATCTGGTGGCTAGAGAGAGAATAGCAAGCCACAGGTTGATTAGAATAAAGTGGCTACAGGTGGAGGGGAATGATTGGTTATGGTTATGGTTAAAAATTAGGGGTAGGGTTACATTCAGGGTTAACACTAACATTCTGCTCCTTTTTGCTTCATTTTTAGGCCACAGAATCTGCCTCTACTTTTGATGCTCATTCTCGTGTCAGGAGAAGGGGCATCACATAATCTGTTGCCTAAGAAAAACTCCTTTTAAAATAAGTTGAAGAAAAAATTGTCTTTGGCCAAGTGCACCCCCAATCTTTAGTTTTGGGCCAGAATTTAAAATTCATTGCAACCTGAATAAAACCCATATGGGGTTAGTGGGTGCTAACCAGTGGCTCTTGGAAGCTCTCCCCTGCACTGTGTAGAATCCGTATGCTACAGCAGTGGTTCCCAACCGCCTTCCTCAAGTACCCATTACAGGCTAGGTTTGCCAGATATCTGAAGCACAGCACATGTGATATATTTATTTTATAAAGTATTTCACCAGGAAGGATACATTGAGATTTCTCTCGTTTTCAAGTATGTCCTGGATTCCCGAACATTGAATTGTTACAGAAATTCAAAGTAATAAATACAAGATATTCAAAAAAACTAAAACAACACAAATATACAGATTAACAGAAAATAAATATGTAGGAAATAGTCACTATGTTACATGTTTACAGGTGTATTCCGTATTGAGGTATGTTAATAGGGAGCTCTTAAGGGACTTTAGACTGGGGAAAGATTTGATGGCATCTGGGAGGTTATTCCATAATTGCGGTGCTCTGTAGGAAAATGAGGATCGAGACACTTTCTTTTATTTGCTGCTCAGTGATTGCAGGATTCAGTCTGCATTTCTCCAAGGTAATCCTTACACTCTGACCTGTTAGGGGATACATGAGGACCAGGGTTAGGAACCACTGTGCTACAGGATAGAAATCACACTGACCTATTTAGTGGTTTGGTTTTAGTCTGGCAGCGTATGAATTCTGCATACAGCTGGGGAGCCACCAATATGTACTTGTCATGTAGGACCTATCCTCCACAACCTCTGCATATGGTCACTGACATACAGCCCCCAACGTAGCAGCTCCATAGACTATAATGGCACTGGAAGGTTTGCAACAGCTGTGGTTAAGTTTACACCAAGGTTGGAATAAAAGTCCTGGCCAGCATCCCAGCTCAACAGATGGTCCAGCATTTGAGTTTCCTCTGTAAAATAACATCTTTTTCATAGGTGCACAGAAAATACCATTGAGAATATTCGGGTACTACATTGGCACTTGGGGGCTTGCAGCTGTGTAGGCAACCATCTGCCATATTAATCTGTATTTCTCTCCTCTTTGCTAGCAGATTGGCAAAAAGACAAACAGGAACTTTAAATAACTCCTCAGTCATATCCTCACAATTTGGATAGATGACACACTGTGATGGAGTATCAGGTGCCCAAGTAAATCAACTCTCCCTTCAACGCGCATATGTGCCATGCTTTTTAATCGAAAGCAGGCGCAGCTGAATCAGAGTTAAAGGGCCACACTACTACAAATGTAAACCTCTCCCTTTTAATAATTGGGCAGATGCTGCTGACGATACCCGCCCTGCTATTTTTTAATATTTTTTTTATAGTTTAGGTATAAATACTTTTTCTCCCTCGGGCTGCTCCTTCTCTGCTCAGGGCTTCCAAAATGCATACGTCCTTGCAGCTTCTTATGCAATCTGCGCAAACCGTGCTGACGTCATCTGTCCCTGAATTCGTTCCCGACAAGCGGGATATCCACTGACCCCCCCCCCCCTTATATCCCGATCCCTGGCAGGCAGCTAGGTGTTAATGTTTGGTATTGGAATGGCCTTTTTTAATGATACCAGACATGATCATGTTAAATGTAAAGAAAAAAAAATTATATATATATATATATATATAATATAAAAAGTGTTTTTGTTTTATTTTTTTATTAATGCAGCAATATTGTTCCCATTTTCAATTCTAATGTGAACAATGATCCTGCACTAACAATTTTTTTTCTAATGGGGGGGTTTGCTAAAAATAATGTTATTTCCCCCCCCAAAAAATGTAACGAGTCCCCATTTCAAATTTTTTTAACAAGTGCACCCCATAGAAAATATAACCGCAAAGGCTCGCATGATAAAATATGGAAAAAAACACTTTACACACTGTAGATTATTGAAAATTCACATTTTATCACATTTTTTGTTATACTAATCAGGCAGGACTTGACGTATACATATAATAATGATATATTATGAATCTGCCGAGTCTGCCGGAAAGAACAATATATAATTTGTCTGGGTCGCATAATAAAATGTGACTTCAAAACGCGTTTAAACATGATGATCGAAACCAGTAAAAATTAGCTCAGCACACAGGGGTGAAATGGCTCAGCAGCGAAAGCGTTAATATTGGCCAAACGGGCCGCCTAATATCAAATGTATTTTGTAGCATCTGATCCCTGTCTAGGTTGAACTCTGATGTCCTGGTTGACAGGCCTATATGCCGCACGGTACTATAGCAAGACCCGTGACTTTGTGACACTGCTACAGCCCGCCTCCCTTCTCTGCAGCCAATCAACGTCATTGGTTGCTGGAGGACTGCCTCAGTTCAGTCAGTAGGGCGGGGCTAGTGTATTGATTAGTTGCATTTTTTTCACCCTACGTGAGTAATTTTTCTGTCGAGTTTATTTTATGATTTTATTTGATCCTAATGGCTTAACCCCTTCACTGCTGAGCCATTTCACGTTTTAATAAAACACATTTTTCTTTTTTTATTATTATTGTTGTTATTTTGTTTCTTTTACGTTAAACATGGTCATGTTTGGTATCATTGGAAAGGCCATGCTCTAGCCTTTCTAATGATACCAAACATGACCCAGCTAGCTGAAAACAGTCGGGAGATATCGGGGTTCAAACAAACCCCTATCTTTCCTTAGGAGTCAATAAGGACGTTCCCCACACGTTCTCAGCAGTGAAAGGGTTAATCGTGCCCCCCCCCCCGTATCTTCACACACATAGTTTATTGCTTTAGGCTGGTGTCAGACGAGCGCATCTTGTACAGACTGTGCGTCCGTGCAGTAAGGACGTACTTTCTCACAGAAGGCGAGATAGTGGTCACACAGTCCGTTATTCTGACTGACGTTTTTTTTGACTGATGTAGAAGGGAAAATAAATTAATTGAAGAACCATTTTGTCTGTCAAAAATGCTGGACGCACAAATGCAGTCCGTCTGACCTCGTTCATCACTCACACACAAAGCTATGCGGACGTGGCGCACTCTGTGCGCCCATTCTAGCGGATTTACGTTCTTGCATCCGTTTGCCGCACTTCTGTGCGGGTCTCTTGATCATAATTTTATGCTAACACTGACGTGAACACTGTGCTCGTCTGACACGGGCCTTCTAGATGGCCATGTTCCTTGTCATTTGTTGAAAAGTGACGTATGTGACTTCGTAATTAATCTTTGCCACTCCGTTATTTAAAATGGACTCGTTTCTCTGGCCTACTTAGGCTTTGTAATTTCTTCCAAGATTGACCAGACCCAAGTGAAACTATAATGTCATGAATCTTGCAGCCTTCTCTCGGCTTTTTGTAAGAGACGCATGCCTGTGAAATCTCTTCAACATTTATTGTCTGACACCTAAACCTACATTCTGTCTTTGAGACGAATGGATCTGCTAAAAGTTTACAATAGACCTTTTACAGCAAGGTCTGCATTTAGCTTACCCCAGGGGCAGAAATCTTGTCCCTCCAGGTGTTTTGGAACTACATTTCCTATGTTGCTCATCCAACCTAGTGAATGACTGAGGTTCATGGGAGATGTAGTTATAAAACCTCTGGACGGCCAAGGTTGCTGATCCATGGCCTATGCCATGTTTGTTTTTTATATCGTAGGAATACAGGGAAGAAAATGTGTTTTTTTTTTTTTTTTTTTTTAAAGATTTTGATTGTAAGAGTTTTCCATGTGCTTCAAAATAGCAGGATGTTGTAGAACCACATTCTGTGCTGTCTTTTAAATCCCCCCCCCCCCATCCAATCTAAAACAATGATTGTTGCTTGGGGTAGTCTTGGGTAAGGACTTTTAGAAAAGTTAGTGTCAGCCATACATGTCGCTTTTCAAAACAAACATCAGGCGAGTGTGCTTCCAGGATTTTATGCCTTGACATTTAATTTTTATGTTTAACCTCCTAAGAGACTAATGTGCCATAAAAGCAACTGGTGGAGGCTGTATGTGGTGCACAAGGCTATGGCTTGCTATACAAGACCTTGGCGTAAATCTCAATATGTCCTTAGTCCAAGATTTAAGATTTTAACCATCCTGGTGGTGGTTTTCCCGAGCGTGGCTCGGGGCTAAATTTCTATGCTGAAAGTGGTAACCCCAGTCATTCTCAAGAAACAAGGTCGTCCTGTATTTCAGTAGTACATGCTTTTTTAATCAAAACGGCTTGCAGAAACTGTGGGCACAGTTGCCATTACACATAACATCTCCAGTACTTCTATTGCCTGTAATTGCTATTCCACTCATGATGCAAGCAGTGCTTGCGGTTTGAGTATAGCGCGCCCCTAAAAGCTAGTATTGACTGATTCTGAATTTGCAAATCATTAACATGCTGTGGAACCCCCTTAAAAATTCCTCACGTCTCATCCTGCAGTGGAGAGAGTAGCACGTTCCATTTCTTGCTCTCACCAAAAGCGTGAGACTGAAAACAAATAGTTCCCAGTCTCCCTCCACGATTCACCACAGAGCCATGAGAGCGAGCCCGCGCACAGCTCGCAACTGGGACGTGCAGCGTTCCACGAAGTCCTGTGGACTCCAGGAGCTGACACTTGTGGTGCCATAGGCGGTTTTGGGCTGCCTTGTGCTTCCTTCTGGGTCCAGGCACAAAAAAAAGCTCCTACCACGGAATAGCTGCTCTAAATCCGAGACTGTAAGCAAAATCGGCAAGTGCAGATTTACATTCCATCTGTCTTAATTATTTGCAGTGATGAAGTCTTTTCGCTCCCTCAAATGGGTTAAAAATGCTTTTAATTAGTTTGGCATTGGATTGGTGGATGTTTGCAACCAGAACGAGTCTTTACTTGCTTTAGTGATCAGGTTTAAAAGAGATTTCCTCTAGCTATGTGGGATGAAGGGACATGCCCCTTGAAAGGGTAATATTTTCCTATGTTGACTTTTTAAAAGTTTTCTTCTGTAGGAGTATTTTTGGATTATACTGAAGCATTGGTGTATTTAGCGACCCATATATGTTTGATGTGATGACCGTGTGCTGGGGACTATTTCTTCATATCATACACACTGAGCCTTGCAAACTGACTGAGCTGGACCGCTCTTGTATTCCACCTGTTTTTGCAGCTGTGCTTTGCCCTCAACATTTGATCCATCTCCCTCACTGATTTCTGGCTCTCAGTCCATAAACAGCCAAGTGCAAAGTGCTCAAGAGAACTAAAACCCAATACTGGCTGTTTATCTTGTCGGCTAGAGCCAAAAGAGACACATACAGGGTTATTCAGAGAGCGTGAAAAGCAGGAGAATGACTGGAGAATGAAATAGGTCAAAATAGCCGATTTGGAAAGTGAGATGAAAGGGAGAATTTTTCTGGTTTGGCTATTTTGTCCTAGAATTTTTCATTCTCCAGTCATTCTCCTGCTTTTCACCTCTCTCTGAATAACCCGGTTAGTGTTAAAGAACCCATGTTTTTCTGCATCAGCATTTCATGCCTCGTTTTCAGGCAGGCCACTGGTGGGCCTTATGACCATGGCAGCCCACACAGATCAGTGGTTAACTTGGTAAGATAAATTCACTACAGTCTACTTTGTCAACGTGGGAAATAAAAATCTATGGTGTGTAAATTTTGGAAGAGGACTTCAGCTGTCACACTTTTTGCAATTGCAACAGTGTCTTGCTTTCATCAGCAGACAAACTGGTTTGACATCTAAAAGTGATGGGAAGGAGCTTTATGCCACAATTTCTCTAAAGTGGTTGGAAATTTGAAAATAAAGCCAAAAACTCTGCATTTTTCAAAATATAGGCTGTTCCGATGATAATTTATTAATTAGTTATTTCTGAATAAGTACTACTTAAAATGTCAGGACTTTCCCCCGGGTGAGCGGCTCTATTGTCCTTCGTTTATACCTTGGTAATACTTTGGGTGGAGTAGAGGTAACATCACTGCTCTATAACCGTTGAGAGACTGTGGAGACACAGGTTCGATCCCGGCAAGAGCACCTCTCCAGTAAGTGTCCTTGGGCAAGACATCTAACGGTACATACTCGCCATCCAGGACATACTTGAAAACGAGAGAAATCTCAATGTATCCTTCCTGGTAAAATCCTTTTCTAAAGAGGAAAAAAAGAGAGAAAAAAAATACCTTGGATTGCGAGCATAATTCGTTCCGGAAACGTTCTTGTAATCCAAAGCACTCTTGTATCAAAGCGATTTTCCCCATAAGAAATAATGGAAACTCTGACGATTGGTTCCACAAATGTTTATTCATATGAAAATGATTACAGTAATATAAAATACTGTACAGTGTAAAGTAAAAATAAAACAAATTAACCTGCACTTTACCTTTAAGAAGAATCATGGCTGGAGGGAGGGAGTGCGAGGGTTATTGTGCAGGACATTTATCACTAACGGGATCACTGCTATCTGTTGGAGGATTTCAGCACGTCGTCTTGTGTAATGTGCGATACTATTACGCATGTTACACCATGTGGCCCTCCCCATCGAGCTGTCAGAGTGCTGGGACGGACACAGGGAGGAAAGGTGACCATGGCCTCAGTTGTGACATGACGCTCGGCAGACAAAGCGCACTTTGACATCTCTTGTATATCAAGACAAAATTTCTAAAAAATTATTGCAAAACGCTCTCAAACCAAGTTACTCTCAATCCATGGTATATTGTTCTAGAACACCCGTGTATAGAAGCTATCCGAACGATAGGATTTGTACGCATTGGAACACTTTGGAGGGGGAGGTTTACTGATTACATTTTTAAGCAGCGTTGCAAAGCTTTGCCTGCTGTTGTTTGAATTTCCCATTCTTTCTCGCGGAAGTCTGCGGCTGCAACAAAGGCAATTAGTGAATAACCCCCTTTGTTTTGGCAGGTGGTTATAGGGGTTATTCAATAAGCTCTGGTGTTTCCCACATTGCAAACACTGGAGAAAATTGACATTGTAATGCCAACAGCTTCACTGTGAACCTTCTCCTGCCGCTGTCTGAATTAAAATAAATTTGAATTGCTGAGGTGTTTCCACATCAACGGCAATTTTCACCAGTGTTTGCAGCTTTGGCAAATGCCTGTGCTTATTGAATAACACCCTGAGGCTGGGTTCACACTTGGGCGTAGCGCTGCGTCGCGCAATGCGCACGTTTTTTACGCGCGTTCGCGCATATGAAAAAACACGCGAACGCGTATTACAGCGCGTTCGCAGCTATGTCTATGGCCGCGAACGCGCTGCTGTATGCCCGAAAAGAAGCTCCCGGACTTCTTTTTGCGTTGGCCGTTTTAAAGCGCGTTCCTGCGTGCTTTAAAACGCTTAGGTGTGAACAGGGCCCATAGCAAAGCATGGGATTTCCCCGTTCATGCGTTTTTAAAGCGTGCACGAACGTGCGTTAAAACGTCTAGGTGTGAACGGGGCCTAAAAGTCAGGGCTGTCTTTAATATTGACTGGGCAAACATTTTCCTGGGGGCCCAAAATGCAATTTTGCACTCCTTCTCAACACCACCCCCCCCCCTCGAAAAAAACCCATATTAAAAAAACCTTTTTGGTTTCTTTTTTTCCTTTTCTTGAGATTTTACATGGTCATGTTTGGTAACATTGGAAAGATCAGATGCTGACCTGTCCATTGACCCCCTAACTTGACTTTGTGGGGTGTAAAGAACAGAGAAACGGGCCCGCTCACCTTGCAGTGGTGCGGCAGCTGTAATGGACGGATGCATAATAACGTATTACACCATCACCTCCCAATTTGCTTCCATTGTTGGAAATGAGAAAGTGAGCTTGTACAGTGGCACTGTTTGCTTTATATGTAAGAGTGCATAATGTTTTTAAATTTTTACACGTTACGTGGTCATATGATATCGATGGAATAGCCAGACTCTGATTTGTCCAATGGCAACTCACTTGACCTTGTGCGGTGTAAAGATTCGAGATGCAGGGTTCCAAAGTACACCCTGCACCACTCGCTGCAGATTGGCGGTTTAGGTTTTTGATATAACAATTAAGGATGCACCGAAATGAAAATTTCGTCTGATACCGAAAATTCAGGATCGGTTCGGCCGAAAACTGATAACGAAACCGAAAATCAGACATGAGAACCTAGGCCTGGAGGCCGGGGACTCGCCTGATCCCGAAGGCCGGCCGAGCAAGCTGCTCGGCCGGGCCTCCAGGCCCAGGTTCGCATGGCTGATTGGTTGCACCTTACTCGCCTACATCCTTCTGCTTCGGTCCTGAGCTCCAGCGGTTGACAGTCTTCCGGCTGTCGCAGGCTGCTCGGCCAGCCTCCAGGCTCAGGCGAGCCCCCGGCTCGGGCGGGCCTTGAAAGCCCAGCCGAGCCGGGGGCTCGCCTGAGCCTAGAGGCTGGCCGAGCAGCCTGCGACAGCCGGAAGACTGTCAACCGCTGGAGCTCAGGACCGAAGCAGAAGGATGTAGGCGAGTATATTGCCTACACATACTCCACTACATCCTCCTCCTTCGGCCCTTCAGCCGGAGGACTATCACCGCTGGAGCCCAGGGCCAAAGTAGGAGGATGTTGCCTACACATACTTGTGGTAAATGGTCGCTGAGCCCTTGAAAATATAGGTGTTGGTGTACCACTCATCCAACACAAATATATATATTGCACAAGACAGGTTCGTCCACTATATTAAGCATTTATTAGGAATTACAAACAGCACACTAAATCACATATAACACATATATATATATACAAGATTTACAAAGCAGCCAATATGAACAATAACAAATAAGCCTAGAGGGCCAGAAGCCCATAGTGTATACTTATCAACCAGAAGAGCAGGGAGACTGTGTTCACTCCACAGGACAGGGAGAGGGAGAGAGAACTGCAGAGAGTTCACGTGTATATAATGGAGTAGGTGTGTCTTCAAGGGAAGGGCATATTGTAATTAACCAAAGGGTCTATTGATATGTAAATGAAGGCTATAGAGCAGAGAGACCTGGCTAATTCAACATACAGGAGAGGGATGTCTAATGTCCCCACAATACTCACCTACATCGGCTCTGAGCTCCTCCAGCGATGGCAGTCCTGCATCCAGTGCCTGCTCACTGTGTCGGTCGCCGGGATGATGTCACGAAAGCCTTTGACCCAGGGTCAAAGGCTTCCGTGACGTCTTACTGGCGACCAACGCTCGGCCGGCCTCCAGGCTCAGGTGAGCCCCCAGCTCGGCCGGGAAATGGAAATTTTCGACTTTTTTTTCAGCTGAATTTCCATTTCAGTGGATCCCCGAAATTTCGGTGCATCCCTAGTAACCATGCATAACAACCTACGTGTAATAGCGTCTATGGTTCTAGATCCAAGATGTCAGCCCTGCGGGAAAAATCCGTGATCGGAACCAGATTGGGGCGCAGCCATGGAGCGGACCATGGCTTTTGTGGGCTCAAGGGACAGCTGCCTTGGGCCCCACAACAATGACTGGACATGTGCACTTTTTGCCCTGTATTAAAGATGGCCGTGCTAAGAGTGGTCTGTGATGCAGAGATTTTCGGTGTAATTTTCTGTTTCATAGTGGAATTCTAATTGAAATTGTATAGATCAGGCGTCAGCCACCATCACAAAATTGTCCGACACGTTCTGGTGACTCCTGGTTACATTCTAGCCTAAAAACGGCATACATTATGTGCCCAGTGACGACATTGATTTAACCACCCTCAAAAGTGTTAAATACATATGTCAAGCACAGAAGCACAAGCCGTACAGCTTTTTGCTGGACACAACCAATGATTGCAAGAGCTGTACTACAATAGAAATATATATGTGCTGTACTTCTAATAATGATACATAATGTAAAATAGCTGGGATAACTAGACCAGACAACTCTAGCAGCAGATGCCTATTGCAGGGTACCATATGACCATGCTGCTATGGGTGAGGTGAGTAATCTTTCTCTGGATACCCCTTTCCCAGCTCAGACCACTTTTGTGTTATTCTCATCTATTTACAAGTGTCTCCCCCAGTTGTAGGAGGTGATCGTAATCTGTGCTGGGTTCCAATGACGTGATCTCTGTCCCAGATGGGAAAATGCATTTTCTTCAAGTAGTCAGGCCGCGGAAGAAGTTGTGGAAAGTTTGAGGGGATGTGTGAGACAATCGCTTTATTGAGTCTTTACAGAACAGAAACAGAAGTGCTTTGTGAAGGGCAGAAAAAAAACACTGGAGCTTTGAAATCAACATGCCAGTGTGCTTCGTAATCCCTCTGTAATCCCATCAGGAATAACCGTGAACGTCCATTCTGATTATATATGCACCGTGAATCTCTGAATGTCACATTTCCGTGGTTGTTTTTTTTTTGTAAACTATAGTTTTAAGAATTTCATCCTCCAGACAAAACAAACAGTGTTATTTTGCAGTTTGTTAAAGCTTCAAACTTCAGTTTTGTTTGCACCCATACTCTGCTTGTTATGTTAGTCTGGTGAGTAGAGCTCCTTTGCTTTTGTGTGTAGTAGCAGCTCTGTGTTGTTGAAACCGTTATTCTGATTCTTTTGTCATAAGCCGCATATTTTTCTGTTTGTGTATTGATTCTTAACTGTTTTTACTTTCCATCCTATTTCAGACATGAGGTGAGATGATTGCAGCTCATAAGTGGAATTGGAGAGGCCCTAGCCAACCATGGCATCTGAACTGTACCAGGCCATTTCTTTGGCTAAACTGGAGAGACACAAGAACCTCTTCTTAAATTATCGAAATCTTAACCATTTCCCCCTGGAGCTGCTGAAGGATGAAGGGCTACAGTACCTGGAGAGGCTGTACATGAAAAGGAACTCCTTAACAACACTGGTAAACCTCTGTTAGCTGCAATAATCCATTAGAAAATCTTGTTTAAATTAGGTTTAAAAAATGCTAAGAAGGTCTGTTACAGAATAAAAAAAAAACTTTTTTTAAAAAAAAAAATTGAATCAAAAATGTTGTCTAAAAAAATTAAATAAATAAATAAATAATGTGACGGAATGGAGTATCCGCAGCGGTCCTGCTCTCTGACCCCCTCTTTGGTGTTGCCAAGCCCAACTACCGAGTGGCACGGCACCCGGCGTCTCGAGCGGCTTGGGTAGAAGACCACGTGGCGGTGGAGATCTCGAGAGTATATGGGGCACCCACGGTGGAGATCCGCCCGACTACCGAGCGGCACGGCGCTGAGTCGAGGTCCCGATTCGGGGTGGTTGCGGAATCCCGAGGTGCCGATCCAAGGTGGCGCAACGGCGCGGCGAATCGACGTTCTGCTGCGGAGTTAGAGTGACCCGTTCCTGGGCGGTGGTGATATATAGCTGGCGTGAAATGACAACACCAGACGGAGCTGCATGTATCAAACACTCAGATGAACTGGCTCTTTTAATGAACAACGCCACTATTTATGCTGAAGTACAACAGTCACAATTTGCATACCCATACTAATTACTTATGTCAGTTATTTACAATCAACATTCTTCACATTCTCTTAGCCTTCAGCTCACACAACGTTTGTACATCCATTGTTCCAGCACATCAGATTAAACACACACTATCAGAGATCCCTTAAATTAAACATGTAGCTAGATAATGGGGAAAATCCCTGACGCATAAATTACACAGCAGCAAAACTTGTTTACTAGCTACAGAAAAACACATTTACCTACAGGAATATAAGTATGTTTTAAAACCAAAGCTATGTCATTTCACTAAACTAAATTAAACTAAAACCAAACGATGTAAAGTATATTTAAAATCACACAGGGTACATCTTAATACAGCACATCAAGTAAAACCACATCTAGCAAGGAAAATAAACTGTTCATACATTGAAACGCACACTGCAAACGTTCAAAGGAAAACAAGGTCCTTTTAAAAATGTCTTGGGTTTGAGTCCTGGGTCTCGCTGCACCGAGCCCCTATGTCCCTTCCGTGACAAATAATAAAACCCAAAGTCGTTCCAAAAAATTATTAAAAGAAAATGAAAAGAATAAAAGCAAAAATAGTATTTTTTTACATCAAATCCTATGGGATTTGCCTATTTAAACCTGTCGCAGTGCATCACTGTAAATCAGGGCAGTTCACTGACACTTCGGTGCAGTCCGGTGTTATGTGAATAGATTAACCATTGCTTCTTGTAGTATTTGGCGAATTGACAGTTTAGTGAACAGACGAACTGCCGCGAAATTGCACCCTACAGTTAAGGCTGGAGTCAGATGAACGCAGTCTGAGCGCACTCTGCTTGCGTGCCTAATGGACAGACGTACTGACGGAAGATACTGGAGACACCACACGGTCCGTTTTTGTTTTTTTGACGAACGTAGAACAAAAAAGGGACCTGTGGGAAATAAAATTAATATGAAAAATGATAAAAATTTTAAAAGGATATGAAAAGCCATTTTGTGCGTCAAGGTTCTGGACGTCGCAAATGCGCTGCGTCTGACCTCACTCACGCAGAACACTACGCGGACGTGGCGCACTCTGCGCGTCCGTCTAGTGGTTTTACGTGCTTGCCTAACTCGCGTCTGTTTACCACGTGCGTTGTGCGTACGCAGTTCGGTGCGGACACACTTCGTGTGTGAGTCTCTATTGCTTATTCTATGCTACGACGGACGTTAAACTGTGCGGCGACACGGACGTGATCACTGCGTTCATCTGTCGCAGGCCGAAACTCACAGTTCGTAGCAATCCGGTGGCAAGTTTGTTTTTTTCTGAATAGCCCCTTAAGTGTAATTGTTTTCTTCTTCATTCTTTTATACCAGACTTTTAGAGTAGCGTTATGTTAATGAACGTAGGTATTTTTGTAAGTAAAAATGATGTTCCTTTTTTTCTTTTTTTCTCCTTTCTAACCTTTCTGCTGGTTATTTTATTTGATAACCGTAATTACTTTTCCAGTAGGGTTTAAAAAACTCTGTGGGGTCTATTCATAAAGCACCAAACTTAAACAGAATTTCGGTGCTTTGCATTTAGGCCCATTTTGGCTCACTTCGGAGATTCCATTTAGCCAAAAATAGCATGAATTCACTAAAGTATCGTTTTTTTTTTTTTTTTATTTATTTATTCTCTGTATTTTGACGAAATTGGAGTCGCTGAGGCACTCATCAGATGTCGGCGGAATTCAGTTGAATTCCATAGATCACGGCCGAATTGTGTCTCGAATTTGCATCGGCGAAATCCACCAAAATGGAAAAAAGAAAAGGAAATCTGTCATTCTCCTGATAGGCACATAAATCAACAATAATGTAGTAAAAATGTGTTGGAATAATTCTAAAGGTCCTTTTTTAAAAAAAAATAATACAAAGTCGTGTTACAAATTTTAAAAGGTCTTTTAAAAAATATCTATTAAAGAAATACAAAAAAGGCCTTTTAAAAAATATAACTATTTTGCAAAAAAATAAAAAGATTAAATGGTCTACAAAAAAAATGTAAAGATATTCTATTACAAAAAAGAGAGGGAAAGAGGGAGATAATATACCCACCCTTTATTGTGTGGTGTATTCTATCCCAAACCACAATCGGGCCTAACCCATAAACCGGAGCACACAAAACAATTGAGGTGAGAGAGGAGTTGTAAGGCCCTATCACCCCACAAGAGGTAGGGATGATCCGGGAATAATGCAGAACATAGGGTAAATAAAACAATATTAACACCTTTATTGTAATTAAACAAAAGATCTCACAGACATATATGTAACTAGACGGTGAAGAGGGAGGAGGTTATTTGTAGTCATACAAATTAGAGTACAGTAATCCCCCGAAATTCACGGGGTTACGTTCCAACAACCCCTGCGAATTTTGAAAGACTGCGAATTCTGGCTGTGCTAAAAAAAAGCACAGCCATGCGGCGTTAGGACCCAGGAGCCGCCGTCCTCCTGGCAGAATGGCTGCTCCTGTGCATCTCCAGACTCAAGATCGCGTCCAGGGCATTCTCCTCTCTCGACATCGTTCAGAGAGAGGAGATGCCGAGACTCCTGTGCACCCCCGCAAGCGTGATCCAGGAGCCTCGGCATCTCCTCTCTCATAACGATGTCGAGAGAAGGGAATGCCCTGGCCACGATCATGCACCCGAAGACGCACAGGAGCAGCTTCTCTGCCGGGATGCTACTACCACGTGGTAAACGGAAAAAATCCGCGAGCCACTGAGTCCGCGGACGCGGGACCGCGAATGACTGGGGGATTACTGTACAATGTACATAATAATGATCTAATGCCTAAGACACAATGACTATCTTCTCTAGAAAGCATATCACCAATACAGATGGCAATAAATTGCATTAACTAAATCACTGATTGTTTAAGGTCCTGATTTAGCCAGGTGTATAGTTACTCCCAAGCAGCCTCCATGTCTAATTGCACCTCAGCAGACCACAATTTGTCTCTACCATGTAAAAACCACTAAGGGGAGCAAAAGTTATCAGGCCTAAGCCTAACATAAGATTGATAAAGCATCAAATGTACATTTATCGCGGCAGAACACTGCTCAAAAAGCACCAAAATATACATTCACCTCGGCAGATCGCTACCTAAATTTACCATAGTAATTACTTCAATACATATGCAAGACAAAGACTCCTTAACCCTTTAAGGACCTCTGCCGAACATATTACGTCCTGGGGAAAATTCCCCCTAAGGACGTACTATGTACGTCGTGGTCCATTATTCCCTCCCTATGCTCACCTCTCCGGCCGGGTTCCCACGCCGGAATGACTTCATTGAAGTCTGCCCAATGGTTTTTATGGGCCCCAGCCGTTGCGATGATGTCATTTTTACGCGCCCCCCCGGTGCCTGCAGGGGGAACCTGAAAGGGGAGTGGGGGGGAGGTCCTTTGGACCACTCTCCCTCCCCAATGGCTGCAGCTAGACAAAAAAGAAAGGTACCACTGGAGAGGGCAGTGTCTGCCCTTTTCAACGGTACCTCTCCTTATCCCCTTAGGTGCCGGATCGTGATTCACACCCGGAACTGGCTGACATCTTGGATGTCAGCCAAGCCTCAGGGTCACCCCCCACCCACTGACGGTGTTACCATATGTGCGATGACGTCAGTCAGCCAGCCAGTTATCTCCCTAGCTGCCAAGTGGAGCTAGGGGGATCCTTTGGATTCCTGCATCTCCCAATCCATGGCAGCTAGAGCTGATCATGGCCTTTCCAGTGATAGCAAATATGACTAGGTTTGATGTAAAGAAAAAAATAATAATAATTTTAAAAAATTAGAAACCTAGAAAAATGTCGGCAGATAAGAACCTTTCGGCCCATCTAGTCTGCCCAATTACATGGATACTTTACCTGGATTTATCTTTTATTTAGGATAGCCTTATGCCTATCCCATGCTTGCTTAAATTCAATTACTGTTTTGGCCTCTACCACTTCAACTGGAAGACTGTTCCATGTATCCACCACCCTCTCAGTAAAATAATGCTTCCTGATGTTACTTTTAAACCTTTGCCCCTCTAATCTAAGACTATGTCCTCTTGTTTTGCTATTTTGTTTCCTTTTAAATATACTCCCTTCCTCTACCTTGTGGATTCCCTTTACGTATTTAAATGTTTCTATCATATCTCCTCTGTCTCGTCTTTTTTCCAAGCTGTACATGTTAAGATCATTAAGCCTTTCCTGGTAACTTTTCTCCTTCAAACCGTACACCATTTTAGTAGCCCTTCTCTGAACTCTCTCTAAGATGTCTATATCCTTCTGGAGATACGGTCTCCAGTACTGCACACAGTACTCCAAGTGAGGTCTCACCAGAGCACTTCCCTTTTCCTTCTGCTAATAAAGTGTTTTTTTAAAAAAAAAAAAAAAATTAATAATAATTGGGTATAATAAGATAGGACTTCAAATCTCGTTTAAACCTGATCAGCATAAAACGGTCAAAATGAGCTCAGCACACAGAGGTGAAATGACTCAGTGGTAAAGGAGTTAAAAAGCTAAAACTTGTAAAAATTGGGTATTTCTTCTTTCAGGACAAAATTTTTTAAACTATTTAGCCAGGTTATTTTTTGGCGGTTGTAGATAGTAGGGATTAAAGTTCGATTATATAATATTTTTTTTTAGAAGTAAATTCTATAATATAATGGTATCTTTAGAAAGTCCATTTAATGGCGAGAAAAACGGTGTATAATATGTGTGGGTTGCATAAACGAGTAAGAGGAAAATCTGACCTAAACATTATATCCCAGGGCAGGCCCGACAATGGTGCAGAGCGAAGCAGCGGTGCCAGGCGGCAGAAATTCGGGGGTGGCAAATTTCGGCACCTGGCACCGCTGCCGCGCTCTGCACTATTTTTTTTTTTGTGCGGCCGCCGCGTTCGTTCCTTCAACGAGCGGCAGCCTGCATGAGTATCTGTCGCTCGCCTGAGATCCATCCTCCAGCCTGCCGCGATCGAGATCACGTGATCTCGATCGTGGCAGGCTGGAGGGTGGATCCCAGGCGAGCGGCAGATACTCATGAGGCTGCTGCTCGTTGAAGGAACGCGGCGGCTGCAGGATCTGCCTGTCGGAGGGGCCTGGCAGAGGTGAGCCTGGGGGCAAATCTATCCATGAGTGAGCCTGGGGGCAAATCTATCCATGTGTGGGCACTGCTGGGTATGTGACGCTGGGCTCAGTTATATACACCTCACATTACTGTATCACAGAACTCCACAGCAAGAAAATTCTAATGTACGATGTGTATGAGTGTTTGAATTTTATTGCTGTGGCGCACTATGATACGCTCATACACGTTGTTTTTTTTTTTTGTTTGTTTGTTTTTTGGGGGGGGGGGCAGCATTTCATCCTTTGCTCCAGGCTGCACAATGTCTTCGGCCAGCCCTGTTATATCCTATACCTCATTATCATGTTAGTTCATATCGTATACCTCGGCACCATGTCTACAATACCAAGACTACATGTCTGTACAACAGCAGAAAGAAGAAAGTCAATTAGACCCGCAACTTCATTTGGAAACTCTGTTAAAAACAATTGGCACACTCCATCTATAACCCTCAACATGTCTCTCTCTCTCAGCTTTGTGAAAATTTTGGTTTGCGCGTCCCGAAAGTAAATTGCACCAGCGCTTTGTAATACCGAACGTGTCGAGATGCTAAAATAAGCGTGCGCTGCCCTTGTTAAGTACAGTAAACTCACACAAGCTGCAAGGTGCTAAACCTTTTCACCTGACTGTAGCGTCAAGATCTGAATATCGATGCCAGACATTAAAGTTTCTTCTACGCTAACGATTACATATTGAGATGCTTATTTAGCACCAACTTTTGCATAAAGCCCAAGGTTTTTATATGTCAAGCACAAAATATGCAAACATGAATTTAAGTGGTTTAAGTAGAATTAATCTCATAGCAAATTTTATTTCTTCTTGTTTTGCAGCCAGAAAATCTTGCACAGAAGCTCCCAAATCTAGTGGAATTGTAAGTAAAGACTGTTTTGACATTTAACCACTAGATGGCGCAAGGCACACATCACTCACATATCCTATCCATGCTGTGTGCTTGTGTTACAGACAGGATCATGTGGCACCATATGAGTACAGTAAAGTTCCAACTTTACCTTTTAATCCTGGGTCAACAACCTTTTGTCCTCCAGATGTTAGGGAACTGTGTTTCCCTTGATGCTCAATCCACCAAACGAGGGGCTGAAAATCTAGTGAAATGTAGTTACAAAATATCTGGAGGGCCAAGGATGCTGACCACCCCCCCCCCCCCTGCCTTTTAAATTTTATTTCTCAATAGAAGTCTAAATTGTTTAAAAAAATATATAATTTCCCCAATTCAAGCTATAGTAAGTTTACTTGTGTTTATCATTGAAGATCTGTCAGTGGTTCAGTATAGAGACCACAACCTTGGAATTACAACACAATATTTAAACCCTGAGTGATGGGTAGCAACAGCCAGTCACATTATGTAATCTAAAAGCTGCTTTCAGCATTCTTCTGCAGAATACAGGCATTGATATTCAGTGCCCAATTTTTTTATTATTATGCACTTATTTCATTTGTTATATTAAATTATCAGCCCTAGTAGTTTTAATAAACATTAAATGATGCTGTAATGCAGTGGTTCCCAAGCTTTTTTCACCCGAGTACCCCCTGACAGACCATTTCTTAAATTGTACCCCTTCTATTAAAAAATCTTTCAAATTCAATATTTATATATATATATATCATTCAAAGTTTTTATTTGGAAGCAAAGTCAGCAATACAATCATAAAGAAAATGGCCTCGCAGGGCCAAAACGAGTCATCTGGGAAAAAGAAAACGGCTGCGCAGGGCCATAAATCGTAGGCTTAAAAAAGCACATAAGAAAACAAAGACATAAGTTATTTATCTAGTCTCAGATACATAGAGTATGGGAATATCAGCAGTCAACAGCGAGGGGGGAGGGGAGGGGAGGGACAGGGAGGGGGGATAATGAAGAAAAAATAATAATACTAATACTAAATAATTAAAAAAATATTTTTTTTACCGTGACCAAAAAATAAAATTAAAACAGTAAGTGGAGTGGCAAATACCCACTAGGTGACCTTCCTGGCTCACTCCCAGGAGTCCATACGACAAAAGGAGGCCATGGAAGAGTGCGGTCACAAGGCCAGGGCACTCGAGGGCCAGATATGGTGGCCGCCACAATGGCACACCTCGAGCTAAACCCAGGACGCCAAAAATAAAGGGGGAGGGAGAAGGGGGGCCCATGGTACGATTAAAACGGGAGTGAGATAAAAAAAAAATGGGAGGTGGGGGTTATAACAAGACACTCGCAGGAAATCAAAATGAAAACTCAGCAGGGAGAGAAAAACTCAAAAGTTAAAGGCAAGGTAAAGCGGGGGGTCAGCCCCGCATGGGGGGGGGGGTCTCAGCGGAATTGAAAAAAGTCATCAGAGGGTAAACCAGAGGGGGAACTCAGTGGGTCAGGAAACAGCAGGTAATCAACAGGTTGGCGAGATAGCCCCTTCAGCCCTTGTCCCGCAGGAACGTGTGGCAGGAATCTTCCCCGGGCCCAGATAGGCTGCCCCATGCACTGCGATCTTCCGGCCACTGGGCCTCTCCATCCCCCGCACCGAGTGCAGCCCAGTACCTAGGCCTGCCCTGCCTCCCCACAGAGCTTGCGCCCAGTGTCCAGAGCAGCGCCTCTGGCGCGGGCCCCCGGAGGGGTGCCGCGGCCTTCAGCTCATCAATCGCCGCCATAGCGAGTGTCGAGTATGCAGGCCCCACGATGGCCACTTGTCGCGTAGGGGTCTTCTCTGGGCACGGAGGTGTCCTCTCAGGGTCCCATGTAACATTGGGTACCTTCTCAGCCGCACCGCCAGGTTCCTCAACCGCCTCCTGCAGTCCCGCCAACGCCATTCCACTCGGGGGACCTGCGCCTCTTGAACTCCTCAGCACCTTCGGTAAAACGCCGCAGGTCGCCTCTTGTCAGGAGGTGTTCGTCGTCTCCCTTCTCTTCCATCAGAAGGCGCTCGAGACCCAGAAGCGTCACCTCCAGGTTAAACAGCGGGGGACGTGCTGGGGCATCCGCGAACACGATCCATCCATCTCCCCCGCCATGCCATCCGCTGCGTCCGGGGGACAGGGGCCCACTGTCACCTCAGTAGGGGACGGCAGGGGCAGTCGAGGCACCGCAGTGTAAGGCAGGACCCCGATGTGCGTGTGGGGCAGGCACCGTAATCTGGCCACGAAACCTCAGTCGCTGGTCCGGTGGTGGGGGGGGGGACAGAACAGACCCCGGACATCTCCACTCCGGTGGCTAACTGCTCCGGGTTCCAGGGTATGAGAGTCCGCCGGTAAATATGTCTAGGGAACCCAGGCAGAGAGGGACGGGCGGGAGCTCCAAGCACACACGTCTTCTTTCCTATGCAGCCGGCCACGCCCCCATAATTTACTTTTTTATGTTTCTTTCGCCTCCATTTGCTTCACAACCATCTCTCCTTTTTCTCTGCCTTATCTACCCTGGTCTCACATCTTCTACCCAGCTTTTCCTCTTCTCCCCATCCCCTCCCTGCTTCTCCCCATCCCCTCCCCTGCTTCTCCCCATCCCCTCAACTGCTTCTCCTCATCTTCTCAACTGCTTCTCCTCATCTTCTCAACTGCTTCTCCTCATCTTCTCAACTGCTTCTCCTCATCTTCTCTCCTGCTTTTCTCCTATTCTCTCCTGCTTCTCTCTTCTCCCCTGCTTCTCCTCATCTTCTCTCCTGCTTCTCTCCTCATCTTCTCTCCTGCTTCTCTCCTCATCTTCTCTCCTGCTTCTCTCCTCATCTTCTCTCCTGCTTCTCTCCTCATCTTCTCTCCTGCTTCTCTCCTCATCTTCTCTCCTGCTTCTCTCCTCCTCTTCTCCTGCTTCTCTCCTCATCTTCTCTCCTGCTTCTCTCCTCATCTTCTCTCCTGCTTCTCTCCTCATCTTCTCTCCTGCTTCTCTCCTCATCTTCTCTCCTCCTCCTCTTCTCTCCTTAGCCTCTTCTCTCCTCCTCCTCTTCTCTCCTTAGCCTCTTCTCTCCTCCTCCTCTTCTCTCCTTAGCCTCTTCTCTCCTCCTCCTCTTCTCTCCTCCTCCTCTTCTCTCCTCCTCCTCTTCTCTCCTCCGCCTCTTCTCTCCTCCTCCTCTTCTCTCCTCCTCCTCTTCTCTCCTCCTCCTCTTCTCTCCTCCTCCTCTTCTCTCCTCCTCCTCTTCTCTCCTCCTCCTCTTCTCTCCTCCTCCTCTTCTCTCCTCCTCCTCTTCTCTCCTCCTCTTCCTTCCTCAATACGGAATGCACCTGTAAACATGTAACAAATGACTATTTCCTACATATTTATTTTCTGTTAATCTGTATATTTGTTTTTTAATATCTTGCATTTTATTACTTTGTATTTCTGTAACATTTCAATGTTCTTGAACCCAGGACAGACTTGAAAACGAGAGAAATCTCAATGTATCCTTCCTGGTAAAATACTGATGGTAAAAATGATATTTTTTCATATTAACCTGCTTTTCCTTCTTGGCGTTCTTCCTTCTTCCTTCTTGGCGTTTTCCACGCCTACCTGAGGAGGCACTTTAACCCCTTAGTGACCGGGTGGTTTTACACAAATCTGTCCTTTAGTGACCGCTGCTGTTTTTACGTTTCTGCGCTGTTAGGGTTTAGGTCAAATTTTCCTCTTACTCGTTTATTCAACCCACACATATTATACACCCTTTTTCCCGCCATTAAATGGACTTTCTAGAAATACCATTATTTCCATCATATCGAATAATTTACTATAAAAAAAATATGAAATATGATGAAAAAATGGTAAAAACACACTTTTTCGGAATTTAATCCCCAAAATCTACAACCACCCAAAAAGACCCTGGCTAAATAGGTTCAAAATTTTGTCCCGAGACTAGAAATACCCAATTTTTACATGCGTTTGCTTTTTAACCCCTTCACTGCTGAGACAGTTCACCTATGTGCGCTGCGCTCATTCTGACCGTTTTGTGCTAATTATTTTTAGATGAAAGCCTAGGTCCTATTTAATTAACCCCCCCCCCCCCCGGACAAAAAAAACTTTAAAAAAAAAAAAAAATTATTTTATTTAATTTTTTTAAATTTTTTTATTTATTTATTTATTTTTAATTTTTTTTTTTAAACCAAACCTGGTCATGTTTGGTATCATTGGATACATGGATCGGGAGATAAAGGGATCCATAGGATCCCCTTATCTCTACATGGCAGCTAGATGGTTAACTGGCCCACTGACATCCTCACACATATGGTGAGGTTGTCAGTGGGTGGGGGGGGGGGATCTGGAGGCTTGGCTGACATCCAAGATGTCAGCCCCCCTCCAGGTTCGAATCGCGTTTTGGCGCCAATTAGTTTTGCTGTCACAGTTGCAGAGATGCTAATATTCAGTTCCTCGGTTTCCCCAGTCTGAGGTCCTGAGCTGCACAGCTTGTGTTAGTTCAAACAGTCACAGGTATTTTATAAAGCGCTAGCAAGTTCTGTAGCGCTGTACAATGGGAGAGACAGAATAACAAATGTCCATACAAGTTAAACACACAGAACAGAGGAGAGAGGACCCTGCCCAACAGCTTACAAGCTAAGAGGAGAGGGGTGACACACTATGTGAGGGTAATAGCTGAGTGTGAAGTAGTGGGGTGCATAGGGGCTGTGGGCAAGATGGAGCAAGAAATGTAGTTCCTGTGACACTTTGATGGGTGGAGTAGTGGACGGGAAATATTCAAGAAGTAGGAGCTGAAGAAACACCCCTAGCTGACGGGCATCACCAGAGAAGATGAAATGACAGAATTTAAAGAAAGAATATATTTTTTACACATTTTTAAAACTCTTATTGATTTATTCTAGTCTGTCTATAGAGGTATAAAAGTATTTTAAATGTCAATGTACAAAATATCTTTCTAGACCTGCATATCCCTTTTAATTTCTCCTTTTGTGTACAATGCTTGTGCCAGTTTGAAATCTGATTTCTCTAACACTCCAGACTTCATTGCAGCAGTGTGTTACTGTAAAAGGTATAGATTCATGAAATGGGTCTGACCACATCAGATCCTTGCCACAACGCGCTCATAGCAGAGTTTCGTATGCTCTACTTGCTTGTGCTTTCCCCACAAACACTCTGCAAATGTAATTATTCATCACTAGCAGTATGGGGGAAACTCACTAGAATGAATATAAAAGAATATTTCAGGGCTCAGATTTCTTTAAAGTGTTTCTGGTAATAATATACAGTAGATTACTGGATCGTGTGCAAAAGCAACGACGTGACGGGCAGTTCTCCAATTTTTTTTATAATGTTTTTTTTATTTTCAAAAGAAAAATATTGTACAGAAATGAAAAAGGGAGGGGAATATAATTTTTCTTGCTATCTATTGCTAAAATAAACCTTGAAAAATAGAGGCCGTGTGACGCCTTATCCGTGTAGTTAACCTATCCACTTTTTATTAACAGTGTTTTCAGTCTAGTTTCTACTACATATCCTGTGACTGCTTTAGTTTTTCTTTTTATTAACTACTGGATTACCAAGGTCACAAATGGGGGTCATTCACGAACTGCAGTTTTCCGCTGTGGCAACAAGTTAAACTTTGGACATCCTGAAAGGGAAATTCAAACATCGGAAAGCTGAGTTTGCCTGCTGTTGTTTAGCTTGCCCTCGGTGGATCACCGACATTTATTGTGCTTGCAACAACGATGATATTCACTTGGTAATATTGTCCTTGGTGAATAACCCTGCAGATAAAATGGAGCTCCTTATACAGAGTAGGTGTCCACAAACTTCATCATAACTGATTAGGAACTATACTTCCCAAGGTTTTCAGCCACTGTATCGGCTTTCAGAGCGTCATTGAAAAGGCCGTTCCACAACTGCTTAACTCCTAAATACCTGTGACGTAGTGACACATTAGTCTTCACAATTTAGATGTAATTTTCTTTAGTTGCACTTTGGTTAGGAAAATAAGATTCCACTTTTTCCTAACACAAAAAAATGTTTCATTGTACTAATGGCATCACGCGAGGGTAGTGATGGCATCAACACAACAATGCTGGGCACATGACAGTTTATATGAATGTGAAGCAATGAACCTCTTTGGCTCCAAAAAAATAGAAACCCTCTATAGCAGATCAGCAGATTACTACCCAAATCCACTATCTTGCACTCCTACTGTGGTGAGAGCGGAGTCACATGACAGGAAGGGTGGGGGCGGTACCAGGCAGTGTCTGCTGGGATGCCATGCTAGCTGGACGTACTGTATGTGTTTCTGCTATCCGATGTTATGCTGAATAAATCAACACTATAAACCAACCCACGGAGTCTACTCTTTTCATGACATGGTGTCAGAAGTGTTTCCCTGCGTATCCATTTTGATCGGTGAAGATGTCTAAGTTCTCTCCTCCGGAACCCTTCGATTTCTCTCAGCCTGCTGCATGGCCTGCTTGGCGCCAAAGGTTTTGCACGCTTCAGGATCGCTTCGAAGCTGGATAAGGAGCCTGGTGAGGTGCAGGTTAATTCCCTTTTATACGCTATGGGGAGAGACGTGGAGCCGATTTACGGTACTTTTCAGTTCAGCGCTGGGGAAGAGATGGACTTTGATAAAGTCGTGGATAAGCTCAGCGCCCATTTTGTGCCCAGAAGAAATGTGATTCACGAGAGAGCCTGCTTTCACAAGCGCGCCCAGTGTGAGGGAGAATCTGTGGAATCATTTGTGCGCAGCCTTTATCAGTTGGCAGAGTTCTGTGAGTTTGGCGCTGCTAAGGAGGAGCAGATCAGAGACAGACTGGTTATCGGAATTGCAGACTCGGAAGTTTCACTTAAGTTGCAGCTGGAGTCTAAGCTGACACTGGATGAGGCGATACGGATTGCACGTCAGAGTGAATTGGTGAAGAAACAAAGTGCAGACTTAAGGTCAGAAAACAGGGTGGAAGAAATACACCAGCCACAAAGGGTTAAAAGTGGCAGACAGCAGGCAGCGGACAGACCCAGGAGCGGTTGGACACCGTGTTCCCGTTGCACACGCTGTAACCGCCCTCACGAGTTGAAGACGCGGTGCCCTGCTATAGACAAGAGGTGCAGGAAGTGTAACCGCGCCGGCCATTTTGAGGTGGTTTGTAAATCAGAGTCTGTGAGAGAGATGTGTCTGGACAGTGATCAGGAGACGCCGGAACTGTCCTTTATAGGATCGGTGACTGTCGAGGATTGGCGTGTTACACTCACGATGTTGGGTGAAAGAGTTGCCTTTAAGATTGATACCGGAGCAGACATTACAGTTATTTCCTTTGTGACATTCTCAAAGCTACCTCGACGTCCGGAGCTGGAAAAGGTTACGATTCAAGTTCATAGTCCGGGAGGTCGCATTGATTGCATCAGCAGGTTCCTTGCTGACTGTGAGTACCGGGAGCGGAAAATATTGATGTGGGTGTACGTGATCAGAGGATCGTGTGTGAATAACCTTCTGAATCGGAAAGCAGCCTGCAGTCTGGGCCTTGTTGCTAGAGTGTACGAAGTCACTGAGGACGTGTTTGGAGACCTGGGGCTGCTGAACTGTGAGCCGGTCCGTATAAAGCTCAAACCTGAGGCTGTCCCTTATAGCCTTACTACGCCTCGTAGGATTCCATTTCCGCTTTTGCCGAAGGTGGAGTGCGAGCTTCTGCGGATGGAAAAGATGGGGGTTATCGAGGCGGTCACGGAAGCTACTGACTGGTGTGCGCCCATTGTACCGGTCGCTAAAAAGAATGGGAAAGTTCGTATTTGTGTGGATTTGAAACGTCTGAACGAAGCCGTTAGGAGGGAGAGCTATGTCATGCCGACATTGGAAGATATTGCTCCTCAGTTGTCGGGGGCTAACTTCTTTTCCACGCTCGACGCTTCCAGTGGGTTCTGGCAGATACCCCTTGACCCAGAGAGCCAGAAACTGACGACCTTCATTACTCCGGTAGGACGGTTTTGCTTCCGCAGACTCCCCTTCGGGATATCTTCGGCCCCGGAGATCTTCCAGAGAGAGATGAGTTCCCTGTTGAGAGACCATGAGGGTACTGTGGTAGTTATGGACGATATTCTTGTGTATGGGTCCACTAAGGAGGAGCACGACCGGCGACTGCTTTGTGTGCTGCAAACCGTCAAGGAATCTGGCCTGAGGCTAAATAAGGAGAAGTGCCACTTTGGGAAACCAGAACTGTTATTTTGGCCATATTATTAGTGGGGAGGGGGTTAAGCCAGACGCCAGCAAGGTTCTCGCTATTGAGAAAATGAAAAGCCCTTCCGATGTGAATGAACTGAGACAAGTACTGGGCCTTGTGAATTATGTGGGGAAGTTTTTACCGGAGTTGTCCTCGTTGTTACATCCTGTCACAGAATTGTTAAAGAAAGATGTCGCCTGGATATGGGGACCTCCACAGGAGGAGGCCTTAGCACGAGTCAAGTCCATGCTGGCATCCGCTCCGGGGTTGGGGTACTATGACCCCTGCAAGAAGACTGTGGTTAGCGCAGATGCTAGTAGCTACGGGTTGGGAGCGGCCCTTCTGCAGCTGAACGAGGGTAAACTACAGCCTATTGCCTATTGTTCTCGCACCTTAACAGCAGCAGAGAGACGTTATGCACAAATTGAAAAAGAGTGTTTGGCCGGAGTCTGGGCCTGCGAACGCTTCCACCGTTATCTGGTGGGTTTGGAGGAGTTCAGTCTGGAGACTGACCACAAGCCACTAGTTCCTCTCATTAATTCTTATGATATCGACAAGGCGCCTCTGAGATGCCAGAGACTCTTAATGAGACTACTTAGGTTTAATGTTAGAGCTGTGCATGTCCCGGGGAAACAGCTGGTGGTGGCAGATACCCTCTCCAGACTCCCGCTGGCTGCTGAGGGCGATTCGTCGACAGAGTCGGACGTGAAGGTGTATGTGGATTCGATCTTAGCCTCCAAGTCCATCTCTTCGGGGAGATTGGAACAGATTAAGAGAGAGACGCACCTGGATGTTGTCCTTCAAGAAGTTATCAGCTATGTAAGAGACGGCTGGCCGGAGAGTCGTGCTGCGTGGTGGTCTCTGAGTGCGTTCCAGTCCGAGAGAGCGTACCTTACTGAAATGGACGGCTTAGTGTTTTTTCAAGACCGCATTGTTATTCCGAAAAGTTTGCGTCAAGACATGCTACGGCGGATTCATGAAGGTCATTTGGGGGTTTCCAAGTGCAGAGAGAGGGCGTTGTCTGCTGTGTGGTGGCCTGGGATTAGCGCTGACATTGCTGATTTCATCTCGAGATGTGCCTTCTGCAGAGAACGTCGACCTACACAGAGACGTGAGCCTTTACTTTCCACCCCCCCCCCTACCTGCGGGTCCATGGCAGAAGATAGCTGCGGATCTGTGCGAACTAAAAGGGAGGAAATACTTAGTTGTTGTGGACTACTACTCCAGATACCTTGAGCTCGCGCCACTGGGTGAGGCGACCAGTGCTACTGTGATCGTCCGTCTGAAAAGCATGTTTGCCAGGTGGGGTATCCCGTCGGAGTTGGTGAGTGACAATGGTATGCAGTTCGCCTCTAAAGAGTTCGCTTCTTTTGGGAAGGATTACGATTTCCGTCACACGACTTCCAGTCCGCATTACCCGCAGGCTAATGGGATGGCGGAGCGAGCGGTTCAGACCGCTAAGTTTATTTTGGGGCAGGCGGAGCCTTATTTGGCCCTGATGGCGTACAGAGCGGCTCCTGTTCAGGCTACAGGGTGTAGTCCTGCTCAGCTGATGTTGGGACGGCAGATTCGTACTACTTTGCCTTCTGTGGATGCTTCCCTGCCGGCTTCTCCGGTCCTTCCAGAGGATATTCGGAGGAGGGACGAGGTGGCGAAGCGGAACTACAGGTTCTTTTACGATAGACGACATTCTACTCGCCCACTATCGGTGCTATACCCGGGGCAGAGTGTGCGGGTTAAGCTAGATGAGACGAGGTGGAGAACCCCGGCTACAGTTGTGGAGCGTTCTCCGGAGCCCAGGTCCTACGTGATCCGCACGGAAGGAGGAACTGTCGCTCGCCACAACAGAAGGCATCTTCAGCCGGTACCCGAGGAGTTGAGTGCTGAGACCTTGACACCACAACAGCCAGACTCTCCGGTTTTACGGAATGGGTCTACCCTGCAGGTGGTTTCTGGGCATGATGTACCGCTGCTTCCAGTGGAGCCACAGCCACCCTCTCAAGGACTTGGTGATGGTTCTTGCAAGATGACTTCGAGTGGTAGAGTTGTGAGGCCTCCGGAACGTTACCGGGATTAATGTTTAGCTAGAGCAGCGACTTGAAGAATGGGCAGAATAATCCCAAAGTCACTGCGGACTAGGGTAGTCTACCCCGATGTCCAAGTTAGCATTGTTTATCTACTTGCATCTTTACATTGTTTGTTTTGTATGTTTTACCGTTAAAAGGGGGAGATGTGGTGAGAGCGGAGTCTCTTCTCAGGAAGGGTGGGGGCGGTACCAGGCAGTGTCTGCTGGGATGCCATGCTAGCTGGACGTACTGTATGTGTCTCTGCTATCCGATGTTATGCTGAATAAATCAACAACTATAAACCAACCCACGGAGTCTACTCTTTTCATGACACCTACTTTTTTCGCTGTTGCTACTGCAGGAAGGAAATTAAAATGATTTTCTCCTACCCCTTTTCCTCTGTTACACTGTCCTTTGATTACCCAGTCGCCAAACTGAAAAATAAAAGCCAGGCTATTGCTCTGATTTCATATTAAGATTCATGGCAGGGTGGTTTTGGTGCACGGTTTACCATGTCTTCTACTTCTCAGCAAGGACGCTTAAAATTGGAAGACTGTCCTTCAGATTATGGGGTAGACAGCCATTTTCTGGCGTCCTCGAACCATCTTAAGACAAATGAAGGGCAGGCAAGATCGAGTGTCTTATGAGTGTGGCTCTACAGCCAGCAGGAAAGCTGCCAGAACCCAGACACCGGTCCTTCAGGATGCCCTTCACACAATCACTCAGGGTATCAGTCTCTGCGGAGAGAGACGTTATCAATATGGAGATAGAAATATAACAGCAGCATCTGGATTAGGCTTGCTTTTTACATTTTTATTTATGGTTGGAAGCATGCCAGTCTCTCCCTTTTTCAAAACATGGATGCTCAGTTATATATTGTTTTTGTTATTTTTACTTTTAATATTCAAATTTCAACGTTTATAAGCACATTTCTTTGCATAAAATGTTGGTAATTTAATTGAAACTACTATACTAGTCTTAGAAGCCAAGTGAAGCCACCTGGTAAAAATATGAAAGGGATAATAATGCTTTAATTTAAAAGCATGTAATATTTTTTTATTAAATCACATTGATCTATGTAGTCTATATATTTTATACCACATGAAGCATGTAGGGTAGCAGTTTTTCTTTTTGATAAGTGAACCGCTAGTACGATAATGACTCCTGTGCAAGAAAACAAAGCTGTTTATTATTATTTATCATTTATATAGCAATAACAGCTTCTGCTGCACTTTTCAATAACCAATGTGGTGTTAAACTATCCAAATTACAAATGTAGGAGCCACAGGTGAGGTGTAGAGGATCTTACAATCCGGTGGTTTTACAATCTTGAGAACTTGAGACATGCGAGAACAAGAATAGTAACCATATACTTAGTGGTCAACACAGGTGTGCGCAGGGGGTGTGCATGGTGTGTCCTGGCACACTCTAATGTTGGGTGAGGCGGTCCCCTTTTCACCTCCTACACTGACATTTTATCTGAATTTATTTATAAAGGATTTTACCAGGAAGGATACATTGAGATTTCTCTCGTTTTCAAGTACGTCCTGGGTTCAAGAACATTCAAATTTTACAGTTGTTACAGAAATACAAAGTAATGCAATGCAAGATATTAAAAAAAACACATATACAGATTAACAGAAAATAAATATGTAGGAAATAGTCCCTATGTTACATGTTTACAGGTGCATTCTGTATTGAGGTATGTTAATAGGGAGCTCGAGTGACTTAAGACTGGGGGAAGATTTGATGGCGTCTGGGAGGTTATTCCATAATTGTGGTGCTCTGTAGGAAAATGAGGACCGAGCCACTTTCTTTTTGTATTGTGGTATTGTAAGTAAGGTGCTGGTCCTGGATCGGAGGTTATAGGATGAGGGAGCTGCTGGATTGCATAAGACCTGACTGTATCTCTGATTAGGCTTGTTGTTATTTCTAATGAAAAATTTGTAAAATCTTCTAAACATACATTTTCAATTAATAAATGTTCCATAGGTTCACACCCTAATGGAATGGGCTGCGCATGCTAGTGGTGGTCAAGATCAATGGCACTAGCGTTTACATCAAAATGGTGATGGGCACGGTTATAAAGCAAGCTTCAAAATCTATAGTGTTGTACAGGGCTGCCATCAGAAATCTTGGGGCCCTTACTGAACCACTGGTCAGGGCCCTCCTATTTCATTAAATGAATTAAGAATGAAACCTTTTGGCTTCTCTTCTGCGTCCCTTGTTTTTACAAGGTGTGGGCTAAATCCCTTGTGATCCAGTAAGGGAATAAAAAGTGCTCCGTGGTGGGCGTGTGTTCAGTTTGCACCTCTACCTTGTGCATGCTATACTAATCACTCCCTCTGTGATTAGTCCAGGTGATCTTACTGACTCAAGGTGCCGCTGCCCACCAGGAAATTTGTCGGTGTCTTGGATGGCAAGGAGATACCCTTATATCTGTGGTGCTTTGGCAAGCTGCACAGGGTTTGGCTAGGCCCCCCCCCCTGAAGCCACTGGGCTCCTGAATATATCATGGAATGTCACCCCCTTGATGGAGGCCCTGGTGATGTCGGTAGGGAAGTCGAGGAAGGAGAGGTATTAGGCTAGGGTCAGATGAGCGCATTTTGTACGGACTGTGCGTCCGTGCAGTACGGACGTACTTACTGACTGACAACAAGGTAGTGGCCACACAGTCCGTTTTTTTTCACTGATGGATTTTTTGACTGATGTAGCAGGGAAAATAAATTACAATGAAAAAACATTCTGTCCGTCAAAAATGCTGGACGTATAAATGCAGTCCATCTGACCTCGTTTCATCACTCACACACAAAGCTATACGGACGTTGCAGACGTGGCGCACTCCGCACGTCCGTTCTAGCAGTATTACGTTCTTGCCTAACCTGCGTCCGTTTGCTGAGTCCGCCATGCATCCGCACTTCTGTGCGGACGTTCTTCGTGTGTGGGGCTCCATTGGTCAGAATGCTATGCTGCCACGGACGTACAAATGTGCGGCAACACGGACGTGATAACTGCGCTCGTCTGACCCCAGCCTAAGTCAGGAATATGTGATTCTTTAATTTGCAAAAGGTTTGTGAGCAGCATAAGGTGTGAAATATAAGCCTGACGGCTGCATTCCTTGCAGACTGCAAGGGGGCAATGCAGGTGTTGTGGAGGCTGATAAGGAGCGATAAATGAACACTGTAGCTTGTATATTGTGTCGGGGTGAATACGAGCAATGCATTTAAGTTGATAGGTTACTGTCTGGATGTGAGGAGTAAATGTAAGTTTGGAATCAAAATTGGCACCAAGGCAACAAGCTCGAGGTGTCTGGCTTATGAGTGGTCCATGAATGTGTAGAGAACTGGGTGGCAAGGGGATCTTTTTGGAAGGAGAGCATATGAGAATTTGAGAATCAGTTGTTGCAAGAGGCACTATAGATATAGGAGAGGCTCTAGTATTGATCTTTGGGGCATACAGAGATGGGCTGTACAGAGGAGACAAGGCCAGAAAAGGAGTCCCTGAATGACTGACTGGGACAGCTAGGAAGAGACCCAGAAAAGCGTGACCCCATGAAGACCTTTTGTCATGAAGAGTTTGCAGGAGGGTAGGGTGTTCAGTAGGGTCTAAGGCAGATGACCGGTCAATCAAAATTAGTGGCCTTTAGAATTAGCAATGATTACGTCATTGGTTAGTTTACTTCAACAGGCCTTTTCTGTCATACAGGGATCAAAAAAATGGTTGCAGAGCCAGAGCGTCAAGGGGAGCGTTGGAATTGAGGTAGTCAATCCGTTTGGTTTACACAAGCAAGGGATGCACCAATCCTGACACTACAATGTGTGTGTCTGAGGTGTGTGGGTAATGAGGTGTCTGGCCATACCTTTCAATTAGGGATGCACCGATACCACTTTTTTAAGACCGAGTACGAGTACCGATACTTTTTAAAAGTACTCACCGATACCGAGTACCGATACTTTTATTTAATGTCATGTGACGCTTTCCAATAGGAACAGACCTCATAAAAATTTATATGAGATTGACCGCAGCTCACATGGATTTGCCCCCAGGTCTCATGGATTTGCCCCCAGCTCACATGGATTTGCCCCCAGCTCACATGGATTTGCCCCCAGGTCTCATGGATTTGCCCCCAGGTCTCATGGATTTGCCCCCAGCTCACATGGATTTGCCCCCAGCTCACATGGATTTGCCCCCAGCTCACATGGATTTGCCCCCAGCTCACATGGATTTGCCCCCAGCTCACATGGATATTGCCCCAGGTCTCATGGATTGGCCCCCAGGTCTCATGGATTGCCCCCAGCTCACATGGATATTGCCCCAGGTCTCATGGATTGGCCCCCAGGTCTCATGGATTGGCCCCCAGGTCTCATGGATTGGCCCCCAGGTCTCATGGATTGGCCCCCAGGTCTCATGGATTGGCCCCCAGGTCTCATGGATTTGCCCCCAGGTCTCATGGATTGGCCCCCAGGTCTCATGGATTGGCCCCCAGGTCTCATGGATTGGCCCCCAGGTCTCATGGATTTGCCCCCAGGTCTCATGGATTTACCCCCAGCTTGAACACTGGCCGTGTGCATGTAAAGCACGCGGCCAGCGTTCCCCCTCCGGCGCGCCAAATAATCACCCTTCCTGAAGTTCCGGTCGCTGGGCAGTGATGCGGTCACGTGGCCGCCGGGCGCATCTGTGACGCTGCCTCCAGCCGAGAGGCCGCGTCACAGGAGCGCCCGGCGGCCACGTGACCGCATCACTGCCCAGAGACCGGAACTTCAGGAAGGGTGAGTATTTGGCGCGCCGGAGGGGAACGCTGGCCGCGTGCTTTACATGCACACGGCCAGCTTCCCCAGCCCCGCGGATACGCAAGCCGGCCCAGCGCCGGCTTCCGGTATCGGCGGGATGTATCGGGCCGTTTGCACGAGTAACAAGTACTCGTGCAAACGGCAATATCGGCCCCGATACCGATACTAGTATCGGTATCGGTGCATCCCTACTTTCAATATTTCCATAAATTGGACAGGCTTTCAGCAAAATCTTAAATTATTTATTGAAAACTATCGCTAATTGGCGAGTACCGGGGGGGTGCAATGTCAATACTCGTACTTGGTCTTAATAAAATTTTGTATCTGTGCATCGCTAACACAAGCTTTTCAAGAAGTGTGGAGGTGGAATGGAGTAAGGATTTAGGGTGATGGTTAAATTGGGAGGCTGGGTGAAGAGCAGGCTTTTTTGGATTGGGATTACAATTGCATGCTTGAAGTGAGATAGACATAGAAGAGATTAAAGGTGTGGGTCAAGGACGCTACAAGAAAAGTGAAGAGTGTTTTAGTAAGGTGGGGGGGTGGGATCAAGGGAGCATGAGTTAGGGTGGGGGGATGGATCAAAGAAATGATCAAACTACATCAAATAGGAGTGGCAAAATGTGAGACGTGTCCATTTGCACTGTGAAACCACTTCAACCTAAACTAAAATAATAGATCACCTTAGTAGTTTTATTATATTGTGCTGTGCATGAACCATAAACAAATCACAGATGGACCTTTTTTATTTTATTTTTGTGCAACCATACTGGATTTTCATCAATAACCAGCAAAATTATTTTTTTTAAATCTTAAAAAACAACCCATTTTTATTTATATTACAATTCTAGGTATGAGTGCTGGTAAACACACCAAGGTTAGATCCCCTTACCCATTTGTAGTAATAATGGTATTAGAAGATGCTTTTTTGAAGTGGACATTCAAGGAAATTACTTTTTATATTCTCTAGATGATCTGGTGATGCATTAATAAGCAATGTCTTTTTCATGCGTGCTCCAGTTCTTTGTCCTTCATGCTCCTAATATCATAATATGGATGCATATGTCCTTCAGGATAACATCTAATCATCTGCTGCTATGCTTTTTTTTTCTAGGTATCTGCACTCAAATAACATTGTATTTGTTCCAGAAGGTAAGTGAACGTGTGCCTCGTCCAGTTTGTTTTCTGCTTGAAATAGTATACTGTGCACAAGTTCTATTTGCAGCCAGTAACATTTCACAAGAGTTTAACAGTATTATTCAGGATATTTATCCAGACAGTGATAAAAAATAAGGTTGTAATGAAGTAGACCGGTTTGCAGCTAGAGTTTAACAACTGGTATGTTGCAGAAACAGAATAGTGAGCTGGTGGAAAAAAATGTGATCTCCATTGTCCTTTTCAGCATCTCTTCTCATCAATTTCCCTCTGCTTTATACAAATCACTAATGCATGATCATGTGCAGGGTATTGTCCAGCGTCCTTGACGTCACACACAGGATTACTTTTTAATATGTCCTAAAATGTGTTTTCACCTTCTCTCTAGTCCTTTTTTTTACCTCCGTTTTTAGACCTGGGATCTCATGGGAGGTGTAGTTCAGAAACATGGGGGGGGGGCAGAGTATGAGATCCTTTTTAAAAGGTCCAAGAAGATGTGAATATTGCATGTAATTATTTTTTTTAGGGCAGTATTACAAAGCTGTTGCTAACATTAACCAGAGCTGTTGTTAACTTAAAACCTCCATAGGCTATAATGGCTCTGGGAAGTTTACTACAGCTCTGGTTGAGTTAGCACCAACATTGTAATACTGCCCTTAGTGTAGATTTGGTAAGCCGAGTTAGTCCAGATGCCAAAATCACAAGTATAGCAGTAGTAGTGATACCTTTTTTATTAGACTAACGGTACATTTAAAAGACAAGCTTTCGAGCGTCTCTCCTCTTCCTCGGGTCTTGATGCTAAACTGTCCAAAATCATAGAATTGAACAATAAAGAGCCAAGCAGAAGGGAGGGTGGTGTGGTAAATGCTAATAGTGGAATCATATGGTCAAGTAAGGATCTGTCGTTTGTTCACCTTTTTATTTATAAAGGATTTTACCAGGAAGGATACATTGAGATTTATCTCGTTTTCAAGTATGTCCTGGGTTCAAGAACATTGAATTGTTACAGAAATACAAAGTAATAAAATCCAAGATATTAAAAAAACACACATCTACAGATTAACAGAGTGAATATATTTCTTATTCACTATGTTACATGTTTACAGGTGCATTCTGTATTGAGGTATGTTAGTAAGGAGCTCTTGAGTGACTTAAGACTGGGGGAAGATTTGATGGCATCTGGGAGCTTATTCCATAATTGTGGTGCTCCGTAGGAAAATGAGGATCGAGCCACTGTCTTTTTGTATTGTGGTATTGCAAGTAAGGTGCTGGTCCTGGATCGGAGGTTATAGGATGAGGGAGCTGCTGGAGGATGCAGTCTATTCAGGTAGGTGGTAGCTTCCCAGAAAAGCTCTTAAACACCAGGTTGGAAAGGTGAAGGGTGCATCTAGATTCCAGCGACTGCCAGTTTAGCTCTTTTAACATGTCACAATGGTGGGTCATGTAGTTACAGTGTAGCACAAAATTGACAGAATGAGTTACGCAATATAGTAAGTTTATGAAGGCAAGTTTGTGGGGCTGCTGCATACACTATATCTCTGTACAACAAATGCTGATGCCGGCTATTGAATACAATCTGCTTTCTTACCGCGGGGCCCAGGCAGGATTTGTTTCTGTACAGGGCACCTAGTTTGGGGTAGAGTTTTAGATGAGCGTTTTTCGATGTGGCGGCCAAAGGATAGATTTGGGTCTAACCACATACCTAGATAGCTGACCATACGATTCCACTATTAGCATTTGTAACCCCCCCCCCTCCCTTCTGCTTGGCTCTTTATTGTTCAGTTCTATGATTTTGGTCAGTTTAGCACCAAGACCTGAGGAAGAGGGGAGACTCTCGAAAGCTTGTCTTTTACATGCAACGGTGGTCCAATAAAAAAAGGTATCACTACCTACTGCTATACTCTGATATATATCAAATTTACATGCATTAACCCCAGATTTAACAATATTTTATGAGTAAAGACCGTGTTCTCCTTGTCCCTCTTTTTCTCTCATTCTCCTTTTTTATCCTGATGAAACTGGACCAACTCTGGGGAAACGTGATTAACTTGGAGCAGTCACTTTTCACTTGTTTCTGATTCAAGTTTTACACTTCCTTAAATATTTTATGAATTCAGTTACTTATGATGCTCGGCCAACAGTTTGAGAAATGGCTTTCATATCACCACTTGGCTGAAACACCCCCTTTTTTTAATCTGATATGAATACTTAATGGCATGATTTCCTGTGCAACACACCTGGATATTCGTATTTGCCTTTTTTATTTTTAGCATTCTGTGCATTTTGATGGCCAAGACATGTGAGATTTATTTACTGTAATTATGTAATATATGATGTTACGAGCGCCAACGATTTTCTTCCTGAAATTCACACTTTTAACCTGCTTTATTATAGCAAGCTCTAAACACATCCTCCTTAAATGCATCACTTGCTTTACTAACAAATATAGACTTACATACCCATAGTTACTGTGTCGTCACTGTATCTAAAATCTGATTATTTTGATACGCAATACTGGAGGATATCAGGATTGGAAGTGGCCGTTGAGCTACTTAGTATTCTCCCATGTAAGTTCTGCATTTTAGAAAGGGAAGCCTTTGAGCATTATGGTTAATTATAACTAACCTGCATGGATGAGCTTCTGTAGTGCGTACTTTAATACCTCTGCTTGGTAGTTGTAAGTCTGGGGTCAGCAACCCTGGCCCCCCCATATGTTTTGGAACTACAGATCGCATGATGTCTAGTTAGCTCAAAGAATGTCTGCACCTTATGATAAATGTAGTTTCAAAACATATGGGAGGTCACGGCTGCTGACCCTTGTGGTGACTATGAATGTCTATATCCACGTTGCCTCCTATGTTTTAGAGATCAAGGAGTAGAAATTGTTTCAAGGTATGAACACTGTGAGCATCCATAGTTGAACCTCTAAGTTCAACTGAAAAGTGAAAATCAGAAAATGTGTTAAAGGGTGGTGTGCCGTTCTTGAGATCAGGTCACATGGCCTTGGTATTATTTTTTTCTCCGCTATGTCTACAGGCCAGATGGGTGACAGTGACATTCTCTGTCAGGAATGTCAATTTTCCCCTCCCCATCCCCAGATTACATGGTCTACAATTCCCAGAAATCTGTTAGTGCAGTAGATGGCCAGTTAATCATGGGAGTTTTAGTTCAGTAACATCTGGGGGGCAAAGGTTTTCATTCTTGCATGTCCATATCTCTGCCTCATCTATGGGCTTCTTTTATCATGGCAGTGATTACCACGTTGCTTTGTTACCTCTAGCTATTGGCTCGCTGGGGAAGCTGCAGTCCCTGGACCTCAGTGACAATGCTCTTGAATTTTTGTGCCCGGACATCGGAAGACTGAAATCCCTGCGTCACTTACGAATCACAAACAACAGGCTGAAGTATCTCCCTCCAGGTAGGATGCGCTGCCCTTGTGTAACCTTGTGATGGGTTTATGCTTCTCATTGAAAAACCAACTAAGGAGCTGAGCTGTGAAAGCTGAAGCATTTTTTTTCGTACTCTTTCGTTTCTTTCTGAGTCTTTCTTCTAATGATGACATTTCCATAAAATCACATTGTACAAAAATCTATTGAAAGGAAATGCTTTGTGAATAATATAGCAACTCTACAGGTACATTCTGACTTCCTGGCGTTTCTTTAAAATAAGATATACCTCAAAGCAGAAGACGAATAACTTTGTAGATCGCGACTGGCTTACATAAAAACCTTACTTCCAGGCCATCTAAGTTTTCTTGCCTTCTTTTTTTTCTCTCTACATATACAGTATTTGCTGTTTTTAACCACAGAGCAGGTGTGTTTCATAGTGAGTAACAGCAAGATAAGGAAAAGTGAGGTGCTGCTCCGTTAAGGGGACATATCAGAAGGGTTTCCGAGAACCGCTTCTAAATCGCTCAGTGACTGGAACAGTCAAGTTTAACTAGAGACCTTTAAAATAATTGTTTTATCTTGATATTATATTCTAAAATATTCCACAGTTGTATATAATTATTTGCAATTTGTGTTCTACGTGGATCTGATGGCAGGATAGGTTTGAAAGAACTGTCGTCTTAACCTTTTTAATCCTGTTAGGTCAGATTGTAGTCCATTTTTTTAGGGTGCACGGGTGCCTCCAGATGCCTACTTATGAGTTTAAAATATTCGAATGAATTCGGTTGATCTATTACTTAGCAACTCTATTCAAGGGCTGAATATAGAATATTTGATACAGTCCTAACCTCAACATCTGAGGAAAGGGATTTAGGGGTTATTATTTCAGAGGATCTAAGGGTAAGTAGTCAATGTAATAGAGCAGCAGGAAATGCTAGCAGAATGCTTGGTTGTGTAGGGAGAGGTATTAGCAGTAGGAAAAGGGACGTGCTCATGCCACTGTACAGAGCACTGGTGAGACCTCACTTGGAGTACTGTGTGCAGTACTGGAGACCGTATCTCCAGAAGGATATAGACATCTTAGAGTTCAGAGAAGGGCTACTAAAATGGGGTACGGCTTGAAGGAGAAAAGTTACCAGGAAAGGCTTAATGATCTTACATGTACAGCTTGGATAAAGACGAGACAGAGGAGATATGATAGAAACATTTAAATACGTAAAGGGAATCCACAAGGTAGAGGAAGGGAGTATATTTAAAAGGAAACAAAGTAGCAAAACAAGAGGACATAGTCTTAGATTAGAGGGGCAAAGGTTTAAAAGTAACATCAGGAAGCATTATTTTACTGAGAGGGTGGTGGATACATGGAACAGCCTTCCAGTTGAAGTGGTAGAGGCCAAAACAGTAATTGAATTTAAGCAGGCATGGGATAGGCATAAGGCTATCCTAAACAAAAGAGAAATCCAGGTAAAGTATCCATGTAATTGGGCAGACTAGATGGGCCGAAAGGTTCTTATCTGCCGACATTTTTCTATGTTTCTACTGTGTCAGCTTTACTAATTGCTTTTTATGGTTTACATTTACAAGCGAAAAACCTGAAATGAGAGCATATTCCAAAGAGTGATGAAACTTTCTCCAAATAAAATTGTATTTTCCCTCTGTGTACAGTTCATTAAGAAAGTAATCAGACCCACTTCTTTTTTCCTACTTTTTATGTTTCAGCCTTACGCTAAATTTTTTAAATATTATTTTCCCACATCAATCCTACACTCAGGACCCCAATAATCACTTTGCAAAATACTTATTTTGAAATAATATTTACAGCCTTTGCTATGACTCCTTGAAATTTAGCTCAGATGAATCGATTTCTCCTTTTGTGAATGCATATCAGAGCAAAGTTAAACCATGAGGGCACTCAGAAATCAGACGTAGGATGGTGTCGAGACATAGATTTGGGAAAGGCTACAAAAAATTAGGCTGTATTGATTCCCAAGGCTGCAATAATTTATCAATGGAAGACATTCGGAACAACCAGGTCTGTTCTTAGAGGTGGAAGCCAGGCGAAACTGAGCAGTTGGAGAAGGACCTTGGCAAGAATGGAGACCAAGAACCCAATGGTCACTCTGACTGAACTTTAGAGATGTAAAAATCTTGTGAACAGGCACACATCACTCAGTACTTCAGATAGATATCCCTTCTGGCTCACTGGCCAGGCAGGAGAGACTCATTGTTTAAGGCAAATGAAAGCCCGCTTTTAAGTTGCAAAAAAGCGCCTTAAGGACTCTCAGGCCTGTCGAAGCAAAGTTGGACTGTTGGGTCACAAGGCTGAGTGTCCTGCCTGGTGTATACCTGGCATAGCTCATGGCCAGTATAATATCGTCCACGCAGTGAAGCCTGGTGGTAGCATCCTGGTTTGGGGGTGTTTTACAGCAGCAGGGACTGTGTGACAGGTCATGGTTGATAGAAAGCTGAAATGGCAAAATTACAGAGATATTCTTAATGAACACCTGGACCAAATCACTCATTCAGCTCAGGCTGGGCAGAAGGTTAACCTTCCAACAGAACAATGACCCTAAGCTCAAAACCAATACAGTGAAAGAGTGTCTTAGGGCCAAAGGACATTCATAGCGTTGTCCTTATCACCCCCTTAACGCTAGTGCTCACATAAATGAGTGTTCGCACTAGGTTAATTAAGGTGATAGCAGGACGCCTGTATCAACTAACTGGTTTAAAAAAACATTAGCGCATCGGTATTTGCACTTTTTATCACAAGCTTACTTTACTTGGCGCTCCCTATGCTTGACATGGGGAGCGCAAAGAGTAAGCAATTAGCGTTAGAATTGCAAAGTCCTAACGCTAATCACGAACCGCTGCCGCTAACTGAAAAGTTTGCTACAGCTTAGAGATGTAGCTAACGGATTCTGCTGCTGTAGAATCAGCAGCAGCTGGAATCCTCCCCCCCCCCCCAAAAAAAATATATCAAATACTCGCTTCTCATCATGCCGCGAGAACGGCGGCCCGATCCGCCGCTTCTGACTGCCGGGAGCAGAGTGAGACTATGGGGGAAAAAGTCCCCAATGCTCCTCCGCGATCACTCCGTGGTGGATTCAGCGCCTGCCCCATAATCCACTTGTAAAATGGGGGTGCTAAGGGGAGATCTGCAAGCGCAAATATTTCCCCTTAGCGGCCCATTTTAGCTTAGGGCAGATGATAGGGCCCCTTTATTGGCTGAGCCATACCCTGGACTTAAACATCTCTGGAGAGACCTGAAGATGGCTGTTCACCTATGTTCCATAACCAACCTTTATAGATCGTGAGAAAACCTACCAAGATGAGTGGTAGAAACTACCCAAATGAAGGCGTGCAAAGCTTGTCGTATCTTACCCAAAAAGACGTGAGGCTGTTATCACTACCAAAAGCTGCTTCAACAAACTTTTGAGTTAAGGGTTTGAATAATTTTGTAAATGTGTGTCACGGGAAATATCAGAGAAGTACTGTGACAGGACTGATCCAGCTGTGCCCTGATTCCTTGTAGCCTCCTTCCCGGTACTCTATTCCATCCCAGGTTTTGCAGCAGCCTGGTACTCCCGTTGAAGTCTCCGTACACCAGCCCTGGTTTTCCCTGCCTCGGCACACACGCACTCAGCTGACCAATTAGCACTGGCTGCTTTCAATAAAACAGATTTTTAAAACGTTTCTAAAGCACTATAAGGCGGTGCTACTCTGGGTGACTCCTCCTGCTTCACCCGTTCAATACGCAATACAACAATGTGTGAGTGCACTCTAGGATATTAAATATACTTCTCTTAGGATCTTATTACGATGAGGACAGGCGTTCTTTCGGGAAGCTGAATCTTGAACATTTATTAAAGAAACTAAAAGATGGTGGGAGGTTACGTCCCTCAAACAATATCTAGAGGTGGACATTATACCAAGAGGGTTAAGAAAGAATAAAACTTAAAAATGTTGTATTGCTTTCAATAGAAGTCTGCGCCTCCTTTCTGCCAATGCTTCAGCATGGTTACCCACTAGCTCACACACTCAAGTCCTGTGTGTTGATGCTCTGCTACCAGCTATTTAACCCATTCCTCAAGCCTTGCCGTTTACCCCACCCTAAATTAACTTCCAGGTTCCTGTTGTGGTCATTTCCCAGCAACGGTCTGTCCCTCTATCCTCAGTATTCCTTCTGGTATCTGGTCAGCCCTCTTTGTGTCCTGCCCTTTGTCCTCCGCCCCTTGGTTTTCCTGTACCGTGCAGTGTGTGTCTCTGTCTCTGCATACTGCTTTCATACTCTTGGAAAACCAGTACCTACGTGGTATCAGCACGACTCCTGTTACATTGTGATATTTTTATTTTTATTATAGACAACATTGCAAAAAAAAAAATCTACTTTGTGGTTATAGGGTATTGAGTGTAGATTGATGTGGAGAAAAAAATAATGTATACATTTTTAGTATAAGGCGGCAAAATGGTTTCCATGGTCCTTTTATTACTTTGCATAAAATGAGTGCAAATGCCAGTTGAGCAGTGTATTTGTTCTGCAGTTTCTCACCATTCCCATTGTATGCTGCTTTTTTATGATTACAGAAATTGGAAAACTCAAGGAACTTCAGACATTGGACCTGTCCACCAATCACTTGGTCACATTGCCAGAAAAGCTGTACCTGTGTCATTCACTGCAATACCTTACAGTAGATCGAAATCTCCTGCGTAGCGTTCCACGGCACCTATGTCAGCTTGCCAGCCTTAATGAGCTCTCCATGGCCGGAAACCGCCTGGCATCTCTACCACTGGGTGAGTGAGGTGAGGAGCCAAACCAAGCGTTCCCACAGCTTCAAAACACACATTTTTTCCCTGTTTAATCAAAAACCATATATAGGGTCTTACTTACATATAATGGATCTTACTTCATGTATGTGAAATTCATAATGAATCTCAGCATTGATTGTGCACAAAAGAGATGCCTCCACATTTTGAATAGTGCTGCTAGCAATGAGGGATTGACTTCATGAATGAGTGTGAGAGAATAATTGCAGCTCTTAAACTGCTACCACCATTAAACTGGGAAGGTAAAAAATCCAGATTGACACCTCCTAGTTCAGCTACAATCAAATATGGGTATCACTTTTCATTTGTATGTCAGTAATTAACATAATAATTGATCCCAATCTTATGATTTTCTCAAGGGGGGAAAAATCATACATCATAATCAGACACTGCTCAAACAAGTGTGAATGATCGCTAAGTAAAAGTAGGTTTGTGTATACTGAGAGTTCCTCCTTGTCCCATAGCCTCATTTGACTCATGACGTAATTGCCTGAGGAAGGAGTAGCAACCTTTGACCATTATTGTGTATTCACATAAGTTTATGAAGGGTAAATTACAAATTCACAATGACTGGATTCCACACATATATATTTGTAAATTCATAACGTGCAGCCGCTGTGTAAAAGGGACACTCTAGTCTGCATGACCAGTTTATTTAAAATTCATAGAGCTAGATCACAGCTTACCAGGGGCGGACTGACAACTATTGGGGCCCCCGGGGAATAGGAGATCATGGGGGCCCCTTGTTCCGTACCCACAGGAGGCCACACCCATAAAAAACCACACCCCCTACAACGCAACACCCACGTGTACATTATTGTGCTAAAGAATTTATTTCTGAACTCCTTAACCCCTTAGTGACCGGGCGGTTTTACACAAATCCGTCCTTTAGTGACCGCTGCTGTTTTTACGTTTTTGCGTTGTTAGTGTTTAGGTCAAATTTTCCTCTTACTCATTGATTCAACCCACACATATTATACACTGTTTTTCCCGCCATTAAATGAACTTTCTAAAATACCATTATTTCCATCATATCGAATAATTTACTGTAAAAACAAAATGTGAAATATGATGAAAAAATGGTAAAAACACACTTTTTCGTAATTTAATCCCCAAAATCTACAACCACCAAAAAAGACCCTGGCTAAATAGTTTCAAAATTTTGTCCCGAGAATAGAAATACCCAATTTTTACATGTTATTGCTTTTTAACCCCTTCACTGCTGAGCCAGTTCACCTATGTGCGCTGAGCTCATTCTGACTGTTTTATGCTCATTATTAGATGACAGCCTAGGTCCTATTTAACTAAAACCCCCCCAGACAAATTTTTTATACCAAACCTATCATTGGAAAGGTCATGATCAGGCCTTTCCAATGATATCAAATAGGACCCTCTAGCTGCCACGGATCGGGAGACAAAGGGATCCAAAGGAACCTCCTATCTTCACATGGCAGCTAGGGGGTTAGCTGGCCCACTGACATACTCGCACATATGGCAAGGATGTCAGTGGGTGGGGGGTGACCTGGAGGCTTGGCTGACTTCCAAGATGTCAGCCCCTTCCAGGTTTGAATCGCGATCTGGCCGCGAAACAGTTAATGCTGTTCACCACTGAAAAGGGGAGACTCTCCCCTTTCCAGCGGTGCAACTTGCATCGCTCTAGCATAAACGGTTGGGGAGATAGATGGCTCCAAAGGACCCCTTCCTGAATTTTGCCCCTGGCGCCGGCCGATGATGTCATCACGCAGCGTGATGACATCATCGGATCGGCCGGCCCCCAGAAAACAGCGAGGCAAGCTTGAAGCTTGCCATAGACGTCGTGGGAGCCGGCAAGGAAGGAGTATCGGGCGGGAGGGAGGTTAGGAGCCGCTGACGTACTATGTACGTCCGCAGGTCTGAAGGAGACCTGTGGGCAGAACGTACATAGTACGTCAGCGGTCCCTAAGGGGTTAAAATAACCTTTTTGAAAATTGTGAAGAAAATCCACTTGGACCCAACAACGAATTGGGGATCCATTGTGCTCCCTCCAGACTTAGAGATGGCCACTGCTCTGCTGCAGCAGCCATCACCAACTCACTACAGCTAAGGCTGCACCACGGCACAGAATGTCCCTGTGGCAAATGTGGGAAACTGCCGATCACTTTAAAAGATACTGTACAATCCTGACACACTAAACATTACAGAGTTCCACAGCAATAAAACTCCATGTAATGTGCGGTGCATATGAGAATATCACAGAGCTCCACAGCAATAAAACTCACAGGAAGCACTGGAGTGTATGAGCAAGCACATAATCCACAGCAAAATAACTCACAGGACATGCTGGGGGTGTATGAGCAGGCACAGAATCCACAGCAATGTAACTCTTGGGGAACGCTGGGGTGTATGAGCAGGCACATAATCCACAGAAATAGAACTCACAGGAAGCGCTGGGGTAGGGGCCCAGTTTGGCTAGGCACAGTGGGGCCCCGCCAGTTTCCCTCAGCTCCGGGAACAGGCAGCCCACAGCCATGTGTGTTCCAGCGGTGCGCTCTCTCTAACCGCTGCGGCGGCGCTACAGCGTGCCTACCCTGCTTCCCACATTCTACTGGAGCAGGTGCACGTTGCATTGGCGCCGCCCCCTCAGAGCTTTTCTGGGAAGCTAACACCCTACCTGAATAGGCTGCTTCCCCTAGCAGGTCCCTCCTCATATAACCTCCGATCCAGGACCAGCACCTTACTTGCAGTGCCACAATACAAAAAGAAAGTGACTCGATCCTCATTTTCCTACAGAGCACCACAAATATGGAATAACCTCCCAGAGGCCATCAAATCTTCCCCCAGTCTAAAGTCACTCAAGAGATCTCTCTTAATATACTTCAATACAGACTGCACCTGTAAACATGTAACATAGTGACTATATTTCCTACATTAGTTCTGTCAGTCTGTATATTTGTAGTTTGTTTTTAATATTTTGGATTTACTACTATGAATTTCTGTACCTACCGTTAAAAATTCAATGTTCTTGAACCGAGAACAATCTCAATGTTGGAGGATTCCCTGTTAAAATATTTTATGAATAAACAAATAGCTGAGGCATGTGTTGCACTCTTTAGAATAAGAGACGGAGCTTGTTCTGGTACAACACATTTATTTTATGAGTTCACCTGAAACAGATAAAAGATTCTGTTTTTACTCTGGATGCACTGTGCACACTCTCTCTTAACTGCATCCAGTGGTAACTTCAGGATTACTCAATCTATATAACATAAAATCCTAATCTATTATACAGTCTATCTTAAATAACAATTGGTACAAACATATCTAGAATTAAACAAATCTACCTAGCAACAAAATATAATCTGGTTTCACTTTCAATCTCTGTTGGAGATTGCACAGAACAAATATCATACACAAGTAATAACATTCTGCACATTTTCTCAGAAATAAAACCTACTTAAAACTGATTCTGGGAACTGGAGTTACTCGTACATAAGGCTTCTGTTACTATGCTAGCATGCTTTCCTAATTCAGCCATGTTGATTACAACACGTGGCTGCAGTGAATCCATTTAGCAACCTGTGTAACCAGACCGATTTAACAGCATAAAACACTGATGCTTCCTTCATTCTGTTAAATGACATTCTCCATGTTAAAGGAGAGAACAACTATACAGACATTAATACAGCTACTGCAGTTTACAATGCATATTACACCAGGCCTGTCACAGCAATCAGTCTGCAGGGGTCTGTCTGACCAAACTCCTATTTACATAAAATCTCTAACCTTTCTCATTAACTGTTAGACTTTAGATACTTTTCTGCCTACCTGAAACAGATAAAAGATTCTGTTTTTACTCTGGATGCACTGTGCACACTCTCTCTTAACTGCATCCAGTGGTAACTTCAGGATTACTGAATCACTGAGACAACCACATGGTATTAAGTATAGTTTCTGTGGCTGAGGACACAGCAGTGACACCCGCTGGTAGGAGGTCAGAACAGCAGCAACGAACTATGTTCTGGTAAATTTCAATAATAACAAAACCAAATGCTTTCTACTTAGTCCTGTTTACAGTACTCTTTTGGGGTGCAATGAGTTTAATACCGATTTAATACACAGAGTGCCACACATGGCATCCCCACAGGCACTTATTTTACAAATTTTCTGGGGGCGGTTTTTCGCTCACAAACTTATGTCTTCCAACCTAGGAGAGTTCCCTTGACATGAGCAAGTGGGCTTATCACATTTATGGCTAGCTTAGCAAAAACTAAAGAACCTTATCTGGAATTTTGAGCACCCAAGAACTTGTTCAGTTTTCGTGTATTGAAAGTAACACCGACATGGAGTGTGTTTTGTTAGTGTCTTTGTCATTATGTCTGTCGCTCAGTATTTTTGTCATTGTTTGCTGGTGTCTGTGTGATTTCTGTGCTTCCATCAGTATCTGTCCTTGTTTCAGTGTCTCTGCCAGTCTGTGGGCCATATTACAATGTTGGTGCTAACTTAACCAGAGCTGTTGTAAACTTACCAGAGCCATTATAGCCTATGGAGGTTTTAAGTTTACAACAGCTCTGGTTAAGGCTAGGGTCAGACTAACGCATTTTTCACGTTGTCCGTGAAAATGTGCGTTCGAAGAATGGACGTATTTTTTCACGGAATACGCAATAGCGGTCATACGATGCGCAGTTTCATCCGTGATTTTGTACGGATCATCAATAAAACACTTTTTGCATCTGGACGTTATGTTGGCCGGACATTAGCAGCGTCTGACATCTCCTAATCACGCACACACGCCGCTAGCGGCCGCAGCGCACTCTGTACGTCAGTACTAGTGGTTTCACGTTCTCGAAAAAATGCGTTCATTTTCCACTTGCGTTGCGCAGCCGGACTTTTGTGCGACCGTACTTCGTATATTGGCCGTCATTGCCCGGCATCTGCTGCTAGTGCGGCCGTGATTAAGTGCGCCAGAACGCGCGTTCGCACTGCCTCAGTCTGACCCTAGCCTTAGTTAGCACCAACATTGTAATACTGCCCTGTGTCTTTTAGTGTTTTTGTCAGTGTCTGTGTGTATCTTTAACTGTCTGTCACGTTCTGCGCTCCTGTGCCCATGTCCCAATTTAGTACACTATATTGCCAAAAGTATTCGCTCACCCATCCATATGCGAGTCAAGGCAGGTGAGCGAATACTTTTGGCAATATAGTGTATGTGTTAAAAAATGGTCATGAATGGAAGCCAGCCTTTAATACCAGGAGTGGGCACTATGAGTAATTGATAATACCCTTTGGGCTCAGTAACGACCCAGTTGTCTTCCAGGACTTCATAAACCATGCCCTGTTATTGTGGATCTGGATGATATTTTGATTTACTCCCCAGATTTAGACACACACCATAAGCACGTTTGTATAGTACTCTCTCGTTTGTTAGAGAGCAGCCTCTACTGAAAATTGGAAAAATGTCTGTTTGACATAACCACTGTGCTCTTTTTGGGTTATGTCATCACACCTAAGGGCTTCCAGATGTATCCCTCTTAAATTGTCTGCAATCCATGAATGGCCCCTACCTCAGGGGTTAAAGGCCATCCAGAGGTTTGTGGGTTCCGCAAATTATTATAGAAGGTTCATTAAGAACTTCTCCCCTTTTGGTTTAAACACCTATTAGAATAAAAGGTGTGTGTGTGTGTTTTCATGTATTTTCTCGTTGGAATTCACCAAGGCCAATTAAGTGCTTTTCGATGCTCTTGGGCAACGTTCGCTAAAAATACTGAATTCACTGAAATTTCGGCAAAATGGAATCGCTAAAAAGCATCAAAAGTTGGGTGCTTTGTGAAGACTCTATGGTATTTAAAACCTCCTTTATTCTTGGAGGGATGCATTGTTTTAAAGGGAAAGTGACATGGGATGTTTTCAGTAAATGCTATTTTCTACTCCCTGTTCTACAAAAAACATTTCCATGTTGTTCAATACTTGATACAGGAAGATCCAGGTGATTGGATCATGTTTTGAGGCTTTAGATGAGCCTCATTATAATCATCCATGGAACAAACGGCAAATAGTTATCTGTGGGCTTTCAATGGATATTGTAAGCATTAAGAGAAAAAGCTAGACAGGATTGTAGTGTGTTTCTTAAAATTAAAGGCCACATAAACTTTCTAGTAACGCTAGTGTCTAAGTGTGACATACAGGACAATCTGTGACATTAACCCCTTAAGGACGGGAGTAATTTTACAACTTTGGCGCTGTTTCGGAAGTAGAAGTTTGCTGAGCTCATTTTGACCGTTTTAAAGTCACGTATTATTATCCCACCCAGACAAATTATATATCGTTCTTTCCGTCAGACTCGGCAGATTAATAATATATCATTATTATATGTAAAGCCCTGCCAAAATGCTATAACAAAAAAATTTGAATTTTCAATAAAATTTCAATCATCCAGTGTGTAAAGTATTTTTTAAAAATATATTATCCGAGCCTTTGCGGTCATATGCTATGGGGTAGACTTGTTAAAAAAAATTAGAACGGGGAACCCATTTTTTTTGGGCGGAGAAATTGCATGATTTTAGCTAACCCCCCCCCCAAAAAAAATCATTAGTGAAGCATCATTGTTCACATTATAATTGAAATGTGAACAATAGTTCTGCATTAAAAAAAACACATGTTTTTAATTTTTTTTTAATTCCTTTTTAAATTTTTATTTTTTAATTTCTTACACTCTTATCAAACATGACCATGTTAAAAGTAAAATATCATTGGAAAGGCCATGCTCTGGCCTTTCCAGCAATATCAGACATTACCCCCTAGCTGCCACCGAACAGGAGATAAAGAGGTTCAAATAACCCCCCTATGGGATTTCCTTAGGAAATCCCTTTGCAGCTAGGGGGTTCCCCCGGTTAACTGACATCATTGCGCGATGAGTCAGTTGACGCAGGGGTACCCAGAGGTAGGGGCTGCCATCCAAGATGGCGGCCCCCACTGGAAAAAGGCCACGCTTGGTGCCAAGCCGCGACCTGGCAACTAAGGAGATAACCCCCTACATCCCTGGAAAGGTCAGGCTGTGACCCTTCCAGCGATGCTGGCCACAGCCTCCTAGTCCCCGGCGATGGGGAGATAGAGGGATCCAAAGGATCCCCCCTCCCCTTCAGGCGCTTGAAACTGACGTCATCGCGCCCCTGGCGCAATGACGTCAGTGCGCTGGGAGGAGTAAACCCTGCCGATCTGACTCCGTGGGACTCAGATCAGCGAGGGAGCCGCCGGAGGAGGTGAGTATCTCCCGAGGGGGGGCCGCGGACGTACCATTACGTCCTGCGGCGTTAAAGCCCGTCTAATGCAGGACGTAATGGTACGTCCTGCGGCGCTAAGGGTTTAAAAAGAAAATTAGGTTTATTTTTTGTGTTTACAGAGTAAAACAATGAGGCCCCTATTACATTCTTTGCGCAATTTCATTCACGCAGCGCGGGGTTTTTTTGCGCGCGTCGTCCAGCGTTATCGCGTGAAAATTAACGTGGTATTCCAATCCGAACGCATCCGTCAAAAAATAACGTCCGTAAAAACGATGCGCAAAACCAAGTGTAATGCGCGCGCAGTAACGTGGGGCACGTAAATCAGTGTCCAGACTGTTTTTTTTTTGCGGGATTCAACCAATCCGAATTAAGAACCTTTAATTGACATCAATTTACCTTAATTGACTCACTTAAGTTTTTGCGCCTGTCAAAGTAAATCTGAGTATACATTCTGCAGCAATAAAAAAAATATGTACGAATTCACAATTTTTTTTTGTTTGGGTATGTGTAGAATGTGTAACTGTGCTGTATTTTTTTTCCTTTTTTTCATGCTGGTGTTTTTCGTTTCGGCCAAAACGTTCCGATTTGCAGTTACCACTAGCTTTTCAAAGACGTTAAAAAAATGCGTGCAAACGTCATACGTAAAAAGTTGCGCGAAGATTGTAATACCATCCGCTTACCAACGAACGAATTTGCGCTCACAACGTTAAGTAAAGGACACGCACAGTTCATCACGCTTGCGCAAGTCCATCCGCGTTGAACGATAATGTGCATCGTTTGCCCTAACGTTGTAATTTGACGTTCAGCGCAAAGGGTTTTGCCCCTCGCGCAAAATGCGCATTTCGCATGCAAAAACAAATGCGCAAGGAATGTAATAGGGGCCTAAGAATCTGAGGTTTAATATTTAATTTTTCTGTGGTGATTTTTCCCTTCACATGTTTTGTGTATGTTCTACTACATAATATATAATTTTATATCCAGGATCTTTTAAATTGTCTAGCTGCTCTCTAGTCCTTCAGCAACCTAGGACAGTTTTTTTCCTCTTATTTTGTGTGTGTGTGTGGGGGGGGGGGGTTTATACATGTCTCCCTTTCGGCATTCTGCAAAGTTAAGTCCTTTTTATTCTGCACACTGCACGATAGTTGATTTTGAAATTTCTCGATCACCCATCTCCGTGTATTTCCCTCCTCTCTTGGCAGGAATTCATTCCTGTACAAACATCATTTACTTTGGTCTGTTCTGCACAGTTAGCAGAAGTTCCCATATTTGGGCTTTGCGTGAGTCTGGCCATCAGCACCAGTCCAGCCGAAAGCTTGATGTAAATCACACACATTGCTCTCCAGACAATAGAGCTGCAGCTGCCAACTTCTGAGCTCCGGTGATAAAAAAGAAAATAATAATGTGCTGGGCAGCTGCCAAGAAGCTAACAGAACGACAATGTGTCAGAAATCTATGTCTGCTACATGTACAGCAGTGGTTCCTAACCTCGGATAAGCTGGAGAACACTTATTTAAACTCAACGGGCTCCAACACTAGCGTTCGTTAAAGGAGGTCATAGTGCTGCTCCCACAATGCCTTTGAATCGCTAACGGGTTAAAAAAAAAGCGTTAGCGCTCGTTAATTTGCGGTTTGTAGCATGAGTTTACTGTACTTTACACTCCCTATACCAACACGGGGAGCGCAAAGTGAAAGCACAGAGTAACTGGCGATCAGATCAGGTCCTAATGCTAGTTAATAAGAGCTGGCGCTAACGAAACAGTTACCACCAGCTCAAAGGTGTAGGTAACGGATTGCGCTGCTGTAGAATCCCTTACCTGCAGCTTCAACTCCCCCCAAAAATCACATACGCCCCTCTCTTCCCACGAGGAGAACGGTGGCCCGATCCGCTGCTTCTGGCTGCCGGGAGCAGTGGGAGACTGGGGGAAGAAAGTCCCCTGTCTCGCTCCGCAATCACTCCGCCGACCAGCAGGATCTCGCGAGATCCTGCCGTTCATGTGACCCAGCAGCTCAATCCTCCATGTTCCTATGGACCCCATGGAGGGGATGCTGGCAACGGCGCTATAGCGCTGCCCCAGCATCTAAAAGCTTAGCCATCACTAAGGGGCAGGCTGCCGGTCTCAGCGCCTGCGATCTCCTGGGGAAACCGGGACAAAGGGGAAATTAGCAAACGCTAATTTTTCCTCTCTGCGTCCCGGTTTTAGTGAGGGCGACATGATGGTGCCCAACAAGTTTTTGAATTCCAATGCTGATCAATTTATTGACCAAAGTGCTATTTGTTTTATTCCCACAGATCCTTTAACCTCCTCAAAATCTTCACCTTTTATCTTCTGTTTATACTTTGTCAAGTCCTTTCAATTCCCCCATTGCCTAGATTTCACAGTAATTTCTAAAATCTCATGTTACATTTCTTATTTCCACAGTTTTCCAAGTCCCTGCTATTGCACGTGTATAACACTATCAGGTCTATTCAGTAAACGTGAAACTCAGGAGAATGACTGGAGAAGTGAAAACTCTAGGTCAAAATAGCCAAACCAGAAAAATTAACCCATTTATCTCACTTTCCAAATCTATTTGGTCTAGATTATTCTCTTCTCCTGCGTGTTCTCCTGAGTTTCACATTTAAGTGAATAGACCTGATAGTATCCACAACCGGCAAAACAAAACCAAACCGGCAAAACATTAACCCTGAGGTCTATGGGGGTTATTCAAAGAGATCCGAATTATGGCCGAAAGGTAACCGAACACTGAAATTCATCGTTCGATTACCTTTCCTGGCTATTCCGAGAGCAGGCAGTTCGCCAAATCTTGGCGAATTGCCTGCACATATGGTGCCTGTTCGAGGGCCGTGAAATCCCCATAAAGAAGCAATGCTTTGTCTATTCAGAGAACAAAAACCGGCAGTGAAAAGTTGCTGAAATATCCTGCTGTTCGGTGGTTTCATTCGACAGATTTATTCAGACAAATCACATAGGCTTCAATGTTAAAAATATTCCCGTTTTGATTCAATAGCTAATAAACTGTTTAACATTATATTCTGCAGTAAAAAGTCTCTTTATAGATTTTTTTAGGATCGGTTAGGCATTTTTTTGGAATTTTTTTGGCCTTTTTTTTTTTTTTTTTAATCGTCTTTTGTTTTTCTGTAACAGCCGTTTTTATTATCATTCATTGGATCTTGTATGTAAATTCCAGGCATTTTCATTCAGTAGTTTTTTTTGCAAACAGCGTTTCAAATTGCAAACTTTCAAGTGTACTGTTTTTGTTTTTTTTTTGTTCACCTCATTTGTCTGCGTGTCGGGTTTTTCCGGCGGCTGCACTGCGCTGTGATTGGCGGGTAATCCGTTGTCTCCCAGGCATGTTCGACCGGGTTAATCCAGCTGTTTTCTGCAGGTTTCGGCGAGTGTTCGGAGGTTTTGCGGCGAGTGTTTGGGTTTGCGGCGGGTTTTCCCCTACACTACGGAGGCCCAGCTGTTCTTGCTGAATACACCGCAGGGTCGGCAAAATAGGATTGCCTAATCGCCCCGAAGTGCAGGGAACGAAAAGTCACCGATCGTACGGTGACTTTCGATTCTCTTTGAATAACCCTGAATGTTTCCAGACCTCCACCAAAGGAGCTAAAGCCAGGCAGAAATCTAGCAAGTGTCTAGTAGTTTACTATACTGATATTTTACAACACAATTCCGCACTGTATTCATACTCTCATCCTGAAAATCCCTGCTACTATCACCTCACTGCTAGTACTGTCCAGTGTTATTACACACTTTGTAGCATATGTTTGATGCTATCTTTGTTCCTTAAGTGCTCCTGGCACACTTGCAGCTTGGTGACACCAATGTCTATCTTTTACAGGTCAACTCTTCTGATCTCACCCTACAGGTAAACCTCAGCGGCTCTGATTGCATATCAGGTTGCTGTGCTAAGGTTATTTGCAAAGATAGCGGCACCTGTAGGTAAGAAGACAGTTTCAATGTAAGCTGACTTCTTTTCATTTTTTCCATGACCTGCCCACTTCCTTCTCCTAATCTGGGCTCCTTTTTTATTGTTTTCCCTGATCTTTGTTTCCCAGTATCTTTTAATTTACTTGGCTGTTGTCTTGCAACTATATATGAATGCTTATTTTCCTCACCTCTTCCCACACACCTGTAATTCTAGAAAATGAAGAAAAAAAAATGTTTTGTTAAAGGGACACTCCAGGACCAGGAACCATGCAATTCAATGCAAACCCCTGAGTTGGGGAAGGGGGCTGATTCAGCCCTCAGTGTGGGAGATTGATCCAGCCCAGAAAGCTGTGATCAGCAAGCACTATTCTGACAGTCTCATGTTGAGCGAGCCATTGGATTGCCTGGGTGCTTGCTCGAGCATCCAGCTTCACCCTGTTCACTTGAGTGGAAGCCAGAGCTTTTCACGTCTGGACCAGCTCCGATGGCACCCAGCTGGTATTCAAGGTGAGTATTAAATTTAATTTATGGTTAAACAAGAATAGGGTCAGGAGGGGTTAATGTTTAAGCCCTGCCTTACAGCTTCCCTTTAAGCCTCTGGCCCAACTGTCTGCCTTGAATGTGAAGATTGTCTGGATGAGTCTTGAGTGACAGGATATATTGTTGCATTACAAACCCTTTCTTTTGTCTCAAACCAGTGTAAAAATGTCCTTAATTCTGCAGGACATCCATTGCTTTACCTGAAGGGATTAAAATATTTTGAGTAATGGCTATTAAAGTAATTAAGGGAATTCTCATCAAACAATTATTAAAATAATATACAAATAAATTGATTTAAACTGCCTGTCCATCAGGAATAACCATACAACGGAGTTAGATTACACTGAAATTGAATATCCACACATGGCTCTATATAAGCATGAGCTATAATCCAAGGTATTTCTATATATCAATCTTTAATGTGCAATCACATTGTTTTGTGATGTTGGTTCAGTACGTCTGTGCATGATGATGATTTCCTCTGTTTCATCCTTAGATTTGGGAAGATCTCGTGAACTGCAATATGTCTATGTGGATAACAACATTCAGCTAAAGGGACTTCCTTCTTTCCTGTATAACAAAGTCATCGGCTGCAGTGGGTAAGTTCTTTCCTCTTCACATCACTGATTATACAGACCTAGAAATCTGAGATCCTATTAATTCCTTCATATCCTCTGCGTCAGCAGTGTAGACAATGGCTGTCCCGCCTCTGGCTACCTATATATTTAAAACCTGGAGCTCTATCATAACAAACTACATTCACAGATTATATGCTCTTCATGATCTTCCATCCAATAATCACAATCCCCAACCTCTCAGCGACTATGGGAAACTTCAGAACCCAAACGTGTCAAAATCAGGGATTCTGATAAAGGGCTGGCAAATTAAATTTTGTCTCTAAGTTGTCCCAGGTTGAGCTTTTATTGAGACTAGGGAGTTTATCCAACAGAAAAAATGCACCAGACCTATATTTGCTATTTTTTTACATACAAATGAAATAATTCCAATCAAATATTGGCAAGCGTAATCACAAAACTGGCCCCTATTTAACCAGAAGATATTTATGAACTATCTAGGAACATTTTGATCTCTATAGTTTCCACTTCTTTGTCCCTCTTGCAAGTAGCTTCTACAAGTCATTTTCCAGGTACTGTATAACAAGAGTCCTATTGGTAATTAATAGCAGTACTTGGTGGCACCAGACTACTTTCTCCATAAATACCTGTGTCTGCAATTCAGTTAATGGTATACAGTATTTCTATTTTTCTTTTCCCTGCAGATGTGGCTCCCCTGTTTCTAAACACGAGACAAAGTTACTTTCTTTTACATCTGGCCAGCTCAGTGTCCACCTCCCAGCTGAGGTGAAAGCAATTGGATCCTCTGCAGATTCTGTTTTGCCACTTCAGGAGCTGGCATTGCGATCACTTCATGCAGCCTTCAGCTCATTTTTACAAGGTTAGAGCATACTGTGATTCTTGGGTCAAAATGTAAAATATGAGTATATAATAATCATGGTATAAGAGAAAATGTTCTTGAACTTCAAAGCCTAATATTTTATTGCACTGTGCTGGTTATATTTTAAGTTGTTGTTATTCTAAAAAACAAAACAAACAACGATCTGTCCTGATTTTTAATCTGACAAGATAAACTATATACAAACTCGGTGTTCTATCTGCCCCATTTCATTGGCAACAATGAACATTTGTGGAAGGGTTTCTCTATCGAACTGTGTGGAAATGGTCTCCTGAAACATATATTGGGAGCCAAAAATTTCTCTTGTATTTAACAGACAAATTTACTTCAAAATCGGTGCAAGTTGATTGATGGACTGAATCAGCCTTTGGAGACGAGTCCTAAGTGAGAGGGGGGCACACTCAGCCACGCATGACTATTTAACATTTATTAAAGTGTGCCTGTCATGCCCAACACACGTTGGGCTTATTTATTGGTATGGTCATCATTTATATATCGCCAACAGTTTCCACAGCACTTTACAATAACCAAAGGTAACGAGATACACGGACATATGATGGAAAAAAGAGGTGTAGAGGGCCCTGCATGGGAACTTACAATTTGACAGGAAATCACTCCCTATGTGTGTTACATTGTTTTGCTAACACATATTAAATTAATTTTTTACTATCAAGTTTAGCTGTCATTCACTTCTGGTGACCTGGTTCTGGGGTGAGTGACAGCTGTGAGCGGAGTATTGTCCTACAGGATGGCCACCTGCTTACTCAATGTGCCTAATTGCAGGCCAGTGTGCTGACATGTCAGCGCAATGTCATCACCGCTGTGGATCCATCGTACAGTGCTGCTCAATGGCCCTCTTCAAGCTCCGACTACAAAGGAGGAACATTGTGTCACTCTGTGCAGGAGTCAATGAACTATCTCATCTGAAAGATATCGCAAGGAACATGCACCTGGTCCTTACTGGTGCACTTTAAATAGTATGTTGGCTAGAGTGTCCTGAGTGTCCACTCACAAGCTAGCCTTTTGCTGTAACAGACCTTCAAAGAGGAGGGCTTTCTTCGGCCCTAAAAGCTGTTGTCAGCTCTGCTGGACAGCCTTCCAAACTTTCTATAAATCTTCATCTTTTGTTGAAGTGTTGCTTTAATAAATGACAGAATTCTAGTAATAATGATAATTCTCCATATTTTTCTCCAAATTTCAAATTCGAACTGGAAGGCCCAAATCGTCGTCCTGTTTCCAATTTATTACTCTGTATGAAGTTGGTGGAGAAACCACTAACTTGCTTTTATATCTTACACCAATGAAATGTTCTGTGTGCAAAGTTTGTAAAATCTCTGTATATATTTTATCCACATGTTAATTTTCTTTCAACGTATTTTTTTTTTTTTTAGACTTGAGCTGCATGTCACCCATCTCGTTACCAAGAAGCCTTCTGGAGCTGCTACAATGCCCTCTGGGACATTGTCACCGCTGCAGTCAATCTATGTTTACCATCGTTTATCCAAAGCTTTTCCCCCTTCGAGAGACACCTATGGCTGGACTTCACCAGGGGTAATCCAGAAATGAAAAAGCACAGTTACATCAAGTTTTTTGCAATTTCTTGTTCTCTGAACCTGACCTTGTGCATACAGTTGTCCATACATACTGTACATAGTGATCGAACATGTATAACAGGAAAGTGAAAATTGTATTGTGCAATATTAAAGGATTTCATGTAGCAAATTAGGAGGATGATCCATGATCTCTTTCATCGGGTAAATTTTGTTCTCTTCAAGTGTTGAGGATTGCCCTTCCGTTTTACTTTTTGTCTTTTTCTCCCCTTTCTTCTATCCTGCATAGGCTGCGGTCACACGAGCGCACTTTTCACGTCCGCACGTCTGTCTGACCGCAATGTTTGTTGTCCGTCGTTCTCTATTGAATCCTTTGAAAAGCTACAACAAACGAAGCGCGTGCGCACTTTTTCACGCACAGTCAACGCATGTTGCAACGGATGCCAAAATGGCATCGACATGAAAAAGCTACAATGGATGTAGAGAAACCCTGCATACAGCTGGGTTTTTTTTTTTTTGTCTAACTGATGCTGTACAGCTTATTTTTTTTCTTTTCTCAATGTCAGTCATAACTATCTGATAAAATGTAACCACAATCTCATCAGTTATAAAGTGCATCTGTTTCAACGGACGCACTGAGTGCTCTCGTGTGACCGCAGCCTTAAAACACACACACACACACACACACACACACACACACACACACACACACACCTATCCAGCTGTTACATGCTCAGCATCCTTATTCAGATTCTCAGAGCTCTCCTAAAATGAATCAAGTTTCAAGTTGCTGTTTTGATTTTAACCACTTTGCTGCGGAGGACGTGCTCAGCGCAAGGGTTGGCGTCCTCCCTTCGCAGCCAGCGATCAGCCGGGGGCCTGAGCTTAATGTCAGGTACCATTTGGAAGGGCACCTGCCCTTCCAAACGGTACCTGGCATTAACCCCATGGGGCCAGATCACGATTCGGTGCCGAAAAGCACCGGTTCGTGATCCTTTCCCGGAGCTGGCCGACATCTTGGATGTCGGCCAAGCCTCCGGGAACTCCCCCTGAGGACTGGCGTTATTGTGCATAGCACGATGACGCCAGTCCTGGAGTTAACCCCTAGCTGCCAGCAATGGTGGAGATAGGGGGTTCCAATGAACCCCCTATCTCCCGATCCGTGGCAGCTAGAGGTTAATGCTTGATATCGTTTGGACCGGCCAGAGCATGGCCTTTCCAACGATACCAAACATGACCATGTAAAAAGTTTTCTAAAAAAAAAAAAAGTTTTTTATTTGTTTTGTTAATGCACCAATATTGTTCCCATTTAATTTATAATGTGAACAATGATGCTGCACTAACGATTTTTGTATGGGGTGCGTTTGTTAAAAATAGCAAAATTTTCCCCAAAAAAAAATGTAACGGGACACCATTTCTAATTTTTTTTTAAAAAGCGAACCCCATAGAAAATATAACCGCAAGCGATCGCATGTTAAAATGTGAAAAAAACACTTTACACGTAAATTATTGAAAAAAAAATCTAATTTTATTGCATATTTTGTTATAATATACAGACAGGACATAACGTATACATATAATAATGAGATATTATGAATCTGCCGAGTCTGCCGGAAAGAACGATATATAATATGTCTGGGTCATATAAAATAAGGCTTCAAAACGCGGTTAAACATGATGAGCAAAACCGGTAAAAATGACCTCCGCACAGAGGCGGGAAATGCCTCAGCAGCGAAAGGGTTAATATTCTGGTCTCTTCAATATCCATATTTTTAAGAAAATCTAATTTGCATGAATGAAAATCTATGTTATTCTCCTTGGTGATACTCACTTGGTAAGAATGCCGCTCTCTTTTTGCCCGTTGGTCTCTGCTCTCCTGTGTAGACTTACTGTAGTAACACTGTTTATGCTCTTCATACTATTTATTTTATTTCTGTGTTGCATGCTAAATTCTTTCTTTATGGTTATGTAGATTGTTTTGTCTTCGTTTTGATAAACTTGTTTCTTGCTTTTAGATACAGTTAGGCAACTAACTTAGGTAGGCAAGCTGTACCTTGAACGGATCCTTATCATGGGGTTTTAAAAGCATGCAGTGGCACTGAGATATAGCAAGATGAAACCCATTTCAATGGATAAAGTAAATATTATTTGCTAATAGATGCTGAAATAAAACATGCGTATTCCCTTTGACATACAGTTGTGTTCAAAATTATTCAACCCCCAATGCTGTAAAGGGTTTTAGGGAATTTAGTGTACATTTGTAATTGTATTCAGAATGAAATCCTACAAGGACTTTTTAAAGAACCATATGCAACTAAAATGACATCAATTGGTTTTGTAATACAGTAGTAAATGTTTCTTTTGTGAATTCTTCATTGACACAATTATTAAACCCCTTAAAGACTACCACTCTGAAGAACAGAGGTTCATTCAAGTGTTTTCAATCAGGTATTGAAAACACCTGTGGATGTCACGGAGCAGCAATAAAGCATAATAAGCACCAATTAGGCAGCTTTAAAATGACTGTGATACTCAGCTCCTTCTAGACATTTACTGGTGTGGTTACAAACATGGTGAAGTCAAGAGAATGGTCCAGGAAGACAAGAGAAGAGGTGATTACTCTTCACAGGAAGGGCAATGGCTATAAGAAGATTGCAAAGATGTTAAACATACCAAGAGAGACCATAGGAAGCATCATTCGCAAATTCAAGGCAAAGGGCACTGTTGAAACGCTACCTGGTCGTGGCAGAAAGAAGATGCTGACTTCGACTGCTGTGCGCTACCTGAAGCGTAGAGTGGAGAAAAGTCCCCGTGTGACTGCTGAGGAACTGAGAAAAGATTTGTCAGATGTGGGTACTGAAGTTTCAGCTCAGACAATACGGCGCACACTGCGTAATGAAGGCCTCCATGCCAGAACTCCCAGGCGCACCCCTTTGCTGTCTCCAAAGAATAAGAAGAGTCGACTGCAGTATGCCAAAAGTCATGAGGACAAACCACAGAAGTTTTGGATAGTGTTCTGTGGACTGATGAAACAAAATTAGAACTGTTTGGGCCCATGGATCAACGCTATGTTTGGAGGAGGAAGAACAAGGCCTATGAAGAAAAGAACACCTTGCCTACTGTGAAGCATGGCGGGGGGTCAATCATGCTTTGGGGCTGTTTTGCTTCTGCAGGTACAGGGAAGCTTCAGCGTGTGCAAGGTACCATGAATTCTCTTCAGTACCAGGAGATATTGGATGACAATGTGATGCAGTCCGTCACAAACCTGATGCTTGGGAGACGTTGGACCTTTCAACAGCACAATGATCCCAAGCATACCTCCAAGTCCACTAGAGCATGGTTGCAGATTAAAGGCTGGAACATTTTGGAGTGGCCATCGCAGTCACCTGACTTAAATCCGATTGAGAACCTCTGGTGGGACTTAAAGAAAGCAGTTGCAGTGCGCAAGTCTAAGAATGTGACTGAACTGGAGGCTTTTGCCCATGACGAATGGGTGAAGATACCCGTAGATCGCTGCAAGACGCTTGTGTCAAGCTATGCTTCACGTTTAAAAGCTGTTAGTACAACATCCTTTTACAGTTATAAGTACTAAGATTGAATGTCACTTGGGGGTTGAATAAAACTGATAATGATGTGAGCACAGAAAAGACCTTTGTGGTTATTTCATTATAAATGTTATGTTATATTTGTCTGACCTACACGTGCCTCTTTGATTTAATTGTAAGCAAGATGACTGAATGATCAAAATCAATGTCAAACTGGCCAAAACACTCAATTTCAGTGGGGGTTGAATAATTTTGAACACAACTGTACATATACTATATCAATATGGTAATACAGATAAAATAAACCTAAATTTTGCACACCAATGCTGTGTTTGTGTTCTCACTGTTTGATGTTGAACACTTTTTTCTTTTTTTTTCTAGGAGGACAGCTGTTAGTTTTGTGGCATACTGCTGCTCCACTCAATGTCTGCAGACCTTTGACCTGCTCAGCTGATAAATCTGTTTCCTGGAGCTCTCTGGCCATTCTCACATGTTGGAAATAGCAAGGGTAATCAAACTCAATCACTCGTGACACTCCTAGGGCCACAGCATTGGGCCAGAGCATGGTGGGAAATGCAGACCGTTTCAGCTGGAGTGCTTGTAGCGGCTTCTCCTGGGATAATTCTTCCCTATCCACCCATGACCGCAATGCTGGCCCACTGGGGTCATTGGCTGATGTGAAAGATCTGATTAATACCCCTGCCTGGTAATCATTTTCCTTCAGTTTGAGAACCCAATATGAAATGTCATAAAAGGAAAAGAAAACTTTTACATCTTTGTGTGCTAATATATTAATTTTATTTTGTGGTTTGTTTTTTTAATATGTCACCTCTGTTGCACATCAGTATAAAATTTTGAAAAGAGGACAAGGACCGTGTATTATAATTTTATCTATTGCCTAACATTAAGGAAACGATGATATTGTGCAGCTATGGAGGAAAATCACTGTTACAATGATTATACAGGTTAAATGAGTGACCCATAACTGGAATATATTCAAATCTAAACTGATATGATACCACGTAACGATCTATAAGCAGTTGCCAGTTTTCTAGTGTGTTTTGTAGAGAGAAAGTGCTCAAAGAAGTGTAATTTCCTTGCCATGACATTACCTCCCCTATGAGGAAGGTCTGAGACGTGCTTCAATATCATGAATTTTTATTTGTTTCATAATGATTAGATTTGTAACTCATTCACTCCTGCATTGTCCCTTGTTTATCCTCACCACTCTGCTCATTTTGAAGTCCGATAAGTAAGTATGATGGCACCTACTCAATGTTAACAGAGCCATACAACATCACAAAAGTGTGACATATAGTGGCTGATTTGTTGCAGGCAATGACGAGATATATTTAAATTGGTCCTCTGTCTAGCCAGGGAATAATGAGCTACTTGAACCTTGCTCATTATTCTTGGCTAAAGCCGCTATTGGGAAAAGAATACCTGCCCAGAAGCACTGGTGTTAAGGGATTATAAGTAATTGTTTGGCATATTTTTATTTTTTCCTCTGGTTCAAGGTTGCAGAGTACAGTGCAATCCACAACCTCTTTTGTCCTTACTCGGAATAATACTGGGAACAAATAGTTCCCATTGTCCTTGCATGCTCAGTTGAATTCAAGCAGGTTCATGTTTTTCTCCATGGAGTTCTTTGGACTCTCTAAGTGCCAAAACCATCTGTGCCGCCGCCATGTCTATTAGCAGACCCCTCCTGTTATGAGTCTGGCCACTAATACAGCAGCTGGTTTGTAAAAGTGCTGGTGACTGGGAGCTGTAAGATGATGTTTCCTTTTAGAGCAGTGTTTCCCAAACCTGTCCTCAGGACCCTCAACCAGGCCAGATTTTACAGATCACCTTGGGGAAATGCAGACTGAATCCTGCAATCACTGAGAAGCAAATTATATCACTTTTGCTGTGCTTCACCTATCTGGCAAAACTGACGTGTCAGCAGGTCCTGAGGACAGGTTTGGGAAACACTGCTTTAGAGCCTCCGTTACCGGCTACATTAGAATAGGGCCCAAATGAGGATTGCAGTCCCGCACCCACAAGGCTAGCAAGATACCCAAGCAGTCTGCACAACCTAGGGGCCTCTATAAACCGCTAATACAATACTCTGCAAGAAGTGTCACATGACTCTCATTTAGGGTTGCCAGGTCAGCCATGCTTTCCTGGACACGTATTACTATTTCATGCAGAGAGAGTGCACAATTAAAAGTGTTGCCCTGCAACACATATCATTCATATGTTGCAGTAAGGAAATCAAGACCGGTCACCTGGGATTCCCTTTTGATTTACCAGCAGCGTATTGATTCTACATACTGCAGGTTGGCATTTTTAATGCACTGCCCATCAACATGAATACATCATATGTGTCCAGGAAAACCTTGTCGATCAGGCAACCCTACTCATAATCCTCAGGATAGGTTTTGTCTTCAATGGGTTCAAGGAGAATGTAAAAATGTTGATAATAGCATCGACTATAATTAGGTAAAGAGCATCGAGCTCCTCCAGACTGCAAACCCACATTGAGCGTTCATGACTCAAAACCAGTTTCCATCTTTAATGTTTCAGCCAATAATTTTGGAGCTGCCATTGAACATATTATTGAAAGTTTTGGCCTGATGTCCTGATTAAAGTTGTAATCAAGTCTCCAGTGAGCTCAAAAGTTCATCTAGATGATTCAAACGGTGACTTTAATTGATCGTGGAAATTCAAACTAGATGCAATTTTATTTTCATTTTCGAACTCTACCTTCTACTGATACTTTTCCAGCATGGTAAAAATAATGTGTAAGGTCTGATCAAAAACCACAAAATCTTTTCCATAGGTTTAGTAAAAGAAGACATGTACAATGGTAAGTCTAGAGGTATTAAGATACTTCATCCCTTCCTTCAGAGAATATGAGACCGTAAATACTGTGGAAGAAACCAATCTACAGAATGGAAGGACTCTACTAAACAAGCTATAGAATCATACATATGAAAGGAATTTATTAGTTTATATGTTATCATTAATGATAGTTTGTTGTTGTTTTTTCCCATCATTGAAAGGGAGACTTTTGTGTATTCTCTACCCTTGAGTACAACCTCTCCAATTCAAATAATACCTTATATTGTTTGATCATCTTCATCAGGCTGCTTTATTTCACTCTTTCCTTGGCCTTCTTTGGTCTAATAAAAGGACAAATAGTGGACCACATCCTAATGTGATTTCCTCACACTCACATGTGAGAAACTGCTCTACAGCAATTGACAGCCAATGCTATGCTAAGAACAGAAAATAAATTTGAGGTGGATAGGCAAGGAAGCATCTCTGTATACGATTAGGGCTAAGGGCTTTGAGATCTCCCCTTCTAAATATAAGTCTAATCTCCAACAGGTCAACACCTAGGATACTCATGACTTTAAAGTGATAGCCTGATATTTCCAATTACTTATGGTGATTCGTGCGTCTTCTCTTAACTGACTTAACCATGACTGTGGCTGGTTTCCTGATGCTGGACACTTGTTCATGTGGGAAACTGTACTCATTGCTATTTATTAATCTAGCACCGTAGTTCCCAACCCCGTTCCTCAAGTACCCCTAACAGGACAGGTTTGCCAGATATCCAGCAATGGTAATATCCTTTACTGCTCAGTGAGTGCAGGATACAGTCTGCATTTCCTCAAGGTGATCCTTAAAGTCTGGCCTGTTAGGCTGGGGTCAGACAAACGCAGTGTTAACGTCCATGTAGCCGCACTTTAGTACGTCCATGGTAGCAGATAATCATGACCAATGAAGGGCCACACACGAATTACGTCCGCACGGAAGTGCGGACGCACTACGGACGCGGCAAACATGCACAGGTTAGCAAGAACGTCGAACCCCCTAGGACAGACGTGCGGAGTGCGCCACGTCCACAAAGCTCTGTGTGTGAATGATGGAACGTGGTCAGACGGACTGCATTTGTGCGTCCAGCATTTTTGACGGGCAAAATGTTTTTTCATTTTAATTTATTTTCCCTCCTACAGCCGTCAAAAATAACGTCGGTCACAAAAACGAACTGTGTGGCCACTACTGCGTCTTCCATCAAAAAAGTGTGTCCGTACTGCACGGGCGCACAGTCTGTAGAAAACGTGCTCGTCTGACCCTAACCTTAGGGGTACTTAAAGACCAGGGTTGGGAACTGATCTAGAACAATGGTTGTCAAACCTGATACTCTGCTACCTGTAACAGGCCAGATATTAAGGATTACCTTGGGGAAATGCAAACTGAATACTGCAACCACTGAGCAGCAAATCCTATGATTCAAATATCTGACAAATATGGTATGTTAGGAGTACTTGAGGAACAGGGATGAGACCCACCAAACTAGAACCTCAAATTCACAAAAATTATGCCTTGTTAGGAGTGTGCTACTTAGCAGTCCCAGACCTATCCCACCTTGTCTAGTAGCACCCTAGACCAGTGGTTCCCAACCGCAGTCCTCAAGTAACCCTTAAAGTCCAGGTTTTCCAGATATCTGAAGCACAGCACAGGTGAAATGATTTGCTGCTCAGTGATTGCAGGATTTAGTCTGTATTTCCCCATGGTGATTCTTAAAACCTGGCCTGTTAGGGGTACTTGAGGACCGCAGTTGGGAACCACTGCCTTAGACAATGGACCTGACTACCATCAGCATTCCTTGGAGTTGCACTTGATGTAGGACACATGTCTTTTGATCATTAAGTCAAAAAGGTGAGTTTGATTGCATGTTGTGTTAAACTGTAGGGAACATCTGGATTGGGATCCACTCTCTAGATGTCTGTCACTTGTAAAACATGGACTGGATTCTTACCACAAAACCCACAATGAATTTGTGCATCTTAAGAAGAGGTATACTAAAGAAATTGTGAGAGACCCATCATGAAATATGCATTTTTGTACTTTGAAAAAAAATAAAGTAAGAACTATTAAAAAAAGAGATGGGGGGGGGGCGGAGGTGACTGCTGCTGAGTGTGGACGTGTTTCTGCTGAGCTCTCTGATGACCTGGCCTTTTCGGTATTATTTTTCACGTCCCACTGTTGAAGAAAGCTGCTGTTTTTGTACCCCGAGATCCTGCCGCCCTGGGGAGTTGTTTGAGACCTGAGGCACCGCTCTGCAGATCTTTATTGCACCGCTGGAGCGCCGTGCTGCTTTTTTTGCGGCCTAGCTGCAGGCGGCCATTTTGACAGCCTTCTCTGGAGTTGAAGGCCCGATCCGGTGGTGAACTCTAGTGCCATGGAGACTGCTGGCCTTCCAGCACCTGTGCTACCTCCGGGGCTGCCTCCCTCCCCACTGCAGCTGTCTGTTGATGACCTTGATTCCCCTCTTATTTTATTCATTTATTTATTCATAATTTTTTACTTGGATTTTACCAGGAAGGATACATTGAGATTTCTCTCGTTTGCAAGTATGTCCTGGGTTCAAGGACATGGTTACAGAAATACAAAGTAGTAAAATGCAAGAAATAAACACAGAACAAATGTACAGATTAACCGAAAATAAATATATAGGAAATATAGTCACTATTTACAGGTGCATTCCTTATTGAGGTATGTTCATAGGGAGCTCTTAAGGGACTTTAGACTGGGGGAAGATTTGATGGCGTCTGGGAGGTTATTCCATAATTGTGGTGCTCTGTAGGAAAATGAGGATCGAGACACTTCTTTTTTTTTTTTGTATTGTGGTATTGCAAGTAAGGTGCCGGTCCTGCATCGGAGGTTCTAGGATGAGGGAACTGCTGAGTGAAGCAGCCTATTCAGGTAGGGTGGTAGCTTCCCAGAAAAGCTTTTAAACACCAGGTTGGAAAGGTGAAGGATGCATCTAGATTCCAGCGACGGCCAGTTTAGTTCTTTTAACCTGTCACAATGGTGGGTCATGTAGTTACATTGTAGCACAAAGCGACAGAATGAGTTCTACAATGTAGTAAGTTTCTGGAGGTGCGTTTACGGGGCGGCTGCATACACTACATCTCCGTAAAATCTGCTTTATTACTGCGGGGCTCAGGCAGGATTTGTTTCTGTACAGGGCACCTAGTTTGGGGTAAATTTTAGATGAAAGTTTTTAGATGTGGGGGCCAAAGGATAGATTTGGGTCTAACCACATACCTAGATATTTGAGAGAAGTGACTGTGGTCAGCGTGCCATTTGATTTTGTCCTGACACATAGAATGGGGTGTTTGCAATTTGTGTAGTTTGCTAAAGGGATGCTAGCAGACCTCATGGAGGAGATGCGGAGGCTCTGGCACGACACTTGGCGGGAAGCTGGCTGGGCCTACAGCGTAGATTTGGCTGTGAAGAAGTATGATTGTCTTGCGGAGGTGGAGCTGCGGCCCTGTGATCGGGCCTGCTGCTGGTGTCAAGTGACCTGCCACCTCACCTGGCTGCACACGTTGTGGAGTTGTCCCTGCAAGCAGCTTACCTGGAGATTACTGTGACCAGAGGTTGGTTGTGTCCCGCTTCACTGCTGCCTGCTGTGCCGCCCTGATTCAGCGGTCCCTTGGCAGGATATTCTGCAGCCCCATTATGCGGAGAGGTGCTGGCTGGCTTTGTTGATGGCGGCTGGTGCTGCGAGGGCTTTATTCCCTCGTGAAGCTTACTGGTCTGGGTGCCCTATTCGTTCTCCTGTGGGCTATGACTCCCTTTACTGTCCTGGACACTGGCTGATGTCCCACTGTGTTGTGCCTCTTTTCTAGTTGATGTCCTCTGGCTATACCTTGTTCATCCCATTTACCATACCTGTGTTTATTCTCTGAGAAATGATCCTCTCCATGATGACACCCCCCCCTGCTATTTGATGAGACACTTTCTGTCGCCATTGCTGTGTTATGTTTTATTTTTACTCGCCCCCCCTCCCTCTGGACACTCTTTTGCTGACTTTATCTTTCATGGCCGGGATGTGGTAATTTGTGGGCATCTGGGGTTGTTTTTTTTTTTTTGGACCTGGGTGAGCCATTGAAACGGGTACCATGGCTCTGACCGCTTCCTCTGGCCCCAGGTTGCCCAGCCTTGGGGTTCCTGGAGCGAGCCGGGAATGGCGCTCTTTATTAGGCGTCCCCCACCCTCCTTTTTTATTTTTAATTTTATTTGTTAACCCAGGCACTTTGCCTGCTATTTGACTGCAGGCTTCACCTCCTCCCTGAAAACGCTGACTTGGGTCGGAGTGTCCTTTCCCGTCCCCCCTTACTGTTGTTAACTTTGTTGACCATTATTTTTTTTATTTACATTGATTTTCCTGATGACTAGCCTGCTGTGGCCCTGCGTGGCCATTTTCTGTTTGATGTACTGATGACATTGTTACAAAATAAAATTTTGAATATCAAAATAAAAAAAAGAGATCGGTAAATAATTCAAAGTAGTACTGTATCTTTCCCAAGCAAGAAAAGGAAATGAAGAGTATATTAGGATTTGTGTACTATGAACGTGCAGCTGGTTAATGTCCAGCAGCCACCATAGAATGGTAGAAGTTTGTGAATTCAATAGTGGATCCTATTTTTCTCTTTTAGTGCTTGTTCCAGGGAAATAATGTATTGGGAGCCACGTTTTGAGAAATGTTTTAGGGAGAACATCCTTTATAGTGGTCTCAATCAAATACATACCGAAGAGGGAATAAATTAACCATGAAATCAGTGGCGACTCTAGGAACAATATAGAAGGGGGGCACATAAGCTACCACAGTCAAAAGTGGGTTAGGGACACTAATAATTTTCACCACAATCATACCACTGAAAAACGTAAATAAGTATATATAAATAAGATTCCAAATTCCCAGAGTAATGTGATGCAGTGATACCTTCTTGTTGTACTAACCAGATATGTAAATTCAATATTTTTTTTGCCGACGTCCGATAACTGCTTCAGTGACTCCAATTGTCGCAAATTACGGTGACCAATCGCTAAATAGGGAATCCTCCATATTTTCAGCGAAATTGATTCCCCAAATTGTGACAAAAGGCAAAGGATCAAAAGATTGACACTTTAGATTCGAACATTCACACATTCTCCATCATAACCCCTAAAATGCCAACATGCTCCAGTGTATTTATATCCATTGACACCTAAAATGCCTGTAATCAAGGGAAAACATGAAATGTATACAACATGAGGCATGTAGCTTACCCATTAACTCCTAAAATGCCATTAATCAAGGAAAATATATAAGGTATACTGTGAGGTAGGAAGCCTGCCCATTAACCCTTAATATACAACTAAACCAAGGCAAAAATGAAAGTAATACACATTGTGATATATACAGGGTTATTCAAAGCGATCCGAATGGCTGCCGAAAGGGAACCGAACGCTGAAAATCAGCGTTCGGTTACCTTTCTTGGCCATTCGGCTATCCAGAGAGCAGGCAACCTGTTCGGTGTCTGTTCGAGGGAAGTGAAATCCCCATAAAAAAAGCACTGCTTCGGCTATTCAGAGAACACAGACCAGCAGTGAAAGGTTCCCCTAATGCCCTGCCATTCGATGGTTTAATTCGGCAGGTTTATTCAGGCGAATCCCATAGGCTTCAATGTTAAAAATATTCACTGTTTTAATTCAATATCTAATAAACCGTTCATTATAAAATTCTGCAGTAAAGAGTCTTTATTTATATATTTTTTTAGGATATTTTAAGCATTTTTCTGAATTTTTTTTTTATTAAAAGTTTACTTATCATTCATTGGACCTCATATGTGAATTTCATACATTTTCGCTCAGTAGTTTCTTTGCAAACAGCGTTTCAATTTTCCAACATTCAATCAAACTGTTTTGCTAATTTATTCACTGCCTTCGTCTGCGGCGTTGGCTTTTTCCAGAGGCTGCACTGCCTGTGATCGGCTCCTGCTCGGGTTTTTCTGGCGTCTTCGATGGGTTAATCCAGATGTTTTTGCGGGTTTTCGCCGTGCATACGCAGGGTTTTTGCGGTGACTTTTCCCTACGCTTCGACCCTGTGGTGCTTGCTAAATACACCGCAGGGTTGCCGAAATGGGATTGCCGAATGGCACCGAATTGAAGAGAACGGAAAGTCACCGAAAGTGCGGTGACTTTTCGATTCTCTTTGAATTACCCTGAATGTCTGACCATTAACCCTTTCACTGCCGAGCCATTTCAACAATGAGGAAAAAAATTGATACATTTTTAGTTTTGATTTTTATTCTGGACTGAACATGGCCATGTTGGGTATCATTCTCTTCCCTTTCCAATGACCCCTCGATCGTCCACATACGACGCATGGGGATGGCGATACTGGGGTCTGAAGAAGGGGGAAATCTGGATGCCGATCCATGGTATGGGGGCGCAAGGAATAACCTGGGGGGGGGGGCAATTGCCCCCTGGCCCCCTCTAGAGATGCTTATTGGAGAATGACTTGCATTACTGATATTAAAGGTTTTTTTTTCACAACTCTGCCCTTTCCAATTACACCTCAATAGACCTCGTATGACGCACATGGAAAGACTGGTGGGGGGCAAGGAATAACATAGGGGGCAATTTCCCCCACTGGCCCCCCTCTAAAGACGCCTATGCTTAACACCCACACAATACAAGGATTTGAGTCAGTGATCAACCTATAGACTCCATTCTATGGCCAGTGCCCCAAGTGAGGAGCAAGTGATGTAAACAGACTGTGGAGGGAGGGGGTGTTTACAACAAAAAGATCACAAAATGAATGCACCAAAGAGAAAAACAAAGCACATGTCAGATATCAGCAACTTAAAATAAAATAAGGACATTTAATTTTTTGGTGGTAAATTAAAGCGCCAACATATTCCACAGCACTGTACAATGGGGCAGCACAAATATGAGACATACATGATAAATAAGGAAAAGATAACCCTGCCTGTAGGATAGCTAGTCTAGGAAATACAGCACTTTAACCAAGTGCTCAGCTAGACCTCCTGTGAGTTTACAATCTAAGGGACTGGGGTAAATGAAACAGATGGGAGCAGAGGGAAGTTGAAGCTGGTTGCTAGAATGAATGTAGTGGCAATTGTTGATTGCGGGGAAATGTGAAACGTGTGTGGGAGATAGTGGTGGACTTGTTGGGCCAGGGTTAGGAGAGATGTCACCTGCATTAGTAACAGCAAGAGAGTGAGAAAGAGAAGGTGGGAATGGGATTTGTGTTGAGTGGGGAGGTGTTTTGTTTTTGCATTTGCAACATAGAGCAAATAAACCGAGCTATCTGAAGCACAGAAACAATTTGCAGATGTGCAGGGGTAGGTAATAAACTGCCTCTGCATGATTGATAATGTACTAGCTGACTCAAAAATCTAGTATCTCTTTTTTTTTTCCATTTTAATAGTGGACTTCTCATTTTAATGTGGTAACTCATGGGATAAGGTCCTTTCCCGCCCTGGTTAAAGCATCACTGTGTAAGCTCTTTGTAGGTTAATACTATCATTCTTTTTGCAGACGTTTAAGCAGCTTATTAGGTTAACATGAGTCCGGTCTGAAAAGCCTTGAAACAAAAGCTGTGGTGTCCTTCCTTTATCACATGCTCATTAAGGCCCCGACACTGTGTAACAAAGATGTATCTTTGTATAGGTCGATGTTCTGACCTATATCACTGTGCCATATCTGTATGATCTTTGTTTGGTTTGTCCTTGTTATGTGAATTTGCATTTTGAAATCTATAGTGTCTTCTGTATAAGCCACTTAAATCATTAAAGGTTTGGAAAGATCAGGTTTATTTATGTTCCCTTTATATAATAACTTTATTGATGTGTATCGTCAACGTATCAGGAATAGAATTCATAGGTAGGGTGTCTTTAATGCCAAGGGAGTCTTACACATGTCTTTCGACACATCCAGTCAAGGCTTAGCTGAGGCTACCCTTTCATAGGGATGCCATATCAGCCATGTTTACCTAGACACCTATAATTTATTCATGCTGATGAGCAGCACATGAAAAATGCAACCCTTCAGTATGTACAATCCATATACAGCAGTTTTACGCCGTAATAAATTAGTGAAGTACTCTTCCAAATGCTTGACTGTATCGGTGAGCAGTTATCCATTCAAATACACTAAACTGGCGACGAGGATGGGATCTCAGTTAAAGGACACTGAAGAAAACATACATAAATCAGCCTGAGTGAGGATGTTGAACTTTATTGAGACCTATACATTTACAAATATCTCCGGCATGGCTTCTCTGGGATACCTGGAGGTGTTTGATCTGGCTAATCCATCTTCATGGGACTCATATGCTGACAGGTTAGAATTTTTCTTGGAAGCTAACAGGGTGATTGATGCTGCTCAGAAATGAGCTGTGTTACTGAGCGTTTATGGATCTAAGACTTTTGATACTGGTCGCTCACTGATATTTCCAAAAAAAAAAAAAAAAAAGCCTGCTGTTTTGAAGACCTACTGGCACTGCTAAAAAAAATCATTTTGCACCCATCTGAAATAGTGCGGCTTTTCCATTTTAACAGAAGAAATCCACAACCAGGAGAAAGTATTGCAGCATACATTGCATAACTACGCAGACTGTCTGAAAATTGCAATTTTGGTGCCAGTTTGGAATCCTTGCTGAGGGATAGGCTCCTGTGTGGTGTACAAGATGAAGCGTTGCAGAGGAGACTTCTTGCAAAACAGAACTTAACTGTTACTACGGCACCAGAGGAAGCTCTCGCATATGGGGCTGCATAAGTACATTCAAAAGCAATACAATCCTCCTGCAAGAAAGAAAACTCACCTGAAATAAATGCAGTGAAGAAGTCAGATGTTAAATCAAAGGACTTTTACTACACAATGTTAATACAGCACCAAGTAGCTAATACAGCTGTGAGCTATGAGGGAGCTTGTGAATGTCACACAGGGCAAGCTGTGAGCACATTCATTTTTAGAAAACACAAATGTATAGAGATTCAGCACTTGACCAACCGGGACGGGACAGGACTGGCTGAAAATATTCAGCTAGTTCATCATGGAGCTTGGAGAAGCTGCCTGAATAAAGTGTGGCTTAACTAGAACACAGACATGAGCAGCCCATATCATTAGCCCGTGCACACATTATTATTGTCATATATAGCATCAACAGTTTCTGCAGTGCTTTACAATAACCAAAGGAGAACGAGATACAGATAAGAGGACATATGATGGAAATAAGAGATGTAGAGGGCCCTGCTCATAAGAGCTTACAGTCTAGAGGGATTGGGGTGAGGATAACGAGGGGAATTTTACTAGATGGCAGGATCATTAGTGCCAGTGGTTTGGGAATGGTGGGGCCATTGAAGCTGCTTCAATCCTTTGAGAAGGTGAGCAGAGGGATGAGGTGTATCAGTGATGTGGTACGCTAATCAGAAGAGATGGGTTTTGAAGGATTTCTTGAAGGCCTGAAGATCAGGGGAGAGTTTGGCTTAGAGCAGGGATCTCAACCACTGGCCACCAGATGTTTCTTGCCTACAATTCTCTGATTCTTAGAATGTAATAGGAAGAGAACCATGGGAGATTTAGTACAGAAACATCTGGGGGGGGGGCTTGAGTTTGAGATCCCTGGACTAGAGCTTGTCCCTTAAATTAAACCTGGATAAGCAGTGTTCTTGGCCTCATCGGTGAGGTTTATGAGGGCAGTGAGATATATAATTTGAATAGCACAGTGGACATTTTAGTAACAGAAGAGTGGACAAAGTGATAGAGTCAAAAACAATATTTGTGTTACTTCTAATTGCAACTACTTATTTGGGTTTTGTTGTATGTTATCTTGAAAACTATTATTATGTATTTACCTTGGGAATAAGGTTCGTTGACCTCAAATAAAATGTCTGCTAATCAATATTCCTAACTTTGTTATTTTTTTTGTATTCTGTTCATTCATTGCAGTTATATTCCAAATAATTGAGAAATGGACATCTTGCTGGGGGTGTTGCTGTCCTTGACAGAAAACATCTTAAAGGGGTGACATCACAGTCGACCTTAGAGGTACCACATTGTGGAAAATCAGTTGATTGTATTCTTCCATTGGTGGACCAGAGCTTTAGAACCATAAGATGCCAGTGCCCTTGAGAAGGCATTTCCCATCTCTCACAGATACCAAAATCGCAGGAGGTTGGGGGTTCATTTGCTCTTGAGGTGTACACCCCATGGAATTCAGTCCCAGCCTGTAACAGATTGGTAACTGCCAGGGAAAATGAGGCTGTTGGGGCCCCTTAGCCACAAGAGGATAAAAGTGAACCTGTAGTAATACACAGTAGCTCTGGAACATGCTCCTAAACCCCAAAGGCTTTCTAGCAGCAGCTGATTGACAGTCTTCTGGGTGTGGGAAAGTTCACCATTTAAGAAGGCTTTCACAGCTCTCAGAAAGGGGGAGAACAGTCATTATGCCATGGACCATTTAATTTAAATGGGCACTCTAGGTACTCTAACCCTCTCAGTGTGATTTAATTGCCCTCACTCTTGATTCAGCCCTTTTGAGTGTAGTTGACAAGTTCCACCCAGAACGTAAGGCCTGATCTTTGGTTCCTGGATTTGGGGACCCAGCTCCCACCAATGGTCTCAATGCGTTCACATTGAGAGCTATTGGATTGACTTGACGTTTGGTCGAGCATCCAGCTTATCTGCGGTCACGGGAGAGCTGTGACATCCAGGTAGCCGGGAACATGTCATGTCCAGAGGACTAAGGAGGGAGTCTAGTGCTGGATTCAGGATGAGTGTAAAAACAATCTAGAGGGTTAAAACAGAATGGGCTGCAGTAGGGGTCGGGATGGGTTAATGTTTAATCCCGCTGATTCCCCCATCCTTTTTAACCCTAGTGTGTTTATTTAACTCGCCTATTAAGGGAACTACCTTCGTGGTTTCAAATGTACAGCTATTTCCATATTTTTACAAATTTGTTGAATGAGTGATAGCTGCTTAGTTTACGTGGCGGAACCCACAGTGGACAGACTGTGGTTTTCAGTTCCTTTATATTTGTATCATTATGTGGGTGGTGAGTGATGTGGGTGGCTTGCAGAGTGGCCTTTTAAACTACAATACATCGCAAACAAAGGGTCACAAACCGTGTTGGCTTTATGTAGTTCTATCTATCGGGAAATTTGTAAAACTTGTATAAAGCAGTGAAAAGCTTTCTTACGATCTGCCAATATTTCAAATCGAAGTTTGACAAACAAGTGGACAGTGACAGAGTTATTGTAGGTTAAGATAGTGTAATGTTCTTTGTTTTCTGAGCTGGAATGCTGGACGAAACCACAATTAAATTACAATTCCAATTAGTTTGCTGGTTGAGGCAGAATTGCTATTCAGGCAACAGAGTGACATCTAGTTAGATATCTATCTATGCACAACTCCACACAAAGACTGTTACAGGTCACAGGGGAGTTACAATATGTGTGGTAAAATAAAAAAGATGACTAGTATGAAAAGCATGTTGCTTCTAATTTTCTGTGTTCTTCATGGGCATTAACCCCTTCACTACCAAGTGATTTTCCCCAAAAAATTGTCAGAAACCAGTGGTTTTTTGCAAAATCATTTTTAATTAGTTCTAAAGTAGGAAATATTTAAGCATATGCCCAGTGTATTTCTTACTGTAAATAAGCTATTTTTGACCAGTAGATGGTGCCATCTACTGCCAAATTGAGTTACAGAGGTTTAAGCAGCTAGTCTATTTTCTTATTTTTTTCCCCTGCATCAGCTGCTGAGAGCCCGATATTTCAGAGCTTTGAGCAGCTGATTTTACAGTTTTAGCTCTTTGAGCATTATGCCCACAAGGCTAAAACTCTTGGGCACCTTCTTCAGCCCAAAAGCAAAAGCAGTTAGTTTGCAGCAAACGAATTTCATTTGTTTTAGGGCTGCAGATCAGCATACCGAGATCTCTCGATATCGGGGCACCAGATGGTGCCTTTGAAGCTCGAGATATCTTTATTGATAGTGAAGGGATTAAAATCTATTGTTGAGGATTCTGGTATGTGAGAGATGGAAGCAGAGGGTCTGCCACCAGTAGTTGGGAAATATTACAAACATTTAAAATAACATAATTTTCTATTAAAAAGAAAAAATAGATCTTGAGTCGCTTTGTCACTTCTGATTTCTTCACTGGCTGTCTTGAAAGCCATAATGCTGTCATGCTGTGGCTCAAGTCCAGGGGCGGACTGACCCATCGGGCACCGTCCGAAGGCCCGCAATATCCATGAGAGCTGGGGCAATATCCATGAGAGCTGGGGGCACTATCCATGAGAGCTGGGGGGCACTATCCATGAGAGCTGGGGGGCACTATCCATGAGAGCTGGGGGGCACTATCCATGAGAGCGGGGGCACTATCCATGAGAGCTGGGGGGCACTATCCATGAGAGCAGGGGGCAATATCCATGAGAGCAGGGGGCAATATCCATGAGAGCAGGGGGCAATATCCATGAGAGCTGGGGCAACATCCATGAGAGCAGGGGGCAATATCCAGGAGAGCTGTGGGCAATCGCCATGTGAGCTGGGGGCATTCTGTATGTATGTATGTATGTATGTATGTATATATATATATTACAGTTGTGTTCACAATTATTCAACCCCCAATGCTGTAAAGGGTTTTAGGGAATTTAGTGTACATTTGTAATTGTATTCAGAATGAAATCCTACAAGGACTTCTTAAAGAACCATATGCAACTAAAATGACATCAGTTGGTTTTGTAATACAGTAGTAAATGTTTCTTTTGTGAATTCTTCATTGACACAATTATTCAACCTCTTAAAGACTACCACTCTGAAGAACAGAGGTTCATTAAAGTGTTTTCAATCAGGTATTGAAAACACCTGTGGATGTCACGGAGCAGCAATAAAGCATAATAAGCACCAATTAGGCAGCTTTAAAATGACTGTGATACTCAGCTCCTTCTAGACATTTACTGGTGTGGTTACAAACATGGTGAAGTCAAGAGAATGGTCCAGGAAGACAAGAGAAGAGGTGATTACTCTTCACAGGAAGGGCAATGGCTATAAGAAGATTGCAAAGATGTTAAACATACCAAGAGAGACCATAGGAAGCATCATTCGCAAATTCAAGGCAAAGGGCACTGTTGAAACGCTACCTGGTCGTGGCAGAAAGAAGATGCTGACTTCGACTGCTGTGCGCTATCTGAAGCGTAGAGTGGAGAAAAGTCCCCGTGTGACTGCTGAGGAACTGAGAAAAGATTTGTCAGATGTGGGTACTGAAGTTTCAGCTCAGACAATACGGCGCACACTGCGTAATGAAGGCCTCCATGCCAGAACTCCCAGGCGCACCCCCTTGCTGTCTCCAAAGAATAAGAAGAGTTGACTGCAGTATGCCAAAAGTCATGTGGACAAACCACAGAAGTTTTGGGATAGTGTTCTGTGGACTGATGAAACAAAATTAGAACTGTTTGGGCCCATGGATCAACACTATGTTTGGAGGAGGAAGAACAAGGCCTATGAAGAAAAGAACACCTTGCCTACTGTGAAGCATGGCGGGGGGGTCAATCATGCGAAGATACCCGTAGATCGCTGCGAGACACTTGTGTCAAGCTATGCTTCACGTTTAAAAGCTGTTTATAACTGTAAAAGGATGTTGTACTAAGTACTAAGATTGAATGTCACTTGGGGGTTGAATAAAACTGATGATGTGGAGGACAGAAAAGACATTTGTGGTTATTTCATTATAAATGTTATGTTATATTTGTCTGACCTACACGTGCCTCTTTTGATTTAATTGTAAGCAAGATGACTGAATGATCAAAATCAATGTCAAACTGGACAAAACACTCAATTTCAGTGGGGGTTGAATAATTTTGAACACAACTGTATCGGGGGGATATATACATGTGCGCAGGGGAATTTTTATATGAGGTCTGTTTTTATTGAAAAGCGGTCACCTGACATAAAATAAAAGTATCGGTACTCGGTATAGGTGAGTACTTTTATAAAAAGTATCGGTACTCGTACTCGGTCTTAAAGTGGTATCGGTGCATCCCTAGGCAATATATATCCACAGGTGAGCTACTGGGGCAATATACAGTCAGGTCCAGAAATATTGGGACATCAACACAATTCTAACATCTTTGGCGCTATACACCACCATAATGAAGTTGGAATGAAACAAACACAGTGTGCTTTAACTGCAGACTGTCAGCTTTAATTTGAGGGTATATACATCCAACTCAGGTGAACGGTGTAGGACTTACAGCAGTTTGCAGATGTGCCTACCACTTGTTAAGGGACCAAAAGTAATGGGACAATTGGCTTCTCAGCTGTTCCATGGCCGGGTGTGTGATATTCCCTCATTACCCCAAATACAATGTGCAGATAAAAGGCCCAGAGTTCATTTCAAGTGTGCTATTTGCATTTGGAATCTGTTGCTGTCAACTCTCAAGATGAGATCCAAAGAACTGTCACGATCAGTGAAGCAAGCCATCATTAGGCTGAAGAAACAAAACAAACCCCTCCGAGAGATGGAAAGAACATTAGGTGTGGCCAAAACAACTGTTTGGAATATTCTCAAAAAGAAGGAACGCACCGGTGAGCTCAGCAACACCAAAAGACCCGGGAGACCACGGAAAACAACTGTGGTGGATGACCAAAGAATTCTTTCCCTGGTGAAGAAAACACCCTTCATAACAGTTGGCCAGATCAAGAACACTCTCCAGGAGGTAGGTGTATGTGTGTAAAAGTCAACAATCAAGAGAAGACTTCACCAGAGTGAATACAGAGGGTTCACCACAAGATGCAAACATTGGTGAGCCTCAAAAAAAGGAAGGCCAGATTAGAGTTTGCCTAACAAAGCCTTCACAGTTCTGGAACAAGATCCTATGGACAGATGAGACCAAGATCAACTTGTACCAGACTGATGGGAAGAGAAGAGTATGGAGAAGGAAAGGAACTGCTCATGATCCTAAGCATACCACCTCATCAGTGAAGCATGGTGGTAGTAGTGTCATGGCGTGGGCATGTATGGCTGCCAGTGGAACTGGTTCTCTTGTATTTATTGATGATGTGACTGCTGACAAAAGCAGCAGGATGAATTCTGAAGTGTTTCGGGGAATATTATCTGCTCACATTCAGCCAAATGCTGCAGAACTCATTGGTCGGCGCTTCACAGTGCAGATGGACAATGACCCAAAGCATACTGCAAAAGCAAGCAAAGAGTTTTTGAAGGGAAGGGACAGAAGTGGAATGTTATGCAATGGCCAATTCAATCACCTGACCTGAATCTCATTGAGCATGCATTTCACTTGCTGAAGGGAAAATGCCCCAAGAACAAGCAGGAACTGAAGACAGTTGCAGTAGAGGCCTGGCAGAGCATCACCAGGGATGAAACCCAGCATCTGGTGATGTGTGTCTATGCGTTCCAGACTTCAGGCTGTGATTGACTGCAAAGGATTTGCAACCAAGTATTAAGAAGGGAAAGTTTGATTTATGATTATTATTCTGTCCAATTACTTTTGGTCCCTTAACAAGTGGGAGGCACATCTGCAAACTGCTGTAAGTCCTACACCGTTCACCTGAGTTGGATGTACATACCCTCAAATTAAAGCTGACAGTCTGCAGTTAAAGCACATTGTGTTTGTTTCATTCCAACTCCACTGTGGTGGTGTATAGAGCCAAAGATGTTAGAATTGTGTCGCTGTCCCAATATTTCTGGACCTGACTGTATATCCATGTGTGAGCTACTGGGGGCAATATATATCCATGTTGAGCTACTGGGGGCAATATATATCCATGTTGAGCTACTGGGGGCAATATATATCCATGTTGAGCTACTGGGGGCAATATATATACATGAGTGAGCTGCTGGGGGCAATATATATCCATGTTTGAGCTGCACATTACTGCAAGGTTTATTGCTGTGGAGCTCTGTGATACGCTCATACACACTGCACATTACCGTGAGTTTTATTGCTGTGGAGCTCTGTAATGTGCAGTGTGTCTGTTAAAGTGATCGGCAGTTTCCCACATTCTCCACAGGTACTTTCTGTGCCGGGGTGTAGCCTTAGCTGCAATGAGTGGGTGATGGCTGCTGCAGCAGTGTGGTGGCCATCTGTTAGTATGGAGGGGGGGCACAATTCGCTGCTGGGTCCAAGTGGATTTTAAAAAGGTTATTTTTAGGAGTTCAGAAATAAATTCCTTAGCACAATAATGTACATGTGGGTGTTCCATTGTAGGGGGTGGGTTTTTATGGGTGTGGCCTCCTGTGGGTGCGGAACAAGGGGGGCCCCATGACCTCCTATTGCCTGGGGGCCCATTAGTTGTCAGCCCGCCCCTGCTCAAGTCATGTCTCTTACGTTTTGCTACAGTATGATTTCAGGTAACCCTTTTATGTGTTAGCCTCGAGTGCATGTGTATGCCTCTTATTTTAAGACTTGTTTCTGTTGTGGCTGTGTTTTTATTTTATGTGGGTTGTTTCCGCCTTTCTTAGTTCTTTTCCTCTGAGAGTATTCTCATGAGTTGCTTTATTTTAGTGGGCAGCTGATGTCCCACACACTGATAGAGGAGAGGTAAAGGTCATACACACTCACACACAAACACCTCCTGCATCCACAGGGGCATCATTAATACAGTATATACGCCTAAGTTCACTTGCTCAACACCTGAATACATCTCTAAGTCACACACCTGCTGAGACACATTCTAACCCTCTGTTCACAGACTGACAAATTGTACAAAATTAAATTTTCATAGCATGATATTCGATATTCATCCTATGTGGGATTATGGAAATAATAATTACAGCTAAATGAGATTGTGGAATAAATGTTCAAAATATTTGTTGCCACGCTGGCTTCCCAATTTTAGCAGCTTTGGTATCTTTCTGTAGATCTATCGTAAAAAGCCTCACACAGTTGACACTGTAGCAGATAACCTTAGGAATGAGATCCAAGACATTTATGATGTGATATTGAGGCGCGTTAGCAAGACCATGTAGTTCTGCATTGACATGTGCCAAACAGAAAACAACAGACACTTCCAGCATTAAGTGGAGGTACGTGTCTTTAAGCCCTCATTAATTTCCAATTATTTGTTTAAGATTAATAACAAAAACTGTTGGTTTGTGTCTATATGAATATAACTATTTAACATTTCACTTACTAATGAATCCGAAAAAGATGTTGAGGGTGGGTAAATGATTCATTCACATGGCGTAGCGCCTATCCTGTGCTGTCAGCAATTCTGCCTGTGTGTCCTTTATCTTTGTTGCCATACCAGTAGTTTGTTTTGTATATGACTGTAGGATATCTTCACTTTTCAAGACGAAATTACACCGTAACCGTTTCATCAGTGCAGACAGTAAATAATTATAGAACTAAAGTATTAAACACACATGGCAGAGAGCAGACTTTACTTTATTCATGCGCACGCAACAATATGTGTCTGGCCCCGTCACAGCATCTCAATGCTGCGACGGACACAAGAAGGCACGTCCGTACGGGCGCACATAGTACGCTTGTCTGATGTCAGCCTAAGGAATATCAGTGTTATGGAATATTGACTGTTGCAAATATGATTTTTCATCTTTTCTTTCCATTCAGCACCAGGATGGATTATAGATTACTAGACTTAGAATTTAGCTTCTAGGCAGAGTAACTCAATTGAAGCCCTTGCTTTCCAGTATATGAGACTAAAGTGTAATTTTACAAACATCCAAAATGTAGTGGAGACCAGCGCTGGTACTTGATTTCTTTATCTTCTAATGTCTCAATTGGTGACTAGGGATGAGCTGTTCGGTTCGATCAGTTCGGAGTTCGATTCGAACTTTGGCCGTTCACAAGTTTGCGAACTTCGAACTTTTTGGCGTGTTCGGTTCGAGTTCTAAAAAAAATAAATTGTGAAAAAGTATAAAAAATGCTTGAAAAATACCAAAAAAAATCTAGAGATAAAGAGACTCAACAGGTGTTTAATTAGTGTTTGGAAATAACATGTGCTTCTAATTAGTCCGTCTCATGAATTTGATACATTGTATGCAGACTGGAGGTGCCAGGTGTCGTGTGTGGGTCTGTGCTGTGATGGCGATGTTTCCATACATCCTACAAATCTGCCACTTCACGGGCAGGTTATGGGGACCTCCTAGGCACGATATTTGAAGGAATTTTTCGTTTTTATTTTGAACCCTTATTTTATGGAAAACTCACTGTTCCTTTAACCCCTTCACTGCTGAGGCATTTCACCGCTGTGTGCTGAGCTAATTTTTACTGCTTTCGCTCATGTTTAAACGCGATTTGAAGCCACATTTTATTATACGACCCAGACATATTATATATTGTTCTTTCCGGCAGACTCGGCAGATTCATAATATATCATTTTTATATGTATACGTCATGTTCTGCCTGTATATTATAACAAAAAATGCAATAAAACTTGAATTTTTAATCTCTGCAGCGTGTAAAGTGTTTTTTTTCACCTTTTAATCACATGAACATTTGCGGTTATATTTTCTATGGGGTGCGCTTGTACAAAATTGAGAAATGGGGACTTATGTGATTTTTAGCAAACGCACACCATAGAAAAAAATCATTAGTGCAGCATCATTGTTCACATTATAATTTAAATGTGAACAATATTGCTGCAACAATAACAAAAAAACAACATGTTTTTTTTATTTTTCTACCTTATACCTGGTCATGTTTTGTATCATTCAAAAGGCCATGCTCAGGCCTTTCGATTGACACCCTCCATGACCCCCTAGCTGCCACGGTTCTGGAGATATGGGGGTTCAAATGAACCCCCTATCTCCACCAGGGGATTCCGGGCAGCTAGGGGTTCCCCAACTATCTGACGTCATCACGCTATGAGTGAGGGGGGACCCGGGGGTGGAGCCGCCATCCAAGATGGCGGCCCCCACCGGAGCTAGGACGACTTCGGCACCGCAAGGCGCTGAAGTGCGACCCGGTACCTAAGGGGTTAAAGCCAGGCACCGCTTAAAAGGGGAGACTCTCCCCTTTTAAGCGGTGCTTGGCTTTTTTTGTGGGACCTCCCGATCGGGAGGGAGAGGGATCCGAACTGATCCCCCCCCTCCCTTCCAGGCGATCTCCCGGCATTGCCGGGGGCAGGGCCGGCGCTAGCGTAAGGCGGCACAGGCGGCCGTCTTACTATCTGGCTTCCTGACAGTTTGTGGGGGCAAAATTCCCCTATGGGCCGAACCACCTGACCAGCGCCGCGTGTGTTCTCGCGAGAACGCGGCTGCGCTGGTCATGTGGTTCCCGCCCGGAGAGCGGCAAAGCTGCATCATGTCAGCGGCCGCTCGCCACCATGAGGAACGTCGGTGGAGCCTGGGGGGCCTGGCAGCAGGTGAGAGCTGGGGGCAAATATCTCCATATCATCTGGGGCAATATATACCCATGTAATCTGGGGGCAAATATATCCATGAGTTGGGGGTAAATATATCCACGAGTTGGGGGTAAATATATCCACATGTGATCTGGGGGCAAATATATCCATGAGTTGGGGGTAAATATATCCACATGTGATCTGGGGGCAAATATATCCATGAGTTGGGGGCAAATATATATCCATGAGCTGGGTGCAAATATATCCACATGTGATCTGGGGGCAAATATATCCACATGTGATCTGGGGGCAAATATATCCACATGTGATCTGGGGGGCAAATATATCCATGAGTTGGGGGCAAATTTATATATATCCATGAGCTGGGAGCAAATATATCCATGAGTTGGGGGAAAATATATCCATGAGTTGTGGGCAAATATATATATCCATGAGCTGGGGGTAAATATATCCATGAGTTGGGGCAAATATATATCCATGAGCTGGGGGCAAATATATATATCCATGAGTTGGGGGCAAATATATATATATCCATGAGCTGGGGCAAATATGGATATATTTGCCCCCAGCTCATGGATATATATATATATATTGCCCCAACTCATGGATATATTTGCCCCCAACTCATGGATATATATTATATATTTGCCCCCAACTCATGGATATATATTTGCCCCCAACTCATGGATATAGATATATTTGCCCCCAGCTCATGGATATAGATATATATTTGCCCCAACTCATATCCATGAGCTGGGGGCAAATATAACCATGAGTTGGGGCAAATATATATATATCCATGAGCTGGGGGCAAATTAACCAGGAGTTGGGGCAAATATATATATATATATATCCATGAGCTGCGGGCAAATATATCCATGAATTGGGGCAAATATATATATATCCATGAGCTAGGGGCAAATCTATCCATGAGCTGGGGCAAATATATCCACATGTGATCTGGGGGCAAATATACCCATATGAGCTGGGGGCAAATATTTCCATATGAGCTGGGGGCAAATATATCCATGAGTTGGGGGCAAATATATATATATATCCATGAGCTGGGGGCAAATATATCCATGAGCTGGGGACAAGTATATCCATGAGTTGGGGCAAATGTATATATATCCATGAGCTAGGGGCAAATCTATCCATGAGCTGGGGGCAAATATATCCATGAGTTGTGGGCAAATATATCCACGTGTGATCTGGGGGCAAATATTTCCATATGAGCTGGGGCAAATATCTCTATATGAGCTGGGGCAATATATACCCATGTAATCTGGGGGCAAGTATATCTACATGTGATCTGGGGGCAAATATAACCATATTAGCTGGGGCAAATATACTTATATGAGCAACCCTAGTGTGTGTATATATATATGTGTATATATAGAGATTATCATGGCACCTCTATCCTGATTGGCTTGACATGACACGGATGGGGGGGGGCACCAAAATGCACCTTCGCCTGACTATATAAAAATGCTTGCACCGGCCCTGGCCGGGGGTTGCCTGGAAATCTCAATGACGTCATTTACGTCGGGAGGAGCTGGACTTCAGCATCTGACGACGCTAAAGTCAGAACGCTGCGGGACCCCGGACATAGAGGTGAGTATCTCCGCCGGGGGTCCCGCAAAGCTGATGAAGTGTGGGACACGTCCTCAGCATACAGCGGGAGTAACTGAGGACGTGTCCCACATGTCGTCAGCAGCGAAGGGGTTAAAAACTTTTTTTTTTTTTTTAAACTTTTTGTCCTCGTTTCCTGTCCCCCAGGGCACTACCCGGACCCGGACATTGTTTTTAAATGTTTCCATACATCCTAGAAATGCGCCACTTCACGGGCAGGTTATGGGGACCTCCTAGGCACGATATTTGAAGGAATTTTTCGTTTTTATTTTTAACCCTTATTTCATGGAAAACTCACTCTCCCTTTAAAAACGTTTTTTTTAAAACTTTTTGTCCTTGTTTCCTGTCCCCCAGGGCACTACCCGGACCTCCATACACCTTTTATGGCAAATATCTAGCATATATGCCCTCTTGGAGGGCACTCTGAAAAATCGAACTTTGAGTCCCATTGAGTTCGTGTTCGAATTCGAACTTTTGAAAAGTGCGAGTTCGAATGCGAACCGAACTCGGGGGTGTTCGGCTCATCCCTATTGGTGACCTCAAACAAATGAAAGACATATATGGTGTGCTAAATGATAATCTTTCAGAGTGAGTGTGTAGAAGGGTATATTTCACACTCGCGTAGTTAAGGAATTACTAAATTAATTTTAGCCTCTGGCCCCTGCCTGGTTTGCCTAATTAGAATTTGATCTCTGGTTTATTGTCTTGATGTGAGTAGATGCCATCTATCCACTTTTAAGGCATATGACAAATCCGAGATGCCCCCTTTTAACCACAGCTTTGCAACTACTGAAATGTGTCTTTCATATTTAGTACATGGTAGGGGAATAGGCAACACGAAATTGACACCAACCAACTTTCAGCAACACTGATTTCACACAAATTCTAGACATACACTGAAAAGACAACAATGTGTTTTCCACACATAAAGTGTATTTGAATGATATACAGTACATATATTTTGAGACACTGTGGGTGTACCAGTTTTAAGAGTGATCATGATTTTAAAAAGTGATTCACAAACTACACCTGTAGAATTTCGGTTTTACTTTTTTTTTTGCAGGATAGCAAGATTTTGAATATCTAACAGTACACAGCAAGATGATTGCACTATTTAAATACTCCTACACTTGGGATGTGTAAATCCGGTGACCTCAGGCCACCCATTGTGTGGGTCTGATGGATGACAAGCATTGTAAATTTAATTTAGAATCTATAATAATCTAGACAGAGTATTGTTATTTTGAGTAAGAGGAAACAGTCAGTGGCAGAAGCTATTCTTTTTTTGTTTCTCGGGGGCGATGGACAGGAAGTATAGATTCATTTTTATCCTCTGCGCCAAGGGCAGTGAGAAATCACATGCTGTCGTAAAGGCTCTATGAACCATTTTTGTTTGAATCATTTTATAAATCGGAGAGGATAGTTATATTTTAAAGGGAAAAAAAAATAGATTTTTTTTTATTTCAGATTTGTCTATTTGTGAGTCAGTAAGGTGATTGCACATGTTACAGACACAGTGCTATCTATATGCAGGAGCTTCCCTACCCACCCATATTAGCAGCGTTTCATCAATATGTCCGTGACACAAGTCACTATGGAATTGGGGTGCATCGACCTGGAGGCATATTTGAAGGGTGCAGGCCTTCCTTGTGTGTAGAATATTTGTGTGTCATGCGGACTGGGCTTGGATTGTATGTGTGTGCCCAGTTTGCAGTGAGCGGCAATGAATTATGCAAGTTGAGGGGTCAAAACAAAAATATTTATTATTAAATAAACAAAAACAGCAGAAATAAAATGAATTGCTTCGCGAGCAGAAAATGGAGGAAAAATACTAAACAGGAAACAGAATATACTGAACTGATAATTGGTAAAGTCCAGGGCAAGGTCTCCAGATAAAGGATAAGGCAATCTCGTGGTCGTGGTATCAAGCAGAAGTCGAGGAATACAGATAGCAGAATAATCAAGAGTCCAGAGCCAGGGGTCATACACGTTAAATCCAAAAAAGGGGGATACTTGCAACAATAATGAGGGTTACCGGTAATCAGAGGTAGGAAAGTTCACAGGAGGGTTCCAGATGGGTATTCGAGAGGGGAATCAGATGGGTGGTCCAGAGGGTATAACCGGTATCAAATCCAGAGGGTCTTCAGCACAAGAGGTTTCCAAAACGCAGGTCAGCTAGGTACAAAGTCCAGACTTCAATGAGGAAGTGAAGATCAAGGGGAGTGACCTCCTTATATACAGAAAGGATGGGAAACAGGTGCTTGATTAGTATGCATTCAGAATCTAAGTCCAGAACCGAGCATGGGAAAACAAAACAAAGTCCTGGAATCTGCATGAATCATGCAAAAAAGAAAAACAAAAAGGTGCATCAGAGGGTCAGGGGGTTTGGACCGTGACAGCACCCAGGTGGAGCATGACATCGTGTAACTGTGAGTATGCAAGAATGCTATTGTCTGTTTATTGTCTGGTCCTTGTGCATCTGTTATCTGTTGTGAGAATTAGTCTCGCAGTCTACCCTTGTCTCAGGAATGTGTTATCTGTTTATATTTGAATAGTTTGTAAATCTGCTGTCTGTAATCTGTTATTATCCTGATTGCCATTGTCCTGCCTCGTGTGAAATGTTACATATTGTTTAATTTCATTCTCTGTACGTAATCTAATTGGGACACATTTGCTTCTTGGAATGTGACCTATTGTCTGGATGGGCCCCCGGCGGTTTCTCGTTTTTTATATGTAAATGACCCATGTGTGACCATATAAATTTATGTGTGTCTGTCCCTGATTAAAACCCTACATGCAGGGACGACTCATGGTTTGGGTAGCAGCTGTATACAATGGTAGCTGTTCCATTCTGACTACAGCTTTGTCTTCTTTCTGGTGGATGCTAGCAGGCTCTCTATGTGTACCAGTCTTTAACCTGCGGCTAATGAATGGAGTATGGCGTGAGAGCCATGAGGAGAACACGGAGGTCCAGCAAGGAAGCGGCATTGGCAGACGTGACCTTGTTGGGGTACTGAGATCTGTTACTATGGCTAGCAGCTGGTGGAATTTGCTTCCTGTATTTGGGGGCCTTTCGCTGTGGATGGAACAGCAGCCATGGCAGCAGAGTTTAGTCGGCGATTGCGAGAGGCGCTGGCCCAGCTTGACAGACCTGGCTCTGCACAGGATGATCTGGGATGGAGGTATTTTATCCGCTGGGAGATTTGGAAAGAGACTCTCCATTGTGAAAAGGACTATCATGGAAAGGTCCTCCCCATTGATGAGGAAATGTACTGGCACCAGCGGGACTTACATGTGCCTTTTCTGGGAGAGCAGCCCAGAGAGGAATGGCAGTCTGAAATAGATGGACTGTTCAGGACAGAGATGACGCTGGACATTGAATACAGGGCTCTCCAATGGTATGCAGCTCAATTGTGTTCATGGCTAGAGGATGGCAACCCCACACTTTATATGTGTCCAGGAATGGGAGCTGGAGGCGGCCTACAAAAAAGCTGCTAGAATCCGTTCAGCAGCAAACTCTGGAGCCTATGGATTTTATCAGTGTTGCAGTATCAGCAGAGGAGCTGAGAATAGTGCAGAATGCCTGTGGCCTCTGTCTTCAGGCAGCAGAGGATTTTTGCCCTACAACGTTGGATGGGCCTGCGGTCTCCACCGACGTGACCCAGAGGGACAGTTATGCACTTTCAAGGGAAGATTGCCTTCTGACGGGCAATTTACTGGGATGCGTGGCAGATGGTCCCCTTTGTGCTCCCAGCTAAGGATGGCTGAGGTAGCTTGAAGGCCTGGATTTGTCTGGGCCAGCAATAGACTCTGGAGTTGTGGAGGAGATTGAAACCCTTCCCACGGCACTTTCAGGAACAGTTTCCCCAGATCCCCAACTTGTTGTGTCAGCCATCTCAAAGGTTGAGGACCTCATTTTGTTAAAGGAGGAGCTTCATGATCTTCCAATTACCGCCTCAGCAGAAGAGCTGACATCAGGACAGAGTTTTGCTGAACTCTGTCCCCAACCCAATGCACCTGATCTTGGGAGAAAGGAGGACAGTCACAAGTTACTGGAAGAGCCCTAGGAGATTACCACCATCGCAGAGAAAATGCTGGCCACTAGGCAGAGTTTCACAGACCTCTGCCCCCACGTTATGGCAATGCCAGAGTCTGTGGGCAGGGAGGACAGCTTGCTGGAGTTGGTGATTCCTGTGGGGAAAAATGTTCCCCCAGCTGTAGTGCTGGCATCATTGCCTGGTGTGGCTGGCCCCTGCCCTCACTTGGATTTACCGGATCTCTGGGGAGAGAACAGCCCCGCACTGCCAGCATTGCTCTAAGCAGCCCCAGGTGAGGATCCAGCAATGGAACAGAGTGCCCGTGTTCTCTGGAACCAACCACAGGGGGATAATTACAATGCAGCTGTAGAGGGGACTGTGGTTTCAATCTGTTCCCCCTGGATACAGGGCTGTCTGCTCTGAACTCTAATCCATTTCTGAGGAGACACTAGCACCCCACATTCTCTCCAGCAGCTTATCGCGATACCTGAAGATGGGGCAGCTGGCACTTCTCACCAGTGGCAGGCACAAACTAAAGGAGATGCAAAGGATGTATCGGTGAGTAACTCTCTAGCACCTGTATTTTGCCCTTGCACTGGAAACGTGTCCCCAGGCAGTGCTTCAAAGACGTTAACCCCTGTGTGGCACCTGGGGCAATGTGAGGAGGGGGTGAGTGCATCTACGGTTGTGCACTGGACAAGAGGGGTGACGTGCCTCTTACCCCGGGACTATGGACCAGCAACCAGGGGTACCCTGCGGCGACCGTCAGACTCGCTGACAGTGCTTGTGTACCAGTATGCCTCGCCAGCGTGAACCCCCTCCCGATGGCAATGCCTGCCCGTCATTAAGGGGTTAACGTGTATGCATATTTGTTATTCTGTCTCACCCATTGTAGAGCGCTATGGAGCTTGTTAGTGCTTTATAAATACGTGTAACTGTAACTTGCCATTATGTCACATTTAAAAAAATAAGCCAGAATATCTATATGGAACGATAATAATATATTTATTTATTTATAAAGTATTTTACCAGGAAGGATACATTGAGATTTCTCTCGTTTTCAAGTATGTCCTGAATATCATAACCATGTTCTCTTTCACTATCATGACATGGGAGGAAAGCTCACATTTGTATGTGTCAGGTGTGCTATGTGTGGTGATCAGGGGAGTCCGGTTTGCAGCAAATGCAGGAGACAATACAGGTTGCAGGGCACGGTTTAGTTTAGTTTATACACAGGCAGGACAAAGGAATATACAGGACTATAACTGAAAGATATGACTAGACACAGGAACAATACAAGAAAGGAGCTGACCTAGAGGACTAAGAGGAAACTGAATAAACTAGACACAGGCTGAATACAGCGGGGCATGACATGAACTAGACACAGGCTGAATACAGAGGGGCATGACATAAACTAGACACAGGCTGGATACAGAGGGGCATGACATGAACTAGACACAGGCTGGATACAGAGGGGCATGACAGGAACTAGACACTAGATAAAAAGGGGTACTTACACAGAAGCAGGATACAAACAGAGGCAGATTTCAGGACACAGAGGCAGATACACAAATAGCAGAGGGTCTATGGTGGAGGTGGCAACAAAGGCGTCTTGGAACAGGGGTCAGCAGGAGTCCATATGAATGGTGGAAGTCTTTGGGAGAAACAAAAGTCCTTTAGGCAAAATGAGGGGATATTCCAAATAGCAACAAAAAGTCCAGATAAGCAAAGCAAGGGTCTTGAGAAACAGGAGTCCGGTAGGGAAGGCAAGGGGGTCTGGAATCCAGGTATGGACAGGCAGGCTCACACAGCGTGTGACACCGTGGTCAGACGTTAATGCTGAAATGGGGAGCATTAGGCGTAGTCTACCTATATGGAGACCTGGGAGAGTTAAACAAACTCAGGGACACACACATATGGGAAATACTGGGCTGGAGGATGGGGAACTGGATGAAAGCAAGGGCTAGATGGGAAACCTGGAATGGGACAGAACAGGGAAGTTGGTGGCTCAGACCCTTATCAAGGCCTTTTGCGGCGTCTGCGGTGAGGGACCTGACAGTATGGAATATGTACAGGGCATCTAGGCAGTGCAGTATATTGGCCTAGGCCAACAAGGCCTAGGCCTAGAGTGGCACTTTCTAGGGGGGCAGCAAAAAAAAGCCTTGGGCTTGCATGGAGACTGTATAACATGGGAATTGGATGTTATGATTGCCGAAATTAAAAAAAACTTTATTTGAACTAAAAGATGGCCACCGGAAGTGACCAGAGCAAGGATCGGCCGCCTAGTCACGTGGCCTGGAAATGCGTCACTTGGAGGGGCGTTCCGAGTTGGTGGTGGCAGGGAAACGAGAAGCATCGGTAGAGGACCCACATCCCTCTTAAGCATGCTGCACCTTTGCCGATCGGCTATTACATGGGGCAGCTGCAGAGGAGAGCAGACCGTTTGTGCTGCCTGCGCCTCGAATCTTCACTCATACGCAGGGCAGGCTGCGTGCGAGTGAGAGACGCTAGTCACTGACATGTGGGGGGTGTGCGGTGATGACTCTTCTTCCCCACTCTGCCAGGTCCTCCTCCCATCAGCCACTTGCTCCTGCTCAGGCACACGTGACCAAGTTGAGAGAGGCAGCAGGACTCCCAAGACGAAACTGCTCTGAGCTGTGCCTGCTGCAATCATTCCGGGATCTGGATCCATTCCTCAGGCCCAAGAATCATGGTGACAACAAATTACTCTGATCTTGATAAGTAAATCCCTCCCACCTCTCTTACCACTAATCTGCCATACATACAACCCAGTGTGCCATACATACCATTCTGCCATACATGCCAGCGTGCCATGCATACCAGCCAGTGTGCCCTAATACCAGTCTGCCATATATACCACCCAGTGTGCCATAATACCAGTCTGCCATAATACTAGTCTGCCATGCATACCAGCCAGTGTGCCCTAATACCAGTCTGCCATAAATACCAGCCAGTGTGTCCTAATACCAGTGTGCATATCAGTCTGACGTACATACCAGTGTGTCATAATACCTGTCTGCCATGCATACCAGTGTGCTGTAATACCAGTCTGACAGGCCATAATAACCATGTGTCATAATATCAGTCTGCCATGCAATGCATACCACGTGCCATAATGTATATGCATAATGGCGTAATGGATACGCTACAAAAAAAATATGCCGCCCAAGCCTAGCACTAGAGTGTTTGGGGTTGGCTGGAAGAAAAGGTGGCAACCCTAAGCACCAGTCTTCAATTAACTGTTCTAAGGGGTGTGTGTATATATATATATTACACACAGAATGTATAATATTTTGAAAGGATAGTATCCTTGAGAAAGTCGCTGCTGTGCGACGAAACATGTTGGATTTACATGTCCATATATGGTTTTAATTCATACTGATTAAATTGATGGTGATTTTACTATCCCAAGTTTACAGTCTATTCTGTCTATCCACTGCAGTCTTGTGGTTCCCATCCCCTATCAGGATCGGTTCCAGCAGACCCAGTCATCGTGGAGGAAACTGAGTATACAATTAGCGCTGGAGAGGACAGGGTGAGGTTTAAACAGGAGAGGTGTGACCATGACAGGAAGGGGTGTGTCAAATTTAAATTAGGGGGTACACAAGTTTAGTCAGGCCTAGGGCAGCACAAAACCTAAATACACCACTGCATCTAGGTGAGGGTTAATATTAAAATAGGTGTGTCAGGTTCCTGAACTGTGCCTTGGCAGCCCCCTTCAAGCCTTGTTCATTTCAGCCATTTCAGAACCAGTTCTGAGATTCCTGCATACAACTGGGTAAAACACACAGTGAAACACTATACCACATGACACTCCCTTACCCAAATAAAGGGTCATGCCCCCTCTCCTACTTGCTCCAGCATTGCCAAACCAATACCAGTGAGAGAAGACCTATGCTGTGGCTCTCCTGTGATCCTGAACCTCAAACCTTGCTGTCATGGCCAGCCTTTCCTGTGTCTCCATACCCTTAAAATCCAGTGTGTTCAAGATCCCAAGGTCCTGGTCTGTTTGCTGCATCCCCCTTTGTCAAGCCTTCTACGTGTCCTGCCCTTCTGCTCCAAACCATTTGTTTTCCTGGAGCCGTTCATTGCACACCCCTGGACTGGTGCATCACTGCATCCCCGACTCAGATCCCTGCCATCCCGCTACCACCCCGGAACGATACCTGACAAAGAGACATACAGGGTTATTCAGAGCGAGGTGAAAAGTAGGAGAATGGCTGGAGAATGGAAAATTCTAGGTCAAAATAGCCAATTTGGAAAGTGAGATAAATGGGAGAATTGTTCTGGTTTGGCTATTCTGACCTAGAATTTTAAATTCTCCAGCCATTCTCCTGCTTTTCACCACTCTCTGAATAAGCCTGATAGTACAGACATTAGCAAGCTGCATTCAGTGCAGAATTCAGGCTCATTCTAAATCCTGAAAGCACCATGGTCCGGTAAATTGACAAGGATATTAAAAAGTACACATGTTCATATCTAACGATTGCTTCTCGTGATGTCTAATTACACAACGTTGTCCAAATGGTTTCTGTTAACTCACTGACTATTATCATTCCACAAGGTGGCCCTGTGGGAATACAAGGACAATTTAAATTTAACACTGTCACGTCTCTGCTTGAATAATCCAGTTTCTTCTTTTTTTTTTTTAAATATTTTTATTTAGATAGAATGGTAGCAGCCCGGACAGCTGCCACCACGAACATAAATGGCAACATGACAAAATCCTATGAATTATGCGTTACACAACCGAGTTTAAAAAATCTTGTAAAACAGTATTACGAGACGGGGTTAGCAAAGGTGGATGCAACAGTGAGCGAGTTAAAAAAACAGGTAGTGAGCCCAAAATCAGAACGAAGTTTAATGAGAACAGGGTCTGGCAAACAGACCATAAAGTCGTGGCAAATTTTAAAAAAAAATTGAACTCTGGACTCCTTGTCCAAACTCGCCTGCACCCAGTCATGTTGGAATATGGCATAGAGGCGGGAATAAAACATACCAAAAGTAGGGGTTGTAGGGAATATCCAGTGTCCCAGAATGGCCTTTTTTGCTACAGCTGAAAGAAGACTCAAAAGTACCTTTCGTGCACTAGGCATGGCATACGTTTCAGTACAAGGGAGAATGTTAAATAAAGCCCAGTCCGGGGAGGAGGGCATCCGAAGCTTCAGGACATGCGTCCCAAAACATCGGATAGAGTCCCAAAAAAGAGCAATAACCGGGCAGGACCATAGACAGTGAAACAAGTTTGCATTTGGCATGAAGGCATTTCAAACAGTGACCAGAACTCTGTGGGGTAATATGGGACAGTCGGTCGGGGGCTATGTACGCACCATGCAGTATTTTGTACAACATCTCCCAGTATTGGGCTGACGGGATCTGTTTACGCGATTTGGTTGTAGCAGATATGAGAGAGAAGGGCGACTGGGACGGGAGGTGTACACACCAGTCTGCCAGGCCTGTGGTAGCCGATGACCAATCAAATTGTGGTCTGATAAGCTGTCGAAAGGTTGCTATGGATGGGGATAACACCATTATTTTATCTAGTCGGTTACTAAAATCTGTCGACTGTAGATCTGAAATGAGACGAGACAAAAGCCGACAATTGGAGATTGAAAACCTGATGCAGATACACTGGGGCTATCAATTTGCAAAGATTTTCATATGAGGGAAGCTTACCGTAGGGTTGAGACAGAAGGTGTCTAAATTGTGTGAGACCTTTACACGCCAGTAACCGAAAAACCAGAGCTGTCGAACCATTCTGAGAAGCAGGGTTATTTAGCCAGGATTGAAACACAGAGGACTTGTAAGACAAGTCCAGCACCTTGCGAGCCCTGCACCAAGCGGATCTCCCTATCATTAGCAGCGGATTAGATTTTAATGAAGGGGATATCAGGGAGGGGGGCAGGTGAAGAAAAGCCGACAGCGATATCGGGCTGGCCATAGCACAATCGGTAAATCTGGAGGAGTCAGTGAGCCAATCTGAGACTAATCGGTATAGTGCGGCTACATTATAGGAGTGGACATCAGGCAAATTGAGACCCCCCTGATTATGTGGGAGCTGAAGCTTGCGGAGTGCTATACGCAGTCTCCCCCCACCCCAAATAAATTTAGAAAACGAGTGTACGAGTGAAATATCACGAAGCTAACAGATCCTTCAAGCTATTTAGTAGGGGGGAATATTTACCCGATTAAAGATGTGCAATGTTAACGGGAAGGAGTACTCCCAAATATGTGAACCGGTCGTCCCGACTTCAGCAGAAGGGGAAGGAGTCCGGTGGAAAATCCACCACTCCAGAACCCAAGCAAATTGCCAATGTTTTCTCATAATTAATTGTAAAGCCTGAGGCCATACGAAATGCCTCTAAGTGTTCCAACAAAGTCGGGACGGCCTGAACAGGTCGAGAGAGGAAGATAAGTAAATCATCAGCAAAGGCCACCACTCTAACCTTCCGGGAGCCAACGTCTATGCCCTGAAAATCTGGATGCGTTAACAGCACCCGAAGTAAAGGTTCTATGGCCAAGTTAAATAAAAGGGAGGATAAGGGACAACCCTGATGCGTACCCCTCCCTATGTGAAAGGTATGGAATTAAGGCCGTTGGTCGTTACCATCGCTGAAGGGGAGTGATAGAGTTCCTGAAAAAGGTTTTGAAGTGCTAGGCCAAAAAAAATTATATTTTAAGAATCGGAGCATATAGGACCAGGAGATTCTGTCAAAGGCCTTATCGGCATCACAGCTAAGCGCAATGGGGGGCGAATCCGGACAGTTGCCCACTGACCATAAGGCCGTGAGAGCTCGTCGGACATTCAGGATTGAGTGTCGACCAGTGAGGAAGCCTGTTTGGGCCGGGGCGATAAATGTTGCTAAAGGCTTCTGGAGGCGTTGCGCCATAATGCCCGACAAAAGTTTTAAGTCAACATTTAGCAATGAAATTGGATGGTATGAGGTCACTAGGAGAGGATCCTTATTAGGCTTGGGAAGGACTATTAACCTGGAAGCATTAAAAGATGTCAGCAGCATCTTGCCCTGCAAAATATTATTGTAAAGGGTGTGGAGATGGGGGACAAGGTAATCACTCAATGACTTATAAAAATCCGCAGAGAAACCATTAGGGCCCAGGGTTTTTTGAGAGCGAAGGCGGGATATGGCATGTCGGATTTCTTCCTGGCTGATCGGGGCATTTAGCGCTTCTCTAGCTTCCGGGCCGATATCCGGCAGGCCCGCTAACGTAAAGAATCTAGCTTGTGGTTTCCAATCATCTGCCTCCGCCTTATAGAAGTCTTCGAAATAGGATCTGAAATCATCGTTAATGCTAGAGGGGTCACTTAGCTGTCTACCCGACACTGTCCTTATCTGGGCAATAGGAGGGATTGAAGGTTTGTAAGATTTAAGAAAATTGACCAGGAGTTTACCCTGTCTATTACCCCATCTAAAAAGGCGGTTCCGTTGCAGGGACCAAAAATATTTTTCTCTCTCCTCCACTATTGTAGAGTAGCTCTGCTTTCAAGTTTTATATGTTTCTGCTGATTGGGTCGTGGGGTGGGAGAGGTGAGAGCTATATGCTTGCACCAGGGAGGAATGGGCCGCTTGTAAATTCTGGTTAGTTTCTTTGCGTTTACGTGACACATATTCAATGATACAGCCCCTCATAACAGGTTTAGCCGCTTCCCAAAATAGGTTTACATCTTCCACATGTTCTATATTGTCATCTAAATAGTTATTCCATCACATTTCCAAGTGGGACCGAAACTCGTTCAACTGCAAAAGTGCGTCAGGGAAACGCCAATTACACGACTTGAGGAGCGGGGGGCGACCAACCGTAAATCCACAGAGCCGCATGATCCGATATATGGATCATGCCTATCGATGCGTCAGACAGGGAGTGTTGCAGGGAACCTGACACCAAAATGAGGTCAATCCGAGAAAAGGAGTCGTGGGGGTGAGCGTAAAATGTCCCGTCCCTCCGGATGTAAGAAACGCCAGGCGTCTCTCAGGGCTAGGTGGTGTTTCAAAAAATTAGGGCCTTCCGTCACCTGTCTCGGGGAGGGTACACGACGAGAGCCAGAGCGGTCAAGGATCGGGTCCAATACTGCATAATAGTCGCCTCCCAGGATACAATGGTCATAATTATATTCAAGTAGTTTAGCATAAAGGTCTGAGTAAAATTGGAGGGAGGCCATTGTGGGGCATATATGTTTACCACTAAATATTTCTCTCCCTGCAAGGACAGCAGCAATATGGAGTACCTACCCTCCAAGTCATTGTCTTCCCCCCAGGACCACCCAGGGAAGGGACTTACTAAGCAAAATGGCCGTTCCCCGTTTCTTATTAGTATAAGGGGCGGAAGTTTGAAAACGAAGCCAAGGGGCAGTCAGGCGATTGGTCGTAGAGGCCCAGTGCGTCTCTTGTAGAAGAGTTATGTCAGGTTTAAGCTTAAGTAGGTGGGATAGTACTTTCTGTCGCTTAATAGGTGAGTTCAGCCCCTCCACATTCCATGAAACGAGTCGAAACTCAGTCTTGTGAAAGGGCATAGTGTCCGTCATGACTTACAGTAGAAAAAAGGGAATGGACGTCTGGCGTCACTAGGAGGAGAGTGAGGCAATGCCTCCAGGAATAGAGGGAGTGGGACCGTCCCAGCAGCGGCCCCCCACCCAGCCCATCGTAATACAATGCCACGTTGCCTACCTGAATCTACTTTTTCCAAACATTTTTTAAGGAACCAAATAATAGAAAAACAATTTAACCATAAAACAGTAGTTAAGAATAGGGATGAGCTGTTCGGTTCGATCAGTTCGGAGTTCGATTCGAACTTTGGCCGCTCGCAAGTTCGCGAACTTCAAACTTTTTGGCGTGTTCGGTTCGAGTTCACAAAAAAATTTGAAAAAAGTATAAAAAAATGCTTAAAAAATACAAAAAAATCTGGAAATAAAGAGACTCTTTACTGCAGAATATTATAAGTAACGGTTTATTAGATATTGAATTAAAAACGAATGTGTATGTGCAAAGATTCTCACCTCTAAATGACCTGTGTTCTCAAACGGTAAACAACAGGTGTTTTTAGTCTGGTCTAATGAATTTGATACATTGTATGTATGTAGACTATACTGAGGGTGTGGTGTCTGCTTCTGAGAAGTGTTAATTTCTCTACTAAATCTTCCTCTAATATGCTGCATTTCACTGCTTGTGTGCTCAGCTAATTTTTACCGCTTTCGCTCATCATGTTTAAACGCGATTTGAAGCCACATTTTATTAAATGACCCAGACATATTAGATATCGTTCTTTCCGGCAGACTCCGCAGATTCCTAATATATAATTTTTAGATGTAAACGTCATGTACTGGCTGTGTATTATGACAAACAAATGCAATAAAAATTGAATTTTTAATCATCTGCAGTGTGTAAAGTGGTTTTTTTTCACATTTTAGCACATGAGCGTTTGCGGTTATGTTTTCTATGGGGTGCGCTTGTACAAAAATTAGAAATGGGGACTTGTTACATTTTGTGGGGGGAAATACGTGATTTATAGCAAACGCACCCCATAGAAAAAAATCATTAGTGCAGCATCATTGTTCACATTATAATTGAAATGTGAACAATATTGCTGCATTAATAAAAATAACACAAAAAAAATACAGTTTTTTTTTACTTTATACCTGGTTATGTTGGGTATCATTCGAAAGGCCATGCTCAGGCCTTTCGATTGACACCCTCCATGATCCCCTAGCTGCCTGGAGATATCGGGGTTCAAATGAATGCCCTATCTCCACCAGTGGATTCCGGGCAGCTAGGGGTTCCCTGGCTATCTGACGTCATCAGGCTATGCGTAAGGACGTCAGGCAGTGAGGGGGGACCCAGGGGTGGAGCCGCCATCCAAGATGGCGGCCCCCACCGGCGCTAGGCCGCACTTCGGCGCCGCAAGGCATCTCTAAACACAGCCACATCAGCATCTCTATACACAAACCCATCACCATCTCTAAACACAGCATCTCTATACACAACCCCATAAGCATCTCTATACACAAACAGCATCTCTATACACAACCCCTTCAGCATCTCTATACACAGCCTCACAGCATCTCTATACACAGCCTCACAGCATCTCTATACACAACCTCACAGCATCTCTATACACAACCCCATCAGCATCTCTATACACAAACAGCATCTCTATACACAACCCCACCAGCATCTCTATACGCAGCATCTCTATAGACAACCTCACAGCATCTCTATACACAACCTCACAGCATCTCTATACACAAACAGCATCTCTATACACAACCCCATCAGCATCTCTATACACAGCATCTCTATACACAGCCACACAGCATCTCTATACACAACCTCATCAGCATCTCTATACACAAACAGCATCTCTATACACAGCCTCACAGCATCTCTATACACAGCCTCACAGCATCTCTATACACAACCCCATCAGCATCTCTATACACAACCTCACAGCATCTCTATACACAACCCCATCAGCATCTCTATACACAGCATCACTATACACAGCCACACAGCATCACTATACACAACCCCATCAGCATCTCTATACACAGGATCTCTATACACAACCCCATCAGCATCTCTATACACAAACAGCATCTCTATACACAACCCCTTCAGCATCTCTAAACACAGCCTCACAGCTATCTCTAAACACAGCCTCACAGCATCTCTAAACACAGCCTCACAGCATCTCTATACACAGCCTCACAGCATCTCTATACGCAGCCTCACAGCATCTCTATACACAGCCTCACAGCATCTCTATACGCAACCTCACAGCATCTCTATACACAACCTCACAGCATCTCTATACGCAGCCTCACAGCATCTCTATACGCAACCTCACAGCATCTCTATACGCAACCTCACAGCATCTCTATACACAGCATCTCTATACACAGCCACACAGCATCTCTATACACAACCCCATCAGCATCTCTATACACAGCATCTCTATACACAACCTCACAGCATCTCTATACACAACCCCATCAGCATCTCTATACACAGCATCACTATACACAGCCACACAGCCTCTATATACACAACCCCATCAGCATCTCTATACACAGGATCTCTATACACAACCCCATCAGCATCTCTATACACAAACAGCATCTCTATACACAACCCCATCAGCATCTCTAAACACAGCCTCACAGCATCTCTATACACAACCTCACAGCATCTCTGTGAACCCTCAAATGAACCCCCTATCTCCACCAGGGGATTCCGGGCAGCTAGGGGTTCCCCGGCTATCTGATGTCATCACGCTATGCGTGAGGACGTCAGGCAGCGAGGGGGGATCCGGGGGTGGAGCCGCCATCCAAAATGGCGGCCCTCACCGGAGCTAGGCCGCACTTCGGCACCGCAAGGCGCCGAAGTGCGACCCAGTGCCTAAGGGGTTAAAGCCAGGCACTGCTTAAAAGGGGAGACTCTCTCCTTTTAAGCGGTGCCTGTCTCTTTTTTGTGGGACCTCCCAATCGGGAGAGAGAGGGATCCGAACGGATCCCCCCCTCCCTTCCAGGCGATCTCAAGGCATTGCCGGGGGGTCGTCTGGAAATGACGTCATCGCACATGGCGCGATGACGTCATTTACGTCGGGAGGAGCTTGACTTCAGCGTCTGAGGACGCTGAAATCAGAACGCCGCGGGACCTCGGACAGAGAGGTGAGTATCTCCACCGGGGGTCCCGCAAAGCAGATGACGTGTGGGACACGTCCTCCTCAGCATACAGCAGGAGTAACTGAGCCCACACGTCGTCAGCAGTGAAGGGGTTAAAAACGTATTTTTTTAAAACTTTTTGTCCTTGTTTCCTGCCCCCCAGGGCACTACCCGGACCCGGACATTGTTTTTAAATGTTTCTATACATCCTACAAATCTGCCACTTCACGGGCAGGTTATGGGGACCTCCTAGGCACGATATTTGAAGGAATTTTTCATTTTTATTTTTAACCCTTATTTCATGGAAAACTCACTGTCCCTTTTTTAAAACTTTTTTTAACTTTTTGTCCTTGTTTTCTGTCCTCCAGGGCACTACCCGGACCCCCATACACCTTTTATGGCAAATATCTAGCATATATGCCCTCTTGGAGGGCACTCTAAAAATCGAATTTTGAGTCCCATTCACTTGTATGGAGTTCGAATTCGAACTTCTGAAAAGTTCGAGTTTGAATGCGAACCGAACCCGGGGGTGTTCGGCTCATCCCTAGTTAAGAACAATAACCTAACACAGAATCGCGTGTAAACTCCCATCAGCAAGAGGAGAATAGGGTCATGAGAAATAACCGTAATCAAAAATAGAAAAAATGGAGCTCAGATCTGGAGTCCAAGATTCAAGTAGCAACCGATCAGGCACATCGGGTCGAGATTCTTTGAGACAATGGTCGAGGTTCAGGGAGTGATTCAGATTCCGGGAGGAGGGCTGCGCTCGCCTCTTGTGGCGAATCAAAAAAATGCGTAGTCCCATTATAGAACACTCGAAGTCGAGCTGGATACAGAAGAGAAAACCTAATATTTTGCTTGACTAGCTTTGTGCACAAAGAAGAAAAAACTCGGCGTTTCACCGGAGACTGCAGCAGAAAAATCCTGAAAAAGATGCAGTTGAAAACCTTGATGTTCAAGTGTCCGGAGACGGTGAAAAGCCTGAAGTAGCTTAGTCTTGTCTGTGTAGTTGAGAAGGCGCATGATAACTGGTCTCGGGCGACCCGCCGTGGGGTTCAAGTCTGGTCCCACCCTGTGAACCCCTTCCACAGCAACGGGACGTGAAGAATCCGTAAACCCCAATTGAGATGGTAGCCAGTCCGCCGCCCAGTCATTCAACATCTGTCCCTTCACAGACTCCGGAAGACCAATGATCCTCAAGTTATTGCGACGGCTACGGTTTTCCAGATCGTCCAGCTTTTCGGTTAACCCTTGAATAATCAGATCCTGTTTCTCCAGTTGGGCCTGTAGTGGGTGAAACCCACCTTCCAGGTTAGATACACGTTCCTCCACCTCAGTGAGCCTGCGAGGTTAGCTGAGATAAGACAGATTCAATGTAGTCGCCAATTTACCAAATTTATCGTCCAGTAAAGGTGAGATAGCCGCTGAGATATCTGCTACACTCGGAGGTAGATCTGAATGAGCCGCAAGCAAAGGGGTCTCAGCAGGGGCTAATACAACATAGAGTCCATTGAGTCCCGGGAGCATGGGGAAGACTGGCTGGGCGGCGAGTCACTTTTGTAGCGGGTTTCACTGGCGCCTTGGCCGACGACTTCTTAGTGGACTTCCCGGTTGTGACAAATCTCTCCATGACGATACAACAATTAGCTTTATAATGCAGAGCAGTAATGAGGAGGAAAGTCGCCCCAGAAAATTCCTGGGACTTAGAAAAATTTGAAAAAAATTGTAAAATAAATCTGTCAGAGTGGTGTCCCCTAACAAAAGGAAAAGTCGCCCCAGGGGATCCCCGGGACTCCGAAAAATTGTAAAATCAGACAAAAGAATGGCGCCCCCTAACTAAAGGGGACAGAAAAATTTTGTTACAAAAATTGTCTTGGACAGTTATGAAGCCGTCCACAGGCACCCCAGGGGAAGTTACGGCCCCACTGAATCAACGTCTCCACAGTGGTGACCTCCAATCCAAGAGAAGCAAACAGGCTGTGAGATCTAAGTACGCCCCAGGGGAATGCCAGGGCAGAAAAATTGAGGGACAGCACCTGACTGACTCCTCTCCGCTGTGTTCAGTAGTAGCCGGAGGTCGCAGCCCCGGCAAGATGACGGCCAGCTCCCGCAAATTGACCTGCGAGCCTTGAAAGATCAGTCCACTATCACCCCAGGGTGCACTGGGGCTCCGGTAAGGCAAGCCTCCACAGTAGAGGCTGACTCCTCTCCGTTGCGTTCGGTGTGTGTCGGAGGCCACGACTCCACCACGCGGCCCCGGCAAGATGGTAAAAGGAGGACGTCACAATCACTTATCAAGTAGGGGGAACAGTAGCCGATGGGGACAGGAGCCACCGTCCAGGTCGACAAGTCGGGTTGTTGTCGGAGGCGGGGGGATTGCACTACAGTCACAGGAGACCGGCTTGTAACAGGGTAGGATGGACGGCCTATGCGCGGCCTCGCAATCCTCGTGATTAGTGGAGTCCTTCGACCTTCATCCGGCCCGAGAGAACCCGGCTGTCTTGCCAAGTAGAGTGCCTATTTCCAGCGGGCACTGTGGATAACCACCCGGTCAGCACACGGAGGATCACAAACACCACTTCGAGGCTCCAGCAAAATGGCGGCTCCGCGCACCAAACGCAGGTCGGTCCCCGGCAAGGCTTTCAACTGTACCTCACTCGGTGGCGTTTCGATCCGGCAGATGTCCTTTCAGTATTCCGGGGTGGCAGGGAGGACCGGCGTCTCATAAGAGGGGGAAAACAGAGGTTCCAAAGGTCCCGCCTGGAGTAGGCTAGGACGGGCGGCCTAGTGACTCCGGGGCTATATGTACTGCGAGTCCGGATCCAGCCGGAAAATAACACAAGTCAGGTGCAGTAAAGAATAAAAGAGCTCCTGCTAGCTGCAGCATCGCTGATGTTAGCAAAAATCTGCCCAGCAGAGGGTAAATCGCTAGTCCTGCACGGAGCTCGATGTAAAAGCGGCCATACACTTGGCCCGCCTCCCGGAAGTCCAGTTTCTTCTTTTTTTCTGGTGCTGACCATGCTGGCATTTGACTAGTACCAGGAAATGTGAACGGACTGTTGATTTCGCAATACTACTACATGCTTTATCTTTTACTTTATCTTTATATAGAGCTGACATATTCTGCATTGCTGTATAGAATATGCGAACGGGAGGGGGCGATACATTAGAACAGGAATGGCACAGTTGATTGGGATCCGTGTTCCCAAGGGAACATGCATTCTATAAGGTTTACATGTACATTGTTTGGTAGACACATGGTTATCGTTGGGTGTCTTGTCCAAAGATACTTGCTGGTAGGTGTCCTGCCCAAGATCCGAATCGACGTACCACTGTCGTAGAGGCTGAACTCGCTTTTTCACACACATGTCAGACAAAGACCTGCTTCTCCATGGTTGTAGAGGACAACAAGCAGGACAAGTGTTTTGATTGAGATTCAAACCTGCTTCTCCATGGTTGTAGAGCAGAATTGCCAGTACACTGCACAACTGATTTTGTGTGGTGGGCAAGTATGTTTCGCTAGGTGTCTTGGCCAAGGACTCTAGGTGGAGAGGCGCTCTGACCGGGATTGAAACCTAACCAGCATTCTATCTATTCCATCATGCCTGTTCTTCTATTGAGGCTACTTCCCTAAATCTAAACTAAATTTTACAATTATGTCCCCAACCATCCTCAGCAGGTCCCTTCTAATATTTCCATTTCATAAACCGGTTTATAATCTATGGGCTGCTGGCCATTTAGTTTTGTGTGCTTTTATACTCGCCCTCCATCGAGAGATTGCCAATAATATTCCTTACATAGTACCGGAGGGGTGGGGTCGTGCCTATTCCCTGAAGGGGCGGCTGCAACCACCAAATGCATCCAGCCCAACAACATGTGTGAAACATAACAGAGAAAAAAATGTCATCTGCGCTTATTCCCATTATACCGTGTGAAACAAAACACAATTAGAGGTTTGGTTTCTTATTAATGGCCATTATAAGATTAAGCTCGCCCACCAGCATCAAGGCACCTCTAATGAGGGTGAGTCCTATCCAAAAATGAAGCCACAGGCTGCTGTATAGCAAACCATACCTGTTCATGCTGCTTGTCAGACATGAGGTAGACTGGTGGGCCTTTATTTATGCTCCCCCAGAAACAAAATCCACTTTGGGATCAAAAACAAAGAAACGGAGCAGGCTCTTGCTGCAGGGATGACCTGGCTGGAAGTACAATGAGGGGTAGGATCGCACCTATTCCCCGATGGGGCGGCTGCAACCACCAAATGCATCCAGCCCAACAACATGTGTGAAACATAACAGAGAAAAAAATTTCATCTGCGCTTATTCCCCTTATACCGTGTGAAACAAAACACAATTAGAGATTTGGTTTCTTATTAATGGCCATTATAAGATTAAGCTCGCCCGCCAATGTCAAGGCACCTCTAATGAGGGCGAGTCCTATCCAAAAATGAAGCCACAGGCTGCTGTATAGCAAACCAATATTCCTTACCAATATTCCTTACCACCCCAACCCCTTCACTACCAAGCACTTTGTCTTGAAAAAAATAATATCATACCATCTATTTGAAATGTGGAAAGTGACGTTAATTAAATATAGGTATGGGAGTGCCTGGTGTTCCCAGTGGGTGCGCCTGGTGCACCTTAATGTTGGGTGAAGTGGTCCTATTTCACCTGTTATCTGGTTCATAATAAATAGCATAAAAACTGACTGTATCTCTGATTACAGACTTGTAAATGCTAATGAAAAATGTACATTTTGTGCAAAATCTTCTAAACCTAAATTTTCAGTTAATAAATGTTCCATGTGTGCACACCCTAACGTAACGGGCTACGCATGCCAGTGAATATAGGGTAAAATAGAAATTTTGCAATGAAATTGTTGTTCTGATTCTGAGATAGCAAAATAATTAAAATAAAGTAAATTTGCTCATTTAAAATTTTTCTTGGTTATTTGTTCTCTACAGATATATTGTTGGAATGAAGGGTTTTGAACTCTAGGGGCCAAATTACATTCTTAACGCAAAAACGCACGCGCAACGCGTGAATTTGTGCGCCAAACGTTAACGCACGAAAATCAACGCTGGAATTACAATCCTCGCACATTTTTTCATCCGTCGAGCAATAACACGCGTTAAACAGACTCGCGCAAATGTGCGCGCAGTAACGTTGCACGCAGAAATCAGTGTGCGGACTATTTTTTTTTCACGTGATTCAGCCAATCGGAATTAAGAACCACAATTATCTCAAGTTACGTTTTTGCGCCTGTCAAAGTCAATCTGAGAATATATGCTGCAGCAATAATACATGCACACACAACTTCTCCATTTTATTGGTTTGGTATGAGTAGAATGTGTAACTATACTTTGCTGCAATTTTTTATGGGCTGGTGTATTTGGGTTCAGCCAGGTTGTTCAGATTTGCCATTAACACCAGCTTTTAGGCGTTGCTAAAATTATGCACGCAACGGCTATGCATTAATTCCTGCGCATAGATTGTAATACCGTCCACATACCAGCGCGCAAACGCATTTGCGCTCACAATGTTAAGTACAGGACGCGCGCTGTAAAGTACGGTCGCTCAGGGTTCACTCAGGTTCACCCGCAGTAGACAATTACGTGCGTTTGTTGCACTGACAATGCAATACGACGTTCAGCGCAAAGGGTTTTACCCCTTGCGTTATTGGTTTTTTGCGCCGGCGCAAACGTTTGCGCGAAGATTGTAATTTGGCCCTAGATGGTGTATCTTATTTTACATAATTTCACAGAGTCTGCATTATTAGAATACAGGTAGAAATGGCCTTTGTGTCAGATCCAGTAAATATGATGCAGACACAGGGGCGGACTGACCCATCAGGCACTCGGGTACTGCCCGAGGGCCCGCGGGTCAGTAGGGGCGACACTGTGGGCCCCCGCCGGTTTCCTCCATTCATCGCCAAAATTATAATGCAACCAGCGGCGCACTTGGAAGATGCCGCGGTGGCATCAAATGTGAGCTGGGGCATTATCCATGTGAGCTGAGCTGGGGCATTATCCATGTGAGCTGGGGCATTATCCATATGAGCTGAGCTGGGGCATTATCCATGTGAGCTGGGGCATTATCCATGTGAGCTGGGGCATTATCCATGTGAGCTGGGGCAATATCCATGTGAGCTGGGGCAATATCCATGGGAGCTGGGGCAATATCCATGGGAGCTGGGGCACTATCCATGGGAGCTGGGGCACTATCCATGACAGCTGGGGCACTATCCATGAGAGCTGGGGCAATATCCATGTGAGCTGGGGCAATATCCATGTGAGCTGGGGCATTATCCATGTGAGCTGAGCTGGGGAATTATCCATGTGAGCTGAGCTGGGGAATTATCCATGTGAGCTGGGGAATTATCCATGTGAGCTGGGGCATTATCAATGTGAGCTGGGGCAATATCCATGAGAGCTGGGGCATATCCATGAGAGCTGGGGGCATATCCATGAGAGCTGGGGGCAATATCCATGAGAGCTGTGGGCAAACGCCATGTGAGCTGGGGCAAGGTACATGTGAGCTGGGGCATTCTGTGTATATATATATATATATATATCGGGGGGTTATATACATGTGTGCTGGGGGCATTTTTATATGAGGTCTGTTTTTATTGAAAAGCGGTCACATGACATAAAATAAAAGTATCGGTACTCGGTATAGGTGAGTACTTCTAAAAAGTATTGGTACTCGGTCTTAAAAAAGTGGTATCGGTGCATCCCTAGGCAATATATATCCACAGGTGAGCTACTGGTGGCAATATATATCCATGTGTGAGCTACTGGGGGCAATATATATCCATGAGTGAGCTGCTGGGGGCAATTTATATCCATGTGTGAGCTACTGGGGCAATATATATCCATGTTTGAGCTGCACATTACTGTGAGTTTTTTGCTGTGGATTCTGATACGCACATACACACTGCACATTACTGTGAGGTTTATTGCTGTGGAGCTCTGTGATACGCTCATACACACTGCACATTACTGTGAGTTTTATTGCTGTGGAGCTTTGTAATGTGCAGTGTGTCAGGATTGTACAGTATCTGTTAAAGTGATCGGCAGTTTCCCACATTTTCCACAGGGACTTTCTGTGCCGGGGCACAGCCTTAGCTGCAATGAGTGGGTGATGGCTGTTGCAGCAGTGCGGTGGCCATCTGTAAGCATAATTCGCTGCTGGGTCCAAGTGGATTTTCAAAAAGGTTATTTTTAGGAGTTCAGAAATAAATTCTTTAGCACAATAATGTACATGTGGGAGTTGCGTTGTAGGGAGTGGGTTTTTATGGGTGTGGCCTCCTGTGGGTGCGGAACAAGGAGGGCCCCATGACCTCCTATTGCCCGGGGGCCCCATTAGTTATCAGTCCGCCCCTGTGCAGACAGATAATAAAATGTTCAGATTTCCTGCTGGGATTATGTTGTGATCATAGTGAGATTGTTAGCAATGCAGCTTCCAAAAAAATACCAATAGAATATAAAAATAATATCTGTTTGTGGCATAATACCTGGGTATTGAAATTACAGTATCTGTACATTAAATGGATTTTCAGCAAATAGAATCCCTTGAACCTAATCCCTGTACAGCAGTGAGTGAGCCCAGAGTGAGCCCAGAGCTATCCCTGTATTCTGCCCTCTCACTGGCTGTTTCAATGAAGCAGCAGAGTTTTTGAATGTTTTGTTACAGTGAGGTTTGGGGCTGCTCTTTGCAGCCCGTTTTAGTGTTATGGAGGGACAGGAGTGAATTTTCTGTGAATTTTATTCTCCACAGGGGGCACACTAATCCTCCATTAAAAAGATACCCAAATGGAGTTTGATATTCTAATTATTGCTTTTCAATGAATAACAATACAAAATCAAGTTGGGTAGTAAAAGATTTATTACAAGTCATCTCTTCTTCTTGTTTACAGATGATATTGCTATTCTTTTACTTTTTTCCTCTCTTACCTTTCCATGTGATGATTTTAAAACCTATCTTTTGTTTACAAGATATTGCTCTGTCTTATGTGAATATTAAACAAAATAAAAAATGTTTTATTTTACAAGGTTGATGAAGACCTTAGTCAAAGACTTTCATAATCACTGCACACGTTCATTATGCAAAATGACTTCATATGGAAAATGCCGTATTTTACATAATTATAAAACAAACAATCACATTTTCTCGTGAGCTTGTGGCTCTATAATATTAATCTGAATTCAAGGTTATTTTCCATCTGTAACACTGTGTATGTTGCTGCTTCAACTTCCTTTGACACGACCAGTTGGGGGACATCGTATTTTGGGGAAAAGGAACCCAATGGCAGGTTACTAAGAGACCTCTCACAATTCTTAATCAGATACATAGTCTGAGACAGATTTGGAGTTGGCAGCCAGATGGTCAGTCCAGGAACATGGACAATTGGGTGCAGAACACAGACAACGGGATCAGGAGCAGAGCAGGGGTCAGGAAGCCAGGGAATCTGATGGAAAGTAGGGCAGGCAGGAAACGAAGGGGAAAACAGGAACCAGGAATGCCAGGTCACAAGTATCAGAATATCTGCATAACCAGGCACTGAGGAGGGGGAGTTACATAGGCTATATTCGATGGACTCCCTTCTTTTTTCGGCCTATCACACAACACCTACTACTGTTGATCCAAAAGAAGGCAAAAAATCCAGTCTGAAGTGCTCGCCATCTATGCAACATACTGGGGAAAAAAATCCTCCTTGACCTCCCATGGTGGTCATATTTCTCCTTGGATCAAGCAGCTTTTACCCACATATTAAATATTATAACCCTTAATATTATGTTTTTCCAGGAAGTCATCCAGTCATTGTTTAAAAGTCTGTACAGACTCTGACACAACCACCTCAACAGGCAGAGAATTCCGCAGCTTTATTGTTCTCACTGTAAAATGCCCTGTCCTATGGTTTAGGCTGAATATCCTTTCGTCCAGTCTAAATGGGTGACCTCGTGTCCTGTGTATAGTCCTGTTAATGAATAGGTTTTCAGACAATGGTTTATAATGGCCCCGTATATATTTATACTGTATAAAGTTATCAGATCCCCTCTAAGGCACTGATTTTCTAAACTAAGCAGGCTTAAATTTGTTAGCCTTTCCTCGTAACTTAAACCTTCTATACCCCTTATTAATTTAGCTACCCGCCTCTCTTTTTCTAGTGCCATAATATCTTTTTTTAAAACAGGTGTCCAAAATTGCACTAAAATCTCATACAAAGTAGCTGAGTTATCAGGAGCTGGGAAACGCGTATGTAACAAAAAATAGAAATATATGTATCTCAGTAATGCTTCCCTTAGATGAGGCCTCCTCTTCAACCACACATCAGAATAAGTAAATAGAAAATGGGGTGCCCTACATACACAAATATATGCTGATAGTGTTACAATGCATAGACAATCAATAGAACACCACTGCTTAAAATTTCGCTCACAGGATTTCAAATTTGTACAAGCCCATCATATAAACGTTGCTCCTAGTTCTCTACCGCTGAGCTCACACGACTACCGGACAGCCCTCAAGTGCTTTTCCGAGATGCTCCATGTCTTCACAAAGTTGTAGAAATCTCCAAACAAATAACCGCACTCGAGACTGAATAAGCAAAAAATGTATTTATTAAAAGCATAAAATATTAAAACAGTGGTTTCTATCAATCCGACATGTTTTGTCTTGGTAGACTTTGTCAAAGATAGAATCCCATGTCCATGCAGTGTTTAAATACAGTCCCGATTAGTCCTTAATCCGATACCCTCTTTTTGGTGCCTCCTGAGTCTTCCTCGTGCTCCAGTCCAGATTCCACTTCCTGAACGTGCCGCATCGTCTAGTGTTACTTCAGCTGTTCCTGCCGTCATACGTGACTTCCAATTCAAAGCGGCTGCCTATTTTGCCGGTTCCCTGTCCTCATACAACTTACTGTTCCTGGAAGTCATCTTAAGGTTTCACTTTTGACTTAGTCATGCGTTTCTAACAAAAATATTTATTAATTTCAATATTACCATGTGTATACGCACATCTTCTTTATAGTCAAACTTTAGCCAAACAGTGGGAATTCTAATAAAAACATTTCAAAAATAAAAGATTACAATTTACTCACCACCCAGGACATACTTGAAAACGAGAGCAATCTCAATGTATCCTTCCTGGTAAAATCCTTTCTCAAAAAACAAAAAACTAATTTGCTATAGCAATGTAGAGCATTGAGACTGTTCCCTTGTGAATCTCCTATTTCTAAAATCCATTTTGTCTCTCTTTTAGCTATATCTTTTAATGCATTCCTTCCTCTCCAGTCTGTTTTTTTTATATCGATTCCTATACATATAGGGCCCTATTACATTCTTCAAGCAAAAACGGACGCGCAATGTGTGAATTTTTGCGCGAAGCGTTTAACGTTAACGCGCGTAAATCAACGCTTGTATTACAACCCTCGCGCATTTTTCATCCGTCAAAAAATAATGCGCGTAAAACGGACACGCAAAAACGCACGCGCAGCAATGTTGCGTGCAGAAATCCGTGTGCTGACTGTTTTTTTCACGCGATTCAGCCAATCAGAATTAAGAACCACAATTGTCTCACGTTAAATTTTTGCGCCTGTCAAAGTCAATCTGTGCATATATGCTGCAGCAATAAAAAAAACTCACAACTTCTCAAATTTATTGGTTTGGTATGTGTAGAATGTGTAACTATACTTTGCTGCGTATTTTTTTTGGGCTGGCATTTGCGCTCACAATAACTAAAATGTTAAGCATAGAACACGCGAAGTACAGTAAGTTCACGCAGGTTCACCTGCGGTAGATGTATATGCGCGTTTTTTGCGCTGACATTTTAATACGACGTTCAGCGCAAAGGGTTTTGCCCCTCACGTTAATGCATTTATTTGCACGCGCTGACGTTTGCGCGAAGATTGTAATAGGGCCCATAATGTTTTCCCAGTTAAAAATGGGACATTCATTACAGTGTACAGGTACTGAACGATCTACCCACTTATGATGTTATTTCTATGCTCCATAAGCCTGATTTTTAGCGTTCTTGTGGTGTGACCCACGTATTGCGCGCCACATGGACATTGTAGGAAATATATAACGTTCTTGCTAGTGCAATGTATGAAATGTTTGATTTTTATAGATTTTGCCACACCAATCTGATTTGAACTCCACTGTTTTCCTTCCTTGGTATTTACATGTCAAGCATTGTCTACATTTATGGAATCCTACTGGTTTCTCCGACAAAAATGACTGATCTTTTCCTTCTTCTTTTTCAAATTACTTGGTGCCAGAAGCATCTTTAGATTTTCCGCTTTTCTGAAAATTACCTTAGGATTCGCTGGTAACTGGGTATTTAAGACTTCATCAGCCTGCAGTACATGCCAGTGTTTTCTAAATATTTTCCGTATTTGTTTGGCAAATGGATTATATTTTGTAATGAAGGCATTTTCCATATTGGATTTTGTTCTTTCTGATCTTTCATTACCCAAAGAGTTAGATCTCTCTTTTATTGTGATCTCTTTTAAGTCACTCCTTCTTTCATCATACCCTTTATGAATGTACCTTTGGCTGATATCCTTAGCTTGCTGAATAAACACGGTATTTTCTGTACAATTTCTTTTCAGCCTAATAAATTGGCTTTTAGGAATATTATGTACCCAAATAGGTGCATGAGCACTTTTTATATCAATTGCATTGTTAACATCTGTGGGTTTAAAGTACGTTTTTGTTTGCAGTCGATTTACCTTTACATATACTGTGATAACAAAGTACGGATCATTTTTTTGAATAACTGTTGAAGTGAATTTCAAGTCAAAGTTGTTACTTTCATATGATTGCATAAAATTTTGAAGGGATTCCTTATCTCCGTCCAGATTAGGAAAATGTCATTAATGAATCTGCGCCGTAGGACCAAGCTTCCCCTATGCCTATGCCATACATGTTCCTCTTCCGACTGGGACATGTATAAATTGGCATAGCTGGGGGTAAACCTAGTCCCCATGGCGGTACCATATATCATTGAACCAGAAAAAAATCTTTTTCAAAATAAAACCTATAGAATCACACAATGTTGATCTGTTCAATTTTCAGTTCACCATCTTCAGTCATGCATTTCTTCACCATATGTATATAGGGAAGAGACATCTACTGTTGCCGTAATGAACCTATTTTATTCAGTTATACCAAACAATACCCTGAATCTTTAATATATGATTTCACTTTCGGCACCAAAGGATTTGGAAAATAATCAACATTTCCTGATAAGTAGCGGTGTATATTGATAACCAGCAATTTATCAGTCAACCTGGGGATTTCTCTATACACTTATGAATTTTAGGAAGGAAATAAAAAACTGGAACTCTACCTTTAACATTATACAGAAAATCAAACTCCTTTTTGTTCACTATGCCTGCATCCAGACCCTTATTAAGTAGAATATATAGTTGTTGTCTATACCAGCTGAAGAGGCCTTTTGGGCGAAACGCGTTCTAGTAGCTATGTCCTATTTTTCCTACTATCCTGATCCAAGAACGTTTTGGGAATTGCCTTACAATTCCTACGCGCTAATTCTGGAGCCAGTTGGGGCTCAGTAGTATGGGAGAACCATTGAAGATAAGGATCCACTAAGGGGTGAATGGGTGCCTGAAAAGATTAAGTCCCATAAAGAAATCTAACCTAGAGCCAGATAGAGGCTCTGGAGAATGTGAGTTAGACACCCCTATCTTTTTTTCTGCAATATTGATTTGAATACTGCGCAATTTTGGTCTATATCTTCTCTTCCAGTATCGCTGAATATCTATCTACTCACACAAAAGGTGGATTCGGGAGAAAAAGGAATAATATATTGCTGGACATGTTTGGTGCATAATCCCGTTTACTGGCTACATTTTGTAAATTGGCACTACGTTGTTTTTCTGTAAATAAACCTGCTGTGCCCTGCAATCTGCCTGATTTCATAACCATCACTGCATCTTGGACTCGCACCAGCAAAGTATGCACACGCCTCGTGACACTCTCTGCTTTGCATGTGCAGTTGATAACGAAGACGGACCACCTGTATGGTATTATGTATTATTATGCATTTTATATTAAAGAGTGTTTTATGAAACAAAGGGACTCATAAAAATATAACAAAAACCCTCTTTCTTGTAGGTGGACCGAAAATACTGAAATGTGGCTTAATCTGAAAGTAGAGATAGCGGTGGTTTGGTATGGTTTCAGTTTTCATAAAAATAATATATAAAACCACAGTAGCATATTACAGTTTCCCTCAAAGTCCTACTAAATGTACGTTTATATGCAGCATTGGCGATCAGAATACATAATTTAATACAGGGTAGATTATGCTCATAACTACATATCTTTGGCAAGAATACAAAATGCTATATTTTCTTTACAGTTTTAAGTTTATGGAACTGTTTCCAAAAGTAAAGCTATAGAGGATGCAAAAAACTGTTGGAGATGTACATGTGTCTTGTATGATACAGTTACAGCATTCAGCATATTCAAAACAGTTCATTGTAAAAGACTACTGCAATCACGTGTTACATTTGTCATCTACAAATAACTCAACAGTGGTGAAATGTGGCGTCCCGATAAATTTTTATTGTTTAATTAGATTTTTTCACCGGTTCTAACAGCTTCCCCAGCTTCACTACATGCCGTACGTATACAATTTTTTTTGTTCTTTTCATTTTCTGTTTGGCAGTTTCATAGGCTCCTCAAGAGACTACATTACAACAAGTTAGCCCAGTGCGGTTTCTTATATAGATATTGTCACGACCACTACGCGCGCTGCCGCGAAAGACGCCGGGTTAAGCCGCTCACTATATGTCTATCCTAGACCCAGATAATAACTACGTGGACCACAATCCACGCGCGCACTTATCTAACCGTCCCCAGCCACATTTTCCATCGCAACAGCTATGTAGAGCGCGATACAATGGTCCCAGGAGTGTAACGCAGTACTAGTCTTCTCTTGAATCGGGTAGGGGCTACGTCTCCCACAATCCCTGGGCTCACTTTCCTATTAGTTATGCTGCCACCAGTCCTCATGGACACTACGCGCGTCGCAGCGAGAGACGCAGGGCTAATTAACCCCGCTGTCTGTCTATCCTAGACCCAGACAGTTTTCTTTTTCCGGTGAATATTGTGAGATCGAATTTACCAATGAGTGGACTTAACATCATGTCCAAAAACGAAAGGATAGGATTTTCGAGCGTATGGAGTCAGGTGACTTCCGATCTGAAACGGAAACGACATTTCGGAGAAATCCGAAAACGGAAGTGACATACGAAAAGAACTTCTTTTTGACCATATATGGTGAACGCCGAGTAATCGAGTCGACCAATGAGAGGACTTTGTGGACTATTTAAATACGAAACGAAGGAAGGGAAGGTTTATATTATTTCATGCTTTTAACTTTTATGTTATTTTATCGCCCTTGATAAAGTCTCAGGACGAAACGCGTTGGGCTTTTTTATTTTAATAAATTTACTATTCATTGATATACCTTCCCTAATTATTTACCTATACGAAGTTCTTTGAAGATTTTCGATCTCCACACTTTCTACTTGGGCTCATCCTACCCAGAGTCAACAAGGATCTCCAGCTTCTCTACCTATTCATCTGTGTCCTAGACCCAGACAGTGACTGCATAGACAACAATCTCCGCTTGCTTACCCAACCGTCTCCAGCGACCACAACTCACAATTTCGTAGCTACTCGAGCTTAAAACAACAACCAATACTCTAGTCCCTTAGTTAGTGTGGATCTCAGCCAGAAGCAGAAACTTAAATAAGTTATATTTATTCATGATGTAGAATCACAGTGCATTGGTTACAACAAGATGGATATGATAAATCAATTAATTACACATTACACACAAACAGAAAACAAATAAAAGGGAGATAACAGCAGATCCTAGTTACTTACAATATACGCTAGACAATCAGCCATAGGGAGGTTCTATTAGGAGCTGGCAATATTCCCTCAGTTCTCGATTGACCTCCAAGGAAATAGCCCCAAGCCATGCTTGATTCAGAATATATATAGGGCTGCCTTTTTTCTAAGTCCAGCCTCCTAGCTGGCAGAGCCTTTGCCTACAATCCCCAGAATTCCCCCCTCCTGAGCACACTCAATACGCTTCGTCATTAATCTTAATTCCCTGGTACATCAATCATCTCCCCTAGACCACCTCCTGTGATCCAAGGATGTGATTGCTTCTTTGATATGCGGTTGGGGTGCCACTCCGGCTGTGTCTTCTCCCTGCCATGAGCAATTGCCCCTCCTGCCTGCTGGGTAGAACCCAAAGGGTGTTATCTTTAATTCACACCTGTGATGACTTCAGAGAAAATTGTCATGGACCTGTTTAATTGCTTCCTTCCAGCAGGCTGGAAACGCAAATATTGATTTCTTAGGCCAGCTGCGCCAAATGGCCTGGTATCTATAGATAGCCATAGATATAAATATGCCTATATAATACATATCACGGTAGATATACAGGTCTAATCTGTCACATCTGCCATCTCTAATTTACTACAGATATTATCTCAGGTTAGGGCAATATGATGTAGTCATTGAATGTTAACCTTATTTTGATATACTTGATTTCTCATGAAGAGATGTCTTCTGTCATGGAAAGGTTTCCACCATTTACATAAAAGCTTATGACTCTAACATTTTCGAGTCAGCCATAGTATAATGGCCCTACACATTTATGCTAACCGCTCCATCCAATTCAAGCCAACCTACAAATCTTTGTTGCGACATACCGCTGTTACCGCTACCTATTGTACCTTTGGCCTTCCTATACTCTGTATACTACCCCTTGTTTATGAAACTCAAATATTGCAGCACCCAAAAAATAGTGAGCTATTCCAAAGTTTTGCGTCTAAAAACATACAGACTGTTTCAATCAGGGCAAAATACAATACTCGCCTCTGGTCCCTTTGGTGAAAAGTATGACACATTCCATTAGCACTTCTTGGCACAACCTGAAGTTGAAAAATAGTTTGCCTTTGTCCTTCTGCCGTACCAGCTCAACGCCTCATTATTGCACACACCTCAATGAAGTGCTATGAACTTCAAGAAAGGATATCCCATGTTACTCTTCAGCTGACCTCACATAAGCACATTCGATACAAAGTGTAAGAAGTGTTAATTTACAGTTTGCTGGTGGAAAAACCAGATATGCAAGAACAGGCTCCAATAATAGACTAGAATGGGAGCCGTGTTTAGAATGTTAGGACCATAATACTTAACAGTAGGGATGATCTGTTCGGGTTCGGACGGTTCGGAGTTTGACCTGAACTTTGGCAGTTCGAAAGTTCGCAAACTTTGAACTTTTTGGGTGTGTTCGGTTCGAGTTCTGAAAAAAAAAAAAAGAAATTTTGAAAAAAGTATTAAAAATGCTTAAAAAATACTAAAAAAATCGAGAAATAAAGAGACTCTCTTTACTGCAGAATATTATAAGCAACGGTTTATTAGATATTGAATTAAAAACTAATGTCTAGTTGCAAAGATTCTCACCTCTAAATTACCTTTTTTTTTTCAAACGGCATAACAACAACAGATGTTTTAGTCTGGTCTAATCAATTTGATACATTTTATGTAGAATGAAGGTGTGGGGTGTCTGCTTCTGTTCTGAGTGAGTAATTTCCCTCCTAAAACTTCCTAATATGCTGCATTTAACTGCTGTGTGAAAAAATACAAAATTTCCTCATTGCCCGCTTTTAACAGCTAAAGCAATGTTATTTTTCACCTCGGGATTAAACATTCACAGGGTTATTCAGAGAGCGATGAAAAGCAGGAGAATAACTGGAGAATGGAAAATTCTAGGTCAAAATCGCCAAACCAGAAAAATTCTCCCATTTATCTCACTTTCCAAATCGGCTATTTGGTCTAGATTGTTCTCTTCTCCTGCCAGTTCTCCTGGCTTTCACCTCTCTCTCAGTGTTATTCAGAGAAAGGTGAAAACCAGGAGAATGGCAGGAAAAGAGAACAATCTGGACCAAATAGGCAATTTGGAAAGTGAGATAAGGCTAGGGTCAGACTAACGCATTTTTCACAGCGACCGTCAAAAAGTGCGTCCGAACGCATTGCCGTATTTTTTCACGGAATGTGCGAAAACGGTCATACGATGCGCATTTTTGTGCGTGATTTTTTACCAGGAAACTTTGGGTGTCTGGACGTTATGTTGGCCGGACATGAGCAGGGTCTGACGTCTCCAAATCACGCATACACGCCGCTAGTGGACACAGCGCACTCTGTATGTCCATACTAGCGGTTCTGCGTTCTCAAAAAAATGCGTTCATTTTCCACTTGCATTGCGCAGCCGGACTTTCGTGCGACCGTACTTCGTATATTGGCCGTCATTGCCCGTCATTTGCTGCTAGTACGGCCGTGATTAAGTGCGCCTAAACGCACGTTAAAAATTCGCTAGTCTGACCCTAGCCTAAATGGGAGATTTTTTCTGGTTTGGCTATTTTGACCTAGAATTTTCCATTCTCCAGTCATTCTCCTGCTCTTCACCGCTCTCTGAATAACCCTGACAGGGTTATTCAGAGAAAGGTGAAACTCAGGAGAATGACTGGAGAATGGAAAATTCTAGGTCAAAATAGCCAAACCAGAAAAATTCTCCCATTTATCTCACTTTCCAAATCGGCTATTTGGTCTAGAATTTTCCATTCTCCTGCTTTTCAGTAAAAAATCAGTAAACTTTTTCTGCGTGTCCAAAAATGTCTCCTCTTTTCATACAGACTGCCGCCCCAAGCAGTTGTTTATGGATAGATTAAAGGAAAACTGTTTACCATCATTTGAAACGTCATTTTTTTGTTTTTAAGTGTTTCTATACATCTTAGAAATCCGCCACTTCACAGGCAGGTTATGGGGACCTCCTAGGCACGATATTTAAAGTAATTTTTCGTTTTTATTTTTAACCCTTATTTCATGGAAAACTCACTGTCCCTTTAAAAACGTTTTTTTTAAAAACTTTTTGTCCTTGTTTCCTGTCCCCCAGGGCACTACCCGGACCCCCATACACCTTTTATGGCAAATATCTAGCATATATGCCCTCTTGGAGGGCACTCTAAAAACCAAATTTTCAGCCCCATTGACTTGCATGGAGTTCGAGTTCAGACCCGAACATATGGAAAGTTCGGGTTCGGGCCCGAACCGAACTCGGGCGGTGTTCGGCTCATCCCTACTTAACAGCTCACTCGTTATTCATTACGTGTGGTTTGGAATAGGGCCCTTAGTTTGTGTATATGGCCCCTTGGTTCTCCATCCACCTGCCAAGGAACAGATACTCAATAAAAATTTCCAGTAGACCAATTGTTTATTCAAGTGGATTTATTCCATTACCAGCAAAAACGATGACGTTTTGACCAACCGGTCTTTGTCAAGACTTGACAAAGACCGGTTGGTCGAAATCTCGTCATTTTTGCAGGTGATGAAATAAATCCACTTGAATGAACAGTTGGTCTACTGGAATTTTTTATTGAGTATTTGTTATAGGGTCGTTGAGCAAGGACTCTCTTCCTACCATTGACCATATATGGTGCTCAAAGGTGGATTTTTTTGCATGCCAAGGTACAAAGACTCAAACTGTAATCTTGAGCATTAAATTCTTTCTGCAAACATATCCGGGCAAGATATGCACTGTTTTCATCTGCTGTGATTACCAAGTTAATGATGAATATGTTTTAAAAAGCTCATCAGGCATCTCGAGAACTAATTGAATGCACTATGTGATGAAGAGAAAAGGGAAGGTTTGCAAATTAACGAGGAGAGAATTCTATAGGTATCTTTACATCAAATAAATAAAGAACTATGTGCCACAAGGTCAACATCAATTTGACGATCTGCATATTCATTGAGATTACATTGAATTAATGAACATGGATATTAGAAACAGTGTCTATGTGTAGGAGTAATGTCTAATCAGGGTATCGGCATAAAAGGAGCTCTCGGAAATATTCATAAAAATATTTAATGAAGTATTAAATAAATAAGGAAGCCTTTTTCATAGATACACATTTTAACAGGATATTGAGTATGATAGCGTTGGGTAAACTTTAACCCACTGACCAACTGCTGTGTGTAAGGGATCACGCCACAGGAAGGGCAAAGCCGGTGCTGCACCATCGTTATCCATCCAGGCAGCACCTTGCTGGACTTCACAATTGCAGTGCTCTCTGGCAGCATCAACAGGTGAACCCAATATTGCCCTGAATTCCCCTATTTAACAGAGGCACGCCTATCCCATGATGCATCTGCATTTTGTTCTGTTACCTCATTGTGAGTGTAACCACCAGCCTGTAAGGAAACCTTCCTGCTCTGTCTGAATATTGTGCACCAGACCCCTGGCTACTCTCCTGGACTGTGTTGATGTATTCTCCCTTCTAGTAGCGTGCCTCGAGATCCTCGTCTTGTTTTGTCCTCATGACTAGGGATTAGCCGAACACCCCCGTGTTCGGTTCGCATTCGAACTCGAACAATTTCAAAAGATCGAGTTCGAACGAACTCCATGCAAGTCAATGGGACTCAAAAGTTCGATTTTTAGAGTGCCCTCCAAGACGGCATATATGCAAGATATTTGCCATAAAGGTGTATGGGGTCCGGGTAGTGCCCTGAGGGACAGGAAACAAGGACAAAAAGTAAAAAAAAAGACGTTTTTAAAGGAACAGTGAGTTTTCCATAAAATAAGGGTTAAAAATAAAAACGAAAAATTCCTTCAAATATTGTGCCTAGGAGGTCCCCATAACCTGCCCGTGAAGTGGTGGATTTGTAGGATGTATAGAAACATCGCCATCAGAGACCCACACATGACACCTAGCCACCCTTAAGGGGTTAAAATGCACAGGGACTGGCTACTATCCTGTTAGATGAGGGAATGTATTATATGTATAAAGCGAGGTATATATGACAATGGATAGTCAGAGACTCTAGGGACTCAGCTTGTACGCTTTATGATAGACATTTTCACGTTGTGTTGTGTTACTAATGCAGAAGCAGCAAGCCCTTTCACCACGCTTGCACCAAAACTATAGATCTAACACAATAATAATTGTATGCTCACATAGGCCCTCCGGGAGAGGTAAATGACATACAAATACTGGAATATTACGTTAAATCTAAGGAGTGTGATAAAGATTTTATTAAGCACTTGATGACAAATGACGTAACATCTACATCATTAATGATTGGCTTTACAGAGCCCTGGTCCTTAAGGGGTTAAACAGCATATCAGAGGAACATTGTCAGGACACTTACCCCATGGCGCCCCCTTTGTTTTCCCTTTTTTTGCCATGTTCCATATGAACTATGCTTATTCCTGGACTCTCTGATTTTGCATTCTGGACGTGAAGACTCACCTGCACTTGATCCCGTCTGATGAATCCTGCATATGAGGAAGCTACGCCCCTTCTCCCACGCTTCCTCATTGAAGTTCCTACCCTTGCCAAGTGCCGTCCTGCTCTCTTGAACTACTGAGATCCTTGTCTGGAACCCCTCTGAACCAAAGACTTTCTCGCTTACCCTCTGCTCTGAATTATCACTCACTACCGGTATCCTCCTTGTCCCCCCTGTACCCCTCTGTTATATTGCTATTACCTGTGTGCCAGACCCTTGCATAATCCTGACTACTCTTTTGCCTGCTCCCATTGTACCTTCGCCTGATTTCTATGTTATCTGTATCCGGTGTTTATACAGTTCTCCCATTCCTACTACCCCCAGCCTCCTCCTATTGTTTTGGTTCTGTATTCCTGTGTTTATAGTTTCTGTCTGTTTATTTGTTGTTACAAATAAACCCTGTAACCTGCCTATATCTGTTCCTTATTCACTGCATCTTGGGCTCACACCCACATTTCTGCACACCGTGCTAGGCCAGGGTCCTAACAAACATGTAGTAAAAATTAACACTTCTTAGAATTCAGAAGCACAGTGTTCATACATGTGCAGGAGCCACAACCAGTCTGCAGGCAATGTATCAAATTCATGAGACCAGACTAATTAGAAGCACATGTTATTTCCAAACACTAATTAACACCTGTTATTTACGCCGTTTGAGAGCCCTGCTGTAAGCACATGTCATTTAGAGGTGAGAATCTTTGCACCTAGCCATTAGGCAGACTGTAAAGCATGCTTTCCCTGTAAGTTAGAAAATCAACATCACCCATTGCAGCATTTTAAAGATGAAACACACAGGCGGCGCAAAAAATCCTATGCAAGCCTCATGCACAGTATGCCAGGGGTCTCAAACTCACGGCCCCCCAACATGATTTGGACTACAAGTCCCAGGATGATTTCAATGCAATACATGGCGAGGGAATCCTGGGAGTTGTAGTTCAAAAACATCAGGGGCACCAGAGTTTGAGAGCCCTGCTGCGAGCACATGTCATTTAGGGGTGAGAATCTTTGCACCTAGACATTAGACAGACTGTAAAGCATGCTTTCCTTGTAAGCTAGAAAATCCACATCACCCATTGCAGCATTTTATAGATGAAACACACAGGCGGCGCAAAAAATCCTATGCAAGCCTCATGCACTCTAAGCACATGTAATTTTGAGGTGTGAAAGTTTCAGAAAAATGTACTCGTGTGCAAATATTTTAAATAAAGCCAGAATAATTTTATGACAGTCACAATTGTCTGACAAACAGATTATACATTACGCTGCAGCATGTGTTGACATATGTTGGTAGATGTATGTAATGTGTGTTATATGTATGTAACATGTTTATGCTATTATACATACCGCTTCTTGACGACGTACACAGTCCGTCCATTGCCTCCCATAGCATTGACTGCGTCCATAATCATCGCCCACATGCGTGCCTTCTTGCCCTGGGTAGTTTTTTAATTCAATATCTAATAAACTGTTGCTTATAATATTCTGCAGTAAAGAGTCTCTTTATTTCTCGATTTTTTTTTTTTGTATTTTTTTAAGCATTTTTTATACTTTTTTTCATAATGTTTTTTTTTCGAACTCGAACCGAACAGCAAAAAAGTTCAAAGTTCGTGAATTTTCGAACTGCCAATGTTCGAGTCGAACTCTGAACTGATCGAACCGAACAGCTCATCCCTACTCAAGACCCCCTGTAGTCGTTCCTGTCCTTAAGACCCCCTTCTGCAGTTCTCATTCTCAAGATCCTCGCTGTGTCACAGATTATCATTGCACCAAGGCCTTGCCTAACAGAAACTTTCTGCCTGCATTACTAAATCTATCTCAGCCCTATTCCTGTCCTGTCCTCCTGTTTATTATTGCCCCTTTTACTGTATTATGTCCTGTTTGTCTAAATGTATTCTATGTGCATTCTAAACCTGGCCCTCTGTGTCTTCCCTCTGTCTCCTTAATCATCCCCATGACCCTCTATTTGTTTAAACAATACTTTTCTGAATAAACCCTGTTTATTTCACCTTATTCAAGTCCTTGAGTGTTTTCACTGCATCCTGGGCTCACGACGCAAACTCGCCCCTCCCCCCCAGTGGCTGCACACCTGACAGTGACACAAAAACAGGGGACACTAACCTCAGAATAGGAGATATGTTTCAAGGGGTTCAAGGCACTGCTGGACAGAGGAGCAGATGAGGGAAAATGGCCTTTCCTACCTTTTGAAATTCCTATTTTACTCACAAAATTGAAACAATCATTGTGGTGAGATATGCAGCCTGAGGGGCAAATGCACAGTAGCATATGTTGCACCTCTTGCAGTCAGGACCAGCATATGTTGCAACTCTTGCAATCAGAACCACTACACTACAAAGATGTTTTCAGTGTTTTAACAACTGGGTGTAATTTTTTTTATGACTCCCTGGGTGTCCATGCATTGTAATCATTATGCCAGTATTACTTTACTTAACTAAAAAAACAGCATAACTCACTGCTAAAGTTTGCTTACTTATCCCATTTCCCATTTTTGGAATAACACCTCATTTTTGATATATCAATACTTTCTAACCGTGTGCCAACATTTATTTTATTTATTTATAAAGGATTTTAACAGGAAGGATACATTGAGATTTCTCTCGTTTTCAAGTATGTCCTGGGTTCAAGGACATTGTATTACTGTAACAGCTGTAACAATTCAAAGTAATAAATGCAAGATATTAAAAAAACAGCACGGGGGGCGGAGCTAACTGCCGACGAGGAAGGTCACGTTCTGAGGAGCTCCTCGACCATAGACGCTTATGTGACATATTTTGGTGATTCCCTCGTGGGTTTTAAACGTACTGAACGGTGACAGGAGGTCCCTATGGCCCTCTGACTCGGACCGGGATCTTGCTGAGTCGTGCTAGGTGGAGATCTTGGAGTGCGGTGACTTTGGGCCTACCTCGGCTATCTGCGTGCGGCGGCCATCTTGGGCCTATTCATCCCTGCTCCGGCCGTGCTGAGTGACATTCTCCCTTCTGATACAGCGGGTGATGTCTCCCTAAACCTGTCGCGGCGCTTTGGATTGTGGTGCGATATTTATCTAGCCCAGACGGAGGTGATACAGCAGGGAGAGGCTTACTGCGGAAACACACGCCTGGCGGCCATTCTGGTGGATTCTCCCCCGGCAGGGATACTCCCGGTGGATTAGTGACCCAGACTGCCGCATCTCCATGGGTAAGAAGTCGGGTAAGAAGCCCTTCCCATTAGAAGGCCCACGACAGCTGGACATCCGAGATGCACTGGGAGAGGGCAGGCGTAAGAGACAGGGAGAACCCCATACATACCGGTCTCCCACGATGAGCTCGTCCGAGGAGGAGGACCCATACTGGTCGGAGGCCTCGGTGGTGGCGCGGCACTCGCCCCGGGCACCGGAGGCAGGCAGACGGTCAGCTGCGGAACCCAATGGTCGGAGGACCCCAGTGGCGCGCCGACTCGAGTCTTCTGGTCCCCCTGTCCCTGCGGAGGTTACTCCGACTGCTCCTGGGAGGCGAAGAGACGCGGACCGAGTGTCCTTCACTAGGGACGATATACGTGGCCTACTGGGAGAAGCACTTGAGGAGATGAGAGCGGTGTGGCGCGCGGACTTTGCAGCCTTAACAACAGAATTGACAGATGTCAAAGGGAGGCTGAAGAGGCCCAGGTTGAAGAGATAGTAGCGACCCAGACGCTCCTCGCGCCACAGGTGGATTCGCTGCAGTCGCAGGTGGCGGCGCTTACGGGAGCCGTGGAGGCGGCTGAAAACCGTCATCGCCGGAGAAACGTTCGTATCCGGGGGATCCCGGAGACGATAGCCGATGATGCCCTGCTACCGCTTATTAACAAGTTGGCGTTGCACGTGATCGCTGCGCCGTCCGGGACTGTTTTTCACAACGTTTTCCGACTACGTAAGGCGACTACAGCTCCGGTGGACTCCCCCCGCGATGTGCTAGCGGTGGCGGGAAATGAGACACATAAACGGCGCCTGATGTCGACTCCCGCAGCTCGAACCCCAATTGTTTTTGAAGAGATGGTTTTGACACTGTTTAACGATCTTCCTTTTGTGACCTTGATAGCTCGCCGGCAATTCCGAGAAGTCTCGGCGTTCCTGAGGAACCGTGGGGTCAGATATAGATGGGGGGTTGCAGGTTCTATGTACATAAATTATGACAACCTGTCTCACCTGGTGTCCTCCCCTGAGGCTGCGTGGTCCCTGCTTCACTCCCTGGACCTCTCCCCTGCCCCGGTGTCCCCCAGCCTTGTCCCTGGGGGTTCCTCACCTCCGATGCTAGATCCGGGATAGAATCGGACGTGGAATAGCACAGCCTGGTGCTTTAAACTAACAGGATTCTGCTCTCATTCCGCTTTCTCCCCTCTTTGTGATACGGACCGTTCTGCTTCTCGCTGATATTTGCTATTTTTCTTTTTGATGCCGTCTATTGCCTTCATGAAAGTCGGAGACTTTCCTAACTACATGGGGTATATTTCACTTATAGCGAACTCTGTTGGGGGTTTTCTTTTTCTCTCCTATATTTTTACAAACTAGATGCCTTTCGCAGCCTTTTTCATATTTTTCTGTTTTTTGGTATTACGCAGAGGATATTTTTATTTGCAGAAGACCTGTTTTTGGTTTTCTCATATCTATGGATGTATATTAATGGGCATATGGCTTTTGTGTGACATATTAGATGACTTATGGAGGCCCTGCAAGGCCTTCATTTTATATTTGTTCTATACCTATTATTGCAGCATCCGTAAATAATTCTCTTTTTTCCCCTTTTTTTTTTCTTCTCTCTCCATTTACCTGCGGAACATTTTTATTTTTAATTATTATTATTGTTGCCCACTTGTTTTCTACTCATACGCTGCTCCTTTATGACGACAATCCCCCCCCCTTAAGTTTTATGTGCTTTTGAGATTGTAATATCTGGCCCTGCGAGGCCGACCCTGTTGGTCAGTCTGTGACCCTTTGATTACAAAATAAAAATGTTATAAAAAAAACAAAAAAAAAAAAAACAGCACGGGCCCTATTACATTCTTCACGCAAAAACGCACAGAAAACAGGGGCTGATCCAGACACAGGTTTCGGGGGGGGGGCACTTAACCAGTTTTGGATAAGAACTGGTGTTGGGTTCGCAGTGACAGGTCAGAGACAGTTCCTGGTAAGCACTGAAGAGCAGCCAGATCCTGGTGAGCACGGAAGAGCAGCCAGATCCTGGTGAGCACGGAAGAGTAGCCATATCCTGGGGAGCACTGAATCTACGTAACCTGTGTATATCTGGCTCTGATACTAGCCAGTGCCCCACCAGCCACTGCAGTAGATCTCAGACCAGATACAGATATACTGTATATATAGATATATATCTGTATCTATCAGAGCCCCCAGAACTATATACATAGAAGAGCCCCTAGAATTATATACATAGCAGACCCCCAGAATTATACAGTCAGGTCAAGAAATATTGGGACAGCGACACAATACTAACGTCTTTGACTCTATACACCACACCACCACAATGGAGTTGGAATGAAACAAACACAATGTGCTTTAACTGCAGACTGTCAGCTTTAATTTGAGAGTATGTACATCCAACTCAGGTGAACGGTGTAGGACTTACAGCAGTTTGCAGAAACACATGCCCCTGTGAAACGGCACCGGCCAAAAATAAACCCTTTAATGTCTGGCCCTGCCTTTAGCGCGACTGCAGCTCGGAGGAGGGGGGCAAGTGCTAGGTCAGTAATATTTTCTCGGGGGCAGGGGGCAATTGCCCCTTTGCCCCCCTGGATCCGCCCCTGACGGAAAACGCGAGAATTTGTGCGCCAAGCGTTAAACGTTAACGCACGTAAATCAACGTTGGAATTACAATCCTCGTGCATTTTTTCATCCGTCGAGCAAGAACGCTCGTAAAACGGACACGTACAAATGCGCGCGCAGCAATGTTGCGGGAAGAAATCAGTGTGCAGACTGTTTTTTCACGCGATTCAGCCAATCAGAATTAAGAACCACAATTGACTCACGTTAAGTTTTTGCGCCTGTCAAAGTCAATCTGCCTATATATGCTGCAGCAATAAAAAATGCACACACAACAAATTTATTGGTTTGGTATGGTATGTTTAGAATGTGTAACTATACTTTGCTGTTTGTTTTTTTTGGGCTGGTATATTTGGGGTCGACCAGGTCCGTCAGATTTGCCTTTAACACCAGCTTTCAGGAGTTGCTAAAATTATGCGCGCAAAGGCTGTGCGTTACAAACTGCGCATAGATTGTAATACCATCCGCTTAACAGCGCACAAATGCATTTGCGCTCACAATGTTAAGTAAAGGACGCGCTACGTACAGTAAGCTCGTGCAGCATTCGCGCAGGTTCACCCGCGGTAGACGTATACGCGCATTTGTTGCATTGACATTGTAATACGATGTTCAGCGCAAAGGGTTTTGCCCCTCGAGCTAGTGCATTATTGCGCCCCACAAATATACAGATTAACAGACAATAAATAAGTAAGAAATATATTCACTATGTTACACATTTACAGGTGCATTCTGTATTGAGGTATGTTAATAGAGATAATGAGGATCGAGACACTTTTTTTTGTATAGTGGTATTGTAAGTAAGTTGCAGGTCCTGGATCGGTGGTTATAGGATGAGGGAACATGCTTTTACTCACTCAGGTTGATACAGTTGCTTTTGGGGGAAGGAATGGACTGAATCTCAACAATTTATATGGAATGGAACAAAGGCTGCCCTTTAACGTTCAGAAAACATTTATTTTCTTGTGATCTAAAGGACAAATGGTTTGAAAGAATTTTCAAGACCTCCCAGTTAACATTCCCACTTTCATACAAAGGTATGTGGTGAAGAGCATCTGAAAGTCTTCTAATTTTTTCACATGGCATGTTGGCCCTTATATAAGAGGATATCCTACAATGTGTGACAAAAACAGATGTACTTCAAGAATAAAATTTGTAGTAAATTACAGGAAAATTTAGGACACTGTAAGGTCTATTCAAAGAAAAGTGAAACTCAGGAGAATGACCAGAGAAGTGAAAATTCTAGTTCAAAATAGCCAAACCAGAAAAAAACTCCCATTTATCTCACTACCCAAATTGGGTATTTGGTCTAGATTGTTCTCTTCTCCTGCCAGTTCTCCTGATTTTCACCTTTCTTTGAATAGACCTGTGTGTTTATTCCACATCATTGCTTAGCATGTTGCACTGATTACAGTTTTGCAATATGTTTATGAGCGTTTAAATTACTTTATTAAGGCACATACAGTCTTGTAGTGCTTAGACTTTGAAGGACCAACATTCAGCTTTATCTCCTCTTAAAAATGGAGATAATAAATATTTTATTGATATAGTAATGATGGATTGATGGAATATGGAATATATACAGTATTTACCTTTTTCTACCTTGTATTATCGTTATGATACCATCTTACCATGACTATTTCAACATCTCTTATAACTAGGGATGAGCCGAACACCCCCGAGTTCGGTTCGCATTCGAACTCGAACTTTTCAAAAGTTCCAACTCGAACACGAACTTTATACAAGTCAATGGGACTCAAAGTTCGATTTTTAGAGTGCCCTCCAAGAGGGCATATATGCTAGATATTTGCCATAAAAGGTGTATGGGGGTTCGGGTAGTGCCCTGGGGGACAGGAAACAAGGACAAAAAGTTTTAAAAAAAAACGTTTTTAAAGGGACAGTGAGTTTTCTATGAACTAAGGGTTAAAAATAAAAACGAAATATTCCTTCAAATATCGTGCCTAGGAGGTCCCCATAACCTGCCCGTGAAGTGGCGGATTTCTAGGATGTATAGTAACATTTAAAAACAAAAGAATGACGTTTCAAATGACGGTAAATGCTTTTCCTTTAATCTATTCATAAACAACTGCTTGGGGCGGCAGCCTGTACAAAAAGACATTTTAGGACGCGCAGAAAAAGTTTAGTGATTTTTTGGCTAAATTATGGTGAAACTTATGCAGGCTTTGGATGAAAGTAACAATAGGTGCTTTCAAATTGTGCCTTTAGCGTCGGCAACAGTGCCGTCACACCGTAACCCCTCTGTGGTATTGTGGAAGAGTGCAGGGGTGGAGCATGCGGTCCTACCTATATTAAAAATATATGAATCTGGTAAAGACGTCAGTGCACTCAAATATTGTGCCTTTGGTCGCAGGCCAGCAAGTGCCATCATACAGTAACCCCTCTGTGGTATTGTGGAAGAGTGCAGGGGTGGACCATGTAGTCCTATATTAAGAAGATATGAATCTGGTAAAGGCGTCAGTGCACTCAAATATTGTGCCTTTGGTGGCAGCAAGTGCCTTCACACCGTAACCCTTTTGTGGTATTGTGGAAGGGTGCAGGGTTGGACCCTGCGGTTCAAAAAATTAAAATGATATAAATGTGGCACAGGCGTCAGTGCAGCCAAATATTGTGCCTTTCATGGCAGCAAGTGCATTCACACCGTAACCCTTTTGTGGTATTGTGGAAGAGTTCAGTGCTGGAGGTTTTGTGAATGCAGAAGACATCCCCGATCTATTCCGTTACGTCAGCATCAGGGGATTGATAGCTGCTGATCCAGGACTGATTCATTTTTATAAATGTCAGTCGGTCTACAGAGTCGGTGGACAGACGCACTCTTTTTTCTGTGACAAAACCTCCAGCGGCACTGAACGTCCTTTCAGAAAGCACGTTGGATGAAGGGCAACCTGGTAGCTGCATAGCATATTGGCTAAATTCTGGCCAGTGATCCAATCTCAACACCCAGTAAGCCAGTGGATCATCTGCTGGAAAGGTATCCAGGTCTGCCCTTGCCCCTAGGTAGTCCTGCACCATATGGTGAAGACGCTGGCAATGGGTGCCTACATTTGACATCCCTGGGTGTCGTGGACTAAAAAAATTTAAAAAGGCATCAGTCAAGCGGCCCGGCGTTCACCACTATTCCTCTGATCATCCGCAGCCTCAGAAGCACCTGTGTCATCACTTGGTAACCTACCAGTGCCTGGAAAGGTGTTACACAAGTGTCGCTTTAGAGCGTCCTCAAGTTTTTTCATCCTGTGCTCCCTCTGTGCGGGCAGGATGAGCTCTGCAACTTTACCCTTGTATCGTGGATCAAGAAGGGTTGCCAACCAGTAATGATCCCTCTCCTTGATAGCACGAATCCTGGGGTCCTTTAGCAGGCTTTGCAGGATAAGGGAGCCCATGCAGCATAGGTTGGAGGTGGCATTAGCTTCCGAGTCTTCCTGGTCAATGAGGAGGATGACCCCATCGTGCACTTCCTCCTCCCAGCCACGTACTAGTCCTTGTGTTTCTGGGCACACAAAACCCTCCCTTGAGGAATCCCCACCTTCAATGCCCCCACTACTTAAATATTCCTCCTCCTCCTCCTCCTGTCTGATCTGAGGAGGACCCGCTGGAATGCTGTCTGCGGAAAGACTGGGGCCTTGAGAGCTAGGGAAGGCCTCCTCTTCCTCCCGCTGCTCTGCCTCTAGAGCCACATCTATAATTCCCTGCAGAGTGTGCTCCTGCATGAACACTAAAGGAATTGTGTCACTGATGCATGCACTGTCCCTACTCACCATCCTCGTTGCCTCCTCAAATGGTGACAGTACAGTGCATGCATCCTTGATCATCAGCCACTGCGGGGGGGGAAAACAAGTTGACCTGAACCTGTCCTTGTGCCATACTCACACAGGTACTCGTTGATGGCCCTCTGCTGCTTGTGCAGACGCTGCAGCGTTGCTAATGGCGAGTTCCACCTGGTGGGCATGTCACAGATCAGACGGTTTGTGGGAAGGTGGAATTCTCTTTGAATTTCTGCCAGGCGAACACTTGCTGGAATGACCGTCTGAAGTGGCTGCAGACTTTTCTGGCCTGGCTGAGAAGCTCTGCCAGCCCTGAGTACCTGTTGGACCACGTGTCTAAAGTCACATGCACCTTGCTGCTGACTGCCTTTCCCAATGACTCAATAACATTGTCTTCCACGTGCTGGTATAGTGCTGGAATGGCCTTTCCGTGAAAAGTAATGGCGTTTTGGAACATGCCACTGTAGTACAGCACATTCAGCAAATTCACAGAAGGGAGCCGAGTCCACCAGCTGGAAAGGCAATGTCATGTCTCGGCCTTGCCCCCTGCTGGTGGTAGCAGGGATTCCTGTTTGTTTTTGTTTTCAGGCTGCAGGCCATCTGTTGGGCTTATTGGTCTGCGGTCACATGACCTGTTCTGCCCTATATGTAGGACCAGGATTCCCCTTGATCCTTGGACCAGGATAGTCTTTCTTGCCTAGTCCCTGTGTGCTGGTTAACTTTGATATTCTGTGTATGACCTCTGGCTCATGTGTTTAGGATCTCTCTCTTGTCTGACCCCTCAAGTTATGATATTCCGTGTATGACCTTTGGCTCTTGTATTTGGATCGCTCTTCTGTCTGTCCCCTGTACTGTACCGTGCTTATTTATCCGTGTATACCTGCATTCATTGTATGTCTGGTTTATGTTTTATACACCTTGCAGACCTAGCCTAGTTAGTATTTCGAGACCACCTTTCAAGGATCTCTGTCAGGGCTTCGGGATCTTTCTAATTCCTGTAATATCCTGGTTTGTTCCCTGGAATCTGTATACCTGCCCTTAAGGCTTCAATCTCTGCAGATTGGGGGCTCCCCATCACCCTATAGGGGGCTCACCTTTACAGGCAACAGCTGCAATGCGAGTAATTTTGCTAAGCTGGCATTTAGACGCTCTGCTTGGGGATGGTTGGGACTATATTTTTTCTTACGCTGCAGCAGCTGGGGCAACGTAATCTGACTGCATAAATCTTCAGCTGATGGGATGCTGTCACATTGTGAGGAAGGACCTGGTACATCCATTACTGTAGCATCATCCCTGTCAGTGGAGGTTGTAGCAGGCAATGACATGGCAGGACATACAGTGGGGGTAGAGACAGATGAGGAGGAGGAGGACCTACGCAAAGTTTTGCGCCAACGGGATGTGTGTCACGATCAGCCACAATGGCGGTACCTGGCATGTGCCAAGTAGGGCCCAGGTAAGAGGAAAAGCCGCTATACGCAGAGATGCGTGACACAACGATCAGGAAAAGTAAATAAACCACAGTAGACACTGGGGACCTCTGCACGGCTAAATACCAAAGGAGCCCTATACTGATAGATCGGTCCTTAGAGTGGCCGTATCTGCACTAATAGAAAAAGGTTACCTTGTAGCCGTGCAGAGTCCTGGGAAAACACAGACACCTGAAGGAGAATATACTCAACAACTTGTAGGGCAGGTCTTCAATATACTAAAGCCGTGGTCTACAGGGACACACAACATATAATACGATAAGCACAGGACAGCTAGGGATATCCAGAAGAGTGGTCAATAAATAAGCCAGGGGTCAAAACCAAAACGTATACCTTGAGCCAAAGCGGGGATATAGCACCAGAGAAAATCCGTCAGCCAGGCCAGAGGGTCAATACCAGGAAGTCAATCAGAACATAAAACTCAGACAAGGGGGAAACACTGAAATAGAACTAGGATGGAAAACAGGGAGCTCTCAGGAACAAATCTGTGGCTGAAGTGAACCAGGATGCAAGAGCATGGTGATATGGGCCCATGGTTTTATATAGGGGAGTAATCAGCCCATAATCACCAGCAGAAGCTCAACGAGCCATGAACTTAACCCCTGAGCTGCATGTCAGGGAAAGCAGCACAGGGAAACACATGGAAACAGACATAAGGACTACAGAGGGCAGGGAGACAGGGTTGGAACGTGGGAACGTGACAATGTGTGGCAGTTGGTCATATGTCACCTCAAAAGCATGTGGTACCCAAGCGTCCGGTGTCTTTCCCACGCTTGAGCCTCATCTGACAGATTTATTATTATTATTATTCTTTATTTATAAAGCGCCAGCATATTCCGCAGCGCTGTACAATAAGCACAGTATAGACAGGGTTACAATACATTGAACAACATTTGACAAACAGTACAGGAGGAGATGAGGGCCCTATTCCCGTAGGAACTCACAATCTAGGAATCAATCTATAGATTACAAATAGCAACGGTGGGGTCTGCTGCACATTTCTTAAAGAACTCCCAGACAGCAGAGTTCCTGGATGTGTGCTTTGAGACAACAGCACTCTGCACCTGAGCAGCTCTGACATCTGATGCCTTGGATTGGCTAGTGCTACAGTTGGTCATAGAGGATGTTGTGCCTCATGTTTGTTGTGCCTCCTCCTCACTTGACTCCGCTGTTCGATCAAGCACCCAGGTGGAGTCAGTGACCTCATCATCATTGTCATCACTCCCTATCTCCTCGTCACTGGAGCCAACTTGGCAGTATGCTGCAGCTGCTGGGACAACACGAGTGCCAGTTATTTGTGTGTTATCACTGTCACCCCCTTCCTCTAGGTTGATTATACTCCCTTCCTCAACCTCAGAGATGAATCAGAGCACTGTACTTGCTGCGCATCCTCAAGCAGCATGTCACTCTCATTGTAGTCAAACAATTCAGCTGACTCCTCCGTGTGTGATAGTGAGGCTACGGCAGGAGTAGCTGTGGACATGGAGGCTGCATTAGATGCTTTGGCAGCGGAGGTGGACTGTAAAGCACTACAAGCCTGGCTGGCAGAAGACTCGGAGGATGAGGATGCAGGGGATGCACTGGTGCATCCCTGCAGAGAATGCACCACGTCCACGATGGCCAGAGGCACAGCCTCCCGACACTTATCTGTATCTGGGAGTGTCTGCCTGTCCTTTTTGGTCTTTCTGACATGGTGAGTGATATATAGATTAAATATATACAGAACTCTGATTCAACTCTGGAATAAAGATTAAAGATTTCCAGAACTCTGGTATAACTCAGTGAGACACCCTGATAGCTGGCAGCCAGTGACAAGACACAGATTACAGTTCCCAGAAACCTCCTATAAATCAGTGAGACCCCCTGATGGGTGCCAGTGACAAGACACAAATTACAATTCCCAGAAATCTGCTAGAAGTATGTGGGACCCCCTGATAGCTGGCAGTGAGAAGACACAGATAACAAGTTCCAGAAACCTCCTATAAATCAGTGAGACCCCCTGATGGGTGGCAGTGACAAAACACAGATTAGAACAATTACCAGATATTTTGTATAAATGACTGACCCCCCCAAAATTCTGGGTGGCAGTGACAAGACACAGATTACCTCAATTCCCAAATATTTTGTAGAAATTACTGACCCCCAAAATACTGGGTGGCAGGGACAAGACACAGATTACCTCAATTCCCAAATATTTTGTAGAAATTACTGACCCCCAAAATATTGGGTGGCAGCCAGTGAGAACACACAGATTATAACAATTCCCAAATATTTTGTAGAAATTACTGACCCCCAAAATACTGGGTGGCAGGGACAAGACACAGATTACCTCAATTCCCAAATATTTTGTAGAAATTACTGACCCCCAAAATATTGGGTGGCAGCCAGTGAGAACACACAGATTATAACAATTCCCAAATATTTTGTAGAAATTACTGACCCCCAAAATAGTTGCTGGGAGTGAGAACACACATATTATAACAATTCCCAGATATTTTGTAGAAATGAGACCCCCCCCCCCAGTAGCTGGTGGCAGACTGGCAGTGAGAACACACACTAACACAAGAATGATCTCCTTTCAAATCTCCTGTCAAACGCTTGCTGAAGCGCTGTGTGAAGCATTATATAGTATGCTGCGGGACTTAGCTCTGCGAGCCCATGATTGGGCAAAATTTGCCCAGTAAGGACTCTGAGCCGTGATTGGTATAGTCTTGAACCTGTCTTGCACCTGACCTGTAGTCAGGTGTAAGGCTGTAGCCAATTACAAGCTTCAGGCCAGTGGAAAAGTGCATTGTGGTCCATTGTGGGCGAACATGTGGAAATGTTCGTAGTTTGCGAACATGCGAACAGGCGATGTTCGAATCGAACTCCGAACTGATCAAACCGAACAGCTCATCCCTATTTATAACCTTTTATATTTTAGACAGATATTTATATACTGTGCATTTATAAACCCTCCTGTATAAGGCTATGGACTGAGCACCAGACCAGAGAAAATCTTTTAGATGTGTCCTGTTGCATAAAGTCTCTCATGGCAGCCAGTCATATGGTGCGATTTAACAGATTTCCTCATAGCAATATTGGACTCGGAATTTAACTTCCTAACCAATTCTTATCACAGACACTAAGATCCCATAACCTTAGCTTGAGACGGTGACATACTACAATGGAAAGATCCAAATGTTTCTGGTGGTTCATTGGAAGTACATCTACAAGTAGGCTGTTTCCATGACAACTACTCAAGTCATCATGTACAATTCTGACAATCTTTCTTGCAGTATCACTATTCCTTCAAGTCATTATTCCAGATTCCACTTCTAGTGATTCCTTTAAAGGGACACTACCACTTACATAAACTGTAACTAGATTACTTGTGCATTACAAAGAAAACCACTTATAAAACACATGCTGCTGGTTTTTCTTTGAAGTAAAGTTAGGTTTTTATCTCCTGTTTCGATTTTGTGGATTTTTCCCATGAAGCAACAGTTTATCAAAATCTTATGGCAAGGTTTGCTTTACAGCTGTGGTATAGCGTCTACAGTATTTAACAGTGAATGGAGGAGGAAAAGTTTAGATAAGGCAGCAGGGTACTATTGTGTTGTGTAGGCTACCTGAAATAAGAGATGGCAGCTGTATGTCATAAACCAGAAAGCTTAAAAGAATTATAATCTACCCCCTGGTGATGTCCTCTGCATACATCCCTTACAATACTATGCTACAATTTAGTTTCCATGACTACAGACCCATTCACTCCATTCTATGCTCATTGCCACATAGTGAGGAACAAATGCTGGAAAGATACTGTGAGGGATGGGGGAAGTTTCAGCACTAAGGACAACAGTTCCACGGAGCAAAAAATCCCCCTGTCCTTGGTGCTGAAATAGGTTTGAGCACCAAGGACAGCACCCACCGAATGCAGCCAGACTGAAAGAAAGAAAAAAACCAAAACACTGCGTTGGCAAAGAAAAAAAGCCTTGTTTTAAAATAATGGTGGATCTAAACATTTCACCTAAAATGCAAAAAAAACCTCAAATTGTAACAAATCTAGCCCTGCGAAACTGTCCCGTGTTTTCCTTATGACAGACAAGTGGCATGAGTGCTACCTGCCATATGAAGCCCTACAAAGCTGTGCCACTTATGCTGTAAGTCTTTGAGAGAGATGACAAATGGATAGTTGCACACTTCCATTCCACACAGATCCCTGTGCCAAATGACAAATGATTTAGGTAAACTAAAAAAATGGTCGGAGTTGTGGCAATTGAGTTTTAATGTGGATAAGTGCAAGATAATGCACCTGGGACGTAAAAACCCAAGGGCTGAATATAGAATATTTGATACAGTCCTAACCTCAACATCTGAGGAAAGGGATTTAGGGGTTATTATTTCAGAGGATCTAAGGGTAAGTAGTCAATGTAATAGAGCAGCAGGAAATGGTAGCAGAATGCTTGGTTGTGTAGGGAGAGGTATTAGCAGTAGGAAGAGGGAAGTGCTCATGCCACTGTACAGAGCACTGGTGAGACCTCACTTGGAGTACTGTGTGCAGTACTGGAGACCGTATCTCCAGAAGGATATAGACATCTTAGAGAGAGTTCAGAGAAGGGCTACTAAAATGGTGTATGGCTTGAAGGAGAAAAGTTACCAGGAAAGGCTTAATGATCTTAACATGTACAGCTTGGAAAAAAGAGGAGACAGAGGAGATATGATAGAAATTTAAATACGTAAAGGGAATCCACAAGGTAGAGGAAGGGAGTATATTTAAAAGGAAACAAAGTAGCAAAACAAGAGGACATAGTCTTAGATTAGAGGGGCAAAGGTTTAAAAGTAACATCAGGAAGCATTATTTTACTGAGAGGGTGGTGGCTACATGGAACAGTCTTCCAGTAGAAGTGGTAGAGGCCAAAACAGTAATTGAATTTAAGCAGGCATGGGATAGGCATAAGGCTATCCTAAACAAAAGATAAATCCAGGTCAAGTATCCATGTAATTGGGCAGACTAGATGGTCCGAAAGGTTCTTATCTGCCGACATTTTTCTATGTTTCTATGTTTCTATCCCACTGCTCACAGTCAAACACCTACCCACACTGCCATCCTGCATGGATACTCAACTCCTATCTGACTCAGCCATACAGACTTCCTATATATATTATTAATCTTTATTTATAAAGTGCTAGTATATTCCGCAGTACTGTACAATGGGCACAATACAGACAGGGTAACAATACAATGAACAACATTTGACAAACGAGTACAGGAGGACACGAGCGCCCTATTTCGGTGGGAACTTCCAATCTAGAAGGGTTGGGGGTAGAAACAGGAGGAGAGGACTGCAAGGTGGGAGTGATGGACTGGTTGCGTCAGTGAGTCTGGTGGTAGGCTTCTTTAACTAGGAAAATCTTAAGGGAGTTTGAAGGAAGAGAAACGAGGGTAAAGTCTGACCATACGAGGGAGAGCATTCCAGAGGATGGGGGCTGTGCGGGAGAAATCCTGCAGTCTATCATGGGAAGAGGTGATGTGGGGAGAAGCTAGGCGCAGGTCACTGTTTGATCTAAGGGAACGGGCTGGGGTGTATTTGGTGATTAGGGAGGACAGGTAATGGGGAGCCGAGTAAGTATATATATTTATACAGTGGGGCAAAAAAGTATTTAGTCAGCCACCAATTGTGCAGGTTCTCCCACTTAAAAAGATGAGAGGCCTGTAATTGTCATCATAGGTACACTACACTTCAACTATGAGAGACAAAATGAGAAAAACAAATACAGAAAATCACATTGTCTGATTTTTTTTAAAGAATTTATTTGCAAATTATGGTGGAAAATAAGTATTTGGTCACCTACAGTACAGTACAAACAAGCAAGATTTCTGGCTCTCACAGACCTGTAACGTCTTCTTTAATAGGCTCCTCTGTCCTCCACTCGTTACCTGTATGAATGGCACCTGTTTGAACTTGTTATCAGTATAAAAGACCACCTGTCCACAACCTCAAACAGACACACTCCAAACTCCACTATGGTCAAGACCAAAGAGCTGTCGAAGGACACCAGAAACAAAATTGTAGACGTGCACCAGGCTGGGAAGACTGAATCTGCAATAGGCAAGCAGCTTGGTGTGAAGAAATCAACTGTGGGAGCAATCATTAGAAAATGGAAGACATACAAGACCACTGATATAATCTCCATCGATCTGGGGTTCCACGCAAGATCTCACCCCGTGGGGTCAAAATGATCACAAGAACGGTGAGCAAAAATCTCAGAACCACACGGGGGGACCTAGTGAATGACCTGCAGAGAGCTGGGACCAAAGTAAAACACTACGCCGCCAGGGACTCAAATCCTGCAGTGCCAGACGTGTCCCCCTGCTTAAGCCAGTACATGTCCGGGCCCATCTGAAGTTTGCTAGAGATCATTTGGATGATCCAGAAGAGGATTGGGAGAATGTCATATGGTCAGATGAAACCAAAGTAGAACTTTTTGGTAAAAACTCAACTCGTCGTGTTTGGAGGAGAGAGAATGCTGAGTTGCATCCAAAGAACACCATACCTACTGTGAAGCATGGTGGCGGAAACATCATGCTTTGGGGCTGTTTTTCTGCAAAGGGACCAGGACGACTGATCCGTGTAAAGGGAAGAATGAATGGGGCCATGTATCATGAGATTTTGAGTGAAAACCTCCTTCCATCAGCATGGGCATTGAAGATGAATCGTGGCTGGGTCTTTCAGCAGGACAATGATCCCAAACACACCGCCCGGGCAACGAAGGAGTGGCTTCGTAAGAAGCATATCAAGGTCCTGGAGTGGCCTAGCCAGTCTCCAGATCTCAACCCCATAGAAAACCTTTGGAGGGAGTTGAAGATTCGTGTTGCCCAGCGACAGCCCCAAAACATCACTGCTCTAGAGGAGATCTGCAAGGAGGAATGGGCAAAAACACCAGCAACAGTGTGTGAAAACCTTGTGAAGACTTACAGAAAACGTATGACCTCTGTCATTGCCATTAAAGGATATATATCAAAGTATTGAGATGGACTTTTGATATTGACCAAATACTTATTTTCCACCATAATTTGCAAATAAATTCTTTAAAAATCAGACAATGTGACTTTCTGGATTTTGTTTTTCTCATTTTGTCTCTCATAGTTGAAGTGTACCTATGTTGACAATTACAGGCCTCTCTCAACTTTTTAAGTGGGAGAACCTGCACAATTGGTGGCTGACTAAATACTTTTTTGCCCCACTGTATATGTCATCATTATTACACTCCTGTATTGCATAAAATTGTCCTTCAAATTGTATCCTTTTCAATACTTACATATTCATTCTCATGTCATCCTGTTTTGTTATTCATCACAAACAATCCAGTATGTCACTATCTTTTTACAATCAGTTCTGCACGTTATAATCCTTCACATTCCATTCTACATATCATTATCCTTCCCATTCCATCTATGACACTATTACATTCACATTCCATACTTCATTTCCTTCTATCCTGCACAGCCTTCTCCCCATATCTTGTAACACAGTCAGGATGGGTCAAGTAGACTGGAACTAACCATTACATCATATTTAAAGTCACTTAAATCACATCTTCCGTCCAATCTAATGTTTGGATTCACATAAAGTACACTTGATGATTAAGTCGGTATGATCTATAAATGTATATCTGTGTTAATGGAAAAATTTACATTGTATATCATATTTCTCAGTTTTATTATGTAAATCGTATCTTTGTTAAGCCTTTGTCTAGAAGAAGTAAAGTGCCTTTAAGAGTCGCCTTACCTCATCTTGCAGCTGTCATGTCTCTCAGCACCTCTCCTCACACCCTAGTGGTCCTTGCCAATGACAAAGTGACCTTCAGTCAGACGTTTGTCACATGGTAACCCTTTTCATATCCCCACATCAACGAGTGAATGTTACAAGAGGGGCATCTGACTTTTCTGCCTGGCTACACAGTGGATGTATCACAAGTTGTTTTTTTTTTCATCATTCAGCAAAGGATTTACTTATTTATGGTTGGCAAGGATGCCAAATTCTGATAGATGACTCTGATTTAACTATTGATTATGCTAGCTAAAACTTTCTAGCAGTTTCTTTTTTAACCATTTTGTAGGTTGAGAAATAAAGGACACGTGCAAATATCAATGTATCACTGGACATGAGGAAATCAAGTCATATATACAAATGATATAAATACCAGTTCAAGGTGTGGTTGTATACAAGTAATCCAAATAAAAATCTGTGATATTGGCAGGATAATCAATAAATAAAAGTTGTGAATGGGATATGGTAGAAGGAAAGAAAAGATGTAGACATCAACTAATAAAACGCCTAATGTGGCTACTCCTTGTGGTATTGACTTGCATAGAAAAAGGGATCTATATATCTGCCGCGTGGTTCCTAGCGCCTCAGTCCCTGCCTGCCTTCATGGGGAATAAAGGTAAGAGGCTGGGGACGGCTTCCCCAGACCAGCCCGACATCCGGACCTCGATGGGAGTTCGGACTGGATGGAGGGAATGGGATGAGGGAGCTCCTGAAGATGCTGCCTCCTCAGATGTCTAGGCCTCTGCCTCTTTGCCAGCCTCGACGCCAACTGGATGGAGGAGACCACCTGGCCACTAAGGCTGACATCCGGATGCTCCTGGAAGAATTACGATCTCAGACGGACTTACTATCTTTGAAGAGTGAGATGGATGGGATACATACTCACCTGCAGACCGCGGATGCTGCCCGATCGGCTTCACAGTCGGCAGACAGAGCTGATGAAGCAGGTGGATCGGCTGACAGCGGTTGTAATTGGGCTGGAGACCAGGCACCGTGGCAAAAATATTCAGATCCAGGGTATCCAAGAACTTGTTCCTGATGCTGACCTTAAGCCCTGTGTTTCCGACCCTGTAACCGCACTCCTTAAGGTCCCTCCGGGCGCGGCCTCTCCGATTTTATCAGCGGTGCGCATTCGCAAAAACTTTTCAATTTTTGAAAAAAAGACAAGCTTTCGAGAGTATACCTGTCTCTCTTCAGGTCTGAAAGCTTTACTGAGCAAAATCTCCAGAACTGAACAATCAAGATCCAAGCCGAAAGGTGAGGGGTTAGGATGGTTGTGTAAATACTAATAGTGGAATAGCATGGTTAAGAAGGATATACAAACAGATTAATTGACGATTTGAATCTAAAAATAGGTAAACAGGGAACAGACCACCAGACAATTAAAAAAACTATTTCACAATCTCTGTACAGAGGAATGGTGGGAATTGCTTTGAATATCCCTGTATTTGATTGTCTGCTGATAATCATGTCTGAAAATTGTGATGTAATTCAAATATGACTACCTCCAACTTGAAGTATAACTAAAACCCTCAGGGCCCATGTGCGGAATACATGATGCCCCCCGTCACCCTACACTGGACCCCTCCAGGTCCACAATGTCAACTCCAGACAATCACTGTCTCATTTTTTTCCAGGTCCACTATGACCACTTCAGTCCATCCAATTTGTAATGTAATGTGCACTAAGGCCCCTATTACACTCTTCGCGCAGTGCGTTTTGCGTGCGCAAATGCGCATTTGCGCGAGGGGCAAAACCCTTTGCGCTGAACGTCATATTACAACATTCGCGCAAACGATGCGCGTTATCGTTTAACGCGGATGGACCTGCGCAAGCGTGATGAACTGTGCGCATCCTATACTTAACACTGAGCGCAAATTCGTTTGTGCGCTGGTACGCGGATGGTATTCCAATCGATGCGCATCTTTTTACGAACGACGTTTGCGCGCATAATTTTAACATCTTTGAAAAGCTGGTGGTAACTGCAAATCGGAACGTTCTGGCCGAAACGAAAAACACCAGCACGAAACAAAAAAATACAGCACAGTATAGTTACACATTCTACACATACCCAAACAAAAAAATTGTGAATTCGTGCATATTTTTTTTATTGCTGCAGCATGTATATTCAGATTTACTTTGACATGCGCAAAAACGTAAGTGAGTCAATTAAGGTAAATTGATGTCAATTAAGGTTCTTTATTCTGATTGGCCGAATCCCGTGAAAAAACCAGTCCGCACACAGATTTACGTGCGCAACGTTACTGCGCGCGTATTACAGTTCGTTTTGCGCGTCGTTTTTATGCGGATGAGAAAATGCGTTCGGATCGGAATACCACTGTCACGATGGGGGTCGGGGACCTGACCTGACAGAGGGGTGTGAGCCTAATGAGCAGTGAAAATTAGGCAGACATCCAGGACTAGAAAACATATATTTATTGTATGGACCATGAAAGAACAAGGCTAAACATAAACTCAAAACAGGGATCCAGAACACAATACAATAAACAGAGCCTAAACCCTCAAGGCAAGAAATATAAAGAAAACCAGATATAAACAAATAGGCAACTAAACATGGGAAGCAGAACTAGACAGACTGAGCATACAGACAGACAGAACTGAGCAGGATAAATCTAGAGCAAGGCAAACCAGACATGAGCTGAATGACACCGCACCCTACTAAGGGAGTGGTCTCCATTTATACAAAATGGTCCAGGGTGAACCAATGGAGTCCAGGTACTGATCAGGCTTGGAATCCAAGAAATGAACGAAATAAAAATAATCCAAAAGCAGCAATGTCCACTACTGCCAGAGGGGGCGCCAGAGACCCAGAACGTCACATATCCCCCCTCCACGAGCAGACCCCGGATGCTCAAAAGAAGACAATAAGAATGAAAGTAAAAAGTCAATGGGTCCTGTAGGCACGTAGAGCGCGCTCGTACACCTCTCGGTCCTCAAGGCATATTATAGCACCGTTAGAAGCTCGGAAACATCCAGCAGGGACAGGACTCGACTCACGGGCTGGAGGACCTGAGGTATAGACCCCTTGGGAGCCAAAACTGGGTCCAGGTTTGAAGGCACTGGCACCAGTCCTTTTGTGTCTCCTCCCCCTGGTACGGGACGTGGAATGGACAGCAACAGTGTCCTCCCGGCTCTGCGGCAACAAGAACATGATGGCACCAGTGGCGATCTGGTTCTGTGGCAATGTGACTGGGACAGCAGCAGCACGGCTCCGTAGGTTGGTGACCTTGGCACGGCTCTGCGGTGACTGGACTGGAACCACTGGGCTAGAAGACACTGAGCTCGAAGACACTGGGACAGCTGGGCTTGAAGACACCGGGACAACTGGGCTCGAAGACGCCGGGACAACTGGGCTCGGTGGGGCAGCGCCCTTGGTGTGGACCGGCAAGGACAGGAGGGGCAGCGCCTTTAGCATGACTCTGTGGTGAGTTGGACACTGCAGCAACAGCACGGCTCTGCGGCGACTCGGTTATGGCGGCAGCAGCACGGATCTGTGGGTCAGTGACCTCATCACGGCTCTGCAGCGACTCGGTTATGGCGGCAGCAGCACGGATCTGTGGGTCAGCGACCTCGGCACAGCTCTGCGGCGACTCGGTCATGGCGGCAGTAGCACGGATCTGTGGGTCAGAGACCTCGGCACGGCTCTGCGGCGACTCGGTTATGGCGGCAGCAGCACGGATCTGTGGGTCAGCGACCTCATCACGGCTCTGCAGCGACTCGGTTATGGCGGCAGCAGCACGGCTCTGCGGCGACTCGGTCATGGTGGCAGCAGCACGGCTCTGCGGCGACTCGGTCATGGCGGCAGCAGCACGGATCTGTGGGTCAGCGACCTCGGCACGGCTCTGCGGCGACTCGGTCATGGCGGCAGCAGCACGGATCTGTGGGTCAGCGACCTCGGCACAGCTCTGCGGCGACTCGGTCATGGCGGCAGTAGCACGGATCTGTGGGTCAGAGACCTCGGCACGGCTCTGCGGCGACTCGGTCATGGCGGCAGCAGCACGGATCTGTGGGTCAGCGACCTCATCACGGCTCTGCAGCGACTCGGTTATGGCGGCAGCAGCACGGATCTGTGGGTCAGCGACCTCGGCACGGCTCTGCGGCGACTCGGTCATGGCAGCAGCAGCACGGATCTGTGGGTCAGCGACCTCGGCACGGCTCTGCGGCGACTCGGTCATGGCGGCAGCAGCACGGTTCTGTGGGTCAGCGACCTCGGCACGGCTCTGCGGCGACTCGGTCATGGCGGCAGCAGCACGGATCTGTGGGTCAGCGACCTCGGCACGGCTCTGCGACGACTCGGTCATGGCGGCAGCAGCACGGTTCTGTGGGTCAGCGACCTCGGCACGGCTCTGCGGCGACTCGGTCATGGCGGCAGCAGCACGGATCTGTGGGTCAGCGACCTCGACACGGCTCTGCGGCGACTCGGTCATGACGGCAGCAGCACGGATCTGTGGGTCAGCGACCTTGGCATGGCTCTGCGGCGACTCGGTCATGGCGGCAGCAGCACGGATCTGTGGGTCAGCGACCTCGGCACGGCTCTGCGGCGACTCGGTCATGGCGGCAGCAGCACGGATCTGTGGGTCAGCGACCTCGGCACGGCTCTGCGGCGACTCGGTCATGGCGGCAGCAGCACGGTTCTGTGGGTCAGCGACCTCGGCACGGCTCTGCGGCGACTCGGTCATGGCGGCAGCAGCACGGATCTGTGGGTCAGCGACCTCGGCACGGCTCTGCGGCGACTCGGTCATGGCGGCAGCAGCACGGTTCTGTGGGTCAGCGACCTCGGCACGGCTCTGCGGCGACTCGGTCATGGCGGCAGCAGCACGGATCTGTGGGTCAGCGACCTCGGCACGGCTCTGCGGCGACTCGGTCATGACGGCAGCAGCACGGCTCTGCGGCGACTCGGTCATGGCGGCAGCAGCACGGATCTGTGGGTCAGCGACCTTGGCATGGCTCTGCGGCGACTCGGTCATGGCGGCAGCAGCACGGCTCTGCGGCGACTCGGTCATTACCGGCTCGGGTGAGCGTGGCTTGGAAACTACCAGCTCGGGTGAGCGTGGCTTGGAAACTACCAGCTCGGGTGAGTGTGGCTTGGAAACTACCAGCTCGGGTGAGCGTGGCTTGGAAACTACCAGCTCGGGTGAGCGTGGCTTGGAAACTACCAGCTCGGGTGAGCGTGGCTTGGAAACTATCTTGGTCTCACAGTGCTTGGGAACCACCTTGGCTTGGCACTGTGGAGCGGTGACCCTGGCTTGGCACTGTGGAGCGGTGACCCCAGCTTGGCACTGTGGAGCAGTGACCCCGGCTTGGCACTGTGGAGCGGTGACCCCGGCTTGGCACTGTGGAGCGGTGACCCCGGCTTGGCACTGTGGAGCGGTGACCCTGATTTGTTCGCGCTGCAGGGCAGCACTCTTGACTGGAACTGCTGGCTTAGGCATAGTAGACATGGACAGGACTTGAAGCTGACAAACAGCAGACGCAGATTCTTTGTGCTGCTGAGTAGCCACCTTAGATTGTTCATGCTGCATGGCAGCACTCTTGACTTCCCACTGCTGGGCATTACACCTGGTCTCTCCCTGTTGGGCAGTGGATTTTGGAGATCATGCGGGTTGCAGGGCAGCGGACTCTGGAGATCCTGCGGGTTGCAGGGCAGCGGACTCTGGAGATCCTGCGGGTTGCAGGGCAGCGGACTCTGGAGATCCTGCGGGTTGCAGGGCAGCGGACTCTGGAGATCCTGCGGGTTGCAGGGCAGCGGACTCTGGAGATCCTGTGGGTTGCAGGGCAGTGGACATGGATACTGCGGCCTGGCATGGCTTGGTCAAGGAGGTCTGGTAAGGCTGGACCGTGAGGGCCTTCTGTGGGCGCACCTGGCAGGTTGCCACTCTGTGCAGGCAGGAACCACAGTAGAAACATAAGCCATGTTTTCCTCCATACCCTTTCCTCCAGGGTCAGGGGTCCTCTGGAATCTTTCACTGGAACATGTTCCTTTGGGAAGGCGTCCCTGGGAGTTTTCCGCAGTATAGCACTCAGCCTCTCCAGGTGCTGTTCTGCAGCTTTATTAACCTTTTGCAGGTTCTCCAACAGACCATGAATCACTGCTAGCTCACTTGTTACTGGTGGTCTCATTATGTCACGATGGGGGTCGGGGACCTGACCTGACAGAGGGGTGTGAGCCTAATGAGCAGTGAAAATTAGGCAGACATCCAGGACTAGAAAACATATATTTATTGTATGGACCATGAAAGAACAAGGCTAAACATAAACTCAAAACAGGGATCCAGAACACAATACAATAAACAGAGCCTAAACCCTCAAGGCAAGAAATATAAAGAAAACCAGATATAAATAAATAGGCAACTAAACATGGGAAGCAGAACTAAACATGGGAAGCAGAACTAAACAGACAGACTGAGCATACAGACAGATAGACAGAACTGAGCAGGATAAATCTAGAGCAAGGCAAACCAGACATGAGCTGAATGACTGATCCAGAATGAATGACACCGCACCCTACTAAGGGAGTGGTCTCCATTTATACAAAATGGTCCAGGGTGAACCAATGGAGTCCAGGTACTGATCAGGCTTGGAATCCAAGAAATGAACGAAATAAAAATAATCCAAAAGCAGCAATGTCCACTACTGCCAGAGGGGGCGCCAGAGACCCAGAACGTCACAACCACGTTAATTTTCACGCGATAACGCTGGACGATGCGTGCAAAAGAATTTGCGCGGCGCAAAACGAAATTGTGCGAAGAATGTAATAGGGGCTCAAGTATTTCCCACAGAGCTGCACAGCAATAAAACTCACAGTAATGTGCGGTGAGTATGAGTGTGAGTTTTATTGCTGTGGATTCTGTGATCCGCTCATACACACTGAAAATTATTGTATCACAGAATCCACAGCAATTAAACTCGCACTCAAACACACCGCACATTACTGTGAGTTTAATTGCTGTGGATTGTGATACGCTCATGTCTGATGTCTGCTTCAATCTCACCCGTGAAATCTGTTTATTTATTGAGGTATTATGCTGTCCTCCATCCAGCAGATGGCAGCATAGTAAATGCGTGCATTTATGGGGTGTTAGTGTCTCTTGTGTGTATGTCTCTGTATTAGTTTTATGCTGGAATAAATCAGTGAAGTACTCCTCCAAATGCTTGTCTGTATCAGTGAGCAGTTATCCATTCAAATACACTAAAGGTCCCTCATAGCTTCGCCATCAGGAGGGTACATCTTCAAGATAAACGCGGGAGTCATGTTGAGGAACTGCACCCTATTCATGTATATCCGCTCTCTCCTTTTTTTAAAATGGTGCTGGAGAATAGCACCAGTGACAACACCATTGGCAAACCTGTGTGCTATTATATTTTGCTTTCAGGGGTCTCTACTAACCTCCTGTCCGCTTAGGTTTTGCTCCAGCTCTGAGCTGTAAGAGATTGAGAGGTATTTAGTCACATTTTCCTCCGGTTTTCTGAGTAAAATAAGTATGTGATAAAGTACTTGAATTCAGGGCCGCCATCAGGGCATTACGGCCCATGCTGTAGTAAGGGGCCCGGGCGGGGGCGGCCCACCGGGGCCCCGACAGCGCCCTTTGTATCCGCTCCGGTATCGGACTCCAGGAGTCCGAATCCGAGCTGTGTACTGGCCAGCCACTTCCTGGCTGGTTGGGCGAGCCAAGCAGAGTGCATGTGCCTCCATAGCACGTTGCTTGGCTCCAACCTCCAGTCACATGTGCGACAGAGACGGAGAAGATGTGGAGAAGAAGATGGAGAAGCCGAAGGAAAAGAAGATGCAGAAGGAGAAGACCGATGGAGCAGTGAGCCAAAGCCCAGGCGGACCCTGGGCCCAGCCAGACCCCGGGCCCAGGCAGACCCAGGCCCAGTCAGAACCCAGGGTCCAGCCAGACCCAGGCAGACCCAGACCCCAGGGCCCAGCCAGACCCCAGGCCCAGCCAATCCCAAGGGCCCAGCCAGAACCCTGGTCCCAGGCAGACCCCAGGGCCCAGGCAGACCGAGGCCCAGTCAGAACCCAGGCCCAGCCAGACCCCAGGCCCAGCCAAACCCAAGGGCCCAGCCAGGCCCAAGCAGACCCCTGGGCCCAGCCAGACCCCAGGGCCCAGCCAGACCCCAGGGCCAAGCCAGACCCCTGGGCCCAGCCAAACCCCAGGCCCAGCCAGACCCCAGGCCCAGCCAGACCCAGCCAGACTCCTGGGCCCAGACAAACCCCAGGGCCCAGCCAGACCCCAGGCCCAGCCAGACCCCTGGGCCCAGCCAAACCCCAGACCCTAGCCAGACCCAGGCCCAGCCAAACCCCAGGGCACAGCCAGACCCCTGGGCCCAGCCAGTGCCCAGCCAGACCCAGGCCCAGCCAGACCCCAGGCCCCAGGCAAGCCCAAAGGCCATCATACACATGCATATTACTATGAGTTTTATTGCTGTGGAGCTCTGTGATACAGTAATGTGCGGTGTGTATGAGCACGAGTTTTATTGCTGTGGAGCTCTGTGATACTGTCACGATCCCTCTATACACATGACGCAAGTCCCTTTAGACAGTCCCTTTCTACCCCTTCGATCCTTAAAGTGGTCAGTAAACTGACTACCGCTTAGGGACACAAACACACATATATGTACAGGTATGCACAAGACAGGATTACTAGACACTGTTATCAAACGAGTGGGAAATGTTTTACCAATGAGTGGGAAATGTTTTACCAACACACAGGACAGGGCCAATACGGTATACAAGGGAAATAGGCCAGACGGTATACAAGGATGTATTCTAACACAAGCCCAAATCAATCAGTGTTAGAGTGGTCAGGAATAGCCAAAATGGCACACAATGGGTATCTATCTGTCACGGGACTGGCCTAGCATGTGTGTAGAAGTGTGGGTGTGAGCCCAAGATGCAGTAGTATTAGCAGAAGGCAGGATACAAGATAACAGGGTTTAGTTGTAAATACAAATAAACAGACAACAGACTAGGAATACAAACAATGGATACATATAACATAGAAATCAGGCGGAGGTACAATGGGAGCAGGCAAAAGAGTGGTCAGGATATGCAAGGGTCTGGTACACAGGTAGCAGTATATAACAGAGGGGTACAGGGGGGACAAGGAGGATACCAGTACCAGCGAAGGGTGAACAGGAATGTCTGTAGATCAGGAGGAGTTCCAGGCAAGGATCTATGGGAGGCAGGTCTGCACTTGCTAGGCTAGGAAACTTCAATGAGGAAGCGTGGGATAAGGGCGTAGCTTCCTCTTAAACAGGATTATTCAGGCTGGATAAGGTGCAGGTGATGAGTCAGGTTCTGAATGCAAATCAAATCAAAGTCCAGAACTGAGCATAGGAAAAACAAAGTCCTGGAATCTGCATAGGTCATGCAGAACATTGCAAAAAAGGTAAACAAAGGGGGCGCCAGAGGGTCTGGGGGTTCGGACCGTGAGACTATCATATAAGCCAAAATCAGAGTTAGAGTGGTCAAGGAATAGCCAAGGACTGGTACATGGAGGTGGTTCTCATACAAGCCAAGTAATGACGGAGACTGAAAAAACAAACAAGTAGTGAATCGCCAGGAGATGCTCAGCACTGAGGGAAGCAAACTCCACGACAGCACGATGAGCCGGATCGCACTGTCTGTATTTAAACCCAGCGGGCGCACGTCATCATGCCGCGACCCGCCTCCTGGCCAGCCCTGCAAGCTCCGGAAGCCAGCACAACTCCTGGCACCCAGCTTGTCGATGGTGCCGTTGGGTGCCAGGGCCCCCTCTGAGCCCCAGACATGACAGATACGCTCATGCACACTGCACATTACTGTGAGTTTTATTGCTGTGTGTTATGTCCTTTTTTTGTTTTGGAAGGGGGCGAAAAGCAGTTAAAGGTTGGCGCCCATTCAACCACTCCAGTATGCGCTGCAAGTGTGCCGCGCCATAATAATGCCAAAAGTGTGGTACTGACGCCCCACCAGTGCCTTTAGGTGTGGGGAGTAGTGCATAGCGATTCTAGTTTTTTTCGAGTCCCATATGTATCTAGTGAGCGTGCGTGTTAGTTGTGCGAAAAAAATGCGTGGTAGGAGTATTGGAATGGTCTGAAAAAGATATGGTAAAATCCTTTTCAAATAAATAAATAAATAAATATAGAAGGCGCGGCAGTATGTTCATTTTAATTACTCCGGCGCGGCCAAACCACGATATATGAGGGTATGACCACGTTAAGAGGTCATTAGTCAGGTTCGCCAGGAGCGGTCGGTAGTTAGCTGCGTACAGTGTCGCGCAGTCTGGTGTTAGCATAATGCCTAAGTATTTCAGTCCCGTAGAGCACCAGCAGAAGGGAAAGGCCGTCACCAGAGACTCCTTCATGTCCGGGGGAACATGGAGGGGCAGGATTTCAGACTTGTCAATGTTAATCTTTAAGTTGCTTAAGGCACCATATTGGGCAAAGAGGTGTAGTAGTTTCGGAAGGGAGATCCTCGGCTGGTGGAGAAAAAACAACATATCATCAGCATATGCCGCCACCCGGTGCTCTCTGTTCCCAACCTCCACGTCGTGCTGGTCAATGTCCGAACGGACTGCCTGCAAAAATGGTTTCAGTGTCAATGCAAACAGGAGTGGAGACAAGGGGCAGCCCTGTCTTCTGCCGTTTGTGATCGGGAAGGGGGCCGATAATGCGCCATTAATGTTGATCCTGGCCATGGGGTTAGTGTAGAGGGCATTGATCCAGGTCAGCATGTTCGTGCCCACACCCATGAAACGCAAAGTGCGTGAGAGGAACAGCCAGCTGCCCCGGTCAAACACCTTATCTGCATCTGTGGACAGCAGTAAGGTCGGTTCACGGTCCCCAGTGGTGGCTGCGTGAATGAGGTCTATCGCTCGTACCGTGTTCGCCCTGCCCTCCCTCCCGGGTATAAAGCCCGTCTGGTCTGAATGGACCAGCGTTGGGACGTGTGCTTTCAAGCGGTTGGCCAATACTTTCGCAAACAGCTTGAGGTCCTGGTTAAGGTGGGAAATCGGCCTATAGCTGCTGCAGAGCTCGGGGTTTTTCCCGGTTCCGGATAAGTGTGATGTTAGCTGTCAACGCCGATGCCTGCAAGTGCGTGCCTTCCGTGAGTGAATTAAAGGCCCGCAGCCAGTGTTGTGCCAAGAGTCCACGCAGGGATTTATAATACTGGAGGGAGAGTCCATCAGGGCCGGGAGACTTGCCCGAGGGTGTTAATTTAATTGCCTCCTCTAGTTCCTCTCCAGTTATGGGTCTGTCTAGGGATTGGCGTGCGTTGCTCGACAAGGTGATGCGGAGATGTTGCCGAAGGTAAGCCTCAATGGTGTCCGCGTTCTGCGTGACCGTTTGTTTGGGAAGGTTGTACGTGTCTTGAAGTGTTTGTGAAAGAGTGTCATGATGTCCTGCGGGAGAGAAGATGGGGCCTGTGCACCGGCGCGTATCTTAGATATATAGGAGGCATTCCGTTGCCTACGAAGGGAGTGGGCCAGGAGCCTACCGCATTTATTGCCGTCTTCAAAGTAGAGTTGTTTAGTCCTACGTATCTTTTGAAAGGCACTAATGTTAAGGAGTGTGTGTAGCTCTGCTTTAAGCTTCATTAGTTCTGTGTATGTCGCGTCCAGAAGGTGGGCTTTATGGGTCTGTTCCAATGTAGTGATGCGTGCGTGTAGTTCCTCAAACTGATTTGTTCGTGCCCGCTTAAGTCTCGCCCCTTGTGTTATCAGGTAGCCCCTCGCCACTGCCTTGTGCGCTTCCCAGACCAACGGGGAGGGAGTGTCCGGGCGTACATTATCCTCAAAGTAGTGCTCTAGTGTGTCTGTCAGGCCTTTTAGTACCTCAGCGTCCGCTAGGAGGGTTTCATTAAGACGCCAATGTAAGGATTTGGATCTGTATAGGGCCGTCGCCAACGTCACTATGACCGCGAGTGATCTGTCCAAGTCGTGGTGCCAATGGTCGAGTTGCGTATTAGGTGTGCATGTTGAAATGGGATAAATATATAGTCTAGTCGGGTGTAGCGTCTGTGGAGCGCGCTATAATAGGTGTAATCCCTACCTGTCGGGTGTTGGGCTCTCCAGCTGTCCACCAGCCTGTGCTCATGCAAGAGGAGTCTAGTCTGGCGGAGCACTGACTGGGCCAGCCTTGAGGTCCCCCTGGATGTGTCCATCTTAGGATCCAAGACCATATTAATGTCCCAACCCACAATAAGGATCCCCTCCGCAAAGGCCCCTACCACTCGGAGGATTTCCCTAAACGCTCTGTGTTGACGTTTGTTAGGCAGGTATACCGAAGCAAAAGTGTACAGTTGATCGCCTATGGTCCCTTTCACTAAGGTATAACGACCGTCTGTGTCGCATTTAGAATCCCTGAGGGTGAATGGAAATGACCTGGCCAGTAAGATGGCTGTGCCACGCATCTTGCCTAGCGTGTAGTTGCTATAGAACCCTGTGGGGTAGTCACGGTTGCGGAGCGATGGTGCTCGGGGCCCTGTGAGGTGTGTTTCTTGTAAGAGTGCAACGGATACCTTCTGAGTGCGGAATTCCCGTAATGCGATGTGGCGTTTTGCCGGAACGTTCAAACCTCCCACGTTCAAGGATAGTACCCTCAGAGAATCAGGAACATACGTCATGACACACAGCAGGCAAAATACCCGGGGTCTTACGTGAGGGGTGCGAAAGTGGTGTAAAACCACCGAACCTGCGTGAATTGACTAAGAAAAATAAACGTAGATGAATATGCAATACAATTACAATGAAGCTCGTAAGAAAAAATAACCGCTAGACAGAGTAATCGTAACTAGTGTGACGAATTTCGGTCGAACCGCCCCTATTGGAGCAAGTCGGACCCTGTCACACAAAAAGTGCCCACTACCAGGCGCGTTACTACTCGGTAGGGAAATGTGACCGACCGTCAAGCAATAGGAAGTAAACGATTTAACGAGTGAGAAAAATAAATGGGTGTGCGCGCCCACCCCATGGCGAGGCCGTTAAGGCCTAGTATGAGAGACAAACAAACAGACCCAGTCTCGGTGTGGTATTCTGCCAGGACCACCGATAGAAGTTTGTGTCAACCTTTGGAGAGGTATGCGTCGTCCCGTAGGTCAGCCAGTCAGGCTCTAGGAAGCAAACATCGGTGTGGGGGGAACAATGTAAAATGTGTTAAAGTTCCTGGGAGCTGGATGGGGTGTTTCCCCGCGTGGAGGGCCGAGAGCCTCGTGGGCGCCCCCTTCGAGCTGGGCACTGTGGCGGAAGTTGTTCAGTGGTGTAAACAGCCATCGGGTCCGGCCACGATATCTGTGCATCGTCTGGCAATCGTAGCGTGCGAAGGATTCCATCCAGGTCTTCCCCCGACCTAACGGTCACCGGGCCTTGCTGCGTTCTGATCTGCAGGCCAAAAGGGTGTAGCCATCTGTACTGTAGCCCTTCTTGTTGTAGAGCCAGCATGAGGGGCCGCAATGCTCGTCTTGATTGTAGGGTGATCTGGGAGACATCATTAAACAGGGAGATCGGGGCACCATCCAGCACCAGTCTCGGGGTGTCCCTTGCTAGTCTCATAATGTCCTCTTTTAAACTGAAGTGTAGGAGATAGCAGATTACGTCCCTTGGAGGTGCTTCCGGGGGTCCCCTGGGCCTGAGAGCTCTGTGAAAACGTTTGATATCTATTAGGGTGTCTGGCGGGCGTCCAAGTACCTTGTTGAATAAACGCAGTAATGCATGATGTAAGTCCTCCGCCGTTTTCTCACCCTCAGGGAGACCCCTTACTCTAATATTCTGCCTGCGGCCTCTGTTTTCAAGGTCTTCTATGTGGCGGGGAGGGAGGTGAGAAGGTGATGGTGCTGAGCAATGTGACCTGTGGTGGCTTCCACCTGGTCTGATCTCTCTTTCTGCCCCTTCTCTACCTGTTCCACGCGGTGCTGTAGGCCTCCTAGGTCTCCCCTGAGCCGTTCTATGTCCGCCGCCAGGGACTGGCGGAGTGATGTTGTGGCCACCGTCAGGTCATCTTTCGTGGGCAGTGAGCATAGGAGCTGGCGTATGTCCTCCGGTGCGTCCCACGTGCCGGTGGACGAGGATGCAGGCGATGGCGGGCCGCATGTGGGGGTCGGCGCCATTTTGTTTGGCGGTTGGGCTCCGTCCTTCTCGTGCTGCGGGGCAAAGTATGTGAATCTACTGCCCTATTGACACAGCCCATCCAGCTTCAGGTGTTTACATTTTAACTGCCTGAATGCAATCAGTCCGCCCTATATAACCACTAACACTGGCTCCATTTGAGCCTTGGCTCTTGTGACCTCCCCAAGTGGCATCCTAAGTGGACGTTCAGAGTTGATTCCTGGAGTTGCGGGACTAGAGGAAGGAACTGTAAGGCCCACTTTTTACTCCGGGTAAACACACGTCTATATCATGCTTTCTCTCACGCTTCTACTCTTTACTTCTACCTTTCTCCTTAAATGGAACTCCTGCCCCTCTACCACTGACCCCTACACTATCTGCATCTGTCCCTCCCTCCTCTCGTCCCACATGACGGCCTCGCATGAGCTCCTCTGTTTCCTCAGAACTTGGTCTCCCTCTAACTCTCGTGCTGCCAATCACTCCCACTCCCACAAATCCCATTCCCACCTTCTCTTTCTCACCCTCCTGCTGTTACTCTATGCAGGTGACATATCCCCTAACCCTGGCCCCACAACACATCTGTGGCAGATTAGACCTGTATTTCTATCTATATAAGGGTCTGCCTGTATATATGTGTCTATCTGCCGGTTCATACATGTCTCCTCTCCTCCATATAGAGTTATATTCATATTTGTGTCTGACCATTTGGTAAATGTATCCCTGGGTTCACAGCTGAAATGTAATCAAAATGTTTAGCTTTCTCCCTTGGGGGGAGGATATAACACGTAGCTGTAAAAAGGGAATTTCTTTGTACACTAACATAGAAAATCACACCTTGGCAGCCAGGTCGGCCCCAAGAGAGTTGGACCCAATCTTCAAAGACCGGAAGCACATCCTTGATCTCTAAGGTTGGTCTGGAGGGAAGAGGGACGCCTTTAGGCAATTAAAGATTAACGACGAAGTGCACTGAGCATGCTCCGGAGATGGGCATTCTGGGAATTGTAGGCAAAGGCTCTGCCAGCTAGGAGGCTGGACTTAGAAAAAGGCAGCACTATATATATTCTGAATCAAGCATGGCTCAGAGCTGATCACTTGGGGCACCTTCTAAAGAGGACTGATCGGTCCATGTTCCTACTTTCTACCTTCAGGCCCCAGGAGGCACCGATGCCAGTTACTGATTATTCCGTCGTAAGTAAGGCTCTGTGATTAACACCTTTTTCTTTATATTTTGCTGTAATTTTGTATAAGTAATTGATTTATTCTAGTTATAAGTTTTTATGTAACCAAGCACTGTGATTTTTCTATCATAAATAAACCAAAAAAGTATTTAAGTTTTGACTCTGGCTGATGAAATTCACGCTAACTAAGAGATTGGGAGTATTGCTATTTGCCTTAAGCTCGGTTATATATAAGAAATTGCGTGTTGCGGTCGTCAGGAAACGGCAGGGAATTGTGGGATCCGTAGTCACTGTCGAGTCTAGGATAGTGCGGAGGCTAAGCCCTGCGTCTCCTGTTGCGACGCGCGTAGTGTCCGTGAGGACTGGTGGCAGCGTTACTAATAGAATAAGAAAGTGAGTTCCAGGATTGTGAGAGACGTAGTGAGTACGCGCGTCAGGAGAAGACTTGTGCTGCGTTGCAATCCTGGGATCAGTATATCGCACCCTACGTGCCTGCTGTGAGAGGTAGTGCGGCCTGGACGGGTAGAGAAGTGCGCGTAATTATCTGGGTCTAGGATAGACAGTGCGCGGCTTAACCCGGCGTCTTTGCGCAGCAGCGCGCGTAGTTGGGTCGTGACAACATCCAATACTCCCCTCTCATCCTATCTCCATCGCACATAAATCACCTCCCTGCAAGCCCAGCAACCTCATTCCCATAATCCCTCAGCGCCTGCCTCTTTCTCCTGCGCCCTCTGGAACGCTCGCTCTGTGTGCAACAAACTCACAGCAATCCATGACCTCTTCCCTTCAAACTCCTTCAACCTCCTAGCTTTAACTGAAACCTGGCTAACTCCCTCTGACACGGCCTCCGTTGCTGCTCTCTCACATGGCGGTCTACACTTGAGCCATACCCCCAGACCGGGTGAGAGAAATGGTAGCGGGGTCGGAATCCTGCTCTCTCCCACCTGCACCTACCAGCATCTCCCTCCACCCCCATCCCTCTCCTTCGAGACACACTGCATCTGCCTGTTCTCTCCTCTGGCTCTCAGGGTGGCAGTCATCTACCGCCCACCGGGACCAACCTCCCAGTTCTTTGACCACTTTGCTACCTGGCTTTCTCACTTCCTGTCTTCTAATCTTCCATGCCTAATTCTCGGGGACTTCAACATTCCCATTGACGATCCTTCCGCCCCTGCTGCCTCCAAACTTCTTTCACTCACGTCCTCCCTTGGACTCACACAATCCTCCCTCCTCCCTACCCACCGCGATGGTCACGCTATTGACCTTGTCTTTTCCAACCTCTGCTCCATTTCTGAGTTCAAATGTCGCCCTTTCCCCATCTCTGACCACCACCTTCTCTCTTTCAACCTATCTGGACTTCCTAAACACCCTGCTCCCCCACCCCGCACACACACTCGCAGAAATCTACATGCTGTGGACCCCCATCAATTCTCCAACCTACTTCACCACCTCCCTCATACCTTATCCTTCACCTGCCCTTATGCTGCCACTAATCACTACAACACTACGCTTATCTCTGCTCTAGACACTCTTGCTCCTCTTTGACTCTGTAAGGCCCCACGCTGCCAGCTTCAGCCCTGGCACACCCTCCAGACTCGCTACCTGCAAAGATGCTCCCACACCGCAGAGCGTGCCTGGAGGAAATCCCGCTCTGAAGCTGATTTTGTTCACTTCAAGTTTATTCTCCGGTCATACACCTCTGCCCTCCACTTGGCCAAACAATCCTTCTTCTCATCTCTTATATCTACGCTGTCCTCCAACCCTAAACAGCTCTGGTCCACCTTCAACACCCTCCTCTACCCACCTGCACCTCCCCCCACAGCTGCCTTCAGCGCTCAAGACCTGGCAGACTACTTCGTCAGTAAAACTTTAACTATCAGAAGCAACATCCCAACACAAGATAGTTATCTGCCACCTCCACTCCCACAGGTCCCCTCTGCCACCCTCTGCCGCTTCCTCCCAGCCACTGAGGAGGAAGTCAATTCCTTATTGTCCTCCTCACATCTCACCACGTGCCCACTCGACCCCATTCCCTCACATCTAATTCCTCCCCTCTCCTCCTCCCTCACCCCTGCTCTCACACACATCTTCAACCTATCTCTCTCCATTGGCTCCTTTCCATCTGCCTTCAAACACGCGCTAGTTACCCCTTTACTAAAGAAACCATCCCTAGATCCCAACTCTCCATCCAACTACCACCCTGTATCCCTGCTTCCCTTCACATCAAAGCTCTTAGAAAAACTAGTCTTCAATCGCCTCTCCCTCTTCCTGTCCTCCAATTCCCTACTAGACCCCCTGCAATCTGGCTTCCGTCCCCTACACTCAACTGAAACTGCCCTCACCAAAGTCACCAACGACCTCCTAACTGCTAAAAAACACGGCCACTATTCTATTCTCATCCTGCTTGACCTCTCGGCTGCTTTTGACACTGTTGTCCACCCCCTCCTTCTACAGACCCTCAACTCTCTGGGTCTCGGTGACACTGCACTTGCTTGGGTTGACTCCTATTTATCCAACAGGTCCTTCTGTGTGTCCTTTGCTGGTAACTCCTCCTCCTCATTGCCTCTATCTGTTGGTGTACCTCAAGGCTCTGTCCTTGGTCCTCTGCTCTTTTCCATCTACACCTCCTCCCTGGGCAAAATCATCAACAGCTTTGGCTTTAATTACCACCTCTACGCTGATGACACTCAGATCTACCTCTCTACCCCTGATATCTCTCCCCCTGTCCTTTCAAAAGTCAGTGACTGTTTATCTGGCATCTCCTCCTGGATGGCCTCCCACCACCTAAAGATCAACATGTCAAAGACTGAACTCCTACTTATTCCTTCTTCCAATGCCTCCCCACCTCCTGACTTCTCTATCACGCTGGAGGGTATCACCATCTCCCCATCAAACCAAGTTCGCTGCCTTGGAGTTACACTTGACTCTGCTCTTTCCTTCATCCCCCACATCAAGTCTCTTTCCTCCTCCTGCCGATACCAACTGCGTAATATTTCCAGAATTCGGCCATTTCTTACCGCTGTCACCACAAAACAACTCATACACGCCCTGGTAATCTCCAGACTCGACTATTGCAATAATCTCTTATCTGGCCTCCCTCTGTCCCGCCTCTCCCCCCTACAATCCATCCTGAACGCCTCCGCCAGGCTAATTCACCTCACCCGCCGCTCTGTCTCTGCCGCTCCCCTCTGCGAGTCCCTTCACTGGCTCCCCATCCACTGCAGAATTAAGTTCAAAATCCTTATCCTTACCTACAAAACCCTCACTAACTCAGCTCCCCACTACCTGTCCTCACTAATCACCAAATACACCCCAGCCCGCTCCCTAAGGTCAAACAGTGACCTGCGCCTAGCTTCTCTCCGCATCACCTCTTCCCATGATAGACTGCAGGAATTCTCACGTGCAGCCCCCACTCTCTGGAACGCTCTCCCTCGTACTGTCAGACTTTCCCCTAACTTCTCTTCCTTCAAACGCTCCCTGAAAACATTCCTATTTAGGGAAGCCTACCACCCAACTCAATGACGCAACCATCAGTCACTCTCACCTTACAGTCCTCTCCTCCTGTTTCCAACCCCAACCCTCCCAGATTGTGAGTTCCTACGGGAATAGGACCCTCATCTCCTCCTGTACTGTTTGTCAAATGTTGTTCAATGTATTGTAACCCTGTCTATACTGTGCTTATTGTACAGCGCTGTGGAATATGCTGGCGCTTTATAAATAAAGAATAATAATAATAATAATAATAATTACTGGCAGATCCCGGGTGCCGGCGAGTCCGGGTGAGCTGCCGCTGTTCCAGGGGTCTGGGGGGTCTTTTTGCCCTTGACCATGGCGATCTGCGCTGGGACTGTGCTTTGTTTTCGCCAGGGGTGAAACGGAGCTCACTCAGTGTGCGGCCATGTCAGTCGGCGGTCAGGCCACGCCCCTAAATACCATTTTCTGAGCAAAAAACGCTTACATGAATTTTGCTCAACTTGATTTTTGCTACAAGATGTAAATAGGCCCATTTATTTTTTCTCGCAATACATGCAATTGCATAAAAGAAAGAAGCCGCAGCATGTGTTTCTATAAGGTGTTTTTTTTTGTAATGCACAATTACTCTAGTTTCAGCTGATGTTAATGGTAGTGCTGCTTTAATGGTACTGGAGCATATACAAATTGCCATTATGAATAGGTAATTAATGAAATATAAGACGGAAGAGCTGGTAAATTATATAAATTATGTGTGATTAGTAATTCAGTATGGAACCACCACACTCAAAAGGGCAATCTGTAAAATGCTGAATGTAAAATTGGAGTCTATTTCATTGCTGGCACTTGTTAAAAGTTATTATTGTAACAGGAAAAAGATATTGGGAATGTATGTGCTATTAGATATGAAATATGTATTCATTGCGATAGCTGGATTTATAACAATGACCTAAAATGATACAATTCATTGCTTTGATTTTCATTTGTTTTTGACAATTTAAGGCAATCAGTTTGAACAGCAGTGTCATACTATTAATTATTATTCAAATTATCACGCCTTGTTGCTCGTCACACAGAATCTCAGTTTATTGCCAACAAGTGATAAACTATCTGTCATGAGCGATGCGCTCTGACCCCTTTCTGCGCTGCACATGCATGCTTCTTGTTCAATATTTTTTCTTCAGCCTATGTCATATGCAGGTTCCTGGAAACCCTCTATGGATGCCCTGCTAGTGTAAAAGAGCCTCTGGTGTACTCCATCCCACCTAATGAGGCCTCCTCAAAAAGAAGCTAAGCCCTCTCCTCAGGGCTTCAACTTTAAAGTCTAGCTGTGCATCAAACCAGACTTGCCTCCTGAAGGTCCCTATTCCTCAGCCTCTAAATACATCCTGTGATCCTGACAAGCTTATCCTCCAGTGATTGTGACAAACCTACAAAGAATCCTATCTGCAATCTCACAAAGTTCCTACCCTGGCTACCTATCAAGAACCGTGTCAACCCTCAAGTCTTCCCTATTGATTGCCTGTGTATGATCTCTGCTTTGAACTCTTACATAAGCATATTGCCTGCCACCTGCCAAGATCCCTGCTCTGGACTCTGAGCACAATTATTGCCTGCTCCCTGCCTGGAACCCCTGCCTGGAACCCCTGCCACAGACTTACCAATTTGACTTTAGTTTTTCTGTTTCTTCTTTCTGTGTCATCCCTTTTCATGCCCTGTCAGTTTTACTTGTGTCTTATTACTTCGGTCTTGCCCCGCCTTTATCATTAGTTCTGTGTTTAGCCAGTATCCTTGTGTGCTCCTTATTCCTGCTTTATTTAGGTTCTAGTTGTATTTCACTGTTTTCCCTATTGCTACTCTCAGTTCGCTTCTCTGTTGCTTCAGTTAACCCTTTTCCTGTGTGTCTCCCCCTTTTTTTTTTATTATTGTTGTGCTGTGTTCTTTGCTCTAGGCTTCATTCCTGTCCCGCCTAACCTCCTCCAATATATATTCAGTTTACTCACTAGTCTGTTTTTGCTTTACCCCTTTCCAAATAATAAACCTGCTGTTCCCTGCAATATGCCTGACTTCATAACTATCACTGCATCTTGGACTCGCACCAGCAAAATATGCACACGCCCCGTGACAATATCATTTCAAACTCTTCTTTTCTACAATAGACAGAGTAGTATAGCGCAGGAGAGCGAATGTTGTCATTATGCACATTGCTGGAAAAAGAAGAGTTAACATCCATCAGGGATCATTATGGAAGACTCAACATCACATACTCTCTGGAAATACCACTTACCCTGCAGAGACCAATTTCTTTTTCCATCACCTGTGGCCTGCCAGCGGTAGCATGTTTAGCAGTCAACAGCTACTGAGGCTTCATATCAGATGTGTTTGTAACAAAGCAGCAAGACACTGTAACGTTAATGACTGCCATGGAGCACAGGAGTGTGAACAAAGCCGCGCAAAGCAACATATACATGGCCTTGTGCCTTTTTCCTCTGTGTATGACTGGGAGAGCCCTGCATATTATATAATTTCTTTATTGATTTCTAAATGAGTCTATCTACATGCAGATATATAGTATATGGAATGATAACTAATAAACAGATGTAGATAAATATATTGTATATATATTGTATTGTTATACATTGTATAACTCATTCTGCTGCTTTGTGCTACAAGGTAACTACATGACCCATCATTGTGACATGTTAAAAGAGCTAAACTGGCAGTCACTGGAATCTAGATGCACTCTTCACCTTTCCATCCTGGTGCCACATTGCATTCTCGTTAGCGCTCACCTGAGTGAGCGTTAACGTTAGCCCTGGTGGGTTTGAAAAGCCCGTTAGCAATTGGAATCTTGCGCTTTTCAGCACGAGGTTACTCTACTTTGCGTTCCCTATGCTTATCATGGGGAGTGCAAAGTGTTAATTAGCATTAGTAGTGCAATGTACTAACGCTAATTACCATCCGGCTGCGGTTAACCCGACAGTTAGCACCAGGTCCTGGCTGTGGTTAACGGATCCCGCTGCTGCAGAATCTGTCAGCGCCAGCCAGAAATCACCCCAAGTGTATCAGATACTCCCCTTCCATCCTGCGGCTCCAACCGCCTCCTCTGGCCACTGGGAGCAGGGAGAGACTGTGGGAAAAAGTCCCCCCAGTCTCCCTCTGCAGAGAGATCACTACGCCGACCTGCTGGATCTCGCAAGGCGAGATCTGGCAGATCATGTGACCGGCAGCGTCTGCTTCAATGGAGTCCTATGGACTCCGTGGAGGAGATACTTGTGGTGGCGCTTAGCACTGCCGCATGCATCCGGAGGCTTAGCGCAGGCTTACGATGCAGGCAGCTGGTCTAGCACCTGCATCATAATATCAGGCTAAAATGAGGACGCAAAGGAGAAACCTGTAGGTGCAGGTTTTTCTCCCCGTTTTAGCGCGATGAATGTAATGTGGCCCCTGGTATTTTAGAGCTTTTCTGGGAAGTTTTCACCGTACCTGAGTAGGCTGCTTGCCCCAGCAGTTCCCTCATCCTATAACCTCCGATCCAGGACCAGCACCTTACTTGCAATACCACAATACAAAAAGAAAGTGGCTCAATCCTCATTTTCCTACAGAGCACCGCAGTTATGGAATAACCTCCCAGACGCCATCAAATCTTCCCCCAGTCTTAAGTCACTCAATTAACATACCTCAATACAGAATGCACCTGTAAACATGTAACATAGTGACTATTTCCTACATATTTATTTTCTGTGTTAATCTGTATATTTCTGTTGTTTTCTAATAGCTTGCATTTTATTACTTTCTATTTCTGTAATGACTGTAACATTTCAATGTTTCTTGAACCCAGGACATACTTGAAAACAAGAGAAATCTCAATGTATCCTCCCTGGTAAAATACTTTATCAACCAATATTTAGTTATTTATTGATAGACATGTTTCTCCATAGAGTCCCAATTTTAGCAAGATATTAGGGGGCAGCTGCTAATCCAGTAGCCTGCCCCATAATGCAGCACTAAGCCTCAGGATGCTCGAGGCAGCGCTAGGCGCTGCTGAGAGCACCCTCTCCATAGGACTCCACTGAGGCTTCGACTGCCAGTCACATGACCTGCAGAATCTCACCTCGCGCGAGATCCAGCAGGTCGGTGGAGTGATTCGCATAGGAAGATTGGGGACTTTTCCCCCCAGTCTCCCTCTGCTCCCGGTGGCCAGAAGAGATGCATCGAGCCATGGTTCTCTACGCGGGATGAGAAGTGAGTATGTATTGTTGTTTTTTTCCAGCTGGTGCTGACTGATTTTGCAGAAGTGGTATCAGCTAGCACCAGCTCCTATGCTCCCCTTTCTGGCCAGTCCCGTGAGAGAGGTCACCCCCTTGAGGGCAGTCCTGTTGCCAACTCTCCCCAGTATAGGTTGTCTTAAATATTTGACATTTGGTAAGCACCTGATTATGGTAAGATACACTGTCTGGCCACTTTAATAGTACATCGATTAGTTGGCCGATTATTTTTTTCTACCGATTAGTCGACTCGGATTGAAAAAATAAGTTAAAAAATTACTTAAAGCGAAGAATTTGTAACAATCAATCCCTCCTTTTTTTCTTATGCAATTCGTGTAGTGCATGTTTCGTTGATACATATATACATAAATTACATATCTCACGTAACGCAAAGCACACAAGCACCTGGTCAGAATAATGGATTGATGCTGCGTGCGCGGATCAAGCCCATGTTTGCTTTCTCCCCAAATGAATGCTCCTGCGAGCGCCTGTTTAGAAATCAGCATGCAAAAGCAGGGTGAGAAAGGAAGGGGGCACTCCACACAGCGTAACCAACTTAATAAGCTAAAGTGCTCAGGGTGCGTAGAGTGTCCGTTTAAAATAATTTCATGAACAAACTGAGTGAGGGACTCGACCCGAATGTCAGAGGGAGTGAGTTTGGGCAAGAGACCAGACCTGAGTGTGAGAGGGAGTTTAGGTAATCGGACAGGACCAAAAGGGAGGGATGGCAGCTCTGTACCATAGAGATGGATGCAGGGAGGATGGGGTGGTGGCACAGGACTCCACTTCCTAGCAAGGATAAACACCGCTGGTTCAGTTCTTCCACCCAGTGGGAGTACTCCAGGGTCTGTGGTATAGTTCTCCTACTGTTTAAAAACTAAATAAAAAGAATGATATCAAATCCTCTTGCGAGGACAAACGATTCCCTTATGCTTAGAATTAAATATCAACTTTTATTGTACACGATTAAAATAATCCCCTTAAATTAAATAAAGATTGTTGTCCATTATTGACATAAATATCGGTTATTTCTCAATTAGTGTAGCGCCAGAAACTGGTATACGGATTCAAACACAATACATGTCCTTCAATTGTTCCCCTTCTCTTTCTCCTCCCCTGCAGGTGATAGTATGGACTTGATGTCACTGCAAGAGAAAAGAGGGGGAAACCCAAAATTGCGCAGTATGTCAGTCCAGTGATGTATAATCAAAGTATATTATGGGACTCACTCTCATAATATACTTTGATTATACATCACTGGACTGACATACTGCGCAATTTTGGGTCTCCCCCTCTTTTCTCTTGCATTGACATCAAGTCCATACTATCACCTGCAGGGGAGGAGAAAGAGAAGGGGAACAATTGAAGGACATGTATTGTGTTTGAATTCGTATACCAGTTTCTGGCGCTACTCTGTTTTCTTTGGTATTGTGTTATTTTGGGTCATTAGAGGAACCCCCATGTACATTGTTGACACATGTACATGTTGAATTTAGACACATATCTTGGGGCACTTCACCTTGTTTCCTCAATTTCTCAATTAGTGCTTGATAATGGATTGTATCAGTCATTTGGTACAGCTAATTGATTGGTATGGATTAAGGTTTAGTAAAATGGTGCGTCCACCAGTTTACAAATAATCCCAACATCGATTAGTCACATGGGTGGCAATATACTCAAAATTTGTTAAGGAGATGTGTTCACCAACCTTATATTCTGAGTTGGCTTATATATTGGTCAATCACCACTGTGACTATACTTGTACTTCTATATAGATAACTCACATCACATTAATTGATCTTGCATTAGGTTCCACTAATTCCTACACATATTGCAGAGTCATATATATTCGGAACACGTTTGTCACGGTGGCTCAGGGGATGGGGCGCCTGGCAGCAGCTTCCTCGCTGCTCGCTGGCCAGGCGCCGAATGTAAGCGCTTCCGGGCCCGCTCACGTGGGACGCCGAGGGGCGGGGCCTGGCGCTGTGACGCGGACCCGCCGGGTTTAAAACCCAGTCTCTCCCATACGCCGGTGCCCTGACGTGGTATTCACCTCCCGCAGAGCTCTTGTGATTTTGGCTATCTCCTGTGTATGATCCTTGGCATTGGCAAACGAATCCTCTTGTGTATAACCCTTGGCATTGGCAAACGAACCCTCTTGTGTATAACCCTTGGCATTGGCAAACGAACCCTCCTGTGTATGACCCTTGGCATTGGCAAACGAACCCTCCTGTGTATGACCCTTGGCATTGGCAAACGAACCCTCCTGTGTATGACTCCTGGTATTGGCATTTACTCTGCTCTAGGTTCTGCCCTTAACGTTGGTACTGAGGTCAGTCTATGTGGCATCCTAAGCACGCATCAGATTACCTCTGCTATTACTAAAGTCCTAGGGAGGACTTGTGATCTGTTCTGTACCCCTGTCTGGTATTTCCCTTTCTTTATCTGTTACCTGCTTCATTGTCTACATAGCTTTGCCGACCATTCAAGGATCGGAAGAGTAGAAAGGGAGCTACAGAAAGAGATACATATCTTGGTAGTCAGAAGGATTCGTGACGATACTCTATTACATACCTCTGTCTGGTGTTACCCCTTGTCTATCTATTGTCTCTTAATTGTCTAGTTTGTTAATTGTCTTTCTAGTTGTGGCAATGGTTGGATGGGGTCAGGGTCAAGGAGCGTAGAGAGCGGTCTGCGTAAAGGGACCACACTTTTGGTAATCAGAGGGATCCGTGACATTACGTCAGGGCCAATGGATCCCGCAGACCTCTCTAACCAGCTGGCACGTATCGCAGCCAGACAAGAGGAACAAGACCATAGGATGGACCAGATTTCTCTCGCTCTGCAAACCCTGTTAAATCGGTCCAATACAGGTATCACAAACCCTCCAGATCCAGTGTTACCTAGGGTCAGTCCCGTCCCCCCTGAAGGACATAGGCTTAGTATGAAGGCACCCCTACGCTATGATGGTACACCAAGCCTATGTCGGGGGTTTTTGACTCAACTCGAGATTTTGTTTGAAAACAATCCAGGTTCTTGTATGTCTGATAAAGCCAAAGTAGGTTATCTGATTAATCATTTAACAGAAAAAGCTTTATTGTGGGCTACGCCGTTGAGGGAAAATAAGAAACCATCATTTATGACTATGAGGGTTTTACCTCTGAGTTAAAACGTACCTTTGATCCCTCTAGAAAGGCTACCAATGCGGGTAGGTCCTTGTTTCACATCAAACAAGGTAATAAGAGGGTCGCCGATTATGCCATAGAGTTTAAGACTTTGGTTTCTGAAGTACTTTGGCCGAACGACGTTTTAACCTTAGCCTTTACCGAAGGCTTGAACGAGGCTTTTATGTTTGAACTGGCTCCCTTAAAATTACCAGAAAGTCTGGACCACCTGATAGATTTCTGTATAGCCATGGACGATCAAATCAGGGAAAGGAGACACCCCAGAGATAGACCCAGAAGGGTCTTGCCTCCTTTACCCTCGTTACCCAGACACCCCAGTACATCAGGTGGTTCGGAGAATGTAAAAACAGATTTACGGTCGTTGAACCCATGCAAATAGGGAAGACAGGTATTTCAGAAGCAGAAAAAGCTCACAGAAGAGAAAAGGGGCTCTGCTTTTATTGTGCAGGGGCAGATCACTTCCGCCTTCAATGTCCTCAGAGACCCAGGGTTGGCAGGGCTGAACATAGCAGAGTGGGATTCAGAACAGGAGACACCCAGGTTGTCGGTTCTCTGTGTGCCTCCTTTGTGGATAATGAAAAAAACAAATCCAGGATTCTGTTACCGGTCTCCCTAACCTGGGAAGGGGTTCACCTCAAGACTGAGGCGTTTTTGGACTCTGGGGCCTCAGGCAATTTTATGGATAAGAATTTTGCTGCCAAAAACCTCATACCACTGGTTCTCAGGGAAAGACCTCTAAGGGTGGAGGCCATAGATGGTAACCCCCTGGCATGTCCACATATCACTCACGATACAGTCGATGTATGTATGAAAAGTAGGAGTTTTACACCAGGAGACAATAAGATTTCAAATCATTGAATCACCCTCATGTCCTGTCGTCCTTGGGTTTCCATGGCTAACAGAGCACAACCCAGTAGTCGATTGGGTCCAGAGAGACATAAAATGTTGGGGTCAGAGTTGTCAGTCTAAGTGCCTAGGCACAGTTAATGTGATTGGTAGCCTCAATATTGCCACAGCCCCTCCTTTGTCCACGGAGGTCCGGAATGTTACCTGGCATTAAAGGAGGTGTTCTCTAAAGCCAGGACTGAGGTCCTACCACCACATCGTCCATATGACTGTGCCATTGACTTGCTCCCCGGTACGATGCCTCCTAGGGGTCACGTATACCCTTTGTCACAAAGGGAGAACGACATTATGGAGGAATATATAAGGGAGAATCTGGAACGAGGATTCATTAGACGGTCCTCCTCTCCAGCAGGAGCAGGTTTCTTTTTTGTTTCCAAGAAAGAGGGAGATCTGCGACCTTGCATCGACTATAGGGGTTTAAATATGATCACTATAAGAAATGCATATCCCATACCTCTCATAACAGAATTGTTTGACCGATTAAAAGGGGCCCGTGTCTATACTAAGCTTGATTTACGCGGAGCGTACAACCTGGTTAGGGTTAAAAAGGGAGACGAATGGAAAACGGCTTTTAATACACGTAGCGGGCATTACGAATACCTGGTGATGCCTTTTGGGTTGTGTAATGCGCCAGCCGTCTTTCAGGACCTTATAAATGACACTCTAAGGGACTTTCTGCAAGAATTCGTCATAGTATATCTGGATGATATCCTGATATACTCTCCTGATGTGGACACTCATCATGTCCACGTGAAACAAGTGTTGAAAAAACTATTGAAGGCTGGATTGTACTGTAAGCTAGAAAAATGTCTATTCGACATAGTAACTGTGCAATTCCTTGGTTATATTATAACTCCTGGGGGTTTTCAAATGGATCCTAAGAAGCTCTCAGCTATTCTTGACTGGCCTCTACCCCAAGGACTTAAAGCCATTCAGAGGTTTCTGGGGTTTACGAACTATTACCGAAGGTTCATTAAAGATTTTTCGGCCTTGGTGGCCCCCCTCACGGCTATGACAAAGAAAGGGGTGGGAAATCAGAAATGGACACCTCAAGCCACTCAAGCCTTTGAGGCACTAAAGCAAGCCTTTACTACTGCCCCTGTTCTCCGGCATCCAGATCCGGCTCTGCCTTTCCAATTAGAAGTTGACGCCTCCGAACTAGGTCTTGGTGCAGTCTTGTCCCAAAGGGAGGCTCCTGACAAACCCTTGCATCCATGCGGCTTCTATTCTCGGAAGTTGTCCCCGGCAGAGAAGAACTATGACATTGGAAATAGAGAATTGTTAGCAGTCATCGCGGCCTTGGCCGAATGGAGATACTTATTAGAAGGGTCTAAGGACCCCATTGTTATCATAACCGACCATAAGAATCTCACGTACATTGGAGATGCCAAACGTTTAAACTCCAGACAAGCGAGATGGTCATTGTTTCTTTCAAGTTTTAATTTCGTACTTACCTATAGACCTGGGTCCAGAAACATCAAAGCAGACGCATTGTCGAGACAGTATGAGTCTTATGAACATAATATCCAAGATCAGCATCCCATTGTACCCCAGGAGAGGATTATAGCCGCTACCACGATTAGTGTTTCGTCTCCTCTAATGAAAAGGTTGCAGACCGTCCAGGGCGCAGCTCCTGGGGGAAAACCTCCTGCGAAACTCTTTGTACCTGAGAACGAAAGAGAAGAGGTACTTAACATCTATCATGACAATAAAACTTCCGGGCATATGGGTATCACCAAGACTGTGTCTAGTATCAGTAAACTCCTCTGGTGGCCCACATTGCGCCGAGATGTCAAAGATTACATTGCCGTGTGCGAAGTGTGCACAAGGCAGAAAAGTCCCAAAACAGCACCCATTGGCTTACTCCAGCCTTTGCCGATCCCCGAACGACCCTGGTCACATGTAGCCATGGATTTTATCGTAGAGTTACCTGAGTCAAGAGGGAATACAGTGATACTTACGATCATAGATCGATTTTCCAAGATGGTCACTATGTTCCTCTTCAGAAACTACCTTCGGCAGCTGAACTGGTGCCCATATTCATTGCCAATGTGGTCCGCATTCACGGTGTCCCTCGGGAGATAGTCTCTGATAGGGGGACCCAATTCATCTCAGGATTCTGGAGAGGGTTTTGTAAGAACGTGGGGATAGACCTCTCTTTCTCTTCGGCCTATCACCCCCAGACCAACGGAGCAGCAGAACGAGCAAACCAAAACGTAGAGAAATATCTCAGGTGCTTCATCTCAGAACAACAAGATAACTGGTCAGATCTGCTACCGTGGGCAGAATATGCTATTAACAGCGCAGTAAGTGAATCCACAGGTCATTCTCCTTTCTTCACTGTTTATGGCTTTGATCCTCCCGTGCTCCCCGCCACGTTTCCTGATTCCACGATTCCTGCTTTAGACAAAACAACTGGCATCATTGAAAGAGACCTGGGGGAGAGTGAGACGGGCACTGGAGGAAAGTAGTGCCATCCAGAAAACTAAGGCCGACAGACACAGGAGGCAGGCACCAGTGTATCAAGTTGGGGACAGGGTTTGGCTGTCTTCACGTAACATCAAGCTCTTAGTGCCTTCCATGAAGTTGGCTCCTAGGTATATCGGCCCTATAAGATACTACGGCGACTCAACCCTGTCTCCTATGCTTTGGCGTTACCCCCCATTTTAAAATACACAATGTATTCCATGTAAACCTTTTGAAGCCGCTGTTATGTAACCGGTAACACCAAAGTCCATGCTCCACCGCCTCCTGTCTCTGTGGAGGGCGAGGAGGAATTCGAAGTTCAGGCCATTCTGGGTGCCAGGCTGTCTAGGGGGTCCTTGCAGTATTTGGTCGATTGGGTGGGGTACGGTCCGGAGGATCGTTCTTGGGTACCGGCTGCGGAAGTCCATGCTCCTAGGCTAGTGAAGGCCTTCTATTTAGCGCATCCCCGTGCCCCTGGGGGTCGTCCAGTGGCCGCCCCTGGAGGGGGGGTTCTGTCACGGTGGCTCAGGGGATGGGGCGCCTGGCAGCAGCTTCCTCGCTGCTCGCTGGCCAGGCGCCGAATGTAAGCGCTTCCGGGCCCGCTCACGTGGGACGCCGAGGGCGGGGCCTGGCGCTGTGACGCGGACCCGCCGGGTTTAAAACCCAGTCTCTCCCATACGCCGGTGCCCTGACGTGGTATTCACCTCCCGCAGAGCTCTTGTGATTTTGGCTATCTCCTGTGTATGATCCTTGGCATTGGCAAACGAATCCTCTTGTGTATAACCCTTGGCATTGGCAAACGAACCCTCTTGTGTATAACCCTTGGCATTGGCAAACGAACCCTCCTGTGTATGACCCTTGGCATTGGCAAACGAACCCTCCTGTGTATGACCCTTGCATTGGCAAACGAACCCTCCTGTGTATGACTCCTGGTATTGGCATTTACTCTGCTCTAGGTTCTGCCCTTAACGTTGGTACTGAGGTCAGTCTATGTGGCATCCTAAGCACGCATCAGATTACCTCTGCTATTACTAAAGTCCTAGGGAGGACTTGTGATCTGTTCTGTACCCCTGTCTGGTATTTCCCTTTCTTTATCTGTTACCTGCTTCATTGTCTACATAGCTTTGCCGACCATTCAAGGATCGGAAGAGTAGAAAGGGAGCTACAGAAAGAGATACATATCTTGGTAGTCAGAAGGATTCGTGACGATACTCTATTACATACCTCTGTCTGGTGTTACCCCTTGTCTATCTATTGTCTGGTTAATTGTCTTTCTAGTTTCGCCGACCATTCAAGGATCGGAAGGGTAGAGAGCGGTCTGCGTAAAGGGACCACACTTTTGGTAATCAGAGGGATCCGTGACAACGTTATTGCTGATACCCATGTGTTATCGTGAAGTACAGTAAAGCCATCAATTGGCTCTTGATAACCAGTGTAAGCACGCTGGATATACACAGCGTTGAACTTCTATATTGGGTGATAATCACAATTGTAAATTATACTTCACCGCTATGGTTGCTACATGCATGATGTTCGACAGTTGTGCTGAATATTGGCCAATTGCCTACACATCACCAGTATTATATGGTTGATAGTGCTTAGAACACCTGTTATTTAGTGCCACAATTCTTGCCGCTAATAGGATTACCTCACCAGACGGCGTGACCACCGTGTACTGACACAACCAGTAAAAATGTTATTCACTGTTTGTCATCACCATCCATCATAAACCATCAGTGAAAATTGAACGCCTAATCAGGCACAATAAATATCGCTTTAAAAAAAACGTCACCTTGCCGAAACAAAACCAATTCATTTAAAGCCTCACAGGCTTGATAAATTATCGACAGTAGAAATTCTCATCTTATTGACAGTAGAAACATAGAAAATGTCGGCAGATAAGAACCTTTCGGCCCATCTAGTCTGCCCAATTACATGGATACTTTACCTGGATTTATCTTTTGTTTAGGATAGCCTTATGCCTATCCCATGCTTGCTTAAATTCAATTACTGTTTTGGCCTCTACCACTTCAACTGGAAGGCTGTTCCATGTATCTACCACCCTCTCAGTAAAATAATGCTTCCTGATGTTACTTTTAAACCTTTGCCCCTCTAATCTAAGACTATGTCCTCTTGTTTTGCTACTTTGTTTCTTTTAAATATACTCCCTTCCTCTACCTTGTGGATTCCCTTTACGTATTTAAATGTTTCTATCATATCTCCTCTGTCTCGTCTTTTTTCCAAGCTATACATGTTAAGATCATTAAGCCTTTCCTGGAAACTTTTCTCCTTCAAGCCATACACCATTTTAGTAGCCCTTCTCTGAACTCTCTCTAAGATGTCTATATCCTTTTGGAGATACGGTCTCCAGTACTGCACACAGTACTCCAAGTGAGGTCTGACCAATAATCTGTACAGTGGCATGAGCACTTCCCTTTTCCTACTGCTAATACCTCTCCCTACACAACCAAGCATTCTGCTAGCATTTCCTGCTGCTCTATATTGACTACTTACCCTTAGATCCTCTGTAATAATAACCCCTAAATCCCTTTCCTCAGATGTTGAGTTTAGGACTGTATCAAATATTCTATAAACAGCCCTTGTGTTTTTACGTCCCAGGTGCATTATCTTGCACTTATCCACATTAAAACTCAATTGCCACAGCTCCGACCATTTTTTTAGTTTACCTAAATCATTTGTCATTTGGCTGATCCCTCCAGGAACGTCAACCCTGTTGCAAATCTTTGTGTCATCAGCAAAAAGACATACTTTACCATTAATACCTTCGGCAATATCACTAATAAAAATATTAAAGAGAATGGGTCCAAGTACTGACCCCTGAGGTACCCCACTGGTAACAAGACCTTGCACCGAATAAACTCCATTTACCACAACCCTCTGTTGCCTGTCACTCAGCCACTGCCTAATCCATTCAACAATATTGGAATCCAAGCTCAAAGATTGCAATTTATTGATAAGCCTTCTATGCGGAACAGTATCAAAAGCCTTACTGAAATCTAAATAAGCAATGTTTACTGCACCACCTTTGTCTATTATTTTTGTTACCCAATCAAAAAAATCAATAAGATTAGTTTGGCATGATCTCCCTGAGGTAAACCCATGTTGTTTCTGATCCTGTAATCTATGTGTTTTTAGATGTTCAACAATCCTTTCCTTTAACATGGTTTCCATTAATTTCCCCACTACTGATGTAAGACTAACTGGCCTATAGTTCCCCGATTCCTCCCTACTACCCTTCTTGTAAATGGGCACAACATTTGCTAATTTCCAGTCTTCTGGGACGACATCCGTTAACAAGGATTGGTTAAATAAATCCGTTAACGGTTTTGCTATTACACCACTGAGCTCTTTTAATAACTTAGTGTGGATCCCATCAGGCCTCATTGACTTATTTGTCTTTACTTTAGACAGCTGCTGTAGAACCTCCTCCTCTGTAAACTCATATCTAAATGTCTCTTTAGTGTTTCCTCCTAACTGAGGTCCCTTTCCTTCCTTTTCTTCTGCAAAGACTGAACAAAAATATTCATTGAGGCAGTCAGAGAGACTTTTATCCTCTTCTACATACCTTCCTTCCTTTGTTTTTAATTTAACTAATCCTTGTTTTACTTTTCTTTTCTCGTTTATGTATCTAAAAAATGTTTTGTCCCCATTTTTTACTGACAGAGCTATTTTCTCTTCTGCGTGTGCTTTGGAAGCTCTTAGAAATTGCTTTGCCTCTTTCTGCCTAATCTTTTAGGTTTGCCTATCTTCTTCACTCTGAGTTTTTTTTATAATTATTGAATGCTATCTTTTTGTTCTTCTTTTATTCAGTACATCAGAAGATTTGTTTAAGGTTTAATTAACCTAGTCACTCAACGCGCGTTTCTCCGCTGTGTCGCCAGCAGTTTCATCAGGAGCTCTATGCAAGATCAATTAATGTGATGTGAGCTATCTATATAGGAGTACAAGTATAGTCACAGTGGTGATTGACCAATATATAAGCCAACTCAGAATATAAAGTTGGTGCACACATCTCCTTAACAAATTTTGAGTATATTGCCACCCGTGTGACTAATCGATGTTGGGATTATTTGTAAACTGGTGGACGCACCGTTTTACTAAACCTTAATCCATACCAATCAATTAGCTGTACCAAATGACTGATACAATCCATTATCAAGCACTAATTGAGAAATAACCGATATTTATGTCAATAATGGACAACAATCTTTATTTAATTTAAGGGGATTATTTTAATTGTATACAATAAAAGTTGATTTTTAATTCTAAGCATAAGGGAATCATTTGTCCTCGCAAGAGGAATTGATATCATTCCATTTTCTGGTGTTAAATCATCATCCCTAATTGCAAGTTCTCGCATACGGTGGTTGCGTCTTAATCATTGGTTAGCTATTAAATAAAAAGAAACTGGTTATATCTGACATAACACTAGAACTAAATCATACCGAGTAAGGCTAGGGACAGATGAGCGCATTTTCTGCGGCCACCGTCAAAATGTACGTCGATGCGTGCGCACGCATTTTTTCACGGAATACGCTTAAGTGGTCAGACGACCACAGTCGCACAGTCGCAGGTACTCACCAACGCAATTCTAGGGAAATCCGGCTGTTTGAACGTTATGTAGGCCGCACACTAGCAGCGTCTGACGTCTCCTAATCACGCACACACGCTGCCATGCGGCCGCAGCGCACTCTGTACGTCTGTAGCAGCGGTTTCACGTTCTGAGAAAAATGCGTTCATTTGCCGGTTGCGTGGTGTCGGCGCACTTTTGTACGCACGTACTGCGTATATTGGCCGTCATTGGCCGTTATGTGCTGCTACTGCCGCCGTGATTTAGTGCGCCTGCACGCGCGTTCCGACTGCCCCACTCTGACCCTAGCCTAAAGCAACGGCTCATCTTCTACAATCAGCTCCAAAGTAGCGTCCGAGGTTATTAAAGTTTAACTCAGTCTAACTCTAAACAGTGTGTGCTGTACACCGACCGATTAATCGACCAACTGATTAATTGATAATGGAAAGAGTTATCATCTATTTTCATTATCATTTAGTTGTTGATGAATCGACTAGTTGTTTCAGCCCAACTTGCAACACACCAGTAGATGCACACTTTGCAGATGAGATACAACAGCGAATGGCCACATCTGGTACTGCTGTTAACAGAGAAGAACAGGAGAGTATGTCTTCTGTGGGCACACAACACCATCACTGGATCATCAAAGAATGGAAAAACGTCGCTTGGACTGATGAGTCGAAGTTCCTGCTGCATCATATTGATAACAGACTCAGAATTTGGTTCAAACAATATGAATACACGGACCCATCCTTGCTGACGTCAGCTGTGCAAGCTGGTGGGGGCAGTGTCATGGTGTGGAGAATGTTTTGGGTTGGGTCTATTAATATCCCTGGATTCACATCTGGATGCCAGAGCGTATGTAAACATCACTGCTGACCATGTGCATCCATTCATGGTGGCAGTTTATCAGCAGGCAGATGGATACTTCCAGCAGTATAATGCGCCACACAGAAAACCTGCATCACTATGGGATGGTTCCAGGAACATGACAATGAATTTTCTTTTCTGCACTGGCCTGCCCAGTCCCCGGATCTCAACCTGATTGAACATTTATGGGATGAGCTGGAAAAGAATATTCTCTCCATGCCTACACCTCCATCAAATGTTCAGGAACTGAGTGACGCAATCATGCCTGCATGGTACACAATACCTCAGCAACACTTTCAGCACCTTGTTGGATCCATGCCTCAATGAATCCAGGCTATTTTGAATGGCTAAAGTAGGCTCAACAAGCAATTAGGTGGGTGTACCTAATAAAGTAGCCAGACAGTGTTTGATTATTATCATATTGAGCTTTGCATCAGTAAAATTAAACTTGGTATTTTGTATACCAACATTCCTTATTCATTTGGTTTATTTGATTTGGGTATTCTTTTCAGTTTGATTTGAAAATTACAATAAAACGCTTATACATCTGGCACTCAAATGGTTAGGACAGAAGAAATAAAGCACAATGAAATAAGCAGACTGTCCTGTGTTTGGAGCAATAGCTGTCACTTTTCATATTCCTTTCTCCTTTAATTTTCCACCTGATGTGATTTATGAGATGCAAATTTATTTAGTGTAATAGAGGAGCCTTGGCAGAGAAACTCTTCTCATATGTTCCTCATTAATCATCACAGACAAAGAATGAGAGACACAGTTACACTGTATCCTAGTCTTACAGGGACTCACAAAAGACAATAACAAATAATTCTCTCTAGCAAAAGATGTGGAGGTCCCTTGTCCCTGCGTCAGCAATAAGCTGTGTCATTGGCCTAAGACCCCAGTATTTCCAGGACTAGTGCATGTATCTTCATAGTCTTCATCCACTTGAAAGAACCTGGGGGGTGATTTCTCTACATAGTACCATGTGAACAAAGATGTGAAAGATATTCAGCACAGACATCATTCACATTGGGAAACAAGACATTCATCTCATGTGATGACTGAAAATGAAGTGTTGTATTACATATCATATAAATCCTGCTGGCCTGATGTATCAAGAGGTATATGCAGGCATCCTCCACAGATCATAATATCGCCTGATTGGCTGACACAGTTCCTGACCTAGGCATGGCATCCAGCAACCTGGGGAGATTCATTCAAAAGAAGAAACTTTGATGCTGAGAATAATTTTTTTACATTTTTGCTTTTTTTTTATTGTAATGCGTTTTATTAAAATTTGAAGCAAATATGACAATACAGTGAGTGCGTGGCTGCATATTCAAGCAGTCGCGAATTGATTATTTTTAACTAGATTTCTATTTATTTGTGGGGTTTTTTTGCTCATTACCATTTAATTACTGAATTAGTAGTAAAGTACACATACTGCATGGAGCGTCCCTTAATTTATGGACTGGGTGTTATGTGGTACATCAATCAAAGAAAAATATATTAACCTGTGTAACACATGCATTTCTAACTTGTATCTATGTATCAGATTTAGAAGCAGCTAAAAATCATTCCATAAATATACAGTTGTGTTCAAAATTATTCAACCCCCAATGCTGTAAAGGGTTTTAGGGAATTTAGTGTACATTTGTAATTGTATTCAGAATGAAATCCTACAAGGACTTTTTAAAGAACCATATGCAACTAAAATGACATCAATTGGTTTTGTAATACAGTAGTACAGTTGTGTTCAAAATTATTCAACCCCCACTGAAATTGAGTGTTTTGGCCAGTTTGACATTGATTTTGATCATTCAGTCATCTTGCTTACAATTAAATCAAAGAGGCATGTGTAGGTCAGACAAATATAACATAACATTTATAATGAAATAACCACAAACATCCACAGGTGTTTTCAATACCTGATTGAAAACACTTGAATGAACCTCTGTTCTTCAGAGTGGTAGTCTTTAAGGGGTTGAATAATTGTGTCAATGAAGAATTCACAAAAGAAACATTTACTACTGTATTACAAAACCAATTGATGTCATTTTAGTTGCATATGGTTCTTTAAAAAGTCCTTGTAGGATTTCATTCTGAATACAATTACAAATGTACACTAAATTCCCTAAAACCCTTTACAGCATTGGGGGTTGAATAATTTTGAACACAACTGTAAATGTTTCTTTTGTGAATTCTTCCTTGACACAATTATTCAACCCCTTAAAGACTACCACACTGAAGTACAGAGGTTCATTCAAGTGTTTTCAATCAGGTATTGAAAACACCTGTGGATGTCACGGAGCAGCAATAAAGCATAATAAGCACCAATTAGGCAGCTTTAAAATGACTGTGATACTCAGCTCCTTCTAGACATTTACTGGTGTGGTTACAAACATGGTGAAGTCAAGAGAATGGTCCAGGAAGACAAGAGAAGAGGTGATTACTCTTCACAGGAAGGGCAATGGCTATAAGAAGATTGCAAAGATGTTAAACATACCAAGAGAGACCATAGGAAGCATCATTCGCAAATTCAAGGCAAAGGGCACTGTTGAAACGCTACCTGGTCGTGGCAGAAAGAAGATGCTGACTTCGACTGCTGTGGGCTACCTGAAGCGTAGAGTGGAGAAAAGTCCCCGTGTGACTGCTGAGGAACTGAGAAAAGATTTGTCAGATGTGGGTACTGAAGTTTCAGCTCAGACAATACGGCGCACACTGCGTAATGAAGGCCTCCATGCCAGAACTCCCAGGCGCACCCCCTTGCTGTCTCCAAAGAATAAGAAGAGTCGACTGCAGTATGCCAAAAGTCATGTGGACAAACCACAGAAGTTTGGGATAGTGTTCTGTGGACTGATGAAACAAAATTAGAACTGTTTGGGCCCATGGATCAACGCTATGTTTGGAGGAGGAAGAACAAGGCCTATGAAGAAAAGAACATCTTGCCTACTGTGAAGCATGGCGGGGGATCAATCATGCTTTGGGGCTGTTTTGCTTCTGCAGGTACAGGGAAGCTTCAGCGTGTGCAAGGTACCATGAATTCTCTTCAGTACCAGGAGATATTGGATGACAATGTGATGCAGTCCGTCACAAACTTCAGGCTTGGGAGACGTTGGACCTTTCAACAGGACAATGATCCCAACCATACCTCCAAGTCCACTAGAGCATGGTTGCAGATTAAAGGCTGGAACATTTTGGAGTGGCCATCGCAGTCACCTGACTTAAATCTGATTGAGAACCTCTGGTGGGACTTAAAGAAGCAGTTGCAGTGCGCAAGCCTAAGAATGTGACTGAACCGGAGGCTTTTGCCCATGACGAATGGGCGAAGATACCCGTAGATCGCTGCAAGACACTTGTGTCAAGCTATGCTTCACATTTAAAAGCTGTTATAACTGTAAAAGGATGTTGTACTAAGTACTAAGATTGAATGTCACTTGGGGGTTGAATAAAACTGATAATGATGTGAGCACAGAAAAGACATTTGTGGTTATTTCATTATAAATGTTATGTTATATTTGTCTGACCTACACGTGCCTCTTTGATTTAATTGTAAGCAAGATGACTGAATGATCAAAATCAATGTCAAACTGGCCAAAACACTCAATTTCAGTGGGGGTTGAATAATTTTGAACACAACTGTACATGTATTTATTTCCTCTTATCTTTTCGAAACAATTATTTCCGGAAAAAGAATAGATAAAATGGCATACAGATAGCGGTATGAACAGTACCGTGATAGGATATGATTACAGAGTCGAGGTAAACATGGCATACTGTACATCCAATTGCAAGTGTGCATTGACAATAGAAAGTCATGGTTGCAGCGAGAGGAATGTGGTGATAGTTTGTGAATGCAGTATAGCCATACAGAATACAGTCAGCAAATCCAACCCCTCCACGGTATAATATGATAATGGTGGACGTGTCTTCTATGGTCAGACCATGGGTGAGGTATGTTGGGAAGATGAGGTGATGGTCGAATTTCAGCTAAGATTTGTGTCAGGAAACAAGGAAGGAAGAGAAGACTTGGGTAACATAGAAACATAGAAACATAGAAAGATGTCGGCAGATAAGAACCTTTCGGCCCATCTAGTCTGCCCAATTACATGGATACTTTACCTGGATTTATCTTTTGTTTAGGATAGCCTTATGTCTATCCCATGCTTGCTTAAATTCAATTACTGTTTTGGCCTCTACCACTTCAACTGGAAGACTGTTCCATGTATCCACCACCCTCTCAGTAAAATAATGCTTCCTGATGTTACCTTTAAACCTTTGCCCCTCTAATCTAAGACTATGTCCTCTTGTTTTGCTACTTTGTTTCCTTTTAAATATACTCCCTTCCTCTAGTAGTGGAACTTTGCCACAGAGTACCTGTAATAAATACCATTGTGTATAGTCAAAGGATTGGTGGAGGCAGGCACGTGTGAAAGGTGAGAGATGACACATAAGGTGGGTAAAAGATATTTTGGTATGCCGCATGTCCAAACATTTTGAAAAGTTGAATACAGGCATCTGTGCAGCCCTAGAATGTGCATCATTCTGCATAGTCACACTGACTCCAGGCATCATGCCTGCAGAGAAAGTCTGCAGAGCACCCCCCAGCATGTGGCTACAGCAAGAAAGGGATTGCACCGCTTCTGCCACGATCTTCTTTCCTCATATGACCTTATGCCATTTACGGATTCGAAGATACAGCTGTCCAAGGATCCCTGTATTTCCTGTATAGGGAATTTTCTACAAGACAGAGGGAATTCCATTTCTGACATCAGCTCGCCCATGCAGGGTGACGTCATTGGCAGAGGGAGGTCCTACAGTCAGGGCTAATATTCAAGATGTCAGCCCGCTGTGCTGTGGAAGAAGTCAATGATCGGCGGCGAGCCGCAGGACTTCGATGACTCGCTGAACTAGTATGTTACTTGTTTTTTTTCTTTTGTGATTTAATGACTTATTATCCAATAGACATGTGCAATTCGTTTTGTCCCGAATCCAAATTCAGAGGAAAATCACCAATTTCTTATTTCAGAAAACGAATAATCGGCCGACCGAATTTTCAGATCCATCTGAAATTTCGAATCGATACAACACATAAACAAAATCGATTCAGAAATGGATCCAAAACCCCAAAAAATGGGATGAAAATGATAAGAAATGTGGAAAAAACTGAACAAAATTATCAAAAATGAATAAAATTCGGAACAAAATGATCTAAAATGGAAAAAAAAACAGAACAAAATGATCTGAAAGGAAAAAAAACAGAACAAATTTAATTAAAACAAAAAAGAGAACCAAATTATAAAAATACCAGCCAGTACCAAAATAATAATAGGTTTCAATGTTAAAAAAATCCTCATGTTTACTAAATATTTATTAAACCGTTAATGTTTTTCACCTGCAACAATAAGCCATTTTGGTTCTTTATTTTTCAGGATTTTTGGACATTTTTCGTGATTTTTTTGGGTTGATTTTAAGGTTTCCGTCTGCATGAAGTAGTGAATACATTGTGTCAGAACCATGGAGAGAGAGACCAAGGCTAAGTCTCACGGAGCTCTCCGTGGTTTTGACACAATGTATTCACTTCTACATTGCTGAACGCAGACGGACTGTGAGAAAATAGTACAACTGCATTCAACAAAAGAAAAAACATGCCTCGTTATTACATTTAAAATAAATTATGAAACCTTAAAATCAACCCAAAAAAATCCAAAAAATCCTAAAAAAATAAATAAACAAAATGGCTTTTTGCTGCAAGTGAAAATAATAAACGGTTTAATAAATATTTGATAAACACTGGGATTTTTTAACATTGAAACCTAGGGTGGAAAAAAAGCCTTGTTTCTTTAAAATAAGTTAAGAAACCTAAACTTTAACCCAAGAAATCCCCAAAAAATGCCCAAAAAAATCCTAAAAACTTAATAAATTAGGAGACTTTCATTTTATTGGTAGTAAATCTGTTTCCCATTCTGAAATAACAAATAAAAAAAACAAAATAACGCCTAAAAACGAAATACAAATCAATGCAAAATACAAAATACCTCCCAAAAACAAAAAAGTAAGGGATCCGAAAAACAAAATATCCCATAAAAACGGAAAATGAATCGATCCAAAAATTTTGAATCGGGGGCGTGGCCGGCTGCTGAGGAGAGAGGATGCGTGTCTGTGGAGCTCCGACCCGTCCTCTCTCTAAGGGATCGTTTAAGACACCTTTTTTCTGCTGGAAATTACCTGTTGGGAGCCCTGAGTACCTGGCCATTGGGGTGTATTGTCCAGGGGCCTGTTTCCCCCCCCCACCGGACTTGAGACCGACGATTGCCGGGATGGATATCGTTGCCGGCGGCCATCTTGGGGCCTACCCCCTGGCTTCTACCGCCTCCTTGTTGTGCCCTCCTGTGGATGTCTTACTAGCTGGGCCCGGAGTGTGTGATGTGGGGATGGAGGGCCCCCATCTCCGGTTCACCGCTCAGGGCGGAACGCTGCAGAGGAATGAGGCTGGTGAGTCTGGAGGCTCGGTCGTTCCTCCTCCCCACGCTGCAGTGAAAATGGATGTGCTTGAAGGCCTTGAGGCCTGTCTAACGTTGCTGGAGGGGGACGACAAGAGCCCTCTTACAAGGGGGACTTTGCGCCAGATGGTGGCTGTCCTGCGGGGATGCAGGAAGCCGCTGACCTCTTGCCCGTGCACATCAGAAGATAACTCGCCTATACCTGCTGTCGGGGAACAGGCAGCCGACGATGGAGGGGAATTCAGAGTGGGGGCCATGGATGTCTCGATGCGGATCGACCATCCACCACGGAGAGTAACCCTGGAGTGAGAACTGCTGGCACCTGCTGGAATGGGGGTCGCATTGGTGGTCTCTGTCCTGGAGAAGCCGGACATCTCCACGCGGTCTGCGGCAGAGGAGCTACAGTGCTGCGCGGGACTTTCTGCAGGGGAGATGCAGTTTCGACCTTGGTCCCGCGGAGTCACTCCGGCCATGGATAGAATGCTCCGGAGTCTACTGGTCGAGCAGACACCTCGGGAGAACCGTGTGTATTGCCTGCTTGAGATGACACCCGCGGCCATACCTCACGGTGTTGATGCTGGTAGCTGGGCGGAGGGCATACCTGATTTTTTTTTTTATTATTTATTTTTAAATATTTTCTGATCCCTTCCCCCTTTTATAAAGATCCTTGATCACTTTGTTGCTGATGATCCCCGGTCGGGAATTATCTAGATTTTTGTGCTACCCTTCCTATCTGTGGATGTTTATTGTTTGCTGTATTAGATGATTTTCGCTGATTATAATACTTCTTACGCGCACTGTCATTTGTCAACTTAAGATTCCTGATGACTTTTTCTTATGCATGTGCAGTTAACAAGCTGTGGCCCTGTGTGGCCAACCTTTTTGTTTTCCCGATGACTTAATGTGGCCCTGCGAGGCCATTTATCGTTTATGTCCTGCTGACATTTTTATTAAATAAAAAATTTTTGAACAATGAAAAATTTTAAATCAATCCAAAATTCCAAAACGAAATGGAACAAAACAACACAAAAACTGTCCGAAATGACCTGAAGCGAAAAAAAGTCCTGAAAAAAAAATTTAAATGAAAGCTCTATTATCCAAGTAGAATACAGAGAATTATAGTTTTGAAATAATGTGCTTACCTGTTAGTATATTTATTGAACATTTACAGAATTGAATATTAGACCGTAAAGGTTTCTTATTCTTTTACATGATTAGTTGATTACCCAGTTCATGGAAGCTGTATAACTGTGTACTCTGCTTTATATTAGCTCTGTTTTGTTTTTTTGCAAAAAAAATTTCACTATAAATTCTTTTTTTATTATATCTTTCCAAATAACAATTTTCTGCATACACTATCAGGTCTATTCTCTAAAAGGTGAAATTAAGGAGAATTGGCAAGAGAAGAGAACAATCTAGACTAAAGATGCTCTTTGGAACAGCACCTAAACTACAAAAATTGCAAAATCCCCATCTATGTTTCAGGACAAAATCAAATGGCACGCTGACCACAGTTACTTCTCTCAAATATTTAGGTATATGGTTAGAACCAAATCTATCCTTTGGCCCCCACATTGAAAAACTCTCATCTAAACTTTACCCTAAACTAGGTGCCCTGTACAGAAACAAATCCTGCCTGAGCCCTGCGGTAAGAAAGCAGATTGTACAACAAATGCTTATGCCAGCTATTGAATACAGAGATGTATTGTATACAGCTACCCGCAAACACACCTTCATAAACTTACTACATTGTATAACTCATGCTGCCGCTTTGTGCTACAATGTAACTACATGACCCACCATTGTGACATGTTAAAAGAGATAAACTGTCCGTCGCTGGAATCTAGACGCACTCTTCACCTTTTCAACATGGTATTTAAGAGATTTTCTGGGAAGCTACCACCCTACCTGAATAGGCTGCTTCCCCTAGCAGTTCCCTCATGCTATAACCTCTGATTCAGGACCAGCACCTTACTTACAATACAAAAAAATAGTGTCTCGATCCTCATTTTCCTACAGAACTCAGCAATTATGGAATAACCTCCCAGACGCCATCAAATCTTCCCCCAGTCTTAAGTCACTCAAGAGCTCCCTATTAACATACCTCAATATGGAATGCACCTGTAAACATGTAACATAATGAGTATATTTCCTACAGATTTATTTTCTGTGTTAATCTGTATATTTGTGTTTTGTTTTTAATATCTTGCATTTATTACTTTGTATTTCTGTAATGACTGTAAAATTTCAATGTTCCTGAACCCAGAGCATACTTGAAAATTAGAGAAATCTCAATGTATCCTTCCTGGTAAAATCCTTTATAAATAAATAAATAAATAGCTGATACAGAAGCGTGATAAATGGGAGAATTATTCTGGTTTGGCCATTTTGACCTAGAATTTTCACTTCTCCTGCCAGTTCTCCTGAGTTTCACCTTTAGTGAATAGACCTGTATGTTTTTGTAGAAATATCTTTTATTTAATTAGTTACACAGCCTAACCAATGCATTTGCAGTTTGGTGCATTTTCTTCAAAATAAAATACCTTCTCTGCCAGCCCTGGCCTTGCAGGTGCTTCGGTCACTGGTGGGCACAGGAGATTTGACTAGAGTGTGTATCCAGGGAACATTTTAAAATTATGGACTAAAATGTGGCTACCTTTTAAAATAACCGGTCCGAATTTAAATTATAATCTTTTCTGCAGAAATTACTAAAAAAAATTTAAACATTTAAGCAGAAAATACAAACATTTTGCTCCACAACAATAATGAGGAACATTTCATTTTCATGATTTAAAAATATATTAAAAGGATATATAAATAGGGAACAAATTACATATGAAGATATAACCCACACAGAAAAATAAGCAATCAAATGCTCTTTAAATAACATTGCATATTTTTTTTGTGTGAAGTAATAGTTTTTAACTATGTCACGGAAGCCATAGTCACGTCAGCAGCACAGCACCACCAATAAATTATATATATAAATCTATATACAGTATTATTGTAACAGAAGCTATATCGCTTCCCCAAGAGTAGCGAAGTTAGGATCCTTAAGGGCAACAATACTTTCTAGATATACACAGAAATTGCATAAAATACAGGTTATTATTATTATTATTATTATTCTTTATTTATAAAGCGCCAGCATATTCCGCAGCGCTGTACAATAGGCACAGTATAGACAGGGTTACAATACATTGAACAACATTTGACAAACAGTACAGGAGGAGATGAGGGCCCTATTCCCGTAGGAACTCACAATCTAGGAGATAACTCAAGAACCAAGAGACTCAAAGGATTAGCTGAAGTGCCTCTAGGCTCCGAGGGTTTTGAGACCGACAGAAAGCCTAGGACACGCTCAGAAACATGATACGAGGAACGACAGTTCGTGAAGTTTGCAAGGTGCAGGGCAGTCAGGGATGCAGAAACCAAACAGCGAGTGATCAACCCAGCAACCAGCATAGGGTTAAATCACTAAACCATGCAAACAGCATAATACACACGATAGAGATTGAGAATAGTCAAAGCCAAGCCGGGTCAAATAATAGGAGCAGGAATCTCATACAAAGCAAGGTCGTCAACAGGGAATGCAATCAGATACAGGAAGTAGCGGTGCGTGAACTAAACTCCACAACAGGGCAATGTTTTAAAGCCTGCGGCTCCTGGTAACTAGGGATGAGCTGTTCGGGTTCGGACGGTTCGGGGTTCGACCCGAATTTAGCCTGTTCGAGCAGATCGCGAACCCCAAACATTTCCGGGTGTTCGCCGCATGTTCGACCACAATGGACCACAATGCATTTTCCCACTGCCTGAAGCTCGTAATTGGCTACAGCCTTGCACCTGACCACAGGTCTGGTGCAAGACTGGTTGAACACTATGCCAATCACCGCTCAGAGTCCTGATTGGGCAAATTTTGCCCAATCATGGGCTCACAGAGCTAAGTCCCGCAGCACACTATATAAGGTTTCCACGCAGCGCTTCTGCACGCATTTCAGAGGAGATTTCAAAGGAGATAGTTGTGTGTGTTGTTACTGCCGGTCTGCCACGCTACTTGGGGGGTCTGGGGGGTCTCATTTCGACCAAATATCAGGGAATTTAGGTGATGTGTGTCTTGTCACTGTGCCAGCAATTTGTTTTGGGGTTTACAACTTTATTTAAAACATTTGTGTATTGAGGTGATTTTCTGGGTCTTGTCACACTGTGCCAGCAAGTCTTTTTGGGTCTCATTTATACCAAATATCAGGGAATTTAGGTGATGTGTGTATTGTCATTGTGCCAGCAAGTTTTTTTGGGGTTTACAACTTTATTTAAAACATTTGTGAATTGAGGTGATTTTCTGGGTCTTGTCACTGTGCCAGCAATTTTTTTTGGGGCTCACTAATTTCTTTAAAACACTTGGGAATTAAGGTGATCTGTGTCTCGTCATACAAAAAGTACCACGCTGTATTTTGGGGCTCACTAATTTCTTTAAACCACTTGGGAATTAAGGTGATCTGTGTCTCGTTATACAAACAGTACCACGCTGTATTTTGGGGCTCACTAATTTCTTTAAACCACTTGGGAATTAAGGTGATCTGTGTCTTGTCATACAAACAGTACCACGCTGTATTTTGGGGCTCACTAATTTCTTTAAACCACTTGGGAATTAAGGTGATCTGTGTCTCGTCATACAAAAAGTACCACGCTGTATTTTGGGGCTCACTAATTTCTTTAAAACACTTGGGAATTAAGGTGATCTGTGTCTCGTCATACAAAAAGTACCACGCTGTATTTTGGGGCTCACTAATTTCTTTAAAACACTTGGGAATTAAGGTGATCTGTGTCTCGTCATACATACAGTACCACGCTGTATTTTGGGGCTCACTAAGTTATTTAAAACATTTGTGAATTAAGGTGATCTGTCTCTTGTCACTGGCTGCCAGCTATCAGTGTGTCTCACTGAGTTATACCAGAGTTATTTAAATCTTTATACCAGAGTTGAATCAGAGTTCTGTATATATTAATCTATATATCACGCACCATGTCTGAAAGAACAAAAAGGACAGGCAGACGCTCCCAGCCACAGATAAGAGGGCAAGCAGCCCCTGTGTCAGGAGGCTGTGTCTCTGGTCGTGGTGGACGTGGTGCATCCTCTGCAGGGGCACGCTTGTCCTTTCTAACTGGTGCTGGCCGTCTTAAGCAGCAGCAACATAAAGAGGACTTGGTGGATTGGCTAACCAGGCCATCCTCAGCCTCCGAGTCCTCTGCCAGCCAGGCTTCTAGTGCTTTACAGTCCACCTCAGCTGCCAAACCATCTAATGCAGCCTCCATGTCCACAGCTACTCCTTCCATAGCCTCGCTATCACACACGGAGGAGTCAGCTGAATTGTTTGACTACAATGAGAGTGACATGCTGCTTGAGGATGCGCAGCAATTACAGTGCTCTGATTCAATCTCTGAGGTTGAGCAAGGGAGTATAATCAACCTAGAGGAAGGGGGTGCCAGTGATGACACACAAATAACTGGCACTCATGTTGCCCCAGCAGCTGCAGCATACTGCCAAGTTGGCTCCAGTGATGAGGAGATAGGGGGTGAAGATGACATTGATGATGATGAGGTCACTGACTCCACCTGGGTGCCAGATCGAACTGAGGAATCAAGTGAGGAGGAGGGGGAGGAGGAGGAGGCACAGCAAACACGAGGCACAACATCCTCTGTGACCAACCGTAGCACTAGCCAGTCCAAGGCATCACATGTCAGAGCTGCTCCGGTGCAGAGCGCTGTTGTCTCAAAGAACACATGCAGGAACTCTGCTGTCTGGGAGTTCTTTAAGCAATGTGCAGCAGACCCCACCGTTGCTATTTGTAATCTATGTCAGAGGAGGCTGAAGCGTGGGATAAACACCGGACACTTGGGTACCACGTGCTTGAGGCGACATATGAACAAGTGCCACACATCCCGTTGGGGCAAAACTTTGCGTAGGTCCTCCTCCTCCTCCTCCTCATCTGTCTCTACCCACACTGTATGTCCTGCCATGCAATTGCCTACAACCTCCACCGACAGGGATGATGCTACAGTAATGGATGTACCAGCAGGTCCTTCCTCACAATGTGACATCATCCCAGTAGCTGAATATTTACGCAGTCAGATTACGTTGTCGCAGCTGCTGCAGCGAAAGAAAAAATATAGTCCCAACCATCCCCAAGCACAGCGTCTAAATGCCAGCTTAGCAAAATTACTCGCATTGCAGCTGCTGCCTTTCCAGCTGGTGGACTCTGCTCCCTTCCGTGAATTTGCTGAATGCGCTGTACCACAGTGGCAGGTTCCAAAACGCCATTACTTTTCACGCAAGGCCATTCCAACACTATACCAGCACGTGGAAGACAATGTTATCCAGTCATTGGGAAAGGCAGTCAGCAGCAAGGTGAATGTCACTTTAGACACATGGTCCAGCAAGCCATGGTTACACATGGTTACATTTCCTTCATGGCACACTGGGTAACTCTGATTGCAGCTGGGAGGGATCCAAGACGGGGCTCTGTGCTGGAGCTTGTTCATCCACCACGCCTCCAGAAAGCTGCTTGTATGAGGTCTGTCTGCTCCACCACCACCACCTCTTCCTCCTCCTCCTTCTCTGTCTCTGGCGAAGTGGCAGTTAAACCCACGCCTGACAGGGTCTACGCAATGGCTCAAGCAAAAGATGCCATACTGTGCTTGAGCTGGTTTGTTTAGGGGACAGGAGCCACACCGGGTCAGAAATTTTGTCAGCTCTGCAGGGGCAGGTGCAGAGATGGTTAACACCACGCCAGCTTGAGCTGGGAATGATCATCTGTGATAATGGCAGCAACCTTCTCTCCGCCCTACGCAAGGGTAAATTGACGCATGTACCATGCCTAGCACATGTCCTAAATCTGGTGGTACAGCGTTTCCTAACCAAGTACCCAGGGCTGCCAGAGCTTCTCATCCAGGCCAGAAAAGTCTGCAGCCACTTCAGACGGTCATTCCCAGCAAGCGTTCGCCTGGCAGAAATTCAAAGAGAATTCCACCTTCCCACAAACCGTCTGATCTGTGACATGCCCACCAGGTGGAATTCGACATTAGCAATGCTGCAGCATCTGCACAAGCAGCAGAGGGCCATCAACGAGTACCTGTGTGAGTATGGCACAAGGACAGGTTCAGGTCAACTTGTTTTTCCCCCCCCCCGCAGTGGCTGATGATCAAGGATGCGTGCACTGTACTGTCACCATTTGAGGAGGCAATGAGGATAGTGAGCAGGGACAGTGCATGCATCAGTGACACAATTCCTTTAGTGTTCCTGCTGGAGCACACCCTGCGGGGAATTATAGATGTGGCTCTAGAGGCAGAGCAGCGGGAGGAAGAGAAGGCCTTCCCTAGCTCTCAAGGCCCCAGTCTTTCTCCAGACAGCATTCCAGCGGGTCCTACTCTGATCAGACAGGAGGAGGATGAGGAGGAGGAGGACTATTTAAGTAGTGGGGGCATTGAAGGTGGGGATTCCTCAAGGCAGGGTTTTGTGTGCCCAGAAACAGAAGGGCTTGTGCGTGGCTGGGAGGAGGAAGTGCACGATACGGTCATCCTCATTGACCAGGAAGACTCGGCAGCTAATGCCACCTCCAACCTACGCTGCATGGGCTCCCTAATGATGCAAAGCCTGCTAAAGGACCCCAGGATTCGTGCTATCAAGGAGAGGGATCATTACTGGTTGGCAACCCTTCTTGATCCACGATACAAGGGTAAAGTTGCAGAGCTCATCCTGCCCGCACAGAGGGAGCACAGGATGCAAAAACTTGAGGACGCTCTAAAGCTAAACTTGTGTAACACCTTTCCAGGCACTGTTAGATTACCAAGTGCTGACACACGTGCTTCTGAGGCTGCAGGTGATCAGAGGAATAGCGGTGAAGGCCAGGGCCGCTTGACTGATGCATTTTTAAATTTTTTTAGTCCTCGGCGCCCAGGGACGTCAAATGTAGGCACCCATTGCCAGCGTCTTCACCATATGGTGCAGGACTACCTAGGGGCAAGGGCAGACCTGGATACCTTTCCAGCAGATGATCCACTAGCTTACTGGGTGTTGAGATTGGATCACTGGCCAGAACTTAGCCAATATGCTATGCAGCTACTAGGTTGCCCTTCATCTAGCGTGCTTTCCGAAAGGACATTCAGTGCCGCTGGAGGTTTTGTCACAGACAAAAGAGTGCGTCTGTCCACCGACTCTGTAGACCGGCTGACATTTATAAAAATGAATCAGTCCTGGATCAGCAGCTATCAATCCCCTGATGCTGAAGTAATGGAATAGATAGGGGATGTCCTCTTCTGCATTCACAAAACCTCCAGCACTGAACTCTTCCACAATACCACAAAAGGGTTACGGTGTGAAGGCACTTGCTGCCATGAAAGGCACAATATCTGGCTGCACTGACGCCCATCAAAAAAAAAAAAACTTTTCAATATAGGACCGCATGGTCCACCCCTGCACTCTTCCACAATACCACAGAGGGGTTACTGTATGATGATACTTGATGGCCTGGCATTAAAGGCACAATATCTGGGTGCACTGACGCCCATTACCCCCAGATCAAAAACTTTTCAATATAGGACCACATGGTCCACCCCTGCACTCTTACACAATACCACAGAGGGGTTACTGTATGATGATACTTGATGGCCTGGCATTAAAGGCACAATATCTGGGTGCACTGACGCCCGTTCCCAGATTCATATCTTTTTAATATAGGACCGCATGGTCCACCCCTGCACTCTTCCACAATACCACAGAGGGGTTACTGTATGATAGTACTTGCATGCCTGGCATTAAAGGCACAATATCTGGGTGCACTGCCATTGACACCTGTATCAGATTCATATCCTCAGAGGGGTTACGGTGTGACGGCACTGTTGCCGACGCTAAAAGCCCAATTTTAAAGCACCTATTGTTACTTTCATCCAAAGCCTGCATAAGTTTCACAATAATTTAGCCCAAAAAAACACTAAACTTTTTCTGCGCGTCCTAAAATGTCTTTTCATACAGGCTGCCGCCCCAAGCAGTTGTTTATGGATAGGTTAAAGGAAAAGCATTTACCGTCATATGAAACGTCATTTTTTTGTTTTTAAGTGTTTCTATACATCCTAGAAATCCACCACTTCACGGGCAGGTTATGGGGACCTCCTAGGCACGATATTTGAAGGAATTTTTCGTTTTTATTTTTAACCCTTATTTCATGGAAAACTCACTGTCCCTTTAAAAACTTTTTTTTTTTTTTTACTTTTTGTCCTTGTTTCCTGTCCCCCAGGGCACTACCCGGACCCCCATACACCTTTTATGGCAAATATGTAGCATATATGCCCTCTTGGAGGGCACTCTAAAAAACCGAATTTTCAGCCCCATTGACTTGCATGGGGGTTCGGGTTCGGGTTCTGAACAAATGGGAAGTTCGGGTTCGAGCTCGAACCGAACTCGGGAGTGTTCGGCTCATCCCTACTGGTAACCACACCTGACCCCACCCCCTCAGATGCCGATCTGCCAGCAGAAAGTACTGGCACCCGGCCAGCCAGCGGTCCCCTTTCCTGCCCAGACCCCCCAGGGGGCACAGCGGGGGCTGAGGATGTAACAATTATATTCTGAGATGTGCTTCCCAATATTTGGTATTTTATTACCGTAAATGTGGGACAAGTAGGACTAATTCACATGCATTTAGATCTCCTTTGCAGACGCCTTTGATCTAAGTAGTTCTATTGTGCTTTGGACTAGGCATTTCCATTAAGGTTCTGAATACATGAGTATAAAAGTGTGGAAAGATTTAATGGTAATTTCAAAATGTAAAATTAAGTGAAGCCAATTAAAATGAAAGTAAATCTAGTCTATTGAAACTTTACATTGGTTTCTGAAAAAAGATACTAGAATATGTAAGTGCCGGTTTGCTAAATTTATTGGTAAAACACAGCATGGAAATTATAAAAGGATTTACACTTCAGATCAAACCACAGTATATACAATACAAGTGATTTAACATTGACCTCATGTTTTCTGTCAATCATCAGTATTCTTATAGTGTCTAATTTTTATACTCAAATTTTAGTGAATAATTGAAGTAGATGCTAGTCCTAGCAGGATATATAATCCATGAAAATAACTTAACAGTTTTATGATGTGTTGAATAGCTACCATATACAGTGTATTCAGACCTATTTATTTATATTTTTTATGTTGCAGCCTTATGCTAACATTGTTTATATTACACATAAATCTGGACTCAATGCTGCATAATGATAAAGCAAAAATCTGGTTTCTGACATAATTGTGATTATTAAATTTATTTATTAAACAGAAAAAAAATGAAATATCACATTGATATAATATTCAGACCTTTAACACAGTTCTTCCATGAAATCTCTGGCAGTGATTACAGGCTCAAATCCTATTTAGGTATGGTGCTACAAACATTGCACACCAGGATTTGGGCAATATCTGCCATTCAGCTCTGCAGATTCTCTCCAAGCTGAGTTGACTTAATGGGGGCTGTTGGTGGAAAGACATTTTCAGGTCTGTCCACAAATGTTCTATAGTGTTCAAGTTGTGGCTCTAGCTGGGTCACATACACAGAGATGTCCCTCTTTGCTTTAAATTGTGAGAAAATGAAGAATACAGCATAATCCATCCTTTCATATATCATGTGCTTTCGTCCTTAATTGTACCTATGTCCTATACTCAATCAATCCGTATTGTGCCATTGTCCTGTTCCTCTTCCTTCATCTAACGTATATATCATAATATATCTTTAATAGATCTCAGATATCTTTCCCTATGGTCTTACAGTTTATGGTTTTTCGAGTTAGAGGCATTTGCCCAAATAGTTACTTTTCACTGGTTCTGTTATAGGACACGAGACCGGTGCTGCAGCTCCGATAACCCCATGTTTATCCGGTCTTGCCTTGCATCCATTGTGTGTATATTTTATTCCTATAATCTGTCAAAAAGATATAAATACCTATAAACACAAAATTGAATAAATAAAGCAACAGTATTGAAGGACTCATACAGGGTTATTCAAAGAGAATCGAAAAGTCACCGCACGTTCGGTGACTTTTCATGCTCTTCAATTCGGTGCGATTTGGCGATCCCATTTCAGCGACCCTGCAGTGTATTCAGCAAGCACCACAAGGGCAACCTTAGTGCAATGAAAAGCCGCAGCAAACCCGACGAACACTCACGGCAAAACCCGGCGACCGCTCACCGAAACCCGAAAAAACTTTTGGGTTAACCCCGCCGAACACGCCAGAGAAACCAGAGCAGCCACTGATCACGGCGCAGTGCAGCCGCCGTAAAAACCCGACACCGCAGACGAATGGAGTGAAAAAAAAAAACAGTACGCTTGAATGTTTGAAAAGTGAAACGCTGTTTGCAAAGAAACTACAGAACGAAAATGTCTCAAATTTACATATAAGATCCAATGAATGATAATAAAAAGGTCTGTTACAAAAAAAAAGCGATTTAAAAAAAAAAAACAGATTTTTTTTCGCAAAATAATCCCGAAAAATGCCCGAAAGATCCTAAAAAAATCTATACATAGACTTTTTATTGTAGAATATTATAAACAACAGTTTATTATATATTGTATTAAAACAGGAATATTTTTAACATTGAAGCCTATGGGATTCTCCTGAATAAACCTGTCGAATGAAACCATCGAATAGCAGGGCAATTCGGCAACTTTTCCCTGCTGGTTTTTGTTCTCTGAATAGACGAAGCATTGCTTCTCTATAGGGATTTCACTGCCCTCGAACAGGCACTGCATGTGCAGGCAATTCGCCAGGATATGGCGAACTGCCTGCTCTCTGAATAGCCGAATGGCCAGGAAAGGTAACGTACGCTGAATTTCACTGTTCGGTTACCTTTCGGCCACAATTCGGATCTCTTTGAATAACCCTGTTAGTAGGCTTTGTATACTGAGCTGTTCCTGTGAAGTGAAAGTGTGCATTATTGATCCATATTAGTTATGTGAATTTGTGTGTGTGTGTGTGGGGGGGGTTTAATAATGATGTACAGTTTACACTTGTCACAAATTCCTTATTTAAAAGTGTTGGTTTTGAACACAAATTGTTTTTTTTATTCCACTCAGCGTTTCGGTTCCAACCACAGTACTTTTCTTCAGACAACTTTGAGGTTTTTGTGCGAAAAGTTCAGTGGTTGGAACTTTTTTTTGGTTGGAATAAACACAAACTGATTCATTTTCACATAAGACCCATTAGTACCATAGCTCTTCATGTATATGTATATAACATAATCTTTGCAGATGGTATGTTTTTTGTCAGGTAGAATAAATAGATTTTTCTCTTGTTCTCATGAATATCCTGGGGACTATGAAGAAAAGAGTAGTACGGTTATAGGGTTGGGTATTTTAGCGATAGTATATTAACTCCATAGTGACCAGGAGATTTTACCATTGTCTGTCTGAAAGTACCCACTGCTGTTTTTACATTTCTGCGCTGTTTGTGTTTAGTTCTAATTTTCCTCTTACTCGTTTGTGGAACCCACACATATTATACACCATTTTTCTCACCATTAATTGGACTTTCTAAAGATACCATTATTTTCATCAAATTGTATAATTTCCTATAAATAATTTATGAAATATGATGACCCGTCGAGGCACTCAGCACACCATTCTTTTTTACTGAGTGTCTTGACCCCTGCAATAATGCAATAACATTAGAGCAGCTGGAAGCAATGGCGATCGCTTCCAGCGCTCTATTTCACTGCCGGGTCGCTTTTCCGGTTAAACCGGACGTTGATCACTTGCGGAGAGCAATCACAAAATGCTACGGCAGTGAAGATCACTACTGCAGGATGCCTTGATGTTAAAGGGATTTTTTTTAATGTAAAAAACGCTGACTTATAAAAACAAAGAGGTGCCCTGTCAAATAGGCAAAACTCATTTTGCCCATGACAGATGTGCTTTAACTCCTCACTTTCTCAGACGACTATGACTTTGGATTGCTCCTTTGTTGGATGGGTGCTACTTGGGGCAAGATGTTTCTGTTTTATTGAATCCTGGGATTCTGCTTTGGAACCCTGGCATGAAAGAGCAGGAGCTTTCAGGAGATGTCAACATCAAACCAGCAAAGAAACACAGAGATTATAACTAATTTAATTATTCTAGCCTATCACAATAACGAGTGCTGCCATCACTGTAAATTACAAAGATGCTCAATGCATAATGCAGTGCTATGTTTTCTCAAGATGATTAACAGCAGAGAAGAAGTTGTTTCAGATTCATAGTCAATGAATAGGATTATAATTGGTATCCTTACCGCAGGATTGGTTTCAGGACAGAAAACCAATCTGAAATTATGGTTTGGATAATAACCTGTTAATATTAGGTCCAATTGCGTGGCTATGGACTAAACACATCTTCCATGTATAGAAAGATGGAGATTGTAGAGGACGGTTATCATTATAACTCACTGTTTGGTAGTTTTGCTTTCTTCCAGACACAGATATGATATAGAAAAAGAAAAACAGTGAAGCGCCTTCAGAAAAATAATTACACGTACACGCTACACATTGATTATGGGGGTTCTCCTAAAAACCTGAAAGCTTATATTGTAGATGGTCAACGGAGCGCCAGCGAACTGGATGTACGGTTAATCATTTACATGTCCATTGAATATCTTCTAATCCATCACGAGGACATCCCTTCTTCATCAAATATAAAATTTCTGAGGAAAAGAATGGATACAATAGCGCAGTATGTTGGTCCACCGTAAGATAAAAGAAAAGCGGTCGTGGTCTTACTCACATACTTTTGAGCCTGACCTTGGCTCTAGGATGGATAGCGATTATGGGTCTTCAAAGAATGTTCAGGTGCCCATGTACCCGCATTAGGTTTCTTCAAACACTTTCTCCTTTTACAATAGAATGTTCCTCGCCACTACTAAAGTACAACCGCCTCTCCCTCTTCCTGTCCTCCAATTCCCTACTTGACCCCCTGCAATCTGGCTTCCGTCCGCTACACTCAACTGAAACTGCCCTCACCAAAGTCACCAACGACCTCCTAACTGCTAAAAAACACGGCCACTATTCTATTCTCATCCTGCTTGACCTCTCGGCTGCTTTTGACACTGTTGACCACCCCCTCCTTCTACAGACCCTCAACTCTCTGGGTCTCGGTGACACTGCACTTGCTTGGGTTGACTCCTATTTATCCAACAGGTCCTTCTGTGTGTCCTTTGCTGGTAACTCCTCCTCTTCATTGCCTCTATCTGTTGGTGTACCTCAAGGCTCTGTCCTTGGTCCTCTGCTCTTTTCCATCTACACCTCCTCCCTGGGCAAAATCATCAACAGCTTTGGCTTTAATTACCACCTCTACGCTGATGACACTCAGATCTACCTCTCTACCCCTGATCTCTCTCCCCCTGTCCTTTCAAAAGTCAGTGACTGTTTATCTGGCATCTCCTCCTGGATGGCCTCCCACCACCTAAAGATCAACATGTCAAAGACTGAGCTCCTACTTATTCCTCCCTCTAATGCCTCCCCACCTCCTGACTTCTCTATCACGGTGGAGGGTATCACCATCTCCCCATCAAACCAAGTTCGCTGTCTTGCAGTTACACTGGACTCTGCTCTTTCCTTCATCCCCCACATCAAGTCTCTTTCCTCCTCCTGCCGATACCAACTGCGTAATATTTCCAGAATTCGGCCATTTCTTACCGCTGTCACCACAAAACAACTCATACACGCCCTGGTAATCTCCCGACTCGACTATTGCAATAATCTCTTATCTGGCCTCCCTCTGTCCCGCCTCTCCCCCCTACAATCCATCCTGAATGCGCCTCCGCCAGGCTAATTCACCTCACCCGCGCTCTGTCTCTGCCGCTCCCCTCTGCGAGTCCCTTCACTGGCTCCCCATCCACTGCAGAATTAAGTTCAAAATCCTTATCCTTACCTACAAAACCCTCACTAACTCAGCGCCCCACTACCTGTCCTCACTAATCACCAAATACACCCCAGCCCGCTCCCTAAGGTCAAACAGTGACCTGCGCCTAGCTTCTCCCCGCATCACCTCTTCCCATGATAGACTGCAGGATTTCTCACGCGCAGCCCCCACTCTCTGGAACGCTCTCCCTCGTGCTGTCAGACTTTCCCCTAACTTCTCTTCCTTCAAACGCTCCCTGAAAACATTCCTATTTAGGGAAGCCTACCACCCAACTCACTGACGCAACCATCAATCACTCTCACCTTACAGTCCTCTCCTCCTGTTTCCAACCCCAACCCTCCTAGATTGTGAGTTCCTACAGGAATAGGGCCCTCATCTCCTCCTGTACTGTTTGTCAAATGTTGTTCAATGTATTGTAACCCTGTCTGTACTGTGCTTATTGTACAGCGCTGCGGAATATGCTGGCGCTTTATAAATAAATAATAATAATAAATAAAATAATTCTACACTTTTTATTATTTTTTTTGTATTTCCCTGCTTTAATGGCATTTTAGGGGTTATTATGGAAGTTAGAATCGAAAGGATCTATTTATCTTTAGTTCCTTTGCGTCACATTTCTGGGAATCAATTTCGCAGAAAATATGGTGAATTCCCTATTTAGCAAATGGGCACTATAATTTGTGAAAATTCGAGTCGCTGAATCAGTTATTGGATGTCGTTGAAAACCACTGAATTGCGGCAAATAAAATATTGAATTTAAGTACCAGGTTAGTACAACAAAAAGGTATCATTGTATCACTTTGTTCTTAAACTTTGGAATCTTATTTATATATACTTATTTAGTATTTATTTTTCAGTGGTATGATTTAGTGGCAAAAATTGTTAGTGCCCACCAATTTTGACTGGTATCTTATGTGCCCCCCTATATATTGTTCCTAGAGTCACCATTGCATTCCCCATTCCTTTTTTTAAAAAAATTATTTGTTTTTGAATTTAACAAAAGTACAAAGACATAGGGCTCTATTAAATACTTCGCGCAAATGTTAACGCGTGCGCAAAAACGCATTAACACGAGGGAAAAACCCTTTGCGCTGCGGAAACTGTTGGCGCTATATAAATGATGACAATAATAATAATAATTACATGTCCGCACAAAAAATGCGCGTTAACGTCTACCATTGGTGAACCTGCGCGAACCCTGCACAAGCATAATGTACATTGCATGTCCTATGCTTAATATTGTGAGCGCAAATGCGTTTGTGTGCTGGTACGTGGATGGTATTACAATCTATGTGCAAATTTTAACAGACAGCGTTTGCGCACATAATTTTAACGTCTTTGAAAAGCTGATGTTAACCCTTTCGCTGCTGAGGCATTTCCCGCCTCTGTGCTGAGGTCATTTTTACCGGTTTTGCTCATCATGTTTAAACGTGTTTCTAAGGCTTATTTTAGTATATGACCCAGACATATTATATATCGTTCTTTCCGTCAGACTCGGCAGATTCATAATATGTCATTATTATATGTATACGTCATGACCTGTCTGTATATTATAACAAAAAATGCAATAAAATATGAATTTTCAATAATTTACAACGTGTAAAGTGTATTTTTTTCACATTTTAACATGCGAGCAATTGCGGTTATATTTTGTATGGGGTGCGCTTGTTAAAAAAATTAGAAATGGGTCTCGTTACATTTATTTTTGGGGAAAATTACGCGATTTTTAACAAACGCACCGCATACAAAAATCGTTAGTGCAGCATCATTGTTCACATTATAATTGAAATGGGAACAATATTGCTGCATTAACAAACCAAAAAAAAGAAAAGAAAAATATTTTTTTTTTATTTTTTTTTTTTAAATATTTTTTTAATTTTTATTGTTTTTTAAAAAACTTTTTCACAGTCGTGTTTGGTATCGTTGGAACGGCCATGCCCTGGCCGATCCAACAGTACCAAACTTTAACCCCTAGCTGCCACCAATCAGGAGATAGGGGGTTCCAATGAAGCCGGAATCCGGCCGATCGCAGGCTGCTTTGGGAGGACGCGCTCAGCGCGTCCTCCGCAGCCAACCCTTCCTGCGGCAGGAAGCGCTGAGCGCGTCCTCCGCAGCGAAGTGGTTAATGTCAAATCTGAACATCCTGGCCGAAACCAAATATACCAGCCCGAAAAAAAAATACAGCAAAGTATAGTTACACATTCTACACATACCCAAACAATAAAATTGAGAAGTTGTGCGTGGTTTTATTATTGCTGCAGCATGTATACTCAGATTGATTTTGACAGGCGCAAAAACTGAACGAGAGACAATTGTGGTTCTTAATTCTGATTGGCTGAATCGTGTGAAAAAACAGTTTGCACACCGATTTCTGCGCACAGCGTCAATGCGCACGCGTTTTTGCATGTCCTTTTTACGCGTGTTATTTTTTGACAGATGAAAAAATGCGCTCGGATTGTAATACCAGCATTAATTTATGCGCAATATCGTTTAACGCTTCGGGCACAAATTAACGCGCTGCGCAAGCGTTTTTGTGCAAAGAATTCAATAGAGCCCATAATATCCACATAAGGAGGTAGAAAATAAAGACGGCAAATAATGGACTGCGAAAGAAAAATAAAAAAGGAGGGAGGGGGTAATCAAACAAAGATAGGACAGCAATACAGGGGAGTCAGCTGAGTCTGCAGACAATCATCAGGCGGGGCATATAGACAGGTAAAAGTAACTATAAGAAGGGGATGGGGAGAAAAAGTGGGGGACCGCCCATAATACGTGGCATTCCTGGCTCACCCTGTTTCTTTTTTTACATGATACAAAGAAAAATTCTCAGAAGAGATGATTTTGGCACCTTAAATGTAGTGTGTATGATGGTTCTGTTCATTTATACAGTTAACATGATATCATACGAAATCAAAGAAAAATAAATGAATGCCAATATTTTATTAACAATGAAAGTATATCCAAAGAAACTCATACCCTAAAACAGTGGTTCCCAACCGCAGCCCTCAAGTACCCCTAACAAGCCATGTTTGAACGATATGTGAAGCACAGCACATGTGATGTGATTTGCTGCTCAGTGATTGCAGGATTCCATCTGCTTTTCACCAAGGGAATCCTTAAAATACCTGGCCTGTTGGGGGTACTTGATGACCGCAGCTGGGAACCAGTGCCCTAAAGTATGGGTCAGTAACTTTGGCTCTCCAGACGTTTTGAAACTGCTTTTCTCAAGATGCTTAGCCACTCTTTCGGTTGGCTAGGCAAGCATCATGGTAAATGTAATCCAAAACATTAGAGGGCCATAATTGCTGGCTCCTGCACGAAAGGTACCATCAGCAAAAATCAAAAACCCTTTGGTCACTATTACAATCTTAACGCTACCGTTAGCGCTAAGATATGTGAGCGTTAGCACTAGGTTAAGTGACTTTAACTCATGCCCCCCATATTACATCCCTAACGCCGACGGATTAAAAAATACTTTGCGCTCCCTATACCTAACATGGGGCGCGCAATCAGTAATTATCATTAGGATTACAAGGTCCTAATGCTAATTAACACACCGATGCGGTAACAAAAATGTTAACCACAGCTAGAAGCTGCTGGTTGCGCTTCTGCCGAATCAGTTAGCACCAGCTACACCCCTCCCCAAAAATCTGATATTCACCTGTAATCCTGCAGCACGAACGGTCGCCCAATCCGCTGCTTCTGGCCTCCAGTAGCAGAGTGAGACTGGGAACAAGTAGTCCCAGTCTCCCTCCGGAAATCACTCGGCGGCCCTGCACGATCTCTCAGGGCTTGCAGCCTGACAGGACAACACTCCATGCAAAGGATTCCCCGTTAAGCATCCCCGTTTTGGAGCCATTAATGTACTATTGCCCTTCAAGTAATAATAATCTAATGTTAATTTCTTCAGAAGGTTCATTTTGGTGGTTATTTTATTTACAATTAGTCAGTAACAATTAAAATAATCATATACACATCATACACTAACATTATAGTGAAGCATGCATATATTTTTGGTGTGATTTTACTATATTAAATACAAATCTCTTTTTTTCTGAAAATGTCTGGTGATCACAAATTCAGAGCTGAAGAGGACCGGGAAACTAAGATTTTTTTTGTACTATATACTCTTTAGGGGTTATTCAGAGAGAGCTGATCTGGCCCCGAAATGGCAGCGAACAGGAAATTTCCCCATAAGGTACCATTTTGGGGCCACCGACTATTCAGAGAGCCGGCAATTCGCCAAATTTTGGCAAACTGCCAACAAGTACGGTGCCTGTTCGAAGGCAGTGAAATCCCCAAAAGAGAACCAATGGTTAATCTATTCAGAGAACACCGAACAGCAGTGAAAAGTTGCCGAAATGCCCTGCTGTTTGGTGGTTTCATTCGGCAGGTTTATTCAGGCGAATCCCATAGGCTTCAATGTTAAAAATATTCCTGTTTTAAGTCAATATCTTATAAACACTTTATTTTTTAGGATTTTGTTTTCCTTTTTTTTCTGTAACAGACCTTTTTATTATCCTTCATAGGACCTTATATGTAAATTCGAGGCATTTTCGTTGAGTAGTTTTTTGGCAAACAGCGTTTCAATTTTGACACTTCCAATCATTTTGTTTTTTTGTGCTTTTACCCTGTTCAGCGGCTTGTTGGCTTTTTCTGGACGTGTTTGGCATGTTTTTTTGTGGCGATTCAAGTGATCCAATACGTCGGGATTGTATCGGATGTGTCTTTCGGTGATTTTATGGCAGATTTTCGGGTCTGTTCCCTACAGTCCAGGGACCCTGTGGTGAATGCTGGATACACCGCAGGGTGGAGAAATTTGATTCCCTGAAGTGCAGGGAACAGAAGAGCACCAAAATGTTGGCAACATTTCAACAATCTCTGAATAACCCCCATCCCCATGTGTGAGTATATAACTGAGGTTAAAAAAATCTTGCTAATTTTACAAAATGTCCCTATGTTTATGTATACCTTTTTATATAGGCATCATTGTACCATAACCTCTTTAATTTTACTGAAAGATTTTAATTACATACCTTCTCTAAGCTAAACAATCAATATATGGGATATACTTGTCTTTAAGCATTCACATTTGTCAAATAAAATAAGTAATGGCCCTTTGTTTGATTTTGGGGCTCCTCTGGAATCGCTACGGTGCTTGGATTGCCCATTTTATTGCATTAACATTAATAACTTGTGTGTTTATTAATCCAGATTACATTATTACCAATGTACACAATGTTTTCCATTCAGATAAAAAATATTTCATTTATAAGGTAAAATTTCCCTCATGTATAGGAAACCTCAAATGAAAACAAGGTTATTTTTTAGCCAAAAGAATCTTAGGTATGCTATATAAGGGAATATTTAATGAGAAGCTGGGATGTAATGAATGGATAGAGACTGTGAATGAGGTGCCCCCATGAAACGATGAAATAATTAGCATTCCTTGGATGGTTAATATAAACACCGATGGCATTTCAGACTTCATGGCTGCAACACATAGCTAAAATATGCAATACTTTTCAAGACACAGCTCTAGGCACAGCATATTCAGGAATGAATGTATTGTATAACAGAGGAACATTCAAAACATTCATTTTTTTAGTCTCGTTCTTATGTGCACAATGCCAAAATCCCATTTAGTGCAAATAAACAAAGAGTGAAAGAAAAATAAAGGAATGAAAGAAGAAAGAAAAAAAAAAATAAAACGCAAACACACCGCCTCATTATTTCCCTATTCTAATTGGAAAAGACACAACTTGCCATCAGATAACCTACAGATGTATATTTCCCATGAAACTCACTAAAGACAATTTCTTGAATTTAATGAGAACTCAGCAGGACTTCAGGAGTTCAGTTTATGTGAAACAAGTCAAACAGTAAGAAAGCAGATAGTACAACAAATGCTTATACCGGTCATTGAATACGAGATGTAGTGTATGCAGCTGCCCCGCAAACGCACCTTCATAAACTTACTACATTGTACAACTCATTCTGTTGCTTTGCGCTGCAATGTAACTATGTTACGGTTAAAGTCCGAAGTGCGGTCTTAAAATTACCTGGGTAATCCTGACATTACCCAAAACTGCCTGGTAAAGCTGCAAAAAAATGAAAAATTTGGACTTTACCTGGGTAATTTTAGGACTAGCCAAGTGCCCATGTGTAACAGTCTGGAAGAGCTGAATAATTCACACTTTTTCCAGATGATCTGCAGTCTATCCAACCCAGTTTGGTTAAAACGAATTTTGTTATCATTCAGATAAAAATCTGAAGCTTCACCTGGGTAATCTGAGGACTATCCACAGCTTCACTTGGGTAATCTGCAGAGCATCCAACCCCCCTTGGGTAAAAGTGAATTTTGCTATTGGATATTATCAATGAAAATGGTAAAAGACAAACATTAAAATGTATATCAATTAAACAAGGAGTTTAAATATCAAAAAGAAAAAGCAAATATAGAGTGACTCCTATAATAGTAACAAGCTGATGAATCAAACATAAAGACACTTACACAAATATGTAGTAAAACCACAGACTTCGAACTAGCTAATGAAGAAGTCTTTTGTTAAGGTGAAACGCGTCTAGCAGTGGTGTTGTTGGGGAGGGACCATTCGTGGTGATTTCAGATCGGCCCCTATGAGATTGGTCATCCACATTCTGACATGCTGCCTTTGAGATCCTAATCATGTAAGCACAATAAATGCTATCCTAATACCTCTGGCTGTCTGCACTACTAGTGTTTCTTTTTATTTTTGAGGTATTGATACAACAAACAAGCTGAAAGGATCATTTGTCCTGATGTTATCAGTATCAAGCTATCCATTGGAATAATGAACCATTGAACTTGTGAACCAATATACTGCCCATAACTGGGTTTAGTTTAAACCTTTTTTGATTCATATAGTTGAATTTAATAGTTTGAAGTCTGTGGTTTTACTACATATTTGTTAAGTGTCTTTATGCTTGATTTATCAGCTTGTTGCTATTATAGGAGTCACTCTATATTTGCTTTTTCTTTTTAAACATTAAAATGTATTAAGGATATAATGAATATACAGAGTAACAGGATATGTTTGTTACAGTGGCAAGAAAAAGTATGTGAACCCTTTGGGATTACGTGGAGTTTTGCATGAAGCGGTCATAAAATGTGCTCTGATCTTCATCTAAGTCACAACAATTTGAAAAACACAGTCTGCTTAAAATAATACAACACAAACATTATAGGTTTTCATGTGTTTATTGAACAGAACATGTAAACATTCACAGTGCAGGGTGGAAAAAGTATGTGAACCCCTAGCCAAATGACTTCTCCAAGAGCTAATTGGAGCCAGGAGTGAGCCAACCTTGAGTCCAATCAGTGTGATATTATTGGATGTGTTGCTGAAAGCTGTCCTGCCCTTTAAAAACACACACCAGTTTTGGGTTTACTGGTTTCAAGAAGCACTGCCTGATGTGAACCATGCCTCGCAGAAAAGAGCTCTCAGAAGACCTACGATCAAGAATTGTTGACTTGCATGAATCTGGAAAGGGTTACAAAAGTATCTCCAAAAGCCTTGATGTTCATGTGTCCACGGTAAGACAGACTATCTACAAATGGAGAAAGTTCAGCACTGTTGCTACTCTCCCTAGGCGTGGTTGTCCTGTAAAGATGACTGCAAGAGTACAGCGCAGAATGCCTAATGAGGTAAAGAAGAATCCTAGAGTGTCAGCTAAAGACTTACAGAAATCTCTGGCACATGCTAACATTTTTGTTGACACATCTACAATAAGGAAAACATTAAACAAGAATGGAGTACATGGGAGGACACCACAGAGGAAGCCATTGCTGTCCAAAAAGAATATTGCAGCACGTTTGAAGTTTGCAAAAGAGCACCTGGATGTTCCACAGCACTACTGGCAAAATATTCTGTGGACAGTTGAAACCAAAATTGAGTTGTTTGGAAAAAGCACACAACACTATGTGTGGAGAAAAAAAGGCACAGCACACCAACATCAAAACCTCATCCCCACTGTAAAACATGGCGGAGGGAGCATCATGGTTTGGGGCTGCTTTGCTGCCTCAGGGCCTGGACGGATTGTTGTCATTGATGGAAAAATGAATTCCAGAGTTTATCAAGACATTTTGAAGGAAAACGTAAGACCATCTGTCCGCCTTCTGAAGCTCTGCAGAGAATGGGTGATGCAACAGGACAATGAACCGAAGCATACAAGTAATTCAATAAAAGAATGGCTTCAACAAAACAAAATACGCCTTCTGGAGTGGCCCAGTCAGAGTCCTGACCTCAACCCGATTGAAATGCTGTGGCATGACCTTAAGGCTAGGGTCAGACGAATGCATTTTTCACGTTGTCCGTGAAAAAGTGCGTTCGAACGAATGGACGTATTTTTTCAAGGAATACGCGATAGCGGTCCTACGATGCGCATTTTCGTCCGTGATTTTGTATGGATCATCAATAAAACTCTTTTTGCGTCTGGACGTTATGTTGGCCGGACGTGTGCAGCGTCTGACGTCTCCCAATCACGCAAACACGCCGCTATGCGGCCGCAGCGCACTCTGTACGTCAGTAGTAGCGGTTTGACGTTCTCGAAAAAATGCGTTCGTTTGCCACTTGCGTTGCACGGACGAACTTTCGTGTGGCCGTTCGTCGTATGTTCCCCGGCATTGGACGTCATTTGCTGCTAGCACGGCCGTGATTTCGTGCGGCTGAACGCACGTTAAAACTGCTTTCGTCTGACCTTAGCCTAAGAGAGCGATTTACACCAGACATCCCAAGAATATTGCTACACTGAAACAGTTTTGTGAAGAGGAGTGGTCCAAAATTACTCCAGATCGTTGTGCAGGTCTGATCTGCAACTACGGCAAACGTTTGGTTGAGGTTATTGCTGCCAAAGGAGGGTCAACCAGTTATTAAGTCCAAAGGTTCACATACTTTTTCCACCCTGCACTATGAATGTTTACATGTTCTGTTCAATAAACACGTGAAAACATATAAAGTTCGTTGTATTATTTTAAGCAGACTGTGTTTTTCAAATTGTTGTGACTTAGATGAAGATCAGAGCACATTTTATGACCAATTCATGCAAAACTCCACGTAATCCCAAAGGGTTCACATACTTTTTCTTGCCACTGTATATGAATGTGAAAGAGTTACATGATTTTTATTATGTGTCATATGTATTATATATAATTTATAAAACATAATAACCATTAGGTTACTCTTTATATAATATCTTTATCTTCATAAATAAATTTTCAGACAATTAACGCACAGAGTAACATGACGGTTATTTAGTGTGGTATGTGACTGTGGATACAATCTGGTTAAAAAAAAACACAACACAATTTTTTTTGTATTTAAATTTTTTATTTCGTAACAAAGTCAGCAAGGTAACAGACAGAAAATGTCCGCGCAAGGCCACATAGAAACAGCGGCATAAGCTCGTCGAAAATAGGCAATATAAGGTCATCAGGTAAATCACTTAGGAGTAAACAAAAAGAAAAGTGACTTCAGCGGGTAGTGAGTCGACAAAGAGATAAAAAATAAAAAGTCTCAGCATGAATGAAAAACGCAAAATCAAGAAAGTCCTCGTGGCATAAAATTAAATGGGGGGGTTAAACTCAACAGAAACAAGCGTCCAAAAGAAGGCCAGGGCATCACAGAGCACACTGGGGACAAAAACAAATTAAGTAGTCCAGCTCAGCCCGTGTCGAGCCAGGAAACCACTCGGCAATCAGCAGTCCCGAAATCCCAGCGCTGTATCATCTCTCGAGGTGCTCCACCATGCATCGCACCGCGTGTTAGGCCAGAAGCCTCCACTGACACCTGGCCGAAGGAAGCGAACGCAATCAGGCCTGCAGCTCCGGCGGATCCCCAAACACCGCAGACCACCGGAAAGTCACCGCCACAAGGATCACATAGTTCCCCCTAAGGCCATCGCTCCAGGGTCAGCTCCTCAACCGGGTCCACAGGGCCAGCAGCGCACTCCACGGAGGTCTCGGAAAGCAGCTCACCAGTCGAGGAATCAGGAGGTAAGAACATCTCAGGCTCGTCCTCTGTCTTCATCCGCGGTGTCCCGCAGGCTCGCAGTATGGCCATCATGCGACGCCAGTCACCTCTGATAACCGGGCTCTCGTCATCCCCCTCCAGCATCTCCAGACATTCTTCCAGACCATGCAGCATAGCCTCCCCCTGCCAACAGGAGGAGGGGAGTCACCCCACAGGCTACCTGCACTTCCATCCTCCGTTCCACAGCCAGCTATGTCAGCCGAGAGATGTGGGCCCACCATCTCCGTGTCACGTGGCGTGTGCGGGTCAGGTGAGAGCCCAGCAGGCGGCGACACAGAGGGGAGGCCAGACAGGAATCACACAATGAATAAGTTTAATGAAACTTAAATAGGCCTTGGCAGCAGGCACTGAATGAATAAAGAAATATATAAAGTCCCGGGAGAGTTCTTGGATGGAGAGTCAGGATAGTGGACTATGCAGTCCCAGACTGCAGACAGGGTCCACTAGGAATAAATCCAGATAGCTGACAGTGGTACCTTGAGATCAAAAGGTCAGAGACGGTGGTAATCACTTGTAATCCACAGGTAGAGATCGCTGAGAGTCCCTTGCACAGGCAGATGTATCCAGAAACAACAAGGTAGACAGATGGATTTAGCAGGAACAGGTTTGCACACGTCCAGATGACCTCAGTCAGGGAGCACAATGCAGAACCACTGCTGGTTCAGTCTCTCTGCCTTTTAAGGAGGTTAAAATCATAGATGGGCCTCAGCTGGAACTCCTAGGCTGGACGGGAAAACCCAGGCTGGATCTCCAGGAGCCTGGACATGGCACTGGGCTGAGGTAAACCCCGGATTGGAACCCAATACAAAAACATTCCAGGACAAAGGCTGTTAGGACCAGGCTGTGCAATATAGGTACCCCGGGTGGACTGTGACACTCCGCAGCCAGCATTAAGATTCCCCTCGAGGAGTTAATTCTTCTAGGAGACAGAGGAGTGTCAGCGCAGGGTCTGCCAGGCACTAGGCCGCAAAATGGCCGCCAGCACAAGTCACCCAAACAAATTCAGCGTCCAGGACGCAAGTCTCTGGTCCGGAGGGGGGATCAAACAGGCTCCGGACAGGTACACCCTATGGCCGACCGCGGAGGGACCACAGCAGGAAAATCAGACTCAAAGAACCCCCCTGTCACAACACAATTTTGTTATCGGTCAGATAACAATATGCAGCCTTACCCGGGTAATCCTCGGAAGTCAGTCAACTGTAACCTGCTGAAAACCGGAGTACCCAGAGGTGTTTGGATACTTTGCAGTTTACTCCGATAAAGTTTGATATTTCATTGCACATCGCACTTTATCCAGCAACACTATGGTAATGTGTGTTTTAGGCCCCCGGCACATGAGCGTATTTTTGCCTCATGTGCGCCCGCACTTCCCTGCGTCCGTGCGTTTTTGACGGGGAAAGCCCTCCACCGGACGTGAAAAAGGCCTCCCCGTCAAAAAGCTAAACGGACGCTGAAAGTATACAAAGCGCGATTCTCCATAGGAGGATCGTGCTTTGTACGCTGAGCGCAGAGAATGGAAGGAACGCCCACTTTCACGGACGTTCCTTCCATTCTCTCAAAACGCTCGTGTGCCGGGGGCCTTACCTGGGTAAAATACAGCAGAAAACCAGAGTACCCAGAGGCCTCTGGATACTTTACAGATTACCGAATAAAGTCTGAAATTTCATTTCACATCAGACTAACGACGCTTGGGTAATGTCAGGATTACCCAGGTAATCCTAAAATTAACCGCACTTCGGACTTTAACTGTAACAACTACATGACCCACCATTGTATCATGTTAAAAGAGCTAAACTGTCTGTCGCTGGAATATAGACGCACCCTTCACCTTTCCAACCTGGTGTTTAAGAGCTTTTCTGGGACGCTACCACCCTACCTGAATAGGCTGCTTCCCCCAGCAGTTCCCTCATCCTATAACCTCCGATCCAGGACCAGCACCTTACTTGCAATACAACAATACAAAAAGAAAGTGACTCGATCCTCATTTTCCTACAGAGTACCACAATTATAGAATAATTTCCCAGACGCCATCAAATCTTCCCCCAGTCTAATCGGTAATCAATTGTTCACAAAGTTTAGTTCTACTGTTATTGATTTTGCAGGCCATTTGATTAAAATCACCTGCTGCAATGAAATATGGCGAGTCATTTTCAATGGAATAACCTCTTAACTTGAGAAGCATTTTATTCTGTGAGCACACAAATGTATACAGTTCCAAATTTATTTTACATACAGTGTCAGCAGCATCTGCTCAAGTACTTAAGGGCAGAAAAGGTGCAGAGGTTTAAGTGTCATTAAAGCACCCTATAAAAAAATAATATCTGTATGTGGGATAATGCCCGTGTATGGAAATTACAGTAACACATTATATCTGTACTGAACAGGGATTTTAAGTCATTATAACCCCTGAATGTTATCCCTGCACAGCAGTGAGTTACCCCAGAGTTCTCTCTATATTCTGCCCTCTCCGTGGCTGTTGTAGTGCAGCAGTACAAACTGTTGAGCTTGTTGTTACATTGTGAATGAGGGTGCTCCTGATAACCTCTTATAATATATTGTGACAGTGAGGTTTCACAGAGAATATTGATTCTCCCCAGGAACAATGCTAATCTTGCATTAAAAAGATATGCACATTTTGCAGGGTTATTTAGAGAGCGGTGAAAAGCAGGAGAATGACTGGAGAATGGAAAATTCTAGGTCAAAATAGCCAATTTGGAAACTGAGATAAATGGGAGAATTTTTCTGGTTTTGACTATTTTGACCTAGAATTTTCCATTCTCCAGTCATTCTCCTGCTTTTCACCACTCTCTGAATAACCCTGTTGGTATTTCGGGGTATTACAATGCAAATTCACGTGTATATACATTTTGGAAGTAAAAGGGTTGCTCTCATTGTGTTGTTAGCAGCTGACACTGTTAACCTTTCTCCGGGTCTGTTTTGGGACACGGGCCTGAGGCTGTAGCTCCAATAGCCCCAATTTTAATACAGGCATGAAAAGGACACTGTTTTATTTTATTTCTCTATCGGAAAGAAGGAAAATTTAGCACAGAAATTATATTTTTTATTAAATATATATCTCTATATAGTTCAATATATAGGGTTAAATTGTTCCATCAGAAGGGCTTTGCAATGTGAATGAGGTAATAACAAAGCTACTGAATATTCATTTTCACTGGTAATTTATTCTTAATGGTAATTTATATAGAACATGCGTGTGAACAACTGAAAACACTTCCCTCGCTCTCATCAATGCACATCCCAACAATGTATGTTGCTTTTTAAAGCAGCTGCTGCACTGGGGCATTGCCCACATAAAAGTGTGGATGTGACCATTTTTTTTATTTTTTTATTTATACAATTTTTTTATTTGGAAAATTAGCCAGAAAAACAGCAGATATCAAGAAATCATGGCCGCGCAGGTCCACCAGAAATATACGTCAGAGCCAGTGGTCACGCAGGACCTCATCAGAAAACAGATAAAACAGTGGAGCGGCCACGCAGGGCCAAGTCTCAAAAAACACAGAATAATAGCAAAAGGACTGCAAAAAGTGACTTTAGCAAAACAGAAAGTACAGTAAGGAAAACAAGACAGCGGGAACAAAAAACAAACATAAAAAAGGGGGAGGGGAAATCGCACATCAAAAAGTACACCGGGATCCAAAACAAACCAAACGAAGAGGGGAAATAGATGGCAAAGGCCCGATGTGTGACCTTCCTGGCACTCTCCCGGGGTCCAAGGGACAAGGGGAGGCCAAGGAAGAGTGCAGGTCACAAGGCATGGGGACTTGAGGGCCAGGTATGGCGCTCAGAGCCATGGTGGTTGCCATAATGGCACACCAGGAGAAAGCCCCAAAACGCCCCCAAAAAAACACCAAAACATAAAGAGGGGAGGGGGTCCATAGCACAATCCGGCTTGCAAAATAATAAATAAATTGGGGTATGTGACCTTGTATAGCTATCCTTAGAAACAAAAATCCATCAGGTTTTAAAGTTTCTTTTAAGTGAACCCAATGGTTTGATAGGACATACTTGAAAACGAGAGAAATCTCAATGTATTCTTCCTGGTAAAATCCTTTATAAATAAATAAATATGTACAAGGACACTAACAATAATCATGTACTCATAAGATACTTGTTGTCTCTGCATACTCCTATGTGTGATCAAGTTTGTTATGGACCCAGTAAACCAACATTTTATATAACTATATAATAGTCATAAAATTAGTATATAGAGGAGCCTGTCAGTTCCGAGAAGTGGCGACTGGAGTGTCAGTCGTTCATTAAATGCAGACAGTTTGTACTATGTATCACCAGGAAGTTGCTACCTGATGACTTATGTGATGGGCAGAAAGCCACCTTTTTCAGCAGCATGAAAGGGCTTCCTTCTATTAATCACACAAATATGTCACCCAACATTTTAATCGGGTAATGAGTTCTGATTTAATTCACTTTATATTCATCATAAAATATACCTAGAAAAATCCTAACAGTTCAATGCAAAGTCTCAAATCAACCCACAAGAATCATCAAACTACAAAATAAATGATGGAGTGGAGTGCTTACAAAGTAATTTGGAGTAAAGCTTTTAAGAATACAGATTTAAAAATGAAATATTCTTAACAGTGATAAAAAAGCCTAACGTGTTTATATGGGACTGTTACCATCAACACAAGCAAAAGGGATCAAAATGTAGATTGTTGTTGTAAACTGGTCATTGTGTTTCTGTAGCTGGTATGTGACCACACATACTGTAGACATGGTTTGCATATTTATAACTTGCTGGTATAAGCTCAGAAGCTGTATCATCGTAATATTACATTTTGTTCATTTCTAGAACAACCTTTAGAATTAAGTAATGTTCTTATAAACCTGTTTTTTGTTTTCCAAAAGGTCAGGCCCCTTGTGCTGTTGTCCATTCTCATAAAACTGTTTATTCTTCTCCTAGATGTAAGTATTTGCACATATCTAAACAGAAGCCAGCTTACTATGCCGCGCTGGTTGACCACTTGGCAGACTAGAACTAGGCAATCACTTAGCGTGCCAGCCCAATGGGGCAGTGAGTACTTGATCAAAGGGCATTTATGGGAACAGGGTTCCCATGTCTCCCTGTGTTGGGCTTGGAAGCTTTAACCACTTCAATGTGGAGGACGCGCTGAGCGCGTCCTCCGCATTACCGCTGGTATGCGGAGGACGCGCTGAGCGCGTCCTCCCATTGGGGTCAGCGTTCGGCCGGGTTCCGGCCGATCGCTGGCCCCTCCGGTGCGGGCTGACATCCTCGATGTCAGCCGCGCATCCGGAACCGCAGCCGCTGGAATTAGGTGTGATCGCGGCAGCGCGATGACACCTAATTCAGGCGCACCCCGCATGTGCGGAGGAGGCGCCTGAAAGGGAGGGGGGGAGGTCCTTCGGACCTCTCTCCCTCCCGATCGGCGGCGTTGCGGGGGTTAACCCAGGCACCATTTGGAAGGGCACAGCCTGCCCTTCCAAATGGTGCCTGGCATTAACCCCTGGGGAGCTGGATCGCGAATCGGCGCTGAAAAGTGCCGGTTCGCGATCCTTTCCCGGAGCTGGCCGACATCTTGGATGTCGGCCAAGCCTCCGGGAACTCCCCCTGAGGACTGGCGTCATCGTGCGTAGCACGATGACGCCAGTCCTGGACTTAACCCCTAACTGCCACCAACGGTGGAGATAGGGAGTTCCAATGAACTCCCTATCTCCCGATCCGTGGCAGCTAGGGGTTAAAGTTTGGTATGGTTGGATCGGCCAGAGCATGGCCGTTCCAACGATACCAAACACTACTGTGAAAATTTTTGTAAAAAAAAAAAAAATTAAAAACAAATTATAAAAAAAAAAAAAACCACTTTTTTTTTCTTTTTTTTGGTTTGTTAATGCAGCAATATTGTTCCCATTTCAATTATAATGTGAACAATGATGCTGCACTAACGATTTTTGTATGCGGTGCGTTTGTTAAAAATAGTGTAATTTTCCCCAAAACAAAATGTAACGAGACCCCATCTCTAATTTTTTTAACAAGCGCACCCCATACAAAATATAACCGCAATTGCTCGCATGTTAAAATGTGAAAAAAAACACTTTACACATTGTAAATTATTGAAAATACATATTTTATTGCATTTTTTGTTATAATATACAGACATGACATAACGTATACATATAATAATGACATATTATGAATCTACCGAGTCTGACGGAAAGAACAATATATAATATGTCTGGGTAATATACTAAAATAAGCCTTCAAAACACGTTTAAACATGATGAGCAAAACCGGTAAAAATGACCTCAGCACAGGGGCGGGAAAAGCCTCAGCAGCGAAAGGGTTAACCCATGTCAAATGTGCTTCGTCATGCAACTAAAAAGGGGAGCATCATGAGCATCAGTGTCTGTGGGAGTGTGTCTAGAAGTGTGTATGTCTCTGTGTCTGTCAATGTCTCAGTGCCAGTGTCTGTATGTATCCGTGTGTGACGGTCATTGTTTATGTTTTTCAGAATGTTGTGGAGAAGGTAATGGGGTATACAGGGGACCATGATATAAATAAGGGGTGGGGCACAACTCTAATTAACTGTGATTGACGTAGTAAAACCTTGGTTCCCGTTCCTCTTGCCATGTAATGTATATGTCTGTCTCAGTAACTGTGGCAATATTTCATAGGAGAAATGGTGACCTCCCTCACTTGATGAGGGGGCCAGCCGTTCAAACCCCAGTTCTATATATGTCTAGAGTGGAAAAAATCCTGGCATACTTGAAAAAAGAATCGAAACCAAACAATCAGGGAAACATAGAAAATGTCGGCAGATAAGAACCTTTCGGCCCATCTAGTCTGCCCAATTACATGGATACTTTACCTGGATTTATCTTTTGTTTAGGATAGCCTTATGCCTATCCCATGCCTGCTTAAATTCAATTACTGTTTTAGCCTCCCAACATGGAGATTTTAGGGATGTGCACCGATTTTTTTTTCGATTCGATTCGATTCGATTTTTCGATTTTTCAAACTTTTCGATTCGGCTCGTTTCGACTGCTTTCTGTTTCGATTCGGTTCGGTTCGATTCGGTTTTCGGGTACATTTATTTTTCGGAATTTCGACCATTTTTCGTATTTTCGGGTAACCTCACTAGGTTTCTGTATCGACTTTTCGTTATTTCGGAAAATTTTCGTTTTTCGGAATTGTACATGGCTTTCGGCATATCGCCAATTTTTCGTTTTTCGGAACTTTTCGTATTTCTGAACTTTTCGTTTTTCGGAATTGTACATGTTTCGGCATATCGCCAATTTTTCGTTTTTCGGAACGTTTCGTATTTCTGAACTTTTCGTTTTTCGGAATTGTACATGTTTCGGCATATCGCCAATTTTTCGTTTTTCGGAACGTCTGTTCTCGTTTCAAAGCTGTCTAACTCTATTCGTTTTGATGAAAACTACTATGGTTTACTTTTTTAATACTACTTTATATATTTTTTATAATACATTTTTGGTTTGTTTTTCGGATCCAATAATTCATTATGTCGATACGATAATTCTGGCGATTCTATCGTGTTTTTTTAATTAACCCTTTCGCTGCTGAGGCTTTTCCCGCCTCTGTGCTGAGCTCATTTTTAGCGGTTTCGCTCATCATGTTTAAACGCGTTTTGAAGGCTTATTTTAATATATGACCCAGACATATTATATATCGTTCTTTCCGTCAGACTCGGCAGATTCATAATATGTCATTATTATATGTATACGTCATGACCTGTCTGTATATTATAACAAAAAATGCAATAAAATATGAATTTTCAATAATTTACAACGTGTAAAGTGTTTTTTTCCACATTTTAACATGCGAGCAATTGCGGTTATATTTTGTATGGGGTGCGCTTGTTAAAAAAATTAGAGATGGGGTCTCGTTACATTTTCTTTTGGGGAAAATTACGCGATTTTTAACAAACGCACCGCATACAAAAATCGTTAGTGCAGCATCATCATTGTTCACATTATAATTGAAATGGGAACAATATTGCTGCATTAACAAACCAAAAAAAAGAAAAAAAAATTGTTTATTATTTTTTATAAAAATGTTTTTAAATATTTTTTTAATTTTTTTACAAACGTTTTTCACATTCGTGTTTGGTATCGTTGGAACAGCCATGCTCTGGCTGATCCAACAATACCAAACTTTACCCCTAGCTGCCATGGATCGGGAGTTCATTTTGGAACCCCCTATCTCCACCATTGGTGGCAGCTTGGGGTTAACTCCAGGACTGGCGTCATCGTGCTATGCACGATGACGCCAGTCCTCAGGGGGAGTTACCGGAAGCTTGGCCGACATCCGACATCCTCATGGATATTGCCCCAGCTCCTCGTGGACATGCCCCAGCTCCTCATGGATATTGCCCCAGCTCCTCGTGGACATGCCCCAGCTCCTCGTGGACATGCCCCAGCTCCTCGTGGACATGCCCCAGCTCCTCGTGGATATGCCCCAGCTCACACATGGATTTGCCCCAGCTCCTCGTGGATATGCCCCAGTTCACACATGGATTTGCCCCAGCTCCTCGTGGATATGCCCCAGCTCACACATGGATTTGCCCCAGCTCCTCGTGGATATGCCCCAGTTCACACATGGATTTGCCCCAGCTCCTCGTGGATATGCCCCAGCTCCTCGTGGATATGCCCCAGCACATGGAATGCCCCAGCTCCTCGTGGATATGCCCCAGCACATGGAATGCCCCAGCTCCTCATGGATATGCCCCAGCTCCTCATGGATTTGCCCCAGCACATGGAATGCCCCAGCACCTCATGAAAATGGCCCCAGCTCACCTCCGCTGCCTTTTTCGCTCCCTCAGAGCGTCCGGCGGCGCAGAGCTTGGGCGCTCGCCAGGGGGAGCCACGTGACCAGCTGCGATTGGCTGGTGACGTGTTTCCTCCAGGCGAGCGTCGAAGCTGCATGCTTCGGACGCTCGCAGGGAGTGAAAAACGCGGCGGAGGGTGAGACACCCGCCCTTAGGGTGACGGTGTCACCCTAAAGGCGGGTGTCACCTGGTGCGGGCCGCACCCCCGCCCCCATGTTACGACGCCACTGGTATATACATTTAACGGCCGCACGCCACGGACTTACTCTATCCAAACAAAGTTCAGAATGATGTGAAACATTGGGACTTTTGGATAGATTTCGATTTTCGACTATCCAGAAGTTAAAAAAATAAAAAAGGTCGAAATCTAATGCAAAAGTCCCGATGTTTCACATCGGGATGTCAGATATTAATAGGCTTGTGCACTGATTTTTTTTTCGGTTCGATTAGATTTGTTCTGATGTTTAAAATTTTTGATTCGGCTCGTTTCAACCGATTTCTGTTTCGATTCGGTTTGGTTTGGCTCGTTTATCGTGTAAATTTTTTTTTTGAATATCGACCATTTTTCGTATTTTCGGGTCAGTTTGCTGGTTTTTTGTATCAACTTTTCGTGATTTCGGAATTTTTCATTTTTTTCGGAACGTCTGTTCTCCTCGTTTCAAAGCTGTCTAACTCTATTCGTTTTGACGCGTAAACTACTATGGTTTACTTTTTATACTTTATATATTTTTTTATAATAAATTTTTGGTTTGTTTTTCGGATCCGATAATTCATTCTGTCGATACGATAATTCTGGCGATTCTATCGTGTTTTTTTTTATTAAATAAAGATCCTTTTTTTCTTATGAATATACATTTCACAACTTTATTTATTTAATCACATTAAAAAAATGGTATGAAAGCCAAGGAACAAAAAAAAAAAGAACAAAACTATTTAAAAAACGGTAAACTGACCCGAATGATCTGACTTTAACCCTTTCGCTGCTGAGGCTTTTCCCGCCCCTGTGCTGAGGTCATTTTTTACCTGTTTTGCGCATCATGTTTAAACCTGTTTTGAAGGCTTATTTTAGTATATGACATCGACATATTATATATCGTTCTTTCCGTCAGACTCGGTAGATTCATAATATGTCATTATTATATGTATACGTTATGTCATGTTTGTATATTATAACAAAAAATGCAATAAAATATGTATTTTCAATAATTTACAGCGTGTAAAGTGTTTTTTTCCACATTTTAACATGCGAGCAATTGCGGTTATATTTTGTATGGGGTGCGCTTGTTAAAAAAATTAGAGATGGGGTCTCGTTACATTTTTTTTTGGGGAAAATGACACCATTTTTAACAAACGCACCGCATACAAAAATCGTTAATGCAGCATCATTGTTCACATTATAATTGAAATGGGAACAATATTGCTGCATTAACAAAACAAAAAAAAAAAAAAAAAAAGTGTTTATTTTTTTTTTTTTTACATTTTTTTTACTTTCATGTTTGGTATCGTTGGAACGGCCATGCTCTGGCCGATCCAACGATATCAAAATTTAACCCCTAACTGCCACGGATCGGGAGATAGGGAGTTCATTGGAACTCCCTATCTCCACAGTTCGTGGCAGTTAGGGGTTAATGCTAGGACTGGCGTCATCGTGCTGCGCACGATGACGCCAGTCCTCTGGGGGAGTTCCCGGAAGCTTGGCCGACATCCAAGATGTCGGCCAGCTCCCGGGAAGGATCGCAAATCGGCGCTTTTCAGCGCCGATTTGCGATCCAGCTCCCCAGGGGTTAATGCCAGGCATCATTTGGAAGGGCAGGCTGTGCCCTTCCAAATGATGCCTGGGTTAAGCCCCTGTGAGGCGCCGATCGGGAGGGAGAGAGGTCCGAAGGACCTCCCCCCCCTCCCTTTCAGGCGCCTCCTCCGCACATGCGGGGGGGCGCCTGAATTATGTGTCATCGCGGGGGCGCGATGACACATAATGCTGGCGGCCACTGCTGGATCCGGGCTGACATCGGATGTCAGCCACCGGATGTCAGCCAGCGACGACCGGAGGGGCCAGCGATCGGCCGGAACCCGGCCGAACGCTGACCCCAATGCGAGGACGCGCTCAGCGCGTCCTCCGCATACCAGGGGCAATGCTGAGGACGCGCTGAGCGCGTCCTTAGCATTGAAGTGGTTAAAGATAAAAACCAGAACAAAAAGTTTTTAAAACGGAAAAAGTAGTTGATCAAAATGATCTGAAATTAAAAAATAAATAAAATGATTTAAAGGTTTCAGACAAAAAAAAATTAACCCTTTCGCTGCTGAGGCATTTCACGGCTTCCCTTCGCGCCTGTGTGCGGCACTGCTTCTGCTGCTGAGCTAATTTTTAACAGTTTCGCTCCTCTTGTTTAAACGCGTTTTGAAGCCTTCTTTTATAATATGACCCAGACATGTTATATATCGTTCTTTCCGGCAGACTCGGCAGATGATTCATAATATATCATTATCATATGTATGCGTCATGTCCTGTCTGTATATTATAACAAAAAATGCAATAAAATTAGAATTTTCAATGTTTGTTTTACAAGGTGTAAAGTGTTTTTTTCACATTTTATCATGCGAGTGTTTGCGGTTATATTTTATGAGTTGCGTTTGTTAAAAAAAAATTGAAAAGGGGACTTGTTATATTTTTTTGGGTGAAAATTACACAGTCACATTCATGGCCACAAATATGTTGACAAATTTATGACAAAGGGTCCATAGAAATGTCAATAAATTTATGTACATATGATTTTAACAGTGTGGACTGGAAACCAAGCAATACATAATTAACTTATTAACGTAAAGCAACGCACACAACAGGAAAATATATAAAAAAATAGAAAATTTATTTACATGGGGAAGGATGGCAAACTGCCCAACGGGGGCACAAACAACACAAACAAACATCTTCCAGTCTAAGCCAGGCGATAATAATTACTGGCATTTGAGGAGATGTTGGAGCTGGTCCGCATCTTCGATAACAAGGAATATGACTGCAGTAAGGGCCCTTACGCAGGAAGAGTAATTTGAGAAAGGATCGGAACAGAGAAGTTACGCGCACCACCATCCTAGAGTGTTTGGGAGGACGGTACGAAGGACCAGATCAGAAAACGCTGGTCCGACCCAAAGCAGGCGAGCAGGAGCAGCTGAGGCACTTGTCGCTCTTCTTACTGCCGCTCAAGCATGTCCGCGGTGGTCACTAGCTGCTCCCGGAGGACCTGCAGCAGTTCCTGGACGTTGTCGAGTGTCCGGACTGCCAGGCGAAGCTGCAGACCAATTGCCTCCGAGTCCCGAGGTCTGGCTTCTCCTTCTATATATCCAATAAATGAAAGAAGGAAAATACAGTAAGTAAAGCAGGTTTCTATTTTTGACTGAAAGTCTTGAAAAAATATAACAGTAGTATATACCAGTGCTGGCAGCTTCCTGAGGCTCCTCCTCCTCCTCCGACTGATCCCCACGACCACCATCTGCATATCCAGGGCTATATGTAAGAAATTAAAGAAATAAAAAATACAGTAAACAACAAAACTGATTTATTTTTGAACAAAAGTCGATGCAAAATACAACAGTAAAAAAAACAAACCTGGACTGGCGGCCTCTGGCTCCCTCTCTTCCTCTTCCTCCTCCTCCTCCTCTTCCTCCTCCTCTTCCTCCTCCTGCTCCTCTTGTGCTATACATAAAAAAATTTAATTAAAATACAGTAAACAAAAAATGTTTCTGTTTTTGACCAAAAGTCGTTGCAAAATAAAACAGTATATACCAGCGCTGGTGGATGCCCGTGGCTCCTCCTCCTCCTCCTCCTCCGGGGCACTGGTGCCCGCCGGGGCAGATTCGGCGGCCTTCTTCCTGTCTTCTGCCAGATTCAAAAAATAACACGTAAATAATGCAGACTGGAAAAAATGGTATATCTATACACTATATTGCCGAAAGTATTGCGACACCCCCTCCACTACCCCACTACCAGAGGCCTGTTCAGTACCTCAGCAGCTGCTGAATTGCTGCAGCAGTGTCGTTGAACCCTTTGGATGCGAATTTTGAATCCAAAATGGCCGATGATTTCTTAATGAAAAATTCAGATTGTTTTTCGGATCACTCGGACAAAATGTAATAAAGAGAAGCAGTCAGCACAATTCCGTTTTGTACGCACACACCACAAATGATCGTTTTTAATGAATAAACGTTATGTTTACTTCTGAAACAATATATAATTTGAACTGTAATATATGTCTATGTGCAGGGGAAATAATAAATAAATATTTTGTGCTTTGGTTAACAGAAACCGCAAAATTAACATTGCTGTACGGAATTATTACATGCTTGGAGGCGGCGGCCATCTTGCTGTACGGCATTGTTACTGCTTCATGGCGGCGGCCATCTTTAAAACGTCACACTCAGCATCTCCTCGGGTCGCTGCAAGTGCTAGGTTAGCATGCTGAGCGATTGAACGGCGTTCAATGGCAAGTTGCTAACTTAGCACTTGCAGCGGCTGAGGTATTGAACAGGCCTCAGCTTGACCCCCCCCCCACTACTCCCATCTCATACATATATTGCACACAGACATATATTACCGTTCATTTATATATTTTTTTCAGAAGTAAACATTACGTTTATTCAATAAAAACTATTATTTGTGTTGTGTGCGTACAAAGCGCATTGTGCGACTGCTTTTAGTTATTTTATAGAAGGCCTCAGCCTCAGTTTCACTTTCAGTTTCTGCGAATAATAAAACTGGATATTGCAGAAACAACAGAAATCCACCATTTTGTTTTGAAATTTGCATCTAAAGCATTCAGTGACACTGCTGCAGCAGCTGCATTGAACGCAGCTCTGTTATGCACCTTCAGAAGAACTACATGTCCCATCCTAACACTTAGCAAAGACGCAGAGATTTTTATTGATGCGCAGGTGGGAGCCATTATTGGGCAAGCTGCGGGTCATCTCGTATGCTTCGCTCAATCACAACTCCCCCCCCAGCACACTACAGACTACACACAGTGCCAAAAGAAATCCAGCATTGTAACTTCACCTACATACATCAAATATCACAATTTTCACGAATACGTAAAATCACAAAAAGGAAGAGTTATGGCAAAAATGCTTGTATCACGAGTCGTGAAAACGCAAAGCTATACACAATCACATTGCATGAAAAAAGGACTAGATAAATCAACGTATTTCTGTGCACATTAGCACATGCAAGCACATTATTATTATACAGGATTTATATAGCGCCAACAGTTTGCGCAGCGCTTTACAATATAACTTGACACTTACGTTTCGCTATGATGCGCCGGATGCGCCTCAGCTGCTTCTGCTCTCGAACCTTCAAATCCGACCAGCGTTTTCTCAGCTGGTCCTTCGTGCGTTCCTTTCCAAACCTCTCCAAAATGGTGGCGCGTACCTTCTGTAGGATTCGATCCTTTCTCGCATTACACTTCCTGCGGTAAGGGCCCTTACTGCAATCATAATCCTTGTAATCGAAAATGCGCACAAGCTCCAACATCTCCTCAAATGACATGTTTGTGGCTCGTTTCTTCGTGGGTGCTGCTGGTGACGAATCTGCCGATGATGAGGTGCTACTGCTTGCAGCGGCCATTTTGATGAATAATAATAACAACAATATTTTGTTCAAAAAGTTGTCAATAAAAGTTTGCTCAATAAAGTTACGATCTCCGCGTGCGTTCGCGCGCATGCGCGACCCGCGGTCGAATCGGATCTGACCCAAATACGACAATTCCTATCGGATCAGTGAAAAAAATAAACGCATTTACATTTTACACATACAAACTTTACAGAATCAGCGATATAACAGATATAATAGTTAAATAATACGATTACGATGTCCAGACTGGAACCGAAATCCCGAATGGAACTGAAATCATGAATAGACTATAGAGGGAAAATAAATTTCGATTTGACACATTTCAACTTTTTCAAGTCCATTTGAAAATTCCGAAAATTTTTCGATTTGGCTCGGAAAACTTTTCGGATTTCGGAACTTTTCGGATTTCGGAACTTTTCGTTTTTCGGAACTTTTCGTTTTTCGGAACTTTTCGTTTTTCGGAAAGTCTGTTCTCGTTTCAAAGCAATAGATTTCGATGACATTTCAAGTTCATTCGAAAATTCCGAAAAAAATTCGTTTCGGCTCGGAAACCTTTTCGATTCGGCTGTTTTCGGGTCTAAATATTTTCGGAATTTCGGTCGAATCGAAAGACCCGAATCGGGAAATTTCGTGAAAATTCCGAAATTCCGAAACCCGAAACGCACATCCCTAGGAGATTTAATATGGACCTCTTACAGTTTACAGCAAAGTTTCAGCAGTATCTTAGCCTCTCTTAAGCGCAGTAAAATCACAGTGAAAAACCAAAAATACATACACATACCTAGTTGACAACACTGCGCTCTTGCCAGTGCTGACTTGAGAGCTCCGACAAGGCAATAAAAGTCAAATGTTCTTGAATTGTGCTGGGGTTGAGATAGAAGCATGCTCTTGTAGCAACCATGTATGCCCCTTTACAACTACTATCAAGTTCTGCAAGGCCAAACTTGGTATCATTCAGCATCATAAAAATATGATTACCATTTTTTGCAACTGCGTGGTTGAATGGATCTGGTCCATCAGTGATAAGTCTGTATTTTATCAGCAGAGTTACACTAGTCAAAAGTTCTTAATATTTTGTTTTATACATCAAGATATTTCTTTAACATTTATTTTCTTTTCTTTTTTTTTTTAATTTACGGGTTTTATTTTGTAAAGAAGTCAACATACCAATGAACATAAAATGAGGGCCTCGCAGGGCCACACAAAGTCATAACAAATAAAAGGAGTCATCTGCAAAAAATAACAGTCACACAAAAAGGGTCAGCTAGAACATGACAAAATGGGGGTCCTACAGGGCCAAAACATGACGGGCAGTATTGCAAACTTGGTGCTAATGTTGCATTCGGGGAATCAAGACACGGAGCTTGTTCTAATACAACACATTTATTTTTGATTTTCATTCTGAAACAGAGAAATAACTCAGGTTTTTACTCTGGATCCTCTGATGCTCTCCTCTGCATTCATTTGCTGTCTCAGAATTACTAAAACCACTAACTATACATAATATTCTAATCTAAAATAAGAATACATTTCTCTCTTTAATAAACAAATGGGTTCAAACACTTCTGGAACTAAACAAATCTATCCAGCATATTAATATAACCTCTGGACAACAGCCTCTGTCACTTTAAATCCCTGTGGGAGTTTGTCCAGGACATTTATTATATACAGTAAACATATTTTAAACAGATTCTGGCTACTGGATTCTTTGACATAAAGCCTCTATAGCTCTACCAGCCTCAGCCTGCTTCGTACTTCAGCAGTGTTAGTGACATGTGGCTGCAGTGGATCCATTATACAACCTGTTTATCCAGGTGGATCCCACTGAATATAAACGACAGACACTCATATTATTTCCCATTAACTGACATCCTTGGATGCTTTTCTGGCTACCTGAAACAGAGAACTAACTCAGGTTTTTACTCTGGATGCTCTGATGCACTCCTCTACATTCAATGGCTGTCTCAGAACTACCAAACCACTGAGACATGCACATGGCACAAATCACAGTCCCTGTGGCTGAGAACACAGAAATCGCCCCCTGCTGGTAGGAGGATAAGGCAGCAGCAACAGAGCTATTAACATACAGTTATGGGCTTGTCAATAATGACAAAAATAAAAATAAATGCTTATTACTTCATTCTGCATACTGTATTCTCTTTTTGGGTGCAATGTGTTTAATACACATTTAATACACAGAGTGCCACACTCTCCCCCACAAAATTTAATGTGAACAGACATTTCCTTTTTTCCTAAGAACGGGCTGTCTAGAAGTTGCGTTTCTTAACAAAACACCAATATATATATCTACAAATATATTCGCAGGCATACATCCCAAACCTGGTAGTTACACTTCTTACTGTCTATCAAGGCTCATGGTGCACTTTAACAAGCAGTCTTTGAGTCCATTGTATGCCATGGTCTCCAAAAGCTTGAACTACAATGTGTTGCGTGAATGTCCTTCACCGGTACTTCTCTTTGTATCACAGAAGGTTGTTCCAAGGTTTCATAAATCAACATTCTTGGTTGGCGTCTCTCTCTCTGTGGATATGATCTAGGTGTTTGTACAGGGTTTTCTCGTTCTTCATCAGAAGACTGTTCTGCTTCAAATGTTGGCTGCTGAACTTGATCTTCACATTCACTGTGTCTGTCATTGTGTAAATATTCATTAAATGGTATCGATACCTCTTCATCGGCTGGCAGTAGGGATTCATTTGACTGTTAGATGACTTGGGGTTGGAAAACTCTAGCTTCCGGGTTGAGGATTGAGTCTTCATTTCCAGAATTCTTCTGTACACGAGGCTCGAATCTGTATACCAGTTGGTAATCTTCCTCTAAATCTCTATCCAGATTATATTGAGGCTGTGTCTTTTGGACAGGTGTGTTATCTTTCAGAGTGATGTGCATGTTGAGAGATGGGATGCAACCAATATCATCATCGAAGGCAAAAGCATTACATTCTTCCCTCAACACTTGTCTCACTGCTTGTTGCTGCATCTCACTTAAGTGGTCCACATTTACCGGAGGATCCACTTCTGGTTAGTTCTACTACTGCTGTTAGCCCACATCTTTACTTCAGGCTCTGGTGGCTCCAGCACATTGCTAGAGTGGTGGCTTGCTTGTTCACGTTGTAACTCTCGGTCGCTGAGTGGTCGCACTGCTGTTGGATACACTGTTTCTACAGTTTGGAGGTGACCCAGGGGACATCGTTGGTCTAATGTGATATCATGTCTGGTGGTATTGGAAATAGGGATGGGTACATAGATTGGACTTCCCTTGCAAACAGCTATTACCACTTCACTGATGGCCAAACCTTCTGGTAATGGACACAGTTCGGATGGACCAAAGAGCATCTCTTGGCCTTTGGTTATGACTCCCACATGGGCACCAGCATGAATAGAGGTAATCTGGTCTGCGGGTAGTTCTATTTTCTTCTGCCCTGTTCTCACAATGCCTTTATCATAATGTGCAGCTGGAGTCTGCATGAGTTTCAGCATGGTTTCAGCTCTTTGCTGTTACTGAAAATGCAATGCTCATCATCTGTATAACTCTGGCTGATGTTCCTGTTATCATCTTTTCTTGACTAACTAATTCTTCAATTACATTGAACCTAATAATTGGATCTTCAGCCACTTTAGGGTCCCTTGAGACTAAAATTGGGACTGTCAGTGTCTCTGCTGATGCTGGCTCATAGTCCAGTTGAAATCTCACCTCAATCCATCCTAGAAATGGTATTTCTGTCTGGTTAGCTGCTAGTCAAATCAGAGGTCCAAGCAGTTCTGCAATGGACAATAAAAAAGGGGGGTTAGTAGCGCTAATATGTGGATGTAGGAAATCGCTTATACACGTAAATGGTCCTTGTTACTCAACCACCAAAAATTAATACGAATCAGAGAAGTAGTGTAGCGATGTCAATGTCCTTCTTGAAATAAAATAAATCCCAGGGTTCTTGGGAGTCTTCTTCTTTAAATATCCATGAGGTGGAACCCTCCTGGTTCTGGGTCAATCGCCTTAGAGTGGTTTCCGGTCACCCAAATGTCCTTCCAGAGTGGGTCCGCTCGAGTTTATGATGATTTTGAAGGAATACAGGGTGTCGCAGTCTGGCTTTCCACCTCCTTCCCAGTGCCATACAGACTTTGAGGCCCACGATCGTGGCCATCTTCTTTTCAGTAAGGGGGAGGTAGCCTGGCGCCCGATCACATTAGTCTCGTCCGCTACCCCCACCTCCAGCAGCAGGAGGGAGACGGGTGCCCTCTGTCTCCACAGGCAACAGTACGATCCCAACTAAGAGCGAGGCCACGAGGGGGCACAGCAGGAAGGTGGCCGAGGTCACAGGGTAGGCCCAAGATGGCTGCCAGCAGTATCCGTCTAGGTGAAAAACGGCCAGCGATTTTCCTCAACAAGTCGGGGGGCAGAACGGAACCCTGGACAGCACTCCTCTGATGACTAGCCACAATGGGTTCCCTGGGAGGAAAAAACAATGGCTAGAGATATCTAGAGTCCCTATAGAAGGAAGGACGGGTCGGAGCTCCAGAGACACACGTCCATCTTCATCAGCAGCCAGCCACGCCCCCCTTATTTTATTCTCTACATGGACACTTCAGGCGAAATATTTTTTTGGGGGAGAAAAAGTGCTTAACCTAGAGGACTATCAAGCAGTTTTTGTTGAATTTTTTTTATCATAACAACATTTATTTGAAACATGGGATGTGACGTTAAATATTAAATATGGGGTAAAATAGACGTTTTGCACAGAAAATTTTATTTTAAGATGGTTAAAAAATTTGAATAATGTTAATTTGCTCATTTTTTATGTATTCGTTTATCCTTTACAGAAATATTGGTTGAAATGTAAGATTCTGAGCTCTAGATGGTGTCCTTTATCTTCCACAATTTCAAACAGGGTCTGCATTATTATCAGAAAATACCTTTGTGCTAGATACAGTAACTGTGATAAATAAAAATGTTCAGATCTCCTACTTATGGGAATTTGTAGTGATTATAATAAGATTAATAGCAATGCAGCTTCCAAAAAATGCGAATAGAATATAAAAATAATATCTGTATGAGGCATAATGCCTGTATATGGATATTACAGTAGCACCTTATATCTGTACTGTACAAAGATTTTTCACTCATTGTAACCCCCTGAATCTATCCATGTACAACAGTGAGTGACCCCACAGCTCTCCCGGGATTCTGCCGTCTCCCTGGCTGCTGTAATGCAGCAGTTATCTATTTGAACTTTTTGTTACAGTGAGGTTTATGGCTTCTTTTCGCAGCTGGTTTTATGTCTTTCCAGGGTGCCTGGAGAGCCATAAAACACAGGATTTTGTTTCCCCTCGAGGGACACACTAATCCTGCTTTATAAATGTGTGAAAATTGTCTTTTGATATGCCTGTGAGTTATTTTCAATGCATTACAATGCAAAATCAAGATAACTCAATTTTGGGTGTGAAGGGGTTAAAAGCTTCTACACTCAAGAACTAATCATGTAAAAATAATGCACTTTTTAAAAAAAATAATTGTACTTTGTTACATTAACGGAAAACATAACAGGGACCTATCACCCGAAACAGCGCTGTCCTAGGAGTGGCTTTGACCAGTTGCATAAACCTTATCTCTGCTAAAAAGCCATAGTGTGGCATAGCATTGATTTTAGGGTTCTGTGTAATAACAGACCCAGGATGCATAAAAATGAGACAGAGGTTATTTGCATATCCTACCCAGAATTCCTTGCTGCATATGGGGAATGTGGCACAGGAGCTCTGGGATGCAATTCATCGAATTGCTGTGATGTGCAGGTGGCTTCTGCAATAATAAACACACTTATTACAGTGTGGAGGCCTTTTATCTCACTTTTTGTCCTCCACCACAACCCTTGTAGATACTATATATATATAGTTGTTTGATGAGTGAAACTTTACGTCAAACTTTGATTTCATGGCTACTTTAGAATTGATCTCCTACCCTTCAGATGTATCTTTTTGTGCTTGACTCTGCATGGCCCTGTGTGGCCATTATTTTCTTGTTGCAACCTTGTACCGCAGGCACGCTTTCAAATTAAAAATTTAAAATTATAGAAAAGATTTGATCTCCTTATAATGTCAAATGAAGAAAAACAATATTTTCAGTTTAGGATGGTGTGTACAACTTATCAGCCTCCCAGCCATTGTAAAAAATAAGTGATAACATCTTGTGTATATCCGCAGCTTCCGTTTACTTTTAGTTCCAGGATGGAAGGATTTCCATTCCTGAGATCCTAAATTACACTTTGAGACAATGGGGAATAATATTCACCGTAAAACAATAGCTTGCAAAAAGAACATAAATCTACCCCTACACAGGATATACACTGTACATCGTCAATGTACTTCACACCCAGAAACACTAAATAGGGAGGAGCAGCTTCTTTCTTGTGTTCAGTGGGTGACAGGTTCAACTGTAACTGAAGGCGTTCTATGGAATCTTTTGTGCGACCAATAAACCAATAGTAAGAAAAAGGTAGCTTCAAAAGTTTCAAAACTACAAGTAGAATGATACTAAACCTAAACATTGAATTGATGGACCAAAACCTTTACAAACCCACTTACAATGCATGTACAATGAAGGCTGCAACTTCGCAATAAAAATCGAACAATTTATCTACCCTGCATAATCATATAAAATATAACACACACAGGGCAGTATTACATACAAAGAACGCAGACACAAAGCAATGTAACTACAACCTGCAGTACAAGCCGATCTGGGGTGAGCGAAGGAGATCCAGCGGCTGAGCAGCGACTGCTGACCTGTGGCCTTCCGGACATAGGTCTGGGGATAATGGCACCAGTGACTTTGAATCTGACCACGTGGGCAAGATGGCACAGGACCCGCATGCATCCAACTGACCCAAGGGTTGGCGGACCAACCCAAAGTCACGTCATCTCGCCATGACTCACAGCCCGAAGACACGCCGGAATGCTAGGCCAACGCAGGAGCTGGCCGACCCAACGCCCCTGCCGAGGGCGCCACCTGACAAGTGGAGGGCCAGGCTAGGCCCAGGAACAAGAACATAAGTGAAGAAATAAGCCACATTGGGACTCCTGTGCTGCGAAATGGAGAGTGGAGCCACTGCAGCAACCGAGTCCTTGTCAACTCCAAGATGCAAATGCGATGCTCCAGGGACAGATGTTCCCCATCCCACTGAGAAAGGAGATCACCTTGCAGACTGCAGATGTGCACCTTTTCCCACGGAACGGCCAGGAGAGCAGCGGTCAGATGACCCAGAACCTGGAACAGACGCCTGATCGAGCCCCAAGGGGTCGCGTGGAGACCTCAGACATTTTCTTGCAGCTTCACTTTGCTTGAATCGGAACGAAAGACTGCCATCAGAGATGTATCCAATACGACACCAAGAAAGACAATCCGTTGCATCGGCACCAGCCGCGACTTCTTCCAGTTCACAAGCCAACCATGCCGGGAAAGAACCTCGATAGTTCGGGCCACATGAGCCTCCAGCAGGGGCACCGAAGCGGTCTTGATGAGTCAATTGTCCAGGTAGGGGACTATAAACTGGCCCTCCTGACGCAAAAAGGCTGTGATCACTATCAAATCTTAGAAAAAACCCTAGGCGCAGAAGACAGCCCAAGGGGACAGCCTGGAAATGGAAAATCCTGCCACCATGCCTAACCGCAAACCGGAGGAACTTACCTCTGGCTTACCTGAGCGTCCAGGACATGGACATACGCATCCTTCAGATCCTTTCCAGTGATGCCTCTCTTGAAGCTTGATCTCATTCTGATCAGGTGCTCTACTGGCTTTGCTGGGGGCGGGCACCTGAAACAGATTTTATCACCCATCGCGATGATGCCAGTGCACCGGGGAGGGGGTATAAAAGCAGGGTCTGACTTTAAGGAAGTCAGACCACTGTGGGACCTTGCAGAGAGAGGGGAGTATTCCAAGGAATACCCCTCTTTCCGGATGACGTATGGAGAACGTCCTCTGCATATAGATGGGAATCCTCATGATGTTCCCCACATGTCATCCGCATCCAAAGGGTTAAAAAAAGATTAAAAAAACAAAAATAATGTCTAAAGAATACAAAAAAGTCTTTTAGAAAATAAAAAAAGTAAAAAAGAGTTTTTGCAAAAAATAAAAAGAATAAATGATCTTTTATATAAAAATGAAAAATTATATTACTTGTTACATTGAAACCTATGGGATTTCTGTGGGCGTTCTGTGACTAGAAGACACGATAGTCTTCTATGGGACAATTTAGGGGACTGAATTATGGCAAATTGCATCGCATTTCGCTGCCAATTTGCCTGTATTTGGTGAATCGACAGCTTAGTGTGTCGAAATTGCACCAGATGGTGAACTTCACCATTTGGTGCAATTCAGGGTCAATTCGGAGGTTGTTGAATAACCACTTAAGAATTCTATGGAATTAGTTAGGAACAGTAAGATTTATGGGACTGAAAAGATTCCCCAGAGAATGTCTTGAATAGTGACCAATCCAATAAATACATTCCACCATCCCTAGGTAGAAGCAAATCACTTTGCAGGACTTTATGAGTAGACTACACAAGAATTAAGCAGTCAACCCAACACAACAAGAACTTATGAAGGAGGAACCAGGCGTTTGAGGGTCTTTGTCAATAAGACAGTTAAGAAAGTAAAGATACAAATCCTAACTTTGGTAGGGCTAGACCAAGAAAATAAGGTAGACTCCTGCTGATTGCTACTATTTTATTCTGCACACTATACTCCGCATTGCTCCCGATGACGCTGTGTTATGCAGTGAAACACATAGAGCTTTTGTATTCTTTCTGTTTGTATTCTCTATAGTGACTGGCTCCTAACCTTGATATTTTGAATCAATACTTCACAACCATGGTCTGAGTGAGCGCTCACAGCCGCGTGGCCAGATTTGATTCAATAAGCTCTAGCTTCCAGCAGGCGTCTCCCTTATTTTGTTGGTCTAGCACTACCATAGTTATGATTTGTATCTGTACATTCTTATCTGTCCTATTGCACAGACCCTCGAAGGCCTGGTTCCTTCTTTGACCTTCTTTTCATGTACAATATCTAGCAAATGTTTAGCTAGTATAGGGTCCTATTACAATCTTCGCGTTAAAACGCTCGTGCAACGCGTGAATTTGTGCGCCAAGCGTTAAACGTTAACGCGCGTAAATCAACGCTGGAATTACATTCCTCGCACATTTTTTCATCCATCGAGCAATAACGCTCGTTAAACGGACGCGCACAAATGCGCGCGCAGCAACGTTGCGCGCAGAAATCAGTGTGCAGACTGTTTTTTTCACGCGATTCAGCCAATCAGAATTAAGAAGCACAATTATCTCACGTTAAGCTTTTCGCCTGTCAAAGTCAATCTGAGTATATATGCTGCAGCAATAATAAATGCTCACACAACATTTTATTGGTTTGGTATGAGTAGAATGTGTAACTATACTTTGCTGCATTTTTTTTTTGGGCTGGTGTATCTGGTTTCGGCCAGGTTGATAGAATTTGCCGTTAACACCAGCTTTTAGGAGTTGCTAAAATTATGCGCGCAACGTCTATGCGTTAATTCCTACACATAGATTGTAATACCATCCGTGTACCAGCGCACAAACGCATTTGCGCTCACAATGTTAAGTATAGGACACGCGACGTACAGTAAACTCGCGCAGCGTTCGCACAGATTCACCAGCGGTAGACGTATACGTGGGACATTGTAATACGACGTTCAGCGTTAATGCGTTTTTGCGCAAACGTTTGCGCGAAGATTGTAATAGGGCCCATACTCTTTACTGTAGTGTTACACTATCCTCGAGAAGCCTTAGGGCATTTTCCCTTTACCTGTGTGTTTTTAGTTCAGCACATCCTGCAAACTACTGTTTGTTATTGTTATCAGGACATGTTCCTGAACCACGGTGCGCTCGGCACCTTTCACTCTTTTTTTTTACCTTTTTGTGTATTTCGTTTTTGTGTATACTAGCTGTTTAGCTATACTGCCAGTACTATCTGCACTGTGTTTCATTTGACACACCTTTAATTTCTATTGTTGAAAGGAAAAGTTAATTTGTATTATTATTGCGGCACTCTCTTCTCAGCCCTCTGCTTTATTTTGTAGCTGTTATAGGGGTCCCCCCATCCACCTGTGAAGGCTGTGAAATTCCATATATGCTCACTATAGGAGGTTATTCAGAGAGAACCGATCTGGCCCCGAAATGTAACCGGATGCCGAAATTCAGCGTACACTGCCATTTCGTGGCTATTCGACTATTCAGAGAGCAGGCAGTTCGCCAAATTTTGGCGAACCCCCTGCAAGTAGGGTGCCTGTTCGACGGCAGTGAACTCCCCCATAGAGAAGCAATGGTTAATCTATTCAGAGAACACCGAACAGCAGAGAAAAGTTGCCGAAATGCCCTGCTGTTCGGTGTTTTCATTCGGTAGGTTTATTCAGGCGAATCCCATAGGCTTCAATGTAAGAAATATTCCCGTTTTAAACCAATATCTAATAAACCGTTTATTATTTTAATCTGTAGTAAAAAGTCTCTTTATTTATAGATTTTTAAGGATCTTTTAGGCATTTTTCGGCAAAATATTTTTTCCATTTTTATTTAAATCATTTTTTATTTTTTCTGTAACAGACCTTTTTATTATCATTCATTGGATCTTATATGTAAATTCCAGGCATTTTCGTTCAGTAGTTTTTCGTAAACAGCAGTTAAATTTTGACATTTTCAAGCGCACTGTTTTTTTTTTTTACCCCGTACGTCTGCTTGTCAGCTTTTTCCAATGCCTGATCTGCGTTGTGATCGGTGGCTCATTGGCTATTTCCGGCGTGTTCGGCGTGGTTTTTTGGCAATTTCTGCGGGATTTCGGTGAGTGTTCGTCGGGTGTTCAGCGGGTGTGAATGCTGAATACACCACGGGGTGGGGAACTTTGAATCCCCGAAGTGCAGAGAATCGCGGGGAACGAGAAAGCATTTCGATGCCCTCTGAATAACCCCGTATGTTTATGGTTGCATACCCCTTCTGATTTTTCCATTTTCTCTATTTTATATATTATTATTATTTTTTCTTCATAAGAATCAAATAGCAGGGATGGGGTTAATCACTTCCAACGTGGTAATTGTGACTTAAGGTTTGAAATGTGAAATCTCCGCAATTTTATGTTTCACAAATTGTACGAGTACTAGTATCAATATCAACATACATAGTGTGAATTTTAGATGATGTACGGATATACAGCTTCCCTACAGAATCGTTGCTTCCCTGCACAATTATTATTTTTCAAGCTTCTATTTATCAGTGCGCTCATCATGGTCATTTTTTTTGAAGGCCTACGATTTTTATTCATGCCAACGTCACAAAAAGTTTGGGGAAGCTTGTATTTCTGCCAAATGTTACAGCATTTATGCTGTTAGGCTGGTAACTGGTTCTTCTGTGTATTTTAAAAAAAATAATTAGGAATTCGAACCCTAGCATGACATTGGGATTCTGTATTGTGATCAGGAGAAATTTCCAAATACAGTGTGAATGCCACCTCAACAGATAGGAAAGCTGGGAGATAGTTAACAAGTGTTAAGTGCCGATATAGGCCACTTATAGTGGCATTACCTACAGTTGCAAGAAAAAGTATGTGAACCCTTTGGGATTACGTGGAGTTTTGCATGAATTGGTCATAAAATGTGCTCTGATCTTCATCTAAGTCACAACAATTTGAAAAACACAGTCTGCTTAAAATAATACAACACAAACATTATATGTTTTCATGTTTTTATTGAACAGAACATGTAGACATTCACAGTGCAGGGTGGAAAAAGTATGTGAACCTTTGGACATAATAACTGGTTGACCCTCCTTTGGCAGCAATAACCTCAACCAAACGTTTCCTGTAGTTGCAGATCAGACCTGCACAACGATCTGGAGTAATTTTGGACCACTCCTCTTCACAAAACTGTTTCAGTGTAGGAATATTCTTGGGATGTCTGGTGTGAATCGCTCTCTTAAGGTCATGCCACAGCATTTCAATCAGGTTGAGGTCAGGACTCTGACTGGGCCACTACAGAAGGAGTATTTTGTTTTGTTGAAGCCATTCTTTTGTTGAATTACTTGTATGCTTTGGGTCATTGTCCTGTTGCATCACCCATCCTCTGCGGAGCTTTAGTTGGCGGACAGATGGTCTTACGTTTTCCTGCAAAATGTCTTGATAAACTCTGGAATTCATTTTTCCATCAATGACAACAATCCATCCAGGCTCTGAGGCAGCAAAGCAGCCCCAAATCATGATGCTCCCTCCGCCATGTTTTACAGTGGGGATGAGGTTTTGATGTTGGTGTGCTGTGCCTTTTTTTCTCCACACATAGGCCCCTATTACATTCCTCGTGCACGCAAATGCGCATTTGCGCGAGGAAAAAAACATTAGAGCATAACGTCGTATTACGACGTTTGCGCAAACGATGCGCGTTAACGTCCAACGTGAGTGACCCAGCGCGAGCGCAAGTTCCTGCGCGCATCCTATACTTAACATTGTGACCGCCAATGCATTAGTACGCGTATGCGTGCATGGTATTACAACGTTTGCGCGCCTCATTTTAATGTCTTTGAAAACCTGGTGTTAATTTACAATCTGAACGTTCTGGCCGAAACGAAATGAACCTGCACAAAAAAAATACAGCACAATACAGTTACACATTCTACACATACCCAAACAATAAAATTAGTAAATTGTTTAATTTTGTATTTTTGTTGCAGCACATATATGCAGATTGACTTTGACAGGCGCAACAACCGAAACCTAGCAATTGGTGGTTCTTAATTCTGATTGCCCACCGATTCCTGCACGCAACGGTTATTTGCGCCCGGCTTTGCGAGTCGGATTTGCGCTCGAAAAAAGTTGAATGCTGAAAAAATGCGCTCGGATTGTAATACCGCGTTAATTTGCGCGCTAATGTTTTTTTGTGTGCGCAAAAAACAATTGCACTGTGCCAGCGCATTTGCGCGAAGATTGTAATAGGGGCCATAGTGTTGTGTGTTTTTTCCTAACAACTAAATTTTGGTTTCATCTGTCCACAGAATATTTTGCCAGTAGTGCCGTGGAACATCCAGGTGCTCTTTTACAAACTTCAAACGTGCTGCAATATTCTTTTTGGACAGCAATGGCTTCCTCCGTGGTGTCCTCCCATGTACTCCATTCTTGTTTAATGCTTTCCTTATTGTAGATGTGTCAACAAAAATTTTAGCATGTGCCAGAGATTTCTGTAAGTCTTTAGCTGACACTCTAGGATTCTTCTTTACCTCATTAAGCATTCTGCGCTGTGCTCTTGCAGTCATCTTTACAGGACGACCACGCCTAGGGAGAGTAACAACAGTGCTGAACTTTCTCCATTTGTAGACAGTCTGTCTTACCGTGGACACATGAACATCAAGGCTTTTGGAGATACTTTTGTAACCCTTTCCAGCTTCATGCAAGTCAACAATTCTTGATCGTAGGTCTGAGAGCTCTTTTCTGCGTAGCATGGTTCACATCAGGCAGTGCTTCTTGAAACCAGTAAACCCAAAACTGGTGTGTGTTTTTAAAGGGCAGGACAGCTTTCAGCAACACATCCAATAATATCACACTGATTGGACTCAAGGTTGGCTCACTCCTGGCTCCAATTAGCTCTTGGAGAAGTCATTAGGCTAGGTGTTCCCATACTTTTTCCACCCTGCACTGTGAATGTTTACATGTTCTGTTCAATAAACACATGAAAACATACAACACAAACATTATATTATTTTAAGCAGACTGTGTTTTTCAAATTGTTGTGACTTAGATGAAGAGCAGAGCACATTTTATGACCAATTCATGCAAAACTCCACGTAATCCCAAAGGGTTCACATACTTTTTCTTGCAACTGTAGCTCTATATACGTATTGGATAGTATTGCAGAACATAGATTTTGATTTCTATTTTACTTACAAAAATAACAGTGGTGAACAATGGACAGATCTCCAGGCATAAGTGAAGTTATTATCATAATTTTTATGACCACAATTTTCATAGTATATTTAGCATTTAAACATAATGCATGTTTGTCCCGGTGTCAATATTTAAACGTATTTAGGGCATCAGTAGCTCTATGAAAAAAAATAAGCTGCTTAAGCTCTGGAACTAAAGTTCCTGGTGTCGATCAGAGTTCCAAAGCACCCTGTACCCATGTTTCCCTGTATACTTTCAAAAATATGCAGCATTTACAACATCTCTGCAGATAAAAACTCACCCACTCGGAGATGTCACAAGCAGATGCCATGACCTGCACTGTCAATCCAAGTATTTGTACTATACTTGGCTGCCGCACAGCGAGGCTTTCTGGTTATGGTTCAGGGGTCAGACTCTAAAGCACCAGAGTGACCAAGCATGGTATTTGTGAGTAGCAGTCTACTGATGTGTTGCAGGTGTTAAATTGTGGAATGACACAGTGGGGTTTGTTTGTACTAGAGCAGGGGAGTAATCACTAAACATGTGCACAACGAAAAAATTTGTTTAGTTTCGCATCGATTCGTTACGGTGCATTCATTATGTTACCCTGATTCGTATCGATTCGATATTTCGGGAGATTAGTAATTCATATTGATTCGTTATTTTGTATCGATACATTATTTAGTTTTAATTCGTTATTTCGGAATGGTGAATTGATTACTGTTAGATGAGGTTTAAAAAAATTGAGGGTTAAAAGATATACAGGGTTATTCAAAGAGAATCGAAAAGCCACTGCACGTGCGGTGACTTTTCGTTCTCTTCAATTCGGTGCGATTTGGCGATCCCATTTCGGCGACCCTGTGGTGTATTCAGCAAGCATCACAGCAGGGCCGCCGTAATGCAGGAAAAGTCGCCGCAAACCCACCGAAAACTCACCGCAAAACGAGGGCAAAGGCACACCGAAACCCGCAAAAACATCTGGATTAACCCGCCGAAGAAACCCGAGCAGGAGCTGATCACAGCGCAGAGCAGCCGCTGGAAAAACCCGACACCGCAGACAAAGGAGGCGAAGAAAAAAAAACCAGTACGCTTGAATATTTGAAAAGTGAAACGCTGTTTGCAAACAAACTACTGAACGGAAATGTCTGAAATTTACATATAAGATCCAATGAATGATAATAAAAAGGGCTGTTACAGAAAAAAGAAAAAAACGGGAAAATAAATGTTTGCAAAACATGTGGAAAAGGTCCTAAAAAATCTAAAAATAAAAGAGACTTTTTACTGCAGAATATTATAATGAACGGTTTATTAGATATTGAATTAAAATGGGAATATTTTTAACATTGAAGCCTATGGGATTCGCCTGAATCAACCTGCCGATTTAAACCACCAAATTGCAGGGAAATTCGGCAACTTTTCACTGCTGGGTTTTGTTTTCTGAATAGACGAAGCATTTCTTCTCTATGGGGATTCACTGCTCTCGAACAGGCACTGAACACGCACCGTATGTGCAGGCAATTCGCCAGGATTTGGAGAATTGCATGCTCTCTGGATAGCTGAACGGCCAGGAAATGTAACCAAACGCTGAATTTCAGTGTTCGGTTACCTTTCGGCCCCAACTTGGAGTTCTTTGAATAACCCTGATAGCTTCCCCCTGTCCTTGGTGCTGAAATACACTATATTGCCAAAAATATTCGCTCACCTATCCATATGCGAGTCAAGGCAGGTGAGCGAATACTTTTGGCAATATACAGGGTTATTCAGAGAGTGTGAAAAGCAGGAGAATGACTGGAGAATGAAAAATTCTAGGTCAAAATAGCCAAACCAGAAAAATTCTCCCTTTCATCTCACTTTACAAATCGGCTATTTTGACCTAGAAGTTTTCATTCTCCAGTCATTCTCCTGCTTTTCACGCTCTCTGAATAACCCTGATAGTGTATGTTTCAGCGCCAAGCACAGCAACTGCCAAGCGAAGCCAGACTGAAGGAAAAAACCCCAGCTGTGTTCGACATAGAAAAAAAACCTTGCCGTTTTAAAATAATTGGGAATCCAAAAATTTCCCCTAAGGCTGGGGTCAGACGAACGCAGTGTTAACTTGCGTGTTGCCCGCACATACGTACGTCCGTGATAGCATACAATTGTGTTAAATGGAGCCCCACACACGAAATACGTCCGCACAGAAGTGCGGGGGCTGACGGACGCTGCAAACGGACGCAGGTTAGGCAAGAACGTAATACTGCTAGAACGGACGTGCAGAGTGCGCCACGTCCACAACGTCCGCTTAGCTTTGTGTGTGAGTGATGAAACGAGGTCAGATGGACTGTATTTATACGTCCAGCATTTTTGACGGACAGAATGTTCTTTCATTGTAATTTATTTTCCCTGCTACATCAGTCAAAAAATACGTCAGTGAAAAAAACGGACTGTGTGGCCACTACCTTGTTGTCAGTCAGTAAGTACGTCCGTACTGCACGGACGCACAGTCCGTACAAAATGCGCTCATCTGACCCTAGCCTTAATACAAAAAAACCTCAAAAATTCTAAAAAATCATTGAATAAAAAGGCTTTTTGCTGCAAATGAAAAGGATAGGGAATTTTATTTTTACATTGAAACCTATGGGATTCGCCTGTTTAAACCTGTCGAACGAAACCACTGAAAACAGGGCATTTCACTGACATTTCAGTGATGTTCAGCGTTCTCTTAATAGATTAACCTATACGTCTCTATTGGGAATTTCACTGCCACTGAACGTCACCGGATGTCGCTGTCCATGGCCTGTGGTGCAGAATACAACAGATTCAGCACCACGGCCAATGGACAAGAACAGGTGAGTCTAAGACATGAAAAGGTATGATGAATCGATTCGTAAAAACAAAGTCAATTCATTTTATACTACAGTATTTTGTTTTCGTGCCCTACCTGGTGCAGAGATAATTGCCTTGTCTCTATTATGGACGTCCAGGTCACCTACTACAGCGTAACTACGCCCTTGCCCATTCTCAGTCACAGAGGAGGTAAGCCTGAGACCTAAGACCCTACAAATGACCTATATGCCTCGCCCAGAATCTCATCCCTTCTTTCTATTCCTTTTGCTTTGCAGTGAAGTAACTAATTTATACCAGTGCTGGCGATGATTGACTCTGGGGCAAGCAGTTGATGCATCAATGCTGAGTTTGCGCATGCCTTGCCTGTTCCTAAAATCAAACCAAACCCTATAAGCATACAATTGATTGATGGGTTAAAGAAAGGGCTAGTGCTCCAACAAACGGTACCACTACAAATGCTTATAGGCCCCAAACACACTGAAATCCTATCCCTTGATCTGGTCTTTTCGCCTATGTTTCCTTTTGAGTAAGCGCAGATGACATTTTTTTCTTTGTTATGTTCTACACATGTTGTTGGGCTGGATGCATTTTGTGGTTGCAGCCAACCCTTCAGGGAATAGGCGCGACCCCACCCCTCCTGCACTATGTATGTTTCAATGTACTTCAAGCCAGGTCATCCCTGCAGCAAGACTCCGCTCCGTGTCTTTGTTTTGATCCCAAAGTGGATTTTGTTTCTGGGGGACCATAAATAAAGGACCACCAGTCTACCTCATGTCTGACAAGCAGCATGAGCAGGTATGGTTTGCTATGTAGCAGCCTGTGGTTTCATTTTGGTTAGGACTCGCCCTTTTAGAGGTGCCTTGACGCTGGCGGGCGAGCTAGTCTTATAATGGCCATTGATAAGAAACCAAACCTCTAATTGTGTTTAGTTTCACACGGTATAATTGGAGTAAGCGCAGATGACATTTTTTTCTTTGTTATGTTCTACACATGTTGTTGGGCTAGATGCATTTGGTGGTTGCAGCCAACCCTTCGGGGAATAGGCGCGATCCCACCCCTCCTGCACTATGTATGTTTCCTTTTGTCCTAGGGCTACCCTGGTTGTGACTTCACGATCAAGTGATTCGCTGGAGCTCCAGTTCATTGATGTTTGTCTCCAAGCATTGCATATACAAATGTCTTACGCCTAGTCATTACCCCACAAAATCTCTTTGTCTGATACTAGATATCCACATAAAATGAACCAGTCGTTATTCCTGAGGCCCACCGAGGAGTCCAGGATGTGTTCGATGAGAAACAGATGGAAACTCTACCACCCCACAGGTCATACGATTGCACTATTGACCTCATACTGGGAGCTCCTATCCCTTTTGGGCACATATACCCATTGTCCGAACCAGAACTGAAAATCTTAAAGGGATATTTGCAAGAGAACTTGAAGAAAGGCTTCATCAGACCATCAGAAAAGGATGGTGGTCTGCGGCCATGTGTAGTAGGCTTGTGCACCGATTTTTTTTCGGTTCGATTCGATTTGTTCGAATGTTTAAAATTTTCGATTTGGCTCGTTTCGACCGATTTCTGTTTCGATTCGGTTCGGTTCGGCTCGTTTTTCGTGTACATTTTTTTTTCGGAATATCGACCATTTTTCGTGTTTTCGGGTCACTTTGCTCGTTTTTTGTATCGACTTTTCGTGATTTCGGAAATTTTCATTTTTTCCGAACGTCTGTTCTCCTCGTTTCAAAGTGTCTACGATAATTCTGGCGATTCTATCGTGTTTTTTTTTTATTAAATAAAGATCCTTTTTTTCTTATGAATATACATTTCACAACTTTATTTAATCATATTAAAATGGTATGAAAGCCAAGGAACAAAAAAAATGAACAAAACGATTTAAAAAACACTAAACTGACCCGAATGCCACAAGAAACAAGTGATACGCATTTACAAATACAAAATTTACAGAATCAGCGATATAACCGATAATAGTTAAATATACGATGTCCAGAATTACCGAAATCACGAATGGAACCGAAATCATGAATAGAGCAAAAATAAATTTCGATTTGACACATTTCAAGTCCATTCGAAAAATCCGAAAATTTTTCGTTTCGGCTCGGAAAACTTTTCGGATCTGTCGTTTTTCGGGTCCGACCTGATTCGGAAATTCGGCCGAATCCGAAGACACGAATCGGGAAATTTCGTGAAAATTCCGAAATTCTGAAACCCGAAACGCACATCCCTAATGTGTAGAGAATCGCGAGCTGAACAAAATCACCTTAAAGAACAGGTGCCCATTGCCATTGATTCCAGAATTGATGGAACGTCTTCGAACTGCCACCAACTATACCAAGCTGGATTTACGAGGGGCCTACAACCTACTTCGTGTCCGGGACGGAGATGAGTGGACGACCATCTTCAGGATGAGGTAGAGACACTTTGAATACCTGGTCATGCCCTACGCCCAGGCCAAAAAGGTGTCTTTTCAAAACGTCATCTGTTGCCTTCCTTGGTTTCATTTTAACGCCAGGCAACATCAAAATGGATCCTGAGAAGTTAAAAGTCATTAAGACCTGGCCTATTCCTGTTACAAGAAAAGAATTTCTATAGGAAGTTTATTCATTCGTTCTCATGCTTAGTCCGCCGGCTTACCAAACTCAAGTTCACTATGAAGCCATTCAGATGGACAGAACAAGTGACCAAAGCCTGTCTTGAGCTACAGCATTGATTCATTAAAGCACCCATCTTTAGTCTGCCAGACACCACAAAAATCATACTTTTGGAGGTAGGCACCTCTGACTCCGCCTGAGAACAGTCAACTGCATCAAGTGGCATATTCTTCCAAATAGCTGTCTACTGCCGAAAACAATTACGATGTGGGGAACAAAGAGTTGCTGGACATAAACAGGGCCTTTGAAGAGTGGAGGCATCTCCTTGAGGGCGCTGAACACCAATTGTAGGGGATCAGTCTCAATATAGAGGAAAACTCGCAGTCGCTTCAGAAATTGCCAGCTTTAGTTTCAGACAGCAATCCAGTCACAAAAATAGAAACAAAAAGGTTGCAGGCATCCAGCCAAAATCACTTCATAGAAACAAATAAAAGTCCACTCCACTGAGCCTTACTTGGGTATTTAGAGATAGTCCTCCAAGCTGAGATGGTTTCCTCCGAAGGAAACAGTGAAAGTTCATCCATGGAATCCTGTCCCACTGACAGGCTTTTTCTCCCAACACAGGATTTGCTGCATTTCACACACTGTCTCTCCATGCACTGAGACACACACACTGCTAGGTGCAGCTGCACATTAAATTAATCCCTGTCCCACCCAGAGCTAATTAAACTCCTGGTAACACCAGCTCCAGAATCTGTTTTACCCATACAAGTTAAAGAGCTATTGGTCTTTATACTAGCAGTACCTTAGATGATGAATCTAAGCATTCGTGGAGGAATGTATCTGCCATCTATCACTTTTCCTGCAACTCTGGCAGGTTCTACTGGCACTCTGTTACATATCCCCCCCTCTGCTCAAACTGGTGGGGTTGAGCACCCTCAGCAAACAGGCTGTAGACTCGGGAAAGCGCATCGGCATTAGCATGTTGGCTACCTGGTCTATGCTACACTACAAATCTGAAATTCTGCAGGGCCAGGAACCATCGGGTAAACCTTGCATTCCTTTCTTTATTCCGAGCCATCCACTGGAGCAGGGCATGGTCCGTTAGGAGCATAAACTGCCGTCCTAACAAATAATACTTTAAGCTCTCGAGGGCCCACTTAACCGCTAAACATTCCCGTTCCACAATGGCATATTTACGCTCCGCTGCGGTCAACTTCCTGCTTAAGAAAGCAACAGGGTGTTCTTCCCCGTTCACCTCTTGGAACAACACTGCACCTAAGCCCAACTCCGATGCATCCGTCTGAACCACAAATTCCTTCGTAAAGTCAGGAGTAATCAAAACCGGACTTTTGCACAGTGCTGTCTGGAGGTCCTGGAAAGCGCTCTTCGGTTCCGGGGTCCAAGTCATAGCCGAAGACTTTCTTCCCTTTGTTAGATCTGTGAGAGGAGCTGCCCTAGTGGAGAAATTGGGGACAAATTTTCTGTAATAGCTTATCAACCCTAAAAAGGCTCTCACCTGTTTTTTATTTAGGGGTCTTGGCCAATTCTGGATAGCTCGGATTTTGGTGACTTGGGGCTTCACTACTCTCCTTCCAATAATATATCCCAAATAGCGGGCCTCCTCCAAACCCACTGCACACTTCTTGGGATTAGCTGTCAGTCCAGCATCGCGGAGGGCATTAATGACAGCCTGTACTTTGGGCAAGTGGCTCTCCCACTCTGCACTAAAGATCACTACGTCATCCAAATATGCAGATGCATAGTTTTTGTGTAGTTTAAGGACACGGTCCATCATCCACTGAAAAGTGGCGGGAGCCCCATTTAGGCCAAACGGCATCCTTTTATACTGCCAATGACCTTCTGGAGTAGAAAATGCCGATTTCGCTTTAGCCAGATCGGTTAGGGGTATTTGCCAGTACCCTTTCGTAAGGTCAAGGGTGGTGATATACCGAGCAGGGCATAGACGCTCGACTAGCTCGTCTACCCTAGGCATAGGATAAGCATCAAATTTTGACACCTCATTTAGCCGCCGGAAGTCGTTACAAAATCTGATGCTACCATCAGGTTTGGGAACAAGGACAATGGGACTACACCATTCACTATGCGACTCTTCAATAATCTTGAAATCCAACATCCTCTTGATCTCATCTGAGACTACTGGGCGTCGAGCTTCTGGGATGCGATAGGGTTTTAAGTTTACTTTTACCCCCTGTTCAGTCACAATATCATGCTTTAGCATGGTGGTTAAGCCTGGTAAATCAGAAAAGAATTCTCTATTCCTTAGTAGAAATTCTTTGGCCTCTTGCTTTTGACTCACCGACAGGGTCTCAGCGATCTCTACCTCAGGCACCATAGTAGACAGTGTGCGAGTCATAGCTAAGGGGTTTTGGGCCATCAGGGACGCTCGATCTTTCCAGGGCTTTAATAGGTTTACATGATAAATTTGGAAGGGTTTCCGTTTACCAGGTTGGTGTACCCTGTAATTCACCTCCCCAACCTGCTCTACAACTTCATACGGCCCTTGCCATTTTGCCAGGAACTTTCTCTCGACTGTAGGTACCAGTACAAGTACTCTGTCCCAGGGTTAATAGTTCTGACCTTGGCTGAACGGTTATATACTCTAGCCTGAGCGTGTTGACCCTGTTGTAAGTGTGACTTAACTATGGGCATCACTTTCTCGATTCGGTCCTGTATTTGTGCAATATGCTCCACTACACTTTTGAGAGGGGTTGCCTCTTGTTCCCAGGTCTCCTTTGCTATATCTAAGAGGCCTCTCGGATGTCAGCCGTACAGCAACTCAAAGTGAGAGAAGCCCGTGGAAGCTTGGGGTACTTCCCTTATAACAAACATGAGGTAGGGCAAGAGGCAATCCCAGTCCTTTCCATCAGCAGCTACCACCCTCTTTAACATTCCTTTCAGGGTTTTGTTGAACCTCTCCACCAAACCATCGGTTTGGGGGTGGTACACAGAAGTGAGTAAATGGTCAATTTTAAACAGTTTACACAATTCCTTTGTTACCTTAGACATGAAGGGCGTGCCTTGGTCAGTTAACAGTTCACAAGGAATACCCACCCATGTAAACATAAGAGACAGCTCTTTGCGGAGGTATTCCTTAAAGGGATTGCTTCTGGGTGGCATAGTCTAAGACTACCAGGATATACTGATGTCCCCTAGCGGACTTAACCAAGGGACCCACAATATCCATTGCAATCCTATCAAAGGGTACCTCAATGATGGGCAACGGTACCAATGGATTCCTGAACCGGGAGACAGGAGCAGTGATCTGGCAAACTGGACACGACTCACAGTACAATTTTACATCATTATGTAGGCCTGGCGTTGTAACACCCGCTCTTTAGTTTTATCTAAACCTAGATGTCCCCCAAATACATGAGAATGCATGTCAGGTTGCCCTTCAGAAGATGGTGAATAACTCTAGGGACGTCGTAGTAAGGCACGGAGTAAGAGGGGAACAGGCTGGGATTCGAGACTGTGGTCACAAACTTGGGTCAATACAGAACAATGCTGTGAGCTCAGAGCTAGGAGAGGGAGAACTATCTCAATACTGGAGCGAGGCTGTAATGGCATTCTGGCTTTTTAAACCCTGTATCCTCCTTTGGCCCAATTGAGAACCTGTGATGTCATTACCGTGCGCCATGCCCTGGGTGCCATTTTGTTGGAGCCCGACCACGTGCGTGCACCCTGTCAGAGGCCTAGACAAGGCCTGAAGCCTCGCGCTGCGGCGGGGGCCGCTGCTTGGCGGCGGCAACGCCGCCTGTGGATGAGCCAGCCCCTGATCCACCCGGGACCCCGGAGAACCACGAGGTAAGGCCCTGGTCCGCATGGTACCGCCGGATGCCGCGCAGACTGCCTCACCAGGACCCGGGCGAAAACGCCGGGAACCCGGGGAGGCAGCCGCGCCAGCGGCCCTGACAATGTGCCAAGTCTAATACCATACGTCTATGGGTTTGTGGAACCAGTAACTGCTCAATTCTGTCACCCCATATTTCATCCACTCTATACAATAAGTCATTTTCCATAGAAAAATAAGGGACTATAGTCTCCGCCCCCGGTTCTTGGGGTGCTCCATTTACAACTTTTACCTGTTCCCTGGCCCGACTTAAGGTGGGATCCCTAAACTGGGCCGTGCTGAACTTGTCACGGGTCATGGGGAGGTCTGGCAGTTCTACCTCTGGGGTGTGGTCCTCAGCATCACCTGCTAAGACCTCCAGGGGAAAATTCACAAGTACATCCTCCTGAGAGCTCTCTTCCAGCGGATCCGGACTGTAAGATTTAGACACTGTTGGGTCCATCTGCCTTAGCTGTCTCCCATAAGTCCCAGAAAAAGGGGAAATCTTGCCCCAGTATAGCATTGTACATCAGACTTGGGACCACTCCCACTTCATGGTCCTGGGTGCCACAAACAGTTTCAATGGACACCACGGCTGTGGGGTAGCACTTAGTATCCCCATGAATGCAGATGACCCCATCAGCTGTTGTTTAACCTTTTGAGGATTAACTAGAGCTGCATGCACTAGAGTGACGAGACTGCCAGAATCCAGCAAGGCAGTCATCTTGCAACCATCCACTGTAATCACACAAACCTGTTTCTCGGTCTCCACAGTCTGTTGTGGGGTGCCTCCTGGTGTAGTAACCAGAGACTGTCCCCGAGAAAACCTGCAATCCATAGGCTCTTGGTTTAGGGGACAACTGGCAACCATATGTCCTGGTTCATGGCAGCGCCAGCACACTACCGGCCCACAGTCCTGTCGTACCTCTGAGGGTTGGTTGGGTCTTTTTATGCGTTGCATAGTATGGTTGTCAATAGCCTGCACCTCTTCCTTTCTGCCCCTTGGGCCAGAAGAGCTCTTCGCAAAAGTGGTGGACTTCTGACTCCTGGGGGGGGGGGGAATTCTTTGGGGACTGCACTCCGAAGAAAATCCTCAGTACTTAAATAGTGCCCCACGGGGGCCACCAATTCATCAATATCTTTGGGGTCAGCTCGACCTGCAAACCGCTGTATAGGGATTGGAAGGGCTCTCACAAAGCGGTCCACCACAACTCTCTCCACCATCTGGGCAGGGTTGGTAATCTCCGGTTGTAACCACATGCGTGTGAGGTGAACAAGGTCATATATCTGGGACCTTACCGGTTTGTCCACTTTGAACTCCCAGGCATGGATGCGCCGGGCTCTCAAGGCCATGGTAACCCCCAGGCAGGCCAGAATCTCTGTCTTGAGTCTGTGGTACTGCTGAGCCTCAGCAGCACTTAAATCGAAGTAGGCCTTCTGTGGATCTCCAGTCAGAAAAGGGGCAAGGACCTCAGCCCACTGGTCCTTGGGCAGACCCTCACGCTCCGCCAGCCTTTCAAAAACGTTGAGGAAGGCCTCCACATCATCCTCAGCGGTCATTTTTTGTAGTGCGGCTTGCACCCGCTGGCGTACTGCTGCAACATTTTCCAAAGATGGAGTCCTTTCAGTCAGAGACTGTATCTGACTGTGGATACGTAAACTAAACTCTTTTTGCTCGGTTATAGCTGCCTGGGTAGCCACTGCCAGCAGACGATTTGTTTCCGGTTGATCTGTATGCGCAGCCTGAAGGAGGGCATTTGACTGCACTTGCTGTTTGATTAACTCTTCCATCATTTCAGGCTTTAGGGTTTGTGCAGCCTTAACCCACGACATAAGTCAAACGTACTGTCCCTTTAAGACTGCTTTTGCATGAGGTTAAGTCTCTGGAACTTTGCCCGCATTCGAACACCAATTGTAGGGGATCAGTCTCAATATAGAGGAAAACTCGCAGTCGCTTCAGAAATTACCAGCTTTAATTTCAGACAGCAATCCAGTCACAAAAATAGAAACAAAAAGGTTGCAGGCATCCAGCCAAAATCACTTCATAGAAACAAATACTTACTTGGGTATTTAGAGATAGTCCTCCAAGCTGAGATGGTTTCCTCCAAGGAAACAGTGAAAGTTCATCCATGGAATCCTGTCCCACTGACAGGCTTTTTCTCCCAACACAGGATTTGCTGCATTCCACACACCGTCTCTCCATGCACTGAGACACACACACTGCTAGGTGCAGCTGCACATTAAATTAATCCCTGTCCCACCCAGAGCTAATTAAACTCCTGGTAACACCAGCTCCAGAATCTGTTTTACCCATACAAGTTAAAGAGCGATTGGTCTTTATACTAGCAGTACCTTAGATGATAAATCTAAGCATTCGTGGAGGAATGTATCTGCCATCTATCACTTTTCCTGCCACCCTGGCAGGTTCTACTGGCACTCTGTTACAACCCCATAATGGTCTACACGGACCACAGGAACCTGGAATACAGTAAAGACTGAGGCCAAATCAGGCAAGATGAGCATTGTTCTTCTCCTGGTTCAACTACCATGGAACATATCACCCAAGTTCTAAGAATTTAAAGACGGGAAGCGTCTCTTCATCTCCTGAATCCTCCTCGATGAAACACCCCTACCATGATCTCCCTTTAAACTGTTGAGTTTCTGACATAAACAGACATATTCAAAACCTACAACGACACTTCTGTCTGCTGGCTACCGATTATCATGTCACAGGGCGTGCTGGATGGACGGCCGCCATCTTTTAGTCCTCTCCGGGCCTGGGCTGCTGTGTTCTCCAGGCAGCCTCGCCGCCAGGCGTGCACACACAAGGCCTGCTTGTCTCAAGCAGCCGACCGGCAGGCCATTTGTAATCGGTCCGCAGGCCGGGACTTTGAGCCCCTGCTATAAAGCTTTTATTCAGGTGTTCAGTCATATCTTTTCCTGTAACAATAAATATAGAATTTATTGCATATTTTTGCTAACTTCTATATATATACCGAAATATATCAAATTCGAGAGTGCGTTTGTGTTTTATATACTAGATGATGGGCCCTATTACAATCTTCGCGCATATGTTTGCGCCCGCTCAAAAATGCATTAACGCGAGGGGCGAACCCTTTGCGCTGAACGTCGTATTACAATGTCAGCGCAACAAACGCGCGTATACGTCTACCGCGGGTGAACCTGCGCGAACGCTGCATGAGCTTACTGTACGTCGTGCGTCCTATACTTAACATTGTGAGCACAAATGCGTTTGTGCGCTGGTACGCGGATGGTATTACAATTAGGGATGAGCCGAACACCGCCCGAGTTCGGTTCGGGCCCGAACCTGAACTTCCCATATGTTCGGGTCCGAACCTGAACCCGAACTCCATGCAAGTCAAAGGGGGTGAAAATTCAGTTTTTAGACTGCCCTCCAAGAGGGCATATATGCTAGATATTTGCCATAAAAGGTGTATGGGGGTTCGGGTAGTGCCCTGGGGGACAGGAAACAAGGACAAAAAGTTTTAAAAAAAAACGTTTTTAAAGGGACAGTGAGTTTTCCATGAAATCAAAGGGTTAAAAATAAAAACGAAAAATTCCTTCAAATATCGTGCCTAGGAGGTCCCCATAACCTGCCCGTGAAGTGGCGGATTTCTAGGATGTATAGAAACACTTAAAAACAAAAAAATGACTTTTCAAATGATGGTAAACAGTTTTCCTTTAATCTATCCATAAACAACTGCTTGGGGCGGCAGTATGAAAAGAGGAGACATTTTCGGACACGCAGAAAAAGTTTACTGATTTTTTGGTGGTGAAAAGCAGGAGAATGGAAAATTCTAGACCAAATAGCCGATTTGGAAAGTGAGATAAATGGGAGAATTTTTCTGGTTCGTCTATTTTGACCTAGAATTTTCTCTTCAGTGATTCTCCTGAGTTTCACCTTTGACAGGGTTATTTCACCCTGACAGGGTTATTCAGAGAGCGGTCAAGAGCAGGAGAATGACTGGAGAATGGAAAATTCTAGGTCAAAATAGCCAAACCAGAAAAATTCTCCCATTTAGGCTAGGGTCAAACTAGCGAATTTTTAACGTGCGTTTAGGCGCACTTAATCACGGCCACACTAGCAGTAGATGACGGGCAATGACGGCCACTATACGAAGTACGGTCGCACGAAAGTCCGGCTGCGCAACGCAAGTGGAAAAACGCAAGTGGAAAAAGTGACAGTCTTAAGTGGACGCTTAGAGTTGATTCCTGGACTTTTATCCAAGATCCCCCTACGCCATCACGATCCCTAATTCCTGTGTCTCCTCTCTTCACAGGTAGGCATTATCACCCATCATCCAGACACCCACAGCTCAACTGAACCCCTGCATACTTTTGCTGGTAGGCATTATCACCCATCATCCACAGACACCCACAGCTCAACTGAACCCCTGCATACTTTTGCTGGTAGGCATTATCACCCAGTATTCGCAGGCACCCACATTATAACGTTTCCTTGGGGGGTTTTTTCTGTTTTTTTTTTCTGTTTTTTTTATTGATTTTTGTTTTCTCCACCATTTGCTTTGCTAATTAGCATGTGAATCTCCTGCCCTATTGACACAGCCCATCTAGCTTCAGCTGTTGACTTTTTAACTGCCTGATTGCAATCAGTCTGCCCTATATAACCACTAAGACTGGCTCCATTTGAGCCAGGCTCTTGTGACATCCTCAAGTGGCATTCTTAAGTGGACGCTTAGAGTTGATTCCTGGAGTTGCGGGACTGGAGGAAGGAACTGCAAGGCCCAATTTTACTCTGGGTAAACGCAAGTCTATATCATGCTTTCTCTCACGCTTCTACTCTTTACTTCTACCTTTCTCCTTAAATGGAACTCCTGCCCCTCTACCACCGACCCCTACACTATCTGCATCTCTCCCTCCCTCCTCTCTCCCACATGATGGCCTCACATGAGCTCCTTTGTTTCCTCAGAACATGGTCTCCCTCTAACTCTCGTGCTGCCTCCCACTCCCACAAATCCCATTCCCACCTTCTCTTTCTCACTCTCCTGCTGTTACTCTATTCAGGTGACATATCCCCTAACCCTGGCCCCACAACACATCCAATACTCCCTCTCATCCTATCTCCATCGCACATAAATCACCTCCCTGCAAGCCCAGCAACCTCATTCCCATCATCCCTCAGCGCCTGTCCTCTTTCTCCTGCGCACTCTGGAACGCTCGCTCTGTGTGCAACAAACTCACAGCCGTCCATGACCTCTTCCTTTCAAACTCCTTCAACCTCCTAGCTTTAACTGAAACCTGGCTAACTCCCTCTGACACGGCCTCCGTTGCTGCTCTCTCACATGGCGGTCTACACTTGAGCCATACCCCCAGACCGGGTGAGAGAAATGGTGGCGGGGTCGGGCTCCTGCTCTCTCCCACCTGCACCTACCAGCATCTCCCTCCACCCCCATCCCTCTCCTTCTCCTCCTTCGAGACACACTGCATCCGCCTGTTCTCTCCTCTGGCTCTCAGGGTGGCAGTCATCTACCGCCCACCGGGACCAACCTCCCAGTTCTTTGACCACTTTGCTACCTGGCTTTCTCACTTCCTGTCTTCTAATCTTCCATGCCTAATTCTCGGGGACTTCAACATTCCCATTGACGATCCTTCCGCTCCTGCTGCCTCCAAACTTCTTTCACTCACGTCCTCCCTTGGACTCACACAATCCTCCCTCCTCCCTACCCACCGCGATGGTCACGTTATTGACCTGGTCTTTTCCAACCTCTGCTCCATTTCGAGTTCAAATGTCGCCCTTTCCCCATCTCTGACCACCACCTTCTCTCTTTCAACCTATCTGGACTTCCTAAACACCCTGCTCCCCCACCCCGCACACACACTCGCAGAAATCTACATGCTGTGGACCCCCATCAATTCTCCAACCTACTTCACCACCTCCCTCACACCTCATCCTTCACCTGCCCTGATGCTGCCACTAATCACTACAACACTACGCTTATCTCTGCTCTTGACACTCTTGCTCCTCTTCGACTCTGCAAGGCCCCACGCCGCCAGCTTCAGCCCTGGCACACCCTCCAAACTCGCTACCTGCAAAGATGCTCCCGCACTGCAGAGCGTGCCTGGAGGAAATCCCGCTCTGAAGCTGATTTTGTTCACTTCAAGTTTATTCTCCGGTCATACACCTCTGCCCTCCACTTGGCCAAACAATCCTTCTTCTCATCTCTTATATCTACGCTGTCCTCCAACCCTAAACGGCTCTGGTCCACCTTCAACACCCTCCTCCACCCACCTGCACCTCCCCCCTCAGCTGCCTTCAGCGCTCAAGACCTGGCAGACTACTTCCTCAGTAAAACTCTAACTATCAGAAGCAACATCCCAACACAAGATAGTTATCTGCCACCTCCACTCCCACAGGTCCACTCTGCCACCCTCTGCCGCTTCCTCCCAACCACTGAGGAGGAAGTCAATTCCTTATTGTCCTCCTCACATCTCACCACGTGCCCGCTTGACCCCATTCCCTCACATCTAATTCCTCCCCTCTCCTCCTCCCTCACCCCTGCTCTCACACACATCTTCAACCTATCTCTCTCCACTGGCTCCTTTCCATCCGCCTTCAAACACGCACTAGTTACCCCTTTACTAAAGAAACCATCCCTAGACACCAACTCTCCATCCAACTACCGCCCTGTATCCCTGCTTCCCTTCACATCAAAGCTCTTAGAAAAACTAGTCTTCAACCGCCTCTCCCTCTTCCTGTCCTCCAATTCCCTACTTGACCCCCTGCAATCTGGCTTCCGTCCCCTACACTCAACTGAAACTGCCCTCACCAAAGTCACCAACGACCTCCTAACTGCTAAAAAACACGGCCACTATTCTATTCTCATCCTGCTTGACCTCTCGGCTGCTTTTGACACTGTTGACCACCCCCTCCTTCTACAGACCCTCAACTCTCTGGGTCTCGGTGACACTGCACTTGCTTGGGTTGACTCCTATTTATCCAACAGGTCCTTCTGTGTGTCCTTTGCTGGTAACTCCTCCTCCTCATTGCCTCTATCTGTTGGTGTACCTCAAGGTTCTGTCCTTGGTCCTCTGCTCTTTTCCATCTACACCTCCTCCCTGGGCAAAATCATCAACAGCTTTGGCTTTAATTACCACCTCTACGCTGATGACACTCAGATCTACCTCTCTACCCCTGATCTCTCTCCCCCTGTCCTTTCAAAAGTCAGTGACTGTTTATCTGGCATCTCCTCCTGGATGGCCTCCCACCACCTAAAGATCAACATGTCAAAGACTGAGCTCCTACTTATTCCTCCCTCTAATGCCTCCCCACCTCCTGACTTCTCTATCACGGTGGAGGGTATCACCATCTCCCCATCAAACCAAGTTCGCTGTCTTGGAGTTACACTTGACTCTGCTCTTTCCTTCATCCCCCACATCAAGTCTCTTTCCTCCTCCTGCCGATACCAACTGCGTAATATTTCCAGAATTCGGCCATTTCTTACCGCAGTCACCACAAAACAACTCATACACGCCCTGGTAATCTCCCGACTCGATTATTGCAATAATCTCTTATCTGGCCTCCCTCTGTCCCACCTCTCCCCCTACAATCCATCCTGAACGCCTCCGCCAGGCTAATTCACCTCACCCGCCGCTCTGTCTCTGCCGCTCCCCTCTGCGAGTCCCTTCACTGGCTCCCCATCCACTGCAGAATTAAGTTCAAAATCCTTATCCTTACCTACAAAACCCTCACTAACTCAGCGCCCCACTACCTGTCCTCACTAATCACCAAATACACCCCAGCCCGCTCCCTAAGGTCAAACAGTGACCTGCGCCTAGCTTCTCCCCGCATCACCTCTTCCCATGATAGACTGCAGGATTTCTCACGCGCAGCCCCCACTCTCTGGAACGCTCTCCCTCGTGCTGTCAGACTTTCCCCTAACTTCTCTTCCTTCAAACGCTCCCTTAAAACATTCCTATTTAGGGAAGCCTACCACCCAACTCACTGACGCAACCATCAATCACTCTCACCTTACAGTCCTCTCCTCCTGTTTCCAACCCCAACCCTCCCAGATTGTGAGTTCCTACGGGAATAGGGCCCTCATCTCCTCCTGTACTGTTTGTCAAATGTTGTTCAATGTATTGTAACCCTGTCTGTACTGTGCTTATTGTACAGCGCTGCGGAATATGCTGGCGCTTTATAAATAATAATAATAATAATATAATAATAAATAAAACGCATTTTTTTGAGAACGCAGAACCGCTAGTACGGACGTACAGAGTGCGCTGCGTAACTTAGCGGCGTGTGTGCGTGATTTGGAGACGTCAGACCCTGCTCATGTCCGGCCAACATAACGTCCAGAGACCCAAAGTTTCCTGGTTTGGATCCGTAAAAAAATCACGCACAAAAATGCGCATCGTATGACCGTTTTCACGCATTCCGTGAAAAAATACGGCAATGCGTTCGGACGCACGTTTTGACGGTCGCTGTAAAAAATGCGTTAGTCTGACCCTAGCCTTATCTCACTTTCCAAATCGGCTATTTGGTCCAGATTGTTCTCTTTTCCTGCCATTCTCCTGGTTTTCACCTTTCTCTGAACAACCCTGAGAGAGGTGTGAAAGCCAGGAGAACTGGCAGGAGAAGAGAACAATCTAGACCAAATAGCCGATTTGGAAAGTGAGATAAATGGGAGAATTTTTCTGGTTTGGCTATTTTGACCTAGAATTTTCCATTCTCCAGTTATTCTCCTGCTTTTCACCGCTCTCTGAATAACCCTGTGAATGTTTAATCCCGAGGTGAAAAATAACATTGCTTTAGACGTGAAAAGTGGGCAATGAGGAAATTTTGTATTTTTTCACACAGCAGTTAAATGCAGCATATTAGGAAGTTTTAGGAGGGAAATTACTCACTCAGAACAGAAGCAGACACCCCACACCTTCATTCTACATAAAATGTATCAAATTGATTAGACCAGACTAAAACATCTGTTGTTGTTATGCCGTTTGAAAAAAAAAAAGGTCATTTAGGCTAGGGTCAGACGAAAGCATTTTTCCCCGCGAACGTGAAAAAGTGCGTCCGAACGCATTGACGTATTTTTTCATGGAATGCGCAAGAACGGTCAGACGACCCGCATTTTCGGGCGTGATTTTGTACGGATCGTCAATAAAACTCTTTTTGCGTCTGGACGTTATGTAGGCTGGACATTAGCAGTGTCTGACATCTCCTAATCACGCAAACACGCCGCAGCTGCGCACTCAGTACGTCAGTACTAGCGGTTCAGCGTTCTCAGAAAAATGCTTTCAAATTCCACTTGCGTTGCACGGCCGGACTTTTGTGCGGGCGTACATCGTACATTGTCCGTCATTGCCCGTCATCTGCTGCTAGTGCGGCCGTAATTATGTGCGCCAGAACGCACGTTAAAAGTGCGCTGGTCTGACCCCAGCCTTAGGCTAAGGTCAGACGAAAGCAGTTTTAACGTGCGTTTAGCCGCACGAAATCACGGCCGTGCTAGCAGCAAATGACGTCCAATGCCGGGGAACACACGAAGTACGGCCGCACGAATGTTCGTCCGCGCAACGCAAGTGGCAAACGAACGCATTTTTTCTAGAACGTCAAACCGCTACTACTGACGTACAGAGTGCGCTGCGTCCGCATAGCGGCGTGTGTGTGTGATTAGGAGACGTCAGACGCTGCTAATGTCCGGCTAACATAACGTCCAGACACAAAAAGTGTTTTATTGATGATCCGTACAAAATCACGGACGAAAAGGCGCATCGTATGACCGCTATCGCGTATTCCGTGAAAAAATACATACGTTCGTTCGAACGCACTTTTTCACGGGCAACGTGAAAAATGCGTTCGTCTGACCCTAGCGTTAGAGGTGAGAATCTTTGCACCTAGACATTAGGTTTTAATTCAATATCTAATAAACCGTTGCTTATAATATTCTGCAGTAAAGAGTCTCTTTATTTCTAGATTTTATAGTATTTTTTAAGCATTTTTAATACTTTTTTCAAAATTTCATATTTTTGTCCGAACTCGAACCGAACACACCCAAAAAGTTCGAAGTTCGCAAACTTTCGAACTGCCAAAGTTCAGGCCGAACTCCGAACCGTCCGAACCCGAACAGCTCATCCCTAATTACAATCTATGCGCAGTTTGTAACACACAGCCTTTGCGCGCATAATTTTAGCGACTCCTGAAAGCTGGTGTTAATGGCAAATCTGAACAACCTGGCCGAAACCAAATACACCAGCCCAAAAAAAAATGCAGCAAAGTATAGTTACACATTCTAAACATACCAAACCAATAAATTTGAGAAGTTTTTTATTGATGCAGCATATATGCACAGATTGACTTTGACAGGCGCAAAAACTTAACATGAGACAATTGTGGTTCTTAATTCTGATTGGCTGAATCGCGTGAAAAAAACTTTCTGCACACTGATTTCTGCACGCAACGTTGCAAAAATCCAGAATCATTTAACACCAGTTTTGAGGAGCCAGAATTTCTGTTACATCCTCAGCCCCCGCTGTGCCCCCTGGGGGGTCTGGGCAAGAAGGGGGACCGCTGGCTGGCATATATGATGCAGCATATATGCAGCATATATGCACAGATTGACTTTGACAGGCGCAAAAACTTAACGTGAGATAATTGTGGTTCTTAATTCTGATTGGCTGAATCGCGTGAAAAAAACTTTCCACACACTGATTTCTGCACGCAACGTTGCAAAAATGCAGAATCATTTATCACCAGCTTTGAGGAGCCAGAATTTCTGTTACATCCTCAGCCCCCTCTGTGCCCCCTGGGGGGTCTGGGCAAGAAGGGGGACTTCTGCTGGCAGATCGGCATCTGAGGGGGCGGGGTCAAGTGTGGTTACCAGGAGCTGCAGGCTTTAAAACAGGGCTCGAGGAGTTGCCTCATCGCCCTGTTATGGAGTTTACTTCACGCACCGCTACGTCCTGAATCTATTTGTATCTACTGTTGACGACCCTGCTTTGTATGAGATTCCTGCTCCTTTTATTTTTACCCAGCTTGGCTTTGACTACTCTCTCTCTCTATCGTGTATATTACGCTGTTTGCTTGTTTTAGTGATTTAATCCCATGCTGGTTGCTGGGTTGATCGCTCGCTGTTTGGGTTCTGTCCCAGCACGTTTAGGGGTATCGTTTGTAACCCTCCGGGGTCCCTTTACCCAGGCTACTACTCAAGTTAATGTTTTTTCAAAGACCACGATAACAAACGATTGTTTATTTCTGTTTACTGTTATTTCTAATTGCATTCTCTGTACATATTAGCAATAACAATCTTGTATGCAAGCCAGTACCTTCCGAGAGTCACCAGGTATCTACTAATCTTAAGTATTTACCAGAACGTTTGGTTTCTGCATCTGACTGCCCTGCACCTTGAATACTTCACGGACTGTCGTTCCACGTATGGTGTTTCTGAGCGTGTCCTAGGTAATCTGTTAGTCTCAACCTTCAGATCTTAGAGGCAATTCAATTAGTCCTTGTGTCTCCTTGGCTATTAAGTTCCAGTCTGTAGTTTATGAACCTTTTGTGTTATTCAAGCAGATACTTTTGCCCTCAAGGATCTCAACTCCGCTACTCGTGTGGCAGCGTTACTGCTACCATTACAATTTCTCAGTGAATATCATCTCTCAGATAGAAGCACAAGCTACCTTGGTATAGCTTGCACTTCCACTTGTAGGTGCAAATTAATGTATATGCCCAACTTGCGGCAAGAGTGGAATATTATCTTTTATTTATGTAGCGCCACAAATTCTGCAGTGCTTTACAAGATCGGTGTACAAGGGGTTGATACATTAGAATACCACACATGGATGATGACCTGATTCAGGGGGACCCTGTTCCCAAGGGAATTTACAATCTATGAGATTGTACCGGCTGGGTGGAGTAGAGGCAACATCACTGCTCTGCATGGAGAGAGCCTGTGGAGTCATGGGCTCGGTCCCAGTGAACAACCTCTCCAGTAAGTGTCCTTGGGCAAGACACCTAACGGTACATACTCGCCACCCAGGACATACTTGAAAACAAGAGAAATCTCAATGTATCATTCCTGGTAAAATCCTTTCTCAAAAAAAAAAATTGTACAAGTATTTTGTGAGGTAAAGTCGAGACTTGCTTCTCCACAGTTGTATTGGAGGGATGTGGTGAATGGTATTTGACTTGCTTCTCCACGGTCAAAGTGTAGAGATGGTACCACTGGACTCCACAGCCAATATTGTGTGGAAGGCAAGTATGTACCGTTAGGTGTCTTGTCCAAGGACACTTACTGGAGAGGTGCTCTGGCCAGGATTCAAACCTGGGTCTACATGGTTATAGTAGCAGCAGTGGCGTAGCGTGTGGGGCCTCAGGGGCGGTCACCCGGGCGCAGTTTTCTTAGGGGCGAAAATTTCAAAAGAAATTTGAACCACTAATATTTTCCAGCAGGGATCAGCAAGACGTCCGTGAGAGGCCCTTGCATGGGCACCTGCCAGTTTTGCGGCGCCGGTGGTGACTTAGCACTCGGCGTCCGGAAGGGAGGACCAGGACAGAAAATTCTGGTCCTGTCCCGACTCCTCCTTAACGCTGACATGAGTCACATGAAGCCGCGCACCATTATCCGACGAAACACCCTGTACCAGGCTTGTAAACCCCCTTGAAGCCCTGTGCCAGCCCCGCGCTGCTGTCAGCCCTGAACAGAAAGGAGGGAGGCGCCTGCCCTGCAGCACATTTAAAATCCGGTCTCCACTAAGCCCTAGATCAGCTCCTCCTGGGCCACCAGCAACTCCATGCAGGCAGGCGACACTGTGTGACACCAGAGCAGTGTGACCAACACACAGTGAGGGGTACTGGGAGAGGGTGACTGGAGGTTCGGGGAGAGAATGACTGGGGATACTTGGAGAGAGTGACTGGGGGTAGTGGGAGAGTGACTGGGGTTACTGGGAGAGAGAGTGACTGGGAGGGTACTTAGAGAGAGAGAGAGAGTGACTGGGGTACTGGGAGAAAGTGGGGGTACTGAGAGAGTGACTGGGGGTATTTAGAGTGTGACGGGGTACTGGGAGAGCGTGACTGGGGGGTACTGGGAGAGAGTGACTGGGGTACATGGAGGGAGAGGGTGACTGGGGTACTGAGAGAGAGTGACTGGGTATAGTGTGAGAGTGGGACTATGCTAGCGTATACAGGGTGACTGGTAGCAGTGGTGCAGCGTGGAGGGCATGTGTGATTCATTTTTTTTATTATATCAGTATTTTGTTAATATACAATACATGTGCTTGTGGGGTAAGGGGGGTCAATACTCTACTGGTAGAAGGGAATCAGGGTGTGTTAGCGCGTCCACAGGTTGGGGGGGGTGCACAATTCTTGCCTTGCCCCGGGCGCTGACAACCCACGCTAAGCCGCTGTAGAGCAGTGACATTACTTCTACTCCATCCAGCCGGTAGAATAGTGAGCCTCAGCGATAACTACGGGAGATATTATGTATAACTTTATGTACATTGTCTCCTGATTTGTTAAGGACAAGTGTGAAATAGGGACCATTGTGTTTTGGGTTAATGCTCAATACAGGGCGTTCTTTCCGTTATTAATTGTGACTCTTCTCTGAATGGACACAGAGTGACAGATAAGGAGGAGGAGGAGGCAGAGCTTTCGTCATTGCATTATTTTACTGTGGGAAGAGGTTTCCTGAGTGGGTTGGATTTGTTTTTGTTGTGCTCCTGCTGCTTTGGCTTTACAAACTTAATCTGATGCAGGGAGTGAGGTAATGAGGTGACAGCATGAGGCAGGCTGGAGGGGGCGGGGCTCTGAAGCAGGGGCAGGGTAGGAAGAGGAGGTTAGGCTTAGACAGCGTGGAAGGAGGCGGAGCTGTACGGAGAGGGCGGAAAGGGGGCGGTGTTCTGGGCAGAGGGCAGGAAAGAGTGTTTAGGCGTAGACAGTGTGTAAGGGGCGGGGCTTTGGCAGGAGGCGGAATTGGGTGTCGGGAGTAGAGAGGGGGGCAGAACAGGGGAGGGTCCCTAAGGCGGCACTGGTTTGCAGGAACAAGGGGGAGAGATCCGGATGGGGGAACCGAATTTGACCGAACACCGGTGAAAGTTACTCAGCCTGGGAGCATACCCAACTTTGCACAGCCGCCCTCCATCTCCTCGCCCGCTGCGCCCTCTCTCTCTGCCTGGCGTGCCACGACTGACGTCACCGGCCGGGCCCTTTTGCGCGGAGTGATCCGCCCTCCTCAGCCCCCCGAGTTCCAGAAGGTGAAGCGTCAGCGGCGGAGGAGCACTAAGCGGCGCCGTCACTTTGACACTTGGGGTTCGGTGCTGGAGAAAGAAGTCCCCTGGGAGCAGAGCTGGAGGTGAGGGGGGGCTTGGCTGGGGCCATGGCAGCACTGGACTGAATACGAGTCATGTTGTAGGGGGCAGGGAATACGGTGTGTCATGCCAAGGGTATCCATCCCAGCTCCGTGTGAGAGTGGAGGAGACACCCGGTCTGCTGTCAGACCCACGGCTGAGGTAAATAAAGGAGGCTTCCACTCTCCATGGACTATGTGAGCCTCATGCGTTGTCTCAGACCCCCAGTGCCATGCCAGGCTGTGAATGGGAGCGGTGGTACCAGTCTACCCCATGCCTGGGTGGCACCCTGAGCCCCTCAGCACTATGCCCCATGTACTGGCAGAGGGCACTCACAAGGAATGGGGGGGGGGGTGAGCACAGGGCAGTGCCAAGATGGAGAGTGGTGGAAGGAGGAGGGCAGAACTAGCCCACAGTTGGCAGAGGGGTCTCTAAGAAACCCTTGGTGCTCACTTTGTGCCAGGAAGCCCCCCCAGACAATTATTGGCCCCTCCAACTTTCCTGATCATTAATCCCCTTCTCCCTGTCAACATTATTATTGTTTCTGTAGTGCCAACATATTCTGTAGCGCAGCACACGGAGCTGCAGGATTCTATGAGAGTGTTTGTGCTTTTATTTGGATATTTTTGGCCAGATGATTAAAGTTAGCAGAGGCCCCCCTTTCCCAGCCGGTGTTTACCCTGGATGGCCATATGCTTGACAGGTACACGTGCTGTTTATTATTTTGGCCTTGAGTGGTTTCACTGAGCTAGTCACAATGACTCTTTGGCTTTGAGACTTAACCCTTTCAGGTCGGTCAGAGCGGTCACGAGGCGCGTGTATGTTACCAATGGAAATATTCATGCCATGGATGCGAGGGCAAGGCGCCCTGGAGAGCCTTTATTATTGTGTCGTGTGACCTGGAATAAACCAATTCTTTATCCATTCTTCCAGAAATCTGGTTTGTTTGCATAAACTCCAAATAATCCTCCCCACTGTCTAATGGCAGGTCCGAGACGTGGTCCTAAAGCCCCCAATATTACTTAAGAATCACAACGTATCATTCCCGGCTCCTGCGACTCCAAATAAAGTCCTTTTTGCGTTGGAAACCAGCAGCACAGACTTATTGTTTGAAATCGGGGTATGTCTCAACAACTGATATGTTAAAAGGTGTGTGTGTGTGTTTACAAATTATCGATCATTCCAGTTTGGCGCACTCGCCACCCTCTAATTACGGGCATTAATCCATATACCGTGGAGCAGGAGAGCCCTCAAGTGCCAAAAAAACATACATCCAGGGACTGGGGACACACGTCTGGGTTTTAAGTTAAAATATAACTTTTATTCCATCTGAGGGACTTTTATCAAGATAAAGAATAAAATCAATCGTCTGTATGTATAAAAATGATCCAGGGCCGGGTTGCCCCGGTCTCCTCGATATTTCTGCAAATTGTAGGGATATGTTTTCACAACTATATTAAAACTTTGGCCCCTAACTCTCTTTTCTTACCAAGTCCCCTGTTTGACACACGTCATTTCTAGACAAACGTTTGTTTTGTTAGTGCAGCCGTGTAAAGCCTTTATTTCTTGGTGAGCGTGTCCGGGCACAGCAGATTAGACTTTGATTGCAGTGAGATTTGCATTAATAACGTGATATCGGCTGAATCTGGCTTTGCCGCCTCGCGTTCTCTCACCTAGGGCTGGATACAGTTGCTTTGTTTCTTTGCCAGCTACCGTGCTCATCTCTTCAGGGAAAAACGGCAGCGAAACCTTTTACAAAACAAGCCTAGTGGCCGGGTACGAGCTAGCGAAGTGCTTTCCCCGACACCGACTGGAATCTTCCTATTTTAACATTTCTACTTTTTCGCTGGAAAAACCTTTCAATTCTTTAAATTCATTGTATAAAAATCGTGTGTGTGTGTGTGTTTTTATATTTTCACAACAATGTAAATCTATTCTACCACCTCCAAGTATTTGAAGCTGACCTGATAGACCTCTTGGTTTCTCTTAAGCTACAAACAAATACCCGAAGATAAAATAATTAACTCGTTAGTGGCCTCTATATCTTCTTTTGTCCTGAAATGAAGAAAATAAAATCTTATATCCTGTGGGCCTGATTTTTTTTATTTATTTTTTTCCCCGCACCAATCATTCTTAATTAATTCTAAAATAGGAAGCGGGGGTCGGCAAACGTGGCCCTCCAGATGTTTTGAAGCTGCATCTCCCATGATGGGCAGGTACTCATTAGATTGGCTGAGCCTCATGGGAAATGTAGTTTCAAAACAAGTTGAGGTTGCTGGCCCCGGGGTACGAGCAGAAAGCGCTCGATGACCAGCTGGCAGTCTGGTTATTGATCTGCGCTCGCCAGTTTGAAGTCGAATCCAAAACTGTTTTCCAGGAACATCGCCGCTGCCGATGAATGAATGCCGCTTTGTATGTTTGCACGTTTTTCTTTAACTTATGCCAAGTAGGTTATGGAAAAAACTCGGCTTCATGGATGTTCCTAAAAAGCCAGCACAGGGGGATCCTAGAGTTTACTACCAACGCCTTGACTTACACACGGCTGGGCCTCATGGCGCTGGCGCTCACTACATATGGGATCTCAAATGGCATAAACAAGATGGATGTTTGTTTTTACTGGTTTAAAAACATGAGGTAATTTGTGATACATTAGACGTGTTTACATTGCAGCAGTATGTAATATTGGTGCTCAATAATTAGGTAATTTATTAATGTCAAAATATTGTTAATCAGGGGATAGATAAATTGTTGCGTTTTTGTTTATTCCAAACATGCATCTGTTTATTTGTTACTGGTTTTTGTTTTTCTTTTTTCCTATCCACATCATACAGCTGGTCCATGTCGGCTCTTTCATCCTGGCTTCTTTCTTATTAAATTATCCCATTTTTTTAAATTTTGTTTTAATGTATAATCTTCATGGATCTTCCATAAATCTGCTCCTAGCCTGAATACGTGCGAGGTTCATCTCAGACGTTGGTCTGGGTTTGCTGCTCATCGTATTTGAATTTAATATGATCTGACTGCATTTCCACATTCCAGGTCATAGACAGAAATCTCCAGTGGGTTCTCCTGGTATCCGATCTTCCTCTCCTCGGTCCATTGGGTTGCATTTATTGTGATTTAGCAGATTAATAAGATTATAGGTTACTATAGTTTCGTGGTGTCCCACTGTAGAATCCCTCATATCCCACCAAGAAAACAAAATTTGGTATTGAGCACTGTGATCCGGAAACGATGAGGATGCGTTCTTTGTGTCGGCGAATGTGTAGGTGCTTTATCAATATAATAATATCATCTCGTGTTTTTGTTTGCCATCCTACATTTAAAACAAACAATCAGAAAATGTTCTGTTTTTGGAAAGTGACCACACATGCTTTTTCTAGGCATTTTATTTCATGATTTACATTGGCAGAGGATACTAATCATTCTTCAGGCTTTAGTGCTAATTGGTTTTTAGACCGTTGCAGTATATCTCATGTGTCACAGGCTCGGCTGTACAATCCATAAGTGTGTTTCATCTCATGGATTGCACATGTGATCAGAATCGCGTTTCACACACACACATCCTGAAGGCTGTTTTATAGTGTATACAATTCCTGGGAACTTCTACAGAATGTAACTTCGCCTGTCATTTAATAATATAATAATGACATTATTACCGGTATATTTAATTATATTCATATATAGGAAAGTAGAGGCTTGTGGGAGTTGTTGGGATTATAGTTCAAGGCCCTGTTATCTGCGCCAGGATATTGATACAGATTGTATGATCCATCAGATCTGGCCAGCTCTAGTCATTCAGGATCTGATCCCTCATGAGAAGTTTGTCACACGCAATAGCTTTTTGTATGTGCCAGCTCATTTTTGCAAAGCTTTTATTTATTTTTATATATGAAGCTCGTGCAGTGATGTTACGCAGGTATGGATGTTCTCATGACTTGTCACTGTTATTTCACGGTTGTAACTGAATTTATTGACACCTTTTTGCAATGTCAAGAGAGCGAAATTTCAATTTAAATGCATCAATTTCTGACTCTTGTAACAAGATCATGTTCCTAAGATTTACTGCTAAATGTGTCATCCCCCATTCTTCCTCTCAGTCTAATGCAAATAGGCTCGTGACACTCTCAGAAGATGACTCTTCCTCTAGGGGTTCTTATAACTTAGCCGTTTTTTTGCAAACAATGATGAACCTCATTATTATATATACACGTCTAAGTGTGTGTAAATACTCTGGTACTTTGTGTTTCCTTCATTACAAGAATAATGTGTAGGACAGTGTGTCTTCTCTGCAGGGATTGATAGGAGGCATTGTGCTAGAAGCAGGAGGCCAGCCAGGATTGGATGATACACATCGGCTTCTTCCTGCTCTTTAAAGATGTGGCTGTAGAATGGGAATTCCTCTTTCCTTGCTTCATCTAGAAGATGTTGTAAATAGGCGAGTTGTATTAATTTGAATATTCATACAGCAGGTTTTCTTTCCGGCATTATATTCTTAATGCTTTAAGGCAGGCTTGCTCACCCATGGCCCTCCAGATGTTTCAGAACATCTCCCATGATACTCTGCCACTAATTGCATCACCGAAGCCTTGAAGGAAACGTACTTCCAAACATCTGGAGGGCCAAGGTTGGGCACCTCCGCTTTAAAGTCAAAGGAAAGGGAGGAATATTTACGTGATGCTGCTTATTTCTTTCTAAGGGCTTAAGCATCCGGTTTCCAGTTTTATTACATATTTAGCTCACTGTATTTAACCATTTTTCTCATCAGTAATCAGGTTAATGTTCTTTTTTTATTTTAATCCCCCCCCCAAAAAAAATTACGTATTATCAACATTCTTCAGGTATTCTCAACTAGTGGGGGAAAAAAAGCAACTTTTTTTAAATTTTTTTATTTTTTTATTTTCCAAATCACCATTAGTGTTTCTTTTGGGGTCTGACATTACAAGGGTTTTTGTGCTGTAGTGTTTTCTACTTGTTGCTTTTTTAACTTTAACCCAAGTACACAGAGAGAAAAAAATATTCAAGTGTCAGTGTTCTCTGTTTGTGATCAAACGACTGAAGAGCTTCATTGATGAAACCTCTCCTGTCATCGTTTGCGTTTCTTTGTCGCAGTTCCAACAACTGTAGATGCATCGAGCTTTGAATAACCCCTAATAATACAAGCCCTTCATGTATGTATTTGTATTGCACTGAAGAAGGAATAAGTTGGCATGCCACTATATATATATATATATACACACATATACATACATACATACGCGCGCGCACACTCTGGGATGCAATTCATCGAATTGCTGTGATGTGCAAGTGGCTTCTGCAATTATAAACACACTTTTTATAGTGTGGAGGCTTTTTATCTCACTTTTAGTCCTTCACCATAACCCATGTATGTGTGTGTATATATATATATATATTTGCAAAACCCATACATTGACACTGTTTTTACAGGAGTGGAGGACCCGGTCTCCTGTGTCTTAGGCCATATCATGATGTAATACGGGAAAATGAGTTTGACTGCGTTTTTGAGATCGTTATGGTTTTGTCTAGTTCTGGCCTGTACACGGCAGCTGGAGCGCCCAGTCATCTTTCCTTCTATACCCGTTTGCCTGTTCTGATCCATACTCTGCAAGGGAGCAACTCCCAAATGTTTGTATTTATGGAAGCATTGCGCGCACAGCTTGTAATTTATGGTGTGCACACATGGAACTTTTTATTATTTACATACTGTTCATTTTTATGTTCTTTGGCATGCACCAAATAAATACCTCTAGTGTAGACAGGGGTCCTAAAATGTTGAAAGCAGATGCAATTCATGGAGCAGGTACACCCTTATGTGCACGCTTATGTGGTAGTGTACGGAGGTTCACAATAAGAATTAAAAATTATACATTTGTTAGGCTGGTCGTTCACTGGCACCGTAGTCGGGCGACGACTTGGTCACCCAACTAGGGACCACGCCATCAGCTGAGGGTCGTCCACTGGAAGCGTCTGGACGACCCAGAACAGCTGATGGAGAGGCTGCTGAATGGGCGGGGGGACCCAGCTGCGGGGAGAAACAAAACAGTCTTCTGGAGCTGAAACTGAGTTTTAGCACCAAGGACGGCCCCTGTCCAGCGCAGCCGAAGCAGGGGGTGGATTAACCCACTGTCCCTGGTGCTGAAATAGGTTTCAGCACCAGGGACAGCAACGCTGAATACAGCCAGGTCAAAGAGGAGGTGGAAAAAAAGACGTAGTCGGCAAGGGGGCGTTTCACCAGAAAAATACTTTAAAAAAATCAATAAATAAGACTTTTTGCTGCAGATTAAAACAATAAATGGTTGAATAATTAAAACCAAAAATATTTTTTACATTTGTATCCTATGGGCTTTGCACTGAATCACTTCTCTATGGGGAAATTTCCCTGCTGCGGCACGGCGGTTTAACTACACAATTCATCTTTTTCATGTAAACTTGTACCAGATCGTCCAAATGACCAAATCCCATAAAAATTATAAGGATCGCTAGCTAATCTGTTGTAATCGCATAAAATCGTCTGGTGGTCGGATGCAGTGGAAGAGTGCTGATTCACCTGCATGTTGTAGGATTTGTCGGACGATATCGGATGATCGCACAAATATGGTGCCAGTGGACAGCCAGTATTACTGTATATAAATTTGGTATCGATTTTGTATATAATTGGCATGGGATTGTTTTATTCCCTATTCGACGTTTTACTGTCACATCTGTGTGGTCTTACAGGACAGTTCTCTGCTCAGGCTGTGTACCTGTGTAATTGACTGTTGCAAGTCAGTGCTCCAATATGAACCGCTGATGACCGATCACACAGCACTACGCAACTGCCCCAGCTAGCTTCATTCATGGAAGGGTAAAGATGGCAGCGCTTGCTGCTATATTGGGGTATGTTCTAACTGGGATTGCTTATTTAGGCTAATATTGAATTATGCACCACGATATTTTATTTTACTTGCAAACGGGATCTAATGACATTCATTATGAACTACTTTCCAATGTTTTATAGCGTGTGCATGTATAGGTCTTGAGTCTTTATCGTTATAGTTGCTGTTCTGCTACTCTTCCCTTGCATTTACTTATTTTTGTTTATTTCGCACTTAAAAATACACACACACACACTCACCCCCCCCCCCTTTCTTTCAGTCTTGCTTGTAATTTATAAAGGGGTAGGGTGGAGTCCCTGATTTAAGAGCTAACCGTCTCTCATTGTGTATAGACTTGTGTCTTTTTTATCATTTTTGTGATACCTTAAAATCCATTGTTGCTAGGGCAGCAGAAACAGAGCTTCTTAAACATTTGTATAATTTTTTTTATTTGTTAAATGGCATACAGTAATTTTAGAAATTTCTATATACTATATATCATTTTTTTGCTTCTTCGGCAGACTATGGTTGATGTTTTCCATTGCACGAATTTGTAGCAATCCACTGAAAATATTGCTACCGTTTGGCGTGACGTGAAATAAAGTATTGGGATGCCTGGTCTGGTGGGCATCACACGGGTTGACCTAACTTACCTGTTACAGCTGTGGCAGCAATAATCTTGTCAAACAATATTTCCCAATCTTCAGACAATAAGCAAAATCTAGTAGCATTTCACAGTAAATGTGCACGCCTTCTATTTGCATACAGTGAAAGGCTGTTCTTGGACTGGTCAAAGATAGGAATGACTAGCAGTGCTTTGTTCTGTCACCTGGTTTGTCCACAGATTTATTTATTTTCGTGTATATATATATATATATATATTTGTTTCTCTGACAAAAAGCTATTTTTCCCCTGCTTGCTTTTTTAAATAAATAATACTTTATTGCAGCAGGACAGATTATAACGTCGGAGCGTAAAAGTGACGAAACAAGACTTAAATCTATAAAAATTAAACTGACATCAGTCAAAGGGCACAGCTATATGAAGGGGGTTAGTAATGCAAGATAAAGTCTGCCAATCTAATACAAGGCTCCAAAATTGAGATAAAGAAATTGAATAAAAACTGGAGTAAGCAAATTGAAGGCAAGAACTGAAGTGGGGGGCATAAAATCTTTCACCCTGGGCCTGAGTGTGCTGTCACCCAGAGGGGCAAAAGGAAGAGCGCAGCGACTAGGCTTTATTTGCAGTAGTCTTTAAGGCTAGGGTCGGACGAGCGTGATTTCTACGGACTGTACGTCCGTGCACACGGACGTATGTTAGTACGGAAGATGCAGTAGTGGCCAGACAGTCCGTTTTTTTCACTGACGTATATATTTTGACGGATGTAGGAGGGAAAATAAATTAAAAAGCAAAACCATTTTGTCCGTGAAAAATGCTGGATGTATAAATGCAGTCCGTCTGACCACGTTCCATCACTCACACACAAAGCTATGCAGACGTTGCGGACGCAGCGCACTTTGTGCGGCCGTTCTAGTGGTTGTACGTTCTTGCGTCCGTGGGCCGCGGCCGTTGTGCTTCCGCAGTTCAGTGCGGACGTACTTCGTGTAACGGGCTCCGATGGGCTTCCTGTCATGCTATCACGGACGTACTTTTAGGCGCAATCACGGACGTGAACACTACGCTCGTCTGACAGCAGCCTAAGTTGGGTATATTTTTCGTGTCAGCAAAAGCAATGGTTTGTTTTAAGATGAGTGTTCTAGTTTTTGCAATTGGGGTTATTGAATGAATGTTTTCTTCCAGTGTAATACCACTATTTCTCTTCTGTCTGTAAAGTGCTGGGAATCCGGATTGTACTTTTTAGATTGCATTTAAAAAAAAAAAAAGTGAATTACAGTGGTGCATTTCTACAATGCTGATTGTATTATGTGAGGACACAAAGTTTACTCAAGGCACAACCGAGAACCATATGCAAAGGTGAAAATTAAAATCTACATATTGACTGTCACTGTATTTGTAAACCATTGTAGAAGTGCACTGAGATGCAGTGTCAGTAAATGTCTGACTTTGAAGCAATTTCCAGTTTTACCAAAAAGAAAATTAGGCAGTTTTTCTTTCTGATTCTAAAGGTCCCTTTTTGCCACAAATTAAAAGCAATTTTTTTAAATTTCTGTTATTTAACAAATATTCTGTCTAAAATAACCCTAAAAAAATAGCCAACAGCGCTATGTGGCCTCTGGCTGCCCGGTTATATTCAGAAATACATTTCTTATGTTAAGTGTTATGCATTTTTTTTGATACTTTTTCATAAATATAGCAACATGGAGCAGTACATTGTTAATATGATTCTCAGAGACTTGATATTAACGTAAGTGTTTTCTTTTTAGTGTTTTTATGTGTGGCTAGCAAGTGTTTATTTTTGAAGTTGTCTAAATGGATGTACCTTCACTACAGTAAAATACAGTTTGCGTATAAGCATACACCTTCAGCAAAAGTATATGGTGATATTCTGTGTTTCTGCATGTGCCTTTTAGTAAAGCTATACAATGAAATTGTGTTTTGATTAGAAGTGGTTCTAAAAACTCTCCGCTAACAATCGCTACTGATGTTTTCCAAATATTTATCGCTCACCACTAAATAATGTCAAACCAAATTGCTACAGATGATCCTGTTGTATAGGACATTCTGCAGGTTTAATATTTCTACGTGTGATACCTCTGGAAACCTGGAGAATAACGTCCCTGTTTACCTGATCTCTATTGTCTTTCAAGGTGGAATTTAACATGGCGGTGACCTTAGTGAAGGCATAATGATTCTTTGATCCTTTACCTTTCTGGTAAAATAAGTGTCATGGCAACGGTGTGGTTCGCTGTCACATTCTAGGAAGACCCTTTGTTTGTGATCCATGCTCGGCAGGCACATACAGGATCCTTTCATTCCTTGAATTGTTTTCGTCTGGTACAATTGTGGTTCGGATGCCGTTTCATGTATCTGTGATCCACACCTGCGTCTCTTGTGTTATAGATAAAATCACCGGCTCTAGTGCAGCACTCTCCGTTTCTCTAATGTTGGTCATGCATGCCACTGCACCTGCGCAGGGGTACGTTACAATCACACGCTCGTGTGTGGTTTCTAGTTGTTAATTCCTGTTTTGTCGTTTTGTTCTTATCTTTACCAGAATAGTCTTTATGAGACTATTTCTCAAATAGCGACACTTTACTGGAAAGTAGGTAACTCTAAAGTGTCCGCGTCAAACCTTCTCTAATTCTTCTGAGGTGTCTTACAGCAGAGATGTGGTTAATATGATTCTTTCTTGTTTTTTGGGGAGTTTACCCAGAAACCTATCTTCAGACCAACCCATTCATTATATTAGAGGCTTTTTTTCTCATTGCAGAATTATTGGGGTTTATAATGAAGAATCATTTATATAGATATAAAACACAGCTTTTTAAAAGGATCATATACTTCCAGCCTAATAATAAGAGCAGCAATTACACTAAACAAATCATGGCAAGATTATTTATTTATGAAGGATTTTACCAGGAGGGATACATTGAGATTTCTCTCGTTTTCAAGAACATTGAATTGTTACAGAAATACAAAGTAATAAAATGCAAGATATTAAAAAAACCCACAAATATACAGATTAACACAGAAAATAAATATGTAGGAAATATAGTCACTATGTTACATGTGCATTCTCTAGGTATATTAACAGAGCTCTCTTAAGTGACTTTAAACTGGGGCAAGGGTCAGCAAACCTGGCTCCCTGATGTTTTGGGAACTACATTTCCCACGTGGTTCATAGTTACATAGTTGTATAGGCTGAAAAAAGACATGCGTCCAGATGGCTCCCTGATGCTTTGGGAACTACAAGTTTGCTGACCCCTGGACTGGCGGAAGATTTGATGGCGTCTGGGAGGTTATTCCATAACTGCGGTGCTCTGTAGGAAAATGAGGATCGAGCCACTGTCTTTTTGTATTGTGGTATTGCAAGTAAGGTGCTGGTCCTGGATCGGAGGTTATAGGATGAGGGAACTGCTGGGGGAAGCAGCCTATTCAGGTAGGGTGGTAGCTTCCCAGAAGATTGTGAAGGTAAATTAACATGACGGGACCTTGTAGGTGAACGATTCACTTTCTTCCACAGGCATCTCTAGGCAGATAACAGAGTGAATTTTAGAATTGGAAACATTCAGGCTTAAATAGAAATTCCTACTAATTTAAGTCTCTTATTTTTCTTTACAACTAAAAGTCTGAATATTTCCATTTTTAAGGTGGTAAAGGCTTTGCAAAAAAAAAATACGTTATAATATTAGAGTATGAAAAACCTATGATTTGATTAAAGGGATATTGGGGTTAAAACAGGAGGAGGAAATAGGGTTTAACATTATCCTCTTCTCATCCCCTCTGCAAACCCCTTCTTGTTTTAAGACTGTCTAAATAGTTGAAGAAACTCAACTGGATTACAGCACTGGCCTCGTCGGTGCTTCTCAGAACATGACATGCTGCCGGCTTCCTGTCAGCCACAGCAATCTCATGGGTGTGGAGGGGCCTGGACACTCGAGTGAGATCTTTCCAATCCAGAGTTTTTCAATGTGAATACATTGAGAGCCATTGGAGGGAGCTGGTTCCCTAAAATGGTCCCGGATCTGCCTTTTTCATCCATTTAAGCAGAGATCAGCAATTACTGAACTGAGCTCCTGGGTGGAGCGAAATCGCGCACTAGCTTTCAAAGAGCTGCCTCAGAGGACACTCGGGGCACTGTGACCCCCCCCCCTCAAATAACATTGAGTGGTAAAGCTGCCAACAGTCACCCTTTTAACTAAAACAATACATGTATAAAAGCCACTTGCCTTCATTCCCCCTGTCTGCCTGACGGTTTACCTCAGTCCTTGTAGATTGTCCGTCAGTGGCCAGGGTTTGTAGTTTCCTTCTTCAAAAACCATTTTTATTCTTTATTTATTTTTTCTCCCCTTTCTGTCTCCAGCTCCTCCTGTTCGGCTCCGGGACTTCAGAAGTCCATGAAGCGATCTAAAAAAAAGTTTGTGCTCATATACATTGCATAGAAACTGCAAATTGCTCACTGTTACGGGAGTTGTGCAACCTTTCTGTGTGCAAGTTTTCTAGCGTCTGCTCAGAAGATGGATCGGAGCTGCGCGCATGCACAGATTTGCTCTGTCTCAGACTGCTCGCTACCGCAATTTGTCTGAGCGGGTGACATAGGCACGCGCTCAGCATGCTGACGTCACTAATGACCGATCTGGAGACCAGCATCCGGGAAATTAAAAATTCCTGGCTGCTGATGAAACTGGAGGAGTGGAGGAAACTTACACCAGATCAGGGGAGCTAGGGGGGGGCGCACTCCTCACATTCTGACCACTTTAAAAAGACAAAATGGTCAGGATGAGTACAGATTCCCTGTAGTTCTCTATCCTTCTGGGGAGGTTTTGAACACCTGCAATCCATGTGACGGCGGAATAAAATGATGGGGGAATGTGATTATTATAAAAAAAAAAAAATTCTAAAGTCTGCATGGGTTAAAAAACAGTAAAATAGTTTACTATAGTTTCCCTTTACTAAAAAGAAGGAAAAAAAGGACTACAAACAAGAATGTGCTAGGACTAGTGTTTGTGTGTTCTTTTTATGGTTGACTTTAGTTTTGTTAATGGTGAGCGGAGTTTCCTGTTCATGTTACTGGAACATTCAATACATTCACTGGTTTGAGAAGCCGTACATACTGTCGTTTACTTTTTAAAATTCTTTTATATAGATCAGCAATACATGCCACACATTGAGAAATAATAATAAACATGGAGAGCAAAAGATAAAAGCGTATGGCATATTTCAATTCTACTGATCCTTAAAAATATATATAAATTATAAAATTGTTTTAATCACAGAAACTTTACAACTGAACTTCCTTATTTTTATTTTGTTTAATTTTTTTTAAGAATATCCAACCCCAGTTCTGCTCTCATTAGAAGGATTTTAATTTAATGCAATACTGGGTGTCTGAGTATCGGTTCCCACAAGAAATGTACCCCCTATGCATGCCAGTCTAAAACAAAACCTGGCGCACCCAGGAGCCAGGTACATACTGGCTCCTACAGTTTTACCTTTTTTATCAAATTTGTGGATTATTCTGTCAAGTATATGCAAAGAAAGGTGAAACTCAGAATGTCTGGAGAAGTGAAAATTCTAGGTCAAAATAGCCAAACCAGAAAAATTCTCCCATTTATCTCACTTTCCAAATCGGCGATTTGGTATAGATTGTTCTCTTCTCCTGGTTTTCACCTTTCTCTTAATAATCCTGTATGGATCAATCAGGCACTGGGGTAAAGTGATACAAAAATAGGAACTAGTGGCTGTATTTCAATTCTGGTGTAAATGTAACGAGCTGTTAACACAGCACCTCCATAGATTGTAATGGCTCTGGGAAATTTACAGCAACTCTGGATAAGTTTACACCAGGGGTGGAATACAGCAACAGGAATTTAAAGGGACACTTGCACACATAATCTAGTTGCAGTTTATGTATTACAAATAAGACCCACATTATAAAATACACAATGCTGTTTTTTGTTTGTTTGAAGTAATTGCATGTAAACAGGAAAAATTAAATTTTATTTTTTGATTGCATTTGCAATTTTGTGTGGTTTTCCCATGATGCAACAGTTACCAAAAGCTTTGTTTTGTGGCTCTTGTTAATTCAATCTACAGTATTTAACAGTTAATGAGGTGGGGGAGGGACAGTTTAGATAAGGCAGCAGGGAGTGGGGGCAGGCTATTGTCCTGCCTATCCTACCTGAGAGGAGATATGACAGGGAGCTTAAAAGAAGTCTAATCAAGATCCTGGTGGTGTCCTTTGAATACATCCCACACAGCACAATGATTTTGAGTCAATGATCGACCAATACGACTCCATTATATGACCAATGCCAGAAAGTGAGGTAAATCTACAATGGATGTGCCCAGTGACACATATAGAGTAAAATATTTTCTTAACTAAACAAAAAAAAAAAAAACACATATCGGCAACATAAACAAAATAAGGACATTTCATTTTTCTGTTGGTAGTGTCCCTGTAAGTATAGGAACTTTGCCCTTGGTTTTGTGATGATTTCCCCCCCCCCTCACAGTTTTAAAGACATGGGGCTCTATTCCAACCCTGGTGTAAACCTAACCACTCCCATGGATTTTAATGGCTCTTTAAGTTTACACCTTGGTTGAAATATGGCCCCATTGTATTGCGGCGTTCTAGTGATAGGAATGCATGATTGCATAATATTATTGTTTACCAGAAATCTAATTTGGAGGTCTGTGCATACCAGTGGTTTGTTGGCACCGCTCATAACTTGACACTTTGTTTCATATGGAAAAAATATACAAGATCCAAAGCTCAGAATCTGTCACAGCAAAATCTAAAAAATAAATAAATAAATTTTAAATGGTGTATGTGTGTGCTCCGTTTTATATATTAAGATTTTTTATTATCACGATAAACAGTCAACAAAATTTACATCTGGCAAAGGGCCTCGCAGGGCCGATACATGTCTTCAGAGTTAAATGCGAAATGGTCTTGCAGGACCAAGATATGTCAGCTGGTAGAATATAGTATACGTTATTAGGTTATATAGTCTCAAAAATAACGAGCAAACTGTTAAATGCACTGCATAAGAACAAAACACTAGGATAAGAGGTAGTCAGCTATAGGCATCTACCATAGGAAGGGGGGGGGGAGAAAAAAAAAAGATACCAATGGCCAAGTTTGTGCCTGCCCTGGCGAATACCCGTGCGGCCAACCGACCGCGGGGGGCCACAGGGGGAAAATGGCACTTAGGCCTGGGCATTTGGGGGCAAAGCCGGGCACCAGGCCACGTCTGTGCCTCCCGAAATATCCCAAATAGCCAGAATAAGCAAAAAGAGGGGGGGGGGGGAGGATAACAAGAAACGCAAAAAAGAAAAGCAGATGCTCTCTCAGGACCACAGCAAGTCAGCTATTGGATGGCATATTAGAGTAAAAATAAGACAGAGTATGGCAGCAAAAACACATACATGACAAAAATGTCAGCAACCAATATGACAAGTAAACAAACAAATATGTGGCACCAGCTGGGGAACACCAACAAAAGAGTCATCAGAAGCACTTAGAGAGGGGAAAAAAAAAAAAATAAGTAAAAAAAAAATATAAACAAAAAAAAAGGGGGGCAGAAACCCTCATCGGAGTAGTATAACCTATATAACCGGCCTGGCATCAAAAGTGCGATGGGGAAGTCGATCCGTCGGTAATCTAGCAGGATGGTCTCAGCCAGTGTCACGGAACAGCAGCGGCCTGAGTCCAAGCCCAGCATCGTCTGTGTCTTGAGTTGCAGGTAGGGCTCCGCAGGTGAGGCCAGAGGTTGTAGCCCAAGCAGGTCCCTCAATAAGACTGAAAGCCCACTGCTCCAGCAGCGACTGAGCCACAAAACCTCCCCAGATGATAGCCCCTCGGATGGGAGTCGAAGGCAGTCTCGTCATGGGAGCCGGGATGGGAGACTCGGGTCACCTCCACAACGTGGGTTGCAGAGGACGATACTCCTCTTCTCTGTGCCGCTCGACCACCAGTGGCTCCATCCGTGTCTCGGTCGCCGTCACGCAGGCCGTCGGTCTGCGTCCAGCAGCTGCTCCAGGGTCACGCCACTGCTCCTTCTCAGGCATGAGTGAGGCAGAAGGAATTTGCTGGGTCACCAGGGTGTCGCTCACTCCCCTTGCAGACAGATTGCCTGTCGCGGCCGTCTCTCTGCATTCCTCCTCTCCTGGGTCTTCAACAACAGCGGGAGTGTCCGATCCTCGGACATTCTTCAAGACCTCCATGAGTTGCCGCCAGGTGCCCCGAGTCATCAGCTGCTCGTCATCTCCCATTACTATCAGCGCATCTTCTAGGCCAGAGAGCACCGCCTCTAGGCCCACAGCAGGGGGGAGCGGCAGAACAGACGAATGCCAGGCCTCGCATATTTCTGCTCCCTCCACCGCTCGGTCATCTGTGTTAGCAGGGGGACGGGGGCCCACCGTCGCCCCTGCACTCTTCCAAGCAGGGGGTATCGGGGGAAGCAGAGGCGTCACAGTGCGAGGCAAGGCCCTCCGACGTATGCAGGAGTTGCTCTCCGGCAGGAGAGCACCCAGGGATCCTGATCCAGGCTGTGTCTCAATAATAGGCCCCAAGATGGCCGTCGGCTGCAGTCGTAAACCACAGATCAAAAGTCTTTGGTCTGGGGAGGGGGATGGGCCCCGGACATCTCGACACCGATGGCCAGCCACTCCCGACTCCAAGGAAACAAAATTTTGAGGTTAAAGTCGTCTAGGGAACCGGGTAAGAGAGAGACGGGTCGGAGCTCCAGAGACACGCGTCCTCTCCCAGTCGTAGCCGGCCACGCCCCCGTGTGTGCTCATTTAGTTTATGGATGGGTACCAAACATGGTAATCAAGATGCCTCGGAAGCAGACCCATGCAAAACCAGTAGAATACAGAGAAGATGTGTGCATTATAGATTCATGTAGCATAATTATAATGTTTAAAGCACTAGATGTGCCACATATTCTGCAGTAACACTTTTTTAGGAATTGCAAATTATTACCGCTAATTGGAGGCAATCGGGAACGCTTATTGGTGTCCGTGATGTCTTTCTTTTGATGAAGTAAGTGTTTAATTTCAAATTTTCGTGCAAACCTGCACGTCGCCGTGTCTTGTAAACATCTCTTCATGTTTCTGTCTTTATGACGGTTCAGTTAATTCGCTTTTTCATCCACTTTAAATGTGTGCGTTGAAACCTGAAACAAAAACATGTTTCTGTCTTTCTAGCACGTCTGTGTTTGGAGGAACCTTTCCCTCTTCCTGCACCTCCTGCAAGATTCCTGTAGTCAGCCCTTTAAAAAACCCATATATCCAGACCTGTGACCGTTCTGCTATGGGTATTGGCTTCATTCTTTTGCCGTACGTAATCTAGCTGCACAGGTCTAAAGAAATGGCATGCTTCATACAGAGGTCTTTTGCTCCTTTTATTCTGTCTCTCACCTATTTAGCTGACACTGTGAAAACTACAAGAAATAAAACTGAGTAAAGTTAAACTATGCTTAAACACAGTCCTTTACAAGTCTCTCATGCAAAATGAACATGTCTTTCCAACAGAAATATGATAAATCCAGTTACATGTACAATGTGATCTGTTAATAATGTAAAGGGATATAAAAAACATTGTACAAAATATAAAACAAATACTGAGGTAATTTACCATGTGCGCCTCTAAACCACACGCAGATAAGTTCTTTTGAGGCGAGATGCAACACCCTGCTCTGTCCTCCAGCCGCTTTCTAACAGGAAGCTATTGGGCACTCCTACCTACTGTCTCTAGTGTATACAGCTCTTAAAACCAGGAAGTGCTAGCTCCTGTACTTTTGCATTTAAAAAATAAAAAAAAAAAAGGGACAACACCTCTGGGCGGGGGGGTGACAAAAAAAAACCCATGTCCCTTGACAGTTCGAAGTCGTCTACTTTAGTCCCTTATCGCTGGTTGGCTGGTCCCCAATAAGTGGTGCCCTAGTACGCTCCACTGCCAGGTGCTGCGGCAGGCCTCTCTTTCGGCCCACCCACAAAGTTGACTTGCGACAAGCATCATTGGCTCTAGGGAGGTGGCCTTAGTTCAGGCCATCCTGCAGCAGCCAGTGACACTTCCTGACTTCTGGGCTGGGCCAAGGCGGCCCATAGAAGTCAATGGGGAGTACTAGTATGCTCGTGCTTTCAAAGCCCACCTGCCACAGGGACGGCATGGTACACTCTGCGTTGGGAAAAGTTTAACATTGCCTTAAAGACCCTAAAAACATCAAATTTAGTACCCCATCCCGACGCATCCTATTCTAATGCAAACTTGCTAGGCACGTACATCCTCCTGGAGCTCTCTGCAGGACAAAGTTTAAAGAAGTCCTGCAAGGAGATACCTGTGACAGGGCATTTAAAAAAAAAAAGGAATGTTCAGGTGAGTGTAGCCATGCTGGTTTTGTCTGTACCTGCACAACCTGGCTCTAGGATATGACTAATCCTGTGACCGGGTAGGCATGGACTCCTAGATTGTAGCTAAAGCTCCTAAATCTCTGAATTACTGAACAGAAAAATATATTCAAATAGTTTTCTGGCAGCCTCTTGTGAAAAAATGGTTTAAAGGCTCCTACATGATGTAAAGCTTCAGATATACAGTCGCCCCCCCCCCATCCTTTTTTATTCTTGTTTTCTATAATTGCCTGGCATGTGAGAAAGGTGTGGAGAACAAAACGTCGAAGAACAGGAGCGTGATGGGGATCAGTTTAAAAAGAATGAAGCCTTCCCACGTTGCAAATTAACACGTTGTGTGAGACTCCTTCCATTGTGGGATTTATCTTGGCTTAGAAAACAGATTAAATGACAGCGCTGGGGTTTATGTATATGTAATGTGTGTGGTGGGGTTCATCTGGCAAGCGAGCTGGGAGTTCTGTGCCCTCCATCTCACCAGGAATGATAAAACTGAAGTACCTGTTCATAAAGGTTTTGTTTGGTTAATAATCTCCTACTTTGTTATCCTTAACATGCATTGCAGTGGTTTCATACTCTGTCCCCTCCCCAATGTTTCTGGACTACAGCTTCCTTGATTCTCTATTGCATTCAGTGAAATCTGGGTATTGTAGGCCATAAACATCAGGGGGCTGGCGTTCGACATCCTTGCTGTAGGGCATAAAATCCTCGCAACGCAATTGATGAATTTGCAATGTTTTTTCTTTCCCTTCCCTTCCCTAAGTGGTATTAAAATTTGAGATATTATTATAGAAAGCTTGTGTTTTAGGCCCGCGTCAGAGGAGCGCACTGTTTGCTGTCCGTTGTAGCTTTTCAAAGGAGTCATTAGAGAACAACACACGAAGCACGTGTGCACTTTTTCAAGCACGCACAACGCATGTTGCAACAGACGCCAAAATGGCATCAACATGAAAAAGCTAAACGGACGTAGAGAAACGGCTGCATACAGTTTTGTTTTTCTTTTTCTCATCAGTCAAGATTAACTGATACAATGTAACCACAATCTCATCAGTTAAAGTGTGTCCGTTACGGTGCGCAGTCAGTGCGCTCGTCTGACCCCCAGCCTGAATGTAGCGTCAGTCCAATAAAAAAGGTATCACTATGTACTGCTATACTCGCGTGTGTGATATATATATATATATATATATATATATGTATATATATATATACATACATACATACATACATACAGTTGTGTTCAAAATTATTCAACCCCCACTGAAATTGAGTGTTTTGGCCAGTTTGACATTGATTTTGATCATTCAGTCATCTTGCTTACAATTAAATCAAAGAGGCACGAGGCAAGTCAGCATCTTCTTTCTGCCACGACCAGGTAGCGTTTCAACAGTGCCCTTTGCCTTGAATTTGCGAATGATGCTTCCTATGGTCTCTCTTGGTATGTTTAACATCTTTGCAATCTACTTATAGCCATTGCCCTTCCTGTGAAGAGTAATCACCTCTTCTCTTGTCTTCCTGGACCATTCTCTTGACTTCACCATGTTTATAACCACACCAGTAAATGTCTAGAAGGAGCTGAGTATCAGTCATTTTAAAGCTGCCTAATTGGTGCTTATTATGCTTTATTGCTGCTCCGTGACATCCACAGGTGTTTTCAATACCTGATTGAAAACACTTGAATGAACCTCTGTTCTTCAGAGTGGTAGTCTTTAAGGGGTTGAATAATTGTGTCAATGAAGAATTCACAAAATAAACATTTACTACTGTATTACAAAACCAATTGATGTCATTTTAGTTGCATATGGTTCTTTAAAAAGTCCTTGTAGGATTTCATTCTGAATACAATTACAAATGTACACTAAGGCCGGGTGCACACTAGACGTAAAAGTATGCGCTCTAACGTGCGTTACCGGCGTGCGTTACTGCCTACAGTTAACGCCGATAGAGCACAACACACGCTACCGCGCGCTGCGCATAACGCGCGCGGCGGGACGTGCGTATAGAGAAACACCTAGCTTGTACGCTAGGATCAACGCGACGTTCGCGCGTCAAATTCTTCGCGCATGCGCACAACACACAATTAATGTCTGCGAATACGCATACGCCAACAGAGTGAACAGAACTGCATCTATCCCGTCCATCTTGCAAAAAACACCTCACCACAACCCTTTTTTTTTTTTTTTTTCAACATATAATTGTCTACAACTTTATTGAAATCTATGCCAGCCCAGCTTTTTTTTTTCACAAAATTCACGTTTTTAAGACGTGCGTCAAAATTAACGCATCGTCTGATGTCTACCATCTCCTCCGTCAATTTTAACGCACTGATCCGTCATTGTTAACGCGCGTTAGTCCGTTAAAAAAAACGTCTAGTGTGCAGCCGGCCTAAATTCCCTAAAACCCTTTACAGCATTGGGGGTTGAATAATTTTGAACACAACTGTACATACATACCCTGACGAACGTGCTAGGTTGTCTTTTCCTCATTTATCATGTACGTCTCATGTTTGTTCTCCCCCACTGTAAAGCGCTACAGAATATGCTGCCGCTGTATAAATGCCTGTAACTGTACCCTACTGTAAAAAAAAAATAATGTTCTTGAACCCAGGACATACTTGAAAATTGGGAAATCTCTATCCTTCCAGGTAAAATACTTATAGATTTTTTATTTATTTATACTCTATTTAATATAACACGCACATACTGTACTGAATAAATTGATGATGCTGGGTAGTTTGCAATTCATAATGTTATTTTTGTGTCTGTCTTAACCCTTTCGCTGCTGAGGCTTTTCCCGCCCCTGTGCTGAGGTCATTTTTTACCTGTTTTGCGCATCATGTTTAAACCTGTTTTGAAGGCTTATTTTAGTATATGACATCGACATATTATATATCGTTCTTTCCGTCAGACTCGGTAGATTCATAATATGTCATTATTATATGTATACGTTATGTCATGTTTGTATATTATAACAAAAAATGCAATAAAATATGTATTTTCAATAATTTACAGCGTGTAAAGTGTTTTTTTCCACATTTTAACATGCGAGCAATTGCGGTTATATTTTGTATGGGGTGCGCTTGTTAAAAAAATTAGAGATGGGGTCTCGTTACATTTTTTTTTGGGGAAAATGACACCATTTTTAACAAACGCACCGCATACAAAAATCGTTAATGCAGCATCATTGTTCACATTATAATTGAAATGGGAACAATATTGCTGCATTAACAAAACAAAAAAAAAAAAAAAAAAAGTGTTTATTTTTTTTTTTTAATTTTTTTTTTTAATTTTTTTTTTTTTTTTTTTTTTTTTTTTTTTTTTTTTTTTTAATTTTTTTTTTTTTTTTTTTTTTTTTTTTTTTACATTTTTTTTTACTTTCATGTTTGGTATCGTTGGAACGGCCATGCTCTGGCCGATCCAACGATATCAAAATTTAACCCCTAACTGCCACGGATCGGGAGATAGGGAGTTCATTGGAACTCCCTATCTCCACACTTCGTGGCAGTTAGGGGTTAATGCTAGGACTGGCGTCATCGTGCTGCGCACGATGACGCCAGTCCTCTGGGGGAGTTCCCGGAAGCTTGGCCGACATCCAAGATGTCGGCCAGCTCCCGGAAGGATCGCAAATCGGCGCTTTTCAGCGCCGATTTGCGATCCAGCTCCCAGGGGTTAATGCCAGGCATCATTTGGAAGGGCAGGCTGTGCCCTTCCAAATGATGCCTGGGTTAAGCCCCTGTGAGCCGCCGATCGGGAGGGAGAGAGGTCCGAAGGACCTCCCCCCCCCTCCCTTTCAGGCGCCTCCTCCGCACATGCGGGGGGGGCGCCTGAATTATGTGTCATCGCGGGGGCGCGATGACACATAATGATGGCGGCCACTGCTCCGGATGCCGGGCTGACATCCAGGATGTCAGCCCGCACCGGAGGGGCCAGCGATCGGCCGGAACCCGGCCGAACGCTGACCCCAATGCGAGGACGCGCTCAGCGCGTCCTCCGCATACCAGGGGCAATGCTGAGGACGCGCTGAGCGCGTCCTTAGCATTGAAGTGGTTAATCTCTTTAAATCTTGTGACAAGTTGCCAGTTATGTATGCGCAGATAGTTTACACCTGCGGTGACTTCCCTCTCTCCGGAACTGCTCCATATGGCTGACAACTTGGAAACTGAACAGTTTCTGCAACCTGAAGTTTTTCTTTTGCATGAATTTGTTTAAAACTGATGTTGTATACAGCGTCGCTAGACTGTGCTAAGCGACGCTGTGTTTTCAAAATCTGTTATTGCTCAGTTTGTTACATTTTGTGGATTAACCCCGACAATCATACAAAAGCGAAACACTGAAAGTTCGTTTGCAGCACACGTTGGAAAATAAAGCCCTGCACATGTTTTACCAGCTGCCACCACTCTGGCAATAGAATTGCGAAACCTTTACATTATTCTGTTTGCATGTTACATATTCAGATGAATTAAGGGGAAAGATCTAGTGCTCATTGTCAATTGCTGTTGGAAGACGAGCAGGAGCGACTGAAGCTTGACAAATCCAGGCGGAGGTGACAAGATTACTTTGATCTACTTGCTCAGTCATTACAGAATACATACAGGGTTATTTAAAGCGCTCCGAATTGCTTGAGAAAGGTAACCGAACGCTGAAAATCAGCGTTCGGTTACCTTTCCTGGCCATTCGGCTATCCAGAGAGCAGGCAATACGCCAAATCCTGGCGAATTGCCTGAACATACGGTGCCTGTTTGGTGCCTGTTCGAGGGCAGTGAAATCCCCATGAAAAAGCACTGCTTCAGCTATTCAGAGAACACAAACCAGCAGTGAAAGGTTCCCCTAATGCCCTGCCATTCGGTAGTTTAATTCGGCCAATTTATTCAGGAGAATCCCATAGACTTCAATGTTAAAAATATTCCTGTTTTAATTCAATATCTAATGAACCGTTCATTATAAAATTCTGCAGTAGAGTCTCTTTATTTCTAGAATTTATTTTTTTTGGATATATTAACCACTTCGCTGCTGAGGACGCGCTGAGCGCGTCCTCAGCAGTCCCGCTGGTGTGCTGAGGACGCGCTGAGCGCGTCCTCACATTGGGGTCAGCGTTCGGCCGGGTTCCGGCCGATCGCTGGCCCCTCCGGTGCGGGCTGACATCCTGGATGTCAGCCCGGCATCCGGACCAGCAGCCGCCAGAATTAGGTGTCATCGCGGGGGCGCGATGACACCTAATTCAGGCGCCCCCCGCATGTGCGGAGGAGGCGCCTGAAAGGGAGGGGGGGGGGGAGGTCCTTCGGACCTCTCTCCCTCCCGATCGGCGGCTCTGCGGGGGTTAACCCAGGCATCATTTGGAAGGGCACAGCCTGCCCTTCCAAATGATGCCTGGCATTAACCCCTGGGGAGCTGGATTGCGAATCGGCACTGAAAAGCGCCGGTTCGCGATCCTTTCCCGGAGCTGGCCGACATCTTGGATGTCGGCCAAGCCTCCGGGAACTCCCCCAGAGGACTGGCGTCATCGTGCTACGCACGATGACGCCAGTCCTAGAGTTAACCCCTAACTGCCACCAACTGTGGAGATAGGGAGTTCATTGGAACTCCCTATCTCCCGATCCGTGGCAGCTAGGGGTTAAATTTTGGTATGGTTGGATCGGCCAGAGCATGGCCGTTCCAACGATACCAAACACTACAGTGAAAAATGTTGTAAAAAAAAAAAAAAAAAAATTAAACACTTTTTTTTTTTTTTTTTGGGTTTGTTAATGCAGCAATATTGTTCTTATTTTAATTATAATGTGAACAATGATGCTGCACTAACGATTTTTGTATGCGGTGCGTTTGTTAAAAATAGTGTCATTTTCCCCAAAAAAAAATGTAATGAGACCCCCATCTCTAATTTTTTTAACAAGCGCACCCCATACAAAATATAACCGCAATTGCTCGCATGTTAAAATGTGGAAAAAAACACTTTACACATTGTAAATACATATTTTATTGCATTTTTTGTTATAATATACAGACATGACATAACGTATACATATAATAATGACATATTCTGAATCTACCGAGTCTGACGGAAAGAACGATATATAATATGTCTGGGTCATATACTAAAATAAGCCTTCAAAACACGTTTAAACATGATGCGCAAAACAGGTAAAAATGACCTCAGCATAGGGGCGGGAAAAGCCTCAGCAGCGAAAGGGTTAAGCATTTTTCAGATTTTTTTTTTTTTAGTTTTTTCTGTAACAGCCCTCTTATCATTCCCTGGACCTCATATGTAAATTTCAGACATTTTCGCTCAGTAGTTTCTTTGCAAACAGCGTTTCACTTTTCAATCGTTCATACAAACTGTTTTCCTAATTTATTCACTGCCTCTTCTGCGGTGTCGAAGGCTGCGATCGGCTCCTGTTTGGGTTTTTCTGTGGTTTTCGGCAGGTTAATCCAGATGTTTTTTTGCGGGTTTTCATCGTGCATTCGCTGGGTTTTGCGGTTAGTTTTCGTCAGGTTTGCGGCAGCTTTTCCCTGCAATTCGGGGACCCTGTGGTGTTTGCTGAATACACCGCAGGGTCACCGAAATGGAATCGGCAAAAGGAACCGAATTGAAGAGAACGAAAAGTCACCGAATGTGCGGTGACTTTTCAAATCTCTTTGAATAACCCTGATAGTCGCCCCTCACCTGTCTCTAAGCACTGCATGGACTCCTGCAGTCACTGTGCTTTAATGATAGTCTTTCTTGCCCTCTCGATTGCATCTTGTCTTGCTGAGCTGCAGCAGTATGTGACCTCCCATTGCTCTGTTGTCTCACCAACAGACAACCCGCTTCCCTCTAGACAAAGGGTGGGCAATTACGGCCCTCCAGATGTTTTGAAACTACATCTCCCGTGATGCTCGGCTGCTCATTAGGTTTGTAGAGCCTCAAGGGAAATGTAGTTTCAAAACATCTGGAGGGCCGTAATTGCCCACCCCTGAATTTATTCTAGACACCTCCAGACAGTGATGCTGACTTGCCATTCTCCTCCATCTCATTGCTGACAGGTGAGAAGAAATAATATGTATGCAAATCTGCATTATGGGCTTTGAGGGCCTGGATATGAAAATGTTGCATGCATCTGTTCCAAACATTTGTTATAGTGTAAATAGACACTGTGTTGAATTTTATCTGTTTCTTTGCACCACTGGTTGTACCTTTTTATTTTATTCCTCCTTTAGGCACTTGATTCCTTAAAATGATACTTTTCTCTGGGCATATCATAGTGAATAGGTCTGGAGCTGCATCCCCCATCAGCCTCTTTGTTGGTCCGGCCCTGAATTAAAGTTTGTGTATGCCTGTGCATGAATTGCATAGTTTATTAAACCCATATTGCAGGGCGGGTTGTGCCCACCAGGGGGACGCTAATGTCGGTGGGGCGTACTAGTGCACCCCACTTGCCGGCTACTGCTGCGGGCCCCTCCTCCGGCCCACCTATGCAGCTGACATGCGGTGCACATCATTGACTGCAGGGGGAGTTCCGGCCATCCCATGGCAGCCAATGACGCAAGCCAACTGGTGGGCAGGATGGTTGCGCCCCGTAGATGACACCAGGGTGTGCTATGCCAGTCAGGCCCACCCACTGCAAGGACCGCATAGTCTGCCCCGCGACAGGAAAGTGCTAATGACTGAGCATGTTGCTCATTTGCTGGAGGTTATCCAGTGTATTTTATTTGTGGTTTATGTGTCCATTTTCTTTTAGTGAAAGAATGTGGCACTTTGTAGGTATCCTTGTGGAAGCGTTTACATGTGTGAGAGCATGGCATATTTACATTTACAGCAGCATTTATAAAGTGTCAGAGGTTTACAGTGGGGAGCACAAACACCAGCCATAATGATACACGAGGAAGAAATTACTCTTCCGTAAGAGAAGTGCTGAATTAGCAGGACCGTTAATACAAGTGCTCAGCCAGATATCCCATGAGTTTACAATCTAAGGGATAAAGGTATGTGCAACAAATAGGGTCAGATTGTGGTGGAGCTGGTGGCCAGAAAGAATAATGCAGGGACTGCATGGGAAGGCCCAGAAACCTGGGCTTAGTAAAGGTAATCGGAATGAAAAGTTGAAGCAGCCGGAAAGGAGAACTGATATCTAGGACCAGAACTGGGTGGTAGGGGGAGATTGCAGAGTGAAAAATCAGAGTTCAGTGAGCTCTGTGTTTGTGAGGAAGATCTGATTGCTGTGTGGAGAAACAAACACCGTAGGATGTAGCGAGCGTGTGCTGGATGTATTGGAGGAATTTACGATCTTGGAAGAGTGGGAGGGAGAAGTAGAGGGGAATATTCTAACAAAAAGAGAGGGAAAATTAAGACAACTAATCACCCAGAAATTAATTCGGACCTAATGATGTGGGAAAGGCTGATCTCTATGAACGTATGTCTTTTTTTTTTTTTTTTCAGCCAATGTAACTAGGTATGAAATAAAATCGTAGCATTAGAGCAGTCTGAAGTATTATGGTGGACAACATGTTGAATGCTGGACACATTGAGCCCGATCAGAACTTGGATGCAAAGCACAACGCTCGAGCCCCAGTGTTCCTCCACATATCCCTACGCCGCCCCGGCTGGATCTCATTTGCGCCAGCTCTTGTTTGTCTCCATGAAGTCCAATGGACTCCAGCTGCTTGGGTGTAACAGGGACATTTAAAAGCAAGCTGCAAATTTAAAACCGAAGTCGCATATGTCTTCTGTTTGCATCTCGCCTTAAACGTCTAAGTTGTGATCAGGCCCCTCATTTCTTTCTGGTTGCAGAGTGGAAAAATGGAGTTCAGTGAGATCTGGGAGTGTGAGGAAGATTTTAATTTGTGGTTCACTTGCTAGTGTCTAAGGCAGTGTTTCCCAAACCTGTCCTCGGGACCTTCAACCAGGCCAGATTTTTCAGATCACCTTGAGGGAAAAGCTGACTGAATCCTGCAATCACTGATCAGCAAATTCTATCACCTGTGCTGTGCTTCAGATATCTGGAAAACCTGGCGAGGCGGAAGGTCCTGAGGACAGGATTCCCTTAGACCAGTGTTTCCCAAACCTGTCAAGCCCTGGACTGATGTAAGAGGTGCGTGTTTGAATATACGAGAGGACTGTAGAAATTCATACATTCTTCCGGAGGGTCGTTCCACACCCCCCCCCCCCACACATTTCAGAATATGAGTAAAGGCCTTCAGAAGAAATCAGGACGGCAGAATGAAGGTAACTCATACAGGGTTATTCAAAGAGATTCGAAAAGTCACCGCACGTTCGAAAACTAACCGCAAAACCCACCAAATGCACGCCGAAAACCCGCAAAAACATCTGGATTAACCTGCCGAAAACCACGGAAAAAGCCCGAGCAGGAGCCGATCACACACAGCCGAAGCAGCCGAGACCGCAGACGAGGGAGGTGAATAAATTAGCAAAATAGTTTGTGTGAATCTGTGAAAATGAAACGCTGTTTGCAAAGAAACTACTGAGCGAAAATGTCTGAAATTTACACAGGAGGTCCGGGGAATGATAATAAAATGGGCTGTTACAGAAAAAATAAGTAAACTTTAAATAAAAATAAAAAAATATTCAGAAAAATGCTTAAAGTATCCAAAAAAATCTATAAATAAAGGGACTCTTTACTGCAGAATTTTATAATGAACGGTTTATTAGATATTGAATTAAAACGGGAATATTTTTAACATTGAAGCCTATGGGATTCTCCTGAATAAATTTGCCGCATGAAACCACCGAATGGCAGGGCATTAGGGGAACCTTTCACAGCTGGTTTATGTTCTCTGAATAGCCGAAGCAGTGCTTTTCATGGGGATTTCACTGCCCTTGAACAGGCACCGTATGTGCAGGCAATTCGCCAGGATTTGGCGAATTGCCTGCTCTCTGGAGAGCTGAATGGCCAAGAAAGGTAACCGAACGCTGATTTTCAGCGTTCGTTTACCTTTCTCAAGCAATTCGGATCTCTTTGGATAACCCTGATAGTCTCTGGGGGGATTGGGACTTTAATTTGCATAGAGTGCTTCTCGGCACTTTTTAAAAATAAATTAAAACCTTGGTATTAAATTTCATATTTCATTATCTTCCAATATTGATTTGCTCTACTGTCTCTTCGTCTTGGGTTGCTTTTCTTGGTTTGGATGTTGTGGTCCACGCTGTATTGAAAAGATAAAATAATGCCTTCTCCTTCCTCCTCCTCCATGACTGGTTTCATCCGTGGTTCATTTTATCCAGGACATACTTGAAAACGAGCGAAATCTCAATGTATCCTTGCTGGTAAAATCCTTTCTAAATAAATAAATAAATAAATTTCAGGAAGATGCTTTCCTAGAAACGCCTATCTATCCGTTCAATTCTTCAAAAGCTTTAGCTTCTTCCTCGGCTTTTGTGAAGAGCCTTTTGTGTTATGTTTACATTGTCGGCCAGTGTTTTGAATCCGCTGGAGGAAGCCAAGCATTAGGTTTTCCCCGTGTGTTCAAGGCCTCGTTTTTCAGTGCTAATTAGGTCTATAGAATCGGCTGCCTGCTCATCAACGTTTTTCTTGGATACTTGTATAATTTTCCATTCCCTGAATGTTTCCTATTATGTATGTTTCCTTGTATTCTCTGATCCATCGTTAAGATCCACTGCTAGACGGATTGTACACCCAGATCCTTAATGGGGAGCCTTGCAGATCTCAAAGTATTAGTATCATCCACTGGATTTGTTTCCATCATGGTTGTGCTACTGTCTTGCGTGGCAGCTTTACAGCAGTAATTCTGAAGGGTGTGCCACTTGCTGAAAGAACGGCATGTATCGCATCACCTTTATATCATTCTGAGACTTGAAGTCTCACACACTCGGTGAAAACCTGAATATGCTTCTGATGTTTCTCGTTGAGCGTTATTTTCATGAAATTCAATGTCTCCTCTCCTTAAGTTATTTTAGACCGTGGTTTGTTTCTACCCTTCACCATACAAACGAGAAAGAATGAGCGTTCTTTGAACTAGGATTTTGATAAAGGCACTTTATATTATATCTTGGTTGGTTTATTGTGGCTGGTGTAGGTGGGTGTCATCCCAAGAGCAGATGATTCTGCAGGAACCATAACCCTCCCTATTGTGCACAGAGTACCCTTTTAGAGCAGGTATCTCAAACTCTGGCTCCCCAGATGTTTTATTGCCTAAAATTCCCCAAATCCTTTGAATGCAATAAATGGCCAGAGAATCATGGGAGGTGTAGTTCTGAAACATTTGGGGGGGCCGCAGTTTGAGATCCCTGCTTTAGAGCCAGGAACTGGATGTGTACATTAAGAGAAAGGGTTGTGTAGAATTAACCAAAAGGCAGGAATTTTGATCCACCCGCTGAACCGATGAGAGGGAGAAAAAGTGTTAAGGTGGTCAAACTGGAGGATGTGATGGTCTGTCTGTGTATGTATACACACCATGAAACCGTTGTGGGGTTCTTTTTGTGTTACGATTTGGCAGGTGAGATACAGTGAGGGAAAAAGATTATTTGATTGCCTGTTGGTTTTGTACGTTTGCCCACTGACAAATGATCAGTCTATAGTTTTAATGGTAGGTTTATTTTTAATTGTGAGAGACAGAATAACAACAAAAAATTCCAGGAAAAACACATTTCAAAAAAGTTATAAATTGGTTTGCATTTTAATGAGTGAAATAAGTATTTGACCCCTTCACAAAACCTGACTTAGTGCGTGATGGAAAACCCTTGTTAGCAATCAGAGGTCAGACGTTTCTTGTAGTTGGCCACCAGTTTGCACACATCTCCGGAGGGATTTTGTCATACTCCTCTTTGCAGATCCTCTCCAAGTCCTAAAGCTTTGAGGCTGACGTCTGGTAACTCGAACCTTCAGCTCCCTCCACAGATTTTTTATAGCGGTAAAGGTTTGGAGACTGGCGAGGCCACTCCAGGACCTTAATGTGCTTCTTCTTGAGCCACTCCATTGTTGCCTTGGCCTTGTGTTTTGGGTCATTGTCATGCTGAAATACCCATCCACGATCCACTTTCAATGCTCTGGCTGAGGGAAGGAGGTTCTCACCCATCTCCCCTTTTGATGCGGTGAAGTTGTCCTCTCCTCTTAGCAGCAAACCCCCCCCCAAAGTATAATGTTTCCACCTCCATGTTTGACGGTGGGGATGGTGTTCTTGGGGTCATAGGCAGCATTCCTCCTCCTCCAAACATGACGAGTTGAGCTGATGCCAAAGAGCATGATTTTGGTCTCCTCTGACCACAACCCTTTCACCCAGTTCTCCTCTGAATCATTCAGATGTTCATTGGCAAACTTCAGTTGTACCTGTACATGTGCTTTCTTGAGCAGGAGAACCTTGTGGGTGCTGCAGGATTTCAGTCCTTCACGGCGTAGTGTGATACTGTGACAGAACACGCTGTCACTGTGCGACTTGGAGGGGGATGTGAGCTAGCCTCCTGCCCAGAGACTATGGCCCGTGAAAGAGACTATTGGGGAACTGGTGGACATTTTAAATATATTTTGGTTTTCACTGTTTTATAGATATGCCAGTTAACTAAAGATTTCTGATGTCTGTGTGTTATTCCCTGTATAGTGTAGATCTCTGTATTAGTACCTGCTATTGTGTAAATTCTCTCAGTAAGGAATTCCTTTTGTTTACGTGCTTTCTCCTTCCCCCATTCTCCATTGTTTGAAGGCCCTGGGTAGATATCTGATCTGTGATGTTGTCTGTTTGATTGTATGCAAATGTACTGGGCCTTGACTCTATCTGTCCTCTCTGTGAATAAACAGTTTTGTTCTAATCTGACCAAGCTTGAAGTCATGACTCATGTTTTGGAGTACCAGGAATCTTCTGCCCGCTGTGCCAAGGAAAGGCTCCAGGTCTACAGCTTCGGCTTATTCCTGGGGGTGCTAGCCAGGCTCCCTACATACACCGGGCCTTGAGCTGTGGCTAAGGTACAAGAGAAAGGGGTGAGAGTCACGAGGAGAAACTGGGTGTCCAGCAAGGAAGCAGCATTTGGCAGATGTGACCCTGTCCTGGCACAGAGATCTGTTACAGATACCAATTGTTTTCTGAGATGATTGACAAGGTCCTCCCATGTGGTTCTGGGCTGATTTCTCACGTTTCTCATGATCCTTGAAACTCCACGAGGTGAGATCTTGCATGGAGCCCCAGACCGATTAACAGTTATTTTGTGTTTCTTCCATTTGTGAATAATCGCACTGTTGTCACCGTCTCACCAAGCTGCTTGGCGATGATCTTGTAGCCCATTCCAGCCTTGTGTAGGTATAGAATCTTTTCTCTGACATCCCTGGACAGCTCTTTGGTCTTGGCCATGGTGGAGAGTTTGGAATCTGATTGCCTCTGTGGACAAGTGTCTTTTATACAGGTAACAAACTGAGACTAGGAGCACTCCCTTTTAAAAGTGTTCTCCTAATCTCGGCTTGTTACCTTTTTTATAAATGACACCTGGGAGCCAGAATCTTGCCGATTTGATAGGGGATCAAATACTTATTTCACTCATTAAAATGCAAATCAATTTATAACTTTTTTGAAATGCGTTTTTCTGGATTTTTTGTTGTTATGCTGTCCCTCACTGTTAAAATAAAATTACCATTTAAAATTATAGACTATATTTCTTTGTCAGTTGGCAAATGTACAAAATCAGCAGGGGATCAAATAAGTTTTTCCCTCACTGTATATGATGCTCTGCTCCAAGGATGGTGTAAACTTGACAACTCCATAAACTGTAATGGCTCTGGTAAGTTTATAGCAGCTCTGGTTCACCCTTGGAATTGGGCCCATGGTGTTTCACAAATAATGTCCATGACCGGTCTACTTTGAAGCAGACCTACAAAATGATATCCTTAAAACCTATAAAGTGATCAGGATAAGCAAGGAAGTGGATCTTCTTCGAAGTAGACCTGTCGTATCATACTTCCAGATGCAGCCACAGTTTTTGTGTTTTTTCTTTCCTTTTTTTTTTCCATTTGTGCACAATATCGCTAAATGTCTGTCACTTGTATGCATCAAAGGCCACTGAAAGCGGTGCGGAGTGTCCAAGGAAGGCTAGAGTCTCTCATTTGACATGTTCGTATCTGATTGTAGAATTATTTGCACTTCTTTACCTTTCCTACAAAGCTGCATCTGTACGTATGATCTCCTTCCTCTCCCCTTTTCATGTTCTTTCTTTGCCACCTGCCCTATTCCCCTAGTGTTTAAGCAGTCTAAACAATATGCATTCTGCAGAAATCAGGTCTCTACAGGCCGACAACAATAATACAGGTGGAGTTATACAATGCTGAGAACTAGTAATCTTATGCGTGGTATTTCAAAACGGTTTTGAAAATATCTGTGAATTGCAGTTTAAAATTGGGGGGGGGGGGATACATATATACTGTATAATGCTTTTCTATAAGGGATTGGCGCAAAGCGGATATGTTGCATTTAAATTTAGCCACCACAACTCCGTAAGCCTATTTAAGTGGTCATAATGACGGGAGACTATTCCCCTTTTTGCCTGCTGTGACAGCTCGTCATATGTTCATAGCGGACGTGTTACCTGCATCCTGAAGGCTGTCAGTCCACATCGGCTGGAAAGGATTCCTGGGTTTTTGTGCAAACTTGTAGCTGGTGCTGTAAAGCGACATTTTTTCATTGAGGATACATTGAGATTTCTCTCGCTTTCAAGTATGTCCTGGGTTCAAGAACATTTTTAATAGTTCGGCTTTATATTTATTCTTTTTAATTAGAATTTCTGCAGGTTGCATTGGTCAGCTGCCGTGACTTGGGGGAAAAAGAGATTTTGCATATATTAGGCAAAGATAAAGGGGTGTTACAGCGAGACAAGGACACTGGTCCCTAGTTAATGCAAACGTTAGCGTCTGGATTTAGAAGTGTTCGTGTCAGGATAAGTGTGTTTAACGCATGCCCCCCCCCATTAAATTCCTGATGTTAAACCCGTTGGTAATCCGTTAGCGTGTCATTTTTTGCTTGCGCTTACTATGCTTTGTGCATCCTATACTTAACATGGGGAGCGCATACGTACATTAGCATTTCAATAAGTGAGGTATTACAAAGTGCTAGCGCTAGTTACCGCCAGGACGCACATTGCAGAATCATTTAGCACCAGTTTTTAGAAGTTGCTAAAATTTTGTCAATACAAAATCATTTAGCACCACCTAAACCCCCCCAATTAAACCCCCCCCATTAAATCTGATACTCGCCTCTCATCCCGCAGCGAGAAGGGTAGCCCGATCTGCCGCTTGTTACCAGGAGCAGAGTGAGACTGGGAACAAATACTTCCCAGTCTCCCTTTGCGACCACTCTGCGGCGCTGTGACATGATCACGCGGGGCTTCTGGCCTGCAAGTGCAGCCCTCTATGAAGTCTAGCCACTCCAGGAGGTGAGGTGACGCGTAAGATGTACCGCGAGTATCCCAGCGGTTAGCGCTGCATTGCAGGCAAGGTGCTGAGCTAGCGCCTTCCCCGAGATATCGAGTTGTCATGGGGAAGCCTGCAGGCGTATATTTTCCCCGTTAGCGTCCCCATGTTAGCGCAAGCAAGGGAATAGGGCCCTAAGGGTGCTAATTCTTAATCCTTTTTTTTATTTTTATTTTTTATTATTTATAAAGTATTTTACCGGGAGGGATACATTGAGATTTCTCACCTTTTCAAGTATGTCATGGGAGTTAAGGTTCTTAGCCCCCCCCCCTCCTTTATTTACTGTTAAGATCCCAAATCGCTATCTAGGAACTCGCTCACAAAGATATATACTGTATAGATTTTTTTTTTTCCTTCTCAGTTTAAACAAGCTTCTACATTATGTAATGAGCTAATAACATCTTGGCACAATGTTTACATGATTCTACAATGTATATATACTTAGATTTTACTAAAATACTTGCCAGGTATTTGTTCTGTGTAACTGAACAAATGTCAGCCCTGTGTTTCATCAACCATAACGACTAATACTGAAACATGAAGACCGTAATCCGTGTGATCAATTCCCGGATTGTTATACTGTGTATTAATGCCAGTGATTTGAGGGTTTGGCATGTCTTTTAGTCTAACACAAACTGGCACACCTGCCTACATTGAGCCGCTCAACACAAAGCTGGAATAGGTTATTTTCCTTCGTGTAATGGAAAGTTGAGCACATACAAACCTATGTACCATGACTGGAGATACGCAACGAAATGTTATGAACTGCAACGGCTGATGGCCAAGGTTTACGCGTTAAAGGGACAATCCAACATGGAAATGGATTTTTTTCCCCACCAGTTTGAGGTGTGTGTAACAGACCTGCAAAGCATCAACCGTGTCAGCAATAAGTCTCTAAACAATTCTAAATATTGTACAGTAGGCAAGGTGTTCTTTTCTTCATAGGCCTTGTTCTTCCTCCTCCAAACATAGCGTTGATCCATGGGCCCAAACAGTTCTAATTTTGTTTCATCAGTCCACAGAACACTATCCCAAAACTTCTGTGGTTTGTCCACATGACTTTTGGCATACTGCAGTCGACTCTTCTTATTCTTTGGAAACAGCAAGGGGGTGCGCCTGGGAGTTCTGGCATGGAGGCCTTCATTACGCAGTGTGCGCCGTATTGTCTGAGCTGAAACTTCAGTACCCACATCTGACAAATCTTTTCTCAGTTCCTCAGCAGTCACACGGGGACTTTTCTCCACTCTACGCTTCAGGTAGCGCACAGCAGTCGAAGTCAGCATCTTCTTTCTGCCACGACCAGGTAGCGTTTCAACAGTGCCCTTTGCCTTGAATTTGCGAATGATGCTTCCTATGGTCTCTCTTGGTATGTTTAACATCTTTGCAATCTTCTTATAGCCATTGCCCTTCCTGTGAAGAGTAATCACCTCTTCTCTTGTCTTCCTGGACCATTCTCTTGACTTCACCATGTTTGTAACCACACCAGTAAATGTCTAGAAGGAGCTGAGTATCAGTCATTTTAAAGCAGCCTAATTGGTGCTTATTATGCTTTATTGCTGCTCCGTGACATCCACAGGTGTTTTCAATACCTGATTGAAAACACTTGAATGAACCTCTGTTCTTCAGAGTGGTAGTCTTTAAGGGGTTGAATATTTGTGTCAATGAAGAATTCACAAAAGAAACATTTACTACTGTATTACAAAACCAATTGATGTCATTTTAGTTGCATATGGTTCTTTAAAAAGTCCTTGTAGGATTTCATTCTGAATACAATTACAAATGTACATAAATTCCCTAAAACCCTTTACAGCATTGGGGGTTGAATAATTTTGAACGCAACTGTAAATATGTCCCTGGTTGGAAAGTATTGACGCAACATAAAATGTATAATTGACAGTGGCCTTGAATTAAAGGGACACTCTGTACAGTGGTCACACTAGGAGCCTCCTTTCCCGCTTCTGAGGAAGGTAGGACTTGGCGGGCAAATTCAGGCATGCAAATACATGGGCTTCATTCTGCCCTGAACATCAGAGCAGGTTCCAGAGTTTGGAGACCTATCAAATCTTCCTGCATTTAGAGCCGTTGGATTGACAGTAGCACCCAGTCTCTCTTCGGTCAAATGATCTGCTGAGCAGCAAGCAGATCACATCCCACAGGGATCAGAGGGAGACCAGCACTGGATTCAGGTGTGCATTTAATAGAAAACTAAAGCAAAAAAAAAAGTGGTTGTGGAGGGGGTTAAGAGGTGTTAACTTTACTGTTTCCTAGCCCATCCTGTTTTTAAGCTTAGACTATCCCTTTTGTGTTATTTCCTGTCCTAGAAAGGGTAATACTTAGTCCTACATACATCCGGGTATCCCTGGATGCAGTTTATGGTCCTGCAGTGAGTTGATCCTAACGTGTCTGTCACTGAGCATTGCCCTGACGACATTTGATTTGCTGATCACACATTGACTGACCTGGTGTGCCTGGGGCAAGAACTGAAGCCCTGAGCTACAAAACTATATGACTTACATCTTGGCCATCCAGATGGTTTGGGACTACATTTCCCTTAAGGCTCTCTTAACCTAATGAGTGGTTGTAATGCAATATGTAGTTTCAAAACTTCTGGAGGACCGTGGTTGAGCACTCCTGCCTTTTTATGCTGACTTATGCCTGCCTTATGTCACACAGAAGGTGTAAGAGTCCTACAAGGACGAAGCTGTTGAATAAAGGTCAGGAGGGACAAGTTGGAGGACTCTTCTGGGCAAGGTGACAGATTTTGCAGATAATCAGAAGTGAGGACTAAACAGGATCCTTGTTGATTGTATGTGAAATCAGGAGTGTCGCTGCGGGAGCCAGCACGCCGCTGTCACATTGATCAGTCTGCACCTGTTTGATTAGACTGCTTTGTGAGTGTGTACAGTGTTAAAGCGGCTAATGAGCAAGAGCGCAGCCTATTAAAGAATAAATCACTTGGCTCCTGGAAAGGCCTAAGATAGGTTTAAAGCGAGATTAATTTTAACGATTGGATCTAGGTATTAGGAATAGGATCTAGTGATCTTTTTAACGTTGTCTAAATCAATACCGGGCCTAACTTAGCAAAGTTTCTACCCCAGTCTGCTTACTTCGTCCGAGTGCTGTTTTGTGATGCTGCGACTTGGTTAGTGAAGCGCACATGTTAAGGTCAGGAAGGAAAAATCTGCACATTGTTTGCTTTCCTAAATGGAATTGCTCGATAAAGGCAGGAGATCGGTAAACGATGTATTTTAGGAAAATGCTTGCTTCAACATGCTGATTTGATTTTGAAGTTCATTTTACCAATGAAATTAGTTTTTATATATATTTTTCCCTCCACATATTTTGCTTGATAACCCCCACATCCCAGAATTTCAATTTGCATAAAGTTTATAAACAATAATATAAATGTGAAAAAATGGTTATAAATCTAAGCAATTCAGAGAATTTAAATTCTAGATTATGCAGAAGGAGCTTTATGATCCCGGAGGCACGTCTATTGCAAAGTATTTAAAGCAGCTTTACATGTTTGGACATAGAATGAGACATTTAAAGCTAATGACTATGCTCTTTTATTTCCTTATTGCTTTTGCTGGTGTTTTATTCCTTTCTGCACATTTAGAGGGAGTTTGGCATTGCTATTTTTGTGTGAAATAAATTTGGTAGGGCTTGATCTTCCTGACCCTTACGTGTCCATGGAAATATTAAGAGCAGGAGCTATTAGTATGTGGTAGGTTACTTTAAAGGAAACCCCAGTGTGGCAGCATTTGGCCTTTTGTGCTCTTTATATGTTCCCCATGTGTTTGGGGCACCTGCGTCTCATTCAAAGTGGCCTTTACAACAGTGAACGTAAATAAACAAAGCCCATATACAAGTCAAACATATTCCTATGTCAATGCCCATCTTAAGCTTGTTTCCGGCTGTCGCTGCTCAGGATATGTGGAAAGAATCAACCAATGCCCCTTAATGTGTTTGTATCAAATAATTAAGTTTGTTATAGAAATGCTAGGAGAGCTGTCACTTGTATTGATGGACAGAGCATCAGACCAAATAATTGTGGGAATCTGTCCAATGTTTAAAGGAACGCTCGACTACTAAATGGTTTCCTTCTTTTGCCCTTAAATAATTGGGTAGAGGCTGCTGACAACCTCTGCCCAATTATTTTATTTTCGGTGACATTACTCACCTTTTGTCCTTCACTGCGCTCTGCTCCTCCACTTCAGCTTCAGGGACTCCCGCACCCAGAATTCCCTGAGGTTTTCTAATTTAATTTGCGTAGTGTAGGAGCCACAAACTGCGCAGCACAACGGGATTTGCGCACTTCTTACGCAAGTTTCGTAGTGCCTGTACAGAACGATGGATCGGAGCTGCGCGCATGCACAGAGCTGAAACCACATCAGCTCCCTTTCAGAGTTTGATCGCTAAAGCGATTTGGTCTTGAGAGGGTGATGACGACTCTTTGTGCTGATGCCACTGGTGATCGTTGGCCAGGAAAGTCAAATATCCCGGCTGCTGGTAACGCTGGGTGGGGTGGAGGAAACTCTCCACTTCACCCAGCGTTTTTACCAGATTGGGGGGGGGCACTCCTCACATTCTGAGCTCTTTTATAAATGCAAAGTGGTCAGGATGAGTAGAGTGCACCTTTTTTAAGAAGCAATTTTTTTTTATTTCACTTTATTCCAAATTGGATACTTTAAATATCTGCAGCTGCTTTCCTACGAATCAGTAACGAACAGGGTTATTCAAAGAGATCCGAATTGTGGCCGAAAGGTAACCGAACAGTGAAATTCAGCGTACGGATACCTTTCTTGGCCATTCGGCTATTCAGACAGGTAGTTCGCCAAATGTTGCCTGCACATATGGTGCCTGTTCGGTGGCAGTGAATTCCCCATAGAGAAGCAATGCTTTGTCTATTCAGAGAACAAAACCCAGCAGTGAAAAGTTGCTGAATTGCCCTGCTGTTCGGTGGTTTCATTGGACCGGTTTATTCAGGCGAATCCCATAGGCTTCAATGTTAAAAATATTCCCTTTTTTTTTTTTTTATTCAATATCTAATAAACTGTTTATAATATTCTGCAGTAAAAAGTCTCTTTACTTTTATTTATTTTTTTAGGATCTTTTTTATGCTTTTGTTTTTTTAATTTTTTTTTTTTTTTTGTAACAGCCCTTTTTATTATCATTCATTGGATTTTATATGTAAATTCCAGACATTTTCGTTCTGTAGTTTCTTTACAAACAATGTTTCACTTTTCAAACATTCAAGCGTACTTTTTTTTTTCTCCATTCGTCTGCGGTGTCGGGTTTTTTCGGCGGCTGCTCGGGTTTCTCCGGTGTGTTCGGCAGGGTTAATCCAGATGTTTTTGCGGGTTTCGGTGTGCCTTCGCTGGGTTTTGCGGTAAGTGTTCGTCGTGTTTGCGGCAGCTTTTCCCTGCACTATGATGGCCCTGTGGTGCTTGCTGACTACACCGCAGGGTCGTCGAAACGGGATTGCCAAATCGCACCGAATTGAAGAGCAAGAAAAGTCACCGACCGTGCAGTGACTTTTCAATACTCCTTGAATAACCCTGTAAGTGTATACACATTTAAACAACTTTATGTGTAAACCTACTGTTGATCAGATGGGGCAGTTTTTCCAATAAAGGGAAATGTGTCCTGATCGAATGTGAAACAGTGACAATGAACACACATACCGGGGCAGCCCAGGGGGGGGATCCGGCAATCTGTACAAAAACAGGTGTGTATGCAAGATTTTTTTTCTTTTTATTGTAAACCGTTTTCTTTAAAGAACGGACCCACAGCATCGTGTTTAGGGCTAGTGGCCTTCTTTCAGACCCCCACATCATTGCTGAGGCAGGTGAAATGAAAGACATAGGTCTGTGCTATCTCAGCTGTTACCGGCCAACTATCAATATTCATTGCCTCAGCTGCCATTGCTCTTCAAATAAGAATTGGAGAGGAGGAAGAAAGGACTCGGAGCCTGCGACTCTCTCTCTACACCCGATGTGACAAGTTGACAACAGTTGGATTACCGGAGGCCGGCTCCTATACAGATCTGTGTCCCTGATCAGATCCCTTGTGGAAAAGCCGGCTGGATGTTCTTTCTGGCGGAGCAGGTGAGATCTGTCTTCCTGTAACAATCTGTATGGATTGTGGATTGATTTATTCTTGGTTTTCAAGGTGAATTGTTTTAATGTGGCAGTGTATCATTACTGAATACAACCAGGAACGTGTATACACTGTATAACTTTCAGTCTGAGGTTAGATCTGGCCACCAAGGTCTGTGCTGCTCATAAAGCTGTATTTCCTTATATTTTACTGTGTGGGGCGATTGTGTTATTGTTTACTATAGGTCTTGAAAATGTCACCCCCATCTATCCATTTCACAATTTTAGGAGCCAGGCATCATTGAGAATTCATAGGTTTGTGTAGACTAATCCAGTGGTTTAAGAGCCAGCGTGAAAATTCTTTGAGCCCACAGACTTTTCAAGGCCATTATTATACGTGTGGTTCTTTAAAAGGGACACGTTCTACACCACATTGCATTTCTATTCCTTCCCTAATTGTATTCCTTAAAGCATTATCACGGTTTTGCAGCTGATGTCAGGAATTGCTTGTTCTGTACATGTAGGTTAAGCTTGTCTGATGGCATCCTTCTTCACAATCTGTTTTAATTTGTGTTTCGGTGCTTAGTTTGTCACGTCTTTTGTAAATACAACGTACAGATCCTTTTTTTCGGAGCAGGTGGCATTGCAGATATTTTTTTTCTTTACACTTCTAATAAATCAACGAAGAAAATGCAATTTGTTCTTGCACTGCTATGCAGCCTCTATAGCTCTTTTTGTAGCCGCATTAAATGTGCTTTTTTTAATACTACTTTTGCAGAGTGTGATGGGAAATTAACATTTTTGATTAGTTTAATATTTGTATTTTTAGAATGTTTATAATGGGAATATTGCGATCTATTGATTTTGTGTGTCTGTTCGCGGCAGTTTATCAAAATGCAACTTGATGTTGCTGTCCGTTTGTGATAAATCTGTACCTGTGCTGACACTATGGCACTTTTTGGGACACAATATGTATTATACATTGCAATAGCAATAGCAGGACATACTTGAAAACGAGAGAAATCTCAATGTATCCTTCCTGGTAAAATCCTTTATAAATAAATAAATAAATTGCCAAACCATGTAGCTGAGTGTATAGATTGAAGTTTGTATTTAGTGGATCAGCCCTTTTTTCTACGATGATCCGTAAGTGAAACATCACAAAGTTTGTTTTTATAAATTTGTTACATTGGGTTGATTTTTATTTATATATGAAACCTGCCTGTCTGTCTCCGACTGGATGACCTCCCGTTTGCTAAAGCTCAACCTCTCAAAAACTGAACTTCTCGTCTTCCCTCCCTCCAAAGCCAATATCCCTGCGCCCATTTCCCTTCAGGTGAAAGGAAGAAGTAATGGTGGCACCAATCAGGCTCGTTGCCTCGTTGTCCTCTTGGACTCTGATCTCTCCTTCACTCCTCACATTCAGTCGCTAACCAAATCCTGCTACTTCCACCACAAAAACATGGCACGCATCCGTCCTTTTCTTAATCAGGACTCTGCTAAAATGCTCATCCAAGCTCTTATTATCTCCCGCCTTGATTACTGTAACCCCCTTCTTGCTGGCATTAAGAAATCCCAGATTCTCCCTCTGCAGTCTGTAATGAACGCCTGTGCTAGGCTCCTCCACCTCACCTCCCGCACCTCTCACACCCTGCCCCTTTGTCAATCTCTACACTGGCCCCCTGGTTCCTATAGAATCCACTTCAAAATATTGGTGCTCTCCTTAACGGCACCCCTGCCTACATCTCCAACTTTATTAACAGGTCTATCCTGTCACGACCACTTCACTCTGTCAATGATCTGAGGTTATTTTCTCTCCGTACCCACACCCCCAACTCATAACTCCTATCTTCAAGCCTTCTCCTGAGCTGCCCCCTTACTATGGAGCTTTCTCCCCCACAACCTCAGACTCTCCCTATCTCTCCAGTCCTTCAAGAAGTCTCTGAAAACACATTAATTTAGAGAAGCCTATTGGCTCACTTCATAATCCCATTGTACATTTCTTGCTCCCTACTTCACATACTCTGCCACTCAACCCTCACCTAGTGTGTCACCCCTCTCTTAGATTGTAAGCTCTTGAGCAGGGTCCTCTCTTCTACTGTTCTGTGTGTGTAATGTGTATGTATATTTGTTGTTCTGTCTCTCCCATTTTACAGCGCTGCGGAACTTGTTGGCGCTTCATGAATAACTGTAACTATATATATTTCTGCACTCTTTGGACATGGATTTTGAGAATCCTTTTGAGGGTTACTGACTAAAAAAAAAACTATTGAGGCTTGAAAAGGCTGATTTCAGATAAAACTTTGCAGGTTCCTAAATATTGTAAGTTTGCATTATTTACCTTCTTTTTTGGAGTGTCTGGATCCTTTTTTGGGGGGGGATCTTAGATTAAAGAGATTAGAGATTAAAACGTTGCACATTAATTTTATTCTTAGGTTTTCTAATATTTGTAAACTAACAAAATTCCTTCTAGTCTGTGGAAGCTTCTAGTTGCCTGGGTGTCTGTAAAGGTTTGACTTTCCAGAATTAAAGCCAGCTGCCTCTTTATTGAATCTCTGGTTTTCATTCCCATTTCTCAAAGCAGCGAAGGGATCACTAAGGCAGATCTAATTATCCATATGTTTTGTATCTCATTCAATGTGATTATATAATTATTGGTCTGGTACCCCCCTATAGTAATAAAACCGATGTATGCTTGTTATTGCTCTTTTCTTTTTCTTCTTTTTTTTTTTTATTGTTCACCACATTACCGGTTGGTGTGTGAGTGCCTGGCGTTTCCACTGAAAATGTTGCCCTCCTGAGGATGCCAAGGTACTAAACTAGGCACCATGATAGTCACTCAGTGTAATTTGAATGACCACATTGACTTGGGTGTTCAAACCTCACATTGGGTTTTTCAGAATGCTGATTCTACCCTCCCAGCTTGGGGGGGGGGGATTCCCTCTCCACTTGGAACACTGTCACTCTGTTTGAGCTGTACAGCTTCCTGTGATTGGTCAAATAGGCCTTCTGTTTTCTTGAGCAGCCAATGACTCTCATTGCACTTAAATTTAAGAGCCAATGAGCTGAATGGATACTTGTGTATCCTGTCCTCTTCTTGTGTCTGCTCGCCTCCTTAATCACCGGTGTGATTAAGTAATTTTGCTGATACAAAAAATGCTTTGGGGTGGGGGGGGATCCTTTATTTGCCGCTTGTGCTCTGGTGGACAGGTCGGAATGATCTTCAGTCTTCTCTTGACGCAAACTAAAGGAAATGAACAAATAGTTCTCCATTGTCCTTCCACTGATCCCATCTCACTCTCGGAGAAGATATATTTGTGTCAATGCATAGCACTGCTGCCGGGATAAATCCCTTACAACAGTAACACCCGAGCCACTAACATAGCTCCTTCCTAAGACAGCCAGTAATTATCCCTTTTAATGTAGCCTTTTGCCTATCTATACTCTCGGGCATTACAGAGCTCACAGAATTCTGGAAGTAAAACTTTGGCATATGTTTTTATGTAATGCAATCTATGGTTATGCTGGCATACCTCCACCTCTTGCTGTCACTATTCTTTTGGCTGGCTTACTTGGCCCCGACCATTTATAATCTAATATAGAATGTGGCCATCAGAAACTGTCACCAACCTTGTCCCTTGTGCCTCGGGAGGATTTTGTTTTATGAAGGCAAACAAAATGCATGGATGAAATGTTTATACTATTGTTCAAAAAAATGTTCAACATAATTCCATCAGATGCATTATTTATTTAGCTTTTAACGCCTTTAATTTTCCTGTCTAACGTCGCCTGTTGCCGTGCTTGGCGGAAACTTGCTTTGGATTTATCCATTACTTCAAACATTTGATATGATAAACATTTTTTTTTTTTTTTTTTTTATCCTCTTCCCATAAGCATGTCTTTGAGTAGTTGGCTTCGTTTGTCATGTTTGACTCTTGCTTCTCCCATTGATTGCTTTTCCCTGATGTCCATTTAAATTGTTGGAATAAAGTTCTTTTTTTTTTTTTTCCTCTTTCTAGAATCTGGCATCGATGTTCCTCTCTGTCCCTGTTTTCCACAGTGATCAATAGGTTCAGCAGCACTACATAGAGCTTTATAAATTTATATAGCATCTGTGTGACTTTTTTCTTTTTTCGGTTTGCTCTCCTAGGTCTTGGGTTTTGAGAATACATTGCTGAGACTAACTGGTCATTTTAAAAACGTTATATTTTGTTTACAAATATTATAAAGCCAAAAAATGTTGTTCTAGTCTGCGGAAGCTTTTAGTTGCCTGGGTGTCTTTGAAAGTCTGACTTCACACTTTACAGCATTCAAGACAGCTGTTATAGGTACACACAAGTGTGGAGGACACGCGATAACCCTTCTTAATTGTGCAGTTGTTGGTCACTTTGCCACCTGGTTCCCCAGCTGTCCAAAACCTCTCCTTTCCTCAATGACACAACTTTTTTCTTACCCTGCCATCCTGTCCAGAGTGTGCTACCATATGGAAAATAATCCTATTTAGGATTAGAAAGATGTATATAACTGTACATAACATTAAAAGAGTAAAGAACCAGGTCTCTGGGGTGCGATCGTTTTTTTTTAAATATTTTTTTGTGTCTGTTCTCTATTAAGTCCTATGAAATGTGGTCCATGAATTTATAACCAAAAAGCAATAGAAGATTTCTGTATCATAAAACTGGATCATTAACGTTTATTTGTACACATACTCACACTAAGGCTAGCGTCAGACTAACACAGTCATCACGTCCGTGTCGCCGCACAGTTTAACGTCCGTCGTAGCATTGATTTGTGCACAATAGAGACCAACACACAAAGTACGTGCGCACCGAAGTGTGCACGCACCACGCAGGTGGCAATGGACGCCATTTAGGCCTCGACGTAAAAGCGCTACGACGGACGCCCAGAGTGTGCTGTGTCCGCGTATCGGCCTGTGTACGTGATGACGCGACTTGAGACGCAGCGCATTTGCAACGTTCATCACGTTGACACTCATAAGTGTTTTTTTTTTTTTTTTTGGTCTGGCTGACTGTACCTGTCATTTAATTTTAATTAATTTTGTTTGCCATATTTCCCTTTTTTATTTTTCTACATCCGTCGAATAAAAACGAAACGTGTGGTGTCTACAGTATCTTCCGGCAGTATGTCCGTCTGTTATGCATGCATGCAGAGTGCGCTTAGACTACGTTCGTCTGGCATTAGCCTTATAAAGCGTCAATAGGTATTCCCTTTATGTATAATATCTAAATGAAACCATACTGATAAAATAATGGACCCTGGGGTGCTTCACTGGTTTCATTCTGCGTGTTTATGACTTGTCCCTGGTATATTTTCACGCTAGTGTCCATACTAATGGTATGTACATATGGCACGTCTATAATATTATTCCTTGAAAGTTTTTTTTTTTTCTCTGCTCTGTAGACTTGCGTCAGACGAACGCAGTGATCACGTCCAGGGCCAGCCCGACAATGGTGCGGAGCGGAGCAGAGGCGGCAGAAATTCGGGCCGGCAAATTTCAGCCACTGGCACCGCTGCTGCCTGCACTATTTTTTTTTTTTTTTTTTTTTTTTTTTAATCGGCGCAGCGGCAGATCCTGCCACCGCGTTCGTTCCTTCAACGTCCGTCGTAGCATAGAATCATGATCCATAGAGACCCACACACACGAAGTACGTGCGCACCGAACTGCGCACGCAGATGGCAAACGGACGCAATTTAGGCAAGAACGTAAAACCACTAAGACGGACGTGCAGAGTGCGCCACTTCTGCATAGCCTTCTGTGTGTGTGATGGCACAAAGTCAGACACAACACATTTGTGACGTCCAGCACCTTGACGCACAAAAATGGCTTTTCATATCCTTTTCAAATTCTTATCATTTTTCATATTAATTTTGTTTCCCATAATTCTTTTTTTTCCTACGTCCGGTAACCAAAATGGACCGTGTGGTGTCTACAGTATCTTCCGTCAGTAAGTACGTACGTACGTACGTACGTACGTTGTGCACGCACGCAGAATGCGCTCAGACTGCGTTCAACTGACACGAGCCTAAAACGCCAACTCTTTGTGTTTCAGCCGTGACAGAATCTGAAGGAAGACCTAGGAGTCTTCCTTTTTCATATTTCATGTTTTTATTGGTGACCAGCATGACATACAAGGCGTTAAGAAGCTGTGGTTACTGGATTTGTGAAGAATTGAGATCTGTGTATAAAGTACCTGGAACACTGAAGTTCACTATCCTGTTACACATCTACAGCATATCAACGTTTAAGAGCCATGGTCGAACATACTCAATGTTTAAGCCGGCTTCTTTATGGATACACGCAGCAGACACAATATATCAGTGTTTAGGTCCTAAGGCCTGGTTCACACCTCGCTTTTTTCATTACACGCTGTAAAACACTCAAACCCCATTATTTCATATGGGCATGGTTCACACCTGGGCGTTTTTACAGCGCATAGGAACACGCTGTAAAACGCCCTACGCCCAAAGAAGTACAGGAGCTTCTTTGGGGCATATTACAGTGCGTTTGCAGCCATAGACTTCAACGTGAACGCGCTGAAATGGGCGTTTGCACGTTTTCGTCATCAAAAACGCATGTATGAACGCGCGTTCCGCACATGGCAACAGGCACAAAAGGCACTAAAGTCTTTTTCATTGGACGCCTCCGAAGTCAATCAAAAAAACGCGTGTACGACGAGCGTATCGAATTGTCAAAAACGCGTGAAAATGCCAGGTAATACACTCAGGACGACAAAACCATGTGTAAAACACGCATATGAGATACGCTCAGGTGTGAACCCAGAATTACTGAAGATGTTGAAAGTTTAAGTCATGTTTAATAAGTGCTTTATTGCATATGTGTGTGCGTATGTAATATATGTATGTAATAATATATATATTTTATATGTATTATATTCTCTGTGCCTGTTTACATACAGTACATACAAACACACTCTCAATCAGCCATGCCATTGAGTGGACACACTCAGACTTCTTTTTTTTTTTTAAAAGCTTTATTAAATAAACCTTTAAAATAAATCAACTGCCGTTTCGGTCAAGTTTGAGAAAGGGCTGAAACGGTTCATTTTTTCGATCTTTATTAAACAAAGATCAGGGGCCAAATCGCACCCTGGCTGCAAAGCATAACGGCTCAAGCGCTGTGCTTATTTTTATCTCGTACTATTACGTCATGGATGGTGCGCCAGGTTACTGTACAGTAATGTCTCCTATTCGTTCTTTGGGAGTTTCTAATGTATTCCCAGCAGATGGAGAATGAGCTATTCCAACCAGCTTGCTTTTCATCTGCGTCTGACATTATTCAGGTTTGAATAATGCTTTGCGGACACTGGTGTTATGTGATTGAGCGAAAGAGTATAACACACACACACAAATCTAAACCCAACTAAAAAAAATCCCATACTTACAGTTCCCTCAGTAGAAATCGTTGTGATTCTTCACTTCCTTGTTCCGCTGACAGAGGAACACTGGAAACAAATAGGTCCCAGTGTTCCTCCACATATCCATCCGCCACTTTGGTCAGATCTCACTCGTGCAAGCTCTCCTGTCTCCATGGAGTACTGGAGCAGATAACGCCAGTGTTGCAAGTGTTATCAGATTGCAGCTCAAAAGTATTATGACTCAAGCTGCTGGCAAAGCGGCTCGGTCGTAATGTGGAGTTAAAGGCAAGCTGCAAGTGGGAAAACAGACACAAACTTTTCAATTTGTATCCTACCTTTAATGTCTAAGGTTAAAGTCTGGCCTATCCAACGATGCCAAACCTGACCATATAGTGTATAAATTAAAAAAAATTGAAAAAGCAAACAAACGAAAACTTCAATTGCAAGATATCCCTTTTTTTATTTTTTATATATGTATTTTGCATCTCCTGTATCTGCTGAAAACCAAAATATAATTTGTCAGGGGTCTACAGTAAAACATGACTTCAAATCATGTTTAAACAGGAGCAACAAATTGTGAAAATGAGCTAACCACACAGGTGAAATGGCTCCGCAGCGAAGGGGTTAATATATATATTTTTTGACTAGCTACAAGGCTCATCTCCGAGTGACTAGTAACCCAAATCCTCTTCCACATCGCCCTAATGCCTGGACCCGCCCTCCAGACACTTGGCTGTTGTGTCACATGTTACTGGCTGCTGTATCTGTTGCGTCGACCAATGGAAGTCTTGGACACTGCAGTGTTTGCTTGTTAAGGTTGAAACTGTTTGCCAAAAGAAATGAATCTGCTGTTGCGTGTGGGTAACGGGATGGCTGTATGTAGACAAGCAGTGATAGAACGCTGCCCAGAGTCAGCTGGAATTCTCTATTTTTCGGATGGTGTTCTGCTTTCGGCTGAAAGCCAATAACACCTTTTTCGACTGATATGTTTTGGTGGCTGAAATTTCGGTGCATCACTAGAAATTATAATGGAGACAAACCTCTAAATGTCCAATAAAATTAGTCTTGTTTATTCCACAGAGCTCATTTACTACACTTGCCATATGCAGCAAGGAACTCTGGGTAGAACATACAAAGTCCACAATTTCTCTCCCCCCACCCATGAAAAGACTGATTTAGTTCTGACACCGTCCTTGCCAGTACGTATATATCTGTATCTTCTATGAGCTAGTCTCTTGATTGCTTCTGGAAACACAGCCTGAGGAGAACCTGCAGGAGTGGCACATTCCTGGCTAAATAGTAGCAATACTTTTATGATAACGGATAGAATACAGTATACTGCATTCCACTTCCTTACATTCTGTAAGTGACAGCTTGGCTGATGGTTGGGCTACTTATGTCATTTGTGCATTATATTTTCTCTTTAATGAGTGAAGCACAGTTGTGTTCTGTATGCCGCTTCCAACAAAAAAGGCAAACTGCATGCAGGCAAGTTATGCATTCAAGGTCATCAAAGGACGTTAGTGCTGCCTGTGTATCCCTGCTGCTTTACATTGTATTTTGTATTTGGTTTGAGGAATTATTTATCGCATGGTGTGAGAATTCAGTAGTGTATACCCATTTAAAAGGGATATTTGGAGGGAATTGCCGCTGCCTATGGATTAAAGAGAAAACCATAACAATTATTCACCCTCGTTCGTGTTAATGTTCCTCTTCTGCACAATAGTTTGGGGAATTTTAAAGTCCATCACAAATGCTGTGATGTAGCCGTTGTAAAGCGGGATGATGCTGTAAGCTAGTGAAAGATCTCTCGCTTTTGTGACAAATTAAGAATCCCAGCTGAAAACCGCATCAATGCTCTCTGATAAGCTACGTTACATGGCAGCAACAGGTGGAGGGAAAAAAAGTTACTGTGGAATTTAAGCAGACGGTTCCAGGTTTCTGAACGCCAGAGATTAATGTTTAACATTTTACTTGTAATTGTTGTTTGGTTCCAGTGATATGTAATCCCTTCCAGGGCTAGATTCCAAGTCAGGTGTAAACTTACTAGAGCCATTATACTCGATGTGGCTGCTACGTTTATCAGCGCTCATGGTAAGTTTATATGAGGTTTGGAATCTAGCTCAAGATGTTTTTGTGATGAAGAACCTGTTTACTGTTATAAAAATATATTACAATAAAGAAACCTGTACCTAACGCACGTTTAAACAACAGACTTTCATAAAAACATACTGGAAGCTTCTTCTTTGGAGTGAAATGTTGATTCTGCAGGATTTTTGTTTAATTACAATATTTTATTTTTTTTAAACCCTTTATCAAAAAGGCGTGAACTCGATTTTTGCTTTGAATTAGGGCTGAAACAACTAATCAATGACAATTATTTTCATTATTGACTAATAGGCTGTCGATTTTAATCTATTTGTATACAGCACACACTGTTTAGAGTCAGACTGCTTTAAACATTATAACCTCAGATGATTCTGCTTCAGAGCTAAATGTAGACGACGTTCCGGCTGCTTTACTCTGTGTGATTTAGTTCTAGGGTTATGTCAGATAACCAGTTTGTTTTTATTCAGTTTAGAACTGCAGAAGCGCTATATCACAAATCCTGGGATACTCCCACTAGGTATGGGAGCTGTACCGCTGGTGTTTTTATCCTTATTTGAAGCTGGAGTCCTGCGCCACCACCCCATCCTGCCTCCCACACCCTCTTTGGTTCGGTCCCTTCCCACAAACTCCCTCCAGACCCGGTCTTTTGCCCAAACCCACTCCCTCTCACACTCGCGTCAAGTCCCTTGAACAAACTCACTTCCACCTATGGACCCTCCTCCCGCTCAGTTTGTTCAAGAAATTATTGTAAAGGTACACTCTAAAAAACTAACGTGGTCGTGCTGTGTGGAGTGACCCCCGTTCTCACCCTGCTTTCGTGCTGACACCCAGGACGTACTTGAAAACGAGAGAAATCTCAATGTATCCTTCCTGTTAAAATACTTTATATATAAATAAATCCTTTCTGAGCACTTGTAGCAGTGTTTGTTTGTGGAGAAAGCAGACATGGGCTTTAGCTGCGTACACAGTATCAATCCATCACTGTGACCATACGTACAGCAAATTGCTTATGCAAAAGGAGGGGGAGAGTCAGGGGTTGATTTTACTTTTTAACATCCTGTTCCGTTTTAAGGAAACAATTTTTTTTTTTTTTCTTTAATCCGATGAATCGATTTATGAAAATAATCGTTAGTTGCAGCCCTAATTGGGATACATTTTTTTTTATATAAAAACTAGCCTATAGAATCCCATTTGCATAGAAATTTATTGCAACCTGTGGAGAAACAAAATTCTGTGAGGTCTCCCTCTGGTCACCCTGTATTACTGTAAAAGAGCCCCCACCCACTTAACAAAAAGATCAACAAATTTTACCGCTGCATTACAGCAGCCTACAAGACGGCAGAACACAACTAGAGCTCTAGGGTAACTCACCATTGTACATGGATAGGATTCAGGGGGTTACAATTGTTGAAAATGAAAAGTGCCTCTCATTCTGGTGAAGGCATATCCTTTTAAGCCGTTAACCTATCCAGAGTTTGGTGGTTGGGACTGTGCTGTGTGAGAGCCTGATTCACTCAGTATGGCAGGGATTTGAACATTGTGTGTTCTCTCTAGAGAAGCATGCTCAATCCCACTATCAACTAATTCGATGTCACTGCAACCATCAGTAGTGGTGTGTGTCACGACAACTACGCGCGCTGCTGCGAAAGATGCCGGGTTAAGCTGCTCACTATCTGTCAATCCTAGACACAGAAAATGACTGCGTGGACAACAATCTCCGCGCTTGCGCTTACCTATCCGTCCCCGCACACTTTCTCTCGCAACAGGTATGTAGAGTGTGATAAAATCGTTCCCAGGATTGCAACGCAGTACTAGTCTTCTCTTGAATCGGGTAGTGACTACGTTTCCCACAATCCCTGGGCCCACTTTCTTATTCTATTAGTTACGCTGCCACCAGTTCCCCTGAACACTACGCGTGTTGCGGCGAAGGACGCAGGGCTAAGCAACCCACTATCTGTCTATCCTAGACCCAAATAATGACTAAGCGGACATCAATCCGCCGCTCCTTACCCAACCTTCCCCAGCGACCGCAACTCACAATTTCGTAGCTTCTCGAGCTTAAAACAACAAGCAATACTCCAGTCTCTTCAGTTAGCATGGATCGAATATCAGGCAGGAAGCAGAACTTAATAAGCTATATATTTATTATAATATAAACAAAAGTTATATATAGACAAAGGTGGTGCAGTAGACCTTGCTTATTTAGATTTCAGTAAGGCTTTTGATACTGTTCCGCATAGAAGGCTTATCAATATATTGCAATCTTTGAGCTTGGATTCCAATATTGTTGAATGGATTAGGCAGTGGCTGAGTGACAGGCAACAGAGGGTTGTGGTAAATGGAGTTTATTCGGCGCAAGGTCTTGTTACCAGTGGGGTACCTCAGGGGTCAGTACTTGGACCCATTCTCTTTAATATTTTTATTAGTGATATTGCAGAAGGTATTAATGGAAACGTATGTCTTTTTGCTGATGACACAAAGATTTGCAACAGGGTTGATGTTCCTGGAGGGATCAGCCAAATGACAAATGATTTGGGTAAACTAAAAAAAATGGTCGGAGCTGTGGCAATAGAGTTTTAATGTGGATAAGTGCAAGATAATGCACCTGGCGCGTAAAAACCCAAGGGCTGAATATAGAATATTTGATACAGTCCTAACCTCAACATCTGAGGAAAGGGATTTAGAGGTTATTATTGCAGAGGATCTAAGGGTAAGTAGTCAATGTAATAGAGCAGCAGGAAATGCTAGCAGAATGCTTGGTTGTGTAGGGAGAGGTATTAGCAGTAGGAAAAGGGAAGTGCTCATGCCACTGTACAGAGCACTGGTGAGACCTCACTTGGAGTACTGTGTGCAGTACTGGAGACCGTATCTCCAGAAGGATATAGACATCTTAGAGAGAGTTCAGAGAAGGGCTACTAAAATGGTGTACGGCTTGAAGGAGAAAAGTTACCAGGAAAGGCTTTATGATCTTAACATGTATAGCTTGGAAAAAAGACGAGACAGAGAAGATATGATAGAAACCTTTAAATACGTAAAGGGAATCCACAAGGTACAGGAAGTGAGTATATTTAAAAGGAAACAAAGTAGCAAAACAAGAGGACATAGTCTTAGATGGGCAAAGGTTTAAAAGTAACATCAGGAAGCATTATTTTACGGAGGGTGGTGGATACATGGAACAGCCTTCCAGTAGAAGTGGTAGAGGCCATAACAGTGAATTTAAGCAGGCATTGGCATAAGACTATCCTAAACAAAAGATAAATCCAGGTAAAGTATCCATGTAATTGGGCAGACTAGATGGGCCGAAAGGTTCTTATCTGCCGACATTTTCTATGTTGCTATGTTTGCTATGTTTCTATATATCACAGTGAAGTTATTACAGGAAAAATGTATATAATAAATCAATAAATACACATTACACACCAATAGCAAATAAAAGAAACATGATTAAAACCACAGACCCTTACTCACGTCAGTAAGCTAACAGGACCATCCGTGTACTCCTGGGCTGAAGATTTGAAGCTTGGACAGACCATCACACACGCAGTGTGAACACCCTCTGATCAGCAAGAGCCACATGGCGTGCTCCCGAATATATAGGTTTGTCTTGACCCTCCCAGGTCAGCCTCTATCTGGAAGAGCCTGGCACTACATTTCCCAGACTCCCTTTTCCTGGGCACGCTCAGTGCGCTTCGTCGTTAACTTGATTCCCAAAGTTTGTCTCTAGTGATCAAAGGAGATGATTGCTTCTTTCAAATGCATGACCAAGTATACCTTGGTGCCACTAGGTCTGGGCTGAGACTTTTCCACTTGCCTAAGGTGTGAAATGCTTGCATGAGACCAAGAAAATTCCATTAGACCAACTGGGGTAATTTCCCCTCATCATGCAGATCAACGAAGACTCATTCCCCTGGCATTCAGCAACCCCTGGAATATTCTTTCACCTGGAGTTCAGTGATAAACATCTTAATTACTTTCTTGGAAACTCAAGCATTTACTATCAGCTGCGCAAAATGGACACTGTGGCTATATAGATAGCCATAGAGATATATATCAGATAGACACAGATACGTATACATATATCCCGATAGACATACGGATCCAATCTGTCAGTGTGCGCAGTAGTCCTTGGACAAACAGAAGTGGTTAGGATGCTTGTATTGTCTCTAATACTGGTTTGCTTCCAATCCATGAGCTTTTTTGCAGTCATGTGGTCAATTTCTTTCAGACGAACGAAACAAATGATTGTGCTGTACAATGTGAAGAAATAGCTACATTTTTACTGCTGTAATTTAACATCTTCTCTGGGGACGGATTTAATATTCTGTTGAATAGGTCACAGAGCTGTGCACTTCAAAAGCTGGCGGGATGTAATTGAAATGAAGGAATGTTTAACAGAGTCCCTTTTTTCTGTTGATGTTTGATCCCGAATGTCTTTTATGCTCTGGACAGGAATTGGGGTTGTTTTTGGCTGGTTCTGGCGAATTTATTTTCGTAAACTGCTTACACATTTTCATTAATTTATGTCTGGGGAAACTGGGAAAACACTCATTGTTTTGGAACTGTCTGCAGTTTGATAATACAGGAAGGTCTTGTTTGTTTGTTTTTTTCCTTGGACAAACTTTTCCTCATGTTATTTTACATCAGCCCCAGGGCAGAACGATGGATTTGCCTAGACTGGTTTTTTTTGTTGGTTTTTTTTTTTCACCTCTTCAAAATGGTTAAATTATTTAAAATAAAAATGAGCAAAGCTATATTAATCTGTTTATCGTTTACACAAATAATGCTGGGATGAACGGTTCTAAACTCTAGGTGGTGTCCCTTTTCTAATTGCACAATTTCATATGGGGTCTGTATTATTAGCATTCAGGCAGAAATGTTCATTCTGCTTATGGGGATTTGTTGTGATCATAAGGACTTTGCAAATCAGTTTCCAAAAAATAACAATAGACTATAAAAATGTCTGGGCATAAAGCCGGCACATGGAAATTACAGTAACACCTTGGATCTGTACTGTACAGGTATTTCCAGCCATAAGCTCTTGAATCTTTTCCCTGTACGGAGTGACCCCAGAACTCTTCCTGTTTTCGGGCCTCTCCCTGGCTGTTGTAATACTTTACAGTCTTGTTTCAGCTTACAGTCTTTACAACTTGGTTATTACAAAATAAACCCTCTCCCTCTCTGAAAGGGAGGGGGGGGATCCTTTTGGATCCCTCTCCCTCCCGATCGGGAGGTCCCAGCCCTACAAACCAGGCACCGCTTAAAAGGGGAGAGTCTCCCCTTTTAAGCGGTGCCTGGTTTTAACCCCTTAGGCACCGGACTGCGATCCGGCGCTGGATCGTGGCCTAGCTTCGGTGGGGGCTGGCCCGCCATCTTGGATAGCGGCTCCACTTCCGGGTACCCCATGCCACCTGATGTCATGGCGCGATGACATCAGTTAGCCAGGGAACCCCTAGCTGCCTGGGGATTTCCCAAGGAAATCCCCTGGTGGAGATAGGGGGTTCCTTTGAACCCCAATATCTCCTGAACGGTGGCAGCTAGGGGTCATTTAGGGTATCATTTGGAAGGCCTGAGCATGACCATGTTTTGAAGTAAAAATAAATAAATTAAAATAAATTTAAAATGGTTTTTTATTAATACAGCAATATTGTTCACATTTCAATTATAGTGTGAACAATGATGCTGCACTAATTTTTTTCTATGTGGTGCGTTTGCTAAAAATCACATTTCCCGCCCAAAAAATGTAACGGCCCCCATTTCTAATTTTTTTAACAAGCGCAGCCCATAGAAAATATAAACGCAAAATTTCGTATCCTAAAATGTGAAAAAAAAACACATTACACTCTGTAGATGATTAAAAATTCAAATTTTATTGCATTTTTTGTTATGTATACATCATGTCCTGCTTGTATATTATATTAGGGATGCACCGATACTAGTATCGGGGCCGATATTGCCGTTTGCACGAGTACTTGTTACTCGTGCAAACGGCCCGATACATCCCGCCGATACCGGAAGCCGGCGCTGGGCCGGCTTGCCGGTATCCGCGGGGCTGGGGAAGCTGGCCGCGTGCATGTAAAGCACGCAGCCAGCGTTCCCCTCCGGCGCCAAATACTCACCCTTCCTGAAGTTCTGGTCGCTGGGCAGTGATGCGTTCCTGCGGCCACTGGGCGCTCCTGTGACGCTGCCTCTCGGCTGGAGGCAGCGTCACAGATGCGCCCGGCGGCCACGTGACCGCATCACTGCCCAGCGACCGGAACTTCAGGAAGGGTGAGTATTTGGCGCGCCGGAGGGGAACGCTGGCCGCGTGCTTTACATGCACACGGCCAGCGTTCGAGCTGGGGGTAAATCCATGAGAGCTGGGGCAAATCCATGAGACGCTGGGGCAAATCCATGAGACCTGGGGGCCAATCCATGAGACCTGGGGGCCAATCCATGAGACCTGGGGGCAATCCATGAGACCTGGGGGCAAATCCATGAGACCTGGGGGCAAATCCATGAGACCTGGGGGCCAATCCATGAGACCTGGGGGCCAATCCATGAGACCTGGGGGCCAATCCATGAGACCTGGGGGCCAATCCATGAGACCTGGGGGCCAATCCATGAGACCTGGGGGCCAATCCATGAGACCTGGGGGCCAATCCATGAGACCTGGGGGCCAATCCATGAGACCTGGGGGCCAATCATGTGAGCTGGGGCAAACCCATGAGACCTGGGGGCCAACCCATGAGACCTGGGGGCCAACCCATGAGACCTGGGGGCCAACCCATGAGACCTGGGGGCCAACCCATGAGACCTGGGGGCCATATCCATCAGAGCTGGGGCAAACCCATGTGAGCTGGGGCAAACCCATGTGAGCTGCGGTCAATCTCATATAAATTTTTATGAGGTATGTTCCTATTGGAAAGCATCACATGACATTAAATAAAAGTATCGGTACTCGGTATCGGTGAGTACTTTTAAAAAGTATCGGTACTCGGTCTTAAAAAAGTGGTATCGGTGCATCCCTAATACATATAATAATGTTATATTCTGAATCTGCTGAGTCTGCCGAGTCTGCCGGAAAGAACGATAGAGAATATGTCTGGATCATGTAATAAAACGTGGCTTTAAATTGCATTTAAACCTGATGAGCAAAAGAGGTAAAAATGAGCTCAACACATAGACATCAAATGGCTCAGCAGTGAAGGGGTTATCCAAAATAAAAGCTAAATCAAGGAAAGTATCCATATAATTGGGCAAAAAGAATATGTCGGCAGATAAGAACCTATGGCCCTGATTATTCTTCGCGCAATTTCGTTCGCGTAGCGCTAATTTTTTTGCGTGCATCGTCCAGCGTTATCGTGCGAAAATTAACCTGATATTCCGATCTGAACGCATTTTCTCATTCACCAAAAAATAACGTTCGTAAAAAAGGCACGAAAAATGAAGTGTAATACGCGCGCAGTAACGTTGCGCACGTAAATCTGTGTGCGGGATTCAGCCAATCAGAATTAAGAACCTTAATTGACATCAATTTACCTTAATTGACTCACTTAAGTTTTTGCACCTGCCAAAATAAATCTGAGTATACATGCTGCAGCAATAAAAAAAATATGCACAAATTCTTAATTTTATTGTTTGGGTATGTGTAGAATGTGCTGGGTTTTTTTTTCGTGCTGGTGTTGATCGTTTCGGACAGAACGCTCCGATTTGCAGTTACCACCAACTTTTAAAAGACGTTAAAATTATGCGCGCAAACGTCGTTCGGAAAAAGATGCGCATCGATTGAAATGCCATCCGCGTACCAGCGCACAAATGAATTGTGCTCACAATGTTAAGTATAGGACGAGCACAGTTCGTCTCGCTTGCGCAGTTCCATCCACGTTAAACGATAACGCACATCGTTTGCACAAACGTTGAAATACGACGTTCAGCGCAAAGGCTTTTGCCCCTCGCGCAAATGCGCATTTGCGCACGCAAAATGCACTGCGCAAAGAATGTAATAGGGCCCTATGTTTCTATAACCAGTCGGAGACCTACAGAGACCAGAGGCAGGAAGGACCTGCTCACATGAGCTTACAATCTAATCCTTAAGGCACCCACTGACTGGTCTCTTTTTCTCAAAGAAGTCACTTGTGACCATAATTGCTAGCAATCCGTGTGAAGAGAAAAAACGCTGCTGTACTAATGTATATTAAAGCATTCCAGGTTTGGTTGTAAGAGACTCTTGAGAGCTCTGTGTCTACATTAATTTACACCATGGCAAATATTTGCAGTGGTCATGTCTGCTGGCAGGCATTTCCATGGGCCTGCCATCCTTCTACCATGTAAGCTCATACTTCTCCTAACATTTACTTTCAAGTGTGAAATATCTGTAAATAAATTCTAAAGAATAAACTCTATACAGCTCCCCTTCACTTATTTCCTCTATTTGGCAGTACCGTCTGGGTGGAGCAGAGGTAACATCACAGCTCTGTAACCGTGGAGACACAGGTTCGATCCCGGCAAGAGCACCTCTCCAGTAAGGCTGGGGTCAGACGAGCGCAGTGTTCACGTCCGTGTTGCCGCACATTTTAACGTCCGTGGTAGCATACAATTCTGATCGATAGAGACCCACACACGAAGTGCGTCCACACAGAAGTGCGGACGCACAACGGACGCGGCAAACGGACACAAGTTAGGCAAGAACGTAAAACCACTAGAATGGACGTGTGGAGTGCGCAACGTCCGCATAGCTTTGTGTGTGAGTATTGGAACGTAGTCAGATGGACTGCATTTTTGACGTCCAGCATTTTGACGGACAAAATGTTCTTCATATTAATTTATTTTCCCTTCTACATCCGTCAAAAAAAAAACGTCGGTCACAAAAACTGACTGTGTGGCCGCGTCTTCCATCAGGACGTGCGTCCGTACTGCACCAACACACAGTCCGTACAAAATGCGTTCGTCTGACCCTAGCCTTAAATGTTATGTTGTTTTATTTCAGTAGGTTAAACTGAAAATTTTATATAATCTTCTATTTAAATTCGAATGGGCTAAATATAAAAAAAAAGAAATATTTCCATTTAGAGTTTTTATTTAGTTTCAGCACATATTACAAGTATGAATTGTAAACCATCAGTAACACTTTGTATCCATAACAAAACAACCAAAAGGGAGAAAAAGAAAATAATCTAAAAAGGAGGAACAAAAAGCAGTACATTATTGAATAAGTCAGTTGTAATTCCATCATAGCGCGAGCCCTCAGTCTACCGAGTACGGGATATCAAATATGCGTCCCATATGAAGCAAATGTTTCTCTGAGAGGATCCCATCCCTGTCACCCTTCGGGACATGCTGTCTAAAAATCTGAAATCTGCCAAGCGGTCCGTTACATCAGAAATATGGGGGGAACCTCGTCGGTTTCCCATCTGGCCGCTATCAAAAGTCAGGAGACTGATAATATATGAGCTAGCATTTATCTCTGGTGGCGGGAGAGGGGTTTAGGGAAGAGCTGAAGAAGCAGTATTTCAGGAAGGGGGTCTATGGTGCTGCCAATAATGCGAGTACTCAGCTGCGCAACCTCCCTCCACTAGGTCTCGATCTTTGGGCAGGTCCACCAAACGAGAAAATAGGAACCTCTCGCCCCTCCACATCTTCAACATGTAGGTATCACTCCCGCTGTGACATGACACTCTGTCAGGCGTCAAGTACCACCTATATTGTAGTTTCTTTCGGGCCTCTCCCAAAGATGCGCATCTGAATTTCCCATTATCGTCTTCAAAGCAAATCGCCCATAGCTCTGCTGGTAATTCCCTCCCAATGTCTTTTTTCACATGCTTTCTGGAACGCCCAACGTTTAATGGGAGCGGCTAGGAGTAGGCTGTTGTTGCACAGTGAAATCCTACCTTTCCTATCCGTAGTCTTGGTACAGTTAACTTCAAATGGGGATAAGAGAGGTTTAGTCATCGATATTTTCCCCCCAGGTCTTGAGGTAGGATTGCAGTCGTCTATAGGAGAACCAAAGGTTGGCTGGAGCCGAGAATTTGGCGGTCAACTGGTGGAAGCTACTCAGACTGTCTTGTGTGAACAAGTGGCAAACCCGGGACACCCCGCACTGCTTCCAAGGAGCTGGGTCGAAGTTAGGCTGTAGGGAGCGAAGTGAGGAGAGGGGGGACGCCATGTGGAGGGGGTGGAAATTGGTCCATTTAGACATGTTGCTATCCCACTGTTTAACCATTAGAGTGGCTAGGGGAGGGATGGCCGGTAAGCGCGGGCGCATGCTTTTAGGAAGCCACAACGTTATGCCAGGGTCATAGGGTAGAATAAATATTAAAATTTACTTTTCCATTTAATAAAAATAACAGAATTGGATTAAAATATTCCGGACTGAATGCTGTGAAGCCAGTGATGTAAAGTCTTCACATTGTCGCAGACTCTCGGATCGCCTGGGATTGTGTTTGGGAACATGTCCCGGTGATTGCACACACAGTGATTTGCTTTGAAATGACAGGTTGTTAGCTGCATGCGGGACAGGAGTGGTTTGGCGTGAATCCTTTGACCATACTAAGTGCACACCAGTCGTCCTTGCAAAGGATCTGTGAGGTGTGATGTTCTCTCAAAATGTCATGCAGTCAAATCTCCTCAAGCAGCGTTACAGAGATTAGAGACTGGAGCGTTCATTACAGCGAGCGGCTGTCACGTGGTCAGGACAAGCCACTTTTTACACCAAAAGCTCATGGATTTGTAATGCTCAGTTTTATCTTTACCCAAATATTGGGATTGAGAAAAGGTTCAGGTAAAGTGAACATGCCATAAAATAACGTGACTGAGACTACTATACATGTAGAAGAGGAAAGATTGAACGTGTGTTTCTTTATTCATAGATGAAACGTCCATTGGTTAATTAGCTGAAAATTGCATCACACGTTCGAATTCTAATGTTTCTGCTTTAGCAAAGTATTTATCACGACCTACTAGCGGTTATTCAAAGAGCACTGAAATTTCAGTGCTCTTTCGTTCGGCGCACTTCGGTGCGAATCAATGATGGCTGTGATGTAGGGATGTGGAACAGGTCCAAGTAAGGATAAAACACCAGTGGTACAGCTCCTCCACCCAATGGCAGAACCCCCTCGGGATGTGCTATAGTTCTGCTACTGTTTAAACGAAGTCGAAACACACTGCTTATGTCCGACATAACCCTACCACTAAATAATACAGAGTAAAGCAGCAGCAGGTCTTTTCAATTACCTCTGAGTCCGACTTAGAGTTAAATGTTAATAACCTCAGATACTGACGCTAAACCGTGTGCGCTTTTCACCGGCCATTAAACGACCAACCTATTAATTGATAATGAAAATAGTTGTGAACTATTTTATCAATTCGTTGTTTCTGCTCTAATTGGTTATGTGTCTCAAAATTTACTTTGACTTTGGCCTTTTGACTTGACACTTGCGGGGTTATTCAGAGAAAGGTGAAACTCAAGCGAACTGGCAGGAGACGAGAACAATCTAGACCAAATAGCCGATTTGGAAAGTGAGATTAATGGGAGAATTTTTCTGGTTTGGCTCTCTTGACCTAGAATTTTCACTTCTCCAGCCTTTCTCCTGAGTTTCACCTTTCTTTGAGTAGACCTGATGGTCTTTGAGTCATTTCTTGCTGCCAACTCCTTGAAAGGGAAATATTTTGTGCTTAGAGATTTGTACATTGTGGCGCCTGGTCTATATTTATTGTTACCGTTTTTTTTGTTTTTTTTAGCAGTTTGTGATTTAAGTGGCGGAATGGAGCTTTTGAAGGTTTTTTCTTTTTATCTGTTCAGGGAGAAGGGATGTAGCCGTGATCTGCTGGAAGTAGTGGGCACAGAGTTCCACCTGTAACTCAAGGGAGGTTAGGAGGAGCAACTTTATGGAAGACAAGTGGGATGAAGTAAAATGTTTGCCAATCATTGGCAGAAACCGCAGCTTGACTGGGGACAGAATATGGCTCAGCACCAGCTCAGCTACTCACTGAGAAGTTACTATTCCTCGCCTTTTCTTTATATTTGGTTGTTTTTGCTGGCCACATCTTGAGGTCCAGTGGGACATAGAATAAACACCCCTTCTTTAAAGGAGTGTGCTGTATATCCCTAGAATAAATGCAGCTCTACCTGGCTACAACAGTGGATAGTTGTTTGTTTTTTTTTTTTTTTTTTAGAAAGTATTTTACCAGGAAGGATACATTGATATTTCTCTCATTTTCAAGTATGTCCTGGGTGGCGAGTATGTACCGTTAGGTGTCTTGCCCAAGGACACTTACTGGAGAGGTTGCTCGCTGGGATCGAACCCATGACTCCACAGGCTCTCTCCACGCAGAGCAGTGACGTTACCTCTACTCCACCCAGCCGGATAGTTGCTTTGTTATTAAATGTGTGAACACGTGTTAAAGTTTTCACTACCAAAAGTACGCACTATTTTGCATTGTAATGCATTGAAGAAAGAAAAAGGTACGCAAAACCCCATTAAGCTATCTTTATAATGCAATCCCTGTGGGAAACTAAATTCAACGTGAGATCTCACTCCTGTCACCCTGTATTACAGTAAAGACCCTAGAGTGTGTAGTTATGTGCTTACCTTATGTAATGAAATCTATGGTATTTTAACAGCAAAACTGCAGCGTAATCTGACAACTGCTGGGACCATCTATTCCCAGTGATCCATTATATAGTGATGCTACTGCCTGATAAAATGGTATACGTCATGTGAGCACATACTGCCTGGAACCCTCCCTTCTTTGGCTGCGTAATGTTCTGCTTCATTCATGCTTGTTTATACTGACCCATGCGTGCCTGGGTGTATATTAAATAGGATTTGGAGTAAATAAGGATTGAAAATGTGTGTATATGTATATAGAAAAGAGAGGGCTGGACAAATCCATAATCCTGTGTCCAAATATCCCCAGTGTCTTGTATTTTACGGAGCCTGTCTTTATTGCCTGGATCGTGAAATGTGCATTTGGCACTCATACTTTTAGGAGTTTGATTACATGTCTTAAGCCTTGTAAATGTTTCTGTATATATGTCTGGGTGTTTTATTTAAGTGATTGTATCCTTGTACCATTCTCACATTCTAGCCCTTTATTCCGTTGATAAAAGGTGGCTGTTTTTGGAGCAGCTTGTTCCGAGCTTTACTATGACCATTAAACTGGAATTGGCACAAAAGCTGAAAGTGGATCACCACTAGTGTAATAAAATGGCACGCCTCTTCACACTGTCATCGCGGCTTCATTTCAAGGTATGGTCAGCTTTAAGGAAATCAATGCTGTTGCAAGTTCTGCAAACTGCATTTAACATTGGCCTCCTAAATGCTGTTAAAGTATAACTCTTTGGGTGCCAGTGTAGCGCTCAAGGCCTTTTTGGCTGTTGACATCAGTTCTAAAAACCATACTTCCATCCAAATCACTTATAAAGTCTTTCTATGTCATACTCAATACCAGTCTCTGAGCATAATGGCATATTTTATTTTCTCTTTTTTACCAGGAAGGATACGTTGATTTCCTTAGTTTTCAATTATGTCCTGGCTTCAAGAGCATTATATTTCTGTACCTACTGTAAAAATTCAAACTAATAAAATGCAAGATATTAAAAACAAAACACAAATATACAGATTAACACAGGAAATATAGTCACTATGTTACATGTTTACAGGTGCATTCTGTATTGAGGTATGTTAATAGGGAACTCTTGATTGACTTTAGACTGGGGGAAGATTTGCTGGTATCTGGGAGGTTATTCCATAGCTGCGGTGCTCTGTAGGAAAATGAGGATCAAGCCACTTTCTTTTTGTATTGTGGTATTGTAAGTAAGGTGCTGGTCCTGGATCGGAGGTTATAGGATGAGGGAACTGCTAGGGGAAGCAGCCTATTCAGGTAGGGTGGTAGCTTCCCAGAAAGGCTCTAATACATATGCCGCTTCAAGGGATACCCTGGTTCAAGTGACCCTGTCGTGCCCAGAATAAATTGGGCTTATATGACAGCAATTATTTTAACACATACTGTATATTTGATAAATGTAGTTAGTCCCTGTTGCAGTTTCATTGCCACTCACATCTGTGTGGCATGCTGTAGGAGGGAGATAGAGCCGTAGCCCTCTGCTCGGTTTGTGCACCGGGGGGCCCTATTCCAAAGTTGGTGCTAATTTAACCAGAGCTGTTCTAAATTTAACAACTCCATAGACTTTAATATGTCTGGTAAATTTACAACAGCTCTTGTTAAGTTAGCACCAACTTTGGAGTAGAGCCCCTGATTGGCTGTTGGTTTGCTGGCATGACAAGTGTGCCAACGTCCCCACTGACGGCCAATCACTCATCCCGGCACGACCGCCTCTAGCTACTTCTGCACATAAAGGCAAAACATTGTGGCGCCTGATGCTGGATTGGGATGATTACAAACGTTATCAAGGGACGCATTCTTACACTGATCTTGATCTATAATGTAATATCCACCCAATGATGTGGCGTGTCAGGGACAGTGCGCCTGAGCAGTGCAGGTGCACTTTAATGTAAGTAGTTTCAGAATTCGACTGCCTCAGCCTGCCATTGGCTGCAGGGGGACGGCCGGACTTCAGGCAGTCTCAGCATTCGATGGCGCGCCCCTGCTGCAGGGAGGGGCCGAGGCGGCCCTTTAGAAGTTAACGGGGCTTACTAGTACGTCCTGCATTTTCTAAGCTCATCCGCCACTGGGACAGCATGGTACGCCCTGCGGCGGGAAAGGGTGACTACCTTGAGCTAGTTATGTATTTGAATTTTGAGGTTCTCCAAAATTGTAAATGTTTGTGCTTTAGTTACCAGCGGAGCCGCTGTGCCAACCCCTGCTTCTGCTGTGCACTATGTGTATATGCAGAGTTTGTTGATAAATGTCTGGAGGTAATTTGGGTAAAGTTAAGTGACTTGACTATTGATTTTTAATGCTAGAATTCACAGCTCCGATCATTAACATGTATCTCATGTTAAACCTACCTTTTAGGCCTTTCCGTGAGCCAAGCGATTTATTCTTTAATAGGCTGCGCTCTTGCTCATTAGTTGCTTTCTCTGACACCGCACACACTCACAAACCATCAAACAGGTGCAGACTGATCAATGTGACAGCGGCGTGCTGGCTCACGCAGCGACACTCCTGATTTCACGTACAATCAAAATTAGGTTCTTGTCGAGTTCCTCTCTACCATCTACCTGTTAAATTTCTCACCTGCCATCACTGACTGTGAGAGGCACAGGGGAAGGGAAAACTACAAGATGTACACTTCCACTTTAGGAGTTAAGTGATTTTCAGGAAACTTAAAGGACCAAGGGGCTTTAAAGTCGATGCATTTATGACGGAACAGTTACATTGTTGGCCCTTAAGAAGTTAAATTAACTATGACATTTAATGCCAAAAAAAGCTGCATATTTTTACTCTTATAGAAGACCCATAATGGTTAATCTGGAGAAGGATGCTGGGAAATATCCCCATATTACATTATGAAAATATGTCTGTATTTGTTAATTGTGCTGAATATGCTCTAAATCGGGTGCTTTTGTTAATGTGTGGTACAGCTTTAAGAAAATAATATCTTATACAGCATTTGGAATGAATACATGCAGCGCTGCCATATATTGAATGCAGCCTTGGCAGGGCTGTCGTATTCCAGTGGGATGCATTAACAGGGTCATGATGTCCTGGATCTTGTATTACAAATGGAAGTGTTTTCAGTCTGCAAGAAAGCAGTTTCTGTCTCATTGTAACCACCTATATCTGGCTGAACTGCCAAGCAGGTCTGTGGAATCGGTTCCCAGGGTGCCCTGCAGTATTGTTACAGAGAGCCTGGGCACTATAGGGAATTGACTTTGTGTGCAATGTGAATTCCCTGCAAAATAACCTGGGATTTTCTGACGTTCAAACCCACCTCTCTCCCTCTGAATTCAGGCAAAATCAGTCTTGCGCTTTATGCTGTTATCCTGTGCTCTGCTTTGGCTACTAATTTGCCGACACATTTAAGTGGCAGAAGTTTAACTTTTTTTCATTAAAAAGCAAGGCAAATTGGGTTGTAAAACCAAATCTGTAGGCTTTTGTAACGCAACATTCGTGTTGTCTCTGAAGGAAACAATCTTTACGCTCCTGTCAATAGTCATAGGGTCCTATTCTAGGGCTGAAACAAATCTACCAACTAATCGGTGATTAAATTAGTTGTCAACTATTTCTATTATCGATTTAATCGGTGTTGATTAATTGTCCTGTGTACAGCACACACTGTTTAGGCTAGGGTCAGACTGAGGCAGTGCGAACGCGCGTGCAGCCGCACATAATCACGGCCGTGCTAGCAGCAGATGCCGGGCAATGACGGCCAATATACGAAGTACGGTCGCACAAAAGTGCGGCCGCGCAACGCAAGCGGCAAACAAACGCATTTTTTCAAGAACGTGAAACCACTAGTACTGACGTATAGAGTGCGCTGCGTCCGCTAGCGGCGTGTGTGCGTGATTAGGAGACGTCAGACGCTGCTAATGTCCGGCCAACATAACGTCCAGACGCAAAAAGTATTTTATTGATGATCCGTACAAAATCACGGATGAAACTGCGCATCGTATGACCGCTATTGCGTATTCCGTGAAAAAATACGTCCATTCGTTCGAACGCACTTTTTCACGGACAACGTGAAAAATGCGTTAGTCTGACCCTAGCCTTAGAGTCAGACGGAGTTAAACGTAAATAACCTCAGCTTCGGAGCTGATTGGAGAAGACGTGCCACTGCTTTAGGCTGGCGTCAGACGAGCGCGTTATGTGCGCCCGTACTGACGTGCTTACCGGAGTCTGTCGCAAAATTGGGACGCTGCAACGGGGCTGGTCAAACGCCTGTGTGCACGCACGAAATGCGCGCGCAACAAGCATCCGTTATCCAAGCCTCCCCCGTCGATGCACTACGACGCTCGTTGACGGGGCTGCAAGACGCGATCCTCCATAGGAGGACTGCACTTTGTAGCGCTGAGCGCACGGAGTGTGCTCAGCGAGGTGGCCAGACGGGCATCGAGTGGAAGGAACGTCCACTCTCAGGCATTCCATCTGCTCTCCAAAGACGCTCGTCTGACACTAGCCTTACTCTGTATGATTTAGTTCTAGGGTTATGTCAGACACAACCAGTTTGTTTTTATTCTGTTTACAACAGTAGCAGAACTATAACACAAACCATAGGATACTGCCACTGGGTGAAGGAGCTATATGCCTGTGTTTTAGCCTTACTTGAAGCTGGAGCCCTGTGCCACCACCCCACCCACCCATCCTCCCTGCCGCACCCTCTTTGGTCGGGAACTGCCATTACCTCCCTTTTGGTCTGGTCCCTTTCCCCAAACTCACTCCCACACTCAGATCCGGTCTTTTGACCATACCCACTCACACTCAGGTCAAGTCACTTGAGCAAAGTCACTCCCTTCCTCTTCCAGTCCATCCTCCCCCACTCAGTTTGTTCATGAAATTATTTAAAAGGGACACTCTACGCACCCTGACCACTGTATCTTATTAACCCCAATTTCATGCTGACATCATCATCTATGACCAAGTGCTTGTAGTCGCGTTCATTTGAGAAAGCCAACATGGGCTTAAGCTGCGCATGCAGCATCAACCCATCCCTCTGACCAAGCACTCGCATACCTTGTGTGAAAAGTGCACAAGATACGCAATTTGCGTATGTACGTACAAAAGTTACGTATACTACGCAAATTGCTTATGAAAAAAGGGGAGGGGTTATTTATTTACATAAAATTCCTTTTAAGTAAACCAATTATTTGCTTTTTATCCGATGAATCGATTAATCGGCCAACTAATCGATTATGAGAAAAATCGTTAGTTGTAGCCCTAGCCTATTCCCTCCCTGACGCTAACTGGGAAAACTGACTCCTGCATATTTCCTCAGTGTCCCTATTTCAGCGTTAGATTTCAGAGCAGATGCTACTTCAGCACCTTCCCCTGGAACGCAGCGCTACCCTCAATGGTACTTGCGGTAGAGCTTCTGTGCTGCAGTAACTATCACCTCCTGGATTCCATAAACCTCCATGGAGAGTTAGGTTTCCAGGCCGCGCGCTAGATCGCACAGCGCCGCGGAGTGAGACTGGGGACTATTTCCAGTCTCCCTTTGCACGCAGCCAGGAGAAGCAGCGGATTGGGCCACTGTTCTCACTGGGAGATGAGAGGTGAGTATCTGTTTTATGGGGGGGTTTAGGGGGTGCTAAATGATTCGGCAAAAGCAGAATCTGTTAGTTCCAGCTTTTAGGTATTGCTAAATTTTTGGTTTACGCATCGTTGTAATAATTCGTATTCGCATCGTTGGAATACCGTACTTATCTGAACGCTAATTGCTGATTGCGCTCCCTATGTTAAGTATAAGGTGTGCAATGTACAGTAAGCTAGTGTAATCGCCGATGCGCTAACAGAGTTTTCAGTGGTTTAGCGTCAGGAAGATAATGAGGGGCATGTTTTAAAGTCACTTATCCTGGTGTTAACTCTTACTCACCCGAAAGCTAAAGTAAGCGTTCACTATGGAATTATATTTAAGTGCAAAGAGACTGAACGTTGCCATGTTTTTCAGCTACTTGGCTAATGTACACCTCTACTTCTATTGGCACTGGTTACGAAGTTTGTTAATCTTCTAGTTGATCTCACAATTCTTACTGTAAATCACTTTGGAAAATGTTGGCGCTATATAAATGAGGATGATACACTCCAGCTACATCTCCTTTAGTGTAGTCTTAACTTGTGGTGGAGTATCATAGGAGATGCAATTCTGAAAAGTCTGCATCCGTATCTGAGCTTTAATTATCTGGTATGTAAGGGAGCTGCACAGCAACACCTCTCTACAGTTAAAGGGTGTCTGTTGTAAAAATCCACAAAAAACAAACTGACCCACTCCCTTTTTATTGCCCTAAAATGATCAGCATCTGCCCATTTATTTTTCTTATTTTAGCTGAAAATACTCACCTTTTCGCTCTCAACCCGCACTGCTACCCTCTAGGGCTTCTGAAATGAATGCTCGTCACTCAGAACATGCGCACTTGTGTACGCAAGATCCATAGCGCCTGCACAGAACAATGGCATGGGGCTACGATGCGGAAAACAAGTCCATTGGCTCCTGGTCTGCCCAGTGATGCTTGTGTGAGTGAAAGAAACTCCTCTGCTTTACACATGAATATTTCCATAAGCGTAGAGAGGGGGGCAATCACACACCCTGACCACTTAAGCTCTTTATAGTGGTTAGGGTGTGTAGACTGGTCCTTTTTTAAATTTTGGCAATATCTTGCATTAGTTATACATTTGTCGTATTTTAAACAATTGTTTCATTCATGTGTATTGTCTGGTTAGGTTGTCAGAAAGAAAACCACATAAACTGCGACATTCAGTAAATGACCAGTGTCCCTCGGGTTTTATGATGAGCTTTGAGGAATGACCCAAAATACAATGTTTGGTCACTGTGTGTGATAGAGATATTAGATATATATATATATCTGGCCATCCACTGGCACTGTAGTTAGGCGACCAACTTGGTCAGCTGACAACGGACAACGCCATTGGCAGATCAGGGTCGTCCACTGGAAGCATCTGTGGACAGCCCAGATCGACCGATAAGCAGGCCAGCAAACAGGGGGAGAAAACAAAAAAACTTGCTGCGGGGAGAAAAAAAACTGCAGGGGGGGGGGGATCCTTGCCGAAGGCTGCAATTAATACCCTGTCCCTGGTGCTGAAATAGGTTTCAGCACCAGGAACAGAAACGCTGAATGCAACAGGCTTGCAGAGGAAAAAAAAAAGATACGTTCGAGAGAAAAAAGCCTAGTGCATGTTTTTTTTGTTGTTGTTGTAAATCAGAATCCAAAAAATTGTAGGAAAATACCAAAAAAATTCTAAAAATTCAATAGATAAAAAGGCTTTTTGCTGCAGATTAAAAAAATATTTTTTACATTTCATTCTATGGGCTTCTCGCTGAATTCATTCTCTATGTGGAAATTTCCCTGCCGCAGCACAACGGTTTATCCTTACAATTCATCCTTTTCATGTAAACTTGTACCAGATCGTCCGCTTTAATCTGACCAAATCCCATGTAAATTGAAAGGATCGCTAATCTGTTGGAATCGTCTGAAATCATCCATCGGTTGTCGGATGCAGTGGAAGAGGGCTGATTCAGCTGCATGTTGTAGGATCGGTCAGACAACTTTAGACGATCTCTGATGATCGCACAAATACGGTGCCAGTGGACGACCAGACTAAGTAACCGGCTATTGCCCTTTATTTTTATTTTATTTTCCTGCGAAGTTGTTCTAATGGTTCCGAACAATTTTTACGGTATCACTTCTGTTTTGTAGATGTTCTTGTTTCGGTGTTAATACAATGTATCATAACGGGGCATCTCCTTTTCTTTTACATATACCAGGCGGTTACAGTGACAAAGTGATGTTTAGAATATTTTATAAGTGCATATAATCCTGTATGTATTATTTTATTTTAAGATGGCGCTTAGGCTTTTCGTAGGCAGGTTCAATGCTACGATTAAAAATAAATAGAATAATAAAATCAAAGCAATTAAACCTAATGGCAAACATTATAATCTTTTATTTATCAGAATATATTCTCAATCCTGACCACAGTCATGTACAAATCAATAGAAAATAAAACTTTAAACGAGTGCTTCCTCTTTTTACTTCAATGAGGTAAAAAAATAAATAATTTTAAACTGCCTCATAAGCAGGAATCCTGCAGTTTATCATTCCTTAAAGCAGACTGACCAAAGGTTGACCGCGTGCACGGGTCATGTCGTTTATTAAATCCTCTGTTCTGTCGGGGGGGATTTACATTAGCAGCGGTGAGCCCTCCCTATCCAGTATGGGGAGATGGCTGTACAAATCTATTAAAGCCGTTTCCTGGCAGATAGCGAAGAAGAACAGACATTAAAGGTAGGAGCATATTGCTTTTATTTGCACATTCATCTTATTGTCTCCCTATATAATTCCACAGCAGCATTTTAGGGGTGCAATAGTGACTTTTATCTATGGCGTTTTATTTGGTGTGACCTGGCACCTTCATACGGTAGGGTTAAAGGGAGCTTAACTCAGAACAGGTGATCAAGAATTTGGAAATTGACCATTATTTACTTTAGAGGTCTTGAATTTGCCTTTTAGTAATCCCAGGCTGATCACCTTATACTTAACCACGGTTATTAGAATGCATTTACATACTTCTTGGCAGGGTTGCAAGTACCGATACTTTTTCAGGTACTCACCGATACAGAGTACTGAAACTTTTATAGTCATGTGCGCTTTTCAATAAATAATTTAGCATTTTCCTGAAAGCCTATCCAATTTATTTTAATACTGAAATGTATGGCCAGAAACCCCATTTACCCACTGCACACCCTGCCCTCACACAGACACCAGATTATATGTATAGCCCCACACACACACCCCAGATCACAGCTCTATGTATACCCGACAGACCCCTGTGCATGTACATACATACATACATGACACCAGACCCGTGAGATTATATATATGTTATGGGTAAAGCCCAAAATGCCGCTAATCCTGACATTACCCAAAACCGCTTGGTAAAGCTGCAAAAAAAATGAAAATTTCGGACTTTACCCGGGTAATTTTAGGACTAACCAAATCCAATTGCCCTTGGGTAACAGTCTGGAAGAGCTTAAAATTTCACACTTTACCCAGATAATGTGCAAGTCTGAAGCTTCACCCGGGTAATCTGAGGACTATCCACAGCTTCACCTGTGTAATCTGCAGAGGATCCAACCCTTATTGGGTAACAGTGAATTTTGCTATTGTCTATGGTTATTATCAATGAAAATGGCAAAAGACAAAAATTTAAAATGTGTTGCAGATATAATGAATATACAGAGTAACAGGATTTATTTCTAAAGTATTTTACCAGGAAGGATACATTGAGATTTCTCTCGTTTTCAAGTATGTCCTGGGTTCAAGAGCATTGAGTGGTTACAGAAATACAAAATACTTAGTAAAATGCAAGATATTAACACAAAACCAAATATACAGATTAACAGAAAATAAATATGTAGGAAATAGTCATTATGTTACATGTTTACAGGTGCATTCCGTATTGAGGTATGTTAATATGGAGCTCTTGAGTGACTTATGGGAGGTTATTCCATAACTGCGGTGCTCTGGAGGTGAATGAGGACCGAGACGCTGTCTTTTTGTATTGTGGTATTGCAAGTAAGGTGCTGGTCCTGGATCGGAGGTTATAGGTTGAGGGAGCTGCTGGGGGAAGCGGTCTATTCAGGTAGGATGGCAGCTTCCCAGAAAAGCTCTTAAACACCAGGTTGGAGAGGTGACGGGTACGTTTAGTCTCCAGTGACAGCCAGTTTAGCTCTTTTAACATGTCACCGTGGTGGGTCATGCAGTTACATTGTAGTGCAAAGCGGCAGAATGAGTTATACAATGTAGTAAGTTTCTGAAGGTGTGTTTGCGGGGCAGCTGCATACACTACATCTCCGTATTCAATAGCTGGCATTAGCATTTGTTGTACAATCTGCTTTCTTACCGCGGGGCTCAGGCAGGATTTGTTTCTGTACAGGGCACCTAGTTTGGGGTAAAGTTTAGATGAGAGTTTTTCGATGTGGGGGCCAAAGGATAGATTAGGGTCTAACCACATACCTACAGTTGTGTTCAAAATTATTCAACCCCCACTGAAATTGAGTGTTTTGACCAGTTTGACATTGATTTTGATCATTCAGTCATCTTGCTTACAATTAAATCAAAGAGGCACGTGTAGGTCAGACAAATATAACATTTATAATGAAATAACCACAAATGTCTTTTCTGTGCTCACATCATTATCAGTTTTATTCAACCCCAAGTGACATTCAATCTTAGTACTTAGTACAGCATCCTTTTACAGTTATAACAGCTTTTAAACGTGAAGCATAGCTTGACACAAGTGTCTTGCAGCGATCTACGGGTATCTTCGCCCATTCGTCATGGGCAAAAGCCTCCAGTTCAGTCACATTCTTAGGCTTGCGCACTGCAACTGCTTTCTTTAAGTCCCACCAGAGGTTCTCAATCGGATTTAAGTCAGGTGACTGCGATGGCCACTCCCAAATGTTCCAGCCTTTAATCTGCAACCATGCTCTAGTGGACTTGGAGGTATGCTTGGGATCATTGTTCTGTTGAAAGGTCCAACGTCTCCCAAGCCTCAGGTTTGTGATGGACTGCATCACATTGTCATCCAATATCTCCTGGTACTGAAGAGAATTCATGGTACCTTGCACACGCTGAAGCTTCCCTGTACCTGCAGAAGCAAAACCGCCCCAAAGCATGATTGACCCCCCCCCCGCCATGCTTCACAGTAGGCAAGGTGTTCTTTTCTTCATAGGCCTTGTTCTTCCTCCTCCAAACATAGCGTTGATCCATGGACCCAAACAGTTCTAATTTTGTTTCATCAGTCCACAGAACACTATCCCAAAACTTCTGTGGTTTGTCCACATGACTTTTGGCATACTGCAGTCGACTCTTCTTATTCTTTGGAGACAGCAAGGGGGTGCGCCTGGGAGTTCTGGCATGGAGGCCTTCATTACGCAGTGTGCGCCGTATTGTCTGAGCTGAAACTTCAGTACCCACATCTGACAAATCTTTTCTCAGTTCCTCAGCAGTCACACGGGGACTTTTCTCCACTCTACGCTTCAGGTAGCGCACAGCAGTCGAAGTCAGCATCTTCTTTCTGCCACGACCAGGTAGCGTTTCAACAGTGCCCTTTGCCTTGAATTTGCGAATGATGCTTCCTATGGTCTCTCTTGGTATGTTTAACATCTTTGCAATCTTCTTATAGCCATTGCCCTTCCTGTGAAGAGTAATCACCTCTTCTCTTGTCTTCCTGGACCATTCTCTTGACTTCACCATGTTTGTAACCACACCAGTAAATGTCTAGAAGGAGCTGAGTATCACAGTCATTTTAAAGCTGCCTAATTGGTACTTATTATGCTTTATTGATGCTCCGTGACATCCACAGGTGTTTTCAATACCTGATTGAAAACACTTGAATGAACCTCTGTTCTTCAGAGTGGTCGTCTTTAAGGGGTTGAATAATTGTGTCAATGAAGAATTCACAAAAGAAACATTTACTACTGTATTACAAAACCAATTGATGTCATTTTAGTTGCATATGGTTCTTTAAAAAGTCCTTGTAGGATTTCATTCTGAATACAATTGTACACTAAATTCCCTAAAACCCTTTACAGCATTGGGGGTTGAATAATTTTGAACACAACTATAGATATTTGAGAGAAGTGACTGTGGTCATGCTTCTTATATGAATGTGAAAGAGTTGCATGCTCTTTATTATATGTCATATGTGCTTATATATAATTTATAAAACCTAATAACCATTAGGTTACTCTTTTATATAATAATTTATTTATGAAGATAAAGATTTCGGACCATTAACGCACAGAGTTACATGACGGTTATTTAGTGTGGTTTGTGACCGTGGATACAAGTTCATTAAAAAAATAACAAAAAACACAATTTTGTTGTCAGATAACAGTTTGAAGCTTTATCCGGGTAATCCTCAGAATTCAGTCAACTGTAACCTGCTTAAAACCGGAGTACCCAGAGGCGTTTGGATATTTTGCAGATTACCTGGATAAAGTCTGTTTCGTTGCACATCACACTTTATCCAGCGCCACTAGGGTAATGTGCGAATTACCCGGTTAAAACAGAGCAGAAAACCGGACTACTCAGAGGCCTCTAGATACTTTGCAGTTTACCCGGGTAAAGGCTGAAATTTCATTTCACCTAGTATTAATCACACATCGGGCTTTAACCATAACATATATATGTATATATGTTACGGTTAAAGCCCAAAGTGCGGTTAATCTTAAAATTACCCGGGTAATCCTGACATTACCCAAAAACCGCTGGGAAACGCTGCAAAAAAATGAAAAATTCTGACTTTACCTGGGTAATTTTAAGACTATCCAACTGCCCTTGGGTAACCGTCTGGAAGAGCTGAAAAATACACCCTTTACCCAGATGATCTGCAGATTATCCAACCCCGTGTGGTTAAAACCAAATTTTGTTATCTGTCCGATTAAAAGTCTGAAGCTTTACCTGGGTAATCTGAGGACTATCCACAGCTTCACTTGAGTAATCTGCAGAGCGTCCAACCCTGCTTGGGTAACAGTGAATTTTGCTATTATCTATGGATATTATCAATGTAAATGGCAAAAAAGGCAAACCTTAAAATGTATTGCAGATCTATCCTGTTACTCTGTATATTCATTTTGTTTCTTATATAAGCACATGACACATAATAAAGATCATGTAACGCTTTAACATTCATATATCATTTATAAAACATAATAACCATTAGGTTACCCTTTATATAATTTCTTGATCTTCATAAATTAATTTTCAGACAATTAACGCACAGAGTAACCTTATGGTTATTTAGCGTGGTTTGTGACTGTGGATACAATTTGGTTAACCAAATTGTATTTTTTGTTATTTTTATCAGTCAGATAACCGCTTGCAGCTTTATCTGGGTAATCCTCGGAATTCAGTCAACTGTAACCTGCTGAAAACCCAAGAAAAGTGGAGTACCCAAGCCAGGGGCGTTTACAGGGCCGGCGCTGCCACTAGGCGAGCTAGGCGGCCGCCTAGAGCTCATGCCCGCCTAGGGCGCAGCGCCGGGCCCGAAAACAAAAAAATTTGAGTGTGTGTCTGCCGGGGGCCCGGGGTGCCGCAATCGACTCGCGGGCCGTGCGACTGACACGCAGTGTGACGTGACGCGTGAGTGTGACCCACCCAGCAGGCTCCGCCTCCGCACGCAACACGTCAGCGGCGCCTGCACGTGTTGGGGCTGGCGGCAGCACGCGCGCCCCCACGTCAGGCGCCGCCGGAAGGAGGAGGAGGAGACTAGTCGAGGGCCGAGGCGGAGAGTTGCGCCGGAGTTGACAGAAAGGAAGCTGCTCCTCTCCTTGGCTCCTGGAGAGTCCTGTGCTGCGCCTGCCGGTCACTGGGTCGACTGTCTGAGTGACACTGACATCTTCAAGTCGACACGATTCGAGCAGCAACAGCAGGTATGGGGGGGGGGTGCAATTTCGAAATTGGCAATATATATATGCTGAGAGTCACGTGATGTCTGAGTGATGCATCTGTGAGCTGGCACTCAGGCCCGCCCAGCCCTGCCCCCTGGGCAATATATATATATGCATGATGGGATGGCGCATCTGACTGTGAGCATGATGTAGGCTGGCCTGGCTGGCAATATATATATACGCATGATGTAGGCTGGCCTGGCTGGCAATATATATATACGCATGATGTGAGATGGCCTGGGCAATATATATATACGCATGATGTGAGCTGGCCTGGGCAATATATATATACGCATGATGTGGCGGCGGGCTGGCCTGGGCAATATATATATACGCATGATGTGGGCTGGTCTGGGAAATATATATATATACGCATGATGTGGTGGCGGGCTGGCCTGGGCAATATATATATACGCATGATGTGGGCTGGTCTGGGCAATATATATATACGCATGATGTGGCGGCGGGCTGGCCTGGGCAATATATATATATATACGCATGATGTGAGCTGGCCTGGGCAATATATATACGCATGATGTGAGCTGGCCTGGGCAATATATATACGCATGATGTGGGCTGGTCTGGGCAATATATATATACGCATGATGTGGCGGCAGGCTGGCCTGGGCAATATATATACGCATGATGTGGGCTGGTCTGGGCAATATATATATACGCATGATGTGAGCTGGCCTGGGCAATATATATATACTCATGATGTGAGCTGGTCTGGGCAATATATGTATATACGCATGATGAAAATTTGCAAGGGATAAGGCACGCAAAGTGAAATTTTGATGTGTCTGAAATTGAAACTTACGTGACAACTTTTATTTTTTTTTCGTTAATTTATATTTGTTCAATACAGTTAATTTTAATTTGTTTAATAGAGTTAATTTAAAATGGTTTAATACAGTTTATTTATATTTATTTTACCTTTACTATTGGTGCTTTTCAAACTTTATTCTTAAGTATAAAGAAATTTAGCAGGTTCATGTTGTGTCTTTTTATTTTGGGGGGGTGCAAGTAGCTGGTCTTGCCTAAGGCACAAAATAGTCTAGCACCGGCCCTGGGCGTTTAGATACTTTGCAGTTTACTCAGGTAAAGTCTGAGGTTTCATTGCACACCGCACTTTATCCAGCAACACCAGGGTAATGTGCGTTTTACCCGGAGTACCCAGAGGCCTCTGCATACTTTGCTAAAGTCCGAAATTTTATTTCACTTCGGACTTTTGCTAATGACTCCTGGGTAATGTGAGGATTACCCGGGTAATCCTAAAATGAACCGCACTTCGGACTTTAACCCTAACCTATGTATCTTGTGCTCGTTGTGTGTGGGTGTGGTTTAAGACAGTGGGCTGTATTCCATACCTGGGGCTGTATTCCATACCTGGGGCCCTATTCCACAGTTGCTGTTAACTACCACAAAAAAGAGAAATGTTCTTTATTTTATGTTGCTGATATCTTAAATGTGCTTTGCTTTACTCTTGTATGTTAAGAAAATATTTTACTTTGTATGTCACTGTGTGCATCTAATTTGTGATATTCTGTGTTGTAAACTGCCCCCTCCACCGTATCTTTCCATCACTTGTTCCTCATGGTGTGGCTTTGGCCATAGAATGGATTAAATGGGTCGATCACTGTCTCAAATGTCATTGTATTGTGTGGGATGTATTCAAAGACCACCACCAGGGGTAAATTAGAGGTATTATAAGCTCCCTGTCTTCTCTCATTCAGCTGCCAGCTCTTATCTTGAGTTAGCCTTGAACAATCGCCTTCTTCGGCTTTATCTAAAAATTCTCTCCTCCATGTCATTAAACTGTTAAATACGGTAGATTAACTAAACAGCCACAAACTAGATTTTTTGACAGATTTTGGTAAATGTTGAGTCATGAAAAAATCCACCAAATGGAAACGGGAGATAAAAAAAAACTTGCTTTATTTTTCATTTTTAACCCTTTCACTGCTGAGGACGTGTGGGGAACGTTCTCATTGATTCCTAAGGAAAAATAGGGGTGGAGATAAGGGTTCATTTGAACCTCAATATCTCCAGACTGTTTTCAGCTAGCAGGGTCATGTTTGGTATCATTAGAAAGGCCAGAGCATGGCCTTTCCAATGATACCAAACATGACCATGTTTAAAGTAAAGAAAAAAAATAATAACAATAATAACACAAAAAAGACAAATGTGGTTTTTTTTAAGCCGTGAAATGGCTCAGCAGTGAAGGGGTTAAAGGCAATTACTTCAAAACAAAGAAAAAAGCCGCAGCATGTGTTTTTATAAAGTGGTTTTATTTGTAATGCACATGTAATCTTGTTGCATCTTATGTAAGCGGTAGTGTCCCTTTAAGATAATTACTTGAGGTGTTGCATAGAAAATCTCCAGTAGTTAACGGTGGAATCGCTGTTCCACTCTTGATGCAGGCTGAGCTTCATATCTGTAAATTAATGTCTCCTATACTTTCTATAGGAGATGATTCATTTGTGGCTACGCGTTGAAGCGCTTCCTTTCCTGGAGCAGAGTGAGACTGGGAACAGTTTCTCAATCTCCTATGACCGATCAACACATTCTTGGTCGCCCTCTTTTCTTACTGGTATAACCCTCTCCTCATCATCGCTGTTTGTTGGGGAGGTCCTCTCCTGGTGCCATTAAAGGGATGTCTTAGACAAGTAAAGGGTCATTTATTAACTCCTCCAGATCCCTGTCAATGTTTTCCTTTTTGCCTGGATCCCGTGTGCACCTTCCTTGGTTCTCTGGTCTGTAGGGCTCATTGCAGGACGCGGCATGCACACTGGTCCCATGGCTCAGAACATGCATGGTTAGTGGCACACACCCAAACCTCTGTTGGCTGGATCAACCCAGAAGACTGTACAGTAGCTTCTAATTGTTGGTATTCATGGTAGAGGGGACACCTCCGCTTTGAACGCCAGTCACCATGACCATGTAGGTCACTTTATTTTAGTAGCAGAACTATTCCGAGAGCCTCCCGGGACCCTCACTGAAATGGTTCCCATCCAAAGGAGATGCAGGACCGTACCAAGGCCTATAATATTGGTAGTGAATTTTCACCACTGGATTTTATTAGGCAGTGAAACCGAAAAATAGGTATTGGGGTGGTTTAATCCCTTCCAAATCCTGATGTTTCTACGAAGATACATTGGATATACTGTACGTGGTGTTAGATTGGCTCCGGTGTTGTCTTGGGCTCCTTGTGGATCTGGGCAAGGTGTCCAGTAGCTGGATATTAAAGTCAAACACGGGTTAAAGAACAAGTTGTGTCTTGGCAGTGTAACTGTACGTGGTGTCTGGCACCTGCTCAGCTGTGTGATCATTTGGATGGCACACCCAGAAAAAGCTGAACTTTCCCGAGGTAATGTAAGTGAACAAGCTGCGAGCCTACACATTTTTGCACATAGATGAACAGTACCCGCATACCCAGGTATTTTAACTGGTTTTCATGTGGTGGACTCTGGACACATTGCAATGATCACCAGTGTTGGTGGCATTCCAGTATATTCTGAGTGTTGGAACAGTGAGTAAATAAAACTGAAGAGTAGTATAGAAGATACCGTGAATAAGCCTACCATAAAAGTATAGCTACCGCTCTTTATAGTCCCTCCCAGCATCATAAAGCGACGTTACTGTTTAAAGATGGGTCGCTTCATAGTATTAATGTTTCTCACTCACTATGGACAAGGGTTATTCAGAATCCAATCCCATGCTTGCGTTCCTTATCATTTACTTGAAAAAAGACATTAACAGGGTAATTCAAAGAGATTCGAAAAGTCACCGCACGTTCGGTGACTTTTCGTTCTCTTCAATTCGGTGCAAATCGGCTTTCCCAATTCGGCGTCCCTGCGGTATATTCAGCAAGCACCACAGGGCTGTCGAAGTGCAGGGAAAAGCTGCCGAAAACCCGCGAAAAACCCGAGCAGGAGCCGGTCACACGCAGAGCAGCTGCCGGAAAAAGCCGACCCAACAGACGAATGGAGTGAAAAATTTTTAAAAAAAAAGTTTGCTTGAATGTTTGAAAAGTGAAACGCTGTTTGTAAAGAAACTACTGAGCGAAAAATGACTGAAATTTACATATGAGGTCCAGGGAATGATAATAAAAAGGGCTGTTACAGAAAAAATAAGTAAAGTAAAAAAAATCCAGAAAAATGCTTAAAATATTCTAAAAAATCTATAAATAGACTCTTTACTGCAGAATTTTATAATGAACGGTTTATTAGATATTGAATAAAAGCAGGAATATTTTTAACATTGAAGCCTATGGGATTCGCCTGAATAAACTTGCCAAATTAAACCACCGAATGGCAGGGCATTAGGGGAACCTTTCACTGCTGGTTTGTGTTCTCTGAATAGCCGAAGTAGTGCTTCTTTATGGGGATTTCACTGCCCTCGAACAGGCACCGTATGTGCAGGCAATTCGCTAGGATTTGGCGAATTGCCTGCTCTCTGGATAGCCGAATGGCCAAGAAAGGTAACTGAACGCTGATTTTTCAGCATTCGGTTACTTTTCTCCAGCCATTCGGATCTCTTTGAATAACCCTGTAAGATGGCATATCGAAACATTTCCCGCATGTTATGTTTTATTTACATTTTGGTTGTCTCAACATTTTTTTTCTTCTTAATTTGAAAAAAAATATTAGTTTTAATCTTTTATATATATAATTTCTCCTTTGTTCCCCAAGATTGGTTTGGCCTGATTTGATTGATTTGTAAACCTCCTGCGCAACATTTGCTGTTTAAGTTTTTCTGATTGATTCATATATAACCCTCCTGCTACATGAAATCCAAGCTTCGATCTGGGACCTGATTGTTTGTTACCCCCTCCTACTGATTTTGAAATGTACCCATGGTTTGACGGATATGAAATCCTACACGTTGCCGTTTTGGCCGGCTCTCGTGGTATCTGGTTATTACTGTAGATCGGGATCATTGGTACAGGAAGAGCCCTGTGGGGAATCATCAAAAAGCCACTGTGGGATTGCATTTAATAATGAATTAATAAATGATTATCAAACTCTGAGTTGAAAAATTAGCAACACTATCAGACTATATTAAACCAGAACTTATGTTCTACCAAATGGTGGGTGGGCTGTTTGTTTGGGCTTCCATTGTCCTTTCATTACTCACAAGGATTTTGGATTTCCTCTATGTGTCCTAATCCTCTATACGTTAAAGCAGTGTTTCCCAAACCTGTCCTTGGGGACCCTCAACCGGGCCAGATTTTGCAGATCACCTTGGGGAAATGCAGACTGAATCCTGCAATCACTGAGCAGCAAATTATATCACCTGTGCTGAGCTTCAGATATCCTGCAAACCTGGTGAGGCGGAGGGTCCTGAGGACAGGTTTGGGAAACCCTGCTTTAAAGGGACCCTCTAGCCACCTTGACTGTTTAATTTGCTTTATATGGTGATGGTGGAAAGTGTGCCCAACCCCTGCTGTCCCTTGTGGCTGTACCAGCCTCCAAAGTGGAATGCTGGGCTGTCAATCCACTCACGTTGTCCTGCCTTCCAGGATTCTGAGCGGCATTGCACAAGATGCATAGAGCTGATCCAATTTCTGGCCTCTGGTTAATAATTATGGCCCAACAACACTTGTGCAAGATTACTATATCTGAATACCTTTTAAAAGCACAGCAAATGACCTCATGTAAATGCACACCATGTCCTACGCACCTGCAATATGACTTTTAAGTGAAACCATATGTTTTTATAGCACGGCCCGTGCTTATCTGTGTCTCAGGTGAGCAATAATTCACTTTTACGGCGAGATAACTGCTGATCAAATGATCTGTACTGAACAGGTTTCTTTCACTTTCTTTCTGATCTAGACTTGCCTCCCCATGGCTTCACATTGTCACTAATATCACCATAAAGCTTTACGGAAAGAAGAATCTAATTTGTCTGTTTTATTGGCAGTGAGCAGAACGAAAAAAATGTGTACGTTTATTTTTTTCAGTTATTTTATTCTAAAATCTTTTGCACAGAGACTAAAATATATGTGCTAGTTTTTTTATGAGACCTCCTGAAATGGAACCTCAAAGTGTGAAAGAACTATATGAAGGGGTTCCACTCAATAAACTTTGAGTTGTAGTAGACCAGTGTCATTCCCTCGACACTGGACCAGACATCTCTAGCACATTGACAACCATTGACTATAGCCATCGTCAATTCCCGACGTTACATAGGCTGAAAAAAGACATGCGTCATCGGGTTCAGCCTTTCACACATCACCTACTGCTGTTGATCCAAAAGAAGGCAAGAAACCCAGCCTGAAGCTCTAGCCAATATGCAACACACTAGGAAAAAATTCCTTCTTGACGCCAGAATGGCGTCCGATTTCTCCTTGGATCAAGAAGCTTTTACCCACATATTAAATATTATAACCCTTAATATTCTGTTTCTGCAGGAAGTCATCCAGTCGTTTTTTAAATGTTTGTACAGTCTCTGACCCAACCACCTCAACAGGCAGAGAATTCCACAGCTTTATTGTTCTCACTGTAAAATAACCCTTCCTATGCTTTCGGCTGAATTTTCTTTCTTCCATTCTAAATGGATGACCCCTTGTCCTGTGTATAGTCCTGTTAATGAATAGGTTATCAGACAATGGTTGATAATGGCCCCATATATATTTATATAAGGTTATCAGATTGCCTCTAAGGCGCCGTTTCTCTAAACTAAACAGGTTTAAGCTTGTTAGTCTTTCCTCATAACTTACACCTTCCATTCCCCTTATTAATTTAGTCGCCCGTCTCTGCCCGACCTTCTGCCTGGGAGCTTGATCAGGGAGTCCTGATTGGCCGCTTTTTGAGTTGGGACGGGTCCCCCATACTTGGAGAGTAAAATCAGCCCTTTCGTGATTTCCCCCCCCCCTTCCTTCTCTTACTGGTCACAGTGCCGGAGTGTCCTTTTTAAGTGATTGTATGGGGCGACTCTGAATAGTGGCACTGGACTTCAACTGCCAGGTCGCAGCGTTTGTGCCAGCACAGGGTTTTAATGAATAGACTCTAAAGTATAATATTATCAGTGATGATGGATTTTTATTTACTTTTTTTGTTTATATTTCATTTATTCTTTGTTTTCCTGTGTTTGTGACTCATGGTTTTGTCCTGTGTTTTCAGTCTGATTTTATTTATTTCATATATTGGAAAAATAGGTGTAATGTGAACTGCAGATGCATTAGTAGATTGCACGTGTGTGATTAATCATGTCATCGTTTAACAAGAAGAAATTGGTGCGTGATTAGATCTCCCTGCCCAGTAATTTGGTTAGTCTGGACGATAGTGAGAATATATACGGGAAGCCCAGGACATACTTGAAAACGAGAGAAATCTCAATGTATCCTTCCTGGTAAAATCCTTTTATAAATAAAATAAATAAATAAATAAATTTCTCGAGTATCTGGGGGACAATATCCCTTCAACGCCCTTGGGAGCTGGACTCTGCTAGTCTCATGACGTTAAAGGGGGGGGGGGAAGGATTATTAAAAAAACAACAGAGACCACATATGTGAACAGATCTATAAACACCATAAGTCTACCCAGTACAGTAATTATTTATGATCTCACTTCGATTATTTCCCAGCAGACTGCCACGTGCCAGTCATGCCCGTACATGCTCTGCGTAAAGGAACTAGTGCTAAAATACCCAGAGGCCCAAACAGCTGTCTCCCTGCGTTTTGTGTTTGGGTAAAATTTAAAGGGGCGCTCTAGCTGCATGAGTATTCTATCCTTCTCTCCTGATCCCTGTCATAGACCTTCTTCAAAGTGGAAGTATGGCAGTATGCACGCCCCGTCTGCCAGTATGCCAATGCCAGACGGCTTCTGCAAGACAATTACAGCACATACATGGCGAGTGTTATTTATAGGCCGTAAATGTGGCGAGAGGAAACCATGGTTGGTAACACTTAATTTTAACCCCTCTCGTTTTCGTTACCCCTTTTTTATTGACTGGAGTGTCCCTTTAACACAGTAGTTTTGGTTTTAATATGTCAATCTTCAAGGATTTGGATTAGGCCAACTCCGTGATGGCCAGACCTGGTCCTTAATTAGTAGAGCGCTGTCCTTTAAGGCAGTGTTTCCCAAACCGGTCCTCAGGACCCCCCGACACGCCAGGTTTGTCAGATATGTGAAGCACAGCACAGGTGATCTGATTTTCTGCTCAGTGATTGCAGGATTCAGTCTGCATTTCCCCAAGGTGATCTGCAAAATCTGGCCTGGTTGAGGGTCCCGGGGACAGGTTTGGGAAACACCTGACTTTAAGGAATGTATAAACAGCCAATGACCATTAAAGCATGGTCAGAAAGTTTTACCTACTAGAGGTTGGTGCCAGATGGTTGCCATTACTGGTCCAAATAATTTGCAGATCATCTTCTTGTAGGGTTTTTACGCGTACAGGATATTATACGACTCGTTGCTTTCTTCCCTTGCCAGGCTGTACCACTCAGTCTCCTGAAACGCCTTCATAGTGATTGGAGACCTTTTAGTTTTAAAGTATTTTCGGCTGCTAGGATTGCTCATTGGCCCTACGAGCAGATACCAGATATTGCTTACTTTTCCGAAGAAAATAATTGTTCACTTGGTTAATTAAGCACTTGGCTACCGCCGCAGTGCTGAGAAAGCCAATTCCTGGACGTTAAGCAGTGGCCGCCGCTCCAGTGTCTGCTGAGTCGCTAATCCGGGCCTACAGCTCTTTCATTTTTAGGGGATAGTTTGTGACAGTCCACACAGTATAGCTGCAATAGGTGCTCATTTATCTCTGGAGTCTCAGCAGGTACATCCTTGACATTATCAGGTTATTTTTGTATCCTTTCACTTTTTTTCTAGTGATTGTTAAAATTTAACACCGTGTCTTTGCTGTACGTTTGCTTCACATTAAGGGTTAGTCAAAGAGCGCCGAACTTGCCACCGAATTGCACCAAACAGTGAATTTCACCATACGGTGCACTTTCGTGGCAGTTCGGCTATTCAGAAAGCTGTCAATTCGCCAAATACTGGCAAATTGTCAGCAGTTTGCCGCAAATCGTGCAATTCGTCGATCTTGAGCTGCAGCAAAATTGTCCCATAGAGCAGTAATGGTTAATCTATTCATAGAACGCAGAACTGCACCGAAACGTCAGTGAAATGCCCAGCTTTTCAGTGATTCTGTTCAACAGGTTTAAATGGGCGAATCCCATAGGATTCAATGTAAAAAAAGAAAATATGTCATTTAAAAAAAAAAAAAATTCATCCGTTTTATTCTTTTAATTTTATTTTTTGGAACATTTTAGGCTAGGGTCAGACTAACGCATTTTTCGCGTTGTCCGTGAAAATGTGCGTTCGAATGAATGGACAAATTTTTTCACGGAATACGCGATAGCGGTCATACGATGCGCATTTCCATCTGTGATTTTGTACGGATCCTCAATAAAACACTTTTTGCGTCTGGAGGTTATGTTGGTCGGACTTTAGCAGCGTCTGACGTCTCCTAATCACGCACACAAGCCGCTAGCGGACGCAGCGCACTCTGTACGTCAGTACTAGCGGTATCACGTACTCGAAAAAATGCGTTTGTTTGCCACTTGCGTTGCGCACACCGCACTTTTGTGCGGCCGTTCTTCGTATGTTGCCCGGCATTGGACGTCATTTGCTGCTAGCGCAGCCGTGATTAAGTGCTGCTAAACGCACGTTGATACTGCGTTAGTCTGACCCTAGCCTTAAATGTTTTTTTTGACAAACTTTTTGATCCCCTTTCTTTTTACTTTTTATTCTGTAACAGACCGTTTTATTATTTATTTATTTTTTGCACCTTTTTCATTATTTCCACACATTTTCATGCATTTTTATTGGCTTGAACACCTTTTTAGAAGAATAGCAAAGTTTTTTGGTTTTTCTTTTTCTGCTGTTCAGCTGTCTACGGCTGCTCCACGTTCGGCGCACAAGATAAAAATGCTTTAAAATATTGAGAATATTATCCCACCAAAGTGGACCAGGAAAAGTTTCTATCCAGAATAGATACTTCTCAAACCATTGACAATGACCTATTCTGAGTTGAAAACGTTGCCTTGTCCTCCGTGGTGGAATAAAATGCTCAATATTTTAAAGCATGGGGTTGCGTGTCTACGATCTGGTTATATATTCCATATCTTCTAGTCAGCCTTCACAGTCAGGTTTTACGTAGAGCTCTATACAGTTTCTCATGGAAACTTTCCAACGATGCCTCGATCTTGGTCGACCATTACATCACTAGGAAATATATAGGGTCATAGAGATGATAAACAGCCGAAGTTGTTCATCCATTCTGTTAAGCCGCGTGCCTCTTTGACGTGACATTGACTTTGCTCCCCAATGATTAACCAACCTGGGCTCTCAATCTTTAAGGTATTCCTCTCCTTTCCTACTGGCGGTTTAGGTTGACTTTTTGGTATAACAAAAAGTGGCTGTGAGAAAACGTTGTGTGCACAGGTGAATAAAATAATAATGCCTGGAACGAGATCTAGATTAAGGAGCTGGACCATAAAAATACAAAGATAATCCAAAAAAGAGTAGCAGTGACTTTACAAGAGTTGTGATGCTGACGGTATAATCTTACCTGTTTTTCACGTTTGCTGTTGGCCAAATTATTTGCCTATAAATGTAATGATTTAATCACAGTCTGACTATTACTATCGTTATTTTTTATTATATGCAAGAATATCTTCTGCTTCTAGAACATTTCTCTGCTCTACACTAACATATACATATATCATTCCTTTTAGTCTAAAAAAGCGAAATAATAAGAAATTCAGAATTTATAAAAAAAAAAAAGTTTATTTTTTGATCTAGATAATTTTGTATGTCATATACTAGAACAGCTTTCCGTCTGGATTATTTATCTTGTTCTAAATTACTTTAAGCTGTAATGTGACTGTTGCGTTGTTCACAGCCGTATAAAATGGTGCGCTGTCAGCCCTGCCATGAAATCGTTACCCTATGATCTGTCCATCAAATGCTAATCTCATTGCTTGTGAGGATGTAAATCCTGTTTTATTGCCCCTAGTGATTTCCAGATGATCCCCGTGCTGCGACGGTAAAGCCAAGGTGTGGAAGTCGGGTCATGCACATAGTGGTGTATGATACAGAAGGGGAGAATGTATGTGACGCCAAGTAGAGGAAACGAACGCACAATAAATGTTTCATAACAGGCACGAGCTAAAAATTTCCCACATAAGCGTGTGTTCCTTTTGTTTTTTGTTTGTTTTAAAGTGGAGATTGTAGCCAATGTTTTGAAGAAAACTACTTGTAGTTGTTTTAGAAATTGATGCTGCAGGGACACTGCTCAGGTAATACCAAGCATTTGATACGTTTTCTGGGCTGAACCACATGGATCTCAATCACCAGGTTTATACGCGGTTATGTCAGTGTGTCTGAGAGCGGAACGGAAACCCCATAGTGAGATCGAACTTTATGGCTGAACTAGACGAGAAGGTTTTAAATGTACAACACACGTCGACACTACCTGTCCTTGTTAGTCCACTCTTTCAATGGACAGATTTGTCAATATTTTAGATCATTCAGTGAATTTGGGTTAGTGTTTTTCTGAAAGGTAAGTGCAGTGCGTGTGGGTGTCGATGCACCACTTCTTCGGGGAAGACCTTACACAGAACAGATTTTCCAGTTTGTGGCTTTCTATGTTTTGAAATAAATGCTACAGCGACAGGGAGTTGGCTCGTGGTGGTATTCCTGCTCACATCATGTGTTGGAACAACATGAATAAACATTCGATAGATGGAAAATGTAATTCTTTAGCGTTTAGCTTCTGTGTGGGATCTGGTAAGAAGAAAGTGCAGCAAGTGCGTTCAGAAGTGGATGACCACTGTCATGGATGTACTGTGCTTGTGTGTTTCCTCTTGATTGCGTTTTCACTCCGTGTTCGTTTTCTGTAGTGTGTTTAAGACATTGTCAAAATGGCACTTTATACACTGCGACCGCTCATTGGATTTTGAGTGGTGCAGTGATCGGAGTGTCCTCAACCCTTAACCTCTCTGGAAGGGAGATGGTTCTGGAGTATAGGGGATCCGTCTCGCATTGATATCCGGTTCCTGGATTTTAAGACATTCATGACTTGACTCCCCCCAATGCACTCCGCATTGACAGCCATGGGATTGGCTGAGTGTTTGCTTGAGTGTCCTGCCTCCCCGTAGTCTTGCAAGTGTTGCGTGTTACAGAAAGCCAATAGTTTGTCCCGTCCTGACCATTGCTGATGACACTCTGCTAATAGGAATGGGAGTTTAAAATCAAACCGAAGGGTTAAAATGAGACAGCTGGTCCAGATTTGGGCAGGAGGGGTTAATGTTTAACCCCTTTGTACCCCCTATCCATTTTAACCCTAGGGCAGGTCTGTTAAACTCAGATGTTTTTGAACTACAGTTCCCATGATTCTCTCAACTAGGGGGCCAGAGTTTGTCCACCCCTGTCCTAGAGAATCCCCTTAATGAGAATAAAACCAGGGACATTTTACAAAGCGCTGATGTTCATGGTTGTGGCATCTATGGTGAACTTTTGCAACCCACAAAAGGAAAATCTAACACCGGCAGGTGATGGGGATGCAAATAATGATGAGGCGTGCTGAATGACCGTACCATCATTTTACTTCTGTATACAGCATAAACGGTTTTATTCTTCAACGTCGTTTGCAACACCAGTGAATGCATTTCTGTGATTTCAAAGTGATGGTCACCATAGGCCTTCAGTACAAACTACGGTGAAAACAAATGCTGCACAACTTTGAAAAACCAGTGCAAACTGCGGTGAATGTACCTTAAATTACAATGACCGACACTAGGGTGGAAATAACGGTGAAAAGTGCGAATTGAGTTCCCTAAATGGATAATTCACCATTCTTTCATGAAAGAATAATGGTAATCCTTTAGTGAACTACGGTGATTAGTGAATAATCCCCTTAGTATATTGGTATTCTATCTCCGTCTGTCCCCATAGATTGCGGCGCTACTGGGCATTTAGAAAACTTCTTAATGAAAGGAAAGGCGGTTCTACTGCTCCCTCCTGTCACTCATCTTGTAGCACAGTGTGCAGGTAAAATGATTGGTGGGGCAGTGTCATTTATTTTCCTTTTTCCAGCAGTTCTATAGAATTATCACTTTATTGGTCTCTTTAAACATTCCAGGAGCAAGGCTAAATCGATGCAACCCTGTATTGTAACTCTTTCTGTATCCAGGGTAGACCGTATACAGTTGCAGCTTAATATAGCCAGCGCACGATATTTTGAGCATCTTGGTAAAGGGTTACAACTTACTATATTCAGTGGTTCTATATTTGTGGTGCCGTAATGGACATTTGCAGATTACTATAGCCAGTGGTTCTATGTTTGGAGGAACATTAGTAAACAGACGTCACTTACTATATTCAGTGCTACTATGTTTGTGCTGTCGTAGTGCCGCAACATCCTATTTCCAGAGATTCTATATTTGGGGGCGCCGCATTAAACCATAAGTTTACTGTATCCAGAGGTTCTATATTTGGGGTGCCCTAATGAACGGCATTGTAAGAGGTATGATCTTGTAAATAACTGACCCGTGTGTTTATCAAGCCTTGATATAACATAGATTTCCCTTCTCTTATCATTAAGCAGACAGGTGAACAGCAGGAGTGTTTGCCCCTGGGCTGGTGGTATCGGTGGGCATTATTGTTTGGAATTTTTTGTCAGGAATTTTCTACAAATCCACACCTTGGTAAATTGTAACTTCAGATTTGCGGCTCGTGCTCTTGTATAAATAGAGCAGTTAAAGGGACATGCATGCTTTGCTAGTGTGCTTTTAAAAACGTGCAATGCCTTTTGAATGAGTCCGTAGTGTCATACAGCAGGCATAAAAAGCAAGTAAATGTGATAATTTTTTCAGTTACCTGCTCTTCTTTCTTGGCGTTTCCCACGCCCACCTCAGTAGGCACTTTGAGCTAACCAATCAGTGTGTATACCTAGGTATGATAAAAAATGCACTGAGCATGTGCGACTGAGTTGCTCTTCCTCCCTCCTGCACTGTCAGCTGAGGTAAGGGCGGGGCTGAACTTTCACCCCAGCTACTGCAGAGACTAGGAAGTAAAGAAATCCATGCACACACAGGGAGAAAAAGCGACAACAGAGAGCGGGACAACAAAGAAAAGCAGAGACACAGCAAGAAACGGTAAAGAGAGCAACACTGCAAGGCCGCCAAGAAAAGGTGCGCAAGAAAGTGAGACGGAGGGACTGTGTGAGAGGGAGTTTGAGTGAGACAGTATGTAAACCAAGAAAGAGCGTGTGAGTCTGTGTGTGAGCGAGCCAGCGGGTTAGTGTGTGAGCGAGTCTTGCTTTCACAGTTGCAGAGATGCTAATATTCAGCTCCTCAGTTTCTCCAGTCTAAAGTCCTGAGCACGCACAGGGTTTTACCTGCACAGCTTGTGTTAGTTCATGTGGGTGGTGTATTGGGTGAGGAGGAGGCGGGGGAATATTCAGGAAGTGGGAGCTGAAGAAACACCCTTAGCTGAGGGGCATCACCAGAGAAGATAAAATGATAGTTTTTAAAGCAAGAATTTTTTTTTATTATTTTATTTTTTTTACACATTTTTAAAACTTTTATTTTTTTATTCTAGTTTGTCTATAGGTATAAAAATGCTTAAATGTCAATGCAAGTTTTTTTTTCTTTCTTTCTAGACCTGCATATCCCTTTAAGTCATTCCACTTAACTCGTCGGCTATCGCCAACAATCTGTTCTAATGCAATGATGCCTTTATAACGTTGTCATCAGATTTTACCTTTTTGTTCTGTTCGCTCAGATCGTTTGTGTTTTTGAGAGTTTCATCCCTTCTGGAAGGTTCTGACAGAATCAAGCCATACAGCTGTTAATTGGCTTGTTAGTGTACCCGTGAAAACTGGCTAGGTGATGATTATAAAATGTAGCGATTTCACCACGCAGCTTTGGAATATGTTAAAAAATGAAGATTGTGTGAAATGAAGCAAATATTCAGAATCTGTGATCGGGAGGTTTATAGTCAGTCATGTTAACTTGTGTGACTACTTGGGAGTTAAAGGGTCCTTTGTCTATAGAGAGAAAAGAAAGCACAAGGGATATTCTCTGATCAAGGCATTGTGGAGCACTGGCTTCAAACTGAAAGATTTAAGTCAACTGAGCAGCATTTTGCAATACAGCATATACCATAGCATGTGTTTACTTATCCACCTGTAATGCGCTACCACTTACATAAGTTGTAACTAGATTACTTGTGCATTACAAATAAAACCACATTATAAAACATAACAAGAAAAAAAGTGTGAAACAAAACACAATTAGATGCTTTGGTTTACTGCAATGGCCATTGAAGTGTAAGCTCACCTGCCAATGTCAAGGCACCTCTAGTGAAGGTGGGTCCTAACCAATGAACCACAAGCTGCTGTGTAGCGAACCATTACTGCTCATGCTGCTTTTCAGTCATGAGAAAGGCTGGTGGGCTTTCATTTATACCCTCCCAGAAACCATTCCACCATGGGATCAAAAAAAAAGCTACAGAACATGCTGCAATCAAATATACATAGTACAGGAAGAGCTGGGTCGCGCCTATTCCCCCACAGAGGTGGCTGCAAAAAGGAAAAAATAAAGGAAGTTTTTTTTTTTAATCTCCGGTTTCCATTTTGTGGATTTTCTCATGATGCAACATTTTACCAAAATCTGTGCAAAAGCTTTAGTTTACTACTATAGTTTATCTTCTACAGTATTTAACAGTTAATGAGGTAGGAGAGTGAATGTTTAGATAGGGCAGCAGGGGGTTTATTGTTCTCCAGGCTATCCAAGAGCAGACGTTGGCAGCTCATTGAGATAAGACTGGGAGCTTAAAATACTTCTACCCCTTGGGGATGTCCTTTGAATACAGCCCACACAATAAAATGATGGGCGACTGGCCCATTCACTCTAATCTATAGCCAATGCTATAATAGTGAGGACCAAGTGATTTAAAGATACTGTGTGGGGGCAGTTTGGAATACAAAATATCACACAATGGATGTACCCATTGACACATATAGAGTAAAATATTTTCGGAACTAAACAAACAAGAGAAAAACAAAGCATGTAACATGCAATAAAATAAGAACATTTAATTTTTTGGTGGGAGTAGTGTCCCTTTAATTGATCTCCTAATATTTTGCGATTGAGAATTCACAGGAATTTTCTTTCTGTATGTATTTTTATTATTCTATACACAGGAGGGTATTCTCTGATCAAGGCAGCGGTTCCTTTCTATCGTGAACCTTTTTGATCAATCTATTCAATTATCTCTCCTTCTATTCGATCTCTCCTTTTTGTATTAAGATGGCATTACAACCCCATTTATACTTATTTCTGCTCTTTTATATACTGACTACTTTTACGTTGTCAACTAATACCTTAGGAGCCAGCTATGCATTTTTAATAGCCAGGCAAAGTTTTGTATATAGCTTTACGTACAGTAATCTGACAGTAGCCTGAGGTAAATGCAAGCTAGGGAGCATGACTGCTGTAATATTGCTTACACCTCCCTTACCTGTCTGATTATTAGACATAAATAAGTCCACACTTTTGCTTCTTCCAAAACACAATCGGTTATTCGGAGAGAGGTGAAAACCAGGAGAATGACTGGAGAAGTGAAAATTCTAGGTCAAAATAGTCAAAGCAGAAAAATTCTTCCATTTATCTCACTTTCCAAATCGGCTATTTGGTCTAGTGTTCATTCTCCTGGCAATTCTCCTGGTTTTCACCTCTCTTTGAATAACCCTGAATGTCATTCTAAATTGGTTTTAAGTGTCCCATAATCCCAGCATGCATCTGCAGAATGAGCATCTCTGACCCGGATCTCCAGATGATTCAATGTATAGCAGATGCTCTATGTGTAACTTTTTATCACGTCGACACAGTTCGGCGGTGGTGGTTTGAAAAGGCCATGGTTTAATGGTCAGCGTGGCTACCTGCATGTGAATGATAAAACCAGCTATTTGTATTATGACTCCTGCAAAGAGGATGTCTGGTTTGTATTTGTGAATGTATCGAAAGAATTCTGGAGACCACTGCATCTGCTCCTTGATTTTCTTCTTTGCGCTGAGGGCATACCATGCGTGTTACACATACACCTTACTGAATTGCTGGCTAACATATGGGTTATACACACTAGCATCTGTCCTTCTATATTAAACTGGACCACTGGTACACAATGTGTAGACTTGATCAGAGTTGACCTTGACTTTTGGCAGCCTTGGACAAGGCTTAAATGTGAGGCCCCTCTTATTGTATCAAAATATACTCAAATTAACCCAGCATATTCAATTGATAATGGCACCCTGCGCTCTTTTGGTAGATAGGAATGTGTGACTATGGAATCGGTGACTTTCCACATAAATTCTAAGGGGTTATTCAAAGACTGACTAATTGCAGCGAACGGTGAGTTTCCGAGGAACGGCGCAATTTAGTGGCAATTCAGCTATTCAAAAAGCTGGCGATTCGCCAAATATTGACGCATTTCCAGCGAAATATGGTGCTATTCGGTGATCTTTGGCGGCCGTGAAATCCACCATAGTGAAATAACGTTTAATCCGTTCACAGAACGGCAAACAGCAGAGATAAGTTTGCGAAATGCCCAGATTTGCAGTGGTTTTGTTCGACCGGTTTAAACAGACGAATCACCATCAATGTTTCAACGTATAAAAATGCTGTTTTTTTTTTAAATAATTTTTTTTAATCAACTCTTTATTCTTCATTTGCAGCAAAAAGTCTCTTTTAATAATGAATGTTTTAGAGTTTTTTTATAATACTATCACAGACCTTTTTATTGTTCGGAAGGACCTTGTATATTATTTTTGCTTAAAACTCATTTTAAAAGTAGCACAGTAGCAGCTTCTTTTTGGTTTTTACCTCTGGTGGCTGGTCTGTTTTTTTTTTTTTTTTTTTTCGGAGGCGTTCGGCGCGGTGTCCGGCAGTTTAACGGATCGATTCAGCGTTTTTCCTGCGGAATTCACCGCAGGGTCAGCAAATTGAGGTCTCTGAGCGGGTGCTCTCTGGAAAAACTCTTTAAATGTGGCTTTAGGTGACCGACTAATTGAAGGCGTGCCTCTGACTTAACCGTTTGATTTATTTCAATTTGCTGTGGCAATGAATAATATGCAGTTTATCCCCATCATAGGATTTTTCGAGTAGGGGCATCCTAAAACTCTGCCCCCTTTTAGAAAGCAATGCTTTGCTTGTCCCTCTGGCACAGAACAGGTTAAGGGAGCACAGCATGGACTCACATCTCACCAGACACCATCCTAATGCCTCCCACAGCTTTTACATCTGCTTACAGTCTGCTAAACATCACACACTTTGCATGATAAATAATTCCACAGCAGCAGCATGCAAATGGTCTGCTGAAGGATGCCAGTTTATCACTTCCTGCTTCTACTTTGGGGTCTACCTTTTGTGCACCGGCCTTCTACAGAGCCCGGCAACATGAGAAGTACGCACGCTTTGGCTGCATCCAGCTGTGAAGAGGCCCATATTTCAGATCTGTGTTAAGCCAGCCGAGCAACGTGGATTGAAAACTGCCACATTCATGCATATTTATGCAAGAAAAGTAGGTCACTGCTCTGTGCCCACAGAAGGATAGTCAAAATGATCTCTATTGCTGGTGTCAAACTGTAGCTTTGCTGGATTTTTCTGGGGCCCTTAAATTAACTTCTACTATTCTCTGCACATTCTGGCTGTTAGAGTGTTGTAGGAGTTGCTGCCGGCTGCAGTGGGAGAATCCCGATCAGAGATTTCCAGTCGTTCCTGATCCTTGTTATCTTATACATTTTTGCCTGTCTGTTTTTACGGAATGTCAGTATTCCTTGTTCTCGGGTGAAGAAAATGCTCTATAAATCCTTATCACACAGCTTGACCAATTTGATATCAAGTCATAGAGGAAATATGGAGCCGGCTGAAGCGAGGCAGCATTTTCTACATAAATTGGTGCGGAATAAGCCAAACCTTTCGTGGTCACAGGTACAAATTTAGGAGCCTTTGGTAACTGGCCCATGGATTTGTCAATGTCTGACATAGAAATAGACAAACTTTAGGCTTGAATATTGATTTGAAGCTAAACCTCATCCCTTTATGGTACCTTAAAAACCTACATCATTGCTACATGAAATGAAGTCTCTGGCAGCTCAGCGTTTCCTTGTTGCTTGGTGCATGGTTCTTGCTAATAGTCTTAAAATATCTGAAAATATTTGCACTAATCGGCATATTCAGGGATTATCCACAGGAAATTGCCTCGCATAAAACACAACATCTTATAATACACACTACTTCTGTTCACTCCCCCTCCTTCCTGCTCAGGTGGCTGAATTGGCCCTTTGGATCTTGTGAATTATCAGGTGCGTGGAGTATCCCTTTTTAATTTTGATATTCGGAGACAGAAACTTAAGTTTTTATCTGCCGACATATTCTTTCGACCCATCTAGTCTGCCCAATTATGTGGATATTTCCCAGTTTACATATCAAAATGTCTTTCATATCTCCTCTGGGCCAGATGGATAAAAGCACTGCACTCGGGCCTGTACAGCATAGCGGCTCGAGCACTGTTCTTATTTTTTACCCATCCAATACCCTCGGACGCTGCTCCGATTACTGTACATTAGCATCTCCAATTCTCTGTATGTTAGACACTAATGTGTCCCTGTCAGATGGAAAACGAGCTATTCCAGCTTTCTCATTCATCATCTGCTTCCGATATTTCTCAGACCCTGGTGTTGTGCGATTGTGCTGAAGCGCATTCGTATAACACAGAACTAAACCCACCCAAAAGTCCCATACTCGTCTCAGATCCCTTGGGTGAGCGAGCGACGCGATCTACCGCTTCCTCGGTGTGGGCAGGGAAACCCTGTGAATGAATAGTTCTTCGGGTATCCCTCCACCGCCCGACAGGGTCACATTCTCGCAAGCTCTTTTCCATCTCCATGTATTCCTAATGACTCCTGGAGCAGATGACACCAGCGGTGCTTAGCGGATCGGTGCTATTATGACTCGAGCTGTTGGCAAAGCGGCTCAGTGCTGCGTCCGTACAGCAAGCCTCCCCGTCACTGCGCTAGAACACTCGTTGACAGGGCTGCAAATTGCGATTCCCCCATAGGATGCATAGGTGGCCAGAGGGGCGTCAGAGTGGAAGGAACCGCCACTCACACGGACGTTCCTTCCGCTATTCAAAGCGCTCGTCTGACCCCAGCCCTTGGATTACTTGCTTTGCCACCTGAGTTCTTGAATAGGGATGGTGAGATTTATTTTCCAAATCCCCGGGGGGGACAAGGGACAAAAAAAGATTTTTAGTCACTTTTCTCCAGGCAATACAGAGAACCTAAAAATTATCATTTATTTTTATTTAAATGTTTTTTTTTTTCTTTTTACGGATTTCAGTCTCCACACCATGGACTCCAGACATGTGCATGGAGAATTTGAAGCACCTGTGCTTTATCTCATGACCACAAGCATGCGTGTCTAGATAAGACTTGTCTTCAGATCAAGTCTGAAAGTTATCATTTTAGCTTGATTTATAGAAATAGAGGAAAAATAAAAAAAGCTTTTCAAGTGCACCCAACCGCACTGCTGCCAGTTTAACATGGATTTTTGTTGTCCTAGGTTTCTTCATAAAGACCAAGCACAAACTCTTCTAAGAAGCTGACAATGCGTTAGGACTGGGAAGAGCACGTGGTCTCTGTGGATTATATATCTAATATTCTGGATTTGAAAGGGAAAGAACAAAGTGACAATGGGCAGGAAGAAAATCCAGATAACGAGGATAATGGACGAAAGAAACAGACAGGTAATGAATCCTCATTGAAGACACATCCAACACCTGGGTCTCTTAATCTACACCAGTTATTGGGAAAAAAATTTTTTGTCAAGCTAGCAAAGCATCATCTGTGCATTGGGAAAATTGTATTTAGATGTTAAACCTATTTAGGACAGAATAGATTTAACTAAAATTGCATGGTTTTTCGGTTCCAGTACCATGTGTATTTGGAACAGGTCTTTCAAGTTGTCTGATTTCCAACAACATTTATTAGAGTTTAGACTCATGGGAGTTTTAATGATTTGTAGAATTATACCCCTGCTTACTTAAAATATATTGGACCTTTAAAAGAAGGGACATTATGAATAATGTGCCCTCTACAAGCTGCTGGCCAAGAATACACCCCTGTGTTATGGTACTTGTAATGCTGTCGTTTTTGTCAAACAAGGAAAAGTTTGTTGACCTGTATTAAAGGGACACTGTGGTTGCAGTGACCACTCAATGTTATTTGAGTGGGCACAGTGCTTTGAGTGCCTTCACCCTTCCAGGGGATGTCTCCGAGGGTGGATTCAGCCATCTGAGAGCAGGAGTTTAGTGCTGTCCAAAACCTGTGTGCTGATGTCGGGCTCAAGGGTTTAGGTACCTTTCGGAACCAACTCAAAATAGAGAGCCATTTGGATTGGTTGCTTCCGCACTCATGTGACATATTGCAGCATACAGGAATGGGTAGGATGTGATGTCTGGACCAGTGTTGAACGGGGGATCCTGTCACTGTAAAGGAGGTAAGTGTAAAACATAACGCACGCGTGCCGCCAGCCTTAGTTAACAGGAAGGAACGTCCGTGAGAGTGGGCGTTCCTTCCACTCTGTGCGCTCAGCACCTATGGAGGATCACGCTTTGTATCCCGGTCAGCGTGCGTTTAGCTTTTTGACGGGGAGGGCTTTTTCACGTCCGGTGGTTGGCCCTCCCTGTCAAAACAGCACAGACGCAGGGAAGTGCAGGCGCACACAAGCACCAAATGCGCTCGTGTGCCGCCAGCCTTAGGGATTGTTTAAAGGAAGCATGGAGGAGGGGATCAGCAGGGGGTACTTTTAACCCCTCTGTTTCCCCCTTCCATTTTTAACCCAGGTGTATTTCTTTCAGTATTAAAGTAGCTTGTGTATAGCGAATCAAAAATGACTGTTATGTCTTCAGTATAAAGCAGGTAAAGGGGCTCCCTGTTCTGATCTCCCTTCATCCTTTTTTGGCAGCGACCATTAGCTGAAGTCCCTACTCACCAATGGCTTCTCAAAGAAGCTGTAATGATGGCTCTCCGTGTTTTTACAGCAGCCATGATCCTGTATAGCCGCATCTAGTTCCATACAAGAAAAATTACATGGGAGAAGCAAGATGATCTGCTAATAGAGGCTACAATGTGCAGTAGCCTCTAGTAACAGAGTAGTTCATTCATTATTTTGCCTTTTTAACTGAAAGTGCTAGAGTCAATTTAATGACCTACACCTTGCATGTTGTGATCACACCACTGCTTGTGTTCCCACAGGTCACATTTACCAAGAGAAAATTCGGGTTGATGAAAAAGGCCTACGAACTGAGCGTTCTCTGCGACTGTGAAATTGCACTGATTATTTTTAATGGCTCTAACAAACTGTTCCAGTATGCGAGCACAGACATGGACAAAGTCCTTCTCAAATACACAGAATATAATGAACCCCACGAAAGCAGAACCAACTCCGACATTGTCGAGGTAATCATGGTGCCCGTGATGTGGTTTAGGGACTTGGGCTCTTTCGTTTAATGTTACGTTGGTGCTTGCCTGGGCAAAAACATATTTTTTTTTACTTGGTTGTCATGTATACGCCCAATGTGTGTACAGTATAGAAAGTATAAATCTATGTATAGGGGGTGTGTGTGTACACAACTGATCTCTGTATTATACTCGTCAGTGTAGGAACTGACAAATCTATGATGTGAAAGTGTTTGTTTTATTTTTACAGTCCCTCATACTAAATTGAATGAAAATATGTAAGGTCGAAAGGAATAAAATGTATTTGAATAAATATATATATATAAACAAGTCTGTGTGCTAGGTACTCCCCAAGTATAAGGCCGGGGTCATATGAGTGCCCGTACTGATGTACCTCGCGGCGTCCGTGGCAGCGCTGGGACGCTTCGAGGCTGACCACCAGCTGTAGCATGCGTGCGAATTGTGCATGCTACAGCGGACGTGCTGTGGACATTCTGAAAGCCTCCCCGTTGAAGCGCTAAAACGTGTGCTCGACAGGGCTGCAAAGCGTGATCCATAGGAGGATCAAGTCTTGCAGTGCTGAGCGCACGAACTGCGCTTAGCGAGGTGGCCAGATGGGCGTCAGAGTGGAAGGAACGTACACTCTCATGGACGTTCCTTCCTCTCTGCAAAACGCTTGTCTGACCCCGACCCTATGCAAAAGTCCTCAAAATGCCATATCCAAGATCCCAAAAGTTAGGACGCACTCCCGGGCCTTCAAATAAAAAGTTATTTCAACAAATTTAAAAATACGGGTGATGTTTTGACCAGCTAGGGTCTATGCATATGCCCACTTGCCCACTTCAAACTTGCCATAATGCTAGATCCACAGAAAGGTGTTTGAAGGTTAAACCCCCCCCCCCCCAACATAGGCTCTTAATGAAATGCTTGAATGTGGATGTAAATATTAAATGTAGTCAATGAATTGAAGACAGACCGTTCCTATACAGCTGTATTTTTGTGATAGTAAAGGCACGGACCTATAACAGACACAGATTGACACAATGAGCGCTTCATGTCTGCTTGGGCAGAGACTTCCTCCTGCGGCTGCCTCCGAATTCCAGCCTCAGGGAAGTGTTTTAACAGATGTTCAGAAGCTTCTGCAGAAGTGCCTTGGCTTACGTTAATTTTAATGAAAATAATAAAAAAATAAAGCAGGTAATTTTGTTAGCCAAATAAAACATAATCTGTGCGCTCTGGTATCTGGCAGCACTTGTATAATCCCGGAATCCAGATCAATATTATTGAAGCCGTTAAGGCAAATTATAAAGCGTCAGTGTTTCAGGCGGCCTAATTCTTTTTGCACATGTGTTTCATAAATAGGAAGGCAGTATGTTTGGCAGCTTTATATGACAATTGAATACTTTAGTTAATGAGTTTTGGCATGAGAGTCCTGTGCCAGGAGAAATGAGATCAGCGGCGCTCAGTGCAATGTCTTGAAGACAAATTGCTGTGTGTTCTTTGGCCCCGGATCCGGCTGAAGACTGCCTGTCTCTGAGAGATTTTCTTGGAAGAAAGTCATCCTGTTGAATACGTTGTCATGGTTTGTTGGACATGATTATTAAAACTACTAGTAAATAATTAGCGGCTATTTAGTGCAAAGTCAATTTTTGTTCTTAAAAGGGCCTTGAAAATTATACACGAAAACCCACTCCAGAAGAAGAAAAAAAAGGGGAAACCGTAACAAAACAAAGAACCCTGTTACGAAATGTTAGAAAAGATATTCTCAAGTGTGTGTATATATGCACACATGTAATCACGCGCGCACTCACACATTGTATACCACTTTCTCCATTGCACCGGTTTCTTTTTGTCCGTCGCTGTCTCCCTTTGTATATATCTCTCTTCTCTCCGTCTTCATTTTTCTATCTATCTTTCTCTACCAATTTCTCTTGTTTCATTTGTCTTTCTCACTCTTGTCTCCTTCTGTGTGTCTCTCTTTCTCTATACTTACAGGGGTTATTCATTTTCTTTGTGACTGCCTCTCTGTCCTAGAACTGTCTCATTCTGTGTCTGCCTCTCTGCCTTTATCACTGTCTCATTCTCTCTGTGATTGCCTCTGCCCTATAACGGTCTCATTCTCTGTCTGCCTCTCTGCCTTTATGATGGTCTCATTCTCTCTGTGATTGCCTCTCTGCCCTATAACTGTCTCATTCTCTCTGTGACTGCCTCTCTGCCTTATAACTGTCTCATTTTCTCTGCCTCTCTGCCTTTATCACTCTCATTCTGTGTGACTGCCTCTCTGCCCTATAACTGTCTCATTCTCTGTGACTGCCTTTATCACTGTCTCATTCTCTGTGTGACTGTCTCATTCTCTCTCTGACTGCCTCTCTGCCTCTGCAGTAGACATCGCTTATTTAGATTTCAGTAAGGCTTTTGATACTGTTCCGCATAGAAGGCTTATCAATAAATTGCAATCTTTGAGCTTGGATTCCAATATTGTTGAATGGATTAGGCAGTGGCTGAGTGACAGGCAACAGAGGGTTGTGGTAAATGGAGTTTATTCGGCGCAAGGTCTTGTTACCAGTGGGGTACCTCAGGGGTCAGTACTTGGACCCATTCTCTTTAATATTTTTATTAGTGATATTGCAGAAGGTATTAATGGAAAAGTATGTCTTTTTGCTGATGACACAAAGATTTGCAACAGGGTTGATGTTCCTGGAGGAATCGGCCTAATGACAAATGATTTAGGTAAACTAAAAAAATGGTCGGAGTTGTGGCAATTGAGTTTTAATGTGGATAAGTGCAAGATAATGCACCTGGGACGTAAAAACCCAAGGGCTGAATATAGAATATTTGATACAGTCCTAACCTCAACATCTGAGGAAAGGGATTTAGGGGTTATTATTTCAGAGGATCTAAGGGTAAGTAGTCAATGTAATAGAGCAGCAGGAAATGCTAGCAGAATGCTTGGTTGTGTAGGGAGAGGTATTAGCAGTAGGAAAAGGGAAGTGCTCATGTCACTGTACAGAGCACTGGTGAGACCTCACTTGGAGTACTGTGTGCAGTACTGGAGACCGTATCTCCAGAAGGATATAGACATCTTAGAGAGAGTTCAGAGAAGGGCTACTAAAATGGTGTACGGCTTGAAGGAGAAAAGTTACCAGGAAAGGCTTAATGATCTTAACATGTACAGCTTGGAAAAAAGACGAGACAGAGGAGATATGATAGAAACATTTGAATACGTAAAGGGAATCCACAAGGTAGAGGAAGGGAGTATATTTAAACGGAAACAAAGTAGCAAAACAAGAGGACATAGTCTTAGATTAGAGGGGCAAAGGTTTAAAAGTAACATCAGGAAGCATTATTTTACTGAGAGGGTGGTGGATACATGGAACAGCCTTCCAGTTGAAGTGGTTGAGGCCAAAACAGTAATTGAATTTAAGCAAGCATGGGATAGGCATAAGGCTATCCTAAACAAAAGATAAATCCAGGTAAAGTATCCATGTAATTGGGCAGACTAGATGGGCCGAAAGGTTATCTGCGGACATTTTTCTATGTTTCTATAACTGTCTAATCTTCTCTGCCTTTATCACTCTCATTCTGTGTGACTACCTCTCTGCCCTATAACTGTCTCATTCTCTGACTGCCTCTGCCCTATAACGGTCTTTCTCTGTGACTGCCTTTCTGCCTTTATCACTGTCTCATTCTCAGTTACAAGGCAGAGAGGCAGTCACAGAGAATGAGACAGTTATAGGGCAGAGAGGCAGTCACAGTCTCATTCTGTGTGACTGCCTCTCTGCCCTATAACTGTCTCATTCTCTGCGACTTTCTCATCTCTATAGATTTCCTTATGTGACTGGGAAAAGATAATCCAGCTCTTGAATACGCTGGCCTGGTTTGCCAGATGTGTTTATTAAAACTGCTAGTAAATAGCGCCTGTGTAGCGATCCAGATACCTCTTTACAATATAATGTAGCATATACAGTCAGGTCCAGAAATATGTCGACATCGACACAATTCTAACATCTTTTGGCTCTATACATCACCACAATGGAGTTGGAATGAAACAAACACAATGTGCTTTAACTGCAGACTGTCAGCTTTAATTTGAGGGTATGTACATCCAACTCAAGTGAACGGTGTAGGACTTACAGCAGTTTGCAGATGTGCCTCTCACTTGTTAAGGGACCAAAGGTAATGGGACAATTGGCTTCTCAGCTGTTCCATGGCCAGGTGTGTGATATTCACTCATTACTCCAATTACAATGTGCAGATCAAGTGTACTATTTGCATTTGGAATCTGTTGCTGTCAACTCTCAAGATGAGATCCAAAGAGCTGTCATTATCAGTGAAGCAAGCCATCATTAGGCTGAAGAAACAAAACCAACCCATCAGAGAGATAGCAAGAGCATTAGGCGTGGCCAAAACAACTTTCTGGAACATTCTCAAAAAGAAGGAACACACCGGTGAGCTCAGCAACACCAAAAGACCCGGGAGACCACGGAAAACAACCGTGGTGGATGACCGAAGAATTCTTTCCCTGGTAAAGAAAACACCCTTCACAACAGTTGGCCAGATCAAGAACACTCTCCAGGAGGTAGGTGTATGTGTGCCAGAGTGAATACAGAGGGTTCACCACAAGATGTAAACCATTGGTGAGCCTCAAAAACAGGAAGACCAGATTAGAGTTTGCCAAACAACACCTAACAAAGCCTTCACAGTTCTGGAACAAGATCCTATGGACAGATGAGACCAAGATCAACTTGTACCCGAGTGATGGGAAGAGAAGAGTATGGAGAAGGAAAGGAACTGCTCATGATCCTAACAGTGAAGCATGGTGTTGGTAGTGTCATGGCGTGTGCATGTATGGCTGCCAATGGAACTGGTTCTCTTGTATTTATTGATGATGTGACTGCTGACAAAAGCAGCAGGATGAATTCTGAAGTGTTTCGGGGAATATTATCTGCTCACATTCAGCCAAATGCTGCAGAACTCATTGGACGGCGCTTCACAGTGCAGATGGACAATGACCCAAAGCATACTGCAAAAGCAACCAATGAGTTTTTGAAGGGACAGAAGTGGAATGTTATGCAATGGCCAAGTCAATCACCTGACCTGAATCCCATTGAGCATGCATTTCACTTGCTGAAGACAAAACTGAAGGGGAAATGCCCCAAGAACAAGCAGGAACTGAAGACAGTTGCAGTAGAAGCCTGGCAGAGCATCACCAGGGATGAAACCCAGCGTCTGGTGATGTCTATGCGTTCCAGACTTCAGGCTGTGATTGACTGCAAAGGATTTGCAACCAAGTATTAAGAAGGGAAAGTTTGATTTGATTATTATTCTGTCCCATTACCTTTTGGTCCCTTAACAAGTGGGAGGCACATCTGCAAACTGCTGTAAGTCCTACACCGTTCACCTGAGATAGAAACATAGAAACATAGAAAAATGTCAGCAGATAAGAACCTTTCGGCCCATCTAGTCTGCCCAATTACATGGATACTTTACCTGGATTTACCTGGATGTACATACCCTCAAATTAAAGCTGACAGTCTGCAGTTAAAGCACATTGTGTTTGTTTCATTCCAACTCCATTGTGGTGGTGTATAGAGCCAAAGATGTTAGAATTGTGTCGATGTCCCAATATTTCTGGACCTGACTGTAGAATTTCTTTACACAATCTGAACAGTAGTTGACCACATGCCTTTTATTATTGATAGAGGGGATAGACAGATTATTCTCTTTGCAGATTATCGGTGGCCGATATGAAGGAAATTACCGATAATCAGTATTGGCCTCTTGTTTGCCAATATTTGGCCAAGTTGGCCCACAGCAGCCGCAACACAAGGAGTCCTGCAGTTCAGTGCTTATCTGGCACTGATTTGAGATTTCTCCCACAGCCAACTGATATCTTGGATGTCTATCCTCCCCTGGAGGACCTCCTCTGCCCACTGACAGTATTGCGCATGAGCGTGATGACAACTTAAATGGAGCTTCACTTCCATCTGGCAGGGAATTCCCTATACAGAGATGCAGTAGTCTTTTGGATCCCTGTATTTCTGGTACTGCATATTCTAAAGCAAGTGTTGGCAACTGTGCCCCCCCCCCCCGATGTTTTGGAACTACATTACCTATGAGGCTCTAAGAACCTAATGAATCGCTAAACTTTATGGGAGATGTAGTTCCAAAACATCTGGAGGACCATGGTTGCTCTTTCCTTACCTACAGAGTCATATGAGGGATCATTGCAAAGGCCAGAGTCTGGACATGACCGTGTTGTCCGTGTAAAAATAGAAGGTTGAATAAATTAAATGGACATTGTGTAATGCTTAAAAATGTCGTCAAGTCATTCAGTTAATGGCATAATGTTAGATTTGTGTTGTTTTTTTTCACCGCTTTAAATGTACCAAATATCTGCGCCAGAAAAGCTGACGATAATCTGAACGGCCCTGAAAAAGTTCTGTCTATCCCTAGTTAATAGCTTCTTTTAAGGTTTACATTTTGTAAGTGTATCAGCTGGCCTGGGAACAGGATACTGCCTGCCAGTCTGCATCCAGAGAGTCATCAAACCAAGAACAGGATTTAGCAATAGCGCTATAGCACAGACAGTGATTTGTAACCATTGTGCTGTGATACACTGTGGTGTTGTGAGTGGTCCTTAGGTGTTGCGGGATTTTGCTGTGTAATAACAGAATGAAGTGTGTAACAGGACAGGGGTAAAACGTAATGCAGAATTGGCATAAAGATGTATTCTATAGAATTTTAAGTAGAAGCGTTACAACTTCATACGGTTTATTTCTTTAATATTCTTTAGTTTCTTTAGTACCACAATATCACTTTAGTATACATGACCGGAAAACATCTAAGGAGAGAAAAAAAGAGGGAGTTTCCTCTAGTAGAAGGGTGTTGGGGGCAGACACCAGAATCGAGTTCCTACATCAGTGGTCCCCAACCGCGGTCTTAAAGTCCGTCCCCCCCCAACAGGTAAGGTTTTCCAGATATCTGAAGCACAGCACCGGTGATGTGATTTTGCTGCTCAGTGATTGCAGGATTCAGTCTGCATTTCCCCAAGGTGATCCTTAAAACCTGGCCTGTTGGGGGTACTGAAGGACCGCAGTTGGGAACCACTGCCCTACATATTGCATGCATAATCGAGGTTTACATTCTCTGAAAATCAGTCCCAAGTATCCTCGATTCTGTGGTTAGACGGCTCCTTCAACAGGCCATCAGTTACTCCATCAAACACACCATCATGTCCCCTTTAAGACCTCTGTTCTAGAGGGTAAGGATGTTTAACTGCCACCGAATACTTGTGTTTTAAATGATAAAATATATCTTTTAAAAATCTGCTGGTGTGCCTTGACGATGCGGTGGCTTCTCCTCCGTGTGCCACATTGAAAGGGCTGCCAGTCTTTGCTCTAGCGTTTCTATTGATCCTCCTTTCTGTCTGTAGAGATGTCACTTCTCCAGTATGTAAGATCGTGCTGCAACTATTTCTTTTGTGCCTTTTATGAGATCTCAAAGACCTAGCATCCTCCTGTACGTAATTGAGGCAGAATAATGATGTCCCATATTCCTGCTCCAGAGATCTCACAATGTCTCCGACATGTCCTTGTGGTTTAAAGGGTGCTGCTCTGCAATAAATAATACAGAGAAATCCAATAGTACAAACTCCATCCAAAATCTGATTTATAAATGATATTTTATTATCCTGGTTTCTCAGGATCCCTCAGTTTATACACTCACAGGAACACGTCGCTCACCTTGAAACTCGTGCTGGTTGACCTTGTGGGAGCTGCATTTCTTCCATTATGCTCTCACTCCTTAGAAATAATAAAATCTGATGTGCAATTTTTCACATGGCTTTTACGAAGGTCATCAAAGGAAACGGGGAAGGTATTCAGTGGATATCGACTGAAATTAATTGAAACCCATTTTATACGTGGTCCTATTACCCCTTTATAAAGCACCGACTTATTCTTCATTGCTTCACAGTGGTTTAATACAGTTAAAGACTGGTACAGTACACCTGAAAAGAAAGAAAGAAGCATCATGTCACATCCTAACGTACATCAGGGTTGGAGGGTCCTATTCCCATGGCAATTTAGAATCTGGATAAGATTATCCGGTCTATGCAATATATTTCATTAGTATTATATACTAAAAAATTATTTTATTTACACAAAAATTTTAATATTGCCAAAGAAATTGCACACAGACCTATTCTTGCTTAATGGCATTCCGAAGCAAATACTCACCGGCCACTTTATTAGGTACGCCTGTTCAATTGCTTGTTAACACAAATCGCTAATTGGCAAACACACTGCATCGACTCAATGCGTTTGGGCAACACTACTTGAAGTTAAAACCGAGCATCAGAATGGGGAAGAAAGGGGATTTAAGTGACTTTGAACGTGGCATGGTTGTAGGTGCCAGACGGACTGGTTTATTACAAAAACTTCTGATCTTCTGGGATTTTCACGCACAGCCATCTCTAGGGTTTTACAGAGAATGGTCCAAAAAACAGAAACTATCCAGTGACCGGCAGTTGTGTGGATGAAAAATGCCTTGTTGAGGCCAGAGGAGAATGATCAGACTAGGTTGATATGATTAAAAAGTCGACAGTAACTCCAACAACCTCTCATTACAACCAAGGTATGCAGAATACCATCTCTGAATGCACAGCACGTCAAACCTTGAAGCAGATGGGCTACAGCAGCAGCAGACCACACCGGGTGCCACTCCTGTCGGCTTAGAACAGGAAACTGAGGCTACAATTCACACAGGATCACCAAAATTGGATGATAGAAGATTGGAAAACTGTTGCCTGGTTTGAGTCTCGATTTCAGCTGCGACATTCAGATGGTAGGGTCAAATGTTTGCATAAACATGAGAGCATGGAACCATCCTTGTCTTGTATCAACAGTTCAGGCAGGTAGTGGTGTAATGGTGTGGGGGATATATTCCTGGCACACGTTAAGACCCTTGGTACCAAGTGAGCATCGTTTAAATGCCACGGCATACCTGAGTATCATTGCTGACCATGCCCATCCCTTTAAGACCACGGTGTGCCCATCTTCTGATGGCGACTTCCAGCAGGATAATGCACCATGTCACAAAGCTCAAATCCTCTCAAAACTGGTTCCTTGAACATGACAATGAGTTCACTGTACTCCAATGGCCTCCACAGTCACCAGATCTCAATCAAATTGAGCACCTTTGGGATGTGATGGAACGGGAGATTCACATCATGGACAAATCTGCAGCAACTGCTTGACGTTATGTCAATATGCAGCAAAGTCTGTGAAGAAAGTTCCAACACCTTGTTTAATCTATGCCATGAAGAAATGAGGCAGTTTTGAAAGCAAAAGGGGGTTCAATGCGGTACTAGCAAGGTGTCCCTAATAAAGTGGCTGGTGAGTGTAAAAATCCAAAACAAAAACAGATCAGAGGTATTTAAAAATGTTTATTGGCAGATGATATAAAAGGTTAATGTTTTCCCTCCGGGAGGAGAAAGAAAGCTAATTTATCGCCAAATTTTTTTTTTTATCCGATTCCACAATCTTGATGTAGCATTGAATATTCTGTACTAGGTGATCACTCTATTAATAATTAAGGAGTGATGGAGGGCAGCTCGTACTCCGGTCATGCTGGCGCTATCACAGAGCGAGCCTGGTGTATGGGTGTACCGGAACAATGCTGTATTCATTCCTGAAAGAACCACAATCTTAATAGTAAGGTCAACCCAGCCTAGATCAATTATTTTAGCACATGTTGTATTAATGCCACTCATTGGATCATACCGTCAGAGTTTGCTGGGGCTTTGCCAAGCACATTGAAGTGACCTATTTAGTCTCCATGAACCCTACTTCACCCTTATGTTTTGTCTGGGTGTTACTCATCTGTAACACATCTTTTTATCAATGTTTTTCTAAATTATAGCTCATTGTTTCATTTCCCTAGTAACGTATCGGACAGAAGGGTTCCTAGATTTGGTAGTTACAATATATTGCGATTGTGTACTGAATGTAGGTTTGATGCTACAGTGACACTGCTAGTGTGTGTGTGTGTGTGTACTGTGTGTGTGTACTGTGTGACACATAGGGAGTTCCAGAGGGGCTCTCCCTGCAGACCGGTTGATCCATCTACTTTATTGGGTTTATGGCTAATCTCTGTAATCTGAAGGAGCATTTTGAGGGCAAGGACAAGTCAGCAGGTCTAAACATTATCTAAGCTTGTGCCTGGAAGTAATCTGCCTGCTCTACAATGTGCTGCAATGTTTATTACATTCTGCCTCACTTCTAGCACAAAAACAACACCCTGCAATGTCTATTACGGTCTGTAATATCATCTTTGGGGGGGCTTATTTAATTTTTTATCGCCTATGGTCCAATCTAATAACCCTGTTGTAGAAACACCGTTCGGACACATCAGTGTATTCCTTTCTATTCATTAAGCAATGGTTTGGTTGAAAAGGCCTTCTTGAACCTTGAAGGGACACTATAACACAAAAAAAATGCATTTCTACTAAGTAAGTTGTCCTTTAATTTAGATCTAAACCCACCAGTGCAGCTGTAATAATAATTACATACTAAATTTGTCAATTACATTTTTGCTCACTGCATTTCTTTCAAGTGCACTTGCAGAAGCCCCTCCCCTTCTAATGACTTTCTGGTTTGCGCATTGCTCGCTAGCCAATCAGATTCATCCCGTAGACCTGCATTAAGTCACAAATGTTACCCTGATGAGCTGTCGCTACACTGGACGCTTTGTGAAACATGTGGAAATTGGTCACAAAATTAGAGAAGACAGCACAGTGTGTTGAGCTCATTGCAGGGCGCACCGTGTGCTTTTAATGAAGGCGTTACTGAGCTGTGTGTGGGAGTACAGGGAAGCTTCCCATACACACAGTCACATCACTGAAACCATGGAAAATGTCAGTTCAGTAAATAGGATGAATTTGGGTGTTATCCCTCTAAGGCCTGTGTCAGATGAACGCAGTGATCACGTCCGTGTCGCCGCACAGTTTAACGTCCGTCGTAGCATAGAATCATGAGCAATAGAGACCCACACATGAAGTACGTGCGCACTGATCTGCGCACGCACTACGCATGTGGCAAACGGATGCAAGTTAGGAAAGTATGTAAAACCGCTACCAAGGACGCGCAGAGTGCGCCACGTCCGCGTAGCGTTCTGTGTGAGTGAAATGTCAGACGCAGCGCATTTGCGACGTCCAGCACTTTGACGCACAAAATGGCTTTTCATATCCTTTTCAAATTCTTATCATTTTTCATATTTTCCATCGTTCCCTTTTTTGTTCTACATCCGTCAAAAAAAAAAACAGACCGCTTGTTGTCTTCTACCGTATCTTCCGTCAGTACATCTGTCCGTTACGCACGCAGCGCGCGCTCAGACTGTGTTCGTCTGACGCTAGCCTAAAAGGCCGTGTTCTTACACCATAGCCCCACGGTATCCGGCTCCAGTGCTTCTGATGCTACTGCCTTGTAAATATACATCTTTTTTTATTTTTAATAGGACCGCAAATGTCACTGTTTTTGTGTAGTGAATATTGTGTTTTTCACTTAAAATTATAATTTAAATGATGCCTGAAAAAGAAAACCTGATGTTGTGCAAAATAGATTGTGCGAGGCAACAAGGCTACACACACAAACTAGTGCTTACTTTCCTTTGTACCTACTTTGTGCTCATGATACAACGCTCGACTCTCTCATCCAAAGTATTAATTTGGACTAATAAATGAAGACCCATCCATGCCCGCTAGTCTCCTGGTTACAGATAGACGAGGGGGCACTTACCCTCAGTAAATAGCCTTTTGACGTCAGTCATGTTTTTCTGCCAGAGCTTCAAGTGGATGTTTTCTCCTCCACAACTTTTCTACTTGGGTTATTTTGAGTAAATATCAGTCACGAATAGTCGTGGAAGCTAATGAGCAACAAAAAGCTCCAATCTCTTCAAAAGCTTCGATTTAAAGTGTGTGTCGGTGTGTGTGTCGGTGTGTGTGTGTGTGTGTGTGTGTGTGTCATGAAGAAGAAAACTTACTCATGTGCCAATTGTGTTTGGGAGCAGACTTTTTAATGAGTGTATTTTTTTATTTCATTAAATTGACCTGCAAACACTTTTTGAAATCTTTCATTTCGAATGCAGGGTGAAAAGTAATCCGCGCTTGAAAATAAGGGGTAAAAAGGAAAATAAATAGGAAATTGTCACTGTGGTAAACAAACCCCATGACCAAAATTACTTAATTTATTTGTAGATTTTGAATTCAAGGGTTTATTCAGAACGTCGTGGTGTTTGCTGTTTCGATCTATGGTGCTTCACAAGAATAAAATTCAAACACTGGCAGAAGATTCACTGAAATTTTCTTATTTCCAATTGTGATGGGATTTTGTGTGTGTTTGCTACGGCTGGACCCACATGGACGTACAGGAGCGCCGTGAGAAAGGACGTTCTTTCGGCACAGACACCATTGTGGCCACCTCATTGTTCCCGCAGCGTTACAGAGCATGAGCCTCCTATGGCGTTTTACACTTTGTAGACCTGTCTGACGTTCAACAGGGAGGTTAAAACCCACACCCGTTGTAACATGCGTTAAAAGTATTGACGTTGCACCATGTGGTCCTCCTGATCCATTGAAACACTACGACGGACTCTTGGAGGGGGGGGGGGTCACAATGGATGCACTTAGTTTGTCCATGTGGCCCCAGCCTACATCTGCAAACACCGGCACTCTGAATAACCCCCCTTAGTGTAGATAAAATACCGTTGTGTTAATTGATTGCAGATAAATTGTCCATTCACACGATCTTATAGAGTGCAATAAATCTGAAATGTATGATTAAGGCCTTCATGGCCACAATGAGATAGATCGATCGATCACCGCTCTACGTGTGAATCCTTCTTTTAGTTGATTTGGAGTACATTTGTGGCATCCCCGTTGCTAGCAGAGCACCAGTAGAGTGTGGGTCATTGGTTTCCCGCGGGCGATAGTGGCTTTCTCTCAGGAGCGCACTGTCTGTAACACAAAGCACAGACCGTTTCTGTTCTGATTACTATTAATCTGGTCTTGCTGTGAAGGAAAATAACGTATTTCTTAGAGCAGGGTTAAAAATGGCCGGCTATGGAAAACCCCCGGCAAAACGTTTTTAAGACTCTCCAGTTCAGCCACAACGGAATCTGTCAGTCCTGACCAAAGTAGAGTTTAGTTTTCCATCGATCGGGATCAAAGTTAGGGTTAGGCTTCCTATTTTTGCTTGTTTATGGTTCGATTTAGATTTAGGGTTCTCTATACAGTTATTGCCCTAGAAATTCACAAAACCAGAGTGCATCGCCCCATGGTAATATAATAAAAAGTATACCTGAATTGGCCAAAGGAACATATGGAATAATGTTCATACTGAATGGACAATGGAGCATAAATAATATTATTTGTGTTTAAAAAAAACACTGCATAGCGTAATACTGTAAATTTAAAATTCTAGATTTGTATAATTCTATATATTGCCCAAGAATGACTTTGACAATAAACAAATTCTATTCTAAAAGAGTGTGGGTTTTTCTATATCCTGTAGAAAAAAAAACACGTTAAAGAAGTGTTTAAAAGGAAAAAAGGCTCCAATTTAGCTGCGGCCAAATCTGTATGCGCTGGGCCGTAATGGATTGTCATTTTCAATGGGTAAGATTAGGTTACTATTTGTGCTTGTTCTAGGGTTAGGGTTAGATTTAAATCTGCTCCATTTTTTTAACTTCACTTTTGGGCAACAGATTCTGCCCGTTCTTTTGCCTCAGCAGCACCCTTATGAAAAATGCATGTTCAGACTGAGTGTTTAGTTTTGCATATGTGTATGTATATGTATGCTAGCTCACTCGCCACTTCAAGGCACCTCTTTACAGAGTGAGTACCTAACCAATGTAACCAAAAAGCCGCTTTACTGAGCAGCTCCAAGCCCCTCCTGCTGCTTTTCAGCTAAGGAGAGGCAGAGAAATGGGCTGTTACTCCTGGTTGTTGCAGCCGCTCTGAGTATGGGCGCAACGCCATTTTTTCTGTATGTATATTATGCTTGTAACTCCAGTTCGTCGTTTTCCTGCTGTTCCTCTTTCCATGTTTTTGTTTTTGATCCCAAATGGGAAGTGTTTGGTGCGTGTATAAATAAAACCCACCATTTCTCTGCCTCTCCTTAGCTGAAAAGCAGCAGGAGGTAGAGCGGCTTTTTGGTTACATTGGTTAGGTACTCTATAAAGAGGTGCCTTGAAGTGGCAAGTGAGCTTACGTTGCAATGGCCATTGAAACAAACAAAAACCTCAGTGTTTTGTTGCACATGGAACCAGTGGTGTATTTAGGTTTTGTGCTGTCCTAGGTCTGACTAAACTCGTGCGCCCCTTAATTTAAATTTGACGCACTCCTTCCTGTCAAGGGCACACCTCTTCCTGGTTAATCCCCACCCTTCCTCTTTAAGCTCCACCTTTTCCTCTCTTTATATTAAAAGTGGATACCAAGTGCCTACTTGTATATTTTGTATACCATTTCAAATGTATCTATTGAGATAAAGAAAATTATGAAATGTTTAAATTCAAGCATTTTTACAAAGAACAGCCACGCATGTCAAGTAAACTGGATCACAGCCGCTCTAATTGGTTGAACAATAAAATCCACAGAAACGTGCACTGCATATGAGCGTATCACAGAGCTGCACAGCAATAAAACCCACAGAAATGGGCACTGTGTATGAGCAGATCAGAACTGCACAGCAATAAAACTCACAGTAATGTGCAGTGTGTATGAGCGTATCCCAGAACTGCACAGCAATAAAACTCACAGTAATGTGCAGTGTGTATGAGCGTATCCCAGAACTGCACAGCAATAAAACTCACAGTAATATGCAGTGTGTATCACAGAATCCACAGCAATAAAACTCCCAGCAATGCAATGTGCGGTGTGTAGGAGTGCATCAGAATCCACTGCAATAAAACTCCCAACAAACCGAGTGTATATGAGCACACAGCAATTATGCTGTGGAGCCATCTTGTCAGCAGTGGGGTGCCACTGCCAGAGGGTGCACTGTAGCTTTCCCTTCCCGGTGGGTGTTCAGTCCAGAATAGAGTCTGTGTTAACGAAAGGGCGGGCAGCTGTGCACGTGCGTTTCACGTGGTTCAGCCAGTCATATGGTACTGAGATACAGAGAAATGGCAGTGAAATGCCCTGATGTTCGGTGGTTTCAATCAGCAGGTTTATTCAGGCGAACCCCATAGGTTTCAATGTTAAAAATATTCCCGTTTTTATGCAATATCTAATAAATCATTTATTATTTTAATCTGCAGTAAAAAGTCTTTATTGTTCTTTTTTTAGTACCTTTTAGTCATTTTTCAGATTTTTTTGGGCAAAATTTCCCCCCTTTTTTTTAATTAGCAGTTTTTCTTTTTTCTGTAACAGAACTTTTTATTATCAATCATAGGATCTTCTATGTAAATTCCAGACATTTTCGTTCAGTAGTTCTTTTGAAAACAGCAGGCCACGGGTTTGCGGTGGCAGCATTCAGCGGCCGACTCCATGCACTTTGGGGACCCTGCGGTGAATGGTGAATTCACTGCAGGGTGGGGAAATTTTATTCTCCTAAGTGCAGGGAAGTACAGAACACCAGAAAGTTGGCGTCATTTCGGTGCTCTATGAGTAACCGATTTAGTGGTGAGTTTTTTTGCTGCCCCCTGGAAAGTGAAAGCCTAGGCCTTGTCTACCCAGGACATACTTGAAAATTAGTGAAATCTCAATGTATCCTTCCTGGTAAAATAATTTGCAAAAGTAAAAAAAAAATAATAATAATAATAATTTTTAGGGGTGGGGCCACCCAGTGCGGGCCGCCGCCCCCTGGAAAGTGCCGCCCTAGGCCTGGGCCTAGTCAGCCTAGGCCAAAATACACCACTGCATGGAACACATAGAAACGAGCGCAGATGACACTTTTTTTCCCTTTATATTAAATGCAAGAGTGGAATAAGGCCCTCCATATATTCTGAGATGTGTTTTGGTTGCAGGTTCTATGAAATCTTTTCTTGCTTTCGATCCTTTGCTTATGCAAACACACTGGTAAATGAAATCTGAATCTGCAGTGGTGTGCTGTTAATGCAAATCATCAGCGTGCTGCGTGCATAGATGAAATCCTTCCCTTCGCGCTGTATATCTGTATGTTTTGCCTTTGCCATCAAACTACGGTTGTTGTATATGGATGCAGGGACTTTAAGATATCTTTGAAGGTTTTAATAACTGATGTGAGAAAGAAGCAACCTTCCAGTGAGACCAAAAAATGAGCTCACGGTCAGTGCCAGATGACCACATGCATAAAAGTATAATTTAAAAATTTAAAAAACATTCTTTATTAATTTTTTTTTTAGCTATTAAAATGTCTTTAAAAACACAATTGTTCATATGCTTCGTTCATTCCTCAGAATTGCCCCGGATTGGGTATACTGGTACTAATTGAAATACAGGGTATTCCGTGGGTTTGGAAAAGAAAACACTCCATTGGCTGATCTACAACAACATTGTGATTGGTCCACATTCCTCATGACACATGATTGGACACAGTATATGTAGGAGACTAGCAATTGGTGGGAATTACAAGTCGCACCATGATTGGTGACCTATGGAGGTAACTCCTAATTGAATCGGTACAGCACAAAAGCTTAAAAGCCAGAGGGGACACAAATACAATTCTCTCCTGATGAAGCTGTAGTATCCCTACAGTGAAACCCGCGTTGAGCGCATTTTATCAACCACCTTCATTTGTGCTATATTCTTAGATAATGGTTACCCTTAGGGTTGTACTCAATTACTATTGAATTGTGCAATGGCACTTCTAAGCTTTATGACCTAATTGTATTAAGACTGGAGTGGTGGTCTGTGCTTTTGGAAAAGACTGAGCTCCTTGATGTTGGTGGTCACTTGTTACCGGTATTGTACAAGGGCACTATGAGGCTCAGGCAATAAATGTATTCAAGCCAGAGTGGTGGTCCGTGTTTCCAGACGCAGTGTATCTTGAATATATGGTCCCACTATAAGGAGACCAGGTGATACTCGGTAAACCTATAGCATATGGACACACACGAGAATACGAACAGCCACCACCGAGCCACTTATTTTTGGTAATCGGACTCGTTTCTTTGAGTGATAATCCATTGTGGGGCAATTTTGGGAATATGGTCAACAATCTGAAAGAAGCGAGATTTTCTTTTCCAAACCCACGGAATACCCTGTATTTCCATTAGTACCAGTATACCCAATCCGGGGCAATTCTGAGATGTACAAGGTGTTTACAATTGTGTTTTTAAACACATTTTTATCGTTGTTAAGATTCAATAAAGAATGTTTTTTAAATTTTGAAATTATACTTGTATGCACAAGGTCATCTGGCACTGACAGCTCATTTTTTGGGCTCACTGGAAGGTTGCTTCTTTATCATATCACTAATTATATGGGTTTATCGCCCTAATTGACGATACACAGATCCCTAATTCTGGAGAGGTCCTGTGCAGGGGATTTCCCGTTGTGCAAGTAACTTCTCTCATTTTCTCGAGCAAAGGTTTTAATAACACCTGACTTTGGGGGGAAAAACTATTGAGATTTAGTTACAAAATATTATCATTGTCGGAGTTGTTATCCTGTGTAGACCAACTAGACCTGGGCCTAGGGCATCCGATAGGGAGGGCAGCAGTGTTGTCCTAATGTCCTTCCTTTTTAGCAGAGCCACCAAGCTCACAGCACCGAGTCTCCAGGGGGTCAGCAACCTTGAGCCTCCAGATGTTTTGGCACTATATCTGCTATGATGCTCAGCTACTCCGCAGAGCCTCATGAAATTCTAGTTCCAGAATATCTGGGGGCCAAGGGTTTTTTTTATATGGATGTCCCATATAGTTCTTGATTTCATGTTTATGCACATGGTCTGGTTTATTTGATACAGGAGTGTGGGGCAACAGAATTTAGAGTACCCAGGGCAGCCCCAAGCTTTTATATGCCTCTGATGATCATGCATGGCATAAGCCTGCCACATCGTCTATGTACCCCATCATAGTAGGTCCGATCCTTCCTGACATAATGAACGTCCAAAACGGGGTTTGTTGACTTTGCAGCAGATAAATAAACTTTAAAACTCTATTAAGGTGGAGTGCTCTGTATTCAGTAGGATTTTATATACGTGTTATTTTATAAGAATTTTATTCTCTTGGTTTGTGGCGCACTCTGCTTCAGTTTATTAGCTTCGATCTATAGTAGATATTCCGTGTATATGGAAGGGTCTGTGCTTGCTCTTTATTTGCTGGCAGATTTCACTCTAGTCGGCAATGTCAGGACTGCCAGCTGGTTTTGTGATTCAGTTCGCCTACGCCTGTGGGCTCCATGTTGGGATTCAAAACCAGGGAAACTAAGTTTATATTCAAGATTTTCTGTTTGCGCTTTTGCCATGCGCTGGCTAGATCCTGGCATAGTGTTGTTTTTGCTTTTTCTACAGTGCAGATAGCTTGTTTTCACTGCTCCTACCAAGCACAGGGACAAATACACAATTAAATGCAAGATACTAAAGAGCCATAACTTGCTCATTAACATGATCGAGAATGCTCAATCTTTAAAAGCTCCTGCAGGAACCCAAGATTGAGTAAGCTAAAAGTGACCGTTTTCTGAAACAACACAAAGGCATCTTGCTTTGTTACGAATTAAATGTGTTTGCATATGGTCTCCAGAACATCTTGCCAAAGTTGGAGCATGCTGGACATTGCAGCCGGTGGACTGTAGCTCACAGAACTGCCCGGTGTCTGTAACAGACAGTCTTTTTGCCTGTGTCTCCCATACACATGCTGTAGTAACAAAATTTAACCAGTAGAGGGAGCTCTCTGCATGTCAAATGAGCTCACTGTACTGTACAGTAAAAAGTGCTGTACGCATTGCATGCATTTTTACAATGTGGGCAAAGGAAAGGGATTTTCCGTAAAACCACACAGTCTTGCCAGTGGAAAAAAATCGCTTGGTAGTGAAGGATATACAGCGTGAAAGAAAAGGAAGTGTAACATAGCTGCAATCCCATGGGGCCCTCTGATTACACATGCCATATCCAGGACTAGACTGTCTGCCTTTAGACAGGTCCTACCTGGGCTCTCTGCATCTTTCATTTAATATTAATAGTCTGTCAATAATATTGTATGTCTGTATCTGCTGCACATCACTTAAAAATGCTCCTAAATCATAGTAATAGGCCCAACCAAGGCAGCACTTGCTGCTTATATGTTCCCACTGGCGCCTGCTGTTTATACATTGTATTTTCAAAATTTCTTCAGCTTTCTGCATTGTCGTAATGAAGCGGACATCCTTTATAGTCTCGGTAGTCCTATTTCTGATTGCGGCAATATTCCTGTGGTAAGTGGGAGGGCCCCTGGCATTGACTGCCCTGATGGGTGTAGCTTTCCCGCAGTCCCCCTATCTTGGCGATGATATTCTATCATTTGATTTTTGGCCTGGAAGCCGAGCGATAAAGGTTAAAATTGCCAGATATTGGAAGGGATCCAGCGTTGGCAGTGACCAACTCTTCAAGACAGTCGTGAGCAGCACAAGCTTTTAGCCTATGGATCATCCTGTAATTGTTCCATCCATGATTGATGAGCAGTTGAGGATATAATGTAGCCCTCGCTCTCTTCATAGCCTTTGCCCACTTTATGTAAAAAGCCTCACCAAAGTGTTTTCATAATCTATTAGCAGCAGCGATTTTCTTTTTATTTTTTTTATTCGTGTAAATGTGCTTTTTCGATAAAATAAGCTGGGCAAAATCTTCCCGTGTTGGATCCGTTGCGTTTGTTTTAATGCTCAGCATGCGCGATGTATAATATTTAATGATTTGGAAACTAGGTCTTTTCATCCTCTGAGCCATTCCCATGACAACCTCAGATGCTGTCCATCTGTTTTCAGGGAAATGTTTCTAGTGTTGTGATTGGTATCGATGGAAGAAAGTGACTTACGGGTAGTGCGTATGTCTGCCTGACACTGGGGTGCCACATCTCTCTCTGGGGAGACTCGGCGAGATTCACATTCAAGACTCCAGTGCTAACCACATGTCACCCTCGCGCCCATGTATGTGTTTTGCAGATCAGATAACACGTTCTTTGCAGGCCATGGATTATTATAACTTGATCTGCTTCTCTCCGTCCCCACAGCTGGTTTTACTGGGTGTATTTTACGTTACGGCTTTGTTTTTATCTTCTAATTCCGCTGTCCTCAGGAATATCCAGTAGTTTAGGCCTCAGATATAGGATTTCTAAGTAAAGTTGAGTGTGTTCCCTAGGCTAGTTTAAAGAGGCACTCTGTACACTCTGACAACTTTAGCTTTTCAAAATGGTCAAGCTGTGTGGAGTGTCACTTGACAGAAAATGATTTGTCATCATGTGATGTCATCCGGTCTCAGGACGTTGACAACTTCAAGCTCTATGAAAGAAAGCAGCCAGTGGATTGGTTCTGCGCCGGCTCGATGGAGCTTACGCACAGAAGTACGCTAGTTCTAAGCGATGCGCAATTTGCGCATTGTGCGCAACATAAATTGTGTATGTCCCTAAATTGCAGAAAAAAGCTGCAGGGACTTCCACTTTGAAGCCCTGTGCTGAAGTGAAGGAGCAGCATGTTCTGAGGGAGAGATTTAAAAATAAAAAGTATTTTCACGTAAAATTTGAAACCCCTACCTAATTAAGGGGGCAAAATGGGGGGGGGTTCATTAGTGCCCCTTTAATTGTTTAATCCGTGCCCAGCCGTGATGCTTTAAAAGTAGAAAATGGCCTGTATCTGAACGGAAAGGAGAAGATCTGAATTTCTGATGCATCTTATTATTATTCTTTATTTATATAGCACCAGCATATTCCGCAGCGCTGAACAATGGGCACAATATAGACAGGGTAACAATACATTGAACAAAATTCCAGTACAGGAGGAAACTAGGGCCCTATTCCCGTGGGAACTTACAATCGAGAAGGGAGGAGAGGACTGCAGGGTGAGTGATGGACTGGTTGGGGCAGTGAGGTGTGTTAGTGAGTCGGGGTGGTAGGCTTGCCTGAATAGGAATGTCTTAAGGGAGCGTTTGACTTTCCCATAGCTCCCCTTCCTTCAGACAACATGAGGGAGAGCTTTATAGAGGTGGGGGCTGCGCATGAGAAATCCTGCAGTCTATCATGAGAAGAGGTGATGCGGGGAGAAGCTAGGCGCAGGTCACTGTTTGACTTTAGGGAGCCGGCTGGGGTGTATTTGGTGATTAGTGAGGACAGGTAGTGGGGAGTTTAGTTAGTGAGCGATTTCTAGGTCAGGGTAAGGATTTTGAATTTAATCCTGCAGTGGATGGGGAGCCAGTGAAGGGACTCGCAGAGACCGAGCGGCAGGTGAGGTGGATGAGCCTGGCAGAGAAATTTAGGATGGACTTCATGTGGGGATCATGGGAGGCCAGATAGATTATTACAATAGTCAAATCGGGAGATTACAGATAAAGTCGCTGACTGTGTAATCTTTCTTGGTGGCCTACAGGTAATCTCTGGTACACATGGCAGTTGGATGTAGGATGATTCTATATGGTTGGTGATATAATTCATCAATGTTTCATTGAGTGTTAAACCTTCGCTGACAGGTTCATGGTAATAAAATGTGGTGTTTTGCACAGCGAGAGAATAGCTTGAATTAGTGACGGGTGCTAGAATTGTCCTTTAAGGTACAGACCCTGTGGTGTTATACCATCAAGACTGAGGAATGTTTCTTCAGGCCTTAAAATCAATTTTTAGTTTATATTTTTGGGGAAAATCTGTTTCCTGAAATATTTTTTTTTTTTTACACTTATTCTGGATTTCTCCAACAAGCAACAGCCATGAACATCCTCTGGTTAAGTGTTTTATGTCTGATACAGTCCATAATCCCTAGCGGCCGTGACCTTTCCGTGAAGTCTCTTTAGCAAGAGGGACGCATCATGTTATCTGTTTTGCAGAGAGCCTGTGAGAAAGTGCAGGCTGCGTCCTATCCCACAGAGCCCGCTGTCCTTGCGAACAGATTAGAGCATTCCTCCAGGCTTCTATCTACAAGGGCCTGCACTCTCATGGATTGTGATACTACAGGGGCCCTGAAGGTACACTTTAAAAGAAAAAAAAAAGTACAAAGAACCTTTTTTTTTATTATTTAAATGTTTGTTAAATTTCTTTGTTAGATCAGCCAAATGTTCAGTAGACGCCTGGGATACTTGTAAATGGTCATGGTCCCAATGGCAATCAGTTTTACTGAAATACAGTTATCTAGGGCAGGGATTTCCAATCGTTTCATCTCTCGGCACACTGATAAGGGGTCACGATAGTCCTAGCGCACCGGCACTTTTATATTTTTAAGAATAGATTTTATTACAAAAAAAGGAATATTGTGAAAAAAAATTCTGTTCAAGTCAATAATAAGTCTCCCCTTTGTGCGGTTGCTACATTACACACATTGTGTCACTGTCCTGATACTAGCACACCTCAAGCTGCCATTGCACTGCAAATCCCTCAGCACACCTATAGACTTTTCATGGCATGACAGAATTTACCCTTATGACTCCATGCAAAGCAAAACAGAGGTTTTAGTTTACTGTAATGCTTTTTTCCCCCTTACGTTTTATACAGTAAACTAAAACCTCTGTTTTGTTTCGCATTGAGTCCTAGGGGTGAGCACAAATGACAACCCTTTTTTTTCTTGTGTTTTATACATGAAGTGTGCTGGATGCTCCTGGTTTACACAGCCGCCCTGCTAGGGAATACTACTACTAATACTACAAAAAGCGTGAAACTGCTTTTTGTGCAAACAATCACTAGTCTAGGTGCGTTGTAAGACCTGACCTGCAATCATGAGCTCCCCATGTGAAACGAGATAAATGAAGCACAAAGCTGAATAGTGTTCATTACTTAAAGTCTTGCCCCCACTCCCACTATGATGTCACTGCCCCCTTCTTTCACATGGCTCTAGCTCCCGTCATCTTTTCCTCATCTTGTCCTGTTCCTTTTAACCCCTGTGCATGATGCGTCCACCCACAGTACCCATATTATTTTCACTTGAGGCCCAGGACCTAGTTTCTTGCCTGGAGTTCAGTTGGAGATGGTTTACCAGGCATTCACATTTCATTTTGCAGTGATGTGATATACCACATCAGGAAGCTTTGTACTTGATTTGTACTCTCTAAAGCAGTGGTCCACAACCCTGGTCCTCAGGGCACCCTAACAGGTCAGATTTTCCAGATATCTGAAGCACAGCACAGGTGATATGATTTGCTGCTCAGTGATTGCAGGATTCAGTCTGTATTTTCCCAAGGTGATCCTTAAAACCTGGCCTGTTAGAGGGCCCTGAGGACCAGGGTTGGGGACCACTGCTCTAAAGCACAGTCTTGTGTGGCCAACAAAGGAGTCTCAGGCCCTGGAGCCTTCAGGGATCTGATGTGAGATGTAACAGATCATGTGTATTAGCTCCTTACCTCCAGTCAGGACAGTTCAGTTTTCAGTTCTAAAAATGTTTAGTGATTAACCTAGATTCTTGTGAAATTACTTTTAAAACTTTTTTTAATTCGTAATATACCTATAAATTGCTATTTACCATTTACTTATGAATAAATAAAATGAAGTACCTCTATTATCAAAGGATTTTGAAGATATAATAGCAGTTCCCCCGCTCTCCTCTCTGTATAAAAGGGGAAAAAAAACCTCTGATTCTTGTAATTTGTAGGTCTCTTCCGTCTACCTTCATTTGCCATTGTTTCCACGGAGCCCATAAAAGGCCGCATTATAATGGTCGTCATGCTGATACAACGTGTAATAGCTGCTTGTCACGGCTGCATGAAGATGTATGCTCTTCATCCGAGCTTAGAACTTGAGCTGGGTACACGATAGCCTTACTGACCCGTCAGGATGATCACAATGTGCCTGGCATGATCAGCGCTTCAGTACATCAGGGGTTAATGACAATAACAGGCAGATAAAGTGACCGCGGATGACTGGCTGCGATGGAAGGCTTCGCAGGGCAGCAACATCCGACCTTCAAAGGCTGAATCGACCGCTCCATGTATGGCCGTGTCAGTGCCTTTACCAACCCGATTGGACGGGCCAAGTCTCATATCGGTGCCTGGCGCTGGAGACGGCGACACCTGTTTCTTCATGTGCTGATGCCGTGAGCTTTGGGAGACGCAGAACGCCTGCCAAGTAATGCGAGATGGATTTACGGGACATCTTAGTTAATGATGCCCTATGGCCTGTGACAAACAAACCAATCAATGTATCAGTTTCAAAACACTTATCGCCACAGCTTCGCAGGGGATCTGCGTTGTGATGCTAGCCCCCACTATCTTATCCCCAGGACGGTGATAGGATCGCACGCTTGACTAACTAGGCCATAGGTTTTTCACTTGCTCGATAAGCAAACCTATGTAATAATTAATTTGGCACTCAGTCTGCACTCTCTGGATGGCTGAGCACTGTGGGTTTTGTAGTTCAGCTGTCAGTGTTGCACCTGTTTCTGAAGCCTGCTCCTCTCCGTTAACTCTGGCACCGGTTTCAACTTCACACTGTGTTCAGGTATTACTGAGCAGATCTGTGTCCAGCCGAATAAACACCTGAACACACACAAAAGAGAGCCTGTATGTTACATTTCCTGTGTATCTGGAGGATGGAGAGTCAAGTGCAACCAAACGAGGATACTCCTAAACTTACTAAAACGTATAGAAAGTGTGTGTGTGTACCTATTTATTTCTATACTCTTAGGAATATGCAATGACATGTAAGAAGTAAATAGCCATTTAAATATAAAGTACAAAATATATTTCTTTAGAATTTTTGTTTTCTACGCATGCTTAACGTTGGGTCGATTGGGTTATTGTAAAGCGTTGCAGAAGCTGTTGGTGCTATATAAATGCTAACACTCTCAGAAAACAAATATCAGTCATATTAATGTAAATTCTTTGGGTGTCTGCTTTTTTTGCTTGTTGCCTTTATGTGTAAATATATAGGGCTCGATTACATTCTTCGCGCAAACGTTAACGCCGGCGCAAAAACGCATTATCGCGAGGGGCAAAACCCTTTGCGCTGAACACCGTATTACAATGTCCGTGCAAAAAATGCTCGTTAACGTCTACCGTGCGTGAACCTGGGCGAACCCTGCGCGAACGTACTGTTCTGCGCGCGTCCTATACTTAACATTGTGAGCGCAAATGCGTTTGTGCGCTGGTACGTGGATGGTATTAGAATCTATGCGCAAAATTTAATGCACAGCGTTTGCGCGCATAATTTTAACGTCTTTGAAAAGCTGGTGGTAACGGCAAATCTGAACGTTCTGGCGGAACCCAAATATACCAGCCCGAAAAAAAAAATACAGCAACGTATTGTTACACATTCTACACATACCCAAACAATAAAATGGAGAAGTTGTGCATGTTTTTATTATTGATGCAGCATATATGCGCAGATTGACTTTGGCAGCGCAAAAACATAATGGGAGACCATTGTGGTTCTTAATTCTGATTGGCTGAATCGTGTGAAAAAACAGTCAGCACACTGATTTCTGTGCGCAACATTGTTTTTGCGTGTCAGTTTTACGCTCGTTCTTTTTTGACGGATGAAAAAAAAATGCACGAGGATTGGAATACCAGCCTTGTTTTACGCGCGTTAACGCTGCGTGCAAAAATTCACGCGTTCTGCGTGCGTTTTTGCGTGAAGAATGTAATCGAGCCCATAATTTTTCCTCTTTGATCCTCTACATTGACCATGATGAAGGGTCCGTATTGAACCACGTGCCGCCATGCGACATTTAGCAGTATGTTTGATGGATCAAGGATTAAAAGTTACATACGTTTTAGATTTAATGTCACGTCATCGGGAGACGTTATTTTATGTTTAAAAAAAAATAAAAATCAAGAGGGACTTCTTCTAGCAAGTGGTTTTTAGATCTAGGAATATCTTACTATAAGATATATTTCATAAACCTTTAAATTCTGCATGGAACAGCCTCCCAGTTCACCAACATGTTTTAGCGCCGCGACTTTTGACAGGGTGGGAATAAGTGAGACATATTTTGATCGTTCGTCCTTCTAAATTATCATGGAACCAGAGTCTGTCCGAGGCGACGTGTGGTCTGGGTGAGGCTGCAGCTAGGATATTATCTGGCCTGAGACTCTGCGGATGAGTCAAAGCAGGCGGAGAGGAAACTGACTGACTTACAATGGAAATTCCCCTTTCCTTGCCGACAGTGTGCACTACAAAAAAAAGCAAAGGAAACGATTGTGGCACAAGTTAAACAAATAAATAGAAAAGGGTTTGTTGCCAACACAGAAGTAGATCTTTGTCCACCTAAATGTTTAGATCTTTTCATCCCAGACATCCTTACCGTGGTCTTGTCAGCTGTGCTTTAAAATGTATGTTACACATTCAGGGTTATTCAGAGAGCGGTGAAAAGCAGGAGAATGACTGAAGAATGGAAAATTCTTGGTCAAAATGGCCAAACCAGAAAAATTCTCCCATTTATCTCACTTTCCAAATCGGCTATTTTGACCTAGAATTTTCTATTCTCCAGTCATTCTCCTGCTATTCACCTCTCTCTGAATAACCCTGAATGTGTAACATACATTTTAAAGCATATTGTATTTATAATACATGCAGAAAATGTATAAATTGGATTTTTGCATTACGCTTTGGATGTAAGGCTTTGCGATGAGCTGGAGCGGGCACGAGAGCAGTTTCTGTCTTTTCGAAATCTAGATCTATTGAACAACATAATCTTTTTGTAAATTTTGGACTAGAATACTTGACTGATTGACAGATCCGATGGATCAGTGCTTTGTGTACACATTTTTCTTTTTCTCTGGGGATGTGTGTATATGTAAATGCATCGTTGTGTGTGTACGTATACAAGCGGCGTTCTCCGCGGTCTTAAAACAAAAAGATAACTTTATTCAGACCATATTTAAAAACGTTTCACCTCCCATACGGAGCTTCATCAGGAAGGTTCCGTATGTCCCGATGAAAGCTGCGTGTGTGAGCTCAAACATTGATTTTTGTTTTTATCTGATTACAGACCTTAGACCTGCTTCTAATACACACACAGTCAGGGTTATATTCAAAGGGATCCGAAAAGGTTACCACACGTTCGGTGACTTTTCGTTCCCCGCACCTTGGGATTCGGCGATTCCTAGTTTGCCGACCCTGCGGCGTATTCAGCAAGCACCGCAGGGCCCCCGTAGTGCAGGGAACACTCGCCGAACACCCTGGAAAAATCCAAGCAGCCGCCGGAAAAAGCCGACTAGCAGACGAACAGGGTGAAGAAAATAAAAAAGTTTGAAATTTGAAACACTGCGAAAAAACTACTGAATGAAAATGTCTGAAATTTACATATAAGATCCAATGAATGATAATAAAAAGGGCAGTTACAGAAAAAAGAGAAAAAACATATATTTTAAAAAGAGACAAAAATCCCCAAAAATGCCTAAAAGATTCTAAAAATAAACTGTTTATTAGATATCGAATTAAAACGGGAATATTTTTAACATTAAAGCCTATGGGATTCGCCTGAAAAAACCTGTCGAATGAAACCACCAAACAGCAGGACATTTCGGCAGCTTTTCCCTGCTGTTTTGTGTTCTCGGAATAGACGAAGCATTGCTTCTCTATGGGGGATTTCACTGCCCTCGAACAGGCAACATACGTGCAGGCAATTCGCCAACATTTGGCAAACTGCCTGCTCTCAGAATAGCCGAATGGCCAGGAAAGGTAACAGGGGCCAGATTGGCTCTCTTTGAATAACCCGGAGAGTGCGAGGTGGTGTGGCGCAGTCCCTCGCTCCACACAAATCGGAAGGACCCATTCTCTGCACATAAAATAGGAAAATAGCACTCATAAGTCCTGTTTGTTCAACGTGGAAAAAGTATCATCACAAATCTGAACTTGGGCTTTTTTCCAGAGCGGGGTCTGGAATGTGAATATGTGTATACAGTGCGGAGTGAGTAAACCTTTTCTGCAATGAACAGAACTGGGACTGGAAGATTACCATCCTGACCAGTTAGTGTAGTTTGCATGTGAATTTTCCAATTGTGTTTCAGACTCTGAGAAAGAAAGGCTTAGATGGTTGTGAGAGTCCAGATGGTGACAGATACTTTGAGGAAGACACATTCAGCAAACTAAATGAAGATAGTGGTTTTATTTTCAAGCGAGATGCTGTAAGTATGTTTATTCACTTTGCTCTCCTTCCTTGTATGTGTTGATGGTCTTTATTAACTTTCGTTGCCTAGGCCCTGAACAAGAAGGAACACAGAGGGTGCGACAGCCCGGACCCAGACGGCTCCTATGTCCTCACCCCCCACACAGAAGAAAAGTACAAGAAAATAAACGAGGAGTTTGACAATATGATGCGCAATCATAAAATCGCTGTGAGTGTCTTTTCCATGTGAATCGGATAAACACATTTGCTTTGTGCGTCACTCATTATGTGCTGGTTCATAGAGATGTCGAGTAAGCTGCACAGCATTGAACGCAATGAACTACAGCTCCTTATTGCCCACCTGCAACTATGCATCTTCCTCCATGGCGACGCAATAAATGCACCTGCAGCTGATGACGGCTTGATTGGTCCTAGACCATATGATGCTCCAGTGCAGTGTTTCCCAACCTTGGTCTTCAGATCCCCTTAACAGGCCAGGTTTGCCAGATATGTGAAGCACAGCACAGGTGATACGATTTGCTGCTCAATGATTGCAGGATTCAGTCTGCATTTCCTCAAGGTGATCCTTAATATGACCTGCTAGGGGTACCTGAGGACAGGGTTGGGAACCACTGCTCTAGAGCAGGGATGCCAACCGATGAAATACAATTCCCAGAAATCTTTGAATTCACTAGATGACCAGGGAATGATGGGATTTGTCGTTCAGGAGCATCTGGGGGTGGCGGAGTTTGACATGTCTGCTTTAATGTCTGTCCTCTGATTTTCTCGTAGTGGGAGTTGTAGTTGAACAGATGAAGAGACATATTTGCTGTTGTCTTCAAATTGATCCAGCTCAGGGCAACTTATGTTAGAAATCCATGTTAGTGAGGTCCCTACCCACCAAGACTCATGATCGATAGAAACAAGTTAGCTTAATGGATTGTTGATTTTAATGTAATTTTTCTGCAGTGAAGGCAGCCTGAAAAGCCTATGCATCAGATTATCTGGAATATCAATAGGTCTGGCCATTAAACAAATGATTAACACACAAGCTATCTTAAAGGGCCATTTATTAACCAATTTTATACCATAGTACCTAGTGGTGCATTGCTTTAGAAAGCCATTAGGCTCAGCAGGGAAAAGTGTACTCAGCGCTATGTGAAGGTGTTTATCTCCTTCCTTTTGTGTTTTCAGCCTGGATTACCACAGCAGAACTTTTCAATGTCCGTGACGGTTCCAGTGTCAGATCCCAACACGTTATCCTACAGTTCCCCAGTGAACACCCTGGTCACAGCCTCTTTAGTGGCCAGCACTTCACTGACTGATGCAAACATGCTGTCACCTCCTCAGACAACACTACATCGAAATGTTGTCTCTCCAGGGCTACCACAGAGGCCCTCGAGCACAGGAAATGCAGGTAACCATGCCTTGGATGTGCCTTTGATAGCATTCAGAGCAGTACATAGTGGTGTCCAAGCGGCTTTTCCTAAACTGTTTTTTTTTCCATTGACAGAGTCCATGACTTTGCTTTTTGAAGGCATTTTGTCATTGCCGCTTTGCAAACTGACAGGGCAGCTTGTGTGCTACACCTTTTTAGGCCAGGCGATAAAAATACTGCTTCGTGGAAATAAAAAGTCACTATCTAATAGCAATTGGCAAAACTCAGCTGAAATAAAAAATCGTTGTTTAGCGGCGTCCGTTCGATTCATCACATAAGGAATAGTCGGCTAAAGCGGGATATTTGCTGACGTTTCCTAATGCGATTACACCAGCTAATGCGAACGAGTACAACTTGCTGAATTTAGCCGAGCGGAGTTTGTCAACCCTTACTGAATCGTGACTTTGGTGTCTTGATATGGAGAGAAAACATCAGGATAAAACCAAAAAAGCCTTTCATAGAACGATTATATATACTGTATGTGCTCTATGCCTTCTCACCGTTTCCTCTGGCAAACACAACCTGTCAAGAACAAAGTGTCCCCTAAATGCTGCTCTGAGCTGTCCAGTGCTGAATGAGCTGAAAGTTGACCTTTTAATAATTATTTGTGTTAAGTAGCTTCTTGATTCTATGCTAATTACAGTGTAGTGTTAAACAATTGCTTTCAGTTCTGGGCTGATTTCAAAAAGCACTTAATGAAAACCCTTTGTGAATACTCTTGAATAAATGTATCGAGCAACTACTGCAACATGTTTGCAAAGTCCTCCACATCCCTAGCCATACTGCTTAAAGCTGAGCGTCCACTGGCACCGTAGTCGGACGACCGATGCGTTCATTCGACTATGTGCGACGTCGTCCGACGAGGGTCGTCCACTGCAAGCGATCCGTCGGACGGTGGGATAGATCAGATTTCTGAAGAGGTGGAGTGCAGAGGCTGCCAAAACCAGGATGAACTGGTTTTACATATAAAATACAGTTCATTTTGCTGTTTTAAACACTGCAGTCCTTTGTGGGACAATGGGTGAGACAGAATACAAATATACATACAAGTACACACAGAACAGTAGCAGAGAGGACCCAAGAGCTTACAATCAACCAAGGAGCCTTCCCTGCCCTACCCCTCACCCCTACACAAACAGGGCTAGTCCCACACATCTCACATACATATAAATCAGGGATCTCAAACTCTGGCCCCAAAGATGTATATTGCCTACAAATCAAATTCTTTGAATGCAATAAATGGCCAGAGATTAATGGGAGGTGTAGTTCAGAAACATCTGGGGGGCCAGAGTTTGAGATCCCTGATAGAAAAGCATTTAAAATAAACTATTTCTAACTCCCCGTTCAGTTTCTCCACATCCATCTTCTCTAATCTGCTGAAATACATGCGATGCAAACAAGTGATTTGGTTCTGATCGCACATCCGATGCCGTTGTTACCCGTCGCAGGAAGACGGATGTCAGACGTAATGGACGATGGTCCTAACCCTTTCTTGCCACATGATGGAGTTATTTGGTCATGCTTGTCCCACAGTTAAGGACCTGTGACAGAATAATTCCGTTGTGTGGCGTAACCACGCTGTGCTGCCGCAGGAGAGGCGATCAGACTGGTTAATGTTGTTGCTGGTTGTCTCTACATCCAAAGCACTCCACCAGCAGTAAATCATGACGTCCCAGCAAAGTCACCTTTTACAACTGTTCATAGCAATCGATGTGCTGTGTCATTGCATGTCCCTCTTTTAAAAACTGTAAATGATTTGAAATCCGCGGCACGTAATGTACTTTATAAATCTGGAGATATACATTTACTTATTATGAATGAATTCTCTTTAGCTGCACTTATTATGTATACATTGTTTCTGCCAAACCTGAAAAAGTGTTTTGGGTTGTTTTTTGGCTTTTCATAGTAAGTGTGGTGGTTATATATGTATGTCACATGAAATCTAATGCCCGCTCTGTCTCTTAAATAAACCATCTATAATGTGGGTGTAGTGAGAAAAATGTAAATTCTAGCTGAAGACTCACATCGCAAAATTTCTTGGGTTTTTAAAAGGACACCTTGGTGTGACCACAAAATCTTCTCTGCATGTGACATCCAGCGCAGCGTAGACAGAGACCAGCACTGGATTTAGGAAAGGTTTCATCATGAACTAAATGGTTAAAATGCGTGGATGGTATCAGGAGTTAATGTTCCTGATTTATCCTCGGAGTATCCTTTTCCGTTAAATGTGGCTGGGTCATTACGAGGTTAATAATGCAGAACTCATCTGGTGCAGTCCTGATTTTGGGCCCTTGTCCTGTCACCCCCAGATTTGTTATAAGGTGCCCCAATGTTTCTCGTTAGGGGACACATTGCTGTTCTGATTTGATTTTGTTTAGTGTCGCATAAAGACCTTTATAAACATCTGACGGTTCAGTTGCATGTATGGAACAGGCTATTTCATGGCAGGCTCCGTGATGAATGAGACGGTGTCTGGAGCATACATTGAGTCACTCCTGCTCACCCTATATTATATATATATATCTAAACAGGTGGTGTTCTCCAGGTTATTGAGATACATGTACACAGAGAATTGGCTTAGAGATTTACAGTAACTTTCCATTGTGTTCCCTCCGCAGGTATAATGCTGGGAACAGCTGACATCTCTGTGCCAAATGGAGCAGGCGGGAGTCCAGTTGGTGAGCAATTTCACATTTCTGTTTAGATCATAAATCCTTGCAGCACGGCTCCTTGTTTGCGTAGAAGATAAATGCTGTTGAAATCCCTGCTGCTTTTGTAGGAATCTTGGTATACATATGACATGGACACGCGTTACACCCGCTAACTGACAGACGTGAGGTGCAAACACTACATTGTAGCACTGTATGCAAATGGTCGATTTTGGTTCCTTGACTTATACTGTGAAAAATTTGAGCTTTTGTTCTTTTTGGTTTGAACACAAATGTGGACAGAGATGGAGGCTGAAAGTAGAAAACCTTTTTTTCTTTTTTTTATGTCTATGATAATGGTATGTCAAGTCACTGATATCTCTGTAGGTTGCACGGCGTCTGGCACATTATGTGCTTTCAGAATAAGATCTCCGATCTGCTTAATGGATTAACCCTGCTGATGTTATTAAAGTTTCAGATTGTATCACAATGATAGATCTTTAGTATACACAGACGCTTGCCAGATCAATACTTTGGATTCGTGCGATCTGAATTCATGTTACAGATGCAAGAGGTCCAAGCCTTCTGCCCAGGTCCCCACACCAATGCTCTGTGCACTTTTATTTCAAAGCATCACTGGAAATCATCTGCTCCTTAACAATAATCAACATCGATTTATAGGTGGAGGCAACAGATACTCTTCTATTGTGCGTTGAGGGATTTTATAACCACAAATAGTAGCTCATCTGTGATTCCAGGCTGTAAATCAATGTATAAATACAGACATTTAAATATGGAGTGAAGCGGGGGTAGTTTTGCGACTAGTTCCAAGTCATTCCAAACATCTGTTGGCTTATGTAATTAAATTCCTTTCATAAACTGGATTTTGAGGTTATTTAGGATACAGCAAATCTTTGCAAATTCTTTCACGAGCGGCATCACCTGCAAAGCAAGGCGGCAGAACATCAGACGGCACGTGACCATGGGAAATGTGGGTGACTTGATGCATAATTTATCACACGTGGTAGGTGTCTGCTGTTACTCTCTCCTTTTGTCTGCAAAATCCAAGGTACAATTTATCTTCTGCTTGCAGACTGAAAACCCTTTGAGCAGAAACCCACATGTGTCCCCGTTTGCTATTTGGATATGACAGGTGCTTAATTTGCTATGGCTTTGTTAACCCTCCGATGGTACCAAACAAATTTTAAGTGTTCTCTGATCCCTGCCTAAGAAGAAAGCTTAGCTTGCCTCGCTTCCTGTGGCATATTAATAATATGTGCTACCATTGCAGGGTCTTCATCCAGAGCAGGTTTTTTTTATTTTCGTTCTCCCTCGTCTTCCTTTCTCAAAAAAAAAAAAAAAAAAAAAGAATTTTACCATGAAGGATACATTGAGATTTCTCTCGTTTTCAAGTATGTCCTGGGTGGCGAGTATGTACCGTTAGGTGTCTTGTCCAAGGACACTTACTGGAGAGGTGCTCTTGCTGGGATCGAACCCATGTCTCCACAGGCTCTCTCCATGCAGAGCAGTGATGTTACCTCTACTCCACCCAGCCTACTGCCTGTTTGGATTCTTCTTTTGCAAAGCACTGGCTTTGTCGCTGTTGCAACAATCAGCAAAAATTGTCACTTTCTGAATTTCCCATGATTTTCTGACCATAGTTTGCATTCAAAGATTTCTGGGTATTGTACACAATCAAGAAGAGTTTGACACGAGATGTACAGGCTCATTGACACGAGATGTACAGGCTCATTGACACGAGATGTACAGGCTCATTGACACGAGATGTACAGGCTCATTGACACGAGATGTACAGGCTCATTGACACGAGATGTACAGGCTCATTGACACGAGATGTACAGGCTCATTGACACGAGATGTACAGGCTCATTGACACGAGATGTACAGGCTCATTGACACGAGATGTACAGGCTCATTGACACGAGATGTACAGCTCATTGACACGAGATGTACAGGCTCATTGACACGAGATGTACAGGCTCATTGACACGAGATGTACAGGCTCATTGACACGAGATGTACAGGCTCATTGACACGAGATGTACAGGCTCATTGACACGAGATGTACAGCTCATTGACACGAGATGTACAGGCTCATTGACACGAGATGTACAGGCTCATTGACACGAGATGTACAGGCTCATTGACACGAGATGTACAGGCTCATTGACACGAGATGTACAGGCTCATTGACACGAGATGTACAGGCTCATTGTGTGTCTTGCAGGGAGCATCAAACACAAGAAGAGAGACACACAAGCGCTGCTATAACACTAAGGCTGACTGGCGTGAATGGAGTTCGTTTAAATGAGAAGCAATAGAAACAAAACCTTTTTTTATGGCAAACAGCCCCTTCCTATAAAATCATACTATGACTGCTTGTGCTTTTTTTGTTTTTCTGTTTTAATTATTTATTGTGAAACAAATCATGCTATAAAACATGAATAAACGTTTTTAGCACGACTGTTAGGAACTGCCCCATATACTATTCCCAACCCTCAATGTGCTGCTGTAATTTGGAATATTACAGCTATAAATATTTAACGATGATCCAAGGATTATTTTCTTTCATTGTGCAGTAACACGAGCGTTCTTATTGGCGCTGGTGGTACTCTTCCAGTTGACAATGTAATCTAAACCGCATTGATTTCCATTTTTCCACTCTAAAATGTTAAGTGACGATGTGAGTAGTCTTCGGGGGGGGGGGGGGGAATATACGTGACCAAATCTCAATCTTTGGCAACGTACATGACAAAGCATTCCCAGCTGAAATCAGGGCGTTCAACGTGATGAAGTCGTCATCCTCTGAGAATGCCTGTTCGCATTAATTGTTCCCTGCGCCCCGTGATCCAAATCCCTTCAGATACCATTATAATGGAGGCAAAGGAAAATGATCCGTTACAGATATTTGTTGACAGGTACAAAACAGGCAAACAATGTATATGAGTAATGAGACCGTAGAACTGCATAAAAATAAAAGAAATGCTATTTAATTTCCCAACAGTACCATATTATTGTCCATCGTTTCAGATACAGGCTATGTATGCGTCAGGTTGTGACGTTCTTCTCTGACAGACATAGCCCTGATTTTGATGAATGCGCTCAGGAGCGCCATGAAAACCTTTGTATTTCATCCTCTTGTAAGGATGCCATTGGAATACGCATACTTATTCACTATTGTTGGCAAATTAATATATACATCAGCAGAGCATCAATAGGGTGAATAGGCAAGAGCCATACAAACTAAACCCATTTATCTGTAAAGCGGGGATTAACAAGCTCAGCCCTCCAGATGTTTTGGAACTACATTCCCCATCAGGCTGAGCCAACCTAATGGGTGGCTGAGCATCATGGGAGTTGTAGTTCCAAAACATCTGGAGGGCCAAGGTTGCTGACCCCTGCTCTCTAGCTTCATTAGGTGTTGCTACTGCCTCTCTCAAAGCCTCTGACTTTAGAGATGCTCAGTTTATAGAATATATTAGTTGATGCCAAGGTGTGCCACCTAGTTTGCCGAGCAATGTAAAACCTGATGAGCGGGTAATATGACATACATAATCGGTAAATGGTTATGGAGGAAATTTTGGTCCAGTTACACAGAAGAGCATGCATAGCCACTGGGCACCAACAGAAGGGTGGGCAGCCAGTGAGTTAAGTGGTAAAGGGGATTTTATCTCATGTCTATCCTCAAATCGGTGAGGAATGGCACCGAGTAGCGGTGTTGTGCCTAGTTGGCATGGAGATTTGGGGGGAGTTCGGTTTGTGAGGTGTAGCACAGATGGCTTTACCTGTTGGAATGTTATACAGGTGTGAGAGGTGCGATGAGGTACTGGAAGGGTTGCTGAATATATTAGGTTGTGGTGTTGGTGAAGGCAGGTCCGGTTGGATTTTTATACATTGTGCCATGGAAATGGAAATGTGCCATGACCTGAATGCAGAGTCTGAAGAAACTGGCCAAATTTCATATTAAATTGATTTTAAACGGCTATTGACATCTAGGCAATACCAGAATCTGGTGATAGGGAAATGTGTCTAATTTATCTGTCTACACTTGCAACCCTTTTGCACCATGTTTGCTACCTCAGTGGTTGTGGTGCTCAGATTGTTCCTTTAATTGCCTGCCGCATGAAAGTATCCAGAGACTGGCGTCCGTCTCTATTGATTACCTGACCCGCAGGGCCGTCATCAGAAATTTTGGGGCCGCTTACTAAACCACCTCTCCCTCCTGGCAAATTCCCACATCTGCCCCTGGCATAACATCACCATGGCAACCTACCCCATCACGCCCCCCCTCCAAGAGCTCCACAGCAATAAAACTCGCAGGAATTTAAAGTGTAACTACCACAGATCTCCAACATATTAAAATGTGGTTGTGTGTGATGTGTGTTTATGTATGTTAGTATTACCCCAGAGTGAGAGACCCTATTACTCCCTTCTGCTGGCAGTGAGGACCCCAAATGACCCCCTTCAACTGAGGGTCCCCAAATGAACACTCACCATCACACTGATGGCCTCAAAACAACTCTCTGGCTCAGTGATGGGCCCAACCCCCCCCCTTCCAGTAGGGTCCCCAAAATGACTCGTCCTCCCAGTGAGGACCTCCAAAGAGCCCCCTCTCAGTGATGACCAAAAAAATGCCACCTGTCGTCCCTTGATGCTTGATGTTGCCCCTGCTGACTTGTCTTTTCTTTTTCCAAAACCAGAGTCTGCTCTGCTTTTCCATGCAAGTGTCAAAAATAAAACCAATCCCTGATTTTCACACAAAGTCAACATGTTTTTAAAGACGTTTTAGGCTGTTCTTATTTCTGTAGGACTGAAGATTGCAACATGGTATTGCTGAGACATGCACATATGCCCCTTGGTTGCAATCTTCTTTTTCTTGATGTGATACCTTGTGTTCTCTGTAACACCGTTAGTATTGGATGAAGGATACGACCCCAATCTCTGTTTAGGGCTGACAGCTGCCATTCAGGGAGCAGAGCCTGGAGCGCCTGTACTATACACACAGGAGGTGTGCTGGATAATTGGCACATGTTATGGCAGTAAATTGGATTCACTCAGACGTTAACGGCAGCAAAGAGTGCTTGGAATTGATATATTCCTTATTGCTGTACGCGGCTGGAGGACGAGCTGTTTGTGACATCTTGGTGAAGATCATGGAAAGTTCCTTGGAGGGAGAGCGCACAAAAGGCTCACTCAATTAACTGGAAGTGACTGGATTGCTGGGAGTGGGAAGAGGAACCTGTCGGTGAGCCTACCCTCCGTATCGCATCTCGGACAGATCACAGGATGTACAGTCAATCAAGCAAAACAAAACAGAGGACAGAGAGCTGGCATTTTTACAGTGATGCACTTTTCCAGTTTCATTCACTTCCTCGTGGGAGTTTGTTTTCTCAAGGTGGTGACAGGAAACTACACAATTCATACTGTATCCTGGACATTGAAATACCCTGTAAAATAGACTCTTGTTTTATGTTTGCTTTTAAGAAAATGGATTTGGAGAATGAGCCATATTTATGTTAGTGGTTAACCCTAACATGGATCAGCCTCCTACGAAACCATGACAGGCTGGTGGTATGCTGCTATGTTAACAATTAGCAATGCAAAAAAAGGACCTAAAAAATGTTTTGTGAAGAATAAAATAGATTTTAGTAATGCACATTTCTCAATGTTCCCTTCTAATTAAAAGTTTCTTATTGGCCACCACCCTCCTCCTCTTATTGATAGTGTTTGGTATTTCTGTGCATGTAGTACAGATCTAATAAGTTCATCATCAATTTATAGGATAATCTGCTATAGGATTTAATCAATTTATATTTAAATTTATTTACAAGAAGAAAGGTGGTCATGGAGCTCACACCCATAGCTCCATGTGAAAAAACCTGATTTTGGTTTACTTGAATGGCCATTAAAGTGTAAGCCCACCTGCCACATTACGGCACCTCTGGTCAGGGGAGTCCTACGTAAAGAAACAAAGAGCTGCTTCTCAGCTAAGAGACAGGCTGGTGGGTTTATATTTAGACCCTCACCACATACATTCTACACTTTGGGATTGAAAAAGAAAATACAGAGGCAGCAGCAAAAATTACCTGGCTGGGGATACAACAAAACATACATACACTATATTGCCAAAAGTATTCGCTCACCCATCAAAATAATCAGAATCTGGTGTTCCAATCCCTTCCATAGCCACAGGTGTATAAAATCAAGCACTTGGGCATGCAGACTGGTTTTTTTTTTTGTTTTTTTTGCAAACATTTGTGAAAGAATGGGTCGCTCTCAGGAGCTCAGTGAATTCCAGCGTGGAACTGTGATAGGATGCCACCTGTGCAACAAATCCAGTTGTGAAATTTCCTCGCTCCTAAATATTCCAGTCAACTGTCAGCCCTATTATAAGAACGTGGAAGTCTTTGGGAACAACAGCAACTCCACCATGAAGTGGTAGGGCACGTAAACTGACGGAGCGGGGTCAGCGGATGCTGAGGCAACTTTAGGCAGAGTCAATCGCTACAGCCCTCCAAACTTCATGTGGCCTTCAGATTAGCTCAGGACAGTGCGCAGAGAGCTTCATGGAATGGGTTTCCATGGCCGAGCAGCTCCATCCAAACCATACATCACCAAGTGCAATGCAAAGCGTCGGATGCAGTGGTGTAAAGCACGCCACCACTGGACTCTAGAGCAGTAGAGATGTGTTCTCTGGAGTGACGAATCGTGCTTCTCCATCTGGCAATCTGATGGACGAGTCTGGGTTTGGCGGTTGCCAGGAGAACGGTACTTGTCTGACTGCATTGTGCCAAGTGTAAAGTTTGGAGGGGGGATTATGGTGCGGGGTTGTTTTTCAGGAGCTGGGCTTTGCCCCTTAGTTCCAGTGAAAGGAACCAGAGTTCAGCATACCAAGACATTTTGGACAATTCCATCTTTGTGGGAACAATTTGGAGCTGGCCCATTCCTCTTCCAACATGACTGTGCACCAGTGCACAAAGCAAGGTCTATAAAGACGTGGATGACAGAGTCTGGTGTGGATGAACTTGACTGGCCTGCACAGAGTCCTGACCTCAACCTGATAGAACACCTTTGGGATGAATTAGAGCAGAGACCCGAGAGCCAGGCCTTCTCGTCCAACATCCGTGTGTGACCTCACAAATGCGCTTCTGGAAGAATGGTCAAAAATTCCCATAAACACACTCCTAAACCTTGTGGACAGCCTTCCCAGAAGAATTGGAGCTGTTATAGCTGCAAAGGGTGGACTGACGTCATATTGAACCCTATGGATTAGGAATGGGAAGTCACTTAAGTTCATATGCGAGTCAATACAGGCGAGCAAATACTTTTGGCAATATAGTGTATACGCAGGCATGTACTGGCCATAGGGACTACAGGGAGATTCCCGGTGGGCCGATGGTTCAGTGGGCCAGTGATAATTCTGGTTCACCGTGCCTTGCACTGCCCTTAATGGGTGAGGTTGGAAATTCCTCTCATCTGTTTTACAGACGCAGTCTGCCTCAATCTCATATTGGGGCCACCGTGCTGATGACAACTGCTGCGCATCCACCTCCACTTAAGATATGGTGCGCGCTGAACCTCAGTGCTGCTGCCTTGCCTTACCCGAACGCTTTGCAGTAACTGCGGTATCTGTAGAGCGATTGGTTGAGCGATCTGGTTGGTCTATATACTATTTTTTTTGTGCGTGTCGGCATAAAGTGGGCTGGTCTGGATGAAGTCCAGGCTGATTTTTTTTTTTTTTTTTTTTTTTGTCCCAGTCCAGCCCTGCATATATGCAGAAGAAACGTTTTTTCACCTATTCCCTACCAGAGCGACTGCATCAACCAGAAGTATCCAGCCCACCTCATGTATAAAACATAACAAGAAAAAAGGTTGTCATTTGCGCTCACCCCCCTAGCTCCATGCGAAACAAAACAATCATAGGTTTTGGTTTACTTGAATGGCCATTGAGGTGTAAACTCACCCGCCACGTCATGGCCCCTCTGGTCAGGTGAGTCCTAATCTAATGAAACCAAGAGCTGTTTTCTAAGCAACTACATGGGTCCTGTGACATCCTCAAGTGGCATTCTTAAGTGGACGCGCAGAGTTGATTCCTGGAGTTGCGGGACTGGAGGAAGGAACTGCAAGGCCCAATTTTACTCTGGGTAAACGCACGTCTATATCATGCTTTCTCTCACGCTTCTGCTCTTTACTTCTACCTTTCTCCTTAAATGGAACTCCTGCCCCTCTACCACCGACCCCTACACTATCTGCATCTCTCCCTCCCTCCTCTCGTCCCACATGATGGCCTCGCATGAGCTCCTTTGTTTCCTCAGAACATGGTCTCCCTCTAACTCTCGTGCTGCCAATCACTCCCACTCCCACAAATCCCATTCCCACCTTCTCTTTCTCACCTTCCTGCTGTTACTCTATTCAGGTGACATATCCCCTAACCCTGGCCCCACAACACATCCAATACTTCCATCTCATCCTATCTCCATCGCACATAAATCACCTCCCTGCAAGCCCAGCAACCTCATTCCCATAATCCCTCAGCGCCTGTCCTCTTTCTCCTGCGCCCTCTGGAACGCTCGCTCTGTGTGCAACAAACTCACAGCAATCCATGACCTCTTCCTTTCAAACTCCTTCAACCTCCTAGCTTTAACTGAAACCTGGCTAACTCCCTCTGACACGGCCTCCGTTGCTGCTCTCTCACATGGCGGTCTACACTTGAGCCATACCCCCAGACCGGGTGAGAGAAATGGTGGCGGGGTTGGAATCCTGCTCTCTCCCAACTGCACCTACCAGCATCTCCCTCCACCTCCATCCCTCTCCTTCTCCTCCTTCGAGACACACTGCATCCGCCTGTTCTCTCCTCTGGCTCTCAGGGTGGCAGTCATCTACCGCCCACCGGGACCAACCTCCCAGTTCTTTGACCACTTTGCTACCTGGCTTTCTCACTTCCTGTCTTCTAATCTTCCATGCCTAATTCTCGGCGACTTCAACATTCCCATTGACGATCCTTCCGCCCCTGCTGCCTCCAAACTTCTTTCACTCACATCCTCCCTTGGACTCACACAATCCTCCCTCCTCCCTACCCACCGCGATGGTCACGCTATTGACCTTGTCTTCTCCAACCTCTGCTCCATTTCTGAGTTCAACTGTCGCCCTTTCCCCATCTCTGACCACCACCTTCTCTCTTTCAACCTATCTGGACTTCCTAAACACCCTGCTCCCCCACCCCGCACACACACTCGCAGAAATCTACATGCTGTGGACCCCCATCAATTCTCCAACCTACTTCACCACCTCCCTCATACCTCATCCTTCACCTGCCCTGATGCTGCCACTAATCACTACAACACTACTCTTATCTCTGCTCTAGACACTCTTGCTCCTCTTCGACTCTGTAAGGCCCCACACCGCCAGCTTCAGCCCTGGCACACCCTCCAGACACGCTACCTGCAAAGATGCTCCCACACTGCAGAGCGTGCCTGGAGGAAATCCCGCTCTGAAGCTGATTTTGTTCACTTCAAGTTTATTCTCCGGTCATACACCTCTGCCCTCCACTTGGCCAAACAATCCTTCTTCTCATCTCTTATATCTACGCTGTCCTCCAACCCTAAACGGCTCTGGTCCACCTGCAACACCCTCCTCTACCCACCTGCACCTCCCCCCACAGCTGCCTTCAGCGCTCAAGACCTGGCAGACTACTTCCTCAGTAAAACTCTAAATATCAGACGCAACATCCCAACACAAGATAGTTATCTGCCACCTCCACTCCCACAGGTCCCCTCTGCCACCCTCTGCCGCTTCCTCCCAGCCACTGAGGAGGAAGTCAATTCCTTATTGTCCTCCTCACATCTCACCACATGCCCGCTCGACCCCATTCCCTCACATCTAATTCCTCCCCTCTCCTCCTCCCTCACCCCTGCTCTCACACACATCTTCAACCTATCTCTCTCCACTGGCTCCTTTCCATCCGCCTTCAAACACGCGCTAGTTACCCCTTTACTAAAGAAACCATCCCTAGATCCCAACTCTCCATCCAACTACCGCCCTGTATCCCTGCTTCCCTTCACATCAAAGCTCTTAGAAAAACTAGTCTTCAACCGCCTCTCCCTCTTCCTGTCCTCCAATTCCCTACTTGACCCCCTGCAATCTGGCTTCCGTCCCCTACACTCAACTGAAACTGCCCTCACCAAAGTCACCAACGACCTCCTAACTGCTAAAAAACACGGCCACTATTCTATTCTCATCCTGCTTGACCTCTCGGCTGCTTTTGACACTGTTGACCACCCCCTCCTTCTACAGACCCTCAACTCTCTGGGTCTCGGTGACACTGCACTCGCTTGGGTCGAATCCTATTTATCCAACAGGTCCTTCTGTGTGTCCTTTGCTGGTAACTCCTCCTCCTCATTGCCTCTATCTGTTGGTGTACCTCAAGGCTCTGTCCTTGGTCCTCTGCTCTTTTCCATCTACACCTCCTCCCTGGGCAAAATCATCAACAGCTTTGGCTTCAATTACCACCTCTACGCTGATGACACTCAGATCTACCTCTCTACCCCTGATCTCTCTCCCCCTGTCCTTTCAAAAGTCAGTGACTGTTTATCTGGCATCTCCTCCTGGATGGCCTCCCACCACCTAAAGATCAACATGTCGAAGACTGAACTCCTACTTATTCCTCCCTCCAATGCCTCCCCACCTCCTGACTTCTCTATCACGGTGGAGGGTATCACCATTTCCCCATCAAACCAAGTTCGCTGTCTTGGAGTTACACTTGACTCTGCTCTTTCCTTCATCCCCCACATCAAGTGTCTTTCCTCCTCCTGCCGATACCAACTGCGTAATATTTCCAGAATTCGGCCATTTCTTACCGCTGTCGCCACAAAACAACTCATACACGCCCTGGTAATCTCCCGACTCGACTATTGCAATAATCTCTTATCTGGCCTCCCTCTGTCCCGCCTCTCCCCCCTACAATCCATCCTGAACGCCTCCGCCAGGACTAATTCACCTCACCTGCCGCTCTGTCTCTGCCGCTCCCCTCTGCGAGTCCCTTCACTGGCTCCCCATCCACTGCAGAATTAAGTTCAAAATCCTTATCCTTACCTACAAAACCCTCACTAACTCAGCTCCCCACTACCTGTCCTCACTAATCACCAAATACACCCCAGCCCGCTCCCTAAGGTCAAACAGTGACCTGCGCCTAGCTTCTCACCGCATCACCTCTTCCCATGATAGACTGCAGGATTTCTCACGCGCAGCCCCCACTCTCTGGAACGCTCTCCCTCGTACTGTCAGACTTTCCCCTAACTTCTCTTCCTTCAAACGCTCCCTTAAAACGTTCCTATTTAGGGAAGCCTACCACCCAACTCACTGACGCAATCATCAATCACTCTAACCTTACAGTCCTCTCCTCCTTTTTCCAACCCCAACCCTCCCAGATTGTGAGTTCCTACGGGAATAGGGCCCTCATTTCCTCCTGTACTGTTTGTCAAATGTTGTTCAATGTATTGTAACCCTGTCTATACTGTGCTTATTGTACAGCGCTGCGGAATATGCTGGCGCTTTATAAATAAAGAATAATAATAATAATAATAATAATACATGTCCCCATGCTGCTTCTCCTATATAAAACGGTATATATAAAGGTTATTGTTTGGCCATATATCACCCTTCAATGGCTGGATAAACCTCATGTAGTTGGATGGTCGTTGCAGAATAATTCATTTGTTTGTGAATTGGAATTTAAAGTTTGTTACTCCAGTTTAATGCAGCCTAAATTTACCTAAACTTGTGACTTTTTTTCTGTTTCTTTTGAGCTCTGAATTGCTCTGCGTGCTCTCAACGTTCAGTCTGACCACATGGTGTTGTCTGTGTTTTTAAAGCAGGTAATGGGTTTGTGAACCCAAGAGCTTCTCCGAACCAGTTGGGTCCAAATGGCGGTAATGGAATGGGAAAAGTGATGCCTACCAAATCCCCTCCTCCACCAGGGGGCAACCTGGGAATGAACAGCCGGAAGCCAGATTTACGTGTTGTCATCCCTCCGTCCAGTAAGGGCATGATGCCCCCTCTGGTGAGTCTTAAGTCAGTCAATACACTTACTATATGGATGTACAAATGGTTAAAGCCTGTAACATTTAGATAAATTATTTCCTATCCTACATCTCCAAAGATGCTCAGTCACCCATTAGGCTGACTGAGCCACATGGGAAATGTAGTTCTCAAAACATCAGGGAGCCAAGATTGCGGACTCCTGACCTAGACTATGGCACTGCACGGAGAGGAGGCTTGGGGACTTTGGACCCCTGCAATGGAGCATCATTTTCCATAGCTAGGGTTAGGCTTAGTAACCCAACCCTAACCTTAATTTCTATTTGTGCTTCTTTTAGAGTTAACCAAAGCCCTAACGTTCTGCTCCATTTTAAGGCAACAGGTTCTGCACCTTCTTTTAGGAGCACAGAGAGACACTGTTTTTCAGATTTTGTTAACGTTTTTTTGTGTCCTCCTCCCTCCCCGTTAAAATAAAGTTGTAGGGGTTTTTTTTTTGGGGGGGGGGGTGCTCCACGTTTCTGTGCCTACAGGCTCCTGAGATGTAAATCCAGCCCTGCACCCTGCAGTAGCTCATTTGACCAGCACGATGGAGTCCTCGAACTGCCAAATGTTCTTCAAGTGTAGTGTATTGGAAAAATGTATTTATACAGCTAACACTTTTTTTTTTTTTCCCTGCAATTTGGGTAATGGAAAGTGCTTATCCACGAAACCAATTGGTCCTGCCAGTAGTTGTATGGAAGATCACTTGGTAGTGAAGGCGTTTAAGTCCCTGTTCACAACTGGGCGTTTTACAGCGCATTCCTGTGCGCTGTAAAATGCCCAATCACGGAAATCCCATGATTTTCTATGGGGCCCGTTCACACCTGGGCGTTTTTTACAGCGCGCAGGAACGCGCTTTAAAACGTCCTACACCCAACGAAGTACGGGAGCTTCTTTGGGGCGTATTGCAGTGTGTTCACGCTGCAGTCTATGGCCGTGAACGTGCTGCAATGCGCGTTCACGTGTTTTTTTACGTTTGCGCAATGTGCGCGTCAAAAAACACGCAGGTGTGAACCCAGGCTCAAGGACACACTACAAACCCTCTCCATTTAAGCATATTAAAGTGGTCAGACCTTGTGGAGTGTCCCCTCCATTCAGCCCCGTTTGGCTGGTAAAGCTGTGTGAAGCAGAGGGTTTGTTCTGCCCACAAAGCTGTCACTCGGCAGACAGGATTTTGAATATCCCGCCTGCTGGCTCACATCATATTGTCTCTGAAATGCTTGCAGGAGCCAGTGTTGGTGATACTACAGTTGTGGGTCAATCCATCATTCTGCATAGGTGCTTGCATACGTTTGCTTTACAAATTTACACCGGTTATTCAAGATGCGCAATTTGCGTAGCCTACATAGGAAGGATACATAGGCTTACGAAATATGCGTAAAACACTCAAGGGACTTCTGCATTTCAGAAGCCCTGACTCCTAGAGGAGCAGCCCAGCTAGTCCAAACATATTTAACATTAAATAACACACAGAAATAATTGTGCAGATGCTGTCGGGGGAAAAAAGGTGGTGCTGTGTGGATTTTTTAATATAGTGTTCCTTTTAATATAGATTAGTTTCAGTTTTTTGCTCGAAGATACAACCCAGAAAAAGCATTGCTGATTATTGCTCCAAAAGAGGATAAACCCGAGATGAAACTGCTGCCATATCTATTCTTTAATGCTAGTAAATAAATCCATATATACAATTCGACATATAAAGTACGGCGTATAACTGTGGTTTTCCTCATTTACACACAGACCGAAGAAGATGAATTAGACCTGGTAAGTTAAGTGTGTGCGCACTCTGCATGGGGATAAAAATAAATAAATCTAAAGTTTGCAAAAATGTTTCCTTTAAAATATTTCCTTCCAAAAATGTCAGTTACTAAATTTTAAAAAAAAAGCATCGAATTTTAAAGGAGTATCGATTAACTTGACTTTTAAAGGAAACATTAAAGTCAAAAGTCCCTGACTGCTTTATATTAGTTTTAGCCCTTCCCCAATCCTTCATCATACTACAGGTGATTGTGGGCAGGAAGCTCTTTAAAAGAGGTTACATCAACCTTGGTGAGGTCATCATTCCCTGAAGATGCTGTGAATGATCTCATGTTTCACACAAGCCCTCTAACTCCAGCATGCTGTATGCAGAGAAGGTGTCTTTTCTTCTTTTTTTAACCCTTACAAATGGTCTTTTTACAATAAGACCTGTATTTTGACACATTCAGTGAAGTAAATGGAATACATCAAGAAAATGGTAAATCTATATAGACCTAATCCTCTGGATACTGTCTAGGCTGTGTTTAAATGCGGACTGTCCATAGTGTTACCTTGAATACAGATGTTGCCATGGTTTTCAGACTAATCAGTCCGTGATGAGATGCATGCGGCATGGCAGCATGGTGTAGTGGTGTGAGGCATGATTAAATGTGTCTGTCACTGTAAAGGATCTTGCACTCCACAAAGCATTAGCTGATATTCGTGCTGAGTTAAGGGTTCATTGGGTCTGGAGCTGAGGATTTTAGTGGGCCTACCATCCCTCTCTATCAGTTTAACCCATATTGTACCTCTGATGTTTCTGCCTCATATCCACTGTGCCTTGGTTTTCATTTTAAACTCCGTTTTGCCTATGTTCCATCTGTCTTTGTACATTCCACCATCTCCTGGTCTTCCCTACTCAACTGCCATCGTGGTGTTGTCATATCTCTCCTCTCCTCCCATTGCACCTTTGTGCTTTCCTCTCGGGATTGGAGGCAGGTTGCATAATGGACACCTTCTCTCTGGACCTAATTTTAGGAAGGAGGCCTGGAGCTATAACTCCATTAGTCTTTATATTCAACTAATCGTGGGGTGAAGTCGCCACCTTGTGGACATATTCAACAACGCAGATGTTAAAAAAAGCTCCACTAAGGGCGCCATCAAATTAATTTCCTGAACATTTTTTGGGGAGCAGATGATTTAGAGCATTTTTGGAAAGCTATTGAATTTTCGGGTTAGTGGTTAGTGTGTGTAATTGGGTTACTGTTTGTTTTTAGAGTCAAGGTTGCTTTTAGGGTTAGGATTAAAAGAAGCGGCAGAATCTGTTGCCTAAGAATGGAGCAGAATATCCGGGTTAAGGTTAAATATAACAAAAGTAACCCTAATTCTAAAACCAACACTGCGATGTTGCCAGAAGTAATCTTAAAATTAAAAGCATCTAGAATTTAGAAAAAAGTTAAATCGAATGACTTCCAAAAACACTCCAGTTTGACTGCTCCCGAAAATGTTCACTTGCTCGTAAAGAAGAAAAAAAGCCTGCTTCTGAAAAGATGTCGAATTCGGAAGTGTCTAAATTGGACAGATTTTTTAATTATTCTTTTTTGGAATCTGAGTTTTAGAGTCCCTTTTTAGATGCAACCCCGGTTTAGTATCTGACCTGATAATAAACCAACCTGGGTAGTACAGAGTTTGTGTAAGTTAGTGTATATATCTGGAGATGACCTGTACGTGTACAGTTTAGCAGCCAGCCTGCTTCTCTTAAGATGCGGGAAAGCAGAATACATATACCAATAGTCTGAAGGTGCAGACTCCAGCCATGATATCTTCAGAAGCCGTGACATCCTCGCAGCTCTATTAATATGTTGGTAAAAGAGTGTCTTGGACCCGTTGGCGCTATGGATAAAGGATACGGTGTAGGGGTCAAAAATATGCTGCCCCAAGGACGTGTTTGACACCCATAAGAACACAGGAAATAATATAGAAGAAAGGATCCCTCTAGGCGCATTAATAGTGTAGTGGTTGACTTAAAATGGTGACACCTATAGGTTAGATTCTGTTCATTAATAGAAAGTGTCGCCATCTAAAATATCAACATATCATAAGGAGATCTCTAAAACATATCTGAATCAGGAACAATTTAATTTTTTTACAGTCAAATAGAGGATTAGTTTCATGCTTAGTAGGTTGGCAGAGATGCCTCAATGTTCAGCATGTAGCAATTTATATGTACATCACTTTTAAAATGTAGGAGACCCAGTAGAAACGTTTAAATTTTATGAGGTGGTCTTCTTTTTCAAAAGATGGTAAAGCCAAGGCAAATGCAATCACCAGATAGAGTTCGCTGTGTATCCTCAGATCCTACAGTAGAAATATAAGCAACAACAGAAACACAATTGCGCAGTACTCGGCGGTACTGGCCCCTATCTTCCCCCCTATGGGGTACTTACAATAGGAGGAGCCCCTAACCCGGCTCTGAGGGATATGTGCGTGCAGGGTGTTTTCCAGCAACCCTCTGCCCTTCGCGTAATCTCTTCACTCTGGACCGGTTCTTTGGTGGTGGTTAAAGAAAACAAAAAATCCACCGTGGTACAGAGAAAACAAATAAAACTATTAATATGTTCATTTAAGCGCACTGATGCTCTGTATCCTCCATGGATAACCAGAAGTATTAGATGCACGTTTTTCTTTTTTACTCACATTTCAGTTGTGTATCCATGTATTTCATGAGCTGTACATCGATAGCAAACACTTAGTAACAATAGTAATCGTTTTAATGCTGGCATGGAAGTATAAACATTGATGGCCTTTGGAGTGAGCGCACACATCCCTCATGATCTCATAGTCTTGGCTTTAATGAATGTTACCATTTGCAGGCCAAATCTCAAGGTACAGATCAAGAGGGTAATGGTGAAGTCCAATGATTATTTACATAGCACAATGTACACTGTCAAAACAGGCAGCTTTTATTTGTAGTTTTGCATTTTTATAAATATGCATTATGCCAGTAAAACATCTAACAAGGGGTTTTCTTCCCTTCATGTCAATATTGATACTTAATGGTCGTTTGTCTAAATACCTTTTATGACAATGGAATCCTATTACCTTTCTGTTTGTTTCTTCTGCTGTAAAACATGTTGCGTTTTTATTTCTTTTGGATTTTGTATAGCATTTACGATCCCACATTAATGCCCTGTTATCACTTGACAAGTCACGGTCTTGTTATTCAACTTCATAAAGCACATTACGGATTCTCCTTATATAGCAGGAGGAGACTGCCCCCATGTGGTTAAAACAACGTCCATTGCATTGCTTCGATGACGTCCCGGACTTTTATTTTATTTCTGCTTTACCCTAATTTTTTACTCCTCCCCCCCCCCCATCATTGTAAAGTATGTCTTTCGCCAACTCCTCTTTTTCTTTGTTATTTTTCTCTTGTGCCTAGTTTAAATCTTGGATATCCTCTTCTCATATGTGATTATACAGCTGACAATTTATGGCCCTGCGCGGCCACTTTATTTTCTCGAAGGTGACTTGTTCTGGCCCTGCGAGGCCGTTTTCGTTCTTTCTAATTTGCTGACTTTTTTCCACAATAAAAATTTTAATAATAACATAACAACGTCCATTGGTCCAAGAAGAGGAAGTAAAACTCCCTGCCATTATCACGCAAAGCTTATATTAATAAATACAATTTTCTTGACACTTGCATGCAAATAATTAACAATTCACTACAGTCTGAGCCATCCCGGAATTGACAATGCGGTCGTAGTAACATACACTGATACGATGCCTGAGAAGTGTCTGTATATATTCAGCTATTCTAAATAACGTTCAGATTTTTCTATCGGCTAATGAGGTTTTATTTCTCCACAGAATACCCAGAGGATAGCGAGTTCTCAGTCTACACAGCTTCTTTCTACACCAGTTGTCTCCGTAACAACTCCGAGTTTAGCTTCACAAGGCCTGATCTACTCTGCGATGCCTACCGCCTACAATACAGGTACGAAGTGTCTCCAATTCTGTAGGGTGGTTACATGCTGGAACGGAGTTAGGTACTCACCCCTTTGTGCATCAGGCTGTCTGCATTATCTGTTACCAAACTTATTCAAACACACAACAGTCTGACATAAAGGCAAGGTTTGTCTCGGCAAACAATGGCCACTCATCATATCTGCCGCAGCTGGAAACATAATTTTCTGTTCGGAGAGTTGGAAAGGGCTCTCAGTGACGCATACTGTTGCTTTCGTTTTTTTAATCATTATTGTAACAAAAAAAACATCTTTAAGGGCAGCGTTGAGCAGCCTTGGCCCTCCAGATGTTTTGTGGCTTATCCAGTCTGACAACCTGCGTATCCTGGGGAATGCAGTGTTAAAACATCTGGAGGTTAAAGTGGCTCGATCCTCATATTTCCTACAGACCCCAACCTCCCAGACACCATCAAATCTTCCCCCAGTCTAAAGTCACTTAAGAGATCTCTATTAACATACCTCAATACAGAATGCACCTGTAAACATGTAACATAATGACTATTTCCTACATATTTATTTTCTGTGTTAATCTGTATATTTGTCTTTTGTTTTTAATATCTTGCATTTATTACTTTGTATTTCTGTAACGTCTGTAACAATTCAATGCTCTTGAATCCAGGACATACTTGAAACGAGAGAAATCTCAATGTATCCTTCCTGGTAAAATCCTTTATAAATAAATAAATGTCTCCGATAATGTAATCCTACGTACCCTGTACTGTTATTGTGCCTTACTCTGTTACTGTTTATTCTTCAGATTACCCCCTTACCAGTGCAGAGTTGTCTGTCCTACAGGGTTTTAACTCCCCAGGAATACTGCCTTTAGGACAGGTGTGTGCTTGGCAGCAGCATCACTTAGGACAAGCCACCCTCAGCTCTCTTATGTAAGTATCCCACTTCAATCCAATTGACTCATACTATTTCTCTGCCTGGACACGTTGTATCGGACATAGAAACTGTCATTGTAGTTTGTATTTGCAAAACAAAGGATCCTTCTCTTTACACAACAACGAGGATCTCAAAGATACAAAACATAAAGACAAAGTAATCATACAGTAATGTTTCAAATATGAGAATATTATAAAAAAAATCTTTTGTATCACACTCTCACATTCGCCAACAAACACCGACTCTGGTTATAAGGGCATCCGGTCAACCTAGGGTGACACAATTCTTCTTTTCCCCGGATCACCTCAAAGACATAGAATTAGAGACAGCGCTCACATAGTGTAATATATTCCAGCGCAAGATAAAGCCAAGAAACGAGAAGAAAAGAGCTCACATATTTAGGTGTCTCTTCCACCATGGGCTCGTGGGTGTCGGCAAATGGTAATTTTTATCTGGTATCTGACCTTTCTCTTTGGGACTGGACATCTCCATATGCTCTTGATCCTCTGAGATCTTCAATATCAGCTCAAAGTTTATGTGCAAAAATATATATGCACAGATATAGACCAGACCCAACTTGGAATAAATCCAAACTAATATTTCTTATTAAAAAATATTCTATATAAAAATGTAATGTATAACTAGAACAGATAAACTATAAAATAAGATGCAAAATGGGAATGTAGGGAGCAGATAAATGCACCGACCCCCCCCCCCAAAAAACAGCCAAGAAATAAGTCCTCAAACCCTTACAAATCCCATGAGACGCATGTCGGCAAATGCCTTACTCAGTCAGTGACTACAGGGTGTCCTCACCCCAAACTTCCACTAATGTTGTCTCCTCCAGCGTCGGAGTCCTCATGCCGCGTGTGGTGTGCGTTCTAGTGCATTATGGCAATTGCGGAACGTAATTTCTGGTCCGGCGCCATCTTGGAATAACATAATCTCTACATGTCAATCTAATCCGGAAGATTTTGCGTTTTGCTATGTGTTCCACTCGCAATTACGCTTTGTCCTCCTGAAAACCAAGAGTATAATCTCCTTAATGGATTTAAAACGTATATACCCAATATATAGCAATTTACCTGGGGATCTATTTAATCTAGGGTCATATAACTTCCCACATAGAGCAGAGGAAGAGCAGGGGAGTAAGAAAGAAAGAAAAGGTCAAAAATTTATATTACAAAACAAAAAAGGAGGCAGATTAATTAGGAACGAAGGATGAAAGGGACCTAGTGAAACAAGAAAATGAAATGCAAATACAAAAAATTTATGAAAAAAATAAAAATGCAAAAGAATTATAAAATTACTAAATTATTAAAAGAAAAAATGATTAAGTGAATAATGCATGAAAAATCTCTCAATAATACACAAAATATATATTGAGACAGATTTAAAAATACATGTTAATGCCGCAAATATAACGTGAGATCCAAAAAATTTATAATAAATGAATAAACATGAATCCATTTCTATACATCCCTGTACATTTAATGGAGGAAGGTAAATTTAGTTAACCTATTCTCTATTTATTAATGAAGATGAGCAAAAAATTACAAAAATCAGCAGCATCACTTATTTTTTTACTATAAATGTAATTCTTTTTACTTGGCGCCCGTCGTGTTCATGTGCAGAAGGATGCCTGGATAAATGTACATAAATATTCTGGGGAGGGGGGTTTATTTGCATGTGTATGTTAATGCGGGCAATTGTTTTTAGGATATCACTCAAATGTGAGTAGGTAGACAGACTTGTATTATTATGATTTTATATATGCTGTATTTTTTTTTAAATATAAACCTAGATTTCTTCCAGTAGGCACTATTCTGTAACCATATAACACCTATATATATATATATATTTTCTTTTTCGCCCAGGGCTGGCGGGCAATTATCTCAGGGTTCAAACTTGTCAATCAGTACCAACCAAAACGTCAACATAAAATCTGAGCCAATATCTCCTCCCCGCGACAGAGTCACTTCCTCTGGATTCCCCCAGCAGCAGCAGCACCACCACCACCACCATCATCAGCCTCGTCCAGAAATGGGGCGATCTCCTGTCGACAGCCTGAGCAGCTCCAGCAGTTCGTATGATGGCAGCGATCGAGAGGATGTCCGGAACGATTTCCACTCTCCCGTTGGCTTGGCGAGAAACCCCAACAATGAAGACAGGGACAGCCCATCCATGAAACGCATGCGGATGGACGCCTGGGTGACATAAATATGGTCTGTGCGGTGAGGAGCAACCCCCAGCTTATCTTAAACTTTTAACGAGGATGCAAAACCATTATAAATATATAAATAAATCTATATCTGCGTCTCACGCACACAAGTCCACTGGTTATGTGTGTGTATGTGCTCTCGTGTAATGCACACATCAATCAGGTACCTGCTGCAATGGCTGTGCTCACAAACGTCCTCTGTGATCTGGCACTTACATGGACTTTTTAATAACTCTTTTGGAAACGGACACGGATTATGCATACTCTTAGTGACTATTTTCTTTCCATGAGCAATGACCTGAAAGCAACCTGCTGGTATTTAAAGTGTTGCAAGACCCCACATACTGCCTGTAAACCATGGGGGTCTCGACGCATTTGCTATTTCAGAAGCCTCTGCAGCCGTCTTGTGTTGGTTCTTCTGAAAACAGCTCAATTCATGGCTTTTTAAAAGGTTTATAAAGCAAAAAAAAAGCGCTGGAAACTATGAAAGCAATATTGTACACTATAATATTTAATCAAACTACACATGGATCCCTCTTAAGAAAAGGAGAATACAAAAGGGCTGACGCCACAGTATCTATTTTTGCACGTGTATTAAACACAAAATATGTTGTATCAGGTCAGAGGAGTTAGTTTGTGACGTAAATGTAATTTAACTTGGGGGGAGGGGAGCATGATAATTTAAAAAAAAAAATAAGATTTTAATAAGGATATATAAGCCTTGACCCGGGGCATTAAAAAAAAAGTAATATATAAAGATATAATTGGAATATGTATGGAAACATTTCTTTTTAAATTCATACCTTTAAGAAAAGAGAAGGCTAGAGAACCGAATTTAGCTTGTGTATATTTTCTATTATGGGAAAATACCCTTATAAATTAATGATTATATATATATATATATATAATATATATATACTTTTAAACACGTTCTGCAATGAATTATTTATATAAACCAAAGCTGTACGTTTTTGCTTTTTTGTAGACTTTAGATTTAACATGTTATATCTTGATTTTTTTATAGTGGTTTTTTTTTTTGTTGCTTTCAGAGAAAAATAATCTAAAAAGTATAAAAATAAAATACCAATGCAACACCTGCAGAAGAAATAAGCCATGATACTTATTATTATTGTATGTGTAAATTAAACTTTGAGCCAAACCTTTTTTTTTTTTTTTTTTGTGTGTGTGTATATAGCATCCTAAAGGTTTCACCAGAAGGTGGGAAGTACTGCTGAAATGTACGTTCACCTGAGCTTAAAATGTATTATTTATTTTTTGTTTGTTTATTTTGATAGGTTGTTGCCGTCTTGACGTTATAAAGGCAATATCCTAAAAAGTAGAGTGTTTGATGTGCGATGTGTATTTCCATCATAAATGCTGTACTCCCACCTTGATATTGATTGCTAGTACTGTTACACTTTTTTTTTTCTTAAATTGGGGAGAGCTGTATTAAAATATATATTTTATGTTGTTGTTTTTACGGTGAAGTTGCTATTATCTGCAGATATATTTGGTTCATATGGTGCAACATGGCAAAAACTAGTGTAGCAAAAACAACCTCCCCCTGCAATACATAAACTACTTCTTTCACTGAAATTTTCGGGATTACATCCTTGGACCTGTATTCCAGATGGTTAAAATGATTCTGTAGCATTCTGTTTACATATATACATTTTAACAATACATCGCGTTATTGGGATTGGTAAAGTTCTATCTGGCAGTTTTTGTACTTTAAAGACCATGTCCATCTGCCAGTGTTGGTGAATTATACATCCCATGTTCACCAGTTTATCTTTGTCTGACCAATAACTTGGAAAAACTGCTTTTGTGTTTGGGTTTTTTGTTTTTGTTTTAGTTTGACAAGTTTATTTCTATTCTTGCCAATCAGATTTTTTGCTGCTCTATATGAAAATACATACAATATACAATGGCTTTTCCTGTGGCTGATTGTGCCACATAATGATCACTCATTTTAAAATTTCTCATTATTGTGTGTAATTGTCACACACCCGACTCTGTAGTGAGCAGAGCAGCGGCAGACTTCAGAATCCATTGATCACTAGAGGTGGGGGTGGGGGGGACCATGTTTAAGGCTGATCTCCAGAGTGTTTTGGGCTAATTGAACACCCTGACTGCATATTGTACTGTTAATTCTGGAGTTTTTCATTCTCCATTGAGGCAATGATCGACTGAATCGGTTCCAACGGTTTCATTCGCAGTTATCTTTTATAAATGGTGCTTTTTTCTGAAATTAAATAAAGTACGTTTATATGCATGAAGTCAAGTTGACAGGTGAGCATTTTACACACAATGGATCATGTGGGTATAAAGGGAGAAGCTGGGATTGCATGCGAGCCTCGCCTCTCTAGGTTATCATATTGAAATGAATTGAGGCGCTGCACAGCATTGTTATGTGGCAATGTAAGCGTCACACACTGCTGTATGTGTTGCTCCAGTCTTACATGGAAGCAATCCATGAAGAGGTTTATGCTTATTTTGCATCTCTGCAGCTTTATGTAATGTATCATTGCATTTCATGTATTATTGTGAACAGGGCCGGATTAACATACGGGATGATGGAGGAGAAGCAGCTCCAGGCCCATGTCCCAGAATAGGTATCTCCAGTTCCATAGCAGCTACAGCGTCATGTTAGGTATCACTGGAAAGGCCAGAGTATGGCCTTTCTAATGATCCCAAACATGATCAGGTTTAAGGCTAATGTCAGATGAACGCAGTCAGAGCGCACTCTGCCTGCTTGCACAATGGACGAACGTACTGACGGAGGATACTGTAGACACCACACGGTCTGTGTTTTTTTGACGGATGTAGAAAAAAAAGGGAGCTATGGGAAATAAAATTAATATGAAAAATGATAAAAATTTGAAAAGGATATGAAAAGCCATTTTGTGTGTCAAGGTGCTGGACGTCGCAAATGCGCTGCGTCTGACCGATCACTCTCAGAACGCTACGTGGATGTGGCGCACTCTTGGTGTCCGTCTAGCGGTTTTACATCCTTGCCTAACTTGCGTCCGTTTGCCACGTGCATTGTGCGTGCATGTACTTTTTGTGTGGGTCTCTATTGCTCATGATTCTATGCTACGATGGACTTTAAACTGTGCAGCAACATGAACGTGATCACTGCGTTCATCTGACGTCGGCCTTATGTAACAAAAATAAATCTTAATTTTATTCTTTCTAAAGGCAATATTTTTCAATTATAAAGTGAACAATGATGCTGCACTAACTCACCATCACATTTCTCATGTCACCAACAAGTGTGGCGGTGATGGCACAATCCGTTACTATGAATTGTTACATCAAAAACCTAAACCGCCGCACTGCAGCGAAGAGCACTGGGGGGACTTCGGAACCCTGCGTCACTACGGTTTACACCTCACAATGTCAAGTGAGGCTTCATTCGACGGGTCAGAGTCTGGTCTTTGCACTGATACCAAACATGACCATGTCAAATCTTAAAACAAAAGTAACACCAAACTTTTTTATTTCAGTTTCAAAGCGATGGCATTGTCCATTTGTCTCGTATAAAATGAGCAACGCCACTGCTATTACTCACCTTTTAATTTCCCACGCTGGGAACAAGGTCAGTGTTTTACACATCGTCATATTTTATTCATAAAACACCATCCTCCAAAACACAAGGGAAATATTAAATTTTTTGGTTAAAATTGTATAGCCTCTCAGAAAAATGCAGTAACAGGATCCCATTTAATTTTTTTTTTAAACAAGAATTTTCTATAGAATATATGGCCAAGTTTGGATGATAAAATGGGAAAAAATAATTTTACACGCTTTAAATGATTTAAATCTGGAAATTTCCTCACACAGTAACTGCCTGGTTGGATATACCCGTATCTGCACTATTAAATAACCTGAAATATGTTTTCACTTCACTAAATTCCAAAAAAAGGCGCCAAAATCTTCAGCTCCAGGCCCATAGAGATCTTAATCCGGCCCTGATTGAGAAAAGAAGCTCAAATTCATGGCGTATTGAGTCCTGGGGTTTTAATTTGAAAAGTTTCTAAGGGAAGTTGTTTTTTTTCTTCATAAAAAGGTGTAACAGATCTCCGTACCCCGACTGGGTCACATATGTTAATGCTAGTTCCCCCCCCCCCCCCGTTCTCCCGCCAGCAGCCTTTCGTGGCTGATACTGAAAGTGCGGTGATAGCATTTCCCGGAAATGAGGCACCACGCGGTTAGAATAGTCGGACAAGGAAAGACTATGCGAACCTTTAACAGATGTAAACCTATTCTAGGTCGAGGGAGTTGGAAAGGACTGCAGCGACCCACCCAGTAAACAGACAATAACAGTATTCATTCATAGCACAGACAACTCAAAGACCCTGCACCTAGATTTGTAGGCACAGGGTGACTTCAACATAGGAGAAGGCAGGGAAACAATATAAAACCTCAAGCCTGCACCTCCCAAGTGCATATCTAGGTCCGAAGTGACTCTCGTCACAAAAGGCTTAGAGAAATCTTTTCAAACTTTTTATTTGCTTGGCTTTGTACAAAGCAGATTGAAATTTGTGATCGTCATGGACAATACATGTTTGTATTACATATCAATGATGTGTGTATATTTAACAACATGATATGTTTTAGTGAGGTTCTAATCACGTTTTTTGGGTCCCAATAAAAACGCAACAGGATTTTTTTTTGTGTCCTACAAGAACAGGCTCCTCCGCATTTACAAGATTTTCATTGATTGAAGAAGTGTGTAATCGGTTAAAGATCTCATTGCTAACCATTTAACATGCTACTAGTGGAAAGGCGAATATTTAAATGTTGCCTGTTTTTCTGCAAAGCTACCTCTATCTAGCAAAGGCTGAGCATCTCCTGGAGATCAAAAGCATATTTCCAAACCCTGATATCATTGCAGGGCCTGGCATGCTAGTTCAAGGGTGAGTATGTGCGCATGGATCACAAAAAAAAATCAACACAAAGAGTTCATAATGTCATCATCCTCATCCAATAATTTATTACTTAGGCATTGCAAAAGGAAATGGAATTTAAATCTAGAACTAAATATAAAAAGTCGAATTACACAGATAAAACCATTGTTATTGGAACAATCTGTGAAACTCTGCTATTATTCAGTCAGTTGTATGCTTATGTGGGAGTGATGTAACCCATCAATCATCTGAAGAACTGCCCATTCGAGGTGTCCCCCAAGTGCTAGGAGACAGTATCACTATCAGGGTTATTCAGAGAGAGGTGAAAAGCAGGAGAATGGCTGGAGAATGGAAAAATCTAGGTCAAAATAGCCGATTTGGAAAGTGAGATAAATGGGAGAATTTTTCTGGTTCGGCTATTTTGACCTAGAATTTTCACTTCTCTAGACATTCTCCTGCTTTTCACCTCTGTCTGAATAACCCTTTATATGTCTAATGTTGCTGCTTCTGCACAATAAAGATAAAACCATTGTGTAGCTGGTTTCCGTTTGTAATCTATATAGCGGATATAGACACCTAGATTTTTCTTTCCCTTGGAATATTGTCCTTTATTGTTTGCATCAGACTACATATCAGGGCTTGACAAATGTGTGTCAAAGTTGGAAGCCTGTAACAAATACCTGGGAGCCAGCTGCACATCTTTAAGAGCCAGGCATAAGGCATCTGGAGGTTTATGTAGATTCAGAATAAACCAATAATATTTAGGCTAGGGTCAGACTGAGGCAGTGCGAACGCGCGTGCAGCCGCACTTAATCACGGCCGCACTAGCAGCAGATGCCGGGCAATGACGGCCAATATACGAAGTACGGTCGCACAAAAGTCCGGCTGCGCAACGCAAGTGGAAAATGAACGCATTTTTTCGAGAACGTGAAACCGCAGGTACTGACGTACAGAGTGCGCTGCGTCCGCTAGCGGCGTGTGTGTGTGATTAGGAGACGTCAGACGCTGCTAATGTCCGGCCAACATAACGTCCAGACGCAAAAAGTGTTTTATTGATGATCCGTACAAAATCACGGACGAAAATGCGCATAGTATGACCACTATCACGTATTCTGTGGAAAAATGCGTCCATTCGTTCGAACGCACTTTTTCACAGACAACATAAAAATGCGTTCGTCTGACCCTAGCCTTAGGAACCAAGAGTAAAATTCCAGGAGCTGGTGGCTGCATGTGTTCTGGTTTCTTAAGCCCTGTACCTTCTAAACTAATTTCTAAAATGAAAATATTTGACATGGACTTACTTGTTCTCTAGCAGTTTGGGGTCTGCCATGAGTGGGTGAATTGTTCTTGAAAAATATAAAGGGGCCTCGTTTGAAAAATGTATACGGCACAAGCCAAGATTCCCACAGTCCAGAGTCACCAATCCAGAAGTGGATGGCACAAGGTCACAAAGCTTTTTACTGCTGCTTGAGAGATATCTTGCAGCTCACTCAATACAGTGGATGCAAAGCCTTCTGTGATCAATCCTTCTTGTTCTTGAGTGGGTGAATTGACATACATTGCCATCCCATTTGTCATTGCCTTGTTTGCTCTACTGCCCTTGGTATTCACATTTTCGCAGCAGCTCAGTTTTCAGGTCAGCAGTGCTGGATAACCTTGAGCAGGACTCAGCAAAGGGAGATCCCTGGATGTTGTAGAAATACAGTGACCACAAAGCCTTATCAACTGCAAAAATCTACAAACCATCCTAAGAGTTGTCATTTTGCAACATTCGGGGACATTCGTTGGCCAGACCTGTCCTAAAGTTCCAAAATGTCTACGAGCATCCTACTTTATTCTCAAAAAGCACTTTTGTTGTGTATGAAGCGGAACAGACTATTTAACGGTAACATTTATCGTGTAACTGTTACCACTGATCGATAATGTAAATATTAGCTGCTATTGGTAAACTGTGCATCACTGGTGGAAATGGGATGCCATGTCTCTGTGTCACATAATTCAAGCTTCTCATTGAGGTATGAGATTTTGAAGTAACCGTTGGAAGGATGTAAGATTTCACATGGTCGTTCTGATGGGTAGAACTTATAAGGATATATTATTATCATTTATATAGGCTTTTAATTTTATCTATATTAAAACTCCAAACTGCTTTGTCCAGGTAAGCAGAGTCGATGGAAAATAATCCGATTCATGATAAAGGTTTATTTGTGAGCGTTACATGCAATCCTTTAGTTGCCATAAGGTTCAGGTGCAGAAAGAGGAGATCATATTCCTTATCCAAAAATGAAAAGAAAAAATATGCCTTTTGCAATTCAGTTCACCTCATGTCCCATGTCTCCACTTACATGACCCAGACACCCCCATACCACCTTGCTAAATATCAATAAACACAGCCCGATATCGTGGACCTACAATTCCCAGAAAACTTTGAATGCAAAAGATAACCGAATCTTGGGAGTTGTCGGGCTACAGTGTAGGATCTGGGGGGGGGGGGGGGCGTACGAGTTCAACAGCTCTCACCCTCAAAATCTACATTGCAGTATACGCTCTCTGAAGAACCTTAGGGTGACGTATCCTGCATTACTGGATGTGCTGGCACTGAATAGACAAATATTTGAGGTGTTCGGCCTCCTGTTAATGTGATTACATTTGTTAACACTCTAAGGTTATCGTGAGTCATGAACACCATATGATTGATGCTTGGATTATCTCCATACTTTTATTCTTTTTTTTGCTTTACACTAGTTTTTGCCCTGTTGCGACTTGTATTACTTTATTAACTCCAGCACTGGGTAATTGTTTAACGTTCAGCTTGCATAAAAAGTTTAACTCTGACTCATCCCTAATTATTGTGTAAAACACATTCCCCTTGACGGTTTATATTCTTGTGTGCCTTAAGAAAATGGCTGTGGTGACTGTATTTTAGGCTCCTATGCAGTTGATTCCTCATGCATTAAACATGTAAAAGCTGTAATCTGTTCAATCGCTGTTTTCCTGCTTGCAGCAGACACAGAACCTTCTTTCGTACCAGAACTGACGCGATCAATTCTCCTGGGATAGTTTGATATTTTTCAATATCCTTATAATATAGCTGGACACCAGGAATTGCTTTTAGGCACGACTCCGGTGTAGGTTACTATACTGCATGATTTTCATGACATGCTTTGCAATACAACAGTTTATTTGGTATGAAACGGGGGTCATGTTCTGCAGGAACACATGGGAAAGCAGTTCCCTCACTATTTTAGCAGGAGGAACTTCGTTCCCATTTGGCGGATATACTGGGAAGCTGCAATACCTTTCTATATAAACACAATTTTATAGAACTGTCTATATTTAAGGGTTTTTCCTGGATTTAAGTACATTGGGAAGGCATGGGATGACAATTTCTCAGTGTTTGCCAGAGGAATGGCACTCTCATGCATAAAGAAGCGCTGCAGCTGCTGCGGCTCCCAGTAATCTTTGAGACCAGAATATACAGAAATGTTGGTGAGTTCCCACACTTTATTTATTTTATTTTTTTAGGACTTGACCTTTGGTATGAAAGCTTTATTGCAAGTCATTCATAACACTGGATCAGTGTCCATGTTGCTTCATGGAGGACCTCATTCCAGTTCAAAGGACACTTATAGGGTGTCGTTCACCAACCATAGTTTGCCATTGTTATAATGAAGATAAACGTCTTGCAAATCTCAAAGGTAAATTGAACTGTGGCAGGAGAAGCGGCTTCATTGAATTTTCCTTTTGGAATTGCTGATATCCATTGCAACAACGCAACCTGCAGTGCTTTGTGAATAACCTCCTTACTGTCCCATTACAGCTATTGCTCAATGTAGGGGTTATAGGGACAAGAACAGATGTGAGGAGTCTCGCTCAGATTTTTGTCAAACCATTTTCAAACAGTTTGACAAAATATAAATCTCTCCTGCGCCCAAATCCCATCTCGTACCATACGAAGAAGGAACATTGTGATTAGGGATGAGCCGTACACCCCCCAAGTTCGGTTCGAACCTGAACTTCCCATTTGTTCGGGACCGAACCCGAACCCGAACTCCCATGCAAGTCAATAGGGCTGAAAATTCGGTTTTTTAGAGTGTCCTCCAAGAGGACATATATGCTACATATTTGCCATAAAAGGTGTATGGGGGTCTGGGTAGTGCCCTGGGGGACAGGAAACCAGGACAAAAAGTAAAAAAAAAAAGTTTTTAAAGGGACCGAGTTTTCCATGAAATAAGGGTTAAAAATAAAAACGAAAAAATCCTTCAAATATCGTGCCTAGGAGGTCCCCATAACCTGCCCGTGAAGTGGCGGATTTCTAGGATGTATAGAGACACTTAAAAACAAATAAATGACGTTTCATATGACGGTAAATGCTTTTCCTTTAATCTATCCATAAACAACTGCTTGGGGCGGCAGCCTGTTTGAAAAGACATTTTAGGACGCGCAGAAAAAGTTTAGTGTTTTTTTGGGCTAAATTATTGTGAAACTTATGCAGGCTTTGGATGAAAGTAACAATAGGTGCTTTAAAATTGGGCTTTTGGCGTCGGCAACAGTGCCGTCACACCGTAACCCTATCTGAGGATATGAATCTGATACAGGCGTCAATGGCAGTGCACCCAGATATTGTGCCTTTAGTGCCAGGCATGCAAGTACTATCATACAGTAACCCCTCTGTGGTATTGTGGAAGAGTGCAGGGCAGTGACGTGCGGTGAGGTCAGTGACTGGTGAGGCACTGGCTAGTATCAGAGCCAGATATACACAGGGTTACACAGTCGCAATTTACGCATTTGATTAACGTTATATAAGAGAATAGAGTTTCACTATTTATACAGTAAAGTTCCCTTTTTTTTTTTTTTTTTTTTACAGTCCTAAGAGCATGCACTTACAATACTGACTAATAGAGGGCGCTATTACACACATGCTGACTGCTGAGCTCTGCCTGCCCACCCCCCCCCCCACGACTGACGAGGACAGTCACATGACTGTCCTGCGTCAATCAATCCATGGGGAGCTTTGCCTCCCATGGGGGCGTTTTTTTTTTTTTTAAAAAAAAAGGAATTGCTTGAGGCCAATGGAGCTTTCCCATTGGCCCAAGCTTTCAATTGCTCTCCATGCCTCTGGAGGCACCGAAGAGTGGAGAACCAGGAAGTCAGCTTGAGCTACGCAATTAGCGTAGCATTCAGCTGCGCAAATTGCGTAGGCTATGCTGGCTCAGTGCTGCCCCTGCTGTCTGTGTAGTGAACACACACACACAGCAGCCGGCAAACTGAAAGTACGGGGGGGGGGGGAAAGCGGAGGACAGAGAAGCACAGCGAGGGAGCGTGGAGAGTTGAGTATGAAAACTTTTTTTTCAATGAATAACATTTTATTTACAGATTAAATGTACATACATGTCATTACTGCACAATGAGCACATTCATTTACTGGAATGGCAGGGGAGGCCCTGCCACCCCTGACTGCACGTCCCTGGTGCAGGGGTGGACCATGCGGTCCTATATTAAAAAGATATGAATCTGGTAATGGGTGTCAGTGCACCCAGATATTGTGCCTTTAATGGCAGGCCAGCAAGTATCATCATACAGTAACCCCTCTGTAGTATTGTGGAAGAGTGCAGGGGTGGACCATGCGGTCCTATATTAAAAAGATATGAATCTGGTAATCTGGTAATGGGCGTCAGTGCACTCAGATATTGTGCCTTTGGTGCCAGGCCATCAAGTATCATCATACAGTAACCCCTCTGTGGTATTGTGGAAGAGTGCAGGGTTGGACCCTGCTGTTCAAAAAATTTAAATGATATAAATCTGGCACAGGCGTCAGTGCAGCCAAATATTGTGCCTTTCATGGCAGCAAGTACATTCACACCGTAACCCTTTTGTGGTATTGTGGAAGAGTTCAGTGCTGGAGCTTTTGTGCATGCAGAAGACATACCCAATCTATTCCGTTACTTCGGCATCAGGGGATTGATAGCTGCTGATCCAGGACTGATTCATTTTTATAAATGTCAGCCGGTCTACAGAGTCGGTGGACAGACGCACTCTTTTTTGTCTGTGACAAAACCTCCAGCGGCACTGAACGTCCTTTCGGAAAGCACACTAGATGAAGGGCAACCTAGTAGCTGCATAGCATGCATATTGGCTAAGTTCTGGCCAGTGATCCAATCTCAACACCCGGTAAGCCAGTGGATCATCTGCTGGAAAGGTATCCAGGTCTGCCCTTGCCCCTAGGTAGTCCTGCACCATATGGTGAAGACGCTGGCAATGGGTGCCTACATTTGACGTCCCTGGGCGTCGAGGACTAAAAAAATTTAAAAATGCATCAGTCAAGCGGCCCTGGCCTTCACTGCTATTCCTCTGATCACCTGCAGCCTCAGAAGCACGTGTGTCAGCACTTGGTAATTTAACAGTGCCTGGAAAGGTGTTACACAAGTTTCGCTTTAGAGCGTCCTCAAGTTTTGTCATCCTGTGCTCCCTCTGTGCGGGCAGGATGAGCTCTGCAACTTTCCCCTTGTATCGTGGATCAAGAAGGGTTGCCAACCAGTAATGATCCCTCTCCTTGATAGCACGAATCCTGGGGTCCTTTAGCAGGCTTTGCATCATTAGGGAGCCCATGCAGCGTAGGTTGGAGGTGGCATTAGCTGCCGAGTCTTCCTGGTCAATGAGGATGACCGTATTGTGCACTTCCTCCTCCCAGCCACGCACAAGCCCTTCTGTTTCTGGGCACACAAAACCCTGCCTTGAGGAATCCCCACCTTCAGTGCCCCCACTACTTAAATAGTCCTCCTCATGCTCCTCCTCCTGTCTGATCTGAGTAGGACCCGCTGGCATGCTGTCTGCTGAAAGACTGGGGCCTTGAGAGCTAGGGAAGGCCTCCTCTTCCTCCCGCTGCTCTGCCTCTAGAGCCACATCTATAATTCCCCGCAGGGTGTGCTCCAGCAGGAACACTAAAGGAATTGTGTCACTGATGCATGCACTGTCCCTGCTCACCATCCTCGTTGCCTCCTCAAATGGTGACAGTACAGTGCATGCATCTTTGATCATCAGCCACTGCGGGGGGGGGGGAAAGTTGACCTGAACCTGTCCTTGTGCCATACTCACACAGGTACTCGTTGATGGCCCTCTGCTGCTTGTGCAGATGTTGCAGCATTGCTAATGTCGAGTTCCACCTGGTGGGCATGTCACAGAACAGACTGTTTGTGGGAAGGTGGAATTCTCTTTGAATTTCTGCCTGGCGAACGCTTGCTGGGAATGACCGTCTGAAGTGGCTGCAGACTAAACAAACCAGCTCAAGCACAGTATGGCATCTTTTTGCGGAGCCTTTACGTACACCCTGTCGGGTGGGTTTAACTGCCACTTCGCCAGAGACGGAGGAGGAGGAGGAAGAGGTGGTGGTGGTGGAGCAGACAGACCTCATACAAGCAGCTTTCTGGAGGCATGGTGGATGAACAAGTTCCAGCACAGAGCCCCGTCTTGGATCCCTCCCAGCTGCAATCAGAGTTACCCAGTGTGCCGTGAAGGAAATGTAACGACCCTGTCCATGCTTGCTGGACCACGTGTCTAAAGTGACATGCACCTTGCTGCTGACTGCCTTTCCCAATGACTGGATAACATTGTCTTCCACGTGCTGGTATAGTGCTGGAATGGCGTTTTGGAACCTGCCACAGTGGTACAGCACATTCAGCAAATTCACGGGAGCAGAGTCCACCAGCTGGAAAGGCCGCAGCTGCAATGCGAGTAATTTTGCTAAACTGGCATTTAGACGCTGTGCTTGGGGATGGTTGGGACTATATTGTTTCTTTCGCTGCAGCAGCTGCGGCAACGTAATCTGACTGCGTAAGTCTTCAGCTACTGGGATGATGTCACATTGTGAGGAAGGACCTGCTAGTACATCCATTACTGTAGCATCAGCCCTGTCGGTGGAGGTTGTAGGCAATTGAATGGCAGGACATACAGTGTGGGTAGAGACAGATGAGGAGGAGGAGGAGGACCTACGCAAAAATTTGCCCCAACGGCACTTGTTCATATGTTGCATCAAGCACGTGGTACCCAAGTGTCCGGTGTTTATCCCACGCTTCAGCCTCCTCTGACATAGATTACAAATAGCAACGGTTGGGTCTGCTGCACAGTTCTTAAAGAACTCCCAGACATCAGATTTCCTGCATGTGTTCTTTGAGACAACAGCGCTCTGCACCGGAGCAGCTCTGACATGTGATGCCTTGGACTGGCTAGTGCTACGGTTGGTCACAGAGGATGTTGTGCCTCGTGTTTGCTGTGCCTCCTCCCCCTCCCCCCTCCTCCTCACTTGATTCCTCAGTTCGATCTGGCACCCAGGTGGAGTCAGTGACCTCATCATCATCAATGTCACTGGAGCCAACTTGGCAGTATGCTGCAGCTGCTGGGGCAACATGAGTGGCAGTTATTTGTGTGTCATCACTGGCACCCCCTTCCTCTAGGTTGATTATACTCCCTTGCTCAACCTCAGAGATTGAATCAGAGCACTGTACTTGCTGCGCATCCTCAAGCAGCATGTCACTCTCATTGTAGTCAAACAATTCAGCTGACTCCTCCGTGTGTGATAGCGAGGCTACGGCAGGAGTAGCTGTGGACATGGAGGCTGCATTAGATGCTTTGGCAGCTGAGGTGGACTGTAAAGCACTAGAAGCCTGGCTGGCAGAGGACTAGGAGGCTGAGTATGGCCTGGTTAGCCAATCCACCAAGTCCTCTGTATGTTGCTGCTGCTTAAGACGGCCAGCACCAGTTAGAAAGGACAAACGTGCCCCTGCAGAGGATGCACCACGTCCACCACGACCAGAGACACAGCCTCCCGACACAGGGGCTGCTTGCCCTCTTATCTGTGGCTGGGAGCGTCTGCCTGTCCTTTTTGTTCTTTCAGACATGGTGAGTGATATATAGATTAATATATACAGAACTCTGATTCAACTCTGGTATAAAGATTTAAATAACTCTGGTATAACTCAGTGAGACACACTGATAGCTAGCAGCCAGTGACGAGACACAGATCACCTTAATTCCCAAGTGTTTTAAAGAAATTGGTGAGCCCCAAATTACAGCGTGGTACTTTTTGTATGACGAGACACAGATCACCTTAACCTCCCTGGCGGTATTCCCGAGTGTGACTCGGGGTTAAATTTCGCTACTGCGAACGGTAACCCCGAGCCACACTCGGGCTGGATGTTTACTCACCTCCTCCTGGCTCCCTCGCTGTCCCCGCAGTGCGATCGCAGCGAGCTGCTTCCTGGATGGCTCCCTGCGAGTCACATGATGCAGAGGGGCTGGACCGCAGCAAATTTCATTCACAAAACTCACTGAATACAAATGGAAATGTTTATGAACGGCCACTAGGTGGCAGTACAGGATAAGAAATAGACAATACATCGTCTCACCCTTGTTCTCAGACAGATTTCAGTGTTTTTTGTTGTATTTTATTGAATATCATTTATTTGCATTATTTTGGATAATTATTTTTGAGATAATAAATTATTATTTCATGTTTCAAACTTTATCGTACTCCGTGTATTTACTATTTTTTTTAAATTAATTAATTAATTAATTTATAAAGGATTTTACCAGTAAGAACTCTTGATTGCACGGATTTCAGTGCGTGATTCCTAATTATTACAGGCTAACTATGTACAAAAACACGTTTCCTTTAAAAAAAATTGATACGCTTTTAGATGCAAAATTTTGAAAAAATTAGACCTCCAGGGAGGTTAATTCCCAAGTGTTTTAAAGAAATTAGTGAGCCCAAAATACAGCGTGGTACTTTTTGTATGACGAGACACAGATCACCTTAATTCCCAAGTGTTTTAAAGAAATTAGTGAGCCCCAAAAAGATTTGCTGGCACAGTGACAAGACCCAGAAAATCACCTCAATTCACAAATGTTTTAAATAAAGTTGTAAACCCCAAAAAAACTTGCTGGCACAGTGACAAGACACACATCACCTAAAATCCCTGATATTTGGTCGAAATGAGACCCCCCCCCCCAGACCCCCCCAGTAGCGTGGCAAACCGGCAGTAACAATACACACAACTATCTTCTTTGAAATCTCCTCTGAAATGCGTGCAGAAGCGCTGCGTGGAAACCTTTATATAGTGTGCCCCGGGACTTAGCTCTGTGAGCCCATGATTGGGCAAAATTTGCTCATAGTGTTCAACCAGTCTTGCACCAGACCTGTGGTCAGGTGCAAGGCTGTAGCCAATTACGAGCTTCAGGCAGTGGGAAAATGCATTGTGGTCCATTGTGGTCGAACATGCGGCGAACACCCGGACATGTTCGGGGTTCGCGATCCGCCCGAACAGGCTAAGTTCGGGTCGAACCCCGAACCATCCGAACCTGAACAGCTCATCCCTAATTGTGATTTGGCTTCACTAAATGATTGAAGGTGTTCTGGATTTAGGCTAGGGTCAGATGAGTGCATTTTGTACAGACTGTGTGTCCGTGCAGTACGGACGGACGGACGTACTTACTGACTGACAACAAGGTAGTGTCCACACAGTCCGTTTTTTTCACTGATGGATTTTTTGACTGATGTAGCAGGGAAAAGAAATTACAATGAAAAAACATTCTGTCCGTCAAAAATGCTGGACGTATAAATGCAGTCCATCTGACCTCGTTTCATCACTCACACACAAAGCTATGCGGACGTTGCAGACATGGCGCACTCCGCATGTCCGTTCTAGCCTGACCTGCGTCCGTTTGCCGCGTCCGCCATGCATCCGCACTTCCGTGCGGACGTACTTCGTTTGTGGGGCTCCATTGGTCAGAATGCTATGCTGCCACGGACGTACAAATGTGAGCCGTGCGGCAACACGGACGTGATAACTGCGCTCATCTGACCCCAGCCTTAAGGTTCCTGCCTTATTGACACTGGATGTATTAAGCATGTGGTGGGTACTTCTCTCGTTCAGGTCTACAGTTGTAGAACAAGAAAAGGGAGAAATCCTTATGATGCCGCAAGATAAGAGGATTTTTTGTTGTAAAAATGCTGCGTAACCTGAAGTTCGACGTCGTTCACTTGAAAGCAATTTGACAAAGTTAATGCATTAGGAAGGGTGAACGAACTTCGCCTTTATCCTCTTCATAATTTAACAGAGCCCAATCCACATCACCATGATGATACGGTGCTGCCAAAGCACTCCATAGCCTTTATCACGGCGCCATGACACAATTGTATTCATAAAAGGACAAAAGAGCATTACTAGGCAGTCACTATACAACAGCCTCTTTAACGTGAATAAAAAAATATACAGTGGCAAGAAAAAGTATGTGAACCCTTTGGGATTACGTGGAGTTTTGCATGAATTGGTCATAAAATGTGCTCTGATCTTCATCTAAGTCACAACAATTTGAAAAACACAGTCTGCTTATAATAATACAACACAAACATTATATGTTTTCATGTTTTTATTGAACAGAACATGTAAACATTCACAGTGCAGGGTGGAAAAAGTATGTGAACCTTTGGATTTAATAACTGGTTGACCCTCCTTTGGCAGCAATAACCTCAACCAAACGTTTCCTGTAGTTGCAGATCAGACCGGCACAATGATCTGGAGTAATTTTGGACCACTCCTCTTCACAAAACTGTTTCAATGTAGCAATATTCTTGGGATGTCTGGTGTGAATCGCTCTCTTAAGGTCATGCCACAGCATTTCAATCGGGTTGAGGTGAGGACTCTGACTGGGCCACTCCAGAAGGTGTATTTTGTTTTGATGAACCCATTCTTTTGTTGAATTACTTGTATGCTTTGGGTCATTGCCTTGTTGCATCACCCATCCTCTGCGGAGCTTCAGTTGGCGGACAGATGGTCTTACGTTTTCCTGCAAAATGTCTTGATAAACTCTGGAATTCATTTTTCCATCAATGACAACAATCCGTCCAGGCCCTGAGGCAGCAAAGCAGCCCCAAACCATGATGCTCCCTCCGCCATGTTTTACAGAGGGGAAGAGGTTTTGATGTTGGTGTGCTGTGCCTTTTTTTCTCCACACATAGTGTTGTGCGTTTTTTCCAAACAACTCAATTTTGGTTTCATCTGTCCACAGAATATTTTGCCAGTAGTGCTGTGGAACATCCAGGTATCATTTTTTCTCTTTTACTTCTTTAATTTAGAATTTGAACCCATAGAACATAATTACAATACCTATATATATGGGATATATTTCCATATTATCTATAGAGCCAAGATCATGTTATTCATCTCCAGTAATTTTTATTCCTTATTGTGGAAAGTTTTTCTCCTATTATACTGTTAGATATGCCATCTTGCCTTCCCTGTTCTTTGGAGGATGGTCTAGTTCATTTATATACAAACCTCAGACACCACTTGCCCTATTCGCGAGAACCTATATAAGCTATAGTTATGGCCAATTTTACATATATGACATCTCCTACACATTAGGAGCACCTAATGTCATATATTGGTTGATACACATACACCTCTATAATGCATTTGGCATTGTGGTTTCACACTATTCAAAAAAAAAAAAAAAAAAATCGAAATATTTGATTTACATTATATCCACTTTATAATTGTTTGTTACCCACAGTCATTATTATATCATGTTTAGAGCTATAGATCACTTAGATTGAGGCCACACCCACATGACTTTATAACCATATTTTTGATTGCAATAATATAGTATTCAGTTCTGCTATAGAACTGAAAGTTATTTTCACTGTTACAATTTTGTACACTGCACCGGCATATAAATCTCCTTTGATTTGCCCTGGTTTTTCTTGATTCCCCTTTTTGGGAAGACAGCCTGCTTGTACAGCGGTCAACTTCCATTCCATCAATAAAATGGATTCTTTTATATTTTTTCCATGCAATGTATTTATTACACTCCAATCGCAGCTTAATTCCAGAGAAACGCGATACCGGAAGTGCGCGCACACCTACAATGGAACGCACAGTGCTCCGCGATACCGGATATGATGCCGTGGAACGCACTGTGGAACGCGGAAGTCCCTAATGCGCCTGCGCAAGATGGCGCCGACGGCCAGAGATACGCAGAAACTTCAGGAAGAGGCTGAGAACGCACGCTGACCACCAATTGAACACATGTGGGGACGTTTTTTCTTAATTTCTTTGGTATATAAACATGCATAGTGGTTCAGTATTGTAAGGACCAGCTGATGAAGCCGTGTTTTGACGGCGAAACGCGTTCTGGACTGTAGTCTAGTTTTAATTATTTATTTTATTAAATTTTAAAGCAGAACCAGTTCCTGCATGTTTTGGGTCTTTATTGGGTTTGACCTACGAAACCCATTTGCTGTTTGTTACGAGCTTGGAATAGCTCCATCAAATGTGAGTTCCCATTTGTCATGGTCACACATTATATATTACCACGCCAGGTATACAGAAGATCTGTTTCTTTTTCTCTTTTCCATCTTGAATGGACGTGATGAGATACCCCCAATAACAAGGAGTGGGTTACCTGAGAAATCTTTCCAGACAGAGCCAGTGTTTGGGCTCTCCACTTGTGAGTTGATTAACTATAAGAGAGTCGACAAATACTCCCCTACTTGTTAATCTATTGCACTTAGTAGGATAAAAAACACAAAAGACACAGAACTATGTTATATTATGGATGACATCATTTGAGAAGCCGTCCGAGTCCCCTTGCGTGTGTTTCGCGCTGACCAGATACGTATACTCTGTTCCATTTGTCTTTTGGTTTGAGGGAAACCACTGTCCATCTGGTTAGCTGGGTACTTGGAGGTCATATTGTGGGCGCTTACCATTTCTCTTTTTCACATGAAAACATATGTTTGTGTTGTATTGTTGTGACTTAGATGAAGATCAGAGCACATTTTATGACCAATTCATGCAAAACTCCACGTAATCCCAAAGTGTTCACATACACCATATCACAGGGGGGGAACCCCGCTAGTGTAGTAGATCTCAAAAACAAACAAAAGTCCCTTAAAATAAACCCATAACAAAGCATAGGGTATACAGTAAAATAACTACAAAAAATACCTAAATGGGCACACTGAAGCAGAGCTTTTTGTTGGTGGCAATTTTTTGTAGTACAAAAAGGTGTAGGAGTACATTACAGATCGTTGCACCTTTCTTCTACCCTGTGATTTTGTTTTTAAATGGGGAAAAAAAAGCTAAACAACTAAACTAAATCAAGAACATTACAGTGAGTTCCAATTTGACCTTGAACGGACACCCTACCATGTTTCCCCAAAAATAAGACACGGTTAGTGTGGTTTCTTTTGGGGCAAAAAAAAACACTAGGTCTTTTTTTTATTTTGAATACCAGTAGAAGACTTACATGACAGGAGTGAATGGCAATCAGGGGTGCCGTACCTTTACAAGAGCAATTTGGTAACCAATCGCTGGCCAGAATGAGTGAAGCGCGCTTTCACTATCGATTCGTCACAGGTACCATTTTTTTAAGACCGAGTACAAGTACTGATACTTTTTAAATTAAATTACTCTCCAATACAGAGTACTGATACTTTTATTTAATGTCATGTGATATTTTCCAATAAATAATTTAGGATTTTGCTGCAAGCCTGTTTAAGTTAATATTGCAAAGTATGGCCAGACACCCCATTTACCCAACACACACACACACACACACACACACACACACGTGTATCTGATGCCTGTGGGGTATATTATATATAAATAATATACACCACAGGCATCAGATACATGTATACCTAACAGACACCAGACCACAGTGTGTGCCGTTAGAGTGTGCACACAACCTCACCCATTGCGTGTGTGTGTACACACAATCATTTCAGGCCAGACTTCGAGCATTCCGACAGCTGCCCCAACGGCATTCGGACAGGCCCCTGCAGCTGACCGCGTTCATGCTTTCCACTGGCAAAGTCTTCGCTCATTGGGAAGCCCCCAACCGCAATCTCGCGGGATCGCAGCTGGGGGCTTCCCAGCAAGTGGACGCACAAAAACTTTGCCGGCGGCACTCGTGGAGGGCATGAATGCGGTCAGCTGCAGGGACCTGTCCGAATGCCGTTAGAGCATTCCGACAGCTGCTCCAGCCCCTCGGATGCCGGCAAGCCAGCTCAATGCCGGCTTCCGGTAGTGGGGGCATCTGCACGAGTACCAAGTACTCGCGCAGAACCCAGTATCGGTACAGATACTAGTAATTGGTGCATCCCTACTCACAAGCGGTGTAAATCTGGTATCACTCCCCCTGTGACAGAGGCCAGCGCTAGAGGAAGCATCGGCTTATGACACACCGCTGCCACTTCGCTTCCTCTGGCATCGCTGATTCTCTCCCGCTTCTCTTCAGGTTACCCTTTATGCCAACACCAGCCCTGGGAATGATCAAGCTACGTCATATTTTTCAGGGTAGGTCTTATACTTTAGCAATTATCGAAAAAAAAAAAATGGTACTAGGTCTTAACACCTTCAGCTTATTACAATGGATATTGTACAAGGATTTTGTCCCAGTAGACAAATTTTCAGTTTTAATTTCCAATAAAAAAAAAAAACGAGCTAGTTTTGAAAACTATCTCCTAACCCAGGGCGCAAGGTCGCCATGGTGACAAGGAATGCTGTCCTGGTGCCCCGCGTTTGTCAGGCACCTCTGACCGCACGGGTAAGGAGCAGGGATTGCTGCCATCCAGTGTTCCTTAGAGTAAAGCCGCTGGTCGGATGGAACACCGGCCCCCTCTGATGGCATCAGAGCAGGGAGACAACAGCGGGGACAGCGTCGCGGGGATTCTCTCCCCAGCGCTGACATCCGGTCTGTTCCAGGGGCGGACTAACCCATCAGGCAGCGCCCGAGGGTCAGTAGAGGCCCGGAGCTGTTTGATCTTTTAAGCCGCCTTAGCCCAGGGGCACACTGCACGCATTTTCAGTGTCTTCCCCCAGTTTCCGGAATCAGAGAATGCAGCGTGCCTCCTACACTGAAAATAAGAGAACAGCATGCTGCATTGGCGCCGCCCTTCATCCACCAGGTCAGGTGGTGCGTTCTGCACGCGCAGCAGCAGCGGTGGCGGCAGAATGCATCACATAGAAGAGCATGAAAAAGTGTGCAGTCGTCGGAGCCACCCTGCAGAGATCCAGCCAGCCTGCATCCAGAGCCTGGAGCCAGAAGGGCCTATAAATTATTTTAACAGTGGTGGTTGACGACGATGACCCACTGTATGCTGGCTGCTATTTTGTAATATTTTTTTTGAAGGGGGGGGGGGAATAAAAGTGACAGAGGGGAGCTGCTAAATGGTAATAAAGAGGGGGCTGCTTAGTTTAATAAAGATAAGGGGGCTGCTAGGGGTAATAGAAAGGGGGCTACTGGGGGAATAAAGTGAAGGGGCCTACTGGGGGGGGAAGTGGGGGTATAAAGTGAAGGGAGGCTGCTGTGGAAAGGGTGTTAAAAAGAGAATGAGATGGGTCTTGGGGGGAAAAGAATGTGGGGGCTGTGGAGCTCTGTGATACGCATACACACAGCACATATTACTGTGGAGCTCTGGGATACACACACACACACACACACACACCGCACATTACCGTGGAGATCTGCAGTAGTGTGTATGAGGGTTATTGCTGTGCAGCGGTTATCCAGTAATGTGCGGTATGTGTGTGAGCGTACACCAGAGCTGCACGGCAATTAAACTCACGTTTATTTACTGTATCGGTGAGTACCTGAGGGGGTAAAAAAAAAAAAAAAGTATCAGTACTCTGTCTTAAAAGAAAAAAAAAAATATCACTGTATCTTTAGTTGTTGAAAGTTAGTCTGAAGAAATACCTGGCTCTTAAAGCAACTTTGCCTTTTTCTAAATGGGTTAGGACAGGGCTTGAAAGAGTTACAAAGAATTGAATTTCCTGGATCACAACCCAAACTGTCCATGGTACATAAGCAATCCATCTCATACAAGTACGGTTTGTTTTTAATTCCCATTGCTTAATCATTGGTGGAAATGTTTTTCTGTATTATGTAGAATTATTGGTGTAATCAGATTCTCCATTGTTTTCTGGACATATAAAAATCTATACCTACACTGGCAGGCAACATAGGTAGCTGGTGTGCCCAGGCACACCCTAATGTTGGATGAAAGTGTCCTCTTTATACTCTTGCATTGATATTTTAGATGTCCCTTATCTGGTACATGACAAATAACATAAAAACTTTCTGGATCTGATTACAGGGTTTGTTATTTGTAATGAAAAATGTGCATTTTGTGTAAAATCTAAACATAAAATCTTCAATTAATAAATGTTCCATGGGTGCACACCCTAACATAATGAGCTGCACACGCCAGCGGTGGGCACTGTGTGAAAATATTTTTTTTAAATCACAAATAACCTTGTTGTCAGAGGTGAAAAACCAGTGTACAACATAATGACATTTATGAAGATTGAAAGAATTTATTTTAAAGCATCACAATCTTTTCACTTTTTTACCACTAAAAATTACTACAGCTCGGTTAAGGGAAAAATTTATAGCTAATAATTTAATGGTGAGAATTTACTTGGTTGCATTCCCAGTTTTGTTTTGGAGAATGGAGTTTAGTTTAAAAGCTTTGTGTGTCAATGAGATGTCATAAAATTAAGAGAACTCTAATCCTGAATAAGACAACCAAGACAGCAACCAATAATAACAACCAGGACAGCAGTGTGGAACGACTGCATGAAGCGGAGGATATAAAAAAATATATAATATTATATTTATTATAAAAATCAGCCTTGGAATAGGGAGCTAAGAGCACTTCAAGGTGTTTTCATATGGCTAGGAATGACTATTGCGCTCATAGCACTTCTCAGCTTTAAATTAAGGCCTGGTTCACACCTGGCTGTTTTACAGCACGTTCCTCTGCGGTGTAAAAGGCTCAAACACTGAAACCCCATTATTTCGTATGGGCATGATAAACACTCTACGCCCAAAGAAGTACAGGAGCTTCTTTGGGGCGTATTACAGCAGGTTTGCGGCCATAGACTTCAACATGAACGCACTGAAATGGGCGTTTGCCCGTTTTTGTCATCAAAAACGTGAATATGAATACGCGTTCCGCACATGGCAACAGGCACAAAAGTCTTTTTCATTGGACATGTCCGTAGTCAAATAAAAAAAAAAAAAAAACACACGTACGACTAATTGTCAAAAACGCTAGGTAATACACTCCGGTGGGAACCCAGCCTAAATGTTCCTATACCTTGTATGGGAGGCGTTAAGCTAGTCCAAGGTACCCGAGAGCGGTGAGAGGGACAAATCGTTCTCAGTCTCCCTACAGGATTCATACACAGCACCTGTGTAATACCACACACGCACAGAGCTCATGGTTGGGAGGCAATGGGCTACATTTAGCACTATGGATTCCAGGCTACCAGCTAATAAAAGAACCTACCCTGAATAAAGTACGTGAATAGGGAGACCGCAAGTAAAATCTGCACGCGCAGATATTTTTTCCTTACCGTCTCCCTTTCTGCGCCAGCCTTTGAATAGGGCCCATAATTCAGCGGATCACCATTTCCATTAGGCACAGCGTGAGGAGAGTTGCCTTTCATGCAGCTACAGTGCCAGAGATGGCAGTTTCCGAGAAATAAAAAACCACAACAACACCACCTCAACCTTGAATCCTTATGCTGATAAACAAGCTATTCCTGGCAAGGTTTTTTTTTTTTTTAATATAAGAAAGCAGCAGCTGTTAGCTTTTAAAATGTCATTCATAAAGCAATGTGAGATTTAAAGTCTGGTATAAAACGTAAACAGAAGCCAAGTGCCACAGATCCTGATACAGTAACATACGTGGTGCATCTGTTGCAAAGCAATGGGCAAGCTTTAATGCTGTAGAATGCAGATGTAGAAACTACATTGACCCATATTTAATAGTTCATATATTTGGTGTGTCCCGTAAAGAGGAAGACCACTTGTCCAGCGTCCCCCAGGTAATAAATTGAGACACAGTAGTACATGGGGGGGGGGGGGCAAAATAACATGTAAATGTCTTTGCACAGTGCAGACGATTGACACCCCCCCCCCCCCCACTAAAACTTATACAAGCAAGCTTATGTGGACCAAGAAGCACATCTGAACAGAAACAAGGAATAATCCGCACAGACAGGTGGGGAGAAGCTAGTGAGGAAGCCTTTTAATTTTTGCATGGAATTATGTGCAAACACATATATATATATATTATATATAAAAAAGGCAGGAGGATAGTGAATGATTAAGAAGTGCATCATTAAGAAATCATCCCCCAACCCTATTGGTTCCTACACCCATGCCTGAAAACAACATGCAAATTTCAGAAGGCGGATTTCAGAACGTATGGGGAGACATCCAAGAGAAACATGTACTTGGGGTCATAAATACTGATAAAGCAAGCCAAGATTCAAGCAGGAGGTTATACGCATACAGGGAATGTTGACATAAACCAATGGGGGCTTTAAGTAAAACATCAATGTTCTTGAACCCAGGACATACTTGAAAACGAGAGAAATCTCAATGTATCCTTCATGGTAAAATACTTTATAAATAAATCTACATGTAAAAACGGATTGCACCATTTTTATTTTCTGGCTACAACTGTCCTATAAATACCTACATGTGGAAGTTTAAAAAGCGACAGTATATAGTGTACATAAAAAAAAATGCGTGGGGGCTGTCACGAACAATTCTGTTGGAAATTTAATGCACAAACAACTGCACAACATGGTATTGAAAATCATCAATACCATGGGAAACAACATGTTCAAATGACCATTTAAAAACCATGCTTTATATTCAGACTTTTGTGCCGCTCACTTTTATTACCACGGATACAGCATGGGGGAATGGGGATTGCCCTTAATTGCAAAAGTCACTTGGGTCTCGTTAAAGAGCAAACCTGCACACAATAGAACCTGGAGCAATGATGGTGGCAGCCAGTGGGATTCCCAGACTGCGCCTTTTCTGATGTCCACAGGGGTTCATTAGGAAAAGCCCCCCCTAACATTTGGTTAACTCATAAACATTGCACACGGAACAAAGGAGAACTAAGATCTGGTTTTGGTACACAAATACATTTATTTCTGTACAGTCTGCATCAAAATATTAGACATTCCTTCACAGAAGAAATAACATTTTAATTTAATATTATATTTGCAATGATAAATCTATCCCTGAATGTGGCCAGTATGCATGACAGGTGTCTGCTAAATATTAAAATTGATACACCTAACAAAGCAGCACCAACATTAGTCAATGAGTAGAAATAGAACTTTTTTTTTAAAAAAAGTCTGGGGCATTAAAAACCCTCTATTCTTTAGACATTAAGGATATGAGAAATTAAGGTCATACTTCAAATGCACCAATACTAGGATCATTAAACTTTAGCACCATATTATGACCAAACCAGAACACCAGCTGGCACTGCGCTGCCTAGGGTTGCCAGATCAGCCATGTTTTGCTGGACACAGGAGAAGAGAACAAGCTAGACCAAATAGCCGATTTGGAAATGGAGATAAATGGGAGAATTTTTCTGGTTTGGCTACTTTGACTTAGGAGAATAACTGGAGAAGTGAAAAATTCTGAGTTTCACCTTTAGTGAACATACTTGATGGGTTGCAGGTCATGCACTCCTGCAAAATGTAGAAATCATATGCTACAGGTAAAAATTCAAGAAGGAATCCCAGATAACCTGCCTCGATTTCCTTCCTGCAGCATATGAATTATACAGGTTATAGGACAGCACTTTTTCCTGTGCTGTCCCAAGGTATGAAATAGTAATGTTTCCAGGAAAACATGGCCGACCCAACAACCATTGTGCTGACATAGATAATCCATTTCAAAGTCTTTATTTGATCAGCAGGAATTATCCCAAATTAATGATTTCCAGGAGGTGAGAGCTCGTTGCTCCTTAACAGGACTTTGTCATCCACTATCATATGGAGGTAACTCCCTGAATATTATACCTAATAATACATAAGTATTACGTAATAGAGAAGCTGGGAGAAAATGGAAGAGTTAGATCTTACCTGGTTGTGATCTCCCAGCCAGTATAAAAGGTATGAGAGTAGCTAAACAAAACACATCCCATATCATGCCGTACCATACAACCCACTCGACACGGAAATGCAATTTTTTTCCGGCTGATTGTATAGAGAGCATTTGAAGCATTGCAATCTCTTCAGACACCGTTTTAAAACCAAACTTAAAGTGTATGCTTTAGGAGTCCTGCAGACATTTCCAGTGCTCCCACAATCCCATACCTCAATTATGATAAATGAGAAAGATTAGCTGCAGTTGAAGAATACAAATACAGAGAAAGGCCAGGGCTAGTGACATGAACATTGTCCTGGCCTAATAAGTGCTTTAGAAATAAAAAAAATGAAATAATAATTTCTTCTATCCGTGAATGACAAAGAAATTAACTAGGGCAAGGCTGTCACCCCCCCCCCTCCGAATTCTTAGTTCAGAAACAAATTGGGGGGGGGGGGGCTTCAACATTTGAAATCCCTTTTCTAGAGTTTGTTAGTTACCAAGTTTGGGAGAAGGTTAAAAATTAAAAAAAAAAACATTTTCCCCATGCTTTAGCCCAGTGTTTAACAGGTCAGAGTTTGCAGATCACCTTAGGGAAATGCAGACTGAATCCTGCAATCACTGAGCAGCAAATCATATCCCCTGTGCTGTGCTTCAGATATCTGGAAAACCTGGCCTGTCAGCGGGTCCTGAGGACAGGTTTGAGAAACATTGCTTAGCCCACAATCTTTAAAATGGGAAATGAACAGAAGCAAATAGAGCAAGTAGTACCTCGGGAAGTTTATATTGTTAAAGTTCAATACATTTTATTTCCATGCACGGAATAAAGGGGTCGGCACCTTTGGCCCTCCGGCTGTTTTAGATCTATATCTTTTTAGGATTCTCAGCCGCTCACCTCGTTGGCAAATGCAATTGCAAAACATCTGGGGAGGAAAACAGTTGCCCATGCCTGGAATAAACCAAGGTCACCTGTGCAACACACCCTGCTGGTTATGGCACAAACACGTAATACAAATGCTGGTCTTTTAGACACCAATATAAAACCAATTTAAAGTGCAGCGGTCATAGCCATAGGAAATTGTGCTAATGTGACAGGGAATCATCTACAAAGAAGAAGAAAAAAATTTATAGAAAGAAGGTGTAGTGCCCTGCTGCTCACACCATGCACGCAGTTGACTGCTGGCACTGATGACACCTCTGAGGACCAATTGCGTAGCACTGTAGTAAGCTCCGCCCACAGGAGGAAACATTGCAGCAACTGGCAATGGAGTGGGTTAAGTGCTGGCAGCAATATCTCAAGGGCTGAGGATCGCAATGAATAGGAAGACCAATAAATGTCCATTACAAATAGGAGAAGAGATGCACTTTGTCTTTTAGACCAGGGAATCTAGCGTAGTTACAATACACAGCCGTCACATTAGCAAAAAGGTCTCACGTGGTGGGGACAAGTCAGTCTAAAATTGTAGAAAACACCCCTAAAACACTAATGGTGCACACACTATGTGTGCAAAACAATGGAAGGAAGTGGGTCATGTTTGAGAAGACATTGCATTGTGTAGCAGGAACAAGAAAAAAAAAAAAAAAAAAACACCACAGTTGATTTTCTAACAACTGCAAGTAACGCATTTCCGGCATTTGGAAAGAAAGAAAAACCTTTAAAACATACTGTGTGCGGTTTCATTCAAAACGACCGTTAAATCAAACATAGCTTCCCATTTCACCAACCCCAAACCTCAGGACACGCAAGATGATACGTATAAATGTGCAACAAAATCTCTTTATCCATGAAAAGGCATTAGACCCCAAGGCCAGGAGGTAGGTTTAGGTTTTTGAAAGATTTCATGGTGACCTGCGGAGCCACTTCACAGAATACACCAAGAACACGTAGAATGAACAACGCTCGTACAAGGCACAGGCTCTTCGTTGGCACAAAGACATTATAAAGTGACTGACATAGAAAAGAAATACCACAAACACGTGCTGCCTTTGGGATGGTTTGTACCCTGATGCACCCTTGGAATCTGTGAATGTAGTGCAAATCTTTCCAAGTCTCAGGTCTTCGACATGTTCCTATAGTCACCGATATGTGTAACGTTCGTATGTGAATGTCCTCGTAGTTTGTAGAAAATTATGTAATACACTGGCAGCACAATGCCAATTAAAAGCATGATAAAAACCGCATTCCACCACCGGATACCCCAGTCCGCACCGGTAATGGGATCATTCTTCTTGGATGAGTGAGAAGAAGAATGAGAACCAGGGAGTAAAGGCTCAGACAGGTCCAATGCTGCAGCCTCAATGTTCTCATCGATCTCCTGGAAGTATCTGCTCAGGTCTCCGCTTTCAGCTACATCCACAGGCATCTCCTCCGTTAATTCCATACCGCTGGCTTCTAAGGTGTGAGATGCCCTTTGTGGATTCAGCTCGTCGTGCAGTTCTGTTAAAATACCATTGACCTTGGCAGGGATCTTAATACTTTTCAAAGCGTACATGTCCTGCTCCGAGATGAAGTTATTGACTTGTTTTATATCAGCAACCTTAAAAAAAAAAAAAAAAAAAAAAAAAAAGAAGAACACCAGAATAATTGATTATATAGAATTTTACACACAGACCAAAACAAAAAAAAACACTCCATATAAATAACCACATTCTTCCAAATTCATTATACATAATAAAAAAAAAAAAAAAAAACACAAATTCAAATCACCTGAGGGAATAAATGGGACTTTAGTTCACAAAATATGATCATCGTTTGCTTAAGCCTGTCACAATCACCAACAGGTCCTATCTAATGTGACCGAATCTGCAATTACAGGATCAACTCACTTGCTGGAGGCACAATCCTTCCTGGAGCTCCCAAGCAACTCAAGGCATTGGCGATTGTGACAGACTTAAACAAAGTATCATGTTTTGTGATCTAAAATTCTCATCATTTATTCCCTCAGGTGATTTTTTTTCTTTTCTTTAAAAAAAAAAAAAATAATAACCTTTTGAATTTTAATGTAATGAATTGGAAGAATGTGGTCATTGATATTGCATTATTGTCTTATTTGTTATAACAGCAGGTGCATCTAAAACAACACTGCAGAGATCTAACATTAAAGAGGTCAGATAATCAAGGTGCATTAACCTCCCTGGCGGCCTAATTTTTTCAAAATTTTGTGTCTAAAAGCGTTTCAATTTTTTTGGAAAGAAAAAGTGTTGTTTTATATAGTAAGCCAGTATTCTGTAGGAATAAGTCACTGAAATCCGTGCAAGCAAGAGTCTAGTAAACACACGCAGTCAGAGAAGGTTTGAAACACGAAATAACGGAAATAAATTCTATTCAAGAAAATAAATCAAACCAAAAAAATGCCTCTTTCCTCTGGGTGCTGGGATTCTTGTTCAGATATACAGGACACGGGGTACCAAAAAAAAAAAAAAAGTGTATTTATTCTCAAAGCAGAATTACAGAAATAAAAATAATTTCTAAAATGTAATAAGGCTTTGCAAAACAAGTGTCGCTGCAAGCACCAGCAAAACTTGTACTGCAAAGCCTTATTACATTTTTAGAAATTATTTTTATTTGCCTTTTATTTCTGTAATTCTGCTTTGAGAATAAATACGCTTTTTTTGGTACCCCGTGTCCTGTATATTTCATTGGCAAAGGAGTGTACATCTGAAACAAGAATCCCAGCACCCAAAATGTTTATTTTACAGTATTTTTATATATTTTTTTTTTAATCTTATTTTTTTTTTTTTTACAGTTTTTCAAATTTGCCACCTGGTCCCGCCCCCCTGCATCGCGTGGCACGCAGGGAGCAGAACCAGGAAGCAAAGTCGCCGGCTGCCGCGATCACACTGCGGTGACAGCGGAGACGGCGAGGGAGCGAAGGATGCAGTGAGTATGCATCCAGCCCGAGTGTGGCTCAACGGACGCTGGGAGGCAGGTCAGTACGGGCGCATATAGCACACTCATCTGACCCCGGCCTTAGCTGTAATTTTGACCACGGGGGGGGGGGGGGGGAGAAGACACACAACCCAGCAGATCACATGATGTACCAATAAAATGATCATAGCCACTGCCTGGTTGCTTTAGGTTGTTCCTTTCAAAGTAACCGCACAGCATCAAAGTGACACACTTCTTCAGCCAGCCCATCTGCTCTCAGTGCGAGAGCATTTTGAGCAGTTGGCTGGAGATAGTTTAGGAAAGCTGCCCACTTCCTAACATATTCCACTAAACCAGATCAATGCTTGTTGACCTTTGCTTTGTGACCGGAGTTAAATCTCTGCTCTTGAAGAGATGAATCAGAAGGGGAAAGGAGATAGCACACTCCCGTAACTATGAACGTTCAGTCTGTACTGAATGATCAGAGCCTATAAACTATATAGTTGCACAGGCTGAAAGAAGACGTGCGTCCATCAGGTTCAGCCTTCCCCACATCACTTACTGCTGTTGATACAAAAGTAGGCAAAAAAAACTCAGTCTGAAGCGCTCGCCAATATAGAACATACTGGAGAAACATTCCTTCTTGATCCCACAATGGTGTCATGATGAAGCAGCTTTTACCACATATATTAACCCGTTAACGACTGGCAGGTGTCACCCGTCAGGGGTGGGTTAACGCCGGCAAGGCGTACAGGTATGCCTCGCCAACAAGCCGCTGATTTCGGCCCGGCAACAGGCAGCCGAGACGCATCATTTGCTGCAGGGGGTGGCTTGAGTTCAGTCTGTCCCACTGCAGCTAATTGCGTGTACCGGCTGCGGGGAGGGGCCGAGGCGGCTCATTGAAGACAGCGATGCGTACCTGTACGTACTGCGTCGTCAAAGCCCTCCAGCAGCGAGGACGGCAAAGCACATCCCACAGCGGCAAAGGGTTACATCTTATAACCCTTAATATCATGTTTTTGCAGGAAGTCATCCAGTCGTTTAAAAGTCTGTACAGACTCTGAAGGGATTCACCATTATTGATTTGGTATCTATCACTGTGTGTTTGACGAGTACCGACTAGTATTTTTTATTGTTTTGCGCTTGTTTTGTGAAGATGAGGCGGAGAGGACACGGACTCCATTCTTTAAAAATTAAACTGGCTGTAACATAACAATAAAGACAGGATTATGCATAATGGAGGGGAGTTTGCAGCTTTTCAACAGCTGCGTCCTGTTGGTTTAGAGATTAGAAACAGCCATCTATGAAGAGTCCTGTGCGCAACGGAAAAATAAGCAGCGCTCACCTTGCAGCCGTAGTGCAGAGCCAGCTTGTTCAGGGTGTCATCTTTCGTAATCGAATGTTCCAAAAGGACTATGTCCCCAACCCTCTTGCGAGTCGTGTTGTTCCTCTGCCCTCCCCGTGCTCGCAACTCCATGACATCAAACTCTTCTTCTGAGGAGGTGTCAGGATCTAAGGTTCCATTGGAGAATGTGTAGACATGGCTTCCCTGGGAGGAATGGACTGTGGCCGGGGGCTGGAAGGTGTGCGAGCCCACGTCTCTCCGATGCATTGTCATACTGGCACTTGGAAACGTAAACACACAAGATGCTTTGATAAAACACGTGTATGTGCCAAGCAGGTAACCAGCCTCCCCTTATTGCAGGCATACAAAACAGAAGCAGGCTTCGGTGTATTCCAGCATTGCACATGGTGCAGTGAAGGCTGACCATTACAAGAGTTGTTGTCAGCATCAGGTGGGCGCACTGGAGAGGTGACGGCCAGATATGTATTCCGTTATAGTAAGAAGATCTTCCATGCTGCTATATTTTATGGTTACAGGCTTAACATTTATGATATTATGCACAGATGTTTGATTTATGGGAACAGAGTTACAACATATATCTGTCATGTCATAAATGAGGACATTACCTGTCAGACGTTCCATGCCGGCGATCTGCCTAGAATATACTGACAGATTCTGCTTAAATATTCAATCTTTGAAGCGTGCAGGACTTCACTATAATTTAGAACATAAATCCGTCTGTTTTGACTTATCTTTCAGATCAATATAAATAAATATTTTACCATCATCAGGCAATTCAGAGCTATGATTTTTTTTTTTATTTAAAAATCAACTTAAAATGGATGTAGAGAAAGACTTAATACCCGGTAACTGCATGTATGGTCTGCATGTTAACAGATACATATGGACCAGTGTCAAAACGGGGCAATTAGCTCTGTTCAGAAAGTATACATATTTGAACCAGAACAGGGTGAATTCATGCCACAGTCAAAACAAAAAGATGAAACCTGTTCGTTTTACAAACCTGTGACATTGAGCATGGGTCAGCAAAGATAGAGTTAAGGCTAGGGTCAGACAAGTGCATTCTGTGCGTCCGTGCACAACGAACGTACCTTTCTGACTGACAAGGTAGTGGCCACACGGTCCATTTTTGTGACTGATGTAGATGGGAAATAAAATTAATATGAAAAAACATTTTTTCCGTCAAAAATGCAGTCTGTCTGACCTCGTTCCATCACTCACACACAAAGCGATGCGGACGTGGCGCACTCCGCACGTCCGTTCTAGCGGTTTTACGTTCTTGGCTAACTTGCGTCCATTGTACGTCCGCAATTCATGTGTGGATCTCTATTGATCATAATTGTATGCTACCACGAACGTTAAAATGTGCTGCAACACAGACGTGATCACTGCGCTCGTCTGACCTGAGCCTAAATGGTTTTCAGCACATTCTTCCCAAACCATGCAAATTGTGTTTAGATCCCAGCGACTATTACCCTGTCTCCCTCCTAAAGAGCACAGACAAGAAAAGTATCGCCAAAAAGAGACATTTGAAGGTACTATGGGGGTTATTCAGGTACCATCATTGTTGAGGGAAAAATTTTTTAAAAAAAAAATAAACCACCACACTGCTATTGCAACTATGAAAAACTGGTAAATCTGAAGAGCAACATTTGTGGCCCTTTGGGTTATATTTTTGTGAAACACCAGCAATCTTCAGAGTTGCAACGCTGGTGATTTTCAGCTGCCTTTTCAACTTTGACAAAACACTGTCAGTACCTGAATAACCTCCTATGATTTATTGTGCACTTGCTGGACACTCATGCATTGTCTGTCTCATATACAGTTGTGTTGAAAATTATTCAACCCCCAATGCTGTAAAGGGTTTTAGGGAATTTAGTGTACATTTGTAATTGTATTCAGAATGAAATCCTACAACGACGTTTTAAAGAACCATATGCAACTAATATGACATGAATTGGTTTTGTAATACAGTAGTAAATGTTTCTTTTGTGAATTCTTCATTGACACAATTATTCAACCCCTTAAAGACTACCACTCTGAAGAACAGAGGTTCATTCAAGTGTTTTCAATCAGGTATTTAAAACACCTGTGGATGTCACGGAGCAGCAATAAAGCATAATAAGCACCAATTAGGCAGCTTTAAAATGACTGTGATACTCAGCTCCTTCTAGACATTTACTGGTGTGGTTACAAACATGGTGAAGTCAAGAGAATGGTCCAGGAACACAAGAGGTGATTACTCTTCACAGGAAGGGCAATGGCTATAAGAAGATTGCAAAGATGTTAAACATACCAAGAGAGACCACAGGAAGCATCATTTGCAAATTCAAGGCAAAGGGCACTGTTGAAACGCTACCTGGTCGTGGCAGAAAGAAGATGCTGACTTTGACTGCTGTGCGCTACCTGAAGCGTAGAGTGGAGAAAAGTCCCCGTGTGACTGCTGAGGAACTGAGAAAAGATTTGTCAGATGTGGGTACTGAAGTTTCAGCTCAGACAATACGGTGCACACTGCTTAATGAAGGCCTCCATGCCAGAACTCCCAGGCGCACCCCCTTGCTGTCTCCAAAGAATAAGAAGAGTCGACTGCAGTATGCCAAAAGTCATGTGGACAAACCACAGAAGTTTTGGGATAGTGTTCTGTGGACTGATGAAACAAAATTAGAACTGTTTGGGCCCATGGATCAACGCTATGTTTGGAGGAGGAAGAACAAGGCCTATGAAGAAAAGAACACCTTGCCTACTGTGAAGCATGGCGGGGGGGGTCAATCATGCTTTGGGGCTGTTTTGCTTCTGCAGGTACAGGAAAGCTTCAGCGTGTGCAAGGTACGGTGAATTCTCTTCAGTACCAGGAGATATTGGATGACAATGTGATGCAGTCCGTCACAAACCTGAGGCTTGGGAGACGTTGGACCTTTCAACAGGACAATGATCCCAAGCATACCTCCAAGTCCACTAGAGCATGGTTGCAGATTAAAGGCTGGAACATTTTGGAGTGGCCATCGCAGTCACCTGACTTAAATCCGATTGAGAACCTCTGGTGGGACTTAAAGAAAGCAGTTGCAGTGCGCAAGCCTAAGAATGTGACTGAACTGGAGGCTTTTGCCCATGACGAATGGGCGAAGATACCCGTAGATCGCTGCAAGACACTTGTGTCAAGCTATGCTTCACGTTTAAAAGCTGTTATAACTGTAAAAGGATGTTGTACTAAGTACTAAGATTGAATGTCACTTGGGGGTTGAATAAAACTGATAATGATGTGGAGGACAGAAAAGACATTTGTGGTTATTTCATTATAAATGTTATGTTATATTTGTCTGACCTACACATGCCTCTTTGATTTAATTGTAAGCAAGATGACTGAATGATCAAAATCAATGTCAAACTGGCCAAAACACTCAATTTCACTGGGGGTTGAATAATTTTGAACACAACTGTAGGTGATTTTAGAACATTCCATTCAGTGCCGCAGTAGAAAGTCATGCTTTCATACTGTCTGCTGCACAATTGATTGAATTTTAACCAGAATATGTCAGGTCACCTGCGCAGAATGTTTCTAAACAGATAAAGTCCTCATTTATAAATCTGGTGTTACGGAGTTTACAGACGCACATACACAAACACACTAAAAATTATGTAACATTTTTTGTAACATGAATGAAAACCTTTAGCAGTGCATTGATAAAAGGTGCCTGAGGGTAGCTGACGTTCATACTGTATACTTACAGGAATTGCCCGCTGACAACTTAATGATGAAGCACACGTGTAGTAACCAGACCGCCCATCAGCCCTACAAAACAGTTTCAAAAAGATTACTTTGTAGCAGATGAGCAATTAAAAAAAAGGGAGTATGACGTCCATAATATTCTGGAATTCTTTAGATCCTAAATGCTTGTCAGGAGAAGCACAGGAGCTGGTTACATGGTTTGTACCACATGACATGGTCTCTGAATGGCGTAATCAGCTGCACCTGCAACCCTGAGACTTGGGTAAGCACAATAAGTGACACATACAAAATCAATGTCACAAGCAATGCCATTATTCTGGCTTAGATAGAAAGAAAAAAAGCAGCAAAGCAAGAGTCCACCACTGCACTGGATAAACATCAGCCTTCCTTTGCTACCAATAATACAATGGCAAACGTCTCACTGATTGTCACTCTTTTTCAAGATCATCAGTGATCACACCTCTAACCAGGCTGTGATTGAGGGAATCTCTGGCGCTGATGAGATCACACACACAAACTTACAAATACAACTCTAGACTGACAAGAGAGGGCTTCATAGTACAGAATAAAGCAGGGAACACACACGCACGCACGTCTGTCATAACGGTTTCTCATTGTTCTCCAAGAAACATGTGCATTGCACCTACCGTACTTCTGGGCTAAAGCTGACATCACAGAACAAAGGCCAAAGACACGCGGCCTTATTCCGATCTTTCAACTAACAGCTGGAGCCATTAGTTTGCCCGAACACATACACAAAAAGAAAAGAATATACAGTGCCCAGGTTAGCAACAGGTGGGGGCCAGATAAAAACACTGGAAAACTATCTTTCTAAAATATAGCTTTTGTCTGATGATGGTAAAACTGGTGATTATACCCTAGAAAACCACAATTGTTCGGATAAAAAAAAAAAAGAAAAAAAGAAGACTACCAATAAAGAACAAAATACCAATTACCTATGAAAACCTGAACTTCAGTATGCATTAGAATTCTGAAATAAAAGGGCGGAAAACAAAAAAATAGGTGTTCATGACGGCATGTATTTAGTTGTATGAATGACAAGCTCTCCTGCACAAAAGGAAAATAGCGGCTCCAGCTCAAGAGGAATTTACCCCAAAGAGGAAGAACACAAGGTCAATTTCTACCTCATAATTAGCCCCTTGGGTTAAATTCCCCTTTGTCAAAAAGCTAGATTTCCCTATTCTAACAGCACTAGACATATAATATTTTGAATGGTCTGGTCAGGAAGCTTTGCTTGCAGCTGCGCGTTACTGATTGCTTATTGTACATTAATGTCTCCTATACTTTGTATAGCAGCCGGTACGGACTACACAAAAGTACAAACCGCGAGTTATTCCATGCTAGCTCACTGTCCTCGGCTCTAGCCAGTATTTGTAAAGTATGGTGCAATTCAATGGCAAGTTAGGCTGTTATTGAATACCCCCTTTAGACTCACACACTAAGCTTGCATTAAAAAGGCCACCGAGCCATTAGATGTCAATTTTCAGTGTATTTCAATGCAAAATTGTGCGTGCATGTTTTTGGTAGTTAAAGATTATATCTCCAACGCCAGGTGATAAACACCCAGCGGAGCAGTGGGCAGGATGCTTTAAGCACCAGGAAAACCAGGTACCTAAGGCTCGGGTCAGACGAGCGCATTCTATGCACAACGGACGCACTTTCTGACTGACGACAAGGTTGTGGCCGCACGGTCCGTGACTGATGTTTTTTTTGACGGATGTAGAAGGGAAAATAAAATTAATATGAAAAAACATTTTGTCCGTCAAAAATGCTGGACGTATAAATGCAGTCCGTCTGACTACGTTCCATCACTCTCACACAAAGCTATGCGGACGTGGCGCACTGTGCGTCCGTTCTAGCAGATTTACGTTCTTGCCTAACCTGCGTCCGTTGTGCGGACGCACTTCGTGTGTGGGTCTCTATTGATCATAATTGTATGCTACCACAGATGTTAAATGTGCGGCAACACGGACGTGAACACTGCGCTCGTCTGACACAGGCCTTATGAGAGAATGTTTACAAAATGCTAATGTATTTCCAGTGTAGATTGTCTCAGAAAATCCATTAAATGTGAATAAACATGACAGGTAAGAGATAAATGATTTGAAGTCCATGAGTATTTAAGAGCAAATTTACTTAGCAAGAAAAGAGAGGTGTGTGTGTGTTGTGTGGTGTCCTTCATGAAGGAGACCTTATTTGGCAAAATTCAACTTAACACAAAACACAGCACAATGCAGAGAGCTCAGCTTTCCCAGGGCATATTAGTGAGCTGGGCCCCATGCAGCACAGGACACACACATTACCCCTAGCACTGCAGTTCCTGCTCCACACCCTTTCACACGCGAGACTTGGCTGAAATGAGGTCCTCCATGCCTGCCATTCTGTGACCTCACACATTCATTTCACTTTCTCACAGCATTACAATGCTCTCTGTCATTATTAGACACCATTATCGGACCCGTCTAACAGGCCCATTAGCCCCAAACTCGTGTGGCTCCCGTGCCCGAAGAACCCGCACCATACCTCGGCTGGTCTTCCCGTCCCACTCCCGTCTCCCGGAAGCGGCCCTGCGTGGTTGGCATCTCTCAAGACACAGCCTACAGCTACAGTGCGCCATGACCAATTGGAGCGTGGGCTCGGTTCTCGGCTATCCAATCAGAACGTCAAGGCACGGCCATGAGAGTAGCAGGGTAGGCTGAGCTCCGCTTTTGACGTGTCAGAAGGGAAGCCCAAGGCTGTTTGCCCAAACGTGGGCGTCATTCACTTGTCGCCGTGTGCGGCCATGTTTTTGGTTGAAGATGTAGTTTGTGTATGCAGCTTTATCAAAGTTTACACTCACCTCTGAGAGCATTGTAAGGACTGTCAGCTATAGGGGCGGTCTCAGAGAGGGCTCTCTGCCTGCTGATCTGAGGCCTGTTCAATACCTCAGCCGCTGCAAGTGCTAATTTAGCAACTTGCCATTGAACGCCGTTCAACCGCTCAGCGCTCAGCAGTGCTAACTTAGCACTTGCAGCGACCCGAGGAGATGCTGAGTGTGACGTTTTAAAGATGGCCGCCGCCATGAAGCAAGTAACAATGCCGTACAGCAAGATGGCCGCCGCCTCGAAGCAAGTAATAATTCCGTACAGCAATGTTAATTTTGAGGTTTTTGTTCACCAAAGCACAAAATATTTATTTATTATTTCCCCCTGCACATAGACATATATTACAGTTCAATTTATATATTGTTTCAGAAGTCAACATAACGTTTATTCATTAAAAACTATCATTTGTGGTGTGGGCATACCAAACGGAATTGTGCTGACTGCTTCTCTTTATTATATTTTGTCCGAGTGATCCGAAAAATAATCTGAATTTTTCATTAAGAAATCGTCGGCCATTTTGGATTCAAAATTCGCATCCAAAGCGTTCAATGACACTGCTGCAGCAAACTGAATTGCTGCGCTGCAGCAATTCAGCAGCTGCTGAGGTATTGAACAGGCCTGGTGACTGGCAGCCCGGGAAATTCATAAATCCCAACCATTGATGGGTGGAGGAACCTCCTCCACTTCACCCTGTGATTTCATCAAATTGGAGGAGCTGGGAGAAGTGGGAAGACTCTATTGTTTTAAAGTGGTCAAGATGAGTAAATCTGAAATTTCTACTTAGACGAAAATAATGCAATTGTAGCCTCTACTTACTGGTCCAAAAATGGTCCAACCATCAAATCCTTCAGGTGTTTTCAATTCAAAGTCTGCTGCATTTGCGCATATTCCACACACTGATCCTAACTGGTAAAATACTTTGCAAATGAATAACACTGATCCCACAATGCATAGGGGTAAAGCTCAAAATGTGGTAAATCCTAGGATTACCCGGGTAATCCTGATATCACCCAAAACCACTGGGTAAATCTGCAAAAAAAATGAAAATTTCGCACTTTACCCAGGTAATTTTAGGACTAACCAACTGCACTTGGGTAACGTTCTGGAAGAGCTGATAAATTCGCACTTTACCCGGATAATGTGCAAGTCTGAAGCTTCACCCGGGTAATCTGAGGACTATCCACAGCTTCACCTGGGTAATCTTCAGAGCATCCAACCCTGCTTGGGTAAAAGTGAATTTTGCTATTATCTATGGATATTATCAACGAAAATGGCAAAAGACAAACATTAAAATGTATTGCAGATATAATGAATATACAGAGTAACAGGATATGTTTCTTATATGAATGGTAAAGAGTTACATGATCTTTATTATGTGTCATGTGATTATATATCATTTATAAAACATAATAACCATTAGGTTACTCTTTATATAATATCTTTATCTTCATAAATTAATTTTCTGAGAATTAACGCACAGAGTAACCTTATGGTTATTTAGTGTGGTTTGTGACTGTGGTTACAATTTCATTAAAAATAACAAAAAACACTATTTTGTTATCAATCAGATGACAGTTTGCAGCTTTACCTGGGTAATCCTCGGAATTCAGTCAACTGTAACCTGCTGAAAACCCCAGAAAAGCCGAGTACCCAGAGGCATTTGGATATTTTGCAGTTTACCCGGATAAAGTACGATGTTTCGTTGCACATCACACTTTATCCAACAACACTAGGGTAATGTGCGAATTACCCGGTTAAAACAGCGCAGAAAACCGGAGTACCCAGAGGCCTCTGGATACTTTGCAGATTATCCGGATAAAGTCCGAAATTTCATTTCACTTCGGACTTTTGCTAATGATGCCTGGGTAATGTCAGTATTACCCGGGTAATCCTAAAATTAACCGCACTTCAGGCTTTAACCGTAACATATACACTACACAGATATACTCCCCCAAACATCCACAGATTACTGTTGTTTTAAAATCTTTAAACCACTAGGTGGTGATCATGAGCTACAGTAAACAACGTTTCTCGAAAATCTATGATGTTTATAACCCCTCACATTATTATTATTATCATCATTCATATAGCGTCAACAATTTCCACAGCGCTTTACAATAACCAAAGAGAACGCGATACAGATTAACTGACATATGATGGAAACAAGAGGTTTAGAGGGCTCTGCTCAAAGGAGATTACAATCTAGTGGGATTGAGGTTAACCTCCCTGGCGGTCTGATTTTTTTTAAATATCGTGTCAAAAAGCAGTAAAAAAAATGTTTGCCCCCTAGCGGCATCCCAAGTGTGACTCAGGGTTAAATTCCTAGGCTGGAAGCGGCAACCCCGAGCAACACTCAAGATGCCGCTGGATACATCACCTGTCCCTGCGCTGCCTCCTCTGACGATCAGGACCCCATACTTCTTGGTTCCCTCCTCGCGAGAAGGGAATCCAGGAAGTAAAATGCCGCGATCACCGGAGGAGACTACGGGGATCAGCGAGCGCAGGGAGAGGTGATATATGCAGCCCGAGTGTAGCTCGGGGTCAGTGGCTGAACTACGTGGGTCGCAGTGGTCGCCCTTGCGACCGGGCCCTGGCATTCCGCCACTTTAGGGGGGCCCAGCGGCTCAGGCAAGCATTTGTGCCCGCAGCCATGTCAGCGCGCCTGCTCTGCTTCCCACATTCTACTGGAGCAGGCGCACTTTGCATTGGCACCGCCCCCTGTCACGTGGTGGGGGGTGGCGCCAATGTAACGTGCGCCTGCTCCAGTAGAATGTGGGAAGCAGAGCAGGTGTGCTACAGCGCCGCCGCCACGGTGTCCCTGCAGCGCCTGTTCCCTGGCTCCCAGCACACTCCAGCCTGGGATGTCAGGAACTGCGGGCAGGCTGTGGGAGGAGGCGGTCAGCTGCTGGCGCTGAGCAGGTGGCCCCTACAACCCGAAGAATGCAGCGATCAGTCTGGGGGCGATCCATCCATGTGAGCTGGGGGCAATTATTTATTTTCATGTGTGAGCTGCTGGGGGCAATTATATCCATGTGTGAGCTGCTGGGGCAATTATATCCATGTGTGAGCTGCTGGGGGCAATTATATCCATGTGTGAGCTGCTGGGGGCAATTATTTATTTCCATGTGTGAGTTGCTGGGGGAAATCATATCCATGTGTGAGCTGCTGGGGGCAATTATTTATTTCCATGTGTGAGCTGCTGGGGGCAATTATTTCCATGTGTGAGCTGCTGGGGCAATTATATCCATGTGTGAGCTGCTGGGGGCAATTATATCCATGTGTGAGTTGGGGGAAAATATATCCATGTGTGAGTTGGGGGCAAATATACCCATGTGAGCTGAGGGCCTGGCTCCCCTGTCTGTCTCACAGTCACTTTGTTTCCATATGGAGCCTTAAATGCCCCCATGTTTTATCACTCTTGCTCCAGGGGCATGGGTATGCCAGGCTCGGCCAGTGTGTCATACCCATGCAGGCATAGAAGCCAGGCTCTCTGATAAGCCTGGGTCAGGGCTTTGCTGTGGATTCTGTACCTGCTCATACACCCCAGTGCTTCCTGTGAGATTCATTGCTGTGGAGCTCTGTGATACGCTCATACACACCGCAGGGAGTTTTATTGCTGTGGAGCTCTGTGATACGCTCATACACACCGCACATTACTGTGAGTTTTATTGCTGTGGAGCTTTATAATGTGCAGTGTGTCAGGTCACCACCATATTGAAAGCCCCCTCCCCCACGTAATCCTAAATTGAACTAATTAATATAAATGGCGTACTCTCTTTTTATATTTAAGGGAAAAAAATTAAAATATGGATTTTGGGGGGGGGGGCCTTCATGGATTCTTGCACCGGAGCCCTCAGGTTTCTAGTTACGCCACTGCTCGGGGTAACTGCTTTCAGCGGTGAAATTTAACCCCGAGACACACTTGGGAAAACCGCCAGGGGGGTTAAGGAAGACAAGGGGAATTTTACTAGATGGCAGGATCATTACATATTATATTCACTGGCTTTAACATATATGTATAACACATCACAGAGACAAATGTTTTCCAAATGTCCCTACTTAAAAAGAACGATTTCTATTTCGAGCACAAATCCCTCCATCTCTCTTTTTCTCTCCTAAGGCTAGGGTCAGAGTGGGGCAGTCGGAACGCGCGTGCAGGCGCACTAAATCACGGCGGCAGTAGCAGCACATAACGGCCAATGACGGCCAATATACGCAGTACGTGCGTACAAAAGTGCGCCGACACCACGCAACCGGCAAATGAACGCATTTTTCTCAGAACGTGAAACCGCTGCTACAGACGTACAGAGTGCGCTGCGGCCGCATGGCAGCGTGTGTGCGTGATTAGGAGACGTCAGACGCTGCTAGTGTGCGGCCTACATAACGTTCAAACAGCCGGATTTCCCTAGAATTGCGTTGGTGAGTACCTGCGACTGTGCGACTGTGGTCGTCTGACCACTTAAGCGTATTCCGTGAAAAAATGCGTGCGCACGCATCGACGTACATTTTGACGGTGGCCGCAGAAAATGCGCTCATCTGTCCCTAGCCTAAGAGGTTATTCACTAAGGCCCGTGTCAGACGAACACAGTGATCGCGTCCGTGTCGCCGTACAGTTTAACGTCCGTCGTAGCATGGAATCATGATTAATAGAGACCCACACACAAAGTAAGTCCGCACCGAACTGCACACACACAACGCACGTGGCAAACGGACACAAGTTAGGCAAGAACATAAAACCGTTAAGACGGACGCGCAGAGTGCGCCACGTCCACGTAGCGGCCTGTGTGTGTTATGCTGCGACGTCAGACACAGTGCATTTGTGACGTCCATCACGTTGACACTCAGAGGTTTTTTGGTCTGACTGTACCTGTATTTTAATTATAATTAATTTTGATTCCCATAGTTCCCTTTTTTGTTCTACATCCATTAAAAAAAACGGACCGTATGGTGTCTACAGTATCTTCCGTCAGTACGTCCTTCCTTCCGTTATGCAAGCACGCAGAGTGCGCTCTGGTTGCGTTGATCTGACATTAGCCTTAAGGGTTTATTCAATAAGCGCAGAAGTTAACACCAAAGGGCCCATAAACAGTGAATTTCACCATATGGTGCAATTTTGTGGCTGTTTGTCTACTCACTAAACTGTCAATTCACCAAATACTGGTGAATTGACAGCGAAATACAGTGCAGTTTGCCACAATTTGGAGGCAGCGAAATTGTCCCATAGAGAAGTATTTGGTTAATCTATTCAGAGAACGCCAAACTGCACCGAAAGATCAGTGAAATGCCCCGATTTTCATTGGTTCAGTTTGACACCTTTAAACAGGCAAATCCCATAGGTTTCAATGTAAAAAAAATATTGTTTTTATTTATTCAACCGTTTTTTTTTTAAATTTATTTTTTGGAACACCTTTATGCCCTTTTTAGATTAAATTTTTTGATTCACAATGTTTTCTAAAGGTGTTTTTTTTTCTGTAACAGACATATTTATTATTTTTTATAGGACCTTTATTATTTACACACATTTTAATGCTTTAAACACCTTTTAGAAAAATAATAGAGTTCCGTTTTTACTTTTCTGCAGTTCGACGGCGTTCGGCATTCTGATTGGTGGTTTTCAGCGATCCCGTGTTCGGCACACTTCAGGGACCCTGCGGTGAATAGTGAATTCACCACAGGGATGTCGAAATAGATTTGCCAAAGCCCCCCGAAGTGTGCCAAACGAGGAAGCACTGAAATTTCGGTGCAAGTATCAATGAAGTTACCAAATTTCTACCACTGTTATTTTGACTTAAAATGAGTAACAACTTGACAGCAAGTTTGGGAAAGGCTAGAGGACATGCTTTGACGTTGCTGTAAGCTGCCATGTTGCAATAAAACTGTTAAATTGGAGTGTCCAGTCCCAACATTTGTATGTGTTTGGAATGTCTTTGCCTCTATCAGTGTATCTGAGTATTTTATGGTCTTTGAAAGTGTGCTTGTGCCTGGCTGTGTTTTTGAGCATCTCTGCCAATGCCTGTGTCTTTCACTGTCACAGTGTCTGTCTCTGTCAATGTCTGATACTGTATCTCTATCAGGGTTATTCAAAGAGAATCGAAAAATCACCATATGTTCGTTGACTTTTTGTTCCCTGCACTTTGGGGCAATTCGGCGATTCCTATTTTGCCGACCCTGCGATGTATTCAGCAAGCACTGCAGGGCCCATACAGTACAGGGAAAACCCGCCGCAAACCTGCCAAACACTCGCCACAAACCTACCGAACACTCACCGAAACCCACAGAAAACAGCTGGATTAACCACACCGAACACACTGGAGAAACCCGACTAGCTGCCGATCACAGCGCAGAGCAGCCACCGGTAAAAGCCAACATGCAGACGAACGAGGTGAAAAAAAAACCAAAACCAGTATGCTTGAAAGTTTGAAATTTGAAACACTGTTTGCAAAAAAAACTACTGAACGAAAATGTCTGGAATTTACACATAAGATCCAATGAATGATAATAAAAAGGTCTGTTATAGAAAAAAGAAAAAACAATTTTAAAAAAAATGTGAAAAAAAGTTTCCCCAAAAAATGCCTAAAAAGATCCTAAAAAATCTATAAATAAAGAGACTTTTTACTGCAGAATATAATATTAAGCGGCTTATTAGATATTGAATGAAAACAGGAATATTTTTAACATTGAAGCCTATGGGATTCGCCTGAATAAATCTGTCGAATGAAACCAAACAGCAGGGCCTTTTAGACATATTTTCCCTGCTGTTCGGTGTTCTCTGAATAGACAAAGCATTGCTTCTCTATGGGGATTTCACGGCCCTCGAACAGGCACCGTATGTGCAGGCAATTTGCCAAGATTTGGCGAACTGCCTGCTCTCTGAATAGCCGAATGGCCAGGAAAGGTAACGTACGCTGAATTTCACTGTTCGGTTACTTTTCTGAGCCAGATCGTCTCTCTTTGAATAACCCTGTATGTGTCTGTGTTTGTTAGTGCCTTTTCTCTTTGTGGGCCTATCTCTGGGCTCTATGATCCAGTGTAAGCTAAAAAATGGGGACACTAACGGGAAAAACCTGCGCTTGCAAATTTTCCCTTAGCGTCCACGTTTTAAAACCAGATTAGGAGACAGGAGCTGAATTCAACAGCATGCCCCGTAACAAGCGCTTCCCTCCTGGATACCCGCGGCAGCGGTAACGTGCCACCGCAATTATCTCCTGGAGTCCATATGACTCTATGGAGGGTTGTGCTTCTGGGCCATGTGACCTGCACGAGATCAATCAGGGCCTTGGAGTGATCTTGGAGGGAGACTGGGGACTATTTGTCCCCAGTTTCACTCTGCTCTCGGCGGTCAGAAGCAACGAATCGGGCCGCCGTTTTTCGCCGCGGGTGAGAGGTGAGTATCTGATTATCAGATTTTTTTTGGGGGGGGTGGATTCTTGCTGATGCTGACTAATTCTGCAGAAGCGGAACCCATTAGCTACAGCTCCAAACTGCTGCTAACTACTCTGTTAGCCGCAGCTGTGCGTAAGTGGCATTAGGACTTTGTGATCCCAACGCTAATTACTCTTTGTGCTCCCCATGTTAAGTATAGGGAGCGCGAAGTATAGTAAGCTCGCTCATGCTAGAAAGCGCTATTACCGATGTATAACAGATTTTTTTAACCTGTTAATGTTCACGATGTGAGCTGGCCGCCTGTGGTAACCTCTTTTAACCTAACGCTAATGCTCACATATGTGAGCGGTTAGAACTAGCATCAGGGGTCAAGTCCTGGGAAAAAAGTGAGGGAACTCACCCACGAATTCCACAACCCCTATTACCTGAAGAAAAAATATATATATCACGAGTATAGCAGTACGTGGTGATACCATTTTTATTGGGTTAACATTACATTTAAAAGACAACCTTTCAAGAGTGTTACGCTCTTCTTCAGGTCTGGAAACTATACTGATCAGTGAAAGGTATCACTACTTACTGATATACTAGTGATTTTGGCAACTGGACTAACACGTTATATATAATATATAGATATCACATACATATATATAGTATATCCAGGCACAGACCCCCCCATAATTAGATACACAGGCATTGGACCCCCAAAACAATATACCCAGCACTGGACCCCCAGAATAATATACCCAGCACTGGTTATATGGATTTATTTGCCCCCAGCTCACATGGATATATTTGCCCAGCTTACATGGATATATTTGTCCCCAGCTCATATGGGTATATTTGCCCCCAGCTCACATGGATATATTTGCCCCCAGCTCATATGGTTACATTACCCCTGCTCATATGGATATATTTTCCCCAGCTCACATGGGTATATTGCCCCCTGCTCATATGGATATATTGCCCCCAGGCCCCAGCTCACACATGGTTATATTGCCCCCAGCTCATATGGATATAATGCCCCCAGCTCATATGGTTATATTGCCCCAGCTCACACATGGTTATATTGCCCCAGCTCATATGGATATATTGCCCCCAGCTCATATGGATATATTTGCACCCAGCTCTTATGGTTATATTGCCCCAGCTCATATGGATATATTGCCCCCAGTTCATATGGGATATATTGCCCCCAGCTCATATGGACATATTGCCCCCAGCTATGGGATATATTTGCCCCCAGTTCATATGTGATATATTTGCCCCCAGCTCATATGGGATATATTTGCCCCCAGTTCATATGGGATATATTTGCCCCCAGTTCATATGGGATATATTTGCCCCCAGGCAGCTTATATGGACATATTGCCCCCAGCTCATATGGGATATATTTGCCCCCAGCTCATATGGGATATATTTGCCCCAGATCATATGGGATATATTTGCCCCCAGCTCACATGGACATATTGCCCCAGCTCATATGTGATATATTTGCATCCAGTTCATATGGGATATATTTGCCCCAGGTCATATGGACATATTGTCCCCAGTTCATTTGGGATATAATTGCCCCCAGTTCATATGGGATATAATTGCCCCAGCTCATATGGGATATATTTGCCCCAGCTCATATGGGATATATTTGCCCCCAGTTCATATGGGATATATTTGCCCCAGCTCATACGGAATATATTTGCCCCCAGTTCATATGGGATATATTTGCCCCAGCTCATATGGGATATATTTGCCCCCAGGCAGCTTATATGGACATATTGCCCCAGCTCATATGGGATATATTTGTCCCAGCTCATATGGGATATATTTGCCCCCAGCTCATATGGGATATATTTGCCCCCAGTTCATATGGGATATATTTGCCCCCAGTCAGCTTATATAGACATATTGCCCCCACCTCATATGGGATATATTTTTCCCAGTTCATATGGGATATATTTTCCCCCAGCTCATATGGACATATTGCCCCCAGCTCATATGTGATATATTTGCCTCCAGTTCATATGGGATATATTTGCCCCAGGTCATATGGACATATTGTCCCCAGTTCATATGGGATATAATTGCCCCCAGTTCATATGGGATATATTTTCCCCAACTCATATGGGATATATTTGCCCCCAGCTGATATGGACATATTGCCCCCAGTTCATATGGGATATAATTGCCCCCAGCTCATATGGACATATTGCCCCCAGGCCCCAGCTCACCGCTCTCCTCTGCCAGGCGGAAACAATTGAGCTGGCCGCACATTGATGGTGGCCGCGTGTTTTCTTCCTACGAGCGGCCGCTGGAATGAAGCGTGGCCGCTCGCCTGGGATGGATCCAGCAGCCAGCCGCGAGATCGTGAGATTGCGGGATCTCGCGAGATTGCGGGTGGCTGTTGGATCCATCCCAGGTGAGCGGCCGCTCTTCATTCCAGCGGCCGCTCGTAGGAAGAAAACACACGGCTGCCGGCAATATGCGGCCAGCTCAATTGTTTCGGGCTCGGGCCACAGCAGGACCCTGGGTTCCCGCAGCGAGAGAAGTGCGGGAACGCAGTTCCCACGCGTTCCCGCAGGACTCGAGCCCTGGCCTAGCATTAAGAAGGTGATAGAGCCCTTTGTGCGCATTTTCTCTGTCAGTGGCTGTCTGTATGTAATTGTGGGATTGTTTAGGCTTGTCTGGCTGTGAAAGATGAGGGAATTACGGAGGATGAAGAAAGAGGAAAGTGAGGCAGGGAGAAAAGTATGGGGTTAGAGACGAACGTGAAGGGTAATGAAAGATTAGAATACATAAGAGGTGCTAGAATTATGGGGTTACAAGAAGGTGAGATAATGGAGAAACGTGTTTGGGGAACAGGGATCAAAGAAGATATTTGGCAGAGGTGTCTTAAAGGGGGGGGGGTGGAAAAATGTGTTTTGCCTAAGGTGCCAGAAATCCATGCACTTTGAGAGAGAACCTGATCTTAAAAGTTTTTATTCCCACAGCCAGGCCCATACTTGCAGTCTGCATTTTTTTTATTGTGATAAAGATAAATATTGTTGAAAGTATTGTTTGGTTTGCATTTGGTTTTGCAATGAATGAACTAATCTTGTATCATTGGATTGACAACAGTTAACCACAGTGAATAGTTAAGGTGCTAAGGTGAATGGTGAAACTTGCTTGACAAAGACGAGCACATTGGTGGTAACGCTTAGCATGGTTCCCAGGGAGCACGTGCATGCCGACCCTTAGCCACCACCCATACCACATAGAAAACGCTGTAACACGGTGTGCTGTGGCCTTTATTTTACCATCCGTGATATTTTCCTAACATGGAACAATGTCTGAACCTTTCTGTGAATCTGTCTTTACAGGCAGCAGAGGACTTGGTATAGGGTGTGAAGAGGCTACTGCTGTTGGGAGCTATTTGTATTTTATACCATGTGGTGTGTTTTGTTTTAAGGCTTGGGTGTGTAACCCCCTGGAGTACACTTATATCTGCTGTTACGAACTACCCTGCAGCTCCAGTGTAGTAACCAGCAGATGGCAGCTTTCTATTCTGGAGATTCAAGACTGAGTGGCTCTATGGTTTTGGTGGGGGTAGGGCTGGAGAGGAGGAAGGACGAAAGGCATTGGACCAAGATGATGGCTGAGGATTAGAGATGGGAAGTTTGGTTCTTTTAGATGAATCGGACGGTTTGATACCAAGAACCAGTCAATGAATCAATTCATCAGTACACTTACTGAAGAGCCGAGAATCAGACACTGGAGACGAATCATGATTCACCAAAGACTCTGATTCACTCTGCACAGTTCTGGGAGACTCTGCGTGGAGCTGCCTGGCCTGCCTCCATCAGTCACTCTCTCCTCCTTCATTGTCACCCTCATTGAAATAAAATGTTTAATCGGCTTTTTTTGTTTACGGTTTTCTGTAAAGCCATTTTACTACATCCGCTATTTAACTGTCCACGAGACCTACAATGTACACATTATGGGCTATATTACATAGTTGGTGCTAACTTAACCAGAGCTGTTGTAAACTTCCCAGAGCCATCATAGCCTATGGAGGTTTTAAGTTTACAACAGCTCTGGTTAAGTTAGCACCAACTATGTAATACTGCCCTATGTTTTTTTTTTTGGACAGTAGGAGTCATAAAGTCTTGTTGAACTACAATTCCTATAATCCTCAGCCAGCTCAAAGACTGAAGGCAGTCTTTATCCACCCCTCACAGGCTTCCCTGTCACAAATTTCAGCAACCCTGCATCCCTTAAAATAAATAAATTAATGGGAAGACTTTCACATTATCCCCCTCCCCCTTAAAATTGCCTGAGGGGATCGTTGACCCCCCCCACTGCGAATAACCCAATCATCTACCTGTTATTATAGGTGTATGTAGCAGAGGCATCTTGAACTGTGTGTGTGGACTATTGTGTTTCTCACTGTGGCTCAGGCTTGGACAGAGACATGCAGCATGTCACCGCCGTGGGGGAATCCCCCTTTCTCCTTTCCCTGTCTCTTGATTGGAAAAGGAAGTTGTTTAAGACAGGAAGACTGAAAGGATTCTGGAACATGTAGTTTCAAGTACAGAGAGCTTAATGCAATATGTCAGGAAGAAAACTACATCCCCCAGTAGTGGGAGGGGGACCGGCGTTTTTCCAGGGAAGGAAGAGCGCATGCAGAGCAGAGGGAAACAAGAGAGGGCGAGACTGACAGGGTGGATGGTCCTGTGTTGTGGATCGTGCATTCAGTGGTCCTTGTGTGTTTAGCAGAGGAGAGATCCGACTACCCTCGTGTGTGACCAGTGTCAGCGAGAGAGAGTGACCGGGTGTATCCAGCGGAGAAGAGATCCAGCTGTCCTCACACGTCCAGCGGAGAAGAGATCCGGCTGCCCTCACACGTCCAGCGGAGAAGAGATCCGGCTGCCCTTGTGCATCCAGTGGAGAAGAGATCTGGCTGCCCTCCTGCATCCAGCGGAGAAGAGATCCGGCTACCCTCGTGCATCCAGCGGAGAAGAGATCCAGCTGCCCTCGTGCATCCAGCGGAGAAGAGATCCAGCTGCCCTCGTGCATCCAGCGGAGAAGAGATCCGGCTGCCCTCGTGCATCCAGCGGAGAAGAGATCCGGCTGCCCTCGTGCATCCAGCGGAGAAGAGATCCGGCTGCCCTCGTGCATCCAGGGGAGAAGAGATCCAGAGGTCCTTGTGTGTTTCCAGCGCTAGAGATAGCGATCGAGCTACCGTCCAGCGGGGAAGGAGTGAGTGTATCTAACGGAGAGAGGTATTCGGCTAACCTGCGTGAGTTGAGATTGCTAACTTTATTGTCTGCCCTAGTTATACTGCCCGCGCAGCTCCATCTAAAAGGAGGATCGCTGCAGTTACAAATCTTGTTACCCTGTGACACTTTGCGAAGAATTCTTTCTCACATTGTGGAGTACAAATATGGTTTCACATTAAAGGTACCCAACGACAGAATTCAAAGGGCCCCAACGCTAGCAGACTCGAGAGTTTCTGTAGTTCCCACTGGCCAGTGGTTAGGTAGAAGTTATAAAGGTTAGATAGGTTACTGATATCGGTTACGTCGATTATAGTCTATAATTGAACTGCACTGAAATATTGTAAAGCTTACTGTCACGTTCATTCATCATTGTGCTGAATAGTGATGGTAAATTAACACATTCAATATTGTTATACTGTTGATCACTTTGTCCTACAGAGGGGCTGTTCTCTATTTCTAATAAACCCCTTTTTTATTTATAGTATAACTTTGTCTTGGTGTTACTTGGTGCCGGAGGTGGAGGTGGGTAATCGCTGGAGTGAGACAGAAGGCCTGCCAAATATAGAGGCTCTCGCTGGAGTATCGCTACATGTAGTATTAATGATATACAGTGGCAAGAAAAAGTATGTGAACCCTTTGGGATTACGTGGAGTTTTGCATGAATTGGTCATAAAATGTGCTCTGATCTTCATCTAAGTCACAACAATTTTAAAAACATAGTCTGCTTAAAATAATACAACACAAACATTATATGTTTTCATGTTTTTATTGAACAGAACATGTAAACATTCACAGTGTAGGGTGGAAAAAGTATGTGAACCTTTGGACTTAATAACTGGTTGACCCTCCTTTGGCAGCAATAACCTCAACCAAACGTTTCCTGTAGTTGCAGATCAGACCTGCACAACGATCTGGAGTAATTTTGGACCACTCCTCTTCACAAAACTGTTTCAGTGTAGCAATATTCTTGGGATGTCTGGTGTGAATCGCTCTCTTAAGGTCATGCCACAGCATTTCAATCGGGTTGAGGTCAGGACTCTGACTGGGCCACTCCAGAAGGTGTATTTTGTTTTGATGAACCCATTCTTTTGTTGAATTACTTGTATGCTTTGGGTCATCGTCCTGTTGCATCACCCATCCTCTGCGGAGCTTCAGTTGGCGGACAGATGGTCTTACGTTTTTCTGCAAAATCTCTTGATAAACTCTGGAATTCATTTTTCCATCAATGACAACAATCCGTCCAGGCCCTGAGGCAGCAAAGCAGCCCCAAACCATGATGCTCCCTCCGCCATGTTTTATAGCGGTGATGAGGTTTTGATGTTGGTGTGCTGTGCCTTTCTTTCTCCACACATAGGGTTGTGTGTTTTTTCCAAACAACTCAATTTTGGTTTCATCTGTCCACAGAATATTTTGCCAGTAGTGCTGTGGAACATCCAGGTGCTCTTTTGCAAACTTCAAACGTGCTGCAATATTCTTTTTGGACAGCAATGGCTTCCTCCGTGGTGTCTTCCCATGTACTCCATTCTTGTTTAATGTTTTCCTTATTGTAGATGTGGCAACAAAAATGTTAGCATGTGCCAGAGATTTCTGTAAGTCTTTAGCTGACACTCTAGGATTCTTCTTTACCTCATTAAGCATTCTGCACTGTGCTCTTGCAGTCATCTTTACAGGACGACCACACCTAGGAAGATTAGCAACAGTGCTGAACTTTCTCCATTTGTAGACAGTCTGTCTTACCGTGGACACATGAACATCAAGGCTTTTGGAGACACTTTTGTAACCCTTTCCAGCTTCATGCAAGTCAACAATTCTTGATCGTAGGTCTTCTGAGAGCTCTTTTCTGCGAGGCATGGTTCACATCAGGCAGTGCTTCTTGAAACCAGTAAACCCAAAACTGGTGTGTATTTTTAAAGGGCAGGACAGCTTTCAGGAACACATCAAATAATATCACACTGATTGGACTCAAGGTTGGCTCACTCCTGGCTCCAATTAGCTCTTGGAGAAGTCATTAGGATAGGGGTTCACATACTTTTTCCACCCTGCACTGTGAATGTTTACATGTTATGTTCAATAAACACATGAAAACATATAATGTTTGTGTTGTATTATTTTAAGCAGACTGTGTTTTTCAAATTGTTGTGACTTAGATGAAGATTAGAGCACATTTTATGACCAATTCATGCAAAACTCCACGTAACCCCAGAGGGTTCACATACTTTTTCTTGCCACTGTATATTGTTTATTATATTTGTAATACTTATTCTTTTATAAAAAAATTAAAAAAAACTTATTACTGCTGCAATTGTACTTTTATATTGATGAACTGCTGTGTGACCAAATCTTTGAATCCTTATACTGGTGAGCTGCTCTGAATCAGAATCGACTTCTGTGAATCAGATTATGCATGCTTGAATCTCTGTACTGATGAACCAGATTCTGAATCTTTGCACTGGTGTGTGGGGAATCGGAAACGTTGTAACCAACTCTTTGAATCAGTGAATTGTTTACAGAGCCAATCATTGCAGAGCCGATCCAGCAGCAGCTGACGTCACAGCGCACAGCACATTGAAGGATCAGATTACTTCTGTGGCCTGCTGTTGTGTAGTGTACTGAAATGAATCGTTTCAAACCATTCCGTTCCACTGGATTGATTCATCCAGTTCACAGAAAAGAACCGGTTCAAATGAACGATTCGGTCAGGAACCGGGAGTCACTACTGAGGATTGTCGCTACTGTATTGTCAAGATTCAGTGCACGGTGAGATGGTTTGAGCCCGGTATGCGGTGAAACAGGAGTGAGGCAGATATTCAGAGGTAATGAACACAGGTTTATTAGACAAGGCACAGGAGTAAATCAAAGGGAACACTGAACAAACAGGGAAGTATTGAAGGTGGCTGGGCTAAATAGGAATGGGGCTGGTCAGATATACACCATACATGGGACAGAACACATCAAGCAGACAAGACAGGAAAGGGGCTGAAGAACAGGTGGACAGAACGGGAACTGGGCAGATAATACACAGAATACTGAAATAAAGACAAAAGGGAGCAGGACAGGAAGATGGCTGACTATAGACAGAAATAAGAATACAGAGAAACTAAGAGACCAGAGACAGACAGGGCAAGGGGAGGAGCTGAAGACCAGGAGACACAGTGGGCAGAAGACTAGGCACTATATGGGTAACTGGGTATTCAATGGTTTCCAGAAAGGGGCAAATCCAAATAGAATGGTCACAGTCCATAGCAAGGGTTGAGGCCCGGTGGCTGGCAGAAAGGTTGTCAAAGTTCATAAGCAGAGGTCAGATATCTGGATGGCACAGGAACACTGGGAGGCACGGAGGGTAAGCTGAAGGATAATATGGTGGGAAGAAGAATCACGTGGGTTGCCGGGAATCACAGTGGGTAATCAGGAGACACAATGGGTTGCCAGGAGTCACGGAGAGTTGCCAGGAGACATGGAGGGTATCAGGAGTCTCGGTGAGTTGCCAGGAATCATTGGTGGGTATCAGGAGTCATGGTTCTCAGAGAGAATAGGAAAGCTAGCTGCAGGTTACTAACAGGCCAGTACAGACACTGAGGAAACCACAACAATGCAGAGGCGTTGGGCTTGGGGTGTGACCAGTTTAAATAGAAAGTCCAGACTCTTAATTGATGCACCTGTGGTGCCAGCAAGAGTGCAAGGAAACTGGGACTGAGTGGGTTGAGGCATGAAAAGTGCTGCCAGGATGATCATAGCATTGGAGCAGCAGCAGTTCTGCCCTTTTTGCACTGCTGCCGACATGGAACATGACATGTATCCACTGCTGGAGCATCCGGTAAAAAGGCTTCCTGCAGATCTCTGTATCCGGATCAAGGCCCAGAACTGTTCCTGGCAAAAATTGTTCTGCAGAGTGAAGGAATGCCGGTGGAGCAGCTTCTTCCCTTCCTAAACAGATGTCATTGCAGACTGTGGAGTGCTAAGCTTGAGCCCTCTCCCCCTGGTTTTACAACAGGGCACTCTGACTCTGGCTGCACAAGTAAGAAACATAGAAAAATGTTGGCAGATAAGAACCTTTCGGCACATCTAGTCTGCCTAATTACATGGATACTTAACCTGGATTTATCTTTTGTTTAGGATAGCCTTATGCCTATCCCATGGTTGCTTAAATTCAATTACTGTTTTGGCCTCTACCACTTCTACTGGAAGACTGTTCCATGTATCCACCACCCGCTCAGTAAAATAATGCTTCCTGATGTTACTTTTAAACCTTTGCCCCTCTAATCTAAGACTATGTCCTCTTGTTTTGCTATTTTGTTTCCTTTTAAATATACTCCCTTCCTCTACCTTGTGGATTCCCTTTACGTATTTAAATGTTTCTATCATATCTCCTCTGTCTCGTCTTTTTTCCAAGCTGTACATGTTAAGATCATTAAGCCTTTCTTGGTAACTTTTCTCCTTCAAGCCGTACACCATTTTAGTAGCCCTTCTCTGAACTCTCTCTAAGGTGTCTATATCCTTCTGGAGATACGGTCTCCAGTACTGCACACAGTACTCCAAGTGAGGTCTCACCAGTGCTCTGTACAGTGGCATGAGCACTTCCCTTTTCCTACTGCTAATACCTCTCCCTACACAACCAAGCATTCTGCTAGCATTTCCTGCTGCTCTATTACATTGACTACTTACCCTTAGATCCTCTGAAATAATGACCCCTAAATCCCTTTCCTCAGATGTTGAGGTTAGGACTGTATCAAATATTCTATATTCAACCCTTGGGTTTTTACGTCCCAGGTGCATTATCTTGCACTTATCCACATTAAAACTCAATTGCCACAACTCCGACCATTTTTTTAGTTTACCTAAATCATTTGTCATTTGGCTCATCCCTCCAGGAACGTCAACCCTGTTGCAAATCTTTGTGTCATCAGCAAAAAGACATACGTTTCCATTAATACCTTCTGCAATATCACTAATAAAAATATTAAAGAGAATGGGTCCAAGTACTGACCCCTGAGGTACCCCACTGGTAACAAAACCTTGCGCCGAATAAACTCCATTTACCACAACCCTCTGTTGTCTGTCACTCAGCCACTGCCTAATCCATTCAACAATATTGGAATCCAAGCTCAAAGATTGCAATTTATTGATAAGCCTTCTATGCGGAACAGTATCAAAAGCCTTACTGAAATCTAAATAAGCAATGTCTACTGCACCCCCTGTGTCTATTATTTTTGTTACCCAATCAAAAAAATCAATAAGATTAGTTTGGCATGATCTCCCTGAGGTAAACCCATGTTGTTTCTGATCCTGTAATCTATGTGTTTTTAGATGTTCAACAATCCTTTCCTTTAACATGGTTTCCATTAATTTCCCCACTACTGACGTAAGACTAACTGGCCTATAGTTCCCTGATTCCTCCCTACTACCCTTCTTGTAAATGGGCACAACATTTGCTAATTTCCAGTCTTCTGGGACGACTCCTGTTAACAGATTTATTTAACCAATCCTTGTTAACGGTTTAATAATTTAGGATGGATCCCATCAGGCCCCATTGACTTATTTGTCTTTACTTTAGACAGCTGCTTTAGAACCTCCTCCTCTGTACACTCATATGTAAATGTCTCTTTAGTGTTCTCTCCTAACTGAGGTCCCTTTCCTTCCTTTTCTTCTGCAAAGACTGAACAAAAATATTCATTGAGGCAGTCAGCGAGACTTTTATCCTCTTCTACATACCTTCCTTCCTTTGTTTTTAATCTAACTAATCCTTGTTTTACTTTTCTTTTCTCGTTTATGTATCTAAAAAATGTTTTGTCCCCCTTTTTTAATGACTGAGCTATTTTCTCTTCTGCGTGTGCTTTGGAAGCTCTTATAAATTGCTTTGCCTCTTTCTGCCTAATCTTATAGGTTTGCCTATCTTCTTCACGCTGAGTTTTTTTATAATTATTGAATGCTATCTTCTTGTTCTTCACTATTTTGGCCACTTCTGCAGAGTACCACAGTGGTTTCTTCCCTTTTTTGTTTTTGCTAACAAGCCGAATGCAATTTCCTGTGGCCTTCAATAATGCTTCCTTTAAATAATCCCATTTGTCTTGGACTCCCTTTAAACTCCTCCAGTCTGATAATGACTCCTTCACACAAAATCTCATTTTAGAAAAATCTGTTTTTTTAAAGTCTAAAACTTTTGTTTTTGTGTGGTGCGGCTCCATCCCTGTTCTTATATTAAACCATACTGACTGGTGATCACTAGATCCCAAATTTTCACCTACAACAACGTCCGATACCAAACCTCCATTTGTGAGTATTAAATCCAATATGGCCTCTTTACGGGTCGGCTCCTCAACTACTTGTGTTAGAGATAATCCCAGTAAGGAGTTTAGAATATTTGTACTCCTGGTGCACCCAGCTATTTTGGTTTTCCAGTTCACATCAGGAAGATTAAAGTCCCCCATGATAATAACTTCCCCCTTCATTGCCATTTTGGCTATTTCCTCAACCAGCAGATTATCTAGCTCTTCTACTTGTCCAGGGGGTCTATAGATCACCCCTACACGAGCTACTGTATGATTGCCAACTGTTAGCGTAACCCAAACTGACTCTATGTTCACCTCGCTCACTTTTATTTGGTTCGTTTTTATGTTGTTTTTCACATACAGGGCAGGGGCGGATCCAGAGACTAGTCTCGGGAGGGGCACTGACAGAAAATAAGGTGTTTTAGCAGAGACCCCGACTCACGAGAATTTACAGAGGGCCCGGCTCACAGGAGCTTACAATCTAGAGGAGCAGAGGGCCCGGCTCACAGGAGCTTACAATCTAGAAGAGCAGAGGGCACCCAGGAGCTTACAATCTAGAGGAGCAGAGGGCACCCAGGAGCTTACAATCTAGAGGAGCAGAGGGCACCCAGGAGCTTACAATCTAGAGGAGCAGAGGACACCCAGGAGTTTACAATCTAGAGGAGCAGAGGGCACCCCGGATTTTACAATCTAGAGGAGCAGAGAGCCCCCAGCTCACACATGGATTTGCCCCCAGCTCATGGATTTGCCCCAGCTCACACATGGATTTGCCCCAGCTCACACATGGATTTGCCCCAGCTCATGGATTTGCCCCAGCTCATGGATTTGCCCCAGCTCACACATGGATTTGCCCCCAGCTCACACATGGATTTGCCCAGCTCATGGATTTGCCCCCAGCTCATGGATTTGCCCCCAGCTCATGGATTTGCCCCCAGCTCATGGATTTGCCCCCAGGTCATGGATTTGCCCAGCTCATGGATTTGCCCCCAGCTCATGGATTTGCCCCCAGGTCATGGATTTGCCCCCAGGTCATGGATTTGCCCAGCTCATGGATTTGCCCCAGCTCATGGATTTGCCCCAGCTCATGGATTTGCCCCCAGGTCATGGATTTGCCCCCAGCTCATGGATTTGCCCCCAGCTCATGGATTTGCCCAGCTCATGGATTTGCCCCCAGGTCATGGATTTGCCCAGCTCATGGATTTGCCCAGCTCATGGATTTGCCCCCAGCTCATGGATTTGCCCAGCTCATGGATTTGCCCCCAGGTCATGGATTTGCCCCCAGGTCATGGATTTGCCCAGCTCATTGATTTGCCCCCAGGTCATGGATTTGCCCAGCTCATGGATTTGCCCAGCTCATGGATTTGCCCCCAGCTCATGGATTTGCCCCCAGGTCATGGATTTGCCCCCAGCTCATGGATTTGCCCAGCTCATGGATTTGCCCCCAGCTCACACATGGATTTGCCCCCAGCTCATGGATTTGCCCAGCTCATGGATTTGCCCAGCTTACACATGGATTTGCCCAGCTCTCACCTGGATATTGCTCCAGCTCCGGACCGGTGTTCAGGGGTTGAGGGGACCCAGATGCCGGGCAGCGCGGGAGTGCCTGCCCAGTCCTGAAGAGTCCGTCCTGTTGAAGGGGATGCGGCTGCGTGGCGTGCGTGCGCAGGTCACACGGTCCGGCCAGTCAGGTGGTACAGAGATTCAGTACCACCTGATTAGCCGGACCACGTGACCGGCTGCGCCTGCACGCAGCTGCATCCCTTTAACAGGACGGACTCTTCAGGACCGGGCAGGCACTCCCACGCTGCCCGGCATCTGGGTCCCCGGCTCAAATCTCGGGGGGGGGGGCAATTGCCCCATTGCCCCCCCCTGGATCCGCCCCTGATACAGGGCCACTCCTCCTCCCTTCCTACCTTCTCTGTCTTTTCTATATAAAGAGTATCCCGGTATTGTTATGTCCCAGTTATTTTTCTCACTGAACCATGTCTCAGTAACCGCCACTAAATTTACTTTTTCAGCTGCCATCATTGCCTCCAGTTCATTGATTTTATTGACTAAACTGCGAGCATTTATAGACACGACTCTGAGCTTGTCATTTTTTACCTCGCATGTTGCTTGCACCCTCCGATTTAGTTTTGGGGGACAATCGGGCAGATTGTTTTCCCTTTTGTCCCCCCTCCTAGTTTAAATATTTCTTTGCGAAACCTTTGAACTTCTCACTGAGAACATATGTTCCCCTATGAGTAAGATGCAAACCATCTTTTTTATACAGTTCCTTTCTGCTCCAATTAGAGCTATCATGGGACACAAAGCCAAATCCTTGCCTTCGACACCATTCCCGAAGCCACAAATTGAATTCCCTATTGCGCATCTTCCTATCTTGAATGTTATGCACAGGCAAAACTTCAGAAAATGACACAGTGGACGCAATCTGCTGTATTTCACCTCCAAGAACACAAAAATCTTCCTTAATCTCAGAAACCTCATTGCTAGCCAAGTCATTAGTCTAGATGGACTAGAACATCCACTTCCCCTTGCTGGTTTGCTTCTTTGACAATATTGAGAATACGTCTCCTGTCTCTACGAGCAGTAGCCCCAGGAAGACATCTCACCAAACCACTACTCTCCAGCTCAACACCTCTTATGATAGAATCACCCAGCAACAATTGCCTTCTATCAAGTCCCACCTTTTCATTTTTGTCCTTGGTTGCAGTGCTGCATACCTTAGGCATAGTGGATGGTGGTTCCTCAACTATGGTGTCTGAGCCTGCATCCGTCTTACCACTACACTCTGAAAGTGCCTCAAAAGAATTAAGAAGAGCCACAGATTGTGGGACATGCTTTCTATCCACAACGCTAAGTCTACCAGATCCTACAGTAGTCCATCTGCCGCTCCTAGGAGGCCTCTGTGGCTGTGGCTTTGTAACAGTCATAGCCTGAGTTTGTCTAACAGATAATTTACAAATCTCAGACTTCAAACAGGCAATTTCCTGCTGCAATAAAGAGAACTGCCTACTTATCAGGCACACTCCAAACCTCCAAAAATTGGATCTAAATACAAACGCATGACAGCTCTTACAATGGACCAAGCCTGCCATTATAAAAGAATGGATTTAAAACCAGCAAATCTTACCTTTTTGTAGGTTTTCTACCTCCTGTCAAACCTCAGACTACCTCCAGAGTATCTCCAGAAGATCTCCTCTAAGAGTTCACCAGTACCAGTCTACTCCGATCCAGGACCTGCACCTTACTTGCAGTTCCACAATACAAAAAGAAAGTGGCTCAATCCTCATTTTCCTACAGAGCACCACAATTATGGAATAACCTCCGAGACGCCATCAAATCTTCCCCCAGTCTAAAGTCACTTAAGAGATCTCTATTAATATACCTCAATGCAAACAAAATGCACCTGTAAACATGTAACAGAGTTTTGTCACGTACCTCCGGTGCCCGGAAGCATCCTCCGTGCTGTTCGCTGGCCGAGTGATATGCACGCCATCGTCGGTCATGTGATGGCCAGAGGGACGGGGCACGGAATGATGACGCGGCGCCATCGGGTTTAAAACCCTTCAGTCCACTCAGATCAGCGCCCTGACGTGGTTAATTATTCCTGCAGTGCTAAACATATTGTTTGATTCTTTTGAATGACTTTGGCTTGTCGATTAAACGATTCTGGTATATTGACTTCAGAGTCGTTATTTGCCAAGCCAGAAGTCACACACCAGAGTCGTTATTTGCCAAGCCAGGTGTGTGACTCTAGTGTATGACTTCTGGCTATGGCAACGAACCCCTCCATGTGTATGAGCCCCATTTCTGTTTACATGTACCTGCTTATGATCTCTGGCATTTAGGTGCAATTTACTGTTACAACCAAGGTATACATATATCTAGACATACCGACCATTCTAAGGATCAGAGGGGTAGATAATACTATGCATACAGGGAACGGTTTCCACTATCCTTGGGGAACCGTGACAGTTTATATTTCCTACATATTTATTTTCTGTGTTAACATGTATACTTGTTTTATTTTTAATATATTGCATTTATTACTTTGTATTGCTGTACCTCTACGGTAAAAATTCAATGTTCTTGGGGGGGGCGTGTCCGGCGGCTAACCAAGATGGCCGCGTGATCCCGGAGCTCCGCGCTCATCCCAGCTAACATTGGCGATCCTGCAACCCAGCCCAATCGATCCAGGCTCTGAGTGACTCTCTCGGGTCCCGGACTGCACCAGGTACCTGGAGATGCCCCCAAATTTGAAAAAATCCCAACCTACGGGCCGACTCCACTCTTTGTTTGGCGATCGCACGCCAGGCCCGGAACTCGCTGCCTCACCTAAGATGGCGGCCGCCACCCCGCGCTCTCCTGATACCGGCCCGGCCACGAGAGGGGACATAGAGAGATTACTCTCCGCGTTCCGCGCGGACATCAAGGGGGATATACGAGAAGGCCTAGCGGCGGTGAGAGCTGAGATTGATGCGGTGGGGGCACGAACGGACGCTCTAGAAAGGGCAAACGACGCCTCAGTTAAAGCCTATCATGACATGGCTCAACATTTGGAGGCCCTAACTGAGGAGGTGCACCAACTCCAGAGGGCACAAGAAGATCAGGACAACAGGTCCCGGCGAAACAACGTGCGTCTCAGAGGGGTCCCAGAAGAGGTTACAGACCTACAGGACTTTATGCACAGGTACCTGCTCAGTCTCTTGCCTGATACCCCCCCGGAACACTGTTTATTCGACAGGGTACACAGAGCCTTAAGACCCCGTCCACGCCCTGGAGCACGCCCTAGAGATATCATCGCTAGATTTCATTATTACGGGATAAAGGATGCGGTGGTAGCAGCTGCTAGAACGCAAACTCCGGCCATTCACAATGTTATGCCGAAATTATTTATCGATCTTTCTCCAACTACTTTACAAAATCGTCGCTCCTTTAAACCTATCACAGACCAACTGATTGCGCAAAACATCAGATATCGCTGGGGGTTTCCGTTTAAACTTGTGGTATCCCATCACGGATCTACGCATGTGCTGGAAGACCTGCAGAGGGCTGACCGATTTCTACATGCTCTGGGCCTGGCAGACACGCGGGCATCCCCGCCACGAGAGAGGTCCTTTACACCGCAGAGGATGGAGACTGAATGGTCTCAGGCCTCGTTAAACGAACGCCGGTCGCGACCCTCGCCGCCTCCTCCACCATGACTAATGTCTTCTTCCCCAGCCACATGAGGTCTTCACGGGGATGCAGGGACTTCGCTGTTATTGTAGATCATTTTGATATGGAACTTATCTAAGTTTTTGCACTACAACTTCATTGGGATGATGAGCATCCGTTGGATCCTTGCGGGAGCGAGATTCTGTCTTCGGTGAAGCCACTTGGTGGATGTCGCTGACCACCCCTCCGCCCAGAGCTCTGGGCGCCCTTCTCGGTTTCCTGCCAGAAGTGGCGTATTACCGGGATTGGACAAATCCCGAGACTATTTCCCTAACGGATGGGATCTTCGCCGGATTGCTTTTTTTTTGTGCAATCCAAGTTAAAATGTGTGTGTTCTCCTTTTTTCTGAGAGTTATTTTTTTTCCCTTTTTGATTTATTTTTTCTTTTTCTCTCTTTTTGCAAACATTTTTACTTTTTGGTTTTTTTTTGTTCTCATTTTTTCCTCTTCTTTTTCTTTTCCGATCAAGGTCTCGAAAGGTCAGGTAAACTGTGGTCATATGTTGATATATGTGAATTGGTATACCGCACGGGTGTTCTGGGATGTCTAATGCCGTCTTCGCCTGCCTTCTCTCTTCTGCCCTGTTTAAGAGCGGCTAAGATGGTTAGCTCCCAGCTGCTTTCCCTATATTTATCTATGCAATGCCGCTACATGTAATTTCGCATAACGTAAAAGGGTTTAATAACCCAATGAAACGGCGTAAGGCGATGCGATCCTATGTTTCTCTGGGAGCGGACATTCTCCTCCTACAGGAAACGCATTTCGCTCAGGGTAAATCACCTAGATTTTTTGATAAACGATTCCCGCTGCATTACCACGCCTGTGCGGAGACGAAACACCGGGGAACTTCCATATTTTTTAGATCCCGCATAAATTTTGTACTTCGTAGAAAAGTGTCGGATAAGGAGGGACGGTTTCTATTGCTTCAGGGCACTATTGACAATAGATCGATAACACTACTCAATGTCTACGCTCCTAACACCAGGGATCCTGCTTTCTATGACCGGCTCCTGACTCTGTTAGAACCCTTCCCTGGGGGGGAGGTGATCATCGGGGGAGACTTTAACTCCATCCTGGACCGGGTTTTAGATAGATCTACCACTCCTACTCAGTCTGAGTCCCATCCTAACAGACCACTTCTTAAAGACTTCTTGGTACAAACCCAAATGGTAGATGCTTGGCGCCTCTTACACCCCACGACAAGAGACTACACATTTTACTCCCACCCGAACACAACATACACGAGAATTGATTTTGTCTTTGTCCCCCAACGGGCGGTGAGAGATGTGCTATCTGCCAAGATCCATGAGATAACATGGTCTGATCATGCCCCTCTCAGTGTGATCTTGGCAGATGGATCCAGGGGCTCCCTCCGCCCTCCTTGGCGCCTTCCAGATGCCCTGTTGTTGAGACCGGAGGTCGCTACTGAATTGGAACTAGCACTGGCGAACTTCGTTCTGGATAACAACCCTGAACACTATCTTCCAGATCTGTTGTGGACCACCCATAAGGCGGTCTTAAGGGGCCGACTAATAGGTCTGCAAGCGGCCCACTATAAGAAAATGCGCTCCCAAATGACGGATTTGACTGCTACTCTCGCTACTCTAGAGAGATCACATAAAGCTCAACCAGACCCAGGGATCTTGCACAGAATAGTGGCTACCAGGGGAGAACTGAATTCCCTACAGACGGAGAGGGCACTAGGCGACCTACGTAGGGTCGGACAGCTATTTTTTGAGAAGGGTAACAAGCCAGACGCCATGCTAGCCCGCAAACTGCGCGCCCTGCGTAAGCGTAACTTTATCGCCAAAATCCAGAGATCAGGGGAGACCCCGGCAGTAACTCCATCGGAAATAGCTGAAGCTTTTGCGCACTATTATTCTAAGCTATATGACGGTACGACAGCCACATCTGATGGCCAGAAACAACAAAAGATTCGCTCATTTTTAGACCAATTGCCACTACGCTCTTTGACCCGACCGCAGGCGAACGCGTTGGCGTCTCCAATTACTATCGAGGAGATTCTCCCATTACTGAAAGAACTCCGAACATCTAAAGCCCCAGGCCCGGACGGGTTTAGCCCCTTATATTATAAGAAATTCCGAACTCAATTAGCCCCGCTCCTAGCTAATTTGTATAACGGCTTCCTGGAAGGCAACACCCCTCCCAAAGAGCTGCTGGCCGCTTCCATAGTGGTGATTCCCAAGGAAGGGAAAGATCCTACTGCGTGCGCTAGCTACCGCCCAATATCACTCCTGAATGTAGACATGAAAATTTATGCAAAGGTCCTAGCTACGCGTCTGAGCCGCCATCTACCAGCCCTAGTGCATCCTGACCAGGTCGGTTTTATCCCATCTCGGGGAGCTCCGGATAATATCCGCCGCGCGGTGAACCTACTCTCTATAGCGCATGCCTCCAAACAACCGTCGCTACTGCTTTCCCTCGATGCTGAGAAGGCTTTTGATCGAGTGGACTGGACTTATTTATGGGAGGTCTTGAGGAGGTTCGGGGTGGGAGATGAGATGATAAGGGGTATTCGTGCACTTTACACTTCGCCAACGGCCTCGGTCACGACTATGGGAGGGAGGTCTAGACCATTCGACATTTTAAATGGTACGCGTCAGGGTTGCCCCCTGTCCCCACTTCTGTTCGCCTTATGCCTTGAACCTCTGGCGGAACAGATAAGGGGTAGCCCAGATATTTCTGGAATAGCAGCGGGCGACAAAACCTATAAGCTAAGTCTTTTCGCAGACGATATCTTACTCACGATAACACGACCACTTGTTTCACTGCCGAACCTATACAGTTGCCTCTCCTCCTTCGGTGCCCTTTCTGGCTACAAAATTAATATTACTAAATCTGAAGCTTTAAATATTTCATTACCTCAGGAGGTTGTTACACACTTACGGAACTCATTCACCTTCCGTTGGTGTCCCCAACGTCTTAAATACCTGGGGATTTACCTCACAGCTCAAGTATCGCAGCTCTACTCCTCTAACTACCCTGACATGATTAAGCACATCAAATCCCTACTGCGGCAATGGTCCTCCTACTCCATCTCCTGGCTGGGCCGTATTTATGCTCTTAAAATGACAGCACTCCCGAAACTTCTGTATCTTTTCCGCACCTTACCGGTCCCCCTACCACTGACGATCCTACCCGACCTCCAGTCAGCCTTTTACCGCTATGTATGGCAGGGGAAGAACCCGAGAGTTTCCAGACTGATCCTACGCCGTCCTAAATTACATGGGGGCCTTGCAGTCCCTGACCTATCCCTGTACTATAAATCGGCACAGTTGACGCAGCTCCTCCAATGGTCCGCTAGAAGAGGCAGGATCTGTTGGGTTGACATAGAGAACGATTATGTTGCCCCTTCATGCTTATCACAAGTTCCCTGGAGACAGATCTCCTCGACAGAAAGAGGGCGCCTCTTGCCCACCACCACCCATTCCTTGGACATATGGTCTAAGGTCAAATACAGTATGTCCCTCACCACCACTACGTCTAGTCTGCTACCCCTGTGTGACAACCCGCTATTCCCCCCATGGTGTGGGGAGGAGGGCCGAGCTTTTAATTGGTGGCGTGGGAAGGGGTTTACGACACTAGGAGCGGTACTATTGCAGGGGAAATTCCCCCGTTGGGAATACTTTAGAGAGTCACATGATATCCCTCTACGAGAGTTTTATAGGTATTCTCAAATACGACATTTTGTATGTAGCCGTCTGACTATGGGCACCCCGGTAGAGACCTCTTTTGAAAATTTAGTAATGAGAAGCTCTAGCACCGCAGGAGCGATATCCCATATATATAATCTTCTCCTCCGCCCATCTCTCGAAAACCCGTGCTCGTACCAGCTCCTATGGGAAATAGATTTGGGTCGCCACCTCACCAGGGAGGAATGGGAGGCAATTAAGGAGTCCTCGATGGGGATAACGACATGTACTCTGATAAAAGAAAATTGTTATAAGCTACTCTCCAGATGGTACCTGGACCCGGTCCGTTTACAGAAAATGTATCCTGCGCTATCAGGCTTGTGCTCTAGGGGTTGCGGCAAACGTGGAACGTTTTATCACATGTGGTGGGAGTGTGGGCAGGTAACAGTATTGTGGTCCTCAGTCTTCGATATGATCTCCAGAGCTCTTGGTGTGCCGGTTTCCCCTGACCCTGTGTTGGCCTTGCTTAATAGTCCGTCCCGACGCCATGGTCTGTCTCGCTCCTCCCTCCACCTAACCCATCGTATTTGCACTTCCACTCGCATATGCATAGCTCGCTCATGGAAACGAGACCTTCCCCATGTTCCGGAGATAGTTGCGAAGGTGTGGTATATCTATAAAATGGAATGTCTAACGGCTCAACTACATGATACGCTCCAACAATGCACAAAGATATGGGAACCTTGGCTTTCGACGCAGGCCATCACGTAGTGTATAGAAATGTTGGACCTAGAGACCTTGATCTACAGAACAGAATTTTTCACACACCCTTTTTTTTTTTTTTTTTTTTTTTTTTTTCCTTTTTCTTTTCTCTGTTTATTATTTTTGTTGTTTATAATGTAAGTTTTATATACTTGATTTGTATGTTTTTGCGAGGCAGCGTTATGTCTCAGGGGAAGGAAGCAGGTTCGGATTCTTTATATCATTTGTTTAAGCTTGTACTGCCACCCTGAGATTATGCATCGCTCTATGGGCTTCCGGGAGCGCCTTGTTGCTGTATTACTGAAAAACCAATAAAATTGTGTTTAAAAAAAAAAAAAAATTCAATGTTCTTGAACCCAGGACATACTTGAAAACAAGAGAAATCTCAATGTATCCTTCCTGGTAAAATACTTTATAAATAAATAAATTTCTCTGATCCTTGGAGCATTACAGCATATCACAAAAAAGGTGGATTACAATCATCCTGGACCTTAACCGTGTGCGCCTACCAATGGTACTCAACAGCCTTTAGGGTGAAGACTAGGGTGGGCCGCAGTATTGTTTGTGGGTGGGTAACCTCATACTGACTCTTGCATTCTTTACTTGTCCCACTGCATGACGTTTATTTAGCGGTAACAATTTTATTTTGCATAGAGTTTTGCTGTGCAATACAAAGTTCTATAAAAGACAGCTCTGTGTTGGTTTTATTGCTAGTTTAAATATCTTCCCAAACTGGATCCCACATAATTATCCATACCCTGGATATCCAGTTGGGTGGAGGCACTGCCGCAGTCATGTACCCCAACTCCCAGGTAGCGGAAGCTCAGGATCGGCTTGCAGAGCGCCTGAAGGTAACTGAGGTAAAGGACCGCAGGGGAATTTGTGGGTCTACGCAAAAACCCGTTACAGGTGATTTTTTTTTAAATATATGCACATTTGTTGGCAAGAAAGGCAACTATGTACCTCTTCAAATATGTTCTACAAAGATTTTATTGTTGGATCCATTGTGCATGTGAGAACTAATATTCACCAGAGCAATTAAAGTTAAAGTAGTACTTCATTACTTGTTAGTAAAGATATTTAACCACATTTGGCATATATATATATATCAGTCACATTTTTGATGTTACATCTACAGTTTGTGTATGTCGTCTACTTTAGATCAATGCTTTTTTTTATTCATCATTGTTATATATATATTTCTACCACATAATATCAAGTGGTAAAAAATAAAATACCAATGTACATTTAATTAAAAAGTAAATAATAATGAAGCGGCCAAAAGCCCAAAAAAGAGTGTCCTTTTCCAGATGCTACTGGAGGCCACTATAATACCAAAAGAATGTAGGTAAGGGGGAAATGAGAGCTATAATTGGGAGAATTACTTTCAGGAGGGCTAAAGCACTGCAATGGAGAAACACACAAGAGGATTCTGGAGATGTTTAGGAAACATTTTCTAGCTATCTGGGAATGTGACAATTGGGACAAAAATGCAAAAGTGGAAGCAGAGATGGACACCATTGTAGAAATAATGAAACAAATCTAGAATTGAGGCCTGCAATGGGATAATATAGCAGAAATTGGCAAATAAGTACAAGAAATTAAATGGTCTGCTCATCACTGATCAATGTAAGTCATGGGGAGGACATAAATACAAAATTGCACGGTATTAATGGGAAACGGCTGGTCTTTTTAGCTTCAAGGAAGTTCACATAAATCATTGATTAAGCTATTACAGTGAAACACGATCGGATAAAAAAATACACAACGCATGATTAAAGGCGATATTAGAGAGGTCTGCAGTACTTTTAACCTGATCATTTTTAATAAAAGTGAAAAGCCTCTCTGATAGAAAGTGTCTGGCTCTCTCCCAGAGGAGAAACATCCTCATATTAAATTGATATGGATGGCTGATTAGACGACTGACAGGATAAAAGGTCATTAGTCCTGGAAGAGAATGAAATGTCTGAACACAGGATACTATCGGATGTGTTACATCTTGTTCCTGTGCAGGATGTGTTATTAGGAGCTTTAGGACTTAACCCATTATGGTTTGGATCAACCACTAGTTTGAAATGCTTTGATTAAAAGGAGGTTCTCGGCTTTCAGTAAAACAATAAGATAAACCAAGAGAACACAGCTATTCCATGTACAGAAACACACTGGTTTCAAATTTACACACCACACAAGTATAACCTTGTGTTCCAATACACAATGCACATAATCACATAGATAAGGTCACTCTAGTAAACCAAACGAATCTTGTTAGTCACAGACTCTTCGATAGGAGATGATTGTTGTACATGGGAAACTACGTCAGGGACTTTATTGGGGTTTTGTATTGAAATGTCGCCACTTAATTATCAACCTTAAAGTCAGTGGAGTTTCCATACTATTTATGTGAAACAGTCTAGTATAACTTCAATCCATGGTAGAACCATTGTTTGAAGCTAAAACTGCCATAGCTTATTCAAACAATGGAACTATAGTTGTTAGAACAGAGGCTCACAAGTTAAACAACAGTAGTAGTCTTGTTTGAAATTCATAATAGTATAATCCGGTGTTTTCCAACCCTGTACTTGTGGAGCATGAAAGGCCAGATTATAAGGATTACCTTGTAGAAATACTGCCATGGCCCCCGCCGCTGGCATAAGAAGGGCAAGTCAGGTGCTGCTCTACCATGACTCCATCCAGGCAGCACCTTACCTACACTGCACTTGCTGGACTTTGCTTCCCTGCATCAGCTCTCTGACAACATCCAGAGGTGTACTGTTGACTAATTGACCCCTGCTCAAAGGGAGGTCACGCCCTGACTGCAATGCTTCTGCATGGTGCTGCTCTGTGTGCTACAGACCTGTGTCCTAACCAGAAGCTGACCCTGCTTTCCAAGTGTACCATCCCCTTGCTTTGTTTCACAGATCTCCTTCTCTCTACTAACCCATGACCCCCGGCTTTCCACTGGACCTTGCATACAGACTACCCCTCGGTTACCCCCTGTTGTCTCAAGACTCCATGTGCTACCAAGGACCCCCTGTTGTCTCAAGACCCCCTGTGTTACCAAGGACCCTGTTGCCTTCACTGTGGACTTACAATATCCAGCTTCCCCATTCTCTGGGCTCTTTCCCCTGCCCTCCAGCCCTGCCTTAGTGTATGTTCTGTCTCTCTGTGTCCACGCCTCTTCTTGCTTTGCCCCTTTGTCTATAGTCTTTATTTTAGTCTAGCCAGTGTTTTTCCCCCTTCCTGGCTAAGCTCTCTGTACGGTGTCTTGCTCTTCAGTTCAACCGCTTTTCATGTCTCACCCAGCTACCGGTATTGTTTAACCCTGTCTCCTTTCTCATTCTGTGCATAAAATAAACCCCTGTTTACTGCCACCATCCGTGCCTCTACTGGGTGTCACTGCAACCCTGGGCTTGTACCCTCGCCCCACTACACCAAGCGTTACAAATGCAGACTGAATCCTGCAATCACTGAGCAGCAAATCATATCACCTGTGCTGTGCTTCAGATATCTGGCAAACCTGGCCTGTTAGCAGCTCCTGAGGACAGGTTTGAGAAACACTGTAAAAGTGGTGAAAACCATTTTTGGGGGCTTTTTGCAATGGCAGGAGAAACTTTAGAGAAATTCTGACATTTGTTGCCATTGCAGCACTGGTTTATGTTGCACGAACACTGGCGTTCTGTGAATAACACCCCTAAATGTTCTTTATATTAGCTCTCATCATCCACAAATATGTCTCCTTTAAAAAGCAGCAATAGTAAATATCAGTGGGCTGCTTATGGATAACGCCATCGGGAATGTTAATGTGCATGATTAAGGCTTCTTAGGCTGAAACATCGTTTTCTATGGTTGTCCCAGCCATACTTTAATAAAGTATCCTTTGGCGTTATCCATGAGTAACCTTTTGATATTCACTATTGTGGATTATTGCTGCAAGAACGGCCCTCTGGAGCATCGGAATGCCAAGCACTTAAAACTGTGGGCTCTCATGGCACTACCCGACTCTGGATGTGAAGGAACTTTAAAGAGCAGCGCCAGGGCAGGAGCTGAATCGCAAGTACTGCAAACACAAACTATACAAATGAAATATGCATTAACAAACATCATATTTGTATATTCAGAATGGCATGATCTTATTTATTTCATATGACGTGATACCATACCTCGTCATTAATTTATTTTGCGTATAACTTTTATTTACCTGAAAGTGTGTCATGTAATCAAAGTACATAAAACTGTTATGAACGCAGAAATACAAATATACAATACAGTTAGAGATCTGCAATGTGAATGTGTATGTAGCCACATGGACTGGGGTTAGACCCATCATTTGTTATTTTGATAGTCTACACATGATATTGTCTCTGTAGGGTTTTAATAATCCATACAACACAGATCACTTTTTCCAGTAACCCTTTATATGACATTTGTTTTAGCTCTTTGTTAATTATTCAACAGCCAATCACCATTATGATGATTTTTAATTAGAGTTTTTCCCCATACCCAATACAACGCATTCACCAACAACGTTCCTGCTGCCGTAGCCCCTATTTACAGGCTACAATACATAAAGCAGACTAAATAAAGATTTACACAAGAATGTAACACTTTCTAATAATACATTTTGAAATAAAAGTTATTGTCAGTCCTCTGTTATAATATATCAAAGCATGAATAACATTATTTTGGACTCATCAATAAACAAAATAGCACCACAAACAATTGTAGAATGTACAGTACCAAAACATAGTAACAAAAGAGTATTTGTTTCACTGCAGTGATCGTTTAGCACCATTATTCTATATACCCCCATACAGATTCACCAAATTATCCTGCTTAACACACAGACCCGATCTAAATAGAAATCATGCTGGGTTGTCTATGTTTCATAATATAAATGTAATTAAAAATATAATGACTAAATGCGATCAGTCTTTATAAGTGCATGTTTAAAAGGGAGCAGGATCAGTGCCACCAAAGACACATCTTTTGCTCCTTGACATTGGACTTTCAGAGGAAATGGGGCTGCAAGAGTACAGCCCTTGTAGTCACTGGCAGAAAGATCATAAGAGATCATTCATCTATGAACCTCAAGTGCTCTATATTAAAGTGATTTATAAACCACTTTACAGCTATAATTTATAAATAAAATGTTATCATTTCAATAAATGTTAACAAAATGTTAGCACATATGCAGTATGGTGGTAAATATGTGTGAAAGTTTGGATTATCTTAATAACATATAATTGGGAGCAAGCATGAAGACATTGCAAAAGTTAAACTTGACCTAATAGGGCTGAACCAGCTACTCAGCTGCATGGGATGATAGACCCAAGAATAATATCCTTAGAAAGAACCTAGTTTGTCGCATTACACATGGCCAAAGAACCAAGATATAAAAAAAATAAGGCTAGGAACTCTGAGATTCTTTCCACCCATGACTCATGTCATCCAAAACACTATCAGGTCTATTTAATAAAAAGTGAACTCAGGAGAATGACTGGAGAAGTGAAAATTCTAGGTCAAAATGGCCAAACCAGACAAATTCTCTAGTGGTGCACCAAAATGGAATTTTTCCGGCCGCTACTGAAACCGAAAATTCGGGAACGGTTCGGCCGAAAACCAGACATGAGAACCTGGGCCTGGAGGCCGAGCCGGGGACCCGCCTGATCCCAAAGGTGGGCCGAGCAAGCTGCTCGGCCGGCCTCCAGGCTCAGGCGAGCCCCTGGCTCAGCTGGGCCTTCAAGGCTTGCCTGAGCCTGTAGGCCGGCCGAGCAGGCAACTCGGCCGGCCTCCAAGCTCAGGCGAGCCCCAGGCTCAACTGGGCCTCTAGGTCAAGGCCAAGCTCGGGGCTCGCCTGAGCTTGGAAGACGGCCGAGCAGGCAGCTTGGCCGGCCTCCAGGCTCAGGTGAGCCCCCGGCTCGGCTGGGCCTCTAGGCCCAGGCCAAGTCGGGGACTCGCCTGAGCCTGGAAGCCGGCAGAGCAGGCAGCTCAGCCAGCCTCCAGGCTAAGGCGAGCCCCCGGCTCGGCCGGACCTCCAGGCCCTATTTTGAAAGGAAAATTTTTGCCCGATTTTTTTTTTTCTGTTGAATTTTCCATTCCGACCGAAACCGAAAGCACCATTTTCGACCGATAATTTCGGTGGCCGAAATTTCGCTGCATCCCTAAAATTCTCCCATTTATCTCACTTTCCAAATCTGCTATTTGGTCTAGATTGTTCTCTTCTCCTGCCAGTTCTGCAGAGTTTCGCCCTTTAGTGAACAGACCTGTATGTGAAGCTGTAGCACCTGCAGCAGAGCTTCTTCAAGTGGCATGGTCATGGGCAAAATACGTGTCTCTGTATATTGGACAGCATTTTTTCGTTGACCTATATAATAAAAATGGAATATCTCAATTTCTTTACAAGTTTCCCCCTGTCCCCACGTGACTGCGGCATGCCACAGTGAGGACAGCTGTGAGCAGAGAGACATCCTACAGTCCTGCCCTCTGCTCGCTGCACTGAGAGTGCTCTCATGAACTGAGTGACAGCCAGCGCAGCACACACTGTGCAGGCGGCTGTCTTACAAGCCAGCTCTCTGCATGCTGTGCTCCCTCCTCCTGGCAACATGGTGATAGCTCAGGGAGAGGGGGAAAACTTAAAGTGGAAATATCTGAGTTTTTTTACATTATATAGGTCAGCGAAAGAAACCCTGCTCTATATGAAGGGAGAGGTGCCCTGTCAAATGGTCACAACAGGTGCACTTTAATGTATGAGAAGACCATTCCTATGGCACACACAAGGAAACTCTCAATGTACTCAAACCCTGGAAACAACCAAAAATATAGAAATTTTTATAACACTGTGCCTGAATAGCAAGATATTGCATCTTTCTAGTATATCAGCCAACAGGGAACACAACTACAATAGTGGAGGAAAAGATTCCCAGGTGTTCCCCCTTGAGTTGTCCTCTGAGTGAAACCAATCTTTAAGCACCATTGTCAATATTTCTTTAATTTTTATATTATTATAAATGGGATTAATATGCTATTAACCTTTCTATGAATATATTTGTGCCAAAGGAGTTGTTCGTTGTGTAATTTTATTTAGTTATTTCAGACTTCAGAGCATTTTAGCTTTTAGACACCCTTCAGTCCCAAGAAGGCATACCCTGCTTTCTCAGACAGACACATCTTAGGTTTCCAGCCAAGTGAGTACATTATGGTTTTCAGATACAGATAAAGGAACCACAATTTCTCTTGCAAACTTTGGTTTCTCAGACACATGTGTGTGACCATGTTAGCCGATTTAGGGAACTGACTTATGGGCTCCTTCTTCAAAGTCTTAGATCTGGTATTGCTTCGTATCCTCATACCTTTTTAAAACATTATTGTAAAATATATTATGACATTTCTACATTACATACAGTGTTGTCATCCACTAGGTGGTAGCAGATATCAAGCTAAGGTTATATACAGTAATGTTCAACTAATATAAAACATCTGAATCTAGGTATGTACGGAGTATATTATTAAAACTAAAACTCTCACTGGAAAGAACAAGTTCATCTGCCGGCAGAATCGTTGTGCTTTCTTCCCCAATCTATTGCCCATTTAACCTTAAGCAAATATCCTGGAAGTTGTTACTGCTTTCAGATGCATTATGATATCATTAAGCCACATAACAGTCTTGTATAACAGAATGTTCTGTCCGATAATGGATCGAACGTCTATAGACACAGGACACTTTGTAATGTGGATTTGTACTCCATATATAAGACCAACAGGATGCAATACAATAATCGTAGATTTTTAATTTTGATCGACACAGCTCTCAGACCCTGAATACCTGGGTTGTAAATTCCAAAACCGTCACTATTATACTAGTACCAAACCTAGAGAACAGCACGCAAAGGTCTATTCCATGCGCCTACGACAGCTATGCAACAGATTCTTTGGTTAAAGGGCTAATCTTATTTTTATCCATGCTGCGAGAGTAAACAGTCACATGACACATATTTTCAATATTTGTGTTCTAATGGGGTTGTTTTGGTCTCTTTTGTGAACATCTGGATTCACAGCAAAATAGTGTTTATATTGTTTTTTAACTAGGATATAGTTCTTGCAGGATGGGGCACACCAAGCATCATAACAATGGGATTCCTTGGTTAGGTCATGGTGCAAGGAAGTCTCCTGCCTCTAAGTACACATAGATATTTGAGTGAAAGAAGGAGCTAAGTGGAAGCCATGTCATCCGCTGGCCATACAACTACTTGTAATCTCTTGCAAGGCTGCACACAGGTTTATCTAGGAATTGCACTTTGGGTCTATTCAGAAAACAGGTGACATCTGATCAACAACTTCTCCAAAACCCTTTTTATTTCACCTGGAAGTCCTAATGCAATTACTGGAGCATTCCGATTGGCTGAGCTGCTTTGAGCAAATCTCTAGTGATCTGCAGAAAATGCCGTTTCATATGCGCAGTGTCCCTACAACGTATGCAGAGTGACACAGATAAAGTTCATGAAAATTCCAGATACCAAATGAGAAGACTGAAGTGACAGGGGCTGTGGAGGAATCTCCACCTGTCAAATAATGTAAATAGTCCTTAGCACCAAATGAGCAGGTAAAAAGACCACTATTACACAGAGGTTGCACACTACAATAAAAAGAGAGGTGAAAATCCAAAGACAAATACTACAGGGCTCTTGTGTAGCAGGACTAATGCTTAAGGACAGGAATAAGTATTCTACAATTTATTTTTCCACAAAAAAAATCTAATTGACTTGAATGTTACCTGTACTTTAATCATTACAAGCATTCTCTAAGACTTCCGACCCTCTCGCTGTAGCACAGGCCCTAATGTCACGGAAAGGTTAATATCTTACAATAAAAAGAAGCACCAAAATAAAAGAGAGGAATTCCTCCAGTTGTGATTTGTTCTATATAAAGCTATATAAAAAGGTATGCCAGCATCTGATTTTCTATACAAAAGGAATGATGCAATTTAAGGAGCAGGCTAATAGTCTACTCTTCATTCTAGAACATGAGAGAGTATCAAACTCACTCAGAAGTAGGGAAGGAGCCAGGTCCCACATTCACAGTATAGCTAGAATACCGCTTTCCAGAATCACTTTCTGAGGAGTTGAGGAAAACATGGCTGAGGTTTACTGTGTGTGTCTAATTTCTGCTGCTGCTTGTAACTGTGTTTTTTATTACCGTGATTCAACGTTAAAGAGAGAGAGTTATTACCTGTAAAACAGTACAGTCTGTTGTGCACAAAAACGCCCTGTGTAAACATGCGAAGCATATTGAGCACCTTCAACATTTTATGAAACAGTATTTCACTCCGGGCATTGTTTTACGGCGGGGGACTTAGTGTGCACATAGCACCCATACACATGACATCATTAGCGCCTTTTTTTAGCTTTGGACAGGCTAGCAAATGTTTCACCATCTCTGCTTTCAATACCCAAAATGCTTGATTTGCCTGAGAATCTGTCTGTTGTTGCTCAACAACAAAACAATCCATAATCCAGTCTTTTGTTTCACACTACATTGCCATGATGTGAACAACAGAGCAAAAGGAACAAGTGATACAGGACAGAGGGCGTTTGAGACTTGCTCTTTATGTTGGCACACAGCTGCATGGGCTGATGTTGGCATCATTAGCCGGCAGAAGTGTCTTCAAGTCTTATTTGCGTGTCGCAGCACTGCAGTTGTGTTGCTGTGTTTGCAATGCTTCAGTCTGTGACAAAATGTCATTAGCTTTGTGGAGGCAGCTTGTTGGCATAGAAGTCCCTGCACGTCTGACAGCACCGCTGGTACCATCGCATGTCCTGGCACAGGTTCTTTTCCCGGATAACTCTGCAGTACACCGTCCACTGATCCCCTGTGCACTTGTATGTCAGGGCAGCTGTGAATAGGATAAAAACACGAGGAAAATAAGAAAGAGTCCGACAATAAGTGTGTGTGTCATTGTGTCTGCTACTATCATCATCTGCTTCTGTTGCTTTTGTCTGGTTTCCAGGGGAAAAATGAACTGGACATGATATTACATTTTAGAATTGTCCTGTTTAAGCAATAATACAAATTATCTGCTTTCATAGGGTTCTAGCACGTCCTTAACGCTGGCGCTATCGCTCACATACGTGAGTGTTAGGTTAAAAGAGGTTACTGCAGGCTGCCCAGATTACATCCCGAATGATGAAGGGTTAAAAAAACCATTAGCCCTCTGGTAATAGAGCTTTCTAGCGCAAGCTTACTGTACTTTGCACTCCCTATACTTAACATGGAAAGCGCAAAGAGTAGTTAGTGTTAGGATCCCAAAGTCCTAACGCTAACTACTAACCGCTGCGGCTAGCTGAAAAGTTAGATACAGCTCTAAGCTGTGTTCATTGATTCCGCTTCTGCAGAATCAGTCAACACCAGATATAAACCCCCCCCCCTCAATAAATCTCACACGGCAAGAATGGCAGCCCGTTGCGCTGCTTCTGGCCGCCGGGAGCAGTGCAAGACTGGCGACAAATAGTCCCCAAACTCCCCCTGCGATCACTCCGCGGCCCTGCACAATCTTGTGAGAGTGAGATTGTGCAGGTCATGTGACCTGACAGCACAATCCTCCATGGAGTCCTATGGATGCGTGGTGTAGCACATGCGGAGCACACTTGAAGGGTTGGACGAACACGGCCTAACGTTGTCTCGCGGATGACGATAATCTGGAGGACTTAATTAGGGGGCGATTCCTCCCCCTCCTGTCTTTACAATATGGATTTCGGAATCATACACCTGTCAATAGGTATGGAAATTAGTGCTACTGAGATAATTGACTGAAATGCTCATGTGACCAATGCTTGTTTTGACTATATATATATGAGGACATATACATGGGCATTTACTCTTGATACAGCCTACTATGTAGGCAAAACGTGTCGGGTTTAGGTTCTTTTAACTGTATTCCCTGGTATTGTGTGGTCGTGATTCTATGACTGTGTTGTTGCCCTGTGATATATATAGATATATATATCTGATTGCCTGTATAGATGCAAATATATGGTGTTTGATATGATCACTGGACACAAATATCACTTCAGGTTTCTGCTTTATATTGTGCAGCCATTGCAGGGTACAATTTCACAAAATTGAACAAATGCAAAATAAACACCTACTACTGGATGAGGCGGCTAACTAAACATCGGAACAGACCTGTCTAACATGGTGGACGGCTAAGCCGTTTCCCAACCTATAAAAGTAAAATTTGGTTTACCTCAGAATTAGGCTTTCCTCCCTCTGCACAAGAGTGCACACTAAGGGAACCACACACACCGCCTTTAAAGGGCAGGGCAATCCCAATTAGGCCTCAGCTACAGTTATCCCCTGGCTGATAACTCTATGGTCTACTACCCTGCCCCTAATCACACGGTCACAGGTGATATTCTGGTATATGTAGGGTTTATTGACTGCCGAGGTACATTGTGGCTTGGTACATTAGGCATCTATATCATTTGTCTGGCTTGCTTTATTGGAATATGAAGAGGGCCACACTCCTATCTTGATAGTTTATGATGGCAGATTTTTATAATTCTGATGCACCCTGATGAGACTAGACATGATCTCTCCGTTCTGCTACAATGTGGGTTGATATAGCTCTTTGCACAATTTATTGAGGCTTAGCACAGATATAGGTGGTAAAGTAGATAGCACTAACTTTCAAGGTATTTAGGAGAAACTCTAATACTGCCGGTTGCTTTTGGCCTCTTCTATTTTCCATTAGGCTTCATTCTAGTCCCAGGGACTGCCATATGATCTTTTGATAGAGTTCTCGTTACTCCTAATACCTCTTGTAGGCCCCTGCACATCATTTTTTCACTATATATATATATATATATATATATATATATTATTAATTTTGTGATTATCAGGTCTATTCAAAGAAAGGTGAAACTTAAGAGAATGGCTGGAGAAGTGAAAATTCTAGGTCAAAATAGCCAAACCAGAAAAATTCTCCCATTCATCTCACTTTCCAAATTGGCTATTTGGTCTAGATTGTTCTCTTCTCCTGCCAGTTCTCCTGGTTTTCACCTTTCTCAATATAACCCAGTATGTCTTTTGTCTTGTTTCGTGGTTTGCATTTGATTTAATAAAGGATTGTTATCAATTATTTTATTGTGCTCATTTGGGACATAGATCCGACCAGTGCATTCTGGGGGTGTTTTTCCCTGTGAGTGTATGGGATGTTTTATAGGATGTTGTTTTTTGGTAGTATTGGGTAGTTTAGGCCCATGGAGCTATTGTTATTGGCACCACCAGTAGGTTCTTGTAGGAATCAGAGTTGTGTAGATTCACTGTGTAAAAGAGGACGGGGCACTTTGCTGCCTAAAAATGCAAATTTATTTGGATAAAACAAGTGGCGTTTCAGCTTTTGTCAATTAAAAATACTAACCCAGCCTGGGAGATGTGATGGTGTTTGCATTCATTTTTTCATTGCAGGCTTCCTGATGACACTGCCTGTAAGCCGCTGGCTTGGCATAGATGGGGCATTCATTTCCATGGCGGCCAGTAACTTTATGCATACATTGCACCACTCGAGATTGCAGTCCTTTTCCACAGGTAGAAGAGCACTTGAAAATTAAAAAAAATAAGAGTGCAAAATGTTAAGCATTATAGAAAATAATCGATTAATGTAGCTCAGTAGAGTACAACTAGCAGTTGGTGTCTGTTGAAATGCAATTGAAGTCCTCTGTGGGAAAGAGGATGGTGATGTTCCACAACTGGTATGTGAAGAGTAAAGGATGAGAAATTTCAGATTTCAATGATCACTAACATACAGTACATATCACTATGCTGTGGGTCTGCCTTCACATATTCCCAATGTTATATATAAAACTCAAAACTAATAAGACACAAGCCAAATTGGTTTTAAAAATATTATATGAGATGTTAGTTTGGTGCTGGCCATCATTCTCAGCACCTCTTTCTATCCTCACACTTCTGTTTTTGCAGTGCCTTAGACTTCCAGTCTCTTTCTCTTAAAGGGACACTCTAATAAAAAATCACCCCCCCCCCCGTTTTTTAACCTTAATCTATCCCTACTCCCTTCATAAATCGTTCGTTTTTTTTTTTTTTTTTGTAACTGTAATACCCTAAAATCTTCTTGTTTCCAGCGGCGTTTTTTTTTTTTTCATACTCACCTCCCTCCTCTTCCGCTCCCGTCCTTCTTGAGTCTTCTTGCCTTCTGGTTTACGTGAGAAGCGCGCATGTGCGCCGCTCACGTAAGCCAGCCAATCGGCAGGCTTCCTCCCGGCTCCCTCTGAGGATAAGTGTTGCGCGCAAGAGGATGCGCGCAACACTAACCCTCAGAGGGAGCCGCCAGCTTCTGCGGTGAGTTGGGGACGTCATCGCGCTGAAAGCGCAATGACGTCTCCTACTCGGCAAAAGTCGGCAGAAGCGGGAAATATGATTCCCGCTCTGCTGACTGACAGCTGGGAGGGCGGAGTACAGTTCTCCGCCTCTCTCAGCTGTTTTCCAGCATTTACAGCTGAACCGCTGAGCGGAGGGAGGGGAGACAGAGGGCAGCATACTCTGGGCATCATGACCACCTAAAAAAGCTTAGGTGGTCATGTTGCCTAGAGTGTCCCTTTAAGTTCTAGCATGCATTTGCCTTCTTATTCAGAGTTCTTCAGAAATTTCAGTGCTCTTTCGTTCAATTCGCCAACCCTGCTGTGAATTCAGCATTCACCGCAGGGTCACCGAAGGAATCTGCCAAACGCCACCGTACAGACCACCAGTCTGCCGAACGCAGCCGTCAACATCCGAACAGACCGCCAAACGCACCCTCTGCTTGTTGAATGCAGCCGATGATCGGCCAAACGCACCCGTAGCCCGCCGAATGCAGCCGATGATCTGTGAATAGACTGCCAAACGCTTCCAATCAGTCGCCATCGAAAAAAGCTGATCAGCCACTCAAAAAAGCCGATTTACCATTGAAAAAAGCCGACCAGGCACCGAACAGGGGTAAAAAAAATTAAAAGGCATTTAATAATAAAAAGTTCTGTTACAGAAAAAAACCCCGCTATTTAAAAAAAAATTGGAATGAAAAAAGCTCCAACAAAAAAACAGAAAAATGCCTAAAAAATTCCAAAAAATAAATGAATAAAATGTTTTTTTACTGCAAATGAAAAGAATAAACGGTTGAATAAAAACCGAATAAAAAATGCATTTTTTCCCCCATTGAAACCTATGGGATTCGCTTATTTAAACCTGTCAAACTGAAGCACCAAAAATCTGGGCATTTCGCAAACAGGTCAGTGCTGTTTGGTGTTCTCTGAATCGAAAAAACATTATTTCTCTATGGGACATTTCAATGCTGCCGAAAGTCGCAGAATTGCAGCGATCTGATGCGAATTGCACCATATAATATAGGCGAATTGCCAGCTTTCTGAATAGCCAAATTGCCACGAAATTGCACCATACTGTGAAATTCATCGTTCAGTGCAATTCGGTGACAAATTCGGCACTCTTTGAATAACCCCTTAAGAGAGCAGGCACCAATCTGGTTCGCATAATCATGAAAACATAACAAAATAAAGAATATGCAGCTCTAATATGACAGAAAAAAACACATGTTCTATTTAACCATCATATAGGGAACTGACAACATTTCACCCAAAAGGTCTTCGTCAAGCCTCGTCTTACTTGACAAGACCACAGTAATAATCCTCGCATTCTGCAACTTTTAATTCCTGTAGTTTACAAGCTGGGCACGCTATGCATTTTGTTATTCTCTTCATACATTTGTTTTCAACTTTGCATAATAATAGTTAAATATTATAAATATTTATAAAGTGTTACATAATAATATTTATCCAGCTAGTACAGCACTAATTAAAATTGCAAAGAACATGAACAGAAAAATATCTCTTACTTTAGACCAATCTCCTGTCTTCCATTCATAGCACCCCGTATAATCTTCACACACTTCCTCCTCCCGCGGCCTGGTGGCTGCATCACATTTGCCCTTTGTATTATTGCATGAAATTCGCCTCTTTCTATTGCCATGGCCACAATCTGAAGAACACTACAGGAATAAAAGGAGATATGGATAATGAGGCCTGTCCTTCTTAGTGTAATTTACTGTGAAATAAAAGTAATCATTAATGCAATAGAGAAATGTTAGAAAGAAGAGCTGCAACTGGACCACAAGCTAGGGGTTGGCATAGTTCAAATGGGAGAGACAGAGAAACCATCCTTGGTGCAAGGCTTTGACACCTTTGTAGCATGCCATCCATGTGCTGTATAATATTAGCAAATTCAAAATTTTACTAGCAGAAGGCTGAGATAGTCTCTTTTATAGATGTGCTTTATAGCACTGGAATTTAGACCATTGCTTGATATCTCTTATAGTTCTCTTTCTGTTACTTATTCACTGGAAGAATAAGGATATACGCTGAATATTAACCATGTTGGTTTAAGTTGCAATGCCTATACCCGGGCTCAAAATTTCAAATCCTAAGCTACTAACCAGGCCATAAGAGTTACTCGCCACCAGTTGCTCCACCTAACCCCTACCCAGCCCTTAACTCTGCCCCTAAACACACCCCCTTAAACTATCTTATGAAATTACACTGTTAAAGATTTTATTTAGAATAAAGTTACAAAAATAACATTAATACCCAGACATCAGACCCCAGATACATGTATACCCCATCATCAGACTCCAGTGTGAGCAGAGTGAGGAGGCAGGGAAGCTCCTCTCCACCCCCCTGCCAGTGACTGAGACGAGCTGGGTCAGGTTAAGCAGCATGAAATAATTTATTGTGCTGCCTGCGTGTGCATTTCCACTCGCCCACACTTAATTTGCACTCGCCAAATGCGAGTAGGCGAGTGGAAATTTTGAGCCCTGACCTATACCATTGAGTGAACTCTGGCTATAAGGTTTGATTAGGCTTTTAGTTTGGCTGGTTATTTATTCCAGTTCTATTGTACAGAACGGTCAATAAATTTCACTTCTTCCACCTTCAATTGGAGCCATATTATCGCTGAGCCAACAATAAGACGCAGTAAATGGCAAATGATGCTGCAAACCAGCTTTAACCATTGCCGGCTACCAATCACCACCTCCATTCCAAGCAAGCTACTATATTGGCAGCTTGGCTAGTAATATTTGTGAGTTGTTAAGCGGTACAGCAGCTGCGGGCACTGATAGCCTGCCCGTAGGACTCCATAAAGTCTTGCAAAAGATCCACGTGAGATGTCAGTGTCTTTCTGTTTACAGTGAAAGGAGGCAGAGGATTGCACCATGTTCTTTGTTGTGGGATGAATTTCAAGTAGAATTGGCTGCTCTTCTGTCTGCTGAAGCGTTTGTTACATTTTTGGACACAGGTTGATGTCTCCCCCTTCCTTCACCACAACCATCTGAAATCCTTATATTATTCTTTCCTAACTTATTAGTCAGTTGACGCCCAAATAATTTTGTTAAGTCAGACTTTAATTTTACCATTTTGACCTTTAAGGCTGCGTGTTAGCCGTTATGAATACAGATATACTGAGATGGATTCTCTATCCATTCTACATTTGATACCTATTGTTTTCTATTTTAACATTGTAAAATTCCTAAATACAGAATAATATAATTATACAGTATATAACTGAATTGTCTTCACTGAGAATCAAGGTAGCAATCATAGATATGGCTTTTCAGTAGGACCACATGGGAAGAAAAAAGAAACATCACTGGAGGACACAGATACATCAACTAGAGAGCTTGGACGTTACAGCCAGAGATTAATTCACACCTCGGATACCTCTGGTTCAAGCAAAATGGAATATGATAACCAAATTAAACTAGACTTTCAATTTGTATATAAAATACAGGTTTGGGTCGAAATCCCTACAACCAGGTTCCCTAATGCCAAAATCCCGACGGCCAACTTCCAGACAGAACAAGTGCCGGTCATACCAAGTTCCCTACACAGACAACTCCCTGACGGCCAACTTCCAGACATCAAAAATCCCAGCGGCTAACCCTACTCCCTAACCCCCTAAACCTAACCCTAACCCCCCTAAACCTAGCCCTAACCCTCCTAAACCTAGCCCTAACCCCCTACACCTAGCCCTAACCCTAACCATAACCCCTAAGCCTAACTCCCTAAGGGTTAGGGTGTTAGTATTAGGGTTAGCCGCTGGTATTTTGGATGTCTGGAAGTTGGCTGTGTAGGGAACTTGGTATGTTCTGTCTGGAAGTTGGCCGTCGGGATGTTGGCATTAGGGAACCTGGTTGTAGGGATTTTGTCCGGCACCCATAAACTACAGTCATAAATCGGGACAGCATATTATCCTCTATCTATACAATTTAAGAGTAGGATTTCAAACTGAGAAAAATGCTGTAAAAAAATAAAGGACATTCTGAAATAAGGATAACATTTGTAAACTGATGTTCAAGTACAAATGTGTGAATAGCATTTGGCCCTGACTCTTTGTTTATATTAATTTTGATGGATTACTTTAGCACGTTCACCTTTTTTAGCTGATCACACAATTGCTTTAAGGATTCTGTAACAATAACTGGCATTACTATAACCATCGTCGATGCATCACGAGATGGTCGTTGCATCACAGTGCCCTGAATGTATTGGCCATGCTTACCCATATGGGAGGGAAGAGGGGGGTGTGGAAGGATGTTTCAGCCCTCCAAATGCAGGGGCATAGCTCCACCCAGAAGGTGAGTGCTGAGCACAGGTTCCTGACCTTCAGGATATTCAAGATCTAGCTCCATCCAATGGAACTCCTTGCACTCAGCTTTGAGAGCTATTCGATTAGCTGCCTTCCTCCAGTCACCTTGACATGCTGCAGCTTACAGGAAGCTGGCAGCAAGTCACTTCCAGACCAGTGCCAATGAAGCCAAGCACTGGTTTTTGGGGAGTTTAAAAAGGATTTAAAATTAAGGTGGAGGGAAGTGCAGAAGGTGTAAGGAGGGGTTAATGTTTAGCCGCTCCATTCCCCCCTGTCATTTCAACCCTAGAGTATCCCTTAACATACTTTATATGCAATTATTAATGCTCTTAGAAGCTCTTGTAAGTTAATAGTACTCACATTTAAGAAGCAAAAAGAAGACCTATTGGTTAGACTCATCCGGCAATAAAACTGTTGCCCTAGATTGATGTACTGAGAAATGGCTAAGTGCTTGTATTGCAATGTGGCAGATCCCCAGTATGTATTGTGTACAGTAAGCTGCTGCCAGGGGCAGAGGGAAGTAAGCCTTCAACATTGGCAAACCTACAAAATAAGCCTCAAAACAGCAACAAAGCGGTTTCTTTATTTGATACTGGGCCTGCATCCATTTAATTTTCTGTAAACCCTGACTTACTGACCTACCCTCGGAAATAATTCCTTAATAATGAACACAAGACTGCTGTATGCATTTATGCCAAATGGCAACATGAGTTCACAAAAAATCACTGTAACACAGATAATCGGATTCTATAGAGGATCTCCTCCCTTAAATTTGACTTTAGTTGCTGTGTTAAGTTGGAACCCACAAGTAACACCACTGACCGAATTAATTTGCCAGGTCGAACAAGGAAAGGATGGCTGCCTATCAGTTATTATATCTTGAATAAAGTGCTGTACATGACTGAAAATGGATTATGTGGATTTGGCTTTAAATTACATCAATACATAGGTTTTCAGTATCTGATTTGTTTGGGTAAGCGTTCGGTAATTTTTATGCATCAGAGGTGGAAGAAGTGGAAACTAGTGAAGGAGATTCATTTAACCTCACTTTGCTGTCTGTTATTAAGGCTGCAGGAGAACATAATTAGGGGAAACCACAAATTAAGCTGGAGATACTAGCATTACGTGATTAGCCATATCAATATTGCTAGTTTTAAGTGGACTTGTGAAGGGATGGACAAGGAAATTTTCTGTTTCTCTTTGACAGGCATGAACAGAGACGAGTAAAATTCACTAAAAGGATTGAGAGAAAAATGAGAGAAATCTCAATTTATCCTTCCTGGTAAAATACTGTATAAATAAATAACATCTCCTGTAGTTATTTTATCGACGGGAAATGCTATTTCATTCCTGCCACAAACTGAGCTTGCGACTAGAGAGTAGCATTTCCTTGTATGAGGTTACTGTGCATGAACGTCTCCTATATTTATTATGGGAGACAATTTTCACCTCCACGTGAAAGCGCAGGCTAGTCCAATGTAGCCAGCGCTTCCACACAGGAGACGGTTTTTCACTGTGAAATAACGTCTCCTGGAAGCTGGTGTTAAGTGATTCTGAATTTGCAAAATAGACACTGAAAACCCTCACCATTAAATCCCATACTCACCTCTCCTCCAGTGGTGAAGAGGGCAGTGTACTCACCACTTCCTCTCACCAGCAACAGAGGAATACTATCTCTAAGACAAGTAGTTGAGGAGCCGACCCGTAAAGAGGCCATATTGGATTTAATACTCACAAATGGAGGTTTGGTATCAGACTTTGTTGTAGGTGAAAATTTGGGATCTAGTGATCACCAGTCAGTGTGGTTTAATATAAGAACAGGGATGGAGCTGCACCACACAAAAACAAAAGTTTTAGACTTTAAAAAAACAGATTTTTCTAAAATGGGATTTTGTGTGAAGGAGTCATTATCAGACTGGGGGAGTTTAAAGGGAGTCCAGGAGAAATGGGATTATTTAAAGGAAGCATTATTGAAGGCCACAGGCAATTGCATTCGGCTTGTTAGCAAAAACAAAAAAGGGAAGAAACCACTGTGGTACTCTGCAGAAGTGGCCAAAATAGTGAAGAACAAAAAGATAGCATTCAATAATTATAAAAAAACTCAGAGTGAAGAAGATAGGCAAATTTATAAGATTAGGCAGAAAGAGGCAAAGCAATTTATAAGAGCTTCCAAAGCACACGTAGAAGAGAAAATAGCTCTGTCAGTAAAAAAGGGGGACAAAACATTTTTTAGATACATAAATGAGAAAAGAAAAGTAAAACAAGGATTAGTTAGATTAAAAACAAAGGAAGGAATGTAGAAGAGGATAAAAGTCTCGCTGACTGCATCAATGAATATTTTTGTTCAGTCTTTGCAGAAGAAAAGGAAGGAAAGGGACCTCCGTTAGGAGGAAACACTAAAGAGACATTTACATATGAGTTTATAGAGGAGGAGGTTCTAAGGCAGCTGTCTAAAGCATCCACCCTAAGTTATTAAAAGAGCTCAGTGGTGTAATAGCAAAACCATTAACAGATTTATTTAGCCAATCCTTGTTAACGGGAGTCGTCCCAGAAGACTGGAAATTAGCAAATGTTGTGCCCATTTACAAGAAGGGTAGTAGGGAGGAATCGGGGAACTATAGGCCAGTTAGTCTTACGTCAATAGTGGGGAAATTAATGGAAACCATGTTAAAGGAAAGGATTGTTGAACATCTAAAAACACATAGATTACAGGATCAGAAACAACATGGGTTTACCTCAGGGAGATCATGCCAAACTAATCTTATTGATTTTTTTGATTGGGTAACAAAATAATAGACAAAGGTGGTGCAGTAGACATTGCTTATTTAGATTTCAGTAAGGCTTTTGATACTGTTCCGCATAGAAGGCTTATCAATAAATTGCAATCTTTGAGCTTGGATTCCAATATTGTTGAATGGATTAGGCAGTGGCTGAGTGACAGGCAACAGAGGGTTGTGGTAAATGGAGTTTATTCGGCGCAAGGTCTTGTTACCAGTGGGGTACCTCAGGGGTCAGTACTTGGACCCATTCTCTTTAATATTTTTATTAGTGATATTGCAGAAGGTATTAATGGAAAGGTATGTCTTTTTGCTGATGACACAAAGATTTGCAACAGGGTTGATGTTCCTGGAGGGATCAGCCAAATGACAAATGATTTGGGTAAACTAAAAAAAACGGTCGGAGCTGTGGCAATTGAGTTTTAACCCCTTAAGGACGGGAGTAATTTTACAACTTCGGCGCTGTTTCGAAGTAGAAGTTTGCTGAGCTCATTTTGACCGTTTTTAAACGTGGTTTTAAGTCACGTATTATTATCCCACCCAGACAAATTATATATCGTTCTTTCCGTCAGACTCGGAAGATTAATAATATATCATTATTATATGTATATGTCATGCCCTGCCAAAATGCTATACCAAAAAATGTAAAAAAAATTAAAATGTGAATTCTCAATAAAATTTCAATCATCCACACTGTGTAAAGTGTTTTTTTTTTTAAAATTTATTATCCGAGCCTTTGCGGTCATACGCTATGGGGTAGATTTGTTAAAAAAATTAGAACGGGGAACCCATTTTTTTTGGGGGAGAAATTGCGTGATTTTAGCTAAACCCCCAAAAAAAAATCATTAGTGAAGCATCATTGTTCACATTATAATTGAAATGTGAACCATAGTGCTGCATTAAAAAATATATATATATATATTTTTTTATTAATTCATTTTTTAATTATTTTTATTTTTACATTTTTTTAACTTTTATTTTACTTTTAACATGGTCATGTTTCATAGCACTGGAAAGGCCATTCTCTGGCCTTTCCAGCAATATCAGACATGACCCCCTAGCTGCCACCGATCAGGAGATAAATGGGTTCAAAGAGTTCAAAGAGCCCCCCTATCTCCTCTATGGGATTTCCCTAGGAAATCCCTTTGCAGCTAGGGCGTTCCCCGGTTAACTGACATCATCGTGCATGGCGCGATGAGTCAGTTGACGCAGGGAGGGGGGCCCAGAGGTGGGGAGCTGCCATCCAAGATGGCGGCCCCCTCCGGAAAAAGGCCACGGTCTTGCAACGATTGGTGCCAGGCCGTGACCTGGCAACTAAGGGGTTAACCCCCTACATCGCTGGAAAGGTCAGGCTGTGACCCTTCCAGCGATGCTGGCCACAGCCGCCTGGTCCCCGGCGATGGGGAGATAGAGGGATCCAAAGGATCCCCCCCTTCCTTCAGGCACTTCCCCTGCGCCGGCGGGGGGGGGGCGACGCCTGAAACTGATGTCATCGCGCCTCCGGCGCATTGACGTCAGTGCGCCGGAGGAGGGATTCACGCCGATCTGACTCCGCGGGAGTCAGAGCAGCGTGGGAGCGACCGGAGGAGGTGAGTATTGCCGGAGGGGGGCTGTAAACACTGAGGACGTACAATTACGTCCTGCGGCGTTAAAGCCCGCCTAATGCAGGACGTAATTGTACGTCCTGCGGCGTTAAGGGGTTAATGTGGATAAGTGCAAGATAATGCACCTGGGACGTAAAAACCCAAGGGCTGAATATAGAATATTTGATACAGTCCTAACCTCAACATCTGAGGGTTGGGATTTAGGGGTTATTATTTCAGAGGATCTAAGGGTAAGTAGTCAATGTAATAGAGCAGCAGGAAATGCTGGCAGAATGCTTGGTTGTGTAGGGAGAGGTATTAGCAGTAGGAAAAGGGAAGTGCTCATGCCACTGTACAGAGCACTGGTGAGACCTCACTTGGAGTACTGTGTGCAGTACTGGAGACCGTATCTACAGAAGGATATAGACATCTTAGAGAGAGTTCAGAGAAGGGCTACTAAAATGGTGTACGGCTTGAAGGAGAAAAGTTACCAGGAAAGGCTTAATGATCTTAACATGTACAGCTTGGAAAAAAGACGAGACAGAGGAGATATGATAGAAACATTTAAATACGTAAGGGAATCCACAAGGTAGAGGAAGGGAGTATATTTAAAAGGAAACAAAGTAGCAAAACAAGAGGACATAGTCTTAGATTAGAGGGGCAAAGGTTTAAAAGTAACATCAGGAAGCATTATTTTACTGACTGGTGGATACATGGAACAGCCTTCCAGTTGAAGTGGTAGATGCCAAAATAGTAACTGAATTTAAGCAGGCATGGGATAGGCATAAGGCTATCCTAAAGATAAATCCAGGTAAAGTATCCATGTAATTGGGCAGACTAGATGGGCCGAAAGGTTCTTATCTGCCGACATTTTCTATGTTTCTACTAGGAAATTATAGTTCCTAGTTTCCCTCCGCGATTCATCAGTGACGCCGCACAATCTCGCGAGATCGAGCTCGCGCAGAGCTCACAGCCGGGATGCGCAAGTACACGAGCAGATACTCGCAGCAGCTAGATCTGCCACTTGATATCATTGTAATTGATTTGTTCTTGCTTTTTTTATCCGGTATTGGACAGCCTTGTCGGTTTTTTTGGGACTAGGCACTAATAAAGTGCCTACCCTGGAATACTCGCCGTAAAATGGAGATGGCAAGAGAAATCTGCAGGCGTAGATTTTCCTGCTTACCGTCTCCATTTTACTGTCAACAATGGAATAGGGTCCTTGGTTGTGAGAACACTGTCTAGCTCAGATGAGTCCAAAACAGGTTTTAAAAATTATAAAAAGCATCAACCTGATATTAGGAATTTAATAATATTATATCTAAGCATAAAATATTGTCTGACTCCTTCTAATGCCAATAACAAATGCCTAGAAATATAATTTTCCCTGTGCCAAAACTGAACTTAACAAAATTACCAGTCTTGTCTCGGAAATGATCATACGGCTGCATACTGCTTCCATTCCTAGTAGTTATTAGATCTGCATTAAAAAAATATCTAATAATAATAAAGCGGTTTGTGTCCGTTACCGTCAGACGCAATACGCATGCGTGACAGCCGATGAAAAAAAACTACCGACATGAGCGGAAGAAAAAAAAAAAAGAAAAGCTGATCCGTTGGAGAGTTACGCACAAAGCGCCTCTCTCTCTCCCACCTGCTCACAGCTCAGTGTCCACCATTCCCCTCCTCCAACACCATCTGGGCCCTGCAGCCAGTCATATGAGCTGTGATGTCACGAGCCCGCCCATCCCCCTGTGTTGCTGCATTGGATGGTGAGTGGTAAAAGCTGAGGGCGTGCAGGGAATGTCCGGCCCTGGCCTATTACGGGCAGTATTACATAGTTGGTGCTAACTTAACCAGAGCTGTTGTAAACTTAACAACCCCATAGACTATAAAGCCTCTGGTAAGTTTACAACAGCTCTGGTAAAGTTAGCACAAACCTTGTAATATAGCCCTACTATGGGTTCCATGAGGCTGCTCACACCCCCATGTGACTGGAGAGGATACACACACAGGAGTAGTAGTAGTACAGACTGAGCAGCCAGATCCTGGGGAGCACGAGCAGCCAGATCCTGGGGAGCACCGTGCAGCCAGATCCTGGGGAGCACCTAGCAGCCAGATCCCAGGGAGCGCCAAACAGCCAGATCCCAGGGATTGTCGAGCAGCCAGATCCTGGGGAGCACCAAGCAGCCAGATCCTGGGGATCACAGAGCAGCCAGATCCTGGGTGAGCCGAGCAGCCACATCATCGGGAGCACCAAGCAGCCAGATCCTGGAGAGCACCAAGCAGCCAGATCCTGGGTGTGCCGAGCAGCCACATCATTGGGAGCACATCATTGGGAGCACCGAGCATCCAGATCCTGGGGAGCACCGAGCAGCCAGATCCTGGGTGCGCCAAGCAGCCACATCATTGGGAGCAGCCAGATCCTGGGGAGCACCGAGCATCCAGATTCTGGGTGCGCCGAGCAGCCACATCATTGGGAGCACTGAGCAGCCAGATCCTAGGGAGCACAGAGCAGCCAGATCCTGGGGAGCACCGAGCAGCCACATCATTGGGAGCGCTGAGCAGCCAGATCCTGGGTGCACCGAGCAGTCAGATCCTGGGTGCACCGAGCAGTCAGATCCTGGGTGCACCGAGCATCCACATCATTGGGTGCACTGAGCAGCCACATCATTGGGTGCAATGAGCAGCCACATCATTGGGAGCACTGAGCAGCCAGATCCTCTACAACAATAGCTGCAAACTGGGGTGGTTCCTATCGGCGCAAAAACTTGGTGATATTGATGTTGGATATATAGTGAGATATTATTTCCTAAATTTCACAAATATATCATACAGAATATTGCATTTATGATTCTTCACGGTATAAAGTGCTCTTGTGCTATCGTATCACAGTGACACAATTGTGCAAATTCATTGATAAAGTGCATATAGTGCATATAGTAATGATACTGAAATATTGATTTCCAGATTTTCAAGCGTATCATACAAGATATTGTTCACAATATAAAGTGCTCTTGTGTTGTCGTATCTCAGTGACACATTTGTGCAATTTCATCGATAAAGTGCATATAGTGCAATATAGTACAGATTAATCGAGAGTGATATTAGTGGAGTCAGCAAGTCAGGCTTAAATTGTCCAGTTCGATTGAATGGAGCCTATTTGGCAAAATTCAAGGTACTTATAGTCCTGACGGTCTTGACAGTAGTTCCTTATTACTCCTCTCTTGAACACTCCGTCCTATGGTCATGGTGGGCTCCAATATATAGAACAGAGAAGAAGAGAAATAGTACAATATTGTCTCAATACGTTGTAAGGTGCAAGAGGTAATGGTATCGCACTTACAAATGCCAGAGCCTTTTGTATCCAGGCTCTGGATTGAAGTGCCTTGAGCCAAGTAGAGGGTGGCCTCTGCCCTTCTTTGTATCAGCCTTATCACCTCGACCGAAAAGACAAAAGAGACAGCGCTCTCATGGCACAATATCAGTTGGAAAATGATATTTAAAAGGAAGAATCTGGATACACTCACCGATTGAGGAGCCTTCAATATCCAGGCTCAACTCTTGGGCGTGCGGCGCTTCTTGTTGGTGAGCGCCTTAACCCCTTTTTACCTGTTCGCCCTGGTGCCTGGGCGATGGTTGACTTCTAGAGTCTGAAACTCTGCGGTTTCCTCAGAGTTGGTTTACCCGTCTGTGGCCTTTTTTGTGGGCTCGGTGAGAGGTTAATCAATATAGATTAGGTGGAACATATAAATGTTCAAATATTTTATTGGCGATTATAAATAAATAAAATACATATGTATAGTAAAATGCAATGGGGGATGATGATGATACGCGTTTCGGTGCTGCTCTGGCACCTTCCTCAGTCAATATATGGGTTGTTTAGGGGGGGAAACTATTCGCAGATAGGGCTGGCACCGATAGAAGCTCAATTTTGATTCTGCTTCAACATTGTTCTTCTGTAATCCTAGTGAGAGAACAAAGAGTAACAAAGGCACGCAGCCATGCTATTTTGGCATCAAATGCACATTACTGCAAATGTTTTTGATAGAGTTTTGATGAACAGCTATTATTAAATTAAAAAAAGTTTGTGAATGCTTTGGAGTATATTTTTGTATAATATTACAGAATTTAGAAACACTCAAATGACAGCAGCTCCACCACTCACAAGCAACACAAACAAACCCATCCAGAGAATCATACTATACTACCTTACCTGGAACACACAAAGGTCTGAGTACTTGGCGTAACATAATAACATGAATTACAAAGGTTTGCAGAGGAGTCCGTCTTAATTTAAGAATCTTAAATCGTTTCCAGTCAATGTCAGCAAAGCTATCTTAAGGAACTGTATAACAAAGCAAGAACCAATCAATTACGATGATATTAATATGTTTATTGGCAACCCACAATTTTTACATCTGCACCATAAAGTGCCCATGCTTTATTTTAAAAAGGCAAGACACAGGACAAGCAATTGCAGCATTTGGGGCTCAATTAAATGCGGCCCAATAGTTGAAATTGGCACCATTTTTGTCCATTATTCAGTTCAGGAGATTCCAATTTGGGCTTTTTGGCAATTAAATTTGTGATAACATTTTTATTCGAATATGAACTCTAATGTCTATACTTTTTAATCAAAATATTGAATATAAAGACTCAATTCAAATTCATTCATAAGCCTACTTTCGAAAACAGAGTCGAAAGGTTTGATAAATGGTTCTTCAGGCAGGGAAATAGAGGGAATAAGACTGAAATATAACAGCCAGATCAGCATAATTTTTCAAATTTTGGCTCTGTGCAATTTATTTAATCAGGCTGTATTATGAAATAAAATTTTTCTGAAAACTCATCTGATAAGGGAAACATGAGATATCAGGAGAGCCAGAGACTTTTGTTTTTTTTGAGAAAGGATTTTACCAGGAAGGATACATTGAGATTTCTCTAGTTTTCAAGTATGTCCTGGGTGGCGAGTATGTACCGTTAGGTGCAGTTTGATCGCATGGGGGGGCACTCCTTCATTTGGAATCGCCTCCCCTATGCCCCCCATGCGATGGAACTGCCTTAATACTGAATGACATAAGGTGTATCGCTCAATAGGGAGTCCTCCATATTTTAATGTTTATGTTTTGTACAAAGCTCATCCATAAGCACCATTATGTATTCCTTGTTATGGTCCACTCTCCTCCTGCCCCCTGCATGCTGCCAGGGTTGCCATGGCTACTCATTGGTTGGCCACGCCCCTTGAGGCCATGGCGTTCATGCACCTGATACTTTAGGGTTGCCCCTCCCCGACATGGGTTAATGCAGGGATGAAGGAGATTGGGTGAGTTTCTTGCTCTATGTGTATATAATTATGTTTATTTCATGTTGTGTTTATCTTGAAAAAGGCCTCTAGGGGCCGAAACGTTGATTTTTATGACTGCTCAATAAAGCCTAACTTTTTATTGACCCAAGTCCTCATGTGCCTCCCTATATCTATATATATACAGTGGCGGAAGTACCAGGGTCGCAGCGGTCAGACTTGCGACCAGGCCCTGGCATTCTGCCACTGGAGGGGGGCCCAGGCAGCCGCAGACGGCTCTTCAATTCGCCAGCAGATTCCGGCAATCAGCGCCGCCGGCCGTTCTCCATATGAGCGGCCGCCGGCACGCAGCTTGGCCGCTCGCATGGGATGGGAACCTGGTAAATAATCAAGATTGGGGTGGATCTGGAAAACAAATTAGACCATAGTTTTGCAATATTGTTAAACAATGATGTAAAATATCTGGCCCCCTAGGACCTAACACACAAGATATAGATGAATAATAGGCAAATCATAAAATCGCTCCGCATGACCACCGGTCTCCCAGGATACAATCAGCAGACTCCTGACAGAGAAATTCTGGTAATGGATAAATAATTTATTAAATAAAATGAATGCTGTATTCCAATGCGTTTCGTCCTTCATAAGATCTGGACTTCATCAGGAAACACTTTTTGTGTTGTGGGATGGGAACCACCTGAACAGCGCACGAGATCACGGAGTTCACTGCGCTGGTCAGGTGGTTCCCGGTGAGCGGCCAAGCTGCATGCTGGCGGCCGCTCGTAGGGAGAAGAATGGTCACAGACAGAGGAGGTGAGAGCTGGGGCAAATATATCCATGTGAGGCGAGCTGGGGAAAATATATCCATGTGTGAGCTGGGGGCAAATATATCCATGTGAGGCGAGCTGGGGCAAATATATCCATGTGAGGCGAGCTGGGGGCAAATATATCCATATGTGAGCTGGGGGCAAATATATCCATGTGAGCTGGGGCAATATATATCCATGTGAGCTGGGGGCAATATATATCCATGTGAGCTGGGGGCAATATATATCTATATCCATGTGAGCGGGGGGCAACATATATATCCATGTGACCTGGGGCAATATATCCATGTGAGCGGGGGGCAATATATCCATGTGAGTGGGGGGGCAATACTATCTTTTTTATATTGAAGGGAAAAAAAAGTAAAAATATAGATTTTTTGGGGGGGGCCCTTCATGGATTCTTGCACCGGGCCCTCAGGTTTCTAGTTTCGCCACTGATATATATATATATATAATTGTATAGTTTCCAGACCTGAAGAAGAGAGCAATACTGGGAAAAGCTTGTCTTTTAAATGTAACATTAGTCCGAATAAAACACTAGGTACTGCTATACTCTGGTGATATATATATATATATATATATATCTGTGTTATTTAAACAGAACAAAACATGGTTGTTTGCAGTGATGGGATGACAAGATAGAGAAATATATATATTTGTATAAGCATAAAAAAAAATTCACCAAGACATGAACTGAACAAGATGTAGGTATTGTTCCCAGTGTAAGGTGGGCAGTTGATGTTGCTAACCTGTAGCTGTGCTGCAGGTGTGATAGTCTGATGTACCGATCCGGTGCATAACACACAACTAACATTGCAGTTAGTCGCTCTGTCCACATCTGAAGTCCTCACGATTCATTACAGCATGCCTATGGCGCATTAATGCAGGTGAGCAGGCACCCTAGGCATCTTTCCATTCCGTGTTTTTTTTTTGTTGAGCCAGTAGAAAAGTCTCTTTGCTGTCCTACGTTATTGTAACTGTGACCTTAATTGCCTGCCATATGACCATTCCAGATGTGCATGTGAATTCACTGATGATGGTTCATTGAACAAGCACGGGAAATATTCATACAGCCTTTTCCAATAAAGAACTGCAGAGTTTATTTGGATTTAAAATAAGAGTATCCTTAAAAGGGAATGTTTCTATTTGCTGAGTTTCTGTGGCTCTACTGAGCAGTATCACAGCTACAATACGGTGTTACTTTGGACCAATACATCAAGAGCAATCAACCAGTAGTAGTAGCAGCCAATCTATGACATTTTATAGCTTTAATAAAGGTCTTGGGCTCTATTCCAACCTTGGTGTAAATCTAACCAGGCCTGTTGTAAACCTCCCAGAGTCATTACAGTCTATGGAGTTCTATGTTTACAACAGCTCTGATTACATTTACACTAGGGTTGGAACACCCCTTATGTTTTAGATGAGGTGTTAAATATTTTACATTTAATATAAATAGTGTTTACGAAAAATACCACAGCATTGCTTTCTCTTACCCTTGACCACTCTGAAGCCTCCCATATGGACAGGCAGTCTTGACCTTCACAGATTTGTTTAGTTGCTGGTTTTGGTCCTAGACAGAAGAGATCCTGAGTGTTGACATAAGTACCGTTTTGTAGCTGGTAAACACAGGTCACCTCCCTCTGCTGCAGACCTTTTTCACAGGTGGCTGAACACGGACTCCATGACCCAGTCACCCATCTGAGGATGTAAGAGAAGATTAATGTAAGGTTCGTGAAATAAACAGGTGAAAAGCAACAATTGTCCTACTTTTAATTATGATTTTCTAGGGATGCATATATTAAAAGTCACAGGGCTTACCTTAAAAAGAGAGTATTTAAAGCACATCCTATAAAAACACCCTGGTTGTTTTGATTAAAGCTGAACCTTTTGTCAAACATCATGGGAGATATTCCCAGAACCAGTACCCACAGTCAGTACTAACAATTACCCATCAATGCATTAGTAAATGCTGTTGTGCTTACCCTAAACGGCTTTCAAACGACACTGAGACTACATGTGCACACAGCAGTATGTAGGATTCTTAGAATATCCTGCAAAGTTGGATTCCGTAAGTTACAAGGGGCAAGTTATCCAAAACACATTTTATAATCAACTCCACAGGAACGTTTGCTTCACTAAATGTTAGTTTTTCCTGCACCCATGCAGGTTTACCAGCAAGAACATTAACATTATCAAACTCAGATACTGACAAAACATAGGTATGTGGAGCCTAGTGGCAATAACCTTTGCCTGCTTGTATCATGTCCCTCTTTTATTGTTGAAGGGCACACTATTTGACCTTTTTTTTTCTAATTTATAATTTTTATTTTGTAAATAAGTCAGCGAACAATTAGACATAGAAGAAACAATAAACATCCCCAGATAGGGGGGGTCTCATCGAAAAATAGCAAACAAGAGGGGAGGGGGGAGCGCAAAAATCTAGATAATCCCCAGCCGGTGATCATCGGCAACAAAGTCATCAGGGTCCTTTATAAAAGGGGGAGGGGTCACATAAAAAAAAAGATAATAGGCGTCAAAACTTCAAAAAGCAGGGGGGGGCAATAACGAAAAGTCTCACAGAACAAACAGTCAACACTAGGCCATCAAAAGAGCTACAAAGTAAAAATAAAAGCACAGCGTACAGTGTGGTATAAGAACTCAAAAGCGGCTGACTGAGGGCACAGCGGGGGGGGGAACTCTCGATAAAACAAAATAGCTTGAGTGCTCAGCGTGAAAGGGGACATTGAGAGCCTGGGGCAAAGGACAGTCCAGTGGAGTCCAGTATCGGGTCAGGCAGGCAGAAAGCAGCAGTAAAGGTAAGGACCCTTCAGCCCGTGTCACGCCATGGAGTGGATTCGAGCAACCCTTCAGCTCCAAACCGCCCGCAGAGGCGCGTCCCGCCGCCAAAGCGCATAGCCGCTCGTATCAACTGCCTCACAGAGAGCAGATATCCACAGCACTGTACGTGGAGATACCTCTACCAACCTGGACACCCCCGTCTCCGTAGGCCTCCAGAGGGGGGCAGCCCTAGTCTGGCAGGCTTCCGTCAGAGGTCACGGGGTGCCACCAAAGTTCCAGCAACCAGGGCTAAAGTGGCCCTCGTGGGCCGAGACATCATGTTCCTCGCCCCATCCGTGTCATCGTCTGCTCCAAATCTTCCCCGTCAGCGGCTGCATCCACATCGGCCTCAGCAGATCCCACCTCGATAGCAGCAGGTTTGTAGGTCTCGACTGGGCCCAGAGAAAATACATCTCCGGGCACACCCGTCACCGGGGTCTCTCCGCCCGACAGTTCCGCAACGTCGCCATGAGCCGACTCCAGAGTCCCCTGGTAAGCGGGCCATCATCCTCCCCAGATAGCAGCCTCAGACAGGCATCCAACCCGTCAGTCAGAGCGTCCGTACCTCCGGAGGGGGGCTGAAAATCCTCTTGCAGAGCATCCTCCACCCCAGCCACGGGACAGTCCTCAGAAGTGGTCAGGAGACGTGGGCCCACCATCTCCACAGCTCTCATCTCAGACAGGGATGGAGTAAGCAGGGCCGCAGGGAAAGGAGATGTCTGGAATCAAGTGCTAGGCGGCAAAATGGCCACCGGCCTTACACAGCAACAAGACGGGAACCGTTAGGTAAGTCTCTGGTCCGGAGGGGGGGAATATTGGGCTTCGGGCAACTCAATCCCCAGTGGCCAGCTGTTCAGGGACCGTAAAACAGAAAAAAATTCTTTTGGAAAAGTCTGCTAGAATTGTCTGAACGGCACAAAACGAAGTGGAGCTCCACCATAACTGTTAGGGTGGCACCTGGCATACGCCGTGGTGGGACCCAGGTTCGAGGGGTTAGAGCCCTTTAGGCAGGGATATGCAGGTTGTACCTGAGGATAGGCTGGCTGATACTGGTAGCAGTCCAGGGCGCGGTATAAATGGGATAGAGAGATAGAGTGGTCTGGATGGTCCGTGGGTCAATAGGCTGGCAGCAAGGAGGCAAGGTTAAGCAGGGTCTGGTACACAATGTCAGCAGGATCATAGGGTAGGTCAGAACACTTCAGGAAATGACTTCTAATGCAAAGCCAAGGTGCATAGGGGGGAGTTGACCTTTATAGACAGACAGGAGGGTGTGGTGTATGTTTGTGGTTGTGCTTAACTGTTTAACCCCCTTGAGTGCTGGATGGGCTTGAGGCAGCACTTTTCAAGTATGCATACATGCAAAGCAGGTTCTTGCGCACATACAGGTAATGATTCCTGACAATAACAGGTCCGTTTCCCTTCACAGTCGGCCACGCCCCCCACTATTTGATCTTTTAATAGCAAGCACCTTTAAACACAATGCTCTAAATAAACTGCAGCATAACACTTAATTCACCCACCATGAGTCAGATCAATGGGAACAGGTTACAGTATGTCCTAAATCAAACATCGATAACAAAGAAACGAATCCTGCATCAACTGGGAGAAGAAGGATAAGGCGCAAGACACAGCTCTGTTTTGTTGGTGATGTTCCAAATTCTGTGTGTTGAAGGCAGCTGTGTAATTAGTGTATGCAGGACACAAGTAGGCTACTTAGTAGACATTGGCACGGCAAAAAAGTTAGTTTTGTTTTGGATCTTTACAGTTTTCTAGTTTGTTTTGTTGCGTTTGTTATGTTACCGCGATTCGTATTTCGGATTGATTCGTATTCCGTGAGATTAGTATGATTCGCATTTCGCTTTAATTCGATATTTTGTTTTAATTTGTTATTTCGGAATGTGTGATGGATTAATTTAATTACTTAGATTAGGGTAAAAAATAAATAAAAAAGATACGTAATCCCCCTGTCCTTGGTGCTGCAATATATTTCAGCACCAAGGACAACAGCATTGGTACTACAATGAATATACCAAAAATAAAATATCAGCTGGTAATAAAGAAAAATACCATCCAGTACAACATTGAAAATACTAAAAATAAAATATAGCCATTACTACAATAAAAAATACCAGCCACACCAAATAAAATACAGCCAGTACAACACTGAAAATAGCAAGCAGTAATAAAACACCAGCCGGTACCAAAATAAAATACAGCCGGTACTACAATAAACGATACCAGCTGTACAAAATAAAATACAGCCAGTACTGCAATGAAAATACCAGCCATACAAAATAATCCCATGGGTCTCAATGCTAAAACAATCCCCATTTTTATCAAATATTTATTCAACCGTTTATTCTTTTCACTTGCAGCAATAAGTCTGTTTATCTTTTAGAATTTTTCAGGATTTTTTTTGGTGAAATATTTGGATTCCTAATTATTTTAAAACAACAAGGCTTTTTTTCCTTTCCTTAAGTCTGGCTGTGTTCGGCAGGGCTGTCTATGGTGCTGAAACCTGTTCAGCACCAAGGACAGCAGCTCCATAGGGCTCTGGTCAGGGGAGCTTACACTTTAATGGCCATTCAAGTAAACGGTGATTGTGTTTTGTTTCACATGGAGCTACAGGAGTGAGCGCAAATGACAACTTTTTTTTCTTGTTATGTGTTATACATGGCCCCTGCTTTCATTACAGATTGCAAAGGGGCGATACGGGAGTTGGGGAGGCCAATAAGGAGTGAGTTGCAGTAGTCAAGTCGTGAAATGACAAGAGCATGAAACAGCACTTGTGGTATCTTGTGTCAGAAAGGTGCGGACACGGGCAATGTATTTTTCTCACTAAACGCACCTCGCGTACTTCCCCACTCTGCCAGTCCCTCCATTGGCTTCCTGTACGTTTCAGGATACAGTTTAAAATACTGATGCTCACGTTCAAATCACTCAATAACTCAACCCCTCCCTACATGTCTTCGTTGCTCCGCAAGTACGTCCCATCTAGACAACTCTGGTCAGCAGGTGATCTCCACCTGTCATCGGTCTACACACGCACGGCCAACTCTCGCCTCCAAGACTTCTCAAGGGCAGCACCAGTCCTGTGGAATGACTTGCCTCGCCCTGTCAAACTCTCCCCTAATCTTCAGGCCTTCAAGAAATCCCTCAAAACCCATCTCTTCAGATTAGCGTACCGCATTACTGAAGCAACTCATCCCTCTGCTCATCTACTCACACAGGATTGTAGCCGCTTCTATTGACCCACCATTCCCGAACCACTGGCACTAATGATCCTGCTATCTAGTGAAATTTCTCTTGTCTTCCTCAACCCCAATCCCTCTAGACTGTAGGCTCCTATGAGCCGGGCCCTCTACACCTCTTGTTTCCATCCTATGTCCGTTTATATGTATTTCGTTCCCTTTGGTTATTGTAAAGCGCTGCAGAAACTGTTGGCGCTATATAAATGATGACAATAATAATAATAATATATACATGGAACAGGCTGAATACTTATGGTCCACGCAGTCACCCAGATAGTATATAGGTGCAAAACAGTTTTTTCTGTACATAGTTAAATAAATTATAAATAAGGAGACTTTTTGCTGCAAGTGAAAAGAAAAAGTGTTTGGGTGGAATAGAGATAACATCACTACTCTATAACTGTGGAGACACAGGTTTGAATCCCGTCAAGAGCACCTCTCCAGTAAGTGTCCTTGGGCAAGACACCTAACGGTACATACTCGCCACCCACGACATACTTGAAAAGGAGAGAAATCTCAATGTATCCTTCCTGGTAAAATACTTTCTCCAAAAAAAATAATAAATACTTAATAAAAACAGGGAATATTTTTTACATTGAAACCTATGGGGTTCGCCTATAAAAAGCTGTCAAACGAACCACCGAAAATCAGGGCATTTCACTGACATTTCGGTGCTCTCTGAATAGATTAACCATTACATGTCTAGAGTGAATTTCATTGACGTCGAATCACACTGAACGGCACCATGGAGCTGTCCATGAGCTGTGTTGCTGAATACAATAGATTCAGAACCATGGCCTATGGACAGGGACGTGGTGCCGAGTCTAAGTGAAACGGTATAACTAATTGAACCATAAAAACTAAATCAATTTGTTTTTTACCATTTTGATTTCGTTTCGTTCTGGACGGAATTGATTCGTATTTCGGAAGCACGTCTGAAATATGGATCGGTAAATTTCATCTGAATTTTGATTCGGAATGAAACAAAACGCACATCTCTACTATTTAGGTACATTCTATTCATTATGATATTCCATGAAATGTCACAGAATCCTTCCATAATGAAATGGTCAATGAATGTTTCCAGGTTCGCCATACCAAACTAAACAAAATCAAGCTTAAAAACAGAGCAAAACGTGTGTGTTGTCCTTCCCTTTTGTTCCATAAAAGCAAATAAAGTTGCTTTTTGTTCAAGGTTTCGTATCCTGTGAAAGTAAGTGGGGTGTGTCCAGTCTGATGTACAAGGGCACCAGTGGCAGAAGTACCAGGGTCACAGCGGTCGCACTTGCGACCGGGCCCTGGCACTCCGCCACTGGAGGGGGGCCGAGGCAGTGGTGGCTTTAATTAGGCGGCGCAAGGATCGGCAAGGTGTCCGCCGCCGAATTAATTTTCTCCTTGACGCCAGCACCGAGTCAGTGAGGCGGCGTGGCTGGGGCTGTTCTATTTGCAGCAGGGAATCACGTGAGTCGGAGATCCCTGCCTGCCGGAAGCTCGAAGCTGCCACCCAGCACAGCGCACAGAGGTGTGGAGGAGGAGGCTGCGTGCTGCAGGGAAGACAGCCCAGAAAGCAGTGTAACAGGGAGGGGGCAGCAGTTCCAGGCAGTGGAAGGAGCCAATTCCACCAGTGTTGTTCCTCCTCCCTCCAGGCTGCACGTCCCTGGGGCCCTGCTTCCTGCACTGTCTGATATCTGACCGCACACTGCCTGCCAGTGCCTCCTACCACGAGGATTCCTCTATCTGCCACCACTGAGGTCTGTGATTTACACATGTATCTTCTGGGGTCTGAAACTGGGTATACATGTATTTGGGGGCCTGGCATCTGGGGGTCTGAAACTGGGTATACATGTATCTGGGGGGTCTGATATCTGGGGGTCTGAAACTGGGTATACATGTATTTGGGGGGGCCTGGCATCTGGGGGTTTGAAACTGGGTATACATGTATCTGGGGGGGTCTGATATCTGGGGGTCTGAAACTGGGTATACATGTATTTGGGGGCCTGGCATCTGGGGGTCTGAAACTGCGTATACATGTATCTGGGGGTCTGAAACTGCGTATACATGTATTTGGGGGCCAGGCAACTACCACTGTTAACAATTAAAGTAAGTTGATAAAAATAATATAAGTGGCGTACTATTTTTTTTTATATTGCAGGAAAAAAAAAAAGTAGAATATGGATCTTTTTTTTGGGGGGGGGTGCCTTTCGTGGATTCTTGCACCAGGGCCCTGAGGTTACTAGTTACGCCTCTGAAGGGCACTGTCAAAAAAGGCTAGACTGAATTGAGTGTTACTGTCAAGAGACAAAATGAATGTGCTCTTCATCCTTATCACTGGTAAAAATAATGTTACATTAGATTTCCAGAGAAAGCATGAAAGAGGGTTATTCAGAAAGCATGAAATTTCTGTGCTTTCTGGTTCCGCGCTCTTCAGCAATTCCATTTCACCGACTCTACAGTGAATTCACTAGTCACCGTAGGGTCACCGAAGTGCACCTTACATGGAGCCGCCGAAGTTTGCCGAACAGACCACTGAACGCCGCCGAACTGTAGAAGAAAAAAAAACAGAACTCTGCTATTCTTCTAATAGGTGTTTAAACCAATAAAACTGCATTAAAATGTGTCTAAATAATAGAAAAGGTCCTATAAAAGTAATAAAACTGTCTTTTACAGAATAAGAAAAAGCCTTTTAAAAAAAATTGGGAAGCAAACATTTCATCAAAAAATATAAAAAGGTGTTCCAAAAAATAAATCACTGAAATGAATGAATCACTGAAAATCAGAGCATTTCACTGACACTTCAGGGTTCTCTGAATAGATTAACCATTGCTTCTCTATGGGACAATTTCGCTACTGCTGAAGATCGCCGAATTGCGGTGATCTTCGTCGAACTGCACCGTATTTCGCTGGCAAATTGACAGCTTTCTGAATAGACGAAGTTTAACGAAATTGCACCGTACAGTGAAATTCACCGTTCGGTGCAATTCGTTGGCAAATTCGTCGTTTATGGAATAACCCCTTAAAGTAAGGAAGCTTGGTAAGGCAGGCCTTACATTCCACTTGTAGGGGATTTCTTTACAGAATCATACAGACATTGCTCACATAGGATTTGTTGTAGAATGTGTATGTCTTTATTTGGATGATAGATATTAAATCTAAATACTGTCCACAGGTGCTAATAATATCAGTCAGTGACTCAGAAGCACAAAAAAGAAAACTGACCAAGAACGGAAAACCTTCCTTTTCTACTATTTCACGGATTGTCTCTCTGGATATGTGATTATTGCTCCACATGGGGCAGTAAAATTTATTCACTTATCCTGTGCCATTCTTGAGGTTCGTAGAGTTCAGAAAAGATTGCCTAAAATAAAAGCTAACCGTTTTACAGTGATCAAAACATTTTGGAAAAGTATTTAAAAAGAAAAGGTCTCGGTTTGTGTGGAAAAAAGAAATTAGTGTGAATATCTAACATTTGTGTATGATCCAAATATGAAAAAACAGCAGATAAACTGATGAACAGATAAAATATTATACACTACATGAGAAAAGCCAACAAATAACACTATGGTGCAAAAACAATTCAATTAGATCTAAGGGTCAGCATGTACCAAGCTTTTTCTAGCATGATTTCTAGTTGTACTTGGCAAGTCTTGCCATCTTATTCTAAATCGTATTAATTTATTTACTAACGGCTGTGTTGACATGATATTACATACCTAAGGAGCCAATACACAAGTAATAATCTGTGTGTTTCTAATTTGGACACGGCAAGTTTATAACATTCTGAAACACCAAACAAACAAGGATCCCTCGTCACCGAAAACTGTTCCATTATGAAAATATAATCCCATTCTAAAGTTCACAGCATTTTAGAATATATGTAGGTTTAGTTTCATATACCAAGCACAATTTGGTGCCAAAAAAATAATCCTACCAAGCATGCTTGTAAGGAAACAAAGCATAGGAAACCAAAATGACGTTAAGGCCCCGTTCACACCTAGACGTTTTAAAGCGCGCTCCTGCGAACTTTAAAACGGGGAAATTCCATGCTTTCCTTTGGGACCCGTTCACACCTAAGGCTAGGGTCAGACGAACGCATTTTTTCACGTGCGTTTAGCCGCACAAAATCACGGCCGTGCTAGCAGCAAATGACGTCCAATGCCGGGGAACATACGACGAACGGCCGCACAAAGGTTCGTCCGTGCAACGCAAGTGGCCAACGAACGCATTTTTTCGAGAACGTCAAACCGCTACTACTGACGTACAGAGTGCGCTGCGGCCGCATAGCGGCGTGTGTGTGAGATTAGGAGACGTCAGACGCTGCTAATGTCCGGCTAACATAACGTCCAGACACAAAAAGTGTTTTATTGATGATCCGTACAAAATCACGGACGAGAAGGCGCATCGTATGACCACTATCGCGTATTCCGGGAAAAAATACGTACGTTCATTCGAACGCACTTTTTCACGAACAACGTGAAAAATGCGTTCGTCTGACCCTAGCCTAAGCGTTTTAAAGCGCGCAGGAACGTGCTTTAACATGTTCGACACACAAAGAAGTACGGGAGCTTCTTTGGTGCGTATAGCAGCGCGTTCGCCCATTTTATCGTATGCGCGAACACGCGTAAAAAAACGAGCGTATTGCGCACGTCTGAAAACCGTCTAGGTGTGAACCCAGCCTTAAGGAGACACTTCATGCTCACAAAAAAACAACATGGTGTCAAGGTCCACACACTTTGGTTATTTTTGATAGCAATTTATATCCTATTTACAGGTTGTGCATGCAAAACATCTAGCAGTACCGGCTGGGTGGAGCAGAGGTAACATCACTGCTCTATAACTGTGGAGACACAGGTTTGAATCCCGGCAAGAGCACCTCTCCAGTAAGTGTCCTTGGGCAAGACACCTAACGGTAAATACTCACCACCCAGGACATACTTGAAAACGAGAGAAATCTCAATGTATCCTTCCTGGTGAAATACTTTGTAAAAAAAAAAACGTGGAGATTTTAAGAAAATTCTTATCAAAACAGCAGTACGCCACACCTGTCAAACAAATGTTGGCAGAGTGAAGTGAGATGGCTGGTTCTAAAGAGCAGAAAGTTTGACATTTGCACAGTGACTGCTGATATGCTGTTGATGTAGTCACAGCATGGTCATCACTTTGGAAGTACTAACCATGTGCATGAGCAGAAAATAGTACCCACTGACCATTACAATGGTGGCTCCCAGTGCTGTATCCAAGGTATGTTGCCGTTTCCTGCATCTAACAAAGTAATTAAATATTGTATAGATCTTTAGCCAATAAAATCTCACTTTAATTTGACTGTATGCAACGTTCTGTTAGTGCTAGGATAAATTATAAATTCAGACTCCTACTGTGTACATATCACACATTAAAAAAAATCACCCAACATGCCCTAGTGTTTTGCCTTTCCATTAATGCCCATATCAACTTTCCTTTGCTTCACCATATCTTCCCACTTTCTCAGCTTCCATTCATTATTATTTTTCATTTTGGCCTACATTCTGCTCTTAGTTCTGGAATCATCACTTTGATTTTAGTTTTTTATAGAAAACACATCCACAGATATGCAATTTCCAATTGTCCACTAGAGAATGTACTGCCATTGAAATCTGTCTTGAAACAACAAGCAAAAGTGACAATGAAAAGGACTGTTATACCAGCTGGTGGTGCTGTGCCTACTCGTGCCACAGTTAGGCCTCCTGGACAGAGAGGATGCAGTGTCAGACACCTGTCATCTGGAACTGCTGCACCTGGTCAGAGGCCTTTAAGTAGCAGGAGCTGACAGAGCTATGTCCCATGCCATGTTTCCGTAGAGCCCCCTGCGCATTTCTGATTCTCTGTGTCCTTGATCCCTCAGTTTGACCTCTGGCTAAATATTCTTGGATCTGGTTTCTGCTCTTGTCCCTTTCTGGTTTATATAGATTCTGTGTACTAACCCTGGCTATTGTATCTAGACTCTGGATTTTGTCAATATTCCCTGAATGGTTATATATTATACTGATTCTGTGTACCGACTGTAACTGAAGCTCCCTCCATCTTTGTGCCCTCACCCTCCTTGGCATCCTTGCCCAAACTATACATAGCCTCGGTGCCTGTTGGAGAAGTGTGGATGCTGGCCTCCTGCCAAGGGACTGTGGACCAATGTGTCAGTCAATTCTTAAAGACAATTGGCATAAGGGGCGCCTAAGGGTTAACACATTAAATATGTTGGTAAACTGATTGTATTGTAGCGCTCACTCCCGGAGGAGCCGCTGAAAATGAACCACGGGTCAGTCTCCCCGCACTAGGGAATAAATATACTCCAACACAGTTGTGAGTTTTTATCATTTAAATAGTTTACTAAAATCTTGAGCAGATGTTGAAGCACGGTATTCACAAGTATTATTACAGTATTTTCGTATCACGATAAAACGCGCAGCGGAAAAGAAACGAAACACGAGGCTTCGTATTTCGGAAAATAAAATATTCGCGACCGAACATAAAAGAATGCAATTTCCCGATAGTTCAGAAAAAAGGGGACACGTAGCGAAACCCAAAACATACAATCCCTTCGTATTGCGGTAAACGCGCAGCGGAAAAGAGAAAAATATAGTTCGGAACGTAACTTTATCTTTAACCCCCTTGTTCCGATTCGTAACAGAATGAGTCCTGCACAGGTTAAGTCCCGGAATGTAAAAAGGTGTATATGTATGTATGTGGTACCCGGGTACTGTTCAACTGGCCAGTGAATTTACATGAAGGAAAGTCTTCGACTAGTCAGTTGGGGCCCTGTGGACTTTAAAGAGAAAACAGCAGCTTGACCTTTAATCACAAACAGCCTTGGAGGCCTCTCACCCATCCGACGCAGGCTTTAGGCTCCGCTGACCCAGGAGGTCTCTCCTCCGGATTTTGACTGGGGATACTAGCGGCCGGATCCGTTGTCTGACTTCATGCAGCTTGTCCAGCTCACCGCCTGCTCTCCGTTCGATTCCGCCGGTCTGCAGCAATGTCTGAGCTCTGGCAAGTCTCCTTCTCCTCAGGTTGAGTGACCCAGACAGGAATAACAGGTCTCCCTCGGGCTTTGGCCTAGGTTCTCTCACGATCTCCTCAGTGCGTCTGCTTTCTCCTGTTCCCTAGCGCGCTCTGGAACTTTCTCCACGAGGCAGAGGATGTAAGTGTCCAGTCCCCACCCACTTCCTGTCTTCTGGAAAAGCATGCCGGGCATTGTACTCCCAATGTCCAGTATCTCTGATCGCGATAGTCTCCATCTTGTGGCCAAAAATAGGTACTGCCACAGCAAGATTTTTAACACAGCGCTACACTCTCCCCCTCCTAGAACTCTTGGGTCTCTCCAAGGAGGTACAACAATTACATTACATTTCCACAATATTTGAATACAGTTTACATAACATGTACAGGTTCAGCAGCATACAGGCAGTGGGTTAGGAACACTTCCTCAAGTTGACTCATATTTTGGGCTACCTCAGCTAGCATAGCAGACACTTCGGGCAACCTCCGCACCGTGGTGATGGCCTCTTCAGTGCTATGTCCTGGTAAGTCGTAGGTGAGTCGTTGGGGCGGTCGAACAGAGCGTTTTGGTTCTGGCTCAATCAGTTCCTCTTCAGGTGGAAGTACTATAGGCGTTGGCTCAATTCTTCTCTCTATCACTGGAGCAGACGTTTCTTCAGAGTATGATCCCTCCAGTGAAGGCATAGAACTATAATCACCTGAATAAGCCTCCGGAGCTACCGGGATCCCCACAGCCTCAGGGACTTCCAACTGAAATTCAAGAGGCTCAGGGATATCAACAGTCTCAGGGACTTCCAACAAGAATTCAGGAGCTTCAGGCCTCAAGTTACTCTCCCACCGTTCAGGGACAACGACAACCTCTTCAGGCTCCGGCGAGCGCATCCAATCTAGACAATAACTCTCTTCTTCACTGTCTCTTTCGCTCTCTTCGGCAACCCGGGTCTGTTGAGACCGAGTAACAGGAGGCAAACATGGAACAGGCGGATTTGGCCGAGGCAATTCGTCCCCAACTGGCATCCTTACAGCCTCTCTCAAAGGCAACAAATGATTTCGGTGCCAGTTCTTAAGAGGCCCAGCCTTTCCATCCGGGCGAATCTGATACACTGGTAAACCCGGCAGTTGTTTGCAGACAATGTAAACCTGGGAACTCCACCTATCCGCCAACTTGTGTCTCGCAGCAGCACCCAAGTTCTTCAATAGAACCCTATCACCGGGTTGTAGATCTTGTATTCAAACTTTCAGGTCATAGTTCCTTTTGTTTCTTTGCTCCCTGTTTCCCGAGGTCAAACGGGCCTGTTCAAACGCAGAAGCCAGATTCTTTCGAAGTCTATCCACGTAGTTTCTATGGGAAGCTACTGATGTCTGGTCTAGGGATAACCCAAATGCCAAATCAACCGGCAGTCGAGCCTCCCTTCCGAACATAAGACGGTACGGTGAATATCCAGTTGCATCGCTCTCCGTACTGTTATATGCATGCACCAGAGTAGCTATGTGACGACTCCAACTCTGCTTCTCCACATTCGACAAGGTCCCCAGCATGTTTAGCAGTGTGCGATTAAACCTTTCAGGCTGAGCATCACCTTGAGGGTGATATGGTGTGGTTCGGGTCTTTTGGATTCCCAACAGCTCTAACAACTGCCCCACCAGTCTGCTTTCAAAGTCTCTACCCTGATCAGAGTGTATCCTCCTTGGCAGTCCGTAGTGAACAAAGAACTTTTCCATCAACACCTTGGCTACAGTCGGAGCGCGTTGATCTTTCGTGGAAAGGAATGACAATAGCTTTCTACTTCAGCCCTCATACAAGGCCAATAGAACCTATCTCGCACCAGCTTAAAAGTTCTCTCTGCACCCAAATGTCCATGCTCATCATGTAGTGATCGCAGCACACTCTCCCTATGTTTAGTAGGGAGGAATAACTGTTGAATCTCTTCAGAGTTGGTTGAGGGGCCCCTTCGGTAGACCACCCCATCCAACATCTTTAACCGCTCCCACTCTTTGTAGACCAATCTGGCTCCACTCGGGGAGTTGGTTAACAAAATCTCTCGCTGGTTTGCAGACAGGGCCTTTATGGTCAAGGCAATTAAAGGGTCTCTGGCCTGATCCGCTTTCAGGTCCTGTCTCGAAAAGGTAGGTAAACTTTCATCCCTTAACTGCGTAGGGTTACAGTAGAACTCAGGAACAGTCGCAGCCATAACTCCTATGGCCTCTGCTTCAATCCCTCCTTTGACCCGGCGCTCTGTTCCTTGGCACAAAGCTTGCACCCCGTCTGGAGTCAACTGAGTCCATTCTGTAGTGTAGGGTCTTCTCGATAACGCATCAGCATCTCGATTATTCACCCCAGGGCGATACTTCAGGCTGAACCGAAACCCTGACAGAGCGGCCAACCACCGATGTCCCGTTGCGTCCAGTTTTGCGGTAGTAAGGATGTAGGTAAGAGGATTGTTATCCGTCTTGATCACGAACTCAGCTCCATACAGATAGTCTTTCAACTTGTCCACCACTGCCCACTTCAAGGCTAGGAACTCCAGCTTGTGAGTAGGATAGTTCTTCTCCGAAGGCGTAAGGCTCCGGCTCACGTACGCCACAGGCCTCAGCAATCCACCATACTCCTGATATAGGACTCCTCCCAGACCTTCTCGGCTGGCATCCACATGTAGTTCATACGGCTTGTGAGGGTCCGCATAGGCCAAAACAGGAGCTCGGGTTAGGCTCTCTTTCAGCTTTACGAAAGCTCCTTCACATTAACTGGTCCATTCACCTTGTATAGACTCTCGAGCTTTCCTTGGCCCCGGAGCTGACGGGTTTTTGTCAGAGACCTTGCAGCCTTCTTCTGTGGTTTCCTTCTGCAGGAGTTTGTTCAGTGGTTGAGCTATTTTCGCGAATCCTCCCACAAATCTTCGATAGTATGAACAGAATCCCAAGAAAGATCTAAGCTCAGTGACGTTTCGGGGTCTAGGCCAAGAAGCTACGGCCTCCAACTTCCGAGGGTCTGTTGAAACACCTTCTGCTGAGACCACATGTCCCAAATACGTAACAGACGGTAGACAGAATTGGCATTTCTCTAGAGACAGTTTCAGCCCCTCTTCATGGAGCCTCTTCAAGACCTTCTCCAAACGTTGCTCATGTTCTTCCAGAGTCTTCCCAAACACAATTATGTCATCCAGGTACACTAATACTTCGATTAGATTCATATCCCCGACTGTCTTCTCCATCAACCGTTGGAACGTGGCTGGAGCCCCCGTAAGACCTTGAGGCATCCTGTTGAATTCAAAGAACCCCAGTGGACAGATGAACGCAGTTTTCTCCTTGTCTTCAGGATGCATTGGTATCTGGTGATACCCGCTTCGCAGGTCTAGTACACTAAACCACTTTGCTCCAGACAAACACTGTAGGGCATCTTCTATCCGAGGAGTGGCATATTGATCGGGGATGGTTCTCCGGTTCAATGTGCGGTAGTCTATGCATAAGCGGACAGAACCATTTTTCTTCCGGACCAACACTATAGGAGATGCGTATGGACTCCTGGACTCTTGAATCACCTTGGTTCTTTGCAATTCGTTCAGCTGCTCTCGCAGATCATCTAAGTCTCCTAGCGGAACTCGCCTTGATCTTTCTCGAAACGGCTTATCTTCTTGTAACCGAATGCGGTGCTCAGTACTCTAAGGCTAGGGTCAGACGAACGCAGTTTTAACGTGCGTTTAGCCGCACAAAATCACGGCCGTGCTAGCAGCAAATGACGTCCAATGCCGGGGAACACACGAAGTACGGCCGCACGAAAGTTCGTCCGCGCAACGCAAGTGGCAAACGAACGCATTTTTTCGAGAACGTCAAACCGCTACTACTGACGTACAGAGTGCGCTGCGGCCGCATAGCGGCGTGTGTGCGTGATTGGGAGACTTCAGACGCTGCTAATGTCCGGCCAACATAACGTCCAGACGCAAAAAGTGTTTTATTGTTGATCCGTACAAAATCACGGACGAAAAGGCGCATCGTATGACCGCTATCGCGTATTCCGTGAAAAAATATGTCCGTTCGTTCGACCGCACTTTTCCACGGTCGACGCGAAAAATGCGTTCGTCTGACCCTAGCCTTAGCTAGGCCCACATAGAACTCATCTTTTGAGAACAATTGCTTCCACTTTAGGACTTGAGACTGAAGACGTTTCTTCCACTCAGGTGAAATGGGAGGGTCCTTGGGGTAGAATCTTTCATCTGGAATCTCTTTACCCACTCCCCCTCCTGAATCGGTAGAGAGGGGTGTAGCAGACTCTACTTGCCCGATAGGCATTCGTGCTTTAAGGACTACTGGAGAATCCGTCACATTGCATACGCTGACCGAGACTCTTCCTCGTGTTCTCTTCAGAGCTTTGGTGGAGATTATTTCAGGAATTACTTCGACTCCGGTTTCACTCCCATGATCAAAATCGGTTCCCAGCACCACATAGGGGCCTGGTTGCGATCCATTCAACTTGACTGAAGCCCGGAAACTCGCTACTTCTCCTGCTTGCAGGACCTTCTCTGTTCCACCCAGTCTCCACAGTCTTCCCACCTCGGCAGGTGCCTTTCGTTCTTCGACCATCCTCTGATAGACCGGACGTAACATTGGGTGTACTCCTTGAGTCGAACCTTCTTCCAACACGATAGGCGTCAGGAGACGCCGCACTAGGTCAGTATTCGTCCCCACTATCAGGGAGCTTCTGTTCGCACCCGAGGGTCGAGGACACACAATAGCCAATGCATCACAACCCCCAGACTGCCCGATGACTTCAGATCCGATCTCCAACTTCACTTGCAGGTACCCGTCATAAGGGAGTTTCTTAGTGCCGATACCCCATATTTCCAAATCCTTCAATTCTTGCAGAGGAATGTGCTTTAAGTGTTTCTCGTAGAAGTCTCTGTAGATCAATGTCACTTGAGCCCCTGAATCCAACAGGGCTTTGGTGTAGACTCCTTCCACTTGGATTGGCACAAAAGGAGAAGGACCTATCAGTTGGTCGGGAAACTTGGTGGCGGTATCCGGACACTTAGACCCAGTTTGTTGTACCCTGGCCTTTTTCTTGGCCCGTGCAGGTTTTGGGTGTGCATTGCTTCCCCATGACGTAGACCTGGATGCTAAGGGAGTGACTCTTTCAGTCCTGGCAGGCTCTACAGTCGGCTCGGCTTTGGGCCTTTTCGCCCTCTTAGCCTTTGCTTGGTTTCTGGAGCGGGGTTCAACCCTCGGGCACTCAGGTTGCTCCTTCACTGGTGCCCTCTGGCGTTTCCCGCCGGTGAGGTATATAACAGTCCTTCCAGGGCTTCCAACAGTCCCTTGACTCTATCCTTCTCAGGCTTTCGGCCTTTGCACTGTGTGCGGAAATGGCCCATTTCTCCACACCCAAAACATCTCTTCTTAGAGAGCGGAGACGTAGTTGCTTGTTGAGATTTGGTTAAAGAGTTTGGACCAGACGCCACAGCAGCTCCCGTCGTCTGCATACCTGTGAGGAATTTCTGCATTTCTGCCTGCATCTCTGTCACCTTCATCAATACCCGACACAGTTCCGCGTGCGCTTGTTGCAATTCAACTTGAGCTTCCTGAACTTCCTTGACGGTTTTGGACAATTCACCCCGGTCAGGGAGGTTCGATTCTTTAGCAGCCCTCTCTGTAGATTTAAAAACAACTAGGTGTTCTTGTTCGTCCTCATCAGATCCATAGGTATCTAGAGAGTCGCTTTCAGGCTGCAGACCGTCGTTATGTCTCACAGGTTGTGCATAAGCCCTTTCCCCCCGCCTGAAAGATTTCTCTTCTAGTAAAGCCTCTTCCTCTCGTACAACTCGGATCAGTTCCAGGTACTTTAAGGCTAGGGTCAGACGAGCGCAGTGCGAACGCGCGTGCAGGCGCACTTAATCACGGCCAGGCAATGACGGCCAATATACGAAGTACGGTCGCACAAAAGTCCGGCTGCGCAACGCAAGTGGAAAACGAACGCATTTTGTCGAGAACGTAAAACCTCTAGTACGGTTGTACAGAGTGCGCTGCGTCCGCTAGAGGCGTGTGTGCGTGAATTGGAGATGTCAGACACTGCTAATGTCCGGCCAACATAACGTCCAGATGCACAAAGTGTTTTATTGATGATCCGTACAAAATCACGGATGCAAATGCGCATCGTATGACCGCTATTGCGTACTCTGTGAAAAAATGCGTCCATTCGTTCGAACGCACTTTTTCACAGACAACGCGAAAATGCGTTCGTCTGACCCTAGCCTAACTCTTGGTTACCTGCTCTGCTCCTCAGCTGCATCATCACTGGATCTAGAGGTTGAGAGCCCCTCAGGATCTGTTTTATTCGGATCTTATCTACTTCGGCCTGTTCGGCCCCTTTCTTCAGGAGTATCTGGTGTAGAATCTTATCCAGGCGCCTCATGTACTCGGTCATCCTTTCACCTCTTCTCTGATAGGTGTGTTCGTACTGATATACCAGTTCGGCCGCCTTTTCAGTTCGCCCAAAAACTTCTTCAAGAACGTTTAAGTAATCTAAAGCAGTACAATCTTTTCTACTCAGTTTTAGGTTTCTCACCGCTTCTGACGCAGGTCCCTTTAAGCTCTCGGTAATCCTTTGCTTTTTCTGGGCCTCAGGGACATCCCACTCATCCAGAGCCTGCATCGCCTGTTCCACCCATTCTTCAAAGGTTTCTTCTCCCGCCGGAGTTGGTACGTTTCCTGTAAAATTTCTTAACCGTCGATAACCGAAGTTAGTGTGAGGAGGGCTTGTTTTCTGACATTTAGCCAGTAGATCTCCAATAGCCACGATAAATTCAGGCCCGATCATGGCCAACGGACTAGGCGCGGGAACACTTGCGGATTCGCCACGTGGTGCACTTGGTTGAATTAGTTGGACTTCCACCTCTTCGGCCAGTTTCACGCTCACGCCCTGAAAACATGGCGGAACACCCTTTCTCCATTCGAGAAGAACATACATGTGAGAAGTATCTGGGTTTTTCTTTATGTCCAATATTAACCCCCGATGATCTGGTGCTAGCGTGGCCACGGCCTGGCGAATCTGATCTTCAGCCCAAGTGTCTACTGGAATATCCATGACTATACAACATTCTAACTGGCTACTGTGCTCCCCACACCACTCGGCAACAGTGTCTGGATCCATATTTAACCCTTTAGATGCGGTTTTTCCAGAGACTGGATCCCGGAAACGAGCCCCCACGTGTAGCGCTCACTCCCGGAGGAGCCGCTGAAAATGAACCACGGGTCAGTCTCCCCGCACTAGGGAATAAATATACTCCAACACAGTTGTGAGTTTTTATCATTTAAATAGTTTACTAAAATCTTGAGCAGATGTTGAAGCACGGTATTCACAAGTATTATTACAGTATTTTCGTATCACGATAAAACGCGCAGCGGAAAAGAAACGAAACACGAGGCTTCGTATTTCGGAAAATAAAATATTCGCGACCGAACATAAAAGAATGCAATTTCCCGATAGTTCAGAAAAAAGGGGACACGTAGCGAAACCCAAAACATACAATCCCTTCGTATTGCGGTAAACGCGCAGCGGAAAAGAGAAAAATATAGTTCGGAACGTAACTTTATCTTTAACCCCCTTGTTCCGATTCGTAACAGAATGAGTCCTGCACAGGTTAAGTCCCGGAATGTAAAAAGGTGTATATGTATGTATGTGGTACCCGGGTACTGTTCAACTGGCCAGTGAATTTACATGAAGGAAAGTCTTCGACTAGTCAGTTGGGGCCCTGTGGACTTTAAAGAGAAAACAGCAGCTTGACCTTTAATCACAAACAGCCTTGGAGGCCTCTCACCCATCCGACGCAGGCTTTAGGCTCCGCTGACCCAGGACGTCTCTCCTCCGGATTTTGACTGGGGATACTAGCGGCCGGATCCGTTGTCTGACTTCATGCAGCTTGTCCAGCTCACCGCCTGCTCTCCGTTCGATTCCGCCGGTCTGCAGCAATGTCTGAGCTCTGGCAAGTCTCCTTCTCCTCAGGTTGAGTGACCCAGACAGGAATAACAGGTCTCCCTCGGGCTTTGGCCTAGGTTCTCTCACGATCTCCTCAGTGCGTCTGCTTTCTCCTGTTCCCTGGCGCGCTCTGGAACTTTCTCCACGAGGCAGAGGATGTAAGTGTCCAGTCCCCACCCACTTCCTGTCTTCTGGCAAAGCATGCCGGGCATTGTAGTCCCAATGTCCAGTATCTCTGATCGCGATAGTCTCCATCTTGTGGCCAAAAATAGGTACTGCCACAGCAAGATTTTTAACACAGCGCTACAGTATTTTAGGAGTTTAGTTTGTGTAAGTAATCTAATGTAGACCTATTGTTACTGATCCCTGTCTGTGTAACTGTTTGCCCTTAGATTGATTTGATGTTCAATTGTTGATAATGTGTTAATCCCATCTCTTTTAAACTAATCAAGGTTTCTGTATCCACTAAAGGATTTCACGTCCCCCTCATGTAGACAATGTATTCTGTTGTTGTGTCAATTTAAATTACCACCACCCCCTGTTTCCCATATAAACTGGTCTCCGTTTCAAATTAAAGTTTATTCTTCTTTCCTGCACTATCAGGGTTATTCAAAGAGAATCGAAAAGTCACCGCACGTTCGGTGACTTTTCATTCTCTTCAATTTGGTGATCCCATTTTGGCCACCCTGCAGTGTATTCAGCAAGCACCACAGGGCCGTTGTAGTGCAGGGAAAAGCCGCCGCAAACCCGCCGAACACTCACTGCAAAATCTGGTGAACGCACACGGAAACCCGCAAAAACATCGGGATTAACCCCGCCAAATACGCCAGAGAAACCCGAGCAGCCGTCGATCACAGCGCAGAGCAGCCACCGGAAAAAGCCGACACCGCAGACAAATGGAGTGAAAAAAAAACCAACAGTACGCTTGAATGGTTGAAAAGTGAAACGGTGTTGCAAAGAAACTACAGAATGAAAATGTCTGAAATTTACATATAAGATCCAATGAATGATAATAAAAAGGGCTGTTACAGAAAAAAGAAAAAAACAATAAAAACAAATGAAAAAAAATTCGGAAAAAAATTCAGAGAATTCCTAAATGATCCTAAAAAAAAACTATACATAAAGAGACTTTTTACTGCAGAATATTATAATCAACGGTTTATTAGATATTGAATTAAAACGGGAATATTTTAACATTGAAGCCTATGGGATTTGCCTGAATAAATCTGCCGCATGAAACCACTGAACAGTAGGGCAATTCAGCAACTTTTCACTGCTGGCTTTTGTTCTCTGAATAAACAAAGCTTTGCTTGTCTATGAGGATTTCACTGCCCTTGAACAGGCAACGAACAGGCACCGTATGTGCAGGCAATTCGCCAGCATTTGGCGAACTGCCTGCTCTCTGGATAGTCGAATGGCCAGGAAAGGTAAATGTACGCTGAATTTCACTGTTCGGTTACCTTTCGGCCACAATTTGGATCTCGTTGAATAACCCTGTAAGTCTTGTCTGGTGCTTGGGGAGATACAAAGAATTATACAGCATTCCCTCAAGTTCTGGCTGAGGGTGGTGAGAGAAGGAATGCTGTTGCAGATCTGCTTGACAGGAGAGAAGGGTGGGCCGCTGTAACAGGTTTGGGTCTGGTCCTCAAGACCAGGGAGGCAGTCTCGACATCAAGCAGACATGGCGCAACCACATATAAAAAAAAAAAGGTGGGGGGTGGGTGGACGGGGAAAGGTGGAGGACAGCCCGGGAAAAGGTGGCATTCCTGGCTCACTCCGGCAACCTCACAAGGAGGCTGGAGGCCACAGAAGAGGTCACAGGGCCAGGCGTCCTGTGGCCAGAGGAAGCGGTCAGAGCCATGGTATCCGCTCCAATGGCTCGCCCAGGGCAACCTATTGTCCTGCACCCAAAAAAGAAAAATGAAAAGAAAAAAAAAAGGTGGGGGACCAAAATAAAAAGGTGGCTAGATGCCCAGACCGTCACGCCAAACCACAGCTTGGACTGATGAAGCAGAGTCCGCAAAAGGGTGTCCGGGGGGGGGTATAAGGGGGGTTCAACTCTCAAGGGATAGAGGGATAAAATAAAGTTTCTGAGATGGCCCCAGCCGGTGACATCCACTTCAAAAATCTTTTATCTTCTCGGGGCCCCACACGAACCCCAACTCAGACCGGGATGTCCAGGGACGGGAAAGATCCAGCAGGCTGTGTTCCCCCATGTATATCCGATGGAGCGGGAGGTAGTCTCAAGGTGTGTAAATGTCCCTCAGCCTCCTCCAGCGTTGTAGCCACCAGGGCACGACCATCCTGTGGAGTGATTATAAGGGAACCGGAGGCACCCCACTTATATCCTATGTCGTGCGCGCGGAGAGCCATTGTAGCCGGTCGGGACTGTCGTCGTGTGGCCAACAGCATGAAGGGGACATCTCGATATACCACTATATTCGCTCCGTCAAAAGGGACCGATGTCAGATTCCGGACAGCCCGTAACAATGAGGAGTGCTGTCTGCTGTCTCTTAAGGCGACGATGACATCGCGCGATGCCTTCGAGGGGGCCATGACAGCCTTCCTTATCCGAAGTGCCATAAGGACTGGGTCCTTGATATGCGTCGAGGGGCCGAGTACTGTGCCAAGAAACGTACGGCATATTGCAGCAGCTCCGTGTCCGGGACAGTCTCTGGTATGCCGCGGAGCTTTATGTTCCGTCGCCTGTGGCGTGCTTCCATCGCCACAACAGTCGACTGTAGAGTGCTCACCTGCGCTTGTAGGGCTCGAATAGATGCTGAGGCCGCAGCCTGTGTGGCCTCCACCTCTAGCGTGCGGGCCTGTAAATCCTCCACCTTAGCCTGCGTTTCCGTGACAGCTACACCTAGCGACTCAAAGTCCCCTTGCCATGATTTCCTAGCATCCTCCAGGAGCTTACGGATATCCCCTTTAGTAGCGCGGAGTGCTTCATCCAACGCACCTGATTCCTCCGTGTCCGGGGCCGAGATAGCGGCCGCTGCCCCCGTCTCCATCCGGTCCCCATGTTCGTGCGCTGAGCGGAGCGGAATTCTCCTCCCCGTGCCCCCGCTAAGGGAGATTCGGATGTCGGGGGTGTTAAAATCTTCCCCCGCTCCACCAGTTTTGGTTTTCTTCCCCATCAGGGGAGCCAGCAATGCCGCGTGGCGCAGGAAGAGCGTGCCAATTCCAGGCCCCAAGATGGCCGCTGATGGTCCGGTCCGTGAGCAGTGCGGCGGCACGCTCACCAGTCGCAGGTCCGGAGGGGGGAACCCAGCAGGCTCCGGAGTGTCTCTACCTGGTAGCGGACAGCAAGGTACCGATATAAGGCGGTTATCTCGGTCCAAAAACGCCCGTAAGTCTCCTATTATAAATCTTGATCTTCGTCCGACAACACAAAAAGGGACTTTTTCAACTAAACCAGAGATTGTGAGAAATCAATATGGAAATGTAAGATATTAGCCCAATCAGAGAAAGAAAAATGAACCATCTTCTGTTGGTTTTGGCTTCTTGGCTTCTAAAGACATTATTGTAACACATTAGATACAGATGCCACACATCTGTTAAGGTCCCAGGTGATTTCAGGAAAGAAGTTCTGCCTCATTAAGATCTGAGCACACCATACAGCGCACAGTTCATTTCCTTGAAATTGAAAGTCTGCAACATATTGCATAATAATAAACATATTATAAAGGGAAAATATTTTTTTAAAAACCCTGAAAAATGAATAGCTCCAGGTGACAAAATAATCACGCAAAACAATCATTGTTTAATAAAACGGATCGTTATAAGTTAAAGATTTACTCAAGGGTAGCAAAGGAAAATCTCTCTAGAGATACATTAATCTAGTTCCAAGTGAAAAGGAAATTTACTATTTTCATTTTTGTTTTACTACATTTGGAAAAATTACCAAAACAGTATATAAATATCATAAGTAGATAAACAGATGTACTGTACACATGAATAGAGATCACCGAACAAGATGCTAGGCATGGTCCATCTCGACTAGGGAAAAGGGAAAAAAATAAAAATAAAGAAAAAGTACTATACTGTAGTTGTCCAGTCTCCTGGGAGTCATGTTACACAGTCATGGCCAGGATCAAATGATGGATGCTTTGGCCGTTTCAATGGTACACCTACACCATTCTGTTAATGCTAGACAGCCTCCCTGTCATTTCTTTATGCCAATGCAGTCCTGTGTCATTTCGCCAGGGCTCAATCAACCTGGTGGCATTTTGCTAACACTGATACAGTCCTGTGTCATTCTGCAGCTTAGTTGAGCTTATGCCATTCTATTGCTGTCGGAAACGTCAAGTGTCATTCCATCAGCCTTAAGTCATCTTTTGTGACATTTTGTTGATTTCAATAGAGAGTAATTGCACTGGTGCTTTGTTGAACTTACATCAGGTTGTTGATGCCAATATGTACCTGCATCATTCCATACCTCAGGTGTTTAGTCAAACGAGTGTATTAGTCCAGTGGTTCCCAACCATGATCCTCAAGTACCCTCAACAGGTCAGGTTTTCCAGATATGTGAAACACAGCACAGGTGATAGGATTTGCTGCTCAGTGATTGCAGGATTCAGTCTGCATTTCCTCAAGGTGATCCTTAAAACCTGGCCTGTTAGGGGTACTTGAGGACCGCGGTTGGGAACCACTGCACTAGTCGAATGTTTATATTGCCTGAATGTATCACTTTGCAAGTAGTAAAATTACGGTTTCAATAAAGTTGATCAATCACCAAATTCTGCAAATATTTAGCTGCACGGATAACAGTGTATCTGCTGACAAAAAATGTCAGTTAAACCTCACAGAGTGCAGAGACAGACATGAAATCTGTGCCTGATCGCATCATCCTGCAATACATGCATGTATAACATAAAACCCCAAGCAGCACTGACAATGCCAATATACAGAGCCAGCACCTGTGACAAATTTCTTGACAAAATTGGTGGAGGACATTGACTATTCTCTACATCTGAAAAATTACACTGTTACATAAGCAGCAAACTCTATTGTTCAATAATCACTATACATAACAAGATACTCCCTTCCTGAGCCTGAAGAAGTATACCTTGAAGTCCCACAGACCCAGGGTATCGGAGATTGTCTGGAGATTCAGGTTGTAAGCACAAATGTTAAACCCACCTAGAAGGTTTGGAACTGCTATAGCATTGAATCAACTGGACAGGCTGATTCACCTGATTAAATCTGCTGGATGTGGTGTAATGTCACACCAGAATTCACTATAGTGATGCAATCGCTGCAAAACGTCTCCGAAATTTTATTTTAATATAGATCCTCTTATTCTGGAACTTGCAAACCTATGCCTGCTGCAGGATATGTCACCTCTCCATGCCTTCTTCCCTAGTTCTGAAGATGGGGACTGCTTTGTTGGGGGGAAAGCATGGGTGTGCAGTGTGTTACTGCCCAGATTAGCCATCCAAACCAGCTAGAAAAAAGGAAAAATTACTTTGGATATCTTAGGAAGAATCACAATCATTTTGGCAATCCATGTTATCTTGTGGAACATTCCCTAGCACTAGCAATCTACCTACAGGAGGAAGATGAATGAGAGTGCCACATGAGAGACTGATCCGTGTCACTTTGCCGATGACCTCATTCTATTGGTTCTATGCACGTTATGTCTACCTTTATGGCTCGTTCAAGGGAAAAGGATGCAGGTGATGCCGTGCTAAGAAGACTCACAAGCAAAGTCTCCAAATTGGTGTATAATTTTGCAGTCGACCAGAGAAGCCTGGACAGAGATTAATGAAGCTACAATCATATTCTTTTTTGACTTCTATACACCCAAGTGCTAAAAGCTAGTGGCTGTGTGGTGACGTGTTCGAGAGCAGTGAGGAGAGGACGAAAGTCCTCACATGAAATCCAGTCATTAGAATTTACTCCAGATCTTAGAAGAAGTGACATATAACAAGGTACTGTCAAATGTGATGAAGCATTGATGCCCTACAAAACCCTGTGGGCTTTATTCCCTAGTGAACTCTTAACTGTAGCATTGGGGTGAGAGAGCATTAACGCCAGGATAAGTGACTTTAACGCATGTATTACCTTCCTGACGCTAAACCCGTAAAAAATCTGTTAGCGCATCAGTGATTGCGCTAGCTTGTGCGAGCTTACTGTACTTTGCAAATCCTATACTTAACATGGAGAGCACAAGCATTAATTAGCGTTAAGATAAGTAAGGTATTACAAAGTGCTAGCTCTAACCACTTCGATGCGGAGGACGCGCACAGCGCGTCCTCCGCATGGCTCCTGCTGTGCTGAGGACGCGCTGAGCGCGTCCTCCCTTTGGGGTCAGCGTTCGGCCGGGTTCCGGCCGATCGCTGGCCCCCCCGGTGCGGGCTGACATCCTCGATGTCAGCCCAGCATCCGGAACCGCCGCCAGTGAAATTAGGTGTCATCGCGGCAGCGCGATTACACCTAATTCAGGCGCCCCCCCCGCATGTGCGGAGGAGGCGCCTGAAAGGGAGGGGGGGACCTCTCTCCCTCCCGATCGGCGGCGTTGCGGGGGTTAACCCAGGCACCATTTGGAAGGGCACAGCCTGCCCTTCCAAATGGTACCTGGCATTAACCCCTGGGGAGCTGGATCACGAATCGGCGCTGAAAAGCGCCGGTTCGTGATCCTTTCCCGGAGCTGGCCGACATCTTGGATGTCGGCCAAGCCTCCGGGAACTCCCCCTGAGGACTGGAGTCATCGTGCATAGCACAATGACGCCAGTCCTGGAGTTAACCCCTAACTGCCACCAACGGTGGAGATAGGGAGTTCCAATGAACTCCCTATCTCCCGATCCGTGGCAGCTAGGGGTTAACGTTTGGTATTGTTGGATCGGCCAGAGCATGGCCGTTCCAACGATACCAAACTCGAATGTGAAAAAGTTTGTAAAAATAAATAAATAAATAAAATAAAAATAAAAAAATATTTAAAAAAAATTATAAAAAAAAACACTTTTTTTTTCTTTTTTTTGGTTTGTTAATGCAGCAATATTGTTCCCATTTCAATTATAATGTGAACAATGATGCTGCACTAACGATTTTTGTATGCGGTGCGTTTGTTAAAAATCGTGTAATTTTCCCCAAAAAAAAATGTAACGAGACCCCATCTCTAATTTTTTTGACAAGCGCACCCCATACAAAATATAACCGCAATTGCTCGCATGTTAAAATGTGGGAAAAAACCACTTTACACGCTGTAAATTATTGAAAATTCATATTTTATTGCATTTTTTGTTATAATATACAGACAGGTCATGACGTATACATATAGTAATGATATATTATGAATCTGCCGAGTCTGACGGAAAGAACGATATATAATATGTCTGGGTCATATACTAAAATAAGCCTTAAAAACACGTTTAAACATGATGAGCAAAACCGGTAAAAATGACCTCAGCACAGGGGCGGGAAAAGGCTCAGCAGCGAAAGGGCTAATACCGTACAACTGCACGAATAGAAATTTTTAAAACCTGGTGCTAACGGATTCAGCTTTTGCAGAATCATTTAGCACCCCCTAAACCCCCAACAAATCAAATACTCCCCTCTCATCCTGAGGCGAGAATGGAGGCCCGATCCGCCACTTCTCCTGGCCGCGAGCAGAGTGAGAATGGGGACAGTTTCCAGTCTCCTTCCTTGATCACTTTACGGTGCTGCATGATCTCACGGCCCAGCAGCACAAACTTCCATGGAGTCCTATGGACTCCAGGAGATGATTCTCGCGGCAGTGTGGAAGTGCTACCGCCAGTATCACTGAGGGTAGTGCTCGGTTCCAGGGCAAGGTGCAATGGTAGCGCCTGCCCTGTATTCTAAGACAAAAATGGGGATGCTACGGGGAGACCTGCAAGCCCAGGTTTTCCCTGTTAGCATCCCCATTTTAGCGTTAGCTAGGAAATAGGGCCCTGCATCTTTGCAGAATTCATACACTGATAGACAAGCACCCCTTCCCAACCAGAACATGGATTCTCTTTAGAATATAAATCTACAAAATATGTCCATGCATTCTTGTACTATGCAGCTTGATTTTTGTAACTTTTATAGAGAAGAAGGAAAATGCTCAGTGATCTGTTTTCTAGATATATGCACCAATTTTGAGTATTTTGCTTTTGTATGGATGGATGACAATTGTCGTTCACAATGACTTTTCATTCCTGCTCTGTTCTAAGGCTTTTTTGCATTATGTCTCAAACTAAGAAAGGGGCTAATAGAGTAATTACATTTTCATTGGCTACATTAGTGACCTGGTCACCAGAGGGAGCTGTGGCACACACAAAGCAAGGTATCACTATACCTCTCCATCAGATGGGGAGAAAGGGGTTAAAACAAAAGCATCCTCCTTTCAGACAGAAAATAATCAGGTGAATGTGGGTTTGGGTAACAGGTCCCACCACACCCAGTCCCAGCAGAACATCAGGAACGTTTTAGGATAATACAGCTGCTCCACTCCAGCCTTGCAGTCCAACACTAACATTCCTGTGTGCTTGCCTAGAGAGGCTCCCCACACATTTTCCAGGCCGGTAGTCTGACGGCCCAAGCTGCCAGCACTAATGTGAAGAAGCCGCTCCACTGCTGGTTAACATAGAAAACAAGTATGTTTCACTGCTTCATGAACAGTATACTATAATAACAGTGCAGGCAGAATCACATTCTCATTAAATAATCCCGCTCTATGATAGAACGTACAGGCTGCTGGGCATCAATGTGGCAAAAGAGCCGCGGACATCTGATCAACCAATGCTTTCCTAAATATGAAAAAGTTAATATAATATATTCATGAATTTCATTCATTAAGAGAATATAAATGATGTGACTAGTGAGTTCTTTCAAGCCAAATGTACATGGATGTTACATAGTGCTGAACGGAATTTGAAGATGCCAACATTAGAGATTTTAAGTGATTTTACATCTAAGTTAAGATTGCAAATTCCTCTCCTTTAGTGTAAAAGACAGGGGGGGGGGCTGGTGAGGGGGCTGAGGAGAAGTAGGACTATTTCTCCTGGCCATTTAACATACAGCTTTGTGGGCCTTTACCGCCTGGCACCATGCTGTTGCCAATAAAACGCACTGAGGCTCTCTGGGCTGTCTGTATATTAGTACTTAGTATCGATGAAAAAGTCTTCCTGTAATTCTAGTTTTATTGTCTAATGTTAGTGTTCACAGCATCACTTTCAAATATTTTGTAGAATTTAAAAAATATGTAGCATAGGATTTAATCAGCTGGATCAGCCTACCATGGTACCAGAAGTGGCCGCTTAGGGCCCGTGATGCTGCCGGTCTTGGCAGAAAGGGCAGTAAGGGGTCCCAAGGACTCTGTAGGCTGTAGTTTTTAAAAATAATTGTACTTGTATAAAAATGTGTGTATTAATCGTTAGGATGTATAGGGGTTTTCAATGTGGGATATAGGTAGGGGGTAATATTTATTTTCAAGGGTTAATTTTTGTCGGGTTATTTGGATATAGGGTCATTAACCACTTAGGGCCCATGGGTTTTTGAACTGGGAGTGGATGTAGCTTACCCACTCTCCATACTAACCACTCATTCACTAAGCTTATCATAGGGGGATCGGGGGTCCCCTTTATGCAATTAATCTGACACGTCAGCATTTCTGGACAGTGTAGGGTAACATTGCAGTCATGTAATTCATTGTAATGTTAGGTGACTTTGACCTCACGGTTAGGTGGTTTGGACATTCCAGGCACAAACGCCGCACAGCCAGGCACTCATATCGCACTATGCCACAGCACAATCTGAGTGCACTGGGAATACAGGGACAACATTGTGCTGCTATCAAGGTCACCAAGGACATACCGATACTTAGTGAATTCCACCTGTAGACATAATGGGCTATATTACAAAGCTGGTGTCAACTTAACCACAGCTGTTGTAAACTTCCCAGAGCCATTACAGTCTATGGAGCTGTTTAGTTTACAACAACTCTGGTTAAGTTAGCACCAACTATGTAATATAATGTTTATTGCAGCTTAACATGGAAATGTAGGATTGATTCCCTAGATAACATAAATATCAAAAGTTTTACAGCACTTTGGCTGAATGTGATCTCCATGAAATCTCCCAAAATAGTGGTGGAACATCATACCCCTATAACCTGACCCCTACATCAATGGGTTTTGAAATTGGACAGTGACTGATGGATGACATTCCACATCTGTAGTGGGAGCTAGTGGAAATCTATTAATCTGAGCTTATACTTTCAATAAACTCACCTGCTGAATACAGTTGGTAACCGGCCATACAAAAATCCTTAAAATGCCTGGTAAAAGCGAACTTTCAAATACTGAGAGTTTTAACAACCCCCCGACATGTTTTCAAAGCCTGCGCACAAAGCTCGGCATTCACACACGGCCCTTATGAGAGATCTGGGATATTAAATTTCACTTTTTATTTTCATTGCAGCTACAGCAGAAAAGATCCATTCTTTAAAGTAATTTTTAATAGTGGAATTCAGGTACCTGCTGTTTAAACAGCCAGAGCAGCTTCTTAGAAATCTTTTTTTTTTTTTTTTTAAATTTTCGGCCACAGTGGCAGATGCAGCTTATGCCAGTGTCACCAAAAAAATAAATAAATCCAAACGAGTAAACGCTGTTGTAAAAATGGATTTGGAATAGTTCATCCAATAGCTATATTTACTATTAAAAAGCAGCATCAGGTGGTATGAACCAATGAACGTATAGTCAGCACATATGTCTTTGGCTGGTGCTACAGTGCAATTTGGTACCCATGCTTCAAATCAATTGGTGTCACACTACAAAATGAATGATTAGATCAATCACATCACATTATCCTGGAAATTAAATTTTTTTATTAGTATTTCCATGGGCATTTTTTTCACTTATTTCATGTTTTCCTTTAAGGATACGATAGTCCTAAAACAATGACATGTTACTTGGTTTTCAAAAGAGGTGCCGGTTGATTTGCGTAACAAATACAAAGCAATCCGTTTATTCTAGAGTCTCAGAAGCCAAAGTGAAACAAAACAAAAGAAAAACGAACAACAAAGAAAAGAAAAAAGAGGTAAGAAAATCTTGGATCGAGCTTAAAAAGTCTTAACGCCGTGTGGAGCATTCTGCAATGTCAGCACTTCAAATACCTAGAGCTGAAAATGCCAGTGGAAACTGAAATGTTATCGAGAGACTTTGAACAAGAAACCACACTTCTGACAGGGATCCAAAGAGCGGCACTTTAAGTGTGAATGTGGTCAGAGAGCGTGGGAATGCGGTGTGTCAAATGAATACAGGGCTGGCCTGATCTTAAATAGCTTCAGCATATTTTCAACCAGCTTTCTGAATATTTATAGAGGCAGAGACTGGGTCACGTCCAACATAAACACGAAAATACAGGTACAGTAGGGTAAAGAAGAGCAAGAAATATGCGCACATCATCCAAACTCAACAGATAAAATAGACGTCAGGGTGGGCTTTCAGGCAAGACATTTCAGTACGAGGAATCATGATGTGCATCTTGTCATCAGTGCACAGAAGAAAAACAATAGTTAAGGGCACCAAGACATGAGAAACAGACGGTGAAGAAAATCAGATGAAACAACAAAAAATATACGATCAGGGTTATTCAGAGAGAAGTTAAAACCAGGAGAATGACAGGAGAAGTAAAAATTCTAGGTCAAAATAGCCAAACCAGAAAAATTCTCCCATTTATCTCACTTTCCAAATCGGCTATTTTGACCTAGAATTTTCAGTTCTCCAGTCATTCTCCTGGTTTTCACCTCTCTCTGAATAACCCTGTTATTGTCTGTTTTTGAAAACACATCAAAATAAGAAATGTCACTCAGAAAATACCAAAGGTAGACTATTCCTGGTTTAGCACTGACATATTCAAATCAAGCACTTTTAACACCAGCAGCAAGATCTCCTCTAATGATTCCAGAGCCAAATGGGAATCCATTATCATACACCTAGATTAAAAGATCTTCAGATGCTTTAACGGATAGAAGAATAATTATCTGACAAAATGTTGTGTGCAGAGGCAAGATTTTTCTCTGCTCTTCGCAAGAGGATTATAGGTAGACTTTATTTTCTTTGAAAAAATCATGTAACAAGTATTCAGGTGCAGTCATTTTAAAATGATGGAATTGATACTGCTCAGCCTAAGTGGATCTCCGCTTTAGTCATTTCAACATCGAGTCTCCCATTGCAGTATCAAAGCATAACCGATTTCAAAAGACATTTCAGACTCAAGTGTTGTAAGCTTTTACGCCTCAATTTAAGGATTGGCAAAACTCACCTGGACTGACATGGATGAATATTGCATTTTCGGACTTGGGGAAGAGGACGAGGTATGTGAGAACACAGACTGTCATTCACAATTACCATGGTTTTATTCACTATTTTTGTGCATGATACAAGCGTTCTTCGTTCACCTGAATAAAACACAAATGAGGCCTTTTGGGTTCAGAAGTAAAATAATATTCACAGAGAATGGTACAAATAATGAAACCTTCAGGACTGAATTATCACCAGACTAGCTTCAAATGACCATTTCAATGAAGAAACACATAGATAATTATTCTGGCTCATAGTTTTGTTTTTTTAAGCCTCTATATTTGTTGTTCACTACTATGCATGTGGAATTGCAGATATCACGATATTAAAAATTTAAGCTAGGGAGAGTTTAGTCAGTAAGCATTTTATGCTGTGCTTTAAAGGGCCACTAACACCAAAAAAATGAAATGTCCTTATAACTTACATGTGCTTTGTTTTTCTCTTGTATGTTTACTTGAAAAAATATTTTACACTCTATGTGTCACTAGGTGCATCCATTGTGTGATCTTTTGCGTTCTCTTTCCATCACTTGCTCCTCACTGGGTGGCTTTGGCCACAGAATGGAGTCTATTGGTCGATCACTGACTCAAATCATTGTATTGTGTGGGATGTATTCAAAGGACACCACCAGGGGGAGCTAAGTCTCTTAAGCTCCCTGTTTGATCTCATACAGCTGCCCTCTCATCTCAGTTACTCAAAAACCCTCGTACCAGTCAATATACCGGTGGGAGAATAATAGGAGTACACCCCAACTAAACGGGAATAAACCCACAGTGTATAGAGAGAAAATATAGGAAACCAGAGCCCCTGTCACCTTCCTAGTCGGGGTTATTAAAAGTACAATCTTTATTAAATGGGATTTTTAGAAAGAAAAAAAAATCAAACAATGTATATAGTAGCGCAAAGCAAATTGTTTTTAAAAAAATGAGAAAACCAATGAGAAACAGGTCATATACCACTAGATATTAATATATAGAAGCCCCCTCATATACACCTGAATAGTTCCAGAAAAAATACATATTTTATACATATAGGTCCCTATTACAATCTTTGCACAAACGTTTGCGCCGGCGCAAAAATGCATTAACGTAAGGGCTAAACCCCTTTGCGCTGAATATCGTATTACAATGTCAGCACAACAAACGCGTGTATACGTCTACAACGGGTGAACCTGCGCGAGCTTACTGTACGTCGCGCGTCCTATACTTAACATTGTGAGCACGAATGCGTTTGTGCGCTAGTACGCAGATGGTATTACAATCTATGTGCGGGAATTAACGCATAGACGTTGCGCATAATTTTAGCAACTCCTAAAAGCTGGTGTTAATGGCAAATTCTATCAACCTGGCCAAAACCAGATACACCAGCCCAAAAAAAAATACAGCAAAGTATAGTTACACATTCTAAACATACTAAAAGAATAAATTTGAGAAGTTGTATGTGCATTTATTATTGATGCAGCATATATGCGCAGATTGCCTGAACGTGAGATAATTGTCGTTCTCAATTCGGATTGGCTGAATCGTGTGAAAAAAACAGTCCGCACACCGATTTCTGCGCGCAACGTTACCGTGCGCGCATTTGTGCGCGTCCGTTTAACGCGCGTTATTGCTCGACGGATGAAAAATGGGCGAGGATTGTAATTCCAGCGTTGATTTACCCGCGTTAACGTTTAACGCTGGGTGCACAAATTCACGTGTTGCGCAAGCATTTTAACGCGAAGATTGTAATAGGGCCCATAATGTATGAACCATAAAATGTCTAAATAATAGAAAGGAAAGACAATGTCATATACCCCTAGCACAGGTCCTAAATGTAAATGAATTCTGGTCTGTCCCCGTATGTCCTTTATAATATACGTAGGAAACAAAGATAAATTGAGGGGAGAATCCAAAAACAAATAACCTACATAAGTCCATAAGAAAAACGGGTAAACTCTTTGGCAAAAAACATACACTAGACCAGTTTCTTACATAAATGTGACTGCTAAAATCCAATACCGATGATAAAGTCGGAGACAGCAAATAATTTCCAGGGGGCGAGCAATTCGGAGAAGGCAAATTTTTATGGGAACGAACAGTCATTCACTATACAGGACATTACGAATGCACATCTCCATATTCTACGGCCACGTGACCTCTCGGTCCTATACTTAAAACGGTGGAGACCATTGCCTAGCAACCCCAGACACAGGAGCAGCTGGCAGAATGCACTAACAGCATTCTGCCAGGCCTCTCCAGTTGGCCGCGTTGCAGCGGGAGGCCGCCGGCAAAGGTTGCTCAGCTGGGGCAGCGGTCTCGCGAGAGCTTATACGGTTTGCGAGATCTCGTGCAAATGCCCAATTGAGGTTACCCCTTCTTGTGGTAAGCATACCCCCTCGGATATGCTGACATATCCCAAGCCATGCAGTTGAGCCAGCACCTGGCAGCGCATTCCTCGCTGCTCGCTGGCCAGGTGCCGACTGATAAAGGAATCCCCTGTGGTCACAGGTCAGGCACGCCGGCGGAGTGTGGTGTACTGAAGCGGCGCACGCCGGTTTTAAAACCTTGTGGCTCAATTCATTCAGTGCCCTCACGTGGTATTCACAGCCTCTCAGTGCTCCCACTTATGTGTACCCTCTCTGTGTACCGAACCTGGCTAATCTTGAGAACCATACTGTGTACTGATTTTAGCATAAGGCTGGCTACCAAGCCTGGTGTTAAAACCCCCACTGTTCTTCTGACCAAGAGTGCTATTGTAATCTGGTGCTGGTCAGCTTCGTTAACCCTTTGTGGTTATATCCTGATCTGCTCTCTGGTAGTAGGTAGCTTTGCTAACCGCTCAAGGATTGGAAGGGTAGATAGTGCTCTGCGTACAGGGACCATCATCATAGATCCTAGGGGGATTCATGACATACGCATCCCACAGGTTGAGAATCCTGTTTTACTATGTTGGCTGGGTGGAGTAGTGTAGAGGTAATATCACTGCTCTGCGTGGAGAGAGCCTGTGGAGACATGGGTTCGATCCCAGCGAGCAACCTCTCCAGTAAGTATCCTTGGGCAAGACACCTAACGGTACATACTCGCCACCCAGGACATACTTGAAACCGAGAGAAATCTCAATGTATCCTTCCTGGTAAAATCCTTTCTATAAAAAATAAAAAAAAATGACACATTTTAGTAGGCATTGGAAGTTGCTTTGACTGTATGGGAGACTGTGATGGCTGTTGTAGCTGTAGTGTTCTGCCAATAATTTTTCACCTGTCAACAAAAGGGTCAGGCACATATTGGTTCACAATAAGGACAGGCATTACCCAGGTGAGATGGCCTACTACGAAGTGCACCTTAAATGTATTTTTTTTGTGGTCCTGTGAGTATATTAAAAATGTACATTAAGCATATTTTTTTTTTTGGGGGGGGGTTGAAGAAATGTGTGCCTAAAGACTCCTCGGATACAGACCTGGTCATGACTGGGGGTTATACAACCTCCTTTAACACGTATTGAATGGATTGACATGAGACTGCCATGTGGAATACTTCTCTTCTTTACCACCTTCTTTGCATCTGCACTTCCCCTGTTCCAGTATCATACTAATACTATAATTTTACTCACACATCATAAGAGAGGGCTACTTATGCTTTGAAGACTGTGGTGATTTTAGGAAAAGTCTGTTGTATGGTGTAGTCCAGTGGCTAACTTGAGTGGTAATATTTTATGTACATAGGTCTGATAAACTAGAACTCATAAAAGCATATACTGCACAGTATTAGAAAAGATAAAAGCAATGGATATCCTACTTCTGTTACCGAAAGCTGATGACTGAAAACACAATCAGAATTGATGTGATTGGTGCGGTGTGGCTATTTGATTCATTGGTATTTATGCCAACGTAAAGTGTAACTATATAAAAATATAACTGACACAAGTAGTACACTTTCTGTTAATATATACTGTTATAGTTAGAACATCTAACATGAAAATATACTATCAAGTACTAGGGTTTTTATGTTATCACCAAATCTGATATTTTACCTCCCCCGCATTGTACATTACATCCTTCCCAGCTGCTGTGAGTCCACATATACAGGGGGTCCGGCTGTCTCTCTGGCTCTGTCATCTGTTCTGTGGACTGGTTTACTGGAATGGTATACTCATAATGGATGCCATAATTCTGGTCATGAAACAGCAGAACCTATATAAGAGGAAGCAGAGCAGAATGCATGTGAAATATAACTATACTTAAGTGTTCATGCTCATTCACTGAAGTGTGGAAAATACATTCAAATAAATTAAAATTTATTATATTGAAATACTGTATATATTTTTCGCATGAAAGGGATACTCTAGGGTTAAAACAGGAAGGAAATGCATGAGTTAAACATTAACCCCTCCTTACCCCCATCCACCTTCAGGTTTAACCCTTAGTATAGTTTTATCACTCTGGTTGTAAGCCCAGAAGAGTGGGTGACAGAAAAACGTCGAAAGAGGAAAGCTCAACATTTTCCTAAGTAAGTGTGCAATTGGCCCCACTCGTATTCTTGCTGTATGTTATACATCATAAGATACGCTATGTGGTGATTTTCTGCTTTTTCTTTGAAATCCATGAATAATTTGAACTATTAGAAGAACCCCAGAAAGAAACGCTCCACCTGTGGACTGTATCTTAGGAATTCCTATTTTTTTGTGCTTTGTATAGAGGGGCAAGCTTTTTGGTGTAGAGCGTAAGTATCTCCTAACCCTTTGTGTAGAAATATTTTCCTTTGCGCTTGTACCATATATACATTTCGGTGCTCTCCTAGTCGCTGCACTTCGGCGAGTTCAGTTCGCCAACCCTGCAGTGAATACAGCATTCTCCGCAGGGTCCCCTGAAGTGCGGCGAATTGACCTGCCAAATGCACCCGGAAAACCGCAGAAAAACCACTGAATCAAATTGCAAAACAGCCTAAAAACCGCCAAATGCATTCGCCAAACCAATCAGAAAAAGGACGATGTCCCACCGACCAGTTCGTCAAACTTCATCAGGGAGAAAGATGCCAAAAATATTTTTTTTTATTTTTGGCATCTTTCTCCCTGATGAAGTTTGACGAATGAAACGCGTTGGAGATTTTATTTTATTTTATTTGAATTTATGCTGTTTACAATAAATCCTCTTTTGGAAATTTCCTCGTGGTTCCTTCCTGTGGCGGCGGGTGAACTAGACGAAGATCTTCCTTTGGGAGCGGTAACAAGCAATACTATATGCCTACTAATATTCAATATTTTGTGAGTGCTATGATAGCGGGGGCCTTTTAAAGTAGAAAGTTGCTACCCTCTGCGCCATGAGATGTTTTCTTGTTTTATAGATCGCACATCCCCCATTTTGGATTGATGTTTCTGTATGTGGCGTTAAGAGGAAGAAACGTTGAAGGGGATTTGCGATAAGATACGTTTTTATGTATATTTTAATCCTCAGTGGTGACATCACAATTGTTTGATTATATATTTCCCCTGTCAATTGGCCTGTGGTGCTGCATATATTGGATTGACAGGGAACTACGGTGCAGTTTGATAGCAGCAAAATTGTCCCATAGAGAACAATTGAAATGAATGACTCATAGAAACATACAGGGTTATTTAGAGAGAGCCGAACTGTCCCCAAAATTGCACCAAATGGTGAATTTTCCCCGTATGGAGACATTTCAGGGCCATTCGGCTGCTCAAAATGCAGACAGTTTGCCAAATTTTGGCGAATTGCCAGTGAAATACAGTGCTGTTCAGAGAAAACCGAACAGCAGAGAAATGCCCTCATGTTCGGTGGTTTCATTTGGCAGATTTAATCAGGCGAATCTCATAGGTTTCAATGTTAAAAATATTTCTGGTTTTATGCATTATCTGTTTAACCATTTATTATTTTAATTTGCAGCAAAAAATACTCTTTATTTTTAGGATTTTTTGGCAAAATGTTTTTTGTTTTCTGTATCAGACCTTTTTATTATTATTCATAGGACCTTCTACGTTAATTCCAGACATTTTTGTCCAGCAGATTTTTTTTCCAAACAGTGTTTGCAATTTTTTGAGTTTCAACCGCTTTTTTCAGACGTGTTCGTCAGGTTTGGGCCGAATCCTCGGGTATGTTTGGTAGGTTTTCTGCAGTGTTTCGGATCAATCCGATTGTTTTGGATCGTATTGGCGGGGTTTTCGGAGATTTTTCGGCCTCTTTTCCCTGCACTTTGGGTGGCCAGTGGTGAATGCTGAATTCACTGCAGGGTTGGGGAATTGATTCCCCTAATTGTGGGGAACGAGAAAGCACCGAAATGTCGGTTACATTTTGGTGCTCTCTGAATAACCCCTATAGAATATGTCAGCAGATAAGAACCTGTCGGCCCATCTAGCCTGTCCAATTACATGGATACTTGACCTGGATTTATCTTTTATTTAGGATAGCCTTATGCCTATCCCATGCCTGCTTAAATTCATTCTCTGTTTACCTTTCTATATCACTTCTACCGGAAGGCTGTTCCATGTGTCCACCAGCCTCTCAGGACAATAATGCTTCCTGATGTTACTTTTAAACCTTTGCCCCTCTAATCTAAGACTATGTCCTCTTGCGTTACTACTCTGTTTCTTTTTAAATATACTGCCTTCCTCCACCTTGTTGATTCTCTCTACGTATGTAAATGTTTCTATCAAATGATTAAATGATTCCTATGTACAAATGCCAAAGTATGCTGAAAACTAGGGATGCACCGATACCACTTTTTTAAGACCGAGTACGAGTACCGATACTTTTAAAAAGTACTCACCGATACCAAGTACCGATACTTTTATTTTATGTCATGTGACCGCTTTTCAATAAGAACAGACCTCATATAAAAATGCCCCCAGCTCACATGTATATATCCCCCCCGAGATATATATACAGAATGCCCCCAGCTCACATGGATATGTAGATTGCACCCAGCTCACATGGAGATTGCCCCCAGCTCACCTGGATTTGAGGCTCCGAGCACTCTACCTCCTTCAGTGGCCACCAGCAACGGGTTGCAGCCGGCTTTGCCGGTGGACACTGAAGGAGGAAGGTGGATCCGGTCGCAGGGCTGTGACGCGGCTGCCGGGCTGTGGAGGCCTTGACTCTGCCGAGATCTCGTGTGAGGCTCCCGCGAGATCTCGGCTGCAGGCAGCGTCACAGCCTCCACTGCCCGGCGGCCGCATCACAGCCCTGCAGCTGGAGCCACCGCTGGGTAAGTATTGTGGCCCGCCGGAGGGGAACGATGGCCAAATGCTTTTCATGCATGCGGCCAGCTTCCCCAGCCCGTGGATACCGGCAAGCCGGCCCAGCGCTGGCTTCCGGTATGGGGGGGGAGGTATCGGGCCAATTGCTCGTGCAAACGGCAGCATCCCTACCGAAAACTAATTATTAACCCTAGCTTTTAACCCTCCTTTAACCCTAATCTTAACACTAATTAAGCAGCATTTATTAATTTCTTTAGCGATGCGAATTGGTAGTTCCGTTTCGGAAGAAACTTTTTCCGCCTGAAACAGAACTAAGCAAATATTTTAGACATGCACAGCTCTAATGATTACCTTTTGTGGTTTTTATTGAAATAAAGTGAACATTCATCTTAAGAATTCTTAGGTTACTGGTCAAATCAATGCCAAGAGATTTTTTAAAAATAATTATATTAAACCAGGGATCTCAAAATCTGGCTCGCCACGTGTTTATTGCCTACAAGTCTCAGAATTCTTTGAATAAAGTAAATGGCCAGAGAATCATGGGAGATGTAGTTCAGAAACATCTGGGGGGCAGAGTATGAGGTTCCTAATTTAGGCCGGAGTCAGACGAGCATACTATGTACGCCCGTACGGGCATCTGTCGCAGCGTTGTGATGCTCGACGGGGCTGGCCACATGTTGTAGCATGCGCTTGAATTGCATGTGCTACAGCGGGCGTGCTGCAGACGTTTTGAAAGCCTCCCCGTCGAAGCGCTACGAAGCTAACAGAAAAAATGCTTCATTTTTTATTTAAATTGTTAAAAAGACCACATTATCATTTATGAACTTGCAACATAAGGATTCACAACAAAGAAGCAAAAAAAAACCAAATAAAAACAGCAAAAGAACAAACATAATGTTACCATTAGGTGCAGCGGAGTCTTGGTTGGACCTTTTGCAGAGATCTTTTCCCACAGGCCCCTGCGCACATAGCGGATGGTGGTTCCTGCAATCTGAAATTCACCTGGAAGCTCAATTTTCCAGTCAATGTTAATGGATTTCTTGATAGAATCTTTAAGCGCTAGAAGATAGAACAACCACAAAACATATTACTACTTATAGAATCATTAAGTGTTGAAAGAGTTAAGTCCACAATACATATCAGTATTTCTCTAAGCCATTGCTTTTGCCTATTAGAGTTGAACACACTCCCATTGTTTCCTGTCTAGGACCGACTTGACATATTTTCCATGCCATACAATGACAATAAAGTACTGTGCTCCTCGTAACTCTGCGTTCCTTTGCGCATGTTCCCATTTCTCTCTAATCCCCTCGCCCTGCTCTGTGCTACGGAGTATACTTTCAAATTCCCACATTTTCTTTTCTCATTTTGCAGTTTTTCCACTGTGTCTGTTGCCAAGTCCCCTTCTTTTTCAGCTACCTTGAATCCATGTGCTTGAACGCAGCATTCAAGAATCCGTAAGTTGGGATGGCTACACGCATCAAATTACCTCCTAAAATCCTTCACTTGTTCCTTAGAAAACATTGTATTTTCTTTGGCTACTACACCTAGAGATGTCGAGAGAGCTGAGCATTGTTTGTGCCCACACACATTTCTCCTGCTGCTGTGGAAGGGGATATATTAAGACATTTGCTTTCCCATCCACTGAACACAAAGAAAAAGGACCTGACTGTAAGGTTTTGGACCTACTCTCAGACTCTACATTCACAGTTCACATGCAATACCTCCTGACTCCTTCCTGCTGCTCAGACAATATAGGCTCAAAATGAGAACACAATACATAATTGCTGTCCAGGGTGATCTTGGCAGGAGGATGGAAAAGGATGAGCACTCCGCACATGGAATAAGAATGGCATTGCCAAGTCGGTATAAGTCGAGAGTCATTCAATTCTGCTTTTTTAACATTAAAAACACGCAGGATAAGAACCAACTGGCCTATTGTATAGTAGAATCTGTCTTATTTTGAGGATAGAAATATCTGTACATGAATTCTGATGCAGGAGGCCTAATAATATTGCATTGCTTAGGTTACCCTTTTTTAGATGCAATGATAATGCCCAACATCCAGGTGTTTTGTATAGGGATGTCTCGACAGGCCTGTCCTTGGTGTGAGGCAACCTCTTTTCTCTAAGAGCAGGCCTTGGTGTGTGCAGAGGCAGAGCGTTACCCCCCCTCCACTCTGAAGTCTCCTGGCAGCGACACATACAGGGGACCCAGGATCTGCCACTTTGTAGTATGACATCAGCAAATGGGGCCCATGGAATCCTCTAAAAGGCAAAGTGTGGGCCCCAGGTAGCCAAATACTGGATGCCATTTGTCTTGTACTTGTGTTTGAATGGAATGCAGGCCCTATGAAAGCACAGGGACTCGGGCCATTGACTCTACTCGCCCCACCAGAGGGGCAGCCAAGTATTGATGTTTTAGAGAAGTCCTTCTAACTATTATATATAATTTGTAATTATAAAGTGAGACCAAAAAATGCATTTGTTTAATCTTTCAGTCATTTCAGTGTGGGTGTGTGTCTATGTGTGACTGTATGGGTATGTGTGTGACACTGTGTGTGTGTGACGGACTGTGTGTGTGACAGTGTGTGTGACGGAATGTGTGTGTGACTAGGAATGTGTGTGTGTGATTATGGGAATGTGTGTGTGTATGACTGGACATGTGTGTGTGCGTGACTGTATGTGGATGTGTGTGACTGTGGATGTGTGTGTATGTGTGACTGTAGACGTGTGTGACTGTATGTGGATGTCTGTGACAGTGTGTTCGGGATATGTGGCTCTCTGTGATAACACTCATACACACTGCACGTTACTGTGAGTTTTATTGCTGTGACACACTCATACATGTCACGTGTTTTTTTTTTTTGGGGGGGGGCAGCATTTCATCCATCGCTCCAGGCAGCACTGTGGCTTAGGCCGACCCTGAATTCAGGACAGGTATAAATCGCTGAAAATCCCTGTACAGTACAGAAACAAGGTGTTACTGTAATTTCCATATACAAGCAAAATGCCACAGATATTATTTTTATATTCCATTGGTATATTGTGAAATCTGTGTTGCTAATATAATCATATTATAATCAATACAATAGCAGGATATCTCAGTTTTACCATCATCGGTTATTACAACTAGGCCAGGATCAGATGAGCATTTTTAAGAGCGGAAGGAACGTCCGTGAGAGTGGACGTTTCTTCCGCACTGACGCCCATCTGGCCACCTCGCTGAGCGCAGTTAGTGCGCTCAGAGCTGCAAGGCTCGATCCTCCTATGGAGTACCGCGCTTTGCAGCCCCAAAGAACGCGTGTCCCATCGCTTCGAAGGGGAATCTTTCAGCACATCCACTGTAGCACGCACGATTCGTGCGTGCACTACAGCATGTGGCCGGCCCCATCAAAGCGTCACAACGCTGCGACGGACACCTGGAGGCACGTCAGACATCTGACCTCCGGCCTTACTGTATTTGGCAGCACAAAGCTGTTTCTGCCTCTAGACTGATAATCTAGAAACCGTATGAAATTGTGCAAGATAATGTTCCCAGTCTAGACTTTAGATTTATACCAACAATAATTCCGTAAAGGATAAAAATACATGGAAGATTAAACATGAACAAATTTAAAGGGTTATTCAATAAGAGCTGAACTTGCCTCAAAAATTGCACCAAACAGTGAATTTCACCGTATGGTGCAATTGCATGACAGTTCAGCTATTAAGAGAGCTGTTGATTTGCCAAATATTGGCGAATTGCCAGCGAAATACAGTGCAGTTTGCCTCAGCAATCAGTGATTTTCGGCAGCGGTGAAATTGTCCCATAGAGAAGTAATGGTTAATCTATTCAGAGAACGCAGAACTGCACCAAAATGTTGGCGAAATGCCCAGATTTTCACTGGTTCAGTGCAACAGGTTTAAACAGATGAATGCGATAGAATTCTATGTAAAAAAAAATATTAGCATTTTTATTACTTTTTTATTATTTTTTTATTCAACCACTTATTAATTTCATTTGCAGCAAAATTATTTTTTATTTATTTTCTAGCTATTTATGGATTTTTTTGGACAAAATTTTTGATTCCCATTTCTTTTTAATGGCGTTTCTATTATAATCTGTAACAGACCTTTTTATTATTTTTGTAGGATCTTATTTATTATTTCCATGCATTTTTATTGTTTTAATCACTTTTTTAGAATAGCAGAGTTCTGTTTTTTTATTCTTTTTTTAACCTGTTCTGCGGTCAGTTCGTCAGTGTTCCATGGATCGTCGCCGTCTTCAGCAGCATTCGGTAGTCAGTTCGGTGGATCGTCAGCTGTATTTGGCGGCGTTCGGCAAATTGGTCGGCAGCGTTCGGCAGATCCCGTTCAGCACTTCAGGGTCCCTGCAGTGAATACTGAATTCATCGCAGGGTCAGCGAACTGAAATTGCCAAAGCGCACCGAAGAACGCTGAATGAGAGAGCATCAAAATATCACTGAAATTTTGATGCTCTCTGAATAACCCCTATAGTTTTAATCTTTTAGCCAACTGAGAACAGTTTTTATGCAGCATTGCTATATTACCCTACATTGAAGTGTTAATATGTATCTAATTTTATATAAAAAAAATAGGGTATACTTAATACTACTAAAATAAATAACAAAACCTATGCATTTACACATGATAATTGAATTTGTATAGAGGGGGTGGAAAGTACAAAAATCGACGTCAAGAGAGGAAGAGAAAGAACAAACAAGAGTTAGCCCCATCATATATACGTTTCCAATTGGTTCAAAACTACTCTCCAGAATTCTCCGACAAAGAGAGCCATATTAAAACCAGCTGTTCCTCATGTTCAAAACAAACTATGCATAATGTGTATACGAGAAAAAATATGGAATATTCTTCACAAGGTCATCCACTGAGACCAAAGGAAAGACGATTTTGTCAACTACAAAAGAAAGTGTTTTTTTTTTTACAATAAAATTATATAATTCTCTCCATAGGGATGTGGTTATAGTAATTCAAGCAACACTTTAAAAAAAACCACCTGGATGCTTTTCTGGTAAAATAAAATATAGAAGATTTAAGAAATAAAATCTGAATGCATTGTCCATTGATACAAGGAAAAAACTGTCAGATAAGATGGACTACAGAAAAGACAGCGGGCCTGGCGGCATACCACAGGATGGATGACTGCATCCAGTGATGTTCTGGCCTTGTATTAGACCGCGGAGAGTGGGAGGCTCAGGCAGGGCCCAGGGCTGTTGGGAGAATAGACCTGCAGGGCGGCGTGCATGTCCTTGCGAGCATGTCCTTCTGCTTTCTAGGAGACCTGACACTATTACAGAAATCAACATCACCCATTTCTAAAAAGTACTTTATAGATGGAAGCAAGTAAATCTCTGGGATTAATGTGCCGCTTGATTAATTTCGCATGAGTTCTGTGGTACTTTCTGTTGGCAATTAACCTCCATAAATGCATGGTTTATCATTTCATATTTTTCAATTTTGACTGTTGGCAGAGTACAGCTAGATAGGTAAGGGTAATATCAGTGGCGTAAATAGAAACCTGAGAGCCCCGGTGCAAGAATCCATGAAGGGCCCCCGCCAAAAAAAGATCTATAGGGGGCGTGTCCTGACCTGGGACCAAGATGGCCGCATAAGACAGGAGCTCCTGAGTCCCCTCCGACGTTTGACAGCTCTCCGTTGTTGCCCACGGTCATGGTGCGTGGCAAACCAAAGCCATCCACTCCCAAGACCCCTGCACACCGACTGACCCGGGCCATAGGTCCGCTGGACGCCTTTATAAATCCAACTCCCGCTGCCACGCCGGCCTCCCCACGAGCTAACATGGCGGACGGGCCTACCACCCCGCACACAGCATCGGACTCTAACGAAGCGATCCGCCGCCTAGAACGCCTCATTTCGGCGCTCCCAACTAAAACGGACCTCTCTGACATGGTGGCGGATTTGAAGGAAAGTTTCGCTGGCGACCTCAGAGAAATCCGTTCGGATGTCACGGCCTTATCCGCCAGAGTGGGCCACCTGGAAGATGAGGTGAACAGACCCCCTGCTCCGGGACCACCCACGGCGGACCTTGGTGAGTTGAGACGCCGCATTGATGATCTCGACAACCGGGGCAGGCGACATAATATCCGGGTCCGTGGTCTGGCGGAAACTGAGGGCCCAGAAGATTTACGCACTTTACTGAGCGAGGTTTTCTGTATGGTGCTGGATAGACCCACTTTGGAAATGGTCCCAATGGACAGGGCCCACAGAGCCTTACGTCCACGTCCGCCACCGAACTCCCCTCCTAGGGACATTATATGCTGCCTTCCGAACTACTCCCTCAAAGAGGAAATCATGGCGAAATCGCGATCGTCTCGTTTATGGGACTTTAAGGGCAGCACCCTAGAATTTTACCAGGACCTGTCTCCCTTCACGCTATCAGCAAGACGCTGTCTTCAACCTGTGCTACAGGCCTTACGCCAGGCAGAAGTTCCGTACCGTTGGAGCTTCCCCTTTGCTTTGACGGCGCTGAGGGATGGAGTGAGACACACCATCTGCCACCCATCGGATGTTCCTGCGTTCATGAATGCGATGGACTTATCGGAGGTTGCAGTCCATAATTGGGAACTAGAGGATCGCCGCGTTGCGCCACCGGGCCCAGCGAGACCCAGGCGCCAGAGATCCCGGAGTCGCCGCAGACGACCCGCTGAGGACTTCGCGCCGGTTCCGGCGGACCCAGTGGAGATTGCCCATTGAGACCCTAAAACTGTATGAGAGGCTTTCCGTACTCGAGGCGCCCACTGCCTGTTTGCTGTCGGATTCCCAGCCCCCCTTCATTGCACCCCGACGGTTGATGGGCACGTGCGTTGTATATAGGAATGGCATACTGTGCACTTATGGTGACTTTGACGGGATCTACTGTGCCGGTTTGTCTCGGCTCTGTGGACGACACCGCCTACTGCACGCAACTCGATTCCCTGTCCTGCGTTTACTGTGGATATGGCAGATACGCAGCGGCTGGGGGCCCAGGTTGGTCGACACTTGGAGTGACTAACTGCCTACACCTCCCTTTCGACACAAGAGATGCCTACTATGTTTACTCCTCCTTTAGACTTGTGCCCGCCTGAGACCTCGGAATAGCTGGTGATATGTGGGACATGGACGCAGTGCTGATGCGATATGTCTACCGTGGACACTGAACGCTATTCTCTTGCCTGCACCGAGAGGTGCTCGCCTTACTCGCCCCTCCGTGGACATAACGTCCTCGGGCCTTCATTTCTCTGCGGATTGCACCCGACTCTCTTTTTGAACTGTTCTGGTTGCACTGTTGGGTTTTTTCTTTTTAATAGTATTCTTGTTGTTATTTGATTCACACCCTCTTGTTATGGGGTTTAAGGTTGTCTGTCTGGGGCTCTCCCACCCCCCCCTTTTTTTTTTTGGGCTCCACTGCCAATTGCTGCACTACTTACTTGATACCTAAGATTGAACTGGAATTTTATGCCCCGCCATTGGGTGGAGCAATATATGCTTCCGACTGTATGAATCTAAATTTTTGCGCCCCACCATTGGCTGAGGCAAAAACGGTTTGGTACCTCTCGATTAACTTACGCCTCCCATGCCTAATTTTTGTGCACACTCTATGGCTGGGGTGATTGATACCTGCGGTCGCTCGAACCTAATTTTTGCGCTCCGCCGTTGGGTGGAGCTAATACTGTTTGGTGTCTCTTTGTCTGACTTATGTTTCTCGTACCTAATTTTTGTGCCCCACCACTGGCTGAGGCAAAGATGGTTTGCTGCCTCTCAATTAAATTCCGCCTCCCAGTCCTAATTTTTGTGCACACCCTATGGGTAGGGCGATTGATACCTGCGGCCGCACGAACCTAATTTTTGCGCCCGCCATTGGGTGGGGCAAATACTGTTTGGTGTCTATTTGCCTGATTTATGTCTCTCGTACCTAATTTTTGTGCCCCACTATTGGGTGGTGCGGTAAATGCTTCTGATTGTACACATCTAATTTTCGCGCCCTACCACTGTCTGGAGCAGGGATGGTTTGATGCGACTCATTTAAAATGCACCTCCCATCCCTAATTTTTGTGCACACCCCATGAGTGGGACAATTGATACCTACGGTAGCTCGAACCTAATTTTTGCGCCCCACCTTTGGGTGGGGCAAATACTGTTTGGTGTCTATATGTCTGATTTATGTCTTTCGTACTTAAATTTTGTGCCCACCCTTGGGTGGAGCATTGGTTGCCTGCGGTCGTTTGAACCCAATTTTTGCGCCCCACCACCGGGTGGGGCAAACACTGTTTGATGCCTTTTTATTTAATTTAATTTTTATCTCTCGTACCAAAATTTTTTATGCTCCGCCATTGGGTGGTGGGTTACCTGTTTGATGTCTCTCGTACTCAAATTTTGCGCCCTACCATTGGGTGGAGTATTCACTGTTTCATATCTCTCATTTAAATTTATGCATCCCACCACTGGGAGTCGATTGACACGTCTCACGCTTTATTCTCCTGCCCCGTTATGTGATGAAACGTTGACGGTTTGTTATCTCCCCAGTTAAGCTTGATTTCTATGTACCACCCTTATGTACACTGCCCTATATCTGTTATTTACTCTGCCTTATTTTAATCTTCCGCCCTCCCTATGGTGCATTTTATGCATGTCGCCCCCCTTTTTTTTTTTTTCTCTCTCCGCTTATTTTTGTTTTTCTTATTATTATAATGTTAATTATGAAGATATTGATATTTGTTTTCATCGCGTACGCTACTGCTCATGATCTACTATTAGAGTCGGAGGGGACTCTTTTTTCGAGCTTCATGTTTTGTTTTATTTCACCCTTATCTCACCGCTACCTCTTTGACCTCCTCCTTGGTCTGGTGCTGTTTTGGAGCTTGTCTCCTTCGCCCTTGAGGACTTGACGCCAATCTTTCCCAGGGGCCCTGCCCGGTTCTCAATTGGTTTGAGACCACCTAGGTTACCCCTGAGGCGTTCTATACCTCATTCTTTATATTCCTGTCTTCTTTTTTCTGTTTGATCTCTTAGTCTTCTTTATCTCTTCTCTCTCCTTTCCTCCTCTATTTCCCCCCTTTTTTTTTTTTTTTTCTCTTCTCTCTCTCTCTCCCCTTTTACCTCTCCCCCTTCCCTCTCCCTGTTGCCATGACCGCGCCTGGAGGTTTCACCCCGCGGCCTCTCCGCCTCCTCACATATAACGCCAAAGGCCTCAACGTCCCGGAGAAACGTAGCCGTCTTCTACGTGAAGCCTCAGCCCTGAGGGCCTCGGTGTTGTTTCTTCAAGAAACCCACTTCCGCTTGGGGTCGGCCCCTGTCTTTCGCGATTTCCGTTTTCCCTTGGGATATTTTAGTGACTATCAAGGTGGCAAGAGTCGTGGTGTTGCCATCCTTTTCTCCCGTGATGTCCCCTTTGTCTTGATTGACATGTTGACGGATCCGGAGGGACGATTCTTGTTCATTAAGGGTACGATCGCGGATTCCTGCTATACGTTCGCTTCGATCTACCTTTCGAATCACGCCCAGCACCGTTGCTTGGCGTCTATCTTTCACCAACTACAGTCCTTTAAGGACGGCACTCTTGTCGTTGCGGGAGATTTTAACACCCCCTTGGATGCGAAACTTGATACCTCAGTGGGCCACTCTTCCATTCCCCCGAATGTGATACGACAGGTGAGACGAACCTTAGACGAACTGCGCCTTGTCGATGTCTGGCGAGCTTTCCACACTGGCGAACGTGACTACACCTTCTTCTCCCCTGTTCATGGTACGCACTCCAGATTGGATTATATTTTTTTACAATACCACCGGGTGGACCTGGTTGAGATGTCGTCTATTGAGGCGCAGACATGGTCGGATCACGCACCCGTGACGGCTACGTTGTCCTCTCCTCTTTTTCGTCCGACGGAGAGACAGTGGCGCCTTAATCTATCTCTCCTCACAGACCCTACCTTCGTAACTGAAATAGATTCCCACCTCCAGGCATATTTTGAGACGAACGGCGACTCTGATACCCCTGAGCCGACGGTTTGGGAGGCCCACAAAGCTGTGGCGCGTGGCCTGTTCATAAGCAAGGCCACGGCTTTAAAACGACTCCGCTCCAAATATCTACAGCAACTCATTGTAGATATTCGCACCCTGGAACTCCGTCATCAAACGTCTGCATTGCCCTCTGACTATCAGGACCTTCTCGCTAAACGTCGTGAATTGAATGACTCCCTTAACACCGATATTAAGTTTGCCGCTCAAAAAGCCCGCTGTAGTTTTGCTCTTAAGGAAAACAAACCTGGCCGCTTGTTAGCTCAGATCCTTCGCCGTAGACAGAATGCCTCTTATATTGCGAAGATACGCTCGCAGGATGGGACGGTCCGTGTGCTCCCAGAGTCTATCTTGCTAGAATTCCAACGCTACTATCAAGGCCTATACGATTTGGATAGGGATCCTATTGCTGTCCCTACCCCTACCATTATTCAAGACTACCTACGTGATAAACTTCCCCAATTATTATCGGAAACCTCGGCGGAGACCTTGGACGCCCCCATTGGTGCAGGGGAAATTCAAGCGGTCCTGAAGTCGCTTAAAAACTATAAATGCCCTGGCCCGGATGGCCTTCCGGCGGAATATTACCGTGCCTTTTCGCCCACGTTGATGCCCCGCCTTCTCGCTCTGTTCTCTGCGGTTAGAACGGGGACCCCCCTTCATCCCCACACTCTGTCCGCTACGATCTCGGTTCTTTTGAAACCAAACAAAGATGCATCCGACCCCCGCAGCTACCGTCCGATATCACTCCTCAATACGGATCTAAAGATTCTGGCCAAGGTCATGGCGAACCGATTGACTCCCCTTTTGCCTTCCTTGATCCACCCGGATCAGGTGGGGTTTGTACCGGGGCGAGAGGCCCGTGATGCGACTACCCGCGCCTTGGGAGCTATCGGAGTAGCAAAGAGAGCCGGCGAAGGCCTTCTCTTGCTTTCTACGGACGCAGAGAAGGCCTTCGATAGAGTGCAATGGGACTTTATGTTTTTGGTCCTGAGGGGCCTGGGAGTGGGGCCCTTTTTTCTGCAATGCTTGAAGGCCCTATATGATGAACCCACGGCGCGGGTTAGGGTCAATGGCGCTTTGTCTCCTCCAATCGTAGTGCGGAATGGGACCCGACAGGGCTGCCCCTTGTCACCCCTGCTTTTCGCCCTCACCCTTGAACCGCTTCTAGTGGCTATCCGTAACCACCCGGAAATTACCGGGATCCGGGGACATGCTTCCGAGCACAGACTGTCGGCCTACGCGGATGACTTGCTCTTTTTTCTCACAGATATTGACACCTCCCTACCGGCCGTTATGTCTGTCTTGGAGGCCTATGGTTTGGTCGCCGGTTTGAAAATCAACCATGATAAATCGGAATTCCTGGGCGTTTGCCTGGAGCCCGCCGCGTTGGAGTCCATTCGCACTTCTTACCCTTTTCGTCACTGTCCTACTTCGCTCCGATACCTAGGTACCTGGCTGGCAACATCTACTAACCGACTTTTAGATCTGAACTTTAACGGTATGCTGCGAACATTCCACTCTGATTTGTCCGAATGGACAAGTAAATACGTTTCCTGGCTGGGTCGCGTAGCGGTACTGAAGATGAACTTGTTACCGCGTTTGCTGTACCTTTTTCATACTCTACCTATTGCAATCCCATCTTCCTTTTTTTTGATGCTTAGGAAGGAATTCTTGAGCTTTGTGTGGCCGAAGGGTCGTCCCCGGGTCGGGATGGCGGTGCTGTGCCGACCGAAGACCAGGGGAGGCCTGGCCCTCCCCGACATGAAACAGTATTACACGGCCTGCCACCTGCTTCGGATCATTGATTGGTCAGCCTCTAATTCAGATAAGAGATGGCTCGATCTGGAGCGCACTCTCTCTGCTTACCCCCTTTGGGCGGTGCCATGGTTTCCACCGGTTGCTCCACAGGGGGCCCCCTCAGACCCGAACCCAGTCGCCGTCACGCTACGTCTCTGGCACAAGTGTAAATCGACCCATGGCTTATCTACGGCTCTCTCCCCCCTTTTGCCTTTGAGCCACAACCCCAAACTACAGGCTGGGGTCCTACCTTCTTTGTGTATTCGATTGGCAGGATCGAGGAGACTGAGGGCCTTAGATTTTCCGCCCGACGACGATGTGGGTAATCCTCTCTGTTTTAGGGAGGGAGACCCACCCTCACCCTTGGAGAGATTCAACTACCTACAGATCCGGACCTATCTCCGTGATCTCAACCACAGTTACAGCCTCCACCGACCGCTCACTCCATTTGAACGCCTTTGTCATTTGGGTCTTGCACTTAATCATGGGGTATCTACCTTATATGGCCTACTTCAGGCGTCTGATACGACCGACCCCTCTTTTACCTCCAGATGGGAAACTGATCTCGGCGTAGCAATCACAGAAGCACAATGGAAAATGACATTTACCCTGGTCCATAAGGGATTTTGTGCTACAAGATCCCAGGAGACTTCCTATAAAATTTTGACTTTTTGGTATAGGACTCCCTCGCTCCTACACCACATCTATCCGGACGCCTCTCCTACATGCTGGCGTTGCGACTCGGCCGTGGGCACACATTTACATATTTGGTGGTCCTGCCCTCACATACGCGAATTTTGGAAACTGATTCATTCCGCCATACTCCAGGTGACTGACATGGATCTCCCATTCACACCTGGATGCTTTCTGCTCTTACAAATTCCTCTCCCCATCGGAACTTTAAAAAGGTCGGTGTTACTTCTCATGTTACTGGCAGCCCGAGCACTGATTCCAGTGCACTGGCGTTCCCCGGAGGTGCCTTCTCTCCGGACTTGGATTTCCAGGGTTGAGGCCTTTCGCTCGGTTGATCTCCTGGAGGCTGCAGCTAGGGACATAGAGACGAATATGGGGCTGAAATGGTTTCACTGGGACTCTTATGCGACGACTGCTCGTCGCACGTTGGGGGAGACCTAAGGTTACCGACACTGGGGCGGACTGGCCCGGGTGTGAATACCCCTCCCCTTTACCCTCCTCCCCTTACCCTCCTCCCCCCCTTTTTTTTTTTTTTTTCTCTTTCTCTCTCTTCTTTCTTTTTCTTATTCCTTGTCTGACAGCTGTGGAGGGGTGGACGGAAGTAGTTTTGTCGGACACCGAGGTTATGTACGCCTTGGGCGATTTACGCTTATGTGGGATATCCTAGGTGATTATATGGATTTCCGCGGGAACAGAGATTGCGTAACTACTGCTATTAGATGCCCCGACATGGTGCTTATCCCTGTCCCCAGTCCTACCCCGTCGACTGCCTCCCAAGGTTGAGTTCTGTTTTTATTTTTTTTTTATTTTTTTTATTCTGTTTATTATCTGTATCTTTTTCACCTCACATTATTTGTATTTGTATCTTTCTTGATATTCTGTGTTATCTGTTTTTTGTTATTTGAATAAAACTTTGAATTTCAAAAAAAAAAAAAGATCTATATTTTTACTTTTTTTTCCAGCAATATAAAAAAGATAGTATTGCCCCCAGCTCACATGGAAATATATTGCCCCCAGCTCACACATGGATATATTGCCCCAGCTCACACATGGGTATATTTTCTCCCCGCTCACATGGATGTATTTGCCCCCAGCTCATGGATGTATTTGCCCCAGCTCACATGGATGTATTTTCCCCCAGCTCATGGATATATTGCCCCCAGCTCATGGATATATTGCCCCCAGCTCACATGGATGTATTTGCCCCCAGCTCATGGATGTATTTGCCCCCAGCTCATGGATGTATTTGCCCCCAGCTCATGGATATATTGCCCCCCAGCTCATGGATATATTGCTCCCAGCTCATGGATGTATTTGCCCTCAGCTCAAGGATGTATTGCCCCAGCTCGTGGATGTATTTGCCCCCAGCTCATGGATGTATTGCCCCCAGCTCATGGATGTATTTGCCCCCAAGCTCATGGATGTATTCGCCCCCAGCTCAAGGATATATTTGCCCCCAGCTCATGGATGTATTTGCCCCCAGCTCGTGGATATATTTGCCCACAGCTCGTGGATGTATTTGCCCCCAGCTCATGGATATATTTGCTCCCAGCTCATGGATGTATTGCCCCAGCTCATGGATGTATTGCCCCAGCTCATGAATGAATTTGCCCCCAGCTACTGGATATATTTGCCCCCAGCTCATGGATGTATTTTCCCCCAGCTCGTGGATATATTTGCCCCCAGCTCATGGATATATTTGCCCCCAGCTCGTGGATATATTTGCCCCCCACTCGTGGATGTATTTGCCCCAGCTCATGGATGTATTTGCCCCCAGCTCATGGATGTATTTTCCCCCAGCTCATGGATGTATTTGCCCCAGCTCATGGATGTATTTGCCCCCAGCTCATGGATGTATTTGCCCCCCAGCGCTCACCTTGCTCTGCGCTGTTCTTTACGAGGCGAGCGGCAGCTGGCCTGATGCAACTTGGCCGCTCGCCGGGAACCACCTGACCAGCGCAGCTGAGTTCTCGCGAGATCTCGTGCGCTGGTCAGCTAGTTCCCATCCCACGCGAGCGGCCAAGCTGCAGGCCAGTGGGCCGCTCGCAGAGAGAGGAACAGCCGGCGGCGCTGCTCCCAGATTCCGGCGCTGATTGCCGGAATCTGGCGGCAGCGCTGGGCCCCCCTCCAGTGGCGGAATGCCAGGGCCCGGTCGCAACTGCGACCCTGGTTCTTCCGCCACTGGGTAATATCACCAAACAATTTATTTGAAATAAAATATTCTTATATCCTAGATGAATCACAAGAAGTGAACAAAAATAACTATTTAAGCTCATATTTTTGATTTATAGTTAATAATCCAAAACGGAAGGAATAAATAAATGGGCTGCACACACTGGTGACATAAAGCTAAATTATGGTTCTAATTAACATCTGTCTGGCATAGACATTATGGAATATCAAGTACAAGTAGGCCATTGAGACTATGGGATTACCACTCCATAATATTACCTGTAATACAATGTCTTGAACAAGTATTCACCTCTCTTGGACGTTTCCACATTTTGTAGTGTTAAAACCTGGAATTAAAATGGATTTTACTAGAATTTTTACCATTTGATTTATAACATATCTAACAGTTTGGAGCTATAGTTTAAATTGTGACCCTAAAGTTTATAAAAAATGTAGACACATGTTATTGCAGACGTATTCACTTACAGTAGAACCACATTTGGCTGCTACTAAAGGAGTATTTGGGATAAGACTAATTGTGTTGTTCTTCTAGATCCTGTAGCTTTTTACGGTTTTCTTAGGAAACATTATGCAATGTTTAACAGGTTGGATTAATACCCGGATGAACAGCAATTATCAAACTCTTGATGTGAGATTCTTAGTAGGACACAAGTTTGATTATTGATTAAGCCATTCTGCGATTTTTAGATATTCATTAGATAGTTTGGGAGGAGGTTCTTTGGTAGGGCTTTTATGGGAGTACAGCACAACGTGGTGCTCACTGGTGGGAGTAAACGCTGCAGGAACGCCGCACCACATGGCCTGCTTGGAGACAGTTGGTGCAGCAGCAAAGAAGCAGGCCTGGTTTACATGCAAAGTTGCAATGGCTAGTTTGGCAATTAAGAGGAGGAACAGTGCTGAGTGTAGACAGTTTGAATGGCATGACAGTCTGTGAGTCTCAGTCTGGGCCCAGGGAAGGTTCTATGGAGGAGAAGAGGAATGATGGATGGGCGGGCTGGGGCTATGGACAGTGTACCAGGGAGTCCTCTGAGGTTAGGTAAACAGACAGGGTGCACACTTGCCCCAGTAAAGGACTGTGGGGGGGGGGGTCGCTGAGCCTTGAGTTCATGGCCTAGTTGAATAGCACTGAGAGTACAAAGTGTAAGAGTCCCTGAGTATTGCGGAGTATGAAGAGCCCTTAAGTCAGAAAGAGGGTGCTGTGGTAGTGAAGATGGTAACTAGGTGGGTGGAGTATAAGCCTTATCAAGCCTGAGGATGGGGGAATTCCTTTTGGAGTCTGGAAATTCTCTTGTGACTCTGTCAAGGTTTTGTGAGTAGGGCTCTCCATCCTTATTGAATCCTATAGATACCAAATGTGAAGAAGGTGTATGCTCTGAGGAGAATGGGGTGGTCTATGATGCAAATTAATCGCTCCAGTCTTGGAGGGTAAATTTTTAAGACAGGTGGTCGATGTCCTTTGAAGGAGATAGGGCTAGGGAGGGTAGTGGTCCACATCCTTGGTTTTGGTAACAGGAATAATTAATTTCAACAGTAGATAGGTTGGGAGACGTGTTATTGGGTATCGGGGAGGATTCTACTAGGGATGCAAAGGGCCCTGGGACATGGGGTCTCCTAGCCTAGAAAGTAGAGGGTTGGCCGTATCCCCAGGGATTACAAGGGTTTGCTGTGTAAAATCGTTATAACAGGAAAAGTAGTAGGGTCACTCCCAGTGCAAGGGTAGTTTGCTGTTGGGAGACAAAGCTTTGAGTGGCAGATGTGATGCCGGACATTTCCAGGATGGGACGTTCTGCAGTTTTCTGACACCCCTTTTTAGGCTGGGGTCAGACCAGCGCACTTTTAATGTGCGTTCTGGCGCACATAATTACGGCCGCACTAGCAGCAGATGACGGGCAATGACGGCCAATATACGATGTACGGCCGCACAAAAGTCCGGCCGTGCAACGCAAGTGGAATTTGAACGCATTTTTCTGAGAACGCTGAACCGCTAGTACTGACGTACTGAGTGCGCAGCTGCGGCATAGCGGCGTGTTTGCGTGATTAGGAGATGTCAGACGCTGCTAATATCCAGCCTACATAACGTCCAGACGCAAAAAGAGTTTTATTGACGATCCGTACAAAATCACGCCCGAAAATGCACGTCGTCTGACCGTTTTTGCGCATTCCGTGAAAAAATACGTCAATGCGGTTGGACGCACTTTTTCACGTTCGCGGGGAAAAATGCTTTCGTCTGACCCTAGCCTTATTCCCAGAGTGTAAGGCTAGAGGAGGCCTTAAAGTCAGAAGTAGAGGGCTCCCGAAATCTCTGCCCATAGTTGGAGCAGCAACCTTTTCTGCTTCTGTGTCCATGGATGTTGCAGCCAGCGGAATTGATCTTACTGGAGCCCAGGAGGTACGTCCACTTCTAGTGAATGTGAGACCCTGCTAGGACGGGTGCCAGATATCGTGCCAATATGCTTGTGGAGTGATTAAAGAAATGCTAATAGGGCTGTAAACTGGTGTGGTGGCAGGTTGCAGGATGGTTCTTGGGTTAAGGCTGATAAACAGATGAGTTTGAAGTTACCAGTTATTAAAAGTTGTATAAATCGGGAGGCGGGGCATTGAACTGGTCCCATTGCCTTACTGTGGAGTCAATAGGGAATACGGATGTGGGAAGAGGTAACGGCTGCTGGACATGTTCTGATGCTGAAACTTGATTTTGTAGAAATTTTACTGGGGATAGTTGACATGCCATCCTCCCTTTCCTTTCTTGTTTTAGTAAGATTCCTAGGTCCTTGGTTAAAGCAGGGATTTGGGTGTATTGATTAAAGCTAATGGGACTGTAAACTGCGTTGGAAAGGTCATGTGCAATCCCTTATTTGTTAATAGGTTTAAGGAGGAATAGTCTCTAGTGGCTTGATTTCATTTCATCACCTGATTTGTTTCAGAAAATATGTCGCATTTGAATTGCGTGAACAGCAAAATGGGCAAAAAGGAGAAGATTTCGGCTATCGGGCCAAATAAAATCGAAGAAGAAATATGAAATAAATTCCTGGCGCACCTTTGTGTTTTGTTTCACACAAAGGTGCGCCAGGAATTTATTTCATATTTCTTCTTACATTATTGTGTCCTTGGAAGCGTGTGGACACTTTCTTTTCCGTTACGGCAGCACCGACTCTAACAATTTACTCAACATAGAAGCGCTGCCTTCACACACACACCTTGTCCAAATAAAAATCGAAGCCTAGGTTGGAAGTGGCCGGCAGAAGTTCCAAAGAATTGGATCTGAATTTGTGATTTAAACCTTTTACTACCAAGCCCTTTATATTTAAGATATTAGCATTACATTTATTTGAAAGCGGCAATGTGTAGTTAACATTTAAATGAGGGGTAAAAATTAAGTTTTATATAAAAACTGTTATTTTCAGATGGTCAAAAGTGTTTAACAATGCAAATTTCTAGTTTTTAAATTTTGCTTTTATTTGTTTGTTCTTTACAGAAGTATTGCTGCGATGAAGTTCTAAACTCTAGATGGTGATGCTTATCGTGCACAATTTCGAATTGGGTCTGCATTATTAGCATACTGTGAGAATTGAGCTTCGGGTCAAATACAATAGATATAATAAAAATAGACAATCAAAATCACCAGATATTGTGCCTATAGGTATCATACTGATATCAGGGCTCAAAATTTCAAGTTCCAAGCTACTAATCAGGCCATAAGAGTTACTCGCCACCAGTTGCTCCACCTAACCCCTAAACACACACCCTTAAATTATCTTATGAAATTACACTGTAAGGCTAGGGTCAGACGAAAGCAGTTTTAACGTGCGTTTAGCCGCACGAAATCACGGTCATGCTAGCAGCAAATGACGTCCAATGCCGGGGAACATACGAAGAACGGCCGCACGAAAGTTCGTCCACGCAACGCAAGTGGCAAACGAACGCATTTTGTCGAGAACGTGAAACCACTAGTACGGTCGTACAGAGTGCGCTGCGTCCGCTAGCGGCGTGTGTGCGTGATTTGGAGATGTCAGACACTGCTAATGTCCGGCCAACATAACGTCCAGATGCAAAATTGTTTTATTGATGATCCGTCCAAAAACACGAACGCAAATGCGCATCGTATGACCGCTATCGCGTACTCCGTGAAAAAATGCGTCCATTCGTTCGAACGCACTTTTTCACAGACAACGCGAAAATGCGTTCGTCTGACCCTAGCCTTAAAGGTATTATTTTGAATGAAGTTACAAAAATAACATTAACACCCAGACATCAGACCCCAGATACATGTATACCCAGTCAGAGCCCAGTGTGAGCAGAGCAAGGAGGCAGGGAAGCGCCTCTCCACCCCCCTGCCAGTGACAGAGACGAGCTGGATCAGGTTAGGCAGCCGATTCCTGCCACCATGCAGCCTGGGGAAGGGGAGGGGCTGCACGGTGGCACCGCTGAAATACACAGCACAAAATAATTTATTGTTCTGCCTGTGTGTGCATTACCACTCGCCCTCACTTAATTTCCACTCGCCAAATGCGAGTACGTGAGTGGAAATTTTGAGCCCTGCTGATAGAATTCGCAAAACAGCTTCAAAATGCCAAAAGAATATAAAATTAAGATGTGTATGTGAGCATAATGTCAGCATATTAAAATTACTCTAACACCTTGGATTCCTTGACATTTACAACAATAATGCAATCCAGTCATTTACCTTTTTAAAATATGGATTAAACATTGCTTCAGAAAATGATTTTGGAATTTTCTTTCATAATATAACTCTGATACTCATCCAGAACTTTATCCTAGCCTTGTTTTTAGAGTTCCTTATTCTTCATGGTGTTGTTTATTTAGATATGCTCTCTACATAAACTCTAGTTCCTTGGATAAGTAGGTGTATTTGTTTTGTGACCACGTGTGAGTTTAATTACACACAGATGGATACCATTCAACACATTACATGATATCTGAAGGCAATCATTTCCAACAGAGATTACTTAAGAGTTTCATAAGTTACCTTTGTGTAAAAATTTTAATATTTTTTCACATATAATGCATTTGGTTTGTTACAAACAGTATATCAAATGGTACAAAATTCCAATACAATCATTTCTTCCAGGTTCTAACAGAAAAGAACATGGAACATACAAGCATACGAGGAGGATGAATACTTAAGCAAGAGTGATACCTGACATGATTAAATTCACAAGAATGTTTTAATCCCCTCTATATGACTATTCAGTGCTAAAGGTTATACAATATACAAAATGTCATTTTTTTGCTTTTTCATTGCAGTTTTTTGTTTTCTGCTTGGTTTATTTTCTGTAAAATAAGCTCCTTCCCCCACCCCTCTTGTCCTCAACACTGAACACAGTTTGGAAATAGCTGGGTCTGCAGGCTGCTGAAAAACGATGATTACCTCTAGGGGAGGACAGGCAATAGTGCTACTGGCCCTTGGACTGCTAGCATTCAAGATTTGTTTGAAACAAATGTCCAATATCATCTTTCTGATGAGTAAATGCAGCGTGAGATGCACTGGGCTGTTTATATACACAGAACTGCAGGAGATGGGCCTCTATGGGGTTAATTTGTTCACTTATAGGGAAGTTATGAGTGCTATACAGATATAATATTCTTAGTAGAAATTATATTACATGATTATCATGTGCAGCTTGTTTCCACAGCAACAATTTAAATATTCTGTATATAATTATTTGAGGGAAGGTATGGGGTTTAATGCAGTTTCCTGCTGGCAAAAGGGCTATTTCTGCATGTCTCAGTCCAAGACCTGACTACCCTCTCCTTCTGTAAATATTTTAGCAACTGAATACATTTACTTATTTTTTTTACCTATATTATTTTGACTGGAGCGATATAGACTTATGTTAAAAACCACTAGAACATCTTTGCAATACATGTGTATTTGTATTTCTGGCATAAAATTATGTTTGATAAGAAAATATGTATTTTAACTAATTATACTTTACCCCTTTCACATTAAGGAAAGAAAGAGAACAGCACCTTGATTTCATAGATTAAAGGGAAGAACAGCAATGTGTATCATTTATTATAAACAGGTAAGTCAAGCACATAAAATAAAACAAAAAGTAAAAATGTTACAACACAATAAAGGAAATATGTATCACTGCTATTTTTGTAAAATTAATTTATATGTTCAGCTTTTGGTAAGGTCTAAGGGCTACTCAAAATAAAATAAATATTTATTGGGAATCTAGATCCCCTGACAAGCACTTACTGTAGGGTTTGAGGCAGGTAGCATGATATGAATACCAAAAATGCCGGAATGCGTGCATAAAGCAAACAAAATTTAAACAATAACATACCAAACCCTGGAAATTTTTGGAAAATCATAAGTAACATACAATCAACCCCCGTCCACTCCCAACCGGCTGCTGTCAAAGTAAACAACCAAACCCTGCAACACCCCCTATATGTAGCAAGTGCCTTCAATGATGATTTTGTTGGACGAGCCACCACCCTGATTGCTTCCTGGTATCCTTCCTGGTAAAATCCTTTATAAATAAATAAATAACCATGCTTATAATACTAAAGTCCCATTCTGGAGACCATGGATTCAATATGAATATTTTAGAGTGAACTGAAGATCTCTTTAACAAAACGTAACCTAATCGAAGACTGAGCTCCTTCTAATTCCTCCCTATAATGCTTTTCCCACCTCCAGACTTCTCTATCACTGTCGACGGCATAATTATCTCCCAATTAAACCAGATTTGCTGTCTTGGAGATAAACTTGACTCTTCTCTTTCCTTCACCCCCCAAATCCATTTTCTCTCTTCCTCATGCCACAAGCAATTGTGTAATATTTCCAAAAGTCGGCCATTTCTTACCAGTGACATCACCAAACAACTCATCTATGCCTTTTTAATCTCCTGACTTGACTACTGTAATAACCTTCTAGCTGGCCTCCCTTTCTCCCACCTCTCCCCCCTACAGTCCATCCTAAATGCTTCTGCCAGGCTTATTCACCTCACCCATTGTACAGCCTTTGTCGCTCTACTCTGGGAGTCCCTTCACTGGCTCCCCATCCACTAGATGCAAGATTTCTCACACACAGCCCCCTTCCTCTGTCATGCTATCCGACTTTCCACTAATTCCCCTTCCGTCAAATGCTCCCTTAACCCTTTCGCTGCTGAGGCTTTTCCCGCCCCTGTGCTGAGGTCATTTTTACCGGTTTTGCTCATCATGTTTAAACGTGTTTTGAAGGCTTGTTTTAGTATATGACCCAGACATATTATATATCGTTCTTTCCGTCAGACTCGGTAGATTCATAATATGTCATTATTATATGTATACGTTATGTCATGTCTGTATATTATAACAAAAAATGCAATAAAATATGTATTTTCAATAATTTACAATGTGTAAAGTGTTTTTTTTCACATTTTAACATGCGAGCAATTGCGGTTATATTTTGTATGGGGGCGCTTGTTAAAAAAATTAGAGATGGGGTCTCGTTACATTTTTTTTTGGGGAAAATTACACTATTTTTAACAAACGCACCGCATACAAAAATCGTTAGTGCAGCATCATTGTTCACATTATAATTGAAATGGGAACAATATTGCTGCATTAACAAACCAAAAAAAATAAAAAAAAAGTGTTTATTTTTTTTTTTCTAATTTTTTTTTCTTTTTTTTTTTCTTTTTTTTTTTCATTTTTTTTTTTTTACAACATTTTTCACTTTCATGTTTGGTATCGTTGGAACGGCCATGCTCTGGCCGATCCAACCATACCAAAATTTAACCCCTAACTGCCACAGATCGGGAGATAGGGAGTTCATTGGAACTCCCTATCTCCACCGTTGGTGGCAGTTAAGGGTTAAGTCCAGGACTGGCGTCATCGTGCTACGCACGATGACGCCAGTCCTCAGGGGGAGTTCCCGGAGGCTTGGCCGACATCCAAGATGTCGGCCAGCTCCGGGAAAGGATCGCGAACCGGCGCTTTTCAGCGCCGATTCGCGATCCAGCTCCCCAGGGGTTAATGCCAGGCATCATTTGGAAGGGCAGGCTGTGCCCTTCCAAATGATGCCTGGGTTAACCCCCGCAGAGCCGCCGATCGGGAGGGAGAGAGGTCCGAAGGACCTCCCCCCTCCCTTTCAGGCGCCTCCTCCGCACATGCGGGGGGGGGCGCCTGAATTGGGTGTCATCGCGCTGCCGCGATGACACCTAATTCCGGCGGCTGTGGTCCCGGATGCGCGGCTGACATCCAGGATGTCAGCCCGCACCGGGGGGGCCAGCAATCGGCCGGAACCCGGCCGAAAGCTGACCCCAATGGGAGGACGCGCTCAGCGCGTCCTCCGCATACCAGCGGGAATGCTGAGGACGCACTGAGCGCGTCCTCAGCATCGAAGTGGTTAAGACATTAGAAACGTAGAACATAGAAACATAGAAAAATGTCGGCAGATAAGAACCTTTCGGCCCATCTAGTCTGCCCAATTACATGGATACACCTGGATTTATCTTTTGTTTAGGATAGCCTTATGCCTATCCCATGCTTGCTATTAAGCTTTCCTATTAAGCTTACCACCCGACTCACAAATACACTTCACTTCCCCAATCATTCCATCACTCTCACCTTGAAGTCCTCCCCTCCTGTACCTCACCCTCCAACTCTTCTAGATTGGAAATTCGCACGGGAATAGGGCCCTCATTTCCTCCTGTGTTGGTTTGTCAAATGTTGTTCTCAATGCATTGTAACGCTGTCTATATTGTACCCATTGTTCAGCACTGCGGAATATGCTGGCGCTATATAAATAAAGAATAATAATAATCATGTTGATTCTTGAGAAAGCTCCTGTCTCGAGACTGAAACGCTTCTGCTACTCCAAATACAACTCTTTTACCAGTTGAGCCTTGTGTGTTGGCCTTCTTCCTTTTGTTGTCACCTACGTTTGGGCTGGTGGTCTGGGGCCATTGGAACCCTGCCTGTTGCAGTTTGCATATATACATACCATTAGGGATGAGCGTTCGGTTCGGATCTGTTCGGACTTTGATTCGAACATCGTCCGTTCGTCGAACTACGAACATTTCCGCGTGTTCGCCGCATGTTCGCCCACAATGGACCACAATGCACTTTTCCACTGGCCTGAAGCTTGTAATTGGCTACAGCCTTGCACCTGACCACAGGACAGGTGCAAGACAGGTGCAAGACTATGCCAATCACGGCTCAGAGTCCTGATTGGGCAAATTTTACCCAATCATGGGCTCACAGAGCTAAGTCCCGCAGCACACTATATAAGGCTTCCCTGCCTGCAGCCCCAGCGTGTGTGTTTGCAGGAGTGTATCAGAGAGGGGAGGAGATTGTTCTGTCCGGGTGTATCAGTGACGTTGTAGGAGATTTCTGGGAATTAGAATCTGTGTTGGCACTGCCAGGCTATCAGGGACAGTGTGTATCAGTGAGTTCTACCAGAGTTCAGCAAATTTGAATCTGTCTTGGCACAGCCGGTTATCAGTGAGTATCAGTCAGTTCTACCACAGTTCAGCAAATTAGAATCTGTCTTGTAAAATATTTGGGTGCACTGCCACTGACGCCTATACTAGATTCATATCATTTTAATATTTGACCGCAGGGTCCAACCCTGCACTCTTCCACAATACCACAGAGGGGTTACTTACAGTGTGAAGGCACTTGCTGCCACCAAAGGCACAGTATTTGGGTGCATTGCCACTGACGCCTATGCCAGATTCATATCATTTTAATATTGGACCGCAGGGTCCACCGCTGCACTCTTCCACAATACCACAGAGGGGTTACGGTGTGAAGGCACTTGCTGCCACCAAAGGTAAAATATTTGGGTGCACTGCCACTGACGCCTGTACCAGATTCATATCATTTTAATCTTTGACCGCAGGGTCCAACCCTGCACTCTTCCACAATACCACAGAGTGGTTACAGTGTGACGGCACTGTTGCCGACACTAAAAAAAGGCCCAATTTTAAAGCACCTATTGTTACTTTCATCCAAAGCCTGCATAAGTTTCACCATAATTTAGCCCAAAAAATCACTAAACTTGTTCTGTGTGTCCTAAAACGTCTCCTCTTTTCATACAGACTGCTGCCCCAAGCAGTTGTTTATGAATAGATTAAAGGAAAACCATTTACCGGCATTTTAAATGTTATTTTTTTGTTTTTAAATGTTTCTATACATCCTACAAATCCGCCACTTCACAGGCAGGTTATGGGGACCTCCTAGACACGATATTTGAAGGAATTCTTCGTTTTTATTCTTAACCTTTATTTCATGGAAAACTCACTGTTCCTTTAAAAACTTTTTTTAAAACTTTTTGTCCTGGTTTCCTGTCCCCCAGGGCACTACCCGGACCCCCATACACCTTTTATGGCAAATATCTAGCATATATGCCCTCTTGGAGTGCACTCTAAAAATCTAACGTTTGGGTCCCATTGACTTACATTGAGTTCGGATCGTGTTTGAGTTCGAACTCGAACTTTTGAAATTGTTCGAGTTCGAAGTCGAACCGAACACGGGGGCGTTTGGCTCATCCCTACATACCATATAAGACTTTAAACTGATCAGAAATATAAAACGTTAGAATGTACTTTTTGCACAGACTTAACATATAAAAACTATAAGTATTTCTAAATGTACAAGAAAATTTGTATTACCTTGCTACCTTTTTGCCACAGAAAACTCTGAGTGTGTAATTAACCCAAATTCACTAGAATTAAAAATAGATGAGTAAATATCTTCTTGTCTCCCGTCACACTTTTTATTTTTGTGTTCAACCAGATGACAAAAGGTCAGGTGAAATGCACAACTAGTTTTGGTATACAAATATTCCCTCATGTGACGAGTGAAGAAAATCATGAAAAATATTTTATAAAAATTACCTTCAGGCTATGTGTACAAGGTGTATATTAAATATACATCAATATCTCATTATTATTTGCAAAAAATCCAAAATATTAAAAAAATCTTGAATTTCAAAACACTTCCTTTCCCAGCAACTTGGATAAGGCACACTCAATCTGTATAACAGGAGTCTAGTCCAAAAATAATACGTGCAGGAACTCTCCAATATCCCCACGCTTCAATTAACCATTGACATGACGCACTGAACCCACCATTCCACATGCAAATTTGATATCATTGTTTAAATATAAATATAGGGTGGATTTTTTGGGAATCCTATTGAGAATTGTAATAAATGTCATATTTCTAGTCGCTTAATTAATAAACATATGGGGCCCTATCCTGAAGTTGACACTAAAATGGAGACGTTAAGCAGGATAATGTGCACCTGCAGATTTCCCTTACGGTCTCCATATTAACCTAATGTTCTGGGGAAGGTGCTATGTTTGCACCTCGCCTCGGGAAGAAAGAGCAAAGCTTTCTGATACCAAATGTAGCACTCTGTGATACTGCGTGTATCTGCTCGTGGACTCCATGGAGCCTTACACGTCTGGGCTATGAGCTCTGCACGAGCCCTCTCTCGCGATATCGCGGAGGGAGACTAGGAACAATTTTTTTCCCAGTCTCACACTGCTCCCGACAAGAAGCGGTGGATCGAGCCACCCTTTTCACCGCTAGATGAGAGGTGAGTATGGGATTTTAAGGGGGAGGACGGTTAGGTGAGCGTGTTATGATTTTGTATTTGCAGAATCATTTACTGCCAGCTTCTAGGAGTCGATATTTCTTGGTGAAATACCATCTCCCAGGTGGAAGCGCAGGCCACATTGGAATAGCTTGCACTTCCATGCAGAGTTTACAATTAACGTCTCCCATAATAAGTATAGAACATGTTAATTTACAGTAACCTCCCACAGTGAAACGGCTTCATCTGAGCCACAAAGTCAGCTTGCGTTAAGAATGGAATGCACAAAGCGTGTCTTGTAGTTAGTATAGTGTCAAATATGGAATATGACCCATGATTGGTACCTAATAAAAGCATCTCAGTGTGTTGGCCAAAAGGGAACTCTGTTCCCTCTGACAAAATAGTGGAGGGACTGCATTCCCACGCGTTCCTGCTCGACTTGACCCCTGCTGTATAAGTTACCGGTATATAAAGTGCACAACACATATGTTTATATTCCATCACCAGCCATTACCTCTATCAACTATATTTTTATTCGACATCCACCATCATATCGATGTATCGGGTTTTAGAATATAGCTCCTATGTAAATACGTGGCATTTAGAAATTATATTTACCAAGGAAGCTGTGAGCTGGTTTATCTTCCACTACTTTGATTCTTCTGGCACCCGCAGGGATCACTGCAGCTTCAATATAACCTGGAAAGACAGGTACAAACTAAAATATATATGGAGCAGGGGGCAAGGAAACATGAGCACTGTGTGTAGGGATCAGGGTAGTCTGTTAAGGAGATAGGGTCACTAAATCAGGAATACAAAAAGATTGAAAAATTCACTAAGGAGTGGAAGGATGTGAACGTGTAAAAGGAACAGGATCGTGTATAGGGAATGATCAGAGACAGGAAATGCAAGGGTACATAATATTCTTTATATGGAGTAAAATGGAGATCTAAACTTAAAGGTAACGAGCATTGGGGGAAGAGGAATAGGATAATGTGCGGGCAGGGAATGACATGGTGAGATGATCACAAATCAAGGAATTTAGCAACTCCACTATGTTATGGACAGACAAAATAATGTAATTCAAAGCAAATTTGATGGAGGCTACCATCTCCCTTTTCAGGAAAGAACACAGCTGCCCACTGAATAAACCATGCAGAAAGAAATAATTGCTGAGGCCTTATGACTCAGTCATTTAAAAGATGTCACACTGAGTTAGTAAACACTTAAGAAGCTCAATGTCAACCTGAGCAAACCCAAGACACAAGATCAGCATAACGTTGATTTTCCTGCCAATTATGTTTTACGATGTGGCAGCATGAGTAAATACATTGTATCACAAAAGCTTACTAAACAAGCGTGTCCGCGACTACACTGTAAACAGGCTGTGTATGTTGGGTTTGGCAGAGTTGTGCTTAACTTGCTCTCATGCCAGACTCTCTGACACTCCATCATCTGTCATTCTGAGGGATGGCCTAGCAAGACACTAGCCCCAAGGGAGAGGGGGATGTGTGATATAAAACTCAGTGTACAAGAGGATGGTTAACCTCTAAGAGGCACATTCATGGTTTATGCTCAGGATGACATAAGGCTAGATTATTTGACAGAAACCGTGTACACAGTCAGCTCTATGATGCTTTGGGACTGCCACAAGAGGCCAGGCATGCAAACACAGGGAAGAACAGCGAATCACCATAATACAAAACACGGATTAACCCATTTTGACTCAACACATATAATGGTCATTTATCAAAACAGACCTCCACTTTGAGATATATATATATATACACACACACACACACACACACACACACACCAGTATCTCAATTTCCTGGCCAAATAAAGTCACACACTCTAATATGTGATTGTGCCACCTTTTGCTTTGCTTACGGCACACTTTCGTTGTGACATCGTTCCGATAAGCTTATGCAATGTTCCAGCATTTATTTCTGTCCAGAGTTGCATTACTATCTCCTCAAGAACTTGTATTGATGGGAGAGTTGGACTGCTGAGTAAAGTCTTCACCAGCACATCCCAAAGATTCTCTGCGGGAACTGTGTGGTGGCCAATCCATGTGTGAAAATGATGTCTCATGGTCCCTGAACCACTCTAATACAATTTCAGCTCGATGAATCCTGGCATTGCCATCATGGAATATGTTTGTGCCATCAGGAAAGAAAAATCCATTGATGGAATAACTTGCTCATTCAGTATATTCAGGGAGTCACATGACCTCATTTTTTTGGGCACATAAAATTGAACCTGGACCTGACCAACTGTAGCAGCCCCAGATATAACTTAACAGACATGTATTGGAGGTGGTGACTTTTCTTTCCGCAAGGCAGTGTATATATATATATATATATTCAAACTGGAAGACAATGCTTTTGATAAACTTGGATCCACATGGAAATTGATTTCTGTAAGTAAAAGCATTAACCCCTTCATTGCAGGCAGTTCGGAACATTCAATATGCAGAGTTTTCTACGGTAACACGAAAATCCTGCTTCAACTCTAATTCTACTGAATAAGTAAACTGCATAAATAAATATATATTGGTTTGTTTTGATTTCCCAAAACGGCAGGATTAACATTAAAATATGAAAAGGGATATTCCTCAGCATGGGGACTTTTCTTTGTCAAGACATCTCCCTTATCTTAATTTTTTTTAATTTTAGGCTTTTGTCCAGGCCCCATTCGAACAATTAATTTTCCCTCACATACTCGCACTTACAATATGGAACAGATATTCGACAACTTTCTTATGTGAGTTACTGTGTCACCTTTCAATAAATCCAGTATTCTCTGTGACCTACTTTTTCCCCTGTAGAGTTCTGAAGTCTGGCAGTAATTTGTTTGAGGCCCACATGTCAGTGAATTATAGTTGAGCTGTGTGTTGTTCTGTTCTCTTGGGTAACCTGTATGTACTGTGCCTCCTTTATTTCGAAAGAGAAGAACAGAGCCTCATTGCCAACTTAAGAGTGTTTTTGTTCTAAATCCAAGCCCTAGTGCAAGTCAATGAAGGGGATAATAACAAAAATGGATACTCCTCCAGATCAGTAACATTGTTTCCAAGAATACAACAACCAAACACCAAGGGTAGACAAGTAAGCCACGGAGGAATTCACACAGGTGGGGTCCACATTGATCTTACATGTGAAACACTTTGGAACAGTCTTTGGCTTTGTCATGACACAAGTGGAAACCTTCTTACAATGACTACTGTCAACTGGGAATACAAGCAAGACACAAGACAATATTGTAACAGATTCCCAGGTGAGCTCCTCAAAACTCCTAAAAGGGTTGTCCATTTAAGAGAAAAGGGATGTACATGTAGCCCACACAGATCATATAGATCATTGGTTCCCAACCCTGTCCTCCGGTACACCCAACAGGCTATCCCCAATAGGGATATTTAAGGACACTGTTGTAGGTGATTTTTCTCATGTCCCAGCTTTGTACATTAACCCGAAACAAGGACAATTTCACCTGCTGCATCAAAGATAACTTAATTTAAAGTAATACATAAATAGTAGGGATGCACCGATACCACTTTTTTAAGACCGAGTACGAGTACAGATACTTTTGTTCAAGTACTCACCGATACCAATTACCGATACTTTTATTTTATGTCATGTGACGCTTTCCAATAAGAACAGACCTTCTATAAAGCCCCCAGGTCTCATGGATTTGCCCCAGCTCATGGATAATTGCCCCCCCAGCTCATGGATAATTGCCCCCCCAGCTCATGGATATGCCCCCCTTGCTCATGGATATGCCCCCCCCTGCTCATGGATATGCCCCCCTGCTCATGGATATGCCCCCCTGCTCATGGATATGCCCCCCTGCTCATGGATATGCCCCCCTGCTCATGGATATGCCCCCCTGCTCATGGATATGCCCCCCCAGCTCATGGATATGCCCCCCCTGCTCATGGATATGCCCCCCTGCTCATGGATATGCCTCCCCTGCTCATGGATATGCACCCCCAGCTCATGGATATGCCCCCCCAGCTCATGGATATGCCCCCCCTGCTCATGGATATGCCCCCCAGCTCATGGATATGCCCCCCCAGCTCATGGATATGCCCCCCTGCTCATGGATATGCCCCCCTGCTCATGGATATGCACCCCCTGCTCATGGATATGCCCCCCCAGCTCATGGATATGCCCCCCTGCTCATGGATATGCCCCCCCTGCTCATGGATATGCCCCCCAGCTCATGGATATGCCCCCCCAGCTCATGGATATGCCCCCCCTGCTCATGGATATGCACCCCCAGCTCATGGATATGCCCCCCTGCTCATGGATATGCACCCCCAGCTCATGGATATGCCCCCTGCTCATGGATATGCCCCCCCAGCTCATGGATATGCCCCCCTGCTCATGGATATGCACCCCCAGCTCATGGATATGCCCCCCCCTGCTCATGGATATGCCCCCCTGCTCATGGATATGCCCCCCTGCTCATGGATATACCCCCCACCTCTCCGCTCATACTTACCTTCCTTCAGCGCCGCCGGTAAAGTCTTTGCGCGCGCGCTCCTTGGAAGGACCCCAGCCGCGACCACGTGGGACCATGTGATCGAGGCTGGGGTCCTTCCAACGAGCGCGCGCGCGGGAACTTTCCCGGCGTCGCTGAAGGAAGGTAAGTATGACCGGAGAGCAGCTGCAGGGCCTGTCTGAATGCTCTATCTGCATTCGGACAGGCCCTGCAGCTGCTCACTTTGTTTAATACTTACCTTCCTTCAGCGACGCCGGGAAAGTTTCCGCGTGCTCGCTCGTTGGAAGGACCCCAGCCGCGATCACATGGTCCCACGTGGTCGTGGCTGGGGTCCTTCCAAGGAGCGCGCGCGCACGAAGACTTTCCCGGCGGCGCCCAGGAAGGTAAGTATAAACAAAGGGCGGAGAGCAGCTGCAGGGCCTGTCTGAATGCCGATAGAGCATTCGGACAGCCGCCGCAGCCCCTAGGATACCGGCAAGCCGGCTCAATGCCGGCTTCCGGTATCGGGAAAAAATATCGGGGGTACTGCACGAGTACCAAGTACTCCTGCAGTACCCGGTATCGGCACCGATATCGATACTAGTATCGGTATCGGTGCAACCCTAATAAATAGTATAATGGAATGATGGTTTGATAAAGGAAAACTTGTCTAATATCGGTTTACAGAAAAACATAAAGTCCAGATTGTTTATATGGTTTACCAGATTTTTTTTCTTTTGTGCATATGCATGTAGAAAACACTCCAGAATGGGGATTTTTGCTATTATTATTGCAATGTGAGTGAAATGGAGATATGTTTCAGTAACTTAACATCTTATCATGATAGATGACCTTAACAGTCACTAATGTAAGGTGAGCAATGTCACAAATAGAATGGACATGTAATAAATAGAAATTTAACTAAATTTGAATCCTAAATTGGTAGCGCTGGAAATACTCCAGGCTAAACTATGCTTCTGTCAAATGTGCTGATATTCCTATAAATTGAAAATTGAGTTGTTTAGGCAATTGAATATTAATTGCCTAAATGCACCGAAATATTGTGTAAACATTGTGGGAATTATTAAATTTGCGCAAGGACTTGCTTAAAGTACCAGTGCGCCAGTCACATGATCAAACCTTATGATCAGTCGACTCGATACTTAGCTTAACCATGGAGTAAAGCGTAACCATGGAGTACAATATGTCTGTGGAGAGCCTGGGCCATTGGCTGTGATTATCATGGATGATTCAGACTCGGTGAAAGCACATTAGAGTCTAAAACAAAACAACAGCTAACACATTGGCATAGCATTGAAATCACAGCTCCCTAATTGTTGTAGTTCAGCTGAGTGAGAAACCGGGGCAGGCTCAGGCTCCCACAAAGCACTTATAAATGATATTACAAACTTATTATAACTTTGGTACACCTAACCCTCATTGAGTTTCATAACCATTAACACAGCTTTGTTTTTTTAAAAATCCATTCCGACTGGTGTAAGGTGTTAGATGGTCAGTTCCCAATAAAAGGAGTGATATAGAGGAGACATTAGACGTTCTAAATACTCACCCATTCCCCTGGTATGATTAAAGTCACCTTTCACCACTTTACAGGTTTTGCCATCCCCATTACAGACTCCACAACGATCTTCTTTTGCAGTAGAGCCAATGATCCCATTGCATCCGATTTTCTATAAGAGAATGATTAAAAAGGCAGTTATGACCTTTCATTTGCAAGGGAAAATGTATATACAAGGAAATGTGTGACAATATATGAGGACTTGAAATTTGGCTTAGCCAAGACATGTGGAAGACATTTAAGAAAATGCTCCTAACCCCAACAATAACTATAGCGGTGCATACACAATGATATCAAGTGCAAGACAGACAAGTTACCAAGTAACACAATGCATAGGTCACACTATTTTTTACGTTTCCCATTTAGCTTTCTCATGTATGCTTTCATTTGCAAGGGAAAATGTATATACAAGGAAATGTGTGACAATATATGAGGACTTGAAATTTGGCTTAGCCAAGACATGTGGAAGACATTTAAGAAAATGCTCCTAACCCCAACAATAACTATAGCGGTGCATACACAATGATATCAAGTGCAAGACAGACAAGTTACCAAGTAACACAATGCATAGGTCACACTATTTTTTACGTTTCCCATTTAGCTTTCTCATGTATGCTTTCATTTGCAAGGGAAAATGTATATACAAGGAAATGTGTGACAATATATGAGGACTTGAAATTTGGCTTAGCCAAGACATGTGGAAGACATTTAAGAAAATGCTCCTAACCCCAACAATAACTATAGCGGTGCATACACAATGATATCAAGTGCAAGACAGACAAGTTACCAAGCAACACAATGCATAGGTCACACTATTTTTTACGTTTCCCATTTAGCTTTCTCATGGCTTTACATTACTTTTTGCAGTTGTAAGTATTAATTATTTAATGGTTAAAGGGATACTCTAGGCAACATGACCACGTAAGCTTTTTTAGGTGGTCATGATGCCCTGAGTATGCCCTCGCCTTTCCCCCCTCCCTCCGCTCAGCCGATCGGCTAAAACAGCTGAGAGACGCGGAGGACTTTACTCCGCCCTCCCAGCTGTCAGTCAGCAGAGCGGAATTCATATTTCCCGCTTCTGCCGACTATTGCCGAGTAGGAGACGTCATCGTGCTTTCAGCGCGATGACGTCTCCAACTCGCCGCAGTAGCTGGCGGCAGCGGCTGAGATTAGTGTTGTGCGCATCCTCTTGCATGTAACACTAATCAAAGAAGATAGAGCCGGGAGGAAGCCTGCTGATTGGCTGGTTTACGTGAGAGGCGCGCATGCGCGCTTCTCACGTAAACCATTAGCCAAGTTAAAGATTTTCAGGACGGGAGCGGAAGAGGAGGGAGGTGGGTATATAAAAAAAAAACGCTGTTGGAAACAAGTGGTTTTTAGGGTAAGTATTACATTAAAATATATATATATATATATACACTCAATAACTAGGTAGGGAATAGGTATATTTTAATGTAATAAAAAGGGGGGGATTTTTAGCCTAGAGTGTTCCTTTACGTTTATGTTATCCCACATGAAAAACATTCTCCAATTCAGCTGCAATACATCTTTATTATTTTTACTTTTTAACATAGTAAAGTAAAGCTTGGAAGACATGATGGAGACCATGCACTTGGCTTCAAAGTCCAGAACCAATATCTTATAATACAGATTGTAAACTCCTCTGTGCAGGATCCTCTGCATCTCTTGTCTCTGATTCCTACATTTGTTTGTAATTTTGTTTTAAAGAAAAGTTTGGTTTTGTATGGTGAATTAACAAAACACAAAGCTATGTAAAAATTGTTGGCACTATATAAATGATGATGATAACGACCTCACACCTTTCCCTAATTACGGTGAGTCTCGATTGATTTTACAGCAAATTAATTAGTCTAGCTCATGGCCTACACTTAGTTTTGCTGTATTTACTGCAATATATATTTTATACAATCCAGTTTCTATATTTTTAAACTTTTTTGTGACATAATTCTTGGAATAAGAATAAGAACCATGAAACTCTGCATCACCGTATCTCGTATAGGAACGATAACATTACACGGTCACCCAGTGCTGAGGAAATAATGAAGCCAATGCTTTAAGTTTGAAAGATTCGGCCATTTTTTTTAAAAAAATGATTAAATATACAGCAACACTTTTGAAAAACAGCACATAATGGGAATATTTTGTCAAGATAACATATGAGGTAGCACAGAGCAAATTAAAAGATAACTGTATGATTTAAAGCTCGGTGAATAGCAATTGGTTCCAGATGGCTGCTGTTAGTGCAATATAAAAAGAAATGGGGGGAAAAGGAGATGAAAATATCAATTTCTGAAGAATTTTTATTCCAATTACATCCTGCTGCTGGAGTTTATATCAATGCTTTAGAATCAAGTGAGGGGCAGGAGGTGATTTTGAATAGGGATGTGCGAAACGGGTTTCGGAATTTCGGAATTTTCACGAAATTTCCCGATTCGTGTTTTCGGATGCGGCCGAATTTCCGAAAGTTTTTAGATCCGAAAATGGCAGATCCGAAAAGTTTTCCGAGCCGAAACGAAATATTTTGGGAATTTTCGAATGGACTTGAAATGTGTCAAATCGAAATTTATTGCTTTGAAACGAGGAGAACAGACGTTCCGAAAAAACGAAAATTTCCAAACTTACGAAAAGTCGATACAAAAAACGAACAAAGTGACACGAAAATACGAAAAAATGGTCGAAATTCCGAAAACATGTACAATTCCGAAAAACGAAAATTTCCGAAATCACGAAAAGTCGATACAAAAAACGAGCTAAGTGACACGAAAATACGAAAAATGGTCGATATTCCGAAAAAATAAATAAATAAACGAAAAACGAATCGAGCCGAACCGAATCGAAACAGAAATCGGTCGAAACGAGCCGAAAAGTTTAAAAATCCGAAAAATCAAACCGAATCGAACCGAAAAAAAAATCGGTGCACAAGCCTAATTTTGAATAGCAATTCTTGCAGATATAAGTATGTGCAATATTGGCCTGTGCTTATACAACATAGGAGACAGATTATGGATTGGGTGCAAATAGAAGCCATTAAACATAAAGTTGGTGGAGCTATAAAAATATATATAAAAGCAACGCTGTTTTATATAAAGTAATAAATGTATCAAAGAAGAAATAGAGAGTTGTCAAAAAGTATTGATGTTTCAATCCCGAAGGCTACTGGCTATACAGTATATTAATATATTTTCAAACTAAATCAAGCTGACACCAGGCCGACACGTTCGTTAACAGTGGTCGTTATTCTTTTGTGCTTTAAAAAATTCAAACCAACGCCATTTTACTTTAATAATCAAATCAAGAAAGACAATGGAGCGGATTTGAGAAAGTGACCACAATTTGAATCTCGTGTATGCTTCTAATTTATTAAATAAATTAAAAAAAAAACACAACTAGGTACAGTATACAAAAGAAAAAAAAAGTACTTCTTTGACTTTAAGATCATTTTAAAATTGTTCGCCAATACAAAAAGGTACCTTTCTGGGCAGGAAGGGGGTTAAAGAAAATGGCAGCATGGGAGCAATATTGGGAATTAAGCGAAACATTATCAGCTCTGTTACCGGGTTTTTACAGCAAACAAGGTCAATGTTCCTGCCCGAATCAAGTCAGAAACATCTCTGTGAGTTGACGTAGTTCCTAATGTCTCCCACATGTTAACTGTATTAAACTGTCTCACTGGGTGATTTACCCTTATGGATGCCAGATGTTACACTAGGGAGTCATTCTCCATTGTGAGGGATTAATAATAATATGAGACGGCTTGCTAACGAGCACTTTAGACTTAGTGAGAGGCTGCCATTCAACAATGAATCCTTGTGGGATTGTTGCTACATACATACACACTACACTGGTAAAATGCTGTATACAAAAGCGTGGGACGTGTGTAGAGCTATTTATCTGAACGCAGGAGATATACACTCTATGCATGTTTAAATGACCGTAAACATAATATAAACAATTGTTTGTGTAATTAGCGATAATTGCAATACTTGCTATGAGAAATGTTCTACCTGACTACCTTATTCTATTTCTCTTCTTGTCAGATAAGATGACTCCAGGTTCAGCTGCCCATATAACCGATAGTCCCCCTAAAAAAAGAGTTAGCCCCCCCACAGACTCCTTGAAGTGATCTGCCGATTGCATCCACAAGCTGCCGAATGCAGCCAACGATCCCCCGCACGCAGCCGTCGATCTGACGAACGCAGCAGACGAGCCGCTGATCACTGCAGATGATCTGCCGAATGCAGCAGACGATCCGCCGATCAGCTGCCAGAAAAAGCCAATAGCTGCCGAACAGGGGATAATATAATATATATATATAGATTAGGTCGGCCGTGTTAGTCCAGATGCCAAAATTGAAGTGGACATGATTGCATCTTGCCTGAGACAATTAAGGTTTCCCTTTTTTATTTTCTTTTATTCCCCCTCTGACCATGCCATTTGGCAATGTACTACATCTAACACCCCCAACTGTGAGCCCCATGACTGTCCCTATGTTTTATTCTATTATTCTGATCAGTTAGCTTCTATACCTGAGGAAGGGAGGAATTCTCTCGAAAGCTTGTACTTTAAATGTAACGTTAGTCCAATAAAAAAGGTATCACTACAGACTGCTATACTCGGGATTTTTATATATATATATATATATATATATATATATTATATATATATATATATATATATTAAAAAAAACACACACCCCACAATTTTTAAAAGGCGTTTAAAACAAAAAAAATGCCCAGAAATAATATATAAGATCTTATGAATAATAATAATAAAAAGGTCTGTTGCAGAATTAAAAAAAACTAAGTCATTAAAAAAATATCCTGAATAGATTAACCATTTATTCTCTATGGGGGATTTCACTAGCGTCGAACAGGCACCATATTTCACTGCCATCGAACAGACACCGTATTTCACTGCCGCCGAACAGGCACCGTATTTCGTGGCAATTCACCAATATTTGCCTGCTTTCTGAATAGCCAAATGGCCACGACATTGTACCATACAGGGAAATTCACTTTTCGGTGCAATTCTGTGGCAAATTAGTCTCTTTTGAATAATCCCTTAAATTTGCTTTCCCTAACAAGATTTGCCTTTTTTTTTTTATTCAGCCCTGATTATTATTTTTTAAAGGACCTTTTTTTATTATTTAAACACATCTTAATGCATTTTTATTGGTTTAAGTTACTGAGTTCGCCATAGGGTCGGCGAAATGGAATCACCGATTTGCTCGCTGAACTAGAAAGCACCGAAACTTCCCTGATATTTCTGTGCTTTCTGAATAACCCTTTATAATATGCGGTGTGTATGAGCGTATCACAAGCTCCACAGCAATAAAACTCATAGGGTCATATTACAATCTTGTTGTTAACTGTAGCACCGGCATGGTTAAGTGCTAACGAGCGCATTAAAAAAATTGCGCTGAATTCCGTATTACATTATTAACGCTACAACCGCGTGCAATCGTCTACCGCGTGTGAACCTGCGCGAACCATGCGCAGGCTTACTGTACTTCACGCGTCCTATACTTAACATTTTGGGCGCAAGCGCAAATGTGCGCTACGTTTAACGTGGTATCACAATCTATTAGCACAAATTACCGCATGGGCGTTAAAAGGAAAATCTCTGTGATTATGAAAAGCTGGTGCTAACGGCAAATCTGAACAACCTGGCTAACCCAAAAAAAAAAAACAGCCCATAAAAAGGAATGAAGCAACAATATAATAGATGATGGCAGGTGTGTGTGTATTATTACTGTAGCATATGTGCTCATTTTGCATCATAGACACAGAACCCGTCTCCGATGCCTCTGGCAGACGCAATTCAGTTGAGTTTGATAGGTGTGTTTCTTCATTTTGATTGGCTGAATGGGTGCAAAGATTTTTGCACGAGACGGCACTGCCCCTGCATTTGTGCGCGTACTGTTTGCGCGCCCAATTCATCGGCGGATGAGAACCTGCGCGAGGATTGTAATTCCAACGGAGATTTGCGCATGCAAACCTTTAACGCTTAGTGCAAAGATTTTCACTTTTTGCGAGGATTTTAGCGTGGCGATTGTAATGTGGCCCATAGTAATGCATTTTGTGTGGATGTGAGTTTTATTGCTGTGGAGCTCTGTGATACGCTCATACACACCGCACATTACTATGAGTTTTATTGCTGTGCAGCTCTGTGATGCGCTCATACACACCGTACAATATGTGAATTCTATAGCTCTAGAGCTCAGTGAAATGCATAGGTGTCATTTTTTTTTTTTGGGGGGATTTTTTTTGGGGGGTGGGCAGCATTTCATTCTTGGACCCAGACAGCACAATGTCTTGGGCTGGACCCATTTTCCCTGGCTGCTGGTGACGCTGGATGGGGAGGAGGAAACTCTTCCACTTCACGCAGCATTTCATTTTAGCTTAAACGGGCTGGGCAGGGGATTTAGATTACACTTGTTTTTTTAACTTCTTGCATTTTTGTTTGTGCTCTGCAAAATGTAGAAGTGGGGTGCAGAGGAGGGATTTGGGTGGGGCAAATGGTGAAAAGAGGTGGGGTCATGGGTGGAGTCTGGTGGGGGGGGGTCCTTGCATTATTTGGTCCAGGGGCCCTGAGTATTGTAAGTCCGCCCCTGCTGCTGGATATACTTTTGGGTTTCAGTCAGTTTTGATTTATTTAACTGAAACAATCCTCCAATTCTGCTACATGGTTTTGCATTGAGAAGCAACTCTTTGGCTGCAGCGTCATTGGGCCAATGGTCGGAGGCCAAAGCAACAACAGGTATATCCAGCTGAAATACTATCTCAGGTAATTGCTGAGCTGGTTATAAGGTGTGTTTTATACACCATCAGCTAAAAAAGTAGGATGGGGTGTGACAGAACTTGCCATCACTGAGGCGTCTGGAGGGAGCTGTGGGCTAGCCTCCTACCCAGCAACTATGGCCCGTGGAAGAGACTAGGGGATTTGCCCGGTAAGGACACAGAAGGGGTCCAGGACTTGAGACAGGTTTCCCCATATATCCGGAAAACACACCCTTTGTAGTCTAGTCGTTTTCAGATCCATTTACCCTCTCGCCCCGCTAAGTGGAAACTGACGATTTTATATTAAAGCAAGACCTATTCTAACAGCTATAGACTATTGGGGAATCCGGAGCAGGTGGATCTTATAAATATATTTGGTTTTTCACTGTTTGACCATCCCCCAACTAACTACAGATGACCGATAAGAAGTGTCCATGTGCATGGGAGATAACTAGATTAATGTTGGAAAGTTTGTACCTGCCTGAACGAATCATTTCTGGGAATTTCTCAGTTTGTATATGCCTGCCCCTTCTTCAGATTGGTTTATTTGTTGTCCTTAACTGTTGGTTGTCTTGAAGTGGGGGTTATCAGTGTAAAATGTAAAACGGAGTGCTGGTTTGCAATACACAGTTGTTTCTTGGTTTACTTCAATCTGAGTCCAGTCTTGTGTTTGGGGTATTTTGCTTTAAATTGCGATTCTCTTTTGTGGTCCTGGAGCGAGGGAAGCATTGTTTGGTAGAGAAATCCAGTTGGGATATCTGGGGTCTGTCACAAGGGGGTGTTGGGTTTGGGGGTCAAGTGGGATTAATAACTAACCCCTCCGATTTCTAACATGCTGTTTTCTAACCTAGGGTGTTCCTTTATTTCCTGTTCGACACAACCTAGATCAACAAAATCTCCTTGATAACCTTTGTACTCTCCCTTTACTGATTTAAAGGGACACTTTACTCATCCGGACCACTTTATTGGTTTCAATTGACCAGGATGTGAGAAGCCCCTACCCTTCCCCCAGCTCCACCGATCTGGCAAAAAAACACTGGTTGAAGCCTAGGAGTTTCCTCCACCCAGCATTACCTGCGGACAGGATTTTTTAATTTCACAGCTGCCGGTCACCAGATTGGTCACTAGTTGCGCCAGCATGCAGAGAATGTGCCGTTGTCACCCTCTCCACAGCAATTGGTCTCAGAGAGGCAGCCAAAGGATCAGAACTGCACATGTGCCCAGCTCCAAGCCATCATTTTGCACAGGTGAGAACTTGTGTACGTAACTTGCGCAAGACCAGTAGCAGTGGTCAATTTGTGGTTCCTACGCTGCAAGCGAGTTGCATAGGAGGACAAATTGCGCAGAACAGCTTCAGGGACTTCTGAGTTCAGGAGTCCCTGAGCCGAAAAGGTGGAGCATTGCGCGTCAAGGGACTACAGGTGAGCAATATCACCTAAAATAAAAAAAGCAGCATCTGCCAAATTATTTAAGGATCCCTCTAATGAAAATGCACCACTGTACAGTCCTATGTTATATGCTTACAGGGTTATTCAAAGAGAATTGAAAAGTCACCGTACGTTCAGTGACTTTTCGTTCCCTGCACTTCGGGGTGATTCGGCGATCCAATTTCGCCGACCCTGCGGTGTATTCAGCAAGTACCGCAGGGCCCCCGTAGTGCAGGGAAGTCCTGCCGCAAACTAACCAAACACTCACCGAAACCTGCAGAAAACACCTGGATTAACCCCGCCGAAGTCGCCGGAGAAACCCAACTAGTTGCCGATCTCAGCGCAAAGCAGCCGCCAGAAAAACCCGACACGCAGACGAACGAGGTGGAAAAAAAAAAACAGTACGCTTGAAAGTTTGAAAATTGAAACGCTGTTTGCAAAAAAACTACTGAACAAAAATGTCTGGAATTTACACATAAGATCCAATGAATGATAAAAGGTCTGTTACAGAAAAATGAAAAAGAAAAAAAAAAAGGAACAAAAATGTTGATTAAAATCCCCAAAAATGCCTAAAAGATCCTAAAAAAATCTAACAGGGTTATTCAGAGAGCGTGAAAAGCAGGAGAATGACTGGAAAATGAAAAATTCTAGGTCAAAATAGCCAAACCAGAAAAATTCTCCCTTTCATCTCACTTTCCAAATCGCCTATTTTGATCTAGAATTTTTCATTCTCCAGCCATTCTTCTACTTTTCACGCTCTCTGAATAACCCTGTAAGAATAAAGACACTCTTTACAGCAGAATAAAATAAACGGTTTATTAGATATTGAATTAAAACTGGAATATTTTGATCATTGAAGCCTATGGGATTCTCCTGAATAAATCTGTCGAATGAAAACACCGAACAGCAGGGCATTTCGGCAACTTTTCCCTGCTGTTTTGTGTTCTCTGAATAGACGAACCATTGCTTCTCTATGGGGGATTTCACTGCCCTCAAACAGGCACCGTAAGTGCAGGCAATTCGCCAACACTTGGCGAATTGCCTGCTCTCTGAATAGCCGAATGGCCAGGAAATGTAGCCGCACGCTGAATTTCAGTGTTCGGTTACATTTCGGGGCCAGATCGGCTCTCTTTGAATAACCATGTTAGTTTTTAAAGTGAAGAAGTTACTGTAAGTTGAACTTCAAACGGCAAAAAAAATTTTGTGTCCTTTTAAGGTTGTTACTGTAATTCCGCTAGAATAGCTGTGATTCACTTTAAATAGTATCATTTTCTTTCTACAAAGTTAATTAACTTTCCCATCTAAGCACTGACGTGACAGATAAATCCAGGCCTTTTGTTACCCTAAACATGACAATATTCCAGGACTACTGATCTGGTCTTGGCTATGCTCTACAATGCTAATCTACTGGATTTAAGTCTCAGAAATTACGTTTCAACCTCATCAATTGCCGAGAACACATTGACTATTTTGCAATCATGAGGTTTTGTCCAATTTCCCTACGTGCTAACATACTGTGCATGTTTCTCCGTCCTCTGAAAAACCTCAATCTGCTTGGGTTTGATTTAACAACTGTTTATCATAACCATGATTTAAAAAAATTAGAGATGTGCACAACCTGACTATTTTAAGATGCCCATAAATATTTTTAACGCAAAAGGCATAATGTAAACCTCTCTGGATTAGGGCTATAATAAAATATTCTGCATAACTCACGTTGTTGAAGCAGATAGTGCTAAGATTGCAGAAATTTGTGTTCAGTATCACAAATGGAGCAAAAAACTAAAAAAATCTTAAGAAATCTCAGCCACTGAAATGTGTGGTGCGATGGTCTATATCAGTTTTAGGGCCTCATCAATTAAAGAGGCACAAACTAGGGAACTGAAACTAGTGTTTGTTAGATACAGATGCTGCACTGAAAGCTGCATTTTTGCAGTGAAAGCTGTCTGAACCAGTACTGAATCCTGCGCACCATCAAAATGTTTTTTAACAAGTCAGCAAGAGATAGGCTTGAGGTCAATTAAGAGGTATAATCGTGATCCAAATCTGGGTTCAGTAAGATGCTTTCAGCTGTAACAGTACATTAGGATGATTAATTTAGTGCTAATAATAATAGTTATATTAATAGTGCCATCGTAATACAAGGATCATTTAGGCCGGTGTAAGACGAGCGCACTAGGTGTGCCCATACTGACGTGCCTACCTGCGCCCGTCGCAGCGTTGTGATGCTGTGACGGGGCCGGCCACACGCTGTTGCGCGCGCAACAGCGGCCATGCTGCGTCAGTGCAAAGCGCTAGGACGCGCGTTAACGGGGCTGCAAAGCGCGATTCTCCATAGGAGGATCGAGCCTTGCAGTGCTGAGGGCACTAACTGCGCTCAGCGAGGTGGCCAGATGGGCATCGAGTGGAAGGAACGTCCACTCTCACGAACGTTCCTTCCACTCTTCAAAACGCTCGTCTGACCCCAGCCTTAAGCTTTTTCTGTGGAGTTACCTTCAAAATTTGAAAATGTTTTTTTTTTTTTTTAAGACTCGGAACCTATTCCCTCCCTAACACTAAAATGTTAGCGTCCCCCTATTTTAGCATTGGATTCCGGGACAGGAACTATTTCAGCACCTTGCCCTGGAAAGAAGCGCTGCCCTTGGTGATACTCACAGTAGCGCTTCTGCGCCACCGCAGGTATCACCTCCTGGAGTCCATAGGACTTCATGGATGGGTGCTCTGCAGAGCTGTGAGATCACGCAGTGCTCAGGAGTGAACGCGGAGGGATACTAGTGAAAGAATTGCAACTAGGACTATTTTTCCACAATCTCACTCTGCTTGGGGCCAGGAGAAATAGTGGATTGGGCCACTATTCTCGCCGCGAGAGGAGAGGTGAGCATCTGATTTATTGTGGGGTTTTAGGGGGTGCAAAATGGTTTTGCAAAGGCAGAATCAGTTAGCTCCACCTTTTAGGTGACGCTAAATTTTTATTTAGCCCATCGGTGCAGTAATTAGCATTAGTACTTTGTAATACCTTACTTATCTTAATGCTAATTACTGATTGCACTCCCCATATTAAGTATAGGATGCGTAAAGTACAGTAAGCTAGCACAATCACCGATGTGCAAATGGGTTTTTCAGGGGTTTAACGTCAGGAAGGTAATATGGGTAAGATTCTGTGAAAACATTAGGTTACAGAATGGAGTAAACACTAGCTGCACCCAAATATCAGATAGGGGTCCCATTGTAGAACCCCTTTAATAACTGCACAAATAGATGTTTGTAGGAAGCAGGTTCTAAAAGCAAAAATGAAATTATAGATAGAACCTTTGTAGCGCATCAAAAATAGATTTTTCTTCCTTTTTTCTCTCCCCTCCAAATTTTTTTTTTATTTTTTTTTTCCTTTTTCTCTCCACTATTGAGACACAGCAAGAGATACACAGACCAAGAAAGGAGGACTATATTTGTGCATCGCTTGAACATAAAGAGAAGTAAATTTTAAGGATTTTTTCCCACTGGTATTCATACTGTTGTATTGGATATCATTGAATTTGCACATTTTGCACATTCGGACACTGTTGCACTTTATAGACTCTCTTATACCCATCGCACTGCTGGAATTTTATATATTGTTGCACTTTACTGTGTTCTATGGCACATTGCACTTTTATATGTGTACATTGATTGAATATTTGTCACCTTAAGATTGAAGCACTTTAAGACTGAAGCACTTTATGTTTGATATAACTCTTTGTTGAGGTCTACCTTTAAATCTATTTTTGATGCGCTACAAAGGTTCTATCTATAATTTCATTTTTGGATAATGCAGATTTTGGTTGTTTTTTCTGTATATTGCGCTTACCCCTTTGGGCAGCATCTCACTACTTATTAGTTATAATTTAACTACTTCATAACACTATAGTAATCTGGTTTATAAATAGGCGCCTACGCTGTATGAGATATATATATATATATCTTTCTTCTTTTTAGGTTCTAAAAGCAAACTGCAGATAATTATCTACTACAACGTAATATACAACGCAAGCAAACATGGTAAAGCTGTTAAGCAGATACTTTAACATACTACAATATCTTCATTTCATAGAGTTTAGTGCAGAAAATAAAACACAATCAGTGAGCTTAATTGTTGTGGTCAAAGGCCCATTGCTACTATGTGACAGCAGAGGAAATATTGCAAGACACTGACATGAATGACACAAGCTCCAATAAGCTTTCTTTACTACAGCGACATACTAAAGGGCATCTGACAATGCAAAATGCACCACACTGATCAGCACAAGACCATGTAAAGCTCTGTTCCTTTGAGGTTTAAAGGGACACTCTAAGCACCATGATGTCATCTGAATGGCCATTGCCATCTGACTATCCTCCACTCACCACCGAGAAGGTGCCCTCACATTGAGAACCATTGGATTGGGTGGACACGTATCTGGATCCTAACACCTTCAGGTCTATTCAAAGAAAGGTGAAACTCTGGAAAATGACTGGAGAAGTGAAAATTCTAGGTCAAAATAGCAAAACCAGAAAATTTCTCCCATTTATCTCACTTTCCAAATCGGCTAGTTGGTCTAGATTGTGCTCTTCTCCTGCCAATTCTCCTAGTTTTCACCTTTTTCTGAATAACCCTGCTTGCTTACACATGACAAAAGGCAAAACAACTTAACACCGGGGTTTGAAAGTCGGTATTACTATTATTGTCATCATTTATATAGCGCCAACAGTTTCCGCAGTGCTTTACAATAACCAAAGGAACGAGATAAACGGACAAATGATGGAAACAAGAGGTGTGGAGGGCCTTGCTCATAGGAGTTTACAATCTAGAGGGATTGGGGAAGAGGAAGACTAGGAATTTTACTAGATAGCAGGATCATTAGTGCCAGTGGTTTGGGAATGGTGCGGCCATAGAAGCAGCTTTAATCATGAGTGAGTAGATGAGCAGAGGGATGAGTTGCATCAGTGATGTGCTACGTTAATCTGAAGAGATGGGTTTTGAGGGATTTCTTGAAGGCCTGAAGATTAGGGGAGAGTTTGATAGGGTGAGGCAAGTCATTCCACAGGACCGGTGCTGCCCGTGAGAAATCTTGGAGGCGAGAGTTGGCCGTGCAGTTGTAGACAGATAACAGGAGGAACTCGCCTGCTGACCGGAGTTGCCTGGATGGGACGTGCTTGCGGAGTAATGAAGACATGTAGGGAGGAGTTGAGTTATTAAGCGATTTGATCGTGAGCATCAGTATTGTAAACTGTATCCTGGAACGTACAGGGAGCCAAAGGAGGGACTGGCAGAGTGGGGAGGTACGAGAGGTGCGTCTGGTGAGAAAAATAAGCCTGGCGCCTGCATTCATTACAGATTGCAAAGAGGCAATACAGGAGTTGGGGAGGCCAATGAGGAGCGAGTTGCAGTAGTCAAGTCGTGAAATGACAAGAGCATGAAGCGGCACCTTCGCGATATCTTGTGTCAGAAAGGGGCGGACGCAGGCAAGGTTCTTGAGTTGAAAGTAACAGGATTTGGCCACTGTCTGGATGAGGAGAGAGAATGTTAGGTGAGAATCAAAATTGACACCAAGGCAGCGAGCTTGAGGTGTTGGGCTAATGAGCGTTCCATTTACTCATAGAGTGATAGGTGGTATTGTTTTTTTTCTTGAGGGAGGAATAAAGAGAATTTCAGTTTTGGCAAGATCGAGTTTAAGGAAGCGGGAAGACATCCAATTCGAGACGGCAGAGAGACAGTCAGTGACTGTCTCAGTGACAGGATCAGAAACAACATGGGTTTACCTCCGGGAGATCATGCCAAACTAATCTTATTGATTTTTTTGATTGGGTAACAAAAATAATAGACACAGGTGGTGCAGTAGACATTGCTTATTTAGATTTCAGTAAGGCTTTTGATACTGTTCCGCATAGAAGGCTTATCAATAAATTGCAATCTTTGAGCTTGGATTCCAATATTGTTGAATGGATTAGGCAGTGGCTGAGTGACAGGCAACAGAGGGTTGTGGTAAATGGAGTTTATTCGGCGCAAGGTCTTGTTACCAGTGGGGTACCTCAGGGGTCAGTACTTGGACCCATTCTCTTTAATATTTTTATTAGTGATATTGCTGAAGGTATTAATGGTAAAGTATGTCTTTTTGCTGATGACACAAAGATTTGCAACAGGGTTGACGTTCCTGGAGGGATCAGCCAAATGACAAATGATTTAGGTAAACTAAAAAAATGGTGGGAGCTGTGGCAATTGAGTTTTAATGTGGATAAGTGCAAGATAATGCACCTGGGACGTAAAAACCCAAGGGCTGAATATAGAATATTTGATACAGTCCTAACCTCAACATCTGAGGGTTGGGATTTAGGGGTTATTATTTCAGAGGATCTAAGGGTAAGTAGTCAATGTAATAGAGCAGCAGGAAATGCTGGCAGAATGCTTGGTTGTGTAGGGAGAGGTATTAGCAGTAGGAAAAGGGAAGTGCTCATGCCACTGTACAGAGCACTGGTGAGACCTCACTTGGAGTACTGTGTGCAGTACTGGAGACCGTATCTCCAGAAGAATATAGACATCTTAGAGAGAGTTCAGAGAAGGGCTACTAAAATGGTGTACGGCTTGAAGGAGAAAAGTTACCAGGAAAGGCTTAATGATCTTAACATGTACAGCTTGGAAAAAAGACAAGACAGAGGAGATATGATAGAAACATTTAAATACGTAAAGGGAATCCACAAGGTAGAGGAAGAGAGTATATTTAAAAGGAAACAAAGTAGCAAAACAAGAGGACATAGTTTTAGATTAGAGGGGCAAAGGTTTAAAAGTAACATCAGGAAGCATTATTTTACTGAGAGGGTGGTGATACATGGAACAGCCTTCCAGTTGAAGTGGTAGAGGCCAAAACAGTAATTGAATTTAAGCAGGCATGGGATAGGCACAAGCAGTGGGGTATTTTGGCCTAGGGCAACAAGGCCTAGGCCTAGGGCGGCACTTTCCAAGGGGCGGCGGCCCACACTGGTGGCCCCACCCCTAATTTTTTATTATTTTTTTTTATTTTTGCAAAGTATTTTGCCAGGAAGGATACATTGAGATTTCACTAATTTTCAAGTATGTCCTGGGTAGACAAGGCCTAGGCTTTCACTTTCCAGGGGGGCAGCAAAAAACCTCACCACTAAATGGGTAACTCACAGAGCACCGAAATGACACCAACATTTTGGTGTTCTGTAGTTCCCTGCACTTAGGGGAATAAAATTTCCCCACCCTGCAGTGAATTCACCATTCACCGCAGGGTCCCCGAAGTGCATGGAGTCGGCCGCTGAATGTTGCCACCGCAAACCCAAGGCCTGCTGTTTTTCAAAATAACTACTGAATGAAAATGTCTGGAATTTACATATAAGATCCTATGATTGATAATAAAAAGTTCTGTTACAGAAAAAAGAAAAACCGCTATTAAAAAAAAGGGGGGAAATTTTGCCGAAAAATTACTAAAAGGTACTAAAAAAAAAATCAATAAAGACTTTTTACTGCAGAATAAAATAATAAATGGTTTATTAGATATTGCATAAAAACAGGAATATTTTTAACATTGAAGCCTATGGGTTCGCCTGAATAAACCTGCTGATTGAAACCATCGAACATCAGGGCATTTCACTGCCATTTCTCTGCTGTTTGGTGTTCTCTGAATAGATTAACCATTACTTCTCTATGGGGATTTGCAATGCCTTCAAACAGGACTGTACTTGCTGGCAGTTCGCCAAACTTGTGTGTGAGCATATCACAGAGCAGTGGTGTACTTAGGGGAGTGGCGGAGGGCGGGCCGCCCCAGGTACCAGTGATTATTTGGGTGTCATTAGGGGGTACTAGGAGGTGCCACTGTCACTGTGTGTCAGCTTTGAGCAGTGTTCTCATACAATGAGCAGCATAGCAGGGTGTTTGCATACGGAATAAAATCAAATAGAATAAAAATCCCCCTCTCCTCCCTCCATAGTTCCTCCCCTGCCCTGCAGCAGCTCTAGGAGAAGGGAGGGGGATGTGATTTGTGTGCAGAGAGAGAAGATGACAGTAAAAGGCAGGTAAAGGGGGGGTATCAGCAGAATATGAAGCCCTGTCTGCTTACTGCTGTTTAAAGTGGACCTTTCCTTAACCAGCACTGCAGTGATAGAAATTTGTCAGTGAGCTGCCTGGCTCCTGGTGAGGCTGCGTGCGTGCAGGTCAAGCTGTCCGGCCAGTCAGGTGGTACTGAGTCTCAGTACCACCTGACTGGCTGAACCACGTGACGTGCACGCACGCACGCAGCTGCGTGCGCTTTTGTTAACACGGACTCTCACTCTATTCTGGACTGAACATCCACCGGGAAGGGAATCAAAGCCACGGTGCACCCTCTGGCAGTGGCACCCCACTGCTGACAAGATGGCTCCAGCTCCACGCACAGGCACAGCCGCGATCCTAACGTGGCCTGGAGCGACCTCCTGCTGAGTCCGTACACAGTCCCTGCTGACTCTGCACACAGCCCTACTGCGGACGGAGGCCGGTAAATATAGAATAAATAATTGCTGTATGCTCATATTCACTCGGTTTGCTGGAAGTCTTATTGCAGTGGATTCTGATGCACTCATACACATCGCACATTGCATTGCTGGGAGTTTTATTGCTGTGGATTCTGATACGCTGACACACACCACACATTGCATTGCTGGGAGTTTAATTGCTGTGAATTCTGATATGCTGACACACACACTGCACATTGCATTGCTGGGAGTTTTATTGCTGTGGATTCTGATACACTCATACACACTGCACATTGCATTGCTGGGAGTTTTATTGCTGTGGATTCTGTGATACACACTGCATATTACTGTGAGTTTTATTGCCCTGGAGCTCTGGGATACGCTCATACACACTGCACATTACTGTGAGTTTTATTGCTGTGCAGTTCTGATATGCTCATACACAGTGTCCATTTCTGTGGGTTTTATTGCTGTGCAGCTCTGTGATACACTCATATGCAGTGCACGTTTCTGTTGATTTTATTGTTCAACCAATTAGAGCGGCTGAGATCCAGTATACTTGACATGCGTGGCTGTTCTTTGTAAAAATGCTTGAATTTAAACATTTCATAATTTTATTTATCTCAATAGATACATTTGAAATGGTATACAAAATATACAAGTAGGCACTTGGTATCCACTTTTACTATAAAGCGAGGAAAAGGTGGAGCTCTAAGAGGAAAAGGTGGCGCTTAAAGAGGAAGGGTGGGGATTAACCAGGAAGAGGTGTGCCCTTGACAGGAAGGGGTGCCTCAAATTTAAATTAGGGGGTGCACGAGTTTAGTCAGGCCTAGGGCAGCACAAAACCTAAATACACCACTGGGCATAAGGCTATCCTAAACAAAAGATAAATCCAGGTAAAGTATCCATGTAATTGGGCAGACTAGATGGGCCGAAAGGTTCTTATCTGCCGACATTTTCTATGTTTCTATGACTCGATATAGGAGAGCAGGAGACAGATCAGGGGAGGAGAGGTATATTTTAGTGTCATCAGCGTACAGTGGCAAGAAAAAGTATGTGAACCCTTTGGGATTACGTGGAGTTTTGCATGAATTGGTCATAAAATGTGCTCTGATCTTCATCTAAGTCGCAACAATTTGAAAAACATAGTCTGCTTAAAATAATACAACACAAACATTATATGTTTTCATGTGTTTATTGAACATAACATGTAAACATTCACAGTGCAGGGTGGAAAAAGTATGTGAACCCCTAGCCTAATGACTTCTCCAAGTGCTAATTGGAGCCAGGAGTGAGCCAACCTTGAGTCCAATCAGTGTGATATTATTGGATGTGTTGCTGAAAGCTATCCTGCCCTTTAAAAACACACACCAGTTTTGCGTTTACTGGTTTCAAGAAGCACTGCCTGATGTGAACCATGCCTCGCAGAAAAGAGCTCTCAAAAGACCTACGATCAAGAATTGTTGACTTGCATGAAGCTGGAAAGGGTTACAAAAGTATCTCCAAAAGCCTTGATGTTCATGTGTCCACAGTAAGACAGACTGTCTACAAATGGAGAAAGTTCAGCACTGTTGCTACTCTCCCTAGGCGTGGTCATTCTGTAAAGATGACTGCAAGAGCACAGCGCAGAATGCTTAATGAGGTAAAGAAGAATCCTAGAGTGTCAGCTAAAGACTTACAGAAATCTCTGGCACATGCTAACATTTTTGTTGACACATCTACAATAAGGAAAACATTAAACAAGAATGGAGTACATGGGAGGACACCACGGAGGAAGCCATTGCTGTCCAAAAAGAATATTACAGCATGTTTGAAGTTTGCAAAAGAGCACCTGGATGTTCCACAGCACTACTGGCAAAATATTCTGTGGACAGATGAAACCAAAATTGAGTTGTTTGGAAAAAACACACAATACTATGCGTGGAGAAAAAAAGGCACAGCACACCAACATCAAAACCTCATCCCCGCTGTAAAACATGGCGGAGGGAGCATCATGGTTTGGGGCTGCTTTGCTGCCTCAGGGCCTGGACGGATTGTTGTCATTGATGGAAAAATGAATTCCAGAGTTTATCAAGACTTTTGCAGGAAAACGTAAGACCATCTGTACGCCAACTGAAGCTCCGCAGAGGATGGGTGATGCAACAGGACAATGACCCAAAGCATACAAGTAATTCAACAAAAGAATGGCTTCAACAAAACAAAATACGCCTTCTGGAGTGGCCCAGAGTCCGAGTCCTGACCTCAACCCGATTGAAATGCTGTGGCATGACCTTAAGAGAGAGATTCACACCAGACATCCCAAGAATATTGCTACACTGAAACAGTTTTGTGAAGAGGAGTGGTCCAAAATTACTCCAGATCGTTGTGCAGGTCTGATCTGCAACTACAGGAAACGTTTGGTTGAGGTTATTGCTGCCAAAGGAGGGTCAACCAGTTATTAAGTCCAAAGGTTCACATACTTTTTCCACCCTGCACTGTGAATGTTTACATGTTCTGTTCAATAAAAACATGAAAACATATAATGTTTGTGTTGTATTATTTTAAGCAGACTGTGTTTTTCAAATTGTTGCGACTTAGATGAAGATCAGAGCACATTTTATGACCAATTTATGCAAAACTCCACGTAATCCCAAAGGGTTCACATGCTTTTTCTTGCCACTGTATAGGTGGTACTGGAATCCAAAGGAGCTGATCAGTTTGCCTATAGAGGCTGCGTAGATTGAAAAAAGTAGAGGGCCCAGTACTGAACCTTGGGGCACCCCAACAGAGACAGGCTGCTGGGCAGAGGTACTTCCAGAAAATGAGACATAAACGATCTTTGGGACAGGTGGGAAGCGAACCATGAAAAAACAGTACTTTGAAGTCATATATCACTAAGAGTTTGCAGCAAGATTGAGTGGTAAACTGTAGCAAAGGCGGCAGAGAGGTCAAGAAGGATCAGCAGAGAGTAGCACCCAGTAGATTTAGCTTTCGCAAGGTCATTGGTCAGTTTTGCAACAGCCGTTTCCGTCGAATGCAGTGAGCAAAAGCCAGATTGCAGAGGGTCAAGGAGAGAGTGGGTGTTGAGGTAGTCAATCAGATGGGCATATGCAAGCTTTTTCAAGGAGTTTGGAGGCAAAAGGGAGCAGGGACATGGGGCGGTAGTTGGAGGGAGCAGTTGGACCCAGAGGTGGCTTTTTTAGGATTGGGACTACCGTGGCATGTTTGAGGGGAGCAGGAAAGACCCCAGAGGTTAAGGACAGATTAAAGGTTTGTGTCAAGGACGGTACAAGAGAAACGGAGAATGTTTTGGCAAGATGTGAGGGAACTGGCTCGAGGGGGCAGGTAGTGGGATGAGAGGATTGTAGTAGTTTAAGAACGTCTTGTTCAGTTGCTGAAGGGAACGAGTTAAACATGTGAGGATAGATATGGTTAGCATCTTCCTGCATGGGTGATAATAGCATTGTTGAGATTTCGGTTCGTATCTGTTCCATTTTTGCTGTGAAAAAGCACGCTAGGTCTTCGGCATTGAGGTCCGTGTGAGGAACAGTCACAGCAGGACGGAGAAGGGAGTTGAAGGTGGAAAACAGGCGTTTTGGGTTCCGGGAGTGGGTGTGTATGAGGGCTGTATAATATGACTGCTTGGGTAGGAAGAGGGCAGAGCTGTAGGACCGGAGCATAAATTTATAGTGAAGAAAATCGGAGTGGGTCTTTCTCCAATCGTGTTCAGCAGTTCTAGAACATCTTTGCAAAATACTGGCATGAGCCAAGAACACCAAGTTATGCTGGAATAGCTAGCTGCGCGCTCTCTATGAGCCATTATTAATGGCTCCTGTACAAAGTATAGATGCCGCTAATGTAAGAAGCACTAATGCTCAGAATATTAACGCAAGTCAATAGTTTAACAGTTTGATTTGAATAGGGCACATAGTTTTTTATTTTGTGAAATAATACAAAATCCGTTCTTAAATAACACCAACACATTAACATTAAGGAGGCTTTCCTTTACATCATAATAGAGATGTGTGTTTTGTTTCGTTCCGAATCAAAATTCGGACAAAAGTTTCCCGATTCCTATTTCGGAAGTGCTTCCAAAATACGAATCGGTTTCGTCTGAAACAACAGTCCGAAAATGGAAAAAAAACTAATTGATTTGGAGTGGAACGAGAACAAAATGGCATAAAACAAATTGATTTCATTTTTATTGATCAAGTCGTTATACCGTTTCACAAAGAGTCGACACCACATCCCTGTGCATTGGCCATGGTGATGAATCTGTTGTATTCAGCGCCCGCAGGCCATAGACAGCACCCTGGTGCAATTCCCCATAGAGAAGGAATGGTTAATCTATTCAGAGAACGCAGAACAACACCGAAATGCCCTGATTTTTGGTGGTTCGTTCGACAGCTTTAAGCAGGCGAACCCATAGGTTTCACTGTAAAAAATATTACCCGTTTTTATTAAATATTTATTCAACCATTTATTCTTTTTACTTGCATGAAAAGTCCCTTTATTTTTTTAGGATTTGTAGGCATTTTTTGGGAAATATTTGGACTCCAAATTTACTCTAAAACAACTAGGCTTTTTTTTCTTTGCAGAAAGCAGGGTTTTTTCTTTCCTTCAGTCTGTCTGCATTCGGCGGGGGCTGTCTATGGTGCTGAAACATATTCAGCACGAAGAACAGCAGCCCCTTGGGGTTCCTATTCAGTACCAAGGAACAGCAGCTCCACAGGGCTCCAGAGGCAAACAGAGTTGCTGTCCTTGGTACTGAACAGGATTCAGCACCAAAGACAAGGGGATTACACATCCTTTTTTTTAACCCTAATCTAAGTAATTAATTCATCCGTTTCACATTCCGAAATCTATATATACTGTATATAAACGCGAATGTCCTGACTGACTCACTGACTGACTGACTCACTCACTCATCAACGCCCAGCCTAGGAATGTGAAATTTTGAAGGTACACGGTTTTTAGGTTGTAGGCACCCACTAAGGAAGGATTTTTGGAAACTACGCCCCTAAGGCGTAAAAAAGGGGGTTGAATATTTTAAACAGTATACCTATATCTCAAAAACAGAAGATGTTACAGGCCTGAAAAATGGTATTTAGATTAGTCTTGAAAAATAAAAAAACACGTATTTTACAATTTTCTGAAAATCCAGTGGGGGGGGGCAAAAAGGGGGGTTGAAAACTTACCAGTATACTTATATTTCAAAAACCAAAGATGTTACAGGTGTGAAATTTGGTATTTACAATCCTCGTGCAAAAAAACAAACATGTGCTTTACCATTTTCTGAAAATCCAGTTAAGGGGGGGTCAGGGGAAAAGGGTGTGAATACTTTTATCAGTATACATATATTTCAAAAACCAAAGATGTTCATTTGTGAAATTTGCCACTTGCAATGTTCTTGAAAAATAAAAACACTGGTGTTTTACCATTTTCCAAAAATCCCAAGTGTGGGGTGAAAAAGGGGGCAGGTGAATATTTTTACCCAGGATACCTACAGTATATCTCAAAAACAGAAGATGTTACAGACGTGAAAATTGGTATTTAGATTCCCCTTGAAAAATTAAAAAAAACACGTATTTTACCATTTTCAAAAAATCCAGTGGGGGAGGGGAAAAAAGGGGGGTTGAATGCTTTTATCAGTATACCTATATTTCAAAAACCAAAGATGTTACAGGTGTGAAATTTGGGAATTTACAATCTTCTTGAAAAATAAAAAAACCAGGGGCCAAATTACATTCCTAGTGGTAAAACAGGGGTGATAGGGAGGAAAAACTGCGCCTGCAGTTTTCCCCCTAGTGTGCCCATTTTACCACTAGATTCCAATGCAGGCGCTAACAAAGCTGCCTGCATTGTTAACGCGCGCAAAGCCCCAGGATGCGCGTGGCTGCGCTAAGCGCAGCCACGTGCATCCTCTCAATGGAGTCCATAGAACTCCATTGAGCCAGACGTCGGTGGTCACATGACCTGCCGGATCTCGCGGGGGAGACTGGGAGGACTTTTTCCACCAGTCTTTCCCTGTCCCGCCGGACTGAGGAGGCTAACAGCCGCGGTCCTCGCCGTGGGACAGGAGGTGAGTATACGATTCTTTTTATTATTTCTATGGCTGGTGTTAACGGATTCTGAAGAAGAGGAATCCGTTAACACCAAGTCCTGGCTCTGGTTAACTTTTTCGAAGCCGCGGGCAAAAGCTAGTAACTAGGAAAAACAAAATAACTAATAGAAACAAAATATGAAATATAACTAATAAAAACTAAATACGAATTGATTCGAGATACGAAATAAAAACTAACCAATGAATTGATCCGAAATATGAATTACAGTAACATAACGAACGCACCCAAACAAATTGAAAAACCGAACAAATCAGTCAAAAATGAAACAATTTGTTACGTTGTGCACATGTCTGCATTATAATTACTGTCAGTCTCTTAATATACCACATCGAACTGGAAAATTTCTAAAGCATTTTGCAAGAAATCTGTCCCAACACTCTCCTAAACCCCTTTTTGTACAGCCCTCTGGGATTGTTGTTTTGAAAAATATATTTGAAATATTATAGAACACCCAGGAAAATACTTTCAAAGCGTGTGTGATAACATCGTCTTACATTATTACTGTTAACGTGTAACTGGACACAGAAACTATACTCCCTGGTACAAGCTGAGGATAAAGCCTTAGGCCTCATTCACACTGATACGCACATACGTGCGTATTGTACTATATGCAACATATGCAAATAAATGGCTCCATTCACATAGCCGCGTATGGAGCCGTATATTTGCATAGCGTAAACACGCACAAAAACAGAATGGAACCGAGATGCGTCCCGGCAGCGTGTTTTTGCATGTTTTTTTTTTAAAGGATTTTACCAGGAAGGTTACATTGAGATTTCTCTTGTTTTCAAGTATGTCTTGGGTGGCGAGTACATACCGTTGGGTGTGTTGCCCAAGGACACTTACTGGAGAGGTGCTTTGTTTCCCTTCTTGCGAGAAGGGATCCAGGAAGTATGACGTTGCGATCGGCCGGAGGTGACAGTGGGGGACAGCGAAGGAGCGAAGGGCCAGGTAATGAATGCAGCCCGAGTGTGGCTCGGGGTTACCACTTTCAGCACTGAATGCTAACCTCGAGCAACACTCGATTACCACCAGGGGGCCGCCAGGGAGGTTAAACAAAAACACTTTTATTTTATTGAATATTGCGTATATACGCAATATTCAATAAAATAACTTGTTGTGTGTGAATGAGGCCTTATAGGAACTTCTGCATGCAACACTATTACTAGTTCTACAGAACCACATCCTAATTACTTGATATGTTCCAATATTTAATGTGAACCTGTCATGGAGAAGTTCACTTTAGCTTATGCAACAGGGCTATCTGAAGGTTAGCAAACACATACTGTAGAAGATTCAATTAAAAACACTCTACGCCTGTCAATCAAATTCATATGCAAAAATGCTGTGCCGTCATTTTTTGACAGGTGGGAACAGGAGAATGGCATTAAGGAGGTAAAAAGAATAGACCTAAGCGATTTAACATGTACTGTGGACACTGGCGTGCGCAGCCTGTGGCATTAGGGTGTGCACACATGGAACATTCGTTCATTGAAAACTTATGTTTAGAAGATTTTGCACAAAATGCACATTTTATCATTAGAAATAACAAGCCTGTAATCAGAGAAACAGTCAGAATTTATGCTATTCATCATAAACCAGATAAAAGACATGTAAAATTCAATATAGGAGGTGAAAGAAGCATGAGGGTGTGCCTGGACACACCCAGCACACCCTGTGCGCACGTCTATGACTGTGGATGAAAGTCCACTATACTTTAGAGATGTAAAGGGAGCAGAAGAGTTTATTGGGCTGGATGTAAGAGGGATGGATACACACCATTTTAGTGAAGAAAAAAAAAAAGGAATAAGATTGTGGACATAACTCTGATAGGACATAAGCAGGTAAATTTGAATAATAATATTGCTTTTTGGAAAATATGTAATACAGTAGATCATGCATTAGTCTTTGAGGCGATTCCAGTCTATTTATTTTTTGAGAAATTGTAAACGCCTAAGTGCTGTACTGTACACTATCAAGTCTATCAAGATAAATGTGCATGTGCAATACATAAAATATTAGTATCATTTATGTTTATACAAGGTTGTTGCCCACAATTCTTGGATAGCAGCCATGCAAAAAGAATGTTTTTCATTTGATATATGTAGAACTCTGGACTTAATAATTTTGCTTGTTCTGCACATCCCAGATAATAAATACATAAACATCAATCTTATACCACAAGCACAGTGTGGGACTTAACAAGGTTTTAATGCCCTTTTTATAGAATTTTACTAATTTGTGCTTCTGATTCAATGCCATGGCTCAGAAAAGGGTTAATATAGTCAGTGGTTGCGAGATGACACACTTAGGACTTGAATTTATAGAAGTCAGGAGATGTAAAGCATGTAGTATAAATAGACGTTGACAGTCATCAATATGTCTATATCTCAACATTACCTCAATAGTGCCCACTGGAATGTTTATTTGCTAGCTAGTTTTAACAACAAAAGGAGTCAGTCGAGGAATAAAGTCCTGGCATGTCCCATGGATTGGCACACTGGGCAGCTATATAAACGTCAGAGTTTATATACCTGATAAGAGTGAGATAATGTCTGGGCCCTCTATGGGGGCTACAAGGTTTCCAGGAATAGCACCAGCATTACCCTGGCTGATGAAAGAAGTTCTAATTTTCCTGGCACACAATCAATAAAATGTTTATAAAGCAATATCATTATCCATAATTAGAGAGGCGTTCTACCAAAAAGGACAAAATAAAAAAGAAACCTTTATTTTATTTTTTTTGCTTTTTGACTTGAGTGTTAAAGCTCACCTCTTGTCCTGCGTTTTGGTCCCAAGTAAAAATGATAACAGCAATCCAGGAAAGTGGATTTTCACTGAGAATTTTTACTTCAATGAGACAAAACTAAGTCAATATACTTTGAGATTTTTTTTTTCTTAACTTGCCTGAGGGGGAGCCTGACTGTGTTAAGAGAGCCTGGAAGGATTTTAATTGTTTACCGGTACAGTAAAATTTTGCTCCTCGCATTATATTCGAGTCTTCCCTCATTTACATAATAAATCTCTATCCATCGCATTATATTCGGGTCGCGCTATACTCGAGTATCTACGGTACATATTTTAACGTTGTACCCAAAATACTGTGCGCCTGGTGTTACTTTTGTCTTTACAGCAAAGGCTTATGTTTTCCTGTGTCCTTCTATATAACAAGAAACAGAAAGAGGATTGTGCACACACAATGTAATGTAATGTTCGTCCATCGTATTCGAAGAGGACCTTGACATCTAAGGCTAGGGTCAGAGTGGGGCAGTCGGAACGCGCGTGCAGACGCACTAAATCACGGCGGCAGTAGCAGCACATAACGGCCAATGACGGCCAATATACGCAGTACGTGCGTACAAAAGTGCGCCGACACCACGCAACCGGCAAATGAACGCATTTTTATCAGAACGTGAAACCGCTGGTACTGACGTACAGAGTGCGCTGCGGCCGCATGGCAGCGTGTGTGCGTGATTAGGAGACGTCAGACGCTGCTAGTGTGCGGCCTACATAACGTTCAAACAGCCGGATTTCCCTAGACTTCTTTTTACCCCACCGTCATGAAATACGTCCAGAATTGCGCATCGTCTGACCACTTAAGCGTATTCCGTGAAAAAATGCGTGCGCAAGCATCGACGTACATTTTTACGGTGGCTGCAGAAAATGCGCTCATCTGTCCCTAGCCTTAAAGGTTGTGGGTTGTCCACGATGTGTCCGCAAATGGCTGGTAAGGCCTATACATGCACGAAACGATCTGCCGCATGTAGAGCAGACATGTGTAGGTACCCCTGAGGCAACATTTGCGGCTCTGGCTTTCCGTAGTGCGCGCTTCTCTTGTGCTGTAGTTGTTCTTCTGTCCTCAAATATCTGGCAGCCTTGGAAGATCAGTGTGCGCCATGTCGATTGAGCTTGTGCCAGGGTTTCCCAGGAGGTGATATCGATGTTCATAACAGGAGTTATTCGGAAACAGCCGATCTGGCCCTGAAATGGCACGAACAGTGAGTTTCCCCATACGGTGCCATTACGGGGCTCTTCGTCTATTCAGAGAGCAGGCAGTTCGCCAAAGTTTGGCGAACTGTCAGCACGTACAGTGCCTGTTCGAAGGCAGTGAAATTCCCCATAGAGAAGCATTGGTTAATCTATTTAGCGAGCACAGAACAGCAGTGAAAAGTTGACAAAATGCCCTGCTGTTCGGTGTTTTCATTCGGCAGGTTTATTCAGGTAAATCCCATAGGCTTCAATGTTAAAAATATTACCATTTTTATACAATATGTAATAAACCATTTATTTTAATCTGCAGTAAAAAATCTATTTATAGATTTGTTTAGTCATTTTTCGGCAAAAAATATGTTCCTGTTTTTTTTAATAGCGGATTTTCTTTTTTCTGTAATAGACCGTTTTATTATCATTCATAGGACCTTATATGTTAATTCCAGACATTTTCGTTCAGTATTTTTTTTTGCAAACAGCATTTAAATTTTGACACTTTCAATGTATTTTTTATTTCTTTTTCCTTTACCCGTCTGGCGGCTTGTTGGTTTTTTTTTGTGGCTGGTTGGCACTGTGCTCAGCAGCTCGTCGGGCAGCTGTCTGGTGGGCTGGCGGTGGCAAGCGACGGCATTTGGTGGCCGATTCCCTGCGCTTCGGGGATCGTACGGTGAATGCTGAATTCACTGCAGGGTTGAGGAGATTTGATTCCCCGAAGTGCGAGAGAGCACTGAAAAGTCGTCTCTGAAAAACCCCCAGTCTATTTATGCAAGAATAATGGCTCCCTAATCATGGCAGCATAGATGAAACAATAAGTTGCATGGAGATGGAAGTTCTGATGCACCAGGAAGAAGACCTTAACCTCCGTGGCGGTTCAAATTCTCCTCCGGCGATCGCGGTGTTCTGCTTCTAGGTTCCCTTCTCGCGAGAAGTGAACAAGGAAGTAGGATGTCACGATTGCCGGAGGAGACTGCGGGGGACAGCAGGGGACAGCGAGGGAGCACAGGGACTGGTAATATATACAGCGGCAGCCCGAGTGTGGCTCGGGGTTACCGCTTTCAGCAATGCAATTAACCCCGAGCCACACTCGATACCGCTAGGGGGCTAGATAAATTGTTCAGATTCTGACATAAAATATGTCAGAATCGGAACACCAGGGAGGTTAAAGGGAAGAAAAGTGTTGTGCACATTGTTTCTGGCTAGTTTATTTATTTTCTGTTTATTACATATATTTTTTTGCCTCTAAAATATTGTACCAGAAAGGCCAGGAGTCACTGTCTATGCTTTGGTGTTCTTAGCATCACCAAAAAATAGCCACATATAAAACCAAACTGTTATTTAACTAATACATAAAACCAATACACAAAATAAAAAGTTTAAATAATAATTGAAGATAGACCATAAAACCTTAAATGGAGTAAGAATTCACGTCCTACTGGATGCAAGTACTCAATACTGGTCTTTGTTATGATTTGCACTTGCTGCAACGGAATAGGCAAAATAGCCACAATAGTACCAAAAATAAATAATATCTCTGAGCTTCAAGTGCAGTAACAAATAACAAATGCCCCTCCAGAAATTATAAATAATGGTTTCATGGGCTGGTGCTAGACTATTTTGTACCCTAGGCAAGACCAGCTACTTGTGCCCCACCCAAAAAAAAAATTGTTAACTGTTGAAATACCACACTCTGACAACACAGCACTACACTAGATATCTCATCATATACGGGTGCATCTCAATAAATTAGAATGTCATGGAAAAGTTAATTTATTTCATTACTTCAATTAAATAAATTCAATGCGCACAGACTGAAGAAGTTTAAGTCTTTGGTTCTTTTACAGTCAGGTCCAGAAATATTGGGACATCGACACAATTCTAACATCTTTGGCTCTATACACCACCACAATGGAGTTGGAATGAAACAAACACAATGTGCTTTAACTGCAGACTGTCAGCTTTAATTTGAGGGTATGTACATCCAACTCAGGTGAACGGTGTAGGACTTACAGCAGTTTGCAGATGTGCCTCCCACTTGTTAAGGGACCAAAGGTATGGGACAATTGGCTTCCCAGCTGTTCCATGGCCAGGTGTGTGATATTCCCTCATTACCCCAATTACAATGTGCAGATAAAAGGCCCAGAGTTCATCTCAAGTGTGCTATTTGCATTTGGAATCTGTTGCTGTCAACTTTCAAGAGTTGGATGTACATACCCTCAAATTAAAGCTAACAGTCTGCAGTTAAAGCACATTATGTTTGTTTCATTCCAACTCCATTGTGGTGGTGTATAGAGCCAAAGATGTTAGAATTGTGTCGATGGGGGGGGGCGTGGCTGGCTCCGCATGGAAGCAGACGTGTCCTGGTGGAGCTCCATATGTCTTTCCTGATAACAGCAATTTTTCACCGGAGTTTCAACTTGGAAAACCCACTACCGGGGTTCCTGCGGGGCTGGCCACTGCGTGGATTGCTCTGGGGCCCATTTATGTCCCCCCCCCGGAGCTCAGCTGAGTTATTCCCTGTGTTCCCACGGCGGCCCTGAGTAGCTGTCGCCATTTTGCGGCCTACCCTTCTGCTCCCATCTGAATAGCCTGTCGCATCTCCAGCTTCCCTCGGTGTGCCGGGTGACCATTTGTATAGGGCTGCGAGGATGGAGGGCCCCCATCTTCCTGCTGTGTTGGAGACCCCCTTGATGAAGAGGGTAGAGGAATGTGCGATATGGCGCGGACGGGAGTGCCCCTCTACCCCGGTGAGCAGAATGGAGGCAGTGTTTACTGCCATAGAGAACTGCCTGAGGCAGTTACCGGAGGAGGAGGGAGACCCGCTCACACGCGGATCGTGGTGCCGGCTGATGGCCGCGATGGGAACTGGACGGGAGGCTGTGGATTCGGAGGTTGAGGAGGAAAGGGCTGCGGTACCTGTTGGGCGAGTGACTGGCGCGGATCCTGCTGCGGACTATGAGACGAGAAGAGCTGACCCGGGACAACCGACTCCTGAGCCGGGCATGTGCTGCCAAACATCAGGAGAGACCCCTGAAACGCGAGAAAAACTCATGCTGCTGTCCCCCGTGGCGGCACCGCCTGCGGCCTTCTCCCATGATGCTGGAGGAAGGTGTCTCACTGCAGCTGGAGACCTGATTGCTTGGAGCCTGAAGATGGTGGACTTCTCCCACGTGAGTGCGGGGATGCCTCCGCTTGCCACTAATGTGCTGACCCCCACCCCGGCTCTGCTTGCGGCCCTGATCCGTGATCCTGGTGATGGGTGTGACCAGCCAGGCCTGTTTTATTCTGCCATGCCTCAGTCTGCTGCCTGGCCGGGCCTGTTCGGCTTCTCCCTGTCTGCGCTGCCAGTGTTGCCTTTCAGAGACACTGGCTGAGAGTATACCTGCGGACTCCCCTGTATGATATCTACACTGGCTGACAGGGCCGCCATCAGGGCATTACGCCCAATACTGCCGTAAGGGGCCCGGGCCCGGTGGGGACCCGGGCCGCCGGGGCCCGGGGGGAGGATCCCGGGCCCCCGACGGCAGTGGCGTCACCCTTTAACAGCTCCGGTATCGGACTCGATGAGTCCGAATCCGGAGCTGTGTCCCTGCTGCTGCTGCAGGAGCCGGAGGAGACTGAGACACTGCTGTGTCTCCTCCGGCTCCTGGCAGCTTCACTTCCTGGCTGGGCGGGGCCAAGCAGCGTGTGAGGGGCCTCCCAAGCACGTTGCTTTGGCTCCGCCCCTCCACTCAGTGAAGCTGCGCGCCGGAGCTGGAGGGACCAGGAAGAAGACCAGAAGAGAAGATTAAAGAAAAGGTGAAGAAAAGAAGAGCTGAAGACAGAAGAAAAGAAGATAGAAGACAGCGAGTGGTGAGCCAGGGCCCAGACCCTAAGACCCAGGGCCCAGACCCCAAGGCCCAGGACCCAGACCCAAGGCCAGACCCCCTAGGCCCAAACCCAGGGCCCAGACCCCTAGGCCCAGACCCCTAGCCCAGACCCCAGGGCCCAGACCAGGGCCAGACCCCAAGGCCCAGACCCAGGGTCCAGACCCCTAGGCCCAGGGCCAAGGCCCAGACCCAGGGCCCAGACCCAGGGCAAATGCCCAGGGCCCAGACCCCAAGACCCAAACCCAGACCCCAGGGCCCAGACCCTTAGGCCCAGACCCAGGGCCCAGACCCCAAGGCCCAGACCCCTAGGCCCAAACCCAGGGCCCAGACCTCCTAGACCCAAACCCAGGGCCCAGACCCCTAAGCCCAGACCCAGGGCCCAGACCCCTAAGCCCAAACCCAGGGCCCAGACCCCAAGGCCCCGGACCCAGACCCAAGGCCCAGACCCAGGGCCCAGACACTAGGGCCCAGACCCCAGGGCCCAGACCCCAAGGCCCAGACCCTGGGCCCAGACCCCCTAGGCCCAAACCCAGGGCCCAGACCCTAAGGCCCAGACCCTAAGGCCCAGGCCCAAACCCAGGGCTCAGACCCTAGGGCCCAGACCCTAAGACCCAGGGCCCAGACCCTAGGCCCAAACCCAGGACCCAAGGCCCAGACCCCAAGGCCCAGACCCCCTAGGCCCAAACCCAGGGCCCAGACCCTAAGGCCCAGACCCAGGGCCAGACCCCCTAGGCCCAGACCCTAGGGACCAGACCCCTAGACCCCAGGGCCCAGACCCTAGGCCCAAACCCAGGCCCAGACCCAGGCACTAGGGCCCAGACCCCAAGGCCCAGACCCCAAGGCTCAGACCCTGGGCCCAGACCCCCTAGGCCAAACCCAGGGCCCAGACCCTAAGGCCAGGGCCCAGACCCCTAGGCCCAGACCCAAGGCCCAGACCCCAAGGCCCAGACCCTGGCCCAGACCCTAAGGCCCAGACCCCCTAGGCCCAAACCCAGGCCCAGACCCTAAGACCCAGGGCCCAGACCCCTAGGCCCAAACCCAGGGCCCAGACCCGGCCCAAACCCATGGCCCAGACCCCAAGGCCCAGGACCCAGACCCTAGGGCCAGGGCCCAGACCCTTAGGCTCAGACCCAAGGCCCAGACCCTTAGGCTCAGACCCAAGGCCCAGACCCCTAGGCCCAAACCCAGGGCCCAGACCCCCTAGACCCAAACCCATGGCCCAGACCCCAAGGCCCAGACCCAGGGCCCAGACCCCTAAGCCCAAACCCATGGCCCAGACCCAGGCCCAGGACCCAGACCAAGGCCCAGACCAGGGCCCAGACACTAGGGCCCAGACCCCAGGGCCCAGACCCCTAGCCCAAACCCAGGGCCCAGACCCAGGGCCCAGACCCCTAGGCCCAAACCCAGGACCCAGGCCCAGACCAGGGCCCAGACCCAGGGCCCAGACCCAAGGCCCAGACCCTGGGCCCAGACCCCCTGGGCCCAGACCCGGCCCAGACCCCTAGGCCCAAACCAGGACCCAGACCCCTAGGCCCAAACCAGGACCGAAGACCCAGACCCAAGGCCCAGACCCTGGGCCCAGACCCCTAGGCCCAAACCCAGGGCCCAGACCCTAAGGCCCAGACCCTAAGGCCCAGACCCAAGGCCCAAACCCAGGGCTCAGACCTAGGGCCCAGACCCCTAGGCCCAAACCCAGGACCCAAGGCCCAGACCCCAAGGCCCAGACCCTGGGCCCAGACCCCCTAGGCCCAAACCCAGGGCCCAGACCCTAAGGCCCAGACCCTAAGGCCCAGACCCAGTGCCCAGACCCCCTAGGCCCAAACCCAGACCCTAGGGCCCAGACCCTAAGACCCAGACCCCTAGGCCCAAACCCAGGGCCCAGACCCCAAGGCCCAGACCCAGGCACTAGGGCCCAGACCCCAAGGCCCAGACCCCAAGGCTCAGACCCTGGGCCCAGACTCCCTAGGCCCAAACCCAGGGCCCAGACCCTAAGGCCCAGACCCAGGGCCCAGACCCCTAGGCCCAAACCCAGGACCCAAGGCCCAGACCCCAAGGCCCAGACCCTAAGGCCCAGACCCCCTAGGCCCAAACCCAGGGCCCAGACCTAGGCCCAGACCCCCTAGGCCCAAACCCAGGGCCCAGACCCTAAGACCCAGGCCCAGACCCCTAGGCCCAAACCCAGGGCCCAGACCCTGGGCCCAGACCCCTAGGCCAAACCCAGGGCCCAGACCCCAGGACCCAGACCCAGGGCCCAGACCCCAAGGCCCAGACCCCAAAGCCCAAATACAGACCCAGGGCCCAGACCCTAGGGTCCAGACCCCATACCCAGGGCCCAGACCCCAAGGCCCAGACCCAGGGCCCAGACCCTAGGACCCAGACCCCAAGGCCCAGGGACCAGACCCAGAGACCAGGGCCCAGGCTAGACCCCAGGGACCAGACCTCAGGGCCCAGACCCAAGGCCCAGACCCAGGGCCCAGACACTAGGGCCCAGACCCCAGGGCCCAGACCCCAAGGCCAGACCCCCTAGGCCCAACCCAGGGCCCAGACCCAGGGCCCAGACCCCTAGGCCCAAACCCAGGACCCAAGGCCCAGACCCAGGGCCCAGACCCAAGGCCCAGACCCCCTAGGCCCAAACCCAGGGCCCAGACCCTAAGGCCCAGACCCAAGGCCCAAACCCAGGGCTCAGACCCTAGGGCCCAGACCCTAAGACCTAGGGCCCAGACCCCTAGGCCCAAACCCAGGACCAAGGCCCAGACCCCAAGGCCCAGACCCCCTAGGCCCAATACAGACCCAGGCCCAGACACTAGGGTCCAGACCCCATACCCAGGGCCCAGACTCCAAGGCCCAGACCCTAGGGCCCAGACCCCAAGGCCCAGACCCAGGGCCCAGACCCTAGGGCCCAGACCCCAAGGCCCAGACCCAGGGCCAGACCCTAGGACCCAGACCCAAGGCCCAGGGACCAGACCCAGAGACCAGGGCCCAGGCTAGACCCCAGGGCCCAGACCTCAGGGCCCAGACCTCAGGGACCAGACCTCAGGACCAGACCCCAAGGCCCAGGGACCAGACCCAGAGACCAGGGCCCAGGCTAGACCCCAGGGACCAGACCTCAGGGCCCAGACCCAAGGCCCAGACCCAGGGCCCAGACACTAGGGCCCAGACCCCAGGGCCCAGACCCCAAGGCCCAGACCCCCTAGGCCCAAACCCAGGGCCCAGACCCAGGGCCCAGACCCCTAGGCCCAAACCCAGGACCCAAGGCCCAGACCCAGGGCCCAGACCCAAGGCCCAGACCCCCTAGGCCCAAACCCAGGGCCCAGACCCTAAGGCCCAGACCCAAGGCCCAAACCCAGGGCTCAGACCCTAGGGCCCAGACCCTAAGACCTAGGGCCCAGACCCCTAGGCCCAAACCCAGGACCCAAGGCCCAGACCCCAAGGCCCAGACCCCCTAGGCCCAAATACAGACCCAGGGCCCAGACACTAGGGTCCAGACCCCATACCCAGGGCCCAGACTCCAAGGCCCAGACCCTAGGGCCCAGACCCCAAGGCCCAGACCCAGGGCCCAGACCCTAGGGCCCAGACCCCAAGCCCAGACCCAGGGCCCAGACCCTAGGACCCAGACCCCAAGGCCCGGACCAGACCCAGAGACCAGGGCCCAGGCTAGACCCCAGGGCCCAGACCTCAGGGCCCAGACCTCAGGGACCAGACCTCAGGACCAGACCCCAAGGCCCAGTCCCAGGGACCAGACCCAGGGCCCAGGCCCAGACCCAGACCCAAAGGCCATCATACACAGCCCGTTTCTGTGAGATTTATTGCTGTGGATTCTGTGATATGTTCAGACACACCGCTCATTACTGTGAGTTTTATTGCTGTGGATACTGTGATAAGCTAATACACACTGCACATTACTGGGAGTTTTATTGCTGTGGTGCTATGTTATGTCCTTTTTTTTTTGAAAGGGGAGAAAAGCTGTTAGAGGTTGAGGGGGGGCCCTGGGGGGCCCCATCGTGAGGTTTAGTAAGGGGCCCCATCATTTCTGATGGCTGCCCTGCTGGCTGATGACCCCCTCGCTTTCGTTCTGGACGTTTTACTGCTATATTGCGGAGTTTCCCCTTTTTATTTTTTGTTATGGAGACTTTTATCGAGATGCGGGCTGAGACAGCCTATATGTGTGGTTTTTTTTTTTTTTCTCTCAGCTGACTTTGATTTTTCTACTTTGACGACGCTTGTTTGGAACTCTGTTTGCCCACATGCTGAGACTTTCTATATCTTACTTTTATTTACCGATGAGACCCTCCAATTGGGGATAATTTCATGTGACCTTTTTCTGTGGATTTGATTTTTACTTTCATATTTTCTTCTGCAGACACTCATTGAGGACTCACTGTTTCCCCTATACCCCCCTGCTGTGTATATTAGCTTTGAACCCCCCTCCCCATGTTGATTCTTATTTTACATTCACGACTCTTTGCTCCCTTTTGAAGCACGACATGCCAGTGAGGGTGTTCCCTTCCTCTCCCCCTTTTTTTTTTTTTTGGCAATTATCAAGATGCCCCGAGGTGTGTCACTATGGCACCTACCATGGCCCTGGCTGTCATACTTGCCCCTCGGGCTCCTGGGCCCTGTGACAATATCCTTCCACGGCCTCCTTCGGGAGTGAGCCGGGAAAGTCACGGTTCTGGCCTCTGCCGTTCCCCGCACCCTCTTCCCAACACCCTTCCCCCCCCCTTTTTCTCTCCTCTCTCTTCCCCCTCGCACCATTGCTGGCGTGTGGCAGGTGTAGTTTGCTACCCTTTTCCCTCATTTGTTGTTTGATTATTGTTTTTCATATGATGCTACTACGCAGAATGTTGCGGATGGTTGTTTATTTTACTTGGATTATTGTACCGCTGACATTCCTTCAAAAATAAAAAAATTAAAAAAAAAAAAAAAAGAATTGTGTCGATGTCCCAATATTTCTGGACCTGACTGTAATTGTGATGATTTGGCTCAGATTTAACAAAAACCCACCAATTCACTATCTCAAAAAATTAGAATACTTCATAAGACCAATAAAAAAATACATTTTTAGTGAATTGTTGGCCTCCTGGAAAGTATGTTCATTTACTGTAAATGTACTCAATACTTGGTAGGGGCTCCTTTTGCTTTACTTACTGCCTCAATCAGAGCCGTAGCTAGCAGCTTTTGCACCCGAGGCAAAAACAGAAAATTATGCCCCCCCCCCCACATAATTTTAAAAATCAGAGTCCCCGACCAGTGGCGCAGTGCTAAGCCCCTGGATGCTCCCCGCGACCAGAAGCAGTGGATCGGACCACCCTTTGTACCCTACATATATAGTGCACACTTAGTACATGTACAAATACAGTACACACAGAATACATGCACGTATAGCAAAAGAACATATAGCATAATATACACCCCCCCAGAATAATATACACAGCACTGAGCCACCAGACTATTTTCCCCAGTTCACATGGATATTATTGACCCCAGCTCATATGGGTATATATTGCCCCAGTTCACATGGATATGCCCCAGCTCATGGGTATGCCCCCCAGCTCTCATGGATATTGCCCCAGCTCTCATGGATATTTCCCCAGCTCTCATAAATAATGCCCCAGCTCTCATGGATATGCCCCAGCTCTCATGGATAATGCCCCAGGTCTCATGGATAATGCCCTAGGTCGCATGAATATGCCCCAGCTCTCCTGGATAATGCCCCCCCTCCTGGATAATGCCCCCCCCAGGTCTCATGGATATGCCCCCCCAGGTCTCATGGATATGCCCCCCCCAGGTCTCATGGTTAGTGCCCCCAGGTCTCATGGATATTGCCCCCAGGTCTCATGGATAGTGCCCCCAGGTCTCATGGATAGTGTCCCCAGGTCTCATGGATATTGCCCCTCAGGTCTCATGGATAGTGCCCCCCAGGTCTCATGGATAGTGCCCCCCATGTCTCATGGATATTGCCCCCAGGTCTCCTGGATACTGCCCCCCAGGTCTCCATGGATAGTGCCCCCAGGTCTCATGGATATTGCCCCCAGGTCTCATGGATAGTGCCCCCAGGTCTCATGGATATGCCCCCCCAGGTCTCATGGATAGTGCCCCCAGGTCTCATGGATAGTGCCCCCAGGTCTCATGGATAATGCCCCCCAGGTCTCATGGATATTGCCCCCCAGGTCTCAAGGATATCACCCCCCCAGGTCTCATGGATATTGCCCCAGCTCACCTCTCTTTGCCGGCGGACGCTTGCTTCCTGCTTGAACGGCCGCTGACAGGAAGTGCAGCCGCTCGCACTTCCTGTCAGCGGCCATTCAAGCAGGAAGCAAGCGGTCGCCAGCAATCATTTCGGGCTGGGCGCTTCACAGCTGTGAAGGGGTGCAGCCATGGCAGCGTTCCCGCAGGACTCGAGCCATGGCTGCGCCCCTTCACAGCTGTGCCCGAGGCAGGCACCTCACTCGCCTCGACCTTCCTACGGCCCTGGCCTCAATTAGGCGTGGCATGGAGGTGATCAGTCTGTGGTACTGCTGTTGTGCTATGGAAGCCCAGGTTTCTTTGACAGTGGCCTTCAGCTCATCTGCATCTTTTGGTCTCTTGTTTCTCATTTTCCTCTTGACAATACCCCATAGATTCTCTATGGGGTTCAGGTCTGGTGAGTTTGCTGGCCAGTCAAGCACACCAACACCATGGTCATTTAACCAATGTTTGGTGCTTTTGGCAGTGTGGGCAGGTGCCAAATCCTGCTGGAAAATGAAATCAGCATCTTTAAAAAGCTGGTCAGCAGAAGGAAGCATGAAGTGCTCTAAAATTTCTTGGTAAACAGGTGAATTGACTTTGGTTTTCAAAAAAGACAGTGGACCAACACCGGGAGATGACATTGCACCCCAAATCATCACAGACTGTGGAAACTTACCACTGGACTTCAACCACCGTGGGCTAGGAGCTTCTCCACCCTTTCTCCAGATTCTAGGACCTTGGTTTCCAAATGAAATACAAAACTTGCTCTCATCTGAAAAGAGGACTTTGGACCACTGGGCAACAGTCCAGTTCTTCTTCTCCTTAGCCAAGGTATGACGCCTCTGACGTTGTCTGTGGTACAGGAGTGGCTTAACAAGAGGAATACGACAACTGTACCCAAATTGACACGTCTGTGTGTGGTGGCTCTTGATGCCTTGACCCCAGCCTCAGTCCATTCCTTGAGAAGTTCACCCAAATTCTTGAATCAATTTTGTTTGACAAGTCTCTCAAGGCTGAGAGACCATTTTGAAGGCTCAGGAAACCTTTGCAGGTGTTTTGAGTTGATTAGCGGATTGGCATGTGAACATATTATAATTTTTGAGATAGTGAATTGGTGGGTTTTTGTTAAATGTGAGCCAAATCATCACAATTTAAAGAACCAAAGACTTAAACTACTTCAGTCTGTGTGAATTGAATTTATTTAATACACAAGTTTCACAATTTGAGTTGCATTAATAAAATAAATTAACTTTTCCACAACATTCTAATTTATTGAGATGTACCTATATATAGATATTTGCATATGCCCCCAAATCACCCCAAACTGAATACTCCCATCGGTAAAAATAACAAACCCACATTTGTACAAACACCCCCAATCAAACGCACCCTAACCCACACAGTGTGCGGACACACACACACACTGCAGGGTGGAACACACACACACACACACTGTACGGGACATACACACTGTGCAGTACACACACTGTGGGGGGCACATACTGTGCAGGGGGCCGCACATGTTTGGTTGGTGCTTGCCTTACCTCCTCCACTAGTCAGGCCCGGGATCAGTCTGTGCCGCTTTCTTTCTTTCCTCTGATCTACCACTTTCATCTGCATCTTTCTTCTCTGCCTCTTTCTTCTGCTTCTTTCATCTCTGCTCTTCTCCTTGCACGCCCGCATCATCACCACTGTCAGCTTTGCGGTCTGCGAAACGTGCGTGCGAAACTCGGATCAGGTCCAGCTGCCCAAAGGCCAGGGATGGCGAACCTTTTTGAGCCCGAGTGCCCAAACTGGATCGCTAAACCAACTTATCTGTCTCAAAGTGCCAACCCGCAAATTAGACCTGAATTTCGGATTTTAGAAAAAACACTTCATACGAATGAACTAATTATGTGCTTAAGTCTTAAAAGAAAAATACAGTATAAAGAAGATGAATATATTTGCCCCAAGTTCACACATGGATATAATTAGCCCCAGCTCACACTAGGCTTGTGCACCGATTTTTTTTTCCGGTTCGATTCGGTTCGATTTTTCGGATTTTTAAACTTTTCGATTCGGCTCGTTTCGACCGATTTCTGTTTCGATTCGGTTCGGCTCGATTCGTTTTTCGTGTACATTTTTTTTTCCGAATATCGACCATTTTTCGTATTTTCGTGTCACTTTGCTCGTTTTTTGTAGCGACTTTTCGTAATTTCGGAAATTTTCGTTTTTTCGGAACGTCTGTTCTCCTCATTTCAAAGCAATAAATTTCGATTTGACACATTTCAAGTCCATTCGAAAATTCCGAAAATATTTCGTTTCGGCTCGGAAAACCTTTCGAATCTGCCATTTTCGGAACTAAAAATTTTCGGAAATTCGGCCGCATCCGAAAACACGAATCGGGAAATTTCGTGAAAATTCCGAAACCCGAAACGCACATCCCTAGCTCACACTTATACAGTTGTGTTCAAAATTATTCAACCCCCAATGCTGTAAAGGGTTTTAGGGAATTTAGTGTACATTTGTAATTGTATTCAGAATGAAATCCTACAAGGACTTTTTAAAGAACCATATGCAACTAAAATGACATCAATTGGTTTTGTAATACAGTAGTAAATGTTTCTTTTGTGAATTCTTCATTGACACAATTATTCAACCCCTTAAAGACTACCACTCTGAAGAACAGAGGTTCATTCAAGTGTTTTCAATCAGGTATTGAAAACACCTGTGGATGTCACGGAGCAGCAATAAAGCATAATAAGCACCAATTAGGCAGCTTTAAAATGACTGTGATACTCAGCTCCTTCTAGACATTTACTGGTGTGGTTACAAACATGGTGAAGTCAAGAGAATGGTCCAGGAAGACAAGAGAAGAGGTGATTACTCTTCACAGGAAGGCCAATGGCTATAAGAAGATTGCAAAGATGTTAAACATACCAAGAGAGACCATAGGAAGCATCATTCACAAATTCAAGGCAAAGGGCACTGTTGAAACGCTACCTGGTCGTGGCAGAAAGAAGATGCTGACTTGCATGACCAATGGGCGAAGATACCCGTAGATCGCTGCAAGACACTTGTGTCAAGCTATGCTTCACGTTTAAAAGCTGTTATAACTGTAAAAGGATGTTGTACTAAGTACTAAGATTGAATATCACTTGGGGTTGAATAAAACTGATAATGATGTGAGCACAGAAAAGACATTTGTGGTTATTTCATTATAAATGTTATGTTATATTTATCTGACCTACACGTGCCTCTTTGATTTAATTGTAACCAAGATGACTGAATGATCAAAATCAATGTCAAACTGGCCAAAACACTCAATTTCAGTGGGGGTTGAATAATTTTGAACACAACTGTATATTGCCCCAAGCTCACACATGGATATAATTGGCCCCAGCTCACATTTATATATTGCCCCAAGCTCACACATGGATATATCTGCCCCAAGCTCACACATGGATATATCTGCCCCAAGCTCACGCATGGATATAATTAGCCCCAGCTCACACTTATATATTGCCCCAAGCTCACACATGGATATAATTGCCCCAAGCTCACACACGGATATAATTGGCCCCAGCTCACATTTATATATTGCCCCAAGCTCACACATGGATATATCTGCCCCAAGCTCACACATGGATATAATTGCCCCAAGCTCACACATGGATATAATTGGCCCCAGCTCACATTTATATATTGCCCCAGATCACACATGGATATAATTGCCCCAAGCTCACACATGGATATAATTGGCCCCAGCTCACATTTATATTTTGCCCCCAGATCACACATGGATATAATTAGCCCCAGCTCACATTTATATATTGCCCCAAGCTCACACATGGATATAATTGTCCCAAGCTCACACATGGATATAATTGGCCCCAGCTCACATTTATATAATTGCCCCCAGCTCACATTTATATATTGCCCCAAGCTCACACATGGATATAATTGCCCCAAGCTCATACATGGATGTATTTGCCCCCAGCTCACACATGGATGGATATTGCCCCCAGCTCACACATGGATGGATATGCCCCCAGCTCTAATGGATATTGCCCCAGCTCACATGGATAATGCCCCAGCTCACATGGATAATGCCCCAGCTCACATGGATAATGCCCCAGCTTTCATGGATATGCCCCAGCTTCCATGGATATGCCCCAGGTTTCATGGATAATGCCCCAGCTTTCATGGATAATGCCCCAGCTTTCATGGATATACCCCAGCTTTCATGGATAATGCCCCAGCTTTCATGGATATGCCCCAGCTTTCATGGCTATGCCCCAGCTTTCATGGGTAATGGCCCAGCTTTCATGGATATGCCCCGGCTTTCATGGATATGCCCCGGCTTTCATGGGTAATGCTTCCAGCTTTCATGGGTAATGTCCCAGCTTTCATGGGTAATGCCACAGCTTTCATGGATAATGCCCAAGCTTTCATGGATATGCCCCAGCTTTCATGGATAATGCCCCCAACTCACCGCCGCTCCGAGCGTCTTCCTCCCAGCGCGCTCAGGCATAACTCTGAAGTTAACGCCGCAATCTCACGAGATCGCGATTGGTGGACTTCAACGAGCGCGGGCAGCAGTGGTGGTGGTGAGTGTTGTTCTACACTGGATGAGCTTGTCCCCAGGAGAACACAGTATATTCCATTATTTGTCTTTGTTCATGTTATCTGTTATAGATTTTATATAGGCTGATGACACTGTGACCAGAGATTCCATCTCGATGCACTTTACTGTTTCATCAATGCTGGCATAAATAAGATTATATGTAATTTTGCATAAGAATATTAAGGGCACTATCGTGTGCCTCTCGCGAAAACCGGGATGCTAAGGGGAAAAATTAGTGCTCACTAATTTCCCCTTAGCGTCCCGGTTTCCCCAGCAGATTGCAGGGCAGGCGCCGAGTCCGGCAGCATGCCGCTTTACGATCGCTAAGCTCGCGGATGCCGGGGGCAGTGCTACAGCGCTGTCCCCAGCATCCACTCCATTTCGACCATAGGACTCCATGGAGGATCATGCGGCCGGGTCACATGACCGACAGGATCTCGCCTCTCTTGAGATCCTGCTGTTCGGCGGAGTAAACATGGAGGGAGACAGTGAACTTTCTTCCCCTAGTCTCACTCTGGTGGCCAGAAGCAGTGGATCGGGCCGCCATTCTCGACACGGGATGAGAGGTGAGTATGTGATTTTTGGGGGTGTTTTGAGCTGCAGGTAACAAATTCTGCAGCAGTGCACTCCTTTACCTACACCTCTGAGCTGGTGGTAACTTTTTGCGCTATGACCTTCTTTAAGCTAGCGCTAACGTTGACGCTAGTGTTAGCTTGTAGGAGTTGATAGAGCCCTAAGTGTACACAATCCCCTATCTGTTTCTTGTTATCTATGCCTACACTGGGGTGATTCAGAGAGTGGGTTGATCTTTGCAGCTACTTACAAATCCTACAGTGCTGCCTACAATTTGCACTCTTTTTTTGGCTTTCACTCGTCTTTCAGATGATCTTAATTCTCCTTTCTTTAATATGGGATCAACCTTTATTTTAATAGATTATTTCAATTTTTGAAGCAAACCTTTAGTAGTAACTCTCAATGATTTGATAAGAACATGTCTTAGACTGCTGTTATTGGTTTTGTAGAGCAGGTTGCTGCAAAAATCCACCAAAGAAGATTACATGTGCATAAGACTACTAAACACCAATAAGCTACTCCACCTGGCACCTGCCATGAACACAGAGATCCGATTCATATGGACCACAGGGCGTTCCATCCAGCACTCTGTCTGACACTAATACAGGGGTGTCCCGGCCCACTGGGGTACAATACAGCTCACACGGCTTATCTAGAAAATAGATAGTAGAAATTACAGAGAGTACAAACTCAGAGTTTATTAAAGGCTCACATTCAGGAATAACTTTTGAGCAAGAACTTGATCAGGAAAATCAGCATGATATTTGGGAGGATTGATCATGTCAGAGAAATATGATGAATTCTAAGTAAAGTATCGATTAATGTGTTGTGGAGTATGAGATCCATTTCGATTTTACACCTCGGGTCGTGATACACCTCTGCCCTTCACTTGGCCAAACAAGCCTTCTTCTCATCTCTTATATCTACACTGTCCTCCTACCCTAAACGACTCTGGTCCACCTTCAACACCCTCCTCTACCCACCCGCACCTCCCCCTCATCTGCCTTCAGCGCTCAAGACCTGGCAGATTTCTTCCTCAATAAAACTCTATCAGAAGCAACAGCCCATCACAAGATAGTTATTTGCCACCTCCACTCCCAGAAGCCCCCTCTGCTACCCTCTGCCGCTTCCTCCCAGCCACTGAGGAGGAAGTCAATTCCTTACTGTCCTCCTCACATCTCACTGCGTGCCCGCTTGACCCCATTCCCTCACATCTAATTCCTCCCCTCTCCTCCTCCCTCACCCCTGCTCTCACATACATCTTCAACCTATCTCTCTCCACTGGCTCCTTTCCATCCGCCTTCAAACACGTGCTAGTTACCCCTTTACTAAAGAAACCATCCCTCGATCCCAACACTCCATCCAACTACCATCCTGTATCCCTGCTTCCCTTCACATCTAAGCTCTTAGAAAAACTAGTTTACAACAGCCTCTCCCTCTTCCTGTCCTCCAATTCCCTACTCGACCCACTGTAATCGGGTTTCCATCCCCTACACTCAACTGAAACTGCCCTCAGCAAAGTCACCAACGACCTCCTAACTGCTAAAAAACACGGACACTATTCTATCCTCATCCTGCTTGACCTCTCGGCTGCTTTTGACACTGTTGACCACCCCCTCCTTCTGCAGACCCTCAGCTCTCTTGGTCTCTGTGACACTGCACTCGCTTGGGTTGACTCCTATTTATCCAACAGGTCCTTCTCTGTGTCCTTTGCTGGTAACTCCTCCTCTTCATTGCCTCTATCTGTTGGTGTACCTCAAGGCTCTGTCCTTGGTCCTCTGATGTTTTCCATCTATACTTCCTCCCTGGGCAAAATTCAATTACCACCTCTATGCTGATGACACTCAGATCTACCTCTCTACCCCTGATCTCTCTCCCTCTGTCCTTTCCAAAGTCAGTGACTGTTTATCTGGCATCTCCTCCTGGATGGCCTCCCACCACCTAAAGATCAACATGTCTAAGACTGAGCTCCTACTAATTCCTCCCTCTAATGCCTCTCCACCTCCTGACTTTTCCATCACAGTGGAGGGTATCACTAGCTCCCCATCAAACCAGGTTCGATGTCTTGGAGTTACACTTGACTCTGTTCTTTCCTTCATCTCCCACATCCAGTCTCTTTCCTCCTCCCGCTGATACCAACTACGTAATATTTCCAGAATTCGTCCATTTCTTACCGCTGTCGCCACAAAACAACTAATTCATGCCCTGGTAAACTCCCGACTTGACTATTGCAATAATCTCTTATCCGGCCTCCCACTCTCCCGCCTCTCCCCCTTACAATCCATCCTGGACGCCTCAGCCAGGTTAATCCACCTCACCCGCCGCTCTGTCTCTGCCGCTCCCCGACCACTGCAGAATTAAATTTAAAATCCTTACCCTGACCTACAAAACCCTCACTAACTCAGCTCCCCACTACCTGCCCTCACTAATCACCAAATACACCCCAGCCCACTCCCTAAGATCAAATAGTGACCTACCCCTAGCTTCTCCCCGCATCACCTCATCCCATGATAGACTGCAGAACTTCTCACACGCAGCCCCCATTCTCTGGAACGCTCTCCTTCGTTCGGTCAGACTTTCCCCTAATTTCTCTTCCTTCAAACGCTCCCTTAAAACGTTCCTATTTAGAGAAGCCTACCACCCAACTCACTGAGGCAACCATCAATTACTCTCACCTTTCAGTCCTCTCCTCCTGTTTCCAACCCCAACCCTTCTAGACTGTGAGCTCCTACGGGAATAGGGCCCTCATCTCCTCCTGTACTGTTTGTCAAATGTTGTACAATGTATTGTAACCCTGTCTATACTGTGCCTATTGTACAACGCTACAGAATATGGCGCTTTATAAATAAAGAATAATAATAATTTTGTTACAGAGTTTGACACTGTACCACACAGGCGTCTACTGCACAAACAAAAAAAGGAACACACTTGTTCTTAAATGAAAAACTATATAATAGGGCATATAGTTTTACTGGCAAATTCTCATGTGGAACACAAGGAGTAATTGGGATACATCAAGGTTCTGTCCTGGGTTCACATTTCTTCAACATTTAGGGCCCTATTCCATGATCTGCACCTGCAGATTTCCCTGTAGCGACCCCATTTTAGCATGAGATTCTGGGGGCCGGTGCTACCTCAGCACCTTGCCCTGTAATGCAACGTTAACCGCTGGGATACTCGTGATAGCGTTCTGCACCGCCTTGAGTATCACCTCCTAGGATTTTGTGCTTCCAGGCCATGAGTCACATGCGGTCTTGCTCCCGTAAGATGACGCAGCGACGTGGAGTGATCGCGGAGGGAGACTGGGAACTAGTCTTCCCAGTCTCACTCTGCTCCCTGCGACAAGAAGAAGATCAGGCCACTGTTCTCGCAACGGGTGCAAGGTGAATATCAAATTTATTGGGGGGCTTTAAAGGAGGTGCTAAATGATTTTGCAAAAGCAGAATCATTTAGCACCAGCTTTTAGGTGTAGCTAAAATGTTGCCTTGCATGTCTCTAGTGTTAGCATTAACACTTTGTAATAACGTAAATATTCTAATGCTAATTAATGATTGCGCTCCTCATGTTTTTTTTTAATGAAAGATTTTTATTATTCCTGGGAAACCGGTACATACCTTAAGTAACGAGCATCACATATATAAATGAAGGGTCATGCTTTTGAGGTGTTGACGTATCAATTCTCATAAAGGGACCCATTAAACATTCCCTAACCGTAGATGTCAGATAATTAGGACATAAAAGTCCTAGGTTAAGTAAAAGGACATTTACTCCTGGTCTCTAGGATAGAGGTGAAGGGAAAGGGGAAAAAGAGAACGGGTGATCGACTTGCAAAAAAAGAGCCTTAGTAGCATGCAAAGACAGACAACAAAAAAACCAGAACAATATGGGAAGACAGGACAAGAAACATCTGGAAGGTAAATGAAGGGAGGGGGAGGAGGTAGAAAAGAGAAGAGCAGTTGCGCTCCTCAAGTTAATCATAGGATGTGCAAAGTACAGTAAGCTCGCGCAAGCTAGTGCAATCACTGATGCTCTAATGGATTTTTTACGGGTTCAGCGTTAAGAAGGAAATATGGGGGCCATGGGTTAAAGTCACTTATCCTGGCGGTAACACTTACTCATCCGAACGCTACGGTTAGTGTTCACTAGGGAATAGGGCCAAATCAGGTGAGAATATTGAAACAAAGGTCATGTGTCTGTATTTGGATGATACAAAACTGGATAAGGCTATTCCATCTATACATGATGTAACATCACTGGTGAAGAATTTGAATAATCTAGAGAAATCATTCGGCAAGAGGAAGACGAAATGTAAAGTTATGCATTTTGGGATCAAATATAATCAAGCATTATATACACTAAACTGAATTGAATTGGCAGAATGAAAAGGACAGGGAATAATTGTGGACAATAGACTTCACAACAGTGTGTAATGCCAGAAAGCAGCTGCAAAAGCCATTCCTGTCACGTAAAGAAAGCGATAACAGTCCACATGATGGAAAAATAATTTTATCTCTCTAAAGCAATGGAAAGACCCAAGGCTCTATTATACTCTTCGCGCAAAAATGTGCGCGTGCGCAAAAACGCATTAACGCGAGGGGCAAAACCCTTTGCGCTGAACGTCGTATTACGACGTTAGTGCATACAATGCGCGTTAACGTCTAACGCAAGTGAAGTTCGTGCACGCATCCCATACTTAACATTGTGAGCGCAAATGCGTTCGTGCGCTGGTACACGGATGGTATTACAATCGATGCGCAAATTTTTACAAACGACGTTTGTGCGCATAATTTTAACGTCTTTGAAAAGCTGGTGGTAACTGCAAATCTGAACGTTCTGGCCGAAACAAAATACACCAGCACGAAAAAAAAAATACAGCAAAGTATAGTTACACATTCTACACATACCCAAACAATAAAATAGAGAGGTTGTGCGTGTTTTTATTATTGCTGCAGCATATATACACAGATTGATTTTGTCAGGCGCAAAAACTGAACGGGAGACAATTGTGGTTTTTAGAAACATAGAAACATAGAAAAATGTCGGCAGATAAGAACCTTACGGCCCATCTAGTCTGCCCAATTACAAGGATACTTAACCTGGATTTATCTTTTGTTTAGGATAGCCTTATGCCTATCCCATGCTTGCTTAAATTCAATTACTGTTTTGGCCTCAACCACTTCAACTGGAAGGCTGTTCCATGTATCCACCATCCTCTCAGTAAAATAATGCTTCCTGATGTTACTTTTAAACCTTTGCCCCTCTAATCTAAGACTATGTCCTCTTGTTTTGCTACTTTGTTTCCGTTTAAATATACTCCCTTCCTCTACCTTGTGGATTCCCTTTACGTATTTAAATGTTTCTATCATATCTCCTCTGTCTCGTCTTTTTTCCAAGCTGTACATAGAAACATAGAATTGACTGAATCGCGTGAAAAAACAGTCTGCCCACCGATTTCTGCGCGCAACATTAATGCGGCGCGTTTTTGCGTGTCTTTTTTACACGTGTTATTTTTTGACGGATGAGAAAATGTGCCCGGATCGTAATATCTGCGTTAATTTACGCGCGTTAACGTTTAACGCTGCTTGGAAAAAAAATTGCGCTTCGCGTGAGAATTTGCACGGAGAATGTAATAGAGCCCCCAATCTTGAATATGTGGTACTTTTTGGGCACCAGTTTTTAAGAAAGATATTATGAAATTGGAGGAAGTGCAGGTTTGGAAAAATATGCAGTGTATAGGTAATATGATAACAGTGTTCCACTGGCGTTTCTACTGGCGTAATAGCAAATGCAATGTCAACCGGGTCTGTCCTTCTAAGGGGCACAGCAGACCGACCCTGTTTTCCTGGTAGTATACACACAGCCTGGCGAATGGCAGTTCTATTTATTGTTAGAAAAAAAAATCCTATTATTTACAGGATCAAACTTGTAAGTCAACAATGGCTCATCAGGTTGCCTACCACATAGGGCTCTATTACGCTCTTAGCGTTAAAACGAGGGCGCAAGGGAGGAAAAACTGCGCACGCAGTTTTCCCCCTTGCGCCCGCGTTTTAACGCTGGATTACAAAGCAGGCGCAAAACATGCTGCCTGCATTGTTATCGAGCGTAAAATCTTGGATGCTTGCGGCAGCGCTGAGTGCAGCCACGAGCATCCACTCGCTGGAGTCCATAGAACTCCACTGAGTTCCTCCCTGCCGGTCACGTGACCCGCCGGATCTCGCCTCGCGAGATCCGGCCGGTCGGCATAGTAATACGCAGGGAGAGACTGGGGGGACTTTTCCCCCAGTCTTTCCCTGTTCCCGCCGGCCGGAAGAGGCGGACAGAGTCGCGGTCCTCGCTGCGGGACAGAGGGTGAGTATCTGTTCTGTTTTTTTATTTTTAAAGCTGGTGTTAACGGATTCTGTAGAAGCGGAATCCGTTAACACCAAGTCCTGGCTCTGGTTAACTTTGCGCTGACCACAGCCAGGCGTTAATCAGCACTGGGACATTGTAATACCAACGCTGACTAACACTGTGCGCTCCCCATGTTAAACGTAGGGCGCACAAAGTACAGTAACTTTGCGCAGAGGAGCGCAAGGTACCAAACGCAAACGGGTTTTTAAACCCGTTTGCGTTTGGATTGTAATATGCGGTAAATACCGCAGCAAACGTTAATGCTCACGCAAGTGAATGTAATAGTGCCCATAAAGTAGATGCAGATTAAGATAATAAAATAGAACGGGTGGCAGATAACGTGAGTGAATGTTACGGACAAATACCGTCAATGATGACAGCCGTCATTGGACTTTTTTTCTTGTTGCTGCTGCGGTCATGGGAGTGGCATTGATGATCTCTAAAGCTTGCAACACCTTTGGGACAAGGTGGATTCTCACACACCATGTGTTCCACGCTTACACCTCTGCAGCTTTGGCCTCCAGGACCGGGTCTGCCAAAAACAAAAAAGGACATTACATTACATTAAGTCAATATATCAGACCCTCTTACAGAGCTGGGACATAAAGTCAAGGAAGGCAGAACCTCACATGTCACAAAACCCATATGTTGCTTGCTGTTTCACATTCCTGTTATTCATTCATACCATCCAGCTTCTGACAGGTTGGGCAGACTGAGCTTGTCGCCGCTTCACAGGCACATTTCATATGGTATAAATCATACAAGAGGAGTCCAATGAAAAAGCACCAAGGGAGGCAAATATCACATTTGCCTCCTTGAAGAGGTTGTGGTTGTTGATGGTTGATGGTTGTGCGCATCGTACACTCTACCTCTTGCTGGATCTCCGAAGAAGACATTGGAGTGCAGGTGAGTCGTGGGTCTAGACTGAATCTCTGAACTGGTTGTGAAGTGGGGCATTAAATGAGAGAGGGTCATGAAAAGGGCATAAGGAAAATGGAGCATAGAATGAAAGCGGGGCTTGAAACGGGGGCATAATTAAATGGAGTATAAAATGAAAGTGGAATGTGAAATGGCATAGTGAAATAAAATGTAAAGGGCACAAAGCAAATGTAGAGCATGGAATGTGGCATAGAGGGAAGTGAGGCATAATGAAATGCGGGGCATAAAATGAAAATGGTGCATTAAATGGGGCATAAAATGAAATGGGGAAGAAAATGAAAGCGGTGCATGAAATCAGGGTATAATGAAATAAGGCAGAATATGAAATGGGACAAACAATGAATGAGGGGCATAGAATGGGGGCATAAAAAGTGGTGTGTGAAATGGGGGCCATAAAATGAAATGGGGAGGGTGCCAAAATTAATCTTCACCAGAGTGCTCAAAAACCATTGCACCAGCAATGCTCCATTGCCTCCCCAGCCATTGACCTTACTAAACGTCCATGTTACAGAGTCCTTGCCCGCCAGCATGCTTATGTAGCTGTTGTCTGACAGCAGAGAGTGAAGCTAACTTCAGACTATATGAAAGTAATCTTGAGAGGCGCAGTTAATAACAACTCAAGTTTGGCTGAGTTTACAACTATTATGAACACTCCACTGTAGTGTTACATTCCTATACCCTCCTTGTACTATACTTCTAATTAATAACTGGCTGGGTGGAGTAGAGGTAGCATCACTGCTCTATAACCGTGGAGACACAGGTTCGATCCCGGCAACTGCACCAATGAGCTTTTATGAAAATAAGAATCCGTCACTGAATAAAAAACACAATACAATGTATCATACTAAGAATATGAAAATTAAATTATTACATTAATAAATAGTACCCTGTGCACCTATATGCAATGGAATAAAACAGTTTGTTGCTACATACACATGGTCTGCTGGATTAAATTGTAACTTTTAGTATTCAGAAAAAAATATAAAAACATGTGGGTCACCACACATGGATTAAAACATAGAAATATATACTCTTCTGAGCGTATTCCTAGTCCAAATACTATGCTCTGGGATCCTTGATGTGGTCCCAACCAGTTAATCCCTAATATAAATGTACTTGAATGGACAGGAATAAACGCTCTTCCCTTAAAATGGATAGAGAGGTAAAACCTGTATGTAGAGGAAGGAGGAGAGTGCAGAGTGAATGCACCTCCTCAGAGTAACTAAACTTTAGGATCCTTAGGATGGTCCTATAACAGCCCTAATATACAGGTCCCTATGACACACAAACGCCAGTAAATACTGGTATGGAGAGAGAAAGAAGAAAAAACGCTGCTATCCTGCAGTGGTAGCTGTCAGCAACTCTCACGTGTGTAATTGGTACATAGTTGTGGGATGAGAGTGAAAGAAGTTTTAAAATGCAAATAAATTTGTCATGTCAATAGCTCTACGCGTTTCGCCTAGCGGCGCCATCAGGAGCTTGGTGGCAGCATGATGGGTGGCAGAGAGTGAAAAACCATCCCTGTGCACCTAAATAATTTTCAAACTACTTCTATTAAAAGAAAAAAACATTTGACAAGATTTTATTAAATTATGCAGAAAAAGGGTTTTCTCCTCAAGTTAAACTCGACAATGTTATCATCAGTTTCTGTAGACCGGTACAATTATTACTACATATTTAATTTTTTATTTTATGATGCTAAGCGGTCAATAAATTAGAGAGATTTTTTTAACACATGAATGTTTAGAACTCCTGTCTTCTGGCTGTTTGCTATTGGTGTCATCAGACTTCATTCTAGTCATTGAATAGATCATACAGTCAGGTCCAGAAATATTGGGACATCGACACAATTCTAACATCTTTGGCTCTATACACCACCACAATGGAGTTGGAATGAAACAAACACAATGTGCTTTAACTGCAGACTGTCAGCTTTAATTTGAGGGTATGTACATCCAACGCAAGTGAACGGTGTATGACTTACAGCAGTTTGCAGATGTGCCTCCCACTTGATAAGGGACCAAAAGTAATGGGACAGAATAATAATCATAAATCAAACTTTCCCTTCTTAATATTTGGTTGCAAATCCTTTGCAGTCAATCACAGCCTGAAGTCTGGAACGCATAGACATCACCAGACACTGGGTTTCATCCCTGGTGATGCTCTGCCAGGCCACCTCCGCTGCCAAAGCATCTAATGCAGCCTCCATGTCCACAGCTACTCCTGCCGTAGCCTCACTATCACACACGGAGGAGTCAGCTGAATTGTTTGACTACAATGACAGCGACATGTTGCATGAGGAATGGCAGCAACTACAGTGCTCTGATTCAATCTCTGAGGTTGAGGAAGGGAGTATAATCAACCTAGAGGAAGGGGGTGCCAGTGATGACATACAAATAACTGGCACTCATGTTGTCCCAGCAGCTGCAGCATACTGCCAAGTTGGCTCCAGTGACGAGGAGATAGAGGGTGATGACAATGATGATGAGGTCACTGACTCCACCTGGGTGCCTGATCGAACAGAGGAGTCAAGTGAGGAGGAGGCACAACAAACACAAGGCACAACATCCTCTATGACCAACCGTAGCACTAGCCAGTCCAAGGCATCAGATGTCAGAGCTGCTCAGGTGCAGAGCGCTGCAGTCTCAAAGCACACATCCAGGAACTCTGCTGTCTGGGAGTTCTTTAAGAAATGTGCAGCAGACCCCACCGTTGCTATTTGTAATCTATGTCAGATGAGGCTCAACCGTGGGAAAGACACCGGACGCTTGGGTACCACGTGCTTGAGGTGACATATGACCACCTGCCATGCATCATGTTGGCGCAAAACTTTGCGTAGGTCCTCCTCCTCCTCATCTGTCTCTACCCTCACTGAATGTCCTGCCATGTCATTGCCTACAACCTCCACTGACAGGGATGATGCTACAGTAATGGATGTACCAGGTCCTTCCTCACAATGTGACAGCATCCCATCAGCTGAAGATTTACGCAGTCAGATTACGTTGCCCCAGCTGCTGCAGCGTAAGAAAAAATATAGTCCCAACCATCCCCAAGCACAGCGTCTAAATGCCAGCTTAGCAAAATTACTCGCATTGCAGCTGCTGCCTTTCCAGCTGGTGGACTCTGCTCCCTTCCGTGAATTTGCTGAATGTGCTGTACCACAGTGGCATGTTCCAAAACACCATTACTTTTCACAGAAGGCCATTCCAGCACTATACTAGCACGTGGAAGACAATGTTATTGAGTCATTGGGAAAGGCAGTCAGCAGCAAGGTGCATGTGACTTTAGACACGTGGTCCAGCAAGCATGGACAGGGCCGTTACATTTCCTTCATGGCACACTGGGTAACTCTGATTGCAGCTGGGAGGGATCCAAGACGGGGCTCTGTGCTGGAGCTTTTTCTTCCACCACGCCTCCAGAAAGCTGCTTGTATGAGGTCTGTCTGCTTCACCACCACCTCTCCCTCTTCCTCCTCCTTCTCTGTCTCTGGCGAAGTGGCAGTTAAACTGACGCCTGACAGGGGCTACGCAATGGCTCAAGCAAAAAGATGCCATACTGTGCTTGAGCTGGTTTGTTAGGGGACAGGAGCCACACCGGACCAGAAATTCTGTCAGCTCTGCAGGGGCAGGTGCAGAGATGGTTAACACCACGCCAGATTCAGCTGGGAATGGTCGTCTGTGATAATGGCAGCAACCTTCTCTCCGCCCTACGCCTGGGTAAGTTGACGCATGTACCATGCCTAGCACACGTCCAAAATCTGGTGGTACAGCGTTTCCTAAACAGGCACCCAGGGCTGGCAGAGCTTCTCACCCAGGCCAGACAAGTCTGCAGCCACTTCAGACAGTCATTCCCAGCAAGTGTTCGCCTGGCAGAAATTCAAAGAGAATTCCACCTTCCCACAAACCGTCTGATCTGTGACATGCCCACCAGGTGGAACTCGACATTAGCAATGCTGCAGCGTCTGCACAAGCAGCAGAGAGCCATCAACGAGTAACTGTGTGAGTATGGCACAAGGACAGGTTCAGGTCAACTTGTTTTTTTTCCCCCCGCAGTGGCTGATGATCAAGGATGCATGCACTGTACTGTCACCATTTGAGGAGGCAATGAGGATGGTGAGCAGGGACAGTGCATGCATCAGTGACACAATTCCTTTAGTGTTCCTGCTGGAGCACACTCTGCAGGGAATTATAGATGTGGCTCTAGAGGCAGAGCAGCGGGAGGAAGAGGAGGCCTTCCCTAGTTCTGAAGGCCCCAGTCTTTCCGCAGACAGCATTCCAGCGGGTCCTCCTCAGATCAGACAGGAGGAGGATGAGGATGAGGATGAGGAGGAGGAGGAATATTTAAGTAGTGGGGGCATTGAAGGTGGGGATTCCTCAAGGGAGGCTTTTGTGTGCCCAGAAACACAAGGACTAGTACATGGCTGGGAGGAGGAAGTGCACGATGGGGTTATCCCCCTCATTGACCAGGAAGACTCAGAAGCTAATGCCACCTCCAACCTACGTTGCATGGGCTCCCTTATCTTACAAAGCCTGCTAAAGGACCCCAGGATTCGTGCTATCAAGGAGAGAGATCATTACTGGTTGGCAACCCTTCTTGATCCACGATACAAGGGTAAAGTTGCAGAGCTCATCCTGCCCGCACAGAGGGAGCACAGGATGAAAAAACTTGAGGACGCTCTAAAGCGACACTTGTGTAACACCTTTCCAGGCACTGGTAGGTTACCAAGTGATGACACACGTGCTTCTGAGGCTGCGGATGATCAGAGGAATAGTGGTGAAGGCCGGGGCCGCTTGACTGATGCCTTTTTAAAAATTTTTAGTCCACGACGCCCAGGGACATCAAATGTGGCACCCATTGCCAGCGTCTTCATCATATTGTGCAGGACTACCTAGGGGCAAGGGCAGACCTGGATACCTTTCCAGCAGATGATCCACTGGCTTACTGGGTGTTGAGATTGGATCACTGGCCAGAATTTAGCCAATATGCTATGCAGCTACTAGGTTGCCCTTCATCCAGCGTGCTTTCTGAAAGGACGTTCAGCCGCTGGAGGTTTTGTCACAGACAAAAGAGTGCGTCTGTCCACCGACTCTGTAGACCGGCTGACATTTATAAAAATGAATCAGTCCTGGATCAGCAGCTATCAATCCCCTGATGCTGACGTAACAGAATAGATCGGGGATGTCTTCTGCATTCACAAAACCTCCACCACTGAACTCCTACACAATACCACAAAGGGTTTACGGTGTGAAGGCACTTGCTGCCACCAAAGGCAAAATATTTGGGTGCACTGACGCCATTACCAGATTCATATCTTTTTAATAAAGGACCGCATTTTCCACCCCTGCACTCTTCCACAATACCACAGAGGGGTTACTGTATGATGGCACTTGCTGGCCTGGCACCAAAGGCACAATATTTGGCTGCACTGACGCCTTTACCAGATTCATCTCTTTTTAATATAGGACCACATGGTCCACCCCTGCACTCTTCCACAATACCACAGAGGGGTTACGGTGTGACGGCGCTGTTGCCGGAGCTAAAGGTACAATTTTAAAGCACCTATTGTTACTTTCATCCAAAGCCTGCATACGTTTCACCATAATTTAGCCAAAAAAAACACTAACTTTTTCTGCGCGTCCTAAAATGTCTTTTCATACAGGCTGCCACCCCAAGCAGTTGTTTATGAATAGATTAAAGGAAAAGCATTTACCGTCATTTGAAACGTAATTTTTTTGTTTTTAAATGTTTCTATACATCCTAGAAATCCGCCACTTCACGGGCAGGTTATGGGGACCTCCTAGGCACGATATTTGAAGGAATTTTTCGTTTTTATTTTTAACCCTTATTTCATGGAAAACTCACTGTCCCTTTAAAAACATTTTAACTTCTTGTTTTCTGTCCCCCAGGGCACTACCCGACCCCCATACACCTTTTATGGTAAATATCTAGCATATATGCCCTCTTGGAGGGCACTCTAAAAATCGAACTTTGAGTCCCATTGACTTGTATTGAGTTCGTGTTCGAGTTCGAACTTTTGAAAAGTTCGATTGAATGCGAACCAAACTCGGGGGTGTTCGGCTCATCCTAGTCTTTTGGTGTTGCTGAGCGCACCGGTGCGTTCCTTCTTTTTGAGTATGTTCCAAACAGTTGTTTTGGCCACGCCTAATGTTCTTGCTATCTCTCTGATGGGTTTGTTTTGTTTCTTCAGCCTAATGATGGCTTGCTTCACTGATAGTGACAGCTCTTTGGATCTCATCTTGAGAGTTGACAGCAACAGATACCAAATGCAAATAGCACACTTGAAATGAACTATGGGCCTTTTATCTGCACATTGTAATTGGGGTAATGAGGGAATATCACACACCTGGCCATGGAACAGCTGAGAAGCAAATTGTCCCATTACCTTTGGTCCCTTAACAAGTGGGAGGCACATCTGCAAACTGCTGTCAGTCCTACACCGTTCACCTGAGTTGGATGTACATACCCTCAAATTAAAGCTGACAGTCTGCAGTTAAAGCACATTGTGTTTGTTTCATTCCAACTCCATTGTGGTGCTGTATAGAGCCAAAGATGTTAGAATTGTGTCAATGTCCCAATATTTCTGGACCTGACTGTAATCTTCGACGTACATTTGATAATCAATGAGAAAGGAAAGAATAAGGTGTCAATGGCAAAGAAAGCATGCAATAGAACGGCTAATGTGGAAGAACAAGGCCATGAGGACACCACCAGAAATCAGAAAGAGGAGGCTGGCCAATACAATAACAGATCATTAATAAGAACACCAAACCTGTATTCGCTTAAACAATAAGGGCACTATTAAATTCCTAAAGCTACTAAATCCCTAAGAAATCACTTAGCGAATGGGTGATTGCACTAGCTTCCGTGAGCTTACTGTACTTTGTGCATCCTATACTAAATATGGGGAGCGCAATCAGTAATTAGCAGTAAGGTATTACAAACTCCTAGCGCTAATTACTGTAGGTGCACGCAAGCCAAAATTTTAGCTACGTTTTAAAGCTGCCACTAAATGATTCCGCTTTAAATCATTTAGCACCCCCTAACCCACCCCCCAGTAAACCAAATACTTACCTCTCATCCCGTGGCGAGAACGGTGGCCCGATCAGCTGCTTCTCCTGGCTGCGAGCAGAGAGACTGGAAACAAATAATTCCCAGTCTCTCTCCTTGGCGTAGTGTGATCTCGCTGGAGCGTGATCAAGTAGGGCTCAGGGCCTGGAAGCGCAAGACTCCATGGTGTCCTAAGGATTCCAGGAGGTGATACTCGCGGCAGCGCTACTGCGAGTATCCCAGCATTTAGTGCTCTGTTCCGGGGCAAGGTGCCGAGGTAGCGCCTGTACCAGAATCTTACACTAAAATTGGGGCGCTACTGAGAAACCTGCGGGTGCAGATTTTCCCCTTTAGCATCCCCATTTTAGCGTTAACCAGGGAATAGGGCCCTAATATTTTAACACTTGAATCTGACAAAGGGGATAAGGACAGGGCATTTAATGAATTTACTGAAGTCAAAAAGATCTTTTGGCTGCATCAATGCCAATGCACCCTAATGCATTTCTCCATCCAATAAAGAGGGAAATAAGAATGCTGCAGGTTTTTTTTTTAGCTCCCATTAACGGTTTATATGGAAGAATTGATTTGTGCAGAAGCAACTCTCTTACAGCCATACAATGCTTAAATAATGCCGTAATGATGCTGGGGGCATGCCCGTCCATATGTGTATATTTTCTGGCCTTTCTTCACAGTAATTTATCTGACCCTAAGGAGCTGAACAGTAAAGGAAAGGAAAAAAAAGGTTATTTCCCCACAGTTTCAATAAAATTGACTTTTTTCCAGATGTTCTTCAAGAGCGAGAAAGAGATAACCGGTGGGTAAAAGTATTTGCTTTGTTAGCTTGTATATGGCAAAGGAGATGTCTTGGAATAAGGGTGACAAGATAGAAAGTGGTATGGGGGAGGAATAATTTAGGCAGAGGATGAGACAGATCAGTACATAGTATGCGGAACCAGCAACACAACTCTGATGTCTGGTGAGAGATGAACCAGCAGTTTGACAGCTGCAGACATAAAGAATGTGTCAGTTCATTCTGATCTGCGTGCAATGTCAAAAATTGCATAGTAGAGTTTTGGTATTCAGTGCCAGATTAAGATTTTAATTCTGTTGGATATTTGTTTCAACTCTTTCAACCTCCCTTGTACTTCTGCCATTATTACTTTCCACTGTGCTATTGTCTTATCTTATCCGAATAGTGAGGGCAGGGGGCCAAGAGCCATACGCCGGTTGTTTGAAAGACTCCGAGCCCCATTCTTCTGCTGATTAAATGTATTGTGAGGTTCCTGGGGTCAATTTGCTCATACTGGGGTCTATATTGGAACATCACTATCTCGGTATGAAGTAGATATTTTAACTATAACGTATATTATTGCGGTCATACACATTATATTTCATTTAGATTTAAATAAGAGGTTGGAGTTATTGCATCCTGTGTCTGTTTTTACACAGAACCCTTCAATCAATGCCATGCCATACTATGACTTTTTTTTTTTTTAGCAGAGATCAAGTTTATACACCTGTTCAAAGCCACTATTAGGACAGCGCTGTTTCGGGTTTATTGGACCCTTATCAGCTAGGAGCTAGGCATGACCAGTTGCAGTGGATGCTTGGACCCGTAGGGCAAATCTGTACTTATGGGGAATGCAGCACAGAGGCTCTGAGATGCAGTTCTTTGAATTGCTGTGATGTGCAGATGGCTTCTGCAATAATAAACTTAACCATTATAGCATGGAGGCTTTTTATCTCACTATTTGTCCTCCACCACAACCCTTGTAAGTACTGATTTGCCCTAAGGGTCCAAGCATCCACTGTAACTGTTCATGCCTAGCTCCTAGCTGATGAGGGTCCAATAAACCCGAAACAGAGCTGTCCTAGGAGTGGCTTTGACCAGTTGCATAAACATGATCTCTGCTAAAAAAAAAAAGCCAGAGTATGGCATGGCATTGATTGAAGGGTTCTGTGTAAAAACAGACACAGGATGCAATAAAAGTGAGACAGGGGTCATTTGCATATCCTACCCAGAGTTCCTTGCTGCGTATGGGGAATGCAGCACAGAGGCTCAGGGATGCAGTTCTTTGAACTGCTGTGATGTGCAGATGGCTTCTGCAATTATAAAAGGTAACCATTATAGCGTGGAGGCTTTTTTGATCACTTTTTGACCTCCACCACAACCGTTATATATATATATTGCCTTTATGATGATAATACAGATAAAGCAATGGGGGGGGGGGCAGCATTTAATTCTCTGACACAGGCAGCACAATGTTTAGAACTGCGCCTGGTTAAAAGAGATTAGTTGATCATTTATCTTCTCAGGGAAAAAGACTCTTTGCTAAAACGTTTCCAGTTACCAACATTCATACGGAGGACATTTTAAACCATTGACGGCAAACCGTAGCACCTCAGGGGCAGTATTACAAAGCTGGTGCTAATGTAACCAGAGCTGTTATAAACTTACTAGAGCCATTATAGTCTATGGGGTTGCTAAGTTTACAACAGCTCTGGCTAAGTTAGCACCAGCTTTGTAATACTGCCCCTGATGTTTCTGAAGTTGAACTACATTTTCCATGATGCGCAGACAGCCCTATCTGTGACTATGCATCCTGGGACATGTACTTTGGAAACATCTGGGTGCCAAGGTTCACCACTGTTTTTAACAAGGTGTGCCATATTTCAATCTTTATTAAAATTTTAAATAACCCATTGTATATTACGTAATACACTGTATAGGTGATAATATGATAAGAATTTCCCTTAGTTTTCATTTTTACGCAGGATTTAGGGGCTCAGGAGGTGGAGATGCACCTTCACTACATACATATGCTCATTGTAGTCATGGCTCAACGTGACCCTCTGTCCCTCTCTGCAAGCAATAAAGTAACGTTAAATGGGAGTATCTTCTTACTTCTTATTTTTATTTCACATTTTAATTTCCTATGCACTGTTAGTTTCAGTCCTAGTCCGAATTGTCCCTTTAAAGTCAGACTTCAATTCTGACTGGATTTCAAAAAAGTACATACAGTTCATTCAAGGGTTTTGTTCTAGACTGTAAAAAAAACTGAGCCCATTTGACATTCCCATGGTGTCTGTAAGATCAGTGTGAGGTGAAGCCAGGACACTACGATCCCCTCCCATATCTACAGTACAAATAGGACTTCTCTTCAGGAATAACCATAAAATTAAAAAAAGAAACTTCCAGGCAAACAGCACAGCACTGGACGTGACCCCGCACGGCTTGGCTCCATATTGCTCTGTACAACCTGCGTGCGATTTTGTGCTTCGAGCACAGTTCAGTTACAAGATATAGTCTGCGTGTACTTGGAAAGGTTGTAAAAACCACCTCATTTTCCTGTTTCAGGCTTGGCTCTTACAAGTGTGAGGGTTACGCTGCCAGCAGCAAGACCTTATTTTTTTTCTAAATACAGAGAGCAAACATCTCTGTTATTTTTATGATGCAGCCATCTGGAGATACTGAGGAATTCATATGGAAAGTGAGCTGTCCAAGCCAAGCATCAATTGGAGTTTACACTAGCACTGCTGCACATTTTAGCAGAGGTGGACCATCCCTTCAGTTCTTTTGGATAATTAATATCTTAAAACCCCTATAACGCTCAGCCAGCCAATTATATTTTCCAATATACAAAGGATTGAGGAAGAGCGCCTTTGTAAATCCTGCAGCCACGAGAGGCAAATAGTGCAATCCCCACACCCAATTAATACGCCATGTGCAATAAAAAGAGAGGGGTAAATACATTTACCAAATGCACTTGTATTCACTGTACTGTTGTTCTTATACCCATGTAAAAAAACATAAAAACATATACATTGTGCAGTATGTATATACAATAAATGTAGCTAAATGCTCCTAGCAATGGACCACTCACATAGATTAGAGCCTGTACAATTCAAGGCTCAATATGCTGGCAGTGGGTCCCTTCAGGGATGACGTATCGTGAAACAGATGGTGAGCGCCACACAACACGCCGTAATCACCCCAACTCCAATGCTACACCAGCAACTAGTGGTTTCCCCCACACCATAAAATATGAATGAAATAGGACGTAACTGGTGAGCGCAATTGAATGCTCTGGAGTCCGGATGTCTCATGCGAGTCCGCAACACATCATGTGGTTATGTGAAACAAGCATATATAAAACTTCATAGATCTAAACTGTAAATGATATGTTAGACGATATGTAGTAAGATTATACCACTCACAAGTGAAGAGCCCTAGCACCGGCTCAGAGTGGGGAATTGCCTCTGGGTGATTTTTCTTCCTCCATGTTGGCAGGTGACCCCCACCTGTATTTCCAATTTTTCTCCTCGTGCTTCTACTACTCCACGGTGTCCAAAGAGAGTTTTCATACTTAAGGTGGGGGTCACCTGCCAACATGGAGGAAGAAAAATCACCCAGAGGCAATTCCCCACTCTGAGCCGGTGCTAGGGCTCTTCACTTGTGAGTGGTATAATCTTACTACATATCGTCTAACATATCATTTACAGTTTAGCACTATGATGTTTTATATATGCTTGTTTCACATAACCACATGATGTGTTGCGGACTCGCATGAGACATCCGGACTCCAGAGCATTGTCGTGGAAATTTTATTATGTGGACATTATATTCTAGGATGTGCGTGTTTTATAAGTTGTCATCTGTCTCCCTGTGTTGGATTTGAATGTGGTTTTAAATCCAAACCAGCGGCAAAACCGTCAGTATGAAAACCTTCTTTTGGGTTTAGAGACATACCTGCTTTTAAGACATTTAAGCCTTGTCTCAACACTGGTACCGTGTTTTGATAATAACTGTATTGTCTGAGCGTTGGTGGTATAGTGGTGAGCATAGCTGCCTTCCAAGCAGTTGACCCGGGTTCGATTCCCGGCCAATGCAAGTTTTTCACCTTACAGTCCTCTCCTCCTGTTTCCAACCCCAAGCCTCCCAGATTGTGAGTTCCTACGGGAATAGGGCCCTCATCTCCTCCTGTACTGTTTGTCAAATGTTGTTCAATGTATTGTAACCCTGTCTATACTGTGCTTATTGTACAGCGCTGCAGAATATGCTGGCGCTTTATAAATAAAGAATAATAATAATAATTGTCTCCGCAGATAAATTGTCAATAATCCATAAGAATGAGTAGACTGATCTGCACTCACATACTGATCACTCTGAGTAGTATCTGAGTGGGGTCCATACTGACAGTGATGAGGGATGGTCGGACAAACATGGCTGACGGGGACCATGGAGATGACTCAGGGATGAGTCATCTCCAGGAGGCCGGTCGGTCATTCTAGTCCACTCCCCTGTCCTTTTGATATGTAAATGTAATTACTGGGCAAACTGGTTTTCTGTTGTACAGCCAGGGGGCCACTGGGCGTTGTGCGATTATGTATTAAATTAAGCTGACCAAGAGCCACACGGGCACTTGGCCAGAGGATTTCCAGCTTGAAGCAGCGTGTTTGTCTGATTCCTCCTGGGATAGAGAAGTACTTTGTGCCTTATACAGAAAGAACTAAATATAGCGTGTATTTATAGTGACGGATTTGTTTGTACTGGGCGCACTTTAATACTGAAGTGTACCTTTTTAGTGCACCAGGACTTTGTGCGCAAAGACCAAACTTTCCATAACAGCATTCAATTGCGCTCACCAGTTACGTCCTATTCCCTTCAGGGATGACCCCGTTCCGTCTTCAGACGTTTTCAAGATGGATCACATATACCATGAAAAAAGGGACACAGAAAAGGTCCATAGCGTAAAACAGTAACTGAAGCGGCAGTGAAATAGAGCTCACGACAGGACAGAACTCATGTGGTTAAGAGCCTGTGCAGGATCCACTGTCTCTGTATATGCGCTTTGGTGTAGATGGGATACACCAATCCCCTTTAGACCAGCAAAGAAACCACCTCTCTCCAGTCAATTAAGGCTAGGGTCAGACTGAGGCAGTGCGAACGCGCGTGCAGGCGCACTTAATCACGGCCGTGCTAGCAGCAAATGACGGGCAATGACGGCCAATATACGAAGTACGGTCGCACAAAAGTCCGGCTGCGCAACGCAAGTGGAAAATGAACGCATTTTGTCGAGAACGTAAAACCGCTAGTACGGTTGTACAGAGTGCGCTGCGCCCGCTAGAGGCGTGTGTGCGTGAATTGGAGATGTCAGACACTGCTAATGTCCGGCCTACATAACGTCCAGATGCACAAAGTGTTTTATTGATGATCCGTACAAAATCACGGATGCAAATGCGCATCGTATGACCGCTATCGCGTACTCCGTGAAAAAATACGTCCATTCGTTCGAACGCACTTTTTCACAGACAACGCGAAAATGCGTTCGTCTGACCCTAGCTTAAAAAGTGTTTTTAATAAAATCAAAAGTAAAAACAAACTAAGTAAATGACTCCCAAAACGCGTTTCACTGCGATAGCAGTTTCATCAGTTCCTCTTCCTCTGACGGCGCCACCATTTTGAAAGATCTTTTTCCCTTAAGTCCAGCCCACAGATGTTGTATAATTTCTTCATCCGTTTAATTGGTGATATTAATGTCCACAGATGGCGGAAAATTGTCTGGAGGATGCCAAAAATGGGGGCCTGTGTGCCCCTATGGGCGACCCAGTCCCCAGACACAAATGACACATAAAAGATACCATGATTAGAAGGAGAAAAAACTAATGACAAGAAAAACTATACACATACTATGTTAAATGCATATAAGAAGGAACGGGATAATAATGTATACTATACCATGCCGTACACCTGACCCTAATACGGAGGTCAGGAAAAGACAATGACAATGACAGGAAATCTTTCTATATAATGTATATTCAGAAAAATCTACATAATAAAACATTAACAGTACAACAATGGATAACCCATCTGTGAAACGAAATATACCATAAATGGGGAACTCTGAAATGAACATAGTTTACAAGGTGATGACGATGAATTATGAAAAAGAATAGTGGGGGGCTTAACAGAAAAACCTACAAAAAGTGACGTATCTCAAAATCACTGTTGAGGCCAATGGGGACTAGAGTACCATATTCAAAGATACATCTCATTACCTCTTTGGCTAGCATAAGGTCTATATCTACCCCCCTTCAGCTCTTTTTAACTTTTTTAAGAATGCAGAACTCCAGACCCATAGGATCTAGTGCGTGGCGTTCCTTAAAAGGTAGGGAAAGGTTGTGCGGTTCGTAACCTTTCCTTATATTATGGAGGTGTTCTCCCAACCTTGTGGCAAAAGGTCTAGATGTCCTCCCGATATAATGCAGTCCACAAGGACATGTAAGGCAATACACCACATATTTTGATGCACAGTTATACACCCTGTATATACACCCTTAATGTGCACGATTTTGCTTCCAATAGTCACATTATGTATTTTTCTTTTTCCATAGTTATTCTTACATCCTTGACATTTACCACACTTGTAAAAGCCATCCTGGACTCCAAACATATTAATGCTTTTCCTTCCCTTATTTCTAAATGCACTGTTAACTATATGATCTTTAATATTTCTCGCACCCCTACAGATAAAACGTGTTTTTTCTGGAATTCTCTCTCATAATATGGGGTCTTGTCGAAGAATTCCCCAATAATGACGGACTATTCCTCTAATACCCCTATTCCCTATGCTATAGTCAAAGATAAATGGGACTACATTATCATTTGTCCCATTCTCCTTTTCTCTAGGTTTATACTCCATCAAAGTCTGTCTTTCCACCTTCTGTACTTCTTCCTTTACCTTTAATAGTATTTTTGTTATAACCCTTATAAACAAAATCCGTGGATAACCTTCCTGCCTGTTGTTGATAATCAGTTAACTCCGTGCAATTGCGTCTGATTCTCAACATCTGCCCTCGAGGGACTCCTTCAAGGCAGCAGGATAAGTCTCCGCTTTTTATGTCAATAAAGCTGTTAACATCAGTAGCTTTGAAATAGGTGCGGGTTTGCAGTCTACCCCCTTTCACATATATTTCAAGATCTAAAAAGTTAATGGTGCTCTTACTCCATGTATAAGACAACTTAATGCCCCAATTATTTCTATTTAAATGATCCATATAAGCTTTAAGCTCATCCTCCGTCCCCCTCCAGATGATAAGCACATCGTCAATGTACCGCTTATACAGGGTTAGGCCCTGCGCCCAGCCACGCGAACCATAGACCCACTGAGACTCCCAGTAGGCTATAAAAAGGTTTGTGTAGCTGGGTGCGAACCTCGCTCCCATAGCCTTCCCTCTTTTCTGCAAAAATAACTCTTCATTAAAAGAAAAGTAGTTATTCTCGAGGACCAAACGCATCCCCTCAACAATGTAGTCCACCTGTTGAGGAGCAAACTTCCCAGATTCTCTAAGGAAATGGGCAACTGCCTCACATCCCTTGTGATGGGGTATTATGGTATACAGGGATTCAACATCGCCCGTGACTAACCAAAAGTAGAGAAGGAGACTGTAGCTATTAAGGTTAGGAAATATAGAAGAGATGTGCAAGACTATGAATCTGGGAATGTGAGGAGAACGAGAAGGACCATGGGCAATAAAAAGGGAATCGGGTGGATCCCAAAAAAAGGGGGACTAGGACACCTGTTAATAAAGGATGTGGACAGGCATATCGCGAACGTCCCTTTGGAAATTATATTTATACTCCAGAACCATGGTTTAGACGTCATCATGACACACCATATGGGGCAATCAGATCTATGGTAGAGGTAGGGGAGAATGGGATCAGTCTCTGTTGCATAGGACTGGGAACCGTAATAGGCTACAGTCCACGAGGAATGAGCAGTACCACCAATATGGGTGAGAAACAGTACATAATAAGAGGGGAAGGCGAGGCCTAGGTAGAACAGGCCCAGGAGCTACTGGACGAACATTATGCTATCATAACCCCCCTGGAGTACCAACAAGAAACAGATTTGAACCCCTTTCAATGCCCCATGAGGAACAGGTTTTTCACACGGGGTCCCCATGTGTGAAGCAAAAGGAAGGACAAAACCAGGATCTAAACTGGGAGGGGGAAATCAAATAGGAGGAAAAGGAAAAAGAAGGTTGTCCGTAGACGAGGAAGAAGAGCGGGAAAATTGGTACAAAGAAAAAAGAGAGCGAAGGTAACTATGGATGGTATCTTCAATCTCAGTACCAAGGTTCTCACTAAGCACCATGTACAATTGATTCAAAAGGGTCTTAAATATGCCCCCACTAAAAAACTCAATAAATTTGATACGTATGTGGATTTACAGAAGTTCAAGCATAAGCTGGCTTTGAAAAAATATTTCCACAAAACGGCAGTAGAGAAAGTAATTAGTGACGACACGGGAATTGTACATACATCATTGAAAAACAGGTCCACCTTCTATCCTAAGCATATGCTGTCAAGGGAAATATCCACGTTTGAGACTATGGTCCTAAACGATCTGGATAAGTTAGAGAAGAAATGTAGTCGTGCATTAGGTAACCTGACCAAACAGGAAAAAGAGGCCCTAGAAGATCTGCGAGATGATGACCAAGTGGTCGTGAAACCAGCGGATAAGGGGGGAGGGGTCGTCATTTTATCTCAGGAATATTATGTGGAAGAAGCGGGTAGAATATTGGGAGATAAGGAAACATACGAGATCTTAAAAGGGGATCCCACAGAGGAAATTGGGAATATCTTTGATAGGTTTTTGAAAAAGGGTAAAGCTGGAGATATACTCAATGAGCGGGAGTATGAATATCTTAAGGTTCCCCACCCGCGTATCCCGGTCTTCTATTGGCTTCCTAAGCTACACAAAAATGCCACCCACCACCCTGGTAGACCTATTATAGCTGGCATTGACAGCATTTTTAGTAGTTCATCAGAATATCTTTATCAATTACTGCAGCCCATAGTATCCACAGGTCAGTCCCATCTTAAGGACAGCATTAGTGTCCTTCAGGAATTAGAAAAAGTGGAATGGCAACAAGAGTATTGGTTAGTCATGGGCGACGTTGAATCCCTGTATACCATAATACCCCATCACAAGAGATGTGAGGCAGTTGCCCATTTCCTTAGAGAATCTGGGAATTTTGCTCCACAACAGGGACTACATTGTTGAGGGGGATCCTTTTGGTCCTCGAGAATAACTACTTTTCTTTTAATGAAGAGTTGGTAAATGTCAAGGATGTAAGAATAACTATGGATAAAGAAAAATACATAATGTGACTATTGGAAGCAAAATTGTGCACATTAAGGGTGTGTATGACTGTGCATCAAAATATGTGGTGTATTGCCTTACATGTCCTTGTGGACTGCATTATATCGGGAGGACATCTAGACCTTTTGCCACAAGGTTGGAAGAACACCTTCGTAATATAAGGAAGGGTTACGAACCGCACAACCTTTCCCTACATTTTAAGGAACACCACGCACAAGATCCTATGGGTCTGGAGTTCTGCATTCTTAAAAAAGTTAAAAAGAGCTGGAGGGGGGGGGGAATATATAGAATTTATGCTAGCCAAAGAGGAAATGAGATGTATCTTTGAATATGGTACTCTAGTCCCCATTGGCCTCAACAGTGATTTTGAGATACGTCACTTTTTGTAGGTTTTTCTGTTAAGCCCCCCCCCCTATTCTTTTTCATAATTCATTATCATCATCTTGTAAACTATGTTCATTTCAGAGTTCCCCATTTATGGTATATTTCGTTTCACAGATGGGTTATCCATTGTTGTACTGTTAATGTTTTATTATGTAGATTTTTCTGAATAACATTATATAGAAGATTTCCTGCCATTGTCTTTACCTGACCTCCGTATTAGGGTCAGGTGTAAGGCATGGTATAGTATACATTATTATCCCGTTCCTTCTTATATGCATTTAACCCTTTCGCTGCTGAGGCTTTTCCCGCCCCTGTGCTGAGGTCATTTTTACCTGTTTTGCGCATCATGTTTAAACGTGTTTTGAAGGCTTATTTTAGTATATGACCCAGACATATTATATATCGTTCTTTCCGTCAGACTCGGTAGATTCATAATATGTCATTATTATATGTATACGTTATGTCATGTCTGTATATTATAACAAAAAATGCAATAAAATATGTATTTTCAATAATTTACAATGTGTAAAGTGTTTTTTTTCACATTTTAACATGCGAGCAATTGCGGTTATATTTTGTATGGGGTGCGCTTGTTAAAAAAATTAGAGATGGGGTCTCGTTACATTTTTTTTTGGGGAAAATTACACTATTTTATACAAACGCACCGCATACAAAAATCGTTAGTGCAGCATCATTGTTCACATTATAATTGAAATGGGAACAATATTGCTGCATTAACAAACCAAAAAATAAAAAAAAAGTGTTTATTTTTTTTTTATAATTTTTTTTATAATTTTTTTTTCATTTTTTTTTTTTTTATTTTTCATTTTTTTTTTTTTACAACTTTTTTCACTGTAGTGTTTGGTATCGTTGGAACGGCCATGCTCTGGCCGATCCAACCATACCAAAATTTAACCCCTAACTGCCACGGATCGGGAGATAGGGAGTTCATTGGAACTCCCTATCTCCACCGTTGGTGGCAGTTAAGGGTTAACTCTAGGACTGGCGTCATCGTGCTACGCACGATGACGCCAGTCCTAAGGGGGAGTTCCCGGAGGCTTGGCCGACATCCAAGATGTCGGCCAGCTCCGGGAAAGGATCGCGAACCGTCGCTTTTCAGCGCCGATTCGCGATCCAGCTCCCCAGGGGTTATGCCAGGCATCATTTGGAAGGGCAGGCTGTGCCCTTCCAAATGATGCCTGGGTTAACCCCCGCAGAGCCGCCGATCGGGAGGGAGAGAGGTCCGAAGGACCTCCCCCCCTCCCTTTCAGGCGCCTCCTACGCACATGCGGGGGGGGCGCCTGAATTTGGTGTCAATCGCGCTGCCGCGATGACACCAAATTCCGGCGGCTGCTGTTCCGGATGCCGGGCTGACATCCAGGATGTCAGCCCGCACCGGAGGGGCCAGCGATCGGCCGGAACCCGCCGAACGCTGACCCCAATGGGAGGACGCGCTCAGCGCGTCCTCCGCACAGCAGCGGGAATGCTGAGGACGCGCTGAGCGCGTCCTCAGCATCCAAGTGGTTAACATAGTATGTGTATAGTTTTTCTTGTCATTAGTTTTTTCTCCTTCTAATCATGGTATCTTTTATGTGTCGTTTGTGTCCGGAGACTGTGTTGCCCATAGTGGCACATAGGCCCCAGTTTTTGTCATCCTCCAGACAATTTTCCGCCATCTGTGGACATTAATATCACCAATTAAATGGAAGAAGAAATTATACAACATCTGCGGGCTGGACTTAAGGGCAAAAGATCTTTCAAAATGGTGGCGCCGTCAGAGGAAGAGGGGTGATGCGGAGGTTGATATATGAAGGGAGGAGATTTTGTGGATAGCCACGTCTACGCATGCGCTCGAATGTACGTACAGAAAGATAGACCTCTGACGTTAAAGAGGGACGACGAGTGGAAGTTCCGGACGTAGCAACGAATCGTACGGAAATGCTGTTAATTACGATCTTATATGTAACACCTGTAATTGGAAATATGTGCCTTATATATGAAGGATTTTTTTCCATTTGTTTATATGACCAACTGATGAAGCTGCTATTGGAGCGAAACGCGTTTTGGGAGTCATTTACTGTATGTTTGTTTTTACTTTTGATTTTATTAAATACATTTTTTAATTGACTGGAGAGAGAAAGTGTCTTTGCTGGTCTAAAGGGGATTGGTGTATCCCATCTACACCAAAGCGCATATACAGAGACAGTGGATCCTGCACAGGCTCTTAACCACGTGAGTTCTGTCCTGTCGTGAGCTCTATTTCACTGCCACTTCAGTTACTGTTTTACGCTATGGACCTTTTCTGTGTCCCTTTTTTCATGGTATATGTGATCCATCTTGAAAACGTCTGACGACGGGACAAGGTCATCCCTGAAGGGACCCACTGCCAGCATATTGAGCCTTTAATTGTACAGGCTCTAATCTATGTGAGTGGACCATCGCTAGGAGCATTTAGCTACATTTATTGTATATACTGTACATACTGCGCAATGTATATGTTTTTATGTTTTTTTACATGGGTATAAGAACAACAGTACAGTGAATACAATTGCATTTGGTAAATGTATTTACCCCTCTCCTTTTATTGCAAATGGTGTATTAATTGGGTGTGGGGATTGCACTATTTGTCTCTCGTGGTTGCAGGATTTACACAGGCGCTCTTCCTCAATCCTTTGTATAATGCTATCTGTTGTTTGGGTTTGGTAGGGTAAGGCCTTAGAGGATATAGCTGCCGTGCTGCCCCAACACTACGAAATTACCTCCTCCACTGCTTGCCGTCTTAGCGCCCCTTTTTTGTTTTTGTACCAGTTATATTTTCCAGTGCATGATACTAGAAGCATATTAAGGTGATGTCCTATAAACGTGAACATAAACAATAAAGGGGTCATTCAGAAAGCACCAAAATTTCACGGTGCTTTCTTGTTCAGCGCACTTTGGTGCACTTCGGCAATACCAGTTCGGTCTGTTACACAATGAAAAAACCGCCATAAAAGAAATGAGAATCAGAAATTTGTCTAAAAAAATCCCCAAAAAATACAACACAAGTTTAAAAAAATAAAAAGGCTTTTTATGCTGAAATTGAAAAGAACAAACGGTTGAATAAAAACGATACTATTTTTTTTTACATTGAATCCTATGGGATTTGCCTGTTTAAACCTGTTGAACTGAACCATCTGACATTTCAGTGCAGTTCGGCATTCTGTGAATAGTTAAGGCTGGGGTCAGACGAATGCAGTACAAACGTGCGTCCAGCCGCACTTTATTACTGCCGTAGTAGCAGCAAATGACGTCCAATGACGGGCAATATACGAAGTACGGCCGCACGAAAGTTCGGCCGCGCAACGCAAGCGGCAAACGAATGCATTTTTTTGAGAACGTCGAACCGCTAGTACTGACGCACAGAGTGCGCTGCGTCGGCATAGCGGCGTGTGTGCGTGATTAGGAGACGTCAGACGCTGCACCATGTCTGGCCTACATAACATCCAGAGACGTAAACTTTGGTTACTCAGATTTCTCTATTTTTTCTAGCTCCGTCAAAAATCACGGTCGTAATAGCGCATCGTATGACCGCTATCGCGTCTTCTGTGAAAAAGTGCGTCCGGACGCATGGAGGCACTTTTTGACGGTAGACGTGAAAAATGCGTTCGTCTGACCCTAGCCTTAACCATTACTTTTATCTGGAGACCACCAAATTGCAGCAATCGGAGGCAAACTGCTCCGTATTTCGCTGTCAATTTGACAGTATTTGGCGACTTAACAGGTTTCTGAATAGACGAACTGCCACGAAATTGCACCGTACGGTGAAATCCAAGATTCAGCACTCATTGAGTAACCCTTTACATTAACCACAAAGCTCTTTTTGTTGAAAAAAAATTATTATGAATAAATAAATTTAAAACATGGGATGCGTTAGATAACACATGAATGTAGGGAAAATCTGCAATTCTGCATAAATATATGTAGTTAAAAAGATAGTTAAAAGATGAAAATAATGCAACTTTTATTTTTTAATACATTTTCTATATATTTGCTCACCCGTTGTAAAAATATAAGTGTTGACAGAGCTACCTGATCTATATAGTTTTATTGATGATTATTTTTTCATAATTTTTGTAATTTTTTTTTATTCGTTTTTTGGGGGGGGGCATACCAAATATTTCCACTGCGCCCAAGCCTATACACACCAGGCACTGATAATACAGTCTTATTGCTTTGATTGATGGCATGGAAGACATGGAAACCTACCAAGACAGGGAAACCTACCTGCACCACAATATTACCTCTAAATCAAAAAAAGCAAGAGGTCATCTAGAAATTATGTACATGTCCTAGAAAGGTCTGTTGCCCGGCACTATCTTGGATCTGCATCTCTCCCATAGATCTAGTCATTGCATGCATTGTTCACCGGTAGCATTCTTTCAGTGCACTATTACTATTTGTTGTTTCAGTCCCCATTTATCTTTTTCTTACGGTGTGAGGGGAGGGTATTACTCACGGGGGATTGTCACATTTCCTCTGTCTGAACCGTGCCCCTGTTCCACACGTACGACTGCACATGCTCCAAGGACTCCATGCGCTCCAGTCTCCATCGACATGCTGGGGGATCGGGGTCTTACTGACACATTCTCCAGCTCTGCACCACTGAAACACAAGCATCTTACATGAGTATGCGTAACATCAACATGAAGTGTGTACATAGAGCAGGGCTCAAAATTTCAAGTCCCAAGCTACTAGCCAAGCCTTAAGAGTTACTCGCCACTAATTGCGCCACCTAACCCCTACCTGCCCTGCCTGCCTCTGCATTTCCACTCGCCCTCATGTAATTTCCAAATGCGAGCAGGCGAGTGGAAATTTTGAGGCCTGACAAAGAGCACAACTGTTTACCAATGAAGACCAATAGCAGTGTATAGCTGGGGCCGGGAGGCATTATTAAGGTGGGACATAGCTGGATTAACATAGGGGTTATTGGAGTTGTAGCTCCAGTCCTTGCCCCAAAATAGGTCCATAGGAAAGTAAGTATTTTAGCACAATTATTGTTTTGGAAAATTATATGACAGTTACACAATGGAATGCGGAAAGGCATCAGACAAAAGCAATTTGATGGTTTGAAAGATCAAATGGATAGAGTTATGACAATAGGATGTGAGTGGACAGGAAAAAAATGCACAAAGGAGGCAGTGGCGTGCGGTGAGGTCAGTGGCTGGTGAGGCACTGGCTAGTATCAGAGCCAGATATACACAGGGTTACACAGTCGCAATTTACGCATTTGATTATCGTTATATAGGAGAATAGAGTTTCACTATTTATAAAGTAAAGTTTGCATTTTTTTTTACAGTTCTAAGAGCATGTACTTGCAATACTGACTAATAGAGGGCGCTATTACACACATGCTGACTGCTGTGCTCTGCCTGCCCCCCCCCACGACTGACGAGGACAGTCACATGACTGTCCTGCGTCAATCAATCCATGGGGAGCCCTGCCTCCCATGGGGGGGGGGGCGTTTTTTTAAAAAAAAGAATTGCTTGAGACCAATGGAGCTTTCCCATTGGCTCAAGCTTTCAATTGCTCTCAGTGCCTCTGGAGGCACAAAAGAGCGTAGAACCAGGAAGCAAAGCCAGCTTGAGCTACGCAATTAGTGTAGCACACACACACAGCAGTCAGCAAACTGAAAGGGGAAGGGAAAAAAAGCAGATGACAGAGAAGCAGTGAGGGAGCGTGGAGAGGTGAGTACGAGAACTTTTTTCAATAAATAACATTTTATTTACAGTTTAAATATACACACAATACATGTCATTACAGCACAATGAGCACATTAATTCACTGGAATGGTAGGGGAGGCTCTGCCTCCCCTACCACCCCTGACTGCATGTCCCTGAAAGGAGGGTGAAAAGAAGAGGCAAAGGCCCACCGAAAGCTAAATTTCTAGGCCCTTTAAGCTCGTAAGGAACGATTATTAACATCAGCACTGGTACAGTGTATATTTTTGAATGTACGAACTATTCCCCTGTTATTCTAGACTAAGGCTTGAAGAGAGCTCACACAGGAATTGCAAACTTTACCATAAATTAATCAAAATGGAAATACAAAATCTTCCAGCTGAGCTCTGTTGGGCTAAAATTTGCAATTCCCCTTTGTCAGTTCTCCACAATTTTCATATTAATGAAGAAACATTTATTTTCTGACATCTAGCCGATGCAACAGTCCCCCTCGTAAAAGTGGAAAAACTTATCTTGTTACATCTCTGTTTTTCCATGATTTAGTCTTCTAATTAGGGATGCACTGATACCATTTTTTTTACGACCGAGTATGAGTACCGATACTTATTTTCAGGTGCTCACCAATACGGAGTACCGATACTTTTATTTAATGTCATATGACTGCTGTTCAATAAATAATTTAGAATTTTGCTGACAGCACTGCACAGGCTTGCACACACCCTGACCACACAACTCATATATATATATTTATATATTTATACCCACACCAGTCCTCAGACATATGTATACCCACAGACCTCAGATACATACAGTGGCAAGAAAAAGTATGTGAACCCTTTGTGCTTACGTGGAGTTTTGCATGAATTGGTCATAAAATGTGCTCTGATCTTCATCTAAGTCACAACAATTTGAAAAACACAGTCTGCTTAAAATAATACAACACAAACATTATATGTTTTCATGTTTTTATTGAACAGAACATGTAAACATTCACAGTGTAGGGTGGAAAAAGTATGTGAACCTTTGGACTTAATAACTGGTTGACCCTCCTTTGGCAGCAATAACCTCAACCAAACGTTTCCTGTAGTTGCAGATCAGACCTGCACAATGATCTGGAGTAATTTTGGACCACTCCTCTTCACAAAACTGTTTCACTGTAGCAATATTCTTGGGATGTCTGGTGTGAATCGCTCACTTAAGGTCATGCCACAGCATTTCAATCGGGTTGAGGTCAGGACTCTGACTGGGCCACTGCAGAAGGCGTATTTTGCTTTGTTGAAGCCATGCTTTTGTTGAATTACTTGTATGCTTTGGGTCATTGTCCTGTTGCATCACCCATCCTCTGCGGAGCTTCAGTTGGTGGACAGGTGGTGTCAGGCCCTGGAGGCCCTGAACCCCGGACGCCCCCTTTTTGTGTATTATCCTGCATGTCCCCTGCAGATTCCAAGACTCTTGTATGAACAATGCACCTTCCTGATTATGACGTTCACGCCCTGGATCCACACCTGCCCTTTATCCTCCCTGATTAGCCCTGCATATAAGGGAGTCCCACCCTCAACCCTGGACTTCCACATTGAAGTTGAATTCGCTGACTGCATACCTGTTTTGACAAAGCTCCCTGATACCTCTTGTTTGTTGCACAATAAACACCCTTGTTATCTTGAATCTGCCTATATCACTGCATATTGGGCTCACAACCCCATCCTGCTACACCAACCGCATTCAACCCCTGACAGAATGTGGAAGTCAACAACCTGTGAGCCCGCAGTGATATATACAATGGTGGAAAACTTAAAAGATGCCTTCCTGAAGATCCAGCAGTACCTGGACTCCCTGCTTGATTATATGCAGCAAAACCCAAGGGGCACCTCATCTAAGGTGCGCATTCCTGCTACAGAGGGAGCCAGAGGACCGCTGACCCCAGAAGAAAAGGCAAGAAGGAGGGCGCTAGACCTCTGCTTCTATTGTGGGGGTCCCTTGCATCTAATATCGGCCTGCCCACTGCGCCCACCTAAGCCAGGTACAAAAAGTTTTTCTACACCTGTTCATGCCAAGCCTGTTTGTACCAAACCTGTACCGACTGTCAAGCTCACAAAGTCTCCGTTGGGGAAACCAGTGCCTGCCCTGCAAAAACTGAGCTCATCAACTGTCAAGTTACAAAAACATGAACCCAAAGAAAAAACCCTATCCCAGCTTGCTCCCAGAAGAACCCAGGTAATTAGTCCTCCACCAAAGTGTGCTCCTGTTCCCAGAAGAGCGGAGTCAAGAGCTACCAGACTCTCTGTACCCAGAGACCGGGTTACTCAAGAAGCTCCTTCTGAGGGGTCAGACCACGAGACCCCTATGGAGTGCGCTGAACCGGATTCTGATCCCGAAGTGCCAATGGAGCAAGATTCCATAGACGCTGAGTCAGCCATGCCCATGGAGACCGAACCTAGCCAATACATCATGGCTGGTGTTGCCAAGAAGCCAGAAACCAGCCCTCTACCTCCTTGTTGCACATATGCCTCAAACGGAATGGTCGTTCACAGGGAGGACCTGGAGATCTTCGAATCGGCCCTGAGACTTCGGGAAGCTGCTCCTCATGGACACACTGTGCCACCTTCACCGTGTCCTTCTGAGGATGAATCGGAGTCCGAACAAAGGGAACCAAGGGAGGAGAGGTGGCCCTCCATAAGTCCAGTCATCTATCCTTACCGCTCAGTTGCCAACTACAGAACTCCAGCTAACAAAACCATTTTGAGTGCACCATGCCAGAGATCTGCCTTCATTGGTGCCCTATTCTCCATGTCACCCACAGTTGTTCGGTTGTCTGTGAAACCGAAACCCCAAGAGCTGGATACTCACCCATGCCTCCTGGAATTGGAGGTTGAGCAAAAGCCAAAGGTCGTTGCCCTGCATCTCGCAGGATCTACAGAAGTTGCTGCCCTGCATCTCGCAGGATCTACAGAAGTTGCTGCCCTGCATCTTGCAGGATCTACAGAAGTCGCTGCCCTGCATCCCGCAGGATCTCCAGTTGTCGCTGTCCTGCATCCCGCAGGATCTCCAGTTGTCGCTGCCCTGCATCCCACAGGATCTCCTGAGCTACCACCGCCACGGGGCCGTCGAGGCCGCCGTAAGGCCAAGCCGCTCACTGCCCAGCAAGAGCTGTGCTGTACCCAGGTCGCCGCAGAGCCATGCTGTACCCAGGTTGCCGCAGAGCTGTGCCGTACCCAGGTCGCTCAAGTGCCGTGCCGTACCGAGGTCGCTCAAGTGCCGTGCCGTACCGAGGTCGCTCAAGTGCCGTGCCGTACCGAGGTCGCTCAAGTGCCGTGCCTCACCAAGGTTGCCACCGTTGAGCCGTGCAGTACCAAGGGCCTCGCCAAGGGCGCTGTTCCTCCGTGCCTTGCCAAGGACGTCGCCGATGAGCCGTGAAGTGCCAAGGTTGTCACCAAGGGCGCTGCCCCTCCGTGCCTCGCCAAGGGCGCTGCCCCTCCGTGCCTCGCCAAGGGTGCTGCCCCTCTGCGCCTCACCAAGGGCGCTGCCCCACCATGCCCAGCTGTTACCGTGGAGACCCCCATCTCCAGTACCCATTGTTGGCAGTTTCCAGCCCTAGCCGCGCCAAGGAGGGTTTGGGGGTTTGCAAAGGTTGACTCTCCCATCCCTCACAGCCGCAAGTTTGGGCTTATTTCTGTACAACCATGCCAAGGAATTGCATATCTTGACACCGTGATCTCTACCCCAGCCGCTGCTGTCACCGACTACCTGTGCCAGTTAGTCCCACGGACTCTATGTTCTGAAGGAACCCCTGGTCATCATGACCACTATTACGCACTCCAATGGTGCAATGAATATTTGTCCCTTCATCCGCCAGTGTGACCCTGACCTCGGTCTGGGCCGTTCGGAGTCTGGCCCTTAGAGGGGGGGCTATGTCAGGCCCTGGAGGCCCTGAACCCTGGACGCCCCCTTTTTGTGTATTATCCTGCATGTCCCCTGCAAATTCCAAGACTCTTGTATGAACAATGCACCTTCCTGATTATGACGTTCTCGCCCTGATCCACACCTGCCCTTTATCCTCCCTGATTAGCCCTGCATATAAGGGAGTCCCACCCTCAACCCTGGACTTCCACATTGAAGTTGAATTCGCTGACTGCATACCTGTTTTGACAAAGCTCCCTGATACCTCTTGCCAATCTCCTGACTTCGCTGCCAAAGAGTCCAAGGACCCTCTGTTATATCACCTGGACTTTCATCGCTTCTATATACCGGTACCCTCCCATCCTGCTCCCCTTCTGCCCCCCATCTAGGACCCCCCGTGTACCAGACCCCTTGCTGAACCCTGACCACGCTATTGTCTAAACCTTGCCTGATATTACGTTCATGTGTTTGTTGCACAATAAACACCCTTGTTATCTTGAATCTGCCTATATCACTGCATATTGGGCTCACAACCCCATCCTGCTACACCAACCGCAGTCAACCCCTGACAGGGTCTTACGTTTTCCTGCAAAATGTCTTGATAAACTCTGGAATTCATTTTTCCATCAATGACAACAATCCGTCCAGGCCCTGAGGCAGCAAAGCAGCCCCAAACCATGATGCTCCCTCCGCCATGTTTTACAGTGGGGATGAGGTTTTGATGTTGGTGTGCTGTGCCTTTTTTTCTCCACACATGGTGTTGTGTGTTTTTTCCAAACAACTCAATTTTGGTTTCATCTGTCCACAGAATATTTTGCCAGTAGTGCTGTGGAACATCCAGGTGCTCTTTTGCAAACTTCAAACGTGCTGCAATATTCTTTTTGGACAGCAATGGCTTCCTCTGTTGTGTCCTCCCATGTACTCCATTCTTGTTTAATGTTTTCCTTATTGTAGATGTGTCAACAAAAATGTTAGCATGTGCCAGAGATTTCTGTAAGTCTTTAGCTGACACTCTAGAATTCTCCTTTACCTCGTTAAGCATTCTGCGCTGTGCTCTTGCAGTCATCTTTACAGGACGACCACGCCTAGGGAGAGTAGCAACAGTGCTGAACTTTCTCCATTTGTAGACAGTCTGTCTTACCGTGGACACATGAACATCAAGGCTTTTGGAGATACTTTTGTAACCCTTTCCAGCTTCATGCAAGTCAACAATTCTTGATCGTAACTTCTGAGAGCTCTTTTCTGCAAGGCATGGTTCACACCAGGCAGTGCTTCTTGAAACCATTAAACCCAAAACTGGTGTGTGTTTTTAAAGGGCAGGACAGCTTTCAGCAACACATCCAATAATATCACACTGATTGGACTCAAGGTTGGCTCACTCCTGGCTCCAATTAGCTCTTGGAGAAGTCATTAGGCTAGGGGTTCACATACTTTTTCCACCCTGCACACTGTGAATGATTACATGTTATGTTCAATAAACACATGAAAACATATAATGTTTGTGTTGTATTATTTTAAGCAGACTGTGTTTTTCAAATTGTTGTGACTTAGATGAAGATCAGAGCACATTTTATGAGCAATTCATGCAACACTCCACGTAATCCCAAAGGGTTCACATACTTTTTCTTGCCACTGTACACATATATATATACACATACAAACAATCCACATGGATGCACTCAGGGACTGAGTAAAACATAACTTTTAATTACTAAAATATGAAAAACTGATGTTTTGATCCTATGTTGGGTCTTTATCAAGGTTATTAACAAAGAAACAAAGTGTATAAATAGCTAAAAATGCAGTACACTCACCAATGTCGTTGCTGCAGCACACCTGACGCCGGAAACCGGAAGTGGCTTGTCAACAATTGCGTGCAGTGGGCGTAACAGCGATAGTGTGCACTGCCCTGGTTACAGAGATTGCGTTGTTACGATTACCTAGGCGAACAAGTCGTCCGGTTTGTTTCTTTGTTGTTAATCACTTTGGTAAAGACCCGTCAGAGTGTCGAAATGTAGGTTTATTTTTTATATTTTGGTAATTAAAAGTAATATTTTACTCCCTAAGCTATATTTTAGCCCCTGAGTGCATCCATATGGATTGTTTATATTTATAAATGGGATGGTAGCACCAGGGCATTTTGCAAATCAGCATTGTTTACAGACGGAGTGCCGTTTTTTGTGATGTACTGTATTCTCAGATCTCAGACACCAGGGCTGCTGGCAGAATGCATTAAAAGCATTCCGCCAGCATTCCCCTTCGACTGGCCACGCTCCACCAAGCGGCCCCCGGCTTGTGAAGGTTGTGACGTGCTCTCACATGATCTTGCAACTACCGCAAGATCACAGGTAGAGGCCGTGTCACAGCCTTCACCGGAGAGCGGTCAGCCGGAGGGAAATGCTGGCAGAATGCTTTTAATGCATTCTGCCAGCTGTCCCAGCGACTCAGATACCGGCACTGGCTTCTGGGTAGAGGTATCCGGACATTTAGTGGAGTACCAAGTACTTGTGCAAATGCCGGTATAAGCACCAATACCGATACTAGTATCGGTATCGGTGCATCTCTGCTTTTAATAAGACTGAATTACAAGAATGAATAGAGGCTTGATTAATTTGAGAATGGGTAAATACCTAATCAATCAATTCTATTTAAGATATATCACTGATACCTTCAGTACAAACTGTATGGAGAAAGAAATCTTGGTCATTCATTTCACTATAAGGTTATAAAATTTTAGCAAAAAAGATCTTGTAGCAAAAGTCGTTTGTGATTTGAACAGGTATGAATATTGTTCACAATACCGTATATCTTCCCTTAGCATATTATGTTATGCCTTTTGTGCACATCATTACAGCTGTAAGAAGTCAAAACATTCAATTATGCTTTTTAACACATCTCTTCCTCTACAACAGTGTTTCCCAAACCTGTCCTCGGGACCCGCTGACAGGTCAGGTTTGCAGGATATCTGAAGCACAGCACAGGCGATATAATTTTCTGCTCAGTGATTGCAGGATTCAGTTTGCATTTCCCCAAGGTAATCTGTAAAATCTGGCCTGGTTGATGGTCCTGAGGACAGGTTTGGGAGCACAGCTCTACAACCTTGTAATTACCACGAGTCAACATGTAGCATAATATATAAAATCAACTTGTGCCCTATTCAAGCCAAGCCTTTAGAAACAAATGTGTGATCCGTTAAATATAACCACTCATTAATATTAATGGCATGCATCTTATTCCTGCTGAATGACCAACCCTTATTGCGGCTTGTCTATTGTAGCAGCCTACTGTACTTTCTTGCTTCTTATGCGTTGTATAGGAACCGCTGTAGTGGAGGCAGCCAGAGAGTAATAAGTGATTACAAGGTCACTTGCTAGTCTCGCTTATAGACAGTAATAAAAATATAAATATTTTCTGAAACCTGTTGCTAACTGATTTTCAGTCATTTAACGCAACAAAAAGCCCTAGTATAAAAATCAACACTTATCTTTTATACTACAACAAACAGGACAGGGAATTCCTCTGTTTACAATCACAGAAACAGAATGACACTAAAAACAAATAGTTCTCCAGTTTCCTTCCACTGACCCTGTGCCATACAAAGCAGAGAGGGATTAGACAATAGCAATAAGATTGTTTGCAGGATCAAATGGAAAGAGAAATAGCACAATGGGACCTGAGTGGGGACAAAGCAATGGAAAAATGGAGGTTTAGAGGAATGAGACCCAGGATTACCAAAATGTATAGTTCCAGGCCCTTTAAATTTTTGATCCACCAATGACTTCATAACTGGTACAGCATATATTTTGAATGCAAAGACAATTATCCACACCACATTTCAAAATATTAAAGTGAAATCTTATTGCACTAGATATTTTGCATTGCATTAATAAGTCAACACAGTGGGCTCTATTACAATCCCCGCGCTAAAACGGGGGCAGTAGGGAGAAAAAACTGCGCCCCCCGTTTTCCCCCTACCGCCCCCGGTTTAACGGGGGATTACAATGCAGGCGCAAAAAATGCTGCCTGCATTGTTTGCGCCCGCTTTGTCCTGGGATGCGCACGGCAGCGCTAAGCGCAGCCGTGCGCATCCTCTCAATGGAGTCCATAGGATTCCATGGAAGCAGATGCCGGCGGTCATATGACCAGCCGGATCTCGCCTCGCGAGATACAGCCGGTCGGCGTAGGGATACACAGGGAGAGACTGGTGGGACTTTTTCCCCCAGTCTTTCCCTGCTCCCGCCAGACGGAGGAGGCGGTTGGAGCCGCTGTCCTCGCCGCGGGTGAGTATAGGATATGTTTTTTTATTTTTTTATCCTGGTGTTAACGGATTCCGGTTCTGCAGAGTCCGTTAACACCAGGTTCTGGCTCAGGTTAACATTTCACTAACCAGAGCCAGGCGTTAATCAGCGCTGGGACTTTGTAAATCCAGTGCTGATTGACTCTTTGCGCTCCCAATGTTTTAGTATAGGGAGCGCAAAGTACAGTAACCTCGCGCTGAGAAGCGCAAGGTACCAAACGCAAACGGGTTTTTTAACCCGTTTGCGTTTGGATTGTAATATGCGGTAGATACCGCAGCTAACGGTAGTGCTCACGCAGGTGAGCGCTACCGTTAGCGTTAACAGTGTAATAGGGCCCAGTAACTTTACTAAAATGAAGCTATAGACAATAATGTAAAAATGGTCTGTTAAACAGACTGATTTTACTATCCTACTTTGGAAACCTATTAACAAAATGCACTTCACATATTTCATGCAGATATATTTAAACATTAAATGATGTGGGTGTGGGGAAATTAAAACAAAAGAAGCACTTATCGAAAAGAAAATAAATAATACAGAGAGCAGAGCACTCCAGAGAAATCCAGCTGAGCTTATGATTGTGTTTTTATTGGAATATTTCCATAAAGCATAACTTTGTAGACCAGAAAATGAGCAAATATCAAGTCCTACAGTGCCATGGTCGAGTCCCCTCTCCTGTTCTTTTGCATCCACATAACGGTCCATATAGTTGGCTGCCTCTATGGTTCTAAGCCATCTTGGAGTCAAGTAAAGATCCAGCTATTCAGCTGTCTATGATGCAGCAAAATGACACTAAACATCTGAATTCAGATGCAGCATCAGTCTGGCATCATGCTCTAGAGCAGTGGTTCCCAACCGCGGTCCTCAAGTACCCCCAACAGGCCAGGTTTTCCAGATATCTGAAGTACAGCACAAGTGATATAATTTTCTGCTCAGTGATTGCAGGATTCAGTCTGCATTTCCCCAAGGTGATCTGCAAAATATGGCCTGTTAGGGCTACTTGAGGACCGCGGTTGGGAACCACTGCTCTAGAGGAACTGATGCATGTGCTGTTGTTGTTTTCCGAAACTGCACCATTCTGGCAACAACGATCATACAACCACTTGGCCATATACCAAATGGAGGGAATAACTCCCGAGCAATGAGTGGAATACTGGTGACTGAAAAAGACCCAACTGCATCACTCCAGCAAAAGGAAGGAACCAAGACCTGCTCCCACCTACAAAAAAGAGCACCACATATCTTCCTTCAGTTATTTGGATGCCTGTGCTCCTCAGAGCTAGAGTTCTTCTCATATGTTCCTAAGTTTCTTTTTCTAGTTCCTGCCCTTCCTGTGACTGTTTTTGCTTCCCCAGAAACTCAATCTTTGACTTACTTCCCATTTTACAATACTGTGCTTGTGCCCTGTGACTTGGCTTCTGGCTTATTCCTGACTCCACTTGTTGGGTTTATTGGCTCCTCTACCATTGGTTTGTCTCCTGAATTTGATGCTCTTATTGACTCTTTGGTTATTCTACTGGACTATGCTGCATGCTCTACCTTCTGTACTTGGCTTCCTGGTCTTGTCGTATCCTGCTAATAAACTACCTCCGATGCCCCTGATGGTCTCCAATGCATCCATAAATCCAATGTTAGCTTTGTATGTTACAATGTGCGACTAGCTGAAGAGTGAAGGAGTATGAATGCTTTGGTGTGTAGCTGGTAGAATATGAGAGAAAACAGTAGAACGTTTGTATAATGGATGCATAAACGGTCTGTTTCGTTGTTTAAAGCATATTTGTTCTTATAGGTTTTGTTTGCACCATTTGTTAATACACCAACTGTAAAATCCTAGTACAGGTTAAATCATCTACTCATGCATAAATGCTGTGAGAGCTGCCAAGTTTGTTAATATTAGAAAACGCAATGATTTTTTTGAAGTTATATACAAATAATAATGGGCAACTGCTCACCTTGTCTGCACCACACTCTGTGCCATCAAGAGGAGGGTCTAGTTTAGTTTTACAAGAGGAGTCTCCTTCCACCAGACACCACAAGCCAGCACACATCAGATGCTGAAATCACAAAACAAAGTGGGATGTTAATACAGAAAAAAAAATAAAAACATCTTTTTAACTCATTTGTTGCAGTAACAGCTGCTATGTAATGAGTTCAGAGTTGGCCTTACAGTATGTGCTGACAACCGATCTTTTTAAAATAACATTCAACAGACCAGTGTCTTTTAAAACATTAATCTTTCCAGCCAATGCTCAGCCTTTCTCTGCCAAAAAAGAAAGTCATATTAAAGCAGTGATTTTCAGCCAGTGTGCCATGGTACACTGTGTGCAACAAATAATTCACAGGTGTGCTGCAGGAATATTTATATGTATGGCAGAATGAGGTGTGTGAGTAACAGGACAATGGCAAACTGTGGGTACCCTCAACTCTCGCCATTTAGACTTCTCCCGAGCTGCCCACTTTCTATTGGACTCCCTCCCCCGCAACACTAGACTCTCCCATGTCTCCAGTCCTTCAAGAAGTCTCTGAAAATGCATTAGTTTAGAGAAGCCTATCAGCTCACTCCCTAATCCCCCACTGTACATTTCTTGCTCCACCTTCCCACCCAGACCACATGCACCCCGCTACTTCACATACTCTGCTGTTAACTCTCACCTGTTTCATCCCTCTCCTCTTAGACTGTAAACTTTCGAGCAGAGTCCTTTCTACTACTGCTCTAACTTGAATTTATATTTGTTGTTATGTCTCGCCTACTGTACAGCATTATGGAACTTGTTGGCACTTTATAAATACTTTTAACTGTACCTGAAATGGAGTAACGGCACAAGGGGGAGCTTAAACATGAGCACGGCAGTTTTATTTCATTTCAGATTTTTCTTGTTCCGTTTTGGGTCATTTGTTATTTTACTGAAATTCGTATTTTCGGACCGATCCGAAATTTCAGACGGCCGGTTATCGTTTTTCAGATCACTTCGTTTTTCCTCTTTATAGGTTATTTTGTTTTCGGATCACTTTGTTTTTTGTGTTTATGAGCTATTTTGTATTTTCGGGCGATTCGTATTGTCGGATGGGCGATATTTCAGATCACTTCCTTTTCTGTTTTTACGAGTTATTTTATTATTTTGAGAATGTGAAACAAATTAATGCCAATAAAATTAAAAAAAAAGCTGTCAACTAGTTATTTTTTTCACAAAAAGTCTTGTTTATTTTTAGGCATTTTTCGGGATTTTGGGGTTAAATTTTATGTTTCCCAATTTATTTTAAAGCAGCAAGGCTTTTTTCCCCCCATAGGTTTCAATATAAAAGAATATTCCCATTTTTATTAAATATTTATAAAAAATGTTTATATGTTTCACTTGTAGCGAAAAGTCTCTTTGTTTATTTTTTTAAAGACCTAAGTTTCCAGTAGGAATTTCTTCAATTATTTACAGCTACGTGACTATGCTACCCAGCCTCATGTTAAATGAGCAGCGACGTCTCCTTCCTCTCTGTTCAAGACTCTTTTATCATGAATCCTATTCAAAGGGCCTGATATCTTGTTTACGTGGAGGTGTGCTCAACAACGCTAGATTACAAGGAATTGTTATATGTGGGAACCTGTGACTGGAACCCGAGAGTCTTTCTGGATGTAGAGGACTGGGGAGTTGATTGGGAAGCCTCGTAATGGGGGTCTGTTAGCTTTTCCCCCTGTCTTCTCTTTCCTTATCTACTTTTTTATCTACCTTTCTTGCTCTCTCACTGCAAATAATTATATTAACAGGTCTGTGATTTACCATATTGATCTTGGTATGTCATTTAAGTAGCTACCCACATCAAATATGGGTCTTAATCCCTGTTACGGATCGGGGTATCCTCACGCTCAGGGCCGGCGCTAACATAAGGCGGCACAGGCGGCCGCCTTACTGTCTGGCGCCCTGCCAGTGTGAGGGGCGCCGGCCCGGGGCGGATCACCGAGGTGCGTTCGGATTCGGAAAGGGGGGCAAATGGCAATCGCCGGCGCGCCGCTTTCTGTTTACGTTACTTCAAAATATGCACGTGCACTGCAGTGAGCCTCAGTGAGGTAGCAACTAGCATGGTCATTGGCCGCTCGCCTGGGATGGGAGGGGACAAATGGGAGGGAACAAGCAACCACGTGGCCTGACCAGCGCACCAGAACGCGGCTGGTCAGGTGGTTCCCGAATCGAATCCCATCACAGGCGAGCGAGCGGGAAAGCTGCACGTGCATCACATGCCCAGCAGCCGCTCGCAGTGCACACAAGGATTAGCCGCTTACTGCAGACGCAGTGCCTAGCTTGGTACCCTCCCTGTCCTGAGGGCTGAGACTGAGTAGAAGAACGCCGGCGGGCTGCGGGGCCTGGCAGGCAGCAGTGAGCACACTGTCACACACAGCAGAGAGTTAAGACTCGCTGGGGGCAAATTTATACCCATATATGAGCTGGGGGCCGCAAATATACCCATATATGAGCTGGGGGCCGCAAATATACCCATATATGAGCTGGGGGCCGCAAATATACCCATATAAGAGCTGGGGGGCACAAATTTACCATATATGAGCTGGGGCCGCAAATATACCCATATAATATGAGCTGGGGCCGCAAATATACCCATATATGAGCTGGGGGCCGCACATATACCCATATAATATGAGCTGGGGCCACAAATATACCCGTATATGAGCTGGGGGCCGCAAATATATACCCATATATGAGCTGGGGGCCGCAAATATACCCATATATGAGCTGGGGCCGCAAATATACCCATATATGAGCTGGGGCCGCAAATATACCCATATAATATGAGCTGGGGCCACAAATATACCCATATAAATATGAGCTGGGGCCGCAAATATACCCATATAAATATGAGCTGGGGTAATATATACCCATATGTGCGCTGGGGGCAAATATACCCATATACATATGAGCTGGGGACAAATATACCCATATGTGCGCTGGGGAAAATATACCCATATAAATATGAGCTGGGGCAAATGTACCCTTATGTGAGCTGGGGCCGCAAATATACCCATATAATATGAGCTGGGGCCGCAAATATACCCATATATGGGCATGATCTGAGGTCTATTATATATATCTGTGGGCATGATCTGAGGTCTATTATATATATACAGTTGTGTTCAAAATCATTCAACCCCCAATGCTGTAAAGGGTTTTAGGGAATTTAGTGTACATTTGTAATTGTATTCAGAATGAAATCCTACAAGGACTTTTTAAAGAACCATATGCAACTAAAATGACATCAATTGGTTTTGTAGTACAGTAGTAAATGTTTCTTTTGTGAATTCTTCATTGACACAATTATTCAACCCCTTAAAGACTACCACTCTGAAGAACAGAGGTTCATTCAAGTGTTTTCAATCAGGTATTGAAAACACCTGTGGATGTCACGGAGCAGCAATAAAAGCATAATAAGCACCAATTAGGCAGCTTTAAAATGACTGTGATACTCAGCTCCTTCTAGACATTTACTGGTGTGGTTACAAACATGGTGAAGTCAAGAGAATGGTCCAGGAAGACAAGAGAAGAGGTGATTACTCTTCACAGGAAGGGCAATGGCTATAAGAAGATTGCAAAGATGTTAAACATACCAAGAGAGACCATAGGAAGCATCATTCGCAAATTCAAGGCAACGGGCACTGTTGAAACGCTACCTGGTCGTGGCAGAAAGAAGATGCTGACTTCGACTGCTGTGCACTACCTGAAGCGTAGAGTGGAGAAAAGTCCCCGTGTGACTTCTAAGGAACTGAGAAAAGATTTGTCAGATGTGGGTACTGAAGTTTCAGCTCAGACAATACGGCGTGCACTGCGTAATGAAGGCCTACATGCCAGAACTCCCAGGCGCACCCCCTTGCTGTCTCCAAAGAATAAGAAGAGTCGACTGCAGTATGCTAAAAGTCATGTGGACAAACCACAGAAGTTTTGGGATAGTGTTCTGTGGACTGATGAAACAAAATTAGAACTGTTTGGGCCCATGGATCAACGCTATGTTTGGAGGAGGAAGAACAAAGCCTATGAAGAAAAGAACACCTTGCCTACTGTGAAGCATGGCGGGGGTCAATCATGCTTTGGGGCTGTTTTGCTTTTGCAGGTACAGGGAAGCTTCAGCGTGTGCAAGGTACCATGAATTCTCTTCAGTACCAGGAGATAATGGATGACAATGTGATGCAGTCCGTCACAAACCTGAGGCTTGGGAGACGTTGGACCTTTCAACAGGACAATGATACCAAGCATACCTCCAAGTCCACTAGAGCATGGTTGCAGATTAAAGGCTGGAACATTTTGGAGTGGTCATCGCAGTCACCTGACTTAAATCCGATTGAGAACCTCTGTTGGGACTTAAAGAAAGCAGTTGCAGTGCGCAAGCCTAAGAATGTGACTGAACTGGAGGCTTTTGCCCATGACGAATGGGCGAAGATACCGTAGATTGCTGCAAGACACTTGTGTCAAGCTATGCTTCACGTTTAAAAGCTGTTATAACTGTAAAAGGATGTTGTAGTAAGTACTAAGATTGAATGTCACTTGGGGGTTGAATAAAACTGATAATGATGTGAGCACAGAAAAGACATTTGTGGTTATATCATTATAAATGTTATGTTATATTTGTCTGACCTACACCAAAACACTCAATTTCAGTGGGGGTTGAATAATTTTGAACACAACTGTATGTGGGCATGATCTGAGGTCTATATATCTCTAGGCATGATCTCTAGGCATGATCTGAGGTCTATATATATCTGTGGGCATGATCTGAGGTCTATTATATATATCTGTGGGCATGATCTGAGGTCTATTATATATTGTTGGCATGATCTGAGGTCTATTATATATTGTTGGCATGATCTGAGGTCTATATGTATCTATGGGCATGATCTGAGGTCTATATGTATCTATGGGCATGATCTGAGGTCTATATGTACCTGTGGGCATGATCTGAGGTCTATGCATCTGCGGGCATGGTCTGAGGTCTATATATGTATCTGTGGGCATGATCTGGTCTGTATATATGTATCTGGGCTTGATACTATTCGGATTAAATTGGCAGTAATTTATATGTATTTTATTCAATAGACATTTTCTAGATGGACGTAACGTATCAGTGCGGTCGGGCGGCTGATATAAGTGGAGTGTAGACCTTGCCTATAAGCATACGCTTTGTGAAAATAAAGTTTACTCTCTGCGTGACGACACCGAACACTCGCGATAGAGATTATTATGCATCTCTATCCTGATTGGCTTGACATGACACGGATGGGGGGGCACCAAAACACACCTTCGCCTGACTAGGCAAAAAAGCTTGCACCGGCCCTGCTCACGCTCGGTGCCCTCCGTCTGGGCGCCCCTTTCCACTGTACACAGGAGATACTCGTACAAACACAGAGTAGAAGACACAAACTGTGAGGAGTTCTTTATTTCAAATACACACAGATACTGAAATACTCTCTTCCTGGGGTACTCTCTGCCACTGGGGAGTGAGGCCAACTGCCTCCCCTCCCTGAGGCTCACTCTTTAGCTGGATTAAGAATGAGATGACTGCAGGTTCCATGGACTCCTCTGCGAGCATGTGGTTCTCCTCCTTTCCCCAGAAATCTGGGCCAGCAGATTGAGGACAGAAATCCACAATGCCAACTCTTCCGCCAAGGTGCCAGAAAGCTCCTCCACCAAAACTGTTGTCCACAATCTCTGGAGCGCCTTCCATCTCCAGCTGGGGACCTGGGCCAGCTGCCTCATGTCTTCCATCCGTAGTGGGGATAACCGCAGCTTCTTCAACTGAGGGACAGAATAAGTCCACTTTTTCAAGCGCCTCCACCGATCCCCGGGTGGGAGTGCTCTGCTGGGGTTCTGGGCATACGGCCAAGCAGTCCAGCAATTTGCCAGTGGGGACCTCCATCTTGCCCACAAAGATGAGTCCATTGCTGGCCCAAACAATTCTAGGCCTTCCAGCTCCCTCAGCCATCCTTGGCTTGGAGCACACTGTGGGCTACCTGGGCTGGCTGCCCAGCATCCCAGTAAATCACTGGTGAAAATTTCACTCTCTCTCACCGTCAGGTCCGTCACCAGGCAATACTCCTGGCTGCAAATGTCCTCTGGCTTGATCCAGACCGAGAACTCGTCCTCGTTGCACTCTACATCCAGAGTGCCAAACTTTTCCTTACCCCACACAACTTTCTCTTGCTGCAGCAAGCATACCTCTGTCCCCACGCTCTGGAACAGGTCCATGCTGGGGTTTGGTCCATATTTACTGAGGCGCCTCTTTACCTCCTCGAGAATCTCCATCTCGCTCTGGTCTGCACACACTCAAGCCTTTGGTCTCCAGCTCCTCCTGCAGCGATCTCTTAAATGTCTGAGTCCAGTGGTAGGGAGCCTAAAATCCACCAGTGTTAAGGATCGGGGTACCCTCACGCTCGGTACCCTCCATCTGGGCGCCCCTTTCCACTGTACATAAGAGATATTCGTAGAAACACAGAGTAGACAACACATAAACTGTGAGGAGTTCTTGCAGATTCAAAATCCAAATGGAGACTGACTCTTTATTTCAAATACACACAGGTAAAACACAGTGGAGACAACCCCCTCCCTTCCAGAATACATTACAAATTAACAGACTCCAGCCACTGGACAATAGAAAAGACATTCAACACAATGGAGTGTTTACACATGCCCTCTTATCTGAACAGTGTGCAAGGACTAGAGGGAAACCAAGGAGTCTTCTTACAGCAGTAAGTCTACAATATGCAGAGAGGGGGGGTGGAAGCAGACAAGAGGTTAGATTGCAAGCTCTTGAGCAGGGTCCTCTCCTACTGTTTTGTGAGTGCAAAATATAACAACTTATAACTGTAACATACAGATACACACTTTGACAACAGCATAGAACATCACACAACACTATATACAGAGACAATAAACTGTAAAGAAAATAACTGCAAATAAACATTGGGGTGGCTGTTTCATCACAATGCCATTAATATATGCAGTGAAATAAACGAGAAAGACTAAAATTTCCACTATGATGTACTTCAGTGCTGCCAGTCCTAAGGTATGTTTTACGGTTTGTTTGCTTTTTCTGAATTTTCAGACTACATTTCCATTGTTTATTAACTTCTTGTAACGACTTAATTGAATTCTATACATTTCTTTGGGTTATTTATAATTAGTCTTTCCATCTACAAATTTACAGGGATTAACACTGCGGTTGGTAAACAATAGCGGTCAACTAAAGGCTGTCTCCAGAAATGTAACAGACATGAGTGTAAAGGAAAGCTTGTATTGTTCTTGATAGTTTTCCCCTCAAAAAGCTGCCAAGTTCTTGCTGATTATTAAATAGCAGAACTTCATGGCACGTGGGTTTGTGACGAAGGAGGTTAAATGCAAAGCACATTGCAGGAAACAATTACAGAAAAGCAAGCAAGCAAGCAACTATATCTATGTTTTCCTGCTGTTTCACACACAAATAAAGAGCTGAGACAGGGATATAAGGAGGACTTGCAGCACCCAGTATTTAATCCTGATGTTCCAGTTTAACAAGCAATTGAAATGAAATACATCTTGAAACATAAGCACTATGCAAGTTTAAGACATTTGTTACTAAGCCATGTAAATGGAGAATACCTGATTGTTTTAGGCAAACATTCTGAATGAATGCTTATGATTCCAGGGTGACTTAATGCAAAATATGAATTTGGCTATTATTGCTGATCCTTTCATTTGGATAGCCCGACACTATAGGGGTTATTCAGAGAGAGACAATCTGGTCCAGAAATTGCACCAAACAATGAATTTCCCCGTACTCTGAAATTTTGTGGCCATTCGGCTATTCACAAATCAAGCAGTTTGCCAAATTCTGGTGAATTGCCAGCAAAATACGGTGCCTGTTCGGCGGCAGTAAAATCCCCATAGAGAAGCAATGGTTAATCTATTCAGAGGTCACCGATCAGCAGAGAAATGTCAATGAATGCCCTGATGTTCGGTGGTTTCATTTGGCAGGTTTAATCAGGCGAATCCCATAGGTTTCAATGTTAAAAATATTTCTGTTTTTATGTAATGTCTAATAAACTGATTATTCTTTTAATCAGCAGTAAAAACTCTATTTCTGGTTTAGGATTTTTTTTAAGCATTTTTCGTCAATTTTTTTTTCCAGATTATTTATTTATTTTTTAAAGTGTTTTTTTTTCTGTAACAGCCTTTTTATTATTATTCATAGGACCTTTTATGTTAATTCCAGACATTTTCATCCAGTACGTTTTTTGCAAACAGTCAGGGTTATTCAAAGAGAAATCGAAAAGTCACCGCACGTTCGGTGACTTTTCTTTCTCTTCAATTCGGTGCAAATCGGCTTTCCCATTTCGGCGTCCCTGCGGTGTATTAAGCAAGCAACACAGGGCTGTCGAAGTGCTGGGAAAAGCTGCCGAAAAGCTGCCGAAAACCTGGCGAAAACCCGGCGAATGCACGCCGAAAACCTGTAAAAAACATCTGGATTAAATTAACCCGTCAAAGACGCCGGAAAAACCCGAGCAGGAGCCGATCACACGCAGCGAAGCCTCTGGAAAAAGCCGACACCGCAGAAGAAGGCAGTGAATAAATTAGCAAAACAGTTTCGGCCCATCTAGTCTGCCCAATTACATGGATTTATCTTTTGTTTAGGATAGCATTATGCCTATCCCATGCTTGCTTAAATTCAATTACTGTTTTGGCCTCTACCACTTCAACTGGAAGACTGTTCCATGTATCCACCACCCTCTCAGTAAAATAATGCTTCCTGATGTTACTTTTAAACCTTTGCCCCTCTGACCTAAGACTATGTCCTCTTGTTTTGCTACTTTCTTTCCGTTTAAATATACCGTATTTTTCGCTCCATAAGACGCACCTGACCATAAGACGCACCTAGTTTTTAGAGGAGGAAAACAGGAAAATAAATATTCTGAAATCAAATAGTGTAATAATGGATATACTGCCCCAGCTCATGGATACTGCCCCCCAGCTCATGGATACTGTCCCCCAGCTCATAGATACTGCCCCCAGCTCATGGATACTGTCCCCCAGCTCATGGATACTGTCCCCCAGCACATGGATACTGTCCCCCAGCACATGGATATGCCCCAGCACATGGATACTGTCCCCCAGCTCATGGATATGCCCCAGCACATGGATACTGTCCCCCAGCTCATGGATATTGTCCCCCAGCTCATGGATAATGCCCCAGCTCATGGATATTGCCCCAGCACATGGATTTGCCCCAGCTCGCTCATGGATGTGCCCCAGCTCGCTCATGGATGTGCCCCAGCTCGCTCATGGATATGCCTCCGCTCACCTGTCGCCGCCGCGTTAGGCTCCCTCTGAGCGTGCGTCCGGCGGCAGGAAGCTTGGGCACTCGCCTGGGGGAGCCACGTGACCGCGATCTCGCGAGATCGCGGTCACGTGGCTCCCCCAGGCGAGTGCCCAAGCTTCCTGCCACCGGACGCATGCTCAGAGGGAGCCTAACGCGGCGGCGACAGGTGAGCTGACTCATATCCCTCCAGTGGGAGCGCATTCGCTCCATAAGACGCACCCACTTTTCCCCCCACTTTTTGAGGGGAGAAAAGTGCGTTTTATGGAGCGAAAAATACGGTAAATACTCCCTTCCTCTACCTTGTGGATTCCCTTTACGTATTTAAATGTTTCTATCAAATCACCTCTGTCTCGTCTTTTTTCCAAGCTGTACATGTTAAGATCATTAAGCCTTTCCTGGTAACTTTTCTCCTTCAAGCCGTACACCATTTTAGTAGCCCTTCTCTGAACTCTCTCTAAGATGTCTATATCCTTCTGGAGATACGGTCTCCAGTACTGCACACAGTACTCCAAGAGAGGTCTCACCAGTGCTCTGTACAGTGGCATGAGCACTTCCCTTTTCCTACTGCTAATACCACTCCCTACACAACCAAGCATTCAGCCAGCATTTCCTGCTGCTCTATTACATTGACTACCTATGGGATTCTCCTGAATAAACCTGCCGAATTAAACCACCGAATGTTCTTTGTAAACAAGATTTGGAGTATTGCCTGTTTTCTGAATAGCCGAATGGCCAAGAAAGGTAACCGAACACTGATTTTCAGCGTTCGGTTACCTTTCTCCAGCCATTCGGATCTCTTTGAATAACCCTGAGTGTTTTAAATTTGACACTTTCAATCGTTTTGTTTTGTTAGGTTTTTTTACCCATCCGGTGGCTTGTTGGCTTTGTTCAGAGGCTGGTCGTCGCTGTGTTCTACGGCTCATCTGTTGCGTTTGGCAGCGGCCGATGGGTTTGCGGCAGCTGTCCGGCGGGTTGGTGGCGGCAAATTCGCTGCACTTCGGGGACCCTGAGGTGAATGCTGAATTCACCACAGGGTCAGTGAATTGGACTCACCGAAGTGCAGTGAATCAGAGAGCACGAAATGTCACCGACATTACGATGCTCTCTAAATAATCATATAACTGAAAGCTGACTTCTATTAAAGCAGTTACTCAATACAACCAGTGTGGTGTTAGAGTCATGGTTGCAAATAGAAAAAGGGAATGGCATAGCGAGTGGTCCTTCAGCTATTCAACAAACAAATTTTAAATGTTGCTTCTGAAAACCGTACGAAGAATATTGCAATTATTCACAATTATACATTCCCTATAAATGCAACTCCTGAAGCAAGGATGTGGAAAGCTCTGAAAGGCATAAGAATAAACATAGGTGGAATGATGTAGTGTAGGCTACGTTTAGAAGATGCATAAGTAAAAATCCCATCATTAAAAATCACTAACAAAATATATATTTTTTTTTTTCCTGGATTGCCTATTAATTTGCGTCTCTTAGACCTCAATAGGACTTGCAAAAGATGGGATATGGGTATCAGAGGGAGTATTTAGGATTCCTATATAACTGTATTACAACCAAAGAGAGATGTGGAAGGCCTGGTCTGTGGTATCAAAACATGTATTCTCATTGTTCATCCTCGCCAGTTCAAGATGTGCAGTGTTTTTTAACTTTATTGTCTAATTTTTGCATTTGTTTGTAGCAATTAAACATTGTGCATTTTTCTGCATGAAAACATTATAGTTTGGTAGTACAAGAGTAAGAACAGTTGTTGTATTTGGGGTATTTGGATGTTCTTTTGCACATTGGGCATCTGAAGATATTCTGTGGCTCCTCTCCTGATAAAGTAATGTGTTTCAAATGTCTGAGTGTTATTATTGTGGACCAAATGATCGGCAACATGAGCTGATTCATATCGTCTGCATTATGCTATTGTCCTTACCTCCATGTTTTTGCAGAAAGTGGCATTGCTGCCAAACAGGATCTGGCATTGCTCACTGGCACTATAATGCATCCCAGGCAGCTTGTGGGGAAGTCTAACAGCACGGTGCCGAGGGTCAGTAACCAGAAGACAGGAGCTCACCTTGGACCTGTGCAATGAAGAGTCTCTTTAAAGTCACAATGTATCAATCATTATAGAAACAGATTGAAGCAAATTTCCCATCTAAAATATTTCATATGTTTTTATCACGTTTATCCCCATTATTACTAAAATGAACGAGGATACTGGTTTTTCAAAAGCTCCTGCAGCAGCCCAACATCAAGGTAATTCGATCCGGTCATATTCTTGAACAATGCAAAAGGGATTTAAGTTACTTAAAATAAATTTGTTTGCAAATAGGCTCCAGAATGTGCCCCCAAATTTTCAGCATCTTGGATGGGTCTTTCAAGGTGCTGAAACTGAACAACTTTAGAATTCCATTCTTTTTCAGAAAGAGAGAGTTCTTTCTCTAATATAATGCATGTAGTAGCACTTTTTAATAATCAGGGGGATCTCTCTGCCAGTCAAACAGGTTTACTGTCTCCAAAATGTATCTAAAATGTATTTTATGACAGAACATTACATTTTGCACAGTCTGCAATGCAAAGTTGTTTTCCCATGATTCCACTGGGTCCTGACAATGGTTTTGTGGAAAACAACTTGGTATTGAAGGAGTTACAATGCTGCAGTCCAGGTTGATTTAATTGCCAAATATTTTGTTACAAATTATCTTTATGTCCTGTTCATATATGAGAGATCTCCATTGCTCTTCTTACTTCTGGACTCACCATTTCCATGATTTCACAGTGCCAATTCATAATGATGATGACCCAACTGGGCTGATTTTGGAAACAATTCAGTTCATACAACGTATACAGTTGCACACTGTCACTTTGTTGCTAATAGTGTGCATGGACACTGTTTTGAGACCACATTTTAAAGTGACACTACCATTTACATAATCTGTAACTAGATTACTAGTGCATTACCAACAAAACTTCATTATAAAACACATGCTGCTGTTTTATTCTTTATCTGAAGTAATTGCATATAAAAATGAAAAATAAATTATTATTTTTTATCTCCTGTTTCCATTTTGTGTATTTTTCCCATGTTGCAACATTTACCAAAAGCTTTGCTTGTGGCTCTTGTTCACTTAATCTACATTATTTAACAGTTACAGAGAATGTTTATATAAGGTGCCAGGAGGGTATTGTTCTCCAGGCTGAGATGAGAGCTGGCAGCTGAATGAGATCAAACAGGGAGCGTAAACTATTTAGGGCAGTATTACAAAGCTGGTGCTAACTTAACCTCCCTGATGGTTATCCCGAGTGTGTCTCGGGGTTAAATTTTACCACTTGGGCTGTATACATTACCTCTCCGTGCGCTCCCTCGATGATCTCTGCAGTCTCCTACGGCGATCGCAGAATTTTACTTCCTGGATTCCTTCTCGCGAGGAGGAAACCAGGAAGTAATGAGGTCGCGATCACCGGAGGAGGCAGCTGGGGACATCGAGGGAGCGCAGGGAGAGGTAATGTATCCAGCGGCATCCCGAGTGTTGCTCGGGGTTACCGCTTCCAACATAGGAATTTAACCTGAGCCACACTCGGGATGCTGCTAGGGGGGACACAAAAAAAATAGACCATTTTTAGACACTTTTTTCCCCAAAAATTAGACCACATGGGAGTTTAACCAGAGCTGTTGTAAACTTACCAGAGCCATTATAGTCTATGGAGCTGCTAAGTTTACAACAGCTCTAGTTAAGGTAGCACTAACTTTGTAATCCTCTGGACCCCTGTATCTTTGGAATTGTAAACACTAGGGGGTCATTTGAGGTATCAAACGGTCAGCACATGCTCTGTCAAATGATACCAAACATGACCAGGGTTCAAGTAAAAAATAAATAAAATATTCCCTTTTCTTTTTTGTAATGCAGCACTATTGTTCACTTTTCAATTATAAAGTGAACAATGATACTGCACTGTGGAGCTCTGTGATACGCTCATACACAACGCATATTACTGTGAGTTTTATCGCTGAGCAGCTCTGTGATACAGTCAGACAAATATGGGGGAGTGAGGAAATATTTATTTAAATTGGAGGGGGAAATAATAAAATTGGGGGATTAGGAAATAATAAAATGGGAAAGAATGTGGAAATTATAAAATAGGGGAACATAAAGTGAGGAAAATGGATTTGTAGGAGAAGTGGTTTTACAGGTGCCCGTATATTATAGGGGTATGTACAAATAGGTACTGTATATAATCGGGGTGTGTAGGTGCACGTATAGCTATATAATAGGGGTGTGTAGGCGTGCGTACAGTAGTTTGCGTCTAAATGGATTAATTGTAGGGTTCGCAGTTTGAGACACATAAGTTGGTTTAGTGATCCAGTTTGGGCACTTGGGCTCAAAAAGCTTCACCATCACTGCTATATATCATAGTCTAGTTGGAATTTGTATAAGGAGTCTGAATTATTTCCAGGATGAAATATAACTTTCTGTTGTAATAACTCAAACTTGTATTACAGTAGCAAAATACTAAATTCTTTTTATATTTTCAGTCATTCTTACCATCATGATGTCAACAAATAGGCTGGCTGTAGAAAAAAGTGTTATAAGTAGTTGTATATAGTAGTTGTAGACAATCAAGAAATCACTGACTATTTTATTTCCCTGTAGAGATTGAACTGCTTACTTTAAGAAGTTCTCCAGCTCTTCACGGCTGCAGGTTGACCAAGACAGGTCACTGGGACTACGGCCTTTCACCCACTCACCGGACATTATGTATGAGCGTCCAGCGCAGGTCGGGTGGTCATCATCGTGACTCATTCCCATGCTGAAAGAAGTGAGATACACGAGCTCTGTAAGAATACGCAGTGTGCCAGACATGGGCTTATTTTAGTCATTTATATTGCTAAAGCGTATATTGCAACATACAGATATTTTGTTAAGTCGTCCACCAAGCTTTGGGTTTTAATTAGACTATCTATAATTATTAAAAAAATCAATATTGCAAACAGTAGAACGCGTTACAGTATGAGTTAAATTTCAAAGTGCTAGGGTTAATAAAAAGTGGACCAAAAACACAACAAAATCCATAACTATTCTGCAACATCTATCCAACAACGCTTTTTTCCACATAATAGAAAAAGGCCCATTTTCTTTCATGAGATTTCACAGCTTGCCACAGAAATGTCTCTTGAGAATTGTGTTCCAAAATATATTTACATTCATGGCATTAAAACAACAGCACCATTATTAAGGTTACGTTATGTATATTATAAGGATACAGAAAGATATCACCAAATCCGTGAGGTTTACAGTTCCTGGTGCAGATCCATTTCCCTTTGTTTGTGATATCGTAAAATATGAAGTCTTTTTGGCACAGTTTCTAGTGCGTGGACATCTGGAAACGTGCAGGTAATTCCTTGTGCAAGGCTAGGGACACATGGCCTTTTTATTAAGCTTAGCTTAGAGACCCAGCTCTCCAGACATAAATCCCTCGTTCTAAATGGATAATTCTGTGGCCTAAATTCAGTGTATCATTTTCACGATTAGTCCAAGGATAAAAAGCTATTGTATGGGATTATACGGAATAAATCATACATACAATTATATAACAATTAGAAAGCTTATTTTAGTGCCAGATGCCTATTGGTTCCTAGAGAGTTGGGCCAAAATTACTTCTTTAAGCCCTATTGAGTCACCATGTACAGTCCCTTAGGCAATTTCTTGTAATGGAAGAGGCAAAGAACTATCCTTACTGGAGGTTAAGCCATAAAAAAAGTAGAAAAACTGCTGTTGCTTTTACATGCGAGTTCTTTTAAGGACAAAGCAGCACATAAGTCTAACACTCTGAAGGATCTTCTCAAATAATGCATTCACCATATGTATTATGTAGGTAAGATGTACATAAAATACACAGTAAATAGATCTTCAAGTCAGCACATGGCTGGGGAAATTGAAGAGCAACTGTATATACACATCAAATGGATTTAACTATATGCTTAAGGAAAAGTTAGGGATATAATAACAGGGAGTCCACGCTGCCATCCTCTTGCTCTTCATCCATGCAAAAGCATATGTAACATTGCCAATGAAATGACAAAGTACAAGAATGCGGTTTATAATAGAATTTCGATTAGGGTATAATTTCTGCTATTTTTAGTTTAACACATGTTCTGTAAAGTAAGATCTATTATCTTTGGCGAGCTGACATTTTCAAAGTTTTATTTTTGCCTTTTTGCGCTGTGCAAGTCATCGGGGTTTTGGGAATACAAACTTTCAAGCAGTACATGTAGCGATCATACAACATATTTCAGAATATGTAGTGAAGAGGATTTAAAACGGGGAATCTTGGGCTCCAGGTTTTTTTTCAACACGAAGAGAAAGATAGAAAAGTCCAGATGGATGGAAAGACACCAATAATCACTGTAAATATATTGGTGGATGTCGGAGCAGACCTTCAATATTCACCACCAGACAGGCTTCTTGATACTGCTAGTAACACATTTTTATGACAGCTGTAGGTTTTCTTTGAAAAGGACATTTTGTCTGAAACATAGTGTTAAGTAAGGAATATAATAGTGCCCATACACATTACGCTATATCTTATTACATTTACAATTTTCAGCAGACTTACCATGCCCATAGGAACTGGGGTGGATGGGGACGAGGGAGAAACAAGACCCCCTATTTTCCTTATATACCTAGGTAAAGTGTGTGAATGGAATTGAAGATGTATCATATGGCCAGAGGTTATGTTTTATTTTACCTTTTTAAGGTGCCGAATTCCTCCAACTCATGCCAGCATGGAAAGAGTAGTAAATTAATAAATGGAATTCTCAACAGGTGAATTTATAACGGTATAGGCAGTTGTGTTCTACAGGTCATAGTAAATAATGTCAGAGGGTTTTTAATTAGTAAGAGCAGAGAATATTGCAAAATATAGTCATTTCTTGGCATTTGCGTGGCGATATGTATAAGAATTCCATTTCCTTGGCAGAGGACACTATTGTAGCTGACCGTGCACATCGCAAATCTGATTTAAGAAATGGCATTGAGTAGCTGGATCAAGCCAGACATGTTGCCTTCTGCTCCAGATTTTGGCTTTATGGAATTAACAAAAATGGCAATACCGAATGTTGGATTTTACAGTAGGTCCTCCTTTTCCAAGGTTGGCGATAAGAGAACGACTTGAGACATTATACATATCGTGTCAGGAAGTTATCTTATTTGCCTGGAATCGCTATTCCACTTTTGGTGTAAGCTGGGTTTGCGCTTCGAGAGTACTGCATCCTTACTGTAAATTAACGTCTCCAGTACCTTGTATAGGAGCTGTTAAAGTGCACTACAGAATGGAAGTGCAAGCTATTCCAAAGTGCTTGCATTTCCAACAGGAGACGATATTTCTCACTGAAATACGTTTCATAAAAGCTGATATTAAGTGATTTTGCTTATGCAAAGTCACTTAATACACTCTATAAACCCCCCTAAAAATCTCTTACTCAAATCTCAAGTCACGGTGGAGAGGGTTGCGTGATCCTCTCACTGGGAGCAGAGTGAGACTTGGATCAAACAGTTACGATCTCCCTCCTCATTTCCTCCTCAGAGATGCGCGATCTTGCGAGAGAGCGAGCAAGTGACCGGGACACGCAACACTTAATTGATCCTATGGAGTCCAGGAGATAATACTCATGGTGGCACAGTCTAACTACACTTTGTTCCGAGACTAGGCACTAATAAAGTGCTGAACTCAGAATAGGCATGCTAAAAAAAAGATGGTAAGTAAAACCTTGCGCAGATTCTTTCTTTTTTTACTTATTGTCTTCTTTTAGCAGCAACCTTGGAATAGGGCCTAATAACTCTTATTTTTCCCGAAAGATTGCAAATATATAAAATTAAAACCGCCGAACTGCACCAAAAAGCCCTGACTTTCAGAGCTTCAGTTCGACAGGTTTAATCAGGTGAATCCCATAGGAGTCAATCTAAAAATGTAACATTGTGTGCAATTAAAAAAAAACTGTTTATTCTCTTCATATAAAGCAAACACTTTTGTTATTTTTTTAACCTCCTGGCGGTATTCCCGAGTGTGACTCGGGGTTAAATTTCACTACCGCGAACGGTAACCCCGAGCCACACTCGGGCTGGATGCATACTCACCTCCTCCTGGCTCCCTCACTGTCCCCTGCAGTGTGATCGCGGCGAGCTGCTTCCTGGAAGGCTCCCTGCGAGTCACGGTGCAGGGTGGGCGGGAACCATCAGCAAACTTATAAACAATTCATAAAATACTGTAATCCAAAGTGCAATGTTTATGAACGGCCACTGGGTGGCACTACAAGATAAGAAATAGACCATACATCCTCATACCCTTACTGTTTAAATCCAAAAGATAAATCCAGGTAAAGTATCCATGTAATTGGGCAGACTAGATGGGCCAAAAGGTTCTTATCTGCCGACATTTTTCTATGTTTCTATGTTTCTATGTTTTCAGACAGATTTCAGTGTTTTTTGTTTTTTATTTTATTGAATATCATTTATTTGCATTATTTTGGATAATTATTTTTGGTATAATAAATTATTATTTCGTGTTTCAAACTTTATCGGACTCAGTGTATTTACTATTTTATTTATTTATTTATTTATTTATAAAGGATTTTAGCAGTAAGAACTATTGATTGCACGGATTTCAGTGCGTGATTCCTAATTATTACAGGCTAACTATGTACAAAAACACGTTTCCTTTAAAAAAAAAAAATTGAGACGCTTTTAGACACGAAATTTTTAAAAAATTAGACCGCCAGGGAGGTTAATCTTTAGAACACCTTTTTGTATTTTTTATTTTTTTTTAAAAAAATCCTTTTAGGTGAATAGGAGACTTCATATTTTTTTCTTCCCAGTTTCAGCGCTGTTTGGCGACGTGTGACAGCTTTTTCGTGGGGCTTCGGCGACTCCAATTTCTGCAAAATATGGTGACCATTTACTAAAAAGTGAATTTGCTGTATTTTCGGAGAAAAGGAAACGCTGAAAGGTGGCAAAATGGGCCGAAGCGCAAGGCCCTGACATTTTGGTGCTTTGTGTATCTTAGATTTGATACATTGAAATACTTGTGAAGACATCCCACAAGTATTCTTCTATTCATATAAATATATATAAAAAAATCAGACACAGAATTTTGCTCTTATTCAAGCTATACATATAGATGTATTCTCATATTGCTGGTATAGATAAATATCTACATGTCATGTTGAAGAAAATTAATGCATTGTTTTTTTTTCCTGTCTGAAACAGAACTATATTCGTGATATATAATTGACAGGGCTACCCTGTATCTCCAGTTTTGGTGTGTCTGGAGGGGAAACTTAACCTTGCAAAGTTCAGGCAAGGATATAACTCATTCTTGCTGCATTAACAGATTTTTTTTTTCTTGTGACAAATTCCTGCAGCTAAATACTATCAAAGTGTGACTGTAGGCAGACATCTCCCTACTCCTATATCATATTACAGCTATAAAAAGCATACATCTGAATACACAGAAAGCTTTTTAATAAAGTGCCTTTTTTATGGTTAAGTATGGGCTATCATTTGTTCTGATTATTTTATATGGATTTGCAGACAGTAAAAGCATTGAACCCACGCAGTTAACAGGCCTCCATATTTTAGCGCTGACCACCAAGCCGCAGTAAGAAATAGAAAACATTATCCCATATTTTTAAATCCGTTGGATTTCTCAAAGATTAGAATCCCACATCTCCATTACTGCAATTATTGTCCCTTTAAGAGAGACAATATGAGGACAAGGCACCTATGTGGAACAGCTTTCCCACCTATTATTACAATTTACCTAAATTATAACGGACCCTTAGCACAAATGTCTGAATTTGTTTAAGAATTACACTAGCTGGACCTAAGCATCTGTAAGAGGACGTTTAACCTTTATCTATTAGGAATACATCCTGTGCTCATGTTAAGGCTGGGGTCAGACGAACGCGAACAGTGCAAACGTGTGTTTACCCGCACTTAATGACGGCTGTGGTAGCAGCAAAGGACGTCCAACGCAGGCCCACACACGAAGTACGGCCGCACGAAAGTTCGGCCGTGCAACGCATGTGGCAATCGCATTTTCGCAAGAACGTCGAACCACTAGTACGGACGTACAGCGTGCGCTGCGTCCGCATAGCGGCGTGTGTGCGTGATTAGGAGACGTCAGACGCTGCTCATGTCCAGCCAACATAACGTCCAGACACCCAAAGTTTCCTGGTTTGGATCCATATGAAATCACGGCCGAAATTGCGTATCGTATGACCACTATCGCGTATTCCGTGAAAAAGTACGTCCAAGCGTTCGGATGCACTTTTTTTTACGGACGATGCGAAAAATGCGTTCGTCTGACTCTAGCCTAATATGGGCAACTCAATAAAACTCCATTTACAACAGATATGGCTTTGTAATGAGGCACAAGAAGGTTGCGGTCTCCTAAATAAATTTTTTGAGGTTTTCCCTCATTTCTCAACAGGCTGTCAAGATTATTTGTTGACTGGTTAAAACTTTATATTATTTTTAAAGTTGATTTAAGGGGTTATTCAAAGAACATCGAATTGCATCAAACTGTGGTGAATTTCCCCCTACAGTGTAATTTCATAACAATTTGCCAAATATTTGCGAATTGCCAGCAAAATACAGTGACCTTCGTCGATAATCAAATTCCCGATAGAGAAATAATGATTAATCTATTCAGAGAATGCCGAACAGCTGTGAAAAGTTTTCAAAATGCCCTGATTCTCAGTGGTTTCGTTTGACAAGTTTTTAGCAGGCAAATTCTATAGGTTTCAGTGCAAAAATAATTTCCCGTTTTTATTAAATATTTATTCAACTGTTTATTCTTTTCATTTGCAGCAAAAAGTCTATTTTTAAGAATTTTTTAGGCATTTTCTGGATTTTCTCGGTGAAATTTTTGATTCTGCTTTTTTTTCTTACATGGCGTTTTTTTAAAATTCTGTAACAGACCTTTTTATTGTTACTCATAGAATCTTATGTATATATTATTTCCAGGCATTTTCCTTTCCCCTTTTTTTTTCTAAACACCTTTTAAAAGTTGCGGGGCTTTTGGTGGGTTTTTTTTTTACCCCTGTTCGGCAGCTGGTCAGCTTTTTTCGAATGCATCCAGAGGTCTGTTAGGCGGATCGTTGGATGCATTAGGTGGTGTTTTGGCGGGTTATGGGATTGAATCAGCGGTTTTGTGGCAGTTTGAGGATGCATTCAGCATTTTTGCTGTGGGTTATCGGATCGATTTGGCCTTTTTTTGACAGTTTTATGATTCGTTTGGTGTTTTTTTGGCAGCTTGTGGCTACAGTACATCGTCAGTACATCGATTCAGCGTACTTTGGTGACCCTGTGGTGAATGCTGAATTCACAGCAGGGTCGGAGAATTAAGGGTGCCGAAGCAGAGAGTGCTGAAATTTCAGTGCTCTCTGAGTAACCCCTTTAGTGGCCCATACACACACGAGAACATACATTAGATATGGAATTTGTAATGAGACATAATAGCAGGCGTTTTTCATTCTCCTTAATGTAGTTTTAGAGGTTTCCTTTGTTTCTCAACAGACTGACAAAATTATTTTCTGATTGGTTAAAAGTACAAAAACAAAAAGTTGATTTAGTGGTCCATACACACATAAAGGAACATTAGTATGACTTAATATTGTATTCGAAAGTCCTTTATATTGCCGATTGGAAGTCAATGTAGTAACATCATTTATCATCTGCTCTTCATATGGGTTTCAAAGTATTTTAAATCTAAATACTTCCTTCTACATTAACAATTGCCAATGTAATGGCTTATTCCATACTATATTAAAGAAATAATCGGTGGAATTTCTAAAAAACAAAAAAAATCACTTATGTGAATGATTACATGACATAATGTAAATGATTCCTTCCTACATACATTTATTTCAGTTATGTATATTATCTCCTCTTGTTGTTTTTCCTTGTCGTGGATGATTGTGGTGATTATTAAAGAAATAAATGATGGGAGCATTTTTGTGATTACTAGTTACTGAGTTATACATCAATTCACTCACATTTGGTCACATAAAAAACATGTGAAGAGGGAGGGTTACATTACATGTCATGTACAGATACATATGAGAGTGGAATGTAGGGAAAGGATTTATGAATTCTGCAGAGAAGTCTAATTAATGCAGTAGAATAATGTGCAGATTGCAGAGCATGTGTACATGGAATGTAAAATAGGTCTAGGTGGTAAAAAGAAGATGTTACATGCAATATAGATCCTCAATATTGTAGTGATAACAGAGGTGCAAATACATTTCTGAACGTCTCTATGAAGTACTGTGGCAGGACAACAGAGCCATATCTTTTCTTTCTCCTAGCGCTGGGGTTGATTTCCATCAAGCCCATATCAATCCATAGTGAATCTCATCCTGTGATAATTCCATGACATTTAAGGCTAGGGTCAGACGAAAGCATTTTTCCCCGCGAACGTGAAAAAGTGCGTCCGAACGCATTGACGTATTTTTTCACGGAATGCGCAAAAATGGTCAGACGATGCGCATTTTCGGGCGTGATTTTGGAAGGATCGTCAATAAAACTCTTTTTGCGTCTGGATGTTATGTTGGCTGGATATTTGCAGCGTCTGACATCTCCTTATCACGCACACACGCCGCTATGCCGCAGCTGCGCACTCAGTACGTCAGTACTAGCGGTTCTGCGTTCTCAAAAAAATGCGTTCAAATTCCACTTGCGTTGCACGGCCGGACTTTTGTGCGGCCGTACATCGTATATTGGCCGTCATTGCCCGTCATCTGCTGCTAGTGCGGCCGTAATTATGTGCGCCAGAACGCACGTTAAAAGTGCGCTGGTCTGACCCCAGCCTAAAAGGATGTTTACCACAGGAATGGTACACAGATTGTTCATGTTGAGTAAAATTGAATTTTACAGAATTAATTTAATTAGATCTGCAGAATGTGCAATCAAGCGCAGGATGAGTACAGAATGCTAGTAAGTACTGGGTTGTTTTTTGTTTGTTTTTTGTGTGGACATTTAATGTTAAGGTTGTGCTTCTTTCAGAGCAAGGAATAACAAATTTAAGAAAGTTCCACAACTATTTGTTTATTAACCTAATAAAATCTAAAAAAATAAAAAAACAGAAATTTGATATTCACAACTGAATTCCATAACAAAGATCTCAGACATAATATTCAGATCTGCTGAAACAGAACTGACCACAAAATATTGCAGAGTCATTGTAATCCATTAATCATCCACATAAATCTGTGGCACTAGAACAAGAGAAACATGATATTTATTGCTCAAACCTGATAAAGACATCCAAAAAATATATATAAAGGTACTGGATACCTTAAGCAATCATGGTTTGCAGACAGCCATTTATCAGGATTAGTGGAGCCATATAAGTCAGGGAAGAGTGAGTAAATTCTATTTACATTGCAAAGTCATCATTCTGTCATTCCCTGCTCTTTTAAATAGATAACAGTATAAAACTGAAAAAAATTATTCCATCTTAGGCTAATGTCAGACGAGCGCATTCTGAGCGCACTCTGCGTCCGTGCACAATGGACGTACGTTCTGACGGAAGATGCTGTAGACCCCACACGGTCAGTTGTTTTTGACAGACATTGAATAAACAAGGGAATTATGGGAATCAAAATTAATATGAAAAATGATAAAAAGTTGAAAATTATATGGAAAGCCATTTTGTGCGTCAAGGTGCTGGACGTCGCGAATGCGGTCCGTCTGACATCGTGGCATCACTCACACAGAACGCTACGGCATCACTCACACAGAACGCTACGGCATCACTCACACAGAACGCTATGGCATCACTCACACAGAACGCTACGGCATCACTCACACAGAATGCCTTAGGCCTGCGTCAGACAAGCGCACTTTTTGCATCCGTCTGACCGCACTGTTTGCTGTCCGTTGTAGCTTTTCAAAGGAGTCATTAGAGAACAACACACGAAGCACGTGTGCACTTTTTCACACGCGCGCAATGCATGTTGCAACGGACGCCAAAATGGCATCAACGTGAAAAAGCTAGACGGACGTAGAGAAACAACTGCATACAGTTTTTTTTTCTTTTTCTCAACATCAGTAAAAATTAGCTGATACAATGTAACCACAATCTCATCAGTTAAAAAGTACGTCTGTTACTGTGCGCAGTCAGTGCGCTCGTCTGACCTTAGCCTAAATGGATAGCATCTGTTTGTCTTTACCCATTAGTGTGCATTGTACACATGGGTACATTAGTTGACAAATCATATATAATAATTCTAAATCACAATAAATACGTGATAATTATAAGGATTATCTTAATGATTCCATAAAACCTGCTATTTGAATGAAAAAACTGCTGTTTTTACATTTCAGCGCTGTTTATGTTTAGCTCTAATTTTCCTCTTACTCGTTTATGGAACCCACATATATTAATTAGCTTTTTTTCTTGCCATTAAATGGACTTTCTAAAGACACCATTATTTTCATCATATCGTCTAATTTACTAAAAAACTTTTTTGAATTTTGACCCCAAAATCTACAACCACCAAAAAAGACCCCAGCTAAATAGTTTCTAAATTTTGTCCTGAGTTTAGAAGTACCCAGGGCTCTATTAACTGCTTTGCGCAAAAACGCACGTGCAGCGCTATTTTTTTGCGTGCAGCGTTAAACGTTAATGCGCGTAAATTAAAGCTGGTATTAAATTCCGAGCGCATTTTTTCATCCGTCAAAAAATAACACGCGTAAAAATGAGGCGCAAAAATGCACGAGCATTAACGCTGCGTGCAGAAATCGGTGGGCACACTGTTTTTTAATGCGATTCAGCCAATCTGAATTAAGAACCACAATTGTCTTCCGTTAAGTTTTTGCACCTGTCAAAATCAATCTGAGTATATATGCTGCATCAATAATAAAAACACGCACAACCTCTCAATTTTATTGTTTGGGTATGCGTAGAATGTGTAACTATACTTTGCTTTATTTTATTTTTTTGGGCTGTGTATTCGGTTTCGGCCAGAACAGTCAGATTTGCCATTAACAACAGCTTTTCAAAGACGTTAAAATTATACGTTGTCCGTTAAAATTTGCGCATAGGTTGTAATACCATCCGCGTACCAGCGCACAAACACATTTGCGCTCACAATGTTAAGTATAGGACACGCAAAGTAGATTATGCACGCAAAGGGTTCGCACAGGTTCACCAGTGGTAGACGTTAACCCCCTTTTTTTTGTGCATACATTGTAATACGACGTTCTGGACAAAGGGTTTTTCCCCTCGTGTTAATGCGTTTTTGCGCACGCGTTAACATTTGCGCAAAGAATGTAATAGAGCCCCCAATGTTTACATGTTTTTGCTTTTTTACCCCTTCACTGCTGAGCCACTTTCTTTCTTTTTTTTTGAGAAAGGATTTTACCAGGAAGGATACATTGAGATTTCTCTCGTTTTCAAGTATGTCCTGGGTGGCGAGTATGTACTGTTGGGTGTCTGCCCAAGGACACTTACTGGAGAGGTGCTCTTGCTGGGATCGAACCCATGACTCCACAAGCTCTCTCCATGCAGAGCAGTGATTTTACCTCTACTCCACCAAGCCATTTCACCCATGTGATGAGCTTATTTTGACCGTTTTAGCTCATCATGTTTTAACGGGATTTGAAGTCCTGTATTATTATTCGTAATAGGTTTTTACACACATGGTCATATTTGGAATCATTAGAAAGGTCATGCTCTTGCCTTTCCAGTGACTTCCACACATGACCCTATAGCTGCCACCGATCAGAAGATACGAGGGTCCAAAGGACCCCCATCTCCACTTGGCAGCTAGGGGTTTAACTGCCCAACTGATATCATCGCGCATATGGTGATGACGTCAGTGGGCAGGGGAGGCCACGGAGGCTTGGCTGACATCCACAATGTCAGCCACCACCGAGAGAAGTCCATAGAATTGCAGACTGGCACGTAAGGGGTTAAAAAGAAGAATCTTAACCCCTGACCTTTCCAGCGATGTCTCTCTTTTTTTTATTCCTGGTCATTCGGGAGTGAGGGGTCCAAAAGACACCCCCTTTCAGGCACTCTCCTGGCTGTGCCAGGGTGCGACTGAAACTGATGTCATCGTGCCCGGCGATGACGTCAGTGCGATGGCCAGGGTCCTTAAAACCGGAGGTCTGACTTTAAGGAAGTCAGACCACTGCAGGCCCCCTTGAAAGGTAAGTATAGAGAGGGAGGGGAGTTAGAAGACCATGAATTAAGGGACTTTTCTCCAGGACATACCCTGTACGTCAGTGGTCCTTACGCTTACGCGAATACGCTTAATAGTAAAAAGAAAGAGTAATGAGTTCCTACTTTTATATTTTTAGGACTTGACCCCTGGGTACCGGTACTGTAAAGGATTCAATATTTATCACTGCAGGGAGTACAAATTTTTTTAAGTTTCATTTCTCACATTATATTATTGATATGTAATTTTCTTTTCCTAATTCTTTTTTTTAGATTTTTTATTTTTCTGCATAGATGTAGACCTTCGTGTAAGCCCAGTGAAGTTGTTGTTTTTTTTTTTATTATTATTATTTTTTACCTACGTTGTTAATAGATATGTTTGCCTCCAAAAGGTATTTCATCATGTTGAACTGGTTCATGTTTTTTTGGGAAATATTACAACAAGGAACAGCTGAATTTAATGCTCTTGCCACTGACATAATATGGCACCACTGGTCACCAACACTTATTGGGCCATATTACATAGTTGGTGCTAACTTAACCAGAGCAGTTGTAAACTTCCCAGAGCCATTATAGCCTATGGAGGTTTTAAGTTTACAACAGCTCTGGTTAAGTTAGCACCAACATTGTAATATGGCCCGTTAAGTTTCTTGTTTGCTCACAGTGGTACTCCGTTCTAAATTGTTTTGTTGCCATTTTCAAGGTACTACAGAAAGGAGTAAACATGGTGTACCATCTGATGGAATGTCAATAATACTGAGGTACAACACTAGTAACCAATTTATTAAATTAAGGAGAGTTCAACTGTACTTAATACGATAAACCTCCTGAATATTCAGGTCATTATGAGAGAGGTTAGTACTAAGATTATACACATACCCCTTTTTTGAATTTTAAAAGACAGAGGTCACATCTGCATCTCTAGGCAATGGATGCTTAATAGGGTTTCTGTGGTAATTTTCCAATTGCAATCATATCATTGAGCGCAGCTTTGCCAGGAGAACCTATTACTCGTCAGTTACGTTAAGAGTTAATCAAGAGTTTCAAATGGCCTATTTTTCCTCATGCTCCTCTTTATACAGATATAAATGTAACGTTAGGTAATGAGACATAAGAAAGATGGTCCTAATTCACTTGTGATGATTCTCGCCTTGTTACTATTATGAAAAACACATTTTGGAGTTTTGCTACAAAGGTCATTTACCCCAAATCCAAAATGTGTTTTTCATAATTTTCCATATCTATTCTACACTCAAATTGGGTGGGTTCCTGTTATGTAGATTTAAGGGTCTTTTTATTAAGCACCGAATTTGCCACCGAATTGAACCGAACGGTGAATTCTCACTGTTTGTTGCAATTTATGGCTAATTCATCTATTCACTAAAACTGTCAATTCGCCAAATGCGGGGCAGTTTGCTGCTCTTCGGTGGCAGCAAAATTGTCCCACAGAAAAGGAATGGTCTGTGTATTCACAGAACGCCGAACTGCACCGAAATGTCAGGAGAAATGACCTGATTTTTGGTGTTTCCGTTCAACAGGTTTAAACAGGTGAATCTCATAGGTTTCAATGTAAAAACGTAATATAATTTTTAACTTAAAATGAAAAGAATAAACATTTTTTTTATAAGTTAAAAGCCTTTTTATTTATTTTTTTATGGAATTTTAGCAAGGTCCCAAAAAGTCAAACAGGCGTATGGCTGAGCAGGGCCAGTACATGAGACACAAAAAGACTCAGCATATGATCAAGAAAATAACATAAAACAAGGTCAATATAAGCAGATATCAAGGACAAAAGACGTGGCCGAGGTTGCAAAAGGCCACCCTGGAGCTAAACCAAAAGCCAGGCACCCCAGCATTAGAAGAAGGGGGAGGGAGGGGGAACTATTACCGTACTAACAGCAAAATAGAATTGCCGAAGAGAAGAGAGATGTACCTTCGGTGCTTAGTGAATAGACCGTATAAAAATTCATAGAGATGCAGAATTTTTGGAGCCCCTCACTTTAATCAGAAATATATCACATTGATTGTTAAAGGGCCACTACCACAAAAAAATGAAATGTCTTTGTTTATTTTATGATGCGGTTATTTACACGTGCTTTGTTTTTCTCTCGTGTGTTTAGTTAGAAAATGTTTTACTCTGTGTCACTGAGTGCATACATTTTGTGATCTTTTGTGTTGTAAACTGCTCCCCTACCCCACAGTATCTTTCCATCACTTGCTCCTCACTATGTGGCTTTGGCCATAGAATGGAGTACACGGGTTGTTCCCGGACTAAAATCATTGTATTGTGTGGGATGTATTCAAAGGAAATCACCAAAGGGTAGATTAGAAGTCTTTTAAGATCCCTGTTTTATCTCATTCAGCAGCCATCTCTTATTTTGAGTAGTCTGGAGTGCACAATACACCTCCTGCTGCCTAATCTAAACATTCCCTCCACCACCTTATTAATTGCTAAATACTGTATAAGATAAAGCACAGCTGCAAAGTAAGATGTTTGTTTAAATTATAATAAACCGGAGTTAGTTTCAAAGAAACTACTACCATATACTGAGAACTTAATACATAGGGAATAGCAGTGATTAAACACTAAAATTATGCAGTACCATGTTCCTCTAGCGAGGAAATAATCTCTTATTGTCTGTTAAGATAAAATTTAACTTTTATTATATTGGTTAAAATCCACTCATATTACAAATATTTTTTTTAAAAACACCCAATTTAGACAAATACCGTAAGCTTTCTGGCTTCTTTTGATAATTGTGTCCACCACCTCAATAGTCATTATTTTGTGATATTTGTATTTGGCTACCTGCGATAATTCAAATTTTCACCACTATAGTCAGACCAGCAACAAAAACCAAAATCCTTGCAATTCGTTTCAACAGACCATAAACCAGCATATATCTAGCACTCGGCAGTCAACAGCGGCAATGGTCTGATTTAGATTAGATACAATTGTGTTCAAAATTATTCAACCCCCAATGCTGTAAAGGGTTTTAGGGAATTTAGTGTACATTTGTAATTGTATTCAGAATGAAATCCTACAAGGACTTTTTAAATAGGGATGTGCGTTTCGGGTTTCGGAATTTCGGAATTTTCACGAAATTTCCCGATTCGTGTTTTCGGATGCGGCCGATTTTCCGAAAATTTTTAGATCCGAAAATGGCAGATCCGAAAAGTTTTCCGAGCTGAAACGAAATATTTTCGGAATTTTCGAATGTACTTGAAATGTGTCAAATCGAAATTTATTGCTTTGAAACGAGGAGAACAGACGTTCTGAAAAAACGAAAATTTCCAAAAATACGAAAAGTCGATACAAAAAACGAGCTAAGTGACACGAAAATACGAAAAATGGTCGATATTCCGAGAAAAAATGTACACGAAAAACGAGTCGAGCCGAACCGAATCGAAACAGAAATCGGTCGAAACGAGCCGAATCGAAAAGTTTAAAAATCTGAAAAATCAAATCGAACCGAAAAAAAAATCGATGCACAAGCCTATTTTTAAAGAACCATATGCAACTAAAATGACATCAATTGGTTTTGTAATACAGTAGTAAATGTTTCTTTTGTGAATTCTTCATTGATACAATTATTCAACCCCTTAAAGACTACCACTCTGAAGAACAGAGGTTCATTCAAGTGTTTTCAATCAGGTATTGAACACCTGTGGATGTCACGGAGCAGCAATAAAGCATAATAAGCACCTATTAGGCAGCTTTAAAATGACTGTGATACTCAGCTCCTTCTAGACATTTACTGGTGTGGTTACAAACATGGTGAAGTCAAGAGAATGGTCCAGGAAGACAAGAGAAGAGGTGATTACTCTTCACAGGAAGGGCAATGGCTATAAGAAGATTGCAAAGATGTTAAACATACCAAGAGACCATAGGAAGCATCATTCGCAAATTCAAGGCAAAGGGCACTGTTGAAACGCTACCTGGTCGTGGCAGAAAGAAGCTGTTGACTTCGACTGCTGTGCGCTACCTGAAGCGTAGAGTGGAGAAAAGTCCCTGTGTGACTGCTGAGGAACTGAGAAAAGATTTGTCAGATTTGGGTACTGAAGTTTCAGCTCAGACAATACGGCGCACACTGCGTAATGAAGGCCTCCATGCCAGAACTCCCAGGCGCACCCCCTTGCTGTCTCCAAAGAATAAGAAGAGTCGACTGCAGTATGCCAAAAGTCATGTGGACAAACCACAGAAGTTTTGGGATAGTGTTCTGTGGACTGATGAAACAAAATTAGTACGGTTTGGGCCCATGGATCAACCCTATGTTTGGAGGAGGAAGAACAAGGCCTATGAAGAAAAGAACACCTTGCCTACTGTGAAGCATGGCGGGGGGTCAATCATGCTTTGGGGCTGTTTTGCTTCTGCAGGTACAGGGAAGCTTCAGCGTGTGCAAGGTACCATGAATTCTCTTCAGTACCAGGAGATATTGGATGACAATGTGATGCAGTCCGTCACAAACCTGAGGCTTGGGAGACGTTGGACCTTTCAACAGGACAATGATCCCAAGCATACCTCCAAGTCCACTAGAGCATGGTTGCAGATTAAAGGCTGGAACATTTTGGAGTGGCCATCGCAGTCACCTGACTTAAATCCGATTGAGAACCTCTGGTGGGACTTAAAGAAAGCAGTTGCAGTGCGCAAGCCTAAGAATGTGACTGAACTGGAGGCTTTTGTCCATGACGAATGGGCGAAGATACCCGTAGATCGCTGCAAGACACTTGCGTCAAGCTATGCTTCACGTTTAAAAGCTGTTATAACTGTAAAAGGATGTTGTACTAAGTACTAAGATTGAATGTCACTTGGGGGTTGAATAAAACTGATAATGATGTGAGCACAGAAAAGACATTTGTGGTTATTTCATTATAAATGTTATGTTATATTTGTCTGACCTACACGTGCCTCTTTGATTTAACCCCTTAGTGACCGGGCGGTTTTACACAAATCCGTCTTTTAGTGACCGCTGCTGTTTTTACGTTTCTGCTCTGTTAGTGTTTAGGTCAAATTTTCCTCTTACTCGTTTATTCGACCCACACATATTATACACCCTTTTTCCCGCCATTAAATGGACTTTCTAGAAATACCATTATTTCCATCATATCGAATAATTTACTATAAAAAAAATATGAAATATGAGGAAAAAAAATGGTAAAAACACACTTTTTCGTAATTTAATCCCCAAAATCTACAACCACCCAAAACGACCCCGGCTAAATAGGTTCAAAATTTTGTCCCGAGACTAGAAATACCCAATTTTTACATGCATTTGCTTTTTAACCCCTTCACTGCTGAGACAGTTCACCTATGTGCGCTGCGCTCATTCTGACCATTTTGTGCTAATTATTTTTAGATGACAGCCTAGGTCCTATTTAATTAAACCCCCCCAGACAAAAAAAACTTTTTAAAAAAAAACAATTTTTTTATTTTCTTAAATTTTTTTTTATTTTTTTTAAAACCAAACCTGGTCATGTTTGGCATGATCAGGCCTTTCAAATGATGGCAAATATGACCATCTAGCTGCCATGGATCGGGAGATAAAGAGATCCTTAGGATCCCCTTATCTCTACATGGCAGCTAGATGGTTAACTGGCCCACTGACATCCTCACACATATGGTGAGGTTGTCAGTGGGTGGGGGGGACCTGGAGGCTTGGCTGACATCCAAGATGTCAGCCCCCCTCCAGGTTTGAATCGCGTTTTGGCGCCGCAATGTGATCCGGCAGCGAAACGGTTAATGCCATACACCGCTGAAAAGGGGAGGCTCTCCCCTCTCCAGTGGTGCAAACGGCATCTCCCTAGCTTCAATGGTTGGGGAGATAGAGGGCTCCGAAGGAGCTCCCCCCTCCCCTCCATTGAAATGCATGGGGACGCCTGCTGATGACGTCACCACGCAGCGTGGCGACGTCATCAGCCTCGCCTGCCCATGTAAATCACATGGGCAGGCTTCCTCCCTGCCAGATCGCTGTGGGATCCGGCGAGGGAGGTGAGTATCGGACGGGAGGGGGATTAGGCGCCGCTGACGTACCCTGTACGTCCGCGGGTCTAAGGGAGACCCGAGGACAGGACGTACAGGGTACGTCAGCGGCCCTTAAGGGGTTAATTGTAAGCAAGATGACTGAATGATCAAAATCAATGTCAAACTGGCCAAAACACTCAATTTCACTGGGGGTTGAATAATTTTGAACATAACTGTATATTCTATCACCATAATTAGGCCAGCAATAAATTTATTGCAAGTGCAACACCACGAAGGTGCCAGATATTTGCCTATTTTTTTGTCTGTTTAACAAATACACTTGCAACAAATTTATTGCTGGCCTAATTATGGCGATATAATATATCTAATATATCTAATTATGGTGATAGAATATATCTAATATATCTAATTATGGTGATAGAATATATCTAATCTAAATCAGACCATTGCCGCTGTTGACTGCCGAGTGCTAGATATATGCTGGTTTATGGTCTGTTGAAACGGATTTTGTTTTTTGTTGCTGGTCTGACTATAGTGGTGAAAATTTGAATTATTGCAGGTAGCCAATTACAAATATCACAAAATAATGACGATTGAGGTGGTGGACACAATTATCAAAAGAAGCCAGAAAGCTTAACCTCCCTGGCGGTATTCCCGAGTGTGACTCTGGGTTAAATTTCGCTGCCGCGAACGGTAACCCCGAGCCACACTCGGGCTGGATGCATACTCACCTCCTCCTGGCTCCCTCGCTGTCCCCTGCAGTGTGATTGCGGCGAGCTGCTTCCTGGAAGGCTCCCTGCGAGTCACACGATGCAGGGTGGGCAGGATCAGCAGAACACTTAGAAAAAAAAGAATTTTACAGTTTACATTTTGGATTATACAGTGCAATGTTTTTGAACGGCCACTAGGTTGCAGTACAGGATAAGAAATAGACCATACATCGTCTCACCCTTGTTTGCAGATAGAGTTCAGTGTTTTTTGTTGTATTTTATTGAATATCATTTATTTGCATTATTTTGGATAATTATTTTTGGGATAATAAATTATTATGTCGGGTTTCAAACTTTATCGGACTCCGTGTATTTACTATTTTTTTTTTTATTATTATTATTTATTTATTTATTTATTTATAAAGGATTTTACCAGTAAGGACTCTTGATTGCACATAGTTCAGTACGTGATTCCTAATTATTACAGGCTAACTATGTACAAAAACACATTTCCTTTAAAAAAAAAAATTAGACGCTTTTAGACACAAATTTTTTAAAAAATTAGACCGCCAGGGAGGTTAAGGACCGATTGGGTTTGTCTACATTGGGTGTTTTTTTAAACAATATGTGTAATATGATTGGATTTTAATCAATATAATAAAAGTAAAATTTTATCTTAACAGACAATAAGAGGGATTATTTCCTAGCTAGAGGAACATGGTAAAGTAAAATGTTTGCACAGATTTTGGTAGAGGTTGCGTCATGGGAAAAATCCACAAAATGTAAACAGGATATAAAAAAACATAAAATAAATTTTTCATTTTTACATGCGATTACATAAAACAAAAAAAAAACAGCAGCATGTGTTTTATAATGTGGTTTTATTTGTAATGCACAAGTAATCTAGTTACAGTTATGTAAGCGGTAGTGTCCCTTTAAGACAGCGCGATAGTACTCAATAGGGATGAGCCGAACACCCCCCGAGTTCGGTTCGGGCCCGAACTTCCCATTTGTTCGGGTCCGAACCCGAGCCCCCATGCAAGTTAATGGGGCTGAAAATTCGGTTTTTTAGAGTGCCCTCCAAGAGGGCATATATGCTACATATTTGCCATAAAAGGTGTATGGGGGTCTGGGTAGTGCCCTGGGGGACAGGAAACAAGGACAAAAAGTAAAAAAAAAAATGTTTTTAAAGGGACAGTGAGTTTTCCATGAAATAAGGGTTAAAAATAAAAAACAAAAATTCCTTCAAATATCGTTAATAGGAGGTCCCCATAACCTGCCCGTGAAGTGGCGGATTTCTAGGATGTATAGAAATATGTAAAAACCAAAAAATGACATTTCAAATGACGGTAAATGCTTTTCCTTTAATCTATCCATAAACAACTGCTTGGGGCGGCAGTCTGTATGAAAAGAGGAGACATTTTCGGACACGCAGAAAAAGTTTACTGATTTTTTGGTGGTGAAAAGCAGGAGAATGACTGGAGAATGGAAAATTCTAGACCAAATAGCCGATTTGGAAAGTGAGATAAAAGGGAGAATTTTTCTGGTTTGGCTATTTTGACCTAGAATTTTCCATTCTCCAGTCATTCTCCTGAGTTTCACCTTTCTCTGAATAACCCTGTCTCTTCACCGCTCTCTGAATAACCCTGACAGGGTTATTCAGAGAAAGGTGAAACTCAGGAGAATGACTGGAGAATGGAAAATTCTAGGTCAAAATAGCCAAACCAAAAAAATTCTCCCATTTAGGCTAGGGTCAGACTAGCGAATTTTTAACGTGCGTTTAGGCGCACTTAATCACGGCCGCACTAGCAGCAAATGACGGGCAATGACGGCCAATATACGAAGTACGGTCGCACGAAAGTCCGGCTGCGCAACGCAAGTGGAAAATGAACGCATTTTTTCGAGAACGCAGAACCGCTAGTACGGACGTACAGAGTGCGCTGCGTCCACTAGCGGCGTGTGTGCGTGATTTGGAGACGTCAGACCCTGCTCATGTCCGGCCAACATAACGTCCAGACACCCAAAGTTTCCTGGTTTGGATCCGTAAAAAATCACGCACAAAAATGCGCATCGTATGACCGTTTTCGCGCAATCCGTGAAAAAGATACGGCAATGCGTTCGGACGCACTTTTTGACGTCGCTACGAAAAATGCGTTAGTCTGACCCTAGCCTTATCTCACTTTCCAAATCGGCTATTTGGTCCAGATTGTTCTCTTTTCCTGCCATTCTCCTGGTTTTCACCTTTCTCTGAACAACCCTGAGAGACAGGTGAAAGCTAGGAGAACTGCTAAGAGAAGAGAACAATCTAGACCAAATAGCCGATTTGGAAAGTGAGATAAATGGGAGAATTTTTCTGGTTTGGCTATTTTGACCTCGAATTTTCACTTCTCCAGTTATTCTCCTGCTTTTCACCGCTCTCTGACTAACCCTGTGAATGTTTAATCCCGAGGTGAAAAATAACATTGCTTTAGATTTTTTTCAAACACCAGTTAACCACTTGGCTGCTATGGACGCGCTCAGCGCGTCCAGCCAAGTGGTTCTCCTGTGCTATGGACGCGCTGAGCGCGTCCATGCAAAGGAGGCAGCAATCCGCCGAATTTCGGCGGATTGCTGCTCCCCCCGGTGCGGGCTGACATCTTGGATGTCAGCCCAGCACTCCGGGACCCCGGCGGAGCAATTAGATGTCATCGCGGCGGCGCGATGACATCTAATTCAGGCGCCCCCCGCGCATGTGCGGAGGAAGCGCCTGAAAGGGAGGGGGGGAGGTCCTTCGGACCTTTCTCCCTCCCGATCGCCGAGGGGCAGAGGGTTAATCCAGGCACCGTTTGGAAGGGCACAGCCTGCCCTTCCAAACGGTGGCTGTGATTAACCCCTGGGGAGCCGGATCACAAATCGGCGCTGAAAAGTGCCGGATCGTGATCCTCTCCTGGAGCTGGCCGACATCTTGGATGTCGGCCAAGCCTCCAGGAACTCCCTCTGAGGACTGGCGTCATCATGCATAGCACAATGACACCAGTCCTGGAGTTAACCCCTAGCTGCCACCAATGGTGGAGATAGGGGGTTCCAATGAACCCCCTATCTCCCGATCCGTGGCAGCTAGGGGTTAATGTTTGATATCGTTGGATCGGCCAGAGCATGAAAAATGTTTTTAAAAAAAATAAAAAAATAAATTTAACCCCTTAGTGACCAGGCGGTTTTACACAAATCCGTCTTTTAGTGAACGCTGCTGTTTTTACGTTTCTGCGCTGTTAGTGTTTAGGACAATTTTTCCTCTTACTCGTTTATTCGACCCACACATATTATACACCCTTTTTCCCGCCATTAAATGGACTTTCTAGAAATACCATTATTTCCATCATATCCAATAATTTACTATAAAAAAAAATATGAAATATGAGGAAAAAAATGGTAAAAACACACTTTTTCGTAATTTAATCCCCAAAATCTACAACCACCCAAAAAGACCCCGGCTAAATAGGTTCAAAATTTTGTCCCGAGACTAGAAATACCCAATTTTAACATGCGTTTGCTTTTTAACCCCTTCACTGCTGAGACAGTTCACCTATGTGCGCTGCGCTCATTCTGACCATTTTGTGCTAATTATTTTTAGATGACAGCCTAGGTCCTATTTAATTAAACTCCCCCCAGACAAAAAAACTTTAAAAAAAAAACATTTTTTTATTTTATTTAATTTTTTTATTTAATTTTTTTTAAAAAAATTTTTTAAAACCAAACCTGGTCATGTTTGGTATCATTTGAAAGGCCATAATCAGGCCTTTTAAATGATGGCAAATATGACCATCCAGCTGCCATGGACCGGGAGATAAAGGGATCCTTAGGATCCCCTTATCTCTACATGGCAGCTAGAGGGTTAACTGGCCCACTGACATCCTCACACATATGGTGAGGTTGTCAGTGGGTGGGGGGGGACCTGGAGGCTTGGCTGACATCCAAGATGTCAGCCCCCCTCCAGGTTTGAATCGCGTTTTGGCGCCAATTGGCGCCGAAAAGCGATCCGGCAGCGAAACTGTTAATGCCATACACCGCTGGAAAGGGGAGGCTCTCCCCTCTCCAGCGGTGCAAACGGCATCTCCCTAGCTTCAATGGTTGGGGAGATAGAGGGCTCCGAAGGAGCCCCCCCTCCCCTCCATTGAAACACATGGGGGCACCTTCTGATGACGTCACCACGCAGCGTGGCGACGTCATCAGCCTCGCCTGCCCATGTAAATCACATGGGCAGGCTTCCTCCCTGCCAGATCGCCGTGGGATCCGACGAGGGAGGTGAGTATCAGGCGGGAGGGGGATTTGGCGCCGCTGACGTACCCTGTACGTCCGCGGGTCTAAGGGAGACCCGAGGACAGGACGTACAGGGTACGTCAGGGGTCATTAAGGGGTTAAAAAAAAAATCTAAAAAAAAATAAACAAGTTTTTTTGTTTGTTTTTGTTTTGTTAATGCAGCAATATTGTTCCCATTTCAATTATAATGTGAATAATAATGCTGCACTAACGATTTTTGTATGCGGTGCGTTTGTTAAAAAAAGCGAAATTTTCCCCAAAAAAAAAATGTAACGAGACCCCATTTCTAATTTTTTTAACAAGCGCACCCCATACAAAATATAACCGCAAACGATCGCATGTTAAAATGTGAAAAAAACCACTTTACACATAATAAATTATTGAAAATTCAAATTTTATTGCATTTTTTGTTATAATATACAGACATAACATATACATATAATAATGACATATTATGAATCTGCCAAGTCTGCTGGAAAGAACGATATATAATATGTCTGGGTCATATATCAAAATATGGCTACAAAACGCGGTTAAACATGATGAGCGAAAGCGGTAAAAATGACCTCAGCACAGAGGTGTGAAAAGCCTCAGCAGCGAAAGGGTTAAATGCAGCATATTAGGATGTTTTAGGAGGGAAATTTATTCTCAAATCTCAATCAGAAACAGACACCACCCCACCCCCTCACTATATTGTACAATGTATCAAAATGATTACCAGACGAAAAACACCTGGTGTTATGCCCGTTTGTGAACAGAGGTCATTTAGAGTTGATAATCTTTCCACGTACACATTAGTTTTTAATTCAATATCTAATAAACCGTTGCTTATAATATTCTGCAGTAAAGAGTCTCTTTATTTCTAGATTTTTTAGTATTTTTTTAAGCATTTTCTATACTTTTTCAAAATTTCTTTTTTTTTTCGAACCTGAACCGAACACGCCCACAAAGTTCGAATTTCGCGAACTTTCGAACTGCCAAAGTTCGGGTCGAACTCCGAACCGTCTGAACCCGAACAGCTCATCCCTAGTACTCAACTGCAAAATTTTTCTAGTAATTTTTGCCCCAGGTGTGTATGATAAATGGGAATGAACAAATCATGGCTCTCCCGAGCATAAAATGCTGAATATAGTTAACAGATAATTTCAATATATTGTTGTGACATCCCTACTTGATGAGAAGTCAGTGGCTGGAAAATTTTGTTTGGGCCCTGCGAGACAGGATGGTTCAGGATCTAGTGCTTTTCAACGTCTGCTACCTTGTTGTTGTTCCTCCTCAGGACTCTCCCTACCAGATGTTCCCCACTAATACCAACATTGTTTGCCTCCTAGAACTGATTATGGACAGGCTAACCTGGAGCATATCCAAATACATGACAAATCCCTGAGAGCTTTAATGGAGATTGAGGGACATAAGACTGAGATGGACTTTAAAGCTGAGTGTCAGAGTCTGCAACCCATCCGGCCTGAAGATTGCTGCGATTATCCATGTTTGCTAGTAGTAACTGGCTGCGGAGCAAAAATGTGTGTGCTTCTTCTCTCTGACTGGGTTATGCATTATCAAGGACTGTTGCAAAGACTTTGCTAGGAAAATGAAGCATAAAGGTGTCTGTCTGGCTGTTTCTATGGAAGGTCGAGGTGAGACTTGACGCGGTGGTCAGACTGCTAGGGTGTGGAAGGAGATACACTGGACCCTGTGATAGCTTTTATTAAGCTTTCAGCACCTGACATTCCCAAAGGACACTTCTCAGACCTGTCTTGTCTTGTCTGCCCAGCTAAATTCCTGAGCACACTTTTTTCATTCTTGTATTATTCATATTGTATAAAATACCTGATGTAAACCATACTAAGATGACTTTGACACTCATTGTTGCAAGAAGTATGTTTGACCCTTCAATAAACTCACTTGCATAAGAACCAGAGGCTTCAGATTTTTAAGACTTCTACAACAATAAACCAGTAAATCACATCAGCCTCTTAAAATAAATATTTACTGCTCGAATTATAATGTATGTACATGACCCTATTGCAGTAAATATTTGACTTGGATGATAAAGGAAGGGTCTTATAGAACAGCTATTTCTCTGTGGAATTTCAAAGCAACCGGGGAAGTTAGTAGAGTGAAAAATAAAACAACTCTTGGACATAAAGTAGCAGACTAGCAGGCATCTAACCCATGTCTTCTAAGCAGGATTAAGGCTAGGGTCAAATGAGCGCATTTTGTACGGACTGTGCGTCCGTGCAGAACAGACGTACTTACTGACTGACAAGTAATGGCGAAACACGCGTCGGGTGCAGCAGCAGGCAGGGACCCTCTGTGTAACAAATTTTTTACTCCATATTTCGTGACCTTACCAATAACATGTGGGTTTTGTTATAACATTTGGCCAATTATTGCGGTCCGGTTGGGGCTAATTCAGTTGAATCCTTTATTTAAAACAAAGGGGTACCCCACATTTCTGCTGCTTTTGTGGTTTCTTGTTGCGCATGGATTATGCCCAAATCATCATCCATTTATTTAATGGTGGTTACAATCAATTGAGGTGACCCTTCAAGCCAGGTCACCTATTGCATTGAGTTTCAATCCTTACCAATTGCTGCACGAATACCACACTTCTTTGGATTGATTTTAAAATGTTTTTGTTATTGAGCACTGTTTGTCCATGTTTATAAGGTTGTCAATTTTATAATTTTACAACTCTTTAAATAAAAGCTAAATCTTATATTGGTCTCTGCGAGACACCAGTATTCTGATGGTTTCATCAGAATAATTGTATTTCAATATCAAATAAACTGTTGATTATAAAATTCTGCAGTAAAGAGTCTTTATTTATCGATTTTTTTTTAAGGATATAGTAAGCATTTTTCAGGATTTTTTAAAAAAAAAATTCAATTACTTATTTTTTCTGTAACAGCCCTTTTTATTATCATTCCTTGGACCTTAAATGTAAATTTCAGACATTTTCGCTCAGTAGTTTGTTTGCAAACAGCGTTTCACTTTTCAAACATTCAAGCATGATGTTTTTCGAATTTATTCACTGCATTCATCTGCGGTGTCGGCTTTTTCCGGCAGCTGCGCTGTGTGTGATTGGCTCCTGCTCGGGTTTTTCCGGCGTTTTCGGCGGGTTAATCCAGATGTTTTTGCGGGTTTCGGTGTGCGTTCGCCCTTGTTTTGCGGTGAGTTTTCGGCGGGTTTGCGGCGACCTTTCCCTGCAATTCAGGGACCCTGTGTTGCTTGCTGAATACACCGCAGGGTTGCCGAAATGGGATCGCCAAATCGAACCGAATTGAAGAGAACGAAAAGTCACCGAACGTGCGGTGGCTTTTCGATTCTCTTTGAATAACCCTGCTAGCAATTTCAAAGTAAAGGAACATAGAAAATCAGCATTCTGTGATAGGTATTCCTCGTTTGTGTTTACAGCTTTATATGAGGATGCTGAGATTGATCATTTCTGAGACTGGTATAAAGATAAAATCTAAAACGACAGTCTTTTATTTTGTTAGATAATGCCCATTATATTCCCAGTCACCTAATTTTGCTCATCAAACACCAACTCCTTAATCTCATTCCCAAATTCCTCACTGTCACTCTGTCCCACTTCCAGCAATCTCACCTTTATTATCCATTTGATTACAATACACACATTCTGACCTCACACAACTAATGTATCACTAAAGGGACATTCTACTGGCTTTGTAACTAAAGTAACTTTATTTGTAATGATATGCATTGATGTTGGCCCAGCTATGGGTACATCCAGAGACCTGTGTAATGATATGTACTGGTGTGGATGGCACAATGAAAAGAAGTGTCAGTGAATGCAGTTGATGCAGAATGCAGTGCATGCCCAGTCTGAAACAAATACCTTTCCAGCAGAACAATTTGGAATAATATTACACACACTCACTGGTCTACCAGAGCCTGGCCCATGCTATAACATATATTATTACAAATTCATCTACCCGGAGTCTGGCCCACTTGCAGTGGCCCTCTCCCCGTACCTATTGTGCCCCTGTAGAGAGATTAACCCCTGCAATGCTGGTAAGTCTCTCATACACTGTGAGCTCCCAACTCCAGCCTGTCTGCTGCAGCAAAAATGTGAATATTTTATATATGTATGTTAACAAGTATTCTTGTTTATCCTATTGCTTCGCTCCTAGTCATACTCATTATGTCAGTTTCCTAAATTGCCCTATTCCCCCTTCAGGCAGTGACCAGTAACATTCCATAGCACCCTGGTTGAGAGTGATGTGATTTGTATACCAATACGTGCCATTATGTGAAACTTTATGGTGCACTGGGGTATCACTCCAAGAAACCTTTATTAAGTGATCTGTGCTCATCAGAGATGTAGTACCAAAACATCAAGGGTGCTGACCCATGCATTACTAGAAGCAACAGACTCGTTAGAGCAGAAGGTGCCAAGGGATATCACGGCACTGGAATTCAGGCACGTTTTTAAGGATACTTTAAGCTAAAGACATGAAGACATGGGATATCATCAAGAAGGGTTAGTAACCAGCGCCTCTTCCTTCCTCTTCCCACTCAGTTTTTACTCTCACTTTCCTCACAAAGTTGAAGTCATTTTTAGGTTGCAGCTGATTTGATTAATCATTGTATATACATTGTATTACTGGAATGTGAAACAAATGTACACTCACCAATCACTTTATTAGGTACACCTGTTCAATTGCTTGTTAACACAAATTGCTAATCAGCCAATCACATTGCAGCATCTCATGCATTTGGGCATCTGGATGTGATGAAGGAGACTTGCTGAAGTTCAAACTGAGCATCAGAATGGGGAAGAAAGCAGATTTAAGTGACTTTGAATGTGGCATGGTTGTAGGTGCCAGACAGGCTGGTCTGAGCACTTTCAAAACTGTTGATCTACTGTGATTATCACGCACAACCATCTCTAGGGTTTACAGAGAATGGTCCAAAAAAGAGAAAATATCCAGCGAGCGTCAGTTGTGTGGATGAAAATGCCTTGCTGATGTCAGAAGTCATAGGGGAATGGGCAGACTAGTGTAGCGCTGCTTTAAAAACACTGTATTCTGGTGCATTGAACTATTGCTGCCACCAGAGGGAGACAGAGACATTGTGGACTATGCTGGACAAAACCAAACTACATGTACCATCACCCTTTGCGTGAGGACAGGAAGGAGGTGGTACAAGGAAGAGGAAATAGATCAGCAGCCTCGTGCAAGGCATGGGCAGAGTGACCAGAGCAGTGAAAGGTGGAGGATGCACGTTGGAGCTGCCAGGCCGGAGTACAGACACGGTCTTACTGGTGCTGGAGATCGGGACAGTGACCGTGTTGAGACCTACCTATGCAGTGCTGAGAGGTCTGGAAGACAAGCTGGTTCCGGCAGGACCCCGAGTTAGGAGACCGCGCCGATCGATTGGGAGTGCAGGAGGCAGATCGTTGTTCCAGTTGCAGAGATTTGGCAAGCAGGGAGCAAATTCAGTGGCACTGAGTCCCAGTACATAGCGGAGAAGATCTTTTGGTCGAGGCATCGAGTGCTGGACAGTTTCGTCCATCGGATGGGTGAGAGGCCTCCAGGCCACAGTTCCAAAACAGAAACGCACGCTGCAATATTGTTTAAATCTACAGGGCCCCAATGGTGACTAGTCGAAGATTGCTCTTTTCATTCACTGGCCAGTTGAACCTAGTACCCGGGTACCCTAGACAACACACATATATATTTTTGAGCTATTTATCACAGGACTTACGCTCCAGAACTGAGGGGGTTAACCGGTTTCTTTTACTGCCTCGTGTTTTTCCCGCGTTACGAATTCTTGTTACTCAAATACCGTATATGCATATTATATGCTGCTTTATTGGGATCAGTAAAGAATATAATATAGAAAAATCCACAACAGTGCTGGTGTATAGTTATTTCCTAGTGCGGTGAGACTATCCCGAGGTTTATTCAGCGGCTCCTTCGGGGGCTGAGCGCTACACTAGTTTGAGATGATAGAAAGGCAACAGTAACTCAAATAACCACTTGTTACAACCAAGGTATGCAGAATACCATCTCTGAACACACAACACATTGAATCTTGGAAGAGATGGGTTACAGCAGCAACAGACCACACTGGGTGCCACTATTTTCAACTAAGAACAGGAAACTGAGGTTACAATTCGCACAGGCTCATCAAAATTGGATGATAGAAGATTGGAAAAATGTTGCATGGTCTGATGAGTCTCGATTTCAGCTGCGACATTCAGATGGTAGGGCCAGAATTTTGCATAAACAAAATGAAAGCATGGATCCATCCTGTCTTCTATCAACGGCTCAGGCTGGTGGTGGTGGTGGTGTAATGGTGTGGTGGATATTTTCTTGGCACACTTTGGGCTCCTTAGTACCAATTGAGCATCGTTTAAATGCCTGAGTATTGTTGCTGACCATGCCCATCCTTTTATGACCACGATCTACTCATCTTCCAATGGCTATGTCCAGCAGGGTAATGCACCATGTCACAAAGCTCAAATTATCTCAAACTGGTTTCTTGAACATGACAATGGAGTTCATGGTACTCCAATGGCCTCCACAGTCACCAGATCTCAATGCAATAGAGCACCTTTGGGATCTGATGGAACGGAAGATTAGCATCATGGATCTGCAGCGGACAAATCTGCAGCAACAGCATGACGTTATCATGTCAATATGGACCAAAATCTCTGAGGAATGTTTCCAATGCCTTGTTTAATCTATGCCATGAAGAATTAAGGCAGTTCTGAAGCAAAAGGGGGTCCAATCCGGTACTAACAAGGTGTGCCTAATACAGTGGCCGGTGAGTTATATATTAGCATACGTTGCGTTTTATTTTTTTATAGCATTTGGATAACATATATTGCCAGGGCTCCTTTCAGGGGGTACTTGCCGGTACTCTGCACCGGCACCTCAACACTCATTACCGGCACCTCACCACCAGCCCGAACTAACAGGAGAGAGCATGATGCTCCTCCCTCCTGCAGTGGCAGGCAGAGAATCGGAAGCGCTCAGCAGCTCATATTGCTCCTGAACGCTTCCCATTGTCAGGAGTGTATGTAGGGACAGATAACCCCCCTCTTCTCCCAGTAAGTGCCAAGGAAGGGCTGGTTAAATAAAATCTCCCCTCTGCTTCTTCAGTGCCCCAGCTCTGGCAGATGTGTGTAAAGGTCAGATCAGAGAGCAGACTCCCCTGCAGTGCTGGATACGAAAGCATGCGCTCTCTCTCCTCCTGGTCCCTTCCTCCTTGCTGGTGCCTGGCCCTCTCTGATGAAAGAGGAGGGCATGCCAAATGAAGTCTACACTGCCGCCTTACCCCCAGCCTCCCCAGCAGTTCCAGACAGTGTGTGGTGCACTCTGGAATGTAAGAAGGTAGAAATTTAAGTCCTGGCTGCATTGCTCTGCAGGGACTCAGTGACAGGCAGGCCTTAGAACGAAGACAAAAACTGCTGCTGCTGCTTCCAAATACACTTCAAAACAGCATTTAAAAATATCAGTTCTGACTACACAGGTATTTCACCTGGTCCTGCTGTTACCACCATGTGGGGGTGTTCTCAAGGTCAAACACTCTCTCATTGGAGTCTCCCAATATTATTCAAACAGTACTTGGTGGATAGTGGAGTTTCATTGCTGTGGAGCTCATACACACTGCACATTACTGTGAGTATCATTGCTGTGGAGTTCAAACACACTGCGCATTACTGTGAGTTTTTGTCATGCACCCATCCCCTGAAACTCCTGGCAGCACTACTTTCTATGCTGCCCCTGTTCCTTCAACCTGTATTGCGTATATACCTGCAAACAGCTCATCCAGCAAACCAACAGTTAAAATAAAGGCACCAAGCCCCCCTCATATCTTCGCTTGATCATTGTAGCTGTTTACCTGCATGGCTAAAGACCTATATGCTTCTGCTCTGCAAGATCCCCACTACCTATTCCTGACTAACACCATAACTCCTGATCCAGCAGCCACTCAACATCCTCATCTATATTGGCAATCTGGTCAGTCTATCTAGCCATCGACCTCCACCCATAACTGTGTCTGTGCAGTATACTGCACGCTGGGCTCAAACCCCCCTGATACTCTAGCGCCACCCCGGTACCAGAGCCTGACAGTTTCATTGCTGTGGAACTCATACACACTGTGCATTACTGCGAGTTTCATTGCTGTGGAGCTCATACACACTGCGCATTACTGTGAGTTCATTGCTGTGGAGCTCATACACAACACTGCACATGTGAGTTTCACTGCTGTGGAGCTCATACACACCACTGCACATGTGAGTTTCACTGCTGTGGAGATCATACACACTGCACATTACTTTGAGTTCATTGCTGTGGAGCTCATACATAACACTGCACATGTGAGTTTCATTGCTGCGGAGCTCATACATCCTCAAAAAACTGTAATTTTCAGTGCTGTGGTGCTCACAAATGCTAGGGGATGATCCACGCAGTGCTCACGTTGCAAAAAAAACAACAAAAAAAACCACAGCTATCTGCATTGCAATACAGACTTTTCTTGCAACAGAGGCACTTAGTGGATAACCCCCATAGGGTTACAACAATAGTTGTAGTTCATTTAAAGGAACACAGTATTAAAAAATATGGTTCCCTTTTATAGTGTCTTCCTTTTAAGCGAGCTACAACTATTGTTTATTAGGACATGAAAATACTCATAATAATCATTTTTTCCCCGGACGTGAGAGTACCCCCACCTATTTTTCCAGAAAAAAACACACTGTATATTGCTATGCAGAAAAAACGCTTCATTAAAAAATTATTCATATGTACAGAAATAAAATTTTTCCAAAGTCAACGAATGGTCAAGTTGCTAGCGACTGTATTTTTACAGTTTATGTATAGCACTATAAACAGCATTAAATATTAAAATGCACTCTACAGATTAGCAAAGATAGTAAAATTGTGCAAGCTTAATTTGTTCTTGAAAAGACATTCTATTGGTTTGGTAAAATTCACCTTAATCAATTCAGTGAACATGCATTTTATAATTTGCATCCTTTTCTCGTCACCCGCCAATGCCCTGCACCGGCCTAAGTGAAGGGAGTTAGCTAGTGAATAAAAAGAAAAAGACTCGTCTTTTAACAAGGAATGATTCGCCAAAGTTGTATTAAATTCGGAGATACTTGTATTAACATGCTGTACTGATATAAGTAAATTTAAAAAAAAACTTAAATATCCCTTTAACCCTGTCCCTGCAGAACATGTTTGGGGTGAATGTCCTCGGCTCTGTACATTGCATGCGGAGGATGTCCCAGACATATCATCCGTTCCTTGAAGTCAAACTGTCCCATATGACTTGTCCCAAGGTACAGAGCCGGGAGATTGCCTGATCGGGATACAGTAGCCAAAAACAAAAAAAGGAAAGCTGGAACGGTCACAGTGTGGTATCCCTAAATTGCCAGTCCATGATCTGACGCCTGATCGCAGACTGTTCTTGGATGTCGGCCAAGCCTCTGGAGCCTCCCCCCCCCCCGCCTACTGATGTAGTTGCGCATGTTAGGGGGAATTAACCCCTAGCTGGCAAGGGGTTTCCCTATGGAAACCCTATAGTGGAGCTAGGGGAGGTCTGTCCTTTGGACCCCCCCTATCTCCCGATCAGTGGCAGGTATAGGGCCATATTTGATATTATTGGAATGGCCAGAGCAGACCTTTCCAATAATACCGAACATGACCAGGTTCCGAGAAAATAAATTTAAAAAAAAATCAAACAGCCTTTTTTTTATTTATTAATGCACCACTATGGTTCAATTATAATGTGAACTATGATGCTGCACTAACGATTTTTTTCAGTTTTAGTTAAAATCGCATATTTTTTCAGAAAAATTAAATAAGGGTTTTCCATTTCTAATAGTTTTAACAAGCCTACCCCATAGAATATATAACCGCAAAGGCTTGGATGATAAAAAGTGAAGAAAATAATTTTACACGCTATAGATGATTGGGAATTCAATTTTTTTTACATTTTTTGTTACTGCATTCTGGCATACATACAGTATAATAATGATATATTATCAATCTGCCTAGTCTGCCGAAAAAAGGATATATAATTTGTCTGGGTCGTTTAATAAAACATGACTTCAAATCGCGTTTAAACATAATGAGCAAAACCGGTAAAAATGAGCACAGTACACAGAGGTGACATGGCTCAGCAGTGAAGGGGTTAAAGCTGTCAATTTGACAAAGACATGAATTATAAAAGAAAATGCTCATAAGACTACCGATATAACATGTGTTCCCAGCTAATGGCCCTGCTTTTCCTGGAACTATTTGCCTTCTGTTAATAATGAAAGATAATGATAATGCACGCTGTAATTATAACAGACTATGAGAGATTGATATCTTATAAAAAAAGTAGAAAAATTGTTGCAAATTTTCTAATTTTAGTGTATTTGCTTGAAATTTGATTTCTAAAAAGGAATTTTCACCTCCAGGACACTTGCACAGTCCATTACTAGGCAGATAAAAGAAAGCTATGGCTTGTCCTACTTTTATTATCTGTTTACTTTGTGTTGTTAGATTTGCATCATAGACTATAGAAGGAATGACCGCAGGAACGCATGCTTATATGGTAAAATGAGATAGAAATAGAGCTATCCATCACGTATGTGCATGACACATCTTGGGAAGATTGAAGCATTAGTGCTTTAAAGACAAGTGTGTTTAATTCACCCCCTGCTGCACATATTAATTACACCAAGCATATAATTTAAAAAGGAAAAGGAATGAGATTGGTTTTCTATGAGATGTTGAATGTGCAAATCACAAACCCATAATGCTTGCATCTACATTTATGGCAAAAATGTGTCCCCCAATCAGGAAATGAGCAAGATCTCTGATAACTCCACCTCTCGTATGCTTTAATGCAATGTTTCTCAACCTGTGGACCCTCAGGACCCACAATTGTCCTTGGCCATTAAGTCGCGACCCAAAAATAATTGAATTTCTGAAACATTATAATTTATTCCACAAAACAATGTGCGTAATATTCTACAATGTATGCACTTTTTAAACAATTTTGTAAACAAACAGGGATTCTTTCCAAAATAGATAGTGCAGTAATCACAGCACTAGTGAAAACGAAAAGTGCTGTTGAGGCAAAAACCCAATAAAATAAACTGTAATTGAAACATATGAAATTAATTAGAACTTAAGGGAAAACTGGGGGTGCTTCTTGCTCTTAATAAGTGTCTCAAAGTGTGGCGTGATGGTAGACAAAGCAACTCTAATTTAAATCACTTCACTACTGAATGAATAGTAAAATATTATAAAGACTTAAACTCACCTGCTCCGCGCTCCCCCGCTGTCTGTCTCTCTCGCTGCGCACATTATTTTTTCGCAGCAGCCTGCCCTCCCTGAGCCTAAGCAATTTGCGTAGCTGAACGCTGTGCTAATCGCATAAGCTCAAGCTGGCCAAGAGATTGAGAAGTCTGCAGTGCGCGTCTGGCGCTGCTATCGTCCTGAACCTACACTCTTCAGTGCCTCAGAAAGACACTGAAGAGCAATGGAATAGCTTGGACCAATGGGAAAGCACCAATGGTCCAAGCCATTCAAAAAACGCCTCCATGGGAGGCTGGCCTATATAAATATACTTTGCTTCACTGAGTTGTGGATTGTGCACAGTGGTGTTACGATCCCCACCAGGAGGAGAATATGATCCTTGTACGCAGCACCTATCCTTTCCCTACGATCCTTTGAATGGTCGGTCTATATATATATATATATATATCCCTAGACTGACAATGAAGAAGCCAAGCGTGAGACCATATAGCCAAACCAGAAATGCCAGAGAATATCGTAAGCCGTTGCCAGGGGTCAGTACGCCAGAGAATATCGTAAGCCATTGCCAGGGGTCAATACACCAGGGAATATAGTAAGCCGTTGCCAGGGGTCAGAATACCAAGAAATACCAAATATCAACAGGAGCAGCTCTAAGGGCTGCTAAACCACAATAGGGCAATGTGTGAATGCCTTGCCTGTGGCTTTAAACCCGGCGGGTCAGCGTCATCACGCCTGGCTCCACCCCCCGGCGTCTCACATGGCCGCCTGGACTCACTTCATTACTCGGCGCCCGGCCAGCGAGCAGCGAGGACGATGCTGCCGGGCGCCGGCGGACCGTAGCGTGGCATGTAACAAGTGGCTCCTGGTGTTGGGAGTACAGAGCGTGCCAATAGTCACTGAGTCCCACCCCACACCTCCCATTTCAGATCCCCCATACCTTGCCATTACAAAGTATCTTGCCTGATGCAGTGGGTCCCAGGTGGCACCTGGGAACAATCAGAGGTAGCTGCCCCACCTGGGACTCGCTGCTGCAGGTAAGATGCATCAGCAGGTCTCAGGCATTAGAGAGGCCTGGGGCACTTGCTCCGTGACCCAGTCCGCCCCTGGTCGCGACCCACTTGAGAAACACTGCTTTAATGGGAGCATGTTATACCTTACAATCCCCTACAGAGTCTCATGGCTGCTTATCATGTATTGTTTTTTATTTTCCTTTTCAAAAGATCCTCTATTGTTACACATATAAACTGTAGTTAAAAATTCAAAAATATGCTATGTAGAAGTATTTCATATGTAAAGAGATACTCCAGGGTTATGGAGGGAGAGAAAAAGAGTGTTAAACATTGACCCCACTCTCCCACTTTTAGGGCCCTATTACAATCTTAACCTAGCGTTAACGCCAGGGCCGGATTAACATAGGGTCTGATGCAGCAGCAGCTCCAGGCCCATGCTTCAGAATAGGCCCAGAGAAAGGATAACTATGTCAGCGTTGAGGGGCGTGGCTGGTGGCTGACCGAGACGGACGCGTGCGAGTGGAGCTCTGATCCACTTTACCTTAATTGCGGACTTAAGTGTTTTTGGATTGAGTCACTCGCCTCACTCGCTACACAGCCGTCGGACATCAGGTGGAGGTAAACCCGGAGCCTGTTTAGTCTCCCCCTCCGGACCTGCGCTTGGGAAACGGGCCGCTGAGCTGCGGCCATCTTAGAGGCCTGGTGCAGGCGCGCATCTCTGACCCAGTGCTAAATCGTTGTTTCCCCGGATGGGGAAGAAGAGTAAAGCTGGCGGGGCGGGGGAGGATTCCGGCATCCCCGACATCTGACTTTCGCTTGGCGGAGGTCTGGGGAGGAGGCCGCCGCTACGCTCTGCACTGGACCCGGGGACTCAGCTGGTGGTGGAGGAGGCTGGCGTCCCTCTGGTTCCGCACGTGGCGCCATCAGGCTCGGGGGAAGATGCACTACCTGCTACTAAAGTGGACATACGTAATCTGCTAGAAGACGCAAGGAGATCGTGGCAAGCGGATTTCCAGTCCCTCGATGCGACAGTTGTTGAGACTCGAGCCCAGGTAGAGGAACTGCAGACCCGCACGCAGGAGATGGAGGGGGCGCAGGCCGCGACCTCCTCATTTGTGAGCGTTTTGCAAGCCCAGGTCAGCAGTCTACACTCTGCCGTGATGGCACTAGAGTCGCGGCACAAACGACGGAATGTGAAACTCCGTGGAATACCGGAGACCGTGCCGGACTCGGAGCGGTTGCCATTTGTCACGCGTTCTCAATTTATATAGTCATATTATTAATAAAACACCATCCTACAAAACACAAGGGAAATATTTCATATTTTTTGTTTTTTGGTTAAAATTTAATATTTTCTCAGAAAAATGCAATAGCAGGTTCCCATTTCCATTTTTTTTAACAAGAATTCCCTATAGAATATTAAGCCACATTGGTTTGGATAAAATGTGAAAAAATTATTTTACACACTGTAAATGATTGAAATCTGAATGGAAATTTCCTCACAGTATCTGCCTGGTTGGATATACCCGTATCTGCACTATTAAATAACCTAAAATATGTTTTCATTTCACTAAATTACAAAAAAAGCCCACCAAAATCTTCAGCTCCAGGCCCATAGAGATCTTAATCCGACCCAGGTTAATCACTAATGCTACCGGGTAAAAAAATCTTTTACCACATCGGTGCTTGTGTGAGCTTACTGTATTTTGTGCTCCCTATACCTAACATGGGTAGGGCAATCAGTAAAATCCTAACACTAATTACCGCAGCGATGTGGTAACGAAAAAGTTTACCTCAGGTAGTATAGAAGCTGCTGCTAGCTGCTTCCGCAGAATCATTTAGTACCAGCTAAAACATCAGATACCCACCTCTCATCTCACAGTGCGGATGGTGGACCGATCCACCGCTTCTGGTGGCCAGGAGCAGAGTGAGACTGGGGACAAATAGTCTCCCTCTGGGAATCACTCCATGAGCCTGTAAGATCTCGCGAAAGCGAGATCGCATAGGGCTCAAGGCCCGGCAGCAAAACCATCCATGGAGTCCTATGGACTCCAGGAGGTGATACTCATGGTGGTGCGGAAGCGCTACCGCGAGTATCAGGGAGGGTAGCGCTGTGTTACAGGGCAGGCTGCTGAATTATTGCCTGCCCCATAATATGGTGCTAAAACATGGACACTATGGGGAAACCTGCAGGCATAGGTTTTCCCCGTTAGAGTCCCCATTTTAGCGCCATAAACGTAATATGGGCCTTAGCCTTTTAGATACTTTTTAAAGCTTACTTTTATTCCAGCTTCAGGTTCCCTGTGCACTCCTCCAGATGTGACACACTGCTTATTCCTGTGAGCATCCAGCACATTGAGTGCCTTTGGTGGGAGGTGGGCCCCAAAAACAGGTTTTGCTTTCAGGTTTCGCTCCATGAACCAGATATTTGTGCATGCTAGTCTGAGCCTTTGAGTACAGCTAGGCCCGTGTAATCGTACAGCTGAGTTAGCTCTCCAAGAGTCCTCATGTAATGGAGAGAGAAATGAAATCATTCAGGTAACGTTGACCATTCAAGTTACATTGAGTGGCCACAGTATCTAGACCTACCCTTTAAGTTAAACACTTCCTCTTGGCAGTAGTAGATAAAGCAGTTCAACCATGGAGTCAAGACACTTATGTAGCATGGTTTCCTTTATTATGATGTAAAACATACTGTAAACTAAGAAAAGCAATGGTTTCCCCAGGGACCTGTTTTCATAAATGTATTGACCCTTTTATTACCAACTTGTTCCCCATGAAATCACTGCCAGGACCCAGTGGATTTATGGAAAACAATATTCCATTGCAGGCAGTGTAAAACTTAATGTCCCGGGGGCGTGTCTGAGAGCCGAGGAGAGTGGTCGCCCTCATGATGTGCTCCGAGCTGTGCCGCACTTGGTCTGTGACCTCTTTGCTTTGCCGGTGAGCCCGGAGCCTTGTGCTTCCTGACTCCTGCCTGCCTGAGGGGCCGTGGGCCCTGTGCTTAGCGTGGACACTGGCTGATGGTGATTGCCCGTTCTTCCTTTGCGGCTCGAGTCTTCCGCTTCACCAGCTGCTTAGTTGACCCCGTTTGAGAAGTTGTCCCCCCTGTGAGCTGACCCCCCACCATTTTTACTTTTTCATTTTCACCCCCCTTTTTCAGTGACAATTTTGAGAGCTTGTTTGTCATTTTGCTGACTGTTATGCTGACGTTATTGCTCCCCCCTTTCTTGTGTTTTCCTGAATGATCTTGTGAAACTGTCTGCTGAACGTTTGGGCTTGTTGTTCGCCTGCTGGAGCACCGGGGCCCCCTCCTCCCTTTTTTTGTGCGTGAGGATGGGATGCAACCTGGGCGAGCCACTAGGATGGCTATCTAGGCTCTGACCGTCCTCTGGGCCCCAGGTTTCCCGGCCTTGTGGCCTAATCCATGGCCCTCGGTTCCCCCTGGGTTGCCGGGGCGAGCGGGGAATGCCACGACTTACTTGGCAGTCCCTCACCACCCCACCTCCCTCCTCTAGACGAGTTTCTAAACCCCCCCCCTTAGCCCCCCCCTATTTACCCTTTGGGTTGGCTGTACTAGACAGGTTTATTAAGGTTTATCTATGATGACTCCTTTTATGGTTTTTTTATTGCACTTTCACTTTAAGTCCTGCGCGGCCATGTACTACTACCTGTATTGCTGCCAACGCTTCAAAAAAAATTAATACTAAAAAAAAGCTTAAGGGGTTATTCAAAGAGAGCCGATCTGGCCCCAAAATGTCACCGAACAGGGAATTTCCCCATACGGTAACATTTCGGGGCCATTCGACTATTCAGAGAGCAGGCAGTTTGCCAAATTTTGGCAAACTGCCTGCAAGTACAGTGCCTGTTTGAAGGCAGTGAAATCCCCCATAGAGAAGCAATGGTTAATCTATTCAGAGAACACCGAACAGCAGTGAAAAGTTATCAATGCTTGATGTTTGGTGCTTACATTCGGCAGGTTTATTCAGGCGAACCTCCCAGGCTGCCAGGTTAAAAATATTCCCGTTTTAATTCAATATCTAATAAACTGTCTATTATTTTAATCTGCAGTAAAAAGTCTCTTTATAGATTTGTTTTAGGATCTTTTAGACATTTTTTGAGCAATTTTTTTTTGCAAACCGTTTTTCTTTATCCTTTAACAGACCTTTTTATTATCATTCATTGGATCTTATATGTAAATTCCAGGCATTTTCATTCAGTTGGTTTTTTGCAAACAGTGTTTCAATTTTGAAACTTTCAAGCGCACTTTTTTTGTTGTTTTTTTACCACGTTTGTCAGCTTGTCGGCTTTTTCTGGCAGCTGGTCTATGCTGTGATAGCCTAGGCGGCTCATCGACTTTTTCCAGTGTGTTCGGCATGGTTTTTCCAGCAGTTCCGGTGGGTTTGCCGCAGGTTTTCCCTGCACTCCGGGGACCCTGCGGTGAATGCTGAATTCACTGCAGGGTGGGTAACTTTGATTCCCCGAAGTGCAGGGAACTGCGGGGAATGAGAGAGCACCGAAATGTCGCCGACATTTCATTGCTCTCTGAATAACCCCTTTAATGTCCCTGTCATAATACATTTTTAGAGATGCCAAGATAATTTGACAGGCAGAGCCCATGCTGGCCAGAAAACACTACTACATGTATAACAATACAGCTGGAGATTGTCTTTTTGGGAAAGAAAAAAATACTCTAAGCAGCACCTCAGCTGACATGTCCAAGGTGCTGAAAAAATGGGGCACATTCTGGCACTCATTTGCAAAAAAATTTAATTTCCATTACCATAAAATCCTTTGCATTGCACCAGAATATGACACTACCGAACTGATATTGGGCTCCTGCAGGTTACTTTTGAACATTAAGTATAATCGACTATGGCAGTGAAGGGGTTAAAGATTAACCTCAAATTATTGGTGGTATTGCAACTATATAATAAAGAAGATAGTGATAATTAAAAGTGAACTAAATATCAAATGCCAACAACCTTATATGATAATGCTGCAGCAGGCGAGGACGACGACAACGTATCTACAAATTAGAATGAAAATATTAGACATATGCTTAAAGAGACATTGTACACATCTTGACCACTTCATCTTTTTTAAATGGTCAGGATGTGAGGAGTGCCCCCTTCTACCTCTCCCTGCTGCCCCCCCTCTGGAGATTTTGCTGGGTGAAGTGGAGGAGTTTCCTCCGCCCCACCCAGCATCATCCGCAGCTGGGATTTTGAATTTCCTGGCCGCTAGTCACCTGACCGGTCACTAGTGATGTAAGCAAGCAGAGAGTATGCAGATGTCACCCTCTGAGACCACCCACAACATTGAGCGGTCTCAGAGAAGCAGCCAATAGAAGGGATCTGTGCATACACTCGCGGCTCAAATCCATCATTCTGCGCAGGCGCTATGAACTTGCATACATAAGTGAGCTAGGCCATAGTAGAGCACAATTTGCAGTTTCTACGCTATGCAAGTTACGTAGGAGTGTAAATTGCATAGAAAAGCTTCCAGGTTCAGTACTCCCTGAGCTGTAGAGGAAGAGCTGTGTGTGACAAGGAACAAATGGTGAGTAAAATCACGTTAAATAAACTTTAAAAAAATCATAAATTAGCACCATCTGCAAATTATTTAAGGGCAAAAAAGTGAGCTCTGTTTTTAATACAGTAACCGTTTAATAGTATCATTGAAACAAAGGGAATGTGACATAGCAAAGTTTATATTAAAATATAAAAGTTTCCCCCCACCTCCCTTTTGAACGATATTTTCTGTGTACTTTCCGGGACTTGCGAGATGTACCTGCTGTGTTTTAGGGCTGGGAGCTGATTGTCTATCAGAGCACGGGGATCCCCCCCTTTTTTTTTTCCCTTCCCTCCCGTGTGAGGGACATTGGGATTCAACCTGGGTGAGCCGTTAGGACAGCTACCTAGGCCCTGGCTGTTCTCCTGGTCCCAGGTCTCCCGGCCTTGTGGCCCCTTCCTCAAGGTTACCGGGGAGAGCCAGGAATGCCACATTTAGTTTTTTGGCAGTCCCTCACACCGTTTATTCCCCACCCTTTTTTTTTTTTTTTTTTTGGGGTCCCTGGTGCCTACTGGACGAGCGGTATCGCCCTTATGCTTTTCCTGGATCGGCCATTCTGATGAGTCTTTGAAACTCCCCTTCCCCTTTTGACTATGTTTTAGGATGGTCTTCTCAGACGAGTTTATTAAGAGTTTTCTGCTGACTCCTCATGTGTAGTATTATTGCTGATTTCTTTCTGGCCCTGCGCGGCCAACTTTGCTGGTCGGTATGTGACCTTATTCTTTGGCAAAATAAAAATTTTGAGATACAAAAAAAAAAAATATATATATATAAAAGTTTCAAATTACATTTACACAGTGTGCTAGCATAATTTAAAAACAAAACAATAAAACCAAACACATGCCGCCACACGTAAGGAAGTTATTTGGTCAGAGCATGCTAATGGACTGGTAATTAAAGGATGTGTTTCCCAAGACGGCCCAGCACACAGACCCTCATGATTGGAGTGGTGACAAGTACTAATCTTATATTTTGTTAAGCAAAGTGGTCTGTCCATTATCTTTATGGTCACTGGCATATTCATGGCGTACTGACATAAATTCACCCAAGCTTGTTTTTTATGACAGTTTAAAAAAAAAACAAAGCAACATGAACTTCAAAACAGAACAGAAAGCCATGTAGCAGTGAATGATTAAATACATGGCCAGTTTCCCAAGGACGTTAATTACTAAACTAATTACAAGTTCGTTGGATGTATAATACAAAATAAGAGATCTTCAGGAAACCCTTTCAAGTCTCATAACGCTTCCACTTTAATCACTTTGAGCCAGACATGCAATCAGTGTTACTGCACTAATGGAGTTAGAATTATTTTTTGTGAAATAATGTTATATTGATGTTGCTGCAGATTAAACAAATTGTTTAATATATGTTTGGTCAACACCTTTAACTAGAGATATATGAGGTTACTCATCATGCTTTGGTTAGTGTTAGACATCAAATACCGCGCCCCTGCCTACATCTCCTCCCTTATTAGCAGGTACAGTTGTGTTCAAAATTATTCAACCCCCACTGAAATTGAGTGTTTTGGCCAGTTTGACATTGATTTTGATCATTCAGTCATCTTGCTTACAATTAAATCAAAGAGGCACGTGTAGGTCAGACAAATTGAACATAACATTTATAATGAAATAACCACAAATGTCTTTTCTGTGCTCACATCATTATCAGTTTTATTCAACCCCCAAGTGACATTCAATCTTAGTACTTAGTACAACATCCTTTTACAGTTATAACAGCTTTTAAACGTGAAGCATAGCTTGACACAAGTGTCTTGCAGCGATCTACGGGTATCTTCGCCCATTCGTCATGGGCAAAAGCCTCCAGTTCAGTCACATTCTTAGGCTTGCGCACTGCAACTGCTTTCTTTAAGTCCCACCAAAGGTTCTCAATCGGATTTAAGTCAGGTGACTGCGATGGCCACTCCAAAATGTTCCAGCCTTTAATCTGCAACCATGCTCTAGTGGACTGGGAGGTATGCTTGGGATCATTGTGCTGTTGAAAGGTCCAACGTCTCCCAAGCCTCAGGTTTGTGACGGACTGCATCACATTGTCATCCAATATCTCCTGGTACTGAAGAGAATTCATGGTACCTTGCACATGCTGAAGCTTCCCTGTACCTGTAGAAGCAAAACAGCCCCAAAGCATGATTTACCCCCCCGCCATGCTTCACAGTAGGCAAGGTGTTCTTTACTTCATAGGCCTTGTTCTTCCTCCTCCAAACATAGCGTTGATCCATGAGCCCAAACAGGTCTAATTTTGTTTCATCAGTCCACAGAACACTATCCCAAAACTTCTGTGGTTTGTCCACATGACTTTTGGCATACTGCAGTCGACTCTTCTTATTCTTTTGAGACAGCAAGGGGGTGCGCCTGGGAGTTCTGGCATGGAGGCCTTCATTACGCAGTGTGCGCCGTATTGTCTGAGCTGAAACTTCAGTACCCACATCTGACAAATCTTTTCTCAGTTCCTCAGCAGTCACATGGGGACTTTTCTCCACTCAACGTTTCAGGTAGCGCACAGCAGTCGAAGTCAGCATCTTCTTTCTGCCACGACCAGGTAGCGTTTCAACAGTGCCCTTTGCCTTGAATTTGCGAATGATGCTTCCTATGGTCTCCTTTGGTATGTTTAACATCTTTGCAATCTTCTTATAGCCATTGCCCTTCCTGTGAAGAGTAATCACCTCTTCTCTTGTCTTCCTGGACCATTCTCTTGACTTCACCATGTTTGTAAGCACACCAGTAAATGTCTAGAAGGAGCTGAGTATCACAGTCATTTTAAAGCTGCCTAATTGGTGCTTATTATGCTTTATTGCTGCTCCGTGACATCCACAGGTGTTTTCAATACCTGATTGAAAACACTTGAATGAACCTCTGTTCTTCAGAGTGGTAGTCTTTAAGGGGTTGAATAATTGTGTCAATGAAGAATTCACAAAAGAAACATTTACTACTGTATTACAAAACCAATTGATGTCATTTTAGTTGCATATGGTTCTTCATAAAGTCCTTGTAGGATTTCATTCTGAATACAATTACAAATGTACACTAAATTCCCTAAAACCCTTTACAGCATTGGGGGTTGAATAATTTTGAACACAACTGTATATCCCATCCCGACCACTTCGCTCTGCCAATGATCTGATACTATCAGCTCCACGTACCCACACCCCAACTCCCACCTTCAAGACTTCTCCCGAGCTGCCCCCTTTCTATGGAACTCCTTCCCCTGCAACACCAGACTCTCCCCGTCTCTCCAGTCCTTCAAGAAGTCGCTGAAAACCCATTACTTTAGAGAAGCCTATCGGCTCACTCCCTAATCCCCCATTGTTCATCTCTTACTCCTTCTTCCTGCGCAGCCCACATGCACCCCATTACTCCCGAGATGAGAGGCTTTATGCTTTTAACAGTTGTTTTGTTATTCTGTTATTTTACCAGCTGGTCTCTTTGTCTTGCCCCTATCTAATGAGGGCGTTGTTAGGTACTTTATGTTGCATGGCTGAAGGCTTGCCTTGATACTATATCCATTTGGGTGCTGCCTCTGTTGATTCCTGCATGTGATAGCTCTAGGATTGTATATCCGCATAGGAATAATTATTCAGGGTACCCCAATTTTGTACCTTTTCCCTCTTCATATGTTTTAAGGAGGCATTGTAAGAGACACTACATGAAAATTAATCTGTTTATTTTCTCCTTGCTCATTATACTACATCTTGCAATCTTTATTAATGCATGAGTCAATGGAGTTTTCATCTATGTTTACTAAAGGATACAAATTGTTCCCCCTTAATCACGGCATGGTAACCTACCCTGTCTATGGAGGATAATTTATAATTCATTTTATGTGGTTTTATATTTTTGCGTTATAATGTATATGTCCTCCCTTTCTGCTGACCCTCGCTCTGATGGCGCCTGCGGACTTACCCTGCGACATTGGAGTTCACTATGGAGAGGCAGGTTGCTGGCCTCCTCGACCTGTCTGCCTCGGATTTCACTGACGGACCTCGCCTGCTCTGCCTCACCCTGACTGCCCCACGCCTGCTGTCGTTCCGGGACACTGACCGACCAGTCGTGTTTTATTTTGCCGTGCCTCTGTCTGCTACTGGGACGGGCCTGTTCGGCTTCTTCCCACCTGCGATGTCAATGCCACCTTTTCGAGACACTGGCTGAAAGTATACCTGCAGACTCCCCCGTATGATCTCTACACTGGTTGATGACCCCCTCGCTTACGTTCTGGACGTTTTTCTGCGACACTTATTGAAGACGTTTTATTAGACAGTTTTTCTGAGTTGTTCTCTCCCCTCCCCCACTTAATTCAGAGACACTTCAGACTTTATTTTCTTTCTTTTTTCCCGATGACATTCCCCGGCTGGGGACATATATGAGACTTTCTGGTTTTATTATCTGAAGTATTTTTGAGGTCTTTTGTTATAACCCTCTCCCATTTTTGTTTTACTTTTTGCGGATTTTTTATCTCTACCTATTGCTGGGTACTCGCTACTTATCTTTTTCTTCTATTTTCGAACAGCTTTAAGATGATCTCTGTGATTTTTTTTCTCTTATTTACTTTATTCACAACTTTGAAGTCTCTCTATACTATTCCATGATGACAAAGTACGGCCCTGCGAGGCCATTTTCTTTATGATTGTTTTGATGACTCTGTTTCAAAATAAAAAACTTTAAATACATAATGTATATGTCCAATAAAGGTTATTCAGGTAGCCGGTGTCTACCTTGAGTTATGATTCTACAGATTTGGGTCAGGCCCTTTGAGACACTGGTTCTATTGATTCCCCAGTGTTTGGTTGAGGTTGCTCTATTTTTTCCTTTCTACTATGAAATAAACCAACATTATGTTCCCTTCTCAAATATTAAAGAGATACTTTAGCTTTCATCATCTGCACAATAATTGTGCCTTTGACAGTATGAAAGGCATTGTAATGTCAGACAAGATATCATCATCCTCTCAATGCACATGGTATTATCGTTATCATTGCATCACCAAAATTATAGGAAAGCAAAAAATATATATATAATTTTTTGCTAATTTTACCAAAGACAACATTAAATGTTGAAACCCTAACGTATCTTTGGTATCATATTTATAACATATAATTTGTGATGCCCAAGATACTTTAAGGGATTATTCAGAAAGCAACGGAATTTAAGTGAAATTTGGTTGCTTTCTCGTTCGGTGCACTTCGGCGATTCTATTTCATTGATCCTGCTGTGAATAGTGAAGTCACTAATTTGGGGCCCTACAGTGCACCGAACATGTAGCCGCCGAAGACTGCCAAACACACTGTCGAATGCCAACGTCGAAACTGCAGAAAAAAAAGAACTCTGCTACTCTAAAATGTGTTTAACCCAATAAAAATGCATGAAAATGTGTGTGAATAATAAAAAAGGTCCTATAAAAAAAAAAAAAAAACTGTTATTCTGTTACAGAATATAAAAAAAGCCTTTAAAAAAAAATATAGAGAATTAAAACTTTCATCTAAAAAATACAACAAAATATTCCAAAAAAAATAAAAAGACGATTTTCTGAAAATGAAAAGAAAAGGTTGAATAAAAAATGAAATAAAACATAATATTTTTTTTTACATTGAATACTATGGGACTCGCCTGTTTAAACCTGTTGTCGCCAGTATTTGGCAAATTAACAGTTTAGTGAATAGATGAACTACCACGAAATTGCACCATACAGTAAAATTCACCATTCGGTGGCAAATTCGCTCCTTACTGAATAACCCCATTAGTATTTTAATTTTCCCATCCTTCATTTCATTGTGGGGAACTCATGCAATGTGTTTTGCCCTGGGTATATTCATTCATCTGTCTGGGTTCCGGTTATCCCTCAACTTCCTGCTGAATACACACCTTTAACAATGGAACACAGCGTGTCACTCGACTTTAACCCAATTTTGTCAATTTAAGAGGTTTATCAATGTTTTGTTGATTTACATGGGTTGCTGTGCTACATTATTGTTTGTTTTAACACTGTTTGCAAGACTTTCATTCTTTCCATTTGTGTCACAATACTGTTTAAAGAAGTGGTCCCTGGATCCTCTTATAAAGATGTCCACTTAACATATTATTTTAGTTCTGGTGTTTTTATTTGCATTTTATTATTAACCCTTTCGCTGCTGAGCCATTTCACGCCTGTGTGCTGAGCTCAATATTACCGCTTTTGCTCATCAGGTTTAAAGGCGTTTTGAAGCCACGTTTTATTATACCACCCAGACATATTATACAGTCATGGCCGAAATTGTTGGCACCCCAGAAATTTTTCCAGAAAATCAAGTATTTCTCACAGAAAAGTATTGCAGTAAAGTATAGCATGTTTTGCTATCAGGGCCGCCATCAGGGCATTACGCCCCATGCTGCCGTAAGGGGCCCGGGCCCGGTGGGGGCCTGGCCCCCCTCGGCAGCGGCGTCGCCCTCTTACAGCTCCGGTATCGGACTCGAGGAGTCCGAATCCGGAGCTGTGTCCCTGCTGCTGCTGCTGCAGACCCCAAGGCCCAGACCCAGGGCCCAGACCCAGACCCCAAGGCCCAGACCCAGGGCCCAGACCCCAAGGCCCAGACCCCAGACCCCAAGGCCCAGACCCCTGGGCCCAGTCCCCAAGGCCCAGACCCCTGGGCCCAGACCCCAAGGCCCAGACCCCAAGGCCCAGACCCCAAGGCCCAGACCCAGGGTCCAGACCCCAAAGCCCAGACCCCAAGGCCCAGACCCCAAGCCCAGACCCCAAGGCCCAGACCCAGGGCCCAGACCCGGGCCCAGACCCCAGACCCCAAGGACTAGACCCAGGGCCCAGACCGCAGGGACCAGGCCTCAAGGCCCAGCCCCATGGGCCAGACCCCAAGGCCCAGACCAATGGACCAGACCCCAGGCCAGACTCAGGGCCCAGACCCCCAAACCAGACTCAGGGACCATACCCCAGGGTCCAGACCCCAAGGCCCAGACCCAGGGTCCAGACCCCTGGGACCAGGCCCAGCTTAGACCCAGGGCCCAGACCCCAAGGCCCAGCCCCATGGACCAGACCCCAAGGCCCAGACCCAGGGACCAGAGCCCAGACCCAGGGCCCAGACCCCAGGCCAGACTCAGGGCCCAGACCGCAGGGACCAGACCTCAAGGCCCAGGCCCAGCCCACACCCCAAGGCCCAGAGCACAAACCCCAAGGCCCAGGGCCCAGACCCCAAGGCCCAAACCAGACCCAGAGACCAGGCCCAGACCCAGAGGCCATCATATACAGCCCGTTACTGTGAGATTTATTGCTGTGGATTCTGTGATACCTTCATACACACCGCACATTACTGTGAGTTTTATTGCTGTGGATTCTGTGATACGCTCATACACACTGCACATTACTGGGAGTTTAATTGCTGTGGTGCTATGTTATGTCCTTTTTTTGAAGGGGGAGAAAAGCGGTTAGAGTTTGAGGGAGAGCCGGGGGGGCCCCATCGTGAGATTTAGTAAGGGGCCCCATCATTTCTGATGGCTGCCCTGTTTGCTATACACATGTTTATTCCCTTTGTGTGTATTGGAACAAAACAAAAAGAGGGAGGATAAAAAGCAAATTGGACATAATGTCACACAAAACTCCAAAAATGGGCTGGACAAAATTCTTGGCACCCTTAACTTAATATTTGGTTGCACGCCCTTTGGAAAGAATAACTGGAATCAGTCGCTTCCTATAACCATCAATAAGATTCTTACACGTCTCACCCGAACTTTTGGACCACTCTTCCTTTGCAAAGTGCTCCAGGTCTCTCTTATTATTATTATTATTATTATTCTTTATTTATAAAGCGCCAGCATATTCCGCAGCGCTGTACAATAAGCACAGTATAGACAGGGTTACAATATATTGAACAACATTTGACAAACAGTACAGGAGGAGATGAGGGCCCTATTCCCGTAGGAACTCACAATCTGGGAGGGTTGGGGTTGGAAACAGGAGGAGAGGACTGTAAGGTGAGAGTGATTGATGGTTGCGTCAGTGAGTTGGGTGGTAGGCTTCCCTAAATAGGAACGTTTTAAGGGAGCGTTTGAAGGAAGAGAAGTTAGGGGAAAGTCTGACAGTACGAGGGAGAGCGTTCCAGAGAGTGGGGGCTGCGCGTGAGAAATCCTGCAGTCTATCATGGGAAGAGGTGATGCGGGGAGAAGCTAGGCGCAGGTCACTGTTTGACCTTAGGGAGCGGGCTGGGGTGTATTTGGTGATTAGTGAGGACAGGTAGTGGGGAGCTGAGTTAGTGAGGGTTTTGTAGGTAAGGATAAGGATTTTGAACTTAATTCTGCAGTGGATGGGGAGCCAGTGAAGGGACTCGCAGAGGGAAGCGGCAGAGACAGAGCGGCGGGTGAGGTGAATTAGCCTGGCGGAGGCGTTCAGGATGGATTGTAGGGGGGAGAGGCGGGACAGAGGGAGGCCAGATAAGAGATTATTGCAATAGTCGAGTCGGGAGATTACCAGGGCGTGTATGAGTTGTTTTGTGGCGACAGCGGTAAGAAATGGCCGAATTCTGTAAATATTACGCAGTTGGTATCGGCAGGAGGAGGAAAGAGACTTGATGTGGGGGATGAAGGAAAGAGCAGAGTCCAGTGTAACTCCAAGACAGCGAACTTGGTTTGATGGGGAGATGGTGATACCCTCCACCGTGATAGAGAAGTCAGGAGGTGGGGCGGCATTAGAGGGAGGAATAAGTAGGAGCTCAGTCTTTGACATGTTGATCTTTAGGTGGTGGGAGGCCATCCAGGAGGAGATTCCAGATAAACAGTCACTGACTTTTGAAAGGACAGGGGGAGAGAGATCAGGGGTAGAGAGGTAGATCTGAGTGTCATCAGCGTAGAGGTGGTAATTAAAGCCAAAACAGATAGAGGCAATGAAGAGGAGGAGTTACCAGCAAAGGACACACAGAAGGACCTGTTGGATAAATAGGAGTCAACCCAAGCAAGTGCAGTGTCCCCGAGACCCAGAGAGTTGAGGGTCTGTAGAAGGAGAGGGTGGTCAACAGTGTCAAATGCAGCCGAGAGGTCAAGCAGGATGAGAATAGAATAGTGGCCATGGTTTTTAGCAGTTAGGAGGTCGTTGGTGACTTTGGTGAGGGCAGTTTCAGTTGAGTGTAGGGGACGGAAGCCAGATTGCAGGGGGTCAAGTAGGGAATTGGAGGACAGGAAGATGGAGAGGCGGTTGAAGACTAGTTTTTCTAAGAGCTTAGAGGTAAAGGGAAGCAGGGATACAGGACGGTAGTTGGATGGAGAGTTGGGATCTAGGGATGGTTTCTTTAGTAAAGGGGTAACTAGCGCGTGTTTGAAGGCGGATGGAAAGGAGCCAGTGGAGAGAGATAGGTTGAAGATGTGTGTGAGAGCAGGGGTGAGGGAGGAGGAAAGGGGAGGAATTAGATGTGAGGGAATGGGGTCGAGCGGGCACGTGGTGAGATGTGAGGAGGACAATAAGGAATTGACTTCCTCCTCAGTGGCTGGGAGGAAGCGGCAGAGGGTGGCAGATGGGACCTGTGGGAGTGGAGGTGGCAGATAACTATCTTGTGTTGGGATGTTGCTTCTGATAGTTAAAGTTTTACTGAGGAAGTAGTCTGCCAGGTCTTGAGCGCTGAAGGCAGCTGAGGGGGGAGGTGCAGGTGGGTAGAGGAGGGTGTTGAAGGTGGACCAGAGCCGTTTAGGGTTGGAGGACAGTGTAGATATAAGAGATGAGAAGAAGGATTGTTTGGCCAAGTGGAGGGCAGAGGTGTATGACTGGAGAATAAACTTGAAGTGAACAAAATCAGCTTCAGAGTGGGATTTCCTCCAGGCACGCTCTGCGGTGCGGGAGCATCTTTGCAGGTAGCGAGTCTGGAGGGTGTGCCAGGGCTGAAGCTGGCGGCGTGGGGCCTTACAGAGTCAAAGAGGAGCAAGAGTGTCTAGAGCAGAGATAAGCGTAGTGTTGTAGTGATTAGTGGCAGCATCAGGGCAGGTGAAGGATGAGGTATGAGGGAGGTGGTGAAGTAGGTTGGAGAATTGATGGGGGTCCACAGCCTGTAGATTTCTGCGAGTTTGTGTGCGGGGTGGGGGAGCAGGGTGTTTAGGCAGTCCAGATAGGTTGAAAGAGAGAAGGTGGTGGTCAGAGATGGGGAAAGGGCGACAGTTGAACTCAGAAATGGAGCAGAGGTTGGAAAAGACAAGGTCAATAGCGTGACCATCGCGGTGGGTAGGGAGGAGGGAGGATTGTGTGAGTCCAAGGGAGGACGTGAGTGAAAGAAGTTTGGAGGCAGCAGGGGCGGAAGGATCGTCAATGGGAATGTTGAAGTCCCCGAGAATTAGGCCTGGAAGATTAGAAGACAGAAAGTGAGAAAGCCAGGTAGCAAAGTGGTCAAAGAACTGGGAGGTTGGTCCCGGTGGGCGGTAGATGACTGCCACCCTGAGGGCCAGAGGAGAGAACAGGCGGATGCAGTGTGCCTCGAAGGAGGAGAAGGAGAGGGATGGGGGTGGAGGGAGATGCTGGTAGGTGCAGGTGGGAGAGAGCAGGATTCCGACCCCGCCACCATTTCTCTCACCCGGTCTGGGGGTATGGCTCAAGTGTAGACCGCCATGTGAGAGAGCAGCAACGGAGGCCGTGTCAGAGGGAGTTAGCCAGGTTTCAGTTAAAGCTAGGAGGTTGAAGGAGTTTGAAAGGAAGAGGTCATGGATTGCTGTGAGTTTGTTGCACACAGAGCGAGCGTTCCAGAGGGCGCAGGAGAAAGAGGACAGGCGCTGAGGGATTATGGGAATGAGGTTGCTGGGCTTGCAGGGAGGGGATTTATGTGCGATGGAGATAGGATGAGAGGGAAGTATTGGATGTGTTGTGGGGCCAGGGTTAGGGGATATGTCACCTGAATAGAGTAACAGCAGGAGGGTGAGAAAGAGAAGGTGGGAATGGGATTTGTGGGAGTGATTGGCAGCACGATAGTTAGAGGGAGACCATGTTCTGAGGAAACAAAGGAGCTCATGCGAGGCCATCATGTGGGACGAGAGGAGGGAGGGAGAGATGCAGATAGTGTAGGGGTCGGTGGTAGAGGGGCAGGAGTTCCATTTAAGGAGAAAGGTAGAAGTAAAGAGTAGAAGCGTGAGAGAAAGCATGATATAGACGTGAGTTTACCGGAGTAGAAAGTGGGCCTTGCAGTTCCTTCCTCCAGTCCCGCAACTCCAGGAATCAACTCTGGATGTCCACTTAAGAATGCCACTTGCAAATGACACTTAGAGCCTGGCTCAATGGAGCCTGGTATAGTAGTTATATAGGGCGGGCTGATTGCATTCAGGCAGTTAAAACGTCAACACCTGAAAGGTCAACACCTGAAGCTGAATGGGCTGTGTCAATAGGGCAGGAGATTCACATGCTAATTAGCAAAGCACATGGTGGAGAAAAACAAAAATAAATATAAATAAAAAAATAGAAAATACCAATATGCAGGCGATCAGATGAGATGTGGGTGTCTGAATAATGGGTGATAATGTCTTACCAGCAAAAGTATGCAGGCGATCAGATGAGATGTGGGTGTCTGTGGATGATGGGTGATGGGTGATAATGTCCTACCAGCAAAAGTATGCAGGCGATCAGATGAGATGTGGGTGTCTGTGGATGATGGGTGATGGGTGATAATGTGCTACCAGCAAAAGTATGCAGGCGATCAGATGAGATGTGGGTGTCTGTGGATGATGGGTGATGGGTGATAATGTCCTACCTGTGGAGAGAGGAGACACAGGACTTAGGGATCGTGATGGCGTAGGGGATCTTGGATGAAACTCCAGGAATCAACTCTGGATGTCCACTTAAGAATGCCACTTGCAAATGACACTTAGAGCTTATTGGAAGGGCGCCTTTTCCCAACAGCAATTTTAAGATCTCTCCACAGGTGTTCAATGGGATTTAGATCTGGACTCATTGCTGGCCACTTCAGAACTCTCCAACGCTTTGTTGCCATCCATTTCTGGGTGCTTTTTGACGTATGTTTTCGGTAAACAGTAGAATGATGTGCTTTACCAAAAAGCTCTATCTTGGACTCATCTGTCCACAAGAAGTTTTCCCAGAAGGATTTTGGCTTACTCAAGTACATTTTGGCAAACTGTAGTCTTGCTTTTTTAGGTCTCTGTGTCAGCAGTGGGATCCTCCTGGGTCTCCTGCCATAGCATTGCATTTCATTTAAATGTCGATGGATAGTTTGCGCTGACACTGATGCTCCCTGAGCCTGCAGGACAGCTTGAATTTCTTTGGAACTTGTTTGGGGCTGCTTATCCACCATCCGGACTATCCTGCGTTGCAACCTTTCATCAATTTTTCTCTTCAGTCCACGCCCAGAGAGATTAGCTACAGTGCCATGGGTTGCAAACTTCTTGATAATGTTGCGCACTGTGGACAAAGGCAAATCTAGATCTCTGGAGATGGACTTGTAACCTTGAGATTGTTGATATTTTTCCACAATTTTGGTTCTCAAGTCCTCAGACAGTTCTCTTCTCCTTTCTGTTGTCGATGCTTAGTGTGGCACACACACACACACAGACACACAATGCTAAGTGAACTTCTCTCCTTTTAATCTGCTTTCGGGTGTGATTTTTATATTGCCCACACCTGTTACTTGCCCCAGGTGAGTTTACAGGAGCATCACATGCTTGAAACAATCTTATTTATCCACAATTTTGAAAGGGTGCCAAGAATTTTGCCCAGGCCAATCTTGGAGTTTTGTGTGACATTATGTCCAATTTGCTTTTTTCCCTCCCTTTTTTTTGTTTTGTTCCATTACACGTGTAGCGCTCACCCCCGAAGGAGCCGCTGAATAAACCTCGGGATAGTCTCACCGCACTAGGAAATAACTATACACCAGCACTGTTGTGGATTTTTCTATATTATATTCTTTACTGATCCCAATAAAGCAGCATATAATACGCATATACGTTATTTGAGTAACAAGAATTCGTAACGAGGGAAAAACACGCGGCAGTAAAAGAAACCGGTTAACCCCCTAAGTTCTGGAGTGTAAGTCCCGTGAAAAATAGCTCAAAAATATATATGTGTGTTGTCTAGGGTACCCAGGTACTATGTTCAACTGGCCAGTGAATGAAAAGAGCAATCTTCGACTAGTCACCGTTGGGGCCCTGTGGATTTAAACAATATTGCAGCGTGCGTTTCTGTTTTTTGGATGACAGCACCTGGAGGCCTCTCACCCATCCAATGAGCGAAACTGTCCAGCACTCGATGCCTCAATCAAAAGATCTTCTCCGCTGTGTACTGGAACTCCGTGCCACTGAATCTGCTCCCTGCTTGCCCAAATCTCCGCAACTGGAACAACGATCCGCCACCTGCACTCCCAATCGATCAGCGCGGTCTCCTAACTCGGGGTCCTGCCGGATCCAGCTTGTCCTCCAGACCTCTCAGCGCTGCATAGGTAGGTCTCAACACGGTCACTGTTCCGATCTCCAGCACCAGTAAGACAGCGTCTGTTCTCCGGCCTGGTTGCGATCCCTGACAGCTCCAACGTGCGTCCTCCACCTTTCACTGCTCCGCTCACTCTGACCATGCCTTGCACAAGGCTGCTGATCTCTTTCCTCTTCCTGTACCACCACCTTCCTGTCCTCACGCAAAGGGTGATGGTACATGTAGTTCGGTTTTTGTCCAGCATAGTCCACAATGTCTCTGTCTCCCTCTGGTGGCAGCAATAGTTCAATGCACCAGAATACAGTGTTTTTAAAGCAGCGCTACACACGCAAAGCGAATAAACATGTGTATAGCAAAACATGTGTTACTGCAATACTTTTCTGTGAGAAATACTTGATTTTCAGGAAAAATGTCTGGGGTGCCAACAATTTCAGTCATGACTGTATATCTTTCTTTCCGGCAGATTCATAATATATCATTATTATATGTATACGCCATGTCCTGCCTGTATATTATAACACAAAATGCAATAAGATTCGAATTTACAATAATTTACAGCATGTAAAGTGTTTTTCTTCTTTTATTATGCGAGCATTTGCGATTATATTTTCTATGGGTTGCACTTGTTAAAAAAAGTAAAAATGGGGACTTATTACATTTTTTGGGGGAAATTATGTGTTTTTTACCAAACGCCCCCATAGAAAAAATCTTTGTGCAGCATCATTATTCACATTATAATTGAAATGGGAACAATATTGCTGCATTAATAAAAAAAAATTAAAAAATTGTTTTTTTTTTACATTTTTACATGGTCATGTTTGGTACCATTGGAAAGGCCATGCTCTGGTCGTTCCATCGATACCAAACATTAACCCTTAGCTGTCACGGATCGGGAGATACGGGGTTCATGGGAACCCCCTATCTCCACTATAGGTGGCAGCTAGGGGTTAACTCCAGAACTGACATCATCACGCTATGCACGATGACACCAGTCATCGGGGGAGTTCCTGGAAGCATGGCCGACATCCAAGATGTCGGCCAGCTCCGGGAGGGGACTGCAATATGGCGCCTGTTGGCGACGAATCGCGATTCAGCGCCCCAGGGGTTAAAGACAGCCGCCGCTTGGAAGGGCAGGCTGTGCTCTTCCAAACGGTGCTGTCATATCCTCAGCCCCTGCTGTGCTGCCTGGGGGGTCTGGGCAAGGTCCTGTGCCAAGAGCTGGCCGAATGTCAGCACCAGGGAATGGCATCTGAGGGGGCGGGGCCTGGCGTGGTCACGAGGAGCCGCTGGGTTTAAAACAGGGTGTGAGGAGTTGCCTCGTCGCCCTGTCGTGGAGTTCTGTTCCCACATCACTAAGCTGATTCTGTTTGTTGATTCTGTTGCCAATCCATTATGGATACGATCCCTGCTCCTGATTTTTGACCCAGCTTGTTTTTGACCATTCTATTTGCTACTGGTTTGCGATACCCTGTGTTGTGCTTTGGTGGTTTAACCCCATGTTTGCCGCTGGGGTGTTTACATGTTACAGGGGTGTTGTCCCTTCTCGTTTTGGGGTATCGTCTGTCGCCGCATTAGGTTACTATACCCAACCCAGGGCTCGTGTTTCTTGGCCACACACTTATGTGAAAACTGCGATCGAAAGATACTGTTTATATTCAGCCTGTCTTCAGTGTGCTCCAACCGCCAAATATACTCGATACTGTATGAGCGATAGACCCCTATGTGTATCTGTTACCTCTGCATATCATAAGGTATCGTTGACCTGCTCCAGATTATCAGAAAACGTCAAAACTACGCATTTCCTGACTGCCCTGCTGTAACGTTCTGTGCCCCCTCTGGCAGAGGTGGAGGTTGCCAGTATGAAAAGGACATTCTGTGTCTCTGGCGCCACCCCTGGTCTCAAATGGACATTGCTGCTTTGGACTTTTCATGTCATTCACTTCCTAGATTCCAAGCCTGGTCACTCACTTGGACTCTATTGTACTAATTGAACATTGTATATAGGCAGGCATCGCCCTAGGAAGGGCGCTGCTTCATTTTGTTCAAGCCTCAGTCTGTTTTGTTCCTAGCCTCCAGTTGTTCCATGCTCTCAGTTGGTCTGTATCCTGCGTCTTGAATCTAGCCTCATTGTCATCCAGATTCATTGTATACTGTTCTGGTTGAGCCCTAGTTTGCTTTTATTTCTCATGTCTGTTTTCAGGTCACGTCCCGGTCAGGTATAGTTTTGTTTATTCCCCTGCCTAGTTCTGTTCATGTTTTTCTGCTTATAGTTACCCAGGTCCTTGGTTGTTTGTTTTTGTTTATCTAGTTTAGTATTCATTGTATATTTTAGTTCAGGTCAGTCTGCCTGCTTGCCTTTTGTTTTCTGCCCTGTTTATAGCCCTGTATCTCCTATTGCTTTTGAATCTCAGTCTTCTGGTTTATTTCTAGTACTCAGGTCTTTAGTGTCATATGTGTTCTGTTCTGGATTCCTTGCTGTATATTTTGTAAATAAATCTCTTGTTTATACTATTCAGTTATGTCTGTTCACTGCTCCAGTAGCTCACACCCTTTCTGTACCACGTCAGGCCAGGCCCCACGTTACACCTGCAGTCCGTACAATTCACCTACTATCTGAAGTATCTTTGTGTTTCTGAACGTGCTCTAAATTGTCTATCGGTCTTGAAACCTTTAGTGCTTAGTAGCAACTCAGTTGTTCGCTCATCCTCCCTCACTCGAGTGTATAAATCTGTGTATACCAAGCAGTGCGTAAACGTGAAGCAGATATTTCAGTCCTTAAAGATCTCAACCTCGCTACTCCTTGGTGGGCACTACTACGCCCGTGACAGGTGCCTGCCTTTTTCGACTGCCCCACACGGATGGGGAGGGAGAGAGGTCCGAAGGACCTCCCCTTCAGGCACCTTCCCCGCACTCGCAGGGGGTGTGTGCCTATAATAGAGGTCATCACGCTAGCACGATGACGTCTATTGTCCCCGCCAGGGTGTCGGATGCTGAGCTGACATCCGAGATGTCAGCCCGCACTGGGGGGCCACAGCTATCGAACGGAACTATTTTTTGTTCCTGAGGACGCCGTAGTGGCGAAACGCATCAAGCATTTTTTGACTATGGTATAAATTTGTGTTTATTTTAATTTATGGTTACCAGCAGCAGGGGCAATTACTTTCTGTTCGCCGGATGTATTTCCCTATGAGACCATTCTAAGGATCTCTGTATTAGCTTTCCCTTTGTGATTTGTTTATTCATTTAGGCTAATCCTTCTTGTTTGTTTGGCTTACATAATTAGTAATTGACTTTCAGATGCTCCCGCTGTATAGGGAATAGGCTTAACCCTGCTTCACTGGTCACCAGTGTCTCACACACCCGCAATTCTAGGTTGCTCCCTTTGTGGAGGCTCCATTCTTTATCGTTCTGGGTGGTGTCTGACACCGATATGTGTACTGTATATGTATGTCTGGCTTGATTTTTTTTTTTTAAGTACAAAATAAATGTTATGTTTTAATTTCTTTCTCCTCACCTTTTTGACAAAGATGTATTAGGGTTACACCCATTATATTGAGGATTATCAATCTTGTCTATTCTTTGATAGCTAATCTGTTGTAATATCCATCTATACACAGTGTTTTTTTAACATACCCCACTATCTATGTTTTAGACGAGTATGCAGAGCTGGGAGTAGTAGTCTTGACTAACTTAAAAATGCACACTTCTATGCAAAGCTTGAACACACCTCAAAGATATGTGCCGGAAACTCTATTGGCTATTGGAATTCTATGATGTTATCCTTATTATGTATTCAGAAGTGCCTTGTATTTGATTTCTACTGTATTAAGATGCATGCTTTCTTTATTGTCTATTGTCTATGATTTGCTGAAAAGTGCTGCAGTGGAATATTTTTAACGGCTTTTGTTTTATACTATATAACCATGTAAAATATAACAGAATCATAATCTGCACCTCGTGTTGTGGTTTTTTAACTAGACTGTTCCCATCAAATTATGAAACCGTTGTGAGGACAGTGACTGGAAGTCTTTTAAGGTTTAACTCCATATGGCAGGTTGTGAGTAATCACTCTATAAGGTAAAAGCAGCAGACACACTCCAACAGTGTTCATATATTGAACGCTCCAATGTTATTTACAAAACTATATAAAATGAAGACATTTATGAAAAAAATTGTGATATGTAAAGTCTCAAATCATTGCAAATCCTGTACCCGGAGGACACGCAAATCTGGAAATACAATTCAAATTGTAAATAAATAGTAAATATGAAATGGCTGAATAAAATAGTTTGCATTTCTCTCTGTAAGGGCACTGCAAGGGAAAAAAAAGCTTGTGGCTCCAATCATTTGTTTGTCAAACATTTATTTATTAATTTATTTAAACGAATTTGGGGGCAATAATTAAAAGGATGGGCATGTATCTGTGGCAACGTTTCAAATTACAGAATTACACAATCACACAGAAAGTGGCAACCGTGAATTAGAAAAACCACTCCTTTGCCTGGTATCTTCCCACGCCTCATGGCATTTAGATGATATAAATGTCAAAGAGAGCAGATGTGATGGGGGTGTGTGAAAATTCACATGTGTAAAAAGTTATGGGACCAACAAAGAGACCACTACATTTACAGCACAGCAGTTATCCATCAAATGCCATGATGTCAGTTTACAGAGAAAACCATGGCAAATCACTGGCAAATGTATATGTAAAACAATATTTTCAATTTACAGTTTTATCTAACTTGGTGCCATTGGTTAAAATGATAGCCATACCAAAGGGATCGGGATACAGATAGAAGGACAAGGGCCCTGCTCATAGGAGCTTACAGATCTGCAGGCATACAACAGCTAGGTCTTTGTTGACGCCAGTAGAGAATCCCAACACCTGTGGCAACTGGTGACATTTCAAGTTGGTAGGGCGCCAGACTGGAATCATGAATAGGAATATGTCTATATGGCACTACTACTTCCAAAATATGTGGACAATCCCATATATAGGTAATAAACCTTCTAGACATATTCCTATTAATGAGGCAAATAAAATTGCCATGAATTCAATGATTACAAGTGTAATCCAAAAATTAGTCACAAGATTTAATCAAAAAACATTATTCAGTATAAAAAAATCTATAAGTGAAAAAATGATTGTATTATTATTTGCTAAAATAAACATAACACTAATCCTACCCATTTTATTCTGAGTATACAAACTTCAGAGTATGAAAGAAAAAAAAATTCTGTTTACTTTTGCTATTTAGTGCATAAAGGCAAATGTGGCTGTGCATTTTCTGTCATTAAGGCATTAAGGCAGACCCCTTGGGTGCGAAGCAGATAAAATCTATATTCAAGCCTCAGACAAGCTTGCTTTGGTGGGGTTTGTTTGACGTGCATTAGAGTTCAAATAGTCAGCAGCAGGGGGCTTGATAACAACTGTGGTCAGTGATTGCCAAGACATCCCATAGAGTCCTTATGAGATTTCTGACCTCTGGTCATAGGACAAATAATCAGGTTATCTTTCTTTTTTTTTTTTTACTCTGCCTAGCAACAGTTAAGATAAAGACACTGCTTAAAGGGACATAACACATTTTATGAATCAGGCACATGTTAAATGACACAAAAAACAGAAAATATTTATATAGTTTACATTTTTAATTTTTTTTCATTGCAAAAACAATGATAGGGCGCTGTCCCATCTGCCCTAAGGACAAGTCACCACTGCCCAACATGTGCTTCCAATGTTTAAGTTCCCACTACTCAAAGCTATAACTTTGCTTGAAGTTAAATAATAAAAAGCCTTTTTTAAGGTTTAAGAATGTGTTCTAACAGTAAATGATAAAACTACAAGGGTTACTCTCAAAGTGCAGGTGTTTGTCTTGGCTGCAAACAATGGCACAAATTTCCGTTGTTGCGGATGTGACAAACTTTAGTGTCTCAAAGAGAAATTCAAGTGACAGTAAAAGAAACTTCATTATCGGATCTTCTCCTGACACGATCTAATGCTTGTGAAGCAATGTTCTTTATTTTTTTTTGTTTTTTTGCATTGAACAATACAGGCACTTTGTGAATAACCTTATTTATTCCTGATTCGAGAGTACGATGTAAGGTTAGGCCCACACTTATGACAAAAAACAAAGTACCGTAGATACTCGAGTATAGAGCGACCTGAATATAACACGATGGATAGAAACTTATTATGGAAATGAGAGAATACTCAAGACTCGAATATAATGCGAGGAGCAAAATTATAAAAGAAAACTGTACCGGTAAACAATTAAAATTCTTCGAGGTTCTCTTAACACAGTCAGCAGGCTGCCCCTCAGGCCAGGGTGATCTGCTCTAGAATCAATCATTGTAGTTGTTACCAAGTATGAAGCCGCCGGCCATCCGTCTTCTTTACTTGCGATAAGATGGCAGGCGAAGCGAGGTGACCAACGCAGTGAATCATTCGCCGATTGCCAGTACGCTGAGAGGTGTCATTTTCTGACCTCCGGCTCCAGCAGGCAGGCTCATCCACTGTGTCGTCTGCTGATAACCAGCCCCTCCATACGAGCTCCTGATGTCATTGCAGAGGCGCTGGGCAATTCTCCTCACTTTCAGAACGTGAGGAGAATTGTGCAGCGCGTGTACAGTAATGTCAGGACGGGGCGACAACGGGGTGGAGCTGGCTATTGACAGACAATGTGGTGAATGAGTCTGCCTGCTGGAGCCGGAGATCAGAAAACTATACCTGCCAGTGTGCTGCGAGGCCGCCCGCTCTGTAGGTCGCCCGCTGCCTGCTGGTGTTTTCCCCGTGTCTGAAGGCTGAGTCTTTCCTTACCCCTCTAGAGACCGTACCTGAGTCCTGATCCCTGACGTCTGTGATTTTTATTTTTTTTGGGCATTTCGGGATTGTCTCGGGGTGTGCCATTGTGGCAGCTACCATGGCTCTGCCTGCCATGCCTGGCCTTTGAGTGCCCTGGCCTCGTGACTTTAAGTTTCCATGGCCTCCTACTGTCCTTCAGACTCCTGGGACCTTCCCTTCTCCCTCCACCCCCTTGTTTTGATTATTTCTTTTTTGGTCCCAGACAATTTTTTCTTTTTTTTTTCCCTTTCCCATTGTGCTCGAGACACTTATTGTAGACATTTCTAACCTTCTGCTGTTCTTATTTGAGGATGATGCCTGGATGCGTTCTACTTATTTTTGTTCCTGATTGCCCTCTGATAACCCTTACTGTATGTGTATTTCTTGTTTTTACTTTAATGTCTGAGTCTTTGTATGATGGCCCTGCACAGTCAAATTTTCATTTATTTCTTTCGGCTTGCTGTACTGCTGACCTGCTTTCAAAATACAAATTGTAAATTAAAAAAAAAAAAAAATCAGGACTTATATATGGAAGATTATCAGCTACCTTGCAGATGAAAACACGTTTGAAAGGAAAGGTAATTAAGGATTAATCTGTAGTTCCTTAAATCAGCGGTCAACGGCCAGCAATTACTTGACAAAACTGTCAACTGGAAATGTTATAAAAGAACAATATAATACACCTCTAACATACTATTTACAAACAGAGTGAACTCTTGGGTAGTAATGCATGCTGCACATGCTATCACCATATGGCATCCATGTGTGCTATGATGTCACTACCCGTGCCAGATAATATAAATGGGAGAATAATTGGGAACTGGAATTCAGTGCGTAGACTACAAATAAATAACAGAGGAAATGCAGTCGCTATTTTAATGTAATTAACTTATCCTGGATAAACACAAAACTGACTTTGTTGTGTTACTAAACAGTATTAGAAAGATTTGCTGAACGGCTTAGTGCTTATGAAGTTTAATCTAAATGTAAAAAAAAATGAAAAAAAATATCACAAAATTGTTTGTGAATTGAGACCATACTGTTTCCTTTTTGAAAGGAAACACTGTGCCCTCTTTACCCACACATGGAAAGGTTTTATTTTTTTGGTATCAGATATAGCTTTCATTTTAAGTACCAATAAATGTGGGATATTTATGATAATAATTATGAAATGTTGGTGATTTCCCACACTTCATGTTGGACTTGAATTGATGACCAAGTCACTGATTTGCAATTTGCAATTATGTACAGCTGATCAATCTACTAGCATAGCCCAGAATGAGGACATGGATCCGGTAAGATCAATTTTACTAGAAAGTGGACAAGAACCGTTTTTAGCAGACTAGACAAGAATGATGTAAAAAACGGAGTGAGACTCCAAACAGCCAAGTGTATAATCCCTTTCTTTATTCGTGGGAAAGCAGTGTAATCCATAAGAAGTGACGTTACGGCCATGACAGCCTTAATCATGAGTATGATTAAGGCTGTCATGGCCGAAACGTCACTTCTTATGGATTAGACTGCTTTCCCATGAATAAAGAAAGAGATTATACACCTGGCTGTTTGGAGTCCCACTCCGTTTTTTACGGTATGTTAGGGGTATTTCGGCATCCCCTTTGAGCGGTGACTTCGCGCTGGTGTGGAGGGCTCCATATACAGTGCGTTCACAGCTTGTGTGGACATTGTTAGACAAGAATGATGACCCATCCACGCATGGTTTTGATGCCATCTCTTGTGACAATAGTAAGGTCTTTCCTCATGAGAAACCATTACCAATGCAATGTTCATGTCATGATCCACCTGGGGCGCTGTCTCGGTCTGGATCCTCTGACGCCTCCCTTGGTCACCCCTTTTGCCGTTACCTGCATGTCCTATGTAGATGCCAGGACTTTGTTTTGGTTTTTCTTTTTTTTTCTCTCACGTTCAGCTCAACCTTGATTACTGGCATTCTAATGATCATCACCTGCAGATCATCCTGCCCAGCCTCCTTGTGTATATAAGGAGGCCTCTCTCCTGTAGCTTTACTTCCTCATTGAAGTTTGGACTTTGCTGATCTATGTTTTGGATACTCCTTGTGCTGACCATAGCCTCTGAATACCCATCTGGAACCCATCTGTGAACCATCCTCCCTCTGCATACCGGTAACTCTCTTCTATTGTCTCAAGTACCCCCTTTTTTGGATTTCCGTGTATGACCCCCTGGCTATGGACTTTTGACTATCCTGATTTCCGTGTATGACCCCCTGGCTATGGACTTTTGACAATCCTGATTTCTGTACCCCTCGATATCTGCTTGCCACCCTGACCACGAGTTTGCCTCATCCTTAACGGATACCTTGCCTTGGACTTTATCTTTTCTGTTCAGAATTATTCCTCCATTTTGTGCTCAGCGAAGCAGATTCATTTGTTTTTTGCTGTTTTGTATATTAATAAATATTTTTGTTTTTGACCCCTCAACTTGCATATTTCATCACTGCTCACTGCACACTGGGCTCACACATGCGACCCACGCAAAGTCCGCTTGACAGTTCATAAGTGTAAGAGTATTACCCTCAGTAGACACAGAAATATTACCCCCTTCCTTGGAGAGGAGTCTGAACAAAAGCCCATTTTCCTTATCAGAAACTGTGAAGCAATCACAACAATCATCTATACATTTCTTACATAATGGATGCCAAAAGAGACCAAAAGGACCTCATCTGACTATTGGCTGGGGCTGCATTCTACCCAAACAATAATCTCTATCAGGCCTCAAAATTTCCACTCGCCTGCTCGCATTTGGCGAGTGGAAATTACATGAGGGCGAGTGGGAATGCAGAGGCAGGGCAGGATAAGGGGTTAGGTGGGGCAACTAACTCTTAAGGCCTGGCTAGTAGCTTGGGACTTGAAATTTTAAGCCCTGATCTCTATCAATACCGAATGATCTTTAAATTTAATATAAATAAGGAATCTATATAAATCAACTTGCCTGAAAGATCCCCTGCAAAGCCAGAGGCAACCATACTGTCCTATTACACTTTAGGTTTCAAATGGCTGTTTAACGTGGATTTCCTGTTTGAAAATTGAGCCATAACCTGAAGAAATGCACACACGTGTGTGTGTGTATATGCTCCTTGTCTGATCAGTCTGTTAAGTGCTCAACAGACTGGCCAGACAAGAAACATACGATTTACTAGGTGCGCTCCTTGCGGACTATGGTATATTTTTTAAGGCTCTTATAGGGTATATTTCTTGGGCCTTTCTTCCTACTCTCCTAAACCCACAGACCCACAAAAGTCTGTTTCCATCCTAGTACAGGGCCTCTGACGCTGTTTTATTCACGCTTCTCTTACTTTATACTGCCACCCTGATATATTTACTTACCCTTCCCTGTATTGTCTATAGGTTTACTTACTACATTTATGGTGGTTTAATTACAAGCTACGTTTTATCTGTATTACCTTTGACCTACTACTTCCATGTTCTAACATTGTATCTTGTCAAGCAAGACATTAACAGTGAGACACTAATGTAAAAATCGTGCATGAGCCGATAACATCTTACCAGTAATGTAACTATTCCAACCAAGAAGTTTCTTAATGCGACAGTAAAAAAATGGTGTGGAGAAGTGACATTAATGGCTTGAGCTAACTAAAGTGCATGCATGTGCTGCTAATGGCTGTATTCCAACCCTGGTCTAAACTTAACAAGAGTTGTATTAACCTTAACAATTCCATAGACTTTAATGGCTCTGGGGAGTTCACAACAGGGTTTTTGGGTTGATATTAGCGTAACACCAGCTTTGAGGAGTTGTTAAATTTATTCCTTCAGCTTGGAATAGCTCACTATTCTTGCTGTTCTTTACAACTTGCTCGTTCTATGTTGAGTATGGGAGACGCCAAGTACATTAAGCGAATGAAAGTCATGCCATGCAAAAGTTAGAAAAAGTTCTTTGATGGCTCAGGTAAAATAGCTGGTACAAAAATTAAGTTTACCCAGCCAACCATTCTGTCATATGGCTCAACCACTAAGCTTAATGTTAAGAATAGAACAGGACTGAAGATATTTGATCTAGGCATCAGGCAAGTTAAAAAAATTTTTTCCCCCAGAACCAGAAAGAACCCCCCTACAAGACACTATATTCTTATTGAATTCTGTTTAGGTTATTAAGAACGAACAGGTTTAATTTGTTAACCCTACTTTTTTTTATTTAGTTGACTTTGTACATCACATAAGCAATGAAAATGTTCAAGATACCAAAACATCCCCTGCTGGTGGATCCAGATCCAGAGACAAAGGAAACCTAGGGGGGGACCCTATATGCTTGTGCATAGGTGGTGGGTAGCATAGTCTGTGTTAATAAAATGCAGAGATCCTGTTCAAAATACAAAATTAAAGTAAAATAAAGCAAAATTTTGTACTTCTTTTGTTAAAGCTCAGTAGTTCTAGAAAGTTATTATACACAAAACTGAGTCTTAAAATTCTTACTTGTGTCCAAGCTCATGTGCAATAGTAAATGCCAAGTTCAGACCATTATCTTCTGCCAGCACACACTTGCGCTTCGGACTACACGCACCTCCGAGGTAGGCTATTCCTGGAAACATAAAAACATGTGTGGTTTGTTTTTTCAATATACTGTAGCAGAAAATATTATATAGAATGCCACAATTACGACTTCTTAAAATACCATGATTTGAATGTGAAATTGGTTCAATTTCACAAAGCGTTCTGTTCCTTTTGCCACGCAAAATCAATACGCCAGCATGCAAAGACTGGTCTGGATTTTTGATCGAAAAACAGTTGTAGATTTGTTCAAATACAAAAAGCTAATTCTCTAACTTTTCTAAAATGTTTCTCACTTAGCTAAGTCTAATTGAAAACATTATATGGGGTATAGCCTATATCAGTGGTTCCTAACCCTGGTCCTCAAGTCCCCCTAACAGGCCAGTTTTTAAGATTCACCTCGGAGAAATGCCAACTGAATCCTGCAATCACTGAGCAGCAAATCATATCACCTGTGCTGTGCTTCAGCTATCTGGCAAACCTGGCCTGTTAGGAGTACTTAAAAACAAAGGTTGAGAATCACTGGCTTATCTTAAACAGAGCGAATATGAGAGCATATTTTGCATTTATAAAATAATACCTACAGCACACATTTCCAGGTCTTATGCGATCTCTACATCAGTTGTAAATTTAGAAGGAGGGAAGAAAAAACCCGACATAAAAAGGGAACAAAAGCAACAGAGAAATTATATATTGTGGTAGTTAAAATAACACCTTACATTGCATGTATTTTATACACTCACATTTTTGAAACCCATAAAACGTCTCTATTTGGAATCACAGCCAATAGCCATAGCCGATTTATGGTTTTGACAGATGTGGGTGTGTCCATAATGAATATTTGAAATATATGGTGTTACTTAAAATCCTACACTATATTATTTCTTTCTCTTTTGTTTACTTTTTTATTAAACTTTATTGGTAGATTCAGGCCAACAGTACTGTGAGAAGAACATAGAAATATTAAGTATAAAGTTATATTACAAGAAATATAATCAAAAGCAAGAAAAAAACAAACATGCAAACAAATGGCTAGTCTTGAGCCCCCTCATCCATGTACCGGGACAACTCAGATATGTGTAGGAACCTTTCAAAGTTTGCATTAAGAAACAGAGGATATTTACAAAACAGTGTGAATTTTGTCTCTGGTGTACAGGTGTTGCATAAGGGACCCCAAGACCTTGAAAAAGTGCTTGACGTTGAGGGTACTGTACAACAGGGCTTCCAACCCAATCATGTTGAAAAAGCAAATAAAAGAGCATATAGACCATCTGTATCGATGGTGGTGTAGGGAACAGCCACTGCCCTAGAAATGCCTTTTTAGCAGAGGCAGAAAGGACCCCCAATAGACTTGTCTGTTGTCTTTGGATAGAGCAGAGATTGTCCTCTGGTAGGATTTTAAACAAAGCTCTTCCTGGAGTATCTGACACTCTGGGCCATATTACATAGTTGGTGCTAACTTAACCAGAGCTGTTGTAAACTTACCAGATCCATTATAGCCTATGGAGGTTTTAAGTTTACAACAGCTCTGGTTAAGTTAGCACCAACTATGTAATATGGCCCTCTGAGTTTTAAAACTTGGGAGCCGAATCTACTCACCATATCCTAAAACATAGAAATAAATGGGCATGATCACAAATAGCGAAAAAGATCAGTATGTAAGTTAAAACCTTTCAGGCACTGACCCGAAAAGTCAGAGGAAAGTAAAGCTAACCTAGCCTGGGAGTAATATGCACCATGTAGTAATTTAAAAAAATAATTTCTTCATATTGCGCCAAGGGTATTTGTCTGTGCAATTTGTTTGTGACCACAAACAAATTAAAAGAGAGAGGTGTTCCATGCGCGCAACAATTCGGTCCTCTCAACAGTATACTGCTTGGTACTCTGTGGAAATGGTGGCGGGACGTCACCCTCCCCAACCCCTACTCTGATAGCTACCTGCATACAATAGTGATAGCAACATTTTCCAACTTATCTGTTGATGGCTTGTGCATTTACTCTGATGTATCGTTGTCTCTATCAATGTGTTCTGAATAAAAATTGACCAAAAAAAAAGAGAGGTGTGTGAGGTGAGTACACCAACTTGCCAAACCAGAAGTAGCCAAAAACCAGTCAAATGTGGATGAAGACATGACCTAAACATTGCCATGGACAGACATATACCAGTAAATTTGTCTAGGGGATTATTAAAAACGAGAGCCGCCAAGTGTTTCACTTGGCAGGATATGAAGGTAGCCAATTGCATGTAATATACTGGGTGGAAATAGAGAGGGGGTAACAAGGAACAAAAAATCCCCATAGGCATATAATTGTTGAGTAGGGGGTTTATGAAAAGACAGATTTGTGCAAAACCATTGGTCGCCAAAATTACAAATACATGGACTGGCAAGTCCTCCCGAAACAAAGGGTTGCGTAGGATAGGTTGAAAAAGCGAATATTGCCAACAGAGACCCAGTTGTTTTCCTACTCTGTGCCATGCCAGGCATCCCATAGACAAAAGAGGGTTCAACTTTACCAGGGGTGACAGGGAAGCGGGCGGAAGATGCAAGAGGGAAGACAGGAAAAGCGGGGAGGCATAGCCTTCAGTGCATAGGATGTAAAACTAGAAGTACTATTAAGCAAGTCTGCTATGATACAATACAATTCATCCATATTATAGGATAACGCATTTCTCGCAGGTTTAGATCCCTTGTTGATACAGAACTTGGAATTTGCGTAAAGCTATCCGAGCTCTATCCCACACCATATAAAATTAGAGACAGTGCAACTAGAGTACCAAGGAATGGTTAATTTTAATAATACACATAAACAAGACAATGAATTGGAAACACACAAGATAGGTAATAGAGGGTGTGAAGTGTGGAGCAAGGAACCACTAATAAATTTGCAGAGAGCACACAATGAGAAGGCAAGAAAGCTATACCTCAGCGGTTCAAGCCGCCTACATAACCGGTAATAAGGTAAGGAGTGCCAAGCAGCATATAAATATTCAAACCACTACCCTCACCAACCAAAACAGTTAAAAACAAGGAAAGGAAGCGTAGCTTGACGCGTTTCGCCCGTATGGGCTTAGTCTAAAGAGCTTTAGACTAAGCCCATACGGGCGAAACGCGTCAAGCTACGCTTCCTTTCCTTGTTTTTAACTGTTTTGGTTGGTGAGGGTAGTGGTTGGGATATTTATATGCTGCTTGGCACTCCTTACCTTATTACCGGTTATGTAGGCGGCTTGAACCGCCGAGGTATAGCTTTCTTGCCTTCTCATTGTGTGCTCTCTGCAAATTTATTAGTGGTTCCTTGCTCCACCCTTCACACCCTCTATTACCTATCTTGCATGTTTCCAATTCATTGTCTTGTTTATGTGTATTATAAAAATTAACCATTCCTTGGTACTCTAGTTGCACTTTGTGCAAATTGATTCGTTTTCATGATTGTTTGGGTTATACCCTTCTGTTGAGTACCTGGTGCCCCCTTCGTTGTTCTAGTTATTAGTGTAAAATTAGAGAAAGCAGCATTTATCGTTGTTATGCCCTTCATTTTAATGAAAATAGGAAAAGTCTGAGTAGGTATAAAAGTTTGGAAAAAGCCAACATTTTAATCAAACTACATCTGCCCACATAGGACAAAGGGAACCTGTCCCATGAAGTGAGTAGCTGCTTAGTGTGGGACAAAATTGGCAGGTGGTTAAGCCCGTATAACAGAGATATTCACTGGGATGTAAACCCCTGAGTTCTCTAAACACACCCTCTTTATACCACTGTAAAGGTCTAGCCATGGTTTAGATGGGGAGAACCCAAGCTTATCGCTAATGTTTGTCAGTTAATTTTGAAGCCTGAGGCCCTTTGAAAATCAATGAGGTTTTGATAACAGAAAAAGTAGAGCTCTATCCAGCTGTGAAAAAAATAGGAGGCCGTCTGCAAACACCACTACTCTGATTTTGTGAGATCTCAACATTATTCCTCTAAACTCATTCTGGGTTAGTTATACTCACAGTAAAGGCTCAACAGCTAGGTTAAATAAAAGAGGAGAAGGAGGGCAGCCTGTTTACCATTAGAAAAGCAGAGAGAGAATTGTAAAGAGCATTGAATAAATTCAACGTAGCCAGCCAAAAGAAATGGTACTTCAAAAAACAAGACAGATAGGACAAGGAAATTCTATCAAATGCTTTGTCAGAATCGCAACTTAGAAGTAGAGCCGCGGAGATTGGGTGATTAGTTTATGCCCAAATGGCTTTGAGAACATTTTGCGTTGAGTGTCGACCTAGGAGAAAACCTGTTTGGGCTGGAGAGATAAACAAAGCCATGGGTGTTTGCTGTTAAAAGGCCATAATACCTGACAAGATTTTTAAGTCTACATAAGTAAGGAAAAGGGATGGTTAAAAATAAATACCATAGGGTCTTTATCAGGTTTGGACAAAACAATAATTCTAGAGTTGTTAAAGGAAGCCGGGGTACCTTCCCTTGCAGAGTATTATTAAACAATACCGTGAGGTATGGAACTAAATACCCACTCAGCATTTTATAAAATTCAGCTGAAAACCCATCAGTACCTAGAGTTTGAGTTTTTCATTTTGAGATAGCCTTTCAAATTTCTAGGGGAGAAATAAGGGTCTTTATCCCTCTCACCCAGAGTCAGCTCCGGCATGCCTGCTGTTTGGAAAAATTTAGATTGAATTTGCCAGTCATGCGCCTCTGCTTTGTGTAAAGTTTGAAAATATTCCCTAAAGCGTGTGGTAATCTCACTAGGGGTCGTCAGGACCTCACCCGAAGGTGTGTGAAGTTTGGAAATGGTGGGCGTGGAGGGTTGTTGTAATTGAGTAGTTTGCCTGGTTTGTTGCCCCACCAAAATAAATGTTTTTTTCTGATTAAACCAAGAAAATTAGGCCCTTTCCTCAACTACAGCTGCATATTGTTGTTAACATTCTTTATAGGAAAATGCCATGTGAGAGGAGGGAGCATCCACGTGTGCCCTGTAGCTATCCACCAGGACAGCATGAGCCGCTGACAATCTCTGGTTAACGTCTTTACGTTCACATTGTATACCCCGGGTATAAGACGTCTGCCGATTTTTGGGGGATGTTGTTAAGTATAAAAAGTAGTCTTATACACCAGAAAATACTCAAATATATCAGGTATGACAAATTCTTCATTATTATAATTTATATTTCACATTTTAAAATGAAATGCCATAGGGCATAATTCCTCTAGGCCTCATATGGTTAATCTTACACTCTGCCAATGTAATTAATATCTTATTCCTTTCTAACTCCAAAATAAAATTGCAAGCTTGCAAAATTCATAGCCTCGACACAGTGTTCATTTGAGTAGCATTGTTTAAATCAGACAGATTTATAGATAAAGTGAATGACAGGCATGTAAACACATGCTCACTGGGTTACACTAAGTTTCCGAACATGATGCATGAATGGGTTACCCCAGGACATGCCTAGGAAAGTATCTTTAAACGTGATAGAATCTGGTTGATTGCATGGAAAGTCTGATAGGGTCTCATCATGCAAGTTGTTTATTTTCACTACTTACAACGACCGCAAATAAACTATGTGCGGCTGGATTCGAAAGTTGTCTGATTACCCAAGGTCACCACTGAAATAATAAATGATTTGTATGGGAAATATTTACGAATGGGAAAGGATGAAATCTTCAAACTAGACGCACATAAAAACTGATAATATGTGGGTACCATAGCAGAGTTAGTTAATGTACTAATGCACATGATCAATTCTATTTAGTTTCAGGTAAACACTCCTTAACTGAATAAAAGTAGCACCTTTTCCCATTACTATATGTACAATGGACATATTACGTGGTTTGTTTAACTTTATAGAAGTCATTTCAACTCCTGCTTTTGCAGCAGAAGCAAGAGTCACACAGGGACTTAGGTGGTAAGTAATTAAGTATGGGAAAGCAGTAGTTGGTGTCCTGTACATCTCACAAGTAGGCCACTGCTGCTTAGTAGGGATGTGGCAAAAGTCACCACAAGTATTGGGCTGTAAGCCCGTATTGGCAGAATGCTTGTAGAAAACCAAGACGCTTCCAACTTGAGTGTACAAAAAATGTGGCACTCCGTAGATGCATAGGGTGACTGCACAAATACAAAAACTAATAAACCATTTGGTGCTCTTTATTGATCCATATAATAAAATTTAAATTGTGTGGTTACACACAGGTACTAATCACTCTTCACACCTGTTTGCTTATTTCATTCATATGGGTCTCCCATGCATTAGGTGGAATTGCAGGGCCCAATGGATAACTAAAGTGTCTAGACATTCCAGCTGTATGGCGGATTAGCTGTTGCACAATAGTTCCATATAGTGGGTTCTCTTGGAAAAGATTAGCTTCAAGTAAGTTGGACTCTTAAAGTAACGTGCTAATGCCTAGCCAGCGTGTGGCCCCACTAGTTTACTTGGGAATATTGCACCAACGTAACCATAAATGGTACATATAAACAGTTTCGGTCTCCTTGGTGTGGGACCATACAGTAAATACCACAATCAACACTATACAGGCAAACAGGGTCTTATTGTTGTGGGACCCTTAGTTAAGTATGAGAGTCCACCATGTGTTTCCCCTGTATGCTTGGGTTACTTTACAGGAAATGCATGCATTTATAAGTAGAGGAACTAATTTCTGCAAACAGCATGATCAACGGTATGACTGTATTGTTCATTTAGATATTTATCAGGGCAGTCAGGGTCTCATTGTCATGGGACCATTCAGTGCCAGAGTTAGTAGTGCTCAGAGTTCTGACCGTGACTGCGCGTTGTATCGGTCTCCTTGAAGTGGGAACATAAGACCACTTATGGTGAATTTAATCACCTTTCCTCCTTTGGCGCGTGCAGCTCCTCCTCTTCAGTTCAGAGGTTTCCGAATCCGGAAGTCCTTGCATGTTTTCTATGCAATTTGCTTTATGTCACGGTCCGAACCACCAGACCCTCTGGCGAACCACCAGCACCCTCTGGCGCCCTCTTTTGTTCTCCTTTTGCCCTGTTTTGCATTGATATGCAGGTTCCAGGACTTTTTCCTCCTTATGCTTTCCTGGACTATACTTTGCATAATGGACATGGAACCACACCTGCCCTTCATTCTCCCTAATTAAACCTGCTTATGAGGAAGCTACACCCCTGATCCCACGCTTCCTCATTGAAGTTCCTAGCTTAGCTAGTGCAGACCTGCCTTCCATAGATCCTTGCCTGGAACCCCGCCTGCTCTTGATCCGTAGACCTTCCTGCACACCCTCTGCTATTTCTGGACATTCATTACTGGTATCCTCCATTGCCCCCTGTACCTTCTGCTATTTCATGATTGATATACCCGTGTACCAGATCTCTGCTAAATCTTGACTACTCTATTGCCTATTCCTATTTTGTACCTGCGCCTGATTATATGTTATCTGTATCCATTGTTTATATTCCTAGTCTGTTGTCTGTTTATTTGTATTCACAAATAAACCCTGTTACCCTGTATCCTGCCTTTTGCTATAACTACTGCATCTTGGGCTCACACCCACACTTCTGCACATATGCTAGGCCAGGCGCGTGACAGAATGAGGAAGCCTAAAAACAGTGAGCCTGCAGTGATCATAGCCTATGTACAAAGACTGAAAAATGCCAACCAAAAGGTCCAGCAGCACCTGCATTCGTTATGGGATTACCTGCAGCAGAATTCTATCGGCACATCTACTAAGGTATGCACTCCGGTCCCAGAAGGTGCTCGAGGACCCCTGACCGAGGAGGAAAGGGCAAGGAGAAGGACGCAAGGCCTCTGTTACTATTGCGGGGGTCATTTGCATACAGTATTGACCTGCCCACTGCGCCCACCAAGGCCAGGCACCAAAAATGTTCCTGTACCTGTGTCTAAGAAGCCTGCGCCTAGCCAACCCTCAGGGAATACTCCAGAGAAGTCCAGAATCTCTACACATAAAGAGAAAATGCTGTCCAGGAAGTTGTTGGTAAAATCGGTGCCTGCCCCGCAGAAAATAAATTCACCAACTCTCAGATCAAGAAAACCTGCACCCAAGAAAAAACCCCTATCCGAACCTGCTCTCAGGAGAACTCCGGTGATTAAGTCACCTCAGCAAAACAACGCTCCTGCTCCCAGGAGATCTGTACCCATAACGCCCAGAAGAAGTGTATCGTTGGACTTCACCTCAGAAGAAGAATCAGAGACCCCAATGGAGTACACTGAACCAGAATCCACCTATGAAGAGCCCATGGAGCAAGAATCCACAGAACGAGATCCAGTGGTGCAGATGGAGACCGAGCCTAGCCTGCTTACAAGTGTGAGGCCCATCACGACTCCCCAAACTATTCTGACCAGGAGTCTGGTTCCTCTGAGTGGAGCTCCGTGGAATCAGAGGAGGAATGGCCTAAACAGACAGCCAGACATCCTCACAGTGGTCCAAGTCGTAACACTAAGTTAATGGGGTATATTGGCGTTCCTGGATCTGTCTGCTGTCCTGCTGGAAAGCCCCATCGAGCTGGTGTTCCCCAGTACCATCAAGCCTTGACTCCGTACCAGAGAACAGCCTACATAGGTACTGTCTTTATGTCACTCACAGTTTCTCCTTTGTCTGAAAAATCTGAACCCAAATGGTTGGAGCCTGCCCTGCATCCCGCAGGATCGAGAGGTCGCTGCCCTGCATCCCGCAGGATCTTGAGAGGTCGCTGCCTTGCATCCCGCAGGATCTCCAGAGTCCGCTGCCCTGCACCTCGCAGGATCTCCAGAGTCCGCTGCCCTGCACCTCGCAGGATCTCCAGAGTCCGCTTCCCTGCACCTCGCAGGATCTCCAGAGTCCGCTTCCCTGCACCTCGCAGGATCTCCAGAGTCCGCTGCCCTGCACATCGCAGGATCTCCAGAGTCCGCTGCCCTGCACCTCGCAGGATCTCCAGAGTCCGCTGCCCTGCACCTCGCAGGATCTCTAGAGTCCGCTGCCCTGCACCTTGCAGGATCTCCAGAGTCCGCTGCCCTGCATCCCGCAGGATCTCCAGAGGTCGCTGCCCTGCATCCCGCAGGATCTCCAGAGGTCGCACCGCCACAGGGCCATCGCCGCCGCCGTAAAACCAAGCCGCTCACTGCCCAGCAGGAGTGCTGCGCCGAGGTCGCCCAAGAGCCGTGCTGCGCCGAGGTCGCCCAAGAGCCATGCTGCGCCGAGGTCGCCCAAGAGCCGTGCTGCGCCGAGGTCGCCCAAGAGCCGTGCTGCGCTGAGGTCGCCCAAGAGCCGTGCTGCGCCAAGGTCGCCCAAGAGCCGTGCTGCGCCGAGGTCGCCCAAGAGCTGTGCTGCGCCGAGGTCGCCGCTGAACCAAGCCTTGCCAGGGGCGCTGCCCCATCGAACCTTGCGAGGGGCGCTGCCCCACGGTCATCGCCGGGGGCACTGCCCCATCGAGCCGTGCCAAGGACACTGCCCCACCGGTCATCGCTGAGGGCGCTGCCCCACCGGTCATCGCCAAGGGCGCTGCTCCAGCGGTCATCGCCAAGGGCGCTGCCCCACCGAGCCGTGCCAAGAGCGCTGCCCCACCGAGCCGTGCCAAGGGCGCTACCCCACCAGTCCACACCAAGGGCGCTGCCCCACCAGTCCACACCAAGGGCGCTGCCCCACCGAGCCCTGCAACCAAAGTGTCACCGCCGAGCTGTGCCCGTGACACAATTCCTGATGCCGAGTCTTAAAGTGCTGTTCTCCTCGGTCTCAATGAGGACTTCCAGAATCTGGGTAGTTGGACTGACAAAATGTACCCTACTACAGGACCTGCCCCTACAGGCTACACCAGGACGCCCTCTGGCGTGTTGGTCCGGGAGGAGTACTTGGCAGTGCTCAGGCGCTACCCCGAGCTCTGGAGAACCCTCGACGTCTATTCTGATGACTCCAGTTAGACTGATTCCACAGATCCCTGATTCTTGGAACTTTCTGGGGTTCGTCTCGCGTTTATGAACGTTGCACCTGCCAGTCTTCGGCCACTTCTGGGGCACCCGGAGGTTGCCCCTTGTCGGGGGGTGGGGTACTGTCATGGTCCGAACCACCAGACCCTCTGGCGCCCTCTTTTGTTCTCCTTTTGCCCTGTTTTGCATTGATATGCAGGTTCCAGGACTTTTTCCTCCTTATGCTTTCCTGGACTATACTTTGAATAATGGACATGAAACCACACCTGCCCTTCATTCTCCCTAATTAAACCTGCTTATGAGGAAGCTACTCCCCTGATCCCATGCTTCCTCATTGAAGTTCCTAGCTTAGCTAGTGCAGACCTGCCTTCTATAGATCCTTGCCTGGAACCCCTCCTGCTCTTAATCCGTAGACCTTCCTGCACACCCTCTGCTATTTCTGGACATTCATTACCGGTATCCTCCATTGCCCCCTGTACCTTCTGCTATTCCATGATTGATATACCCGTGTACCAGATCTCTGCTAAATCTTGACTACTCTATTGACTATTCCTATTTTGTACCTGCGCCTGATTATATGTTATCTGTATCCATTGTTTATATTCCTAGTCTGTTGTCTGTTTATTTGTATTCACAAATAAACCCTGTTACCCTGTATCCTGCCTTTTGCTATAACTACTGCATCTTGGGCTCACACCCACACTTCTGCACATATGCTAGGCCAGGCTCGTGACACTTTCCTACGCAATATGTGCAGTGTAGGACCGTTGAATGCACAGATCCGATCCATCGGCTGCCTCTCTCAGAGGACCAACTTTTCCAGCAGTCAGAGAGCGTTATGGCAGCACACAGAACATGCTCATGTCACCAGTGACCAATCCGGTGACCAGCAGCCGGTGATGCTGCGGTGGGTGAGGAGACGCCTTCATTTCATTCAACATTTTAGCAGTTCGAGCTAGATGGAGGGGGAACACTCTGTTTAAAGTGACCAGGTTATGTAGAATGTCCGTTTAATACAGTACATATTGTACTATATCTAATATTGACACAATCAAAGCACGTTCTCTTTTTTTTTTTTACTTCGTCACTAGCGGTCCACGTTTTCTAAAGGTATTTCTGTACAATTACAGAATAGGTTTTGCTATTCGGCTTCTATACCACCTTGAAGAACTACCCAACAGTCTTTCCTGGGAGTTGTAGTTCAGATCTCGTCTTTCTATGGCAGTAAGCTAACAAACTGAGGTCCCAAAATGTCTGCTACGTGTGAAAATATTGTATAAACTGAACACTGACATAGAGGCTTTCAGAATCCCCTTCTTTCATTTGCAGGTCTGGAAAGAGCTCACTGCGGATGCTTTCAAAAAGTCTTGGGATTTAACAAAAAGGCAAGACGGGTCATTCCATGTCAAATTAACCAATGAAAAATTTATTTTGGAACTTGATGTCATGGATTTGGTTCATTTGGTACTTTTGTACCTTACCATGAGATGTTTAAAAAAAAATTTTTCAAATTGTTTTTGTCTACCGGTTTTTGAGATATTGAACTTTCAAAAATGCCTAAAAACGCCAAAATTCACTAGCCACCATAACGTCAAATGCGAATGTCATTTACGAGAAACCTATGACAGCTACAGACATGGGATATGTGTCATTTTAAAGATTATGAATAGGGCTTTCATTTGATATAAAAAATATGACACTATTACACAATTTCAGAAATTCACAATTTAAAAAAAAAAAAAAAGATTGAGTTTTTTGGAAAAACTAAATTTTTTAACATTTTCTAAAAGTGTATGTCTTGTAGCCAGTCAGTCCAAATTACAAGGTGGTATCTCAATAGTATCATGGAAAATTTTAAGTTTCTTGTTGGCAGTCACAAGGAATTAAATTGACTTAGCCCTAAAAATAGACAAAAAAAAACTATACCTAATGACAAAGAACCTCTTTTTTCTTGGTAGCATGTTGGATGCCATTGTCATTGTGTAATTTGTTTCTGATAGATAGATCTTCATAAAATGTTTATCAGAAACAAATTACACCAGGATTTCTATTAATTACAAGTATCCCAGGACAGGCCAGCAAAATTACATATTGTAATATTAAATATTCTGATAAATCAGGGCTCAGCAACCCTGGCCCTAAAAAATTTTTAGAACTATATTTCCCTTGAGGCTCTGGAAACCTACTGAACAGTCGAGCATCGCGGGAAATGTAATTTCGAAACATCTGGAGGGCCGTAGTTGCCCACACCTGCCTATTGGCTTGCTGGAAGCTAGCAACATTTCACATCCGATGAGCTGGATGCAAGGTGATTTTAAAAATGATTTTAAGGGTTAAAACATGAAGGGGTGTGAAGGGGCTCAGGAGGGGATAATGTTTAACCCATCTGTCCCCCCACTCCGTTCCTACTCTAGAGTGTCTCTTTAAGGACAACCTACTTCTTAACATCTGTTTGCTAGTTCTCTTTGAGCATATCTTCTTTTTTTGCTTTACACATTCAATTGATCTCACATCACATTACCCTCCCTAAAGCCACGCTCTGATGTTTTTCTATCTTCCAGCTGACACAGTCAATATGCCTGAAAGCCAATTAAGCGGATCATACCCAGGCAGCCATAATAATCACACTGATGGACTGAATAATCTCTTCCTGCAATGACACACTCGTGTTCTTAAATACAACCAGGATAATGAATCTCACAAGCGTGGTTGTAATATCTAGCTATGGATGATTGGGAGTCTGTTTTTTGTTTTGTTGCTTTTCTTTTCTTTTGTTGCATGTTATTTAGAAAATAAAATTTTCCAAAACTGTAAAGTTTTGTGGGAGGCAATATTTCTCTTTATTTCCATCACTATTAATTTAACAATATTTCAGTAATAACATGTTAAGGATGCCAAATATTCCCAACATATGAATAAATAAGATTTGATTAAACCTTATTCATGATGGAAAGTACGTTTTTTTTTTTGTGGGTATAGATTTATCTCTGTAGACTCGAAAAATTACCCCGGTAGGTAAAGCACGATACAAGAAATCACAGCTATTTCTCCAAATGCAGAACAGTTGGCATGTACTCACACAAGTTACTATACATTTCTTCTATGTAATGAAAGATACTGAGATGTATTCTATTATACAGTTGTGTTCAAAATTATTCAACCCCCACTGAAATTGAGTGTTTTGGCCAGTTTGACATTGATTTTGATCATTCAGTCATCTTGCTTACAATTAAATCAAAGAGGCACGTGTAGGTCAGACAAATATAACATAACATTTATAATGAAATAACCACAAATGTCTTTTCTGTGCTCACATCATTATCAGTTTTATTCAACCCCCAAGTGACATTCAATCTTAGTACTTAGTACAACATCCTTTTACAGTTATAACAGCTTTTAAACGTGAAGCATAGCTTGACACAAGTGTCTTGCAGCGATCTACGGGTATCTTCGCCCATTCGTCATGGGCAAAAGCCTCCAGTTCAGTCACATTCTTAGGCTTGCGCACTGCAACTGCTTTCTTTAAGTCCCACCAGAGGTTCTCAATCGGATTTAAGTCAGGTGACTGCGATGGCCACTCCAAAATGTTCCAGCCTTTAATCTGCAACCATGCTCTAGTGGACTTGGAGGTATGCTTGGGATCATTGTCCTGTTGAAAGGTCCAACGTCTCCCAAGCCTCAGGTTTGTGACGGACTGCATCACATTGTCATCCAATATCTCCTGGTACTGAAGAGAATTCATGGTACCTAGCACACACTGAAGCTTCCCTGTACCTGCAGAAGCAAAACAGCCCCAAAGCATGATTGACCCCCCGCCATGCTTCACAGTAGGCAAGGTGTTCTTTTCTTCATAGGCCTTGTTCTTCCTCCTCCAAACATAGCGTTGATCCATGGGCCCAAACAGTTCTAATTTTGTTTCATCAGTCCACAGAACACTATCCCAAAACTTCTGTGGTTTCTCCACATGACTTTTGGCATACTGCAGTCGACTCTTCTTATTCTTTGGAGACAGCAAGGGGGTGCGCCTGGGAGTTCTGGCATGGGGCCTTCATTACGCAGTGTGCGCCGTATTGTCTGAGCTGAAACTTCAGTACCCACATATGACAAATCTTTTCTCAGTTCCTCAGCAGTCACACGGAGACTTTTCTCCACTCTACGCTTCAGGTAGCGCACAGCAGTCAAAGTCAGCATCTTCTTTCTGCCACGACCAGGTAGCGTTTCAACAGTGCCCTTTGCCTTGAATTTGCGAATGATGCTTCCTATGGTCTCTCTTGGTATGTTTAACATCTTTGCAATCTTCTTATAGCCATTGCCCTTCCTGTGAAGAGTAATCACCTCTTCTCTTGTCTTCCTGGACCATTCTCTTGACTTCACCATGTTTGTAACCACACCAGTAAATGTCTAGAAGGAGCTGAGTATCACAGTCATTTTAAAGCTGCCTAATTGGTGCTTATTATGCTTTATTGCTGCTCCGTGACATCCACAGGTGTTTTCAATACCTGATTGAAAACACTTGAATGAACCTCTGTTCTTCAGAGTGGTAGTCTTTAAGGGGTTGAATAATTGTGTCAATGAAGAATTCACAAAAGAAACATTTACTACTGTATTACAAAACCAATTGATGTCATTTTAGTTGCATATGGTTCTTAAAAAGTCCTTGTAGGATTTCATTCTGAATACAATTACAAATGTACACTAAATTCCCTAAAACCCTTTACAGCATTGGGGGTTGAATAATTTTGAACACAACTGTACATACTGTAAGAAAACAATTTAAATAAGGTCTAGGAGGATTTCCCAAGGATTTTCCTCATTAACAGGAAAGGTCTCTAGGGTTCTGCAAGAAACTATTTTGTTTTCTTCAAGGTTTCAAATCGAGAAATAATAGCTATCAAAGTGATAATTTTTATGCAAGAGACCTTAAAAAAATGTCAAGGATTCTCCAGGCGTAAAAAAAAGACCTTGAGAATGGCTGCTCTGATGTCGATAGAGTATCTCATATTGGTATCCAGATCATTTTTAATTCTGTCTCATGAAACCTCTTGTTCCCCTCTCTGACGTGTCTATTTCTCCCAGTAATAAGCTGGTATAGCAGGGATTATTGAAAATAACCACATTAAGCAGCCGCTTAGAAAGGTCAACGCCATTCATTTTCACATATATTTTGAGTTACACAGGATGACATGTCAACCTAACTTCAAAGGCAGTGAAGCTGCAGGCATTTATTTGGAAACTAATTCTGGAATTTAACTCATCCGTGTTATAACATCACAAGGTTTTCAGGAAAGATTTGAATTGACCCTTTCATTGAAAAAAGGTTCACTTTGGCTTGTTTAACAATTACTTAAATTTTACTGAATATAAACAACAGCACTAGTGGCCTGCCCCACATCACGGGACGTTTTAGCCCAATGGTGCCATTACAGAAGAACCTAGATCTTATTCAAATCAGAATGCCATTATCCAAAAAGGGTTGCCATAGCCTAAATGCCAAGGAAGCATCCTCTGCACAATACAACAACCCATAACAATGGTTTCACCCTTGTTGGAATAACCGATAACTCTCTAGGCACCTCGAGCAATGGGGGTCTACTTCTGGATTACCCTCATAACTAGTAATGAACAAAAACCGGTCTATTAGAAGACTGAGAAAGGGCAGCCGCATTGGGGCCATATTACATAGTTGGTGCTAACTTAAGCAGAGCTGTTGTAAACTTACCAGAGCCATTATAGCATATGGAGGTTTTAAGTTTACAACAGCTCTGGTTAAGTTAGCACCAACATTGTAATATAGCCCTTAGTGTCTTGCCCTACGGTGGGTCACTGCTAAGGTCTCATAAGAGGTTTTACCTGATGGTGCCATTACAGAGGAAACAAGATCAAATCAGACTACTATCACCCAAAAATAGTGGATAAGGTGCAATATTCCAAAGTTAGTGCTAACTTAACCAGATCTGTTGTAAACCCTTTTTTTTTAGAAAGGATTTTACCGGGAAGGATACATTGAGATTTCTCTCGTTTTCAAGTATGTCCTGGGTGGCAAGTATGTAAAGTTAGGTGTCTTGCCCAAGGACACTTACTGGAGAGGTGCTCTTGCCGGGATCCAAATCTGTGTCTCCACAGTTATAGAGCCAGTGATGTTACCTCTACTCCAACCAGTCGGTACCTAACAACTACAGGCTACATTACATTGTTGGTGCTAATGTTAGCGCTCACCTGAGTGAGCATTAACGTTAGCCCAGGTAGCCACCGCATATTACAATCCAAACGCTAACGAGTTAAGAAACCCGTTTGCGTTTGGAATTTTGCGCTTTTCAGCGTGAGGTTACTGTACTTTGCGTTCCCTATACTTAAAACAGGGAGCGCAAAGTGTTAATCAGCGTTAGGATTACAAAGTCCTAACGCTGGTTAACGTCTGGCTGCGGTTAACAGAAGGTTAACCACAGCCTGGACTTGGTGCTAATGGATTCCGCTGGTGCAGAATCCATAGCATCAGCAGAAACCCCCCCACAAAAAAATTCAGATACTCAACTACTATCCCGCAGTGAGGACCGCGGCTCCGTCCACCTCCTCTGTCTGGAGGGAGCAGGGAGAGACTGGGGGGAAAGTCCCCTATTTTCCCCCTGCGGATCACTACGCCGACCTGCCGGATCTCGCCTCGTCATATGACCGCCAGAGTCTGTATCAATGGAGTCCTGCGGGGGGTTAGCGCCTGTTAACAATTCAGGCAGCTTTTCTAGCACCTGCATTGTAATTCCATGCTAAAACGGGGGCACAAAGGAGAAACCTGCAGGCGCAGGTTTTACTCCTTTGCGTCCCTGTTTTAACGCGGAAAATGTAATGTAGCCCTACATAGGCTATAATGTACAGTTTACAAAAGCTCTGGTTAAGGCTAGGGTCAAACAAAAGCATTTTTACACGCGAACGTAAAAAAGTGCGTCCGAACGAATTGACGTATTTTTTCACGGAATGCGCGAAAACAGTCAGACGATGCGCATTTTTCATGCGTATTTTTTTCGGATCGTCAATAAAACTCTTTTTGCGTCCGGACGTTATGTAGGCTGGATATTAGCAGCGTCTGACATCTCCTAATCACGCAAACACGCCGCTATGCCGCAGCTGCGCACTCAGTACGTCAGTACTAGCGGTTCAGCGTTCTCGAAAAAATGCGTTCAAATTCCACTTGCGTTGCACGGCCGGACTTTCGTGCGGGCGTACATCGTATATTGGCTGTCATTGCCCGTCATCTGCTGCTAGTGCGGCCGTAATTATGTGCGCCAGAACGCACGTTAAAAGTGCGCTGGTCTGACCCCAGCCTAAGATAGCACCAACTTTAGAATAATGCTCAAAGTGGGCTCTCACTACCCTCATAAATTAGTTTTTCATTTTAGCTATTTTAATGCTTTACGTTCTAATTCATAAACAAAAGAGCTTACCACCAGGCTCTGAGAATTTATCCCGTTTGGATCGTAATGTGCGGTAGACACCGCAGCTAACATTAATGCTCACACAAGTTTGCGTTAACGTTAGCGTCAAGAATGCAATGTGGCCCCAGGTCTCTTTGCACACTGTGGGCAGTATTACAAAGGTGGTGCTAACTTAACCAGAGCTGATGAAAACTTAAAACCTCCATAGACTATAATGTCTCTAGTAAGTTTACAACAGCTCTGGCTAAGTTAGTACAAACTTTGTAATACTGCCCTGTGTATTTTCTTTCTTTGATGTTTAAAAGAACAGTATAACATTTTGTCTGGGATTTTGTGCATTTTAATTAAATTATCCCAAACAATAGCCTTTATGGTCATAGATTAATAACTAAAATGTGGAAATGCTTAAAATAGCTTTAGTGGGTAAAGCTATAACACTGAAAAAACACATTTGCTGGGTACACAATGTTCTGCTGATGTTTTTATGGTTATACTGTAGAACCATAACAGAAGACACCTTCAGATGTTACCAATCCGCAAAATTAAAAGTGTGTGCATGACAGACATGTTCATTACCGCTGACCAATTTTAATTCCATATGACCTGTCATTGCGTTCACAAAAACTTGTGAGTTGTCCTGAAAGGGTTAATAATGAGTTCTAATAGACTGGTCATAAGTGGGTTAAGATAAATTTGAATATTCTATGTAGTTTACAAATGAAGCAATTTTCATGAAGACATATAACTTTTGTAATCCTGAAATGATGTGGGGCTCTGGAGGAACAAAATGACCCAAATCTCAATTACAATTTCCTCTCGTTTTCCCCTTGTTGGGGGTATGACAATAGAATGATTTTTGGTGCTTATGTGATACATTTTAGCATCATTTGCTATTGTTTCATTGCATTTACTTATATTAAACTGAGAAACTCCATGCAGAAGCTATAAGATAACTTTTCCAGAATTTTGGCTTTCATATTATTACTTTTATTTATTAATTGTCAACACATTCCGCAGCGCGGTAAAAGGTGCAATGGGTAAAGACAAGACAATTCTACAATACATAAAGGAGGACAGATACAGGAGGACATGAGGTCCCTATTCCCGTGGGAACTTACAATCTAGATGGGAAACAGGAGTGGGGGACTGCAGTGATGAGCTGTTAAGGAGCATTTTTGGGTCGGTCGGATGTCTTGTTACGGAGTCAGGTGGTAGGCTTCCCTAAACAGAAGGGTCTTTAGGGAGTGTTTAAATGAAGCCAGATTTGGGGACAGTCTAATATTGCGAGGAAGCGCATTCCATAGTGTTGGCGCTGCACAAGAAAGGTCCTGCAGTCTGGCATGTGAAGAGGTAATGATGGAGGATGCTAGGCGCAGGTCATTGCTGGAACTTAGGGAGCGGGCTGGGGTGTATTTGGTGATTAGTGAGGATAGGTAGTGAGGAGCGGCGTTAGTGAGGGTTTTGTAGGTCAGGGTGAGTAGTTTGAATTTGAGTCTGCTGTGGATGGGGAGCCAGTGTAGGGATTCACAGCGAGGAGCGGCAGAGACAGAGCGACGGTTGAGATGGATAAGCCGGGCTGGTGTGTTTAGGATGGAGTGCAGGGGAGAGGCGGGATATAGGAAGTCCAGTCAGGAGGTTGTTGCAGTAGTCCAGGCGGGAGATAACAAGCGAGTGGATAAGTTGCTTGGTGGTGTTGGCAGTCAGAAATGAACGAATTTTGGTGATATTGCGGAGGTGATTGCGGCAAGGTGAGGAGAGTGATTGGATGTAGGGGCTAAAGGAAAGACTGGATGGTGATACCATCAACAGTTATAGAAAAGTCAGAGATTAGAGTAGAGTTAGAGGGGGGAATTAGAAGGAGCTCAGTCTTAGACATACTGATTTTCAGGTAGTGAGAGGCCATACAGTCAGAGATCCCAGACAGACAGTCACGGAGAACAGAGGGAGAGAGATCAGGAGTGGAGAGGTAGATCTGAGTGTCATCAGCGTATAGGTGATACTTGAAGCCATAGTTGATGATGAGTTGACCAGTGAGGAGGTACAGATGGAGAAGAGCAGAGGACCTAGGACTGAGCCTTGGGGTACGCCGACTGACATACGCATTGAAGAAGAGCAATTGCCAGCAAGTACTACTGAAAAGGATCTATTGGACAGGTAAGATTTTAGCCATGTGAGCGTGGTATCACAGAGACCAAGAGAGAAGAGGGTCTTTAGGAGGGGGCAGGGCAGGATTAAGATCTGTATGGGCCTGGAGCTGAAGATTTTCGTGGCTTTTTTGGAATTTAGTGAAATAAAAATATATTTTAGGTTACTTAATAGTACAGATAGGGGTATATCTAACCAGGCAGATACTGTGTGCTTATTTTTTCATTCAATCATCCAAACCTTTGTGGTTATAAATTCCATAGGGGATTCTTGTTAAAAAAAAAAGTGAAATAGAAACTTTTTTACTGCAGAAAATATACAATTTTAACAAAAAAATTAAATATTTTCCTTGTGTTTTGGAGGATGGTATTTTATGAATAATATGATTATGTATAAAACACTAACCTTGCTCCCAGCATGGGAAATGAGAAGGTGAGTAATGGCAGTGATACTGCTCATTTTACACGTCACACATGGACAATGCCATCACTTTGGAACTAAAAATAAAGGTTTGACCTGTCCAATGACACCTCACCTGACCATGTGAGGTGTAAAGATTAGGGACGCATCGGTCCAAAGTCCCCCACCAGTGCTCTTCACTGAAGTGCGGAGATTTAGGTTTTTGATGTAACAATTCGTAACAATGGATTGTGCCATCACCTCCACACTTGTTGGTGACATGAGAAATGAGATGGTGAGTTATTGCAGCATCATTGTTCACTTTATAATTGAAAAATATTGCTGTGTTAGAAAGAAAAAATAAAGAAGTTTTTATTATTTGCTGCTATGCAGATGGAGATACAGTGGTCCAAATGGCCATCAATGCAGATATAGTTATCCTTTCTCTGGGCCTATTCTGGGGCAATGGCCTGGAGCTGCTGCTCCATCAGCCCCTATGTTAATCCAGCCCTGGGAGGAGGTGATGGTTGACTGTATCAAAGGGAGGTAGAGGTCAAGTAGGATCAGTATGGAGTAGTGGCCATTGCATTTAGCAGAAAGGAGGTCGTTAGTAACCTTTGTGAGAGCGGTTTCTGTTGAGTGTTGGGAGTGAAAGCTGAATTGCAAGGGGTCAAGTAAGGAGTTGGAGGATAGGAAGAGGGTTAAGCGGTTGTAGACTAGTCTTTCTAGCACTTTTGACACTAGTGGAAGTAGCGATACTGGACGGTAGTATTCAAAAGAATTTGGGTCGAGGGAGGGTTTCTTGAGAATGGGTGTGATAGTGGCATGCTTGAAAGGAGAGGGAAATGAGCCAGAAGAGAGGGATAGGTTGAAAATGTGAGTAAGAGCAGGAGTGATAGATGAGGACAGAAGATAGTAGGTGTGAAGGGATAGGGTCTAGCGGGCAGGTAGTGTGGTGTGAGGAAGACAGTAGAGAATGGACTGCAAAGTGTCTCATTGGGAGGATGTGTGCAGTGAGGATGGCATCCTAAACTAAACACCATCAAATTACGTACCTGCAGGAACACACATGAGCATGAAAGTCTGCATTAAAATTTTTGAAAATGCTGTGACACACACTAAAGGACTCAACTGGGGGGGGGGGGTAGAACATGTGCCCTTCTGCAGCCAAACTATTAAACCTCATCTCATGCCTTTTATAATTTTATCCATGGAATGGTTGTATTTTGCAAAAGTAATGCAGTGAAAATAAACAGGACATAGTACTGTTACATACTGTACAGTAAGTATTCTGCTTCCCTAAGCAAAGCTGTGAGGTGTGGATGCTTTAGACTAGCGAAGTCTGTATTTAACCAGTACTCACACGATGAAGTTCGGCAGATAGCTTCAACTCAGCAAAACTGACACGTAGAAAGATGAATGTCAGGAATCTGTCCCAGACTAAGCTGTGCCCCCACCTAATCCCTGGCAAACATCTATTTACCTACATTTGCTTGTCATTAACCTGCTTATATTCGTATACAGGTTTCAGGATCCTCTCTGGCCGTTCATCTGCTATCGTGGTGCCTTCAGGTGTTTGCCATGACTCCTAATAAAGCCTGTTTAAAAGAGGGATCCACCCTTCCATCAGGGCTTCAACATTAACTTTCTGGTAGTGCAAGCAACCAGTCTAGTCCCTGAAGCTCTATGCTACTTGAATCTGAACTCTTCCTGTGGACCTGGCAAGTGCACCCCTGCTTCCAATTATCTTCTCTGGCAAGTGCACCCTCGCTTTCAAGACTCCTCGCTGGCAAGTGCACCCTCGCTTTCAAGACTCCTCGCTGGCAAGTGCACCCTCGCTTTCAAGACTTTCAAGGAAGAGTTCAGATTCAAGTAGCATAGAGCTTCAGGGACTAGACTGGTTGCTTGCACTCTTTTAAACAGGCTTTATTAGGAGTCATGGCAAACACCTGAAGGCACCACGATAGCAGATGAACGGCCAGAGAGGATCCTGAGACCTGTATACGAATATAAGCAGGTTAATGACAAGCAAATGTAGGTAAATAGATGTTTGCCAGGGATTAGGTGGGGGCACAGGCTTAGGCTAGGGTCAGACTGAGGCAGTGCGAACGCGCGTTCTGGCGCACTTAATCACGGCCGTGCTAGCAGCAGATGCCGGGCAATGACGGCCAATATACGAAGTACGGTCGCACAAAAGTCCGGCTGCGCAACGCAAGTGGAAAATGAACGCATTTTTTCGAGAACGTTAAACCACTAGTACTGACGTACAGAGTGCGCTGCGTCCGCTAGCGGCGTGTGTGCGTGAATTGGAGACATCAGACGCTGCTAATGTCCGGCCAACATAACGTCCAGATGCAAGAAGTGTTTTATTGATGATCCGTACAAAATCACGGATGAAACTGCGCATAGTATGACCGCTATTGCGTATTCCGTGAAAAAATACGTCCATTCTTCGAACGCACATTTTCACGGACAACGTGAAAAATGCGTTAGTCTGACCCTAGCCTGAGTCTGGGACAGATTCCTGACAATGAATCCAGTTGAAGAGTTTAATGATCAGACTGACAATCTTGTTAGTGTACAGATAAGCAGGTAAAAAGTCATAAATTTTGTCTAGCAGTGAGAACAGAATGGCTGCTATGTAACCAGGAAGTCCCTTAGAACAAGACACTAAGCAAAGGGGTGGAACTAGCTGAATGCAGAAAGCTAAGAAAGCTCAGCAGGGACAAAATAGCTGTGAAATCAATAGCATGTAAGCAGCAAAGGCAGATTCAACACAACAGAAAAAATATAAATAAATCCTAAATCATGGGGCATTACACTCCCCGTCTGAAATCTTTAGATTTAAAATAAACTAACATTATAACTTTAAATGTCCTCCTGGAAACCCAATAGTGGACCTGAAAAACAAAGGTAAAGCATTCAACAATACACTTTGCACCTTATAGTCGGTAAGTAAGTCGATAGTCTTAAACGTAGGCCATAGTTTCAGATGCGAGGAGTAGTTTAACAAGTTAACCCATCTTAGTGCTGGGGAAGCCGCTCTAGGCCAAACTTCCACCAACACAATTGTAATCCAATTGGCTGTTTGTGAAAGGCTTCTGCCAAGAGCAGAGTACGGTCCCAGGAGTGATGGAGGAGCGCAGGTTGCGTTTGTGCTGGCTGAAAGGCTTCTTGCCATGGCTTAACAGCTTCCTTGGAACATCTTCAGTAGGATAATAGCGAGGCATTTTACGCAGTTTGACTACACGCGTACCGCCATTCTTATTCCCACCAACTGTCTTTGACACGGCAGCTCTAGCCTTCTCCCCTTTCTTCCTTTTGATCTTTGTTTCTGGGGCTTTGTACTTGCACTTGAGGGCTTTCCTGGCAGAACTGGAACATTTCCCGATACTGCGGACCAGCACTGGATTCCAGGTGGCATGGAACTGGTTCATCTTCTTCACAGCCTCAGTTTTATTCGAGGTGCGCTTTAAAGAGGCAAATCGAGCAGCTGCTTGCTGTGGATTGTTAGGTAGCTTTTCTCTAGGCGTACGAGAGGGTAATAGTGCTACCCAGATATTGGCATCATCCTGAGCGAATTCTTTATCCATCGTCTTGAGGAATTCCCTATCTTCTCTTGCCAGTGGCAGTTTGTTGTCATCATTGGTAGAATTGAACACTGTGGCTCCAAAGGTGTTATCCCAGGACTGAAAAGCATTTAATTTATCTTGGTCGTCATGTTGCCATTCGTTGCTGTTCAATTTTTCCTTCACTCTGTAACGGTGTGGGCACGGTTCAAGATATGTGTTGCGACCATCTGTCAAGATATGTGTTTTGTAGGAAGCAATCTTGGAAGGCACCTTCATTTCCTTTATACAAACATTGCCTATGATAACCCAACCTAGATCAAGGCGTTGAGCGAATGGAGCATCGTGTGGACCATTAATTTGTTGCCGTACCTTATGTACTCGGACTATATCTCTGCCCAGGAGAATTAGGATATCTGCATTCTTGTCAAGGGCTGGTATTTCGTTAGCTATAGCCTTCAGATGAGGATTGTGTAGGGCAGCTTCTGGTGTAGGGATCTCTTGCTTGCTAGATGGGATCTGGTTGCACTCGACCAGTGTGTGTAACGGTAATTCCAGATTGCCCCCAAGAGAGACTACTACGAATCCGCTTGCTCTTCTTCCAGAGACCTCTGTAATGCCACTACATGTACCTAAAGTATAAGGATAGGAATCTCATTTTATGTTGAAAACATCAAAGGGTTCTGTTCTTGCGAGGGACCGATTGCTCTGATCGTCCAAGATAGCGTATACTTTAGCAGACTTTTCTGGGTGATCCTTGTGATATATGTTAACTAAGCATATTTTAGCACAAGACTTGTCGCAAAGATCTTCACCGCATACTGCTGTATAAGAAGAGGACACTATGGTAACTTCCTGATCTGTAGTCTCCCCGCTGTGCATTAACCAACAGAGGGGAGTCTGTTGACGTTGCAGGAATGTACTGAGATGGATGTAGCGCCTGCACGTGATCCACACTATCGCATTCTATGCACTTGATAGGATATTTGCATTCTTTGGCAAAGTGCTCAGTAGAAGCACAACATCTGAAACATACACCCTATGCCTTTAGGAGCTCCTTGCGCTCTTGGAGTGGTTTCTTTCTAAAGCCAATGCACTTTTTGAGGGGATGTGGCTTCTTATGAATAGGACAAAGGCGGTTAGGATTCTCAATCTTTTCACCTTGTTTGCACTCGTCAGGAATTGAGGTAGGAGGGGGAAGGACATTAGTCTTCTTCGCTGATACTGGACCCATGCTGCCTCTGTGGTTGAAGTGCGAGCTGTCGGACATCTGAGGAAGGACGCCCGAAGCGTGGAACTCGTAGGAAAAACTGGGGTCATTCTTCGTTTCTGCAATGTCCCTTATGAACTCACAAAAGTAGGAGAAAGGTGGAAAGGAAATATGGTTCACTCTTTTATACTTTGCCCCAAGTGAAGTCCATTTTTCCTGGATATTGTATGGCAGCTTGATAACTATTGGGTTTACCCCACGAGCAGTGTCCAGATAGCTGAGGCCAGGTAGGAAAGGGTCTGTCTTGGCCAGCTGCAGCTTCCAGAGAAGGTCACTGAGTTCCAAGTATTTCTGATTGTCCTTGCCATAAATCTTTGGGAAACAATGCAGGCGATTCAACAGAGCGTTCTCTATGGCTTCAGGGCTGCCGTAGCTTTGATCAAGTCTTTGTCAAGCAGCGTCGAGGCCCGACGCTGGATTATTGATGTGAACAGCTCTGAATCTCTTGACACGTTCTGTAGACTGTGGACCAAGCCATCTGATCAGCAGGTCCAGTTCCTCAGCAGGAGTAATGCCAAAATCATTAATTGCAGTTCTGAAGGCACCCTTCCAGCTTCTGTAGTTTTCAGCCTGGTCATCAAAGTTCGAAAGGCTTGTCTTGGGGAGTTCACGGCGAGCCATGTATCTAGCAAACTCAGACATGTCTGTTTTCTCTGACTTTGGGCAGGGAAATGAAGTTTGAAAGGCATTTGCTGTATTCTGATTAAGCGACATAGGGTAGTATGCGGTTGCATCTGTATTTAGCCCTGGAGACGGTTTAACCTCCATAGACTCAGGCAGGCATGGTTTTATAGCTGTATGGTTGCTAGGATTTTGATGAATTGGTGGAGGGTAGAATTGCATCTGTGAGTTAATGCATTGGGATTGCTGTTGCACTAGGGCGTGTGAAGGGAGGTCAGGGTCATTAGCTAGTAGAGTATTGTACTGACCTTGGATGCAGGGTACTGCTACAGAGTCTTTTCCCTGTTTTGGAAGGTTGTCACAACTGTTGGGAACATTTGATGTTATGAGAGTTTCACTGTTTTGCTTTAGTACATAGTCTCTGGTGCGTTTAGTGGAATCTTCCGTATCCACGTTGCATAAGCTGATGCTGTCGCTTTCACTTCCCAGGGCAGCCTGCTCTAGGATTTTTAATGTTGCTACGGCTGTCGCGTGCTCACACAGTTTCTCTAGGGCATCTATTTCTGCTCTTTTGCGAGCTTCTTGCATTTCCATTTCTGCTTTCCTTTCTGCTTTTTCGCAAGCGTCGTCCATCTCCATCTCTGCTTTCCTTTTTGCAAAGGCCACTTGTATTTTTGTAGTCTCTGCATTTGCCCAGGCTTGAATAAGCTGCAGACTAAGTGATGAACTCTTTGAATATTGTGAGGATTTTGACCTTGAGAGACGTGAGCTATTTGAATGCTTGCTAGATGCTGAAATGTGAGAAGCAGTCTCTTGGAGCTGGGCAATTCTCTCTTCCGCCTTTACTCTGGCCTGATGTACTAAATTGTCTCTTTCTGCATTAAGACATTTTAATTCATCTATTTCTTGTAAAGCCTGTTCAGAATTTATCTTCTCTAAATTAGAGACATAAATGTGACAGTGGGCAAGATATTGAGCGTGTACTGTAGAAAGCTGTCTTAAAACTTCTTTTAGTTTGGAAGCATCACAAATAGGTTGTGTGATGGTGGAGACATAACTCATCACCTGTTCCAAAAGCGATGACATTTCCTGTGATTTCTCATAGTTTATGTCCATAAGTGTTTCAGTAATCTTCCATGTAGGTTTTGTATTGCGTTTGCTTCTGATTGGATTTATTTTCATTACTTCCACATCTGAAACAAGTTGTATTTCCTGTGTTGTTAGAGAGTTTCTTCTGTCTGCCATGCGTACACAGATGAGAAGAATAACAAGAGAGCAGCAGAGTAGCTGTGGTTAACAGGCACTGTCTGTGGGACGCAGCAGAATCTGCTCTCTGGTTACTGAAGGCTGTATACTAGTGCTGGCTGCTGTAAAGCCTTTTTTACTGCTGGTTTAGGCTAGGGTCAGACGAGCGTGATTTCTACGGACTGTACGTCCGTGCAGTACGGACATCGTCAGTATGGATGACACAGTAGTGGTCACACAGTCCGTTTTTTCACTGAAGTTATTATTTTTTTTTTTTTGTATTTGAAGTTTTTTATTTTGGAAAGAGTCATCTTAACAACATACGATAAAGAAATAAATGGCCTCGCAGGGCCAAGAATCGTCAGCATAAAAAACACAGCATTGTATAACAAATAATGAAGCCATCTAATGGTAGTCATATAGTAGTAATAAACATCCCCTAATAGGGGGGTCTCCTCTTATGAACATGCGATAAATAAAAGCATGTCTTGATAAATCTAAAACAATAGGCAGTATGAAGTCAGCAAATAATTACTCAAAAAAAATAAATAAATAATAAAAAAAAAAAAATTAGAAGGAAAAGGGGGGGGGGGATGGGGATATGGCAAAGGCCAGAATTGTGCCTGCCCTGGCAAGTACCCGGGCGGTCTAGAAGACCTCCGGGGAGGCCAAGGGGGTAAAATGGCACCCGGCCCGGGCACTCAGGGGCAAACCAGGCACCAGGCCACGTTTGCATCCCGAGTTATCCCGGGTAGCCAAATTAAGCAAAGAAAAAAAAAAAAAAAAAAAAGAAGATTCTCAAAAAAAAAAAAAAGGGGAACTTCCCCAGTGGGAGAACTCAGCACAAAATAGGGAGAAAAAAAGATCAGAAAAGTCCCGAAAAAACAGCTAAAGGAGAAAAGTAAAATAAAAAGCAAAGAAGGAAGACACATCAGCCAGCATCTCGGAACGGGGATTCTCGCATCGCAGGTAGGGCAGCGCCGGGCAGGCCAGGATTCTCAGCACGTAGAGGCCCTCCAAGTATGGGCAAAGCTCCCAGCTCCAGTAGCGGCCAAATCGCAACACTGTGACAGCATGTTTCGCTTGCATCGTCGGTGAAAGTCACTAGCAACTCTGTTCCAGAGGACGGGGTAAGATTCCAAGGGCGGCCACCTCTCAGCTGATAGGGGAGAGAGCTCTCTGTCCCTCGAGCACTGAACAGATTCCTCTGCTTCACCTTTGTGCTTGAGAACCCACCGCTCCGCTTCGACCACGCGGTCAACATGCCTGGGCGGCTCAATCATCTCAGGCCTCCGATAGGGATCCGTCTCAACCGGAGCAGCAGAAGCTGGCATCTGTCTGGGCACACAGGGTGCCCCCTGCTCCTCCATCCCAGTGGTTCAAAAGTATACTTTGGGTCTCAGAGTCCTGCGTTAGCGTCCCAGCCGGGACGCTGATGTCAGCACAATTCCCTGCAGCAGTAGAGGGACAGGTCTCTGCTGGGCACCGGATCTCATCTTGTCCCAGGCTCCTCTCTCCCCGGCCGCTCTGCAGCGTATGCATCACCTGGCGCCAGAATCCTCTGGTGATCGGGCCATCCGAGTCCTGCCCCGCCAACAGCTGCAAACAGGCCTCCAGGCCTGTGAGAAAGGCATCAGTACCTCCAGAGGGGGCAGGGAATCCATCCAGCCGGTCGCCTGCAGGTCCATTCGTCGCTCTCACCAAACAGTCGCCCATGGCAGGCAGGAGATGGGGGCCCTCCGTCTCCATAGCCCCCAATGCGCGCCCAAGCTGGGTCGAGTCAGCTAGTACAGGGGAAACAGGAGCCAGGACGAAGGCCTCAAGATGGCCGCCGGCACTTCTCTCCAGTCACAGATCTGCGCAGCAAAGGGTGTCTCGGGTCCGGAGGGGGGGACAAAACGGCCTCTGGACAGCTCGGTTCCGATGGCCAGCCAGTTCAGGTCCCCACTTCGAAAAAACACTGCTTAAAAAGTAAGTAATAGAACCTTAAGGGCAGCAGACGTGTGGAGCTCCACCAAGACACGTCCGCTTCCGTTGATAGCCGGCCACGCCCCCTCACTGAAGTTATTTTTGACGGATGTAGGAGGGAAAAATAAATTACAATGAAAAAACATTCTGTCCGTCAAAAATGCTGGACGTATAAATGCAGTCCGTCTGACCACGCTCCATCACTCACACACAAAGCTATGCAGACGTTGTGGACGTGGCGCACTCCGCACGTCCGTTCTAGCAGTATTACGTTCTTGCCTAACCTGCGTCCGTTTGCAGCGTCCGTCATGGCGTCCGCAGTTCAGTGCGGACGTACTTCATGTGTCAGGCTCCAATGGACTTTCTTTCATGCTATCACGGACGTACTTTTAGGCGCAATCACGGACGTGAACACTACGCTCGTCTGACAGCAGCCTTAGCTGTGTACTTCTGCTGCAGCTGCTATTCATGTCTTTACTATTGCTAGCAGTTGTTGTCTTTTCACTAATAGCAGTAATGCCAGACAGTATTGACTTTTTACTATTCTGCTTCCCTAAGCAAAGCTGTGAGGTGTGGATGCTTTAGACTAGCGAAGTCTGTATTTAACCAGTACTCACACAATGAAGTTCAGCAGATAGCTTCAACTCAGCAAAACTGACACGTAGAAAGATGAATCCAGTTGAAGAGTTTAATGATCAGACTGACAATCTTGTTAGTGTACAGATAAGCAGGTAAAAAGTCATTAATTTTGTCTAGCAGAGAGAACAGAATGGCTGCTATGTAACCAGGAAGTCCCTTAGAACAAGACACTAAGCAAAGGGGTGGAACTAGCTGAATGCAGAAAGCTAAGGAAGCTCATCAGGGACAAAACAGCTGTGAAATCAATAGCATGTAAGCAGTAAAGGCAGATTCAACACAACAGAAAAAATATAAATAAATCCTAAATCATGGGGCATGACAGTAAGAAATTTTAATTGATACTTATATTGTGGTTCTGAATCCAATATGTAAACAAGTACAGACAGCACTCCACATCTTATGCTGCATTTAATCATCAGAAGACATGGTACTGGCTACTGGGAGAAAAACCCTGAGCCCAATTCCAAAAACGCTGTTATGTATAATGAATCAAGCCACTATTCTGACCGAGCCACAATCTTTGCTTTGCTTACAGCTTGGCATTAGCAGATCCTTACTGTATATTAACGGCTCCCATATAGATATGTTTAACAGCAGCTCAGCATGAGAACAGCGAGGTATTCCATCACAGCTTACGTCAGTGTTCTGCAAAGAAAATACCAGGCTCAGAGAGCAGGTTAACTGATTGCCAGGCCTGCCGAGACACACAGTCTGACCATATAACAGACGGTATTCCCCCAGTCCTCTCAATCACCCGACAGCCCTAGTCGGTGACCCAGGTTAAGGCAGGACTGGAAGAAAACGCACTGTGAACGTGTGTGTTTAATAGTGATTGGCATGCTTAAATAGCTAAATCAGGATGCATTCTGTGCCCAATGGAGGTGCAGACCACATTGCTCCACCATAGGAAGACCAGGGAAACACAAGAGGCTCCAGGGGCCAGGCGGCTCTAAGGATTCCTGTACCCCTCTGTTGGCTGTTGACAGGTGAAGTTCTGTTTCACCTGTCTCCAATTACCCATGCTGTATTACTAAATAAATTTCACATGTATAATAGGCAAAACTGGGGGGGGGGGTTGGTAGAATACAGATCTCTAGCTGAACTGTACGCATGCCATTTAGACATTAATGGCTATGGGTTGAGTTATTTTGGGGGGACAGCAAATTGACACTGTTATACAAGCTGTACACTCACTACTTTACATTGTAGCAAAGTGTCATTTCTTCAGTGTTGTCACAGGAAAAGATAAAATATTTACAAAAATGTGACGGGGTGTATTCACTTCTGTGAGATACTGTATATTGAAGCCTCATGTCTTCCAAGGCAGCTGTGAAAGGACGCAACAAGCGCCAGGATTGCAGTGTAGCAGGGGAGAGATCCTGAAACAGTGAAACTTCAGGGTCTGCAAAATCAAAAACGCAGGAGCCACGAGCAGCAGTTAGAATGGATTACATCAGAAAATGGCTTAAAAAGAAAATACCACATCATGAAGGGGTGCATCAGGCAGGCCCTCAGGGTGCAGTGCTCTGTGTAATCGCTCAAACGCAATATCAGTAGCAGCATCCTTGTCTAGAATCTCATTAAACAGCCGAGTGAGAGTGTGTTTCAAGTCACCAGAAGAATTTTCCAGTTCCGGTAGGCCTCGGACCCTGACATGATTGCAGCAGTCTAATTTTCTACATCCTACAGGTGCCGGGCCATCGCCTGCAGGGCAGCGCACTGCATACTGAGGGTGGTGGAGTGGCCAGTGACAGTGGCAGACTGCATCCCCTGTATCTCCTCCATGTGTTGCAGCCTGGTCTGGAGGCCATTGAGGTCTGAGCGCAGGCCGTGGATCTCCTTGAGGAGGGAGATCCTGAAACCAGTGGTGGCAGCTGCCAGGTCCTCTTTAGTCTGAAGGGAGTGAAAAAGCTGCCGAAGGTCAGCCGGGAGTCCCACGTACTCACTGAGTGTGCCGGGAAACTGGGAGCAGTGGAGCATGGAGTAGCTGTCATATTGTCCGGCGGGCCTGTCACCGGCAGACAGAGAGGGGGCCTGATAAGACCTGATGGAGACTGTTGGGGGCGGCCACTGCCGACCTCTGGAAGTTCAGGGTGGGGGGGGGCTCTTTCTGGATTTACCCATGAGAATGGATGTGCGGTGGGAATGATAGCGGTATCGGCTCATTCGGCGAAGCTCACAAACTAAGAGGCCATCGTCCTTGACGTCGCGACCACACCCCCTCCAATATTACATTCTCAATGCTAAAGTTAGCGCTCAGCTGTGTGAGCTTTAACGTTAGGTTAAGTGGCCCTACCAGTGGCCAGCCATATTACAATCCGAACCCTTACAGGTTAAAAAGCCCGTTTGTGCAGGAGAGACCTGCACTTTTTACACTTGCACAAATTTGTTCAGTATTGTACAGCCCCAAGAATCCCCTGTAAATTTCACTATGTGATTGTGCACCCCTGAAATGTAAGGCTGAACAGTGCAAAAATTTCTAATTATGAAATGCTCTTGTTGCCAAATAAGCTCCAGGTCAAAATTGATTTATATTCAATTTGAAGATTCCTGCAGGATGTTGTATCCACTGAAACATTTAAGGTAATACCCCCACCCCCACACACACACACACACATGTAGGAACCTATTTACTGGATGAATGCCAAAGGCTTTCTGCAGAATCTCTTGAAGGTTCATAATTTCTTTTAAGCTTAGAGAAATAATATCTGACTACATTTTGTTTGAAGATCATGTATGCTCTGCAGGTTTAAAGTGCTGTTCTATACGAATTGTAAATTGAATGACATTACACATTATACACAAACATATTCATAGATTTACACATAGCCTTACTAAATTGAATTTCATCAATGCGGAAAATGAAATGTATACCTGCAACACATAATCATTTTCAAAAATATACAGAATACGGCTCTGTGCTTCAACACTCATATATTTCTATGACATTTTAGGCTAGGGTCAGATGAACGCATTTTTATGTTGTCTGTGAAAAAGTGCGTTCGAACGAATGGACGCATTTTTTCCCGGAATACGCAATAGCGGTCATACGATGCGCATTTTCGTCCGTGATTTTGTACGGATCATCAATAAAACTCTTTTTGTGTCTGGACGTTATGTTGGCCGGACATTAGCAGCGTCTGACGTCTCCTAATCACGCACACACGCCGCTAGCGGACGCAGCGCACTCTGTACGTCAGTACCTGCGGTTTCACGTTCTCGAAAAAATGCGTTCATTTTCCACTTGCGTTGCGCAGCCGGACTTTTGTGCGACCGTACTTCGTATATTGGCCGTCATTGCCCGGCATCTGCTGCTAGCACGGCCGTGATTAAGTGCGCCAGAACGCGCGTTCGCACTGCCTCAGTCTGACCCTAGCCTTAAAACTGCAATAAAACTTTGTTTTACATGAAATGGATACTATTGACATTTGTTTGAAATTGATTTAGTACCTTTATTTGGTGTTCCCATTAAGGATGGTCTAAAATACGTCTAATCCATCTGTACGTATTTGTTTGGGACTGTTTTAGAGCAGTGTAGATGTTAGTATTTAGAAGAAAGTCTGATCTGTTGCACACAACCTGGAACATGCATGGATTTAGGCAGGGTGCACACGAGCGTACTCTGCTGCGCACAGTACGTGTGCTAAAAAGGACGCACTTTATGACGGAAGAGATTGGTAGATGCCAGACGATCCGTTATGTTCGACGGACGTCATAAAACCTGAATTTGAGTTGAAGAAAAAAAAAAAAAAAGCTGGACTGGAAGAAACAAAATTTTCAGCATGCCTCCAGCACGTGGCCAACGTCATCTATACGGCGTCAGTCCTAGCGCTTTGGCGTTGGTGTTTCCATGGCGGACGTCTTCAGTAGGGATGAGCTGTTCGGGTTCGGACGGTTCGGAGTTCGGCCCGAACTTTGGCAGTTCGAAAGTTCGCGAACTTCGAACTTTTTGGGTGTGTTTGGTTTGAGTTCGAAAAAAAAAAGAAATTTTGAAAAAAGTATAGAAAATGCTTAAAAAAATACTAAAATATCTAGAAATAAAGAGACTCTTTACTGCAGAATATTATAAGCAACGGTTTATTAGATATTGAATTAAAAACTAATGTGTACGTGGAAAGATTACCAACTCTAAATGACCTCTGTTCACAAACGGGCATAACACCAGGTGTTTTTAGTCTGGCAATCAATTTGATACATTGTACACTATATTGAGGGGGGTGGGGTGGTGTCTGCTTCTGATTGAGATTTGAGAATTAATTTCCCTCCTAAAACATCCTAATATGCTGCATTTAACTGGTGTTTGAAAAAAATTCAAAATAACATCTAAAGCAATGTTATTTTTCACCTCGGGATTAAACATTCACAGGGTTATTCAGAGAGCGGTGAAAAGCAGGAGAATAACTGGAGAAGTGAAAATTCTAGCTCAAAGTAGCCAAACCAGAAAAATTCTCCCATTTAACTCACTTTCCAAATTGGCTATTTGGTCTAGATTGTTCTCTTCTCCTGCCAGTTCTCCTGGCTTTCACCTCCTCTCAGGGTTGTTCAGAGAAAGGTGAAAACCAGGAGAATGGCAGGAAAAGAGAACAATCTGGACCAAATAGCCGATTTGGAAAGTGAGATAAGGCTAGGGTCAGACTAACGCATTTTTCACAGCGACCAAAAGTGCGTCCGAACGCATTGCCGTATTTTTTCATGGAATGCGTAAAAACGGTCATACGATGCGCATTTTTGTGCGTGATTTTTTACGGATCCAAACCAGGAAACTTTGGGTGTCTGGACGTTATGTTGGCCGGACATGAGCAGGGTCTGACGTCTCCAAATCACGCACACACGCCGCTAGTGGACGCAGCGCACTCTGTACGTCCGTATTAGCGGTTCTGTATTCTCGAAAAAATGCGTTCATTTTCCACTTGCGTTGCGCAGCCGGACTTTCGTGCGACCGTACTTCATATATTGGCCGTCATTGCCCGTCATTTGCTGCTAGTGCGGCCGTGATTAAGTACGCCTAAAAGCACGTTAAAAATTCGCTAGTCTGACCCTAGCCTAAATGGGAGAATTGTTCTGGTTTGGCTATTTTGACCTAGAATTTTCTCTTCAGTCATTCTCCTGCTCTTCACTGCTCTCTGAATAACCCTGACAGGGTTATTCAGAGAAAGGTGAAACTCAGGAGAATGACTGAAGAGAAAATTCTAGGTCAAAATAGCCAAACCAGAAAAATTCTCCCATTTATCTCACTTTCCAAATCAGCTATTTGGTCTAGAATTTTCTATTCTCCTGCTTTTCACCGCCAAAAAAATCAGTAAACTTTTTCTGCATGTCCGAAAATGTCTCCTCTTTTCATACAGACTGCCGCCCCAAGCAGTTGTTTATGAATAGATTAAAGGAAAAGCATTTACCGTCATTTGAAATTTCATTTTTCGGTTTTTACATATTTCTATACATCCTAGAAATCCGCCACTTGACGGGCAGGTTATGGGCACCTCCTAGGCACGATATTTGAAGTAATTTTTCATTTTTATTTTTAACCCTTATTTCATGGAAAACTCACTGTCCCTTTAAAAACTTTTTTTTTTTTACTTTTTGTCCTTGTTTCCTGTCCCCCAGGGCACTACCCGGATCCCCATACACCTTTTATGGCAAATATTTAGCATATATGCCCTCTTGGAGGGCACTCTAAAAACCGAATTTTCAGCCCCATTGACTTGTATTGAGTTCGAGTTCGGGTTCGGGTTTGGATACGAACATTTGGAAAGTTCGGGTTCGGCTCCGAACCGAACTCGGGGAGTGTTCGGCTCATCCCTAGTCTTCAGCGTGCGTGATGCGTTGCGCGCATACTACTTGTGTTCTACTCTATCCATGACACTAAAGGCTAGACGTCATAGGCTAGGGTCAGACTAACGCATTTTTCACGTTGTCCGTGAAAATGTGCGTTCGAAGAATGGACGTATTTTTTCACGGAATACGCAATAGCGGTCATACTATGCGCAGTTTCATCCGTGATTTTGTACGGATCTTCAATAAAACACTTTGTGCATCTGGACGTTATGTTGGCCGGACATTAGCAGCGTCTGATGTCTCCAATTCACGCACACACGCCACTAGCGGACGCAGCGCACTCTGTACGTCAGTACTAGTGGTTTAACGTTCTCGAAAAAATGCGTTCATTTTCCACTTGCGTTGCGCAGCCGGACTTTTGTGCGACCGTACTTCGTATATTGGCCGTCATTGCCCGGCATCTGCTGCTAGTGCGGCCGTGATTAAGTGCGCCTGCACGCGCGTTCGCACTGCCTCAGTCTGACCCTAGCCATATAGTGCGTCATAACGCACGTACTGTGCGCAGCAGAGTACGCTCGTGTGCACCCAGCCTTAGGCCCGTGTCAGGCGAACGCAGTGATCAGGTCCGTGTTGCCACAAATTTTAACGTCCGTCGTAGCATAAAATTCTGATCAATAAAGACCCACACACAAAGTACATCGGCACAGAAGTGCAGACACACAACGCACGTGGCACCGGATGCAATTTAGGCAAGAACGTCAAACCGCTAGGTTGGACGCACAGAGTGCGCCACGTCCGCGTAGCTTTGTGTGCGAGTGATGGAACGTAGTGAGACGGACTAGCATTTTTGATGTCCAGCATTTTTGACGGACAAAATGGTTTTTCATATCATGTATCCATTTTACATATTAATTTTATTTCCAATCTACATCAGTCAAAAAAAAAGTCAAAAAAAGTCAGTCAAAAAAAACGGACCGTGTGGTGTCTACAGTATCATCAGTCAGAAAGTACCTCAGTTGTTCACGGACACACAGTGTGCTCAGAATGCGTTCGTTCGTCCTTAAAGTAGTGGTGTGAACTTAATGGCTTGCTTTCTTTCCTATACTTTTGCTGCATTACTGACAGGGAGAGGGCATGTGTGTGATTGTGGGTGGGATACACTTTTAGTGACCTCTATGCAAATGTTGTGCAAAACTAAAATGTTCTGAGTCATATAGATTGCACATACAGTATGTTTTTGAATACTGCACCAGCCAGGGTCCTGACGGTCCAGGGTCACCAGCTCTGAAGTGCACGATAAAGAGAGAAGAAAGACCGGTAACGGAAGGCTTGGCTTTGGAAAAATCTTTATTGTGGGAGAAGCCGTGTTTTGGTCCTACACTCAGGACCTTTCTTAAGCCAAAACTGAAAGGTTCTGGCAGTTGTAGACTTACAGGTTTATTCACTAAAGGTGAAACTCAGGAGAACGACTGGAGAAGTGAAAATTCTAGGTCAAAATAGCCAAACCAGAAAAATTCTCCCATTTATCTCACTTTACAAATCGGCTATTTGGTCTAGATTGTTCTCTTCTCCTGACAATTCTCCTGGGTTTCACCTTTAGTGAATAGACCTGTTCGTGTTCAAGATAGGTCATCAGGTGATAGTGATGTGTTGGTGGAAATATGTTCAGATGGGCATCGTATGTGTGCAGCCTAATGGTATTAGTGGTTAACAGTGGACGTATGTATGTTTGTGACAACCATCAGTACTTTTTGTAACATGAAAAGCCTGCATGTGACCGTGGTAATGGTAAAGATGAGAGCTTCATGAGAAGATAAAACAAGCACTAATATTCCAAATTTCCTAGGGTAATAACACCTCCTAAAATACAGCGCCAGTTCTAAAGATCTCTTAGTTTTTAAGTTGGCCAGTCTCATATATATATATATATGTATGTATAATTATAAAACACCAAGAAAGAGCACTCCATATTATTGACCACCTTCTTCCATCATTTTCTGTGGAAAAAACACAGTTTTAAAAATATTAAAAAAACCTGACTGAGGTAAAATTATGGGGATTCAGTTCACAAAGTTATGATCATAGTTTGCTTAAGCCTGTCACAGTCGCCAATGTACCCCATCTATGACAGGTCCTATCTAACTTGACCGAGACCGCACTTGCAGGATCAACTCACCCTGGAGCTCCCCGGCAGCTCGAGGCCTTTATAGGCTGTCATGGTGGAGCATCTGTGAACAGGGAGGGGTGCATACCAAATGGGAGTTGTCAGCTCCCTATATATAAAATACAAAACACCAAGAAAGAGCACTCCATATTATTGACCACCTTCTTCCATCGTTTTCTCTGAAAAAAAACACAGTTTAAAAATTCTCAAAAATGCCCCATCATTTTACCTTTGTCAGGTTTTTTGAGCATTTTAAAACTGTTTTTTTGCCGCAGAAAATGATGGAAGAAGGTGGTCAGTTATATGGAGTGCTCTTTCTTGGTGTTTTGTATTCTATGTCCTTGATGCACCCGCTTAGTTTTGAGGTTGAATGCAACCTTTTGCGGTTATATATATATATATATATATATATATATTAGTACAGGATTGCCTTGTGGGGATTAAGGACCCATTCACACCTGGACGTTTTACAACGCTTTCCTGTGCACTGTAAAACGCCTAAACACGGGAATCTCATGATTTCCTACGGGGCCCGTTCACACCTGGGCGTTTTACAGCGCGTAGGAACGAGCTGTAAAACGTCCTACGCCCAAAGAAGTACAGGAGCTTCTTTGGGGCGTATTGCAGCGCATTCACAGCCATAGACTGCAGCGTGAACGTGCTGCAATGCGCGTTCGTGCATTTTTTACATTTGCGCGATACGCGCGTCAAAAAACGCGCAGGTGTGAACCCAGCCTTAAGCTCCAGGTAACAAAGCATAACACCCATACCCTGGGATGCCACTACCTGAAGTGTTGCAAGCGTGTAACAGGAGCCATAGAAGGTTCTATATACACGTAACAGAATAGGGTCACTATGGGACAATATCTATAAAATGCTGTGATTGTTTTATGAGCAGATGTCTTGCCCTAGGAGCTTCTGTTATTCTCTCTTCTGTTGGGACAAATATAGTCTAAATAACTTTCAAGAGAAAGAGAGGAAAGGCCACCCATATTGGTCTCTAGCATGATAAGGAGAGCCACTGATTGTTTGGCTCCTTAAAAAGTGAGTGTTATTCTGAGGAGGGAAATATTCTGTATGACCGCATTAGGGCTGAAACAACTGATTGATTATGAAAATAGTTATCAACTATTCTCATTGCCGATTAATACAGTTTAGATTCAGACTGAATTAAACGTTAATAACCTCAGAAGCTACTTTGGATGTGATTGGAGAAGACGTGCCGGCTGCTTTATTCGCTAGGATTTAGTTTAGGGGTTATATTACACATAATCAGTTTGTTTTTATTAAGTTTACAACAGCAGTCAAGCTATAGCACAGACCCTGGGGTTTTATCCTTACTTGGAGATGGAGTCCTTTGCCACCACCCCACCCTCCCTGCCTTCCTTTTACTGGTCTTGAGCTGCCATCCCTCCCTTTAGTCCAGTCCCTTCCCCCAAACACCCTCCCACACTTGGGTTCGGTCTCGTACTCAAGCTCACTCCCTATCACACTTAGGTCTGGTCCCTTGCCCAAACTCACTCGATCAAACCTCTTTTCCATTCCCTCACTCAGTTTGTTCATGAAACTATTATAAAGGGACACTCTACGCACCCTGACCACTTGTTCTTATTAAATTGGTCAGCCCGAGTATAGTGCCCCCTCTGCTCAATGCACTTTCGTGCTGACATCATTGTGTCTATCAGTGTGCTCGTAGCAACATTCGTTTGGGGAGAAAGCAGACTTGGCTTGAGCTCCACATGCAGCATCAATCCATCATTCTGACCAGGTGCTCACGTATCTTGTATGTGAAAAGTACACAAGTAACGAGACAGATACTATCTGTGTATATGCAAACAAAAGTTACAAACTCTAAGCAAATTGCGTAAGAAAAAAATGGGGGAAACGGAGTGAGGGGTTAATCGTTACATATTGTTCCTTTTAAGTAAACAAAAAAATTGTATTTTATCCGATAAATGGATTAATCAAAAAAATAAATCGGCCGTCTAATAGATTATGAAAATAAACGTTAGTTGCAGCCCTAGACGACATAACACAGACTGTGCTGTGCAATTATTGTTTTCCTCTTTTGTGGTATTAATGGCAAAATGCCAATCTGCATGAAAAATGTATTTGGACTAAGGAGCCAGCAGATCATTAATACCTGTCTAAATATAAGTATTTATTTTGAGTGCTTTGTCACGTTGCACCAAAGGGGTTGAATGATACATGCATGCATTAAAACGGAGGTATCATATACAAAAATATATTTTTTTATGTAATTCTCACATTTCGGGGTGTGCTGGGGGATTGGCATGGTCAGATTCAAAACAAAGTGAGAAGAAAGACCGGTCACACAAGGCTTGGCTTTAGAAGAAGCTTTATTGTGGGAGCAGCAACGTTTTAGTCCTACACTCAGGTTTTGGCAGTTGTAGCCTTACAGGGTTATTGAAAGAGAATCGAAAAGTCACTGCACGTTCGGTGACTTTTCGTTCTCTTAAATTCAGTGCGATTTGGCGATCCCATTTTTGGCGACCCTGCGGGGTATTCAGCAAGCACCACAGGGCCGACATAGTGCAAGGAAACGTTGTCGCAAACCCGCCGAACACTCACCACAAAACACGGCGAATGCATACCAAAGCCCACAAAAACATCTGGATTAACCCCGCCAAACACGCCAGAGAAACCAGAGCAGCAGCTGATCACAGCGCAGAGCAGCCGCCGGAAAAACCCAACACCGCAGACGAATGGAGTGAAAAAAAACCAGTACGCTTGTGTAGCGCTGCTTTAAAGACTGTGTTCTGCTGCATTAAATTATTATGGCCACCAGAGGGAGACAGAGACATAGTGGACTATGCTGGACAAAAACTGAACTACACCTGTCATCATCCTTTGCGGGAGGACAGGAAGGGGGTGGGATAGGAGGAGGAAGGAGATCAGCGGCCTTGTGGAAGGAAAGGTCAGAGTGAGCGGAGCGGTGAAATGTGGAGGACGCACGTGAGAGCTGTCAAGGATCACGACCAGGCCGGAGTACAGACGCTGCCTCACTGGTGCTGGAGATCGGGACAGTGACCGTGCTGAAACCTACCTATGCAGCGCTGAGAGGTCTGGATGACAAGCTGGTTCCGGCTGGACCCCGAGTTAGGAGACCGCACTGATCGATTGGGAGTGCAGGCGGTGGATCGTTGTTCCGGTTGCGGAGATTCGGCAAGCGGGGAGCGGATCCAGTGGCACAGAGTCCCAGTACACAGCAGAGAAGGTCTCAGATCGGGTGCTGGACAGTTTCATAGATCGGATGGGTGAGAGGCCTCCCAGACCGCAGTTCCCAAATAAGAACCGCACGCTGCAGTATTGTTTAAATCCACAGGGCCCCAACGGTGACTGGTCGAAGATTGTTTTGTTTCATTCACTGGCCAGTTGAATACAGTACCCGGGTACCCGAGACAATACACATACACGATTTTGAGCTATTATTCACGGGACTTACACTCCAGAACTGAGGGGGTTAACTGTTTCTTTTGCCCCCGTGTGTTTTTCCCGTGTTACGAATTCTTGTCATTTAAATACCGTATATACGTAATTTATGCTGCTTTATTGGGATCAGTAAAGAATAGAATACATAAAAATCCACAACAGTGCTGGTGTATAGTTATTTCCTAGTGCGGTGAGACTAACCCGAGGTTTATTCAGCGGCTCCTCCGGGAGTGAGCGCTACACTTGAATGTTAGTTTAGAGAAACGGGGCCTTAGAGGGGATCTGATAACCTTATATAACTATATACGGGGCCATTATAAACCATTGTCTGGAAACATATTCATTAACAGGACTGTATACAGGACATGAGGTCACCCATTTAGACTGGACGAAAGGAAATTCAGCCTATAGCATAGGAAGGGTTATTTTACTGTGAGAACAATAAAGTTGTGGAATTCTCTGCCTGTTGAGTTGGTTGGGTCAGAGACTGTACAGACTTTTAAAAAACGACTGGATGACTTCCTGCAGACACAGAATATTAAGGGTCATAATATTTAATATGTGGGTAAGCTTCTTTATCCAAGGAGAAATCTGACGCCATTCTGGGGTCAAGAAGGAATTTTTCCCCAGTTTGTTGCATATTGGCGAGCATTTCAGGCTGGGTTTTTTTGCCTTCTTTTGGATCAACAGCAGTAGGTGTTGTGTGAGAGGCTGAACCCGATGGACGCATGTCTTTTTCAGCCTATCAGGGTTATTCAGAGAGCGTGAAAGCAGGAGAATGACTGGAGAATGAAAAATTCTAGGTCAAAATAGTCGATTTGGAAAGTGAGATGAAAGGGAGAATTTTTCTGGTTTGGCTATTTTGACCTAGAATTTTTCATTCTCCAGTCATTCTCCAGTCATTCTCCTGCTTTTCACGCTCTCTGAATAACCCTGTATGTAATGTTTGAAAAGTGAAACGCTGTTTGCAAAGAAACTACAGAACGAAAATGTCTGAAATTTACATAGACGATCCAATGAATGATAATAAAAAGGGCTGTTACAGAAAAAAGAAAAACGATTAAAAGAAAAAAGAATTCGCAAAAAATGCCTAAGGCTAAGGTCAGACTAATGCAGTATTAACGTGCGTTTAGCAGCACTAAATCACGGCCGCGCTAGCAGCAAATGACGTCCAATGCCGGGCAGCATACGAAGAACGGCCGCACAAAAGTGCAGCTGCGCAATGCAAGTGGCAAACGAACGCATTTTTTCGAGAACGTCAAACCGCTAGTACTGACGTACAGAGTGCGCTGCGTCCACTAGCAGCGTGTGTGCGTGATTAGGAGACGTCAGACGCTGCTAAATGTCCGGCCAACATAACGTCCAGACACAAAAAAGGTTTTTATTGATGATCCGTACAAAATCACGGACGAAAATGCGCATCGTATGACCGCTATCGCGTATTCCGTGAAAAAATACGTCCAAACGCACTTTTTCACGGACAACGCGAAAAATGCGTTAGTCTGACCCTAGCCTAAAAGATCCTAAAGAAAAAATTTTAAATTTTTTTTTAACCCTTTCGCTGCTGAGGCATTTCCCGCCCCTGTGCTGAGGTCATTTTTACCGATTTTGCTCATCATGTTTAAACGTGTTTTGAAGGCTTATTTAAGGCTAGGGTCAAACGAAAGCATTTTTACACGCGAACGTAAAAAAGTGCGTCCGAACGAATTGACGTATTTTTTCACGGAGTGCGCGAAAACGGTCAGATGACGCGCATTTTTCGTGCGTGATTTTTTCGGATCGTCAATAAAACTCTTTTTGCGTCTGGACGTTATGTAGGCTGGACATTAGCAGTGTCTGACATCTCCTAATCACGCACACACGCCGCTATGCCGCAGCTGCGCACTCTGTACGACCGTACTAGCGGTTCGGCGTTCTCGAAAAAATGCGTTCGTTTTCCACTTGCGTTGCGCGGCCGGACTTTCGTGCGACCGTACTTCGTATATTGGCCGTCATTGCCCGTCATTTGCTGCTAGTGCGGCCGTAATTATGTGCGCCAGAACGCACGTTAAAAGTGCGCTGGTCTGACCCCAGCCTTAGTATATGACCCAGACATGTTATATATCATTCTTTCCGTCAGACTCGGCAGCTTCATAATATGTCATTATTATATGTATACATCATGACCTGTCTGTATATTATAACAAAAAATGCAATAAAATATGAATTTTCAATCATTTACAACGTGTAAAGTGTTTTTTTTTCACATTTTAACATGCGAGCAATTGCGGTTATATTTTGTATGGGGTGCGCTTGTTAAACAAATTAGAGATGGGGTCTCGTTACATTTTTTTTGGGGAAAATTACGCGATTTTTAACAAACGCACCGCATACAAAAATAGTTGGTGCAGCATTATTGTTCACATTATAATTGAAATGGGAACAATATTGCTGCATTAACGAACCAAAAAAAAAAAAAAACTTGTTTATTTTTTTTTTATAATTTTTTTTTAAATATTTTTATTATTTTTTTTATTTTTTTTTAAAACTTTTTTCATAGTCAGGTTTGGTATTGTTGGAACGGCCATGCTCTGGCCGATCCAACAATACCAAACATTAACCCCTAACTGCCACGGATCGGGAGATAGGGGGTTCATTGGAACCCCCTATCTCCACCATTGGTGGCAGTTAGGGGTTAACTCCAGGACTGGCGTCATCGTGCTATGCACGATGACGCCAGTCCTCAGGGGGCATTCCCGGAAGCTTGGCCGACATCCAAGATGTCGGCCAGCTCCGGGAAAGGATCACGAACCGGCGCTTTTCGGCGCCGATTCGTGATCCGGCCCCCATGGGGTTAATGCCAGGTACCATTTGGAAGGGCAGGCTGTGCCCTTCCAAACGGTGCCTGGGTTAACCCCCTGGGTGGGGGTAAAGGGCCTGCCCTGCACAGGCATGGTTCTTGCGCTGTGGCAGATTTAAACACAGAATTTGTGTTTTTCTTTCCGGTCTTCTTTTCAAAGGAGTTGGCGCAGTGGACGAAGGAATATTGTAACCAGGTCATGTGTGGACTTGAATTAAACCATTTGTCCTGATTACTAATATTAGAGTAATGGGGACGGCAAAGTCCAACTGACAGTTATAAGATATTAATATCCCACTAGGGCAGGCCAGATGCTTCAATGGCCATGTGCCTGCAGTATTTATTACCCCTTATCTGATAATCTGCTCTCTTGGATGTCGGGCTGGATGGAAACCTGATCAGGGACCCATCAGTGAACCAGATATTGGTGGGTGAGGGGCCAGCTCTTTTTACAGGACGCTCACCCAAATCTCAGTGTATTTTGCAAGGACTTTAGTTCGAGAAACATCTCTAAGAACCTTCTGGGGACTTAAAATCTGAAATACCCATGGAAGAGCCATCTAAGTTAGGCTTCTATGTTTGTGTGTCACATTTTATTTCAAGAACTGTAATTGCACGGTTTATTAAATTTTGTATGTCTTGTTTTTATGTGATATTGGCCCTGTGTAAAGTTTAATTTTTGTCTTTTCCCATTAAAACTTTCTAACCCAGTACTGTCTGTGCTCTAGATGATTCATGTTCTCCTGTAAGCTTTGGTCAGCGTTACTGTAGAATTTTTCATTTGGGAGATATATTAGCCTGGGGTCAGACGAGCACATTTTTAACGTGCATTCTGGCGCACTTAATCACGGCTGCACTAGCAGCAAATGACGGGCAATGACAGCCAATATACGAAGTACGGTCGCACGAAAGTCCGGCCGCGCAACGCAAGTGGAAAATGAACGCATTTTTTCGAGAACGCAGAACCCCTAGTACGGACGTACAGAGTGCGCTGCGCCCGCTAGCGGTGTGTGTGTGTGATTTGGAGACGTCAGACCCTGCTCGTGTCCGGCCAACATAACGTCCAGACGCAAAAAGTTCCTGGTTTGGATTCGTAAAACATACGCACGAAAATGCGCATCGTATGACCGTTTTCGTATATTCCGTGAAAAAATACATCAATGCGTTCGGACGCACTTTTTTACGTTCGCGTGTAAAAATGCTTTCGTTTGACCCTAGCCTTAGCTGTATATGGTAGACTCCTGGATTTGGGGTTCTATACAGTTACTGGGGGTTTTGAAAATGCCCTATTACTTTTGTGGTGGCAGCGTATAATCGGAAGCGTGTGTACAGTTTTGGGGGGCTAGGTTGCCATAACTTGGGGCCCTGAGAGGGGGCAGAGTTAGTAAATCCAGGGGCTTGGAGCTGTTAACCCCTGGTAGGTACACCCTTCCTCAGCAAGTGACGACTGGGCAGATAGCAGATGGTTGTCACAGGGCGTATTGGGATGTGCCTGTCAGTTAGCGAGACTATGGGCACTATTCCATAGTTCACATTAAAATGGCAATGCTAATGGAAAAAATCTGTGCCTGCATTATAGTTCAATACTCCAGGGCAGGCGCCATGGAACACAGGGCTAACTGTTGTGAAACTCATGGTAGCAATTCTGTGCCACCACGAGTATCACATCCTGGATTCCTGTGTTTCCGGGCCAATCATTTAGCGCCAGCTTTTAGGAGTAGCTAAAACTTTGGCTTTTGTGTCCCGACGGTAATTAGAACTAGCACTTTATAATACCTTACTTATCGAAACACTAATTAATGATTGCGCTAATTAATAATTCTTAAGTGTAGGGTGTGCAAAGTACAGTAAGCTCGAGGAAGCTAGGGCAAAAAACGATGCGCTAAGTGATTTCTTAGGGGTCTAGTGTCAGGAAGGTAATATGGGAGCATGCATTAAAGTCACTTATCCTAGCGGTAACGCTTACACATCCGAACGTTAATACTAATGTTAAAAAACATAGGGAACTATTCCCTAGTTAAGTCCTTGCTTGCCTTGTTTATTTTGTATAAGGTGGACACGCAGAACGGTGGACACGATAGGAAAATAACAAACAAATTTTTGCTGCTACATGACAGGTGACTTTCTTGCTGCATAAGGCTAGGGTCAGAGTGGGGCAGTCGGAACGCGCGTGCAGACGCACTAAATCACGGCGGCAGTAGCAGCACATAACGGCCAATGACGGCCAATATACGCAGTACGTGCGTACGAAAGTGCGCCGACACCACGCAACCGGCAAATGAACGCATTTTTATCAGAACGTGAAACCGCTGCTACTGACGTACAGAGTGCGCTGCGGCCGCATAGCAGCGTGTGTGCGTGATTAGGAGATGTCAGACGCTGCTAGTGTGCGGCCAACATAACGTTCAAACAGCCGGATTTCCCTAGACTTCTTTTCACCCCATCGTCATGAAATACGTCCAGAATTGCGCATCGTCTGACCACTTAAGCGTATTCCGTGAAAAAATGCGTGCGCACGCATCGACGTACATTTTGACGGTGGCTGCAGAAAATGCGCTCATCTGTCCCTAGCCTTAAATGGCACATATATGTGCATTAACATGGTAGCTATATTTCATTGGCGAATAGAACATCTGTGGTACCCATGTCAAGTGACATCAAGTGAGGTGTTTTTACTAGAAGTCACTCAGTCCAGCATTTCAGCAGTTAACACAGACACTCTTGCACATCCACACCAAGGCTAGAGCGGGTGGCCTGCCTCTCCACTGGCAACGGATGAGGTAATGCAAGTAATATGGAAAACTCATTCACTTTCGCTAGACTCCTGCAATGCTTGTTCTGCTACTGTAATATGCTAGGAGTACCCCTGACCCCTTATTTGTCAATCCTAATCCTGCACACATTGCTTTAAATACAAACAGGAGTCTAAATCAATGATAAAGGTTTTATTGTCAAAAAAGATAAACCGATAGTTGTTTTTTCTCTCATGGAAAATAAAAGGTTTGGTAAACCCTAAACTCCTGGTTTCTTTAACACATAACAAATATGAGCTCAGTTATGCAAATGAAATGTTTTTCATTAAGCATCGCTATTATAAAAGGAGAACTTTTAGAGCAAGCATCTCAAACTCTGGTCCTCCACATGCTGTTTGCCTACAATTCACAGAATTTGTATGCAATAAATGGCCAGAGGATCATGGGAGTTTTACTTAAAAAATATCTGAGAGGCCTGAGTTCGACATCCCTTTCTCAGATGATTTGGAACTTTTGGTTTTTGCATATATGCAATATTAAACAATTTGAAGTACATCTCTGAATTTTGATTTCCCTTTGCACTTCTGTATAGAGGGAGGAAAAAGCACACAAGATTCACTGCCTGAAGGCAGCTGTGCTATGCAGCAGAACAGGGAGTTTACTAGTGTCTACTGGCATGGGTTAATAGGGAGTTTTTCAGGGGTTAATAGGGTAGGGCAATAAGTTCTTGCGGGTGATGTGCCTTTGCTTTTGCCCAGCTCTAGTAATCATCAAGTCACAGCCAACAGGGCTCGCTGCTGAGCCACATATCTGGTTCCAACTTTCTCACTGCTGGATTTCCGGATTGACCTCAGTTCGCCTGCGCCATTCCTGTCTGAACCCCATTCTGACATTTCTGTCAAAATATTTTTCCACATCCTGTGAACAAACCACTTCACAGATTGCGCCTCTTGCTGAGGTCACTTTGCAGCTGCTGTGTATCTGTTTTATTTGTCAGATTTAACCCAGATATCATGACTGAGCCAGTCTGTGTGTAAATATATATATATATTACATTTGTTGTACTATATAGTGTACCTGAGCACATTAATCACCCCATGTGAGGCCCTGCACATTCAAAGCTAGAGCAAACCCCTTTGCTACAGTAGCTGTACTGTTCTTTTTTTTTTATTTTAAAGTCTTTATTTTGAAACAATGTCAGCTGTACATCAAACAAGTGAAGAATAGAAAATGGCCACGCAGGGCCACAGTAGGCAAGTCATCACATAGGCATATAAGGGGAGAAGAAAGAACGAGAGATTAAAAAAAACAAAACCAATAACAATAGCCCCAGCAATCGTGAAGGCGCAGAAGAAATCAGCGTCAAGTCCGCAAAAAAGTGTCTCTGAGAATCAAAAATGGACCCAGCTGGGAAACAGCAACTTAGATACAGCAGGAAGGTCCCAGAAAAATAAAAACCTCAGCTTGGGGTGGGGATCAAAAAATCTCAGCTTGAGGTGGGGGGGGGGGGAGAATCTCAGCGTTTTTTAAACAAATGTCCTCCGAAAGAGAGAATAAAAAAAATAAAAGAAAAAGCAAAGGCACAGCAAAAAAGCTGATTGAAAAGGGTCGCATCAGCCTGTATCTCGAAATGGAGTGTCTCGAGCTGCAGGTAGGGCACCGCAAGTCAGGCCAGGTATTGCAGCACGTTCAGGTCTCTCAACCAGGCATGAGGCCCGCTGCTCCAGCAGCAGCTGGACCGCAAAACAGCCTCCGACATAGAATGTGTGAAGGAGAGTCACGAGTGGCCCTGCCTAGAAAGCCAGAATGGGGGTCTCAGGAAGCGTCTGCAGTGCATGCTGCAAGAGGGGGTACTCCTCTTCTAGGTGCCCATCTGGGTCCAGAGGCTCCGTCTGCAGTTCAGCCGCAGCCACGCGGTCCGGCAACACACGTCCAGCGGTCGCCTCAGGACCGCGCCACTGCTTCAGCTCTGCCGTGAGCGAGGCACCCGGGAACAGCCAGGGTTCTGGGTTGTCACTCCCTCCCTTGCGCAGCAGAATGGCCTTCCACGGTCGCACCACTGTAGCCATCAGCTCCTCGTCCGGGTCCCTCAGCAACATCTGAGGTATCTTCTCTTCGGTCTCTCCTCAGGACCTCCATAATATGCCGCCAGGCACTTCGAGTCAACAGCTGTTCATCATCCCCCATCTCCATCAGTACCTCTTCCAGGCCGGAGAGCACTGCCTCCAAGTCTACAGCAGAAGGATGCGACAGAGCAGTGGAACGCCAAACTGCGCACTCCTCAGCCTCCTCCACCGCTCAGACATCCGTCGTAGCTGGGGGACGTGGGCCCACCGTCGCCCCAGCCCTCTTCCAGGTAGGCAGTGTCGGGGACAGCAGTGGAGCCGAGGCATAGGGCAAGGCCCTCAAACAGGCACTGGAAGTGCTCTCCTGCTGGGGAGCACACAGGGCTCCCAGTCCAGGATGCATCCTGGCAGCAGGCCCCAAGATGGGCACTGGCAGCATGTTCCAGCCAGAAAGCGACAGTCTCAGATCCGGGGGGGTGGGGGACAGAACGGGCCCCGGACATCGACACCGATGGCCGGCTGCTCCGGGTTCCAGGGAACCAAAATACTGCGGGCAAAGTCATCTAGGGAACTGGGTAAGAGAGCAACGGATCGGAGCTCCAGAGACACACGTCGTTTCCCATTCGCAGCCGGCCACACCCCCCAGCTGTACTGTTCTTAACATCATTCTTTCCAAACTAGCAATGATTAATGGCGTTACAAATCAAGGGAAGAGCCCAGTGAACTGCAGAAGATTTGGGTTAGAAAGCAAGAAATTAGTTAAGCACAAATTAATTCACTGGAAAAACCAACATAAGCTACTAGAAAGTATACTCAACAAGACCAGGTTACATATGCAAAAATGGGTATGCAATTTCACTTGGAAAAAAAATGACATTCCTAGTATTAATAGGACATGGGATCTGGAACTGAACAGCCCAAACAGGACATGTGTTTTTAGTTTTTTTTGTTCCATTTTTAATCAAATGCATTTAAATGTGCTCGATATTCTATTTTAATTCTCTGTTCCACAAACCTACAGAGTAATGTAAAAGCACGTGTCTGTGTGGGCTTTTAAACTTCGATGCTAACACCACAGTCATCATACAAACCTATAAACTATTGTCTGACTCAGAGTCACTCATCTCTGGGAAGGTCGAACAAGGTCAATCTCAACTGAAGGCCCCCGAGTTAAAAGGACCATGACGGAATGCTGAGCATTTTCCAGCAAATCCTCGGGATTAATGACAATATAAACAGCTTCTTCGTGGCCACATAAAATATGCTGAATGTGTATGAAACACAATTATCATAATCACATTATAAATAGTCAGAGCTACATGATTTTTTAAGCAAATATTTGATCCATGCGCTACATGGACCAAAATATATGGATCAGCATTTTTCAAGGAAACTGAGTGCCCAGATCAATGTAAAAGCCTAAGAATACAAAAATGGACACACTATTAGCAGTAACAACAGTACCAGTACTATTGAATGCAGTGTTCTACAAAATATTAGTTACGCAACAAAGGTTGACCCAAACAGACCTATTGAAAGGTTTAGTAGCGCTAGAGCTGTAGTTGTTAGTGCCACAGGCAAGACAGTGATTTGAGCTTTTCTACAACCAAGAACAGATCAATTTCAGCGAACACCATCAGCGTTATCCCTCCAGGTGAACAATAAAGTTAATTGAGGGCCTATGAAGACACTACCATAGCTGTGTTTACACTAAAAACCTTCCATAAATGTATATTATTTGTGTCCAGACTTCATTTCCAGCTTTGCAATTTTATTGTATCTCATTGATCTGCTCTGCTCAGAGTGGCTTGGGGGCACAGAGAACTGAAAAAAATATTAATCTCTTCTGAACTCCTCCCCCTACCCCACATACTGTACATACACCTACGTATGTGTGCAATGCTGTCCGGAACACAGGAAGGCTGCCCAGTGCAATCGTCCACTTTGGTAAGCGGCCTTGAGTGTCCCCTTGCAATTTACTAAAATACATATAATCAATATTCAACAACGGGAAACATCTCTCTGGCAGCAGCTGGGTTTAATATTATTGATCAAGTTGCTTATTATTCAGTTGCTGAAAACAGTTTGGTTGATTTAACATAGCTCCTTCCTCTGGACAGGCCATCTCAACACTGTACATGTAATTTACCTCGGCGTGTTTAGGCTACATCTGATGAATTGGAACCCTTGCAGCATCTCCTGAAATATATATGCATAGGAAGAAAATCCTCACTTTGGGTTTGTGAAACATGGATAAACAGGCTGCAACAGATAAGGAGTAAAAGATGGCAAGACATGAGAGAACTTTTTCCTTCATATACCTTCCAAAAAATGAAGGGCTAGATTGCGAAGTTAATGCTCAAATGGGGACGCTAACAGGGAAATCCTGAACCTGCAGGCTTCCCCATAGAGTCCCCATTTAAGCGTTAGTTTCCGGGGCAGGCGCTACTTCAGCACCTCCCCCCGAAACGCAGCGCTAGCCTCAATGATACTCGCGGTAGAGCTTCCATGCTGCCACGAGCATCACCTCTTAGAGTCCAGAGGACTCCATGGAGGGTTGCGCTGCCAGGTCGCAAGCCCTGCACGATCTCGCTCTCACAAGATCGTGCAGCGCCACAGCCTGATCTGAGAGAGAGACTGGGGCCCATTTGTTCCCAGTCTCATGCGGCTTGCGGCCAGAAGTGGCGGATCACGCCACTGTTCTCGCCGCAGGATAAGTGGTATCTGATTTATTGGGAGGGGGAACTTTAGGGTGCTAAATGAATTTGCAGAAGGGGAATCAGCACCAGCTTTTAGGTGTTGCTAAAATTTTGTATATAGCCCACCAGTGTAGTCATTACTGGTAATGTTAGGACTTTGTAATACCTTACTTATCCTAACGCTGATTACTGATTACCCTCCCCATGTTAAGTATAGGATTAGCAAAGTACAGTAAGCTCACGCAATCACCGATACGCCAACGGATTTTTAACGGATTTTTAACCCATTCTGACATTTCTGTCAAAATATTTTTCCACATCCTGTGAACAAACCACTTCACAGATTGCGCCTCTTGCTGAGGTCACTTTGCAGCTGCTGTGTATCTGTTTTATTTGTCAGATTTAACCCAGATCTCATGACTGAGCCAGTCTGTGTGTGTATATATCATAGGCGTGCGCACGGGGTGTGCCAGGTGTGCCTGGGCACACCCCAATGCCGGCCCGCGGCACACCCTGCAGAACACTCTGGGTCCCGGCTGGCCGCATCCAACGGATAGCCGCCGGGACCCTTCACTTCCGCAGGCCTGGCGGCAGCCTCCGCTTCCCTGGTGGTCCGATGGATGTGGGTGCTGCACCGCGATCTGTGCTTACAGACTGCAGAGCACGTCCTATAGCAAGTGGCTGGACTCGAGCTGAGCGCCCGATCGCAGGTGACCGGTCACCTGACGGCGCTCTGACACAGTCAGTAAGCGCCGGCGGTCAGATGATAGGTCATCAGCAATCGCCCATTTCCCATTTCAACCACCCTGCGGTGTATTCAGCAAGCACCACAGGGCTGTCGAAGTGCAGGGAAAAGCTGCCGAAAACCCACCGAAAACCTGGCGAATGCACGCCGAAAACCTGCAAAAACATCTGGATTAACCCGTCGAAGACGCCGGAAAAACCCGAGCAGGAGCCAATCACTCGCAGCGAAGCCGCCGGAAAAAGCCGACACCGCAGACGAAGGCAGTGAATAAATTAGGAAAACAGTTTGCTTGAATGATTGAAAAGTGAAACGCTGTTTGCAAAGAAAGCACTGAGCGAAAATGTCTGAAATTTACATATGAGGTCCAGGGAATGATAATAAAAAGGGCTGTTACAGAAACAAGAAGTAAAGTTAAAAAAAAATCCAGAAAAATGCTTAGAATATCCTAAAAAAAATCTATAAATAAAGAGACTCTTTACTGCAGAATGTTAGAATGAACGGTTTATTAGATATTGAATTAAAACGGGAATATTTTTAACATTGAAGCCTATGGGATTCGCCTGAATAAACCTGCCGAATTAAACCACCGAATGGCAGGGCATTTCGGGAACCTTTCACTGCTGGTTTGTGTTCTCTGAATAGCCGAAGCAGGGCTTTATTATGGGGATTTCACTGCCCTCGAACAGGCACCGAACAGGCACCGTATGTGCAGGCAATTCGCCAGGATTTGGCGAACTGCCTGCTCTCTGAATAGCCGAATGGTCAAGAAAGGTAACCGAACGCTGAAAATCAGCGTTCGGTTACCTTTCTCCAGCCATTCTCCAGCCACTCTTTGAATAACCCTGATAGACTATAATGGCTCTGGTAAGTTTACAACAGCTCTGGTAAAAGGGATATACAGGTCTAGAAGAAAAAAAATTAATTGGCATTCAACCCCTTAGTGACTGGGCGGTTTTACGAAAGTCCCCGCTGCTGTTTTTACGTTTCTGCACTGTTTGTGTATAGGTCAAATTTTCCTTACTCATTTATGCAACCCACACATATTATATACTGGTTTTCCCACCATAAAATGGACTTTCTAAAGATCCCATTATTTCCATCATATCTTATAATTTACTATGAAAAAACATTTAAATATCACTTTTTGTAAAAAAAAAGCCAATTTTGTTTTTATTACGATTTTTTAAATTTTATTTTACACCAACCTTAGTCATGTTTGATATCATTGGAAAGGCCATGATCAGGTCTTTCCAATGATATTAAAGATGACCCTCTAGCTGCCACGGATCGCTATCGTCTCCACGTACTCGCACCCCAACACTCGCCTTCAGGACTTCTCCCGAGCTACCCCCTTTTTATGAAACGTTCTGCTCATCTCTCCAGTCCTTCAAGAAGTCTTTGTAAACACATTACTCTAGAGAAGCCTAATTGGTTCACTCCATGATCCCTCATTGTACATTTCTTGATCCATCTTCCCCCAGCCCACATGCACCCGCTACTTCACATACTCAGCTATTACCCTCACCTAGTGTGTCACCCCTCTCCTCTCAGATTGTAAACTTGCGAGCAGGGTCCTCCCTTCTACTGTTCTGTGTGTTTAACTTTTGTGTATATTTGTTACTCTGTCTCACCCATAGTACAGCGCTATGGAACTTGGTAGCACGTTATAAATACTTGTAACTGTAAACCAACCTGTAGAAAGATAGCTATGTTATGTATGCCATTTTTATACATGTTGCTTTGTCTTCCTTTTTGCTGCAAGATGTGAAGAATAACATTTTCATTTCTTAATTTAACAAATTATGCCAACTAGTTTAACTGCTGTACATGACTACCCTGAAATAGATGAATTCTGTTCCAAATTAATCTATTTAGCTGTAGCACCATCTCGGGGGAACATGAGAGGTAACTCCACCCAACAGTTGGAGAAGATGGCACACATGGCATAAAAATAACGTACTAGGGGTATTTATAATTAGAATATGATTTAATACAGGACATATAATTAGACAGTGTCATAATGTGGGATGTATACATAATTAGACAGTGATGTAATGTCAGTGAGCAAGTCCACAGCTTGTAAGAGGTTCCACTGGAATATCATGAATATATCCACATTCAACGCTATAAATGAAAAGAATATATGAATTACAGATATTTATCTAAGACTGGATTATAAATTAATTCCAATACAAAAAATAAGAAACGAAAATAGCAACATCTTGTAGGCATCTTATTTCCCAAAATGTCAGTACACAAGTTTGTGGCCAGGTGATTCCAATTTGCTGTAGCACAGGGCAAAAGCAAAGATGTAACATGTTCCTGAACTTTAAAGGGTCAAGACATTCATAGGCAGGGAGGGCGTGGTCGGCTACCAACGGGAGCAGACGTGTCCTGGAGGAGCTCCACACGTCTGTAGCTCTTGGGGTCCGATTTTTATGTTTTCTACAGTGCAATTTTGACCTAAAGGACTTGACCTAGCTGGCCACCGGAACCGAGATGTCCGGAGGATGTTTTGGAATACTTTGGTGCTTTTTCCTCCCTCATGACCTGATTTTACCACCCATGCTCCTTTTAAAGTGCCATTTTCTCCCCCGCACACACTTTTTTTTCTTGCTGAGAATTTCTCATTTCGAACTTATTATTTGACTTTTCAGATAAAATGAGACTTATTTTTCTGTTCTCCCCCCCCCCCTCCTCGTTTAACTAGATGCCTTTAGCCGACTTTTGGTTTGAATATTGCTTTTTGATTTTTAACATTGCATATTTTGCGCTCTGATGACTTTCTTTTTGGTTTATTCCATGCCTACTGCTGTATACTAGCGGAGTTTTGGCTTTTCTGCAACGTTTTTGGCGTCATATGGAGGCCCTGCGAGGCCTTCGCTTCTTGTTTGATCTATATCTGTCTATGCAAAACCCATAGATAAAGAATTTTAAAGAAAAGGATAGGCAGGTTTGTCCACAATACAGCAGAGTAAACTGGTCTAAATGCCTATGCCATGCAGCGTGCGGCTGTGTTGGATTTGAAAAAGGTCACAACCAGATTACTTGTTCCTCATCCGCACACACTGTTCTTCTAGACACACAGATTTTCTTGTTCAAAACCTTTAATTTGGTTTGTTAAACTTATTCAGTTATCTAGAATTCAGCATTCATTCACCACAGGGTCCCCGAAGCGCAGGGAAAAGCCGCCGAACGGATGTGAAAAAGCCACGAAAACGTGCCAAAAATCCGCTGAAGCATCGAAGCGATCAGAAAAATGTCGCAGAATACCCCTACGAACATACCCGACTATCCACCGCAAACCCGCCGAACACGTCCGAAAAAAGACGACGATCCGCCAAACACAGCACCGACCAGCCACTGGAAAAAGTCGGCAAGCCGGCGAACAGGGTAAAAAAAAAACATTGAAGGTTTCAAAAAAAAAAAAAAAAAAACTTGCTGCAAATTAAAAGAATTAGGCTAATGTCAGACGAACGCAGTCAGAGCGCACTCTGTGTGAGTGCACAACGGACGGACGTACTGACGGAAGATACTGTAGACACCACACAGTCCGTTTTTGTTGACGGACGTGGAAAAAAAAAGGGAACTATGGGAAACAAAATTAATATGAAAAACGATAAAGATTTGAAAAGGATATGAAAAGCCATTTTGTGCGTCAAGGTGCTAAGTCGACTGGTGCTGCGGGTTAACTGAGTGTGACGTGGGAAAGATGGCCGCCTCCACGGAGCAAATAATCCAATAAGGAAATGTTCAGTTTTGGGGGACCAAAACCCCAAATATTTATTGGAACATGTTAAACATTAAAAATAAAGTGGTAATAAAATGGACAAAAGTGGATTTTGCAGAAACAGCACCTTTCATTAAGCAATCCTCTGCCCTTTTGCTTCTTATATATTTACAGCCAAAGCGTTCAGTGAGACTGCTGCAGCAAACTGAACTGCTGCAAGGTAGCAATTCAGCAGCTGCTGAGGAACTGAACGTCCCTCTGCTGTGCTGGGCGCGTCCAGCACTTGCAGGGGAAGGGGAGTGGAGACAGCCCAGCAGGGACCTAGGAAACAGCCAGGGAGAAATTAACTGGGGGGGGGGGCTGAAATAGACTGGGGCTGGGGGAGAAATCAACTGAAGACTGAAATGAAATGGACTGAGTTGGAGGAGAAATTAATCTGGGGGCTGAAATGAAATGAACTGGGGTGGGCTGAAATTAAATTAACTTGGGGGGCTGAAATGGACTGGACTGGGGGTAGACATTAACTGGAGGGCTGAAATGGAATGGGGGAGAAATTAACTGGGGGTGGGGGGCGGAAATTAAATGGACCGGGGGAGAAATAATATGAACTGGTGGATACAGAGGGCGTCATTATCCTCTGCCTTCTCCGGCTGTATGCACGGCTCACAGATAATAAAGCTGGCAATAGAGAGACGCTAGGGGTTAACTGCTCCCTATTACCACCGCAGCTGAATACGGGCTGTGCGGGATACTTTTTTTGAGTTCCTGTACTTCTTTTTTTAGGACTTGACCCCTGCTCACATCCAACTCTAAAGTGCTGACATCAACCAAAAAGCTGGACCCATTGTAAGGCAAATGCACACATTGATGAATCTCAGGACCAATTCAATTTCCACCGATTATAAACTGAGGAACACTCATGGAATACCTATGTGTCCTGGACAAGCTATAGAGGCTGCAAGTCTCATTTTTTGACACACAAACTGGCAAACATGAAATATCTTTAATATAATGCAAGTGAACATAGGCGTGCACACACCATATGTAAGGATGTGCACAGGAGCTACATTTATCATGGTAAATAAAATCCTAAATAATGAAAAACAACTTAAATATTATATTCTTTATCAAGAGCTAAGTAAGAAAAACCCCAAAAATGTAGATGGGGACCTAAAATGTCAAAAATTTGAGAAATTCACTGCGCAGTCACACCCTTTTGAGCACGCCTATGTAAATGAATACATGATAAAGATTCAACCCAACTCTGGTGGAAAGTGCGTTGTACAGAGTTTAGTGAAGCCACTGTGGCAAGCTTTTTTCCTGACAACTACGCCCTTTATTGACCCTTTATTGTCATATATATATTACTGCAATGCGATGCTTTGTGCCTTTCGACTTTCTCCTAGCAGTTGTGAAAATTCCCATCGTGCCCATATAGATATATGAAGAATATCGGCTATTGAAACAGAAAAAGACTAACAAGCCCATTTCTCTCTCTGTGCATCACTCCATATAATTATCTGAATATTTTAGTCTCCGAATTTGTCTAGCACTGTAGAAACAAAATCGCATGCATGACAGCTGGATATGGGTTTATACGAAGCCATAGAAACATGCTAGATAAGCACTTGATTTAATTGCCATACATTTCCAGCATACAGATTTACAAGGATATAATTTGATTTTCCATGGGCCCTTTGATGCACATACTTTCTGAGATAAAAGGTGCTGTAGAGAGGTCGGGCTGGAATCTGAAAACCAGACGCTTTAATACAGCCACCCAATGTAACCTATAATAATCACTGTGTGACTGTTTATTTAGATTATTAAGAAGAATTCCTCTGAAGATGAGAAAACTACATTCAAACTGTACATTTAACAGCATGCCCTTACTATCACAATGCATAGACTATAGTATGCCCCAACTAAACTGGTAAACTGGTTACATGCACACTCTTAGGATTATTGCAGTGTACTTACCCACAGTGTCGCATGGTTCATCTTTGTGAACACAGAAATCTGTCCTGCAAAGATAAAGTAATAAAATAAATATCATCAAGTACATTAAGTCTTAGGGGAACATAAACTAAAAGAAAAGAAAAAAACCTTAGCTGTAAAGTTGTACTCTAACACCATTGTTCAAATAGTCAATACAAATCATTGTGGAGAAGAGCTGCATGTATGTGGACTAACACTACTATTTTGGGTCGTCACATGACCACATAGCTTTATGGGTAGTTTCACTCTGCCATTGAGGAGAGACTTTAGATAGCGCTGCCAAACTATAACCCCCTCCTCCCCCAGATCTAGCTAAAGTACACCATCCATGATTCTTCGTCCATCTATTGCATTCAAAGAATTCTGGGAACTGTAAGCTATCAACATCTGGGTGTCGGAGTTTGAGATCCCTGCTTTAGAGGTTATTTGCTGTGAATTGTTGGAAAATGACAATGGAATTGATACTTTTATATCAAAATAGTCACATTGAACTAATTCTGTAGTTGGAAAAACGTTCGATACAGAAATATATTTGCGTCTATTGAAGAAATTAGCTGCATTTGTTTCACTTGCACCACGAGGTGGACTTCAAAATTATGCACTAGGATACGCATAGTTGGGTTGTCAATTTAGAAGAGGAAAATAGATCATTTCAACCCAAAACTGAAAATGAAAGAATTACGTACCTGGTCATGAACACTGCAACATCAACAGGGGTATCATCTTTAGCTCCAGGAACATGGTTATTTCCCAAGTATTTTGAACCACCGTACTCCTCATTCTGCCAGTGACAAAAGCTCTCCAGTGACCTCTCTCCATGGTGTCCAATAGACAATTTAGCCTGTAAGGGGATTAATCTTCTGTAATTATACCAGTAAATATATCTGTCCTGTTTTGCCTGTAGAGCAGGGGTCAAGTCTTAACAAAAAAAATTGTGGAAATTCATTGATATTTATTCCCACTATTAACCCCTTCACTACCAAGTGATTTTTGTTGAAATTGGTTTTATAATAACATTTATTTGAAATATCGGATGACAAGTTAACAATTAAATAGAAGGTGAAATAGACATTTCACACAAAGACTGTTATTCTAAGATAGTTAAAAAAATAATGTTAATTTGCACATTTTAAATTTTTAATGTATTCATTTATCCTTTACAGAAATGTTGTTGAAATGTAAGATTCTGAGCTCTAGATGGTGTCCCTTATCTTACACAATTTCAAACGAGGTCTGCATTATTATCATACAGCCAAAAATGACCTTTGCGTTATACAGTAACTGGGATAAATAAAAGTAACAAAAATGGTGAGATCTACTGCTTAAGGGGATTTGTAGTGATCATAATGAGATTAATAGCAATGCAGCTTCCAAAAAATGCCAACAGAATATAAAAATAATATCTGTGACATAATTCCAGTACTGTATATGGAAATTACAGTAACACCCTGTACCTGTACTGTACAGGGATTGTAACTCATTACAATCCCCTGAATCTTATCACCATACAGCAATATGTGACCCCAGAGCTCTCCCTGTATTCTGACCTCTTACTGGCAGCTGTATTGCTGCAGTAATCTATTTGAACTTTTTGTTACAGTGAGGCCTGGGTCTTCTATTTGCTGCTGGTTTTATGACTCTCCTAGGTGCTTGGAGAGAACTAAAACAAATGATTTAGTTTCTCCACAGGGGACTCACTAACCCTGCTATAAAAAAGGTGTGAAAATTGATATGCTAATGAGTGCTTTTCAATGCATTACAATGCAAAAATCGAGAGAACTCAATTTTGGTTGTGAAGGGGTTAAGAAGGTAATCTCACATGTAGCCCAACATGCCACAATCAAATTGATATATTAATATATGTTACAGATAAAGTCCGATATGGGGATAAACCAAGGATTACCCGAATAAAACTGACATTACTAAGCAGCTTTGGGTAATGTCTGAAATGAAATCAAGCATCAAAGTTTACCAGAGAAAACCGCAATCTCCCCACTGCTAATGAGTAATGTGCTAAGGGTTGACCAAAAACCTAGGTTTACCTATATCCATAGCCAACCATAACCCTAACCCTATAATTCACTTTTACCCAATGAGGTTTGGTTAGCCCTCAGATTCCCTGTGTAAAGTCTTGGGGGGGGGGGGATTTGCAGCTCTACCCAGCATTTTTGGGTCATGCAGGCTTTACCAGGGTAAGGCTACCTTGACCCAATTTTGGACTACCTGTAACACACACACACACACGATGGGTTTATGGAATGATTATGATAATCATTATAAATATCATATATTTATTGTGAGATAATAATATAGTATTGATCAACTAAAACAAGCACTACAGAATTTGTGCTAAATGGGAACTCCATCCCCCCTGAAAATATAGTTGAGGAACTGCATTCCTGCTCAACTTGACACCGGCGACAAAAGACCTAACAAAGAGGTTTCCGTTGTTGCATGTATCCCATATGTTATTTGTGTACACTTAGAACCTATTTTATACCTCAAGAAAATAGTACATGGTATGAAATCGTTGTGATATGGTGTAATTGCAGGATACCTTGGTGAAGGACTAGTTAATAAGGTTAAACTACTGTATACACATTGATGCTAAATGATTAGAATACCACTTGTTGTCACCATTATACTTCAGAGTGTATATATTTATACAAATATCTTCATTAGTACCTTTTCATGTTCTGATTTTTGAATTCCTTACTTACCGGACGGCTGTGTAGAAGGACGAGTTTAGTCACCTGTATATTCACTTTAATACCCAAGCTCTGGTGTTGAAACATGTTGTAAACCTGCGAAAAACATGGAATAGGGTTCAATATATGCTATTTTACACAATGAATTCATTTTATGTGAGGGGCCTACCTACTATAAAGGTTTTACTATGTCGAGTAACATAACTTATTGTTTTGTTCTGGATTTAATTATATGAGGCACCCCAGATCCCTTCTACTCCATGTGGATTCAAGAAGATCCTCAATTGCAGATTATAGAGACTAGAATGCAGAAATATAACCCCCGGTGCCTCAGATATATTTCAGTCTCATAACACAGGAAAATGTTATAAATTGGATTTAAAAAATATGTTTTTGTCTTGATAGTGCTTCAATTTATTGCTGTTTAATTATTAATGCAGGCTCTCTGATCTATTGCATTTCACAATCCGTGGCCTCTCTGCAAAGGTTACATTTCCAGTGAAACAATTCCACTCCCTTGATAGTTTTACTACCACCAGCAACACAAAAAACAGGCTGAGCAATTAAGATTTTGCCGATGCGGCTAAGTTTTCACTGGAAAGTATGCGGGGTATGTTGCTGATATTGCAATCTCTAACTTTACAGGAGAAAAATGGATATGTAAGTAAGCAGCCGCCGGTGCTTCTCCATTTATCACTGACCACAAACACAATTCTGTGAATTTTTGTTGATAAGCATTTCTTCACAGAGGTGCAGCCTAACTTGTGACAGCTGGGTATTCTATTGTGGCATAGTCTGGTACATGACACAGTGGCCCCAAAAAGATTCCCAGCATAATCAGGCTTTCTGATGTCAATTGCATGATTCCCCTTAGATGTAACAACCAGCAAAATCAGTTTTCAAATAAAATCTTTTTCAGGAGATGCCGCTAATGATTTTAGCATACAATTGGAATCAATTGGGTGGTATTTGCTACAGGTTTAGCTTGTCCACTCCTTGCTGGGGGAGGTGTACTTAGGTGACTATATAAAGGTTGGGGATATTAGCTTGCTAATTGAGCTTGTCAAGCCTTCAAAGTGAACACTTAGAGGAGATCTTCTGGAGATACTCTGGAGGTAGTCTGAGGTTTGACAGGAGGTAGAAAACCTACAAAAAGGTAAGATTTGCTGGTTTTAAATCCATTCTTTTATAATGGCAGGCTTGGTCCAGTGTAAGAGCTGTCATGCATTTGTTTTTAGATCCAATTTTTGGAGGTTTGGAGTGTGCCTGATATGTAGGCAGTCTCTTTATTGCAGCAGGAAATTGCCTGTTTGAAGTCTGAGATTTGTAAATTATCTGTTAGACAAACTCAGGCTATGACTGTTACAAAGCCACTGCCACAGAGGCCTCCTAGGAGCGGCAGATGGACTACTGTAGGATCTGGTAGACTTAGAGTTGTGGATAGAAGGCATGTCCCACAATCTGTGGCTCTTCTTAATTCTTTTGAGGCACTTTCAGAGTGTAGTGGTAAGACGGATGTAGGCTCAGACACCATAGTTGAGGAACCACCATCCACTATGCCTAAGGTATGCAGCACTGCAACCAAGGACAAAAATGAAAAGGTGGGACTTGATAGAAGGCAATTGTTGCTGGGTGATTCTATCATAAGAGGTGTTGAGCTGGAGAGTAGTGGTTTGGTGAGATGTCTTCCTGGGGCTACTGCTCGTAGAGACAAGAGACGTATTCTCAATATTGTCAAACAAGCAAAGCAACAAGGGGAAGTGGACGTTCTAGTCCATCTAGGGACAAATGATTTGGCTAGCAATGAGGTTTCTGAGATTAAGGAAGATTTTTGTGTTCTTGGAGGTGAAATACAGCAGATTGCGTCCACTGTGTCATTCTCTGAAGTTTTGCCTGTGCATAACATTCAAGATAGGCAGATGCGCAATAGGGAATTCAATTTGTGGGTTCGGGAATGGTGACGGGAGCAAGGATTTGGCTTTGTGTCCCATGATAGCTCTAATTGGAGCAGAAAGGAACTGTATAAAAAAGATGGTTTGCATCTTACTCATAGGGGAACATAGGTTCTCAGTGAGAAGTTCAAAGGTTTCACAAAGGAATATTTAAACTAGGAGGGGGGGACAAAAGGGTAAAAAACAATCTGCCCGATTGTCCCCCAAAACTAAATCGGAGGGTGCAAGCAACATGCAAGGTAAAAAATGACAAGCTCAGAGTCGTGTCTATAAATGCTCGCAGTTTAGTCAATAAAATCAATGAACTGGAGGCAATGATGGCAGCTGAAAAAGTAGATTTAGTGGCGGTTACTGAGACATGGTTCAGTGAGAAAAATAACTGGGACATAACAATACCGGGGTACTCTTTATATAGAAAAGACAGAAAAGGTAGGAAAGGAGGAGGAGTGGCCCTGTATGTGAAAAACAACATAAAAACGAACCAAATAAAAGTGAGCGAGGTGAACATAGAGTCAGTTTGGGTTACGCTAACATTTGGCAATCATACAGTAGCTCGTGTAGGTGTGATCTATAGACCCCCTGGACAAGTAGAAGAGCTAGATAATCTGCTGGTTGAGGAAATAGCCAAAATGGCAATGAAGGGGGAAGTTATTATCATGGGGGACTTTAATCTTCCTGATGTGAACTGGAAAACCAAAATAGCCGGGTGCACCAGGAGTACAAATATTCTAAACTCCTTACTGGGATTATCTCTAACACAAGTAGTTGAGGAGCCGACCCGTAAAGAGGCCATATTGGATTTAATACTCACAAATGGAGGTTTGGTATCGGACGTTGTTGTAGGTGAAAATTTGGGATCTAGTGATCACCAGTCAGTGTGGTTTAATATAAGAACAGGGATGGAGCCGCACCACACAAAAACAAAAGTTTTAGACTTTAAAAAAACAGATTTTTCTAAAATGAGATTTTGTGTGAAGGAGTCATTATCAGACTGGAGGAGTTTAATGGGAGTCCAGGAGAAATGGGATTATTTAAAGGAAGCATTATTGAAGGCCACAGGAAATTGCATTCGGCTTGTTAGCAAAAACAAAAAGGGAAGAAACCACTGTGGTACTCTGCAGAAGTGGCCAAAATAGTGAAGAACAAAAAGATAGCATTCAATAATTATAAAAAAACTCAGAGTGAAGAAGATAGGCAAACCTAGAAGATTAGGCAGAAAGAGGCAAAGCAATTTATAAGAACTTCCAAAGCACACGCAGAAGAGAAAATAGCTCAGTCAGTAAAAAAGGGGGACAAAACATTTTTTAGATGCATAAACGAGAAAAGAAAAGTAAAAACAAGGATTAGTTAGATTAAAAACAAAGGAAGGAAGGTATGTAGAAGAGGATAAAAGTCTCGCTGACTGCCTCAATGAATATTTTTGTTCAGTCTTTGCAGAAGAAAAGGAAGGAAAGGGACCTCAGTTAGGAGAGAACACTAAAGAGACATTTACATATGAGTTTACAAAGGAGGAGGTTCTACAGCAGCTGTCTAAAGTAAAGACAAATAAGTCAATGGGGCCTGATGGGATCCACCCTAAATTATTAAAAGAGCTCAGTGATGTAATAGCAAAACCGTTAACAGATTTATTTAACCAATCCTTGTTAACGGGAGTCGTCCCAGAAGACTGGAAATTAGCAAATGTTGTGCCCATTTACAAGAAGGGTAGTAGGGAGGAATCTGGGAACTATAGGCCAGTTAGTCTTACGTCAGTAGTGGGGAAATTAATGGAAACCATGTTAAAGGAAAGGATTGTTGAACATCTAAAAACACATAGATTACAGGATCAGAAACAACATGGGTTTACCTCAGGGAGATCATGCCAAACTAATCTTATTGATTTTTTTGATTGGGTAAGAAAAATAACAGACACAGTTGGTGCAGTAGACATTGCTTATTTAGATTTCAGTAAGGCTTTTGATACTGTTCCGCATAGAAGGCTTATCAATAAATTGCAATCTTTGAGCTTGGATTCCAATATTGTTGAATGGATTAGGCAGTGGCTGAGTGAGGGTTGTGGTAAATGGAGTTTATTCGGCGCAAGGTCTTGTTACCAGTGGGGTACCTCAGGGGTCAGTATTTGGACCCATTCTCTTTAATATTTTTATTAGTGATATTGCAGAAGGTATTAATGGAAAAGTATGTCTTTTTGCTGATGACACAAAGATTTGCAACAGGGTTGACGTTCCTGGAGGGATCAGCCAAATGACAAATGATTTAGGTAAACTAAAAAAATGGTCGGAGTTGTGGCAATTGAGTTTTGATGTGGATAAGTGCAAGATAATGCACCTGGGACGTAAAAACCCAAGGGCTGAATATAGAATATTTGATACAGTCCTAACCTCAACATCTGAGGAAAGGGATTTAGGGGTCATTATTTCAGAGGATAAGTAGGAGGTAAGTAGTCAATGTAATAGAGCAGCAGGAAATGCTAGCAGAATGCTTGGTTGTGTAGGGAGAGGTATTAGCAGTAGGAAAAGGGAAGTGCTCATGCTACTGTACAGAGCACTGGTGATACATCACTTGGAGTACTGTGTGCAGTACTGGAGACCGTATCTCCAGAAGGATATAGACATCTTAGAGAGAGTTCAGAGAAGGGCTACTAAAATGGTGTACGGCTTGAAGGAGAAAAGTTACCAGGAAAGGCTTAATGATCTTAACATGTACAGCTTAGAAAAAAGACGAGACAGAGGAGATATGATAGAAACATTTAAATACGTAAAGGGAATCCACAAGGTAGAGGAAGGGAGTATATTTAAAAGGAAACAAAGTAGCAAAACAAGAGGACATAGTCTTAGATTAGAGGGGCAAAGGTTTAAAAGTAACATCAGGATGCATTATTTTACTGAGAGGGTGGTGGATACATGGAACAGTCTTCGAGTAGAAGTGGTAGAGGCCAAAACAGTAATTGAATTTAAGCAAGCATGGGATAGGCATAAGGCTATCCTAAACAAAAGATAAATCCAGGTAAAGAATCCATGTAATTGGGCAAACTTGATGGGCCGAAAGGTTCTTATCTGCCGACATTTTTCTATGTTTCTATGTTTCTATGTTTATTAACATTCCTTACATGGAGCATCACCTTATTGAAGGATTCTAAATGAAATCTGCTGTCTATGTGAGCTTTAAGGTGATAGGCTGCCAATCCCTGGTACAAGTACAACTTCAGATCACAGAAGTGATGGAAATAAGGTATTTGTGCAGGACTAGTCTCAGATTGTAAAACATACAAAAATAGTAAATTAAAAATAAATAAAATATATATATATATATATATATACTGCCAGTAGCTTCCCAATGGTCAAGAAGTCTCTATCTCAAAAGGTCTTCCATACATAAGGGGTTATTCAGAGAGAATCGATCTGGCCCTGAAATGTCACCAAACAGGGAATTTCCCTGTACGGTGACATTTCATGGCCATTCGGCTACTCAGAGAGCAGGTAGTTTGCCAAATTTTGGTGAACTGCCAGCAAGTATGCTGCCTGTTCGAAGGCAGTGAAATTCCCCATAGAGAAGCAATGGTTAATCTATTCCAAGAACACCGAACAGCAGTGAAAAGTTGCCGAAACACCCTGCTGTTCAGTGGTTTAATGTGACAGGTTTATTCAGGCGAATCCCATAGGCTTCAATGTGAAAACTTTTCCCGTTTTTATCCAATATGTAATAAACAGTTTATTATTTTAATGTGCAGTACAAAGTCTCCTTATTTATTGTTTTTTTTAGGATCTTTTAGGCATTTTTCAGGATTTTTTTGAGGCAATTTTTTAAAGCTTTTTTTCTTTTTTCAGTAAAACCCTTTTTATTTTTTTTCGACGGCTGGTCTGCACAGTGATCTGCGGCTCGTTGGCTTTTTCGGTGTGTTTTTTGCGGCGGTTCCGGCGGGTTTTCGGCAGGATTGTGACAGGTTTTCCCTGCACTCCGGGGACCCTGCTGTGAATGCTGAATTTGCCGCAAGTTGGGGATCTTTGATTCCCCAAAGTGCAGGGAAGTGCGGGGAATGAGAGAGCTCTCTGAATAACCCCCTTAGTCTGTTACGTCATACCAGCATGTCAGGGGTTAAGTAACACAGCCTGGCACGAAAACAGCAGATTTTATAGACATTTATGACAGAAACCGAACAGTAGCTACACAAGAGTTATGGTTTGGTTGTCTGTCATTCAGGAGCCAGCCATGTTTGGTCTGTGAATTAACAGCGATACAATTATAGCAAAGCCACTTATGGCGTAAATGTTTATTTGTGGCACAGATGATATCATATTGACCCATGAAAAAAGTCATCAATGTAATGTTGATTCCAGACAGTCTTTAGAGGTTTATAATTATTGACGTGTCCTTTTAGCTGATGTGGAATAGAAACATACTTACATCATATACTAGATATGCACTATGTGTGTGAGATTTATATATACCTTTTTATTTGGACCAGCGTTAAAAGACAAGCTTTCGAGAGTAGACCTCTCTTCTTCATGTCACAAAGTGATACTGATAAAATGGCAGAGTTTAACACTTAAAACAGAGTACAGGGTTAGAAATAATTTGAAGCGGTGAGAAAATGGGTGAGATAGGCATGTGATTACTGCATGTCTTCGCCAAAATTCCCTGCTGCATGTGGGGAACTGCATTTCTCCGTGGTCCAAAGAAAGTTATTTGCATTGCATGGACAAGTAAAATATATTTCACAATGACCTGATTAATAATATACTCGCTCTTTGCAAATTGCTTAGCTGAAGATTTTGCCATCACTTTTTTGTCTATAGATCTATATATATATATATATGCCTTTTTACAATATAATGTAAACGTTCCTAGTTATATTACTTTGTATTTCTGTAACGACTGTAAAATTTCAATCTTCTTGATCCCAGGACACACTTAAACGAGATAAATCTCAATGTACCCTTCCTGGTAAAATACGTTGCAAATAAAATAAATAAATAAATACATTTGTGTGTGGTACACCCTCAATATAGGTCAGAAAGCCACTTGTCTAATGAAGATCTAGAAAGCATGAAAGGGACAAAGTCTTACTGGGTTATTCATAGAGAATCGAAAAGTCTCTGCGCGTTCGGCGACTTTTCGTTCTCTTCACTTCGGTTCAATTTGGCGATTCCCATTTCGGCAACCCTGCGGTGTATTCAGCAAGCTCACAGGGTCCGTGAATTGCAGGGAAAAGTCACCGCAAACCCACCGAAAACTAACCGCAAAACCCAGCGAAGGCACACCGAAAACCAGCAAAAACATCTGGATTAACCCCGCCGAAAACGCCGGAAAAACCCGATCACACGCAGCGCAGCCGCCGGAAAAAAACCAACAACGCAGACGAATGGAGTGAATAAATTAAAAAAACAATTTGCTTGAATGTTTGAAAAGTGAAACGCTGTTTGCAAAGAAACTACGGAGCGAAAATGTCTGAAATTTACATATGAGGTCCAATGAATGATAATAAAAAGGGCTGTTACAGAAAAAAGAAGTTAAAATAAATAAATAAATAGATGATAACCCGCTACAGAAGTAGTGGTGATGACACACCTGAAATACACGAGATGAAACCAATGTAATGGTGTCACAAGATGCTGGACGTATTGAAACCCATTGAGTATGAAGAAAAAGCTGATCCACTGAACAAGTCAGTAGGAACACAAAGCATCAGTGAAAACAAAATGAAAAACAAATTTTATTAGGGCCAGAAGCCAAACTCTAAAAACCAAGGTATGGTGATCATCAAAACAAATACACACAACATGAAAGAAAATTAAAAACAAGTATTTATGTTTGGTATAAGAATCAGCATGTGTGTCCAGTATATAGTTTACTCACACATGCGACAATATGGAATACTTGGTACTGAGGTAGCAATGTGAGCTGGGGCAAGAAATCGTGTGTAGATGGTCGCAATTAATCACGTGTATTGAGAATGAAACCCCAAAGAAAAACCCCACACTTCACAGATTCACTTCACTGATATTAGCTCACACTATTTACCCTATCCCCCAAATCTCCCTCTCTCTCAATTTTTTGCCAGTGGTTGGCTTATTACTATTGAATTATTGTCTTCTTGTGGCGGATTACTCTGTACCTCATTGTGGGCACATGTTCTCGATATTTCAGCCTTACCATCCACTAATTTACAGCCTAATATCAGTGAAGTGAATCTGTGGGGTTTTTCTTTGGGGTTTCATTCTCAATACACGTGATTAATTGCGACCATCTACGCACAATTTCTTGCCCCAGCTCACATTGCTACCTCAGTACCAAGTATTCCATATTGTCGCATGTGTGAGTGAACTATATACTGGACACACATGCTGATTCTTATACCAAACATAAATACTTGTTGTTTTTAATTTTCTTTCATGTTGTGTGTATTTGTTTTGATGATCACCATACCTTGGTTTTTAGAGTTTGGCTTCTGGCCCTAATAAAATTTGTTTTTCATTTTGTTTTCACTGATGCATTGTGTTCCTACTGACTTGTTCAGTGGATCAGCTTTTTCTTCTAAATAAATAAATAAATAGGATTTTTTTTTAAAAAAAAATTCCCAAAAAATGCTTATAATATCCTAAAACAAAATATATAAATAAAGAGAATCTTTACTGCAGAATATTATAATCAACGGTTTATTACATATTGGACTAAAACGGGAATATTTTTATCATTGAAGCCTATGGGATTCGCCTGAATAAATCTGCCGCATGAAACCACCGAATGGAAGGGCAATTCGGCAACTTTTCACTGCTGGCTTTTGCTCTCTAAATAGACGAAGCACTGCTTCTCTATGGGGATTCACTGCCCTCGAAAAGGCACCGAACAGGCACCGTATGTGCAGGCAATTCGCCAGGATTTGGTGAATTGTCTGCTCTCTGGATAGCCGAATGGTCAGCGTTCGGTTCCCTTTCGGGAGCCATTCGGATCTCTTTGAATAACCCTGTTAGTTTTTTGCATGACCAGGCATGCCAAAATCTCACTGGAGGAAAAAGAAACCAGACCACCTGAAAGCACACTGTCACTGTCAAACTGACCCTTCATCTGGCTCATGGAAGTCAGCACAGTGGTGTATTTAGGTTTTGTGCTGCCCTAGGCCTGACTAAACTCGTGCACCCCCTAATTTAAATTTGAGGCACCCCTTCCTGTCAAGGCCACACCTCTTCCTGGTTAATCCCCACCCTTCCTCTTTAAGCTCCACCTTTTCCTCTTAGAGCTCCGCCTTTTCCTCTCTTTATATTAAAAGTGGATACCAAGTGCCTACTTGTATATTTTGTATACCATTTCAAATGTATCTATTGAGATAAATAAAATTATGAAATGTTTAAATTAAAGCATTTTTACAAAGAACAGCTACGCATGTTAAGTATACTGGATCACAGCCGCTCTAATTGGTTGAACAATAAAATCCACAGAAACGTGCACTGCATATGAGCGTATCAGAGCTGCACAGCAATAAAACCCACAGAAATGTGCACTGTGTATGAGCATATCACAGAACTGCACAGCAATAAAACTCACAGTAATGTGCAGTGTGTATGAGTGTATCCCAGAGCTCCAAGGCAATAAAACTCACAGTACTATGCAGTGTGTATCACAGAATCCACAGCAATAAAACTCCCAGCAATGCAATGTTTGGTGTGTGTCAGCGTATCAGAATCCACAGCAATAAAAATTCCAGCAATGCAATGTGCAGTGTGTATGAGTGTATTAGAATCCACAGCAATAAAACTCCCAGTAATGCAATGTGCGGGTCAGCGTATCAGAATCCACAGCAATAAAACTCCCAGCAATGCAATGTGTGGTGTGTGTCAGCGTATCAGAATCCACGGCAATAAAACTCCCAGCAAACCGAGTGTATATGAGCACACAGCAATTATTTATTCTACATTTACCGGCCTCCGTCCGCGGTAGGGCTGTGTGCAGAGTCAGGAGGGACTGTGTACAGATTCAGCAGGAGGTCCCTCCAGGCCACGTTAGGATCGCGGCTGTGCCTGTGCGTGGAGCCATCTTGTCAGCAGTGGGGTGCCACTGCCAGAGGGTGCACCGTGGCTTTGATTCCCTTCCTGGTGGGTGTTCAGTCCAGAATAGAGTGACAGTCCATGTTAACAAAAGGGTGGGCAGCTGCGTGCGTGTTACGTGGTTCAGCCAGTCAGGTGGTACTGAGACTCAGTACCACCTGACTGGCCGGACCGAGTGTGACCTGCACGCACGCAGCCTCACCAGGAGCCAGGCAGCTCAATGACAAATTTCTATCACTGCAGTGCTGGTTAAGGAAAGGTCCACTTTAAACAGCAGTAAGCAGACAGGGCTTCATATTCTGCTGATATCCCCCCCCCCCTTTACCTGCCATTTACTGTCATCTTCTCTCTCTGGACACAAATCCCATCCCCCTCCTAGAGCTGCTGCGGGGCGGGGAGGAGCTATGGAGGGAGGAGAGGGGGATTTTTATTCTATTCGATTTTATTCCGTATGCAAACGCCCTGCTCCGCTGCTCGTTGTTTGAGAACATAGCTCAAAGCTGACACACAGTGACAGTGGCACCTCCTAGTACCCCTAATGACACCCCAATAATCACTGGTACCTGGGGCGGCCCGCCCTCCACCACTCCTCTAAGTACACCACTGCTCTGGTGATATGCTCACACACAAGTTTGGCGAACTGCCCGCAAGTACGGTGCTGTTTGAAGGCAGTGCAAATCCCCATAGAGAAGTAATGGTTAATCTATTCAGAGAACACCAAACAGCAGAGAAATGTCAGTGAAATACCCTGATGTTTGGTGGTTTCAATCAGCAGGTTCAGGTATTCAGGCGAACCCCATAGGTTTCAATGTTAAAAATATTCCCGTTTTTATGCAATATCTAATAATAAACCACTTATTATTTTAATCTGCAGTAAAAAGTCTTTATTTATTGATTTTTTTTTTAGTACCATTTAGTAATTTTTCAGAATTTTTTGGGCAAAATCCCACCCTTTTTTTTAATATCGGTTCTTCTTTTTCTGTAACAGAACTTTTTATTATCAATCATAGGATCTTATATGTAAATTCCAGACATTTTCGTTCAGTAGTTCTTTTGAAAACAGCAGGCCATGGGTTTGCGGTGGCAGCATACAGCGGCCGACTCCATGCACTTTGGGGACCCTGCGGTGAATGGTGAATTCACTGCAGGGTGGGGAAATTTTATTCCCCGAAGTGCAGGGAACTACAGAACACCAAAATGTTGGCGTCATTTCGGTGCTCTGTGAGTAACCCAATTAGTGGTGAGGTTTTTTGTTGCCCCCTGGAAAGTGAAAGCCTAGGCGTTGCCTACCCAGGACATACTTGAAAATTAGTGACATCTCAATGTTTCCTTCCTGGTAAAATAGTTTGCAAAAGTAAAAAAAAAAAAAAAAATTTTTTTTTTTTTTTAGGGGTGGGGCCACCTGGCGGGCCGCCGCCCCCTGGAGAGTGCCGCCCTAGGCCTAGGCCTTGTTGGCCTAGGCCAAAATACACCAGTGAGTCAGCATTGTGGGATAATTAGCTGGGTTCAAGAACACAGAGATCAGCAGAAACAAGGACAAGCTGAGGGTCAATTTCAGAACAACCACTACCTGGGGCAGAACAGTGTGAAGCTAACAAAAAGACATGATAATGAAATGTTCTTAAACCCAGGACATACTTGAAAACGAGAGAAATCTCAATGTATCCTTCCTGGTAAAATACTTTGCAAATAAATAAATAAATGTTGGTTGGCAGAATTCCTGTCCTAAAATGACACAGCAGAGCCATGCTATGTGATGCATGCTATAATGCACAAGTAACCTATCACATACATAAAACATTATTATTTAGGATTGTATCTTTCATTTAAAATCTTTCCAATCACTGAACAACTGTATTCTTTGCTGTATGAGTCACAAAATGCTAACCCGCCCAACACGAAACATTGCATATTGTACCAGTTCCCAGTAGGACGTTTCAGACAAACTATGGTAGATGATAGCATCAAATATCACAAGGAATAAATGTGTTTTAGCTTTGGGAAATCCAAAAACAGACTAACAAGGAGATATACATCCGTATTCCAAAATAGCTTAATTGGGGAGCATATCATAAAAAAAACCACCTTATAAATCACGAGGGAATGATTATTTACAAAATAAAAATACTAAAAACAGACCAATGTCTGTGACATTAAGGCTAGGGTCAGACGAACGCATTTTTATGTTGTCTGTGAAAAAGTGCGTTCGAACGAATGGACGCATTTTTTCACAGAATACGTGATAGTGGTCATACTATGCGCATTTTCGTCCGTGATTTTGTACGGATCATCAATAAAACACTTTTTGTGTCTGGACGTTATGTAGGCTGGACATTAGCAGCGTCTGACGTCTCCTAATCACGCACACACGCCGCTAGCGGACGCAGCGCACTCTGTACGTCAGTACCTGCGGTTTCACGTTCTCGAAAAAATGCGTTCATTTTCCACTTGCGTTGCGCAGCCGGACTTTTGTGCGACCGTACTTCGTATATTGGCCGTCATTGCCCGGCATCTGCTGCTAGTGCGGCCGTGATTAAGTGCGGCTGCACGCGCGTTCGCACTGCCTCAGTCTGACCCTAGCCTTAACAGTCATGGTTATGTATGTCCTAAAACAGTATATCCACATGTAATATGCTTTCTTCAGCCCCAAAGGGTAACGAAAGCAAATATGTGACAATGTTTGTGTGTGCAGTGTTGCATCTTCTATATAAGGCAAATATAATAATGTTGTTATTTATTGTAACATTAAGGTTTTTGCTTTTTCCTCTTTTGCTTTATATATACAGTTGTGTTCAAAATTATTCAACCCCCACTGAAATTGAGTGTTTTGGCCAGTTTGACATTGATTTTGATCATTCAGTCATCTTGCTTACAATTAAATCAAAGAGGCACGTGTAGGTCAGACAAATATAACATAACATTTATAATGAAACAACCACAAATGTCTTTTCTGTGCTCCCATCATTATCAGTTTTATTCAACCCCCAAGTGACATTCAATCTTAGTACTTAGTACAACATCCTTTTACAGTTATTACAGCTTTTAAACGTGAAGCATAGCTTGACACAAGTGTCTTGCAGCGATCTACGGGTATCTTCGCCCATTCGTCATGGGCAAAAGCCTCCAGTTCAGTCACATTCTTAGGCTTGCGCACTGCAACTGCTTTCTTTAAGTCCCAACAGAGGTTCTCAATCGGATTTAAGTCAGGGGACTGCGATGGCCACTCCAAAATGTTCCAGCCTTTAATCTGCAACCATGCTCTAGTGGACTTGGAGGTATGCTTGGGATCATTGTCCTGTTGAAAGGTCCAACGTCTCCCAAGCCTCAGGTTTGTGACGGACTGCATCACATTGTCATCCAATATCTCCTGGTACTGAAGAGAATTCATGGTACCTTGCACACGCTGAAGCTTCCCTGTACCTGCAGAAGCAAAACAGCCCCAAAGCATGATTGACTCCCCGCCATGCTTCACAGTAGGCAAGGTGTTCTTTTCTTCATAGGCCTTGTTCTTCCTCCTCCAAACATAGCGTTGATCCATGGGCCCAAACAGTTCTAATTTTGTTTCATCGGTCCACAGAACACTATCCCAAAACTTCTGTGGTTTGTCCACATGACTTTTGGCATACTGCAGTCGACTCTTCTTATTCTTTGGAGACAGCAAGGGGGTGCGCCTGGGAGTTCTGGCATGGAGGCCTTCATTACGCAGTGTGCGCCGTATTGTCTGAGCTGAAACTTCATTACCCACATCTGACAAATCTTTTCTCAGTTCCTCAGCAGTCACACGGGGACTTTTCTCCACTCTACGCTTCAGGTAGCGCACAGCAGTCGAAGTCAGCATCTTCCTTCTGCCACAACCAGGTAGCGTTTCAACAGTGCCCTTTGCCTTGACTTTGCGAATGATGCTTCCTATGGTCTCTCTTGGTATGTTTAACATCTTTGCAATCTTCTTATAGCCATTGCCCTTCCTGTGAAGAGTAATCACCTCTTCTCTTGTCTTCCTGGACCATTCTCTTGACTTCACCATGTTTGTAACCACACCAGTAAATGTCTAGAAGGAGCTGAGTATCACAGTCATTTTAAAGCTGCCTAATTGGTGCTTAATATGCTTTATTGCTGCTCCGTGACATCCACAGGTGTTTTCAATACCTGATTGAAAACACTTGAATGAACCTCTGTTCTTCAGAGTGGTAGTCTTTAAGGGGTTGAATAATTGTGTCAATGAAGAATTCACAAAAGAAACATTTACTACTGTATTACAAAACCAATTGATGTCATTTTAGTTGCATATGGTTCTTTAAAAAGTCCTTGTAGGATTTCATTCTGAATACAATTACAAATGTACACTAAATTCCCTAAAACCCTTTACAGCATTGGGGGTTGAATAATTTTGAACACAACTGTATATATATATATTTTTTTTTTACTTAACCCTCATGGGGAAATTTAAATAAAATGTTTGTAGTCGATTGTGTTAAACACAATCCTTGAGAGTCACATCTAGACTTATAGGTTTGTTCTCCACACTTTACCAAGGTTCTGTCTGAACAATAATTTGTAACAGCAACTTCCCACCACGGAGGAAGATGCCCTCACACAAAATACTGGTCACGTAAGTCATGCAACAATGTAAATAATAGTATGATTAACAGCTGTTCATTAGAAAGTAATAAAGAAGATTTTTATATCTAAAATTCCAAATTCATTGTTTAAAAGCCTTGATAAAAACAGCTGGATTGTTTCAAATGGAATATAATTTCCCCAACACTGAAGGATACATTTGTACACATTATTAAGCCCAAGGATTTAAATATATGCAAATTGCACTGTGTACCCCTATGATTTGGGATTATAATATAAGACAAACAAAATCAAACTTAAACCTGTCAAAAAAATACACTAAAATAATAATTTTCTGAACCTGGCTTTTTTTCTAAGGTGAATTAGGCTAATCGCAACCTTCTGGCAGCCTACAGTGGAGAAACATACCATATTCATGACTGTGAGAATGAACCTCTGAGCAGCCTCGGCTCCGTGATACTGCACCATGTCAGCGTCTGCCACTACCAAGGTCTCCACCATGTGTTCTTCCGTTAGCCGGATTGCGTTCCTCCTTTCACGCCATTCACTTCCAATGCCACTCTTCCTTTGCTTCTTTTGTTTTCCTGCAGCCAGTCAGATAAACACATATTTAATAAATTAATTCCGCTACATCAGATGCCCTTTTCTGCTCATCATATAGTTACTTCAGCTCAACATATAACATTGAAACGAGTGTTAAACCACCATTCATTATTTGATTCCAGTCTCTTTCAAAGTAGACTAAACTGAAAGGTGTCTATTAAGTTACAGGATAGGGATTTATTTTTCTATGCTTTATCATCCAAACCTTTGTGGTTATACAGGCCAGGTAACCTTTATATGAATAATAGAAAAGTACAAGCTTTCAAGAAGTTGTTGCTAACTTTATAATGAAACCTAACCAAAAGTTTGTGGAATCCCCCAAGATATACAGACTGGGAGTACGGGATAACTATATATAGCCTGGGGGATACTTGATAAATGTTATATATTAACTCAGGGTTTAGGATAAATGTGTAAGCATAGACTGCGGTTATGGGATAAATGTGTGTGTATATAAACTGAGGGAACAAGATAAATGTGTATGTTGTAGACCATGGTTACAGGATAATTATGTGTATATAGACAATGGTTACAGGATAAATGTGTGTATATAGACTGATATATGTAGCTTGTGGGTTGGTTTATAATTATATTTTTATTTTAAGGTCATAAACAAGTACAAACTTACAAGGAGTTTTTGATAACTTTATAATGTGTCCTGACCAAAAGGTCATGGACACCCCACCCTCAAGATGTCTGCAGTCTGCATTAACACATAAACTCAATGAAACGAGAACAAAGACTAAAAATGTAAAATAGTTTTTTTATTGTATGAATAAATTTTAGTTTAATATTAAATATTAATTTAAAGACATGATGTCATTGCCGGGACCAGGTGATGCTCGGGTCACACTGACGTACATCTAGTCCAGTCCTCTTCTTCTCCACAGGCACCGTGTCCATCTCTTCCACCCTCCTCTGTGGTCCTCAACCATAGCAGAGGCTCCTTTTTCATGTCTTTGTTTTTCATCTTGGTGCTAATCTTGTCATGTATTAGATCTGCTTATTGTCTAAAAAATATTTTAATATTAAATATAAAGCCATTATAACGCCGTTGCCAGGATCAGGTGCTGCCCGAGTCATACCAAAGGCCTTTTAACCCGGTCCTTTTCTTCTCTGCCAGTAATCTCCCTCACCCTCCATTTGCTTTCTTTACCCATAGCAAAGGACCTCTCCTTTTCTTCTGTATTTGTGTCCTGGTTTAATATTGCAATCAGCAAGATCTCTGCAGCCGGAAGAGGATGAGTGGAGGAGAAATAGAGAGGCAGTGGAGAAGACAGCGACTCAGCAGTGCTAGAAGTGAATCGAGTATGAATCTATCCAGAAATTGCAACTGTCACCCAGCATTGGTCAAAAGTTACATCCTAGATTAAGGCGTTATTACCATTTTAACAATGAACTGCAACATATATTTTGGTAAACGTTTGAAGAAGAAGAATTAAATTTTTGTCCCAATTTAAATACCTAATGCCTAACCACCACTGGTACATTGATACACTGATCCAGAGGAAGGTCGAATCAGATGTATAATCTCCTCCCTTACATTAGGAAACTAGAATGATACATAATGTAATCACATCTACAACTCTGGACCAATGGTATAAATCGCTTATAAATTTTATTATAAAAAGGCCTGTAATAATGTGAAGTCTTCATTTGTTGCAGGCCAACATTGTAACAATTCAATGTTCTTGAACCCAGGACATACTTGAAAACAAGAGAAATCGCAATGTATCCTTCCTGGTAAAATACTTTATAAATAATTAACAGTATGACTTTTTAGTGCTCATTATGATTAAATGAGATTTAAAGTCATGTTTTATCGTAGGACCCAGGGAAATTGGATCTTTTATCCAGCAGTCTTGGTAGATTCAATATATTAGTATGTGTATATGTCATGTCACATCTGAATGCTGTATAATAAAATGTCAAAAATGTGTAAATTTCCATTCGGATTTGAATCATTTGCAGTGTGTAAATTAGGAATAGACCGACTTCGGGCACTATTCCATTGTTGATGCTAAAATGGAGACGATAAGCAGAAAAATCTGCACTTGCTCCTCAGTCTGAATGAGGAAGTCTGCAGATACAGCAGGCGAAATGCGTCTGTTATTCATGTATTAATATTTTTATGCTTTATGAGATTTTATTTGTTTTTTAATCAGCAATAACAATTATTTTATTGGATACCCTCTGGCCTCCCTGGTTCCTTTTCCAAAGGAGCATCAGTTTCCAGAATGCTTTCTGAGAGAGCAGAAATTCTTGATATGAGGTGGTGGATGTCCCAATCCTAAAAAGGTTTGGATATCTGTGCAATGGATGTTTCCTTCTCTTTCTGAGGCTGAGATGTGTTGGGAAAATACCAGGAACAATTTCCAATGAACTGTGAAGTTAGGGTGTGACACCCCCTTCCATAGTGGTCAGAAGCTTGAAAAATAGAGCCATAGTGGGGCTCTTCTTTTGTGAGTTGACACCCATATATTATTATAAGACCTAATGCTGCGAACTCGCGATATTGTACCATTACGTGTCTATGCTTGGGTTTCCTGTTTTTTAGGTCTATCTGCATTAACAAGATGTAGAAGTTACCCATTAAAGAACTGAAATTTATAAGAGGAGTTATTCTATATTGTGGTATAAGGAAAGAGTGAAATTTATTACATACTATTCTATGACTGTGGTATTACTGTGCCCTCTCACGAGGACTATTGTCCATTTTTTTGTTTTCAGCTCTTTACATGTGTTGGGTACATATGTGTGGGGTATTGGAGTGTATGAGCTGCACTATTTGGAAAGAAGTTGTCACATAATTGTTTATAGAAGTGCCATTTCACTTTGGACCTTGGAAAGGTCAAGTACAGCTAATTACTCTTTGCACTCCCCATCTTAAGTATAGGGAGCGCAAAGTACAGTAAGCTCGCGGAAGCGAGCGCAATCTCCGATGCACGAACAGGTTTTTTTTAACCGTTAGCATCCGCAATGTAATGGGGGGTTCATCCGTTAAAGCCACTTAAGCTAGCGTTAACGCTCACATATCTGAGCTCTAACGCTTGCATTAAGTTTGAAATTGGGCCCCTAGAGGGCCAAGGTACCATCCCCATAGGGATCTATGTTTATGACTAATGATTTAGCTAAATCCAATGGAGGCTACTCCCTATTTATTATTTTCAATCGACTCTCCTCATGTCTGCAGACTTTCAAGACAAATCAAAGAACTCATTATTAGCTTATCAGTTCCCTCCATAATCCCCCTGTTGCAAGTTTCCTGATCTCCCAAACAGCCCACTGCATCCACACTCTGCAATTTACCCTCACCTCCATGTGTCACCCCTATTCTCTCAGATTGTAAACTCTTGATCAAGGTCATTTTTTGTTATCTTGTCTAACTTGTTTGTTAATTTTGTGTTCCTTTTGTCCTTCCCATTGTAGGGTTTGTAATTGTAATTGTGTGCTGTTATAAAGAGGACTTTGCCTTTCACTGTAAAGGAAATCCCAACATTATGTGCCAATATTATTTCACATTTGGGGATCTTTATTTTAACAAGCTCAAAGACTGCATGATTATTATTGGCTCCAATAACAAACACTGCAACTCTTATCAAATATAGTACAGAATAAAATATGACTTCTAGAATGTGTTATGGAATTTGTAGGACCTTTAAAAAAAATTAAAGTAACACAAAACACTAATAAGGGTCTGGTATTGCCTGCATGAGCACAGCACTAAGTATTAGCGTTTGAATAAATTAAAGTCACGCTCCATGTCTTTGTACCTTCACCACGTCACTGGGACATACTTTAGTGTACAGTAAGGGTTTGGCCCTGTAGCCTGATCCCAGTGCTACACACGTTTGGCTCATGTTTGCTTTTTGGAACCGTTAATTCCCTGGAGTTAGCATTAACACCTCTTTAAAAACCAGACACTGCTAGCCAGCCAGAATTTCACTGGAGGACAGACTAATAAAAAATAACATGCCACCCAGGAAAGGTTGACGCGTGAAGGAGACTGTAACTGCTGGACATATTTTGGGAGGTTTCCCTTGGAGCACAGTGTTTATGGAAGGTATAAAGCCTGTGTGTATGAGGTGCAGAGAGGTCACATAATCAGAAAGGTTTATGTTGGCGATACTGCTACTTCATGGTTGAAACATAAAAGAGGTGTTGAGCAGGTTTGTTTCAGCTATCCTACCCAACAGTACTCTACATACCAAGCCATGACAATATTCAGTATATATTATTATCGCTTGGTATAAAGTTAGGTTTGGTAAAACATAAACAGTATAAATATATATTGAATTGATCCCCTTTATTTCTGTGAAAGTGGTCTGAATGTGAAGGATCTGAGGTCTGTGCTTAATGAAAGCATCAGAGCCACCACTCTTTACAAGGTGAGCAGAATACAGCCCATATTATGAAAATGACCCTAAATAAATAATAGTACCGTAGATACCTGAGAATAGCACGACCCGAATATAACGCGATGGATAGAAATTTATTATGGAAATTAGAGAATACTCGAGACTCGAATATAACGCGAGGAGCAAAATTATAAAAGTATACTGTACTGGGAAGCCATTAAAATCCTTCCAGGTTCTCTTAACACAGTCAGGCTCCCCCACAGGCCAGAGTGCTCTGCTCTAGAATGATTGTAGTTGTTACTAAGTATGAAGCCGCCGGCCACCCGTCTTCTTACTTGCGATAAGATGGCCAGCAGAGCGAGATGACCAACAACGTGTATCATTCACCAATAGCCAGCACGCAGGGAGGTGTTGTTTCCTGACCTCTTGCTCCACCAGGCCGGCTCATCCACTGCGTCATCCGCCAATAGTCAGGGAGATTTGGGATCAATGAGCAAGTCAAGTTTTTTTTCTTTTTCTTATACGCCATGCAGATGTCTCAAATATAATGCGACCCCTCCAATTTTAAGGTATATTTTTGTCACCAAAATCTAGCGGTATATTCGAGTATCTACAGTAATAATGTTATATAACTCCACTTTATAAAAACAGACACATGATATCAGACAATGAGTGTCCCCAGAGTGATGCCAGAAAAATCAGTCAAACACTGGCACGAAGGCAGGAAAAAGGATTCTGTTAGGTCACATTGTCTGAGTGTCAGGTACTCCGTGGTGCCTGCACACTTCCCCGTCTCCCACCGCGATCCCGGCGGTGTCACTCCCCTCCTGGTCGATGTGTACGGGCCCTCGAGCTCGGGTACGGACCTCCCCTCCATTGCGGTGGCGAGGTCTCCGCGAGGTACCGGCATCCGGGTGGGTAGGCGCGTGCGAGGTGCGTCCAGGGGGAGGGGCGTGGCCTCCGCATCTTCAACCAGGGTGACGGCTGCTCTGGTGCCTTGGGTCTCCCCCTCTACTCCAATGGCAGAGGGGGAAGACCAGAGGGGCGGGGCTAGGGGTAGGCGGGACCAGTCCTGACTCCCTATTTAAACCCCTGACTCGAGTGGCTCAGGGCTCACTCGTTTTGTGCCCTTACCCTGGTAAGACTTGCCTGATACCTGACACCTGCCTCCTGATACCTGCTTACTTATTACCGACCACAGCTTTCCCCTGACCACACCTACGGATCATCCCTCGGACACCTTGCCTTCTGATATACCTCTGCATCTCGGGTCCCAGAATACAGAACCTGACACTGAGACTTGCCTGAGCTTCCATTTTAGATTATATACTTTAAGAGTCCATTGTCCAGGAAAAAGCAAAAGCAATGCATTGCTCTACAAAGGATCTCATTGCTCAGCAATGGAACCCAGGACATTGTGCTGCTATTATTATTAATTTTTATTATGTGATACTGCAATATTTTTGCATATGCAAAGGCTTCAAGTCCTATTTTATAAAGGTATGTTGTATGCACGATACCAAAAGTGGGAGTAAAGTGAGGATTTATCTTTTTTCTTCTATGGAGTTATTTTGTTGTGAATTTTGCAAATCTCATTATCTGTAGTTAATACACAGGTCTATTCGCTAAAAGGTGAAAAATTTAGGTCAAAGTAGCCAAACCAGAAAAATTCTCCCATTTATCTAACTTTCCAAGGGCTACATTACAATCCCTGCAATAAAACGGCGGCGCTAGGGAGAAAAAACTGTGCCCGCAGTTTTCTCCCTACCACCCCCGTTTTAATGGGGGATTACAATGCAGGTGCTTAAAAAGCTGCCTTCATTGGTAGCGGGCGCTACGCCCCGGGATGCTCGTGGCAGCGCTGAGCGTAGCTGCGAGCATCCACTCGATAGGACTCCATTGAGCCAGACGCCTCGCGAGATCTGGCCAGTCAGTGTAGTGATACACAGGGGGAGAATGAGGAACTTTTTCTCCCAATCTGTCCCTGCTCCCGCTGGACGGAGGAAGCGGTTGGAGCCACGGTCCTCGCCGCGGGACAGGTGGTGAGTATCTGATTGTTTTTTTATTTTTATGGGTGGTGTTAACAGATTCCGCTTCTGCAGAATCCGTTAACACCAAGTCCAGGCTGTGGTTAACTTTTATCTAACCACAGCTGGACGTTAATCAGTGTTAGGACTTTGTAATACTAACGCTGATTAACCCCTTAAGGACCTCGGACGTACCATGTACGTCATTGCAGCGGGTCTCTTTTAGACCCGCTGACGTACATGGTACGTCCTGCGGTTTTTTGAGCGCTGGAAGCGATCGGATCGCTTCCAGCAGCTCAAACGCCATTGCAGGCTGCCTGGGAGTCCAGGCATCCGTGCAATGGCGGTGAGAAGTGCCGGGGCACCATGTGATTGCTCCCCGGGAGCGATCAACATCCGGTTTTACCGGAGAGGTGCCCGGCACTTCTAGAGAGCGCTGGAAGCGATCGGATCGCTTCCAGCTGCTCTGTGTATATTGCAGGGATGCCTCGACATCGAGGCATCCTTGCAATATGCTTACCTGCCGCCGGTCCGCTCAGTGATCGCTCCCCCGAGCGATCACTTCCGGTAGCGGCAGGAAGTACTGAGTGCCACGAGGTGTCGTGGCACTCAGTACAAAAAAGATCACATGAGTGATCAGGTGCTCTGCTGGGTGCCTCGAGGGATCAAGGCACCCAGCAGAGTAAAAAAAGTGTTCAAAAAGTGTAAAAAAAGTAAAATAAAAATAAATAAAAATAAATAAAATAAACTGACGGTTAGGGTTAGGGTTAGGGTTAGGGCTAGGGTTAGGGCTAGGGTTAGGGCTAGGGTTAGGGCTAGGGTTAGGGCTAGGGTTCTAAGGGCAGGGTCATCTTGGGGCTGAGTGGGATGTTCCTAGCCTGCCTCATCAGAGAGGCAGGCTAGCAACATCCAATCAGAAGTTAGAAAAAATCAAAATAAAATTTCTAATTTGTCAGGTCAGGTCAATATTTTGTAAATATTGGCTCTGACCTCTGTGATTCTCCCTCCCTCTCCTCACTTGTGTTTTGGTGAGCGAGAGAGAGAGATCAGATTTGACAGGTTAGAGATTTTAGGTAGATTTAGTGAGATTAGAAAAATTGAGGCAGATTTAGAGAGATTTTAGGGAGATTTAGAAGAATTGAGGCAGGTTTAGAGGGATTTAGAGAGATTTAGGTGTTTATTTGTATTTTCTTGTGAAACCCAACGGTTCTTCTAAGAACCAACAATCCGCTTATATATATATATAATAATAATTATAAAATTTTATAATCTAATGTCTGAGAGGGTGTACAGCGCCGAGGAGGCATATGCCATCCTGGCGTCAGAATCTGAGGCATCTGCGTCAGACTCAGACCCTCATTTCGACCCCGCTAACTGCCCAGAGACGTCGCTAGATACATTATCTACGCTGGCTGATGTATCTAGTGATGTTTCTGATGCAGATCCTGGGTCACCACCTGCCAGCAGGAGACGCACAGCTCCAGCTGAGGAGTGGGTAGTGCCTCATCGCCAGAGGCCAGATATCCCTCCTTTCACGGCAAATCCTGGCATCAATATTGATGTTGCAGGATTTACCGCCACACAGTTTTTGCAGGTGTTTATGGGGGATGATTTGTTGGGCCACATCGTGGCCCAATCAAATCTGTATGCCCATCAGCATTGTGCTGCGAAGCCAGACTCCTACTTGGCAAGGCAGCAATGGACCCCGCTAGATGTGCCAGAATTTCTGAAATTCTGGGCACTTACTATGCTGAGGGCATCATAAAGAAGCCCTCAATTCGCTCCTACTGGAGCAGTAGCCCCATCTGCTCTACCCCCATTTACCCCCAATCAATGTCACGTAGAAGGTATGAAAACATTTTGCGTTTCATGCACTTCAGTGACAACAGCCTGTGCCCCCCTAGAGAGCATCCCCAGTTTGACAGGCTGTATAAAATCCGCCCCCTGATTACCCACTTCGCCGCCAGGTTTGCAGAGGCTTATACACCTGGAAGGAATATCTGCGTGGATGAATCCCTAATGAAATACAAGGGATTCAAGCAGTATATTCCTTCCAAACGCTCCAGGTATGGAGTGAAGGTGTATAAGCTCTGTGACAGCGAGAGTGGGTATACTCAGGCCTTCCGGGTGTACGAGGGAAAGGATAGTAGCCTTGACCCTCCAGGTTGCCCAGAACACATGGGAACCAGTGGCAAGATTGTGTGGGACCTACTTTTTCCCCTGATGAACAAAGGGTACCACTTGTATGTTGATAATTTTTATACGAGTGTCCCTTTGTTCAAGCTGCTGTATTGTTTTGTTTCAAGATATATCACACTGTGCGTGATCTGTGATTTTTTTTTTCCTTTCTATTTTTTCTCACACTCCAGTTAGTTAGATCAGTTTAGTTTTTTTTTTCTTTTACTGCACCAGACTTTTACATTTTATTCGTACATTTTTATGTTCTACAATTGGTGCTGTATTTTGCCAAAATCTTTGCACACCTATGCATGGGGGGCATGGGTGTACTCAGGAGACCTTGCAGAAAACAACCTGGAGAGTTTTCATGCAGTAACAAACAACAGTGTCTCCTAAATCACAGTCCAAATCTAATGTGGGCGTAAAAATCTGAAAATTGAAAAATTACCGCCACACACCTTCTCAAATGTTTTGGGCTAAAACCGTTGCATCCATGGCATCAAAGCACTCCATATGCAATACCTTGGGGTGTCAACATAACAAATATAAACAATTTTGTGGCAATAATTCAAACTGGGGTATGCGGTAGACCCAAAACCAAATATAGGCCTAGCTGAAGAAATAATCTCAATTTCAACTCCAATGACAAAGTCATAAAAATTGTATTTGAACCTTCCCAAAATCCTGGCAAACCTATGCATGGGGGGCATGGGTGTACTCAGGAGACCTTGCAGAAAACAACCTGGAGAGTTTTCATGCAGTAACAAACAACAGTGTCTCCTAAATCACAGTCCAAAACTGATGTGGGTGTGAAAATGAAAAATGACCACCAAACAGTATCCAATTTGTTTGGAGCAAACGGATGCATCCATAGCATAAAAACACTCCATTTACAATACTTTGGGGTGTTACCTTACCAAATATATGCACGTTCATAAAACTGGGGTATGTAAAAAGGCCCCTAAAAAGAAGATAAGCAAAGAAGATACTGTATGTCAAATTAGAAAATTGACAAGCACATGTCAAAGATTGGCGTAGCACCCCAAAAACAACAGAACAAATCTATATATGGGTGGTATCAATTTACTCAGAAGATGTTGCTGAACATATTTTGGGGTGTTTTTTGGCAGTAACCCATAACTGGATTTGACAATTCATGCCTAAAGTACAATGTGTGTGAAAAAATAACACAAAAAGTGACTACCTGAAAGTTTGACATAGAGCTAGTGCATGGAAAGTGTTAAATTACAACTCTTTGAAGCACCCCAGGGTGTGCCCTTTCTAAAAATATATGGTTTGATGGGGGTAAATTACTTTGGCCGGCTTCAAAAATGTCCCAAATAGGACATGGGTGCATGATGACGAAATGTGAAAATTCCAAGTTGGAAAACTGAAATGCGCACCCCCCAAATAAGGCCTATTAGCCCCCAAATGACCCGACATACCTATACATGGGTGGTATCAATTTACTCAGAAGATGTTGCTGAACATATTTTGGGGTGTTTTTTGGCAGTAACCCATAACTGGATTTGACAATTCATGCCTAAAGTACAATGTGTGTGAAAAAATAACACAAAAAGTGACTACCTGAAAGTTTGACATAGAGCTAGTGCATGGAAAGTGTTAAAATACAACTCTTTGAAGCACCCTAGGGTGTGCCCTTTCTAAAAATATATGGTTTCATGGGGTAAATTACTTTGGCCGGCTTCAAAAATGTCCCAAATAGGACATGGGTGCATGATGACGAAATGTGAAAATTCCAAGTTGGAAAACTGAAATGCGCACCCCCCAAATAAGGCCTTTTAGCCCCCAAATGACCCGACATACCTATACTTGGGTGGTATCAATTTACTCAGAAGATGTTGCTGAACATATTTTGGGGTGCTTTTTGGCAGTAAACCTTAAAGTTCACAGTACATGTATTCTTAAATTGCGTTCAAAAAAAAAAAATCACCAAAAAATTTTTTTTTCTCAAACTTTGGCATAGATTTGTGGTAAAATGGTTTGCATGGAAAGAGTCAAAATACCCCAAGTTTAATACCTTGATTTGTGTACTTAAAAAAAATATGTATATGTGGAGGGTTATTCAGGAATTAGTGACAGATATCAGTGTTACAATGTCACTATCACTAGTTTTGAAAATAAACTCTTTGGAAATGGCAAAGTGCTACTTGCACTTATTGTTGCATAAAATAAGGAAAAAAGCGAGGAATATGTAAACATTGGGTATTGCTAAACTCAGTACTAAATTTAGAAACTACTAAGGAATTAATTTTTTTTGACGGTTGTTGATACATAAGAAATTTTGGGGGTCAAAGTTCAAAAAAGTGGTGTTTTTTCAATTTTTTTGTCATATTTCACAATATTTTTTATAGTAAATTATATGAAATGATGAAAAAAATGGTATCTTTATAAAGTCCATTTAGTGACGAGAAAAACAGTGTAAAATATGTGTGGGTTACATAAACGAGTAAGAGGAAAATTTGACGTAAACACTAAGAGCGCAGAAACGTAAAAACAGCAGCGGTCACTAACGGACGGATTTGTGTAAAACCGCCCGGTCACTAACGGGTTAACACTTTGCACTCCCCATGTTAAGTATAGGGAGCACAAAGTACAGTAACCTCGCGCTGAAAAGTGCAAGGTACCAAACGCAAACGGGTTACTTAACCCGTTAGCGTTTGGATTGTAATATGCGGTAAACACCGGGGCTAATGTTAATGCTCACGCAGGTGAGCGTTAACGTTAGCACCAAGATTGTAATGTGGCCCCAAATCAGCTATTTCGTCTAGATTGTTCTCTTCTCCTGCCAATTCTCCAGACTTCACTCTTTAGTGAATAGACCCTTTGTAAGGCCAATACCTCTTTCATGCAACCCCTGGGCTCTCCATACCTCATTTCTGCTATACGGCACATAGAGACCAGGACCTCCCCTGTAGTAGCGGAGGCTATTCTGGCCCCCGGCATGCTTCCAGACCCCGATCGGACATCCTGTACGAAGACGGACCCGCACGTTTCCCCGGCAACCCCACACAAACGCCGGAGTGTACTGTGCATTCGCCGGATCAACCGGCCCTAATAAAACATCGGATGGGTGCTGGCTCATCTGGGCGCACAACGTTGATGTCAGAAGACCTGGAAGTATGCAGTGAACTTCCCCTATAGGAAGACACAGAGTGGGTGAGTTCATTGCTTGTTTATGGATTTATTCATTGAGCTAGTGCTACCACTTCTACCGTCTACCTGTACCTTATTTTGACGGATCTCCCATGTTGCCGAACCCCCTTGTTTGTACCTAACCTTGGCTACTGGCGACCTGCCTCTGACCTTCTGCCTTCTCACTGACAATGCTATTGGCTCCCTGCCTCTGACCCACTGCTTATCACTGGTACCGCACAGAAATCACTTATGACCCTCTGTTTACTATATACATACACACTATCTTTGCCCATTGCTGTACATTGAAGAAGACCCTTGTAGGATACAAGGGACCTGGACTATACCTGGCGCTACAGATACATAAAGTTAGGTCCATCTATATACAGTATATTTGGTCACAGGCACAATTTTAGTTTTTTCAGGTATTTACCAAAACATACATATTCAAGCTCTAGTATTCAAGCTATAGTATAATGGATATGGGCTGAAAGTGCACACTCAGGTTTAATTTGAGGGTATGTACATCCAAATCGGAGGAAAGTTTAGGAATTACAGCTCTTAAGAGTAGCCACCCCCCTTTTTTCAAGGGACCAAAAGTAATTGGACAAGTGAAACAAAAGCTGCTTCATGGCCAGGTGTGGGCCACACCATCATTTCTTCAACAACTAAGCCGGTAAAAGGTCTGGAGTTGATTCTAAATGTGGTATTTGCATTTGGAATCTATTTCTGGGGACCTACATCATGCTTTCAAAGGAATTGTCCATGCAAGTAAAACTGGCCTTTGTAATGCTTCAAAAACAAAACAAATCCATCAGAGATAGCAGCAACATTATGAGTGGCCAAATCAACAGGTTGGTACATTTTGAGGAAAGAAGAACGCACTGGTGAGCTCAGCAACATAAAAAGGCTCGGACGTCCATGGAAGACAACAGTTTTGGATGACTGCAGGATCCTCTCTATGGTAAAAAAAAAACCATTCACAACATCCAGACAAGTGCAGGACACTCTCCAGGAGGTGAGCGTATCATTGTCAAAGTCTGCAATCAAGAGAAGACTTCACAAGAGCAAATACAGAGGGTTCACAACAAGGTGCAAACCATTCATAAGCCTCAAGAATAGAAAAGACAGATTCGACTTTGCCAAAAAACATCTAAAAAAGCCAGACCAGTTCTGGAAAAGCATTCTTTGGACGGATGAAACTAAGATTAATCTGTACCACAATGATGGGAAGAAAAAAAGTGTCGAGAAGGCTTGGTACAGCTCATGATCCAAAGCACACAACATCATCTGTAAAACATGGTGGAGGCAGTGTGATGGCATGGGCATACATGGCTTCCAGTGGCACTGGGTCATTGGTGTTTATTGATGATGTGATAAAAAACAGAAGCAGCAGGATGAATTCAGCAGTGTTTAGAGATATACCGTCAGCTCAGATTCAGCCAAATGCAGCAATGTTGATTGGACGACGCTTCACAGTACAGATGGACAATGACCCAAAATACATCGCAAAAGCAACTTGGAGTTTTTGAAGGAAAAAGAAGTGGAATATTCTGCAATGGCTGAATCAATCACCTGATCTCAACCCAATTGAACATACATTTCACTTGGTGAAGGCAAAACTAAAGGCAAAAAGACCCACAAAGAACAACTGAAAACAGCTGTAGTTAGAGCCTGGCAAAGCCTCAGAAAGGAGGAAACCAAGTTTTTGGTAATGTCCATGGGTTCCAGACTTCAGGTAGTCATTGTCAGTAAAGGATTTTCAACAAAATATTAAAAATTAGCATTTTATTTCGGATTATATTCATTTCTCCAAATACAGTTGAGCCCCTGGAAATGGGGGGGGGGGGTCTGTGTATAAAAATCGTTGCAGTTCCTAAAATTTGTACTTGATATTTATGTTTAACCCCTTGAATTAAAGCTGAAAGTCTGCACTTCAAATTCATTTGGATTGTTTAGTTTTAATTTTATTCTGGTGGCATACAGAGTCAAAAGTATGAAAATTGTGCATGTGTCCAAATATATATGGGCCTAACTTTATATACTCCTCCTTGACTCTGTTATCTGCTTTGTACAGGCATATCACCTGCATGTTTGGTTCTATACGTGGTTAAATGCTTCGCTAGTCCTCACACCCTTTAATGAATAAAAGTGTCAGGTTCAGAGGGGTGGAAGATATAATTCATAAAAATCAGTGTTAGTGTGTCTGTTTCCCTACCCTTGGGCATACAGCTCCAGCCTTCTGAGTAATAATGTCTATGGCTTGAAAATACCCCTGTGAAAACGTTCAACCTGGGTGAGGCAAACAAAAAAGCCACTCAGGTGTGTCTGAAATGTAAAAACTACTATTGTTATTTTTAGAATTACTGGAAGCGAAAAGGGCTATTCTGCACACTAAAATAATCATAACAAAATCTGTTATGTGTAATTATATACCATTAAGATAACATGTCGAGGCAAGGCGTGCCACAAACTAAAGTACTGCTTTTAGTGAAGCTCAGTCAGTTCTACCAAAAAGCCCTAGAAAAAACATTGGTTTCAGGAAATGAACGTCAAAGGTTTATTCACTAAAATAATTAATGTTTTGGGAAACTGACTGATGTTAACGTCAAAATAGCCAGGCTGGAGAAAATAAATGGCTTTTGATCAACTGCTTTAGAGGTGATCTATTTAGAGATTATTATGAGTTGCTTTTTTAATTCCATATAACTCTCTCTGCAAATAAACATGATGCAGACAAGAAGATATTATTCCTGACCGAATAATATCAGGGGTCAGCAACTTTGACTCCCAGATGTTTTGGAACTACATCTCCCATGATGCTCAGCCACTCCGTAACATTGGTAGAGCTTCATGGGAAATGTAGTTCCAAAACATCTGGAGGGCCAAGTCGCACACTCCTGAACTAAGGCATAAACTAACTAAAGCGAATTCGAGTGGCAGTTCACTATAAAATGAATTCACCGGATTCCCACCTTCTTTCTTTCCTAAGTTTGCAGAATTTAAACCATAGTTCTTTCTATAAAAGAACGATGGTTAGTGAATAACACCCATAAAATATAAGAATATTTATTAATATATGCTTATGTAGCGCTGCTTTGAAAAGACTGTGTTCTGCTGCGTTTACTTATATTGGCCACCAGAGGGAGACAGCGCATTGTAAAGTATACTGGACACAATGGGACTACGTTTTCCATCATGCTTTGCGGTGGATACAGGAAGTGGGAAGGAGAGAGCGAAGGACATCCGCAGCCTCGTCGAAGGTGAGCCAGTGTGAGCCGAGCGGTGAACAGAGTAAGACGCACGTGAGACTGTGGGCGATTGTGACCAGGCCGGAGAGCAGGCGCTGCCTTGCCGACGCTGGGGATCGATACAGTGACATGCCAGAGACCTAGTAATCCACCGCTGAAAGGTTTTGCACAGACACAGAGTTCCGGTTTGGACCCCGAGTAAGGAGACCGCGATGATCCACTGAGAGTGCAGGCAGTAGGCCGTAGATCTTGTTGCAGAAATCGGGCAAGCAGGAGAAGCGGATCCGGTGGCACAGAGTTCCAGAAAAGTCCAGCGGAAAGACATCCTTGATCGGGCAGCGGAACAGATTGTCTGGCAGATGGGTGAGAGGCCTTCTAGGTCACAGTCAAAGTTTAACAAAGCACGCTGCAGTACTGTTTAAATCTACAGGGCCCCAACGTGACTAGTCGAAGATTTGCTAAATCCATTCACTGGCCAGTCGAATATAGTACCCGGGTACCTGAGCTCACACACACACACACCTTTTCTTGGGACATTACCCTCACGGGACTTACACTCCAGAAACAAAGGGGTTAAACTTTTCTTTTACCACTGCGTGTTTCTCGCATTACTAAATCCTGTTTTCTATATACCGTGCTTACATTATATATGCCGCTTTATTGAGAACAGTAAAGTATATAATCTATAAAATCCACAACAGTGCTGGTGTATATTTATTCCCTAGTGCGGAGAGACTAACCCGAGGTTAAATTCAGCGGCTCCTCCGGGAGTGAGCGCTACACTTATATAAATAAACTTTGCAAGATTCTAATGTGATCTACATTGGGATTTTGGGAAAGCGATTCAAGAGTAGATGGATGGCTATAACAGAATCTTTAAATTCCTCTTCCGTGCAGCAAATTGCTGCTGAATTTTGAGTTACAAATGGTTCAGGTTGAATAATTACCTTTTTATATTGTTAAAACAGGATAGTTAATTAACTATCTGGTCAAGATAGCCGATTTTGGGCCAAATTACATACTTGGTACACACGTTAGCGTTAGCCCAAGTAGTTTCTGCATATTTCAGTCCAAACGCTAACGGGTTAAGTAATCCGTTTGCGCTCCCCATGTTAAGTACAGGGAGCGCAAAGTGTTAATCAGCGTTAGGATTACAAAGTCCTAGCGCTGATTAACATCCGGATGTGGTTAACAAAAAGCTAACCAGAGCCAGGACTTGGTGCTACTGGATTCCGCTTCTGCAGTCCTCAGTCTGGCGGGAGCAGGGAGAGAATGGGGGGAAAGTCCCCCCAGTCTCCCCCTGCGTATCACTACACTGACCGGCGAGATCCGGCTGGTCATGTGACCGCCGGCGTCTGCTTCAATGGAGTCCTATGGACTCCATTGAGAGGATGCGTGCGGCTGCGTTTAGCGCTGCCACGCGCATCCCCGGGGCTTAGCACCTGCAAACAATGCAGGCAGCTTTTTTTAGCACCTGCATTGTAATCCAGCGCTAAAAAGCGGGCGCTAGGTAGAAAACTGCGGACGCAGTTTTTCCTCCCTAGCGCCCGCGTTTTAGCGCTAGGAATGTAATTTGGCCCTTTGGGCACAATTAGCTGCCCTGAGCTAAAACCGGGACGCTAAGGAGAAAAATTTGCTAATTTCCCCTTTGCGTCCTGGTTTCCCCAGCAGATCGCGGGGCAGGCGCCGTGATATTAATGTTATCATGCAATGTTTAAAAAAAAAAAAAAACCTGTGAGAGTTGGGCTTCCCACATTGGCAGCTGGGAAGCCTGAGCAGAAATAGGTAGAAACACTATATTATGTAGCGGAGGTTTAATGGACTGTGTGTGTGTACTGTACTATTGTGTGCTCACTGTGTCTCTGGCTTGGACAGAGACACGCAGCCTGTCAACGCTGTGGGGGAATCCCCCTCCCTCCTTTCTCAGCCTATTGTATTGCAGAAGGAAGCTGTTTAAAACAGGAAGTCTGGAAGGTTTGCAAAGGATGCTGGAACATGTAGTTCCAAGTACAAAGGGCTTGATGCAGTGATACAGGAGGAAAACTACATCTCCCAACAGTACTAGGAGGAGCCCGTGTTTTTCCTAGGGAGAGGAAGAGCACATGCAGAGCAGAGAGAAGCCAGAGAGGGTGAGACTGGCAGCGTGAACGGTCCGGTGTTGCGGATCATGCATGCAGCTGCCCTCGTGCGTTCAGGGAAGGAGAGATCAAGTTGCCCTCACGTGTTGCCAGTACCAGCGGATCGTGCGTCCGGCTGTCCTTGTGCATCCAGTGAAGACGGGGGTCCGTCTGCCTTCGTGTGTATTCCAGTGACAGAGGGAGCGACCGAGTACATTCTGTGGAGAAGAAATCCAGCTTTCCTCGTGCGTCCCACGGAGAGGGATCTGGCTGTCCTTGAGTGATTCCAGCGCTAAGAGATAGCAATCGAGCTACCGTCCAGCAACGAAGGGGTGAGCGTATCAAACAGAGAGGTATTCGGCCATCCTGCATGAGTTGATATTGCTAACTTTATTGTCTGGTCTAGTTCTACTGCCCCCGCAGTTACAGCTAAAAGGAGGATCGCTGCAGTTACAAATCATCTTGTTCTGAGACACTTTGCGAAGATTTCTTTCTCACTTTGTGGAATACAAATATGGTTTCATGTTAAAGGTACCCAACGATAGAAGTCAAGGGCCCCAACGCTAGCAGTCTTAAACGCTTGTGTAATTTCCACTGGCCAGTGGTTAGGCAAAATGTATAAGGTTTAGACAGGTTACTGATATTGGTTACGTTGATTATAGTTGATAATCGAACTGCACTGAAGTATGGTGAAGAGTGCTGTCTTGTTCATTCATTATTGAGTTGAATAGTATTGCTAAATTAACTCTTTCAATACTGTTGATTACTTTGTCCTACAAAGGGTTTGCTCGCTAGTCCTAATAAACCCCTTTTTATTTAAAGTAATCTTGTCCTGGTATTACTTGGCGCCGAAGGTGGAGGTGGGTAATCACTGAAGTGAGACAGAAGGCCCGTCAAATTCAGCGGCTCTCGCGGGAGTGGCGATACAATTATGATAAATAATATGATATTATTTTGGTTATGAGTACTTTGGGCAAATCCAGAGGGATACCTGCAGATATAAATCACTCATTTCAGCAACCTACAAAACATACAGATTCATCTCTCAATTTGCAAAGCTACATCCACCTAGATCTGAATGATATCCCAATTGGTACCAATCTGAATCAATTTCAAATGACACTACTTACAAACAACTCTGGCCAAGGTCTGACCACATTAGAAATTGTTCTTAAGTGAGGATATTCCAAGGACAACATGCATTAAAAATGGTGATTTCTTTGCATAACATTATTAAGAGAGAGTGCAGTTTCATGATTAGTTAGGGTGAGAGAGTGTATCTTTTAGTCTGTAAGACTATTAACAATTCTACCTGTATTCAACTGGGTTTTAAATGTATTACACCACATATACACTATATGGACAAATTGATACGCACCTTTTAAGGGGTTATTCAAAGGTTGCAGAACTGGCCCCAAAATTGCACCGAACAGTGAATTCCCTGCACACAGTGGCGTAGCGTGGGTTGTCAGCGCCCGGGGCCAGCCAAGAATTGTGCGCCCCCACCTGTGGACACATTATCGATATTGCCCCAGCTCTCACATGGATTTGCCCCAGCTCATGGATTTGCCCCCAGCTCATGGATTTGCCCCAGCTCACACATGGATTTGCCCCAGCTCACACATGGATTTGCCCCAGCTCACACATGGATTTGCCCCAGCTCACACATGGATTTGCCCCAGCTCACACATGAATTTGCCCCAGCTCACACATGGATTTGCCCCAGCTCACACATGGATTTGCCCAAGCTCATGGATTTGCCCCAGCTCATGGATTTGCCCCAGCTCACACATGGATTTGCCCAGCTTTCACCTGGATATTGCTCCAGCTCCGGCAGGGGTTGAGGGGACCCAGATGCCGGGCAGCGCGGGAGTGCCTGCCCGGTCCTGAAGAGTCTGTCCTGTTGAAGGTGATGCGGCTGCGTGGCATGCGTGCGCAGGTCACGCGGTCCGGCCAGTCAGGTGGTACAGAGACTCAGTACCACCTGATTAGCCGGACCACGTGACCGGCTGCGCCTGCACGCAGCCGCTTCCCTTTAACAGGACGGACTCTTCAGGACCGGGCAGGCACTCCGGCGCTGCCCGGCATCTGGGTCCCCTCAACCCCCAGGCCAGTTTTAGGGGCGCAAAATGCGCCCCTAACAAAACTGCGCCCGGGGCCACGGCCCCCCCAGCCCCCCCCACGCTACGCCACTGCCTGCACAGTACAATTTTGGGGCCATTTGGCTATTCAAAAAGCTGGCAATTCGCCAAATGTTGGCGTGTTCCCAATGAAATACAGTGATCTTTGGCAGCAGTTAAATCCCCCTAGAGAAGTAATGGTTAATCTATTCAGAGAACACTGAACAGCAGTGAAAAGTTGTTAAAATGCCCTGCTGTTCAGTGGTTTCATTCGGCACGTATAAACAGGCGAATCCCATAGGTTTCAATGTAAAAAGTATTCCCGTTTTCATTGAATATTTATTAAACCATTTATTCTTTTAATCTGCAGTAATAAGTCTATTTTTTAGTATTTTTACAGCGAAATTATTTTTAAGAAGAAAATCTGAAAAAAAAACGAGTTTTTTTTGTGTAACAGACCTTTTCATCATCATTCATAGGACCTTATATGTAAAATATGGTAAAATCCTTTATAAATAAATAAATATATAATCTTCAGGTACTTTCGTGCAGTAGTTTTTTTTTCAAAGTCGAGTGTTTTTGTTTTTTTTACCCAGAATCGGCGGCTTGTCAGCTTTTTCCAGCGGCTGGTCGGCAGCTTTTTCCGGATACGTTCGGCGGGTTTGCGACGGATTGTTGGGCCGCTCCGCTATTTTCCCGGTGGTTTTACCAATCAATTCGGCGGTTTTCCAGCAGTGTTTCAGATGTGTTTGGCTTTTCCCTGCACTTTAGGGGCCCGGTGGTGAATGCGAAATTCACCGCAGTGTCGGGGAATTTGATTCCCCGAAGTGCAGGGAATGAAAGAGCACCAAAATTATGAATAACTTTGTTTATATGGAATTCAGGTGTTTGAAGCTAACCCATTGCCACAGGTGTATAAAATCAAGCACCTAGTCATGTAGTCTGCGTTTCCGAACATTTGTGGGGAAAGAACATTTGTGGAAGAAGTTGATGGCCCACACAGAGCCCTGACCTCAACCCCTACCACCCAACTCACTGATGCAACCATCACTCACCTTCCAGTCCTCTTCTCCGGTTTCCAACCCGAACCCTTCTAGATTGTGAGTTCCTACGGGAATAGGGCCCTCATCTCCTCCTGTACGGTTTGTCAAATGCTGGTCAATGTATTGTAACCCTGTCTATACTGTGCCTATTGTACAGTGCTGATCTCTCCTTCACTCCTCATATTCAGTCGCTTACCAAATCTTGCTTGTTCCATCTAAAAAACATGGCACCCATCCGTCCCTTTCTTAATCAGGACTCTACAAAAAAACTCAACCAAGCTGTTATTATCTCCCGCCTTGACTACTGTAACCCCCTGCTTGCTGTCCTTATGAGATCCCAAATTCTCTCTCTGCAGTCTGTTAGGAATGCCTGTCCCAGACTCATCCACCTCACATCAGAGACCTCTCAGACTTTGACCCTTTGCCAATCTCTGCACTGGGTCCCTTTTTTCCTTTAGAATCCAATTCAAATTAATGGTCCACAGGTACTAAGCTCTCCATAACCGCACCCCTGCCTACATCTCCTCCCTTATTAGCAGGTATATCCCGTCCCGACCACTTCATTCTGCCAATGATCTGATCTTATCATCTTCCCGTACCCCCAACGTTCGCCTTCAGGGCTTATCTCGAGCTGCCACCTTTTTTATGTAACTCCCTCACCCTCAACATTAGATTCTCTCCATCCTTCCAGCCGTTCAAGAAGTCTCTGATAACACATTACTTTAGAGAAGCCTATCAGCTCAGTCAATAATCCCCCACTGTACATTTCTTGCCCCTTCTTCCCACACAGCCCCATGCACCCCGATACTTAATGTTCTCTATTTACCCTTACCTAGCGTGCCACCCCTCTCCTCCTTTTGAGCAGGGTCCTCTCTCCTACTGTTCTGTGTGTTTTTTACTTGTACGTATATTCGTTATTCTGCCTCGCATTGTACAGCGCTACAAACTTGTTCAATGAACAATGTATGACGGTACTGGTGGGTTCTCGGTAGCGAATCTCTCAGTAGGAATCTGTCGGTAAGAATGAACTTGATAGGGGTCCCAGTAGGTTCAGGAACAGGGAGTTTTCAGGAGGCAGGTTTGGTTTGAAGCACAGGTTAGATTTCAATGTGGAAGCTCTGAGGAGAGGGCCTTCATTTTATAGACCCACATCCACTCTCTCAGAAGGAGATTTGCCCTTTGCAACCTTCAACAATTAATATATATCATTATTTTGGGTTACCCCTGCTGTGTGTTTCGTTTGGAGGCTGCCCGCTATTTTCTGTTTTCGTTCTCCCCATGCATCGCCACTTTCAAAGGTTGCCATACCAGATTGTGAGTTCCTACGGGAATAGGGCCCTCATCTCCTCCTGTACGGTTTGTCAAATGCTGGTCAATGTATTGTAACCCTGTCTATACTGTGCCTATTGTACAGTGCTGCGGAATATGGCGGCGCTTTATAAATACAAGAATAATAGTAATAGTATTCGTTATTATTAAGATGAACTGGAAAAGAGATTGTGAGGAAGGCCGTCTCGTCCGGCATCAGTGTCTGACCTCACAAATGCTCTACTGGATGAATGGGCAAATATTCACATCCAAAACCTTGCGGAAAGCTTTCTGAGAAGAATGGAAGCTGTCATAGCTGCAAAGGGGGACCGACTTCATATTCATGGGATGTCATAAAACTACCTGTTGGTGTAATGCACAGGGTCCCAATTCTTTTGTCCATATATTGTATGTGAAGGGATAAATGCAAGACAATCAAACACAAGAAGAACATGAAAATGTACTAAATACAGAAAACACAGAATGGTATTTCTCCAAACGCACCTGATATGACTTGGCAGCTGCTGTGGATGGCTTCAGTCTGAGCAGTCAAGTCAGGTAGTGCAGACCGCTTCTGTCTAATGATATGTTGTCTTCCAGAAAAGTGGGTGGGGGGGTCTGTTGTATTGGTTGGTTCGATCACCATCTGTTTTTCCCCTATATGTATGTATCCAGTCTAATTGAGAGATATAATCAGTTAAACATTTACAAGTCAAGATGATGGGTATTCTCTAAAAACCAATTGTGAAAAATGTGTCTTGTAACAGTGTACATGTAGGACTACTGGAATTCTAAGCTACGATCTCCCACCAACCACCAAATCATTCATCCACCTTCGATATAGAACTACGCTTCGTATAAAACTTTACCAAGCTTATGGCTAGCGGCCCAGGTATCATGAGTAGGTGTCCATCAGCTGGGCATCTATCCATTAGTCTTTATATACAGCTTAATTAAAGATGTTAATTAAAAATGTGATTTAAAACAAAGACAATGTATCTTATTTACATCTAAGAATTCCACCATTTATTAATCTGCGCTTTAAGTAGTACCAAGAATACCAAATGCAAAACCAACTTACAATTCCATGTTTACTAGGGCCAACCATCTAAGGCAACCTTGCAGAAGATCGGACTATGTCCAAAATACACACGAATGCTTTCTATAAATACATTTTATGTATTTATGATCAGTAGTGTATTGGATTTTTTAATATACCAAGAATACATTGCATTCATTTTAAAACCAGTTCACATTCTGTTTTCTAAATAAATCTGCACTATATTATATACATATACATTTGGAAGGTTTTTGTAATTTGTTTAATCTTCATTTCATGAGATATATATATATATCACAGTTGTGTTCAAAATTATTCACCCCCCACTGAAATTGAGTGTTTTGGCCAGTTTGACATTGATTTTGATCATTCAGTCATCTTGCTTACAATTAAATCAAAGAGGCACGTGTAGGTCAGACAAATATAACAAGATTTATAATGAAATAACCACAAATGTCTTTTCTGTGCTCACATCATTATCAGTTTTATTCAACCCCCAAGTGACATTCAATCTTAGTACAACATCCTTTTACAGTTATAACAGCTTTTAAACGTGAAGCATAGCTTGACACAAGTGTCTTGCAGCAATCTACGGGTATCTTCGCCCATTCGTCATGGGCAAAAGCCTCCAGTTCAGTCACATTCTTAGGCTTGCGCACTGCAACTGCTTTCTTTAAGTCCCACCAGAGGTTCTCAATCGGATTTAAGTCAGGTGACTGCGATGGCCACTCCAAAATGTTCCAGCCTTTAATCTGCAACCATGCGCTAGTGGACTTGGAGGTATGCTTGGGATCATTTGTCCTGTTGAAAGGTCCAACGTCTCCCAAGCCTCAGGTTTGTGACGGACTGCATCACATTGTCATCCAATATCTTCTGGTACTGAAGAGAATTCATGGTACCTTGCACACGCTGAAGCTTCCCTGTACCTGCAGAAGCAAAACAGCCCCAAAGCATGATTGACCACCCGCCATGCTTCACAGTAGGCAAGGTGTGCTTTTCTTCATAGGCCTTGTTCTTCCTCCTCCAAACATAGCGTTGATCCATGGGCCCAAACAGTTGTAATTTTGTTTCATCAGCCCACAGAACACTATTCCAAAACCTCTGTGGTTTGTCCACATGACTTTTGGCATACTGCAGTCGACTCTTCTTATTCTTTGGAGACAGCAAGGGGGTGCGCCTGGGAGTTCTGGCATGGAGGCCTTCATTACGCAGTGTGCGCCGTATTGTCTGAGCTGAAACTTCAGTACCCACATCTGACAAATCTTTTCTCAGTTCCTCAGCAGTCACACGGGGACTTTTCTCCACTCTACGCTTCAGGTAGCGCACAGCAGTTGAAGTCAGCATCTTCTTTCTGCCACGACCAGGTAGTGTTTCAACAGTGCCTTTGCCTTGAATTTGCGAATGATGCTTCCTATGGTCTCTCTTGGTATGTTTAACATCTTTGCAATCTTCTTATAGCCATTGCCCTTCCTGTGAAGAGTAATCACCTCTTCTCTTGTCTTCCTGGACCATTCTCTTGACTTCACCATGTTTGTAACCACACCAGTAAATGTCTAGAAGGAGCTGAGTATCACAGTCATTTTAAAGCTGCCTAATTGGTGCTTATTATGCTTTATTGCTGCTCCGTGACATCCACAGGTGTTTTCAATACCTGATTGAAAACACTTGAATGAACCTCTGTTCTTCAGAGTGGTAGTCTTTAAGGGGTTGAATAATTGTGTCAATGAAGAATTCACAAAAGAAACATTTACAAAACCAATTGATGTCATTTTAGTTGCATATGGTTCTTTAAAAAGTCCTTGTAGGATTTCATTCTGAATACAATTACAAATGTACACTAAATTCCCTAAAACCCTTTACAGCATTGGGGGTTGAATAATTTTGAACACAACTGTATATACACACACTCACACACACATTTCTTTACTTGCATGTGCTGGGTGTTTTTTTTTTTTTTTTTTTTTTTTTTTAGGGGCTGGCGATAGAAAAAAAAATAGCCAAGGATATTATGGGAAAGCCGGTCCCAATGATGCTCTTGAAATAACACAGATAATCCTTTTGGATAAAAAGTCCCCTGTGCATGTTCGTGCAGGTGTTATAAAAAGCACCTGCAGTCCAGCAAGCCCTAATGGTACATTCATGGATAGATTCCATTCACTGGGACGCAGCTCAAAGTAAACAATGAAGATTTGATGAAACAATAGAAATTATTTCATGAAAACTTCCACTTCTATCCCAGTGGTCTCATTCTCACCAGCCAGATTAGCGGAGCTCCTTTTTATTTTACCTTTTCCATTTGAATGTCTAAAAAGGATACAAATGGTTCATTCAACTGATAAAAACTAGAAAAGGAAAGTTCATGCATGTCAAGGGGTATCACTCATCTCCACTGTTCCTTTTGTTTTGTGGCGATTTGACAAGGGAGATTCACGGGTGCACGGTTCCTGGCAGGGAAATGACTAGAAAGCATCCCTTATTGACCTGCAAACCACAACCCAGGAGGAAGATCATCACAAGCCTAAAGCTGAGGAGAGGTTTCCCTTCTGCACAGAACTCCTGCCAAGAATAACGAAGGATTTTCCTGTGCAAATAAAACCCATCAAGCAGAGAAGACCTACAGCAGAGATAGATCTGGGCTTCTTTTGATGTTTGCTGCCTGACTGATTTGGTTACAGGGTGTGGATGACAATGGGAGGCAGAACTTTACAAAAGATTTTCAGCTGTCTAGGAAACAATGTACTTGAGAGTGCCACGGGTCTTTCAACTGCAAAGGGGAAGCAGTTTAATGAAGGACGGGTCTATTACCATTGCATTAATGAACCCAGTGGGAGATAAACAGGCTGCGTAGCTTTTACCAGACACATTATTAACAATACGTTATTTACTGTCCTCTACTTAATACCAGCTGTACACAACTTTAATATGATCCCAAAAAAAGGTTCTTGAGATATCATTATACAATCAGGAGAAACCAGTTCCTTGATATAAACAGCAAGCAAAGGATGAGACCTGGTACATGGAATATTCCCCAAAGGCACTGTCATGCCCCATGATTTAGGATTTATTGTATATTTTTCTGTTTTGTGTTGAATCTGCCTTTGCTGCTTACATGCTATTGATTTCAAAGCTATTTTGTCCCTGATGAGCTTCCTTAGCTTGCTGCATCCAACTAGTTCCACCCCTTTTGCTTAGTGTCTTGTTCTAGGGACTTCCTGGTTACATAGCAGCCATTCTGTGCTCACTGCTGGACAAAACGAATGACTTTTTACCTGCATAATCTGTACACTAACAAGATTGTCAGTCTGATCATTAAACTCTTCAACTGGATTCATCTTTCTATGTGTCAGTTTTGCTGAGTTGACGCTATCTACAGAACTTCATTGTGGGAGTACTGGTCAAATACAGACTTGGCTAGTCTAAAGCATCCATGCCTCACAGCTTTGCTTAGGGAAGCAGAATATGCACTTTATACAGGGTTTGACAAATTTGTTTTGAATCTAGGAGCCAGCTACAAAGGTTAGGAGCTAGTCTTTGCTTCAGACTAACAAAGCTTTACTTTCAACAACTAAAGATACACAATACCATTTTTTTTCTGAGTAGGAGTACCAATATTCTTTTTGCCAGGTACTCACCGATACTTTTATTTAATGTCATGTGACGTTTTCCAATAAATACGTTTTTGCTGAAAGCCTGTCCAATTTATGATCGGATTGAAATGTATGGTCAGACACCCTTTTACCCACTGCACAGACACAGACACAGACACAGACACACACTGTCACACAACAGTCCCCATATATAAACCAGGGCTGGATATATTTACATTAAATGAAGTAGACAGGAAAAAAACATTGAAGCCAACTAGATGTTTAGATGCCAGGCAAAGACTGCTTTTAGATTGGTGTAAAATAAACTGAAAATTTGGGAGCCAGGAGTAAAATTCTAGGAGCCAGTGGCTACCAGGCCCTTGGATTTGTCAAGCCCTGACTTAAGGTATACAATGTTTTGGCTGCAAACACAGCCTTTCAATCTCAAGCAAGATTGAACAACTGTCACTGACAGAGATACAGACACTAAAATACATATACAGTCACTGGCAGGGATATAGAGCCACTGACAAAGACTTAAATAATGACCGACAACGCATACAAGTTCAAGAAATAACAGAAAAAAGTAAGAAGAAATGTAGACCTGAAAATTTTGTCAAGCATTATGACCACTTACAAGCACATTTGGAGTTTATATCGACTGTCCAAACAGGCTCCTTACAGGCCGATACTATACTTATACAAGGTTATTCAGAGAGAGGTGAAAACCAGCAGAATTGCCAGGAGATTGAACAATCTAGACCAAATAGCGGATTTGGAAAGTGAGATGGGATGATTTTTCTGGTTTGGCTATTTTGACCTTGAATGTTCACTTCTCCAGTCATTCTCATGGTTTTCACCTCTCTCTGAATAACCCTGTTAATGTCCATAAAGCTCTCGCAGCTGTATGGGCAACCAACTGCCTGGGCTCCTCTGATATAATGCTCTGCTGTGATGCCGACAAGGCCAATGACAAAACTTCTTGGTCATACATACGGAGATTTTTTAAATATACAGTACTGTGCAAAAGTTTTAGGCAGGTGTGAAAAAATGCTGTAAGCAAAGAATGCTTTCACAAATGGAAAGGTTACACATTTATGTTCATAAATGAACAAAATGCAGTGAATGAACAAAAGAGAAATATAAATCAAATCAATATTTGGTGTGACCACCCTTTGCCTTCAAAGCAGCAGCAATTCTTCTAGGTACACTTGCACACAGTTTTTGAAGGAATTCGACTGGTAGGTTGTTCCAAACATCTTGGAGAACTAAGCACAGATCTTCTGTGGATGTAGGCTTTCTCACATCCTTGTGCCTCTTCATGTAATCCCAGACACACTCGATGATGTTGATCAGGGCTCTGTGGGGGCCATGCCATCACTTCCAGTACTTCTTGTTCTTCTTTACGCTGAACATAGTTAATAAAGTCTTAATGACTTTGGCTGTATGTTTGGGGTCATTGTCCTGCTGCAGAATAAATTTGGGGCCAATCATACGCCTCCCTGATGGTATTGCATGATGGATAAGTATGTGCCTGTATTTCTCAGCATTGAGTACACCATTAATCTTGACCAAATCTCCAACTTTTGCAGAAATGCAGCCCCAAACGTTCAAGGAACCTCCACCATGCTTTACTGTTGCCTGCAGACACTCATTATTGTAGCGCTCTCCAGCCCTTCGAACAAACTGCCTTCTGCTACAGCCAAATAATTCAAATTTTGACTCCTTAGTCCAGAGCACCTGCTGCCATTGTTCTGCACCCCAGTTCCTATGTTTTCGTGCATACTTTAGTCGCTTGGCCTTGTTCCGTCGGAGGTATGGCTTTTTGGCTGCAACTCTTCCATGAAGATCACTTCTGGCCAGACTTCTCCGGACAGTAGATGGGTGTACCTGGGTCACACTGGTTTCTGCCAGTTCTGAGCTGATGGCACTGCTGGACATCTTCTGATTTCGAAGGGCAATAAGCTTGATGTGTCTTTCATCTGCTGCACTAAGTTTCCTTGGCCGACAACTGCGTCTATGATCCTCAACGTTGCCTGTTTTCTTTGTGCTTCTTCAAAAGAGCTTGAACAGCACATCTTGAAACCCCAGTCTGCTTTGAAATCTTTGTCTGGGAGAGACCTTGTTGATGCAGTATAACTACATTGTGTCTTGTTGCTGTGCTCAATCTTGCCATGACATGAAACTGTCTTTCACAACATCACCTTGGTAGCAGAGTTTGGCTGTTCCTCACCCAGTTTTAAGCCTCCTACACAGCTGTTTCTGTTTCAGTTCATGACTGGGTTTCAACCTTCGTGTGACATTGATGATCATTAGCACCCGTTTGGTATAATTGGTTGCTCATACACCTGACTATAATCCTACAAAATCCCTGACTTTGTGCAAGTGTATCTATGAGAATTGATGCTGGTTTGACGGCAAAAGGTAAGAACACCAAATTTTGATTTAGATTTTTCTTTTGTGTTCGCTCACTTTGCATGTTGGCATGTTGAAAATTCACAAATATAAACAATCATTATTTATATTTATAAACGCATTCTTTGTTTACAGCATTTTTTCACACATGCCTAAAACATTTGCACAGTACTGTATATTTTTGGTTTGTCTATGTTGAACCTATTCAACACAATGTAGAATTCCCATTCTGCATTTATAACAACTAATGGCCTTAATTCCAGCACCTTGCAATTGGAGCATGGCAGCTGCCAGGGTTATCCCGTCTCCTCTTTGTTTTAAACTTGCAATTAAGCCATTACTAAGGCTAGGGTCAGACAAAAGCATTTTTCCCCGCGAACGTGAAAAAGTGCGTCCGAACGCATTGACGTATTTTTTCACGGAATGCGCAAAAACGGTCAGACGACGCGCATTGTCGGTCGTGATTTTGTACCGGATCGTCAATAAAACTCTTTTTGCGTCTGGCCGTTATGTAGGCTGGACATTAGCAGCATCTGACATCTCCTAATCACACAAACACTCCGCTATGCCGCAGTCTAACACTCAGTACGTCAGTACTAGCGGTTCAGCGTTCTCAAAAAAATGCGTTCAAATTCCACTTGCGTTGCACGGCCAGACTTTTGTGCGGCCGTACATCGTATATTGGCCGTCATTGCCCGTCATCTGCTGCTAGTGCGGCCGTAATTATGTGCGCCAGAACGCACGTTAAAAGTGCGCTGGTCTGACCCCAGCCTAAGAGTCTTACTAAAACAGAGTTCAAGAAATAGAGGTGGGCTCTTGTGAGACTCGAGTGGCTGCCTTCACAGACGATTTACTTCTAATCTTTTCACAACCTGATCGGGCAATACCAGTTTTTTTAAAATATTTAGAAGATTTTCAAAGGGCATTTGGTTTCAAAATTAGGTGTGAGAAATCACTGGCATTAGGTCTGAGCTCCAACGGAAGTGGATTTAATTTGGGGGGGGGTTTATGTTACATTTACTGAAGACTAATAAAATTCGTATTACATTTGAAAGTACAAGCTGGTACTTGTGGCAATCCCGGTCGGGCCCTCCATTATTGCCGTACAACCGAACTTCCTCAGCTCTTTTGCAATTTTTGGGGAGTGGCTCTTGTTGACTATAGCAGCTTTATACACACTGCTGCTGTGACATCATTTAGTCACCTTACGTGATTGTTCATCTGATGGAGGAGAGCCTGTTGAATTTCTGTAATGTAACTTGAACTTTTGTATTGCTGACCTGACGCAAGTTTTTTTTTAAAAAAAAAAAAGTAATCAGACACAGGCACACAATGACAAAGACATTGATCTAAACACAAACTTTAAAAAGACATACACCAACACAGGTCCACCAGCAAAGACACTGACAAAAAACACAAAACGAACCAAAGATACAGATAGGATAAAAAACAAGGACACAGACAATGACCCTCAGTATACATATAGTATAGTACTAGCCCAGTTCGAAAAGAACGAGGCGTAAAACAAAATTTTCCCAGGAGGTCCTTTGCTGCCGCTTTTATAATCTTCGTTTTGGCTGCAGCAGACAGGATTTCTAAAATTCTGCAATGGCAGTTCCCTGTCTGCTCAGTGGAGGAGAGATTGGGGTGGGAGATCCCTGCTGTAAAATATATAACCCCATCATGGCATAGATGGGCAGCTGAGACTTACTAAGATTGTGGGCTGGAATCCAATCTTGATACGATTCCAGTCCACATATTTCAAGCTCCACCTAGTGGAGGGAAGAGATGTTAACACCTTCTTCATGCTGTGACATGAGGCTTTATTCTCCACTTACTAAAAAGGCTGGATTGGTAGAAGACTTCAGCACAACAGGCACTTGGGGCAGGTGTGGAAAAGAGAGACCTAGCTTTGGGAGGGAGAGGGTTGCTGCTTGTGGTTTTGTGTCTCAGGTATCATACATAGGCTGGGAGTAAAGTGTTTGGATCCCGACCACCTTGAGGGCATTATCCCCCAGTATTCAGCATCTTCCTCCTTTCTACAACCCAAGGGCTATCTGATTCCGCCACATCTACCAAGACAACAAGTGTCCTAGTTTAATAGGCAAATCATAAAAAGGGCTACTCTAATTCATATGGGCTGCTGGAGGTGCATCAATTTGTTAATCAAAGGCTGTATCCCATATTTATTCTGTATCAAATGTAAAAATAAATTAATTCCGTAGTCGTATTCCAGAGCCACATCTTCAATTGAAAGATTATCTGGGATACGGCTTTTTAATTAATAGAGTACTATATCTAAAGGAATCAATTAGTATTAAATCCTTCCTAATGTACATCCACTAATTATTTCTTACCCTTAGTGAGTTATGCTTATTTAACAGAATAGTCCAAAGACTTTTCCCCACCAACATTAAGAAAAGCCACTGAGAAAAACTGGTCAGTCCAGTTATGATCAAGCCCACCTGGGAAACATCCAACCCCCCTCTCTAACCCCTGAAAGGGGGTGTCTTTTCCTCTGGAAGAAGGCAAATGGTCTAGACAGAAAACCAAATGAGTTGAGACAGACTAAGGAGACGACTATGGGTCCATTTAACTCCCTGCACGAGAGATTTCTCTCTTTTTCTGCTCCTGCTTGCTGAATACCAACATGAAACGACTGGTATCATCAAAAGTAACTGGATAAACATATACCGGCTTATTTAGAGAGCACCAAAATGTCACCGACATGTCACACTCTGACTCTTCGGCGAATCCGATTCACCGACCCTGCGGTGAATTTAGCACTCACCGCAGGGTCCCCAAAGTGCCATGAATTGCCCGCCGAATGCCGCCACCAACCCGCCGGACAGCTGCCAAAAGGCAGTGCTGACCAGCAGCAGAAAAAAAGTCGACACGCTGCCAAACGGGAAAAAAAATAAAAATTGAAAGTGCCAAATTTGAAACGCTGTTTGTCTGGATTTAACACATGAGGTCCTATGAATAATAATAAAAAGGTCTGTTACATTAAAAAAGAAAAAAGAATGTGGGGAAAAAAATTGGCGAAAAAAAAAAATCTTTAAAAAAAATTAAGAGACTTTTTACTGCAGATTAAAAGAAAAAATGGTTTATGAGATATTACATAAATCAAGGAATAATTTTAACATTGAAACCTATGGGATTCGCCTGACTAAACCTGCCAAATGAAACCACCGAACATCAAGCATTGATAACTTTACACTGCTGTTCGGTGTTCTCTGAATAGATTAACCTTTGCTTCTCTATGGGGACTTTCACTGCCGTCAAACAGGCACCATATTTGCAGGCAGGTTCACCAAAATTTGGCAATCTACCTGCTTTTGAATAGTCGAATGGCGTCGATATAGCACTGTATGGGGAAATTCACAGTTCGGTGCAATTTCAGGGATAGATCGGCTGTCTCTGAATAAAACATAGAATATGCAATGTCCATTAGATTAGATGGGGTTAAGTTTCCATTTTAATTACTGTAAAGCTTGCACTAAAAAGCGGTAATACCGATGCGCTAACAGATTTTTTTAACCCGTTAAGGATCAGAAGGTTATCTGCATGGCACGCCATCACCTCAATTAACCTATTTTATTAACCATTTATGTGAGCGCTAGCGTTGAGGAGGTGATAGGGCCTTGAGTGTCTTCCTTACCTGCCATTATTTTATGTTTTTTTGCCCATGTCATTTTTCATGTTATATTCCTACAGGTCTATTAACTACGGAGTAAAGTCAGGAGAAGTGGAAGAAGTGAATAATCTAGGTCAAAATAGCCATACTAGAAAAATTCTCTCATTTATCTCACTTTCCAAATCAGCTATTTGGTCAGGATTCTTCTCTTCTCCTGCCAATTCTCCAGACTTCACTCTTTAGTGAATAGACCGGATAGGGTTGCAAGATCCTCAATGTTTTTTTGTACATTTAGTCATGCTGATGGACAGTGCATACAAATTGCAGTCATACTCTATGTATGATTTTATATGCAGCCTTGGTATCGGTTTTCCTTCCAGTAGAATTTTATTTGTAGACATTAAGACTGGGGTCAGACGAGCGCATTTTTAACGTGCGTTTAAGCGCACTTAATCACGGCCGCAGTAACAGCAAATGATGCGCAATGACGGCCAATATACGAAGTACGGCCGCACGAAAGTCCGGCTGAGCAACGCAAGTAGAAAATGAACGCATTTTTTCGAGAACGCAGAACCGCTAGTACTGACGTACAGAGTGCGCTGCGTCCGCTAGCGGCGTGTGTGCGTAATTAGGAGATGTCAGACGCTGCTCATGTCCGGCCAACATAACGTCCAGACGCAAAAAGTGTTTTATTGACGATCCGTAAAAAAATCACGCACGAAAATGCGCATCGTATGACCGTTTTCTCGCATTCCGTGAAAAAAATACGGCAATACGTTCGGATGCACTTTTTGACGGTCGCTGCGAATAATGCGTTCGTTTGACCCTAGCCTTATTGTGGCTCTTTCCCTTTGTTCCCCAAACTGAATAAAATAGATAAACTACTATTTCACCCGTCTCTGCTGCCACTCTGCAGATCCCTACACTGGCTCCCCATCCACAGCAAAAATAAATTCAAATTACCTCACCCTGACCTACAAAGCCCTCACTAACGCCGCTCCCCAGTACCTGCCCTTACTAAATACCAAATACACCCCAGCTCGCACGCCAAGTTCCAACAATGACCGGCTCCTGGCAGTGGAACTTTTCTCGTGCAACGCTGACACTGAATCGCGTTCCTCTCAATATCAGACTCTCCTCTCCCCAATCTGGTTTCTATTAAACACTCCCTAAAGACACTTCTGTTTAGGGAAGACGACCACCTAACCCCGTAACAAACGTTTTGACGTACCAAATTACCATCCTTTGCTCTGCCAATGATCTGATGCCATCAGTTCCCCGTACCCGCAGCCCTAACTCTTGCCTCAAGGACTTCTCCCGAGCTGCTCCTTTCTAAGGAACTCCCTCTACGCAACATTATACTCCCCGGCTCTCCAGTCCAAGAAGGCTCTGAAAACACATTACTTTAGAGAAGCAGCTCACTCCATGATTCCCTGATCCTCTTCCCATTCAGCCCTCTTGCAACCCGCCAGTTCACTTACCCTATTCACCCTCACCTAATGGGTCACTCCTCTCCTCTAGAGCAGTGTCCTCCCTCCTTCCGTTTCATGTGTGTAACATGTATGTATATTTGTGATTTTGTCTCTCCCATTTCACAGCACTAAGGAATTTGTTGGCGCTTTATAGATACTTGTAACGGTAACTCATCTCGCTCTGCATTAACATAGCTCTAATCACTGCAGTCCTCCCATCCTGTTTCTTACCCCTTCACTCATCTAGATTGTAAGCTCCCACACGAATAGTGCCTTCAATTCCTCCAGTATGTGTTTGTTGCAAAATTCACCTGCCTTTTTGTTGAATTGTAGTATTGTATTGGCTTTATCTAGTGTACCTTTTGCTTAGCACTGAAGAATGTGGGCGCTTAATAAAAACATAAAATTTGTAAATAACTGTAGCTAAAGCGCTAACAACTTCCATAGCGCTGTACAATGCGAGGCAGAATAACGAATATACATACAAGTTAAAACACAGAGAACAGTAGGAGAGAGGACCCTGCTCAAGAGCTTACAATCTGAGGAGAGGTGTGACACACTAGGTGAGGGTAAATAGAGAACATGAAGTAGCAGGGTGCATGTGGGCTGGCTGGGAAGACGGAGTAACAGAAGAACAGAGGGGGGATTAGGGAGTGAGACGATAGGCTAGGGATGAGCATGGCTCAAAAAATTTGTTTAGTTTTTAAATAATTTCGTTTTTGGAATTTCGTAACTAATTTAGTTTCGTATTTCGTTTCAGATTGATTTGTATCGTATCGAATTCAATAAATGGATATCAACTATTCGATATCAACTGACAGTTCATTTCAAATTCGATAATTGCTATCCAATAGTTCACATCCATTTGATAGTTCATGTCAATTATTCAAATTTTTCTTTTATGATGATCCCACAGTGTAAAACGAAATAAATTTGTCATATACCATTTTGTTTCTTTTCGTATCGATTCGTTATTCGGAAGTACTTCCGAATAACGAATTATCAAATTTCGTTCCAAACTCCGAATTTTTCTGAAACTAATGCACATCTCTACGATAGGCTTCTCTAAAGTAATGTGGTGTCAGACTCTTCTGTCCTTCAAGAAGTCTCTATTGGTGCAGGGGAGGGAGTTCCATACAAAAGGGGGCAGCTTGGGAGAAGTCCTGAAGGTGAGAGTTAGGGGCATGGATCCGAGGAGATCCAGATCATTGGCAGAGCGAAAAGGTTAGGATGTACCCATTAATAAGGGAGGAGATGTATGCAGGGGGCGGTTGTGGAGAGCTTTGTAAGTGAGGACCATTCATTTGTATTGGATTCTAAAAGGAAACAGGGAGCCAGTGTAGAGATTGACAAAGGGGCAAGGTGTGGTGAGGTGTGAGAGGGTCGAGAGGTGAGGTGGGTGAGCCTGGCACAGGCATTCATTACAGACTGCAGAGGGAGAATCTGGAATTTTCTATTTTACCTCTTCCCTGGTCGTCCTGTATAGCGAGTGATTATTGCCTAAATTTTCCATAACGATTCTTGGCAATGCACAAGTCCATTGTTAACTTCCAAATTCCCATAATCCTTCCCACCTCACGGCATATTTTTTGCACTGGTCATGCTTTTCAGCAGGTCATTTAAGTATGCACATTTTTGCTAAAGCCTCTGTTGGGAACTAGTCTTTTACATTTTATAAAATTTAAGATATGGGAATACAATAAATCAGCATTCTAATGACTTGGAGGGAATGGACCAAATTGATCCCCACTTCCTGGATCCAGAGCCTGAAGCTGAAGTCAGACCTCCTCTCTGATGGGAACTTCAGGGAGCAGCCAAGTCCCTGCTTTTGGAGGGATGAATCAGCCCTCTAACAGCACCCCCCCCCCCCGATGGGGGCCAGGGCTGTGAATGCTCAGAGAACAGTGAATACTAGGAATGCACTGATACCACTTAAGACCGAGTAGTGATACTTTTAAAAGTACTCACCGATACCGAGTACAGATACTTTTATGTCATGTGACCACTTTCCAATAAGGACAGACCTCATATAAAAATGTCCAGCTCACGTGTATATACCCCCCCGAGATTATATATATATTATATCTTAATATACATACACAGAATGCCCCCAGCTCTCATGGATATTGCCCCCAGCCTCACATGGATTTTGCCCTCAGCTCTCATGGATATTGCCCCCAGCTGACACCTATACCCTGGGGAAGCTGGACGTGTGCATGAAAAGCACGCGGCCAGCGTTCCCCTCCGGCGGCAGCGATACTCACCCTTCCGGAGGTCCGGTCGCGCAGCTGTAATGCGATCACGTGGCCGCCAGCGCTTCTGTGACGCTGCCTCCAGCCGAGAGGCAGCGTCACAGATCCGCCCGGCGGCCACATGAACACGTCACAGCAGCGTGACCGGACCTCCGGACGGGTGAGTGTCGCTGCTTCCGGAGGGGAATGCTGGCCGCGTGCTTTCATGCACGTGGACAGCTTCCCCAGCCCTGCGGATACCGGCAAGCCGGCCCAGCGCTGGCTTCCGGTATGGGGGGGGGGTGTATATTGTGCAAACAGCAGTATCGGCTAGTACTAGTATCAGTGCATCCCTAGTGAATACTCCGTTTACAAGGAGTAGTCCCAGTGCATAGTGTCTCCCAGTTACAAAATACTTAAACATGAACAAAGCAATAGATTAACCCTTTCACTACCAAAACATGTATACATGATATTGCAGAAATACATTGAAAAGTTAATAAATAGTAGCATAAAATACCATTTGCATATCTTAATATACTAGTGTTTTCCCTGAAGTGTAAACTAAATTATCTATGAGAACTCCCTCTTGCCATCCTGTATTAAAGCAAAGAAGCCCCCTACCTCACTGTATCAAAAACTTCAAAACTTTACTGCTGCATTACAATGCCAGGGAGAGCACAGAATACAGGGAGAGCTCTGGGGTCACTCAATACTGTGCAGGAATAAGATTCTGGTGGTTATGATGATTCAAAGTCCTTGTATGTACAGATACAAGACATTACTGTAATTTCAATATACAGGCATCCTGCCACAAAGTAGAATTTAAAAATAATATCTTTATTTTTTGGCAGCTGTATTGCTAATAATCTCTTTATGATCACTAAAAATCCCCATATGTAGGATATTGCAATCACATTTGCTGTAGTTGAACACAAAAGGCCATTTCTGCTTGTATTCTAATAATGCTGACCCCGTGTGATATTGTGCAAGATATGGGACACCATCAAGACTTATGAATGTTTCGCCCCACCAATAATTTCTATAAAGGTTAACCCAAAAAATAAAAAATTAGCAAACTGACATTATTTTACAGGTCTATTCAAAGAAAGGTGAAAACCAGGAGAAGAGAACAATCTAGACCAAATTGGGAGAATTTTCCTGGTTTGGCTATTTTGTCCTAGAATTTTCACTTCTGCCAATTCTCCTGAGTTTCACCTTTATTGAATAGACCTGTTAATCTTTTAGCCATCTCAGAATAACCATCTGTATGCAAAATTGCATCGGCTTTCTACGATTAAGTGTCAACTACACAGCCCATGTTTCAAATAAATGTGATGAATGCCATTTCCCCCCCCCTAATAAAATGTGTGCGGTAGTGAAAAGGTTAAAAAAACAGTCTTTTTCAAACCTAATTGCTGAATCTATTATGCCTGTACAGATGTTGCTTTTTTAATCTTTTCCCCTAGACATTTTCTCTTCCTCTGCTTCTTTTAGCTCTTCACTTTCATCTTGCTCCCCGTGGACTGTCACAGTTACTGATCTGGACTTCCCCACTCCTGCCGCTGTCTTTCTTCTCACATACTGTGTCCAAGTTGTTCTAATAAATATCTTCTTGTGTCATTTTCAATTCCTCCTCCTACCTCATTTTTAATTCCCCAGTCTAAGTATACAGTTGATCTAAACATGTTCGGCGTGTAACTCTATATAAGAAACATGTATAAAAAGGAGCCAGGCAAAGCTTTGTATATCTACGAGTCAAAGGCTACAGTTTGGATCTTTTATATCTAAGTACATACACATATCATGGGCAAGTGATATGTGGTTTTCTAAATAGATTGTAATATTTCTTCTTGTCCCAACCTCCTTAATGCTTTAATGGAATACTACAGGGGAAGAAATGGAGGGTTAACATTAACCCCTCCTGACCTGCTTGGCACCACACTAATTGTTTTTAACTCTTTATAAACACACTTGAATCCTGCGCTGGTCTCCCTCTGATCTCTGCAGGATATGTCTTGCTTCCAGCTCAGCAGGTCTTGTAACTGCAGAGGGCTGGGCGCTCCAGCCAATCCAGTGGCTCTTAAATGCATGATGGCTTTGATACAATTGGATAAGACTAGTTCCCAAAAGGTCTTTAAGATGGAATACCTGAGCCGACGTTCTGGGCAGAACTAAGCTCCTACATTTGGAAGGCTGAATTAGCCCCCAACCCCCTCAGAGTGGGGAAACGAAAGCAAGAAGCCCACAGCACTGTGACCACACAGCTAAGACTAAGTGGTGACACTGTGCACAATGTCCCTTTAACCTTCATTTGGATGCAGGCTAACCCTAGGTGTATGCCGAATGTACAACCCCATACTTGTGTCTGCACACCAAATTATCATTAGGATGATACTGAATGTGCCTTGGAGATCATGTGAAGGTGGGCTCAGTGCGGGATTAAGTTCCTTATGGCCTAAAGACTTTGGTGTGCCCCTGCAGCATTCCTCCCAACTACTTTGCTCTCCTGCCACATTCTTCTCACTTTCAGTCACTTTCCTCTTCCCATTTACTCACCTCTCATTGTGCCACTGACCCGCTTTACACACACTTTGTCAGAGCCTCATCTTTCTTAATCTCATTGAGTTGGTACTGACATAATTAGTATGGACCTGAAGCTCTAATGGCCCCTATGATAATCTGGCTCTGGTCAGGCCTAATAGACAAGCATTTAGGCTGATTTTACTGCAAACAAAGCACCTACTTCACATGTATCCACTAGAACAAAAGTAAAAATAAGTCTCATAAAAGGGGGAACATAAAGACGTCTTCCTCTTTACCATATTATTTACTTTTAATAAAGTTCAGGGAACCAATATGTGAAAGTGTCTATCAGAAACCGTCATGTTCTCTCTACTCAATACTTGTCAGATATTCTAATATATCCTGGTTTTACTACTCATGCACATGCAGTTTGGATATGAAGTAGATAGGTACACACCAGTCCTGCACATGTGCTGATAGATGCAAATGAATTGTTTTGGCTCAGAACCTCTCCAGTGTAAAAGCAAAAGTCGCCCATAGGTACAGGAGACCAAATTTGGTCCACGTTGTCAGTTTTCTCTTCTACGGTGAAGTTTGGAGAAAGAAAATGATGATTCTTCTGCAGGTGTAAGTACAGGTCTCCACCAAATGTGGGTAGATGGACATATAGGTCATCTGGCTGCCTCCCCGAAGTAGAACGTGGTCTGCGGAGACTCTTTATGGATGGTTTCCCTTCTCTCAGAAACGGTATTTCCCATGCCCATAATATCTGTGGGATCACAATTTCCACTCCTGGATCCAAGGAATCAACTGCAAAATTAAAAAATATGAGTTACACAGTAACAAGAGCTTCCCAGTTGTTGCAAAGCGTTCACATCCAGCAATCTTTTTTTATTTTACTAATACATATAAGCAAACACAAAAGGCAATTCCTAAACTTTTTAGGCAGCATCACAAAACATTGTGCCATTTATGTCAATAAAAATGGAATTTAGAACCAAAGCAAAGTATCTTCCTTACAGCAGGTAATTTCTGACACTGTTTATTATAATTTACAGACTCATTGCTGGGAGTTTAATTAGTTTACACCTGTTTTACACCTGCACTCCCTAAATATATTGGGGAATTAATGGAAGAAGGGACATTAGAAAAAAAGAGGGACACAGGGATTTGGGTCCAAATAGGGACTGTCCCTCAAAAACAGGGACAGCTGGAAGATATGCACTCAGGTACACACTCATATATATATACATACATACATACACATATACATATACATACACACTCATTGCTATGCACAAATACTTTACACAGTATAAACACACAATAGAGGTTTATATATTTTGAGTGTATCCAGGAAATAGATACATAGAAGTAGGAATGCACCAATACCACCATTTGCACGAGTACTTTGTACTCGTGCAAATGCCGTGATACCCAGAAGACAGTGCTGGGCTGGCTTGCCGGTAACCGAGGGGCCGGGGCAGCTGTCTGAATGTTTTATAAGCGTTCGAATTGGGGGGGGGGGGAAATATAATATATATATGCCGTGTTAGTCCAGCTGCCAAAATCACGAGTATAGCAGTCTGTAGTGATACCTTTTTTTATTGGACTAACGTTACATTTAAAGTACAAGCTTTCGAGAGTGATCATCCCTACGTTAGGTATATACTGTACAATAAAAAAAAAAAAAAGGTATCACTACAGACGGCTATACTCGTGATTTTGGCAGCTGGACTAACACGGCCTACATATACATTTATATATATATATATACATACATATACAGTGGCAAGAAAAAGTATGTGAACCCTTTGGGATTACGTGGAGTTTTGCATGAATTGGTCATAAAACGTGCTCTGATCTTCATCTAAGTCACAACAATTTGAAAAACACAGTCTGCTTAAAATAACACAAACATTATATATGTTTTCATGTTTTTATTGAACAGAACATGCAAACATTCACAGTGCATGTTGGAAAAATTATGTGAACCTTTGGACTTAATAACTGGTTGACCCTCCTTTGGCAGCAATAACCTCAACCAAACGTTTCCTGTAGTTGCAGATCAGACCTGCACAACGATCTGGAGTAATTTTGGACCACTCCTCTTCACAAAACTGTTTCAGTGTAGCAATATTCTTGGGATGTCTGGTGTGAATCGCTCTCTTAAAGGGACACTCTAACAAAAATCCCCCCCTTCTTTAATCCTAACCTATCCCCTTAATAAATAGTTATTTTTTGTTTTTGTGTTTTTAACTGTAATACTTAGCCTAAAATCCTCTTGTTTCCAGCGCTGTTTATTTTTATTTTTTATACTCACCTCCCTCCTCTTCCGCTCCCGTCCTGGTTTCTTCTTCTTGCCCTCTGGTTTACGTGAGAAGCGGCATGCACGCCTCTCACGTAAGCCAGCCAATCGGCAGGCTTCTTCCCGGCTCCCTCTGAGGATTAGTGTTGCGCGCAAGAGGATGCGCACAACACTAACACTCAGAGGCAGCCGCCAGCTTCTGCGGTGAGTTGGAGACGTCATCGCGCTGAAAGCGCGATGACGTCTCCTACTCGGCAAAAGTCGGCAGAAGCGGGAAATATGATTCCCGCTCTGCTGACTGACAGCTGAGAGGGCGGAGTAAGGTTCTCCGCCTCTCTCAGCTGTTTTCAGCATTTACAGCTGAACCGCTGAGCAGAGGGAGGGGGGACAGAGGGCAGGATACTCTGGGCATTGTGACCACCTAAAATAGCTTAGGTGGTCATGTTGCCTAGAGTGTCCATTTAAGGTCATGCCACAGCATTTCAATCGGGTTAAGGTCAGGACTCTGACTGGGCCACTCCAGAAGGCGTGTTTTGTTTTGTTTTGAAGCCATTTTTTTGTTGAATTACTTGTATGCTTTGGGTCATTGTCCTGTTGCATCACCTATCCTCTGCGGAGCTTCAGTTGGCGGACAGATGGTCTACGTTTTCCTGCAAAATGTCTTGATAAACTCTGGAATTCATTTTTCCATCAATGACAACAATCCGTCCAGGCCCTGAGGCAGCAAAGCAGCCCCAAACCATGATGCTCCCTCTGCCATGTTTTACAGTGGGGATGAGGTTTTGATGTTGGTGTGCTGTGCCTTTTTTTCTCCACACATAGTGTTGTGTGTTTTTTCCAAACAACTCAATTTTGGTTTCATCTGTCCACAGAATATTTTGCCAGTAGTGTTGTGGAACATCCAGGTGCTCTTTTGCAAACTTCAAACGTGCTGCAATATTCTTTTTGGACAGCAATGGCTTCCTCTGTGGTGTCCTCCCATGTACTCCATTCTTGTTTAATGTTTTCCTTATTGTAGATGTGTCAACAAAATTTTTTAGCATGTGCCAGAGATTTCTGTAAGTCTTTAGCTGACACTCTAGGATTCTTCTTTACCTCATTAGGCATTCTGCGCTGTGCTCTTGCAGTCATCTTTACAGAACGACCACGCCTAGGGAGAGTAGCAACAGTGCTGAACTTTCTCCATTTGTAGGCAGTCTGTCTTACCGTGGACACATGAACATGCAAGTCAACAATTCTTGATCGTAGGTCTTCCGAGAGCTCTTTTCTGCGAGGAATGGTTCACATCAGGCAGTGCTTCTTGAAACCAGTAAACCCAAAACTGGTGTGTGTTTTTAAAGGAAAGACAGCTTTCAGCAACACATCCAATAATATCACACTGATTGGACTCAAGGTTGGCTCACTCCTGGCTCCAAGTAGCTCTAGAAGTCAATAGGCTAGGGGTTCACATACTTTTTCCACCCTGCACTGTGAATGTTTACATGTTATGTTCAATAAACACATGAAAACATATAATGTTTGTGTTGTATTATTTTAAGCAGACTGTGTTTTTCAAATTGTTGTGACTTAGATGAAGATCAGAGCACATTTTATGACCAATTCATGCAAAACGCCACGTAATCCCAAAGGGTTCACATACTTTTTCTTGCCACTGTACATATCTCGGGGGGATATATACATGTGAGCTGAGGATACATATATTTCTCGGGGGGGGATATATACATGTGAGCTGGGGGCATTTTTATATGAGGTCTGTTCTTATTGAAAAGCGTTCACATGACATAAAATACAAGTATCGGTACTCTGTATTGGTGAGTACTTGAAAAAAAGTATCGGTACTCGTACACGGTCTTAAAAAAGTGGTATCGGTGCATCCCTAGACCAAATAGCCGATTTGGAAAGTGAGATTAAAAAAAAAAAAAAAGGGGAGAATTTTTCTTGGTTGGCTATTTTGACCTAGAGTTTTCACTTCTCCAGTCATTCTCCGGAGTTTCACCTTTCTTTGAATAGACCTGTATGTAGGACATGTACTACCGGAGATATAGGGTTTCAATCGTCCAAAGGCCCCATGTATCTCCTACAATGGGATTGCAGCGAGAGGGGGGTGCAAATGCCCCCTCTCTGGATCCATCAGTGCATCATTCTCTGAAATCTATAGGTCAAGGCCAATGGGAGTAACACTACGTTAGCTGCTGGGCTTCTACCAGTTGGCTAAACTTAAATATTCTGCTGTGATTTGCCAGCTCTGAGCCTCAGCATCCCTTCTCTGTGCCTCTACCAAAAAGCACCAGTGAAGCCAAAGCCCCCTTTTTTGCAGAATCAGCTGAGCTACAGGCTGCTGCAGCAAACACTCAGCTTCCAGCCGGACTCCAACTCTTAATGAACGGAAACTATGATGTTCAGAGAGGGGGGCCCTGCCAGGATCGTCTCAGGTTGAAACATCAGCAATGGAAATATAAAGGGCCTCTTCACTGTGCTCCAGCCTTCCACCCAGTGCACACATAACTAAATTCACAGGGCCATCCGGACATAGTTTGATGGGCCCCAGAGCTACAGTACATAAAACTGCTAATGTATGGTGCTCCAGGGGCACAGAGAGCACCACACTTAACACACATAACATGCCAGCGCCTCTGACATTATCTAACAGCCTGCTATAGTGACCTTCATGCATCTTGTCTTCATTCCCTGCAGTTTGATGTGCTTAGGGAGAGTTATTATTTTTTAGGGGAGGAAAGCTTCGGACAGGGACTCCGCAACCTTGGCCCTTCAGATGCTTTGAAACTACATCTCCCATGATGCTCAGCTACACATTTGTTCGACTAAATCTCATGGGAAATGCAGTTCCAAAACATCTGGAGGGCCAAGGTTGCTGATCCCTGGCTTAGGATATACTTTTTTTTTTTTTTAAAAAAATAATTAAACAATGAATCACTTTTTTAAAATTGTATCAATACTGAATAATGATATATATATTTAAGATACCCATTTCTTTAAAAAGCAACATACAGCTACTCGTCAACCAGCAACCTATGTTACTTACGTCCCGTCCGTTCCCCATGACTTTGTATATCCTGCACAAATTAATTTAAACAAATTGCGTCACACTGTTAAAACCACAGAAAGTATCAACGAAGGAAATTAAATCCAAACATCAGAATGCGGGACACTGTCAAACTGCTGAAGAAAGAAGATGCACCATGTTTAAATGTCCCTGACAGACCGTCGATGTGGATCATTATAGAGCATGCGCGAAAAGAAACCGAGTATGTCTGACTAATGTTCAAATAGTCTTATGACGGCCAAGTCAAAGCTCTATGTGGTTGTCAGTCAATGAGTGGTTGCATAACATTTGCGTGTGCACTGAAAGAAAGAAATTACAGTTAGAGCACACTGTAAAAAAAATTAAAAAAGCTTGTTGGTGCGCTGTCAAACGAACATTAAGGGGTTAATTAAGGACACGAAAGATGCCGCTTCCAGCTGAGCAGCTTTTAGGGGCAGCGGAGCTGGATGCCGTTTCCAAGAGTATCTTTAGTAAAACGTAAGATTGAGGGGAACAGTGGCCGCTTATGGGGAGAGCTCAATTAGTAATTCTATTTTTATATTCATTTTCAGATCCCCTGGGTTGGTGTAACTAGAAGACAGATCTAATCCGCATTCCAGAAAGAGATTTAACCTGCATGAAAGTGTGCCAATAGAAAAAAATCCCCTGTAGGAAATCAAAGCATATTATCCCCAAATAGCGAGTATATTTCCTACATTTATTTTCTGTGTTAATCTGTAGATTTGTGTTTTGTTGTTAATATCTTGCATTTATTACTACTTTGAATTTCTGTACCTACTGTAAAAATTCATTGCAGGTGACCTGCCAGTTTGTTAATACAATAACCCCAGAGTGACACAGAGTACAGACACAATGTGAGATTAAAAAATAAAATATTATATAACAATCAACTTTAAAGGATTACATTTAAAGGGGGGGAACAAACCGACGTTTCGGCCCCCAAGGGGCCTTTATCAAGGTAAAAAAAAAAACAATATAATAGATCAGCCATATTGATCTATTAGATCTATTGTTGTTTTTTTACCTTGATAAAAGGCCCCTGGGGGGCCGAAACATCGGTTTGTCCCCCCCCCCCTTTAAATGTAATCCTTTAAAGTTGATTGTTATTACTTAAGTCCCCGAGTGCCTCCCTCTTCCTATATTGCCACTATCTTGGGAGTTTTGCACCGGGGCGCACCTGCTCTCTGGCAGGCAGCTCAGGCTCGTAGCTTTCCTGTGTGTCAATGAGTGTGAGTGAGAGATATATCTATCTATTTGAAATAAGGCAGCAGCACTGCGGGTCTCTTACGATGACTTTTTATTAAATTGTGAGAATCAACGTTTCAGCTCCATCTCGTAGCTTTCCTCAGGACATAGGGAGCTGAAACGTTGAGTCTCACGATTTAATATAAAAAACATCATCGTAAGAGACCCGCAGTGTCTCAAGAGATAGATATATACTGTCAAGCTGGGAAGCAGGCACCGGGCGACTACTAATCAGGTTCGGGTCAGACGAGCGCACTGATCACGTCCGTGTTGCCGCGCATTTGTACGTCCATTATAGCATAGAATTATGATCAATGGAGTCCCACACACGAAGTACGTCCGCACGGAACTGCGGACGCATAACGGACGTGGCAAATGGACGCAGGTTAGGCAAGAACGTAAATCCGCTAGAACGGGCGCACAGAGTGCTGCATCCGCAACGTCCGCATAGCTTTGTGTGTAAGTGATGGAACGTAGTCAGACAGCCTACATTTATACGTCCAGCATTTTTGACGGACAAAATGGTTTTCATATTAATTTATTTCCCATCTACATCCGTCAAAAAAACCGTCAGTCACAAAAATGAATCGTGTGGCCACTACCTTGTCGTCAGTCAGAAATTACGTCCGTTGAGCACAGAAAGCGCTCGTCTGACCCGAGCCTTAGAAAGCCAGAGTGCGTGGCATATATATTATATACACTCACACTAAACAGCACAGAAAAGAACCAGAATTGATAATTTTTACCTTAAAAAGGGATAAAAAAAAAAAAAAAAAAGGTACCATACCAAAACCAGTCCATGCCATATCTGAATCATTTACACCATTTAATAATATTTGGTTTAGACCCGTCCAGATGTGTTCTTGCCTGTGAGCAGTGTGGTGTATGTGTGGCAGTCTCATGCCTCTGGCAGCGCACAGCGCCCTGGAAGGTCCAGCGGTCCAAATAGACAGGATGCCTGGAAGGATCAGGACTGCTGGGAGCCAGGATCTGGGAATATTCTGCGCGCTTGCGCTGCCAAAGTGACGTTAACCTCTCCGCTGCCAGCAGGGGTACTGCTCCCATGAAATAAATGTAAAAATAAGATAAAGCAAGCTCAGGGGAGTCTGTGCCAGCTTTACACAGCTGGATTAATATCACATTTATAGCATGCATATTAATACACATTATATGGGCCATCCTTATGCATATGGACGCTTTGGTTGTGGTCCCTGTGCAGGACTCTGCCAGGAAACACTGACACACACAGCCTGGCACACTCAGCTGACAAGCTGGCACAGTGCAGGGGATGTGGCTCTTACCTTGGGCTAGCAGCAGGCACAGCAGGCTCAGGAGCAGCATGGTATGAGAGGGGGTGCAGTGCTGCTGCCAGGGGGGTCACCTGGGGAACAGGTAGGGTGACCGCAGCGACGGGTAAGACCCAGGAGGGACGGGTGAGGGACCTGTGGGCACAAGGCACCGGGTGCAGTCCTTGAATGATGTCTGGGCGCGCACTCCTGGCTGTGGGATAAAGCCCCAGTGATGCACACCTCCAGCCCCCTCTGCAAACACTGCGCTGGAGAGGAAAGTGGTGCTGGGGGCTCCGGGCAGGGGATGCGGTGCTGGGGGCTCCGGGCAGGGGATGCGGTGCTGGGGGCTCCGGGCAGGGGATGCGGTGCAGCAGGCACGGAGCGGCTCCTCGCTGCCAGGTCGCGGTGCAGCGGCTTTTCACAGAATTCCAGAGCCGGGGAAAGCAAAGGAAGCGAGAAACTCAGCTGGAGAAGCAAGCCCCACCCACGGGTAGCTGTCTCGACCAATGACGCGCCGTCCCGGGCAGAGGAGCAGGGGCTACTCTAGCTGTCATTGGGGGAATGAGCGACGCGGGCGGACAGAGGTAAGGTACACGTGGTTGTAATACAGTGCTCCACGGCGGCCGCCAGGGGGAGCGCGAGGTGAGCGGGAAGTGAAGACAGGTGTGCTGGTCACATGGTTACAAGACCTGGGAGGAGGCGTGAAGTGCCCCAGCGGGGGAGGAGGAAAAAGCACAGCGTGGTTTTCATCTCATCTGGTGAGCATGCGGTTAGGCGAGAAATGGTCAGGGCAGCCATCAGAAATCTTGGAGCCCTTAAGGGGATGGGGCCTCAGGATGGGGCCCCCATGCCCTTCCTTCAACTTTAAGGTCTATCTTTTACCCCCTCCCCAAAATACAAGGCATGGAGGGGGCTGAATCCCTAGCAGTCTACTGATACATCATATAGCTGCTGTGCCCCTTCAACTGGGCTGATGCCCCCCACCACCAAATCTCTGCTACATCCAGCAAAGACCTCAAAGCATCTCCTGCCCAGTGCTGAGAGAGAGCGAAGGTGATTCATTTATTTTATTTATTTATAAAGGATTTTACCAGGAAGGATACATTGAGATTTCTCTCCTTTTCAAGTATGTCCTGGGTTCAAGAACATTGAATTGTTACAGAAATACAAAATAGTAAAATGCAAGATATTAACACAAAACCAAATATACAGATTAACATAAAATGAATATGTAGGAAATAAAGTCATTATGTTACATGTTTACAGGTGCATTCCGTATTGAGGTATTTTAATAGGGAGCTCTTAAGGGACTTTAGACTGGGGGAAGATTTGATGGCGTCTGGGAGGTTATTCCATAACTGCGGCACTCTGTAGGAAAATGAGGATCGAGCCACTGTCTTTTTGTATTGCGGTATTGCAAGTAAGGTGCTGGTCCTGGATCGGAGGTTATAGGATGAGGGAGCTGCTGGGGGAAGCAGTCTATTCAGGTAGGTGGTAGCTTCCCAGAAAATCTCTTAAACACCAGGTTGGAAAGGTGAAGGATGCGTCTAGATTCCAGCAACGGCCAGTTTAGCTCTTTTAACATGTCACAATGGTGTGTCATGTAGTTACATTGTAGCGCAAAGCGACAGAATGAGTAAGTTTGTACTTAATGTAGTAAGTTTCTGGAGGTGTGTTTGCGGGGCGGCTGCATACACTACATCTCCGTATTCAATAGCTGGCATAAGCATTTGTTGTACAATTTGCTTTCTTACCGCGGGGCTCAGGCAGGATTTGTTTCTGTACAGGGTACCTAGTTTGGGGTAAAGTTTAGATGAGAGTTTTTCGATGTGGAAGCCAAAGGATAGATTTGGGTCTAACCACATACCTAGATATTTGAGAGAAGTGACTGTGGTCAGCGTGCCATTTGATTTTGTCCTGACGCATAGATGGGGTGTTGGCAATTTGTGTAGTTTAGGTGCTGTTCCAAAGAGCACTGATCATGTCAGTAGAGACCCTGAACCACTCACAAAGAACCTGAGTCACACGCAATAACACAGAACCTGAGTCACACGCAATAACACAGAACCTGAACCACCCACACAGAACCTGAGTCACACGCAATAACACAGAACCTGAGTCACACACAATAACACAGAACCTGAGCCACACGCAATAACACAGAACCTGAGCCACTCACACTTGCATGAGTATCTGCCGATCGCCTGAGATCCATCCAGCCTGGCGCGAACGAGATCACGTGAACTCCGCGAATCTCGCAAGATCGCGGCAGGCTGGAGGATGGATCCCAGGCGAGCGGCAGATATTCACGCAGGCTCTGCCGCTCGTTGAAGGAACGAACGCGGCGGCCACACGATCTGCCCCTCAGAGCATGGGGGCAAATATATCCATGAGTGAGCCTGGGTATGTGACGCTGGGCTCTGCTTGGTATGTGACGCTGGGCACTGCTGGGTATGTGACGCTGGGCTCTGCTGGGCATGTGAAGCTGGGTATGTGACACTGGGCACTGCTGGGTATGTGATGCTGGGCACTGCTGGGTATATGACACTGGGCACTGCTGGGTATGTGACGCTGGACTCAGTTATATACACCTCACATTACTGTATCACAGAGCTCCACAGCAATAAAATTCTAATGTACGGTGTGTATGAGTGTTTGAATTTTATTGCTGTGGCGCACTGTGATACGCTCATACACACTGCGTGTTTTTTTTTTGTTGGGGGGGGCAGCATTTCATCCTTCGCTCCAGGCAGCACTATGTCTTGGGCCGGCCCTGGTCACACGCAATAACACAGAACCTGAGCCACTCACACAGAACCTGAATCACACGCACTAACACAGAACCTGAGCCACTCGCGCACTAACACAGAACCTGAGCCACTCACACAGAACCTGAATCACACGCACTAACACAGAACCTGAGCCACTCGCGCACTATCACAGAACCTGATCCACTCACACAGAACCTGAGTTACACGCACTAACACACAGCACCTGAGCCACTCGCGCACTAACACAGCACCTGAGCCACTCACACAGAACCTGAATCACACGCACTAACACAGAACCTGAGCCACTCGCGCACTATCACAGAACCTGATCCACTCACACAGAACCTGAGTTACACGCACTAACACACAGCACCTGAGCCACTCGCGCACTAACACAGCACCTGAGCCACTCGCGCACTAACACAGAACCTGAGCCACTCGCGCACTAACACAGAACCTGAGCCACCCGCGCACTAACACAGAACCTGAGCCACTCGCGCACTAACACAGCACCTGAGCCACTCGCGCACTAACACAGAACCTGAGCCACTCACACAGAATCCGAGCCACTCACACATAACCTGAGTCACACGCACTAACACAGAACCTAAGCCAGTCGCACACTAACACAGAACTTGAGCCACTCACACGTGCTGGCACAGAACCAGAGCCACGCAATCACACAAAGCCTGAGCCACTAACACAGAACCTGAGCCCCCACACGCATTCACACAGGACCTGAAACACACACAACCGGTGTCACTTACACGCACACGGTCACAGTCAACTCACACACACAGAACCGGATTCACCTCACATGCACTAACACAGAACCTGAGTCACTCACATGCACTAACACAGAACCTGAGCCACTCATGCATTCACACAGAAACTGAACCACAAACTCACTGAATTTGAAACACGCACTCACACAGAACCACACACATGCACAGCAGTCACAGAAAGATTCACTCACACAGGACCACTCACAGATTCACTCACACCATCAACCCCCCCCCCCCCGGGGTCAGGTTTGTGCCAGAAAGGAGTCATGGCACGGCCCCTGTGTGATGTTATATTCCCAAGCGATGGGGGTGAGCAGGCAGAAATACAATGGAGGCTGTATATGCACAATAAAGTTTGTATTGTAGATATGGTTCACAGCAAACAGTCTTAGCACAATACAGGTCGTAACACAAAAACACAGGCAAGAGGATGGTGGGCCACGTAGTCTCTCTCTAGATCCACTTGAGGAGAAGCAGGAGCCTTTGGCAACAGTACCTGATTGAAGGTTAACCTCCTTGGAGAGAGCTTGAGGGCTAGAAGCCACCCGAGAGTCTCTAGACCCACTGGATAGTGGGCCATGCAGTGGATAGTCCAGCAAGCAGGAACCAGGTAATGCAAACACAGCTAGGATGGAAAATACTGGTATACATGGCAGAGCAGATAAATCAGGAGACATACAATAACAAGAGGGGGCTCTCAGGTCCTCTGAACAGGAAGGGAAATGAACCAAAATGGAAGAGCGAGGCTAGGAGGGCGTGATCAGGTTATATGCAAACACTCAGGAATGGGCACAGGAATTAACCCCTGAGAGAAATACAGGTAAGGAGCAACAGCAAGCTTCGTGTATACAGGCAGGCTCCTAGAGCTGGCATGACACCCCCTCCTTCCTGGACCTTGTCCCTGCGGGGAAGAAGTTCTCCAATGCTGGATTAACCTCCCCTGTGAAGGGGCAAAGTGGAGCATCAGGGGCTGGGTGTGTTGTTGGGGGTGGGGAAAGGTGGGGCATCAGGGATGGGGCCTCTTCCTGGAAGCGGGCCCCTGACCACATCATGGGCTATGATGCCCTTATGACCGCCCTGGAGATGGATGAACTTGGAATGAGGTATTAGGCTAAGGTCAGACGAAAGCATTTTTAACGTGCGTTTAACCGCACGAAATCACGGCCGTGCTAGCAGCAAATGACGTCCAATGCCGGGTAACATACGAAGAACGGCCGCACGAAAGTCCGTCCGCGCAACGCAAGTGGCAAACGAACGCATTTTTTCTAGAACGTCAAACCGCTACTACTGACGTACAGAGTGCGCTGCGTCCGCATAGCGGCGTGTTTGCGTGATTGGGAGACGTCAGACGCTGCTAATGTCGGGCCAACATAACGTCCAGACGCAAAAAGGGTTTTATTGATGATCTGTACAAAATCATGGACGAAAATGCACATCGTATGACCGCTATCGCGTATTCCGTGAAAAAATACGTCCATTCGTTCGAACGCACTTTTTCACGGACAACGTGAAAAATGCGTTCGTCTGACCCTAGCCTTAATGGTTTGTATTGGATAACGGCAGCATGTGAAGGTAAGTGGCTGCAGTGCATCGATCATTACATCCGGTGTTATCCATCCATTTGTATGAAAGAGGGTCTATTAATCGATTCTACCCTCCTGCTATCGGATGCCCCTCCAATCAGAGAAAATAAAACATAGCCTTGTCACTGTTTAATTTTACGTTACAGGGCCACTAAAACCAAAATATGAAATATCCTTCTTTTATGTTGCTGATATCTTACATGTGCTTTATTTTTCTCTTGTATGTTTAGTTAAGAAAATATTTTACTCTGTGTCACTATGCATCCATTGTGTGATCTTTTGTGTTGTAAACTGCCCCCAACAGTGGGCCCTATTACATTCTTCGCGTTAAATGCTCGCGCAACGTGTGAATTTGTGCGCCAAGCGTTAAACATTAATGCGCGGAAATCAACACTGGAATTACAATCCTCGTGCATTTTTTCATCCATCGAGCAATAACGCGCATTGAACAAATGCGCGCGCAGTAACGATGCACGCAGAAATCAGTGTGCGTAGTTTTTTTCACACGATTCAGCCAATCCGAATTAAGTACCACAATTATCTCACGTTAAGCATATATGCTGCAGCAATAATAAATGCACACACAACTTCTCCATTTTATCGGTTTGGTATGAGTAGAATGTGTAACTATACTTTGCTGCATTTTTTTTTGGGCTGGTGTATTTGGTTTCGGCCAGGTTGATAGAATTTGCCATTAACACCAGCTTTTAGGAGTTGCTAAAATTATGCGTGCAACGTCTATGTGTTAATTCCTGCGCATAGATTGTAATATTATCCGCGTACCACTGCACAAACGCATTTGCGCTCACAATGTTAAGTATAAGACGCACGCAGTAAAATACGCTCGCGCAGGTTCACCCGCGGTAGACAAATACGCGTGTTCGTTGCGCTGACATTGTAAAACGACATTCAGCGCAAAGAGTTTTACCCCAAGTGTTAATGCGTTTTTGTGCGAAGGTTGTAATAGGGCCCAGTATCTGTAACGAGCACCGTAGCGCTCACACAGGAGTAGCGAGGTTGAGATCTTTTTGGACAGGAATACCTGCTTGATTTTTACCAAATACCCGGTATTAACAGACTTGTACTCCAAAGCCAAGGAGCACCAAAGAACAACTGATTTGCCACTAAGTCTCAAAGGTTTCAAGACCAAAGGACAACTTAGAGCACCTTCAGAAACACAATGATTTACTTGACAGTCAATGAATTGTGCAGGATGCAGGGCAGTCAACAAATATACAGATTTAGCATTATCTGATAAGCTCGAGCGGGTAAGAAGTACCTTACAATTATCAGAGGTGGCTGACACACATGTGGGTATACAGACCTGGGTATATTTAGCGGTTAGGATGCAATGATCATATGCGGTATTTAAACAATATTTCTTTACCGCGATTTGCACATATGCTCTTAGCAATGAAACATACACGGGGCGTGGCCGGCTGCTCATGAGAGCGGACGTGTATTACAGGAGCTCCGCACGTCTGCTCAAAACGGGGGCATTTAAGAGATTTTTACCACAGAGTTTACCCTTGGAAGGGTCCCTGAGCTGACCGTCGGTAACACATTGTCCGGAGGCCACTTGGTCCCCCCCCCTCTGGACCAGAGACTGAGGTTACTGCGGATGACTGCTGCCCCATGGTGACGGTGGCCATTTTGTTTCATTTTGAGGCCTTTTGGATCGGCGGGCCTACCTCTTGTCGCCCATACCTATCTCTATGACGTCCCAGGCTTCGGGTGCTTGGCAGCTGCGGAGTCAGAGAGTGGAGGGCCCCCATGATCTGACCGAGGCGGCCGTCCCCATGGCGGAGCAGATGGTGGTGGATGTGGAGCGGCGTCAGCGGACATACCCTCCTACACCCCGGACCTTGGAGGCTGTGTTTGAGGATATGGAGGAGTGCCTGTGTTCGCTGCCGGAGGACGAGGGGAGCCCGCTGACAAGAGGCTCCTGGCGTAAGCTAATGGGGGTGCTCTGTGGATGTCGGGAGGCGGATGTGGAGGCGCAGGCGCCCCCCCTGGCGGAGAAGACCTTGCTGGCTGAGTGTGCGGTGGATCTCCCCGCTCTGGATGAGGTCCGCCCTGCAGGAGTATTGATAGTACCTGTGGAGAAGGCGGCTGTAGCTGAGATCCCTGAGGCGCCTCGATGTGCTGTGAAGATGAGGCAGGGTGCTGGGGAACACCATCCTAGGGGGCTGCGACGCGTATTCTGGTCCCGCAGCGTGGTCCCGGTCCCAGCTGCACACCCCCGGGGGCTATCTGTCTGGTCCCTCCGAAGAGTACTCGTGCTTGCTGATGCTATATACGGCTTTCTCTGGCTGGACACGGGCTGAGTTGATTTTTATTTCAGCTGAGATTTTCGATGCCATTTTGTTCACCCCCCCCTAATGCTGAGTACCTTTACTTTGCAGCGATTTTCTGACTACTGCTGATTATACTATCAGAAATGTTATTTTCTACACATTCCCAAGCCTGCTGAGTAATATTCCCATATATTTTTTATTATCTCCATCATTTTCCCCTCCCTTCGCAGAGTTGCCATGATTGATATTCCCTTAATGCTGTTTTGATGACCCCCTCCCACACCACCTCGTGCTGCAGACCCTCTTTCCCCCCCCAGTTTTTTTTTTTTTTGGCGTTGGGGCAACTTGGGGTGTGCCACTGTGGCGGCCACCATGGCTCTGTCTGCCGCACTTGGCCCTCAAGTACCCCGGCCTTGTGACCTGCACATGTTCATGGCCTCCTACGGTACCTCGGACCTCCGGGAGCGAGCCAGGACAGTCACATATTTGGCCTTTGTCACCTTTTTTTCATTTTCCCCTTCTTTTTTTTTTATGGGTCCCGGAGCACTTTTTGATGTGTCTGTCCACCTTCTCCCTGACTTCCTATCCAGTGATGTTTATTGTTTGGCCCTGCGAGCCCATCTATTCTTTTCTTGTATGATACTATGCTGACTATTTTCGAAATAAAAATTTTGAAGAAAAAAAAAAAAGAAACATACACCTTGGGTCTTAAATAGTAACCAGACAAGGCCACAAATGATACCCCAGAGCGAGATGGGAATAATCCCAGATAGCGAATGAAAGCCCCAGCAGCAAACATAGGGTTAATCCACCAATGCCCAATACTAGCGATTGCTAATGGTGGAAGCAACAGAATGGTCAGAAACAAGCCGGGTCAAAATCAGGAGCGGGAATCGTAGACAGAAATGGGTCGGCAACTAAATCAGCAATGAGAAATAAGCTTAGAGATGCGGGAACAGAACTCCACGTCAGGGCAACGAGGCAACTCCTCGTGCCCTGCTTTGAACCCTGCGGCTCCTCGTGACAATGCCAAGCCCCGCCACTCAGAGGCCGCTTGGCCAGTACAAGGTGCTGGCAAATGACCAGCCAGTGGCACCGAACTATGCCCAGACCCCTTGGGCAACACAGCAGGGGCTGAGGATGTAACAGTATCTTTACATCACTCTCTCCTCACTGGGTGGCAATGGCCATAGAATGGAGTGTATGGGTCAGACAGCCGACTCAAATCAATGTATTGTGTGTGATGTGTTCAAAGGACATCACCGGGGGTAGATTACAAGTCTTTCATGCTCCCTGTTTTATATCATTCAGCTGCTATCTCTTATCTCAGGCAGCAGAGGCAGGACAATGACCTCCTGCTGTCTTAGTTAAACATTCACTCATCCACCTCATTAACTGTTAAATACTGAAGAATATAAAGCACAAATTAAAACTCACCATAAGATTGTGGTAATTGATGCATCGTGGGGAAAATACACTAAATGGAATCAGATCAGGTGTGCTATGATCTGTGTTGCTCAGATTTGCTATGATCTGTGTTGCAAAGGGCACTAGTCAATCTCTTTCGATGAGCGAAAGCCACAGATAATACAGATAAAAAAAATGCAACTTTACCTGCTGAACGCGGAGTTGTGATGACATAGATTGTCATTACATTTACAATGTGCAGCATTAGCAAGGGCCCCCGAAACCGGGCGGGCAGGGAGATTCGGATTTATTCCAGTTATTTGCAGGGGGGGGGGGCAAATTCACTAAAATGTTTGAGGGCTACAGAAAATGTTTGGCTGCCAGTCACAGAGTCCTTAGAGAGTCAAGGGGCTCCTCAAGCCACTTGAGTTAGAAGGAGGCATGGCAACATAGTGAAATGAGAGGACACTGTCTCAGAAAGTCTCACCTCAAAATCACTTGCTATCTTAACTAGGGCTGTTGTAAACTTAACAACCCCATAGACTATAATGGCTCTGGTAAATTTACAACAGCTCTGGTTAAGTTAGCACCAACTTTGGAATAGGGCCCTCCATGTGATGCATTTTCCATCCTCCTGCAGCTGCCATTGGATCCCACAACCTACAGCAGAGAGGAATTAGTGGAAATTCAATTATCCCCACCCTCAGCTATAACTCACACGCGACCCACCACTTACCCATGCTCTGCCTCGCAGCTCTCAGCATGGCCTTAAGTTTTGATATGTGTTTTGGTCTAGCTCAATTAAACCAGTAAACCTTTTTTTTTTTTTACATCTCCCAGTGGAGTTTTGTGACTTTTTGTAGCTCCTGCCCTTCTCGTGGAGGCAGCCATGTTTTTTGCTTCCTCTCTTTCATGGGAGGGATTGACTAAGCTGTGTGATTGAGAGTTTAGCCCGGAATGGCTCAGAGGCAGAGCCGGCCCAAGCCACTATTCTGCCTGGAGCTAAGGATGAATTGATGCCTCCCCAAAAAAAAGCATGCAGTATGTATTAGCGTATCACAGAGCTCCACCGCAATAAAACTCACAGTAATGTGCGGTGCGTATGAGCGTATCACAGAGTGCCACAGCAATAAAGGTCACAGTAATGTGTGCTGTGTATCACAGAGCGGCACAGAAATAAAACTCATAGTAATATGTTGTGTGTATGAGTGTATTTCAGAGCGCCACAGCAATAAAGCTCACAGTAATCTCGGCGTGAATGAGCATATCACAGAGCGCCACATATTCCAGCCCACTGTCACATACATCCACATTCAGTCACACATACACATCCACATTCAGTCACACACACACATCCACATACAGTCAGACACACACACACACACACACACGTCCAAATACAGTCACTCACACGTCCACTGTCACACACACACATCCACATACAGTCACACACACAGCCTGGTCGAGGCTTGCATCGGGGACGCTGCACAGCCAGCGCTCGGAGGAGCCAGCGCTCGGAGGACCGTTCGCCGGCCCGCTGGAGAGCTTGTTTTCTATGCCATGGGGCAGGCTCCGGCCCGCTGGAGGGCTTGTTAGACACCGAGCTTGGTTGAGGCCTGGCAGGGTGCCGGCCTGCTGGTAGGCTTGTTAGACGTCAGGACTGGTCGAGGCCTGGCTGCGGGCCTGGTCATGACCGAGCACTGGCCTGCTGGAGGGCTTGTTAAACGCTTGGCCTGGTGGAGGTCTGGCGGGAGCTGGCCTGCTGAAAGGGGCGCTGGCCTGCTGGAGGGGTGGGCTTGGCTTGGTTTTGTGGCCTGCTGGTGGGCTGGGCGCTCCATGCAGCTGCTTTTGATCTCCCGTTCGATCTCCTCCTATCAGCTGTCTCCGACTGACTTCCTGTTTCCTAAAGCTCAACCTCTCTAAAACGGAACATCTTGTCTTTCGTCCCTTTAAAGTCACCATTTCTGCACCCATTTCCCTTCAGGTGAATGGTGCCACCATTACCTCTACCTCACAGGCTTGTTGCCTCGGTGTCCTTTTCGACTCTGATCTCTCCTTCACTCCTCATATTCAGTCGCTTACCAAATCTTGCTTCTTCCATCTAAAAAACATGGCACCCATCCGTCCCTTTCTTAATCAGGGCTCTACAAAAAACTCAACCAAGCTGTTATTATCTCCCGCCTTGACTACTGTAACCCCCTGCTTGCTGTCCTTATGAGATCCCAAATTCTCTCTCTGCAGTCTGTTAGGAATGCCTGTCCCAGACTCATCCACCTCACATCAGAGACCTCTCAGACTTTGACCCTTTGCCAATCTCTGCACTGGGTCCCTTTTTCCTTTAGAATCCAATTCAAATTAATGGTCCTCAGGTACTAAGCTCTCCATAACCGCACCCCTGCCTACATCTCCTCCCTTATTAGCAGGTATATCCTGTCCCGACCACTTCATTCTGCCAATGATCTGATCTTATCATCTTCCTGTACCCCCAACGTTCGCCTTCAGGGCTTATCTCGAGCTGCCACCTTTTTTATGTAACTCCCTCACCCTCAACATTAGATTCTCTCCATCCTTCCAGCCGTTCAAAAAGTCTCTGATAACACATTACTTTAGAGAAGCCTATCAGCTCAGTCAATAATCCCCCACTGTACATTTCTTGCCCCTTCTTCCCACACAGCCCCATGCACCCCGATACTTAATGTTCTCTATTTACCCTTACCTAGCGTGCCACCCCTCTCCTCCTCTTGAGCAGGGTCCTCTCTCCTACTGTTCTGTGTGTTTTTTACTTGTACGTATATTCGTTATTCTGCCTCGCATTGTACAGCGCTACAAACTTGTTCAATGAACAATGTATGACGGTACTGGTGGGTTCTCGGTAGCGAATCTCTCAGTAGGAATCTGTCGGTAAGAATGAACTTGATAGGGGTCCCAGTAGGTTCAGGAACAGGGAGTTTTCAGGAGGCAGGTTTGGTTTGAAGCACAGGTTAGAATTCAATGTGGAAGCTCTGAGGAGAGGGCCTTCATTTTATAGACCCACATCCACTCTCTCAGAAGGAGATTTGGCCTTTGCAACCTCCAACAATTAATATATATCATTATTTTGGGTTACCCCTGCTGTGTGTTTCGTTTGGAGGCTGCCCGCTATTTTCTGTTTTCGTTCTCCCCATGTATCGCCACTTTCAAAGGTTGCCATACCAGATTGTGAGTTCCTACGGGAATAGGGCCCTCATCTCCTCCTGTACTGTTTGTCAAATGTTGTTCAATGTATTGTAACCCTGTCTATACTGTGCTTATTGTACAGCGCTGCGGAATATGCTGGCGCTTTATAAATAAAGAATAATAATAATAATAATAATAATTAAACCTCGATAGCAATTTGTCTCTTGCATTCATAAGTACCCCTTTTTTATCCTGGAAAGTAGGCAGGTAACAGCGCCAAAACATTAAAACTCCAAACGAAATGTCTCTAAAACCATCATAAGTGTTGTTAGAAATTGCATGGCGCAATGAAGGTAGTTTTCTGGTTGATGGTTGTGGCATAACCTAAAAAGTCTGGCAATAAACGTCTTTCTGACCAATCAGGCAGGTCAGCATGACGTTTCCTAAAATTCAAGTGTACCCCTTTAGTCATTTGAATCTTTGGCAGAGATGAAAAGCAGAACACAGTTACACAGGTATGCAGTGATCTCAGCTATAGCAGCTAACGGAGAACGTTTAAGCCTCATGGGAAGGTATTACATACAGGGATGTCCAGATCCAATTATAAGGATTGTGACCCGATCGTGGCATTTATTTGGGATTGGCTTTTTCAAGCCGATCTGATCCCAGTCTACACAGCATGGCGGGCTGCGAGACGACAGACTCGGCATCCACCGTGGCATCTTCCCTTGCTTGCAGGGAAGACGCTCCGTGTGTGCGCATAGGTGTTAGTTGTTGAAGAAAGCTGTCCACTGTGAATTCTGTGCGCACAGCGTTCAGCAACCTTCATGATGCTACCCACACGGGTTGTGGGGAGATTGATAAAAGCTGCGTGCAAATTTCACATTGCATAACGTTCATTAGCAACCAGCGCACATGCAGTAAAGATGCCGTGGTGCCACGTGGATTCTCTAGCGGCTAAGCCACTGGTCTGACCACAGGTCGTGCAGTATCAGATCAGGGTTCTGTATCTGCCGACCCCAAACAACGTACAACTCAGATCAGCAGACGAAAAAAGTCCTCAGGACCTTCCTAATTACATACTGTATATACATGTAGTAGTGTTGTATACAAATTTCTTGTTGAGAAAAGTAAAAACTGAAGTACACAGGCTTTTAAAATTGATTGCGGGCTGATCAGTTAGGGAAATTTTTTTTATATTAAATATTCTTTAAAAAGAAAAGAAGAAGAACAAATGACCAACTAGAACATATAACATGTCCAGGTTTTGTACGGATGTCTGGAGTGTCCCTATAAAGGCTTTATTGCTGAAAATGCATATTTTTAATCAATAGCTCCCTTTGTGTCTTGTCAGTCTACTCTGAAGTTTAGTGTAGTGCTCCTTGCTTACAGAGGAAATCCTAATGCAGTGAATCTCCCAGCTGTGTGACGAGGTGAGAAATACAACTAAGTTGCGTATCGTCTTGAACGCAGATGGCAAACTGCCTGCCGAGAACGCAACGCTTTATCCAAAAATAGCTGATTCTGAGAGCACAGGAGGACACAGGGCCTGGATTGCACTGAGCGGGCCTGAAATTCAGTTTCTCGTGGCCCAGCGATTGCGTGTAAATGTTAACCCGCTCAGTGCCGCATTGGGATCCTATATGGGCATTCATAAGGATTAAACTCTGTATTATCACGCCTTATTGCATGACCGAAGAAAATAAATCACTCTGTTTTGATGCAACAGTTTATAAAAAACAGAAGTCAAATTTCCGATATTCAAATGTGATGCAAAATAACAAGTATAAAATAAATTGAGCACAAAATCTGACAGATATACAGTATATATTAACTAATTGGTAATCAATTGTAAGATAAAGTTTCAAAAAGAATTAATCAAAAACAAGTAACCACACTATGGTTGTTGGACAAAGAACCTACACTAGACCTCAAGAAGAGGAGGATGCACCATAAAAATGATGGAATGTAAAACAGAAATGTCATCGGTATCGCTTCCAGCCACTCCAAGTCCATTGCACGGATGCCTGGACATCAAGGCATCCTGCAATGGTACTCCGTAGTGCCGGGGCCCCTTGTGATTGCTCCCCGGGAGCGATCAACTTCTATTTTCACCAGAAAGGTGCCCCGCACTGTTACAGACCACTGGAAGCAATCAACATTGCTTCCAGCTGCTCTGATGATATTGCAAGGATGCCTCAATATCGAGGCATCTTGCAATTCATTACCTGCCGGTCTGCTCAGTGATCGCTCTCCCCGAGATATCACTTCAGGTAGCGGCAGGAAGTACTGAGTGCCACAAGGTATCGTGGCACTCAGTACAAAAATGATCACATTAGTGATCAGATGGTCTGCTAGGTGCCTCGAGGGATCGAGACACCCAGCAGGATAAAAAGAATTAATAAAAATTAATAAAATAAAAGTGACAGCCAAGATGGCGCTGCCCTTCTAAGGGCAGGGTCATCTTGGGGCTTTAGGGGATGTTGCTAGCCTGACCCATCAGAGAGGCAGGCTAGCAACATCCAATCAGAAATTAAAAAAATTATAAATAAAGTTTATAATTTCTCTGGTCAGGTCAATATTTGTAAATATTGGCTCTGACCACTGTGAATCTCCCACCCTCTCCTCACTTGTCTTTTAGTGAGCGAGATCAGTATTGAGAGATTTAGAAATCTAGAGAGATTTAGACAGGCGTAGGAGTTTAGTGGGGATACCCAAAGGTTCTTTTCAGAGGCATAATTTTTTTTTCTCGTGAGACCCAAAGTGTCACGAGTCCCTCCAGATGCTACGACACTGGTCCCTTTAGACAATTCCCTATCTATCCCTCCAATCCTTGAGTGGTCAGTAATCTGGCTCTCCTTAGGGACACAAACACAGATAAGGGTTAACAAGCCCCAGGAGTTATACCACAAGCAGGCCTTCACAGATATTTTCTTAAGGCAGAGATGTACAATTAAGAAAGGGTTAACAAGAACTGCCTGAGCAGTATACAGACAAGGTGAGACAGAACACAAACCGTGATACGTGTATATCATGAAAACGTCTATAGAAGTCATAATAGTCAGAAATTGCCAAACTGGTACACAAGGAGTGGTTCTCATACAAAGCCAAATCACAATATAAGTCAGAATTGTCAAAGATCGCCAAACTGGTACACAAGGGGTGATTCTCATACAAGCCGGGCCAGAAATCAGTAATCAAATCAGTAACTCGCAAAATGAATCAGACTCCTATTTGGCAAAGCCGCTATGGACCCCTCTTGATGTGCCAGAATTTCTGAAATTCTGGGCACTAACTGCTGATGGGCATCATAAAGAAGCCTTCAATCCGCTCCTACTGGGGCAGCAGCCCCATCAGCTCTACCCCAAATCAATGTCACGTACGTAGAAGGTATGAAAAGGTTCTTTGTTTTAAGCACTTCAGTGACGGCAGCCTGTGCCCCCCTAGAGAGGATCCCCACTTTGACAGGTTGTATAAAATCCGCCCCTGATTACCCACTTTGCTGCCAGATTTGCAGAGGCTTATACACCTGGAAGGAATATCTGCGTGGATGAAACCCTAATGAAATATAAGAAGGCTGGGATTCAAGCAGTATATTCCTTCCAAGCGCTACAGGTATGGAGTGAAGGATCTCTGTGAGAGCGAGAGTGGGTATACTCAGGCCTTCAGGGTGTACGAGGGAAAGGATAGCAACTTTGACCCTCCAGGTTGCCCAGAACAACTGGGAACCAGTGGCAAAATTGTGTGGGACTGTGGGAGTGTGGGACTTGTATATTGACAATTTTTATACAAGTGTCCCTTTGTTCAATCTACTGTATTGCTTCGATACAGTAGCATGCGGTACTATTCGCAAGAACCACAAATACCAGCACAGCTTGCCTTCACCCGGTTAAAACGGAGGGAAACCTCAGCTCTGCGCCAAGAGGAGCTGTTGGCAGTCAAGTACAGAGACAAGAAGGACATATACCTTCTCACCACCAACCACTCTGAGAGGTCTGTGGAGGCCTCTGTACGTGGCAGAGCAAAGGGCATAAGGAATTCAGTGTGCATCAAGGCCTACTACCGGCATATGGGTGGGGTTGATCTGGCAGATCAGCTGCTCCAGCCCTACCAAATTATGTGGAAGACCAGGGCCTGGTACAAAAAGGTTGCAATTTACCTGATGTAAATTGCAACCACAATGCCTTTTTGCTCTTCAAAAAGGCAAACCCCGGAGTGACACTGTCCTTTTTACAGCTCCAGGTCATTTCGGGGATTTTGTACCAAGATGCACCTGCTCCCCGGGCGGTGATGGGGGACAGAGTTGGGGCTACTCATTTTATTTATAAGATCCCCCCTACTGAGGGCCAACAGAAACCCTAAAAAATGTTTCGATAGGGGGCAGAGAAAAGACACAACCTTTTACTGCCCAGAATGCCCTGGACAACCCGGTCTGTGTCTTGGGGACTGTTTCAAGCAGTGTCATACTGTGCGTGATCTGTAATTTGTTTTTCCTTTCTATTTTTTGTTACAGTTTAGTTACAGCTTTTTAGTTACAGTTTAAGTACAGCTTTTTTTTTTACTTTTACTGCACCAGACTTTTACATATTATTGCTCCATTTTTATGTTCTAAAATTGGTACTGTATTTTACCAAAATCCTGGCAAACCTATGCATGGGGGGCCTGGGTGTGCTCAGGAAGCCTTGTAGAAAACAACCTGGAGTGTTTTTGTGCTGTAACCGACAACAGTGTCTCTGAAATCACAGTCCAACAATAATGTGGGTATATAAATGAAAATCGAAAAATTACCACCTTCTCAAATGTTTTTGGCTAAAACCGTTGCATCCATGGCATCAAAACACTCCGTATGCAATACCTTGGGGTGTCAACATTTCAAATATATACACTTTTATGGCAATAATTAAAACTGGGGTAAAGTGACTACCTGAAAGTTTGACTAAGACTGTGGTAGGACTAGTGCATGGAAAGTGTTAAAATACAACTATTTGAATTACCCTTGGATGTGTACTTTCTAGAAATATATGGTTTTATGGGGGTAAATTACTTTGGCCAGCTTCAAAAATGCCCCAAATAGGACATGGGTGCGTGGTGACCAAATTTGAAAATTCCAAGTTAGAAAACTGAATGCACACCCCCAAATAATGCCTTTTAGCCCCAAATAAACCCACATACCTACAATATATATATGGGTGGTATCACTTTACTCAGAAGATGTTGATGAACATATTTAGGAGTGATTTTTGGCAGTAACTTATAACAGGATTTGACAATTCATGCCTAAAGTACAATGTGTGTGAGAAAATAATGTTTTTTGGCAGTAATCTTTAAAGTTCTCAGTACATGTATTCTTAAATTGCACTCTATGTAAGCAAATCACCAAATAAAAGTTTTTTCTCAGAACGTTTGGCATAGATTTGATGTCAAATGGTTGCATGGAAAGAGTCAAAATACCCCAAGTTTAATACCTTGGGTTGTGTACTTTTAAAAAATATGTATATGTGGAGGGTTATTCAGGTATTAGTGAGATATCAGTGTTACAGTGTCACTATCTCTAATTTTGACAACCCTTTGGAAACGGCAAAATGCTACTTGCACTTATTGTCATATAAGATGGGGGAAAGCAAAGAATATGTAAACATTGGGTATTGTTAAACTGAGGACAAAATTTAGAAAGTATTAAGCAAAGTTTTGTTTGACGGTTGTAGATGCATAAGAGATTTTGGCGGTCAAAGTTCGAAAAAGTGTTGTTTTTTTCAATTTTTTTGCCATATTTCACAATTTTTTTATCGTAAATTATATGAAATGATGAAAAAATTGTATCTTTACAAAGTCCATTTAATGATGAGAAAAACAGTAAATAATATGTGTGGGTACAGTAAATGAATAAGAGAAAAATTTGATATAAACACAAACAGCGCAGAAACGAAAAAACAGCACAGGGCACTTTCAGACGGACTTTCATAAAACCGCCTGGTCACTAAGGGGTTTAACACTGTTCTAGCCAAATTCCCTATCCAATGAGATAAAATTTGCGAGTCACGTTCACTTTAAAAGTATTGCTCAAAGGCACTCCGTCTCCAGGTGCATTGCGTGTGTGGCCCTGCTTGTGCTAACTCCTCAGGTGAGCTACAATCACCCATATCATCCTTGCTAGGGATGTGCGTTTCGGGTTTCGGAATTTCGGAATTTTCACGAAATTTCCCGATTCGTGTTTTCGGATGCGGCCGAATTTCCGAAAAATTTTAGATCCGAAAAGTTCAGATCCGAAATGTTTTCCGAGCCGAAACGAAATATTTTCGGATTTTTAGAATGGGCTTGAAATGTGTCAAACGAGGAGAACAGATGTTCCGAAAAACTAAAATTTTCCGAAAAACGAAGATTTTCAGAAAACGAAAATTTTGTAAAAACGAAAATTTTCAGAAAAACGAAAATTTTTCGAAAAAACGAAAAGTCGATACAAAAAACCGGCAAAATGACACGAAAAAATACGAAAAATGGTCGATATCCCGAAAAATGTGCAATTCCGAAAAACGAAAATTTCCGAAATTACGAAAAGTCGATACAAAAACCGAGCACAGTGACACGAAAATACGAAAAATGGTTGAAATTCCGAAAAAAAATGTACCCGAAAAACGGGCCGAACCGAATCGAATCGAAACCGAAATCGGTCGAAACGAGCCGAATCGAAAAGTTTAAAAATCCGAAAAATCGAACCGAATCGAACCGAAAAAAAAATCGGTGCACAAGCCTAATCCTTGCCACAAACTGGAAGGGATGTAACATTAATATTTGGAGATTTATTTTCTAAATCAGATGAGAAGTTGTTCAGTATAGAACAATAATTATCATTTTGAGCATACAGAAGCAGAACTTGTTGTTTTGACAGAAAATTGTTCTAATCATTTTCTTACTAAGTACCCAGTGGTGCCATGACGTGTTTATTAAAAAAAAAAATAAGCACTTGTCATTGACATACATACTGCTTTCGGAAATATAAAGATAATTAAGACACTGTTAAAAAATAAGAATGTATGGCTGCGGAAATAATCTAAGGGATATGTTATTTTTTCCTTTATTTCGTTAACTTGAGGTTATTTTTTAAAAACTCATTTAAAAAAATACCTGTGTAAAGGACATTTTAGGTACAAGAAGGAATCAAGGGAAAGGGATTTCCATGGACAACTACTTTTCTCTTCTGTATATTGCTTCCTGCTGTCATCTCCTGCCATGACCCCCAGAATACTTGACCCATGGCATGTTTATTAATTTATGCTCAATTGCTGAATGAATGACCATCTGATGGAACCTGATGACAAGACCATACTGTCTTATCCTAACTATTCCAGTGGACATCCTTCCTGCCCTTAAAATAATGGTCCCAGACATCACACTTTATCTTCTGTTTACTTATTCCATACTTCCACTCACTTCCAGGGAGCCTGCTTCGCATCAGGTCTCCTTCAGTAGCATGCCTTGGATTTAAGACTCCCATGAGTATGTTTAATGAGTTAAACTTGACCAAGTGATGCCTGTAAGAAAAACTAAGATATAATTAAAAGGAGAGCCCTGCGGTAAGAAAGCAGATTGTACAACAAATGCTTATGCCGGCTATTGAATACGGATATGTAGTGTATACAGCTGCCCCGCAAACGCACCTTCATAAACTTACTACACTGTATAACTCATTCTGTCACTTTGTGCTACAATGTAACTACATGACCCACCATTGTGACATGTTAAAAGAGCTAAACTTGCCGTCGCTGGAATCTAGACGCACCCTTCACCTTTCCAACCTGGTGTTTAAGAGGTTTTCTGGGAATCTACCACCCTACCTGAATAGACTGCTTCCCCTAGCAGTTCTCTCATCCTAAAACCTCCGATCCAGGACCTGCACCTTACTTGTAATACCCCAACACAAAAAGAAAGTGGCTAGATCCTCATTTTCCTACAGAGCACCACAATTATGGAATAACCTCCCAGACGCCATCAAATTTTGCCCCGGTCTAACGTCACTTAAGAGATCGCTATTAACATACTTCGATATAGAATGCACCTGTAAACATGCAACATAGTGAGTATATTTCCTACATATTTATTTTATGTGTTAATCTGTATAGTTGTGTTTTGTTTTTAATATCTTGCATTTTATTAATTTTGTATTTCTGTATTTACTGTAACAATTCAATGTTCTTGAACCCAGGACATCATTGAAAACAAGAGAAATCTCAATGTACCCTTCCTGGTATAATACTTTATAAATAAATAAAAGCAATGGCAAAGTCTCAAGAAAAAGCAACGGGATGTTGGACGGTAGAGAAAATACATTTTCATCAAAAGTCTTTCATTGCAGTTACATAACTTTTCAAAACCTACTATGGGATTAAGGGAGGGTTTTATCATTTTAAACGAATTAAACATTGTACTAGGTTATCAAAGTTAGTATTTTTGCAACCAGGTAATGTATGATATAGTTTGTTTTTCAGTATTGCTTTAGTTCATCGTGGTTTAAGATCTTTGTTAAAAAGAGAGGTGTGTGAGGGTCCTGAGGACGAGCAGTGGCACTAGTGGCCTGCTCTACGGTGGGGCCCGCTCAGGTCTCACAAGGTTTTAGCTCAATTGTGCCATTACAGGGACAACTGCTCCATATGCAAATCAGACTGCTACACCCAGAAAGGGTGACAGTACTAAAATGCCAAGGATGTCATCTCTGCACAACAGGTGCAGCAAACCCCTGACGATCGTTTCAGCCTTGTTAGGCATCGTCAGGAGGGTAAGATCTGTGTTAAGGTGCTCCTGAGGAAGTTTGTCATACAAACAAAAGCATTGAGCATTTTTTATTGCTGCTTTTTTGCTTCAATAAATTATTTTTTAAAAATTCATCATTTGGAGTTTCTGCTTCAAACATCGGCCTGACGAGGGAAGAGATGTAAAGTGCACCATCTGCTGGATGAGACCAGCTGGGAGGAGGTGATAATTTCATTTGGTTTTGTGTCTTTTGTATTTTTATAAATATATAAATCTCCAGAGTATAGCAGTACATAGTAATACCCTTTTTGTTTGGACTAACATTTCATTTATGTATATAAACAGAAAAAATGGTAAATATGATAGTGCCCTGAATATATGATGGGCAAGACAAATAATAATCAGAACAGAGCTGCAGGATATATGGGGAGTCTAAAAATATTCCATATAAATATCAAGATAAAAACAAAGGTGTCACTCCCACCCAGTGGTGGCTCTAGGAAAAATATATAGGGGGGCACTAATAATTTTCACCACTAAATCATAGCACTGAAAAAAACTAACAGGGTTATCCAGAGAGAGGTGAAAACCAGGAGAATGACTGGAGAAGTGAAAATTCTAGGTCAAAATAGCCAAACCAGAAAAATTATCCCATTTATCTCACTTTCCAAATCGGCAATTTGGTCTAGATTGTTCTCTTCTCCTGTCATTCTCCTGGTGTTCACCTTTCTCTGAATAACCCTGTAAGAATTTATAAATAAGATTTCAAATCCCAGAGTAATGTGATGCAGTGATACCTTTCTGTTGTACTAGTCTGATACATAAATTCAATATTTAATTTGCCGAAATTCAGTGGTTTTCGCCGACATCCGATAACTGATTCAGAGACTCCAATTTTCGCAAATTACTGTGACCATTCGTTAAATAAGGAATTCACCATATTTTCGGCAAAATTGATTCCCTGAAATATGGCAAAAAGGAAAGGATCTAAAGATGATTAGACTCTTTAGCTTCTATCTTCCACCCCTAAAATGCCATTAAAGCAGGGAAATAAAATAAAAATCCGTGTGGTATGTAGCCTACCCATTAACCCTAAAATTCCATTAAACAAGCGAAAATATAAAATTAATACACTGTGAAGCAGGTAGCCTACCCATTAACCCCTAAACTGCCATTAATCAAGGTAAAACATTAAATGAATAGATTGAGTGTCAGGTTCCTGAACAGTGCCTTGGCAGCCCCCTTCAAGTATTGTGCATCTGACCTGTGTCTGCACTTGAGGGCAATTTCATTCCTGTGCTGCTCATTTCCAACGCTGAGATCCAGCACATATTCAGTTAAAACACACCATAGGTCACATGACTTACCTGAATAAAGGGTCACGCCCTCTCTCCTTGCTCCAGCATTGCCAAACCACTACGAGTGAGAGAGGACCTATGCTGTGGCTCTCCTGCGTTATATTGAATGCCAAACCTTGCCGTCGTTACTAGCCTTTCCTGTGTCTCCATACCCTCCAGTATCCAGTGTGTCCAAGATCCCCTTGTCTGCTTTGTTTCCTGCTTCCCTATTGTCAAGCCCTATACGTGTCCTGTTCTTCACCTCCAAACCAATGTTCTGCTGCTTCTTGCAGCAACTCACCGCACACCCCTGTGCATCACCGCATCCCGGGCTCAGTATCCTGCCACCTCGGTACCCCCCCCCCCGGTACAATACCTGACAGTGAGGCATGTAGCCTACATATTAACCCCTAAAATGCCAGGTATCAAGAGAAAACATTAAATATATACACTGTGAGGCGTTAACTCCTAAAAGGACATTAATAAAGGAAAAAAATAAAATGTATACTGTGAAGAATGAAACCTGCCATTATGTAAGGACAGAGGCTTTGACCCCTGTATGGTGTTGGGTGTATGGAACCCAATGGCAAGCCGAAGGAGGAGACCAGAAGAAATATGATTGGTTAAACTTTACTGAAGGCAACAAAATATAAGTCCAGAATAAAGCAATGTAAAGTTTCTTTTGACAGAAATAAAAGTCCAGAACGAAGAGTTGTAAGGCTAAATAAGTACGGTTGTAATCTTGGAAGTAGTCCAGGAATAGAGGTATGCCGAGAGGTGGAACTGGTACTGCAATGGCAATCTTGAATATGGAAGCGGAATGGAGCTGTACCGTGATGGCAGGAACAGAAGTGGAGCTGTATCGTGGCAACAGAAGCGGAGCTGTATCGTGACAACAGGAGCGGAAGCAGAGCTGTACCGTGGCAACAGGAGCGGAGCTGTACTGTGGCAGCGGGAACCGGAGTGGAGCTGTACTGTGGCAACAGAAACCGGAGCGGAGTTGTACTGTGGCAACAGGAACCGGAGCGGCGTTGTACTGTGGCAACAGGAACCGGAGCGGCGTTGTACCGTGGCAACAGGAAGCAGAGTGGCGTAGTACCGTGGCAACAGGAACCGGAGTTGTACCGTGGCAACAGGAACCGGAGCGGCGTTGTACCGTGGCAACAGGAACCGGAGTTGTACCGTGGCAACAGGAACCAGAGCAGCGTTGTACCGTGGCAACAGGAACCGGAGTTGTACCGTGGCAACAGGAACCGGAGTTGTACCGTATCGGCAGCAGGAACGGAAGTCAGAATCCTTTTAGAGGAACACGAAGGGGAACCACTGGGTAACGTGGTATAACCACAGTATAACCTGGTTAGTGAGATGGAGAAGGCGGCAGGTTTAAATAGGGTTCAAGGAATCATACGAACACCGTTCACCTGGAACTCGCAGGTGGAATGAGGATACCTGAGTGCTATGTAAATTAATTGGTGGTATACGAGGATCTCCAGTGCAGGTGGGGTGCAGTACCTTAACTTGACCAGCAGAGGGTGCCAGAGTACCTAGGTCTTCATACTCTAGGATGGGCGATCGCGCATGCGCGCCTGCCTTCTGCTCAGACGGATCGCGGAGGCGGCGTGGGACACATCCTGGCTCTCCTCCCTCGAGCTGCAGGCCGGAACCAGGGAGCGACGCGCCACGAGGGACCTTAGGTGAGTTTGTCAGGCGTCCCAACATGGCGGCCGCGGTCCGACCGCGGCGCGGGGCATTACACATTAACCCTTAATATATAACTAAATCAAAGCAAAAGTAATACACTAGCAGGGTTATTCAGAGAGCGTGAAAAGCAGGAGAATGACTGGAGAATGAAAAATTCTATGTCAAAATAGCCGATTTGGAAAGTGAGATGAAAGGGAGAATTTTTCTGGTTTGGCTATTTTGACCTAGAATTTTTCATTCTCCAGTTATTCTCCTGCCTTTCACACTCTCTGAATAACCCTGAATGTAATATATAGTCTGGCCTTTAACCCTGTCACTGCTGAATCGTTTCCACCCTGTGAAAAAAAATTGTTACGTTTTTATTTTATTTTTTATGATTTTGTCTTTACACTGAATATGGCCATGTTGGGTATCATTGGAAAGACTCTGCCCTTTCCAATGACACCTAGATCGACCACGTACGATGCATGGGGCCGGAGATAAAGCTGTCCGAAGATGTGGGGGCATGCTGGTTGCTGGTAGGGGGGCAAGGAATAACCTAGGGGGCAATTGCCCCCCTGCCCCCCTAGAAACGCCTATGCTCCCACCGTGCTGGAGTATGAATAATCCAATAGGAGCCTTAAAGTGATGCAACAGCGCAGCAAACAGTACTTAAATGCAATGGACAAAATGTATAGCAAATGTCATAAAGGCAATATAATGGGAATAAAGTGCTTCAGTGGTTTCAGTGCAATAGCAAAAATATGTAATAGATATGTAGAAGTAACATTACTTCCATGCAATAAAGTGCTGAAGTTTAATTTAAAAAATGCAGCAATATTACTAAAAACAGTCATAAAATATAGCAGCAAAGTGCTTGGTGCATAAAGAGATCGATATATATTTCAGCAATCACGTGCTAAAGTAACGTATGAGAATGTGAGGTGTATATAATATATATACAGTATCTCACAGAAGTGAGTATACCCCTCACATTTTTGTAAATATTTTATTATATCTTTTCATGTGACAACACTGAAGAAATTACAGTTTGCTACAATGTAAAGTTGTGAGTGTGCGGCTTGTATAACAGTGTAAATTTGCTGTCCCCTCAAAATATCTCAACACACAGCCATTAATGTCAAAACCGCTGGCAACATAAGTGAGTACACACCTAAGTGAAAATGTCCAAATTGGGCCCAAAGGGTGAATATTTTGTGTGGCCACCATTATTTTCCAGCACTGCCTTAACCCTCTTGGGCATGGAGTTCACCAGAGCATCACAGGTTGCCAAGGGATTCCTCTTCCACTCCTCCATGATGACATCACGGAGCTGGTGGATGTTAGAGACCTTGCGCTCCTCCACCTTCCATTTGAGGATGCCCCACAGATGCTCAATAGAGTTTAGGTCTGGAGACATGCTTGGACAGGCCAGCCAGTACTTATACTTGCCTGTTTCCGCAGTGCCTATCCTTATACTCTAGTAAATTCCCTTTTTCCACACGGTGTTCACCTCTACCTCTCTTGTGCCCATCCTTGCCTCCGCCTTTCTTGTGCCCATCCTCACCTCTTCTTTTCTTGTGCCCATTCTCGCTTCTGCTGTTACCGGAATCCACCTGGTTCACCCGGGACGAGGCCGGGCCGGCATGGGCAAGGATTGACTGGACACGAGTCTCGTCAGGAAAGGCAAACTTTATTGTGACATCACAGATGCTCACACAGGATTCAATCGCAAAGAGTGAGCCCCGATCTCACTCTGACAAGGGGTCTTATACCCCGAATACATAATTAGGTACATCCCAATTAGCCCACCACGCTGTGCAGTGGCGTAGCGTGGGGGGTGCTGGGGGGGCCGTGGCCCCGGGTGCAGTTTTATTAGGGGCGCATAATTTCAAAAGAAATTTGCGCCCCTAAAACTTGAGGCCCGGACTGACCCGCCGGGCCCTTCGGGCGCCGCCAAGGGCCCGCGGGTTGAGGGGACCCAGATGCCGGGGCAGCAGGAGTGCCTGCTCGGTCCTGAACAGTGAGTCCGTCCGTGTTGAAGGGGAGGCGGCTGCGTGCAGCCGCAGCCGGTCACGTGGTCCGGCTAATCAGGTGGTACTGAGTCTCTGTACCACCTGACTGGCCGGACCGCGTGACCTGCGCACGCACGCAGCCGCATCCCCTTCAACACGGACGGACTCACACGCTGTTCAGGACCGGGCAGGCACTCCCGCTGCCCGGCATCTGGGCCCCCTCAACCCCTGCTGGATCCGGAGCTGGGGCAAGTATCCATGTGAGAGCTGGCTGCCGCTGGGGCAATATCCAGGTGAGAGCTGGGGCAAATCCATGAGCTGGGGCAATATCCATGAGAGAGCTGGGGCAAATCCATGTGAGAGCTGGGGCAAATCCATTTGAGAGCTGGGGCAAATCCATGTGTGAGCTGGGGGTATATCCATGAGCTGGGGGCAAATCCATGAGTTGGGGCAAATCCATGAGCTGGGGCATATCCATGAGCTGGGGCAATATCCATGAGCTGGGGCAATATCCATGAACTGGGGCAAATCCATGACCTGGGGCAATATCCATGAGCTGGGGCAATATCCATGTGTGAGCTGGGGCAATATCCATGTGAGAGCTGGGGCAATATCCATGTGTGAGCTGGGGCAATATCCATGTGTGAGCTGGGGCAATATCCATGCGAGAGCTGGCTGGGGCAATATCCATGTGAGAGCTGGCTGGGGCAATATTCATGTGAGAGCTGGCTGGGGCAATATCGATAACGTGTCCACAGGTTGGGGGGGGCGCACAATTCTTGGCTGGCCCCGGGCGCTGACAACCCACACTACGTTGAGAGATGGGGCAAATCCATGAGCTGGGGCAATATCCATGTGAGAGCTGGGGCAAATCCATATGAGAGCTGGGGCAAATCCATGTGAGAGCTGGGGCAAATCCATGTGTGAGCTGGGGGTATATCCATGAGCTGGGGGCAAATCCATGAGCTGGGGCATACCCATAAGCTGGGGGCAAATCCATGAGCTGGGGCAATATCCATGAGTTGGGGCAATATCCATGAGCTGGGGCAAATCCATGACCTGGGGCAATATCCATGAGCTGTGTGTCCTTTGCTGGTAACTCCTCCTCTTCATTGCCTCTATCTGTTGGTGTACCTCAAGGCTCTGTCCTTGGTCCTCTGCTCTTTTCCATCTACACCTCCTCCCTGGGCAAAATCATCAACAGCTTTGGCTTTAATTACCACCTCTACGCTGATGACACTCAGATCTACCTCTCTACCCCTGATCTCTCTCTCCCCCTGTCCTTTCAAAAGTCAGTGACTGTTTATCTGGCATCTCCTCCTGGATGGCCTCCCACCACCTAAAGATCAACATGTCAAAGACTGAGCTCCTACTTATTCCTCCCTCCAATGCCTCCCCACCTCCTGACTTCTCTATCATGGTGGAGGGTATCACCATCTCCCCATCAAACCAAGTTCGCTGTCTTGGAGTTACACTTGACTCTGCTCTTTCCTTCATCCCCACATCCAGTCTCTTCCTCCTCCTGCCGATACCAACTGCGTAATATTTCCAGAATTCGGCCATTTCTTACCGCTGTCACCACAAAACAACTCATACACGCCCTGGTAATCTCCCGACTCGACTATTGCAATAATCTCTTATCTGGCCTCCCTCTGTCCCACCTCTCCCCCCTACAATCCATCCTGAACGCCTCCGCCAGGCTAATTCACCTCACCCGCAGCTCTGTCTCTGCCGCTCCCCTCTGCGAGTCCCTTCACTGGCTCCCCATCCACTGCAGAATTAAGTTCAAAATCCTTATCCTTACCTACAAAACCCTGACTAACTCAGCGCCCCACTACCTGTCCTCACTAATCACCAAATACACCCCAGCCCGTTCCCTAAGGTCAAACAGTGACCTGCGCCTACCTTCTCCCCGCATCACCTCTTCCCATGATAGACTGCAGGACTTCACACGCGCAGCCCCCACTCACTGGAACGCTCTCCCTCGTACTGTCAGACTTTCCCCTAACTTCTCTTCCTTCAAACGCTCCCTTAAAACGTTCCTATTTAGGGAAGCCTACCACCCAACACACTGACGCAACCATCAATCACTCTCACCTTACAGTCCTCTCCTCCTGTTTCCAACCCCAACCCTCCTAGATTGTGAGTTCCTATGGGAATAGGGCCCTCATCTCCTCCTGTACTGTTTGTCAAATGTTGTTCAATGTATTGTAACCCTGTCTATACTGTGCTTATTGTACAGCGCTGCGGAATATGCTGGCGCTTTATAAATAAAGAATAATAATAATAATAATATCCATGTGTGAGCTGGGGCAATATCCATGTGTGAGCTGGGGCAATATCCATGTGTGAGCTGGGGCAATATCCATGGGAGAGCTGGGGCAATATCCATGGGAGAGCTGGGGCAATATCCATGGGAGAGCTGGGGCAATATCCATGTGTGAGCTGGGGCAATATCCATGTGTGAGCTGGGGCAATATCCATGCGTGAGCTGTGGCAATATCCATGTGTGAGCTGGGGCAATATCCTTGTGAGAGCTGGGGCAATATCCATGTGAGAGCTGGGGCAATATCCATGTGTGAGCTGGGGCAATATCCATGTGTGAGCTGGGGCAATATCCATGTGTGAGCTGGCTGGGGCAATATCCATGTGAGAGCTGGCTGGGGCAATATTCATGTGAGAGCTGGCTGGGGCAATATCGATAACGTGTCCACAGGTTGGGGGGGCGCACAATTCTTGGCTGGCCCCGGGCGCTGACAACCCACGCTACGTTGAGAGATGGGGCAAATCCATGAGCTGGGGCAATATCCATGTGAGAGCTGGGGCAAATCCATATGAGAGCTGGGGCAAATCCATGTGAGAGCTGGGGCAAATCCATGTGTGAGCTGGGGGTATATCCATGAGCTGGGGGCAAATCCATGAGTTGGGGCAAATCCATGAGCTGGGGCATACCCATAAACTGGGGGCAAATCCATGAGCTGGGGCAATATCCATGAGTTGGGGCAATATCCATGAGCTGGGGCAAATCCATGACCTGGGGCAATATCCATGAGCTGTGTGTCCTTTGCTGGTAACTCCTCCTCTTCATTGCCTCTATCTGTTGGTGTACCTCAAGGCTCTGTCCTTGGTCCTCTGCTCTTTTCCATCTACACCTCCTCCCTGGGCAAAATCATCAACAGCTTTGGCTTTAATTACCACCTCTACGCTGATGACACTCAGATCTACCTCTCTACCCCTGATCTCTCTCCCCCTGTCCTTTCAAAAGTCAGTGACTGTTTATCTGGCATCTCCTCCTGGATGGCCTCCCACCACCTAAAGATCAACATGTCAAAGACTGAGCTCCTACTTATTCCTCCCTCCAATGCCTCCCCACCTCCTGACTTCTCTATCATGGTGGAGGGTATCACCATCTCCCCATCAAACCAAGTTCGCTGTCTTGGAGTTACACTTGACTCTGCTCTTTCCTTCATCCCCCACATCCAGTCTCTTTCCTCCTCCTGCCGATACCAACTGCGTAATATTTCCAGAATTCGGCCATTTCTTACCGCTGTCACCACAAAACAACTCATACACGCCCTGGTAATCTCCCGACTCGACTATTGCAATAATCTCTTATCTGGCCTCCCTCTGTCCGCCTCCCCCCCTACAATCCATCATGAACGCCTCCGCCAGGCTAATTCACCTCACCTGCCGCTCTGTCTCTGCCGCTCCCCTCTGCGAGTCCCTTCACTGGCTCCCCATCCACTGCAGAATTAAGTTCAAAATCCTTATCCTTACCTACAAAACCCTGACTAACTCAGCGCCCCACTACCTGTCCTCACTAATCACCAAATACACCCCAGCCCGCTCCCTAAGGTCAAACAGTGACCTGCGCCTAGCTTCTCCCCGCATCACCTCTTCCCATGATAGACTGCAGGACTTCACACGCGCAGCCCCCACTCACTGGAACGCTCTCCCTCGTACTGTCAGACTTTCCCCTAACTTCTCTTCCTTCAAACGCTCCCTTAAAACGTTCCTATTTAGGGAAGCCTACCACCCAACACACTGACGCAACCATCAATCACTCTCACCTTACAGTCCTCTCCTCCTGTTTCCAACCCCAACCCTCCTAGATTGTGAGTTCCTATGGGAATAGGGCCCTCATCTCCTCCTGTACTGTTTGTCAAATGTTGTTCAATGTATTGTAACCCTGTCTATACTGTGCTTATTGTACAGCGCTGCGGAATATGCTGGCGCTTTATAAATAAAGAATAATAATAATAATAATAATATCCATGTGTGAGCTGGGGCAATATCCATGTGTGAGCTGGGGCAATATCCTTGTGAGAGCTGGCTGGGGCAATATCCATGTGAGAGCTGGCTGGGGCAATATTCATGTGAGAGCTGGCTGGGGCAATATCGATAACGTGTCCACAGTGCTTGTCGGGAGCAAAATGGTTTAGTGTACTAGACCTGCGAAGTGGGTATCACCAGATACCAATGCATCCTGAAGACAAAGAGATGACTGCGTTCATCTGCCCACTGGGGTTCTTTGAGTTCAACAGAATGCCTCAAGGCCTTACGGGGGCTCCAGCCACGTTCCAACGGTTAATGGAGAAGACAGTCGGGGACATGAACCTGATCGAAGTGTTAGTGTATCTGGATGACATAATTGTGTTTGGAAAGACTTTGGAAGAACATGAGCAACGGTTGGAGAAGGTCTTGAAGCGGCTCCATGAAGAGGGGTTGAAACTGTCTCTAGAGAAGTGTCAATTCTGTTTACCTTCCGTTATGTATCTGGGACATGTTGTTTCAGCAGAAGGCGTTTTGACGGATCCTCGAAAGTTGGAAGCCGTAGCTTCCTGGCCTAGACCCCGAAATGTTACTGAACTTAGATCTTTCTTGGGATTCTGCTCCTATTACCAAAGATTTGTAGGAGGATTTGCCAAGATAGCTCAACCACTGAATAAACTCCTGCAGAAGGAAGATGCAGAAGAAGGCCACAAGGCTTCTGACCGAAATTCGTCGGCTCCAGGGCCAAGGAAGGTTCGAGAATCTGTTAACATGTACAGCTTGGAAAAAAGACGAGACAGAGGAGATATGATAGAAACATTTAAATACGTAAAGGGAATCCACAAGGTAGAGGAAGGGAGTATATTTAAAAGGAAACAAAATAGCAAAACAAGAGGACATAGTCTTAGATTAGAGGGGCAAAGGTTTAAAAGTAACATCAGGAAGCATTATTTTACTGAGAGGGTGGTGGATACATGGAACAGTCTTCCAGTAGAAGTGGTAGAGGCCAAAACAGTAATTGAATTTAAGCAAGCATGGGATAGGCATAAGGCTATCCTAAACAAAAGATAAATCCAGGTTAAGTATCCATGTAATTGGGCAGACTAGATGGGCCGAAAGGTTCTTATCTGCCGACATTTTTCTATGTTTCTAATCTATCCAAGGAGAATGGACTAGTCAATGCGAAGGTGCTTTCATGAAGCTGAAAGAGAGTCTAACTCGAGCTCCTGTCTTGGCCTACGCTGATCCTCATAAGCCGTACGAATTGCATGTAGATGCCAGCAGAGAGGGTCTAGGGGGAGTCTTATACCAAGAATATGGTGGATTGTTGAGGCCTGTAGCCTATGTGAGCCGGAGTCTTACGCCTTCAGAAAAGAATTATCCTACCCACAAGTTGGAGTTCCTCACTTTGAAGTGGGTGGTGGTCGACAAGCTGAAAGACTATCTGTATGGAGCCGAATTTGTGATAAAAACTGATAACAATCCTCTTACCTACGTCCTTACTACTGCGGAGCTGGATGCAACGGGACATCGGTGGTTGGCCGCTCTGTCAGGGTTTAGGTTCAGCCTGAAGTATCGCCCTGGAGTGAACAATCGAGATGCCGATGCTTTGTCGAGAAGACCCTACACTACGGAATGGACTCAGTTAACTCCAGATGGGGTGCAAGCTTTATGTGAAGGAGCAGAGCGCCAGGTCAAGGGAGGGATTGAAGCAGAAGCCATAGGAGTTATGGCTGCAGCTGTTCCAGAGTTCTATTATAATCCTACGCAGCTGAGAGATGAAAGTTTGCCTACTTTTTCGAAACAAGACCTGAGAGCTCATCAGGCTGGAGACCCTTTGATTGCATTAACAGTGAAGGCCCTAAACGCGAACCAACGGGAAATTCTTCTGACAAATTCCCCAGAGGGGGCCAGATTGGTATACAAGGAGTGGGAACGGTTGAAGATATTGGATGGGGTGGTCTACCGAAGGGGCCCCTCAAACAATGCTGGAGAGACCCAACAGTTGTTCCTTCCCACCAAACACAGAGAGGGTGTGCTGCGGTCATTACACGATGACCATGGACATTTAGGTGCAGAGAGAACTTTTAAGCTGGTGCAAGACAGATTCTATTGGCCCTGCATGAGACCTGAAGTTGAAAGTTACTGCCACTCATGTCTGAGGTGTATCCAAAGGAAGACTCTACCAACCGAACTGCTCCAATGAGCCACCTACAAAGTCAAGGACCCATGGATTTGGTGTGCATTGATTTCCTGTGCTTAGAGCCGGATGCTAGTGGGCAGAGAAATATTTTAGTGGTGACTGATCATTTCACGCGTTATGCCCAAGCTTTTTCTACAAGAGACCAACGTGCTCCTACGGTGGCGAAGGTTTTAATGGAAAGTTTTTTGTTCACTATGGGCTGCCAAGGAGAATACACTCGGATCAGGGTAGAGACTTTGAGAGCCGGCTTGTTGGGCAATTACTGGAACTGCTGGGAATTCAGAAGACCCGAACTACACCATATCACCCTCAAGGTGATGCTCAACCAGAAAGGTTCAATTGCACTCTGCTAAATATGTTGGGGACATTATCAAACAGAGAGAAGCAGAGCTGTAATCGTCACATAGCCACGCTAGTACATGCATACAACAGTACGGAGAGTGACGCTACTGGATACTCACCGTACCGTCTTATGTTCGGAAGGGAAGCTCGACTGCCGGTTGATTTGGCGTTCGGGCTATCTCTGGATCAGACGTCTGTAGCCTCTCATAGGAATTATGTGGATAGACTTCAGAAGAATTTGGCCTCTGCGTTTGAACAAGCCCGTTTGACCTCTGGGAACAGGGAACAGAGGAATAAGCGAAACTACGATTTGAAAGTTCGGATACAGGATCTACAACCCGGTGATAGGATTTTGTTGAAGAACTTGGGTGCTTCTGCCAGGCATAAGTTGGCGGATAGATGGAGTTCTCAGGTCTACATTGTCTGCAAGCAACTGCCGGGTCTGCCAGTTTACTAAATTCGACCCGATGGAAAGGCTGGGCCTCTTAAAAATTGGCACCGAAATCATCTGCTACCTCTGAAGGAAGCTGTAAGGATACCAGTTAAAGACGAACTTTCTCCGCCGAACCCGTCTCCGCCTGCTCCACGTTTGACTCCCGTTACTCGGTCTCAGCAGACACGAGTTGTTGAGGAAAGTGAAGGGGATAGTGAGGAAGAAAGCTTTTGTCTGGATTGGGTGCGCTCACCAGAGCCTGAAGAGGTCATCCCAGTTCCCGAACGGTGGGTAAGTAACCTAAGGCCTGAGGCTCCAGAATTCCAGCTGGAAATTACTGAACCTTCTGAAATTCCTATAGTTCCTGAAAACGCGTCCTATGATTATAGTTCTATGCCTTCACTGGAAGGATCATACTCCGAGGAGATGTCTGTTCCAGTTGTGGATGAAAGAACCGAACCCGTATCTGTAGTACTTCCGCCTGAAGAAGGGCTGATTGAGCCAGAACCAAAACGTTCTGTCCGACCCCCTCAGAGACTCACCTACGACTCACCAGGACATAGCACTGAAGAGGCTGTTACCACAGTGCGAAGGTTGCCCAAAGTGTCTGCTATGTTAGCTGAGGTAGCCAGAAGTATGAGTAAACTTGAGGACGTAAACCTAACCCATTGTATGTTTGCTGCTGAACCTATATATATTGACTGATGTAATGTTGAAATGTAATGTAACTGTTACACCTCTTTGGGGAGACCCAAGAGTTCTAGGAGGCGGAGAGTGTAGCGCTGGTTTAATTCTGCTGCCGTAATCACTCGTTTATGGCCACCAGGGGGAGACGAGCGCAATGTAAACCATACTGGACATTTTTGGACTACGTTTTCAAGCATGCTTTGGGGCTGGGACAGGAAGTGGATGGAGAGAAGAGGAGAGGAGAGCCAGTGTGCGCCAAGGGGTGAACAGAGCAAGACGCACGTGAGACAAGGAGCGATTGTGATCAGGCCGGAGCGCAAGTGCTGCCTTGCGGACGCTGGAGATCGGTTTCAGTGACTTGCCAGAGACCTAGTAATCCACCGCTGAGAGGTATACACAGATACAGAGCTGCAGATTGGACCCCGAGTTAGGAGACCGCAATGATCTAATGGGAGTGCTAAATCTTGTGGCAGAGACGTACAAGCAAGACAAGCGGATCCGGTGGCACAGAGTCCCAGCCAAATCGAGCGGAGAGACGTCCTGGGTTGAGCAGGGTGCAGAGTATCTGGCGGATGGGTGAGAGGCCTTCCAGGCCACAGTACAGTAATAAAGCACGCTGCAGTTTTGTCTAAATCTACAGGGCCCCAACGTGACTAGTCGAAGACACGTTGAATTCATTCACTGGCCAGTTGAATCAAGTACCCGGGTACCAACACACGCATACACGCACACCTTCTTGGGACACAACCTGTACGGGACTCACACTCCGGCAACGAAGGGGTTAAAATTCCTTTTTCTTTTCCGCTGCGCGTTTCTCGTATTACAAATTCCTGTAAATATATATGTATACCGTGCTGCTTTATATATGCCAGTTTATTTGAGACCAGTAAACTATATAACTTATAAAATCCACAACAGTGCTGGTGTATATTTATTCCCTAGTGCGGGGAGACTGACCCGAGGTTAAATTCAGCGGCTCCTCCGGGAGTGAGCGCTACATATATATATATACAGTAGGGGATCAGTCTCAATATAGAGGAAAACTCGCAGTCGCTTCAGAAATTGCCAGCTTTAATTTCAGACAGCAATCCAGTCACAAAAATAGAAACAAAAAGGTTGCAGGCATCCAGCCAAAATCAATTCATAGAAACAAATAAAAGTCCGCTCCACTGAGCCTTACTTGGGTATTTAGAGACAGTCCTCCAAGCTGAGATGGTTTCCTCCAAGGAGACAGTGAAAGTTTATCCATGGAATCCCCTCCACTGACAGGCTTTTTCTCCCAACACAGGAGTTTGCTGCATTCCACACACCGTCTCTCCATGCACTGAGACACACACACTGCTAGGTGCAGCTGCACATTAGATTAATCCCTGTCCCACCCAGAGCTAATTAAACTCCTGGTAACACCAGCTCCAGAATCTGTTTTACCCATACAAGTTAAAGAGCTATTGGTCTTTATACTAGCAGTACCTTAGATGATGAATCTAAGCATTCATGGAGGAATGTATCTGCCATTTATCACTTTTCCTGCCACCCTGGCAGGTTCTACTGGCACTCTGTTACATATCCCCCCCTCTGCTCAAACTGGTAGGGTTGAGCACCCTCAGCAAACAGGCTGTAGACTCGGGAAAGAGCATCGGCATTAGCATGTCCTGGAAAGCGCTCTCCGCTTGCGGGGTCCAAGTCATAGCCGAAGACTTTCCTCTCTTTGTTAGATCTGTGAGAGGAGCTGCCCTAGTGGAGAAATTGGGGACAAATTTTCTGTAATAGCCTATCAACCCTAAAAAGGCTCTCACCTGTTTTTTATTTAGGGGTCTTGGCCAATTCTGGATAGCTCGGATTTTGGTGACTTGGGGCTTCACTACTCCCCTTCCAATAATGTATCCCAAATAGCGGGCCTCCTCCAAACCCACTGCACACTTCTTGGGATTAGCTGCCAGTCCAGCATCGCGGAGGGCATTAATAACAGCCTGTACTTTGGGCAAGTGGCTCTCCCACTCTGCACTAAAGATCACTACTTCATCCAAATATGCAGATGCATAGTTTTTGTGTAGTTTAAGGACACGGTCCATCATCTGCTGAAAAGTGGCGGGAGCCCCATTTAGGCCAAACGGCATCCTTTTATACTGCCAATGACCTTCTGGAGTAGAAAATGCTGTTTTCGCTTTAGCCAGATCGGTTAGGGGTATTTGCCAGTACCCTTTCGTAAGGTCAAGGGTGGTGATATACCGAGCAGGGCCTAGACGTTCGACTAGCTCGTCTACCCTAGGCATAGGATAAGCATCAAATTTTGAGACCTCATTTAGCCGCCGGAAGTCGTTACAAAATCTGATGCTACCATCAGGTTTGGGAATAAGGACAATGGGACTACACCATTCACTATGCGACTCTTCAATAATCTTAAAATCCAACATCCTCTTGATCTCATCTGAGACTACTTGGCGTTTAGCTTCTGGGATGCGATAGGGTTTTAAGTTTACTTTTACCCCCTGTTCAGTCACAATATCATGCTTTAGCATGGTGGTTAAGCCTGGTAAATCAGAAAAGAATTCTCTATTCCTTAGTAGAAATTCTTTGGCCTCTTGCTTTTGACTCACCGACAGGGTCTCAGCGATCTCTACCTCAGGCACCATAGTAGACAGTGTGCGAGTCATAGCTAAGGGGTTTTGGGCCATCAGGGACGCTCGATCTTTCCAGGGCTTTAATAGGTTTACATGATAAATTTGGTAGGGTTTCCGTTTACCAGGTTGGTGTACCCTGTAATTCACCTCCCCAACCTGCTCTACAACTTCATACGGCCCTTGCCATTTTGCCAGGAATTTACTCTCGACTGTAGGTACCAGTACAAGTACTCTGTCCCCAGGGTTAAAGGTTCTGACCTTGGCTGAACGGTTATATACTCTAGCCTGAGCGTGTTGAGCCTGTTTGTCATGTGCCACCGTTATCAGGTCCCTGGAGTTCGGGATATATTGCCCAGACGCGGTCTCCTGCCTCTGGCATCAGAGACAAGTAGAAGGATCCTCTCTCTCCCCCGTCTGGGTCCGCAATGATTTACGCATGCGTGTGCAGAAGCAACACTTCCGACACACACTGCAAGGACCTGGCGTCAACGCTCGATGACACAACCCGGAAGAACGCTGCACGCACTGAAGATTACCGGCACCTGCACCTAATCAACCCCCATAAAAGAAGCCACCAGAGGGTGAGTAATTGCTCAATTATTGTACCTACAATCCAGAGCTAACACCCTTTGAAACTACTGAATTGTCTACTCGTTACCGAACCTCTGCTATCCATCGACCCTGTCTGAACGCCGCCTGCCTATCGACCTCCCGCTTGCCTCTTGACCTCCCTTGAACTCTGCCAGCCTATCGACCTCCCGCTTGTCTCAGACCCTGCTTGAACACAGCCAGAATTCTGATCTATTGCTTTATAGCTTTGCCTAAATTCCTTGCTGGCTTTTTCTTCTGTGACCTACAACTGATTCTGCAGCATCGTGGATTATCCATCCTCTACAGTTACTAACCAAGAGAACAGTAAGATTGTCATCATATGTATATATATATATATAATCGTATATCTCCTCATTGTATTACCACCGCTACTGAACTCGGATATTCTGCAGAACTAAACCCTGACACCGCATCCACTGCTCTAGGAGTGCTGTATACATATATATATCCTAGCCTCCTTGTCAGTGGTCATCTTGAACAGGACTGCTACTCTCCAAGAGCCGGTTCATCCATACTAAACCCTGACACTGTTGTAAGTGTGACTCAACTATGAGCATCACTTTCTTAATTCGGTCCTGCATTTGTGCAATATGCTCCACTACACTTTTGAGGGCGTTGCCTCTTGTTCCCAGGTCTCCTTTGCTATATCTAAGAGGCCTCTCGGATGTCGGCCGTACAGCAACTCAAACGGAGAGAAGCTCATGGAAGCTTGGGGTACTTCCCGTATAGCAAACATGAGGTAGGGCAAGAGGCAATCCCAGTCCTTTCTATCAGCAGCTGCCAACCTCTTTAACAATCCTTTCAGGGCTTTGTTGAACCTCTCCACCAAACCATCGGTTTGGGGGTGGTACACAGAAGTGAGTAAATGGTCAATTTTAAACAGTTTACACAATTCATTTGTTACCTTAGACATGAAGGGCATGCCTTGGTCAGTTAACAGTTCACGAGGAATACCCACCCGTGTAAACATAAGAGACAGCTCTTTGGCAATACTTTTTGCGGAGGTATTCCTTAAAGGGATTGCTTCTGGGTAACGGGTGGCATAGTCTAAGACTACCAGGATATACTGATGTCCCCTAGCGGACTTAACCAAGGGACCCACAATATCCATTGCAATCCTATCAAAGGGTACCTATGATGGGCAACGGTACCAATGGACTCCTGAACCGGGAGACAGGAGCAGTGATCTGGCAAACTGGACATGACTCACAGTAAAATTTTACATCATTATGTAGGCCTGGCCAATAAAAGCGTTGTAACACCCGCTCTTTAGTTTTATCTAAACCTAGATGTCCCCCAAGTACATGAGAATGTGCCAAGTCTAATACCATACGTCTATGGGTTTGTGGTACCAGTAAACTCAATTCTGTCACCCCGTATTTCATCCACTCTATACAATATGTAATTTTCCATAGAAAAATAAGGGAATATAGTCTCCGCCCCCGGTTCTTGGGGTGCTCCATTTACAACTTTTACGAGTTCCCTGGCCCGACTTAAGGTGGGATCCCTAAGCTGGGCTGTGCCGAACTTGTCACGGGTCATGGGGAGGTCTGGCAGTTCTACCTCTGGGGTGTGGTCCTCCGCATCACCTGCTAAGACCTCCAGGGGAAAATTCAAAAGTACATCCTCCTGAGAGCTCTCTTCCAAAGGATCCGGGCTGTAAGATTTAGACACTGTGTTGGGTCCATCTGCCTTAGCTGTCTCCCATAAGTCCCAGAAAAAGGGGAAATCTAGCCCCAGTATAGCATTGTACATCAGACTTGGGACCACTCCCACTTCATGGTCCCAGGTGCCACAAACAGTTTCAATGGACACCACGGCTGTGGGGTAGCACTTAGTATCCCCATGAATGCAGATGACCCCATCAGCTGTTGTTTAACCTTTTGAGGATTAACTAGAGCTGCATGCACTAGAGTGACGAGACTGCCAGAATCCAGCAAGGCAGTCATCTTGTAACCATCCACTGTAATCACACAAACCTGTTTCTCGGTTTCCACAGTTTGTTGTGGGGCGCCTCCTGGTGTAGCAACCAGAGACTGTCGTTGAGAAAACCCGCAATCCATAGGCTCTTGGTTTAGGGGACAACTGGCAACCATATGTCCTGGTTCATGGCATCGCCAGCACACTACCGGCCCCCAGTCCTGTCGTACCTCTGAGGCTCGGTTGGGTCTTTTTATGCGTTGCATAGTATGGTTGTCAATAGCCTGCACCTCCTCCTTTTTGCCCCTTGGGCCAGAAGAGCTCTTCGCAAAAGTGGTGCACTTCTGACTCCTGGGGGGGATTCTTTGGGGACTGCACTCCGAAGAAAATCTTCAGTGCTTAAATAGCGCTCCACGAGGGCCACCAGTTCATCAATATCTTTGGGTTCAGCTCGACCTGCAAACCGCTGTATAGGGATTGGAAGGGCTCTCACAAAGCGGTCCACCACAACTTTCTCCACCATCTGGGCAGGGCTAGTAATCTCCGGTTGTAACCACATGCGTGTGAGGTGAACAAGGTCATATATCTGGGACCTTACCGGTTTGTCCACTTTGAACTCCCAGGCATGGATGCGCCGGGCTCTCAAGGCCATGGTAACCCCCAGGCAGGCCAGAATTTCTTACTTGAGTCTGTGGTACTGCCGAGCCTCAGCAGCACTTAAATCAAAGTAGACCTTCTGTGGATCTCCAGTTAGAAAAGGGGCAAGGACCTCAGCCCACTGGTCCTTGGGCAGGACCCTCACGCTCCGCCAGCCTTTCAAAAACCTTGAGGAAGGCCTGAACATCATTCTCAGCGGTCAGTTTTTTGTAGTGCGGCTTGCACCCGCTTGCGTAGTGCTGCAACCTTTTCCAAAGATGGAGTCCTTTCAGCCAGAGACTGTATCTGACTGTGGATACGTAAACTAAACTCTTTTTGCTCGGTTATAGCTGCCTGGGTAGCCACTGCCAGCAGACGTTTGTTTCCGGTTGATCTGTATGCGCAGCCTGAAGGAGGGCATTTGACTGCACTAGCTGTTTGATTAACTCTTCCATCATTTCAGGCTTTAGGGTTTGTGCAGCCTTAACCCACAACATAAGTCAAACGTACTGTCCCTTTAAGACTGCTTTTGCATGAAGTTAAGTCTCTGGAACTTTGCCCGCATTCGAACACTAATTCAGTCTCAATATAGAGGAAAACTCGCAGTCGCTTCAGAAATTGCCAGCTTTAATTTCAGACAGCAATCCAGTCACAAAAATAGAAACACAGAACTCATCCACAGAACTCATGTGCTACATCCCCCTATGCAGCAAGGAATTCTGGGTAGGACATGCAAATGAAGTCTGCAACTTCTCACTTTTTTGCTTCCCGGGTCTATTTAACAGAGAACCCTCCTTGCCAGTGCAATGCCATACTAATATATATATTTCTCCTGTGTACAAGTATATAGTACTATGACTGTGTCAGAGGTGTGGTTGTGGAAGGCAGGTATTTGGGACCTAGGATTCTGCATAGCCTGTACCCACTACATGGGTGAACTACATTTCCCAGCAGGCAGCTCTGCAGGTGTGGGATTACTCAAGCCACACCTACTGTTAATTGAGGAAAAAAATGCTGTTTAAAAGTTCAGAGCAGAAACTGCTCATTGCCTTGGTCTTCCTTTTCTGGTGGTGAACAAGAGAGGACAGAACTTGGACTGGAATGGACTAAAAGGTATATATATGTGTTTCCATGTCATAAGCGTTTTGTTTTACTGGTAAATGGAGTTAGCCATCCAGTGTTAGTCAGGGATTGACTGTGTTTAGTTAGTGCTCTGGTGAGAGCGAGGATTTGTTTTCTGTTTAATTTTATTTTGGACTGCATGTGAAACACATTTACAGTTGTGTTCAAAATTATTCAACCCCCAATGCTGTAAAGGGTTTTAGGGAATTCTAGTGTACATTTGTAATTGTATTCAGAATGAAATCCTACAAGGACTTTTTAAAGAACCATATGCAACTAAAATGACATCAATTGGTTTTGTAATACAGTAGTAAATGTTTCTTTTGTGAATTCTTCATTGACACAATTATTCAACCCCTTAAAGACTACCACTCTGAAGAACAGAGGTTCATTCAAGTGTTTTCAATCAGGTATTGAAAACACCTGTGGATGTCACGGAGCAGCAATAAAGCATAATAAGCACCAATTAGGCAGCTTTAAAATGACTGTGATACTCAGCTCCTTCTAGACATTTACTGGTGTGGTTACAAACATGGTGAAGTCAAGAGAATGGTCCAGGAAGACAAGAGAAGAGGTGATTACTCTTCACAGGAAGGGCAATGGCTATAAGAAGATTGTAAAGATGTTAAATATACCAAGAGAGACCATAGGAAGCATCATTCGCAAATTCAAGGCAAAGGGCACTGTTGAAACGCTACCTGGTCATGGTAGAAAGAAGATGCTGACTTCGACTGCTGTGCGCTACCTGAAGCGTAGAGTGGAGAAAAGTCCCCGTGTGACTGCTGAGGAACTGAGAAAAGATTTGTCAGATGTGGGTACTGAAGTTTCAGCTTAGACAATACGGCGCACACTGCGTAATGAAGGCCTCCATGCCAGAACTCCCAGGCGCACCCCCTTGCTGTCTCCAAAGAATAAGAAGAGTCAACTGCAGTATGCCAAAAGTCATGTGGACAAACCACAGAAGTTTTGGGATAGTGTTCTGTGGACTGATGAAACAAAATTAGAACTGTTTGGGCCCATGGATCAACGCTATGTTTGGAGGAGGAGGAAGAACAAGGCCTATGAAGAAAAGAACACCTTGCCTACTGTGAAGCATGGCGGGGGGGTCAATCATGCTTTGGGGCTGTTTTGCTTCTGCAGGTACAGGGAAGCTTCAGCGTGTGCAAGGTACCATGAATTCTCTTCAGTACCAGGAGATATTGGATGACAATGTGATGCAGTCCGTCACAAACCTGAGGCTTGGGAGACGTTGGACCTTTCAACAGGACAATGATCCCAAGCATACCTCCAAGTCCACTAGAGCATGGTTGCAGATTAAAGGCTGGAACATTTTGGAGTGGCCATCGCAGTCACCAGACTTAAATCCGATTGAGAACCCCTGGTGGGACTTAAAGAAAGCAGTTGCAGTGCGCAAGCCTAAGAATGTGACTGAACTGGAGGCTTTTGCCCATGACGAATGGGCGAAGATACCCGTAGATCGCTGCAAGACACTTGTGTCAAGCTATGCTTCACGTTTAAAAGCTGTTATAACTGTAAAAGGATGTTGTACTAAGTACTAAGATTGAATGTCACTTGAGGGTTGAATAAAACTGATAATGATGTGAGCACAGAAAAGACATTTGTGGTTATTTCATTATAAATGTTATGTTATATTTGTCTGACCTACATGTGCCTCTTTGATTTAATTGTAAGCAAGATGACTGAATGATCAAAATCAATGTCAAACTGGCCAAAACACTCAATTTCAGTGGGGGTTGAATAATTTTGAACACAACTGTACACATTTACTTGAACAAATAAAGTATTGTTAAAAATATTTCCAGAGTCTATCAAACTTACCCTAGAAGACTATGCAGACTGATCCCTAATTTGTGACGGTCAATCACATATGGTGGAGAATGCGGGCAGTCTTGCACTACAGAGTCTGAGGGTTGAAGACAATGGAGGACGTGTTAAAGGCTTTGCTGCAGGCCACTGCAGCGCAACAGAAGAACACTGTTGTGCAACAGGAGCCCACCCGAATGCTGGTGGCGCAAATAACTGAGCAACAGAACATTATACAGGTACTCCAAAAGGAGGTGCAAGTTTTAACTGAGCGCATCCAAATCCAACAAAAGGCTCCACTACAAAGTTCCCATGAAAATTAGGGCTCAGTTTGCACATGTGGTGAATGGCACCGGCTGGTGGCAGTACTGGGGATGGGTCTGTGGATGGAGGCGACAGCTGCGGCCCTGTCGGTGGATGGATCCTCTGCTGGAGGACTCCTCCATGATGGAGGCCTAGATCCCGGAGCAGAGCGATGACGAGGGGCTGCCGACTGAAGGGACCGGTGACTCTGTGCAGCCTACTGTCATTCCCCACGCGTCCCCTGAACTGGGACCGCAGTGCACCTCCAAGAGACTGTCTCCTGGCAGGCTAAAGACCCTACTCAGGCCCTGTGATTTGACCCCAGCTGAGATGGAGTTGGCCCGGTGGATGCTTCCCTGCCGCACCCTCCGTGTGCTGCCTAGGCACGATGGGGCTGCTTGCACGGCTTTCCTGCTAGACACGGGCTGAAGCGGTCTGTTTGCTTGCCCTTTTTGTTGCTGACCTGTACCTTTTGGAGATGGCTACCCCATGTGGACTCTCCCCCCACCGTGTTTTATTTCTTGCTGAGAGGTCCCATTCGGGTTGTCTTACGCTGGCTTTTCTAGCTCAAATAAAAAAAAATTTATTACATTAAAAAAAAAGATACCCTCGTGAAGGTGATGTGCAAAGGGAAAAAGGTAGATCTAAGAAGCACAGGAACAACTGCAAAGGAACATTAACAATGCAATCAAATGTATAAAATATATTGCCTAGTCGAATCATAGAAGTCATTACAATGGAAAATATGGCATGAACATATTTATAACATCTAGGAAAGAAAGATTTAGAGGAAAAATCCATATGAAACCCGATGCTGTACAAGAGCCCAGATCTGATGTGCAGATGTCAATAGTAGGAAGTAGACTGGTGGGAGTTTATTTATTGAAGATGAAAGCTTCACCAAGAAAAGGCATGAAGTACATATTATGGTTTGAGGGAATTGAAACAAGCCTTTTCGTGTGTTAAATATAGTATTAATTAATGTGAAGAAGACCAGCATAACATGAAACCTTTAATTTCAACATATGGTTTTAATTTCGGGGGGGGGGGATATAGCTATTTATACACACGTTATACATAAAATATAAGGTTGTAAAAATGAAATAACTGAAATAAAATTGAAAACATCCCCTTCTATCTTCTTTCTGATATTTAACAAACATGGTGAAAAAGCATTTGTATGGATTGCTTCACTCTTAAATGAAAAGGTTTCATGCATACCCTGTGACGACCACCCGCTATCTGCCCAGTCGTTACCTGCAGAGTGAGGGTGTACAAAGGGTTAACAGCTCCAAGCCTCTGGACTTACTAACTCTACCCCTTCTCAGGGCCTCAAGTTATGCCAACCTAGGCCCCGTACACACCTTTCCGACAATACGCTGCCACCATGAACGTAATAGGGAACTTTCAAAACCCCCTAAGCTGTATAGCACCCCAATTCAGGAGCCTAACCATATACAGCTAATATATCTACCAAATGGTAAATTCTACAGTAACGCTGACCAAAGCTTACAGGAGAACATTAATCTTATAAAGCAAAGACAGTACTGGGTTACAAAGTTTTATTGGCAAAAGACAAAAGTAAAACTTTACACAGTGTCAATATCACATAAAACAGCATACAAAACATAATAGAACATACAAATACAGTTCTTGAAATCAAATGGGAATAGAACTAGGAAGGAGACTCCCATGGGTATTCCAGCTTTTAGTCCCAGGAATGTTCTTTCAGAGATGTTTCTTCAACAAAAATCCTTGTGAAATACCAAATGTACTGGGGGCGCTGGCCCTTTGTCTGTCCAACACCCTCCAATCCCACCTATTTGGATCAAATCAAATCAAAATAAGCTTTATTGGCAGGACCAAATACATTTTAGCATTGCCAAAGCATATGGGGAGGTTATATGGGGTGGAGGGGGGTAGTGGACATATATGAGGGGGGAATGGGCAAGTCCATGGACATTATCAGGGGTAAGGGATAATGTGAAGTGTGATGGGGCGAGTCCATGTTGGGGATTTATAAGTCCGGGATCTCTCATGTTCCTCTCAGTCTGTGACATTCTGTGACGTATTGGGCAGATATTTTCACCGCCGGCTCCTCTTCTCCCAGTATGATGTGGAGTTTCCTCGACTCTTCTATAGAGGTGAAGTCCGGGATGAGAGCGGAGAGTCTCTGGAAGTGAGTTTCCCTCAGTGCTGAGTACTTGGGGCACTGTAGGAGGAAGTGGACCTCATCTTCCAGGGCCCCTGGTCACAATGCTGGCACAGTCTATTCTCCCTGGGCTTGTAGGTCTGTCTATGCCGCCCTGATTCAATTTCCAGGCTGTGGGTGCTCAGTCTGTACCGGCTCAGGATCTGTCTGTCCTTGGGGTCTTGTAGTACCTCCAGGTATGGGGTCAGTTTGTATTCCCTCTGTAAGGATTGGTAAATGGTGAGTTTCTGAGAGTTTGCTATATCATGCCTCCATTCTCTGATATAGTTTTCCCTGGAATCATTAATTAGGGCCTTTTATTTGATATTTTGTCAGGTTGCATTCATGGGGGCTTTGGATGATCAGGGTGGATATGAGTTGTTGCAGCCCACATGGTTTGGGGTGGTCCTTGTTGGCCAGTAGGGCTTTATGGTGGTATGAGTTGAGGCTGGTGGTGTTTAGGTGGTCCCAGTATGATAGCGCCCTCTTCTGTACTGCAAGAAGTAAGGGGAGTCTGCCCAGCTCGGCCCGGCAAGCATTGTTAGAGGTGCTCCGATGGCCTTGGAGGAGGTGCTTGCAGAATTCCAGATGGAATATTTCTGTTGGGCTGGTGTCCCATTTGGGTTGGTCAGGGTAGGTGATGGGGCCCCATACTTCACTGCCATAAAGGAGGATTGGAGTGATGACGCTATCAAAGATTTTAAGCCAGACTCTTACAGGCGGTTTTTGTTTGTAGAGGTTTCTCCTGATGGCATAGAAGGTTCTACACGCCTTGTCTCTTAGGGCCTCTATGGCTGGTTTGAAACTTCCCGATCGGTTTGTTTCTAGGCCGAGGTAGGTGTAGCTGTTGGCTTCATCAAGAGTGCAGTCATTAAGTGTGAAAGAGGAACTCTTGGTTTTTGCATTCTTCATTTGGAAAACCATGACCTTTGTTTCCTCTACTAGATGATGGGTAGTGCCCATGCCGAACTGTATTTTTCCAGCACTTCCAGGCTGTCTTGTAGACCTCTCTCTGTTGGTGACAGTAATAGGAGGACATCTGCATACAACAGGAACTTCACCTCAGTGTCATGTAGAGTTAGTCCTGGTGCTGAGGAGGATTCTAGAGCTTCAGCCAGATCATGTTCCATTCAGCTCTCCATCCAAGAGCAGATTATCAGATAAGAGTCGTAAATACCGAATTCCTTTGTCCACTGTGCCAACTCCAACTCCTTTGAAAAGAAGGCAGTGAAAAAAAACACAAATTCTGCATTTAAATCTGGCACAGCGCAAGGACCATGCCTGTGCATGACATACCCATGTACAGCACATGTTATTAGACCAGCACACCTGCCCATTGTAAAACCTATCAGTATTTAGATCACATATATTATTCCCCTCCCTTTTCCCTCATTTACATCTTCATTTAGTTCTCCTCTCCCCTTTCATTAACTTTCATCTTCTACTTCCCCCTTCTAATGCATCTTCTCTCACCACTTTAAGGTCTTGTTCAAGTCTTCTTTATCCCATCCTGTCATGCCTCAGGCCGTTTTTCCTCTGTCTACCAAACCCAATTCCTGCTTCTTGTTTTGGGTACATGGCCCCATTCTCTCTTCCCCTCTTGTGTCCACAGTACCAATCCCACCCATTTTCATGTGTGCATAGTGCCAAACCCCCCTTATGTGCATGGCCTTATTCCATTCTTAAGTGCCTGGCCCCTTTCCCCCTTTATGTGAATGGCCACCTTCCACCCTTATGTGCATGATCCCATCCCCCCATATGTCCATAGCCTCTCTTCACTGGTTTGTGCATGGCCCCATTCCCACCTTCCTATGCTTGATGTATGGCCTTATTCTTCCTTTCCCCTCACTTACTTTCAGTGGATAGGCTCCCACTTTACTGCTTCCAAAGCATCCCGATCCTGTTTCCTTTTGCCACCAGTCTGTTCCTACAGCTTACAAGACCCCAAGATATCCAGTTGCTCCGAGATCTCAGAATATTCTGTCGCTTCAAGTCACCAGCAAATACAGCCGTATTAGAAACCCTAGCATGTACAGTGACTCTCAGACCTCTTCCCTTTTCAACCATTTGTCTTCACTTTCTCCTGTACCCTTCTGTGGGCCCTATTACAATCTTTGCGCAAATGTCTGCACCGGCGCAAAAACGCTTAAAACGAGAGGGGTAAAACCCTTCGCGCAGAACGTCGTACTACAAAGTCAACGCAACAAACGCGCGCACTCGTCAAACGCGGGTGAACCTGCATGAACCCTTTGCGAGCGTACTGTACTACGCGTGTCCTAGACTGGAAATTAGCAAATGTTGTGCCTATTTACAAGAAGGGTAGTAGGGAGGAATCGGGGAACTATAGGCCAGTTAGTCTTACGTCAGTAGTAGGGAAATTAATGGAAACCATGTTAAAGGAAAGGATTGTTGAACATCTAAAAACACATAGATTACAGGATCAGAAACAACATGGGTTTACCTCAGGGAGATCATGCCAAACTAATCTTATTGATTTTTTTGATTGGGTAACAAAAATAATAGACACAGGTGGTGCAGTAGACATTGCTTATTTAGATTTCAGTAAGGCTTTTGATACTGTTCCGCATAGAAGGCTTATCAATAAATTGCAATCTTTGAGCTTGGATTCCAATATTGTTGAATGGATTAGGCAGTGGCTGAGTGACAGACAACAGAGGGTTGTGGTAAATGGAGTTTATTCGGCGCAAGGTCTTGTTACCAGTGGGGTACCTCAGGGGTCAGTACTTGGACCCATTCTCTTTAATATTTTTATTAGTGATATTGCAGAAGGTATTAATGGAAAAGTATGTCTTTTTGCTGATGACACAAAGATTTGCAACAGGGTTGACGTTCCTGGAGGGATCAGCCAAATGACAAATGATTTAGGTAAGCTAAAAAAATGGTCGGAGTTGTGGCAATTGAGTTTTAATGTGGATAAGTGCAAGATAATGCACCTGGGACGTAAAAACCCAAGGGCTGAATATAGAATATTTGATACAGTCCTAACCTCAACATCTGAGGAAAGGGATTTAGGGGTTATTATTTCAGAGGATCTAAGGGTAAGTAGTCAATGTAATAGAGCAGCAGGAAATGCTAGCAGAATGCTTGGTTGTGTAGGGAGAGGTATTAGCAGTAGGAAAAGGGAAGTGCTCATGCCACTGTACAGAGCACTGGTGAGACCTCACTTGGAGTACTGTGTGCAGTACTGGAGACCGTATCTCCAGAAGGATATAGACATCTTGGAGAGAGTTCAGAGAAGGGCTACTAAAATGGTGTACGGCTTGAAGGAGAAAAGTTACCAAGAAAGGCTTAATGATCTTAACATGTACAGCTTGGAAAAAAGACGAGACAGAGGAGATATGATAGAAACATTTAAATACGTAAAGGGAATCCACAAGGTAGAGGAAGGGAGTATATTTAAAAGGAAACAAAATAGCAAAACAAGAGGACATAGTCTTAGATTAGAGGGGCAAAGGTTTAAAAGTAACATCAGGAAGCATTATTTTACTGAGCGGGTGGTGGATACATGGAACAGTCTTCCAGTAGAAGTGGTAGAGGCCAAAACAGTAATTGAATTTAAGCAAGCATGGGATAGGCATAAGGCTATCCTAAACAAAAGATAAATCCAGGTAAAGTATCCATGTAATTGGGCAGACTAGATGGGCCGAAAGGTTCTTATCTGCCGACATTTTTTCTATGTTTCTATACTTAACATTGTGAGCGCAAATGCATTTGTGCACTGGTACGCGGATGGTATTACAATCTATGCGCAGTTTGTAACGCACAGCCTTTGTGCGCATAATTTTAGCAACTCCTAAAAGCTGTTGGTAACGGCAAATCTGAACGACCTGGCCGAAACCAAATACACCAGCCCAAAAAAAAAATACAGCCAAGTATAGTTACACATTCTACACATACCAAACCAATAAAATGGAGAAGATGTGTGTGCATTTATTATTGCTGCAGCATATATGCTCAGATTGACTTTGACAGACGCAAAAACTTAACGTGAGATAATTGTGGTTCTTAATTCTGATTGGCTGAATCGCGTGAAAAAAACAGTCCACACACTGATTTCTGCGCGCAACGTTGCTGCGTGCGCATTTGTGCACGTCCGTTTAATGTGCGTTATTGCTCGACAGATGAAAAAATGTGCGAGGATTGTAATACCAGCGTTGCTTTACGCGCGTTAACGTTTAACGCTTGGCGCACAAATTCACGCGTTGCGCGAGCGTTTTAACACAAAGATTGTAATAGGACCCTGTGAGTTCACAGTGTTTGTGTCCACTGTGTGTATGTGTCCAGTGCCGTTCCTGCCCTGTCCAGTCCCAGTCCAAGCAATATTCCAAAGTGGATGTTAACTTAACCAGAGCTATTGTAATCCTTTTTAAAGTTTATTCAATTTTTGTTTTTTTGTTTTTTGAAAAACAAAAGGGATACAAAAAGAAAAAAGGGAAGAGCGAAAAAACAAAACAAAAGGGGGAACACTTACACAAAGCATCATCTGAGAATATTACATAGAGAGTGTACATTTCCTAACATCATATTTTAGAAGTATGTCAAACGAAAGTTTAGGGGAAGATTGTTGCCGCCGCCACCTCCCATAGGTACCATGGGTCTCTTTTAGTGCTCATACGACCCTCCACCGAATAAGCAATGCCATCCAGCCCTTTTAGATCATTAAGGCGGTAAGTGATTTCCCTAATCCCCGGAATCTCCGAAGATCGCCATCTGGATGCCAGGCGAGTGGTCGCCACCGTCAATATATGGGCCAACAACTTCCGAAGAGGGACCAAGAGACTGGAGGGAAACATTTGTAACAAACACAATTCTGGAGTGATCTCCACCGTCCTGGGGACCACCCTGTATATAATGCTACTCACATCTCTCCAGAACGTCCGGAGAAGTGGACAGGTCCACCATATGTGAAAGAAGGTGCCTCTCTGTGATTCACATCGCCAACACACATCTGAGGAGCCTGGTGTCACATGCCTTCCCCTATCTGGAGTGATGTACCAGCGATAGAGCAACTTTTTCCTCGCTTCCATAAGGGAGGCACATCTAAATTTGCCTTTATCAAATGCGAGACAGCGCGTCCACTCTTCGGAGGACAATTCCCTGCCGATGTCTCTCTCCCACATTCTCTGGAACCTCTCCCTATGATGTAGGGTGGACTTAATCATTAATTGGTAGCAAGATGCCAATACATGGGAATTAGTGGTATGGTCCACACAATAGGATTCAAATGTGGACATAGTCGGTCTAGGGTTAAATAATGCACCTAGGGCTCCTGAGGCAGAGAGATAAGAGCGGAGTTGCCTATAAGGGAATCGAAAATCTTTCTGTGCAGAGAATTTAGCCTGAAGTTGTTCATAAGATAAGATGTCTTGTGGAGAGAACAGCTGACCCAGTCGAGAGACTGAGAAGGAACGCCAGATATGGGGATTAAATGTTGGTATTAACTCTTTAAAAACCCTAATTGGTGTGGCCATGGAGAAGGGGTGTGTGGCCGTCAGGTGTTGGCGCCACCTATCCCAAGTCTGTATTAGTAGGGCAGCACTCGGCATCAAATGTGGTTTATGGAGGCGGCGTGCTCTTGCGAGCCAGAAGATAGTATCAGCGGCATAGGGAAGGAATTGAGGACCCAGGAGGCCTGCCCAACCTGGGAGCACCGCTCCTGACAACAGCCTACCCACAAGCGACAATATCGCAGCTGAATAGTATAGTTTAAGATGTGGGAGGCCTACCCCCCCCCCCAAATCTTGCGGTAGGTGTAACGTAGACATCTTCACTCTGGGTCTCTTATTTCGCCACACAAACCTTGATAAGATTGACTGAAGGGTATTAAAGAAGGATGGTGGTGTCGCTATCGGGAGTGCTCTAAATATATACAACAGTTTAGGAAGAAGCATCATCTTAACAGAGGCCATTCTTCCCCACCACGATACCTCAGTTTTTGACCATTGCGAACATAAAGCTCTAGATTGGGCAACAAGCGGATGATAATTAAGGAGGAATAGGTCTTGTTTATTAAAAGCAATTTTTATCCCCAAATAGGTCAGATATTGAGATCGCCACTCATAGTCGTATGTCGCCTGTAGTGTAAGTGAGAGCCTGCGTTTTCCCCATGTTTATTTTGTGATAAGATACTCTAGCATAGTCATTCAGTATCTGATGGAGGCGTGGGAGAGACTCAGTCGGGTTAGTCAGCGTCAATAAGATGTCATCTGCAAACAAGCTAATGGTACAAGACGAGGGGCCAATGGGAACTCCAGTAATATTCGAGTCCTGTCGTATCGCCTGAGCCAATGGCTCCAGAGCCAAGGCATATAGGAGCGGTGACAGGGGGCAGTCCTGTCTCGTCCCATTCGAAATCGGAATGGGCCGAGACATGAAGCCAGCAGTCAGCACCCTCGCCACAGGATTAGAGTAAAGAGCCAATATCGCCGTTATAAAGTCAGGGGGAAAATGAAATTTTTGGAGAACATGTCTCATATATAACCAATTAATGCGGTCAAACGCCTTCTCAGCATCCAAAGACAATATCAAAGTCAGTGTGGAGAGGTACGTAACCCGTTCTATTAAGTTCAGAAGTCAAAGTGTTATCAGTTCCCTGAACTATTTGTGATAAAGCCTACTTGGTCATCACATATGAGATGGGGGAGGAGGTGCGACAACCTAAGGGCCAAGACTTTCGCATATAATTTAGCATCGACATTTAGTAGAGATATAGGTCGATATTTAGCACAGGAAGACGCCGGAGGAGTGGATTTCGGCATGGTGACAATCGTGGCTGCTAGCCACTCCGGCGGCGTCTGTCCCGAGGAAAACACAGATCGGAACAACGTCAATATATGGGGGGTTAATATAGTCATATAGGATTTGTAATATCGGGCTGTAAAGCCAGCCGGGCCCGGAGCTTTCCCCTCAGGCAGGGCCTTAATCGCATCAGATATCTCCAAGGGGGATATCGGGGAGGAGAGGGACCGCTGCTGATCCTCAGTAAGGGACGGTAGGCCTATTTCCTGAAGGAATGGTGGGCTGTATGGTGGGCTGATGAGTATTTTCATCATCTTTCAAGTTGTATAGCTTAAGATAGTAGTCCGCGAAGCAATCCGCAATATGTTGCGGTTGATGGCAAGAACCACCCGCTGCATCTACCATGGTACCAATCCTCGACGCTGCCGCTCGCGCTCGCAGTCGATTTGCTAGCATCTTACTAGGTCTATTGCCATAGATATAGTATTTGGCACTGAGTCGGCGCGCAGCCCACACGTAATCCCGCTTGTCTACATCTAGCAGTTGTTTGCGCAAGTCCATTAATTCAGACAGCAGCTGATCAGTAGGCTGCAGTTTATGCTCGGTAGTCTTCTGGTCTATCTGCTGCAAAAGGTCCAATCTGTGGGAATGATGCAGGCGTTTAAAGTGGGAGCCCCATTTAATCAACACACCCCTAACTACTGTTTTGTGTGCTTGCCATAATATGGGAGGACTAATCTCCGGTGTGAGATTTTCTGAAAAATAGTGAGTCAGAGTGTGTCGCACATCCTCCACCACCCCGGGACGCGACAGCAGGGAATCATTCAGACGCCAAGTCGAATTACCTCTTGTGGAGTAAGAGTCTGCCAACTGTAAAGTCACCGGGGCATGGTCTGACCAGGATATCGGTCCTATAATACAGTCCTGAATCCCACGTAACCCCTCCCCCCTGGTCAGAAAGTAATCCAGCCGGGAGTATGTCTTATAAACTTGAGAGAAAAAAGAATAGTCAGTCTCCCTGGATGGAACATTCGCCACACATCATAAAGCCCAAATTCCGAAAGCAATTTGGTCCGGGCTCGTAGCTGCGCCCTTTGTCGGTTAGTGGCAGAAGAAGAAGAGTCCAGGACGATATTAAGGTCTCCGCAGATCACGAGATTGCCCATTTGAGTCTCTGTCAATTTAATCAACAGGCGTCTAAGAAACTGGGTCTGGTCAGTGTTGGGACAATAAACATTCACTAATGTGTAAAGCTGATGGTTAATGTCACAAATCAGTATTGCATAACGCCCGTTACTATCCAGAATCACGCGGCGCAATGAGAATGAAACCCCATCATGTATTAATATAGATACGCCTCTTGATTTTGTTGGACGTGGCATGAAACTGGGTCTTATAATGAGGGACATTCATTCGTGGATGGTCAAGTCGCCTAAAGTGGGTCTCCTGAAGACAGAGTACATCGGGCGTCTCCTTCTTAATATCTGCGTATAGGGAATGCCGTTTATGGGGGGCAGTCAACCCCTTAACATTTAGGGAGATTATTTTCATGAAAGATAAAATCCCTCTCTATGAAGGGGAAATGTGGCTTAATGGTATTATTACTCTTAGAGCCTACAAATATCGTTCTACTATTCAGAGTTTTGTAAGGGAAGGAATGAGCAGCACACTCTCCACAGCTGACGAGGGGAAAGGAAGAGAGAATCAACATAGACAAAGTCAACAGAACCTGTAACAAGAAAAAAACATAAAAATAGCCAAAAATATATACAATAAATCTCCTGGACCCTACTAAAACCGTACGGTCAACCCCTTCGGATAGGGGGGAGAGAGGGGGAGTCTCCATACACATGTCCGGTGCATCACGTGGGACCCATCGAGCAGTCCCAAACATGTTCCAAAGTATTTACTCAGTGAAGAACGCCACGGTGCCCAACCGTCCTAAAACAAATACCTCTAGGAGTCCTCCAAGACTAGATCGTAAGGAAGGCCAAAAATGGCAAGACAGATCTCCATACACATACCACCATTATTCCATCTCCGATATCACTTAACCCTGTGCCACTCTGGGGAGACTTTCGATGGAGATGAGGTTTCTTTCTGTGGCGGGGTATATTCCTCCAACAGGTTCCACTCGACCAACATTTTCATCCCCTCAGAAACCGTGTACATGACATGAAGAGCTCCTTGGTGCCAGAGAAGAAGTTTTACCGGAAAGCCCCACCGATATTGTATTTGACGATTCCTCAGTATTTTCGTAACCGGGAGAATTCCTTGCATTGGGCCATGGTATATGCCGAGAGATCAGCGAAAAATAACAGCTCGGCGTATGGTGCTGGCAACGGTGACAGTTTACGGGACGCAGCCATCAATGCGTCTTTTACGTGATAAAAGTGTACACGTAAGATGGTATCTCTGGGTGCTGCGGGTGGCAGGGATTTTGGTTTAGGAAGACGATGTGCTCTATCGAGCTGGAATTGCTCACGGGACATGTCTGGCAGAAGCACCTGGAATAATTCGTACAAATAATCTGTTAGAGCTTCTTGTCGCACTGTTTCAGGTATAACCCTTATACTAATATTATTGCGTCTTGATCTGTCCTCTATATCAGCCACCTTAAGAAGAAGCTTTTCATGGGATTGTTTCAGGGACGTGTGTGCGTCTATCAGCTCGTTGTGAGCTAGACACAACTCATCCGTTTTAGTCTCTACCTGCTTAACGCGATCACCCAGATCCCTTATGTCCCTGTGGATGTCAGTTGTGATGGCTCGGAAGTCCGCTTGAATAGTTGTCCTAAGGTCTTGTAGGAGCGCCTGAATCTGTTTCTCCGTGGCCGGGGTAGAGTGAGAGCTGTCTCGCAGCTGCACGTCCTCTGCATCGCCCATGCAGTCCGATGAGGATCCCGGGGAGCCGCCATCTTGGATCTCGCGGCGTTTCAATTTTTGTAGTGATCTGCCTTGGTCCGGTGCTTTTGGAGCCTTAGGAGGCGGCATCTTGTTCCCTCCTGCCTCTCTGAGGGTTCAGCGGTCTCCGATGCCTCCAACAAGTGAGGTAAAGTTGCAGGATTGTTAAAACGGCCGGGCGCCGCTGCGGAGCTCAGCTCACTCGCGTCCGCTTGTAATGGCCGCCGGACACGCCCCCCAGAGCTATTGTAATCTTAATGGGCCCTATTCGTTGATATACGCTAAAATGGTGAGGCTTCCCGTATCGTCCCCATTTTACCGCACTATTCCGGGGCAGGAGTTAAGGCTAGGGTCAGACGAGCGCAGTGCGAACGCGCGTGCAGGCGCACTTAATCACGGCCGCACTAGCAGCAAATGACGTCCAATGACGGCCAATATACGAAGAACGGCCGCACAAAAGTCCGGCTGCGCAACGCAAGTGGAAAACGAACGCATTTTGTCGAACGTTAAACTGCTAGTACTGACGTACAGAGTGCGCTGCGCCCGCTAGCGGCGTGTGTGTGTGATTTGGAGACGTCAGACGCTGCTAATGTCCGGCCAACATAACGTCCAGATGCACAAAGTGTTTTATTGATGATCCGTACAAAATCACGGATGCAAATGCGCATCGTATGACCGCTATCGCGTACTCCGTGAAAAAATGCGTCCATTCGTTCGAACGCACTTTTTCACAGACAACGCGAAAATGCGTTCGTCTGACCCTAGCCTTAAGGGGCACTCTAGGCAAAAATCCCCCCCTTTTTTTTTACATTAACATATACCTATTCCCTACCTATTGAGTGATTTTTTTTTTTTTTTTTTTTACTGTAATACTTATCCTAAAAACCACTTGTTTCCAACGGCGTCTTTTTTTTTTTATACTCACCTCCCTCCTCTTCCGCTCCCGTCCTTGTAAATCTTTAACTTGGCTAATGGTTTACGTGATGCGCATGCGCGCCTCTCACGTAAACCAACCAATCAGCAGGCTTCCTCCCGGCTCCATCTTCTTTGATTAGTGTTGCGCGCAAGAGGATGAGCGCAACACTAATCCCCAGCCACTGCCGCCAGCTACTGCGGCGAGTTGGAGACGTCATCGCGCTGAAAGCGCGATGACGTCTCCTACTCGGCAATAGTCGACAGAAGCGGGAAATATGAATCCCGCTCTACTGACTGACAGCTGGGAGGGCGGAGTAAAGTCCTCCGCGTCTCTCAGCTGTTTTAGCCGATCGGCTGAGCGGAGGGAGGGGGGAAAGGCAAGGGCATACTCAGGGCATCATGACCACCTATAAAAGCTTAGGTGGTCATGTTGACTAGAGTATCCCTTTAATTCAGCAGCCTGCCCATGGAACACAGCGCTACCCTAGATGACTCCATGGAGGGTTGCACTGCTGGGCTGCAAGATCTCGCAAGATCACGCGGGGTCGCAGATTTATTCACGGAGGGAGACTGGTGTCAGGTGTACGGGGCATATGAGCTCAAAGTGCAATACAAAAAAAGGGGGACGTCAGGTATCGGAGTAAAAATGAGTATTTATTAAGTACAAATAATAAAGGACACAAATGATAATGACTGGAGTAATAAAAAGAAGAGAGGAGCAGGTATTGTCAGGGTGCTGGTTCCGGGGTGGCAGTTTGAACTCAATATGCGGTGATATGTAGGAGTCACACGGGTTACAGGACACAGAAGGATTTATTAAATAAACAAAACAGGAAGCAAATGGATGAATCAGAATAACAGGTAAGCAACAGATTCTATAGGTTGGTTCCAGGGGTTGCTTGAAAGCAGAGTTCCACTTGAGAGCGGGGGGTTCCACTTGAGAGCGGGGGGTTCCACTTGAGAGCGGGGGGTTCCACTTGAGAGCGGGGGGTTCCACTTGAGAGCAGGGTTCCACTTGAGAGCAGGGTTTCCACTTGAGAGCAGGGTTTCCACTTGAGAGCAGGGTTTCCACTTGAGAGCAGGGTTTCCACTTGAGAGCGGGGGTTCCACTTGAGAGCAGGGGTTCCTTGTAAACAAGCAGAGTTTTAGTAAGCTGGAAACAGGATGACAGATATACAAAGCTCTTGGGAGAGCAGGCTTCTTCTTTTACAGACAAGCTGAACAAAATAATGAAGCAAGGTGTTGTGTGTGCTCACACCCTTAAATAGTGATAGATTGAACAGAAGGGTAGGAGCACCTGTATCTGCTATGGTGAATGGCAAGGTCCAAAATAGTGCAAAAATCAAAGCTGAAATGGGGCTGCCAGGTTATTGGCAGGAAGGAGCAGTCTTTGGTTTATTCTTCTTGCGCCGCCTGCTGCTAGGACCATGACAGGTATAAACAAAGAAACCTAGAAATATGTATATATAATAATAAGGATACAAGGGAGACCGGAATGTGGTAGAGGTGAGGGTAAGCACAGGAAAGGTAGAGACGAGGATGTACACAGGAGAGGCAGAGGAGAGGATAGACACAGGAGAGGCAGAGGAGAGGATAGACACAGGAGAGGCAGAGGCGAGGATAGACACAGGAGAGGCAGAGGCGAGGATAGACACAGGAGAGGCACAGAAGAGGCACAGACAAAGATGGGTGCAGGAAAAGGGCTAGACACAATATAGACAATGAAAGACAAAAGGGGACTTACTGGAGCACAAAGATAGGCACTAAGGAAGCTGGTAAATGTGGGTATGGTACTGACTGGCACAAAGGCTAGTGGAAGGCACGAAGGTATAACCTGACAGGGTACGATGGAGTAGGACTGGCACTACAAGAACAGGAGACTGACGGTGGTTGGAGTCTTTGGAGTAGCGTGTGATCACAGGAAACTGGACAGGGGAGCTTCAGGCTGTACACCTAAGCTGGTGGTTGTTCATTCAATGCTGAAGCAAGGAGAGAAAAGCGTGGTGGGCAGAAGTAAGATTTCATTGGAAGGAGCAGAAGCTTGGGCTAGTTAGGGTAATTAGCAAAGTGAAAGCAGCTGGAAGGGAAGCTACAAGTTTTAGACCAGGAGAGGGTGGGTGGAACAGAGTAAAAAGGCAGGCTCTGGGGCTGTGGAAGATGGTTGCTGTGTGAAGAAATAGGTTTCAGAATTACAGAGAGTGTACTGTGTTTGCCAGGTATTTACGATATAGGAAAGGGATGGGGAATTGATAGTAAGAGTTTAACAAAATGGAGCAAAAAGTTAACAAGAAAACAGTCAGCCAAAGTATTAATACATAGATGCAAACATAAAATATGAACACGAAGACATGTTGATCGCAGGATACATTAGGTTCTGGCAGGGCTGGCCCAAGACATTGTGCTGCCTGGAGCGAAGGATGAAATGCTGCCCCCCCAAAAAAAAACATGCAGTGTGTATGAGCGTATCACAGTGCGCCACAGCAATAAAATTCAAACACTGAATTCTGTACATTAGAATTTTCTTGCTGCGGAGCTCTGTGATACAGTAATGTGAGGTGTATATAACTGAGCCCAGCGTCACATACCCAGCAGTGCCCAGCGTCACATACCCAGCAGTGCCCAGCGTTACATTCCCAGCAGTGCCCAGTGTCACATACCCAGCAGTGCCTAGCATCACATGCCCAGCGTCACATACCCAGCAGTGCCCAGTGTCACATACCCAGCAGTGCCCAGCATCACATACCCAGCAGTGCCCAGCGTCACATTAGGGATGAGCTGTTCGGGTTCGGACGGTTCGGGGTTCGACCCAAACTTAGCCTGTTCGAGCGGATCGCGAACACCAAACATTTCCGGGTGTTCGCCGCATGTTCGACCACAATGGACCACAATGGATTTTCCCACTGGCCTGAAGCTCGTAATTGGCTACAGCCTTGCACCTGACCACAAGTCTGGTGCAAGACTGGTTGAACACTATGCCAATCACCGCTCAGAGTCCTGATTTTTTGTCCGTGAATTTGCTGAATGTGCTGTACCACAGTGGCAGGTTCCAAAACGTCATTACTTTTCACGCAAGGCCATTCCAGCACTATACCAGCACGTGGAAGACAATGTTATCCAGTCATTGGGAAAGGCAGTCAGCAGCAAGGTGCATGTGACTTTAGACACGTGGTCCTCGTCCTTGTCGTCCTCCTCCTCCATATATCTCCCCCAGGCTCACTCATGGATATATCGCCCCCAGGCTCACTCATGGATATATTTGCCCACATGTTCACTCCTGGATATATTTGCCCCCAGGCTTCTCCTTCTTCTTCTCCTCCTTCTTTTCCTGTTAAGTCATTGGTCTCAATTGTCATGTGATCGCCGGCGTACCCGGAAGTGATTTCCCCATACAGATTTTCGGTCCAGCTGTCTGGTATTTGTTTAATTTAGGTACCTATATATATATTGGGGTGAATATTTAAGGCATACTAGCTTCAGACTAAGCCCAGACGGGCGAAACGCGTCAAGCTATGCCTCCTTGTTCTTGTTTTTAACTGTATTTTGGTTGGTGAGGGTAGTTGTTTGGGTTTGCTATATGCTGTCTGGTACTCCTTATTACATTACTGGTTATGTAGGTGACTTGAACCGCCGAGGTATAGACCCCTTTACCCTTTCATTGTGCAATTTTGCTTATTGATTGGTGGCCCTTGTCCCCACCCTCCACACCCTCCACCACCAACCTTGCAATTTCTCATTCATTGTCTGTTTATGTGTATTATTAAAATTAACCTATTCTTGGTACTCTAGATGCACTTTGTGCAAATTGATTCGTTTTTCACTCATGTATATATTTGCCCCAGCTCACACATGGATATATTTGCCCCCAGGCTCACTCATGTATATATTTGCCCCCAGGCACACTCATGGATAGATTTGCCCCCAGGCTCACTCATGTATATATTTGCCCCAGGCACACTCATGGATAGATTTGCCCCCAGGCTCACTCATGTATATATTTGCCCCCAGGCTCACTCATGTATATATTGCCCCCAGGCTCACTCATGGATATATTGCCCCCAGGCTCACTCATGTATATATTTGCCCCCAGGCTCACTCGTGGATATATTGCCCCCAGGCTCACTCATGGATATATTTGCCCCTTAGGCTCACACATGGATATATTTGCCCCCAGACTCACACATGTGTATATTTGCCCCCCCAGACTCACACATGTCTATATTGCCCCCAGGCTAACTCATGTATATATTTGCCCCAGGCTCACTCATGTATATATTGCCCCCAGGCTCACTCATATATATATTTGCCCCCAGGCTCACTCATGTATATATTGCCCCCAGGCTCACTCATGTATATATTTGCCCCCACGCTCACTCATGGATATATTTGCCCCCAGGCTCACACATGGATATATTTGCCCCCAGACTCACACATGTGTATATTTGCCCCCCCAGACTCACACGTGTATATTGCCCCCAGGCTCACTCATGTATATATTTGCCCCAGGCTCACTCATGTATATATTGCCCCAGGCTCACTCATATATATTTGCCCCCAGGCTCACTCATGGATATATTTGCCCACATGTTCACTCATGGATATATTTGCCCCCAGGCTCACCTCTGCCAGGCCCAACCGACGGGCAGATCCTGCGGCTGCGTTCCTTCCTTCAATGAGCGGCAGCCTCATGAGTATCTGCCGCTCGCCTGAGATCCACCCTCCAGCCTGCCGCGATCTTGCGAGATCACGTGATCTCGATCACGGCAGGCTGGAGGATGGATCTCAGGCGAGCGGCAGATACTCATGCGGCTGCCGCTCGTTGAAGGAATGAACGCGGCGGCCGCACGATCTGCGGTCGACACATAAAAAAATAGTGCAGAGCGCAGCAGCGGCACCGGTGGCTTAAAATTTGCCACCCCCGAATTTCTGCCACCTGGCGCCACTGCTCCGCTCTGCACCATTGTTGGGCCGGCCCTGGGTTCTGGGTAATGTCATGAACCGGCGGCTGGCGCGGCTCCGGCGTCCATCGTTGCGCTCTCGAGGGCTGCGTCTCCCTCGCAGCCCTTCCTTGCGCCCTATGCACGCATGCCGTCGTCTCTTCCGGGTTTGAGGCTTCCCAGCGGTGTGACGTCATCACGCCTCCACCACGGACCTTTCTGCACCATGTGATCGGGTTGGCCAATCGGGAGGCAGGGCGCGAGATTTAAACCTACTTTTTGCCTTTTTCTTTGCCCTTTCGTGGTTTTAGCTTGCTAGACCCTTGGTGCTGTATTCTGATATTCCTAATTGATTTATTTGTGTATGACCTGGCTTTTGGCTTCTGACCTGTGTACCTCTATTATCCTCTGACCCGGCTTTTGGAAATTGACCTTGCTTTTGGCTTCTCCCTTTACTTGCTTGTCCTTTTACCAGCCACACTAAGGACTGGTTTCTGTCATCCTTCCTTTCCCTGCCTTATAGGTTCACCTATCGCTTCTGCGTAACCCAGCCACCTTAAGGACTGGTATCGCAATTAGTTCTGAGTCTCCTCTTTCCTTATTGAGCTGACCGTAGCTACCCTCGGATACGTGTGCCTGCCTGACAGGTAAAAATGCAGGCTCTGGGGTGTATGGGAATGGTTAGGTGTGTGTAGGCGTCTGTATAGGTGTATAATAGGGGTGTTTAAGCACACGTATCGGTTTTTAATAGGGGGTGTGTAAGCACACGTATAGGTATGTAATAGGGGTGTGTGTAGGAATTTGTACAGTGGTTTGAGTATAGGATTGAATATCGGTGTTTATATGTGAGTGTGTGTTTCTGTACTGCGGTAGACAAAAGTGGGCCGCTCACTTTAACATGCCCGGGCTTATTTTTTGTCTCAGGTCCTGCCCCCTAATACTTTACCGCTGAGTCTTGCAGCTCTACTTCTCCTGTCATGAGGGACGTACGGAGGCTGAGTAGAGCTTCCCTGCAGCTGTCACTCACTCAATGGTGAGGGCGGAACTTAGCGTGAAGATGCATCATCAAACATCCTCACGTTAAGCCCCACTCTCCCCTTCGATTGAGTCAGTGAGTGACACAGTACTGTCACTCACTGTGTGAGGGAGAGATGGGAGTCGATAGCAAGGGCAAAGCTTAGCACGAAGATGCGACGTCACACATTTTCTTGTTAAGCTCCGCCTTCACCATTGTGCGATTGACAGGATTGGAGTTGAAGAGGAGTGGATAGAGGAGGCGTTGGGAAGGGATTCAGGACTGGGAGGGACAGGACCAGTGGTGTTGCAATCGTACTTTAATTAATTAGCCGTACAATCAGAAAGTTGGGGGGGGCAACATTTTGTTCTGTCCCCAGTGAGCGTAGCTCTGGTTACGCCACTGTACCAGTATGTGATGTCGTGCGATACAGCAGGACTCATCTGACTTAACTCTTAATTAGCAAAATCAGGAGATAATTAGATCACGATTAGTGAAGTCATGGTCACACTGCAGCTGAAATGTGGCCAATGGAAGGGTTGAGGCCAACAGGTCCAGACAAGTGGAAAAGACTCTTGCTTTGAGGGAGACCATAGCATGGGATATAAGGGGAATTTTTATACTTTCTACACTAAAAACAGGGGATCAGAACACCACGGTGGGATGGTGGGGTTTGTCTTGAGGCTACCGTTAATTTTTCTAATGTGTCTTCAAATTGCTTTTAGCTTATACTGGAAATGTTGATATTAATTTTCATATAATATACAGGTTTTGCAATTCCTCCTGCTGTATAATGGCAAATATGAAAACTTACTGGCGTGTATTATTTAATTTTTATTTTTTTAATAGGTTTTAATATCATTTTGAACAAACACTACATTATACTGTACAATGGGTCTGCAGGGCCTGAATTTATTTTGATTTAAATAGATGCTAAACAACAGCGCCATCTGGCTGATACATACAACACTACACTTAATTTTTTTTAGGAAAACAAAACCAGAGTTTCTTGTATAGGCATATCAGTATGTAGAAATTTAGGGACGTACATTAACGCCTGTTTGCCAAATATGTTAAGTCAATGTTATAACGTGGAAACATGTTGGCTTTTCACAAAAGTAAAATCCAAACAGCAGCTAGAGAAGCTTCACAGTGAAACGTGTCCTGTGGTTGTGTGGATTTTTTTTGTGGAAGCTGGGGGCCTGAACCCGAACACAAAGAACAGCGTTCGAGCTGCACCGCATAATGTCTTGAGCATTGGGCTTAATTTTTAGCCAATCTATTCCATCTCAAACGCTAACGTACAGTAACCTGGCGCACCATCCGAGACACGAGCTAAGCTGTTCAGTGAGAAATACTGACTCCTAAATGCTGGTGTTAACCCTTTCTCACCACAGGGCGTACCATGCCGTTCGTGGGGCGGGTGGGCTTTGACGACACCGGGAGTACTAGTAGCAATCTGTGCCTGAACTCACACCGTCCCCCTGCAGCCAATGACGCGTGTCAGCTGCTGAAGGCGAATCCCGTCGCAGCACCAGGCAGCGGGGCGTACTAGACTGTACTCGCTCTGGTAAGTTTGCTATAGCTCTGGTTAACATAACACCAACCTTGGAATAGGGCCCCTAATCAGAAGCTGAGAATATTGAGAGATGTATTTCCAAAACTTCAGAGAGGCCGAGGCTAATGATGCCTTTTCTAAACCGTCAAGAAAAATAAATCAGAAATGCCACTGGTCTAAATTTTTCTGCATCAGCAGTTATATTTTATCCATCTTATCTGTATGGTTCTGGGTCAATTACTGTGACAAAGCATCACAAAGATCATAAAACAGCGGTTTTTAGGCTAGGGTCAGACGAACGCAGTGCGAACGCGCGTGTAGCCGCACTTTATTACGGCCGTAGTAGCAGCAAATGACGGGCAATATACAAAGTACGGCGTCACGAAAGTGCGGTCGCGCAATGCAAGCGGCAAACGAACGCATTTTTTCGAGAACGTGATACCGCTTGTACTGACGTACAGAGTGCGTTGCATCCGCTAGCGGCGTGTATGCGTGATTAGGAGACGTCGGACGCTGCTAATGTCCGGCCAACATAACGTCCAGTTGCAATAAGTGTTTTATTGATGATCCATACAAAATCACGGACGAAAATGCGCATCGTATGACCAATATCGCGTATTCTGTGAAAAAATACGTCCATTTGTTCGAACGCACTTTTTCACGGACGACGCGAAAAATGCGTTCGTCTGACCCTAGCCTAAAACCACCCGATGTCAGCAGCCAGACCGCACACGGATTATGAGACGCAAGCAGAAGAGTTAGAGAATGCCCAAATTGAAAGAAATAAATGTTAATATATTTTATCATTATTAGCGAATTGTAGATCTTAGCTTGAATATAAACTCGGAAATGTATTCCTGTTAATATTTTTATGGTGCAATAAGTAGTTCTTTTTGCCATTTATATATAGTCTGAATCCACTCCAATATTAATATTGATTGATTTATATAATTATTCTCCCTTTTTTTTGTATGGAATAGCAGTCGGCAAGGTGCCCTTTCATTTATCATCATAGTTACTAAAACCATTTTCTCAAACCATCAGGTAAAATTATGTAAATGAAATCTAAAAGCATGAAAATGTTATCCCTGAGTTACACATACAAGCTGCGATACTTTACCAGCACAGAGTACTCTGACCTCTTAAAATAACATGGCCTTCTAGGGCAGTGGTTCCCAACCCTGGCCCACGGGGCCTACTAACAGGCCAGATTTTAAGGATTGCCTTAGGGAAAACCAGACTGAATACTGCAAACACTGAGAAGCAAATCATATCACTTGTGCTTCAGATATCTGGCAAACCTGGCCTGTTAGTGGGCCCTGAGGACCAGGGTTGGAGACAACTGCACTAGGGTATGGATTAACTAGAGTCTTATGAAGTCCCAAAATACGCTGTTTATTGTCTGCAATAATCACAGTCCATTCAGCAACAGATAAAGTAAACATAATTTCCCTACAAAGAAAAAAACTATCTCATCTGAGCACTAACTACCAAAAAAAACATCCCTCATTGCATGAGATAAAGCTAATAAAAAAGGCTTCGCCAACAATTATTCTCATGTCTTCCCACCAGGCAGGAATCCATTTAAGGTGCTACTCATTAACTCCTTGCAGCTGTGGAAGCCCAGAGTCAAGTTGAACTCTTGTACTGGATTCCTCAGGGGTCAGAGACCATACCCTTCTTTTAAAAATATAGGTAAAATATAGACACCATCAGGCACAATGCCATGCACCTTATCACAATCTATATGAAGAGTCATTTTATTAGGACAAATTACAGGGTGTCAGAGTCAAAACTTATTCACCTTTACAGTTTAGAAAGCCAACTTAATGAGTTTAAGATATTATAACCTGCCACACGGCAGTCCCATAAACACCCAAAAAGAATATTGCAGCTACTTCTTCCATATTAGTATGTCAAACCCCATATAATAGCTTCTTACCATGTATTCTGCCCTCATTCCCTCATCAGAATGTGGCCTATCTTCCCCCACCACTGACTGGTCTATTGCACCCTCTTGCTCATGACTGCTGAAGCCTGTGACCTCCTTTTCCCATACCCCTTTTCCCTCCAATAAATACACAGACACATTAATTCTGGAAAAGGGCATAGGCCACAGCTTTATTGAATACCAACATATCATCACATAATTAATCCATAGCATATAATTCTGACCCTACCACGCTCGTCCTACGGTAGGCAGTTCCCCCAAGTTTCAACCATGAGCTTATCGCTCCACATGACCTGAATCAACCCGTTGGCAGCTTGAAAAAATAGTCCAGCAACAATTGTCAAAAAGAAAACAATAATCCCAATACATATCAGGATCCTTTGGTACTGCTCAAATGGTCTCTGTAGTCTGGTAAAAAGGATATCTGGAAGCAGAGGCTCATGGGCCTCCTGGGGTATCTCTGGAGCTTCCATTGGTTGGTTTAGGCAGTGAACTTAACGGTCTTTCAATAACAACAAGTACAAAGACTGGAGTTTGGAGAGCCGGTGGTCATCTAGACTTGGATCTCTCCTATTCCTCTCCCGTCTGTGCAGCTGCTTGGATACTGTGGAAACGTAGCTTCAGCGGATCGGATTCTGCTGCTGGTTTCAGTCGGGAGTGATGTATCCACGGCACCACCTTGGCCACTTTCACTGCTGTAGGAGTGGATAACAAGACAACATAAGGACCCCACCATTTAGCCCCTAACGGGTCTATCTTCCATTCCTTAACCCATACCATGTCCCCTGGACAGTACTTGTGTAGGGGTGGGAACAGAAAATAGGGTATGTGCTCGCTCTCCCATGTGTATATGTTCTGCATTGTCTGACCTAATTTGATCACCTGCTGACCTAAATCAGTTTCTCCTATTACTCGGGGATCCCCCCTCAACCCAGTTATCAAAGGGGTAGGACGACCGAACATCATCTCATATGGGCTCAATTTTAGGAGTGAGGTAGGATTGCTTCGGACATGCAGCAGTACGATTGGCAACACATCCAGCCATTTCAATGACGTTTCTTGGCATATTTTAGCCATCAATGTCTTGAGAGTTCTATTCATTCTTTCCACTTTTCCAGAGCTTTGAGGTCTGTATGCGGTATGTAGCTTCCACGAAATTCTCAGCAGGCGGGCAAGTTGCTGTAAACAATTTTGTACGAAGGCTGGACCATTGTCTGATCCAATTTCAAGAGGCAATCCATACCTTGGAATAATTTCTCTCATCCAACATCTCACTGCTTCAGTAGTCTTTTCTGTTCAAGTTGGGTACGCCTCAACCCATCCCGTTAATGTGCATACTAGCACCAGTAGACATTTATATCCTTTGCATGGAGGGAGAACAGTAAAGTCAATTTGTAGGGAGGACATTGGAGATAATCCAACAGATAATATTCCTGGTGGTCGTACTATCCCTTGCCTTGGGTTGTTCTTAGCACAAGTGACACATTGGTGGGCAATTGCTTTGCAAATGGCAGTGAGTCCAGGAACATAGAAATACGGTTCTAGTTGTTGCTCCATGGCTGTCTTTCCTCCATGAGTCCTGGAATGCAAGGCCCGGACAATTTCAGGTGCCAGAGTGGCTAGTAAGACAATTCTTTCATTCTCCAACTGGTACCATCCGTCTTCTCTGTATTCTCCTGGCTCTTCGGAGAGCCATTTCTTCTCTTTTTCAGAGTAGGCCGGAGTCCAGTGAGTAATGGATGTTGGTAACAGGGAAGTCACCACTGGGAGAAGCCCCTTGGTATTCCTAGATATTCTGTGCTTCAAAACATATTCAGACAGTGCATCTCTTTCATGATCATTTTTTACCGCCGGCAAGAAATACTTCAGGGCACTTTCTTTCATATTTTGCAGCTGATCTTCAACCAGTATTTCTTTCAGGAAGAACTTCACCAGCGGAGCTTGGTATTGTGCAGCTCCCAGCTCTCCCATGCTTTTCACAATTCGGGTAATTCTCAGGTTATTATGGGTGTTGGTATTCAAATTGGAGAAGCATGTTGAAAAATTTGAGTCTCGTATCACTTCTATCTCCTCTTCCCCCACTAATTTTACGCCGAAGAAATTCAGCATCAGTTTATAGGCTCTCCGTAGCCTATGTTGGATTTCAGCAGTGTTCTTCATAATTTCAATTTCAGAAATAGTCAAAGGCTTTGCATGTTCATTTCGGCCTTGTTCACGTAGAGGAAACAACCATTGGATATAGCTGTGGTGCTTCTCTAGAAGTTCATATTCACCGTACCAGTGGCAAAGAACATCTTCAATAAATTCTCCATGAGGTGCAAATCTTCTTTTATTCATATAGAAGTCTACATTTGGCTGAGCTTGAAAAACAGCGTTCAGACAGAGCAGAGTTTCGACTTTCATTTGCGGGGATTCGAGTTCACATACTAGAATCTTGACAGGTGAGTCATCTTGAACCAGTCCTCTCTGGGGAACCGAAGTTTCATTTCGGTGTTCCGGATTTCCATTCCGGAAGCTTTTCAAGTGATTTTCAGCATTTACCGGGTATCCTCTCCGGCGATCGGGGTTTCCTTCCCGAACACTTTCCAGGGGATCTTCATCTTGAACTGGGTATCCTCTCCAGTTTAGTTTCAAGTGAGTTTTCTCCTGCTGCTGCACCTGCTGCTGTCGAGTACTCTTAGCCTTGGTTTCTTTCCAATCACAGCCACGCTCAAGGGCTTGTGTCTGTCTGGCTGCTTCCTTTGCCGCCAGATCTGCTTTCCGGTTTCCTCTGGGAACTTCTTCTTTGCCTTTTTGGTGGCCACGGCAATGAATAACACCAACTGCGGATGGTTTCCATACTGCATCCAGTAGATTCAATATTTCAAGGGCATATTTGACTTGTTTGCCCGCAGATGTTAGGAGGCCTCGTTCTTTGTAGAGTGCTCCGTGAGCATGAATTGTCATGAAGGCATACTTGGAATCGGTGTATATGTTCACCCTTTTGTTTTCAGATAGCTCTAGACCTCTGGTAAGGGCAATAATTTCAGCCAGTTGAGCAGAGGTGCCATTGGGCAGTGGTTTAGCTTCAATTGTTTTGTCAAGAGTGACTACTGCGTACCCAGCAAATCTCTTTCCATTTTCTACAAAACTGCTTCCATCAGTGAACAGTTGCATGTCGTATTTGTCTAGGGGTATGTCTTTGAGGTCAGGTCTGCTGCTATATACTTCATCCATTACTTGAAGGCACTTATGTTCCTGATCTTTTGGAGCATCTGGAAGCAATGTAGCAGGATTCAGGGTGGAGATTAGTTCCAAATGAACTCTTGGGTTTTCACATAGCATAGCTTGGTACTTGGTCATTCTTGCATTGCTGAAGCAGTAATTGCCTTTATAGTCTAGAAGAGTCTGGACTGCATGAGGGACTTTCACAAAGAGTTCTTGGCCCAGTGTAAGCTTGTCAGCTTCAGCAACCAGGAGGGCAGTGGCTGCCACAGCTTTGAGACATGATGGTAGGCCACAGGCCACAGAATCCAGTTGTTTGGACAGGTAGGCAACAGGCCTTTGTCATGAGCCAAGGTATTGAACAAGTACTCCTGCTGCCGTCTGGAGATGTTCATGCACATAAAGATAAAAGGGTTTGCTGTGATCAGGTAGCCCCAGGGCAGGGGCTTCTAGCAATAAAGTCTTCAATTGGGTAAATGCAGCAGTTTGTTCTTCACCCCATATATAAGGATCAGGTTCTGCACCTTTTGTGGCCTGATACAGGGGTTTGGCAATGATGGCGAAGTTTGGTATCCATAAACGACAAAAGCCGGCCGCAACTAGGAACTCTCGGACTTGACTTGTCTTCGAGTACGAGGCTGTAGAATACGGCAGACTGCTTCCTTACGTTCTGGACCCATTGCACGTTCAGTTCCTGTAAGATGGAAACCTAGATACTTGACACTGTGTCTGCAAATCTGTGCCTTGCATCTTGAGACTTTGTAGCCAGCTTGCCATAGAATGTGCATTAGTTTTTTTGAGGCATTTATGCAATCTTTTTCTGTGGGAAAGGCAAGCAATAAATCATCGACATATTGTAACAAAATGGCTCTTCCTGGTTGGGAATTGAATTGGAGGAGGTCTTGACTTAATGCACTGCCAAAAATAGTAGGTGAATTTTTAAATCCTTGAGGAAGGCGTGTCCAAGCCATTTGATGTTTTGCTCCTGTTTTGGCATCTTCCCACTGAAAAGCAAACAATGGCTGACTTGCTGGGGCTAGGCAGATACAAAAGAACGCATCTTTTAAATCCAGAACTGTGTAGAACTTAGTATCTGCAGGAATAAGGGCCAACAAATTGTAGGGGTTTGGCACCACAGGGTGTAAAGTCACTGTAGCAGAATTAACTGCTCTTAAGTCTTGGACAGGTCTGTACTCTTGGGTATTTTCTTTCTGTACTGGCAGCAGTGGAGTATTCCAGGGAGAAACACAAAACTTTAAAATCCCGTATTTCAGTAGACGTTCAAAATGAATTTGGATACTCTGCTTTGCCTTCTGTGGGATGTGATACTGATGCAGAGCAATGGGCTGTGCGTCAGGTTTAAGATCAACATATACCGGTGGAATGTTCAAGGCCAATCCCGGTGGGTTATCCTCTGCCCATACTCCTGGTATACCCATACAAGATGACATTGGATCAGAACTCAAGGGTGTCTGTGTTGGGATTATGTGCCATTCTTCCCTCTGGGGGACAACCAGGGCCAGAACACTTGCCTTTCCTAGGCTAGAATTTTCCTGGGGTTCTGTCCTTAAATTCAGATAAAGTTAATACAGTTTGGCCCTCGGGCAGGATAGTTATTTGGGCTTGCATTTTGCTAAGTAGATCCCTGCCTATTAACTGTATTGGGCAATCTGGCATAAGAATTGGTGTGAGACCTGATGTCCGCCTAAGGAGCAGACACGAGGACTCAAGAAGGGGCAGACTGCTTCTGTCCCTGTAGCACCTATTATCGTTGCCGTCTCACCTGACAGCGGGGCAATAGGGTGGGTCATTACTGAGAGTGTAGCTCCTTTGTCAATCATAAAATTACTGGGCTCCCCTCCCACCATTATAGAAATCATGGGCTCCTCTTTACCCAGTGGGATGGGGCCGTTCTTATGTCAATAGTGTGCTGGTTCTGGAAAGGTGGTACCCGCCAGCCCAATAAAATCCCCAGCTACTCTGTCGGTTCTTTGATATCTGCCATCTGCTACCTGCCCATGCGTGCTATTCTGATTTTGGGGCTGTTGTTCCTCTGCCTGCCGCTTGGGGCACTGTCTCCACCAGTGACCCTCCCCTTTGCAATACTCACACTGGTTTCTGCCTATAGGCTCATATTCCCTTCTATTGTCTCCCGCCCAACTGTCTTCTCTCCCCCTTCCACGTCCTCGTCCTCTTCCTCTATCAGCATCGCGCCCTTTCCCATCCGTTTGATCTAGCAACCTCTCCTCCCCCCTCAATGCTACGGCTAAAAATCCCGCTTGTTCCTTCATCTTTCTGGTCTCACTGCGCTTTTCAGTAAGGTCCCTATTCTGAATAACCTTATTTGCAATTTCCAAGAGCTGGGTTAGGTTCATTCCAATGAACCCTTCTTGCCTCTGGAGTTTACATCTAATATCTCGCTGCGCCTGGCTTACAAAAGAACTATTTATCATCCGCTGGTTTTCAGTGGCTTCGGGATCAATTGGGCTGTACACTCTGTACGCCTCCATTAATCGCTCTAGAAATGAGGCAGGGGTTTCGTTAATTCCCTGCGTCACCTAAGCCACTTTGCTAATATTCACAGGTTTCTTTGCTCCTTCTCTTACACCCACTAGGACAGCGGATCTATACAGCTGGAGGCTCAACATATCTGCACCTGTATAGTCCCACCGCGGGTCAACTGCAGGATAAGCCTGGGCTGCCCATGCTGCCGCATCCTGCTGCTGATCCTCTTGTCCCTTCTTCTCTAAATACTTACGTGCTAACACATTAATTCTGCTACGCTCTTCAGTGCTAAATAGAGTTAGTAAGAGCTGCTGGCAATCTGCCCATGTCGGGTTATGGGTGGCCATGATGGATTCCATCAAGCTGGCCATAGCCGCAGGCTTCTCTGCGTAAGGAGGGGGTGTGAGTGCGCCAGTTAAATAGATCAGTGGTGGTGAATGGAATATATGTGAGGACATCTGGGCCTGCTAGTCCATCAATTACAGGACTGGGGACTGATCTCAAGGGGCAGGAGTAGACTAGTTTGGGCACACTTATCCCATGATCTCCTCGTGTAGTAGATTTCTCAAACTGGGGAGCCAGGGCTGTCTTGTGGGAACTCCCTCTATTTATTAATCGGGGTGACATAGCATGTTGCGCAGCAGAATACATTTTAACATTATTTGGTTCTTTGATATCATGCCCCTCTCCTCCAGTCGCTGGACCCATTGCAAGGGGGGTATTGGGGGGCCCCCACAGAGGGGGCGTGTGCTGCAGGTTCATATGCAGCTGGGGCATCTGCTACTGCTGCAAAATATGATGGTTAAGGAGGGGGGTACAGGAAATCCTCTGGCTGATCTTGCAACACATTTAATAGTTTTGGGGCTGCGCTGCGCCGCGCGTGTCCTACTGCCAGCATTACTAATGCGCTTTTATCCTTCACACAATTCTACAATTCTATACACTAATTGAAGCTAGCTGCTGGCTTTATTCAACACATAAAAATACAATTTGTTTAGTTACCCCCTTTCGCCGCGGCGTCACCAGTTTCCTCGGCCTGTTCCTTTTCGTGGATTCTCAGTCAGGAGCGTGCCCCCAGCAGGTTGATGGTCCACAGGGCGAGAACTCTCGCTTGGCGCCTTTTTTAGGAGGAGATTAACATACCTGGAGCTGGCACCTGCTGGATTCCACCGAAAATGCAGTAAATACTGCTGTTCAAACCTCCTTTGTTGAACCAAGGCCCAAATCCCGGACGAGCCCCCAGATTTGTTATAGCCAGCTGACCGGGAAATCGTGGGTGATGGTTCGACGAAGGAAAGCAGACAGAGGCCTTTGTTTCAAAAGAAAATGGCGTTTATTCAGCTGGTACCTGCTGGACTCAAGAAACAGATCGTATCTGTTCAAAAACTTGAGTGACGAGAACATCAGACTCAGCTGCTTTTATACATTGTTCTAAAAATACAGTTCCCCTCCCAACATACCCAGATTGTCACGTGACAGTTACCATATGTCTGAGTTAGGACCTAACTTTACACATGATGTCATTTTTCCCCTTTCATTCTCATTTTGGGCTTTCAGCTGTCGTTATAATTCTGCAATTGACAGCACTCCCTTTTTAGTTTTGCTGACAAACTGATTTCATTTAAACATGCAGACTGAAAATAGAATCTCAAGAGCACTCAAGGACAGCAAGTGTATTTTGAACACGAATTGGATGAACATCTAAATGGCGGATCACTTAGATTAGTATAGTTCTAATTTAAATCCCAGGAATTGCTATCTCACCTTCCCTTTGTGAGGCACAATACCCCACCATCCCCATCCCTATGGATGGCCCATTCCACCTTCAATAAACTCTGAGTGGCTCAATCTCTCCTTCATCCCCATTTGCTTGGAAACTATAGAATTTGTTATTAAAGTAACACTCTGCTGTAAAGTAGAGTGTACTTCTTTTGCCCATAAATAAATGGGCAGAGGCTGCTGACAGCCTCTGCCCAATCATTTTTTTATTTCTTTTATTTAGGCTTATCTTGCTTCTTGTCCCTCGCTGTACACAGCTCCTTCTTTTCGTCTCGGACTCCCTAAAATGGAAGTCCCTGAGGCTTTTCAGCACAATTTATGCTTCCTGCACTACATGCGTGGTGTAGGAACTGGAAACTGCGCAACGGAACTTGCAAACTTTACATATACAAGTTCTATAGCGCCTGCACAAGAACGATAGATTGGATTGCAAGAGCACAAGTACATTGTGGCCTCTCTATGACTGATTGCTAACGAGATTGGTCTCAGAGATAGTGACATTTACAAGCTCTGTGTGTGCAGACGTCACTAGTAACTGGCAGCTCGGAAATTCTAATTCCCTGGCAGCTGGTGACGCTGGGTGGGTTGGAGGAAACTCCTCCACTTCGTCCAGCTTTTTAATCAGCTGGGCTGGGGGGGGAGAAGGGGAGCACTCCTCACAACCTGGCCACTTCAAAAAGGTAAAGTGATTAGGATGTGTAGAGTTTTATTTTAAGTAACAGTTTGAGAAGAATTCGTGGCTAGTGCATAAATAATACATTAAATGTGAATACTGAACGATGCCCTGAGGATGCATTACATATTGCAAATAGCAAAGTTGATGGATGGCTGTAATAAAGCACAATTTGTTTGTGTAATGGAGATGTGTAGACACTCAATTATTGACCTTAAAGGGATACTCTATTAAAAATAGAGTTCCCTCTTTTTGGCTCCTAAATAATTGGGCAGATGCTTACAGTCTGTGCATAATTATATTTTATATATATATATATATATATATCACGAGTATAGCAGTACGTAGTGATACCTTTTTTATTGGACTAACGTTACATTTAAAAGACAAGCTTTCGAGAGGATTCCTCTCTTCCTCAGGTCTGGAAGCTATACTGATCAGTTCCTAGAATTGAACATTAGGACATTATGGGTCACATGGGTGGGGTGATTAAGGCTGGGCAGTGGCGTAGCGTGGGGGGGGGCTGGGAGGGCCGTGGTCCCGGGCGCAGTTTTGTTAGGGGCGCATTTGCACCCCTAAAACTGGCCCGGGGTTGAGAGGACCAAGATGCCGGGCAGCGCGGGAGTGCCTGCCCGGTCCTGAAGAGTCCGTCCTGTTAAAGGGAAGCGGCTGCGTGCAGGCGCAGCCGGTCACGTGGTCCGGCTAATCAGGTGGTACTGAGTCTCTGTACCACCTGACTGGCCGGACCGCGTGACCTGCGCACGCACACCACGCAGCCGCATCCCCTTCAACAGGACGGACTCTTCAGGACCGGGCAGGCACTCCCGCGCTGCCCGGCATCTGGGTCCCCTCAACCCCTGCCGGAGCTGGAGCAATATCCAGGTGAGAGCTGGGCAAATCCATGTGTAAACTGGGCAAATCCATGTGTAAACTGGGCAAATCCATGTGTAAGCTGGGCAAATCCATGAGCTGGGGGCAAATCCATGAGCTGGGCAAATCCATGAGCTGGGGGCAAATCCATGACCTGGGGGCAAATCCATGAGCTGGGCAAATCCATGAGCTGGGCAAATCCATGACCTGGGGGCAAATCCATGAGCTGGGCAAATCCATGAGCTGGGGGCAAATCCATGAGCTGGGGGCAAATCCATGAGCTGGGCAAATCCATGACCTGGGCAAATCCATGAGCTGGGCAAATCCATGAGCTGGGGGCAAATCCATGAGCTGGGGGCAAATCCATGAGCTGGGCAAATCCATGTGTGAGCTGGGGGCAAATCCATGTGTGAGCTGGGGCAAATCCATGTGTGAGCTGGGGCAAATCCATGAGCTGGGGGCAAATCCATGACCTGGGGGCAAATCCATGAGCTGGGCAAATCCATGAGCTGGGCAAATCCATGAGCTGGGGGCAAATCCATGAGCTGGGCAAATCCATGACCTGGGCAAATCCATGAGCTGGGCAAATCCATGAGCTGGGGGCAAATCCATGAGCTGGGCAAATCCATGTGTGAGCTGGGGGCAAATCCATGTGTGAGCTGGGCTAAATCCATGTGTGAGCTGGGGCAAATCCATGAGCTGGGGCAAATCCATGTGTGAGCTGGGGCAAATCCATGTGTGAGCTGGGGCAAATCCATGAGCTGGGCAAATCCATGAGCTGGGGGCGAATCCATGAGCTGGGGCAAATCCATGTGTGAGCTGGGGGCAAATCCATGTGTGAGCTGGGGGCAAATCCATGTGTGAGCTGGGGCAAATCCATGAGCTGGGCAAATCCATGTGTGAGCTGGGGCAAATCCATGAGCTGGGGGCAAATCCATGTATGAGCTGGGGGCAAATCCATGTGTGAGCTGGGGGCAAATCCATGAGCTGGGGCAAATCCATGAGCTGGGGGCAAATCCATGAGCTGGGGCAAATCCATGTGAGAGCTGGGGCAATATCGATAACGTGTCCACAGGTGGGGGCGCACAATTCTTGGCTGGCCCCGGGCGCTGAAAACCCACGCTACGCCACTGAGGCTGGGGTCAGACTAACGCATTTTTAACTTGCGTTTAGGCACACTTAATCATGGCCGCAGTAGCAACAAATGATGGGCAATGACGGCCAATATATGAAGTACGGCCGCACGAAAGTCTGGCCGCCCAATGCAAGCAGCAAACGAATGCATTTTTTGAGAACGCAGAACCGCTAGTACTGACATACAGAGTGCGCTGCGTCCACTGCGTCTGCAAAGCGGCATGTGTGCATGATTAGGAGACGTCAGACGCTGCTCAAGTCCGGCCAACATAACGTCCAGACACCCAAAGTTTCCTGGTTTGGATCCGTAAAACATCACGCACAAAATGCACATCGTATGACCGTTTTGGCGCATTCCGTGAAAAAATACGTCAATGCGTTCGGACGCACTTTTTGACGGTCGCTGCGAATAATGCATTCGTTTGACCCTAGCCTTAGATGTCGTAAAAAGTGTGAGTCAAATGGTATGGTCAAAATGGGAAAATAAACATATGAGGGATCTTGGGCCCATAATAAAACAACAGAGATCAGTATAGCTTCCAGACCTGAGGAAGAGAGGAATCCTCTCAAAAGCTTGTCTTTTAAATGGAACGTTAGTCCAATAAAAAAGGTATCACTACGTACGGCTATACTCGTGATTTTGGCATCTGGACTAACACGGCCTATCGAGAATATATATATATATATATAGTAAAATCTTGGATTGAGAGTAACTTGGTTTGACAGCGTTTTGCAAGAAGAGCAACAATTTTTTTATAAAGTATAACTTGATAAACGAGCAATGTCTTGCAATACAAGCAGTACGTACGCTTTGTCTGACGAGCGTCACGTCACACCTGAGAATATGGTCCCACCATCGCATTGAGTGTGTCCGTGTGCCCTTTCCTCCCTGTGTCCGTCGCAGCACTCTGACGGCTCGATGGGGAGGGCCACACGGTAATAGTATCGCACATTACACCAGACGGATAGCAGTGTAATTACATTCAAGAGATAGCAGTGATCCTCTTAGTGAAAAACGTCCTGCACAGTAACCCTCCTCTCCTCCTCCTCTCCCTCCTACCAGCCACGATTCTTCTCAAAAGGTAAAGCAGGTTAACTTGTTTTGGTTTTACTCTATACTGTACAGTATTTTGTTTTGAATCATGACAGGGGGGGGGGGCAGATAGCAGGCCAAGAGCAAACGGAGATGAAAATAAAATAAATAAATAGGGAATAAGATGCAAAATTATAATAGTATGGCAACTATGGAAAGCAGAAAACAACGTATGGAGCATGCAGTGAATAACATATGAGATTGAAACACTCACTTAAACCATGGATATTCCACTGGAACCTCTTGGTGTGAGCTACAATAAAATATACAGATGCATCATAGCGTAAAACTCTAACATTTTAATACAGACAAGTAAAAAGGTGATGAAACCACTCACAAATGTAGTGGCACACAATATAATATCTGTGTGTGTAAAATAGCATGAAAATAAGCCTCCAATAGTCACCGCATCATGGACTGGTGCAACAGATGTAAGCCTGAGATGAGCGTCCGTAGATGGATTTGTTTCGTCATGTGACTTCCTTCGGGAGCTCCCGAGTTTAAGTGAGTGTTTCTATCTTATATGTGTAGCGCTGCTTTAAAACTGTATTCTGGTGCATTGAACTATTGCTGCCACCAGAGGGAGACATTGTGGACTATGCTGGGCAAAACGGACTCCATCTCCCATCACCCTTTGCGTGAGGGCAGGAAGTGGGTGGCACAAAGAGGAGGAAGGACATCAGCAGCCTCGTGCAAGGCAGGGGGAGTGTGAGCAGAGTCACGAGAGACGTAGGACGCATGCTGGGGCTGTTAGGGTTTGAAACGAGGCCAGAGTGTGGAAGTTGCTACAGTCCTGTTAAAGATCATGCTGTTCCCTGAGCGTGGAGAGTACAGAGCGAGCAGTGAGAGAAAACAGTCGCAGGTGAAACTTCTGGGATCCTGGCAGAGTTGGAGCGCAGAGAGATGGCGGCATCCTTTGCTGCAGTGATCGGAGAGAGAGTGTGCATCGGCCGGCTGTGTACTACGCTGAACTGTTTGTGACAAAGTGCGGTTTGGGAGAAGAAGGACATTGTGTGAGGAGAGGCTGCAAACTGGAGAGTAGTGCTGGCTGCCTATGTGTTTGTGTTCTGACGGAGAACCAGATCGGGAGTGCAGGCGTTAACAGCATCGAGTTCCAAGTGGCAGCCAGGACAGATCCTCTCGAGAGCGATCCTTTTCTCCAGCGTTCATCGGTCCAGGACAAGCGGTTACACCGGTTGGGTGAGAAGGCTTCGGCCTGGTGAAAACGCAGAACATTGCGCACTTGTTTATTGTTTCTTTAAGGGCCCCAACGGTGACTAGTCGAAGATTGTTTTTGTTTCATTCACTGGCCAGTTGAACACAGTACCCGGGTACCCTAGACAACACACATATATATTTTTGAGCTATTTTTCGCGGGACTTACACTCCAGAACTGAGGGGGTTAACCGGTTTCTTTTACCTCGTTACGAATTCTTGTTACTCAAATACCGTATATGCGTACTATATGCTGCTTTATTGGGATCAGTAAAGAATATAATATAGAAAAATCCACAACAGTGCTGGTGTATAGTTATTTCCTAGTGCGGTGAGACTATCCCGAGGTTTATTCAGCGGCTCCTCCAGGGGTGAGCGCTACATATGTTTTTCACTGCATGCTCCTGTAGCGCTGTGTTTAAAACCTTACTGTGGCAGTACCTATTTTTGGCCACCGGAGGGAGACAAGCGCGATAAGAGACACTGAACATTGGGACTACGTTTCCCGGCATGCTTTGTGAACAGACACAGGAAGTGGGTGGGACACAGACGCTGTACATCCTGAGCCTCGTGGAGATAGCTGGCAGAGCGCGCCAGGGAGTGGATGAGACAGGACACAGTATTGCAGAGCGGAGCAGAGACTAGGCCGGAGTGCAGGTGGGGCCTACCAGGATTACAATCCAGATTATCCAGCTTTACCAGACTGAACCCTAGTTATCCACAGACATTACCTAAGCTACTACCCAGGCAAGCAGAGGACCCCGAGTAAGGAGTACCGCAAGTCCATTGGAAGGGAGAGCAGGCGGTAGCTGGACAAGTCCGGGCCGGAGCAAAGAAAGCCTGACCACAGATCCAGTAGCCGGTATCCCAGCAAGGCGACAAGCGGAGAGACGTCCTGGGTCAGCGGAGCTTTGGTGATCGAGCGGATGGGTGAGAGGCCTCCAAGGCCGGTTTATAAAGTCAAGAAAGCACGCTGCTGTTTGTCTTCAAAACCCACAGGGCCCCAACTTGACTAGTCGAAGACATCGCTATAAGTAATTCACTGGCCAGTTGAATAGTACCCGGGTACCATAACACACACATACACTTACAGTCCGGGACTTAACCTGTGCGGGACTCACTCCCTAATATCCCAAAATAGGGGTAAAGATTCACATTTTATTTGTTTCCGCTGCGCGTTTCTCGAAATTACGAAGCATTGTATTTTTTTCTGTTCGGCTGCGTTTTTCCCGAAATACGAAACCTCGTATTTCTTTTTCCGCTGCGCGTTTACCGCGATACGAAATACTGTAAATATATCTACGAACATCGTGTCTGATTATATGTTTTTTTACTCTAGTAAACTATATAAATTATAAAATCCACAACTGTGCTGGAGTATATTTATTCCCTAGTGCGGGGAGACTGACCCGTGGTTCATTCTCAGCGGCTCCTCCGGGAGTGAGCGCTACACTCCATACGTTGTTTTCTATTTTATATCTAAGCACTTTATATGTGTGGGGGAGTGCTGTGAGCTGCTGTGATTAGATTTGGTATAACACACACTACACATGTGTTTGCTTAACTATGGAAAGCAAACAAAACTGTACAGATATATCGTATTGATGTGAAAGTAAAATTACATTATATATATATATATATATATATAATTAATGAACATACAAACTAGCCTATACAGTGATATTAAAATGTATACATTGAGAGTAAAGGCATTAGGCGATGTGAAGCGCAGATTGTTAGATCACCTTGCTACGAGGCTTGGAGTGATGTGTCCAGCTGGGACATAAGAGCAAGCAGAGATGAATCCTGGCCCAGGTAGAAGCAAAATTTTAGGTGTGCTGCAAAAAGAAATAAAGGTTACATAAACTATCATAATTTAAGCCTGTTGATGCGGGGGGGGCAAGTGCCCCCCTTGCCCCATCCTGCAGACGCCCATGAGGAGGGAGGAGCATCATGCTCTCTCCTGTTACTTCCCCTTATTTCTAACCATATTTATGGTTAATGCTGATCCATTTCATCCCAGAGCAACTATAATTCTGGTCATCAAAATACGTCCGCAACTGAGGGACGTGACTTTTACCAATTTATTTTTTGTGCTGCTTTAATTTTGGCAATTTTTCAATAGGATATCAAAACTTGCTATGGAACAAAAAGGGGACGTGTTTTTTTGCATTACGTTTTACATGGTCATGTTCGGTGTCATTAGAAAGGCCAGACTCTGAGTTGTCCAATCACACCTAATTTGTACTTGTGCATGTAAAGAATGGAGATAGAGGGGACCAAAGAGCCCCTGCTCTCCTCCTAGCAGGGCTTGTGTTAGTGCAGTGGCATTGTTTGCTTTATAAAAAAAGCACATAATGCCTCTGACTTGGAACAGAGAAAAAAGTTAATTTTGCATTTAATTGTTTATTTTTACGCAGTACATGGTCTTGTTTGTTATCATTGGAACAGTCAGACTCTGACCCTTCCAATGGCCACTATCTCGAAGTTGTGCAGTGTAGAAACCAGAACATGCAGGGTTCCAAAGCCCCCATCTCTCCTCACTGCAATGCTGTGGAATAGGTTGTCGATGAAACAATGCATTGTGCCATCACCTCCACTCTTGCTGACAGTGTGAGAAATGAGAAGGTAAATAAGTGCAGCATCATTGTTCGCTTTATAATTGTAAAGTGAACGATAGTGCTGCAATAGACTAAAAAAAAGGAAAAATATTATTGTTTTATTTGGTTTTATACTATTACATAGACTTGGTCATGTTTGGTATCACTAGAACTGCCATCATCTGGAGCCCTAAAGTCTAGAGGGACATATACAGTACCAAAGGAAACAACAGAGATACAAGGGGCCATATTACATAGTTGGTGCTAACTTAACCAGAGCTGTTGTAAACTTACCAGAGCCATTATAGCCTATGGAGGTTTTAAGTTTACAACTGCTCTGGTTAAGTTAGCACCAACACTGTAATACTGCCCAAGGTGTCTAAATGACTGTACATTGTAATTTTATTTAACTTCTTTTTTTTCCGAGGAAAGCACCCCCATTTGGCAGGAGCCTGTAGGGACAGGCCTATTCTGCCTAATTATAAATTCTGCCCTATGCACAATTGTTAAAAAATAAATCAAACAAATCTGTTTTCCTATTCAGAATTACCACAGCAGGAATTTCAAAAAAAATCTGTAATTTCTTCCCATATACAAAATAAGGAAGGACGCTGCACTTACACTAGTGGAGACATCTGAAATCAGTCACACAGAGAATGTGATGCTCTTTCAGTATCTGACTTGTCTTTGTTCATGCCAGCTAATTTTTACCGCTTTTGCGCATCATGTTTAAACGCGATTTGAAGCCACGTTTTTTTTTATAGGACACAGACATATTATATATCATTCTTTCCGGCAGACTCGGCAGATTCATAATATATCATTATTATATATATATGTCATGTCCTGCCTGAATATTATAACAAAAATGCAATACAATTTGAATTTTCAATCATCTACAGTGTGTAAAGTGTTTTTTTTGAAATCACGTAATTTACCCCCCAAAAAATGTAACGAGTCCCCATTTCTATTTTTTTTTAACAAGGGCACCCCATAGAAAATATAACCGCAAAGGCTCGCATGATAAAATGTGAAAAAAAACACTTTAAGTAATACAGATGATTGAAAATTCAATTTTTATTGCATTTTTTATTAGAATATTCAGGCAGGACATGACGTATACATATAATAATGATATATTATGAATCTGCCGAAAGAACAGGTCTGGGTCATATAATAAAATGTGACTTCAAATCGTGTTTAAACATGATGAGCGAAACCGGTAAAAATGAGCTCGGCACACAGGTGTGAAATGGCTTAGCAGCGGAAGGGTTAAACCTGTCAAACAAACACCGAAAATCAAGGCGTTTTGCCAGAATTTCTGTGCAGTTCAGTGTTCTGTGAATAGAAGACATGTTAGTTTTCTGTCGGGCAATTTTGGTGCCACTGAATTACAGCGAATTGCACCGTATTTTGCTGTTAATTCGCTCGTATTTGGCAAATCGACAGCTTACAGGGTTACAAGGAGAATCGAAAAGTCACCGCACGTTGGACTTTTCGTTCCCTGCAATTCGGCGATCCTAGTTCGCTGACCCTGTGCTGTATTCAGCAAGCACCACAGGGCCCCTGTACTGCAGGGAAAACCCGCCGCAAACCCGGCGAACACTCACTGCAAAACCTGCAGAACACTCACCGAACACTCACTGAAACCCGCAGAAACAGCTGGATTAACCCCGCCGAACACGCCAGAGAAACCCAACTAGCCGCCGATCACAGCGCAGAGCAGCCGCCGGAAAAACTGTACACGCAGACGAATGAGGTGAAAAAAAAAAAACAGTACAGTTGAAAGTTTTAAATTTGAAACGCTGTTTGCAAAAAAACTACTGAACGAAAATGCCTGGAATTTACATATAAAGATCCAATGAATGATAATTAAAAAGGGCTGTTACAGTAAAAAGAAAAGACGATTTTAAAAAAAAAAACTGATTTCTTTTGCCATAAAGATCATAAAAAATCTATAAATAGAGAGACTTTTTACTGCAGAATATTATAATAAACGGTTTATTAGATATTGAATTAAAACAGGAATATTTTTAACATTGAAGCCTATGGGATTCTCCTCAAACCTGCCAAATTAAACCACCGAATGGCAGGGCATTTCGGCAACTTTTCCCTGCTGGTTTTTGTTCTCTGAATAGACGAAGCATTGCTTCTCTATGGGGATTTCACTGCCCTCGAACAGGCACCGAACAGGCACCGTATGTGCAGGCAATTCGCCAACATTTGGCGAATTACAATTACATTCGGGGGGGGGGGCAATGGAGGATAAGCTTGCATTGCATGACTTCCCATGAAGGGATTTATATTTCACAGCAACATAAAGGTATTCAACGGTTGACCTCAAATACCATTTAACTGTTACATCCTAACACCGAACCGAAAGCACAGAATACTTTGTTGTAATCTATGCTGTTACAGCACTGGGCCAAACAATGAACCCCTCAGGGTAATGTTGCTCAACATCACTCAAATGATATTATGGTAGATTTAGCATTTTGGCATTACACAACACCCTGCAGTACTTTTCTTGTGTTGACCTTTGTACAACTGCATTTTTGCCTCGCACAGAAATAGTCAAATAGAAGTAAGTAAATAATTAAAAGTGACCTTCCTGCTCAAATATTCAAACATGGCTTTTAACATTGAGTTTTTTTGACAGGAGGATCTTTCCAAGGTAGCTTGAAGAAAATAATGTTTTTCGTTTTGTTTGTTTTTTATTTTTTTAAATTCTTTATTATTATTATGTGGGTTATTCAAAGAGTGACCCTGTTTGCTGGTGTTGCGAACAAATGCCAAAATCAGTAGTGTACGAAAGGAGAATTTCAACATTGGCTGGAGAGACTTCACTGTGAAACTTCTCCTAACGTTGTTTGGTTTGTTGCCGCTGCAACACCAGCAATTTTCACTGTTGTTTGTATCTTTGGCAATGTTCTCTTTCCACAGTGGTCAACCCCTTTTTTCTTCTTCTTTCATGAGTTATCAGCCCTATTCCACTCTCCCTTCCCCAGTGCTCAGCTCCACTCACTGCCCTCCCTTCCCAAGTAGGGAGTCCCATTAATCTTTCTCCTGTAGTCAGCCACATACCCTTGGCTTTCCTCAGTGGTCACTCGCATCCCTCTCTTCCCTCATGGTCAGCCTCCTTCCCCATCCCATCCCTATAGTGAGCCTCATTCATTATTTTCTTACCCAGTAGTCAGCCATATCCCACCACCACCGGCCTTCATCATTGGTCCGTCTCATCCTCATTCCTTCCCCCATTCCCTATCCCATTCCCCTAGTGTGCCCCATTCTTCCTCCCTTACCTGTAGTCAATCACATTCCCCTCTCTGCCAATAGTCAGTCTCATTCTCCCTCCTACCAGTAGTGAACTCCTTTCCCCCCTTCCCATGCGGATAGCCTCACAACTCCCTCAACTCTGCCAAAGGAGCCTCCTTTCTTTTTCAGCGTGCCACTGTCTTCACATATGAAGTAGCTTGATAGAGAGCGGAGCAGAGCAGCATTTACTCCAGCAGAGCTCCGGGAGCTCCAGGCTCAGAGATACAATCCTTGAGTCACAGCGGCAGCAAAATACATCTGTGGCTTCCACTGCCACATGGGGGCATTGGACTGGAGATTGATACCAATGGGAGTGCTGGAGTTGCCGGGCCCTTGAACATGTCATGGGCTGTCACACCCTAATGGCAGCACTGCATAGGACTCCATGGGCAGTCAACACGAAAGTAATGCGCTTGCTAGCAAAAACCAATAAGGAACTATCTGCCCTTGGCATAGAGGCAAGTGGATTGTATGTTCCTCTTGGGAGATAAATGTGTTTAGTGTTATTTTAGTAATTTAAAGTGATTTAGACATTGCAAAATCACTTAACATCTTGTTTTAGAAGTTGTTTTTGTTTAATTTATTTTCCATCACCCTGGATATAATCACTCAGTATTCTGTGGCTTCCATTACTTTTCGCATACTATAAAGTGCTTATAAGTACAAATGTTTACGTCATATCCCACAATAATTACAGATGCTATCACACACTTTGAATACAGGTCATTGTATTATTTAGGAAACATATCATTTCTTTTTGTCTGGTTTTAATGAAAAGTACAACCACGCGAATGCAAAATCTATATGATAGAGGAAATCTATTATCTAGGCTCCTAATTCTCATTCATTATCAAAAGTAGCAAGTAACCACTGGTGTTTTTACATTTGACGACAGTGAATACAATAAAATTCAGCAAGCGGAATGCTAGCTGGTCCTAAAGACTAGGGATGAGCTGTTCGGGTTCGGACGGTTCGGAGTTCGACCCGAACTTTGGAAGTTCGAAAGTTCGCGAATTTCGAACTTTTTGGGTGTGTTCGGTTCGAGTAACAAAAAAAAAAAGAAATTTTGAAAAAAGTATAGAAAATGCTTAAAAATACAAAAAAATCTAGAAATAAAGAGACTCTTTACTGCAGAATATTATAAGCAACGGTTTATTAGATATTGAATTAAAAACTAATGTGTACGTGGAAAGATTATCAACTCTAAATGACCTCTGTTCACAAATGGGCATAACACCAGGTGTTTTTAGTCTGGTAATCAATTTGATACATTGTACACCATACTGAGGGTGGGGTGGTGTCTGCTTCTGATTGAGATTTGAGAATTAATTTCCCTAAAACATCCTAATATGCTGCATTTAACCCTTTCGCTGCTGAGGCTTTTCACACCTCTGTGGTGAGGTCATTTTTACCGCTTTCGCTCATCATGTATAACCGTGTTTTGTAGCCATATTTTGATATATGACCCAGACATATTATATATCGTTCTTTCCGGCAGACTTGGCAGATTCATAATATGTCATTATTATATGTATACTTTATGTCATGTTTGTATATTATAACAAAAATGCAATAAAATTTGAATTTTCAATAATTTATTATGTGTAAAGTGTTTTTTTTCACATTTTAACATGCGATCGTTTGCGGTTATATTTTGTATGGGGTGTGCTTGTTAAAAAAATTTGAAATGGGGTCTCGTTACATTTTTTTGATGAAAATTTCGCTTTTTGTAACAAACACACCGCATACAAAAATCGTTAGTACAGCATTATTGTTCACATTATAATTGAAATGGTAACAATATTGCTGCATTAACAAAACAAAAATAAACTTGTTTATTTTATTTTTTATTTTTTATTTGTTAAATACTTTTTTATTTTTAAAAAAAAACATTTTTCACGCTCATGTTTGGTATCCTTGGGAAGGCCATGCTCTGGCCGATCCAACGATATCAAACATTAACCCCTAGCTGCCATGGATCGAGAGATAGGGGGTTCATTGGAACCCCCTATCTCCACCATTGGTGGCAGCTAGGGGTTAACTCCAGGACTGGCGTCATCGTGCTATGCACGATGACGCCAGTCCTCAGGGGGAGTTCCTGGAGGCTTGGCCGACATCCAAGATGTCCAGGAGAGGAGAGGATCACGATCCGGCGCTTTTCAGCGCCGATTCGTGATCTGGCTCCCCAGGGGTTAATCACAGCCACTGTTTCGAAGGGCAGGCTGGGCCCTTCCAAACGGTGCCTGGATTAACCCTCTGCCCCCAGGCGATCAGGAGGGAGAGAGGTCCGTAGGACCTCCCCCCTCCCTTTCAGGCGCTTCCTCCGCACATGCGGGGGGGGCGCTTGAATTAGATGTCATATCGCCGCCGCGATGACATCTAATTGCTCCGCCGGGATCCCGGAGTGCTGGGCTGACATCCAAGATGTCAGCCCGCACTGGGGGGCGCAGCAATCCGCCGGAATCCGGCGGATTGCTGCCTCCTGTGCATGGACGCGGTCAGCACGTCCATAGCACAGGAGAACCACTTGGCTGAACGCGCTAAGCGCGTCCATAGCAGCCAAGTGGTTAACTGGTGTTTGAAAAAATTCAAAATAACATCTAAGGCTAGGGTCAGATGAGTGCATTTTGTACGGACTGTGCGTCCGTGCAGTACAGACATACTTACTGACTGACAACAAGGTAGTGGCCAAACAGTCCTTTTTTTTCACTGACATATTTTTTGACTGATGTAGCAGGGAAAATAAATTAAGATGAAAAAACATTCTGTCTGTCAAAAATGCTGGACGTATAAATGCAGTCCATCTGACCTCGTTTCATCACTCACATACAAAGCTACACGGACGTTGCAGACGTGGCGCACTCCGCACGTCCGTTCTAGCAGTATTACGTTCTTGCCTAACCTGCGTCCGTTTGCTGCGTCCGCCATGCATCCGCACTTCCGTGCGGACGTACTTCGTCTGTGGGGCTCCATTGGTCAGAATGCTATGCTGCCACGGACGTACAAATGTGCGGCAACACGGACGTGATAACTGCGCTCGTCTGACCCCAGCCTTAAGCAATGTTATTTTTCACCTCGGGATTAAACATTCACAGGGTTAGTGAGAGAGCGGTGAAAAGCAGGAGAATAACTGGAGAAGTGAAAATTCTAGGTCAAAATATTCTCCCATTTAACTCACTTTCCAAATTGGCTATTTGGTCTAGATTGTTCTCTTCTCCTGCCAGTTCTCCTGGCTTTCACCTATCTCTCAGGGTTGTTCAGAGAAAGGTGAAAACCAGGAGAATGGCAGGAAAAGAGAACAATCTGGACCAAATAGCCGATTTGGAAAGTGAGATAAGGCTAGGGTCAGACTAACGCATTTTTCACAGCGACCGTCAAAAAGTGCGTCCGAAAGCATTGCCTTATTTTTTCACGGAATGCGCGAAAACGGTCATACGATGCGCATTTTTGTGCGTGATTTTTTACGGATCCAAACCAGGAAACTTTGGGTGTCTGGACGTTATGTTGGCCGGACATGAGCAGGGTCTGACGTCTCCAAATCACGCACACACGCCGCTAGTGGACGCAGCGCACTCTGTACGTCCGTACTAGCGGTTCTGCGTTCTCGAAAAAATGCGTTCATTTTCCACTTGCGTTGCGCAGCCGGACTTTCGTGCGACCGTACTTCGTATATTGGCTGTCAATGCCCGTCATTTGCTGCTAGTGCGGCCGTGATTAAGTGCGCCTAAACGCACGTTAAAAATTCGCTAGTCTGACCCTAGCCTAAATGGGAGAATTTTTCTGGTTTGGCTATTTTGACCTAGAATTTTCCATTCTCCAGTCATTCTCCTGCTCTTCACCGCTCTCTGAATAACCCTGACAGGGTTATTCAGAGAAAGGTGAAACTTAGGAGAATGACTGAAGAGAAAATTCTAGGTCAAAATAGCCAAACCAGAAACATTCTCCCATTTATCTCACTTTCCAAATCGGCTATTTGGTCTAGATTGTTCTCTTCTCCTGCCAGTTCTCCTGGCTTTCACCTCTCTCTCAGGGTTGTTCAGAGAATGGTGAAAACCAGGAGAATGGCAGGAAAAGAGAACAATCTGGACCAAATAGCCGATTTGGAAAGTGAGATAAGGCTAGGGTCAGACTAACGCATTTTTCACAGCGACCGTCAAAAAGTGCGTCCGAAAGCATTGCCTTATTTTTTCACGGAATGAGCGAAAACAGTCATTCTCCTGCTCTACACCGCTCTCTGAATAACCCTGTCAGGGTTATTCAGAGAAAGGTGAAACTCAGGAGAATGACTGAAGAGAAAATTCTAGGTCAAAATAGCCAAACCAGAAAAATTCTCCCATTTTTCTCACTTTCCAAATCGGCTATTTGGTCTAGAATTTTCCATTCTCCAGTCATTCTCCTGCTTTTCACCGCCAAAAAATCTGTAAACTTTTTCTGCGTGTCCAAAAATGTCTCCTCTTTTCATACAGACTGCCGCCCCAAGCAGTTGTTTATGGATAAATTAAAGGAAAAGCATTTACCGTCATTTGAAATGTCATTTTTTGGTTTTTACATATTTCTATACATCCTACAAATCCGCCACTTCACGGGCAGGTTATGGGGACCTCCTAGGCACGATATTTGAAGGAATATTTCGTTTTTATATTTAACCCTTATTTCATGGAAAACTCACTGTCCCTTTAAAACCTTTTTTTTTTTTACTTTTTGTCCTTGTTTCCTGTCCCCCAGGGCACTACCCAGACCCCCATACACTTTTTATGGCAAATATCTTGCATATATGCCCTCTTGGAGGGCACTCTAAAAACCGAATTTTCAGCCCCATTGACTTGCATGGGGTTCGAGTTCGGGTTCGGGTTCGGATCCGAACATTTGGAAAGTTCGGGTTCGGCTTCGAACCGAACTCGGGGAGTGTTCGGCTCATCCCTACTAAAGACCTACACACTGGTAAATTGGCAGCAGTTGTCATTTCCTGATCTCTAAATAAATGTGTGGCAATCACTGTGATTTCTGCTATTTACTTGGTACATACAATAAGATCTTTCTGCCCTTCAAATAAAAACATACAGGGTTATTCAAAGAGATCCAAAGTGCTGGAGAAAGGTAACCAAACGCTGAAAATCAGCGTTCGGTTACCTTTCATGGCCATTCTTGAGAGAGGAGAAAAAAGAAGAGAAGATAAATATAGAAGAGAAAGAGAAGAGAGGAAGAGAAAAGAAAAAAAAAAGAGGGGGAAATCAAAATAAGGGGGAGAGATGGGGATAGGAGGGAACAGCGCCATATACAGTAAAATAAAAGGGGAATAGGGAAGGGAGGCACGTCATGGGAGACCTACGGAGGGAAACGTGTATCAATCTAGGAACATCATAGTCATAAAATCAGTAATAAGGGGTTTCATGTCCAAAGCGGATTGCGAGTGATTTTTATATTTTGATGTATTCCCAAACACCCCCGTGTTCGGTTCGCATTCGAACTCGAACAATTTTAAAAGTTCGAGTTCAAACGTGAACACGAACCGAACTCAATGCAAGTCAATGGGAGTCAAAAGTTCCATTTTTAGAGTGCCCTCCAAGAGGGCATATATGCAAGATATTTGCCATAAAAGGTGTATGGGGGTCCGGGTAGTGCCCTGGGGGACAGGAAACAAGGACAAAAAGTTTTAAAAAAAGACGTTTTTAAAGGAACAGTGAGTTTTCCATAAAATAAGGGTTAAAAATAAAAAACGAAAAATTCCTTCAAATATCGTGCCTAGGAGGTCCCCATAACCTGCCCGTGAAGTGGCGGATTTCTAGGATGTATAGAAACATTTAAAAACAAAAAAAATGACGTTTAAAATGACGGTAAATGCTTTTCCTTTAATCTATTCATAAACAACTGCTTGGGGCGGCAGCCTGTATTAAAAGAGGAGACATTTTAGGACACGCAGAACAAGTTTAGTGATTTTTTGGCTAAATTATGGTGAAACTTATGCAGGCTTTGGATGAAAGTAACAATAGGTGCTTTAAAATTGGGCCTTTAGAGTAGGCAACAGTGCCGTCACACAGTAACCCCTCTGAGGATATGAATCTGGTACAGGCATCAGTGGCAGTGCACCCAAATATTGTGCCTTTAGTGGCAGGCCAGCAAGTGCCATCATACAGTAACCCCTCTGTGGTATTGTGGAAGAGTGCAGGGTTGGACCCTGCGGTCCAATATTAAAATTCTATGAATCTGGTAATATAGGCGTCAGTGGCAGTGCACCAAAATATTACTGCGCTATTGTGTATGGCAGGATGGAAGCGCACCAGCAGTAACAAACAGCGGAATATAACCAGGGGCGGATCCAGGGGGGGCAACGGGGCAATTTCCCCCCCCCCGAGATTTGGCCCGGGGGTTGAGGGACCCAGATGCCGGGCAGCGCGAGAGCGCCTGCCCGGTCTTGAACAGTCCGTCCTGTGAAGTGGATGCGGCTGTGTGCGTGCGCAGCCGGTCACGTGGTCCGGCTAATCAGAGTACCACCTGACTGGCCGGACCGCGTGACCGGCTGCGCACGCACACAGCCGCATCCACTTCACAGGACGGACTGTTCAAGATCGGGCAGGCGCTCCCGCGCTGCCCGGCATCTGGCCTGGTCCCTCAACCCCCTGCTGGGGCAACAATCCAGGTGAGAGCTGGGGGCAAATCCATGACCTGGGGGCAAATCCATGACCTGGGGGCAAATCCATGTGTGACCTGGGGGCAAATCCATGTGTGACCTGGGAGCAAATCCATGAGCTGGGGGCAAATCCATGAGCTGGGGCAAATCCATGAGCTGGGGCAAATCCATGAGCTGGGGCAAATCCATGAGCTGGGGCAAATCCATGAGCTGGGCAAATCCATGAGCTGGGGGCAAATCCATGATCTGGGGGCAAATCCATGAGCTGGGGGCAAATCCATGAGCTGGGGAAAATCCATGACCTGGGGGCAAATCCATGACCTGGGGGCAAATCCATGACCTGGGGGCAAATCCATGACCTGGGGGCAAATCCATGAGCTGGGCAAATCCATGAGCTGGGCAAATCCATGTGCTGGGCAAATCCATGACCTGGGGGCAAATCCATGAGCTGGGCAAATCCATGACCTGGGGGCAAATCCATGAGCTGGGCAAATCCATGACCTGGGGGCAAATCCATGAGCTGGGCAAATACATGAGCTGGGCAAATCCATGACCTGGGGGCAAATCCATGAGCTGGGCAAATCCATGTGCTGGGCAAATCCATGACCTGGGGGCAAATCCATGAGCTGGGGGCAAATCCATGAGCTGGGGGCAAATCCATGAGCTGGGGCAAATCCATGAGCTGGGGGGCAAATCCATGAGCTGGGCGCAAATCCATGACCTGGGGGCAAATCCATGACCTGGGGGCAAATCCATGAGCTGGGCAAATCCATGAGCTGGGCAAATCCATGACCTGGGGGCAAATCCATGAGCTGGGCAAATCCATGACCTGGGGGCAAATCCATGACCTGGGGGCAAATCCATGAGCTGGGCAAATCCTTGAGCTGGGGGCAAATTCATGTGTGAGCTGGGGGCTCTCTGCTCCTCTAGATTGTAAAATCCGGGGTGCCCTCTGCTCCTCTAGATTGTAAAATCCGGGGTGCCCTCTGCTCCTCTAGATTGTAAGCTCCTGGGTGTCCTCTGCTCCTCTAGATTGTAAGCTCCTGGGTGCCCTCTGCTCCTCTAGATTGGAAGCTCCTGTGAGCCGGGCCCTCTGTAAATTCTCGTGAGTCGGGCTCTCTGCTAAAACACCTTATTTTCTGTAAGTGCCCCTCCCGAGACTAGTCTCTGGATCCGCCCCTGAATATAACAGACAGGGGCACAGAGCGAGAGTAGTTGTTATAACAAAACAAGTTCAACAAAGTTTAGGCACTAGTACTGCGCTACTGTATATGGTGAGAATTGGCGCACACCAGTCCCAGCGGCTCTGCGTCATCACGCCGCGCCCTGCCCCCTGATCACTCACAGCTGCGCTGGGTGCCACCGGAGCTCCTGGCATTTGGCCAGCTGGTGGCACCATGCGTCCGGGGGCCCCCCGATCGCCACCCGGGGCCCTGCATGTCACAATATTACAATCCAAACGCAAAAGGGTTAAGTAACCAAATTTGTAAGAAGAATAATTAATGCAGCATATGAATCCTCACACTGCCGGGCAGCACCTTAAGGCCCGGTTCACACCTAAGCGTTTTACAGCGCGTTCCTGCACGCTGTAAAACGCATAAAGAGGGAAATCCCATTATTTGCTATGGGACCCATTCATACCTGGGTGTTTTACAGAGCGCAGGAATGTGCTGTAAGGCTGGGGTCAGACCAGCGCACTTTTAACGTGCGTTCTGGCGCACATAATTACGGCCGCACTAGCAGCAGATGACGGGCAATGATGGACAATATACGATGTACGGCCGCACAAACGTCCGGCCGTGCAACGCAAGTGGAATTTGAACGCATTTTTTTGAGAACGCTGAACCGCTAGTACTGACGTACTGAGTGCGCAGCTGCAGCATAGCGGCGTGTTTGTGTGATTAGGAGAGGTCAGACGCTGCTAATGTCCAGCCTACATAACGTCCAGACGCAAAAAGAGTTTTATTGACGATCCGTACAAAATCACGCCCGAAAATGCGCGTCGTCTGGCCGTTTTTGCGCATTCCGTGAAAAAATACGTCAATGCGTTCGGACACACTTTTTCACGTTCGCGGGGAAAAATGCTTTCGTCTGACCCTAGCCTTAAACGTCCTACGCCCAAAGAAGTACAGGAGTTTCTTTGGGGCGTATTGCAGCGCGTTCACTCTGCATTCTATGGCCGTGAACGCGCTGCAATGCGCGTTCGCATGTTTTTTCCATTTGCGCGATACGCTCGGTAAAAAACAAACGTATTGCGCGCGTAAAAAAAACGCAGGTGTGAACCCAGCCTTACAGTATAATTAATGCAGCATATGATTCCACACACTGCCGGGCAGCACCTCTACAGTTTGTGGATCCAGGAATCAGGTGAGTATTAGAAAGAAAGAAAAAGGTTTTATTTTATGTTGCTGGGGACATTTAAAAATGTTCTCGGATTTTATTTTTTTTAAAAATGTGTCGCCTTACCTTAGCCTGGTGGTCAGTGGGGGCTCCCTGGATCCTGGTTGGGCGGAAGGGGGGGTCTGACGTGGCTCCCTCCCTGGAGTCCCTGCGCCACCTCTCTGCCACATGCACCCTGCAACCTGGATCCTGGTTGGGCGGAAGGGGGGTCTGCCGTGGCTCCCTCCCTGGAGTCCCTGCGCCACCTCTCTGCCACAGGCACCCGGCTGGCCAGCCCGCAGTCGCTGCTCTGTATTCTTGCGGCCGCATGCTCCTCAAGTCAAGGGGTCCTTGGGAGGGAGGCTCCGGCGGGCTGCCCTCTACAGTGCCTGATTAAGGCTAGGGTCAGACGAAAGCATTTTTCCCCGCGAACGTGAAAAAGTGCGTCCGAACGCATTGACGTATTTTTTCACGGAATGCGCAAAAACGGTCAGACGACGCAAATGTTCGGGCGTGATTTTGTATGGATCGTCAATAAAACTCTTTTTGCGTCTGGACGTTATATAGGCTGGACATTAGCAGTGTCTGACATCTCCTAATCACGCACACACGCCGCTATGCTGCAGCTGCGCACTCAGTACGTGAGTACTAGCGGTTCTGTGTTCTCAAAAAAATGCGTTCAAATTCCACTTGCGTTGCACGGCCGGACTTTTGTGCGGCCGAACATCGTATATTGGCGTCATTGCCCGTCATCTGCTGCTAGTGCGGCCATAATTATGTGCGCCAGAACGCACGTTAAAAGTGCACTGGTCTGACCCCAGCCTTAAAGGCTGAATGTAGGGAAACCTTTTATGGTAAAAATAACAGGACATTACTGTAATTCACTATTAAATTATAAATGAAAGAAAGGCATTATGGTTCGATTGACACCCGAGAAAATGCTCATTCTAGCGACCAATATCTGATAGATCTCAGTGGTAATCTCTTCACTCTTCTCAAGTTTATGAATACGCCATTGAAGACTCTAGCAGGGTTATTCAGAGAAAGGTGAAAACCAGGGGAATTGGCAGAAGAGAACAATTTCGACCAAATAGTCGATTTGGAAAGTGAGATAAATGGGAGAATTTTTCTGGTTTGGCTAATTTGACTCAGGAGAATGTCTGGAGAAGTGAAAATTCTGAGTTTCACTTCTCTCTGAATAACCCTGTGGGTCATTTCTTTCTTTTTACTCGGCTTAAAAGCTATAAATCACTTACAGGGTTATTCAAAGAGATCCGAATTGCTGTCGAAAATCAGCGTTCGGTTACCTTTCTTGGCCATTCGGCTATCCAGAGAGCAGGCAATTCGCCAAACCCTGGTAAATTGCCTGCACATACGGTGCCTGTTCGGTGCCTGTTCGAGGGCAGTGAAATCCCCATAAAAAAACACTGCTTCGTCTATTCAGAGAGCAAAAACCAGCAGTGAAAGGTTCCCCTAATGCCCGGCCATTCAGTGGTTTAATTCGGCAGGTTTATTCAGGCGAATGCCATAGGCTTCAATGTTAAAAATATTCCGGTTTTAATTCAATATCTATTAAACCGTTGATTATAATATTCTGCAGTAAAGAGTCTATTTATAGATTTTTTTAGGATATTTTAAGCATTTTCTGGTTTGTTTGGTTTTTTTTAAAAAAAAATCCGATTTTTTTTTTTCAAAATTTCTTTTAACTTTACTTATTTTTTCTGTAACAGCCCTCTTTATTATCATTCATTGGATCTCATATGTAAATTTCAGACATTTTCGCTCAGTAGTTTCTTTGCAAACAGCGTTTCACTTTTCAAACATTCAAGCAAACTGTTTTTTAATTTATTCACTCCATTCGTCTGCGGTGTCGGCTTTTTCCGGCGGCTGCGCTGCGTATGATCAGCTCCTGCTCGGGTTTCTCCGGCGTGTTCGCCGAGGTTAATCCAGAAGTTTTTGCAGGTTTCGGTGTGCGTTCACCCTCGTTTTGCGGTGAGTTTTCGGCGACCTTTCCCTGCAATTCGGGGACCCTGTGGTGCTTGCTAAATACACCGCAGGGTCGCCGAAATGGGATCGGCAAATCGAACCGAATTGAGGAGAACGAAAAGTCACCGAACTTGTGGGGACTTTTCGATTCTTTTTGAATAACCCTGTATATGTTAAACTTAATAGGTACAGAAAACAACAATGTAGTAAGGTTTAATGCCATTACAAGCACAATGATGTCATGTCATCAATTAAAAAGCGGCAAACAGGTCCAAAGCTCTACTGTCTGCAGAGAAAAATTGCTGGCATCTTTTGAAGACGGCTTAAGAGTGATTCTAGGTATGCAAAGTGTGAGGCCTGTCCCGGCAGGTTAATCTCACATTGCAAACAGGTTTTCTAGCAGAATCATGTTACACAACATGCAATCAGTTTTCAGGTTCATTTTGAAAACCTACAATTTTTTTAAATTTCCATGAGGTGTGTAGAGCCTGCAAATTCTCCAAATAAACACATTATTGTGTATGATTCTGTATATAAATCAAGCAGTTTGCCATCGTGTTGCATGCAATGGTTGAAGGGAAGTTAAGAGTAGTGGGTTTCTTAAGGTGTAAATATATCGCGGAGGCTATTGTTGACCGTGGGTTGAGAGGGATGTCTTACGGAGTGGGAATGTGAATATACGCATTGTACTTTGTACTGAGTTTGTCAATTCAAAAATAAAGTTTTAAATAAAAAAAAAAGAGTAGTGGGTTTGAGCAACTAGTGGGAAAGCTCCTCCAACTTAGGCTGGTGTCAGACGAGCGTAGTGTTCACGTCCGTGATTGCACCTAAAATTACGTCCGTGATAGCATGAAAGAAAGCCCATAGGAGCCCGACACACGAAGTACGTCCGCACTGAACTGCTGACGCACAACGGCCGCGGCCCACGGACGCAAGGCAGGCAAGAACGTACAACCCCTAGAACGGACGCACAAAGTGTGCTGCGTCCGCAACGTCTGCATAGCTTTGTGTGTGAGTGATTGAATGTGGTCAGACGGACTGCATTTATACGTCCAGCATTTTTGGCGGACAAAATGGTTTTGCTTTGACTGTGTGGCCACTACTGCGTCTTCCGTACTAACGTTGTCCGTACTGCACGGACGTACAGTCCGTAGAAATCACGTTCGTCTGACCCTAGCCTTAGGCTGGCCGTCCACTGGATCCGAAGTCGGACGACCGACTGTTTAATCTGATTTCGTCCAATTTTCATCTGACGTCGGTCGTACGATAAGCTCAGACTACCCTCGTCCACTGGAAGCGATTTAGCGGACGACTTAGGCTAAGGTCAGACGAAAGCAGTTTTAACGTGCGTTTAACCGCACTAAATCACGGCCGTGCTAGCAGCAAATGATGTCCAATGCCAGGCTGCATATGAAGAACGGTCGCACAAAAGTGCGGCCACGCAACGCAAGTGGCAAACGAACGCATTTTTTCGAGACCGTCAAACCGCTAGTACTGACGTACAGAGTGCGCTGCGTCCGCATAGCGGCGTGTTTGCGTGATTGGGAGACGTCAGACGCTGCTAATGTCCGGCCAACATAACGTCCAGTCACAAAAAGTGTTTTATTGATGATCCGTACAAAATCACGGACGAAAGTGCGCATCGTATGACCGCTATCGCGTATTCCATGAAAAAATACGTCCATTCGTTCGAACGCACTTTTTCACGGACAACGCGAAAAATGCGTTAGTCTGACCCTAGCCTAAGGGACGATCCAGATGAGGTGGAGTAGTTCATTCTGGTTTTGCAGAGACAATATAGTGTACTGCATTAACCCGAAGGGTAAAACCCTTTGCGCTGAACGTCGTATTACAAAGTCAGCGCAACAAACGCGCCCACTCGTCAACGCGGGTTAACCTGCGCGAACCCTGCGCGAGCTTACTGTACTGCGCGCGTCCTATACTTAACATTGTGAGCGCAAATGCGTTTGTGTGCTGGTACGCAGATGGTATTACAATCTATGCGCAGTTTGTGGCGCATAGTCTTTGCGCGCATAATTTTAGCAACTCCTAAAAGCTGGTGTTAATGGCAAATCTCACTGTCCTGGCTGAACCCAAACACACCAGCACAAAAAAAATAAAATGCAGCAAAGTATAGTTATACTCATACCAAACCAAAAAAATTGAGACGTTGTGTGCGTGCATTTTTTATTGCTGCAGCATATATACTCAGATTGATTTTGACAGGCGCAAAAACTTAACGTGAGATAATTGTGGTTCTTAATTCTGATTGGCTGAATCGCATGAAAAACAGTCTGCAAACTAAATTACGTTGCTGCGCGCGCGTTTGTGCACGTCCGTAAACGCGCAATTTCTTGACGGATGAAAAAATGTGCGAGGATTGTAATACCTGTGTTGATTTTATACGCGTGCTACCGTTTAACGAAGGGCACAAAAATTCATGCACTGCGCAAGCATTTTAACGCAACGAATGTAATAGGGCCCTTGGTAATCTAAATTTTCTTCAAAATAAAAAAAGGTGTTCAGAAAAATAAATTTAAATTATTTTTACTGCTAATTAAATGAATACACGGTTAATTTTTTTTATAAAAAAATGATTGACCTGTCATACTGTCATCAGAAATCATCCCCGTACCTAAACAGGACTAGTCCCACCTACTCCCTACACAAAACTTGGACTTTTTAATTATAAAATGCATTTACTTACCTGATCAATTTCTCAGCATCCATCTTCTGTCGGATGGTTGTGCCTAGTTGACGCGATAAATTCCCCCTCTGACTTGAAGTGCCTCGTGTCTGGTAGTGTCGTATCGCGTCCCAGGAAGTCGGACGTCAGAAGTCAGATGCAATGGTTGATGGGTGAACCACATGCGTGTAATCGGATCGGTCGGACGAAAGAACGCGATATCGGATGATCGCGCCATCGAAAGAAAACGGATCCAGTGGACGGCCAGCCTTAGGCTGGGGTCAGACTAACGCATTTTTAACGTGCGTTTAGGCGCACTTAATCACGGCCGCAGTGACGGCCAATATACGAAGTACGGCCGCACAAAAGTCCGGCCGCGCAACGCAAGTGGAAAATGAACGCATTTTTTCGAAAACGCAGAACCGCTAGTACTGACGTACAGAGTGCACTGCGTCCGCTAGCAGCGTGTGTGCGTGATTAGGAGATGTCAGATGCTGCTAATGTCCAGCCTACATAACGCCCAGACGCAAAAAGTGTTTTGACGATCCGTAAAAAATCACGCACGAAAATGCGCATCGTGTGACCGTTTTCGCGCATTCCGTGAAAAAATACGTCAATGCGTTTGGACGCACTTTTTGACGGTCGCTGCAAATAATGCGTTCATTTGAACCTAGCCTTAACCAGCAAAATGTAAAGTGTCCTTCTAGTGTTTTTGTTTAACTATTTTTTAGAAAAACAGCCTGGTAAAATAAGCATTTTAGCAAGTGAAACCATTTATTCATTTATTTTCTTCTTTTTAAGATTTTTATATTGTGTTAAGTACTACCCATCTGGATACTGCAGAGAAAGCTTGTTGCTCCTGATCTTCCTTGTTTATAGTAGTGGATGGCGGTTTCTGTTGTTCTCTACAGTGAAAAATGGATGATATCATATTACAGAGCGAGGAGGCTCATCTGTTAAAACAGAAAAAAATCCACTGGTCCATTTTTCAATTAAAAAAATTAAATAATTGCAAAACTATGTAAGCCATTTAAAAAGAATCAGAAGTAGGTAGGGCAAAACTGAACTGTATTAGAATATCCCCTAAATTGGTCTGTTTGGTTTCCATAGATTTCATGACAGATGTAGAAAGAGCTGTCTCAAGTATAGAATATGTAGCGCTGTGTTAAAATCTTGCTGCCGGCAGTACCTATTTTTGGCCACAAGATGGAGACAATCGCAATTAGAGACACTGGACATTGGGACTACATTTCCCGGCGTGCTTTGCAAAAGGACAGGAAGTGGGTGGGACCCAGCGGACTTACATCCCGAACCTCGTGGAGAACGCGCCAGAGCGCGCCAGGGAACGAGAGAGAGCAGACGCAGTGTCATACATCGCGAGAGGGCCTAGGCCAGAGCGCAAGTGAGACCTGTCAGTTCTTTTACCGGGTCATTCAGCTTAAGGAGAAGGAGCCCTCCAAGTTCCAGAGTTGCTGCAGATTGAACCAACCAAAGACCTCGAGTAAGGGGTCACCGCGAGTTGATCGGGTACAGAGAGCAGGCGGTGAGCTGGGAAAAGTCGTGGACAAGCTACGGGAAGTCAGACAACGGATCCAGCCACTAGTATCCCCAGTCAAATTCGAGCGGAGAGACGTCCTGGGTCAGCGGAGCCTAAATCAACCGGTGGATGGGTGAGAGGCCTCCAAGGCCGTTTGTAAATAAAGAACGCGCTGCTGTTTTCTCTTTAAAGTCCACAGGGCCCCAACTTGACTAGTCGAAGACATTCCTTGAGTAAATTCACTGGCCAGTTGAACAGTACCCGGGTACCATACACACATACACACCTTTTACATTCCGGGACTTAACCTGTGCAGGACTCATTCTGTTACGAATCGGAACAGGGGTTAAAGATACGTTCCGAATTATATTTTCCTCTTTTTCCGCTGCGCGTTTACCGTAATACGAAGAGATTGTATTTATGGGGTTTCGCTACGTGTCCCTTTTTGACCGAGCTATCAGGCAATTGCATTTCTTTTCTGTTCGGTTGCGAATATTTTATTTTCCGAAATACGAAGCCTCGTGTTTCGGTTCTTTTCCGCTACATGTTTTACCGCGATACGAATATACTGTCATAATATCTGTGAATACCGTGTTTCAACGTCTGCCTACTATTTTAGTAAACTATTTAAATGATAAAAATCCACAACGGTGTTGGAGTATATTTATTCCCTAGTGCGGGGAGACTGACCCGTGGTTCATTTTCAGCGGCTCCTCCGGGAGTGAGCGCTACACGTGGGGGCTCGTCCGGGATCCAGTCTCTGGAAAACCGCATCTAAAGGGTTAAATATGGATCCAGACACTGTTGCCGAATGGTGTGAGGAGCACAGTAGTCAGTTAGAATGTTGTATAGTCATGGATATTCCCGCAGACACTTGGGCCGAAGAGCAGATCCGCCAGGCCGTGGCCACGCTAGCACCAGATCATTGGGGGTTAATACTGGACATTGAAAAAAACCCAGATACTTCTCACACGTATGTTCTTCTCGAGTGGAGAAAGGGTGTTCCACCATGTTTTCAGGGCGCGAGCGTGAAACTGGCCGATGAGGTGGAAGTCCAACTAATTCAGCCAAGTGCGCCACGTGGCGAATCCGCAAGTGTTCCCGCGCCTAGTCCGTTGGCCATGATCGGGCCTGAATTTATCGTGGCTATTGGAGATCTACTGGCTAAATGTCAGAAAACAAGCCCTCCTCACACTAACTTCGGTTATCGACGGTTAAGAAATTTTACAGGAAACGTACCAACTCCGGCGGGAGAAGAAACCTTTGAAGAATGGGTAGAACAGGCGATGCAGGCTCTGGATGAGTGAGATGTCCCTGAGGCCCAGAAAAAGCAAAGGATCACCGAGAGTTTAAAGGGACCTGCGTCGGAAGCGGTGAGAAACCTGAAACTGAGTAGAAAAGATTGTACTGCTTTAGATTACTTAAACGTTCTTGAAGAAGTTTTTGGGCGAACCGAAAAGGCGGCCGAACTGGTATATCAGTACGAACACACCTATCAGCGGAAAGGTGAGAGAATGACCGAATACATGAGGCGCCTAGATAAGATCCTACACCAGATACTCCTGAAGAAAGGGGCCGAACCGGCCGAAGTAGATAAGATCCGAATAAAACAGATCCTGAGGGGCTCTCAACCTCTAGATCCAGTGATGATGCAGCTGAGAAGCAGAGCAGGTAACCAAGAGTTAAAGTACCTGGAACTGATCCGAGTTGTACGAGAGGAAGAGGCTTTACTGGAGGAGAAATCCTTCAGGCGGGGGGAAAGGGCTTATGCACAACCTGTGAGACATAACGACGGCCTGCAGCCTGAAAGCGACTCTCTAGATACTTATGGATCTGACGAGGACGAACAAGAACACCTAGTGGTTTTTAAATCTACAGAGAGGGCTGCCAAAGAATCGAACCTCCCTGAACGAGGTGAATTGTCCAAAACCGTCAAGAAAGTTCAGGAAGCTCAAGCTGAATTGCAACAAGCGCACGCGGAACTGTGCAGGGTATTGATGAAGGTGACAGAAATGCAGGCAGAAATGCAGAAATTCCTCACAGGTATGCAGACGACGGGAGTTGCTGTGGCGTCTGGTCCAAGTCCTCTAACAAAATCCCAACAAGCAACTACTTCTCCGCTCTCTAAGAAGAGATGTTTCGGTTGTGGAGAAATGGGCCACTTCCGCGCGCAGTGCAAAGGCCAAAAGCCTGAGAAGGATATAGTAGAAGGACTGTTGAAAGCCCTAGAAGGACTGTTATCTACCTCACCGGCGGGAAACGCCAGAGGGCACAAGTGAAGGAGCAACCTAAGTGCCCGAAGGTTGAACCCCGCTCCAAAAACCAAGCCAAGACTAAGAGGGCGAGAGGGCCCAAAGCCAAGCCAACTGCTGAGCCTGCCAGGACCGAAAGAGTCACTCCTTTAGCATCCGGGTCTACGTCATGGGGAAGCAATGCACACCCAAAACCTGCACGGGCCAAGAAAAAGGCCAGGGTACAGCAAACTGGGTCTAAGCGTCCGGATACCGCCACCAAGTTTCCTGACCAACTGATAGGTCCTTCTCCTATTGTGCCAATCCAAGTGGAAGGAGTCTACACTAAAGCCCTGTTAGATTCAGGGGCTCAAGTGACATTGATCTACAGAGACTTCTACGAGAAACACTTAAAGCACATTCCTCTGCAAGAATTGAAGGATTTGGAAATATGGGGTATCGGCACTGAGAAACTCCCTTATGACGGGTACCTGCAAGTGAAGTTGGAGATTGGATCTGAAGTCATCGGGCAGTCTGGGGGTTGTGATGCATTGGCCATTGTGTGTCCTCGACCCTCAGGTGCGAACAGAAGCTCCCTGATAGTGGGGACGAACACTGACCTAGTGAGGCGTCTCCTGACACCTATTGTATTGGAAGAAGGTTCAACTCAAGGAGTACACCCAATGTTACGTCCGGTCTATCAGAGGATGGTCGAGGAACGAAAGGCACCTGCCGAGGTGGGAAGACTGTGGAGACTGGGTGGAACAGAGAAGGTTCTGCAAGCAGGAGAAGTAGCGCGTTTCCGGGCTTCAGTCAAGTTGAACGGGTCGCAACCAGGTCCTTATGTGGTGCTGGGGACCGATTTTGATCATGGGAGTGGAACCAGAGTCGAAGTAATTCCTGAAATAATCTCCACCAAAGCTCTGAAGAGAACACGAGGAAGAGTTTCGGTCAGCGTATGCAATGTGACGGATTCTCCAGTAGTCCTTAAAGCACGAATGCCTATCGGGCAAGTAGAGTCTGCTACACCCCTCTCTACCGATTCAGGAGGGGGAGTGGGTAAAGAGATTCCAGATGAAAGATTCTACCCCAAGGACGCTCCCATTTCACCTGAGTGGAAGAAGCGTCTTCAGTCTCAAGTCCTAAAGTGGAAGGAATTGTTCTCGAAAGATGAGTTCGATGTGGGCCTAGCTAAGAGTACTGAGCACCGCATTCGGTTACAAGAAGACAAGCCGTTTCGGGAGAGATCAAGGCGAGTTCTGCTAGGAGACTTAGATGATCTGCGAGAGCAGTTGAACGAATTGCAAAGAACCAAGGTGATTCAAGAGTCCAGAAGTCCATACGCATCTCCCATAGTGTTGGTTCGGAAGAAAAATGTCTCTGTCCGCCTATGCATAGACTACCGCACATTGAACCGGAGAACCATCCCCGATCAGTATGCCACTCCTCGGATAGAGGATGCCCTACAGTGTTTGTCTGGAGCAAAGTGGTTTAGTGTACTAGACCTGCGAAGCGGGTATCACCAGATACCCATGCATCCTGAAGACAAGGAGAAAACTGCGTTCATCTGTCCACTGAGGTTCTTTGAATTCAACAGAATGCCTCAAGGCCTTACGGGGGCTCCAGCCACGTTCCAACGGTTGATGGAGAAGACAGTCGGGGATATGAATCTAATCAAAGTATTAGTGTACCTGGATGACATAATTGTGTTTGGGAAGACTTTGGAAGAACATGAGCAACGTTTGGAGAAGGTCTTGAAGAGGCTCCATGAAGAGGGGCTGAAACTGTCTCTGGAGAAATGCCAATTTTGTCTACCGTCTGTTACGTATCTAGGGCATGTGGTCTCAGCAGAAGGTGTTTCGACAGACCCTCGGAAGTTGGAGGCCGTAGCTTCTTGGCCTAGACCCCGAAACGTCACTGAACTTAGATCTTTCTTGGGATTTTGTTCATACTATCGAAGATTTGTGGGAGGATTCGCGAAAATAGCTCAACCACTGAACAAACTCCTGCAGAAGGAAACCCCAGAAGAAGGCTGCAAGGTCTCGGATAAAAACCCGTCAGCTCCAGGGCCAAGGAAAGCTCGAGAGTCTATACAAGGTGAATGGACCAGCCAATGTGAAGGGGCTTTCGTGAAACTGAAAGAGAGTCTAACCCGAGCTCCTGTCTTGGCCTATGCGGACCCTCACAAGCCGTATGAGCTACATGTGGATGCCAGCCGAGAAGGTCTGGGAGGAGTCCTGTATCAGGAGTATGGTGGATTGCTGAGGCCTGTAGCGTACGTGAGCCGGAGCCTTACGCCTTCAGAGAAGAACTACCCTACCCACAAGTTGGAGTTCTTAGCCTTAAAGTGGGCAGTGGTAGACAAGTTAAAAGACTATCTGTATGGAGCCGAGTTTGTGATTAAGACGGATAACAATCCTCTTACCTACATCCTTACTACCGCAAAACTGGACGCAACGGGACATCGGTGGTTGGCCGCTCTGTCAGGGTTTCGGTTCAGCCTGAAGTACTGCCCTGGGGTGAATAATCGAGATGCTGATGCATTATCGAGAAGACCCTATACTACAGAATGGACTCATTTGACTCCAGACGGGGTGCAAGCTTTGTGTCAAGGAGCAGAGCGCCGGGTCAAAGGAGGGATTGAAGCGGAGGCCATAGGAGTCATGGCTGCGGCTGTTCCTGAGTTTTACTGTAACCCTACGCAGTTAAGGGATGAAAGTTTGCCTACCTTTTCGAGACAGGACCTGAAAGCGGATCAGGCCAGAGACCCTTTAATTGCTTTGACCATAAAGGCCCTGACTGCGAACCAGCGAGAGATTTTGTTAACTAACTCCCCGAGTGGAGCCAGATTGGTCTATAAAGAGTGGGAGCGGTTAAAGATGTTGGACGGGGTGGTCTACCGAAGGGGCCCCTCAACCAACGCTGAAGAGATTCAACAGTTATTCCTCCCCACTAAACATAGGGAGAGTGTGTTCCGATCACTACATGATGAGCATGGACATTTGGGTGCAGAGAGAACTTTTAAGCTGGTGCGAGATAGGTTCTATTGGCCTTGCATGAGGGCTGAAGTAAAAAGTTATTGTCATTCCTGTCTGAGGTGTATTCAGAGAAAGACTCTACCGACCCGAACTGCTCCAATGAGCCATCTGCAGAGCCAGGGACCCATGGATTTGGTGTGCATTGACTTCTTGTGCTTAGAGCCGGATGCTAGTGGGCAAGGGAACATTCTAATAGTGACTGATCATTTCACTCGTTACGCCCAAGCATTTTCCACAAAAGATCAACGCGCTCCGACAGTGGCCAAGGTGTTGATGGAAAAGTTCTTTGTTCATTACGGACTGCCAAGAAGGATACACTCTGATCAGGGTAGAGACTTTGAAAGCAGACTGGTGGGGCAATTGTTAGAGCTGTTGGGAATCCAAAAGACCCGAACTACACCATATCACCCTCAAGGTGATGCTCAGCCAGAAAGGTTTAATCGCACACTGCTAAACATGTTGGACCTTGTCGAATGTGGAGAAGCAGAGTTGGAGTCGTCACATAGCTACTCTGGTGCATGCATATAACAGTACGGAGAGCGATGCGACTGGATACTCACCGTACCGTCTTATGTTCGGAAGGGAGGCTCGACTGCCGGTTGATTTGGCATTTGGGTTATCCCTAGACCAGACGTCAGTAGCTTCCCATAGAAACTACGTGGATAGACTCCGAAAGAATTTGGCTTCTGCGTTTGAACAGGCCCGGTTGACCTCAGGAAACAGGGAACAACGAAACAAAAGGAACTATGACTTGAAAGTTCGAATACAAGATCTACAACCCGGTGATAGGGTTCTATTGAAGAACTTGGGTGCTGCTGCGAGACACAAGTTGGCGGACAGGTGGAGTTCCCAGGTTTACATTGTCTGCAAACAACTGCCGGGTCTACCAGTGTATCAGATTCGCCCGGATGGAAAGGCTGGGCCTCTCAAGAACTGGCACCGGAATCATTTGTTGCCTTTGAGAGAGGCTGTGAGAATGCCAGTTGGGGATGAACTGCCTCTGCCAAATCCGCCTGTTCCATGTTTGCCTCCTGTCACTCGGTCTCAACAGACCCGGGCTGTCGAAGAGAGCGAAAGAGACAGTGAAGAAGAGAGTTATTGTCTGGACTGGATGCGCTCACCGGAGCCTGAGGAGATTGTCGTTGTTCCTGAGCGGTGGGAGAGTAATTTGAGACCTGAAGCTCCTGAATTTCTGCTAGAAGTCCCTGAGACTGTTGAAATCCCTGAAGCTCTTGAATTTCAGTTGGAAGTCCCTGAGGCTGTTGGGATCCCGGTAGCTCCGGAAGTTGAAGCTTATTCAGGCGATTATAGTTCTATGCCTTCACTGGAGGGATCATACTCTGAAGAGATGTCTGATCCAGTGGAAGAAAGAAGGACTGAGCCAGCACCTATAGTACTTCCACCTGAAGAGGAACTGATTGAGCCAGAACTAAAACGCTCTGTTCGACCGCCCCAGCGACTCACTTACGACTCACCAGGACATAGCACTGAAGAGGCCATCACCACAGTGCAAAGGTTGCCCGAAGTGTCTACTATACTAGCTGAGGTAGCCCAAAATATGAGTCAACTTGAGGAAGTGTTCCTAACCCACTATATGTATGCTGCTGAACCTGTACATATTATGTAAACTGTATTCAATATTGTGGAAATGTAATGTAACTGTTGTACCTCCTTGGAGAGACCCAAGAGTTCTAGGAGGGGGAGAGTGTAGCGCTGTGTTAAAATCTTGCTGCCGGCAGTACCTATTTTTGGCCACAAGATGGAGACAATCGCAATTAGAGATACTGGACATTGGGACTACATTTCCCGGCGTGCTTTGCAAAAGGACAGGAAGTGGGTGGGACCCAGCGGACTTACATCCCGAACCTCGTGGAGAACGCGCCAGAGCGCGCCAGGGAACGAGAGAGAGCAGACGCAGTGTCATACATCGCGAGAGGGCCTAGGCCAGAGCGCAAGTGAGACCTGTCAGTTCTTTTACCGGGTCATTCAGCTTAAGGAGAAGGAGCCCTCCAAGTTCCAGAGTTGCTGCAGATTGAACCAACCAAAGACCTCGAGTAAGGAGTCACCGCGAGTTGATCGGGTACAGAGAGCAGGCGGTGAGCTGGGAAAAGTCGTGGACAAGCTACGGGAAGTCAGACAACGGATCCAGCCGCTAGTATCCCCAGTCAAATTCGAGCGGAGAGACGACCTGGGTCAGCGGAGCCTAAAGCAACCGGTGGATGGGTGAGAGGCCTCCAAGGCCGTTTGTAAATAAAGAATGCGCTGCTGTTTTCTCTTTAAAGTCCACAGGGCCCCAACTTGACTAGTCGAAGACATTCCTTGAGTAAATTCACTGGCCAGTTGAACAGTACCCAGGTACCATACACACATACACACCTTTTACATTCCGGGACTTAACCTGTGCAGGACTCATTCTGTTACGAATCGGAACAGGGGTTAAAGATACGTTCTGAATTATATTTTCCTCTTTTTCCGCTGCGCGTTTACCGTAATACGAAGAGATTGTATTTTTGGGGTTTCGCTACGTGTCCCTTTTTGACCGAGCTATCAGGCAATTGCATTTCTTTTCTGTTCGGTTGCGAATATTTTATTTTCCGAAATACGAAGCCTCGTGTTTTGGTTCTTTTCCGCTACGCGTTTTACCGCGATACGAATATACTGCCATAATATCTGTGAATACCGTGTTTCAACGTCTGCCTACTATTTTAGTAAACTATTTAAATTATAAAAATCCACAACGGTGTTGGAGTATATTTATTCCCTAGTGCGGGGAGGCTGACCCGTGGTTCATTTTCAGCGGCTCCTCCGGGAGTGAGCGCTACAAATATATCTCCAAAATCTATAGAATATGTGAAATATTCAGCAGCGATAACACAAGAATGGACCGAGGCTAAAAAGTATCCTGGAAAGTGGGTGTGGTGAGCGGCAGCACCCGGGAGACAGGTTCTATGTTTATAGTATTCATGGGGTGGGTTTAGGCAGGCTATGTGTGGGGTTAAGGCTAGGGTCAGACTAACGCATTTTTCGCGTCGTCCGTGAAAAAGTGCGTTCGAACGAATGGACGTATTTTTCCACGGAATACGCGATAGCGGTCATACGATGCGCATTTTCGTCCGTGATTTTGTACGGATCATCAATAAAACCCTTTTTGCGTCTGGACGTTATGTTGGCCGGACATTAGCAGCGTCCGACATCTCCTAATCACGCACACACGCCGCTAGCGGACGCAGCGCACTCTGTACGTCAGTACTAGCGGTATTACGTTCTCAAAAATATGCGTTCGTTTTCCACTTGCGTTGCACGGCCAAACTTTTGTGCGGCCGTACTTCGTATATTGCCTGTCATTGGCCGTCATTTGCTGCTACTACGGCCGTGATAAAGTACGGCTGCACGTGCGTTCGCACTGCGTTCGTCTGACCCTAGCCTTAGGTGGTCTGTAGGCAGGGTTTAGAAGGACCTGGGCAGGGTTTGGAGCTCCCACAACCCTTTACCTGGTGATACAACAAGAAGCTCAAAAACCATACCAGAAACATTCAAAACTTTATACAGGGCTTTGTTCTTGCATAGGCCAACTAGGTCCCGGCAGCAAAGTAGAAGGGTTTTTATCTAATATCATTTCTTTTAGAGGCCCAATATATTTGAGGTGTGCGGGTGCATAACAGATGAAAATGAAATATCTCTGCATGGAGAGAGCCTGTGGAGACATGGGTTTGGTCCCAGCGAGCACCTCTCCAGTAAGTGTCCTTGGGAAGACACCTAACGGTACATACTCGCCACCCAGGACATACTTGAAAACAAGAGAAATCTCAATGTATCCTTCCTGGTAAAATCCTTTCTCCAAAAAAAAAAATATGTGGAGGCAGCCATCTCAAAAAAGTAGAGCTTAGATATTAAGACATTTAGGCTAGGGTCAGACGAGCATGATTTCTACGGACTGTACGTCCGTGCAGTACGGACATCGTCAGTACGGAAGACGCAGTAGTGGTCACACAGTCCGTTTTTTCACTGAAGTTATTTTTGACGGATGTAGGAGGGAAAAATAAATTAAAATGCAAAACCATTTTGTCCGTGAAAAATGCTGGACGTATAAATGCAGTCCGTCTGACCACGTTCCATCACTCACACACAAAGCTATGCAGACGTTGCGGACGCAGCGCACTTTGTGCGGCCGTTCTAGCGGTTGTACGTTCTTGCGTCCGTGGGCCCCGGCCGTTGTGCGTCCGCAGTTCAGTGCGGACGTACTTCGTGTAACGGACTCCGATGGGCTTCCTGTCATGCTATCACGGACGTACTTTTAGGCGCAATCACGGACGTGAACACTACGCTCGTCTGACAGCAGCCTTATTCACGCCTATTCCTGTGTGTCCTCGCGTGAGGGTTTTCTTGTGTCCTGCGCTGATGTCCCACCATGGTTCACGCTTGGTGCCACAAGAACAGAGCCAGCAAACAAACCTGCGAGGACACTATTTGCCTTGGACTCTATACTGCAACTAAGAGTCCATTATTTTTTTGAGAAAGTATTTTACCAGGAAGGATACATTGAGATTTCTCTCGTTTTCAAGTATGTCCTTGGTGGTGAGTATGTACCATTAGGTGTCTTGCCCAAGGACACTTACCGGAGAGATGGTCTTGCTGGGATTCGAACCTGTGTCTTCACAGTTATAGAGCAGTGATTCTATTGTATGGGTTCTGACCGTTATATTGTTTTTTTGCCAAGAGAGACACCCCACACAGCCTATGCCTCCAGGTCCCAATCCAGCAAAGGAAACCGCCGCGCAGAGCCCCAATATCCTGCACCATCTGCCCATCAAGCCCAGAGAGACCTTGCCCTCCAAGCCCCGAGAGGCCTTGCCCGCCAGGTGCTGTGAGACTGTCCCAGCCAGGCCCCGTGAAGCCTTTTCCAAGTTCAGCTAGTTTTGTCTAGTTTTTGCAGTTCTCCAGTTAATTCCTAGCAGTACTCCGTTTACAGAATAACAATGATTGTTTAGAGACTGTTTGCAATATTAACCGGTTTATCAGTGAGAATTTAGTTTGGTTGTCATGTTTTCCATAAGTCTAGTCACATTTTTCATTAATGAAACCTGAGGCCTGGTAAGTAAAATATGATTTACATTTAATAAAGGATCTGCAAATACATAAACGTTGATGAACAAACAGACCTAAGGCCTTTTCCCATAAGAAACGTGGTTGAATAGAAGTGATTTATAGTTCCATTAGTACAGTACGCTGAGCATACTCAATACTAACTGCTTGTAAAATTCCAAGGGAAACTGGGGTTATGTAGCAACTGGATTTCTGGAGTAAAGGTCTGAAATTTGAGCAGTCACCAAGGAAACCAACAGGGTTATTCAGAGAGCGGTGAAAAGCAGGAGAATGAATGGAGAATGTAAAATTCTAGGTCAAAATAGCCGATTTGGAAAATGAGATAAATGGGTGAATTTTTCTGGTTTGGCTATTTTGACCTAGAATTTTCCATTCTCCATTCATTCTCCTGCTTTTCGCCGCTCTCTGAATAACCCTGCAAATGTTCCTATGGATTGCTCCCAAAATTTATTTTTATACATAATTATATGTTTAAAATGTTGGGTTTTCTACCTGTATTACCACCATTATTATTTAATAGCACCTTTCATTTATTTGGACATACTGACTCAGTCTCATCCTAAAATACCTTACTGGAATTGTAGGATGACAAATATGCCTATCAAACTGAAGCTTAAAGTCTCAGAAAAGCAAGAACTTTATGCAACTGCTGCTAGCATTTTGCTTATAGATGTGTTTTGTCTATTGTGAATGTGACTGGCCAAATATTTTATGTATGTAATCTCTGCTATGTATATTTATTTATTTATTTATTTGCAAAGTATTTTACCAGGAAGGATACTATCAGGGTTATTCAAAGAGAATCGAAAAGTCACCGCACGTTCGGTGACTTTTCGTTCTCTTCAATTCGGTGCGATTTGGCGATCCCATTTCGGCGACCCTGCTGTGTATTCAGCGAGCACTACAGGGCTGTCGTTTTGCAGGGAAAAGCCGCCGCAAACCCGACGAACACTCACCGCAAAACCCGGCGAACATAAACCGAAACCCACAAAAAACATTTCGATTAACCCCGCCGAACACGCCAGAGAAATCCAGGCAGCCGCCGATCACAGCACCAGGCACCGAACAGTCACCGTATGTGCAGGCAATTTGCCAAGATTTGGCGAACTGCCTGCTCTCTGAATAGCCGAATGGCAAGGAAAGGTAACCGTACGCTGAATTTCACTGTTCGGTTACCTTTAGACCACAATTCGGAACTCTTTGAATAACCCCGATTGAGATTTCTCTCGTTTTCCAGTATGTCCCGGGTTCAAGAGCATTGAAATTTTTACAGTTGTATATTAATTATTATTATTATTTATTCAATGACGCATAAATCGTAAACAGATACAAGTAAACTGAACGGTTTACGACAAAATAGCCTGGATAGAGCATTTTAGTTCTATTATTTTTCTGCTGTGAATTCTCCAAAATTCTCAGTATATTGAGTTGAGTAAGGCTAGGGTCAGATGAGCGCATTTTGTACGGACTGTGCGTCCGTGCAGTACAGACGTACTTACTGACTGACAACAAGGTAGTGGCCACACAGTCCGTTTTTTTCACTGACGTATTTTTTGACTGATGTAGTAGGGAAAATAAATTACAATGAAAAAACATTCTGTCTGTCAAAAATGCTGGACGTATAAATGCAGTCCATCTGACCTCGTTTCATCACTCACACACAAAGCTACGCCAACGTTGCAGACGTGGCGCACTCCGTTCTAGCAGTATTACGTTCATGTCTAACCTGCGTCCGTTTTCCGCGTCCGCCTTGCATCCGCACTTCCGTGCGGACGTACTTCGTGTGTGGGGCTCCATTGGTCAGAATGCTATGCTGCCACCGACGTACAAATGTGCGGCAACACGGACGTGATAACTGCGCTCGTCTGACCCCCAGCCTAAATCTACGCATCTCAAGTCATCTATGAATAGGAAAAATGGTGTATATATTGTCAGAAGAAAAAAAAATAACTTGATTAAACCCTCAAATATTCTCCTTTTAAGGCTAGGGTCAGACGAAAGCATTTTTCCCCGCGAACGTGAAAAAGTGCGTCCGAACGCATTGACGTATTTTTTCACGGAATGCGCAAAAACGGTCAGACGAGGTGCATTTTCGGGCGTGATTTTGTACAGATTCTCAATAAAACTTGTAGCGCTCACTCCCGGAGGAGCCGCTGAAAATGAACCACGGGTCAGTCTCCCCGCACTAGGGAATAAATATACTCCAACACCGCTGTGGGTTTTTATAATTTAAATAGTTAACTAAAATATAAAGCAGACGTTGAGACACGGTATTCACAGATATTATTACAGTACTTTCGTATCGCGGTAAAAACGCATAGCGGGAAAGAAACGAAACACGAGGCTTCGTATTTCGGAAAAAATATATTATATTCGCAACCGAACAGAAAAGAATGCAATTACACGAAAATTCGAATAAAGGGGACACGTAGCGGAACCAAGAATACAATCTCTTCGTATTTCGATAAACGCGCAGCGGAAAAAGAGAAAAATATATTCGGAACGTATCTTTAACCCCTGTTCCGATTCGTAACAGAAGGAGTCCTGCACAGGTTAAGTCCCGGAATATAAAGGGTGTGTATGTATGTGTGTATGGTACCCGGGTACTGTTCAACTGGCCAGTGAATTTACTTAAGGAATGTCTTCGACTAGTCAAGTTGGGGCCCTGTGGATTTAGGAGAGAAAACAGCAGCGTGTTCCTTATTTACAAACGGCCTTGGAGGCCTCTCACCCATCCACCGATTGCTTTAGGCTCCGCTGACCCAGGACGTCTCTCCGCTCGACCTTGACTGGGGATACTTGCGGCCGGATCCGTTGTCTGACTTTCCGTAGCTTGTCCACGACTTGTCCAGCTCACCCCTGCCCTCCGTATCCGATCAACTCGCGGCAACTCCTTACTCGAGGTCTTCGGTTCCTTAATCTGCAGCAAATCTTGGGAACTTGGAGGTCTCCTTCTCCTAAGGCTGGATGACCCGATGTAAGGAACTGACAGGTCTCACTCGCGCTCTGGCCTATGCCCTCTAGCGAATCTCGCACTGCGTCTGCTCTTCCTCGTTCCCTGACGCGTTCTGGCGCGTTCTCCACGAGGTTCAGGATGTCAAGCCCCTGTGTCCCACCCACTTCCTCTCTGTTTGCAAAACACGCCGGGAAATGTAGTCCCAATGCCCAGTGTCTCTGATCGCGATTGTCTCCATCTTGTGGCCAAAAATAGGTACTGCCACAGCAAGGTTTTAACACAGCGCTACACTCTCCCCCTCCTAGAACTCTTGGGTCTCTTCAAGGAGGTACAACAGTTACATTACATTTCCATAATATTTGAATACAGTTTACATCACATGTACAGGTTCAGCAGCATACATGCAGTGGGTTAGGAACACTTCCTCAAGTTGACTCATATTTTGGGCTACCTCAGCTAGCATAGCAGACACTTCGGGCAACCTCTGCACTGTGGTGATGGCCTCTTCAGTGCTATGTCCTGGTGAGTCGTAGGTGAGTCGTTGGGGCGGTCGAACAGAGCGTTTCGGTTCCGGCTCAATCAGTTCCTCTTCAGGTGGAAGTACTATAGGTGCTGGCTCAATCCTTCTCTCTATCACTGGAGCAGACGTTTCTTCAGAATATGATCCCTCCAGTGAAGGCATAGAACTATAATCACCTGAATAAGCTTCAGCTTCCGGAGCTACCGGGATTCCAACAGCCTCAGGGACTTCCAACTGAAATTCAAGAGCCTCAGGGATTTCAGCAGTCTCAGGGACTTCCAGCAGAAATTCAGGAGCTTCAGGCCTCAAGTTACTCTCCCACCGCTCAGGAACAACGACAACCTCCTCAGGCTACGGTGAGCGCATCCAGTCCAGACAATAACTCTCTTCTTCACTGTCTCTTTCGCTCTCTTCGACAACCCGGGTCTGTTGAGACCGAGTAACAGGAGGCAAACGTGGAGCAGGCGGATTTGACAGAGGCAGTTCGTCCCCAACTGGCATCCTCACAGCCTCCCTCAAAGGTAACAAATGATTCCGGTGCCAGTTCTTGAGAGGCCCAGCCTTTCCATCCGGGCGAATCTGATACACTGGTAAACCCGGCAGTTGTTTGCAGACAATGTAAACCTGGGAACTCCACCTATCCGCCAACTTGTGTCTCGCAGCAGCACCCAAATTCTTCAATAGAACCCTATCACCGGGTTGTAGATCTTGTATTCGAACTTTCAAGTCATAGTTCCTTTTGTTTCTTTGCTCCCTGTTTCCTGAGGTCAAACGGGCCTGTTCAAACGCAGAAGCCAGATTCTTTCGAAGTCTATCCACGTAGTTTCTATGGGAAGCTACTGACGTCTGGTCTAGAGATAACCCAAATGCCAAATCAACGGCAGTCGAGCCTCCCTTCCGAACATAAGACGGTACGGTGAGTATCCAGTTGTATCGCTCTCCGTACTGTTATATGCATGCACCAGAGTAGCTATGTGACGACTCCAACTCTGCTTTTCCACATTCGACAAGGTCCCCAGCATGTTTAGCAGTGTGCGATTAAACCTTTCAGGCTGAGCATCACCTTGAGGGTGATATGGTGTAGTTCGGGTCTTTTGGATTCCCAACAGCTCTAACAATTGCCCCACCAGTCTGCTTTCAAAGTCTCTACCCTGATCAGAGTGTATCCTCCTTGGCAGTCCGTAATGAACAAAGAACTTTTCCATCAACACCTTGGCCACTGTCGGAGCGCGTTGATCTTTTGTGGAAAAGCTTGGGCGTAACGAGTGAAATGATCAGTCACTATTAGAATGTTCCCTTGCCCACTAGCATCCGGCTCTAAGCACAGGAAGTCAATGCACACCAAATCCATGGGTCCCTGGCTCTGCAGATGGCTCATTGGAGCAGTTCGGGTCGGTAGAGTCTTTCTCTGAATACACCTCAGACAGGAATGGCAATAACTTTCCACTTCAGCTCTCATGCAAGGCCAATAGAACCTATCTCGCACCAGCTTAAAAGTTCTCTCAGCACCCAAATGTCCATGCTCATCATGTAATGATCGCAGCACACTCTCCCTATGTTTAGTGGGGAGGAATAACTGTTGAATCTCTTCAGCGTTAGTTGATGGGCCCCTTCGGTAGACCACCCCATCCAACATCTTTAACCGCTCCCACTCTTTGTAGACCAATCTGGCTCCACTCGGGGAGTTGGTTAGCAAAATCTCTCGCTGGTTTGCAGTCAGGGCCTTTATGGTCAAGGCAATTAAAGGGTCTCTGGCCTGATCCGCTTTCAGGTCCTGTCTCGAAAAGGTAGGTAAACTTTCATCCCTTAACTGCGTAGGGTTACAGTAAAACTCAGGAACAGCCGCAGCCATGACTCCTATGGCCTCCGCTTCAATCCCTCCTTTGACCCGGCGCTCTGTTCCTTGACACAAAGCTTGCACCCCAGGGTGATACTTCAGGCTGAACCGAAACCCTGACAGAGCGGCCAACCACCGATGTCCCGTCGCGTCCAGTTTTGCGGTAGTAAGGATGTAGGTAAGAGGATTGTTATCCGTCTTGATCACAAACTCGGCTCCATACAGATAGTCTTTTAACTTGTCTACCACTGCCCACTTTAAGGCTAGGAACTCCAACTTGTGAGTAGGGTAGTTCTTCTCTGAAGGCGTAAGGCTCCGGCTCACGTACGCTACAGGCCTCAGCAATCCACCATAATCCTGATACAGGACTCCTCCCAGACCTTCTCGGCTGGCATCCACATGTAGCTCATACGGCTTGTGAGGGTCCGCATAGGCCAAAACAGGAGCTCGGGTTAGACTCTCTTTCAGCTTCACGAAAGCTCCTTCACATTGACTGGTCCATTCACCTTGTATAGACTCTCGAGCTTTCCTTGGCCCTGGAGCTGACGGGTTTTGGTCAGAGACCTTGCAGCCTTCTTCTGTGGTTTCCTTCTGTAGGAGTTTGTTCAGTGGTTGAGCTATTTTCGCGAATCCTCCCACAAATCTTCGATAGTATGAACAGAATCCCAAGAAAGATCTAAGTTCAGTGACGTTTCGGGGTCTAGGCCAAGAAGCTACGGCCTCTAACTTCCGAGGATCTGTCGAAACACCTTCTGCTGAGACCACATGTCCCAGATACGTAACAGACGGTAGACAGAATTGGCATTTCTCCAGAGACAGTTTCAGCCCCTCTTCATGGAGCCTCTTCAAGACCTTCTCCAGACGTTGCTCATGTTCTTCCAGAGTCTTTCCAAACACAATTATGTCATCCAGGTACACTAATACTTCGATTAGATTCATATCCCCGACTGTCTTCTCCATCAACCGTTGGAACGTGGCTGGAGCCCCCGTAAGGCCTTGAGGCATTCTGTTGAATTCAAAGAACCCCAGTGGACAGATGAACGCAGTTTTCTCCTTGTCTTCAGGATGCATGGGTATCTGGTGATACCCGCTTCGCAGGTCTAGTACACTAAACCACTTTGCTCCAGACAAACACTGTAGGGCATCTTCTATCCGAGGAGTGGCATATTGATCGGGGATGGTTCTCCGGTTCAATGTGCGGTAGTCTATGCATAGGCGGACAGAACCATTTTTCTTCCGGACCAACACTATGGGAGATGCGTATGGACTCCTGGACTCTTGAATCACCTTGGTTCTTTGCAATTCCTTCAGCTGCTCTCGCAGATCATCCAAGTCTCCCAGCGGAACCCGCCTTGATCTTTCACGAAACGGCTTGTCTTCTTGTAGCCGAATGCGGTGCTCAGTACTCTTAGCTAGGCCCACATCGAACTCATCTTTCGAGAACAATTGCTTCCACTTTAGGACTTGAGACTGAAGACGTTTCTTCCACTCAGGTGAAATGGGAGCGTCCTTGGGGTAGAATCTTTCATCTGGAATCTCTTTATCCACTCCCCCTCCTAAATTGGTAGAGAGGGGTGTAGCAGACTCTACTTGCCCGATAGGCATTCGTGCTTTAAGGACTACTGGAGAATCCGTCACATTGCACACGCTGACCGAAACTCTTCCTCGTGTTCTCTTCAGAGCTTTGGTGGAGATTATTTCAGGAATTACTTCGACTCCGGTTTCACTCCCGTGATTAAAATCGGTTCCCAGCACCACATAGGGACCTGGTTGCGATCCGTTCAACTTGACTGAAGCCCGGAAGCTTGCTACTTCTCCTGCTTGCAGAACCCTCTCTGTTCCTTCTAATCTCCACAGGCGCCCCACTTCGGCAGGTGCTTTCTGTTCTTCGACCATCCTCTGATAGACCGGACGTAACATTGGGTGTACTTCTTGAGTAGAACCTTCTTCCAATACGATAGGTGTCAGAAGCCGCCGCACCAAGTCAGTATTCGTCCCCACTATCATGGAACTTCTGTTTGCACCTGAGGGTCGAGGACACACAATGGCCAATGCATCACAACCTCCCGACTGTCCAATGACTTCGGATCCGATCTCCAACTTCACCTGTAGATACCCGTCATAGGGGAGTTTCTCAGTTCCGATACCCCAGATTTCCAGGTCCTTCAATTTCTGTAAAGGAATGTGCTTCAAATGCTTCTCCTAGAAGTCTCGGTAGATCAATGTCACTTGAGCCCCTGAATCCAACAGGGCTTTAGTGTAGACTCCCTCCACTTGGATTGGCACAATAGGAGAAGGACCTATCAGTTGGTCAGGAAACTTGGTGGCGGTATCAGGATACTTAGACCCAGTCTGCTGTACTCTGGCCTTTTTCTTGGCCCGTGTAGGTTTTGGGTGTGCATTGCCTCCCCATGACGTAGACCCGGATGCTAAGGGAGTAACTCTCTCAGTCCTGGCAGGTTCAGCAGTTGGCCGGACTTTGGGCCCTCTCGCCCTCTTAGCCCTGGCTTGATTTTTGGAGCGGCATTCAATCTCCGGGCACCTAGGTTGCTCCTTTACTGGCGCCCTCTGGCGTTTCCCGCCGGTGAGGTAGATAACAGTTCTTTCAAGGCTTTTAACAACTCATCAACTTTATTCTGCTCAGGCTTTCGGTCTTTGCATTGTGCGCGGAAGTGGCCCATTTCTCCACAACCAAAACATCTCTTTTTAGAAAGTGGAGACGCAGTCGCCTGTTGTGACTCAGTTAAAGGACCTTGACTAGACGCCACAGCAACTCCGGTTGTCTGCATGCCTGTGATGAACTTCTGTATCTCGGCCTGCATCTCTGTCACCTTCATCAACACTCGGCACAGTTCCGCGTGCGCCTGCTGCAATTCGGCTTGAGCTTCCTGTACTTTCTTAACAGTTTTGTGCAACTCACCACGTTCAGAGAGGTGTAATTCTTTGGCGGCCCTCTCTGTGGATTTAAAAGCGATCAGGTGCTCCTGCTCGTCCACGTCGGACCCGTAGGTATCCAGCGAATCGCTTTCAGGCTGCAGACCGTCGTTATGCCTTACAGGTTGTGCGTAAACTCTTTCCCCTCGCCTGAAGGATTTTTCCTCCAGCAAAGCCTCCTCCTCTCGGACAGCTCGGATCAGTTCCAGGTACTTCAGTTCTTGATTACCTGCTCTGCTTCTCAGCTGCAGCATCACTGGATCTAGAGGTTGAGAGCCCCGCAGGATCTGTTTTATTCGGATCTTATCCACTTCGGCCGGCTCGGCCCCTTTCTTGAGGAGTATCTGGTGCAGAATCTTATCTAGGCGCCTCATGTATTCGGTCATTCTCTCACCTTTCCGCTGATAGGTGTGTTCGTACTGATATACAAGCTCTGCGGCCTTTTCTGTTCGCCCAAAAACTTCCTCCAAAACGTTTAAATAATCTAAAGTAGTACAGTCTTTTCTACTCAGTTTTAGGTTTCTCACCGCTTCTGACGCAGGTCCCTTTAAGCTCTCGGTGATCCTTTGCTTTTTCTGAGCTTCAGGGACGTCCCACTCATCCAGAGCCTGCATCGCCTGTTCCACCCATTCTTCAAAGGTTTCTTCTCCCGCCGGAGTTGGTACGTTTCCTGTAAAATTTCTTAACCGTCGATAACCGAAGTTAGTGTGCGGAGGGCTTGTTCTCTGACACTTAGCCAGCAAATCTCCAATAGCCACTATGAATTCAGGCCCGATCATGGCCAACGGACTGGGCGCGGGAACACTTGCGGATTCGCCACGTGGCGCACTTGGCTGAATCAGTTGGACTTCCACCTCATCGGTCAGCTTCACGCTCGCACCCTGAAAACATACTGGAACACCTTTCCTCCACTCAAGAAGAACATACGTGTGAGAGGTATCTGTGTTCTTTTTAGTGTCCAGAATTAACCCCCGATGGTCTGGTGTCAGCACGGCCACGGCCTGGCGAATCTGATCTTCGGCCCAAGTGTCTGCGGGAATATCCATGACTATACAACATTCTAACTGACTACTGTGCTCCTCACACCATTCGGCAACAGTGTCTGGATCCATATTTAACCCTTTAGATGCGGTTTTTCCAGAGACTGGATCCCGGAAACGAGCCCCCACGTGTAGCGCTCACTCCCGGAGGAGCCGCTGAAAATGAACCACGGGTCAGTCTCCCCGCACTAGGGAATAAATATACTCCAACACCGCTGTGGGTTTTTATAATTTAAATAGTTTACTAAAATATAAAGCAGACGTTGAGACACGGTATTCACAGATATTATTACAGTACTTTCGTATCGCGGTAAAAACGCGTAGCGGGTAAGAAACGAAACACGAGGCTTCGTATTTCGGAAAAAATATATTATATTCGCAACCGAACAGAAAAGAATGCAATTACACGAAAATTCGAATAAAGGGGACACGTAGCGGAACCAAGAATACAATCTCTTCGTATTTCGATAAACGCGCAGCGGAAAAAGAGAAAAATATATTCGGAACGTATCTTTAACCCCTGTTCTGATTCGTAACAGAAGGAGTCTTGCACAGGTTAAGTCCCGGAATATAAAGGGTGTGTATGTATGTGTGTATGGTACCCGGGTACTGTTCAACTGGCCAGTGAATTTACTTAAGGAATGTCTTCGACTAGTCAAGTTGGGGCCCTGTGGATTTAGGAGAGAAAACAGCAGCGTGTTCCTTATTTACAAACGGCCTTGGAGGCCTCTCACCCATCCACCGATTGCTTTAGGCTCCGCTGACCCAGGACGTCTCTCTGCTCGACCTTGACTGGGGATACTTGCGGCCGGATCCGTTGTCTGACTTTCCGTAGCTTGTCCACGACTTGTCCAGCTCACCCCTGCCCTCCGTATCCGATCAACTCGCGGCAACTCCTTACTCGAGGTCTTCGGTTCCTTAATCTGCAGCAAATCTCGGGAACTTGGAGGTCTCCTTCTCCTAAGGCTGGATGACCCGATGTAAGGAACTGACAGGTCTCACTCGCGCTCTGGCCTAGGCCCTCTAGCGAATCTCGCACTGCGTCTGCTCTTCCTCGTTCCCTGACGCGCTCTGGCACGTTCTCCACGAGGTTCAGGATGTCAAGCCCCTGTGTCCCACCCACTTCCTCTCTGTTTGCAAAACACGCCGGGAAATGTAGTCCCAATGCCCAGTGTCTCTGATCGCGATTGTCTCCATCTTGTGGCCAAAAATAGGTACTGCCACAGCAAGGTTTTAACACAGCGCTACAAACTCTTTGCGCCTGGACGTTATGTAGGCTGGACATTAGCAGCGTCTGACATCTCCTAATCACGCAAACACGCCGCTATGCCGCAGCTGCGCACTCAGTACGTCAGTACTAGCGGTTCAGCGTTCTCAGAAAAATGCGTTCAAATTCCACTTGCGTTGCACGGCCGGACATTTGTGCGGCCGTATATCGTATATTGGCCGTCATTGCCCGTCATCTGCTGCTAGTGCGGCCGTAATTATGTGCGCCAGAACGCACGTTAAAAGTGCGCTGGTCTGACCCTAGCCTTAAATAGTAGTTTGACCTTCAGCTTTTTTTGGGAAGTATCTCTCCCAGGCATTTTTTAATTCTATTTTTATTGTTATTTGACGGCAACTGATTGAATTATAAACACATTTAGTAAAGCTGAACACCGTGTATTTATTCAGCCTGCCAATCATTGTCAACATTCAGATTTTTCCTGGCGTGTGCCCATCTGGCACGTGCAAGGCTGTTCATTTTTATGGTGTGAGAGGAAGAGCAGAGTTATGGGAAAAAGTCTACACCGATCCGGCTATATAGTTTTGTTCTCCCCATAGAGAATACTCATTTCTGTCCTTTTCTTCTCGCATTCCACCCCCTGGCACTTTAATCATCTACAGCCTCTGGTTACCAAGCATGGTTACTGATTTGCAGATACACTGATAAACCAGGACAGCTTTGTTCCTATGTTATCTTTTCACCTGTCTTTACAGAGTGATTAAGCTGGACAGTGGAGACAGACACACTCCATGCAGGAACAAGTAAGTATCATAGAACTCACAGAATAATGGAATATTAAATAGGAGTTAATAGAAGCCTTCTTGTCTTATTATTTTTTTTTTTAGAAAGTATTTTACCAGGAAGGATACATTGAGATTTCTCTCGGTTTCAAGTATGTCCTGGGTGGCGAGTATGTACCGTTAGGTGTCTTGCCAAGGACACTTACTGGAGAGGTTGCTTGCTGGGATCGAACCCATGACTCCACAGGCTCTCTCCAAGCAGAGCAGTGACATTACCTCTACTCCACCCAACCGGCTGTAAAATAGGAATATGCTCTACCGATATCACTAATTTATTCAACCGGCAGTTAAATAATGTGTCAATATGGATATCAGATTCTAAAGTCCAATGTTAAGATATTGCAGTGCATGTAAACAGTGAGGAGTCAAGGGTTCTGTTTAGCAGATTTGATGATTACGCTTACATTTTTTTTAATATTTACTATAAACGTTTGGCCAGCTGGGTAATACTCCAGTCTATACAACATTTGCATGTGTAGAGTGAACTAGAATTCCACATTTCAGGACATCTACTTGTTACAAGTGAGACGTCTAGACCTTTCAAAATCAGTAGAGCTGATGTGTCTATACCAGGCGTAGGCAACCTTGGTTCTTCAGAGGTTTCGGAACTGCATTTCTTGTGAGACAGCAAACCTGATAAGTAGCTGATCTTTAAAGGAGATATACAGGGTTATTCAGAGAGCGTGAAAAGCCGGAGAATGACTGGAGAATGAAAAATTCTAGGTCAAAATAGCCAAACCAGAAAAATTCTTCCTTTCATCTCACTTTCCAAATCGGCTATTTTGACCTAGAATTTTTCATTCTCCATTCATTTTCCTGCTTTTCACGCTCTCTGAATAACCCTGATAGTTCCAAAACATCTGGGAGGGCCATGGTTGCTGAGCTATACATTTCATAAAACCTTGGTCCATTAAGGATTTGCTCAGGGCTGAGATCGGACCATACAAGAGGTGCATACATTGCAAGTCCTCAATCTCCAATGGAACTTAATACAAAAGTAACATGATGTTGTTGGGGAAATGTTGTTATGGCACATTTATGAACTTGAAAAGCTTATATATACAGGGTTATCCAAAGAGATCCAAATTGCTTGAGAAAGGTAACCAAACGCTGAAAATCAGCGTTCGGTTACCTTTCCTGACCATTCGGCTATCCAGAGAGCAGGCAATTCGCCAAATCCTAGCGAATTGCCTGAACATACGGTGCCTGTTCGGTGCCTGTTCGAGGGCAGTGAAATCCACATGAAAAAGCACTGCTTCGGCTATTCAGAGAACACAAACCAGCAGTGAAAGGTTCCCCTAATGCCCGGCCGTTCGGTGGTTTAATTCGGCCAATTTATTCAGGAGAATCCCATAGGCTTCAATGTTAAAAATATTCCCATTTTAATTCAATATCTAATAAACCGTTCATTATAAAATTCTGCAGTAAAGAGTCTCTTTATTTATAGATTTTTTTCGGATATTTTAAGCATTTTTCAGTATTTTTTTTTTTTTTAAAAGTCCGATTTTTTTTTTTTTTTTTTTTTTTTTTTTAAGTTTACTTATTTTTTCTGTAACAGCCCTCTTTATTATCATTCCCTGGATCTCCTGTGTAAATTTCAGACATTTTCGCTCAGTAGTTTCTTTGCAAACAGCGTTTCATTTTCACAGATTCATACAAACGGTTTTGCTAAGGCTAGGGTCAGACGAAAGCATTTTTCCCCGCGAACGTGAAAAAGTGAATTGACGTATTTTTTCACGGAATGAGCAAAAACGGTCAGACGACGTGCATTTTCGGGCGTGATTTTGGACGGATCGTCAATAAAACTCTTTTTGCGTCTGGACGTTATGTAGGCTGGACATTAGCAGCGTCTGACATCTCCTAATCACGCACACACGCCGCTATGCCGCAGCTGCGCACTCAGTACGTCAGTACTAGCGGTTCAGCGTTCTCAGAAAAATGCGTTCAAATTCCACTTGCGTTGCACGGCCGGACTTTTGTGCGGCCGTACATCGTATATTGTCCGTCATTGCCCGTCATCTGCTGCTAGTGCGGCCGTAATTATGTGCGCCAGAACGCACGTTAAAAGTGCGCTGGTCTGACCCCAGCCTAATTTATTCACTGCCTCCTCTGCGTCTCAGCTGCTTCGGCTCTGTGTGATTCGGCTCCTGTTCGGCTGCTTCGCTGCGTGTGATCGGCTCCTGCTCGGGTTTTTCGAAGGTTAATCCAGATGTTTTTACGTGTTTTCGGCGTGTTTTGCGGTTCGTTTTCGTCGGGTTTTCGGCAGCTTTTCCCTGCAATTCGGGGACCCTGTGGTGTTTGCTGAATACACCGCAGGGTCACCGAAATGGGATCGGCAAAAGGAACCGAATTGAAGAGAACGAAAAGTCACCGAACGTGCAGTGACTTTTCGAATCTCTTTGAATTACCCTGATAGTAATGTACCTCAACGTTTCCCCAAGGTGATGTGATCTCAAAGTGTTAGAATCATTAAAGAAGACCTATCAAGAGATTCCTGATTCTTACAGGGTTATTCAGAGAGCGTGAAAAGCAGAATGACTGGAGAATGAAATGCATTCACTTTCCAAATCGGCTATTTTGACCTAGAATTTTTCATTCTCCAGTCATTCTCCTGCTTTTCACGCTCTCTGAATAACCCTGTAACTATTTGATATTCTGTCAAGCAATGGCCAATGATCAATCATTAAGATATCTCTGTGAATGATATCTCTGTAGTAAAATGCAACCTACCTTGGCCCAGCATCAGGCTGCCTACTAAATGATTCTTTCTAGATGTCAATGTACCGGCTGGGTGGAGTAGAGGTAACGTCACTGCTCTTTGTGGAGAGAGCCTGTGGAGACATGGGTTCGGTCCCAGCAAGAGCACCTCTCCAGTAAGTGTTCTTGGGCAAGACACCTAACGGTACATACTCGCCACCCAGGACATACTTGAAAAGGAGAGAAATCTCAATGTATCCTTCCTGGTAAAATACTTTCTCAAAAAAAAAAAAATTCTGCTTATCATGAATCACAGTTTATTGATACGGCAGAATATTGTTCAGAGTTGTTGTACAGAATACCTTTCGGTCGATTTATTTAATTTATCAATAGACCTATGGCAATGCTGATCTATGCAAACAAATATGTTTTAGTGCCAGTCTTTTTTTAGCTTCCCTGGCATTTTTAGATCCAATTAATATGCACATTGTGAGCAATTCAAATTTAAAGGGCTAACATAATAGCTTGCACAGGTCTCTATTACTTATCGAAAAATGAACTGTATCTTTAAAGGTGAGCAGGGAAAAAAGAGACAGAGAAAGCTGGCAGATTATTGTGCGGCCCACTGTTTGGCAGTTAGGTGCAAATGTTAACAATAAGTGACTCTTCTGATATTTACAGAGTAAGGCTAGGGTCAGACGAACGCATTTTTATGTTGTCTGTGAAAAAGTGCGTTCGAACGAATGGACGCATTTTTTCACAGAATACGTGATAGTGGTCATACGATGCGCATTTTCGTCCGTGATTTTGTACGGATCATCAATAAAACACTTTTTGTGTCTGGACGTTATGTTGGCCGGACATTAGCAGCGTCTGACGTCTCCTAATCACACACACACGCCGCTAGCGGACGCAGCGCACTCTGTACGTCAGTACCTGCGGTTTCACGTTCTCGAAAAAATGCGTTCATTTTCCACTTGCGTTGCGCAGCCGGACTTTTGTGCGACCGTACTTCGTATATTGGCCGTCATTGCCCGGCATCTGCTGCTAGTGCGGCCGTGATTAAGTGCGGCTGCACGCGCGTTCGCACTGCCTCAGTCTGACCCTAGCCTAAAGAACACATGACATTCTCTCAGCTGCACAGATGCACTAGAAATGCAGGCATTTGCATTTTTTTTTAGTACTATCTATAAATTCTCATTACACATAATATAAATTACACAATGTACTTATTTTACAATTGACTGCGATTGAGATTACTTCCCTATTGGATGTACAACAACCAAAAAAAAAATATATATATATATATATATATGGTGGCACAGTACTTGTGAGGATCAAATTGCACCTAGTGAATGTCAATTGACTTTGGACGATTACGGTATATACCTCTATGGTGTTGATGGTTCATGGTGTGTTATGGTTTTTTTATTCATTATTTTTCTTTGAGTTTTTGTATATGGTCTCAGGTTTTATACCTATTGATTTTATGATTCACCTTTTGTATGTCCATTCGTTTATGTGTTAAATAAAATTTTGACTTTAAGGCTGGGGTCAGACCAGCGCACTTTTAACGTGCGTTCTGGCGCACATAATTACGACCGCACTAGCAGCAGATGACGGGCAATGACGGCCAATATACGATGTACGGCCGCACAAAAGTCCGGCCGTGCAACGCAAGTGGAATTTGAACGCATTTTTTTGAGAACGCTGAACCGCTAGTACTGACGTACTGAGTGCGCAGCTGCGGCATAGCGGCGTGTGTGTGTGATTAGGAGATGTCAGACACTGCTAATGTCCAGCTTACATAACGTCCAGACGCAAAAAGAGTTTTATTGACGATCCGTACAAAATCACGCCCGAAAATGCGCGTCGTCTGACCGTTTTTGCGCAATCCGTGAAAAAATATGTCAATGCGTTCGGACACACTTTTTCACGTTCGCGGGAAAAATGCTTTCGTCTGAACCTAGCCTTAATATATTCTTTTTCAACCCACTGGTTTTTGGATCATTGTGATCCAGTTTGTTTCATGTTTTGAGGGCTAAGTTCTGCAAGTTTTGGTGGGTGAGACATCTACCCAGAGTTGATACCAATCACTTGCTATCCTTTGTATCCCACCCTGTTTTGAGTGGGATTTGATTGTCATAAATTACATAGGTTAAGTTACATAAAAAATTGGAATAGATAGATATTGAAAATACACCAGTGTGGTGCTGCATATAAGTTTTTTGAGCAGGTTGTATGCAGTAAATGTGAGTTTGTGGTAGAAACATGGCCAGTAGTTTATAGTAAACACCAGGTTGTTCGCTACTCTAAAGTCAAGGCTGGAGGTCTGGGACTATCCCATCTCCTTCATTCCTAGCACACTACACATTAAGCACAGTTCAACAATAACATTCAACACCAAATACTAAAGGGGTTATTCAAAGAGCACCGAAATTTCAGTGCTCTTTCGTTCAGCACACTTCGGCGAGCTCAATTCACTGACCCTGCGGTGAATGCAGAATTCACCGCAGGGTCCCCGAAGTGCGCTGAATAAATCCATCCAACACCGCCGATAAACCACCGAATGCTGCCCAAAAATCAGCGAATGCATCCGCCGAACAGACCACCGGACACTTCGGATCAGTCGCTGGAAAAAGCCAACCAGCTGAAGAAACGCTATTGAAAAAAGCCGACCGTTCCGTGCAATTCGGTGGCAAATACATCTCTCTTTCCTTCTCACTGTATGTGGCTTCCTCGGTTTCCCGCACAACATCTTTAAACCAGTACAGTTACCAGACAGTTTTAATTCACTCGATTAAATTATCTTGGGTATCAGCAACGTCATAGCTTTGTAAAATATTTTTTCACCAGCCAACACTCCACTCTGCTGTTGTCTGTTGCTTTTTTTCTGGCCACCAACTGTTCACTTCCCCTGCTCCCTTTTGTTTCGTGTCCCTTTAAATCATTTAGATTGTAAACTCACAGGTCACCTGGCAAAGTTGTACATAATGCTGTAATTGCTAGATTGTTATGCCATAGGCAGGGCTCCCACTCTCTTTTGTACTGGTATGTCTTTTATGCAGTCTCCCAGAGACTTTTAATTTTTGGTGATTTTATCCTTGTTTAGCACTCACGCTTTATCTCATTAACGTTTTAGGTAAACCCACTCCATGATACCCATTGTGTTGGTTTTTAACTAATCCTTGTGGAAATCTCACCCATACCAAACCAATCCAATCACCATTGCTGGAACGTGTGTATAAACAGATATCTTGTTCTACAGCATTTCTGTGTTTTCCTGTAACTTTACTGTCATTTAGATCCTTCTATTTTGAAAACATGAAATTAAGAAATAATAATACAGTATACATTATATAAGCAAAGTGATTAGTAGGCAGTCAGTAAAATCTAGATGAGCAAGAATCTACATGTTTTGTCCAGCCAAGACTGGGCCCTTAGGCAGTTTGCATATTCACAACATGCAAGTAGATTTAAAAAAAAAGGTTTTGCATTCCCCAACACAGGAAAGCTTGTAACTAGTCTTTTGAAAAGACAGGAAGGTTTGCAAGATCTCTGGAAGACCTCAGAACCAGATATCCTATGACTTGTCTACTTATGCTCAATGCTAACTAGAATTCTGTTGTTCGATTTTGTCAGTGTTGGAGTTATGTCCCTGCTTGTACTTAATCTTCTCCATCTCATGATTCCATGATTTGTCCATGGTTCCTTCTGAGAAAGGACAGGATGCTATGTTGGACAGAGGACATCCTGGTCCCTATTTTACAAACGTTCCTCTTGCTCTTTTGGGAGGATACTACAGAATGAGGCACATGTGAGTGTGCAGGTTTCACACAGATTATATACAGATATCCACTGTCTGCAGTGCCACATTGATCTTGATGTGGCCAACAACCTTTTTCTTCAAAGGTCTACTTTACATTTTTCCATCGTTTTGCACGTATGGATATGAGAATGGCATATTGATTGATTTAATATGCAAAGAGTATGCAGCATATCCTGCTCGGAACTGAAGCACTATCAATCATATCAGCAGTTGGCTTTACTTTTAAGGGGTTATTCAAAGAGCACCAAAATTTCAGTGCTCTTTCATTCGGCGCACTTCGGCAAGCATAATTTGGGTGCCCGAAGTGCGGCGAATCGATCCGCCAAATGCTGTCGATAAACATGCCGACCGCATCATATAATCCACCAAATGCAGCCACAAATCAATCCTCGCTCGGTTTAACCTCAGCATGCCCAAGCTCTTGGTCTATCATTATGCAGTGTCCGCTATATTCTCTTGTTCCCTTTTGATTTACTTTTTTTTTTAACATATTCAACCTTTTGTTTCACTTGCCTTAGTCCATTAGATTGTAAACTCACGGGATGTCTGGCTGAGCACTCGTATAAAGTGCTGTATTAGCAGGACAATTATCCTACCAGTAGGGCCGTCTGTTCCTTATGTTTTATTATTTATTTGTCGTCTGTCTGTGTTTCCCCATTGTAAAGCGCTATTGAATCTGTTGGTGCACTTATAAGTACTTGTAACTGTAACAAATCGCTGAACGCAGCCGACGATCTGCCGAATGCTGCTGACCAGCCGCGAACGCCGCCAAAGAAAGCCGACCAGCCGCCAAACAGGGGTAAAAAAAAATAAAAAAACAACTTTTAAAAGTCAGTTAAACCAGAAATAATACATGAAAATGTATGGAAATAATATACACTATATTGCCAAACGTATTCGCTCACCTGCCTTGACTCGCATATGAATGGGGGAGCGAATACTTTTGGCAATATATTATGGTCCTATGAATAACAATAAAAGGTCTGTAACAGAATAAAAAAAACCTGCCATTTAATTTTTTTTTAATAATGTCTAAAAAATAAATAAATAAAGAGACTTTTTGCTACAAATGAAAAGGATAAATGGTTGAATAAAAAAATAATAAAAACAGGGATTTTTTTTATATTGAAATCTATGGGATTCGCCTGTTTAAACCTGTCGTACGAAACCACTGAAAATCAGTGCTGTACGGTGTTCCCTGAATAGATTAACCATTACTTCTCTATGGGGAATTTCACTGCTGCCGAACTGCACCGTATTTCACTGACAATTTGCCAATATTTGACGAATCACCAACCTTCTTGAATAGCTGAATTGCTATGAAATTGCACCATACGGGGAAATTCACCGTTCGGTGCAATTCGGTAGCCAATTCAGCTCTCTTTCGATAACCTCTCTATTTTTCTATTAATGTAGTGTTTTGAAATAAGGTTAAAAAAAATGTATTTTCTCACACTTGTAGTTGTGCGCATTTACTGGTATTGATGTGAGAGATAGTTCACCTAGCTGACTCTTCCTTGATACTATATAGTACTCTAGCTCATGTTGATGCAGCTCTAGGGCCAGCATGGTACACATGCAAGATAATTAAAATGATGATTATCGCCAGTCTTTAAGGCAGAAGGTGGCGCAAATTGTGTCATGACCACAACCCTTTTGGGGCCACACCCCCACCCTCTATATCTCACATCTATCTAAAGTTGTCGGGTCTTTAAACAGTGCCTCCTCAATAATACAAGTAAATTATGGATATCAACAGAAACATTTTTCTTTCTATGGAAAAAAATATATTTTTCTCTTCTTTCATTCTATCCTTTAGGCTGGGGTCAGACGAGCGCACTTATAGCGCACAGTAACAGATGCACTTTATAACGGATGATATTGTGGTTACGTTGTATCAGTTACTTTTGACTGATGTTGAGAAAAAGAAAAAAAATGCTGTATGCAAGGGTTTCTCTACGTCCGTGTAGCTTTTTCACGTCAATGCCATTTTGGTGTCCATTGCAACATACGTTGCGCGCGCATGAAAAAGTGCGCACGTACTCCGCGTGTTGTTGTCTACTGACTCCTTTGAAAAGCTATGACAGACAACAAACGGTGCGGTCAGACGGACGTGAAAAGTGCGCTCATCTGACCCCAGTCTTCAAGGGACACTACCGCTTACATAAGATGCAACTAGATTACTTGTGCATTACAAATAAAACCACATTATAAAACACATGCTGCTGGTCTTATTTCTTTGTTTTGAAGTAATTGCATGTAAGGCCGGGTGCACACGAGCGCACCTAGTGCGCCTGTGGGCACGCACTTACCGGCACCCGTCGCAGCCATGTGATGCTGCGACGGGGCCGGTCACATGCTTGAGCGCGCGCACGAACTTCGCGCACAGCAAGTGTCCATGTAGAGAACCTCTCCGTTGATGCGCTAAGAAGCACGTCAACGGAGCTGCAAAGCGGGGTCCTCCATAGGAGGATCACGATTTGCAGAACTGAGCGCACAGAGTGGCACAGCGGCAGCCTAGAGTAGAAGGACGTTCCACTCTAACGGACGTTCCTTCCACTCTGAAGTGCGCTCGTGTGCACCCGGCCTAAAAGGAAAAATAAAGTAAGGTTTTTACGTCTTGTTTCCAGTTTATGTATTTTTCCCACAATGCAACGTTTACCAAGAGTTTTGCTTTGTGGCTCATGTTTACTCATTCTACATTATTTAACAGTTTATGATCTGGATGAGGAAATGTTTTGATAAGGCGGCAGGAGAGTATTGTTTTCCAGGCTGAAAAAGATAAGAGCTGGTAGCTGAATGAGATATGACAGAGTTCTTAAAAGACTTCTAATCTACCCCCCCCCCCCAATTTACAACACAAAAGAATCACAATAGGGTGATAGAGTAAAATATTTTCTTAACTAAACATTAGAAAAACAAAGCACATGTAAGATATCAGCAACCTAAAATAAGAACATTTCATTTTTTGATGTTAGTGGCCCTTTAAGTTAAAAGCGTAACTGGTTATGATCTGTTGATTGCCTAAGGTCCCTTTTATCTGATAATATTGTACGTTCATCATCAGTTTCCACAGACAGTCACTTCCTCCTCCACCTCTGCACTCTCTTTATTGACAGGCTGACAAGGATTGTGTAAGGCAAAGGTTGCAGAGAAGCAGGGATATGGCTCCAGAGGAGAACCTCATATATCAGTAATGCCCATACAGGAGAAAATTAGTAAATCAGTATTAAAAATTGCACAAGGATACATTGTTTGCTTGGAATTTATCTACCAGTACATTATGTATCATTCAATGTTCAATATAGCAGGAGATCAGAGTTTAGCTACCGTAATTGGATTATGTTTACATCATTACCAATATCTGTCTGTTAGCCTTGAAGTCACATAAAGTGTTGGACTAATTTGAGAGGGAATCATTCCCTATATAAGTGCTATTATTTTATGTTCTTGCAAATAAATGCATTGAGAAATTCCCTGTTAGTTTTCCTGTCATACACCTCCAGTAGAATGCTGCCGGAGTGAAGGCTGTGAGAGGAAGAGAAGAGCCCTCCTACAGGACAGTGACACTAATCTGCTCACCCGATTGCATGCTGGCATGCTGACTCATTTGTATCAGTCTGTCCCTGACATCTATGTAGAGCATTGTTTTCCAACTCTGTCCTCAAGTACCTCTAACGGGCCAGAATTGAAGGATTAGTTTGGGGAAATGCAGACTGAATACTGCAATCACATCACCTGTGCTTTAGATATTGTGCAAACCTGGCCTCTGAGTGGGTCCTGAGAACAGGGTTGGGAACAAGCAATGGAAAGAACATTTCTTAAATGGGTGGAAAAAATAACCGGAAATAATACACCTCCGTGTGACTGTGCATAGTTACAATTACAAGCATTTATAAACAGTGGCGTCACTAGGGTTGGTGTCACCCGGTGCAGTAATTTATGGTGTCACCCCCCCGAGTTTTACGGATTTTCTTTTAACTACTCTTACTCCTAAATCAGTACTCCCATAGAACACTGAATGCTCATACACACAGCACACATTACTGTGAGGTTTATTGCTGTGGAGCTCTCTCATATGCTCACACAAATTTCTGCCAACTGCCAGCAAGTACGGTGCCTGTTCGTAGGCAGTGAAAGCACATATGGATATATATTGCCCCCAGCAGCTCTGGATATATTGCCCCCAGCAGCTCACCCATGGATATATATTGCCCCAGCTCACATATGGATATATTGCGCCTCAGCTCATATATGGATATATTGCCCCAGACCAGCTCACACATGGATATATTGCCCCAGACAAGCTCACACATGGATATATTGCCCCAGACCAGCTCACACATGGATATATTGCCCCCAGACCAGCTCACACATGGATATTGCCCCAGCTCTCATGGATATTGCCCCAGCTCTCATGGATATGCCCCCAGCACACATGGATACTGCCCCAGCAGCTCTCATGGATATGCCCCAGCTCACATGGATATTGCCCCAGCAGCTCTCATGGTTATTGCCCCCAGCTCATGGATATGCCCCAGCAGCTCTCATGGATATTGCCCCCAGCTCATGGATATGCCCCAGGAGCTCTCATGAATATACTGCCCCAGCTCCTCTCATGGATATGCCCCAGCTTTTCTCATGGATATGCCCCAGCAGCTCTCATGGATACTGCCCCAGCTCCTCTCATGGATATGCCCCAGGAGCTCTCATGGATATGCCCCAGCTCCTCTCATGGATATACTGCCCCAGCTCCTCTCATGGATATACTGCCCCAGCTCCTCTCATGGATATACTGCCACAGCTCCTCTCATGGATTTTGCCCCAGCTCCTCTCATTGATACTGCCCCCAGGCCCCAGCTCACCTGCTGCCGCCGCCGCGTGTTCTGCTCCCTCTGAGCGTTGGGCGGCATGGAGCTGGGGCGGTCGCCTGTGGGGGAGCCACGTGACCAGCCGCGATCTCGCGAGAACTCGGCTGGTGACGTGTTTCCCCCAGGCGAGTGCCGAAGCTCCATAGCTTCGGACGCTCGCAGGGAGCCGAACACTGCATCGCAGGTTGAGACAACTGCCCTTAGGGTGACGGTGTCAACCTAAGGGCGAGTGTCACCTGGTGCGGGCCGCACCCCCCGCCGCCACGTTGCGACGCCAGTGTTTATAAAGCACCGACAAATTCTATAGCATTGTAGAATGGGTAAGGCAAAACAAATTAACAAACAAGTTAGTCTCAGTGAGACCAATGGGAGAAGAGAAAAAAAAATTGTCCTCTGCGCTCACCCCTGTAGCAGTGACGTGCGGTGAGGTGAGTGGCTGGTGAGGCACTGGCTAGTATCAGAGCCAGATATACACAGGTTATGTAGGTTCAGGGTCAGTGCTCTCCAGGATCTGGCTGCTCTCAGGGCTCCCCAGGAACTGGCTGCTCTCAGGGCTCCCCAGGTAATGGCTAGTTAGGGCTCTCCACAATCTGGCTGCTCTCACTGCTTACCAGGATCTGACAGCTTTCAGGGCTCCCCGGGATCTCTGCGTCATCCATTTCAGGCAGCCTACTGTGTGTGACACTGAGGCCACACCCCGCGTCCACTGATTGGGCGAGACAGTCACATGACTGTCCTGTGCCAAACAATGCATGGGAGGCGTTTTTTGAATGGCTTGGACCAATAGCGCTTTCCTCTTGGTCCAAGCTATTCCATTGCTCTCCCAGGGCCTCTGAGGCACTGGGAGAGCAATGTTCAGGAAGTGGGCAGTGCTCGGACGTCTGTTCATTGAACAGACGCGACACGCTGCATACTTCTTGGCAGCCTACGCATTTTGCGTAGCATCCCTGCTACACAGATTGCGTAGGCTCAGGCTGGAAGAAAAAAAAAGTGCGGCACACAGAAGACGGACGGAGCCAACGGCGGGGGAACACGGAGCAGGTGAGTTTGACTGTGCACTGCAGATGCAGCCCTTAATGGCAGGTGAGGCTCTGCCTCACCTGCCGCCCCTGACCGCACGTCCCTGCCCTGTAGCTCCATGTGAAACAAAACACAATCAGAGGTTTTGGTTTACTTGAATGGCCATTAAGGTGTAAGTCCACCTGCCACGTCACGGCCCCTCTTTCAGGGGAGTCCTACCTAATGAAACCAAGAGCTGCTTTCTAAGCAAACCATATGCCCCCCATGCTGCTTATCAGTCATGAGAGAGACTGGTGGGTTTTAGTTTATACCCTCACCTGAAACCATTCCACTTTGGGATTAAAAAGTAAAGAAATAAAAGGAAAAAGCAGCTCTTGGTTTCATTAGGTAGGACTCACATGACCAGAGGTGCCATGACGTGGTAGGTGAGCTTACACTTTAATGGCCATTGAAGTAAACTAAAGCCTCTGATTGTGTTTTGTTTTGCATGGAATTACAGGGGCAAGTGCAGATGACAATCTTTTTTTCTTGTTATGTTTTATACATGGAGCAGGCTGGATACTTCTGGCCCACGCAGCCGCCCTGTTAGGGAATAGCGAAACCGTTTTTTCTGCATTGGGAGAAGAAAACCCTGCTTGGGAGCTTACAATCTAAGAGGAGCGTGGTGGGGCACAATAGGTAATAATTGGGACACCAGAGAAAATCCCAGAATGGCAGAACAAGTACCCCCCTTTTGGGCAGCCTGGAGCTGATGGCAGTTGATGTTAGTATGCATAATGCCAGTAAGCTACAAACATGGGATCTCCAAATTTGTATTTCTTTCGTATATATATTTCTAATGCAATATATGTAACTACATTTAGAAAAAAAAGGTTATTTTCACTCTGCTGAGATACCACGAGGAGAGGGAGGGAGACTTAAATACATACGGAACATCAAATTATATATAATATTTTTAACAGTATGCCATATAGTCTCTTTAATCTACATGAAATAAGAAACACCCTTTAATTTGTTCAGTTTCCCACTGTAAAGAAAAAAAAAGGTTCTTGTAGATTATAGGTCTGTTATAGATTTGCCCACATGAAAGAGCATTTTATATATATTTTTTGCACTTTGAAGAACCGTTAAGCCCTGTTAAATTATTCAGAGCCCACTGCTACTGTATACAAAGAGCTGGATAGATAATAACATACTGTACAAGGCTTTAGTGTGGTGAACATCTTTTTTTAAAAACGGGTATTCAAGGGGAATGTGAGATCTGAATGGACAAAATGCATGTTTTTTATATATATTATTATTTAATAAACAGATCATCCTTTATTTGCTAGCAACATGTGGCATCTGAGTCAACTGAGCAACAAAATAATGTTACTAGCAGAGACGTCTTATTTATGGCATTTATATCAAGAAAAATATACAGGGTTATTCAGAGAGCGTGAAAAGCAGGAGAATGACTGGAGAATGACTGGAGAATGAAAAATTCTAGGTCAAAATAGCCAATTTGGAAAGTGAGATGAAAGGGAGAATTTTTCTGGTTTCGCTATTTTGACCTAGAATTTTCATTCTCCAGTCATTCTCCTGCTTTTCACGCTCTCTGAATAACCCTGTATATTTTTCTTGATATAAATGCCATAAATAAGACGTCTCTGCTAGTAACATTATTTTGTTGCTCAGTTGACTCAGATGCCACATGTTGCTAGCAAATAAAGGATGATCTGTTTATTAAATAATAATATATATAAAAAACATGCATTTTGTCCATTCAGATCTCACATTCCCCTTGAATACCCGTTTTTATTTTTATCTCTATATTTTTTAAGATATGCGAGTTTAAAAAAAGATGTTCACCACACTAAAGCCTTGTACAGTATGTTATTATTATTTTTCATTCTCCAGTCATTCTCCAGTCATTCTCCTGCTTTTCACGCTCTCTGAATAACCCTGATAATTTACAAAAGGAACAAAGTATCTTAATTACACCAAAAGGGTTAATCAATAAGCGACTACCTTGCCACCGAATTGCACGGTACGGTGCAGTTTCGTGGCAGTTCGGCTATTCAGAAAGCTGTCAATTCGCCAAATACTGCCAAATTGACAGTGAAATACAGCACAGTTCGCTGCAATTCGCCGATCTTCGGCAGCAATGAAATTGGCCCATAGAGAAGTAATGGTTAACTCTTGCACTGCTGAGCCTCTGTGTGCTGAGCTCATTTGGACCGTTTTGTTATCATGTTTAGATGCGATTTGAAGTCATGTATTATTAAAAGACCCAAACAACTTATATATTCTTATTTTCAGCAGACTCATAATATATCACTATTATATGTATATGTCATGTCCTGTCAGAATACTAGAACAAAAAAAATAAAAAATGTGAATTACCATTCATATTTCAGTTTTTTATTTTTTTTGAGAAACTCTTTTACCAGGAATAATACATTGAAATTTCTCTCGTTTTCAAGTATGTCCTAGGTGGCCAGTATATACCGTTAGGTGTCTTGCCCAAGGACACTTACCGGAGAGGTGCTCTTGCCGGGATTGAACCTGTATCTCCACAGTCTCCACGGCGTGTAAAATAATTTTTTTGACATTTTATCATCCAAGCCTTTGTAATTATACAGTATATTCTATGGGGTATGCTTGTTTAAAAAAAAAATAGAAATGGCAACCTGTTACTGGTTTTTCTGAGAAAATACGCGATTTTAGCTAAAATAAAATAAAAAAATTCATTGTGGGAAATGAGAATGTGAGTTAGTGCAGCATTATTGTTCACATTACAATTGAAAAGTTAGCAATAGTGCTGCATTATAAAGAAAAAAAGAAGACATTTTTATTTATTTAATATTTATTTTATTTTTACACATGACTTGCCTATGCTCTGGCGTTTCCAACGACTCCAAGCATGACCCTCTAGCTGTCACCAATCAAGAGATACGGAGGTCCAAAGGACCCCCTATCTCCACCATAGGGAAATTCCTGGGCAGCTAGGGGTTAATTCCCTTACTGACATCGTTGCGCCCATGCGAGATGATGTCAGTGGGCTGGGGGAGGCCCTGGATGCTGGGCTGACATTCAAGATGGCAGCTCCCTCTGGGACAAGTCCGTGATCTGACGCTGTTTGGTGCAGGATCGTGAGGGGTTAAGAGAGGCATCACTGGAAAGGTCAGACTGTGACCTTTCCAGCAACGCCTCTCTCTTTTTTCTTTAAGTCCTAGCAATCGGGAGGGAGAGGGTTCCAAAAGACCCAACCCCTACCTTTCAGGCACTCTCCTGGCTCTGCCATGGGATGAAACTGACGTCATCACTCGGCAGCACGATGACGTAAGCACACCGGTAGGAGTCTAAAAGGGACATTCCTCAAAGTCAGACTGCTCCGGGACTCTATCCCGAACGGTTGGGGTCTCCCCCTTCGCTGCAGAGAACACATGACATGTGGGAAATGTCCTCCACACTAACAGGGTTATCCAAAGAGATTCGAATTGCTTGAGAAAGGTAACCGAACGCTGAAAATCAGCGTTCGGTTACCTTTCCTGGCCATTCGGCTATCCAGAGAGCAGGCAATTCGCCAAATCCTGGCGAATTGCCTGCACATACGGTGCCTGTTCGGTCCCTGTTCGAGGGCAGTGAAAACCCCATGAAAAAGCACTGCTTCGGCTATTCAGAGAACACAAACCAGCAGTGAAAGGTTCCCCTAATGCCCTGCCATTCGGTGGTTTAATTCGGCAAATTTATTCAGGAGAATCCCATAGACTTCAATGTTAAAAATATTCCGGTTTTAATTCAATATCTAATAAACCGTTCATTATAAAATTCTGCAGTAAAGAGTCTCTTTATTTATAGATTTTTTAGGATACTTTAAGCATTTTTCTGAATTTTTAAAAAAAAAATTAAAAGTCCGATTTTTTTTTTTTTTTTTTTTCAGTTTACTTATTTTTTTTTGTAACAGCCCTCTTTATTATCATTCCCTGGACCTCCTGTGAAAATTTCAGACATTTTCGCTCAGTAGTTTCTTTGCAAACAGCGTTTCATTTTCCCAGATTCATACAAATGGTTTTGCTAATTTATTCACTGCCTCCTCTACGTCACAGCTGCTTCGGCTCTGTGTGATTCGGCTCCTGTTCGGCTCCTGTTCGCTCCTATTCGGCTTTTTCGAAGGTTAATCCAGATGTTTTTGCTTGTTTTCAGCGTGCATCTCGGTTAGTTTTCGTCAGGTTTGCGGCAGCTTTTCCCTGCAATTCGGGGACCCTGTGCTATTTGCTGAATACACCGCAGGGTCACCGAAATGCAATCGGCAAAAGGAACCGAATTGAAGAGAACGAAAAGTCACCGAACGTGCGGTGACTTTTCGAATCTCTTTGGATAACCCTGTAAGGCTGGGGTCAGACGAGCGCAGTGTTAACGTCCGTGTTGCCGCACATAAGTACGTCCGTGATAGCATACAATTGTGTTAAATGGAGCCCCACACACGAAGTACGTCCGCACAGAAGTGCGGGGGCTGACGGACGCTGCAAACGGACGCAGGTTAGGCAAGAACGTAATACTGCTAGAACGGACGTGCAGAGTGCGCCACGTCCACAACGTCCGCATAGCTTTGTGTGTGAGTGATGGAGCATGGTCAGACGGACTGCATTTATACGTCCAGCATTTTTGACGGACAGAATGTTTTTTCATTGTAATTTATTTTCCCCTCCTACATCCGCCAAAAAATAACTTCAGTGAAAAAACGGACTGTGTGACCACTACTGCGTCATCCGTACTGACGATGTCCGTACTGCACGGACGTACAGTCCGTAGAAATCACGCTCGTCTGACCCCAGCCAAAATGGGGAATCCCCAGGACGTCCGCCACACATCATCCACAGCAAAGGGGTTAATTTATTCAGAGAATGCCAAACTGCACCAAAGTGTCAGTGAAATGCCCTGATTTGCGGTGATTAAGTTCGACACGTTAAAACAGGCAAATATCATAGGATTCCATGTAAAAAGATATTATCGTTTTTATTTTATTTTTATTCAACTGTTTATTCTTTTCTTTTTCAGCAAACCTTCTTTTTATTTATTTTTTGGAAGATTTTTATGTATTTTTTAAGCAAAATTTTTGATTCCCAATATTTTTTAAAGGCATTTTTCATTTTTTTCTGTAACAGACCGTTATATAATTTTTTTATAGGGCGTTTCTTATAGGGCCTTATTTCCACACATTTTCATGCATTTTTATTGTTTTAAACACCTTTTAGAAGTATAGGCGTATAGGCAGAGTTACTTTTTTTTCTGCAGTTCGGCAGTCGGTTTGGCACACTTCGGTGGCCTGATTGGCAGTCTTCGACGGCACTCGGCGGTCGGTGGTGGTCTTCGACAGCTCCATGTTCGGTGCACTTCAGGGACCCTGAGGTGAAAAGTGAATTCACTGTAGGGTCGCGAACTGGAATCTCCGAAGTGCTCCGAACGAGAAAGTACCCAAATTCCACTGAAATTTTGGTGCTTTCTGAATAACCCTTTATGTGACTTCTAACAATATTTTTAACAGGGCTGTTAAACTCCAGCTGCCCTGATGTTTCCGAACCATAACTCCTATGATTCCCTGCCCATATATTCTTGCACTGAAGGAATTCAAGGAATTGTAGGCATCAACATATGGGGGCCGTGAGTTTCAGCTCTGGTTTAGAGGCTCGTTGCTGGGTGGGAGATTTATTGCTGTGCAGCTCTGTATACACCCAAACACTCAAATATATGAAGCAGCCCCTAAAAAGGTAACCCCCCCAAATGGAGGAGCGCTTATAAACAGGAATATTAGAAGAAGAACGCGGACAAGGGTTATGGGCCTGAAATATGGACTGTCCTTCCTATAAAAAAAAAACTTGGAAGGTTTGCATTTGTGTTATATATTCTATTAAGTATGCATTCTTTCAAAAAATTGTGATTTCACGTCGACTTCAAATAATGCAGATGACCGACCTGTTTAATTTCATTTCTGCTACTAGGTTAAGATGATAACTTTACCATGAAGTTTACTCACTGTGCAGTGTATTGACGGGGAATTGTAAAATGTAGGCAAACACAGTTGAAATGGGACATTTTTTATTTCATTATTTATAACCCCTTCACTGCTGAGCCATTTCACTTCTATGTACTGAGCTCATTTTGACCATTTTGTGCTCATCATGTTTAAAAGCGATTTGAAGTCATGTTTTATTGTAGGATTCAAATAAATTATATATCCTTATTTTCAGCAGACTCATAATATATCATTATTATATGTATATTATATATGTCATGTCCAGGGTTGGCCCGTCTATGGAGGCGTGTGGAGCAGTCGCTCCAGGCGACCATTGTCAAGAGCAGCATTTTGCTGCCCAAAGACCGTGGCATGGAACGCCCGGACCTCGACAAGACACGGCTGGTGCCCAGCAAGCCAGTGTTCTTACACATGAGGGGACCACTCAATACGGTCGACCGGCGCACTTCTCCAGCATACTGGCAACTGGCCCTCCAGCATCCTCCGATCGGGCCGTGCAGCTCACGGACCTACGAATGCGGGTGCTGGACAACGTGCCCTTCAGTAAGAGGCACTGTGTGAGAGGGGGCACTGTGTGTGTGAAGGGTGTCACTTTCTGTGTGTGGGGGGCCACTTTGTGTGAGGGGGCATTGTGTGTGTGAGGGGGCACTGTGTGTGAGGATGGTCACTTTTTGTGAACGGGACTCGTGTGAGGGGGCACTGTGTGTGTTAGGGGGCACTGTGTGTGTGTGTGAGGGGACACTGTGTGTGAGAGGGGGGCCACTTTGTGTGAGGGGGCACTGTGTGTGTGAGGGGGCACTGTGTGTGTGTGTGGGGTACTGTGTGTGTGTGAGGGGGCACTGTGTGGGGGCACTGTATGTGTGTGAGGGGGCACTGTGTGTGTGAAGGGGCACTGTGTATGTGTCAGGAGACACTGTGTGTGTGTGTGAGAGAGGGGGGCCACTTTGTGTGAGGGGGCACTGTGTGTGAGGGGGCACTGTATGTGAGTGAGGGCCTTGTGTATGTGGGGGGCACTGTATGTGTGTGTATGTGGAGGCACTGTGTGTGTATGAGAGGGCACTGTGTGGGGGGCACTTTGTGTGTGCGTATGAGGGGGCACTTTGTGTGTATGTGAGGGGCACCCTATGTGCTTCAGCATTTAGCAAGGTTCCTCATGTGCAGGTTGTGCCATTTTGAGCGACCGCCTTGTGCCAGAACACCGACGCCCACCCCTCCAGCATGCCTGCTTGGGGGACACTGCACTCCAGTGTCCCCCAAGCAGGCCGTGCAGCGGCCCCCGAGGCGGACCTCGACCAGGCCTGGACCGGGGGGGGGGGGGCAGCATTTCCTCCATGGCTCCAGGCAGCACAGAGGCTTGGACCAGCCCGGGTCATGTCCTGTCATAATGCTATAACATAAAATTAAAAAAATGTGAATTTACATTCAGATTAGAAATCATTTACAGCATGTAAAACTATTTTTTTCACATTTTATCATAAGAGCCTTTGTGGTTATATATTCTATGGGGTACTCTTGTTAAAAAATATTAGAACTGGGAACCTGTTACTGTATTATTCTAAGAAAATACACCATTTTAGCCAAAACTGGAAAAAGGGTTACTCAGAGCGGTGAAAAGCATGACTGGATAATGGAAAATTCTAGGGCAAAATAGCTAAACCAGAAAAATTCTCCCATTCATCTCACTTTCCAAATCAGCTATTTTGACCTGGAATTTTCCATTCTCCAGTCATTCTCCTGCTTTTCACCTCTCTCTGAATAACCCTGTAAATGTTTCATTGTGGGAAATGAGAAGGTGAGTTCGTGTAGCAGCATTGCTCACATTATAATTGAAAAGTGAACAATAGTGCTGCATTATAAAATGAAAATATAGATGAAATTTATTTATCCGGAGATTCGCAGGTCCAAAGAACTCCCCTATCTCCGCCATAGGAATTTCAATAGGAAAACCCTTTCGCAGCTAGGTGGGAATTCCCTTACTGACATGAGCGATGACGTCAGTGGGTGGGGGAGACCCCGGAGGCTGGCCTGTCATCCAAGATGTCAGCTACCTCTGGGAGAAGTCCGATTGCGGACTGGCACCTAAGAGAGGCATCACTGGAAAGGTCAGACTTCCTATGCATGTTTCATAGATTCTGCGCAGAGTGATGGATCAGTAGTGCGCACGCATGCAGATTGATCGCTGCCCTCAGAAACACAGGTGGCCTCAGAGAGGGTGATGTCAGCATGTTCTCTGCGTGCCGATGTCAATAGCGACCAATCTGGTGACCCGCAGATGGGAACTTCAAAATCCGTGGCTGCTGGTGACTCTGGGTGAGGTGGAGGAAACTCCTTCACTTCAACCAGCAATAAAAGCAGATCGGTACAGGGGGAGTGGGGCACAGGGGACTCACTCTTCACATCAGGCCCACATCAGGTGGCGCCTTTTGGAAGGGGGATAACACTGGCGGGGCATGCCGCCAGATGCTGCTGCAGGCCTCTGATTCGGCCCGCCCACGCAGTTAAGGTGCGTCATTGGCTGCATGGGGGACGGCCTGAGTTCAGGCTGTCTCTCAGCGGCCAATGGCGCACGGAGGCTGTGGAGAGGGGCCGAGTCAGCCCATAGGAGTCAACGGGTCGTACTAGTCTTCTAAGCCCACCCGCTGCAGGGAGGGCAGGGGAAAGGGATAACACAATTAAGCAGTCAGGATGAGTAGTGTCCCTTCAACATCATCCTTTTCCCCAGATCTCACATCTCTACTATTCCGCTCAGTGGAACCGGGCCCTGGCATTCCGCCACTGGAGGGGGGCCCAGGCAGCCTGCAGATTCCGGCAATCAGCGCCAGAATCTGGGAGCAGCGCCGCCGGCATACAGCTTGGCCGGAACCACTTGACCAGCGCACGAGATCGCGGAGTTCACGTGAACTCCGCGATCTTACACGAACTCGGCTGCGCTGGTCAGTTGGTTCCCGACGAGCGGCCAAGCTGCATGCCAGCGGCCGCTCGGGAGAAGAATGGCCGCAGACAGGAGGTGAGTGATGGGGGGCAAATACATTCATGTGAGCTGGGGGAAATATATTCATGTGAGCTGGGGGCAATATATCCATGTGAGATGGGGCAAATATATCCATGTGAGCTGGGGCAATATATCCATGTGAGCTGGGGGCAATATATCCATGTGAGCTGGGGGCAATATATCCATGTGAGCTGGGGGCAATATATCCATGTGAGCGGGGGAAAATACATCCATGTGAGCTGGGGGCAAATACATCCATGTGAGCTGGGGGCAAATACATCCATGTGAGCTGGGGGCAAATATATCCGTGTGAGCTGGGGGCAATATATCCATGTGAGCTGGGGCAATATATCCATGTGAGCTGGGGCAAATATATCCATGTGAGCTGGGGGCAAATACATCCATGTGAGCTGGGGCAATATATCCATGTGATGAGCTGGGGGCAATATATCCATGTGATGAGCTGGGGCAAATACATCCATGTGAGCTGGGGGCAATATAACCAAGTGTGAGCTGGGAGCAATATTTCCATGTGAGCTGGGGGCAATATATCCAAGTGATGAGCTGGGGACAATATATTCATGTGATGAGCTGGGGAAAATATATCCATGGATGAGCTGGGGCAAATATATCCATGGATGAGCTGGGGGCAATATATCTATGTGTGAGCTGGGGGCAAATATATCCATATGTGAGCCTGGGGGCAAGTATATCCATGTGTGAGCTGGGGCAATATATCCATGTGTGAGCTGGGGCAATATATCCATGTGTGAGCTGGGGCAATATATATATCCACGTGAGCTGGGGCAATACTATCTTTTTTTATATTGCAGGAAAAATAAAAAGTAAAAATATAGATATTTTTTTGGGAGGGCCCTTCATAGATTCTTGCCCTCAGGTTTCTCGTTACGCCACTGATTCCGCTGTAGAATCTGAAACCCTCTTGCGTTTCTCCACCAATTCACTGCTTAGTGAAGCACCCCTTTAAGATTCCTTATGCAAAGCGGGTGTGTGTGCTGATGTGGCCAGCAAATGGTTAATGCTGTGCTCTGGCTCAGAGCTGTAACAGAGGCTGATACATGCAACTGGTTTAAGAAGAGCAGCCAATAGCAGTGCGGCGAGATCACTTCTGATTGGCCGTGGGGTTAAGGTGGGCTGGATTCCTGGATGCTTGCGGCGAGGCCTACGTCTACACAGCTTCAAAAGAAACCCTTTCACTGCCGGAGGCTGCACTTTTAACTTCAAACCAAGTTGCAACACTCTTATAAAGGCGTCTTCAGCTCAAATTTTGGCTACCTGCAGCGGAAAGGCCTAAACGGGCTGCTATGACGTAAGCCCTACGTATTATAGATTTTTGTCACGCGCTTTGTATTTTTTGGGGTTTTAGAGTCACCGGTGAATCATTGTACACAATGTATGGTAATGTGTGTAATCGGGGCAGCCACTCTCTGGCTCTGTTTAGCCTTTTCTGAGGAAAGTCAGCAGCTTTTGCCTCCGGTAACTCTTCAAAGCTCATTGACTGGCTGTTACGCAGCAGTGTTGAAGGTCTCTGGCACCGAAGGTGTTAATCCGCCTCTTTCTGAAGCATTCCAGCTGCTTCTGCCAAACAAGTGGATGTTTGTCTTTAAGAGCCTAGGAAGCAGGATGTGGCAGACCTTTCAGGCACATGCCCTCCACATCCTCTGCCATTAGTGTCTGAACAAGCTCTCTTCAGGTTTATAAAGCTGGATTAGTACAAAAAAACGAAAAAAAAAAAAAAAGCCGAGAAGGAGCGAGAGGAAAAAAAAAAAAAAACCCTCCCAGAATGAATCACTTCCCCTTTGTGCACACAGTGTCAGTCACTGGGCTCCTCTCATAGCATTGTCAAGCTGTGCTCTGCTTGTTATTTTGGAGTAAAGGAGGGTTTGGGTGAGAGCTGTGCATCCAGAAGTAGGGCCACCCTCTTGCCTCTCCCTTTTTTTGACAACACTGCCTTCTTTTTTTCCCTCTCTCTTGCTCCCTGCTTCTTTAGGATGTCACAGACTCTGAGCGACTGGTTTTGGTGGGACAGAATTTGGCTTCCATGTAACTATACCTGGGATGATTTGGAGAACAGCGAAGGCAATGGCTCCGTGTCCCAATCTCAGCTTTACATCACCTTCCCTTTGGCTTTACTCTTCATGCTCTTGCGATTTGTTTTCGAAAGGTAAGCAAACACATGACTCCTTTTTTCCATTATGTACTTTAAAAAAATGTTTTTCGCACACCTCGGTGTTGTTTGGGAGAGACCGGGCCTATTATTGACCCAAAGCTCTGTCCCACCTTTTCTCTCACAGCCCCTCTTTGTAGGAGCTCAACAGGCTATGTTTTTGTTTTTAGGGGCTCCTCCATATTTTGTGTGTGTGTGTGTGTTGTGTGTGTGTGTGTGTGTGATCGATAGAGATATATATATATATATCTCTTATCAAAGCTTTCAAGCAATAAAACTCCCAAAAATGTCTCAAACTTTAAATGTTGTTAGACATTGCTCCGTGTAAGCAGATTCTTTGCGCATGTTCTAAATGATTTTATATCTAGTGGCATAAATAAATGCCACAGATAAGGAACGGAAATAGAATAGACTGGTCCCGCCTCCAGCGACATTCCCTACACTACAATGTCACTCTTTGGCCATTTGAAGCAGTGGGAGAAATGTGTAAAGGGATTCTAGAATGACTGTAGAATATGATGTGCAAAATTAAATTGTGATTCTAGAGTGACTTTAAATCATGGAAGAGCTTTATTCTGATTCCCCAATGATTTCAGGAATGTGTGTGCAGTTTTTTTTTTTTTTTTTGACAACTGCAATGTGAGTTTATAACTCCGTTAAACTATGTGATCTGCAGAACCTTTCACTGTGTATGTACTGGATGATTTTAATCCCTAGAAGCGATGTGATTCTAAAACTCCGTGAATAGTTTACGGAGAGCTTTAATAATTCGATTAAACGGATCAGAATATATGTATTTATTTGAACCATGCTATGACTTTCTAGAACAAGTCCAGCGATCTCAGGTGAGCGTTTGAGATCTGGAACCTGAAGTTTGATAGTTCTAGAACTGTAAACATAGTTTCCGTTCATGGAGGAACAATGGACTTGTTGCATCACTTTCTGATGGTGTGTAATCTAGCTCGCTCAGCCGGGTGGGTATAAAACGCTGCCTGTGGTTTTGGTTACAGTCATTTTGTGAGACCAGTAACTGAAGGCTGACGTCAGACTAGCGTTTTGCAGAGCGGAAGGAACATCAGTGAAAGTTCCTTCCACTCTGACACCCGTCTGGCCACCTCGCTGAGCGCAGTTAGTGCACCCAGCGCTGCAAGGCTCGATCCTCCTATGGAGGATCGCGCTTCGACAGGGAGGCTTTCAGAATGTCTGCACAATTTGTGTGAGCGCTACAGCATGTGGCTGGCCCCGTCAAAGCGTCACAATGTTGCGACAGACGCCAGGAGGCACGTCGATACGCGGGCATAGTGCGGCAGTCTGATCCTGGCCTTAGGCTGGGTTCACACCTGTGCGTATTGTGCAAACGTAAAAAATGCGCATCGCAGCGCGTTCACGCTGCAGTCTATGGCTGCGAACGCGCTGCAATACGCATCAAAGAAGCTCCTGTACTTCTTTGGGCGTAGGATGTTTTACAGCACGTTCCTACGTGCTGTAAAATGCCCAGGTGTGAACAGGCCCCATAGGAAATCATGGGATTTCCATGTTTAGGCGTTTTACAGCGCACCGGAAGGAACGCTCTGTAAAACGCCCAGGTGTGAACTGGGCCTTAGTGTTGCTTTTGAAATCCCCCCCCCTCCTCCTCCTATTGGCCATCTTTTTGTCCACTAAACGTTTTTTGGGGGGGGGGGTGTAGTCCTCATACAGGCCCTTTGGTTTAAAAAAAAAAAAAAAAAATAGTGGTGCTACATTGTAAGAATCTTTTAAGGTTTATTGCTTATTGTGACCTTGTTAATTGGCATCGGAGTTAGAATTTTTTTTAATTTTGTATGTAGAGGTTTGCACTTTTATTTAGACTATAAATGATTTTATTTTCTTGCCCAGTCTTTGGATATGGTTGAGTGTCATCCAAGGAGTCCATAAATTATACATGAAGCTGAATGGAATGTCAATTTTTAATGCATGATAATTATCATACCTTCCATCCTACTGCTCCAGAATCAAGCATGTGGACCTCCAAAGGGGAGACGACAACAAGCTAATGAAAAGCAATCTGTACTTCATTTGGACCTAGTATCGTGTCCAATAGAAAAAGTGCAGGGTTTAAGTCACCAAAAAGGAAATTCTGCTGAACAGACCAGGTATTGTAGGTTTAAACCGGAATAGCTGAGCTGAGGAGAGATTATTTTTTTCTTCTCTCCCACTCCCCCCAGTTTAGCCTCTATTTTGCAACTCCTTGCCTTTTTTTTATATATTTTTTTTTATTTTTTACTCTCGATAATTCAAGGTTTAGCAAATAAAACTAGATATATTTTAGAGGCCATATGATTTGAAGCTGGATAAAACAAATGTCTGACAAAGTAACATCTAGTTGGGGTTTTCATTAGAATGTTGCAAGGGCCATTGCCACCAAAAATGTCCTTATTGTGTTTTTCTGGTGCTGATATCTTGCATGTGCTTTGCTTTTCTCTTGTATGTTAGGAAAATTATTTTACTCCAACCATGTCACTTCGTCCATCTATTGTACGTGTGATCTTTTGTGCTTTTGTGTTGTAAACTGACCCCCCCCCCCATGGCATCTTTACTTCACTTGCTAGTCACTCCGTGGCTTTGGCCATAGAATGGAATCTATGGGTCGCTTTTACTGACTCCAAATTATTGTTTTGTGTGGGATGTATTCAAAGGACATCACCGGTGGGTCGATTTAGAAGTCTCTTAAGCTCCCTGTCATATCTTATTCAGCTGCCATCTCTTATCTCAGGTATCTTACACCACACAATCTACCCCCTGCTCCCTTTTTATATAAATATTCCCTCCTCCATCGCATTAATTGTTAAATAATGTATAAGATAAAGTGCAGCCATAAAGTAAAATGTTTGCACAGATGTTTAGTAAATGTTGCATCATGGGAAAATGCACAAAATTGAAATGGGAGATAAAAAAAACCCAGCAACATGTGTTTTATAAATTGGATTTATTTGTAATGTAGAGTCTTTTTTGTTTTTTCCGATCTCCTAAGGATGGCACATCTCCCGACATTTCAAATGAGATCCTTTTATATTGTAGAAAGTGATGCTGGTCGCGGGCCAGAGGTGAGGCTATTCAGAAACTTTTCAGATGACTTCACCTCTCGTTTTTTAGTTCAGGCTAGGGTCAGACGAAAGCATTTTTCCCCGTGAACGTGAAAAAGTGCGTCCGAACGCATTGATGTATTTTTTCACGGAATGCGCAAAAACAGTCAGACGACGCGCATTTTCGGGCGTGATTTTGTACGGATCGTCAATAAAACTCTTTTTGCGTCTGGACGTTATGTAGGCTGGACATTAGCAGCGTCTGACATCTCCTAATCACGCAAACACGCCGCTATGCCACAGCTGCGCACTCAGTACGTCAGTACTAGCGGTTCAGCGTTCTCAGAAAAATGCGTTCAAATTCCACTTGCGTTGCACGGCCGGACTTTTGGGCGGCCGTACATCGTATATTGGCCGTCATTGCCTGTCATCTGCTGCTAGTGCGGCCGTAATTATGTGCGCCAGAACGCACGTTAAAAGTGGGCTGGTCTGACCCCAGCCTAAAGGCCTTCTTCTGCATTAGATCTTATTTACACTAAATGACTTTTAACAACATTTATAATTGATTAGAGATTCACACTGACTTTCAAATCTGTAATACACCTGTATATACAGTCATGGCCGAAATTGTTGGCACCCCAGAAATGTTTCCAGAAAATCAAGTATTTCTCACAGAAAAGTATTGCAGTAACACATGTTTTGCTATACACACGTTTATTCCCTTTGTGTGTATTGGAACAAAACAAAAAGGAGGAAAAAAAACAAATTGGACATAATGTCACACAACTCCAAAAATGGGCTGGACAAAATTCTTCGCACCCTTCACTTAGTATTTGGTTGCACACCGTTTGGAAAAAATAACTGAAATCAGTCGCTTCCTATAACCATCAATAAGGTTCTTACACCTCTCATCCAGAATTCTGGACCACTCTTCCTTTGCAAACTGCTCCAGATCTCTTATTGGAAGGGCGCCTTTTCCCAACAGCAATTTTAAGATGTCTCCACAGGTGTTCAATGGGATTTAGATCTGGACTCCTTGCTGGCCACTTCAGAACTCTTCAGCGCGACAGAGATAGAGGAGATATAAAGACGAGACAGAGGAGATATGATAGAAACATTTAAATACGTAAAGGGAATCCACAAGGTAGAGGAAGGGAGTATATTTAAAAGGAAACAAAATAGCAAAACAAGAGGACATAGTCTTAGATTAGAGGGGCAAAGGTTTAAAAGTAACATCAGGAAGCATTATTTTACTGAGCGGGTGGTGGATACATGGAACAGTCTTCCAGTAGAAGTGGTAGAGGCCAAAACAGTAATTGAATTTAAGCAAGCATGGGATAGGCATAAGGCTATCCTAAACAAAAGATAAATCCAGGTTAAGTATCCATGTAATTGGGCAGACTAGATGGGCCGACAGGTTCTTATCTGCCGACATTTTTCTATGTTTCTATGTTGTTGCCATCCATTTCTGGGTGCTTTTTGACGTATGTTTGGGGTCATTGTCCTGCTGGAAGACCCAAGATCTCGGACGCAAACGCAGCTTTCCGACACTGGGCTCTACAGAGCAACCCAAAATCCTTTGGTAATCCTCAGATTTCATGATGCCTTGCACACATTCAAGGCACCGAGTGCCAGAGGCAGCAAAACAACCCCAAAACATCATTGAACCTACACCATATTTCACTGTAGGTACTGTGTTCTTTTGTAGGCCTCATTCCGTTTTCAGTAAACAGTAGAATGATGTGCTTTACCAATAACCTCTATCTTGGTCTCATCTGTCCAAAAGACGTTTTCCCAGAAGGATTTGGCTTACTCAAGTACGTTTTGGCAAACTGTAGTCTTTTTTTTGTCTGTCAGCAGTGGGGTCCTCCTGGGTCTCCTGCCATAGCGTTTCTTTTAAATGTCGACGGATAGTTTGTGCTGACACTGATGCTCCCTGAGCCTGCAGGACAGCTTGAATTTCTTTGGAACTTGTTTGGGGCTGCTTATCCACCATCCGGACTATCCTGCGTTGCAATCTTTCAATTTTTCTCTTCCATCCACGCCCAGAGAGATTAGCTACAGTGCCATGGGTTGCAAACTTCTTGATGATGTTGCGCACTGTGAACAAAGGCAAATCTAGATCTCTGGAGATGGACTTGTGGAAAAACAACAATCTCAAGGTTACAATTTTGGTTCTCAAGTCCTCAGTTCTCTTCTTTCTGTTGTCCATGCTTAGTGTGGCACACACAGACACACAATGCAAAGACTAAGTGAACTTCTCTCCTTTTTATCTGCTTTCAGGTGTGATTTTTATATTGCCCACACCTGTTACTTGCCCCAGGTGAGTTTACAGGAGCATCACATGCTTGAAACAATCTTACTTATCCACAATTTTGAAAGGGTGGCAAGAATTTTGTCCAGCCCAATTTTGGAGTTTTGTGACATTATGTCCAATTTGCTTTTTTTCCTCCCTTTTTTTGTTTTGTTCCATTACACACAAAGGGAATAAACGTGTATAGCAAAACATGTGTTACTGCAATACTTTTCTGTGAGAAATACTTGATTTTCTGGAAAAACTTCTGGGGTGCCAACAATTTCGGCCATGACTGTATGTATAGCTATATAATATAATAGATATATGAAACCAAAGGCTAAACCTTAAATTAATTTGTGTAATGTACACGTTGTAGATGTAGCCTGAAGCTATTTTTAATTTTGCCCCTGGTCAGGTGTGGAATTTCCCACTTGCTGACCAAGTTTTCCAATTTTTGGATAAGGGATTCTCATCCTGACTGTAGAGCCGCACTCAAATTTTGTTTTTGTACATTCGTGACAATGGGAACCCAATCTTAATATTGTGTTTTAGTTTACAAATGAGTGTATCAATCTGCCTGTCCTTGACTGGATTTTAATTCCATGCGAGGACAGAGCAGTTGTCGGGTATATATGTGTGTGTTTTTATTATTGCAGAAGCCACAATTGCAAAGTGGCTTCTGCAATAATAAACACACTTATTATAGTGTGGAGGCTTTTTATCTCACTTTTTGTCCTCCACCACAATGTGTGTTATATACTCCCTGCAGCTGTGCCATCACCACACACTCTTATTCTTCCAAAGTATATATGCCTTTTTGCGCATACAGGGCCATAGTCTAACACTGCCATTAAGTTAGCGTCTCTAGCCATTATACTATATGCTCCAGTGTTGGCTTCAAACTCGGCATTCGTGGCACCTTACTGAGATAATTTATATATATATATATATATATATATATTCATTCACTCACTGTCCCTTTGCCGAGCACTGAGCTGGAGTCCTGAAAGAATACCGTCTGAGCCTGCTGTTCAGGGATTTTGCAAAAGCGGAGTGACTTAACATTTCAAAGACCTTTTAAAAATATTAAACAGATTCCCCACTTCCTTTGCATGCAGCAGAATACAGCGAGCAAATAGTTTGCAGTGTTTTTCTTCTGTCCGTATGCGACCCCACTTGTGAAAATACTAATGCTTGGGTCAGTGGATTCCGCGAGCGTTTTACACACGTTACACCTTGAGCTGCTGATACAGGAGCTTGGTGGCAATACAGTCGTTAATGGCGAGCTGCACATGGAAAACTGCTCAAACAGCATTTTTTTTCATTTTTCAAGCAGCTATTAACTACTAGGTTGGAATCCGGCTCGTGCTGTCCTATTGTTGATTCTCTGCTAAAATATATGTTGCATTACAATATGTGATTATTTTTTTTTTTTTTTTTTTAACCACAGGACGTTATTTTACACTTGTACCCCTTCTTCTTAAAATTATTTATCAACCACAGCAGTGGTCCCCAACGCGTCATGTTTTCCAGATATGTGAAGCACAGCACAGGTGATAGGATTTGCTGCTCAGTGATTGCATTTCCCCAAGATAAACCTTAAAACCTGGCCTGTTAAGGGGACCTGAGGACCGTGGTTGGGAACCACAGCACAATAATACATACAAAAATACAATTTTTTTTTTATTGTCACGTCTGCTTCATCCTTAGTTGTCTCACTCCCCCCCCCCCCCCCCATTACATCTGTTTTGACCCTGATGCAGGTTTGATGTTGGTAAACAGACAATTACTTATTAACAAGTCCAAGGTTTATGTATTGTTTAAGAGAGACCAATATTTGTTCTGAGTCCATCTTCAATGGACTCCGTCTTGTTTGCAGGAACAAGTCCTCAGTGGCCATGTCTCCCCAGGGCTGAGTCACCGTCACGTCCATGAATCGCTCATCACAGCAATATGACGTTGAGGTCTGGGCTTGTGCTGCAAATAGCAGATGGTAGACACCAGACGATTCGTTAATTTTGACACACGTCGTAAAAACTGAATTTGAGTTAAATGAAAAGAGAAAAGCTGGGCTTTTGACGTTCAGCACGCGGCCAACGTCGTGTCAATCCTAGCGCAACAGCCTTGGTGTTTCCATGACGGACGTCTTCAGCGTGTATTATGCGTTGCGCGCGTACTACGTGTGTTCTTTTCTATCCGTGTAATTCTATGCCACAACGCACGTCCTAAAGAGCATCATAACGTGCGCTAGTGCTCAGAAAAATGCCTAGTGTGCACCCGGCCTAACTCCCATTGTGCTGTGGCAGCTGGGGGAACTACCTCTACCTACATCTGCGTACGAAGTAGGTATATACATTAAACTGAGAGTAACTGAGACTTAAAGGGATATTTGTGGGTTAAAACTAAAAGCACAGAGGTGATGAATATTACCCTCTCCCATATTTAACCCTTAAATTAATATTCTCCCCTTAATCTACCGTTGGGCTCCATTATTCCTCCACCGGATCCGGTGCCCCAAAGCAGACAGACTCGACACTAGGGCTGAAACAACTAATCAGAATAGTTGATTATGAAAATAAATCGACAGAGCCCAAAATCAATTAGTTATTACATTCTCTGCGCAATTGCGCTCGTGCAAATGTTTTTGCGCGCATCGTCCAGCGTTATCGTGCGAAAATTCACGCGGCATTCCGATCCGAACGCATTTTCTCACCCGTCAAAAAATAATGTTCGGCAAAACGAAGTGTAATACGCACGCAGTAACGTTGCGCACGTAAATCAGTGTGCGGACTCTTTTTCGCGGGATTCAGCCAATCAGAATTAAGAACTTTAATTGACTTAAGTTTTTGCACCTGTCAAAGTAAATTTGAGTATGCATGCTGCAGCAATAAAAAAAATATACACGAATTCACAATTTCGTTGTTTGGGTATGTGTAGAATGTGTAACTATACTATGCTTTTTTTTTTTTTTTTTTTTTCGGGCTGGTGTTTTTTGTTTCGGCCTGAACGTTCAGATTTGCAGTTACCACCAGCTTTTCAAAGACATTAAAATTATGCGCGCAAACGTCGTTCGTAAAAAGATGGGCATCGATTGAAGTACCGGCACACGAACGAATTTGCGCTCACAATGTTAAGTATAGTACGTGCACAGTTCATCCCGCTCGCGCAGGTCTAAATGATGACGCTCATCGTTTGCGCGAAAGTTGAAATACGACTTTCTGCGCAAATGGTTTTGCACTCGTGCAAATGCGGATTTTGCGCGCACAAAACAAATGCGCGAAGAATGTAATCGGGCCCATTGTGTACACACACTGTTTAGCATCCGTGTGAGTTAAACGTTATAACCTCTGACTCTGCTTCGCAGATGATTGGAGAAGACATGCAGCTGCTTATGTCAGACATGGCAAATTTGGTTTTATTCAGTTTTGTCAGGTGCGCTGTGTGTGTGAGCAGGCGAGTGGTTTGCAGCTAATGCAGGAGGCAATACAGGTTGCAGGGCACGGTTTAGTTTTATTTAGACAAAGGCCGGACAAAGGAATATACAGAAGCGGAACTGATGCACAGGATGCAATACAAAGACTAGAAGGTGACTAATTGGCTGTCGCTTAACCCTTTCACTGTGGGGAACGTCCTCATTGACTACCGCTGTACGCGAGGGACGTTCCTCACACGTCCTTCACAAGCGGGAGCCCCCACAGATACTCGCCTCTTTGTCCGGGGTCCTGCGGCGTTCTGAAGGCAGATGCTGAATTTAAACCCCTGCCGATGTCACAACCCCCCCCCCCCCCCGGCAATGCTGGGAGAGCGCCTGAAAGGGAGGGGCGATTTGTTCGGATCCCGAGCGGGAGGGACCAGCGGTGCCTGGCTTTAACCCCTCAGACACTGGGTCGCGATGCGGGTGCCAAATCGCGGCCTAGCTCCGGTGGGGGCTGGCGGCTCCACCTCTGGGTCCCCCCTCGCTGCCTGACGTCATCGTGCATAGCGCGATGGCGTCATTTAGCCGGGGAACCTAGCAGGGCCCTAGCGTGGCCTTTCGAATGATATCAAACATGACAATGTTCAAAGTAAAAAAAATATAAACTTTTTTTGTGTGTTAATGCAGCAACATTGTTCACATTTCAATTATAACAATGATGTTGCACAAAATTTTTTTCTATGAGGTGCGCTTGCTAAAAATCACGTAACGAGTCCCCGTTTCTAATTTTTGTACAAGCGCACCCGAAAGAAAATATAAACGCTCACAATGTGATGAAATGTGAAAAAAACCACTTTACACGCTGTAGATTATTAAAAATTCAAACTTTATTGCATTTCTTGTTATAATATATAGGCCGGACATGACGTATACATATAAAGAATATATATATATTTATTTTTATCTGCCGAAAAAAATAAATATATATTTCTGGATCCTATAATAAAACGTGGCTTCTAAACATGTTTAAACATGAGAAAAAGCGGTAAAAATTAGCTCAGCACACAGACGTGAAATGGCTCTGCTGTGAAGGGGTTGATCGATAGGTGTACAGAACACTGTTTAGAATCAGACGAGTTAAACCTTTATAACCTCTTGCTCCACATTGGAGTTGATTGCAGAAGATGTGTAGCTGCTTTACTCCGTAAGATTTAGTTCTAGGGTTAAGTCAAACATAGCCCAGTTTGGTATTACACCGGTATTTTATCCTTACTAGGAGCTGGTGTCCTATGCCACCACTCCACACTCCCTTTCTCTCTCCGGTCTGGTCCATTTGCCCAAGCTACCTCTCACTCTGATTTGGTCCCTTGCCTAAACTTACTCCCTCCCCCCACTCAGTTTGTTCATGAATTTATTTTAAAAAGACTCTCTACGCACCCTGACCACGTTTGCATTTTAAAGTGGTATGGCTATGGAGTGCCCCCCCCCCCCTTCACCTTGTTTTGCGTGCTGACATTATCCTGTCTTGAGCGCTCGTAGCAGCATTAAAACAGACATGGGCTAGAGCTGCGCACGCCCTTCAATCAATTACTTTGACCAGGCGCTCGTGTACCTTTTTTATGTGCAAAAAGTAAGCAAGATACACAATTTACGTAATGTACGTACAAATTACATAAGAAAATAAGATTTTTTTTTATGAGATATATATTTTTTTTTTTTTTTTTTATCGGCTGACTAATCGATTTTATGGAAATAATTAGTTGCCGGCCTACACAGAAGCAAGACCTGAAAGGCACTGATACACAGGGGTGAGACATGAAGTAAACTAGATGCAAGGGAGAAACCGAGGGACAGAACAGACAACTAGACTACGAGGAACCTGTATAAACTAGACATAGGCTAAAGACCGAGGGGCATAACCTGTACCACAGGGCTTGACAAATTTGCTAGAACCTAGGAGTCGGCTACAAAAGTTAGGAGCCAACGTTTTGGTGAGGATATAAAGGCGAATCCTTGCCAAAACGTTGGGAATCTTGCCTCTGGATCTGGGAGTTGGTTTGTACTGACACAAATTATGATTTTATCACTTTGTTACCGGTGCTTTTTGCTGTTAGGTATTTTTTGTGCATGTGGTCTTTTGGCTACTTTTTTGAGCCTAGAAGTGTAGACCGTTGCTTCTAATATCAGTTTGGCCGCTTTGATATATATATATATATATATATCCGTACATGATGACGTTGTGATATTTTTTTATTTGTGTACTCATTTTCTTTGCTCTGTCATTGGACACACACTATATTTACATTAAATGTAGGAGACCGGAAGAAAACATTGAAGCAAACTAGATGTTTTTAGATTGGTGTAAAAATAAACTGGAAATTTAGGAGCCAGTGGCTACCAGGCTCCTGGCTTTGTCAAGCCCTGCTGTACTAAACATAGGCTAAAGACCGGGGCATGACATGAACTAGGAACTAAACCTAGAAAGTAGTTACTGAGACACAGGTTATAAACAAAAGGCAGATTGCAGGACACTGGGACAGCTACAGATAGCAGAGGGTCTATGGAGGAAGTGGCAGCAAAGGGGTCTTGGTACAGCTGTCAGGAGTCCATATGAATGGTGGAAGTCTTTGGGAGAAACAATAGTCCCTTAGGCAAAATGAGGGAATAATCCAAATAACAGGAGTCCGGTAGGGAAGGCAATGGGGTCTGGAATACAGGCACAGGCAGGCTCTCACAGCGTGTGACACAGTGGTAAGACTTTAGTCTCCCTATATGGAGACCTGGGCAGGTGATGGATGATTAATCCAAGGCTGGGTTCACACCTAAGCGTGTTTTTTCATATGCATGTAATATGCAAACTTGAACGCGCATTGCAGCACGTTCACGCTGCAGTCTATGGCTGTGAACGCGCTGCAATATGCCCCAAAGAAGCTCCTGTACTTCTTTTGGGTGTAGGACAAAACGCTTAGGTGTGTACAGGCCCCATAGGAAATCATGGGATTTCCGTGTTTAGGTGTTTTACAGCCTATGGGGCCCGTTCACACCTAAGCGTTTTAGGATCGCGCTGTAAAATGTCCTACACCCAAAGAAGTACAGGATCTTCTTTGGGGCGTATTCCAGTGCGTTCGCAGCCATAGACAGCAGCGTGAACGCACTGCAATGCGCGCTTGTGCGGTTTTTCACGTTTGCGCGTCAAACGCTAAGGTGTGAACCCTGCCTAAGGGTTATACAGATGGGAAACATTGGGCTGGAGGATCAAGGAACTGGATGAAGAGGGCTAGATGGGAAACCTGGTTTGGACAGGAGTGGTGTAGCTGGTTCTAATGGATGGCGAAGACCCAGATAAGGACCTTCCGTGGTGTCTGCGGCGAGGGACCTGACAAGTTTACAACTCTAGCAGCGCAATATCACAAAACCTGGGATATTGTCACTGGGTATGGGCGCTGTAATGTTGGTGTTTTATACTTACTGGAGTTCTGCGCCACCACCCCAACCTGCCTGCAATCCAGTCTTTGGTCTGAAGCTGCCACTCTCTCCCTCTGGTCCTGTCCCTTCCCAGATACTCCCTCCCACACCGAGGTCCAGTCTTTTGCAAAAATCCAATCCCTCTCATACTCTGTTCAAGTTCCTTGCCAAAATTCACTCCCATCTCCAGGCCCCCCTCCCGCTCAGTGTGTTCATGGAATTATTGTAAAGGGACACTCTACGAACCCTGACCACTTTAGCTGATAATATTAAAGTGGTCAGGCTGCATGGAGTGCCCCCCTCCCACTTCTTGCCCTGCTTTCGCGCTGACATCATGTCCTCATGTTTGATTTTTGTGTACAAGATGAAACCAAATTGCATGGTTTACGATTACTGCAGTATTACAGCTGCCATTGAAATTGTATGGTTAAATATTCAAGGAACACTCTACTCCTCTTGACCACTTTATCTTTTTAAGGTGATCCGGATTTGAGTGCCCCTGCAGCTTCTCCCAATCCCTATTCCCAACTCCATCGATCTGGCAGAATCACTGGGCGAAGTGGAGTTTTGTTCATCCCACCCAGCGGCACCAGCAGGCGGGTCTTTTTTTATGCTTTCCCAGCTGCTGGTCACCAAATCGGTCACTAGCAATGACAGCAAGTGGAGAGTGTGCCGACGTCTCCCTCTGATACCATTTGCTGTAGCGAGCGGTCTCGGAGATGGCCGATGGGTCAGATCTGCGCACACACAGCTCTGATTCGTTCTGTGCAGACACTACAGAACTTGTGTATGTAAAGTGTGCAAATCCATGGTGTGCATTTTACATCCTATGCTGTGATTTGTGTAGGAGCATAATCTGCTCAGAAAAGCTTCAGATGCTTCCTGGTTTGGGAGTCCCTGGGCTGACGAGGAGGATGAGCAGCACTTGATAAGCGACAAAAGGTGAGCCAAAATAAAGCATAGAGGCTATCGGCAGCGACTGCCCAATTCTTGAAGAACAAAAGGGAACTCTATTATTAAAAAAATAAATAAATAATAGAGCAGTGATGGCGAACCTTTTTTGAGTCAGAGTACCCAAACTGTATCGCTAAACAAACTTGTCTCAAAGTGCCAACCCTGCTATTAGTACTGAATACTGATGTCATGTCATGTCTTTTAGAAAAACCCCTTCATATGGCTGTCTCATGTGCGTAAGTCTTTGAAGAAAAATACAAGAGGTTTTAATAAGTTTATTTTTCCATCCCATTTCCTAATCTCCCACTTCAGTATTTCCTCACTCATTTTAAATATTTTCACACACACCCCCAGTTCTATTATTTACAACCAGCCGGCTGGGTGGAGTAGAGGTAACATCACTGCTCTCAAACCGTGGAGACACAGGTTTGAATCCTGTCAAGAGCACCTCTCCAGTAAGTGTCCTTGGGCAAGACACCTAATGGTCAGGGCCGGACTGGGAATAAAAATCAGCCCTGTAAAAAAAAAAAAAAAAAATTTAGACCAGCCCTATAGCGCTAAATTAAGTGTCTTTAACGCATGCTCCATTTTACAATCTGAATGCTAACGGGCTAAAAAATACGACCCTTAGAGCATTAGTGATTGTGCTCGCTTCTGTGAGCTTACTGTACTTGCACTTCCCATGTTAAGGATAGGGAGCGCAAAGTCCTAACGCGAATTACTGCACTGATGAGGTAACGAAAAAGTTAACCACCGCTAGAAGCTGGTGTTAACTGATACCATTTCTCCTGAATAATTTATCACCAGCTAAAAACCCCCCCAAAAATCAGCGACTCCCCTCTCATCTCGTTGCAAGAACAGTGGGCCGATCAGCCTCTTCTGGCCGCAGGGAGCATAGTGAGACTGGGGACAAAAAGTCCCCAGTCTCCCTCCACGAATTAAGTTGCGGATCTGCAAGATCTCATGAGAGGAGAGATCCTGCAGGTCATGCGGCCGGGCAGCAAAAGCCTCCATGGTCTGCTATGGACTGCAGGAGGAGGTACTTGCAGTGGCGCTTATTGCTGCATTACGGGGCAGACTTCTGAATCGGCTCGTGACCCGTAATATGGAGCCTAAACAGGGACACTAAGGGGAAACATGCAGGCGCACATTATTCACCTTAGCGTCCCCATTTTAGCACAGGGCAAGGAAGTGCACCCACAAGCTCTTATGGTTAAAGAACACAGGAAAAATAAAATCCTGGTATATAACAGACATTCCATAATGATAAAATAATAATTACAGCCCTCATTACTGACCAGTCCCTGAGTTAGGCTAAAGTCCCACATATACAGGGTTATTCAAAGAGCCAAACTGGCCCAAGAATTGCACCAAACAGGGAATTTCCCTATACGGTGCAATTTCGGGGCCATTCGGCTATTCAAAGAGCAGGCAGTTTGGCATATTTTGTTGACTTGCCAGGGAAATACGGTGCCTGTTCGGCGTCAGTGAAATCCCCCATAGAGAAGCAATGGTTAATCTAGTCAGACACTGAACAGCAGAGAAATGACAGTGAAATGCGCTGAAGTTCAGTGGTTTCATTCGGCAGGTTTAATCAGGCGAATCCCATAGGTTTAAATGTTTAAAAATATTCCCATTTTATCAAATATCTAATAAACCATTCATTCTTTTAATTTGCAGCAAAAAGTTTTTTGTTTTTTTCTTTTTTTTCTGCAACGGACCTTTTTATTATTATTCATAGGACTAGTATTTTGCAAACCGCATTTAAAAGTTGGGTGTTTTTTTTTTTTTTTTAAACCCGTTCAGCTGCTGGTCAGCTTTTTGTGGCTGCGTTGGGCAGGCCGTCGGGTACGTTCGGCAGTTTCTTCGGTGGCTTGCGGGTGCGTTCAGCCTCTTTGGTGGCTTACGGGTGCGTTCGGCAGTCTCTTTGGGCAGCTTGCAGGTGCGTTCGGCAGTCTCTTCGGTGGCTGCGCTTGGCAGATGTGTTCAGCGGTTTGCTCAGTGGGTTTTCGGCTGCCTTTGGGTTGATTTGCGGCATTCAGTGGGTTTACAGCGTTCGACAGATCGATTCACTGCACTTTGGGGACCTTAACAGTTGATTTATTTGGTCCTATTTATATAAGTAAGGAGGAATATCAGAAAAACTTCACTAGACCTAAATCCCCCCACTGCAACTTAATTTACAGTGTGCCTCTTTACCTCCCTGTCAGGACCTGAAGCTGCTGCTGGAATGGAGGAGGCAGGGCTCCCCAGCACCATCAGCCCATAAATCAAGCAGCCTGTCGGGGATTCATCCCAGTAGGCCAGTCCAGCCCTGCTAATGGTACATACTCGCCACCCAGGACATACTTTAAAATGAGACAAATTTCAATGTATCCTTCCTAGTAAAATACTTTAAAAAAAAAAGCCGCAGCCTGTATAGGCTGGGGTGGCTGCTCAAATTCAAAAAACAATCACTTGGGCCTGAGTCACCCTAACATGGAGGGAACGTCCCTGAGCACGTGCGTTCTCACTGTTCGGATGCCCGTGTGACCACCATGCTAGCAAAGTGCGAGCCTCCTATGGATTGCAAGATGTTGCACATGATTGTGTGAGAGCGGAGAGTACGAGAGGCTAGTTTAAGCACAGATGCAAGTGGCCTCTCGCGGGTACACGGCCTGTGTGAGAGAGGGCTAAATTAACGAAGTGGTTGTTTCTCAGAGCAGCCGCCCCCCATGCCACAGCCTACGTATGGCACCAGCTGGCAGGGTACACCCGACAGTCAGTCTGGACCTGGTAACAGCGATGGTAACTTCTAACTCGGGTTCCATAGGTTTGCCATCGCTGTTCTAGAGTATCCCTTTCACGTATGTGCTGACCTTGCACATCTTACAATTGGATAATGCGGTAACCTAGTGGAGAACTGCAAATTATAGACCAGAATTAATTTGAAAATGTCGCCACCTTCTGCATCCCTTCCTGACCATTTCAAGTTAAGATGACCATTTACATACTGTGTGTTAGTGTCTCTCCTCCTCCCACAAAGTGTTCATGAGGGCTGGGACAGACTTTGATAGTGGAGTGCGTCCTTTCACCCTGACGGCTGTCAATCAGCTACAGCTTGGCATCTGGCATGAGCAGAGATGTGACCCATAATAAGGTGTTAAAAGCCCAAAAAGCATGACACACTTTGCAGACAAGTTTATTGAAGCTGGCAGGGCCTGTAGGTGAAGGCACCACTCGGTTGACAGGAGCTCTGCAGGCTCGGCTGGAATGATGTCCTCTGCAGACACGGCTAGGCGGGATGGCACGGCTGGCAGGGATTCACTGCATAGGTAGGCAGAATCTCCCTGCAGGCATTGCTAGGCAGGATCAGGCTGGGATCAGTGAGCTAGAGAAACAGCAACCACACCCAGGCTGGATACTTCATGAGAGTGCAGTGCACTATGGGAGGAATGCCTTTTTAAATGGGGCGTTGGTCAAGTGCTCTCAAAGACAAGTGGACCTTGAGGTGAGCTGCAGGTTACAGGAAAGTCCTGGACTGGCCAAAGCAGGGGAAGGAGTCAGCCTGGATTGGTTAATCACAGGATTTGCTGGCTAAGTTATAACTTTATAAAAGCAAGGGTTATACTTGATCCGTTATTTTTATTTTCTTTTGGGTTTCTTTTATTAGTCTGTTTTTGATAGAAACAAAATCTCCTTTTAACTGTACATAAATGTTTCTTTGACATACAGACCGTGATGCTGCTTGAGAGCCCTGTAATATTTACCAAGAATCCGGCTTTCCTCTACCTACTAAAACGTGGGAGGCTTAATGTCTACTTGGTCGTCCATGCCTGGAAATAATTGGCATTATGTAATTTTGGCACAAGATAACACAATAAGCATTAGGGCTGTGCAATATTGACAAAATAATCATATTGCGATTTCTTGAATGAATATTGCGATTTTATTTGCGATTTAGACAATTGTTTTTGCTTTTTCAAACCTGCTACATACATTCTAAATGTATTCAGAACATGGATACTGCCCCAGCACACGGATATACTGCCCCAGCTCATCTCTTGCTCCGCGTGTTCGGCTCCCTGTGAGCTTCCGGTGGCATGGAGCTTGGGCGCTCGTCTGGGGGAACCACTTGACGAGCCGCGAGAACGCGGCTGTACACGTGGTTCCCCCTGCAAGCGCCCGACGCTTACAGGGAGCCAATAAAATGACTAGATAAAATTGCAGCCTTATGCGATTTTAGAAATTGCATGTGCTAAAATCGCGATTGTTTTGCGATTACGATTAATTGCACAGCCCTAATAAGCATACAATGGTACTACCTACTCAACATCAGTCTACATTGTATCACACGCGTAAGGCACTCTCTTATCTGTTTGCATTTCTAGTTACTGTTTTTCGATCTTTTGTTCTGGGCTTGTATAAAGAAATGGAAACCGTTGACAATTCTTTTTATAGATAAATCAATAAAGAGCTGAACAGCTGTTAATTTCTATAGATCTTCTAACCTTTTAAAGGGATATGCTAGTCACCATTTGATCTTTTAATAAGACCTGGTAATGGAGATCTGAACCCAAAGTGTAACATTTAGAGGGTTTACACTGTCTACATCCTCACCGCATTGGGAGTAGAACTTCTGCTAGAGGATCACACTGACACATTATTCTGTGTCCTTACTAAGGCTGGGGTCAGACTAGCGCACTTTTAACGTGTGATCTGGCGCACATAATTACGGCCGCACTAGCAGCAGATGACGGGCAATGACGGACAATATACGATGTACGGCCGCACAAAAGTCCGGCCGTGCAACGCAAGTGGAATTTGAACGCATTTTTTTGAGAACGCTGAACCGCTAGTACTGACGTACTGAGTGCGCAGCTGCGGCATAGCGGCGTGTGTGTGTGATTAGGAGATGTCAGACGCTGCTAATGTCCAGCCTACATAACGTCCAGACGCAAAAAGAGTTTTATTGACGATCTGTACAAAATCACACCCGAAAATGCGCATCTGACCGTTTTTGCGCATTCCGTGAAAAAATACGTCAATGCGTTCGGACGCACTTTTTCACGTTCGCGGGGAAAAATGATTTCGTCTGATCCTAGCCTAAATCTATGACCCAGTGGATCACAGTTGTGGTCCATAGATAGCGATGGATTAAGGTTGCATGGGGCCCGAAGGCTGGCATCAGACGAGCGTATTTGAAGAGAGGAAGGAACGTCCGGGAGAGTGGACACTCCTTCCACTTGACACCGTCTGGCCTCCTCGCTGAACACGCTTAGTGCGTTCAGCGCTGCAAGACTCAATCCTCCTATGGAGAATCACACTTTCAAGCTCCGTCAACGCGGGTCCTAGTGCTTTGATGTAGAGGGCTGCAGCATGGCCACTGTTGCGAGGGCAATTCGTGCGCGTGCAACAGCGTGTGGCTTGCCCCATTGCAGCGTCTCAATACTGCGGACGCCAGAAGGCACGTCAATACGGGCGCACATAGTGCGCTCATCTGACGCCAACTTAAACGGGTTACTACATTTGGACCCCATAAACCCTTATCACCACAACCACCATTGTCAAAACTGTTAAGTCGATGTACGAAATGCATGTGTGCTCTCCCCATTTGTGTTCGTCTCCCTTCTGTTCCTCTGAAGGTGGTTTGCCTTGTTAGTAGGTGGGCCTATAATAAATGACATTTATGTAGCATGTTATTCATGCTAAATTTACATGTGGCAGCACAAGAGCCTAAAGCTGGAGATGCACTGAACGCGCTGCGACATGCAGTGCGTGTAAACCTTGCTGCGCGTCGAGACACATTCAGTGTATATAGGATTATCTTCTCTGTGTGCTCAGTCCGCGCCGGGCTGCATGGCTTAGCGCCCAGGGTTGAAAATGGCCAGCTTCAGCCGTGATATGACGCAGCGCGAAGCCAGCGCATCGTGGCCAGTGTATCTCTGGCTTAATATTGGAACTTCACACTCACAGCACAATGCAAAACAGAACTAAAGATCTACTCCTACATCTATACAAAGGAAATAAACAAAACCATCATGGTGATGCAATATAGTAGAGACAATCAAACCCAGGACCTACTTAAACTAGAGAAATCTCAATGTATCCTTCCCGGTAAAATACTTTGCAAATAAATAATTGCACTCACTGGGGGGGGGGGATAGAGTATGCATATAAGACATTTTTATATATATATATTACAGCACTATGCGGCTGATCTTGACATTGGACCGCACCTGACAAGTCAGTCTGCCTGCTGGTGACATGATGCCGCAGGGCCGATACAAGGTGCGTTTGTGTGTTTTTTTTTTTTTGTGCACCGATGTAGATCCAGTTTATAACCCCCAGCCCCCCACTGCAGGAAACAGCCGATGCGTGACAAAAGTGCATGAACTGTATTGCACAATGATAGGTGTTTGTGTCTGGCTTGAGTTTGGATGTGTTTGGGAGTGAAATGAAAATTGGTGGCTTAGGCTGGGTTCACACCACGGCGTAGCGCAGCGTCGTGCATTGCGCGCGTTTTTTTTACGCACGTTCACGCATACAAAAAACGCACGAACGTGCGTTGCAGCGCGTTCGCGGCTATGATATGGCCGTGAACGCGCTGATAACTGCCTCAAAGAAGCTCCCGCACTTCTTTGGACGTAGGGCGTTTATCAGCGCGTTCATGCGCGCTGAGAAACGGCCAGGTGTGACCTGCCCACATAGGGAATCATGAGATGTCACTGTTTGAGCGTTTTACAGCGCGCAGGAGCGCGCTGTAAAACGCTTAGGTGTGAACCCAGCCTTAGTGAAACCGACAATTACCTCCAATCACAGGCTCTTTCTCAACTCACTGAGTGGTAAGGGGAGATCCTGTGGATGGAGATAGAAATTGTTTAGCAGAGTGCATATGCTGCACTCCCCATACAACTACAGTTACAGCAGCATTTGTATGGCGCCAACAGATTCTGCAGAGCTTTACAATGTCAGGCTTTCCCCTAACTTCTCTTCCTTCAAACGCTCCCTTAAAACATTCCTATTTAGGGAAGCCTACCACCCAACTCACTGACGCAACCATCAATCACTCTCCCCTTACAGTCCTCTCCTCCTGTTTCCAACCCCAACCCTCCTAGATTGTGAGTTCCTACGGGAATAGGGCCCTCATCTCCTCCTGTACTGTTTGTCAAATGTTGTTCAATGTATTGTAACCCTGTATACTGTGCTTATTGTACAGCGCTGCGGAATATGCTGGCGCTTTATAAATAAATAATAATAATAATTAATAATGGGGGAGCACGACAATGAGACTTAATATTGATACATGAGGAAGTGGCGATGCCTATAGAATAACTGTTCTGTAAATTCAGCACTTTATACAAGTGCTCAGCCAGACATCCTGTGCGCTTACAATCTATCCCTACACAACACACAATTTTTACTTCTCCAGTCAGTCTCCTGAGTTTCCCCGCTCTCTGAATAACCCTGATAGTTTCTAAATTTTGTCCTGAGTTTAGAAATACTATTTAGTCGGGTCTTTTTTTGGCAGTTGTAGATGCGGAAGACCTTTTTGGGGGTCAAAGTTAAAAAAAAAAAAAAAAGTGGATGTTTTTTGGCTTGGTAAATTATACGATGTGATGAAAAATAAAGTATCTTTTTTATAAAGTCCATTTAATGGTCAGAAAACCAGAATATAATGTGTGGGTACAGTAAACAAAAACTGTGGACAGACATGTGTACTTTTCGGACAGACAATGATAAAACAGTCCGGCCACTATGGAGTTAATATACGGAGGGCTATTTACAAGATCTTGTTCTAATTGTCTTGCATTTAGATTTTTTAAAATATTTTTATATGAATATTTGCATCTTTGCCCCAATTTAAAGGTACATTGCAAATTGTCATTAGCAAAAGCACTTTTAATTCAGAGACTGAAAAATACGATGACGAAGGTAGTTTATTGGTGTCATGCCATAGATATTTAACGTGTATCCACTTTAAACAATACTCTTGTCTTGCCATGACATGAATGTTGGCTACATAGAAACATCGAAACATAGAAAAATGTCAGCAGATAAGAACCTTACGGCCCATCTAGTTTGCCCAATTACATGGATACTTAACCTGGATTTATCTTTTGTTTAGGATAGCCTTATGCCTATCCCATGCTTGCTTAAATTCAATTACTGTTTTGGCCTCTACCACTTCTACTGGAAGACTGTTCCATGTATCCACCACCCTCTCAGTAAAATAATGCTTCCTGATGTTACTTTTAAACCTTTGCCCCTCTAATCTAAGACTATGTCCTCTTGTTTTGCTATTTTGTTTCCTTTTAAATATACTCCCTTCCTCTACCTTGTGGATTCCCTTTACGTATTTAAATGTTTCTATCATATCTCCTCTGTCTCGTCTTTTTTCCAAGCTGTACATGTTAAGATCATTAAGCCTTTCCTGGTAACTTTTCTCCAAGTCGTACACCATTTTAATAGCCCTTCTCTGAACTCTCTCTAAGATGTCTATATCCTTCTGGAGGTACGGTCTCCAGTACTGCACACAGTACTCCAAGTGAGGTCTCACCAGTGCTCTGTACATTGCCATGAGCACTTCCCTTTTCCTACTGCTAATACCTCTCCCTACACAACCAAGCATTCTGCTAGCATTTCCTGCTGCTCTATTACATTGACTACTTACCCTTAGATCCTCTGAAATAATGACCCCTAAATCCCTTTCCTCAGATGTTGAGGTTAGGACTGTATCATCCTTGCTTGTTAAATTACGTGCGTTCACACATCACTGTTCATTGATCTAATATCTATATGTGCCATGCACTCTTGTCTTTCAGTAGTAGGTTGCCCTGTGCCTTCTATCCAGCTTGCAAATGTATACAATATTTAAATGATGTAGCAGCGCTCTGGGTCTGTTATCGATTCCTTTTTTATTTTTAACGTGAGCGTCAATGTTTCAGCTCCGGTAACTGCCAGCAAGTATGGTGCCTGTTTGAGGGCAGTGAAATCCCCCATAGAGAAGCAATGGTTAATCTATTCAGAGAACACTGAACAGAGAAAAGTTGCCGGTGGTTTCATTCGGCAGGTTTATTCAGGTGAATCCCATAGGCTTCAATGTTAAAAATATTCCCGATTTTACTCTAATCGTTTATTTTAATCTGCAGTAAAAAGTCTTTTTTTTTCTTTTCATGCTTTATTTTTTTTTATTTTTTTTATAGCGGTTTTACTTTTATGTAACAGACCTTTTTATTATCATTCATAGTACCTTTTATGTTAATTCCAGACCTTTTTCATCCAGTAGTGTTTTTTTTTTTTTTTTTTTTTTTTTTTGCAAACGGCGTTTAAATTTTGACACTTTCAATCATTTTTAATTTTTATATATATATAATTTTTTTTTATTACCCGTCCAGCGGCTCATCGGCTGCGTTTGGCGGCTGTCTGTGTTGGCAGCCGCATTCGGCAGCCGATTCTTTGCACTTCAGAAACCCTGAGGTGAATGCTGAATTCACCTCAGGGTGGGGAAATTTGATTCCCTGAAGTACAGGGAATGAGAGCACCGACATGTTGGTAACATTTCAGTGCTCTCTGAATAACTCCTTGTATTGTTATTCAGTGCCAGGGTGTGTAGACCTACTCATTTCTGTACACCTCATTAACTCTTGCCACTGACATACATGTGCATCCTGTGTCAGCACCTGCTTCCTGATCTCCTTTTTCAGCAGATTGTTAGGCTGATGTCAGCTCTGTTCTCTTGAGGGGAAAGCATGATCCTCTGCTTCTCCTTTTCCAAGATTTAAGTCGGCATTAGTCTTCTCGAAGCATAGGAAAAACACCTGAGGGAGTCCGTTTCCCCCCCCCCCCCATAATATCTAACATCAAAGTCAGTGCAAGTCTTGAAGGAAAGGGAAGGATGCCCCCTGGTCATTTTGAGGAAAAAGGGGGTTATGACTTTTAGCCTAGGTGATGGTCAGAAATCTGACGGTTATATTGATTTTAGACGATTGGGCAATATTTATGAACATAATAGAGGGGAATGACTTGCTCCTGGCAGGTAACAGAACACAGCATTACATTTTGCCACCCACCCCCTGTGGTTGGATGGTGGGCAGTGGGTGCGTTATACTAGAGTCACAGCTTCGAGAATCCATGTCAGCAGAGCAATAATTCTGAATAAGTCACCTAGTAGGTGGGCTATGAGGAGTCACTGTGGTTAACCTGCTCACACAGGGCATAAAGTTCATAGAAATTAAATTGTATACCCAGAAGACAGAAGGAAGGCCGATTCCAAGTTAACATGATTGTAAGGTTTAAATAAAGCTGTGGTTTCCACAAATTATCTTGGTTTGTGTTAAAGAGCCCAGGATAGCAGGAGGTATCAGGCCTGAGTGATGAAGATGGAAAGCCAGTTCGATAAAGATTGGGGGAGAGTGAACGAGAATATTAGTTTCCACTTTCCTAAGCAGGCATTTCTATTCCATGAAATAACAGTTAAGGTTTGTAATGCATCTCTTACAATTATTATCTGTGTTTGTGTCTGTGATGTGGTGGCATTTTTTATTTAGTTTATTGAATGTAGTACTTTGACATACATAGAGGTGAAGAATAGTATCAACTAGTGTAAAGACATAAGGTCGGGTATGTTGCTCATTGTGATGTGTTTTTAGTTCAAATATAATTGATTTAAGCTTCTTGCTTGGTCCTATAGACTCTAGCCTTTCCAATGACCTATCACGTAACCTTCTGGGGTGTACAGAAGTGGAGATATGGGATGTGACAGATCTCAGTGACCCGACGGGGTTACATCTGCCAATGCCACTTCTTTGCTGGACCCAGTGTACCCATCATAACTCTTGTGCATTCCTCCAGTCCTTAGCTGCAGCTTAAAAACGGGTACACACAGAGCCTTGCTAGTGTCCCCCAGAAATAAGTTGAGGCTGTAGATCTGGGTCAGAATGGAACAGCTACCCAAACCATAAATTGGGACTGCATGTAGGGTCAAAATTCAACTTTTTTTATTTTTTTATAAGGGACAGACACCCATATGTTTATATAACCATGTTTTTGAACCCAGGACATACTTAAAAACAAGAGTAATCTCAATGTATCCTTTCTGGTAAAATGCTTTATAAATAAATAAATTAAATATACGGTCACATGGGTCATTTTACATAAGCAAAGCCTCCCCTAGGAAATGTTCTGAGGGATTCTCATGTCTGTCTCTGTCTCTTCTGCTTCTTGGAATGTGAAACCTAATTAGATTAGGTTCAGACAGTTAAATTAAACATTACGTAACATTTCTAATCGGGATGATAAACCAGATTACAGACGGCAGACAATTTTGCAGTGTTTGCCTGATAAAGCCGATTAGTCAAATTTGTTTATATTGAGTTGGGTAAACGGCTATCAAGACATTCCTGAGACAAGGGTAGACTGGGAGTCGTATCCTCTCAACAGATACACAAGGACCATACAATAGAAATAACCTTTATTTTTGCATAAAACGGATTACACAAACCTTCTGCACACGAGAGGCCAATGAAATAATAGATTGAGGCCTGCACCGTACAAATAGGCCTATAGGTCCATGCACCCCAAGACCAAATGACTTGCATCACTTGCATTGTGCTTTCAGGTAACACTACGACTACTCAGGTATTTGTCTCCTGTGATCGTAAACTATGTTTGCATTAGGAATATGTTTTAGATAACAAGTGTAAAAGAACACTCCTAGAAGAACAAAAAGTTTACTTTTAACTTGGCAACTCACACCTGTTTTTATTTTCATATAAATTTCTACACACAGCTGGTGTAAAAATTTGTAAAAGTGCTTGCAAAATAAATGACTGTCCAGAACACAGAAAAATGGCAAAAGTGTAACCAGATTATTATGACCCCCTGACCTTTTTTCCCCAGCAAATTGGCTATAAATTCACGCTGAAGCTGCTAGAGGGCCAGACCATTATAAATAGGGAAGCCGGTCGTTTACCACGACAGTGCAAGTGTTTTTTGTTTTTTTTTCCTCTGAAGATGGGGGTAAACGTGATTTAACAGTTTCAAACGTTGGATGATTGTTGGCGCTCGGAGTCATGGAGCGAGTATCAGCAAAACATCAGAATTCATTAAATGTTCAAGAGCAGCTGGTGTTAAAGTGTTTAAAGACTGGACTGTCAGCCGAAAATCTGGGTCTGAACGTGCGAATTGTGGCCGTCGGCGACTGTTCCAGGGGTTAGCAAACTTTGCTCCCTGATGTTTTGGGAACTACGTTTGTGGCTCAGCGCAATGGGTGACTGAGCATCATGGGATATGTAGTTTCCAAAACCTCGGAGCCAAGTTTGCTGACCCCTGGACTAGTCAATGTTGGGGCAGAACGGAGAGTGGCAAGACTGGTACAAGACAACAGAAGGGCAACAGTGCATCAAATTACTGCCAATCTTAATCAGGGATCCTCTCAAATGATCTCTGAATGCACTGTTCGTCGTACACTGCATCGTATGGGATATGGAAGCCGAAGGTCTGTTCGAACACCTTTGCTGTCTGCAGTTAACAAGATAAAACGTCTCCAATTCATACAGGAACACAAGGATTGGAAAAAAGTCATGTGGTCCGATTAACATTTCCAGTTGCATCATGCAGATGGCAGAGTGAGAATTTGGCGGAAACTGCATGAAAGCATGCAACCCTCCTGCATGAATACAACCCTTCAAGCTGGTGGGGACAGTGTTATGGTTTGGGGCCCTTTTTAATTCGTGTGGAACAACGTCTTAATAGCACAACATACCAAAGGATCTTTGCTGATCAAGTTCATCCTATCATGTTGATGGCGTATCCCAATGGCGATGGCTTCTTCCAATGGTGCTCATATTGTGCATGAGTGGTTTCAAGAACATGAGGGAGAATTTACCTTGCTTAGGTGGCCCCCACAATCACCAGATCTCAATCCAATTGAGCATTTGTGGGACGATGTTGAAAGCGCCATCAGGCAACTGGTTCCACAACTATCAAATCTCACACCTGGACAGTGCTATTCATCAGGCATGGTGTCAGATACCTCGCCTCACCTTTCAACATTTTGCGGAGTCAATGCCAAGAAGAATCGCTGCAGTATTGAAGGCAAAAGGTGGCCCAACAAAGTACTGATGGGGTGGTCATAATTTGGCCACTCAGTGTATATGTTAATCTCAGAGTAGGGCTGAAACAATTAATCGATAATGGAAATAGTTGACAACTATTTTAATCATCGATTAATCGGTGTCGCTTTAATCGAATTGTGTACGGCACACACTGTTTAGAGTCAGACTGAGTTAAACTTAACCTCAGCTTTGGAGCTGATTGGGGAAGATGTGCCACTGCTTTACTAGTTATGATTTCGTTTTGGGGTTATGTCAGACACAAACAGTTTGGTTTTATTCTGTTTACAACAGTAGCAGAAATATAACACAAACAATAGGATACTGCCACTGGGTGAAGGAGCTTGTATGCCTGTGTTTTATACTTGCTTGAAGCTGGAGTCCTGTGCCACCACCCCACCCTCCCTGCCACACCCTCTTTGGTTGGGAACTGCCATTCCCTCTCTTTTTGGTCTGGTCCTTTTCCCCAAACTCACTCCCACACTCAGATCCGATCTTTTGTCCATGCCCACTCCCTCTCACATGTCAAGCCACTTGATCAAAGTCACTCCCTTCCACCTCCAGTCCCTCTTCCCACAGTTTGTTCACAAAATTATTTAAAACTAAAAGGGACACTATACGCACCCTGACCACTTTAGTTTATTAACCCAGATTTCATGCTGACCTCATCCTCTATGACAAAGTGCTTGTAGCTGCGTTCATTTGAAAAAGCAAACATGGACTTAAACTGCGCATGCAGCCTCAACCCATCCCTCTGACCAAGCACCTCGCATACCTTGTGTGAAAGTACGCAAGATACGCAATTTGCATATGTATGTACGAAAGTTACGTACACTAAGCAAATTGCTTTAAGTAAACTTTCTCCTTTTCTCCGATTTAATCGATTATGAGAATCGTTAGTTGCAGCCCTAGCTCAGAGTAACTAGCTCACATCAATGTGCGGTGTGCACAAGCATATTCCAGAGCTACACGGCAATAAAACTCACACACCGCACATTACTGTTTTATTGCTGTGCAACTCTGATACGCTCACACACTGCACATTACTATACTTTGTGTATCACAGAGCTGCACAGCAATGTGTGTCTGTACTGGTACTGTGCATAGCTGATGTGCTCATACACATTGCTGTGAGTTTTGTTGCTGTGCAGCTATGATCTGCTCATACACATCGCACATTACTGTATCGGAGCACTGTTTTTTTCACTTCTATTACAGCAACCCTGGTCATGCTTTGTATCATCGGAAAGGGCTTGCTCTGGCCTTTCTATTGATGCCTCATATGACCTATGACCCCCCCCCCCAACATCTATGGTTTAGGAGATATGGGGGTCCAAAAGAGCCCCTGTATATCTCCCCCCCCCCCCCCATGGAAATTCCTGACCATGGGAGGAGTCCGTTTCTGACAGCATCACAGACATGCGCAATGATGGTGGCTGGGGCTTGGTCCCGCAGGCAGCTGAAATCCTCAAAGATGTCAGCCCCCTGCAGGAGAAGTCCACAATTGTGCTGGGCCGTGGAACCTCACGGCTGGGCTGCAGACCTCCTCTGCAACTCTGAAGAGGAGCGTCTGCCCTGCTACCATGTGTTGGTACGGCGTACTGGTGGGAAAAATCCCTGGTTACCGGTATATCGACGGCAATGCAGCAGCCGATAAAATATCCTTAAAAAATCCTCAATGTCTGGCCTGATAATTGGTCGATCCCTCCGAACGAATTCACCTTTAGAAGGACATGCATCACTTGATTATTACTTTGTGTATTTGCCTGCTGGTAAAAAAAAACAACTGAAAGCAAACATTTGAGAAATATATATAGTGTATATAATGTATGTTCATTTATATACTTGCTATAACCTTTACCATCTTTTTTTGTCTGGCATGCCCCTCAACTAGGGCTGTTTCATCAGCTTCCTATCTCTTCCCCACCCATCAATGTATAACTCTGGATGCTCATGTCATGTTTTTTTTCTGCAAATAATTGTGTGTGTGATATGTGTATTTTTGCATTCATGTCTGGCCCATTTAAGGATCTCAATGAGTCAGATGATGTTGTGAGATCATACAATTGCGCATGCATGGTCTGCTTTTGTTCCTCCTGCAAGGGATTGTCATCATTTATAATATAGCGCCATCCGTTTCCACAACGCTTTACAATGTCCAATGGGAAGAAGACAAAGTTTAAGACCAATATCGAAACAAGTGTTGTAGAGGGCCCTGTTCAGATGAGCTTACAATCTAGCGGACACTGATTAGTTTGATCACTGTCGTTTCCCGTGGTGGATGCAGAAACTGCAGGTGCAAAGGTACATTTGAAGGTTTTTGTGTTTTTTTCATTCTTGCTTTTTAATGCCTACAGAATGAGGCTACAACCACATTCAAAAGCTCATTCCAGTTTAAAGAACAAGCTGTCAAAAGGAAACGCGTCCCTTTTAACTCTTTCACCGCTGAGGACGTGTGGAACGTCCTCATTGACTCCAAGGAAAGATGGGGTGGAGATAGGGGGTTCCTTTGAACCCCAATATCTCCTGACCTTTGGCAGCTAGCAGGGTCATGTTTGGTATCATTAGAAAGGTCAGAGCAAGTAAAGAAAAAAAAAAAAAGGAAACAGTGTTTAAAAAAAAAAGACGTGAAATGGCTCAGCAGTGAAGGGGTTAATATGGTTCTAGAGAAGTGTTCAAATAACAAATGACTCCCAACATTGGAAAAAGTAGAGAACCTGTCTGTTACAAAGACAGTAGCACTTGTGAATCAAAATGATCAGAGGTTTCCTGACCTTTTGAAGTGAAGTGAAGAGAAGCCAAGGATGTAATTGTGAAAGGAATGTTACTTTATCGCACATTGCACATTGAACTGATCTGTTTTATTACCCATTTTAACGTTATCACATCCATCTTTTGAGAGGAAAAAAAAACAATGTATGGCGCAAAATATTCTTTTCGCTTTTAATGTAACTTATGTTTGTTTTACATTTGTTCTTGTGCTTGGTTTATTGGGCTCTACTACTGCTAAAAAAAAGCAATTCAAATCTTATCTCACTATAAACATTGTTTTATCAACATCATTTATTGGATAGTTCATAGTGTGCTTGAGTGGAGAAACGTGCCTGATATAATAATTTATTCTAGTTATAATGACACTTTATAGGCTTCTTGGAACGAGTGCCTGGTCACACCTTATGCTCCGTGAAAACACACAGTATACGTGTAAAATGCACATGGTTTTGTGAATTTCCAGACAGTAGAATACAATCTGGTTCTTTCTAAAAAGTTTAAAAAAATGGTGATATTTCAGTTTTTATTTTTACTTTCAAAAATAAGACTTGTTTAAAACCGGATAACTAGATTAGGGCTGAAACAACTAATCGATTTAATCAATAATGGAAATGGTTGACAAATATTTTAATCATCGATTAATCGGTGTTGAATGATTAATCGTCCTGTGTGCAGCACACACTGTTTAGAGTCAGACGGAGTTCAACATAAATAACCTCAGCTTTGGCGCGGATTGGAGAAGACGCGCCGCTGCTTTACTAGGTATGATTTAGTTCTACGGTTATGTCAGACACAACCAGTTTGTTTTTATTCCGTTTACAACAGTAGCAGAACTATAACACGAACCATAGGATACTGCCACTGGGTGAAGGAGCTGTATGCCTGTGTTTTATCCTTACTTAAAGCTGGAGTCCTGTGCCACCACTCCACCCTCCCTGCCGCACCCTCTTTGGTGGGGAACTGCCATTCCCTCCCTTTGGTCTGGTCCCTTTCTTCAAATTCACTCCCACACTCAGATCCAGTCTTTTGTCCATACCCACACCCCTCTCACACCCAGGTCAAGTCACTTGAGCAAAGTCACTCCCTTCCACCTCCAGTCCCTCCTCCCACTCAGTTTGTTCACACAATTATTTAAAAAGGATACTCTACACCCCCAGACCACTTTAGCTCATTAACCCCCGATTTCATGCTGACATCCTCATCGTCTATGACCAAGTTCTTGTAGTCTTGTTAATTTGAGAAAGTAAACATGAGCTTAAGCTGCACATGCAGCATCAACCCATCCCTCTGACCAAGCACTCGCGGCATCAACCCATCCCTCTGACCAAGCACTCGCGGCATCAACCCATCCCTCTGACCAAGCACTCGCGGCATCAACCCATCCCTCTGACCAAGCACTCGCCGGCATCAACCCATCCCTCTGACCAAGCACTCGCGGCATCAACCCATCCCCTGACCAAGCACTCGCATCAACCCATCCCTCTGACCAAGCACTCGCGGCATCAACCCGTCCCTCTGACCAAGCAGTCGCGGCATCAACCCATCCCTCTGACCAAGCACTCGCGGCATCAACCATCCCTCTGACCAAGCACTCGCGGCAGCAACCCATCCCTCTGACCAAGCACTCGCGGCATCAACCCATCCCTCTGACCAAGCACTTCGCGCATCAACCCATCCCTCTGACCAAGCACTCGCGCATCAACCCATCCCTCTGACCAAGCACTCGCGGCATCAACCCATCCCTCTGACCAAGCACTCGCGGCATCAACCCATCCCTCTGACCAAGCACTCGCGGCATCAACCCATCCCTCTGACCAAGCAGTCGCGGCATCAACCCATCCCTCTGACCAAGCAGTCGCGGCATCAACCCATCCCTCTGACCAAGCAGTCGCGGCATCAACCCATCCCTCTGACCAAGCAGTCGCGGCATCAACCCATCCCTCTGACCAAGCAGTCGCGCATCACACCCATCCCTGACCAAGCACTCGCGGCATCAACCCATCCCTCTGACCAAGCAGTCGCGGCATCAACCCATCCCTCTGACCAAGCCTCGCGGCATCAACCATCCCTCTGACACAAGCACTCGCGGCAATCAACCCATCCCTCTGACCAAGCATCGCGGGATTCCCATCCTTGACTGCGCGGCATCAACCCATCCCTCTGACCAAGCACTCGCGGCATCAACCCATTTCTGGCATCAAACCCATCTCTGACCAAGCACTCGTATATTGGAAGAGCCGGACAACCAACCCTCATCCTCCTGACCAAGCACTCGCGGCATCAACCCATCCCTCTGACCAGCAGCTACGTCGCGCATCAACCCATCCCTCTGACCAAGCACTCGCGGCATCAACCCATCCCTGGATCTGACCAAGCAAGCACTCGCGGCATCAACCCATCCCTCTGACCAAGCACTCGCGGCATCAACCCATCCCTCTCTGACCAGCAGCACTCGCGCATCACGCCATCCCTCTGACCAAGCACTCGCGGCATCAACCCATCCCTCTGACCAAGCACTCGCGGCATCAACCCATCCCTCTGACCAAGCACTCGCGGCATCAACCCATCCCTCTGACCAGCACTCGCGGCATCAACCCATCCCTCTGACCAAGCACTCGCGGCATCACCCATCCCTCTGACCAAGCATTCGCGGCATCAACCCATCCCTCTGACCAAGCACTCGCGGCATCAACCCATCCCTCTGACCAAGCACTCGCGGCATCAACCCATCCCTCTGACCCAAGCGCAGTCGCGGCATCAACCCATCCCTCTGACCAAGCACTCGCGGCATCAACCCATCCCTCTGACCATAAGCCTACCAACCCATCCCTCTGACCAAGCAGTCGCGGCATCAACCCATCCCTCTGACCAAGCAGTCGCGGCATCAACCCTCTTCCAAAGTGCGCCATCCCTCTGACAGCAGGTCAGTCTCGCGGCATCAACCCATCCCTCTGACCAAGCACTGCGCAATCCTCCTCTGAAAGCACGCAATTTGCCAAAGTAAAACTATGCTTTTAACTTTTTTTTTTTGCATGCCTCGTTTTTTATTTTTTTTTTTTTTTTTTTTTTTTTTTTTAATTTTTTTTTTTTTTTTTTTTTTTTTTTTATATCGCAATAATAACCGGCCAACTAATCTATTTTTATGAGAATAATCGTTAGATGCAGCCCTAAACTAAAATTAACTTTAGGACGGTGGGTAATTCGCTTCAATTCGCTTCAAATTGCTATTGGCTATAACTCGCACGATGCCCAGCCCAATTACCAGAGCCATAGGACTCAAAGTAATCGGAGTTGGTGGTGGTGGTGGTGGTGTGATACAGTTTGTCACAACTATTCTGAAATGATCTATAATGGTCAGTGTCCAGAGCTCTAATGAAACACTCATAAGGACTGCTATGCATCCAGTTAAGATTCCCAAAATTGTGGCTGATGTAGCCAGGGCCAGCCCGTCCATGGAGTGGGGTGGAGTAGCGGCTCCAGGCAGCACTTTGTCAGGGGCGGCATTTTGCTGCTTTGTCAAAGGCCCCTGTGAGGAACCTGCTGATTGAGGACTGCACGGGCCCCAGATTAAAGACAATCTGCAGCTCCCTTACAGCCCGCACAGCATGATGGGAGCTGTTGTTAGTTATTAGCTGGGGAGCTGCATTTCGCTGGCCTGGCAAGGCCTGAGTGACTTTGCTAAAAAAAATAAATCAAAATTTTACCTTTCTAAACTGAGAGGGGGGGGGGGGTTTAATATGAAACTGCCAGGATTTGATGGGGAAATTACAGAAATGACTGGGACGCTTTATGGTTTTTACCTCCTCCAGCATTCCCTGAATTAATAAAGCATGGTGATAAAATTAGCATTTTCCCAATTTCTTTCATACCTTCATTTGAGGCGCTTCCGATTTAAAGGAACACCCTGTGAAATCGACAGTAACTCTGTGCCCTCCGGAGCCATTAATCCTCTGCGTCTCCCCGTTACTGACTGACAGTGAGAGACGGGTATGTGGATGTGTGGGACAGTGGGCCACGATATGTGGCGCTCTGTGATATGCGCTCATACACACAATGTTTTGTTTTTTTGGGGTGGTAGCAATTCATCCTTTGCTCCAGGCAGCATGGAGGCTTGGGCAGGCCCTGGATGTAGCAGTAAATGCTTCTAGTGTAGTTTTGTGAAAGTTTGTAGCGTTTTCTTTGAATATACAAACGTTTACTTGCTGTTTTGATTTGTAATTATTCCTCCAAGGCTGAATTAACGAGGAGCACTTCATGTTCCCAAGCTTGTCAATATCAAGCCATTAACGCTTTCCTGCCATAGCCTTGTTACACAATGAATCCTCTATTCATGCTTTTGAGTTCTCACCATGCGGTAAGAGGGATGCAATGGGTAGTGATCATTACATGGCTCATGTGTGACAGATCTATTGGGTCTCGCTTATTATTTGGAATTGCACGATGTCTGGGTGTCATCTGGCGAGAGCTGGGTTGGAACCCATATTGTGGGACTAAAGGCAGGTTTGCAAGCAACCATCGAGACAGACTGTAAATGAGGACTGCACACTGCTGGGCAGGACACAAGGCACTATAATACCTGAATAGGGTTAAGGATAGCCAGAAGCAAACCAACAGGGAACCCTGAACTAATACAATGGTCCTTGTGTGGCCGTATCTGATCTGATCTGATAAAGGGAAACCGTGAAATCGGCACACTGCTGGGTGATAGTCGGCGAGGATATGAGAAACAGGCAAGGGTTAAGGGAAGCCAAAATATACAGACACAGCAGGAAAGCAAAAGGAAATCCTAAACTAAACAGTCCTTAGGTGGCAGTAACAGATCTAAATAAAAGGAAAAACCGAAGTACTGGTTACAGCAAATCTAGATCAGCGCGCGGTTCAAAAGGGGAAAAGACAGTAGTCCAGAGTATAAGCCAGGTTTGGTACACTGGAGCAGTGGCGTAGCGTGGGTTGTCAGCGCCTGGGGCAAGGCAAGAATTGGGTGCCCCCCCCAACCTGTGGACATGGTAACACACACTCATTCCCTTCCACCAGTAGAGTATTGACCCCCCCCCTTACCCCACAAGCACATGTATTGTAGATTAACAAAATACTGAGAATAAAAAAAAAATTAGGGATGCACCGATACTGGTATCGGTGCCGATACCTGGACTTGCACGAGTACTTGGGGCTGTGCACGTGGTTCTCAACGAGCGGCTGGGCTACAACCTCTGCCTGCGGCTGCTCGAAAACAGCAGCCAGAGGAGCCTGGCTGGTTGAGCGCGGGGGCAACATGAGCTGGGGGCATTTTATATGAGGTCTGTTCTTATTGAAATGCAGTCACATGACATTAAATAAAAGGATCGGTCAGTACTTTTAAAAAGTATCTGTGCATCCCTAAAAAAAAAAATAATAATAATAAAAACCACATTTCCCCCCCCCCCAACGCTACGCCACTACCAGTCACCCTGTCTCAGTATACACTAGTATAGTTCCACTCTCACACTATACCCAGTCACTCTTTCGCTCTCTATCCAAGTACCTCCAGTCACCATCTCCCAGTACCCCCTCACTGTGTGTTGGTCACGCTGCTCTGGTGTCAGTGTCGCCTACCTGCTTGGAGTTGCTGGTGGCCCGGGGGGGCTGTCAGGGGGGCTTATTGGGGACCGGATTTTAAATGTGCTTCAGGGCAGGCGTCTCCCTTCCTGCTGCAGGGCTGCTAACGGCGCGGGGCTGGCACAGGGCTTCAAGGAGCGGTGACAAGCATGGTACAGGGTGTTCTGTTGGGTAATGCCGCGCTGCTTCATGTGACTCAGGTCAGCGTTGAGGAGTCGGGACAGCATTTTCTGTCCTGGTCCTCCCAGACGGTGAGTGTCACCGCCGGTACTGCAAAACTGGCAGCTGCCCGTGCAAGGGCCTCTCACAGACACCTTGCTGATCCCTGCTGGAAAATATTAAATGGTTCAAATCTCTTGAATATATGCACCCCTAATAAAATTGCACCCAGGGCGACCACCCCCCGAGGCCACTGCACAGGAGATCAACAAGGACATAAAGCAAAGCGCAAGGATGGAAAATAAACAAAGATGCCAAGGAGCAGAAAGGTATACAAAAAGACAAGGCAATATTCAAAGGGAACAGGGTACAAAATAAACAAAGCAAAAATACAAAAGAGGACGTTTATAACAGAGGCAAATCTACAGATTACTGGGACAATGGCAAATACGCAGGAAACGGGAAGACCCTGGGCAAGAGCACTGCAGAATGGGTGTGGTAGTCTTATGTTCTATAGGCAAGAGCCCTAGGTCAGGTGGTCTGACTAGTCAGGCGGCAGTGAAATCATGGAGTGGAAGGAGCATGCGGACTAGGACAGACTCCTGAAAACGCCAGCCTGCAATATGAATAAGGAAATTAATATTGGTCACCAAGCTGGGAGCGTGACACGGGAATATAAAGTAACAGCGATGTGGTTGCAGATTGACCATATTGGCCTCAAGAGGAAGTAATTGATGCCAGTCCATTGGTTATAGAGAAGTGTGATTGTCAAACAGTACCCATAGCTAATTGTTTTGGCTGTATTGTCAAATGTAAACATAATGTTGTATTTGGTGTGTATATTTTGCTGTGATGGGGGTACATTGATGTTGTGGCAGGTTTATGCAATATATAATCATAGATCAGTGATCGTGGATACAAAGTATATTCACACTTCACTTTTAATGTCAGTCTGGTCCTTCTAATTCATTAAAAGTGAAGTTTGAATATACTTTGTATCCACCATCACTGATCTACATCAATTTGGGTACCCCCTTGCACCATCTGGATAACTAGTTACATATAACTGAAGTTGATTTGGCTGTTATCTATCAGTAAGTGTCACACATGTAATTTATATATATAACAGTACTGTGCAAAAGTTTTAGGCAGGTGTGAAAAAATGCTGTAAGCAAAGAATGCTTTCACAAATGGAACTGTTACACATTTATGTTCATAAATGAACAAAAGGCAGTGAATGAACAAAAGAGAAATCAAAATCCAATATTTGGTGTGACCACCCTTTGCCTTCAAAGCAGCAGCAATTCTTCTAGGTACACTTGCACACAGTTTTTGAAGGAATTCGGCTGCTAGGTTGTTCCAAACATCTTGGAGAACTAAGCACAGATCTTCTGTGGATGTAGGCTTTCTCACATCCTTCTGCCTCTTCATGTAATCCCAGACACACTCGATGTTGATCAGGGCTCTTGGGGGGCCATGCCATCACTTCCAGTACTTCTTGTTCTTTACGCTGAAGATAGTTCTTAATGACTTTGGCTGTATGTTTGGGGTCGTTGTCCTGCTGCAGAATAAATTTGGGGCCAATCATACGCCTCCCTGATGGTATTGCATGATGGATAAGTATCTGCCTGTATTTCTCAGCATTGAGAACACCATTAATCCTGACCAAATCTCCAACTCCATTTGCAGAAATGCAGCCCCAAACGTTCAAGGAACCCCCACCATGCTTCACTGTTGCCTGCAGACACTCATTATTGTAGCGCTCTCCAGCCCTTCGAACAAACTGCCTTCTGCTACAGCCAAATAATTCAAATTTTGACTCCTTAGTCCAGAGCACCTGCTGCCATTGTTCTGCACCCCAGTTCCTATGTTTTCGTGCATACTTTAGTCGCTTGGCCTTGTTCCCACATCGGAGGTATGGCTTTTTGGCTGCAACTCTTCCATGAAGATCACTTCTGGCCAGACTTCTCCGGACAGTAGATGGGTGCACCTGGGTCCCACTGGTTTCTGCCAGTTCTGAGCTGATGGCACTGCTGGACATCTTCTGATTTCGAAGGGCAATAAGCTTGATGTGTCTGTCATCTGCTGCACTAAGTTTCCTTGGCCGACCACTGCGTCTACGATCCTCAATGTTGCCCGTTTTTGTGCTTCTTCAAAAGAGCTTGAACAGCACATCTTGAAACCCCAGTCTGCTTTGAAATCTTTGTCTGGGAGAGACCTTGTTGATGCAGTATAACTACCTTGTGTCTTGTTGCTGTGCTCAATCTTGCCATGACATGAAACTGTCTTTCACAAACTCACCTTGGTAGCAGAGTTTGGCTGTTCCTCACCCAGTTTTAAGCCTCCTACCCAGCTGTTTGTTTCAGTTCATGATTGGGTTTCAACCTATGTGTGACATTGATCATTAGCACCTGTTTGGTAAAATTGGTTTATCATACCCTGACTTCCCTGACTTTGTGCAAGTGTACCTATGAGAATTGATGCTGGTTTGAAGGCAAAAGGTAGGAACACCAAATTTTGATTTAGATTTTCTTTTGTTCGCTCACTTTGCATGTTAAATTGACAAATATAAACAATCATTATTTATATTTCTGAAAGCATTCTTTGTTTACAGCATTTTTTCACACCTGCCTAAAACTTTTGCACAGTACTATCATCCAAAAAGCAGCACTCAAGGCCTTTTGAAGTATCAATAGGTCTCTTTATTAATCAACGTTTCAGTTTACTCTCCGTAAACTTTCTTCAGGATCAAATCCGCTTTTTGGATACTATACCAGTGAGCCGAGTGTTTCACCGGGCAATTTTGCGACTGGATTCAGAGTGCTGGATTTGCTTAGGTGTGTGTGTGTTCCGTCCGTCCCCCCCCCCCCCCATGTACTGGCATTTGAAATGATGCACTTTATGTGATATGTAATCACAGACTTAATCTGCCTTTCATGCTCCATTTGCTTGATTAAAAGCTCTTTTCATAGAAGCTGAAGTGTCAAATAGTAAAACAAAAATCTGCAACCTTTTACAAAGATCAGAAAGTTTAATACAAGATCTATATCTTTATTTCCAGAGTTGTTGCTACACCTGTGGCCCAAGCCATGGGGATAAAGAGCAAAGTCCGACAAAAAGCTTTGTCTAATCCGGTTTTAGAAGAATTCTACATCTCGTCGTCGAAGCACCCATCTCAAGTAAGTGCATTACAGCAGCTGCTATCGGTTAATTCATGTTGTTATGAAGAACTCCCCAATGTAGCATCATGCATTACCTTGTATTTGTAAAAATAACCATAGTTTTATTGTTTTCACAGTAATAAACAGGGAATCTTAACCATATAGTGATTATAGCATCCTGGCAAAGTGTCTTAGATAATTTTTAAAACTCCCCTTGCATCCAGCGTCGTCCTCCGGACGTGACATGCGGCAGGAGGTCACCTGAACGCTCCAGTGAGCATCTAGCTAGTACAATGGCTCTCAGCCATTTTAATCCATAGTGTAAGATAAGCCTATTACTATAGTGTGGGGATCTCAAACCCTGGCCCCCATGCTGCCTACAAGTCGCAGAATTCTTTGAATTCGTTAAATGGCCAGGGAATCTTGGGAGGTGCAATTCAGAACTATCTGGGGGGGGGCCATAATTTGATATTCCTGCAAAAGATATTTTAATCCCTTCACCTACTGATCTTGCAAAAAAAATAGTTCTGAGAACATCAGAGTTTATAGCTGTAATCCTGCAACAACTTTTTATAGGTCCTATGCAATGTATGGGATTCTTAAGCGATGCAAGAACCTGTAACAGCTGAGCGATCATGCATGTTACCACTTCAAAATGGCGAGTGACGCATTAATATTTGCTTGAGGCCCTGCAGAAATTGAGCCCTACATACAAAAGAGGCCCTCGCTATTAAAATAAATAAAATCATAGGGTATGTGGGTTGTGATGCAACGCATACAGAGTAGAAGCAGCAGAGGAGATAACGCACAAAAAGAAAAAATACCCGGTGGTGGGACTTGCCTTCACCATCTAAATTCTATGAACTCCAGTATCGCCCAAGGCATGAATTACAGGTTGGAAGTATTGTCTGGTAATAAATAAGCCATGGCTTATTTTCTGTAAACCCAATCGAGGATGCTAATCTTTTAACCTGTAGGTTTGATCTCGCAATCAGTGGCACATATATGTTGATACTGTTTAAAACTGAAGTACATAAATACCTGTGTGATACTATGAACAGTAGAAGCACACAAAGAAATGCCATAGCCGCATGTCCTATTAGTGTGTAATGTCTCCAATATTTGTGATATCCGTCACAGGACCCTATTCCGTAGTTGACTGTAAACAGGAAAATCTGCGCCTGCAGATTTTCCCCTACAGTCTCCCTTTTTCTGTATTCTGGGTAGGCACTTTCTTGGCACCTTGTGGCGCAAAGCTGCCACATACCAGTCATGGCGGCACAGAGCGCCGCTGCTAGTGGAATCCATAGGACTTCATGGAGCTTAGCGCGTACTGGTTGCAAGCTTGCAATCACGTGGAAAGACACTAGGAACCATTTGTTCATAGTCGCACTCTGCTGAGGAAATGGCGGATTGCACAGTCCTTTTCACTGCAGGATGAGAGATGAGTATGGGATTTATAAGGGGGGGGGGGTGGTGGTTCCAGTGTGTTATAACTTAGCATTTGCAAAATCCTTTAACACCAGTTTCCCAGAGTCGGTATTTTTTTAATTTGTTTTGAGAAAGGATTTTACCAGGAAGGATACATTGGGATTTCTCTCGTTTTCAAGTATGTCCTGGGTGGCGAGTACGCACCATTAGGTGTCTTGCCCAAGGACACTTACTGGAGAGGTGCTCTTACCGGTGTCAACCGGTGTCTCCACAGTCACTCTCCATGGTTACAGAGCAGTGATGTTACCTCTACTCCACCCAGCCGGCACATTTCAGTGAGAAATAAACAGGGTTATTCAAAGAGCTCCGAATGGCTGCCGAAAGGTAACCGAACGCCGAAAATCAGCGTTTGGTTACCTTTCTCGGCCATTTGGCTATCCAGGGAGCAGGCAGTTCGCCAAAAGTTGATGAATTGCCTGCACATACGGTGCCTGTCCGGGGGCAGTGAAATCCCCATAGTAAGCAATGCTTCGTCTATTCAGAGAACACAAACCAGCAGTGAAAAGTTGCCGAAATGCCCTGCCATTCGGTTGCTTCATTCGACAGATTTATTCAGGTGAATCCCATAGGCTTCAATGTTAAAAATATTCCCGTTTTTAATTCAATATCTAATAAACCGTTTATAGACTTTTTACTGCAGAATATAATAGATTTATTTTTCAGATCTTTTTAACCCCTTAGTGACCGGGCGGTTTTACACAAATCCGTCTTTTAGTGACCGCTGCTGTTTTTACGTTTCTGCGCTCTTAGTGTTTATGTCAAATTTTCCTCTTACTCGTTTATTCAACCCACACATATTATACACCCTTTTTCCCGCCATTAAATGGACTTTCTAGAAATACCATTATTTCCATCATATCGAATAATTTACTATAAAAAAAATATGAAATATGAGGAAAAAAATGGTAAAAAACACACTTTTTTGTAATTTAATCCCCAAAATCTACAACCACCCAAAACGACCCCGGCTAAATAGGTTCAAAATTTTGTCCCGAGACTAGAAATACCCAATTTTTACATGCGTTTGCTTTTTAACCCCTTCACTGCTGAGACAGTTCACCTATGTGCGCTGCGCTCATTCTGACCATTTTGTGCTAATTATTTTTAGATGACAGCCTAGGTCCTATTTAATTAAACCCCCCCCCCCCGACAAATTTTTTTTTTTAAAAAAAAAACCATTTTTTTATTTAATTTTTTTATTATTATTTTTTTTTTTTTTTAAAAACCAAACCTGGTCATGTTTGGTATCATTTGAACGGCCATAATCAGGCCTTTCAAATGATGGCAAATATGACCATCTAGCTGCCATGGATCGGGAGATAAAGGGATCCTTAAGATCCCCTTAACTGGCCCACTGACAACCTCACCATATGTGTGAGGATGTCAGTGGGTGGGGGGGGACCTGGAGGCTTGGCTGACATCCAAGATGTCAGCCCCCCTCCAGGTTTGAATCGCGTTTTGGCGCCGCAACGTGATCCGGCGGCGAAACGGTTAATGCCATACACCGCTGGAAAGGGGAGGCTCTCCCCTCTCCAGCGGTGCAAACGGCATCTCCCTAGCTTCAATGGTTGGGGAGATAGAGGGCTCCGAAGGAGCCCCCCCCTCCCCTCCATTGAACTGCATGGGGACGCCTGCTGATGACGTCACCATGCAGCGTGGCGACGTCATCAGCCTCGCCTGCCCATGTAAATCACATGGGCAGGCTTCCTCCCTGCCAGATCGCCGTGGGATCCGGCGAGGGAGGTGAGTATCGGGCGGGAGGGGGATTAGGCGCCGCTGACGTACCCTGTACGTCCGCGGGTCTAAGGGAGACCCGAGGACAGGACGTACAGGGTACGTCAGGGGTCCTTAAGGGGTTAAGCGTTTCTGGGGATTTTCTTGTAAATTATTTTTTTTTAGTTTTTTCTGTAACAGCCCTTTTATCATTCATTGGACCTCGTGTAAATTTCAGACCTTTTCGCTCAGTAGTTTGTTTGCAAACAGCGTTTCACTTTTCAAGCGTGCTTTTTTTTTTTTTCTTCTCCCTTCGTCTGCGGTGCTGGGTTTTTCCGCCGGCAGCTCTGCGCTGTGATCGGCTCCTGCTCGGGTTTCTCTGGCGTCTTCAGCGGGGTTAATCCAGATGTTTTTGTGGGTTTCGGTGTGCATTTTCCAGGTTTTGCGGTGTTTTCGGTGACTTTTTCCCTGCACTACGACGGCCCTGTGGTGCTTGCTGAATACACCGCAGGGTTGCCGAATTGAAGAGAACGAAAAGTCACCGACCGTGCGGTGACTTTTTGATTCTCTTTGAATAACCCTGAAAGTCTCCCATGTGACCGTGCAGGGTACATTGGAATAGCCTGTGCTTCTACTCGGAGGACTCCCATAATAAGTATAGGAGATGTTAATGTGCAGGGAAACTGCTACATCTGAGCCACAAGCTTGGCTTGCCGCGTTTCCCGTTGATAAACAAACTACAGGAGATGTGTAACGGGGGAATATAGCCCACAGTTTGTAGAGAAATGTGTAAATTTATCAGCAATCCGTATCCTTGCAAGTTCAAGGCCACATAAGCATAATAAGCCAAAAATGTCATACAACGAAGTCAAAATTGCACCGGTTTAGTGAAATACATGCCTTCAGCGTTTTTGCTACTAAAAAATCCGAGACTCTACACACTCTGATAGCCCTGGGATTGCAATCTTTGTGATCTTCTATTTTGGCTAGGAGGGAACATTGCGACTTATTTACCGCTGCTTTAACTGGTGTCATTATGACCTCTTTTTGCATCTGCTTATTGTGATCACAACTCCTTATTTCGTGCTTTCTTTTGTTGTGCTGCTACAGAGTCTTTGATCTACATTAAATCTTACATTACGTGACATAGAGTGAATATTTACTTGGTGAAGCTAAGAATGCCAAGTATAACAACAAACCAGACACAAGACACAACAATCCTTTCTTTCTGGTTTACTAATCCATGCTTGACTATTTCAGACCTGGAAATAATGGGTTCTGATCAAAGTATTGCATTTTCTAAACTGCCCTATTGAGCAGAGATGAATATTCTTTATTGTAGAACTGTAGTTCCCATGAACATAACAGCTTGTGCCCTGGAGTTGGCTTACAGTAACTTTTGTAATAAAATTCACTTGTCATTATTTTCATTCGGGTGGGTCTTTTAAATGGTTGGACTCCCCAAACTGACTCCCCAAACTATCTGTGCTGATTTCCCCCAACTAAATTTAGTCTACTGCGTTAGATAAAGAAACAATTTGACTGAGCAAAGTATACATGTTGCATGTTGTACAGACATGCAAAACACTGCGCGTTGCTGGGGTAGTGCCAAGACAACAGCAAGGTGTGTGCTGCCAGGAGATGACACTGATTTTTAAAAATTTACGATTTCCCCCCCCGACTATCTAATCTTGCAATTTATGTACCATCATGTTTGCAGAATACACTCGACTTCCTATCTGGTTCGATTTTGTTTTTCCTATTTTGGCAAACACATCTGATATTGGTCATCAGCTTTGTGTATTATTATTGCTCAGGAAAGCCATGATTGATTAATAAACCTTGCCTTCAATGGACTCAGATATTGTTTGCAGGAACAATGCCGGCGGTCGTGTCTGCCACAGGGCTGAGTCTGTCACTTCCACGCATTACAATCAGTGTGACGGTGAATTCTGTGTGTGCGCTGTGAGCAGCAACTCATAAGCTCTATATCCATCTATGCGTCTATATTGGTTAATTTAAAAAAAAAGACCCTCAATTCTGTGTGAGCACTCTGTCTAATCTGTGCGGTCACAATGCTGTGAGCTACCTGCTCCCTCCTCTAATTCATCCCTCCAAATGCAGAGCTTGGTTCTGCCCAGAGCCTCAGCTTGAGTTTTAGGGCTTGGAGACCTTTTGGGAACTAGTTTTATTCCAGTGGTGTCAAAGCCGTTTTGCATTGAGAGGCACTGGATCGGTTGGAAAACTCTGCCGCTGCCCCCCCTGCAGTCACATGACATTCTGAGCTGGAAGCCTGTCATATCCTGCAGAGATCAGAGGGAGACCAGCACTGGATTTAGGTTTAATTTTTTTTATTTAGGGAACTATAAAAGAGTAAAATGGAAGGTGAGTGTAGAGGAGCTTTTGTTTAATTCTGCAGTTTCCTACCACCGCCAGTTTTAAACCTTTCCCATCAAGCTGGGTATGGATAGGATGAAAATCTATAATTTTTCTGCTGCTCCAGAGGTCTTGCAATGCCCAGGCATCCTTATCTGTCCTTTTTGAAATTAGAACCTGATTTATAGCAAAGTCGTATCGCAAGTTTTTTGAGGGGGGGGGGCACCTTTTTTTAAAATAGGAGGGGTCGCAGTATACTCGCGATATCTGCGGAGAGCAGAGGCAGACTGACACGTCGGGTTGATAGAGGCCCGGTTTCTGCATGTGTATTGGCTGTTTCAGTGGGCCACCACAGGTTTCTTAATCCCTCAGCGCGAATCTGGAGCTGTCTATGATAAGCAATCGGCCCAGTACTTACACTCAGACCATCGCTGTAGCGTTGCCTCCCACATTCTAAACACGAGCTGGGGGAATGGCACGCCGCCCCTTCATCCTTGTGACGTGTAGCCCTGTAACTCGCAAAGAACAGGAAGGAGCGGAAGAGACCTCAGAGGCCCTGGACAGAATCCAGGTGAGTGACCCACAGGCTGCTAGTCTCTCTATATTGTGCCCCTGATCAACATCAAAGTGCAGGTGGGGACGGCTGGGAGGGGGAATAAAGTGAGGGGCCTGTGGTTTGGGGGGGGGTGAATTGAGGGGACTGCTGCGCTGCTTGGGAGAATATGGACATGAGAAAGGATGAAAAGGAGTGGAGCGACTAGAGGAAGAGCTTGACAAGTTAATAGCAGGAAAGAAGGTTCACAGCAGGGGGAGCTATTAATATTCAGTGAGCGCGTGAATCTGGGTGTATCTGTGAGTGCAATGCATAGGTTTGAATCTGTGTAAATGTGAGCAGTGGCGTCACTAGGGTTGACGTCACCTGGTGCGGTAACTCATGGTGTCACCCCCCCCCCACCCGGGTTTTATAGTTTCTTTTTCTAACTACTCTTACTCATAAATCATTACTCTCATATAACACTGAAAGCTCATACACAGCGCACATTACTGTGAGGATTATTGCTGTGCAGCTCTCTCATATACTCACACACAAATTTTGGTGAACTGCCAGCAAGTACAGTGCCTGTTCGAAGGCAGTGAAAGTCCCCATAGAGACGTAATGGATAATCTGTTCAGAGACACCGAACAGCAGAGAAAAATGCCCTTATGTTCGGTGGTTTCATTCGGCAGGTTTATTCAGGCGAACACCGTAGGTTTCAATGTTAAAATATTCCAGTTTTTATTCAATATCTAATAAACCGTTTATTCCTTTAATGTGTAGTTAACCCTTTCGCTGCTGAGGCTTTTCCCGCCCCTGTGCTGAGGTCATTTTTTACCTGTTTTGCGCATCATGTTTAAACGTGTTTTGAAGGCTTATTTTAGTATATGACATCGACATATTATATATCGTTCTTTCCGTCAGACTCGGTAGATTCATAATATGTCATTATTATATGTATACGTTATGTCATGTTTGTATATTATAACAAAAAATGCAATAAAATATGTATTTTCAATAATTTACAGCGTGTAAAGTGTTTTTTTCCACATTTTAACATGCGAGCAATTGCGGTTATATTTTGTATGGGGTGCGCTTGTTAAAAAAATTAGAGATGGGGTCTCGTTACATTTTTTTTTGGGGAAAATGACACCATTTTTAACAAACGCACCGCATACAAAAATCGTTAATGCAGCATCATTGTTCACATTATAATTGAAATGGGAACAATATTGCTGCATTAACAAACCAAAAAAAATAAAAAAAAGTGTTTATTTTTTTTTTTTATTTTTTTTTTTTATTTATTTATTTTTTTTTTTTTTTTACAATTTTTTTTACTTTCATGTTTGGTATCGTTGGAACGGCCATGCTCTGGCCGATCCAACGATATCAAAATTTAACCCCTAACTGCCACGGATCGGGAGATAGGGAGTTCATTGGAACTCCCTATCTCCACAGTTCGTGGCAGTTAGGGGTTAATGCTAGGACTGGCGTCATCGTGCTGCGCACGATGACGCCAGTCCTCTGGGGGAGTTCCCGGAAGCTTGGCCGACATCCAAGATGTCGGCCAGCTCCCGGGAAGGATCGCAAATCGGCGCTTTTCAGTGCCGATTTGCGATCCAGCTCCCCAGGGGTTAATGCCAGGCATCATTTGGAAGGGCAGGCTGTGCCCTTCCAAATGATGCCTGGGTTAAGCCCCTGTGAGCCGCCGATCGGGAGGGAGAGAGGTCCGAAGGACCTCCCCCCCTCCCTTTCAGGCGCCTCCTCCGCACATGCGGGGGGGCGCCTGAATTAGGTGTCATCGCGGGGGCGCGATGACACCTAATAATGGCGGCCACTGCTCCGGATGCCGGGCTGACATCCAGGATGTCAGCCCGCACCGGAGGGGCCAGCGATCGGCCGGAACCGGCCGAACGCTGACCCCAATGCGAGGACGCGCTCAGCGCGTCCTCCGCATACCAGCGGGAATGCTGAGGACGCGCTGAGCGCGTCCTTAGCATTCAAGTGGTTAAAATAATTTATTTTTTTTTAAATTTAGGCTTTTTTTAAAAAAAATATCCATTTTTTTTTTCTAATGTATTTTTTTCTGTAACAGACCTTTTTATTATCATTCATAGGACCTTATATGTTAATTCCAGACATTTTCGTTCAGTAGTTTTTTTTTTTTTTTTTTAACCGCGGGCGACGGGTTTGTGGAGGCATTCGGTGGCTGATTCCCTGCACTTTGGGGAATCAAATTTCCCCGGTGAATTCACTGCAGGGTCCCTAAAGCGCGGGGAACAGAACACTGAAATGTCTGCGTCATTTCGGTGCTCTGACTATCCTCTTTAGTAGTTTTTATTGCCACCCTCTGGAAAGTGCCAGCCTAGGCCTTGCCTACCCAGGACATACTTGAAGATGAGAGAAATCAGAAATCTCAATGTATCCTTCCTGGTAAAATATTTTTGTGTATTAAAAAAAATAAATTAGGGGGTGGTGTCACCTGGTGCGGGCCTCACCCCGCCCCCCCCTTGTGACGCCACTGAATGTGAGTGCATGTTTGAATCTGCGTGTGTGTGTCTAATTTTGCTCCTCGCCTCAGTCCAGTCTTGAGTAATCTCATTTCCATAATTGGGTCAGACGAGCGCAGTGTTCACGTCCGTGTTGCCGCACATTTTAACATCCGTGGTAGCATACAATTATGATCAATAGGGCGTAGACCCACATACTAAGTATGTCCGCACAGAAGTGCGGACGCACAACGGATGCGGTAAACTGATGCAAGTTGGGCAAGAACGTAAATCCGCTAGAACGGACAGAGTGTGCTGCGTACGCATAGCTTTGTGTGTGAGTGATGGAACGAAGTCAGACGGACTGCATTTTTGACGGACAAAATGTTTTTCATATTAATTTATTTTCCCTTCTACATCAGTAAAAAAAAACGTCAGTCACAAAAACAGACTGTGTGGCCACTACCTTGTCGGCAGTCAGGAAGTACGTCTGAAGTGCACGGATGCACAGTCCGCACAGAATGCGTTCGTCTGACCTGAGCCTATTCCTCAAGTATCTACTAACTAATTGTTATGGACCTGTGAACAAGATATAATCTTTATTGTATCATAACCTAGTAATAGGTTCATCCGAACATAAATGTTTAAATAAACACTACCACTTATACAAGCTGTAACTAGTTTACTTGTGCATTCCAAATAAAACGCCTTCTAAAACACGTGCTGCTGTTTGGTTTTTTTTCTGTGCTTGAAGTATTTGCATGTAGAAAGGAAAAATCTCCTGTTTCCATGATGCAACATTTAACAAAATCTTATGGTGCGTTTTACATCACAACTGTGGTTTTGCTTCTACAGTTTTTCCCAGTCAACAGGGTGGGTGAGGGAATGTGTAATGTAAGCCTGCAGGGAGTCTATTGTGCTGTTTCTGCCACCCGAATGAGAGATGGCAGCTGACTGGGATACAACGGGGATCTTAACCCTTTCACTGCTGAGGACGTGTGGGGAACGTCGTCATTGACTCCTAAAGAAAGATAGGGGGTTCATTTGAACCCCGATATCTCCCGACTGTAGGCAGCTAGCATGGTCATGTTCGGTATGATTTAGAAAGGCCAGAGCATGGCCTTTCTATTGATACCAAACATGACCATGTTCAAAGTAATGAACAAAAATTAATAAAAATAATAATAAATAAAAGATATTTTTTTTTTTTTTTAAGACGTGAAATGGCTCAGCAGTGAAGGGGTTAAAAGATTTCTAATCTGCCACCTGATCATGTCCTTTGCATACATCCCACATGATACAATGATGTGAATCAGTTTCCATGACTTCAGACCCATAGAGCCCACTCTATTGTTATCCTTTTATATAGCGCCACAAATTCTGCAGCGCTTTAAGGCTCCTGTCAGGCGAGCACATTGTTCACGTCCGTGATCGCGCACAAAAGTACATCCGTGATAGCATGAAATAAAGGCCAATGGAGTCCCACACACGAAGTACGTCCGCACTGAACTGCGGACGCACGACGGCTGCGGCAAACGGACACAAGATGGGCAAGAATGTAAAACCCCCTAGAACGGCTGCACAAAATGCGCTGCGTCCACAACGTCCACATAGCTTTGTGTGTGAGTGAAACGTGGTCAGACGGACTGCATTTATACGTTCAATCGAGTGACTTTATCTGGCGCTGCTCGCTAAAGTTTAATCGGGTTGGTTGTATATATCACATACACCAGGGTCTGTCTGGGAGATTGTGCCTTTGCGGATAAGTGGTACAGATACATGCTGACATATCTCCATTCTGTACCATTTATCAGTGTCCGTCTGGGCAGATTGTGTGTCCACGCAGACCAAATGAAGACCGGATAAATGGTGGTAGTAATACAGATAGAATACACCTTGGCTTACTATATTCCTAATTATGATGTGTGCCGTCTCTGCTGGGTTATTAAAAGACAAATATAAATGACATTGCCTTTAAATGTTCAAAAGTCCATAATGTCTTTTATATCCGCAAGGGTACTCGGTGGAGTTGCTTTGTTGATCCTTATCCCTCCTGGGGTCTTTTGTTTCCTTTAACCTCAGATATAAGCAGAGACAAACGGCAAAGAAAATAGTGCGAACTGTCATTAAACAATTGTCTGGAAGTAAGAATAGCTGCACTTATATGGCCCAGAGCTACATATAGCTCAATGGTCTTGCGTTGTTAGCCCATAAAGGTGGCCGAACATCCCTTTACACTGCTCCTCTTCCTCCTTTGGTAAAGGACTCCACGGCCGGAGATCCTTTCTGGTTCGCACTCACATAGATCTCAGGGTTTCCGCTGGCAGGTGAATGAGGATAGTGGGAGACGTAGTGTGTATATAGGTATGGGATTTATTGGGCTTAGTAAAGTAATTACAGATTAAAACAATGTCCGGTGAATCGAGGGTTCTACAGGACGCGTTTCTCCAGTCACAATGCTGGCTTCATCAGCTGTTGAACCCTCATGTACGGTATTCAGTGTATATTTAAAGGAATCTTTCTTCAATTCGATTGGCTCTTTTTCCTTTCGGTTTCAGTTTATTATTGTTCAGACGTCATTGGTTCAAATGTTCCGCTCACATGACAGGTTTTGGGCCAATGGGAGAGGACAAAAACGCTCAGATGTCATTGAATTAGGTGTTCTGTCCATGTGACCGCTATTGGCCAATGGGAATGGGCAAGGTGGTTGCTTTTGGTTTCCCTTCATTCCTGTATGTTTACAGCGCCGCGGTCGTTGGGTTTATGCTGGGTTATTCATGATTCTCGGCATAATTTTATAAATGCTCCTTGCAAACACAGTAGACAGCCCTATTATGAGGTTGACAGGCATCCAATTGTGTATATGAAGCGGCTAATTGCTTATGTTGGCCTCCTTGTTCTTTTTATCTTGTGTCCAAAGTTTGCATGGGATGTATTCCCTATGATGAATTGGGATATAGTAATATACCCCTGACGGATTACTATGAGCTCATTCTAGATGGGATGTGCCATGTGATGCGTCTTAGTAGATATCTCTATACTCTGGGTGTCCTGTTTTGGAAGGGGGAGCGAACAGGTTAAAAGTTATGGGTTATTTATACTGAAAACTTTCAGTTCGTGGAGTGGGAGGGAGGGATTCTGTCTTTCAGAGATTAGTGAGTGCTCTCATCTTAGACTGATTGGCTATGAATTGCTAGGCTTTTAGGCATATACTGCCATGGACGATTGGTGCTGTTGGAGGTGTCTAAAGAACTGATCTAGCTAAAAGATGGCTCTAAAACTTCCTGGGGGGGGGGGCATGAACTCTTCCTGGAGAAAGTGGTTAGGGGATTTCCTTTTGATTAGTTCGCTGTCTGAAGAGCTATACAGATGAGTCATTAATTAGTATAAGGATGGGAGGAAGTGTATCTCCTGTATAATGGGTCTATGTTCAGGGAATTCCATAGTTTACGTCCGATTATCCAATATAAAATGATGGAGATGGAGGGATGGAAGATTCTAGCTACGACTAGACATTGCAGACAGGCAGGGGGTGCCAGGCGTTTTACAGAAAATGACACAGTTCGAAATCCATGTTTAGTCCATTGCGGTGCAATGAATCAAAGTCATATATGGATTTCATTTCTTCATGACTGCTTTTTTTTCGCTATATCTCCCCCTCTTCTGTCGTTCTGCACTCTCTTAATGGCCATGAATTGGAGGTTTCTGGGGTTGCTGTCATGATACCTTTTAAAGTGGGCAGGGACGCTGTGTGTCTCGAGTCCTCTTTCTGTGTTTCTGGTGTGTTCCCTGATACGGACTCCTAGGGCTCTTGTTGTCTTTCCAATGTACTTCTTTCCGCAGGGGCATATAATCAGATATATCACATTTTTTGTAAAGCATGTTGTTATACCACATATTTTCCAATTCCCCCTTCGATTTTCTATGGAGGTGATATGCCTCTTATTTCCGGTTGTCCTGCAGAGAATGCAGTTTCCACACCCATAGAAACCTTTGTCGGAAAGCCTCCTTCATAGGTATGTGCTCGCTTCTGACAATCTTTGACTTCAGGTTCTTTGCACCTCTGCATATGAATCTGGGTCTGACTGGTAATAGATCTTTCAATGTCGGGTCCTCTCTGGGGATCGGCCAGTATCTGAGATTTCTCCTCATTTGTTTGCTCTGTTGATTATATGTGAATAAGATCGGAATGTTGCCCATGTTGTACGGAGTCTTCTTTTTGGGTTTGTATTTCAGAAATTCCTCTTTCTACTTTTTTAATTTCATCTCTGGTGATCTCTAGGGTTGCTTTGTCAAAACCTTTTTCCAGGAAAGAAGACCTCATGTCCTTGGTTTGGGTGTCGTAGTCAGAAATCTTTAGAGCAGTTTCGCCTTAGCCTTATGAACTGACTCTTGGGGACTCCGTCAAGCCATTTGTTTTGCCATTCTGTCAACTGTTTTAAAGAAAGTCTTTGTCTGAAGCTGATTTCCTTCTGGGAAGATGATCAGGTCCAAAAAGTTCAGTCATGTCTGACTCCACGTGGTGTCAAGTATGATGTTCTCATCGTGGGTGTTCATCTCTTCAAGGAAAAGGAGTGCGTCTTTCCCTCCTCCATAAATATGTCATCTATGTAGCGGCAATCAATCACAATATTCTCCTGTTTTGTTGTTAGGTTTCTCTCCCAGTTTGCCATGTACAAGTTGGCAAAACTGGGTGCAAATCTCGTTCCCATTGCTGTGCCTCTGATTTGAAGGTAGTTTACATCTTTGAAGGAAAAGTAGTTTTTTTTCAGTATAAGCTTTATTCTCTCCAGAATAAATTCTTTCTGTTCATTCAGGAGGTCTTCCTCTTTGTCTAAATGGGAGCGGACTGCCTCTAAGCCTTTATCGTGAGGGATGTTGCTATAGAGTGCTCTAACATCACTAGTGACCATGATGAAATGATCTTCCCATTTGATCCCCTTTAGTTCTTGTATTATGCTCAGCGTATCTTTTAGATGTGCCTCAGTTTTGATCACATCAGAGATACGACTAGATATTGAGTCGATTCCCGATATAATCGGTCTCCCTGGAGGTTTAAGGAGATCTTTATGGATTTTGGGAAGGTGATAAAAGGTTGGTCTCCTTGGGTGTTCGATCTTGAGGTAGCCGAATTACTTGTCGGTGATAATGCCCAAACATTTCCCCTCATTTAGATATTGATGGAATATTTCTTTGCTTTTCCCCTGTCGGGTCTCTTGGTAGAGCCTGGTAGGTGGTGATATCATTGATTCTGTGCGCTTCCTCTTCGTATTGCTCCGTGTTCAGAATGACCACTCCTCCACCTTTATCGGCTGGTTTTGTAACAATGGAGCCATCAGTTGTCAGTTCTTGCAAGGCTTCTTTCTTTTTTCGTCATGTTGTGTTTCTTACTCACATTGATTTTCTCCATCTCACGTAGCACCATTTTTTCAAAGGTGGCTATCTCTGGGGACATCATTGACTTGGGAAAGAACTTCGACTTTTCTTTTAGGTCTGTATGCTTGTATACCTGCATATTCTCGGATCTCTCAATGGGATTTTTTCCGAAATATTTCTTCAAAGGTTCCTTTTTAAATCTTTTGTAAGTCAATTTATGTTTCAAAGTGGTTCATTTTCTGTGTTGGTGCGAATTTAAGGCCCCTCATAAGTACGCTCTGTTGTTCATTGGTCAATGTTTTATTTGACAGGTTGAATATGCCTTTTGGTCTTTGGTCAGATGTTTCTGATCTGATGGGAGTGTTGGTCTCTGTCTTTTTTCTTCTTCTTTTGCCTCCTTTCTTTCCCCTCATTCCAATCTTTGTCTTTTTTTCCTGGTGATCCGTAGTCTTTTTTTCCTTCTCGTTTGGGTTCTCCTCGGTTGGTGGTTGTGCAGCTCTGGGCTCCAACCTGGTGTCGTTTTGATCTAGCCTCCGCTTTCTTTGCTCCTTCTGCGTGGCAGGCCGAAAAACCTCATTGTCATCTCCTTGTGTTTGTCCTTCATTCGTTCTCAGGTTCTCATATCTATTCTGGTGTTGTGGCCAGGACGGTCCTTGATGTTGGTAGTTCTGGGAATATCCACGGGTGGATGCTCTTCTACCTTGATGCTGTTGGTGCCCTCTGTAATTCCAGTTCTTTTATCTGAAAAGGGCTGTGGATATGGATGTTCTCTTCTGCTGTTCCTCCTATTCCTTCTGTTGAGGGCTGGTGCCCATATTTAGTAAAACCTCACATTCCCATGATGCTGTGGGTATGGTTCCTGTATCGATACTCTCCTATTGAAGGGTCCATTAGTTCTGTTTGATTCTGGATGAATATTCATGCTCTGGTTGGGATTTGGGATGTTGTCCCCTTCCTCCTGTTGTTCCAGATCTTCTCCTTCTGCGTTTTCTAGCAATACCTTCCAGACGTCTCCTTTTTCATAATCTTTGTCCCTCAGGTACTTTTTTCTTTTTGATAATCAGTTCTTTTTCCAGCTTCCCTAGGGCATTTTCAATCTTTTCTGAAAATCCTAGTATTGTGTCTTCCTGAGCGATCTCTATGAATTTCTTATTGTCCTCTTCTATCGTCGTGTGAATTTCCTCTAAGTTGAACTTCCTTTCTTCAATAATGACTTCTATCGTACGGATCGAAAAACTCTCTAGCATTTTACTCCATTTGTCCAGGAAGGATTCTCTCATTGGTGAGGGCTGGTCCTTTTGAGTACCTAAGGCCTCTGGGCACTATCTTCTCTTTCAAATATTTCTCCGGAGAGATTATTTCCCATTTCAGCCTGAGTTCCCTTTTCAGTGTTTTCTCTAGGCTCCTCATCAGATTGTCTTTGGCCATATCATCATTATTAGATTCTGGATTTCCTGTTAAATCGCAAAAAATCTCTTCCTTGAACCTTACACACAGAATGGATTTTAGGAAGAAATTTGTATGTCCTGTATGGGAGTGGGGTCCCAAGGCTCGTAGGATTATAGCAGCCCTAGGGTATTAGCAAAACAGGGGTATAACTGAGAAAATGGGAATGTTACCCTCCGTGGGCGCTCTTCTTCCTAGTCTAGAATTAAATATGTGAGCGTGCTGCTGCCTAATATAGTGAAACAAGGTGGAAAGCCTGCCCAGAGGGCAGTCTATTGTGGATATACTGCCCCAGCTCATGGATATTGCCCCAGCACGTGGATATTGCCCCAGCTCGTGGATATTGCCCCAGCTCGTGGATATTGCCCCAGCACGTGGATACTGCCCCAGCTCGTGGATACTGCTGCAGCACGTGGATACTGCCCCAGCTCGTGGATACTGCCCCAGCTCGTGGATACTGCCCCAGCTCGTGGATACTGCCCCAGCTCGTGGATACTGCCCCAGCTCGTGGATACTGCCCCAGCACGTGGATACTGCCCCAGCACGTGGATATTGCCCCAGCACGTGGATATTGCCCCAGCACGTGGATACTGCCCCAGCTCGTGGATACTGCCCCAGCACGTGGATACTGCCCCAGCACGTGGATACTGCCCCAGCACGTGGATATTGCCCCAGCACGTGGATATTGCCCCAGCACGTGGATATTGCCCCAGCACGTGGATATACTGCCCCAGCTCGTGGATATACTGCCCCAGCTCGTGGATATACTGCCCCAGCTCGTGGATATATATATACTGCCCCAGCTCGTGGATATACTGCCCCAGCTCGTGGATATACTGCCCCAGCTCGTGGATATACTGCCCCAGCTCGTGGATATACTGCCCCAGCTCGTGGATATACTGCCCCAGCTCGTGGATATACTGCCCCAGCTCGTGGATATACTGCCCCAGCTCGTGGATATACTGCCCCAGCTCGTGGATATACTGCCCCAGCTCGTGGATATACTGCCCCAGCTCGTGGATATACTGCCCCAGCTCGTGGATATACTGCCCCAGCTCGTGGATATACTGCCCCAGCTCGTGGATATACTGCCCCAGCTCGTGGATATACTGCCCCAGCTCGTGGATATACTGCCCCAGCTCGTGGATATACTGCCCCAGCTCGTGGATATTGGCCCCCCAGCTCGTGGATATTGGCCCCCCAGCTCGTGAATATTGGCCCCCCAGCTCGTGGATATTGGCCCCCCAGCTCGTGGATATTGGCCCCCCAGCTCGTGATACTGGCCCCCCAGCTCGTGGATACTGGCCCCCCCAGCTCGTGGATACTGGCCCCCCCAGCTCGTGGATACTGGCCCCCCCAGCTCGTGGATATTGCCCCCCCAAGCTCTCATGGATATACCCCAGATCAGACCCCAGACCAGACATGGGGCGGCTGTTCGAATGCTCTATCAGCATTCGGACAGCCGCCCCATGAGCTCCGCCGTCCGCGCCATACTTACCTTTCCGAGCGGCGCCGGCGAAGTGAAAGTTTCCCCGCTTCCGGTCTTTGAAGGACCCAAGCCGCGGTCACGTGACCGGGGCTTGGGTCCTTCAAAGAGCGGAAGCGGGGAAACTTTCACTTCGCAGCTCGGGACGGGTTGGATGCACACAGCAGCCGGGTAGAGGCTGCGAGCGCAGCCTCTACCTGGCTGCTGTGTGCATCTTGTAACCGCCGCGGCGAGCCGGCAGCCGGCTCGTGCCGCGGCGGTTGCATGCGCGCGCAACCAGAGTAAGGCTTGGCGATGGACACGCCAAGCCTTACTCAATTATAGTATAGATGACAATGCTTTGCTATATTGCCAAAATTTCTTTGTTTAATGGAGTGACTTTATCTGGCGCTGCTCGCTAAATTTGAATCGGGTTGGTTGTATATATCACCTACACCAGGGTCTGTCTGGGAGATTGTGCCTTTGCATTTATACGTCCAGCATTTTTGACGGACAAAAATGGTTTTGCATTTTAATTTATTTTCCCTCATACATCCGTCAAAAATGACATCGGTCACAAAAACGGACTGTGTGGCCACTACTGCGTCTTCCGTAGGTCAGTACAGCAGACGCACAGTCCGTAGAAATCACGTTCGTCTGACCCTAGCCTAAAAGATCAGAGTGCAAGGAATTGATACATTAGAACAGTGTTTCTCAAACCTGTCCTCAGGACCCCCTAACATTCCAGATTTTAAGGATTACCTTGGGGAAATGCAGACGGAATCCTGCAATCACTGCTTAGTAAATCATCTCACCTGTGCTGTGCTTCAGATATCTGGCCTGTGATGGGTGGGTCCTGAAGACAGGTTTGAGGAACACTACATTAGAATACCACACATGGGTGATGACCTGATTTTAGGGGGACCCTGTTCTCAAGGGAATTTACAATCCGGGGCTTACCATTATTTTGTTAGGTGTCTTGCCCAAGTACACTCGCTGGTGGCATCTTCTGAGTGGGATCGGGTCGTGTTTCCATGATTGTAGATCAGCGACCTGGTGGTTAGGTTGAACCCGCTTCACGTGAAGTCGAGACTTGCTTCTCCACAGTTGTATTGGAGGGAAGTGCTGAATGGGATTTTCTCCATGGTTTAAAGAGCAGAGACCCACAACTGGAGTCCACAGCCGATATTGTGTAGTAGGCGAGTATGTACCTGGCCATGCAAGATATCAGAACTAAAACTAAGAACATTTTTTTTTTTTTGTAGTGGCCCTTTAACTTCCTTGGACGGTCTTGCCAAACCTAAACTATGCTGTCACTCTACGAGTGACAGGATTCGGGCCTGTAACATAATCTCATGGCCATAGGCATCCAGCATTGTATTATTTTGACTTGTACTGAAGAGTCTTTGTAGCTTCCTTGCTATCAGAGTCTCTTTGTACCCACACACAATAACAGTGACACGCAATGTCTCTGATTATAGTGTAGGATCATCCAGTTAAAGCTGTAGCATTACATAGGAATTAATATTATATAGCGCCAACAGTTTCTGTGGTGCTTTACAATAACAAATGGAAACAAAATTAAACATAGGAACAGAAACAAGAGGTGTAGAGGGCCCTGCTCAAGAGCTCACAATGTAGAGCAGTTTTTCCCAAACCTGTCCTCAAGACCCGCTGACACGCCATGTGTGCCAGATATCTGAAGCACAGGTGATATAATTTACTGCTTGGTGATTGCAGGATCCAGTCTGCATTTCCCCAAGGTGATCTGCAAAATCTGGCCAGGGTCCTGAGGACAGGTTTGGGAAACACTGATCTAGATGGATTGGGGTGGAGGAAGACTAGAGATTTATTAGTCGTAAAGATCTCTAGCTCCATTTGGTTCAGCAATTGTGGGGAATTTGGAAATGGTCTCAGTCATGATGTGGGTGTAGGTGAGGAGAGGGATAGGTCGGCATAAAGATTGCCTGATGAGTAGGTCATTCCACAGGACTGGAGCTGGCCATCCACTGGGTCTGTATTTGTGAGACCACAACCATCGGTTGTCCACTGGGAAGGACTATGGACGACCTGATCTGAGAATTTACTGGAATATTAATTATATATATAAGAATGTCAGCCGTACAAAGTAAATAAAAGTGATCACGCAGGATCCTCATAAAGTCACTCAGCAAGTAATAACAGAAGAAACCGATAATAAGGTGGACACGCACCAAAAAAATGCTCCGGAACCTCCTTGAGAAAGGGAAAAAAAAAGAGAAAAGGGGGTGGCAAAGGCCAATTGTGACTTTCCTGGCTCACTCCTAAAGGTCCAAGGGCCGCAAGGAGGCCATGGAAATGTGCCGGGGTACTCGGGGGGCCAGGTATGGTGTCCGCCACGATGGCACACCCCAAGATGGCCCCAAATGGCAAAAAAAAGGGGAGGTGTCTGCAGCATATGATGGTGTGCCAAAAATAAACGGGGGGGGGGGGGGTTAGGCGTCATCAAGGTAACATGCTCAGCGAAGAAACAAATCAAAAACACTGCGTTAAAATAATAGAAACAAGTGTTCACAAGGTCATCCCCGATAGGGGGGTCTTGTCAGGTAATAGGAACAAAAATAAGAGACAACAGAGGGATCAGCAGGAAAATGTAGGTCATCATATATCTAATGCGGGGTGATGTCAGCAGTAAACTGAGTGCAGGCCCGGATTCAAGGATCAACAATAGAGGAAGCCATCAGGATGGGGGGGTACATCTTCAGCCAGTGTCCAAGGGCAGGAGGCCCACGGCAGTCCACAGCCCATCGGAGCAGAGGCACCGTATATCAAAGATACAGCCCGGGCATAGGACGCAGGTGTCATATGTCTCCTCCACCAGGGCCAGCCAGCAGCCGCCGAAGGCCCTAAAAAAGCAGGGGGGCAGAATAACAGGAAGTCCTGCTGGACCTTCTTGAACGACGGGCTGCCCATCCCCCACCCCCTCCAGGTCTGCAGGAAAGACCGTTGAGCGCTGTATTCCCCCCCCCAAACACCCAGCCTCTGCTGCAGGATCGTGGTGCAGCTGGGATGCGGTCACAGTGGGAGAAAAACCACCCCCGGAATCCTCAATATCCGATGAACGGACGTCAGGAACCGAGTATTGCAGAACAGCAGCAACAGGTGTAGGTGCTCCAAGCAGTACAGCCGGCAGGTGACCCTGGGACTCAAGAGCAGGTTCAGCAGGAGTAAAAGGTAGGCCACTCCGTCCGCTGGCCACCCACTCAAGCGCGGGCGCCAATTCACTGCAAGGCCGCAATGTGTCCTCCGACTCCACAGGCCTTCCAGCTGCCGCTGTACACATCCAGCCAGTCTCCAGCATATCAGCGCGCCACTCCCTCCGCATCTCCTCCAGCAGCTCCATGAGCATCCCTCGGGGAAGGTAGAGCTGGTCGTCCTCCAGTGCCAGCTTAGGTGAGGAAGGCGTCATCACCAGACTCACAGGCAGGGGTAGACTAGGCAAATCAACAGGGCTGGTGTGGATGAGCTCCTCCATCCGCTAGGCCCCAAGATGGCGGTGAAGAAAAACAGGGAGCTGGCGGTATCAAACTGCAGATCCTGCGGCCGCCAAAATCCCGAACCGGGAGCGCACTCAGGCCCACAGCACTCCCGACAATAGCAGGGAACCGAGGAGGGTGGTCAGGTGGCCCTAATGAGCCTAAACGTCAGCAAGCAGGAGCCCGATATACGGAGCTCCTAAGAGATACGTCTGTCCTCCTCGGCATCCAAACTCCGCCCCAATTTACTGGAATATTTGAGTAATATTAAATATATAAAGATGTTCATAAAAATAGTTTTGGCTGGAAATTAATACATGTTTTATAAAAAAAAAAAACACACTTGGATATTGTGAAACCTATGGGAACTGCACCATAGTTTGCCATAATTTAGTCTAGTGCAGGGATCCAGAAACATCGGGGGGGGGGGCAGAGTTCAGAACAACTACTCCCATGGTTCTCTGGCCATTTATTGCAATCAAAGAATACTGGCAGTTGTAGTTCAGAAACATCTGGGGGGTCGGAGTTCAGGATCCCTGGTTTGGTGAAATAGGGTGCAGCTGCAAAAGGACATACCCTGCCCTACCCTTGTTTGCTACCCATACACAGCTAGTCTTACCTATCTCCCTTACAAACAACTTGACATTTGCTAATACAAAATCCAAATAAAATGACATTTTACTCACCAGATGAGTTTGTCTGCATCCATCCCGTTCTAGATCGTCTGACGTTGTGCAATTAACCACATGAAATGAGGTGGTCGCTTGTCTGATGCTGTCGTTAAACGTTGCAGGAAGTTGGACATCGGAAGGCGGCTGCAATGGCTGGTACATTGCCCATTGTTGGTGTTCGGACTACGTTGCGGTTGCACAGATATGGACCCCGTGGACGGCCAACCTAAGACTTGGAGACGAGCATTGGCCGCGCAGGTGGAGGTCATCTGCTGACCAGAGTTGTCTAGACGGGATGTGCTTGCAGAGTAACGAAGGGTTTGAAACTCTCTCCTGGAACGTATAGGAAGCCAATGGAGGGACTGGCAGAGGGGGGAGGTACACGAGGGACATCGGGTGAGAAAAAGTCTGGCAGCTGCATTCATTAGATTTCAATGGGGCAATGCGGGCATTGGAGGAGCCAATAAGGAGCGAGTTACAGTAATCAAGTATTTTGCATCGGAAAGGGGCAGACGTGGGTATTAAGTTTGACTAATTCACCGCTTACATTTTATTTCTACACGTACTGCTGGCTAAGGCTGGGGTCAGACTAACTAATTTTTAACGTGCGTTTAGGCGCACTTAATCACGGCCATAGTAGCAGCAAATGACGGCCAATATACGAAGTACGGCCGCACGAAAGTGCGGCTGCGCAACGCAAGCGGCAAACAAACGCATATTTTCGAGAATGTTACATAGTTACATAGTTACATAGTTATATAGGCTGAAAAAAGACATGCGTCCATCGGGTTCAGCCTCTCCCACATAACCTACTGCTGTTGATCCAAAAGAAGGCAAAAAACCCAGTCTGAAATGCTTGCCAATATGCAACATACTAGGAAAAAATTCCTTCTTGACCCCAGAATGGCAGTCAGATTTCTCCTTGGATCAAGAAGCTTTTACCCACATATTAAATATTATAACCCTTAATATTCTGTGTCTGCAGGAAGTCATCCAGTCGTTTTTTAAAAGTCTGTACAGACTCTGACCCAACCACCTCAACAGGCAGAGAATTCCACAGCTTTATTGTTCTCACCGTAAAATAACCCTTCCTATGCTTTAAGCTAAATTTTCTTTCTTCCAGTCTAAATGGATGACCCCTTGTCCTATGTATAGTCCTGTTAATGAATAGGTTATCAGACAATGGTTGATAATGGCCCCGTATATATTTATATAAGGTTATCAGATCCCCTCTAAGGCGCCGTTTCTCTAAACTAAACAGGTTTAAGCTTGTTAGTCTTTCCTCATAACTTAACCCTTCCATTCCCCTTATTAATTTAGTTGCCCGTCTCTGCACTTTTTCTAGCGATATAATATCTTTTTTTAAGACAGGTGCCCAAAATTGCACGGCATATTCAAGGTGCGGCCTGACCATTGATTTATACAGAGGCAAAATTATGTTTTCATCCCGTGAGTGAACTCCCCTTTTAATGCATGCCAGTACTTTGCTGGCCTTGGCGGCTGCTGTTTGACATTGCACATTGTTACTTAGTTTGAAGTCTGATTATTCCCAAATCCTTCTCCTGCTTGGATTTCCCTAACTCCGTACCATTTAGGGTATAAATTGCTTGTGTGTTCTTCACTCCAAAGTGCATAACTTTGCATTTATCTAGACTAAATTTCATCTGCCATTTAAGTGCCCAGTCCCCCAATCTATCTAAATCCCTCTGCAGCGAAGTAACATCCTGCTCACATTGTATTACTTTTCCTAGCTTTGTGTCATCTGCAAACACTGATACATGACTTTCAATGCCTATCTCAAGGTCATTTATAAATAAATTGAATAGTATTGGTCCTATAACAGACCCCTGAGGGACACCACTTACCACTGGTGTCCATCTTGAAAATGTACCATTTATGACCACTCTCTGTACCCTATCTTTTAGCCAGTTTTCTATCCAAGAACAAGTATTTTCATCTAGACCATTTTTTCTTAATTTAAATAGTAACCTTTTGTGTGGAACTGTGTCGAAAGCTTTGGCAAAATCTAAGTAAATCACATCCACTGCGACCCCCTGATCTATACTTCTACTTACTTCCTCATAGAACGTAATTAGGTTAGTCTGACATGATCTGTGTTTCATGAAACCATGCTGATTTTTGCCAATTACATTATACCTCCCAATAAATTCCTGAATACTATCCCTTAGTAACCCCTCGACTACTTTCCCAGCCACAGATGTTTAAGCTCACAGGTCTATAATTCCCAGGCACAAATTTTAAACCTTTCTTAAATCTAGGGACCACGTCAGCTTTTCTCCAATCCTCTGGTACTATTCCTGAAAGAAAAGAATCTTGAAAGATTAAGAACAGAGGTTTACATATTTCAACACATAGCTCTCTTAGTACTCGCGGGTGAATTCCATCTGGCCCTGGGGCTTTATTAACATTCACATTGTTTAATTTGTGTAAAACCTTGTCCTGAGTCAACCAGTCACTTTGTATTAGTAAGTTTTTATTAGTGAATTTCATGTCTCCTGTTATAGGTTTCTCTTTGATAAATACTGAAGAAAAATAATCATTTAAAATTTCTGCCTTATCCTGATCTTCAGTTAACAATAACCCTGACTCAGATTTTAGTGAACCTACATTTTCACTCTTGGGTTTTTTAGAATTTATGTACCTAAAGAATTTTTTAGGGTTGGTCTTGCTCTCTTTGGCTATTTCTTTTTCATTTTCTAGTTTAGCCCATCTAATCGCATTTTTACATGCTTTATTGGCTGCTCTATATGCTTTATAGGATGCCTCAGATTTATCAAATTTAAAAGCTTTAAATGCCTTCTTTTTATTTTTCATTTCCTTAGTTACCTTCCTACTAAGCCACATTGGTTTCAGTCTGTTTCTTTTATATTTATTAACCAGTGGAATATATTGTGACGTGTACTTTTCTAGTGTTAGTTTAAAGATATTCCACTTATCCTCAGTGTTTTTCCCGTGAAAGAGTTTCTGCCAGTCAATGACATTGAGAGCTTCCTTTATTTTAATAAAGTTGGCCTTTTTAAAATTATATATTTTAGCATGCCCCTTATGAATGTGGTTTTTTGAGTTTATTTCAAAAGTCACCATGTTATGGTCGCTGTTTCCCAACTGTTCCTTTACATTAATATTTGAGAAAAGATCCACATTATTTGTTATAACCAGGTCCAGACAGTTATCCTCTCTAGTTGGTGTTTCTACCAGTTGTGACATGAAGGTATCATTTAAAATGTTCAGGAACCGGATTCCCTTTGCTGAATTACTAGTCCCACTATCCCAATTAATGTCCGGGTAATTAAAATCTCCAATAATTAAAGTGCTACCATGATCTGCAGCCTTCCTAATTTGCTCTAACAGTTGTTCTTCCTCATCATTATCTATATTAGGTGGTTTATAGCATATGCCAACAAATATATCAGCGCTGCGGAATATGCTGGCGCTTTATAAATAAAGAATAATAATAATAATAATAATAATAATTGACTTCCCTGTTTATTCCCCAACGAAATATTTACCCATAAGGATTCCACATTTCCCTCATCGCTTTCCAGTTGTGTAATATTAGGCTTTAAATCCTGATTTACATATAAACATACTCCACCCCCTTTCTTATGTTTCCTATCCTTTCTAAACAATGTATAACCGTTTAAGTTTACCGCCCAGTCATGCGTTTCGTCCCACCATGTTTCTGTTATTCCTATAATGTCGTATTGCTTAGTGTATGCTATTACCTCTAGTTCCCCCATCTTGTTATTGAGGCTCCTTGCATTAGCAAGCATACATTTAATGTTGTCTCTACCCACACATGCTGAATGCGACTTTACATTACATGCCTCCACTGTTCTGACATTACCCATCCCCCCGACTCCACCCCCCTTAGTCTGAACTGAAACCCTTCCGCTATCTGCTCTGTCTCCATTTTGTAAGATACTGTATCCCTCCCCCCCCTTCCACTAGTTTAAAGTCTCCTCCAACCTTTTAACCATCCTCTCCCCTAGCACAGCAGACCCTCTTCCATTCAGGTGCAATCTATCACAACTATACAGATTGTACCCCAGTGCAAAATGAGCCCAGTGCTCTAAAAACCCAATGTGATACCTCTAGTACTGACGTACAGAGTGCGCTGCGTCCACTAGCGGCATGTGTGCGTGATTAGGAGACAGGCGCTGCTAATGTCCGGCCAACATAACGTCCAGATGCAAAAAGGGGTTTTATTGATGATCCGTACAAAATCATGGACGGAAATGCGCATCGTATGACCGCTTTCGCGTATTCTGTGAAAAAATACGTCCATTCGTTCGAACGCACTTTTTCATGGACGACGCGAAAAATGCGTTCGTCTGACCCTAGCCTAATTGTCTTGTTATGCCACAGTTCTATTTATGATTTGTTTTAATTAGTAAATACATCTCAAAATGAGCGTCTGGATGTGATTCTAGGTTTGGCATATAAAATAACTGGACAGAATTGAATTTTTTTTTCATGTCTTTTAAAATTCTCTCAAGTGAAGGATTTTCAGATCCATGGTCCTCAAGTGTTTCTAAAGACCTGGTGTGTCCTTAGGCTGGCAGCACACTAGCAAACATTTTGCGTCCGTCTGACCGTACTGTTTGCTGTCCGTCGTAGCTATAAAGGAGTCAATTAAACACACCACACAAAGCCCCTGCGCACTTGTTCACGGACGGGCAAAGCATAAAGCCACGGACGCAATAATAACATCGTTAAAAAGCTAAACGGACGCAGAAACAACGCTGCCATGTATTTTCGTAGGGTGTGGAGACATCAGACATTACGGACGCACTTTATGCAGTACTCACAATATCTCCCGTGAAAAAGTGCGTCCGTAATGGACGCAGTACAGTATGCTCGTGTGCCGGCTGCCTTAGTTGCTTCTTTACCTCTGGTTTTCTTTAAGACTGTCACCCCCCCTCCCCTCCCTGAGGTAACTAACATGTACAGGTGAAACTCGAAAAATTAGAATACTGTGCAAAAGTTAATTTCAGTAATGCAACTTATAGATTAGTTTCACCTTTTAAGTTGTATTACTGAAATAAATGAACTTTTTGCACAATATTCTATTTTTTGGGGTTTCACCTGTATGTTCAATCGTCCTGAAAAGGACCTGTATTATAGCTACACATTCAACTTCTTTCAAATTGACCTTTTTTAGTCAATGAACTCTTGATGAATAGTATTTGACAATAATATTACTGGAGGAATTGAATTGGTATAATTGTGTAAAACTCCCTGTTCTGTGACTGGTGTATAAAGGTAATAAAAACCCAGCAAGGAGTCTCTACGTCTAATGCAAACTTCTATTATTTTTTTTTAACCTGTAATGATTTGTACCAACAATTATGGTTTTAAATTACATATTTATTCGTATTAATGGCCCTGATGAGTTCTGAATATTTGTCTTTATTATATATGTTAATAACAACCCAGTGGCGAATCGACCTGTAGTATAGATTTTTTTTGTTTGGTTTTGAAGCAACAGACCCCACTTTCCAAAGTGCGAAGGTCAGAAGACGGTTTTTATTTTACCAAGACCTAGTGCATTATTTAACTTTATTTTGTTTGGCTTGCCTTTTGACCCCCTTTCTATAAATACATGAAGCATTGAACGTTTTTCCTTGTTCTGTCATATTAATTTCTGTCAGGATGTCTTAAAGCTTTGAGTTCTGCCCTTTTATGTGTGAGGCGTATCCGTGTTAATTTCGTAGGCTAACAATTTTCACCAAAGACTTGGTCGACTACATTTTTTTTTTCTCTTCACGAAGACTAAAAAGGTTAGAACTAAATAAAAGTTATGACATTTTTGTCCGCCTTGTAAAAACTAGACCATTAGACCATTTGCAAAGAGATCTGATCAGAACTAATCTCTAGTACCGTAACGGTGAGCTGATGAGCTTTCTATGTTCAGATATCCTGTGCAATGGCATTACAGCCAATAGTTTTTATTAATATTTTAGAGTTCTGCTTGAAAAAAATGAAGCCTGCCACGTATGCGGTGTTATAATCAATGCCTATCCAATTACTGGGCCTTTGTGAAAAAGCAAAGTCATACTCTTTGTTCTCTTGAGTCTTTATCTTTTTTTCTTATGCTATACAACATGTCTGTATATGTGCAAACATTAATACCATATATAATAACAGGTTAATAGAGGTTTACTCTAGGATGGTAGGAGTGCAGAAAATTTTTAGAGAAATGCTTAAATTGCGCAATACACTTTATGCCAATTAGATTTTAGTTGACTATGGCTAGGGTCAGACGAGCGCTTTCTGCGCGCACTGTACGTCTGTGCACAACGGACGTACTTTCTGACTGACGACCAGGTAGTGGCCACACAGTCTGTTTTTTTTTTTTTGACTGATGTAGAAGGGAAAATAAATTGACATGAGAAACATTTTGTCCGTCAAAATGCTGGACGTCAAAAATACAGTCCGTCTGACTTCGTTCCATCTTCCCACACAAAGCGTTGCGGACAGAGCGCACTTTGTGTGTCCGTTCTAGCGGATTTACGTTCTTGCCTAACCGGTGTCCGTTTGCCACGTCCGTTATGCGTCCGCATTTCGGTGCGGACGTACTTTGTGTATGGGGCTCCATTGGTGATAATTATATGCTATAACGGACGTGCAAATGTGCAGCAACACGGACATGATCAGTGCGCTCATCTGACACGGGCCTAAATCTGCTCAACATTTAGTCACTTAATACTAGACTGAAACTAAAACCATAAAGACAATTAAAATATGGCTAAAAGTAAATAGCATTTTAGTAAAACAAAACTGACTAGCAATTCATGTTAAAAATTTAACATTTTGTTTTAATCAGCCAATCGCATTGCAGCACCTCATGCATTTGGGCATCTTGTCGTGAAGATGTCTTGCTGAAGTTGAAACCGAGCATCGGAATGGGAAGAAAGGGGATTTAAGCAGCTTTGAACGTGGCATGGTTGTTGGTGCCAGACAAGCTGGTCTGAGTATTTCAAAAACTGCTGATCTACTGGGATTTTCACACACAGCCATCTCTAGGGTTTAGAGAATGGTCTGGGGAGGGGGGAGAGCGAGACACTAGCCAGTGAGTGGCAGTTGTGTGGACAAACATGCCTTGTTGAGGTCAGGAGAAAGGGCTGACTGGTTTGAGATGATAGAAAGGCAACAGTAACTCAACCACTCATTACAACCAAGGTATGCAGAATACCATCTCTGAACGCATTGAACCTTGAAGCCACTCCTGTCAGTTAAGAACAGGAAACTGAGGCTACAATTCGCACAGGCTCACCAAAATTTGACAACCGAATATTAGAAAAACGTTCCCTGTCCTGATTTCTAAATTTCATCTGCGACATTCAGTTGGTATGGTCAGAATGTTGCGTAAGCATGGATCCATCCTGTCTTGTATCAACAGTTCAGGCTGGTGGTGGTGGTGTAATGGTGTGGGGGATATTTTCTTTGCACACTTTGGGCCCCTTAGTACCAATTGAGCATCTTTTTAACACTGTGACCTACCTGAGTATTGTTACTGACCCTGTCCATCCCTTTATGACCGCAGTGTAACCATCTTCTGATGGTGCATTATGCTGCTGGAAGTAGCCATGTCACAAAGCTCAAATTCTCTCAACTGGTTTCTTGAACATGACATTGAGTTCACTGTACTCCCTTATCCTCCAGTCACCAGATCTCACTCCAATAAAGCCCCTTTTGGGGTGTGGTGGGATAAAGTATTGGGAACGAAGTTCCCTTCGTGTCAGACGTGCAGTACAATCACCAATTGGGCCTGTACCCTTAAAGAGAACCTTTTAGGACTCCTACAGTGATTGATTTTTTTTAGGCCCTGTTCACACCTGTGCGCTGTAAAATGACTAAACACGGAAATCCCATGATTTCCTATGGGACCCGTTCACACCTGGGCGTTTTACACCTGGGCGTTTTACAGTGCGTAGGAACGTGCTGTAAAACGTCCTACGCCCAAAGACGTACAGGAGCTTCTTTGGGGCGTATTGCAGCGCGTTCACAGCCATAGACTGCAGTGTGAACGTGCTGCAATGCGTGTTCGAGTGTTTTTACGTTTGCGCGTCAGGCGCGCGTCAAAAGACGTGCAGGTGTGAACCCAGCCTAAGGGTTACCCTTAATCATCAATCACCGCAGGAGTCCTAAGGGTTCTCGCTTTATTTTCTAAAGTTGCATCATGGATATGCAGCGGACAAATCTGCAGCAACTGCGTGATGCTATTATGTCACAATGGACCAAAATCTCTGAGGAATGTTTTCAACAATGATGCTACATTGAGTTTTTTTTTTTTTTTTCACGGTTAGCTAAAATCGTGTATTTTCTCCGAAAAATACAGTAACTGGTTCAAATTTGTTTTTAACAAGCTTACCTAATAAAATGTATAAGCGCAAAGGCTTGGATGAGAAGCTGTGAAAAAATTATTTCACACTGTAGATTGGAAATTCACATTTGTTTTTTACTTTTTTTTTTTTGTTCTAGCATTCTGGCAGGACGTGTGTTTGTGTTTATGAATCTGCCGTAAAAAAGGGTTATAGAATATGTCTGGGTCGTACAATACATGACTTCAAATCGCATTTAAACATGATGAGCCAAAACGGTAAAAAAATCCGCTCCGCACACAGGTGAAATGGCTCCGCAGTGAACAGTTAAAGTGTGTCTTGGTGGCTTCAGAATATGTTCCATCTTTTATTCTATTACTCAACTACCGTTTTCAATCACCTCCTCTTAAAAGGGGAAGTGATGGAAAGATCTAAAAAGATAAATTTAGCAATGCTTTTTGAAATACAGTAAGTGTCTTTGCCCATGTTACAATATTTCTGTATTATTGGCAGTGGTAGAGCAACTCTTTACAAAAAACCTCATAAAAGTCCATATGTACTGGTGTTACAATTAATCTAATTTGTGAATTTTTGAGGCCACAATTGAACTGATAAAGGAGTTGGGAAAATGCCTGAATCTGAAACCTTGTCCATTACATTTGTGATGCTCTTCCGGTTCTGCGATTCACAATGGTATGAATAGGTAAACCCCTCCACATCTAGTGGTATCTTAAATAGGCAGCATCAGATTGACACTCCGAGAAATGTCAAAATGTAGAGCCTCCAGCAGAGACAAGGGGCCAGTGCAGAATGAAAAAGGCAATAAATGATCCCAGAAAAAATCCAATACTTAAAGGGATACTCTAGGCAACATGACCACCTAAGCTTTTTTAGGTGGTCATGATGCCCTGAGTATTCCCCTGCCTGTCCCCCCTCCCTCCGCTCAGCCGATCGTCTGAAAAACCTGAAAACAGCTGAGACGCGGAGGAGTTTACTCTGCCCAGCGCTTTCAGCGTGATGACGTCTCCAACTCGCCGCAGTAGCTGGCGGCAGCCTGAGGATTAGTGTTGCGCGCATCCTCTTGCGTGGAACACTAATCCTCAGCAGATGGAGCCGGGAGGAAGCCTGCCGATTGGCTGGCTTACGTGAGAGGCGCGCATGCGCGCTTCTCACGTAAACCATAAGCCAAGTGAAAGCAAGAAGGACGGGAGCAGAAGAGGAGGGAGGTGAGTATATAAAAAAAAATGACGCCGTTGGAAACAAGTGGATTTTAGGGTAAGTATTACAGTTAAAAAAGAAAAAAATCCCTACCTAGTTATTGAGGGAATAGGGTTAGTTTAACCTCCCTGGCGGTCTAATTTTTAAAAAGTTTGTGTCTAAAAGCGTCTCATTTATTTTTATTTTTTTTAAAGGAAACTGGTTTTTGTACATAGTTAGCCTGTAATAATTAGGAATCACGCACTGAAATCCGTGCAATCAAGAGTCCTTACTGGTAAAATCCTTTAAATAAATAAAAAATAAATAGTAAATACACGGAGTCCAATAAAGTTTGAAACACGAAATAATAATTTTTTATCCCAAAAATATTTATCCAAAATAATGCAAATAAATGCTATTCAATAAAATATAAAACAAAACACTGAAATCGGTCTGAAAACAAGGGTAAGAGGATGTATGGTCTATTTTTTTTTATCCTGTAGTGCCACCCAGTGGCCGTTCATAAACATTGCACATTTGGATTACAGTATTTTATGAATTGTTTGTTTGCTGATGGTTCCCGCCCACCCTGCACCATGTGACTCGCAGGGAGCCTTACCAGGAAGCAGCTCGCCGCGATCACACTGCGGGGGACAGTGAGGGAGCCAGGAGGAGGTGAGTAAACATCCAGCCCGAGTGTGGCTTGTGGTTACTGTTCACGGTAGTGAAATTTAACCCAGAGTCATACTCGGGAATACTGCCAGGGAGGTTAATGTAAAAAAACGGGGGGGGGGGATTTTTGATTAGAGCGTTCCTTTAAGCGCACCCTCTGACAAAAGGTGGTGCAATCTGATGCCTCCTCTTGGCACATGTAGAAGGAAACTGAGCACAAATACTTCCTAGTGTTTTTGTCAGCCTTGCATAGACCTGTGAAATCTGTCTCCATGGAGTCCTGGCATTCCTAAACTACCAGTCCTTTATGATAGCTGGGTAAAAGGACTTGACAAGTGTTTCCCAAACCTGTCCTCGGGACCTGTTGACACGCCAGGTTTGCCAGATATCTGAAGCGCACCACAGGTGATTGATTGCAAGATTCCATCTGCATTTCCCCCAAGGTGATCTGTAAAATCTGGCCTGGTTGAGGGTCCTGAGGGCAGGTTTGGGAAACACTGGACTAGATGAAGAGGGTGGTAAAGGTACAGAGAAAGACCAGGGATAGGATAAATCGTGGAGTAAAGTAAAATCGTCTAAGGTCAAGGTATGGAGAAAGCAGAATAGTCGGAAGCCAAGATAAATGCACACAAAAGAAGCCCACTGAATGTACTGGATTGTACAGAGCAGAGTGCGCTGGAAGTTAGAACACTTATAAACATGGAGGTGCACCATCACAGGCCCTAACAGAGAAACCGCAGGGATGTAGAAGAATGATGCAATGTAGTTGTGTCAGATTGATTCCCAGTTTAGAGTTTATTGATAGAGTATTGTAAATTGTACGCAGCATTCTCGGATTGACGCTCTGATTACTTGGTGCCAAGACATCACCCGGGGTCGACAACGTCAGAATGATGCTAGGAGGCAATATAATGCTTCAATATGTATCTAATGAGCATGCTTAGATGGCTCCCTAAAACTAAAGCCTGAGATACACTGAGTGCGATGTGCCGCGCGTCGATGTGCTCAGTGTGTCCAGGTTTTTTCACCTCCCTCACTCGGGCCACGTTGCGGTGCTGAGTGATGGGAGTTGGAAAAATCCAACTTTCCCTGCGATGGAACGGCGCGATGAGGAGCAGGATTTGCAGCACAAGGCGCATGTGTTGTGTCCTGTAGAGCCCTCCCACCTACCATCAAGTCACCTCACCGGGGTCGAAACTTCAGAAGTCTCGTAACGCCACTGACTGGCTGAGCCGGTCAGTGGTGAATTATAGGTTTGGTTTGAGGTCTGTATCTGGGCATGAACTGGTCTGAGGTCTATGTATCTGAGTGGGCATAATCTGAGCCAGCGAAATGGGAAACATGCCAAGGAGCAAAAATCCAAAGAACAGCTATCCAAATGTCGAAAGTGAGATGCATTCAAGACTTAGATTAATAAAGCTAGATTTTTAAAAAATATATATTTTTTCAAGATACAGGATTTTTAATATGTAACTTTTTTAAGATTTTTTTTTTATTCTTTTTGATCGAGGTCCTTGAGTGCATCCAACTTTCGACATTTGTATGGATGTATGATACATCTATCTCGTGGTGTTATGACTAGGGTTAACTTTTTCCTAGATTATTTTTTATTTTTTTTATATACTATTCCGGTTAAATTGGCAGTAAATTATATGCATTTTATTCTAGAGACTTTTTTTCTAAATGGACGTAATGTATCCGTGCGGTTGGACGGCTGATATAAGTGGAGTTTAGATCTTTCCTATATGATATGTGCTTTCTGAAAATAAAGCTTTAGCATGTTGTTTTTATAAAAAATTAATTCTATGAATTGGGTTTTGCTTCATTTGATGCAAAAGAAACATTTCTCTAGTTTGATCTGCAGAGTATTGTATTCCTGTGCAGTGCGGAGAGAAGCAAACGTAATGCAGTGTAGACTGGCTGCGAGGCGGACCGGAGTTATGTCAAACCTGCAAAATGTTTGCTTCGCAACGCTGTGCGTGCAGTGTAAGGCTGGCCGTCCACTGGAACCGTTTTCGAACGGCCGGCGATTTCGTCAGACCGTCGGTCGTCCGACCAGGTCAGACTTGGGGTCGCCCACTGGAAGCGACTTTGGACGACAGTGATCTGCCATAGATGTACATCAACGGGCGACTGGTATCGTCCACTGCAAGCGATTGGTCTGACTACGGACGACGATCAGATTTCAAAGGGGGAGTGAGTGCAGAGGCTGCCAAAACCAGAATGAACTGGTTTTACATACAAAAAAAAGTCCTTTTTGCTTTTGGAACCAGTGCAGTCCTTTGTGTCTGTGTGTGAACATGGATATGGAGGAGCTGGACCCGTTGTTATTGGGACGAAATCCATTCATGAGACGGCGCCTGCAAAAGAGAAAACATCAATGTTGGGTGACCCCGATACTGGCGAAGAGGAAGCACTTGGGCGAGTTCCATCTGCATGGAGAACTTCAGAAACACCCAGACACGTTTTTCGACTTATCGCAGCACTGCGCTCTGGTATATAGTTCTCTTTGCCGCCGCAGAGTGCTGTTGAGCAGCAATCAGCAGCAAACTGCACCCCCAGGGCATGAACACTTCAGTGCAGCACTGCGCTCTGGTATATAGTTCTCTCTGCCGCCGCAGAGTGCAGCTGAGCAGCAAACTGCACCCCAGGGCATGAAGCCAGCAGCCATTTGCGCAGCAGCACCCCTACCCATACACAGCTAGTCCCACAATGCACAAAAAAATGTGTTTTGGAAAACCTGCATCATGTATGCATCATGCCTGCACCATATACAGTTGTGTTCAAAATTATTCAACCCCCACTGAAATTGAGTGTTTTGGCCAGTTTGACATTGATTTTGATCATTCAGTCATCTTGCTTACAATTAAATCAAAGAGGCACGTGTAGGTCAGACAAATATAACATAACATTTATAATGAAATAACCACAAATGTCTTTTCTGTGCTCACATCATTATCAGTTTTATTCAACCCCCAAGTGACATTCAATCTTAGTACTTAGTACAACATCCTTTTACAGTTATAACAGCTTTTAAATGTGAAGCATAGCTTGACACAAGTGTCTTGCAGCGATCTACGGGTATCTTCGCCCATTCGTCATGGGCAAAAGCCTCCAGTTCAGTCACATTCTTAGGCTTGCGCACTGCAACTGCTTTCTTTAAGTCCCACCAGAGGTTCTCAATCGGATTTAAGTCAGGTGACTGCGATGGCCACTCCAAAATGTTCCAGCCTTTAATCTGCAACCATGCTCTAGTGGACTTGGAGGTATGCTTGGGATCATTGTCCTGTTGAAAGGTCCAACGTTTCCCAAGCCTCAGGTTTGTGACGGACTGCATCACATTGTCATCCAATATCTCCTGGTACTGAAGAGAATTCATGGTACCTTGCACACGCTGAAGCTTCCCTGTACCTGCAGAAGCAAAACAGCCCCAAAGCATGATTGACCACCCGCCATGCTTCACAGTAGGCAAGGTGTTCGTTTCTTCATAGGCCTTGTTCTTCCTCCTCCAAACATAGCGTTGATCCATGGGCCCAAACAGTTCTAATTTTGTTTCATCAGTCCACAGAACACTATCCCAAAACTTCTGTGGTTTGTCCACATGACTTTTGACATACTGCAGTCGACTCTTCTTATTGTTTGGAGACAGCAAGGGGGTGCGCCTGTGAGTTCTGGCATGGAGGCAGTGTGCGCCGTATTGTCTGAGCTGAAACTTCAGTACCCACATCTGACAAATCTTTCTCAGTTCCTCAGTCACACGGGGACTTTTCTCCACTCTACACTTCAGGTAGCGCACAGCAGTCGAAGTCATCTTCTTTCTGCCACGAGCAGGTAGCGTTTCAACAGTGCCTTTTGCCTTGAATTTGCGAATGATGCTTCCTATGGTCTCTCTTGGTATGTTTAACATCTTTGCAATCTTCTTATAGCCATTGCCCTTCCTGTGAAGAGTAATCACCTCTTCTCTTGTCTTCCTGGACCATTCTCTTGACTTCACCATGTTTGTAACCACACCAGTAAATGTCTAGAAGGAGCTGAGTATCACAGTCATTTTAAAGCTGCCTAATTGGTGCTTATTATGCGTTATTGCTGCTCCGTGACATCCACAGGTGTTTTCAATACCTGATTGAAAACACTTGAATGAACCTCTGTTCTTCAGAGTGGTAGTCTTTAAGGGGTTGAATAATTGTGTCAATGAAGAATTCACAAAAGAAACCTTTACTACTGTATTACAAAACCAATTGATGTCATTTTAGTTGCATATGGTTCTTTAAAAAGTCCTTGTAGGGTTTCATTCTGAATACAATTACAAATGTACACTAAATTCCCTAAAACCCTTTACAGCATTGGGGGTTGAATAATTTTGAACACAACTGTATTTTCAATGGGCGTTTAATAAACCGCCAAACCTATATACAATCCGTTTTTTAACTCCCCTAATAAGCTTGTCGACGTCCATCTTGCCCCAGCGATCGTTCAAAACTCCCAGCCTGCAAGGTGAGATCGCCAATCTGCTGCTGTCTTACCCCGTCTCCGGAAGTCGGCCGTCGGCCGCAATGGACGATGGTTCCTTTACAATTTATGGTACAGGTGCGGACGGACGATATCGGCTGATAGCACCGTCGTTCGAAAACGGCTCCAGTGGACGGCCAGCCTAAGGCTGGGCTCACACCTGGGCGTAGCGCTGCGTCGCGCAATGCGCGCGTTTTTTACGCGCGTTCGCGCATACAAAAAAAGCGCGTTGCAGCGCGTTCGCGGCTATTATATGGCCGCAAACGCGCTGCTGTATGCCCGAAAAGAAGCTCCCGAACTTCTTTTTGCGTTGGCCGTTTTTATGCGCGTTCCTGCGCGCTGTAAAACGCTTAGGTCTGCATGGGTCCCATAGCAAAGCATGGGATTTCCCCGTTCCTGCGTTTTAAAGCGCGCACGAACGCGCGTTAAAATGCCCAGGTGTGAACCCAGCCTAAGAGTCTAGCTGCTAACATCTGCAGATCCCCATTACCAGCTCGGCCAATCTAGAGGCCTATGTTTGCAAAAACCAAGAGAAACTCTAACCTTTATTTTTCTTGTTCATAATTTGAATAGAAATAATAAACGCATCTGCAAAACACCCATTGTATTTCCTTTGTCTTAATATTGTTGAACGTGCATGAGAGCTTCATGGATTTGCCCCTAATGGTCGTGTTGTACAGGGTTTCATTGTTTGGTCTGAAGACGGTATTTTGAATTGAGAAAAATGTTTTGTTTTTAGCTTTGCACAATGATTTCCAGGAGGAGCCATAGAGAATGTGCTATACTGAGGGTGTTCACAGTTCTGACAGAAGCAGTGCTTACACGCAAAGATGAATGGGTTATGATTTGCATTCTATAACACTTTGACAACAATTTGAATAGAAGGTAAAGCATTTGTTTTTTTTTTTTGGCTCCTGACGTGGGAGAGTCACAATCCTTCTGCATTTAAAAGGCAAGCTTGTGTAAGCTTGTTCGTTCTTCTGTATTAAGTCATATTATTGTTAGATGTGTACATAGTCATAGCACCCTGTGAGTTGTGACAACTTTGCTCATCTTTCCTATCACCAGATCTTGTTCCTGTGCAGCATTTATCAGGTCTATTCACTAAAGATGATACTCGGGAGAAGTGAAATTTCGAGGTCAAAATAGCAAAACCAGAAAAATTCTCCCATTTATCTCCCTTTCCAAATCGGCTATTTGGTCTAGATTGTTCTCTTCTCCTGCTAGTTCTCCTAATTTTCACCTTTCTCTGAATAACCCTGTGTTTTACACCCCCCCATCTTTATTTCCTTATTCTGAGATTTGACACATTTATGTTCAGAATGACAAATTCGTCACGCAGCTGTCAGTCCATTTGAATGTGTGTTGAGAGACGTATAAAGAGCCTCTGAAGATTTTGATGTGCAAATGAGCGGATTATTGCTGTGGAACATCACAGTACATTTGTAAGCTCTGCTGCCAATTTACTGTACGTTCCCAGGTTGTGGAGTTAAAACAAGTTAATACAATAATCTGACAAAAAGTGAAATGGAAAATGCAAAAAGAAATGTGTGACTCTCAAACAATTCCACATTTCTACATTCAGGACAAGGGTAACACTGGAACAAGCTTAGATTTGCACACCTGGAAAAGGCAATGTCCAGAGTCTAGCCAGGTTAGGGCTTTTCAGGCTGGTGACCTACCTGGACCAACACTGATGCACTCTATAGGGGTTATTCAGAAAACACCGAAATGTCACTGCGGTGCGCTCTCATTCGGCATACTTCAGCTAGTTCAATTCATCAACTCTGCAGTGAATTCAGCATTCACCTCAAAGTCCCTGAAGTGCACCGGATCAGTCTGCCAATAAACCCGCCAAATGCATCTGCAAATCGACAAACTGCCAAACGCATCCGATAAACCAGCGAATGCACCAGACAATTCGCAGAACAGAGGTTAAAAAAACCACCGAAAAAACCTAATGCATGGAAATAATAATGTCCTATGAATAACAATAAAAAGTCTGTTATAGAATAGAAAGCCATTTAAAGAAACAAAAAATCAGTTTTGCAAAAAAAAAACTTTTTGCTGCAAATGAAAACACGGTTGTTGAATGAATGAATAAATAAATAAAAAAAATCCCATTTTATTAAATATTTTTACATTGAAATTTATGGGATTCACCTGTTTAACCACTTTGATGCGGAGGACATGCTCGGCGCATCCTGCCACATCGGCACTTGGCTGCGGAGGACGCACTCAGCGCGTCTTCCCATTGCAGCTGTGATTTCGGTCACTCACTGTGGCCCCCCCCCCAGTGTGGGCTGACATCTTGGATATCAGCCCAGCCTCCGGGACCCCGGCCGCATGAATAGACGTCATTGTGCCGGGAGCGATGACATCTATTCCAGGCACTCCCCCGCCAGTGCGGGGAGGGGGTGGGGTCCTTTTGGACCTCTCTCCCTCCCCATCCGTAAGGGGCACACACAAAAGGCAGGCACATCTTGGAAGGGCACAGCCTGTCCTTCCAAGCGGTGGCTGCCTTTAACCCCTTTGGGGCTGGATCACGATTCGGCGCCGGATCGCAGTCCCCTCCTGGAGCTGGCCGACATCTTGGATGTCGACCAAGCTTCCGGGATCTCCCCTTGCCGACCAGCGTCATCGCGCATAGCGCGATGACGTCAGTTCGGGAGTTAAGCCCCATAGCTGCCGCCTATGGTGGAGATCGGGGGTTCCAATGAACCCCCTATCTACCGATCTGTGGCAGCTAGGGGTTAATGTTTGGTATCATTTTAAACAGCCAGAGCATGGAATTTCCAATCATGACAAACATGACCATGTTAAATGTAAAGGAAAAAAAATGTAAATTTAAAAAAATATATATATTTTTTTGTTTTTAGTGCAGCATCATTGTTCATACAGTGGCAAGAAAAAGTATGTGAACCCTTTGGGATTACGTGGAGTTTTGCATGAATTGTTCATAAAATGTGCTCTGATCTTCATCTAAGTCACAACAATTTGAAAAACCGTCTGCTTAAAATAATACAACACAAACATATGTTTTCATTTTTTATTGAACAGAACATGTAAACATTCACGGTGCAGGGTGGACAAAGTATGTGAACCTTTGGACTTAATAACTGGTTGACCCTCCTTTTGGCAGCAATAACCGCAACCAAACGTTTCCTGTAGTTGCAGATCAGACCTGCACAACGATCTGGAGTAATTTTGGATCACTCCTCTTCATAAAACTGTTTCAGTGTAGCAATATTCTTGATGTCTGGTGTGAATCGCTCTCTTAAGGTCATGCCACAGCATTTCAATCGGGTTTGAGGTCAGGACTCTGACTGGGCCACTCCAGAAGGTGTGTTTTGTTTTGAAGCCATTCTTTTGTTGAATTACTTGTATGCTTTGGGTCATTGTCCTGTTGCATCACCCATCCTCTGCGGAGCTTCAGTTGGCGGACAGATGGTCTTACGTTTTCCTGCAAAATGTCTTGATAAACTCTGGAATTCATTTTTCCATCAATGACAACAATCCGTCCAGGCCCTGAGGCAGCAAAGCAGCCCCAAACCATGATGCTCCCTCCGCCATGTTTTACAGTGGGGATAAGGTTTTGATGTTGGTGTGCTGTGCCTTTTTTTTCTCCACACATAGTGTTGTGTGTTTTTTCCAAACAACTCAATTTTGGTTTCATCTGTCCACAGAATATTTTGCCAATAGTGCTGTGGAACATCCAGGTGCTCTTTTGCAAATTTCAAACGTGCTGTCCAAAAAGAATATTGCAGCAATGGTTTCCTCCGTGGTGTCCTCCTATGTACTCAACTCTTGTTTAATATTTTCCTTATTGTAGGTGTGTCAGCAAAAATGTTAGCATGTGCCAGAGATTTCTGTAAGTCTTTAGCTGACACTCTAGGATTCTTCTTTACCTCATTAAGCATTCTGCGCTGTGCTCTTGCAGTCATCTTTACAGGACGACTGCGCCTAGGGAGAGTAGCAACAGTGCTGAACTTTCTCCATTTGTAGACAGTCTGTCTTACCGTGGACACATGAACATCAAAGCTTTTGGAGATACTTTTGTAACCCTTTCCAGCTTCATGCAAGTCAACAATTCTTGATCGTAGGTCTTCTGAGAGCTCTTTTCTGCGAGGCATGGTTCACATCAGGCAGTGCTTCTTGAAACCAGTAAACCCAAAACTGGTGTGTGTTTTTAAAGGGCAGGACAGCTTTCAGCAACACATCCAATAATATCACACTGATTGGACTCAAGGTTGGCTCACTCCTGGCTCCAATTAGCTCTTGGAGAAGTCATTAGGCTAGGGGTTCATACTTTTTCCACCCTGCACGGTGAATGTTTACATGTTATATTCAATAAACACATGAAAACATATAATATTTGTGTTGTATTATTTTAAGCAGACTGTGTTTTTCAAATTGTTGTGACTTAGATGAAGATCAGAGCACGTTTTATGACCAATTCATGCAAAACTCCACGTAATCCCAAAGGGTTCACATACTTTTTCTCGCCACTGTATAATTGAAATGGGAACAATATTGCTGATATATATAGATAGATATATATCTTTCCTATGGGGGCGTTTGCTAAAAATCATGTAATTTCCTCCCAAAAAATGTAACAAGTGCATCCCATAGGAAATATAACCGCAAAGGCTCGCATGATAAAATGGGGGGGGGGGAACCACACACTTTACACGCTGTAGATTAGAATTTTTCTATTTTATTGCATTTTTTGTTGTATTATTCAGGCAAGACATGACGTATACATATAATAATGATATATTATGAATCTGCCAGAAAGAACGATATATATATAATGTGTCTGGGTTGTATAATAAAATATGACTTCAAATTGCATTTACACAGGATCAGCGAAACCGGTAAAAATTAGCTCGGCACACAACAGTGAAATGGCTCAACAGCGAAAGGGTTAAACCTGTCATACAAAACCACTGCAAATATGGGCATTTAGACAATTTTTCTCTGCTGTTCAGTGTTCTCTGAATAGATAACTTCTCTATGGGGAATATCACTGCCGCTACATTGCACCTTATTTCACTGGCAATTTGCCAATATTTGGCAAATCGCCAGCTTTTTTCGAAAGGCTGTGTAATTGCCCTGTATGGGGGGGGGGGTTCACCATTTGGTGGCAAGTTTGGCTCTCTGAAGAACCCTGTGATCTCTAGACTGTAAGCTCCTATGAGCAGGGCCCTCTACACCACTTGTTTCCATCCTATGTCTGTTTATCTGTATCTTGTTCCCGTTTGGTTATTGTAAAGCGCTGCGGAAACTGTTGGCGCTATATAAATGATGATAATAATGTAAAGGCAGCCTGACCCCTCTAAACATGACTTACTCTGGTACCCCAGTTTGATGCGTATTATAACTCCCATGATTCTTTAGGCTGGGGTCAGACGAGCGTAGTGTTCACGTCCGTGATTGCGCCTAAAAGTACGTCCGTGATAGCATGAAAGTAAGTCCATTGGAGCCTGACACATGAAGTACGTCCGCACTGAACTGCGGACGCACAACGGCCGCGGCAAACGGACGCAGGTTAGGCAAGAACGTAATACTGCTAGAACGGACGTGCGGAGTGCGCCACGTCCACAACGTCTGCATAGCTTTGTGTGTGAGTGATGGAGCGAGGTCAGACGGACTGCATTTATACGTCCAGCATTTTTGACGGACAGAATGTTTTTTCATTGTAATTTATTTTCCCCTCCTACATCCGTCAAAAAATAACTTCAGTGAAAAAACGGACTGTGTGACCACTACTGCGTCATCCGTACTGACGATGTCCGTACTGCACGGACGTACAGTCCGTAGAAATCACGCTCGTCTGACCCCAGCCTTATCGCTTGCAAGATATTAGGGGAATTGTAGGCCATAGATCTGTGAGGCCAGAGATCCCTTATCTAAAAATCAGTTATATCGGAGAGAAGTCATTGTTTCTCTGCCCAAAGACAGAAGTGTGTATTCTGAGAATGAGTTAGGCAGGTGATATTTTTCTCATTGCGCAGCTCCAGAACTACTCTATCCAGGGTAACTATGTACCGGCTGGGTGGAGTAGAGGTAACCTCACTGCTCTGCATGGAGAGAGCCTGTGGGTTCGATCCCCGGCAAGAGCACCTCTCCAGTAAGTGTCCTTGGGCAAGACACCTAACGGTACATACTCGCCACCCAGGACATACTTGAAAATGAGAGAAATCTCAATGTATCCTTCCTGGTAAAATCCTTTCTCAAAAAAAAAAAAAAAAAAATAGGCAATCCAGCAGAACCTAAGAGACGCATGGTGCCGCCGTGCATATACTGCACTCCAAGCTGTGAAGATGTGGTCACTTGTTTCTTTCCTACTAATCCTATGAGTCTTTACTTTTTTTTGTTTACTTTTGTAAATGACCTCATTGACCTATTGTGCCAACTATCCTGCATGTGCAAGAAAAAAATGCATCAAAAAGGCGTGGGTTTCTTTGTCTTCATTTTCAAGTGATGTGAAAGTTTTGGCCCTGAGTGGGCACAACGTTAGATATAGCCCAAAACACAGTTCTATTAATGGCGTGTTCGTTCCAGGGTATGGACTCACCAGTGTAGTTTATAGTCGGTAACATTTTGCTTTATCCACTTTCAAGTCCTGGGAATCCTGATACTTTCATACATACTGTTACATTATATATGAGTGCATCATTCTGTAAATAGATCTCTCACAATCTGTGGTAATTTACAGCTGTAATTATTTCTGAACATATTTGAAAACTGACCAGCATGTGGTCCCACCTTCTCCTGCATGAAGTACTGCCACCACCATGCTGCATTTCACTTCTGTACGACTCTAAATACTTTCTGACTAGAAATATGTGGCAGGGATGAGAAAGTGAGCAAGTGCCATAGATGTTGACATCAGTAATTGAATATAAATGAATCATTTGCTCCAATTGCAGCCAAGGCATCTTTCTTTTGAAATGGGGTATTTAAATAACATTAACACCTTTTTGGATTGTGTTTTTTTTTTTTTCTTTTCTGTAGACAAAAAATTTAAGATGAATTATTTTAAAATATTTATACTTTTTACAGACAGAGGTCTATGGTTTGGCAAAAAAGGTCAGCCGCACGTCTATTCAAATAGAACGATGGTTCAGGAGGCGGCGGAATCAGGATCGACCAGCGGTGATTAAAAAATTCCAGGAGTCTTGGTGAGTACCCGTGAGATGTGATTTAGGAACCATAAACTCAGAAAACAGTGCTGTTACATTAAAAAGGTTAATCATTCTACTGTGTATACTGCCTGCCATATCACATTTTTGGGGGAACCCCTTTATAAAGCAAAGTGGGGTACAGAGCTGTCGCCCAGCCAATAATGGTGCAGAGTACAGCACACCGCACATACCTACATGATGTTCGATGCACAAATATATTGCGTAAAGGCTGGAAAACCATACTTGTTCCCCCACCACTAGCAATGCAAAACTGGTTCAGCAAGTTAATCAAATCCCCCCCCCCCCGTTACATAGTTCCCTAAAATTATCATTATGTACATTGTACATACACAACCATGAAGAGACAAATGTGTAAATGGTCAATCCATTTCTACAGATAAAATATTCAAGATTGCAGTCTGGTCTGTGGTTTTTATGGTCTGTGTTTTTAGTTTTATTCATGTCATTTGGACAATTTTTCAGCTGTACTTCTTAAAATGGATTTTATTTGCAGCCTAAAACAACTATTGTACACATTAGTCACTCACAGTGCAGTCTCTTCGTGTGTAATATTTTACAGTGGTTAATTCCACCAGTTCAGTCTGTGCCAGTTAATAATTTTGTGTATGAACAGACTGTGCCCTGTGCTACACTTTCCATCTTGTGCTTGTGTAGAGATGCAAATCTACCCTGTGTACAGGGCCGCTGTGGCAATGGATGTGCCGGACCCCACCCTTCTGGCACGCTCCAGCCCAGCAGTTCCCTGAACCTCTGAATCAGCACAGCCCCCCCCCCCCGCAGAGGGCTCTGTTACTGCAAATAACTCATGGGTTTGGAAAAGAAACTATGCGTCATCCCTATCCGTTCAAGGCTTACATGGTGGGCTGTGTCAAACTGCTGGCCCACGTCTGTAGCATTGAGGAACAGTAATACAGTTCCAGAAAGCAATGTACATACAGTATCAGCATAATAAAGAGCTGTTGCCACTCTTCCAGGAAATGTTAGAAAATACTTTCCACAGAAGAAAAAAATTGTTTTATTAGGAAATTAGATCTATCTATCGCACAAAACGCCAGAGACCAAGACTGCTATACTTTACATGGTGCAGATCTGCATGTACATGGCAACAATACATGGCCCAAAGCTACTTACAAAAAGGTGTAAAATAGACGGCACATCTACTTGGTGATATCTGGATGGATTGAAGACTAAGTTGATGTGCCTTCTATTTTGCAACATTTAAGTGCATTTGGCAGGCCAGATCGTTCTCATATATACTGTTCTACTCTGTGGTGCTATAAGGGGGTATGTGTGTCAGTTTTAGTGTTACTAGGAGGACAGAGACCAAGATCTGTATCTTATTGTGTGTGGATTCAGCACCTGTTTGCAGTGGAACACTTTTTTTCCCCCCATGTGTTTATATATATATATATATATATATATATATAGTGACGTTTGGGGGCCCACAGAGCACGTGCACAATGTCTTTCACAAACAAAACAGTTTTATTCACCCTTTCAAGGCAGTCAAAAAGGCAACATAATAAGTACACGCTTCGGTTCAGCGAAATTAAAGCAAAGTCCTGATCTTCAGCACAAATAAACAGAGAAATAATAGTGGCTCACCAATGCTTTAAACAGTCCCAAACCTAGGGAATCCTTTCCCCAGTATGTAGAAGCCTCTCCAGCAAGGCACAGCACGTCTCCTGCTTTTGGAACACAAACACACAGCTTCCACTGATTACTTTCCTTTTCCTGAACTCCCACAATCCTATCTGGGAGTTGCTGGCTTTAAAACTCTTCCTGGACAGGAAGATTAACCCTGTGGTTGCCCTTAAAGGGTCCACAACCCAAATAGGGGTGAAACCTATTGTCCATCCAGGACCCAGCCCTGCCGACCTCTACTATATATATATATATATATATATAGATATAGATATAGATAATCGCTCATCTATCTTATCTATCGTCATGTGTTAATACTTCTCGTACTGTGTGTGTTGTGTTTTTTTTTTTTTCGGTCCATGTTCTGGGGCAAGAATACACGCAGGTCCAGAAATATTGGGACATCGACACAATTCGAACATCTTTGGCTCTATACACCACCACAATGGAGTTGGAATGAAACAAACACAATGTGCTTTAACTGCACACTGTCAGCTTTAATTTGAGGGTATGTACATCCAACTCAGGTGAACGGTGTAGGACATGCAGCAGTTTGCAGATGTGCCTCCCACTTGTTAAGGGACCAAAGGTAATGGGACAGAATAATAATCATAAATCAAACTTTCCCTTCTCTTAATACTTGGTTGCAAATCCTTTGCAGTCAATCACAGCCTGAAGTCTGGAACGCATAGACATCACCAGACACTGGGTTTCATCCCTGGTGATGCTCTGCCAGGCTTCTACTGCAACGGTCTTCAGTTCCTGCTTGGTCTTGGGGCATTTTCCCTTCAGTTTTGTCTTCAGCAAGTGAAATGCATGCTCAATGGGATTCAGGTCAGGTGATTGACTTGGCCAATGCATAACATTCCACTTCTGTCCCTTCAAAAACTCTTTGGTTGCTTTTGCAGTATGCTTTGGGTCATTGTCCATCTGCACTGTGAAGCGCCGTCCAATGAGTTCTGCAGCATTTGGCTGAATGTGAGCAGATAATATTGCCTGAAACACTTCAGAATTCATCCTTCTGCTTTTGTCAGCAGTCACCTCATCAATAAATACAAGAGAACCAGTTCCATTGGCAGCCATAAATGCACACGCCATGACACTACCACCACCATGGTTCACTGATGAGGTGGTATGCTTAGGATCATGAGCAGTTCCTTTCCTTCTCCATACTCTTCTCTTCCCATCTTCTGGTACAAGTTGATCTTGGTCTCCTCTGTCCATAGGATCTTGTTCCAGAACTGTGAAGGCTTTGTTAGGTGTTGTTTGGCAAACTCTAATCTGGCCTTCCTGTTTTTGAGGCTCACCAATGGTTTACATCTTGTGGTGAACCCTCTGTATTCACTCTGGTGAAGTCTTCTCTTGATTGTTGACTTTGACACACATACATCTAGCTCCTGGAGAGTGTTCTTGATCTGGCCAACTGTTGGGAAGGGTGTTTTCTTCACCAGGGAAAGAATTCTTCGGTCATCCACCACAGTTGTTTTCCGTGGTCTCCCGGGTCTTTTGGTGTTGCGGAGCTCACCGGTGCGTTCCTCCTTTTTTGAGAATGTTCCAAACAGTTGTTTTGGCCACACCTAATGTTCTTGCTATCGCTCTGATGGGTTTGTTTTGTTTCTTCAGCCCAATGATGGCTTGCTTCACTGATAGTGACAGCTCTTTGGATCTCATCTTGAGAGTTGACAGCAACAGATTCCAAATGCAAATAGCACACTTAAAATGAACGCTGGGCCTTTTATCTGCACATTGTAATTGGGGTAAGGAGGGAATATCACACACCTGGCCATGAAACAGCTGAGGAGCAAATTTGTCCCATTACCATTGGTCCCTTAACAAGTGGGAGGCACATCCGCAAACTGCTGCATGTCCTACACCGTTCACCTGAGTTGGATGTACATACCCTCAAATTAAAGCTGACAGTCTGCAGTTAAAGCACATTGTGTTTGTTTCATTCCAACTCCATTGTGGTGGTGTATAGAGCCAAAGATGTTAGAATTGTGTCAATGTCCCAATATTTCTGGACCTGACTATGTCCCAGCCACCCCGGTCTTGCTGGGCAGCTTTTTCAATGATTTTAATTAAAGGAACACTACCATTACAGAAGCTATAACTAGTTTACTTATGCATTACCAACAAAACCACACAATGGATGCAGACAGTGACACATACACTATATTGCGAAAAGTATTCGCTCACCTGCCTTGACTCTCATATGAACAGTCAGTAGCTCACTTGCCTTAAGGGCTACACTCCATGTTCCAAGCCACCACGATGGCCCAAGAGGTTATGGCCAAGCTGTAGGTGGTAGTGCCCAGACTCGTAACAACGGCCCGTGCCAGCAAGCCCTTCCTGCAGTTCTGTGCATTCCACACCTCAGTCTTTCAAATGCAATGTGGAGTCTGGACACTACCACCTAGAGCTTGGCCATAAGCTCCATCAAATGTGAGTTGACACTATCTGTACCATTTTATATACTCATTGGTGGACCTGCACAAGAAAGTTTTTCTTCCATCTTTTATGCTTTCTTTCATATCCGATGAATGAGAGGAGCCACCAATTGTGACGGGTGTGGGTCTCCTTCAAAATAACAAGAAGAAAAAGGACCCAGATGTACTTAACCACTCAGAGCCAGTGATAGGGCTCTACACTTGTGAGTGGAACAGCTTATTAGTGTTATATCCCATCACGATTTGTACACCCTGCACTATATGTATTTTGTGCTTTGCTTCTTTTTTATATATAATCCATTTGGATGATACACATCATGAGAACCACCTGAATACCAAGAAGCGATTGTCATCGCGCCACCAGATACGTATATTTATGCTCTTCTGGGAAGGCTGTCCACAAGGTTTAGGAGTGTTTATGGGAATATTTGACCATTCTTCCAGAAGCGCATTTGTGCGGTCACAAACTGATGTTGGACGAGAAGGCCTGGGTCTCAGAACACCTATCGGGTTGAGGTCAGAACTCTGTGCAGGCCAGTCAAGTTCATACACACCAGACTCTGTCATCCATGTCTTTATGGACCTTGCTTTGTGCACTGGTGCACAGTCCTGTTGGAAGAGGAAGGGGCCAGCTCCAAACTGTTCCCACAAAGATGGAATGGTCCAAAATGTCTTGGTATGCTGAAGCATTCAGAGTTCCTTTCACTGGAACTAAGGGGCCAAGCCCAGCTCCTGAAAAACAACCCCACACCATAATCCCCCCTCCACCAAACTTTACACTTGGCACAATGTAGTCAGACCAGTACCGTTCTCATGGCAACCGCCAAACCTAGACTCGTCCATCAGATTGCCAGATGGAGAAGTGCGATTCGTCACTCCAGAGAACGCGTCTCCACTGCTCTAGAGTCCAGTGGCGGCGTGCTTTACACCACTGCATCCGACGCTTTGCATTGCACTTGGTGATGTATGGCTTGGATGCAGCTGCTCGGCCATGGAAACCCATTCCATGAAGCTCTCTGCGCACTGTTCTTGAGCTAATCTGAAGGCCACATGAAGTTTGGAGGTCTGTAGAGATTGACTCTGCAGAAAGTTGGCGACCTCTTCGCACTATGCGCCTCAGCATCCACTGACCCCGCTCCGTCAGTTTAGGTGGCCTACCACTTCGTGGCTGAGTTGCTGTCATTCCCAAACACTTCCACGTTCTTATAATACAACTGACAGTTGACTGGAATATTTAGGAGCGACGAAATTTCACGACTGGATTTGTTGCACAGGTGGCATCCTATCACCGTTCCACGCTGGAATTCATTTGAGCTCCTGAGAGTGACCCATTCTTTCACAAATGTTTGTAAAAACAGTCTGCATGCCTAGGTGCTTGATTTTATACACGTGTGGCCATGGAAGTGATTGGAACACCTGATTCTGATTATTTAGATGGGTGAGCGAATACTTCTGGCAATATAGTGTATTTCGTAAAATATTTTAACTAAACCTACAAGATGAAAAACAAAGAACATGTAAGATCGGCATAATTAAATAAAATAAGAATACGTCATATTTTTTTGGTTTTGTCCCTTTCTATATATACTATGATTTTTGTCATTTTCTTTTTAACATTTATTTTCGTGCCTTTTTGCAGGACATTGACCTATATTGAAGTAGTTGCTATTGATTGTATTTTCTGTTTTGACTTTCTTATTGTTATGGATAGTCTAAGTTGGAGGCTGAGCAGTTTCTCAAAAGCCTTTTGATTAATGGTTCTCAGATTCCCCCCCCCTCCATTATCCACATTAGACAAGCACACTATAATCTTACTTTGCATATATTCGTTCTGTTGAGTGTCCTTGTTGTTGTTCTTTGTAATAGTTGTACATATATTGTACATGTTAACATAGTAATGAACTTTTTTATTTTTTTCTCTCCCTCCTTTAAGTTTAAAAGATTCATAGTTGACCATTATTTATCATACGGTTTGCTCGATGGGTGTGATTTAATTATAATAATAAAGGTAGCTATCTTTAGGAGCCAACTGTTGCAGCTCCTGTAGTAAAACCTGCCCAGATCAAGAAGAGTCTTTGCAAATTCGGAAGCTCTGATGCAGTGGTCAAAAACCTTGGCCCCTCAGAGGTTTTTCAACTACATTTCCCATGAGCATAAGTCATCCTGATGAGTGACTGAGCATTATGGGAGATGTTGTTCAAAACCTCTAGAGAGCCAAGTTTGGTGATACACTGCTTATTATATGTAAAAGTGTTTGTTTGGGTAGGGCTGAGTTGAGGTGCGTTCAGTTCCTCAGCTGCTGCAAGTGCTAAGTTAGCAACTTGGCACTGAACGCTGTGCTACATTTCAGCGCTCAGCACTGCTAACTTAGCACTTGCAGCCAAGTGGAGAGTTGCTGCAGAGCAGCTGAGTGTGATGTAGGAATGATGGCCGCCTCCACGGAGCAAATAATCCAATAAGGAAATGTTCAGTTTGAAGTTTTGGTGGAGCAAAACACCAAATCTTTATTGGAACATGGTAAACATTAACACTAAAGTGGTAATAAAATGGACAACAGTGGATTTTGCAGAAACTGCACCTTTCATTAAGCAATCCTCTGCCATTTTGCTTCAATATGCACAGCCAAAGCGTTCAGTGAGACGGCTGCAGCAAACTGAACTGCTTCAAGATAACAATTCAGCAGCTGCGGAGGAACTGAACGCGCCTCTGCTTTTGGAATCTGTCCAACTCACAGAATCCTTGATTGTTACTTTATCAAATATGCTCCCATGTACACTTGTCATAACTTCATTCCATTACATTTTTAATCTTGTTAAAGGTTGTTGCAGTTAGAAGACACTATGTGAAAATGTAATGCCGTGTTTCCCCGAAAATAAGACACGGTCTTATATTTTTTTTGGACCCAAAAAAACACACTAGGTCTTATTTTCGGGGTAGGTCTTAATTTTTTTAATACCAGTAGAAGACTTGCAAGACAGGAGTGAGTGGCAATCAGGGGTGCCATACCTTTTCAATAGCAATTTGGTAACCAATCGCTGGCCAGAATGAGCAAACCGCGTTTTCACTATCAATTCTTCACAGGCTGTGTAAATCTGGTATCACTCTGCCTGTGACAGGAGCCGGCGCTAGAGGAAGCATCAGCGTATGCGGCTCTGCTCCCTCCGCTGCCACCTCGCTTCATCTGGCACCGGCATCACTAACTCTCTACCGCGGCTCTTCAAGTTGCCCTTTATACCACCATCAGCCCAGAGAATCAAACTAGGTCTTATTTTCGGGGTAGGTCTTATACCTTAGCAATTATCAAAAATAGTACTAGGTCTTATTTTCGGAGTAGGTCTTACTTTTGGGGAAACAGGGTAGTTTATGCAAAAATTTCTCAGATTCTCTTAGAGGGATTAAAAAAAAACAACATATCTAGGTTGTCACTCGGATATTTTACGGTTTCCATGATATCTGTGAATCTCCGCTGACAAGCATTGTAATACTGCTAACCTTGTGTATCAACTTTGCACTGCCGAATTAGTTCTTTATTGCTGTCTGTATCATACCAATAAAGATAGTGCTGGGGGGGGCATTGCAATCAAAATATAACCTCTGACCTTGAAATTTTCTCTCTAGTGCTCCATAGCAGTGTGTTTTTTGTCTGCCAAAAAGGGAATAAATATTTAAAATCGCATTGGAATCGTTCACAATATAATCCACATGCGCCATTATTGACTGTGCCCTCACTTTATCCTGATTTTTAAATGTGTATTTAGTCTGTTTTAAAAGATGTGATCAACTTTTGTACTGATTTACGAAGTGTCAGGCAAATTGTGAGTTTGTCTATTTAACCTTTGCCTTCTTGAAATTAAAGAGAAACTATCCTCTAACTACCAATCCCCTACACACACAAACAAGATTAACCTTTAACACCTGCAGATCCCTCACTACGTTTTTAGGTAGAAATACTGCTTTTAAACCGTTTGAGACCAGGGCTGGTGAAAGGGTTTGAAGTATCCTGGGCCAAATAGTTTTTGCTGCACCCTCCCCTGTGTCTCCATTCAAATAATGTTCCCATATTGTCTTGTTTACTATAAATACCAGCATCTTTCTAATAGAATACCTAACTCTCCAGTCTTTCCTTGCCTCCTCATGCCTGAGTTAAGATTTTTTTTTTAAAAAACATAATTATTAAATATTTTACGTGTTTATTTTTTTTACTACACATTGTATATGTGGTCTAATAGATATTTATCTAATGTATTTTTATTTTTAATTCTTTGAGTTTTCAAGTTCCAAAAAGTCAGATCAATAAACAGTCGCGCAGGACCAACACAGAAAGTCTCAGAAATGTACAAGACAATTTAAACAGGCAGGGTTGTTCAGTAAATACAGACATTAAGCATCATCATAAGTTGGCAAAGTTCAAACAAAAAGGGGGACACGCCAAAAAGGACACTGGGACCAAACATTTAAATAATAAAAAAAAAAATAGCCAAATTCCCGACCTTCCTGCCTCACTCCTGCAAGTTTGCAGGTCACAAGGCCGGGGTGCCCGAGGGCCAGGTATGGCAGGCAGAGCCATGGTAGTTGCCATAACGGCACACCCCATGGCAGCCCCGACATGCCAAAAAAGGGGACTAAAAAAAAGAGAGCGGGTCCCCAGCACTATCTGGTGTGGGGGGGGGAGGAAACAAGTCATCACAAAAGAATCGACTTTAAACTGCAAAAACCGAAGGGGGGGAGTCCAGGCACACAAAAGGGGGTGGGGGCACAAAAAGCAGACAGCGTCCTTAGGAAAAAGGGCTCCGTCCACAGGGTAGGGGAAGAAAAGGCTGGCGGGTTCCCTCATCCGGCATCCAAGAACAGCTACTTAAGTGATAACAGACAAAAGGTCGCAGGTCATGCTAGAACAGGCACTCCTCCCATGCCCACAGTCAGAGCAAGGAGCGATAGGTGGGGGGGGGGGGGGTTCGCAGGCCTTGTTGCATCTGCCAGCTAGGTACAGCTTATGTAAGTGGTAGTGTCCCTTTTTTAATTTGCACTTAATTGACATTTTCCCACATTATGTGACAATGGTGTCATTGGTGAAGTTCTTTAAATGTACGACCTATGTAGGGATGAGGTCTGGCTTGGTGCCTGCCAAGATTTCTATATACACATCCTATGGCTAATACACTGTATTTAGCCCTAGAGCAGAGTCAGATTCATTGACCTTAATCATACCACTAGGGATGCACCGATACGATACCCGTATCGGTGCCGATACCGTCATTTAAAAAGTGTACTTTGTACTTGTGCAAATGCCCCGATACCCAGAAGCCGGCGCTGGTCTTTAAAAGCATTTGGCCAGCGTTCCCTTCCGGCCAGGCGCATTACCAAGCGGCCACCAGGCTGTGACGCTGCCTCCTGCCGAGATCTCGCAGGAGCGCGTCACTGCCCCAGTGCCTGTTCGGTAACGCGGCTGTCCGGATGGGAACGCTGGCCAAATGCTTTTAAACCGGCTGGGCGGAGTAGAGGTAACATCACTGCTCTGCATGGAGAGAGCCTGTGGAGACATGGGTTCGATCTTGATGAGCACCTCTCCAGTAAGTGTCCTTGGGCAAGACACCCAACGGTACATACTCGCCACCCAGGACATACTTGAAAATGAGAGAAATCTCAATGTATCCTTCCTGGTAAAATACTTTCTCCAAAAAAAAAAAATGCATCCAGCCAGCTTCCCCATCCCCAGTGTCTATTGGTATGTCTGGTCTGAAATCTGTATATATGTATCAGAGTGGGTATATCTGGTCTGAGATCTGAAAGTATACATGCATCTGAGTGGGTATACATATATCTGAGATGAGGTGTGTGCAGGCTGTGCAGTGAGTAAATGGGGTGTCTGGCCATACATTTCAATATGAACATAAACTGGACAGATTTTCAACAACGTCCTAAATTAATTATTGGAAAGCTGTCACTTTTTAATTTAAATTCATGTATTGGTACTTGTACTCGGTCCTAAAAAAGTCGTATCGGTGCAACCCTAGATACCACAATCAGGCCAGTTTGTAAGCTAAAGCTCACAGTAAATCTGCCAAGTAATTGTAAACATTGAATACATACAAAGCTTGTTTTTAGCAGACATGAATCATTTGGCAGGTATGGTAAGTGTGGCATAATTAACAATATCGGCGTGAAGGGCAAAAATAAAACTGACCTTTTTTTAAAAGCTTAAAGTTATGAAAACTGCAATAATTTAATATTGATCTATAAAATGTGTGTGGAGATAACAAGAACATAGACAGGTAAGGCAGGTCACTCTAAATAGGTTATGCTAGGTGGACCTGTCAGTTTTTATTTTATTCAAAGTATCAATTTCACGAGAAAACCAGTTTATGTACCAGAGGCTCGGACAACTGAAATGCCCAATATGCAGGGAGTGCGGTGCACTGCTGTGTTGGGAAGATTATGTACTTGCTGACAGAGCAGATCACGGGAAGTCAAGAGAACTGCAAGCACAATATTTGTGGCTGTGTATTTTGCTTTATAGGGAAATGGTGAGGTGCCATTATCATTATTCCTACTTTATAAAGTGTACTTCAATGATCTCAAATTGGTATGCCAATCCCTATTTTCCTTAATCGCCAGTTTGGCATCTGGACTAACACGGCCTATCGAATTTATTTTCCTTAATGCATACAGGGTGGGCTATAAAGATGCCACACAATTTCTCATGGTGAGGGCAGAGACCACCCATCTCCAGGATGTGTTGGTCAAACTATGAACAGAATTCCTGTACCTTGGTTATGTATTACATAGACCTTGGCAGATGAGCTTTCCCTGGTACTATATGTGAATTTTCATTTGTCTAGTCATTATGGCTCACACTGGAAAGAAGGAAAAATCCAGACCGACTGATGCGATCAGTTTATTTTTTATTATACTAAATTTTGACATGAGTTATTCTCAGATTTGTCACTTTTTTTTAAAAATAATTTTATTCCTCAGATTAATTTCTTTCTTTCACTTCCATTTATGGCATTCTTTTTCTGTATTTAGACATCCAGGGTATTTTTTTTTTTTTTTTTTTTTTGTAGTATTCTCTTTAAATTATACTTTTTTGGTTGTTTCTTAAAACTATTCAAATATGAAAATGTCATAGTATATTATTAAACATTTTATTGAATTATTGAGCACTTTGTCAGAATAACAAAGTATTTTTTTGATTTGAGCTTGTGTTTTAGGGTTCTCAAAACCAACGGTCTATCAAACTATGGTTTGTTGTTGTAGCCCTTTACTTCATTAATAAGCATACACAGGATGTGTTCTGGTTGAGCAAATTATTTCAAGCATCAATATGGATTGGGGATCAGTCCTCTTCCTTGAAATCTGCAATCTGCTGTTTAACCCCTTCACTACCAAGCTACTTTTGGTAAATTTTATTTTTAAAATCAAATCATTTATCTGAAACATCGGGTGTGAGGTTAAAAATAAAATATGGGGTAAAATATGTTTGTACAGAAATTGTTGAATTAAAAATGTAAATGTTAATTTGCTCATCTTCTTCAATTTTCATGTAAAATTCAGAGCTCTAGATGGTGTTCTTTTAGCTTACACAATTTCAAACGGGGTCTGCTTTATTATCATACAGGCAGAAAAGACTTGTGTTTGGATATAGTAACTGGGATAAAGATAAATAATAAAAATGGCCAGATCTCCTTTTTCTGGGATTATGTAGAGATGAGATCTGTCATAATGTCTGTATATGGAGACTACAGTAACACCTTGCATCTGTACTGTACAGGTGTTTACAACGTTATAACTAGAAATGCACCTGTACCGATACGGTACTCGTGCAAGTGCCCAGCAGTGACGTGCGGTGAGGTCAGTGGCTGGTGAGGTACTGGCTAGTATCAGAGCCAGATATACAAATGCAAAACAGCCAGAAAACCTTCTAGCTCCCAAAGAGGAGGCTTCAGGCATTTAGTACATCAGAAGGACAGACACTGCGAGGCAAGGACTGACTGGAAGCCAATTCTGTTCCCACAGATCTTTATACAGAACAATTATCTTACAATATGCCTTCTAAATTGCATTGGCAAAGACTTCCTAAATGAAGAATCTACAGTCCTGGGTCCTTGTACCTGGACTTGTTTTCATACAGGGTTATTCAGAGAGCGGTGAAAAGCAGGAGAATGACTGGAGAATGGAAAATTCTAGGTCAAAATAGCAGATCTGGAAAGGGAGATGGAAGGGAGAATTTTTCTGGTTTGGCTATTTTGACCTAGAATTTTCCATTCTCCAGTCATTCTCCTGCTTTTCACCGCTCTCTGAATAACCCTGTATGAAAACAAGTCCAGGTACAAGGACCCAGGACTGTAGATTCTTCATTTAGGAAGTCGTTGCCAATGCAATTTAGAAGGCATATTGTAAGACTTCCTAAATGAAGAATCTACAGTCCTGGGTCCTTGTACCTGGACTTGTTTTCATACAGGGTTATTCAGAGAGCGGTGAAAAGCAGGAGAATGACTGGAGAATGGAAAATTCTAGGTCAAAATAGCCAAACCAGAAAAATTCTCCCTTCCATCTCCCTTTCCAGATCTGCTATTTTGACCTAGAATTTTCCATTCTCCAGTCATTCTCCTGCTTTTTACCGCTCTCTGAATAACCCTGATACAGGGCTATTCAGAAAGAGGTGAAAACCTTGAATGAGTGGAGAATTGAATTCTAGGTCAAAATAGTCAAACCAGAAAAATTTTCCCATTTATCTCACTTTCCAAATTGGCTATTTGTTCATTCTCATGCTAATTCAAGGTTTTCACCTCTCTGAATATCCCTGATAGTGTAGCCAGCACAATGATTCAATAATACTATCAGGGATATTCAGAGAGAGGTGAAAACCTTGAATTGGCAGGAGAATGAACAATCTAGACCAGGGTTTCTCAACTCCTGTCCTCGGGACCCACTACAGTCTAGATTTTTCAGATCACCTTGGGAAAATGCAGACTGAATACTGCAATCGCTGAGCAGCAAATCATATCACCTGTGCTGTGCTTCACATATCTGGCAAACCAGGCCGAGGAAACGAGTTGAGAAACACTGATTCTAGACCAAATAGCCCATTGAAAAATCTATACCAAATAGCCAATTTGGAAAGTGAGATAAATGGGAGAATTTTTCTGGTTTGACTATTTTGACCTAGAATTTTCACATCTCCTGTCATTCTCAAGGTAAAAACCTCTTTCTGAATAGCCCTGTATCAGGGTTATTCAGAGAGCGGTGAAAAGCAGAAGAATGACCCTGTATCAGGGCTATTAAGAAAGAGGTGAAAACCTTGAATGACTGGAGAAGTTAAAATTCTAGGTCAAAATAGTCAAACCAGAAAAATTCTCCCATTTATCACACTTTCCAAATTGGCTGTTCATTTTCCTGCCAATTCTCAAGGTTTTCACCTCTCTGAATAACCCTGATATTTCAGACCCATAAAAAGGGTCTCACACACACACACACACTGCTGCCCCTATAACAAAGTATTAAGAGGAGCCTGGCCACATCCATTAGTTTTCCTTAAAGCAACTAGACAATTTGCGTCATTCATATTATACTGAAGGGAAAGCAAGCCACTGACCCAACCTGACTTCTGCACACTGCAGGGCAGCACTTTCAGGCACTGACAGGGAGCAAAATGGAGATCTGACACCCCAGCCCAAAGCCAGTGACCCATGAAGCACACGCTGTGATCTGACAGCCCTTGTAGAAGAGTTGAGAGTCTTGCTGGCAACTTTGCATCTGCTGAGTCCCCCACCTGTCCTGTCCTGTCCCTCCCCAGGCAGCCTGGCTAGAGGTACAATACATCATACAGATTGGCAGCTAAGCACTATCCGAACATTAGGAAATCAGCACAGAGGAAAGCCATGGCCTCTCCCTCCCCATCATTAACCATCTCTCCCCCCCATGAGGTCACTTACCTTGCAGCAGGGCAAAGAGGGCTTCCTGCTGCTGCTTGAATTTCAAAGTCTGCTGCACCCCCTCAGAGCCCTCCTGGGGGGCAGATGTGTTGTGCATTCTTCCAGCCCCAGTTAGCAGACAATAACCAGCCTGGGGTATAACTGGGCATCCCCATCTGATGCAGAGCAGGGCACCCCTGTGCCAGGCTCCTGGACTGCAGCTCCCCATGCAGCCAGTCAGGGGTTGTCAATCATGCAATCTTTTCACAGCCTGCATCGGAGGGCTGCCTGGCCCATCATTGACAGGAAGGGGCACGTCTAACTGTTAGACGTGCCCCTTCCTGTAAGTCAGAGGCAGTCCTCTAATGCAGGCGTTTTCTGGGAATGGCTTGGACCAATGGTGCTTTTCCATTGGTCCAAGCTTTTCTAAGGCTCTATCACTGCCTGTCAGTCTGTGTGGCACTAATGAGTAGTGATCATGAAATGGGCAGCACTTGTCTCTGACGTGTGCTGCACACATCTTGAGCAGTTTACGCAATTAGTGCAGCGGGGAAACGTCCTGCTATGCAAATTGCATAGGCTGGGAAAACTAATGCCTACAGAGGCAGAGGATGGAGCTGACAGCGGGGGAGCAGGTGAGTTTGTTTCTAGTTTATTAATTTATCACTTAATGGCAGGTCCGGCTCTGCCTCCCCTGACTGCACGTCCCTGGTGCCCAGATACCGATACCCAGAAGCTTGCGCTGGACTGGCTTGCTGGTATCAGAGGGGCTGGGGCTGTTAGCAGAATTTATTGACGGAATTCTGCCAGCATTCCCCTTCGGGCGGCCACCGGGCTGTGAAGCGGCCTCCATCTGTGATCCCGTGGAGGTCGCGAGAGCACTTCACAACCAAGCGGGCGCTCAGGAAAACTCCGCTATCTGGTCCTCGGAGGACCATGGGCCAGCAGCAGTCTCTGAGGTGTATGTGTCCCCACCCCTATGGGGCGTCTGTCAATACATTTCAATATTGACAAACTGGACAGGGTTTCAGCAGAAATCCTAAATTATTTATTGAAAAGCATCACATGACATTAAAAGTTTTGGTACTTGGTCTTAAAAAAAAATTAGTATCGCTGCATCCCTATTTATAACCCCCTGGATGTTTTATCAATATATAGTAGTGATTGATCCCAGAGTTCTCCCTGTATTCTGCCCTCTCCCTGACAGCTGTAATGCAGAAGTAATCTATTTGAACTTTTTGTTAGTGTGGTTTAGGACTGCTATTTGCAGGGGGTTGTTGGCCTCTCCAGGGTGCTTGGAGAGACCTAAAACAAAGGATTCATTTTCTGCACAGGGGACACACTAATCCTACTTTTAAAAAGGTGTTGTGAAAATGGTCTTGTGATATGCTAGCTAACGCTTTTTAGTGCATTGCAATGCAAAATCAAGAACTGTAGTTTGGGTGTGAGGGAGTTCAACCTATATCTAATAATGGATATTGCACAGCAAAATGATAAGATGTTCATAAAACTACCTGAAATTGGCCCAGTAACCATGTGTATATTCTAGGACCATTTTTATCCAACAATGTATTGTGACAGCTGTCCCAATTTTCAGCTTTGTTTACCACGTTTGGTCTTTGTTTCCATGCTGGGCTTCAGGATGCTCAGACATGACCTCCGTATCATGAACAGGTCAGAATAGTATTGTTTCTTAAAGTGCACCTTAAATGGAATATGAAAACTAGTTTATTAATTGGGTCAAACAAAAATCTATATATTCCACAAAATGCATCCTGAAATCTCAATCTCAGTGAGCCACTGTTTTTATTGAAATGGAATAAAACCTAAAATTAAACCTGACAAAGATATTGATCATGTGCCAGACACCACATGTACACTGCCATTTTTAGATTAGCGCTGTGTAATTGCAAAGTGACATCATTTGTAAAATTGGTGCAGGAGGTATTTTAATGTCCTTTCCAATACTACAGCGTTTTTATTTTGTAGCCTGTTTTAGTTAAGAAGAGTAAACTGACAGGGAGAGTTAGAGCAAGGTGGGCAGAGTACATGGCTATACATCAGAACAGTGATTGAGATATATATAGATATAAAATCAATCTCTTTTATTCAATTAACATGGTCCTGGCAAGAAACTGCGGGGTGTTGCAGTAGAGGAGTTCAACGGTAAGTGTTGCAAGACCATATTATACTGGGGGACCTGTTGGGGAAAGGTCAGGAAGGGGTTAAAAATGGGGAAAGGGATTGATTTGGCAAGGCAACACCCAAAAGTGTTGGGATTGACCTAGAGCAGGGATGGGCATTATTTTGACTTGGGGGCCACTTTATGTGGGAGCGGAGTTTAGCGGAGGGCCGCACTTGCCCCCAGAACTAATTATAGCAAGACACTTGCCCCCAGAACTAATTATAGCAAGACACTTGCCCCCAGAACTAATTATAGCAAGACACTTCCCCCAGCTCACATGGATATATTTGCCCCCAGCTCACGTGGATAGATTGCCCCAGGCCAGCTCACCTCTCCTCTGCCGTCTGGTCTGCCAGGCCCCTCCGAATCATTGCCGGCAGGCGCATTGTTTTCGTCCTTAGCACGGCTGCTAAGGCGAGCGGCCGAGCTTCATACAAGCGGCTGCTCGTAGGAGGAAAACCACACGGCCGCCGGCAATGACTCGATCCTGCTTGGCGGGCCGCAAAAAACTCTCTGGCGGGCCGCATGTGGCCCTCAGGCCGCACTTTGCCCACCCCTGACCTCGAGGTATGCTACGTTAAATGATTAAAATTAAGGAAATGGGTCACGCACACCAAAAACTAATACAAGGAGGGAGTATTGATGGACCTTGAGCATCGATTCACTTGTCATAGCCTTTGTCAGCCTTTGTTGAGAAAGGTTGCCGTTTCAACCGACTAGTTGCCAAAGTTTGATTTTAAAGCTCCTCTGTTTTGGAAGTCTTTGGTGTGCCTAACTTTTTTTTTTTTTTTTTTTTGCCATTGAATTCCTCTGTATCTGACTGGAGGGTTGGTCTGGACTCATGGCGATAAGGTACGCCATTGGAAAATAAACCAGGTTTTTTTTTTTGTTTGTTTTTTTTTGGGATGATCTAGAGCTGCCGCCATGCCAGTGCCACCATACACGACTGTTTCTGGAATTGGTTAGTTTGTGGGGCGGTCAGTTGTACTTAGGAGCACTCCCACACATACCCCAGGATTAGAAACCTAAACATGTGTATGAGAGGGCATGCATAGCATTTGCAGACCACAAAAAGGGGGTCTTCCACAGAAAAGACCGTTTTTTTGGGAGAAAACTAGAAACAAAAACTGGATAAATGAGCTTTTCTAAGCAAGTTATTATGCTTTAATGGTTGCCACAGCAAAGCCTAGGTCTTGGGTATAGTGGTCTGAAAGGAAGTAACAAGCATGGAGAATATCACTCAATACTGTGGAGACATCATGCAACAGGGTGCCATGATACGGCAAGATCTGGACGAGAATCTTTCCATTAGACTAGTTAACTTAAAGGGCTTCAGTTTTAACGTACTGTAATTGGAGGCAGCATGACTCCGCCAGGGACTGTAATTACAGATCAACGGGAGAGCAATCAGCCCTAATTTCATGTGACGAAGCAATTGCTGCAAGCTGACACAATCTCACTACAAAGAGAGCATCGAGGAGTTACCATCTGCTAACGTTTTCCCCCATGGACCCAATAAATAATATGGATATAAAGACCTAAGAGAACCTGCAATAAGATGGCTACACGTGGCGATAAGGTACGCCATAGGAAAAATAAGCCATGTCTGCTATTGTAGCTGCAGTAGGATAATCCTATCATGATCAGACTGTGTTTGGATAAGCTGATTGGGTTTCTTGAACCATTGCAGGACATATTTGTGTATGAATCAATATATTCAAATTGGTGTGTTTCAGTTTCAGTTGAGATTAAAATGTGTGTGCTTGTTGGAAATATGGAAATGAGATGTTCTTCTCATCCAGTATGGGTTGGGCAGATGATCGAGGCTTTGGACGTGGTTTGCAAATTTAATAAAGATCAAAGATGAGCATGACAACAAGGCACATCATCCTTGGACAAGTACACGGTGCCCAACAGTTAATCATTTTGCTATTTCCACTATACCGCCACACATCCAGCAGGTAATCAAGCAGAGCTGATCTCCAGAAAAGCAAAACACGGTAACACTACATAGGAAACAAAAGAAAACCACACGGTCAATGGCGGAGGTCAGTGCAAGGCTGGTTTATATAGGACGGGAAGTGCTAATGGGTGTGGATAATTGTCCACTGTTTGCAGGTGAAAGCATGAAAGACGTGGGTTTCTGAAAAGGGGTCAAGGCAGCAAAAACATCTCGGACATCTGTGAAATACCTGTAGCAGACCAGAGAACCTGACTGCGAGCGTACAGGATCTAATTCCAGCTAGGTCTCTCAACACAGTGAAATTTAATCCGTTTAGTTCTCCATGACCACATCAATGTTTTGACCCCCGAGGGTCTTTGTCAGCTCTTTGAATAGCTGGACAAAGACACATTGTCTGGTGTGGTGATGGAGGAATAAACAGACTTTGTCTTGGAGATGTCTAATATTTTGCCTATCAAGGCCGTGACAGGAATGATAAATCGGGGTGTGATTCCACTTACAGTTGTGTTCAAAATTATTCAACACCCACTGAAATTGAGTGTTTTGGCCAGTTTGACATTGATTTTGATCAGTCATCTTGCTTACAATTAAATCAAAGAGGCACGTGTAGGTCAGACAAATATAACATAACATTTATAATGAAATAACCACAAATGTCTTTTCTGTGCGCACATCATTATCAGTTTTATTCAACCCCCAAGTGACATTCAATCTTAGTACTTAGTACAACATCCTTTTACAGTTATAACAGCTTTTAAACGTGAAGCATAGCTTGACACAAGTGTCTTGCAGCGATCTACGGGTATCTTCGCCCATTCGTCATGGGCAAAAGCCTCCAGTTCAGTCACATTCTTAGGCTTGCGCACTGCAACTGCTTTCTTTAAGTCCCACCAGAGGTTCTCAATCGGATTTAAGTCAGGTGACTGCGATGGCCACTCCAAAATGTTCCAGCCTTTAATCTGCAACCATGCTCTAGTGGACTTGGAGGTATGCTTGGGATCATTTGTCCTGTTGAAAGGTCCAACGTCTCCCAAGCCTCAGGTTTGTGACGGACTGCATCACATTGTCATCCAATATCTCCTGGTACTGTAGAGCATTCATGGTACCTTGCACACGCTGAAGCTTCCCTGTACCTGCAGAAGCAAAACAGCCCCAAAGCATGATTGACCCACCCGCCATGCTTCACAGTAGGCAAGGTGTTCTTTTCTTCATAGGCCTTGTTCTTCCTCCTCCAAACATAGCGTTGATCCATGGGCCCAAACAGTTCTAATTTTGTTTCATCAGTCCACAGAACACTATCCCAAAACTTCTGTGGTTTGTCCACATGACTTTTGGCATACTGCAGTTGACTCTTCTTATTCTTTGGAGACAGCAAGGGGGTGTGCCTGGGAGTTCTGGCATGGAGGCCTTCATTACGCAGTGTGCGCCGTATTGTCTGAGCTGAAACTTCAGTACCCACATCTGACAAATCTTTTCTCAGTTCCTCAGCAGTCACACGGGGACTTTTCTCCACTCTACGCTTCAGGTAGCGCACAGCAGTCGAAGTCAGCATCTTCTTTCTGCCACGACCAGGTAGCGTTTCAACAGTGCCCTTTGCCTTGAATTTGTGAATGATGCTTCCTATGGTCTCTCTTGGTATGTTTAACATCTTTGCAATCTTCTTATAGCCATTGCCCTTCCTGTGAAGAGTAATCACCTCTTCTCTTGTCTTCCTGGACCATTCTCTTGACTTCACCATGTTTGTAACCACACCAGTAAATGTCTAGAAGGAGCGGAGTATCACAGTCATTTTAAAGCTGCCTAATTGGTGCTTATTATGCTTTATTGGTGCTCCATGACATCCACAGGTGTTTTCAATACCTGATTGAAAACACTTGAATGAACCTCTGTTCTTCAGAGTGGTAGTCTTTAAGGGGTTGAATAATTGTGTCAATGAAGAATTCACAAAAGAAACATTTACTACTGTATTACAAAACCAATTGATGTCATTTTAGTTGCATATGGTTCTTTAAAAAGTCCTTGTAGGATTTCATTCTGAATACAATTACAAATGTACACTAAATTCCCTAAAACCCCTTACAGCATTGGGGGTTGAATAATTTTGAACACAACTGTACTTTATTCTGTGAAGATTTTGTGTATAGGAGTTGTGGAACAGCAGATGATGGGTATCCGTCACTGATGCAATGTAACATAGCTTTAATTCTTATGGTTGAGAGCATTTGAAAATATTTCTTTTTTTTCGGGAGGGTTGACTGACAAACGTCACTCCGGCTGGATGGAGTAAAGGTAACATCACTGCTCTATAACCGTGGAGACACGGGTTTGAGTCCCAGCAAGAGCACCTCTCCAGTAAGTGTCCTTGGGCAAGACACCTAGCGGTACATACTCGCAACCCAGGACATACTTGAAAACGAGAGAAATCTCAATGTATCCTTCCTGGTAAAATACTTAAACTGCAATACTTTTTTTTTATTCTTTTTTTTAATTGGACTAACAAAATTGAGCTTTTGGACGTTCCTCCCTAAAGCCTTGACAAAGGGATTGCCTGCAAGCTCGTTACTAACAATTTTTGTTGGTCCAATAAAATGTTTTAAAATGAACTGCAGTACTTTATTATTTTGCATCTACATTGCTACACTATTACGGCAACTGATCATGACTACAGAAGCCTAACATTTGGGTATGCCCCGCATCCCACCCTGCCATGCTTGTAATATATATGATTTAAACGTAGAACATATATGTATTAACATAGAAATCTTTGTCATTTCAGCTGGAGGTTTACTTTTTATCTTGCTGCTCTGATTGGGGGTGTTGCAGTTCTTTATGACGTAAGTGTAATAATGCAGATTTAAATACAAATTTTTACTGCGTGTTAAAGCTATGCATGCATTTCATCTCCAGTCATGGGAAGTGGAGCAGTCAGTAGGAATGTGCGATGCTTCTAAAGGTTTAGAACATCTTAGAACCTGTCTTTTATAATGAAGTGTGTAAATTCAGTGTTTAAAACCTTTTGGGCCTTATTACATAGTTGGTGCGAACTTAACCAGAGCTGTTGTAAACTTACCAGAGCCATTATAGCCTATGGAGGTTTTAAGTTTACAACTGCTCTGGTTAAGTTAGCACCAACTTTGTAATACTGCCCTTTGTTTGTATGATATTAAAGATTTGTGAAACATGGTGATTAACACTTTCTCTGCCAAAACTGTGTAAACTCTGCTTGCACTGGAATACAATAAATTCCATAAATTGGTATATAAACCCCTTTTTCATACTTTTAATGCAAGACTAGTGTGAGATCTCACTCCAGGCATCCTGAATTACTGTAAGGAAGCTACAAAGAACAACCCCATCCTCAAGGTAACAAAAATCATCACAAAAGCCAGGGAGAGCTGTGTGGTCACTCACTACTGTATAGGGATAAGAGTCGGTGTGAAAAATGCTGAAAATCCATGTACAGTACATATACAAGGTGATTCTGCCACTTACAGATGTTATTTTTATATTCTATCGGTATGTCGGTATGTGTTGGAAGCTGCATTGCTAATTATCTCATCATAATTATTAAAAGTTCCCATAATCGGGAAGTCTGACCATTGTTATATTCTCTCTTTATCACATTGACTATATATTACACAAAGGGCATTTCAGCTAATAATGCAGACCCAGTTTCTAAAATTGTGCAAGGTAAGGGACACCATCTGTAGTTTAGGACGTTTTATCCCAGCAATATTTCTGCGAAGGATAAACTAATATATGAATATTAAAAATGACCAGATTTACAAAATTTGAACATGTTAATTAAGTCTCTGTAGAAATTGCTATTTTAGCCTTTTATTTAACTGAATTTCAGGTTTCAAATGCTGACATGTTTGTTTTCTACAAGCGTCGCTTGATAGTGAAGGTCTTGACGACAATCTATTTGTACCTCGTGAGCAAGGCACATATGTATACATAGAAGACATGCTAATCACCCCATACAATGTTGGTGACCCTTATAATGTAGCGGTTTTTTTTGTAGCCGCATTGCTACTGATACAGAATGTTGGCAGTACTTATCTCATTCAATATTCTCATAAATCCCAGCAATATTTATCTTATCCGTCCAGCTTCTTTTGTGTGTACTGTAAACACAATACTGTTAAATTCTAAACCTTTAGGTTTTCTCGGTCAGTCGGAGGCTAGATTTAATAAACTACATTAAAGCCTTTGTTTTACACACTCTGCAGTGTACGTTCGGTGGTCAATATACTTTTCCTGGTTGAATAACAAAACCAGAGGGCATTCTCTTTATGAACTTGGCTCAAGGGGCTTTCCACTGATTACAAATCAATCTTTTTCCTGCAAGGACAAATCTACTATGCCTCTGCTCACAGGTGATTTCCCGTGAACAAAGCACTGTATATTTTTTTTACTTGCCAGGACATTCATTGATTGAGAGGAAACGTCTGAAAGCTGGCTTACTACAGGCAATTTGCATATTGAAATGTGTCTGTCTTTTTCAGAAACCTTGGTTTCATGATGTATGGGAAGTATGGGTGGGCTACCCAAAACAGGTAAGCTTAATAAAAATCTTTATTGTGGTATTCTGGTAGAGTTAAAATTATTATTATTCTGTATTTATAAAGCGCCAGCATATTCCGCAGCGCTGTACAATGGGGGAGTGCAGACCTGAGACATACTAGAACACATAAGGAACAAATGGCCCTGCCCTTAGGATAATTGTCCTACTGATACAGCACTTTACACAAGTGCTCAGCTAGACATCCCATGAGCTTACAATCTAAAGGACAGGGGTGAGTGAAACAGAAGGGGAGCTGGAGTGTGGATCTGGTGGCTAGAGAGAATAGCAAGCCACAGGTTGATTAGAATAAAGTGGCTACAGGTGGAGGGGAATGAATAAGTTGGGCCTAGGACTGGGTATGAGTGTGGATGGGGCGGGCGGGTGGCAGTGCAGAGTCTGGAGTTGTGGCTGTGTGTGAGCTGAATGAAGGAAAAGGCAGAGCGGTTAGCAGAGGGGCTCTGTATGCAAGCAGGTAATGAGATGAGATGCGAGGTGGGAGGGGAGGCAGAAGCATGGTGGGAAAACAAACTTTTTTTTGTACTAACAGAAATGGAGGGAAGACATTTAAAGGGAAAAATAATGAGCCTGGGAATGATGCATAAAATGCAGAAGAGTATGCACGCAGCAGGAGTAAAACAGTATGGCTTGAATGGCGTCATGGTCAAATCGTGGATACCTTTGGAGTCCTTAAGCGTGCACAGGGGCGGACTGACAACTAATGGGGCCCCCAGGCAATAGGTCATGGGGCTCCCTTGTCCAGCACCCACAGGAGGCCACACTCATACTAAACCCCTCCCCTACAACGCAACACCCACATGTACATTATTGTGCTAAAGGATTTATTTCTGAACTCCTTAAAATAACCTTTTTGCAATTGTGAAGAAAATCCACTTGGACCCAACAGCGAATTGGGGAATCCATTGTGCCCCCTCCAGACTTAGAGATGGCTACTGCTCTGCTGCAGCAACCATCAACTCACTACAGCTAAGGCTAGGGTCAGATGAGCGCATTTTGTACGGACTGTGCGTCCGTGCAGTAGGACGTACTTACTGACAACAAGGTAGTGGCCACACAGTCCGTTTTTTTTCACTGACGGATTTCTTGACTGATGTAGCAGGGAAAATAAATAAAAATGAAAAAACATTCTGGCCGTCAAAAATGCTGGACGTATAAATGCAGTCTGTCTGACCATGCTCCATCACTCACACACAAAGCTATGCGAACGTTGTGGACGTGGCGCACTCTGCACGTCCGTTCTAGCAGTATTACGTTCTTGCCTAACCTGCGTCCGTTTGCAGCGTCCGTCAGCCCCCGCACTTCTGTGCGGACGTACTTCGTGTGTGGGGCTCCATTTAACACAATTGTATGCTATCACGGACGTACTTATGTGCGGCAACACGGACGTTAACACTGCATTCGTCTGACCCCAGCCTAAGACTGCACCTGGCACAGAATGTCCCTGTTACAAATGAGGGAAACTGACGATCACTTTAAAAGATACTGTACATTACTGAGCTCCACAGCAATAAAACTCACAGCAATGTGCGCTGTGCATGAGTGTTTTATTGCTGTGGAGCTCTGATACACTCATGCACAGCGCACATTGCTGTGAGTTTTATTGCTTTGGAGCTCTGTGATACACTCATGCACAGCGCACATTGCTGTGAATCAGAGCTTCAGAGCAATAAAACTCACAGCAATGTGCGCTGTGTATGAGCTTATCACAGAGCTCCACAGCAATAAAACTCACAGTAGTGTGTGTGTGTGTCCGTATCAGAGCTCCATAGCAATAATACTCCCAGCAATGTGCAGTGTGTGTGAACGTATCACAGAGCTCCACAGCAATAAAACTCAGTAATGTGCGGCATAGGCTCAGCACGTCGCCAGCAGCAAAGAGGTTAAAAGGAAAAAAGGGGGTAAAATTTGAGTAGAGTGCTCATTTAACCCTTTGCTTCTCCTCACCAATATTTAGTCTCCTACCTGTACCTCACGATGCTGCCAAGTTGCTCGCTGTCATTCTTATTTTGTAGAGTGCAGGCAGCAGATAATGTAGCAATTCTAGGAGCAATACCGGCCTTTTGGATGCAGGGCTAGGGGGCAACAGCGGACTGCAACAAGGACACAGGCGCAGAATTTTACGCACAGCAGCCTGTTTAAAGACAAATATATGCATTTACACACAGCCATATGTTCAGACATAACCATATATCCCCTACACCCCGGGGGTATATAGCACTAAAACTCCCAGTATTGTGCAGTGTGTATGAGCGTATCACAGAGCTGCACAGCAATAAACCTCACTGTAATGTACTGATAGTTTATTCAACCCCCAGCATATCAATTGTCATCTTACTACCCCATATATCAATTGTATTTCATATTACCCCAGTATATATCAATTAATTTCATGTCCCCCCCACAGTATATATCAATTAATTTCATGTCCCCCCTGCAGTATATATCAATTTCATCACGCCCCCCATCATATATCAATTTCATCCCCCCCCCCGCAGTATATCAATTGTAAATAGCTATGTTTCTCCCCACCCCCAATCTCACCAGAATTTATTAAGAAATCCAGACGCAGCCCAAGCATGGCTGGCTGGACACATCCTTGTGGTCTCTCCTGCCGCGTGCCATGCATGGCGGTGCGCATCACGTGAGGGGGCGGTGCCGCCGCTGCAAAGTGCCTGCTCCAATTTAGAATGAGGGATGCAGGCACCCCGCAGCGTCGCCATGCCAGTTTCAAACTGCGCTGCCGGGACATGGCTGCCTGGCATCCTCTTGCTGCGGGCCCACTGTGCCAGCCAAACCAGGCCCCTACTGACCCGCGGGCCCCCGGACAGTGCCAGAGTGCCCGATGGGTCAGTCCGCCCCTGAGCGTGCAGAGACTGGAGTTGTGGCTGTGTGATGAGCTGAATGAAGGAAAAGGCAGAGCTGTTAGCAGAGGGGCTCTGTATGCAAGCAGGTAATGAGCTGGGACGTTAAAGTAATCATGGTCAGGATTGGGCAAGGGAGGAAAAATGTTTCATTGTACATTAACGCATTTGAGCTTTATTTCTTGAATTAAACAGTACCTGGGACTGGCATATTCTTTTTAGCCATTTGCTTCCGAAAGACTATCAGGGTTATTCAAAGAGATCCGAATGGCTGGAGAAAGGTAACCGAACGCTGAAAATCAGCGTTCGGTTACCTTTCTTGGCTATTCAGAGAGCAGGCAATACGCCAAATCCTGGCAAATTGCCTGCACATACGGTGCCTGTTCGGTGCTTGCTCGAGGGCAGTGAAATCCCCATAAAAAAGCACTGCTTCGGCTATTCAGAGAACACAAACCAGCAGTAAAAGGTTCCCGAAATGCCCTGCCATTCGATGATTTAATTCAGCAAGTTTATTCAGGAGAATCCTGAATAATGTTAAAAATATTCCCGTTTTAATTCAAGGTCTAATAAACCGTTCTTTATAAAATTCTGCAGTAAAGAGTCTCTTTATAGATTTTTTTTTTTAAGGATATTTTAAGCATTTTTCTGGATTTTTTTTTTTAAAATTGTTTTAACTTTTCTGTAACAGCCCTTTTTATTATCATTCCCTGGACCTCCTATGTAAATTTCAGACCTTTTCGCGCAGTAGTTTCTTTGCAAACAGCGTTTTACTTTTCAATAATTCATGCAAACTGTTTTCCTAATTTATTCACTGCCTCTTCTGCGGTCTCGGCTTTTTCCGGATGCTTCGCTGCGTGTGATCGGCTCCTGCTCGGGTGGGTTTTTCCGGCGTCTTCGGGTTAATCCAGATGTTTTTGCGGGTTTTCGGCGTGCATTCGCTGGGTTTTGCGGTTAGTTTTCGTCAGGTTTGCGGCAGCTTTTCCCTGCAATTTGGGGGCCCTGTGGTGCTTGCTGAATACACCGCAAGGTCACCAAAATGGGATTGGCAAAAGGAACCGAATTGAAGAGAACGAAAAGTCACCGAACGTGCGGTGACTTTTCGAATCTTTGAATTACCCTGTATATTGGGATACCTATAAAGGACTGGCTTAGTTCTTTGCTGTAAGTTTGGAAACCCCTAATTGAACAGTAGTTGAGGGGTCATGTTACGTCTTCGTCCACACTCCTAACGGGTTCGTCACGAACTGCCGGCGTGTGATGTTGCTGCAACCACAACAAACTGCAGCATTTCGGAGAAATGCTGAAGTTTCACATGGTTGTAACAACCGCAAACACCGGCGCTTGGTGAATAACACCTTTGTTGAGAGGATTTAATGTATGTTGTGACAGAGGCTGAAATTGCAGATGCACATTTTATCGTATGTAATGGTAGAGCTGTGTCTAAGGTAGGAATGCTAAAGTCAATACCCTTGATGACCCACACTACTATAAACCATATGTCACAACACACCCCAAGCCAAATATATTTATAACAGATAAAACTTTAAAAATGGGTGAGAAAATTGCAAAATGTGTTCTTATGATTTATGGAATATGTTCTATAATGAAATTAAAATTGTTCTGGATACTGAACCATTCAGGGTTTTTTTGTGTACGTGTTTGAGACCCACAATTTTGTAAATGCGAATTATGGTGTGCATACAAAGGTTTTCACATTCTTGAAAGCGATGTTGCACATCTTTAGGGGCCACACACATTGACAATTGTATACAGAGGCGTGCAGAGGGGGGGGGCTGCGGGCAATTTGTATAGAACACTCATTACACAGGGTTCTCTTAAATCCAATGGTTTTGAGCCTTTTCCTGTTTAAAAACAGCTTTCGTATTCATTTCTATAACTGTTAGCAATGTTGTGAGGAGAGGGTCAGGGTAGGCCGCAGAGCTGCATTTGTAGGGAGTTAAGAGCACATGTGGGATTCAGGAATGTAGGACTTTCTATAAATGTAGCTAAAATAGAAGCGCGGTACAGTGCACCTATTAAGAATTGTGGATTTTGTATGTATTGGTTCTTTAGAGGATATATGGCCTCCCATCTGTTAATGGGAAAAGATAAAATGGCCGATTGAAACCTTCAAAATTCTAGAGACTGGAGAGAGTGATGGTGTACGCATCGACAATCCATGGTGTTTGTGAAAGTTTTATTTGTTGGGATGGAAACAACTGTTCTAAATGTCAGCCACAGAAACAAAATGTGATATCCAGGGTTTTTGATTTGTGTATTCTTGTCCTCAGGAAGTGCTGACCTCCCAGTACTGGTACTATGTACTGGAGCTAGGCTTCTACTGGTCACTACTCTTCAGTATCGCCTCCGATGTTAGAAGGAAGGTGAGCAGTTTTCTGTGTCAAAAGATTGTCTGATCACAAGCTTCAGGGGGATGGTTGTAACGGGAGCATACTGGGATTCTGTCCAAAGCTCCAGGATCAGAACCAATCCATTATTTTTCCCGTCCCTTCTCAGACCCAGAACCATTCAAGGGACCATTTTTCACCTTGCAGACTTCCCAACTGGGGGCACTATTCCCTAATGAACGCCAACGGTAGCGTTCGGATGAGTAAGTGTTACCTCCAGGATAAGTGACTTTAACGCATGCCCCCCCCCATATTACCTAACGCTGAACCTGTAAAAAATCCGTTAGCGCTTTGGTGATTGTGCTAGCTTCAACGAGCTTACTGTATTTTGTGCATCCTATACTTAACATGGGGAGCGCAAAGTAGGGTATTACAAAGTGCTAGTGCTGATTACCGCAGGGACGCGCAAGGCAAAAATTTTGCTGAAAGCTGGTGCTAAAGGATTCCGCTTTTGCAAAATCATTTAACACTTCCAACCCCCCCCCCCCCCATAAAATCCAATCTTCAGCTCTCATCCCGCTACAAGAATGGTGGCCCAATCCACTGCTTCTTGTTCCTGAGAGCAGTGAGACTGGGAACAAGTAGTCCCCAGTCTCCCTCCGCAATCACTCTGGCACTCAGATTGCGCAGGGCTCGCAGCCTGGAAACGCAACCCTCCATGGAGTCCTATATACTCCAGGAGGTGATACTTGTGGAAGCGTTACTGCACGTGTCACGGCGGTTAGAGCTGCGTTCCGGGGCAAGGTGCGGAGACTGTGCCTGCCCCAGAAAATTGCGCCGAAAAGGGGATGCTATGGGGAAACCTGCATGCGTTGGTATCCCCATTTTGGCACGCAGTAGGGCCCTGGGAGTCCTGGTATTGCAGAGAGGTCACTTAGAGGAGCAGGCAACCAACACCCAGATGCACTCATCATGGACTGTGAAATGTAGCCTGTTTATTAGGTTTAGAATTTCACTTCTATTCCCTTTTACCTTGCTCGAAACCCAAAACCAGAGAATAAACCATTTAATTGACCGTTACAATACACACTCATCACAGACGCAGGATAAACGCTTAATTGCATTATAAACACATCTTGAAAGTGAAACAAACGTTATCCATGAAGATGGTCTATTAAAATGTGGAGGATGGGTCACTCATAGTGGTATCTTGGCAGAACACAAGTGCTTCAAAAGTAACAAATAGTAACTTGTAACTGTGTCTCTATATGACCAAATGATGGCGGCTTTTCTATGAAGGTTGCATTGGCCTCCCCCCCCCTCTTCTTTTCTAAGCGCACTCGCTGATATGTCTCCAGAATTTTGGTAATATTGAAGGAAGCGACAGGCGACTTTGTTTTACTTTCCAGTACTGTACCGTCTTTGTTAAAAAATAATTAGTGAATGTTTAGGTCCCTTTAACACCAGCTGTATCATTACAGATTAATCATGAATCAATAGATTGTTATTTTGTGTGTTTTGTGCTGAAGAAAAAAAATGTGCCTGCAGTATACATTATTTATGAAATTATGACCACTCCAATGGTTTATATACTGCAAAACTAGTAGAGTTAAGGTAATCTCCTTTAACAGGAATTATGAGATTAAATTTGATATATTGACATAACTGAACAGATTGCAGTCCCAGGGATGATGTTCGATTTCAATGGGGGCTAGGACTGAGGGCCCAACTTTTATCGTGAGCCGAGACTATTCTAGACCCTCTGAACATATGCTATTATTGACCTTTCTTTTTTGAGTCTAAGGTGTTAATTATTTTCTCATTACAGGATTTCAATGTGCAGGTGGTTCACCATTTGGCCACGATTTTTCTCCTTAACTTTTCATGGAGTGTCAAATATATCCGAGTGGGTACTCTCACACTGCTGGTTCATGATGTCTCTGACATTTTACTGGAGGTAATTCTTTTTTCACCTTATTTTAAATTCAAAAAATTCATTCTAGTTGTTATTTCAAGAAAAGGCTTGCACAATGTCATAGAAGTCTTTACAATAAATCATTTTCTTTTGGACTTTTTATTGTAGTCTATAAAACCCTGTTTAATATTTTTTTTTTTTTTTCCCCTTTCAGGCTGCAAAAATGTGCAGTTATGCCGACTGGAAGAAGTCATGCAACGCACTTTTCATCTTGTTTGCAGTGGTCTTTGTTATCAGTCGTCTCATTATTTTCCCCTTCTGGTATGTCTAAGGCTGCTCTACTTCAGGAGAAAAATATTATCTAAGGTTTCCTCCCGTACAGACTTAAATTTGATATACGCTGCAGGAAAATACCTTTTATTTTACTATTAAGACTAAACTCTGCCATGCATAAGAATAATTTTCTGCAGGTGGTGATATAGTGTATCTACTTGATTTTAGTTTTTAAACTCTGCAAAATTATATTAAGCGCCAACACATTCCGCAGCGCTGTACAAGGTGTAATGGGTAAAGACAGGACAATTCTAGAATACATACAGGAGACAGGTCAGTATTTCTGCCAGCAGATACATGAGGATATGAGGACCCTATTCCGTGGGAACTTACAATCTAGATGTATGAGAAATGTATGTTAAAAGAACCTGGTAAAAGTCTAACATCATTCCTGGTATTTAAATGCAACATGTATATTAAATCGGTTCATATGGAGACAAGATGTGTGCACTGCTGTTTCTACACGCCAATTGGCTTATAGCTGTCACTGTCACCAACTAATGGATGAGGAAATAGCAATGCTTTTTTTTCTGTCCTAAGAAGCAAAAAAAAACCCATAAAGTTAAACGTAATATGGAAGCTGTGGTCAGGAAGCATGCAATTAATTATTAAAGATGTGCAGGAGTTGGCGCTTCTTGTCCTGTTGGTGGTTCCTTCTGCTGCACCCCGTGGCTCAGAAGTGTGGTTTCCTTACAGGGTTACCATCCTCCATGTCCCTCAAAACCTAAAATGACTCATAGAGCAATATTGTATAAACTGGAGTGCAAACAAAGGAGAAGAATGTCGTACTCACATTTGCTGGTGTCTTATCGATCAGACACCAGATTTGCAGGCAGCCGGTGACTTCAGAAGGCGCACCGTATCACCTATCAGCCTCAGCCGCCGCCTCGCCGAATATAAGCATCCAGGACCCGGGATAGGTGTAAAATAAGGTGAATTTTATTAGTAATAAAATATACAGCATACCAAAACGCGTTTCGCCTATCCTGGGTCCTAGATGCTTATATTCGCCGATGAGGTGGCTGATGCTGATAGGTGATCCAGTGCACCTTCTGAAGTCACTGGCTGGAGAGGCAGCTGACTTGGCAAATACGAGATACTGTATGACCTTTATTTTTTTTTATTCTTCCCTGCACTGATTATTAAGACTTTCACAATCCTTAAGACTTTTACAACCTGGAGTATACAGGATAAGACTGTAAATGCCACATTACTTTGTTTTATCCTATTTGCACCATTTTACTTGCATTGTATTGCATTGTATTGTATTTTATTTGATTGTATTTTTGGTTGTTTATTTGCCATTACCACCGGGTGGCGCCAGTGGCACAGATTATCACCATTTATGCAATCAATTATAGCTGCGGTTTAATATTACAGGATACAGGGTCTCCTAACGTGTGACAGAAGGAAGATCCTGTCATAATTTACATTGCACCAGAGGTGGCCTTTATGATGGGCTCTAACCGGTGAACTGATATTTTCGTAATATCTGAACTAGTGTCCTGTGCAATCCCCAGGGGGAAAGAAATACGTTGCACCTTTTTAACAATGAAAAAGTAAAATCTAAGGTTTTTGTTGACATAGATCATTCATTCCAGAAGCTTTATCAAACATATGTATTTTATTTTTCCCCAGGATTCTCTATGCCACGCTTGTCTACCCCCTGTATTACTGTCCAAGGTTTTTCCTCTATTACTTCTTCAACATGATCATGTTTGTGCTCCAATTTCTTCATATCTACTGGACCTACCTGATCTTCAAGATGGTGAAAAAAGTCATTTCAGGGAACGTAAGTATTGTGTACATTTTTTATTTTCTTTTAAAAAACTGGTTGGGGGGGGGGGGTCCTTTTTTTTTCTATTTGATTTGATCATGCATATGTTTTTCCTTCCTCGGAGATCCCCTTGGGTTATCCAATGTGCATTTAACAGGCATCATTTGAATGAATAAGGTTTAAGTGTGTGTGATCTGAGATTTGTGAGGGTGCAAAACCCATGAAGGATGTGGTCAATCATAAAGACCACTTAAAAGAAGCATTTATTTTCAAGACTGTAACACTAATCTTTTCATATTAAAGTTGGCTTTGCTTTAATGTCCATCAGAATAATTGAAGGACAGGAAAAGCCATTTCTCCTTTGTTCCGACACAAATTCTTCGTTCTGACATAAGAAACCCTCCTGCATGCGCGGGCCTCGAGGCTTATTACTTCGCTCTTTGTGCCTGTGCCAGGAGAGGATTTGGGGGCAGCGCTCAGCCATAAGCTGCAGAGCTCCCACAGGCTACGCAGCACCCCCTGGAATCTTTCCAGCACACTGAGACCTGGGAAGAGCTATGGAATTCTCTGCAACTCCACAGAAGCCCCTTTTAACCCCTCAGTGACAAAGTTAAGAGCCATGTATTAAAGGTCACCCTTACGTATATATTGCTCGTAATAGACCGATTAGCCACTTTGTGCAAAGAAAAACTGTAACCTTGACGCAAATACCGGTCAACGGACGTGCTTGCAAAAGCTGTGGAGGACACGATAGCATAAATAACCATATATATGAATATTGTGTACTTTAATGTGGGGGTTTACAAAACCCTGTACAACATGTGTAAAAAGTCACTTGTATATATTAATCTCCCTGCTGGTCTGATTTTGACATTTTTATTTGTCACAATCGGTGCATTTATTGAGCCACATTCGGACTGGATACATACTGTCCCCTGCAGTCACGTCTGGCCAATCGCGGCGTCCAGCAGGCTACTTCCGGGTTCCCTTCTTGGAACGGGAACCTGGAAGCAGGACGCCGCAATTGGCTGGAGGTAACTGAAGGAGGTCAGCGAGGGAGGGCACGGACAGGTATGTATCCAGCCCGAGTGTGACTCGACGTTACTGCTTTCAGCATTGAAATTTAACCTCGAGCCACACTTGGGATTACCACCCAAGGATGTTGGTGTGTGTTGCTCGGTTCCTTTACTTCTCAATACTCAAAAATAAGTCTCAGAGAAAAGGAGAGGTTTAAAAGGGAGATTAAAACATACACTAGTACAAATGTTCAAACCAATAAAAAAAAGAAGTAGAAAATAGCCTGGAGAAACTATGTATCAAACATATAGAAAATATGCAGAATATATAGTAAACAGTGGTGGGTATCCCAGTTGCGGATGGAAGAGCCTACTGATGCCTTTATGCACTGCGTATTGTGTCAGCTTCGAGGGAGTAACCCCAGCCGCTGCCTTCCAAGAAGTATTCGAGTATCCTCAAGGGAAAGGAACAGAAAAAGCCTCATGATGTAGCACATCCTTTATAGGGCAGCAGCATCAGTAAACAAGGGGATTCCCCAGAGGCGGGACTGACATCCAAGAAAGATCATGATCCGGTGCTGGAACGTGGTCCTGGCACTTAAGGGGGTTAAGAGGGGCGTCGCTGGAAAGGTCAGACTGTGACTTTTCCAGCAATGCCTTTTTTTTTTTTCCTGTGCCCCTTAGCGATGGGGAGAGAGAGAGGTTCCGAAGGGCTTCCGAGACGGCTGTTAATTTAGACGTCATTGCACCTCCCGTGATCCCACAGTGAAGCCTGACCTGTATCCCTACTAAAAATCTGAATAATAGTGCGTAGTGATACATATAAAAGACAAGCTTTCGAGAGTTATACCTCTCTTCTTCGGGTCTTGATGATCTTTATTGTTCAATTCTATGATTTTGGTCAGTTTAACATCAAGACCTGAGGAAGAGCGGTATAACTCTCGAAAGCTTGTCTTTTAAATGTATCATTGCGCACTACTATTCGATCTCAATAAATGAAGTGGACATGGAGCAATGTTGTTAAAAACATTCCGTTAATTGCATGTCAGATTTGTGTTTTTTCACATTAAAAATAAGTGTCTATATAGGCCAGAACAGCTGCCTATAATCGGGTATGGTATCAGCTCTGAAAAAACATCGGTCTGTCCCTACTACTACAGACCCATCATCTCGATCAGGAGTGGAGATAAAGTGGTTACAGGTCTGGTTAGAGGCTTTGGCTCTCCTGTTGGAGCTGGGAAGAATGCATGGTGAGGCTACTCTCAATGTAGTCAGTGTTTTTATACACTGAATATAATGGGTTTAAAGACATACTTTGATTCCATAAGGCTAGGGTCAAACGAAAGCATTTTTACACGCAAACGTAAAAAAGTGCGTCCAAACGCATTGACATATTTTTTCATGGAATACGCGACAACAGTCAGACGACGAGCATTTTTGTGCGTGATTTTTTACGGATCCAAACCAGGAAACTTTGGGTGTCTGGACGTTATGTTGGCCGGACACGAGCAGGGTCTGACGTCTCCAAATCTCACACACACACCGCTAGCGGACGCAGCGCACTCTTGTATGTCCGTACTAGCGGTTCTGCATTCTCGAAAAAATGCGTTCATTTTCCACTTGCGTTGTGCAGCCGGACTTTCGTGCGACCGTACTTCGTATATTGGCCGTCATTGCCCATCATTTGCTGCTAGTGCGGCCGTAATTAAGTGCGCCAGAACGCACGTTAAATGTGCGCTGGTCTGACCCCAGCCTTAAACACAAAGGGCCAGATTCCAACAAAAACGTTAAGCTAACGACTGGAGCGGTGAGTGAATATTACCCCAGGCGTCTGCTTAGAATCGTCCTGAGCTATCCCAACCGAGACGTGAGCCCTGCTTGTGCCTTGGATGTTGCCAAGATTACTGTAAATTCATGGCTCCTATACTTTGTATCAGAGATGTGAATTTGCTCCTGCCTAGAGAGGAACGAGCTATTCCAACCTAGCTCCTCCTCCTCTAAGCAAGACTGCATTCAGTAAATGAATATTTTCTTATAAACCCTGTTGTTATAGTGCAAAATCACTTTAATATCTTTTAACACCCCCCCCCCCAAAAAAAAAACCTCCAGGAGTTGATACTTGCAGCAGCGTAAAGCACTGCTACAAGTATCAGTCAGCGCTTTAATTATTCCGTGCCCAGACGCACATGGCAGGTCTAGGTTGGAATAGCATTACTAACGAGACTGTAAGGGAAATCTGCTCATGTATATTTTCTCCCTTACTGTCACGCTATTTGCCTACTGATTGGAATTGGGCCCAAAGTCTCCTGATTGGGTGAGCCAGTTCCTGGTCTGCACAGAGCTCCCTTCCTTTACTTTGAAGCTTGAACATTCATAGTAATTGCAACAGCATTATAGAAAGGTTTCTTCTTTTTAATTATCCTCTTTTGCATATTTTATTATCTGCACAGTCCATTTTCTTATTCTCTAATAAGATAATCAGTGAACAATAGTGCTGCATTAGGAATTCCCTGCCCGGCCAGCGGGAAAGTCCCTTTCTGATGTCATTACGCCCATGTGCGATGACTTCAGTAGACGGAGGTCCTGGAGGCAGGGCTGACATCAAAGATGTCATCCCTCACTAGGAGTAAACCACAGCCGGTGCCATATCAGCGCGGGGCTGCGACTACGCACTGAGCTCGGCCTCAGCCACAAAGGAGGTTTCCTGTAACAAAGGACCTTTTTTATTATTTGGACACCTTTTTAAAGCATTTTTAATGGTTTGAACACCTATTGGGAGAATAGAGTTGAGGTTTTATTTTTTAAAATATTTTTGCAGTTTGGTGCTCGTGTTCAACGTTCGCAAACTTTTTCATGAGTCTTCGGCGACTCAGTCTTTGCCGCACTACGGTGACCCTACAGTGAATAGTGAATTCACCATAGTTTCGGCGAAATGGAATCGCTGAACGTTCAGTGAAATTTTGGTGCTTTGTGAATACCCCCTTGTATGTTGCTGATTGCTAATGTATGTGTATATTCTCAGCATTGTAAGCAATGTCATACCGCTCCAGTTGTCTGGATTACTGTCGGAAGCCTCTAGTTTTCTTATGGTACGCAGGAGCATGTTGTAATAATTAGTCCTGGAGCGCAATGGGTTCAAAGTTTATCGTGTTCTAAAATCCATTTTTGAATATTCAGTCCGATTTTACCCCCCCCCCCTTCATATTTTATAAGCAAACCTTTTATTAGCCTTTTTAATGATGTGACTCGAATCGTAAGTCCGTGGTAGAAACGAACTGCAAAAACGCCTTTGTTTAAAGAGCCTGAAAGAGGAGATGGGCTCATTAGTGAATCTTATCAGACAATAAAACTGTTTTTAAAATCTTAACATATTCTGTTATTAGGTTAAGAATGGTGTGACATTTCTTCTCATTCCACAAACTATTTTTCAAGAAACTGCAAATCGCTTTTATTGTAAACTCTCAAGCAAAAAAATGATTAAATACAGTGGACCTCTGGCCTCACATGTCCATAGCTGGCCTTGGACATGTATGTTGTAAGACCTTACCGCGATCGGTTCAAGAGAGGACATTTGTGTACTCAAGGAGTACTTTATTTCCCAGCAACAGAATGTCTCTGTCGTATTATATTATTACGAAGCAGCACTGTAAAGAGAACACACTGGGATTATGTTCCAGGACCGGGCCCAAACTTTTACTTTGTCCATCTGCTCTCAGACAAGAACCAGTTGACCAAAATTCATTGACTACCCAAGTGGTATGCAGGCTTTGCAGAGGCACCAAGCCCCCCCACCCCCAATCATCCAACAGCCAGTGACGCCTTGTTAGGGTGGTCAAAGAAAGTCTGCTTTAATGTAGCCAAAATATTACTAATACTAATTGTAAAGCTAAACTAAAATGACAATTTATAAATTATTCTGCAAGCACACCTCGGGCACAGGTTGTCTGAATTAGGTTTGACAATAGATACAGAAAATGTAATTACAAAGAGAAGGATGAACACCGTAGAGCAGTGTTCCCAACCCTGTTCCTCAGGACGCCCTAACAGGTAAGATTTTCCAGATATCTGAAGTACAGCACATGTGATATGATTTGCTGCTCCGTGATTGCAGGATTCAGTCTGCATTCCCTCAAGGTGATCTGCAAAATCTGGCCTGTTAAAGGGACTTGGAGCAGAGTTGAGGACCGCTGCAATAGTCGGATACAGAGAAAGGAAAAAGTTTGACCAGTAAACAACCGCTTCATTGTGAGCATCCAATGATAAAACTAAAGGGAAACCCCATTAAAAATCAGGTTTTTTTTTGCCCTTAAATAATTGGTCGGAGGCTGTTGATGGCGTCTCCCCAATTAGTTTAACTTTTTTTTTTGGGTGAATTTACTCACCTTTTTTTGTCCCTCACCGCGCAGATCCTCCTCTTCGGTTCAGAGATTCCTGAACCCAGAAGTCCCTCAAGCTTTTCTGATCAATTTGTAACTTGGGTAGCCTAGGAACCGCAAATTGTGCACCACTGTAGCACCTGTGTAGAATGATGAAACGGAGTTTGCGCACATGCGCAGATCCCCCTTCCATCCCCTGCCTCTTGGAGACCACTCGCTACAGATATCTACGTGCTGAAATCACTGGTGACCGGCAGCTGGGAAATTCAAAATCCCAGCTGCTGGTGACGCTGGGTGCAGTGGAGGAAACCCCCTTCTACTTCACCCAACAATATCTCTAGATCTGGTCAACGGGAGGGAGAAATGGGGAGGCTGTACGCATCCTGGCTACCTTAGTCTAAAACATTAAAGTGGCCAGGATGAGCAGCGTGTCCTTTTTTTAAGTCTGTTACAGCTGTAAAATCTTTTTTGAAATTGTATATCCAAAAGAGCTGTCGAATTCTAAAGTGCCTTGCTGCGTGCGAGGCAGGGGTTTGAAATCGTTGGGGTCTACAGTATCGTGTAGTCTTGTTACCCTGTATTGTAGTGCTCAAAAATCTGTCCTTTTCTGCGTAGGTATAGAATATGTATGCCTCTCAAACAAGTAAGGTCCAACTCCTGAACTGATTATATTTGGATGAAGACTCCTAGTAATTTTTAAATTTGAGATAAACTGTGGGATTATGGATATTATCAGTGTAACACAAGTACCCTTGTCAGGGTGACACTCTGGGCATACACGCGATTGATAAGCAAGAGATATATAGCTAGCATTTACTGCACTTCTTACATGACAGAGTCCTCTTTCCTACGCATGAGAAAATACCACATGGAATTATCTTGGATCTGCATGTAATTGATCTATTCTAATGATTAACCAAAAGTTTTCAGGAGTTTCTGCAGTAAACCTTAAAGGGGCATTTGAGTGGGAGCTACTTGTTGATGATTTGGGACAGGTATTTTCCGAATTCCCATCCATTCTTTATTTCCACCAGTTAGCAAGTTGTGCTGGTGGTGATAAAACCAGATGATCTAGAAGTGTTTCCCAAACCTGTCCTCAGGACCCTCAACCAGGCCAGATTTTACAGATCACCTCGGGGGCATACAGACTGAATCCTGCCATCACTGAGCAGAAAATCATATCACCTGTGCTGTGCTTCAGATATCTGGCGAGGCGGAGGGCCCTGAAGACAGGTTTGGGAACCACTGCTCTATAAGAATAAATGGCACATAACATATCATACCCTATATACAAGTTGGAACAGATGTCCTTTTCTCATGTGTAGAAGAACTTCACAATCCTTTAGATGAAGTTCATAAACCACTATCGCCTTTTATAAGACTGCGGAGAATGGATACATCACACATAATGTTTTGTTTTTTTGAGCCGGTTTAATTTGGGGGGGGGGGAGATACTGATCAATTTTGTGAGTTTTGACTCCTGTCTCCCCTTTACAGATGTCTGGCGATGATCGCAGTGACAAAGAGGAAGAAGACAGTGAAGGAAATGAAGAACCACGATTATCCAACGGGGATGGCAAACGGCACATAGTAAACGGTCAACATGACCGCTAGTCTGCAGCTATGCTCTGAGCTACGTCCCTGATCCCCATCCTGAGAGCGTTTAAACAAGACCCTAGTAACCTGCAGTGCCTTTCCAGATGCAACATGGGATGGGGACAGAGGACATCAGCAGGAGAGTCACCACTGACCAGAAGGTGCATAGTCCCTTTCTAAAGGGACCAATTGTGGATTAAACCTCCTGCCCTTTTTCCAATCTTTGACCACAAATGATACCAAAGTTCTCTTCTGGAGAGGAGTTAGCGTAAACTGTAACCTCTTGTCCTGTCATGGAAGCTCCTTTGGCAGTGCAAAAGGTTAATTACAAGAGACATGGCCAGATCTTTCAATTCCTCCTTTTACTCCGTGTTCATCAAGCAGGGAAGGCTTCTAGCTGCTGGTGTGTATGGGAGCAGGATGTGAAAGGACAATCCAACTCAATAACATAATCTTGGATCTCTCCATCCTCCACAATACGGAACAGGATATACCTTCATCTATGTTGTGTGCCTCCCTAATCCATCGTAAGGAGATCAACATTGCATTTTATACCAATATAATGCAATAATATACTCTCCATACAGCAGCCTCCCTCATGGTTTTGTATTTATAGTCTACATGAATAGGGGTGAAGCTCTGTAAAATAAGCGGTGTGAGCGCTGTGTAGCATGTGGATCCGACTCTGAGATCAGGTAATCAAGGTGTCTTCACCATGCATCTGATTTATCAATGATGCGCCTGGTCTCCTTGACGAGCAGGAGGTATTTTGGACTAAAGTCCTTGAAAGACATGCAATTTATATAAAGTGGTAAAGGCCAGATATTTAGTTTGATGCCAGCTTTTACAGTGGGTGAAAGACAGACTGATTAAACATGGCTTAACCTTAAGAATGCCACAATGGTTTGCTTCCCCCCCTCTCTTTGCACTCTGAGATCTAGTTTGTATATTATTTGCACATATTCCAGGAATATTCAACCATAAATGGCCTCCATCTGCCCAGACGTCTCTTTGACCAACAGCAGCTGCCTGAGTGTTACAATTCCAGTCTAAGGACACCTGGATGATTTCCTTAACCCAGACATTAACTCCGTGCCGTGTGTCGGATATACACCGCAAGCCATACTTACGCAGCTATACATCTGAGAGAAGCTAGTCGTGTCAGTGTAACTTCTGACTAACTACATTGAATTCAGCCAGTGTTTTTCGTTTTTATTTTGAACATTTTACTCTAGCCTTCCCAAAACATGAAGCAGACCTGGAAACGTCTGCCCCAAACTGTACAAGACAGAGCAGTAGTTCTTAGAAAAATTTGCAGAGACAAAACATGCATGTTGCCTTTTTTTTTTTTATTTTTAATATTAGTGTCTGGCCTAATCAGCCGTTAATGTTCACACTAATCTGCTTGCATATTTTGTACTCTTAATATCCAAATGTAATTAAAAGGAAAAAAAGAAAACTGCTTTGTAATGATTTAATATCTACACTAGAAACCTGTATTCTGTGGTTATAGTTGATCTCAAAGGAGAACATGGGGGGTCTGCTGGCACAAACATTGAAGCAGCAGAAGCTGCCGAGTCACTGCTGTGAAGCGAGGCTGGTTACAGCAGCAGTGTCACTGAACGTTGTGCAGTTAAAGTTGTATTGACATCCTGATTGTACTGTTCAGGAGTCTATCTGCTTCTAGCTCTGTGCTGCAGAGACTTTGCAGACACAATCAAACCTGCTACAAGTGCTAAGGTAACCACAGTAAGTGCTTAATTGCAGCACAGCTTTCAACTGCGATTTGCTAACGTAGCACTCAAAGCGGCTTACTAACTGAACTTGCTTGACTGCTGGTCGGACACATTGTTTCGCAAGCATGTCCCGTCTAGACAACTCCGGTCAGCGGACGATCTCCGTCTGTCATCTGTCTACATGTGTTCACCCAACTCTCGCCTCAAAGACTTCTCAAGGGCAGCTCCGGTCCTGTGGAATGACATCTTGCCCTATTAAACTCTCCCCATATCTTCAGGCCTTCAAGAAATCCCTCAAAACCCATCTCTCCAGATTAGTGTACCACATCACTGATACAACTCATCCCTCTGCTTACCTACTCACACATGATTGAAGTTGCTTCTGTGGCCGCACCATTCCCAAACCACTAGCACTAATGATCCTGCCCTCCAGTAAAACTCCCCTTCTCTTCCTCAACCCCAATCCCGCTAGATTGTAAACTCCTATGAGCAGGGCCCTCTACACCTCTTGTTTCCATCCTATGTCGGTTTATCTGTATCTTGTTCCCTTTGGTTATTGTAAAGCGCTGTGGAAACTGTTGGCGCTATATAAATGACGATAATAATAACGCAGTGTCCTAGAGCAGTTGTGGACTCTTCAGTATTCATGGTGTTGCACTAATTCCAACTCGCCCCATTTGTGATACTCTGCTTGGGAATCAAATTTGGTCCCCAATCCTATATTGCTGCCATATTGGCTTAAATGCGTAGTTTCGAACCTGGTTCTACAATGCCTAATTATTTATGGCTATTAATAAACTTCTTCTCTTTTTTTTTCTTCAAAGCTATTCTGTACCAATATTGCTTGCTTTATGCTCGGTGATCACAGTTAAAATTGGTTTTGTTAGCCAGAGCAGATATTACTGCTCTGTTCTACACACTTACTCTACTCTTAAAAAGTCACTAATGGCAGAAATGAAGACGCAACATTGCAGCTCCATTCCTTTTTTTTGAGAAATGATTTTACCAGGAAGGATACATTGAGATTTCTCTCGTTTTCAAGTATGTCCTGGGTGGCGAGTATGTACCGTTAGGTGTCTTGCCCAAGGACACTTACTGGAGAGGTGCTCTTGCTGGGATCAAACCTGTGTCTCCACGGTCTCTCTCCACGCAGAGCAGTGACGTTACATCTACTCCACCCAGCCAGTAGTCCTGAATTGACCTATGTTTAGCCAAAGCTAAATCGACAGCTTGTTGGTAACAACTCTGACTTTAGTGTCCGGGGCCCAGAGATTTGCAGGGAAGTATAAATTAACCAGAAGGCACACAGCTTTTATGAGTACTTGATGACTACAGCTTATGGAAATACCTTTTCTGGGAAAAATGGCAGCATTGATTATTGGATTGCTACCACTTCATATAGTTCGGTATACATTTACATTTTAAGGGGCTTTTTGAGATTGTGTGCGTTTCTATGGTTAATCGACTGCCGTTTGGCGTTGATGTGCGATTTTCCCGTAGCAGGCTGACATCTTGGCTATCAGTCTTCTCTGTAGGACTTCCCCCTGCTCACTGACTGTATTGCGTACGAGTGTGATAACCACTGAAATGGGGCTTCCCTCCCATCTCTCAGGAATTCCCTATCTAGGAGATGCAGGGTCTTTTGGACCCCTTTTTATCTCTGGTACTGTATGTCCTACACAGGGTGTGGCAACCTTGGCCCTCCAGATGTTTTGTAGTAGGACGGCCGGCTCCTCGAGTGGGCAGAGTATAGTTCTAATCAGTTTCAAAGGTAACACTTTTGTTTCCGACCGTTATTTTTAACTTAAATACAAATTCACTTTTTTTTTCTTTAAAGACTTTTAAAGTTTTTTTATTATTTAACCAACCTTTTTCCTTTAGACCCCTTTTTACTAGGGGCACTATACCATGGTGGATGCTAACCTAGAGATGGTAAGCAGGATAATGTGTGCTTGTCCCAGAATGAAGAGTTAACCTCCCTGATACTCGCAGTAGTGCTTCTGTGAGTATCAGCCCGTGAATTCCATAGGACTACATGGAGCCTTGCGCATCCGGGCCACGAGCTCTATGCGAGATCACGCAGCGCTGTAAAGAGACTAGGAATGATTTGTTCCCAGTCTCCCTCTGCTCCCGGCGAGAAGTGGCATATCGGCCTCCCTTTTTGCCATGGTATTTAATTGGGTGGGGGGGGGGGGTTCAGTGTGTTTAAATGATTCTGCATTTGCAAAATTGTTTAACACCAGCTTTTAGGAGTTGTTAAAATTTGTCAAATTGCGCCAGCACTTGGCTATATATCATTTGTCAAGATGCTAAAAATTTATGGCATCTCCTATACGTAACATGGGGAGTGCAAAATATAGCGAGTAAGCACACACAAACTGATTTTCACCCCAGTGTAGAGTCCAGGTTGGAATATCGATGCCAAATGTTACATTTAGATTACAGCCCTACATTGTTACAGATTTTATACTCCTATTAGGAGAATAGGAGTGGTGGTTTTATTTTTTTTGTTCGGTGGAATTCACAGATGTCAATTTTGGTGTTTTTCAGACATATGAGAACAGCTTTGGCAACTCCAATTTCGACAAAATACGGTGACCATTCGCTAAATGAATTCAGCGTATTTTTGGTTAAATGGAATCTCTGCAAAACACTGAAATTACATACAATGAGGCTGGGGTCAGACGAGCGTAGTGTTCACGTCCGTGATTGCGCCTAAAAGTACGTCCGTGATAGCATGAAAGAAAGTCCATTGGAGCCTGTTACACAAAGTACGTCCGCACTGAACTACGGACGCACCACGGCCGCGGCAAACGGACGCAAGGCAGGCAAGAACGTGCAACCCCTAGAACGGCCGCACAAAGTGCGCTGCGTCCGCAACGTCCGCATAGCTTTGTGTGTGAGTGATGGAACGTGGTCAGACGGACTGCATTTATACGTCCAGCATTTTTCATGGACAAAATGGTTTTGCTTTTTAATTTATTTTCCCTCCTACATCCGTCAAAATATATACGTCAGTGAAAAAAACGGACTGTCTGGCCACTACTGCGTCTTCCGTACTAACGTACGTCCGTGTGCACGGATGTACAGTCCGTAGAAATCATGCTCGTCTGACCCTAGCCTTAGGGCTGGATTTACCATTAGGCAGAGTAGGCATGTGCCTGCAGGCACCTGCCACAAGGGGGTGCCTTGCTCTGTGTGATATATATATATATATTTTTATTTATTTTATTTATTTTTAAGGAGGTTTTGCACTCACGGTTCACCAAATCTCTCTCCAGTACCCGGTGCTCAGCGATGGCCTTTAGTAAATATCCACAGCAAATACGCCAGCACTCCAGGGATTTCCAAAAATGATTTATTGATTCATAAAATTCGATGTTTCGGCTCCTAATGCGGAGCCTTCATCAAGACAGACATGTATAAACAAGCACCATATAAATAGACATAACACTTGCCAACAATGAAAATATTCCAATTGATCTCCACCTGGTGTGTGGTGATTCCGCCGTGTTCGCCCTATCAGTGCGCATGTGTCAATACCCGGCGCCGATTAGTGACCTCACGTTCGTTGCCGTAGCAACCATAGTGTTTACCAAGGACGCAATACACTGACCTATCCAGAGCCATGGTCCCACACAAACCCAGGGGTAATAATTGGAAAAGATTCTATAAACACACACTACCACCTCATAACAATCATAAGTTAAAAACAATTAGCTACAGTCACTGCATGCCCATATCTCGATGTTAACAACCTTAGGTCACCCGTTGTCCTCTTTAAAGTTTTTGGCAATAGACCATATTCCACCATTTAAAACGAGGGGGAGACAGAGCATTGATACTACTTCAAAGAGAGGCACAGTGGATACATAGGTTAGACACGGTATATCCGCAGGGCCTTAATGAAAGAAATGTATACTCAGCGTTTATCTAATCATGAGAGATCCTGGAGGGATATAATTGGATAAACATAATAATTAACTATATATGTGACTATCCAGGTAACTGGATAAAAGGTTGTTAACATCGAGATATGGGCATGCAGTGACTGTAGCAAATTGTTTTTAACTTATGATTTAATGTTATGAGGTGGTAGTGTGTGTTTATAGAATCTTTTCCAATTATTACCCCTGGGTTTGGTAGGACCATGGTTCTGGATAGGTCAGTGAATTGCGTCCTTGGTAAACACTGGTTGCTACGGCAACGAACGTGAGGTCACTAATCGGCGCCGGTTATTGACACATGCGCACTGGTCGGGCGAACACGGCGGAGATCAATTGGAATATTTTCATTGTTGGTAAGTGTTGTCTATTTATATGGTGTTTGTGTTTGTTTATACATGTCTGTCCTGATGAAGGCTCCGCATTAGGAGCCGAAACGTCGAATTTTATGAATCAATAAATCATTTTTGGAAATCCCTGGAGTGCTGGCGTATTTGCTGTGGATATATACTTTCCAGTGATACTAAATGTTTTTCTCTTTTTTTCTAACACGGCACCATTATTCAGTTTACAATTATAAAGTGAACAGTGATGCTGCACTAACTCACCTCATCTACCATACTGCAAGCAACTGTGTATCTGGTGAAGCAACGCATTGTTTAATTCAAAACCTAGACCGTGGCGCTGCAGTGAGGGACAGGGGAACTTTGGAACCTGCATCCCTGAATTGTATAGCACACAAGGTTAAGTGAGGTGTCATTGGAAAGGTCAGAGTCTAGTCTTTACTATGATACCAAACATGACCATGTAATGTGTAAAAATGAAAAAGTAAATGCAAAATATTTTTTTTGGGTTCTACAGCAGAGGCAATATATGCATTTACATATAAAACAAACAATGCTGCTGCATTCACTGCCCTCCTCCTTTAACCATTCTACCCCACTGACTCCCTCACTCCCTGCCCCCTCTTCTACTATGTCTTCCTTTTCTACAGTCTCGGAAGAGGATGTAGCATAACTTCTTATGTCTTCCTACCTGTCCACTTGATCCTATCCCCGCACACCTTATTCAGCCTGTCCTACCAGTTACTGTCCATGCTTTGACACATATTTTTAACCTCTCCCTCTCCTCAAGGGGTACCTCAAGGCTCTGTTCTGGGTCCCCTACTCTTCTCTATCTATACCGCCTCTTTGGACAACCCCATCTCTTCCCATGGATTCCAAGATCATCTCTATGCTGACGACACCCAAATCTACCTTTCCTCTTTCGATCTCTCTCCTCCGGTGTTGGACCGTTTTACAGCCTGCCTATTGGCTGTCTTCGACTGGATGACTTCCCGTTTCCTAAAAGCTCAACCTCTCTGAAACTGAACTTCTCCTCTTCCCTCCCTCTAAAAACCTCCATTCCTGAGCCGGTTTCTCTTCAGGTGAATGGTGCCACCATTACGTCTACCTCTCAAGCTCCATTGCCTCAGGGTCCTCTTGGACTCCAATCTATCCCTTACTCCTCACATTCAGTCTCTAACTAAATCCTGCTACTTCCACCTAAAAAACATTGCACGCATCCGTCCCTTTCTTAATCTAGACTCTACTAAAATGCTCATCCAAGCTCTTATTACCCGCCTTGACTACTGTAACCTCCTTCTCTCTGGCCTTAAGAGATCCCAGATTCTGCCTCTGCAGTCTGTAATGCACGCCTGTGCCAAACTCATACACCTCACCTCCTGCACCTCACGTCTCTGTCAAGCTCTACACTGGCTCCCTGTTTCCTTTAGAATCCAATTCATTATATTGATCACATACAAAGCTCTCCATAACCGCGCCCCTGCCTACATCTCCTCCCTTTATTAGCAGGTACATCCCATCCCAACCACTTCGCTTGTCCAATGATCTGATCCTATCAGTTCCTCGTACCCGCACCCCCCCCCAACTTTCACCTTCAGGACTTCTCCTGAGCTGCACCCTTTCTATGGAACTCCCTCCCCTGCAACATCAGACTCGCCCTTCTCTCCAGTCCTTCAAGAAGTCTCTGAAAAGCATTACTATAGAGAAGCCTATCAGCTCACTCCATAATCCCCCACTGTCATTTTTTTCTCTTCCTATTCAGTCAGGCAACCCGCTACTTCAAATACCCTATTCATCCTCACCTAATGTGTCACTCCTCTCCTCCTCTTAGATTGTAAGCTCTTGAGCAGGGTCCTCCCTCCTTCTGTTCCGTGTGTGTAACCTATATGTATATTTGTTGTTCTGTTTCTCCCATTGTACAGCGCTAAGGAATTTGTTGACCCTTTATAAATACTTGTAACTGTAACTAATTCAACTAAGACAACAGATTCTGCCGCTTCTTTTGATTTGAGCGCAGAGAAAAACGGTTTCCGTTTTTTAAAATGTATTTTTTTTTTAGTTTTTTTTTTTGCCTCAAAACAAAAATTTAAATAGTAATTTTGGCATGTTTCTTATTTTTGTTTGGGGGGGGGGGGGCTCCGGCAAATCCGGCCCTGCGTACAATGCATGTGCTTTATGAATAGACCCTATAGCAGGACCCTCTGCCTCGCCAGGTTTGCAGGATATCTGAAGCACAGCACAGGTGATATGATTTGCTGCTCAGTGATTGCAGGATTCAGTCTGCTTTTCCTCAAGGTGATCTGCAAAATCTGGCCTGGTTGAGGGTCCCAAGGACAGGTTTGGGAAACACTGCCCTATTGTAACAATATATTTTGCTGAATGCATGAGTGTGTAAAATTCTAATTTGTCATTTGCATTCACCCCCTTAACTCCATGTGAAACGAGAGGTTTTGGTTTACTTGAATGGCCAATAAAGTGTAAGCCCACCTACCCCGTCATGGCACCTCTGGTCAAGTGGGTCCTAACCTAATGAAACCAAAAGCTGCTTTCTAAGCAACTACATGTCCTTATGCTGCTTCTCAGCTAAGGGGTAGGCTGGTGGGTTTATATTTAGACCCTCACCACAAACCTTTCCACTTTGTAATTGAAAACGAAAATACAGAAAAGGGCAGTAGCAAAAATGACCTGGCTGGGGATACAACAAAATATACATACAGTCATGGCCGAAATTGTTGGCAACCCAGAAAATCAAGTAACACATGTTTTGCTATACACCTGTTTATTCCCTTTGTGTGTATTGGAACAAAACAAAAAAAGGGAGGGAAAAAAAAGCAAATTGGACATAATGTCACACAAAACTCCAAATGGGCTGCACAAAATTCTTGGCACTCAAAGCGACCTCCTATTTTCATTGGAGATGCACTTGTGAGATGAGCTAGTATTTCGGAGTGAAGCTGCAAGAGTTAACAGATCACAAACAAAAGCTAATGTCATTGCATCTCTTCCCAGTGAGTCCTTAAAGTAACTCTAGGTTTTGAAACCTTTTGTAATGCCGATGGGTGTTTTTTGAGGACAAAAACGGGAGAGTTCCACACCTTACATGTGACGGGGTCAAAATGATTTGAAATATTGTATAAAATTACCTTCAGCCTACGTGTAGAATGTGTATATGAAACCTAAATTAATTTTGTTTCAGACCTGGGTCCCATTAAAGATATTGCAGTATTATATGTAAATATTCCCAAATACATCGGGTCCCAAGCAGATTATATAGGGGGTACTCTGTTTAAGTAAATATCTCCCAGTGCTATATCCATGGGAGCATTAAGCCTGGGTAGTGCTACAACCCTGACAGGAAAAATTCAGTGTGTACAGTATCTCACAGAAGTCTATACACCCCCTCACATTTTTGTAAATATTTTCTATCTTTTCATGTGACAACGCTGAAGAAATGTCCCTTTGCTACAATATAAAGTAGTGAGTGTACAGCTTGTAAATTTGCTGTCCCCTCCAACTATTTCAACGCACAGCCATTAATGTCAAAACCGCTAAGTGAAAATGTGCAAATTGGGCCCAAAGTGTGAATATTTTGTGTGGCCACCATTATTTTCCAGCACTGTCTTAACCCTCTTGGGCATGGAGTTCACCAGAGCTTCACAGGTTGCCACTGAAGTCCTCTTCCACTCCTCCATGATGACATCACGGAGCTGGTGGATGTTAGACCCCTTGTACTCATCCACCTCCTGTTCGAGGATGCCCCACAGATGCTCAATAGTGTTTAGGTCTGGAGCCGTGTTTGGCCATTCAATCACCTTTACCCTCAGCTTCTTTAGCAAGGCAGTGGTCGTCTTGGAGGTGTGTTTGGGGTCGTTATGTTGGAATACTGCCCTGCGACCCAGTCTCTGAAGGGAGGTGGATCATGATCTGCTTCAGTATGTCACAGTACATGTTGGCATTGATGGTTCCCTCTATGAACTGTAGCTCCCCAGTGCCAGCAGCACTCATGCAGCCCCAGACATGACACTCCCACCACGCTTGACTGTAGGCAAGACACACTTGTCTTTGTACTCCTCACCTGGTTGCCACGACACACACTTGGCACCATCTGAACCAAATAAATTTATGTTGGTCTCATCAGACCACAGGACATAGTTCCAGTAATCCATGTCCTTAGTCTGCTTGTCTTCAGTAAACTGTGGACTTTGTGTATCATCTTCAAAAGAGGCTTCCTTCTGGGCGACAGCCATGCTGACCAATTTGATGCAGTGTGCGGCTTATGGTCTGAGCACTGACAGGCTGACCCCCCCCCCCTGCAATACTGGCAGCACTAGGTCTATTTCCCAAAGACAACCTCTGCATATGGCGCTAAGCACGTGAACTCAACTTCTTTGGTCGACCATTGCGAGGCCTGTTGTGAGTGGAACCTGTCCTGTTAAACCGCTGTATGGTCTTGGCCACTGTGCTGCAGCTCCGTTTCAGGGTCTTGACAATCTTCTTGCCTAGGCCATATTTATGTAGAGCAACAATTCTTTTTTTTTTTTTTTTTCAAGCTCCTGAGAGTTCTTTGCCATGAGGTGCCATGTTGAACTTCCAGTGACCAGTAGGAGAGAGTGAGAGCGATTACACAAAATTTAACACACCTGCTCCCTATTCACACCTGACACCTTGTAACACGGAGTCACATGACACCGGGGAGGGAAAATGGTTAATTGGCCCCAATTTGGACATTTTCACTTAGGGGTGTACTCACTTTTGTTGCTAGCGGTTTAGACCTGAATGGCTATTTTGAGGGGACAGCAAATTTACACTTATACAAGCTGTACACTCACTACTTTGTAGCAAAGTGTCATTTCTTCAGTGTTGCCACATGAAAATATATATTTACAAAATTGAGAGGGGTGTACTCACATCTGTGAGATATACCGTATGAGACTCATTAAGGCATATCCTCCTAGGAGGGACTGCTGTAGAGTCTTTACAGTTTTTTTTGTGTAACTGGTTATTTTATTTCCTCTCTAATAAAATGTTCAGTCTCTGAGCCCTTGCAGTATAGCAATGGAGGGTTCCCTTTTGTGACCAAGGACTGCAGTGCTACATTGGGGATCTACTATGACTGTGTTTATCATCCCCTTCACTTACACTCATGGTTTCCAGCAGTTACTGGAAGGGTAGTAGTGGGTTATGTGCAATACCATTGGGAGCTGTTTGGCCACAGTGACTATAAGATAGCCACAAAAACTGTGTTGTGGTACTCACGTGTGTGTGTGTATTTATATATTTTACAGTTGAGTGAAAAAGTGTTGGCTCCCTTCCGGATTTTTTATTTTTTTTCCATGTTTATCATACTTTAATGTTTCAGATCGTCAAAACAAATTTAAATATTAGTCAAAGATAACACAAGTAAACACAACATGCAGGTTTTAAATGAAGGTTTTTATTAAGGGAAAACCAAATCCAAACCCACATGGCCCTGTGTGAAAAAGTGCTTGCCCGTAAACCTAATAACTGGTTGGGCCACCCTTAGCAGCAAGAATCTCTGCAATCAAGCGTTTGCGATAACTTGCAATGAGTCTGTTACAGCGCTGTGGAAGAATTTTGGTCCACTTATCTTTGCAAAATTGTTGTAATTCAGCCACATTGGAAGGTTTCAGAGCATGAACCGCCTTTTTACGGTCATGCCACAGCTTCTCAATAGGATTCAGGTCAGGACTTTTGAGTAGGCCACTCAAGTCGTCTTTTGTTTTTCTTCAGCCGTTCAGAGGTGGACTTGCTGGTGTGTTTTGGATCATTGTCCTGCTGCAGAACCCAATTTCGCTTCATTTTGAGGTCCGATTGCCACACATTATCCTTCAGGATTTTTTAGTAGACAGAATTCATGGTTCCATTTATCACAGAAAGTCTTCCAGGTCCTGAAGCCGCAAAACAGCCCCAGACCATCACGCTACCCCCCCACCATATTTTACTGTTGGTATGTTCTTTTTCTGAAATGCGATGTTACTTTTACGCCAGATGTAATGGGACACACACCTTCCAAAAAGTTCAACTTTTGTCTCGTCAAGTCCACAGAATATTTTCCCAAAAGTCTTGGATCATCAAGATGTTTTCTGGCAAAACTAAGAGGAGCCTTTGTTCTTTTTGCTCCAACGGTTTTTGTCTTGGAACTCTGCCATGCAGGCCACTTTTGCCCAGTCTCTTAACTGAGGCAAGTGAGGCCTGCAGTTCTTTGGATGTTGTTGTGTGGTATTTTGTTACCTCTTGGATGAGTTGTCTCTGCGCTCTTGGGGTAATTTTGGTCGGCCGCCCACTCCTGAGAAGGTTCACCATTGTATCATGTTTTTGCCATTTGTGGATAATGGCTCTCACTGTGGTTCACTGAAGTCCCAAAGCTTTAGAAATGGCTTTATAACCTTTTCCAGACTGATCGATCTCAATTACTTTCTTTCTCACTTGTTCATGCAGAGATCCAAAGAAATTCAAGATGTGTAGCTTTTAGAGGATCTTTTGGTCTACTTCACTTTGTCAGTCAGGTCTTATTTAAGTGATTTCTTGATTGCAAACAGGTGTGGCAGTAATCAGGCCTGGGTTTGGCTAGAGAAATTGAACTCAGGTGTGATAAACCAGTTAAGTTATGCATTAAGGGGGGGGCACTAACACTTTCACACAGGACCATGTGGGTTTGGATTTTGTTTCCCCTTTAATTAGAAAAACTACGCCCTCCTTTTTAACACTCGGCCCTTATTTGCAGTGAATATAATTCAAATCATTCCCAAACAATAGTACACAGCCCGCATCTGTGACCTGGGGAGCTCCTTGCAGGCAGTGTGCATGCTTTTCAGGCTCAACATAAGCTTGCAGCAGTCATCCTGGCAAGAGGTTTTTTTTAATTGAAATCCTGTGGATCAGGCATTGCAGATTAACCTTTTTAAGAGATCTAGTAAGGATCACGGTGTTATATTTTCCGATGTGGTGTTTTGGGGGTTTGTCACATTGCCCATCTTGGTTTGCCTGTTTTTTTCCCCCCCTTCCTGTCAGTGGAGAGGAGCCATGCAGGGTAATGACGCCACGGAATAGAATCGAGAAAAGGGGATACGAAGTAAAATACTGAACATAAAAGCAATATAGTATGTCTCTGGGCTTAGCCTTGCTACGGGGTGATGATTTTATCCTCTCTTATAAACAGGGGCTGGGGGCAACAACATGGTTTCCTTTAACCATACAGTCTGTAAAGCTGGTCCAAGTCTCGTGGGGTGCAGATACTATTCAGATACTGGCTGCACAGAAAAGGTGTATAATGGCACAACTTGGCTCCACCCAGTCTATATTCACACCGCGGCCCTGGGAGCAGTTTTCCCATTCCTGTTGAAATGTACCAGAGATCGCAGAACAATAGAAGAGCCATCAGGGCATCTCTACCACTGTTCATGCTTTTGGATTGTGCTCCATCCAAACGGCTCTGAAACACAAACTACTCTTTAGTATGTCTGGTAAGATGAAATGATCAATTAAATGTAAATGGGGTCCTTTATCAGATTTTAAAGGAATCTGCTCCTCTTTTGGAAAGGAAAAATATTCCTGCTCTGCTAGAAGCCGGCCACGGGGGGGTCAAGCATTTGATCGACAGCAGGTGGGATCGAACTACCACATGCGGCACCGGAAGAACCCCCCCCCCACGGCAGGGCCTAATAGCCCAACCGTTTCCCCCTCAACCACATGAAACAGAGCCTCCCCCTGCCGTGCTACAAGAGGCAAGCACATGCAAGAAGGGGGGAGGAGAGACCAGCCAAAATTAACCGGGGGCCTGAAATGACATTGACTGTGGGAGAGATTAACGGGGGGGGCTGGAATTAGATGAATGGTTGAAATTAAGTGGGGGGAAATTAACTAGGGGTTGAAAGGAAATGGGACGGGGGGGGGGGAGATATTAAGAACTGAGGGCCTGAAATGAAATGGACAGGGGGGGGGGGAATAATATGAACTGGTGGATACAGAGGGTAGCATTATCCTCTCCCTTCTCTGGCTGTATGCACGGCTCACAGATAATAAAGCTGGTACTAGAGATGCTAAGGGTTAACTGCTCCCTATTACCACCTCAGCTGAATACGGGCTGTGCGGGATACGTTTGAGTTCCTGTACTTTTTTTAGGATCTTCCCCTGTGTGTTTGCAATATAGGATTAAGGTAGGCACGATCAACTTTTCCCTGACCTGATACACAAATAGTCTTCAATATCTTTAGGCACAAGGAACAACCTTTAGCAATTCCTTAAACATGCTTTATATCTATACCAGGGACTAGGAAAGCAATATATCAATGCCTAGGTGAACAAGCAGCACAAGAATAAAACTTAACTTTTTAATCAGATAAACAAGTAAAAATCCCTCCCTACATAAGCGGAGATATCAGCCAGGTGGCTCAAAGTAAAAGCGCAATAGTACAACAAAAAATGAGAATAAACCAGTGAATCAAAAGAAGCACATACAAGTGTAACAAAGAAACAAGAATAGGGACTAGGAAACCTAGAATAGCGAGGTCACATAGGCATAAGGAAATGGGGCACAAGTGCAGAGAATTTATCTTCCTGCAGTATGGCGAGATGAAAAGAATCCGTTTTGCGTCCGTGTTGTTGCTTGGGTTTTAGAGTGAGAGGGAAAATTTGCGCTATGACAGGCGCTCACTTTCTAAATTTTTTCCTATGAACATCTAACAGGCTGGTTACCATGGGTGTACGAGGCTACACGGAGCGGTTAATCTGTGCTGGCTGTGGTCGGTAGGAGACCTGGGGAATGTGCTGTTTGGAACATTTTTTCACCTCCCACTGAAAAGCAACAGCGTTAAAATGTACAAATGAAGGGAAAAGTCCAACCAAGGTTAAAGAGTCACACTCGTCTAAATCTGCGACTCAAAGTGCTGTTCATTCACCAAACTAAGCAGTATTGCTGTAAAAAATGTTTATGATCCATTTATAAAAATGATTGTAATGCCTATGTGTGTAAATGCATGTGAACCTTTCCACTGTACTATAGAAACATACCAATAAATATCTTTAAACCATGTAAAAATTATAAAATACAAACACCATATGTCCAGTACTTTAAAAAAAAAATCTGTCCGGTCTTCTCAATCAGAATAGTATCAGACGTTCTCACCGGTGCTTTAATGAAAAATGCACAGCATAGTGTAGCACTGACCGAATCAAGGTGTATACACCCAACATTTGGTGAGCACTAAACCTTTTCGTTTCACAACATCACCGTTTAATCAAGGTCATTCATAGACAATCTGCAAGACCAATAGAAGTGGCCATCAAGCCGGCTTCAAATGGTGGAAAGACACTGACGTGGTAAGCCACTCTGGTAACGTTACATGTGATGCTGGCAATAATAGAAACGCTCCTTAACATGTGTCCAGGGCCGGCGCTGCCGCTAGGCAAGTTAGGTGGCCACCTAGAGCGCAGCGCTGCCTAGGGCGCCGCACCGCCGAGCTCCACAGCCATGGCCGGCCCGTCCATGCAGCAGGCGACATGAAGCGCCCCTGCCCGGACAGTCAGCACGGCCCTGGAGCAGCTGCACGCCGCAAAACCTGGAACGCCCCCGTCTCATTCAGCAGGCCAGCGCCCGCCCTCTACACCTCAGCGGCCCGCCCCCTACTCCCCCTCCACGCTGGCAGCGGGGTCGCCGTGGGTTGCAGCCGTCCCAGAGGCGCCTGCACAGCGGTGGCCAGACATCCTCCCCGGCGCTGGGCCTAGGCGAGCACGGGGCCTGGGCCAGTGCTGAGCGCGGCGGCTCCCACGCCGCTCTCCCCCTTGGCACCGCCCAGACAGCTCATTGAGGCCCGTGGGCCATCCCTGAAGCCTGGTGAGACCACGAGGCCTGGTGAGACGACCAGGCCCGAAGCCAGGGGACACCACCGCCAGGCCCGAAGCCTGGGGGCGCAAGTAGCTGGTCTGGCCTAGGGTGCAAAATAGCCTAGCACCGGCCCTGCATGTGTCACCCCCTAAATTTAGGCCTTTCGAGATCTTGAGAAAGCCCTGTACTTGGAGGTAAAACGTGTTCATCCTGCAAAAGTCCTGCACTTAGGAATGAAAAATGCTGATTACTGATATTACTGCCAGCATCACTGTTCAGGTCACCAGAGCGGCTTACCCTGGCACTGTTACATATTACATAGTTACACAGGCTGAAAAAAGACATGCATCCATCGGGTTCCGCCTCTCACACATCACCTACTGCTGTTGATCCAAAAGAAGGCAAAAAACACAGTCTGAAGCGCTAGCCAATATGCAACACCCTGGGAAAAAATTCCTTCTTGACCCCAGATATAACCCTTAATATTCTGTGTCTGCAGGAAGTCATCCAGTCATTTTTTAAAAGTCTGTACAGTTTCTGACCCAACCACCTCAACAGGCAGAGAATTCCAGTTTTATTGTTCTCACCGTAAAATAACCCTTCCTATGCTTTAGGCTGAATTTCCTTTCCTCCAGTCTAAATGGGTGACCCCGTGTATAGTCCTGTTAATGAATAGGTTATCAGACAATGGTTTATAATGGCCCCGTATTTATTTATATAAGGTTATCAGATCCCCTCTAAGGCGCCGTTTCTCTAAACTAAACAGGTTTAAGCTTGTTAGTCTTTCCTTAGAACTTTAAACCTTCCATTCCCCTTATTAATTTAGTCGCCCATCGCTGCACTTTTTCTAGCGCTATAATATCCTTTAAGACAGGTGCCCAAAATTGCACGGCCTATTCCAGGTGCGGTCTGACCATTGATTTATACAGAGGCAAAATGTTTTCATCCCGAGAGTGAATTCCCCTTTTAACCCCTTAACGACAGGGGGCGTATCATGCCGTCCTGTATCGTGCGGGCTTTAACGCCGCAGGACGGCAAAGTACGCCCCGTGGCGTTTCCTCGCTCTCCGCGAAAAACGGCCCGCCTCCCTTCCCACAATGCTGATCGCAGGCTGGGGGTCTGCCTGACAACCAGGCAGACCCTCCCAGCTGGCGATCGGCATTGTGGGAAGGGAGGCGGGCCATTTCCCTTGTGGAAACTACCAGGCAGCCAATCCGACGCTTGGAGCTGACGTTGCAGCGGTGACAAGCTGTCACCTCTGCAACTATCAGAATGTCTCAGCCAATGATTGTTGCATTGGCTAAGACATTGTCTCTGCCCCTTTCTCCTGTTCCTCATTGCGATCTGAGGAGCGAGAGAGACCGCAATAGACGGAGGCAGACAGGAAGAAAAACCTAAAAACCCCAGGCACTGTACCCCCTGGAAGGCACTGTACCCTCCTGGCAGGCACTGTACCCCCTGGCCTGCAGTGTACCCCTGATTGGCACTGTACCCCTGATTGTCAGTGTACCCCCTGGCAGTGTACCCCGATTGAGAACCCGCATTGGCAAATGACCATTTGGCATTTCTGACTACCTGCATTGGCATACGACCCCCTGGCATTTCTGACTAACCGCATTGGCATACGACCCCCTGGCATTTCTGACTACCCGCATTGGCATACGACCCCCCCTTGGAATATTCTTACCTTGTCTAGAAAAAGATAGAAGTACCGGCCACAAGGACCGGGAGGGCTTAGTTTAGGTGTTCTAATATTTTAGCAGTGTACTTGACCCCATCAGTTCCCCGACCTCCCATTTAATTAGTTATAACAAGATCCCCATAAAAATGTCCTCCCGCTTTTATTCCCCAGAAGAGGCATATGAGATCCTGGCCGCCTCTGAGAGTGACGCTCTCGCCGACAGTGACACCCTCACAGCCTCTGATATAGAGCCCCTTAGTGAACCCTCCAGTGATGGTGACCCCCCACCATCTACTGGGAGGCGCGAAAGCAATTGTGTACCCCCAAATATAGCTGCCCCAGAAATACCATTTATAGCGACTCCTGGCATCACAGTAAGGGTAGAGGACTGTGAGCCAGTGAGCTTTTTTAATCTATGTCTGACGATGTATTTGAGATGGTGGTTGAGCAAACCAACCTGTTTGCCAACCAGTATCTTGATGTAGACGAGTCCCTTATGAAATTTAAAGGCAGACTGCTCTTCAAGCAGTACATCCCAAGCAAGCGATCCCGGTATGGCGTCAAATTTTATAAATTGTGTGAGTCCACAACAGGCTACACATGGGCGTTTAGGATATACGAAGGGAAAGATAGCCACCTTGACCCCCCCAGGATGCCCCGACTCTATTGGCACCAGTGAAAAAATTGTGTGGGATCTGGTCTATCCCCTGTTCAACAAGGGCTATCATTTATGGGTCGATAACTATTACACCAGTATCGACCGATTTTAAAAATTTATATTGTTTCGAGACCCTTGCGTGTGGCACAGTGCGGAAGAATCGCAGAGGTTTTCCCCAAATCCTGACAGCAGGCAAAAAAAGTAGAGGCTCCTCTTCAGCTCTACGTCAGGAAGAAGTGCTAGCCCTTCGGTTCACCGATAAGGATGTATACATGCTATCTACAGTGCACGACGAAAGTACAGTGCCAGTGCCTGTGAGAGGGAGGACTGAGCCACTGGAAAAGCCGAAGTGCATTGTAGATTACAGCAAGTTTATGGGGGGGAGTAGACTTGGCTGATCAATGTATACAGCCTTATCTGGTGAACCGAAAGACTAGGGCATGGTACAAGAAGATTGCCATCTATTTGACTGAGATTGCAATTTTCAATGCGTACGTGCTCTACAAGCAGGCAGCAGTACAAAAGCCATATCCCTTCCTAGAATTCATGCTAGAGATCATATCCAAACTTATTCTAACCCCGGCCCCCATTACATCCGCTTTGGAATCAGGAGATCTCCAAAGACTAAGTGGCAGACACTTTCCTTCCCGAGTCCCTCCCACCCGCTGTAAAAAGTCCCCCCAGAAAAAGTGTCCTGTCTGCCGCAAGAAAGAAATCCGAAAGGATTCTAGTTATTATTGCCCTACCTGCCCATCTCTACCTGGCCTCTGCATAACCGAGTGCTTCAAAATTTATCACACCGAGCTAAATTACTAAATCCCCTTTTCTGGTTTGTCCCGATTACCCTTTGCTGCCTGTACCGACTCATTGGCTTGTTATACCGACTATTCTGACTTCTGGAATCCCCTGACTTTGGCCTGTCCCTGTTTACGTTAAGCCCAGCTATTCTAAAGTGGCTGCACCAAACAACTCAAAATACTAATTTAGAATCCTTGGCGCGTCATCTTTGGAGCAATATTCTTTCGAGGCGTGCCATGTTCTCTCAAAGACGACATAAATCCTGAATATCACTGGTCAGATTTCCAAAAAACAAAATAAAAACGCTACATGGGGGTACCGTTGAATTCGTAACACATTGCCGAACACATAAATGTTTTAGGCCAGTAAAATGTTGACTGAGCATGATATTAGCAGCAAAATAACAGTTTTCGTGTAAAACAAATGCAAAACACAAACATTAAGACTAAGTGGCTACTATAAAAAACTGGACATACCCCATTTTCAATACTCTGGGTTGTCTACTTTTCAAAATGGAATGACCTGATGAGGTACTTTTTATACCTGGGCTGCCATAACTTCTCAAAGGCCAGCAAACCAATCTGGCAAATTTCAAGTTGTAAAACGTGAAATGGGCAAACTCTATATTTGACCCTGTAACTTTCCAAAACATAATAAAACCTCTACATGGGGGGAACCGTTGAACTCGTAAGACCTTGCCGACCAGAAATATGAGTTTTTTAGGACAGTAAAATGTCGAGGGAGCATGATATCATCAGTAAAATAACAGTTTTTGTGTGAAAAATGCAAACACAAACATGAAGACCAAGTTTGCGACTAAGTGACTGCTATTTAAAATCGAAACATACACCATTTGGAATAGCCTGGGTTGTCTACTTTTCAAAATGGTATGACATGTTGGGGTACTTTTCATACCTGGGCTGCCATAACCTCTCAAAGTCAACATAAGGCCAGCAAACCAATCTGGCAAATTTCAAGTTGTAAAACCTGAAATGGGCAAACTCTATATTTGACCCTGTAACTTTCCAAAACATCATAAAACCTCTACATAGGGGGTACCGTTGAACTCGTATATTATTTCATTTAATGCTAAGCGTACAATGTCATTCACACTAAAAATACAATGCAGAACTTTGAAAATAGCAAAATTTCCTTTTTTCTCAGTTTTTAGATTTTTTTTTTCATTCTATAATATATTGTATATATAAATCTTTGATGGAAAATGAAAGCCCTATTTCTCCTGAACAAAATGATACATATTAAGTGTACCCACCCTTATTATATAAGGAGATAAATTATGGTTGAATAGCTGAAATTCTACTTTTAGAAGTGTTCAAAAGTGTTCCAAACTTGTAAAATTACTCCTGTCCTTAAGGGGTTAATGCCAATACCTGGCTGGCCTTGGCGGCTGCTGTTTGACATTGCACATTGTTACTTAGTTTGAAGTCTACGATTATTCCCAAATCCTTCTCCTGCTTTGATTTCCCTAACTCCGTACCATTTAGGGTATAAGTTGCTTGTGTGTTCTTCACTCCAAAGTGCATAACTTTGCATTTATCTACATTAAATTTCATCTATCTAAATCCCTCTGCAGCGAAGTAACCTCCTGTTCACATTGCAGAAGACACAAAACTAGGAAAAGTAATACAAACACTGATACATGACTTTCAATGCCTATTTCAAGGTCATTTATAAATAAATTGAATAGTATTGGTCCTATAACAGACCCCTGAGGGACACCACTTACCACTGATGTCCATCTTGAAAATGTACCATTTTATGACCACTCTCTGTACCCTATCTTTTATCCAGTTTTCTATCCAAGAACAAGTATTTTCATCTAGACCAATTTTTCTTAATTTAAATAGTAACCTCTTGTGTGGAACTGTGTCAAAAGCTTTGGCAAAATCCAAGTAAATCACATCCACTGCGACCCCCTGATCTATACTACTTACTTCCTCATAGAACATAATTAGGTTATGTCTTTCCACCATTGAAGCCGGCTTGACTGGAACACCAGTGGTGTTACAGCTTGTCTGTGGGTGACCTCTACTAAACTGCACTTTTATAACCCTAATAGGTTTGGTGCTAACTAGTTAATTTTTGCTTTTTCATAACAGAACTGAAAATGACTTCTCTGCGATACTATTCTGATTAAGACTGGACTGTTTTTTAACTTTCTGTGTACTCGAACTATGGTCTTTATGTATTTTTTGGAAATTTAAGAGATCTTCACGTCGACAGGTTATGTGTAATGACAGTTCTTGGTGCGCACTGGGAATATTCTATGTATTTTTTTAGCAATTTTAAGTTACGATTTTACTAGAAAGACATGCAAAAAATCCACCCTGAAGAATTTTGGTAAGCCATGCCTTTTAATAGTTTGAGAATTGTCAGACCTTACATAGACCGGAGGGAATAAAAGCCAAAAATACTGTTACCACATGCTGCTTGATTATTGGGAAACTTACTCTAGGGTGGTTTGAGTGTAGTTGCACAAACATTTACACAACAGCCTCTTACAGCGTGCGGGAGTTGTTGCATAATCTTTGTTCCATGTGCCACGCTGCCGATGACTATGCCAGGTACCACATTCAGACGGTGATAAATGCTGATCGTTCTATGAAATAAACATTACATTCACAGGACTTCTTTATGGGTACGTGCGCTCTGAAGCAGCAACAACAAGGCATACAAATAGAGGAGCAGTGGATATTCATGCAGGACAGGGTTTCCCAAACCTGTCCTCAGGACCCTCAACCAGGCCAGATTTTACAGATCACCCTGGGGAAGTGGAGACTGAATCCTGCAATCACTGAGCAGCAAATCAGCTCACCTGTGCTGTGCTTCGGCTATCCTGCAAACCTGGCGTGTCAGCAGGTCCTGAGTACAGGTTTGGGAACCACTGATGCAGGGGATTATTCCTTAGCACGTGCCTTCGTTCAGGTCATTGACTTGCGTGAGCAGTTTCAGTAAAGCCGATGGGTTGTACGGGAATAGCTTCTTCCTCCACAGCCTGCAGATGGCTTCCTGAAGCTCTCTCAAGCATCTTGCTAATTTCTGTTGGGTCCTCATCATCAGACGTACATTATCTGCGATTATTGCCGCGTTGCTGTACTCCTGGTCCAACAGCATTGACTCCAACCTCCCTGTCTGGTTATCTAGATCGTTGCTGGCAGCATGGGTGCGCCGGGTAACATAAGATTGCTCCTTTTCTGCACTTTCAGTGCCAGAATCATCAGAGCTGTCATATGCCACAAGGCGCTGGAGGGCATCCAGTGAGGAGGAGTAATCACAGTCAACAGGGTGAGAAAGTGCTGAGTGAAGAGCATTGGCCCCTGATAGAGCTGCTTCGATATCTGCCGGTCTGGAATGGTTTTCCACCCCTGATCTTTGGACAGGACAGACAGCATTAGAGGTAGAGGCAATTTGGGAGTTGACCTTGTCGAATAAGCTGCAAATAAGGAAGAATTGAGACCAATCCTTTCTGAGAAGCTTCAGGTACCTGACAAAGTATTCCAGAAAGCAGGTCTCAGAGGAGATGAGAAAATCCAGGAGAACAGAATCATCAAACGCCACATTTTTGAGAAGTAACACAAAGATGCAGTGCGGGTTGCAGCCTATGTGATGCAAAGGGCTGTTCCAAACTCCTAAACCATCTTCAAGGCACTCGGGAACAGGAGAAAAATAGCTAAAACAAATAATATAAGACATTATAAAAGGAGATAGTGGTGGTTTAATCAGATAAACACGCTAGATCCCTGCTTGTTTTTGAATAGTGACATGGGGCACTATCATGTGCCTGTAGCTAAAACAGGGCCGCTAAGGGGAAAAATTGGCATTTGCTAATCTCCCCTTAGTATCCCCATTTTTCCAGTGGATTACGGGGCAGGCGTTTAGTCCAGCTGCCTGCCCCGTAGTGGCCACTAGCCTCCTGGATGCTGGGGGTGGTGCTAAAGCACCATCCCAAGCATCCCCTCCAATGGAGTCCATAGGACTCCATGGAGGCTTCTCCTGTTGGGTCACATGACCGGCAGGATCTCACCTCTTGCGAGATCCTGCAGGTCGACTGAGTGATTGCGAAGGGAGACTGGGGACTTTTTTCCCTCCAGTCTCACTCTGCTCCCGACGGCCAGAAGCGGCAGATCGGGCCACCGTTCTCACTGCGGGATAAGAGGTGAGTATTTGTTTTTTTGGGGGGTTTCAGCTGCAGCTAACTGATTCTGCAGAAGCGGCATCAGGTAGCACCAGCTTAGAGCTGATGCTAATTTTTTTAGTTAGCGACCGCTGTTTGTATTTAGCGTTAGGACTATGTGTTCCTAACGCTAATTACTCTCTGCATATACTTTGCTCTCCCCATGTTAAGTATAGGGAGGGCAAAGTACAGTAAGCTCGCGCTTACAGGTTTTTGTTTAACCTGTCAAATATCCTGAGTTTCGCCTTTTAGTGAATAGTAACGTGCTATAGTGACACTGTGTAAGGAATGTTTTCATATAGTATGCTGAACAAAATTCCTGGACTAGCGCCATAGATTATGTTTTTCCTAGATTGGCAGGACCAATTTACAACCCCTATAAAAGAATGTCCGCTGATTCATCCAGGACCACGTGGTGGACTCCTATGTTATTTCTGTAGGGCTAAAGTCGCAGCGGATCATTTACAATTATCAGTGTGCTTGTTCATTTGTAGCTTTGTGACAATTGATATCAGTCTGCATTTCTAGAAGGTACACTCACTAACCTGTGACACTGTGTGTACATCTTCAACAAGCATTTTGCCACTTCTAGCAGATCATCATCTTGTTCTAGAAATGTGAGCGACACCCACTCGCAAGGGTGCGCCAGCTTCCTCCACCCAAGATGATGTTTAAGGAAATCCAGCAAATGGTCCATTAGTGTCTGTAAAGTGGCTAGAAAGAACATAGCATTTTATTTTGCAGTTACATAATGGCTATATTTGTAAATAAACAGCATTGCGTAGGAACATTTATCTGTCGGCAAATAATCTGTTTGGGACCATTCTAATGAGACCATTTGCATGTCGTGTTTATAACGGGGATGTTCAACGTCTGCTCCCCCTGATGTTAATGGCCTTTAATACCCAGAAATCGTTGATTGCAGCAGCTGGGCTGAGAATCATCATTTGAGTTTTCAGACATTGCTGCTCTTTTAAGGCTGGTGTCAGACGAGCGCATTTTGTACGGACTGTGCGCTCGTGCAGTAGGGACGCACTTTCTGACAGAAGACCCGGTAGTGGCCACGCAGTCGTTTTTTTTAAACTGACTTTTTTTTTACCGATTTAGAAGGGAAAATAAATATGAATACCATTTTGTCCGTCAAAAATGCTGGACGCCCAAATGCAGTCCGTCTGACCTCGTTCATTACTCCCACACAAAGCTATGCGGATGTTGCGGACGCAGCACACTCCACACGTCCGTTCTAGCGGTTTTACGTTCTTGCCTAACTTGCGTCTGTTTGCCGCGTGCGTTGTACGCCCACAGTTCGGTGTGGAGGGCTCCATTGGCGATTATTCTATGCTGCGACAGACGTTATGTGCGCAAAAACGGACGTTCACACTGCGCCCTTCTGACACCAGCCTTACAAAAGGATGGTGGGGATATAGAGGCCGGATCGGATTCTTCAGCGGATGACCTTTTTGAGTTCCAGTTCGCTGGAATTCGCCGAGGTCACTTGGCGATGTTCTCCAACTTTATTGTGTGGCTTCGGCGACTCCAACAGGTCTATTCAAAGAAAGGTGAAGCTCCGGAGAATGAAAATTGTAGGTCAAAATAGCCAAACCAGAAAAAAATCTCCCATTTATCTCACTTTCCAAATCGGCTATTTGGTATAGATTCTCTTCTCCTGCCAGTTCTCCTGGTTTTCACCTTTCTCTGAATAACCCTGTATGTTTGGAGCACTACAGTGACCATTCGGTGAATAGTCATTCACAGAAATGTCCCAAAATGAAATTGCTGAAGTGCACTGGACTGTGTTGACCTGAAAAGCACTGAAATTTCAGTAGTTGGTGAATAATAGACTCTAAAGTGACCAGAATGCTGCCTCTTCTAATAAGAGCATCACGCCGAAAGAAGCAGTTTTCACAGTCCTCCCGTAATGTTTTCCATTGCTATAACCACTCAAAGGAGACATCAGGCCATCCAAATTTAAAGGACAATCAGACGTGCCAGTGATCCATACATCGCTTTCATCTCTTAGTTTCAGTAAGAGGTGTTGGCGCTTTTTATGTTGGGCTCAGCCTGCAATACCGATTGGATCCGCACCTGGAGGAACACTAACACTTAAACATTCTTGTGGGACAGTGAAGAGGGCTTTAACATTCCAACTGCAAAACAGAAGGTCTACAGCTTCATGCCAACGTCAATCCCCATGCCAATCCCAAGAGGGAATCCAGCCATTACAGAAGATCTTCATTTCATGATCATCAACAAACATGCCAAACTTTTAAAACCAAACATCACAGAGAGGGCTCTATTGAACAGATGCCACATTCCCTTTACAAACAGGCAAAACCTCTCAAACACGCCCCATATATTTTTAAGTAGGTAAGTTATATGTGCATATTCCAGGTAAATGCCTTAAACTCTTAAGAGCAAGCATAAGGTTAGGAAGTTCAGGATCTGCCGTGCATTGGCGTTGTGGCAGACATATGCAATGTATGATTGAATCTTGTAATCAGATCTCCATTTATTCCTAAATCAGGTGTATTTAAAAACCTTTAAAATTATATTAATATGGAGTGCTATGAATTCTGTATGTTTCATACATATTCTAGGTAAACTCCCTTCTATGAGCCAACCGATTCTCTGATAGAGGATGCTCCGCTAGATGCTGGGTGAGAATTGTGAAGGATACCTTCTAAACAGCAGGAGAGGTACGCGTCTGTTACAGCTGATCTGGATGGGCTCACTACACCAGACTTTCTCAACTCCGGTCCTCAAGTCCCCCTAACAGGCCAGATTTTACAGATCACCTTGTGGAAATGCAGACTGAATCCTGCAATCACTGAGCAGCAAATCATATCACCTGTGCTGTGCTTCAGAAATCTGGAAAACCTGGCCTGTCAGGGGTAATTGAGGACTGGAGTTGAGAAACACTGCACTACAGTCTGTATTTAAACTTGTGGCTGCCCTGGGCACGCCAAATCCACCCCCCCCCCTTAAAAAAATATGATCATAACTATGAGCTCCAGTATAAGGTTGTTTATGTTTGCCTTAATCTATCAGGGATATTTATTTCAAAAAGTGTAATTTAGCAAAATATTTTCATTTACTCTTAGGCTAGAGTCAGATTTATTTTATTTAATTTATAAAGTATTTTACCAAGAAGGATACATGGAGATCTCTCTCGTTTTCAAGTACGTCCTGGGTTCAAGAACATTAAAATGTTACAGTTGTTACAGAAATACAAAGTAATACAATGCAAGATATAAAAAAAAACCACAAAGATAAACGCAGTGTGATCGCACTCTGCGTGCGTGCAAAACGGATGGACGTACTGACAGATACTGTAGACACCACACGGTCTGTTTTTTTGACTGATGTAGAAAAAAAAAAGGGAAATATGGGAAATTAATTAGAATTAAAGTACAGGTACAGTCAGCCAGACCAAAAAACCTCTGAGCGTCAACATGATGGACGTCGCAGCATAACGCACACAGGCCGCTACGTGTATGTGGCGCACTCTGCGCATCCATCTAAAGCGGTTTTACATTCTTGCCTAACTTACATCCGTTTGCCACGTGCGTTGTGCGTGCGCAGTTCGGTGTGCACGTACTTTGTGTGTGGGTCTCTATTGATCATGATTCTATGCTACGACGGACGTTAAACTGTGCGGCGACAGTGTAAATTACTTCATTCAAACATTTATTTTTGTTTACAGATTCAAAGCCAGGAAATTATTTCTCTGCAGCTCTGTTATATAACTATACAACTGAAATATATAGGATCTTCAAAATAAAGGGACTTGGACCCCACCCTTGACCAAGCCCCGTTGACCTATATAGGAATTTACCCCTGCATTACAAACTTAAATAGCTGGATCCCTCCCTGGAAGCACAATGTGTGTCTGAAATATACCTGCAAAGTGATATATTGCAGACATATTTGCATCAGGTGCTTTATTACTTAATTTTTATTTAACATTGCTTTCTAACATACGGATATTAATGAACATAACTGTGTGATGATTTGGAGATGACGATTTGGTCTTCCCATCCACCAGCTCTTCAGGACCTATGCCTGGGAAATGATTAATCCTTGTCATGCCAGCTGTAGGTCTACAAATTACATTAATAGCAATTAGCTGTCTTTGGAAACCTTGGAACTCCCACCCTTGTGCTGCAGGACCAGCTATGTAACAGATCCCATTGCAGAGACATAGCTATAAGTATGTATTACAGGACTAGATACACACTTCTGTGTGAGTGAATGTATATAGTGTAGATCGGATATGCTGTATTAGGCCGGGGTCAGACGTGTGCACTAGGTCCGCCAGTACTGACGCGCTTCCCGGCATCCATCGCAACGTTGTGATGCTGCGATGGAGTTACACGCTGTAGCACGCGCACGAATTGCGCATTGCCACAAGATGCGTGCACAAAGCCTCCCCGCCAGTATACTAGATGCGTGTCGATGGTCCTGCAAAGTGCGATCCTCCATAAGAGGATCGAACCTTGCAGCGCTGAGCGCACAAACTGCGCTCAGCGAGGTGGCCACACAGGTGTGGGGAGTGGAAGGAACAAATGTCCACCCTCACAGACGTTCCTTTCGCTCTTTCTAACGCTCGTCTGACCCTGGCTTTAGCCCAGGTGCCAAAATCACCAGAGTATAGTATTGCGTAGCGATACCTTTTTATTGGACGGTTACAGTTTAAAGACAAGCATTCGAGAGTATAACATTAGTCCAATAAAAAGGTATCACTACGTACGTGTGGTGTGTATGTGTGTGTATAAACACGTGACCACCTCTAATTATATAAAAATATCCAAAAGCAGGCACTCGGCTTCTCCAATCACCATTAAGCAATTCAGCCCTTCTTACAATCGTTATCGTCAATGCATCAACGGTTTGGCTCTTCTGAGATCTTGATAAAGGGTCAAACGAGTCGAAATGTTGATGCATTTACAATAAAGGTTGGACTTTTATGTGAAGAGTTTGTTGAAACTATACACACACTGTAATAGTATTTTTATATTACCTCTACTACACTCGGCTGATTCATATATTTGTTTTTTAAATAATGTGCTCTGAAGTTGGAATATGGCACATTTAAAATGGATAATAATAACTACCTAATGGTGTAAAGGCAGTAGTGCAGCGGCAGCCTGAGCACATGTAATAAACAGAGAACTAATTCCTCTGGTAGTTTGCCTTTGCAGCTGTATATAGCCAGAAGGAAAAATACGTGTCCTGTATGTTTAGATCGTATTGACCAGTGAATTCCTGAATTGCCCATAAATTATAACCCACCCTGACTCACCCTATCCAAACTCAAAGATGATGCAGAGAAGTCTACAATATAATTTCTCATTGTTGCCAGGAGTCATGCACACTGTATGTTTAGGGCCTACATATTGCTGCATGTCTAAACGGTCCTGTTCCACTTAATTGTAAGCGTGTTATACAGGGCTATGGAATAAGTGGGTGCTTACAAATAGCAATAGTGGCACAGCGGATAAAAACTACAAAACTGTATCTAAATACATTGACCCCGCTTTTGGGTCAGAATAGCTTTGATCAACTTGATGAGACTATTAGCAGCAAATAAAAGGTTGCGATATCTCCCTACTTTCCTTTAAAAATTTGAGAAGAAAATATTTTTATCACCGTAAATATAGTGCCAACATTACCGTGATTTAGGATACAAATCTGGAAATGAAAACTGAAAGCACAAGTGTAAAGACAATAAACTTATATTGACCCCTTCACTACCGAGGGACTCACCCAAAAAAAAAATCCAGTCAGGAGCCAGTGTTTTTTTTTGGGGGAGGGGGTATAATTTTAAATTGATTATACAATAAGAAATATTTGGAAATATTCCCAATGTGTTTCTTACTGTAATAAGCTCTTTGGCAGGTAGATGACGCCTTCTGCTGCCCAAATGGAGTTACTACATTTCTGAGCTCCATGCAGGATCAGGTGGGGCACTGTCAGAGACATTACCAAGCTGGATTTGAAATGTTTTAGCACCTTGGGCATCATGCTCATGGTGGGAAAACATTAGGGGCATGTTCTGAAGCCCAAAAGCAAATGAAATTATTTTGCAATAAACAAATTTTACTTTTTTCCTGCACAGCTACAGATCGAGATAACTTGATATCGGGCACCTGTTTCTTTGAAGATCTGAGTTATCTCGATCTCAGGTGAAAAGGAGTTAAGGAAACAGAAAGGAGATGTGAATAAATTATCCGAGGATTATGCAAGTCATGCTATTTTAGTTACCTGTAAGCGTGCTGTTTATCACTGTAGTATGAAGCTTGACTTCCAGAGCTTTGAGCACAGACAGACTCACAGCTCCCAGGATTACCAGGTCTGGGTTCGATTCTAAAGCATCATTAGCACCACCGAAGTTGCTGGGTTTTTCACTTACAGGCACTTGGAACAACCAACCTTCACTAACAGCATTAAGGAGTGCCTCTGCCAGGGTAGCCATATCCTCTTCAGATGAAGGCTCTGGCATCCCGGATGAAATGTGTGCAGAAAGAAGGAAGTCGTCTCCAGGTTTGCGTAGAAGGCATTTCTTTAGCACCAGGATAACTTGTTTCTTAACACAGTAAGGGAGAGAAGACGACAGCATTGCTAGGGCCCGTGGGAGGGAGACCGATAGGACCTGCTGGCACAGCGGAAAAGGCAGTTTGAACAGTATCCTTAGTGCAGCCAAGTGCTCCAGCAGATCCAAGAGACATGACACGATGCTGACAAACTCTGGGGATACAGGCTGGTTTTCTGCTGCTGAGAAGACAGATGTGCAGAATGTTATGAGCAAAGGATGAAGTGGTTCCAAGAGCTTTGATAAGTTACCTGTAGAAAAATATGCAAAAACATAATAAAAAGGTGTAAATGGGCTGCACTGCAACTACTGAAGCAATTCTATTTTGTAGTTTCATACAGAAAAAAGCGGTGTTGCACCTAATCCCCCCACCAGGACGGCTGCAACAACCGGGAGTAACCAACCCAGTTCATGTAAAAAAACATAAGAAAAAAAAGGTGTCATCTGTGCTCCATGTGAAACAAAAACACACCCAGAGGTTTTGGTTTAACTTGAATGGCCATTAAAGCGTAAGCTCACCTGCCCCGTCAAGACACCGAGTCCTAAGTAAGGCGAGTCCTACCTAATGAAACAAAGAGCCGCTTCTCTGAGCAACCGCACACTCTCATGCCGATTTCAGCTAAGCGACAATCTGGTGAGTTTTATTTATACACGCACCAAATACTTCCACTTTGGGATTAAAAACAAAAATATGGAAAGGAACAGCAGCATAAGTGACCTGGCTGGGGTTACATCAAAATAACTGCTTTTTTCTGTATGTATGTATGTATGTATGTATATTTTGCTGCCCCAACCCGCTCTTAAATTATTAATGTATTATTCTGTGTATGCATTTTCCCTACTGCTTTCAGTTTGTAGATAATTATTATTTTTATTTTTTTTAAAGAAAGGATTTTACCAGGAAGGATACAATGAGATTTATCTCATTTTCAAGTATGTACCGTTAGGTGTCTTGCCCAAGGACACTTACTGGAGAGGTGCTCTTGCTGGGATCGAACCCATGTCTCCACAGGCTCTCTCCATGCAGAGCATGATGTTACCTCTACTCCGACCAGCCGGTGCATTTATCTTGCATGGTTTTATTTTCTGATAAAATAATGTTTTTCAAAGATATCCTACATTAAATGAGTTACACCTTTAAAAAGGCAAGTGTTTTGGTTACGGTTGCAAAAGTTAGATTTTTGCTATTTATCTAAAAAACATCTTGGTTGATTTTTCCTGACTTTTTCTTTACTAAAAAGGTTTGAAAAAAAGCTTTCATTATCAGTTCTCAAGAGACACATAGAAGAATATTTGTTCATGGTGCTTCTACAGAGACACAAAGCGGTCACTTCTCAAAGTTTAAACAATCGACCTCTGATAAAAAGAAATGTGCAAAACACTTAAAGAAAAATTCCACTACCTGCTTGCAGGAAGGTCTCATCCTTCAGGATCCCTTTAAACACACTTATCAAAGACATCAGACACTGAAGTAATGCATGGCATTCTGGGTATTTCTGTAGGTTTTTCAGGCAAAACGAGAGCCAGTAAATATTTACCTTGTTCTAGAAAATAAAAACAAAAGGTGTTTGCGTGTGAGGGGGATTTTTAAATAATAGTTGACCTTTGACAGAACAATGAATTTTAAGGCTATGACTCGGAGGCTTCTATTTGCATCCCCTTTCTCAAATTTATTACACAGCAGCATGAAAACAGAAAAAAAAAATCAAGAAAGAAAGAAATTCAAACATGCTCCCCAGCCCTAAACCCCTACCATACTCCACAATCCCCTGCGGTCCTCCAAAAAAGGCAGAGATCTCGGAAATACTTACTCTTTTTTTGCTGCTGCAGCACCGAGATAAGTATTTGAGCTCTTTGCTGCATTACTGCCTGTGTTTTTCAGTCATCCCGGCTCTAACCCAGGGGCAGCTGTAGACCGATATGCAGGCTGTAAACTTTGTTACGCAATTTGTTCATGTTGACGTCGTGTGTTGATGTCATCGTGTGTCTCCCTCCGCTCGCAGCTGGATCCCCACTTCGGTCATGTAAGTTCTGTTTGCATCTACACATCACACTGAAGGCTTTTGCTGACACAGATCTAGGCAGTCCTGCCCAAGGCCTGCTCTTCTGAGATGTGTATGTAAAAGACATGGGTACTTACGCCAACACGTTTATTACACTAGATCAGGGGTCAGCAACCTTGACTCCCTGATGTTTTGGGAACGTCATTTCCCATGTGGCTGTCAGCCTAATGGGTGACTGAGCATCATGGGAGATGTAGTTCCCAAAATATCAGGGAGCCAAGGATGCATTGCTGACCCCTGCACTAGATAAAGTATCTACTTCCCAAAAAAAGGTCTCCAGAGGCTGTGCGTTTGGCAGAGCCAGTAGGTTCAGTGGGCGATCTGCCTACCACCAAGGGTCTTCGACCACCAGACCCACCCCTAGCCCTGCAAACCACACTCAGCAGTCCAGCGACTACTCTACCTCCAGGTCCTTTTTCCTAACTCTCACTGGAGCAATGTGCACCCAAGGATTCCGGGTCGCAAGGGGCTCCTTCCATGGAGGACATCCATCAGATATGTCCTCCATTTATTTATCCTCATACTGACATAGTCAGGGTGTACATTTGGTTGTTCTTCCACGAGTGGGCAGCTCTGATGGAGGACCTATGGGTCCTGGACACAGTACAGGGTTGCACGGTTACATTTGTCTCCCCACCGTCACAACCTCCTCCTTCCCTTCACTTTAAGTGCAATGGGGCAGCGTTGGTAGAGGTGGGAGATCTGTTGCGAAAGGGTGCCATAGAACCCACAAATTCTGCCGATCTGGGGTTTGTCCGCAACCTCTTCTTGGTGGCAAAAAAAGGAGGGGGCAGACCCCCAGTTATCAATCTGAAGGTTTCCATTTAGCGTCCCAGTTTTAGCACCAGATAACGGGGCAGGCGTTGATTCAGCAGCCTGCCCCGTAAAACAGTGCTAACATCCTGGATTTTTAGGCTCACCTTGTGGAAATGCAGACTGAATCCTGCAATCGCCGAGCAGCAAATCATATCATCTGTGCTGTGCTTCAGATATCTAGAAAACCTGGCCTGTCAGGGGTACTGGTGTGTAAGCGGGTCCTGAAGACAGGTTTGGGAAGCACTGCTCTACACAGTGTCACCACTTAATCTTATCTGAATGGTGACACTGCTGTGAGCTCCCTGCTCCCTCTCTAAGGGAGGGCTCAGTGGGTTGATTCAGCCATCCAAATACAGAGGCTTAGTCCAGATCCGTCATGTGCTGCTGCTAAACGTTACAGAAATGTGAATATATTTTTGCTTCTAAAGAAACCTTTATGGGAAAACGTATTGAGCAATAGATTTTAAATATTATGTACACATCATGGATCTCCTTTTTAAGATCGTTTGAATCCCCAATACGTCAATGAATTCTAGTTGAATCCCTTATGTGTGCACCACTGCATTTTATAAGAGTGCTGGAGTTTGAGTCCGAACGTGGTTTGCTATCCTTTCTTACAGTATCTTTCCCTGAGGGGCTCACTCTGATCTATGTATATGAGGGATAGTCTCTCTTTGCTGTCCTTTATTTCGAACCTTTTGAAGGTTTGTTAATTTTCTACTGTGAGGGTGTAACGGTTGGTGGGGTGGTCTGAGCCCAGTAATGCAGGGGTTCACAGGTATACAGCAAGGAGGGACCAGGATTCTTGGGAGACACTGGGAATGTACCTTGGGGTGGTAGACATAGGGTTGCCAGATCGGCCATGGTTTCCTGGACATATGATTTATTCATGCTGATGGGCAACGCATGAAAAATGCCACCCGCAGCATGTAGAATCCATAAAATTGCAGGTAAAAAAATAGGAAACCCTGTGTGACCTGCCTTGATTTCCTTTCTGCAGCATAAGAATTATACATGGTGCAGGGCAGCACTTTTCCCTATGCTCCCCCTCTGCATGAAATAATGTGTCCAGGAAAACACTGCTGATCTGGCAACCCATGGTAGACAGAACCCAAGGGGGACTCCAGGCAAAGTACAAGTGGGTGTTACAAAATGATGGTCAGGACGGTCCGTTGGTCTGAGGCTGGCAGAAGGCAGTAATCGATGGGCAAGCAGGGGGCCTGGTACACAGAAAGTCAATAGTATATATCAGGGGAGCTTAGGAAACACATCTACACACTATACAACAAATTAATGTGAATTGATCTCATAATGAACTAAAATGACAACCATCCACAACCTGGTTGTCCCATGTAATTTTGCTCATTACAAGGTATAACAACATAAAATGACATCACTAACAATCAGTAGCTGGAACATTCAGGGTCTGAATGCTTCAGCCTTTGGATCCAAAGTAAACGATCCAGACTTCAAACATAGACTCCACAACGTGGACATACAAATCCTGCTGGAAACATGGAGCCGGGCACAGGATGACCCACAAACACCTGTTGGCTACAGAGAATTTTCCGTGCCCGCCCAGAAGGATAAAAGCATCAAACAGGGTCGCCATTCAGGAGGAATATTAATCTGGTATAAGGAGGAGCTACACGAGAACATCAAAGCAATCAAGAAAGGAGAGAGCCACATCTGGATAAAAATAAGTAGCTCCATCCTCACCTCTCAGTCAGACATCTTCCTGTGTGCAGCTTACATTGCACCACCAGAGTCTCCATACTCCAAAACAGACACCTATGAGGTTGTACAGAGTGAGGCCACCCACTTCCAGTCCCTAGGACACTTGCTTCTCTATGGAGACCTCAACGCCAGGACAGGAAGAGAAAAGGACTATGTGACCTCAGATGAGAACACATACATTTTGGGAGCCGCAAACTACTGTCAGGAATCAATACAGGCGCAAAGAAACAGCTATGACAATACAACCAACAAGAGTGGAAGAAAATTGCTGAATTTGTGTCGGAGTCTCGGGCTCTACATCCTGAATGGCCGCACCAAGGGAGACTCTCTGGGAAGGTATACATTAAGCTCCCATGTAGGAAACAGTGTGGTAGACTATGCAATCACAGATATGAACTCCACTCACATCAACGCCTTCACCGTCACCCCACAAACACACCTGTCAGACCACAGCCAACTACTGCTTTATATTAAATCCTCAAACAAACCATCCTCAAAACCCCATCAGAGTGGACTGTACAACCTTCCACCATCGGTCAAATGGACCAGACACTCTACCATAGCCTACAGAGAGGTCATCAACAGACCCGACATCAAAGATCAGCTAACAGACTTTCAAAACCATACCTATGTACTAAGTCCCCAGGGGGTGAACCGAGCAGCAAAGGACCTCCACAGCATACTACACACCATCGCAGAGACCTCCAACATTAAAAAAGTCAACTTCAAGAAATCATCCAATAAACAACCCAATAAATGGTTTGACAAGGAATGCAGAACACTAAGAAACAACCTACGAACAGTCTCAAATAAAAAACACAGAGACCCCGACAACATCGACCGGAGGATCACTCATGGTGTCCTGCAGAAAAACTATAAACAAATCCTCAAAAAGAAAAAACAAAACTTCATCTCCCAAAACCTTCAACAACTGGAAGAGGCTCTTCAGGAAAACTCTTTCTGGGAAACCTGGAGTCAAATCAGCTCAGGATCCAAGAAAAAACACCTCCACATCCAAAATGGCAACATCAACTACTTCAAGAGCCTGTACAAAGACATTGCCAAAGAGGAGCTAACTGGGGAACAGGAACACATCATCAGAAGACTACATTAACTGGAGGAAAAAATCTAAGATTTCCAAAACCCTTTAGATACACCCATTACAGCCCAAGAAGTAGCAGAAAAAATTCAAGATCTGCGAAGTAAAAAAGCCAGCGGAATGGATGGAATTCTTCCAGAGATGATTAAACACGGCTCTCCAGAAGTACACACGGCAATATGTAAAGTTTTCAACCTGGTTCTGAGCGTTGGATTCTACCCTCAAGTATGGAACCAAGGCCTCATAACACCCATCCATAAGAGTGGAGACCAATATGATCCAGCCAACTACAGAGGGATATGTGTCAGCAGCACACTGGGAAAACTGTTCAATAGCATCCAGAACAAAAGAATCCTCAGCTTCCTGATACAGCATAACGTCCTCAACAGAAGCCAAGCGGGTTCATGCCAAACCATCGCACTACAGATCACATCTACACCCTGCACAGTCTCATCAAGGACCATGTCCACAATACAAAACATGGGAAAATATTTGCCTGCTTTGTGGACTTTAAGAAGGCCTTTGACTCAGTGTGCCACCCAGGCCTTTTCCTCAAACTACTGGAGAGTGGAATAGGAGGGAAAACCTATGACGTCATCAAGAGCTCATATAATGAGAACTTCTGCAGCATAAAGGTGAATGGGAAGAGAACAGAGTACTTCTGACAGGCTCGTGGAGTCAGACAAGGCTGCAGCTTAAGTCCAACCCTCTTTAACATCTACATCAATGGACTGGCTGAAGCTCTAGAATCCGCCTCAGCACCAGGACTAACTCTACATGACACCGAGGTGAAGTTCCTGTTGTATGCAGATGACCTCCTATTACTGTCACCAACAGACAGAGGTCTACAAGACAGCCTGGAAGTGCTGGAAAAATACAGTGCGGCATGGGCACTACCCATCAACCAAAAGAAAACAAAGGTCATGGTTTTCCAAAGGAAGAACGCAAAAACCAAGAGTTCCTCTTTCACACTTAATGACTACACTCTTGAGGAAGCCAACAGCTACACATACCTCGGCCTAGAAACAAACCGATCGGGAAGTTTAAAACCAGCCATAGAGGCCCTAAGAGACAAGGCGTGTAGAACCTTCTATGTCATCAGGAGAAACCTCTACAAACTAAAACAGTAAGAGTCTGGCTTAAAATCTTTGATAGCGTCATCACTCCAATCCTCCTTTATGGCAGTGAAGTATGGGGCCCCATCACCTACCCCGACCAACTAGGGATGCACCGATACCGATACTAGTATCGGTATCGGGGCCGATATTGCCGTTTGCACGAGTACTTGTTACTCGTGCAAACGGCCCGATACATCCCGCCGATACCGGAAGCCGGCGCTGTGCCGGCTTGCCGGTATCCGCGGGGCTGGGGAAGCTGGCCGCGTGCATGAAAAGCACGCGGCCAGCGTTCCCCTCCGGCGCGCCACATACTCACCCTTCCTGAAGTTCCGGTCTCTGGGCAGTGATGCGGTCACGTGGCCGCCGGGCGCTCCTGTGACGCGGCCTCTCGGCTGGAGGCAGCGTCACAGATGCGCCCGGCGGCCACGTGACCGCATCACTGCCCAGAGACCGGAACTTCAGGAAGGGTGAGTATTTGGCGCGCCGGAGGGGAACGCTGGCCGCGTGCTTTACATGCACACGGCCAGCTTCCCCAGCGTTCGAGCGGGGGGTAAATCGATGAGAGCTGCGGGCAAATCCATGAGACCTGGGGGCAAATCCATGAGACCTGGGGTCCAAATCCATGAGACCTGGGGGGCAAATCCATGAGACCTGGGGGCAAATCCATGAGACCTGGGGGCAAATCCATGAGACCTGGGGGCAAATCCATGAGACCTGGGGGCCAATCCATGAGACCTGGGGGCAAATCCATGAGACCTGGGGGCAAATCCATGAGACCTGGGGGACAAATCCATGTGAGCTGGTTGACAAATCCATGTGAGCTGGGGGCAAATCCATGTGAGCTGGGGGCAAATCCATGAGACCTGGGGGACATCCATGTGAGCGGGGGCAAACCCATGTGAGCTGGGGGCAAACCCATGTGAGCTGGGGGCAAACCCATGTGAGCTGGGGGCAAACCCATGTGAGCTGGGGGCAAACCATGTGAGCTGGGGGCAAATCCATGAGACCTGGGGGCCAATCCATGAGACCTGGGGGCCAAATCCATGTGACCTGGGGGCAAATCCATGAAACCTGGGGGCAAATCCATGAAACCTGGGGGCAAATCCATGAAACCTGGGGGCAAATCCATGAAACCTGGGGGCAAATCCATGAGACCTGGGGGCAAATCCATGAGACCTGGGGGCCAATCCATGAGACCTGGGGGCCAATCCATGAGACCTGGGGGCCAATCCATGAGACCTGGGGGCAAATCCATGAGACCTGGGGGCAAATCCATGAAACCTGGGGGCAAATCCATGAAACCTGGGGGCCAATCCATGAGACCTGGGGGCAAATCCATGAGACCTGGGGGCAAATCCATGTGAGCTGGGGGCAAATCCATGAGACCTGGGGGACATCCATGTGAGCTGGGGCAAACCCATGTGAGCTGGGGGCAAACCCATGTGAGCTGGGGGCAAACCCATGTGAGCTGGGGGCAAACCCATGAGACCTGGGGGCAAATCCATGAGACCTGGGGGCAAATCCATGAGACCTGGGGCAAATCCATGTGAGCTGCGGTCAATCTCATATAAATTTTTATATGAGGTCTGTTCCTATTGGAAAGCGTCACATGATATTAAATAAAAGTATCGGTACTCGGTATCGGTGAGTACTTTTAAAAAGTATCGGTACTCGGTCTTAAAAAAGTGGTATCGGTGCATCCCTACGACCAACCCAAATGGGACACCAGCCCAACAGAAATATTCCATCTGGAATTCTGCAAGCACCTCCTCCAAGTCCATCGGAGCACCTCTAACAATGCTTGCAGGGCCGAGCTGGGCAGACTCCCCTTACTTCTTGCAGTACAGAAGAGGGCGCTATCATACTGGGACCACCTAAACATCAGCAACCTCAACTCATACCACCATAAAGCCCTACTGGCCAACAAGGACCACCCCAAACCATGTGGGCTGCAACAACTCATATCCACCCTGATCATCCAAAGCCCCCATGAATGCAACCTGACAAAATATCAAATAAAGGCCCTAATTAACGATTCCAGGGAAAACTATATCAGAGAATGGAGACATGATATAGCAAACTCTCAGAAACTCACCATCTACCAATCCTTACAGAGGGAATACAAACTGGCCCCATACCTGGAATACTACAAGACCCCAAGGACAGACAGATCCTGAGCCGGTACAGACTGAGCGCCCACAGCCTGGAAATTGAATCAGGGCGGCATAAACAGACCTACAAGCCCAGGGAGAATAGACTGTGCCAGCATTGTGACCAGGGGGCCCTGGAAGATGAGGTCCACTTCCTCCTACAGTGCCCCAAGTACTCAGCACTGAGGGAAACTCACCTCCAGAGACTCTCCGCTCTCATCCCGGACTTCACCTCTATAGAAGAGACGAGGAAACTCCACATCATACTGGGAGAAGAGGAGCTGGCGGTGAAAATATCTTCCCAATACGTCACAGAATGTCACAGACTGAGAGGAACATGAGAGATCCCAGACTTATAAATCCCCAACACGGACTCACCCCCATCCGACCTCACATTATCCCTTACCCCTGATAATGTCCATGGGCTTGCCCATTCCCCCCCATATATGTCCCACTACCCCCCCCCCCCCATCCACCCCATATGCTTTGGCAATGCTAAAATGTATTTGGTCCTGCCAATAAAGCTTATTTTGATTTGATTTGTAACGCAGCTTAGCACCTTAATGATGAAGCATTGCTGGAGGGGTGGAGTAAACCTTTTTGCAGGGCAGGGGTGTGCAGTGTGTGTTGCTGTGGTTTAACTGTATGAGTACCAGAGAGCAGTGCTGAGTATGGGGCAGCAATTTACATGTGCTGCCTGAGCACGGATGTTGAGCAAAGTGCAGTCAGTAGCGTGGGCATGACAGAGTCAGGTTTAAAATCCTCTCTCGAGCTAGATAACATGGAGTGAGAAGAAGTTACTGTGCTATACTACAGGCCATTTAACACCCAAAGTAACCACACTCTGAAAGCGGCCCACAGCCCTGCAACTATTATAACAACTTCTAGGTTCACCATCCAGTCAAAGTGTGTGATCTATTGGTACATTCAGGTCATCCCCTGTTGGTAAGTGGCAACCCATAATATAATGACTTATTGCTAAGCAAGCAGATTACTTCGTAAAGGTTTGTACAAATACCTATTGCACCAGGGTTATCGTTAAACCTTTGAAAAACCTTGTCAAATAAGACAATTTCCTACCCTTTTAGCTGAATAACACAACTGTTTCCTGCCGCCTTCTCTTCTTCTAAATATGTGTGGCCTGAGCTCTACCCCCCCCCCCTCACCTCTCCTTCTCAACACTGAACGCAAAACAGAAACTCCCAATCTCCCTGCTAAGAACAAGGAAAATAAGAATCACAGAACGGAGTCTACAGTCTCAGCACCTTTTACAGGTAAAAACGAGAGGGTTATTCAAAAAGCGCCAGTGTTGGCCGATGTTGCAAAGCCAACAGTGAAATACACCGGTGTTTCACAAAAGGGACATCCTAACAAAATTCCCTCCCGTGTAGCTTCCTCAAATGTTGTTTGTATTCCCATTTTGTGAAACACAGGTGTTTCTTTCTGACCATTGAATAACACCCACTTCAAGTAAATAGCTTGATTAGCAAAGATACTAAAAGTGGATTTATCAAGGCCTACTTTACCAACCACATTCCCCTTTAAAAGGTGAGAACTAGATTTTCCCAACTTTGTCACAGAGTGCACATGGACCGATTGCCGCAGCTCTGATAACACTTGGGATCAGGACTCACCTGGCATTTCAGCTCGAATAGCACCAAACATGAAAGGCACTTTGAGGACAGATGGGATAGCACCTTGTCTGGAGTGTCACACAGTTTAATCTGAAACAAAAAAAATTAAGGATTTTATCTTTTTAACCAAACAGGAAGTCATTATAAAACCACAGCTATACAATTATTCCAGTCCCCACTAGGTGGCGATAAAACTTTTATTGAAGTTATACACAAGTTTGATACATACAGGGTTATTCAGAGAGAGGTGAAAACCAGGAGAAGCGAAAATTCTAGGTCACAATAGCCAAACCAGAAAAATTCTCCCATTTATCTCACTTTCCAAATCAGCTATTTGGTCTATATTGTTCTCTTCTCCTGGCTTTCACCTTTCTCTGAATAACCCTGTAAGTATCTAAAAACGTGGCCACAATGACCAGACACACAATGCAACCTAGTAGGGACTATAGCTATTGATTGCTAACTCTGTTGTTTATCTGTTTTTATTCATCCCACTGTGAGCTATGATTACTTGGTGAACTCTAGTATGTACTACATTTGTCTCTAATCTCACATTGTGTTGTCACATAACTGGGTTGTTCTCGGTGTTTATAAGTATACAATTATTCGGTTTTACGCAACAACTACTTTTACTTCAACTACTAATAGGGTAAAATCTTCAATCTAATCTAATTGTGCAACCCATTTAAAAAAACCTGAAACGAATTAGGCTAGGGTCAGACGAACGCATTTTTATGTTGTCTGTGAAAAAGTGCGTTCGAACGAATGGACGCATTTTTTCACAGAATACGTGATAGTGGTCATACTATGCGCATTTTCGTCCGTGATTTTGTACGGATCATCAATAAAACACTTTTTGTGTCTGGACGTTATAATGGCCGGACATTAGCAGCGTCTGACGTCTCCCAATCACGCACACTCGCCGCTAGCGGACGCAGCGCACTCTGTACGTCAGTACCTGCGGTTTCACGTTCTCGAAAAAATACGTTCATTTTCCACTCGCGTTGCGCAGCCGGACTTTTGTGCGACCGTACATCGTATATTGGCCGTCATTGCCCGGCATCTGCTGCTAGTGCGGCCGTGATTAAGTGCGGCTGCACGCGCGTTCGCACTGCCTCAGTCTGACCCTAGCCTTATATAACAAACACAATGACTTCAGCAAAAACAAACAAGAACATTTCTACAAATCCCCTGCTTGGCACTCAACACTCTTGATTTTTATTGTCATGTATTCAAAGATGTGCCACAGACTGTAAAGGTAGTTTTCATATCTCTTTAGTTTTAAATAAGAGTGACCAACACATAAAACATGATAAATATAAAAATGTCAGCTGGATTTACTATTGTAGTTGTCACACCGGTTTGGTCCAGCACTTCCACTAGACGGGTATACTGATGCTTCACTCCAAGCTCCGTATCCGAGTTCTCTGCTTTCAAGACTAACTTCTGGATAAGAGACAACTGAAGCAACGCAACATCCCGTGGACACCATGGAGAACCCCCTCTTCTGTACACTGTATAGGAGAAAATAAAGTAGAATAAATCATAGTAATTAAAGGGATCCTACAGTTTACATAGGCTGTAATTAGGTTACGTGTGCATTACAAATAAAAACACATTATAAAACACCTGCTGCTGTTTTTTTCTTTGTTTGAAGTAATTGCATGCAAAAAGGAAAAATAAAAAGGAAGGTTTTGATCTTGTTTCCATTTTGTGCATTTTTCCCATGATGCAATGTTTACAAAAAGCTTTATGGCTCTTGTTTATTTAATCTACATTATTTAACATGTAATGAGGTGGAGGAGGGAATGTATAGATAATGCGGCAGGAGAGTATTTTTTTTGACGCTACCTGAGAAAAGTGCTCACATCTGAATGAGATATGACAGGTATCTTAAAAGACTTGTCCTTTGAATACATCGCACTCAATACAATGAAATTTGAGTCAGTAATCGACCCATAGGCTCCATTCTATGGCCACTGCCACACAATGAGGAGCAAGTGATGGAAAGATACTGGGGGGAGGCAGTTTACACCTCAAACTATCACACAATGGATGCACCCAGTGACACATCAAAGTAAAATTAACTAAACATACAAGAGAAAAACAAAGTACATGTAAGATATCAGCAACATAAAATAAACAAAACTAGGACATTTCATTTTTTGGTGTCTTCGCGTTGGCACGTTCCATGCAGACGATGTGCTGAGCACGTCCTCACTGCAGCCCCTTCTCCCGCTGGATACACACAACCCTCTCCAGGGTCCCACAATGATCTGAGTCCTATGGATGCAGACCTCCGTTTTTATACCCCGGTGAGCGCCATGTGTCATCGCAACGGCATGATGACGTCATTTACAAGGCTCCCCCCAGCAGTACCAGAAACGGGGTGGGGTCCTTTGGACCTCTCTCCCATCCGATTTGAGAGATCTTAGAAACAAAGAGAGGCACTGCTGGCAACATCAGAGTCTGACCTTTCCAGCGATACCTCTCTGTAACCACTTAGGTGCCGTTCTGAGATTCGGCACCAGATCACAGACGCCACCCAGAGGTGGCTGACATCTTGCATCTTTCCAATGATACCAAACATGACCAGGTTACGTGTAAAAAAATAAGTAAATAAATAAATAAAACTATTTTTTTTAACGTAATGCGAAATCTACTGTAATGTGAAGAATGATGCTGCACTAACGAAAAAAAAAAAATTTCCTCTTAAACTAAAACCGCGTATTTTCTCAGAAAAATACAGTAACGGATTCCCATTTCTAATTTTAACAAGTGTACCCCATTGAATGGACCTTTTAAAAGTCTGCAATGATATCCAAGCTGGCATGGAACAAGGAAACCTAACTGGAGCCATCTTCCTTGATTTTGCCAAGGCCTTTGACACAGCAGACCATGGCATCTTGTTACAAAAACTCTGGTATTGATGATCGCACGCTAACCTGGTTTCAATCGTATGTATCCTACCAATCGCAATATGTGTCCATTTCTGGCAGCTCCCTCCCCCTCTCAGTCACATGTGGTGTACCCCAAGGCTCTATACTTGGCCCCCTGCTATTCACGATATTCATAAATGATCTGCCCAATGTCTGCAAAACCTCAACTGTACACATGTACGCAGACGACACCGTAATCTATACCAGCAAACCAGATCTCCCGCAGATGGAGGCTGTGCTGCAAGAACAATTCACAGAGGTAGAGAAGTGGATCAAACACAACAAACTTTTTAGAAATACTGACAAAACTTTCACCATGATCTTTGGAACAAAACCTAAACTACACAAATTGCAAACACCCCATCTATGGGCCATATTACATAGTTGGTGCTAACTTAACCAGAGCTGTTGTTAACCCTTTCGCTGCTGAGGCTTTTCACACCTCTGTGCTGAGGTAATTTTTACCACTTTAACTCATCATGTTTAACCGCGTTTTGAAGCCATATTTTGATATATGACCCAGACATATTATATATCGTTCTTTCCTGCAGATTCATAATATGTCATTATTATATGTATACGTCATGTCCTGTCTGTATATTATAACAAAAAATGCAATAAAATATGAATTTTCAATAATTTACTATGTGTAAAGTGTTTTTTTTTCACATTTTAACATGCGAGCATTTGCGGTTATATTTTCTATGGGGTGCGCTTGTTAAAAAATTAGAAATGGGGACTCGTTACATTTTGTTTGGGGAAAATGTCGCACCGCTTTTTAACAAGCGCACCGCATACAAAAATCGTTAGTGCAGCATCATTGTTCACATTATAACTGAAATGGGAACAATATTGCTGCAATAACAAAAACAAAAACAAAACTTGTTTATTTATTTTTTTTGAATTTTTTTATAAATATTTTTTTATTTTTAATTTTTATTAAAAAACTTTTTTCATGGTCATGTTTGGTATCGGTGGAAAGGCCATGCTCTGGCCGATCCAACACTATCAAACATTAACCCCTAGCTGCCAGCTCCGGGAGAGGATCACGATCCGGCACTTTTCAGCGCCGAATCGTGATCCGGCTCCCCAGGGGTTAATGACAGCCACCGTTTGGAAGGGCAGGCTGTGCCCTTCCAAACGGTGCCTGCCTTAACTTCGTGCCCCCCGGCGATCGGGAGGGAGAGAGGTCCGAAGGACCTCCCCCCTCCCTTTCAGGCGCCTCCTCCGCACATGCGGGGGGGGGGCACCTGAATTAGATGTCATCGCGCCGCCGCGATGACATCTAATGGCCCCGCCGGCGTCCCGGAGTGCTGGGCTGACATCCAAGATGTCAGCCCGCACCGGGGGGGCACAGCATTCCGCCGGATTGCTGCCTCCTGTGCATGGACGCGCTGAGCGCGTCCATAGCACAGGAGAACCACTTGGCTGGACGCGCTGAGCGCGTCCATAGCAGCCAAGTGGTTAACTTAAAACTTCCATAGGCTATAATGGCTCTGGGAAGTTTACAACAGCTCTGGTTAAGTTAGCACCAACTTTGTAATACTGCCCTATGTGTCAGGACAAATTCAAATGGCACGCTGAACACAGTCACTTCTCTCAAATATCTAGGTATGTGGTTAGACCCAAATCTATCCTTTGGCCCCCACATAGACAAACTCTCATCTAAACTTTACTCCAAACTAGGTGCTCTGTACAGAAACAAATCCTGCCTGAACCCAGCGGTAAGAAACCAGATTGTACAACAAATGCTTATGCCGGCTATTGAATACGCAGCTGTAGTGTATGCAGCTGCCCCGCAAACACACCTTCATAAACTTACTACAGTGTAAAACTCATTCTGCCGCTTTGCGCTACAATGTAACTACATGACCCACCATTGTGACATGTTAAAAGAGCTAAACTGGCCGTCGCTGCAATCCAGGCGCACCCTTCACCTTTCCATCATGGTGTTTAAGAGCTTTAATGGGAAGCTGCCACCCTACCTGAATAGACTGCTTCCTCCAGCAGCTCCCTCATCCTACAACCTCCGATCCAGGACCAGCACCTTTCTTACAATACAAAAAGAAAGTGGCTCAATCCTCATTTTCCTACAGAGCGCCGCAATTATGGAATAACCACCCAGACATCATCAAATCTTCGCCCAGTCTTAAGTCACTCAAGAGCTCCCTATTAACATACCTCAATACGGAATGCACCTGTAAACATGTAACATAGTGACTATTTCCTACATATTTATTTTCTCTTAATCTGCATTTGTGTTTTTTATATCTTGCATTTTATTACTTTCTATTTCTGTAACGACTGTAACAATTCAATGTTCTTGAACCCAGGACATACTTGAAAACGAGAGAAATCATAATGTATCCTTCCTGGTAAAATACTTTAGAAATAAATAATAGAATATATCATCGCAAAGGCTCGGATGATAAAATGTGTAAAACATTTTTTATTTTATTTAAAAGATTAAAATTTGAATGGAAATTCCCTTTTTTTTTTGCTATAGCATTCTGGCAGGGCATGACTTATACATATAATAATGATATATTAGGAATCTGTTGAGTCTGCCGGAAAGAAACGATATATAATTTGTCTGGTTCATATAATAAAACTTGACTTCAAATTGCATTTAAACATGATGAGCGAAACCGGTAATAATGAACTCAGCACAGGAGGGGTGAAATGGCGCAGCAGTGAAGGGGTTAAAGGGACACTCTACATTCTACATGCTGACCTCATACTATCTCCCAAATACTAAGAAACAACAGCCCAGGCCTGCTTCTGTGCAAGCATGCGGGAGACATGCAATTTGCGCAACCCTATGTAACTTTTGCATGTGGGTTTATGTAATTTGCATCAGAAGCGCCAGGGATGTGGAGAAGTGGTCAGCAGCATCTGAACAATTATTAAAGGGAAAAAAATGGGGAGGGGGTCCTTTTGTTTGTAAACAATACTTTATTCAGGAGTTACAAGGTGCAATTGAATAGATTTTTAATTTTATACTAAGCACCATGCAAGTGTTCTTTTACTGATACGAGTATGGTGCAAAAAAAAAGGAAATCGATGTTGGCGTTAGGTTTAGGGTCACTTTTAAAGCTAAAGTTAACCCTCACCAGCAGATACCGACCCCCAGTTTCGCTTCATTTTTAAGGAACACATTCAGTTCCAACTTCTTTTGACACTTGAGAAAAAAAAAACACAAAACAGCAGAATCTGTTGCCTAAAAATGGACATAGAACCCTAAAATCTCAGGTCATTTTTCCTAACGTGACAAGGTGGCCACGGTGTCACAGGATACCATTCCAAGCATATCATCACACACTGACTGGCTAGCAGGAAGAGCAAGAGGGACACCTCTGAAACGACTCTCTGCACTCAATATGCAGCTTAGAAACTCTGCTGTCCTCACAGGCCTTTATGCTAAAGAAAAGATTGACAGGAGGAGGTGGGAGCATTTTTCCTATGATGTTTAAGCAAATCCATACATTTTGCACTTGAGGTAAAGTGAACCTGGCTGTGGGGGGGGGAGTGAAATGACAGCTACTAACAAAACCACATGCAGAGTTCTTGGTTACCTGGAGTCTCCAGATGGACATCTAGAATCTGAGGAACCAGGAGAGAGGCACATTTCTGGATGTCGTCATGTAACAAGTCGCCATGGAGAAAAATCTCATTTAACTTCTTCAAGAATGAGAACATGTCCTCCATCTTCTGCTATGATTACCTGCACGGTTTCTTCCTGAGCTCAACAGTGTCCTCTATCTTGATCATCCTTGGCCGATGCAATCCTTGTTCCTTCTATCTGATGAAAAAAATGCTGATATTTACGGATAAAAAGTCATCTTTCAATAAGATGTAACTGACAGGTGAGAAAATAATGTTAAAACAAATTCAGTTATTTATAAAGCACCAACATATTCTGCAGCGCTGTACAATGGGTTGGACAAAACATAAAATTTAACAAAAACTTTTGAGAAACAGAGAAAGGTAGGAAGAGAACCCTGCTCAAGAGCTTACAATCTAAGAGAGGTGGGGAGACACACAGAGGTGAGGGTAAATTACAGAGTATGAGAAGGGATGCATGGGGGCTGTGAGAGACAGATCGAGAAAGGTACAATGGTTGATTATGGAGTGAGCTGATGGGTCTCTCTGAAGTAATACATTTTTATAGACATCTTGAGAGATCGGGGGCATAGGGACAGTCGAATGTTGCGAAGGAAGGAGTCCCATAAATAGGGGGTGTGAGGGTAGTCACTTGAAACTGAGTAAGAATAAAAAGAAGCAAAGGGGTAAAGGGTGAAAAAAAATGGATGAATTGGTGGTGGGAGAACTTAAATTGCATGACCAGCTTGAAAAGGAGGTAGAGACTTTAAAATGGCAAATAGACGCTGCTACACACAGCAAAAGAGAGCTTATTCTATAGGGATGCACCGATACTAGTATCGGTATCAGTGCCGATACTGCCATTTGCACGAGTACTTTTTACTTGTGCAAATGCCCCGATACCCGGAAACCAGCGCTGGGCTGGCTTGCCGTTATCCGAGGGGCTGGGGTAGTTGTCCAAATGCATTAAAAGCATTTCGGCCAGTGTTCCCCACCAGCTGGCCACGAAACTGAGCGGCACCTGGGCTGTGAAGGCTGTGATGCAGCCTCCAGCCTTGATCTTGCGGGAGTCGCGAGAGCACGTCAAAGCCCGGCGGCCACTCGGTGGACCACAGCCAGTGGAGGGGGAACGCTGGCCGAATGCTTTTAATGCATTCTGACAGCTGCCACGGCATTTGTCTGGGGTCTGTGGTTATACATGTATCTGAGTGGGTATACATTTGAGGTCTGAGTGGTACAAAATACAGGAGATGCCAGGGTTGACTGGGTGAATGACTTATTTTCAGTGACACTTCTACCCAGTGCTTTTTTCTGGAAAAATAGGTGGGGGTACTCTCACGCCCAGGGAAAAACTGATTATTATTACGACTATTTTCATGTCCTCATAAACAATAGTTGTAGTTCACTTAAAGCAGGGTTTCCCCAAACCTGTCCCCGGGACCCTCAACCAGGCCAGATTTTGCAGTTCACCTTGGGGAAATACAGACTGAATCCTGCAATCACTGAGCAGCAAATCAGATCACCTGTGCTGTGCTTCACATATCTGGCAAACCTGGTGAGGCGGAGGGTCCTGAGGACAGGTTTGTGAAACACTGACTTAACCCTTTCGCTGCTGAGGCTTTTCCCGCCCCTGTGCTGAGGTCATTTTTACCGGTTTTGCTCATCATGTTTAAACGTGTTTTGAAGGCTTATTTTAGTATATTACCCAGACATATTATATATCGTTCTTTCCGTCAGACTCGGTAGATTCATAATATGTCATTATTATATGTATACGTTATGTCATGTCTGTATATTATAACAAAAAATGCAATAAAATATGTATTTTCAATAATTTACAATGTGTAAAGTGTTTTTTTTCACATGCGACCAATTGCGGTTATATTTTGTATGGGGTGCGCTTGTTAAAAAAATTAGAGATGGGGTCTCGTTACATTTTTTTTGGGGAAAATTACACTATTTTTAACAAACGCACCGCATACAAAAATCGTTAGTGCAGCATCATTGTTCACATTATAATTGAAATGGGAACAATATTGCTGCATTAACAAACCAAAAAAAAGAAAAAAAAAGTGTTTATTTTTATTTATTTTTTATTTTTATTTTTCATTTTTTTTTGACAAACTTTTTCACTTTCATGTTTGGTATCGTTGGAATGGCCATGCTCTGGCCGATCCAACCATACCAAACATTAACCCCTAACTGCCACGGATCGGGAGATAGGGAGTTCATTAGAACTCCCTATCTCCACAGTTGGTGGCAGTTAGGGGTTAAGTCCAGGACTGGCGTCATCGTGCGTAGAGTTCCCGGAGGCTTGGCCGACATCCAAGATGTCGGTCAGCTCCGGGAAAGGATCGCGAATCGGCGCTTTTCAGCGCCGATTCGCGATCCAGCTCCCCAGGGGTTAATGCCAGGCACCATTTGGAAGAGCAGGCTGTGCCCTTCCAAATGATGCCTGGTTTAACCCCCGCAGAGCCGCCGATCGGGAGGGAGAGAGGTCCGAAGGACCTCCCCCCTCCCTTTCAGGCGCCTCCTCCGCACATGCGGGGGGGGCGCCTGAATTAGGTGTCATCGCGCTGCCGCGATGACACCTAATTCCGGCGGCTGCGGTCCCGGATGCCGGGCTGACATCGAGGATGTCAGCCCGCACCGGGGGGGGCCAGCGATCGGCCGGAACCCGGCCGAACGCTGACCCCAATGGGACGACGCGCTCAGCGCGTCCTCCGCACAGCAGCGGGAATGCTGAGGACGCGCTGAGCGCGTCCTCAGCATTGAAGTGGTTAAAAGGAAGACACTATAAAAGGGAACCATATTTTTTAAGGCTAGGGTCAGAGTGGGGCAGTCGGAACGCGCGTGCAGGCGCACTAAATCACGGCGGCAGTAGCAGCACATAACGGCCAATGACGGCCAATATACGCAGTACGTGCGTACAAAAGTGCGCCGACACCACGCAACCGGCAAATGAACGCATTTTTCTCAGAACGTGAAACCGCTGCTACAGACGTACAGAGTGCGCTGCGGCCGCATGGCAGCGTGTGTGCGTGATTAGGAGACGTCAGACGCTGCTAGTGTGCGGCCTACATAACGTTCAAACAGCCGGATTTCCCTAGAATTGCGTTGGTGAGTACCTGCGACTGTGGTCGTCTGACCACTTAAGCGTATTCCGTGAAAAAATGCGTGCGCACGCATCGACGTACATTTTGACGGTGGCCGCAGAAAATGCGCTCATCTGTCCCTAGCCTAATACTGTATTCCTTTAAATGAACTACAGCTATTGTTGTAACTCTATGGGGCTTATCCACTAAGTGCTTCTGTTGCAAGAAAAATCTATATTGCAGGGCTGTTAGCTGTTATTTTTTCAATGCTGGCACTGAGTGGATAATCCCCTAGCATTTGTGAGCACCACAGCAATGAAACTCATAGTTTTGCTGAGTATGTATGAACTCCACAGCAATGACACTCACAGTAATGCGCAGTGTGTATCGGAAGCATTCAGGAGCAACATGAGCTGCCGAGCGCTTCCGATTCTCTGCCTGCCACTGCAGGAGGAGGGAGGAGCATCATGCTCTCTCCTGTTACTTCTGGCTGGTGGTGAGGTGCCGGTACTGCGTACCCGAGTACCCCCTGAAAAAAAAAGCCCTGCTTCTACCAGACATTGCTTTGGCCGTGAGACTGGCAAAACTGAAGTGCCGACTAAGGCTGGGGTCAGACGAGCGTCATCGGAGAGCAGAAGGAACGTCTGTGAGAGTGGACGATCCTTCCATTCGACGCCCGTCTGGCCACCTCGCTGAGCGCAGTTAGTGCGCTGCAAGGCTCGATCCTCCTACGGAGAATCGCGCTTTGCAGCTCCGTCAACACGCGTCCTAGCGCTTTGACGGAGAGGCTTTCTAGACGTCCGCAACACAGCCGCTGTTGCACGTGCAATTCGTGCGTGCGCAACAGTGTGTGGCCGGGCACGTCGCAGCGTCACAACGCTGCGACAGACGCTGGAAGCCACGTCAGTACGGGCGCATCTAGTGCACTCGTCTGACGCCAGCCTAACCTGGAAATCAACCCGTTTACGGTTTACTCTCAAGTTAGTTTCCCACGAAAGGGGGAGAGAAAGTGATGGTAGTCACTGGTAATGGGGGGTACCTGGACTCAAGATTTATTTTTGGAGTAGCGGGACTGCGGGTTCTGGTGGGTTTGAGATGTTATATTGTTCCCCCACCCACTCCTAAATCCAAGTCACCATGTGGCTATAAGGGTACATGGTGCCTGTGTTATTTGCTAATATTGTTACTTCAAATATGGTTATTGTCCACGTTTATAAGTTACTGTTATAATTGCTAATATCATGTGTGTATCACTACAACCCTTTCCAAACCCTGCTCTCTATAGAATATGTTTTATAGGCGTGCGAAGTTTGAATGATCATGGTTTGCCAGACATGCATTGCTGCTCTATCAGACTGTTGTGTTTGTGTTATCTGTTATCCATTATCTAACTTATTCAGACAGTCTGATGCTCAGGCTATGATTTAGGGTTCCCACCCATCCAGTTTTGGAGTCATGTGTCCGGGTTTGGCACCCCCTGCCACCCAGACACATGACTCCGAGGTACCGGGCCGGCACGAAGTCTCCTCCGCATACTTACATGTCATGCGTTCCCCCAGCGACGCGATCCTCTCCTCCGAGACGCAGGGCTGCATGCTCCACCCACTCTGCCAATGACTGACTGTGTGGGAGTGGCGTGGTGGGTCCGTCAGTGACGGCTCTTCCTCCCCGTCTCCTCCCATGTGCCACTCAGTGAGAAGGCGCAGGGGCTCACGTGACGAAGACATTCACGTGCTTGCGGCTGCGTTCCTGGCTCCCGACTCCAGAGCAGACCTGTCAAGTCACTGTCTCCACTCCGAGCACAGCATCAAAAGTAAGAATCCCCTGCCCTCTCCCTTATATTCTACCCTTGTCTTGTGCCATAAGAATACTAGTCTGTGCCAGCCATGCCAGTACCAGCCATAATACCAGTACCAGCCATACCACCAGTACCAGCCATAATACCACTGCCAACCATGCCAGTACCAACCATAACACCACTGCCAGCCAAGCCAGTACCAGTCATACCACTGCCAGCCATACCACTGCCAGCCATGCCAGTACCAACCATAACACCAGTGCCAACCATAACACAACTGCCAGCCATACCAGTGCCAGCCATAATACCACTGCCAGCCATGCCAGTACCAGCCATAATACCACTGCAAGCCATAATACCACTGCCAGCCATGCCAGTACCAGCCATAATACCACTGCAAGCCATAACACCATTGCCAGCCATACCACTGCCAGCCATGCCAGTACCCGCCATAATGCCAGTGCCAGCCATAACACCATTGCCAGCCAAAATACCACTGCCAGCCACAATACCAGTGCCAGCCGTAATATCAGTGCGAGCCATAACACCACTACCAGCCACAATACCAGCGCCAGCCATAATACCACTGCCAGCCATAATACCAATGTGACATGCATAATACCACGTGCCCTTATACATACGCAACATGTAAATATTCACAGTGTATACGCTACAAAAAAATGGCCGCCTGAACCCAACACTAGAGTGTTCGGGTTTGGCTTGAAGAAAAGGTGGCAACCCTACTGTGATTACATGGCTCTCTATTGTTCAATGATAAAAAAATTAAAACTGGGTTATGTCTGGGGGTGGTGGATCATCAGAGGAAGAGGGGCACTAGGGTGTCATCTTCCATGGGTCTCCAGGTCCCTCCTCACATGGTATATATTTGCTTCATATGTTTCAATAAAGGATGTCTGCCTGTTTCACCCTCAGCAACAAGTCCAGCCTCATTTCTGGGAAATGCTATAACTGATCTTTCATTGTACCTTTCCTTAACCTACAGCTAAGGGCTAGAGAAGGCATGAAAGAACACTGGTAGGAGAACGGGTGTTCTGCAAGCGATTGGGGTACTGAGGTCTGTTGTAAGGAGCAGTTTGGGGGTAAAAAATTCCTGAATGCAAATCTATGTAGTGTAGGTACGAGATGATAACAGGTCATTGGCAGGGCGACATGAGGAACATACCTGCAAATAAGGCAGGGGCATGGTTGTGGAGAGCTTTCTATGAGGACCAGTATGTATTGCTAAAGGAAACAGGGAACCAGTGTACAGCGTGACAATGGTACGTGGTGTGAGAGGTGCGGGATGTGACGTAAAGGAGTCTGGCACAGATGTTCATTACAGACTGTATAGGAAAAATTTGGGTTAATTTAAGACAAATGAGGAAAGCGTTACATTAGTCGAGGCAGGGGATAATATGAGCTTGGCTAAGCATTTTAGTAGAGTCCGTATGTCACGAAAGACAGGTGCCTGCTTGAAAAATCTAAATCATTTGTCTTTGTCCCTGAAAACTGAATACATGTGAAATGCTGATACTGGCCAACATTGTCTGGTTATCTCAGCCTCTACTATTTTGGCCCAATAAACGTCTAGTTCCCTAGTAGCTGTTATATGCTGTGTGTGTGCATATATCACACACACCAACAAACCTCATAATGAAGGCCAGGCTCCCTCCTCATGGGTTTATGGCAGTGCATTGCAGCTCATCTGGAAGACTTCCCATACTGCTTCGCCTACACGGATGCGAAAATTATCATGGCTTCCTGGACTCCTGTCCAGTAATATTTTGCAGTGTTCTATTCATAAGCATAGTAATATTACATTGCAGGTGGGTGTATTATATGGAGATCTTACCTGGTCGTGGGGATATAGAGCCAGGTCCCTGAAAACATTCATTAAACCAGGTAGGCGAACTGGCATCATTTACATCCTCCCCATACAGTCAAAACAGTACTCGTCCCCCATGAATACCATTTATTTTGCATACCGATTACAGAACACAATACTACGGGTCTTCTGAGATGCCAATTCTTTCCTTTGCATGATGGGAAAGAAAGGATTAGCAAAGGAACCCCATCTGCGCTTGCGCAACTCTCTACTCCCCGCCCACAGCAGCTGGTAGTTGTTGCCCAGCAACCGCTAGACACCCTGAGGAGGAGAGGGGCGGAGACCTGGAGACTGTGTCCAGCCAATCAGGGGCGCCACTGAGCCAGCCGCCGCGCTTTACGATTGCGGGAGGTGTCGCCGCGCAGGCGCTTTTCGGCATTTTTTCAACGTCGCTTCATGACGTTTTGAGTCCTGTTTTACGGCGGTTGGTGCTGATTGGCTACGGCTCTTGGGGTTCCAGTCTGCTTCCCGTTAACGCGGAGGGTTATGGGGCAGAGCCCGGGAAGCACGGACCGGTGTGAGGCGTTGGGCACCATTGTGCCCCTGGGGTGAGTAAGAGTAAACCGAACCGCCCTTTATAACTCTCACTTCACTGCTACTAGCACTTCTCAGGCAGGCCCTCTTCCGCTGCAATGCCCCTCGCTGCACCCACTACCACTCCGGAAGTGCGAGCAGCCGCCTTACCCAAAGGAATGAGCGAGAGGCCGCTGGACTCACATTAGTGTGTGGAGCCGTGAGCTGCACGGTGTCTCCTCGCCCTGGATTTCCACCTGACTATTGTTTACACGGCGATAAATTCATGCACTCTAAGTACACCCAGGTATTGTCCCTATTATTGGATAAACCGGTAACAGGGACTCTCCCAGAGACCGTACTATTGAGATAAAAGTGCCTGCTTTTACTAGGACTGCCTGATCGGCCATGTTTTCTTGGACACATATTACAAGTTCATACATGGGAGAGCACAGGGAAAAGTGTGTATAATTCAAAAATAAAGGCTGGAGGTCTGGGATTCATTTTTTATCTCCTACCTGAAGTATATAGATTCTACATGCTACAGGGTTGCATTTTTCTTGCTGCCCGTTAGCATGCTTAAATCAGGTGCCCATTAAAGCATGATCTGGTCAGGCAACCTTAGCTTTTACACTGGTGAATGCAACCTGGCAATACATTACAATTAAACCTCCCTGCCCCTGATTTTGGCTTTTTCCTTATTAGCAGGCAGTGACGTCAGTACATGTGTACCCCAATGCATACTATGGCCTTGATTTCCTCCCACAGTGTCATTGTACTCTATATCAGAGGTCAGCAACCTTGGCCTTTCAGATATTTTTGAACTAGATCTCCTTTTGATCCTTGGCCGCTCAATAGGTTGGCAGAGCCTCATGGGAGCTGTAGTTCCAAAACATCTGGAGAGCTAAGGTTACTGACGCCCTCTTTTTATATTAATGCATTTGTAGCCCATGGTACTCTCAGCTTGTGCTCGCTGCTGCTTTCTTTTTGTAGTTTTATTAGGTTTAGAAAACACAAGCATGATAGAACTGGATTATTAAATGCATTACCTCACAGAGAGCAGGCCGTATGCTGCTGATTAGCGTTGATCAAACAACAAAAAAGTGAACTGAAAAGTTTTAAGATGCCCAATTTCGGTCTGAATTTTGGTAATCCCAGGGTCTGGGGAATCTATGATTTATGTAGCCATTGATGTTTAGAATGTTTACTGCTGTGTTTGTCACTCTGTGGCAGGATTTGGCAACCTTAGCCACCCATGTTTTGCAGCTGCATCACCCATGATGCTCAGCTACTCCCGTAGACTGGCAACGACAAAGGGGGAAATGTAATTCCACAACCTCTGAGGGCCAAGGTTGCAGACCCCGGCTCTACAGGGATTATTCAGTAGTAAGCACTGTAAAACGGTGAATTTATTTTGGTGAAATATGGAGGATAATAAACTGTGGTGTATTCACTATTTAGGGAAACGCCAGCACAGTTCTTAGTGTTAACAGTTTTGTCCGCTGTAGCTTTTGCCAAGTAGTTTCTTTTTCTGTACCTTTTTTTTAGTCGAAGTTGTCTAATGTTGTTGGACTCTATTGTAGTTCATTGACGATCGGCACATGTAAATTGCCAAAGTCCATTCACTGGTGGAATAACTCTGGAGAACAGGAGTCGTTAATGTTGTATAGATAAATACCGGCGGTACTGTTACTCTCCGTTTCCATTAACATTGCTTGCAGTTGTTGAGTTTTCCTTCTCAATAGCCAAAGTTCTCTGCAGTTGCAACAACAGTGTTTGTTTTTTTTTAACATCGTTGTTGCAACCGCAGAGAACTTTGTTGCCACTATGGTGGTTAATAGCCCCTTATGTGTAAAATATCGCCTTGGTCATAGAACATCGATGTGACAGACATTGCATGCTCGCCAGGACCCAGTGCAGATTTTTCTTTCTGTGCGACTGCAGTCAGTGTTACTACAGAGTCAGCACAAAAAAAAACATGACGACTAAGGCCCCGTTCACACTGTGCGATTTTGAAAATAGCACGACTTTCCGCGCGACATCACTCTTTTGTGCGATTTTTGCAAAGCCCCACCAATACAAATCGCAAAAACGCAGATAGCAAATCGCAAAAAAAGGTCATGTACCAGCGACATGTTTCTGCGACGTCGCACGACATCGCGCTGCAAGATGTGAACAGCTCCATTGGAGAAGCTACACGGCGCGACGTCGCGGCAGAATCCGCGCGATAAATCGCACAGTGTGAACAGGGCCTATAAAGTGTATGAGCTTATGTGATGAGGGAGAAGTCTGGACTTTTTTTTTTTTTTTTTTTTGGAGTAACCTGCTAACAGTAGGTAATAATAGTGGTTGTGAATTAGGCAAATGCTTGGTCCTTAGTGCCAATAACAATTTGGGCTTAATTGTAGTGGAATGAAATGCCATACATGTGCTGCTATATTGTCAAGAAAATGAAACTGAATATTTTTTATTTTTATGGAATTTCATATCAGATTAGCCATAGCAAAAAAAAGCAGAAGAGCCATCCTATAGGCTAGGCCAGCCCTGGCAGAATGAAAGGCAGCTAATGTGTTCTCTAATGAAACAGCGAGTCAAAATTACTGCAAGGATCAGTCTTGGATGTCTTTTAATGCAGGGCTTGACAAAGCCAGGAGCCTGGTAGCCACTGGTTCTTAGAATTTTACTCCTGGCTCCTAAATTTCCAGTTTATTTTATACCAGTCTTTGGCATCTAAAAACATCTAGTTGGCTTCAAATGTTTTCTTCCTGTCTCCTACATTAAATGTAAATATACCCAGCCCTGGTGTATGTATTTATGTGTGAGGTCTGTTGTGTGTCTGTGTCTGCAGTGGGTAAATAGGGTGTGCAATGACAGCAGAACACAGAAAATAAGTAAACAAACAAATAAAACAATATCACAACTTCACAATGTACAGATGTTAACATCACAAATAATATATGTGTGTGTGTGTGTGTATATATCAGAGCAGCCAAACTGATTTTAGAGGCAACGGTCTACACTTCTAGGCTCACAAAAGTATCCACAAGACCACATGCACAAAAAATACCTAACAGCAAAAAGCACCAGGTGACAAAGTGATAAATAAATAGAAGCAGCTAAAATCATAATTTGGGTCAGTGCAAACCAACTCCCAAATGCAGAGGCAAGGTTCCCAACGTTTCGGCGAGGATTTGCCTAGGCAAATCCTCGCCGAAACGTTGGCTCCTAACTTTTGTAGCTGGCTCCTAGATTCTAAGCAAATTTGTCAAGCCCTGTTTTAATGTATACTCCCAAAGCCTCTACTGGTCGTAGAATTACACATGCTTTGCAGGCACCCTGCTGAACTTACTTGGGATTCACATTAATGTTGTCATTAAAATCTGAATGTTTGAACTCCTCTGGCTGGAGGATTGAGTGGAAGGCTGTCCTGTGTGTGTGTGTTGGCAACAAAAAAAGATCTATCAAATGAGCTCAGCTGCTGTTGGGCATGACAGGTGCACTTTAGGTCTATGTGTCATGAAACACCTGTCCTCAGATTCTGCTTTGATTAAACACCTGGTAATGAATACTGAGAAGAACATTGTACTAGTATTTTTCCTGTTTTATGCATATGTAATATAGTCGGACAAAGATTGTATAAAATGCAGCACACTTCGTGTGTATATATTTTCAAGTCTGCTGTCAGATCCTCTGTCATATTGGATTCTTTCTCTTATTAAACCCACCTATGAAGAAAAGAATGATGCAGACAAAATAAAAGCTGTACTTCTGCTTGATTCAGGATATTTTGTTTTTGTCTTTAGCAGGTCTACAAGCAGAGAATTTGCAGAAGTGAAAGGAAACGATCAAAGGTAATGTGTGTTTTGTGTCAAGGCTTATCTTTTTGGAACAGAAACCACTTATGGTCCTATGACCAGCTGCACAAAGGGCTGCAGTGAAACCGTGGGGCCCCTCCCTGAACCACTGGGGATGCCTCCCCTCTCCCACAGCTGCTCATTTCATTAAATTAGTTGAAAATATATACATGTTGCCCTTCTACTTACTTTGTTTTGCAGGGAATGGGCTAAATCTCTGGTGGTCCAGCAAAGGTTTAGAAAGTCTTTCCTGATTGACCGGAGTGGGACAGCTTGGCACATCTGGCTGGTATAAACCATACTAACTGCTCCTTTTGTGGTGATGTTGTACAGCGATGAGTTAGTGCTTTCATACATTAAATGCCATGGCCCTTTGGGAACTCTAACAGGGGGACCTGTTTTGGGTAGTGTAGGTGACCCTTTACACCTGGTGCCACTTGGACAATATACCACTGAGTTTAGCAGGAGCCAATGCCGCCTGGAGCTAACAGGCCTGTGAACAAATCATGGAATGTTGTCCTTCTGACAACAGCCCTTTCTGTCTGCATGAAGCACTGTAGCAGTAACAATATATGTATAACTGGATAAGGGGTTATTTCTAATACGTGTGTGTATGTGTATATCTACTATCTTTTGGGCTCGATCACCTCCTTAAAGCTAACAATACGGTTAGCGCTAGCTCAAAGAAGTCGTAGCACTGTGGAGAGATCACCTTTGAATCGCTAACGGGTTAAGAAAACCTGTTAGCACTCGTTAATATGCGATTTGTAGAAAGAGTTTACTGTACTTTGCGCTCCCTATTACTATCATGGGGAGCGCAAAGTGCAAGCACAGATTTACTAGCGATAGGATCACTTGGTCCTAACGCTAGTTACTAAGAGCTGGTGCTAAGGAAAAAGCTTCCACCAGCTCAGAGGTGCAGGTAACGGATTGTGTTCCTGCAGAATCCGTTACCTGCAGCTCAAAACCCTCCGAAAAATCACATACACGTCTCTCCTCCCACAGCGATAACAGGGGTCCGATCCACTGCTTCTGACCGCCAGGAGCAGGAGGAGACTGGAGGAAGAAAATCCCGTCTCCCACCGCGATCACTCCGCCAACCAACAGGATCTCGTGAGAGGCGAGATCCTGACGGTCATGTGACCTGGCAGCACGATCCTCCATGGAGTCTTATGGACGCCATGGATGGGATGCTGAGGACAGCGCTGTAGCGCTGCCCCCTGCATCCGCGTGCATAGCGCTCACTAAAGGGCAGGCTGCCTGACTCGGTGGGAACTGAGATGCAAAGGGGAAATTGGCGAATGCTAACTTTTCCCTTTAGCGAGAGGCACACGATAGTGCCCTTTGTGTTTTCAGGTGCAGTTTAGTTTTGTGCTTTTATATAGAAATGCTTTTGAGACCTGATAGCTCTGTGGTAGCAATATTTTTTGTTTTATAATGCAGAGCCTTAAAACGCACCAACAAATGGAGGCCATCTAAATTAAGACACTGTCGTACATACTGTAATTTATATCTGTTTGATAACACTTGTTTTCTTCTTGCCAATGTGGACCTAGATTCTATATTCTATCCATTGGTCTGTTAAATGTGCATGTTATTTTAACCTTGTTTCCTTACTAGGTGAAATTCCCTTTGCTGATGTCATGAAGTGCCCTTGTGTTTCCATCCAAGAGGCAGCAGCTCACCACATCACGGCGTGATAGTAAGAAGTGCCAATGACTTCATTTATCCTGGGGGGGGTGGGGGTTCCCTAAAAAGTTTCTCAAAATGACATCTTTGAAAGTGCCTGCTGTCACTAATGGAACACATTATTAATATATACTTATTTTAATATTAAAGCTATTGTTACAGCAACCCAGCTTCATTCAAATTTCCACAATGGCTTCCTTTTCTCACTCGCGTTAACAGGCAACACTGTGGCACAAATTCCTGATGTAAGAGAAATTGCACTCTGATTATTAAGCTGCATCACTGCTGAGCCATTTCACATCCATAAGCCCTAGCTTTGTTCAGTCACCAGTTTTAGCCATTTTTCTGAGAGATCTTGTTTTTTTTTCTGTTTTTTTTTTCCAGCAGACAACTTTAGTTTGACCGATTTTCTGTAATATGACACCATATTTAGGGAAAAGTGAAATTTTGGGTCCTCCTAAACTGCATAGGAGTCAGTACTCAATATTTTACATGTGTGCTGTATTGTTCTAGATTAAGCGCCACTTCATCTTTACTGGAGGAAAACCCTAAAATAAGATTCTATGCCCTTTTTTATTTTGAAAAATCTGGATTTATTTTTTTTAAATTATTTTATAGAGAAAATTGTATCACATTTTATCCATTTGCACCTATACAGAAAATGAAATGGAATTCAATATAGCAATAGTAGGGGACTACCTTCTTGGCCCTTCATCTCTTTTGAAACTACGTTTACCTTGATACTCAGCCATCCTAATGAGTGGCCGAGTATTATTGGAGATGTTGTCCGAAGACCTCTTGAGGACATTGGTTCCTGACCCCTGAAATATAGGATGTGTTTTACTCCCCTTTCAAAGAAGGGGTCTCACTCCCCTCTAAATACAGCACAGTTAGAGATAGAAGCTTATAACTGCACTCCCCAGCATAATAAAATATCCCCTGCTATCCATAGGGGGAAGATATTCACTAAATGACACCTCATTTTAAATGGACTCTCTGTAACTATGAAATTGTAGTAACCGGTCTTGGTAAATCAGTCTGAAAGGCGATTACTCTCTTGTTACGCCTTTCTACCGCATTTCTGTTTCTGTCTCTCTACCGCATTACTCTCCTGTTACATCTCTACTAAATAGAAGATTATCTGCTTCTGCGGGTTTGTTTCATTTTATATGAACAAGTGACATAGTATTAGAGCAAACTCTCACCTAAGTATAGAGAATTCTCTTCTGTTGGCCTTATGGGAAATGAAACAAACACTTTAGAACAGCAGATGTGCTTAAATTGCAATCGGTGTGTATAATTATTACTTTTTGTTTTCCTTTTTGCTACATGTCTGCTGGCTCCCTGTTCAGAATTTCAATAGAGCTCCTATTGCCAGCGTACACAGCAAGTTTAAGATGTGTAAAAGCAAGGAGAACTCTGATTAGATACATTGGTTAAACTTCAAAGACTGCCAGGAGGAGAGGAATGCAAGGAATGAACATGCCATCTCCCACATGTCCTTGGCACTGTAGGGTCTAATGTGTACATAGTTGCATTTTAGGCTCGGTACCTGTTTACTAGTTTTCTGGTAGTACAGGAGTCCTCGTTCACATTGGTGCCACCGATATGGACACCAAAATGACAAAAATCTTAAAGGGACACTACCACTTACATAAGCTAGAACTAGATTACTTATGCATTACAGATAAAACCAGCTTATAACAAACATGCTCTGGTTTCCTTTCTTCAAGTAATTGCATGTAAAAAGGAAAAATAATATTTTAGTGGCGCCCCCCCCCCCCCCCCCAATATACTTGGCAATTTATTTATTTTTTCTGTCGTTTAACAGTTTAATGATATAGAAGAGGGAATATTTAGAGAAAACTTCAGGGGCTATTGTTCTGCAAGCTTGATATAAGAGATGTCTCTCAAACACCTCTCCCAGGTGATGTCCTTTGAATATATCCCACACAATACAATGAGATTTGGGAGTGGGTGGGGCAGTTAATAACATAAAAGATCACAAAATGAATGCACCCAATGACACATACACCGTAAAATACTTTAAATCTAAAAGAGAAAAACAAAGCACATGCAAGATATCTGTATCCTAAAATAAAAGGGCATTTATTTTTTTTGGTGGTAGTGGCCCTTTAAGCTCTTTAGGCTGGGTTCACACTTCAGCGTTTTACCTGCTGTAAAATGCAGAGACACGGAAATAACATGATTTCCTATGGGACCCATTCACACCTGGGCGTTTTACAGCGCTCCGGAATGCGTTTTAAAACGTCCTATGCCCAAAGAAGTACAGGAGCTTCTTTGGGGCGTATTTGTAGCGCGTTCACTCTGCAGTCTATGGCTGCAATGCACGTCTGCGCGTGTTTAACATTTGCGCAATACGTTATATGCATGCATCGTGCACATAAAAAAACGTGCAGAACTGTTTTTTGAAGGTTATTATTTATGGTCTAATTTAGATGGTTTAAACTGTTTAATAGGCCACGACGTGTTACCATGCGTATGTTCACATTCACTGTTTCATTTATATAGCCAAATTCACCTATTTTGTTTGCATCAATTTATTTGTTTTACTTTGGAAAATTGGGGGGGGGGGGGATCAGAATTTTCTCCACACACCTCCAGAGTTGCTCAGAACAAATGCTACGTTTTAAGTAGGGATGCACCGATGCCACTTTTTTAAGACCGAGTACCGATACTTTTGTTCAAGTACTCACCGATACCAATTACCGATACTTTTTCTTAAAGGAACAGGACACATTTTTTCTAGAACTACGAAAGAATGAATTCTTTTTCCATTGCTGAATAGTGATTAATAATAGGGATGCACCGATACCACTTTTTTAAGACCGAGTACGAGTACCGATACTTTTTAAAAGTACTCACCGATACCAAGTACCGATACTTTTATTTAATGTCATGTGACCGCTTTCCAATAAGAACAGACCATATAAAAATGCCCCCCGCGCACATGTATATCCCCCCGATATATATATATATAATATATATATATATATTCATACTGCCCCAGCTCATGGATTTGCCCCAGCTCACTCATGGATTTGCCCCAGCTCACTCATGGATTTGCCCCAGCACATGGATAATGCCCCAGCACACACATGGGTTATTATGCCCCCACAGCTCACACATGAGTATGCCCCCCCAGCTCATGGATATGCCCCCACATGGATATTGCCTCCAGCTCATGGATATGCCCCCTCATGGATATTGCCTCCAGCTCATGGATATGCCCCCACATGGATATTGCCTCCAGCTCATGGATATGCCCCCACATGGATATTGCCTCCAGCTCATGGATATGCCCCCACATGGATATTGCCTCCAGCTCATGGATATGCCCCCACATGGATATTGCCTCCAGCTCATGGATATGCCCCATCATGGATATTGCCTCCAGGTCATGGATATGCCCCCTCATGGATATGCCCCCTCATGGATATTGCCTCCAGCTCATGGATATGCCCCCTCATGGATATGCCCCCTCATGGATATTGCCTCCAGCTCATGGATATGCCCCCTCATGGATATGCCCCCTCATGGATATGCCCCCTCATGGATATTGCCTCCAGCTCATGGATATGCCCCCTCATGGATATGCCCCCTCATGGATATTGCCTCCAGCTCATGGATATGCCCCCTCATGGATATGCCCCCTCATGGATATTGCCTCCAGCTCATGGATATGCCCCCTCATGGATATTGCCTCCAGCTCATGGATATTGCCTCCAGCTCATGGATATTGCCTCCAGCTCATGGATATTGCCTCCAGCTCATGGATATTGCCTCCAGCTCATGGATATTGCCTCCAGCTCATGGATATTGCCTCCAGCTCATGGATATGCCCCCTCATGGATATGCCCCCTCATGGATATTGCCTCCAGGTCATGGATATGCCCCCTCATGGATATTGCCTCCAGCTCATGGATATGCCCCCTCATGGATATTGCCTCCAGCTCATGGATATGCCCCCTCATGGATATTGCCTCCAGCTCATGGATATGCCCCCTCATGGATATGCCCCCTCATGGATATTGCCTCCAGCTCATGGATATGCCCCCTCATGGATATTGCCTCCAGCTCATGGATATGCCCCCTCATGGAGATTGCCTCCAGCTCATGGATATGCCCCCTCATGGATATGCCCCCTCATGGATATGCCCCCTCATGGATATTGCCTCCAGCTCATGGATATGCCCCCTCATGGATATGCCCCCTCATGGATATTGCCTCCAGGTCATGGATATGCCCCCTCATGGATATGCCCCCCAGCTCATGGACCGCCCCCCCCCCGACGATACTTACCTTCCTGGGCGCCGCCGAGAATGTCTCCGCGCGCGCGCTCGTTGGAAGGACCCCAGCCGCGACCACGTGATCCCGGCTGGGGTCCTTCCAACGAGCGCGCGCGGGGAAACTTTCCCGGCGGCGCCCAGGAAGGTAAGTATCGTCGCGGAGAGCAGCTGCAGGGCCTGTCTGAATGCTCTATCTGCATTCAGACAGGCCCTGCAGCTGCTCAGTGTGTTTAATACTTACCTTCCTGGGCGCCGCCGGGGAATGTCTCCCCGCGCGCGCTCGTTGGAAGGACCCCAGCCGGGATCACGTGGTCGCGGCTGGGGTCCTTCCAACGAGCGCGCGCGTGGAGACATTCCCCGGCGGCGCACAGGAAGGTAAGTATTGCGGAGAGTGCGGGGCCGGCTGTCCGAATGCCGATAGAGCATTCAGACAGCCGCTGCAGCCCCTCGGATGCCGGAAGCCGGCTCAATGCCGGCTTCCGGTATCGGAAAAAATATCAGGGGTACTGCACGAGTACCAAGTACTCCTGCAGTACCCAGTATCGGCCCCGATACCGATACTAGTATCGGTATCGGTGCAACCCTAATTAATAATAATTAATCACTATTCTATTCACTATTCGGCAAGGGGAAAAAATTTCATTTTGTTTATTCATTCTGTATTCACAGCATGGTCAAAAATGAATGAATATTAATTTGCTATAATCACGGTTTATAATAACTGCCCCAGCACTTCGTTTTTCCCCCTATCAATTTATTTTCTTTTTGTTTAGGCGGTGGGGGGAGAGAGGGGACAGACGGACTGAATATAGACTTCAGAGTCCTGCTGTCCCAGCACTCTGTTTTCCCCCCTATCAATTTATTTTCCTTCGTTGGGGGAAGGGACAGATAAACAATAAACTTTGCAGGCCTGATGCAGCCGTTCGGAGGCCTGTCCCGGCACTCCGATAATCACTTACGGTATTTAACGGAGTGTCGGGACAGGCCTCTGAGTCCGAACCGCTGCATCAGGCCTTCAAAAGTTTATAGTATGTCTGTCCCTTCCCCCTGCAAACTAACAAAAACAAGTTGCTGGGCAAAATAAATATTTTTTTTCGTTTGGGGGGGGGGGGGGAGAGAGACAGCCAGAACATACGCACCTGCTTCTAGTCAGACGTGCCACTCCTTTTATGACTAGCAGCCAGTCCCACGTGATCTGTCAGTCTCTCGCTGCGGTGATGCGCTGACTCGTGCGACGAACACGCACAGAGTGAGCGCCAGAGGCAGAGTTTGAAGCCACGGATGCCGCGATTCAAGCAGTTTCAAGCCCGGAGGCCGCGATTGAAGCGCCGGAGGCCGCAATTGCTGTCCCACTGGAGCGGAAGTATCGGTAAAAGTATCGGGCGATTTTTGACGAGTACGAGTACTCGTCAAAACGGTAGTATCGGCACCGATACCGATACTGGTATCGGTATCGGTGCATCCCTAGTTTTAAGCAATTATATGGGCTCTCTAGCCACAATGGCAATTTGAGATTAATTTAGATACTCATGATTAGATGTGTTCCCCCTTCCCTATTCCACAGTGGGTGTCTCACCAGGCTAGTTCTATGCCGACCCTGCTGATCATTGAGGTCACACCTTGAGAGACATAGCATTGGATGGTCATTTGGCAAGCGGGCAACCCTGTGATGGCTCTGCCTCACCATATGCAGGGACTGTCATAATGGTAGAGGAAATACAAACATCCTGGTGCTGGAGAGTTAGGATTATTATAGGGGCTCTATAGGGTAAATACAAGGAGTAAGAGGTGTGGGGATCTCAGGAGGTGTCAATTTATACCTGTTTTATCCTAGAGTGTCCATTTAAACTTTATCTCCAATACCACACGACACTGGAGGCTTAGAGATGAACATGGCTCATAATTTGCTCCACACTGATATTCTATACCCGCAATAAATTGAAATGGTCCACTGCATTCTGTTGTCTGCACCCCAACAATGTGTAGGTGTTTTTTGTTTTTTTAAGCTGTTTTTAAGGAATTAAAATGTTTTAATTCTTTGGATTATAATTGGCAAATCTGAATAACCTTGCATGAAACCTACTGCTCCTGGATTTTTATTGAGAACCCCAGAACAAAAATTGCAGTGTGGTAGAGCAGACACCATCAGAGAGTGCTTCTATTCCAGGGACTCGACAGAAGACGATGGGTAGAACGTCATTTGTTTCTTAATCGGCATATTTCCCTGTATGGGCTAATTTATTCATGCCATAAATATAAATACAATTTGCCTTTTTTATATTTTTTTTATATATTATACCTGGTTTATTGTAGCGTACCTATGGATCCCTAGCAATGAGCGGCACATGTAAACACATGGGGAAAAACTTACTATATTGAAGCCTTGTTTAGTTATGTTGCATGTAAAATTACAATTCTGGATTTTGGCTATGTGGCATAATATGAATGTTATCTGCTTGCAGGTGAATAGTTGCTGGCCACATGAGTCTGTGGTGAGAGAAACGAGAGCAGGAGGATGCTACACCATCACTGCCGTAGAAATCCTGAGCTGCAGGAGGAGCTGCGGATCCAGGCCGCAGTAGCTGCTGGAGATGTACACACCGTACGCACCATGTTGGAGCAGGGCTACTCCCCTAATGGCCGAGATGCAAATGGATGGACTTTGCTTCACTTTTCTGCTGCCCGGGGAAAAGAAAGATGTGTGCGAGTGTTCCTGGAACATGGAGGTAAGATGGAGACCACTAGTTTATGCTACTCCCATTTTTTTTTTTTTTTTTAACTGCAACACTGAAGCTGTTGTGGTGTATTTTGGTTTCTCTGATACCCTAGGCACAAAAACGGCTTAGCTTATTAAAATGCTAATGATACATAGACCATCTCGGTGCCGTCTTGGTTTTCAAAAATGTTTTGTTTTTAGGAGTGCTTCAAAGCTGATACTCAATCCTGTCAATCAGCTGCAGGAAATTAAATCTCCTGCATCACTCACACCAAACCAGCCCAAAACGTCACACTGATATAGTATGAGTTCGTCATATGTGGGACTCTTATTGTCAGATTTTCAATGTTTTTGGAATTTAATAAAATATACATGCTAATGGGCAGTGAGTAAAAAGCACTACCCTGCAGAATGTAGAAACAGCTATAAGGCCCCGTTCACACTGTGCGATTTGAAAACCTAATGCGACGATGTCCCGGTTTTGTGCGAGTTTTGCAAAGCCCCGCCAATACAAATTGCAAAAAAAGGGTCATGTACCAGCGACGTTGCGCAGCAAGATGTGAACAGCTCCATTGAAATGCATTGGAGAAGCTACACAGCGCGACGTCGTGCGGATTTTGCTGCGCCGTCGCGGCGAAATCCGCGCGATAAATCGCACAGTGTGAACGGGGCCTACATTGTAGTTGGGGAAACTGCTTCATTACTGTGGGATCTCAAATAAGCTGATCTCTGGAACACCTTGCAGAGTACATGCACATAAAACATAGATTTCATTCAGAAAGTATTTAGACCCCCTTTTTTACATTCTAATATGTTGCAACCTTATGCTAAAATGGTTTAATTTTTTTCACACCAGTCTGGACTCAATACCAAATAATGACAATGCAAAAAAACATATTTTTGAGAGTATTGCAAATTAATTACAAAGGAGTCTTAAATATCATGGGCAGAGAGGAGTACCTTGGTAAGAGATGTAGCCAAGAACTCAATGGTCACTCTGGGGATGGTTTATTATCCCGTTGATCCCATCAATTGCATCTTTTTATGGATAAAACTTGGTTCCATGTTTGCGTTCTTTTATGGACGCTGGTGTTGGTTTTAGGATTAACCTCAACCAACAGATTCTGCTCCCTTTTTGCTTCCATTTTAGGTAACAGGTTCTGCCACTTCTTTAACGCAAGGGTCAATCTTAACCTTTTAAAATGAGCACAAATGGTTAATAATAATTCGAACTCTAACCCTGGAGTCTAGCTCCCTCCAGGGTTAGAGGTCAACATTTTTCATGTGAAATATCTCCCCATTCTAATGTTAGGTGACATTGTTAAAGTGACTTTTTCTACATGTTGTGTCCTGTGACGGGCCGGGAGGTGGGGACATTGTCTCAGGATACATTTTGGGATGAACTCTGAAGATCATGTGTGGATACAGGAGAACCTCGCAGAAGGACACGCAGCACTGCTCTAGTCCACTAATCTGTCATTTTACGGCAGACTGGCCTGACAGACCCCTCTTCATTGCAAGGCACATGGAAGTCTGCTTTGAATTTGTGCCAAAGCACCTAAATGACTCTTAGACTACAAATTGACAAGCCTCTTTTGTGGCTTATTTTGGTATTCGAGTGTGGGTTACCCCCCTTCTTCAGTTTGGAAGAAATAGCTCCGCTCAGGTTGTCTGTATAGGGCCCATTTGCGTGGGTCACTGTATAGCTATTTATCAGATACGAACTTTTTTGGTCTGATGAAATGAATTGTTCTGTTTTGCCTCAATTCAACAGATCCTGTCTGGAGGAAATCAGACATCTCTCATCACCTTCACAAAATCAGTCAAATGGTGGAGGTGGTATTTTGGTTTTAAGTGGCTGGGGTGGACTTGGGGTTGGGTCAAGGGCTAGTGGAATCTGAACGCAGCAAGCAAAATAAGGAGATAAATGTGATAATTTAATCCAGAGCACTCTGGACCTCCGATTAGGCTGATGGTTAACCTCTCAGGCTGCGGTTACACGAGCGCACGGAGTGCAGCTTTGTAAAGGCTGGACGGGGGAGGGCTATACAAGCAGCGTGTGCACGAAATGTGTGCACTACCACCCAGACATGATTTCAGCCTCACCATTGAAAAGCTACGACGGATGCTGACGGGGCTAAAAAGCGCGATACTGGGTTTTGGCCGAGGGCCGGGAATGGCAGCTTGAGTGTGAAGCTCCGCACCCGATCTGCTCCCTTCAGCAGCGTACGATAGCTCAGCCACCTCTCGCCACAACTTGTTCACACCTCTGGGCTAGGATATGCCCCAGGAGCAAACTGACCCGCAACTCCGGCCAGCAGACAATTGCGGACTGTTACTCCGCTCCCCGCGGTTCCCGTCAGACCCCCTCCAAGATGGCGACCAGAGCCCGCAAGATAACGACGGCAGGAGACCTATGCACGAGGAAGGACGTACAGGACTTGAAACAGCTCATGCTGACGATCAAAGATGACCTCCAGGCCGATATTTGATCGGGTCTGGAAGGACTGAGAGCTGACATCGGCTCGCTCGGGACCCGGACCTCCGCTGTGGAGAGGTGTGTGGAGGGGGCCCAGGCCGCTACCCACACCGCTGCCCACAACAATCTGAGAAGCCTACAGGAGAGGTACGAGGCGCTGCAGGAGAGCGTTGAGGACCTTGACAACAGGTCCCGGTGGTCGAACCTACGATTTCAGGACGTGCCTGAGTCGGTGGTGGACGTCAGGGGATTCCTCCATAGATTCCTCCAGGCCCTACTCCCTGATCTGCCAGACCAGGAGCTAACCCTGGACCGGGCCCATAGGCCTCTCCGACCTAAACCGGACCCTGGAGAACCCCCTAGGGACATTGTCATCAAGTGCCGTGTCTACTCTACCAAGGATGCCGTCCTGAGAGCCGCACGTGGGGCGCTGCCGGTCTTGGATGGCATAGAACCCCGCATATTCACCGATTTGGCGCCCACGACCTTGCAGAAGCGCAGGGCCCTGAAACCCCTGACAGAGCTGCTACGCCAGCGAGAGATCTGGTACTGCGGGGGCCTCCCCTTTCGCCTCTTGGTACCACACAATGGAGCCCAGCTGATTCTACGCTTGCCGGCGGATTGCCCCCGGCTCCTGGAGGCCTTGGGGATCCCTATGCCCCCGGACCTCTTCAACGTGGGGGAAGGGAGCCGGGGGAGACCTGGGCCTCGGGATTCCCCGAGGCGCTGAACGCGGACTTCCTCATGATCAACTCGGCACCCTGGGGATTGATATGTCTGACCCTCTGAGGGACCCCCCCTGGGCTTTTCATCACTCGACACTTGGTGACATTACATGGACCCCGGGGCTGCCTTACAGCCTCCCCTATGGGTAGCAGACTACCCTCTCTGGACGCTCCCCTGGCTTTTTTTTTTTTTTTTTTCTTCTTCTTCCTCCTTTTTCTTGATTGGCTCAGGCTTTCCCAAAACAGAACTGAGCGAGGCCCAGTGGATCCTTTTGCTCCCTTTTCACATTTTTATTTTAATGTCATTCCTGTCGCTGCTTTTTCTCTCTTCAACCCCGTCCCTCTCTCTCCGTGCTGACCTTCGCCGGGGCCCAGAGAGGGGGGGTTGGAGCCGCACTTCCCGCTTACTACCGGAATGTTCACGTGCAAGAGGCTGGGGGCGGACGTTGTCCTCCTACAGGAGACCCACTTTGCCGGGGACCGGACCCCTACCTTCTGGGAAGCGGTTTCTTTGGGCACTACCACTCCACATGCCCACACATAAAAACAGGGTCTCAATCCTTTTTCGAGCTGGACTCCGATTTCAACACACCGGGACTAGGGCTGACCTGGAGGGCAGGTTTCTGCGGGTGGATGGGAGTATTAGGGGGCACACCTATACATTTGTTAACGTCTATTCCCCTTCCCCTCCAGACGCCTCATTTTACAGGGTCCTGACTGATAGGCTGACCGACCTGCCCAACGTACATGTTTACGTGGGGGGGACTTTAATGTTGCGATGAACCCCTACATGGACCGCAGTCTGAGCACCTCGGTTAATTATCCGGTGGGCCGGGTCAAGCCTCTCCACAAGCTGGTACACGACTTGAACCTCTACGCTACGTGGCACCTGCTTAATCCCAAGGAAAGAGACTATACGTTTTATTCCCACCCACCCGACATGTATTCCAGACTGGACTATATTTTCTGTAGCAGGGACCTGGTCATCAGGCACCTCTCGTCGAGGATTCACGAGATATCTTGGTCTGGCCAGGCTATCATGGAAACACGAGTGGAGGTGGGGTCTCGGGGGGGACGGGGACGTGGAGGTTTAACGACTTTCTTCTGCTCGACCCAGGGTTCAAACCTGCTTTGAGAGACGACCTGGAGGAATTCTTCGCCATTAACCAGACGCCTGATATCGGCCCGGTAACGCTGTGGGAGGTTCACAAGGCGGTCATACGGGGAAGGGTGATCAGAGCGGCTTCTTACAGGAAACGTGAAAGGTTTTGGGAGATGGTGGAGTTGACCGCAAAGGTGAGAGACCTGGAGAGGATCCACCAACTGCTCCTCCCCCAGATTACTGAGTTGCGGGGACAACTCAATCTCTTACACTCCAGGCAGGTGCAGGTGGCTCTACTGTGGTCTGGCCAAAAATTCTTGGAAAACGGGGACCGGGACCGGATGGATTCTCGGCGGCTTACTATAAGAGCATGGCCGCTGTCCTTCGGCCACATCTTACCGCCCTTTTTAATACCTTCATGAGGGGGTCCCGGTCCCCTTTTCGGAAATGCTAAAGCAAGCATAGTGGTCATCCCTAAAGAGGGCAAGGACCATACCCTCTGCGCCAACTATAGGCCTATTTCCCTCATCGACGTGGATGCTAAAATCTTTGCAAAACTGTTGGCTTCCCGCCTCGGGCTGTGCTTGCCGGGGCTGGTACATGCAGACCAGGTGGGTTTTATCCCAGGACGGGAGGCACCGGTGCAATGGACATCCTCCAGGTGGGGGCATCCGATGAGCGGGGGGCCTTCCTGCTGTCCCTTGACGCAGAGAAGGCCTTCGACCGGGTGTCCTGGCCTTACATGTGGGAGGTCCTGAGGGGGGCGGTGGTGGGGAGCCACTTTCTGACTGGGGTTCGGGCCCTATACTCAGACCCCATTGCCAGAGTTGACGGGGGGGCTGCCTGTCAGACCCCTTCAAGATTCGGAACGGGACTCGGCAGGGGTGCCCCTTGTCCCCCGCTGCTATTTGCGCTTTCCATCGAGCCTTTAGCCAGCTACATAAGGTGGCGGGGGGACATTAGAGGGGTTGAGGTGGGAGGGGAGTCATATAAGATTAGTTTGTTTGCTGGCGATGTTCTCCTTTCGCTGATTCGCCCCTCCTCCCCCTGCTGTGCCTGGAGGACACCTTGGGGAAGTTTGGGCGGCTGTCGGGGTACAAAGTAAACATGGCAAAGAGTGAGGCTTTGAACCTCTCTCTAACCTCGGATATGGTCGCTCATCTTGAGGGGACTTTACGGTATCGGTGGCAGGCTCGGTCGCTGAAGTACCTGGGGGTCGCTATTACGCCCACGGTGGCGGGCCTGTACGCGACTAACTACGGGGCACTGCTCCCGCAGCTGCATACGCTGCTGGAGATGTGGTCCGACTTCGCCTCTCACTGTTTGGGAGGGTGAATGCGGTCAAGATGACCCTACTACCAAAAATACTTTATTATTTCCGAATCCTTTCGATCCCTATAAATAGGGCGTACATCCTTCACCTCCAGCGGGCGATCTGCTCCTTCATTTGGGGGGGGGTAGGCGAAGTCGACTTCCTAGGTCCAGGACGTACCTTGCTCGGTCGACGGGGGGCTTGGGAGCCCCCCACCGTCTAACCGACTATAGAGCAGCCCAACTCGCCATGATGAGTCTTATGAACCTTCCGACGAAGCAGACACTGTGGGTCCAGCTGGAGGGGGTGATGGGGGAGGGGTGCCCCATGGATGTGGCTTCCTGACCCACGGTCCGAGTCGGCTCATCCTAGCCCGGCTTTTCGCCATTCGCTGTCGTGGCAGAAGCACCGATACAGGGATGGCCTCTCCACCCCCTGCATGGGGCTTACCCCCCTCTTCTGGAACCCTGAGTTTCCGGAGGGACAGCGACCCCGGGGATTTGGGTGGTGGAGGGAGAGGGGATTCACGGAGGTGAGACACTTAACTCTGGTGGGCAAACCGGCCTCTTTGGCATACCTTAGAGAGTCTCATGATCTCCTCCCGCCGGGAGAGACCTTCAGGGCAAACCAACTCCTGCACTACGTACAAGGCTTCCTGCGAGGGGCCCCTAACCTGACGCTCTTTCTTCGAGACCTGCTGTAGGAGAGGGGCGAGAACTCGGTCTCATCTATTCCCAACTGTTGCACGTTGATTTCCCCCAGGAGCCCAGCTCTGAGAAAATGGGAGGAGGATTTGGGGTGTCCCTCGGACCCGGATGACTGGAAGGAGGTGCTGGATCGGACCACTAGGATCACAGCTTGCACCACGATCAGGGAAAACTGTTTTAAGGTGATGAGCAGATCCAACCGCGTCGCCTGGCGAAGATGCATGTGGGGGCATCCTCTGATTGCTACAGGGGCTGCGGGGAGTAGGGTACTTACGTCCACGCGTGGTGGACATGTGGTGTGGTCAGACCAATATGGGAGAGAGCCTTCAAAGACCTTAGCGCGTGCTTGGGAGTTACGATAACTCCGGACCCCTGGATGGCGCTACTTAATGGACAGAGTCAGCACCCCCCCTGACCCATGCAGTGGATAACTTGGTTGCCCGTATTTGCGCGGCGGTCCGTATGTGTCTTGCTCGCACATGGAAGGGACCACCCCCAACCCAAGAGGAACTGACAGCAAAAATCCACTACATACTTACTATGGAGAGACTGACAGCGGTACTCCATGACCGCATGGAGCACTTTGAGAGGGTGTGGTCTCCGTGGACGGCGAGGTTGGCCCCTCCGACTCTGGTGGCGTTAGCCTTTTCGGGTTGAGGTGGAGAAGAAAGTCGGCGAGGCTCAGTAGGTGGTTTGGCTCGACTCCGTGGCTCCCCCTGTCTCCCCCCCCCCCTTTTTTTTTTTTTTTTTTTTTTTTTTTCTCGCTCTCCTCCTCCCTCCTTCTCTCTTCTCTCTCCTCTCTTCAGTCCTCCTCCCCTTTTTTCTTTTTTCCAGTGACTTTATATCGGAAGCCGACTACAGACAACTCTGCGAGTTCGTAACCTTTGTGTCCCTTAGTTAAGCTGACACTACCTCACAGTGTTTCCCATTCCCTGTTTCTTTACAGTATTGCCTATAAGCTTAGTTAGGCCGGAGGCACACTAGGCGTTTTCGTTAATGCACTAGTGTGCGTTAAAGAAAACGTTAATGCATCGGCCCCCCCTCGATGCCCACCTGCCCCCCTCCACAAGGCTGCAAAGTGCGATCCTCCTATGGAGGATCGCGCTTTGCAGCCCAGTCGACACGCATCCTAGCGCATCGACAGTGATGATTGCTAGGTGCACGCATGCTACGCGCGGCCTTAGTGTGGCGATTCCCATGACTCTCCTGGGAGGTGGGGCCCGCCACAGGTGAGATCTAGCGTGGGAGGGGGGGTGGGTAATGGGACAGCATTGTGACATGCACGAATACTGTATTGCTGCCTTTTCACTTATGACTTGACATGCCATATTATGTTTAGTTGATCTATATTTCCCATCCCTTCTTTTTCAGATTCTGTATCCCGTTTCTGCTGAAAACATAATAAAACTTTGAATTTAAATTTAAAAGAAAGCGCTATACTCCATAGGAGGATCTTGCTTTGTAGTGCTGAGTGTACGAACTACGCTCATCAAGGTGGCCACACTGGCATCAGAGTGGAAGGAACGATCACTCTCACGGACGTTCCTTCCACTCTGAAAATGCTCTTGTGACACCAGCGTTAATAGGACAATGACGCTAAGCTCACAGCTAAAACAAATCATTAGTGGCTTTGGGGCAGTTATGTTAATATCCTTGTGATCCAGTCAAAGCCCAACTGAACCTCTCAGAGATCTGACAATGGTTGTTCCGGGCTGACCCCCATCCAACCTGACATTGCTTTGGAGGATCTGTAGAGTTGAATGGCAGAAACTGCACAAATCTAAGCATGCAAAGCTTGCTGCACCACACCCAAAAAGACTAGAAGGTGTAATAACTCCCAAAGGTGGATCAAGTGCTAATGATCTGAATACATGTGTCAAAGTAATATTTCAGCTTTTTTAATAGTTTTGCAGTATTGTCAAAAAACATCTGTATTTTGCTGTCTTTAAGTGTAGATGTGATGTTGGGAATCCATTTTTGCATAAGGCTGCAACATAAAAATGTGGGTGGGGGGTGTCGGGGTCTGTATACAAACGCTCTGTATATAAAAATGTTATGTATTGTTACTTTGACTTGGAACTTAAAGACATGCATGATGTTAATATCCCCCCATTAATAATTGTTAAGATGCTGCTGATGGCATGTAATTCTTTTTAGTTAGGTGTAAATACTCACCTTTTTTCTCAAGCAGCGCTGGGCTCTTTTTTTTTTTTTTTTTTTTTTTTTTCCCGCTCAAAGACCTCTGTAATGTGCAAGTCCTTGGAACTACTGGCACGAAACTTTCGCACGCAAGTCGCAGGATTCGGTGTTGGGCGCACAACATTGATATCTGACAGGTGCTTGCTTCCGTGACGGCTTGAGCAGTCTGATGGATTGGTTCACGGCTGCAAGCTCCCCAAACGCTCGCACGCTACATCCTGACCACATTGACGCACCCTAACCAGTTTAGATTGCCAAACGCCTCTAAGATCTAATGGTCAAGACTGCAGAAAGCTTCTCTTTTGGGGTCAATATTTATAGTTTAAGTTTTTAAATAATAAAAATGGACAGTATTTTACAGTAGTTAGGTTTATGACTTGCCAAGATTTCAAGCTACATGTTTATTCTTCTGTTTTTCGTATTGCTTCACGTCTAAATTGCAACAGTGAGTGCATATATTTTGTGCATGTTTTGATGCTGCAACCCTCTTGTACACCAGGAGATGGCAGCAAACCCCAAGTGTCATTGATTTAATTTTTTTTTTTCTCACCCAGATAAATAACAGCCAGCTTTATACGCACGCACGTATAAACCATTCATCACCTTGCTCCTTTTACATTACCTGTTTATACTGTTACGATCCTTAAGACTGTGTTAAGATTTTTTATGCTAGGAGAAACAAAAACAGAAGGTTTGATATTTTGGGAAAAGATGATCTCTTTAAAAGGGTTACATACATTTTTAGCAAATCTTGAATGTTTTTTTAACTTTGTAAAATTCCATTTAAAATGTACAAAATTGCATTGTATAAACTTCAAAAGTAAAACAAATTGTACTTTTTAAATATAAATGTACTCAAATTATAAAATACTAACATTGAATAATTTCTATCATTAGGAATTGGTCGACCAAATATATAGCCTCCATGTTCGTTCACATACTTGAATATATAAGAACAGATGCAGGAGGATAAAACGTGCTTGCGCCTCCTAACTAGGTCACGTGCCTTTCGCTGACCATCTCACAAACCTTTTATAGACCTAAATTCACTTAAAATATATCCCCCCCCCCACATTTTTATTTGGTGTGGTTTGAATCGTTGTACCTTCATTTTCAAATCTCTCCACCTCCTGTCCTGTAACTGATTTCCTATGAATCCTTCATTATGTGTTGCCTTGTATCTCCTCCCTTAATCATGTGGCCACATTCATTTATTCAACCATCATCATTTGAATAAGCTTCATGGATACGTCCCTCTAAACTACACACATTGTACAAAGAGACCCTTAAATAATGTATGTTGTTGTGTTTGGAAAAGTGACAAACCGCAGAGAAACATATTACCTAAAGTCCTTGCACCCTTTGTGCCAGACCACAGGAAATCCGCAGATCGGCAGATGTTCTGACATGTGCTTTCTCTTAAGTAGAAAATGGAAGCAAGGGAAAGCGGATGTGGATGCAAGAATAGACCCTGCGTGGTCCATATACCATTTCATATACAGTACTGTGCAAAAGTTTTAGACAGGTGTGAAAAAATGCTGTAAACAAAGAATGCTTTCAGAAATATGATTGTTAATATTTGTCAATTTTCAACATTCAAAGTGAGCGAACAAAAGAAAAATCTAATTTTTCCCGTGGTGGGCCTGGGACGAAGCGCTCCTGTGCGCCCTGTCTATTGCAGCGTAAGGTAGGGGTGGACTACCTAAAATGTGGGCAAACGCTCCCAGGAGGAAATCTTTAATCTCCGTGACCCCCTAATGAACTCCCCTCGCCCGTATGTTGTGCCTGCGGGACCTATTTACCAAGTCCTCTAAACGTCGGTGCATATCCGAGAGGCGAATTCCGCTGGTGGGTCATTATCATGGGTGCAAACGGGACGGCTTATTGCAGATTCCTCGAGGCGCGCCACCCTCGTGTCAATCGCTGAGATGTCTGCTCGGACGTCCGCTATCTCCTGCACAAACGTTGCTTGTATGCGGTCTAGCATTTCTTTAAAGTCCGTTCTAGTGGGTAGCTCCGCACGGGTAGGTAAGTCTGCAATGAGCATTTCAAGGCGTTGAATCACAAACTAACCTCCCATCGATGCGGTCTCCGGTTTCGCGGGAAGAGCCGCCATCTTGGCTGCAGACCGATGTGTAGGCTGTGATTTGGGAGCGCCAAAATAATCCGTAATGGAGCTCGCCGGTGACCCTCCAGGGGTGGTGTCGGTTCTCCTGGGTGTCCTGCAAGTAGAGGAGCGTACCATATCCACAAGCGATTGAATTAGGGCGGAAAAGTCAGCGGCAGATTTGGGAGCTCCCTCTCTAAGCGTCTATCGCTGGTCAGGCCACGCCCCTCCGGCTTTATTTTTCTTGCTGCAATTTTTCCATTGGAAAAATTCGATATTTTATTTTTACTTTTTTAAAAAAAAGAAAAATAATAATTACATTCAGTTGCAAAGCAAAAATATATATCAACACCTGTGATGCTCTATTGTGCTATTAAGGCTAATATTATTTTGTCAAATAGTGCAGTATTTTAAAAAAAGCTGTAAGGCGTGGGTTGTTCTTTGTTTTTGCTTTGATATGTATTACCACTCTGTAATGTGAAACATTAGTAAACATTTTTCTGTTCCAAAAACAGAGCTACTCCACCTGTGACTCTAGGTGGTCATTTAGTTGCAATTTCCAAATTTTCCTATTCTTTTGATGGAAAGTTTGGATTTTAATAAGCGCTCAGATGCGAGTATTTGCATTCTTTTTACTTTATTAGTCCTACAGCAGCAAAGGAATACGTTAAGAAAAACTGAAACTGTAAACCCCACCCATGGCCTCTCCCATAGCCCATGGATCATCCCCTTCCCATAAAAGGACAGAGCAGGAGTGGCAAAATCCTTTCTTTGCTGCTCCTGCATCAGCCAAGTTAAGTATAAATTGTCTCTTGTATTTACAGTTTGGTTCAATAAATATTAGGGATGCACCGATACCACTTTTTTAAGACCGAGTACCGATACTTTTGTTCAAGTACTCACCGATACCAATTACCGATACTTTTTCTTAAAGGGACAGGACACATTTTTTCTAAAACTACGAAAGAATGATTTATTTTTCCATTACTGAATAGTGATTAATAATAATTAATCACTATTCTATTCACTATTCAGCAAAGGGGAAAAAAATTCATTTTGTTTATTCATTCTGTATTCACAGCATGGTCAAAGATGAATGAATATTAATTTGCTATAATCACTGTTTATAATAACTGTCCCAGCACTCCGTTTTCCCCCCTATCAATTTATTTTCCTTCGTTGGGGGAAGGGACAGATAAACAATAAACTTTGCAGGCCTGATGCAGCCATTCGGAGGCCTGTCCCGGCACTCCAATAATTTATTTTGCCCAGCAACTTATGGTATTTATCGGAGTGTCGGGACAGGCCTCTGAGTCCGAACCGCTGCATCAGGCCTTCAAAGTTTATAGTATGTCTGTCCCTTCCCCCTGCAAACTAACAAAAACAAGTTGCTGGGCAAAATAAATATTTTTTTTCGTTTGGGGGGGGGGGGAGAGACAGCCAGAACATACGCACCTGCTTCTAGTCAGACGTGCCACTCCTTTTATGACTAGCAGCCAGTCCCACGTGATCTGTCAGTCTCTCGCTGCGGTGATGCGCTGACTCGTGCGACGAACACGCACAGAGTGAGCGCCAGAGGCCGAGTTTGAAGCCACGGATGCCGCGATTCAAGCAGTTTCAAGCCCGAAGGCCGCGATTGAAGCGCCGGAGGCCGCGATTGCTGTCCCGCTGGAGCGGAAGTATCGGTAAAAGTATCGGGCGATTTTTGACGAGTACGAGTACTCGTCAAAACGGTAGTATCGGCACCGATACTGGTATCGGTATCAGTGCATCCCTAATAAATATATATAAATTTTGGTTTTGGGAACCAACTTACCCCTGCTATAACCGTGGGGATCCTTTTCCGGCTCATCACCCGCTCTGACGTAACGTTGCGGTGTTTTCCGGCCCCTTATTTCCCTCCCATTTTATTGGTGTTGCTTTCCCTGGTTTCCACTGTACTCTGGTATGCTCGTGGGTGGTTGTCTGGCCACCGCCTGTGAACTTCACTTGGTGCGCGGCTCTGCCTGCCTCCCACGGCCTGACTGGGTGCCATCGACATCTCGTCGGCGCCATCTTGGACGCTATCTCCCATCGTGGCCATTTCACTGCGAATTAGAGTTGTATTCATTTGTTTCGTGTTTTTTTTTTTGGCTGGGGAAATTAACAATCCATTTAATTGTTAAAATTTTTGATCGGGGGCCCCCTAACTTTCGATCAGCTCCGGGGTCGGACTCTAGGAGTCCGAATCCAGAGCTGTACTGGCTTCCTGGGGCCCTGCTTTGGCACCACCCTCCTGTCACGCTTGTGACGCACGCGTCACACACAGCGACTGGAGCAGGAGGAAGACGGCAGCGGAGGAGCGGTGCTTATGGTGCTGCCTGTCTCAGTCCAGCCTCAGACCCAGCCAAACCTCAGCTGGGCCCAGATCCCAGGCATATGACGCGCGCACACACCAGGGCCCAGACAAGACCCAGGGCCCAGACTAATGCAGAGTTGCAATTCAAGCAGATCAGCTTAACCCCTTCCCGACCGAGGACGTACCATGTACGTCATTGCAGCGGGTCTCTCTTAGACCCGCTGACGTACATGGTACGTCCTGCCGTTTTTGAGCTGCTGGAAGCGATCGGATCGCTTCCAGCAGCTCAAACGCCATTGCAGGATGCCTGGGAGTCCAGGCATCCGTGCAATGGCCGTTAGAAGTGCCGGGGCACCATGTGATCGCTCCCGGGAGCGATCTACATCCGGTTGCACCGGAGAGGTGCCCGGCACTTCTACAGAGCGCTGGAAGCGATCGGATCGCTTCCAGCTGCTCTGAGCATATTACAAGGATGCCTCGACATCGAGGCATCCTTGTAATATACTTACCTGCCGCCGGTCCGTCCGTGATCGCTCCCCCGAGCGATCACTTCCGGTAGCGGCAGGAAGTACTGAGTGCCACGAGGTATCGTGGCACTCAGTACAAAATCGATCACTTCAGTGATCAGGTGCTCTGCTGGGTGCCTCGAGGGATCAAGGCACCCAGCAGAGTAAAAAAAAGTAAAAAAAAAGTGTAAAAAAAAAGTGTAAAAAAAAAAGTAAAAAAAAGTGTGTAAAAAAAGTGTAAAAAAGAAAAATAAATAAAATAAACTGACAGTTAGGGTTAGGGTTAGGGGTAGGGGTAGGGTTAGGGGTAGGGTTAGGGGTAGGGTTAGGGGTAGGGTTAGGGTTAGGGGTAGGGGTAGGGTTAGGGGTAGGGTTAGGGGTAGGGTTAGGGGTAGGGATAGGGTTCTAAGGGCAGGGTCAGGGTTAGGGTTCTAAGGGCAGGGTCATCTTGGGGCTGAGTGGGATGTTCCTAGCCTGCCTCATCAGAGAGGCAGGCTAGCAACATCCAATCAGAAGTTAGAAAAAATCAAAATAAAATTTCTAATTTGTCAGGTCAGGCCAATATTTTGTAAATATTGGCTCTGACCTCTGTGATTCTCCCTCCCTCTCCTCACTTGTGTTTTGGTGAGCGAGAGAGAGAGATCAGATTTGACAGGTTAGAGATTTTAGTGAGATTTAGTGAGATTAGAAAAATTGAGGCAGATTTAGAGAGATTTTAGGGAGATTTAGAAGAATTGAGGCAGGTTTAGAGGGATTTAGAGAGATTTAGGTGTTTATTTGTATTTTCTTGTGAAACCCAACGGTTCTTCTAAGAACCAACAATCCGCTTATATATATATAATAATTATAAAATTTTATAATCTATTATATATAATGTCTGAGAGGGTGTACAGCGCCGAGGAGGCATATGCCATCCTGGCGTCAGAATCTGAGGCATCTGCGTCAGACTCAGACCCTCATTTCGACCCCGCTAACTGCTCAGAGGCGTCGCTAGATACATTATCTATGCTGGCTGATGTATCTAGTGATGTTTCTGATGCAGATCCTGGGTCACCACCTGCCAGCAGGAGACGCACAGCTCCAGCTGAGGAGTGGGTAGTGCCTCATCGCCAGAGGCCAGATATCCCTCCTTTCACGGCAAATCCTGGCATCAATATTGATGTTGCAGGATTTACCGCCACAGTTTTTGCAGGTGTTTATGGGGGATGATTTGTTGGGCCACATCGTGGCCCAATCAAATCTGTATGCCCATCAGCATTGTGCTGCGAAGCCAGACTCCTACTTGGCAAGGCAGCAATGGACCCCGCTAGATGTGCCAGAATTTCTGAAATTCTGGGCACTTACTATGCTGAGGGCATCATAAAGAAGCCCTCAATTCGCTCCTGCTGGAGCAGTAGCCCCATCTGCTCTACCCCCATTTACCTCCAATCAATGTCACGTAGAAGGTATGAAAACATTTTGCGTTTCATGCACTTCAGTGACAACAGCCTGTGCTCCCCTAGAGAGCATCCCCAGTTTGACAGGCACCAGACTTTTACATTTTATTCGTACATTTTTATGTTCTACAATTGGTGCTGTATTTTGCCAAAATCTTTGCACACCTATGCATGGGGGGCATGGGTGTACTCAGGAGATCTTGCAGAAAACAACCTGGAGAGTTTTCATGCAGTAACAAACAACAGTGTCTGCTAAGGCTAGGGTCAGACGAGCGTGATTTCTACGGACTGTACGTCCGTGCAGTACGGACATCGTCAGTACGGAAGACGCAGTAGTGGTCACACAGTCCGTTTTTTCACTGACATTTATTTTTTGACAGATGTAGGAGGGACAATAAATTCAATTGCAAAACCATTTTGTCCGTGAAAAATGCAGGACGTATAAATGCAGTCCGTCTGACCACGTTCCATCACTCACACACAAAGCTATGCAGACGTTGCGGACGCAGCGCACTTTGTGCGGCCGTTCTAGCGGTTCTACGTTCTTGCCTGCCTTGCGTCCGTGGGCCGCGGCCGTTGTGCGTCCGCAGTTCAGTGCGGACGTACTTCGTGTGTCGGGCTCCATTGGACTTTATGTCATGCTATCACGGACGTACTTTTAGGCGCGATCACGGACGTGAACACTACGCTCGTCTGACCCTAGCCTAAATCACAGTCCAAAACTACTGTGGGCGTAAAAATCTGAAATTTGAAAAATTACCGCCACACACCTTCTCAAATGTTTTGGGCTAAAACCGTTGCATCCATGGCATCAAAGCACTCCATATGCAATACCTTGGGGTGTCAACATAACAAATATAAACAATTTTCTGGCAATAATTCAAACTGGGGTATGCGGTAGACCCAAAACCAAAGCTAGGCCTAGCTGAAGAAATAATCTCAATTTCAACTCCAATGACAAAGTCATAAAAATTGTATTTGAACCTTCCCAAAATCCTGGCAAACCTATGCATGGGGGGCATGGTGTACTCAGGAGACCTTGCAGAAAACAACCTGGAGAGTTTTCATGCAGTAAAAAACAACAGTGTCTCCTAAATCACAGTCCAAAACTGATGTGGGTGTGAAAATGAAAAATGACCACCAAACAGTATCTAATTTGTTTGGAGCAAACGGATGCATCCATAGCATAAAAACACTCCATTTACAATACTTTGGGGTGTTAGCTTACCAAATATATGCACGTTCATAAAACTGGGGTATGTAAAAAGGCCCCTAAAAAGAAGATAAGCAAAGAAGATACTGTATGTCAAATTAGAAAATTGACAAGCACATGTCAAAGATTGGCGTAGCACCCCAAAAACAACAGAACAAATCTATATATGGGTGGTATCAATTTACTCAGAAGATGTTGCTGAACATATTTTGGGGTGTTTTTTGGCAGTAACCCATAACTGGATTTGACAATTCATGCCTAAAGTACAATGTGTGTGAAAAAATAACACAAAAAGTGACTACCTGAAAGATTGACAAAGAGCTAGTGCATGGAAAGTGTTAAAATACAACTCTTTGAAGCACCCTAGGGTGTGCCCTTTCTAAAAATATATGGTTTGATGGGGGTAAATTACTTTGGCCGGCTTCAAAAATGTCCCAATAGGCCATGGGTGCATGATGACGAAATGTGAAAATTCCAAGTTGGAAAACTGAAATGCGCACCCCCCAAATAAGGCCTTTTAGCCCCCAAATGACCCGACATACCTATACATGGGTGGTATCAATTTACTCAGAAGATGTTGCTGAACATATTTTGGGGTGTTTTTTGGCAGTAACCCATAACTGGATTTGACAATTCATGCCTAAAGTACAATGTGTGTGAAAAAATAACACAAAAAGTGACTACCTGAAAGTTTGACAAAGAGCTAGTGCATGGAAAGTGTTAAAATACAACTCTTTGAAGCACCCTAGGGTGTGCCCTTTCTAAAAATATATGGTTTGATGGGGGTAAATTACTTTGGCCGGCTTCAAAAATGTCCCAAATAGGACATGGGTGCATGATGACGAAATGTGAAAATTCCAAGTTGGAAAACTGAAATGCGCACCCCCCAAATAAGGCCTTTTAGCCCCCAAATGACCCGACATACCTATACATGGGTGGTATCAATTTACTCAGAAGATGTTGCTGAACATATTTTGGGGTGTTTTTTGGCAGTAACCCATAACTGGATTTGACAATTCATGCCTAAAGTACAATGTGTGTGAAAAAATAACACAAAAAGTGACTACCTGAAAGATTGACAAAGAGCTAGTGCATGGAAAGTGTTAAAATACAACTCTTTGAAGCACCCTAGGGTGTGCCCTTTCTAAAAATATATGGTTTGATGGGGGTAAATTACTTTGGCCGGCTTCAAAAATGTCCCAAATAGGACATGGGTGCATGATGACGAAATGTGAAAATTCCAAGTTGGAAAACTGAAATGTGCACCCCCCAAATAAGGCCTTTTAGCCCCCAAATGACCCGACATACCTATACTTGGGTGGTATCAATTTACTCAGAAGATGTTGCTGAACATATTTTGGGGTGCTTTTGGCAGTAAACCTTAAAGTTCACAGTACATGTATTCTTAAATTACGTTCAAAAAAAAAAAATCACCAAAATTTTTTTTTTTCCAAACTTTGGCATAGATTTGTGGTAAAATGGTTTGCATGGAAAGAGTCAAAATACCCAAGTTTAATACCTTGATTTGTGTACTTTAAAAAAATATGTATATGTGGAGGGTTATTCAGGAATTAGTGACAGATATCAGTGTTACAATGTCACTATCACTAGTTTTGAAAATAAACTCTTTGGAAATGGCAAAGTGCTACTTGCACTTATTGTTGCATAAAATAAGGAAAAAAGCGAGGAATATGTAAACATTGGGTATTGCTAAACTCAGTACTAAATTTAGAAACTACTAAGGAATAAAAAATTTTTGACGGTTGTTGATACATAAGAAATTTTGGGGGTCAAAGTTCGAAAAAGTGGTGTTTTTCAATTTTTGTGTCATATTTCACAATATTTTTTATAGTAAATTATATGAAATGATGAAAAAAATGGTATCTTTATAAAGTCCATTTAGTGACGAGAAAAACAGTGTAAAATATGTGTGGGTTACATAAACGAGTAAGAGGAAAATTTGACGTAAACACTAAGAGCGCAGAAACGTAAAAACAGCTGCGGTCACGAACGGACGGATTTGTGTAAAACCGCCCGGTCACTAAGGGGTTAAAGTAGTTGGATCTTTTTTTCTTTTGCTGCTGCCAAGCCACTGGTAAATGTTCGACCCCCCCCCATATGTAATAATAATATTACACCTAATCTGTCTTTCCCCCTCTTCACGTTTACATACATTATGCTTTTCATTGCCTTTCTGTTTTTCATGGTTTTTCCTTCCAACCCCTATCAGTTGCTCTATTCAATATGCAGTTAGTGGGAAGGTGACGGACATGAAGAAACTTCTACTTAGGCTGGTGTCAGACGAGCGTAGTGTTCACGTCCACGATGGCGCCTAAAAGTACGTCCGTGATAGCATGAAAGAAAGCCCATAGGAGCCAGACACACGAAGTACGTCCGCACTGAACTGCGGACGCACAATGGCCGCGGCCCACGGACGCAAGGCAGGCAAGAACGTACAACCCCCTAGAACGGCCGCACAAAGTGCGTTGCGTCCGCAACGTCTGCATAGCTTTGTGTGTGAGTGATGGAACGTGGTCAGACGGACTGCATTTATACGTCCAGCATTTTTGACGGACAAAATAGTTTTGCTTTTTAATTTATTTTCCCTCCTGCATCCATCAAAATATACGTCAGTGAATAAACTGACTGTGGCCACTACTGTGTCTTACTTACTAACTTAGGTCCGTACTGCACGGACGCACAGTCTGTAGAAATCACGTTTGTCTGATCCTAGCCTAATATTCTCCTTCTACATTACTAAGAATTTGTCTAAAACCATCCATCCTATCAATTGTATGCATTAGACAGTCTGACCCCATCTAAGATTTTGTAGTGATGACCGTCCTATCCATTTACGATGTAGGCCACAAGGTATGTTGACACATGAATCCAGCGATGATTTTTTTTTTTTTTTTTTAATTGCAAGCGCTTCAGTGTACCCGTAATGTTAACTTCTATTAACCTGAACCTGGTTCACTTCCCCAGCGATGTCCTTTCAGGGGATGTATATCACATTGACCATAAAGATCCATGCCAAATCTCGTAAGTTGCAACTAGACAGATCTCACGAAGGGACAAGTTCCAGTTCTGGGCATAGCCACCTTCCTCCTTCAGACGTTACACTTTGAGGGTCATACTGCAATACTGCGTGATTTGCCCTTAGCATTGACATTGGTGCTCGATCAGGTATCTGCAGCGAGCAGAGGGCTATCCTGTAGGCATCTGCCTCTCAGTTTGATGGCATGACAGTGTTTACTTTGATTTGTGAATTACTCAAATTTATTAAATGTTTTGGCAAAAAAATATTAACACCTAGGGAGTGGGTCCTTGTTAAATGAGCCCACATTGTAATGAGCACGACAGGTGTATGTTAAATCATATAGTCTGTTTTTTTTTCTGTAGTTATTGGTCTTTTGTCTCTAGTGCTGCGTGCTTCACTTTATTAAAAGAACTTAACTGACTTTTCAAATTTTTTTTTTTGTATCTGTTCTAGCGGACCCAACAGTGAAGGATTTAATTGGAGGGTTCACCGCATTGCACTATGCTGCCATGCATGGAAGGGCGAGGATTGCACGTCTCATGCTGGAGTCGGAGTACCGTAGTGATATCATCAATGCAAAGAGCAATGATGGGTGGACTCCTCTGCACGTGGCTGCCCACTATGGCAGAGACTCATTTGTTAGGCTGCTTTTGGAATTCAAAGCCGAGGTAGACCCATTAAGTGACAAGGGTACAACGCCTCTACAGCTTGCCATTATTCGGGAAAGATCCAGCTGTGTCAAGATCCTCTTGGACCACAATGCCAACATTGATATTCAAAACGGGTTTTTGCTTCGCTATGCTGTGATAAAAAGCAACCATGCTTACTGCCGCATGTTTCTGCAAAGAGGGGCTGACACTAACTTAGGGAGACTGGAAGATGGGCAAACCCCCCTTCACCTCTCTGCCCTGCGGGATGATGTTCTGTGTGCCCGCATGTTGTACAATTATGGGGCAGACACGAACACTAGGAACTATGAAGGTCAGACCCCGCTGGCTGTATCATTAAGCATTTCTGGAACTAGCCGGCCCTGCTTGGACTTCCTACAAGATGTAAGAAGTAAGTAACCTGTAGTAATTAAGCCATTGCATCACTCTTCATCTAGAACAAACCTTTTGTGTTGTTTTAGGCCCGTGTCAGACGAGCGCAGTGTTCACGTCCATGTTGCCGCACATTTTAACGTCCGTGGTAGCATACAATTATGATCAATAGAGACCCACACATGAAGTACGTCCGCACAGACACGGCAAACGGACGTGAGTTAGGCAAGAACGTAAAACCGCTAGAACGGACGTTCGGAGTGCGCCACGTCCGGATAGCTTTGTGTGTGAGTGATGGAACGAAGTCAGACGGACTGCATTTTTGACGGACAAAATGTTTTTTCATATTTTATTTCCCATCTACATCAGTCACAAAAATTCAGTCACAAAAACTGACTGTTGCCACTACCTTGTCAGTCAGAAAGTACGTCCGTTGTGCACAGTCCACACAAAATGCGCTCGTCTGACCCTAGCCTCAGTGTTTGTTTTTTGGGTTTTTTCTCCAAATGCAGTTTGTTCATTTCTTTATTGCAGCATTGAAACTTGCCCTTTTCTATTTTTTTTGTCTATGCATAAGTTTAGCCCAGGGCTTGACAAAGCCAGGAGCCTGGTAGCTCCTGGCTTCTAAATTTCCAGTTTATTTTACAGCAATCTAAAACTAAAAGTGCTGGGTGGAGTAGAGGTAACATCACTGCTCTGCGTGGAGAGAGCCTGTGGAGACATGGGTTCGATCCCGGCCAGAACACCTCTCCAGTAAGTGTCCCTGGGCAAGACACCTAACGGTACATACTCGCCACCCAGGATATACTTAAAAACGAGAGAAATCTCAATGTATCCTTCCTGGTAAAATACTTTCCCAAAAAAAAAAAAATCTAATTGGCTTCAGTTTTTATTTCTCTGTGGCTAGGGATGCGTCTATACCATAATTTGCATGAGTACTTTGTACACGTGCAAATGCCCTCATACCCGGAAGCCAGCGCTGGGCCTGCCACCGGACTATGATGCTGCTTCCTGCCGAGATCTCGCAGGAGCACGTCACTGCACTCGGGCTGTTCGGTAACGCGGTCAGACGGAGAGGGAACTCTGGCCAAATGCTTTTAATGCATTCAGCCAGCTGCCCCAGCATCTGCCTGTGGGTGTGTCTGGTCTGGGGTCTGTATATAGGTGTCTGAGTGGGTATATCTTGTCTGGGGTCTGCAAGTATACATGTATGTGCGTGGGTACATATATCTGAGGTGTGTGTGTGGTCAGAGTGTGTGCAGGCAGTGGGTAAATGCTTTGCCACTCTCTAACTGCAGCTGTCTTCAGTTGTTCTTTGTGGGTCTTTCCGCCTTTTAGTTTTGCCTTCAGCAAGTGAAATGTATGCTCAATTTGGTTGAGATCCGGTGATTGACTCGACCATTGCAGAATATTCCACTTCTTTTCCTTCAAAAACTCCTGGGTTGCTGTTGCAGTGTGTTTTGGTTCATTATCAATCAACTTTGCATCTGGTTGAATCTGGGCTGACAGTATATCTCTAAACACTGTTAAATTCATCCGGCTGCTTCTGTCTTCTGTCACATCAGTAAACACAAATGACCCAGTGCCACTGGAAGCCATGCATGCGCATGCCATCACATTGCCTCCACCATGTTTTACAGATGACGTTGTGTGCTTTGGATCATGAGCTGATCCAAGCCTTCTCACACTTTTTTTTTTTTTTTCTTCCTGTCATTTTGGTACAGATTAATCTTAGTTTCATCTGTTCAAAGAATGCTTTTTCAGAACTACTCTGGCTTTTTTAGATGTTTTTTGGCAAAGTCTAATCAGTTTTTTCTATTCTTGAGGCTTATGAATGGTTTGCACCTTGTGATGAACCCTCTGTATTTGCTCTCGTGAAGTCTTCTTTTGATTATAGACTTTGACAATGATATGCCCACCTCCTGCAGAGTGTCCTGCACTTGTCTGGATGTTGTGAATGGTTTTTTCTGTATCCTAGAGAGAATCCTGCGATCTTCCACCACTGTTGTCTTCCGTGGACATCCAGGCCTTTTTATGTTGCTGAGCTCACCAGTGTGTTCTTCTTTCCCCAGAATGTAGCAAATGGATAATTTGGCCACTCCTAATGTTGCTGCTATCTCTCTGATGGATTTTTGTTTATTTAGCCTTACAATGGCCTGGTTCACTTGCATGGACAGCTCCTATGAACACATGATCTAGGTTCACAGCAATACAAATACCACACAGCAATGCAAATACCACACTTAGAACCAGCTCCAGACCTTTTACCTGCTTAATAGATGAAGAAATAATGGAGTAACCAACACCTGACCATGAAACCGCTTTTGATTCAATTGTCCAATTACTTTTGGTCTCTTGAATAAGGGGGATGGCTACCCTTAAGAGCTTTAATTCCTAAACCCTTCCTCCAAATTTGGATGTACATACCCTCAAATTAAACCTGAGAGTATGCACTTTCAGCCCATATCCATTATATTTATTTATAAAGGATGTTACCAGGAAGGATACATTGAGATTTCTCTCGTTTTCAAGTATGTCCTGGGTTCAAGAACATTGAATTGTTACAGAAATACAAAGTAATAAGATATTAAAAACACAACACAAATATACAGATTAACAGAAAATAAATATATTCACTATGTTACATGTTTATAGAACTATAGCTTGAATATGTTTTTGGTAAATAATACCTGAAAAACCTAAAAATTGTGACTGTGTCCAAATATATATATGGACCTGTTTGTGCAGGGCTTGACAAAGCCAGGAGCCTGGTAGCCACTGACTCCTAGAATTTTACTCCTGGCTTCTAAATTTCCAGTTTATTTTACACCAATCGAAAAGCAGTCTTTGGCATCTAAAAACATCTAGTTGGCTTCAATGTTTTCTTCCTGTCTCCTACATTTAATGTAAATATATCCAGCCCTGGTGTGTCTGTGTGTAGGTCTGTGTGTGCCGTGGGTAAATAGGGTGTCCAATGACAACAGAGTAAAGAAATAAAACAAGATCCCAATGTACAGATGTTAACACAAATAATATTTTATATCTGTCAGTCATGGCTGAAAATTGTTGGCACCCCAGACATTTTTCCAGAAAATCAAGTATTTCTCACAGAAAAGTATTGCAGTAACACATGTTTTGCTATGCACATGTTTATTCCCTTTTGTGTGTATTGGAACAAAACAAAAAAAGGAGGATAAAAAGCAAATTGGACATAATGTCACACAATACTGGACAAAATTCTTGGCACCCTTTCAAAATTGTGGATAAATAAGATTGTTTCAAGCATGTGATGCTCCTGTAAACTCACCTGGGGCAAGTAACAGGTGTGGGCAATATAAAAATCACACCTGAAAGCAGACAAAAAAGGAGAGAAGTTCACTTAGTCTGTGCATTCTGTGTGTGTGTGCCACACTAAGCATGGACAACAGAAAGAGAAGAGAACTGTCTGAGGACTTGAGAACCAAAATTGTGGAAAAATATCAACAATCTCAAGGTTACAAGTCCATCGTCAGAGATTATCAAGAAATTTGCAACCCATGGCACTGTAGCTAATCTCTCTGTGGGTGGACGGAAGAGAAAAATTGATGGGTTGCAACGCAGGATAGTCTGGATGGTGAATAAGCAGCCCCAAACAAGTTCCAAAGAAATTCAAGCTGTCCTGCAGGCTCAGGGAGCATCAGTGTCTGCGCGAACTATCCGTCGACCATTTAAATGAAATGAAACACTATGGCAGGAGACCCAGGAGGGACCCCACTGCTGACACCGAGACATAAAAAAGCAAGACTACAGTTTGCCAAAATGCACTTGAGTAAGCCAAAATCCTTCTGGGAAAACGTCTTGTGGACAGATGAGACCAAGATAGAGCTTTTTGGTAAAGCACATCATTCTACTGTTTACCGAAAACTGAATGAGGCCTACAAAGAAAAGAACACAGTACCTACAGTGAAATATGGTGGAGGTTCAATGATGTTTTGGGGTTGTTTTGCTGCCTCTGGCACTGGGTGCCTTGAATGTGTGCAAGGCATCATGAAATCTGAGGATTACCAAACGATTTTGGGTTGCACTGTAGAGCCTATTGTCAGAAAGCTGGGTTTGTGTCCGAGATCTTGGATCTTCCGGCAGGACAATGACCCCAAACATACGTCAAAAAGCACCCAGAAATGGATGGCAACAAAGCGCTGGAGAGTTCTGAAGTGGCCAGCAATGCGTCTAGATCTAAATCCCATTGAACACCTGTGGAGAGATCTTAAAATTGCTGTTGGGAAAGGCGCCCTTCCAATAAGAGACCTGGAGCAGTTTGCAAAGGAAAAGGGGTCCAGAATTCTGGATGAGAGGTGTAAAGCTTATTGATGGTTATAGGAAACGACTGATTTCAGTTATTTTTTCCAAAGGGTGTGCAACCAAATATTACGTTAAGGGTGCCAAGAATTTTGTCCAGCCCATTTTTGGAGTTTTGTGTGACATTATGTGCAATTTGCTTTTTTCCTCCCTTTTTTTTTTGTTTTGTTCCAATACACACAAAGGGAATAAACGTGTATAGCAAAACATGTGTTACTGCAATAGTTTTCTGCGAGAAATACTTGATTTTCTGGAAAAATGTCTGGGTGCCAACAATTTCAGCCATGAGTAATGTATGTATGTATGTCCGCCCTTTGGGATTACGTGGAGTTTTGCATGAATTGGTCATAAAATGTGCTCTGATCTTCATCTAAGTTACAACAATTTGAAAAACACAGTCTGCTTAAAATAATACAACACAAACATATGTTTTCATGTTTTTATTAAACAGAACATGTAAAAATTCACAGTGCAGGGTGGAAAAAGTATGTGAACCCCTAGCCTAATGACTTCTCCAAGAGCTAATTGGAGCCAGGAGTGAGCCAACCTTGAGTCCAATCAGTGTGATATTATTGGATGTGTTGCTGAAAGCTGTCCTGCCCTTTAAAAACACACACCAGTTTTGGGTTTACTGGTTTCAAGAAGCACTGCCTGATGTGAACCATGCCTCGCAGAAAAGAGCTCTCAGAAGACCTACGATCAAGAATTGTTGACTTGCATGAAGCTGGAAAGGATTACAAAATTATCTCCAAAAGCCTTGATGTTCATGTGTCCACAGTAAGACAGAATGTCTACAAATGGAGAAAGTTCAGCACTGTTGCTACTCTCCCCAAGTCGTGGTCGTCCTGTAAAGATGACTGCAAGAGCACAGTGCAGAATGCTTAGGTCTAATTTTTTCAAAATTTCGGGTCTAAAAGCGTCTTTTTTTTTTTTTAAAGGAAACGTGTTTTTGTACATAGTTAGCCTGTAATAATTAGGAATCATGCACTGAAATCCGTGCAATCAAGAGTCCTTACTGGTAAAATCCTTTATAAATAAATGAATAAATAAAAAATAAATAGTAAATACACTGAGTCCGATAAAGTTTGAAACACAACATAATAATTTATTATCCCAAAAATAATGCAAATAAATGATATTCAATAAAATACAACAAAAAACACTGAAATCTGTCTGCAAGCAAGGGTGAGACGATGTATGGTCTATTTCTTATCCTGTACATAAACATTACACTGTATAATCCAAATGTAAACTGTAAAAAATATTCCTTTTATGCTAGCCCCGCCCCCTGCATCATGTGACTCGCAGGGAGCCTTCCAGGAAGCAGCTCGCCGCGATCACACTGCGGGGGACAGCGAGGGAGCCAGGAGGAGGTGAGTAAACATCCAGCCCGAGTGTGGCTCGGAGTTACCGCTCGCAGTAGCGAAATTTAACCCCGAGTCACACTCGGGAATACCGGCAGGGAGGTTAATGAGGTAAAGAAGAATCCTAGAGTGTCAGCTAAAGACTTACAGAAATCTCTGGCACATGCTAACATTTTTGTTAACACATCTACAATAAGGAAAACCTTAAACAAGAATGGAGTACATGGGAGGACACCACGGAGGAAGCCATTGCTGTCCAAAAAGAATATTGCAGCACGTTTGAAGTTTGCAAAAGAGCACCTGGATGTTCCACAGCACTATTGGCAAAATATTCTGTGGACCGATGAAACCAAAATTGAGTTGTTTGGAAAAAACACACAACACTATGTGTGGAGAAAAAAAGGCACAGCACACCAACATCAAAACCTCATCCCCACTGTAAAACATGGCGGATGGAGCATCATGGTTTGGGGCTGCTTTGCTGCCTCAGGCCTGGACGGATTGTTGTCCATGATGGGAAAAATGAATTCCATAGTTTATCAAGACATTTTGCAGGAAAACGTAAGACCATCTGTCCGACAACTGAAGCTCTGCAGAGGATGGGTGATGCAACAGGACAATGACCCAAAGCATACAAGTAATTCAACAAAAGAATGGCTTCAACAAAACAAAATACGCCTTCTGGAGTGGCCCAGTCAGAGTCCTGACCTCAACCCGATTTGAAATGCTGTGGCATGACCTTAAGAAAACGATTCACACCAGACATCCCAAGAATTTTGCTACACTGAAACAGTTTTGTGAAGAGGAGTGGTCCAAAATTACTCCAGATCGTTGTGCAGGTCTGATCTGCAACTACAGGAAATGTTTGGTTGAGGTTATTGCTGCCAAAGTAGGGTCAACCAGTTAAGTCCAAAGGTTCACATACTTTTTACACCCTGCACTGTGAATGTTTACATATTCTGTTCAATAAAAACATGAAAACATATAATGTGTTTGTTGTATTATTTAAGCAGACTGTTTTTCAAATTGTTGTGACTTAGATGATCAGAGCACATTTTATGACCAATTCATGCAAAACTCCACGTAATCCCAAAGGGTTTACATACTTTTTCTTGCCACTGTATATGTTAGTCCAGATGCCAAAATCACGAGTATAGCAGTCTGTAGTGATACCTTTTTTTTTTAATTTTTTTTATTGGACTAACGTTACATTTAAAATACAAGCTTTCGAGAGTGATCCTCCCTTTGTCAGGTCTAGAAGTGTGTGTGTGTGTGTGTATGTATGTATGTATCACCGATACCGGGTACTGCAGGAGTACTTGGTACTCGTGCAGTGCCCCCAATATTTCCCCCGATATGGAAGCTGGCATCCGAGGGGCTGGGGTGGCTGTCCGAATGCTCTTATCGGCATTCGGACAGGTACCTGGAGCTCTCCGTGTTCATAAAGTATCCGCGTGTGCGCTCGTTGGAAGGCCGCGATCACGTGGGAGTCCCACGTGATCGCGGCTGGGGGGGGGGGGCCTTCCAACGAGCGCACGCGCGAAGACTTTGCTGGCGTCGCTCAGGAAGGTAGGTATGAACGCGGAGAGTTCCAGGGGCCTGTCCGACTGCTCTGTCTGGTCTGGGGTCTGTGTGTATGTGTAATAATATATACACCTACACACACAGAGCTGGGGGGCAATATCCATGAGCGCTGGGGGCATTTTTATGACGTCTGTTCTTATTGGAAAGCGTTCACATGACTTAAAAGTATCGGTACTCTATCGGTGAGTACTTGAAAAAAGTATCGGTACTCATACTCGGTCTTAAAAAAGTGGTATCGGTGCATCCCTAAAATATGTATGTATGTGTTTATTGCAGAAGCCACTTGCACATCATAGCAATTCAAAGAATTGCATCCCAGAGCTCCTGTGCCACATTCCCCATATGCAGCAAGGAATTCTGGGCAGGATATGCAAATAACCCCTTTCTCACTTTTATATGTATTGTAGAGCACAAAAAGTGCGATTAAAAAGCCTCCACGATAGATTGATCGCTCTCAGAGCGACCAAACTGATATTAGAAGCAGCGGTCTACACTTCTAGGCTCAAAAAAGTAGAAAAACAGAAAGCACCAGGTAACAAAGTGATAAATAAATAGAAGCAGCTAAAATCATAATTTGGGTCAGTACAAACCAACGTTTCGGCGAGGATTTGCCTTTATCAAGGTATACCGTGATAAAGGCGAATCCTCGCCGAAACGTTGGCTCCTAGATTCGAAGCAAATTTGTCAAGCCCTGTGTTTGTGTTTGTGTATGTTTAAAGAGCTGTGTAGTTTGCCAGGGTTCCCGCCTGGTTATCTGGTTTCCCAGCCTCTCATATTTATCAAGTTGTCCTGACCTTGGAACTGTTTCAGCAAGTTACGACATATTGGGCCCCATAGAACGAAGATGAACATTCTAATAATAATAAAGGAACACACATACGTTTGCAAACAGATTTGTAACCTATTTGCTTTGGAAATGGTGAGTGCAAGTCTTGCGTAGGGTCTGAGTATGATCATTGCGCTGGAAAGCGGCAGCACGCTGTGGGCTTGATTGGCAGGGAAGGGATTAAACTGCAATAGTTCTGGATTTAGCAGGGTAAGGCAGACCATTAAATGAAGCACATCACTTAACTTGCTGAATGCTCTAGCTATTCAAAAGAAGAGGTCCTTTTTGAATTAAACTTTCATAAGTTCGCTTTAATGAGGGCATATAAATCTTCCCCCGAAGTATTGGCAAGACTTGGGCCCTTTCAGTCAAGAAGATAGAACGCCGACTGATTAAATGAGATTTCTTTTGAAGAATGGCGAGGGCAAGTTTTAAAAAGCATCTCATTAAGAATCCTTCAGATGATAAACATCTCTGAGAAGATTACAAAGTGAGAGTACTACAATATAATGAGCTCGGTGAAATGTAAGCCGAATAAAAAGATAAAGTCTGTTTCCATGCGATCAGCAGTTTTTTTCCGGTCTGGACAGGAGTTCACATGCTGCAGTGATTCCCAAGTCATTTTTAAATATCCTGGAGTGCAAGCATTGAATAAACTGTAAAAAATAAACAGGTTTTTTTATTTACCTAAAAATGACTTGCTGTCTTGGCATCTGTGGCAGCATCAACCGTTCTCGGCTACATGACTCTTTAGTTTGTAGTAAAATGCTTTTGTTTGGTTTTGGGATTTCAAGCACTGTGACATGTTTTGCACACCTCCACTGTCACCGGTTCCCTTCACAGATCTGCAGAGATTTATAAGAAAGTGATAACTATTCCGTTTATCCTGTCAGATGGCCCAGATAGAAGCCGGCATGTTCCTTCTCTATTGTCATGGGGTCAGCCAACTCAGAGGGGTGAGAGTTCGAGCCCAGGGATACAAATCAAATCAAATCAAAATAAGCTTTATTGGCAGGACCAAATACAGTGACACACTGGAGGCAACAGATAAGGTTATAAGGACGTTTATTATAGGAAACCCTATACAGATGAGGGGACAAGGCTGGAATACGGCTGACTAACAAATGCAGAGGGAACGGGGCCCGGAAGGGGTTTACCAAAGAACACACACAACTCAGGACAGAGGGGGAGTTGGACAGGACAGGAACAGGGCTGACAACAGATACACGGGACACACACAGAAACAGGACAGGAAAGGGATTAACTAACAGATGGACTGGGCAGGATTACTGATAGGAAGGTGGAAGTCCAGGGGTACTGAGAGTGAGAGTTAGGGATGCACCGATACCACTTTTTTAAGACCGAGTACCGATACTTTTATCTTATGTCATGTGACCGCTTTCCAATAAGAACAGATCTCCTATAAAACCCCCAGCTCTCATGGATTTGCCCCCCAGCTCATGGATACTGCCCCCCAGCTCATGGATACTGCCCCCCCAGCTCATGGATACTGCCCCCCCAGCTCATGGAAATGCCCCCCCAGCTCACCTGGAGCTCTCCGCTCATACTTACCTTCCTTTAGCGACGCCGGGAAAGTCTTCGCGCGCGCTCCTTGGAAGGTCCCCAGCCGCGACCAAGTGGGACCATGTGATCGAGGCTGGGGTCCTTCCAACGAGCGCATGCGGGGAAACTTTCCCGGCGTCGCTAAAGGAAGGGAAGTATGAGCGGAGCCCAGCTGCAGGGCCTGTTCGGACAGGCCCTATCGGCGTTCGGACAGGCCCTATCGGCGTTCGGACAGGCCCTATCGGCGTTCGGACAGGCCCTATCGGCGTTCGGACAGGCCCTATCGGCGTTCGGACAGGCCCTATCGGCGTTCGGACAGGCCCTATCGGCGTTCGGACAGGCCCTATCGGCGTTCGGACAGGCCCTGCAGCTGCTCACTTTGTTTATACTTGCCTTCCTTTAGCGACGCCGGGAAACTTTCCGCGCGTGCGCTCGTTGGAAGGACCCCAGCCTCGATGACATGGTCCCGCGTGGTCGCGGCTGGGGACCTTCCAAGGAGCGCACGCGAAGACTTTCCCGGTGTCGCTAAAGGAAGGTAAGTATAAACGAAGTGGGGTGAGCAGCTGCAGGGCCTGTCCGAATGCCGATAGAGCATTCGGACAGCCGCCCCAGCCCCTCTGATGCCGGCTCAATGCCGGCTTCTGGTATCGGAAAAAAATATCGGGGGTACTGCACGAGTACCAAGTACTCCTGCAGTACCCGGTATCGGCACCGATATCAATACTAGTATCGGTGCAACCCTAGTGAGAGTAAAAGGAATAGGGAAGCATGGTTGGGAATGGTAACAGAGGGTCTTTGATTATCAGAGACTGTTTAACAGTGAGGTTCTTGGATGGAGGAAGGACTCTGATGAAGGAACAAATGGAGGTTACCATGCCACAAACAATACTGGTATCTATGTGCAGTGTCCAGAGGGTAGTCCACAAGAGTAGTCAGAGGGCAATCTGTTAGACAAGGCAAAAGGTACACAGGGAAGCAGATCAGGTTTCAAACTGGATACTGGACGTCAATGCTGAAGCACCCTGGGAATTGTGCGGCTACCTTAAGGAGAGCACTGGCTAGGTGATTGGGTGCACCTGCGTCTGTAGGAGAAACCAGTTCACAGTAGGGCAGCACCTTTCATGCACTGCCCAGGTGGATCCATGGTGTGGCAGTGCCAGATTTGCCTTTTTTGCACCAACGAGGGCTGTGCCATCTATTCATCAGAATCCTTGCCTACATCAGCGCTCCACATATCTCCCGGCAAGCGTCCTACACCACATACTGGGGAAGAGCCCTAAACCACCTTGTGTTTACATGAATGTGTTTGCAGCTTCATTCTCAAAACTATGAATGAGCTGCAGGTGAACAGCTGTACTATCCTGTGCTTTCAAAGACTGGAAATGCTAGCGTATTCCAGATTGGATGATCTTGTTGGAATTTTTTTTTTTCTTTCTTCATACGTGCCACAATCTCTTCACCAATCTGGGTCTGTCTGTAGGGTGTATTCACTAAAAGGTGAAACTCAGGAGAACTGCGGGAGAAGAAAACAATCTAGGCCAAATAGCCGATTTGGAAAGTAAGATAAATGGGAGAATTTTTCTGGTTTGACTATTTTGCCCTAGAATTTTCACTTTTCCTGACTTCACTCTTCTAGTGAATAGACCCTTAAGTCTTTGTCAGACAGTGCAGGCTTACCACTAACCAGGTCTTTGTTTCCTAAAACAACTACTCGGTGTATCCTCTTTGTTTAGCTGCATTGCTTCTTGGGCGGAGGTTCCCTTAAACTTCTCCTTACCTCTCAAACCTCCACAATACTCTTCCTATAAATACAGAGGACAAATATATTTGGCGAATTGCCAGCTTTTTGAATAGCCGAATTGGCTGCGAAATTGCACCATACGGGGAAATTCACTGTTCGGTGCAATATCGTGACCAATTCGGTGCTCTTTGAAATAACACCTTTTATTGTATATAAAACTTTGCTGTCTAGAAATGAGTAGACTCAGAATTCAAATATATATATATTTTTTTAAATAGAGGCTTCTGATGTTTTAAAATACTAATAAATACCTGCTCATACCGGGGGGAAAAAAAAATACATGGATGTGCTAGAACAATTAAGTCTTTTTGTTCATTTGCCTTTTTTTAATTTTCCTTGTGTGTGACTTTGTAGGGAAATGGTGTTGCAGAATTGGAAAACTTTTCAAACTCTCATTACTTATTTTAGGTGGAGTTTCTTCAATTCCTTCCAACCCTCGGATGCATATATTTTATTTTGCTGTGGCAAACCTGGAAGGCGGCTCACTGCTCAGAGGAATAAAATCCCCTGTGTGTCTTTGAATTCCTTTTCTAAACTGCTCTTTGATATATCTTGTGTGGAAAGGGGGGGGGGGGGGGAGAGACTAGATATTTTATACAATGGCTTTTGTGCTTGAAACGTCTTCTAGAGAGTTGGCATAAAGCGTGGCTGTGCAGTGGGAACCTTGTCAGCAGGGCTAGTGATTACATTACAAGCCCCCCGCCTCCCCTTCATTCCCATCTCATAGGGTCCTGTTTCTGTGCTGGATAAATCATTTTAAAACCTGGCAAATAGATGCTTTCTTTGAGATGCAGGTGCTGAGGCTGAAATCTTAAATTGTACATGTGTTTTTTGGACATATTGGCCACAATGCGATGCACCTGACCACCTTCTGTTCATAAACAAGATGCTATTCTCTAGTCTTTGGTCAAATATGCCACAAAAAAATAATACATCCATGGCAAAGATGTGTAATCTGTATCTCCTTCCTGAAATAAAGTGACCAGAGCTGTTTTTTCCTGGAAATTTAGCCGTTTGGGCATTTGTAGAACCCTCGTGCTGCTGTTTAACTGTCACTTGCCCATTAACTGTGCTCCTCTATACTGTTATCTGGTTCACAATGTTAAATGGTAACTTGTCCAGTGTTTCCATAACTTGTCGAGTTTTCCTATACCCTGCATAATACCTGAAAGTGCATGGTGTGCTGCTTCAAACTCCCTCGTCTCCTTTAGACATTTGTAAATTGTGCTTTCTTTCTGTTTGCTGAAAAGTGTTTATTGTTCTGGCATCTCTGAAGGATGGATACAAACTACTGAACAAGTTAAAAAATGCCTTGGACTGGGGGGATATCCTATCCTTCGAAGGCCCCGTTCACACTGCGATTTAAAAATCGCGACATAGAGCCGATAGTGTCGCGTGACGTTGCGGTTTTGCCTATTTTGAAAAGCACCACCAACACAAATCGCAAACAAAGGAACATGCTACCGTGACATGCAACATCGCGCGGCAAGATGTGAACAGCTCCATTGAAATGCATTGGAGAAGCTACATAGCGCAGATTTTGCGGCACAATCGACGCGATTAAATCGCACCGTGTGAACGGGGCCTAAATGTCTAATCTTGCTCATTAGGTAATCATTGTACTCAACTATCACCTCCTAGGTGTGGACAAGTATTCCTCTTGTTTTTACCCGATATTCTTGCTTAGCTGATCATAAAACCCATTGTATCCATAAGTCTCAGTGGCGTTCTCAGGATGGGAAATGGTGGAGTTGCGACTGCGCCAAACTCTCAAAGGGCCCCCGCAGAGCTGACTGCACAGTTGCTTCTGCTCAAGTCCTGGGACCCTCTCCCTGCTGGTCTAGTCCGGCTGGCAGAGGCATGACCTCCTCCCATCTTTGGGCCCTAGCTGTGTAGTTGCTGGTCACAGCGATCACACAGCCTGGTAATGTGGAGCCGCCACTCAAGGGAGAGGGAAGCAATTCTTGTAATTGTGGTGACCGTTCCCTCTTTACCCACACACCGAAATCGGGTGTCTGATCAGTGGTTGTATAATATTTTTACGGGTTAAATCCTTTGTATATTTTTGTTGCTAATCTCTCGGACTTCTTAAACAGATATTGTTGATAGAAATGTAATAAAAATGTTTTTCAATGTCAGGTGATTTGCAGACGGTCGTGACAAGATGAGCATCGTAGGTCTATAGGGTAAGGCAGGATGAGAAGAAAGACATTAAAAGTGGTTGAATAGGAGTTTGATGGCAAGGTTGCTCAGGGCATTTTTGTGCTGAGGCCCAGTGACCTCTAGATACGACCCTGATTAATCTGATTGCTGTTCATTCCACAAAACATCAGATAGGGTCATCCCAAAACATTCAGTGTTATTGTATGGTTACCATGTTCTGTCTCGATAGTGAACACCCATCTTGGCATAAAAAGATAAATGTTATAACCTTTTTCTTTTTTATTAAAAGAATTTTGAAGATATTTCAAGAGCTCAGTACTTAATCAGTGAGCAGTGGTCAAATAAACACACTAACCGCACCTACACCCAGCTCATAAAGACATAGAAAGGCTCAAACTATTGTAATTAAATTGTAATGGTTACCCCACTCAGGTACAACTTGCCACTCAATTTTTCTGAAATAATAAACTTTGTTATACGTGAAGTGGGACTGTATGGCAGGACCTGACAAATGTAATATCACAAAGTAGGTGTCATGGAGCTGATTAGGGATGCACCGATACCACTTTTTTAAGTACGAGTACCGATACTTTTTTAAAAGTACTCATCGATACCGAGTACCGATACTTTTATTTAATGTCATGTGACGCTTTCCAATAAGAACAGAACTTGTATAAAAATTTATGAGATTTGCCCCCAGCTCACATGGATTTGCCCCAGCACTCATGGGTTTGCCCCAGCACTCATGGGTTTGTCCCCAGCACTGATGGCTTTGCCCCCAGGTCTCATGGCTTTGCCCCCAGGTCTCATGGATTTGCCCGCAGCTCAAACGCTGGGGAAGCTGGCCGCATGCATGAAAAGCACGCGGCCAGCGTTCCCCTCCGGCGCGCGATACTCACCCATCCTGAAGGTCCGGTCGCTGGGCAGTGATGCGATCACGTGGCCGCCGGGCGCATCTGTGACGCTGCCTCCAGCCGAGAGGCAGCGTCACAGGAGCGCCCAGTGGCCGCGGGAACGCATCACTGCCAAGCGACCGGACCTTCTGGATGGGTGAGTATGTGGTGTGCCGGAAGGGAACGCTGGCCTCGTGCTTTTCATGCACGCGGCCAGCTTCCCCAGCCCAGCGGATACCGGCAAGCCGGCCCAGCGCTGGCTTCCGGTATCGGCGGGATGTATCGGGCCGTTTGCATGTCGGCCCCGATACCGATACTAGCATCGGTATCGGTGCATCCCTAGAGCTGATGTAACGCTCCATGCTTCAAACCCCAAGAGACTTTATGTTCAATGTATATCGTGTGTTTTTAAATATATATTACATCATTTGGTTTTAGTTTAAATTAGTTTAGTGTAAAATGGCGTAACTTTTAGTTTTAAATATACTTATATTCCTGTCGGTAAATGTGTTTCTGCATAGCCAGTAAACAAGCTTTACTGCTGTGTAATTTATGCAACAGGGCTTTTCCCCTTATCTGGCTGCATATTCAAGGGATCTGTGATAGTGTTTGTCTTTAATCTGATGAGTTAGAACAATGGATTATGCAAATGTTGTGTGAGCTAAAGAATATAAAGAATGTTTATTGTAAATATCTAACTGACATAATGTAATTAGCATATTGGTAGGACGAGGTGCGTCATTTATGCAAATTATGACTGTTGGATTTCAGCATAAATGGTGGCGTTTTTGTTCATTAAAGGTCAGCACTCTCAGAGCTCAGAGAGAGAGAATCCTGTTTTAAAGCATACAGCCGCGTCTGGTGTTTTATTTCAAACTACGCTACACTCCACACTCAACCTCAGAAGGCAGAGAGCGGCCTTCTGCAAATTCCTAACGGCTCCAGGGCAGAGGAACAGAAGCAGGCGGGTCAAGCTGCTCAAGGCGCTGAGGACAGCGCTCCCAGTAGCCGGGCTGACCGCAACGAAGGGGTGTCTGGAGAGTAAGGACAGGCTTAAGAGAACGGTTCCGTCACAGTAGGAACCATCTAGATAAATTTTGGAGCCATCCACAGGTTTCTCTGCATGGCTTTTAGGCCCCAGAGTTAGAACTCTGGGCCTGTGGGTACCCCATCACTCAGTTTGGCTAAATGTCATAAAGAGTAGATTTGACAATTTGTTTTCCTGATGTTGCTAGATCTCATGTCTTTATATATTGTCTTCCATTTTGGCAAATGGTTGGGCATCATGGGCCACTACCACAAATCTCTGGGCAAACTGTATGCTATAAACTGGAGACTGGCTTTTGTATCCCATTTTATTTTAATGTTTTATGGATGTTCCCATCTGTATTTTTGGGCTGCTATTTGGATTCAAGTTATGCAGTACACACTATTCAGGATCAGCGGATGCAGAGTTTGGATCCGGACCAGTGGGTCCTGGGTGTTTGACATTCAATAGCAGCATCTTTCCTGCCTCCTCCATAATGCACGAGCAGGCAAGGAAGACCAAAAATCATCGCTTCAGCTGCTGGACTCCACCTGGGGATCTCGTTGCCTGGCACATCCTGGACTTGGATTGGCTTTAAAAAACAGACCTCCAATCCCTGAAAAAATTATTAGATTGAATCCTGATCCTAGAGCTCAGATCGAGGTATCCCTATTTTTATCATTAATGCTGGGGTCAGATGAGCGCACAGCGTGTGCCCGTACTGACGTGCCTCCCAGCGTCCATCACAGCATTGTAACACTTCTGGGTCATCCACACGCTGTAGCACACTCACGAATTGCGGACGTGCTGCGGCCGTGCTAAAAGCCTCCCCGTCTAAGCGTGCGGGGCTGCAAAGATCAAGCCTTGAAGCGCTGAGTGCACGAACTGCGCTCAGCAAGGTGGCCAGACGACAGGCGTCAGAGTGGAAGGAACGTCCACTCTCACGGACGTTCCTTCCGCTCTCAAAAACGCTCGCCTGACCCCGGCCTCACATAGCAATGGGGAATAAAGTAGCAAACTTGGCAATAGGTGTAGCAGGACCCTTCAGATGTGTTGACAATCTACAGGGTAAAAAAAATGGTTTGATATAGATCTCTATCAGGATTAGTCAAAGAGATCCGAATTGTGGCCGAAAGGTAACCGAACAGTGAAATTCAGCGTTCGGTTACCTTTCCTGGCTATTCAGAGAGCAGGCAGTTTGCCAAATCCTGGCGAATTGCCTGCACATACGGCGCCTGTTCGTTGCCTGTTCGTTGCCTGTTCGTTGGCAGTGAATTCCCCATAGAGAAGCAATGCTTTGTCTATTCAGAGAACAAAAACCAGCAGTGAAAAGTTGCCTGATTGCCCTGCTGTTCGGTGATTTCATTCGACAGGTTTATTCAGTCCCATAGGCTTCAATGTTAAAGAGTCCTGTTTTAATCCAATATCTAATAAACCGTTGTTTATAGTATTCTGCAGTAAAAAGTCTATTTTTTATGATCTTTTAGGCCTTTTTACACCTTTTTTTTAATCTTTTTCTTTTCTCTAACAGCCCTTTTTATTGACATTCATTTGAACTTATATGTAAATTTCAGACATTTTCGTTCTGTAGTTTCTTTGCAAACAGCGTTTCACTTTTCAAACATTCAAGCGTACTTTTTTTTTTTTTTTGGTTGAGGTGAGGTTTCACTCCATTCGTCTGCGGTGTCGGTTTTTCCGGCGGCTGCTCTGCGCTGTGATCGGCGGCTCCTCGGGTTTCTCCGGCATTGGGTTAATCCAGATGTTTTGCGGGTTTAATGAGTGTTCATCGGGTTGGCGGTGGATTTTTCCTTGCACTTCGGGGACCCTGTGGTGCTTGCTGAATACACCGCAGAGTCGCCGAAATAGGATTGCCGAATTGAAGCGAACGAAAAGTCACTGAACGTACGGTAACTTTTCGATTCTCTTTGAATAACCCTGTATATCTCTCTATCTCTAGATCGCTAGATCTCTATACAAATATGCCAGCACTCCAGGATTTTCCAATGATATTGAATGTTATTGATCATATAGTCAATGTTTCAGTTACTAATACGGAACTTTCCTCAGGACAAACAAGTCTGATATGCCACCACCCCACCTTCCCTGTCTCCCTCTCTGGTCTGAGCCCATTCCCGCAAACTCCCTCCCAAACTCAGGTCCAATCAACACCCTCGGGTCCAGTCCTTTGCCCAAACTCACTCCCTCTCCAGTCCCTCCCCCCACTCAGTTTGTTCATGAAATCATTTTAAAGGCACACCCTGAACACTTTTACGTAGTAGCTGTGTGGAGTACCCCCACCACCTTTTTACCCCACTTTGCATGCGGACCTCATTATGTCTATATTTATTTATAAAGGATTTTACCAGGAAGGATACATTGAGATTTCTCTCATTTTCAAGTACGTCCTGGGTTCAAGAACATTAAAATGTTACAGTTGTTACAGAAATACAAAGTAATACAATGCAATATAGTTAAACAAAAACAACTCAAATATACAGATTAACCTAAAATAAATATGTAGGAAATAGTCATTATGTTACATGTTTACAGGTGCATTCTGTATGGAGGTATTTTAATAGGGAACTCTTAAGGGACTTTAGACTGGGGGAAGATTTGATGGCGTCTGGGAGGTTATTCCATAATTGTGGTGCTCTGTAGGAAAATGAGGATCGAGCCACTTTCTTTTTGTACTGTGGTATTGCAAGTAAGGTGCTGGTCCTGGATCTGAGGTTATAGGATGACGGATCTGCTAGGGGAAGCCGTCTATTCAGGTAGGGTTGCAGCTTCCCATAAAAGCTCTTAAGCACCAGGTTGAAAGGTGAAGGGTACGTTTAGACTCAAGCGATGGCCAGTTTAGCTCTTTTAACATGTCACAATGGTGGGTCATGTAGTTACATTGTAGCGCAAAGTGGCAGCATGAGTTATACAATGTGGTAAGTTTGTGAAGGTGTGTTTGCGGAGCCGCTGCATACACTACATCTCCGTATTCAATAGCCAGCATAATCATTTGTTGTACAATCTGCTTTCTTACCGTGGGGTTCAGGCAGGATTTGTTTCTGTACAGGGCACCTAGTTTGGGGTAAAATTTTTAGAGGAGAGTTTTTCGTTGTGGGGCCAAAGGATAGATTTGGGGGGGCGTGGCTTGGCACGATCCGGGATGGCTGTGTGATCGAGGAGCTCTTCACCCGGGCACTACAAAGGCATTGAAAAGCAGCAGTTAGACCCATCGATGGGACCCAAAAAACGGATCACAACGCAGATGAGCCGCCCGAGTACCCCAGCGCCGTCCACAGCTTCCCCAATGCGGCATTACCTGAGCGGTGCGGCGGCATCAACGCACCTAGGCCGCGATTCCAAGATGGTGGCGGACATGAGGGGCCCGGGAAGTCCCACGTTGTCGGCTGGCAGCGTGGAAGATACAGAGGTGAGGGAAGCCCTGAAACTGTTGCCCACTAAGACAGACCTGGAAGGTCTCTTTGCCAGATTGGAGGCCAAATTTGATGCGCGCTTTGAGGAACTGGGGGCAGATGTCAAACACTTGGGAGGCAGAGTGCACGACTTGGAGGACAGGGAAGCTGCAATGACTAAAACCCAGCATTTTGAGACACTTCTGAGCACGCAGGCTACACAGATTGCCTCCTTATTTCGCTGGGTGGATGACCTGGATAATAGAGGGAGACGCAACAATATACGCGTGAGAGGTCTCCCTGAGCCTCCTTTTGGGTGAAAATGAAAACGTAACTCTGACTGTGCAAACTTTATTTAATGAACTTCTCCAACGCTCCCCTGATACCCCTCTGCATCTGGATCGTGCTCACAGAGCCCTGCAAGCCAGAGGCGCTCCGAACTCAGCACCTAGAGACGTGATATGTCAAGTGCATCATTTTACTTTGAAAGAGGAGGTAATGAAAGCGGCGAGGAACATGCCTTCGATTGTTTTTGATGACCACACAGTGGAATTATTCCAAGACGTATCGAGATCTACCCTGACAGCCAGGAGGGAACTGAAGCCTGTCACGGACCAACTTCGGGCTCGCTCCATACGATATAGATGGGGATATCCGTTTGCACTACACGTTCGAGTGGATAACCGATCCCTGAGTATCTCAGTCCCTGAGGACGTGCCAGATTTCTTGCAAGCGCTGGAACTTTCTCCAGTTAATATACAGGGCTGGTTCGGAGGTGACCCGAATATACCTCCCCCACCGCTACCACAGCGTCAGCCATGGCGCACTGCTCGACGGGATCGTCGACGCCTCCTGGATACCGCACGTGGAGCTGAACGCAGCTCAACGGACCCTCCATGAGGGGACTCTCAGGCCTTGCATGAAACTGAATGTTTTTCTGTTTTCGACTTCAAAGGCTTGCCTGGGTGTCCTGTTCCTTTGGTCTCCGACTGTTCTCGGAGTGTTGGTTGTAGACCGGCCGGTCTGCAGGTCTTTGGTCCGGTAACTATACCGTATTTTTTTTTCCTTTTTGCCGCTTCCCCGCACGGTGCAAACTTTAACATTTGTTTCAATGTGGAGGATTTTTTCCACTGCACTTTTATTCATAAAGTATCCCATTAGGGATTTAGTCCATTTTAGGGCTTCAGCACCAATGCATACTGTTTAATTGTTTGTTATGTTTAGTAAGTTTGTTTAGTTGTTTCAACGCCTTATACTGTTCTGAAACTGATGGTGATATTGTATATTCCTCTGGGAGAATGCTGCTCTCTCACTTGCTCAACTTCACCTTCATTCCGGTTGCAACAGGTGCATTGACCCGCCGCAGCCCCTGCCATGGCTGAGTTGCGAGTTATTACTCTCAATGTGAGAGGACTTAACCATCCGGCTAAACGCCGTTTGGCACTCCATGACCTGCAACGCATGAGAGGAGAGGTGGTGTTCTTACAAGAAACGCATATTCGCAGTGATACGTCTGTTCGTTTATATTCTCATTACTATCCACACTGTTTTTATAGTAACTTCTCCAATTCTAAGTCGCGAGGAGTGGCCATTTTGATAGCAGCGCACGTGCCTTTTACGTGCCAGGAGCAATGTTCTGACCCGGGGGGTCGTTATCTGTTTTTAAAAGGCCTCTTGGGGTCCTTGAAAGTTACCTTGGCTAATTGCTACCTCCCTAACATTAAGCAATGTACGTCCCTAGGCAAAATTTTGACGAAGTTGGAAAAATTCGCAGAGGGCACGTTGATATGTGGGGGGGACTTTAATGTTTCACCTGATGCTCCAGGAGAGGCGTCTCCTTCGCCAGCTTTGGTTTCCTCGTCTAAAAGACGGAGATTCCACCAAATACTCCATGAGGCCCGATTGGTTGATTGTTGGAGGGCAATGCATCCGCTTGGTCGGGACTTTACTTATTACTCAGCTGCAGCCAGGGTGTATTCCCGCCTAGATTTATTCCTGCTGCGTCATATTGACCTAGGGTATATCAAATCAGTTAATATTGGCAATATTTCATGGTCTGATCATGCCCCGGTGTTCCTGACCCTCTCCTTACCGTCGCTGCCCCGTAAATCCTACCAATGGCGTCTGAATGGCACGATATTAGCTGACGTTGTGGAGAGGGAACGCATTTCTGAGGCTATCAAACAATACTTTGTAGACAATGATACGGAAGATGTGACGGCCACGGTCTTGTGGGAGGCACACAAATGTGTTATGCGGGGAACCCTTATTCAAATAGGAGCCCGACGTAAACGGGAAAAGACGGCTAAAATACAAGCCCTACTTGCTGAAATCCAGGTAGCCGAGGAGCTACATAAGGCTACTGAGTCAGTTGAACACTACACGGCGCTCGTGGCGTTAAGAGCTGACTTACGACAGCTCTTGCACCAACAGGCCAGTCGCTCACTCTTGCTTACAAAACACTCATTTTATGTACACGGAAATAGATGTGGTAAGATGCTAGCTAGGGCTTTACGCCAGAAATACCAAGCCACTTATATCCCCAAACTCAGGTCTTCCACAGGCCGCCTTCTATCCTTGAACGAGGAGATTATTGACCAATTTGTAAAGTATTATCAGTCGCTATACTCCCAGCGCTCTGACGAGCCCTCCACCCCTCTCATAGCTGAGTATTTGGATAAGTCCTTACAGGCAAAACTAACGGTGAAGGAAGCCAAAGCTCTAGATGCCCCTTTCAACCTGAGTGAGCTAGCGGCTGCCTTGAAGGCAACCCCCACTGGAAAGAGTCCGGGCCCGGACGGATTTTCTATAGCCTACTATAAAACATTTTTAACACTCTTAGGCCCCCACTTACTCCACTCTCTCAATGCCCTAGACGAAAACCAAGGCCTCCCTAAATCGGCACTCGAGGCGACGATAGCCCTTATCCCGAAGCCCTGGAAGGATCCTACGCTGTGTCAAAATTACCGCCCGATCTCGCTAATTAACAATGACATTAAATTGATGGCAAAGATGTTGGCTATGCGATTGAGCCCCTTGTTGCCCTCCTTGATCCACCCAGATCAGGTAGGATTTATTCACCAGAGGGGAGCACGAGATAATACCTATCAATTTGATTCATAGAGCACACACGACACACACGCCGATGGTCCTTCTCTCTGTCGACGCCGAAAAGGCGTTCGACAGAGTGGATTGGTCCTTTCTGATGGCTGTCCTGGAGAGGTTCGGTTTGGGACCGAGATGGTTGACCTGGATTTCAGCATTATATAATGATCCGACGGCGGTCCTCAGAATTAATGGAGCGCTTTCTACACCGATAAAGATCTCAAATGGTACACGCCAGGGTTGTCCCCTCTCCCCGCTTTTATTCGTCTTGACTCTAGAACCGTTCCTACAACGGATTCGGGATAACGATAATATTCAGGGAGTAACTTTACCTTTCCACCATTATAAAATTTCTGCATTTGCAGACGACATACTTCTTACCTTATTGAACCCAGTTAGCTCTACTGAGGCCTTCTTACAAGAGGTTGCGCATTATGCGGGAGTGTCGAACTTCAAAATTAATACTGATAAATGCGAAATGATGGGGGTGGGCATATCATCACTTACTAAGGAGGCGCTGCAAAGTTTGGCTCCGTTTTCCTGGCCTGTTGGGGCTATCCAATACCTAGGCATACAGCTCCCGTCGGATTTATCATCCTTGTTTGACCTTAATTATGTCCCCCTACTCAATCGGGTATCTCGAGACCTTAAAGACTGGAATAAACCTCAGTTCTCCTGGTTCGGACGTATTAATATTTTAAAAATGACAGTTCTGCCAAAATTCCTCTACCTCTTCCAAACTTTGCCTATTGCCATACCATTATCCTTTTTTAGATCACTGAAAACCATCTTTCTAAAATTTATATGGAGAGATAATAGACCACGGATCTCATATGATGTCCTTGTCCGACCTAAATCGGGAGGGGGCCTGGGTCTACCACATCTAGAACTTTATTACGACGCGGCTCTACTGACGAGACTTAGCGACTGGTCGATGTCACCTCATAAATTATGGGTGCATTTAGAACAGCTTTTTCTGGCGGTTCCTATAGTCTCAGCCCCGTGGCAAACGGTGACCATGGACGCGTTGGTCCCCACTCCACACCCAACTATTAGCCCGACGTTAAAGAGATGGCGTAAACTCCGCACACTCTTTGGGTTATGTGTGATCGGGGTCAACAAAGAAGGCAAGGGTGATAAACCGGACTTCCTCCCAGGTAACGCCCAGTCCTTTCTTGGATTGGACTATGACGGCCCCTATGTCCCTCTTCAGGCTTGTATTGGCCCGGAGGGTCTGATACCTCTCACTGATCTGCTGGGGGATCGCTTGAGCACCCCACTATGGAAATATAACTATATGCAATTGCAACACTTTATTACTACACGGATACTTCGGGCTGACGTTACTATACCTACAGCACTGACTACTTTTGAGACGATATGTATCTCAGACCTGCCACCCCCGCATTTACTATCCTACATATATTCCCATCTATCTACAGCTAGGTTTAAAACCCTACCCTCGTACACGACAAAATGGTCGGCTGAACTTCCACAGCCATTGACTCCTGAGGAGTGGTCGACGGCGTTCCAGGTGACGTTTTGCTCCTCTAGAGCTCTCACGGTGCAGGAAACTAATTACAAGCTGATTTCTAGATGGTATTTGACCCCAGCCCGCCTACACGCTATATACCCAGCGGTCTCACCTGATTGTTGGAGATGTCAAAGGCATAGGGGAACGTTTTTACATATTTGGTGGGAATGTCCTATCATACAATCGTTTTGGGAGGTGGTGTGGACATATATTAAAGAGGTAACGTCTTTAGACTTGCCATTTCTTCCTAAAGTGGCACTACTTCATGTTATCCGCTTGTCTATAAATAACTATGTGAAATCTGTGACGGTACACTTATTGAATGCAGCGAGAGCACTAATCCCAAAATATTGGAAACAGCAGTCGCCCCCCGCGATCTTTGACTGGATTGATAGAGTAGAATATGTCAGAGAATTGGAAGAGCTACATCACACGCTTGAACAAGACTTTGACACGTATTTTAGGACATGGTACTGGTGGACGGAATTCAGATCCAAACATAGGCGAATGGCTCAGCTCGTCGGCATTGGCTCAGATTTAGACGCTTACCTTATCGGTCGCAGTGATTTCAGTGAAACGCGACATCCAGATGTGATATTTCCACGCTTATAATATGTTTGAACAGTGAAAATGATGATATAAGCCTAGCATTAGGGATAGACTTTTCTTATAATGGTCTATCGTTTTTCTTTCTATTTTTCTTTTTACTTTTCTTTTCTTACTATGTTTGGTGTATGTGTATGTGTGTGTGTATATATATATATGTGTGTTATGTGGGAGGTTTGTTCATTTTTATGCTATAGTCAAATGGTGTGGTGCTACTTCTTGATTGATATATCTTGAGCTCTTGTATGGCATTTGTGATGTTGCTTATCACAATATTTTGCAAAGTGTACCACCATTACCTGTTGTATTTTGTTATGATACAAACTTAATAAAAATTATATTACGGAAAAAAAAAGGATAGATTTGGGTCTAACCACATACCTAGATATTTGAGAGCAGTGACTGTGGTCAGCGTGCCATTTGATTTTGTCCCCACACAGAGATGGGGATTTTGCAATTTGTGTAGTTTAGGTTTTGTTCCAAAGATCATCGTTACAGTTTTGTCATTAATTAAAAAAAGTTTGTTGTGTTTGATCCACTTTTCTACCTCTGTGAATTGTTCTTGCAGCACGGCCTCCAGCTGCCGGAGATTTGGTTTGCTGGTATAGATTACGGTGTAGTCTGCGTACATGTGTACAGTTGAGGCTTTGCAGATGTTGGGCAGATCATTTATGAATATTGTAAATAGCAGGGGGCCAAGTAGTGACTGGGAGTAGTGACACCGCAAGTGACTGGGAGGGGGAGGGAGGAGCTGCCAGAAATGGACACATATTGCGACCGATCAGGTACATATGATTTGAAACCAGGTTAGCGTGCGATCACCAATACCAGAGTCTTTACGTTTTTTTAACACGATGCCATGGTCTACTCTACTGTGTCAAAGGCTTTGGCAAAATCAAGGAAGATGGCTCCAGTTCGGTTTCCTTGTTCCATGCCAGCTTGGATATTTATTTATTTATTAAGGATTTTACCAGGAAGGATACATTGAGATTTCTCTCGTTTTCAAGTATGTCCTGGGTTCAAGAACATTGAAGTGTTAGTTACAGAAATACAAAGTAATACAATGCAAGATATTAAAAAAACACAAATATACAGATTAACAGAAAAATATGTAGGAAATATAGTCACTAGGTTACATGTTTACAGGTGCATTCTGTATTGAGGTATGTTAGTAAGGAGCTTTTGAGTGACTTAAGACTGGGGGAAGATTTGATGGTGTCTGGGAGGTTATTCCATAATTGTGGTGCTCTGTAGGAAAATGAGGACCGAGCCACTGTCTTTTTGTATTGTGGTATAGCAAGTAAGGTGCTGGTCCTGGATCGGAGGTTATAGGATGAGGGAATTGCTGGGGGAAGCAGTCTATTCAGGTAGGGTGGCAGCTTCCCAGAGATGCTCTTAAACACCAGGCTGGAAAGGTGAAGGGTGCGTCTGGATTCCAGCGATGGCCAGTTTAGCTCTTTTAACATGTCACAATGGTGGGTCATGTAGTTACATTGTAGCGCAAAGCGGCAGAATGAGTTATACAATGTAGTAAGTTTATGAAGGTGTGTTTGCGGGGCGGCTGCATACACTACATCTCCGTAATCAATAGCCGGCATAAGCATTTGCTGTACAATCTGCTTTCTTACCGCGGGACTCAGGCAGGATTTGTTTCTGTACAGGGCACCTAGTTTGGGGTAAAGTTTAGGCTGGGGTCAGACGAACGCAGTTTTAACGTGCGTTTAGCCGCACGAAATCACGGCCGTGCTAGCAGCAAATGACGTCCAATGCCGGGCAGCATATGACGAACGGCCGCACAAATGTTCGTCCGTGCAACGCAAGTGGCAAACGAACGCATTTTTTCGAGAACGTCAAACCGCTAGTACGGACGTACAGAGTGCGCTGCGGCCGCATAGCGGCGTGTTTGCGTGATTGGGAGACGTCAGATGCTGCTCATGTCCGGCCAACAAAACGTCCAGACGCAAAAAGGGTTTTATTGATGATCCGTACAAAATGCGCATCGTATGACCGCTATTGCGTATTCCGTGAAAAATACGTCCATTCGTTCGAACGCACTTTTTCACGGACAACGTGAAAAATGCGTTCGTCTGACCCTAGCCTAAGATGAAAGTTTTTCGATGTGGGGGCCAAAGGCAGGGTCCAACCACATAGCTAGATATTTGAGAGAAGTGACTGTGGTCAGCATGCCATTTGATTTTGTCCCAACACATAGATGGGGATTTTGTAATTTAGGTGCTGTTCCAAAGAGCATCGTAACAGTTTTGTCAGTATTTAAAAAAAGTTTGTTGTTTTTGATCCACTTTTCTACTTCTGTGAATTGTTCTTGCAGCACGGCCTCCAGCTGCGGGAGATTTGGTTTGCTGGTATAGATCAGTGTCGTCTGCGTACATATGTACAGTTGAGGCTTTGCAGACGTTGGGCAGATCATTTATGAATATTGTGAATAGCAGGAGACCTAGTATTGAGCCTTGGGGTACACCGCAAGTGACTGGCAGCGGGAGGGAGGAGTTGCCAGAAATTGACACCTATTGTGATCGGTCGGATACATATGATTGAAACCAGGTTAGCGTGCGATCACCAATGCCAGAGTTTTTAAGTTTTTCTAACCAGATGCCATGGTCTACCGTGTCAAATCATTGCATGCAGACTTTTAAAAGGGCGGTTGTAGTTGAGTGATTTGGACGACTGCCTGATTGATCTGGGGTTAAGTAGTTCCAATATTGATAATAATCACGTAATTGTGTGTAGATGCATTTTTCCAAAATTTTTGACATTACAGGGAGCAATGATCTGGAAAGATAGTTTAATTAAGAATGTAATGCAATAAAGTTTGTTCAATTATCTGTATTCTATGAGTAGGTATAGTCAACTAACAGCACACTGAGAAATGTCCTCTCAGTTATGTGATTGCTATCAATTTGGATGGTTTTTGTTGGTGTTCTTTTAGTGAGCTTGTAAAACCTAATAAAATTAATGACACAAAGCACTAACTGGTCACCCAGAAAGCGATGTAAAATAGTACTATTAAAGGGACGTGCATGCTTTGCTAGTGTGCTTTAAAAACATGCTATGCCTTTTTGAATGAGTCAGCAGTGTTTTTTCAGTGTTGTCTTTTCTTTCTTGGTGTTTTCAAGCACCTTGGGTGGCATGTTAAGCTATCTAATCAGTACTTGTGTATACATAATAAAACACAATGAGCATGTGCTTCTGAGTTGCTCCTCCTCCCTCCTGCACTGTGAGCTGAGGGGAGGGCGGGGCTGACCTTTCATCCCCAGCTACTGCAGAGACGGGGAAGGAAAGAACTCCATACACACAGGAAGAAAGAGAGACAGCAGAGAGAGGGACAACAAAAAAAAGCAGAGAGAGACAGCAAGAAACGGTAAAGACAGAAAGATGAAGCAGAGGGCCACCAAGAAAAGGTGCACAAGAAAGTGATAGGGAGGGACTGTGTGAGGGAGTTTGAGTGAAACCGTATGTAAACCATGAAAAAGTGCAAGTGAGCATGTGTGTTGCTTTCACAGTTGCAGAGATGCTAATATTCAGTTCCTCGGTTTCTCCAGTCCGAGGTCCAGAGCTGCACAGGGTTTAATGTGCACAGCTTGCGTTAGTTTATACAGGGTTACAAGTATTTATAAAGCACTAGCAAGTTCCGTAGTGCTGTACAATGGGAGAGGCAAAATAACAACTGTCCATACAAGTTAACCCTTTCACTGCTGAGGACGTGTGTGGAACGTCCTCATTGACTCCTAAGGAAAGATGGGTTGGAGATGGGGGGGGGGTTCCCGACAGTTGGCAGCTAGGAGGGTACATGGCCTTTCCAATGATACCAAACATGACCATGTTTAAAGTAAAGAACAAAAATAATAATAAAAGAACGTGTTTTTTTAAGACTCCAAATGGCTCAGCAGTGAAGGAGTTAAACACACACAACAGTAGGAGAGAGGATGCTGCCCGAACGCTTACAATTGAAGAGGAGAGGGGTGACACACTAGGTGAAGGTGATAGCTGAGTATGCAAAGTAGCGGGGTGCATGGGGGCTGTGAGCAAGAAATGTAGTTCCTGTGAAGCTTTGATGGGTGGAGTAGTGGGCGGGGGATATTCAGAAAGTAGGAGCTGAAGAAACACCACCCGTCGCCGGAGAAGATGAAATGACAGTTTAAAGCAAGAAAATAAAATTTATTTACACATTTTTAAAACTTTTATTGTTTGTCTATAACTATAAAAGTGTTTAAATGTCAATTTAAAAAAAATAATTCTAGACATGCATATCCCTTTTAAGTGAAAAGGCTACAGTTATGAAGGCATTAGAACAAATATTGGTGAAACCTTAACCAAAGGTGGCGTTTCTAAATTTTTGAAGAGCTATAGGGAGACTCCGCCAAGACAAAACCAGATTGGTAAAGGCAGGAAAAGGTGCCTACGTGACAGAAGAAAATCATCTGGTTGTGTAAAAGATTAAATGGCGTAATGCAATGTGAAGTTGAGTGCAAGGACTGTTTGCCGCAGACTGCAGGAATTTGGTTTAAATGCTGAAATTTAACAAAAAAGCCATTTTTATCTCTCAAAGGTTGGAAAGATTTTAAACTGGGCTGAAACCCGTGTTAGCTGGACAGTGGAACAATTGGACAGTGTTACTTGGAGTGATGAGACAAATCTCCCAGTTTGTTAGTGACGGCATAAACTTTTAAGGTTTGATTGCTCATAACACCACTTTAACCTCCCTGGCGATCTAATTTTTTCAAAATTTTGTGTCTAATAGCGTTTAAATTTTTTTGGCAAGGAAATGTGGTGTTTTATATAGTAAGCCTGTATTCTGTAGGAATAACTCACTGAAATCCGTGCAAGAAAGAGTCTAGTAAACACACGCAGTCAGAGAAGGTTTGAAACCCGAAATAATAATTTATTATCCCCCAAATAATTATCCAAAATAATGCAAATAAATTGTATTCAATAACATAATCCAACCAAAAACATGCCTCTTTCCTCTGGGTGCTGGGATTCCTGTCCAGATGTACACTCCTTTTTGCCTATGAAATATACAGGACACGGGGTACCAAAAAAAAGGAGTATTCTCAAAGCAGCTTTACTGAAATAAAAGGCAAATAAAAATAATTTCTACAGTGTAATAAGGCTTTGCAATACAAGTTTCGCTGGTGGATCTGGGCAAGCACCAGCGACTCTTGTATTGCAAAGCCTTATTACATTTTAGAAATTCTTTTTATTCGCCTTTAATTTCTGTAAAGCTGCTTTGAGACTACTCCTTTTTTTTGGTACCCCGTGTCCTGTATTACTTTGGCAAAGGAGTGTACATCTGGACAGGAATCCCCAGTACCCACTGCACAGCAAAATTTATTACAAAAAATGTTTTTTACTGTAAAAAAAAAAAATACTCATTTTTGAATTTGCCGCCTGGTCTCTCCCCCCCCCCCCCCCCTGCATTGCATGGCTCGCAGGGAGCGGAACCAGGAAGCAAAGTCGCCGGCTGCCGCGATCACACGGAGATGACTGCCGAGACGGCGAGGGAGCGAAGGATGCGGTGAGAGTGCATCCAGCCAGAGTGTGGCTCGGGGTTACAGATCGCGGTAGCGAAATTTAACCCCGAGTCACACTCGGGAATACGCCAGACAGGTTAAAAAAAATAATACCATAGCATTATTATGACGTGCGTCACTTTGGACTTTAAGTACATGGGCCTAGAAATGTATTAGAGAGGTGCGGGCCTGAAGTTTCATATTGTTTTCCTGCTCTTTCCTTTGTTAAAGTCACCCTGTATCTACAATTTTACATGCAGGGTGTTTGTGGTTTCTGTGCCCTGATGTCTGTTATATTAATATTCCTGTTATATTAATATTATTATGTATTTATTGTAGAGTCTCTTGTGGTATAAATGTAACTGTATATGCTGCACTGTTCTTTTCCTTTGTTTTCATGTGTGTGTGTGTGTGTCTGTGTGTGTGTCTGTGTGTCTGTGTCAGTTATAAAATGTAAATAAACTCTGCCTCAGTTTGGTTTTCAACCTGCAAGGAACTCCTGGGCTTTGGGCCTGAATCGGTAGTTCAGAGACATACTGACGGCAATGGGAGCACTCTGCACATGGACAGGGATCACCCACGTTACAATTATATATCAATGGAAGGATGATTTAGGCTAGGGTCAGACGAAAGCCATTTTAACGTGTGTTTAGACGCACGAAATCACGGCCGTGCTAGCAGCAAATGACGTCCAATGCCGGGGAACACACGAAGTACGGCCGCACGAAAGTTCGTCCGCGCAACGCAAGTGGCAAACAAACGCATTTTTTCTAGAACGTCAAACCTCTAGTACGGACGTACAGAGTGCGCTGCGTCGGCTAGAGGCATGTGTGCGTGATTGGGAGACGTCAGACGCTGCTAATGTCCGGCCAACATAACGTCCAGACACAAAAAGGGGTTTATTGATGATCCGTACAAAATCACGGACGAAACGGCGCATCGTATGACCGCTATCGCGTACTCCGTGAAAAAATGCGTCCATTCGTTCGAACGCACTTTTTCACAGACAACGCGAAAATGCGTTCGTCTGACCCTAGCCTAAATCAAGAATGTAGTGCATTACATAAAATAAATATGTAAGCAATATATTCACTATGATACAGAATGTACCTTAACATAGTGAATATATTTCTTACATATTTATTTTCTGTTAATCTGTATATTTGTGTTTTTTTAATATCTTGCATTTTATTACTTCGAATTGTTAAAGAAATACAATGTTCTTGACAAGACATACTTGAAAACGAGAGAAATCTCAATGTATCTTTCCTGGTAAAATTCTTTATAAATAAATAAATGCAACAAAGTTTGTTCAATTTATATTCTATTAAAATTAATAGCCAAATAACCAGAAAAGGGAGGCACAACTTGCTTAGGTTGATATTAGGGTTGAAACAACTAATCGATTAATCGACAACTAATCGAAATGGTGGACAACTATTTTAATAATCAATTAATCTGTGTCGATTAATCTTCCTGTTTAGAGTCAGACTGAGTTAAATGTAAATAACCTCAGCTGCAGAGCTGATTGGAGAAGACACGCCGCTGCTTTACTAGGTATGATTTAGTTCTAGGGTTATGTCAGACACAACCAGTTTGTTTTGATTCCGTTTAAAACAGTAGCAGAACTATAACACAGACAATAGGATACTGTCACTGGGTGAAGGAGCTGTATGCCTGTGTTTTATCCTTAGTAGAAGCTGGAGTCCTGTGCCACCGCCACACCCTCTTTGGTCGGGAACTGCCTTTCCCTCCCTTTGACCTGGTCCTTTCCTCAAACTCACTCCCACACTCAGATCCTGTCTTTCGTCCATACCCACTCCCTCTCACACTCAGGTCAAGTCACTTGAGCAAAGTCACTCCAGTCCCTCCTCCCACAGTTTGTTCACGAAATTATTTAAAAGGGACACTCTATGCACCCTGACCACTTTAGCTTATTAACCCCGATTTCATGCTGACATCATCATCTATGACAAAGTGCTTGTAGCCACGTTCATTTGAGGAAGCAAACATGGGCTTAAGCTGCGCATGCAGCATCAACCCATCCCTCTGACCAAGCACTCGCAGCATCAACCCGTCCCTCTGACCAAGCACTCGCAGCATCAACCCGTCCCTCTGACCAAGCACTCGCAGCATCAACCCGTCCCTCTGACCAAGCACTCGCAGCATCAACCCGTCCCTCTGACCAAGCACTCGCAGCATCAACCCGTCCCTCTGACCAAGCACTCGCAGCATCAACCCGTCCCTCTGACCAAGCACTCGCGCATCAACCCGTCCCTCTGACCAAGCACTCGCAGCATCAACCCATCCCTCTGACCAAGCACTCGCAGCATCAACCCGTCCTCTGACCAAGCACTCGCAGCATCAACCCGTCCCTCTGACCAAGCACTCGCGGCATCAACCCGTCCCTCTGACCAAGCACTCGCAGCATCAACCCGTCCCTCTGACCAAGCACTCGCAGCATCAACCCGTCCCTCTGACCAAGCACTCGCAGCATCAACCCGTCCCTCTGACCAAGCACTCGCAGCATCAACCCGTCCCTCTGACCAAGCACTCGCAGCATCAACCCGTCCCTCTGACCAAGCACTCGCAGCATCAACCCGTCCCTCTGACCAAGCACTCGCAGCATCAACCCGTCCCTCTGACCAAGCACTCGCAGCATCAACCCGTCCCTCTGACCAAGCACTCGCAGCATCAACCCGTCCCTCTGACCAAGCACTCGCATACCTTGTGTGAAAAGTACGTACACTACACAAATTGTTTATTGAAAAAGGGGAAGGGGTTGTAGTTATTTTCTTTACATAAAATTCCTTTTACGTAAACAATTTTTTTTTATCCGATGAATCGATTTATAATCGTTAGTTGCAGCCCTAGTTGATATGAAGTAGCTTTCCTATTTTTCAATGCGTCTCACTTTTCGTCTTTTATAACTGCTGTTCAAATAACAGAATCCTACATGTAAGTTATTGTATTACATTCTTGATTAAATTCTTTCAATTGATCGATAATGTTATGAGCCATCAAACCTCAAAAAATACCTTTTTTTTTTTTTTTTTTTTTTTTTTTTCTTTTCTGAAAAGGTTTTAACAATTTTGGCCATTAGTGTATATACAAAAAACCTACAACATCGCCCCTTCTAGTTTTGTTTTTCAACACTGCTGTGCCTCTTTCATTAAACACCTGCTAAAATATTACTCTTAAATCAGGCTTCCAGGCACCTGCTGCACCGCACAATATAGCTTATTGCCTCCAATCCATGCACATCTTAAATAGCTGCATGTTTGTTTGGCAGAGAAACTCCATGAGCTGAGTTCATACTTGTTGCTTATAACCGGTCGTAAATTCTTGCGATGTTCATGGTTGAGTAGTCACGGGAAGATATGCCAATCTGTTGCTGTTTTGTATTGTATTAGTCCCAGACACACAGGGTGCGATTATTTTTTTTTTTTTACTTCCTCCTATTCTTGTTGATGTTATAGAATGCTGTTTTTTGGCAGGGACACAGAGCGGATGGAATAAAGTTTCAGAGATCCCCCCCCCCCTCTCCTCACACTCGCTCTCTTTGAACAGTTTGAGCAAATAATGAAGATAAAAAGTGAAGTCGCACTTTGGCAATATTTTTCTCCTCCTGCAGCTAAATGAAACCTGGAGAGGTAGCAGGGCTTGATATTTTTGCTGTGTTTGGAGGAAGACCATGCAAGTCATCCATCCCCCTGCTTTTTTTTTTTTTTTTTAAACACTCGGGCCAGATACCCAGTCTGGTATAAACTTGCCCAGAGCTCTGGTAAACTTACCAGCTCCATAGACCTTAACAGCTCTGGTAAGGTACTCAATCTATCACCTCCATATGGAATACGTACTTACAATTCACATCCATAAGGCCTTGCAAATCATTATTGAGCTTGGCACTGGAGTATGAAGCAGAGGGAGGAGGATGTTTCAAAAGACTCTTCCAACCCAACAGATGTGCGTCTGGGATTCATCAGGGGCAAATTGTGTGCATAAACATGGCCAAAAAAACCCTCATTCCGTCACCCAACAAGTTCTATACAGACTAATATAACCAGCAGTAAAAGAAATGTATCAAACAGATATTACATCATCAAATTAGCAAAGACAGAATTTCAGATGAAATGTTTCTGTAAGCTCATAGCTGCACCGTGCTCAGCTAGAGCAGAAAATCTCCTTCCTGGATGTTGGCAGGTGGGCCTACACTTGTATGGCCTTTGCTACCACACACACAACTTTTATGTACTATACATTTAAGCACGGGATACTTGCTTGTTTTTTTTCCCCTTCTGTTTTAAATATCAACCAGGTCTGACATCTTTATTTTCACATATGTATTTTTTAGGAGGGGGGGGGGGTTGATCCCTGTATTACAGTGAGGTGACGATTTCAAAAGTAGACATCATTTTTTTCCCATCTTTTTATTTGCAGTTTTTTCCAAGGTTTCGTGTTAATCTGGCCTTGTTCTAATGACTCGATTCTGATCCCTAAGGCTGTCAGACGAACGCAGTGATAACGTCCGTGTTGCCGCACAGTTTAGCGTCTGTCGTAGCATAGAATCCTGATCAATAAAGACCCACACACTAAGTATGTGCGCACCAAACTGCGCACGCACAACACACGTGGCAAACGGACGCGCAGAGTGCACCACATCCGGGTAGCGTTAAGTGAGTGATGAGATGTCAGACACAGCGGATTTGCGACGTCCAGCACCTTGACGCACAAAATGGCTTTTCATATCCTTTTCAAATTTTTATCATTTTTCATACTAATTTTATTTCCCTTTCTTTTCTTTTTTTTTTTTTTTTTTTCTTCGTCCGTCAAAAAAAAACCACTGTGTGGTATCTACAGTATCTTCCGTCAGTACGTCTGTCCGTTATGCACGCACGCAGAGTGCGCTCAGACTGCATTCATCTGACATTGGCCTAAATGTTTTGATTATTGCCCCACTTTGAAAGAAAAAAAGCAAAGTGTCCCACACATTGCTATATAAAGGGCTTTGTGGGTCTGGAGCAGCGAAATTCTTTAGTGTGTATTGCTCCCATTCCATCCTACCCACCCAATGGTTACTTTGTCAAACTGTTGTTATTTTTATTTCTGTTATCGTTACCCTGGGCCTATTTTGATTGAACGGGCCTGGTGCAGCCCCCTAAATTAATCCAGTCCTATATTTTTGGTGGCCTCTAATGAAATATTTCTTGAAGCAACTGCTGACTTACACCCACTAATTTCCTACAGCCAGCAATGCTATTACCCATGAATGAGCAAGACCCTTTGGGGTGTAAGAGGAGTCAGCCACTCCGATGGCTAGAGATTCACTGTAACTGTATTAGCAAGGTGTGTGTGTGCGCGCTCACTCTTTCCAAAGCCAAATACTCGCCACAGTCTGTGTAACAGAATGCACTTATTGCACTATACCCATTGCTGTAAATCCTCATGCCAGGGCATATCTCAAACGTAGACAAGATGCACTCTGGGTGTTTTGAAACATAAAATATGATTTTTATTGACTCCTTTAAATATAAGATGGACATTTCGGGCCCCGTGTGAGTGTTTTGTAAGATCCTGAGGTTACAAAATGCCTTTTTACTTTGATTATAGTGAATACATACTTTCACTGTAACTGTGTTTTATCATAGATTGAGTTCTATAAATTCTACAGACAAAAGATTAACATCGCTCTGTATCTTCTTCCTTTGTGCAGGACAGCCGCGGTTTCTGCAAGATTTATGCCGGATCAAAATACGCCACTGTATAGGACTGCAAAACCTCAAGCTACTGGATGAGCTCCCCATTGCCAGGGTCATGAAAGACTACTTAAAACACAAATTTGATGATATCTAGGTGTGTTTTACACAGCAGCAAAGACTTTTCTAGGTGTGATTTTCCAAGATGCGGGGAGCCTGTTGTCTTGCACAAGTATATCCTATGCAATTTCTGATATGGGATGGAGTCAGAAGGCAGATATACACATTTCATTTTAATATTATTTCTTTTCCCTACTTTATGTTGTGTGCTAAAAAGGTCTTAACCATTTCCATGGTGTTTTTTTTTTTTTTTTTTTTTTCTGGTTTGGAGGTCCATCTCGCTCTGGTTGTTTTTTTTTTCTTTCCCTTAAAAAGTCTAGCCTTTCCACCTTATTCTCAACACCTTGGCACAAAGTAATCGTGAACACAATCTTGACGGTAAATTTCCTTATTTTAAGTTAAAATGCATAAGTTGTTTAAACAGTTACTATACTATGAACTACCTTGCCGTTTGTCTGCTCCCCACCATTCAGCCATGAGCTACCTTTTCGGCTGCCAAATCTTTACTTTACACAAAGTGTTCACTTTTACTTTTTTCCTTTTTTTTCCCTACATTTATGTCCATTCAGAGGGCACTGTTTCTCAAAACCCTTATTTTCATTCAGTTTCTAGAATGATGCAGCCGAACAAATTTATTAAACTTGGTCACCTGATTACAACCTGTTTTTGTATTTATTTTTACTCCTTTCTTTTCAATATTTGTTTGCTCCTCCCAATCTTACACAGCATTAGGTTTGCTGATTTCTACATTTGAATTTTTTTTTCTCTGCAGCTCTGTGACTTGTTTTCTTTTAATGTGTATGGTGCTATGGTGTCTTATTTATATACATGAAAAAATAAAAAGTCACATTTTAAAAGTGCCTGCTTGCTTGTCTCCGATAAACACACGAATGGAATACCAGTATATTTAAAGGGATAGTTTGATCTTTCACAGGTAATGACAAACTACCTTCCCTGATGGTCAAAAAGGCACCACACAGAGGTTCTGAATAACTTTATTAGAGCTACACAGTGCTAAATGTTTATTGCGTCACTCTCACCATTTACTGCTTATGCGTTGCTTAGATAATACACCTTCCAAACGGAGTTTGAGTAAGCCACTTGAGCCAAGGAGACAAATCAAGAGGATCCTCTCCAACCTTTATGTGAAAGAAGTGCTGAATCCACCACATTTTCTTGGTTTGAGTAAGCCTGTCTGGTGTGATTTGTTCATGTTAAAGTGTCAAGTGTGTGTGTGTGTGTGCACGTGTACATGTATAATTTGATAAACCTTATTTCAGCTGGCGCACTTGGATATAAGAATGTGAACTACAAAAAACTATTAATCCGATATGGTGTGTAACCAGTGCATCCTTACAGCCCAGACATTCAGGTGTTAAGACCATTCCTCATACAATTTTTATTTTATCAGGTGAGTTTATTAAATCAGTAACCAGAAAAGAAAAAAAAAAGATGTCATCTGTGCTTATCCCTATGACTCCATGTGACTCAAAACACAATCAAAGGTTTTGGTTTACTTGAATGGCCACTGAAGTGTAAGCTCACCTGTCAAGGCACCTCTGGTAGGTAAGTCCTACCTAATGAAACCAAGAGCTGCTTTCTAAGCAGACCACATATGCTCATGCTGCTTTTCATTTATACCCTCACCAGAAACCACTCCACTTTGGGATTATTAAAAACAAGGAATGAGACAGCGGCAAGGATGACCTGGCTGGAGATACGACAAAATATGTATACATACAGAAAAACTGGCGTTGTGCCTGATCCTTAACGGGGCGGCTGCAACTATCCGAATTATCCATCCCAAAGGAGTAGTTTCTGGTGAGGGTATAAATGAAAACCCACCAGTCTCTCATGACTGAGAAAGCAACATGAGCATATGTGGTTTGTTTAGGCTGGCATCAGATGAGCGTCTTTGGAGAGCGGAAGGAACGTCCATGAGAGTGGACTTTCCTTCCACTCGACGCCCGTCTGGCCACTTCGCTGAGCGCACTCGGGGCACTCAGCGCTCCTATGGAGAATCACGCTTTGCAGCTCCATCAACACGTGTCCTCGCGCTTTGATGTAGAGGCTTGGATAACGGACACTTGTTGCACGCACATTTCGTACACAAGTGTGACCGGCCCCGTTGCAGCATCACAACGCTGCGACGGACGCCGGTAAGCACGTCAGTGGATACTTCTGGTAGTTGAAGCCACCCTCGTAGGGAGCAGGCACGACGCCATTTCTTCTGTTTTTATTAAATAATCAGGTCTATGCAACATACACTTTAATGCTATAAACCTTACATTATGGTAGCATTATTGTGTACTATGCACTAACCGCCATAGGTTAATTGTGCAAGAGCATTAGATACTATTAATGCTCCATTATCCATTAAGGGTCTCGCAGAATCATTTAAAATCATATTTTGATCAGAAACGAGTCATCTCTTTAAGATCGATCAGATGCTTAGATGACTCCCAGGATATCCTAATGCTGCAAGCTGATGAAAGGAGCCTAAGGAGCAATATGGTGGATGGGCTTTCTCTCTGCTGCTCCCCCACCATATACATTGGGTCCAGGGGGATTGGGAGCCCATTTTTACCAGCATTTGTCCTGCTTTTTAAAGCAAGTGGAAATTAAATTGGTTCAAACAAATGGCAAGTACTGTATAGTATTGGATATAATATTTGATTTTGGGCAGTCTACTTTTTTTTTTTTTTTGGTAATTCTTTTTTTATAAGTTTGGCAAGCACAGAAGCAACGATAAGATAATAATGGAAATCTCATCAGTAAATTTTCAGTGAGCCAAAGACCAGTTATATCCACTGAGTCAAGAACAGGCCATTATGGGGGGTGTGGCTAACTGCTGAGGTAAGAGGACGCAGAGTGCTGGGGCTCCTGTCCCGAATTAGATTTTTGGGCATTAATTTGCCCATTCAGCTGTCCTATCGCTCTTACCTCGGTCCTGAGGCTTCCTAGCTGCCTTCCCCACCTTTCTTGCTGTCCTCTGGGGCCAGACCCGGATTTGGAGCTGGAGGCGCCCGCCTTTCTCGACCTGAGATTGTGGCCGGCAGCCATCTTGGGGCCTTCTCCCAGGCACACGGCGGATCCGCTCCACGTTACCCACCTTGAGGGGGACACCTGATGCTGGCTGAGGTGATGGAGGGCCCACGGTTGCTGGCTGATCTGCATGTCCATATGCCAGGGACAGGTTGACCAGACGGAGCTCAGCGGTGTGACGGTCTCCCTCCCCTGATGATACGAGGGCCAGCTATTTGGGCCTAGCGGAGTTTCTGGATCCGGAGCGGTTTACTTTCTTGCAGGGGAGAACCGACGATAACCAACCGCTGACCAAGGGTGATGTCCGTTGCTTGCTGGCGTTGCTGTGGAGTACCCCAGATGCCACTCTGATGATGGAGCAGGATTTCGGTGCTATGTTGAAGCAGAAGGAGAGGTGCCCTGTACTGATGGTGGATGGAGGGTCGGAGGTTCATCCCGAATCTGGCGGTGAGGAGCTGCCTGGAGAGGCCCTACAGATGGGGAATGTGCTGCCTGCGGCGGTCTTACCTGTGATCCCGGGTGCGGTGGAAGACAGAAGGCTTGACTTCCATCGTGGCCAGAGGGAGCCTCCTGACACTCTGCTCCTCCGCCCGCTGGAGCCCTGTGGCGGCTGCTTGTTGGCTGTGGCCAAGGACAGTGCTGGCCATGCTTTTTGTCCCGCTGCCGCGGCAGCTCCTCTCCGAGACGTCTCTTTAACTGAACGGCCAAGCCTCTGGGTAGTACCCGATGCGGCAGATGGCGAGACCTGGTTACCGGAGGCCAGCAGTGTTTGGGGCAGCCTACGTGGATCTGCGGAAGACCCTTTCTTCACGTTCCTGCTGGACACGGGATGAGGGGGCCTATCTTGATGACATACCGTCTCCCCACTCTTTTCTGACCCTGGCTTGATCTGACCCGCTGAGTTCCCCCTTCCAGTTCACCACCTCCTGATGACCCCTTGATGAGACCCCCCCGTACGGGGATGGCCTCCCTTCCTTGGGACCCTGAGCCCCCCCCTTGAAATGAACCTCGTACCGTCTTTATTGTTGTTACACTCATCAAGATACCCCCCCCCCCCCCCCCGATACGAATCTATTCGGAGACACCCTTTGAGGACACCCCTTTCCCCATTGGACACTCTTTTGTGGACCTCATTTTACAAAGAGGTGGTTCCCTGCTGACTTATTGATGCCCCCTCATTTTTTTTATGGCGCCATTTTTCGGGTGGCTTTGAGGCGTGCCACTGTGGCATTCACAATGACTCTGTTTGCCATACTTGGCCCTCAGGCTCCCGGGCCCCGTGACAATGTCCTTCCATGGCCTCCGTAGGGAGTGAGTCAGGAACGTCACAGATGTGGCTTCTGCCGTCTGCCCCTTCCCCCCCTTTTTGGGGGGTCCCATCGGCTTGTATTCCACCGCCTCTCTGGTTCTGCTGACCTATACTTCTGAGTGTCCCTTTTTGTTCCCTTGCTGGATATTGTTACATACTTTCTATGTCTATTGTATGGATGACTTGTTGTAAAATAAAATTTTGAAATATGAAAAAACAGGCCATCATGGAAATGGATAAAAGGGAAATAAAACGACAACACCGTCAAGTCAGGGAAACTAACAGAAGGGGAATGTCAGAGGGAGAAAAAAAAAACACGTAGAAGGGAGGGTGGTGCTCCCAGGTCACCCCCAAGCTCCCGCAGGAAGTTGGAGGGCCGTGGAGGTGACCACGGGGCCAGGATTGCTAGGACAAGTCGGGTGGCAAGAGCTGGGGTAGCCACCCAGGCAATCTACTTTTCTATAAGTACTCCATGTTAGAGTTATTTGATGTGAAATTTTTCCATGTTTTAGCAATTATACAACTTTAAATGGTCTTCTATGAAGATAAAGTGTGTGCCTTGCTGAAAATGATTTTTATTTATGTAGAGGTATGAATGGCTCAACACTGAAAGGGTTAAAGAATATATATTGATAGTGCATTTAGGCTGGGGTCAGACCAGCGCATTTTTAACGTGCGTTCTGGCGCACTAAATCACGGCCGCACTAGCAGCAAATGACGGGCAATGACAGCCAATATACGAAGTACGGTCGCACGAAAGTCCGGCCGCGCAACGCAAGTGGAAAATGAACGCATTTTTTCGAGAACGCAGAACCGCTAGTACGGACGTACAGAGTCCGTTGCGCCCGCTAGCGGTGTGTGTGTGATTTGGAGACGTCAGACCCTGCTCGTGTCTGGCCAACATAACGTCCAGACGCAAAAAGTTTCCTGGTTTGGATTCGTAAAACATCACGCACGAAAATGCGCATCGTATGACCGTTTTCGCATATTCCATGAAAAAATACATCAATGCGTTCGGACGCACTTTTTTACGTTCGCGTGTAAAAATGCTTTCGTTTGACCCTAGCCTAAGTTTTTGTTACTTTTTCTGCAGGGTAAGTTATCAGGTCACATAGCATTACATTATGTCCCTGTAGCTAGGAGCGGGAAGAAGTATGTGAGATGTTGGCAACAGATTTTTTAATATTTTATTTTGCCATAAACTCTTGATGGGAACAAATAAGCCTTAAATCCTACATATGAAATAATCCTCCCCATCCCCTATTGACTATGGGCTCTATTCCAACCCTGGTGTAAACTAAACCAGAGCTGCTTTAAATTTAGCAACTCCGCAAACTTTAAAGGGCCACTACCACCCAAGAAAAATAAATGTCAGGGTTTTCTTTTATGTTGCTGATATCTTACATGTGCTTTGTTTTTCTCTTGTATGTTTAGTTAAGGAAATATTTTACTCCTATATGCATCACTGGGTGCATCCATTTTTTGATCTTTTGTGTTGTAACTGGGCCCCGGCCCCCCCCCCCCAGCATCTTTACATAACTTGCTCCCCACGGTGTGGATTTGGCCATAGAATGGAGTCTATGGATCAGGCAGCCAACTCACATCATTGTATTGTGTAGGATGTATTCAAAGGACATCAACGGGGGTAGATTAGAACAGGGCTCGACAAATCCCAAGAGCCAGGTCGCAATTGCGACTAGAAATTGCTTCCTGGCTCCTGGGCTTTTGTTAACCCATTCAATGTAGGCACCAGGTGTGAAAAATCGTCAGGGAGCTGATTTAAAAGCAAATGTTTTTTTTCTTTCTTTGCACAGCGGCAGCTCCATGTATTCCCGCCCCCTTCCCCCAGTAGATGAGCAAAGGCTGTGAAGATTCTCCCACATGCCCCTTTCCTTTGGCAATAGCCAATCTGTGATGAGGGGGCAGAGCTATGTCTTGTGCCCTCAATCTGGGAGCAGATATGAGCAGACTGTCTACACTACAGCCAATCTGGCATGTGGCCCCTCCCCCTGTATAGCCTCCTGTCTGATCCTTAGATCAGATGCTCAGAAGGGACAGAGGAGGCAACTGGAACTGTTTTTATGGGGAGGGGAAGCTGCTGGTAATGAGTGAGAGAGCTGGCAGTGGGAGAGTGCCAGCTTTACCCCACTCACGCTGCCACCTCTCCTCCTCCCTCCCACTGCCAGTTCTCTGCCACCCCACTGCCAGCGCTCTGCCACCTCCCTCCCACTGCCAGCTCTCCTGCCAGGTCTGCCACCCCTCTCACACTGCAAGCTCTTTGCCACCTCCCTTCCACTGCCAGCTCTGCCACCCCTCTCCCACTGCCAGCTCTCTGCCACCCCTCTCCCACTGCCAGTTCCATGCCACCCCTCTCTCACTGCCAGCTCTGCCATGTCTGCCACCCCTCTCCCACTGCCAGTTCCCTGCCACCCCTCTGTCACTGCCAGCTCTCTGCCATATCTGCCACCCCTCTCCCACTGCCAGCTCTCTGCCACCCCTCTCTCACTGCCAGCTCTCTGCCATGTCTGCCACCTCCCTCCCACTGCCAGCTCTCTGTCACCTCCCTCCCACTGCCAGCTCTCTGCCACCCCTCTCCCACTGCCAGCTCTGCCATCCCTCTCCCAGCTCTCTGCCACCTCGCCCTCAGCACTCTCCCACTGCCAGCTCTCCCTATATACTCACACTGCCAGCTATGTGAGTGGGAGAGAGCTGGCAGTGTGAGTGGCGGGAGAGAGAGCTGGCAGTGTGAGTGGCGGGGAGAGAGCTGGCAGTGTGAGTGGCGGGGGAGAGCTGGCAGTGTGAGTGGCGGGGGACAGAGCTGGCAGTGTGAGTGTAGTTTCTGTGATACACTCAAAACACAGTACAGTACAAGTTGTTGTATTGCTGTGGAGCTCTGATACAGTAACGCGGTGTGTATGAGTGTATCATAGCACTCTACAGCAACAAAACTCACGCTCATACACACCGCATTACTGTATCAAAGAGCTCCACAGCATTAAAGCTCACAGTAATGTGCCATGTGAGACTGGAGACTATCGCTCACTTATTACCATGGAAAAAAAAAATGGCTCCTAACTTTTTTAGCTGGCTCCTAGATTCAAAGCAAATTTGTCAACCCCTGGATTAGAAGTATTTTAAGCTCCCTGTCATATGTCATTCAGCTGCCATCTCTTCTCTCCGGTAGCCTAGACGAAAACAATAGCTTTAACTGTTTAACCCTTTCGCTGCTGAGCCATTTCACGCCTCTGTGCTGAGCTCATTTTAACCGGTTTCGCTCATCATGTTTAACCGCGTTTTGAAGCCTTATTTTAATATATGACAAAAACATATTATATATCGTTCTTTCCGGCAGACTCGGCAGATTCATAATATATCATTATTATATGTATACGTCATGTACTGTCTGTATATTATAACAAAAAATGCAATAAAGTTAGAATTTTCAATAATTTACAATGTGTAAAGTGTTTTATTTTCACATTTTAACATGCGATCGGTTGCAGTTATATTTTCTATGGGGTGCGCTTGTTAAAAAAATTAGAAATGGGGACTCGTTACATTTTTATGGGGGAAATTTCGCTATTTTTAACAAACGCACCGCATACAAAAAACGTGCAGCATCATTGTTCACATTATAATTGAAATGGGAACAATATTTCTGCATTAACAAATCAAACAAAAAAAACCTTTTTTTTAAAAAAAATTAAAAGAAAAAAACAAAAGAATTTCTTTAACCTTTACATGGTAATGTTTGGTATCGTTGGAAAGGCCATGCTCTGGCCAATCCATCAATACCAACCATGAACCCCTAGCTGCCATGGATCGGGAGATAGGGGGTTCCAATGAACCCCCTATCTCCACCATTGGTGGCAACTGGGGGTTAACTCGATGACGCCAGTCGTCAGAGGGAGTTCCTGGAAGCTTGGCCGACATCCAAGATGTCGGCCATCTCCGGGAGAGGATCACGATTCGGCACTTTTCGGCGCCGAATCGTGAACCAGCACCCAAGGGGTTAAAGGCAGGCACGGTTTGGAAGGGCAGGCTGTGCCCTTCCAAACCGTGCCTGCCTTTAGCCGCTGGACCGTGCCGATCGGGAGGGAGAGAGGTCCAAAGGACCTCCCCCCCTCCCTTTCAGGCAACTCCGTACTCGCGGGGGGGGCGCCTGAAATAGATGTCATTGCGCCGCCGCAATGACATCTATCTTCCCCCCCGGTGTCCCGGAGTGCCGGGCTGACATGCAAGATGTCAGCCCGCACCGGGGGGGGGGGGGGCGGCAGCAATCAGCCGGGATCCTGGCTGATTGCTGCCTCCTGTGCTAGGACGCGCTCAGCGCGTCCATAGCACAGGAGGTGCACTTGGCAGGACGCACTGAGCGCGTCCTTAGCAGCCAAGTGGTTAATAGTGTAGATTATATAAGCAAGAGCCTCAAAGCAAAGCTTTTGGTAAATGTTGCATCATGGAAAATATCCAGAAAATGAAGTCTGAAGATAAATACAAATTTTTTTTTTCTGTTTTAACATGGAGTTACTTCAAGCAAATACCAGCTGCATGTGTTTCATTTGTAATGCACAAGTACTCTAGTTACAACTAATGTAAGTGGTAGTTTCCCTTTAACCTCTTAAGGCCACGGGACATGCTATGCTGTCCTCGTGACGGGAGGGCCTTGAAGCCGTAGAGCGTACAGGTATGCCCCGCTGACTTCAATGGGCCGCCTCAGCCCCTCCCCGCAGCCAGCACGTGCTGTTGGCTGAAGAGCAGCCTAAACTCAGGCTGTTCCCTGCAGCCACTGATGTTCGTTTTGCGTCGGCTGCGTGGACAGGCCAAACCAGAGGCCCGCAACGGGACCAGGTGGCAAGGCATACCAGTGCGCCTCGTCGGCGTTAACTGCCTCCCGACGGGCGACACCCACCCATCCTTAAGGGGTTAATGGCATTGGGTAAGTTTACACCAGGGTTCAAATACAGCCCTGGGTTGTTCGCAGCATATTTCTCAAGTGAAACAAAAATATTTTTATGTTTCATTTTTTAACAAAAAGCGAATAGAGTGCAACGTTTAGTACGGTATTCTGGTTAATATTATTGTCAAAAAATTAAAATTGAGGTCACATTATGTAGATATGTAAAGGTCAAAGTGTACATAGAAATCAAACAATACCTTTTTATTTTAATTAGAGCTGAAATATAAGGTGAATAAAATGTTATTAAACTTTGTTACATTTTGTGTTGGGTTTTCAGCCATTGACGAGACCTACCAGTACATTGCTTAGATAACATGCATTAACGTACAATGCGTACCAGTCTTGATTTAAGCATAAGTTCTGCAGCATGTGCCAATGCTGTGCTGCAGTCATGGGAATAGCATCAGACTGCTGCAAGACCAATCCGGTGAGTCTGGGTGGTGAGTAATTCTGAAATTCAGAAGCCTCCAAAAAAGGGGAGCCCAACCTATACCTATTCTACTTCTATTTAAAGGGCCACTCTACTTATCCAGACCACTTTACCTGTTTGAAGTGGTCAGGGATGTGAGGCGTTCCCCCCTCCCTTCTTTCTCACCCTGGCTGCTGCCCCGATCTGGAGATATCACTGGGTGAAGTGGAGGAGTTTCCTCCACCCCATCCAGCATCACCAGAAGTAGGGATTTTTGCTGTAGTGAGTGGTCTCAGGCAGTCGATGGATCGGATCCATCATTCTGTGCTGTCCCTATGGAACCTGCCTCCGTAAAGTGTGCAATTTGTGGTTTGTACGCTATGCAAGTTGCGTAGGAGCTCAGAAAAGCTCCAGGGACTAATGGGAGTCCCTGAGCCAAAGAGGAGCAGCAGTGTACATCTAAATATATAACTGGGCAGAGGCTGTCCGCAACATCTGCCCAATTATTTAAGGGCATAAAGAAGGGAATTCTATTTGTAATATAGCAGTAAATATAAAGGGATACTCTATTTATTTTGTGTTATTTCTGCCTCGCCACAAAATCTGTGTCATTTTATGGGTTAAGTTGATCATTCCTATTTTCTTTTGTGAAGCTCTTGCATCTATCACTATTATTACAGCAGAGTCCCCTCGCTCACCTGTCGTTTTTGGGTCATGCTCTACTCTGTGGTCTTGCCACCCATTTTGTTCATGTTCACATAGTGTGTCTAATGAGCTTAGTAGACCTGTCACCTTAACACCTCCTCTGATTACTGGGCTCAGCTTTATGGAGAGGAGGCAACACCGGAGTCTCTCCCATAAGCTCTTTGATCCCCTCCTAATTAAAAAGACATCTTACAGGAATACTACTGCCTGAGATTTCACGCACGATAACCACATTCTGTATCCAGTAAACACTTCTACATTTGAGCAGCCAAGAAAGCTGGGAGCTGAAGCATGGCTTGTGTTATTTGAGTCCTAATTGCTTTTCCCTTTATATACTTTACATAGGTATTTCTCATGACTCATCTGTACCACCTACTTTGGTGTAGAATAAATCTGGTTTCACCGCATGCTATGGCCGTGCGTATTCTGACACTGCTTTTCATATATATAAATTATATGTCCTACTGAATGAAATGCAAGACCTGTCCTAAATGCGAAGGTACTGCCCAGCGCTCTGTATGCCCTGTGTGGTTTCACCTAAATAATACACTTAAAGGGACACTCTAGGCAACATGACCACCTAAGCTATTTTAGGTGGTCATGATGCCCGGAGTATTCCCTTGCCTGTCCCTCCTGCCTCCGCTCAGCCGATCGTTAGGAAAGGCTGAAAACAGCTGAGAGAGGCGGAGGACTTTACTCCGCCCTCCCAGCTGTCAGTCAGCAGAGCGGGAATCATATTTCCCGCTTCTGCCGACTTTTGCCGAGTAGGAGACGTCATCGCGCTTTCAGCGCGATGACGTCTCCAAATCACCGCAGAAGCTGGCGGCTCCCTCTGAGGGTTAGTGTTGCGCGCATCCTCTTGCGCGCAACACTAATCCTCAGAGGGAGCCGGGAGGAAGCCTGCCGATTGGCTGGCTTATGTGAGAGGCGCGCATGCGCGCTTCTCACGTAAACCAGAAGCCAAGAAGCATGAAGAAGGACGGGAGTGGAAGAGGGAGGTGAGTATAAAAAAAAAAAAAGACGCCGCTGGAAAGAAGAGGATTTTAGGGCAAGTATTACAGTTACAAAAAAAACAACAAAAAAACGAAAGATTTATTAAGGGAATAGGGATAGGTTAGGATAAAAAAACGGGGGGTGATTTTTTGAGTAGAGTGTCCCTTTAAGCAGCTGCACCCCTCTGCCTTTTTTTTAAATCCTTATTCCTAAAATGTTTCAGGGTTGATTTTTGTCATCGGAGAGGTATGGACTTGGCTGGTAGCTAAAGCTACCGTTTGGGTTTGGAGATGTAAGTCCACTGGTTCTTCTAAATTGGACTAAATCGCTAAAGTTTGCAATTAAATAATAAGTTATGATGCAAAATTGCAAGACCACAGGTCTGTTCACTAACAGATGAAACTCAGGAGAAGAGAACACTCTAGACCAAATAGCTGATTTGGAAAGTGAGATAAATGGGAGAATTTTTCTGGTTTGCCTATTTTGACCTAGAATTGTCACATCTCCTGCCAGTTCTCCTGAGTTTCACCTTTTAGTGAATTTGACCTGCATATCTCAAAGTAGGGAATAATACTTTGTGTTGAATGGGATGTAGGCATCTAAAAATATAAGATTACCATATGGAATTACTACGTCGAGCCCAAGCAAATATTCTTCAAACTGCATTGCCTAATCAATAATATAGATTTTGGCACTTTCGTGCGGCCGTACTTCGTGTGTGGGCCTGCGTTGGACGTCATCTGCTGCTACCTCGGCCGTAATAAAGTGCGGGTAAACGCACGTTCGCACTGTGTTCGTCTGACCCCAGCCTTAGAGTTGAATTTGGTAATTGGGTTTTGGTTTACTGTTGGATTAGGGCTAGGGTTACCCATAGGGTGAGGGTTACTTCTAGGGGTAACCCTAAACTCTAACATTCTGTTCCATTTTTGCTTTTTTTAGGCAACAGATTCTGTTTCTTTTGATGCAAGCGCAGTTTTGAGGAATCAGAGTGTATTGTAAGATGATGAAATGCATATTTTACTTTGATTCAGATACAGCAACCAATAAATTAATCACAAATATGTAAGATGAATACGTTTCTGGTTATTAATGCTTTTGTATTATTTTTATTTATTCGTTTTTTACTCAGAAGACTCATTCTAGGAGACACCCTGCAACTCCATGTGCAACTTGCTTTTACAAACAGCAGCTGTATCTGCTACCTCACTCCAATATAATGTGAATGTCATGCCCTTCTTAAGGAAAAAGGAGCAGAGAGGAAGGGAAACTGGCGTATCACACAGCGTTTATTCTGACGCCAAACCAGTGATGTCATTTCCACAATATAACCACAAAGGTTGCAAAGGATGGAGCGTTGGCTTCCTGAAGACACAAACGAGTTGAAGTCACCATGGATCCACTTACATTTGGAAAAGAGAAGAAGAGGTTTAAGCAATTCACACTGATCCAGAATTTAGACAGCTGCCTGCCATGTGTAATTGACACCGGAACCTCAATTTCAACATGTTTGGTAACTTTTATAGTTCACATTTATTGCTGATCAATGCTACAATCACATGTACCTTTATTTCCTCCAATGAAACATAAAATAATAGTTTACTTGCTTTCTGTTGCCTTCTGGATAACATTCATTTCTATGATGCAGATGAGTTATCCAATATCCACCTCCTGCGGTCCATTTGTGTCACCATAAAATCTCATCTCCAGTCAAAAAAATTCAAAACATTTTCTCACCTGTATAGGTGTCTGGATGATGCTTACACTTCATATATTCCTTTTCATAGTGTTTTTTTCAATACAAGCCTTTGGATGATCTAGGTCTGCCATCAAGCTGACTCGGCATATCTGTACAATGTCTCTTATTTGTGTGGAAATCCAATTCATCTCAAAGAGCTCAAATAATTGCTACAGTTTGCTACAAAACCAGAATGAGAAAAAGAAATTATTGCACACAGCTACCTCACTCCCATCAGATATTAGATCAAAATCTCATGCGCTATTGGGTCACTAGACTTATGCAGCTGGATTTGTATTCGGTCTGAAATTAATTGCACATCTGCAAATTTGGTTATTCGGAAGCATTCCGCGTTTCGGATCGCAGAGCCGCTGAACCGGATTGATGCGAAGCCAATTGAACATATCCATCCAAATACAATCCAAATATAATCGGATCAATTCGGGATGTACGCACTATGCAATGCAAAATCCCATAGCCTAATTGTAACACAAAATGGAAAGGGGTGGGGACAAATGGCGCTGTGGACCGTGTGTAATGATTGTTCAGTGCAGCCCCAAAAAAAGTGTCTGACACCAACGACACGAGAAAATAGTGGAAAAAGGAGTTATTTTGAGGCGCATAGAACAAATTTCTTTGGTCTATCCAATAATTGTGAATATTCACCTCAATAAGAGATGGTGGCCTTATTAATAAACATGTGAGTCAACGGTCTGAATCGTGAACATGGTCATCACATTGGAAGACCTATTGGTCAAAAACAGATAGCATAAGCATCATGGTCAGCAAATATATGGACAGTGCGACATGTACGTCTTAAACATGAAATGGATGTTCATATATACGTGTGGATGTCCGAATGGAGGCAATTCGACTAGATGTATGGCAGCGTGGAATTGCAATTGTTAGAGGATCTTCTTATGGATCGGGTGGTCAGTCCGGGCAAGTCGTTCAGAGGTCCTGCGAGTGAATGAAACGAAAAACGATTGCGCAGTATGTTTCTTGATGGGACCCCTGAGTTTCCCCTATGGGGTACTTACGATGTGAAGAGCCCTGGTCCTGGCTCTGAGGAATGTTCGCCTTTGGGGTATTTGGAGGCAACCCTTAGCCCTTTGGTATGAATGCTCCCAACTCTGAATAAAATCGGCGGTTGAAGAAAGAAGCTTCGCAAAGTAAATGAAAGATAAAATCCAAATGGATAAATTTAATACAGTAAAAAATAAAAAGCACTATACGTGCACTGAAACGCGTTTCGCCTAAAATCGGCTTCATCAGTCAGTAATTGTGTCATTATACAATCTCCTTTTTATATACAAACAGTATCAAGGGAACCGCCCGCTATCCAATAAGCGTGCGTTCCACTGTGTCCATTTCCGCGTGTCACCAGTGGCTCGGTTGCGTTCCATAGTCGACGGATGCTGGCAATATCCAATTTCATAGAAAAAGCAAAAAAGAACTTAAAATGACGGTCTCTTCCATCCCTATCTTTTTCTCGTAGTCTCCACCTCTCCAATTCCTATATACTTTTTTGATTCCCATAAATTTAAGACCTACCGGATTTTTATTATGGATATGTTTAAAATGTAGCGAAACGCTATGATTTTCAACACCATTTTTTATATTCCTTATATGTTCTTGAATTCGTTTGTTTAAGGGGCGTATCGTGCGTCCCACATACCTTAAACCACATGGACAGGTTAATACGTAAATTACGTGGCTCGTAAAGCATGTAATCATGTCATTGATTTTATGAACCCTTTTATTGGCCTCAAACTCTTTAATGGTGTGCTTGTGGTTGTTGGTATTTTTACAATTCAAGCAATTCCCGCATGCATGAAACCCGTTCTGTATGCTAAAAGAGTTCTTCTTTGTCATGGTTGTACTGTGGTTGACTAATTTCGTTCTCAAATTCTTTGCTCCTCGGCAGATGATAGAAGGAATCTCGGGTAAAATGCTTTCTAGAGCAGGGTCTTTTCTTAAGATTGGCCAAAATTTGCGGATAATTCCACGAATTTTAGGGTTTTGGGCACTATAAGTAAATATAAAGGGTACCCCCTTAATGTGGTTTACTGTATGGGTCTTGTATTTTAGAAGGTCTTGTCGGTTCCCTTGATACTGTTTGTATATAAAAAGGAGATTGTATAATGACACAATTACTGACTGATGAAGCCGATTTTAGGCGAAACGCGTTTCAGTGCACGTATAGTGCTTTTTATTTTTTACTGTATTAAATTTATCCATTTGGATTTTATCTTTCATTTACTTTGCGAAGCTTCTTTCTTCAACCGCCGATTTTATTCCGAGTTGGGAGCATTCACACCAAAGGGCTAAGGGTTGCCTCCAAATACCCCAAAGGCGAACATTCCTCAGAGCCAGGACCAGGGCTCTTCACATCGTAAGTACCCCATAGGGGAAACTCAGGGGTCCCATCAAGAAACATACTGCGCAATCGTTTTTCGTTTCATTCACTCGCAGGACCTCTGAACGACTTGCCCGGACTGACCACCCGATCCATAAGAAGATCCTCTAACAATTGCAATTCCACGCTGCCATACATCTAGTCGAATTGCCTCCATTCGGACATCCACACGTATATATGAACATCCATTTCATGTTTAAGACGTACATGTCGTACTGTCCATATATTTGCTGACCATGATGCTTATGCTATCTGTTTTTGACCAATAGGTCCTCCAATGTGATGACCATGTTCACGATTCAGACCGTTGACTCACATGTTTATTAATAAGGCCACCATCTCTAATTGTAACACAAGAAGGAATAGTAACCATAACCCTAACCACAAAAGTAACCCTACTGTTAAAGCAAGCAGAAATAGTAACCCATAACCTAGCTGCAAGCCTAGACCTAACCCTAAAAGTAACCATAATTGGGATTGTATAGAGAGGTGTATTTGGAAACTTTTCAAAATTTTTATGACCTAATTCATAATATAAAATAATAAAATATTTGAATTCAGAAATTTCTGAACCAAACTGTAATTTATGGCTGTGCACCGGTCTATTTGTCACTCACATTATACACAGTCTAAGGTCTGGCTTGCCAGGTTCTTTCGTTCGTCACCAGTACACATGCTTATACTCAGTTTATACAATTGATTATTGATCAGGATGTGAATTTTGCATTGGAGTTTCTAAGCATAAATATATAATTATAAGTTAAGTGTCCTTTATCCAAAATTCTGAAATCCAAAATTTTTGAGTACTGGCATGACACCAAAAGCGAAAAATCCCAGAGCTGATGGGGGGGAATAATAATTACAAAACTTGCATTAGTGTAGCGCTGTATTCGTTTGGCTCTATGTACTGAACTGTTGCTACCACTAGAGGGAGACAGAGCCTAGAGACGTTATGGGCTATGCTGGACTAAAAAGACTTCATCTCCCAGAAACCTTTGCGAAGAGGACAGGAAGTGGGTGTGCTGGCGCCAGGAAGATATCAGGAGCCTCGTGCGGGACATGGGTAGAGCGAGCAGAGCAGCTGAAAGAGTAAGACGCATGCAGTACATCGTCCGGGATCACAACCAGGCCAGAGCGTGGATCGAGGCATATCCAGTGCTGGAGATCGGGGACGGAGTGTGTCTGATTGCATACCACATTCCGCTGAGCAGCTCGGAGGACAACCAGGTTCCAGAAGGACCTTGAGTAAGGAGAGCCGCGGATCGAACGGGAGTGCAGGCGGCGGATCGGTTCCTGTTGCGTAGATTCAGCATCGGAGGAGCAGATTCGTTGGAACCGGGTTCCAGTTGCGGAGAGATCCTTTGGTCGAGTCATCGGTTCTGGACACTTTGTTCGCCGGATGGGTGAGAGGCCTCAAGGCCTACGGTTCCGAAACGAAAGTGCGCACTTGGTTGATTGCTTCAATTCACAGGGCCCCAATGTTATCTAGTCGAAGATAATTTTGCTCATTCACTGGCCAGTTGAATCTAGTACCAAGGTACCCTAGACACCAATATACGATCCTTTTTGAACGGGACTTAAACTCATTAACTGAGGCGTATTAACCGTTTCTTTTCCGTCACGTGTTTTTCCCACGTTGCGCATTACGCCATTTACCTCAGTTAAATCATTACGTTCAAAGTATATGTGAATTCTATGCCATCTCATTGCTCCAGTAAAGTATATAACTTAGAAAATCCTCAACAGTGTGCTGGTGTTTAGTGATTCCTAGTGCGGTGAGACTATCCTGGGTATATTCAGTGGCTCCTACGGGGGTGTGCGCTACACGTGGGGGCTCGTCTGGGATTTCTGTCTGAGTATACCACAATTAAAGGGTTAACATGGATCCAGACACTGCTGCAAAATGGTGTAAGGAGCAGAATAGCCAGCTAGGGTTAAGTGCGGTTATGGAGATTCCTGCAGACACTTGGGCCGAAGACCAAATTCGCCGGGCCGTGGCCGCGCTGACACCTGATCACAGGGGGTTAATAAAGGACATTAAAGCGAACCCAGAGACTTCTCACACATATGTTCTTTTCGAGTGGAGAAAGGGTGTGCCAGTGTGTTTTCAGGGCACGAGTGTGAAGCTAGCCGACGATGTGGAAGTTCGACTGGTCCAGCCAAGTACGCCACGTAGTGATCCCGCGAACGTTCCAGCGCCCGGCCCGCTAGCCATGTTCGGGCCAGAGTTCATTGTGGCTATTGGGGACTTGCTAGCTAAATGTCAGAAAACCAACCCTCCTTACACTAACTTTGGCTACCGAAGGTTAAGAAATTTTTCGGGAAGCGCGCCAACTCCGGCTGGAGAAGAAACCTTCGAGGAATGGGTGGAACAGGCGATGCAGGCTCTAGACGAGTGGGACGTCCCTGAAGCACAGAAGAAACAGAGAATTACTGAGAGCTTGAAGGGGCCCGCATCAGAGGCTGTTATTTTCTTTTTAATTCCTTATTTAGAGAATTACAAATACAATGAAATTCACAAAATCAAACAGAAAAAAATATGGCCGCGTAAGGCCGGCCAAGCAGGATACGAGTAGTCAGGCCAAAACTTGCACTACAACCATCAGAGTGCCAAACAGAAAGTGTCAAGTCCCAATGCAAAATAAAAAGGCAAGATAACAAAACAAAACACATGCCGTAGCATATCTACAAGGTCAAAAAAGGACCCGAAAGGGTGTGGGAAAACCAGGGAAAGTCCAGAAAACTCGGAAACAAAAAGAAAAATGCATGGGAGGGCGAAAAATAACAGCACTCAGTCCGGCGTAAGTTCAGGTGGGTTCGGCGTGAGGCCCGTAGCAGCCAGGTCCGACAAAGCTGTCGCCGGGTCGGTGATCGTGTAAGGTACATTGGCATGTGCCACCACCAGTGTGCCCACGAGGCCCCAAGATAGCGGATCCCTTTTCGACGAAGAACGGATGCCACATCTCTAAATCGCCTGCGGGCAAGTAGAGTCTGGAACGGGAGGTCATGGTATAGAGACAGTTTAGAGCCCTCAAATTGCACGTGATCCCTCACACCAGGGGTAGACATTATCTTCACCTTGAGAGCTAAATCACGAAAAGCCACCACAACATCTTGAGGTGCCACCTTAGCAACCGTCGTAGGTCTCCGAACCCGGAACACCGATCCAAGCACGTCAGGTGTATCCGGGGGGAGCCCCGAGATGTGGAGGGCGAGGCGGGTAACAGGGCGACAGCTCCTCTGAAGAGACAGAGTCCGGAATGCCCCGGACCCTGTGTTGCGACGATGGTGCCTGGTTTCCAACATCTCTACCCCCTCGTGGATCCCCTCGTGGTCCAGTCGAATCAGACCCATTCCTTTCCAACCTCACACCAGTCTGCCGGTCCGAAGTCACGCTACTGCTAGCCAAATGTTGGCGATCTTCAGCCGAATCTCCGTCAGGGAGTTCCCTAGCGGCCACCAAGGTAGTCACAGTCGCCATCTGTGCCGCCTTCTGCTTTTTTTGCGCCTGCTTCTTCACAGCAGCAGAGAGGGGTCGGGAGTCTGATGCCTGGGATTGCAGGGTGAGCCACGACACCCCGGAGGTACCCCCAAGAGGCCAAGAGCCATCCTCGTCACCATATCCTGGGGGAGAGAGGGGGGGCCAGCGCTCCCGCGAATGCAGACCCACCTTTCAGCGAGTCCCGAATGTCCCATTGTCGGGGGCCCCCCTTTTGAACACGACTGGTAGGCACAACACAGGAGATGCAGGCACATTAGAGGCAGGTCTCTAGAAGAGCTCCAGCAGGTCACACGTAGGCTTCCAAGATGGCCACGATCACTAGGCCCAAATGACACCGCGGGCGAAATCCTCCACGGAACGCGCAGCTCGGGGACCGTCAAAGATCCCAGGGCACTCCAGAACCCCCAAAGCCAGCCTGGCCGAGCACTTTGCAAAGCGAGTGGGTAAAAATAGCTTGAAAAGTCCGTGGCTGTCACGGAGCTCCTCCAAAACGTAGCTGCTCGCTTCCACAGTTAGCTCCCCCCAATATGTAAATTTTTTGAGAACCAAAACACTTCTAGTCTCAACCATTTCAGATAAGAAATACTCAACTTTTACGAAATACTCATACTTTGAGCAGAGTGATGTCAGCAATACCATCCTGACAAGGCCAAACAAGGCTGAAACGATTGTCGGGGGTTGCTGCACCTCTCGTGCAGAGAAGACTTCCTTGGCATTTCGGTTCTGACCACCTTTTTAGGGCGATAGCAGTCTGATTTGCATATGGAATAGCCATCCAGCTAAAAACGTTTGAGACCTTGAGGAGCAACCCGCCGTACGGCAGGCCACAAGTGCTGTTGTCAGTTCACACGACCCTGACAAACATTGTTTTTGCTCACTTTAAGGAATACTCAATCTGTGATAAATTTTCAATTAGAAGTTGTTAAGTGGGTTGGCGCTGATATTATATTGAACCAAGAGAAACATGTGCCGCTCACCAAAAAAGTATGACTCCCTTACACACCAACAATAGTAGTATCGCAGTGTTTGGTTTAAGCGCACCTGTGGCTTTGTACTAAACACCATAAATTAAAGAATTCCACCACTGTGGTTATGATAACAAAGGGTGTATATACTTATCTTTATGACAATGACTGCAGTTTACCAATTTGCAATAGTCCATCAAATACCTATAGCATAAATTAGAAATATCATTGGCAATATGTATGTAATCGCAGAAAAAATATTTCCCTTATTGTTTAAACTCAAAAGAAGGAGCCTTATTAGCTATGGCTCGGTATTTGCGTTTTCGGGCCAATATAAGGGGCCTCGTCCCATTCACTCCCACTTCTCAGCGTCTACATAGATCTTTCCACTGGAGTCAGCAACCTCAGAAGAAAGATAGTATAGACATGGTGCAGATCCACATATTTCTATAAAGATAAAGCAATTTGTATCACACTCACATGGCTTCAAGTCTCCTAGATTAGGTGACTCGGTATCAGCATGTTTTGACCCACTTGAATGAGGGGGGTCATCCCCTTCTTTCCCAGTGGAAAGAAGATCTGTGTACATGCTGAGAAGCGGGAGTGAATGGGACGAGGCCCCCTATATTGGCCCGAAAACGCAAATACCGAGCCATATCTAATAAGGCTCCTTCTTTGTGAGTTTAAACAATAAGGGAAATATTTTTTGTGCGATTACAGTGGCAAGAAAAAGTATGTGAACCCTTTGGTATTATGTGGAGTTTTGCATGAATTGGTCATAAAATGTGCTCTGATCTTCATCTAAGTCACAACAATTTGAAAAACACAGTCTGCTTAAAATAATACAACACAAACATTATATGTTTTCATGTGTTTATTGAACATAACACGTAAACATTCACAGTGCAGGGTGGAAAAAGTATGTGAACCCCTAGCCTAATGACTTCTCCAAGAGCTAATTGGAGCCAGGAGTGAGACAACCTTGAGTCCAATCAGTGTGATATTATTGGATGTGTTGCTGAAAGCTGTCCTGCCCTTTAAAAACACACACCAGTTTTGGGTTTACTGGTTTCAAGAAGCACTGCCTGATGTGAACCATGCCTCGCAGAAAAGAGCTTTCAGAAGACCTACGATCAAGAATTGTTTACTTGCATGAAGCTGGAAAGGGTTACAAAAGTATCTCCAAAAGCCTTGATGTTCATGTGTCCATGTGTAAGGGCAGAGGCTATGACCCCTGTGTAGTGTTGTGCGTATGGAACCCAATGGCAAGCCGAAGAAGGAGACCAGGAGATGTATATGAGCAGTTGAGTATTTACTGAGATGAAACAAAATATAAGTCCAGAACAAAAGGCTGTAACACCAAAGGTCTCCTTGGCAAGAATAACGTTCAGAACAGGGAATTGTGAGTAAGGGTCTTCGGATTTAAATGGGGCACAACATAAGTCCAGAACAAAGGATTGCAGAAGAGGATAACGTGAGCTGTGGTCTTTAAGACGAACCGGGGTAGAGGAGATGGAGCTGGTATCGTGGACGTGGAAGCATGCCTGGAGACGGAGCTGGTACCGTGGACGTGGAAGCAAGCCTGGAGACGGAGCTGGTACCGTGGACGTGGAAGCAAGCCTGGAGATGGAGCTGGTACTGTGGAGGTGGAAGCAAGCCTGCAGATGGAGCTGGTACCGTGGACGTAGAAGCAAGCCTGGAGACGGAGCTGGTACAGTGGACGTGGAAGCAAGCCTGGAGATGGAACTGGTACCGTGGACGTGGAAGCAAGCCTGGAGATGGAACTGGTACCGTGGATGTGGAAGTAAGTCTGGAGATGGAGGATCTGGAACTCAGGATTCGCTTGGAACAGGAACGAAGAGGGAACACTGGATAACTGAAGTGGTGAACCACAGTATAACCTGGTTAATGAACTGAGAAAGGCGGCAGATTTAAATAGGGTTCAGAGGATCATAAGAACACCGTTCACCTGGGACTCGTAGGTGGAGCTGGCATACCTGAGTACTTGATAGGTTAATTGGTGACATACGAGGATCTCCAGTGCAGGTGTAATGCAGTACCTTTACTTGACCAGCGGAGGGCGCCAGAGTACCAAGGTCTTCGTGCTTTAACCACTTAGCTGCGGAGGACGCGCTCAGCGCGTTCTGCCGCAGGAAGGGTTGGCTGCGGAGGACGCGCTGAGCCGGATTCCGGCCGATCGCTGTGCCCCCCGGTGCGGGCTGACATCTTGGATGTCAGCCCATCAATCCGGGACCGCCGCGGGCACAATAGATGTCATCGCGGTGGAGCGATGACATCTATTTCAGGCGCCCCCCCGCGTGTGCGGAGGAGGCGCCTGAAAGGGAGGCCTTTGGACCTCTCTCCCTCCGATCGCGGGGGTGCTGGGCTTAATGCCAGGCACCGTTTGGAAGGGCACAGCCTGCCCTTCCAAATGGTACCTGGCATTAACCCCTGGGGAGCCGGATCACGAATCGGCGCTGAAAAGCGCCGGTTCGTGATCCTTTCCCGGAGCTGGCCGACATCTTGGATATCGGCCAAGCCTCCGGGAACTCCCCCTGAGGACTGGCGTCATCGTGCATAGCACGATGACGCCAGTCCTGGAGTTAACCCCTAGCTGCCACCAATGGTGGAGATAGGGGGTTCCAATGAACCCCCTATCTCCCGATCCGTGGCAGCTAGGGGTTAAAGTTTGGTATTGTTGGATCGGCCAGAGCAACACGACTGTGAAAAAAGTTTTTTAAAAAAAATAAAAAATAAAACTAAAAAAATATTTAAAAAAAATTATAAAAAAAAAATAAACAAGTTTTTTTTCTTTTTTTTGGTTTGTTAATGCAGCAATATTGTTCCCATTTCAATTATAATGTGAACAATGATGCTGCACTAACAATTTTTGTATGCGGTGCGTTTGTTAAAAATCGCGTAATTTTCCCCAAAAAAAAATGTAACGAGACCCCATTTCAAATTTTTTTAACACGCACTCCCCATACAAAATATAACCACAATTGCTCGCATCTTAAAATGTGAAAAAAACCACTTTACACGTTGTAAATTATTGAAAATTCATATTTTATTGCATTTTTTGTTATAATATACAGACAGGTCATGACGTATACATATAATAATGACATATTATGAATCTGCCGAGTCTGACGCAAAGAACGATATATAATATGTCTGGGTCATATATTAAAATAAGCCTTCAAAACACGTTTAAACATGATGAGCAAAACCGGTAAAAATTACCTCAGCACAGAGGCGGGAAAAGCCTCAGCAGCGAAAGGGTTAAGGAGATGGGAGATCGCGCATGCGCGCTTTGTTTCTCCTCAGCTGGATCCCGAAGGCGGCGTGGGACGCATCCTAGCTCCCCTCCTCCGACCTGTGGACCGGAACCAGGGAGCGACGCGCCACGAGGGACCTCGGGTGAGTATGCAGAGTGTCCCAACATGGCGGCCGCGGTCGGACCGCAGTGCGGGGCATGACACCATGGTAAGACAGACTGTCTACAAATGGAGAAAGTTCAGCACTGTTGCTACTCTCCCTAGGCGTAGTCGTCCTGTAAAGATGACTGCAAGAGCACAGCGCATAATGCTTAATGAGGTAAAGAAGAATCCTAGAGTGTCAGCTAAAGACTTACAGAAATCTCTGGCACATGCTAACATTTTTGTTGACACATCTACAATAAGGAAAACATTAAACAAGAATGGAGTACATGGGAGGACACCGCGGAAGAAGCCATTGCTGTCCAAAAAGAATATTGCAGCACGTTTGAAGTTTGCAAAAGAGCACCTGGATGTTCCACAGCACTACTGGCAAAATATTCTGTGGACAGATGAAACCAAAATTGAGTTGTTTGGAAAAAACACACAACACTATGTGTGGAGAAAAAAAGGCACAACACACCAACATCAAAACCTTATCCCCACTATAAAACATGGCGGAGGGGGGAAAATCATGGTTTGGGGCTGCTTTGCTGCCTCAGGGCCTGGACGGATTGTTGTCATTGATGGAAAAATGAATTCCAGAGTTTATCAAGAGATTTTGCAGGAAAACGTAAGACCATCTTTCCGCCAACTGAAGCTTCGCAGAGGATGGATGATGCAACAGGACAATGACCCAAAGCATACAAGTAATTCAACAAAAGAATGGCTTCAACAAAACAAAATATGCCTTCTGGAGTGGCCCAGTCAGAGTCCTGACCACAACCCGATTGAAATGCTGTGGCATGACCTTAAGAAAGCGATTCACACCAGACATCCCAAGAATATTGCTACACTGAAACAGTTTTGTGAAGAGGAGTGGTCCAAAATTACTCCAGATCGTTGTGCAGGTCTGATCTGCAACTACAGGAAACGCTTGGTTGAGGTTATTGTTGCCAAAGGAGGGTCAACCAGTTATTAAGTCCAAAGGTTCACATACTTTTTCCACCCTGCACTGTGAATGTTTACATGTTCTGTTCAGTAAAAACATAAAAACATATAATGTTTGTGTTGTAATATTTTAAGCAGACTGTGTTTTTCAAATTGTTGTGACTTAGTCATAAAATGTGCTCTGATCTTCATCTAATTCATACAAAACTCCATGTAATCCCAAAGGGTTCACATACTTTTTCTTGCCACTGTACATACATATTGCACAATGATATTTCTAATTTATGCTATAGGTATTTGATGGACTATTGCAAATTGGTTAACTGCAGTCAGTGTCATAAAGATAAGTATATACACCCTTTGTTATCATAACCACAGTGGTGGAATTCTTTAATTTATGGTGATTAGTACAAGTCCACAGGTGCGCTTAAACCAAACATAGTGATAAATTTTCCCTTGTGCACAAACTGCACACCTTCGTAAAACGGGCTGCACACCTTCTTAATTTCGTGCTCCTAAGAGTGTATATGATGTAAATGTAAAACATCTGCTGCCTTGGAGGTCTTTATACTGCAGATAAGCAGACCTGTCTAAAAAGAACATTTTAAAAAACTCTTCATCCACCCTAGATGAGACAGAGATGCAATCAGTACATGGTAAATGATCGTTGCGTCTTGTAATCTGTTTAACTTCTATTATGTAAACTCATTTAACAAAGCAATGCATGGTGCTCTCATCACAAAAAGCATTCAAGAAACATGTTCCAAGGAAATTACCGAGGGGGAAATACGCAAGGGAGAAAATAATCACAATGAGAAAAATAACTACAATGAACAGCTGTCTGGATGCGATTCATGATGTGCGTGGTGAGGCGGAGTGAGAAATCTGTGTGGAGAAAACATAACGTGATGAAATATTAAACCCTACACTGCTGTCGGGCCAGCAACACATATCCAGACAGGGATACACAACCTCTGGCACGCCAGCTGCTGCAGACTGCAACTCTCATTGTGTTCACATCATTGTCTTATTGTAGAGATTAGCACAGACAAGTGCAAAACAGTGACACTGTTCTACAATCCACCTGGCAATAGGCAGCACGTTCTATATACAAGTCAATTAGATGAATAGTATTTCACTAATGAGTCTTAATTTGATGAATAAAAACAACTTTTTTTTTAATGAAATTTTATTTTATTTTTGCAAGACTGATATATCACGAAAAGAAACATAGATACAGAAAGGAAACAAAGGTGTACATAACATTAAAGGAACACTCTACTCAAAAATCACCCCCCCCCCCCCGGTTTTTTTATCCTAATCTATCCCTATTCCCTTAATAAAGCTTTATTTTTTTTGTAACTGCAATACTTACCCTAAAATCCACTTGTTTCCAGCGGCGTCCTTTTTTTTTTTATACTCACCTCCCTCCTCTTCCACTCCCGTCCTTCTTGCATCCGACTTGCCTTCTGGTTTACGTGAGAAGCGCGCATGCGCGCCTCTCACGTAAGCCAGCCAATCGGCAGGCTTCCTCTCGGCTCCCTCTGAGGATTAGTGTTGCGCGCAAGAGGATGCGCGCAACACTAACCCTCAGCCGCTGCCGCCAGCTACTGCGGCGAGTTGGAGACGTCATCGCGCTGAAAGCGCGATGACGTCTCCTACTTGGCAAAAGTCGGCAGAAGCGGGAAATATGATTCCTGCTCTGCTGACTGACAGCTGGGAGGGCAGAGTAAACTCCTCCGCCTCTCTCAGCTGTTTTCAGCTTTTTCTGCTGAACTGCCGAGCGGAGGGAGGGGAGACAAAGGGCGGCATACTCCGGGCATCATGACCACCTAAAATAGCTTAGGTGGTCATGTTGCTTAGAGTGTCCCTTTAATTCGCAACAATTCCGAAAATACAGTATTACTAAATTGCTATAGGCCCTGAGCCGCCAAACATGAATACGGATACCTAGATGACCAGACAATAACAAAGACCCTGAAGTGAGTCATAGCACAGTGTCACTTCAGAAGTATCCCAAATGAACCAATAATCTTTCTTAAGGGGGATTGTCTCCCCAAGACCCGCAAAGCATGCCCTTCAAGCTCCTAATATCTGCTATGCATTGCCTAATCTCCTGGACCCCCGGGTATCAACTGGTCTTCCAGAGCGCAGCTAGGAAGGATGCCGCCATCACCAGAGGAGTTTACCCTGATATCTGGAGATGGTAGGAGGGTAAATGTGTAGAAGGAGCAGTCCTGATGTGGGATCTACTTGGGAACCGATGACCTTAGTACAAAACGTGGCAATGTCTTGCCAATAGGAAACCACACTCAGACACGTCCACCAAATATATATAAAGGAACCAAACATATATCAGCATCTCCAGCAGTTAGAAGAAACAGCGGGGTTCATGTGGTGTTCCTTATCTGGGATGATGTACCAATGATGGAGTAATTTCCTGCGTGCTTCCAGTAGGGCAGCACTTTCGAAAGTGCCCCGATCAATTACAAAAGCAGCAGACCACTGAGCGTCCGATAGATCTATGGTAAGTTCCTGTTCCCATAATCAATGGAAGGCTCTGTTACCCTTAACGTCTGAAACTAACAAACTTTGATAGTGTAGCGCTGTGTTTAAAAAGACTGTTCTGCTGCATTTACTTGCAATGGCCACCAGAGGGAGACAGAGACCATGGTAAGATTATGCTGGACAAACACAGAAGGCACTGAACTACATTTTCCTTGATGCTTTGCGTGAGGACAGGAAGTGGGTGTGTAGGAAAGGAAAGGCATCAGCAGCCTCGTGGAAAGCATGCTCAGAGTGAGCTGGGAGCTGAAAGGAGAAGGAAGCAGGCAGAGCTGTTAAGGATCGTGACCAGGCCAGAGCGCAGGGGCTACCTCGCTGGTGCTGGGGGATCGGGACAGTGACCCTGCAGAGATCTGTCTATACCAAGCTGTGAGGTCTGAGGACAAGAAGCTGGTTCCGGCTGGACCCCGTGTAAGGAGACTGCGATGACACATTGGGAGTGCAGGCAGTAAACCGTTGTACGCAGTGTGGAAATCGGACAAACAGGGAGCAGATCCGGTGGCACAGAGTCCCAGTAAACAGCGGAGAGAAATCCTTGATCGGGTCCTGAACAGATTACCTATCGGATGGGTGAGAGGCCTCCCAGGCCGCAGTAGTAAAATAAAGAAACAGCCGCTGCAGCATTGTTTAATTCCACAGGGCCCCAACTTGACTAGTCGAAGATTTGTTTGTTTTATTCACTGGCCAGTTGAATATTGTACCCGGGTACCAATACACACATACACATACATTCCTTGGGACATAACCTGTACGGGACTCACACTCCAACCACTAAGGGGGTTAAAAATACTTTTTTCCTTTTCCGCTGCGCGTTTCTCGCATTACGAAGTATTGTATTACTTTTACGCTGCGCGTTTCTCGCATTACGAAGTACTGTAAATATATATACGTATACCGTGTTACTCATTATATGCAGTTTATTCAGTAAACTATATAATTTATAAAATCCACTACGGTGCTGGAGTATATTTATTCCCTAGTGCGGGGAGACTGACCCAAGGTTCAAATTCAGCGGCTCCTCCGGGAGTGAGCGCTACAATAGCATAACAATTTAACTGAGGACTGCGGTCTTGCAAAGTAGGATTCAAACTTGGACAACAAACGGGCAGGGAAAAAGGAAACACTTTCGTCAAGCCAAATGTCGCAAGATAGGATTGTAATTGTAAAAAGGAGAGGCAAGTACTACCCTCAAAAGCAAGTTTGGTCCGCATTTGTGAAACAGGCAGTAGGCCCGCTTGGCAGAACAGTTGATGTAGACGATGGATAGATGCTTGGGGCATAAATGCTGCCACACTCCCCAGCTCGTTCATCAAAACATCTACATATGAGCCTATGCCAAAACAATAACATAGAATACATTAAATCCCAGGAAGCAGATATAGGCTCCTATACCTCCACCGGCAGGGTGGAGTAGAGGTAACGTCACTGCTCTGCATGGAGAGAGCCTGTGGAGTCATGGGTTAGATCCCAGCGAGCAACCTCTCCAGTAAGTGTCCTAGGGCAAGACACCTAACGGTACATACTCGCCACCCAGGACATACTTGAAACCGAGAGAAATCTCAATGTATCCTTCCTGGTAAAATACTTTCTAAAAAAAAAAAAATCTGACAGAGCAGCGCCCCCTCCCCCCTCCAGCCGGTGTGCTAGACTACACACCCAGAGTTCAGTCTCTCCTTGAGAGGCACAGTCGATTGGGTGCAGCTACAATAGAGCCTTTACTGCTCGGCTAGATCAATTGCTTTCGATTTTAGATGCCACAGACAAAAGTTAATTTTTCTGACACAGAAAATTAGATATACTTATAAAGTATTTAATCTTCACGCAAACACACAACCACTCGCTGACACTGATAGACATAGCCTAACAAGTCATCCACTTGTTCGTACATACTTTTGCATAAACATAATGCACGTAAACACACATTCATACCTAAAACCAATAAAATTCTTACATAAATGCATTTTTTTTTTGCTTTTACTTGCTTCCTCTCCACTCTTATAATACAACCTGTATGCCCCTATTTTCTAACCCTAACCCTAATTTTTAACACTAACTATGGAAAAAGATGCTCCATTTTCACCCAGAGCGTCCAAATTCAAAGCGTAGCTTTCTTATGGTGTTCTATTGATAGGATAGCCAGTCCCTGCACTCATGACTCTTGGCTGGCAGTCCCTGTTGTAGGATTGAATCATAAGCTGTTGGTCAAGAATATACTCACTGAGTCACCTGTAAGGAAGAAAATGTTTGTTGCATAAATTGTGTGATCATTAGGGAAGTGGTAACCAGAACCAAAGGGACTTGCGTCTGACCTGAACACCATAGGTCTTCAGATGCAGAGGCCCACCAGCATATTTTCTGGTATCCCTCTGAGCCATGAGTTCAGTTCCCCAGAAAGTGTAGCTTGGAACCCATGGGTATCACCCCGACCCTAATGAACCCTGATTTCAATCCATTTCCCAAATGGATGGTTCCTGATTTTATATGATAGAATGTCTGTGTGGGCATTTAAATAATTATACAGTGTGTGTATTGTAGCAGGTCATCATGTAGAGAGCAAGGAGAGGTCCTGTCCGGGGTTTATGTGTTACCCAGATTCCTCTCTTACACCTTCCGGAACCTCTAGTAAGCCCCAGGTTTTGCACTTTGCCTCAGTGGCAATTTAGTGCAGGTGAGGCAAACAGACAGCGCTCTGAAGCCTGGGGAGCAGATAGTCTCTATCTGCTGGAGCACACGGTTGGTCCTGGTGGTGTGCTGAAACCTGACAAACAATAGGTTTGGTAGTCAGGAATATCTTATGTTGAGTTAGTGCCGGGACACGGCTAGGAATTTGTTTTTGATGTGTTTACTTTGTTTGAGCACTGTACAAGCCTGTGTGTTACACCAATAAATATACCACTATTGGAAGACAGGTCACTGGTCTGGTCTCTGAACCTTTCAAGAGGGCTCACCCCAGGGAGCAACTGCACCCGCTACCTATTTCCCAGCTCACAGTATGTTTAACATTGTGCACTACTGTCACGTTCCATTCTCTGAACCCCAGAACCTGCATTCGGTATCTGCAACCAGGTCTCATCGCAGCAGCCATCCTGGAACCCCCCTGGTGGTACACTTCAAGAACTGCTCCTTTATGAACCAACACTTGTTCAGAAAGTATACAAACAGTTAACACCAAGCACGTCACACCACACACCAAAATAAAGGCACCACGCCCCCTCCTACTTTGCTTCATCATTGTAGCTGTTTACCTCCATGGGTAAAGACCTATATTATTCTGCTCTGAACCATCCCCACTACCTGTTCTTGACCATCACCGGATTCCTTGCCATAACTCCAGATCCAGCAACCACCCTCACCTTCATCTGTATTGGCAATCTGGTCAGTCTGTATATCCCTTCACCTCCACCCATATCTGTGTCTGTGCAGTATACTGCACTTTGGGCTCAAACTCCCCTTATACTCTGGTGCCACCCCGGTACCAGAACGTGACAACTACAGGCTGTGTATACACATTGTTATCCTCGTGGCAGGATCGTTTCTTGTTTGTTTGTGAATAAATATGACTGTCTCAGCAAACTCTGCTCTCTGTCCTTTCTTTCATTCTTTCCTCTGCTTTCTGTGCCTCTTTCTTTCCTCTGCCTCTTTCTTTCCTTCCTCTGTGCATCTTTCTTTCCTCTGCCTTTTTCTTTCCATCCTCTGTGCCTCTTTCTTTCCTCTGCCTCTTCTTTCTTTCCTCTCTACCTCTTTCCTCTGCTCTCTGTGCCTCTTTCTTTCATCTGCCTCTTTCTTTCTTTCCTCTGTCTTTCTTCTCTGCACCATCAGGTGGTACCTGCGTGTCATTAGATGGCACCCGCGCATCATTTGACGGTGCCTACGCATCACCAGAAGACGCCCACTTACACGTCACTAGTGGGGTCTGCGAGCCAACACTGTTGGCTACACGGTCTGCGAGTCAACACTGTTGGCTACACGGTCCGCGAGCACCCACTGCTGGCTACACGGTCCGCGAGCACCCACTGATGGCTACACGGTCCGCGAGCACCCACTGCTGGCTACACGGTCCGCGAGCACCCACTGCTGGCTACACGGTCAGCAATCCGCGCAATGAGGAACAGTGCTATAATAGGTTAATTGAAAATCAAGATAATGCATTTTGTTTTGTGACGGATGTATGAAGTATGATGAGAATGAGAAAACACTTAACTTCACAGTATCCTTTAGCCTGTCCTGTCCGTACCCATTTATGTCTTGAGCAACACTCTATAGAGTCCTATGGACTACAGGAGTGAATAATGGCAGCAGAGTGAGAGACTACCAGCCTTGTTAGCAGCGGTTAGCAGCAAGCGTTTGATGAAAGGAAATTCTTCAGTATCTTGGTAGCGAGTTACCTTTAATTTTAGTGCTTTTTCTCAAATCACCTCATCATCTTAATCAGAGATGAGCATTTTGGTTTATTATTGTTTTTGGTGGCATGAATCTTTAAGATTCAGGTTTCTGCTAGAAGTATTTATAAGTATTTTCACTTTTTACTATTTATTTAACCTATTTATTGTGTCTCTAGTTGTGTGGTCTCACATTTGTGTATCTTTATTTTCAAGATCCTTTGGGTTCTTTCGTATTTCCGTTGCTTAGTATCACCAAATTCCGATGTTGCCTGCAATGTTGGGGAGTGGAGACAATTTAAAAATTGTGCAACTAAGTAATTTTCTTTTGCTTTTCCCATGCCACCATGACTCAGTTCTTGCATACTATTTGTGTATGAACATTATTAGACAATAGCAAATTGACTTGGGTACTTTACATCAAACTGTATCCTTATCCAATGCTTCCAGGAGAAAAGCAATTTCATAAAAGTATTATCATATATATATATAATGATAATGTTTACCCTATAGTTTCAGGTTAACGTATGAAACTTTAAAACTTGCATACATTGCATTTCTAATAAATCGTATGTTTGTCTTTTTGTTTTTTAGGGTTGTTATGTCTTGATGGTACAAACCATAAACAAGAGAAAGATAAAACGCCTCAAATCCAGCATTCCTTTCTGAAATGCTGAGTCTCGTAGGATGTTATTTCTCCGAATTATTCCTTTTTCGGGAATCTGTATTTGTCCAGACCCCCTCTTTTTACAGTAAATACTGCTCTGTTGAAAAATAATTTTCAACTCATTAAAGATTTATCACAGATTACTTGGGGAATTTCAGAGTTTTGTTTATCTTTCTGTAAATGACTTTACAGGCCAATGATCCCGCTCTGATACATTCAGCGTTTCCATGGGATTTGCAAAGGTGAGGTCTCTGATGGGGTTTGTTATCTGAAAAGCAGGGAATACAAAGTGACGTGCTAAACACAAAACCAAAAATTCTTTACATAGCTCGCTTCCCCTTAGTGTAGCGATGATCGTAAATGGCGTCAATAAAATGGGTGCAATTAATACATTCCCCTATTAATAGCTGAATAGTGTGGTAGATATGATTTTTTTTAAGGCAGAATGAATTTTTTTTGGTAAAAGCATAATTACAGCTGCATCTTACAGGATACGTTTAGTGGCCTTTGAGGAGGCTCACTGTGGAGAGGGTGGATGTGTTTGTGTTCCAGCAGGTGGTCAGGAATCAGAATTTCCATTATTTATTTTGTTAAGTATTTTGTAACACTGACAAATACATCATGTTGCCAAATGCATCCTGAGCGTGCACAGAGAGATTAACAGATTTGCCAAAGGCACTCATGAAGTAAATGGTCCAAGACAATACTGAGCATGGGACGATTTTATATGTTCTCTGTGTTTCATGCCTCCTGCTGATGGATGTTGATTCGGGTCAGAAAACAAAGGCCCACTCCTCGACACTGTCAAGGCTGAGTGGACTAAACCGTTCAGATTCCAGTTCTTTGCTCAAACTAGAACTTGTAGGGAGTGCAAATTGTCCCGACTTCCCATGGGTTGGCTGTTTAGGGAGTAAACTCTAAAGAAAAGAGAAGATCTTGACATAAAGACACTAATGATGTTACATATTGTGTTCGACCTCATTTAACAATAAAACGCATTGAGGGACCTGCCTCAAAGTGAGTGACCACCTGCCACTTACTAATTCTGCATATTCAGGCATTCTGGGAAAGGAACCACAGACGCTCAGATGATTTTATATGTTTTCAGCTGTTATGTTTTGTACCCACGGCCGTCACAGTTCATTGCTGGTGTATTAATTGGGGTCGGTTTGGAAAAACACTATAAGATTCTCAGTAGAGTTGGCTGTGGCATGAGTTCATTTACAGGCAGCTATTCACTGTATCATGTGTAAAGGAAAGTGAATATAACAGAACAATAATGCCTTTGATGGCAAAGGGATATATGAAGAATATACAGTGTATTCTAATAATTTGGTCATGGATTCCTACTATTAGATTTTTAGGTATTTCTGTAAAAATAAGGTAATTTAAAAGGTTATGACCACCTGTCCCTGTCTTGTGTGAGAGTCCATCATCGCGGAGGTCTCTATTCTGTCCTGAAGGTTATCAATCAGTGGCCATTAGTAATTCCAAAAAGGAACATTGTTGCTGCTGTTGGCATTGACTCCATAGATTCAAAGGCATGTTCTCAGACCAAATGAATGCTCATTTCTTTTTTCTGCAAATCAGAAATACATGGTTAGGATTACCAAACTATGATGACAAAGTTACCGTTACAAGTATTTATAAAGCACTAACAAAATCCGTAGCGCTGTACGATGGGTGAGACAGTAACAAATATACACATAAGTTAAAGGGACATGCATGCTTTGCTAGTGTGCTTTAAAAAAACATGTTATGTCTTTAAGGCTAGGGTCAGACGAGCGTGATTTCTACGGACTGTACGTCCGTGCACACGGACGTACGTTAGTACGGAAGACGCAGTAGTGGCCAGACAGTCCGTTTTTTTCACTGACGTATATATTTTGACGGATGTAGGAGGGAAAATAAATTAAAAAGCAAAACCATTTTGTCTTTGAAAAATGCTGGACGTATAAATGCAGTCCGTCTGACCACGTTCCATCACTCACACACAAAGCTATGCGGACGTTGCGGACACAGCGCACTTTGTGCGGCCGTTCTAGCGGTTGTACGTTCTTGCCTGCCTTGCGTCCGTGGGCCTGCGGCCGTGGTGCGTCCGCAGTTCAGTGCGGACGTACTTCGTGTAACGGGCTCCGATGGGCTTCCTGTCATGCTATCACGGACGTACTTTTAGGCGCAATCACGGACGTGAACACTACGCTCGTCTGACAGCAGCCTTAAATGAGTCAGTAGTTTCATTCAGCAGGCTTTAAAAGCAAGTAAATATGATATTTTTTCATATTTACCCGCTTTTCTTTCTTGGTGTCTTCCACACCCACCTCAGGAGGCACTTTAAAGCTAACCAATCAGTGTTTATACCTAGGTATAGATAAAAAAATGCACTGAGCATGTGCGTCTGAGCTGCTCCTCCTCCCTCCTGCACTGTGAGCTGAGGGGAGGGCGGGGCTGAACTTTCACCCTCAGCTACTGCAGAGACAGAGAAGGAAAGTAATCCATACACACAGGGATGAAAAGAGACAGCAGAGAGAGGGACAGCAAGAAAAAGACACAACAAGAAACGTTAAAGAGAGACAGCAAGATAAAGCAGAGGGCCACCAAGAAAAGGTGCAGTGAGAGAGCGCGCACAAGAGACAGACAGCACAAGAAAGAGTGTGAGAGGGAGTGACTGTGTGAGAGAGTTTGAGTGAGACAGTGACTATGTAAACCATGAAAGAGCGCAAGTGATCGTGTCAGTGGGTGAGTGAGTCTGTGAGTGTGTGAGCGAGTCAGCAGGTGAGTTTTTTGCTTTCACAGTTGCAGAGATGTTAATATTCAGTTCCTCGGTTTCCCCAGTCTGAGGTCCTGAGCTGCACAGCTTGTGCTAGTTGATACAGTTACAGGTATTTATAAAGCGCTAGCAAGTTCTGTAGCGCTGTACAATGGGAGAGGCAGGATAACAAATGTCCATGCAAGTTAAACACACAGAACAGTAGGAGAAAGGACCCTGCCCAAGAGTTTACAATCTAAGAGGAGAGGGGTGACACACTAGGTGAGGGTAATAGCTGAGTATGTGAAGTAGTGGGGTGCATGGGGGCTGTGGGCAAGATGGAGCAAGAAATGTAGTTCATGGGAAGCTTTGATGGGTGCAATAGTGGGTGGGGTAGTGGGTGGGAAGGTGGCAGGGAATATTCAGGAAGTATGAGCTGAAGAAACACCCCTAACTGAGGGGTGTCAACAGAGAAGATGAAATGACAGAGTTTAAAGCAAGAAAATAAAGATTTTTTTTACACATTTTTAAAACTTTTATCGATTTTATTCTAGTTTGTCTATAGGTATAAAACTGTTTAAATGTCAAAAAAAAAATTCAAGATACGTCTTCGGCCCCCGCGGCGCTTCCTGGGGGGGGGTCAGGGCGCCCGGTGGCATCGCTGACTGGCCGGTTGCCAGTAGATAAAGCTGGCAGATCGGCATCTGAGGGGGCAGGGCTTGGCATAATGATGAGGAGCCACCAAAGCAGGGCAAGAGGATCTGCTCCTCGCCCTGACGTGGAGTAAAGTTCCCGCATCTAGTACCGTTCCACTGTCTAGTAGGGATGAGCTGTTCGATTCGATCAGTTCGGAGTTCGACTTGAACATCGGCAGTTCGAAAGTTCGCGAACTTCGAACTTCTTGGCGTGTTCATCTCGAGTTATAAAAAATTTTTTTGGAAAAAAGTATAAAAAATGCTTAAAAAATACTAAAAAATCTAGAAATAAAGAGACTCTTTACTGCAGAATATTATAAGCAACGGTTTATTAGATATTGAACTAAAAACTAATGTCTAGGTGCAAAGATTCTCACCTCTAAATGACCTGTGCTCTCAAATGGCGTAAACAGCAGGTGTTTAATTAGTGTTTGGAAATAACATGTGCTTCTAATTAGTCTGGTCTCATCAATTTGATACATTGTATGCCGACTGGAAGTGCTAGGTGTCTTGTGTGGGTCTGTGATGGCGATGTTTCCATACATCCTACAAATCCGCCACTTCAGGGCAGGTTATGGGGACCTCCTAGGCACGATATTTGAAGGAATTTTTCGTTTTTATTTTTAACCCTTATTTTATGGAAAACTCCATTCCTTTAACCCTTTCACTGCTGAGGCATTTCACTGCTGTGTGCTGAGCTAATTTTTACTGCTTTCGCTCATCATGTTTAAACGCGATTTGAAGCCACATTTTATTATACGACCCAGACATATTATATATCGTTCTTTCCGGCAGACTTGGCAGATTCATAATATATAATTTTTATATGTATACGTCATGTTCTGCCTGTATATTATAACAAAAAATGCAATAAAATTTAAATTTTTATTCATCTGCAGCGTGTAAAGTGTTTTTTTTCACCTTTTATCACATGAACATTTGCGGTTATATTTTCTATGTGGGGTGCGCTTGTACAAAAATTAGAAATGGGGACTTATTAAATTTTTTGAGGGGAATTATGTGATTTTTAGCAAACGCACACCATAGAAAAAAATCATTAGCGCAGCATCATTGTTCACATTATAATTGAAATGTGAACAATATTGCTGCATTAATAAAAATAACACACAAAAAAAATACATGTTTGTTTTTTTCTTTTATTGGTTTTTTTTTATTAGTTTTTTTTTTTACTTTATACCTGGTGCTTTTTTTACTTTATACCATGCTCAGGCCTTTCGATTGACACCCTCCACAACCCCCTAGCTGCCACGGTTCTGGAGATATCCGGGTTCAAATGAACCCCCTATCTCCACCAGGGGATTCTGGGCAGCTAGGGGTTCCCTGGCTATCTGACGTCATCACGCTATGCGTGATGACGTCAGGCAGTGAGGGGGGAGCCGGGGGTGGAGCCGCCATCCAAGATGGCAGCCCCCACCGGAGCTAGGCTGCACTTCGGCGCCGCAAGGCGCCGAAGTGCGACCCCGTGCCTAAGGGGTTAAAGCCAGGTACCGCTTAAAAGGGGAGACTCTCCCCTTTTAAGCGGTGCCTGGCTTCTTTTTGTGGGACCTCCCGATCGGGAGGGATCCGAACGGATCCCCCCCTCCCTTCCAGGCAATCTCCCGGCATTGCCGGGGGGTCGCCTGGAAATGACGTCATCGCGTATGGCACGATGACGTCATTTACGTCGGGAGGAGCTTGACTTCAGCATCCGCAGACGCTGAAGTCAGAATGCCGCGGGACCCCGGACAGAGAGGTGGGTATCTCCGCCGGGCGTCCCGCAAAAGCTGATGACGTGTGGGACACGTCCTCCTCAGAATACAGCGGGAGTAACTGAGGACGTGTCCCACACATCGTCAGCAGTGAAGGGGTTAAAAACGTCTTTTTTTTAAACTTTTTGTCCTTGTTTCCTGTCCCCCAGGACACTACCCGGACCCGGACATTGTTTTTAAATGTTTCTATACATCCTAGAAATCCGCCACTTCACGGGCAGGTTATGGGGATCTCCTAGGCACGATATTTGAATGAATTTTTCGTTTTTATTTTTAACCCTTATTTCATGGAAAACTCACTGTCCCTTTAAAAACGTTTTTTTTAAAAACTTTTTGTCCTTGTTTCTGGTCCCCCAAGGCACTACCCGGACCCCCATACACCTTTTATGGCAAATATCTAGAATATTTAGCACTCTAAAAATCAAACTTTGAGTCCCATTGACTTGTATTGAGTTCGTGTTCGTGTTTGAGCTCGAATTCGAACTTTTGAAAAACTTTTGAATGCGAACCGAACTCGGGGGTGTTCGGCTCATCCCTACTGTCTAGTATCTTTGCTTATTGATTACCAGTTACTGACTTGCTTGTACGAGGACCCTGTATGTGTTTTGACCCAGCATGGATACTGACGATTCTCCTGCTTATTCCTTTGTGTGTTTGTTCTGTGCGTTATTCAGGATTCTGGTTTATGTTTAAACCGCATGATTTATGTTTTGGGGTCTGCCCGCCAGGTTGTGAAACTCACATACCGCCCTGAGGTCTCTGTTGACTATCTGGTTTGAGTCCTAATCGCAAGGCATCCAGTTGTTTGTTGTATGTCCCTGCTGGTTGCAGCTTTAACCACAAGTTTCATATTAGAGTCCTGCCCTGCAGGTTGCTGAATATAATTATCTTTCAAGTATCTGTGTTAACCAAGTCACTATACAGAAACACAATCTCTGATTGTAGGCCTGCCCTGCAGGCTGCTGAACTCAGTAAGTTCCCACTCTGTATACTTGAGAACAAATACAAGGGTTTTGCTTCTGTTATATGTGCTTCATGTACCAAGATTATTGATGATATCTGTTTACAGGGAGTTAATGTGCTTTTGCTCAGCGACCTCTTGGTCACGAAACCATTTGGCGCTGAAGTGGTATTCAGTATTTTGTATTTCCTCCCTGGCTTGGGATTATAAATATTACAGTCTTTATTGCTTTCTGTATCGAAAAAATCTGTCCTTAAGAATCCAAACAACGCTACACCAGGGTGAGTGCCATACCACCCGTTACATTACGTCAGGGCCAGACATGGATTCGACAGATTTAGCCATGGTTATGTCTAAAGTTGGTGATATTATTGCTAAACGAGTAGAGCAGGATCACCGCATGGACCAATTTGCTCAGGCCTTGGGCCTACTAATGAATCAGTTCAAAGAGTTTGGCGGGGCTTCACAACCCTCTTTTCCTGAGGTTGATGTGTCCTCTCATGCTGTGAATGCTTCCTCCTTGATTGCTGATGAAGTCTCCCATGTGAGTTTGAAAACACCCATCTGTTTCGATGGTAAACCTGGTTCTTGCAGGGGATTTATTACGCAGATCGAGATTATGTTTGAACTCAATCCTGGGATGTGCCCTACAGACAGAGCTAAGGTGGGTTACGTTATTAACCACCTAACAGAAAAACCTTTGCTTTGGGCGACTCCTTTATGGGATTTGAAGAGACCAATTGTATATTTTATTTATTTATTTATTTATTTGCAAAGGATTTTACCAGGAAGGATACATTGAGATTTCTCTCGTTTTCAAGTATGTCCTGGGTTCAAGAACATTGAGTGGTTACAGATATATATAACTAAATATATAACTATGCCGAGTTCATGAAAGACCTTAGGCGCACTTTTGACCCTGAAAGGCAGGCAACTGGTGCTGCCAAGGCTATATAGCGTATCAACCAGGGCAATCGCAGAGTGGCTGATTAAGCCATTGAATTCAAAATCGTGGCAGCAGAATTGCAATGGCCAAACAATACGTTTACTACGGTGTTTCTGGAAGGCATTAGCGATGCTTTAATGTGCGAATTAGCTCCTATGTCGTTACCAGAGGAGCTAGAAGACCTGATTGATTATTGCATAGCATTTGATGACCAGATTCGTGATAGGAGGTCTAGTCGTGAGAAAACCAGCAAACCTCCCCAAGGTACCTCTCCCACTCCTCGCAGTGTTTGCATCCCTTCACCTCCTGGGGTGGAACAAACTGACCCTGAACCTATGCTATTAGGTCGGTCCAGTATCTCGGGGGAAGAGAGACAATACCGCCTCAGAGAAGGCCTATACTTCTACTGTGCAGGCAGGGTTAATTTCCGTTTACAGTGTTCCAAACAACCAAAAAATGCCTATATTGGGAGGCCAGAATACCTAGAGTCCCCTGAGAGACAGGTTCTAGGTATTACTACATTTGCTTTTTCTTATCAGATATGAGAAACAAAGAGATCTCGTGTGGTGGTTCCAGTGTCAGTTGCCTGGGAAAACATCAGGCATGACACAGAGGCCCTTATTGATTCTGGTTCTGCAGGAAACTTCATGGATTCTGATTTTGCTGCTATTCGCTGAGTGCCTTTGGTTAAGAGAGAAGCGCCTCTCCTCATTGAGAGTGTCGATGGCAGGAAACTGCTTAGACCTCATGTTACCCATGTTACTATCCCTATCTCTTTCAGTACAGGTATCTTACACAAAGAGAAGATACAATTCCAGATAATAGAATCTCTCATTAGTCTTAGGCTATTCATGGTTAGCCAAGCATAACCCAGTCATGAACTGGACAACAGGAGAAGTGGACTCATGGGGTTCAAACTGTTGGGCCAAATGTCTGGCTAGAAGTACTGTGGTGGGCAATCTCAACATAGCCGCAGTCCCTCCATTGTCTACTGACATGTTGCCAGCCAGTAGGATCCATGCACCTCGTTTGGTTTGCCAGAATAATATGGCCCATCCTTCTGCACCAGGGGGTTGTCCTGAGGCCGACCGTAGACGGGGTTATGTTATGTCTTCGGCCCTCTGCGGCGCTTCCTGGGGGGGTTCAGGGCACCCGTGGCATTGCTAGCTGGCTGGTTGCCAGTAGTTAAAGCTGGCATATCGGCATCTGAGGGGGCAGGGCTTGGCTTCTGTTATATGTGCTTTATGTACCAAGATTATTGATATCTGTTTACAGAGAGTTAATGTGCTTTCGATCAGCGACCTCTTGGTCACAAAACCATTTGGCGCTGAAGTGGTATTCAGGATTTTGTATTTCCTCCCTGGTGTAACGGTTGGCACCCGCTTGGGCCATCGTGGTGGCTTGAAACAGGGAGATGAGGCAGATGAGCTACTGACTAGACACAGGACAGATCAATAATACAGATTTATATCTCCAAAGCCAAGGAGCTTAAGAGCAGGACTGATTTGCATCTAAGCTCAAATGGTTTCCCGCCCCCCTTTTACCGGTGTTACACGCTGGATGTCCCTTCACGCTGCGCTCCTCCTCTTCTGGGCACAGCATGAAGGAGGACTCAGCGTGCCTCAGCGAGTGAGGGAAGCGGGGATTATCCCCGCCCCCTCACTCTACTACTCGCGATGTCAGGTAAAGGGAGGGGGATGAATTGCAGGGGAGGGGGTGAAAATTGCAGGGGAGGGGGGTGAAAATTGCAGGGGAGTGGGAGGGGGTGAAAATTGCAGGGGAGTGGGAGGGGGTTGAAAATTGCATGGGAGGGAGATGAAAATTGCAGGGGAGGGGGGTGAAGATTGCAGGGGAGTGGGAGGGGGTCAAAATTGCAGGGGAGTGGGAGGGGGTGAAAATTGCATTGTAGGGGGATGAAAATTGCAGGGGAGTGGGAAGGGGATGAATTGCAGGGGAGTGGGAAGGGGATGAATTGCAGGGGAGGGGGAGAAATGAATTGCAGGGGAGGGGGAGAAATGAATTGCAGGGGAGGGGGAGAAATTAATTAAAGGGGGGCCTTGGCAGAACTAACCTCTCCCGTGAGGGGTCATAATTGGTGAAATGGTGGCGTAGGCGTTTGAGGTTCAGCAAAATTAAATATATCTATTTATAAAGAAAGATGAGTGATACGGAAGGTGCAAAAAAAAGGAATGGGGATGGAAGTATCGCACACAAATTTTAATGGATTCATCTGTATTAGCATCCAAGGGGGAAAACTGACTATGGGGTCTTCTAACTTCTTATGATAATCTGGCATATGAACAATTAAAAGAGTATTCGGTTCCACTTGATATATCGGATGCATAAACCCCAAATTAATTTGGTCCTAAAAACTGTTGGAGAGGAGTCTGTACTTAATGGAAGATATTACTTGGATCTGATGTCTGGGTATATATGTATCTGGCGTCTGATGTCTGGGTATATATGTATCTGGCGTCTGATGTCTGGGTATACATGTATCTGGCATCTCGGTCTGGTTAAAGTTATTTATTTTTGTAACTTTATTCTGAATAAAACCTTTAACAGTGTAGTTTCATAAGATAATTTAAGAGGGTGTGTTTAGGGGCGGAGTTCAGAGCAGGGTAGGTGGGGCAACTGGTGGCGAGTAACTTTTAAGGTCTGGCTAGTAGCTTGGGACTTGAAATTTTGAGCCCTGGTAATGACATCGGATTAAAATTCACAGCCTGTTTTGATAAAAAGAGGATAGCTTTTTTGTTTTTGGACATTACCCTTTTTTGTCAAGATTAAAATTAAAAGCAAATGGTTTCTTAAGCCCACAGATGGGAATGGATATATCCATTTCTCAAGTAGCCATTATAAACCACGGCTGAAAGGAATTCCCTGTAGTCAGGCATTGCAAGTACGGAATAATTACACAGATTGGGGAGATTACCAGGAACAAATAACAGTGATTAAAAAAAAATTAATAGTCAAAAGTTATATTATAAGGGAAGTGGATAATATCTGTGATGGTAGAAGGAACTATAAATAGACAACACCTATTGGCCCAGAACAAGTTGGAAAAGGACCAAAATAGAAATTTCCAGTTTTCTTTCTGTACAATGTATAATATACCCCCAAAACCTTTCTACTTTAAGAACATTCTCCAAAATAAAATTGGTTTATTTTGAAAATAGACCCTGTTCTTGGAAGAATTATTCCAGACAGACCAAATGTGATTTGTAACAGCTAGAAATCTCAAATCAATTATTGCCCCTATTGCTATTTTTTTCCTGTTCATAGCGAAAGGGTATTCATAATGTAAGACTTATAGATTTCTTAGGAGAAATAAAATAACTAGTTTTACGAGTACTGTAACAAAGGAGACATATAAATGTAACAATAGAATTACATATGATACTACACATGTTATGTATTTGTTAAAATGTAGCTGTGGGAAACAGTATATAGGGAAGACCACATGAAAATTAAAAGAAAGAATTCTCGAACATTAGAATAATATTAGGAAAAGATCAGTTAAACATTCAGTATCCATTCATTGTAATGAATGTTTATTTTTTAATCCAGTTGAATTTGAAATTGTAGGCTTAGAATGTGTAGATAAACATTGGAGAGGAAGAGATAGGGATAAAAAGTTATTGCAAAAGCAGTCAAACTGGATATGTGAATTAAAAACGTTGCCCCCAGCAGGGTTAAATGAGGAATTTAACTTTGCATGGTTTTATTGATAGATGAGTGATTAGTAGGTACTGTATATCCATACAATTTATAAAGAATTGTTTGCTTATTTATTTTTGATTCTTTTATTCATAAATATATTTTACGTGCATATTTGTGTATGCAGGGTTTAAAAGCATAATTCCATTATTCTTATTTCCTGGTTATCTCCTTCTCTTATACCTCCAAGTCATTATGATTTTCTAGGTTATATGGACTAAAGTCAAACCAGCTTTCGGGAGCCATCCTGACAGTATAGTGATCAAACGAGCGAAATTGGAAGCAAAACTAAAAACACGTATCTATGGAGGATAGGTAATTATTATCTTTCTCCCCTGATCTCAAAATATTCCTCATTCCGCCCTCTACAACCTTCATACTCCTATCCTCCTCTGCAGAATCTGCTGCTGCCGCTGCTGTGTAAAGTATAACAACAATAATAATACTAACAAACTATATTAATGATTAAAGTATTACAATAATGATTATAATAGTGATAAAGTATAATAAAAATAGTATTTATAAATAATAACGATTATTTATTACACTGTAATATGAAACTTTTTTGCTTCAATTTTAAAGAATGTAATGTATCACCCGACTTGTCAACTTCCATATTAAAATAGCTCATTTAAAATAAATATAAATCTTTATCAATACTCGTCACTGGGTTGTGATTCTGTGTCGCATTCACACAAAATACTGGTGTATAACCTTGTTTGCTGCAAACATGTATCTTTCCGCAGCATACGTTGGTGATCATCGTTACAACTGGCAATAATGTGTAGAGGCAAAGTTAATATTAAATTAACCAGCAAAATTATTGTATTTCAGTGTTTTATTTCAAATTGGCTTATTTTGATTTCATTTTTGAAATCTGCAAATCAGTTTGGCCGAGCTCCTTCCAGAGTTTATTTAATAACATTTATCTTCTCATCTACAACCCACTGGGATTATGTGACTCAATTCCATTCCCCATGCTCTGTGACCACTATTGTGTCTAGACTTTATTCACAATGATGTTGAAGAAGTTGCCTGCATGAAATTTGGGAAAATCTACTCAGGGCTCAAGTTGTACAGTTTCACATTTCCAGTAAGGCACCTAAAAGAGCATTAGGTCCCTCAGGACTTTCTTTCCTGTTTCTGAGCAGCCGCCCTCCTCAATTTTATTGTTTTAGCTGTCCTCTCATCCTCCTATCCAGAAATATTTCTGATATTACAGTATTACACAATGTGTAATATTACACAAACCAGCCTTTTAAACAGGAGCCAGTTGCATTAAGTAAGTCTTCTGGATCACTCAGTAAAGTACAGTTGTGTTCAAAATTATTCAACCCCCAATGCTGTAAAGGGTTTTAGGGAATTTAGTGTACATTTGTAATTGTATTCAGAATGAAATCCTACAAGGACTTTTTAAAGAACCATATGCAACTAAAATGACATCAATTGGTTTTGTAATACAGTAGTAAATGTTTCTTTTGTGAATTCTTCATTGACACAATTGTTCAACCCCTTAAAGACTACCACTCTGAAGAACAGAGGTTCATTCAAGTGTTTTCAACCAGGTATTGAAAACACCTGTGGATGTCACGGAGCAGCAATAAAGCATAATAAGCACCAATTAGGCAGCTTTAAAATGACTGTGATACTCAGCTCCTTCTAGACATTTACTGGTGTGGTTACAAACATGGTGAAGTCAAGAGAATGGTCCAGGAAGACAAAAGAGTTGATTACTCTTCACAGGAAGGGCAATTGCTATAAGAAGATTGCAAAGATGTTAAACATACCAAGAGAGACCATAGGAAGCATCATTCGCAAATTCAAGGCAAAGGGCACTGTTGAAACGGTATCTGGTCATGGCAGAAAGAAGATGCTGACTTTGACTGCTGTGCGCTACCTGAAGCGTAGAGTGGAGAAAAGTCCCCGTGTGACTGCTGAGGAACTGAGAAAGGATTTGTCAGATGTGGGTACTGAAGTTTCAGCTCAGACAATACGGCGCACACTGCGTAATGAAGGCCTCCATGCCAGAACTCCCAGGCGCACCCCCTTGCTGTCTCCAAAGAATAAGAAGAGTCGACTGCAGTATGCCAAAAGTCATGTGGACAAACCACAGAAGTTTTGGGATAGTGTTCTGTGGACTGATGAAACAAAATTAGAACTGTTTGGGCCCATGGATCAACGCTATGTTTGGAGGAGGAAGAACAAGGCCTATGAAGAAAAGAACACCTTGCCTACTGTGAAGCATGGCGGGGGGTCAATCATGCTTTAGGGGCTGTTTTGCTTCTGCAGGTACAGGGAAGCTTCAGCGTGTGCAAGGTACCAGGAATTCTCTTCAGTACCAGGAGATATTGGATGACAATGTGATGCAGTCCGTCACAAACCTGAGGCTTGGGAGACGTTGGACCTTTCAACAGGACAATGATCCCAAGCATACCTCCAAGTCCACTAGAGCATGGTTGCAGATTAAAGGCTGGAACATTTTGGAGTGGCCATCGCAGTCATCTGATTTAAATCCGATTGAGAACCTCTGGTGGGACTTAAAGAAAGCAGTTGCAGTGCGCAAGCCTAAGAATGTGACTGAACTGGAGGCTTTTGCCCATGACGAATGGGCGAAGATACCCGTAGATCGCTGCAAGACACTTGTGTCAAGCTATGCTTCACGTTTAAAAGCTGTTATAACTGTAAAAGGATGTTGTACTAAGTACTAAGATTGAATGTCACTTGGGGGTTGAATAAAACTGATAATGATGTGAGCACAGAAAAGACATTTGTGGTTATTTCATTATAAATGTTATGTTATATTTGTCTGACCTACACGTGCCTCTTTGATTTAATTGTAAGCAAGATGACTGAATGATCAAAATCAATGTCAAACTGGCCAAAACACTCAATTTCAGTGGGGGTTGAATAATTTTGAACACAATTGTATGTTCTGTCATGCAGAAAAGTATTGCTTTCCTCTGGAAGAAGCACATTTACTTGAGGTATTTAAACATCAAAATCTGGATTACTTCATAGTATTAAATTAATATTTGTACTGCTGGGAGTTGTTGTAACGAAAGCATTTTAGTAGCAAAGTCAAGTGGCAAACACACCAGATGTATTTGCTGGTCAAGTCCATTGTTTGTTGTCCGTCTTCGTGAAGCTATTATGTAGTAGATAATATCCTTTTTATAGTTTTTTTTTGTTCTTAACATGAAAATAATCAAATAATAGATTTTTTTTATAGTGAATCATCCAACTGTGCATGTTCATAAGTGTGAGTGCATTCAGCATATTTCATCTTCTAAGTAGCTCAAATTACAACAAATTTAGAAGAATCCAAAGCAGCCACACATAGCAATGTTTATTCCAAAAGTAATAATAATAAATACCATCTGCATATATCAGTTTATTCGTTTAGACCAGGATTCAGCAACCTTGGCCCTCCAGATTTTTCAGCGCTGCATTTCCCCTGACGCTCAGCCAACCTAGGGTTATAATACAATCTAGATGCTAAAATGGGGATGCTAAAGAGAAAAAACCTGCACCTGCAGGTTTCTCCTTAGCGTTCCCGTTTTAGCATGATATTACAGAACAGGTGCTAAACCAGCAGCCTGCACTGTAACACGGCGCTAAGCCTCAGGATGCTCGCGGCAGCGCCCCTCCATCGAGTCCGTAGGACTCCATTGAGGCTCCTTCTGCCGGTCACATGACCTGCAGGATCACGCCTCGCGAGATCCGGCAGGTCGGTCTAGTGATTCACAGAGGCAACTGGAGGACTTTTTTTCCTCCAGTCTCTCTCTGCTCCTGGCGGCCAGAAGAAGCGGATCAGACCGCCGTTCTTGCCGCGGGATGAGAGGTGAGTATTTGAATTTTGTGGGAATTTTTAGCTGGTGCTAAAGGATTCCGCAGAAGTGGAATCAGTTAGCACCAGGTCGGGCTGTGGTTAACTTTTGAGTTAACCGTAGCTTGGCGTAATTAGTGTTAGGGCTTTGTAATCCTAAAGCTAATTAACACTTTGCGCACCCCATGTAAAGCACAGTGAGCGCAAAGTACAGTAAGCTCAGGCAAGAGAGTGCAAGATCCGAATCGCTAACGATTTTTTTAACCCGTTAGCGTTAGGAATGTAATATGGCCCCTAATGAGTAGCTGAGCAACATGGGAATTGTAGTTACAAAACATCTGGAGGGCCAAGGTTGCTAACCCCTGGTCTAGGTCAATAGGTCCTATTCTGCTCCTCAAGTACCTCTAACAGGCCAGATTTTGCAGATCACCTTGGGGAAATGCAGACTGAATCCTGCAATCACTGAGCAGAAAATCATATCACCTGTGCTGTGCTTCAGATATCATGCAAACCTGGCCTGTTAGGGGGACGTGAGGACCGGGGTTGGGAACTACTGGTTTAGAGTAAACAAATAAATATTTAATCAAATAAGTATAAACAAGTAGATAACCTGTACACTACACAATGAGCTACATATTACTACACAAGTTTGAAATATTTGTGACGCCTCAATGAAGCCATATCAAGGGGTGAAATAAGTTGAATTATTGGCGTTTTAGCTAACAAGCCTTTCTCGGGTCGCCTTGTCACTATAATGAGAATTTCCAGTATGTGAAATACAGTATACAATTCTAATGTAACATGTTCCAGTAAGATCACGCACATTCTGGACAGTCTACAGTTTACAGCATAATCAACAGCATAATGCATATTAAGATTACAAGCAAACTTTGCATAAAACAAAAGAGCAATCAAATGGCAATTACATATTAATGTTTTTGGCTTGAAGAACGTCCATAAAACATCATCACATTAATCAAAATCATGCTGTAAGTATCATTTTAAAACCGGTTTGTGTTATTTATTTTTTTAAGCAAACTTTGGCAGCCGGATGATTTGATAAATGAGTTTATGAATCTCTAAACTATTTAAGTACGTTTTTTTTCTCTTTGGTAATGAAATCAACAAACTGTTTAAATTTACCTAACCCAGGGGAAATCAATGCTAAAAAGAAGAAAAAAAAGGAATTATGCCCATAATGAATTGCCCCTGATGGTTTTGGCCGTTTTCGTTGATTTTGCATTTGGCTCAATGCAGATCAATTAGCAACACGAATTCCTTTGTGCTTCTCTCATCGTTTTACTTTCCCTCCTCATCTCGCCTGAATTTCAGACTTCTGTTTTTTGGGGATGTGCTGTGCTTGGTTGCATGGTGCACAATTCCAGTTACATGCAGGGCTGGATTTATAATTAGGCAGAGTAGGCATGTGCTTACAGGGACCTACCACAAGGGGGTGCCTTGCTCTGATAGAAAAAATTCACAATCATTTAGACCCATGTATCTCGGGAACCCTACAGGCTAAGGAAGCTTGCTAGGTATCATTGCAAAACATATGTTTACTCTTGTTTTATCAACACAGCACTGTTGTTTACTTAACAATTATAAAGTGAACAGTGTTGCTGCACTAACTCACCTTTTTTTTCTCCTCATTATTGCCAGCAAGTGTGGAGTTGATGGCACAACAAATTATTTCATTTACACCCTAAACCACGGCACTGCAATGAAGAAATGCAACTGGACTTTAGAAAGCTGCATCTTCAATTTTTACACAGCACAAGGTCAAGTGAGGTGTCATTGGAAAGGTCTTAGTCTGACCTTTCCAATGATACCAATCATGACTAAAAAAATTATTCAATAAGCGTCGAACTTGCCAACGAATTGCACCAAACTGTGCAATTTCGTGGCAGTTCGGTTATTAAGAAAGCTGTGAATTCGCCAAATATTGGCAAATTGCCAGCAAAATACAGTGTAGTTTGCCACAGTTCTCTGCAATTCGACAATCTTTGGCGTCAGTGAAATTGTCCCATAGAGAAGTAATGGTTAGTCTATTCAGAGAATGCAGAACTGCACCGAAATGTTAGTGAGTTGCTTCGATTTTTGTTGGTTCATATTCGACAGGTTTAAACAGGCGAATCCCATAGGATTCAATGTAAAAAAAATATTACTGGTTTTATTGTTTTTTGTATTCAACCATTTTTTTTCAGTTTCAGCAGAAAGCCTTTTTATTTATTTATTATTTTAGAATTTTTTAGGTATATTTTGGATTTTTTTAGGCGAAATATTTGATTCCCATTTTTTCATGGCTTTTGTTTAAAAATATAAATAATTATTTATTTAGAGTTTGCACAAGTGCAAAGAAAACGTAATCGCGGAAGTGAAACACAAAAGTCAGGAAGCATCTCGGTATAAAATACATCACAAAAACTTCCCCTCGAAAAAATTAGGCTAGGACAGATAATGAGATAAACATTTACTCAACATTCCTAGACGAGATTGGACAACGACAATTGTTAACAGTAGACAGATACAGTCTAATACAGCAGATAATGGGGCAGTGTTTGCCTGACAAAGCAGATTAAAAACCTACTCAAATATAAACAGATATTAACACATTCCTGAGAGCAATCATATCAGCAGATAACAAGTAGGACAATGACATTATTCTATCATAACTCAGATTACATAACATTCTGCACACAAGGGAGGCCAAGGAAATAATATGGAACATCAGGCCGGCACCTCCCAAATATACCTCCAGGTTCATGCACCCTAAGTCTAAAGTGACTTACGTTACGTCCCAGTGCACTTGAACCCAGGAGGAAAAATATGTGTTTTAAATTGTTCCTCTGTCCTGCAAGGTTTCCCCCACCTGCTAGTTAAAAGGCCTTAAATGTTTCCTTGGTGTGAGGAACCGGTGAGAGGAAGTAAGGAGATTGAGACAGAGAGACAACACACACAGAGAATGGAGGAGCTCTGTGTTTGGCAGCTTGGAACAAGGACTTCAAAAAGCTGGTATTTCTTTTGGTTGTTTTCCCAAGGTAGAGAGGGAAGCTTTATTGTTTAGTCATCACTCAGAAGAGTTAGGTTTTGTTTTCTGTTATATTTTGTTTGTATGCTGGAGTGCAGAAAACAAAAGTCTGAGCTATGTAAAGAGACTGTTTCTGTGCCATAATTGCCCTAGAGGACCACACTATAGCGCCCCCATGTAACAGTGGATTAATATGAATGTAGTTGTGTATAAATATCAATGGGGATTTGTGTAAATGCAGATGCAGAAGTGTATAAATATGGAGGGTGGATTTTTGTGGAAATAGGTACCGTAGATACTCAAGTATAGCTCGACCCGAATATAACACGATGGATAGAGAATTATTGTGGAACTGAGAGAATACTCAAGACTCGAATATAACGCGAGGAGCAAAATTATATAATTATACTGTACCGGTAAACAATCAAAATCCTTCGAGCTTCTCTTAACACAGTCAGGCTCCCCCTTAGGCCAGGGTGCTCTGCTCTAGAAAGATTGTAGTTGTTACTAAGTATGAAGCCGCCGGCCACCCGTCTTCTTTACTTGCGATAAGATGGCCGGCGGAGCGAAGTGAATCATTCACCAATAGCCAGTACGCTGGGTGGTGTCGTTTTCTTACCTCTGGCTCCAGCAGGCAGACTCAATCACCGCATTGTGGAGCGAGGGTGCATGCTTGGTTTTAAGCCAATCTTAAATGATTGGCTTAATCCGAGCTTGCCCTCTGACCGTGATGGATCCCTCCTCTTCCAAATCTGGGAGTTCCTGAAGTGTTTGCGGGTGTCAGAGAGCCCACATTCAATTCAGGGAGACTACCGGAACTTCTGGGAGACTTGGGATTCCTGAGCAAGTCGAGTTTTTTTTTACACGCGATGCAGATGTCTCGAATATAACGCGACCCCTCCAATTTTAAGATAACATTTTGTCACCAAAATCTAGCGGTATACTCGAGTATCTACATGTATATTTGAGTATATTCATGTGAATGTAGTTGTGGATAACAATAGGGTATATTTGTGTGACCGTAGGTGTGTGCATTTATATAAAGATGGATTTGTGTAAATGTATATGTGTGTGTAATTGCATCTGTGTAAGTGAGAAAGTGTGTGTGTTGGGATCTATGTGTGTGATAGCGAAGTGAGAGATATGTGTATAGTAATAGCAAAACCTCTCCTAATAAACTGAACCTTAAAAAAACCCTTTGGATTAGTAAAAATATAATTAGTTATTTTTTATTACATGTTTTGCGAAGCTCCTAAGTTCACCCCTTTTCCTCATTCTGGATATATATATATATATATATATATATTTATTTATATACGTGCAACAAGTTGTCTGGGAGCTTGAGGCTCTTCTTCATATTTCCAGCATATTTCCCAGTCGCCGGTGCATGTCTGTCTGAGACCCAGACACCAGAATGCCCCCTGCTGCGCGACTTCACTCAGCAACAATTTGCAACCAATATTTATCCGCCGGTGATTTCATATCAGCCTCGTCTTCTGGATGTAATTAAAGGCTTTCAGCACAAATGGTTTTTGTGAGTGAAGTGACAGCAACCTGCAAGTTAACACCACTCTGAGTATTCAGGTATCTCAGACTGAACCCTTTCCAAATTCGCATAATTATTTGCTGCAGAACAGAAAGGGCTTTATGTAAGATAAGAACTTTGAAGGGGAATATGAAACATGATCTAATTAGCCAGGATTCAAAGGCAGGTCCCAGGTATGTGTCGGCACAAGAGCTTTTTATAACAAGAACCCAACAGCCAAAAGGCTACAGAAAGCCAGTCATAATGAAGAACAAATACCTTTCACTTGGATTCCCCTGGGGAATGTGAACTGCTCAGATTACTGTTATTTTTACATGAGAGGTGCATGGTGAAGAGATGTCTGTGGAGCAGCCAGGTAAACCCACTATGGCGCAATGGCAGTTATATATTCATTCACAATGCGTTCTGCGTATATCTAAAGGACAATACAGACAGTTCCCTCAGTGATGGTATGCTATTCATGGATTTTCAATATCCAGTTTAATCAATAATGTACTTTTCCTAAGGACAATAGGAGAGGCTGCGGTGTTCATGGCACGGTCATGCTCGAGGTGCCCATATGAAGGGCATTTGGTAATGCAGCAGTCTATTGAAATGAGTGCAAGAACAAGAAAGTGGGAAGGAATTATCTGTCAACTCTATATAGTAATTTGATAAGTTGTTATTGCGTGAATAATTATTACTAATAAAACAATGGCGGTACAACATAAGTTATTGAGGTCTTTTTTGTTACATTTTAAAACTGAAGAAGGATAAAGACACCATTAGGCAATGAGGATTAACTCTCATCGCCATTTACAAACCCACACGCAACTCTAATCATACACGTGCAACTCTCATTATCCTTGGTCCCTTGACATGCAGTTGCTACATACTCATGCAAAAAGCATAAGTACACAACATGAAAATATCAATATAATAGTGTATATTACCAAATATCATAGTTTATGTGAAGCCATAACCTGTGAAATCACTAAAATATGGAAAATCGTGCACAATAGGAAGATATTTTTTAGGTTGCCGGGTCTATGACAATTCCCTCCATACAGAGGAAGTGTTGAATAGTGCATTCAACACTTCCTCTATATGGAGGGAATTGTCATAGACCCGGCAACCTAAAAAATATCTTCCTATTGTGCACGATTTTCCATATTTTAGTGATTTCACAGGTTATGGCTTCACATAAACTATGACTGAGTGTTCAGTGCACACTCAAGTGTAGAATGCATGTGGACTACCAAGTGTAATGAAGTCCTCATAATCCCAAGGAAACCTCTTCTTCCCAGGCTACATGAGACTCGCTTCTACATATTGGTGGCCAGGTTAAGGGGGCAATTTTCTTCCAGTATAGGTATAGTGACATATATATTCTGACTTACAGTCAGGTCCAGAAATATTGGGACATCAACACAATTCTAACATCTTTGGCTCTATACACCACCACAATGGAGTTGGAATGAAACAAACACAATGTGCTTTAACTGCAGACTGTCAGCTTTAATTTGAGGGTATGCACATCCAACTCAGGTGAACGGTGTAGGACTTACAGCAGTTTGCAGATGTGCCTCCCACTTGTTAAGGGACCAAAAGTAATGGGACAATTGGCTTCTCAGCTGTTCCATGGCCAGGTGTGTGATATTCACTCATTACCCCAATCACAATGTGCAGATAAAAGGCCCAGAGTTCATTTCAAGTGGGCTATTTGCTTTTGGAATCTGTTGCTGTCTACTCTCAAAATGAGATAAAAAGAGCTGTCACTATCAGTGAAGCAAGCCATCATTAGGCTGAAGAAACAAAACAAACCCATCAGAGAGATAGCAAGAACATTAGGCGTGGCCAAAACAATTGTTTGGAACATTCTCAAAAAGAAGGAACACACCGGTGAGCTCAGCAACACCATATGACCCGGGAGACCACGGAAAACAACTGTGGTGGATGACCGAAGAATTCTTTCCCCGGTGAAGAAAACACCCTTCACAACAGTTGGCCAGATCAAGAACACTCTCCAGGAGGTAGGTGTATGTGTGTCAAAGTCAACAATCAAAAGAAGACTTCACCAGAGTGAATACAGAGGGTTCACCACAAGATGTAAACCATTGGTGAGCCTCAAAAACAGGAAGACCAGATTAGAGTTTGCCAAACAAAACCTAACAAAGCCTTCACAGTTCTGGAACAAGATCCTATGGACAGATGAGACGAAGATCAACTTGTACCAGAGTGATGGGAAGAGAAGAGTATGGAGAAGGAAAGGAACTGCTCATGATCCTAAGCATACCACCTCATCAGTGAAGCATGGTGGTGGTAGTGTCATGGCGTGGGCATGTATGGCTGCCAATGGAACTGGTTCTCTTGTATTTATTGATGATGTGACTGCTGACAAAAGCAGCAGGATAAATTCTGAAGTGTTTCGGGCAATATTATCTGCTCACATTCAGCCAAATGCTGCAGAACTCATTGGACAGTACTTCACAGTGCAGATGTACAATGACCCAAAGTAATTAAATCGATGGACAACCCACCGTGGGAAGGGCTAGATGGAATAGGATAGTGATTAACCACTAGATAAGATAATGTATCAAATCCCCTAACGAGGAATAAACCTATTTCCTAAGTAAAACAAATATTTATTGGAGACAATTAAAAATTAATCAGGTAGTTGTCAATTTAATTATTAACCCACATAATATTATCAGTGAATTGAAAATTGAAGGATTGTAAATATATAACCAACTCAAAGTAAAAGGTGCGTCCACCAAATTACAATAGTGCATATTGCATAAATGGTGTATAAACGTGATTAAACATATTGCATCAGAAAAAATATATTGGAGCAGAAAAAATATGTTTGTGCTCACTAATTAGCTTCTGGCAATACACTGGATAGCTCAAAAATGTGGAATGACCGAAAAACACTCAGTAATCCAAATAGGCTCGAAGGGTAGCAATTGTTTAAGTCCCGACGAGTAGAGTAATTAATGACATAAATTGGAATGGTCAACAAAATGAGCTCTCGATAGTGGGATGGAAAGGATTAGTTCAGACCTATTGGTGTAGGTAAAAACATAAACAATTAAATGCCTATTCAGGCATGATAGAATATCAAATTGGTGTGCAAGGGCAGCAGTTCATATCACCCTCGAACAGAGTATCTTTGTACAAAAACACTTATTCACCGTGATTATCAGTACTGAAAAAGGTTGGTGTGAACACACCTTACCATTGGCTGTAAGCATTTGATTACACGATTATATTGAGTCCGTTTGGGAAATCTCAAGAATGAATATCGTTTGCAACCACTCAAACATCAGGATTAAATAGCACTAAACAAACACAGTTGATCGTAGCTGTTGTGTATGGTAGTAAATAAACACTAGATTGCGATTAAACCTGTGCTGCTGAACTCGAACACATTTCAACACGCATATGATTGCGACCAGGTAACAGACACAGCTAATCGTGGTTGCTGTGTTTGATAATGGGTGAACACATTGAAATGAGGTGGGAATTGTGGTGCTAAATGCAAGCTAGGTTTGGCGTGCTTGTGGCCATTAAGCTACATGATTAAAGCTGAGTATGCACAGTTTGGGCAGTACATGATTCAGCCTCTGGACAAGGGGCGGACTAGTTGATTACCGCACTAATCGCCAGCATAACGATTCTCTCCTCGAATTGTCCAGAGGCTGAATCATGTACTGCCCAAACTGTGCGTACTCAGCTTTAATCATGTAGCTTAAGGGCCACAAGCACGCTAAACCTAGCTTGCATTTAGCACCACAATTCCCACCTCATTTCAGTGTGTTCACCCATTATTAAACACAGCAACCACGATTAGCTGTTTCTGTTACTTGGTCGCAATCATATGTGTGTTGAAATGTGTTCAAGTTCAGCAAATATTTGTTTTGCTTAGGAAATAGGTTTATTTCTCGTTAGGGGATTTGATACAATGACCCAAAACATACTGCAAAAGCAACCAAAGAGTATTTGAAGGGACAGAAGTGGAATGTTATGCAATGGCCAAGTCAATCACCTGACCTGAATCCCATTGAGCATGCATTTCACTTGCTGAAGACAAAACTGAAGGGAAAATGCCCCAAGAACAAGCAGGAACTGAAGACCGTTGCAGTAGAGGCCTGGCAGAGCATCACCAGGGATGAAACCCAGCGTCTGGTGATGTCTATGCGTTCCAGACTTCAGGCTGTGATTGACTGCAAATGATTTGCAACCAAGTATTAAGAAGGGAAAGTTTGATTTAGGATTATTATTCTGTCCCATTACTTTTGGTCCCTTAACAAGTGGGAGGCACATCTGCAAACTGCTGTAAGTCCTACACCATTCACCTGAGTTGGATGTACATACCCTCAAATTAAAGCTGACAGTCTGCAGTTAAAGGACATTGTGTTTGTTTCATTCCAACTCCATTGTGGTGGTGTATAGAGCCAAAGATGTTAGAATTGTGTCGATGACCCAATATTTCTGGACCTGACTGTATTTAGAGATTCAAGTATTATAGGATACTGAGTAATCAAAGGAAACAGAGCAGCTTTAAAATAATCTATTCTAACACATTCAGGGTTATTCAAAGAGATCCGAATGGCTGGAGAAAGGTAACTGAACGCTGAAAATCAGCGTTCGGTTACCTTTCATGGCCATTCGGCTATCCAGAGAGCAGGCGATACACAAAATCCTGGCGAATTGCCTGAACATTCGGTGCCTGTTCGAGGGCAGTGAAATCCCCATAAAAAATCACTGCTTCGGCTATTCAGAGAACACAAACCAGCAGTGAAAGGTTCCCAAAATGCCCGGCTATTCGGTGGTTTAATATGGCAAGTTTATTCAGGCAAATCCCATAGGCTTCAATGTTAAAAATATTCCCGTTTTAATTCAATATCTAATAAACCATTCATTATAAAATTCTGCAGTAAAGAGTCTCTTTATTTATAGATTTTTTTGGGATATTTTAAGTATTTTTCTGGATTTGTTTTTAAAAAGTCTGATTTTTTAAAAACAATTTTTAAGTTTACTTATTTTTTCTGTAACAGCCCTTTTTATTATCATTCATTGGACCTCATATGTAAATTTCAGACATTTTCGCTCAGTAGTTTCTTTGCAAACAGCGTTTCACTTTTCAAACATTCAAGCAAACTGTTTTGCTAATTTATTCACTTCACTCGTCTGCGGTGTCGGCTTTTTCCGGAGGCTGCGCTGCGTGTGATCGGCTCCTGCTCGGGTTTTTCCGGTGTCTTCGGCGGGTTAATCCAGATGTTTTTGCGGGTTTCGGCGTGCATTCGCCAGGTTTTGCAGTGAATTTTCATCGGGTTTGCGGCAGCTTTTCCCTGCGCTTCGATGGCCCTGTGGTGCTTGCTGAATACACCGCACGGTCGCCGAAATGGGATTGCCGAATCGGCCTGAATTGAAGAGAACGAAAAGTCACCGAACATGCGGTGACTTTTCGATTCTCTTTGAATAAACCTGATTGACATTTAAAGTATAGTCTAATTAAAAATGCCCGTAGATGGCTCTGGGACTATGATCATTCTGTAGGAATAGCAGTAATTGCAAAACAGTTGGAGTTTTTAAAAAGTGGAAATATTTGTCATACAATGTCATCTACCTTGCAGGGATTTTGGGGCGATTATTAGCATGGGTGGCTGTTTCCAGGTATCTAAGGTCCAGGAATCATTGTTACCATCTTTAATCATGTTGAGCATATAATCCAGTATTGGTTTGAATTGTAATTTGTGTTCTAGAGCAGTGGTTCCCAACCCTAGTCCCCACTAGCCAAAAAGGGCCAGGTTTTCCAGATATCTGAACTTGAAGCACAGCAGATATAATTTGTTGCTCAGAGATTGCAGGATTCAGTCTGCATTTCCAAGGAAATCCTTAAAATCTGGCCTGTTAGAGGTACTTGGGGACAAGGGTTGGGAGCCACTGGACTAGAGTAACATAATTCCATGTCTTTTCAAGTCAACATGTTTTGTCCATTCTAACATTTTTATACTGGTAAATTTGTTATCATTCTGTCCACTGGAGATCCACTAGGTGACAGCCTCACATGACTCATCTATAAGACCAGAAACTACAACGTTATTGATCTAGATCAGCTCGAGTCCATTGCACTAGAAGATGTTCCATTAAATAAATAAGCATAAATTACAATTTATGTGCTAATACACTAGTTCTGCCCCTACAATGAGTACATTTTATAGAAAAAGAGAAACCCAGTCAACTCAAGTCTTTGGCTTATTTAAAAGTAGGCAATCAGTTGTCCTTGAGCAGCCTGAGTCTAGCGTTATCGTGTCAGGTAAACTGGAGATCAACTGGAGGACAATCGGCATTGGGATAAGCAAGATGAGAACTGATGGTAATAAGCGTTAGAACTTGTGGTGTCATTAGTAAGAATAGGGTATATTCCAATTTTCATTCAGGTGAAAGAAACAGACATTCTCAAAGAATTGGGAATTTGAAAGCAAAGACATCTACAGTATATTGCAAGGAATTGTGGTTGGTGGTTTCTATAAATTTAAATTAAATGCTAATATATAGTTACGGATGCACATTTAATGATTTATATATGCAAAAGTAAAATAATGACCCACATTTTACAGTAAAACTCGTAAGCTGCAATCCCCATACAGTAAGACCGATATTTCACAATACAACGTGCAAGTCCTTTCTTTAGAATTTACACTATTATATTAAAACAAGGAACACGTATCTGTGCAGATGTACTTACATAATTTTTTTTGGGCTTTTTACTGTCCTGATATTTATTTTAAAACAGGAACATTTTTCAGATTTCAGCTCTGGACAAATTTTTTTAATTGAATCAGCCAATATTCAAAAACAAAATTGCCCACAAGCAGTCGATATACACTATATTTTCTAAAAAATCGGCCGCTAGAATTACATTGAGTCCTTAATATAGAAAATTTATTGAAACCTAATTAACAGATTTACAGTATGTAAGACAAACGGGAGTTCAAATCTGCCTGCAGACATAATGGAGGGACTGCATTACCAAGCTTTCTGCTCGACTTGACCCCTGTATATATCCTGTAGGTTTTATGTTTAGCTAACCTCCATAGTATTACTCTCTGCTCACAAATAGTTTATTATTATTTCTTGATACAAATAACAACTATAGATGCTGCTATATTAAAAATCAGACCCTTTCAGTTGATTATTAACTTTAAGCCATATTCCTTTATCTTTGGCTATATTACAAAGCTAGTGTTAACTTAACCAGAGCTGTTGTACACTTAGGCCCCTATTACATTCTTCGTACAATTTAGTTCGCGCAGCGCTAATTTTTTTGCGCGCATCGTCATTCGTAAAAAGATGCGCATCGATTGAAATACCATCCGCATACCAGCGCACAAACGAATTTGCGCTCACAATGTTAAGTATAGGACGCGCACAGTTCATCACGCTCGCACAAGTCCATCCGTGTTAAACGATAACGCGCATCGTTTGTGCGAACGTTGAAATACAACGTTCAGCGCAAAGGCTTTAGCCCCTCGCGCAAATGCGCATTTGCGCACGCAAAACACGCTGCGTGAAGAATGTAATAGGGCCCGAAGGCTGGCGTCAGATGAGCGCACTATGTGCGCCCGTATTGACATGCTGTACCGGGCGCTATGGCACTCACCCCGAAGTAGCGTTGTTTGGATCTTAATGGGCAGAGTATTACAATACGAAATTTCACTGCAATGAATACTGTAATACCTAGAATCCCAAACCAGGGAGGTATTACTCAATCCTGAATACGACTCAGCACCAAATGATTTCGTGACCACTAGGTTGCAGAGTGAAAGCACTTTAACCCTTTCGCTGCTGAGGCTTTTCCCGCCCCTGTGCTGAGGTCATTTTTACTGGTTTTGCTCATCATGTTTAAACGTGTTTTGAAGGCTTATTTTAGTATATGACCCAGACATATTATATATCGTTCTTTCCGTCAGACTCGGTAGATTCATAATATGTCATTATTATATGTATACGTTATGTCATGTCTGTATATTATAACAAAAAATGCAATAAAATATGATTTTTCAATAATTTACAACGTGTAAAGTGTTTTTTTTTCACATTTTAACATGCGAGCAATTGCGGTTATATTTTGTATGGGCTGCGCTTGTTAAAAAAATTAGAGATGGGGTCTTGTTACATTTTTTTTTGGGGAAAATTACACGATTTTTAACAAACGCACCGCATACAAAAATCGTTAGTGCAGCATCATTGTTCACATTATAATTGAAATGGGAACAATATTGCTGCATTAACAAACCAAAAAAAAGAAAAAAAACTTTTTTTTTTTTACACAAACTTTTTCACTTTCGTGTTTGTATCGTTGGAACGGCCATGCTCTGGCCGATCCAACAATACCAAACTTTAACCCCTAGCTGCCACGGATCGGGAGATAGGGAGTTCATTGGAACTCCCTATCTCCACCATTGGTGGCAGCTAGGGGTTAACTCCAGGACTGGCGTCATCGTGCTATGCACGATGACACCAGTCCTCAGGGGGAGTTCCCGGAGGCTTGGCCGACATCCAAGATGTCGGCCAGCTCCGGGAAAGGATCACGAACCGGCGCTTTTCAGCGCCGATTCGTGATCCGGCTCCCCAGGGGTTAATGCCAGGTACCATTTGGAAGGGCAGGCTGTGCCCTTCCAAATGGTGCCTGGGTTAACCCCCCAACGCCGCCGATCGGGAGGAGAGAGGTCCGAAGGACCTCCCCCCTCCCTTTCAGGCGCCTCCTCCGCACATGCGGGGGGGGACGCCTGAATTAGGTGTCATCGCGCCCCTGCAATGACACCTAATTAGCCCGGCGGCGGTTCCGGATGCTGGGCTGACATCGAGGATGTCAGCCCGCACCGGGGGGGCCAGCGATCGGCCGGAACCCGGCCGAACGCTGACCCCAAAGGCTGGACGCGCTCAGCACTAATTTGTACTAATTTGTAATACTGCCCCTGTTTTTTTTAGGGTAAAATTCACAATATTTACAGTATGGTAGATCTCCTTGTTTGGTTTACTTGGTTTATTACAATGAATATGTATGAGTAATATATCGTAGATATCCCCATCTTTTTCCTGAATGTACAATGCATGTGCATACCAGATCCTCTCAATTTAATTTTCTTTAGACCATGGTTTTTTTAAAAATGGAAATTAGTCATTTTACTTAATAATTAGTTTATAATGTTTTAAAGTCTGGTACAAGTGAAAATGCTTTGAACCTTACCCTGTTTTTAGGCATGTCCTCGAAGCATGGTTGTAATTCACAATAAAACATTGAATGATGTAAACATAATTTGTTGCAGACTATAGATTACTATATTAAATTGGTTTTCTGTTCATGATAAAATACATCCCACTTTTCAACACAAAAGAAAAATTAAATATATATATGTATATAAGCGAAAAGTAGAAAGCACCAGATATACGTTTTCAACGTATTCTTTTCACATCAGTGAATATGTAAACCTTTTTTCTCTTTACAACAATGAATATATATAAACCTCTCATCCTGTTCTTTCTCTAAAGTCAATGGAAATGTACAGTATACCAGCTCTTCTCATCCTATTCTTTCTTTGTGCTTTAACAGATATGTACCTGCACAGTGCAGTAAGACAGATGTCCCCATCTACCTCTTTCTCTGTGTATCACTGAATATGCTCTTCTTGTCACCTCTCTCATCTCCAGATAATCTGAGGGAATGTAACTTCAAATTTTTTTATGTAGTTTACGGTTTGTTGTATGTAGCTTGGAACAACGAAAAAATCCTTTATTCCGCTTTCAATCTTATCCTAGAAATTTTTTGTCATACATACAACAGATATATTTATTTAATTTGAATATATTGGTGTTAAAATCACATTATTTGATAAATGATTCATTAGAATGAGCTTTCTGATACTTCATAAACATTTTGGTTTTTATTGAGTGAAATTATTTACATAAACACCACAATTAAGTAAATTGTAACATTGTGCCTCCAAACTATGTCCACTCATCCGAGATTCATGCAGTTAATATCTCTGTTTCACAAAAAGCACACTGATACATAAATATATTTAAATAAATTCTATGTAAATTTAAGACAATGTAAGTAATTTTGTTGAAATATAAGAGATTAATAGGAGACTTATGAGCCACAACAAAGCATAAATATTATTATAGATTTGGACCGTAAAATAGCCGAAATATAGGTGACCTCTGGACTCAAGGAGAGTCATCCTTCAGCTTGAAGTAAGGAAATCCCCTATGTAGGATACTTCGGGGGGGGGCCGTGGCATGAAGGACTGCCCTTCCTTCTGCACATTAAGGCTAGGGTCAGACGAAAGCATTTTTCCCCGCGAACGTGAAAAAGTGCGTCCGAACGCATTGACATATTTTTTCACGGAATGCGCAAAAACGGTCAGACGACGCGCATTTTCGGGCGTAATTTTGTGCGGATCGTCGATAAAACTCTTTTTGCGTCTGGACGTTATGTAGGCTGGACATTAGCAGCGTCTGACATCTCCTAATCACGCAAACATGCCGCTATGCCGCAGTTGCGCACTCAGTACGTCAGTACTAGCGGTTCAGCGTTCTCAGAAAAATGCGTTCAAATTCCACTTGCGTTGCACGGCCGGACTTTTGTGTGGCCGTACATCGTATATTGCCCGTCATTGCCCATCATCTGCTGCTAGTGCGGCCGTAATTATGTGCGCCAGAACGCACGTTAAAAGTGCGCTGGTCTGACCCCAGGCTAAAAGGTTATTGTAAAGTTAGAATAAATAATAAACAAGAGAGAGAAACCCGGGTCATAATTACAGAGATACAAAGTAAGTGAGGTGAGAAGCTGAGTTGGTACACAGGGGTGACAGAACAGAATAAGGTAAATAAGCAAGCCTAACCAGTACACAGGACAGAATAAAGCAAGGTTAAAAGACAAGTTGGTTCAGTACATAATATGAGAATGACACATTTGCTATTGAGTCCAGAACAAACCACGACAGGGCAATTTACTAAAAGTGGGTCAAGTTTTGTAAAGGTGGTGAGTCGTCATCCAATTCTGTTGCAGCGGCTCTGGTGAGTACAGGCGCAACGCCATTTTTTCTGTATGTATGTATATTATGCTGTAACACCAGTTAGTCATTTTTGCTGCTGTTCCTTTTTCCATGTTTTTGTTTTCAACCCCAAATGGGAAGTGCTAGGTGCGTGTATAAATAAAACCCACCATTTTTCTGCCTGTCCTTAGCTGAAAAGCAGCAGCTCAGAGGAGCAGCTTTTAGTACATTGATTAGGACTCACTCTACCAAGAGGTGCCTTGATGGGGCGAGTGAGCTTACGCTTCAATGGCCGTTTAAGCAAACTAAAACCTCTGACAGTGTTTTGTTGCACATAGAAATATATAGAAATGAGCGCAGATGACATTTTTTTTTCTTGTTACAATTCTTGCATTGCTTTCATGTGGCAGAACGTCCATGTGCAGTAGGGATGGAGTGACGCTTGATTGCTTGAGTACGGACACTTGGATTGATTATAAAGTGACACCTGAGACAAGTGTTCTGAAACAGAATTGGTAGACTGTGCAGGCAGAATGACACAAAGGATGTCCATGTCACTTGGAATGAGTGGGAAGACGCCGTGAGGTACACCCCATAATGTGATTGACTCAAGAAAAGGTGTTGTAGCAACTAAACAAAGTTAATGTGAACAAAGCCCCAGGGCTGGATGGAATTCACCCACGAGTACTGAGGGAGCTATGTGTGGAAATATGTAAACCTCTGTTTTTAATCTTTCAGGCTTTGTTTCTTTCAGGAATTGTACCGGAGGACTCTAGAAAAGCCGATGTGGACCCTATATTCAAAAAAGATTCAAAATGTCTGCCTGAGAATTATAGACCTGTGAACTTAACAACTGTGGTTGGGAAAGTGTTTGAGGTGTTACTAAGGGATAATATTCAGAGATTCACTGGGAGACATAATGTCATGATCAGAAATCAGCGTTGATTTATGAAACACAGGTCAGGTCAGACTAACTTAATTCCATTCTATGAAGAAGTAGAAGCATAGATCAGGGGGGTCGCAGTGGATGTGATTTGCTTGGATTTTTCCAAACCCTTAGACACAGTTTCACACTGTGTAAATGCAAGGTTATGCACTTTGGAGTGAAGAACACACAAGCAACCAATACCCTAAATACCGAGTTAGGGAAATCAATGTAGGAGAAGGTTTTGGGAATAGTCATAGACTTCAAAGTAAGAAACAATGCCCGATGTCAAACAGCAGCTGCCAAGGCCAGCAAGGTATTGGCATGCATTAAAAGGGGAATTCATTCCTGGGATGAAAACATAATTTTGCCTCTTTATGAGTCAATGGTAAGACCACACCTTGAATATGCCGTGCAATTTTGGGCACCTGTCTTAAGAAAGGATATTATAGCGCTAGAAAAGTTGCAGAGACGGGCGACTAAATCAATAAGGGGAATGGAAGGTTTAATTTATGAGGAAAGACTAACAAGTTTAAACCTGTTTAGTTTAGAGAAACCGCGCCTTAGAGTGGATCTGATAACCTTATATAAATATATACGGGGTGTCACGACTTAACTACGCGCGCTGCTGCGCAAAGACGCCGGGTTAAGCCACGCACTATCTATCTATCTATCCTAGACCCAGATAATCACGCGCGCTTCTCTACCCGTCCCGGCCACACTACCTCTCACAGCAGGCACGTAGGGCGCGATATACTGATCCCAGGATTGCAACGCAGCACAAGCCTTCTCCTGAAGCGCATAATAACTACGTGTCTCACAATCCTGGAACTCACTTTCTTATTCTATTAGTAACGCTGCCACCAGTCCTCACGGACACTATGCGCATCGCAACAGGAGACGCAGGGCTTAGCAGCCGCACTATCCTAGACTCGGACAGTGACTACAATTCCCACAATTCCCTGCCGTTTCCTGACGACCGCAACACGCAATTTCTTATATATAACCGAGCTTAAGGAAAATAGCAATACTCCCAATCTCTTAGTTAGCGTGGATTTGATCAGCCAGAGTCAAAACTTAAATATTTTTCTGTTTATTTATGATAGAAGAATCACAGTGCTTGGTTGCATAAAAAAATCATAACTAGAATATATCAATTACTTATACAATACACAGCAGAATATAAAGAAAAAGGTTTAACCATAGAGCGTAACTTACGAAGAACTATTCCTCTATGGCCTCCTGGAGTCTGGAGATAGGAACATGGACCGATCAATCCTCTTTAGAAGGCATCCCCAAGTGATCAGCCACCAGCACATGGCCAGTGTTCCAAATTTATAAACTTCCTGATCTTTCCAGCCCCCACCCATAAGTGGCCCAGTGTCCTGGTCTTCATTTCCCAGCGTGCAATTCTCGGTCACGCTCAGTAAGCTTGTCAATTAATCTTTAATTGCCTAAAGGCGTCCCTCTTGCCTCCAGACCCCCCTTCGAGATCAAGGATGTGCTTCCTGTCTTTGAAGACTGCGTGCCCATCTCTTGGGGCCGACCGGGCTGCCAAGGTGTGATCTCTGTGTCAGTGTACAAAAGAAATTCCCTTTTTACAGCTACGTGTTATATCCTCCCCCCAAGGGAGAAAGCTAAACATATTGATTACATTACAGCTGTGAACCCAGGGCTAAACTTACCAAATGGTCAGACACAAATATGAACATAACTCTATATGGAGGAGATAAACACGTATATACAGGCAGACCTTTATATAGAGATAGAAATATAGATCTAGTCTGCCACATCTCCCATACAAATGAAGACACAGAAAGGGAGGCTAACTAACATGCCTCCCACGTGCGTCTTAACACGGGTTTGCCAACGGGTATCTGGCACCTGCACCAGTCGCCGGCGCTATGACAGAGTGGGGGACGCACAGGTGTCCGTGCACTTTGCCCACTAAAGCATGCATTCCCTCTCGCAACCGCATCACACATTGCCCCATGTAGGCCTTTGGCGACTCCCCCATTCTTCCCCACCTCTCCCAAACCGGGGGGAGGGGGTCACTCATACTGCACTCACAACATGGCACAGACTCGGGGAAGCCCCTGTGCTTCTGCAGCCCCTCCGGGTGCAGCACGTGTGGCTCACTCTCCGCTCGCATCTCAGTCTCGCAGGCAGCAGAATCCTCGTAGCCCGTAGCCTGCTCTGTAGCCATTCTTACAGCAGGGGGTATGGAGAAACAGGGTGAAGCGCCCCGCTCCCCAGTAAACGTCCCCCCTGCATCTGCCAACGGAGTCAGGCATCATACCTGCCCCTGGGCAGATGGCTGGGAGGTCACCGGAGCCACACCAGGACCCGCTGCCTCCCCGTCTCTCACTGTCCCCGCACATTCAGAATTTGGGGAACCATACAGATGGGGCACAAGATTCTCCACGCTCACCTCGCCCCCCCATTGCACACAGTTTCCCCACTTTATCACACAGTTTATCAAGCATGCCTTGCTTCGTAACCGATGAGCATACAGCCGTATGCCACCCTCCTCTACCCCCAGGGTAACACTCGTCCACCCCAGGCCCTTCCTCCTGATCACGCAGCATGCGCTCGGTGCCACCCGCAGCCTCAGACACATGTGACACAGATGGGCACACCGCAGTATCCTGCCCATCCAGGATGCTCTGCCCTCCACTCCTTTCACCTGGCACCACCAACCTGGATGGTTCAGGCCCTGGATAACCCTCTGCCACCCTAGGCCTCTCCTTACGACCACCCCATATGCCCTCTGCGCCACGCACAGTCTCAGACAACCGCGACACAGGCTGGCACACCACAGTATCCTGCCCATCCAGGATCTTCTGCCCTCCACTCCTTTCCTCCAGCACCACCGACCCAGTTGGTTCAGCCCTAAAGGAACCTGCCTTGGTCCTTTGTTCTCCCTCCCAACCACGTGGCGTCACAGACACACCTGAGTCTGGTCTAGGCAGGCACCCCACGGTATCCTGCCACCCCTCCCAGGCATTCTGATCCACACCCTTCTCACAGGGCACTAAAGTCCTGGTTGGTTTAGGCGCAAGCAGACCCGCAGTCATCCCTTGCCCATGCTCCCAACCATATGGCGTCACAGACAAACCTGAGTCTGGTCTAGGCAGGCACACCACAGTATCCTGCCACCCTTCCCAGGCATTCTGATCCACACCATCACACGGCAGAGACGGGCCTTGTGCCCTACTCCCCGCCGACCGCCAGCGGGTACCCACTTCCACGATGGGCACCGCGGCCTCCCCACGCATGGGGTCCAGGGAACCAGCTGACTCGGGTGCAGGCGGGCATTCCCTCACCCCCTGCCTTTCTTCCCAGTCACACTGCCCCCTCATGCTACCACACAACACCTCAGGCACACCTGGCGCAGGCGCAGACTGACTCACTGCCATCCCCTGCCCTCCCGTCCAGGAATCCTGTTGTGCACCCCCACACACAGCCCTCCCCACTGTAGAGCCACTAGTGGGCCTGGGTAAATCCCCAGCATCCCTTTCCAGCACATACTGTGACACCAATTTACCCAAATCCGTGCCCAGCAACACATCTGTAGGAATATTTTCAGACACTCCCACCTCCCTCAGACCTCTCCCCGCTCCCCAGTCCAAATAAACCCGTGCCATTGGCACCGCAGGACGTACCCCACCAAAACCCTTTACTGCTAGAGTCCTGCCAGGAATAAAGTCTGCAGGGCTGACTAACCCTGGACGCACCAAAGTTACTTCAGCCGCTGTATCTCTTAAACCCACAGATACCTGAGTCCCGACAATGACTGCTTGCTGGTTCACGTAGGCACTGCCCTCCGATCTGGTCACAAACAGGACAGAGGGTGATGTTGAGGGGTATCCCCCCCCAGCTGTGGATGCAGGTTTCTTCCTCTGCGGGCACGCTGCCAGGAGATGATTGGTACTGTTGCAAATAAAACAGCGACGGCGCACACTTCTTCCAGGCGAAGAAGGATTCGCTCCCCCCCTCCCCAGCAGAGACTGGCACAGAGGGGGGCGCTGCCGCTGTGATGTCGGGGGGTCGTGCTGAGTTGGGCTTCCATCCTGATGATCCTTTGGGGGAACCTCTGCTCTGGTCCACAGACGCTCTGTTGGCCGCATGGAAATCGGCCAGCTCACCAGCTTCCAGGGCCGTCTCGGGTTTGCGATCCAGAAGCCATTCCTGGATCTCAGGTGGGCACAGCTGCACGAACTGCTCTTTGATTAGCAAGTCTTCCAGGGATTCCAAGGTATCAATCTTCAGCCCCCTGACCCATTGGCGAAATAGGGTGGTCAGGTGGCTCACAACTGCAGAGTAGCTCTCCGCGGCCCGCTTCTGCAAGGACCTGAACTTTTTGCGATATACCTCTGGCGTGAGGTTATACCGTCTCTGCAATGCGGCTTTAATCGCCTCATAGTCCTGGTCGCTCTCAGCCGGTAATTCTGCAAAGGCTTCAAGCGCTGGACCTTTTAGTCCAGGAGTGAGGTACCGGGCCCATTGCTCTTTGGGCAGCTGGTACTGTCGACAAGTCTTTTCAAAACTTCGCAGGAACACATCCAGGTCCCCATCTTTGTCAAGAGTGGGAAAGTTCTCTGCACGAGGTCTGGGCGTAGAGAGCTCTGCAGCGCCCGCAGGGGCAGGAGATAATTGCGTTCTGCTTGCCTGTGCCAGAGCGAGCTGATGTGCCCGTTCGGCTTGGCGCTCCGCCGCTTCTCGCTCACCCACAGCCCTGCGCTCCGCAGCTTCTCGGTCTGCTTGGCGCGCTGCCGCCTCTTGCTCCGCTCGGCGCTCTGCAGCTTCTCGGTCTGCTTGGCGCGCTGCCGCCTCTTGCTCAGCTCGGCGCTCCGCAGCTTCGCGTTCAGCTCTGCGCTCCTCTCGCTCTTGGTACTTCAGGATGAGCTGAAGCCGCATCTGCGAGTCCGCAGAGTCCACATGTTTTAAAACAGTCTGCAAGTAAACATCCAGGGCAGTATCACCCTTGGGCGAAGCACTTGACACTGTTCTTTCCACTGGACTTGCGCTTCCTTCGGCTGGGTCAAGCATGGTACCCTGCTCTGCTGCGTCCTGGACTGCTTGCCTCGCCTCATAATCCTCGAGGGCTTGCAAAAGTTCATCTTTCTTTTTATCCTTCGTCGAAATATTTTTGTCTCGACATAATGCTCCAAAGTCTTTTTCGATGATTGCTGCGACATTCTCACTCCAGCCAAATAAAAGATAGAAAAGAAAAACAAAGAAGGGGAAGGGAACTGCTGTGTATTGTGTAAATTCTAATAAATGCACTGAGTTCTGCTCTGGAAATTGGAAAACCAATTTATTTAGTATCTGGATCTATGTTGCTTCACAGATCCAAATACTAACCTGATATCCCACCGCTTGCCTCCAGTTGTCACGACTTAACTACGTGCGCTGCTGCGCAAAGACGCCGGGTTAAGCCGCGCACTATCTATCTATCCTAGACCCAGATAATCACGCGCGCTTCTCTACCCGTCCCGGCCACACTACCTCTCACAGCAGGCACGTAGGGCGCGATATACTGATCCCAGGATTGCAACGCAGTACAAGCCTTCTCCTGAAGCGCATAATAACTACGTGTCTCACAATCCTGGAACTCACTTTCTTATTCTATTAGTAACGCTGCCACCAGTCCTCACGGACACTATGCGCATCGCAACAGGAGACGCAGGGCTTAGCAGCCGCACTATCCTAGACTCGGACAGTGACTACAATTCCCACAATTCCCTGCCGTTTCCTGACGACCGCAACACGCAATTTCTTATATATAACCGAGCTTAAGGAAAATAGCAATACTCCCAATCTCTTAGTTAGCGTGGATTTGATCAGCCAGAGTCAAAACTTAAATATTTTTCTGTTTATTTATGATAGAAGAATCACAGTGCTTGGTTGCATAAAAAAATCATAACTAGAATAAATCAATTACTTATACAATACACAGCAGAATATAAAGAAAAAGGTTTAACCATAGAGCGTAACTTACGAAGAACTATTCCTCTATGGCCTCCTGGAGTCTGGAGATAGGAACATGGACCGATCAATCCTCTTTAGAAGGCATCCCCAAGTGATCAGCCACCAGCACATGGCCAGTGTTCCGAATTTATAAACTTCCTGATCTTTCCAGCCCCCACCCATAAGTGGCCCAGTGTCCTGGACTTCATTTCCCAGCGTGCAATTCTCGGTCACGCTCAGTAAGCTTGTCAATTAATCTTTAATTGCCTAAAGGCGTCCCTCTTGCCTCCAGACCCCCCTTCGAGATCAAGGATGTGCTTCCTGTCTTTGAAGACTGCGTGCCCATCTCTTGGGGCCGACCGGGCTGCCAAGGTGTGATCTCTATGTCAGTGTACAAAAGAAATTCCCTTTTTACAGCTACGTGTTATATCCTCCCCCCAAGGGAGAAAGCTAAACATATTGATTACATTACAGCTGTGAACTCAGGGATAAACTTACCAAATGGTCAGACACAAATATGAACATAACTCTATATGGAGGAGATAAACACGTATATACAGGCAAACCTTTATATAGAGATAAAATTATAGATCTAGTCTGCCACACGGGGCCTTAGAGGGGACCTGATAACTTTATATAAATACACACGAGGCCATTATAAACCATTATCTGGAAACTTATTCAATAATAGGACTGTACACAGGACACAAGGTCATCCATTTAGACTAGACGAAAGGAAATTCAGACTAAAGCATAGGAAAGGTTTATTTTTTGCAGAGAACAATAAAGCTGTGGAATTCTTTGCCTGGTGAGGTGGTTGAGTCAGAGACTGTACAGACCTTTAATCAGCAACTGGATATCTTCCTGCAAAAAATATTATTAAGGGTTATAATATTTAATATGTGGGTAAAAACTTCTTGATCTAAGGAGAAATCTAACTGCCATTCTGGAGTCAAGAAGGAATTTTTTTCCCCAGTATGTTGAATTTTGGCATGCAGTACAGACTAGGCTTTTTGCCTTCTTTTGAATCAACAGCAGTAGGTGCAATAGGCTGAACTCAATGGGCTCACGTCTTTTTTTGGCCTATGTGACTACGTAACTATTTAATGATGCAATCTAGAGAGTGGAGTCTTGGTGGTGTCGACAAGGGGTCTTAAAGAAGATGACCACACAAAACATCCAGAACCAAATCCATATCCAGAGCATTTAAGTTGGGTCTGGATGTTGACTGGTCCACTGCTACACATTGATTATTTTTATTTTCAGTTATTTTGTTGTTGAAGATTTACTGGTGTGCTTGGGATCATTGTCCTGCTGAATGACCCAACTTTGGCCAAGCTTTTGCTGCCAGAAAGATGGCCTCACATTTGACTCTAGAATACTTTGGTATACAGAGGAGTTCACTAACCAGCTGTATATACATATCTGTCCAGTTATATGTACCTCTCTTCCCAGCTATTATAGAAGACGTGTTTTCTTTTCGGCAGTTCCAAATAAAGGCCTGCCAAAATCTTCAGTTCAAGGCCCATAAAAATGTTAATCCTGCCCTGGGTATGATAGTATTTCAGCACATAAATACAGGTCTTGTATCATTGGGGTTGGAGGGAGGGACAACTTGTTCCAATGCTACCTGACTTGTATATATGTGGGGAATATGTTGTCCCCCTCTCCAGTTCCACACATGAGACAGGATGAGGAGGTCTTAATTTTAAAATGTTGCTGGGAATCTGGTGTTAGGTAAGTATATGGTGATATCCTGTGATGCATCCCCTGATTCATAGGGTACTGAAATGAGTTTGAGGCTAGGGTCAGACAAGCACATTCTGTGCGGACTGTGCGTCAGTGCACAACGGACGTACTTTCTGACTGACGACAAGGTAGTGGCCACACAGTCCGTTTTTGTGACTGACCTTTTTTTGACTGATGTAGAAGGAAAAATAAATTAATATGAAAAACATTTTGTCCGTCAAAATGCTGGACGTATAAATGTAGTCCGTCTGACTACGTTCCATCACTCACACACAAAGCTATGCGGACGTTGCGGACGCAGCGCACTCTGTGCGTCCGTTCTAGCGGATTTACGTTCTTGCCTAACCTGCGTCCGTTTGCCGCGTCCGTTATGCTTACGCAGTTCCGTGCGGACGTACTTTGTGTTTCGGGCTCCATTGGTCATAATTATATGCTATAACGGACGTACAAATGTGCGGCAACGCGGACGTGATAAGTGTGCTCATCTAACACGAGCCTGAGAAGATGGTTTGTATGTAGCCAACAGAATTTCATTGATTTCAATTTACCGATTTCCTTAAACCACACTTACCGCTATATTTAGGCATTCATTTAATATTTGAGCGTGGAGTGGTGGATTAAGTGTGCCATGTCAACAATTAATTGAAAAAACTAAATTCTTGGAGAGTTCACACATTTATTCTAGGACTAGACCCCTGGTTAAGCGAATTTCTTTAAGCAGAGAATAGACCAACTAAACAAGGATAGGCAAACTCCATCATTTTTAAAAATAAATAAATCAGGAAGACCAAAAACAAGCCAGGTCAGGAAACAATAAGTCCAAAATAAGAAACAAACAAAACAAAAAATCAAAGGAAATTCCTGGGCAGCAGAGATCAGAAAGGAATGACTTAGGGGGTTATTCAGAGAAAGTTGAAAACTAGGAAAATTGGCAGGAGAAGAGAACAATCTAGACCAAATAGCCGATTTGGAAATTGAGATAAATGGGAGAATTTTTCTGGTTTGGCTATTTTGACCTAGAATTTTCACTTCTCCAATCATTCTCCTGAGGTTCACCTCTCTCTGAATAATCTTCTAAGACTCCAAACAAGAGGTTTTAAACAGACCACAGAGATGATCACATTACTTAGCACCTATAGTTTGTCTCCTACAATGTGTATAGGTGATCAGGGTTATTCAGAGAGCACCGAAATGTCACTGACGGCGATCCAGCGGCGATTCAGCCGCCGAAAGCCGCCAACCTGCCGGACAGCCACTGCAAACCTGCCCGCCGGGACTGCCAACCCGCCAGACAGCTGCCGCAAACCGACCGGCTGCTGCCACCAACCGACCAGACAGTCGCCAAAGGCACCCACAAGCAGCCGATGACCTGCCGACCAGCCGCAGAAAAAAGCCAACAAGCCGCCAGACGGGTAAGAAAAAACAGAAACAAAATGATTGAAACTTGAAACACTGTTTTCAAAAAACTACTGGACGAAAATGTCTGGAATTTACATATAAAGTCCTATGAATAATAATAAAAAGGTCTGTTACAGAAAAAAGAAAAAACGCTATTATAAAAAAAATTGTATAAATAAAGAGACTTATCCTGCAGATTAACCCTTTCGCTGCTGAGGCTTTTCCCGCCCCTGTGCTGAGGTCATTTTTACCGGTTTTGCTCATCATGTTTAAACGTGTTTTGAAGGCTTATTTTAGTATATGACCCAGACATATTATATATCGTTCTTTCCGGCAGACTCGGCAGATTCATAATATGTCATTATTATATGTATACGTCATGACCTGTCTGTATATTATAACAAAAAATGCAATAAAATATGAATTTTCAATAATTTACAATGTGTAAAGTGTTTTTTTTTCACATTTTAACATGCGAGCAATTGCGGTTATATTTTGTATGGGGTGCGCTTGTTAAAAAAATTAGAGATGGGGTCTCATTACATTTTTTTTGGGGAAAATTACACGATTTTTAACAAACGCACCGCATACAAAAATCGTTAGTGTAGCATCATTGTTCACATTATAATTGAAATGGGAACAATATTGATGCATTAACAAACCAAAAAAAAGAAAAAAAACTTGTTTATTTTTCTTTATAATTTTTTTAAAATATTTTTTTTTTTTTATTTTTAATTTTTTTTTTTTTACTAACTTTTTTCACATTCGAGTTTGGTATCGTTGGAACGGCCATGCTCTGGCCGATCCAACAATACCAAACTTTAACCCCTAGCTGCCACGGATCGGGAGATAGGGAGTTCATTGGAACTCCCTATCTCCACCATTGGTGGCAGCTAGGGGTTAACTCCAGGACTGGCGTCATCGTGCTATGCACGATGACGCCAGTCCTCAGGGGGAGTTCCCGGAGGCTTGGCCGACATCCAAGATGTCAGCCAGCTCCGGGAAAGGATCACGAACCGGCGCTTTTCAGCGCCGATTCGTGATCCGGCTCCCCAGGGGTTAATGCCAGGTACCATTTGGAAGGGCAGGCTGTGCCCTTCCAAATGGTGCCTGGGTTAACCCCCGCAACGCCGCCGATCGGGAGAGAGGTCCGAAGGACCTCCCCCCCTCCCTTTCAGGCGCCTCCTCCGCACATGCGGGGGGGGACGCCTGAATTAGGTGTCATCGCGCCCCTGCGATGACACCTAATTAGCCCGGCGGTGGTTCCGGATGCTGGGCTGACATCGAGGATGTCAGCCCGCACCGGGGGGGCCAGCGATCGGCCGGAACCCGGCCGAACGCTGACCCCAAAGGCTCGACGCGCTCAGCGCGTCCTCCGCACGCAACGTGACATGCGGTTGGACGCGCTGAGCGCGTCCACCGCAGCGAAGGGGTTAAAAGAATAAATGGTTTAATAGATATTGAATAAAAAAGGAATATTTTTAACATTGAAACCTATGGGATTAGGTAAAGAATAGGGTAACTAGTGGCGCAGTGATTCCGGTTACTCCTTATGCGATATCTCAAAGGCTAATTGCATGTACCATACAAATCATCAGTATGCAATACAAAGTGCAAATGCAAATCACAAAGGGTATAGGTAATCACAGTAGTCTGTATATGCAACACATTAAAGTGCAATGGCAACAGTTAGAATAAAGTGCAAATGCACCAGTGAAAATAAAGTGCAGGTGCAGCGATAAAGATAGTACAATAGTAAAAATGAGGATCTAGCTATAGTGTCCAGTCTAGTCCATAAAAAGGACTTTCTGCCGATATTCAAGAAAGTCTATGATATTGATATTGATGGGTGATGCACCAAATGTGCTCGAGATTAATGCCAATATTACCCCTTCCACAATTGTCGCAGGCTTGTTTGAGCGTGTCTGTTCCTCTAGTGGTCTTGATGAACTCCACGACAGGAGATATAGATAGGGGAAAAAAAGGGGGAGATAATAGTGCAGAATTCTTCTATACGTGTGTATTACGGTGAGTAAAAAATGCACACTTACAGGTTCCAGAGCCTAATTGAATCCAGGCTCTGGAGTGTAACGCCTTGTGCCTAAATATAGGGTGGTCACTGCCCTTCTTTAAAAGGTCTTCTTACTCCACCAATACAGGAGCCTTAAGGGTCCAGGCTCAACTGTTGCGCATGCGGAGCTCCTTATCGGTGAACTCCTGAACCTCTTTAGCTGCTCACTCTGCACCACTCTGCACCGGATTGTAATTCGCTCAGTGTCTTCAGTGTTGCTTTGCCAGATCCAAAGGCTGGTATATTGGGTATAAAAAACGACTAAAAGACTCTCCGGGTACAGTCGAAAGCCTTAGCTAATTCGTCCTGTGCCAGCAGTAAAGATGGTGTCGCAGAGTGTCATTTAAATCAAACCTATGGGATTTGCCTGATTAAACCTGCCGAATGAATCCACCGAACATCAGGGCAGTTTGGCAGCTTTTCACTGCTGTTTAGTGTTCTGTAAATAGATTAACCATTGCTTCTCTATGGGGATTTCACTGCCACCGAACAGCACTGTATTTCGCTGGCAATTCACCAAAATTTGGCGAACTGCCTGCTTTGTGAATATCCGAATGGCCATAAAAATACACTGTACAGGGAAATTCACTGTTCGGTGCATTTTTGGGGCAAGTTCAGATCTCTGTAAATAATCCCTTAAGTCTTTGGTTGACTCCTCGACTCCTAGAAAGCATTTGGCAAAAAGAAGAACAAAGGATATTGGTAATTCTATAATACAGTCTAATTGTGGGTTGAGTTGTTACATTTTTATTTAGGAATAAGGGTTTTAGTTACATTCCAAGAGTTTGAAGGATGCGTGAGCTTTTACTTTCCTGAATTGCCTGACTCTAAAGAGCCAAATACTAAGTAGCTGATGGCCAGCACAAAGCAAGCTTTCTTATTGTCTCTCGGAGGGCTTGATCTATTGTCATTGTAGAAGATCACATGAAAGCTTTGTTGTTGACTTTGGATTTCAGAAGAATAAAAGCTCCCAAATTCCATTGTTTTTGATTATTTCTTTTGTCTTAAAGATGTATTCACAACGCACTGGCAAACAATAAAGCTTTAAAGCAAATATCCTGTGAGAGCAAAAGGTTTCATCATATTCTTACTTGCCCTTTCATATAACTTAACCCATCCATATCACAAACAATGCTTCACACATGTGTACTGAGGGATACATTAAATTCTCCCTACAGTCCCTTCCCTTGTTAAATAATATTTTGGGAAACCTGAGGTGAATGTGCTTCTATTACCTCCCAACACGCTAAAAAATGGTATATGGTGAAGTATAAGGACAAATTGAGGCCCTATTAATTCACTTAACCTCGATCGCCAGCCCCTTGTTAGAAAGGGGATACAAATGTAATAAATTTAAATATTGAAGTTGAAAATGTTTATCCAACTCTGTACAGCCCACTTTCCTTTCAGAAAAGAGAAAAGGTCTCCCACCGGTACTTAAATATAAGGCAGCAAGAATCCACTCTGATATCCACCAATCAGAAAATAAGAAAAACAAAAAAATATATGGTCTTGCGCTAAAAGATTTAAATTCACAGCAATCTATTTGCCTTATTATAAACCTTAGATGTTCTCCGTAGATAGCTTCTCAACTCCTATTAATAAGTAAAAGTGGAATAACCACATATAGAGATTTGTATCTTATAAAAATCACGCAACTGTATTATTGTGCAACATAAATACAGTGCATATATGTGGAATAGCAATGTCACCCCATTGGTAACACAGGAACTGTGCAATATGCCGCAGTCTATTACAAGTGGCAAATTAATTGCCTATACCTTCAATATTAAAAACAACACCCCATGCAGTGATAGAAGCAAAAAACGTCATATAACATAATACTTATATTCAAATATGTTGTGGTGTGGTAATACAGCTTTATTCACCGAGCGCTGGCGAAACGCGTTACGGTCTCCCGCTCCCCTCCGTCAGGGCGCCCCAGCCGCTGGCATCACTCTCTCCTTCCTGCTCTCCCAAGCTGTCAGGTCCCCTCTCAAACAAACAAGATGGCGGACGCCTTTTAGAGCAAGACCTTATATATTTTTTGGTTCACTTTCCTTTCAGGAGGCTAATAATTTGTTGGCTAATCATGAAAATATTCCAGAATAAATGTCTGTGATATTTTCGGTTTATTTGTTCACTTTAAACATAAATAAATTGCCATTTAGGTGATAGCTGAGATAAAATTGGTCATCGATTTGAATTAGTTTGCTGTGTCTATACCAGACATCCCATCTTATTCCCACTTAGTGCACTTGTGGGTGAGACATTCCTTGGATGCGATGCCCTGTCTTGGCATGCTGGATAAGGCTGCTTATAGCTTGCATATCAAAAGCAGTGGCGTAGCGTGGGGGGGCAGGGGGGGCCGTGGCCCCGGGCGCAGTTTTGTTAGGGGCGCATAATTTGTTTTGAAATTATGCGCCCCTAAAACTTGTGGCCCGACTGACCCGCCAGGCCCTCGGGCGCCGCCCAAGGGCCCGCGGGTTGAGGGGACCCAGATGCCGGGCAGCGGGAGTGCCTGCCGGCTGCCCGGTCCTGAACAGTGAGTCCGTCCTGTTGATTGAAGGGGAGGTGGCTGCGTGCAGGCGCAGCCGGTCATGTGGTCCGTCTAATCAGGTGGTACTGAGTCTCTGTACCACCTGACTGGCCGGACCGCGTGACCTGCGCACGCACGCAGCCGCCTCCCCTTCAACAGGACGGACTCGCACGCTGTTCAGGACCGGGCAGCCGGCAGGCACTCCCGCTGCCTGGGAGCTGGGGCAATATCCAGGTGAGAGCTGGGGCATATCCATGAGCTGGGGCAAATCCATGAGCTGGGGCAAATCCATGTGCTGGGGGGAAAATCCATGTGCTGGGGCAAATCCATGATCTGGGGCAAATCCATGTGCTGGGGCAAATCCATGAGCTGGGGCAAATCCATGTGCTGGGGCAAATCCATGTGCTGGGGCATATCCATGTGCTGGGGCAAATCCATGAGGTGCTGGGGCAAATCTGTGTGCTGGGGCAAATGTGTGAGCTGGGGCAAATCCATGAGCTGGGGCAAATCCATGTGTGAGCTGGGGCAAATCCATGTGTGAGCTGGGGCAAATCCATGTGTGAGCTGGGGCAATATCCATGTGAGAGCTGGGGCAATATCGATAACGTGTCCACAGGTTGGGGGGGGGGCGCACAATTCTTGTTTGGCCCCGGGCGCTGACAACCCACGCTACGCCACTGACCAAAAGGAGTTAGTGGACGCCCAGGGGAGCACATACACCAGCTGTACGGCCATATGTGCAATGAGACAAATAGAAAGAGAGGGTTGTGAGCAACATATGGATTACAGGAGAGAAAGGCTGGAAGAAATGAAATCAAGAGTGGGAAATGCTAAAAATCTGGCAAATTTAAAAGAGTAGAAAAAAACAAGGTGGATCTGCACAATTTAGTAGAGAATAATGATTGTGTAGTTGTACTGCACAAGTTTTTACTTGATGAGGTAAAGATTGTATCAAATGTCAAAATTCTCATATAGTCCAGAACACCTTATTATGAAGTGTATCTACAATGATTTTAATGGGCAAATACAAATTTTAGTGAGCACATTTGCATTTTCAAAATTATGAGGGAAAAGCCTAATCCACGCTCCATAGGCCATGCTACAAATACATGACATAACGGAAAGCTGAAAGCAGAATGTATGTGTACATGACCTGCAATGCCATATCTACTGAAAAGTAGTGTCCCATTTTCTGCCCTTAAATGATTATGTATATATATTTTTTATTTGCCCCATTTTACTCAACTTTTCTCCCTTGCTGCATGCAGCGCTTCATCTTTGGCTCAGGAACTCCCCAACCCGAAAGCCCCTGAGGATTTTCTGGGCAATTTGTGCTCCCTGTACTACATGTACTACTTGTACTACTTGTTGGAAGCACAAATTGCGCACTGCAACGGGACTTGCAAACCTTATGTATACAAGTCCCACAGTGAATCCACAGGACGATGGATCGGAGTTGTGTGCATGTGCAGCTCTGTTTCATCTCGCCCTATCTAAGACCGATCACTAGTTGAATTGTTCTAAGAGATATTGATGTTGGCATGCTCGCTGCGTGCCGACGTCACTAGTGGGTGGGGTGGAGGAAACTCTTCCACTTCCTCCAGCATTTTACGCAAAATGTGGGGCTGAGGGGATGGGGCACTCCTCACATCCTGACCTTTTTTAAAAATATAAAGTGGTCAGCTTGTGTACAGTGTTCCTTTAAAGGCAGGGAATTCTGAAAGAATAGAATACCATAGTATACAGTCAGGTCCAGAAATATTGGGACATCAACACAATTCTAACATCTTTGACTCTACACACCACCACAATGGAGTTGGAATGAAACAAACACAATGTGCTTTAACTGCAGACTGTCTGCTTTAATTTGAGGGTATGTACATCCAACTCAGGTGAACGGTGTAGGACTTGCAGCAGTTTGCAGATGTGCCTCCCCCTTGTTAAGGGACCAAAAGTAATGGGACAGAATAATAATCAGAAATCAAACTTTCCCTTCTTAATACTTGGTTGCAAATCCTTTGCAGTCAATCACAGCCTGAAGTATGGAACGCATGGTCATCACCAGACGCTGGGTTTCATCCCTGGTGATGCTCTGCCAGGCTTCTACTGCAACTGTCTTCAGTTCCTGCTTGTTCTTGGGGCATTTTCCCTTCAGTTTTGTCTTCAGCAAGTGAAATGCATGCTCAATGGGATTCAGGTCAGGTGATTGACTTGGCCATTGCATAACATTCCACTTCTGTCCCTTCAAAAACTCTTTGGTTGCTTTTGCAGTATGCTTTGGGTCATTGTCCATCTGCACTGTGAAGCGCCGTCCAATGAGTTCTGCAGCATTTGGCTGAATGTGAGCAGATAATATTGCCCGAAACACTTCAGAATTCATTCTGCTGCTTTTGTCAGCAGTCACATCATCAATAAATACAAGAGACCCAGTTCCATTGGCAGCCATACATGCCCACGCCATGACACTACCACCACCATGCTTCACTGATGAGGTGGTATGCTTAGGATCATGAGCAGTTCCTTTCCTTCTCCATACTCTTCTCTTCCCATCACTCTGGTACAAGTTGATCTTGGTCTCATCTGTCCATAGGATCTTGTTCCAGAACTGTGAAGGCTTTGTTAGGTGTTGTTTGGCAAACTCTAATCTGGCCTTCCTGTTTTTGAGGCTCACCAATGGTTTACATCTTGTGGTGAACCCTCTGGTGAAGTCTTCTCTTGATTGTTGACTTTGACACACATACACCTACCTCCTGGAGAGTGTTCTTGATCTGGCCAACTGTTGTGAAGGGTGTTTTCTTCACCAGGGAAAGAATTCTTCAGTCATCCACCACAGTTATTTTCCATGGTCTCTCGGGTCTTTTGGTGTTGCTGAGCTCACCGGTGCGTTCCTTCTTTTTGAGAATGTTCCAAACAGTTGTTTTGGCCATGCCTAATGTTCTTGCTATCTTTCTGATGGGTTTGTTTTGTTTCTTCAGCCTAATGATGGCTTGCTTCACTGATAGTGACAGCTCTTTGGATCTCATCTTGAGAGTTGACAGCAACAGATTCCAAATGCAAATAGCACACTTGAAATGAACGCTGGGCCTTTTATCTGCACATTGTAATTGGGGTAATGAGGGAATATCACACACCTGGCAATGGAACAGCTGAGAAGCCAATTGTCCCATTACCTTTGGTCCCTTAACAAGTGGGAGGCACATCTGCAAACTGCTGTAAATCCTACACCGTTCACCTGAGTTGGATGTACATACCCTCAAATTAAAGCTGACAGTCTGCAGTTAAAGCACATTGTGTTTGTTTCATTCCAACTCCATTGTGGTGGTGTATAGAGCCAAAGATGTTAGAATTGGGTCGATGTCCCAATATTTCTGGACCTGACTGTATATCCCATAACATCTAAGAGAATCGAAAAGCCAGTGCATGTTCGGTGACTTTTCGTTCTCTTCAATTCGGCTTGATTCGGCAATCCCATTTCAGCGACCCTGCAGTGTGTTCAGCAAGCACCACAGGGCCGTCGAAGTGCAGGGAAATGCCGCCACAAATCTGCCGAACACTCCCTGCAAAACCCGGCGAATGCATGCCGAAAACCCGCAAAAACATCTGGATTAACCCCGCCGAACACGACGGAGAAACCCGAGCAGGAGCCGATCACAGCCGCCGGAAAAACACGACACCGCAGACGAATGGAGTGGAAAAAAACCAAAACCTTTGTTTGAATGTTTGAAAAGTGAAACGCTGTTTGCAAAGAAACTACTGAGGAAAAAAATTCTGAAATTTACATATGAGGTCGAATGAATGATAATAAAAAGGTCTGTTACAGAAAAAAGAATTTTAAAAAGAAATTGAAAAAAAGATCTGCAAAAAATTTTTGGCAAAAAAATCCCGAAAAATGCTTAAAAGATCCTAAAAACTCTAACAATAAACAATCTCTTTTACTGCAGAATATTATAATAAACGGTTTATTAGATATTGCATTAAAACGTGAATATTTTTAACATTGATGCCTATGGGATTCGCCTGAATAAATCTGCCGCATGAAACCACCGAATGGCAGGGCAATTCGGCAACTTTTCACTGCTGGTTTCTGTTCTCTGAATAGCCGAAGCTATGGGGATTTCACTGCACTCGAACAGGCACCGTATGTGCAGGCAATTTGCCAACATTTGCCGAATTGCCTGCTCTCTGAATAGCCGAATGGCCAAGAAAGGTAACCAAATGCTGATTTTCAGCATTCGGTTACCTTTCGGCAGCCATTCGGATCTCTTTGAATAACCCTGTATATGTACTTTGAACTGCCACCCTTTGGAAAAAAACAGGGAACTCTATCATATATATATATATATATATATATATATATATATATTAGTAGAGGAGAGGCAATCCGAACTTTTAAAATAAAAAATATAATTTTTATTAACATATTAGGATCAACATTTTGGGCCTTTATCAGTAAACTGCCTTAATTTAACATATATTATACATTTTGAAACCATTGCAGAGCATCTTCTCTACCCTTGGTAAATGCCCTGGCATAGGGATTCATAGCACCTGGGTATAGTGCATGCCGTTACAAAGATGGTGTGGATGTTTTACATATATATAACAAGTAAAAATAGAACTGTATTTAGAGACATCTGACAAATATTTTATTTACATTGCATACTAATATGAGCATATCTTGTTTTTCAATGTCATTGGCAGCATTTTACTCCTTGGATATTCCCACAATCTTTAGCTCACCATTGCCAGAAATACAGAAATAATAGACATCATTACGAGACGAGTGGACATGTTTGTCAGTGTTATGTTGTCATTATACCAGGCAGCTTGAAGAAACATATGGGATGGCATCAGAAAAATAACTTTCAAGGTTTGTTATGCAAAGAGTAGAACATTTGAAAATGTTAAATAAAAAGTAAAGAATTAGTAAGAAAATCCTTCTGGTTGGATTATTATTGTGATATGTTACTCATCAATTAATATGTACCGGCTGGGTGGAGTAGAGGTAATGTCACCGCTCTGCATGGAGAGAGCCTGTGGAGTCATGGGTTCGATCCCAGCGAGCAACCTCTCCAGTAAGTGTCCTTGGCAAGACACCTAACGGTACATACTCGCCACCCAGGACATACTTGAAACCGAGAGAAATCTCAATGTATCCTTCCTGGTAAAATCCTTTCTCAAATTAGTTAGTTCTAGATCCAAGGCCTCCATAACTCAGTAGCAAGGTATCCTCAGGAATGGACTGAGGGGATAGTCAGAATGGGCACTGGCAGCACCTCCCAGAGGCCCACTGGCCTTCAATAGCCCGTTCTAGTCACAGGGACATCACATATACTTGAAGCTTGGTTTCAGATTTTTTTGAGCTAAAGACTGGGCCTTCGTTGACATTCTGGTTGCAATCTCTTTGAGCCTGAAACCAGGCCCTGGACATTGGTGATCAGATAAAGCATCCAATCACCAGGGGACGAGTTTGAAAGTGTCCTGGCCAGATCTCAGCCACGGCAGGAAGTGTGTGTATCTGTCCTTTGTGTGTCTCTCTTTGTCTGTGTTTCTCTTTCTTCAATGGACAACTTCTCTTTCTTCGTCTGTTTCTCTCTCTCTACATATCTTTCTCTCTCAGGTTCCTTTTCTTTATCTAATTGACTCTCTGTTTCTATTTGTTTACTGAAACAGAAATATAATGAAATGTTGACTTGTCCATTGGTGAATACTTACAAGTAATGGTATGCTTCGCCATTTTTGCTGGAAAAAGAAAGTCCGTACTGTGAGTTTCATATGTACTGTATGTACTGGAATCTTTTTTACAGAAAGTCGATATGTATTATATACACAGGCATCCATTTTTTGGGCATCCAGGGACTATCTATTGATTACAAATGTAAAATGATAACAAGTACTGTGTTTCCATGAAACCGGTTAAGAAACTAAAGTGCAGAATATATGATATTTAGAGTAGCATGACTGGCTCATCTCTTTTCACATTATTTGCTCTATGAATTGAATATTCGAAATTAAAATAGTACAATTATATTGAGCTGCTAAACATCTATTCTTTGTGGGCTTAAATTTCTGCTGTCACTGTAGCTTGCCAACCCCATGAAAAACCAGTGAAGATCTCCTTTCACCAGGGCTGTGTTGCGGCAAACACACATGTTGCTCTAAGAAACTTTGTAACTCAATCTTTCTTTGCAGATTCCCTGTTGCGTCACGTCCTCAGTCCTGGCACGGCTGGTAGATGTGCGTCTATACAGAGGTTGTATCACATGTCTGTTATTAGGAAAATCATCTTGGACGAGATTACAATGATGCACTATTGTTCCCGACCCCCTCCTCTCTCCCTTGTGTTTAACCTTTCAATGATAGAACTTCTAGACACAGACACAATACATACAGCCCTTATTATATTTGCTTTTTTCAGTCTTCAAATATATGCTCTGCCTGGAACATGAACTTATATTACAGTTACAGGTACACAGAAAATAGGGCTTGTGTTTATTTTGAAAGCTGTAAAAAAGACAGTCAGGGTTATTCAAAGAGAATCGAAAAGCCAGCGTACGTTCGGTGACTTTTCGTTCTCTTCAATTCGGTGTGATTTGGCGATCACATTTCGGCCACCCTGTGGTGTATTCAGCAAGCACCACAGGGCCGCCGTAATGCAGGGAAAAGTCGCCGCAAACCCGCCGAAAACTCACCGCAAAACGAGGGCTAACGCACACCGAAACCCGCAAAAACATCTGGATTAACCCGCCGAAGACGCCTGAGAAACCCGAGCAGGAGCCTTTCACAGCGCAGAGCAGCCGCCGGGAAAAACCCGACACCGCAGACGAATGCAGTGAAAAAAACAAACAGTACGCTTGAACGTTTGAAAAGTGAAACGCTGTTTGCAAACAAACTACAGAACGAAAATGTCTGAAATTGACATATGAGATCCAATGAATGATAATAAAAAGGGCTGTTACAGAAAAAAAGAAAAAACGATTTAAAAAAAAAAATGTTTGCAAAAAAACCCCCCAAAATGCCTAAAAAAATATAAAAATAAAGAGACTTTTTACTGCAGAATATTATAATGAACGGTTTATTAGATATTGAATTAAAAGGGGAATATTTTTAACATTGAAGCCTATGGGATTCTCCAGAATAAACCTGTCGAATGAAGCCACCGAATGGCAGGGCAATTCGGCAACTTTTCTCTGCTGGTTTTTGTTCTCTGAATAGCTGAAGCTATGGGGATTTCACTGCCCTCGAACAGGCACAGTATGTGCAGACAATTCGCCAACATTTGGCGAACTGCTTGCTCTCTGGATAGCCGAATGGCCAGGAAAGGTAACCGAACGCTGAATTTCACTGTTCGGTTACCTTTTGCCAGCAATTCGGAACTCTTTGAATAACCCTAGATCTGGATCCCATAGAGTGGCGAGGAGATCCATTATTGCTATTATTGATAGCACTTTTTTACTCAAATTAAGGGAATACGTGGAAAAAGGTTGAAAAGAATCACATCTATTTGCCTGAATAGAACATAATTTAGTTTTCACAAAGAATTTTAGTAGCAGAAGGATGTGACATTTTCTGTTAGATTGATAAGCGTAGAACAAGAAAGAGAACTTTTCTTCTGTATAAAATTTGGTAGATTAGAAACAATTCCTGGGTGCGACCCTTTTAACGTCAGAGGATGATTTGCCGAACATGCACAACAAGGGTCCGACACAGCAGTAATTTCACTGCTCCATGTTAGAAATCGTGTGTAATCCACCTTACCTTGTCCAGGTGTCCTATACTGGCATCTCCTGGAATATCTCAGGTCTTGGTTTGAGGTTTGACATGTCTCGCGTTCAGCGTCACTCGCTTGTGACGATTTCCTGTGCACATTGCTTTTTGGATGCTGCTGCTTTTTGGCCCATTGAGTTGTATTGACATATCTTGCATCACTCTGTTCGTCATTTTCATCACTATGATTGACACATGCTGGTGCAGGGTTGTAATGACATCCTAGACTTCCAACATTTATTCAGGGCCTTTGTATTATCATTGTCATCTCTTGGATATTGTTACAGTATATGTTACTTGCTTATTATCAGTTCCTGGTTTTATAGTGTATTGACCTGGCTTGTTTTTGACATTGTTCATGCCTTATATCCCTGGGCCTGGAGTCTATATACCTATTTATCCTGCCTTCAGAATACTCTAGGCCTTGGTTAGTTTTTGGTTCTGATCGTTAGTGATGTTAACCCAGTCACTTTGAGGACTAGTATAAGTGTTTTGGTTCCAGGTAGCTAGGGCTATTTCATTCCACTGTACTGCGGCCTTCCCCAGCTTGTCTAACAACAGTGGCATCACAAGGGTGGGGGGGGTGGCCCGCATTGGGTGACACCGTAAATTTTTTTAATTTTTTTATTACACACTATCAGGGTAATTCAAAGAGATCCGAATTGCTTGAGAAAGGTAACCGAACGCTGAAAATCAGCGTTCGGTTACCTTTCTTGGCCATTCGGCTATCCAGAGAGCAGGCAATTCGCCAAATCCTGGCGAATTGCCTGCACATACGGTGCCTGTTTGGTGCCTGTTCGAGGGCAGTGAAATCCCCATGAAAAAGCACTGCTTCGGCTATTCAGAGAACACAAACCAGCAGTGAATGGTTCCTGAAATGCCCTGCCATTCGGTGGTTTCATGCGGCAGATTTATTCAGGCGAATCCCATAGGCTTCAATGTTAAATATATTCCCGTTTTAATTCAATATCTAATAAACCGTTCATTATAAAATTATGCAGTAAAGAGTCTCTTTATTAATAGATTTTTTTATTTTAAGCATTTTTCTGGATATAATTTTTTTTAAAAAGTTCGATTTTTTTTTTTTAAACTTTATTTTTTTTTCTGTAACAGCCCTTTTTATTATCATTCGTTGATCTTAAATGTAAATTTCAGACATTTTCGCTCAGTAGTTTCTTTGCAAACAGCGTTTCACTTTTCAAACATTCACGCAAACGGTTTTGCTAATTTAGGCTAGGGTCAGACGAGCGTGATTTCTACGGACTGTACGTCCGTTCTAGGGGATGTACGTTCTTGCCTGCCTTGCGTCGAATTCATCATTCCCCGCAGGGTCCCAGAAGTGCAGGGAATCGGCTGCCGAATGCCGCCGCCGCAAACTCGTTGCCGCCGGATAGCTGCCGCAAACACGCTGGACAGCCATCGAGCTGCTGGACACAGTGCTGACCAGTCGCAATAAAAACCCAACAAGCCTTCGGACGGGTAAAAAAAAAAATATCTGGAATTAACATATAAGGTCCTATGAATGATAATACAAAGGTCTGTTACATAAAAAAGATAATCCGCTACTGAAAAAAAAGATTTGGCCAAATTATTTTTTGAAAAATGCCTAAAAAAAATAATAATAAAAAAATAAATAAACGGTTTATTAGATATTGAATAAAGACAGGAATATTTTTAACATTGAAACCTATGGTGTTCGCCTGAATAAGCCTGCTGAATGAAACTAATATCAGGGCATTTCTCTGCTGTTCGGTGTTCTCTGAATAGATTAACCATTACTTCTCTATGGGGGCTTTCACTGCCTTTGAATGGGCACCGTACTTGCTGGCAGTTTGCCAAAATTTGTGTATGAGCATATCACAGAGCTCCACAGCAATAAACCTCACAGTAATGTGCGCTTTGTATGAGCATATCACAGAACTCCACAGCAATAAACCTCACAGTAATGTGCGGTGCGTATGAGCATTCAGTGTTATATGGGAGTTTTGATTTATGAGTAAACGTAGTAAAAGAAATCGTAAAACCTGGGGGGGAGGGTGTTGTCACAATGTGTTCCCGCACCGGGTGACACCAACTCTAGTGACGCCACTGTCTAACAACCCTTGGGTAGCAATGAATATAAAGAATGGAATTGCCATTTCTGTTGCCCCAGTTTTAAAAAAAGAATTTTATGTGAACCCTAACAAACTTAAAACAGACATAGTTGTCTGTCATATAAACAGACATAGTTGAAACAGTCCTGGAAGCACACTATTCTGGAATCCCTTATTAACTTGTCCATGGCAACATTTCATTTGCACTGTGACAGTTAAAACTGCTGAACTATCGGGCTGTTTATCTCCTGCTTCAGAATTCAGGAAACCGACACAACATACTATCAGGGTTATCCAAAGAGATTCGAAAAGTCACCGCACATTCGGTGACTTTTCGTTCTCTTCAATTCGGTTCGTTTTGCCAAACCCATTTCGGTGACCCTGCGGTGTATTCAGCAAGCATCTCAGGGTCCCCGAATTGCAGGGAAAAGCTGCCGCAAACATGACGAAACTAACCGCAAAACCCACCAAATGCACGCTGAAAAGCCACAAAAACATCTGGATAAACCCGTCGAAAAACCCGAACAGGAGCCGATCACACCCAGCCGAAACAGCCGAGACCGCAGACGAGGGAGGTGAATAAATTAGCAAAACTGTTTGTATGAATGTGAAATTGAAACGCTGTTTGCAAAGAAACTACTGAGTGAAAATGTCTGAAATTTGCATATGAGGTCCAGGGAATGATAATAAAAAGGCCTGTTACAAAAAAAATAAGTAAACTGAAAAAAAGAAAGAAAAAAAAATCGGACTTTTAAAAAAATTTTTAAAAAAAATGCTTAAAGTATCCTACAAAATCTATAAATAAAGAGACTCTTTACTGCAGAATTTTATACTGAACGGTTTATTAGATATTGAATTAAAACGGGAATATTTTTAACATTGAAGTCTATGGGATTCTCCTGAATAAACTTGCCGAATTAAACCACCGAATGGCAGAGCATTAGGGGAACCTTTCACTGCTGGTTTGTGTTCTCTGAATAGCCGAAGCAGTGATTTTTTATGGGGATTTCACTGCCCTCGAACAGGCACCGAACAGGCACCGTATGTTCACCCAAGGGCTGAATATAGAATATTTGATACAGTCCTAACCTCAACATCTGAGGAAAGGGATTTAGGGGTCATTATTTCAGAGGATCTAAGGGTAAGTAGTCAATGTAATAGAGCAGCAGGAAATGCTAGCAGAATGCTTGGTTGTGTAGGGAGAGGTATTAGCAGTAGGAAAAGGGAAGTGCTCATGCCACTGTACAGAGCACTGGTGAGACCTCACTTGGAGTACTGTGTGCAGTACTGGAGACCGTATCTCCAGAAGGATATAGACATCTTAGAGAGAGTTCAGAGAAGGGCTACTAAAATGGTGTATGGCTTGAAGGAGAAAAGTTACCAGGAAAGGCTTAATGATCTTAACATGTACAGCTTGGAAAAAAGACGAGACAGAGGAGATATGATAGAAACATTTAAATACGTAAAGGGAATCCACAAGGTAGAGGAAGGGAGTATATTTAAAAGGAAACAAAATAGAGGACATAGTCTTAGATTAGAGGGGCAAAGGTTTAAAAGTAACATCAGGAAGCATTATTTTACTGAGAGGGTGGTGGATACATGGAACAGTCTTCCAGTAGAAGTGGTAGAGGCCAAAACAGTGATTGAATTTAAGCAGGCATGGGATAGGCATAAGGCTATCCTAAACAAAAGATAAATCCAGGTAAAGTATCCATGTAATTGGGCAGACTAGATGGGCCGAAAGGTTCTTATCTGCCGACATTTTTCTATGTTTCTATGTTTCTAATTCGCTAGGATTTGGCGAATTGCCTGCTCTCTGGATAGCCGAATGGTCAGGAAAGGTAACCGAACACTGATTTTCAGCGTTCGCTTACCTTTCTCAAGCAATTTGGATCTCTTTGGATAACCCTGTGTGTAATAAACACAATGCTAGAAATTCTCGCAAAAAAGGTTTGAAATCAGCTAGAATAGCTGTTACAGCAGTTATTTAACTATGCTAAGAGGCAAACATAGATAATAACAGACCAGAAGACATATACGTCTTGTGATTCTGTAACATTTACACATGACAACTGAAGACTTTAATAGAGGACTGACGATTGAATGTCTGGAACTAAATAAATGTTCTTGGGGCATTTTTTTCCTTTGCTCCACTTATTATGTTATTTTAAGTTGACATTTAATTGTTGTTGGAAATTATTAATGCTATGATGTGGATGCCAAAAATAAATAAACACAATGGAGTCATTAACGTACATTTGATAATATGGAGGGAGATTACATTAGAAAGTAGAGAGATGTTCCTTGTTCCTCCGTTATGATTCACCTACATGTAGATACAGGGTAACCCCTAACCCTTATGATTCATTTTCTCTATGGCTTGGTACCACAATACAGTTACTGTTACAATTTTTTATAAAGAGCTAACAAGTTACGTAGCTCTGTACAATGGGAGGCAGAACAACAAATATACATACAGGTATAAACACACAGTGTTAACAGATCTCTTTGCCCGGACAGGGTTACATCTGGCAAATGCCGCTTACTCGCTGGACACCCGGGTTCTCCTCGTGACTCCCACGCCTTTCTCCAGTACCTTAGCTGCAGCTTAAAGACAGGTGCATATAGAGAGCCTGGCTATCATCCCCCAGAAATAAGGCGAAGCTGTAGACCTGGAGCCTTTCACTGACACAGCGAGCAGAAGGTAGCTGCTACCCCAAACATGAGCCGTGACTTCAAGTTTGGTCAGAATAGAACCGGTTTAACCAAATGACAAGCACAGATATTTATGGGGACAGACAGGGGTCATTTACATATAAAACAAATCAAAACCTGTTCTAGAGGACCTAATCACACTGATACAGATATTGCACAAACATTGACTTCTTGGAATGAGAAATCTGATTATATTCGGTAGACAGTTACAGTAAACATTACTTAACATTTCTTAACCTAAAACAATTGGTGACAGCTGATTACAGCCTATTCAAATACACAGATAACAGTGACACACAGACAATAGATAGTGAGGCCATATTCTTGCATAATCCAGTTTACACAAATTTAATTACATTGTAGAAACTCCATTTTATTCAGAGCACCCAAATTCTGTCTCCAGTCATTTAAACACATATTTTTCCAGAGGGAAACAGTCACTGTCTGGAAAGAAATTATACATTTAACCCAACCGGACTAATATGAAAAAGTAGCCCATAAGAGTTCCAGACTCGCGGCTACAGAAGCTGCATTCACCTGGTTCAGAGGAACCGGCGACCGCAGATATACTTAGCATTGTGTGCCATGCGTCTGATGGTTGCGGGAGATGCCAATCAACCCCAAAATCTCCCGTTTAACTGCTGGGCCATAGTCTGTAGGCAGGAGGCAAGCCCACAGCCCCCTCCAAGTCACACAGTGACAGCGTGTTTTGTCAAACACACTACAGAAGGTGAGCGAACCCTGTTCAAGAGCTTACAATCTAAAAGGATAGGGGTGGCACACTAGGTGAGGGTTGATAGAGAATGTGAAATAGTGGAGTGTATGTGGGCTGGGTGGGAATATGTAACAAGAAATGAACAGAGCGGGATTAGGGAGTGAGCCGATAGGCTTCTCTAAAGTAATGTGTTTTCAGAGATTTCTTGAAGGACTGGAAAGACGGGGAGAGTCTGATGTTGCGGGGGAGGGAATTCCAAAGAAAGGGGGCAGCGTGGGAGAAGTCTTGAAGGTGGGAGTTGGGTGCGGGTACCTGAAGCTCATATCATCAGATCATTGGCAGAGCGAAGTGGTCAGGATGGGATGTACCTGTTAATAAAGGAGGGGATGTATGTGGGGCAAACTACTTCTAATGCTTCATCTCCCCCATTTTCAAGTCCCCTAAGTCTAAGACCAAATTCCCAATCATAACCTTCCATAATGTTAGAATCTCCTAATCATGTACATTCATTTTGACACAGTTCTTCATTTTTGTTGCAGCGAAGACAGCCACACTATAGCGTTACTTAAATTCCAGATGGCCTTTATAACTCTTCATTAGCAGGAAAACTTCAAGTGCACATGTCATTAACGCTAGGTTTTAAGCACTAGAATCCGTGTGCTATATATATATATAATATAACCTTCACAGACTAAATAACACTTAAAATGTTTTGACCCAATAGGGCTTTAGAAACAGTTTGTAGTTCGGTGACAATCATTACTTTTCTATTCATTTTTAAAGACCATCAATTACATTCATCTATCTGGCGATTAGAATAGGAGATACAGGGTTTATTAATCGGTTTGCAACCAGCTTAATGTCTTTAATATCTCCCCAAAGAGAGCAATGATATGAAAGGTGGCCTACTCTATAGACACTTTCATAATCTCTCTTTGCACTAATTCTCTTCTCTGCTGCTTTATATTAAAATGGAAAGAGATTTTGATGATTCTGTTCATGCAAAAAAAAATGCTTCTTTTAGTTAACTCCAGCTCTGACAGAGTAGGATTACATTTCACGATGACAGACTGTGTTCCCTGTCTGGGCCTGTTTGTATGTTCCCCAAGCAGGTGGTTGCTAAAGCTCACACACACCCCAGAAAACATCCTCCCTTTACTGTGTTTACTTAGTGTATTAACTTTTATATTGGACACTTCAAACAATCTAACAGGTGTATCTAAACCCACCTGTGGCTCTGATCTGTAGCTGCTTATACCCCCAACCCATGACAATACTTAACCTATCAGAGAATTCCAATCTTGGCTTTTGTACATTACAACAAACCTGTTAGCTTCAGTCAAAAAGTGTATGCGTCCATAATTATCTTTAACAACTATATAAATATTTTAGTAGTTCATTTTTAAAACTTTCATACAAACAATATTGAGCTTCAACATGAACAGAAATTAAAGTTGTACATTTATATTATTTGCTGTTAACAACAATGTAGAACAATAGTGTGTACATTCTACCTTTGAGTACATGGTTTATTTTACGTTTCTCACCTGCAACACTTTCAATTATCACCCATACAGATTTATTGAAAGAAAGGTGAAACTCTTTTGAAAAGTGAAAATTCTAGGTCAAAATAGTCAAACCAGAAAAATTCTCCTATTTATCTCACTTTCCAAATCGGCTATTTTGACCTAGAGTTTTCACTTCTCCAAAAGTTCTCCACAGTCACCTTTCTCTGAATAACCCTGATAATATGGCAAAGGAAAAATTATTATTAATCGATTGTTATTATTTCTAAAGTTCCTAAAGCTGTACTAGATTTTTTTTAAATAAAATATTAAATTAAATATTACACACAAAAATAAAAGGTAACGAGGGCCTCATTCTCAACAACATGAAAATATAAAGATACTTTCTATTTTCTGTAGTTTGACTGACATCTTTTCTACAATGATTAAGGCATTATTAAGGTCTTATGGACCGAAATGTCCCCTTGTTTTATTTTATGGTGATAAAGATAAAATAAAACACAAAATAAAATAGCCAGACGCGTTTCACGCTTCGCTGGCGCTTCCTCAGTGGCATAAGGTGAGGAAGTGGCAGCGAGGCGTGAAACGCGTCTGGCTATTTTATTTTGTGTTTTATTTTATCTTTATCACCGCTACTGATGTATGGTGATACTCTATTGAATTTTAATAAATTCATTTTTTAAGTCATTCGACTTAATTATTCTTTCCCTTACATACGGTGGATTCTGGAGGAGACAGATGAAAGGAGTGCAATTTGGGAGCCCTGTATAATATTTGAGAGGTGTTTCCTGGTTTAAGACCACTCTGGAGCGGTCCACTCTTTAAAGATTCCCGCGGCCACCCTAAAGAGGATACGGCACCATTGGAGTAAAGCCGTGATGACCCTATGACATCCTGAGGGACGGAGCTGGCGAGAGGAGTGCCTTCCAACGGGGTAAGGTCCGGCTGGAAATATTGCTGAACCTGTCAACATCGTCCCAGTATAACGGGACCCCCGTGGAGACATCAGCACTTACTATCTGTTTTTTTTTGTGGTTTTTTTTCTTTTTTCCCTGAGTCTGCAGATATCTGCCCAGGTAAACCGCAGGACCCCTGCGAGGAATATACAGACTTTACTCCTACTGCACCTACAATAATAAGGTCTAATATTTTATGTGTGAATTAACCACAGTTGGCAAGACTGGTTATCCGTGATATATAACGGACTATTGGAAGAGACGGCTACTAAACATCTGATATTTGGACTAACCACATATGCTTGGACAGATTACAGCGGTCTGATAGAGACTATCTAAAGATCAGTTATACAGACTGTCCTGTAATTTACCACTTCAATTGAAGTTTGGGAGCGCCCTCCTCCAACTCCCTCTGTATTTCTATAATTCTTTTTGTTGGGTAGTTGGACAGACTACCTGGAGGAGTAGATTGGCAGCACCCCACTACAATAACCTTCTTTTTCATCAGCGCCAACCATCACACATATTAAATTGGTTAAACTCTTATAGTCTCTGAACAAGCTTTATAATAAGAACAATACATTAGTGGAATTATCTTCCTCGAAAAGCTCTGCTACTTGATGAGGTAGTAGGGTAGGGCTATTTTAAAATGTTTGGTTTTTGTGTTTCAAACCAGAATATTTGTTTATATTGGACTAATTTTGCATTGTTCCATTTTGATAATCCAAAAAATAAATCCTACTGTCATTTTAAAGCACAGCAGATTTGACCAGCAGTCGCAGATTAAGGCTGAATTTGGCTGGGTTTAGTCTTCATTCAATTAATTTGATTCTGATATCTTTAGTTTACATAGTTACACAATGTTTCTGGTTCATTTCAATCAAGTCCATCAAGAATCAGCCTGCGTCATGATAATAAATGACAATGCAATATAAATTTACAATATACTGTGCACAATAATGACAGACACAAAGTATCAACCTTCCACAGAGGTCTTATGAGTGTCTTCTACATATGACTGTAGTTTGGTATGAAAAGGGTTAAGTGAGGAGAACCCAAAGAACCACATGGGTAAATGCATACAGCGTGGCTTCAAGCAATAGTGAATTAAGAGAGGAATTAACTGTCCTCTTGGCAGAAATGATGAAATAGCCACTTAAACCGATGAAAGTAAAGATGCAAAAACAGATCAAGATGTTGCCTAAACTAAACCACCCAATAAACGTTAAGGCAATTAGGCACTTCAAGGAACTGTTTAATCCAAGCTATGAGGGGTGTGTGGCCCCGGAGGAAAATATTATCCTCTTTTAACCTATCCTGAATTTCTGGTCCTAAACCCAATATACATGATTCATGATTCATTACAAGTGTACATTTTTAATTGTGTTTATAGAATGTTTTACTAGAAGGTTTATCATGTATAAGGGTGTTATTTAATAGTCGGCCAAGAGAAGAGTGGTGAAATAGCTACACTTTCCCTGTTGTTTGCTTTCTCGTTAGAACCTTTCCAACGGGCATTCATAGGAAATGCTAACATGCTAACCTGGAGGGGGAACACAAAGCGACAGCTTATGTAGATCATTTTTTGAACAACAACCCCATATGTATCATACCATATATTGGTAAAGCCTTCCAGGAATATGGCCATTCCAGTAGTCTCAACATTAACATGGACAATTCTGAAATTCCTTTGAATTAGCACAATTCCTGCTGTAGAACCAGTGTTAGATTGAAGCTCTGTAATTGCCCCAATCACTGCCAATTGAAGATTTGGAATGAGAGGTCCAGATAAAAAGGTACTTATCGACTTTCCTTGAAATTAAACAGTATTAGTACATTAAAGAATATATAAAGAATTAAACAGTATTAGTACATAAAAGACTATATAAAGAATCAAAGATTGCAAGTAAGCTACAAAACGCTTTGGGTGCAATCATGTTGCCCTCGCTAAAACTGGGATGCAAAGGGGAAAAATTAGCATTCGTTAATTTCCTCTTTGCGGCTCGGTTTCCCCAGCAAATCGCAGGACAGGCGCCGAGTCTGGCAGTCTATCCCTTAGCGATCGCTAAGGGGCAGATGCTGGGGGGGGGGAGCGCTACAGAGCCGTCCCCAGCATCCCCTCCATGGCGTCCAAAAGACCCCATGGAGAATCGTGCTGCCGGGTCACATGACTGGCAGAATCTTGCCTCTTGCAAGATCCTGCTGGACGGCGAAGTGATCGTGGAGGGAGACAGGGGACTTTCTTCCCCCAGTTTCCCTCTGCTCCCGGTGGCTAGAAGCATCGGATCGGGCCACTGTTCTCGTCCGCAGGATGAGAGGTGAGTATGTGATTTTAGGAGGGAGGGTTTGAGCTGCAGGTAACGGATTCTTAAGCAGCGCAATCAGTTACCTACACCTCTGAGCTTGTGGTAACTTTTTCCGTTAGCGTCAGCTCTTATTTACTAGCATTAGGACCAAGTGATCCTAACGCTAGTTACTCTGTGCTTACACTTTGCGCTCCCCATGTTAGGTATAGGGAGTGTAAAGTACAGTGAACTCACGTTACAAATTGCAAATTAACAAGCGCTAACGGGTTTTTTAACCCGTTAGCGATTCAAAGGCGTTCTGGACGCAGCACTATGACCTCCTTTAAGCGAACGCTAACGCTGACCCTAGTGCTAGCCTGAAGGAGGTGATAGAGCCCATTCATTAGAGATTTTCTGGTAGACAGAAGAAACTCAAAGCGATAGTAAGATTCTTAGTCATTACTTTCATCTTCTTGAACAAGAATTTCTTAAGAATTTTATCTCTACGCCTACATCTATGGCTTCCTTTATACCTCTCTCCAACTCATCATCCACTAAAGAAAGCCAACTGCTTTTGACTTTATGACAAGCTGGTTCTCTATCTTTGCAGATTACTTTCCTTTTTATCAATTTAAAGATTCTGCATATTCCCTGTATGTTCCTGTGGTACGTTTCAAGTGATTTGGCCTGTCATAGATCGGCCTGTCTTAATTTCAACAATGTACCGTTAGTATCTCCTCCAGGACAATATCATAGGACCAATATTCTACACTTCACAAGGGACAATGGATGTTAACAAGGTACAAAGATGACTGGGGAGATATTTGAGATAACGTAGCCCAACAGGCATGTCATAAGAACAAGTTCGTTGCGAGAGTAACGCTTTAAAATTTTATACTAAAGGTACAACTTTTTTTCCAATTAAATGTTTATCAAGTTTTTGGTAAAATAACATAAGGGGTACAGAAACAAAAAAAAGGAAGGAAAAAATTCAGCATTCACTGCAGGGTACCCAAAGTGCGCCGAATGGATCCGCCGAACACCACCGATAAACCTGTCGAATGCCACCGATAAATCCATTGAACACCACTGATAAACCTGTCAAACGCCGCTGAGAAACCGGTAACCGCATCCAATAAACCGCCAAATGCAACCGCAAACCACTGAACACACCCGAAGATCCACCGAAGAGACTGCTGAACACGTCCGATCAGCTGCCGAATGCCGCCAAAAAAAGTTGACCAGCCGCCGAAAAAACCAAACAGGGATAAAAAAAAAGCAAAAACTCAATAACAATAACAATAAAAAGGTCTGTTGCAGAATAAAAAAAGAAACGGCATTTAAAAAAAATCGGATTAAAAATTTTTGACGAAAAAATCCAGAAAAATGCCTACAAAAATTCAATAAAAATAAGTTAGTAAAATCAATTTTTGTTGCACATTAACCCTTTCGCTGCGGAGGACGCGCTCAGCGCGTCCACCGGCAGGTAACGTTCCTTGCGGTGGACGCGCTGAGCGCGTCCTCCCTTTGGGGCCAGCGTTCGGCCGGGTTCCGGCCGATCGCTGGCCCCCCCGGGGCGGGCTGACATCCTCGATGTCAGCCCAGCACCCGGAACCGCCGCCGGCCTAATTAGGTGTCATCGCGGCGGCGCGATGACACCTAATTCAGGCGCCCCCCCACATGTGCGGAGGAGGCGCCTGAAAGGGAGGGGGGAGGTCCTTCGGACCTCTCTCCCTCCCGATCGCCGGCGTTGCGGGGGTTAATCCAGGCACCGTTTGGAAGGGCACAGCCTGCCCTTCCTAACGGTACCTGGAATTAACCCCATGGGGGCTGGATCACAAATCGGCGCCGAAAAGCGCCGGTTCGAGATCCTTTGCCGGAGCTGGCCGACATCTTGGATGTCAGCCAAGCTTCCGGGAATGCCCCCTGAGGACTGGCGTCATCGTGCATAGCACGATGACGCCAGTCCTGGAGTTAACCCCTAACTGCCACCAATGGTGGAGATAGGGGGTTCCAATGAACCCCCTATCTCCCGATCCGTGGCAGTTAGGGGTTATTGTTTGATATTGTTGGATCGGCCAGAGCATGGCCGTTCCAACAAAACCAAACTTGACTATGAAAAAAGTTTTTTAAAAAAAATTAAAAAAAAAAAAAAAAAATATTTTCAAAAAATTATAAAAAAAAAATAAACAAGTTTTTTTTTCTTTTTTTTGGTTCGTTAATGCAGCAATATTGTTCCCATTTCAATTATAATGTGAACAATGATGCTGCACTAACGATTTTTGTATGCGGTGCGTTTGTTAAAAATAGCGTAATTTTCCCCAAAAAAAAATGTAACGAGACCCCACCTCTAATTTTTTTAGGAAAAGCGCACCCCATACAAAATATAACCGCAATTGCTCGCATGTTAAAATGTGAAAAAAAAACACTTTACACGTTGTAAATTATTGAAAATTCATATTTTATTGCATTATTTGTTATAATATACAGACAGGTCATGACGTATACATATAATAATAACATATTATGAATCTGCCGAGTCTGACGGAAAGAACGATATATAATATGTCTGGGTCATATACTAAAATAAGCCTTCAAAACACGTTTAAACATGATGAGCAATATCGGTAAAAATGACCTCAGCACAGAGGCGGGAAATGCCTCAGCAGCAGTGGCGTAGCGTGGGGGGGGGGCAGGGGGGCCGTGGCCCCGGGCGCAGTTTTGTTAGGGGCGCATCATTTCTTTTGAAATTATGCACCCCTAAAACTTGTGGCCCGACTGACCCGCCGGGCCCTCGGGCGCCGCCCAAGGGCCCGCAGGTTGAGGAGACCCAGATGCCGGCCCGGGCAGCGGGAGTGCCTGCCCATGCCCGGTCCTAAACAGTGAGTGCGTCCTGTTGAAGGGGAGGCGGCTGCGTGCAGGCGCAGGTCACGTGGTCCGTCTAATCAGGTGGTACTGAGTCTCTATACCACCTGACTGGCCGGACCGCGTGACCTGCGCACGCACGCAGCCGCCTCCCCTTCAACAGGACGGACTTGCACGCTGTTCAGGACCGGGGCGGGCACTCCCGCTGCCCGGGAGCTAGGCAATATCCATGTGAGAGCTGGGGGGCAAATCCATGAGCTGGGGCAAATCCATGTGCTGGGGAAAATCCATGAGCTGGGGCAAATCCATGAGCTGGGGCAAATCCATGTGCTGGGGCATATCCATGTGCTGGGGCAAATCCATGTGCTGGGGCAAATCCATGAGCTGGGGCATATCCATGTGCTGGGGCAAATCCATGTGTTGGGGGGCAAATCCATGTGCTGGGGCAAATCCATGAGCTGGGGCATATCCATGAGCTGGGGCAAATCCATGAGCTAGGGCAAATCCATGAGCTGGGGCATATCCATGTGCTGGGGCAAATCCATGAGGTGCTGGGGCATATCTATGAGCTGGGGCAAATCCATGAGCTGGGGCAAATCCATGAGCTGGGACAAATCCATGTGTGAGCTGGGGCAAATCCATGAGCTGGGGCAAATCCATGTGTGAGCTGGGGCAAATCCATGTGTGAGCTGGGGCATATCCATGTGTGAGCTGGGGCAAATCCATGTGTGAGCTGGGGCAAATCCATGAGCTGGGGAAAATCCATGTGTGAGCTGGGGCAAATCCATGAGCTGGGGCAAATCCATGTGTGAGCTGGGGCATATCCATGTGTGAGCTGGGGCAAATCCATGTGTGAGCTGGTGCAAATCCATGTGTGAGCTGGGGGCAAATCCATGTGTGAGCTGGGGCAAATCCATGAACTGGGCAAATCCATGTGTGAGCTGGGGCATATCCATGTGCTGGGGCAAATCCATGAGGTGCTGGGGCATATCCATGAGCTGGGGCAAATCCATGAGCTGGGGCAAATCCATGTGTGAGCTGGGGCATATCCATGTGTGAGCTGGGGCAAATCCATGTGTGAGCTGGGGCAAATCCATGAGCTGGGGCAAATCCATGTGTGAGCTGGGGCAATATCCATGTGTGAGCTGGGGCAATATTCATGTGTGAGCTGGCTGGGGCAAATCCATGTGTGAGCTGGCTGGGGCAATATCCATGTGAGAGCTGGGGCAATATCGATAACGTGTCCACAGGTTGGGGCGCACAATTCTTGGCTGGCCCCGGGCGCTGACAACCCACGCTATGCCACTGCTCAGCAGCGAAAGGGTTAAAAGAATAAGCGACTGAATAAAAATTTATAAAAACCGGGATTTTTTTTTACATTGAAACCCATGTGATTCGCCTGTTTAAACCTCTTGAACGAAAGCACAGAAAATCTGGGCATTTCGCCAACTTTTCGGTGCTGTTCGGCGTTCTCTGTATAGATTACGCATTACTTCTCTATGGTGAATTTCACAGCTGCTGAATTGCATCGTATTTCGCTGGCAATTCATCAATGTTTGCCACACTGTCAGTTTTCTGAATAGCCAAATTGCCACGAAATTGCACCATACGGTGACATTCACGGTTTGAAGCTATTCAGTGGCAAATTCGGCACTCTTTGAATAACCCTTTATATTTAATTACAATAGATTCAAAGTAATTAATTTTTTTGCACTTGAGAATTTTATTTCACATGAATAAGAGTAAAAGTAAAAAGAAAAAAAAACAATAAAAAATGTTTTCATGTAAGCGGATTGTAGAATGAAAAATGTTACTGGTGTCTGTGAAGGTTAATCACTCTAAAAACTAAGGGCTATATTTCTTAGTTGTCAATAAGCTAACCACAGTAAACGTTACACATACCGTCTCCTGCAATTATTTTTTCAACAGGAAACACCATTCAATAAAAGCGCAAGCTGAGCTGAGCTTGCGGCTCGAATGTAGTGTTTCCTTGCACGATGTTACTGTAAATTGACGTTTCCTATATTTATTATGGGAGACGTTAATTTTAACCTCTCTGGGAGATGTTATTTCATTGTGAAATATCGTTAACCCTTTCGCTGCTGAGCCTTTTCACACCTCTGTGCTGAGTTCATTTTTACCGGTTTCGCTCATCATGTTTAAATGCGATTTGAAGTCACATTTTATTATACAACCCAGACATATTATATATCGTTCTTTCTGGGAGACTCAGCAGATTCATAATATATCATTATTATATGTATACGTTATGTCCTGTCTGTATATTATAACAAAAAATGCAATACAATTTGAATTTTCAATAATTTACAACGTGTAAAGTGGTTTTTTTTACATTTTAACATGCGAGCGTTTGCAGTTATATTTTCTATGGGTTGCGCTTGTTAAAAAAATTAGAAACGGGGAATCGTTACTATTTTGGGGGAAAATTACGTGAAAACGCCCCCATAGAAAAAATCATTAGTGCAGCATCATTGTTCACATTATAATTTAAATGGGAACAATATTGCTGCACTAATATAACAAAAAAAAAAAGTTTTTTAATTTTTTTTAAATTTTTAAATTTTAAATTTTTTAAATTTTATTTTTAATTTTTTTACAGGTTACATGGTCATGTTTGGTATCATTGCAAAGGCCACACTCTGGTCGTTCCAGTGATATCATTAACCCCTAGCTGTCACGGATCGGGAGATAGGGGGTTCCAATGAACCACCTATCTCCACCATAGGTGGCAGCAAGGGGTTAATTGTGAAACTGTCACCATCGCACTATGCGCGAGGACGCCAGTCGTTAGGGGGATATCCTGGAAGCTTGGCCGACGCGCTCAGCGCGTCCTCCGCAGCGAAGTGGCCATGCAGCAGGACGCGCTAACTCAAAGCTGCTGCTAAGTGATTTTGCATTTGCAAAATCACATAACAAGCTGTCCTTACCCCTGCCCATTAAATCACATACTCACCTCTCATCCCGCTGTGAAAAAGGCATCGCGAGCCACTGCTTCTTCTCACCAGCAGTGTGAGACTGGGAACAAATAGTTCCTAGTCTCCCTCTGTGATTTATCTGCGGCGCTACATGATCTCGTGAGAATGTGAGAATGAGCTCATGCAGAGCACGCTGACGGGAAAAGCAAGGCTCCACGGAGTCATACGGACTCCACGAGCCAAAACTTGCAAGGCACACTGCACCGATGCTGGTATCCAGCAGCTTTGCACTTCACTCCGGGCTAGGCACTAATAAAGTCCCTATATCTTTCAGGGTTATTCAGAGAGAGCCGAACTGGCCCGTAAATGGCACCGAACAGGGTATTTCCCCGTACAGTGGCATTTGGTGGCCATTCAGCTATTCAGAAAGCAGGCAGTTTGCCGAGTTGCATGCACGTACGATGCCTGTTCGACGTCAGTAAAATCCATATAGAGAAGCAATGGTTAATCTATTCAGAGAACACCGAACAACAGAGAAATGTCAGTGATATGCCCTGATGTTCATTGGTTTCATTCGGCAGGTTTCATCAGGCAAATCCCATACTCTATTTACGTCAATGTTTATCTTCAGTCTTTCTGCTTTGCCGTCTATACACCACGTGACTCCTCATTCATGCTATTGGTCCTAGGGTGTCACGTGGGCTTAATTATACAGCTTCATTCACAGGAGGGACACGTGACGTTATTGGCTGTAACCGATTGGTCAATCTTAGACGAGACGTGGAATAAAAAAGAGGGAGGTACATACAGCAGTACCAACTAAGTTTTGCTCCAGACGAAGCCGACGTGCAGTCGGCGAAACATATGTCGAGCTAATGTACAACTTTGTTTTTAAGTTGTGAGTGTTGTGTCTTGCATTCGTAGGGTGAGGACAGAATTTTTTGAGCATGAGCTCTACCAGTTTAGGGCCAGTTTTGGCGTGTTGATTGTGTATGCTATTCGCTGATTGCTATTCCGGTGTTACTTTTTCCCTTAATTGTGGGATTCTACTAAGTAGGGTCAATACTTTATTGCTAATTTCCATCCACATCACTCGAGCACAGCCATTAGATTACTGGCTTTACCTCCAATATACCCTGCGATGCCTGTTATTAATGTATGTTTTTAAATTTTCGTATCTGGGAGTGTCTATTTTTTTAATTAATAAAAGCAATTTCTTTTGTAGCCACTCCTCTAGTACCAGTTGACAGTGCTTAATTTGAGCTGTTAAGTGGTGTTTGGTGTGTAAAATCCCATAGCTTTCAAATGTTAAAAATATTCCCGTTTTTATTAAATATCTAGTAAACCGTTTATTTTTTCTGCAAATTTTTTCGATTGTTTTTTTTAAATAGTGGTTTTCTCTTTTTTCTGTAACAGACTGTTCTATTACCAGAGATACTCGAGGATAGCGCGACCCGAATATAACGCGATGGATAGAGATTTATTATGGAAATGAGAGAATACTCAAGACCCGAATATAACGCGAGGAGCAAAATTATAAAAGTATACTGTACCGGTAAACCATTAAAATTCTCTGAGGTTCTCTTAACACAGGCTATTCAGAATGTGAGGAGAATTGCGCAGCGCATCTGCAGTGACGTCAGGATGTGGCAACAATAGAGTGGGACTGGCTATTGGCGAACGATGCAGTGGATGAGCCTGCCTGCTGGAGCCAGAAGTCAGAAAATGACACCTCCCGGCATTCTGCGAAGAGAGAGGGTGCATGCTCTGTTTTAAGTCAATCTTGAATGATTGGCTTAATCCAGGGGTGCCCTCTGGCCGTGATGGATCCCACCTCCCAAATCTGGGAGTTCCTGAAGTGTTTGCGGGCATCAGGGAGCCTACATTCACTTCAGGGAAACTACCAGAACTTCCGGGAGACTTGGGATCGCTGAGCAAGTCAAGTTTTTTTTTTTTTAACATGCGTTGCAGATGTCTCGAATATAACGCGACCCCTCCAATTTTAAGGTAAATGTTTGTCACCAAAATCTAGCGGTATACTCGAGTATCTACAATATTATTCATAGAACCTTTTACATTAATTCCAGACATTTTTGTCCAGTAGTTTTTTGCACACAGCATTTCAAATTTGACTCTTTCAATCGTATCTTTTTTTTCTTTTTTTTACCCATCCAGCGACTAGGTGGCTTTTTTCTGCTGGTGGTTGGTGCTGTGTCTGGTGGCTCGGTGGCTGCGTTTGGCGGCTGTCCGGCGGGTTTGTGGCAGTTGTCCGACGGGTCGGTGGGCGGCGTGTTTGTGGCAGTTTATAGGATCGGATCCGTTCCATTAATTTATCGAATCGGATCCAATAATTTCTGTGATATATATTTTTAAAAAAAACGCCGCAGACTCTCGACTCACTTTATCAGATCCGATAATTTCGTCGGTTTTGCGGTAGCTTTTCCCCGCACTTCGGGGACCCTGCGGTGAATGCTGAATTCACTGCAGGGTCAGGAAATTTGATTCCCTGAATTGCGGGGAACGAGAGAGCACGGAAATGTCTTTCTCTGGTTTAGACTGGATTTCACAGCCACATTCCTCAGCCTTTGTCTGTAGACCAGGGTGGTTGTGTGGGAGGGGGAGGGATTTGCAACTTGGAAACGCAGAGGAGTGGTTTTACTTTTGAATGCTTGTAACTGCTGAGGAAAAATAAATGCATTCCGAGTTTGGTCTTCACCTGCAAGGGTCACCGAACTAAGTAGTCTTTAGAAGTACGACCTCCTTGTAGAGCAGAGAGGGGCACCCAGACAGAGTTACCAGGCGTGGGGGTACCAGGATCTGTAACACTGACGATCCGCCAAACACAGCGCCAACCAGCCGCCGGAAAAAGTTGACAAGCCTACGAACAGGGTTAAAAAAACTAAATGACTGCAACTTTTAAAATTTTTAACACTGTTTGCAAAAAAACTACTGGATGAAAATGTTTGGAATTAACAAGTAAGGTCCTATGAATAATAATAAAAAGGTCTGTTACAGGAAACAAAAAAACCCCGCTATTTAAAAATAAATCAGAAAAAAAATTGCCAAAAAAATCCCGTAAAATGCCTAAAAAAATCCTAAAATAAATTAAATAAAGAGACTTTTTGCTGCAGATTGAAAGAATAAACTATTTAATAGATATTGTGTAAAAACAAGAATATTTTTTACATTGAAAACTATGGGATTCGCCTGATTAACCACTTCGCTGCGGAGGACGCGCTCAGCGAGTCCAGCCGCAGGAAGCGTTGGCTGCGGAGGACGCGCTGAGCACGTCCATCCCTTTGCAGCCAGCGATTGGCCGGATTCTGGCCGATCACTGTGCCCCCCAGTGAGGGCTGACATCCTTGATGTCAGCCCAACATCCGGGACCGCATCGGCACTAATTTGATGTCATTACGCCGTGCGTGATGACATCTAATCAGGCACCCCCCCCACCATTGCGGGGAAGGTGCCTGAAGGGGAGGGGGGAGGTCCTTTGGACCTCTCTCCCTCCCGATCGGCTGGGAGCACGGTCGAAAGCCAGGCATCGTTTGGAAGGGTACAGCCTGCCCTTCCAAGCGATGGATGGCTTTAACCCCTTGGAGGCTGGATCACGATTCAGCGCCAACAGGCGCCGTATCGCGGTCCCCTCCCGGAGCTGGCCGAGCTTCCAGGATCTCCCCCTGACGACTGACGTAATCGCGCATAGCGCGAGCATCTAATCGATGGAGTCCAGACTCCATAGGACTTCATTGAGTTTCCCCCTGTCGGTCTCATGACCTGCCGGATCTCGCCTCGCGAGATCCGGCCGGTCGGCATAGTGATACGCAGGGGGAGACTGAGGAACTTTTTCCCCCAGTCTCTCCCTGCTCCCGCCGGATGGAGGAGGCAGACAGAGCCGCGGTCCTTGCCGCGGGATAGGACGTGAGTATCTGATTTGTTTTATTATTTTTTTGGATAGTGTTCACGAATTCTGCAGAAGCAGAATCCGTTAACACCAAGTCCTGGCTGTGGTTAACTTTTTGTTAACTGCGGCTGGACGTTAGTCAGCGCTAGTAGATTGTAATACTAACGCTGATTAACACTTTGCACTCCCCATGTTAAGTATAGGGAGCACAAAGTACAGTAACCTCGCGCTGAAAAGCGCAAGATACCAAGTGCAAATGGGTTACTTAACCCGTTAGCGCTTGGATTGTAATATGCGGTAGCCACCGCGGCTAACATTAATGCTCAAGCAGGTGAGCGTTAACGTTAGCACCAAGATTGTAATGTGGTCCTTAATGTTTTAAGCCCATTTTAGGAAATCTAGAAGATACATAAATAAAATGTTTTTCTTTGCATTTAATAAATGCTACGTAATCTGATGAAGTAACTGTGCATGCTTACATAAGCAACACTCAAAATGTACATTTTTCACTCCCAAAAGTTACATATAAGTGTTGGCTAAACCTAACTGGCTGAGCAGAATGGGAAATGTACTTATGAGACATGGACAATTTTCATTATGTACAAAGGCTAAAATAGTTACTTGTTTAGCCTTGAAAAAGGACTAAAATAGGATATCATTATACAGGGTTATACAGGGTGAGCAATTATTTTATTTTTTCTACTGTTGAATCTATGTGCATTCCTTCCACAGCCAGAGGGCAGTGAAATCCAAGATGGCGCTCACCCCACATCAACTCAGCTGGTACGTGTTGGAATTTGCTAAAATAAAGTGTTGTGATTGTCACTTTGATCTTGGGATACATGGCCCTAGAGATGCATTTCAGAGGTGCAGGCCTAATGTTCTATATTGATTCCCTGCCCTCCCCTATGCTGAAGTCACCTTGTACCTAAAATTCTAGTGTTGTGTGCGTGTTATGTATGAATACTGTTATTGTTGATATTGTTATTGTTTATGCTTATTTGTTACTAATATGATTACTGTGTGGTTCACTGGAGCCTTTTACAACTCCCCCATCTAGAATGTGGTTACATCTGTGACAGGTTTGAGTGGTCTTTGTTTGTCTGTCTCGTTTGGCAAACATTACCCCATTATCGAATACTATAAATTCTGAACCCCCTGTTTATCCCCCTAATCTGCTATTGCCCTATTGTTTTGTTGGAATGTAGCAGTGCAAAATGCCAGGGGAGGGATATCTGATGTAGCGCAGCGATATGCCAGGGAGGGATTTTCCCATTGGCCGCTGTATATATTTAGCTCATTAACCTCCCTGGTGGTATTCCCGAGTGTGATTCGGGGTTAAATTTCACTACCGTGAACGGTAACCCCGAGCCACACTCGGGCTGGATGCATACTCACCTTCTCCTGCGCACCCTGGCTGTCCCCCGCAGTGTGATCATGGCGAGTTGCTTCCTGGTAAGGCTCCCTGCGAGTCACACGATTCAGGGGGCGGGACCAGCAGCAAATTTAGAAAAAAAATCGAATACACTGTATAATCCAATGTGCAATGTTTATGAACGGCCACTAGGAGGCACTACAGGATAAGAAACAGACCATACATCGTCTCACCCTTGTTTTCAGACTGATTTCAGTGTTTTTTGTTGTATTTTATTGAATATCATTTATTTGCATTATTGTGGATAATTATTTTTGGGATAATAAATTATTATGTCATAAATATTTATTTATAAAGGATTTTACCAGTAAGGACTCTTGATTGCACGGATTTCAGTGCGTGATTCCTAATTATTACAGGCTAACTATGTACAAGAACACATTTCCTTTAAAAAAAATTAGACGCTTTTAGACACGAAATTTTGATAAAATTTGACCGCCAGGGAGGTTAAAGGCTGAGCTCCTGTCTGTCGGTTCTAACCCCAAGATCTGCGTGCTGCCTCATTTGCGCTTTGAGTTTACCCATCCTTAAGCTTCGGCTAAGGGCTGGAGAAAGGCATGAAAGACTGCTGGTTGGAGAATGGGGGTCCGGCAAGGGAGTGGCATTAACAGATGTGACCCAGTCAGGGTACAGATATCTGTTATAGTGACTGTGCAGCGTGCTTCCAAACATAAATTTAATGTGGATCCACCTACTAACAAGTCCATTTTACAAGTGATACAATAATTTCATTGAGAAAGGATGCATCTGTGATCAGAGAAAAGGACATTCAGGCTGACCATCGGTCTCAAAGCAAGTTGTTGATCTCTTCAGAGAAGATTTTTGCACAGCCGCAAGAAGTCAATCACAGAGCTAGCCGAGAGTTACACGTCCCGCAATGCACGGTTAGCAAGATACTGCGCAAACGCTTGCGGTTTCACTCTTACAAGCTGCAATTTGTCCAAACGTTACTCCAGTAAAACAATGAAATGCGACTTGAATTTTGCTGGAATCTCCAGGCGTTAATGGAAAAATATGATAACCTTGTGTCAAAGATAATTTTCTGTGATAAGGCGACCTTTCTCTTAAGTGGAAAGAGAAACAGACATAATATAAGGATATGGAGGTGTGAGGGTCCGCATGCCACGCTGGAAGTTGAATGTGACTCTCCAAATATTAATGTGTTTTGTGCCTTATCAGAGAGGACTGTGTACGGCTTGTTTATCTGTGATGAAGAAACCATTACTGGTCACAGTTACCTGGAAATGGTTGATTCCTGAACTAGCTGCTGAGGGTGGTGACTTCCTTTTTCAGCAAGATGGGGCACCATTGGCATCTCTCTGTCTGCAAATTTCTCAACGAGCACCTGCCAAACAGTTAGATTGGCTGTGCTGGACAAAATGGCCAGGTGTTCTGCAAATGGCCCCTGAGACCACCGGACCAAACTGTTTGTGACTTTTTCCTTTGATTGAACCTGAAGGACAGAGTATATGTACCTCCACTACCCGCAACCCTGGATGTTCTGCAGGAACGCATCACTGAAGCTGTAAACTTGATCAAGCTGGATATGCTGCAGAGAGTCTGGCCCGAACTAGATTATCACTTCAATGTTTGTCGAGTGACAGGTGGGGTGCACATTGAGTGTGTGGGATACCAACCGATACCAAATGAAACTAACTATAGCCACCAATGTGTATGAATATTCCAATAAAGTTACATTCTATTTCTGTAGGAAATCAAGCACTGTTTTTGTGCTCACCCTGTTGTAACCAAATCTCCCTCCATCTTTGTGCTCTGTCCTTCCTTGGCACCCTTGCCCACACTATACACGGCATCTGTGTCTGTTGGAGAAGTGTGGATGCTGGCCTCCTGCCAAGGGACCGTTGATCAATGTCTCAAAGCCAACTCTCAAAGACAATTGGCATAGGTGGGCACCTAAGGGTTAACATGTTAAATATGTTAGTAAACTGATTGTATTTTAGGAGTTTAGTTTGTGTAAGTAATCTAATGTAGACCTATTGTTACTACTATCGATCCCTGTCTGTGTAACTGTTTGCCCTTAGATTGATTTGATGTTCAATTGTTGATAATCTGTTAATCCCATCTGTTTTAAACGAATAAAGGTTTCTGTATTTCCTGAAGGAATTCACATCCCCCTCATGTAGACAATATATGTATATACTGTTGATTGTGTCATTTTACCACCACCCCCTGTTTCCTGTATAAACTCCACCTCAAATTAAAGTTTATTTTTCTTCCCTTCACTAACAAGGTTATTCAAAGAGAATCTAAAAGTCACTTTTCAAACATTCAAGCGTACTGTTTTTTTTTCACTCCATTCTTCTGCAGTGTTGGGTTTTTCTGGCGGCTGCTCTGCGCTCTGATCGGCTCCTGCTTGGGTTTCTCCGGCGTCTTCCGCGAAGTTAATCCAGATGTTTTTGCGGGTTTCGGTGTGCGTTTGCCCTGGTTTTGCAGTGAGTTTTGGGTGGGTTTGCGGCGACTTTTTCCTGCATTACGGCGGCCCTGTGGTGCTTGCTGAATACACAGCAGGGTCGCCGAAATGGGATCGCCGAATCGCACTGATTTGAAGAGAACGAAAAGTCACCGAACGTGCGGTGACTTTTCAATTCTCTTTGAATAACCCTGACAGGGTTATTCAGAGAGAGGTGAAAAGCAGGAGAATGGCTGGAGAATGGAAAATTCTAGGTCAAAATAGCCGATTTGGAAAGTGAGATAAATGGGAGAATTTTTTTGGTTTGGCTGATTTGACCTAGAATTTGCCATTCTCCAGTCATTCTCTTGCTTTTCACCTCTCTCTGAATAACCCTGATAGAATTATAAAGCACTCAAGTTCTGGCAGAGGGTTGTGCAGGAGGGAAAGCTGCTACGGGCAGTGGCGTCACTAGGGTTGGTGTCACCCGGTGCGGTAACTTATGGTGTCACCCCCCCCCCCCGAGTTTTACAGATTTTTTTTTAACTACTCTTACTCCTAAATCAGTACTCCCATATAACACTGAATGCTCATACACACAGAGCACATTACTGTGAGGTTTATTGCTGTGGAGCTCTCTCATATGCTCACACAACTTTTTGCCAACTGCCAGCAAGTACGTTGCCTGTTCGAAGGCAGTGAAAGTACACATGGATATATATTGCCCCCAGCAGCTCTGGATATATATTGCCCCCCCCAGCTCACCCATGGATATATATTGCCCCAGCTCACATATGGATATATTGCCCCAGTTCAGTTATATATTGCCCCAGTTCACAGTTATATATTGCCCCCAGCAGCTCACCCATGGATATATATTGCCCCAGCTCACACATGGATATATTGCGCCTCAGCTCACACATGGATATATTGCCCCAGACCAGCTCACACATGGATATATTGCCCCAGACCAGCTCACAGATGGATATATTGCCCCAGACCAGCTCACACATGGATATATTGCCCCAGCTCTCATGGATACTGCCCCCAGCACACCTGGATATTGCCCCAGCTCCTCTCATGGATATACTGCCCCAGCTCATGGATATACTGCCCCAGCTCATGGATATACTGCCCCAGCAGCTCATGGATATACTGCCCCAGCTCCTCTCATGGATACTGCCCCAGCTCCTCTCATGGATATACTGCCCCAGCTCCTCTCATGGATATATTGCCCCAGCTCAAGGATACTGCCCCAGCACATGGAATGCCCCAGCAGCTCATGGATATGCCCCAACACCTCATGGATATGCCCCAGCACCTCATGGATTTGCCCCCGCAGCTCATGTATATGCCTCAGCACCTCATGGATTTGCCCCAGCAGCTCATGTATATGCCCCAGCACCTCATGTATTTGCACCAGAAGCTCATGTATATGCCCCAGCACCTCATGGATATGCCCCAGCAGCTCATGTATATGCCCCAGCTCCTCATGGATATGCCCCAGCAGCTCATGGATATGCCCCAGCTCCTCATGGATATGCCCCAGCTCCTCATGGATATGCCCCAGCTGCTCATGGATATGCCCCAGCAGCTCATGGATATGCCCCAGCACCTCATGGATATGCCCCAGCAGCTCATGGATATGCCCCAGCACCTCATGGATATGCCCCAGCACCTCATGGATATGCCCCAGCTCCTCATGGATATGCCCCAGCAGCTCATGGATATGCCCCAGCTCCTCATGGATTTGCCCCAGCAGCTCATGGATAATGCCCCAGCACCTCATGGATTTGCCCCAGCAGCTCATGTATATGCCCCAGCTCCTCATGGATATGCCCCAGCAGCTCATGGATATGCCCCAGCTCCTCATGGATATGCCCCAGCAGCTCATGGATATGCCCCAGCAGCTCATGGACATGCCCCAGCACCTCATGGATATGCCCCAGCTCCTCATGGTTATGCCCCAGCTCCTCATGGATATGCCCCAGCACCTCATGGATATGCCCCAGCTCCTCATGGATATGCCCCAGCTCCTCATGGATATGCCCCAGCTCCTCATGGATTTGCCCCAGCTCCTCATGGATATGCCCCAGCTCCTCATGGATTTGCCCCAGCAGCTCATGGATATGCCCCAGCTCCTCATGGATATGCCCCAGCTCCTCATGGATATGCCCCAGCTCCTCATGGATATGCCCCAGCACCTCATGGATATGCCCCAGCAGCTCATGTATATGCCCCAGCTCCTCATGGATATGCCCCAGCAGCTCATGGATATGCCCCAGCTCCTCATGGATAAGCCCCAGCAGCTCATGGATAATCCCCAGCAGTTTATGGATATGCCCCAGCTCCTCATGGATATGCCCCAGCAGCTCATGGATATGCCCCAGCTCCTCATGGATAAGTCCCAGCAGCTCATGGATATGCCCCAGCTCCTCATGGATATGCCCCAGCAGCTCATGGATATGCCCCAGCAGCTCATGGATATGCCCCAGCTCCTCATGGATATGCCCCAGCACCTCATGGATATGCCCCAGCAGCTCATGGATATGCCCCAGCTCCTCATGGATAAGCCCCAGCAGCTCATGGATATGCCCCAGCTCCTCATGGATATGCCCCAGCTCCTCATGGATATGCCCCAGCAGCTCATGCATATGCCCCAGCTCCTCATGGATAAGCCCCAGCAGCTCATGGATATGCCCCAGCTCCTCATGGATAATGCCCCAGCTCCTCATGGATAAGCCCCAGCACCTCATGGACATGCCCCAGCTCCTCATGGATATGCCCCAGCACCTCATGGATATGCCCCAGCTCCTCATGGATAGCGGCCCCAGCTCACCTCCGCCGCGTGTTCGCTCCTTCAGAGCGTCCGGCGGTGCGCAGCTTGGGCGCTCGCCTGGGGGAGCCACGTGACCAGCTGCGATTGGCTGGTGACGTGTTTCCTCCAGGCGAGCGCCGAAGCTGCATGCTTCGGACGCTCGCAGGGAGCGAATACGCGGCGGAGGGTGAGACACCCGCCCTTAGGGTGACGGTGTCACCCTAAAGGCGGGTGTCACCTGGTGCGGGCCGCACCCCCCGCCCCCACGTTACAACGCCACTGGCTACGGGTGTGCTTGATAGTGAAGGGACGGACGCTGTATCAGTTTCGGGTCTGGTCCACAAGCCTGCGACCAGTAAACCTCAGATGCTGTTACACCTGTATTGTTCAAATATGTAAAAGGTTGATATAAAGAAAGAACTGTTCATTAACAGGATCTTACAAAGAACACAGAGTCCCCTACTGAGACTTTTGGAAAGATCTTGTCAATGGTTAAAGAAAGGGTAATTTACAGCAAAACAATAAAAAAATATAGAAATTGTATGCCTAAAGATGTTATATCATTCCTTTCAGTTACTGGGCTCTATTACACTCTTCGTGTTAAAACGCGGGCGCAAGGGAGGAAAAACTGCGCCCGCAGTTTTCCCCCTTGCGCCCGCGTTTTAACGCTGGATTACAATGCCGGCGCAAAAAATGCTGCCTGCATTGTCTCCGAGTATAAAATTCCAGGATGCTCGTGGCAGCCACGAGCATCCACTCGCTGGAGTCCATAGGACTCCATTGAGTTCCTCCCTGCCGGTCACATGACCAGCCGGATCTCGCCTCGCGAGATCCGGCCGGTCGGCGTAGTGATACGCAGGGAGAGACTTGGGGTACTTTTTCCCCCAGTCTTTCCCTGCTCCCGCCGGCCAGAGGAGGCGAACATAGCCGCAGTCCTCACTGCGGGACAGAGGGTGAGTATGCGCTTCATTTTTTATTTTTTAAGCTGGTGTTAACGGATTCTGCGGAAGTGGAATCCGTTAACACCAAGTCCTGGCTCTGGTTAATTTTCCACTAACCAGAGCCAGGCGTTAATCAGCGGTGGGATTTTGTAATCCAGCGCTGATTAACACTTTCTGCTCCCTATACTTAACATGGGGAGCGTAAAGTACAGTAACCTCGCGCTGCTAAGCGCAAGGTACCAAACGCAAACGGGTTTTTTAACCCGTTTGTGTTTGGATTGTAATATGCGGTAAATACCGCGGAAAACGTTAATGCTCACACATGTGAGCGTTAACATTTGCGTTAAGAGTGTAATAGGGCCCACTGTTTTTAAACGGTCCTGGTTGATTTTCCGGTAAAGCATTATATACAGTGATATAAGTATTAAAATTTGAATTCTTTGCATGTTGTTCCTTGGAGGAATCTTGTTGCCATTATGGAGCCAGGACAATTTGAAACTTCAAAATGCTCAACATGGGAGTAGTTTTTTGTTTTCTTGAAACATGGATGTTCAGAAAGATAAACTTGATGGATCTTAGTCTTTTTCAACCTAAATTACTGACGTTACTTTCTCCGGTGCCAAGGTCAGTCTACACTGCTCTTTTTAATTGACGCTGATTTCACAATTTACAATTATCTGCGTGTTTTCTCACATGAATAACTCTTATTACAACTCACTGGAAACATCCCAGCTCCGTGAAGACATCAAACATTTGCTAATACAGAAAAAATGCTCACTTTATCTGTTACTGGGATGCTTTAGTATTTTTGCGGGGGATATATCATAATAACAAGATTAAGTTTGACTCTGAGAGTCACAGAGGAGTCACAGTGAGCCAAGAAAGAGCACCGACCCTGGATACATATTCACAACATGTCAGCATGTATTGCAAACGAGACGAGGAGGGGCAAAACCATAGCGATACACAAAAGATGCGCAATGGCATATAGTAATTTTAAAAAGTATTAAAATAATTTATTCATCATTCATAACTCTTAAATAGGTCATTAAATTACTGAAAGTGTAACATTTCAAATACTTTCTTATATGTTTTTTTATATATTGTATGCTACGTTAATTTGCTTTATGCAGCATATAAAATTACCGTGGAAAACAATTGTTATTTTTAATATGTAGTGTAAATTCAGAAAACTTAACTAGTGTTATTTTCCAACCAAAAGTAAGGGCAATTGCATCAGTTTTTCAATTCAATTTACCGTATTAATTTTCTGACGCGGGTAATGTGCAAAAATAACACTGTATAAGTTTTAGAGTTAAGGTTAGGGTTATTGTTAGGATTGATTAGGGTTACAGTTAGTTTTAGGGTTGGGATAAGGGTTGCTACATGTTGCATTTCTTAAGATTAAGGTGACTTTTAGGGTTAAAGTTACTGTTAAGGTTTGGATTAATCCTAAACTGTAACCCTAATCAACAGATTCTGTTCTATTTTTCAATGCAACCTTTACTACAATTCTATCATGCTCACTTTTTAGGAAACAGATTCTGCCCCCCCCCCCAGATTTCAATATATTTTGGAATATGTACTAACAGACTGTGTTTGCTGCTTTTGAGTTGGTTTCAGTAAAATACTTTCTGGGCCACATTACTATCTCCACGCTAAAATGGGGGCGGTAGGGAGAAAAAACTGTGCCCACAGTTTCCCCCTACGCCCCCATTTTAGCGTGGAATTACAATGCAGGCGCTTAAAAAGCTGCCTGCATTGTTTCACGCGCTACGGCCCTGCGATGCTCGCGGCAGCACTTAGTGCTGGTCCTCGCCGCGGGACAGGAGTTGAGTGTGTGATTATTTTTTGAAAAAAATTTCCTGGTGTTAACGGATTTTGCACCAGCGGAATCCGTTAACACCAAGTCCAGGCTGTGGTTAACTTTATGCTAACCAGAGCGGGACATTAATCAGCGTTAGGACTTTGTAATCCTAACGCTGATTAACACTTTGGGCTCCCTATACTAAAACATGGGGGGCGCAAAGTACAGTAACCTCGTGCTGAAAAGCGCAAGGTACCAAACGCAAACGGGTTACTACTTATGCGGTAGACACCGCAGCTAACGTTAATGCTCATGCAGGTGAGCGTTAACGTTAGCGTTAAGATTGTAATGTGGCCCTCTATGTAGTATAACTTAGGGTGGATAAAGCACAATACAATAAAACATTTGTGGGGAGAAGCAAAGGCTGCCCTATAACCCGGAGCTACAATGAAAGCAAAGATAGTCAGGGGTAGAAATGACACAGCTCTCCATCCGAATGTAAAGAGTGGGTATGTGGGGTTTTCCCTTCAGCACGAGTCCAAATTGGGAACTGACAGCTGCTCCCAGTCTCCGGCATAAAACAAAGAACACAGTGGCAAGGCTGGGACCAGAAAGACTAGCAATTATGTTGAACAGCTTTGAGAGCACATCTCCGCTTGGTAAATTGATAGTAGACTCAACTGTAGGCTTTGCAGTGGGTTCACTGTAACCAGTCAGGAACAGTCCAAGTTCCCACCCTTTATCTTCTCCCAGTCCAACGCTTTGCTCCAACGCTTAGGGAGGTCTAGTCAAGCCTCTGTTATCGACTATGTATCCCAAGCCTCCAGAAGTCCCAGCAGCTTCTCCAGATTGCTCTTTGCGCATGACAGGTCATCAGTCACCATCCACAGCACTCACACTCTTGGCCTCTCCGTGTCTGGTAACATTACAATCATGGAAGTTGAGTGCACTTCAACTTTTATCTTGTTGTTCTTGTGCCATCTTTGCGTTGCTGTCTGCAAACCTCCTGTGGCCACCTCTGGTGCCAGGGGACGTGATGAATGCCCTTGTCTCTTTGGCAAACAGCTCTAACTTGTCTTCCATAGAGATACCTCATAATGAATGAGAAGACTGCTGGGGCAGTCTGAAACACATGAGAAAAGAAACACATGGAGCAGCCTGAAATGTTGGCTGCAAAACAGCTGACAGACCACCGCTTTTCTTGTAGGCCCACGGGGGAAACATGCATAGGTTGGACGGGGCAAGGGAGAGGCTTCAGACTTTGGCAATACCTGCTGCTCAAGCGTAAGTACCTTTGTGCGAATGAGAAGTCACAGCAGAAATCAAGAAACAAAATCCACTTTACAAGTCAGCTAATGAAACACACAACCACTAATCTCAGTTGGTGACTCTGTCCCCTTCTGCTCCATTTTTTAATGCAATTCTACGCTCTATCATCAACTCCAGGACAGTTGCAAATCTTTCGATGACCACAAATACACCCAGAAAATAACCGCTTAAGTAACATTTATTAGACAAAAAAAATCTTCACATAGTAAATGGCTTGTTGTCCTACAATGCCCCACCAAGAAACTGCATAATCATTTTGTAAATTACACACTTGTAGCGCTGCTTTAAAAACCTGTATTCTGGTGCATTGAACTATTGCTGCCACCAGAGGGAGACATTGTGGAATATGCTGGACAGAGCGAACTCCATCTCCCATCACCCTTTGCGTGAGGACAGGAAGTGGGTGGTACAGGAGGAGGAAAAATTATGTGGACAGACTCCGGAAAAATTTGGCTTCTGCGTTTGAACAGGCCCGTTTGACTTCATAGGGCAGAGAACGGAGGAATAAGTGAAACTACGACTTGAGAGTCCGTATACAGGATCTACAACCCGGTGATAGGGGTTTGTTGAAGAAGTTGGTTGTTTCTGCAAGGCACAAGCTGGCGGATAGATGGAGTTCTCAAGTTTACATTGTCTGCAAGCAACTGCCTGGTCTGCCAGTTTACCAAATCCGGCCAGATGGAAAGGCCGGGCCTCTAAAGAACTGGCACCGGAATCATCTGTTACCTTTGAGAGAAGCTGTAAGGATACCAGTTAGAGACGAACTTCCTTTGCCGAACCTGCCTGTTCCACGTTCGGCTCCTGTTACTCGATCTCAGCAGTCACGGGTTGTTGAAGAAAGTGAGGAGAACAGTGAAGAAGGAAGTTTTTGTCTGGACTGGGTGTGCCCGCCTGAGCCTGAAGAAGTCATTCCAGTTTCTGAACGGTGTGAAAGTAACCTGAGGCTCCTGAATTCAGATTTGAAGTACCTGAGACCTCGGAAGTTCCTGTAGTTCCAGAAGATGCGTCCATAGATTACAGTTCTATGCCTTCACTGGAAGGCTCATACTCAGAGGAGGTGTCTGCTCCAGCTGTAGATGAGAGAATTAAGCCTGTAAATGTGGTACTTCCACCCGAAGAGGAGATGACTGAACCGGAGTCCAAACATTCGATCCGGCCCCCTCAGAGACTTACCTATGATTCACCGGGACATAGCACTGAAGAAGCTGTTACCACTGTGCGAAGGCTGCCCAAAGTGTCTGCTACGCTAGCTGAGGTAGTTAGGGACATGAGTCAGCTTGAGGATGTATATCTGACCCTTTATATGTCTGCTACTGAGCCTGAATGTATTGATTAATGTAAATATTGCAATGTTATGTATCTGTTACACTCCCTTGGAGGGACCCAAGAGTTTAGGGGGGGAGAGTGTAGCGCTGCTTTAAAAAACTGTATTCTGGTGCATTGAACTATTGCTGCCACCAGAGGGAGACATTGTGGAATATGCTGGACAGAGCGGACTCCATGTCCCATCACCCTTTGCGTGAGGACAGGAAGTGGGTGGTACAGGAGGAGGATAGACTGGGGAGCCTCGTGTTTCGCGCGCGAAGAGTGAGCAGAGCAGTGAAAGGTGGAGGACTCACGTTGGCGCTGTCAGGGATCGCAACCAGGCCGGAGTACAGACGATGTCTTACTGGTGCTGGAGATCGGGACAGTAATCGTGTTGGGACCTACCTGCGCAGCGCTGAGAGGTCTGGAGGACAAGCTGGTTCCGGCAGGACCCCGCGTTAGGAGGATGCGCCGATCGATTGGGAGTGCAGGCGGCGGATCGTTTGTTCCAGTTGTGGAGATTTGGCAAGCAGGGAGCAGATTCAGTGGCACGGAGTCCCAGTACACAGCGGAGAAGATCTTTTGGTCGAGGCATCGAGTGCTGGACAGTTTCGTTCATCAGATGGGTGAGAGGCCTCCAGGCCACAGTTCCAAAACACGCTGCAATATTGTTTAAATTCACAGGGCCCCAACGGTGACTAGTCGAAGATTGCTCTTTTTGTTCACTGGCCAGTCGAACACAGTACCTGGGTACCCTAAACTTTGTACCTATATATATTGAGCTATTTTGTGGGACTTACACTTCAGAACTGAGGGGGTTAACCGTTCTTTTTTCCGCTGCGTGTTTTTCCCGCGTGATGCATTCTGAAATTTCATTCAACGCACATTTATCTTTTAGTAAAGCATATAAAACTAGAAAATCCACAACAGTGCTGGTGTGTAATAATTTCTAGTGCGGTGAGACTATCCCGAGGTTATTCAGCGGCTCCTTCGGGGGTGAATGCTACACACTCATTATATTAGTCCTCCATTATGACACAAAAATCACACTTATTCCATGGAAGATGAATCTAGGCAATTGTGTAACATCCATTTACTGGAATATCATATCTGAGTTATGAGATAGTAAGTAGAAACCTATATGGTTCTGCTTCAGAAAGTAACAAAGTGGTATAGAAGCGTAAGATAATGTTCCAATGCAAAGGGAATTCATTATCAGCTAAAGTGAGTTATTGTGGGAAAACGGGGTGGAAGAGTTCATGGTTGCAGTAAGGGTCTTCAGAGCATGGATAGATATTGAAATTACTGATGATGAATTGTTTACCGTTTGGCCCAGAAAAGAGGTTTATGCCTCCCCCCTACTACAGATGGGCCTGAGAACATCCAGCTCAGAACAAACACTTAAACTGATTTCATAGTGCCAGAAAGGTGTCAAAACCATAATTTGTAATATGTGCTTACTATCTATATATATATATATATATACTAGCTTTTGCCCGCGGCTTCGCTCGCGTGGATTTTAGGATTTGTTAAAATTGTTTTTAAAAGAAACATGAGTTTTTTTGTTATAACCCCCCTTTTTTCACCCCCCCCCCCACTTGGGATTTTTGGAAAATGGTAAAACATGTGTTTTTTATATTTTTCAAGAAGATTGTAAGTGCCAAATTTCACACCTGTAACATCTTTGGTTTTTGAAATATAGGTATAATGATAAAAGTATTCACATCCCTTTCCCCCACCACCCTTAACTGGATTTTCAGAAAATGGTAAAATACGTTTGTTTTTTTGCACGAAGATTGTAAATATCGAATTTTACACCTGTAACATCACTGGTTTTTAAAATATAGGTATACTGATATAAGTATTCAACCCCCCTTTTTGCCCCCACAATGGATTTTTGGAATCTGTTTTTGAGCTATATTTATTTATAAAGTATTTTACCAGGAAGGATACATTGAGATTTCTCTCATTTTCAAGTATGTCCTGGGTTCAAGAACATTGAATTGTTACAGTCTTTACAGAAATACAAAGTAATAAATGCAAGATATTAACACAAAACAAATATATAGATTAACAGAAAATAAATAAGTAGGAAATAGTCATTATGTTACATGTTTACAGGTGCATTCTGTGCTCTTAAGTGACTTTAGACTGGTGGAAGATTTGACAGCGTCTGGGAGATTATTCCATAATTGTGGTGCTCTGTAGGAAAATGAGGATCGAGCCACTTTCTTTTTGTATTGTGGTATTGCAAGTAAGGTGCAGGTCCTGGATCGGAGGTTATAGGATGAGGGAACTGCTGGGGGAAGCAGTCTATTCAGGTAGGGTGGCAGCTTTCCAGAAAAGCTCTTAAACACCAGGTTGGAAAGGTATCCTATTTAAAATATTCAACCCCCTTTATCACCCCCTTAGGGGCGGAGTTTCCAAAAATCCTTCTTTAGTGGGTGCCTACATCATAAAAACAGTGCACCTTCAAACTTTCACGTTCATAGGTTAAACGGTTTCAGCTGGGCGTTGATGAGTCAGTCAGTCAGTCAGGACTTTTGCGTTTATATATATAGATATATACTGTATATACAGAGAGAGAGAGAGGGAGGTTGGGCATTCAATTGAAAAGATCACGCAAAAAGAGTTCTGTAGTTCTTCAATCAGAATTACAAATATAATTCTGAAGGTGAGTATCTTAATTGGCATGTGTTAGGTGTTAGGTCAAGGCAACAAACATCAACTGATAGAATTCCAAAGAACACCCAGAGTCCATGGGTTCATCGGATACACAATATATGGAAATATTATTTAATTTGTCATGAGGAACAGTCCAACGATTATCCCAATGTTTGCAATACAAGGACAATCTGAACTGTATCTACAAAGCGGAAACGTGGACACATGTTGATGCTTGCCGCTTGAGATAAATTGATAGCTCACAAGTTTGCATCTAACTGCTACAAAAGTACAACTTCAAAGAGTGACACATAATTGAATCATTAAGTCTCAAGCATGGTAAATTGTTCTGCCATTTGGAAATTGCTTTTGCAGTAAATAGATGTGAAGAAATGTATAAAGAACACGGAAAAGGCTATTTTTAGGCAATTGGAAAAATACAATCCGATTACCCAATTTCTATATCTTGGTTTATGTGTAAGAAAAAGAAAAAACAACGGGCCCTTTTCCAGAGTTGGTGTAAACGTAGCCAACGCTGTTGTAAACTTACCAGAGCCTTTATAGTCTATGGAGTTGTTACGTTTAAGACAACTCCGATTAAGTTTACAACAACCTTGGTACAGGGCTCAACATGTATTACCAGATCATGTTAACCATGCTGGTAGGTTATCTCAAGACAGACTTTAAGTTTGCTCATTTGTCTCCATGGTCATATAATGGTCATTGATATGAGGCCTATGCTCCCATTTATTCTTTTGTATTTTCCAGGAACGTAACAGCCTCAGATGCTCAGATGTTTTACATAATTAAGAGATAATTCACAAACTTCAGGATGAAAATTAATCTGTTGAATTTCCAAGCAAGCTGAGGAGCAGAGATTGCAAAGGTTCAACTCCATCATCCAAAGAACAAGGTCAGTCATCTATTCTATAAGGTCCCAGGAATGTTACGAATTACTTAAAGGAACACTCTATGCATTGTGTCCATTCAATCCTATTTGAGTGGTCACACTGCCTTGAGCTCCCTCGTCCTCCTCCCTCCCCGGGAAGGGGGGTATTGGGGGCTAATTCAGCCCACCGAATGCAGCGGATTAATCTCATCCTGAACTTGGGACTTTTGGAAACTAGCTTCCCTCAATGGCTCTCAATTCGCAAGGATTGGCTGTCTCCCCACAGTCATGTGACATGCTAACACTTGCAGGAAGAGGCAGTATGTCCTGTCCAGAGGAACTCAAAGGGAGTTTGGCAATGAATGCAAAGTATATTTAAAATGTAACTAAAGGGATGAAATGGGAGAGGGGGTGTGAAGGGTATCAGGAGGTTTTAAAGTTTAACTTTTCTGTCTTCCCCTCCTGTTTTACCCATACAGTACCTCTTTAACATCTGCAAAACACAAAAGACAAAGTACTCTCTATATATACAGGTCTATTTAATAAAGGTGAAACTAAGAAGAATTGGCAGGAGAAGTGAAAATTCTAGATCAAAATAGCCAAACCAGAAAAATTCTCCTATTTATTCACTTTCCATATTGCCTTTTTTCTCTAGATTGTTCTCTTCGCTGCCAATTATCCTAAGTTTCACCTTTTAATGACTACTATAGACCTGATAATCTTTATATGATCCATACAGGGCTGCCATCAGAATTCTTGGGTCCCTTAGTGAACCAGTGGTCGGGCCCTCTCCGAATACCACCTTGGCCAGCTGCCCCTGCACACACATTGACACACAAAAACTAAGACAGGCACAGACACACACGACCCTCACCCCATCCCCAGCTCTGAGATAGAGGAGTCTCCATGCTCCTCCAGGTACCAAAACAAGGGTGCCCAAACCCCCCAGAATCCAACACATGACAACTAGATGGCCCCTACAACAAAATGGAACACTTTGCAGTAAATTGATACATTAATATTATGCATATTATAAACCACACAATGAATAATGACCTTTCTGGAGAATAGCATCAGCTGTTGTGTGCGTTATAGGTGTACATGGTTCGTATAATGGCACTGTGTAAATTCAGGCAATAATATTTGTATGGTATGCACACAGACAGCATGTATACTCCAAACAACAAGTAAAATTCTCTGTGTCCTAATTTGCCACTGTGTGGAAGTAATTACTTTTCAGCCGGTCACAGAGCAGGACATTTCTGATTGATTGCAGTGGTTTGGATAATTTAGAGCTGGGTAATATGAGATGAACTGAAATGACCTGTCTAAAGTATTTATTAATAGGAAAGTAGCGGTAGAATTTATGGTTTAATGTATTAACTGATTATTTAATCAGAGATGGAAATGTGTGTGTGTGTAGCATGCACTGTGGTCAGGAAACCGAAAACTTAATAAAACTTCCATTACAGACACTCTATCCACTTTATCACTTTGTTCTGGAACCTGAAGTGCAAATCAGTCACAAGAAAGACAAAACAGTGGCCTGTAAGGCTGTAATATCAGGAATAAGTAGTGAAGTACAGTGGAAAGAAAAAGTATGTGAACCCTTTGGGATTACGTGGAGTTTTGCATGAATTGATCATAAAATGTGCTCTGATCTTCATCTAAGTCACAACAATTTGAAAAACACAGTCTGCTTAAAATAATAAAACACAAACATTATATGTTTTCATGTGTTTATTGAACAGAACATGTAAACATTCACAGTGCAGGGTGGAAAAAGTATGTGAACCTTTGGACTTAATAACTGGTTGACCCTCCTTTGGCAGCAATCAACCAAATGTTTCCTGTAGTTGCAGATCAGACCTGCACAACGATCTGGAGTAATTTTGGACCACTCCTCTTTACAAAACTGTTTCAGTGTAGCAATATTCTTGGGATGTCTGGTGTGAATCGCTCTCTTAAGGTCATGCCACAGCATTTCAATCGGGTTGAGGTCAGGACTCTGACTGGGCCACTCCAGAAGGCGTATTTTGTTTTGTTGAAGCCATTCTTTTGTTGAATTACTTGTATGCTTTGGGTCATTGTCCTGTTGCATCACCCATCCTCTGCGGAGCTTCAGTTGGTGGACAGATGGTCTTATGTTTTCCTGCAAAATGTCTTGATAAACTCTGGAATTCATTTTTCCATCAATGACAACAATCCGTCCAGGCTCTGAGGCAGCAAAGCAGCCCCAAACCATGATGCTCCATCCGCCATGTTTTACAGTGGGGATGAGGTTTTGATGTTGGTGTGCTGTGCCTTTTTTTCTCCACACATAGTGTTGTGTGTTTTTTCCAAACAACTCAATTTTGGTTTCATCTGTCCACAGAATATTTTGCCAGTAGTGCTGTGGAACATCCAGGTGCTCTTTTGCAAACTTAAAACGTGCTGCAATATACTTTTTGGACAGCAATGGCTTCCTCTGTGGTGTCCTCCCATGTACTCCATTCTTGTTTAATGTTTTCCTTATTGTAGATGTGTCAACAAAAATGTTAGCACGTGCCAGAGATTTCTGAAAGTCTTTAGCTGACACTCTAGGATTCTTCTTTATCTCATTAAGCATTCTGCGCTGTGCTCTTGCAGTCATCTTTACAGGACGACCATGCCTAGGGAGACTAGCAACAGTGCTGAACTTTCTCCATTTGTAGACAGTCTGTCTTACCGTGGACACATGAACATCAAGGCTTTTGGAGATACTTTTGTATCCTTTTCCAGCTTCATGCAAGTCAACAATTCTTGATCATAGGTCTTCTGAGAGCTCTTTTCTGCGAGGCATGGTTCACATCAGGCAGTGCTTCTTGAAACCAGTAAACCCAAAACTGGTGTGTGTTTTTAAAGGGCAGGACAACTTTCAGCTACACATCCAATAATATCACACTGATTGGACTCAAGGTTGACTCACTCCTGGCTCCAATTAGCTCTTGGAGAAGACATTAGGCTGGGGGTTCACATACTTTTTCCACCCTGCACTGTGAATGTTTACATGTTATGTTCAATAAACACTTGAAAACATATAATGTTTGTGTTGTATTATTTTAAGCAGACTGTGTTTTTCAAATTGTTGTGACTTAGATGAAGATCAGAGCACATTTTATGACCAATTCATGCAAAACTCCACGTAATCCCAAAGGGTTCACATACTTTTTCTTGCCACTGTACATTGTGCTGCTAAAACAAATATTTCATGTTTCTCTAGCTAAATGATACACAATGTTGTCTGACATTAGAAGTACCTGTCTTTAGGCCTTCTTAATTACATTTTGGCTAATTTCTATTTCGACCAGTAATCTTACTATATGTCATATATGATTTCATCTATTTATCTCACTTGGTATAAAGAGTCATTCCAATGGATCATGGCATACATTTTTTCCATTGTAACATGTTATCTTTATGCAATTTTCTTTAGTGACCACTGTCTAGTGTACTGTGTGCGCAAAATAAAGGCCACAAAATCTCCCCCAAAGGTAATAATCACCAGGTCCTTCAAAAAATTTAATCTTGAATCCTTCCTAAATGATCTCAAACGGCTCACGTGGTACAGGCTAAACCTAATCAAAGACCTGGACTGTGCAATTGAATACTTTCAGTCAGAGCTCCTGCAAGACTGGAATGCCCATGCCCCGCTGCGTAAAGTGCGAGTCAAAGGGCCACATCTCCCCTGGGTTACAGCTGACCTCACACACATGTACCAGCTTAGAGATTCACTCTGGTCAAATTTCAAGAGTACTGGATCCATGAACGATCACTGTGAATACCGAAAATGGCAGAATGCATGCACAAAGCAAACAAAAATGGCCAAATCCCAATACTTCAATGAAAAGCTAAACAATAACATATCAAATCCGAGAAATTTTTGGAAAATCATAAATAACATACAAACGCCCCCTGTCCACTCCCAGCCAGCTGCTGTCAAAGTAAACAACCAAACCCTGCAACCCCCCTAGATGTAGCAAATGCCTTTAATGACTATTTTGTTGGATGCGCCACCACCCTGATTGCTAAGCTAGCAAATGAAACACATTCAGAAAGGCAGCACACAAGTCAGATCCTTCCAACTGTGCAAAAACCCTGTATCAAAGGGAAATTCAGTTTTAGACCGGTGCCTGTCAGTGCCATTACTAAACTTCTCTGTAACCAAAAAATGAGCCACCAGTCAGGACCTGACCAAATCCCAGCAATGCTGCTGAAAATCAGCACGCCGGCAATTGCAAAACCTGTCGCGACCCTAATCAATGAATCACTGGTGACTGGATATATACCCAAACTCTGGAAGACTGCGAGAGTGGTGCCTATCCATAAAAGTGGAGACAATACTTTGGTATCAAACTACCGTCCAATATCATTGCTTCCTGTAATGTCAAAAATTCTGGAAAAATGTGTTTACACTCAATTACGCGATTACTATCAGTATTTGAACTATTTAACCCCAGATCAATCCGGCTTCCGTCCAAATCATTCAACCACAACTGCCCTTTTAAACGTTTCCAATGATATCCAGGCTGGTGTGGAACAAGGAAACCTAACTGGAGCCATCTTCCTTGATTTTCCCAAAGCCTTTGACACAGTAGACCATAGCATCTTATTACAAAAACTTAAAAACTCTGGTATTGGTGATCGCACGCTAACCTGGTTTCAATCATATGTGTCTGATCGGTCGCAATATGTGTCCATTTCTGACAGCACTTCCCTCTCCCTCCCAGTCACGTGCGGTGTACCCCAAGGTTTGATACTCGGCCCCTTGCTATTCACAATATTCATAAATGATCTGCCCAATGTCTGCAAAGCCTCAACTGTACACATGTACGCAGACGACACTGTAATCTATACCAGCAAACCAAATCTCCCACAGCTGGAGGCCGTGCTGCAGGACCAATTCACAGAGGTAGAAAAGTGCATCAAAGAAAACAAACTTTTTCTAAATGCTGACAAAACTGTTACAATGCTCTTTCTGAAGGTGTGTTTGCGGGCAGCTGCATACACTACATCTCCGTATTCAATAGCTGGCATAAGCATTTGATGTACAATCTGCTTTCTTACCGCGGGGCTCAGGCAGGATTTGTTTCTGTACAGGGCACCTAGTTTGGGGTAAAGTTTAGATGAAAGTTTTTCGATGTGGGGCCAAAGGATAGATTTGGGTCTAACCACATACCTAGATATTTGAGAGAAGTGACTGTGGTCAACGTGCCATTTGATTTTGTCCTGACACATAGATGGGGTGTTTGCAATTTGTGTAGTTTACTACACAAATTGCAAACACCCCATCTATGTGTCAGGACAAAATCAAATGGCACGTTGACCACAGTCACTTCTCTCAAATATCTAGGTTTGTGGTTAGACCCAAATCTATCCTTTGGCCCCACATCGAAAAACTTTCATCTAAACTTTACCCCAAACTAGGTGCCCTGTACAGAAACAAATCCTGCCTGAGCCCCGCGGTAAGAAAGCAGATTGTACATCAAATGCTTATGCCAGCTATTGAATACGGAGATGTAGTGTATGCAGCTGCCCGCAAACACACCTTCAGAAACTTACTACATTGTATAACTCATTCTGCTGCTTTGTGCTACAATGTAACTATATGACCCACCATTGTGACATGTTAAAAGAACTAAACCTGCCGTAGCTGGAATCTAGACGCACTCTTCACCTTTCCAACCTGGTGTTTAAGAGCTTTTCTGGGAAGCTACCACCCTACCTGAATAGACGGATTCCCTCAGCAGTTCCCTCATCCTATAACCTCTGATCCAGGACCGGCACCTTACTTGCAATACCACAATACAAAAAGAAAGTGTCTCGATCCTCATTTTCCTACAGAGCACCACAATTATGGAATAACCTCCCAGACGCCATCAAATCTTCCCCCAGTCTAAAGTCCCTTAAGAGCTCCCTATTAACATACCTAAATAAGGAATGCACCTGTAAACATGTAACATAGTGACTAGATTTCCTACATATTTATTTTCTGTTAATCTGTATTTGTTTTGTGTTAATATCTTGCATTTTACTACTTTGTATTTCTGTAACCATGTTCTTGAACCCAGGACATACTTGAAAACGAGAGAAATCTCAATGTATCCTTCCTGGTTAAATCCTTTATAAATAAATAAATAAATATTATATGTATACGTCATGTTCTGCCTGAATGTTATACCAAAAAATGCAATAAAAATAGAATTTTCAATCATCTACATTGTGTAAAGTGTTTTTTTTCACATTCTATCATGCAAGCCTTTGCGGTTATATTTTCTATGGGGTGCGCTTGTTAAAAAAATTAGAAATGGGGACTCGTTAAATTCTTTTGGGGGGAAATTATGTGGGGTTTTTTAGCTAACGCCCCTATAAAAAAATCGTTCATGGCGATAGGAAAAATCGTGGTGGAGATAGGAACCCCTATCTCCACCACAGGTGGCAGCTAAGGATTAATTCCAGAACTGACGTCATTGCGCTATGCGCGATGAAACCAGTCGTCAGGGGGATATCCTGGAAGCTTGTCCGACATCCAAGATGTCGGCCAGCTCAGGGAGGGGACCGCGATACAGCTCTGTGATCCAGCCCGCTAGGACAGCCCGCTAAAGACAGCCGCCGCTTGGAAGGGCAGGCTGTGCCCTTCCAAACGGTGCCTGCCTATAGCTTGTGGCATGGATGGGGAGGGAGAGAGGACCAAATGACCTCCCCTCCCTCCCCTTCAGGCACCTTCCCTGCACTGGCGGCGGGGGTTTTGGGGAAATTACGTGGTTTTTAGCTTACGCCTCTATAGAAAAAATCGTTAGTGCAGCGTCATTGTTCACATTATAATTGAAATGAGAACAATATTGCTGCATTAATAAAACGGTTTTTAAATTTTTTTAAATTTTCTATTTTTTATTTGATTTTTATTTTTAATTTTTTATTTTTTACACTTTACATGGTCATGTTTGGTATCATTGGAAAGGGCATGCTCTGGCCATTCCAAAGATACCAAATATTAACCCCTAGTTGCCACTGATCGGGAGATAGGGGGCTCATTGGAACCCCCTATCTCCACCACAGGTGGCAGCTAAGGGTTAACTCCAGAACTGACGTAATCGAGGATGTCAGCCCGCACCGGGGGGCTGCTGTAATTGGCCAAAATCCTGGCCAATCACCGCTGCAAAGGGAGGACGCGCTCAGCTCGTCCTCCGCAGCGACGTGTACATGTGACAGGATGCGCTGATCGCGTCCTCCACATGGAAAGGGTTAAATATGCATTTTAAATTGCGCTTTGGCCTGAACATAGCCAATGAACCTTTTTGTCGGCAGTATTCTACTTGTCCTCTGGTTGACTGTGTGCTGATCAGAGCTTGAAGGTTATAGTCTCTATCACCTCCTTAAAGCTGACGCTAGCACTCACATAAATGAGCGTTAGCACTCCGCACAGATCACCTCCAAATCACTAATGAGTTAAAAAACACATTAGTGAATCAGTATTAGCGCTTTTTAGTAGGCTTGTGCACCGATTTTTTTTTCGGTTCGATTCGGTTCGATTTGTTCGGATGTTTAAACTTTTCGATTCGGCTCGTTTCGACCGATTTCTGTTTCGATTCGGTTCGGATCGTTTTTCGTGTACATTTTTTTTTCGGAATATCGACCATTTTTCGTATTTTCGTGTCACTTTGCTCGTTTTTTGTATCGACTTTTCGGAAATTTCGGAAATTTTCGTTTTTTCGGAACGTCTGTTCTCCTCGTTTCAAAGTGTCTACGATAATTCTGGCGATTCTATCGTGTTTTTTTTTATTAAATAAAGATCCTTTTTTTCTTATGAATAATTGAATATACATTTCACAACTTTATTTAATCATATTAAAATGGTATGAAAGCCAATGAACAAAAAAAATGAACAAAACGATTTAAAAAACGCTAAACTGACCCGAATGCCACAAGAAACAAGTGATACGCATTTACAAATACAAAATTTACAGAATCAGCGATATAACCGATAATAGTTAAATATACGATGTCCAGAATTACCGAAATGGAACCGAAATCACGAATGGAACCGAAATCATGAATAGAGCAAAAATAAATTTCGATTTGACACATTTCAAGTCCATTCGAAAATTCCGAAATTTTTTCGTTTCGGCTCGGAAAACTTTTCGGTTCTGCCATTTTCGGATCTAAAAATTTTCGCAAAATCGGCCGCATCCGAAAACACGAATCGGGAAATTTCGTGAAAATTCCGAAATTCCGAAACCCGAAACGCACATCCCTACTTTTTAGCGCGAGCTTAATGTACTTTGCTCTCCCTATACTTAACGTGGGGAGCGCAGAGTGCAAGCACTCAGTAATTAACTTTAGGATCACAAGGTCATAACACTAATTAAAACAGAGCCCTCCGCGATCACTCTGCCGACCAGCAGGATTTCTCGAGAGCCGACATCCTGCTGGTCATGTGACCTGGCAGCAGAAGTCTCCATGGAGTCCTATGGACGGTGCTTTAGCGCTGTCTCGAGCCTCCAGGAGCCTAGCGGCCACTACGGGGTAGGCTGCTGGACTCAGCGCCTGCCCCGTAATTTAATGGTAAAACCGGGACGCAAAGGGGAAATTATTTTTCTTAGTGAGGTTCAGTTCATAGTGCCCTAAATTGGGTTTTTAACACATTTGATAGAGCTATAATGGTTTTCCCCAGACCATTAGGATTTAAAATTACATAATTCTTGTACATTTTGCTTTTTAATTTAAAAAAAGAATGGACTATTGATAACTGCATTTGCAACCACCTCAGTTTTCCCACAATTCATGATCTAGCCATTAACTCTTGAAGTACCTTTTGTATTGGTCGCCTGTTCATGTAGCTTAACTGCTTCACTACCTTCTACATAAAAATAGAATTTATTTGAAACTTGGGGTAAATACTTAGCAACTAAGTTTAGGATAACAAAGTACTATTGGGTACAAATTGTTTTTCAGAAATGATTAAACATGTAAAATAATGTACAGTTTTTTATTTTTTTTTCTCTTATTTATCATTTTATCATTTATGTATTGCAAAAATATTGTTGGGATGAAAATTTCGAGAGACAGGAAGGTGTCCTGTATCTTGTAGTATTTCACATATTTCTGGGCTGTACTACATATTGGCAGGTAAAGCCTTTCTGTCAAATAGAGTGAAAGGTGATGAAAATTGTTATAAAAAAATGGTCACATGGACTTATGCACATACAGTTGTGTTCAAAATTATTCAACCCCCAATGCTGTAAAGGGTTTTAGGGAATTTAGAGTACATTTGTAATTGTATTCAGAATGAAATCCTACAAGGACTTTTTAAAGAACCATATGCAACTAAAATGACATCAATTGGTTTTGTAATACAGTAGTAAATGTTTCTTTTGTGAATTCTTCATTGACACAATTATTCAACCCCTTAAAGACTACCACTCTGAAGAACAGAGGTTCATTCAAGTGTTTTCAATCAGGTATTGAAAACACCTGTGGATGTCACGGAGCAGCAATAAAGCATAATAAGCACCAATTAGGCAGCTTTAAAATGACTGTGATACTCAGCTCCTTCTAGACATTTACTGGTGTGGTTACAAACATGGTGAAGTCAAGAGAATGGTCCAGGAAGACAAGAGAAGAGGTGATTACTCTTCACAGGAAGGGCAATGGCTATAAGAAGATTGCAAAGATGTTAAACATACCAAGAGAGACCATAGGAAGCATCATTCGCAAATTCAAGGCAAAAGGCACTGTTGAAATGCTACCTGGTCGTGGCAGAAAGAAGATGCTGACTTCGACTGCTGTGCGCTACCTGAAGCGTAGAGTGGAGAAAAGTCCCTGTGTGACTGCTGAGGAACTGAGAAAAGATTTGTCAGATGTGGGTACTGAAGTTTCAGCTCAGACAATACGGCGCACACTGCGTAATGAAGGCCTCCATGCCAGAACTCCCAGGCGCACCCCCTTGTTGTCTCCAAAGAATAAGAAGAGTCGACTGCAGTATGCCAAAAGTCATGTGGACAAACCACAGAAGTTTTGGGATAGTGTTCTGTGGACTGTTGAAACAAAATTAGAACTGTTTGGGCCCATGGATCAACGCTATGTTTGGAGGAGGAAGAACAAGGCCTATGAAGAAAAGAACACCTTGCCTACTGTGAAGCATGGCGGGGGGTCAATCATGCTTTGGGGCTGTTTTGCTTCTGCAGGTACAGGGAAGCTTCAGCGTATGCAAGGTACCATGAATTCTCTTCAGTACCAGGAGATATTGGATGACAATGTGATGCAGTCCGTCACAAACCTGAGGCTTGGGAGACGTTGGACCTTTCAACAGGACAATGATCCCAAGAATACCTCCAAGTCCACTAGAGCATGGTTGCAGATTAAAGGCTGGAACATTTTGGAGTGGCCATCGCAGTCACCTGACTTAAATCCGATTGAGAACCTCTGGTGGGACTTAAAGAAAGCAGTTGCAGTGCGCAAGCCTAAGAATGTGACTGAACTGGAGGCTTTTGCCCAGCGTAGATCGCTGCAAGACACTTGTGTCAAGCTATGCTTCACGTTTAAAAGCTGTTATAACTGTAAAAGGATGTTGTACTAAGTACTAAGATTGAATGTCACTTGGGGGTTGAGTAAAACTGATAATGATGTGAGCACAGAAAAGACATTTGTGGTTATTTCATTATAAATGTTATGTTATATTTGTCTGACCTACACGTGCCTCTTTGATTTAATTGTAAGCAAGATGACTGAATGATCAAAATCTATGTCAAACTGGCCAAAACACTCAATTTCAGTGGGGGTTGAATAATTTTGAACACAACTGTAGATATTCATATTGATCACGATGATATTATTAGCAGTAGGCTCAGGATGTTTACTGGGCAAACTGGGCTTTTTGCATGGGGCGCCATTGTAACCTGGAACTCCGGTGCAATTGACTGGTATGCAGTGGAGCCGCTCAGCCAATGTGCAGGTGAGGTGCTCAGCAGATGAGCTCATATGGCATGCAGGTGGGCCTGTCATTTGGTGCACTTAGCCAGTATGCAGGGGAGGCTTCTGGCCAGCATACAGGTGGGGTGCACAGTCAGTGCGAACGGGATCAAGTTAGCAGGGTGATTTTCACAGACTGCAGCCTGTCAGGAAAATGCAAGAGAAGCAGGTGATGCAGCATGCAACTCGGACAGGAAGAAAAAAGTGTGGAAACTTGTGTAATAACTAGTGAAATGTAATAAAATAGAAAGTTTGTTATTTTCTGTTCTGGCCTTTCCCGTTTGAGTCCCATCTAGCCAGCCACACCCCTAAATGTCTCTCTTCTATTTTTGTTTTAATAGTTTTCTTTAGGGGTTATTCAATAAGAACCGAACTTGCCACCAAATTGCACTGAATGGTGAATTTCATCATATGTTGCAATTTCGTGCCAGTTCGGCTATTCAGAAAGCTGTCAATTCGCCAAATATTGGCAAACTGCCAGTGAAATACCGTACAGTTTACACAATGTGTAAAACTGCTGATATGTTGTTCTTACCTGCTACTTGTATCTGAGAAAAATAAATGTTCAAAAAGTGTCAGGGTTTTTCGCTGCTTTTGCAAGTCAACTTGAGTCAACCCTCTGCGTGCTTAGTGTAAATGCGTAAATGTATTGTGTGTGTGGAAATGCATAACTAGGTGTATGTATGACCATATGGCTAAGTGTGCATGTGTAAATGAACACATCATCATCAATCTTCCCAAAAATTCCTCTAAAAAGTAAAATCCAACTAAAGCCAAACAAACTCCCAAAATCACAAAATAAATACATACAAGGTTATTCAGAGAGATTCAGAAAGTCACCGCGCGTTACGCGACCATTCGTTCCCCGCACTTCAGGGCAATTCGGCGATTCTAATTCGCCGACCCTGCGGTGTATTCAGTAAGCACCGCAGGGCCCCCATAGTACAGGGAAAACTCGCCGAAAACCTGCAGAACACTCGAACATTTGCCGAACACTCACCGGAAATCTGCAGAAACCGCTGCAAAAACCCCACCGAACACGCCGGAAAAACCCGACTAGCCGCCGATCACAGCGCAGAGCAGCCACCGGAAAAATCCAACACGCAGACGAATGTGGTTTAACAAAAAAAAAACAGTACGCTTGAAAGATTGAAATTTGAAACGCTGTTTGCAAAAAACTACATACCGAACATGTCTGGAATTTTCATATCATCCTATGAATGATAATAAAAAAGATCTGTTAAGGAAAATTGAAAACAAAATGATTAAAAACTCCCCCAAAATACACGGCAAAAAATTTTTGCTGAAAAAAATCCCGAAAAATGCCTAAAAGATTCAAAAAAATCTAGAGATAAAGAGAATTTTTACAGCAGAATAAAATAATAAACGGTTTATTAGATATTCGATTAAAATGGGAATATTTTTAACATTGAAGCCTATGGGATTCACCTGAATAAATCTGTCGAATGAAACCACCGAACAGCAGGGCATTTCGGCAACTTTTCCCTGTTGTTTGGTGTCTCCGAATAGACGAACCATTGCATCTCTATGGGGGATTTCACTGCCCTCGAACAGGCACCGTACATGCAGGCAATTCACCAGAATTTGGTGAACTGCCTGCTCTCTGAATAGCCGAATGTCCCCGAATTGTCCCCGTTCGCTGAAATTCAGTGTCTGGTTACATTTCGGCCACATTTCAGATCTCTCTGAATAACCCCATAGCGTGTATCATGTGAAAATACAGCCGTTTGTTATTTAATGTGTGAACAAAGTATTGCACAATGTTGACCACTGACAAATAATGAATATACTTATACTTAGTAATCCACTTTTGCAACCGTCCTGGGATCTTAAAATAGAGCAAAATAAAACAGAGTGAATTATAGTATAGTCTGTATACAAGAAAAACCGAGTTAAGTTAGGCATATTAAGGAATCACCACTCACATGATTGAAGAGCCCATTAGAACTGGCTCTGTTTATGAAGTGGGGTGCCAACATTTGGCGTGGCACAGCCCTCTGAGAGGTGTTGTCTCTGTTTTCGCCTCAAAAAAATACACTAAAAGCAGGCACAGAGAGTTGTAAGTCAGTAAAACATTGAGATATGGTAAATGTGGTTAAACTCACTCACCAATGTTGGAGCCGTAGGGGGCACTGGTTCCGGTTTGATTGCTTGTGGCGCTCTTAGGTGGGTGGTGTCTGACTGTCTTTCCTTTGGATTTCTTGATTTCACCTTAAAATAAGGTTAAATACTGCAGAAATCCAAGCAGATAAAATAAATACTAATTGTACTAACAAAACTAGAGGAAAAGTAAATAAAGCTGATTTTAATTGGCTTTCTCGATCAGTAAATGGACTACCTAAATGGTTACCTAAATGGTAACGGACTACCTTAAACAAAGGTTCTAATGTGGAATTCCAAAGAATGCGCCCATCACCCATCATGCCGCATCCCAAAATGAGAGGATCCGTCGACAGTGAGTGATGAAACTTGAAGTCAGCTGGTCCCATGTTAGTAGTACGTACCATATCGTGGGGATGGACATGAAACAGGAACTCCCTTCAATCTGGAAGATGATGAGACATGCACTAGGACACCAGCTCCCCTGTATTACACACAGCTATCAAGTTCCAGACTGACAGGTCAAATCTCTATATAACACTCACTGTGCATGTTGTTATTTTGCAGCCTATCACAGCCGCTCGCAGCCAGTGAGTTTTATTGCCGTGGAGCTCTGTTACGCTCACACACACACTGCACATTACTGAGTTTTATTGCTGTGGAGCTTTGTAATAAGCTCATACACTTTGCATGGTTTTTTGTTTGGGGGGGGCAGCAATTCGTCCATCGCTCCAGGCAGCACAGTGGCTTGGGCCGGCCCTGCTTTAAGCTCTTTTTTGTATCACGTGTGGCATTTTCTTAACTCTTTCCAGCAAACAGGTAGTTAACGATAATTGCAGAACTTGAGTTTCAGTCTTCGCTGCTGACAGACGTCTTATTCACGACCTGTTCATTAATGGTGCTGTTCTCTGGGTTTGCAAATTGCTCCGGTCTGAGTACACAAAGACATCTCTCATTCACTGAATTACTGCATATCCTCCTCAATAATGTGAGAATTGAGAAGAAAATATCCTCCCTCACATCAAAGCTTGGAATCTTGTCAGTCTCAGGTACAACAAGGTACAGATACCACAATTGGCGCAGACAGGGGCGTGTTCTGTAACAGGCAAAATCTGTAGCTGCATAGTAGGTAAAGTGACAAATAGCACAGTGGCAATATTAGAATATAAATGCATTAAATGGTATATTATAATAATGTGAACTATAGTGGATACAGCACAAAAGTGGCCTATGTGTAACTCAGATTAAAAGTGCGAGGGATGGATCTGCATAGTACATACAGTAAATCCTGTAATTAGAGGGCTAGGCATGGAAATAACAGTTAATTAAGCCGCTATGTAAATTAAGATGTGATAGGATAGGAGATTATCCACTTGAGTTTGGAGAAAGAATGGCTGGAAACCATGTGCCTTCACTTTGGAATGTAGGAGATCTTTCCCACATATATTCCACCACTTATATTTTTCAAAACTCAGGCTGAATGGTGAGAAACAGAAGGTTTGTGAGGGTCCTGAGAACAAGCAACGGCACTAGTGGCGATTCAGGCTAAATGGTGTCTTCTTCACTGGAGAACAGTCTGTAGATTGTCGACCTTGCTGGGGAATGGCAGGTGAACAATGACATCATTGCAGTACATGTTGTCAACTCCAAAACCCTGAACCCCATCACATCTGGGTTTCATATGGAAGCAGAGGAGAGCTCATTAGACTTCCCTATGTCCTACTCTTATACAAAAACAAACATCAGCAGAAAAATGAATTATTGTATTTTTTTTTTTAAATTATGTCAATCTTGGGCTAGATTCTCGTTTTCAAAAATTGTGGGTTAAGCACAGTGCATGAAAAGTCACTAACATTTAATTCTGCCCAGTGAAAACACAACATATCTGCCATTATATGTATAGGAGCTCGCGGATGCAGACTTTACAAGCTGACCTGCAGTTTGTCAAAGATGGTGCCCAGGAAACCTCCACCCTCCACAAAACGGCTTCTTTTGGCTAAAATAAAACATTAATATTGTCGGTATAAACCAGTGGTGTATTTAGGTTTTGTGCTGTCCTAGGCCTGACTAAACTTGTGCACCCCCTAATTTAAATTTGAGGCACCCCTTCCTGTCAAGGGCACACCTCTTCCTGGTTAATCCCCACCCTTCCTCTTTAAGCTCCACCTTTTCCTCTTAGAGTTCCGCCTTTTCCTCTCTTTATATTAAAAGTGGATACCAAGTGCCTACTTGTATATTTTGTATACCATTTCAAATGTATCTATTGAGATAAATAAAATTATGAAATGCTTAAATTCAAGCATTTTTACAAACAACAGCCACGCATGTTAAGTATACTGGATCACAGCCGCTCTAATTGGTTGAACAATAAAATCCACAGAAACGTGCACTGCATATGAGTGTATCACAGAGCTGCACAGCAATAAAACCCACAGAAATGTGCACTGTGTATGAGCATATCACAGAACTGCACAGCAATAAAACTCAGAGTAATGTGCAGTGTGTATGAGTGTATCCCACAGCTCCAAGGCAATAAAACTCACAGTACTATGCAGTGTTTATCCCAGAATTCACAGCAATAAAACTCCCAGCAATGCAATGTTTGGTGTGTGTCAGCGTATCAGAATCCACAGCAATAAAAATTCCAGCAATGAAATGTGCAGTGTATATGAGTGTATCAGAATCCACAGCAATAAAACTCCCAGTAATGCAATGTGCGGGTCAGCGTATCAGAATCCACAGCAATAAAACTCCCAGCAATGCAATGTGTGGTGTGTGTCAGCGTATCAGAGTCCAGGGCAATAAAACTCCCAGCAATGCAATGTATGGTGTGTATGAGTGCATCAGAATCCACTGCAATAAAACTCCCAGCAATGCAATGTGTGGTGTGTGTAAGCGTATCAGAGTCCAGGGCAATAAAACTCCCAGCAATGCAATGTGTGGTGTTTATGAGTGCATCAGAATCCACTGCAATAAAACTCCCAGCAAACCGAGTGTATATGAGCACACAGCAATTATTTATTCTACATTTACCGGCCTCCGTCTGCGGTAGGGCTGTGTGCAGAGTCAGCAGGGACTGTGTACAGACTCAGCAGGAGGTCCCTCCAGGCCACGTTAGGATCGTGGCTGTGCCTGTGCGTGGAGCCATCTTGTCAGCAGTGGGGTGCCACTGCCAGAGGGTACACCGTGGCTTTGATTCCCTTCCTGGTGGGTGTTCAGTCCAGAATAGAGTGACAGTCAATGTTAACGAAAGGGTGGGCAGCTGCGTGCGTGTCACATGGTTCAGCCAGTCAGGTGGTACTGAGACTCAGTACCACCTGACTGGCCGGACCGAGTGTGACCTGCACGCACGCAGCCTCACCAGGAGCCAGGCAGCTCAATGCCAAATTTCTATCACTGCAGTGCTAGTTAAGGAAAGGTCCACTTTAAACAGCAGTAAGCAGACAGGGCTTCATATTCTGCTGATACCCCCCCCCTTTACCTGCCGTTTACTGTCATCTTCTCTCTCTGGACACAAATCACATCCCCCTCCTAGAGCTGCTGCAGGGCAGGGGAGGAGCTATGGAGGGAGGAGAGGGGGATTTTTATTCTATTAGATTTTATTCCGTATGCAAACGCCATGCTCCGCTGCTCGTTGTTTGAGAACACAGCTCAAAGCTGACACACAGTGACAGTGGCACCTCCTAGTACCCCTAATGACACCCCAATAATCACTGGTACCTGGGGCGGCCCGCCCTCCACCACTCCTCTAAGTACACCACTGCTCTGGTGATATGCTCACACACAAGTTTGGCGAACTGCCAGCAAGTACGGTGCTGTTTGAAGGCAGTGCAAATCCCCATAGAGAAGTAATGGTTAATCTATTCAGAGAACACCAAACAGCAGAGAAATGTCAGTGAAATACCCTGATGTTCGGTGGTTTCAATCAGCAGGTTCAAGTATTCAGGCAAACCCCATAGGTTTCAATGTTAAAAATATTCCCGTTTTTATGTAATATCTAATAAACCACTTATTATTTTAATCTGCAGTAAAAAGTTTTTATTTATTGATTTTTTTTTTTAGTACCATTTAGTAATTTTTCAGGCAAAATCCCCCCCTTTTTTTTAATATCGGTTCTTCTTTTTCTGTAACAGAACTTTTTATTATCAATCATAGGATCTTATATGTAAATTCCAGACATTTTCGTTCAGTAGTTCTTTTGAAAACAGCAGGCCATGGGTTTGCGGTGGCAGCATACAGCGGCCGACTCCATGCACTTTGGGGACCCTGCGGTGAATGGTGAATTCACTGCAGGGTGGGGAAATTTTATTCCCCGAAGTGCAGGGAACTACAGAACACGAAAATGTTGGCGTCATTTCGGTGCTCTGCGAGTAACCCAATTAGTGGTGAGGTTTTTTGTTGCCCCCTGGAAAGTGAAAGCCTAGGCGTTGCCTACCCAGGACATACTTGAAAATAAGTGACATCTCAATGTTTCCTTCCTGGTAAAATAGGGGTTTTTTTTAGGGGTGGGGCCACCCGGCGGGCCGCTGCCCCCTGGAGAGTGCCGCCCTAGGCCTAGGCCTTGTTGGCCTAGGCCAAAATACACCAGTGTCTGTAGTAACGATCAGGTACTGGTGTAGGTTTAGGCAACGGGGTGGATTTCCTGGTACTAGATTTAGAAACAGGATTCTTTGGCGCAGGTTCTGGAGTCTTGGTCTTTGGGGTCTGTTTTGGGGGTCTTATTGGGCAAAGTGGGATCCAGTGCCCCCTCGAACCACAGTAAATACAGACGCCAGACGCTTGCCTCCTGGCACGCTCTGCCGGAGTTAAAGGACCACGGGTTACCTGTGATATATTTTTTGCAGCAGGGTTATTAAGTCCTTGGAGTTGCAATTGCAGGAATCCAATCAGTTGAGTGAAAAATTCATGGAGTGCTTTCTGGATTAACCCCGTTAGAGCTTGATTCATTGCTGACTCGTTTGTATCTGTCTTCCCCATTCTGTCAGGATACAGGTTCCGGGGCGGCAAGGTCGAGCCAATGTGCAATGAAGGCAGATATATATGTATATAAAAAAGGGGAAAAGTCGGTGTTTGGCGTGTCCGCGTACGCGGTATGGGGGAAATATCTAATGGTAAAAAGAAATAAACATACAATAACTTGTAAGGAGAAATAACATACAATATAAATTGCTGTGTAAGATGACTCAAAGTTCGTCAAAATGTTCCTAAAAAAGAAAAAAGAGTATAATAGTGAAGTCCAGTCATTAAAAAATGAGGAGATGAAAGGGGGGGGGATGGATCCACTCACACTTGCCAGAGCCTCATTAGGCTCGATCACCTCGCCTGTGGGTGTTTACGTGGCTCACCCAGTAGCTCTCAGGGGTAGACCCGTCTCACAGCCTTGGTGTCCTTTCAGGATCCTGAGTCGTCCACAGGTTCTCCAATACTTGGGTGCCAATGGTTCTCAACAGCTAACTTATCTCAGGCCTTGGCATTCCTTTGGGGTCCTGGGTGTTCACAGGTCGTAACTTATCATAACTTGTAGGAATCTACAGGTCACGCAGTGAGTGTGCTGCCAGCTGTGTGTGTTTGCCCGGCGGCCGTGCCAGCTCCCAGACGGTTTTGTAGATTCCTACAAGTTATGATAAGTTACGACCCGTGAACACCCAGGACCCCAAAGGAATGCCACGTAAACACCCACAGGCGAGGTGATCGAGCCTAACGAGGCTCTGGAAAGTGTGAGTGGATCCATCCCCCCCCTTTCATCTCCTCATTTTTTAATGACTGGACTTCACTATTATACTCTTTTTTCTTTTTTAGGAACATTTTGACGAACTTTGAGTCATCTTACACAGCAATTTATATTGTATGTTATTTCTCCTTACAAATTATTGTATGTTTATTTCTTTTTACCATTAGATATTTCCCCCATACCGCGTACGCGGACACGCCGAACACCGACTTTTCCCCTTTTTTGTTCATTTGGTGTGGATTGGGACCGCACTTGTGGTGCCTTCGGCGACGGGGTTATATTTCGTATTTCTCATTTTTGCTCTAAGTGTTCGTTCTCCACATTTCTTTGTTGTATATATGTATATAAGCAGATTTATTGCAAAAGGCACAGAAGAAATAACCAAAGGTAATAATAGAATATATAGGAGGGGTTTTGAGAAAGATGGAGAAATACTTAAGAAATGATAATCAAGTAGATATTATACTGAAGGAATAGACAAGAATACTAGAACTGAAGATAGAATAGCAATACAATAAAGCTGCAGATACTAAACAGGGGAATTATATATATATATATATATATATTACACACACACACACACATATATATATATATATACATACATATATATTCACACAGAGAGGAAAGGCAAAGGGGATATATATTATATATGCAGGCTGCAGGTATAGGCAAAAAGGGGGAATTTAGAAGGGAGACTATATATATTTAGGCCATAGCAGAAACATACTTTAGAAGGGGTAAGCGTCTGAAGCAGAGAGTACTGAAGAATATAAGAAATTGTAGAGGAGGAGAAATAGGAGCAATAACAGAATAACTTTTAAAGTAATATATATAAATATATATCTGAGTCCTTATATAATACTTTGATAATGAGTCCCAGTATGGACATAGGTAATTCCTTGTAATCCGAATGAAAATAAACTCGAGATCCAAGAAGTGTATAAATAATCAGAAGATCCAAAGATTCTTGAAAGGATAGGATCCAGCAGAGTATGGGGTCATAGGGTTCTTCAGGTAGCTTGGAGGAAAAGCAGGTAGCTCCTTACAGCTTGGATGTTTCCAAGACAATGGGGAAGCATTGATCTTTAGGTGTGGCCTGGTTTTAAGCATGGAGCATTCAGCTAAATTAGACAACACCTGAGCGCTGTATGGTGGAGGTGAGTCTAGGTAATTACTACTGAAAGTCTCACTATTATGAGCCAGCACTAGTTTTAAGCTTTTTATTATGCCGGCGGCGACGCTCCTTACAGTTGTTTGCTTTCCCTCAGTGGAACATTCAATATGTAGTTTATCCTTATCCTTTTTTGGCTTTTGTACCGTTGGCTGGTCTAATTGATACTGAACCTTTCCAGCCTGGACTGACCTCTGCTATCTTCGACTATGCCTCTTGCCTCTCAATTTGGACTATACCTATGCATTTTGAGATCATCCACCACCAACCCCTGAGAAGCGGTGAACTAAGATTATGGTGATATGGCAAGAGGCCTTGAGTGACTATAATGTGGTCCAATGGAGGAGATAAGAACCTCAAATGCCATTACCATCTGAGTGTAAACAGGTGCTGACCACTAGGGATATACATTTCTTCCATTCCATTAAGAGATAATGAGCAAAATTGCATTAGAAGAAAATGATACATTTACCATGAGTTGTACAGTTAAATGCCATAGCATTGTGACCATGGTCCATACAGTAATTTTAGGAAGATATCATAGGGCTTGGTAAATTAAAACACCTATGAATTTATTATTTATAAAGACCTTCTAATCTGTTTGTCATTTTAGAGAGTATGAAGTAAGGCCATAGCACACCCGTTTTACAGTATATAGTAAGAGATACGGAGCACTGCTGCCAGCATATTCCATTTACTTGTTGAATTACATTGCTAGTAATTTAACACATTGCTAAGTCAGTTTCCAGGTGCAGACGGGTTAACATTCCCACTATTTTCTGGTTTCACAGAGTATTTTAGTCAAATTACTCTTGTCTGATATAAGAGGCCTGACTGTATATATACAGCAATACAACCAGCTGGGAACAACCCATTCAAGCAGCACGGCTTCTGAATCCTCCCAGGACAGAGAAAAGGTCCTTTGTTCTGGACCCAAACACCTGGGTGAGCCCTGGCTGTGGCTGCATTTCGGGGGTATAGCAGCTGCTACACGCATGGGAGAACATGGCTGAACTGCAGCCAAGATCAGAGCTCCCACTGCGCTCTTGCACTGCATGTCCCAAGAGGTTCTTAGCCATGTAATGTTTTTTGATTACGTGGTTTTGTCAGGCCCCCCTCCTGGGAATTTAGTCAACAAACAAAGTCAAACCTTGCTGTTAAATATACTGATAATCTCTTTAAATCTTAACCATTCGAATTCCAAAAGAAATGCATTGTTTGAAAGGACAGACAGACAGAGAGACAGACATAACCTTATAGCGAGCTCTCAGTTATGGGTAAGTAGCGTTATTGATGGTCTTAAGACATAAAAAACATTAATAATATGTGTATGACTTCCAGAATCTCAATGTAAAGTTATTTCCATCCTGACTACATATAGTCCAAGTACATATACATATATATATATAACTGTAACCTCATCTGAAGAAGCCCCGCTACACCATTGGGTGCTTGTTGCTAGGTTTGTGAGCTTATCCCCATTTCTTACTGCAAAACGATATGGAAACTGCTGGTGATAGTTAAATGGTAATAATATTAGTAATTGCATGATTTGTATTTTTTTTTAATGAAATAAGTAACACCTTTGCTGCAGGTGACATGTTGAGGATGTCCTCGCGTGTCCCCTCTGAATGTGAAGGACATTCTCCACATATCACTGCATTTCCACAGGGAAGTGGGGAATCACAGCCGGTGTCCTGTGGTGGCCTGAATTCCTTGAAGTCCAATCAATCATTGGGGTTTCCCTCTGGCGCACTTACATCATTGCGTATTGGCACGATCATGTCAGTATGAAAGGCCAGCCAGAAGTACTGGCAAAATAGCCTTAGAGGAGAGGAGAAATCATTTGGACCCCCGCTATCTGCTGTTCGGTAAAGTATACAGCCCGAAGTGAGGTATCATTGGAAAGGTCAGAGTCTGACCTTTCCAAGGAGAAATGAGTATATAAAGTGTAAAAATTAAAATAAACATTATTTATGTTTAAATTTATTTTTAAATGACCATGGTGTTGGTGTGCTTGACTGGCCAGCAAACTCACCAGACCTGAACCCCATAGAGAATCTATGGGGTATTGTCAAGAGGAAAAGGAGAAACAAGAGACCAAAAAAATGCAGATGAGCTGAAGGCCGCTGTCAAAGAAACCTGGGCTTCCATAGCATAGCAGCAGTTCCACAGACTGATCACCTCCATGCCACGCCAAATCGAGGCAGTAATTAAAGCAAAAAGAGCCCCTACCAAGTATTGACTACATTTACAGTAAATGAACATACTTTCCAGAAGCCCAACAATTCACTATTGGTCTTATAAAATATTCTAATTTTTTGAGATAGTGAATTGGTGGGTTTTTGTTAAATGTGAGCCAAATCATCACAATTTAAAGAACCAAAGACTTAAACTAGTTCGGTCTGTGTGCATTTAATTTATTTAATACACAAGTTTCACAATTAGCGTTGAATTAACAAAATAAATAAACTTTTCCACAACATTCTAATTTATTGAGATGCACCTGTATATTTATAAATATAAAATCATTTTTTTGCTCTAAGGTGATGGCATTGCTCATTTTTGCTTATAAAGTGAACAATGGTAGTCCATTACATACGTTTTCATTTTCCACAAAGGGAGCAGTTACAGTGTTTTATACATACTCAATATCATATTATTCATAAAAAGCAATGCACCCAAATAGAAGCAAAAAAATAAAGGGTTATTCAAAGAGAATCGTAAAGTCACCAGACGTTCGGTGACTTTTCGTTCTCTTCAATTTGGCTTGATTCGGCGATCCTATTTTGTCGACCCTGTGGTGTATTCATCAAGCACCCCAGGGCCATCGTAGTGCAGGGAAAAACCGCTGCAAACCTGCCGAACACTCACCGCAAAACCCAGCGAGCTCTCCCTGAAACCCGCAAAAAAATCTGGATTGAACACGCCGGAGAAACCTGACTAGCCGCCGATCACAGCGCAGAGCAGCCGCCGGAAAAACCCGACACACAGACGAAGGAGGTGAAAAAAACCCAGTACGCTTGAAAGTTGGAAAATTTAAACACTGTTTGCAAAAAAATTACTGAGCGAAAATGTCTGGAATTTATATACTGTATAAGATCCAATGAATGATAATAAAAATGTCTGTTACAGATAAAATAAAAAACAATTTTGAAAAAAACCCGAAAGAAAAAACTATCAGGGATGTTCAGACAGCGTAAAAAGCAGGAGAATGACTATTTTGACCTAGAATTTTTTATTCTCCAGTCATTCTCCTGCTTTTCACGCTCTCTGAATAACCCTGTATTTTAAAAAAAAAAAGGATTTTTTTTTTCAAAAAAATATCCCCAAAAAATCCCAAAAAATGCCTGAAAGATCCTAAAAAAAATTCGATGAATAAAGAGACCTTTTACTGCAGAATATAATAATAAACGGTTTATTAGATATTGTATTAAAACAGGAATATTTTTAACATTGAAGCCTATGGGAATCGCCTGAATAAACCTGTCGAATTAAACCACCGAACAGCAGGGCATTTCGGCAACTTTTCCCTGCTGTTTTTTGTTCTCTGAATAGACGAAGCATTGCTTCTCTATGGGGATTTCACTGCCCTCGAACAGGCAACGAACAGGCACCATATGTGCAGGCAATTCGCCAAGATTTTGGCGAACTGCCTGCTCTCTGAATAGCCGAATGGCCAGGAAATGGAAGCGTCCGCTGAATTTCACTGTTCGGTTACCTTTTGGCCACAATTCAGATCTCTTTGAATAACCCTGATAGTGTTTTTCTTATATGTTAATTCCAGACATTTTCTTCCTCTAGTATTTTAGCAAACAGCGTTTCAATATTGAAACTTTCAATAATTTTTTTTTTACCCTGTTAACCAACTTATCGGCTGGTCGGCGCTGTTTGCGTTGAATGGTCATCTTTTTTCAGATGCGTGCAGTGTTTTTTCGGCGGTTTTGCGGTGGATTTTAGGCTAGGGTCAGACGAACGCATTTTTCCCGTCGTCCGTGGAAAAGTGCGGTCGAACGAACGGACGTATTTTTTCACGAAATACGCGTTGGCGGTCATACGATGCGCAGTTTCGTCCGTGATTTTGTACGGATCATCAATAAAACACTTTTTGTGTCTGGACGTTATGTTATCCGGTCATTAGCAGCGTCTGACGTCTCCTAATCACGCACACACGCCGCTATGCGGACGCAGCGCACTCTGTACGTCAGTAGTAGCGGTTTGACGTTCTCGAAAAAATGCGTTCGTTTGCCACTTGCGTTGCACGGACGAACATTCGTGCGGCCGTTCGTCGTGTGTTCCCCGGCATTGGACGTCATTTGCTGCTAGCACGGCCGTGATTTCGTGCGGCTAAACGCACGTTAAAACTGCGTTCGTCTGACCCTAGCCTTAGGATGCGGTCGGTGGATTTTCCCTGCATTTCGGGGACCCTGCAGTGAATGCAGGGTCGGGGTATCTGATCCCCCGAAGTGCGGGGAGTGAGAGAGCACCGAAACGTTGGTAACATTTCGGTGCTCTCTGAATAACCCTGATAGACCTTCTAAAATAATAGTTAAGGTAGTAATTTACTCATCAGCATTAATTCAGATCAACATGATATCTGACATAACTCTTGATTCATCTATATCGGGTGTCGGCAACCCGCGGCTCCGGAGCCGCATGCGGCTCTCTTTCACTTTTTCCGCGGCTCCCGCAGCTCCCTCCCTTTGCGTAGCGTGGGGGGAGCTGGGGGGGCCGTGGCCCCGGCGCAGTTTTGTTAGGGGCGCATTTGCGCCCCTAAAACTGGCCCGGGGTTGAGGGGACCCAGATGCCGGGCAGCGGGGGAGCGCCTGCCCGGTCTTGAACAGTCCGTCCTGTGAAGTGGTGCGGCTGTGTGCGTGCGCAGCCGGTCACGTGGTCCGGCTAATCAGGTGGTACTGAGTCTCTGTACCACCTGACTGGCCGGACCATGTGACCGGCTGCGCACGCACACAGCCACATCCACTTCACAGGACGGACTGTTCAAGACCGGGCAGGCGCTCCCGCGCTGCCCGGCATCTGGGTCCCCTCAACCCCCGCCGGAGCTGCCTGGGGCAAGTATCCAGGTGAGAGCTGGGGGCAAATCCATGAGCTGGGGGCAAATCCATGTGTGAGCTGGGGGCAAATCCATGAGCTAGCTGGGGCAAATCTATGAGCGAGCTGGGGCAAATCCATGAGCTGGGGGGCAAATCCATGAGCTGGGGGCAAATCCATGTGTGAGCTGGGGGCAAATCCATGAGCTGGGGGCAAATCCATGAGTGAGCTGGGGCAAATCCATGAGCTGGGGCAAATCCATGTGTGAGCTGGGGCAAATCCATGAGCTGGGGGCAAATCCGTGAGCTGGGGCAAATCCATGAGCTAACTGGGGCAAATCCATGAGCGAGCTGGGGCAAATCCATGAGCGAGCTGGGGCAAATCCATGAGCTGGGGGCAAATCCATGAGCTGGGGCAAATCCATGTGTGAGCTGGGGGCAAATCCATGTGTGAGCTGGGGGGCAAATCCATGAGCTGGGGGCAAATCCATGTGTGAGCTGGGGGCAAATCCATGAGCTGGGGCAAATCCATGAGTGAGCTGGGGCAAATCCATGAGCTAACTGGGGCAAATCCATGAGCTGGGGGCAAATCCATGAGTGAGCTGGGGCAAATCCATGAGCTGGGGCAAATCCATGAGCTGGGGGGCAAATCCATGAGCTGGGGCAAATCCATGTGTGAGCTGGGGGCAAATCCATGAGCTGGGGGCAAATCCATGAGTGAGCTGGGGCAAATCCATGAGCTGGGGCAAATCCATGTGTGAGCTGGGGGCAAATCCATGAGCTGGGGGCAAATCCGTGAGCTGGGGCAAATCCATGAGCTAACTGGGGCAAATCCATGAGCGAGCTGGGGCAAATCCATGAGCGAGCTGGGGCAAATCCATGAGCTGGGGGCAAATCCATGAGCTGGGGCAAATCCATGTGTGAGCTGGGGGCAAATCCATGTGTGAGCTGGGGGGCAAATCCATGAGCTGGGGCAAATCCATGTGTGAGCTGGGGGCAAATCCATGAGCTGGGGCAAATCCATGAGTGAGCTGGGGCAAATCCATGAGCTAACTGGGGCAAATCCATGAGCTGGGGGCAAATCCATGAGTGAGCTGGGGCAAATCCATGAGCTGGGGCAAATCCATGTGTGAGCTGGGGGCAAATCCATGAGCTGGGGCAAATCCATGTGTGAGCTGGGGGGCAAATGCATGAGCTGGGGCAAATCCATGTGTGAGCTGGGGGGCAAATCCATGAGCTGGGGCAAATCCATGTGTGAGCTGGGGGGCAAATCCATGAGCTGGGGCAAATCCATGTGTGAGCTGGGGTTTTACATTAAGTGAAAAAGTCATTTTTTTCTTCAGATTGACAGCTGACTGCACGATCCTGTATATAGCATTAAGGTAAGAAACAATATATGCAGTGTTAGATTTGTTTTAAATGTCGCAATGGTTTTGCGGCTCCCAGTTTTTTTTTCCATTCGGAAACGGGTCCAAGTGGCTCTTTATGTCAAAAAGGTTGCAGACCCCTGATCTATATACTGAGAAAGGCCACATTTTGACCTCTGTGCCAAAATCAGATGTGCTGAAAAATGTTCTATCGTATGTTAAAGGATGACGCTTCAAAAGAATTTCTCTAAGCTTGGGAGTCTGATATTGTTGAATATATTTTTTTTCAATAGAATTTTAAACAAATCTTTGTTATCCTTGAGGAAATCATATCTAATCTCCACCCCACCATACATATTACAGCAAATATGCAGTAACCATACGTCTTGAATGCCCGTGAGAAATGTATGAAATACAGTAGACAGAACAAATTCATGGATAAAATATACAATTATTCCCTGTATTCCATGAAAAAATATATTTAATCTACAACGCCCACAATGCCATATGTTGTAACAATAAGTCTTCCAAAACCCACATAAAACATGCATAATAAAAAGTGCAACCTCCTCCTCACTGCATGCATTAAGGAAAAAATGACAGTAATAGCAATTTATTAAATATATGTATACATTGTTATACAAGTTCCTTTACATAAAAAAGTCTGCTGTGCACTGTTTACTCCCTCCTCTATTTCAACTGGTTAGTTATTGACGAGGAACTTATGAAGAACTCTTCTAACTTTTTATCCTCATGTAACTATTTCCATATATTTATTCAGCATGAACAAGTAAAGTTATTCAATCCTTAACTGCTCTTGGATAAGAAAATAAATCAGGATCCAGTCTTCAGTATTTTTAGTTACACTGATCAGCTATAACATTGAGCAGCTGCCTAATATCATGTGAGTCCCCTTTGTGCTGGTAAAACAGCTCTGAAGTGAAGAGGCAATAACTCTGAAAGTGTCCTGTGGTTTCTGGCACATTAGCAGCAATTTTTTTATTCCCTGCAAGCAGGGCCGGATTTCTAACTAGGCAGAGTAGGCATTTGCCTAAAGGCGCCTACCACTGGAGGGCGCCTTGCTCTGTAAATAAAAGTTGTTTTTTTAACCACTTGGCTGCTAAGGACACGTCCTGCCAAGTGCACCTCCTGTGCTATGGACGCACTGAGCGCATACAGGGATTCCGGCCGATTGCTGGCCCCCCCGGTGCAGGCTGACATCTTGGATGTCAGCCTGGCACTCCGGGACCCCGGGAGGAAGATAGATGTCATCGCGGCGGCGCAATGACATCTATTTAAGTTGCCCCCCGCGAGTGTGGAGGAGGTGCCTGAAAGGGAGGGGGAGGTCCTTCGGACCTCTCTCCCTCCCGATCGCCGGGGTCCAGCGGCTAAAGGCAGGCACGGTTTGGAAGGGCACAGCCTGCCCTTCCAAACCGTGCCTGGCTTTAACCCCTTGGGTGCCGGATCACGATTCGGCACCGAAAAGCGAAGAATCGTGATCCTCTCCCGGAGCTGGCCGACATCTTGGATGTTGGCCAAGCTTCTGGGAACTCCCCCTGACGAGTGGCGTCATCATGCATAGCGCGATGACGTCAGTCCTGGAGTTAACCCCTAGTTGCCACCAATGGTGGAGATAGGGCATTCCAATGAACCCCCTATCTCCCGATCTGTGTCAGCTAGGGCTTAATGTTAATGTTAATTGTTGGATCGGCCAGAGCATGGCCTTTCCAACGATACCAAACATGACTATGTAAAAGTTAATAATTAATAAAAATAAAACATTATAAAAAAATAACTAAACAAGTTTTTTTTTTGTTTTGTTAATGCAGCAATATTGTTCCCATTTCAATTATAATGTGAACAATGATGCTGCACTAACGATTTTTGTATGGGTGCGTTTGTTAAAAATTGCGTAACTTTCCCCCCAAAAAATATAACGAGACCCCATTTCTAATTTTTTTACACGCGCAACCCATAGAAAATATAACCGCAAATGCTTGAATGTTAAAATGTGAAAAAACACTTTACACGTTGTAAACTTTTGAAAATTCTAATTTTATTGCATTTTATGTTATAATATACAGACAGGACATGACGTATACATATAATAATGATATATTATGAATCTGCCAAGTATGCCGGAAAGAACAATATATAATATGTCTGGGTCATATAATAAAATAAGGCTTCAAAACGCGCTTAAACATGATGAGCGAAACCAGTAAAAATTTGCTTGGCACACAGGCAGGAAAAGCCTCAGCAGCGAAAGGGTTAAACAATTTACATACATTTAGACCACTGTATCTCTGGAGCCCTCAGGGCTAGAGGGACATATGAGGTATCATTGGAAAAGCCAGATCATAGCCTTCCCAGGTATATCAAATATAACCAGGATAGAGTTATGTAAAATTAAAAATACAAAATAAAATAATATTTTTCTCTTTTAATTCTAATGCAGCACTGTTGTTCAGTTTACAATTATAAAGTGAACAGCGATGCTGCACTAACTCAACTTCTCATTTCCTACAATGCCAGAAAGTGTGGAGCTGATGATGCAGTGCATTGTTTCATCGACAACCTAGACCGTGGCACTGCAGTGAGGAGAGACAGGGGGACTGTGGAACCTGTCAGGGTTATCCAAAGAGATCCGAATTGCTTGAGAAAGGTAACCGAACGCTGAAAATCAGCGTTCGGTTACCTTTCTTGACCATTCGGCTATCCAGAGAGCAGGCAATTCGCCAAATCCTGGCGAATTGCCTGCACATACGGTGCCTGTTCGGTGCCTGTTTGAGGGCAGTGAAATCCCCATGAAAAGCACTGCTTCGGCTATTCAGAGAACACAAACCAGCAGTGAAAGGTTCCCCTAATGCCCTGCCATTCGGTGGTTTAATTCGGCAAGTTAATTCAGGAGAATCCCATAGACTTCAATGTTAAAAATATTCCTGTTTTAATTCAATATCTAATAAACCATTCATTATAAAATCCTGCAGTAAAGAGTCTCTTTATTTATAGATTTTTTAGGATACTTTAACCACTTCGCTGCTGAGGACGCGCTCAGCGCGTCCTCAGCAGTCCCGCTGGTGTGCTGAGGACGCGCTGAGCGCGTCCTCCCATTGGGGTCAGCGTTCGGCCGGGTTCCGGCCAATCGCTGGCCCCTCCGGTGCGGGCTGACATCCTGGATGTCAGCCCGGCATCCGGACCAGCAGCCGCCAGAATTAGGTGTCATCGCGGGGGCGCGATGACACCTAATTCAGGCGCCCCCCGCATGTGCGGAGGAGGCGCCTGAAAGGGAGGGGGGGGAGGTCCTTCGGACCTCTCTCCCTCCCGATCGGCGGCTCTGCGGGGGTTAACCCAGGCATCATTTGGAAGGGCACAGCCTGCCCTTCCAAATGATGCCTGGCATTAACCCCTGGGGAGCTGGATCCTTTCCCGCAGCTGGCCGACATCTTGGATGTCGGCCAAGCCTCTGGGAACTCCCCCAGAGGACTGGCGTCATCGTGCGTAGCACGATGACGCCAGTCCTAGAGTTAACCCCTAACTGCCACCAACTGTGGAGATAGGGAGTTCCAATGAACTCCCTATCTCCCGATCCGTGGCAGCTAGGGGTTAAATTTTGGTATGGTTGGATCAGCCAGAGCATGGCCGTTCCAACGATACCAAACATGAAAGTGAAAAATTTTGTAAAAAAAAAATTAAAAATAAAAATTAAAAAAAAAAATTAAAAAAAAAAAATAAACACTTTTTTTATTTTTTTTGGTTTGTTAATGCAGCAATACTGTTCCCATTTCAATTATAATGTGAACAATGATGCTGCACTAACGATTTTTGTATGCGGTGCGTTTGTTAAAAATAGTGTCATTTTCCCCAAAAAAAATGTAACGAGACCCCATCTCTAATTATTTTAACAAGCGCACCCCATACAAAATATAACCGCAATTGCTCGCATGTTAAAATGTGGAAAAAAACACTTTACACATTGTAAATTATTGAAAATACATATTTTATTGCATTTTTTGTTATAATATACAGACATGACATAACGTATACATATAATAATGACATATTATGAATCTACCGAGTCTGACGGAAAGAACGATATATAATATGTCTGGGTCATATACTAAAATAAGCCTTCAAAACACGTTTAAACATGATGCGCAAAACAGGTAAAAATGACCTCAGCATAGGGGCGGGAAAAGCCTCAGCAGCGAAAGGGTTAAGCATTTTTCAGAATTTTTTTTTAAAAGTCTGATTTTTTTTTTTTCAGTTTACTTATTTTTTTTGTAACAGCCCTCTTTATTATCATTCCCTGGACCTCCTGTGTAAATTTCAGACATTTTCACTCAGTAGTTTCTTTGCAAACAGCGTTTCACTTTCACATTCATAGAAACGGTTTTGCTAATTTATTCACCTCCCTCTGTCTGCGGTCTCAGCTGCTTCGGCAGCGTGTGATCGGCTCCTGTTCCGGCTTTTTCCGTGGTTTTCGCAGGCTAATCCAGATGTTTTTGTGGCTTTTCAGCGTGCATTCGGTGGGTTTTGCGGTTAGTTTTCGGTGGGTTACGGCAGCTTTTCCCTGCAATTCGGGGACCCTGTGGTGCTTGCTGAATACAACGCAGGGTCACCGAAATGGGATCGGCAAAAGGAACCGAATTGAAGAGAACGAAAAGTCACCGAACGTGCGGTGACTTTTCGAATCTCTTTGGATAACCCTGTGTATCTCTAAATTGTACACTGCACAAGGTTAAGTGAGGTGTCTTTGGAAAGGACAGAGTCTGGTCTTTACAATGAAACCAAAAGGATACCAAAAATGAACATGTAAGGAGTAAAAATAAAAAAGTAAATGCAAAATAATTTTCTCTCTGTTCTACAGCAGAGGCAACATATGCTTTTAAATATTTTTTATCCTTTTGATTTGAACAAAGGGAGAAATTGTTTCAGTTTTTTAAATATTTTGTATTTTTCTTAGTATGCCCCAAAACGAAAATGTTAAAAGTAATTTTGGAATGTTTTTTCGTTGTTGTTATTGGAGGGGGGGGGGGGTTTGTCGAGGCGCTCCACATGTCTGTACTTACAGGGTCCTGAGATGCAAATCCAGCCCTGCCTACAAGCTACAAGGTGGGGACTCCATGGATTTGTTGGATGCTTAGGCTGGGGTCAGACCAGCGCACTTTTAACGTGCGTTCTGGCGCACATAATTACGACCGCACTAGCAGCAGATGACAGGCAATGACGGCCAATATACGATGTACGGCCGCACAAAAGTCTGGCCGTGCAACGCAAGTGGAATTTGAACGCATTTTTCTGAGAACGCTGAACCGCTAGTACTGACGTACTGAGTGCGCAGCTGCGACATAGCAGCGTGTTTGCGTGATTAGGAGATGTCAGACGCTGCTAATGTCCAGCCTACATAACGTCCAGACGCAAAAAGAGTTTTATTGACGATCCGTACAAAATCACGCCCGAAAATGCGCGTCATCTGACCGTTTTTGCGCATTCTGTGAAAAAATACGTCAATGCGTTCGGACGCACTTTTTCACGTTCGCGGGGAAAAATGCTTTCGTCTGACCCTAGCCTTAATTGGATTGAGATTTGGGGAGTTTGGAAGACAAGGTAACACCTTAAAATCTTTGTCATGTTCCCCAAACCATTCCTGTACAATTTTTGCAGTGTGGTGGGATGCATTATCCTGCTGAAAGAGGCCCCTGCCATCAGCCACTGGCACGATGGGGTGTATGTGGTCTTCAACAATCTCTAGGCAGGTGGTGCATGTCAAGTGTGTTCTGCCGCCTTTCTATCTTGAAAGTTCTACGTTTGCGAGCAATTTGAGCTAAAGTATCTCTTTTGTGAGATTGGCTATGGCTAGCCTTCTCTCCTCATGTGCATCAATGAGCCTTGGGCGCCCCTGTCCCTGACACCGGTTGTCCTCCCTTGCACCACTTTTGATAGGCAATAACCACTGCATACCGAGAACACTCCACAAGACTTGCCGTTTTGGAGATGCTGTGACCAAGTCATCTAGCCATCACTATTTGGACCTTCTCCTAGCCACTCAGATCCTTTGCCTTGACAAATTTTCCTGCTTGAAATTGAAGAACTGACTGTTCACTCGCTGCTTAATATATCCCGCCCTTTGACAGGTGTCATGGTAACAATTTAATTAGTGTATTCACTTTACCTTTCAGTGATTTTTGCTGCTGTGGCGGATCAGCGTAAATGTTAAGTGGTGTGATTCCAGTAATACTGAGGGTGGCACTTGTCACTATGCTACTTTCAGGTATACCACACACACTATCAGGGTTGTTCAAAGAGAGCCGATCTGTCCCCGAAATGTAACCGGACACTGGAATTCAGCGCACGGCTACATTTCCTGGCCATTCGGCTAGTCAGAGAGCAGGCAGCTCGCCAAATGTTGGCGTACGGTGCCTGTTCAAGGGCAGTGAAATCCCCCATAGAGAAGCAATGCTTTGTCTATTCAGAGAACACAAAACAGCAGGGAAAAGTTGCCAAAATGCCCTGCTGTTCGGTGGTTTCATTCGACAGGTTTATTCAGGAGAATCCCATAGGCTTCAATGTTAAAAATATTCCAGTTTTAATTCAATATCTAATAAACCATTTATTATTATATTCTGCAGTAAAAAGTCTCTTTATTTATAGATTTTTTAGGATCTTTTAGGCATTTTTGGGGATTTTTTTGGCAAATTTTTTTCCTGGATTTTTTTTTAAATAGATTTTTCTTTTTTCTGTAACAGCCCTTTTTATTATCATTCATAACATCTTATATGTAAATTCCAGACATTTTCATTCCGTAGTTTTTTTGCAAACAGCGTTTCAATTTTCAAACTTTCAAGCGTACTGGTTTTTGTTTTTTTCACCTCGTTTGTCTGCGTGTCAGCTTTTTCCGGCGGCTGCTCTCCGCTGTGATCGGCGGCTAGTCGGATTTTTCCGGTGTGTTCGGCGTGTTACTCCAACTGTTTCTGAGGGTTTCAGTGAGTGTTCGGTGAGTGTTCGGCGGGTTTGTGGTGAGTGTTCGGCGGGTTTGCGGCGGGTTTTTCCTGCACTACAGGGAACCCTGCGGTGCTTGCTGAATACACCACAGAGTCAGCGAACTAGGATCGCCAAATCGCCCCGAAGTGCGGGGAACGAAAAGTCACCAATTCTCACCGTCACTATGTCCTACTAGGGTTTGATGCTGCCCAATACTGAAGTAGCATCTACAGTTGTGTTCAAAATTATTCAACCCCCAATGCTGTAAAGGGTTTTAGGGAATTTAGTGTACATTTGTAATTGTATTCAGAATGAAATCCTACAAGGACTTTTTAAAGAACCATATGCAACTAAAATGACATCAATTGGTTTTGTAATACAGTAGTAAATGTTTATTTTGTGAATTCTTCATTGACACAATTATTCAACCCCTTAAAGACTACCACTCTGAAGAACAGAGGTTCATTCAAGTGTTTTCAATCAGGTATTGAAAACACCTGTGGATGTCACGGAGCAGCAATAAAGCATAATAAGCACCAATTAGGCAGCTTTAAAATGACTGTGATACTCAGCTCCTTCTAGACATTTACTGGTGTGGTTACAAACATGGTGAAGTCAAGAGAATGGTCCAGGAAGACAAGAGAAGAGGTGATTATTCTTCACAGGAAGGGCAATGGCTATAAGAAAATTGCAAAGATGTTAAACATACCAAGAGAGACCATAGGAAGCATCATTCGCAAATTCAAGGCAAAGGGCACTGTTGAAACGCTACCTGGTCGTGGCAGAAAGAAGATGCTGACTTCGACTGCTGTGCGCTACCTGAAGCGTAGAGTGGAGAAAAGTCCCCGTGTGACTGCTGAGGAACTGAGAAAAGATTTGTCAGATGTGGGTACTGAAGTTTCAGCTCAGACAATACGGCGCACACTGCGTAATGAAATCCTCCATGCCAGAACTCCCAGGCGCACCCCCTTGCTGTCTCCAAAGAATAAGAAGAGTCGACTGCAGTATGCCAAAAGTCATGTAGACAAACCACAGAAGTTTTGGGATAGTGTTCTGTGGACTGATGAAACAAAATTAGAACTGTTTGGGCCCATGGATCAACGCTATGTTTGGAGGAGGAAGAACAAGGCCTATGAAGAAAAGAACACCTTGCCTACTGTGAAGCATGGCGGGGGGTCAATCATGCTTTGGGGCTGTTTTGCTTCTGCAGGTACAGGGAAGCTTCAGCGTGTGCAAGGTACCATGAATTCTCTTCAGTACCAGGAGATATTGGATGACAATGTGATGCAGTCCGTCACAAACCTGAGGCTTGGGAGACGTTGGACCTTTCAACAGGACAATGATCCCAAGCATACCTCCAAGTCCACGAGAGCATGGTTGCAGATTAAAGGCTGGAACATTTTGGAGTGGCCATCGCAGTCACCTGACTTAAATCCGATTGAGAACCTCTGGTGGGACTTAAAGAAAGCAGTTGCATTGCGCAAGCCTAAGAATGTGACTGAACTGGAGGCTTTTGCCCATGACAAATGGGCGAAGATACCCGTAGATCGCTGCAAGACACTTGTGTCAAGCTATGCTTCACATTTAAAAGCTGTTATAACTGTAAAAGGATGTTGTACTAAGTACTAAGATTGAATGTCACTTGGGGGTTGAATAAAACTGATAATGATGTGAGCACAGAAAAGACATTTGTGGTTATTTCATTATAAATGTTATGTTATATTTGTCTGACCTACACGTGCCTCTTTGATTTAATTGTAAGCAAGATGACTGAATGATCAAAATCAATGTCAAACTGGCCAAAACACTCAATTTCAGTGGGGGTTGAATAATTTTGAACACAACTGTATGAGCAACCTTAGTAAACTACCAAGGGACAATGGTGATGTAGTGAATCCCAGCAAAAATGTTATTCTAAAGGCTTAAGTATTTAATCCTTACTTTAAAAAGACAAAGAACATGCCATGAATGTACCGGCACACCTTGCACATTTCATGCAGAGCACACTTAATTACAGGTGTTCTATGAGGAATCACCATTTTACTAATTAATCTCACATTAGTTAATTATGGCTGCTTAGTTAACAGCTTTCCCCATTAAATGTACATAAACAACACATCCTGGGCTGGATTACGTTCTTCATGCTAAAATGGGGATGCTAATGAGGAAAACCTGTGCCTGCAGGTTTCCCCATAGCGTCCCCATTTTAGTGTGAGATTCCGGAGCAGGCGCTACTTTAGCACCTTGGCATGGGAACCAAGCGCTACCCTCGTTGATACTCGCTGTAGCGATACTCCTCCACTGCCAGTATCACCTCAAGGAATCCATAGAATTCCATGGGGGGGGAGTGCGCTGCCGGGCTCCAAGCCCTATGCAAACTCACCGCAGGATGAGAGGTGAGTATCGGATATATTGGGGGTGTTTTTAGCTGTTGCTAAGTGATTCTGCAAAAACTGAATCATTCAGCACTGATTTTAGGACTCAATAAAAATTTGTTCAGCTCAACGGTGCGGTAATTAGCGCTAGGACTTTGTAATACCTTACTTATCCCAACGCTAATTACTGTTTGAGCTCCACATGTTAAGTACAGGGTGCGCAAAGTACAGTATGCTTGCGCAAGTTAGCGCAATCACCGATGGACTAACAAATTTTTAACCTGTTTACCATTGGGTATACTATATGGAGCATGCGTTAATGTCACTTATCCTGACGTTAACATATGCAAATGCTACAGTTAGCATTCGGTAGGTATTGTAGCCCCCTGTCTGCATATTAGTAAGGGATGTGCAGCCCTTATTTTATTGTGCATGCATGTTTCATGTAATACTTGCAACCTGTAAGTGATCCCAAAAAGTTCATTTTCATGTGTTTATCTTGCACCAAAAAGAAAAATCCCCAAACTGTCGTTTGAGAGCCTAAAATGTTAAAGCAGGATTAACTCACCCAGCAGGTACACCCTTATGTGCCACCTATGCCTACAACATTCCTTAAGCCAGTTCATACCTCAGCAATTCCTAAAACATCATGTCCAACGTTTGTCATTTTGTCGTGTTAACTGTAATCACCTTTTCTGCTCTCCTACTATCCTATCAGTTCCTTCAGTCCTTTTTGCTTCACCATCTTTTTTTGCCTAAAATGGATAGAGTGACCAATATGCTCCAGGGATGAAGAATCCCAAAACACTGACCCTAGTGTTGGATCTCTGGAGGTACCATGCCTCAGTGAACAACTGTCCATCACAATGAGGCAGTCATGGTATGGTCTACCGTTTGAAGTCATAGTATGAGCTGGCCATTGAATCAAACTGGTTATTTTTGGTTCTCTCATGGAAGAACATATGTCGATAATTAGTTTGATACTTTCCCAAGCAGTGAGCATTTGTAACAAGGATTTAATGCCACAGAAATGACAAGTGGCTGAAGGTTCCCGCTATTCCCAATAGCTTTTGCAAAATGTATGTATCAGCGAAACTGATGTACTCAATGGATGTAACTGATTACAAAATGGAATAATTTTCACTTTTTCATAATGAAAATGCAAAGTATTCTCAAATAATACTGAAATCTTTCATAGAAAATTCTATTAAATGGCTTTAGAAGAATATATGTGTCACGGCTGGGCTCCCCTTCGACGGTCAGCAGCAGGCAGCACCATCCTCGCTGCTCATTGGCCAGTCACTGAATGATATTGCCGGCTCTCACGGACGCTGGCCGATGACGCGGGGGAGGGGCATGCGGGGGGGGTCGCATGCCTTGATGACGCAATGCCAACTGGATTCAAAATACGTGAGTTTGCCTCATTGCCCATCAAGCTTCTTAACAGATAGCATGTTTTTGTTCTCCATTATACTGATTTACTGTGTATTGAACCTGGTTCTGTTCTGACTACTCTCTTGTCACTAACCCTTGCTATCCCTGTTTAACTGTGTATTGACCCTGGCTCTGTTCTGACCATTCTCTTGGCTGAGTTATATATTTGTATATCCTATATCGAACCAGGACTGTCTGGCTATCCTCTCTGGCTTCTGACTCTGGCTTGTTCTTGACCCTGTCATTTCTGGGTGTCTGTCCGGTAGCTAGATTCCTGGCTATTCTCAAGACCAGCAGTGTAGGTTGTGCCGTGTCTAAATGTGGGGATAAGGGACATCTGCTACAATATAAAATGCTGGATTTGTACAGCCCAGGTTTTGCTCTTTTGTAAATTCCATGATTGGAATGGTTGGAATGGATGGTTAATTGAAATTCTGTCCAAAAGGAACACGAGTCCAGTGAATCTGTGTGATTTTGAAACGGAGCAGTTTCTAAACTGACCCATTTGGAGGACACTAATGAGTTGAACCTGAGTTTTGTAATACAATGTAAATACAGGGATGTCCAAACTCTGGCCCCCCAGATGTTCCTGAACTACAACGAACAGAAATCTCTGACTGCATTAGATGAATGGAGAAGCATGGGAGTTGTAGTTCAGGGACTTCTGGGGGGGGGCGGTGTTTTCACATCCCTGATATAATACATTACACTTTTTACTGTGGAAAGTGCAATTCTGTGTATGTGCTTATGGAAAGCACTAGGCAGTTATAGTTGGCAATAAAATAGTCACATACCAATTTTTGGAATGTCCATGGGTAAATGCCCAGAAACAACTAATGTTAAATATATATACTTCATATTTGATGGATTTGTGATGACAACTGGGACAGGACAGATGTACAAAAGGTATGATGGTCGGAAAGATATTCCTTGGTTTTGGGGAATTCTATCAATTGGTTCTGTGGCTTTGTTTGTGTAGATGTCTATAATCACAATAATAATATGCAGAGTCTGTAGCATGTCCCATACAGCAATATAAGCAAAAGGTCTACGTGAGTGATGCAGCCACTGAAAGGTCACTCTGCCAACATGGGAAGGATTAGGATTAGGCCTCAGACCAAAAGACTCTAGAAAGAAAATATAATCAATAACGGGGAAAAAAATTATCCAATAAACACATAGCAGTTTTAGTCATTATTTTGCTCTGCTATTTTAGATCCTGTGTAATGTCTGGTGAGGTTTGTGTAAAGCCCAATGCACAGTGTACACATTATCTGTGTTTGGTTCCCAGAAACAAGCCTCGGCCAACGAGTGGAGAATGGAAACCCATTTAAAGAAGTGTGAGGCTAGTGATACTTTAACTGTGTGAAGCAATTAGTAAATATTTGAAATTGAACCAATATAAACACAAATACACATCCTCCGCTCTCTAATTGGGAGGGTTTGGGATCAGCCAACTATTGTTATGGGTTAATGGTAGAATGAAACACTGTATTATTCCATTAATTAAGTGAAATTCTTTTTGTGTACATCTCTTTGGAGCTGGTAATACAAGGGAACAAAACAAAACACACATATCTGGGGTTAAGCACCCAATGGGGATTGTTAGGGTTCAACTGTAGCGAAAACTGTGTGGGTAAGGATTTAATTAGAGGTTTACAGTATGCCAAAAGGAATTGATCTGTATTGAGACCTCAAAGGGTTAAACTTCACTGGACAATTTCTCTTTTCTGATGAAATCTGAACCTCTGCTTCATATCACATGGGTTTCATTTGTTTGAAATGTTTACCTAATCGTTTTACATGTTGTGTGTGGAGTTATCACAGCTTGCTGTTTATTCACTTCTTAATGAAAAATCTTTCATATGGGTCAAACCTAAGGAAGTACTAAGAAAAATAATAAAGGGATTACTCAAATGTGCCCGCGGCATACAGGCAGAAATGGCCTTTGTGTCAAATACAGTAAATGCGTATAAAGATAATAAAAATGGTCAGATCTCCTGCTTATTATGAGTACTTATAGCGATCAATGAATAAGGCTGCTAAGAATCTGCATTTTTTTCACTACCACACAGGACGAATAAGAACACCTAAATTCATAAAAATCTAAGGGCCTTCTCACTTGGGCCTCGCTAAAACGGGGATGCTAGGATTCGCTAACCTCCCCCTCGTGCCCCCGTATTCCCAGTGGATTACAGGGCAGGAGCTGAGTCCAGCAGACTGCCCCGTAGCGGCCGCTAAAGCGCTGTCCCAAGCATCCCCTCCATGGAGTCCATAGGAGTCCCTGGCGGCTTCTGCTGCCGGGTCACATGAGTCTGCTTTACGGAAGCGCTCCCAGTTATCCAGGTTTAATTTGTAGATATACTGTATCCCTGTGCAGTCTCTCATTGTTTCACTACTAGACTATCCTGCCTTATCTTTATTATATCACAGACATTCTAAGTACCGTTTGCTTTCTTCTATTCAGCAGTTTCAGTCTGTATGTCAACACGGTAGTAACAGAGTCTACCACCTATTTTCAGAGTGATGAGCATTGCTTTGGCATCCCCCAAAGGGGTAGAATGTTTTCTGCTTATGCGGGTTGTTTTTATATTTAATGTTGTTGGTTTTCCCAAATATTCATTTTACTTACTGAATAACTGCTAAGTTTTAATAATATAATTTTGGCACTTGTATCTTTACAACTGATCTGTATATCAGGGGTTACCCGCTATGACCTGGATACTTAAGGGGTTATTCAGAGAGAGGTGAAAACCAGGAGAATGAACAATCTAGACCAAATAGCCGATTTCTAGGATTTATTTTGTCCTAGAATTTCACTTCTCCAGTCATTCTCCTGGTTTTCACCTCTCTCTGTATAACCCTGTTAGTGTCTTTCCACCTGTGAGCTTTCTTAAAGCATCTGAACGTAGCCATTTCCTTATTTATACGCAGATATTTTTTGTATAATTAGCAATAGGATGACTATCAGGGTTATTCAAAGAGAATTGAAAAGTCACCGTATGTTCAGTGACTTTTCGTTCACTTCAATTCGGCGCAATTTGGCGATCCTATTTCGGCGACCCTGCGGTGTATTTAGCAAGGGTCCCTGAAGTGCAAGGAAAACCCTATTAACACTCACCGCCATCCCGCCGAACACTCACTAAAACCCGCAAAAACAGCTGGATTAACCCCGCCGAACACCAGGGAGAAACCCGAGCAGCCGCCGATCACAGCGCAGAGCAGTCGCTGGAAAAAGCCGACACCGCAGACGAATGGAGTGAAAAAAAACAAAACAGTTTGCTTGAATGTTTGAAAAGTGAAACTCTGTTTGCAAAGAAACTACAGAGCGAAAATGTCTGGAATTTACATATGAGGTCCAATGAATGATAATAAAAAGGGCTGTTACAGAAAAAATAAAAAACGATTTAAAAAAAACGGGAAAAAAATTGCAAAAAAATCCCCAAAAATACCTAAAAGATCCTAAAAAAATCAGTAAATAAAGAGACTCTTTACTGCAGAATATTATAAATCAATGGTTTATTAGATGGGCAGCAGGGCAATTCGGCAATCGGCAACTTTTCACTGCTGGTTTTTGTTCTCTGAATAGACGAAGCATTGCTTCTCTATGGGGGTTTTACTGCCCTCGAACAGGCACCGAACAGGCACCGAACAGGCACCGTATGTGCAGGCAATTCGCCAGGATTTGGCAAACTGCCTGCTCTCTGAATAGCCGAATGGCCAGGAAAGGTAACCGTATGCTGAATTTCACTGTTCAGTTATCTTTCGGCCACAATTCGGATCTCTTTGAATAACCCTGTATGTGATCCTAACACAAATTACTGATTGCTTACACTTTGCGTTCCCCATGTTAAGCATAGGGAGCGCAAAGTACAGTAAGTTCGCACTAAAAAGCACTAATACCGATGCGCAGATTTTTTAACCCCTTTTAATGGATTTATTAACCCTTTAGTGATCGGGAGGTGATCTATGCGGCATGCTATCACCTCAATTAACCTAGTGCTAACGCTCATTTATGTGAGTGCTAGCATTAAGGCGGTGATAGGGCCCTAAGTTTGATGAAAATGCGCAATAATGCAATGCTCCATCCCCTCTACACTTGCTGCTGCTGTGGTTAATGAGAAGGTGAGGTAGTTCAGCAATATTATTTACTTTATTATTGAAAAGTGAACAATACTGTCACTTTTGGAGAAAAAAAGATTTTTATTCATTTTTAAAATTATTTTTACAGATTACCAGGATCTGGCCTTTCCAATAACACCAAAATGAACCTCCTATGTTGCACAGTTCAAGAGAGGCAGGGGTTCAAAAGACCCCAGCATCTCTTCTATTACACAGGGGACTCCCTCTTTATGATGCCACTGTGGCCGGGGGGGCAGTCCCACAGCGAGGGCTGACAAGGAAGATGTCAGCCCACTGTGGTTCAAGCCACAGATTGGCGCCAGATAGGCGCCGAACTGTGGAAACACATCGTCTGCTCCTGCTTGCAGTGTCCCCCCCGACAGGCACCCAGGGGCAAGTGCCCCCCTCACTACGCCACTGCTGTTATGCTCACAGGGCTAGGGCTGAGGCAAACTGGAGGCCTACACTGTCTCTCTTGTCTCCACTGATGCCGCCGTTCTAGCCGACACCTTGCCATCCTGACGCAGCTCCATCACATTTGTTCTCTGGGTCTCAGTGTGAGCCCTTACCTGAGCCAACAATAAATCCTCTAAACTAGACTTCATAATATCCAATTCTGCTGTTCAACCTAGTAGATATATATAAATATCTCCATACAGCAGGGGTGGGCATTTGTTTTCGCTCGGGGGCCACTTTGTCGGAGCGGAGGTTAGCTGAGGGCCGCACCTTTTAAAATGATGAAATAGTGGTAGTTTTATTCAATTTATTTATTGTGATAATTTCATATCATCTATAGCTGCAAGCACATTTAATTTTAAACCAGTTTAATGAGACAAACGTATCCTATCACACTTTTCTACAATTTTTTGAAATCAGGAGTGAGATCGCTTGTTGAGATTTTCATCACAGCCTGCAAGTTATATATTGGTATATATGGGTATATATTGCCCACAGCTCACATGGATATATATATTGCCCCCAGCTCACATGGATATATATTGCCCCCAGTTCACATGGATATATATTGCCCCCAGCTCATATGGGTATATGTTGCCCCCAGTCCACAGGGGTATATATTGCCCCCAGCTCACATGGGTATATATTGCCCCCAGCTCACATGGGTATACATTGCCCCCAGCTCATATGGGTATATACTGCCCCCAGCTCACATGGGTATACATTACCCCAGCTCATATGGGTATATATTGTCCAGGGTCACAGCTCACATGGATATATTTGCCCCCAGCTCACATGGATAATATTACCCCAGGCAGCTCACATGGGTATATTTGACCCCAGCTCTTACCTCCTCTGCTGTGGCCCCAGGCTCCGCATCTGCCGGCGTTCTTCTACTCCCAAGGCAAGCGTCCGCTGACATGCAGCTTTGCCGCTCACCAAAGATGGGAACCACCTGACCAGCCGCGTTCTCGCAAGACCTTGAGCTGGTCAGGTGGTTCCCATCCCAGGCAAGCAGCCAAGCTGCATGCCAGCGGCCGCTCGCCTCGGGAGTAGAAGAACGCCCCTGTCTCTTGGCGGGCCACAAAAAACTGCAGGCCGCAGTTTGCCCACCCCTGCCATACAGGAACAGAGCAACACCACAGAACAGAGACCACACAGAGTTCTGCTCCGCTAAGCGGTCAGGATCCAAGGAGTTAGGACCCTCCCACCTCCTCACCTACATAACTGCACTTGCTCATCTCATATATTAAACACAAGTGACACTAGTGCACCTTGTGAAGAAACACAGCACTGTCTCTACTTTTTCTATGTGCAATTGCAACAAAGTTGCATTCCCGCCATTCAGATTCCACTCCTAACCTTACTGTAGGGCTCAGCCCCAGCAGTCACCCACCCTTCCTGATTGGTCCAGGGGAACCTTTACTTTTCTATGGGAAATTTTGCTGCCACCGAAAGCCACCTAACTGCACCGTATTTAGCTGTAAATTGGCCTGTAGTTGATGTGTTGACATTTTAGTAAACAGATGAACCGCCTCGAAATTGAACCGAAAGGTGAAATTCACCGTTCGGTGCAGTTCGGTGGCAATTTCGGAGGTTAGTGAATAACCTCTTATGTGCTGCTCAAAACGGATTTATGTTCTGATGCATCATCCCCTTGTCCACTTGTTTAGTACACGGCTGCAGAGTCTGAAAGCACTATAAATTAAAAATAATTCTAATAATTTTTAGCAAGCACCTTTTTTGAGGTATCCCTAAGAAAGTATTAATTTATGGAAGTGCCTCTAAAAAACCAAAATGTTTTTAATCAAAGTAAAATAGAAACTCAAATGTTCGACAGCCAGGCTAAAGAGTGGAAAAACCTGCAGGGGCTTCTGTGGAAAAAGATTTTCTTGCTGACAGTCAACTAACTAGTGGCAATAGCTGACAGCATGATCAGTGCTGCACTGATTTACACCTGCTGTAATCTCATAGGGAGGACGGTGCCCCTTTGTAATCCATGATAACTCTGGCTTCCTTGTGCCAGTTTTGAAGCGGCTCTCACTGGGAAGACTTTGATAAATGACCTCTGACACCTTGTTAAGTGGCGCCCTCTGCCCCTTTCTGTCCAAAGCTTTCCTGCATGTGTTTGCCCCCTCCTTTCCCGCACACCCACAAGGCTCTCTAAACCTCCCCTCGTTAAGAAGTGTTAGAAAGCTGGTGAAGTGACAAATGAGCCTGTGAAATCTCGTTGTCCTAATTAAACTCTGACAAGGAGAAGTGACAAGAGGCAATGGAGGGGAAACAATGACAACAGTGTGAGGACAGCTCCTGGGATGGGAAAAGCTTTGCAAGCGGGGACAAAAAGATCTTGTTTCGGTTTGTTAAACCCTATTAGGCTAAGTTTTACCAAACTCAGCATCTAGTCATGCTCTGCGCTGGAAATCGACTGCTCCTTCTTCAGGCGAGGATCCATCCCAATTTAATATATCGGATCACGTACAATAATGTAGTGATACAGGCAGGGGTCTAGGCGTAAAAAAAATTAAGTGTGGGAACTCTCCAAGTTTTCTGCTCGTCAATTAACCATTGACATGTTGAACTTAACCCACCAATTCACAAGCAAATTTGATATCAATGCTTAACCCCTTCACTACCGAGATCGAGATATCTCGATTTGCAGCACAGAAGCAAATGAAATCCGTCTGCTTTAAACGCATTTTGTTTGCTTTTGGGCTGCAGAAGGTGCCCCCCAAATTTTAGCCATGTGGGCATAATGCCCAAAGAGTGTGTAAAATCGGCTGATGAATGCCCTGACATCTGGAATTCTGGAACTCTGTTCCCTCTGAGATAATAGTGTAGAAACTGCGATCCCAAAATGTTCTCATTCGACTTGAGTCCTGATTTTCTGACACACTTGGACTAATACCAGCTTCCTGGCTATTTTAGACCAAGTACAAAGGTAGATTAATGTTGGTTGTAATACATGGCTAGAGATGAGAGGATCCGTTTATTCTAGAAATTCTTACCTGAAAGGTTACCTTTCTTGGCCATTCGGCTATCCAGAGAGCAGGCAATTCGGCAAATCCTGGCGAATTGCCTGCACATACAGTGCCTGTTCGGTGCCTCTTCGAGGGCAGTGAATCCCCATAAAAAAGCCCTGCTTTGGCTATTCAGAGAACACAAACCAGCAGTGACAAGTTGCCGAATTGCCCTGCCATTCGGTGGTTTAATTCGGCAGATTTATTCAGGAGAATCCCATAGGCTTCAATGTTAAAAATATTCCCGTTTTAATTCAATATCTAATAAACCATTCAATATAATATTCTGCAGCAAAAAGTCTCTTTATTTATAGATTTTTTTAGGATATCTTAAGCATTTTTCTGGATTTTTTGTTTTAAAAAATTCCGATTTTTTTTTTACTTTACTTATTTTTTCTGTAACAGCCCTTTTTATTATCATTCATTGGACCTCATATGTAAATTTCAGCCATTTTCGCTAAGTAGTTTTTTTGTAAACAGCATTTCACTTTTCAAACATTCAAGCAAACTGTTTTGCTAATTTATTCACCTCCTTCGTCTGCGGTGTCGGCTTTTTCCGGCAGCTGCGCTGTGTGTGATCGGCTCCTGCTCAGGTTTTTCCGGCGTTTTTGACGGGTTAATCCAGATGTTTTTGCGGGTTTTTGGCGTGCATTCGCCGGGTTTTGCGGTTAGTTTTCGTCGGGTTTGCGGCAGCTTTTCCCTGCAATTCGGGGGCCCTGTGGTGCTTGCTGAATACACCGCAGGGTCACCGAAATGGGATCGGCAAAACGAACCGAATTGAAGAGAACGAAAAGTCACCGAACGTGCGGTGACTTTTCAATTCTCTTTGAATTACCCTGTATTTATTTAAATAAATAAGGCTTTAATATTCCTTTACACACTAACCTTCTATTTTTACTCTCCCTTACGGTCAGTGGGACAATCCATAAACACAACTCAAATTTATTCATTATTTTCAGAATGTTCTCCTCAGCGTAGTGTTGGCAGGACCGGATTTATAACTAGGCAGAGTAAGCATGTGCCTACCTGCGCCTGCCACAAGGGAGCACCTTGCTCTGTAAAAAATTATAGTTTTTTTTAAATTTACAATAATGTAGACCACTGTAGCTCAGGAGTCCTAGGGGCTAGAGGCACATTTGAGGTATCATTGGAAAGGCCAGATTATGGCCTTTCTAGAGATACCAAATATAAGCAGGTAAGATTTATGTATATAAATAATTTAACAAATAAAATAATTTTCTTTTTTTTTCTAACACAGCACTATTATTCAGTTTACAATTATAAAGTTAACAGTGCTGCTGAGCTAACTCACCTTTTCATTTCCCACACTGCCAGCAAGTGTGGAGTTGATGCTGCAATGCATTGTTTCACCAACAACCTAGACCGTGGCACTGCAGTGAAGAGAGACAGGGGGACTTTGGAACCTGCATCGCTGAATTGTACACCGCACAAGGTTAAGTGAGGGGGACTTTGGAAAGGAGAGAGTCTGGTCTTTACAATGATACCAAACATGACCATGTAATGTGTAAAAATAAAAAGGTAAATGCAAAATTCATCTTTTCTTCTGTTCTATAGCAATATATGCTTTTACATATAAAACAAACAATGCCACTGCAATAACAACGAAGGCAACATATTCTACCCCTTCTTTTGATTTGAATGCAGAGAGAAACTGTTTTCTCTGTTTTTTAAATTTTGGATTTTTTTTTCAGTTTGCCCCAAAACGGAAATTTAAAGTCATATTGACATGTTTCTTCTTTCTTTTTTTTCTTGGGGGGGGGTGGGTGGTAGGGGAGCTTCACATTTCTGTGCCTACAGGCTCCTGAGATGCAAATCCGGTCCAAGTGTTTAGGATTGCAAGCGTAATACTTATTAGCATTGAACAAACGGCATAGACATAAAAATGCTGTAAATTATTGTGTATGTGAATAATGTGTGTTACAGCAAAATATTTGATCAAATGTAAAATGCTGATACTATCTTTCATTGGGAACAAATAAAAATAGCAAGTCAATTTCTCACTGGACTTCAGTAGAGAAATAATCACAAACGCAAAATCACTTTGTCCTTTCCAAACCTACAGCTCAAACCTGGGGCTAGACTACAGTTAATAGAAACATTTCTCAATAGTTATTTATGATAAAAAAATAAGTTGTTAGGTAGTACTTCTAATAACCTTCAATTGCAGAGGACTTATATAATATGGGCACTTAATTTAGAGAATTTATTGAATTATCTATTTTCAAAATATTGTACCTACATCTGTCGTGCAGACCTTACAACGTTACCTCCAAGAAAATTCCACTACTAAGATTTCTGCGGAAACCTCATGGTTACTCATAAATCTGTGATTAGAGGGCATTATATCCAGCAGGCTGCTTTAAAGATGAAAAAAGTAGATAAAAGTCAAAGCCAAATCTTGAAAGTAAACTCTCGTGAACTGACAATATGGAATAAAAACAATCCCGTTCCTACAACTCTCTTTGATTGAAGGGAATTTAGACAACACAATAATGATATAGCGAGATAAAAGAGGTTTGGAGGGGTCCTGACATTGACTGATATTACCCAAAAAGGGTGGCCAGTGCTGAAATTCCAAAGACGTCATCCCTAAACAAGAGTTTTGGCCTTATTAGGCCTCGTTAGGTGTCAGACACCCCACTAATCACCTCAAGCAACGGGTCCATGTCTGGAATACCCTGTAAACTCGTAGTGAGAAAAAAGAGGTTTGCGAGGGTCCTGAGGACAAGCAAAAGCACGAGTGGCCTGCTCTACGCTGGGGCTCGCTGAGGTCTCACAGGGTTTTAGCTCAATTGTGCCATTACAGGGACGACTGCTCCAAACTCTGGAAGACTGCGAGAGTGGTACCCATCCATAAAAGTGGCAACAATACTTTGGTATCCAACTACTGACTGATAACATTGCTCTCTGTTATGTCAAATTTTTTGGAAAAAAGTGTCTACACACAATTACATGATTATTATCAATATTGGAACTATTTAACCCCAGATCAATCAGGCTTTCATCCAAAGCAGTCAACTACAACCGCCCTTTTAAATGTTTGCAATGATATCCAAACTGGCACTGAACAGAGAGACCTAACTGGAGCCATCTTCCTTGATTTTGCCAAGGCCTTTGACACAGTAGACCATGGTATCCTATTACAAAAACTTAAAAACTCAGGTATTGGTGATCGCACGTTAACCTGGTTTCAATCATATGTATCCGATTGATTTCAGTATGTGTCCATTTCTGACAGCTCCTCCCTCCCCCTCCCAGTCACATGCGGTGTACCCCAAGGATCGATACTCGCCCCCCTGCTAGTCACGATATTCATAAATGATCTGCCTAACGTCTGCAAAGCTTTAACTGTACACATGTACGCAGACAACACTCTAATCTATACCAGCAAACCCAATCTCCCGCAGCTGGAGGCCGTGCTGCAAGAACAATACAGACGTAGGATAGTGGATCACAGAACACAAACCTTTTCTAAATACTGAAAATTGTCACAATGCTCTTTGGAACAGCACCTAAACTACATAAATTGCAAACTCCCCATCTATGTGTCAGTACAAACTCACAGTCACTTCTCTCAAATATCTAGGTATGTGGTTAGACCCAAATCTATCCTTTGGCCCCCACATCGAAAAACTCTCATCTAAACTTTACCCCAAACTAGGTGCCCTGTACAGAAACAAATCCTGCCTGAGCCCCGCAGTAAGAAAGCAGATTGTACAACAAATGCTTATGCCGGCTATTGAATACGGAGATGTAGTGTATGCAGCGGCCCCGCAAACACACCTCCAGAAACTTACTACATTGTATAACTCATTCTGCCGCTTTGTGCTACAATGTAACTACATGACCCACCATTGTGACATGTTAAAAGAACTAAACTGGCCGTCGCTGGAATCTAGACGCACCCTTCACCTTTCCATGCTGGTGTTTAAGAGCTTTTCTGGGAAGTTACCACCCTACCTGAATAGACTGCATCCCCTAGCAGTTCCCTCATCCTATAACCTCCGATCCAGGACCAGCACCTTACTTGCAATACCACAATACAAAAAGAAAGTGGCTCAATCCTCATTTTCCTACAGAGCACTGCAATTATAGCATAACCTCCCAGACACCATCAAATCTTCCCGCAGTCTAAAGTCACTTAAGAGATCTCTATTAATATACCTTGACACAGAATGCACCTGTAAACATGTAACATACAGGGTTATTCAAAGAGAATCAAAAAGGCCCTGCACGCTCGGTGACTATTCGTTCTCTTAAGTTCGGTGCGGTTTGGTGATACCATTTCGGTGACCCTGCGGTGTATTCAGCAAGCACCACAGGGCCGTCGTAGTGCAGGGAAAAGCCGCCGCAAACCCGACGAAACACTCACTGCAAAACCCGGCGAAAAAATAAAAGAAACCGTACGCTTGAATGTTTGAAAAGTGAAACGCTGTTTGCAAAGAAACTACAAAACGAAAATGTCTGAAATTTACATATAAAATCCAATGAATGATAATAAAAAGGGCTGTTACAGAAAAAAGAAAAAACAATTTAAAAAAACAAAAATAGAAAAATGTTCGCAAAAAATCCCGAAAAATGCCTAAAAGATCCTAAAAAATCTATGAATAAAGAGACTTTTTACTGCAGAATATTATCATAAACGGTTTATTAGATATTGAATTAAAACTGGAATATTTTTAACATTGAAGCCTATGGGATTCACCTGAATAAACCTGTCGAATGAAACCACCGAACAGCAGGGCAATTCAACAACTTTTCCCTGCTGTTTTGTGTTCTCTGAATAGCCGAAGCATTGCTTCTCTATGGGGATTTCACTGCCCTCGAACAGGCACCGAACAGGCACCGTATGTGCAGGCAATTCGCCAACATTTGGCGAACTACCTGCTCTATGAATAGCCGAATGGCCATGAAAGATAACCTTACGCTGAATTTCACTGTTCGGTTACCTTTCGGACACAATTCAGATCTCTTTGATAGTGAATATACAGTTGTGTTCAAAATTATTCAACCCCCACTGAAATTGAGTGTTTTGGCCAGTTTGACATTGATTTTGATCATTCAGTCATCTTGCTTACAATTAAATCAAAGAGGCACGTGTAGGTCAGACAAATATAACATAACATTTATAATGAAATAACCACGAATGTCTTTTCTGTGCTCACATCATTATCAGTTTTATTCAACCCCCAAGTGACATTCAATCTTAGTACTTAGTACAACATTTTTTTACTGTTATAACAGCTTTTAAACATGAAGCATAGCTTGACACAAGTGTCTTGCAGCGATCTACGGGTATCTTCGCCCATTCGTCATGGGCAAAAGCCTCCAGTTCAGTCACATTCTTAGGCTTGCGCACTGCAACTGCTTTCTTTAAGTCCCACCAGAGCTTCTCAATCGGATTTAAGTCAGGTGACTGCGATGGCCACTCCAAAATGTTCCAGCCTTTAATCTGCAACCATGCTCTAGTGGACTTGGAAGTATGCTTGGGATCATTGTCCTGTTGAAAGGTCCAACGTCTCCCAAGCCTCAGGTTTGTGACGGACTGCATCACATTGTCATCCAATATCTCCTGGTACTGAAGAGAATTCATGGTACCTTGCACACGCTGAAGCTTCCCTGTACCTGCAGAAGCAAAACAGCCCCAAAGCATGATTGACCCCCCGCCATGCTTCACAGTAGGCAAGGTGTTCTTTTCTTCATAGGCCTTGTTCTTCCTCCTCCAAACATAGCGTTGATCCATGGGCCCAAACAGTTCTAATTTTGTTTCATCAGTCCACAGAACACTATCCCAAAACTTCTGTGGTTTGTCCACATGACTTTTGGCATACTGCAGTCGACTCTTCTTATTCTTTGGAGACAGCAAGGGGGTGCGCCTGGGAGTTCTGTCATGGAGGCCTTCATTACGCAGTGTGCGCCGTATTGTCTGAGCTGAAACTTCAGTACCCACATCTGACAAATCTTTTCTCAGTTCCTCAGCAGTCACACGAGGACTTTTCTCCACTCTACGCTTCAGGTAGCGCACAGCAGTCGAAGTCAGCATCTTCTTTCTGCCACGACCAGGTAGCGTTTCAACAGTGCCCTTTGCCTTGAATTTGCGAATGATGCTTCCTCTCTTGGTATGTTTAACATCTTTGCAATCTTCTTATAGCCATTGCCCTTCCTGTGAAGAGTAATCACCTCTTCTCTTGTCTTCCTGGACCATTCTCTTGACTTCACCATGTTTGTAACCCCACCAGTAAATGTCTAGAAGGAGCTGAGTATCACAGTCATTTTAAAGCTGCCTAATTGGTGCTTATTATGCTTTATTGCTGCTCCGTGACATCCACAGGTGTTTTCAATACCTGATTGAAAACACTTGAATGAACCTCTGTTCTTCAGAGTGGTAGTCTTTAAGGGGTTGAATAATTGTGTCAATGAAGAATTCACAAAAGAAACATTTACTACTGTATTACAAAACCAATTGATGTCATTTTAGTTGCATATGGTTCTTTAAAAAGTCCTTGTAGAATTTCATTCTGAATACAATTACAAATGTACACTAAATTCCCTAAAACCCTTTACAGCATTGGGGGTTGAATAATTTTGAACACAACTGTATTTCCTGCATATTTATTTTTTGTTGATCTGTATATTTGTGTTTTGTTTTTAATATCTTGCATTTATTACTTTGTATTTCTGTAACAATTCAATGTTCTTGAACCCAGGACATACTTGAAAACGAGAGAAATCTCAATGTATCCTTCCTGGTAAAATACTTTATAAATAAATATGCAAATCAGACACTATCACCCAGAAAGGGTGGCCAGTACTGAAATGCCAAAGATGTTATCCCTGCGTGCGAGGTGCAGCAACCCCCAATGATCATCTTGACCTTGTTAGGCTTTGTCAGGACAGGAGACAAAAGGACAATAATGATACACATTTAAAGTCCTTTGCCTTTTATCTCAGGTCGTCACAACGCATGGATTCCATTAAAGGGAGCAAGGCACCCTTATTTATGGCCAGTAAACTGTTGATAAAAAATACTTAAAGGGGCACTTTATTAAAAATAGAATTCCCTTCATTTTACGCTTAAATGATTTGGCAGATGCTGCTGAGAGCCTTTGACCAATTATTTTTTTATTTCAGGTGAATTATTTTTATTTTATTTGAGGCGCGTACAGCTCCTCCTCTTCAGCTCATGGACTTACAATACAAACTCATAATGTCCTGAAGCTTTACGACACAATTTCCACTCCTAAACAACTTGCATAGCATAGGAATCGCAAATTGCACAACGCTACAGACTTGCGCACTTTACATAAACAAGTTCCGTAGCGCCAGCACAGAACAATTGACTGAAGCTCTGTTCAAGCACAGATCCGGTCTATCGTTGCCCAGTTGAGACCAGTCACTGACGCGAATGATCTCTGAGATTATGATGCTGACACGCTCTCTTCGTGCCAACGTTACTAGTAACCGAATTAGTAACCAGCAGTGGGGAAACCCCAAAATCCTGACTGCTAGTGAGGCTGGGTGGGGTGGAGGGAACTCCTCTACTTCATCCAGCGTTTTCATCTGATCAGGGGAGCAGGAGGGAGGGGTGGGCACTCCTCACATCCTGAACACTTTAGCTAAAGAGTGTACCTTTAATATAGAAATATGAACCCCGACACCAGAAACTTGTGTGTTGGATGTTTTTGTAAGGTTGTAAGGTTTTTGTAAGGTTGTGGCGAACAACCTCTGTATGTTTGGCGTTGCCTCCTGGACTTCACATATTTAGACAGACAGTATTAACATTTTCGCTGTGGAGGACGCGCGCAGCGTGTCCACCCGCAGGTAGGGTTGCGTGCGGAGGACGCGCTGAGCGCGTCCTCCCTTTGCAGCCAGCGATCGGCCGGATTCCGGCTGACCGCTGTGCCCCCCAGTGCGGGCTGACATCCTCGATGTCAGCCCAGCACCTGGGACCGCCGCCGGCACCATTAGATGTCATCGCGGCGGCGCAATAACATCTAATTCAGGCGCCCCCCGCGTGTGCGGAGGAGGCGCCTGAAAGGGAGGGGGGGAGGTCCTTTGGACCTCTCTCCCTCCCGATCGCCGGGGTGCACCGGGTTAATCCAGGCACTGTTTGGAAGGGCACAGCCTGCATCGTGATCCTCTCCCGGAGCTGGCCGACATCTTGGATGTCGGCCAAGCCTCTGGGAACTCCCCCTGAGGCCTGTCCTGGAGTTAACACCTAGCTGCCAGCAATGGCGGAGATAGGGGGTTCCAATGAACCCCCTATCTCCCGATCCATGGCAGCTAGGGGTTAATGTTTGATGTGGTTGGATCGGCCAGAGCATGGCCTTTCCAACGATACCAAACTTGACCATGTAAAAAGTTTAAAAATTAAAACTAAAACTAAAAAAATATATTAAAAAAAAAATAAACAAGTTTTTTTTTGGTTTTGTTAATGCAGCAATATTGTTCCCATTTCAATTATAATGTGAACAATGATGCTACACTAACAATTTTTGTATGCCGTGCGTTTGTTAAAAATAGCGAAATTTTCCCCCAAAAAAAATGTAACGAGTCCCCATCTCTAATTTTTTTAACAAGCGCACCCCATAGAAAATGTAACCGCAAACCATCGCATGTTAAAATGTGAAAAAAAAACACTTTACACATTGTAAATGATTGAAAATTCGAATTTTATTGCATTTTTTGTTATAATATACAGACAGGACATGACGTATACATATAATAATGACATATTATGAATCTGCCAAGTCTGCCGGAAAGAACGATATATAATATGTCTGGGTCATATATTAAAATAAGGCTTCAAAACGCGTTTAAACATGATGAGCGAAACCGGTAAAAATGACCTCAGCACAGAGGTGTGAAAAGCCTCAGCAGCGAAAGGGTTAAAGGATTTACATATTGATGGGTGAAAATCTAAATTTTGGAAAATAAATATTATCTGGAAGAGCCAAAACAATGGATTAATGAATATATTTCATTTTTTTGTTTGATTTTTGCTGAAAATTAATCCAAATACGGACCCATTGCTTTGAGCGCCATGGCAGATATCAGCTATATAAAACTCATTACTGTAAGTAATCCCCATTCCCATTCACAATATTCAGAGCCTCTTAAACTGGCTCTAGGTAGAAAGGCCGGCGGTCAAATAATGGGTGATGCTCCCCGGCAATTGCAAATCCTGTCGCAACCCTAATCAATGAATCACTAGCGACTGGATACATACCCAAACTCTGGAAGACTGCGAGAGTGGTACCTATCCATAAAAGTGGAGGCAAGACTTTGGTATCCAACTACCGTCCGATATCATTGCTCCCTGTAACTGTAATGTCAAAAATTTTGGAAAAAGGCGTCTACACACAATTATGTGATTATTATCAATATTGGAACTAAACCACGGATAAATCCGGCTTTCGTCCAAATCACTCAACTACAACCGCCCTTTTAAAAGTCTGCAATAATATCCAAGCTGGCATGGAACAAGGAAACCTAACTGGAGCCATCTTCCTTGATTTTGCCAAAGTCTTTGACACAGTAGACCATGGCATCTTGTTTAAAAAACTTAAAGACTCTGGTATTGGTGATCACACGCTAACCTGGTGTAACGTTGGGGGCTTCCAGCCTTTCTGGTGTGCTTGAGGGCAGCATGTCTGATGCTGCTCGCTCACCAACACCCGGTTTAAATTGAAACAGGCAGGGAGGTGGCTGCATGAGGTGCGGCTTGAGAGGGGGGCACAGTCTGGTGAAGGTCTTTTAAAAACCAACAGTTCCTTCTAAGCAGTGCCAGATCGTGGTTATCCATACCTGAGCTCCTTGTACCTGAATTCTATCGTGATTTAACCTGTTATTGACCTCTGCTTGTTTTCTGACTATTCTGCCTTCCGTTGCCCTAGACTATTTTCTTGTACTACGCTTCTGCATTGATATCGACCCGGCTATTCCATTTGACTATTCTTTTTTTTTTTTCATTTAAAGTTTTTATTTTGAAAGAAGTCAGCATTACATCATGGTATAAAATAAAAAGTGCCTCACAAGGCCAAACAATGAAACATGCCAGACAATTCTAGCCACACAGGGCCACTAAACGTTGTCTGGATAACCTCTATTAATAACAAACAGAAAAGTCATCAAAGGATAGCGATATTTCAACAAGTAACGTCCCTAATTGGGGGGGACTCAAAATAAGAAAACTCTGCGTGTGTGTACAAAGAGAAATAAAATATTAATTATAAAAGGACGAAAAACATAAAATAATAAAAAAGGGGGAAGGGGGGTGGGGAAAAGGCACAGGCCATAACTGTGACACTCCTGGCACGCTCCCGAAGGAGGCCATGGAGGGACAACATCACGAGGCCCGGTGGCCCGAGGGCCAAGTACGACAAGCAGAGCCATAATGGCGCACCTCGGGACCACACGGAGAGTGCCAAAATAAAAAAAATAAGAATAAAAAATAAAGTCTCTGCATGCGAGGGGGGAAAATCAATCAGGGGTAACAACTCAAAGTAACAAAATCATCCCCAATTGGGGGGTCTCATCAGAAAAAAATAAAAGTAAAATATAAAAAATCTCAGCGGGGTGGGTAAACAGAGAGGTCTGATAAGGGAAACAGCAGGTCATCATCAAAGAGACAGGGCAGGGAAAGGAAAATAACGAACCGTTCTCAGCCTGTGTCCCGAAATGGAGGCGTCTGCGAAGCAGGCAGGATGAGGCAGAATAATATTTATAAAATTACAAAAGGAGTCTCACGTACTCAAACGAAATGTGGCCACGCAGGACCGGGATCACAAATATCGAGAACCACAGAAACAAAATGTTCATAGTCGGTCAACAGCAAAAACAGAGTCCCTGGTGTCCAGAGACATAAGTCCGGATAAACCCGGACAGGCTCAAAGATAATAAACGCGAAAGTGTCATTGCAACTCAGCCCTGCTGAGACTCCGACCCGTCCGGTGATATGCCTGCCGCAGCTAGAGCGGCCCATGCTGTTTCAGGGTCAGTAACCGTATAGGGGATGTTATCGTGTGTCACCACCAGAGAACCGGCTAGGCCCCATCGGTACCGAATTCCCATTCTGCGAAGGACTGAGGTCACGTCCCGGAACCTGCGTCGCGCTAACAGGGTCAAAAACGGGAGGTCGTGGTACAGGGCCAGCATGACACCTTCAAACTGCACAGGGTCCCGTGCTTCGGGGGCAGTCATGACCCTCACTTTCATGGCGATGTCACGAAAAACCACCACGACATCTCTAGGTTTCTCTCTGGGTGCCGCCGCAGCCTTCCAGACCCGAAACACAGTTCCAATAAACTCCGGCGTATCGGGGTGCAGTCCAGTCACCTGCCGTGTGAGCCGAGCCACGTAGGGCAATAAAGCATTCTCTGAGACCGAGTCCGGAATACCTCTTATCCTTATGTTTCGTCGACGATGTCGAGTCTCCAGCGCTTCCACCGAGCGTGTCAGTATCTCCACCTGAGAGTGGAGGCTATCCATCTGTCCAGCGAGGTGTGTCTGTGCTTGCGCAACCTCGTCCGTCTTCACCTGGATTCGAATCACCTCCACCTCCGCCCGAACTGCCGCCACCTCTGGCCTCCACATGTCCCTGATCTCTGCCAGAATCCTCCGTAAGTCTCCCTTCGTGGAGGGGCGGCCGTCGTCCCCCTCCACAATTCCGTCAGCCTCGCCAGATCCAAAAGCCTTCACCGGAGTTCCCGGTCCTCGGGGCTCCGGGGAAGAGACGTCGCGGTCTGAGATCTCGCTATCGGCAACAGAGGGCAGCTGGTCCTCGACCAGATCCCCCCTCGAGAGGTCCTGCGCTGCAGCCAATGACACCGCCTGTACAGCTTTCTGTTTTTTCTGTGCCCTCTTTCTTGCGGCCGCCGACGTGGGTGGCAAACCTGTTCCGTGTGATGAAGGGGAAAGCCAGGACATGCCCACGCCACCTCCCAGGGACCAGGTAGAACCCTCATCATCCGTGGATCCGTAGCCCGAAGGCAAATTAGGTAAGGCCTCTGCTCCCCGGGAAGCACTCCCACTGGCCAGTGAATCTCTAATGGCCCGTTGCCGGGGGCTGCTTTTCCGGCTAGCGCTGGGGGCAATTTCTTACCCATATAGGCGGCAAGAGGTGCAAAACTCGGGCAGCGGTTCCAAACTGCTTGAAGGCTTTCGGCCCACGCAGGCTGAGTAGGCCGATCGAGGTCCCGAACCCCGCAAGGTCTGATAGTCCACAACCGAACACATAAGGAGCCTCCCCACTCCCGCCGGAAGGTCCAGAGGCAATAAAAACCGGTTTTATGGTAAAACCAGCTGATTAAATCCGAAAAAATCTCAGAACCATGCGGGAGCTCTGCAAAGCACGTCCGCTTGTTTCCACAGCTAGCTCTGCCCCCCCATTTGACTATTCTATACTCTGTATTCCTGATTCTGGCTCGTCTGACTACCCCCGTGTTGCTGATCTGGTTTTGTATTACGACATTGTCTTTGATTAACCCTTTCTGTCTAGCTAGTATACCTGGTCAATTCTAAGGACCAGACAGTTAGGGATTCTTCTATGGCTACCCTGTTGGTAGCTTTTGGGCTCTGTGGAGTGTTGGGCTTTAAGGACTGCGTGGTGGGATCCGGGAACCGTGACACCTGGTTTCAATCATATGTATCTGACCGATGGCAATATGTGTCCATTTATGGCAGCTCCTCCCTGCCTCTCCCAGTCACTTGCGGTGTACCCCAAGGCTCAATACTCTGCCCCCTGCTATTTACAATTTTCATAAATTATCTGCCTAACATCTGCAAAGCCCCAACTGTACACATGTACGCAGACGACACCGTAATCTATACCAGCAAACCAAATCTCCCGCAGCTGGAGGCTGTGCTGCAAGAACAATTCACAGAGGTAGAAAAGTGGATCAAACACAACAAACTTTTTTTAAATACTGACAAAATGGTAACGATGCTCTTTGAAACAGCACCTAAACTACATAAATTGCAAAATCCCCATCTATGTGTCAGGACAAAATCAAATGGCATGCTCACCACTGTCACTTCTCTCAAATATCTAGGTATGTAATTAGACCCAAATCTATCCTTTGGCCCCCACATCGAAAAACTCTCATCTAAAATTTACCCCAAGCTAGGTGCCCTGTACAGAAACAAATCCTGCCTGAACCCCACGGTAAGAAAGCAAATTGTACAACAAATACTTATGCCGGCTATTGATTACGGAGATGTAGTGTATGCAGCGGCCCCGCAAACACACCTTCAGAAACTTACCACATTGTATAACTCATGCTGCCGCTTTGCACTGCAATGTAACTACATGACCCACCATTGTGAAATGTTAAAAGAGCTAAACTGGCCGTTGCTGGAGTCTAAACACACCCTTCACCTTTCCAACCTGGTGTTTAAAAGCTTTTCAGGGAAGCTACCACCCTAATTGAATAGGCTGCTTCCCTCAGCAGTAGGGATGAGCTGTTCGGGTTCGGACGGTTCGGAGTTCGACCCGAACTTTGGCAGTTCGAAAGTTCGTGAATTTCGAACTTTTTGGGCGTGTTCGGTTCGAGTTGGAAAAAAAAAAGAAATTTTGAAAAAAGTATAGAAAATGCTTAAAAAAATACTAAAAAATCTAGGAATAAAGAGACTCTTTACTGCAGAATATTAAAAGCAACGGTTTATTAGATATTGAATTAAAAACTAATGTGTACGTGGAAAAATTATCAACTCTAAATGACCTTTGTTCACAAACGGGCATAACACCAGGTGTTTTTAGTCTGGTAATCAATTTGATACATTGTACAATATAGTGAGGGGGTGGGGTGGTGTCTGCTTCTGATTGAGATTTTAGAATTAATTTCCCTAAAACATCCTAATATGCTGCATTTAACCCTTTCGCTGCTGAGGCTTTTCACACCTCTGTGCTGAGGTCATTTTTACCGCTTTCGCTCATCATGTTTAACCGCGTTTTGTAGCCATATTTTGATATATGACCCAGACATATTATATATAGTTCTTTCCGGCAGACTTGGCAGATTCATAATATGTCATTATTATATGTATACGTTATGTCATGTCTGTATATTATAACAGAAAATGCAATAAAATTAGAATTTTCGATAATTTATTATGTGTAAAGTGATTTTTTTTCACATTTTAACATGCGATCGTTTGCGGTTACATTTTGTATGGGGTGCGCTTGTTAAAAAAATTAGAAATGGGGTCTCGTTACATATTTTTTTGGGGAAAATTTTGCTTTTTTTAACAAACGCACCGCATACAAAAATCGTTAGTGCAGCATTATTGTTCACATTATAATTGAAATGGGAACCATATTGCTGCATTAACAAAACAAAAACAAACAAAAAAACTTGTTTATTTTTTTTTAGAACTTTTTTTGAAAATATTTTTATTTTTTATTTTTATTTTTTATTTTTAAAAAAAAACATTTTTCATGCTCATGTTTAGTATCCTTGGAAAGGCCATGCTCTGGCCGATCCAACGATATCAAACATTAAGCCCTAGCTGCCACGGATCAGGAGATAGGGGTTCATTGGAACCCCCTATCTCCACCATTGGTGGCAGCTAGGGGTTAACTCCAGGACTGGCGTCATCGTGCTATGCATGATGACGCCAGTCCTCAGGGGGAGTTCCTGGAGGCTTGGCCGACATCCAAGATGTCGGCCAGCTCCAGGAGAGGATAACGATCCGGCGCTTTTCAACGCCGATTCGTGACCCGGCTCCCCAGGGGTTAATCACAGCCACCGTTTGGAAGGGCAGGCTGTGCCCTTCCAAACGGTGCCTGGATTAACCATCTGCCCCCTGGCGATCGGGAGGGAGAGAGGTCCGAAGGACCTCCCCCCCTCCCTTTCAGGCGCTTCCTCCGCACATGCGGGGGGGGGACGACCTGAATTAGATGTCATCGCGCCGCGATCGGCCGAGACATCTTGGATGTCAGCCCAGCCTTCCGGACCCCGGCGGGCAGGAATAGAGTCATCGCGCTGGGAGCAATGACGTCTATTCCAGGCACCCCCCACGCCAGTACGGGGAAGGTGCCTGAAGGGGAGGGGGGTCCTTTGGACCTCTCTTCCTCCCGATCGGCTTGGGGCACTGCAAAAAGGCAGGCACCATTTGGAAGGGCACAGCCTGCCCTTCCAAGTGTTGGTTGCCTTTAACCCCTTGTGGCTGGATCAGAGGTGGCCGACATCTTGAATGTCGGCCACGCTTCTGGGATCTCCCCCTGCCTACTGGCGTCATCCTGCAAAAATGTAATGAGTCCCCATTTCTAATTTTTTTAACAAGCGCACCCCATAGAAAATATAACCTCAAAGGCTTGCATGATAAAATGTGAAAAAATATAGGTATACTGATAAAAGTATTCAATCCCCCCTTTTTGCCCCCCTCCCACTGAATTTTTGGAAAATGGTAAAATAGGTGTTTTTTTGTTTCTCAAGACGAATCTAAATACCAATTTTCACGTATGTAACATCTTCTGTTGTTGAGATATACACTATATTGCCAAAAGTATTCGCTTACCCATCCATATGCGAGTCTAGGCAGGTGAGCGAATACTTTTGGCAATATAGTGTAGGTATCCTGTTTAAAAGTATTCAGCCCCCCCTTTTTTCATCCCCCCTTGGGATTTTTGGAAAATGGCAAAACACCTGTTTTTATTTTTCAAGAAGATTGTAAATACCAAATTTCACGTCTGTAACATCTTTGGTTTTTGAAATATAGGTATAATGATAAAAATATTCAGACCCCTTTCGCCCCGACCCCCCCCCCCAATTGGATTTGTGGAAAATGGCAAAAAATATGTTTGTTTATTTTCACGAAGATTGTAAATACCAAATTCCGCACCCGTAACATCTTCGGTTTTTGAAATATAGGTATACTGATAAAGGTATTCAACCCCTGTTTTTGCCCTCCCCCCAAGGAATTTTCAGAACATGGTAAAATACGTGTTGTTTTATTTTCCAAGACAAATCTAAATACCAATTTTCAGGACTGTAACATCGTTTGTTTTGGAGATACAGGTATCTTGTTTAAAATATTTAAAATATTCAACCCCCCTTTTTTCGCCCCCCACTTGGATTTTTGAAAAATGGTAAAATATGTGTTTTTTTATTTTTCAAGACGAATCTAAATACCGATTTTCACATCTGTAGCATCTTCTGTTTTTGAGCTATAGGTATCCTGTTTAAAATATTCAACCCCCTTTTTCACTCCCTTATGGGTGGATTTTCCAAAAATCCTTCCTTAGTGGGCGCCTAAATCATAAAAACAGTGCACCTTCAAAATTTCACATTTCTAGGTTAAACGGTTTCAGCTGGGCGTTGATGAGTCAGTCAGTCAGGACTTTTGCATTTATGATAAAAGTATTCAACCCCCCTTTTTGTCCCCCCAAGGAATTTTCAGAAAATGGTAAAATATGTGTTTTTTTATTTTTCAAGACGAATCTAAATACCGATTTTCACATCTGTAGCATCTTCTGTTTTTGAGCTATAGGTATCCTGTTTAAAATATTCAATCCCCTTTTTCACCCCCTTAGGGGCGGAGTTTCCAAAAATCCTTCCTTAGTGGGTGCCCACATCATAAAAACAGTGCACCTTCAAAATTTCTCTTTCCTAGGTTAAACGGTTTCAGCTGGGCGTTGATGAGTCAGTCAGTCAGTCAGGACTTTCGCGTTTATATATATATATATATATAGATTACAAATGTATGAGCCTATTTACTCTGTGACGCTTAGAAATCAGGCGGTGCATTTGGAAAAGATACTTTGTAAACCCTAATGGTTTATTCCAGTTCACTGTGCGTTCCTTTCTCTTCCTGCCCATACACAAACATCAGAGCCACATGGTGTTGGTCACCTGCTCCTAATACAAGTACAAAAGAAGACATACCTCACACATCCCAATACACATACATCTGATCTTAGCATCTCTCTCACATCTAATGCACAGACTTCAGGGCACATGCTTCACACCCCAGCAAATGTATAACACATGGCTTTAGCCTCCTCGTAATACATAGCCATCGTGGCATCCACTTCTTAAACAAATACATCAACACGCTTCACCTAAAACAAAAAGGTCAGTACATGTATATGACTTAACTGGTGTTACAAAAAAAATATACATACCTACAGAAAAAGCGGTGTCGCGCCCATACTCCCCTATTCTGTGCACTATCCTGCATATGGACTGAAGAAGGCTCTGTTTGACAGCCGAAACGCGTATCCCATACTTGTGATACCCCCTCACTTTGCTTTTTAATTAATAAACCCTTTTTTACCATTTGCATCCGTCTGAGAGCCTTCATTACACAGCGTATGCTCCATATACCCTGTCTCCCCTATATTTTTTCCCTACAAGAAGACCATCTACCGCTGAAAGAGGTGCAGGTACCCACCGAAAAAGCAGTACCATATGCCCACAAGTTGAGCCTGGAATCTAAGGCTCCAACATCGGTGAGTTTGTTTTTGACCACTAATTTCCTCATTTCACCATTGGCTGCATATTGCGCTATGAAGATATCTTCTCTTTGTATTTGAGACGATCGAGAAAGCATTAGAAGAAAGGCGTAGGCCACCCCAGAAGCACTCTAAAGAAGGGCATAGGCCACCCTCGATTAGGCCTAAGGCATTCCACACCAGAGCCGGCACAAGAGGCTCTTTATACTGTAAGTGTCCCCTTGTCTTTGGGCACTTAACCGTTTATCATCACTATTGCACTATTTCTCTTTCTGTTTCCTCTCCACCATTCTTCCCATTTTTGGGAAATTGGGAGTCTACATAGGACCTAGGTGAGGACAGTACTCCAAGACTTCGCCCAAAGCCTCCAGACTACCCCAGCGGAGACTCTACCAGACCATTTTTGTCTTCAACACAGAACATACGGTCGGAGATAAGTTTTTTCTGCTCTCACAAGCGAATTGACAAACGAGACTATTTGAGAAACACTCATCCTTTTTCCACATGCACTTCTTTTTTATGCATTTTTTCCTTTTTTTGCACTTTATATGCAATCTCCCTGATTGCATGAGGACACTTATTGCCTATTTGCACAAGTTGTATATAACAGGACTATAACTGCCTCTTTTGCACAATTTGTATATAACAGGACTTTTACTGCCTCTTTTGCACAGTGTATTTACTGCACATAGTTCCATCTGTATAAGCACTTTAGTGGTCCTTCATTGACCGTGCATTGAATTAAAAGGAATATCGTACCTCTCAGAAGGTACTGCGCCACTAGGATCCCCCCCTTTTTTCCCCAGTACATGTATATGACTTAACTGGTGTTACAAAAAAAATATACATACCTACAGAAAAAGCGGTGTCGCACCCATACTCACCAGAGCTTCTGCAACAACCAGGAGTAACAACCAATCTGCGGACTGACAACTAATGGGTTCCCGGGCAATAGGAGATCATGGGGCCCCTTGTGTCGCACCCACGGGAGGCCACACCCATTAAAAACCCCACCCCCCTACAACACAACACCCGCATGTACATTATTGTGCTCACACATGGATATATATTGCCCCCAGCAGCTCACACATGGATAAATATATTGCCCCCAGCAGCTCACACATTGATATATATAGTTCCCCCAGCAGCTCACACATGGATATATATTGCCCCCAGCAGCTCACACATGGATATATATTGCCCCAGTAGCTCACACACGGATATATATATTGCCCCCAGCAGCTCACACATGAATATATATTGCCCCCAGCAGCTCACACATGGATATATATATTGCCCCCAGCAGCTCACACATGGATACATATTGCCCCCAGCAGCTCACACATGGATATATATATTACCCCCAGCAGCTCACACATGGATATATATTCCCCCCAGGTCACACATGGATATAATTGCTCTCAGCTCACACATGGATATATATTGCACTCAGCTCACACGTGGAAATATATTGCCCCCAGCTCACACATGGATATATATTGCCCCCAGCTCACACATGGAAATATATTGCCCTCAGCTCACACATGGATATAATTCAATTCACCTGTATTTGCAAATTGACAGCTTTGTAAATAGACGAACTGTCAGGAAACTGCACAGAATGGTGAATGACCTGTCGGTGCAATTCAGGGCAGATTCGGAGGTTAGTAATTAAGCCCTTATATCTACACGCAAATTGTTAAGGCTAGTGCACACATGGACCAACATGCACATCCCTTTACATTATACCCTCCCTATAAACACACAGCAGCTAACCTCCTTATACAGGTTGCAATCCGCAGACTCACGAATCCCCCCCCCCCCACTCCACACACAGTTTATCATGTATACAAGGCACAGGGGTGAGAGCACAGCATTTCCTCAGCCCTCCTCCTCTCACACACGGGATGTGCTGAGGGCTGTGTGAGACCAGCAGCAAGTAGTCTGGGTGGAGAAGAGGTGGCCCCAGCAGCCAATCCGTGCCCTCGGCGTAAACCAATGACGGCATGGCTAGTGCCTTCAACCTTCAGATATTAAAGGCAGCGGAGCGGCAGCCACCGCGCAGTGCTGATCCTCCCGAGCAGCCCGACCTCCCGTCACAGGGCTCCGCGCTCTCTAGCTGCTCTCACCCCGCGGACACACAGGGCTCCGCGCTCTCTAGCTGCTCTCACCCCGCGGACACACAGGGCTCCGCGCTCTCTAGCTGCTCTCACCCCGCGGACACACAGGGCTCCGCGCTCTCTAGCTGCTCTCACCCCGCGGATACACAGGGCTCCCGGTGAACGCAGCTGGCATGGCCACCACTAATGGCACCATTGAGAATGGGCAGCCGGACAAGAAGCATCCAATGCTACCCCGACCTGTCTGCAATCTGGAGGTCCAGCACTGCAAGGTAACATCTGTATACTGCAAGCTAACACCTGTACCTACAGCAATATCTGTATACTGCAAGCTAACACCTGTACCTACAGCAATATCTGTATACTGCAAGCTAACACCTGTACCTACAGCAATATCTGTATACTGCAAGCTAACACCTGTACATACAGCAACATCTGTTTATCGCAAGGTAACTCCTGTACCTACAGCAATATCTGTATATCGCAAGGTAACTCCTGTACCTACAGCAATATCTGTATATCGCAAGGTAACTCCTGTACCTACAGCAATATCTGTATACTGAAAGGTAACACCTGCACCTACAGCAACATCTGTATACTGCAAGCTAACACCTGCACATACAGCAATATCTGTATACTGCAAGCTAACACCTGTACCTACAGCAACATCTGTATAACGCAAGGTAACTCCTGTACCTACAGCAACATCTGTATATCGCAAGGTAACACCTGTACCTACAGCAATATCTGTATATCGCAAGGTAACACCTGTACCTACAGCAATATCTGTATATTGCAAGGTAACTCCTGTACCTACAGCAATATCTGTATACTGCAAGCTAACACCTGTACCTACAGCAATATCTGTATACTGCAAGCTAACACCTGTACCTACAGCAATATCTGTATACTGCAAGCTAACACCTGTACCTACAGCAATATCTGTATACTGCAAGCTAACACCTGTACCTACAGCAATATCTGTATACTGCAAGCTAACACCTGTACATACAGCAACATCTGTTTATCGCAAGGTAACTCCTGTACCTACAGCAATATCTGTATATCGCAAGGTAACTCCTGTACCTACAGCAATATCTGTATATCGCAAGGTAACTCCTGTACCTACAGCAATATCTGTATACTGAAAGGTAACACCTGCACCTACAGCAACATCTGTATACTGCAAGCTAACACCTGCACATACAGCAATATCTGTATACTGCAAGCTAACACCTGCACATACAGCAATATCTGTATATTGCAAGTTAGCTCCTGTATCTACAGCAATATCTGTATGTCGCAAGGTAACACCTGTATCTATAGCAATTTTGTATATCACAAGGTAACACCTGTACCTACAGCAACATCTGTATACTGCAAGCTAACACCTGTACCTATAGCAACATCTGTATACTGCAAGCTAACACCTGTACCTATAGCAATATCTGTATACTGCAAGCTAACACCTGTACCTACAGCAACATCTGTATATTGCAAGGTAACACATGTACCTATAGCAATATCTGTATACTGCAAGCTAACACCTGTACCTACAGCAACATCTGTATAACGCAAGGTAACTCCTGTACCTACAGCAACATCTGTATATCGCAAGGTAACACCTGTACCTACAGCAATATCTGTATATCGCAAGGTAACACCTGTACCTACAGCAATATCTGTATATTGCAAGGTAACTCCTGTACCTACAGCAATATCTGTATATCGCAAGGTAACTCCTGTACCTACAGCAATTTTGTATATCGCAAGGTAACTCCTGTACGTACAACATGCACTAGGGAGGTTTACAATTCATAACAAATTGTAATGCCTATATATCACAAGGAAACTCCTGTACATTTAGCAATAAGAATGTGTTGAAAAGACTTTTAAGTTTAGGTGTTGTTCTTATGTTTGACCCAATAAGTGTTATATGTGGTTTATTGTTTATTACCCTCATACTATCATTTAGGCTTGAGCAATACTAATATTGTCATTGCAATGTGGCATGGCCCCTTTTTAATTAATAACGCTGGAATCTCAATTTCATGTAAATTTCATTTGTCGAGATGCCTTCATATATTCGTTGTTTTGTTCTTCGTTCGTGTCTCTATAGCAGGTTTCTGAGATACTTGAAGCAAGTAGTGCGTATAACTAGGTATCATGAGGCATACACTATCATGAAGCAACCTAACCATGGCTAAATCCAGTCCGGGTTACCCCAGGATTTCAAAGCTGCTCCTAAATGTTAAGGCTATTCAGGGGTCAAGTCCTAAAAAAATTGTGTGGGAACTCATCAATTTCTTTCCCCAATTGGCAATTATCATCTCACATGTAACATAAGCCAAATAAGCTCAAATCTTAGCTATATATAATTAGCAAAAATGTAAATGGCAATAAATATTTGATTTAACAGGGAAATATATAATTAAACACCTGAATACAAGCTTTTCAGTGTATGGGACCAATGGGAACTCTAGGAACAATATTTAGGGGGGGCACATAAGATACCACAGTCAAAACTGGGGGGCGCTAATAAGTTTCGCCACTAAATCATACCACTGAAAAAAACTATCACCTAGTGTGAGGTAAAACGCCATCGCTGAAGGAAAAAGTTAGTACAAGTCGCCAAAACGGATGGACTACTAACAGAACACCTTGTCCGCGAGAGTCCGTGTACAAGGTCAATTAGCACACGCTAGTGAAACGCTGAGACCAAGCGCTAATGCAGTTGAGTACAGGGTAGAACTGTTTTGTTTTTTTACAGTGCAGAGTGCCGGGCCATACCTATTCTCTGCCCTCACAAACTTGTATAAGTATGAACACATCCAGCGAAGAGCCCTCACACCCCTGCATTATTAGAATTGTCCATGGTGGCCATTTCATCCATGTTTATATGCACACATATATGAATTAAGGCTGATGGGCATTGCATGATAAATGCCACCCATCAGCATGTAGAGTCATTAAACTGCATTAAATAGATCCAAAAGGAAGGCCAGGTGAGCGACAATAATTTCCCTGCTGCAGCATATAAATGATACATGTTTCAGGGCAAGACTTGTATCCATGTGTCCCTTTAAACATGGTCCAAGCTATCAATAACCCCCAGCGTAAAATGTTTAAAATTAGGCAATAAATTAAAATTAGGACACACGTCATTAAAGGATACATTTATAATGGAGCCTACTGCAACAGCAGCGACATTGCTGACCAGATCCATTACTATGGTTTATGGGGCCGAGAGAACACCTGTGAAGGGGCGTACCTAGGGGGGGGCGGCCGCACCGGGTGACACCACCCCCTAGGTTGACACCCTAAAAATTATTATTATTTTTTTTAATTTTGCAAAGTATTTTACCTGGAGGGATACACTGAGATTTCACAAATTTTCAAGTATTTCCTGGGTAGGCAAGGCCTAGGCTGGCACTTTCCAGGGGGCGGCAAAAAACTCACCACTAAAGGGGTTACTCACAGAGCACCTAAATGACTCCAACATTTTGGTGTTCTGTTGTTCCCTGCACTTCGGGGAATCAAATTTCCCCACCCTGCAGTGAATTCACCATTCATCGCAGGGTCCCCGAAGTGCAGGGAGTCGGCCTACTTAACGAAAATGTCTGGAGTTTACATATAAGGTCTAGGGATGAGCTGTTCGGTTCAATCTGTTTGGAGTTCACATCGGCCGTTCGGCTGTTCGCGAACTCCGAACATTTCTGCGTGTTCGCCGCATGTTCGACCACAATGGACCACAATGCACTTTTCCGCTGGCCTGAAGCTTGTAATTGGCTACAGCCTTGCACCTGGCCACAGGTCAGGTGCAAGACAGGCGTAAGACTATGCCAATCACGGCACAGAGTCCTGATTGGGCAAATTTTGCCCAATCATGGGCTCACAGAGCTAAGTCCCGCAGCACACTATATAAGGCTTCACACATCCCCCAGCATGTGTTTTTTGAGAGGATATTGTTCTGTTAGTGTGTGTTCTCACTGCCAGCAGCTATTGTGGGGGTCTCACTTCAACAAAATATCTGGGAATTGTTGTAATCTGTGTGTTCTCACTGCCAGCAGCTATTGTGGGGGGGGGGGTCTCACTTCTACAAGATATCTGGGAATTGTAATCTGTGTGTCTTGTCACTGCCACCCATCAGGGGGTCTCACTGATTTATAGGAGGTTCCTGGGAATTGTAATCTGTGTCTTGTCACTGCCGCCCATCAGGGGGTCTCAGACTTGTAGCAGATATCTGGGAATTATAACCTGTGTCTTGTCACTGCCACCCATCAGGGTTGACTCCCAGACAGATAAGAGGGCAAGCAGCCTCTGTGTCAGGAGGCGGTGCCTCTGGTCTTCGTGGACGTGGTGCATCCTCTGCAGGGGCACGCTTGTCCTTTCTAACTGGTGCTGGCCGTCTTAAGCAGCAGCAACATACAGAGGATTTGCAGGATTGGCTAACTAGGCCATCCTCATCCCTCGAGTCCTCTGCCAGCCAGGCTTGTAGTGGTTTAAAGTCCACCTCAGCTGCCAAAACATCTAATTCAGCCTCCATGTCCACAGCTACTCCTGCCGTAGCCTCACTATCACACACGGAGTCAGCTGAATTGTTTGACTACATTGACAGTGACATGCTGCTTGAGGATGCACAGCAACTACAGTGCTCTGATTCAAACTCTGAGCTTGAGGAAGGGAGTATAATCAATTTAGAGGAAGTGGGTGCCAGTGACACACAAATAACTGGCACTCATGTTGCCCCAGCAGCTGCAGCATACTGCCAAGTTGGCTTCAGTGACGAGGAGATAGGGGGTGATGACGATGATGAGGTCACTGACTCCACCTGGGTGCCTGATCAGAGGAGTCAAGTGAGGAGGAGGCACAACAAACACGAGGCACAATGTCCTCTATGACCAACCATAGCCAGTCCAAGGCATCAGAAGTCACAGCTGCTCAGGTGCAGAGCGCTGTTGTCTCAAAGCACATGTACAGGAAGTCTGCTGTCTGGGAGTTCTTAAATAAATGTGCAGCAGACCGCGCCGTTGCTATTTGTAATCTATGTCAGATGAGGATCAAGCGTGGGAAAGACATCATTACTGGTTGGCAAGCCTTCTTGATCCACGATACAAGGGTAAAGTTGCAGAGCTCATCCTGCCCTCACAGAGGGAGCACAGGATGAAACAACTTGAGGACGCTCTAAAGCGACACTTGTGTAACACCTTTCCAGGCACTGGTAGGTTACCAAGTGATGACACAGGTGCTTCTGAGGCTGCGGATGATCAGAGGAAGAGCGGTGAAGGCCGGGCCGCTTGACTGATGCCTTTTTAAATTTTTTTAGTCCACGATGCCCAGGGACGTCAAATGTAGCCACCCATTGCCAGCGTCTTCACCATATGGTGCAGGACTACCTAGGGGCAAGGGCAGGCCTGGATACCTTTCCAGCAGATGATCCACTGGCTTACTGGGTGTTGAGATTGGATCACTGGCCAGAATTTAGCCAATATGCTATGCAGCTACTAGGTTGCCCTTCATCCAGCGTGCTTTCTGAAAGGATGTTCAGTGCCGCTGGAAGTTTTGTCACATACAAAAGAGTGCGTCTGTCCACCGACTCTGTAGACCGGCTGACATTTATAAAAATGAATCAGTCCTGGATCAGCAGCTATCAATCCCCTGAAGCTGACGTAACTGAATAGATCGGGGATCTCTTCTGCATTCCCAAAACCTCCACCACTGCACTCTTCCACAATACCACAGAAGGGTTACTTACGGTGTGAAGGCACTTTCTGCCATAGGCAACTCTACAGGGGGGCAAGGGGGGGGCAATTGCCCCCCCTAGGTTATTCCTTGCCCCCCCCATGTGCCCCCCCCACCAAAAATCAGCATCCAGCTTCCTTCACTTATTCGGACCGCTGTATCTCCGTCCCTGTGCATCGTATATGGACGATTTCGGTGTCGTTGGTTAGGGCAGATTCTGGCCTTTCCAGTGATACCCAACATGACCATATTCAATTTGAAGTAAAAGTCATAAAACATTAAATAACAGGCACTTAAACTTAAACATTTTCTCAGGGTTGAAATGGCTCAGCAGTGATGAGGTTAATGTTCAGACTATACATTACATTGTGTATTACGTTAGTTTTTGCCTTGGTTTAGTTGTATATTAAGGGTTAATGGGTAGGCTTCATCCCTAACAGTGTACATTTTATGTTTTCCTTGATTAATGGCATTGTATGGGGTTAATGGGTAGGCTACATGCCTCACAGTGTATTCATTTCATGTTTTACCTTGATTCATGGCATATTAGGGGTTAAGGGGTGGCTAAATGCCACATTGTTTATTATTTTTATTGTATTTCCCTGGGTTTATGGCATTTTAGGGGTTACTATGGAAGTTAGAATCTAAAGGGTCTATTCATCTTTAGATCCTTTGCTTTTCGTCACATTTTGGGAATTCATTTTGCCAAAAATATAGTGAATTCCCTATTTAGCAAATGGTCACTGTAATTTGCTAAATGTGGAGTCGCTGAAGCAGCAATCAGACATTCAGCAAAAACTGCCGAATTGCAGCAAATAAAATATTGAATTTAAGTATCAGGTTAGTACAATAACAAGGTATCATTGCATCACATTAATCAGGGGTTTTGGAATCTTATTTATATATATACTTATTTAGGGCACTATTACCTGGTGTGGGTTAACCCTTGCGTCGGCATTGGTTTTGCATTAGCGCCAAATTAAACGAGTCAAGCGCCGGACCAACAGATCGTTTGCCTCCTTCTACAAACGGGAAAAAATCACTTAGCGGCGCTATTAGTGATTTGTAGCGCGAGCTTACTGTACTTTCCGCGTCCTTTACTTAAGATGGCTAGCGTAAGAGATCTCTAGCGCTTTTGCATCTAACAGATCACTTGGTGCCAACGCAAATTTTTTGAGGGAAGCTAATTGCAACATTTTACCTACTGCTCAACCCTGGTGCTAGCTCCAAAAAAACCTGAAAAACCAGATCCTCGCCCAAAATTAACAGGCAATTGAAAGGAATGCAGCACAAGTGTTCTCTTGGCCCCATACACCATAGCAATGGATCTGGTCCGCATTGTCGTTGCTGTTGCAGTCGGCTCTATTATAAATGTATCCTTTATCCACATACTGTATATCCTAATTCTAATATATTGCCTAATTTTAAACATTTTATGCTGGGGGATATTCATAGTATGTAAGCAGGTGATTATTAGGGTGACCGTGTGGACCAAGTTTAAAGGGACACATAAGTCTTGCCCTGAAACGTGTTATTTATATGCTGCAGCAGGGAAGTTTAATTGTGGCTCACCTGGCCTTCCTTTTGGATCTATTAAATGCAGTGTAATGATTCTACATGGTGTTGGGTGGCATTTATCATGCAATGCCCATCAGCCTTAATATATGTGTGCATCAAAACATGGATGATACGGCCACCTTGGAGGATTTTATTAATGCAGGGGTGTGAGGTTATTCACTGGATGTGTTCATATTCAAGCTTGTGAGGGCAGGGGTAGGTATGGCCCAGCACTCTGCACTGGGGGAAAAAAATGTTCTATCCTGTACACAACTGCATTAGCGCTGGGTCTCAGCCCGGGTCCTAGAGTATTCCTAGCATGCGCCAAACGACCTTGTTCTTGGACTACCGTGGACAAGGTGATCTGTTAGTAGGTCGTCAGGCACTACGTTTTAGCGACTCGCGCTTAACTTTTCCTTTAGCGATGGTGTTTTAGTTCACACCAGGTGACAGGACCCTTAGGCTAGGGTCAGACTGAGGCAGTGCGAACGCGCGTTCTGGCGCACATAATCACGGCCGCACTAGCAGCAGATGCCGGGCAATGACAGCCAATATACGAAGTACGGTCGCACAAAAGTCCGGCCGCGCAACGCAAGTGGAAAATGAACGCATTTTTTCGAGAACGTTAAACCGCTGGTACTGACGTACAGAGTGCGCTGCGGCCGCATAGCAGCGTGTGTGCGTGATTAGGAGATGTCAGACGCTGCTAGTGTGCGGCCAACATAACGTTCAAACAGCCGGATTTCCCTAGACTTCTTTTCACCCCATCGTCATGAAATACGTCCAGAATTGCGCATCGTCTGACCACTTAAGCGTATTCCGTGAAAAAATGCGTGCGCACGCATCGACGTACATTTTGACGGTGGCCGCAGAAAATGCGCTCATCTGTCCCTAGCCTTAGTTTTATTCAGTGATATGATTTAGTGGTGAAAATGATTAGTGCCCCCCCAGTTTTGACTGCGGTATCTTCTTTGCCCCCCCTAAATATTGTTCCTAGAGTCGCCACTGCTTGCTGCCACCAAAGGCACAATATTTGGGTGCACTGATGCCTGTACCAGATTCATATAATTTTAATATTTGACCGCAGGGTCCAACCCTGCACTCTTCCACAATACCACAGAGGGGTTACTGTGTGACAGCACTGTTGCCGACACTAAAGGCCCAATTTTAGGCTGGGGTCAGACCAGCGCACTTTTAACGTGCGTTCTGGCGCACATAATTACGGCCGCACTAGCAGCAGATGACGGGCAATGATGGCCAATATACGATGTACGGCCGCACAAAAGTCCGGCCGTGCAACGCAAGTGGAATTTGAACGCATTTTTTCTGAGAACGCTGAACCGCTAGTACTGACGTACTGAGTGCGCAGCTGCGGCATAGCGGCGTGTTTGCGTGATTAGGAGATGTCAGACACTGCTAATGTCCAGCCTACATAACGTCCAGATGCAAAAAGAGTTTTATTGACGATCCGTACAAAATCACGCCCGAAAATGCGCGTCGTCTGACCGTTTTTGCGCATTCCGTGAAAAAATACGTTCGGACGCACTTTTTCACGTTCGCAGGGAAAAATGCTTTCGTCTGACCCTAGCCTTAAAGTACCTATTGTTACTTTCATCCAAAGCCTGCATAAGTTTCACAATAATTTAGCCAAAAAATCACTAAACTTGTTCTGCGTGTCCTAAAATGTCTCTTCTTTTCATACAGGCTGCCGCCCCAAGCATTTGTTTATGAATAGATTAAAGGAAAACCATTTACCGTCATTTGAAATGTCACTTTTTTGTTTTTAAATGTTTTTATACATCCTACAAATCCGCCACTTCACGGGCAGGTTATGGGGACCTCCTAGGCATGATATTTGAAGGAATTTTTTGTTTTTATTCTTAACCTTTATTTCACAAAACTCACTGTTCCTTTAAAAACTTTTTTTTTTTTAACTTTTTGTCCTGGTTTCCTGTCCCCCAGGGCACTACCTGGACCCCCATACACCTTTTATGGCAAATATCTTGCATATATGCCCTCTTGAAGGGCACTCTAAAAATCGAACTTTCGAGTCCCATTGACTTGCATTGAGTTCGGTTTGTGTTCGAGTTCGAACTCGAGCTTTTGAAATTGTTCGCGTTCGAATGCGGACCGAACACAGGGGTGTTCGGCTCATCACTAATAAGGTCCTATGATTGATAATAAAAAGGTCTCTTACAGAAAAAAGAGAAACCACTATAGGATGGATATGTTGTGAGTTTGCAAAATCACTTAAAAATAATAATTATCCAAAAAGAATCTACACTCGCCCCTTATTGCACAGTACGAGAGGACGCATGAATGATCCACCATCGGCAGATTCATAATATATCATTATTATATGTATAAGTCATGTCCTGCCAGAATGCTATAACTAAAAATATTTTTGAGAACATTAAAAAAGTGCGTGTGATTTTTTTTTTATTTTTTATTTTTTTTTATTACATTTTAAAGTTGGGGGGGTGCCAAATATAGGATCCGCCCCGGGTGCCAAACGTTATAGGTACGCCCCTGCACCTGTGCTGTATTCCTTTCAATTGCCTGTTAATTGCCTGTTAATTTTGGACGAGGACCTGTGTTTTTGTAGTTAGCACCAGAATTTAGCAGTAGGTAAAATTCCGCAAATAGCTTCCCTCAAAAAATTGCGCAGGCGCAAAGTTATTTGTTAGTTGCTAAAGATCTCTAGCTGTCCCTGTGTATAGGATGTGGATGGATGCTGATTTTTGGTGGGGGGGCACATGGGGGGAAGGAATAGCCTAGGGGGGGCAACCCCCTGTAGACGCCTATGGGAACTCCGATCCCTCTGCAAGAATAGTGAAGGAACTGTGTTCCCACACGTTCCTCCTCGACTTGACCCCTGTCAGGGGTTTAGGCTGGGGTCAGACGAACGCAGTGCGAACGTGCATTGAGCCGCACTTTATTACGACCTTAGTAGCAGCAAATGACGGCCAATATACGAAGTACGGCCGCACGAAAGTTTGGCCGCGCAACGCAAGCGGCAAACTAACGCATTTTTTTCAAGAACATGGAACCGCTAGTACTGACGCACAGAGTGCGCTGCGTCGGCATATCGGCGTGTGTGTGTGATTAGGAGACGTCAGACGCTGCACATGTCCGGCCAACATCACGTCCATTTGTTTTTTTATAGCTCCGTCAAAAAATATGGACGAAATTGCGCATCGTATGACCGCTATCACGTCTTCCGTGAAAAAATGCGTTCGGACGCATCGATGCACTTTTTGACGGTAGACGTGAGAAATCCGTTCGTCTGACCCTAGCCTTAGTCTAACATAAAGAATTGTGGGAACTTACCAAGATTTCTGCCAACACATTTAAGTAATTTTATCCTTTAGACCTTCAGTCTGCAATGAAATGTGATTTTAATGCCAAAACTCAAGCCTGCTTTGTTTTTCAGGGGTTCATTATGCTAATTGTGATAAATATCATATATTTGTGTCTTAAAGCAAAGATATAACTGAAAAATACAAAAAATCTTTTCAGTGTGTGGGTGAAAGAGGAACTCAGTTCCTCAACTATTTTCCCTGGGACTAAGTTCCCACATATTCCCGCAGGACTTCACACCTGCCTGTGCATCATCTAAGCTGATACATGGATGGGTATCAGTAAAGCTGCTCAGCGCCTGCATTCATACTGTACTATGTGAAGGTGTGTAGTACAGCGTATCCAGGTGACAAGGATGGTAAGGGTGCTGGGGCTTGATCATTGTATTTTGGTTGCAGCATCCTAAGGCCATTGGTGAGGTCTTTGCTGAAGTCTAGTAGGTTGCGGGGGTAAATGAGGATCGTTTTCATATCTAATCATAAAACTGTTAACTGTGCTACAAAAACTCAATGCATTGTATCAGTCCAGTTTTGAAGCAATCCATCCACGTGTCAATGTGAAGAGGAATTAGGCTATATTTGAAGATTGTTTTTCTTGCATTTTCTTCTTTAAGCTCAGAACTTTCAACTCCCAGCACTCAGACTAACGGGCAGTCCACAGCTCAGGCTCTTGCACAACACCGCACATGACAGTCGATGTTCTGTAGGGTTTCAGTCTGCCTGTCAGGCAGTTTCAGTGCTGAAAAGAGGATCCACCAGCAGAGGGAGCTGGATTCTCTGTCTGTCAACTACGGTGGACCCATAGTAAGACTGAATCCACAGTACTGAAAAAATTAAGGGGACAGAGGTATAGTATTGTGTCTGTACGATGTTGTGTGTGTCTTGGTTAAGGGGTAATTCTAACAGTGGTACTTTGTCAAACCAATTGGAAACGAAAGTGTTAATTTGACATTTATTTTTTAAAGATTAATCATCCACCAACACATTCATATAATAATCCCAAAAAGATATGAGTTTTAATAACTGTAGACTTCTGATTTGTATCATCACCCATTTATCCACTAAATAAGAGTTGAAACAATAGGATCTTTAAGTTACACCCTCAGTATTTTTCTAGTGGCCAACCTCAGATATATGGACTGGACAGAGTATTCTGCATTTTCCGTATTGTTTGCGGCAGGGCTTTCAGTTTCCCATTGTAAGTAAAAGCTTATTCAGGATCCTGGGGACTTCCATATCATCCATACTACAAATTTCAGAAATCATTCAGGATTTAATAGTTGATAATTTTATGAGCTGTCTATCCACCCCAGTTTGAGTGTAATCAGGTTTGTCCACATACTGTCACGTCCTGTAAGTTACCGATGCCATTGTACGGCTTGTGTTGACGCCATGCATCTTTATTCTGCTACTTCTTACTCTTGTACAAATGGCTTCAGTGTCATCTCCAGCCATACTCTAACCAGTAGGGAACTGCTAAACCTTTATATACTTAGTCCAGGCTTTTCTCTTGGTTGCTTATTGTATGAGAACGCATTAAACTCTATCATTCCCACGTTTTGACCTGGCTTTCCACAGACTTTGTGGTTTTCTCCAGTCATTTTAGCGATTTGAGGCTTTCACAGCTTGGCAATCTTGGTGGAGAAACACTCTTCTCTGGCCTCACTGGATGGTGTTTTATTCTTTGTACAGTTCCGTAAATTAACTAGTCGACAGAAAGAAGCCGGGCCGAACTGGGCATAAAATAATATAAACACACAGATTGTAAATTCCCACGGGAATAGCGCCTTGTTTCCTCCTGTACTGGTTTGTAAAATGTTGTTCAATGTATTGTAACCCTGTCTATGTTGTGCCCATTGTACAGCGCTGCGGAATATGCTGGCGCTTTATAAACAATAAAAATAATATGCATAGCCATACATTTACAGAAACTTACAAAAAAACTCACAAACCATATATTACCTCTGTGCACACATTTCCAGACCACACACACACACGCACATGCAGAACACATACAATATACATGTAGATCGCACATACGCAGAACACACACTGTGTGGAACGGATTAACATCTCCGGAGCCTGTAGGCACAGGAATCTGGAGCCCACCCCTCCTTGGTCTCAAACAGTGCTGAAACTATTTTTTTAAAATTTTCGATTTGGGGAATATTTAAACTGACAACCAGTTTCTCTTTGTGCTCAGATCAAAACAAGGGGCAGAATTTGTTACCTGTAGCAAAAGCTTGTGTTTTAGATAAACAATGTGTAATAACACATTGTGCCATCACCTCCATATTTGCTCCCAGTGTGGGAATTGAGAAGGGGCGTTAGTGCAGTGGCATTGTTTTCTTTATCAGTAAAAGCACCTAATGCCTCTGCTTTAGAAATGAGAATTTTTTTTAAAAAAAATTAAACTTTTTACTTTTACATATTACATGGTCAAGTTTTTTATCGTTGGTAAGGCCAGATTCTGACCTTTTCAATGACACCTCACATAACTTTTGTGGGGTAAAAATCAGATGTAGGGTTCCAAAATCCCCTTGTCTCTCTTCACTGCAGTGCCGTAGTCTAGTTTGTCGTTTAAACCATGCATTGTACCCCCATCTCCATGCTTGCTGGCAGTGTGAGAAATGAGAAGGTGAGTTAGCACAGCATCCCTGTTCATTTTATAATTGTAAAGTGAACAATAGTGTGACTTTAGTTTTTCAGAGCAAAGCACCCCGTTGTGGCAGGTGCCTGTAGGCACATGCCTACTTATAAATCCAGCCCTGATACTAGTATTTTACTTCATGCACAGTACAATCGTGAAAAGATAAAAAATAGTAAAAATAAGCTTATATTCATTGTCATGGTCTCTCTTGGTGCTCTTCCTGGTACCTGTCACCAGACTACCAGAAGCATTGAGGCACATTGTGGATCTTGCTGGTTGACTGACAAGCTCTAACTACACCCCCAGAAGGCATGGTAAAGAGCATGAAAACTGACTGTGCTGCACAGCCATGCCAGGTAGGTTCACCCAGATTGACGTTTTTTGTTTTCTTGCTACAGAAAGTCAAGCTCCTTAGGGCTGACACAACTAATTGAGAATAGTTGGCAACTATCCTCATTAATCAGCTGTTGATTGATCAATTTATGTACAGCAAACTGTTTAGAGTCAGACTGATTTAAACGTTATAACCTCAGACTCCGCTTCAGAGCTGATTGCAGAAGACGTGTCACTGCTTTACTTGGTATGATTTAGTTCTAGGGTTATGTCAGCCATAACCAATTAGTTTTTATCATGTGTACAAGTGTAGTTGCGATATAACACAAAGATTTTAGATGAGATTTTAGCCTGAGATTTTATGGGCACTCTACCACTGTTTTATTCTTACTTGAAGCTGGAGTCCTCTGCCACCACCCCAACCTGCCTGCCATCCTCTCTTTGGTCTGGAGCAGACATTCTTTCCCTTTGGTCCTGTCCCTTCCCACACTCAGGTCTGGTCTTTTGCCCAAACCCATGCCCTCTCATACTCTGGGCAACTACATTGCCCAAACTCACTCCATTCCACCTCCGGAGATTCCTCCCGCTCCGTTTGTTCATGAAATTATTGTAAAGGGACACTCTAATAAGCTAAAGTGATAAGGCTGCATAGAGTGCTCCCCCTTCTCACCCTGCTTTCGTGCCAACATGTCTGAGAGCTCGTAGCAGCGTTCAAGCCGTTCATTTGGGGAGAAAGCAGACATGGGTTTAAGATGTGTACGCGGCATCAATCCACTGACCTGGTACTCGTGTACCTTGTTTGAAAAGTATGCAAATTGCATATTTACGTATGAACATTATGTACACTATGCTTAATGCTTATGAAAAAAAGACGGGGACAGGGTGTTTTATTTTTTTTAGCATAATATTCCTTTTAAGTAAACAATTTTTTTTTTCTGATGGATCGATTTAATCAAAAAAATAATCGGCCAACTTAACGATTTTGAAAATAATCGTTAGTTGCAGCCGTACTCCATTCTATAAACGTGCTGTGATTCACTAATGATTTTGTTAAAATACTGTCACAATGTAATTAACCAAACATCTCATCCATATTCTTTCAGATATTCATCAACAATGACTGGCATCCCTCTGCGAGTGGCAAAACATTTCCCGTATACAACCCAGCCACTGGAAAGAAGATCTGCAAGGTGGAGGAGGCAGATAAGGTATGACACAGAATGCAGATTGACACTTTAAAGTAAAACTCGAAAACCCTAATCATGAGTTTACAGGTTAAGGTATAGCTTTATTAATCATGTTATCTAGATGTTTCTCATTACTTTTCTATATAACCACCTAAGGACCGCATGACTGTCCAGGAATACAGGAATACAACTCCAATTTTATATATGAAGTATAAAAGTAAATACGTGGCAGACATGCTATACATATGAGGTATTTGCACGGACAGTATAAGTTTCTGAATCTTTTCTGAGTAACTTTACTTCAATAAGTGTACAAAATATATTGAACTGTAACATGGTCTGGGTTTTTTTGTCCTAAAGTTTTTTATTCAAAATATATGAACACATGAAACAATGGAAGTCAATTTGAACACTCCCAAGAATAAATCTTTACTGATCATAAAAAGTTGTAATGTTCTTTTACAGAATGGTATATAATATGTGGGGGTGCTAATTAAGAAAGCTAAAACCTACACGTGAACATGCACAGAGCAAAAATTGCTAAATTCTTCTATGCCATAAGCACAGCCAGGCTAAATAGTCATTAAGGGGTTAAGATATACTTGCCTCTCCATATGTATGTAAAGGAAATCTATTATACTGGTATACTGAACCAAATCTGAAATACTGTCATCTGATTATTGCATCCAAATTACTTTTCTTTTTGCTGTTTGTGTTCTACAGGAAGATGTTGATAAGGCAGTAGAAGCAGCAAGAGCTGCGTTCCAGAAAGGCTCTCCATGGAGAAGCTTGGATGCCAGTGGCAGAGGGAGACTGCTTCACAAGCTGGCTGACCTCCTCGAACGAGACCGCGTCATACTGGCTGTAAGATATGAAAGACTTTAAAAATCATTACTTTTTTCCCTGGATCCCTATTTATATGCACTTTATAAGTTATTTCCAAATGAACTTTCTTTATACGTACACACATACATCTATCCCATCTAGGGATTCAACTGTATAGAATCTGGAGAATGTCCAATTATTAACCGACATGTCATATCTATTCTACAACTTTGACAGGGGTCAGCAGCCTTTGCCCTCCAGGTGCTTGGAAACTACATTTCCCATGAGACTTCGGTAACCTGAGCATCAGGGATATATAGTTGCAAAACATCTGGAGGGCCAGGGTTGCTGACTCCAGCCCTGTGCTCTTGCATTGATATGATGTTCCTCAGCTCTGAAAAAATCAGTGATATCATGTTATTTTTCTTTTTGTAGACCTTAGAAACAATGGACACTGGAAAACCTTTCCTCCATGCCTTCCTGATAGACCTAGAGGGCTGCATTAGAACCTTGCGTTACTATGCCGGCTGGGCTGATAAAGTACAAGGGAAGACCGTTCCTGTTGGTCAGTACTTTTATGTCTTTGTATGAAATCTTCTTATGGTACACGTTTGCGCTGGATTGCTCAGTTACACAATATCACACATGGTTATGTTGAGAATAATGGGCTGGTCCTAGGCTCTGTTTTGGTTTGGTTAAGTGTCTTATCCTATACCTTTTAAATAAGAATTTCAGTCCCATATGCAAGACAGACGGCAAATCATATCTGTACACCATGTGCTAGTTGTTAAAGGCTTGAGACCACCCATTACCTTTGCAGTGCTGGCTGTTTGTTTTCTGTAGAATGCTTTGTGATAAATAATGCCATGTTTTTTCTCTCAGCCCCAAGCTCTCAAAAATGTTGTAAAGACCTTTGATTTGGATAGTTTCATAATACTTCCAGACCAAGAAAAACATGAATTATTCCTTAAAATAAAAAAATATTTAGGGATTTTGTTGGTTGTTTTTTCTTTACATTTATACATATGAAAGAATATTATTGCATAACCTCTATTGTCCATCAGCAAATGTGTCTATCTTCATGGCACAGTTCATAATTCTCAGACTGATCTGTCTAGACCTGTACTCCATGAACGGTTTATATACAGTAAGGGAAAAATTATTTGATCCCCTGCTGGTTTTGTACGTATGCCCACTGACAAAGAAATGATCACTCTATAAGTTTGCTGATAGGTTTATTTTTTTTAACACCAAGAGACAGAATAACAACAAAAAAATCCAGAAAAATGCATTTAAAAAAACGTATAAATTGAATTGCATTTTAATGAGTGAAATAAGTATTTGACCCCTTTGCAAAACATTTAGTACTTGGTGGCAAAACCCTTGTTGGCAATCACAGAGGTCAGACCTTTTTTGTAGTTGGCTACCAGGTTTGCACACATCTCAGGAGGGATTTTGTCCCACTCCTCTTTGCAGATCCTTTCCAAGTCATTAAGGTTCTGTAGCGCTCACTCCCGGAGGAGCCGCTGAAAATGAACCACGGGTCAGTCTCCCCGCACTAGGGAATAAATATACTCCAACACCGCTGTAAGTTTTACAAGTTAAAAGGTTTACTAAAAAGGTTTGCAGCTCTTGAGACACGGTATATGCAGGAAGATTTACAGTACTTTCGTAACACGATAAACGCGTAGCGGTAAAAGAAACGAAAACACGAGGGCTTCGTATTTTCGGAAAAAAACCCCCGACCGAGCAGAAATTTAAACGATACGAAATTCGAGGAAAAACCGCGTAGCGGGACACAATAAAATACACAGTTCTCGTATCACGGTAAACGCGCAGCGGGGAAAAAAAAAAGAAAGGAAAAGGTGTTCGTAACGTAACTTTAACTTTGCCCCCTTGTCCCGATTCGGAAAAGGAAACTGAGTCCTGCACAGGTTAAGTCCCAGAACATGAAGTGGTGTGTATTCGTGTGTATATGGTACCCGGGTACTTTTCAACTGGCCAGTGAGTTTACTTTAAGGATGTCTTCGACTAGTCAGTTGGGGCCCTGTGGGTTTCAGAAGGAAAACAGCAGCGTACGCTCTTATTTACATACGGCCTTGGGGGCCTCTCACCCATCCAGCGCAAGCTTGAGGTTCTGCTGACCCAGGACGTCTCTCCGCTCGATGTTGACTGGGGACGCCGACCACCGGATCTGTTGTCTGGCCCTCTGTCTGTCAGCCGCGACTCATCCAGCTTACCGCCTGCTCCCCGCTTCGATCGACCGCGGTACTCCTCACTCGAGGGGTCTTCTCTCCTTCAACTGCACTCGGATAGCATAGAGGGTGATGTCTGTGTCCTGCAAGGCTGGGTGACCCAATCCTAAGGCCCGATCCACTCTGTCTGCGCTCCGGCCTATCTTTTGGTCTCTCCTCCTGCTGTGTGCATCCGCTCTCCTTTACTCCCTGGCGCGCTCTGCCTGTTCTCCACGAGGTGCAGGATGTACAGTGTCTCCAAAACCCACCCACTTCCTGTTTCTTCGCAAAGCATGCCGGGACATGTAGTTCGAATGTCCAGTGTCTCTAATCGCGATTGTCTCCATCTTGTGGCCAAAAATGGGTACTGCCACAGTAAATTTTAACACATCGCTACACTCTCCCCCTCCTAGAACTCTTGGGTCTCTCCAAGGAGGTACAACAGTTACATTATCCTTTTACAATTTGCACACAGTTTATACAGCATATACAGGTTCAGCAGCATACATGCAGTGGGTTAGAAACACTTTCTCAAGCTGACTCATGTTCTGGGCTACCTCAGCTAACATAGCAGACACTTCGGGCAATCTCTGCACAGTGGTGATGGCCTCTTCAGTGCTATGTCCTGGTAAGTCATAGGTAAGTCGCTGGGGCGGCCGAATAGAGCGTTTTTGTTCAGGCTCCTTCCGTTCCTCTTCAGGTGGAAGTACTATAGGTATAGGCTCAGTCCTTATGTCTGCCACTGGAGCAGACACTTCCTCCGAGTACGATCCCTCCAGGGAAGGCATAGAACTGTAGTCGTAAGGTTCGTCTTCAGGGGCTACAGGGTCTCCAACAGTATCCGGGACCCTTAACGGAAGTTCAAGGGTTTCAGGGAGTTCCATATTCTCGGGGAATTCCCACTGAAATTCAGGAGCTTCAGCCCTCAAATTACTTTCCCATCGACAAGGAACTGGGACGACCTCTTCAGGTTCTGGTGAGCGCATCCAATCTAAACAGAAACTCTCTTCGTCGCTGTCTCTTTCGCTCTCTCCAACAACCCGAGTCTGTTGAGACCGAGTAACAGGAGGGACACGTGGAGCATGCGGATTCGCCGGAGGAAGTTCGTTTTCCACTGGTATCCTCACAGCCTCTCTCAAAGGTAACAAGTGATTTCGGTGCCAATTCTTGAGGGGACCAGCCTTTCCATCAGGGCGAATCTGATACACCGGCAGACCTGGCAGTTGTTTGCAAACAATGTAAACCTGAGAACTCCATCTATCCGCCAGCTTGTGTCTCGCAGCAGCACCCAAGTTCTTCAACAGAACCCTATCACCGGGTTGTAGATCTTGTATTCGAACCTTCAAATCATAGTTCTTCTTGTTCCTCTGCTCCCTGTTACCTGAAGTCAAACGGGCCTGTTCAAACGCAGAAGCCAGATTCTTCCGAAGTCTATCCACGTAGTTTCTATGAGAAGCTACCGACGTCTGGTCTAGAGATAACCCAAATGCCAAATCAACCGGCAGTCGAGCTTCTCTTCCGAACATAAGACGGTACGGTGAATATCCAGTGGCATCACTCTCCGTACTGTTATATGCATGCACCAGAGTAGCTATGTGACGACTCCAACTCTGCTTCTCTACGTTAGACAAGGTCCCCAGCATATTTAGCAGCGTGCGATTAAACCTTTCAGGCTGAGCATCACCCTGAGGGTGGTATGGCGTAGTTCGAGTCTTTTGAATTCCCAACAACTCCAGCAATTGCCCGACCAATCTACTTTCAAAGTCTCTTCCCTGATCAGAGTGTATTCTTCTTGGCAGGCCGTAATGAACAAAAAACTTTTCCATCAGCACCTTCGCCACTGTCGGAGCGCGTTGGTCTTTTGTAGAAAAAGCTTGGGCATAACGGGTGAAATGATCAGTCACTATCAAAATGTTCCCTTGCCCACTAGCATCCGGCTCTAAGCACAGGAAGTCAATGCACACCAAATCCATGGGTCCCTGACTCTGTAGATGGCTCATTGGAGCAGCTCGGGTTGGTAGAGTTTTCCTCTGAATGCACCTCAGACAGGAATGGCAGTAACTCTCAACTTCAGCCCTCATGCAAGGCCAATAAAACCTATCTCGCACCAATTTAAAAGTTCTCTCAGCACCCAAATGTCCATGCTCATCATGTAGTGATCGCAACACACTCTCCCTGTGTTTAGTAGGGAGAAATAACTGTTGAATCTCTTCGGAATTGGTCGAGGGGCCCCTTCGGTAGACCACCCCATCCAACATCTTCAACCGCTCCCACTCTTTGTAGACCAGTCTGGCTCCCTCCGGGGAATTGGTTAACAGAATCTCTCGCTGGTTTGCAGTCAGGGCCTTTATGGTCAATGCAATCAAAGGGTCTCTAGCTTGATCCGCTTTCAGGTCCTGCTTGGAAAAGGTAGGTAGATTTTCATCCCTCAATTGCGTAGGGTTACAGTAGAACTCAGGAACAGCCGCGGCCATGACTCCTATGGCCTCCGCTTCAACTCCTCCCTTGACCCGGCGTTCTGTTCCTTGACACAAAGCTTGCACCCCGTCTGGAGTTAACTGAGTCCATTCTGTAGTGTAGGGTCTTCTTGATAAAGCATCAGCATCTCGATTGTTCACCCCAGGGCGATACTTCAGGCTGAACCGAAACCCTGACAGAGCGGCCAACCACCGATGTCCTGTTGCGTCCAGTTTGGCAGTAGTGAGGATATAGGTAAGAGGATTGTTATCCGTCTTAATCACGAACTCCGCTCCATACAGATAGTCTTTCAACTTGTCTACCACCGCCCACTTTAAGGCTAGAAATTCCAGTTTGTGAGTAGGGTAGTTCTTTTCTGAAGGCGTAAGGCTCCGGCTCACATACGCTACAGGTCTCAGCAATCCACCATACTCCTGATACAGGACTCCCCCCAGACCTTCTCGGCTGGCATCCACATGTAACTCATACGGCTTATGAGGGTCCGCATAGGCCAGAACAGGAGCTCGGGTTAGACTCTCTTTCAGCTTCACAAACGCACCTTCACATTGACTAGTCCATTCACCTTGTATGGACTCTTTAGCTTTCCTTGGTCCTGGAGCGGAGGGGTTTCTGTCAGAGATCTTACAGCCTTCTTCGGTGGTTTCTTTCTGCAGGAGTTTGTTCAGCGGCTGAGCTATCTTTGCGAATCCTCCCACAAATCTTCGATAGTATGAGCAGAATCCCAAGAAAGATCTAAGTTCAGTGACGTTTCGAGGTCTAGGCCAAGAAGCTACGGCCTCCAACTTTCGAGGATCTGTCGAAACACCTTCTGCCGAGACCACGTGTCCCAGATATGTGACTGACGGTAAACAGAACTGGCATTTCTCCAGAGACAATTTCAACCCCTCTTCATGGAGCCTCTTCAAGACCTTCTCCAAACGTTGCTCATGCTCTTCCAGAGTCTTCCCGAACACAATTATGTCATCCAGGTACACTAACACTTCGATTAGATTCATATCCCCGACTGTCTTCTCCATCAACCGTTGGAACGTAGCTGGAGCTCCCGTCAGACCTTGAGGCATTCTATTGAACTCAAAGAACCCCAGTGGACAAATGAACGCAGTTTTCTCTTTGTCTTCAGGATGCATCGGTATCTGATGATATCCGCTTCGCAGGTCTAATACACTGAACCACTTTGCTCCAGACAAACACTGTAGGGCATCTTCAATCCGAGGAGTGGCATATTGGTCGGGGATGGTTCTTCGGTTCAAGGTGCGATAGTCTATGCACAAACGGACAGAACCATTCTTCTTCCTGACCAGCACTATTGGAGATGCATATGGGCTCCTGGACTCTTGAATCACATTGGTTCTCTGCAACTCATTTAGCTGTTCTCGCAGATCATCCAAGTCTCCCAGCGGAACTCGCCTTGACCTTTCACGAAACGGCTTGTCTTCTTGCAACCGAATGCGGTGTTCCGTACTCTTAGCCAGGCCCACATCGAACTCATCTTTCGAGAATAATTCTTTCCACTTTAGAACTTGAGACTGAAGACGTTTCTTCCACTCAGGTGAAATGGGGGCGTCCTTAGGGTAGAATCTTTCATCTGGAATCTCTTTATCCACTCCCCCTCCTAAATCGGTGGAGAGGGGTGTAGCAGACTCTACTTGCCCGATAGGCATTCGTGCTTTAAGGACTACTGGAGAATCTGTCACATTGCACACACACTGACCGAGACTCTTCCTCGTGTTCTCTTCAGGGCTTTGGTGGAGATTATTTCAGGAATTACTTCGACTCCCGTTTCACTCCCATGATTGACATCGGTTCCCAGCACCACATAGGGACCTGGTTGCGATCCGTTCAACTTGACTGAAACCCGGAAGCTCGCTACTTCTCCTGCTTGCAGAACCTTCTCTGTCCCACCCAGTCTCCACAGTCTTCCCACCTCAGCAGGTGCTTTCCGTTCTTCAACCATCCTCTGATAGACTGGCCGCAACATGGGGTGCACTCCTTGAGTTGACCCTTCTTCCACTACGATGGGGGTCAGGAGACGCCGCACTAGGTCCGTATTCGTCCCCACTATCAGAGAGCTTCTGTTCGCACCCGAGGGTCGGGGACACACAATGGCCAAGGCGTCACAGCCTCCCGACTGTCCGATGACTTCAGATCCGATCTCCAACCTTACTTGCAGGTACCCGTCATAGGGGAGTTTCTCAGTGCCGATACCCCAGATTTCCAAATCCTTCAGTTCTTGCAAAGGAATGTGTTTCAAGTGTTTCTCGTAGAAATCTCGGTAGATCAAGGTCACTTGGGCCCCTGAATCCAACAGGGCTTTAGTATAGACTCCCTCCACTTGGATTGGCACAATAGGAGAAGGACCTATCAGTTGATCAGGAAACTTGGTGGCGGTATCCGGACGTTTAGACCCAGTCTGCTGTACCCTGGCCCTTTTTCTGGCCCGTGTAGGTTTTAGGTGTGCATTGCCTCCCCATGACACAGACCCGGACGCTAAGGGAGTGACTCTTTCAGTCCTGACAAGCTCAGCAATTGGCCCTGCCTTGGCCCTCTTGCCCTCTTAGTTTTAAATTGGTTTTTGGAGCGAGGTTCAACTTCTGGGCACCTAAGTTGCTCCTTTACTGGTGCCCTCTGGCGTTTCCCGCTGGTGGAGTAGATAACAGTCCCTCTAGAGCTTTCAGCAGCCACTCAACTTTATCCCTCTCAGGCTTCCGGCCTTTACATTGCGCACGGAAATGGCCCATTTCTCCACAACCGAAACATCTCTTCCTCGAAAGTGGAGACACAGTTGCTGGTTGAGGTTCTAATAAGAGATTTGAACCAGACGCCACGGCAACTTCGGTCGTCTGCATACCTGTTAGGAACTTTTGCATCTCCCCCTGCATCTCGGTCACCTTCATCAACACCCTGCACAGTTCAGCGTGCGCTTGCTGCAGTTCAGTTTGAGCTTCCTGTACCTTCTTTACAGTCTTGAACAACTCGCTTCGTTCGGAAGGGTTCGATTCTTTGGCAGCCTTTTCGATGAATTTAAAACCCACTAACTGTTCCTGTTCATCCAGGTCAGATCCATAGGTGTCTAACGAGTCGTTTTCAGGCTGCAGACCGTCGTTATATCTGGCAGGTTGTGCATAAGCCCTTTCTCCCCGTCTGAAGGATTTCTCTTCCAGCAGAGCCTCCTCCTCTCGTACAACTCGGATCAGTTCCAGGTACTTCAACTCTTGATTAACTGCTCTGCTTCTCAGCTGCATCATCACCGGATCCAACGGTTGAGAGCCCCTCAGGATCTGCTTTATTCGAATCTTATCTACGTCAGCCGGTTTGGCCCCTTTCTTGAGGAGTATTTGGTGCAAAATCTTATCCAGGCGCCTCATGTAATCAATCATTCTCTCACCTCTCTTCTGATAGGTATGTTCGTACTGATATACCAGTTCCGCTGCCTTTTCTGTTCGCCCAAAGACTTCTTCAAGAACGTTCAAATAATCCAGAGCAGTACAATCTTTTCTACTCAGTTTTAGGTTTCTCACCGCTTCTGACGCAGGTCCCTTTAAACTCTCGGTGATCCTTTGCTTTTTCTGGCCTCAGGGACGTCCCACTCATCCAGTGCCTGCATCGCCTGTTCCACCCATTCCTCAAAGGTTTCTTCTCCCGCCGGAGTTGGTACGTTTCCTGTAAAGTTCCTTAACCGTCGATAACCGAAATTAGTGTGAGGAGGGCTTGTTTTCTGACATTTTGCCAGCAAATCTCCAATAGCCACGATAAATTCAGGCCCGATCATGGCCAACGGACTGGGCGCAGGAACACCTGCGGATTCACCACGTGGCGCACTTGGCTGAATTAGTTGGACTTCCACCTCATCTTCCAGCTTCACGCTCGCGCCCCGAAAACATGCTGGAACACCTTTTCTCCATTCAAGAAGAACATGCGTGTGAGAGGTATCTGGGTTTTTCTTAATGTCCAGGATTAACCCCCGATGATCTGGTGCTAGCGTGGCCACGGCCTGGCGAATCTGATCTTCGGCCCAAGTGTCTGCGGGAATATCCATGACTATGCAACATGCTAACTGACTACTGTGCTCCCCACACCATTCGGCAGCAGTGTCTGGATCCATATTTAACCCTTTAGATGCGGTTTTTCCAGAGACTGGATCCCGGAAACGAGCCCCCACGTGTAGCGCTCACTCCCGGAGGAGCCGCTGAAAATGAACCACGGGTCAGTCTCCCCGCACTAGGGAATAAATATACTCCAACACCGCTGTAAGTTTTACAAGTTAAAAGGTTTACTAAAAAGGTTTGCAGCTCTTGAGACACGGTATATGCAGGAAGATTTACAGTACTTTCGTAACACGATAAACGCGTAGCGGTAAAAGAAACGAAAACACGAGGGCTTCGTATTTTCGGAAAAAAAACCCCGACCGAGCAGAAATTTAAACGATACGAAATTCGAGGAAAAACCGCGTAGCGGGACACAATAAAATACACAGTTCTCGTATCACGGTAAACGCGCAGCGGGGAAAAAAAAAGAAAGGAAAAGGTGTTCGTAACGTAACTTTAACTTTGCCCCCTTGTCCCGATTCGGAAAAGGAAACTGAGTCCTGCACAGGTTAAGTCCCAGAACATGAAGTGGTGTGTATTCGTGTGTATATGGTACCCGGGTACTTTTCAACTGGCCAGTGAGTTTACTTTAAGGATGTCTTCGACTAGTCAGTTGGGGCCCTGTGGGTTTCAGAAGGAAAACAGCAGCGTACGCTCTTATTTACATACGGCCTTGGGGGCCTCTCACCCATCCAGCGCAAGCTTGAGGTTCTGCTGACCCAGGACGTCTCTCCGCTCGATGTTGACTGGGGACGCCGACCACCGGATCTGTTGTCTGGCCCTCTGTCTGTCAGCCGCGACTCATCCAGCTTACCGCCTGCTCCCCGCTTCGATCGACCGCGGTACTCCTCACTCGAGGGGTCTTCTCTCCTTCAACTGCACTCGGATAGCATAGAGGGTGATGTCTGTGTCCTGCAAGGCTGGGTGACCCAATCCTAAGGCCCGATCCACTCTGTCTGCGCTCCGGCCTATCTTTTGGTCTCTCCTCCTGCTGTGTGCATCCGCTCTCCTTTACTCCCTGGCGCGCTCTGCCTGTTCTCCACGAGGTGCAGGATGTACAGTGTCTCCAAAACCCACCCACTTCCTGTTTCTTCGCAAAGCATGCCGGGACATGTAGTTCGAATGTCCAGTGTCTCTAATCGCGATTGTCTCCATCTTGTGGCCAAAAATGGGTACTGCCACAGTAAATTTTAACACATCGCTACAGTTCTATGGGATTAAGGTCTTTAAACTGGCTAGGCCACTCCAGGACCCTAATGTGCTTCTTCTTGCACCACTCCTTTGGTGCCTTGGCTGTGTGTTTTGGGTCATTGTCATGCTGGAATAACCATCTGCGACCCATTTTCAATGCCCTGGCTGAGGGAAGGAGGTTCTCACCAAAAGATTTGACAGTACATGGCCCCGTCCATCGTCCCTTTGATGTGAAGTTGCCCTGCCCCCTTAGCAGCAAAGCACCCCATAGCATAATGTTTCCGCCTCCATGTTTTACGGTGGGGATGGTGTTCTTGGGGGTCATAGGCAGCATCTCTCCTCCAAACACGGCGAGTTGAGTTGATGCCAAAGAGCTCGATTTTGGTCTCATCTGACCACAACACTTTCACCTAGTTCTCATAAATCATTCAGATGTTGATTGGCATACTTCAGTTAGGCCTGTACATGTGCTTTCTTGAGCTGGAGGACCTTGTGGGCACTGCAGGATTTCAATCCTTCATGGCGTAGTGTGATAGATGTTTTCTTGGTGACTATGGTCCCAGCTGCCTTGATCAGTGTCAAGATCCTCCCGTGTAGTTCTGGGCTGATTCCTCCCCGTTCTCATTATCATTGACACTCCACAAGGTGAGATTTTGCAAGGAGCCCCAGACCGAGGAAGATTAACAGTTATTTTGTGTTTCTTACCTTTGTGAATAATCGCACCAACTGTTGTCACCTTCTCACCAAGCTGCTTGGCGATGGTCTTGTAGCTCATTCCAGCCTTGTGTAGTTCTACAATCTTTTCTCTGACATCCTTGGACAGCTCTTTGGTCTTTGTCATGGTGGAGAGTTTGGAATCTGATTGCTTCTGTGGACAGGTGTCTTTTTATACAGGTAACAAATTGAGACTAGGAGCACTCCCTTTACCAGGGTTATTCAAAGAGCACTGAATTGGCCCCAAAATTGCACTGAATAGTGCATTTCCCCATATGGAGCAATATCGTGGCCATTTGGCTTTTGAAAAACCTGGCAATTCACCAAGTATTGGTGAATTGCCGGCGAAATACGGTGACCTTCAATGGCAGTGAAAACCCCATAGAGAAGTAATGGTTAATCTATTCAGAACACCGAACTGCACCGAAATGTCTGTGAAATGCCCTTATTTTCAGTGGTTTCATTCAATAGGTTTAATAAGGCAAATCCAATTAGTTTCAATGGAAAAAAAATCTAAGTTTTCACTAAATATTTATTCAACCATTTATTTTCATTGGCGCCAAAAAAAGTCAATTTTTTTAGGATTCTTTTAGGCATTTTTCGGCAAAAAAATTCCAATATTTTTTTTTCTGTAACACATTTTGTTATTATTCATAGGACCATATATATTTTCATGCAGTACATTTTTTGAAAACACCTTTTAAAAGTTGCAGGTTTTTTATTACAACGTTCAGCAGCTTGTCTGCTTTTTCAGACAGATACAGCGGTTTTGCTGCAGTTTTTCAATTCGCCGAACTTCGGGGACCCTGCGGTGAATACTGAATTCGACGCAGGGTTGGCGAATCGAACTCACCGAAGTACAGCGAACAGGAGAGCATCGACATGTCAGTTACCTTTCTGTGCTCTCTGAATAACCTATTAAATAATAAACTAATAAATCAGTGTTCCTTATCTCAGCTCGTTACCTGTATAAAAGACACGTGGTGGCCAACTAAAACATTTGACCTTTGTGATTGCCAACAAGGGTTTTGCCACCAAGTACTAAGTCCTGTTTTGCGAAGGGGTCAAATACTGATTTCCAGTGCTTTTTTTCAGGAAAAATAGGTGGGGGTACTCTCGCGGCCAGGGAAAAACGGTGATTATTATGACTATTTTTTGTGTCATAATAAATACTCCTATATTAACCCTTTAAGGACAGAGGCAATTTTACAAGTCATTCTTACTTTGTGAAGTACAGGCAGCAGATAATGTGGCGATTCTAGGAGCAATAACAGCCTTTTGGGTGCAGGGCAAGGGGGCAACGCTGGACTGCGACAAGAACACAGATGCAGACTTTTACACACAGCAGCCTGTTTAAAGACAAATACATGCATTACAGCCAAGCCATACATTCACAAACATAGCCATATATCACCCGGGGGCATGTAGCACAAAGTCACAGTAATGTGCAGTGTGTATGAGGGTGTCAGAGCTCCACAGTAATGTGCAGTGTGTATGAGGGTGTCAGAACTCCACAGTAATAAAACTCACAGTAATGTACCAATATCAATTTATTCAACGCCTACGCCAACGCATACCAATTAAATTTCTCCCCCAGCATACCAATTAATTAATTTCTCCTCCAGAATACCAATTACTTTCTCCCCCAGCATATCAATTTATTACCCCAAAATCAATTTCTCCCCATATCAATTTATTCCCCCAATATCAAATTAATTTCTTCCCCAATATCAATTTATTCCCCCCTAATATTTGCCCCCAACTCACAACATGGATATATTTTCCCCCAGTTCACAACATGGATATATTTGCCCCAGCTCAGTCACAACATGGATATATTTTCCCCCCAGCTCACAACATGGGTATATTTGCCCCACAGCTCACAACATGGGTATATTTGCCCCCAGCTCACAACATGGATATATTTGCCCCCAGCTCACAACATGGATATATTTGCCCCAGCTCACAACATGGGTATATTTGCCCCCCAGCTGACAACATGGGTATATTTGCCCCCAGCTCACAACATGGGTATATTTGCCCCCCAGCTGACAACATGGATATATTTGCCCCCCAGCTGACAACATGGATATAGTTGCCCCAGCTCACAACATGGGTATAGTTGCCCCAGCTCACAACATGAGTATAGTTGCCCCCAGCTCAAAACATGGGTATAGTTGCCCCAGCTCAAAACATGGGTATATTTGCCCCAGCTCACAACATGGGTATATTTGCCCCCAACTCTCACCTCCTCAAGTCCCAGGCTCCGCCTGCGTTCTCTTTCCCCACGAAGTGAGTGGCCGCTCTCCTCGCAGGGAAAGAATGCCGGCAGCGGCGATTTTCTCGGTGGGGCAATTGCCCCGTTGTCCCCCCCGAATCCACCCCTGGCTGGAGCCAGAACACCTGCATTGCCACACAGTTGTTACGCCACTGCTCCCCGGTAGTCAGCAGAGGTGCCCCAGGCCCAGCCAGGCCAGCTGCTCGCAGAGACTGCGGAGTGATAACCTGGCAGTGGCGCACTCCTTCCCCTCTGCCAGCACCGCCCCAATGCCTGCAAGTCGTCGGCCCCGCTGATTAGGTCACGTGGCTGCTGCGTGACCTTATCAGCGGGGCCAACGACTTGTAGGCATTGAGGGCGGTGCCGGCAGAAGGGAAGGAGCGTGTCGCTGCCAGGTTAGCACTCCGCAGTCTCTGTGAGCAGCTGGCTGTGCATGGGGCACCTCCGCTGACTACCGGGGAGCAGTGGCGTAACAAGAGGTGTCGGTACGCCGTACCGGCTCAAAAAACCCCCTGCTTATTTCACTCATTAAAATGCAATCCAATTTATAACTTTATTGAAATGTGTTTTTCTGGATGTTTTTTTTGTTGTTCTGTCTCTCAGTGTTAAAATAAACCTACCATTAACTTATAGACCATTTCTTTGTTAGTGGGCATACGTACAGAATCAGCAGGGGATCAAATAATTTTTCCCTTACTGTATATTTTACCAATACTGGTTAAGACAGTCCACCAAACATCGGGTCCTATTCCAAAGTTTGTGCTAACTTAACTAGAGATGTTGTTCCAAGCACTTGTCAAAAATCATTGCATTTATATTATCTTGTAATTGTGAAGGCCATTGAACTAATTTCCTTGTTAGTGGAATGTATTTCAGATGTGTCCTTATTGCAAGGCTGCTCAACCTTGACCCTCCAGATGTTTTGGAACTCTTGGACACTCAGCCACTCATTAGGTTACCAGAGCCTTTGGGAAATGTAGTTCCAACCAATCAGGAGGGCCAAGGTTGAGCAACCTTGTATTAAATCAATGTATGTGTTCAGCAACTCCGGTAGGCTTTGGTATTTAAATGCTGCTGGTATTGAGAAGCTTCTTTTGTGCCAGGATGATACCCATTCCCTTATACCACCAGTAGTTCTGTTGTTCCATTATAGCATTGATGGCAAACCTTTTTGAGCCAGAGTGCCCAAACTGGATCACTAAACCAACTTATGTGTCTTAAACTGCCAACCCTACAATTAGTCCAATTAGCCTCAAACCACTGTACGTACGCCTACACACCCCTATTATATACCTATCTATACATGAACCTACACACCCCTAGTATATATCTATACATGCTTCTACATACCCATATATCTATACGTGCTCCTACATACCCTATATTATACCTATATGGGTGCCTACAAACCTATTTTTCCTCATTTTATAATTTCCAAATTCCTTCCCATTTCATTATTTCATAATCCCCCAATTTTATTTCCTTCTTTCCGTACCCCCAATTTGTTTGAGCGTATCACAGAGCTGCACAGCAATAAAACTCACAGTAATGTGTGTGTTGTATATGAGCGTATCAAACAGTTCCACAGTGCAGTATCATTGTTCACTTTATAACTGATAAGTGAACAATAGAGCTGCATTAGAGAAAAAACAGAAAAGAAAACTTTTTTTATTTTTAAATGAAACCTGGTCATGTTGGGTACCATCAGAAAGGCCACGCTCTGACCTTTCCAACGATACTGAACTTGAACCTCTGGCTTTTATGGGCCCAGAGATACAGTGGTCCAAATGACCCCTGTATCTCCTCCATAGGGAATTTCCTGGTCCATAGGGAATTCCCTGCCCGGCAGGGTGTGGAAGTCCCACATCTGTTGTCATCACTCCCATGCTCAATGAAGTCAGCAGGCAGGGATAAATCTCACAGGCGGGGCTGAAATCCAAGATGTCAGCCCCCTGTGGGAGAAGTCCGCGACCAGCGCCAGGCATGATCAGCGGAACATCTACCATGGGCTGCAAACATCCTCTGCATCCTAGCGGAGCAGCGTCTGCCCTGCCGATAGGCGCCGGTACTGAGTACCAGCAGAAGAAAAGCCATGGCATACTTATGACTTGCGTGCTATAGGTTCGCCATCGCTGCACTATAGTGTCCCTTTAACTTCTTAAACATGTCTGCCAGATTTTTATGGATTGAGTTGATGCCTTATAAATTACTGATTCTGTATCTGTATTTTTTAAAACTTTTTTCAGATGAAACCTTTCTTTGCTTCACTGTACACGAGCCAGTTGGTGTATGTGGAGCCATTACCCCTGTAAGTACCGGTAACTGGTTGTGCTAGTGATATAGTAGTAATGTTACGGATACAAAATCGGGAAAGAGCATTGCCCGCATTGTACAATTAAACCAAATTTAAGATGACACACATATATTGGGTGGACAAGATACACAGCGCAACGAAACCTCCACAGTAAAGGTAAAAAAAACAATGGATCCAGCAATCTTAAAGTCCACTTGGTGGATTATTGTTTTGTGGTAGTGGTTTAGCAAGGTTTCAACCAATACACCCAAGAGCACTAGAATGACATGAGTGCCAGATCCTTGTTGTTTTCTGCGTTCTACAAATAGACAATGAAAACGCTTTAATCAGTTACCTACGACAATTAACAGTGAATAATAGAAAAATGTAACATGTGATAGAAATTCACAAACTACTGTAGAGGTTTTTCATTAACCTCCAAAATGGGCTCGAACTGCGCTGGACATGAATTTCACAGTTCGGCGCAGTTTCGGGCCAATTCGTCTATTTACTAAGCTGTCAATTAACCAAATACTGGCAAATTGACAGCAAAATGCAGTGCAATTCAGCAGCATGCAGCAGCATGCAGCAGCGCCGAAATTGTCCTATAGAAGACTATTGTGTCTTCTATTCACAGAACGCCAGATTGCACTGAAATTCTGGCGCAATGCCCTGATTTTGGTGTTTCAATTTGACGGATTTAAACAGGTGAATCCCATAGGTTTCAATGTAAAAAAAAATGAGATCCTTTTTTAAAAAAAATAATTTAAAGAACATTTATTGTTTTCATTTTCAGCAAAAACATTATTTATTTTTTTAAAACCTTTTTGTATTTTTTTTAGAGATTTTTTAAAAGACTGCTTTGAGACAGACCTCTTTTTTAAATGACTTTTCCTTATTATTTGGACACGTTTTATTGATATACAGTCATGGCCGACATTGTTGGCACCCCAGAAATTGTTCCAGAAAATCAAGTAACACATGTTTTGCTATACACATGTTTTTTCCTTGTGTGTATTGGAACAAAACAAAAAAAGGGAGGAAAAAAAGCAAATTGGACATAATGTCACACAACTCCAAAAATGGGCTGGACAAAATTCTTGGCACCCTTAACTTAATATTTGGTTGCACACCCTTTGGAAAAAATAACTGAAATCCGTTGCTTCCTATAACCATCAATAAGCTTCTTACACCTCTCACCCGGAATTTTGGACCACTCTTCCTTTGCATACTGCTCCAGGTCTCTCTTATTGGAAGGGCGCCTTTTCCCAACATGCAATTTTAAGATCTCTCCACAGGTGTTCAATGGGATTTAGATCTAGACTCATTGCTGGCCACTTCAGAACTCTCCAGCGCTTTGTTGCCATCCATTTCTGGGTGCTTTTTGATGTATGTTTGGGGTCATTGTCCTGCTGGAAGACCCAAGATCTCGGACGCAAACCCAGCTTTCTGATACTGGGCTCTACAGTGCGACCCAAAATCGTTTGGCAATCCTCAGATTTCATGATGGCTTGCACACATTCAAGGCACCCAGTGCCAGAGGCAGCAAAACAACCCCAAAACATCATTGAACCTCCACCATATTTCACTGTAGGTACTGTGTTCTTTTCTTTGTAGGCCTCATTCTGTTTTCGGTGAACAGTAGAATGATGTGCTTTACCAAAAAGCTCTATCTTGGTCACATCTGTCCACAAGATGTTTTCCCAGAAGGATTTTGGCTTACTCAAGTACATTTTGGCAAACTGAAGTCTTGCTTTTTTTATGTCTGTCAGCAGTGGGGTTCTCCTGGTTCTCCTGCCATAGCGTTTCATTTCATTTAAATGTCGACGGATAGTTCGCGCTGACACTGATGCTCCCTGAGCCTGCAGGACAGCTTGAATTTCTTTGGAACTTGTTTGGGGCTGCTTATCCACCATCCGGACTATCCTGCTTTGCAACCTTTCATCAATTTTTCTCTTCCGTCCACGCCTAGAGAGATTAGCTACAGTGCCATGGGTTGCAAACTTCTTGATAATGTTGCGCACTGTGGAGAAGGGCAAATGTAGATCTCTGGAGATGGACTTGTATCCTTGATTGTTATTTTTCCACAATTTTGGTTCTCAAGTCCTCAGACAGTTCTCTTCTCTTTCTGTTGTCCATGCTTAGTGTGGCACACACAGACACACAATGCAAAGACTAAGTGAACTTCTCTCCTTTTTATCTGCTTTAAGGTGTGATTTTTTTTTTTTTTATATTGCCACACCTGTTACTTGCCCCAGGTGAGTTTACAGGAGCATCACATGCTTGAAACAATCTTATTTATCCACAATTTTGAAAGGGTGCCAAGAATTTTGTCCAGCCCATTGTTGGAGTTTTGTGTGACATTATGTCCAATTTGCTTTTTTTCCTCCCTTTTTTTGTTTTGTTCCAATACACACAAAGGGAATAAATATGTGTATAGCAAAACATGTGTTACTGCAATATTTTTCTGTGAGAAATACTTGATTTTCTGGAAAACTTCCTGGGGTGCCAATAATTTCGGCCATGACTGTATACTCCTAATTTGAGTCTTCACTCCTAGACTTTTTTTTACCAAATGCCACAACACTTTTAAAAGTTCGCTGTGGGTTGGGATTGACTCAATTTTGTTTGCAAATCGAGTTATTGAACTGTCAGTAGGATACCAATCCTACAGCATAGTGTCATCCCGCATTAACATCCTGTTTGTAAGATTTCATAAAGTAGTTTTTGGTAGGAAATGTTTGCTGTCTGTTGCAGATATTACATATATATATATATTTTTTTTATGTTCCAGTGGAACTTTCCTCTGCTGATGCTGATCTGGAAGATGGGACCAGCTTTGTGCTGTGGGAACACACTGGTTATTAAACCAGCAGAACAGACGCCTCTCACATCACTTTACGTGGGATCTTTAATCAAAGAGGTATTAAGCAGGCACTCTTGGTTATCTGCAAATTTCCGCATCACTAAGTATTACTCTATACAATCTAATTAGGCCCGATTAGCTGAAAATGCAACCTTTTCAGCGATTCTTCAGTTCGAGAGTTTCAAATGCAGGTTTACCGGCTTTTCAATTACTGATAAAATTTCAGATAAATATTGGCTCTTGTTGCTATGTTTTTCATGGAAATATAGGCTTTAAAGATTCAATTTGAGTTTATATGGATACCGATATCCTAAAAAAAAAAATAATCAAGTGATGACAGGTGTTGTTAAATGGCTTCTCGGATGCTTGTAGCTCTGCTTAACTCCTTCACTCTAGATCAACATAACTCGGTCTTCAAATGCCCGATATTGAGTTGTCTCGATCCGCAAATGAAATTAGATGGTTACAAACAAATTTCGGTCGATTTTGGGCTGCAACAGGTGCCCCCCAAAGTTTTAGCTAATTGTACCGGCTGGCTGGAGTAGAGGTAACATCACTGCTCTATAACCGTGGAGAGACTGTGGAGACCGTTTCGATCCCAGTAAGAGCACCTTTCCAGTAAGTGTCCTTAGGCAAGAAACCTAACGATACATACTCGCCACCCAGGACATACAGTGGCAAGAAAAAGTATGTGAACCCTTTGGGATTACGTGGAGTTTTGCATGAATTGGTCATAAAATGTGCTCTGATCTTCATCTAAGTCACAACAATTTGAAAAACAGTTTGCTTAAAATAATACAACACAAACATATTGTCAGGCTCGCGTCAGGATGGAGTCATGGCGTGGCCTTATGTTTATTTTCCCAGACGCTGGGGGAGAGCAAATCAGGCAGACACAGGAAGCAGTATAAGTAAGTGTATTCTCAAGGTAAGCAAACAGCAACAGTCTTATATACACTTGCAGAATACTGAAAACAAATAGACAAGTCCTTCACAAAGGTAGTCTCTTCTGCTGTACCAGATATAGTGGACTAGGTAGTGCTCCCCAAGTAGGGTCCAGGAGCTCTACACAAAAGGTACCTTTAACACAGATAGCCACAGGAGTAGTCTGGATACGCAGGAATAGTGGGCTAAGCAGTGTCCACTGCTGACAAGATCCACAGGCCTGGAACCAGGAGCTCTTCGCAAAGGGTCTAGATGTAACGCAGGCAGATGAATCAGGAACACTAGAATAGCAATAACAGCACAGAGGAATATAGGGAATAGACAGACTCAGGGAGAGGCGGCTCGCAACACCTCACAAGTAAAGGGCAGGGAACACAAAATGAGAGAGCCCTGAGAGAAGGGTGTGTCCAGGTTTTATGCACACCACACACCAGATCAGGGCAGGAATTAACCCTTGAGTGATACAGACAGGCAGAGAATGGAAAGCCAGACTGGTCATAGCAGGTTCCCAGGGCTTAGGCATGACAGTACCTCCCTCCTTACAAGGTGCACTCTGGGCACCTAGGGCATAGGCTAGAACCAGGAGCAGCTAGGAGGTCATCACCACCCATCAGAGTCTAAGTCAGTGTCATCATAAATGTCTCCTTGGGCAAGTAGGGCCTGCTCAAAGATTTCAAGGTCCTCTTTACGGACCAACGTTCCATTAGATGCCCAAACACAACCATCAGGGTTAGGGTTGTCCACAGGTGGAAAGGGCGTGAGAGGTGTACAGGTGACGACCCCCGCAATGATGGGCGATGGGCCTCTCTTCTTGGCTGCCAACCGTTGCTCATAGGCAGCAAGATCTGAATCAGGAATAATGAAGCCACCAGAGGCTATAGAAAAAGTCCTGACATCCTTATGAGAGCAAGAAACGGTTCTATCAGGCAGAGCGTCACAGCCATGTATAATGTTGGGGTCTGAGACTTGCTCTTCTGGACCACCTCTAGGGTGCTTGGCAGTCTGGATAGGAGATACGTGGGTCACACCCACCTCCATAGGTACCTGGGGTTCAGGTTCCATAACCATGGGTTCTGCATCAACGAGCTCAGTAGGCAGGATCTCTATGGACCCAGAAGGGTCTGGGGTCAAGACCTCCATGTCCTCAGCATCGGATTCATCCTCTGTACCCTCCTCCTCCGAAGAGACATCACAGGAAACAGACCTCCTTGGTACAGAGGATCGACGAGGCTTGCCCATGTTGGTAGCCTGGCGAGGCTTAGCAGCTGCCTGACGTGACTTGACAGGGCGAGACTTGGCAGTGGTCTTGCGTGGCACAGGAGCAGCGGCTGAAGTCTTGCGTGGCACAGGAGCAGCGGCTGAAGTCTTGCGTGGCACAGGAGTAGCGGCTGGAGGAGTCTTGCGTGGCACGAGAGCAGCGGCTGGAGTCTTGCGTGGCACAGGAGCAGCGGCTGGAGTCTTGCGTGGCACAGGAGCAGCAGCTGGAGTCTTGCGTGGCCCAGGAGCAGTGGCTGGTGTTTGGCATTGCACAGGAACAGCGTCTGGAGCCTGGCATGGCTTGGCAGGTCTGATTGGGCAGGAATCAATTTTGTGCCGATCTGACCCGCAGTAGAAACATAGATTCAGCCTCCTACGCCTCTCTCTCTGCGATTCCACAGGAGGTGCCTGGGCTCTGCATGCAGGTGGAGAGCAATTAGACTCAGCTGGTTGCTGTGATGCTCTGCGTACTGGTGAAGGCCTGAGTCCATAAGGTTCCATACATCCTCTACCACAAGTAGCAGTTGATAAACGATAACATCCAATGCAGCCTTGAACCCCGCGGGCCTGGTATATGGCTCTCTCATTATGTCAGGCTCGCGCCAGGATGGAGTCATGGCGTGGCCTTATGTTTATTTTCCCAGACGCTGGGGGAGAGCAAATCAGGCAGACACAGGAAGCAGTATAAGTAATTAAGTGTATTCTCAAGGTAAGCACACAGCAACAGTCTTCTATACACTTGCAGAATACTGAAAACAAATAGACAAGTCCTTCACAAAGGTAGTCTCTTCTGCTGTACCAGATATAGTGGACTAGGTAGTGCTCCCCAAGTAGGGTCCAGGAGCTCTACACAAAAGGTACCTTTAACACAGATAGCCACAGGAGTAGTCTGGATACGCAGGAATAGTGGGCTAAGCAGTGTCCACTGCTGATAAGATCCACAGGCCTGGAACCAGGAGCTCTTTGCAAAGGGTCTAGATGTAACGCAGGCAGATGAATCAGGAACACTAGAATAGCAATAACAGCACAGAGGAATATAGGGAATAGACAGACTCAGGGAGAGGCGGCTCGCAACACCTCACAAGTAAAGGGCAGGGAACACAAAATGAGAGAGCCCTGAGAGAAGGGTGTCCAGGTTTTATGCACACCACACACCAGATCAGGGCAGGAATTAACCCTTGAGTGATACAGACAGGCAGAGAATGGAAAGCCAGACTGGACATAGCAGGTTCCCAGGGCTTAGGCATGACACATATGTTTTCATGTTTTTATTGAACAGAACATGTAAACATTCACAGTGCAGGGTGGAAAAAGTATGTGAACCTTTGGACTTAATAACTGGTTGACCCTCCTTTTGGCAGCAATAACCTCAACCAAACGTTTCCTGTAGTTGCAGATCAGACCTGCACAACGATCTGGAGTAATTTTGGACCTCTCCTCTTCACAAAACTGTTTCAGTGTAGCAATATTCTTGATGTCTGGTGTGAATCGCTCTCTTAAGGTCATGCCACAGCATTTCAATCGGGTTGAGGTCAGGACTCTGACTGGGCCACTCCAGAAGGCGTATTTTGTTTTGTTGAAGCCATTCTTTTGTTGAATTACTTGTATGCTTTGGGTCATTGTCCTGTTGCATCACCCATCCTCTGCGGAGCTTCAGTTGGCGGACAGATGGTCTTACGTTTTCCTGCAAAATGTCTTGATAAACTCTGGAATTCATTTTTCCATCAATGACAACACTCCGTCCAGGCCCTGAGGCAGCAAAGCAGCCCCAAACCATGATGCTCCCTCCGCCATGTTTTACAGTGGGGATGAGGTTTTGATGTTGGTCTGCTGTGCCTTTTTTTCTCCACACATAGTGTGTGTTTTTTCCAAACAACTCAATTTTGGTTTCATCTGTCCACAGAATATTTTGCCAGTAGTGCTGTGGAACATCCAGGTGCTCTTTTGCAAACTTCAAACGTGCTGCAATATTCTTTTTGGACAGCAATGGCTTCCTCCGTGGTGTCCTCCCATGTACTCCATTCTTGTTTAATGTTTTCCTTATTGTAGATGTGTCATCAAAAATGTTAGCATGTGCCAGAGATTTCTGTAAGTCTTTAGCTGACACTCTAGGATTCTTCTTTACCTCATCAAGCATTCTGCATTGTGCTCTTGCAGTCATCTTTATAGGACGACCACGCCTAGGAAGATTAGCAACATTGCTGCACTTTCTCCATTTGTAGACAGTCCGTCTTACCGTGGACACATGAACATCAAGGCTTTTGGAGATACTTTTGTAACCCTTTCCAGCTTCATGCAAGTCAACAATTCTTGATCGTAGGTCTTCTGAGAGCTCTTTTCTGTGAGGCATGGTTCACATCAGGCAGTGCTTCTTGAAACCAGTAAACCCAAAACTGGTGTGTGTTTTTAAAGGGCAGGATAGCTTTCAGCAACACATCCAATAATATCACACTGATTGGACTCAAGGTTGGCTGACTCCTGGCTCCAATTAGCTCTTGGAGAAGTCATTAGGCTAGGGGTTCACATACTTTTTCCACTCTGCACTGTGAATGTTTACATTTCATGTGTTTATTGAACATGACAACATATAATGTTTGTGTTGTATTATTTAAAGCAGACTGTGTTTTTCAAATTGTTGTGACTTAGATGAAGATCAGAGCACATTTTATGACCAATTCATGCAAAACTCCACGTAATCCCAAAGGGTTCACATACTTTTTCTTGACACTGTACTTAAACAAGAGAAATCTCAATGTATCCTTCCTGGTAAAATACTTTCTTAAAAAAAAAAAAAATCATTATCCTTTTTGGACTCTCAGCAGCCAATGCAGGGAGGCACAAGCTGCAGTAACTCCTTTTAGCCACTAGATGGCCATCTGCATGCCAAATAGTGTATTTCTTACTGTAATAACCTGTCAGGGTAATTCAAAGAGATCTGAATTGCTTGAGAAAGGTAACCGACTGCTGAAAATCTGCGTTCGGTTACCTTTTTTGGCCATTCGGCTATCCAGAGAGCAGGCAATTCACCAAATCCTGGAGAATTGCCTGCACATACGGTGCCTGTTCGGTGCCTGTTCGAGGGCAATGAATCCCCATGAAAAAGCACTGCTTCGCTATTCAGAGAACACAAATCAGCAGTGAAAGGTTCCCGAAATGCCCTGCCATTCGGTGGTTTCATGCAACAGGTTTATTCAGGAGAATCCCATAGGCTTCAATGTTAAAAATATTCCTGTTTTAATTCAATATCTAATAAACCATTCATTATAAAATTCTGAAGTAAAGAGTCTCTTTAGGATATTTTAAGCATTTTTCTGGATTTAATTTTTTTTTTAAAAAAAAAATCCTATTTTGTTTTTAAAGTTTACTACTTTTTTCTGTAACAGCCCTTTTTATTATCATTCCCTGGACCTCCTGTGTAAATTTCAGACATTTTCGCTCAGTAGTTTCTTTGCAAACAGCGTTTCACTTTTCAAACATTCAAGCAAACTGTTTTTCTAATTTATTCACTGCATTCGTCTGTGGTGTCGGTTTTTACAGGCGGCTTCGCTGCGTGTGATCGGCTCCTGCTTGGGTTTTTCTGGCATTTTTGGCAGGTTAATCCAGATGTTTGCGGGTTTTCAGCGTGCATTTGCCGGGTTTTGCGGTTAGTTTTCAGCAGGTTTGCGGTGACCTTTCCCTGAATTGGAAAAAAAAAAGTGGTCAGGATGAGTAGAGCGTTCCTTTAATATAACTGTAAAATGTTAACGAATGGACTTTTGTGCTACTAATGTAAAAGTAAAAAATGCATATATGAACTTACACAATATGGCTATTACCGTATAAATAGTATATCCAACCTCGCAAAAATTTAATTTATGTTATGGAGGTTGCACTTTTTTACTGTATATACAGATCCTATTTCAAATATTGTAGCAGTTTCCCAGTATTGCACAACCCAGGTATGACATGCTGCTCAACACTTTATGCATATCCTTACAGGCTGGATTTCCCCCTGGGGTAGTCAATATTGTCCCAGGATATGGACCTACAGCTGGAGCTGCCATCTCACACCACCCTGACATTGATAAAATTGCTTTTACGGGCTCCACAGAGGTGAGATCTTTACTGGTTCTGGCATAGACACAAAGGAACAAAAGTGCACATTTCATTCTTCATAGCACTATTGCGCTGCCAAAGGTTAGGTAAGGTTTCCTCTTAGACGGAGATACAGAAAGTATAGGATCCTAAAACACTTGTGTTTTACTAGGAATGAAAAAAAAAAAAAACAATAGCTGGGTAAAAAAAGTCACTGTGCCTCTTTTGCTTTCCCAGGTCACATAAAATGTTCATTGCAGTAATTAAAAAGTGTAATATACTAAGGAGGCAGTTCCGAAAGATCTTGATCACAGATCACTCAGGTCTGCTATTCTGCATGAGCACAGCACCCCCTAGTGTTTAATTGTCTCATTCAATGTGCTTTTGGAACAATTGATGACCATTATTTCTGCAGGTTGGGCAATTGATTAAAGATGCTGCTTCTAAAAGTAACCTGAAGCGCTGCACTTTGGAACTCGGAGGGAAAAATCCATGCATTGTTTTTGCAGACTGTGACCGTGAGTTTGCATTAAATATATACCCTATATACTGTATGTATATGTTTATACCCTATGCATTGCTGATGTTTGGAGTTATATTAAACCAGTTTATTTATGCTTTTCTAAAGAGTCATCCCCTCCTCCCACCCAGTGCATGGCAAGTGCATAAAAAACACAGAAAATGTGCAGGTTCAATACACTGTACTCAAGCAAATGGAGACAACTTGCACAAACAAAAAACTGATTCTTTATCAGTTCATTCATTGAGTTATTCTTTCATGGGGTTTGTGTTTAATCCAAAAATTACTAACTGGTAATAACACCTCAAGCAGAGCACTTTACAGTACAAAAACGCTATTCTAAAATGTGAGATTTCAGGAATGTGTGTTTGTTACTTGACATGCTCTGATCCTCCTGATCTTAAAAGTATTTCCTTGCAGTGGAGCTCGCCGTGGAATGTGCTCACCAAGGGGTCTTCTTCAATCAAGGCCAGTGCTGTACTGCAGCCTCTCGGGTCTTCGTGGAAGAGTCCATCTATCCGGAATTTGTCCGACGCAGTGTGGAATATGCCAAGAGGCGAATGGTGGGAGATCCACTAGATCCAAAAACTGAACAAGGGCCACAGGTACTTAGGAGTAGGTGCTTCTTAGCCGTTACTGTAAGAGTGGTGGCTCTTTCTTGTAAAATGTGAAGTTATTCCTAGTTTGGGAGAATGAGAAAATACAAAACTATAGTTAATATGACATGTCACTACGCGCGCTGCTGCGCAAAGACGCCGGGTTATCTATCTATCCTAGACCCAGATAATTCCGCGTGCTTATCTACCCTTCCCGGCCACACTTTCTCTCACAACAGGCACATAGAGCGCGATATACTGATCCCAGGATTGCAACGCAGTACAAGTCTTCTCCTGAAGCGCGTACTAGCTACGTCTCCCACAATCCCTGCAGTCTCTTTTTCCTATTCTATTAGTAACGCTGCCGCCAGTCCTCGTGGACACCACGCACGTCGCGACTGGAGACGCAGGGCTTAAACATCCGCACTGTCTCCTGACGACCGCAACTCGCAATTTCTTATATATAACCGAGCTTAAAGCAAATAGCAATACTCCCAATCTCTTAGTTAGGGTGGATTTCATCAGCCAGAGTCAAATCACAGTGCTTTGTTACAGAAAAAATTATAACTAGAATAAATCAATTACACACTACACAGCAAATAAAAGAAAAAGGGTGAACCATAGAGCATTACTTACGAAGAGCTATTCATTAAGCTAGCATCAATGGTCTCCTGGAGCCTGGAGATAGAGCATGGATAGATCAGTCCTCTTTCGAAGGTACCCCAAGTGATCAGCCAAAGCACATGGCCAGTTTTCAGAATTTATTCATTTCCTGATCCTTCCAACCCACCCCCAAATGGCCCAGTGTCCTGCACTACATTTCCCAGAGTCCCCTTTGCTACAGCGCATGTCAATTAATCTTTAATTGCCCAAAGGTGTCCCTCTTTCCCCCAGACCCCCCTAAGAGATCAAGGATGTGCTTCCTGTCTTTGAAGATATGGTCTAAATCTTGGTGCCGGGCTGGCTGCCAAGGTGTGAGTACTATGTCAGAGTACAAAAGAAATTCCCTTTTTACAGCTACGTGTTATATCCTCCCCCCAAGGGAGAAAGCTAACCATTTTAGCAGGTCTTCCTCAACAGCTGTGGTCCCAGAGATACCTTACCAAATGGTCCGACACAAATATGAATATAACTCTATATGGAGGAGATATATATATATATATATATATATATAGGCACTTAGACACAGATACACAGGCAGACCCTGATATAGATAGAAATACAGATCTAATCTGCCACATCTCCCATACAAAGGAAGACACAGAGAGCGAGGCTACCATGCCTCTCACGTGCGTCTTAACACGTGTTTGCCCACTGGCATCTGGCACCTGCACCAGTCGCCGGCGCTATTACGGAGTGGGGGACGCACAGGTGTCCGTGCACTTTGCCCACCAAAGCGTGCATTCCCTCTCGCAACCGCATCACACATTACCCCATGCAGGCCTTTGGCGACTCCACCATTCTTTCCCACCTCTCCCAAGCCGGGGGGAGGGGGTCACTCATACTGCACTCACAACATGGCACAGACTCGGAGAAGCCCCTGTGCTTCTGCAGCCCCTCCGGGTGCAGCACGTGTGGCTCACTCTCGGCTCGCACCTCAGTCTTAGAGGCAGCAGAATCCTCGTAACCCGTAGCCTGCTCTGGAGCCATTCCTACAACAGGGGGTATGGAGAAACAGGGGGAAGCGCCCCGCTCCCCAGTCAACGTTCCCCCTGCATCTGCCAACGGAGTCAGGCATCGTACCTGGCTCTGGGCAGATGGCTGGGAGGTCACAGGAGCCACACCAGGACTCGCTGCCTCCCCGTCTCTCACTGTCCCTGCACATTCAGAATTTGGGGAACCATACAGATAGGGCACAGGATTCTTCACGCTCGTCTCGCCCTCCATTGCACACATTTTCCCTACTGTATCACACAGTTTATCGAGCACGCCTTGCTTCGATACCCATGAGCATACAGCCGTATGCCACCCCTCCTCTACAGGGAGGTTACTCAGTACCAGTTTCCTGTGGGACTGGGAATCTGGTTAGCTTTTCCCCAGGGCAAGACGCGTCCACCCCAGGCCCTTCCTCCTGACCACACAGCATGCGCTCGGTGTCACCTGCAGCCTCAGACACATGCGACACAGACTGGCATACCACAGTATCCTGCCCATCCAGGATGTTCTGCCCTCCACTCCTTTCACCTGGCATCGCCAACCTGGATGGTTCAGGCCCTGGATAACCCTCTGCCACCCTAGGCCTCTCCTCCTGACCACCCAGTATGCCCTCTGCGCCCCACACAGTCTCAGACACCCATGGCACAGGCTGGCACACCGCGGTATCCTGCTCATCCTGGGCCTTCCGATGCCCACACCTTCCCTCCAGCACCACCGACCCAGTTGGTTCAGCCCTAAAAGGAACCTGCCTTGGTCCTTTGTTCTCCCTCCCAATCGCGTGGCGTCACAGACACACCTGAGTCTGGTCTAGGCAGGCACACCACAGTATCCTGCCACCCCTCCCAGGCATTCTGATCCACACCATTCTCACGGGGCACTAGAGTCCTGGTTGGCTTAGGCGCAAGCACACCCGCAGTCATCCCTTGCCCTTGCTCCCAACCATATGGCGTCACAGACACACCTGAGTTTGGTCTAGACAGGCACACCACAGTATCCTGCCACCCTTCCCAGGCATTCTGATCCACACCATCACACGGCAGAGACGGGCCTTGTGCCCTACTCCCTGCGGACTGCCAGCGGGTACCCACTTCCACCATGGGCACCGCGGCCTCCCCATGCATTGGGTCCGGGGAACCAGCTGACTCGGGTGCAGGCGGGCATTCACTCACCCCCTGCCTTTCCTCCCAGTCACACTGCCCCCTCATGCTACCACACAACACCTCGGGCACACCTGGCGCAGACTGACTCACTGCCATCCACCTGCCCTCCCGTCCAGGAATCCTGTTGTGCATCCCCACTCACAGCCCTCCCCACTGTAGAGCCACTAGTGGGCCTGGGTAAATCCCCAGCATCCCTTTCCAGCACATACTGTGACACCAATTTACCCAAATCCGTGCCCAGTAACACATCTGTAGGAATATTTTCAGACACTCCCACCTCCCGCAGACCTCTCCCCGCTCCCCATTCCAAATAAACCCGTGCCATTGGCACCGCAGGACGTACCCCACCAAAACCCTTTACGGCTAGAGTCCTGCCAGGAATAAAGTCTGCAGGGTTGACTAACCCTGGACGCACCAAAGTTACTTCAGCTGCCGTATCTCTTAAACCCACAGATACCTGAGTCCCGACAATGACTGCTTGCTGGTTCACGTTGGCACTGCCCTCCGATCTGGTCACGAACAGGACAGAGGGTGATGTTGAGGGGTATCCTCCCCCAGCTGTGGAGGCAGGCTTCTTCCTCTGCGGGCACGCTGCCAGGAGATGGTTGGCAATGTCACAAATAAAACAGCGACGGCGCACACTTCTTCCAGGCGAAGAAGGGGTCGTTCCCCCTCCCCAGCAGAGACTAGCACAGAGGGGGGAGCTGCCGCCGTGATGTCGGGGGGTCGTGCTGAGTTGGGCTTCCATCCTGATGATCCTTTGGGGGAACCGCTGCTCCGGTCCACAGACTCTCTGTTGGCCGCATGGAAATCGGACAGCTCACCAGCTTCCAGGACAGTCTCGGGTTTGCGATCCAGAAGCCATTCCTGGATCTCCGGTGGGCACAGCTGCACGAACTGCTCTTTGATTAGCAGGTCTTCCAGGGCATCCAAGGTGTCAATCTTCAGCCCCCTGACCCATTGTCGAAATAGGGTGGTCAGGTGGCTCACGACTGCAGAGTAGCTCTCCGCGGCCCGCTTCTGCAAGGACCTGAACTTTTTCCGATATACCTCTGGCGTGAGGTTATAACGTCTCTGCAACGCGGCTTTAATCGCCTCATAGTCCTGGTCGCTCTCAGCTGGTAATTCTGCAAAGGCTTCCAGCGCTGGACCTTTTAGTCCAGGAGTGAGGTACCTGGCCCATTGCTCCTTGGGCAGCTGGTACTGTCGACAAGTCTTTTCAAAACTTCGCAGGAACACGTCCAGGTCCCCATCTTTGTCAAGGGTGGGAAAGTTCTCGGCACGAGGTCTGGGCGTAGCGAAATCTGCAGTGCCCGCAGGGGCAGGAGATAATTGCGTTCTGCTTGCCTGTGCCAGAGCGAGCTGATGTGCCCGTTCGGCTTGGCGCTCCGCCGCTTCTCGCTCACCCACAGCCCTGCGCTCCGCCTCGCTGCTGCCTCTTGCTCGGCTCTACGCTCCGCAGCTTCTCGGTCTGCTTGGCGCGCTGCCGCCTCTTGCTCAGCTCTGCACTCCGCAGCTTCGCGTTCAGCCTCAGCTCGGCGCTCCGCAGCTTCGCGTTCAGCTCTGCGCTCCGCAGTTTCGCGTTCAGCCTCAGCTCTGCGCTCCTCTCGCTCTTGGTACTGCAGGATGAGCTGAAGCTGCATCTGAGAGTCCGCAGAGTCCACATGTTTTAAAACCGTCTGCAAGTAAACATCCAGGGCAGTATCACCCTTGGGTGAAGCACTTGACACTGTCCTTTCCACTGGACTTGCGCTTCCTTCGGCTGGGTCAAGCGTGGTACCCTGCTCTGCTGCGTCCTGGACTGCTTGCCTTGCCTCATAATCCTCGAGGGCTTGCAAAAGTTCATCTTTCTTTTTATCCTTCGTCGAAATATTTTTATCTCGATATAATTGTTCCAAGGTCTTTTTCGATGGTTGTTGCAACATTCTCACTCCAGCCAAATAAAAGATAGAAAAGAAAAACAAAGAAGGGGGAAGGGAACTGCTGTGTATTGTGTAAATTCTAATAAATGCACTGAGTTTTGCTCGTGACTGGAGACGCAGGGCTTAAACGACCGCACTGTCTCCTGACGACCGCAACTCGCAATTTCTTATATATAACCGAGCTTAAAGCAAATAGCAATACTACCAATCTCTTAGTTAGCGTGGATTTCATCAGCCAGAGTCAAATCACAGTGCTTTGTTACAGAAAAAATTATAACTAGAATAAATCAATTAATTACACACTACACAGCAAATAAAAGAAAAAGGGTGAACCATAGAGCATTACTTACGAAGAGCTATTCATTAAGCTAGCATCAATGGTCTCCTGGAGCCTGGAGATAGAGCATGGATAGATCAGTCCTCTTTCGAAGGTACCCCAAGTGATCAGCCAAAGCACATGGCCAGTTTTCAGAATTTATTCATTTCCTGATCCTTCCAACCCACCCCCAAATGGCCCAGTGTCCTGCACTACATTTCCCAGAGTCCCCTTTGCTACAGCGCATGTCAATTAATCTTTAATTGCCCAAAGGTGTCCCTCTTTCCCCCAGACCCCCCTAAGAGATCAAGGATGTGCTTCCTGTCTTTGAAGATATGGTCTAAATCTTGGTGCCGGGCTGGCTGCCAAGGTGTGAGTACTATGTCAGAGTACAAAAGAAATTCCCTTTTTACAGCTACGTGTTATATCCTCCCCCCCAGGGGAGAAAGCTAACCATTTTAGCAGGTCTTCCTCAACAGCTGTGGACCCAGAGATACCTTACCAAATGGTCCGACACAAATATGAATATAACTCTATATGGAGGAGATATATATATATATATATATATATAGGCACTTAGACACAGATACACAGGCAGACCCTGATATAGATAGAAATACAGATCTAATCTGCCACATGACACGTGTGGGAAAAGGTGTGAGTAATTCTATAGCAATCTTTACCTACTTGACCCTGTAGCTGGACTAGATTTCCCATAATGCTCTAGCAACCAAAGACCTTCACGGAATTATGTGAAGTTGTAACATTATTGACAATTTCTGGTATCATAGATGGTCTGTATTGACTGGAAACAAGAGGTGGATCAGGATATAGGGTAGCATATATCCATGTGGAGATGAACATTAGCAATGCATTAGCAAGATAGATGTTAACTTTAAGGCTAGGGTCAAACGAACGCATTATTCGCAGCGACCGTCAAAAAGTGTGTCCGAACGCATTGACGTATTTTTTCACAGAATGCGTGAAAACGGTCAGACGACGCGCATTTTCGTGTGATTTTTTTTTTTTTTACAGATCGGCAATAAAACACTTTTTGCGTCTAGACGTTATGTAGGCTGGACATTGGCAGCGTCTGACATCTCCTAATCACACACACACACCGCTATGCCGCCGCAGCGCACTTTGTACATCAGTACTAGCGGTTCTGCATTCTTGAAAAAAAAATTGCGCGGCTGGACTTTCGTGCGGCCGTACTTCGTAAATTGGCCGTCATTTGCTGCTACTGCAGCCGTGATTAAGTGCGCCTAAACGCACGTTAAAAATGCGTTAGTCTGACCCCAGCCTTAAACTAAGATTTGCTATGCTAGGAATAATTGGTTTTGGGTATTAGTGACAGATACCCTCAGTCTACATCACTCCATCAGTTACTGGGGAATCAATGGTCTGTATATTTTGGTTTTGTTTGGGTTCTGTTTTTTGGGGGGGGGTTTGGATAGTCAAAATGGTATAAATTCGGTGTTCACATCATTAACACATTAGAACATCAACACCATCTGAGAAGCAACCTAAACCCTAATGGGAATGTTCACAACACCGAAATTTCAGTGCTGTGCACTTTGGCAAAACTACGGTGAATTCGCCATAGGGTCACCATAGTGTGGCAAAGATGGCGTCCCACGAAAATGTTGGAGAACATTGCCAAAGAGCGGCAAACTGGCCTTGCAAAATCCACCAAACTGGGAAAAAAACGAAACTGAACACTCCTATTCTCCTAATAGGCGTTTAAACCAATAAAAAAGTGTATTAAAATAATAAAAGTCCTTTAACAAATAATAAAAAGTGTTACAAACTAGAAAAATGGAAACAAAAATTTTGTCAAAAAAATGCCAAACGGTGTTAAAAAAATAGACTTTTTGCTGACTATGAAAAGAATAAACAATTTGAAAAAAATAGAATAAAAATGATATTATTTTACATTGAAATCTATGGGATGAAATCTGAACTGAATCACCAAAAATCAGGCCATTTTGCCACTGCAGTGCAGTTCGGCATTCTGTGAATAGATTGTCTCCTAGAGAAGTAATGGTTAATCTCGCTGCCAGCGAAGATCGGTGCAATTCGGTGGCAAGTTCGGCGTTTTATTGAATAACCCCTTAAGAGTTTTATACCATCTATTACTATATATAAATAAAATTGTTTTTTAAAAAATAAAATTCAGTTTAATATTCCTTTCTTCATCTTTTCAAACTAACCTTCGATGGAGTGTAGAAATGAGGCAAGTACAAATAATGTAACTTTTATACAAATTTTTATTGGCATTCATGACCAGAACATCAAATTCACTTTGCTTTTATTTTTGATGCTTAGATCGACCAAGAGCAGTTTAACAAGGTCCTAGAATTCATACAGAGTGGGAAGGAGGAAGGAGCAAAGCTGGAATGTGGTGGGTCTGCCATCGGGGACCGAGGATTCTTCATTAAACCAACTGTGTTTTCTGATGTTACAGACAACATGAGAATAGCCAAGGAAGAGGTAACTATGGGCTTCAAAATGACGGGAAGGCACGACTTAGGATATGGGAGAATGGTGAAGTAGTGTAACACTTTAACACATCTGGCTAATATGCCCCCTTCTGTCCGTCAGATTTTGTCTCCACACTTTTATGTCACTGTCTCTTCATCTCGACTTTCAGTCTATAGATAACTATAGAATCTCCTCCCATAACTACAAGAAACGGCTAAACACCAAATACTTTGAATGATCCCTGTACAATATTTATGTCCTATTTACTCGCCAGAACTGACTGACTGAAACAATGTGATAATTTAAAGGGACACTACCTCTTACAAAAGCTTTGACTAGATTACTTGTGTATTACAAACAAGACCACTTTATAAAACACATGCTGCTGTTTTTAGTCTTCCTTTTGCGGTAATTGCATGTAAAAAGGAAAAATAACATTTAGGTTTTTTTAATCTCTTGTTTCCATTTTTTTTCCCATGATGCAACATTTACCAAAATCTAATGGTGAGTTTTACTTTGTGCTGTTGTTCATCCTATACAGTATTTTACAGTTAATCAGGTGGAGAGAATGTTTAGGTAAGGCTATCGTAATTCAAGCTACTCTAGATATGAGATGGCAGCTGAATGAGATAAGACAGGGAGCTAAAAAGGCTTCTAATTTACCGCCTGGTGATGTCCTTTGAATACATCCCACACAAAACAATGATGTGAGTCAGCTGCCTGACCTATAGACTTCATTATATGACAAAAGCCACCCAGTGAGGAGCAAGTGATGTAAAGTTACTGTGAGGGGGGGGGGGAATTTACAGCACAAAAGATCGCACAACGGATGCACCCAGTGACACATATAGAGTAAAATCTTTTCTTAACTAAACATACAAGAGAAAAACAAAGCACATGTAAGATATCAGCAACATAAAATAAATGTAATAAGACCATTTCCTTTTTATGGTGGTAGTGGCCCTTTAAATGTAAGGGGTCAGCTGTTACAAATTCTCCAAGCATTTTTTAATCTTCCTAAAAAGGACAATTTCCATGGCTAACACTAGTGGACCCCTCAATTTCAATTACTGTTGCATTTCTTAACATGTGTGTGTCTGTTCTGTCCTTTGCTTTTACTTTCACCTTGATGTAATGAGCTACTTGAAGATGAGCCACATTTTGTTCCATCTTCAGTTTGGTTCTCAATCTTCCTGCTGTCAAACCCACACCAGGAATGCCATAGCTGTGTGATATTTTAGAATTTCTTTAATCAGCTCTGTAAAACATACTGGATGTTACTTCACTGGATTATAGCTCAGGAGGAGCCAAAATGTGGTTCTCCATCTGTTGTCTATACACATCTGTCATGATGACTACATCACAATGTTCTCCGGATGTTCTGCAGTTACATCTCCCAGGCTGGCAGAGAACCATGGAAGATGTGACTCCAAAACAGCTGGAGAGGCCTGGCCATCCTCGTGGAAATAAACAAGACTACTTACTAAATTGTGGATTTTTTGGGAAAGAACCAGGAAACTGCGGATTTTATGGGAAATTAGACAGGCTCAAAAATAGATGACATGGGGAATTTTCTATCTCTAATACATTGATTTACAATTAGCATTTCTCTAACATGGGATGCTATGTTGGAACAAGGCTTAAAGGCACACCCTAGGTGCTGTAACCACTCAATGTAAATTGAGTGGTCAAGATTACCCATGTGCCCTCACCCCTCTCCACTCTCTTGGAGGCTTTCCAAGGGTTAATTTAGCCCTCTGAATGTGGGTCTTGGCACCACTAACAAGTTTAGATCAGCGAGCACTGATCAAAGCTTCATGGTGAGTTCCTGGAAGTGGGAATCTTTTCAGGACTCATCACCCACCAATAGCTCTTAAAGTGCTCATATTGAGAGCCACTGGATCAGCTAGACAGTCGCTTGAGCATCCAGCCTCCCTGTGGTCACATAACTATTGTAGCTTAGAGGATGCCGGTACAATGTCACATCGGGACCAGTGCCCGGTTTTAATAGTTTAAAGAGCTTAAAGTGTTAAAAAGTAGGGGATGCAGATGGGGGTCAATGTTTATCCCCTGTTTCTCCCTGCATCTTGTTTTAAAGCTTTTTCTTTTGATAGGTTCATAGGGCACTATCATGTGCCTCTCGCTAAAACAGGACGCTAGGGGGAAAAATTTGCGTTCGCTAATTTCCCCTTTGCGTCCCAGTTTCCCCAGCAGATCACTGGGCAGGTGCAGAGTCCAGCAGCCTGCCCCGTAGCGATCGCTAAGCTGGCGGATGCTGGGGGCAGCGCTACAGCGTCATCCCCAGCATCCCCTCCATGACGTCTATAGGACGCCATGGAGGTTCGTGCTGCCGGGGTGACATGACCGACAGGATCTCACCTCTCGCAAAATCTTGCTGGTCGGCAAAGTGATCACAGAGGGAGATGGGACTTTCTGCTCCCAGCGGGCAGAAGCAGTGGATCGCGCCACCATTCTCGCCGCAGGATGAGAGGTGAGTATGGCATTTTTGGGGGGTTTTGAGCTACATGTAACAGATTCTGCAGCAGCGGAATCCATTACCTACACCCAGGGTCGGATTAAGAGTATCATGGACCTGGTGCTGAGTATTTTGATGGGCCTTTTTTATAGATACTGAGGTAGAAATTGGCCCACGCTGCTTTCTCGTTTAGAGAGTTGGGCGGTGCACTGTGCGTATGTTACGTTTGCTATGACGCATAGTGTGATTTACAGTGCGCCGGATCACAAGCCTCCTGATGGATTAGCATGTGTGGCCCATATATGAGTCAATCACTACAACTCAACTAGACAAGCTAGTAAGGATGGACCGGATCACTAAATGAAGCAACCATATAGAAAATAATTTGTGGGGCAACTATTAAGCTGGAGATACGCCGGCCACGGTGCGAAGCAGTTGCTTTGCACCGCATCACGGCCGAAGCAGGCCATTTCCAACTCTGGGTGCTCAGACATGCAGACCTGAGGTGCGTTCAGTTCCTCAGCCGCTGCAAGTGCTAAGTTACCAACTTGGCACTGAACGCTGTGCTGCAGTTCAGCGCTCAGCACTGCTAACTTAGCACTTGCAGATGAGTCGAGAGGTGCTGCGGGGTTAGTTCAGTGTGACGTGGGAAAGATGGCCGCCTGCACGGACCAAATAATCCAATATGGAAATGTTCAGTTTGAAGTTTTGGTGGACCAAAACCCCAAATATTTATTGGAACATGGTAAACATTAACACTAAATGCTAATAAAATGGACAACAGCGGTTATTGCAGAAACAGCAGCTTTCATTAAGCAATCCTATGGCCGTTTGCTTCAATATTCACAGCCAAAGTGTTCAGTGAGATGGCTGCAGCAAACTGAACTGCTGCAATATAGCAATTTAGCAGCTGCTGAGGAACTGAATGGGCCTCTGTATACACTGAGTGCGTCTCGACGCAGCAGCGCCGCCTACAGGCGCTTCGCGTTCAGGGTATTTCTGGTATTATTTCACTTTTTTATCAGAAAACATTACAACTGCATTCCCTGCATACACTGGTCGGTGGAGCCTGCACCCCAGATGTTTTGAAACGACATGTTCCATGATGCTCTGGCAGCTTTAAGGTTCACTAGGCATCATGGAACAGGTAGTTCTAAAACATCTGGGCTGCCGAAGTTCACCATCACTGATATAGGGGATGGGCCAAAGCACAGAGGGAGAGTGCAGCTCTGTAGGTGACATGAGGAAAACACAGGGGTCTGGCCCTTTAAATTTCTGGGGCCTGTATGTGATAACCACTGATACTGTACCCTGCATATGTAATACCCAGTGGTAATATATCTCACAAATTATTAAAAATAAGTATTTTTGGAATGTATTGCTGTGATGCTGATTGTTTTTTTTCTTTTTTTAAAAAAAGCAGCTCTCTGAAACTCTTAAAAAACAAAAGCTCTGTCAATTTATACCCCAAAGTTATCCCCTTCCACCCCCAGTCCCTTTGCACTCACCCTCCAAAACAGTATTTTCTCCATTTCTCAGATTAATACCTCCAAGTCCCCACCACTTCCCTCCCACCATCAACCCCATTCTGCCATCTTACCCAATGTAAATGGACAGCCTTTTTACCTGTCCCATGGGGCCACTAACATGCAGGATGTGCAGAGTAGTGTTCTGTGTGGGGAACACGTGGGAACCTCCCTCCTTATGTTCCTCCTCCAACGAGGACCCATCAGGAGTGATGGCTGCCCGGGTAATGCCTGCTTCACCCTGGAAAAAGTTAACATGATTTTGCCTTGCCTGTCTCCGTAAACAGAGGCAACACAAATTTAAACCAGTGGGCAACACATTGTATGTCCTAATACCAGGGACAGAGAGTGCCAGTGCTGCAGAGAGGGAAGGGGCGGAGCCAACACTCGGCACAGTGTGCCTGCAAGAGCGGGGCCCATGACAGCACGGGGCTGGGTGCAGTGCACTCATTGCACGTGCTGCGAGCTGGCTCTGGTGGAAGGTCTGCCTGCTGGCCAGCGGCTCATCTTGGCTGCGGTACCGTGGGCCTATTTTCAGAAGGTGGGCCTGGAGCAGCCGCTCCATCCGCCCCTACATTAATCCGGCCCTGCCTACACCTCTGAGCTGGTGGTAACTTTTTCGTTAGCACCAGCTCTTAGGATCACTTGGTCCTAATGCTAATCTGTGCTTGCACTTTGCGCTCCCCATGTTAGGTATAAGGAGCACAAAGTACAGTAAACGCGCGCTTCGCAAATTAACGAGCGCTAATGAGATTCAAAGGCGATCTGACTGCAGTGCTATAACCTCTTTTAAGCTAGCGCTAACGCTGATGGTAGTGTTAGCTTGAAGGAGGTGATAGAACCCATAATGTCTTAATTCTTTGCAGATTTTTGGACCTGTTCAATCAATTATGAAATTCAAAAATATGGAAGAAGTGATAAAGAGAGCAAACGGCACACAGTATGGTCTGACAGCAGCGGTGTTCACCAGCAGCCTGGATAGAGCATTGAATATTGCCTCAGCCTTGCAGTCTGGAACTGTGTGGTGAGTACATGGGCAGAACCTTAAATGTCTTCAACACAAAATGCTTCAGGCCTTTTACAGTAAGTACATACAGTATGCAACTGGATCAAATACAATTATCTGTATAACCCTATCAGATTCAACACTGTGACAGAACCTTCAGTGTACCACTCCCCCTTCCCATACCTCACACAGACAGGGCAAATGGCAAGTAATCCGGGGCTATTTTTAAACTAATGTTAGTCCTCCTCTTTTAGATACCCACAATCTACTTTTAGACCAAATCTTGCAAACCTTGCTGTAACCAAAACTCCCTGCATCTTTGTGCCCTCACCCTCTTTGGCACCCTCACCCACACTATGCATGGCCTCTGTGCCCATTGGAGATGTGTGGATGCTGGCCTGACCAATGTGTCAAAGCCAACTCTAAAAGACAATGGAATAAGTGGGCGCCTAAGGGTTAACGTGTTACATATATTGGTAAACTGATTGTATTTTACGAGTTTAGTTTGTGTAAGTAATCTAATGTAGACCTATTGTCTATCCTTGTCTAATTGTTTGCCCTTAGATTGATCTGATGTTGTTTATTTGCTACTCTTGTCTCGTGTTTACTGATTAGGTTTCTATCTCCTGAAGGAATTCATATCTTCTAATGAAGACAATCTATTCTAATGATTGTGCCATTTTACTACCATCCCCCAGTTTCCCATATAAACTCCATTTTCAGATTAAAGATCATTCTTCTTCCCCGCACTATCAGGTCTATTCAATAAGGTGAAACTAAGGAGAATTGGTAGAAGTGAAAACTCTAGGTCAAAATAGCCAAACCAGAAACATTCTCCCATTTATCTCACTTTCCAAATTGTCTATTTGGTCTAGATTGTTCTCTTCTCCACTTCTAAGTTTCACCATTTGGTGAATAGACCTGTAAGTCTTGTCTGGTGTTTGGGGAGATACATAGAATTATACAGCACTCCCTCAAGTTCTGGTTGAGGGCTGTGAAGGACTGAATGCTGCTGCGGATCTGCTTGACTAGAGAGCAGGGATGGACGCTGTAACAGGTTCAGGTCTAGTCCTCAAGCCAGAGACCAGTAAACCCCAGTTGCTGTTACACTTGCCACCACTTTTAGGTGGTTTAAACAGAACCTTACACTAAACGTTCATTAAAAAGCTACCTACCCTTAAATGGATATCTGGCAAATAGATCTATTTATTAGATCTCGTAAATGTAAGTAAATCATATTAAACCATATTAATTTAGTTTCATATGTGGATCAAACCATATCACAGTTACAGTCTGGACAAGGACATGTGTCCAACGTGTTCAGCCACACATAACTTGCTGTTGTTGATCCATACTGAGGTGGCTTTAGAGTTAGGATTCCCCTTTTCCTTTCCCATGTTCTCCTTTTCTTACCCTTACATATCGCCTCCGTTGAAGCATTGATACGTTCATGATATACCCAGTCCCATCCCCTCACATATAAAACACCACTCCCTCCCATGTTACCCTACAGCTGTAATGATCAAAATCTGACAAGTGTTGTCTCCACATCATCACAACCTGCCTGCATGTTACTCTTTTTTTATGCTACTGTGTGAATATTTTGTGCTTCTTGTTATCCAGTTAAGGACAAAATTTCCTTCATAGCTTGCGATGATTAAACTTCGAAGATTAATGATGGTGCTCCACTTGGCCAGGATGTGAACTATCCTCTGCCCCTGGAATAATCCATGTCTAAGGCTAGGGTCAGACGAGCGCATTTTGCACGGACTGTGCTTCCGTGCCGAACGGACGTACTTTCTGACTGACAACAAGGTAGTGGCCACACAGTCCATGTTTTTCACGGATGTATTTTTTGACTGATGTAGCAGGGAAAATAAATTAAAATGAAATCATTTTGTCTGTCAAAAATGCTGGACGTATAATTGCAGTCCGTCTGACCTCTCATCAGTCACACACAAAGCTATGCGGACGTGGCGCACTCCGCACGTCCATTGTAGCGGTTTTACGTTCTTGCCTAACTTGCGTCCGTTTTCCACATCCATTGTGTGTCCGCACTTCTGTACTTTGTGTGTGGGTCTCTATTGATCAGAATTGTATGCTACCACGGACGTTATAATATGCGGCAACACTGACGTGAACACTGCGCTCGTCTGGCCCGAGCCTTAACTGGACATTTTTCATGAGCTGGGCAATTCATGCTTTATCCCCTTTATTACTGTGAGTGTATACAAAATCAACAGGAGCAGACACAGCAACCTGAGATTGTTGTAACACAATCTGGAGCTACGCTGTGTCATTGCAGATGAAATTTGTTTGTTGGCAACTAATTTAGTTTGCATGTGAGCTCCGGAACAAGCCCCTAAAGTCTTAGATTTATGAGGTGCTGCATGAGTTTTTACAAGTGAATGTCTGTGTGTGACAGATCTTCATTGCTGCAGCATGGAGCACCAGCTGCAATAGCTTCTTTTGGCCTGCAGATGGCAACGACAGCCTGCCAAATGGGACTACTGCAGTAAATCATGCATTAATTAAATATTGTGACTATTCATGCTATATAATTAGTGTGAATTTTCAAACACCTACTTTTTCCTAGCAATGGAATTATGGAAAATCTCCTGTACTACAGTATTTAGTAATTCTTTATCTACATAGCAATAACAGTTTGCTAAGCCTGGGAAGCTTGGATTCTGAAGTCAAATTTCCCCTGCTTTTTTCACTGCAAACTGATGTTTACACTAAATAGTTTTGCTATTATGCTTTTGGCTTTTTTAAATTTACCAAAAGTTTCTGTAGGCTCACTTTATTTTGCTGTATAAACGTTGTAAATAATCAGACTTTGATTGCATATATATATAACAGACCACCTATGATTTTATTTTAGGATTAACTGTTATAATGCTCTACATGCACAGACACCGTTTGGAGGATTCAAGATGTCAGGGAACGGCAGAGAATTGTAAGTGCTCATCGTATTATATAGGGAGTGTAACATGTAAATATAATTTACACACTGCACCAAGGAAAACATTCTAGCTTTTCATTTAGATTTCTTTTCTGACCAAACTCATGTAACATTGGAAATAAAAAAAGAAATGCATAGAAAATTGTCTCCAGAAAGTTAAATATTGATAAATAATTTTATATAAATGTGTGTGTTTATACAGTTGTGTTCAAAATTATTCAACCCCCACTGAAATTGAGTGTTTTGGCCAGTTTGACATTGATTTTGATCATTCAGTCATCTTGCTTACAATTAAATCAAAGAGGCACGTGTAGGTCAGACAAATATAACATAACATTTATAATGAAATAACCACAAATGTCTTTTCTGTGCTCACATCATTATCAGTTTTATTCAACCCCCAAGTGACATTCAATCTTAATACTTAGTACAACATCCTTTTACAGTTATAACAGCTTTTAAACGTGAAGCATAGCTTGACACAAGTGTCTTGCAGCGATCTACGGGTATCTTTGCCCATTCGTCAAGGGTAAAAGCCTCCAGTTCAGTCACATTCTTAGGCTTGCGCACTGCAACTGCTTTCTTTAAGTCCCACCAGAGGTTCTCAATCGGATTTAAGTCAGGTGACTGCGATGGCCACTCCAAAATGTTCCAGCCTTTAATCTGCAACCATGCTCTAGTGGACTTGGAGGTATGCTTGGGATCATTGTCCTGTTGAAAGGTCCAACGTCTCCCAAGCCTCAGGTTTGTGACGGACTGCATCACATGGTCATCCAATATCTCCTGGTACTGAAGAGAATTCATGGTACCTTGCACACGCTGAAGCTTCCCTGTACCTGCAGAAGCAAAACAGCCCCAAAGCATGATTGACCCCCCGCCATGCTTCACAGTAGGCAAGGTGTTCTTTTCTTCATAGGCCTTGTTCTTCCTCCTCCAAACATAGCGTTGATCCATGGGCCCAAACAGTTCTAATTTTGTTTCATCAGTCCACAGAACACTATCCCAAAACTTCTGTGGTTTGTCCACATGACTTTTGGCATACTGCAGTCGACTCTTCTTATTCTTTGAGACAGCAAGGGGGTGCGCCTGGGAGTTCTGGCATGGAGGCCTTCATTACGCAGTGTGCGCCGTATTGTCTGAGCTGAAACTTCAGTACCCACATCTGACAAATCTTTTCTCAGTTCCTCAGCAGTCACACGGGACTTTTCTCCACTCTACGCTTCAGGTAGCGCACAGCAGTCGAAGTCAGCATCTTCTTTCTGCCACAACCAGGTAGCGTTTCAACAGTGCCCTTGCCTTGAATTTGCGAATGATGCTTCTATGGTCTCCTTGGTATGTTTAACATCTTTGCAATCGTCTTATAGCCATTGCCCTTCCTGTGAAGAGTAAACACCTCTTCTCTTGTCTTCCTGGACCATTCTCTTGACTTCACCATGTTTGTAACCACACCAGTAAATGTCTAGAAGGAGCTGAGTATCACAGTCATTTTAAAGCTGCCTAATTGGTGCTTATTATGCTTTATTGCTGCTCCGTGACATCCACAGGTGTTTTCAATACCTGATTGAAAACACTTGAATGAACCTCTGTTCTTCAGAGTGGTAGTCTTTAAGGGGTTGAATAATTGTGTCAATGAAGAAATCACAAAACAAACATTTACTACTGTATTACAAAACAAATTGATGTCATTTTAGTTGCATATGGTTCTTTAAAAAGTCCTTGTAGGATTTCATTCTGAATACAATTACAAATGTACACTAAATTCCCTAAAACCCTTTACAGCATTGGGGGTTGAATAATTTTGAACACAACTGTATATTGTATAAATATTGCGAGAATTTGGGCTAAGGAATCCTATATGGTATTTACCTGCTGGCACCACAAGGTGAATTAGTGATATACCTAGATCCTGGGCACTCAGCTCAAGGACATGATAAAGTGCATGTCCCAGAGGCACAAGAGAGGCTGTAGGGTTACCTGCCTGCTGGATTCTGCCTGATGCCTCATGGCCACACACTGAGAGGTAAAATTAGGAAGACTTACAAATCCCATGCAGCCAAAAACACTCACTAACATCCCACAACCTTTTCAACCCTACACTCATTTTTATTCCACACAGCCAAACCCACCATCGCCACTATCCCACAGTAGGATACACTTACACAACTCTGCTCACGCACACACATACAGCAGTATGTCAGGGCTGGGCTGCAAAATCGTTGATGTGCACCTAGATCCTTTGCACTTGCATCACTCATCAATCTCAACTCATCTTGCCACAATCACCTCCGCAATATCGCCGAAATCTGGCCATTTCTGACTGCCAACACCACCAAGCAACTTATCCACTCGCTTGTTATCTCCCGCCTGGACAATTGCAACAACCTCCTGACTGGCCTTCCTATCTCCCGCCTCTCCCCCCTGCAGTCCATCCTAAACACAGCAGCCCAGCTTATCCATCTCACCCGTCGCTCTGTCTCTGCCGCTCCTCTCTGTGAATCCCTGCACTGGCTCCCCATCCACAGCAGAATCAAAATCAAACTACTCACCCCGACCTACAAAACCCTCACCAACGACGCTCCTCACTACCTGTCTGCACTAATCACCAAATACACCCCAGCCCGCACCCTAAGATCCAACAATTACCTCATCACCTCATCACATGCCAGACTGCAGGACTTTTCTCGTGTGACACCGACCCTATGGATCGCGCTTCCTCGCTGTATCAGACTGTCCCCAAATCCGGCTTCATTTAAACGCTCCCTAAAGACCCTTCTATTTCAGGAAGCCTACCACCCGACTCCGTAACAAGACATCTAACAAACCTAAAAATGGTCCTCACCTCTCCCTGCATTAACTCATCACTGCAGCCCCCTCCTGTTTCTATCCCCTCACCCATCTAGATTGTAAATTCCCACGGGAATAGGGTCCTCATGTCCTCCTGTATCTGCCGGCAGCAATTCTGACCTTCTCCTGTATGTGTTGTTGAATTGTCCTGTCTTTACCCTTTACCTTGTACAGCGCTGCGGAATGTGTTGGCACTTAATAAACAATACTAATAATAGATTTCAGGGGGAGAATGGTTGGAGAACTCAGATACCTTTTGTGTACAAAGTGCACCCATACATGTTGTGCTTATATTGTCCTTTCAGAAAGCCACTCAGGCATTGTTGAAGTTTATTTTCTGGTCTAATGTAATCCACCTATTGAGTACTGTATGTTAGTGAAACACTTCAAATTCTGTTGAAAGGGAAAGTGGTGTCTGTGGTAGCTGCACATTTGAATCCATTGGGTTTGCACAAAGATGAACCCAAAAAGAAATTAAAATCAGAATTGCTGTTTATTACTTCCTAAACAGTTTTTTTTTTTTTTTTTTTTTATAGGGGCGAATACGCACTTGCAGAATATACAGAGGTTAAAACTGTCACCATCAAACTATCCCAGAATAAACACTGAGGTGAAACTGCTGGAACAGAATGGACAAGCACAATACATTGTTGGACCTACAGAAATGTTTATTTTTCCAGGGCAGGGTTGGAAAAACCAGGCATGGGGAGAGATTGTGCGTTTAATTTTTTCAACTTAATGAGACGGCACCATTCATTCGACTGACATCCTTTTTATTAATGTTAATTACATACTCTTTTTTCATTAGTCGGAAAGATGACCCAGAAAAACTATGTGTACCTCGAAGCTGTGTTGGGTTTATGAAAGCATTGATGAAATGAGCACTTGATGTAATGAATTATATGCAGACTATATTCTGCATGTTTCAGAAACTAAAACATTACAAACAGCCCTATTTCTGCCAATCTCTTACTAAAGAACTCTTATTTTTTGGACTGGAGAATGAATATTAATAGCGGATTATAATTTGGAGGGAATATGATCTCACATAAACCTAGATTTAGGTAATAGTTGGGGAAATTCTTATTCTAATTTTATACTTCTATAGATTGATATTTTGATATACTTAGGATTTAGTGATGACATGTTCAATTGAACAGATGCTATTATAATGCAGGCATTTTTATAAAAAGACATTTGTTTTTTGATTTTACTTTTTGAATTGATATACATTTACCAGTGTGTACATTTTCCCCTGAGTATTTAATATTCTGATATAGGAATAATGGTATACAGTCTACTTTAAGTCAGTAAAATAAATGTGTATTTATGAATTAGAGATTTGTTTAACAAATGTGTTCTTTTTATTGAAGTACTGTTACATTTGTGCTGTGTGTGTGTCCTTTTATTCTAGACTTTTGTTTCTAACAATAGTTCGGTGGAATGAGAAAATTCTCAACAGCCCAGTTTTCTCCTCAGATCTTCTAGCTTGCAATGTCCTATGTTTTCAAACAAACAGTAATTGTTTTTTCTAAAGATATTTTTACTAACTTGGATGGTTTCCATCTGCTTCAAATCAAATATTCATAAGCCCATCAAGGCAACTAACCTATTAATTAATCCTCCCTCTGTATATGGCACGCCCCATGCCCGACACCATGGGATAACCATGGAGGGGTGCATACCCAAGACTTTTTCAACCATGTGGTATAATGTACCCATGCATGAAGCTGTTGTTGGTTTTTGAATGTGCTGACTGGAGTGCTCTCTCCATGTTTTTGTTATATATATATATATTCAAAAATGAGTATCTGGCGCCCCTAATAGATACAACTGAACAGTGCAGCTATTAAGTGAGTATTGTTATACACCATTAGAGTCCATAATTCATTAAATCGCAGTTCCAAGTCAGCAGCAAAATAATCACACACAAGGTGGTTTACCTCCAACCATCAGACACTAGATATACTGCACCACCGGTATTTTTAGGAGATACCGGACTCCCCTTTAACACCTCCGTTTGAAGATATTCCTCCAAGGAATAAGAAATACAGCTGCAGGATCTTAGATGAAGATATTAAAAGATTTATTCCTTTTAAAATAATTAAAACAATTAAAATTAGATGCCAAAACGCCTTTCGCGACCCAGTCGCTTCCTCAGTCGGCAAAGAATGAATGGTTCCAATTATCCTGCAGTGTCCTTATATCCCCTGTTGTTCATAACATAATTAGATGGCAGAACGCCCGTTTTTCAAAAATCGGCAAACCCCACTACGTATGCGCGGGGTGCCGTCCTATGATGGTATGAGGTCCGCCTTCAAAGATGGTGGTGCGCTTCATTCGGCCTTATCATGCGGTTCATTTAAGTCTCTAATGCTTATGCCTAAACAATTAACGTTTGCGCCCTGCTCCATCTTACGAGGCTACAAAACATTACTTATACCCGCTTCTGTATTCAAAAGCTTTTTGGGTATATAATTAATACCCTCTTATACAGATCTATATATACAACATATAATTATTTACCAATTACAACAGCCCAAAATAGGGGGACAATCATTATCTAAAAAATATGGAGTACCCAGTTTTTAAATGTGCCTAAATTTTAAAAAGTTAATTTTACCTCAAACTTATCTTATAATTCTAATGTATCAAATTTGCCCTTTTTGTGCAATATGATTATTTTTCCAAAAGTGTTAACTTTCACGAAACTTGCCACAATTTTATATTTCATTTTATTATTATGTAACTATGTGTTATTAAATGGTCCAAATCTCTATTATTGTGATTATTCTATTCTTCTACATTGTTATTCCTCAGTGTCTACATACTGATCAAATGACTGTAAAATCAACACCAAAAAGAAATTGATGAACAATCATAAAAAACCTTCTAATATGTATCAAATTAGTGATCTAAAATGTCTTTTCTTCCCTAAGGAATGTGTATAAATTTTAATCAGCGCTGCGGAATATGCTGGCGCTTTATAAATAAAGAATAAAGAATAATAATATTTTAGGTTCATATATGAATTATTAATTGTAAAGTGACTAATTGCTAATATTCATTTAAAGTGCTAATTAGTGATCTACAGTATAATGAATACTAATATTTCATAAATATGTTCACCTTAATTGGTTTATTATTGGATTAATGTCCATATTATTTATAAAGTGCTCAATTAATAATCTGATATTGAAGTGCTCAAACTTTTTTATAAAAAAGAAAAAAAAGTTTGAGCACTTCAATATCAGATTATTAATTGAGCACTTTATAAATAATATGGACATTAATCCAATAATAAACCAATTAAGGTGAACATATTTATGAAATATTAGTATTCATTAATAATTCATATATGAACCTAAAATATGTATTGATTAAAATTTATACACATTCCTTAGGGAAGAAAAGACATTTTAGATCACTAATTTGATACATATTAGAAGGTTTTTTATGATTGTTCATCAATTTCTTTTTGGTGTTGATTTTACAGTCATTTGATCAGTATGTAGACACTGAGGAATAACAATGTAGAAGAATAGAATAATCACAATAATAGAGATTTGGACCATTTAATAACACAGTTACATAATAATAAAATGAAATATAAAATTGTGGCAAGTTTCGTGAAAGATAACACTTTTGGAAAAATAATCATATTGCACAAAAAGGGCAAATTTGATACATTAGAATTATAAGATAAGTTTGAGGTAAAATTAACTTTTTAAAATTTAGGCACATTTAAAAACTGGGTACTCCATATTTTTTAGATAATGATTGTCCCCCTATTTTGGGCTGTTGTAATTGGTAAATAATTATACAGATCTATATATACAACATATAAGAGGGTATTAATTATATACCCAAAAAGCTTTTGAATACAGAAGCGGGTATAAGTCCGAATGAAGCGCACCACCATCTTTGAAGGCGGACCTCATACCATCATTGGACGGCACCCCGCGCATACGTAGTGGGGTTTGCCGATTTTTGAAAAACGGGCGTTCTGCCGTCTAAGGACACTGCAGGATAATTGGAACCATTCATTCTTTGCCGACTGAGGAAGCGACTGGGTCGCGAAAGGCGTTTTGGCGTCTAATTTTAATTGTTTTAATTATTTTAAAAGGAATAAATCTTTTAATATCTTCATCTAAGATCCTGCAGCTGTATTTCTTATTCCTTGGAGGAATATCTTCAAACGGAGGTGTTAAAGGGGAGTCCGGTATCTCCTAAAAATACCGTTGGTGCAGTATATCTAGTGTCTGATTTATGACACCTTCACATACTGCATTTGAAAAAGTGACTCTACATTATAATAAGAGGTGTTCTCCAATGGGAGATCTTGTTATTTAAGAGGGAAGCGCAGACAGTCACCACATTCCTCTGCTATATATATAATATAACAAAACAAAACGAGAAGAGAGCACACCTAACAATACAAAAGAAACTTTTGTTTGAACAACTGCAATGTTTGAAGGGGTTTAGGAAATGTTTTTAAGCACTGAAAGGGTTAAATCTGAAACTCTGTTTAAACGTATTTAGCTGCTGTTGTGGTTTCTTTTGTATTGTTAGGTGTGCTCTCTTCTCGTTTTGTTTTATATTATGTTGTCTTGAGATGCACCCGCACTGAAAGCGTAGTTAAGGTTGAGTGCTGCCCCTCTCGTATATTTTGTGTATATATATATATATATATAACAAAATTTGGTTTGCAATGAACGGCCGTGAATTGCTTAAGCCTGCCAACAGCGTCAATGTAATGCACCCTCTGGCAGGTCCTACTCTGCAAACCTAATGACTGCCCATCATGGGATAAACTCACTTACTGAGGAACAGGTCCCCTTCATGGAGCTCCTGCAGATCAAGGCTCTCTCCTTGGTTTTGTTTGTATTTTATTTTTGAGAAGCACCCACACAGAAAGCTTACCCCTCCCCATGTGTGTAATATAAATATATACATACATACATACATACAGATGCCAGATAACAAAACACTGGAGTAGTAGATCGCTAGATTCAGAGGTCTAAAGAAGAGTAATCGATTGCCAAAAGCCAGGGGTCAAAAACACAAGAGTGGTTGATTTCCAAAAGCCAGAAGTCTATACACAAGAGTAGTCATGCATTTTATCCAGCACCCGGCAAGCGTGCACTGTGGAGGAGGCTGCTGGGTGCCGAAGGTATGTGACAGAACCCCCCCTCCACAGGCGGCCACAGGACGACCAACCGGAGCCAAAGGATGATACCTGTGGAATGTTTTAACCAAACTGGCAGCACCTCACCCGCAGGAATCCATTGCCTATCTTCAGGCCCATATCCTCAGGCCGGAGGTACGTGACAGGATCATTGGAAATCAAAGTAAACGGGTCTCAGGCAGCTAGATAAAGGAATTTATTCATGGGAGTAATGACCCCAAGGAAAAATCGTCGTGACATTTCGGCCTTAATCATACATGATTTCGGCCGCTTGAGGCCGAAAGGTCACGACGATTTTTCCTTGGGGTCATTACTCCCATGAATAAATTCCCTTATCTAGTTGCCGGAGACCCGTTTACTTTGATGTTCCGGATGAGGATGGTGGGCTGTCGGCGCCCCCACACACGGTGACTCGGCGCTAGATTTGGTGGGCTACCGTTGCTTTTGAGATTGCGGCGCTTGTACTGATCTCAGGATCATTGGAAAGGCCAGAGCATGGCTTTTCTAAGTAAAGAAGAAAAAATGAAAATTTATAATGTGAACAATGATGCTGCACTAACGATTTTTTTTGGGAGGGGTTAGCTAAAATCACATCACATAATTTCTCAGAAAATTAAAAGTAACGGCTTCCCAGTTCTAATTTTTTTAGAAATACCAATCAACGAGTTGGATGGCGCATCTATAGTGTCGTATTCTTTAGTAGTATCAGCCGCAGGAGTTTGAATTCCAATTGTCCCAAGTTTCAAACAGAATCCCCATCACCTTCTTATCCAATACTGATCTGAAATAATAAGGGGCAGTATATGGTGTAGTATTTTAAAATATAAATCAATTTATTTAAAATCAAAGCACAAACTCACATTTTGTAAGGCACATAAACAAATGTGCATATACACCTTGATCTCAAAGACCCAGACCTCCCGATATCGATCCCCAAAAACAGTCCACAAACCGTCCACCAGTTATACTGGCCTCCTGGATGGATCGGGGAAGAAACAGTCTGCTTGTCCTTGTAATCTCCAATACAATCGCTTGACGCGTTTCGTGGGAGTCCCACTTCAACAGGAGCATGACTACAACTAAATGCAAGCTTCTTTTATAATCTTCACAAAGTAAAATACTAATTTATTATTTCAAACAGCTGTGGGTATTCACAATATCCCACCAATCTTCAGCCGCGCTTCGGATTCTCCGCGCACTTCAAATCTCCGCTCATTGGACCATAAACCACCTAACACCATTGGCCTACAGCCCGCGCATGCGTCCTAGAGCGGCTTTCAGCGTAATCCGCCTTCCCTCATCGATCGATAGCCGACGCACTATCAGAACTCAAAAGATATATCCTCAATCTCGATTCCATTATTAGTATTAGTTATAAATTCTCGTTTCACTAACAAATTGTGTAATTTCCTTTTTTATATACGGAAAACCAAACATGGCGGCCCCCATTCCTCTATATAACTACTTTCACTTTTGATTTATTCCACTTTCACCCATTTCCATTTCTGCTTCAGAAAAATATGGTCTCCATGATCTTTCTGTACTCACCATGAATCGAGATTAACCAGTACATTTTATTAAGGGGTACAATCTTGGACTAAAATATGAAAAGTAAAAATATAAAAAGTAAAATACATATATATGAGAAAAAAAGGGGGGGTTCCTAATGGCGCAATGGATATTAATTATGCAGTCTTATTTGCTGATATTATTTCGCAAACTGACACATGCCAATTTTCATATATATATATATATACCATATACAGTAAAGTGCTTCTTAAAAGGTGCAGCTGTAACTTCTCAATAAATATAAAGTGCTCTTGTAACAGTCTTTACACAAAGTGCAGATGCAGCAATAAAGTACATATAGTGCGATTATAGTGCAAATTTGTCAATACCACTACAATTAATGTGTCCAAAGACCAAATCCTGGTGACAAATATAGATGAATTATGCCATGCGGCAAAGTCCAATGCATACTATAGTCCTAGTGTCCTTACTTTCCACTTCTGGAGTTCCTAAGTGGAAGGGTTGTGCATCCAATGTGCTCAAAAATTGATCAATGTTACCCTTTCTGCATGAATTGGGAATTATTCCTCAATATGACAGTTCTTCCTGTGGTCCTCATTGTCTCCCATCTATTTCGGAGCCTAAGAAGAGGAAAAATAGTGCAATATTGTCTGTGCACACTAGACAGCGTAAATTCTGAAAATATCACACTTACAAATTCCAGAGCCTCATAATGTCCAGGCTCTGGATTGGAACGCCTCGGGCCAAATATAGAGTGGCCGCTACCCTTCTTTAAACCAACCTCGTTACCTCAGACAGAGAAACAGAAGAGAGACAGCACTCTCATAGCACAGCATTAGCTGGTAATTTTATAGTGCAATGAAAGGATTTGTTTACACTCACCAATTAAGGAACCTTAGCGTTCCAGGCTCAAATTTTGGGCATATGGTACTTCTCAATGGGGAGCACCTTGACCTCTTTGTCTGCTTCCTCAATGTCTGGGTGGTGGTCGCCTGCTCATCTGTGGTCTGCTGTTCTGCTGTTTCCTCGGTATCTGGGTGATAGTCGCCTGCTCATCTGTGACCTGCTGTATGGGCTTGGCAAGGGCTTAATTACAGAATTGAGTACTCATTGGGTTATAAAAATTAATTTATTGGTGATATCTACCATACATAAAATACAATACAGTTAATATAATGGATAAAATAAAAGGGGGTGATCGAGATGCGTTTCGGCGCTATACTGGCACCTTCCTCAGTCGATAAGCGGGTGAAAACGGGGGCTTTGTAAGTGTGATATTATCAGAATTTACGCTGTCTAGTGTGCACAGACAATATTGCACTATTTTTCCTCTTCTTTGTCTCCCATCTATTTCAGAGCCTATCAGGACCACAGGAAGAACTGTCATATTGAGGAATAATTCCCAATTCATGCGGAAAGTAGGGATGTGCGTTTCGAATTTCGGAATTTTCACGAAATTTCCCGATTCGTGTTTTCGGATCCGGCCGATTTTCCGAATCGGATCGGACCCGAAAACCGACAGATCCGAAAAGTTTTCCGAGCCGAAACGAAATATTTTCAGAATTTTCGAATGGACTTGAAATGTGTCAAATCGAAATTTATTTTCGCTCTATTCATGATTTCGGTTCCATTCGTGATTTCGGTTCCATTTCGGTAATTCTGGACAACGTATATTTAACTATTTTCGGTTATATCGCTGATTCTGTAAATTTTGTATTTGTAAATGCGTATCACTTGTTTTTGTTTCCAATGATCCGATAATTCTGTCGATACGATAATTCCTTTGTAATCGGGTCGGATCCGATTCGTCCGCGGGTCGCGCGTGCGCGCGCGGATGTCGTAACTTTATTGAGCCAGTTTTTTGACAACTTTTTTGACAGGCCAAAAAATATTGATTTTGATCATGGCTGAAAGAGACGAGTCCCATTCGGACACCTCCTCATCTTCTTCCACCCAAGAGACACCATCCAGGAAGAAGCGGGCCAGCAACATGGCATTTGAGGAGATGTTGGAGCTGGTCCGCATCTTTGATCACAAAGATTATGACTGCCGTAAGGGCCCTTACGGCAGGAAGAATAACAACCGCAAGGATCGTATCCTTGACAAACTCCGAACCACCATCCTGGAGCTGTTCGGGAAGGACCGAACGAAGGACCAGCTCCGAAAACGCTGGTCCGACCTCAAGACGCGCGAGGAGGAGCAGCTGAGGCACATCCGTCGCGTCATAGCCAAACGTAAGTGTCATGTTATATTGTAAAGCGCTGCGCAAACTGTTGGCGCTATATAAATCCTGTATAATAATAATAATGTGCTTGCATGTGCTAATGTGCACAGAAATACGTTGATTTATCTAGTCCTTTTTTCATGCAATGTGATTGTGTATAGCTTTGCGTTTTCACGACTCGTCATACATGCATTTTTGCCATAGCTCTTCTTTTTTGTGATTTTACGTATTCGTGAAAATTGTGACATTTGATGTATGTAGATGAAGTTACAATGCTGGATTTCTTTTGGCACTGTGTACTGTAGTGTGCTGGGGGGGGTTGTTGTGATTGAGTGATGCATACGAGAAGACCCGCAGCTTGGCCAATATTGGCTCCCACCTGCGCATCAACAAAAATCTCTGCGTCTCTGCTAAGTGGTAGGATGGGACATGTAGTTCTTCTGAAAGTGCATCCAAACAGAGCCGCGTTCAATACATCCTCAGCAGCTGCTGAATTGTTGCAGCGCAGCAATTCAGTTTGCTACAGCAGTGTCATTGAACGCTTTAGATGCAAATTTCAAAACAAAATGGCCGATTTCTGTTGTTTCTGCAATATCCACAGTTTTATTAGCAGAAACTGAAAGTGAAACTGAGGCTGAGGCATCTATAAAATAACTAAAAGCAGTCAGCACAATGCGTTTTGTATGCACACAACACAAATAATAGTTTTTATTGAATAAACGTAATGTTTACTTCTGAAAAAATATATAATTGAAGGGTAATATATGTCTATGTGCAGAGGAAATAAATAAATATTTTGTGACTTTAGAACTATGAGATGGGAGTAGTGGTGGGTCAAGCTGGTAGTGCTATTGGGTAGTGGAGGGGTGTCTTAATACTTTCGGCAATATATTGTATAGATATACCATTTTTTCCAGTCTGCATTATTTACGTGTTATTTTTTGGATTTGGCAGAAGACAGGAAGGCAAAGGCAGCATCTGCCCTGGCGGGCAGCAGTGCCCCAGTGGAGGAGGAGGGGGAGCCACGGGCGACCACCAGCGCTGGTATATACTGTTTTATTTTGCAACGACTTTTGGTCAAAAACAGAAACATTTTTTGTTTACTGTATTTTAATTAAAAATTTTTATGTATAGCACAAGAGGAGCAGGAGGAGGAAGAGGAGGAGCAGGAGGAGGGCGATGATGGAGAGAGGGAGCTGGAGCCGCAGCAGGAGGCCGCGAGTCCAGGTTTTTATTTTACTGTTGTATTTTGCATCGACTTTTGTTCAAAAATAAATCAGTTTTGTTGTTTACTGTATTTTTTATTTCTTTAATCTCTTAGATATAGCACCGGAAGAGATGCTGGCGGTGGTGGTGGAGGAGGAGGAGTCGGAGGAGGAGGAGGAGTCAGAGCCTCAGGAGGCCGCCAGCTCTGGTATATACTACTGTTATATTTTTTCAAGACTTTCAGTCAAAAATAGAAACCTGCTTTACTTACTGTATTTTCCTTCTTTCATTTATTGGATATATAGAAGGAGAAGCCAGACTGAACAGGTCCTCCAGTGTCAGGATGAGGAATTGGATGGCGATCGGAGAGCTAAGCCTGGCTGTCACTAACATCGATGCCATCCAGGAGTTGCTCCAGGAGTTGCGGGAGCATATTAGCAATGCCGCTGACATCCTGGAGCGGCAGTGAGACCAGCCTCCTCCTCCCCTATGTTTGTTTGTGCCCCAGTTGGGCAGTTTGCCATCCGTGGCATGTTGTAAATAAATTTCTATTTTTTTCCTGTTTGTGTGCGTTGCTTTTCCTTACTTAATAAGTTAATATGTATTGCTTGGTTTCCACACTGTTAAAATTATATGTACATAAATTTATTGACATTTCTTTGGACCCTTTGTCATAAATTGTCAACATATTTGTGGCCATGAATGTGACTGTGCACATTCTACACTGCCTGCCTGGCCAAAAATGTCACACACTAACACAACCTTGTTGTACTGCCTTGAGATTTGATTACCGACGTGGCATGGTTTTGTTAAGCTTAGGCGATGTCACAACAACATGGATTTTTGTCCACAGTCACATTCATTGCATAACCAAGAATTTATCAAAAAATATTGATGGCAGCACTGCGTGAAGTCTTCTCCGACACAACCCAAAGATCCTTAGTGCGGCTCAGGTCTAGTTTATTTGTCCCTGTTTGCAGCATCACGCAACACCTCCTCCCAGCTATGAGCTCTCTCTCTCCCACCGCTGCCCGCTAAGATGCTGCCGCCAACATGGTCACGTCTTTGCAGGAAGACAACAGCGTGGGGGAACGGCAGCTGCCGACAGTCCCAAGACCTCGTCACAATGACGTCAGTTCTGGAGTTAACCCCTAACTGCGACCAATGGTGGAGATAGGGGGTTCATTGGAACCCCCTATCTCCCGATCCGCGGCAGCTATCGGTTGGTTAATGTTTGGTATCTTTGGATCGACCAGAGCATGGCCTTTCCAACAATACCAAACATGACAATGTTAAAAATTATAAAAAAATTTAAATATAAAAAATAAGCAGGTTTCTTGTTTTGTTTTGTTAATGCAGCAATATTGTTCCCATTTTCAATTATAATGTGAACAATGATGCTGCACTAAGGATTTTTGTATGGGGTGCGTTTGTTAAAAATAGTGTAATTTTCACCCAAAAAAATAAAAACAAGCCCCATTTCAATTTTTTTTAACAAACGCAACTCATAAAATATAACCGCAAACACTCGCATGTTAAAATGTGAAAAAAACACTTTACACCTTGTAAAACAAACATTGAAAATTCTAATTTTATTGCATTTTCTGTTATAATATACAGACAGGACATGACGCATACATATGATAATGATATATTATGAATCATCTGCCGAGTCTGCTGGAAAGAACGATATATAACATGTCTGGGTCATATTATAAAATAAGGCTTCAAAACGCGTTTAAACAAGAGGAGCGAAACTGTTAAAAATTAGCTCAGCAGCAGACCGCACACAGGCATGAAGGGCAGCCGTGAAATGCCTCAGCAGCAAAAGGGTTAATTTTTTTTTTGTCTGTTTTAAATCATTTTTTTTTTCGTTTCAGATCATTTTGATCAACTATTTTTCAGTTTTTAACCCCTTAAGGACCGAGGACGTACCATGTACGTCATTGCAGCGGGTCTCTCTTAGACCCGCTGACGTACATGGTACGTCCTGCCGTTTTTTGAGCGCTGGAAGCGATCGGATCGCTTCCAGCAGCTCAAACGCCATTGCAGGCTGCCTGGGAGTCCAGGCAGCCGTGCAATGGCGGTTAGAAGTGCCGGGGCACCATGTGATCGCTCCCCGGGAGCGATCAACATCCGGTTTCACCGGAGAGGTGCCCGGGCACTTCTAGAGAGCGCTGGAAGCGATCGGTATCGCTTCCAGCTGCTCTGAGTATATTACAAGGATGCCTCGACATCGAGGCATCCTTGCAATATGCTTACCTGCCGCCGGTCCGTCCGTGATCGCTCCCCCGAGCGATCACTTCCGGTAGCGGCAGGAAGTACTGAGTGCCACGAGGTATCGTGGCACTCAGTACAAAAACGATCACATCAGTGATCAGGTGCTCTGCTGGGTGCCTCGAGGGATCAAGGCACCCAGCAGAGTAAAAAAAAGTGTAAAAAAAAGTGTAAAAAAAGTAAAAAAAAAGTGAAAAAAAAAGTAAAATAAAAAAAAAATAAATAAAATAAACTGACGGTTAGGGGTAGGGTTAGGGTTAGGGGTAGGGTTAGGGGTAGGGTTAGGGGTAGGGGTAGGGTTAGGGTTAGGGGTAGGGGTAGGGTTAGGGGTAGGGTTAGGGGTAGGGGTTAGGTTAGGGGTTAGGTTAGGGTTAGGGGTAGGGTTAGGGTTAGGGGTAGGGTTAGGGTTAGGGTTAGGGGTAGGGCTAGGGTTAGGGCTAGGGTTAGGGTTCTAAGGGCAGGGTCATCTTGGGGCTGAGTGGGATGTTCCTAGCCTGCCTCATCAGAGAGGCAGGCTAGCAACATCAATCAGAAGTTAGAAAAAATCAAAATAAAATTTCTAATTTGTCAGGTCAGGTCAATATTTTGTAAATATTGGCTCTGACCTCTGTGATTCTCCCTCCCTCTCCTCACTTGTGTTTTGGTGAGCGAGAGAGAGAGATCAGATTTGACAGGTTAGAGATTTTAGTGAGATTTAGTGAGATTAGAAAAATTGAGGCAGATTTAGAGAGATTTTAGGGAGATTAGAAGAATTGAGGCAGGTTTAGAGGGATTTAGAGAGATTTAGGTGTTTATTTGTATTTTCTTGTGAAACCAACGGTTCTTCTAAGAACCAACAATCCGCTTATATATATATAATAATTATAAAATTTTATAATCTATTATATATAATGTCTGAGAGGGTGTACAGCGCCGAGGAGGCATATGCCATCCTGGCGTCAGAATCTGAGGCATCTGCGTCAGACTCAGACCCTCATTTCGCCCCCTCTAACTGCTCAGAGACGTCGCTAGATACATTATCTACGCTGGCTGATGTATCTAGTGATGTTTCTGATGCAGATCCTGGGTCACCACCTGCCAGCAGGAGACGCACAGCTCCAGCTGAGGAGTGGGTAGTGCCTCATCGCCAGAGGCCAGATATCCCTCCTTTCACGGCAAATCCTGGCATCAATATTGATGTTGCAGGATTTACCGCCACACAGTTTTTGCAGGTGTTTATGGGGGATGATTTGTTGGGCCACATAGTGGCCCAATCAAATCTGTATGCCCATCAGCATTGTGCTGCGAAGCCAGACTCCTACTTGGCAAGGCAGCAATGGACCCCGCTAGATGTGCCAGAATTTCTGAAATTCTGGGCACTTACTATGCTGAGGGCATCATAAAGAAGCCCTCAATTTGCTCCTACTGGAGCAGTAGCCCCATCTGCTCTACCCCATTTACCCCCAATCAATGTCACGTAGAAGGTATGAAAACATTTTGCGTTTCATGCACTTCAGTGACAACAGCCTGTGCCCCCCTAGAGAGCATCCCCAGTTTGACAGGCACCAGACTTTTTACATTTTATTCGTACATTTTTATGTTCTACAATTGGTGCTGTATTTTGCCAAAATTCTTTGCACACCTATGCATGGGGGGCATGGGAGTACTCAGGAGATCTTGCAGAAAACAACCTGGAGAGTTTTCATGCAGTAACAAACAACAGTGTCTCCTAAATCACAGTCCAAAACTACTGTGGGCGTAAAAATCTGAAAATTGAAAAATTACCGCCACACACCTTCTCAAATGTTTTGGGCTAAAACCGTGCATCCATGCATCAAAGCACTCCATATGCAATACCTTAGGGTGTCAACATAACAAATATAAACAATTTTCTGGCAATAATTCAAACTGGGGTATGCGGTAGACCCAAACCCAAGATAGGCCTAGCTGAAAAAATAATCTCAATTTCAACTCTAATGACAAAGTCATAAAAATTGTATTTGAACCTTCCCAAAATCCTGGCAAACCTATGCATGGGGGGCATGGGTGTACTCAGGAGATCTTGCAGAAAACAACCTGGAGAGTTTTCATGCAGTAACAAACAACAGTGTCTCCTAAATCACAGTCCAAAACTACTGTGGGCGTAAAAATCTGAAAATTGAAAAATTACACCACACACCTTCTCAAATGTTTTGGGCTAAAACCGTTGCATCCATGGCATCAAAGCACTCCATATGCAATACCTTAGGGTGCCAACATAACAAATATAAACAATTTTCTGGCAATAATTCAAACTGGGGTATGCGGTAGACCCAAAACCAAAGATAGGCCTAGTTGAAGAAATAATCTCAATTTCAACTCCAATGACAAAGTCATAAAAATTGTATTTGAACCTTCCCAAAATCCTGGCAAACCTATGCATGGGGGCATCGGTGGTGTACTCAGGAGACCTTGCAGAAAACAACCTGGAGAGTTTTCATGCAGTAACAAACAACAGTGTCTCCTAAATCACAGTCCAAAACTGATGTGGGTGTGAAAATGAAAAATGACCACCAAACTGTATCCAATTTGTTTGGAGCAAACGGATGCATCCATAGCATAAAAACACTCCATTTACAATACTTTGGGGGTTAGCTTACCAAATATATGCACGTTCATAAAACTGGGGTATGTAAAAAGGCCCCTAAAAAGAAGATAAGCAAAGAAGATACTGTATGTCAAATTAGAAAATTGACAAGCACATGTCAAAGATTGGCGTAGCACCCCAAAAACAACAGAACAAATCTATATATGGGTGGTATCAATTTACTCAGAAGATGTTGCTGAACATATTTTGGGGTGTTTTTTTGCAGTAACCCATAACTGGATTTGACAATTCATGCCTAAAGTACAATGTGTGTGAAAAAATAACACAAAAAGTGACTACCTGAAAGTTTGACATAGAGCTAGTGCATGGAAAGTGTTAAAATACAACTCTTTGAAGCACCCTAGGTGTGCCCTTTCTAAAAATATATGGTTTGATGGGGGTAAATTACTTTGGCCGGCTTCAAAAATGTCCCAAATAGGACATGGGTGCATGATGACGAAATGTGAAAATTCCAAGTTGGAAAACTGAAATGCGCACCCCCCAAATAAGGCCTATTAGCCCCCAAATGACCCGACATACCTATACATGGGTGGTATCAATTTACTCAGAAGATGTTGCTGAACATATTTTGGGTGTTTTTTGGCAGTAACCCATAACTGGATTTGACAATTCATGCCTAAAGTACAATGTGTGTGAAAAAATAACACAAAAAGTGACTACCTGAAAGTTTGACATAGAGCTAGTGCATGGAAAGTGTTAAAATACAACTCTTTGAAGCACCCTAGGGTGTGCCCTTTCTAAAAATATATGGTTTGATGGGGGTAAATTACTTTGGCCGGCTTCAAAAATGTCCCAAATAGGACATGGGTGCATGATGACGAAATGTGTGAAAATTCCAAGTTGGAAAACTGAAATGCGCACCCCCAAAAAGGCCTATTAGCCCCCAAATGACCCGACATACCTATACATGGGTGGTATCAATTTACTCAGAAGATGTTGCTGAACATATTTTGGGGTGTTTTTTTGCAGTAACCATTAACTGGATTTGACAATTCATGCCTAAAGTACAATGTGTGTGAAAAAATAACACAAAAAGTGACTACCTGAAAGTTTGACATAGAGCTAGTGCATGGAAAGTGTTAAAATACAACTCTTTGAAGCACCCTAGGGTGTGCCCTTTCTAAAAAAATATGGTTTGATGGGGGTAAATTACTTTGGCCGGCTTCAAAAATGTCCCAAATAGGACATGGGTGCATGATGACGAAAGTATGTGAAAATTCCAAGTTGGAAAACTGAAATGCGCACCCCCCAAATAAGGCCTATTAGCCCCCAAATGACCCGACATACCTATACATGGGTGGTATCAATTTACTCAGAAGATGTTGCTGAACATATTTTGGGGTGTTTTTTGGCAGTAACCCATAACTGGATTTGACAATTCATGCCTAAAGTACAATGTGTGTGAAAAAATAACACAAAAAGTGACTACCTGAAAGTTTGACATAGAGCTAAGTGCATGGAAAGTGTTAAAATACAACTCTTTGAAGCACCCTAGGGTGTGCCCTTTCTAAAAATATATGGTTTGATGGGGGTAAATTACTTTGGCCGGCTTCAAAAATGTCCCAAATAGGACATGGGTGCATGATGACGAAATGTGAAAATTCCAAGTTGGAAAACTGAAATGCGCACCCCCCAAATAAGGCCTATTACCCCCAAATGACCCAACATACCTATACATGTGTGGTATCAATTTACTCAGAAGATGTTGCTGAACATATTTTGGGGTGTTTTTTTGGCAGTAACCCATAACTGGATTTGACAATTCATGCCTAAAGTACAATGTGTGTAAAAAAATAACACAAAAAGTGACTACCTGAAAGTTTGACATAGAGCTAGTGCATGGAAGTGTTAAAATACAACTCTTTGAAGCACCCCAGGGTGTGCCCTTTCTAAAAATATATGGTTTGATGGGGGTAAATTACTTTGGCCGGCTTCAAAAATGTCCCAATAGGACATGGGTGCATGATGACGAAATGTGAAAATTCCAAGTTGGAAAACTGAAATGCGCACCCCCCAAATAAGGCCTTTAGCCCCAAATGACCCGACATACCTATACTTGGGTGGTATCAATTTACTCAGAAGATGTTGCTGAACATATTTTGGGGTGCTTTTGCCAGTAAACCTTAAAGTTCACAGTACATGTATTCTTAAATTGCGTTCAAAAAAAAAATCACCAAATTTTTTTTTTTCTCAAACTTTGGCATAGATTTGTGGTAAAATGGTTTGCATGGAAAGAGTCAAAATACCCCAAGTTTAATACCTTGATTTGTGTACTTTAAAAAAATATGTATATGTGGAGGTGTTATTCAGGAATTAGTGACAGATATCAGTGTTACAATGTCACTATCACTAGTTTTGAAAATAAACTCTTTGGAAATGGCAAAGTGCTACTTCACTTATTGTTGCATAAAATAAGGAAAAAAGCGAGGAATATGTAAACATTGTGGTATTGCTAAACTCAGTACTAAATTTAGAAACTACTAAGGAATTAATTTTTTGACGGTTGTTGATACATAAGAAATTTTGGGGGTCAAAGTTCGAAAAAGTGGTGTTTTTTCAATTTTGTGTCATATTTCACAATATTTTTATAGTAAATTATATGAAATGATGAAAAAAATTTATCTTTATAAAGTCCATTTAGTGACGAGAAAAACAGTGTAAAATATGTGTGGTTACATAAACGAGTAAGAGGAAAATTTGACGTAAACACTAACAGGTTATCCAAAGAGATCCGAATTGCTTGAGAAAGGTAACCGAATGCTGAAATCAGCGTTCGGTTACCTTTCCTGGCCATTCGGCTATCCAGAGAGCAGGCAATTCGCCAAATCCTGGCGAATTGCCTGCACATACGGTGCCTGTTCGGTTCCTGTTCGAGGGCAGTGAAATCCCCATGAAAATGCACTGCTTCGGCTATTCAGAGAACACAAACCAGCAGTGAAAGGTTCCCCTAATGTCCTGCCATTCGGTGGTTTCATTCGGCAAATTTATTCAGGAGAATCCCATAGACTTCAATGTTAAAAATATTCCCGTTTTAATTCAATATCTAATAAACCGTTCATTATAAAATTCTGCAGCAAAAAGTCTCTGTATTTATAGATTTTTTAGGATACTTTAAGCATTTTTCAGATTTTTTTTTTTTTTTAAAAGTCCGATTTTTTTTTTTTTTTTTCAGTTTACTTATTTTTTTGTAACAGCCCTCTTTATTATCATTCCCTGGACCTCCTGTGAAAATTTCAGACATTTTCGCTCAGTAGTTTCTTTGCAAACAGCGTTTCTTTTCCCAGATTCATACAAATGTTTTTCTAATTTATTCACTGCCTCCTCTACATCACAGCTGCTTCGCTCTGTGTGATTCGGCTCATGTTCGGCTCATGTTCGGCTCCTGTTCGGCTCCTGTTCGGCTTTTTCGAAGGTTAATCCAGATGTTTGCTTTGTTTTCAGCATGCATTCGGTTAGTGTTCGTCAGGTTTTCGGCAGCTTTTCCCTGCAATTCGGGGACCCTGTGCTCTTTGCTGAATACACCGCAGGGTCACCGAAAATGCAAATCGGCAAAAAGGAACCGAATTGAAGAGAACGAAAAGTCACCGAACGTGCGGTGACTTTTCGAATCTCTTTGGATAACCCTGTAAGAGCGCAGAAACGTAAAAACAGCAGCGGTCACGAACGGACGGATTCGTGTAAAACCGCCCGGTCACTAAGGGGTTAAAACCTTTTGTTCTGGTTTTTATTTTTAAAGTCAGACCATTCGGGTCAGTTTAGCGTTTTTTAAATCGTTTTGTTCATTTTTTTGTTCCTTGGCTTTCATACCATTTTTTAATGTGATTAAATAAAGTTGTGAAATGTATATTCATAAGAAAAAAAGGATCTTTATTTAATAAAAAAAAACACGATAGAATCGCCAGAATTATCGTATCGACAGAATGAATTATCGGATCCGAAAAACAAACCAAAAATTTATTATAAAAAAATATATAAACTATAAAAAAGTAAACCAAGTAGTTCACGTCAAAACGAATAGTTAGACAGTTTGAAACGAGGAGAACAGGCGTTCCGAAAAAAACGAAAATTTCCGAAATCACGAAAAGTCGATACAAAAAACGAGCAAAGTGACCCGAAAATACGAAAAATGGTCGATATTCGGAAAAAAAAATGTACACGAAAAACGAGTCGAACCGAATCGAAACAGAAATCGGTCGAAACGAGCCGAATCGACAATTTTAAACATCCGAACAAATCGAACCGAAAAAAAAATCGGTGCACAAGCCTAGCGGAAAGGGTAACATTGATCAATTTTTGAGCACATTGAATGCACAACCCTTCCACTTAGGAACTCCAGAAGTGGAAAGTAAGGACACTAGCAGGGTTATCCAAAGAGATTCGAAAAGTCACCGCACGTTCGGTGACTTTTCGTTCTCTTCAATTCGGTTCCTTTTGCCGATTGCATTTCGGTGACCCTGCGGTGTATTCAGCAAGTACCACAGGGTCCCCGAATTGCAGGGAAAAGCTGCCGAAAACCTGACGAAAACTAACCGAATGCACACTGAAAACAAGCAAAAACATGGATTAACCTTCGAAGAGGAGCCGAACAGGAGCCGAAAAGGAGCCGAATCACACAGAGCGAAGCAGCTGTGACGTAGAGGAGGCAGTGAATAAATTAGAAAAACCATTTGTATGAATCTGGGAAAAAGAAACGCTGTTTGCAAAGAAACTATGAGCGAAAATGTCTGAAATTTTCACAGGAGGCCAGGGAATGATAATAAAGAGGGCTGGTTACAAAAAAAATAAGCAAACTGAAAAAAAATCAAAAAAAAATCGGACTTTTAATTTTTTTTTAAAAAATTCAGAAAAATGCTTAAAGTATCCTAAAAAAATCTATAAATAAGAGACTTTTTGCTGCAGAATTTTATAATGAACAGTTTATTAGATATTGAATTAAAACGGGAATATTTTTAACATTGAAGCCTATGGGATTCTCCTGAATAAATTTGCCGAATTAAACCACCGAATGGCAGGGCATTAGGGGAACCTTTCACTGCTGGTTTTGTTTCTCTGAATAGCCGAAGCAGTGCTTTTTGATGGGGATTTCACTGCCCTCGAACAGGCACCGAACAGGCACCGTATGTTCAGGCAATTCGCCAGGATTGGCGAATTGCTGCTCTCTGGATAGCCGAATGGCCAGGAAAGGTAACCGTACACTGATTTTCAGCGTTCGGTTACCTTCTCAAGCAATTCGAATCTCTTTGGATAACCCTGTTGGACTATAGTACGCATTGGACTTTGCCGCATGGCATAATTCATCTATATTTGTCACCAGGATTTGATCTTTGGACACATTAATTTTTGTGTTATTGACGAATTGGCACTATATCGCACTATATGTACTTTATTGCTGCATCTGCACTTTGTGTCACCACACATAAAGACTGTTACAAGAGCACTTTATATTTATTGAAAAGTTACAGCTGCACCTTTTAAGAAGCACTTTACTGTATATGGTATATATATATATATATACGAAAATTAGCATGTGTCAGTTTGTGAAATAATATCAGCAAATAAGACTGCATAATTAATATCCATTGCGCCATTTTCCATTCCATTTTTCCGATTGTACATTTGCACACCCCTCGAGAGTCTGTGCTTTTTCCTATTTGGCAGCACTAGTTAAGTCATTATATCTAGATAAGAGCGCCCCCACCGACCCTCCCCCCTTTTTTCGTTAAAATACATATATAACCACAATGGTAAAATCATGATTCCCAGTACTATCACCATGATAAAAATTCAATCTTTTAACTATTTTTCTAGCATCACAGAATTTTGTCATTCCTATATAGAAGTTTCCACACAAATGCCAGAATATCGATCTCGTTGTTTAACCCTTTACTTCCCAACGTTTTTAGTTTATAGGAAAAGAGTACTCAATCAAACATTTTATTAATTGTAAAAGTCGAAATATAATTTATCTGTTGGAGTGTAAATGTATTTCGCAATACATTCGGAGGACAGCTAGAACTCCCCATGAGAGACTCATGGAGCATTATTCTGGAATTCGTACAAAAAACTGAAACACACAGGGTTATCCAAAGAGATCCGAATTGCTTGAGAAAGGTAACCGAATGCTGAAAATCAGTGTTCGGTTACCTTTCCTGGCCATTCGGCTATCCAGAGAGCAGGCAATTCGCCAAATCCTGGCGAATTGCCTGAACATACGGTGCCTGTTCGGTTCCTGTTCGAGGGCAGTGAAATCCCCATGAAAAAGCACTGCTTCGGCTATTCAGAACACAAACCAGCAGTGAAAGGTTCCCCTAATGCCCTGCCATTCGGTGGTTTAATTCGGCAAATTTATTCAGGAGAATCCCATAGACTTCAATGTTAAAAATATTCCCTTAATTCAATATCTAATAAACCGTTCATTATAAAATTCTGCAGCAAAAAGTCTCTGTATTATAGATTTTTTAGGATACTTTAAGCATTTTTCAGATTTTTTTTTTTTTTTTTTTTTTTAAAAAGTCCGATTTTTTTTTTTTTTTTTTTCAGTTAACTTATTTTTTTTGTAACAGCCCTCTTTATTATCATTCCCTGGACCTCCTGTGAAAATTTCAGACATTTTCGCTCAGTAGTTTCTTTGCAAACAGCGTTTCATTTTCCCAGATTCATACAAATGGTTTTTCTAATTTATTCACTGCCTCCTCTACGTCACAGCTGCTTCGGCTCTGTGTGATTCGGCTCCTGTTCGGCTCCTGTTCGGCTTTTTCGAAGGTTAATCCAGATGTTTTTGCTTGTTTTCAGCATGCATTCGGTTAGTGTTCGTCAGGTTTTCGGCAGCTTTTCCCTGCAATTCGGGGACCCTGTGGTGCTTGCTGAATACACCGCAGGGTCACCGAAATGCAATCGGCAAAAGGAACCGAATTGAAGAGAACGAAAAGTCACCGAACGTGCGGTGACTTTTCGAATCTCTTTGGATAACCCTGACAGTGTTACTTTACATTGTAATAGTTGCAATTTGTTTAAATTTGAGGAATTTATTAGCATTGGCATTGATTTGGGGAACCGGATTGGAGAGGAGGGGATATTGCAGTTAGGTTGACAGAGAGAGACCGAACGGATCTATAAACTATAAACGTTGGGAGGTAAAGGGTTAAACAACGAGATCGATATTCTGGCATTTGTGGGGTAACTTCTATATAGGAATGATTAAATTCTGTGCATGCTAGGAGAATAGTTAAAGATTGAATTTTTATCATGGTGATAGTACGGGGAATCATGATTTTACCATTGTGGTTATATATGTATTTTACTTTTTATATTTTTAATTTTCATATTTTAGTCCAAGATTGTACCCCTTAATAAGATGTACCTGTTAATCTCGATTCCTGGTGAGTACAGAAAGATCATGGAGACCATATTTTTCTGAAGCAGAAATGGAAATGGGTGAAAGTGGAATAAATCAAAAGTGAAAGTAGTTATATAGAGGAATGGGGGCCGCCATGTTTGATTTTCCGTATATAAAAAAGGAAGTTACACAATTTATTAGTGAAACAAGAATTTATAACTAATAGTAATAATGGAATCGAGATTGAGGATATATATTTTGAGTTCTGATAGTGCGGTCGGCTATCGATCGATGAGGGAAGGCGGATTACGCTGAAAGCCGATCTAGGACGTATGAGCGGGCTGTAGTCCAATGGTGTTAGATGGTTTATGGTCCAATGAGCGGAAATTTGAAGTGCGCAGAGAATCCGAAGCGCGGCCGAAGATTGGTGGGATATCGTGAATACCCACAGCTGTTTGAAATAATAAATTTGTTTTTTAGGTTGTGAGGATTATAAAAGAAGCTTGCATTTAGTTGTAGTCATGCTCCTGATGAAGTGGGACTCCCACGAAACGTGTCGAGCGACTGTATTGGAAATGACAAGGACAACCAGACTGTTTCTTCCCAGATGCATCCAGGAGGCCAGTATAACCTGTGGACGGTTTGTGGACTATTTTTGGGGATCAATATCGGGAGGTCTGGATCTTTGAGACCAACAGGGTTATCCAAAGAGATTCGAAAAGTCACCGCACGTTCGGTGACTTTTCGTTCTCTTCAATTCGGTCCCTTTTGCCGATTGCATTTCGGTGAACCTGCGGTGTATTCAGCAAACACCACAGGGTCCCCGAATTGCAGGGAAAAGCTGCCGTAAACTCACCGAAAACTAACCGAATGCACGCTGAAAACAAGCAAAAACATCTGGATTAACCTTCGAAGAGGAGCCTAACAGGAGCCGAACAGGAGCCGAATCACACAGAGCCGAAGCAGCTGTGACGTAGAGGAGGCAGTGAATAAATTAGAAAAACCATTTGTATGAATCTGGGAAAAAGAAACGCTGTTTGCAAAGAAACTACTGAGCGAAAATGTCTGAAATTTTCACAGGAGGTCCAGGAATGATAATAAAGAGGGCTGTTACAAAAAAAATAAGCAAACTGAAAAAAAAAAAAAAAAAAATCGGACTTTTATTTTTTTTTAAAAAATTCAGAAAAATGCTTAAAGTATCCTAAAAAATCTATAAATAAAGAGACTTTTTGCTGCAGAATTTTATAATGAACGGTTTATTAGATATTGAATTAAAACGGGAATATTTTTAACATTGAAGCCTATGGGATTCTCCTGAATAAATTTGCCAAATTAAACCACCGAATGGCAGGGCATTAGGGGAACCTTTCACTGCTGGTTTGTGTTCTCTGAATAGCCGAAGCAGTGCTTTTTGATGGGGATTTCACTGCCCTCGAACAGGGACCGAACAGGCACCGTATGTGCAGGCAATTCGCCAGGATTTGGAGAATTGCCTGCTCTCTGGATAGCCGAATGGCCAGGAAAGGTAACCGAACGCTGATTTTCAGCGTTCGGTTACCTTTCTCAAGCAATTCGAATCTCTTTGGATAACCCTGAAAGGTGTATATGCACATTTGTTTATGTGTCTTACAAAATGTGAGTTTGTTCTTTGATTTTAAATAAATTGATTTATATTTTAAAATACTACACCATATACTGCCCTTTATTATTTCAGATCAGTATTGGATAAGAAGGTGACGGGGGATTCTGTTTGAAGGTTGGGACAATTGGAATTCAAACTCCTGTGGCTGATACTACTAAAGAATACGACACTATAGATGCGCCATCCAACTCGTTGATTTGTATTTCTATATAGAGACGTATGGTGATCTCTTTGGATTGGCAGCAGTAAAGAAGAGACCTTTCAAACTATTATTTTTTTACAATTTTTTTAGAAACATTACAGTATAATAATGCAGCATATGAATCCTCACACTGCCGGGCAGCAAGTCTACAGTATAATTAATGCAGCACATGATTCTGCACACTGCCGGGCAGCACCTCTACAGTATAATAATGCAGCATATGAATCCTCACACTGCCAGGCAGCACGTTTACAGTATAATTAATGCAGTATATGATTCTGCACACTGCCAGGCAGCACCTCTACAGTATAATAATGCAGCATATGAATCCTCACACTGCCGGGCAGCACGTTTACAGTATAATTAATGCAGTATATGATTCTGCACACTGCCAGGCAGCACCTCTACAGTAGAATAATGCAGCATATGAATCCTCACACTGCCGGGCAGCACGTCTACAGTATAATTAATGCAGCACATGATTCTGCACACTGCCAGGCAGCACCTCTACAGTATCATAATGCAGCATATGATTCTGCACACTGCCAGGCAGCACCTCTACAGTAAAATAATGCAGCTTATGAATCCTCACACTGCCGGCAGCACCTCTACAGTATAATTAATGCAGCATTGGAATCCTCACACTGCCAGGCAGCACCTCTACAGTATAATAATGCAGCATATGATTCCACACACTGCGGGGCAGCACCTCTACAGTAAAATAATGCAGCTTATGAATCCTCACACTGCCGGGCAGCACCTCTACAGTATAATTAATGCAGCATATGAATCCTCACACTGCCGGGCAGCACCTCTACAGTATAATAATGCAGCATATGATTCCGCACACTGCCGGGCAGCACCTCTACAGTATAATTATTGCAGCATATGCTTCCGCACACTGCCGGGCAGCACCTCTACAGAATAATGCAGCGTATGATTCTGAACACTGTCGGGCAGCACCTCTACACTATAATTATTGCAGCATATGAATCCTCACACTGCCGGGCAGCACCTCTACAGTATAATTATTGCAGCATATGCTTCTGCACACTGCCGGGCAGCACCTCTACAGTATAATTATTGCAGCATATGCTTCCACACACTGCCGGGCAGCACCTCTACAGAATAATGCAGCATATGATTCTGAACACTGCCGGGCAGCACCTCTACAGTATAATTATTGCAGCATATGCTTCCACACACTGCCGGCAGCACCTCTACAGAATAATGCAGCATATGATTCTGAACACTGCCGGGCAGCACCTCTACAGTATAATTATTGCAGCATATGAATCCTCACACTGCTGGGCAGCACCTCTACAGTATAATTATTGCAGCATATGCTTCCGCACACTGCTGGGCAGCACCTCTACAGAATAATGCAGCATATGATTCCGAACACTGCCGGCCAGCACCTCTACAGTATAATTATTGCAGCATATGATTCCGCACACTGCCGGCAGTAGGGATGGGCTGCGGGGCAGCACCTCCACAGATTACAGGGGCGGGAAATGTTTGAGACACAAGGTGTGGGAAATGTTTATGCCCCATAGGCTTCAATGTTAAAAATATTCCCGTTTCAACTCAATATCTAATAAACCGTTTATTATTATATTCTGCAATAAAGAGTCTCTTTATTTTTTGATTTTTAATTTATTTTTTTCGAACCTTCCTCGAACGGCCTGAAATGTTCGAAGTTCGCGAATTTTCGAACGGCCGATGTTCGAATCAAACTTCGAACTGATTTGAACCCGCAGCCCATCCCTACTGCCCGCAGTGTGCGGAATCATATGCTGCAATAATTATACTGTAGAGGTGCTGGCCGGCAGTGTGAGGATTCATATGCTGCAATAATTATACTGTAGAGGTGCTGCCCGGCAGTGTTCGGAATCATATGCTGCATTATTCTGTAGAGGTGCTGCCCGGCAGTGTGCGGAAGCATATGCTGCAATAATTATACTGTAGAGGTGCTGCCCAGCAGTGTGAGGATTCATATGCTGAAATAATTATACTGTAGAGGTGCTGCCCGGCAGTGTTCAGAATCATATGCTGCATTATTCTGTAGAGGTGCTGCCCGGCAGTGTGCGGAAGCATATGCTGCAATAATTATACTGTAGAGGTGCTGCCCGGCAGTGTGAGGATTCATATGCTGCAATAATTATACTGTAGAGGTGCTGCCCGACAGTGTTCGGAATCATACGCTGCATTATTCTGTAGAGGTGCTGCCCGGCAGTGTGCGGAAGCATATGCTGCAATAATTATACTGTAGAGGTGCTGCCCAGTAGTGTGAGGATTCATATGCTGCAATAATTATACTGTAGAGGTGCTGCCCAGTAGTGTGAGGATTCATATGCTGCAATAATTATACTGTAGAGGTGCTGCCCGACAGTGTTCGGAATCATACACTGCATTATTCTGTAGAGGTGCTGCCCGGCAGTGTGCGGAAGCATATGCTGCAATAATTATACTGTAGAGGTGCTGCCCAGTAGTGTGAGGATTCATATGCTGCAATAATTATACTGTAGAGGTGCTGCCAGTAGTGTGAGGATTCATATGCTGCAATAATTATACTGTAGAGGTGCTGCCCGGCAGTGTGCGGAAGCATATGCTGCAATAATTATACTGTAGAGGTGCTGCCCGGCAGTGTGAGGATTCATATGCTGCAATAATTATACTGTAGAGGTGCTGCCGGCAGTGTGCGGAAGCATATGCTGCAATAATTATACTGTAGAGGTGCTGCCCGGCAGTGTGAGGATTCATATGCTGCAATATTTATACTGTAGAGGTGCTGCCCGACAGTGTTCGGAATCATACGCTGCATTATTCTGTAGAGATGCTGCCCGGCAGTGTGCGGAAGCATATGCTGCAATAATTATACTGTAGAGGTGCTGCCCAGTAGTGTGAGGATTCATATGCTGCAATAATTATACTGTAGAGGTGCTGCCCAGTAGTGTGAGGATTCATATGCTGCAATAATTATACTGTAGAGGTGCTGCCCGGCAGTGTGCGGAAGCATATGCTGCAATAATTATACTGTAGAGGTGCTGCCCGGCAGTGTGAGGATTCATATGCTGCAATAATTATACTGTAGAGGTGCTGCCCGACAGTGTTCGGAATCATACGCTGCATTATTCTGTAGAGGTGCTGCCCGGCAGTGTGCGGAATCAGATTTATATGCTGCATTAATTATTTATTTATTTTACGTTTTAAATCATTTTGCTTTGTGTTTTTTTTTCGTTTCAGATAATTTTGTTCTGGTTTTTATTTTTAAAGTCAGACCATTTGGGTCAGTATTTTTGCTTTTAAATCGTTTTGTTCATTTTTTTTCCTTTCATACCATTTTAATATGATTAAATAAAGTTGTGCAATGCATATTCATAAGAAAAAAGGATGTTTCATAAAAAACGATAGAATCGGCAGAATTACCTTATCGACCAAAATACCATTCGTCTAAGGCTGGGGTCAGACGAACGCAGTTATCACGTCCGTGTTGCCGCACATTTGTACGTCCGTGGCAGCATAGCATTCTGACCAATGGAGCCCCACACACGAAGTACGTCCGCATGGAAGTGCGGATGCATGGTGGACGCGGCAAAGGGACGCAGGTTAGGCAAGAACGTAATACTGCTTGAACGGACGTGCCGAGTGCGCCACGTCTGCAACTTCTGTGTAGCTTTGTGTGTGAGTGATGAAACGAGGTCAGATGGACTGCATTTATACGTCCAGCATTTTTGACGGACAGAATGTTTTTTCATTGTAATTTATTTTCCCTGCTACACCAGTCAAAAAATACGTCAGTGAAAAAACGGACTGTGGCCACTACCTTGTTGTCGGTCAGTAAGTACGTCCGTACTGCACAGACGCACAGTCCGTACAAAATTCGCTCATCTGACCCTAGCCTAAGTCAAAATGAATAGACCCTTTGAAACAAAGGGAACAGACGATCCACAAAGACTGAAAATTTCCGATATCACGAAAAAAATCGATATGAAAAAACATGCCAAAACGAGCCGAAACGAAAATCGACCGAAATGATCCGAAACGAAAAATTTTAAAAACCCGAACGAGCCGAACAGAAAACGAACCGATAAAAAAACAAAAAGAAATCAAAATCAAAAATCGGTGCACATCCCTAATTTTAAACGCTGTAGATGATTGGAAATTCACATTTTCTGCTATAATATTCTGACAGGGCAAGACGTATACAGTCAGATCCAGAAATACTGGGACACTGACACAATTCTAGCATCTTTGGCTCTATACACCACCACAATAGAGTTGGAATGCAACAAACACAATGTGCTTTAACTGCAGACTGTCAGCTTTAATTTGAGGGTATTTACATCCAACTCAGGTTAATGGTGTAGGACTTACAGCAGTTTGCAGATGTGCCTCCCACTTGTTAAGGGACCAAAAGTAATGGGACAGAATAATAATCCTAAATCAAACTTTCCCTTCTTAATACTTGGTTGCAAATCATTTGCAGTCAATCACAGCCTGAAGTCTGGAACGCATAGACATCACCAGACGCTGGGTTTCATCCCTGGTGATGCTCTGCCAGGCCTCTACTGCAACTGTCTTCAGTTCCTGCTTGTTCTTGGGGCATTTTCCCTTCAGTTTTGTCTTCAGCAAGTGAAATGCATGCTCAATGGGATTCAGGTCAGGTGATTGACTTGGCCATGGCATAACATTCCACTTCTGTCCCTTCAAAAACTCTTTGGTTGCTTTTGCAGTATGCTTTGGGTCATTGTCCATCTGCACTGTGAAGCGTCGCCCAATGAGTTCTGCAGCATTTGGCTGAATGTGAGCAGATAATATTGCCCGAAAAACTTCAGAATTCATCCTGCTGCTTTTGTCAGCAGTCACATCATCAATAAATACAAGAGAACCAGTTCCATTGGCAGCCATACATGCCCACGCCATGACACTACCACCACCATGCTTCACTGATGAGGTGGTATGCTTAGGATCATGAGCAGTTCCTTTCCTTCTCCATACTCTTCTCTTCCCATCACTCTGGTACAAGTTGATCTTGGTCTCAACTGTCCATAGGATCTTGTTCCAGAACTGTGAAGGCTTTGTTAGGTGTTCTTTGGCAAACTCTAATCTGGCCTTCCTGTTTTTGAGGCTCACCAATGGTTTACATCTTGTGGTGAACCCTCTGTATTCACTCTGGTGAAGTCTTCTCTTGATTGTTGACTTTGACACACATACACCTACCTCCTGGAGAGTGTTCTTGATCTGGCCAACTGTTGTGAAGGGTGTTTTCTTCACCAGGGAAAGAATTCTTCGGTCATCCACCACAGTTGTTTCCTTGGTCTCCCGGGTCTTTTGGTGTTGCTGAGCTCACCGGTGCGTTCCTTCTTTTTGAGAATGTTCCAAACAGTTGTTTTGGCCACGCTTAATGTTCTCGCTATCTCTCTGATGGGTTTGTTTTGTTTCTTCAGCCGAATGATGGCTTGTTTCACTGATAGTGACAGCTCTTTGGATCTCATCTTGAGAGTTGACAGCAACAGATTCCAAATGCAAATAGCACACTTGAAATGAACTCTGGGCCTTTTATCTGCACATTGTAATTGTGGTAATGAGGAAATATCACACAACTGGCCATGGTACAGCTGAGAAGCCAATTGTCCCATTACCTTTGGTCCCTTAACAAGTGGGAGGCACATCTGCAAACTGCTGTAAGTCCTACACCGTTCACCTGAGTTGGATGTACATACCCTCAAATTAAAGCTGACAGTCTGCAGTTAATTGTGTTTGTTTCATTCCAACTCCATTGTGGTGCTGTATAGAGCCAAAGATGTTAGAATTGTGTCGATGTCCCAATATTTCTGGACCTGACGGTACATATAATAATGATATATTATGAATCTGCCGAAAAAAATTATATATAATTTATCTGGGTTGTATAATAAAACATGACTTCAAATTGTGTTTAAACATGATGAGCAAAACCAGTAAAAATGAGCTCAGCACACAGGGGTGAAGTGGTTCAGCAGTGAAAGGGTTAAAGGTCATGAGCAAAACTGGTCAAAAATGGACTCAGCACTTGGAAACTGATATGGCTCAGAAGAACACCTCTATCTAACCTCTAACTTGAACTGGCTATTTCTTGGATACAGTTCTAAGCTACAGTATATAGTGTAGCGCTGTGTTAAAATCTTGCTGCTGGCAGTACCTATTTCTGGCCACAAGATGGAGACAATCGCGATTAGAGACACAAGACATTGGGACTACGTTTCCTGGCATGCTTTGCAAACAGACACAGGAAGTGGGTGGGACACAGACGCTGTACATCCTGAGCCTCGTGGAAATAGCTGTCAGAACGCGCCAGGGAGTGATAGAGAGAGGACGCAGTGCTGCAGAGTGGAACAGTGACTAGGCCGGAGTGCAGGTGCGGCCTACCAGGATTCCAAGAGGGGTTACCCAGTCTTGGAAGAAGGAGACCCAGTGATCTACAGACATTACCCGAGCTGCCATCAAGGAAGCCAGAGGATCCTTGAGTGAGGAGTACCGCAGGTCCCTCGGATGGGAGAGCAGGCGGTAACTGGACAAGTCACGGTTGGAGCAGAGAGAGCCAGACAACGGATCCAGTAACCAGTATCCCAGCGAGGCATCGAGCGGAGAGACGTCCTGTGTCAGGGGAGCCTTGGTCTTCGAGCGGATGGGTGAGAGGCCTCCAAGGCCGGTTATAAAGCAAGAAAGCACGCTGCTGTTTGTCTCTAAAACCCACAAGGCCCCAACTTGACTAGTCGAAGACATCACTTTAAATAATTCACTGGCCAGTTGAATAGTACCCGGGTACCATAACACACACACATACACTCACAGTTCGGGACTTAACCTGTTCGGGACTCACTCCCTAGTATCCGAAAAAGGGGCAAAGATTCGCATATTATTTTGTTTTCCGCTGCGCGTTTCTCGAATTACGAAATATTGTGTTCTCTTTTCCGCTGCGCGTTTTCCTCGAATTACGAAGCATTGTATTTCTCTGTTCCGCTGCGCATTTTCCCGAAATACGAAGCCTCGTATTTCTTTTTCCGCTGCGCGTTTACCGCATTACGAAATACTGTAGATATATCCAAAGACCGTGTTATTCTTTATTTGCCTTTTATTCAAGTAAACTATATAATATAAAAATCCACAACGGTGCTGGAGTATATTTATTCCCTAGTGCGGGGAGACTGAACCGAGGTTCATTTTCAGCGGCTCCTCCGGGAGTGAGCGCTACACGTGGGGGCTCGTTTCCGGGATTCAGTTTCTGGAAAAACCGCATTTAAAGGGTTAAATATGGATCCAGACACTGCTGCCAAATGGTGCGAAGAGCACAGTAGTCAGATAGAATTATGTATAGTTATAGATATTCCTGCAGACACTTGGGCCGAAGATCAGATTCGCCAGGCCGTGGCCGCGCTGACACCAGATAATCGGGGGTTAATCCTGGACATTAAAGCGAACCCAGATACCCCTCACACGTACGTTCTTTTTGAGTGGAGAAAGGGTGTTCCAATGTGTTTTCAGGGCGCGAGCGTGAAGCTGACCGATGAGGTGGAAGTCCAACTGATTCAGCCAAGTACGCCACGTGGTGATCACGCGAATGTTCCCGATGTTACCCCAACTACAGGGTTCCCTCCTGCTACATTTTTCACCACTATGGGGAAACTGGTGGAAACACTAGCCAAAAACTCTGCTGCGTCCCCAAATTATGGATATCGCAAGTTACGGTTTTATTCTGGTAAGGTCCCTGTGCCGACTGGAGAAGAGGACTTTGAGACTTGGATAGATCAGGCAGTGCAAGCAGTGGAAGAATGGGAAGTTGCTGACACCGTGAAGAGGCAAAGGTTGATCGAGAGCCTAAGAGGTCCTGCTTCAGACGTCATTCGAAATCTAAAAAGGGACAAGCCCGGCTGCACTGCTGCAGAGTATCTAGAAGCTTTACAGGAAAATTTCGGGGGAGTGGAGGATTGTGCCGAGCTTATTCACAAGTTCTCTCACACCTATCAAAAGGAAGGAGAAGAATTGTCCACATATGTCTGGCGGCTGGATAAAATCATCCATCAGGTCATTCTTAAAGTCAGGCAAGCAAAGCTTTGATGGATCAAATTTTCAAAGGAGCACTCCCACTGGATCCCATAATGTTGAGATTTCAGACTAGATACCAGAACACGAGACTAACCTATTCCAAACTGATCAAAGCTATCCGAGAAGAAGAGGCCTTGATTAAAGCTAAAAAGGTCGCAAATGCTTCGCACACAGCTTTCACCGCAGAAGTAGGAACTCTCTGTGTGGCAGACATACAGACTGAAGTGCTGGCTTTAAAAACTCAGATGTTGCAAATGATGGAGTTAATGACGTTGCTGTCGGCTAAGGACACCAGAACTGAAGGGGTTGCTGTAGCCTCAAACAGGGGGTCTCCAAGTGAACCGCCAGAAGGAAATATGCTCACACACCCAAGAAACAAATGTTTTGGCTGCGGGGAAATCAGCCATTTCAGGGCTCAATGCCCACAAGGGAGGGCTGAAAAGAAACCGGTCGAAGAACTTCTAAAAGCTGTGGAGAAACTGTTGTCCGCCCTGCAGGCGGGAAACTCCAGAGGGTCCTGGTAAGGGAGCAACCCAGGTTGAAACCCGCTCCAAAAATCAAGCCAGGACTAAGAGGGCGAGAGGGCCCAAAGCCCGGCCAACTGCTGAGCCTGCCAGGACTGAAAGAGTCATTCCCTTAGCATCCGGACCTACGTCATGGGGAAGCAATGCACACCCAAAACCTACCAGGGCCAAGAAGAAGGCCAGGGTACAACAAACTGGGTCTAAACTTCCTATTGCTACAACCAAGTTTCCTGACCAGCTGATAGGTCCTTCTCCTATTGTGCCAATCCAAGTGGAGGGAGTCTACACGAAAGCCCTGTTGGATTCAGGGGCTCAAGTGACATTGATCTACCGAGACTTCTATGAGAGACACTTGAAGCACATTCCTCTACAGAAATTGAAGGATTTGGAAATCTGGGGTATCGGAACGGAGAAACTCCCTTATGACGGGTATCTACAGGTGAAGTTGGAGATCGGATCCGAAGTCATCGGACAGTCCGGAGGTTGTGATGCATTGGCCATTGTGTGTCCTCGGCCTCCAGGGGCAAACAGGAGTTCCATGATAGTGGGACGAATACTGATTTGGTGCGACGTCTCCTGACACCTATCGTGCTGGAAAAGGGTCCTACTAAAGGAGTACACCCAATGTTACGTTCAATCTATCAGAGGATGGTTGAAGAACAGAAGGCACCTGCCGAGGTGGGGCGCCTATGGAGATTAGGAGGAACGGAGAAGGTTCTGCAAGCAGGAGAAGTAGCGAGCTTCCGGGCTTCAGTCAAGTTGAACGGGTCGCAACCAGGTCCCTATGTGGTGCTGGAAACCGATTTTAATCATGGGAGTGAAGCCGGAGTCGAAGTAATCCCTGAAATAATCTCCACTAAAGCTCTGAAAAGAACACGAGGAAGAGTCTCAGTCAGCGTGTGCAATGTGTCTGATTCTCCAGTAGTCCTTAAAGCACGAATGCCTATCGGGCAAGTAGAGTCCGCTACGCCCCTCTCCACCGATTTAGGAGGGGGAGTGGATAAAGAGATTCCAGATGATAGATTCTACCCAAGGACGCTCCCATTTCATCCGAGTGGAAGAAACGTCTTCAGTCTCAAGTTTTGAAGTGGAGAGAACTTTTCTCGAAAGATGAGTTCGACGTAGGCCTAGCTAAAAGTACTGAGCACCGCATTCGATTACAAGAAGACAAGCCGTTTCGTGAAAGGTCAAGGCGAGTTCCGCTGGGAGACTTAGATGATCTGCGAGAGCAGCTGAATGAATTGCAAAGAACCAAGGTGATCCAAGAGTCCAGGAGTCCATACGCATCTCCAATAGTGATGGTCCGGAGAAAGAACGGTTCTGTCCGCCTATGCATAGACTACCGCACATTGAACCGGAGAACCATCCCAGACCAATATGCAACTCCTCGGATAGAAGATGCCTTACAGTGTTTGTCTGGAGCGAAATGGTTTAGTGTACTAGACCTACGAAGCGGGTATCACCAGATACCAATGCATCCCGAAGACAAAGAGAAAACTGCGTTCATCTGTCCATTGGGGTTCTTTGAATTCAACAGAATGCCTCAAGGCCTTACGGGGGCTCCAGCCACGTTCCAACGGTTAATGGAGAAGACAGTCGGGGACATGAATCTGATCGAAGTATTAGTGTACCTGGATGACATAAATCGTGTTTGGGAAGACTCTGGAAGAGCATGAGCAACGTTTGGAGAAGGTCTTGAAGAGGCTCCATGAAGAGGGATTGAAACTGTCTCTGGAGAAATGCCAATTCTGCCTACCGTCGGTTACGTATCTGGGACATGTGGTCTCAGCAGAAGGTGTTTCGACAGATCCTCGGAAGTTGGAGGCCGTAGCTTCTTGGCCCAGACCCAGAAACGTCACTGAACTTAGATCTTTCTTGGGGTTCTGTTCATATTATCGAAGATTTGTAGGAGGATTCGCAAAAATAGCTCAACCACTGAACACTCCTACAGAAGGAAAACCCCGAAGAAGGCTGTAAGGCCTCTGACCGAAACCCGTCAGCTCCAGGACCAAGGAAAGCTCGAGAGTCCATACAGGGCGAATGGACTAGTCAGTGTGAAGGTGCTTTCTTGAAGCTAAAAGAGAGTCTAACTCAAGCTCCTGTCTTGGCCTACGCGGACCCTCACAAGCCGTATGAGTTACATGTGGATGCCAGCAGAGAAGGGCTAGGAGGAGTCCTGTATCAGGAGCATGGTGGATTGCTGAGGCCTGTAGCGTACGTGAGTCGGAGCCTTACACCTTCAGAGAAGAACTACCCTACCCACAAGTTGGAGTTCCTAGCCTTAAAGTGGGCAGTGGTAGACAAGTTAAAGGACTATTTGTATGGAGCTGAGTTTGTGATAAAGACGGATAACAATCCGCTTACCTACATCCTCACTACTGCGAAACTGGACGTAACAGGACATCGGTGGTTGGCCGCTCTGTCAGGGTTTCGGTTCAGCCTGAAGTATTGCCCTGGGGTGAATAATCGAGATGCTGATGATTTGTCGAGAAGACCCTACACTACAGAATGGACTCAGTTGACTCCAGACGGAGTGCAAGCTTTGTGTCAAGGGGCAGAGCGCCGGGTCAAGGGAGGGATTGAAGCGGAGGCCATAGGAGTCATGGCTGCGGCTGTTCCTGAGTTTTACTGTAACCCTACACAATTGAGGGATGAAAGTCTACCTACCTTTTCAAAACAAGACCTGAAGGCGGATCAGGCCAGAGACCCTTTAATTGCATTGACCATAAAGGCCCTAACTGCGAACCAGCGGGAAATTCTGCTGACCAATTCCCCGGATGGAGCCAGATTGGTCTACAAAGAGTGGGAACGGTTGAAGATGTTGGATGGGGTGGTCTACCGAAGGGGCCCCTCAACAAGCGCTGAAGAGACTCAACAGCTATTCCTTCCCACTAAGCATAGAGAGAGTGTGCTGTGATCGTTACATGATGAGCATGGACATTTGGGTGCTGAAAGAACTTTTAAGCTGGTGCGAGACAGATTCTATTGGCCTTGCATGAGAGCTGAAGTGGAAAGTTACTGCCATTCCTGTCTGAGGTGTATTCAGAGGAAGACTCTACCAACCCGAACCGCTCCAATGAGCCATCTACAGAGTCAGGGACCCATGGATTTGGTGTGCATTGACTTCCTGTGTTTAGAGCCGGATGCTAGCTGGCAAGGGAACATTCTAATAGTGACGGATCATTTCACTCGTTACGCCCAAGCTTTTTCCACAAAAGATCAACGCGCTCCGACAGTGGCCAAGGTGTTGATGGAAAAGTTCTTTGTTCACTACGGACTGCCAAGGAGGATACACTCTGATCAGGGTAGAGACTTTGAAAGCAGACTGGTGGGGCAATTGTTAGAGCTGTTGGGAATCCAAAAGACCCGAACTACCCCATATCACCCTCAAGGTGATGCTCAGCCTGAAAGGTTTAATCGCACACTGCTAAACATGCTGGGGACCTTGTCGAATGTGGAGAAGCAGAGTTGGAGTCGTCACATAGCTACTCTGGTGCATGCATATAACAGTACGGAGAGCGATGCAACTGGATACTCACCGTACCGTCTTATGTTCGGAAGGGAGGCTCGACTGCCGGTTGATTTGGCATTTGGGTTATCTCTAGACCAGACGTCAGTAGCTTCCCATAGAAACTACGTGGATAGACTTCGAAAGAATTTGGCTTCTGCGTTTGAACAGGCCCGTTTGACCTCAGGAAACAGGGAACAAAGAAACAAAAGGAACTATGACTTGAAAGTTCGAATACAAGATCTACAACCCGGTGATAGGGTTCTATTGAAGAACTTGGGTGCTGCTGCGAGACACAAGTTGGCGGATAGGTGGAGTTCCCAGGTTTACATTGTTTGCAAACAACTGCCGGGTCTACCAGTGTATCAGATTCGCCCGGATGGAAAGGCTGGGCCTCTCAAGAACTGGCACCGGAATCATTTGTTACCTTTGAGAGAGGCTGTGAGGATGCCAGTTGGGGACGAACTGCCTCTGCCAAATCCGCCTGTTCCACGTTTGCCTCCTGTTACTCGGTCTCAACAGACCCGGGTTGCCGAAGAGAGCGAAAGAGACAGTGAAGAAGAGAGTTATTGTCTAATTGCGCTCACCGGAGCCTGAGGAGGTTGTCGTTGTTCCTGAGCGGTGGGAGAGTAACTTGAGGCCTGAAGCTCCTGAATTTCTGCTAGAAGTCCCTGAGACTGTTGAAATCCCTGAAGCTCCTGAATTTCAGCTGGAAGTCCCTGAGGTTGTTGGATCCCGGTAGCTCCGGAAGTTGAAGCTTATTCAGGCGATTATAGTTCTATGCCTTCACTGGAGGGATCATACTCTGAAGAAACGTCTGCTCCAGTGATAGAGAGAAGGACTGAGCCAGCACCTATAGTACTTCCACCTGAAGAGGAACTGATTGAGCCAGAACCAAAACGCTCTGTTCGACCGCCCCAACGACTCACCTACGACTCACCAGGACATAGCACTGAAGAGGCCATCACCACAGTGCAGAGGTTGCCCGAAGTGTCTGCTATGCTAGCTGAGGTAGCTCAAAATATGAGTCAACTTGAGAAGTGTTTCTAACCCACTATATGTATGCTGCTGACCTGTACATGTTATGTAAACTGTATTCGAATATTGTGGAAATGTAATGTAACTGTTGTACCTCCTTGGAGAGACCCAAGAGTTCTAGGAGGGGGAGAGTGTAGCGCTGTGTTAAAATCTTGCTGCTGGCAGTACCTATTTCTGGCCACAAGATGGAGACAATCGCGATTAGAGACACAAGACATTGGGACTACGTTTCCTGGCATGCTTTGCAAACAGACACAGGAAGTGGGTGGGACACAGACGCTGTACATCCTGAGCCTCGTGGAAATAGCTGTCAGAACGCGCCAGGGAGTGATAGAGAGAGGACGCAGTGCTGCAGAGTGGAACAGTGACTAGGCCGGAGTGCAGGTGCGGCCTACCAGGATTCCAAGAGGGGTTACCCAGTCTTGAAGAAGGAGACCCAGTGATCTACAGACATTACCCGAGCTGCCATCAAGGAAGCCAGAGGATCCTTGAGTGAGGAGTACCGCAGGTCCCTCGGATGGGAGAGCAGGCGGTAACTGGACAAGTCACGGTTGGAGCAGAGAGAGCCAGACAACGGATCCAGTAACCAGTATCCCAGCGAGGCATCGAGCGGAGAGACGTCCTGTGTCAGGGGAGCCTTGGTCTTCGAGCGGATGGGTGAGAGGCCTCCAAGGCCGGTTTATAAAGCAAGAAAGCACGCTGCTGTTTGTCTCTAAAACCCACAGGGCCCCAACTTGACTAGTCGAAGACATCACTTTAAATAATTCACTGGCCAGTTGAATAGTACCCGGGTACCATAACACACACACATACACTCACAGTTCGGGACTTAACCTGTTCGGGACTCACTCCCTAGTATCCGAAAAAGGGGCAAAGATTCGCATATTATTTTGTTTTCCGCTGCGCGTTTCTCGAATTACGAAATATTGTGTTCTCTTTTCCGCTGCGCGTTTTCCTCGAATTACGAAGCATTGTATTTTTCTGTTCCGCTGCGCATTTTCCCGGAATACGAAGCCTCGTATTTCTTTTTCCGCTGCGCGTTTACCGCATTACGAAATACTGTAGATATATCCAAAGACCGTGTTATTCTTTATTTGCCTTTTATTCAAGTAAACTATATAATATAAAAATCCACAACGGTGCTGGAGTATATTTATTCCCTAGTGCGGGGAGACTGACCCAAGGTTCATTTTCAGCGGCTCCTCCGGGAGTAAGCGCTACAATAGTTTTGTTCAGTTAAATTTGAATTTTTCAAAATTCTTATTTTTTCTTTTGCTTGACTACAAAATAGAAAAAAAGATGCATGGGTCAGGTATCTGGAGTACCTTTGTACTCACTGGAGAAGTCTAAATTCTAGGTCAAAATAGCCAAACCAGAAAAATTCTCCCATTTAACTCACTTTCCAAATCGGCTATTTAGACCTAGAATTTTCACTTCTCCAGTCATTCTTCTGCGTTTCATAGCTCTCAGAATAACCCTGCAAGTGTTTATTTTTCCATTTTGAACATTGTCATACAGGGTTATTCAGAGAGAGGTGAAGTTCAGGAGAATGGCTGAAGAAGTGAAAATTTTTAGGTCAAAATAGCCAAACCAGAAAAATTCTCTGATCTATCTCACTTTCCAAATCGGCTATTTGGTCTAGATTGTTTTCTTCTCCTGCCAATTCTCCTAGTTTTCACCTCTCTCTGAATAACCCTAATGAGAGATTTTAGCTCCATAAAACAACAGTGATAAGATCATGACAACTTGAAAGAAAAAAAAGAAGAAAAACAAACACAAATCAGTGAAGGCTGAAAAAGATACACAAAAGAAAACAAAAGCAAGAAACAAAACCCCAGCCAGGATTTTGAATGTCATGTGACAGTTACAGTTACAAGTACTTATGATAATGGGTTAAAAAGCCAGAGTCCACATTGAGCCCTTCTTTTATGGTGTGAAAATATGTGATCATTTTCATTTCAAATGCCTTAAGGTCAAGAGGGTCTTTAAAATGTCCTTTGAGGATTTTAATTCTGAGGTTTATATATATATAGTTAACAAACATAACCAATTATAGCGTGGAGGCTTTTTATCTCACTTTTTATCCTCCACCAGAACCCTTGAAAGCACTGATTTACCCTACGGGTCCAAGCATCCACTGCAACTAGTCATGCCTAGCTCCTAGCTGATGAGGGTCCAACAAATCCAAAACAGCACTGGCCTAGGAGTGGCTTTGACCAGTTGCATAAACTGGTCAAAGCCATATTTGCCATAAATCTCTGCTAGAAAGCCATAGTATGGCATAGCATTGATTTTAGGGTTCTGTGTAATAACAGACCCAGGATGCATAAAAGCGAGATAGATGTCACTTGCATATCCTACCCAGAATTCCTTGTTGCATATGGGGAATGTGGCACAGGAGCTCTGGGATGCAATTCTTTGAATTGCTGTGATGTGCAAGTGGCTTCTGCAATAATAAATATATATATATATATATACAAAAGATTCTTCATATAAACATGACAATGGGTCACCGCCTCTAGATATTATGAAAAACAAGGCGAAGAAGGGTACCGTAGATACTCGAGTATAGTGCGACCCGAATATAATAATGGATAGAGATTGATTACGGAAATGAGAGAATACTCAAGACTCGAATATAACGCGAGGAGCAAAATTATAAAAGTATACTGTACCGGTAAACAATTAAAATCCTTCCAGGTTCTCTTAACACAATCAGCAGGCTGCCCCTCAGGCCAGGGTGCTCTGCTCTAGAATGATTGTTACTAAGTATGAAGCCGCAGGCCACCCGTCTTCTTTATTTGCGATAAGATGGCCGGCGGAGCGAGGCGACCAATGCAGTGAATCATTCACTGACAGACCTTTTTATTATTTAGACACATTTTAATACATTTTTATTGATTTAAACACCTATTAGAATAGGAGAGTTACAGGGTTGGTTTTTATTGCAGTTCGGTGAATTTTGCCAAGGACAGTTCTGCAGTCTTGGGTGCTCTTTGGCAACATTCTCCAACTTTTTCGTGGGCCTTCGACTCCTTCTGCAGTGCACTATGGTGACCATCTGGTAAAATAGTGACTTCACCGTACTGTCACTAGGGATGAGCCGAACACGCCCGAGTTCGGTTCGTATTCGAACTCTAACTTTCCAAATGTTCGAATCCGAACCCGAACTCGAACTCAATACAAGTCAATGGGGCTGAAAATTCGGTTTTTAGAGTGCCCTCCAAGAGGGCATATATGCTAGATATTTGCCATAAAAGGTGTATGGGGATCCGGGTAGTGCCCTGGGGGACAGGAAACAAGGACAAAAAGTTTTTAAAAAAAGTTTTTAAAGGGACAGTGAGATTTCCATGAAATAAGGGTTAAAAATAAAAACGAAAAATTCCTTCAAATATCGTGCCTAGGAGGTCCCCATAACCTGCTCGTGTAGTGGCGGATTTCTAGGATGTATAGAAACACTTAAAAACAAAATAATTATGTTTCAAATGACGGGAAATGCTTTTCCTTTAATCTATCCATAAACAACTGCTTGGGGCGGCAGTCTGTATGAAAAGAGGAGACATTTTCAGACACGCAGAAAAAGTTTAGTGATTTTTTTGGCTAAATTATTGTGAAACTTATGCAGGCTTTGGATGAAAGTAACAATAGGTGCTTTAAGGCTGGGGTCAGACTAGCACTTTTAACGTGCGTTTAGGCGCACTTAATCTTGGCCGCACTAGCAGCAAATGACACGCAATGACGGCCAATACACAAAGTACAACCGCACGAATGTCCGGCCGCGCAATGCAAGTGGAAAATGAATGCATTTTTTCGAGAATGCTGAACCGCTAGTACAGAGTGCGCTGCGTCAGCATAGCGGCGTGTGTGCGTGATTAGGAGACGTCAGACGCTGCTCATGTCCGGCCAACATAGCGTCCAGACACCCAAAGTGTCCTGGTTTGGATCCGTAAAAAATCACGCACAAAAATGCGCATCGTATGACCGTTTAAGCGCTTTCCGTGAAAAAACACAATGCGTTCGGACGCACTTTTTGACGTTCGCTGCGAAAAATACGTTCGTTTAACCCTAGCCTAAAATTGGGCCTTTAGCGTCGGCAACAGTGCCGTCACACAGTCTCACCCCTCTGAGGATATGAATCTGATACAGGCGTCAGTGGCAGTGCAGCCAAATATTGTGCCTTTGGTGCCAGGCCAGCAAGTGCCATTATACAGTAACCCCTCTGTGGTATTGTGGAAGAGTGCAGGGGTGGACCATGCGGTCAGAGCCGGTGCTAGACTATTTTGCACCCTAGGCAAGACCAGCTACTTGCACCCCCCCAAAAAATAAACGACACAACATGAAACTGCTAAATTTCTTTTTACTTAAGAATAAAGTTTGAAAAGCACCAATAGTAAAGGTAAAATAAATATAAATAAACTGTATTAAACAATTTTAAATTAACTCTATTAAACAAATTAAAATTAACTGTATTGAACAAATATAAATTAACGAAAAAAAAAAATAAGAGTTGTCACGTAAGTTTCAATTTCAGACACATCAAAATTTCACTTTGCGTGCCTTATCCTTTGCAAATTTTCATCATGCATATATATATATATTGCCCAGGCCAGCTCACATCATGCGTATATATATTGCCCAGGCCAATCTCCTGGTGGAGATAGGGGGTTCATTTGAACCCCGATATCTCCAGGCATCTAGTGGGTCATGGAGGGTGTCAAATCGAAAGGCCTGAGCATGGCCTTTCGAATGATACCCAACATGACCAGATATAAAGTAGAAAAAAGAAAATAAAAACATGTATTTTTTTTGTGTGATATTTTTATTAATGCAGCAATATTGTTCACATTGCAATTATAATATGAACGATGATGCACTAATGATTTTTTTCTATGGGGTGTGTTTGCTATAAATCACGTAATTCCCCCACAAAATGTAACAAGTCCCCATTTCTAATTTTTGTACAAGCGCATCCCATAGAAAACATAACCGCAAATGCTCATATGCTAAGGCTAGGGTCAGACGAGCGTGATTTCTACGGACTGTACGTCCGTGCAGTACGGACATCGTCAGTACGGATGACGCAGTAGTGGTCACACAGTCCGTTTTTTCACTGAAGTTATTTTTGACGGATGTAGGAGGGAAAAATAAATTACAATGAAAAAACATTCTGTCCGTCAAAAATGCTGGACGTATAAATGCAGGCCGTCTGACCACGCTCCATCACTCACACACAAAGCTATGCGGACGTTGTGGACGTGGCGCACTCCGCACGTCCGTTCTAGCAGTATTACGTTCTTGCCTAACCTGCGTCCGTTTGCCGCGGCCGTTGTGCGTCCGCAGTTCAGTGCGGACGTACTTCATGTGTCAGGCTCCAATGGACTTTCTTTCATGCTATCACGGACGTACTTTTAGGCGCAATCACGGACGTGAACACTACGCTCGTCTGACCCCAGCCTAAAATGTGAAAAAAAACAACACTTTACACACCGCAGATGATTAAAAACTCAATTTTTTTTCATAATATACAGCCAGGACAGGACGTATACATATAAAAATGATATATTATGAATCTGCGGAGTCTGCCGGAAAGAACGATATCTAACATGTCGGTCATTTAACAAAATGTGGCTTCAAAATCACGTTTAAACATGATGAGTGAAAGCGGTAAAAATGAGCTGAGCACACAGCAGTGAAATACAGCATATTTGATGTTTTAGGAGGGATATTAACACTTCTCAAACCTCAATCAGAAGCAGACACCACCCCACCCCCTCAGTATAGTCTACAATGTATCAAATTGATTAGACCAGACTAAAAACACTTGTTATGCCGTTTGAAAAACACAGGTCATTTAGAGTTGAGAATCTTTGCACGTACACATTAGTTTTTAATTCAATATCTAATAAACCGTTGCTTATAATATTCTGCAGTAAAAAGTCTCTTTATTTCTAGATTTTGTACTATTTTTTAAGCATTTTCTATACTTTTTTCAAAATTTCTTTTTTTTGCGAACTCGAACTGAACACACCCAAAAAGTTTGAAGTTCGCGAACTTTCGAACGACCAAAGTTCGGTCGAACAGCTCATCCCTAACTGTCACAACATGAACTTGCCAAAGTGAAAAGCACTGAAATTTCAGTGCTTAGTTAATAGACCTTTTAGTTTCTCCCCTGTGACCATCTCTCCAGCTTCCAGTCTCTCTCGCCCTCCCTGTGTCTCTCCCTCCAGCTTTCAGTCTCTCTCTCCCTGCGTCTGTCTCTCCAGCTTTCAGTCTATTACTTCCTCCCTCCCTGTGTCTGTCTCTCCAGTTTTCAGTCTATTCCTTCCTCCCTGTGTCTACCTATGCAGTTTTCAGTCTATTCCTTCCTCCCTGTGTCTGTCTCTCCAGTTTTTGGTTTATTCCTTCCTCCCTGTGTCTGTCTCTCCAGTTTTCAGTCTATTCCTTCCTCCCTATGTCTGTCTCTCCAGCTTTCAGTCTATTACTTCCTCCCTCCCTGTGTCTGTCTCTCCAGTTTTCAGTCTATTCCTTCCTCCCTGTGTCTACCTATCCAGTTTTCAGTCTATTCCTTCCTCCCTGTGTCTGTCTCTCCAGTTTTCAGTCTATTCCTTCCTCCCTGTGTCTGTCTCTCCAGTTTTCAGTCTATTCCTTCCTCCCTGTGTCTGTCTCTCCAGTTTTCAGTCTATTCCTTCCTCCCTGTGTCTGTCTCTCCAGTTCAGTCTATTCCTTCCTCCCTGTGTCTGTCTCTCCAGTTTTCAGTCTATTCCTTCTTCCCAGTGTCTGTGTCTCCAGTTTTCAGTCTATTCCTTCCTCCCTGTGTCTGTCTCTCCAGTTCAGTCTATTCCTTCCTCCCTGTGTCTGTCTCTCCAGTTTTCAGTCTATTCCTTCCTCCCTGTGTCTGTCTCTCCAGTTCAGTCTATTCCTTCCTCCCTGTGTCTGTCTCTCCAGTTTTCAGTCTATTCCTTTCTCCCTGTGTCTGTCTCTCCAGTTTTCAGTCTATTCCTTCCTCCCTGTGTCTGTCTCTCCAGTTTTCGGTTTATTCCTTCCTCCCTGTGTCTGTCTCTCCAGTTTTCAGTCTATTCCTTCCTCCCTATGTCTGTCTCTCCAGCTTTCAGTCTCTCTCTCCCTTCCTGTGTCCATCTCTCCAGCTTTGAATCTCTTTCACTGTGGCCATCTCTCCAGCTTCAGTCTCTCTCATTGTGTCCATCTCTCCCGCTTTCAGTCTCTCTCCCTGTGGCTGTTTCTAACAGCTTTCAGTCTCTCTCTCCCTCCCTGTGGCTGTCTTTTCAGCGTTCACTCTCCCTGTCTCTCCAGCATTCAATCTCTGTCTATCCCTCTAGCTTTCAGTCTGTCTCCCCAGTTCCAGGAAGTCTCTGCTGTCTCTCCACCCCCATTCGCATTTGAGGAAGTTACAGATTGAGGCAGACACAGAGGATGGTGGGAGGACAATAAGATTTATACAGAGGCAACTGGTCAGCCTCCATATGTGACTGAGTCCATCAGATATCGAACCCACGGATACAGGAGATATGTGGTAAGTCCTGCAAAGCCTCCTGGGATTTGGGGTAGTGAAGTGCTGTGATTATTGCATTGTGAGGGGACATTTCCAGTAGCTACAACGCTTTTATAAATGGGACTAATAAAGAATCCTGAGGGAGAAGAAATACAGTGTGTCATTATAGTGACAGCATGCACAAACATGGTGCTACACAAACAATCCATATAATGTGGGTTATTTGTCTGGCTGAGCAGGTTAGGAGGTGGATCTGCTTTGAGATTGCTTGAGCCTCATGGGAGACACATGTTGCAAGTTTTCCTGGAGATATATATATATATATATATATATATATATATTATTCCTGCTGCTGGACAGTGCATGAAATGTAGAATGCTGCTGATTTGAAATCCAGGAGAGATCACAGGTGATGTATCTTGATTAGGCAATTGTTTATCCTCCTACAGCATATTAGTTATACATGTTGCAGGGCAGCATCTTTGCGGTGCTCTCCCTCTGTATGAAATAGTAATGTGTCCAGAAAGACATGACCTATAAGGAAGGAGACCATACATTGTAAAGAAAGAATAAAAAAATCACGGCCACTTTGCTATTCTCCATTGTTTATTGCTGTAAATGTGATAAGCACAGTCGTTAAATGTGCGATTTAAACTTTGGCACTGCAGGCAGGGAAATTCCTAGAATGACGAGCAACATGTCATCAATTCTAGAAAAAAGATTCTCTCCATGTGAATAATAATAGGTTTTTCTTTTTCATAACTGTTTATAAGTCCATGGAATTTTGTTTTAATAACAATGTATAACAAAACATTTACAATCTAAGGCTGGCCAGACGAGCACACTATGTGCGCCCGTACTGACGTGCCTCCCGGGGTCCGTTGCAGCGTTGTGATGCTTCAACAGGGCTGGTCACACGCTGTAGCGCTCGCACTACAAGCGTCTGTGCAGAAAGCCTCCCCGTCAAAACGCTAGACGCACGTTCGGGGCTGCAAAGCGCGATCCTCCATAGGGGGAAATCGAGCCCTGCAGCGCTGAGCACACTAACTGCACTCAGCGAGGTGGCCAAACGGGTGTCAGAGTGGAAGGACATCCACTTTCACAGACGTTCCTTCCGCTCTCCAGGACGCTCGTCTGGCCCCGCTTAAGAAACCCCATAGAATGTTTACAAATTTTAATTGCAAAGAAACTATAACAACCAAGAATTAAATAAGTCATAAACAGAAGAAGATCGAAAAGCGGTGAAATTTAATAGTTATGGGGTGAATTCTGAATTCAGTGGTTCGGGAACTGCCTCCACTGTACATGTAGTTTTCACTGTCTTGTCACTGTAATTTCTGTCAAAAGTTGTCTAGTTCAGTTTCAGCGTAGGTTTACACTTTTATGGAGGAACAGTGGTATGTCTGTTCAACATAGTTCTGTGTTGTTCAGGAACTTTGCCTGGCGGTGTTGGATTTTCTCTGTATAGCCAATGTTCACCATAGTTACAATAATGGTGATTTTTTTCACCATTGTTTGCAAAAACTTTGATTTTTATTTACAAATATTAACATCATGTTGATGTCATTTACCAAGTTCTCCTGCCGGTCTCTCGGTCATCATGATCATCACAGGGCTATTCTGCACTTCCTAATAGAATAGGCAAACTATCTCTGCCCTGCAGGTTTATCTGCATATACCACATAGTCTCAAAACTATAATTTGCATAAATTTAGCCCAGAGAGGCCATTGGCATCCCATCTGTTTGAAAGAGCGCCGCAGGTTTTGTGTAAAAGAATGTGCTAGATTTCAAGCCAGGTGTAAACTTATCTCCTACGAACTTTAGAAGATGTAGCAAGTTCACAAGTGCTATGGGTACGTTTTAGGGATGCACAGATACCGATACTAGTATCGGTATCGGTACCGATACTGCTGTTCGCATGAGTACTTAGTACTCGTGCAAATGACCCATACGGGAAAGCCAGCGCTGGGCCGGCTTGCCGGTATCCGTGGGGCTGGGGAAATCTGGCCGCGTGCATGAAAAGCACGCGGCCAGCGTTCCCCTCCGGCAGCTGCAATACTCACCCCTTCCGAAGGTCCGGTCGCGCTGCTGTGGCGCGATCACGTTGCCGCTGGCGCTTCTGTGACGCTGCCTCCAGCCGAGAGGCAGCGTCACAGATGCACCCGGTGGCCACGTGAACGCATCACAGCTGCGCGACCGGACCTTCGACAGGGGTGAGTATTGCAGCCGCCGGAGGGGAACGCTGGCCGCGTGCTTTTCATGCACGCGGCCAATCTCCATGAGAGCTGGGGGGCGTGCTGTATATATATATCTATCTCGGGGGGGGATAAATACATGTGAGCTGGGGGCATTTTTATATGAGGTCTGTTCTTATTGGAAAGCTGTCACATGACATAAAATAGAAGTATCAGTACTCTGTATCGGTGAGCACTTTTTAAAACGTATTGGTACTCGTACTCGGTCTTAAAAAAGTGGTATCGGTGCATCCCTAGTACGTTTACTCCTGATTTGGAATGTAGTTGGATATGTATTCGATTGGCTCCATCCTTTTTGGTAGTATTTGTTGAATCTGTAAAAGAACATTATTTCTGGGCCATGGTAAGCATTGCTATTGTGTTTTTTTTTTTTTTTTTAACCTTGAACAAATGACTGATTGTTGACAGTGTTCCAGGCCGCCATGAAATTGTATCCCACATTTATAATCCATAAAGTATGTATTGAAAATAAGCTTTTGTATTAGTCCAATAGTTGATGCAATATTTGTTTTCAAACTTTTTTTTTCTTTAAAGCGTTAATGGTTGAAAATTTGCATATATCTATAATATATATTACATCATGAGATGCATTCCACTTTATAATGTGTAATCCAAAAAAAAGAGCGATCCTGCAGACAATCCGCTGTGAAAACAAAACTTTGAGTGTCTTTTCAAAGTTGATAAAGTGCTGGATCTCCCTCCCTGATTCGATTTGTACATTGTACACTGGCCTTGGCTGCTGTGTCAGCTATTCAGCAGTCTTAGGCCGGGTGCACACTAGGTGTTTTTTCTGCGCACTAGCGTGTGTTCCGATGTTCTTCATGACCTGCGTTGTAGCATATAATTACGAGGATAGAGAAGTACGCGTGCAACACATAACCCGCGTTGAAGATGTCCGTCATGGAGACACCAAGGCTGTTGCGCTAGGATTGACACGACGTTGGCCGCGTGCTGAATGTCAAAAGCCCAGCTTTTTTTTCTTCAACTCAAATTCAGTTTTTACGACGTGCGTCAAAATTAATGCATCATCTGGCGTCTACCATCTCTTCCATCATAAAGTGCGTCCTTTTTAACGCACGCTAGTGTGCAGAAGAAAACGCCTAGTGTGCACCCGGCCTTACCTGCACCTTGAAGGCCAATCCACAGCCACTGGGCAGCCTTTTCAGGGTTTCAGTTCAGAAACCCCTACCTAAGCTTCTGGAGATGTTGCTGGGTCAAAACAACTGTTTAGTGTGCCCACTCAAAATACTTTTCAATCCTTTTGACCGACATGCGATTGGCTACATGTCACTAGCCATGCAGTCACCAAACATCTTTAGTCTGGCATACAGCAAGCTTCTATTGCTCAACATCTGCACCATGGTGACATGCCCCCCATCACCCCGCAGTCCTGATTGGTCGATAGCACTGTGTGAAGTGCAAAGTTTCCTCCTCCGACACCGCTGTTACTCTGCAGGTGCAATTTTGAATATCTTGCCAGCCAGGGAACATCTTTGGGACTGACTGTGTTGGCACACTTTGCTCACGGATATCATCCTGCTTCCAAATGCTTGTAGCAGCGTGCGCTCTGGGAATCGACCATTGAGGACTGTTGTCTTTGCGCTCAGTGTCACTCTAGCGTTCTGCTCAGGCACTGCATAACTTGTATACGAAAGTACGAGCGTTAAGCAATCTCCATAGTGTGTGCTACACAAGTTACATTCGTTCTGCAAATTGTATTTCGAAGCTGCATTGACTTTCCCGATTTTGAAGGCCTTGACCATAGGGATGAGTGACAGCTGTAAGTGTAAAAGTCGTCCTACACGACAGAACTCCACTCACTGCTCACGCCAGATTCCAGGCTGGTGAGCTGACTGGTAAATCAGCACAACATAGTCACTGTTGTAAGCCAATCTCTTAGCCCTGGGTGATGCCGTACTATGCCAATGGAGGACATGCCCAGCAGCCCCTAGTGTTGGAACCTGGTAAGTAGAGTCTGTCATATCTCCTCAAAGGATGAGATCTCGCATCAATCTTTAAAGCTAGTGCAATTCCATCACCTGATGGTATTTCTCCGTGAAGGTAAACCTGGCCAGTACAGGTTCACTTTAAAGGAAAAAAATATATAAATATGAATTGCTGACTATTAACCCCTGCTTGACCAAGATTTAATTTTATGTTTGTATAAACTATTACCTCTCATCCAGCACCATGGTCTGCAACTGGCTACAGGAAGTAGATAGAGACCACCTTGGTGACAGATGACAAACGTGAGACTAGTGTGCAAGGGACTCCAGCCATTGACACTGTCCAGCAGCTGACCAGTTAGCTGGTAGTCATAGTGGGTAGTGTGTCCCTTTTTTAAAGACTGTAGCAGTCATAGCTTAGACACAGCTGAAGAGAAGACCTCTTTGTTGTTCCTAGTATGTCTGTTTTTGAAAATGGAAACTAAGAAGTGAAAGAGGAACTGGCATGAGTTGTGCTATTTTGTGTTGCATATTGTAAATTTCTTTCTTGGTCCTCACAAGCAGGTTCTCTTGTCTGAATTATTGCATCATTACTAATCAACGACCAAATTAAACTGTAGAATCAATATACCTGTAGATTCGTATAATCAAAGAAGCGGAGAGGACAGGGGAAGGTATTGGTTAAGTTTATTCAAGGAGTTGGATAGGGTGCTGGAATATGATGTAGCGTGGTGTTTGTGACGTGATGTAGCGTTTTAGGGATTTAGCTCTTAGATTTAAAATAGGAACAAGCTGGGCTTCTGTCCTAGAGTAATAGGAGATAGTGGATGGATTTACAAGCATCCTTGAGTCTCTAAGTCCTCTTTCTTCTCAACGCCATGGACAGAAATGTATCCTGTCTGGGCCCAAAAGGGGTTTATGAGAACAGGTTTGTTCTGTTTCTCCAAAGCACTGAGAATGTGATCTCTGAACTTACAGTTGTGATGAGATGGCAATAACTCCTACAGGGTAATTCAAAGAGATTTGAAAAGTCACCGCACGTTCGGTGATTTTCGTTCTCTTCAATTCGGTTCGTTTTGCCGATCCCATTTCGGTGACCCTGCGGTGTATTCAGCAAGCACCACAGGGTCCCCGAATTGCAGGGAAAGGCTGCCGCAAACCCGACGAAAACTAACCGCAAAACTCGGCGAATGCGCCCCAAAAACCCGCAAAAACATCTGGATTAACCTGCCAAAAACCCGAGCAGGAGCCGATCACACGCAGCGAAGCCGCCGGAAAAAGCCGACACTGCAGACGAATGAAGTGAATAAATTAGGAAAACAGTTTGCTTGAATGTTTGTTTGAAAAGTGAAACGCTGTTTGCAAAGAGACTACTGACCGAAAATGGCTGGAATTTACATATGAGGTCCAATGAATGATAATAAAAAGGGCTGTTACAGAAAAAATAAGTAAAGTTAAAAAAACAGAAAAATGCTTAAAATATCCTAAAAAATATTGAATTAAAACAGGAATATTTTTAACATTGAAGCCTATGGGATTCTCCTGAATAAATCTGCCGCATGAAACCACCGAATGGCAGGGCATTAGGGGAACCTTTCACTGCTGGTTTGTGTTCTCTGAATAGCCGAAGCAGTGCTTTATTATGGGGATTTCACTGCCCTCGTACAGGCACCGAATAGGCACCGTATGTGCAGGCAATTCCCCAGTTGATTGGCCTATGGGTACCGGCAACTTGAAATTAAATGGGATAATGAAGTATCGAAGAAGGTCAAATAAAGAGATAATTGTGGTCCATGGACTTATCATCTTGTAACGCAAATTCTAGGTAGTAAATCCATTACCCTTGAAGGTGCAGGGAATGTCAAATCTCAATCATCGAAAACTGCTGACATAAATGATTCATCTGAGTGGTCCTGGAATGCTCAATCTATAACCATTAGTCTTCAGAGGTATCCCCTAGAAATAATTTGCTTTGTTTCTGTTCCAAAAATAGTGTACTTCGTGTTTCACAGAAGATACTTTCAAGTCATTTTCAATTCCGTATATGCAAGTCAAACTATATCTGCTTACTCAATCCTCTGCTCTTCTTCGAATTGCTAGAAGTAATTCTAAAATCCCCTGGCTATGAATCCTTGCTGAATTTTTATTTCTTTAAAGGGGCATTCTATTGGTTAAAAAGTGTTCTTACTCAATAATGCATATCCTCCCATTTAAAATAGCCACTGTAACCCTGAAAATGGGTTAAAACAACTTTAAGGCTGGTGTCAGACAGGCGCACTATGTGCGCCCGTGCTGATGTACCTTCTGGCGTTCGTCGCAGCATTGAGACGCTGCGACAGGGCCAGCCACACACTGTTGCCTTGACAAAGACCGATTGGTCGAAACGTTGTCCTGTTTTACTCTCACTATTGAATAAAGATCCTTTGAAATACCACCATTTTGGAGTCAACATCCAATTTTCTTTGATACACTGTTGCCCACGCACGAATTGCGCATGCAACAGTGGCCGTGCTGCGTCCGTGCAGCAGCCCTCTCCATCAAAGCGCTAGGACCCGCGTTGACGGAGCTGCAAAGCGCGTTTTTTTCCATAGGAGGATTGAGCCTTGCAGCGCTGAGCGCGCTCAGCGAGGTGGCCAGATGGGCGTCGAGTGGAAGGAACATCCACTCTTGCAGACGTTCCTTCCACTCTTCAAATACGCTCGTCTGACCCCAGCCTACCTTGTGCTATGATCGACCCACAGCGAATCCGTTTGAGACCGCCATACTCCTATTGACTTACCTGAATTTCCCTTTAACATATTGTATCAAGATAAAATGCTATTTTGTTATGTGTATTTATATATGTATCTGCTACATTTCATTCATCTTCATATTGCTTTTCCTTCTTCATAACGTTACATACTGATTTGAAGAAATCTAGAAGGCTGTGTATTCTTTCATTCTTGAAATCTATGATGTTATTTGCTTTCGGGCTTTCACTAAACTGTCAATACGCAAAATACAGTGCAGCTTGCCGCAATTCTGTGGCGTACAGCAGCACCGAAATTGCCCCATAGAAGACTATCGTGTCTTCTATTCACAGAGCATCGAACTGCACCAACAGTTCGGTGAAATGCCTTGATTTTCAATGTTTCTGTTTAACCGGTTTAAAAAGACGAATGCTATATAGGATTGAATGAAAATTTTTTATAAATGTGTGTGTGATATAATATATATGTGTAAAATATATATATATATATTTATTTTGAAAGACCGTTTCTTATTTTCATTTTCAGCAAAAACCCTTTACATTTTCTGAACTCCATTTTGTATTAAAAAAAAACACGTTTTTTAATTAGTATTATTATTTTATTAACTTTTTTATTATTTGGACACCTTTTTTACTATTTTATTAATAATAAACTCTTAATAGAATAGGAGATTTTATAAAAAAATTTTTTTTGCAGTTTGGTGGAATTCGCCAATTCTGCAGTTATCTGTGCGACTCGGTGGTATTTGCCGATAACTGCTTCGGTGACTCCAATTTCGGGAAACCATGGTGACCACTTGCTAAATAGTGAATTCATCCCATTTTCAGCGTAATCAATAAATCCTTTTGACACTCAACGTAAAACCTGTCAATTTAGTGAATCCTGTAATGTAACATAACGTAAACGTACAATTACCTCCCTTTCATCAGAACAACCTACACCCTACTGAAAGCTTCACAGGCGTCTTGTTTCTGTAACACAATTTATCTTCTAGAATGTAGGTTCTCTTGTGAACAGGTCCTCTATTGCTTCCATACCAGCTTTGTCAATGAGGGTTGTTCAGAGAGAGGTGAAAACCAGGAGAATTGGCAGGAGAAAGAACAATCTAGACCAAATAGCCGATTTGGAAAGTGAGATAAATGGGAGAATTTTTCTAGTTTGGTTATTTTGACCTAGAATTTTTACTTCTCCAGTCATTCTCCTGGTTTTCACCTTTCTCTGAATAACTCCTTATGAGTTCATCACACCCTTGTGCACATGATGTGTAATGATCTTTGCCTTTATACAATGCCACATAATTTTTTGACACTGTATAACTTAATTCTAATATATTTGCTTCTGATGTATATCTGATTTAGGCTAGGGTCAGACTGAGGCAGTGCGAACGCGCGTGCAGCCGCACTTAATCACGGCCGCACTAGCAGCAGATGCCGGGCAATGACGGCCAATATACGAAGTACGGTCGCACAAAAGTCCGGCTGCGCAAAGCAAGTGGAAAATGAACGCATTTTTTCGAGAACGTGAAACCGCAGGTACTGACGTACAGAGTGCGCTGCGTCCGCATAGAGGCGTGTGTGCGTGATTAGGAGACGTCAGACGCTGCTAATGTCCGGCCAACATAACGTCCAGACGCAAAAAGAGTTTTATTGATGATCCGTACAAAATCACGGACGAAAATGCGCATCGTATGACCACTATCACGTATTCTGTGAAAAAATGCGTCCATTCGTTCGAACGCACTTTTTCACAGACAACATAAAAATGCGTTAGTCTGACCCTAGCCTAAGGCTAGGGTCAAACGAACGCATTATTCGCAGCGACCGTCAAAAAGTGCGTCCGAACGCATTGCCGTATTTTTCACGGAATGCGCGAAAACTGCCATACGATGCGCATTTTCGTGCGTGAATTTTTTTTTTTTTTTACGGATCGTCAATGAAACACTTTTTGCGTCTGGACGTTATGTTGGCCGGACATGAGCAGCGTCTGAAGTCTCCTTATCACGCACACACGCCGCTAGCGGCCGCAGCGCACTCTGTACGTCAGTACTAGCGGTTCTGCGTTCTCGAAAAAATGTGTTCATTTTCCACTTGCGTTGCGCGGCCGGACTTTCGTGCGGCCGTACTTCGTATATTGGCCGTCATTGCACGTCATTTGCTGCTACTGTGGCCGTGATTAAGTGCGCCTAAACGCATGTTAAAAATGCGCTAGTCTGACCCCAGCCTTAACTGAAAAGTTACAGGAAAACATACACCCACTTTTGAGTTATTTTGGCTTTTTTTGTTTGTTTTTCCAGCTTAGAGATCCACTCCAAGCAACGTTTTATTTCCAGGACCCAGCCGGCATTCTGATATCACAACCCTAGGATGTACTGGTGTGTCGGTGCTGAAGCATGTGCAGGGAGCAGAGAGGGGAGCATGGATTCACACAATGGTTTGTATACACTATTTCCTATAGACTCCATTATATAGTACTATACTCTTCACTACAGAAACCTTTACTAAAATCTGATTTTTAACTTGTACCAAGCTCAACCGTGTACAAAATAAAATCAAAATCCCAAACATGATTTTGCAATATTTTAATTGCATTCAAATTGCCCTGCATCTTTCTTTTTATGCGCACTGTAACCCCAGTGAACACAGCAACAGAACAAGCCTCAATATACAGGAGTTCATAGGTGTGCACAGGGGGTGTGTATGGTGTGCCCAGGCACACTCTAATGTTGGGAGAAGAGGCCCTCTTTCATCTCCTACACTGACACTTTAGATGTCCCTTATCTGGTTCATGATGAAATCCATAAAAAATGACTGTATGGGTTATTCAAAGAGAATCGAAAAGTCACTGCACGTTCGGTGACTTTTCGTTCTCTTCAATTCGGTTCCTTTTGCCGATCCCATTTTGGTGACCCTGCGGTGTATTCAGCAAGCACCACAGGGTCCCCGAATTGCAGGGAAAGGCTGCCGCAAACCCGACGAAAACGAACCGCAAAACCCGGCGAATGCACACTGAAAACCCGCAAAAACATCTGGATTAACCTGCCGAAGACCACGGAAAAACCCAAGCAGGAGCCGATCACATGCACCGAAGCCTCTGGAAAAAAGCCGACCCCGCAGACAGAGTGAAGTGAATAAATTAAAGAAAACAGTTTGCATGAATGTTTGAAAAGTGAAACGCTGTTTGCAAAGAAACTACTGAGCGAAAATGTCTGAAATTTACATATGAGGTCCAATGAATGATAATAAAAAGGGCTGTTACAGAAAAAATAAGTTAACTTAAAAAAAAAATGCTTAAAATATCCTAAAAAATCTATAAAGATACTCTTTACTGCAGAATTTTACAATGAACGGTTTATTAGATATTGAATTAAAACTGGAATATTTTTAACATTGAAGCCTATGGGATTCTCCTGAATAAACCTGTCGAATTAAACCACCAAATGGCAGGGCATTTCGGGAACCTTTCACTGCTGGTTTGTGTTCTCTGAATAGCCGAAGCAGTGCTTTTTCATGGGGTTTTCACTGCCCTCGAGCAGGCACCGTATGTTCAGGCAATTCGCCAGGATTTGGCGAATTGCCTGCCCTCTGGATAGCCGAATGGCCAAGAAAGGTAACCGAACGCTGATTTTCAGCATTCGGTTACCTTTCTCAAGTAATTCGGATCTCTTTGCATAACCCTGTGTGTCTGATTATTTATAATGAAAAATGTGCATAAGTTTTCAATTTAATAAATGTTCCGTGGGTGCATACCCTAATGTAATCGACTGCGCACGCCAGTGCATGAGTTCATGTTTTGAATGCATATGGTGTCAGATATGACAAACCCTTAAGGTCGGGGTCAGACGAGCGCACTATGTGCGCCCGTACTGACGTGCCTCCTGGCGTCCGTCGCAGCATTGTGATGCTTCGACGGGGCCGGCCACACGCTGTAGCAAGCGCACGAATTGCGTGCGCTACAGTGGTCGTGCTGTGGCCATGCTGAAAGCCTCCCTGTCGAAACGCTACGACGCAGGTTTGACGGGGCTACAAAGTGCAATCGAGCTTTGCATTTCTGAGCGCACTAACTGCGCTCAGCAAGGTGGCCAGATGGGCGTCAGAGTGGAAGGAACGTCCACTCTCACGACGTTCCTTTCACTTTTAAAAACGCTCGTCTGACCCCAGCCTTAGTCAGTGATGGCGAAACTTGCAAGATGTTTTGAAACTATCACGTCTATTCAAAGGAAGGTGAAAATTCTAGGTCAAAATAGCCAAACCAGAAAAATTCTCCCATTTATCTCACTTTCCAAATCGGCTATTAGGTCTAGATTGTGCTCTTCTCTTGCCAATTCTTCTGGTTGTGTGCTTGTTGAAGTCGATTTACCTAATTGGAAGAAACATTAACATATAATAGAAGGAATTCACTAAAAACAAGTGAAAATTAGACTATATATGGATAGCTAGGTCTTGTACATCATATGTTGTTTGCATGTTGCATAACTGTGTTAGGTGGATCTTCATAAGCCTCATGGACCCTCCAATAACTACAGGCAATATAGACTCACACAATAATGAAATGTTCCACCTCTGTATAGGCAGGGTTCTCGTTTCCGATTATGCTCAAAGTGTCTTTTCCCACTCATACCTTTTTACATTGTTTTATAGTCCTTTATGCATATGGCTATTTATGCTTGAAGTAGCATTTTGCAGAGACTTGTTTTCATACACAAAGCATAAAATTGTTATTTTGTTCCTTCTCTTGTTTCCTGTGCCTTTTTTTATGAGCTCCAGCCCAGTGATGCCTGTCGCAATAGCTGCTCTCTCGAGGCTATTGCATTGTACCAGACTTTCCCCTAATTTCTCTTCCTTCAAACGCTCCCTTAAAACATTCCTATTTAGGGAAGCCTACCACCCAACTCACTGACGCAACCATCAATCACTCTCACCTTGCAGTCCTCTCCTCCTGTTTCCAACCCCAACCCTCCCAGATTGTGAGTTCCTACGGGAATAGGGCCTCATCCCCTCTTGTACTGTTTGTCAAATGTTGTTCAATGTATTGTAACCCGTCTATACTGTGCCTATTGTACAGCGCTGCGGAATATGCTGGCGCTTTATAAATAAAGAATAATAATAATAATAATAATAATAATAATAATGTACCAGAATATCAAAATAGGAAATAATAACTAACTTGTTTTAATTTAAAGAATAAGCTACATTTAAACCTGATTCCATGTATATATCCGTGTACTCTTTTAGTGCACTTGCTTTTTAAAGCCAATATCTAATCATGCGGCAACCCCTCAGTGCTTGAAAGCATGCACACATGGTCAAGCCTCTGGCACTCCTGGTCAAGAAGTTCCGTTTGGTTTTCAAACCAAACATCGAAAGAACAAAATGTGATAAAAGCCACTTCGACTGTAATTTTTGGTTCCATTATATGCTATTCTAAACCTCCTTAGAAACGGCTGATTGCCTGGAATTTTCACAATCGGCAAAAGTTTTAAAAATGGTTCTAAGCAAAAGAAATATAAAGCTAAATCCAAAGCTACTTCTAGTCTTAACCCATTTCCCTAGACTGTGATTTTCCAAGTCGAGAGTCAATCACAGACGGTGGATGTTGGAAATTGGGAGTGAATGGAAAATAATGGCATTGCAAATGAAATACCCTAAGCCATCCACTGTTGGGCTTGACATACTGTAGTTTTAGGAGGAGACGCTGGTTGAAGCACTAAGCGGCATCTGATTGGCTGTGGCATGCTAGTCGTGCATGTTGATTATCATCATCCCCACTTCCTGTAGTTGGATGGCTAGATGCTGGAAGAGCCTGGATTAGGACACAGGTGGGATTAAATTTGAGATTGAACACTCTGTAGAGCAGGACCTGCAACCTCGGCCCTCCAAATATTTTAGAACTACATCTCCCTTGATGCTCAGGCACGCATTAGATTGGCGGAACCTTGTGGGAAAAGTAGTTCTAAAATTGCCGATCCCCTGCTCGAACAAACACAATCTAGGGTGAACTTTAGCAGAGTTTAATGGGTAACCCCTATTTCTTTTAGTTTTTTAAAACCCTTTTTTCCTAGCATCTGCCTAAACATTCAACTTCAAACTACTAGAATGTCAGTTTGTTTCTATGTAATATGTATTTTATGGTCGTAAGATATTTATGCAGAATTATGAACTCCTGGGTCATGTATTTAAACAGCCTTTCTTACTGGTCAGCTATAACTATACTGAGATAGAAGGTAGGTATTTTTGTTTGTTAACACACACCTTTTATCTAGTGACATTTTTAGAGGCTTATTTCTGACCCCGTTATAAACCCTTTGTATCAAGAGCCCGCGGCTCATGCTGTTGCATTGTCATGCAATATTTACATCTCTTTTCCGATGTTCCAACATGTTCCTCTTTCTCTCAGAATGTGTTTTGGAATGTATTACAAAACTCGGCAGCAGTAAAACGCAGGGGGATATCCACTAAGAACCAGTGTTTTCAGTATTGCAGTGCCAAGAAATGCCAGTGCTTCTCAAAACTAAAATAAATAATGTAAAAGGAGAAACTTTCTTTTAGCCGGTTTTTCCAACGCCAGTAAACACTGGTGCTTTAACAGGTGTTTAGAACAATAAAAATGTATGAAAGCGTGTAATTAATAAAAAAAAAAAAAAAGGTCCGTTTAACCCTTTTCCGCCACAGGGCGTACTATGCCGTCCCTGCAGCAGTCAGGCCTTGTAGCCGCGGGGCGTACTGGTACACCCTGTTGACATCAATCGGCCTTCTCCAGCCCAGCCCACCATAGGCGTCTCTAGTGGGAGACCAGGAGGGCAATTGCCCCACCCAAGTTATTCCTTGCACCCCCCCCCATCCCCACCAGGGATCACCATCAAGCTTTCGCCACTTCTTCAGAGCAGAGTATCTCTGTCCCCGCACAAGGTCGTTTGAGGTGTCATTGGAAAGGGCAGAGTCTGGCCTTTCTAATGATTCCCAAACTGACCATATTTTGTGTAAAATAAAAATCATAAATGATAAAAAATAATTCACAGGGTTGAAATGTCTCAGCAGTGAAAGGGTTAATGGTCAGACTATATATTACATTGTGTATTTAGTTTTTGCCTTGGTTTAGTTGTACATTAAGGGTTAATGGGCAGGATTCATCTCACAGCATACATTTTATTTTTCCCTTGCTTAATGGCATTTTAGGGGTTAATGGGTAGGCTACATGCCACACTGTTTATTATATTTCCCTGCTTTTAATGGCATTTTAAGGGTTATTATGGAAGTTAGAATCTAAAGGGTCTATTCATCTTTTACATAGTACTAGTGTAGGAGATACAAAAGAGATAGGAGAAAGGCATACAGGGAACTCACAGGAGGCTGTCGACGTACAATGGAGGCTGTGGGCAAAAAGGATAGGAGCTGGGAGCGGGCTAGGTTGAATGGCCGATACCGGGGGAAAACCTGAATATCGGGCCCAATTATCGGTAGTGACGACCCCTACTAGTACCCAGGAAGGGTGATCCAAAAGGAAAGTCAGTCCACAGTCCAGTTAACAAGCTGAGGATAACAGAGCAGCGGAGTCCATGTTACAAATGGTAAAGTCAAAGGGATTCAGAAACCAGGCTTCTTAGCAGGCAAACAAGACAATGCGGAAGCATGGAGGATGGGCATTCCTTTTGTGGAGATCTGGTTACAGGTGTTAGCCAAAACCTGTGGACTGTACAAGCCGGCACATACAGGCTTTCAAGGGCCTGATTGGACAAGGGCTGTACAAATCCATCACTGCAATAGAATTTTTAGTGAAGCGACACTTGGAGTTTGCAACTGAAGGTAGGGCTGGAAGGCACTATGGGAGTGATCCCTGTAATTTTTGATTGTGTGTGTGTGTGTGTGTCCCCACACTAGGTTCTGAGGGGTATACATGTGTCTGAGGTGTGTGTGTGTAATATATATATATTACACACAAACACACACAATTTCTGGTGTCGGTGTGTGCAGTGAGTAAGGCTAGGGTCAGAGTGGGGCAGTCGGAACGCGCGTGCAGGCGCACTAAATCACGGCGGCAGTAGCAGCATATAACGGCCAATGACGGCCAATATACGCAGTACGTGCGTACAAAAGTGCGCCGACACCACGCAACCGGCAAATGAACGCATTTTTCTCAGAACGTGAAACCGCTGCTACAGACGTACAGAGTGCGCTGCGGCCGCATGGCAGCGTGTGTGCGTGATTAGGAGACGTCAGACGCTGCTAGTGTGCGGCCTACATAACGTTCAAACAGCCGGATTTCCCTAGAATTGCGTTGGTGAGTACCTGCGACTGTGGTCGTCTGACCACTTAAGCGCATTCCGTGAAACAATGCGTGCGCACGCATCGACGTACATTTTGACGGTGGCCGCAGAAAATGCGCTCATCTGTCCCTAGCCTTAATGGTGGTGTCTGGCCATCCATTTCAATATAACATGAACTGGACAGGTTTTCAGCAAAATCCTAAATTATTTATTGGAAAGCAGTCACATGATATTAAAGTATCGGTGAGTACCTGGAAAAAATTATTGGTACTCCTACTTGGTCTTTAAAAATGGTATTGGTGCATCTCTAATTTCAGCGCTTCTAAATTAGGGTTATCGGTTCCTAAGATTACAATATTAAACATTTTGGGGTCAAATCAAATCATATAAGATTGTTCTAGTTTTGGCAGATGAGTAGCAGTTCTTACAACTGCCTGTGATGTGCAGTAATTTGTATTTCACACCTTAATTCTTTTGAATTACAGAGTGAGGTGACATTTGAAATTTAATTATTTTAATAAACTAGCAGTACCTTAAATTTTATCTGTAAAAATCTGCAGCGAGCGTCTCCTATGATCTGTGACCGTGCAAGTGAATTTGTGAAAGCATGCAATGTAATAGCACAAGTGTAACTCCTACATTGATTTCCATGGATGGATTTTGAGTACAAATAGTTTATTTCTTTCTTCCTGGACAGAGTATGGTAGTGCAGAATTTGAAGTCTGTAATTGTCTTGAATCTGTGTCAAACTCAAAGTGCAGAAGAACCATCAGTGCTGCCATTCGGTAATCTTATGAAGGTTTAAATGAAAGCTGTCCTCTCCAGGTCTCCAGCCGTCATTGTGGTTTCTATACATTATGTTTAAAAGAATTCTGATCCCCAATATATAGTTACTTAGTTCCACATGATTTATCATGCAGTCTCTGCCCAGCCCCGAAAACAATTATCCAGATAATCAAGAGCTTAAACTAGCCAGACAGATCCTTTTTGTTTAACAGAGATGTTGAGTAAATGTACTGCTGGCAGCCATATGCCATTACATATACGTTGATTTATCTCCTAACACCACTGATTACCATAAATCCCTTTATGGAGTAGGGTTGACAAACTGTGGCCAGCCCCAGATGCTGATGAACTACAACTCCCATGATTCTCTGGTCATATATTGCATTAAAAATTCAGGGAACTGTAGGCCATCAACATTTGACGGGGGGGGGGGGGGGAGAGAGAGAGAGTTTGACATCTCTGCTCTGGGGCCTGTTTTTCCAACCTTAGTCATGCAGACCTGCCAACATGCATACCAGGGTGCCTGGCTGGGCACTGCAGGCTGTAGGGGCTCATGCAAGAGCTACTCATGGGTTTTCAAGGGCCTGATTTTAAATATTTAAACACATACTCATTGTACATTTTCCAATGTTTTGTTTTTTTTTCTTTAAACACGGGTGACAGCCTCTCGTTATCAGGGGGACTTGGAGATATCTGCTTGTCACATGGTCTAATCATGTGACTTGGCAGGTCTGTTCATGGCATCCCATGCATTTAGCATTATTACAAATACAACTTTAATGATATCTGTCCATCAGGGTTTTTTGTTGTGGGGGGTCAAAAGGATATCTATTATATCTAGAGCAGCAGGAAATGCTAGCAGAATGCTTGGTTGTGTAGGGAGAGGTATTAGCAGTAGGAAAAGGGAAGTGTTCATGCCACTGTACAGAGCACTGGTGAGACCTCACTTGGAGTACTGTGTGCAGTACTGGAGACCGTATCTCCAGAAGGATATAGACATCTTAGAGAGAGTTCAGAGAAGGGCTACTAAAATGGTGTACGGCTTGAAGGAGAAAAGTTACCAGGAAAGGCTTAATGATCTTCACATGTACAGCTTGGAAAAAAGACGAGACAGAGGAGATATGATAGAAACATTTAAATACGTAAAGGGAATCCACAAGGTAGAGGAAGGGAGTATATTAAAAAACGGAAACAAAGTAGCAAAACAAGAGGACATAGTCTTAGATTAGAGGGGCAAAGGTTTAAAAGTAACATCAGGAAGCATTATTTTACTGAGAGGGTGGGGGATACATGGAACAGCCTTCCAGTTGAAGTGGTAGAGGCCAAAACAGTAATTGAATTTAAGCAAGCATGGGATAGGCATAAGGCTATCCTAAACAAAAGATAAATCCAGGTAAAGTATCCATGTAATTGGGCAGACTAGATGGGCTGAAAGGTTCTTATCTGCCGACATTTTTCTATGTTTCTATTGAATAGTTTCTGCCTTATTCCTAAATGCCAGAGGTGTTCTGCATAATTCAGGGCACAGGACATGACGCCATTTTTGTCTGGTTACCACAGCAGTACAGGAACTATTCAGTTATCATGGCATCATTGTTTTAATGCCCAGGATTTGGGATTTTTAAATCCCAGTAGTGAATTTTGCTTTGTGCCAGTCACTTATAAACTGCTGTCCCTTTAGTGATGTGAAACCGAGACATGTAGGCTTCTTTTAGAAGAGATGTTAGTGATGCCTGGGTAGAATGGTGTGTTTTTTTTTTTTTGTTTTTTTTTAAATGCTGTATTTCTTGTAGAGTACATTGCTTGACAACAAGCCCCATATCCTCTTCTGTCGGTGAGATACTAGTTATCTGTGCTGTGCTATGATCCATCTGTCACAGAGGGGTTTCTGTCTTCTGTTACAGCCGCTGTCTTAGCATCCCTGTATCCTTTCCTGCAGAGTATATTCCTAGAAACCATTAAATACATTAAGAAGAAAAAAAAAAATAGTAAGATCATCCCTGCTCCTGGTAACCCTTACCATTCCCTGCAACTGAGCTGTCAGGACGTGAACCCTTTTATGAATCTGGAATGTGTGTAATCTCAGGCTAACATATCGCATCACCTCTCCTCCCCGCTGAATCCTTATGGAAGTATCGTAAGCTTGCATTACGCTCCTCTAATGGGACAGGGAATTGAAAATTGCAAGCAAACCTTCAGACAAAGCCTCCTCTTCCCTCCCACTCTTTTTTCTACGCCTGTGTGAGGTGAGACGGCAGGGTCCTCCTATCCAAGAGATGTTGTATTTTGTAGGAAGGTCATAGGGATCACAAATAGAGATGCCTCTGGGACCAAGAGATGCTTGTTCCATCATCCTCTTCGACAGTGGCATTACTAATCGTGTATATTGCACCAAGGAACAAGAGCGGCGTGGATGTGCGTAAATGATGAAAAGGTCAGTTATGGCTATTTTTGCTTTTTAGTCTGTATTGTACCATTTGTCATATTTCTGGTATTCTCCGAGTGCCTGATGTAAGTATACGCTGCCCGTCAATCTCTGTGCGTCACTTGGAGGACAAAAGCATTTTCTAAATTTTGAACAGGGAATGATGGAAGGCTGTAAAGGGATTTTTTATTCTTTTAAATGATGATGATAATAGTGCCAACAGTTTCTGCAGCAGCACTTTACAATAACCAATAGAAAATTAGATGAAATTAGGAACAGAAACGAGGTGTAGATGGTCCTGTTCACAGGAGCTTACAATGTAGAGTTTGGATGGAGGAAGACTAGAGGAGCTTTCTTTGTGGTCAAGACCGCTAACACTAGTGTTTCAGAAATGGTGAGAGGCATGGAAATGACAGCTATCATAATGTCGTTAGGTGAGGAGAGGGGTAGGTCCGTAACAGTAATACTTATTTTTATCCCAGGACATACATACTTCAAAATGAGAGACATCTCAATGTATCCTTCCTGGTAAAATACTTTTACCTTATTTATTTATAAATAGTCCAATAGTAGTTATGGGGGTAAAAAAAAGTCACTTAACTGGGAATTGTGGAGAATTGATTAAAGAAAATTTGCAATTTCATTATCTGGAGAAAAACTGTTTCTACAGTTTTTCCAGGATGTCTATTTTTGGCTAACGTTTACTGTTCAGTTCATTGTTTTCCTCTTTATTTATAATGTATTTTACCAGGAAGGTTTAGTGAATAACACCATCCACCAGACTGTTCTTTCCCATTCATTTTTTTTCCTTTTAATAATTATAATGATTATTAATATTATGTAGTGTCAACAGTTTCCCCAGCAACAAAAGCGCGTGAGATACAAATAAACTGACCTAGGATGGAAATGAGGTGTAGACTAGAGGGCTCTGCTCATAGGAGCTTATGGTCTAGAGGGGTTGAGTAAGACCGGAGGAGTTTTACTGGACGTTAGGATCATTAGCAATCCAGCAAATAACACACAACATATTTTCCCGGTAAGATTACAGATTTACCTCTGGCTTTTAGTTGGTCTTTTATTGGAAAATTAGGCAGGGTATTTGCAACAGGTGCAAAGGGTTGGGATGATCGGAAGAAAACACACTATATATATATATATATGTGTGTTTTCTTCCGATCATCCCAACCCTTTGCACCTGTTGCAAATACCCTGCCTAATTTTCCAATAAAAGACCAACTAAAAGCCAGAGGTAAATCTGTAATCTTACCGGGAAAATATGTTGTGTGTTATTTGCTTAGAAAGAAGTTGTTTCTTCTTTTCTAGATTTATTTGGGCGAGGGGGTCCTGCTTGTTTATATAATATGCATATTGTTTTACTGCTGTGGTAAATTTCACAATTTCAGAGAAATTAAAAATCTGTTCCCGCTTGTCTTTTTTTTGCCTCCATTGGGTATATTATTTTCATGTCTGCTTGAGTAGAACACCTTTTAATAATTCATCTTGTGACAATTTCAGGTCATGTAAGTGGGTCACACGGCGTTTTAGGTCTTTCCTAATTGTGCATGTGCTACAAATATATCTGCCCTTGAAAAATTTGTGAAGAAGCTTGGCTGCTGTTGCTTTAATGGGCTGAATCTCAGGAGCCCTCTCAAATGTCTGTGTGACTTGAGATTTTCTGAATAATTAACAAGAAGCGGCAGTCAGTATCTGTCTGCATTATGCAAGCGAACAAACCACTACTCATTCGTTCTTTATTCTCCCCGGTAAAGGCCATTTTAGGTAAACTAAAGACTGCTGGTAGGTTTTAAAATGTACATGGAATTTCAGTAAGCCTTGTCTCTTCATTTAGATAATCTTTATGGTTTATGCACTGTTACATTCTATTACTTTGTGTGTAAAATATATATATATACACAAAACACCAAGAAAGAGCACTCCATATTATTTACCACCTCCTGCCATCTTTTTCTGTGGAGGAAAAAAAACAACGCACTTTTAAAAATGCTCAAAAAACCTGACTGAGGTAAATTGATGGGGATTCCCCATCCATTTTACCTCAGGTTTTTTGAGCATTTTTAAAACTGCGTTGTCCCCCCCCCCCACAGAAAATGATGGCAGAAGGTGGTAAATAATATGGAGTGCTCTTTCTTGGTGTTTTGTATTTGATGTCTTCGATGCACCCGCTTAGTTTTGAGGTTGAGTGCAACCTTTTGAGAGCGATACATTATATATATATATATATCCCCCCCAGGGCATGATCCTGAGTGAATCCACTAAGATTTCTGAATGGGCAGTTAACGCTCATGGCTCAACTTGTAAATGTTAGGGTCATCACTAATCTCTCTTATTCCAATTCGGGCCATAGTTGAAGACACAACTTTATTTGTGAGGCAGGTAGCTCAGTATATTTACACATTCTATGCTTTGTATTTTAAGCACTAATGGAGTGGGAGTTGGTGAATATATTACAAGTAATGCCCAGTAGCTCACTATTAAAGTCTGAGGCTAAATAAAAAAATAGAAAGTCACTGGTTTCCAAGGTCTGGTGTTAATATCTTTAAAAAAACAAATTATATATATATATATATCTCCGCTTGTACTGCGGTGAAGAAGAGGCTGTGATCCACTGCCTCCTCTTGGCATAAGTGGAAAGACCTGGAGAACAAGTAGTTCTCCAGTGTTTTCTGCCAGGATCAGCAAAGGAAAGGAGGCACACCGTTTAAGGATCAAGCTTTAATAGTGCATCCCAAACAGGAACGTTTTGGCTGTATCCCAGCCTTTGCCGAGCCTTTTAACCACGAGGCACGAATGATCTCACAACACAATTCTCCATGGAATCCAGTTCTGTGTGACCTAGAAAAACACCAAATTTGGCCAGCACCTGATTGATTTAGGAGCACTAACTGGTAAGTCCGTTTGAAGCACTATTGACCCTCAATGGTGATGTCAGCAGTCTACGATGGCCCTCCACTAGCTCCACCTAATGTCGTTGAAATATGCCAGCGCCTGTTACTGGAGCTGGGGGACTACAAGCGGCAATATCTCATCAACGGGTGAGATATGTTATTAATTTTTAAGAACAATTAGATATCTACCCCCTGATTGGCTATCATAGACAAAGCGTACTTGTAGTGACCAGGTGCATGTATTTCATGGTAAAAAGTACAAGATTTGAATTGTATGCAAATATATGTATCTTTACCAGTAAGAATTTCCTTTTGCTGCTGATCATTTTGACGCAGCATATGAGCTGTGAATCTACGTTTTTCAACAATACATAAAAAACGGCTTGGCAAATCAAAGCATTGGGTAGCCGCTGACTCCTACATTTATAGGTTCTTTGGAAATCTATAAAAAAAAATGTTGCCTTGCTCCTAAAAAGCTGTAGTTTGTTCCGAAGTTTACTTAATCTCTGTTTGCTATTTATCAATCTCTGACTTGGAATGTGTAAATTCACACATTAACAATTTATGTAGCCTCACCCATCCAAAAGCCCTCATGAGATATGTAATCTGAAGGGGACACTGTGGCCAAGTTAAGCAATGGATAGGCAATGGTGAAGAGCCATCTAAAGATCATATATGCTTCTCACAGGATGTACAGAGCTAGTCAGTCAGTCACATTCAATCTGAAAGCGCTCCAAGGAAGACCTCAACTTCTTAAAGAAGGTACGTTTTTACTCCACTTTAAAGTGCACCTGCGAGGGCACCTCTTCCTTTTATATAGATCAGCGGGTTTTTTCGCTGTCTTATCTAAGGTAAGAAAGATGTATTCCGTTTGGAAGTTTCAACCCTCTTCCTGACACAGGCGCCATGTTACCAGGGGCAGGGAGTGCTGTGACCAGAGACCCATCCTCCAGGACTGCCCCTGTACAGTCAGGCAGACAGCTCACCGTCGTCCTCCTTGCTGCGGCATGCCATACGTGGCTGTCAGGGGAAACTTCAAAATGGAATATCTGTTTTTTGTTTTTTTTCTATCTTTCAATTCTATATAGGTGTCAGGATCGGGTAACCCCGCTTGCAGACTGTAAGCCAACAGACCCTGACCAACCAGTCCTTAGAAATGGCCGGGTTATGGTCAGTAATACTGAGAATGATGAACACAAATAATGTGGTGGAGTGCAAAGAAAAACAACCTGCGGAATAAAGTAACCCACAATGCTCTAGCTAGCCGGTCCTTAATAATGGCCGGGTTAAGCAGGGCAAACCAACAAAACACACATAGGCACAGGGGTTAAGGAAATAGAGGTCCGTTTATACTATGCCAGAAATCAGGGCGCCAGAATACAGGGAAGTCGAGACAAGCCGGGATCGTATAAACCAGGAAATCAGTCAGAATAGGAATCAAGAACTAACAACCAGGCAGTAGGAGTAACAGGAAACACGCTAGGGCAACTTGCTAAGAGAAAGGAAGCCCTTTAAATAGAGCCACAGCACTACCTATTGGTGCTCAGAGGAGACGCCCTGCTCTGCTATAGGATAGCTGGTCATGTGCTGCGATTGGTTGTCTCTCCTGCATGTTGCATCTGATTCGCGGGCAGCACCATTCTCTGTCCTGTAGTACACAGTACCTTGGAATAAGGCTTTCTGGATATCAGCTGCTGTGACGGCCGCAACATTTCCCCGGACATGGGGCTCAGGTGCAACATTTCCCCAGACATGGGGCTCAGGTGCAACATTTCCCCAGACATGGGGCTCAGGTGCAACATTTCCCCAGACATGGGGCTCAGGTGCAACATTTCCCCAGACATGGGGCTCAGGTGCAACATTTCCCCAGACATGGGGCTCAGGTGCAACATTTCCCCAGACATGGGGCTCAGGTGCAACATTTCCCCAGACATGGGGCTCAGGTGCAACATTTCCCCAGACATGGGGCTCAGGTGCAACATTTCCCCAGACATGGGGCTCAGGTGCAACATTTCCTCAGACATGGGGCTCAGGTGCAACATTTCCTCAGACATGGGGCTCAGGTGCAACATTTCCCCAGACATGGGGCTCAGGTGCAACATTTCCCCAGACATGGGGCTCAGGTGCAACATTTCCCCAGACATGGGGCTCAGGTGCAACATTTCCCCAGACATGGGGCTCAGGTGCAACATTTCCCCAGACATGGGGCTCAGGTGCAACATTTCCCCAGACATGGGGCTCAGGTGCAACATTTCCCCAGACATGGGGCTCAGGTGCAACATTTCCCCAGACATGGGGCTCAGGTGCAACATTTCCCCAGACATGGTGCTCAGGTGCAACATTTCCCCAGACATGGGGCTCAGGTGCAACATTTCCCCGGACATGGGGCTCAGGTGAAACATTTCCCCGGACATGGGCCACCGTGACAATAGGTCAGAGAAAAAATACTGACATGTATAAAGGAAAGGCTGCCCTTTCAAATGGGCAAAATGTAATTTTGCCCATGATAGCGGCACTTTACGCTAAATATGGAGGTGGGTTCTCCAAATAGGCTAAAGAAATATTTTGATAACCCCAACGGTTTCTCTACTCTCTACCCCCCCTTCCTATTTTTAACTTTAAAGACTCTTTAAATGTTTCCTGAACAATTCAAAATCCAAACTGAATCTTAAAACGCTCAGTAACAAAGTCTGGAGCACAATGGCCAAAATTTCCCCAAACGGTAAGATCCTCATTTTAAATTGTTCTGTGTTACTGGTATTAAATAATCAGCTTTGGTTCCTGAAGCCGTGTGTGAGAAACTGGTTGTTTTTGGGGATAATTGATGATATCAAAACCTTTTTGCACACTGTAAGGCTGATAGACTTGTTTTGAGAGAGTGACTTTGCTTTTATCTAGTTATTTCTTATTTTCTTCAGTATACTGTGGGATGTTTTAGGCAAATGTATGATGTTTATAGCAGACTGAGACACGGGTCTACTTTTAATCACTATCCACAAACTCTACATAAAGTACATAAATATATTTTCAACTGTTTGTAAGGTATTATCGTGACATTACTCCATGGGCGGTCTAATAACTAATTTCCTAAATTCTGTGCCTATTGCAAAATAAGCTAACAGGTGAATAATAAATGCATTGAGATGATTTTTATGTCCTATAATCATGGAGGGGTAATGAAAGTTTAAAACCTATGTTAATCAGTGTTATGTTATTATCTGGATATTGTATTTTGTGTGTTTCCTAGTATTAAGATTTGTAGTGTTTATTAAATATTTAGCTGTATAGCGAACCTGAAGAGTTAAACTTTGCATATGTTTTGATTTCTGCTATTAATATTAATGGCAACGTCAAGTGACTGGAGGCCGGGCAAGCGTAACAAAAGGGTACTGAAGCTATCGGCCCAGTGAAAAGTTAACTACATCAACACCATTTAGCACCAACATACGGAGATTGAGAAGGAAGGGATAGTGGCACAATGGGAAGCATAAGTTGCCTACTGATGACCGGCCGTACGCAATGAGTTAAAACAAGACCCACACAAAAAAGGACACTGAAACAAAACTGTGGAAATATATATTTATATATATATATATCTCACAGCTAAAAAAAACCAAACCTATACAAAATACCATATAAAAATATAATAATAAATGGACAGTGTTGACAGGGAACTCCACACAACCACCATACCTCCTCCAAACCAACCAACTAAAACTCCGCTCCATCTGATCCATCCCATACCACCTAAATAAAGGAACCCCTACCCCAGCACTGCCTACAAACCCCCGCTGTGACAAAGGGGAATACCCAAACCACAAAACACATTCCTATAAATAAAAGAAATAAATAAATAAAAAGGGGAGGGAGGGTGGGGATTTATAAACCGATCTACTTCAGGAGAAAAAGGCGTGCAGAGGCATGCAGCACACACCTTAAGTACCCTCCTACAACCCCGCCCCTCAAACTCCTGCTCTAACACCTCGCGTGCTAAGCCTCAGAGTGAGAAAAAAATTCCTCCTTGCTCCCTGGTATCAGAAGCAACTTAAGGGCCCTACGCCTGAGTTGCTTCAGGCCTTCAGTTTACAGGGTTATCCAGACGTGGACCCCTTGCTTGATGTGCCTAGAGGGGTGTCAGCTATATCCTCCTGACAAGACCTAACAAGGCCGAAACGATCGTCGGGGGTTGTTGCAGCTCTCATGCAGGGAAGAGGTCCTTCGTATTCAGTACTGGCCACCCTTTCTGGGTGATTACTTTCTGATTTTCATATGGAGCAGTTGTCTCTGTAATGGCACAATCAAGCTAAAACCTTGTGAGACCTGAGTGGGCCCCACCGTAGAGCAGGCCATTAGTGCTGTTGCTTGTTCTCAGGACCCTCACGAACCTCCCTTTTCCTCACTAGAATGGGACAGAGGAACAAAAGAAGATTTGAAGCATGGGACAAAGATAGAGGGCGGGAGAAAAACCGGACGGAGGTAGAGTGGAGAGTGAGAAGAAGGAAGTAGTAGTCGACATAGTAGGAAGGGATATAGCAAAGGCATAGCAAAATCTTCCACGGCTATGAACTCTGTAATCTAGCAGACACAGTTGATCACCCAAGGAGTCACGCATTGACCAATGAGAAAAGTGCGCTGGCCTTCTGTCATTTGTGCAGTCATCTTGGCTACTGCAGTAATGAGACTGTGTGCTTCCACACATTGGCCGTTTGCCATTGCAATCCTCTTTTTAATCAAACCAATTATTTTTCAAATGCAGATGTAACCTGTAGACATGCCATTCTCCTTTAACAATCTATTTTTTTTTTGTTAACCAAATTAAGAGCTCCACAAACTACCTTTTGATTTGTGATGCTTATGTGAAATGTGCTAATCCTCTTGTATATTTAGGAACCACAGGCATGGGAAACAAGCAGGTCATGCCAGGAGAGCTTGCGATCAACCAGATCCCCATGATAGCAGAGATCCAGGCTGCCTACCAAGAAGGAGAACGAGACAAAGCACACGATCTTGTGAAAAAAGTGTGTGAGGAGAACCTTCAGAAACATGAAAAGGTGTGGTATCTTGTTCCATCCTCTATATTTACTAGTAAACACATTCCTAAGCAAACTGTGATATATTGGCTTCATTGCTGGCACATCTACTTATCCTGATTGACCAGCATTGGACTGTTATGAAAGATGATTATCCTGCTCCATGTTTAAGAAAAAAAAAAAATGACAATGAGGAAAATAAATAGACAACCACTGTTTCTTTGAAAGAATGGTGGATTCACCATCCACCAAGGTTTTCCTTAGTTTTCACTGATATTTCTACCATAGATTCTGCCTTCGTTTGCATAGTGCTCAATGTAGGATTTGTTGGCTTTCCACCACAGGTGTGTCCTTTTATGTAGAGTGCATAAATTCCACTGTTTTTTTCTGCTTTGTTTCAGGTGAAGTTATTGTTCTTACAAACGATGTTGGCAACATCGGTATGGGAGGTCTATGGAGACCACCACCTTAAAATCACCAAAGTAAACCCACTGTTGTTTAGCCAGAGTTGGATACAATGGTATGGAGAAAATAGCTGCAGTTTACAGTTTTTGTGTAAGACCAATGAGCACAGCACCATTTTTCAGCGTCGTTCGCCGTAGTGTGATGAAATTTCACCTGCCGTTGGTTGAGTTTTCCCTTTCTGGATTGCTGAAGTTCACTGTAGTTGCAACGACGGTGAACGACAGCGTTTTGTGATAAAATTCAAAATCGCCAACATCCAAATCCTTGCATGTGTTGTGTGTTTGTGTGTGTGTGTGTGTGTGTATGTATATGTAATAACAGATCCAGGATGCATAAAAGTGAGACACAGGTCATTTGCATATCCTACCCAGAATTCCTTGTTGCATATGGGGAATGTGGCACAGGAGCTCTGGGATGCAATTATTTGAATTGCTATGATGTGCAGGTGGCTTCTGCAATAATAAACACAACGAATTATAGTGTGGAGGCTTTTTAGCTCACTTTTAGTCCTTCACCACTAATTATATATATATATATATATATAATCATATATATATATATATATTTCCTATAAATTGACATGCTTTTCTACTGTTATATATTTAAATTAAATTCCAGTCCAGTAATTTCTACTCCTGAAAATTTGCCGGTTTGCCGAAGGTCCCCAGAATGCACTAGCTTGCGTTGAGTATGAGTAGGTCTCATGTCAAGCCACCTACGATGAGACCGGTCAATGATGTTCTGGAGGTAATATGAGTTGAAAGGCAAAGCAGATGAAAATAAATGGTTTATGTTTAATTATTTATTGATTTTATTATTGCTGTTTAAAATTAGATTTCCCATCATCGTTATTGGTAGAACCCTCCTTATCCTCAATCTAATGTCTGTGGAGCAATGCATATGAAGAGACCTCAGGAATCAGGATAAAGGTCTGCCTCCTGTCTGCATTTTGACAGGCTCTCTCAGGGATATTGATGGCATGATGTTTTGCATAACATTTAATTTATTTTGTGAACAGTTTCAGGTTCTAAGGATCAGTGCTGCCTATGGAGATGTCCCCTCTGTGTGTTTTCTGCTCCAGAGCGCCCAGGTGGTGTTACCCATTGAGCCAACTGATGACAATCCAGCTGTTTTGGCTACCCATTTTGGTCATGGAGAAACTGTAGCATTGTTGTTGGATTCTCTTCCAGGTATGTCCCAAAGTGACATTGGACCATATGCATTCAAACATTCCAGGAGAGTGATTGGGAGGCGGGGGTTCTCCAGAGACCATTAGGAAGGAGACTTGGATACATTAAAATTAAAATACATTAAACATTTGGAAGCAAAGTTTAAATTTCATTGTAACCTATCTATTGTGGGGCAATTTGAATTTTGCGCACAAATGCTGATGGCAGCTCCCAAATTGGATGGAGTACATGGCTTAGAAATGTCTTGTGTGTTTTTTTTTATTTTTATTTATTATTATTATTTTTGTCTGAAAATTGAGATTGATTTGGCTCATCCGATGTTGATTGATTGTAAATCTATTACAGTATTACCTATTTACACTAGGTGTGTAATTTTGAGGTGGCGGCGATAGGGTTAAAGGGTAGTGTAAAGTGCTTTCACACAAAACCATTGATTCCTGCTAGTGGTTAATGGAAAACCACTTGGTAGTGAAGGGGTTCCATTTTTTTTCATGCTCACCAACCGCCTCCTTGGCAATCACTGCTTTTGTTTCTCATAATGATTCACTTTAAAAACCCACAGGTAGACACAAAAAGTTAATCCAAACAGCGAATAACAGCCCAGGGGGAATATAAACCTAATAAAATGGCCTGATAGGAAAAAAGTGATTCTGTAATGACTTTTGCAGCTTAATCCTGCACTTTTTTTTTTTTTTTGAGGTTATGGCAGCCCATCTGATCACAGCATCAATACCTTTGGGATTGGAGGCAAACTTAAAGGGATACTGTATTGAAAGTTCCATTCCCCCCACCCCCCAAATAGTTGGACAGAGGCTACTGCCAGCCTCTGCCCAAATATTATGTAGCGATGTGTTAAAATTTACTGTGGCAGTACCCATTTTTGGCCACAAGATGGAGACAATCGCGATTGGAGGCACTGGACATTCGAACTACATGTCCCGGCATGCTTTGCGAAGAAACAGGAAGTGGGTGGGGTTTGGAGACACTGGACATCCTGCACCTCGTGGAGAACAGGCAGAGCGCGCCAGGGAGCAGAGGAGAGCGGATGCATACAGAGAAGGAGAGACCAAAAGATAGGCCGGAGCGCAGACAGAGTGGATTGGGCCTTAGGATTGGGTCACCCAGCCTTGCGGGACACAGACATCACCCTCTATACCATCCGAGAGCGAGTTGAAGGAGAGAAGACCCCTCGAGTGAGGAGTACCGCGGTCGATCGAAGCGGGGAGCAGGCGGTAAGCTGGATGAGTCGCGGCTGACAGACAGAGGGCCAGACAACAGATCCGGTGGTCGGCGTCCCCAGTCAACATCGAGCGGAGAGACGTCCTCGGTCAGCGGAACCTCAAGCTTGCGCTGGATGGGTGAGAGGCCCCCAAGGCCGTATGTAAATAAGAGCGTACGCTGCTGTTTTCCTTCTGAAACCCACAGGGCCCCAACTGACTAGTCGAAGACATCTTTAAAGTAAACTCACTGGCCAGTTGAAAAGTACCCGGGTACCATATACACACGAATACACACCACTTCATGTTCTGGGACTTAACCTGTGCAGGACTCAGTTTCCTTTTCCGAATCGGGACAAGGGGGCAAAGTTAAAGTTACATTCCGAACATTTTTTCCTTTTTTTGCTCCCGCTGCGCGTTTACCGTGATACGAGAACTGTGTATTTTATTGTGTCCCGCTACGCGGTTTTTCCTCGAATTTCGTATCTTTTAAATTTTCTGCTCGGTCGGGGGGTTTTTTCCGAAAATACGAAGCCCTCGTGTTTTCGTTTCTTTTACCGCTACGCGTTTATCGTGTTACGAAAGTACTGTAAATATTCCTGCATATACCGTGTCTCAAGAGCTGCAAATCTTTTTAGTAAACCTTTTAACTTGTAAAACTTACAGCGGTGTTGGAGTATATTTATTCCCTAGTGCGGGGAGACTGACCCGTGGTTTAATTTCAGCGGCTCCTCCGGGAGTGAGCGCTACAATTATTTTTATTTTTGGTGATTTTACTCACCTTTTCTCCCTTGTCGCGTGCTGTTCTTCCTCTTTGGCTCAGGGACTCCTAAACCTGGAAGTCCTTGAAGCTTTTCTGTGCAATTTTTGCTCCTGCGACCTTTACGTATGCAAGTTCCGTAGGACCTGTGCAGAGCATTGAATCAGAGCTGAGATCCGATCCATGAGCTGTTTCTCTGAGACCACTTACTAGGAAATTCAAAAATCCTGGGTGCTAGTGACGCTGGGGGGGGGGGGTGTAGGAAACTCCTCCACTTCACCCAGTGATTGTGCCAGATCGGGGCAGTAGGGGGGCACTCCTCACATACTGACCACTTTAGTGTGCCACTTTGCAAAATAAAGATGGGGTGCACTCAATTCAACACACAAATGGGAAGAGAATGACATGCACCACTGACCGCTCCTTTGTGGTCAGGTGGCCAACTGCTAGTCTCCCCTTTTAAAATTGTTACTTTGCAAGATGGGCGAAATTAAACTAATCACATGAATGTACATTTGTTCCGATTGTGATGAGGTTTTCTGTTTCTTTCTACAGGTTCCAATTCATTTATTTATATTTTGGGTGAATTGACAAATCATTCAGAATGGCACATGTTTATGAAGTAACTGTTGTTTTTGACCTGAATTGATTAATTAAAGATCAAACCTATTCATTATCATCTTTAATTCAATTGTAAGACCATGTGCATGGGCTCTCTGGAATGGTTTTTATTTTAAACCCTAGATCGATAAAACTTTCCAGTGTCTCTTAATAGCCCCTCTAGCACTCACCTTGTACAGTTTAATGATTGTTTTGTTTCTTTGGTGGTTAAAGGAGGGCAAAAAATGAGACTAAAAGCCTCCATACTGCAAATTGGAGGCGTTTAACAGTGGCGTGGCGTAGCATGGGGGGGGACATTGGGGGCAGTCACCCCGGGCGCAATCTTCTTAGTGGCACAAAATTTCAAAAGAAATTTGAATCACTAATCTTTTTCAGCAGTAATCACCAAGGTGTCCACTCACGGACACTGCAGGGGCAGCCTCCAGTTTTGCGGTGCCGGCGGTGACTTGGCACTCAGCGTCCAGAAGCGAGGAAGGACCAGGCCAGAAAATTCTGGTCCTGTTCTGACTCCTCCTTAACTCTGACATGAGTCATGTGAAGCAGCGCAGCATTATCCGATGGAACACCCTGTACCACGCTTGTCAGCCACCCCTTGAAGCCCTATGCCAGCCCCCTGCTGGCAGAAGCCCTGCAGCCACTGAACAGAAAGGATGGAGGGAGGCGCCTGCCCTGCAGCACATTTAAAATCCAGTTTCCACTTAGTGGAGTCTACTAAGCCCCCTGGACAGCTCCCCCCCAGGCCACCAGCAACTCCACGCAGTTAGACGTCACTGTGACACCAGAGCAGCGTGACCAACACAAAGTGAGGGGGTGACTGGAGGTTCGGGGATAGAATGACTGGGGATACTGGGAGTCAGTGACTGGGAGTACTTGGATAGAGAGTGAGTGACAGGGGGTAGTGACTGGGGGTACTGGGAGAGAGTGACTGGGTATAGTTTTGAGTGGAACTATGCTAGGGTATACTGAGACAGGGTGACTGGTAGCAGTGGCATAGCGTGGGGGCATGTGTGTTTCATTTTTTTTATTAGATCAGTATTTTGTTAAAAAAAATGGCAAATTGCAGACGTCATTTACATGTCTTACCCAGAGTTCCTTGCTGCATATGGGGAATGTAGCACAGGAGCTCTGTGATGCAGTTCTTTTGAATTGCTGTGTTGTGTAAATGGCCTATGCAATAATATATATATATATATATATATATATATATCTCCAGAGGTCATGCGCTCCAAATTGAAGATGCCCGGTGCCTGCTGTACAGCTTATTTTGTATAGTATCCACACACGATCACCGCGGCACTCCAGGACTTTTTAGAACAAATCGCCTTTATTGATCCATAGAACAGAGGTCAACGTTTCAGCTCCTCCCCGGAACTTTCCTCAGGACATGTAACAAATAATGGACATACAGTGTTACATATATATATTACCAGAAAAGAGCACTCCATATCAATGACCACCTTCTGCCTTCATTTTCAGGGGCAAAAAAATGCAAAGAGTTAAAAAAAAAAAAAAACCTGAGGTAAAATGATGGGGGTTCAGTTCACAAAGTAGGACCATAGTTTGCTTAAGCCTGTCAGTCGCCAATGGGGTTGAGTGCAACCCCCCTGTGGTTTGTGATATATACATTTTTATTGTGCAGAAACCTATCCTGTTTAGGCTGCAAACTGTCTGTTTTATTTTTCGGTTTTTTTCTGTCCGTATTTAACTGTGATTTAGTGTTTTCCAGGTGTTTAGGGGTTTCACCTTTACTTTCAAAAAAGCCCTCTTTAAGAACATAGCTGTGCGCTTTGTTGTATCTAGTCCACTTTTAAGTTGATGCAAAATCACATTTACCATTTACTCAATGATTCTAGTGCGGCTGCACATGTTGGCTCATTACAAACACATATTAGTGATTTGCTACTTAACTTTATTTGATTTAATTTTAATAAAGTAAGGATGTTTCCTCGTTTTAATTGGATTCTCTTCTGATGCGCAGATGCTGGTATTCACAAGCCGCTCCTGAACTGGTTGCTGGTCACCGCCTGCGAGCAGGGACATCTGAGTTTGGTCAAGCTCCTTGTACTCACATACCATGCTGACCCAGACTGCTATGCTGTGAGAAATAACGAGTTTCCTGTCCTGAAGAAGCTACCGCTCTATGCCAGCATCATGGCAGGTGCAGCACATTTCTTTAAACGTATCGTGGATAGATGTGTAATACAAATGTGTCTTTTAAATGATATAATGTGGAATATGTCTGTATATTGATTTTTTTCTTTCTTTCTAAATCCAGTTTTCCCATCCCAGGTCCTCAGGATCCACTAACAGCTTGTTCTCCAGCTGCTGGGACGACACTAGCATCTTCCATACAAAGTATAGGAGACGCTTATGTACAGTAATCTGGCGCCCCATCTGAGAAGCAAGCTCAGCATGCCTTGCATCTCAGGTGGAGTAGGATGGGTTAAAAGGAAAAAAAAAGCAGTGTTTGAGCCGTAACGCTGTACACCTCAAGTTGTGTTTTAATGGGCAGGTTGTGATCTGGCCCTTGGCCTGTTATAGGTGTACTTGTGTCAGGGTGCCTCGCCAGCACCACTCACTGGCATTTATATCAGGAGGTCCCTCGCGGATGCTTGTATCCAGGGCAGCCAACAGAAATTATGGGGCCCCTTACTAAACCTCACGATGGGGCCCCCACCCCCGGCACTCCCTCAACCTCTAACAGCTTTTCTCCCCCTTCAAAAAAAAAAAAAAGGACATAACATAGCACCACAGCAATAAAACTCCCAGTAATGTGCAGTGTATGAGCGTATCACAGAATCCACAGCAATAAATCTCACAGTAACGGGCTGTATATGATGGCCTCTGGGCCTGGTCCCTGGGTCTGGGTTGGGCCTGGTCTGGTCCCTGGGACTGGGGCTTGGGGTCTGGGCCTTGGGGGTCTGGGTTTGGGCACTGAGTCTGGGCCCTGAGTCTGGCTTGGGGTCTGGTCCCTGGGTCTGGGCTCTGGTCCCTGGGTCTGGGCCTTGGGCTCTGGTCCCTGGGTCTTGGTGTCTGGGCCCTGGGGTCTGGGCCTTGGGGTCTGGGTCTGGGCCCTGGGCTTGGGGTCTGGGCCCTGAGTCTGGCTTGGGTCTGGGCCTTGGGGACTGGGCCTTGGGGTCTGGTCCCTGGGGTTGGGCCTGGTCCCTGGGGTCTGGGCCTTGGGGGTCTGGGCCTTGGGGGTATGGGCCCTAGGGTCTGGGCCTTGGGGGTCTGGGCCCAGGGTCTGGGCCTTGGGGGTCTGGGCCTTGGGTCTGGGCCCTGGGGTCTGGGTCTGGGCCCTGAGTCTGGCTTGGGGTCTGGTCCCTGGGTCTGGGCTCTGGTCCCTGGGTCTGGTCCCTGGGGTTGGGGCCTGGGCTCTGGTCCCTGGGTCTGGGCCTGGGGGTCTGGGCCTTGGGGTCTGGGCCTGGGGGTCTGGGCCTGGGGGTCTGGGCCTTGGGGTCTGGGCCCTGGGTCTGGGCCTTGGGGTCTGGGCCCTGGGTCTGGGCCTTGGGGTCTGGGCCTTGGGGTCTGGGCCCTGGGTCTGGGCCTTGGGGGTCTGGGCCCTGGGGTCTGGGTCTGGGCCTTGGGGTCTGGGCCCTGAGTCTGGCTTGGGGTCTGGTCCCTGGGTCTGGGCTCTGGTCCCTGGGGTTGGGGCCTGGGCTCTGGGTCTTGGGGTCTGGGCCTTGGGGTTTTGGGTCTGGGCCTTGGTCTGGTCCCTGGGGTTGGGCCTGGTCCCTGGGGTCTGGGTCTAGGCTGGGCCTGGTCCCTGGGGTCGGGACCCTGGGTCTGGGGCCTGGGCTCTGGTCCCTGGGTCTTGGGGTCTGGGCCTTGGTCTGGGCCTTGGTCTGGGCCTTGGGGTCTGGGACTTGGGGGTCTGGGACTTGGGGGTCTGGGCCTTGGGGCCTGGGCCCTGGGTCTGGGCCTTGGGGTCTGGGTCTGGGGTCTGGGCCTTGGGGGTCTGGGCCCTGGGTCTGGGACTTGGGGGTCTGGGCACTGGTCCCTGGGACTGGGCCTTGGGGTCTGGTTCCTGGGGTCTGGGCCCTGAGTCTGGCTTGGGGTCTGGGTCTGGGCCTTGGGGTCTGGTTCCTGGGTCTTGGGGCCTGGTCCCTGGGGTCTAGGCTGGGCCTGGGCCTTGGGGTCTGGGCCTTGGGGTCTGGGGTCTGGGCCTTGGGGTCTGGGCCCTGGGCTTGGGGTCTGGTTCTTGGGGTCTGGGCCTTGGGTCTGAGCCCTGGGTTTGTGCCTTGGGGTCTGGGTCTGGCTGACCACTCCGCTGTCTTCCTTTCTTCAGCTCTTCTTTTCTTCTCCTTTTCTTCAATCTTCTTTTCTTCGATCTACTTGTCTTCAGCCCAGGCCCTCCATCTCAGGCGCGCAGCTTCACTGACTGGAGGGGGCGGAGCCAAAGCAACGTGCTTGTGAGGCCCCCACACGCTGCTTGGCCCCACCCAGCCAGCCAGTGAAGCTGACATGAGCTGGAGGAGACACAGTGTCTCCTCCGGCTCCTGCAGAAGAGACACAGCTCCGGATTCGGACTCATCGATACCGGAGCTGTAAAAGGGCGACGCCGCTGCTGACGGGGGGCCTGGGCCCCCACCGGGCCCGGGCCCCTTATGGCAGCATGGGGCATAATGCCCTGATGGCGGCCCTGCTTGTATCAGCGTTCTGCCTTCCTCAATGATTTATATGAAAATTTGGATTGGTTTGATACTAGTCAGACATTAACTCCTTCACTGCTGAGCTATTTCACCTCTGTGTGCTGAGCTAAATTTTACTGTTTTGTGCTCATCATGTTTAAAAGCAATTTGAAGTAATGTTTTATTATACAACCCATGTATACGCCATGTTCTGTCAGAATGCTATAACAAAAAATGCAAAAATAAATGTGAATTTCCATTTAAGATTTCAATGATTTTACAGCATGTAAAATGATTTTTTTGAACATTTTTATCATCCGAGCCTTTGCAATTATATATTCTATGGGGTATTCTTGTTAAAAAAATTTTTAGAAATGGGAACCTGTTACTGTATTCTGAGAAAATACGCGATTTTAACTAAAACTGAAAAAACAGATTTCATTGTGGGAAATGAGAAGGTGAGTTTGTGCAGCATCATTGTTCACATTATAATTGAAAAGTGAACAACACTACTTCGTTATCAACAAAAAAAGATACTTTTTTTTAAAATTTATTTTATTTTGTCTTGTACATATAACCTGGTCATGTTTGGTGTCATTGGAAAGGCCACGCTCCTCACCTTCCGTGAGCTATGTGGTCCAAAGTACTCCCATATCTCTAACAAAGGGAATCCCCTGACTGTATAGGAGGGATTCCCATACTGATGTCATTGTGCCATGTGCGACAATATCAGTATTGAGGTCAACAGGTTGGGCTGTCATCCAAGATGTGATTTCCCCCCCCCCCCGAAGGAAGGCCTTTATCGTGGTTTGTGGTCCCGGCACTTAAGGGGTTAAGAGGGGCATCGCTGGAAAGGTCAGACTGTGACCTTTCCAGCGATGCTCTTTTTTTTTCTGTGCCCCTTAGCGATGAGGCGAGAGAGATCCGGGATGTTGGCCCTCACTGTTTAAAGGCCGGGATCGGCAGCACTTAACGTCGGGGACTCAAGGACGCGCTGAGCGCGTCATCCGCGCAGAAGCGAGCAAATCAATGATACGCTCAGCACGTCCTATGCAGCCAAGTGGTTAAACTTGCTTTTCCTACCGCTTATATATCGAGACACTACATTAGCATCAACTATGAAATAGAGACCAATGTGCTTTAAAACTGTGCAAATATGATAACCTGCTAGGTAATGCCTGTTTGTTCCTTTTTTTTTTTCCCTCTCTCTTTTCTCCATTATTTAAAGCTGATTGTAACTGTGATGGACAGGACAGGCTTTTGCCATTGATGTCTATTCAGACTGGGGGGGGGTAATAATCCTACTTGCTGTTAAATACATAATTCCGAAATTTATTATGGTTAAGAAATTCTTACTGGAGTGTGATTTTCTGTAAACGGAAAAACAAAAGCGAAAAACCTGCTCGGTAAGATATTGGAATGCAGATCACACATGATACGAAGCCTTTGTAACATATAAGCAATGAGAAGTGCATTCTGTTTCCTGCCCCACACCTAGTATTTCTTTGCTATGGTAAAATGAACAGTTCCTTTTTTTTTTCTTTGCCTGCATTTGAAATAGGGGAGGTTCAGCGTCTTATTTATATATTTTTGTGGTCCTGTTAGGTTATGAAGACATTGCAGAGTTCTTACTTCAGAACGGAGCAGGCTTCTGCTCCTACATCTTGATGGACAATCCAGAACTGACCAAAGTCCTGTTGAGGAGGAGCATTGTCGAAGCCTCAGATCTCAGACAACCGGCTGCTCAGGAATTGGTAGGAAAAAAAATTGACGTCATGAATGATTCTGTATGTTTTCAACTCTTTGCTTCTGTTCCTTTTTTATTTTGAGATTTTCAATAGTGCTGTCCGACTGAGATCGTCACGGCTTTGGTTATTCTGCCCTTGAGCAGGTGTTTAAAATGTCATATCCTTTATTCATATAGCGACACAAATTCCACAGCTTTTTACAAGATTAGTGTACACAGAGATGATACATTAGAATACCACACATGGGTGATGACCTGATTCAGGGGGACCCTATTCCCAAGGGAACTTGCAATCTATGAGAAGTACAAGTATTTTGTGAGGTAGGCACATCCATATCATTAGGTGTCTAGCCCAAGGACACTCGCTGGTGGCATCTTCTGAGTGGGATCTTTCCATGATTGTAGATCAGCGACCTGGTGGTTAAGTTGAACCCGCTTCTCGTAAAGTCGAGACTTGCTTCTCCACAGTTGGAGGGATGTGGTGAAAGGGATTTTGATTGGCTTCTCCGCGGTCAAAGGGTAGAGACGTTCCCACTGGACTCCAAAGCTGATACTGTGTTGTAGGAAAGGATGTACCGTTAGGCTTAGGTGTCTTGCCCAAGGACACTTACTGGGAAGGTGCGGGATCGAACCTGTGTCTCCACGGTAACAGAACAGTGATGTTATCTACACTCCATCTAGCCGGTACGTTTTGGTTTGTTTAGAAATAGATCAACCTTTATGTGTTGTTTAAAAGTGAAGGTTAACCAAGGAATAAGGCAAGGGAGGGCTGGCTTGTTTACAAACTGAGATCAAATACAAACTGATGGTCTTCTTATAACTTAACCAAATCATTTAAACCACATGCCATACCTTTACACCAAAGGTGGATCCAGGGAGGGGCACAGGGGGCACTTGCCTTCGCCCCCAAGCTGCAGTCTGATTTTAGAAGATACAGGGAATTTTTAACCCCTGTATCTCCGGTTCCATACACCCTAAATAAACAATTGAAGCGGCACTGGAAAGGTCAGAATCTAGCCTTTTCAATTCTATCAAACGAAAAAGTATAAAAGTCGAAAAAATTAATTTTAAGAGAATTCTTCTTAAATTTTGGTGAATATTGCACATTTTCTTTAGAAAAATACATGTAAATACAAGTGTTTATAAAGCTCTAACCGGTTCCATAGCGGCGAACAGTGGGTGAGACAGAATAACAAATATACATACAAGTTAAACACACATAGCAGTAGGAGAGAGGATCCTGCTCGAGACCTTATAATCGAAGAGGAGAGGGGTGACACATTAGGTGAGGGTAAATAGCAGGGTATGTGAGGTAGGGCGCATGCGCGCTTTGCAGGAAGATGGGACAAGAAATGATGGTGGGGGAATCCTAGAGTGAGCTGATGGGCTTCTCTAATGTTTTTCTCGAAGGTCTGGAGAGATGAAGAGAGTCTCATGTTGTGGGGGGAGGGAGAGTTCCATAGAAAGGGGGCAGCTCAGGAGAAGTCCTGAAGCTGAGAGTTGGGGGTGCGGGTACGAGGAGCTGATGGCATCAGATCATTGGCTGAGTGAAGTGGTCAGGGCGGGATGAACCCATTAGTAAGGGATATGTTTTGAATGTGCTGAGTCTGCTGAGAAAAATTATATACAATATGTCTGACTCCAAATATGGTTTAAATGTCATAAGCAAAAAAAAAATGGTCAAAACTGGCTCAGCATATGGGGGTGAAATAGATCACAAGCCAAGTGGTAAATATACAGTCAGGTCCAGAAATATTGGGACATCGACACAATTCTAACATCTTTGGCTCTATACACCACCACAATGGAATTGGAATGAAACTGTAACGTTGGGGACTTCCAGCCTCTCCTGCGTGCTTGAGGGCAGCATGTCTGATGCTGCTCGCTGACCAACGCCCGGTTTAAATGGAGACAGGCAGGGAGGTGGCTGCATGAGGCGTGGCTTGAGTGGGGGCGCGGTCTGGTGAAGGTCTTTAAAAACCCTCAGTTACTTCTCAGCAGTGCCAGATCGTGGTTATCCATACCTGAGCTCCTTGTACCTGAATTCTATTGTGATTTAACCTGTTATTGACCTCTGCTTGTTTTCTGACTATTCTGCCTTCCGTTGCCCTAGACTATTTTCTTGTACTACGCTACTGCACTGATATTGACCCGGCTATTCCATTTGACTATTCTATACTCTGTATTCCTGATTCTGGCTCGTCTGACTACTCCCCGTGTTGCTAACCTGGTTTTGTATTACAACATTGTCTTTTGCTTAACCCTTTTCTGTCTAGCTAGTTTACCTGGCCAGTTCTAAGGACCAGACAGTTAGGGATTCTTCACGGCTACTCTGTTGGTAGCTTTTGGGCTTTGTGGAGTGGTGAGATCCGGGAACCGTGACATTACGATCTGGCCAAATTGGATCCCGCAGACTTAACACAGCATTTGAGTAACTTTGTATCCAGACAGGATGAGCAGGACCATAGGATGGATCCGTTTGCTCTTGCCTTACAAACTATCCTGACTCGTACGGCTCACCTGGAACCAGCTGGGGTTGCACCCCCGCTTGCTATACCTGTGTTCCCTGTCATTCAGACATCCCAGGTACACATGACTGTTCCTATGAGGTTTGACGGTACTCCCTCAGAGTGCGGGGATTTTTGGTCCCTGTGGATATTCAATTTAAATTAAATCCACAAATGTTTTTCACTGACATAGCCAAAGTGGGGTTCATTATTAACCATCTGTCTGGCAGAGCGTTGACATGGGCGAATCCTTTATGGGAGGCAGAGAAGCCTATCGTACGGGATTATAAAGAATTCATAGCCGAGTTAAAACGTACATTTAATCCCACCAGAAAGGCCAAGGTAACTGGCAAATCCTTGTTCCGCATACGTCAAGGGAACAGGACTGTGTCTGATTATGCCATAGAATTTAAAACTTTGGTTTCTGACGTGAACTGGACAAATGAGACTCTGGTTCTGGCTTTTATGGAGGGGTTATCAGAGTCATTGATGCATGAATTGGCTCCACGTAAATTACCTGAGGTATTGTGTGAACTCATTGATTATTGTATAGATCTGGATGATCAGATAAGGGACAGAAGAACTCCAAGAGAGAAACCTAAGAGACCGTTACCAAGGTTGGCCCCTTTCTTTCAGGCACCACCCAAAGAGTTATCTCCTCCCTCTGAGCCTATGCAACTAGGCCATACTAGGCTTACAGAGGAAGAGAGAACAAGGCGTTTTCGTGAGGGATTGTGCCTGTATTGTGGTTTAGAAGGACATTTACGATTTCAATGTCCCACTCGCCCTAGAATGCATGATAAGTCGGAAAACTACCGCACCTAAGGCAGCTGAGGAGACCGGCCTTGGGTGTGACGTGCATGTCTCCTGTCAAAGACACTAAACTTATGTTACCAGTATCCGTGGCTTGGGAGACCAAGACCACGCATACTACCGCTTTTGTTGATTCTGGGGCTGCTGGTAACTTTATCGATGTTGAATACGCTTCTTCCATTTCTCTCCCTCTGGTTGTAAGAGAGACACCCTTAGCTGTCGAAGCCATAGACGGCAGACCGTTATCCTGCCCTAGGATTACTCACGATACGGTCTCTTACATAAAGAAGAGATCATATTTCAGGTTATCCGTTCACCTTCCAATCCTGTTGTGCTTGGTTTCCCTTGGTTGGTGGAACATAATCCTGTTATTGATTGGGCTAAGGGAGAGATATTGTCTTGGAGTCCTACTTGTTTTGGGACTTGTTTAATACCCATTCAACATATTGGTGCCCTGAACACACCTACAGCTCCTCCATTGTCTACAGAGGTTCCTGACCAGTATGCCGACCTCAGGGCTGTATTTGATAAAAGAGAGGCAGAGAAACTACCTCCACATAGACCGTATGATTGCGCCATAGACATTCATCCAGGTACCATGCCTCCTCGAGGCAAAGTATATCCTCTATCCATAAAGGAGAACCAAATCATGGAAGAGTACATAAAGGAGAATTTGGACAGAGGTTTTATCTGACGTTCCTCTTCTCCAGCAGGGGCTGGGTTCTTTTTTGTGTCTAAAAAAAAGGAGATTTACGCCCGTGTATCGATTTTATAGGGGGTTTAACAAGATCACCATCAAGAACGTGTACCCTATCCCTCTCATATCAGAACTGTTCGACAGGTTAAGGGGATCAGCAGTATACACAAAACTCGATTTAAGGAGGGGCTTACAACCTGATACGTATAAAAGAAGGGCATGAGTGGAAAACAGCATTTAACACCAGGAGTGGGCATTATGAATATCTGGTCATGCCTTTCGGTCTTTGTAATGCTCCAGCGGTATTCCAAGATTTTATTAATGATGTGCTCAGAGATTTCTTGCAAACCTTTGTTATAGTATACCTAGACGATATATTGATTTACTCTCCCGATCTGAAAACCCACCATGAACATGTCAGACAGGTATTGGCAAAATTACTAGACAATGGTCTTTATTGCAAACTGGAGAAGTGTTTATTCGACATTACTCCAAGGGTCATACTGTGGTTCTGACAGTTGTAGACCGCTTCTCCAAAATGGCTCATTTTGTCCCTTTACCTAAGCTTCCTACAGCCAAAGAACTGGCGGTTGTCTTTGCTAGAGAGATTGTACGAATACATGGGGTTCCGTCTGAAATAGTCTCTGACAGAGGAGCTCAGTTCGTCTCTCATTTCTGGAGGGATTTCTGTGCGGAGATGGGGGTGCGATTGGCCTTCTCTTCAGCATATCCTCCACAAACCAATGGGGCAGCAGAGAGGGCAAATCAGGGTCTCGAGCAGTACATACGTTGCTTTACCACACAACAACAAGACAATTGGTCGGAGTTGTTGCCCTGGGCTGAGTATGCACGTAATAACGCCGTTAACGAGACCACTGGCCACTCTCCATTTTCTGCCACCTATGGTTTTTTCCCTCCGGCTCTACCGCTTCAGTTTGCTGAACAGGCCATCCCGGCTCTCGATGAACATCTCACTCAACTACAAGAGATTTTGAGACAGATTCGCGAAAACATGGAGCGCAATGTTGCCGTCCAGAAAGGCAAGGCTGACAGGCATAGGTTACAAGCTCCTTCCTATAACGTGGGGGATAGAGTTTGGTTGTCCACTAGGAACGTGAAGTTGCGGGTGCCTTCTATGAAAATGGCACCTCGGTTTATAGGTCCATACAAGATCATTCGCCGCGTTAACCCTGTGGCTTATGCTCTTGCCCTTCCTAAACATCTTCGCTTGCACAACGTCTTCCACACCTCCCTTCTGAAGCCTTTGTTGTGTAACAGGTACACGCGGGTCGTTCCTCCTCCACCTGTTTAGGTTGATGGAGAATTAGAGTTTGAGGTTAGGAAGGTTCTGGATTCTAGGCTGTTCAGGGGTGCTCTGCAGTACTTGGTCGATTGGGTGGGTTATGGTCCGGAGGACCGGTCCTGGATTCCGGCTTCCAACATGTCTGCCTCTAGGTTGGTCAGGGCGTTCCATGCCTCACACCCCGATCGCCCTGGTGGTCGTCCTGCCACTCGCCCTGTTGGTCGTCCTGCCTCTTGTCCTGTTGGTCATCCGGTGGCCTCCCGTGGAGAGGGGGGTACTGTAACGTTGCCGGCTTCCAGCCTCTCCTGTGTGCTTGAGGGCAGCATGTCTGATGCTGCTCGCTGACCAACGCCCGGTTTAAATGGAGACAGGCAGGGAGGTGGCTGCATGAGGCGTGGCTTGAGTGGGGGGCACAGACAGTTAGGGATTCTTAACGGCTACTCTGTTGGTAGCTTTTGGGCTCTGTGGAGTGTTGGGCGTTAAGTACTGCGTGGTGGGATCCGGGAACCGTGACAGAAACAAACACAATGTGCTTTAACTGCAGACTGTCAGCTTTAATTTGAGGGTATGTACATCCAACTCAGGTGAACGGTGTAGGACTTACAGCAGTTTGCAGATGTGCCTCCCACTTGTTAAGGGACCAAAGGTAATGGGACAAAATAATAATCATATATCGAACTTTCCCTTCTTAATACTTGGTTACAAATCCTTTGCTGTCAATCACAGCCTGAAGTCTGGAATGCATAGACATCACCAGACGTTGGGTTTCATCCCTGGTGATGCTCTGCCAGGCCTCTACTACAACTGTCTTCAGTTGCTGCTTGCTCTTGGGGCATTTTCCCTTCAGTTTTGTCTTCAGCAAGGGAAATGCATGCTCAATGGGATTCAGGTCAGGTGATTGACTTGGCCATTGCATAACATTCCACTTCTGTCCCTTCAAAAACTCTTTGGTTGCTTTTGCAGTATGCTTTGGGTCATTGTCCATCTGCACTGTGAAGCGCCGTCCAATGAGTTCTGCAGCATTTGGCTGACTGTGAGCAGATAATATTGCCCGAAACACTTCAGAATTCATCCTGCTGCTTTTGTCAGCAGTCACATCATCAATAAATACAAGAGAACCAGTTCCATTGGCAGCCGTACATGCCCATGCCATGACACTACCACCACCATGCTTCACTGATGAGGTGGTATGCTTAGGATCATGAGCAGTTCCTTTCCTTCTCCATACTCTTCTCTTCCCATCACTCTGGTACAAGTTGATCTTGGTCTCATCTGTCCATAGGATCTTGTTCCAGAACTGTGAAGGCTTTGTTAGGTGTTGTTTGGCAAACTCTAATCTGGCCTTCCTGTTTTTGAGGCTCACCAATGGGTTACATCTTGTGGTGAACCTTCTGTATTCACTCTGGTGAAGTCTTCTCTTGATTGTTGACTTTGACACACATACACCTACCTCCTGGAGAGTGTTCTTGATCTGGCCAACTGTTGTGAAGAGTGTTTTCTTCACCAGGGAAAGAATTCTTCAGTCATCCAACACAGTTGTTTTCCGTGGTCTCCCGGGTCTTTTGGTGTTGCTGAGCTCACCGGTGCGTTCCTTCTTTTTGAGAATGTTCCAAACAATTGTTTTGGCCACGCCTAATGTTCTTGCTATCTCTCTGATGGGTTTGTTTTGTTTCTTAAGTCTAATGATGGCTTGCTTCACTGATAGTGACAGCTCTTTGGATCTCATCTTGAGAGTTGACAGCAACAGATTCCAAATGCAAATAGCACACTTGAAATGAACTCTGGGCCTTTTATCTGCACATTGAAATTGGGGTAATGAGGGAATATCACACACCTAGGCATGGAACAGCTGAGAAGCCAATTGTCCCATTACTTTTGGTCCCTTAACAAGTGGGAGGCACATCTGCAAACTGCTGCAAGTCCTACACCGTTCACCTGAGTTGGATGTACATACCCTCAAATTAAAGCTGCCAGTCTGCAGTTAAAGCACATTGTGTTTTGTTTCATTCCAACTCCATTGTGGTGGTGTATAGAGCCAAAGATGTTAGAATTGTGTCGATGTGCCAATATTTCTGGACCTGACTGTATATACAGGTGAAACTCGAAAAATTTGAATATCTTTTCAAAAGTTCATTTATTTCAGTAATGCAGTAATGTGTCCTCACTAATCACCAAATACACCCCAGCCCGCTCCCTAAGGTCAAACAGTGACCTGCGCCTAGCTTCTCCCCGCATCACCTCTTCCCATGATAGACTGCAGGATTTCTCACGCGCAGCCCCCACTCTCTGGAACGCTCTCCCTCGTACTGTCAGACTTTCCCCTAACTTCTCTTCCTTCAAACGCTCCCTGAAAACATTCCTATTTAGGGAAGCCTACCACCCAACTCACTGACGCAACCATCAATCACTCTCACCTTACAGTCCTCTCCTCCTGTTTCCAACCCCAACCCTCCCAGATTGTGAGTTCCTACGGGAATAGGGCCCTCATCTCCTCCTGTACTGTTTGTCAAATGTTGTTCAATGTATTGTAACCCTGTCTATACTGTGCTTATTGTACAGCGCTGCGGAATATGCTGGCGCTTTATAAATAAAGAAGAATAATAATAATAATTAAGAGGTGAAACTAATTGGCGATAGACTCATTACATGCAAAGCAAGATAGTTCAAGCCGTGATTTATCATAATTGTGATGATTATGGCTTACAGCTCATGAAAACCCCAAATCCACAATCTCAGAAAATTTGAATATTGTGAAAAGGTGCAATATTCTAGGGTCAAAGTGTCCCACTCTAATCAGCTAATTAAGCCATAACTCCTGCAAAGGGTTCCTGAGCCTTTAAATGGTCTCTCAGTCTGGTTCAGTAGGAATCACAATCATGGGAAAGACTGCTGACCTGACAGTTGTGTAGAAAACCATCATTGATGCCCTCCATACCTCAAAAGGTAATTGCAAAAGAAGTTGGATGTTCCCAAAGTGCTGTATCAAAGCACATTAATAAAAAGTTGTGTGGAGGAAAAAGGTCCACAAGCAGCAGGGATGACCGCAGCCTGGAGAGGATTGTCAGGAAAAGGCCATTCAAAAGTGTTGGACTTTCACATGGAGTGGACTGAGGCTGGAGTCAGTGCATCAAGAGCCACCACAAACAGACAGATCCTGGACATGGGCTTCAAATATCGTATTCCTATTGTTAAGCCGCTCCTGAACAACGTCAGAAGCGTCTTACCTGGACTAAAAAAAAACAGACCTTGTCTGTTGCTCAGTGGTCCAAAGTCCTCTTTTCTGATGAGCAACTTTTGCATTTCATTTGGAAACCAAGGACCCAGAGTATGGATGAAGAATGGAGAGGCACACCCTGCAAGATGCTTGAAGTCCAGTGTGAAGTTTCCACAGTCTGTGTTGATTTGGGGAGCCATGTCATCTGCTGGTGTTGGTCCACTGTGCTTCATTAAGTCCAGGGTCAACGCAGCTGTTTACCAGGAGATTTTGGAGCACTTCATGCTTCCTTCCACAGACGAGCTTTATGGGGATGCTGACTTCATTTTCCAGCAGGACTTGGCACCTGCCCACACTGCCAAAAGCACCAAAACCTGGTTCAATGACCGTGGGATTACTGTGCTTGATTGACCAGCAAACTCGCCTGACCTGAACCCCATAGAGAATCTATGGGGCATTGCCAAGAGAAAGATGAGCGACATGAGAGCGAACAATGCAGAAGAGCTGAAGGCCGCTATTGAAGCATCCTGGTCTTCCATAATACCTCAGCCGTGCCACAGGCTGATAGCTTCCATACCACATTGCCGCATTGAGGCAGTAATCGCTGCTAAAGGGGCCCAAACCAAGTACTGAGTACATATGCATGCTTATACTTTTCAGAGGTCCCATATTGTTATATGTACAATCCTTGTTTTATTGATTGCATGTAATATTCTAAATTTATATAAATTTAGATTTTATAACTACTTGAAATCAAGGAGTGTTTTTGTGCTCACCCAAAAAAGCTGATAAGATATAATTTGTAGATAACATATACATATAAAATAGATAAGATTGTCACGGCACACGCCAAAGGCTGCCACAGCAAGGCTCAAGCTGGTGCTGCTAATCTCTGAAAACACTGGCAGTGGCAGCCCCTTTCCTGATATGTAAATTCCAGGCAATGTCTTGCGCTTACTCTGGTTCTCCTACATACATAGGTGTGGTGTTTCCAGAGTACCTTTCGTCAGCATTGTCAAGACTTTCAGTGTGCATTACTCCTTGTGAAGCCTGCTCCATAGGACTCCATGGAGGATCGTGCTACTGGGTCATATGGATGTCAGGATCTCGCCTCTCGCAAGATCCTACAGGCCCGCGGAGTGATTGCGGAAAGAGCCTGGGGACACTTTTCCCCCAGTCTCATGCTTTTCCTGGTTGCCAGAAGCGGTGCATCAGGCCTCCGTTCTCACCACAGGATAAAAAGGGAGTAGGTGATTTTATTTAAAAAAAATTTATTGGGGGGGGGGGTCCAGCTGCTGATAACTGATTCCGCAGCAGCTCTAAGCTGTAGCAAATGTTTTCAGTTAGCCGCTGCGGTTAGTAATTGGCTTTAGGACTTTGTGATTCTAATGCTAATTACTTATTGCTTACACTTTGTGCTCCCCAAGTTAAGCATAGGAAGAGCAAAGTACAGTAATCTCATGCTAAAAAGCACTAATAACGATGCGCTAACGGATTTTTCTAACCAATTAGCGATCGGGCGTGATCTGGCCGTAACACTATCGCCTCAATTAACCTAGTGCTAATGTTCAATTATGTGAGCGCTAGCGTCGGGACCCTTAATGTCCTAATATGTGGGAAAGAGATACAATATGTGCAGCGCCTCCCGCAATGTAATATAATAGAGGCAATATAAGAAATATGGAAAAATAAAAATATCAAATGGTGAATAATGGTATACCAAAATGGAATGAAAAATATTGCTGCCGCTGTGTGGGATTGGGGGTGATGTGTCCTAAAACATCACCATAAAATTTTCAAAAAGAAAATACATACAAGACAAAGAATATATGCAATCCCTGGCACAGAGGGTGAATATATACAGAATATATAAAGTGCGTGATTGCATTTGTGCATCAATCAAGCAATACAGTGCTCCTGAATAAACCTAAAGCAATAAATCTATAAAGCAGTATTTATATAAAAAATAAATGAACCGTAAAACGATATACAAGATGATAATATACAATAGCAGTGCTCAACAGTTTTAAAAGCAACATAAAGTGCTCCTGCATATAAAGGGCACTATCCCCTCCATAACGTTAGTGCTCACATAAATGAGCATGCGGCATAGTTCAACTCCTGACAGCTAACAGGGTAAAAAAAAAAGTTTGTGAATTGGTATTAGTGCTTTTTGGCGCCAGCTTACTGTACTTTGCTTACTCTTTAGCATGGGGAGAGCAGAGAGTAATTTGTGTAAGAATCACAAAGTCCTAATGCTAATTACAAAGAGCTGTCGCTAACTGAAAACGTTTGCTACAGTTTAGGCTACCGGCACACGAGCGTGTTGGAGATACAACAGCATATATTATACTATGGACTGCAGGTGGCGCTGTTAGTACAGGTTAAATGTGTTCTAAACTCGTTGGTATATGTTCACAGGAAATAAGTTTCTATTGTCTCTGCTTTACTTCCTTCTTCCTTTCTAGCTGTGTGATGATGAAGCATCCTGATATATATCCAGTGACTAATCTGTTATAAGTTGTTTTTTGCTATATGCACAAAGTAAAGTTCTCTACTGCAGATTCACAAGACTCCAGTGCCGCTTTCATACATAACCAACAGGTTATGGGCCCAGACACTGAAAACGAAACTACAAATCAGTAAGTGCTGCAGCTATCATCCAAATACCTGCTGTGTGTGAGGAAAGGAGCTGCATCCAATATACTGAAAGATGGCAAGTGGCTCAGATGTGAAATATGCAATAGCAAAGCTAAACAATACCAATTATCAGCTGTGGAAGTTTAAGCTGGAAATGCTGTTATCCAAAGATGATCTGTGGCAGGTGCTGGATACAATCAGACCCACTGACAACCCAGAAGAATGGGACAAAAGAAACAGGCAAGCAAAAGCAGTTACAAGCCTGTTAGTGGAGGATGATCAACTAATCCATATAAAAAAGAAAACACAGCTAAAGGTATGTGGACTGCGCTACAGAAACTGCACGAGCGTTCAAACTTAAACAGTAAACTATATCTGCTACGTAAACTGTATAAGATGAGGCTGGAAAAAGGCCAGGAAATGTGTGAACATGTGAACGCTATGCTGGAAATTGTGGAGCAATTACGTGCAATTGGAGAAGAAATAAAAGACAATCATGTAGTGGCATTACTATTATGCAGCCTTCCAGAATCATATAGTGCCCTGATAAACGCTCTAGAAACCAGACCAGAGGAAGAACTAACACTGGAATATGCTAAAGGGAAATTAATTGATGAATACAACAGAAAGAAGGAAAATATACGTGGTGAAGAGAATGACAAAACAGAAGTAGCTCTAAAGGTGAATGAAAACACAAAACAAAACAAAGAGACCAGAGTGTGTTTTCGCTGCAAAAGGACAGGTCATTTGAAATATAATTGTTCAATCTGGAAAGCAGAACAGCGAAGGAGAGAGACATTCACAAAAGAAAGAGCTAAAGCAGCCACACAGGAAAGCAAAGACACAGCGTGGAGTGCAAGTTTTAAAGTAACTCAGAATACTACCCCGCATGGATGGTACATTGACTCAGGAGCAACAAGTCACATGACCAGTGATGAGACCTTCTTCACAGAAATTAATTTTAATACAAAAGACAAAGTCTTCCTAGCAAATGGGAAAAGTATTACATCAGAAGGTAAAGGTCAAGGATTTCTCAACTGCATCACACCATCAGGAGGTAACCGAAGCATCCTTGTAAAGAACGTTCTGTATGTTCCAAGTCTAGAAGGAAGCCTCCTATCAGTAAAAAACCTTGCTAACAATGGACTTGCAGTACAATTCCGAGGTAATGAATGCACAATTCGAAACAGAAAAGAAATCGTTGCAAAAGGAAGGTTGAATGAACACCTATACAAAATCGTCACTGAACGTGTTCAAGTCAAAACAGTCACTCATAATCCACATGACAAGTGCATCCATCTATGGCACAGACGATTGGGGCATCGAAACTCAGAAGCTATAAAGGCACTTTCTAAGAGAGAATTATCAGAAGACATGATAATGATACCTTGTCCAAAGTTGATGAAGTGCACGTGTTGCATCAAAGCAAAGGCCACACGTACACCACTTCCACAAGCCAGTCAAAGAAAAACCACTAAACCCATGGAACTTATACACAGTGACGTGTGTGGACCAATGAAAACCCCGACACCCAGCGGCAACAAATATTTAATAACCTTCATTGATGACTATTCCAGGTACACAACGACATATCTGATGAAACACAAAAGTGTGACAACTGATAAACTTCAAGAATTTGTAGCGATGACTAGCAACAAATTTCAAAGGAAACCCGGAATAATACGCACGGACAATGGAGGGGAATATATGGGTAAAGAAGTGGAATCATATCTAAAGAAACATGGTATCATACACCAGACAACCGTACCGTACACTCCAGAACAAAACGGTGTAGCTGAAAGAAAAAATCGCACTCTTGTAGAAATGGCCAGATGCATGCTTTCAGATGCCAACCTACACAAGTACTGGGGAGAAGCAATAATGACTGCAACATATCTACAGAACAGACTACCATCTAAAGCTATTGAAAGTACCCCTTATGAAATGTGGAACAGATCAAAACCTAGTATAGGTCATATTAGAGTGTTTGGTTGCAAAGCATACGTTTACATTCCAAGTGAAAAACGCTCCAAGTGGGAGAACAGAGCCATAGAAGGAATTCTAATAGGCTACAGTGAACAAAGTAAGGGATACAGAATCCTTAATCCAAAGACCAACAAGGTCACAGTAAGCCGCAGTGTTTATTTTGATGAAAGCCAAACATCAGAAATAATGACTCCCGAAAAACACTAAGAAAAGGTGCCGATTGAAATAGCAAGAGATGCTGACCAAAAGGAAACTGTGCAGGAGTCAGACAAGAAGTGGAACTCACAATTGATGACTTAACTGTTCACAATCCAGTAGAACCGACAGAACAACCAGAAATCAGAAGATCTACTCGGACAACAAAAGGGATCCCACCGCGCAAGCTGTCATACACTGTTAAGACACATGAGACATTTGAACCAACATCTTGGGAAGACATAGATAAACTACCAAAAGGGGAAGCCAATCAGTGGAGAAAGGCGGCTGAAGAAGAACTAAAATCACTTCAGAAAAATGAAACCTGGACTCTCACAGAGCTCCCTCCCGGTCACAAAACTATAGGAAGTAAATGGATTTTTAAAGTGAAGTACGACGCAGAAGGAAACATTCACAGATACAAGGCAAGAGTAGTCGCCAAGGGATATTCCCAGAAATATGGAGAAGATTATGATGAAATATTTGCTCCAGTGGTAAAGCACACAACCATTAGAACATTCCTCAGCATTGCAGCTGAAAAACAAATGCAAGTGAAGCACCTGGATGTCAAAACAGCTTTTCTATATGGAGATATCAAAGAGGAACTCTACATGGAGCAGCCACCAGGGTTTAATACAGGACAGAACCTTGTGTGTAAACTGCAAAAGAGCATCTATGGTCTCAAACAAGCAGCAAGAATGTGGAATGAAAAAGTGAACGAAGTACTCACAACAGAAGGATTTTCAAGAAGTAACGCTGATCCATGCCTGTATTCAAAGAATCAAGACAACAAATGGATCTACCTACTAATTTATGTTGATGACATCATAATTTGTTTTGAACAAGAAGGGGATTATGATCAAATAACTAGCACATTGAAACAAAACTTTGAGATTAAAGAGCTTGGGAACATTGCTCACTATTTAGGAATCCAAATCGAGAAAGAAGAAGACGGAAGTTATCTTCTTCACCAAAGTCAGAAAATTACAGATATTCTAGCAGAGTTTCACATGCAAGATGCAAAAGAGGTGAAAACGCCTATGGAACCAGCTTATCAGAAAGACAATGGAATGGAAAACTTGTTACCTAACAATGAAAAGTACCGCAAAGCAATTGGAAAATTGTTATACATTGCAACTGTGACAAGACCAGACATTGCCGCAGCATTGAGTATACTCTGTAGAAAAGTTTCAACACCCTGTCAACGTGATTGGAATGCCGTAAAAAGGGTGATACAGTATCTAAAAGGAACAATTCATATGAAACTGCGACTGCCAGCAACACCCAATGCAAACTTAATTGGATATGTAGATGCTGACTGGGCCGGAGATATCACAGACCGCAAATCTACTACTGGTTACATCTTCCAGTACGGAGAAGGAACCATCAGCTGGTCTAGTCGAAAACAAGCGACTGTTGCACTCTCTTCAACTGAAGCAGAATACATAGCAGCAGCACATGCATGTCAAGAAGCAATTTGGATTCGTCAACTTCTATTAGACATGGGACTGGATATGTCTAAACCGATACCCATCTTTGAAGACAACCAGGGATGTATAAAGTTGACACAGAAAGGATCAACCCTAGAACCAAGCACATAGACGTAAAATATCATCTGCTCAGGGACACACAAGAGCAAGGACTTATCGATATTCAGTATTGCCCATCAGAAGAGATGACTGCAGATGCACTCACCAAACCGTTGCCAAAGGAACGTTATTGTTTTCTTCAAAAGAAGCTGAATGTTGTATGATTATGCACATGCTGTTGAGAAGGGGTGTTGGAGATACAACAGCATATATTATACTATGGACTGCAGGTGGCGCTGTTAGTACAGGTTAAATGTGTTCTAAACTCGTTGGTATATGTTCACAGGAAATAAGTTTCTATTGTCTCTGCTTTACTTCCTTCTTCCTTTCTAGCTGTGTGATGATGAAGCATCCTGATATATATCCAGTGACTAATCTGTTATAAGTTGTTTTATTGCTATATGCACAAAGTAAAGTTCTCTACTGCAGATTCACAAGACTCCAGTGCCTCTTTCATACATAACCAACAGAGCGTTTGTGAAGAGCGGAAGGATTGTCGGTGCGCTCAGCGTACAAAGCACGATCCTCCTATGGAAAATCGTGCTTTGTATCCCCGTCAGAGTCCATCTAGCTTTTTGACACGGAGGGCTTTTTCACGTCCGGTGGTTGGCCCTCTCCGTCAAAACGGCACAGGCGCAGGGAAGTGCGGGCGCACGCAAGCACTAAGAGCTGGTGCTAACTAATTCCGCTGCTGCAGAATCTATTCGCTGCAGTTGGAGCCCAAAAATCAAATACTCACCTCTCATTCCGCCGACCAGTAGGGTCTCGCAAGAGGTGTTGGTTCTTGCGCTTGTCATTTCACGGCTTAATTACTGCAACCTGCTCCTTGTTGGCCTCCCCAATGTCTGTATTGTCCCTTTGCAATCGGTAATGAATGCAGACACCAGGGTTATTTTTCTCACCAGACGCACCTCCCGTACCTCCCCCTTCTGCCTGTCCCTCCATTGGCTTTCTGTACATTTCAGGATACAGTGCAATCACGCACTATTTATTCTGCATATAGTCATCCTAGTCGGCGTCAGGGATTGCATATACACTTCATTTCCTGCTTGTCTGTGATGAAGAACTGGGGACATGAGCACAGCGCTGGGACAAGGTAGATATTGGCCTCCCTGCAGCTGGACACCCCACCAGCACCATCACCTTGAGCCTGTTCCCATGAGCTTACAATCGAAGGGGTCCTGTTCACGTGAGTTTACAATCTAAGAGGGAAAAGAGTAGCCGCACCTTGAGCTTATAATCGAAGCGGGAAGAGGAGCTTGCTCTAATATATAAATGCCTTTTGTAATGCTCTGTCAGCTGCGCGCGCGCACCCATCACAGCTGCTCACTCGGCCCTCCAGTTGCGGACGGGACGGTGACGGACGTGTTACAAATGCATTTATATAGAGAGATACTCTTGGATAAGACATTGAAAAGCAAATATGTGGAAACGGATTCTGAGCTGGCAACAACAATAGACTGCCCTCCGGGCAGGCTTAACAACAAGTTTTACATAATTCATGTAACTGAATCGTCCATAATATCCCATGGCTATTCTAACATGACCTTTTAAGATTCTGCCAGGTGGGGCGCATATATATATATATATATATATATATATCTATATCTAGATCTCCTATATATCATCTGTACATCAGACTTCTTTAGGCCACGGAAGATCTTGAAACTAATCATGTGAAACTAACTTTTACTGAGGACTAAAAAAATAATCTGTGTAAAAAGCACAGATTTTTTAGACTTTTAAAATCAATGTAGTGATCATTGCTTGCTGTACTTAAGTTGGATAATAGTAATATCAATATGTTGGGATGATTGGCTTAAATTTATGAAAACCCCTTTATAATGACCTTGCTATTTTAATCTCATAAAGGGAATGAAGCAGTTTAACAGCTGGTTTAGATACAGGAAAGTACCAGACATCTTGGCTGTGCTCCTGGGTTTTATAACTTCCTTAATTTCAACCTCTGGGCTTTTATATATAGCTGCATCCATTCCACACATGAAGTCATAGTTTGCAGCTTTCTCAGACTCAACAGCATAACAATTATTCCGTACACGTTTCTTGTCAGCTAAGCAGACCACCAAAACATCCTTCAACAATCAGCAGCATTATACAGACTTGCAGATAATGATGACTTGGTTAAAAGAATTAACTATTTACAGAAGACTATTTTACAATGATTATTTTTTATTTTAATGGTCATAGATTGTCAGTCAAATATTTATTTGGCGTTATTCTATCTTGATGCACTCTCAGTCTGAGGAGTTAAGGATTTTTCACCATTAGATTCATTTACACGAGATTCTGACATTAGACACTTAAGGGGTTATTCACAGTGCACCGATATGTCGCCGACATTTCAGTGCTCCGTTGTTCCCCGTACTTCGGGGAATCAAAGTTCGTCAAACTGTGGTGAAATCAGCATTCACCGCAGGGTCCCCGAAGTGCATGTTATCGGCCGCCAACAACCCTCCAAACGCAACTGACAAGCCGCTGAGCACAGCGCCGACCAGCCGCAGAGGAAAACTCACAACCGCCGGACAGGTTAAAAACAAAACAAAAACCAATACGATTGAAAGTGTCAAAATTGAATCGCTGTTTGCAAAAAATAACTAAACTAAAATGTCTGGAATTAACACACAAGGCCCTATGAATGATGATGAAAAGGTCTGTTACAGAAAAAGAAAAACCATTATTAAAAAAAAGTCCCTAAAAGATCCTAAATAGAATTTTTTAAAAATTAGACTTTTTGCTGCAGATTAAAAGAATAAACGGTTTATTAGTTATTGCTTAAAAATGGGAATATTTTTAACATTGAAGCCTATGGGATTCGCCTGAATAAACCTGCCGAATGAAACCACTGAACAGCAGGGTAGTTCAACAACTTTTCACTGCAGTTCGGTGTTCTCTGAATAGATTAACCACTGCTTCTCTATGGGGGGTTTCACTGCCATCGAACAGGCACCATACTTGCAATTAGCCATAATTTGGCAAACTGCCTGCTCTGTCAATAGCCAAATGGCCAGGAAATAGCACCGTATGGTGTTCGGTGCCATTTCAGGGCCAGATCTGCTCTCTGTGAATAACCCTGATACACACCTCCTTAATCAATGTTTCAGTCAGTGTAGGCTTTTCCATAGGGGCAAAACCCACAGCAGTTGTTTTGGGTTTTTTCTTGTGCTTCCTTTCTTGGATTTCCAGCACAAAAGACAAAATGACATTATATAGACTCAGGGATTAATTATTTCTTGGATATTGACTAAAAGGGAAAAAAAAAAATCTTAAATACTCTTGTGTTTTATTTCTTGTCCTTAAATGATGTCGTCGTAAAGAAGCATCAAGATTTATGGATTTTTTTTTTTTAATTTACTCTGAGGGCACTTTACACATGCTCATTCTAATAGTATATTCATCGAATTAAAGGGTAATTTCAGAAACCTCTTAAAGGGTCAAATACCCATGCAAAAAAGCCGAAGGCTCTCATTGGAGCAGAAGGAATGGATGATAATGACGGCATGTTTGAGTTGCTGAAACGTATGAGAGGTGACCTGGTATGTGACATATGTTCATTAAGCCATTTAACTTCAATGTGAAATACAAGGTCCAAATATTTATAAGAGAAGGCGCTGAATCGTTCATTTGGTAGAAAGAGACGATTTTAAAGGTTGAAGATTTGTGTCCCACCGTCTTCAAGCACCACAAGCCATATAAATGTCAAAATTCTCTCTAGATTCCTATTTTTTTTAATCTGTCTTTTATTGTATCTCTGTGTGTTACCTGTCTAACACAAAAAGGAAGAATAATCTTAAAACAAGTCCTACACTTTTTTTAAACCATCTACAACTTGTAATAGTGGAAGTGAACAATGCAAAAATAAAAAAAATGTGCTCTAAACACAATCCTCATCTCACAGAAGTACACGGCAAAGCAACTAGTAATCCAACCTTATGTCCCATGTTTTATGGTAGACAGTGGTGGTATTCATAACTAGTATAGCCGTAACTTCCTATATTTCTATAGCGCCGACAGTTTCCGCAGCTCTTTACAACAACCAATGGGAATGAGACCAAATGAAGCAAACCTAGGAACAGAATGAAACTGTAGGTGTAGAGGGCTATGCTCAGATTATTTTACAATCTGGAGGAAATCATCTGTATATCTCCTACTTCACAGCCGCCTCAAGAATGGATGCGAGGTCTGACACCAATCATTATGCTGCCAGTGCCTCTTGAGAGGCTAAATGAATATTAGGAAAGGTTCTTTCTTATTTTGTATAGAAGTACTGGAGACGGTGGGACAATAGGATTACAAATACATCCATCACAACAGTGGTATGAAATACGTCCACTATCAACTCCCCAATTGTTTCCCAGAATTTAACATCTGGGTATCTTTTTGTTTCCTCCACGATTTGAAGCAAGTATTAGACCACTTTTGTCTTCAGCTGAACCCTTCAAATTAATGTCTCTGTGGATATAGCTTCACAGTTTACGTCTCTGTTCTTCGTCTTCTATCGGTATCCAGCAATATAAACCTTTTAAGCATGTGATTCTGTGTTTTCTCATTATGTAGCCCCTCAATGTGAAGTGGTCCAGCCTCCGGTTGCCTTGGATGGACTTGGATTGGTTCATAGACATTTCCTGCAATATCAGAGACCTTGACATTTCTTCAAATTGCTTGGCTTCCCTTCCGTCTGTGGTTCCATGGGGTCTTGTCAACTTGCAGAAGCTCAATTTAAGTGACAACCAGTTGTGTGATCTTCCTAATGTTCTGAGCTCTGAGGAGATTATCTGCTCCAGGTCAGTTGTGAGATCAAATTATCTGTCCATCGTCTTACAAGGTATGAATGGAACGGTATGGCATGTTTCAGGGACACTGCCACTTGCATAAGCTGTAACTATATTACTTGTGCTATATTACTTACACATGCTGGTTTTTTTTTCTCTTTGAAGTAATTGCATGTAAAAAGGAAAAATGTAATTTCGTTTTTTTTTATCCTGCTTACATTTTCTGGAGTTACAAAAATCTGTCCAAAAGTTTTTACTTTGTGGCTGTGGTTTATCTTGTATAACAGTGGTTCCCAACCCCGGTCCTCAAGTACACCTAACAGGACAGGTTTTAAGGATTGCCTTGGGGAGATGCAGACTGAGTCCTGCAATCACTAAGCAGCAAATCCTATCACCTGTGTTGTGCTTCAGCTATTTGGAAAATCTGACCTGTTGGGGGGTACTTGAGGAACAGGTTGGGAACCACTGTTTTATATTATTTAACAGTTAGTGAGTTACAGGAGGGAATAATGTAGCAAGGGGCGTATTGTGCTACATGAACATGCTGCTCAAGATAAGATATGGCCGTTGAATGAGATATGACAGGGAGCTTAAAAGACTTCTACTCTATCCCCATGTGATATCCTTTGAATACATCCCACACAAAACAATGATTTGAGTAGCTATTCGACCCATAGACTTCATTATGTGGCCAAAGCCACACAGTGTGTAGCAAGTGATAGAAAGATACAGATGGGGCCAGCTTACAACACAAAAGATCTCACAATGGTTGCACCGGTGACACATACAGAGTAAAATATTCTTTTTAACTAAACCTACAAGAAAAAAACAAAGCACATGTAAGATATCAGCAGCATAAAAAAAACACAATACGGGCAGTTTTTGTATTTTGATGGTAGTGTCCCTTTAAACTTTGCTCATTGTATCTCTGTGAAACAGATGAGGTGGTACTGTGATCTAGGGAGTGTTGAAGGACTGCATATTTTAGTTTAAAATTTAATGAAAAGTTCTGTATCTTATGGGCTGGAATTCAGAGCTTCACGGGCTGGAGGAGATACTTCTTTGCTTTACCTCCTAACTTGCCAATTGTGCGAGGGTATTGGAATAATAGGAGAGCGGAGGTTGACTGCTGTTTTGGAAGAGCTGAGGCCAACTACAGAGGAAGGAAGGGGGGAATGGGGCCAACTACTGGGAAAGGCAGGAGAGTGGATGGGCTTGACTACTAGAGAAGGGCACTGGAAACTGAGGAGGGATGATGAATGGAGCTACCAATGGAAAAGAAATGGGGTATGTCTGTTTGTTTAAGGGAAGGCGGGATGTAGCCTCTCACTCTGTGGGATGGGAAGAGTGATGAGCCACACTCACTCGGTGAGAGAATGGGGCTACTCACATTGGGGAATGGAGCCAATCACACCTATAGGAAGGGAGAGTGGGATCTCTCTGGTGATAGGGTGGCTTGGGGCCTCATGTCTTGAGGCTTGTGGACATGGAAAGTGTGTGAGCGTGTGTGTCCCCAAACCAGTGGTTAGAGGGGCCCCAAGTTTTATTTTGACAAGTCAGTTCCTTGTTAATGATTCAGTTGTCTGTTATACTTATGTAAGCGTGTAGAATGAGTGGGCGTTTAAAAAATCTGTTTCATAACTGATTATTCAAATTGCTGTAGCTTTTACTTTAATTTAAATCCTCCTCCTATATTTGGCATGAACAGTGAGACTTAAAAATTTAGTTTGGCAATATATCACGTTTGTCACTGTTGTTCTTTAGCACATGTTTTGTTATGGAGAAAACAGGTCCCCATTTTCTGAGCATCGGGGTGTCCTTTCTTTTCATTTGTCCACATCCTGAATTTTACTTTTTTCCTCACTTGTAAGTACATGCAATACCTTTTTATTCTTGGGACTTCAGAGAATCAGCTTAGTAAGGTGGGATGTATACTGTTTGGAAATGATGGACTGTATATTCGAGATAGAAGAGGGATAGAGATGGGGGGGGGGAGACCAAATGGGCCCTGGATCTTCCAGCAGGCTGGGTTGCCGTCTGCTTGTCGTAGGCTAAGGAATGGCAACCAAGGTGCAGTCCAAATTGGGCAGTTGGCTTGAGTCCGTTCAAGGCCCAACCAGTTTATCAGACATCCAGTCAATACCCTTTCTAAGCTGTGCTGCCAGATACTAGAGTTTCATGTTTTGGAAGTGCTAGACCACTTTCCAGTTTCGTAGTTTGGAGCAAAGTCCATTAAACACTGAGTCGATCTGTAGGACAGATAAAGAAAATAAAATAAAATTCAGTATGTGTATGCACTATTTTTAACATTTGCAATGTGTTTTTATAGGTTGCTTGAGGTTGATGTCTCCAACAATAAGCTGAGCTGCCTTCCTTCTGGGTTCCTCCATTGTGGACGGCTTCAGAGACTTTGTGCTCCTAAGAACTACCTAGTCAATTTGTTTAAAGATGAAGGTAAGGCATGTTTTGTTGATCTCAACCTCTATAGATGACATAAGCCCAGGTGGGGATTTTTATGCAACTTTACCAAAACTCTATTGTTTGCATTTAATTTTAATCTTTTTTTTTTTTTCTTAATATTAATAGAGAACAGTTCTCAGAACACGGGATGACAGTGTAAAAATAAAAATTCTCCTTATTGGCAATGGCTTAGATATATCATGTAGAAAGATACCTTGACTTACATATGAAATATATAATCATTGATCTGAGGTAAGGTAAATAGATCATAATGTAGTTTCTCTTGGCATTCTTGGTAGCACTTACTATTAGACCTGTGCTTGGCCCTTATTATCCCAAAGCAGTTACATGGGAGACTATAGTCCTCTATAATGTAATGTAAAGGATCAATGTTCCCTTTTGAAGAGTTTTTAAACCAATTCGGTTCTCAGGACCGCTGTACAGCTGATGCAGGCTTCAAACACAAATTATGGAATTGTTGTGTTACTGTAAGATCAGGAATAGTTTGCAAATTAGCATATCTGACAATCTAAGATGTAGATTCACATATCGTTCCCTACCATGATTGAATGTACTCCTTTTTCTAAAGCTTCTGCAGGAGTCTGACCACACGTAGATCAATCTGGTCAACTTTTGGAGTAATGCAAAGGATTATTTTTTTTCCTTTGCAAACAAAATGTGTTCCAAATGGGCTTTAGAATGTTCCTCCAAAATTTCTCTACCTTGGACATTTCTTCCAAGGCGCTGAATAAGTTTCAATAGCCTGGAGATCAGTTTTTCTTTTCAGAAACCAAGAACTCAATCTGTATAATTATAGTGGTATTGGTGGGGCTTTTTGGCCAACAGGCTAAACCCTCTGCCTGTCAAATAAGGTTACGGACTACAATGTATGAATGTAGAAATGTACGTACAATTTACACTGTATGGAAAGTGGTTTTTCCATAAATCTACTGGGCCCTGGCAGTGGTTTTATAGAAAAACCCTTTCCTAGGGAATGGGTACAAAAACCTGGACTGTTAGGAGTAAATGAAAGCAAGTTTGAATAAATACATTTTGTGTTCTGATACAGCTGCTAAATTGGAATACAATATATATGTGTATATTTAATTTGAAAGAGTTGGGTAACCATTATATCTTTATTTTGTAAATTTTCATCCTTCATTCTCAGACAATCTTGTCTTGTATCTTTATGATTTTGTTGGAACCCTGTTTATTTTGGCTGTAAACCGTTCCGTTCTGTTTTGCTACTAGGTACAAATTGGATTGGTTTGCGCAAGTTACATGAATTGGATGTGTCTGACAACAGACTTTCTGAGCTTCCCACCTCTATCCTGCACTGCTTGAAATCTCTAAGGACCTTAAATGTGTCTGGAAACAAGTTGAAAGTCTTCCCAGAGCCCTGGGCCTGTCAACTGGTAAGTTTTATTGAGAACTACATTTTTGTACATTTCAAATGCTGCCGTTATATGCATATATTGATCCATATCCTTTGGTCGAGTGTAGGCCTCTCTAGACAGACTATGTCTTTAAAAAAAAAATTGTGTTGGGATACGTGGATATGAAAGTATACCTATACATGGAGGGGGCAGTTAACGTTAAGACAAACTGTGAATTGCAGATTTACCATTTATTCTGAATTTAAACTAAAATTGTGTCCCAAACTTAACAAAACATCCAAATGTTTCCATCTTCTGATACATTAATTTTACTAGGCATGCCATTATTGTGAAATAGGTAATAGATTAGTCAGTACTTAAATGTACTTACGATTTGTTTAACCTGCCTGGCGGTATTCCCGAGTGTGACTCGGGGTTAAATTTCACTACCACGATCGGTAACCCCGAGCCACACTTGGGCTGGATGCATACTCCCCTCATCCTTCGCTCCCTCGCCGTCTCCGCATTCACCGCAGTGTGTTCGCAGCAACTGGCGACTTGCTTCCTGGTTCTGCTTCGTGCCACGCGGGACCAGGCGGCAAATTCAAAAACTGAAGAAAAAAAAATTACAGTAAAAAATACTGTAGAATAAACTTTGTACTGTGGGTGCTGGGATTCCTGTGCAGATGTACACTCCTTTGCCAATGTAATACAGGACACGGGGGTACCAAAGAAATTAGAATATTTATTCTCAATGCAGCTTTACAGAAATAAAAGGCAAATAAAAATCATTTCTAAAATGTAATAAGGCTTTGCAATACAAGTTTTGCTGGTGCTTGCCCAGATCCAATAGTTTGATCTGGGCAAACACCAGCGAAACTTGTATTACAAAGCCTTATTACGTTTTAGAATTGATTTTTATTTGCCTTTTATTTCAGTAAAGCTGCTTTGAGAATAAATACTATTTATTGGTACCCCTGTGTCCTGTATATTTCATTGGCAAAGGAGTGTACATCTGCAAAGGAATCCCAGCACCCAGAGGAAAGAGGCAGGTTTTTGGTTTGATTATATTATTGAATATAATTTATTTCCATTATTTTGGATAATTTATTTTTGGGATAATAAATTATTTCAGGTTTCAAACCTTCTCTGACTCCGTGTGTTTACTAGACTCTTGCTTGCATGGATTTCAGGGAGTTATTCCTACAGAATACAGGCTTACTATATAAAAAACACACATTTCCTTTCCAAAAAAATTGAAACGTTTTTAGACACAAAATTTTGCAAAAATTAGACCGCCAGGGAGGTTAAGAATATATCTGTGGGCTGAAGTGAATTGAGGAAAAATAGGTGATTTTGCTAACTCACATATCTATTGACATAAAAGGTGTCAATTCCTTTATCTGCATTTGACTTAAGCCACAAAGTAACAACCAGATTGTAACACTTAACAGATACTCTTTGCATTGAAAAGCATAGCTTACAATTTATTGTGGGTGTAAAATTTTGCAACAGTCTATACGACTTTGACTTCATTTTCAACATAATTTTTCATGTTCCTATCACAACTTACTTGTGTTATGCAGTAGCGACTGAAGTCCACCAGAATAACTATTTTGAATCGAAAATTCAGAACTGTGCTGTTTTTTACATAATTTTACACCATTTACACACATATTCTACTAAGCATTAGAACAGTAGAGAATGTTCTCATTCCCAACATGAAAACCCAGCCATTGTGAAAGAACCCATAACACATTTGTTTATTACATGTGTTTATACTAACTGTACAATAGTTTCATCTTAAAGCGATTCAAATGTTCTGTAGTAATCCGGTAGTGCAGATAGTGCTACCAGGTTCTTTTATTCTAGTTTTCTGTGCAAAAGGATAAAACTAATGCTCAATGTGTATTTTCCCGCTGATGCGTCCTTATACTAATAAGGTGTATCAGAGTGGTTCCCAACCCTGGTCCTCAAGTACCCCTAACAGGCCAGACCTGTGCTGTGCTTCAGATATCTGGCAAACTTGTCCTGTTGGGGGGACCTGAAGACTAGGGTTAGAAACCACTGGTTTATAGCAAGGGTTTTGGGAAAACTGGCAAGGGAAGTGTAAACCTTTGGGACAACAGAACTGTCTCCCCCTCCGTTATTTTGAATACTGTGTCAATTCTTCACAATCACTGCTTTAAAGGAGCACTATCACAAACAGAAGCTGTAACAAGATTACTTGTGCATTACAAAAATCACCTTCTAAAACACATGCTACTTTTTCTTTCTTTCAAGTAATTGCATATAAAAAGGAAATCTAAAGTTAGGTTTTTATCGCTTGTTCCCATTTTGTAGATTTTACCCACGATGCAACAATTACCAAAATCTGTGCAAAAGTCTGACTTTACAGCTGCGGTATAGCTTATACAGTACTGAAGATATAGAGCCAAATTACATTCTTCACGCAAAAACGCACGTGCAACGCGTGAATTTTTGCACCAAGCGTTAAACGTTTCCGCGCACACATCACCGCTGGAATTACAATCCTCGCGCATTTTTTCATCCGTCGAGCAATCACGTGCGTAAACCGGACGCGCACAAATGCTTGCGCAGTACTGTTGCGCGCAGAAATCAGTGTGCACACTGGCTGAATCGTGAGAAAAAAACAATCAGAATTAAGAACCACAATTATCTCACGCTAAGAAATTGTGCCTGCCAAAATCAATCTGAGTATATATGCTGCAGCAATAATAAATGCACACACAACTTCTCCATTTTATTGGTTTGGTATGAGTAGAATGTGTAACTATACTTTGCTTTTTTTTTTTTCTTTTTTGGGCTGATGTATTTGGTTTCGGCCAGGTTGATAGAATTTCCCATTAACACCAGCTTTTAGGAGTAGCTAAAATTATGCGCGCAAAGGCTGTGCGTTAAATCCTGCGCATAGATTGTAATACCATCCGCAATGTTAAGTATAGGACGCGCGCAGTAAAGTACGCTTGTGCAGGTTCACCCGCAGTACACTATTACGCGCATTTGTTTTGCTGACAATGTAATACGGAATTGCCGCGCAAAGGGTTTTACCCCTCGCGTTAATGCGTTTTTGCGCCGGTGCAAACATTTCCGTGAAGAATGTAATTTAGCCCATAATGGGGTAAAGGAGTGAATGTTTAGATAAGACTGCAGCCGCAGGTATATTGTTTTGTGTAGGCTATCCGAGATAAGAGATGATAGCTGACAGAAGACTTCTAATCTACACCCTGGTGATGTCCTTTGAATACATCCCACACAATAAATGATGTGAGTCTGTTTATGGATTTCTGATCCATAGAACCCATTGTATGCTCAATGCTACAGAATGAGGAGCAAGTGATGTAAAGATATTGGGGGGGGGGCAGTTTATAACACAAAAGATCACAAAAACGATGCACAGAGTCACACATATAGAGTAAAATATTTTCTTAACTAAACTTACAGGAGAGAACAAAAGCACATGTAAGCCATCAGAAACCTCATATAAACAAAATAAAACCTTTCATTTTTTTTTTGGTCGTAGTGACCCTTTATTAATAACCTCCATCCTAAATAGGAGGTAAACCCATTGGTGGAGGTGATGAGGGATATACACTCCATAAAAAACACACCTTTATTGGAAGACAAGTAACATTTCTGCAGCTACATGCAGTCTTTCTCAAGCTTGAGAAAGCAGCCAAAACACTGCTCATCTTTCAATAAAGGTGGGTTTCTTTTCTTTTTATGGATTGACTGGCCATTGTTCTGTCTGAAGATTGCTGGGAGTCCCAGAGGTCGGAGCATCCTTTTTACTTAGTTTTCTCAGTACGTTAGGGAGTGTGTACGTTGTTCTTTTGTGTTGTGTGTAGACCGTTGACTTTGTTTCTTGACACATAAAGACGAGCCATTACCAACATATCACACATTGGTTTTGTTTAACAATATCTTATTTTTCCCCGTGGTCCATAGATAGTTATTAATTCTTTATACATTGTTCCACAACAGAAATATTGCAAAGCTGCTAATAATTTGCTTGACATTCTACCTGAAAACCTCACCCTCTTCTGGAAAATTCATCTGGTTGAAGTAGATTTTTCAAACAATGCCCTGAAGGAGATTCCAAAGTCCCTCTTCCAGCTGGAGGTATGTAAGAGGGGAACGATCTTTGGGTACCAATGTGGCAGATTAATGACAGTGCTCAATGGAGATCCGAATTCCTTGACGTGAAACAGATTGTTACACATCCTATATTGAGTGCAAGCTGCATGAGATCCATTCTCTTTATTATATTATTAAACTGAGGTGTCTGTATGCCAGATGCACTCCGATTGGTTTTCCAGTAGGTATTACCAGAATTATTTAAATGCAATAGATGGACAGCAAGCTATCGGAATTGTAGTTCAGCAACATCTGGGAGGCTGGATTTTGAGATCCCTGGACCAGTGTAAAAGTTTTGAGGAAGTCCGTCTTGAACAACCAGCTTCAAAATATCTTGAATGTGATTTGAATTATTCATTAATAATAAATACCAAAGCTATACAAGCCAAAAGTTGGAGTCCGGTTGGATTGGGGGGAGTTCTTTAGTGGGAATTAAATCAAAACTATACATTTTCTAACCATTTGGCTGTCACAATGTCAATGAAATGTAACGCAATTCTCGATCAGAAGAGGCAAAATGAACCTGGCCAGGGCCGCCTAATTTTAATATCACCACTAGGTGGCACAACTCTGCCGTTCTTTTCACCACTTTACAGAAATGCATTTCGGATAAGGAAAATCTGAAAGCACTGACAGCGCTACCAAACTTTTTTTTTTTCTAGCCCGTAGCGCACTGTCTCTTTAATCTTTATTTCAGTACCTAAAATCGTAAAAGCTCCATAAAATGATTCTGAATATTTAATGTACTGTGCATGCCCCATGGTAAATGTAACATTGGACTGGATATGCATGGAAACCAAATAATTGTCAAGGCATTATTTCTTGCGAAGCATGTTCTAAATACAATACAATGTTTGAAATAAGAAAACCTCCTGCTGGATTGACAACTAAATGACCTAAATACCATAAAATTAAAAAAAAAAACGGAAAAAACCCTTTCAACTTGTATTTTTGTTCAAAATTAATACGATTATTCTCTTCCAGACATTTAGTTTTCTTTGTGTGCGTGTGTATATATATTTATTTAGGGTGTGTTGCAAGTCTATACACCTCAAACTGCAAGGCATATATGGTGTGTCACCCTTACTTTATCTGTCTCTCTCCAGAACTTGCAGTGTTTGAAGCTTGCTGGAAACCAGCTTACAGCTCTGCCTTCTGCAGACACATGGACCTGCTCAAGCCTAAAGCTTATAGACTTGTCAAAGAACCAGCTGGGAAGGTATGTAATTATTTATCTATCCTGTCACGGAAAGTATAGAGAATGACAAAATAGTTTATTAAGGGGGAAACAGACCCCACAAAAACGTGACGTTCCGGCCTATATAGCCTTAATCAAATATTTGTGCTTTCGGTTTCCCCCTTAATAAACTATTTTGACACTATACTCTGCTGAGATATCCTTTTCTCATTATTGTTGGGGATTTTGGCATCCCGTTACTGGTGGTGATTCGGCGGGGTTTCCACGTGCAGGTTCCCATCCTTGGCTGGCCGCTGCGCTTTCTTTTGTCAGTATAGAAAACGCATCGGCAGATTAACTATTCTGCTATGCTAGCAGGTATTTAGCTACAAAAGGTTCACTTGCACATATGAACCCTATTAGAGATCCTTAAGGTGGAGTACCAGAAATGTTCAGAAGTTCCAATAAATAACAGTCATATGAAGACCCTACATCAACAGTAGAAAATGTTCAAAGTAGGGGTGATTTTTTGTTTTTGCTTGTAGTCAGATTAAACTCCCCGTCTCATATGGAAAGGTACTCGTAATATATACCTCGAGAGAAGGAAAATACTGATCGTGCAGACAGCCAGATAGAATAAAATGAATTACATTTATTGTGCTTACAGATTAAAAGTATAGATGCTTTTATACAGAGTATACAGAGGTACCCAATTCCTTGCTATGCCGGTTACAGAATCCGCCACAGACGGTCCCCCACGACTAGCCACGACCTCTCGACGCGTTTCGTCTTCCAAAAAAAGACTTCCTCAGTATACTAGGTCCTTGACCCCTTTACCCATAAATACACCCATCAATTACAACCTTGATGTAGATTCAGATCTAGGAGAAAACGTGTCCGTGCATAGACTGTCATGCGGTCCGTCTCCAAAGATGGCTGCCGTCCCAAAAGTCTTTTTTTTTTTTTGGAAAACAAAATGCGTTGAGCGGTCGTGGCTATACGTGGGGGACCAACCGTGGTGGATTCTGATTTATTTGTTTTTTTGCAGGAGTGATGATGGTTTGAAAACAAGGCGCATGCCATTCTTTTCGACGAGGAGCCGAACAAGAATCGGGACCGACTCTGGTACGTACAGTAATGTGGAACCCTTGAGAATTGTGTGTTGTATGAGGAACATCCATACCAGTGACGTGCGGTTAGGTCAGTGGCTGGTGAGGCACTGACTAGTATCGGAGCCAAATATACATGGGTTATGTAGGTTCAGGTTCAGTGCTTCCCATGAACTGGCTGCTGTCGTTGCTTACCAGGATCTGGCTGCACTCTCAGGGCTCCCCAGGATCTTTATGCTGCTCTCAGGGCTCCCCAGGATCTTTTGATGCTCTCCAGGATGTGCCTTCAGGCACACAGCCTCAGGGCACGCCCCCATGACTGACGAGGGCAGTCACATGACTGTCCTGTGTCAATCAAAGCATGGGAGGCTTTTTTCGAATTGCTTGAGATCAATGGTGCTTTTCCCTTGGTCCAAGCAATTCCATTGCTCTCAGTGCCTCTCTGAGGCACTGAAGAGCGTAGGTCCAGGAAGTAGGAGGCGCCAGACATCTGCTGAAGACTTCAAAGTATCTATTAGCCAGCTTGAACTACGCAAACTGTGTAGGCTCAGAGCAGGCTGGCGCTGCTGTGTGATGATTCACGTCACACAGCAGCCGGTGAACTAAAAAAAAAAAAAGTGAAGAAGCCGAGACAGATGGCGGGGGAGCGTGGAGCAGGTGAGTATGTAAAAATTTACATAGTAAATAAAAAGTATGTTTTAAAAATTTAGGGCAGTATTACAATGTTGGTGCTAACTTAACCAGAGCTGTTGTAAACTTAAAACCTCCATAGGCTATAATGGCTCTGGTAAGTTTACAACAGCTCTGGTTAAGTTAGCACCAACTATGTAATATGGCCCTTACAGTCCCCACTTAATGGAATTATGGCAGATGGGGCCCTGCCTCGCCTGACTGCACGTCCCTGGTCCATACATCTGATCTGCAATAGGCTATCTGTTGTTAGTACAATGTTAAAAATCGTGAATTGCTTAATTTGAATTCTTCTGGTTGTCCAATGTTCCATCTATGTCATCTCGCTATTTCGGAGCCAGGTCACCTGCAGAGAGTCTGGAGAGCCAGTATGAGAATCACTGCGTTCTCACTTACACAAATGAGATGTGGTATGCACACACTGTGGTGGAACTGCTTATCACCTATGCAAATGTTCCTACAAGAGGGACAGATGGGCCCCGTGACCTCCCAACCAAGCATAATTTACTATACAGAGTCAGCATCTACAGTTATTCTGCTTCCCCATCATTATGATCTGCCCTAAATCCTACCGTTTACTCCGTAATCTGTGTATACGCTGCAAATTTACTTTGTTAATAATGATCTGGTTTAAATAAAAAAAATAGAAAAATGCTCACACAAAGTACAACTGTGTCTTACATTCACTTCTGCTTCACATTTCCTCTTCCTTTTGGTCTGTTCTGAATATTTTTCAATAAGCCATTTTAAAGTAGTAACATCATCCAAGGCCTGTACCAAAGGAGCTCTTTTTCCTCTTTAAATATTGGAGCTGAAAATATATGATCTAGCAACAAAATATTTGTCATAGAACTCTGAAAAAATTTACAGAATATGTAGTATAAAAAAGGAATTGAAAAATGCATAATATGCACAAAAAGTAATTTTTTTCCATTGTTTGCATCAGGTGTGTGTGTGGAATTCCCTCTGTTTCTGAGCGACTCTTTGGAGGTCTTATTCTTGAATGAAAACCAGTTGGAGTCTGTCCCGCACTCTGTGTGCTTTCTTAAGGGCCTTACAGAATTGTACCTTGGGAGGTAGGAAATTACTGACAGCCACGCGACTTAAAAAAGTGCTGCAAGAAGAGCCATCAGCACGGATCACAGCAAAACTGTCAGGATAATTGTTTATACGATTGCGACACATTTATTGCATAATTAGCTTCTCTGAAAACTGCGTGCGTTGTGTGTTCACCCAAAGTAATTTTTCTCTTGTGCCAGAACATATACACAGTATTCATAGCTTCATAGCACAAACCTCTTTTAAACCTCTCTACCATAATTAATTTTGAGGTTCACCTGAAAGATTTACACGGAACGGTTATTCACATTCGATTAAATTTAACCAAAACAAAAGACGATTTAAAAGAACCAGAGGCGCCCTTTCAGGTAGACCTTAACACAAGGAAAAATACAAAACTAACAGGATAGAGAAAGACAAAATTCTATAACTACTTCTACTATAGCAATTTCTGCTTCAATGTTATGATAAATCCTGGTAAAATACTTTTATAAATAAATAAATAAATGATGGATATTGGAGAGTAATTTGTTATACTGTCTTTTCCCCCTTGTTTTAATGCTTTCCTGCGACGGATTTTCAGCCTGTCCTTCTATTCTTTTGTTCCTTTTTGTTTTTTGTACTTGCATTTAGGTTACATTTTAACTCTTTTCAGGGATTCACCCCTCTCACAATTTTGGTGTAATATGACCACCTACCAGGGCTACCACCAGGGGGTGACAGCCTACCTATAATATGTACAGGGTCTCCATGGCTCTAGGTTTCCTGTCCCTTGTCAAAACCTGTGCAGCGTGTCTGTCAGGGACGCTACATGCCACCCAGGACTGTCCCACCAAGATACCAACAACTTTCCAGGTGGGCCACTGCATGTGGGGTTTGTAAGAGCACTCTGACTCAATGAGGGAGCAAATGGTACAGGAGCAGACTAAATTCTCTCCCACCAGGGAACACTTTTTCTCCCCTTGTTGGCCCAAAAGGGATTTGGCCCACTCCATGTAAATTAAGGTAAGCAAACGAGGAGCCAAAAGGTTTTATTTTTAATTGGTTTACTGAAATGGATGCTTTAGTAAGGGGCACCCAAGGTTTCTGTTGGCAGCCCTGCCACCTACCACCATTCTCCCATAACCAGACATTCAATACTCGCATGTCCAGACTCATGAGACCGAATGATAATATTACTGATGTGCTTCCTTCCAATATTGCTTTCCTCAAACCTATAGCTACATTCCTATCTTCTTTGACTGTTTCCTTTTTAAAATTCCAAAATCTAGTTGTCCATTCTCTTTGCCAGTTTATCTATATTGTTAATGTGAGTTGTGAACCCTGTCTCTGTTCTCTAGTAACCCGGGTATAAGAGAACTACCTGCAGAACTGGGACAACTGACATCCCTCTGGCAACTAGATCTGGAGGATCTGAACATCACAAACCTGCCAACAGAAATCCGGAAGGAAGGTGAGTGGGTGGATCCTGATTTTCTTAGAAGTTGTCCTACTGAGCAATTTATTTGAAGGAAACCAGGTTGTTAAGGCTGAATAGGGTGGTGGTGGGAGAACATCTCAATTTGCAGCAAAAAGTGTGGCTATTATAAACATAACAAATGTGGTGCAATCACTACAGAGACAGCTGCTGAATTTTCTAACGTTTATGATTTTGCTCCACCGGCTTGGGCCATTGTTGTTTTTTTTTTTTGTGTAAAGTTTTTCTCAATGCAGGTTCCGCATGGTGGCACCACTTGTGATACAGTCACTGGACACAAATATCGGTGCTGTGGTTTCTTGCTTTATTGTGCAGCCATTGCAGGGTAAAATATCACAAATACAAAACAAACACCTACTCCTGGAAGCGGAGGCTAACTTCACACTGTAACGTATCTGTCTAGGATCTAGCAAGGTGGATGGCTAAGCCGTTTACCAAGCTATAAAATTAAAATATTGTTTACCTTCCTCCTGGGCTCAAGATTAGACTTTCTTTCACTCTGCACCCAGCAAACAAGACTGCACACTGAGGGAACCACACATCTCCTTTAAAGGGGCAGGGCAGTCCTAATTAGGCCTCAGCTGTTGATTAACCCTATAGGGGAAAAGGGAGTCCTCCATCCACCGGTTGATAAACCTATGGTCTACCACCCTGCCCTGAATCACACTGTCGCACGATATACAGGCAGAAGTGGTCGTTTTTGTCAAATACAGTAAATGGGATAGCGATAAATTATAATAATGGTCAGATATCCTGATTTTTGGGGATTTGTAGTGATCATAATATGATCCTTAGCAATGCAGCTTAAAAAATGGCATTATAATACAATAATAATAGCTGTGGCATGCCTGTGTGTAGAAATTACATAAACACCTTGTATATGTACTATATAGGGATTTTCAGCAATTATAACCACGTGAATATTATCCCTGTATAGCAGTGAGCCAGAGCTTTCGCTGTATTCTGGTCTATCTCTGTCTGTTGTAATGCAGCAATAACATTTGTTGATCTTTTGTTACAATTATTATTAATCGTTATTTATAAAGCGCCGGCATATTCCGCAGCGCTGTGCAATGGGCACAATACAGACAGGGTAACAATACATTCAACAGCATTTGACAAACCAGTACAGGAGGAAACAAGGTCCCTATTCCCACGGGAATTTACAATCTAGAAGGGTTGGGGGTGGAAACGAGAGGGAAGAGGTGATGCAGGGAGAAGCTAGGCACAGGTCACTGTTTGTTTGACCTTGGAGCGGGCTGGGGTGTATTTGGTGAACAACCAATACAATACAATGAGGGTGGGATACTTCATGTAGCTTCTTCACATTAATACTGGGTGACAGGAGCAAGATTCAAAGAGAATTGCAATTTTTTTTCCCAGGAGGCACATTCATTTTCCATGAAAAAATTGTGCAAATGAGGTTTTATACACCAGTTTTCTATTTTCATTGTATTGCATTTGTAATGCAAAAGTTGTGTATACATGTTATTGTTAGTGAAAGGGATAAGGTGCCACGTTCATATGTGTGGTCTGGAAAGTAAGGATAACACCTCTAGAATTGGAAGATTATAAATATGTAGTCCACAGACCTTAAGATGTATTGCTGCTTGGTAGACACTGGGTCTTATGGTTATCCTGTCAAATGCATATATCTTAATTTTTTTCAGGGCCGGTTACCATTCTTGCTTTCCTTCGAGCCCAGCTGAGAAAAGCCGAACGATGCCGTCTGGTGAAGATGATCATCGTAGGACCTCCTCGGCAGGGAAAATCCACGCTATTTGAGGTTCTGCAGACAGGCAAAGCATCACAGCAGATGCAAGGAGAGCACACTATCCGGACTACCCGATGGGAGTTGCAAAGACCTGCAGGGATCAAAGCTAAGGTGACCACTGTGCTGGCATGGGCCAAGTTAGGGTTTGGGGCAAAAAGTAACCATTTATGTAATGTGAGTACAGAGATAATCTAGTGTATATTTTTAAATGTTACTCATCTTTAAGGTTAGTGAAATGGAGAAATGCTATGGGAATATAAATACTTTCCTCTATATCTCCTACCTCAGGCATAAGCAGGACCTAAAATTCCATATTTTTGTTTAGTTCCCCAATCCTTATGGTCAAGCGCTGTGGAAATGCTTGGCGATATATAAATGATGTTGATCTTTTCTTAAAAGAATACACTAGGGCAGGGTTTCACAACCCTGGTCCTCAGGTCCCCCTAAAAGGCCAGATTTTACAGATCACCTTGGGGAAAAGCAGACTGAATCCTGCAATCACTGAGCAGAAAATCAGATCACCTGTGCTGTGCTTCAGATATCTGCACACACAGCCTGTTGGGGGTACTTGACGACGAGTGTTAGGAACAACTGCTCTGATAAATGATTCATTTTAGCAAATAAAATAATTGTCTGCCTCCTATGGAGTTAGCACCATTTCATCCACATCCTTCAGGTCCTAAGAGTCAGCTCTATATGATCCTTTCCTTGAGAATGGAATATAGAGCTGACTTGTTAGAGCAGTGGTTCCTAACCCTGCTTATGGCAGGAGTCGGCAACTTTGGATTTCCAGATACTTTGGAACTTTTTCTCCCATGATGTTCTGCCACTGATTAGGTTGTTCAAATCTATTTATTTTCCATGTCGGATGAGGCTCTCATGGGAGATGTAGTTCCAAAACATCTGGAGGACCAAGGTTGCTGACTCCTGTTCTAGGGTCAAAACAGGAGGAGGGGTTAATCCTTAGTCCCTCACATATTAAATAGTGACTATAATATCTTTTAATACAGCACCAAGCTCTCGCAGTGCTGGTCCGGATCTTGTAATCTCAACACTGCAAGTGCATAGAGAGCCAATGGCTAGGTAGGAATAAATTACAGTACATTCCTGGTCTTCTGCCTTGCAAGCAGATCAACCAATGTTGATTGTCAGGTTTCTGGGCGGGGTGTTTTCCCGTTCTGTCTTTGGGGGTCCCCACGAGGAGTGGAAAGACAGAGTTTACTGTTATGCATTGGATGGTCACAATGCCTAGAGCAAACTGGGTGTCAGATTCTGGCTGACCTACAGCTCCCATGATTCTCTGACCATTTATTGCATACAAAGATTCCTGGGAATAATCCCTCTGTCATCAGCCTTACTTCCATCCTTTGATAAGAATTTCCTCAATTCTCGCTACCATTTCTTTTATTCCATTAACAATCGTACAATGTTTACCTTAAACAGATCCTGCACAGCTTGCATGGGGAGGGAGGATTATTACAAAGATGCGATGGTTGATTAAATTCCGTGCATCGCAGAGCGGCCCCTTTTTAAAACCATATAACAGTTTATAAAAGTTCAGTAACTATAAACCTATATAATTTAATTTATCTCCACCTACCAACCATACTGTGTTATTGTCAATAGTGTGGACACACCTGTACTTTAAATGTTTGTGCTCTCTGCCTCGGTCATAAAACAAGGTAGAGGTCAAGTGCGAGAATGTAAACCAGTTCAGGTATATACACCCTCTAATATTTACCATATATTTCCAGTTTGTTAAAAGTACATACTTCTGAAAGACAATTTCTTCATCCTGTTCTAAGTCGCCGAATGCAAATATTCGCCACCTTTATGTATCTTTTACAGTGTTTGTTCTCTGCTATTTTCTGTTCCCTTCAAGTAGGTTGACTATGTACAATTCCATGTGTGGGATATTGGTGGCACCACTGCAATGTCAACTGTAAATCAGTGTTTTTTCACGGACAAGGCCCTCTATGTAGTCGTTTGGAATCTGGCTCTGGGAGAAGAGGCTGTTGCCAACCTCCAATTCTGGCTGTTGAATATTGAGGTAGTGTACAGTTTTATCAATTGTTGGAATGTAAAAAAATATTGATGGAAACTTGATTTATAGAAGGGACAATATTAATGAAAGAACCTCCATTATTAACAGACGTGGGCTGTGCTTGTACACTGCATGCTAACGTATATTTGGTTTCCACAGTGAATACTCGACTAATAGAGATTGCCTAGTTAAATATGAATATATGGAGATAGTTCTTTAATGTTAATCACAAATCTGGTTTAGAATAGTATTTATACAATTTTCTTTTTACTGGCATAAAGATTCATTGCCCATGTTAAGATCATGCTGTGATTTACAGGCCAAAGCTCCCAATGCAGTGGTTCTGGTTGTGGGGACCCATCTGGACTTAATAGAAACAAAGTTCCGTTTGGAGAGAGTTGCCACCCTCCGTGCCTATGTATTGGCCGTGTGTCGCTCCCCATCAGGGTCCCGAGCCACCGGATTCCCGGATATAACAATAAAACACTTGCAGTAAGTTTTACCGAAGTTACTATTCATATGTGATGTCTCCTGGTAATATATAAAAGTATTGTTTTTGATAAATATTGAATGGTTAGCTGAATATTGCGGCTACATTACTTTACATGGATATAATATGCTTTTATTGGCTCCAGGAGTCTATATGACACATTCATTCACAAGTTAAGTCCGCCCATGACAGGATTTGTAGAGGAACCATTTGTTCCTAATATTTAGTTGCCCGTGGAGCAAGGAAGTGGCAGATGTGTCACCCTCTTCAAGAGATCTGAGGTAAGCATTTTATTATTTATTTATTTTTTGCGTGTGTGGCCTTAAGTTACGGTGTTAAGTGATTGTGCTCAAGCGCAATCACTTAACACCAACCTTTGCAAAAATCAGAGCTTTCCTCTTGGATGGAATGGACATATTAAAATGAAGCACAGCGCTCCGACCCTTATGCTGTATCGTTCGAGCGCTGTGCTTGGCGTTCCAGTTGTGATCTGGACCCTAATGTGCTATTGTACTTTTAGTGCTATGTAGTTTATATCAATTGCTCTTTGGTCACAGAGATAGGGTACATTGCACATACCGAACTAGCCATACACTTGCTACTGTAACAGCAGATACATTTTATTTAGTTGTCGGTTTTTATTTTTTGCTAGTTTCTAGATAATCTTGCTTAAAAATCAAGCAGGTTAACTTTATATTCCTTTTTGTTTTAAAGAGAACTCTCCTGCAAGACCCTGGAAGGCCTGGACAGTCTCCGCCAGCTGATTTTCCATGCTGCATGTAATATGAAAGATGTGGGGAGCACCATCGGATCTCAAAAATTGGTGGGAAGGCTGGTATGTTTCATTGTTAAATCTTTTTAGGATGGTCCCTTATGATAAACAATTGGGACCTTTCAGGAAACCAATACCAGGCTAAACGATTAAAAGGGTCTTGGGTGATTGGTGAGAATTGTACCCCAAAAGCTCACTGGAAGTGTCATAGTGGGCAAATCCTCTTTCATAGTTATGCATTGATTTCATGTTCCCATGTGTAAAATCGGCCACAGATAAATCGGTTGTACCAACTCGGTGTCAACAATCTACAATCCCACAGCAGCTGTACTGCTTCCTTGATTGTCTGACCCCCCTCGCACAATCAACATTTTACATAACAAGTGACTTAAATAAAAATAAAAATGTGTTTTGTTTTTTTTTTTTAAATTCTTTTGGAGATTAGAAAATATTTTACGACACACCTCTTTAAAAAAGCATGTTTCTACCCAACACGACAAACAAGTCATCCTAGGCATACTTCAGCTGACAGAAATATTAACTTCTTGTTTGACACAAGTGATCAGGGGTCATCAGCTAAAATAAATAAGTGTGGGAATTAAACAAAATTTCTGTCCACCCGTGATTCCTGTCATAACAAAGATTACCATGGTAGCAGCTGCAGCGCCTTCATTCCCATATGTTCATAATGTAGTTAAGCCCTGGAAACGGGGACTTCAATATAGACACTTTTGTATTACTGTGTCTGAATAGACAAATATTGAAGCTTTCCATTACTGTATATCCACAAGATGTGAACCAATTCCTCTCTGCCTGTACTAGTGACGGAACTGAATTTCTGGGCATTCCTGCTTGAGTTGATCCCTTGCAGGAGATGCTTTTCTTCTAGTTCCTGTACAGAAAGCAGTTAAAAGGCCTACAGATGGAAGAGAAATGCTTGTAACTTAAAGAAAATACTGCTTTTTAAAATTACAGCAGAATAGTAGAGATAATATTAACTAATAAACCTAATTATGTTTTTTTGTTACACCCAGATCCCCAAAAGCTACCTCAACCTGCAGGAAGCAGTGCTGACAGTGCAGCAGAAGCGGGCTCAGGAGGATGAAGTGCAGTATCTGACTGATGAACACATAGAGCAGATCATTACTGAGAATACTGAAAATGACATCCGCGATTATGAGGATATGCAGGCAGGTATGGAAGACAATGACAGATCCAGTAACCATGTATGAACTATGGCATAGTAAAACATTTTTACGTAGTTCAAAGTTTGAACTGGGTTTAATACAAGCCGCTATGGGTTGAGTTAATGCCTGAATATTGGACAAATGGCATCAAGTGTAGTACCTCAGTAACGGGGTTCTTGAAAGATGTGTTTAGTGATATACAGTTGTGTTCAAAATTATTCAACCCCCCAATGCTGTAAAGGGTTTTAGGGAATTTAGTGTACATTTGTAATTGTATTCAGAATGAAATCCTACAAGGACTTTTTAAAGAACCATATGCAACTAAAATGACATCAATTGGTTTTGTAATACAGTAGTAAATGTTTCTTTTGTGAATTCTTCATTGACACAATTATTCAACCCCTTAAAGACTACCACTCTGAAGAACAGAGGTTCATTCAAGTGTTGTCAATCAGGTATTGAAAACACCTGTGGATGTCACGGAGCAGCAATAAAGCATTATAAGCACCAATTAGGCAGCTTTAAAATGACTGTGATACTCAGCTCCTTCTAGACATTTACTGGTGTGGTTACAAACACGGTGAAGTCAAGAGAATGGTCCAGGAAGACAAGAGAAGAGGTGATTACTCGTCACAGGAAGGGCAATGGCTATAAGAAGATTGCAAAGATGTTAAACATATCAAAAGAGACCATAGGAAGCATCATTCACAAATTCAAGGCAAAGGGCACTGTTGAAACGCTACCTGGTCGTGGCAGAAAGAAGATGCTGACTTCGACTGCTGTGCGCTACCTGAAGCGTAGAGTGGAGAAAAGTCCCCGTGTGACTGCTGAGGAACTGAGAAAAGATTTGTCAGATGTGGGTACTGAAGTTTCAGCTGAGACAATACGGCGCACACTGCGTAATGAAGGCCTCCATGCCAGAACTCCCAGGCGCACCCCCTTGCTGTCTCCAAAGAATAAGAAGAGTCGACTGCAGTATGCCAAAAGTCATGTGGACAAACCACAGACGTTTTGGGATAGTGTTCTGTGGACTGATGAAACAAAATTAGAACTGTTTGGGCCCATGGATCAACGGTATGTTTGGAGGAGGAAGAACAAGGCATATGAAGAAAAGAACACCTTGCCTACTGTGAAGCATGGCGGGGGGGGGGTCAATCATGCTTTGGGGCTGTTTTGCTTCTGCAGGTACAGGGAAGCTTCAGCATGTGCAAGGTACCATGAATTCTCTTCAGAACCAGGAGATATTGGATGACAATGTGATGCAGTCCGTCACAAACCTGAGGCTTGGGAGACGTTGGACCTTTCAACAGGACAATGATCCCAAGCATACCTCCAAGTCCACTAGAGCAGTGGTCCCCAACCCTGGTCCTCAGGGCCCACTAACAGGCCAGATTTTGCAGATCACCTTGGGGAAATGCAGACTGAATCCTGCAATCACTGAGCAGCAAATCATAACACCTGTGCTGTGCTTCAGATATCTGGCAAACCTGGCCTGTTAGTGGGCCCTGAGGGCCTGGGTTGGGGACCACTGCACTAGAGCATGGTTGCAGATTAAAGGCTGGAACATTTTGGAGTGGCCATCGCAGTCACCTGACTTAAATCCGATTGAGAACCTCTGGTGGGACTTAAAGAAAGCAGTTGCAGTGCGCAAGCCTAAGAATGTGACTGAACTGGAGGCTTTTGCCCATGACGAATGGGTGAAGATACCCGTAGATCGCTGCAAGACACTTGTGTCAAGCTATGCTTCACGTTTAAAAGCTATTATAACTGTAAAAGGATGTTGTACCAAGTACTAAGATTGAATGTCACTTGGGGGTTGAATAAAACTGATAATGATGTGAGCACAGAAAAGACATTTGTGGTTATTTCATTATACATGTTATGTTATATTTGTCTGACCTACACGTGCCTCTTTGATTTAATTGTAAGCAAGATGACTGACTGATCAAAATCAATGTCAAACTGGCCAAAACACTCAATTTCAGTGGGGATTGAATAATTTTGAACACAACTGTAGATTGAATCTTCTGTGATCCCTGTCTGTAACCATCAGTAACATGGTAATAATGTTGATGAAAGGAATAGATCTGGAGATAACAGGAAATAACCAGGCCCACCAACTGTTGCCTAGGACCGACATGATTATTGCTTCAGAAGAGGCCTACCTATTAAAGATACTGGCAACAAAACGAATGGATAACCTACCCAATCTATGATCATGCTTCTGCTAGCGCTTCTGCAGTTCTGGTTTTATGTAAATTAGTTTCTTCATCTTTGTACTAGATATTGGTCCCTTCACCCATTTCTGCCTTTTACCATTTTCTGACACTCATTTATGTGCTGTAATTAACAATTTCCTTTAAATGAGCATACTTAATTTACCTCTTGCTTACATGTATAATTCAATGTAGATAAAGGCCATCCACAGGCTCTTTCTTCATCTACACTCTGGCTTTCCTCTTGGTCTCCTTTTTTGCGTTATTCCTTTCTTGTGCTCTTCCATTATATAGTTTCTGGAATGTAAACTTACCGAATTCCAGTTATGTTCGTATGTACTTTACCTTTTTGAAAGTATTTAATATAGAAACGTAGGTTCTTATCTGTCAATTTATTCTTTCGGCCCATCTAGTCTGCCCATTTATATGGATACTTTCCTGGATTTCTTTTATTTCGGATAGCCTTATGCCTCTTCCATGCCTGCTTAAATTCAATCACTGTTTTGGCCTCTACCACTTCAGCTGGAAGGCTGTTCCATGTATCCACCACCCTCTCAGTAAAATAATGCTTCCTGATGTTACTTTTAAACCTTTGCCCCTCTAATCTAAGACTATCGGGGTTATTCAGAGAGCGTGAAAAGCAGGAGAATGACTGGAGAATGACTGACTGGAGAATGAAAAATTCTAGGTCAAAATAGCCAAACCAGAAAATTCTCACTTTCATCTCACTTTACAAATCGGCTATTTTGACGTAGAATTATTCATTCTCCAGTCATTCTCCTGCTTTTCACGCTCTCTGAATAACCCTATATGTCCTCTTGTTTTGCTACTTTGTTTCCGTTTAAATATACTCCCTTCCTCTACCTTGTGGATTCCCTTTACGTATTTAAATGTTTCTATCATATCTCCTCTGTCTCGTCTTTTTTCCAAGCTATACATGTTAAGATCATTAAGCCTTTCCTGCTAACTTTTTTCTCCTTGAAGCCGTACACCATTTTAGTAGCCCTTCTCTGAACTCTCTCTAAGGTGTCTATATCCTTCTGGAGATATGGTCTCCAGCATAGGTGTGCGCAGCCTATAGCATTAGGGTGTGCACCCAAAATCTCAAACACGTGTGTGTGTATATATATATATATATATATATATATATATATATATATATATATATACATACATATAGAAGTGGGATCCTGGTGATTTTGTGTGTGTGTATATATTATATATACGCACGTGCACTCCTGCGTGCAATCAAAATACATCATTACTATATGGTTCATGTCATGTCAGAATGCCATATCAAAAAATGCCCAAAAATTTCCATTAGGATTTCAATCATTTGTAGTAGGGTTGCACCGATACTAGTATCGGTATCGGGGCCGATACTGGGTACTGCAGGAGTACTTGGTACTCGTGCAGTACCCCCCGATATTTTTTCCGATACCGGAAGCCGGCATTGAGCCGGCTTGCCGGTATCCGAGGGGCTGCGGCGGCTGTCCGAATGCTCTATCGGCATTCGGACAGCCGCCCCTGGAGCTGCTTACGACGATACTTACCTTCCTGGGCGCTGCCGGGAATGTGTCCGCGCGTGCGCTCGTTGGAAGGACCCCAGCCGCGACCACGTGGGACCATGTGATCACGGCTGGGGTCCTTCCAACGAGCGCGCGGAAACTTTCCCGGCGGCGCCCAGGAAGGTAAGTATGAACACATTGAGCAGCTGCAGGGCCTGTCCGAATGCCGATAGAGCATTCAGACAGGCCCTGCAGCTGCTCTCCGCGACGATACTTACCTTGCTGGGCAACGCCGGGAAAGTTTCCCCGCGTGCGCTCGTTGGAAGGTCCCCAGCCGTGATCGCATGGTCCCACGTGGTCGCGGCTGGGGTCCTTCCAACGAGCGCACGCGCGGAGACATTCCCAGCGGCGCCCAGGAAGGTAAGTATCGTTGCGGGGGGGGGTCCGGTCCATGAGCTGGGGGGCATACCCATGTGTGAGCTGGGGCATATCTATGAGCTGGGGGGCATACCCATGAGCTGGGGGGCATACCCACGAGCTGGGGGGCATACCCACGAGCTGGGGGGCATACCCATGAGCTGGGGGGCATACCCATGAGCTGGGGGGGCATACCCATGAGCTGGGGGGGCATACCCATGAGCTGGGGGGGCATACCCATGAGCTGGGCGGCATATCTATGAGCTGGGGGGGCATACCCATGAGCTGGGGGGGGCATATCCATGAGCTGGGGGGCATACCCATGTGTGAACTGGGGGGCAAATCCATAAGCTGGGGGGCAAATCCATGTGTGAGCTGGGGAATATCCATGTGTGAGCTGGGGCAATATCCATGAGCTGCTGGGGCATATCCATGTGTGAACTGGGGGGCAAATCCATAAGCTGGGGGGCAAATCCATAAGCTGGGGGGCAAATCCATGTGTGAACTGGGGGGCAAATCCATGTGTGAGCTGGGGCAAATCCATGTGTGAGCTGGGGCAAATCCATGTGTGAGCTGGGGCAAATCCATGTGTGAGCTGGGGGCAAATCCATGTGTGAGCTGGGGCAATATCCATGAGCTGCTGGGGCATACCCATGTGTGAGCTGGGGGCAAATCCATGTGTGAGCTGGGGGGCAAATCCATGTGTGAGCTGGGGGGCAAATCCATGTGTGAGCTGGGGCAATATCCATGTGTGAGCTGGGGCAATATCCATGTGTGAGCTGGGGCAATATCCATGAGCTGCTGGGGCATACCCATGTGTGAGCTGGGGGGCAAATCCATAAGCTGGGGGGCAAATCCATAAGCTGGGGGGCAAATCCATGTGTGAGCTGGGGCAAATCCATGTGTGAGCTGGGGCAAATCCATGTGTGAGCTGGGGCAAATCCATGTGTGAGCTGGGGCAAATCCATGTGTGAGCTGGGGCAATATCCATGAGCTGCTGGGGCATATCCATGTGTGAGCTGGGGCATATCCATGTGTGAGCTGGGGCATATCCATGAGCTGCTGGGGCATATCCATGTGTGAGCTGGGGCAAATCCATGAGCTGCTGGGGCATATCCATGTGTGAGCTGGGGCAAATCCATGTGTGAGCTGGGGCAAATCCATGTGTGAGCTGGGGCAATATCCATGAGCTGCTGGGTCATATCCATGTGTGAGCTGGGGCATATCCATGAACTGCTGGGGCATATCCATGTGTGAGCTGGGGCATATCCATGTGTGAGCTGGGGCATATCCATGTGTGAGCTGGGGCATATCCATGTGTGAGCTGGGGCAAATCCATGAGCTGGGGCAGTATGAAATTAAATATATATTCGGGGGGGATATACATGTGAGCTGGGGGCATTTTTATATTATCTGTTCTTATTGGAAAGCGTCACATGACATTAAAGAAAAGTATCGGTACTCGGTATCGGTGAGTACTTTTAAAAAGTAACGGTACTCGGTCTTAAAGTGGTATCGGTGCATCCCTAATTTGTAGCATGTAAATTTATTTTTCCACGTTTTATCAACCAAACCTTTATGGTTATATAATCTATGGCTTAAAACATAATCAGGAATGGAGACCCTGTTACTGGACAGTGACGCCAGTGTATGAAGCGGATGTCCCACAGCAATCGCTCACATCAAAGATGTCAGCCAGCTATGAAAGAAAGCCCACTATCAGTGCTGAGCTATGAGACTTCTTCTACAACAAGCTGAGTGTGCTTCCTACGCACACAACAATGAAACCAGAGGATGTGCTCAGCCCCCCCCCCCTCCAGTATCTTTCCATCACTTACCCCTCACTGTGTGGCTTTGGCCATAGAATGGAGTAAATGGGTCAGTCACGACTCACATCATTGTATTGTGTGGGATGTAATTCAAAGGACACACCGGGGGGGTTAAAATTCTTTTAAATTCCCTGTCATATCTCATTCAGATGCAAGCTCTGATCTGTAGTAGCCTGGAGAACACAATACACCTCCTGCTGCCTTATCTAAACATTCCCTCCCATTCCACCCCATTAACTGTAGATTAGATAAACAGCATTAAAGTAAGATGTTTGTACAGATTTTGGTAAATGTTGCCTCATGGGAAAAATCCACAAAACTGAAACAGGAGATAAAAACCCCTAACTTTATTTTTCCTGTGTACTTCAAACAAAGAAATAGCAGCATGTGTTTTATAAAGGTGTCTTTATTTGTAATGCACAAGTAATCTAGTTACAGTTTATATAAGTGGTAGTGTCCTTTTTAAGGGGGAAAAAAGGAGATGAAATTTGAGTAAAGTGGCTATTTAACCTCTTGCTGCCCAGCAACACTATTTAGTGTCCTACCTGTTCCTCACATTGAATTTAAGATGCCCACAGTTGGTCTTAGTTTACGGAGGGCAGACAACATATACTGTGTTTGCTGATTCCAGGAGTGATACTGGCCCTTTGAGTGCATGACAATGGGGCAAGGGCAGACTGGGACAAAAATAATAGGTGCAAGTGTATATGCACAGCAACCTGTTTAAATATAATTACATACATTTATACACCTAGCCATACATTTACATATACGCTCATAGTTATATACCCTCCCCCTCTGTATGTAGCAATAAAGCTTACAGTAATGTGCGGTGTATTTGTGTATCGAAGAACTCTACAGCAATAAAACTCATACACACCGCGCATTACTGTTTTATTGCTGTGGAGCTCTGTGATACACTCCTACACACCACACATTACTGTATCATAGCACTCCACGGCAATATAATTCACAGTAATGTGCGCTGTGTATAAGCGTATGACAGACCTCCACAGCAATAAAAACGCACAACAATAAAACTCACAGGGCCCCATTACATTCTTAACGCTAAGGTTAGTGCTCAGCTGTGTGAGCGTTAACATTAGGTTAAGTGGCCCTAGTGTATGCAGCCCATGTTACAATCCGAAAGCTAAAACCCATTAGCGATTCAGATCTTGCGCTTTTCAGCGTGAGGTTACTGTACTTTGCGCTCCCTATGCTTAACATGGGGAGCGCAAAGAGTTAATTAGCGTTAGGATTACGAAGTCCTAACGCTAATAACATCAAAAATAAAACCCACAGCTAGGACCTGGTGCTAATGGAATCCGCTTCTGCAGAATCAATCAGCACCAGCTTAAAATCCCCCCCCCAAAAAAAATAATCAGATACTCACCTCTCATCCAGCGGTGAGAACAGCAGCTCGATCTTGCGTCAGGAGCGGAGCCGGGTGGGTGGGGGGGGGTGCTAAGGTGAAACCTTGGACCCCCTGCAGTCAGCAGGGACAGGACAAGTGGGAGGGTTTCCAATTAGCAGACAGAGGTAACTATAGATAGAGAAAGGGTAGGTAGGGGTAAATACACACAAAAAATAAAAAATTGTTTAAAATTCCCTTCTCCATACTCACCAGCCCTATCTCTCCATACTCAATGCTGACTTCCCCAGGCCGCTCTCTCCCTGTCCTAGCGGTAGGCTTTCTTCAGTATTGTTTGTCTGCATTCTTTCCTTCTCTCTTCATCCTTTTTATTTTTTCTTTCTGCCTTCTTTCTTTCTCTGTATTGTTTCTTTTGCTCAGTATTTTATTTCACTCTGAAAATTTGTTTCTGCATCTTTTCTTTCGCTCTGCATCCTTTCATTCGGTTTCTTTCTTTCTGTCTTTTCTTTTCCTCTGCATTTCTGTCTCGATGTATTCTTTCTCTCTGTATCCATTCATAATCTCTGTATCCATTCATTCCTCTCTGCTTGCTTTCTTTCCATAGTCTTTCACTCTGAATTTTCTTTATATTACAGTCTGCATTCTTTTTGCATTAATGCTTTCTGTATTCTCTCTCGTTCTTCATGTACTCTCTTTGTTTCCCCCTGCTGCCAGTGATCTGAGGGTCAGTGAGCTGTCCGTGCTGGGAGAGGTCAGAATGCCACTGCCTGGTGCATCTGAGCTCCTTGAAGCAGCCAGGCTTAACTTTTTACTGGCATTGGCATAAAAAATAAACAAGTGGCATCCCTACCCACAGTGACCCAGGACTGACTGATGCATCTCCTGACCTCATGAAGTGGAGCCTGCTGCTTCCTGCCCCGCTGCATGATCTCTTCCTCCTCTCTGTACTATTCCCCCCCCCCCACACACACACACACACACACGATAGAAGATGCGTGCAGGAAGAGGGGAAATAGCAATCAGGCCAGAAGGTGCACCCTACTCCCTGTCACTTGGGCATTTGAAAGACGCACAGAGTTACCCCCAGAGCAGCTACCAAGCCAGCACCTGCATGTCACTGGGCATTTAAAAAGGCAGGGGTGTGTCTGCTGCTATTCCAGCAGCCTAACGGAGTCCTCCAGAGAGTAGCAGGCAGCGAGAAGCGGCAGCAGCGCTGCCGGTTCAAATCCAGCGCCTACCACGATAAAAAAAAAAAAAAAGACTGACTGATTAGGGTGTGCCCAGGCACACCCGGCACACCCCGTGCGCACGCCTATAGTCTCCAGTACTGCACACAGTACTCCAAGTGAGGTCTCACCAGTGCTCTGTATAACGGCCTCTTTCTACTGCTAATACCTCTCCCTACACAACCAAGCATTCTGCCAGCATTTCCTGCTGCTCTATTACATTGACTACTTACCCTTAGATCCTCTGAAATAATAACCCCTAAATCCCTTTCCTCAGATGTTGAGGTTAGGACTGTATCAAATATTCTATATTCAGCCCTTGGGTTTTTACGTCCCAGGTGCATTATCTTGCACTTATCCACATTAAAACTCAATTGCCACAGCTCCGAACATTTTTTTAGTTTACCTAAATCATTTGTCATTTGGCTGATCCCTCCAGGAACGTCAACCCTGTTGCAAATCTTTGTGTCATCAGCAAAAAGACATACTTTTCCATTAATACCTTCTGCAATATCACTAATAAAAATATAAAAGAGAATGGGTCCAAGTACTGACCCCTGAGTTACCCACTGGTAACAAGACCTTGCGCCGAATAAACTCCATTGACCAAGTCCACAACCCTCTGTTGCCAAATAAGTGGGTTAAAAATGCCTAGACACAGAAGAACCACAAGGAAACAATAGAGGTCTTTTCTACACTTTAATTCAATGCACAGCGAAATATACATTATAAAGTAAATTTTGCATGTAAACGTTTATGGTGAATTATGGAATAACATAGAATACATTATTTTTATTATGTTATTTATATATTTCACTGCTGCAATAAAATGAATGGATTTAAGTGTATTTATATAATAAAATATGTTTTCATTTATTTTAACGAAGTGGTCCAACTGTTGGCTTATTCGTTTGAGTTAGAGGGAAAGATTTTATATCTGTTTTATATACTGGCTCATGTAGCACCTTGACTAGGTAAACACTTTAGTCAGTAACTCAATGATTTTTTTTTTTACATTTCTTGCAGCTATTGGCTTTTTGATAGAAACTGGCACGTTGCTTCATTTCCCGGACACCAGCCATGGACTGCGGAACCTGTATTTCTTGGACCCCGTATGGCTATCTGAGTGCTTAGAAAGGATTATCAACATAAAGAGCTCCAAGTCTGTAGCCAGGAACGGTCTGATTAAAGCAGAGGACCTACGGATGCTACTGGTTGGCACTGGGTTTACCAAGGAAACAGAGGAGCAATATTTTCAGTTCTTGGCAAAATTTGAGATCGCTCTTCCAGTCGCCAATAACAGGTCAGATTTTACTAAAGAGAATGTACTGTTAATGTTAACGTCTTTGGTACAGTTTTTGCCCACTGTAATTGTATGGGGTAATCCAGATGCGGAGCCATTGCTCGAGGTGCTTGGAGTGTTGCCAGCTATACGCTCCTGATGAGGCTGAAAAGATTGTCAGAAACTACTGAATCTCCAGCTCAATCTGCAGAGAAGACTTCCTTGGCAGTTCGGCACTGGCCACCATAGGATGATAGCAGTCTGATTTGCATATGGTTTAGTCTTTTGTAATGGCATCATCAAGCCCAATACCTGAGCAAGGACCAATCCTAGTACTGGCCACTTATGCTGATGCCTGTGCTCAGTACTCTCCTAAACCTTGTTTTTGTGCAATAGCACAGACTGGCATAAGAAGGCAAAATATTAAACTTGCATGATCTGAATACTTCTTACCGCATTTCTTACCACCAACATAAAGCCTTCTATTTATGCTCTCGATTGTCTAATATCCCCTTCTCGCCTGACATGAGACTTCTTGTATTTGTCTGTTGCAGCTACCTCCTACCTCACCTCCTTCCATCCAAACCAGGCCTGGATATCCATGGCCTACGCCAGTTTACAGGCAACACCGTGCAGCGGGTGTTTAAGATGAGCTTTGTCCCCGTGGGATTTTGGCAGAGATTCATAGCACGCATGCTAATAAGTTTAGCAGAAATGGATCTTCAGGTGAGTTTTTGTTTTGGTGTTGTTGATTATTTTTTTTATGTGTTCGGAATTTAACTCCTACCTTTTGTGTATGCACTTATACAACCAAGTAAGTGTTTGTGCACAGAAGCAACGCAGTCATGATGGGGCAACCTCCTTCAATTCATGGTTCCGATGTGGGGTTGCACGGATGATCGCAGAGCCAACCGTTCATCTCTGAAAAGCATGATTGACACCAGGACATCATGCACAATGTAGAGCATGGTTTCCCAACCCTGGTACTTAAGTCCCCATAACAGGCCAGATTTTAAGGATTCCTTGGGGAAATGCAGACTGAATCCTGCAATCACTGAGCAGCAAATCATATCACCTGTGATGTGCTTCAGATATCCTGCAAACCTGGCTTGTTAGTTGGCCCTGAGGACCAGGATTGGGGACCACTGCTATATAGGATTCCCACCTCTGCTAATTCCAGGTGCCCCTGTGACATTCTGTTAATGCAAAATCACTTAACACCAGTTTCTCGTAGCCAGTAACTTTTTGTCATTAATGGCTGCGAGTGAGAGTAACAAGAAACCTTGGAATCCTTTGTTCTGTTGAGGGTTACTTGAGTAACAGGGTTGGGAACCACTGTTATCGAGGCAGAGGGATATTACTCACATAAAGCGCGCATGATATATCTGTCACGGTGAACAACAGCTCGACTTCTGGGAATCAGCTAGTCATGTCCTATATCCACAGAGCATGTCCTCGTGCCATTAACAATTTGTGGGTTTACCTGAATGGAACAGAAATGCTAAAACATTATAACAAAAATAGTCATGACCTTTGCTTTAGCTATAGCACTTCACATTAATAAATGAAAACCCATTTAAAGATATACATTTTATAGTAACTATTTGAGACTTTTTATAATTTTAACGTGATAAATCTCTGAAGATCAGAAGGTTGGACTCTTGCTGCACTATAGGGCAAGTGTTTGGTTTAGTTGTGCTTTCTGAATACAATATAAAACATTTCTATTTCTAAAAAATTTAATTGTGGAAGTATTTATTGTGCAGAATAAAATTCTATAGAGGAAGGAGAAGGAATTGTATTTTTGCTGCTCCATGGTCCTCTTTTACCCTTACAAATATGCCTGTATCACATCACATATATCCAAGTCTCTCTCTGAAATTTTAAGATAGAATTTAGAGAGGAGGTGGAGATACTGTAATCCATTGCCTCGTAACCCCTTCACTGCTGAGCCATTTCACGTCTTAAAAAAACACATTTTTCTTTTCTGTATTATTGTTATTATTTTTTTTCTTCACTTTAAACATCGTCATGTTTGGTATCATTGGAAAGGCCATGCTCTGGCCTTTCTAATGATACCAAATATGACCCTGCTTGCTGAAAACAGTCGGGAGATATCTGGGTTCAAAGGAACCCTTATCTCCACCCCTATCTTTCCTTAGGAGTCAATAAGGACGTTCCCCACACGTCCTCAGCAGTGAAAGGGAGGGATAATTGCTACTTGTCTGAATCGTTTCACTGTTCCCTTGCTGTCTACATCTCAACATAACCCTCGGTGCAGGTTTCATGTAAATACTAATAATTTTATGTCTCGTTGTTGGGACCATTCACTTCTCTCTTTGTAACGTTAAACTCCCTTCCATTCACTAGTTGTTTGAGAACAAGAAAAACACAAAACCCAGGAACAGGAAGTCTGTAGTTTACAGCTTTACTGGGAATCAGAGAAATCGGTGCAGTACATTTCGTGTGAAGAGGAATCAAACCATATATTGGCAGGAGGGCCTGCTGGTTACATTTGAGGGGGGCTACCTCAGGTGAGTAAAGCATCATAACATAGCTTCCTTAAACCATGAAATATACACTGATGAACAAGGTTCATTTACAAAATGTAGTATAGGACTCTATTTAATTCGACCTTATGGATAAAAACACAAAAAAAATTCGGTTGAGTAGATTCAGATGTGGATTTACAGGTTTTTCTATTTGGATCATATATTGGCTGTTGCAGCTCTGTTTTTCAATGGACGTATCGACTTTAACAATTCAATTCGAGTTTATCAGGATACCGATGTCCGAAAAAATATAAACTGCTGAATTAGCATCCACATTTATAGTAAAATCGTGGATCCTGCGTAATGTTATTTTAAATCTCGCAAGTCCAAACATTGCAATTAACGCTGATCTAGTCATAATCCACAAGTTTTTAAATAAAAAAATTGCAGTAATATGCTGCGGTGAGTATCACCTCCTGAAGTCCATAGGACTCCATGGTGGGTTGTGCTGCCGGGCCGCGAGTCCTGCCAAGATTGCACAGGGCTGGGGAGTGATTGCAGGGAGAGACAGGGGTTTATTTGTCCCTAGTCTCAATGTGCTCACGTCCTGGAGAAGGGGCGGATCGGGTCACCGTTCTCACTACGGTATGAGAGGGAAGTATTGGATTTATTGGGGGGGTGTTAGGGGGTGCTAAATGATTCTGCAAAGCGGAAACGGCATCAGCTTTTATGTGTAGCTATTTATTTGGTTAGCGCATCAGTGCTGTAATTAGCAATAGGACTTTGTAATACCTTATCCTAACGCAAATTACTGATTCCGCTCCCCATGTTAAGGATAGGATCCGCAAAGGGCAAGCTAGCGCAATCACCACTGATGTACGAACGGATTTTTTTTTAGGGGTTTAGCATTAGGAAGAGAATATGGGTGGCATGCGGTAATATCGCTTATCCTGGTGTTAATGTTTACTCACACAAAGGATACAGTTAGTGTTCACTAGGGAATAGAGCCCTTCTAATCTGCCCCCTGGTGACGTCCTTTGACTACATCCCACACAATACAATGATTTATTTAGTTCTTTGCCCAATGCCACACAGTGTGGCGCAAGTGATGTAAAGATACATTGAGTGGAAGTGACAGATATAGAGTAAAATATTTTCTTAACTAAACATACAAGAGAAAAACAAATCACAACATAAAATAAAAACCATAAGGACATTTCATTTTAGGTGGAAGTGGCCCTTTTATCCTTCTTGTTCACAGCAGGAGGTGGGAATTTATGCAACTGTTTTTAGTGCAAAGGAGGGGATAAACATTAGAAAGTGACCGGAACAAGCTGAAATTGCAGGGTATTAAACTAAAATGGCAATAAGTGTAATTATTTGCAAGTAAGGACCTCTAAACTAGAGGTAACCGGCTAGGACATAACAATAAAACATTAAATACTTTATTGAACATTTAAACATGAACCCTTGAGAAGGTTATTAAAAGACAACACAAAACAAATAGACATAAATTAAAATCAATATAACCACAATGATTAATAGGTAGATTACCTCAAGGAGTGGTTATAACAATTGAATGATAAATAGAACTAGTGAAAAAAACATTAAATTAGCTCCTTCTGTAATAAAGCATTCGTTTCTTAATGGAGCATCAATGGATTCACTAAATTGTGTGGGATGACAATGATCGCTATCTTGACCAATTCATACTGTCTTTTGGGGCATTTAAATATGTAATTACCCCCAATGCAAGTAGAAAACGTCACTACCAATTGGCATGAGTTCAAATACGGTCAAAATACATGCAATATGGTTGTAAACCAGTGCTGCAGTTGCTGAATGAATTATTACATACGAAATTCGATCATATTTTGAACTGTTGCACTTTTAAATCAGATGCCTTAAGGTGCTAAATTGTAAAGGCACAATAATGTAGAACGAGGTAATAACACCCAAAGCAGTGTTTAAATATGAATTTGAAATAAATTGCACGCTAAATCAAGAGTGACCTTTGTAATTGGAATTAATTCATAGGTATGAATAAACGTTCTCATCTAGAATGGAATAGAATGCTTAAGGTAACTCAATCATTACATCATTAGCATAAATGGTGCGAACATATGTATAGTTCTAAAGTTGTTGCATTCTTACATAAAGTATCCCAAGGTACTATGTTTCAACCGTGCATATAATTGTATGGAATGGAAACGCCCAAAGCAGCGTTTAGATCGAATTTTACCAAGTGACTATTCAATCGTTTGTAAACTCATAATTCTTTTGTGGTCTCAATCATTGCGTTATTAGCATACAAAGTACAATTATATACACAGTACTAGAGTTTTAAGCTGTTGCGTTCATTTCTCAAGTATCCTAAGGTACTATATTGCAAAGGTGCACATATATTGTATATAAAGTAGTGACGCCCAAAGCAGCGTTTAATTAGACAATCCTTGCGTCGTTAGCATACAAAGTACAATTATATACACAGTTCTGGAGTTTAAAGCTGTTACATTCATTTCTCAGTATCCTAAGGTACTATATTGCAAGGGTGCACTTATGTTGTATATAAAGTAGTAATGCCCAAAGCAGCGTTTAAATAGACAATCCTTGCGTCGTTAGCATACAAAGTACAATATATACACAGTGCTGGAGTTTTAAGCTGTTACATTCATTTCTCAAGTATCCTAAGGTACTATATTGCAAGGGTGCACTTATGTTGTATATAAAGTAGTAATGCCCAAAGCAGCGTTTAAATAGACAATCCTTGCGTCGTTAGCATACAAAGTACAATTATATACACAGTGCTGGAGTTTTAAGCTGTTACATTCATTTCTCAAGTATCCTAAGGTATTATATTGCAAAGGTGCACATGTGTTGTAAATAGAGTAGTGACGCCCAAAGCAGCGTTTAAATCGACAATCCTTGCGTTATTGGCGTAAAAAGTACAATTATACACAGTTCTGGAGTTTTAAGCTGTTGCGTTCATTCCTCAAGTATCTTAAGGTACTATATTGCAAGAAAAGATGCATATGTGTATATAGAGTAGTAACGCCCAAAGCAGCGTTTAGATGGAAAATTATTGCGTTATTGGCACACAAAGTACAATTATATACACAGTTTATAGAGTTTTAAGCTGTTGCGTTCATTCCTCAAGTATCCAAAGGTACTAAATTGCAAGGGTGCACATTTGTATATAGAGTAGTGACGCCCAAAGCAGCGTTTGGATGGACAATTATTGCGTTATTAGCATACAAAGTACAATTATTTACACAGTTCTGAAGTTTTAAGCTGTTGTGTTCATTCCTCAAGTATCTTAAGGTACTATTTTGCAAAGGTGCACTTATGTTGTATATGAAATAGTGACGCCCAAAGCAGCGTTTAGATAGAATTTAAACAGGGATATTTCAGTCATTCATTATCTCAGATTTTTCGATGGAGAGATTGCAATCATTCATCATCCCATTAAAGGTTCAATAATTCATTTATCATTTTAAATTCTTAAGAAAGATAGTATATCATTTTTTCGAATATCTTAAATTAAGATTGAGATCATCTAAGGCATTCATTGCAAAATAGTACCTTAAGATACTTGATGAATGAACACAACAGCTTAAAACTTCAGAACTGTGTAAATAATTGTACTTTGTATGCTAATAACGCAATAATTGTCCATCCAAACGCTGCTTTGGGCGTCACTACTCTATATACAAATGTGCACCCTTGCAATTTAGTACCTTGGGATACTTGAGGAATGAACGCAACAGCTTAAAACTCCAGAACTGTGTATAATTGTACTTTTTACGCCAATAACGCAAGGATTGTCGATTTAAACGCTGCTTTGGGCGTCACTACTCTATTTACAACACATGTGCACCTTTGCAATATAATACCTTAGGATACTTGAGAAATGAATGTAACAGCTTAAAACTCCAGCACTGTGTATATAATTGTACTTTGTATGCTAACGACGCAAGGATTGTCTATTTAAACGCTGCTTTGGGCATTACTACTTTATATACAACATAAGTGCACCCTTGCAATATAGTACCTTAGGATACTTGAGAAATGAATGTAACAGCTTTAAACTCCAGAACTGTGTATATAATTGTACTCTGTATGTTAACGACGCAAGGATTGTCTAATTAAACGTTGCTTTGGGCGTCACTACTTTATATACAATATATGTGCACCTTTGCAATATAGTACCTTAGGATACTTGAGAAATGAACGCAACAGCTTAAAACTCTAGTACTGTGTATATAATTGTACTTTGTATGCTAATAACGCAATGATTGAGACCACAAAAGAATTATTTAAGTGAACGGTTATTTATTCCAACCAATTAACTCTGTTAACCAAAGTTTTCATTAATTAGAATTCTTGTATATATAAGAAATGCCAATCTATACACAGCTTTGGGCATTATCACTTTTATACATAAGAATTCTAATTCAAAACGCTACTTTGGGCGTTACCACCTCATTTTGTACACAAGTGCCTTTATAACTTAGCACTCTAAGGTCTCCGAATTAAAGGTGCAACAGCTCAAACTGCAGGACTATGACGAGATCGTATTTTGTATATTCATAATGTAGTGAGATGTTGAATGTATGCAGTCTCTTTATTGAATAATCTATGAGTTTACAAACGATTGAATAGTCACTTGGTAAAATTCGATCTAAACGCTGCTTTGGGCGTTTCCATTCCATACAATTATATGCACGGTTGAAACATAGTACCTTGGGATACTTTATGTAAGAATGCAACAACTTTAGAACTATACATATGTTCGCACCATTTATGCTAATGATGTAATGATTGAGTTACCTTAAGCATTCTATTCCATTCTAGATGAGAACGTTTATTCATACCTATGAATTAATTCCAATTACAAAGGTCACTCTTGATTTAGCGTGCAATTTATTTCAAATTCATATTTAACACTGCTTTGGGTGTTATTACCTCGTTCTACATTATTGTGCCTTTACAATTTAGCACCTTAAGGCATCTGATTTAAAAGTGCAACAGTTCAAAATATGATCGAATTTCGTATGTAATAATTCATTCAGCAACTGCAGCACTGGTTTACAACCATATTGCATGTATTTTGACCGTATTTGAACTCATGCCAATTGGTAGTGACGTTTTCTACTTGCATTGGGGGTAATTACATATTTAAATGCCCCAAAAGACAGTATGAATTGGTCAAGATAGCGATCATTGTCATCCCACACAATTTAGTGAATCCATTGATGCTCCATTAAGAAACGAATGCTTTATTACAGAAGGAGCTAATTTAATGGTTTTTTCACTAGTTCTATTTATCATTCAATTGTTATAACCACTCCTTGAGGTAATCTACCTATTAATCATTGTGGTTATATTGATTTTAATTTATGTCTATTTGTTTTGTGTTGTCTTTTAATAACCTTCTCAAGGGTTCATGTTTAAATGTTCAATAAAGTATTTAATGTTTTATTGTTATGTCCTAGCCGGTTACCTCTAGTTTAGAGGTCCTTACTTGTTTATTTTGGGTTACCCCCTGAGTGGCTCTGGATATCACATCTTAGAAGCTCTTTAGTAGTCTATCGCTGGGCTACTCTCTCCATACTAATTATTTGCAAGCCTTTCTAAAGATTTAAAGAGAATCCTGATACAAACTGGTCAAAACCCTAAATAATTAGGATGCCATTGGACCTTCAAGAATATCCCTCATTAGTTTAAAAATGTAATTCATACTCAAGTTGAACCTGGCTAGAGGAGCTAAACTTGATCATTTTATTGTTCCATTTAGGTTGTTTAGGGTTCTAAAGTAAATATACAGTATTAAATCCACATAGAGATTTATTTGCCAAACAGTACATTAAATAAGTACTTTGACCTTCTACTTGTTCACAACTTGTAAACGTATGTCCTTTCTCCATTTGGTTACTGGATATCAGGGATTCATTCTTGATTTTACTTTTAGATTCCGGATGCTTCCATATGGTTTATTGGGCTAGGGCAGGGGTCAGCAACCTTGGCCTTCTAGGAGTTTTTGGAACTACATTTCCCATGTGGCGTGGCCAAGTGCCATGGGAGACGTAGTTCCAAAACATCTGGAGGGCCAAGGTTGCTGACCCCGGCAATGGCAGTTAGACCTGTAGTATGTCTCTACAGGTGTAAAGCAGAGCTGCGTGATATGAGTGCATTGAAACAATAAAAAGTGTCTTTTTATTTAATTTTAATCACCTGACTGTCAATTTGTTTGAAAAACATTTATGATACAAAGAGGAATATAGTGTGTTTTTATTATTCAAAATTCAGAACTAAGATCCAAGTTACAATCTGTGTGATCAATGTGCTTGTCTGCAGAGGCAAGAAAAGTAAACATAGTTTGGTATGCAAAGCATATGTATGGAATAGTGAAATTGTGTCAATATTGGTTTTGTCAGCGTTGAGTCTTCTGATGTGAACTGGAAGAAGAAAAAGAGCGGCGGGATAAAGATTATATGTCAGTCCGAAATGAGGGATTTTTCTGCAATGGCGTTTATCACAGATCACGTGAATTCCTTGATTGACCAGTGGTTCCCAGGTAAAATTATTTGCTGCCCTGAGACTTCTTTTTTAATTGCAGTATTCATTTGAATGTGTGTAAATATCCATGATTAAAATGTATACATTCATCCTCCATACACCACTTAGAGTTATGAATCTCAAAAATAGTGGGGTTTTTTCACGTACACCAATTACAAGAAAATATTTATCTTGCGCACAAGAAAATGTATCCATGCATATTAAATATGTGGTTTGCGGATTTATTTTATGTTTTCTCGGAATCCTTTTTTCCCAGTGGAGTGATTTATTTTTCCTATATCTAAACAATATGCTTTAAGAGGAAAAAAATTCAATGAGTCACCTATTTTTACGTCATGAAAAAAGTGAATGTGCAGCAGTGGTCTGCAATCAGTCTCCCTTCCAAACAAAAGACTGTATTGTTTATTAACACCATTTAAAAAAACAAAAATCAGTGTTGGGAGATCAGACAGCAGCTTTTGTTTTTTGGTTTTTTTTTGCTATGGAACCAAATTACTGGTAAATTTGTTTGACGACTGCTGGACTGACACTAAATAATATCTTAAAGTAAGCTATTTACGCAAGTTTGTATTATGAATGTTTTGTGGCGGATGGATTTTACAGACAGAACTGAGCAGCAGTAACTGAACCACCCCACCACACGTGGAGCCATGCTAACCCTTCCTCGCTTTCCGCAGCACTCACTGCCACTGAAAGTGATGGTTCTCTACTGATGGAGCAGTATGTTCCTTGCAACTACTGCACAACTCTGACACAGGACTTGGAGGGGGAGACGTGTGACATAAGCCCTCATTATTTTAACATGGAGGACTGCGTTCTGGCTGCTGTTGAAAAGGATTATTTGGAGTGTCCTAATCACAAAGAAACCTCTGTGCCCCTGCAGGAACTGGTTCCTGAGATTTTTATGACCGATTTTCCTTCAAGGTAATGTTACATGGAGTGGAAGACCAGATGGTTTATGAAATGACAATTGAGTATATAGCTGGTCATAAATTTGGTAGCAATTACCCTGGCCCTAGAATCAAGGTGAACCTGTCATTGACAGTCCCACTTTCCCTGCGTCACATCAAGTGACAAATGTCACATTAAACGTAAATACTGATGCAAAAGCTCATTGTTACGCAACTACAGAATCTATTCCTGTGTGCCGAACAGCCATGTCCCTCCTTCGTGAGTGTCTCACGGTGAGGGCAATCGCACAGCTGAATGCAATTGCTCCCTTTGCGGTTGGCATCTATATTCATTAATTAGCATGTCGACACACAGTCAGTCTCCGGCAAAGAACGATCACCGTTTTGTAGAGTTTTTGCAGAGTGACAGATTTGTTTTGATCGGGAACTACTAAAAACATTTACTATTTGTGTTGGAGAAAACCATTAACACGTGGGATGTAATTCCCTATTTAATGGGACTGCACATGACAGGCTCACTTAACGAGTTGTTTTTCCGTTCAGGGAAGCAGGTTGACAATGTCTTCACCTCCATGGTTGACTGCCTGACTTCCAAGAGATAGATTGGGATGTCTAAGGGAGTTAGAAATTAGAATGATTTCACAATTTGCAATAATTGTAATATTTGACAGCTGATTGTCCAGTAATGTTATTTTTTTATTATTTACAAATACTTATAATTATAGTACTTGGTTTATTGCAACATTTCCATCCATACATAATTAAGAACTGCAGTGCCACCCGGAACATCTTCCCCCATGAAAACCATGAAGAATTAACACTATGCTTACTACATTTTTATAATCTTTCGCTGTGCTACCTCTTTCATGACCACAGGTTATTTCTGGACATCAGTGACTTGGACTATTTAGAAGAGCGCTCCAACATACTGGGGCAGGGCGGGAGCGGTACAATCATATACCGTGCTTTGTACAAGCGGAAGCCAGTCGCAGTAAAGATGTTTCAGACCAAAAAGTATCGGACTTCTGTAGAACTTTCCAAAGGTATTCTGTGTATACTAATTTATATACAACTCCTGAAAAGGTAAAAATTCCAACCGCTATGCAATAAAAGACCAAGAGCAGTATTGCTCTTAAGAATGATCTTAACATGTACAGCTTGGAAAAAAGACGAGACAGAGGAGATATGATAGAAACATTTAAATACGTAAAGGGAATCCACAAGGTAGAGGAAGGGAGTATATTTAAAAGGAAACAAAGTAGCAAAACAAGAGGACATAGTCTTAGATTAGAGGGGCAAAGGTTTAAAAGCAACGTCAGAAAGCATTATTTTACTGAGAGGGTGGTGGATACATGGAACAGTCTTCCAGTTGAAGTGGTAGAGGCTAAAACCATAATTGAATTTAAGCAGGCATGGGATAGGCATAAGGCTATCCTAAACAAAAGATAAATCCAGGTAAAGTATCCATGTAATTGGGCAGACTAGATGGGCCGAAAGGTTCTTATCTGCCGACATTTTTCTATGTTTCTATTACAAAGCCGGTGCTAACTTAGCCAGAGCTGTTGTAAACTTAACAGCATCATAGGGCACTTTTACATTAGTAACGCTAAAATGGGGACGCTATGGAGAAAAACCTGCGCCTGCAGGTTTGTCCTTTGCGCCCCCGTTTATTATGATGTTACGATGCAGGTGCTAGAAAAGCTGATTGCATCGTAAGCCTGCGCTAAGCCCTGGGATGCGCATGGCAGCGCTAAGCGCCACCGCACTCATCCCCTCCATGGAGTACATAGGACTCCATTGAGACAGACGCCGCGGGTCACATGACCTGCCGGATCTTGCCTCGCGAGATCCAGCAGGTCTGTGTAGTGATTTGCAGAGGGAGACTGGGGGACTTTTTCCCCCAGTCTCTCCATGCTCCCGGCAGACAGAGGAGGCGGTTGGAGCCACAGTCCTCACTGCGGGATTAGAGGTGAGTATCTGATCGTTTTGCGGGGGTTTCTGCTGGTGCTGTCGGATTCTGCAGCAGCGGGATCTGTTAGCATCAGGTCCAGACTGTGGTTAACTGCAGCCGGACGGTAATTAACGTTAGATTAAAATATACTAACGCTAATTAACACTTTGCGCTCCCCATGTTAAGCATAGGGAGCGCAAAGTACAGTAACATCGCGCTGAAAAGCGCAAGATACCAATCGCTAATGTTTTTTTTAACCCGTTGGCCTTTGGATTTTAATATGGTGCGCCCACGCTAGGGCCACGAGGGCTAACGTTAGCTCTCACACAGGTGAGCGCTAACATTTGCGTGAAGAATGTAATAGGGCCCGTACACTATAATGGCTCTGGTAAGTTTACAACAGCTCTGGTTGAGTTAGCACCAGCTTTGTAATACTGCCCCAACTTTCCAATATTTTTGATAGAGAACCATGTTTTTGTTTTCTTGTTTGTTTTTATTTAACATATGCAAAGTTTGTTCTTCGAGCAGGACACTGAGCCTGTAACCTACGCAAAACCTAAACTAAAGGGCTTGATTTAATTCTATCAGCTGTTTTTTTCTGAAAAAATATCAGCTGCATGCGGCCAATATTTTTTTTTCTAAATGTGAGCGGATTCATTGGAAAAAAATCGTCCAAGCCGAAATTCAGAAAATGTCCCGGTTTAGAAAAAAATATTGGGTCAAGAAAAAGCTAAAAAAAACAGAGTGCATGTATGTGTGCACGTTGTTTTAATACAACTGTTCAAATCTTATTGTACAGACTTACAGGTTTTCCTGTATAGGCGTTGCCATCAGACACGTTTAAGAGTACTAATGTACAGAGATCATTTAATGTATTGATCAAACAACTTAAAGTGAAACAAAAAGGGAAATGGCCTCGTTAGAAAAAATGCTACCTGGCGGTCTGAGGCTAAATACTCCTCTGGCCACACGTATTCGACAAAGAATTTTTCAATGAAATGGAAACTGGCAGCAAATGATTGCTCTGCTAGATTTATGGATATTCTTATTAGACCTGAATATGAGATCTTGGTAGAAGTTAAGAAATTATGGAAAAGACGGTTCACAAAAACTGGCTGCCAAATTATTTTTATCTATACTTACGGAATAGTATATGGAAGAACTGAGTTTTGTCAGACCAAATGTACACCGGGAGGTTTCCCGGATCAATTCTGTTGCTTCTGCAATTATCCTTTTACAGACGAGTGACTAAGTAAATTGAAAACAGGAAATCCATGCTTGTGAAATTATATTATCCGGTGAATCAGAAAGGTTTTACTGCTGTTGGATTTCTATACAGCCTGTGACTAAGTATTTGAACATTGTCTAACTTACAGTTTGTTCTCTAGATACCATGTTCAAGCACTTGCAAGCTATGGATGTAATGAGAAACTTCTCAGAGTTCCGTCAAGAAGCGAGTATGCTTCACTCCTTACAGCATCCTTGTATTGTCTCACTGATCGGAATTAGCATACACCCTCTCTGCTTCGCTCTGGAGTTGGCACCGCTGGGGAGTCTCAATACAGTTCTAGCAGAAAATAGCCAAGGTGACTATCACATATTCCTTCCAACCATTCCGTACCATTTTTGGGTAAATTGCATTAACTGACTTCTCAATTGATTTTCTCTCGGTTGCTGTATTTGGAAAATGATGAACTTTAAAAACAGGTCATGATTATCTCAGTGGGAAACCAAAATTTTGCATTATTTTATAATTTGTTGCCATCGATGTTATGGAACAGGGAACTTGGCGAAACTAGAAGTGAGACTTCTCACTAATCAACAGCACATTCAATATGTTTACACAGGTTTTTATTTTATTATAAAATATTAGAAATGTAGAAAGCACCACCATATCCAGCAGAACTGCACATTTTGGGCTCTATTCTATAGTTGGCATTAACGTTAACGCCTCTATGTAAGTGTTAGCGCCAGGATAAGTGTGTTGAACGCATTCCCTCCATATTACATTCCTGACACTACCCCCGTTAGTAATCCGTTTGCACATTGTTTTTCCGCTAGCTTCCGCGAGCTCACTGTACTCTGCGCATCCTATACTTAACATGGGGAGCGCAAATGTACATTAGCGTTTTAATAAGTACGGTGTTCCATATTGCTAGCACTAATTACCACAGGTTTTTGCACCACCTGAAAGCTGGTGCTACATGATTCTGCATTTGCAGTATCCTGTAGCACCCCCTAAACCACCCCCTCCCCCCCCCCCAATAAATTCGAAAGTCACCTCTCATCCCGCAGCAAGAACGGTGGCCCGATCCACCGCTTCTTTCTGCTGAGAGCAGAGTGAAACTGGGAACAAATAGTTCCCAGTCTCCCTCCGCGATCACTCTGCGGTGCTGCGCGATCTTGCAGCCTGGATTCGCAACCCATTATGGAGTCCTATTTACTCCAGTGGGTGATTACTTGCGGCGGGGCAGAAGCGCTACCGCGAGTCTCCCAGCGGTTAGCACTGCGTTCCGGGCGAGGTGCTGAGCTAGCACCTGTCCCAGAATATCACGTTAACCTGGGGATTGTATAGGGAAAGCTGGAGGTGCAGATTTTCTGTTGGTGTCCCAATGTTGGCACGAACAAGGAAATATAGCCCTTTGTGGTTTTTTTCTTGATTTGGTGCACATGATTAATGAGGATACTCGGACACACAAGATACCCAGCATTCTCCATTTCCTTTAGTTGATGTTGTTTATTTCTTATGAAAAGTAAACCATTTCAGTTAGGCAACTGTAGCCACAAGCCAGGTATGGTTTCGCATTTGTATAGCCTGTTGCGGAAAAGCCTTTCTAAAAATGTGACCCATCTCTAAAGTTTTAACTCAGACTAGCGACGGCTATCCTTGGACTCCAAATATGCACGCGTAAACTCCTTTTTTCATAATGCTTACAAAGGACTGCTCTTGGTAATTTCTGGACTCCTGAAAGCTATTGTACTTGAGTGATGACGATAAACTCAAGTTATTTATTTATCTTTTATTCTATTTTTGAAGTTGGTGGTCGTTTGGTTTGTGGGTACGTCTCACCCAATCCTTTTATGTCTGGCTGTACTTATCGATAAGCAAATACTGGACTTCAAAAGATAAAAACTTGAATCAAACTATGACGTTTTTCAAGATAAATAGACTGTGTACAAATCATGAGTATGCACACCCTGTTCCTCTATTCAGGTATCAAGGATATCTGGAAAATTGTTTTTTTTTTTTTTTTTTTTATGTATTAAGATTTTTATTATAAACGATAGTCAGCAAGACAAGCAAGCATATAATAATGGCCTCACAGGTCCAAAACATGGCATCACAAACAGCCAAAAAAGGTCGCGCAGGACCAAAACATGTCATCTTAGAGCAAGAACTAGTCTCAGAAACGAGTAAAAAGCAAAATTAGACACTGCATGAAATAAGTACTGCTAAAGGTATCTGACATAAGGACGGGGGGGGGGGGGGGGATAAGATGGCAAAGGCCAGAACTGTGCCTAGCCTAGCGTGTTCCCGGACGGCCGTAAGACTGCAGGCAAGGGGGGTGAATGGCACCAGGTCCGGGCACTTTGAGGCCAAGCTGGACACCAGGCCACTATTGTGTCCCCCGAGACGTCCCAGATATGCCAAAAGAACACAGAACCCAAAAAACTAATTCCTCAAACTCCGCCAAAGAAAATAGCATAAAAGTGTTATCGTGGGGTAAAAAAGGGGAAAAAAATGCTCGGCGGGGGGGAGGTAAGGCAAATGAGGTCAAAACACAAAAAAAAGTGTCCTCCATGAAGTGAAAACCAAAAGCATCCTCATGGAGACATGACAAAAATAGGCCCGTAGGCAAAATCGAGAAACAGTCAGCTGGCAGCTCATCCAGTGTCGAGGAGCGACAAAGGCCAGGGACCAGGTCGCGCACAGCAAGGCAGGTCATGACGTAAGAGACGCAGTAAATTCACAACGGAGTCCGATCGCCTTGCAGCCCATGGAGCTCATCTTCGCCAGCTCAGATTTCGGTCTGTTGCGGTGCCGGAGGGAGCAGCCACGCCATCTTGAGCAGCGAAAAGAGGGGGATCCACTTCCGTAGACCTCTGATAGGGGTCCGCCGTCAATGACCCGGTAAGGTCCGCCGTCTCCTGGGGTCTCTGAAACTTCAGATTACCCCCCCAATCGCCCCCAAGGGCCAAGGTAGGCACTCCAGCACCTCCGGCAGTCCGCCATTCTCGTCACCGCTTCGCAGGAAGATCGCAGTATGCGAGCAGGCTGCAACATCACCCGGTCCCAGGCCGGTCACCGACTCCTCCACTCTCCGTGTCCTCACCTCCCGATAGCCTCTCAGAGCCGTCAACATCTGGCGCCAGACTCCCTTAGTAAGCGGGCCATCTGCGTCCCCCCCCCCCGTCCAAAATCCGTAGACAGGCGTCAAAGCCAGAAGCCAGGGCACTCTCTCCTATGGGGGTGGGGGAGCAGTCCCTTCTCCTCTCCTCAGATCCGACCACCACCGCTGCAGGACTGTCTTCTGTATCGGCCAGGAGATGTGGGCCCTCCATCTCCGTGGCCCTCTACTGAGGCAAAGTCCAGGTCGGGGCGGTCCGATCATCCAGATCCGGCCGCAAAATGGCCGCCTTCGCCATGAGGCAGCAACCGTTCTCAAAGTCTCCAGTCTCTGGTCCGGAGGAGGGGGAAGCAAGCGGCCTCCGGACAGCATAAGACCGGCAGCCAGCCACTCAGGGACCCTTCCAAGGGTATACACTGCTGTAAAAGTCTACTAACTGTCCCTATTTCGAGCAGACGTGCGGAGCTCCTATAAAACACATCCACTCTTGTGAGCAGCCGGCCACGCCCCCCGATTCCTATTTTAATCCATGAGAACGGCTTCATTTTTATTAGAAGTCAGTTGTGTGATTGCAATGACACTTATTAATTAGCCGTCTGATAAGAGCACAGGGGTTCACTGCAATTGACACAACTGGGCGTTCATGGCCTGTATGCTGCTGATTGACAGGAATCCTTAATTTGGCAGACGGGAACATGATTAACAACTACTGACAACATATTGTTCATAATCCACTTTTTGTCCTTTGACTGCCAAAGGAATGACACAATAACCCAGTAGTATTATGTTCCATTAGATTTCATTGCAGCTTTTATACTCGCAGGTACTCTTATGTACCGGCTGGATGGAGCAGAGGTAACATCACTGCTCTATAGCTGTGGAGACCCAGGTTGGAATCCCGGTCAGAGCACCTCTCCAGTAAGTATCGTTGGGCACGACGCTTAATGGTACATACTCTCCACCCACACTATCAGCTGTGGAGTCCAGGGGTAACATCTCTGCCTTTCGACCATGGAGAAGCAAGTCAAAAATACCGTTCAGCACATCCCTCCAATACAACTCTGGAGGAGCAAGTCTCAACTTTATGAGAAGCGGGTTCAACCAAACCACCAGGTCGCTGTTCTACAATCATGAAATGCCGACTCAATCCCACTCAGACCCCAGCAAAGAGTGTCCTTGGGCAAGACACCTAATTATATGGATGCGCCTACCTCACAAAATACTTGTACGTCTCATAGATTGTAAATTCCCTTGGGAATAGGGACCCCCTTAATCAGGCCATATCATCCAATGTGTGGTATTCCAATGTCTCAACACCTTTTACACTGATCTTCTAAAGTGCTGCAGAATTTTTGGCGTTATTTATTTATCTCTAAAGTATTTTACCAGGAAGAATACATTGAGATTTCTCTCGTTTTTAACTATATCCTGGGTTCAAGAACATTGAATTGTTACAGAAATACAAAGTAATAAAATGCAAGATATTAAAAACACAAATATATAGATTAACAGAAAATAAATATGTAAGAAATATTATCCTTTTATTTATATAACATGACTATCAGGGCTATTCAGAGAAAGGTGAAAACCAGGAGAACTGTCAGGAGAAGAAAACCATCTAGACCAAATAGCTGATTTGGAAAGTGAGATAAATGAGAGGATTTTTCTAGTTTGGCTATTTTGACCTAGAATTTTCACTTCTCCAGTCATTCTCCTGAGTTTCACCTCTCTCTGAATAACCCTGATAGTTTCATTGTCAAGAGTGGAAGTTGCATGTGCATTTAAAGTAACAAAATGCCTGGCTTTATTGGTACTGGTAGTCTGTGTATAAATAGTATTATCACTCCTGCAGTGGAATCCCTGTTTTCAGAATCTGATTTATTATGGGCTTGTAGATGAAAAAAGCTAAAGGAACCTTGTCATTGAAAGTAAGAAAAGGCAGCATGCAGCTGAGACCTAAGATATTTCCAAGTGGACGGGAAAGAAACCAAATTGAACGATTTGTTACATTAAGATGAACAAGTAAACAGGGATCACAAGATTCACAAATCCCCCCCCCCCTAATTCAACTTGAAAGTGGCGTTTTAATAGATTGGATGGAAGACCTCCAGTGAAAAAGTAAATGAGCAAAGCGATTACTCCCACAACCAGTTAATAAACCATTTGTGACAAAAGCACTTCTTTGTATGTTCAGATACTATTGGATGAATTACGCTGAGGATTTCTGTTAGTTGTGAACTTTTATTCTTCAAACTTCTCATTTCTTCAAATGTGATTTATTAAAACCATCTGTTCTTATTTTCATACCCGAGCCTGCCTAGTGTGTACGTGCAAACGATATGGAATATTCTTCAGTTCCCCCTGTTTGTTTATAGTGTCAGGATGTTTATCTGTGTATTTTGAAAAGACCATACGTAATTTGTTTGTACGCCAGGCTTACAAAGTGTAGATGTGCCGCACTTGTGAGGATTAATTTACTCGCAGATGCCGTTCCTTTAAATTCTCATGTACAGATGATTTATGCAGCTCTGGTTTGACTTTTAAGCGGTTTATTAACATGTTGTCTTGCTCCATAGTAGAGCTTTACTGGATAGAGCTCGATGTCTGCAAGCTATTGTGTTTCATGCTACAGTCTAAACATTATTCTAGTATGGAGACATCAGTCATTAAAAGTCCTAGCATTCAGGAACAAAATGCCATGCTCTTCGTTGTAATAAGGAAAATCCCCAGATTATAATTGAAATGTAGATTTATAGCCGTCTGCTTCTGGAGTAATTTACACCACATCAACTAGTGTATTGGAGAGCAAGAAGTTCCTGTTGGGTTATCATATGGGTCTGCTGTTACGGCTTGGTTCACTTCCTTTTTAGCTTTTGGATGTGCGTATTTGATAGTAACTGTAATAAGGAACACAAACCAGGAAGAGATAGTCTAAAAAAAGCAATTTGCATAATCCGGTTTTATTTAGGCCTGTGGGTTGATGGTGTTTGGCTTCAGCTTCTTTTAACCGAATTACAGTCTGCACTACATGTATAGCTTTTATTACTTTTTATAAGTATCCGTATTAGGCTGGTCGTCAACTGGATGCATAGACTAACGACCAACTGCTTGTTAAACTATAGTCAGCCCAGATCAAACAACTGTTTGGGATTTGTCTTTGATAAAGAGTATGTAAAGTGTACTTTTAAATTTAAGCTATGAATCAACAGGGCTCAAAGCTAAAGATGCTGCCTTAAACACACACACACACACACTCTCTCTCTGAATAACCCTGTATGTGTACATATATACATTCAGGGTTATTCAGAGAAAGGTGAAAATTCTAGGTTAAAATAGCCAAACCAGAAAAATTCTCCCATTTATCTCACTTTCCAAATTTGTCTATTTTGACCTAGAATTTTCACTTCTCCAAAGGTTCTTCAGACTTTCACCTTTCTCTGAACAACCATGAAAGTGTTCGTATGTGTAGTGGCAAGTGGCCTATGTATCCAGTGGACAACCAGCTCTAGAATCCTAACTCTAGTCTTACTTACCATTTAATAACTTTAATTCTGGCTATTCTTTTCTCCAGTTCCGCCGTCCCGCATGCCTTTGGGGCACATGCTGACACAACGCGTGTCATATCAGATTGCTGCTGGACTCTCCTACCTTCACAGAAAAAACATAATCTTCTGTGACTTGAAGTCTGATAACATCCTGGTGTGGTCCTTGAATGTCCGGGAAGCTGTGAACATCAAGCTGTCAGACTACGGTATCTCACGGTTGTCCTTCCACGAGGGCGCACTGGGAGTAGAGGGCACTCCTGGGTACCAAGCACCTGAAATTCGACCAAGGGTGGTCTATGACGAGAAGGTATGAGTAAAGTTATCCCACAAGCTAATTAGAGCAGCATTGCTTAATGGGAAACTATTGAAAAATAGAGTACCCTCTTTGCCCTTAAATAATTGGGCAGAGGCTGCTGACAGCCTCTGCCTAATTATTCTTACTTTTTTCTATTCATGGCTGATTTAACTTTTTCTCTGATGCCGTACATTTCTCCTCCTATCCAGCTCAGGGACTCCCGAACCCAGAATTTCCTGAAGCTTTTCCGCACAATTTCCGCTCCTACGCAACTTGTACAGGGTAGGAACCGCAAATTGCGCTCCGCTATGGGACTTTTGCACTTTATGTGCTCAACTTCCCTAGTGTCTGCGCAGAAGATGGATTGGAGCTGGGCGTGGTGGTATTATAGAGGGTGACGTCAGCACACTCTATGCATGCGGATGTCACTAGTGACTGATCTAGTGATCTGCAGACTGGAAATTCATAAATCCCAGCAGCTGGTGACGCTGGGTGCGGTGGAGGAAACTCCTCCACTTCACACGGAGTTTTCACCCGATCAGGGGAACTGGGAGAGGGGTGGCACTTTTAAAGTGATCAAACTATGAAGTGGTCAGGATGAGTAGAATTAGCATAGACCACAAGAACAAGGAGTATAACGATCGTTCTTAATGTTATCACCCTAAAGTTACATATAATTCCACTCATGTATAGATGTTGAGGATGAACGTGTCAGCGTATGATCACAAGAAGTCATAGCAAAATCCTAATAAACCGTATTGTGTAATCTCTCTTTCCAAGAAACTAAAACCCCTCATAGCGGTTTTCATCATTTCTCCAAGTAGAAATAACATTAACTTTTATATGATTTTGTTATGATCCAAAGTCAACTTGAAGGAGACAACCCTTTTTAATTATTGTCGAGGCCAACACCTTTGCATGTTTCTGGATTTTCACAATTGTTAGTATGCAACGTGTTCTTAATTTTTGCAATTTGCTGCTGGATAAAAAGGTCACATAAGTCACACAAAACATGCGTAGTATTTATCTTGAAAAGATGCAATTTTTGTGTTTTCAATGTTCTTTGTTCTGTGTAGAAGATACTTCTGTACAATCGATTTCTTCACACTATTTCCTTTGTTATTCTACACCAGCTTACACATGTGATATATATTTTTTATGTATCTGTTTTAGTAATCTGTTTCTTAATCGGTGTAAGTGGTTAGATTCTGCAGAAGTTTCCCGTTACCAGTGGATGCGATTATTGCCTAATAAAACACGCAGATAGAGTTGGTATTTAGAGATTGCTTTTATCTGCTGAGCATTTCTTCTTATGAAATGGCCACTTCTTTTTTTACTATTTCTACTAGACTTGACGGCTGATAGCACTTTAACCATTTTGCCTCAATATAAAACTTTGACTGTTTTCTAGGTGGACATGTTTTCATATGGGATGGTTCTCTATGAGCTTCTATCGGGTCAGCGTCCTTCCTTGGGACAGCACCAGTTACAGATCTCCAAGAAGCTTTCCAAAGGTATCCGGCCAGTGCTTGGACGTCCAGAGGAAGTTCAGTTCACCAGATTGCAAGAGCTAATGGTGGAGTGTTGGGATACTAAACCTGAAAAGGTCTGTAGGTGAATTCCTGCTACCAGTGTTCCAGTGGTTTTAAAAGCATGCTCTAATACAGTGTTTCCCAACCCTGTCCTCCAGGCCCCCTAACGGGCCAGATTTTGCAGATCACTTTGGGGAAATGCAGACTGAATCCTGCAATCACTGAGCAGTAAATCATATCACCCGTGCTGTGCTTCAGATATCTGGAAAACCTGGCCTGTTAGGGGGACTTGAGGACCAGGGTCAGGAAACACTGCTCTGATAAATGATTCATTTTAGCAGATTTAAATATTTTTTTTGCCTCCTCTGGAGTTAGCGCCACTTCATCCGCATCCTTCAGGGCCTAAAAGAGTCAGCTCTATATGATCCTTTCCTTTGATCGCATCAAGGGTTGTGAAATTCTGCCACCGTTTTCTTTGCTGAGGGGGTATGAGTGTTGAGTTCAGAGTCAGAAGGTAGGGGAAAACAAGTGGAAACTGCAGGGTATTCAACGTAAAGTGTAACATGCTGTTTTTTGCTAGCCTTTTCAAAGATTTAAATTTAGAAATCTGTTGAAGGTAGAAGATTGAATACCGTATTTTTCGCTCCATAAGACGCACCTGACCATAAGACGCACCTAGTTTTTAGAGGAGGAAAACAGGAAAATAAATATTCTGAAATCAAATAGTGTAATAATGGATATTGCCCCAGCTCCTCTCATGGATATACTGCCCCAGCTCATGGATACTGCCCCCCAGTTTATGGATACTGCCCCCCAGTTTATGGATATGCCCCCCAGCTTATGGATATGCCCCCCAGTTTATGGATATGCCCCCCAGTTTATGGATATGCCCCAGCTCATGGATATGCCCCAGCACATGGATATGCCCCAGCACATGGATTTGCCCCAGCACATGGATTTGCCCCAGCACATGGATTTGCCCCAGCACATGGATTTGCCCCAGCACATGGATTTGCCCCCCAATTTATGGATATGCCTCAGCACATGGATATTGCCCCAGCACATGGATATGCCCCAGCTCACTCATGGATTTGCCCCAGCTCACTCATGGATTTGCCCCAGCTCACTCATGGATTTGCCCCAGCTCACTCATGGATATGCCCCAGCAGCTCATGGATTTGCCCCAGCTCACTCATGGATTTGCCCCAGCTCACTCATGGATTTGCCCCAGCTCGCTCATGGATATGCCCCAGCTCACTCATGGATTTGCCCCAGCTCACTCATGGATTTGCCCCAGCTCGCTCATGGATATGCCCCAGCTCGCTCATGGATATGCCTCAGCTCACCTGCCGCCGCCGCGTTAGGCTCCCTCTGAGCGTGCGTCCGGCGGCAGGAAGCTTGGGCACTCGCCTGGGGGAGCCACGTGACCGCGATCTCGCGAGATCGCGGTCACGTGGCTCCCCCAGGCGAGTGCCCAAACTTCCTGCCGCCGGACGAACGCTCAAAGGAGCCGAACGCGGCGGCGGCAGGTGAGCTTGGGCATATCATGGGGCATTCGCTCCATAAGACGCACCCACTTTTCCCCCCACTTTTTGGGGGAGAAAAGTGCGTCTTATGGAGCGAAAAATACGGTATATGTATACGGAACAAGTTTTAAAAGTCCGTTACTGAAGAATATTTAATATTCTTTGTCCATAGCTTAACATACATATTTTACAATTACTTATAATATAATGATTCAGGGCATCAGCATTGGTGGCTAAACGTCAACATTGAGCTCCTTTGCACATAAATCAATATGTTTCTGTGTTTTGACATTGTTTTTATCAGTTTAGCTTACATGGGACTGTTGGCATGTACATTTGTTTTCTAAAGCATTTGTGAAAACATTCAACATTCCACCTGGCGCTTGAATATGTTAGAAGTCAATGCCTGGTTTTATATAGAGGTTGAGCACCTTTTAAGCAGAATGCTTGGGACCCTGAGCATTCAAGGCTTTGTATTCTTTTGGATTTCAAAATGATGTTTAAGAGGAAGGAGATCGATCCAGGAGAGTTGTGAGGCCTGTTCAGTTCCTCAGCAGCTGCTGGATTGTTTCATTGCAGCAGTTCAGTTTGCTGCAGCGTCTCACTGAACGCTTTGGCTGTGAATATGGAAGCGAAAGGGCAGAGGATTGCTTAATGAAAGGTGTTGTTTCTATAATATCCACTGTTGTCCATTTTATTACCACTTTAGTGTTAATGTTTACCATGTTCCAATAATTATTTGGGGGTTTGTTCCACCAAACCTTCAAACTGAACATTTCCTTATTGGATTATTTGCTCCGTGGAGGTGGCCATCTTTCCCACCTCACACTCCGCTACTCTGCAGCACCTCTTGGCTTGGCTGCAAGTGCTAAGGTAGCAGTGCTGAACAGCAGCACCGAATTCGATGCTACTTGCAGCGGCTGAGGAACTGAACGCTCCTATGATCTCCCTCCTGCTGCAGCCCCCATTATGTAAACATGTTGGGAGTACTCTACAGCTTGTCTTCATGGATTTGCATGACTGAGGATGCCCAGAGGCTCCTAGTGTGTGTTGTGGTCTGCTGCAGCGCTCGGGAGCTAGATTCCGGAGTCGCCTGATCTAGAATTGGTAAAAGTCGGATGGCTCTGAACATTCTGCTTTTCAAAGTCATTCGTAATTTTCGAATTCCAGGTAAGCCGTGACGATCTGTAGTTAATTCAGGGGTCAAGTCGAACAAGAACTGGGAACGCATTTCCCTCAGGATTTTAGCAGGGTGAACTTAGTTCCCATTTGGCAAATCTAATGGAAAACTGCAAACAGACACAATTTTGTTAAAATGTCTATATTTAAAGGTGTTTCCAGGGTGTGGGCGCATTGAGAATGCAGGGAAGGACAAATTAACTGCATTTGTCAGGGGAATGGCATTCTCACAAAGAGCTGCAACTGTTACATCTTCAATAATCTTCCTTGTGACAGGAGTCTAACATAGACAGAAAGTGGGTTGAGTTCACACACTATTAAGACTTGACCCCTGAGCTAATTGCAGAATAGTTTCTGGTTTTAAATAGCACTTTGATTTTTGTTCTCCCTTTTTTATTAGTAAAATGGTAAATTAAGATTTTAATATAAAAAAAATAAAATAATATTAAAAAAAAAACACAACTTCTCTAAACTAATAGTGGGATCCCCAGTATTGTGTAACCCAATTTATCTGGTATATATGATGCACAGGTGAATGATATAAAATCCTTTAAATTCCTGTTTTACAGCGTCCTCTGGCAGCCTCAGTCGTGAGGCGAATGAATGAACCCAGCTTCAGTGTTTTCAAATACCAGCTGCTTCTAGGAATGCAAGAAACATTCTGCTCATCCAGAGATCAGGAGAGCACAGTCGTGTTCTGGATGGGAACAGAATTAGTAAGGTACTTCTTAGTAGCCATTAGCTTCAATTTCAAACCTATTTTATAATATAATACCACCACCATACTCCTTTTGATGCTGAATAAGGCCAGTGTCAGACGAGCGCACTAGGTGTGCCTGGACTGACGTGGCATCTGGCGTCCGTTGCGGCATTGAGATTCTGCAACGGGGTCGGCCAGACGCTGTTGTGCGCGCATGAATTGCACGCGCAGCGGCGGCCGTGCTGCATCCGTGCAGCAGGCCTCTGTCAAAGCACTAGGACGCACGTTGTCGGAGCTGCAAACACGATCCTCCACGGAGGATCGAGCCTTGCAGCACTGAGCACACAAACTGCGCTCAGCAAGGTGGCCAGACGGGCCTCAAGTGGAAGGAACATCCACTCTCACAGACGTTCCTTCCGCTCTTCAATGACACTCGTCTGACCCCAGCCATAGGCTCTAGCCATTCTGAAAGACCATTAGATACAGAATTCTAAAGAAAACCAAATCTGATAACCCCAATATAAAATACCCATGGTGATTTATTACAGTCCAGTAAGGTCCTCTTTTACGTTTTTGAAGAAAACCGTGCTCCGGCTCTCCTGCAACACATCATAGAGATGGTCCTCAATAGGGACATCTTTAATTACTCCTATACATCTTGACTTTTCTGCAGTAAAGTAACCAATAATGGGATTTGTTTTTATCTGCAGAAATTACTCCGTGGTCGATGCGGATAAAGGATTGGTAGAGGTCCGTGGGTTAAGTTGCCCAGGAATGAAAGTGTGCTGCCAGGTGAAAGTACAGAATACACTCTGGATCTCTACAGAGGTGAGAACATCAGATGTGTTTGCGTAGTAACCGTTGCGTCAGAACATCTTGCATAAATATCCTGTGTTTGTTGGATTGATCAGCATGTCGTACACTAATCAAGTTACAGATCCCATTCCATCTGAGTTGTTACTAGGGATCTGCTGATAGAAAACGATGGAACAAGCCATCTATGATTAGTGGATTCCTATCACAAGTGAGCCACTCCCTATTATTAGCGTCTTGTCTCTTGATAAACAGACGTCACCGTGACGCGGAGGACTACATAGAGATAAGAAAGAGCCCTCGGTGAGCACGCGTGGCAGAAGGACCACAGGGCGATTTGTTTTCCATGTCCTTCTGCTAGTGGCAAGAGGAGGTGTGGATCGTGTGATCCACTGCACTTTACACTGAAATCAGAGTTGAATTTTTAATTTTTTTTTGGGTGGAGTTTGTATTGTGCGTTAAGTGATTTTGTGTCACGATTCCAGCCCTCAGCCCTATAGGTGAGCGGATCCAGGCTGGTTCTTGGTTCTTCTTGCCCTGCCATTCCGGAATCCATTCCAGGGTTTTCTTATAACCATCAGCTCTCCTCAGTTTCCACCTGTCATAGCACTTAACCAACTCCCTATTTAATGTGTTGCTCCCATGGTGCTATGCTCTTTCATTAGAGCCTTTTGCTGTGTGTTTCTCTGCTGGGCATGTTGTTATCCTTGCCCTACCCTCTGGTTTATTATTTGGTTCCCTGTTGCCCTTGCCTTTGCATTTATTTTTGTTTATTCTGTCTCTTGCTTTAACCCTTGCTGCACCTGTGTGGATCAGTGACATGCGGTGAGGTCAGTGGCTGGTGAGGCACTGGCTAGTATCAGAGCCAGATATACACGGGTTACGTAGTTTCAGGTTCAGTGCTCCCCAGGGTCTGGCAGCTTTCAGTGCTCCCCAGGATCTGGCAGCTTTCAGTGCTCCCCAGGATCTGGCAGCTTTCAGTGCTCCCCAGGATCTGGCAGCTTTCAGTGCTCCCCAGGATCTGGCAGCTTTCAGTGCTCCCCAGGATCTGGCAGCTTTCAGTGCTCCCCAGGATCTGGCAGCTTTCAGTGCTCCCCAGGATCTGGCAGCTTTCAGTGGTCCCCAGGATCTGGCAGCTTTCAGTGCTCCCAGGATCTGCGTCGTCCACCAGGCAGGCAGCCTAGTGTGACACTAAGGCCACACCCCGAGCACAGCCCCACGCTCACTGATTGTCCTGCGCCAATCAATGCATGGGAGGCATGCCATCCCATGCAGGCATATTTTGAATGGCTTGGGCCAATAGCGCTTTCCTATTGGTCCAATCTATCCGTTGCTCTCCCAGGGCCTCTGAGGCACTGGGAGAGCAATGTTCAGGAAGTGGGCAGTGCTCTGACGTCTTTTCATTGAACACACGCTCTGCGCTGCACACTTCTTGGCAGCCTGCACGATTTGTGTACCATCCTGCTACGCAAATTGCATAGGCTTAGCCAGGCTGCTGAAGGGAAACAATAAAATGTGCTTCGGAGGATGGACGGAGCCGACGTGGCAACGCGAGCAGGTGAGTTTGACTGTGCAACTGCAGCCATTAATGGCAGGGGAGTCTCTGCCGCCCCTGACCGCACGTCCCTGGTGTGGATTCTCTGTGTACTGAACTTGGCTATCCCTATTGACCCCTGCTGTGCTGACTATTCTGTGTATCGACCTTTGGCTACACTCCCATCCTTCCCCTGAATCCAACTGCAAGCCAAACTCACTGCAATCTCTCCCTCTGTACTAAACCAGCAAGCCACACTTCACTCGCATCCTTCCCTCTGCTGTCTCACCCAGCCCCTATCCTAATTATAAAGGCTCCTTTTCTCAGCTGCTTCACCCCTCTCTCGGTTTTACCTTATTTATCATGCCCAAGCTCTTAGTCTATCATTATGCAGTGTCTGCTATACTCCCTGGTGATTATCTCCACACTCGCCCAGTTCCTTTTTGTTTCACTTGCCTTAGTCCCTTAGATTGTAAGCTCACGGGATGTCTGGCTGAGCACTTGTATAAAGTGCTGCATTTGCAGGACAATTATCCTACGGGCAGGACCGTCTGTTTCTTATGCTTTAATTTTTATTACGTCACCTGTTTGTGCTTCCTCATTGTAAACCGCTGCGGAATCTGTTGGTGCTGTATAAGTACTTGTAACTGTGACTGTCTAGCTCTCCTCACTATTCACTGTGCCTCTGTGCTGTTTTAACCCTTTGTACTGACTTGGCGATTCCTGTTTGACTAAGTTTATGCTTTTACCCTTGCGTTACTATACTCTGGTTTTGCCTGAGACCCTGCAGCGCCACGTGTTTACCTTTTCCTAGTTTAGATCCGGCCACCTCAAAGACCGGCCTCTCGGATCAGGGATTTCCTTATTTTGGGTTGCCTGTGTGCTGGGTCTCCTCTCCAGACTGTATTACAACAGGGGCGTGCGGTGTCTTATTCCTGTACATCTATAGAGAATCCCTGCCCAGCCTAGTGGTGTATTCACCTCCCACCTGCTATTCTGTCTGTCTGCATTTAGCAATTGGTGTCTCCTGCGATTTGGACTTTTAACCCCATATATAAATGGTCCCAAACCCTGGTCCTCAGGGCCCACTAACAGGCCAGGTTTTAAGGATTACCTTTGTGGGCTATCTTGCATTTTATTAATTTGTATTTCTGTAACAACTGTAAAAATTTCAATGCTCTTGAAAACTAGAGAAATCTCAATGTATCCTTCCTGGTAAAATACTTTGCAAATAAATGCAGACGGAGCAGCAAATCATATCACCTGTGATGTACTTCAGATATCTGGCAAACTTGGCTTGTTAGTTGGCCCTGAGGACCAGGATTGGGGACCACTGCTCATATAGCATTCCTACCTCGGCAAATTCCAGGTGCCCCCGTAAAATTCTGTTAATGCAAATTCACTTAACACCAGTTTCTCGTAGCCAGTAACTTTTTGTCATTGCTGGCTGCGAGTGAGAGTAACAAGAAGCCTTGGAGTCCTTTGTCCTCTAGCTACCTCCAAAAGAATGTTTCCAATTCCAATGCACTAATTTGACGTTTGAGGCTCCGCTGAAATAGGCCAAGAGGTTTTATGTTTGAGTGAATCGCAGGCATGTACTGGCCATAGGGACTACAAGGAGATTCCCGGTGGGCCATTGACTCAGTGGGCCAGTGAGAATGCTGGTTTGCCGCGCCATACACTGCCCTAAAATGGGTGAGAAATTTCTTAGGCCCCATTCACACTGAGCGACATGAAAATTGCCCAATATCACTGTTATGTGTGGGGAAAAAAGGGTCATGTACATGCGACAAGCTACAGCAACGAGCTACAGGTGACCTTGAGCTGTGCGAGGTGAACAGCTCCATTGAAATGCATTGGAGAAGCTACATAGAGCGATGGCACACATTTTTCCACGTGATATCATGGCAAAAACCGAGCGATAAATCACTTACAGGGTTATTCATAGAGGGGTGAAAACCAGGAGAATGACTGGAGAAGTGAAAATTCTAGGTCAAAATAGCTGACTTGGAAAGTGAGATAAATAGGAGAATTTTTCTGGTTTGGCTAGTTTGACCTAGAATTTTAACTTCTCCAGTTAGTCTCCTGGTTTTCACCTCTCTCTGACTAACCCTGTTTGTGTAAATGGGGCCTAAGTCTGTAAAACAGACGCAGTCTGTCACAATCGACTTATTGGGGCCACCATACTGGTGAGGCATGCTGCACATCTGCCTCAACTTAACCTGCCTGACGGTGTTCCCGAGTGTGTCTCGGGGTTAAATTTCACAGCTGAGAGCGTTAACACCGAGACACACTTGGGCTGTATACATCACCTCTCCCTGCGCTCCCTCGCTGATCCTCGCAGTCTCCTCCGGCAATCGTGACCTCATACTTCCTGGATTACTTCTTGCGAGGATGGAACTAGGAAGTATGAGGGTCGCAATCGCCGGAGGAGGCTGCGGGGACATCGAGGGAGCGTAGGGAGAGGTGATGTATCCAGCGACATCCCGAGTGTTGTTCTGGGTTACTACTTCCAGCATAGGAATTTAACCCCGAGCAACACTCGGAATGCCGCTAGGGGGGCCAAAAAAAGAACTGAGCGCTTTTTGACATGAAAATGACAAAAAAACGGACCGCCAGGGAGATTAAGACATGGTACACACTCAGTGCTCAGTGCTGCTGCGTTGTTTTACCCAATCTCTCTGCAGCAACTCTGGTATTTGTGTAGAGCAATTGGTTGAGTGATCCGATTGGTGTATATTAGGGATGAGCCGAACACCCCTATGTTCGGTTCGAACTCGAACAATTTCAAAAGTTCGAGTTCGAACACGAACCAAACTCAATGCAAGTCAATGGGACTCAAAAGTTTGGCTTTTAGAGTGCCCTGCAAGAGGGCATATAGGCAAGATATTTGCCATAAAAGGTGTATGGGGGTCCGGGTAGTGCACTGGGGGACAGGAAACAAGGACAAAAAGTTTTAAAAAAAAACTTTTTTAAAGGGACAGTGAGTTTTCCATAAAATAAGGGTTAAAAATAATAACGAAAAATTCCTTCAAATATCGTGCCTAGGAGGTCCCCATAACCTGCCCGTGAAGTGACGGATTTGTAGGATGTATAGAAACATTTAAAAACAAAAAAATGACGTTTCAAATGACGGTAAATGGTTTTCCTTTAATCTATTCATAAACAACTGCTCAGGGCGGCAGTCTGTATTAAAAGAGGAGACCTTTTAGGACATGCAGAACAAGTTTAGTGATTTTTTTGGCTAAATTATGGTGAAACTTATGCAGGCTTTGGATGACAGTAACAATAGGTGCTTTAAAATTGGGCCTTTAGTGTCGGCAACAGTGCCGTCACACCGTAAACCCTCTGGTATTGTGGAAGAGTGCAGGGTTGGACCCTGCGGTCCAATATTAAAATTATATAAATCTGGTAATATAGGCGTCAGTGTCAGTGCAGCCAAATATTGTGCCTTTGGTGGCAGCAAGTGCCTTCACACTGTAACCCATTTGTGGTATTGTGGAAGAGTTCAGTGGTGGAGGTTTTGTGAATGCAGAAGAGATCCCCGATCTATTCAGTTACGTCAGCATCAGGGGATTGATAACTGCTGATCCAGGACTGATTAATTTTTATAAATGTCAGCCGGTCTACAGAGTTGGACAGTCGCACTCTTTTGTCTGTGACAAAACCTCCAGCAGCACTGAATGTCCTTTCAGAAAGCACGCTGGATGAAGGGCAAAGTTCTGGCCAGTGATCCAATCTCAACACCCAGTAAGCCAGTGGATCAGCTGCTGGAAAGGTATCCAGGTCTGCCCTTGCCCCAGGTAGTCCTGCACCATACGGTGAAGACGCTGGCAATGGGTGCCTACATTTGACGTCTCTGGGCGTCGTGGACTAAAAAAATTTAAAAAGGCATCAGTCAAGCGGCCCCTGCATTCGCCACTATTCCTCTCATCATCCGCAGCCTCAGAAGCACGTGTGTCATCACTTGGTAACCTACCAGTGCCTGGAAAGGTGTTACACAAGTGTCGCTTTAGAGCGTCCTCAAGTTTTTTCATCCTGTGCTCCCTCTGTGCGGGCAGGATGAGCTCTGCAACTTTACCCTTGTATCGTGGATCAAGAAGGCTTGCCAACCAGTCATGATCCCGCTCCTTGATAGCACGAATCCTGGGGTACTTTAGCAGGCTTTGCAGGATAAGGGAGCCCATGCAGCGTAGGTTGGAGGTGACATTAGCTTCCGAGTCTTCCTGGTCAATGAGGATGACCCCATCGTGCACTTCCTCCTCCCAGCCACGTACTAGTCCTTGGGTTTCTGGGCACACAAAACCTTCCCTTGAGGAATCCCCACCTTCAATGCCCCCACTACTTAAATATTCCTCCTCCTCCTCATCCTCCGCCTGTCTGATCTGAGGAGGACCCGCTGGAATGCTGTCTGCGGAAAGACTGGGGCCTTGAGAGCTAGGGAAGGCCTCCTCTTCCTCCCGCTGCTCTGCCTCTAGAGCCACATCTATAATTCCCCGCAGAGTGTGCTCCAGCAGGAACACTAAAGGAATTTCGGCACTGATGCATGCACTGTCCCTGCTCACCATCCTCGTTGCCTCCTCAAATGGTGACAGTACAGTGCATGCATCCTTGATCATCAGCCACTGCAGGGGGGGGAACCAAGTTGACCTGAACCTGTCCTTGTGCCATACTCACACAGGTACTCGTTGATGGCCCTCTGCTGCTTGTGCAGACGCTGCAGCATTGCTAATGTCGAGTTCCACCTGGTGGGCATGTCACAGATCAGACGGTTTGTGGGAAGGTGGAATTCTTTTTGAATTTCTGCCAGGCGAACACTTGCTGGGAATGACCATCTGAAGTGGCTGCAGACTTTTCTAGCCTGGCTGAGAAGCTGTGCCAGCCCTGGGTACCTGGTTAGGAAATGCTGTACCGCCAGATTTAGGAAGTGTGCTAGGCATGGTACATGCGTCAACTTACCCAGGCATAGGGCGGAGAGAAGGTTGCTGCCATTATCACAGACGACCATTCCCAGCTCAAGCTGGCGTGGTGTTAACCATCTCTGCCCCTGCAGAGCTGACAGAATTTCTGGCCCGGTGTGGCTGTCCCCTAAACAAACCAGCTCAAGCACAGTATGGCATCTTTTTGCTTGAGCCATTGCGTAGCCCCTGTCACGCATCTGTTTAACTGCCACTTCGCCAGAGACAGAGGAGGAGGAAGAGGGAGAGGTGGTGGTGGAGCAGACAGACCTCATACAAGCAGCTTTCTGGAGGCGTGGTGGATGAACAAGCTCCAGCACAGAGCCCCATCTTGGATCCCTCCCAGCTGCAATCAGAGTTACCCAGTGTGCCGTGAAGGGAATGTAACGGCCCTGTCCATGTTTGCTGGACCAGGTGTCTAAAGTCATGTGCACCTTGCTGCTGACTGCCTTTCTCAATGACTCCATAACATTGTCTTCCACGTGCTGGTATAGTGCTGGAATGGCCTTCCGTGAAAAGAAATGGCGTTTTGGAACCTGCCACTGTGGTACAGCACATTCAGCAAATTCACGGAAGGAAGCAGAGTCCACCAGCTGGAAAGGCAGCAGCTGTAATGCGAGTAATTTTGCTAAGCTGGCATTTGGACGCCGTGCTTGGGGATGGTTGGGACTATATTTTTTCTTACGCTGCAGCAGCTGGGGCAACGTAGTCTGACTGCGTAAATCTTCAGCTGATGGGATGCTGTCACATTGTGAGGAAGGACCTGGTACATCCATTACTGTAGCATCATCCCTGTCAGTGGAGGTTGAAGTCAATGACATGGCAGGACATATAGTGGGGGTAGAGACAGGTGAGGAGGACCTACGCAATGTTTTGCGCCAACGGGATGCGTGGCAGGTGGTCATATGTCACCTCAAGCACGTGGTACCCAAGCGACTGGTGTCTTTCCCACACTTTAGCCTCATCTGACACAGATTACAAATAGCAACGGTGTGATCTGCTGCACATTTCTTAAAGAACTCCCAGACAGCAGAGTTCCTGGATGTGTGCTTTGAGACAACAGCGCTCTGCAGCTGAGCAGCTCTGACATCTGATGCCTTGGACTGGCTAGTGCTACGGTTGGTCATAGAGGACGTTGTGCCTCGTGTTTGTTGTGCCTCCTCCTCACTTGACTCCTCTGTTCGATCAGGCACCCAGGTGGAGTCAGTGACCTCATCATCATTGTCATCACCCCCTATCTCCTCGTCACTGGAGCCAACTTGGCAGTATGCTGCAGCTGCTGGGGCAACATGAATGCCAGTTATTTGTGTGTCATCACTGGCACCCCCTTCCTCTAGGTTGATTATACTCCCTTCCTCAACCTCAGAGATTGAATCAGAGCACTGTAGTTGCTGTGCATCCTCAAGCAGCATGTCACGGTCATTGTAGTCAAACAATTCAGCTGAGTCCTCCATGTGTGATGGTGAGGCTACGGCAGGGGTAGCTGTGGACATGGAGGCTGCATTAGATGCTTTGGCAGCTGAGGTGGACTGCAAAGCACTACAAGCCTGGCTGGCAGAGGACTGAGGATGAGGATGGCCTGGTTAGCCAATCCACCAAATCCTCTGTATGTTGCTGCTGCTTAAGACGGCCAGCACCAGTTAGGAAGGACAAGTGTGCCCCTGCAGAGGATGCACCACGTCCACGACGACCAGAGGCACAGCCTCCCGACACAGAGGCTGCTTGCCCTCTTATCTGTGCCTGGGAGCGTCTGCCTGTCCTTTTTGGTCTTTCTGACATGATGAGTGATATATAGATTAAAGATATACAGAACTCTGATTCAACTCTGGTATAAAGATTAAAGATTTCCAGAACTCTGGTATAACTCAGTGAGACACCCTGATAGCTGGCAGCCAGTGACAAGACACAGATTACAATTCGCAGAAATCTGCTAGAAGTATGTGGGACCCCCTGATAGCTGGCAGTGAGAAGACACAGATTACAATTCCCAGAAACCTCCTATAAATCAATGAGACCCCCTGATGGGTGGCAGTGAGAACACACAGATTACAACAATTCCCAGATATTTTGTAGAAATGAAACCCCCACAATTGCTGGTGGCAATGAGAACACAAAGATTAGAACAATTCCCAGATATTTTGTTGAAATGAGACCCCTCCAATAGCTGCTGGCAGTGAGAACACACACTAACACAACAATCTCCTCTCAAAAACACGTGCTGAAGGCTGTGTGAAGCCTTCTATAGTGTGCTGCGGGACTTAGCTCTGTGATCCCATGTTTTGGCAAAATTTGCCCAATCAGGACTCTGAGCCGTGATTGGCATAGTCTTGCACCTGACCTGTGGTCAGGTGCAAGGCTGTAGCCAATTACAAGCTTCAGGCCAGTGGAAAAGTGCATTGTGGGCGAACACGCGTAAATGTTCGTAGTTCGCGAACAGGCGATGTTCGAATCGAACTCCAAACCGAACAGCTCATCCCTAGTGTAGATATACTAGGGTTGCACCGATACTAGTATCGATATCGGTGCCGATAAGGGTACTGCAGGAGTACTTGGTACTCGTGCAGTACCCCCCATATTTTCCCCCGATACCGGAAGACTGCATTGAGTCGGCTTGCCGGCATCCGAGGGGCTGGAGCGGCTGTTCGAATGTTCTATCGGCATTCGGACAGCCGCCCCTGGAGCTCTCCGCAGCATACTTACCTTCCCCGAGCGACGCGACAAAGTTTCCGCGCTTCCGCACGTTGAAGGACCCCAGCCACGATCACGTGGGAGTCCCACGTGATCGCGGCTGGGGTCCTTCAATGAGCGCACGCGTGAAGACTTTGTCGGCGTTGCTCGGGAAGGTAAGTATGCCAGAGAGCTCATGGGGCGGCTGCCCGAATGCCAATAGAGCATTCGAACAGCCGCCCCATGTCTGGTCTGGGGTCTGAACTGGGGGGCAAATATCCATGAGCTGGGGCATATATCCATGAGAGCGTGGGGGCAAATATCCCTGAGCTGGGGCATATCCATGAGCTGGGGGGGCAAATATCCATGAGCTGGGGGCATATCCATGTGCTGGGGGGGGCAAATATCCATGTGCTGGGGGGGGAAATATCCATGAGAGCTGGGGCAATATCCATGAGAGCTGGGATATATATATATATATGTCTGTTCTTATTGGAAAGTGGTCGTATGACATAAAATAAAAGTATCGGTACTCGGTCTCAAAAAAGTGGTATCGGTGCATCCCTAATATATACTATTTTTGCATAAAGTGGGCTGGTCTGGATGAAGTCCAGGGCTGATTTTTTTTTTTTTTTTGTCCCAGTCCAGCCCTGGTGAATTGTCACATATGAAGCTCATTTGGAATAGGGCCCAACATGTACTAGTGCAGTCAAATAAGCAGGGGATTGGGAAAGGAGTGACTGCCTTGTGCCCTTGTGACAATAGCTGCTCTGATAAGCATCAAAGAGAGTAGCTGGCCAGAAAATTTACTCCAGCAGTATAATCAAACTAAACAAACCTTACAGTTATCCAAAAATGGACCAGGAAGAGTAAATGTTTCCATATAGAGAACAGAAAACAATAGCTACAAAAAAGTTTATTCAAGAGCTTTGGCAATGTGGGCATTCATTCACAAACAGCGGGGTTCCTTTTCTGTGAGTAAAACTACAAACACTGTATGCAGATTGCTTCCAAACACAGAAACATTAAATCCATTTGGTCCTTGGTATTTAACCTTGGGAAGTGACTGAAGTCACCTGAAATAATACGACTGCCTAGGATTATGTGTTTCCACGCATAAATGCATTTGGCAAGGTGGTGTGCTTTTTGTTACGTGTTCTTTTAGAGCGATCCATCATTACTGGTATTTAAGCGTGTAAAAAATAAATGACGTTTTAACTGCCATTTGTAATTTGCTGCCTGGCTGGGAGCATTGGATTACCTTGCATTGGAAGCTTGGGTTACCTCAGATGTTGTTACGTTTGTGTTCTGATTTTCTTTATAAAAATATTCTGTTTGGCAGGATCAGAAAATCTCAATTTACAGCCTGCAGGGCATGTGTCCCCTAAGTGCACCACAGAAAATCATCGACACACCAGCCATCGTGACCTGCTTCCTCGCTGTGAAAATGGCAAAGGTGAACTTAATTTAGAGTTCTATATATCTCTATATATAACTGCTTTTGACAGGGTATGAAATATTCAGGGAACTAGGACATGTTGGGTAACCCTTATTTTTCCACTTCCTCTTTCCTACTTATATTTAAAATCTGTAGGCATTCCAGCTGACCCCCGTTCTACCATGACAACCCACTTTTTTATAGTGATAAATTTGCTTTTTTGTTCGTGTTTTTTTTAAGCATCATATCAATAAAACTCACAGTAATGTGTGTGATTTGCATTAAATGTGCATATACATTAATTTAAATAATTAAAATACACCATTCAATAAAAATATAGGGCTCTATTACATTCCTTGTGCAAAAAAGCTTGCGCAGCGCAATTTTTTTTCCACGCAGCGTTAAACGTTAACGCGCGTAAATTAACGCTGGTATTAAAATCCGAGCGCATTTTTTCATCTGTCCGAAAATATCGCGCGTAAAAAATACGCGTGAAAACGTTGCGCGCACAAATCGGTGGACAATCAGAATTAAGAACCACAATTGTCTCCCGTTAAGTTTTTGCTCCTGTCAAAATCAATCTGTGTATATATGCTGCAGCAATAATAAAAACACGCACAACCTCTCAATTTTATTGTTTGGGTATGTGTAGAATGTGTAACTATACTGTGTGCTGTATTTTTTCGGGCTGGTGTATTTGGTTTCGGCCAGGACGTTCAGATTTGCCGTTACCACCAGCTTTTAAAAGACGTTAAAATTTGCGCATCAATTGTAATACCATCCGCGTACCAGAGCACAAACGCATTTGCGCTCACAATGTTAAGTATGGGATGCGCCCACGAACTTTTGCTCGCGCAGGGTCACTCACGTTAGACGTTAACGCGCATTTTGTGCGCGAACGTGACTCCGTAATACGACGTTCAGCGCGAAGGGTTTTTCCCCTCCGTTAATGCGTTTTTGCGCACGTGCAAAATTGTGCGCGAAGAGTGTAATAGTGTCTATAAAGTTTCCAATCTGTTCACTAAATGTTGCACAGATTGAGGCTCAGAACTGCTTCGATAGAGGGTGTCGAGTGACTAGTTCTAGAGAACAATACTCTCTGAGATGGTATAGTAATTAATAAAGATATGGCACAAAAATAGAAAAGTGGATAAGAATAGAGAAAAACTATACTGAGGGTCCTACACTATGTTATGGAGGTCTGGAAAGATGACCTTCAGTAAAGAATCCTGCATAGGGATGTGATGAGTTCATTTGTTAATTTCTCCTTTATAGTTTTCGTTTCTGCATACTTTTTATTGAATTTGTGTATTAAAAAGCTTAATTCTACAACTATTAACTGTATATTTCAGTGTCCACTCATTGGTTGATATATATTTTTAATGTTTCTCTTCAACAGAGCTCCTGCTTGGTGTTTGCTGGAATGTCGGACAGCTTGATTGCTGTGTTCCCAGTGACTGATGGTTTTCCCAGCAATGATTGTTCCTACATCTGTTCAAGAACAGCCAACCGTTCCATATTCAAGATAGGGGATGAAGATCTGCGACAGAATCCTTACCCAGTCCTGACAATGGACATCTCAAATGGTGGCTCCAAGGTCTGGTACAACAATGGCCCAGGCATTCTGGTAGTGAATTGCACCTCTCTGGAGGTTACAAAGAGACTGGAACCTTACAACGCCCCATCTTCCATTATCTCAATAACCACCAGCATGGACTGTAATAAAGAGGAGACCGTTTGGTGTTTAGATGATAAGACGAACACATTGGTTATGTTTCATGCTGCAAGTTACCAGTTGTGTGCTCGATATTTTTGTGGTGACGGCAGTCCTTTGCGGGACATGTTTACAGTGAAGCCCTGTTCTGAAATGGCAACTGTTAACTTGCCGGTGTTAAACTGTTTCAACCAGTGCCCAGCAAACATGACTATGATTTACAGCCAGGATAGAGGGAGACAGTTCATAAGCAATCGTGATTCTCTCACAGACTATTGTTCAATATCATCCATATCCTCATTCCCTCAGGAAGGAGTTAGGTCCTCCTATAGCTTGCCGAGCACACCGGTTAGCTCAACCAGTCTTCCTGGTACCACTGACAGTGACGATCTTGAGCTGTCTCGAGAACTGAGGCCCAGAATTCCTAGCGAGAGCTGGGGTAGCAGAGCACCACCGTCAGAAGAGGAGAAGTTGCGTGTGCAGGCAGTCTGTGTACTGGCTGTCAAAGATCTCATCTGGGTTCCAAGGTGAGTAGACTTTTTTTCTGCAAAACCTCAATAAGCAGTTAAGAAATCTTACACTGTGCGTTTCAGCTAGGTAAATACTGTCTTTATAAAGCATTGTCAATGGCAAACTCTTAACCAAAATCAAGATAATGGATAGAAGTACTTTTATAGGGGTAGAGGGATAGTATAACCAAGATTCTATGATTTCAAACTCTTGCTTTGGAAATGGGATAGCCTCTCTTATAAGCCACTGGAATTTCTTCACTACACGCTTTCAAAATAAAATTAAAACTATTGCATTATTTAGTGATATTGCCCAATTATTTTCCTTTTCTTGTCTTCTGACCCCAACCAAAGCCATAGTTACCCATTTATCTTTACAATGTGAAAACCTTTTTCTGTTACAATTTCTGTTACAATTTCTTTTTAAATTTAGGCGTGGAGGTGACATTGTCATCATAGGATTGGAGAAGGAGTCAGGTGGACAGAGAGGACGTGTCCTTGCAGTGCTACAGGCTGGAAGAGTAGAAGATGGGTAAGCTGTGAAGCTTGTACAGCAAATTATGTTGATAAATTAGCCTGGTAGCATTTCTTTGACTTTTTTTTTTTCTTTTCTCTGCTATATACCAAATTTTAACTTTAAGACGGTATCCAATCTAACAAGTGTGCCGTTTGCTTTTGCTAAATACCTTGAAAATAATTGGACATGAATTTGTGTGTATATATCTATGCTGTATGTATGTACACACGCACACACCACAGTCAGTAGTTGTAATGTCAGGGTTTTCTTAAATCTTGAATATCCATCAGGTAGAGATCAGCAACCTTGACCCACCAGATGTCTTTCGACTACATTTCCCATGATGCTCAACTACGTGTTGACAGAGCCTCCTAAGAAATGTAGTTCCAAAATTCGAGTACAGAACAATTGCGTTTTATATATATATAATTATGATTTGATATTTTGTACTCTTTTCTGCATCTTAGACATGAGGATTATTTTAATATATATCTAGTATGGAGCTCTTTGCTTTGACAGCTGTGTTCAAACTGCCTGTAAGATAATACGCAATCTTCTAAGCTTAATCACAATGATAATTAATGTATTGAAATAACATACTTGCCGTAAAAACATTTTATATAATTAAATTACACACCGATGCATAATGCATAGACCGTTGTTCTCAATGTTTTGTTATTTGAAGACGAATTTGTCTAAATTAAACTGTTGATTGAAATGTCCGTAGCCTTTGATATGCAAGTTGTCTTCTTTATACTCTCCTATATTGTGTCTGCCAGTTTAGTTATTATATGTTAAACTTACACGCTGTGCTCTCCCTCTCCCTCTGGTTTCTCAGGGTCAGCCTGACAGCTGCTGCTCTTGCCAAAGATTCAGTCGTGTGTTGCCTGCAGAGTGAGGCTATGGGGTGGTGTGTGTCTGTCTGGAGAAATTGGGGAGCTGCAGAGTTTGACATTTTCTATCACTCATCTGATGAACTGAGAAGGTTGGAGACTGGCATGAGAAAGAGGAGGTAGCACACAGGCACAATCCCTTCATTTGATGTGGTCTTCTGTCACACTGAGATTTCACTTGGCCACAGCTGTGCCTTTTGCACTTCATTGAGATGCAGCCGGATTTCGCTGTGGCCGCTTACCAAGGCTTGAATGAAGCCGTTGAAAAGACACTATAAAAGGCCGAGGCTTTTGTATGCTCTTTGTTCCTGAATGTTTCAGTCCAGTCATCCTTGCAGTGTTTACCTGGGCCACACAGACTTCTAATAAATTAAATTTGACGAGCAAGAACTCTACTGGGGGAAAAAAACGTGCCTTCTATGGAGATATAACACTGATTTCTTGTGTTTTGAGGACTGAGGATGTGAGGATTTTCATTTCTGCTTTCTTAATCGATAATGGGTGGAACTTTGGGGTAAAAGGGAAACTGTTAACAGCATAGCTTTTCGGTATTTCATAACATCGTTAATAAGCATGCAGATTCCATCAAGGGTCATTATGAAAGCTTGAAACCTTTGATCTTCTCTAATGCTTCTGAGTTTTACTAGGAGTGGCAAAATACGTCTGAGTGCCTCTTTGTATCGTGTCTTGGCCGTCATGATGATCCAGTGCAGAGCATCCTGTGTCACATATGATCAGCCTGTAGAAAGTACTATAATCTATGGGGCACATTCCTATTATTCACACCAAAGGGTTTATTTGGGGGGGCAGGAGTTCCTTTGTGGATTTATTTTATTATTAAATTATTTGAGCATGCTATTTTGTAATTTTTTGTACAGTTAAATGTGTAAATAAATGTATAGGACAATACAGGGTAGTTCCACGTGGTTATTCTGTGCAGAGAGATGACTAATATGTACATTACCCCAACTGTCGGTGAATGGGTAACAACAAGATGTTCTTTATAATCATTTTTTTGGTAGCAAGCTTTTCAAAAACTCAAAACTGACATGTGTGGTTTGTGCCACATAACGGAATTATGCACCAAAGCTTTATCCAGTCTCTCTGACCTATGCTGTGACATCACCTGAATTGACCTTCTGCACTTTACAAAACTGGAAGCCTCCAATTTAGCAGGACAATAGACAAGCACAAATAAGAAGGCAAAGGACGGCATCCCTTTACTGATCAGTCATCTCTACAAGCAAACTAATCAAATTTGTTTCTCTCTTCCCAAGCAGTAGTTTACTCCAGTTTCTTTCTTTCCGTTGCGAAGAGATAAACACATTGTCTTTGTGTGCATATAATGTGTGTGTTTATAAATATATAAATTATTTTCAGTTGTTTTGCAAGAAGGCTTACCTTGTGTTTATTTTACACGTGTCTGTGGTTTAATGTGGAAGTATTTTTAAGGAGCAGAGTGTAGGAAGAACCAGGCTGTGGCACTTCAAGAATCAAAGACAAAAACTTCTACAAGCGCACAAACGTGTAAAAGTATAGCGAGCCGTATACTGGTGCTATTACATGTATCAGGAATACGTGTGGCACTTCAAGCACCATAACAAATTATGGGCCGTATTCCAAACATGATGTTAAAATGGAGACGGTAAGCAGGAAAATATACACTTGCAGATTTATCCTTACCATCTCCACTAAAATATCTTATTCTGGGGTAGGTGCTAACTGAGCTCCTTGCCCCAAAATTCAGCGCAAAGCTGCCGAATACCAGCAGCAGTGCTCCATGCCACTGCGAGTATCGGCTTGTGGAGTCCATAGAACTCCCAACCGCGAGCTCACTCTCGCGAGATCGCCAGAGCCGCAGACTGATTGCAGAGGGAGACTACAAAGTATTTGTTCCCAGTCTCCATCTGCTCCCAGCAAGAAGCATCGGATCGCGCCGCCCTTTTGACAGTGGGATGAGAGGGGGGGGGGAGTACAGAGTTTTTAGCGGGAGATATAGATATATTTTCAAAATCATTTAACACCAGCTTTTTAGAAATTGTTAAAATTTGTAAATTCGCATCCTGATGGTAACATGCGTCTGCACCTTGTAATACCTCCCGTCTCGATACGTTAAAGAATTATTTCTCTCCCCATGTGATGTACAGTAAGCTTGCGATAGCTGTGTAGCACTAACTGATTTTACCCCAGCGTAGCGTCCGATACGGAATATAAATGCCAGACGTTAATCTTACTAACGCTTACATATCGAGACCCAATAGCCACAACTATGGAATAGAGCCCTGCAATTTTTTTTGTACTGTTAAGAGTGCAAGGCTATTGTCAATCTGTATATTTGTGTTGCTTTTTAATATCTAGCATTCTCAATGTACCTTCCTGGTAAAATACATTCTAAATAAATATTCCCTGCCCCTATCTCTATACACTTGGGGCTCTATCCCAAGGTTGATGCTAAGTTTACAACAGCTATGGTTTATTTTACACCAACCTCGGAATAGGGCCCTTGGTGTCTTTTAAATGCATGGGTTTACAGCATATCTGTAGTTTATTAACATCCATCAACCTGGATATAAAAAGGGGTTCTACCTTTTCAAATGCTCATCGGCATAATTTATCTGAGTGGCATGTCCCTTTAAATACATCAATATACTTTTTTTTCACAGTGGTAGGAAAGGGTGGGACGGTTAATTGTATGAGGCCAAAATAAAATATAGAACAGCTAAACAGAGGAATTTAAAGATGTCAAAATTCCTTATGTATAACTCACTTATGCTGCGATACTGGTAACAACTACACAACGACAGCAGCTAAGCAGGGTGGTGATATATTGACTTAAAGTCCCAAAGACACACTATATGGGAATAAAATCGTTGATCTATTTCTTGTGAGGCCTTTCAGAGGAAAAAAATAAATCTGAGATTGTCTTCTCTGCTCTTACAAATCAAACTTTTATCATCCTATAGTCGCTTTATGGTTGGTTTTTGTCGAAGCATACAGAAAATGTGCAATACAACCGCCCCTCCCCCCACCTAAAATATGCCTATGAGCTACCTTCAGAACAAACCCCCATGTTCTGCAGTTAAATGTGTGCTATTATTCATCATCCCTACAGAGTCCCCCGTGAATTCCCACAGTTTGTTGGCAAAGATTTGATTCTCCGCTCCTCTATAATGAAATCGTTCTCTGAGGCTACTTTGTCCTCGGTGCGGAAATATGAGCAGGAAGGGGGGTCAGCTGTAAGATGAGAGGAATGCATTTAAAAGAAAAAGTACCAACATTTTTGCCAAGTGTGCACAATGAAACTCTGACTACGGACTTCTGCATTTATTCCAACCTGGCTATTTTGTCAATTGTAATTCCGTTGTAGGCTTGCGCAGTTGTTCATAAACCTGGTCCTTCTCATTTTTCAGTGGTCAACACTAATTTGAGCAAACTCATCAGTTTCATCAGGCCTCAGGGCAACTGCCATGGGAGATGGCAAAGTATCCTGACCAAATGCCTTGTTCTACATTGTCTTCTTGTGCAGGAAGGATGAGAACCTTCAGATCTTCAAATCGCAATATAGAATAACCACAATGAACTTGAACATGTAAAGGCATAGCAACATGCTCTGTATCTTGGCATATGACATCACACTTCAAAGACTTGCCTTTCTGACCTTTAAATATCTCCCTGGACAGCTATCTGTTTTAGTCCTTCCTCTCACAGTAAATGTCACTTTCATGTGTTGCAAAAGAACACTGGAAGTGCCACATCTTCACTGTTCTCAATCATGTTCAGCGCTTTGATCTCCTGTGGAAGACAGCCTCCAATTAGAGTGAAATCTGTAACCAATTCCCCTGAATTGACACAGTTTGCTCAATACAACTCAGTGCGGTTTGTTTGCTTAGGGACCCTGCTTCACCAGCATCAAAGGTCCATTGATTCACTAATTGCAGTCCCTGCATCCCCCCCTCCCACTGCCCAGCCAGGCTGAGACTGATGAATCATTTCCTAGAAAACGTGTTTCTTTTTAATCCTTTCTTGGAACAAGGAAAAGTCTTTCCAAGATGATAGTCCTGAGAATCTGCCAAAAGGATTCTGGCACCAGAAAAATATTACTTTCAATATCACCTGGACATTTATATTTTGTAACTGTCAAAAAAAAAAAAGTAGAAACTAAACTTTGAATTGCTGCTACAGTATAATTAGATTAATAGATTTTTCTCGGGATAATAACATATAAAGTTTTTGTCCATGTGCATATTTATTTTTATAATATCATTCATCACACTTCTGTAAAAAAGGATCTCTTTTTTTTTTTTTTTTTTTTTAGAGCAAATCATATGTTACTATTACTTATAATTTTCAGATGCCAATATATTTAATTTTTGACCACTCCTTGCACTGATGTTGAAATAGCTTCATATAAACAGACCAGAATTATGTAGGAAATAATTATTCGTACAAATAAATACAGGATGCCTTCTCTGCAGCTCTGCTACAGTCCTTCAGGTTTCCAGCAGCTACAAAGAAAATAAGTAGACATTAGAGCAGAGCTAGTCAAAGGGTATATTGCCAGCTGTTTCGTAACTTCAGTGCCTTTTGAGTCTATGCCATTCTTTCTATGATGAACTTTTAGACTCCTTTTTAATGTAAAACCCAGCTAACTACCAACTTCACTAAACTACCACTTATTTAGTGAATATTGACTATTTTGTGGTAATCGGAAAACTAATTTTGCAGAAATCAAGACATATAGTCTCACATTGTCTCTGCACAACAATCCTACGCGTGAAGAATCAACAACACCTCTGTAAGGTGACATGTTTGTATTTGGCTGAAGCTACATATTTATTAGAGAATCAAAGAATTATATTTTAGGGACATGGCCCCTTTACTTTTTACACTGACCTAGAAACTGCTTCCCAAGACATAAGAAGTTCATTAACATTGTAACAATGAATGGAAGGACACTAGTATTGTTGCCTGTCAAATATGTGATTGTTTCTGTCTAAGCTGCAGGGACACCTGATTGGGAGGATGACATCAACTCATCATTGCCCATTTAATTGAATTAAATGGCCAGAGTTACCATTACAGTTTCAAAATTTTCTAAAGCACTAACATGTTCCATGGCGCTGTACAATGGGAGATGCAGAAAAACCAATCTACTATTCTGTGTGCTTAACTTGTATGTGAGAGTGGGTAGAGTGTCCCTTTAACTATGTTGCAGTTGACAAATAGTACACAATATGTAGTTATCTCTGTCTACAGGGAGATTCTAAAGCTTGGTAGTAGATTCCATAGAACTCCTAGCTAACCGCTTTAAAAGACACCAACAGGGTTATTGAGAGAGCGTGAAAAGCCGGAGAATGACTGGAGAATGAAAAATTCTAGGTCAAAATAGCCAAACCAGAAAAATTCTCCCTTTCATCTCCCTTTCCAAATTGGCTATTTTGACCTAGAATTTTTCATTCTCCAGTCATTCTCCTGCTTTTCACGCTCTCTGAATAACCCTGTATGTCTCTACGGAGTTTTATGGTGTCTTTCCATATGCTTTCTTATTGTGAAGTAGAAAAAATACTTAAAGAATATGTCATTCAATATGTTTTGGAGAACCCATAATAAGTTATTTATTTGCAAAGTATTTTACCAGGAAGGATACATTGAGATTTCTCTCGTTTTCAAGTATGTCCTGGGTTAAACCATATGGTAAATTTATTTACAAGTATTTTTCTACAGATACAGTTTCGTAAATGTGGAATAGGTACCGGCATAACTTAGATTCAAAAGTTATCCCTCTAGGGCAGTGCTTTCCAAATCTGTCCTCAAGAATCACTCACAGGTCAGGTTTGTGAGATATCTTAAGCACAGCACAGGTGATATGATTTGCTGCTCAGTGATTGTACTGTTTAATAGGGATGTGCAATTTGCTTCATTCCAAATTCAGACGAAAATCACCATTTTCGTATTTCGGCAGCATTTCCGTAAATTAAATATCTGCCGTCTGAATATTCGGATCGATCCGAAATTCCGAATCGATGTTTCAACACAAACGAAATTGATTCGGTATTAATCCGAAACGGAATGAAAATGATACGAAATGCTTCTAAAACCAAACAAAATGATCTGAAACAAAAAAATGAAACCAAATGATCTGAAATGAAAAAAAAAACAGAACAAAATTATCTAAAACGGAAAAAACTGGAACCAAATGATCTGAAATTTAAAAAAATGGAACCAAATTATCTGAAATGAAAAAAAATAAACGAAATGATCTAAAAACGGAACCAAAAGATCCAAAAATAATTTTAATGCAGCATATAAATCCACACACTGCTGGGAAGCACTTCTCTGCAGTATAATTAATGCAGCATATGAATCCACACACTGCTGGGAAGCACTTCTCTGCAGTATAATTCAGCATATGAATCCACACACTGCTGGGAAGCACTTCTCTGCAGTATAATTCAGCATATGAATCCACACACTGCTGGGAGCACTTCGCTTTCAATGTAAAAAAATGTGTTTTTATTAAATATTTATTAAACCGTTTATTATTTTCAATTGCAGCAAGAAGCCATTTTGTTTATTTTTTTGGCATTTTTCGGGAATTTTTGGGGTAAACTTTAGGTTTCTGAACTTCTGAAGTATGGAGGCTTTCATTTTATTGGTAGTAATGTGTTTCCCTTTGTGAAACAACCAATAAAGACGAAATAACTCCTAAAAAAGAAATACAAATCCATACAAAATAACTTACGAATCGATCCGAAATCACGAAACGAAAGGGACCGAAACGAAACACAAACCTGCCCGAAATGAACCGAAACAAAAAAGCATCCCGAAAAAACGGCATGCACATCTCTAGTATTTAGGCTGCATTTCCCCAAGGTAATCCTTAAAATGTGACCTGTTAGTGGGTTCTGAGGACAGTCTGGGGAAGAACTGCTCTACAGATTTATACACCGCAAACCATTCTGCCTCAGCATCACAGTAAGCCAACACAATGACATTCGCAGATGGTCACTGGCTGGAGAGGGCCAACGTTGTTTGATTGTAGGCAATCTCTCTTGCAGCTCTATGAATCAAAATGTTGCCCATTGTGAAGCTCTTCAAACACAAATTGGCACCTCATGGACTAACCTCACACTCACCCATGAGCAATAAGCATCAGCGATTAGCATTAGTGCCCAGACAAAAAAGTGTGTGGCGAGAGTATAATTTATGCATATGCACGCGCTATGTGAGCTTGCATAAACAACCTCTGCAGTTAGGGTTGAAGACGGGCGCACTATATTCCAGCGCTTACTGAGGTCTCTGTTTAGTTCAGGAGAAGGATCTTTCATGCACTTTGTATATGTATTAACGGATAAAAAATGTTACGCATTGTAGATGCTGGAGAAATTTTAAGTGACTATACTGCTCAGTAAGTGTGGTTTCTACAGAAAAATGATCAAGAAACTGATCCTAAAACTGACTTTGGAATGTGTGCTTTTTTGTGTTCCCTGAAATCTTTTTGGGATTAGTAAAAATGTATATAAATTTTTATATGCACTAACAAATACAGTCTTAAGGGGTTATTCAGAAATAGGGATGAGCCGAACAGCCCCGAGTTCGGTTCACGCAATCAAGCATGTTTCAACAAGAATATGGGAGCTTGTAATGACTTGTTTACAGATCGAGTGCACCGGTGGCATCGCAAACAAGCAAAGGCATACAAGTCGTTGTGTGCACGATTTCAAATCTATAAAAAGCAGGGATCTAGGAATAAGTCTGATTATTTTTTGTGTGCTTTGCCAATAATCATTATTTGTGAGTGATAAGTGATAGAAGTAGGGCTTCAACTAACAATTATTTTCATAGTTGATTAGTTGGCCGATTTATTTTTTTTAGATTAATCAGACAAAAAATTTTAAAAAAAATCAAAACCATTTTTTTCTGATAGTTAAGATAAAAACCGCAATCTCTGTTACAAATCTACACTTCAGACTAAGATTTTACACTAACGCAACAGTTTGTGGGTTTGAATTCTAGAAAAAATTGGACAATCACTGTTCACAATATTCTGTTATTCACTCTTTAAGAAATATTGTTATATTTTGCCAATTCTGGACCCAATACTTCAAACTAATGATTTGGCAAATGTTGTACTTTTAAAGTTTAGGTAACATACAACAATATGCAATCGCAGTCACCTTAGTGACAGCGGAAAATTTTGTACGTAACCAGTCATCAGAGAGTTAATAAAAAAAATGACCCCTTTAGGGTGTAAAACAAATTTTGCAGCTCAGCTGTAGATAATTGCTGAAAGGGGTTACTTTTTATAGTTAGTAAATAAAAATATATATTTTCACTTTTATTTCTTTGACAATTTTTCTTGTAAGTCTCTGTCCGTTATGACAAGGAGAGAAAGGGAATTGACAAGCCAATGTATTTTAATATTGGCTTCCTATTCATATCACTGAAATCCCAGCATATACAGTACAGTACTTTCTGATGGGAGTTTGATTGCTGACAGCAATCAAAAACTCCTATCACTTTCAGATCGCCTGCACATGCTGGGATCACTGGGAATGTGACTGACAGGGCTTGATATTTACTGTGATCCGAGCATGTACAGTGCTGTTACTAATAGGAGTGATTGCTGTTAATAATCACACTCCTATCACTCTCAGTCAACCAATATATACTGGTATCACTAAGACACACACACTGACTGAAAAACTGTGCTTGGCAGTCATTGGAACTGGCTGGAAAAGTGAGAGACCGAGATGGGCATAGTTTGGGAGGAAGGATACAAAAAGGAGATATGGGCACAAACTAGGGGGATGTGCAGGGCGGAGAGATTGGCACAGGCTGGGGGGAGCACAGCGAAGAAAAATGGGCACAGACTGGGGGAACACAGGGAAGAGAGATGGGCCCAGACTGGGGGAACACAGGGAAGAGAGATGGGCACAGGCTGGGGGCAATATAGGGAAGAGTTGGGCACAGGCTGGGGGGAATACTGAGAAGAGATGGGCACAGGCTGGTGGGGGGAATACTGGGAAGAGATGGGCACTGCCTGGGGGGAATACTAGGAAGAGAGATGGGCACAGGCTGGGGGGAATACTGGGAAGAGAGATGGGCACAGGCTGGTGGGGAATACTGGGAAGAGAGATGGGCACAGCCTGGGGCAGTGGCGGAAGTACCAGGGTCGCAGCGGTCGTGGTTGCGACCGGGCCCTGGCATTCCACCACTGGAGGGGGGGCCCAGCGCCGCCTGCCAGATTCCGGCAATCAGCGCTGGAATCTGGGGGCAGCGCGGCCATTCCTCTCCCTGCGAGCGGCCGCTGGTTTGCAGCTTGACCGCTCATGAGATGGGAACTACCTGACCGGCGCACGAGATCCTCTCGCGAGAACTCTGCTGCACTGGTCAGGTGGTTTCCGGTGAGCGGCCAGGCTGCATGCTTTCAGCGGCCACTCACCTCGGAGAGGAACAGAACAGAACGCCGGCGGCAGCAGAGGAGGTGAGCTGGGGGGCACTATATACCCATAAGAGCTGGGGGGCACTTCTATATATATCCATAAGAGCTGGGGGCACTTCTATATATCCATAAGAGCTGGGTGCAAATATATCCATGTGAGCTGGGGGGGGCAATATATACCCATGTGAGCTGGGGGGGCAATATATACCCATGTGAGCTAGGGGCAATATATACCCATAAGAGCTGGGGGCACTATATACCCATGAGAGCTGGGGAAAATATATCCATGAGAGCTGAGGGCAAATATATCCATAAGAGCAGGGGGCGATATATACCCACGAGAGCTGGGGGCGATATATACCCACGAGAGCTGTGGGCGATATATACCCACGAGAGCTGTGGGTGATATATACCCACGAGAGCTGGGGGCACTATATACCCATGAGAGCTGGGGGCAATATATACCCATGTGTGAGCTGGGGGCAATATGTACCCATGAGAGCTGGGGCAATATATACCCATGTGAGCTGGGGCAATATATACCCGTGTGAGCTGTGGCAATATATACCCGTGTGAGCTGGGGGCAATACTATCTTTTTTTATATTGCAGGGGGGGAAAAGTAAAAATATAGGTCTTTTTGGGGGGAGGGGACCCTTCATGGATTCTTGCACCGGGGCCCTCAGGTTTCTAGTTACGCCACTGGCCTGGGGGAATACTGGGAAGAGATGGGCACAGACTGGTGGGGGAATACTGGGAAGAGATGGGCACAGGCTGGTGGGGGGGGGGAATACTGGGAAGAGATGGGCACTGCTGGGGGGGGAATACTGGGAAGAGAATTTGTTCAGTAAATTTATTAATGAGGGGGACTTTACTTTTTTTCCACTAGTCAAAACAAAAACAAAAAAACTTTAATGGACATGACCGATATAGCCCCTGTTCTATTAAACACTGTGCAGGGGCATGGAGAGGAAAAGATGGCACCTGATGTAGGTTTGAGTAAAGTAGGATTGCAGAAATATGTAAATATAAAAATAAATGAAATCCCTGCCTACTGTTATGTACTTCTTTGAGCCTTTGTTAGGAGTTGGGGGGGGGTGAATACAGCCACTTTCTAACATTATCAGCAGTGCAGTAGCAAATTTACTTTAGAAAAAAAGAAACAGGCTACACATCACGGAGCGTGGCGATTTGCGACTGTTGTTGACAAAATTGGAACCCAACATTAACAAATTGTTAAAACTCCACCAGCCTCCACCATCTCATAATTTTTTTTATTACCTATTGAGTTTTAGATTCATTTTCAAATTCATAAACAATTTATTTAATACATTTGATAGTGGTTTAATTTTTACTTTGAGATTATTACTAATGTGAAATAATATTTTAATATTACTATTATGGGGGCGGGCGTTGAATTATTTTTTTTCTTGCAAAGGGGGCGGTGGTCCAGAAAAGGTTGGGAACCACTGGGCTAAGGGCTTCATAAATGGTAGTGCGTGATGAAATCTTCACAATATCTACAGTATTTCTACAGAGAAGATATTAACGACATTAGCGAATACAGTTCTTAATCTGGTATAATTGAGGCAAGGTCGATCAGAAGCAAAAGTCACAAGGGTAGGAGGCAGACAGACGTAATCAGGATCAAGCAGGGTCCGCAACAAAATATCAGAATAGATTACTTTCGATGTAGTGATGTTAAGGCAGCAGTAGATAGGTAGCGTTATATAGGTAAGGCTCCAGGCAATGGGTAGGCAGCAGGTTTGTAGTCGATAGCTAACTGGCTTCAAAAGATACAGGTAGCCCAGGTTGGAAATAAAATAAAGGAGCGGTGACTCACCGGGCATGTAGAGTTGTGTTCAAAATTATTCAACCCCCACTGAAATTGAGTGTTTTGGCCAGTTTGACATTGATTTTGATCATTCAGTCATCTTGCTTACAATTAAATCAAAGAGGCACGTGTAGGTCAGACAAATATAACATAACATTTATAATGAAATAACCACAAATGTCTTTTCTGTGCTCACATCATTATCAGTTTTATTCAACCCCCAAGTGACATTCAATCTTAGTACTTAGTACAACATCCTTTTACAGTTATAACAGCTTTTAAACGTGAAGCTTGTGAAGTGTCTTGCAGCGATCTATGGGTATCTTCGCCCATTCGTCATGGGCAAAAGCCTCCAGTTCAGTCACATTCTTAGGCTTGCGCACTGCAACTGCTTTCTTTAAGTCCCACCAGAGGTTCTCAATCGAATTTAAGTCAGGTGACTGCGATGGCCACTCCAAAATGTTCCAGCCTTTAATCTGCAACCATGCTCTAGTGGACTTGGAGGTATGCTTGGGATCATTGTCCTGTTGAAAGGTCCAACATCTCCCAAGCCTCAGGTTTGTGACGGACTGCATCACATGGTCATCCAATATCTCCTGGTACTGAAGAGAATTCATGGTACCTTGCACACGCTGAAGCTTCCCTGTACCTGCAGAAGCAAAACAGCCCCAAAGCATGATTGACCCCCCGCCATGCTTCACAGTAGGCAAGGTGTTCTTTTGTTCATAGGCCTTGTTCTTCCTCCTCCAAACATAGCGTTGATCCATGGGCCCAAACAGTTCTAATTTTGTTTCAACAGTCCACAGAACACTATCCCAAAACTTCTGTGGTTTGTCCACATGACTTTTGGCATACTGCAGTCGACTCTTCTTATTCTTTGGAGACAGCAAGGGGGTGCGCCTGGGAGTTCTGGCATGGAGGCCTTCATTACGCAGTGTGCGCCGTATTGTCTGAGCTGAAACTTCAGTACCCACATCTGACAAATCTTTTCTCAGTTTCTCAGCAGTCACACGGGGACTTTTCTCCACTCTACGCTTCAGGTAGCGCACAGCAGTCGAAGTCAGCATCTTCTTTCTGCCACGACCAGGTAGCGTTTCAACAGTGCCCTTTGCCTTGAATTTGCGAATGATGCTTCCTATGGTCTCTCTTGGTATGTTTAACATCTTTGCAATCTTCTTATAGCCATTGCCCTTCCTGTGAAGAGTAATCACCTCTTCTCTTGTCTTCCTGGACCATTCTCTTGACTTCACCATGTTTGTAACCACACCAGTAAATGTCTAGAAGGAGCTGAGTATCACAGTCATTTTAAAGCTGCCTAATTGGTGCTTATTATGCTTTATTGCTGCTCCGTGACATCCACAGGTGTTTTCAATACCTGATTGAAAACACTTGAATGAACCTCTGTCCTTCAGAGTGGTAGTCTTTAAGGGGTTGAATAATTGTGTCAATGAAGAATTCACAAAAGAAACATTTACTACTGTATTACAAAACCAATTGATGTCATTTTAGTTGCATAGGGTTCTTTAAAAAGTCCTTGTAGGATTTCATTCTGAATACAATTACAAATGTACACTAAATTCCCTAAAACCCTTTACAGCATTGGGGGTTGAATAATTTTGAACACAACTGTAGGTCTTTTATGGAGAGGGTTGCTTAAATGAATTAATCCAGCTGGTGTGCGCTGATCTGACTTCCAGGTTGAGTCGCAGTAGTATGACGTGATTGAGTTTAAGCAGACATGCGTTAGGCATAAGGCTATCCTATATAAAAGATAAATCCAGAGAAAGTATCCATATAATTGGGCAGATTAGATAGGCTGAAAGGTTCTTATCTGTCGACATAGGGCACCTATTTACATTCTTCACGCAATTTCGTTCGCCCAGAGCAAATTTTTTTCCATGCGTCGTCCAGCGTTATCGCATGAAAATTAACGTGGTATACCGATCCGAACGCATTTTCTCATCCGTCAGAAAATAAAGTTTGTAAAAACGACACGCAAAACGAAGTGCAATACGCGCGCAGTAGCGTTTCGCACGTAAATCATTTTTTTCGCAGGATTCAGCCAATCCGCATTAAGAATCTTAATTGACTCACTTAAGTTTTTGCGCCTGTCAAAGTAAATCTGAGTATATATGCTGCAGCAATAAAAAAAAATATGCACGACTTCACAATTTTATTGTTTGGGTATGTGTAGAATGTGTAACTATACTGTGCAGGTTTTTTTTTCGTGCTGGTGTTTTTTCCAATTTTTTCCAATTTGCAGTTACCACCAGCTTTTCAAAGACGTTAAAATTATGCGCGCAAACGTCGTTCGTAAAAAAAAATGCGCATTGATTGAAATACCATCCGCGTACCAGCACACGAACGGATTTGCGCTCACAATGTTAAGTACAGGATGCGCACAGTTCATCATGCTCGCACAGGTCCATCTACGTTAAGCGATAACGTGCATCGTTTGCGCGAACGTTGTAATACGACGTTCAGCTCAAAGGGTTTTGCCCCTCGCGCAAATGCGCATTTGTGCACGCAAAACGCACTGCGCGAAGAATGTAATAGGGGCCATAATCTATGTTTCTATTCACTGCTGCAATCCAGAGAAGCAAAATTCAACATCAAGCGAAGTTGATGCAAACAATGAACGGTATCTTCCATAAAATGAATAAACTACATTTATTCTCAATTAAATGTTATTCTACCTTTTTTGTTTTCAACACTGGTGTATATATATCTGTGATCTGAAAGTGCCGATCTTCACTAAATTCTGACAAACACTGTTGGAAACTAAGGGGTAATCTACTAGGGATGTGCACACTTTTTTTTTTCTTCGTTTCGGTTCGTTTTTTCTGCCTGTTTTTTTTTTTTTTTTAGGTTCTGGTCGTTTCATTTCATCATTTAGGGTTGATACGGCAATCTGTTTCAATGGGTTATTTCATTTTCCCGTTTTTGTGAGTAATTGTATTTTGGATTGATTTGTATCTAGTTTTATGAGTTATTTCATTTTTTATTGGTTATTCCAGAATAGGAAACAGATTACAACCAATATAATGAAAGTCTCCTTACTTATATTTTTTAGGATTTTTTTGGGCATTTTTCAGGAATTTTTGGGTTAATCTTTAGGGTTACTAACTTATTTTAAAGAAACTAGGCTTTTTTCCACCATACTTTGCAATGTTAAAACAAATCCCCATTTTTAACTGGTTATTAAATATTTCTAAAACCGTTTATTATTTTGAATTGGAGCAAACAGCCATTTCTTTTACTTTTTAGGATTATTTTGGCATTTTTCAGGATTTTATGGGAGAAAGTTTAGGTTTCTAATTTATTTTAAAGAAACTTGCCTTTTTTCCTCCCTAGTTTTTAAAAGTACTGGCTGGGCGGAGTAGAGGTAACATCACTGCTCTACGTGGAGAGAGCCTGTGGAGACAAGTGTTCGATCCCCAGGAGCACCTCTCCAGTAAGTGTCCTTGGGCAAGACACCTAACGGTACAGACTCGCCACCCAGGACATACTTGAAACTAGAGAAATCTCGATGTATCCTTCCTGGTAAAATCTTTTCTCAAATTTTTTTTAAAAAAATGCGTTTTTAACTTTTTATTAAATATTTCTTAAACCATTTAATTTTTTCAATTGCAGCAACCAGCCATTTTTTAAATAATTTTTTTAGGATTTTTTTTGTCATTTTTCAGGAATTTTTGGGTTAATCGTTAGGGTTTCTAACTTATTTTAAATGTATAACGTGGTCTGTTTTTTTTCTTTGCTGAACACATACAGCTGGATTATCCTCTTACAATATGTATGTGTTCAGCAATGAATTTTGATACAAGGGAGTCGGTAAGTAAAATCTGCTTGCATAGATCTTTCCACTTGTCCTCTCTCTTTCTGCACGAGCCTTGGAATTGGGTGCCTGTTACTATTTAACAGGTCAGTGAAACTATAGTAAATAAACACTTTCCAAAGAATACAAATATTTTTCGACAAAATCTTAATAATTTAATCCAAACATTTGTTTTATGTAGAACTAAGGTGTTTTAGCGCAGTTTTGCTTAGAGCACCATGACTTGTGCTTTCAAGGCTAAAGTCTTATTGTCTGACTGTGTGACAAGGTATGTAAAATTAATAACCTTCCAAAGGCTACACCAGGGGCATAATTAGGGTTAATAATAGTTAGGCCCAAGGTATGTCATATTTCTGCCACCTCCCCACGTTTACCTTTATATTACATAAATATGAGCTTAAACATAATAAGGTAATATTCATGACCTAGCTAGCTTTTTTGCCAAAAGTGGAATTTAGAATCCAAGCAACAAATCTTATCTACATCTAAGCAATATATAACAACATTTATTAGTCTCATTGCAGAGAGATACATTATTAGACACCTGCACAGTGCAGTGCACACCCTGAATATATTGTTTTCTCCTGAACAGCCTGAGATCAACTCCAAAGAAATTACAGCAACAAAGAACTTTACAAATCCAAGAAAGAACAAAAAAAAGGCTGATTTGGATGTCCAGTTGAGGATATTGCGGGCACAAGAGCTGACAATCCACCGAGCAGGCTGAGCCATAGTCCAGTTCGAAGTTCCAGACAGCAAGAGTGGATCATTACTACCGGAGACGGTGAGTTGTCCTCCCCCCTCCTGGTGGCCATGCATCGTGAACAGCAGGGCAGAGGAGCTGGGGTCCTCCACAGACAGGGGGGTGAAGTCAGGTCCCCAGGATGGTGTATAGTCGTCCACATGGCGCTGGTGACGTTCCCTCCCTCTCCTCCTGCTGGAGATGAGGAAACTGGGCGGCAATTCATGATGCAGCTGCCTGGCCCCGCGGAGACGTTAGATGCATCACGCTGTGTGTCGGGATGCTCCTAGGCCCCGTCTATAAAATGGCATCGGTTTAAAAACAAATTCAGACTGCACCAGCCCCATCAGGACGCATGGTGTAATTGACTCATGTAATTGGGCAGACTAGATGGGCCGAAAGGTTCTTATCTGCCGAAATTTTTCTATGTTTCTATGGTGCCTAAGCCCCGCCCACAAAATCAGGGCTGTCCCAAAAATTTTCAAAACTCGCCAGCTCCACTTAAACGAACAGCACTGGTTAATTCAAAACTCTGGAGAACTGTGTCGGATCGTACCGGGTCACCAGAAGAGCCAGAGTAGAGGCCAGTGCCTCCAATTCAGGGGAGCACTGGGCCAGGATCAGCAGCACAGATGACGGAACAGTGCCCAAACACCAGCATTGCACGAAGGACAGCCAGTGCCTAGGATCCAGCAGGCACTAGGCTCATTTACGCGCAAGGTTAACCTGATGACCTGGAGTCAGCTGAGTCTCCAGATGGAGCGGACGACCGTAATACCAAAGACTAAGCGTGGGCTGCTGTTTAACGGAGCACAAGAGTCAGACTTGAGTACAGAGCGGAAGCTTGCAAGGGGCGCAAACGCTATAGCCAGTGCGGCTCCATGGTCGACCAGTTACCAGCGTGGTTTATGGAAAACTTGGTTGTGGCTTATAAGCATTGACGAACAGGGACAAGGCTCATCCCATGGTACAGCCGGTGACAGCGTTTTGGAACGGTAAGTGCGGCTGGGCAGCTGGTGTGGATTCTCTGTGGCAACTACCTAACTGCTGTTAGGCGGTTGGGTCAGATTTTGGAAAAATCAACTGGATCCAGAACTTAATAGAGAATGATAGGCAAGGCTTTTTTGCTTATCCTTATTACTTTTGGTGCAAGGTTTTCTGGAATTTAGTTCCATTCTTTGCGAAAGTTTTGGTAGCTTGCAAGGGGCGCTAATGCTACAGTCAGTGGGAGTTCCATGGTTGACCAGTTACCAATGGGGTTTAGGGAAACCTTGGTTGCAGTTTATAAGCAATGACAAACAGTAGACCAGGCTCATCCCGTGGTACAGCCGGTGACAGAGTTTTGTAACTGTGAGTGCGGCTGGGGGCATGGCGACGGAGACGGTTTCGCAGGCTGCGCCGGTAGGTGCGTCACGCAGAGGGTTCAGGTGAGTTTGTGGAATTCTGACCAGCTGACATACAATACGGAAGCCGCCTAAAGGTGAGGCATTGTAGAGGCAAGTTCTTCAGGTCTCAGGCTGCATAGAATGATGAGCTTGTGTGGATTATATGTGGCAGCTGCCTTCCGCCGCTAGGATTTCAGGAAAACCAGCTGAATCCAAAATTCAATAGGAAATGGGTGCAAAGTTTTCTGGCATTTAGTTCCATTCTTTGCGGATGTTCTCTCTTCACATACCCGTCCTCATTTGGCACGTGTACAACATTTACGGCGGATACTAGGGATGTGCACCGATTATTTTTTTTTAAAAAAAAAAAATATTTCGGTTCGAGTCGTTCGGATTTTTAAAATTTTTGTTTCGGCTTGTTTCGGACGATTTTCTTTTCGGCTCGTTTCTGCTCGTTTTTATCGTATCAACATTTTTTCCGTGATTTTGGCAATTTTCGTGTTTTTCGGAACGTCTTCTCCTTGTTTCAAAGTGTCTATTCCTTTTGACTAGTTACTTGAAAGTTACTAATGGTTTTTCGGATCCAATATTTCTGTCGATACGGTAATTCTGCCGATTCTATCGTTTTTTTTAAAATTTAAATAAAGATCCTTTTTTTCTTATGAATATGCATTGCACAACTTTATTTAATCATATTAAAATGGTATGAAAGGAACAAAAATGAACAAAACGATTTAAAAAACCCAAAACTGACCCAAGTGGTCTGACTTTAAAAATAAAAACCAGAATAAAAGGTTTTAAAACTGAAAAAAAGCTGAACAGAATTATCAGAAACGAGAAAAAAAAAACCCATAAAAAATAAAATGATTTAAAACGAAAATAAATAAATAAAATTAATGCAGCATATGAATATGCACACTGCGGGGAACAAGCGCCTCTCTGCGCGGTATAATTAATGCAGCATATGAATACGCACACTGCGGGGAACAAGCGCCTCTCTGCACGGTATAATTAATGCAGCATATGAATACGCACACTGCAGGGAACAAGCGCCTCTCTGCGGTACAATTAATGCAGCATATGAATACGCACACTGCGGGGAACAAGCGCCTCTCTGCACGGTATAATTAATGCAGCATATGAATACGCACACTGCGGGGAACAAGCGCCTCTCTGCGCGGTATAATTAATGCAGCATATGAATACGCACACTGCAGGGAACAAGCGCCTCTCTGCACGGTATAATTAATGCAGCATATGAATACGCACACTGCAGGGAACAAGCGCCTCTCTGCGGTACAATAAATGCAGCATATGAATACGCACACTGCGGGGAACAAGCGCCTCTCTGCACGGTATAATTAATGCAGCATATGAATACGCACACTGCGGGGAACAAGCGCCTCTCTGCACGGTATAATTAATGCAGCATATGAATACGCACACTGCGGGGAACAAGCGCCTCTCTGCGCGGTATAATTAATGCAACATATGAATACGCACACTGCAGGGAACAAGCGCCTCTCTGCGCGGTATAATTAATGCAGCATATGAATAAGCACACTGCTGGGAAGCGCCTCTCTGCGGTATAATTAATGTATACATCTGTTATATGTACAGTATATGTATCCTGTCCTCAGAACATGGTCTCCCTCTATCTCTCGTGCTGCCAATCACTCCCACTCCCACAAATCCCATTCCCACCTTCTCTTTCTCACCCTCCTGCTGTTACTCTATTCAGGTGACATATCCCCTAACCCTGGCCCCACAACACATCCAATACTTCCCTCTCATCCTATCTCCATCGCACATAAATCACCTCCCTGCAAGCCCAGCAACCTCATTCCCATAATCCCTCAGCGCCTGTCCTTTCTCCTGCGCCCTCTGGAACGCTCGCTCTGTGTGCAACAAATTCACAGCCGTCCATGACCTCTTCCTTTCAAACTCCTTCAACCTCCTAGCTTTAACTGACACCTGGTTAACTCCCTCTGACACGGCCTCTGTTGCTGCTCTCTCACATGGCGGTCTACACTTGAGCCATACCCCAGACCGGGTGAGAGAAATGGTGGCGGTTCGGAATCCTGCTCTCTCCCACCTGCACCTACCAGCATCTCCCTCCACCCCCATCCCTCTCCTCTCCTCCTTCGAGACACACTGCATCTGCCTGTTCTCTCCTCTGGCTCTCAGGGTGGCAGTCATCTACCGCCCACCGGGACCAACCTCCCAGTTCTTTGACCACTTTGCTACCTGGCTTTCTCACTTCCTGTCTTCTAATCTTCCATGCCTAGTTCTCGGGGACTTCAACATTCCCATTGATGATCCTTCCGCCCCTGCTGCCTCCAAACTTCTTTCACTCACGTCCTCCCTGGAACCACACAATCCTCCCTCCTCCCTACCCACCGCGATGGTCACGCTATTGACCTTGTCTTTTCCAACCTCTGCTCCATTTCTGAGTTCAACTGTCGCCCTTTCCCCATCTCTGACCACCACCTTCTCTCTTTCAACCTATCTGGACTTCCTAAACACCCTGCTCCCCCACCCCGCACACACACTCGCAGAAATCTACATGCTGCGGACCCCCATCAATTCTCCAACCTATGTCACCACCTCCCTCATACCTCATCCTTCACCTGCCCTGATGCTGCCACTAATCACTACAACACTACGCTTATCTCTGCTCTAGACACTCTTGCTCCTCTTCGACTCTGTAAGGCCCCACGCCGCCAGCTTCAGCCCTGGCACACCCTCCAAACTCGCTACCTGCAAAGATGCTCCCGCACTGCAGGCGTGCCTGGAGGAAATCCCACTCTGAAGCTGATTTTGTTCACTTCAAGTTTATTCTCCGGTCATACACCTCTGCCCTCCACTTGGCCAAATAATCCTTCTTCTCATCTCTTCTATCTTCGCTGTCCTCCAACCCTAAACGGCTCTGGTCCACCTTCAACACCCTCCTCTACCCACCTGCACCTCCCCCCTCAGCTGCCTTCAGCGCTCAAGACCTGGCAGACCACTTCCTCAGTAAAACTCTAACTATCAGAAGCAACATCCCAACACAAGATAGTTATCTGCCACCTCCACTCCCACAGGTCCCCTCTGCCACCCTCTGCCGCTTCCTCCCAGCCACTGAGGAGGAAGTCAATTCCTTATTGTCCTCCTCACATCTCACCACGTGCCCTCTCGACCCCATTCCCTCACATCTAATTCCTCCCCTCTCCTCCTCCCTCACCCCTGCTCTCACACACATCTTCAACCTATCTCTCTCCACTGGCTCCTTTCCATCCGCCTTCAAACACGCGCTAGTTACCCCTTTACTAAAGAAACCATCCCTAGATCCCAACTCTCCATCCAACTACCGCCCTGTATCCCTGCTTCCCTTCACATCAAAGCTCTTACAAAAACTAGTCTTCAACCGCCTCTCCCTCTTCCTGTCCTCCAATTCCCTACTTGACCCCCTGCAATCTGGCTTCTGTCCCCTACACTCAACTGAAACTGCCCTCACCAAAGTCACCAACGACCTCCTAACTGCTAAAAAACACGGCCACTATTCTATTCTCATCCTGCTTGACCCTCGGCTGCTTTTGACACTGTTGACCACCCCTCCTTCTACAGACCCTCAACTCTCTGTCTCCTCGGTGACACTTCACTTGCTTGGGTTGACTTCCTATTATCCAACAGGTCCTTCTGTGTGTCCTTTGCTGGTAACTCCTCCTCCTCATTGCCTCTATCTGTTGGTGTACCTCAAGGCTCTGTCCTTGGTCCTCTGCTCTTTTCCATCTACACCTCCGCCCTGGGCAAAATCATCAACAGCTTTGGCTTTAATTACCACCTCTACGATGATGACACTCAGATCTACCTCTCTACCCCTGATCTCTCTCCCCCTGTCCTTTCAAAAGTCAGTGAATGTTTATCTGGCATCTCCTCCTTTATGGCCTCCCACCACCTAAAGATCAACATGTCAAAGACTGAACTCCTACTTATTCCTCCCTCCAATGCCTCCCCACCTCCTGACTTCTCTATCACGGTGGAGGGTATCACCATCTCCCTATCAGACCAAGTTTGCTGTCTTGGAGTTACACTTGACTCTGCTCCTTCCTTCATCCCCCACATCAAGTCTCTTTCCTCCTCCTGCCGATACCAACTGCGTAATATTTCCAGAATTCGGCCATTTCTTACCGCTGTCACCACAAAACAACTCATACACGCCCTGGTAATCTCTCGACTCGACTATTGCAATAATCTCTTATCTGGCCTCCCTCTGTCCCGCCTCTCCCCCCTACAATCCATCCTGAACGCTTCCGCCAGGCTAATTCACCTCACCCACCGCTCTGTCTCTGCCGCTCCACTCTGCGAGTCCCTTCACTGGCTCGCCATCCACTGCAGAATTAAGTTCAAAATCCTTATCCTTACCTACAAAACCCTCACTAACTCCGCTCCCCACTACCTGTCCTCACTACACTAATCACCAAATACACCCCAGCCCGCTCCCTAAGGTCAAACAGTGACCTGCACCTAGCTTCTCCCTGCATCAGCTCTTCCCATGATAGACTGCAGGATTTCTCACGCGCAGCCCCCACTCTCTGGAACGCTCTCCCTTGTACTGTCAGACTTTCCCCTAACTTCTCTTCCTTCAAACGCTCCCTTAAAACGTTCCTATTTAGGGAAGCCTACCACCCAACTCACTGACGCAACCATCAATCACTCTCACCTTACAGTCCTCTCCTCCTGTTTCCAACCCCAACCCTCCCAGATTGTGAGTTCCTACGGGAATAGGGCCCTCATCTCCTCCTGTACTGTTTGTCAAATGTTGTTCAGTGTATTGTAACCCTGACTATACTGTGCTTATTGTACAGCGCTGCGGAATATGCTGGCGCTTTATAAATAAAGAATAATAATAATAATGTCTGTATATTATAACTTAAAAGGCAATAAAATTAGAATTTTCAATAATTTACAATGTGTAAAGTGTTTTTTTTTTTTTTACATTTTAACATGTGAGCGTTTACGGTTATATTTTCCATGAGTTGCGCTTGTTAAAAAAATTATAGATGGGGGACTTGTTACATACATTTTTTTGGGGGAAAATTACACGCTTTTTAACAAACACAACCCATACAAAAATCGTTAGTGCAGCATCATTGTTCACATTATAATTGAATGGGAACAATATTGCTGCATTATGAAAACAAAACAAAAAAAAACACCTATTTTTTTTTTAAATTTATTTATGTTTTAATATTTTTTTATTTATTTTTTTATTTTAAATTTTTAATTAACTTTTAACATGATCATGTTTGGTATGGTTGGAAAGCCCATGTTCTGGCCAATCCAACAATACCAAACATTAACCCCTAGGTGCCATGGATCATAAGATAGGGGGTTCATTGGAACCCCCTATCTCCACCATTGGTTGCAACTAGGGGGTTAACTCCAGAATTTACTCTATCCGACGTCCCAATGTGAAACATCGGGACTTTGGATAGATTTTGACTATTTTATTTTTTTAACTTTCGGATAGTCTAAATCTATCCAAGTCCCGATGTTTCACATCGGAACTTTGGATAGAATAAGTCCGTGCGGCCGTTAAACATAAATACATTATGATTTTCTAACCATCAGCACGCTGGATAGCACTGTTGCTGTCCAGCGTCCTGATCCTGACCGTTAGAAAATCTGACTGCCTATATGTTTAACGAACGAAAGACTTACTCTATCGGATAGAGTAAATCTTTAAGACCACTACAATATCCAGCCCCTAATATATCATAAGAAAAGGGCACAGTACATGTGCACTCTAAACAACTGCTGGTATGCCTTTACAATTTGCTTGTTTTTTGCTCCTTATCAATGTGCCACGAAATTAAAAGATATAACAATACTGCTCCAAAAGATAGGACACCATGGACAGTAACAAAAAGAATGCTGCACTCCACAAATCTTCTACTCTAGGCCCAGACCTAGTTGGCCTATGCTAGAATACACCCCTGTTTTTTCCTTTACAAGCTCATTTTGTGTTCAGATTTGCTTCGGCAAACATAAAGTTCTGTCATGACAATTCCTAGTCTCTTCTAGTATTTAGGAAAAAAAATGGAGCGCAAACCCCGGTGTGTGAGCGCACTTTGCTGCGTTTGATGAGTAACTTCAATGGCAATCTCAATGTTCTGATTGAAAGATCATAAGTCCTATTAATAAAAAATAAGAAAACTCCATAGTGCAAATAACGTCTGTTATAATCAATTGATACAATTCTATAGGATATTGTAAGTGAATAACTCACAAGTGTAGAGCCAAATAAGGCTCAATAGAAGTCGCCTTTCTGCCACTCTGGGGGTCACTCCCCTTGTGTAGAGTCTTCACACTTTAGTTCAATCGTGGGGTTGACCTCTGGTGAGGTTTCTTTCACTCTTTAGAAATAAAAGGATACTTCCATTGCGCAGATATCAGTATATCAAATATAAGTAAATACCAAATTGACTACTTACAATCTTTTGAGCCTCTTAAGGAAGTGGCTCAGTAGAAAAGCTTCTCAGAATTTGGTGGTCAGTAGATTGGTTTCCGATAGACCAAAATAAATAAAATTAGATGTGCACCATAATATCAATGCAACATTTAATGAAGTTTATAAAATACAATAAAAGATACGCGTTTCACCCAACCAACTGTGGGCTTCCTCAGTCTTACATGATCTAGCTTAACAGTGTGTTAAATAGTGGTATAATGATCAATGTCTCTAAGATCACCTGTGATTATTGTTCATAATTGCGTTCCAATTCTGAATCCGGCGTGCGCGTTGCGTCACAGGGTAGCACTTCCGGGTCAGACAGATTCCCACTACACTTCCCCCTGCCTCGCAGCACATGATGAGCCAACACCTCGGATCACCCTATAATCTCGTCAGTTTCGTTCCAGAAATGCTTCCAAATCTATTCGATTCGGCGCTCCACAGTCTACTTCCGGTCAGACGGATCTAAATATCTGCCGCACTTCCTTGCGTTCCATTTGGACTTCAGCTGCGTGTCGTTCCATTTCAAAAGCTTCCGCGTTTAAGAGCAGCTACCGCCCGATCTAATACTATAGCGACGTATATACATACAATTTGTAACATTAACACGGCGAGATCATAGTTTGTAAGGCATTCATTAGTAAGCGATGATCATTGATAATTAACCAAACTATATCTCAAATGGTATGCAATATCATTACACTGCAACACCATCATTAGAGATGACTTATATATATTAAAATAACATTGTAAAATAGCAGCAGCAATATAACAGATTTATAAAAATTATAAAAAATGACAAAGTTCAAACTCAGCATTTACCACTTCGGTTCAAGGGGTATTCAATCTATATATCCATCTCATTTCAGTCTTGGCTAATTTCAATTCTAAATTTTCTCCTCTCCAATTTTTTGTTACTTTTTCGATGCCAAAAAATTCTAAGCCTATAGGATTATTATTATGTTTGAGTCTGAAATGATTGGAGACACAATGTTTTTCATAACCTCTATTGATGTTGTAAATATGTTAATTTACACGAACTTGTAATGCTCGTGTAGTTTTACCTATGTAACACTTATTACAAGGACATCGTAATAAATATATGAGGTACTTAGAGAAGCAAGTTAATTTATCTCTGATTTTATACTTGTTTTGATTAACCTGGAATGTGGTGATTTGTCTTTTCTTGTTGTGTGATTTCCTACAACTAATACAATCTCCACATCCATAAAACCCAGATGTTAGACCAAACCAATTCGTCTGATCTTGAGGTTCACGTAAATGGTTCTTCACTAATTTCTGCCTTAAGCTGCCTCCACCTCTATATATAACTCGAGGTTGTGCGGGTAAGATATCTCTAAGTACCGGATCCTCTTTTAGTATTGGCCAATATTTCCGTATATATTTTTTGATATTCTTATTTCCGAAGTTATAATCCATAATAATGGGCAATACAATATCCTCAGTACTCTTTTTCGTTTTGTTTGTAACAGCGTATTCCTATCCAAGTTGAGTATTTCTTCTCTCTGGTTTGTTCTATTCTATCCTCATATACCCTTTCTCTTCAAAATCCCCCATCAATTTCTTGGACTGTTTCCTAAATTCCTGAATATCAGTACAATTCCTCCGAAGTCGAGTCATCTGTCCCTTAGGTCTGGGTTTTATGGATGTGGAGATTGTATTAGTTGTAGGAAATCACACAACAAGAAAAGACAAATCACCACATTCCAGGTTAATCAAAACCAGTTATAAAATCAGAGATAAATTAACTTGCTTCTCTAAGTACCTCATATATTTATTACGATGTCCTTGTAATAAGTGTTACATAGGTAAAACTACACGAGCATTACAAGTTCGTGTAAATTAACATATTTACAACATCAATAGAGGTTATGAAAAACATTGTGTCTCCAATCATTTCAGACTCAAACATAATAATAATCCTATAGGCTTAGAATTTTTTGGCATCGAAAAAGTAACAAAAAATTGGAGAGGAGAAAATTTAGAATTGAAATTAGCCAAGACTGAAATGAGATGGATATATAGATTGAATACCCTTGAACCGAATGGTCTAAATGCTGAGTTTGAACTTTGTCATTTTTTATAATTTTTATAAATTCTGTTATATTGCTGCTATTTTACAATGTATTTTAATATATAGATCTCTAATGGATGTTGCAGTGTAATGATATTGCATATCCATTTGAGATATAGTTTGGTTAATTATCATGATCATCTTACTATGAATGCCTTACAAACTATGATCTCCGTGTTAATGTTACAAATTGTATGTATATACGTCGCCACTATTATTAGATCGGGCGGTAGCGCTCTTAAAACCGGAAGCTTTTGAAATGGAACGCACGCTGAAGTCCAAATGGAACGCAAGGAAGTGCGGCAGAGATTTAGATCCGTCTGACCGGAAGTAAGACTGTGGAGCGCACGCCGAATTTAGATTGGAACGCAAACTGCGAATGATGATTATAGGTGATCCGAGGTGTTTGGTCATCGCACTGCTGCGAGGCAGGGGAAGTGTAGTGGGAATCTGTCTGACCGGAAGTGCTACCGTGGAGCGCACGCCGGATTCAGAATTGGAACGCAATATATGAACAATAATCACAGGTGATCTTAGACATTGATCATTATACCACTATTTAACACACTGTTAAGCTAGATCATGTAAGACTGAGGAAGCCCACAGTTGGTTGGGTGAACGCGTATCTTTTATTGTATTTTATAAACTTCATTAAATGTTGCATTGATATTATGGTGCACATCTAATTTTATTATTTTGGTCTATCGGGAAACCAATCTACTGACCACCAAATTCTGAGAAGCTTTTCTACTGAGCCACTTCCTTAAGAGGCTCAAAAGATTGTAAGTAGTCAATTTGTATTTACTTATATTTGATATACTGATATCTGCGCAATGGAAGTATCCTTTTATTTCTAAAGAGTGAAAGAAACTCACCAGAGGTCAACCCCACGATTGAACTAAAGTGTGAAGACTCTACACAAGGGAGTGACCCCCAGAGTGGTCAGAAGGCGACTTCTATTGAGCCTTATTTGGCTCTACACTTGTGAGTTATTCACTTACAATATCCTATAGAATTGTATCAATTGATTATACAGACGTTATTTGCACTATGGAGTTTTCTATTTTTTATTAATAGGACTTATGATCTTTCAATCAGAACATTGAGATTGCCATTGAAGTTACTCAATCAAACCAGCAAAGTGCGCTCACACCGGGGTTTGCGCTCCATTTTTTTTCCTATATTGTATTGTATCAAGGGTGTACATAGGTGTTTTTTGAGCAGCCAACTGTTAATTATTTATTCTAGCGCTAATTGATCTCTCTATATATTCATCTTCTAGTATTTAGTTATAGCAACAAGGTGTAACGTTGGGGCTTCCAGCCCTACCTGTGTGCTGAGGACAGCAAGTCTGATGCTGCTCGCTGACCACTGCCCGGTTTAAATGGAGACAGGCAGGAGAGGTGATTGCATGAGGTGTGGCTTGAGTGGGAGGCGTGGTCTGGTGAAGGTCTTAAAAACCCTCAGTATAGTTTCAGAAGTTGCCAGATCGTGGTTATCCATACCTGAGCTCCTTGTACCTGACTGCTATATTTTGATTTAACCTGTTATTGACCTCTGCTTGTTTCTGACCATTCTGCCTTCTGTTGCCCTAGACTATTTACTTGTACTACGCTACTGCTCTGATACCGACCCGGCTATTCCATTTGACCATTCTGAACTCTGTATTCCTGATTCTGGCTCGGCTGACTCCTCTCCGTATTGTTAACCCTTTTCTGTCTAGCTAGTCAGCTAGTTATTCCTGGCCAATTCTAAGGACCAGACAGATAGGGATCATTCACAGCTACACTGTGTTGGTAGCTTCTGGGTTTTGTGGAGTGTTGGGGGTTAAGTACTGCGTGGTGGGATCCGGGAACCGTGACACAAGGATGAAACAATGTCTATAGTCACGGTTTGGGTGCAACACTTGCACTTTATCCAGTTTTATATGCTATTTATGATTGTATAATCCAACACCATCAGCACACACCTCAATACTGAGGAGGGTTTGTTAAATGTGTTTCCATGGTATTAATGCTAACATTAACCTGATGACTCTGGAATCATCATGTCAGCAAAATACTCTTCAATGTTGAAATAGAATCACCCTGGGTGGAGTAAAGGTAGCATCACTGCTCTATAACTGTGGAGACATAGGTTTAAATCCTGGCAAGAGCACCTCTCCAGTAAGTGTCCTTGGGCAAGACACATTGCATGCTTGTACAAGACACATACATGCTTGTACCAGGACATACTTGAAAACGAGAGAAATCTCAATGTATCCTTCCTGGTAAAATACTTATAAACAAATAATTGTAAAAAAAATTATGTGTTTAATACAAACTTCCTAACCCATAGATGTTATTTAGAGCTATAACTCCAAATTATCGGTTTTAAATGCTTCTAACCACTATTAATGCATTCCAGCCTGAAAAATAAACACATTATGTTCTAACATTTCCCTGCATTTATCCTCTTTGCTTTCAAACCCTGTAAATTCATAATCCTTATTTTAACCCCTTAAGAACGGGGGCAATTTTGCAAGTCACTTCTCTCAAATATCTAGGTATGTGGTTAGACCCAAATCTATCCTTTGGCCCCCACGTCGAAAAACTCTCATCTAAACTTTACCCCAAACTAGGTGCCCTGTACAGAAACAAATCCTGCCTGAGCCCCGCGGTAAGAAAGCAGATTGTACAACAAATGCTTATGCCGGTTATTGAATACGGAGATATACAGGGTTATTCAAAGAGCTCTGAATTGTGGCCGAAAGGTAACCGAATGCTGAAATTCAGCGTACGCTTACCTTTCCTGGCCGTTTGGCTATCCAGAGAGCAGGCAGTTCGCCAAATGTTGGCGATGTATTGTCTGCACATACGGTGCCTGTTCGAGGGCAGTGAAATCCCCATAGAGAAGCAATGCTTTGTCTATTCAGAGAACACAAAACAGCAGGGAAAAGTTGCCAAATGCCCTGCCATTCGGTGGTTTCATTCAACAGGTTTATTCAGGCTAATCCCATAGGTTTCAATGTTAAAAATATTCCCGTTTTAATTACATATCTAATAAACTGTTTATTATTTTATTCTGCAGTAAAAAGTCTCTTTATTTTTTTAAAAAAAATGTAGGATCTTTTAGGCATTTTTCGAGATTGTTTTGCAAACAAAATTCTGTGTTTTTTTTATAGTGTTTTTTCTTTTTTCTGTAACAGCCCTTTTTATTATCATTCATTGGATCTTCTATGTAAGTTTCAGACATTTTCGTTCAGTAATTTCTTTGCAAACAGCGTTTCACTTTTCAAACATTCAAGCGTACTGTTTTTTGTTTTTTTTTCACTCCATTCGTCTGTTACATAGTTACATAGTTATATAGGCTGAAAAAAAAAAGAAATGCGTCCATCGGGTTCAGCCTCTCCCACATAACCTACTGCTGTTGATCCAAAAGAAGGCAAAAAACCCAGTCTGAAGCGCTCGCCAATATGCAACATACTGGGAAAAAAATCTTTCTTGACCCCAGAATGGCAGTCAGATTTCTCCTTGGATCAAGAAGCTTTTACCCACATATTAAATATTATAACCCTTAATATTCTGTGTCTGCAGGAAGTCATCCAGTCGTTTTTTTAAAAGTCTGTACAGACTCTGACCCAACCACCTCAACAGGCAGAGAATTCCACAGCTTTATTGTTTCACCGTAAAATAACCCTTCCTATGCTTTAAGCTAAATTTTCTTTCTTCCAGTCTAAATGGATGACCCTTGTCCTATGTATAGTCCTGTTAATGAATAGGTTATCAGACAATGGTTGATAATGGCCCCGTATATATTTATATAAGGTTATCAGATCCCCTCTAAGGCGCCTTTTCTCTAAACTAAACAGGTTTAAGCTTGTTAGTCTTTCCTCATAACTTAACCCTTCCATCCCCCTTATTAATTTAGTTGCCCGTCTCTGCACTTTTTCTAACGATATAATATCTTTTTTTAAGACAGGTGCCCAAAATTGCACGGCATATTCAAGGTGCGGCCTGACCATTGATTTATACAGAGGCAAAATTATGTTTTCATCCCGTGAGTGAACTCCCCTTTTAATGCATGCCAGTACTTTGTGGTGTTGGCTTTTTCCAGCGGCTGCTCTGCGCTGTGATCGGCAGCTGCTCGGGTTTCTCCGGCGTGTTCGGGGTTAATCCAGATGTTTTGGTGTGCGTTCGCCGGGTTTTGTGGTGAGTGTTCGGCGGGTTTGCGGCGGCTTTTCCCTGCACTACAACGGCCCTGTGGTGCTTGCTGAATACACCACAGGGTCGCCAAAATGGGATCGCCAAATCTCACCGAATTGAAGAGAACGAAAAGTCACCGAACATGCAGTGACTTTTCAATTCTCTTTGAATAACCCTGATAGTGTATGCAGCTGGCAAAGGCACCTTCATAAACTTACTACATTGTATAACTCATTCTGCCGCTTTGTGCTACAATGTAACTACATGACCCACCATTGTGACATGTTAAAAGAGCTAAACTGGCCGTCGCTGGAATCTAGACGCACTCTTGACCTTTCCAACCTGGTGTTTAAGAGCTTTTCTGGGAAGCTACCACCACCCTACCTGAATAGGCTGCTTCCCCCGGCAGTTCCCTCATCCTATAACTTCCGGTCCAGGACCAGCAACTTCCTTGCAATACCACAATACAAAAAGAAAGTGTCTCGATCCTCATTTTCCTACAGAGCACCGCAATTATGGAATAACCTCCCAGACGCCATCAAATCATCCCCCAGTCGTAACTTAAGAGATCTCTATTAACATACCTCGATCCAGAATGCACCTGTAAATATGTAACATAATGACAGTTTCCTACATATTTATTTTCTGTTAATCTGTATATTTGTGGTTTTTTTAATATCTTGCATTTTATTACTTTGTATTTCTTTACCTACTGTAACAATTCAATGTTCTTGAACCCAGGACATACTAGAAAATGAGAGAAATCTCAATGTATCCTTCCTGGGAAAATACTTAATAAATAAATAATTTCAGAACACTTCCAAAAGTAGAATTTCAGTTATACCTGTTTCATATAAAGTGCATCCACCCTTATTATATATCATTTTGTTCAGGAGAAATAGGGCTTTCATTTTCCATCAAAGATTTATATATAAAATATATTTTAATGTGGAAAACCTAACCTAAAATCTTTGAGAAAATAGTAAATTTTGCGATTTTCAAAGTTCTGCACTGAAAGGGTTTAAAAAAAAAACAATTTATTTTTTTTCAAAAACAGCTAATCCACTGAACTAATCAGTAGGATCACAAGTTTAATTAGTGACAAAAAGTATATTAAAAACATAAACTTTTATTGAAACACAGTGCAAAACATATAAACTTGATCATGATGCACACATAAACATACATGTATGGATTAAAAGAAAAAGTCTACCATTGGTATATCCAAAGTGTATCAGGGTTATCCAAAGAGATCTGAATTGCTTGAGAAAGGTAACCGAACGCTGAAAATCAGCGTTCGTTACCTTTCTTGGCCATTCGGCTATTCAGAGAGCAGGCAATTCGCCAAATCCTGGCGAATTGCCTGAACATACGGTGCCTGTTCTAGCGCAGTGAAATCCCCATGAAAAAGCACTGCTTCGGCTATTCAGAGAACAAAAACCAGCAGTGAAAGGTTCCCGAAATGCCCTGCCATTCGGTGGTTTCATGCGGCAGATTTATTCAGGAGAATCCCATAGGCTTCAATGTTAAAAATATTCCCGTTTTAATTCAATATCTAATAAACTGTTCATTATAATATTCTGCAGTAAAGAATCTCTTTATTTATTTATAGATTTTTTTAGGATATTTTAAGCATTTTTCTGAAATATATATATATTTTTTTTAAAAGTCAGATTTTTTTTTTTGTTTTTTTTGTTAAGTTTACTTATTTTTTCTGTAACAGCCCTCTTTATTATCATTCCCTGGACTCCTATGCAAATTTCAGACATTTTCGTTCAGTAGTTTCTTTGCAAACAGTGTTTCACTTTTCAATCATTCCTGCAAACTATTTTCCTAATTTATTCACTGCCTCTTCTGCTGTGTCGAAGGCTGCGATCGGCTCCTGTTCGGGTTTTTCTGTGGTTTTCGGCAGGTTAATCCAGATGTTTTTGAGGGTTTTCGGCGTGCATTCGCTGGGTTTTGCAGTTAGTTTTCGTCAGGTTTGCGGCAGCTTTTCCCTGCAATTCGGGACCCTGTGGTGTTTGCTGAATACACCACAGGGTCACCGAAATGGGATCGGCAAAACAAACCGAATTGAAGAGAACGAAAAGTCACCGAACGTGCGGTGACTTTTTGAATCTCTTTGAATAACCCTGTATGTGTAGAGCCATAAATATTTGGTGGTAGTGGCGTCGCTACGTGGGGGCGGGGGGTGCTTCACCCTCCGCCGCGTATTCGCTCCCTGCGAGCGTCCGAAGCATGCAGCTTCGGCGCTCGCCTGGGGGAAACACGTCACCAGCCAATCGCGGCTGGTCACGTGGCTCCCCCAGGTGAGCACCCAAGCTGCGCGCCGCCGGACGCTCAGAGGGAGCGAACACGCGGCGGAGGTGAGCTGGGGCATATCCATGAGCTGCTGGGGCATATCCATGTGCAGGGACATATCCATGAGCTGCTGGGGCATATGTATCCATGAGCTGCTGGGGCATATGTATACATGAGCTGCTGGGGCATATGTATCCATGAGCTGCTGGGACATATGTATCCATGAGCTGGGGCATATGTATCCATGAGCTGGGGCATATGTATCCATGAGCTGGGGCATATGTATCCATGAGCTGGGGCATATGTATCCATGTGCTGGGGCAACATCCATGAGCTGGGGCAATATCCATGAGCTGCTGGGGCAGTATATCCTTGAGCTGGGGCAGTATATCCTTGAGCTGGGGCAGTATATCCATGAGCTGGGGCAATATCCATGAGCTGCTGGGCAGTATATCCATGAGCTGCTGGGGCAGTATATCCATGAGCTGCTGGGGCAGTATATCCATGAGCTGCTGGGGCAGTATATCCATGAGCTGGGGCAATATCCATGAGCTGGGGGCAGTATCCATGTGCTGGGGCATATCCATGAGCTGGGGGCATTATCCATGAGCTGGGGGCATTATCCATGAGCTGGGGCAATATCAATGAGAGGAGCTGGGGCAAAATCCATGATAGCAGCTGGGGCATTATCCATGAGAGCAGCTGGGGCATTATCCATGAGAGCAGCTGGGGCAGTATATCCATGAGAGGAGCTGGGGCAGTATATCCATGAGAGGAGCTGGGGCAGTATATCCATGAGAGAAGCTGGGGCAGTATATCCATGAGAGAAGCTGGGGCAGTATATCCATGAGAGAAGCTGGGGCAGTATATCCATGAGAGAAGCTGGGGCAGTATATCCATGAGAGGAGCTGGGGCAGTATACATGAGAGGAGCTTGGGCAATATCCATGAGAGGAGCTGGGGCAATATCCATGAGAGGAGCTGGGGCAGTATCCATGAGAGCTGCTGGGGCATATCCATGTGTGCTGGGGGCAGTATCCATGAGAGCTGGGGCAATATCCATGTGTGAGCTGGTCTGGGGCAATATATCCATGTGTGAGCTGAGGCGCAATATATCCATATGTGAGCTGAGGCGCAATATATCCATATGTGAGCTGGGGCAATATATATCCATGGGTGAGTTGCTGGGGGCAATATACAACTGAACTGGGGCAATATATCCATATGTGAGCTGGGGGCAATATATATCCATGGGTGAGCTGCTGGGGGCAATATATCCAGAGCTGCTGGGGGCAATATATATCCATGTGTGCTTTCACTGCCTTCGAACAGGCAACGTACTTGCTGGCAGTTGGCAAAAATTTGTGTGAGCGTATGAGAGAGCTCCACAGCAATAAACCTCACAGTAATGTGCGCTGTGTGTTTGAGCATTCAGTGTTATATGGGAGTACTGATTTAGGAGTAACAGTAGTTAAAAAAATACGTAAAACTCGGGGGGGGGTGACACCATAAGTTACGGCACCGGGTGACACCAACCCTAGTGACGCCACTGTTTGGTAGAAGCCAAAAAGTAATTGCATTGCTATCTATATATTCAGTGCTAAAGCTCAATCACGAATATAGAGCAATAGTAGAAAATATAGCAAAAAAACACTGTATCAAAAACCACAAAAATGATACTCAAATACAGAAACGATCCCTATTAAGAGAACCGTAATTGTTGCAAACTGATAGTTGCAGCGAATCAGCGCTCCATGCAGCACGATAATCAGAGCAATCAAAAAAAAACAATAGTGGGGAATCGAAAATAAAAAATTAGTTTTGGAAAAAATAGAGCTAAGTAAAACCTACCAATCAAGGCACTCCCCTAGATCACTAGAAAAATTGGCACGATAGGAGATAAGACCAAAAACACATTGTTTAGCTATATAATTCAAGCCCATAGAGCGATTTGAAGGTAGCAAAATATATATAGTGCTATTAGTGCATCAAATACAGTCAGGTCCAGAAATATTGGGACGTCAACACGATTCTAACATCTTTGGCTCTATACACCACCACAATGGAGTTGGAATGAAACAAACACAATGTGCTTTAATTGCAGACTGTCAGCTTTAATTTGAGGGTATGTACATCTATCTCAGGTGAACGGTGTAGGACTTACAGCAGTTTGCAGATGTGCCTCCCACTTGCTAAGGGACCAAAAGTAATGGGACAGAATAATAATCATAAATCAAACTTTCCCTTCTTAATACTTGGTTGCAAATCCTTTGCAGTCAATCACAGCCTGAAGTCTGGAATGCATAGACATCACCAGATGCTAGGTTTCATCCCTGGTCATGCTCTGCCAGGCCTCTACTGCAACTGTCTTCAGTTCCTACTTGTTCTTGGGGCATTTTCCCTTCAGTTTTGCCTTCAGAAAGTGAAATGCATGCTCAATGGGATTCAGGTCAGGTGATTGACTTGGCCATTGCATAACATTCCACTTCTGTCCCTTCAAAAACTCTTTGGTTGCTTTTGCAGTATGCTTTGGGTCATTGTCCATCTGCACTGTGAAGCGCCGTCCAATGAGTTCTGCAGCATTTGACTGAATGTGAGCAGATAATATTGCCCGAAACACTTCAGAATTCATTCTGCTGCTTTTGTCAGCAGTCACATCATCAATAAATACAAGAGAACCAGTTCCATTGGCAGCCATACATGCCCACGCCATGACACTACCACCACCATGCTTCACTGATGAGGTGGTATGCTTAGGATCATGAGCAGTTCCTTTCCTTCTCCATACTCTTCTCTTCCCATCACTCTGGTACAAGTTGATCTTGGTCTCATCTGTCCATAGGATCTTGTTCCAGAACTGTGAAGGCTTTTTAAGGTGTTGTTTGGCAAACTCTAATCTGGCCTTTTTGTTTTTGAGGCTCACCAATGGTTTACATCTTGTGGTGAACCCTCTGTATTAACTCTGGTGAAGTCTTCTCTTGATTGTTGATTTTGACACACATACACCTACCTCCTGGAGAGTGTTCTTGATCTGGCCAACTGTTGTGAAGGGTGTTTTCTTCACCAGGGAAAGAATTCTTCGGTCATCTACCACAGTTGTTTTCCGTGGTCTCCCGGGTCTTTTGGTGTTGCTGAGCTCACCGGTGCGTTCCTTCTTTTTGGGAATGTTCCAAACAGTTGTTTTGGCCACGCCTAATGTTCTTGCTATCTCTCTGATGGGTGTGTTTTGTTTCTTCAGCCTAATGATGGCTTGCTTCACTGATAGTGACAGCTCTTTGGATCTCATCTTGAGAGTTGACAGCAACAGATTCCAAATGCAAATAGCACACTTGAAATGAACTCTGGGCCTTTTATCTGCACATTGTAATTGGGGTAATGAGGGAATATCACACACCTGGCCATGGAACAGCTGAGACGCCAATTGTCCCATTACTTTTGGTCCCTTAACAAGTGGGAGGCACATCTGCAAACTGCTGTAAATCCTACCCCGTTCACCTGAGTTGGATGTACATACCTTCAAATTAAAGCTGACAGTCTGTAGTTGTGACATTGTGTTTGTTTCATTCCAACTCCATTGTGGTGGTGTATAGAGCCAAAGATGTTAGAATTGTGTCGATGTCCCAATATTTATGGACCTGACTGTAGATTCCTATTAGGAGACTAGTGGTTACTACAGATCAGCGCTCCAAACAGCAGCATAAAAATAGTCAAGACAACTGCTATCCTGCAATGTTGGGGTTAAAGGGTGGGTCAGATTAGTTTAAAAGATTGAAATAGGGTTTACCTGCCCAAAGAGACCTCTCCTTAATCAAAAAAGAAATGTATATATGAGAAAACAGGACCCATAAACCATTTGGATATATATCTATATCAAACCGGCTGGGTGGAGTAGAGGTAACATCACTGCTCTGCGTGGAGAGAGCCTGTGGAGACATGGGTTCGATCCCAACGAGCACCTCTCCAGTAAGTGTCCTTGGGCAAGACACCTAACGGTACATACTCGCCACCCAGGACATACTTGAAAACTAGAGAAATCTCAATGTATCCTTCCTGGTAAAATCCTTTCTCAAGAAAAAAACCACAACAACAATTTTTGAATCCCAGAAAAACATATTGTAAGCCAAATTAATCCCCAATATAAGAGCCAATGCCAATTATAGGCTAATAATTGCTACAGGACAGCGCTCCATACAGCGCAGCAACATTGTGATAAAAGACAAACCGCATATCATAACATGGTAATGTAGAAAAGGCTCAAATATATCTGGGAGATTTTGGGTGAGGTATGTTTGCTCGTAGAAAAATGCACCCGACGCGCGTTTCACCTAACAGGCTCGTCAGGAGTGCAATTATTAGCCTATAATTGGCATTGGCTTTAATAGAGGTGATTAATTTGGCTTACAATATGTTTTCCTGTGATTCAAAAATCGTTGTTGTGGGTTTGATATAGATATATATCCAAATGGTTTATGGGTCCTGTTTTCTCATATATAGATTTCTTTTTTGATTAAAGAGAGGTCTCTTTGGGCAGGTAAACTCTATTTCAATCTTTCAAACTAATCTGACCCACCCTTTTGCCCAACATTGCAGGATAGCGGTGGTCTTTGACTATTTTGATGCTGCGCTGTTTGGAGCGCTGATCTGTAGCAACCACTAGTCTCCTAACCATCATTGGTTCTCAATAGGAATATATTTGACGCACTATATATATTTTGTTACCTTCAAATCGCTCTATGGGTTTGAATTATATATCTAAACAATTTGTGGTTTTGATCTTATCTCCTATCGTACCAATTGTTCTAGTGATCTAGGGGAGTGCCTTGTTTGGTAGGTTTTTCTTATCCCTATTTTTTCCAAACAATTTTTTTATTTTTGATTCTCCACTATTGTCTAGTTTTTGACTGCTCTGATTATCGTGCTGCATGGACCGCTGATTCACAGCAACTATCAGTTTGCAGAAATTACTGTTCTCTTAATAGAGATAATTTTTGTAGGTATTGATACAAGGTTTATGTTTTTTTGCTCTATTTTCCACCATTGCATTATATTTGTGATTGCTATCTATATATTCAGTGCTAAAGCTCAATTACCTTTTGGCTTCCACCAAATATTTATGGCTCTACACATACACTTTGGATATACCCAGGTTTTTTTTTTGCGCTGGTACGCTGTACCGGCACCTCTCGGGGCATACCGTCACCTCTTGGCCTGCAAGGCCTTTTGTGATTCGGCCCCCGCCGCCGGAGTGTTCATGGGGAGGTAAAAACAGGGTTTCCCGCTAGAGGAGTGTCGGGGACGTGCAGCGGGTTGACGCAGACGAGCTCAGTTGCTCAGTCCCAGAACTCGTCACGCTGGGGTCATCATCAACTAGGGGGGGTATGACAGAAGGCAGACCTCGTGCATCCCAGGTGCCGGTATCGAGGGCAAAGTGTTAGCACCCCCGCTGTGCTCGGCCAAGCAGAAGGATGCTCCCGCTGCCTAGGTGCCGAGGGGGTGCATCAGCGTCTACAGTCGCATTGCATCGGTCGCAGCACCCACACACTGCGAGGAAGGCGCAGGACGAGACAGCGACGAGGACGGTGTGCAGTGCACGAACCGCGCCAGCCTCCTCCCGGTAGGATGCTGTCCGTGAACTGGACCCCGTCCATCACCTCACTTTGTCCCCCCCCCCCTCATGCAGAAGAGCCTGTGAGCGACATGAGGGGCTACGCAAAACCTGCGACCGGCGCACTTCTGGTGTGCGTGTACAATGTCACCGGAAGTGCGCCGGCCAGCACGTTTTGAGCGATCCCCCTGTGCCTGCCTCTCCAGCATGCCGTCGATCTACCCTCCGGCATCCTCGGAGCAGGCCGTGCAGCTCAGGGGCCGACGACCTGCGGATGCTGGACATTGCATCCTTCGGTGTGTCAGTGTGTCTGTAGCACTTTTGTGTGTGTGGTGCCCTGTTTCCCCCCCTGCCTGCCCTGTGTCCCCTCTTGTCTGCCTGTCCTGTCTCCCCATATTGTCTGTCTGTCCTGTCTCCCCTATTGTCTGCCTGTCCTGTCTCACCTATTGTCTGCCTGCCCGGTCTCCCCCTATTGTCTGCCTGCCCTGTCTCCCCCTGTTGTCTGCCTGTCCTGTCTCCCCCTGTTGTCTGCCTGTCCTGTCTCCCCCTGTTGTCTGCCTGTCCTGTCTCCCCCTGTTGTCTGCCTGTCCTGTCCTCCCCCTATTGTCTGCCTGTCCTGTCTCCCCCTATTGTCTGCCTGTCCTGTCTCCCCCTATTGTCTGCCTGTCCTGTCTCCCCTATTGTCTGACTGCCCTGTCTCCCCTATTGTTTGCCTGTCCTGTCTCCCCCCTGTCCTGTCCTGTCTCCCCCCTTGCCTGTCCGGGGTGTGCTATGCCACCCCACGGCAGGAAGATGTTAAATGTGAGGAGCATAAAATGGTTAAAATAAGCCCATTACACAGGGATGGAATGGTTCAGTAGCAAAGGGCTTAAATTAGTATTCTACTCTACGAAGTATTTTTTTCATACCCTGAAGTTTTGTTTTGTTACTGAGAGTTATTAGGACAAGGTGTGTGTGTGAAGGCAGCGCTTCTATGTTGAGTAAATTGTTAGGGTCGGTGCTGCCGTAACGGAAAAGAAAGTGTCCACACGCTTCCAAGGACACAATAATGTAAGAAGGAATATGAAATAAATTCCTGGCGCACCTTTGTGTGAAACAAAAATTATTGACATACAAAGTGTGTGACACCAGTGTACATTCTACATTAAAACAAATATGAACACAGCTGAATTTTTCAGACGTGTATGTATATAAATGTTTTTTTTTTGGTTTTTTTTTATCTGACGCTAAAGAAAACACTCCAGAAATGAAATTAAAAGTAAGAATGGAATACTTATATTTTGCTGATGATGTTGTTTCTTCTTCTTCTCCTTAGTATAGCTTAAAAGGTGTAACTTTCTTGGAAATGGAACGAGATGCTGTATGCATTCCAGGAAGGGGAAGAGGTAAACCTGATGCCTTCAAGTACTGATGAAAAAATAGTTTAAGCAACGGGACAAGATGCTAATAATGATTTTCAAAATGTATTCTGGTAAAAATAAATAAAATCAACATGAATAAACCATATGGTAAAATATATTAAAAGAGTAACAGCTAAATCGAGAGCCACTCAAAGTACGCTTTCGCTTACTGGCTTCCTCAGTAAGTGTCCTCGAACAGTTTCTGATAGAAAGTATCAATAAAGTGTCTCGTATGGACGTGTGTCTTTATATGGTTTCTTTGCCCCGTTGCAGCTGTGTTTGGGCGTCGTTAATTATGCTGTCTTAAGGGTTCTTGATGTGCTGGTCACGCTGAACCGCATATTAGGTGTCTTCTTGGATTTTCAACGAACGCCGTGCAATTCCATTGTCCGCAATGATGTAGGTGTATCCTGCCGATTTCATTGGGGGTTGTCTCTCCGTCGGCGTCCAGTGTTCAATCTAAGTTTTGAAGTCTGAAATGTTGAGAAGGAATTAATGATCTAGACAGACAAGAGGAAATCGGATATGTCCTAAATGATTCTGTCAGAGATCAATCAGTATAGGAAGGCTCTAGGATATAAAAGAAGGTGGTAGAATATGTACCTGTCCTAAAGGAGGGTTTGTTCTCAATGACTAACTCCAATAGGGAAAAGGACATGTTTAATATTAAAATATATTCTAAGAAAGGAAATTGTGTTAATCATATAACCCATAAGGGAGGAGATTTTGAAGGAGAGTATATTATATGAAGTAACTCTATATAGTGGGGATAATAATTTAAGATGGCTAACTTCATTGGAAGGAGTAATGATTGAGAGGAGAAATTTAAGAGCTGTATGATGTACTATGTATATATTAAAAAATATAGGTATTAATATTAAAACAGTAGGGTGGGGAGGGGATGATAAAAGATTTAACACTGTGGAATTTCATCCATCAATTCAAATAAAGTGGCAGATTTAAAAATCCGCATTTAAGCCGTTTGGTTGTAAGGTGTTCAAAAGATAGATCCACTTCATTTCTTCTTTGTTGATTTTTTTTTCGAAATCACCTCCCCTCCAATCTCTTTCCACCTGCTTAATACCCATGAAAATAAGGCCTCTAGGGTCACTATTGTGTTTAGTTTTGAAATGTTGCGATACTGAATGTTTTTCGTATCCAATCTTAATGTTACGGATATGTTCATAGAGCCTCTTGTTGAGATGTTGCGTGTTTCGGTCGACATATTTTAAGCCACATGGGCATGTCAGCAAATATGATGTTTTTCGAGAAGCATGTCATGGCTTGCTTAATAGTATAGGTGGTCTTGTCTCCACTAAAGGTTTTAATGGCTTCTTTTTTATTTCCCGTTTCACGACAATTCCGGCAATTGCCACAGTGGTGAAAGGCTTTACTAATTCCGAACATATTAACATTTCTTTTTTTTGTTGTATAGTGACTTTTGATTAAATTATTCTTCAAATTTTGTGCTCCGCTACAAATAATCGTGGGTTTTTCAGGAAGGATTTCTTTCAGCAAAGGATCTTTTAGAAGGAGGGGCCAATGCTTCTTGAGAATAGATCTTATTCGCCAATTCTGTTGGTTGTATGTAAATATAAAAGGCACCCCTCCTTCTTTAAAATACCGGTTATCTTTAGGTTTATATTTTATTAGTTCTTTTCTTTCTCTGCTGTTAATTTCTTCCCTTATTTCTTCTAGGGAATGTCGTTCATAACCTTTATCTTCCAGATTTCTCATCAGGATATTTGATTGATCTTGAAAAGTTTCCTGTTGGGTGCAATTTCTACGGATCCTTAGTAGTTGGCTCTTTGGAACACCTTCTAGCCATTTTTCAAAGTGGCAACTACTTATTTCAATGAAACTATTAGTGTCAACTTGCTTGAAGAAAGTCTAGGTTTCAACTTTTCCGTTTTCAACATAAATCGTTAAATCCAAGAAATCGACTTGTGTTTTGCTATACTTTGAATCTAATTCGATGTTCCAATTATTGGTATTGATGCTATCGAGAAATTCTTTCAAGAGATATTCTTCTCCTCTCCAAACCAGGAAGAGGTCATCAATGTACCGGCTGGGTGGAGTAGAGGTAATGTCACGGCTCTGCATGGAGAGAGCCTGTGGAGTCATGGGTTCGATCCCAGCGAGCAACCTCTCCAGTAAGTGTCCTTGGCAAGACACCTAACGGTACATACTCGCCACCCAGGACATACTTGAAAACAAGATAAATCTTAATGTATCCTTCCTGGTAAAATCCTTTCTCAAAAAAAATGAAAAAAAAATTTATCATTTGTATAAGATTATATTCTCTTTTCATTTCTCATGCCAGGTTTTTTCCCCAATGGGACATATAAAAAAACCTTCCTTTTGAATGTAAAATGCATCATTGACGTTGAAGAAATTATTTTCCAAAATAAGTTTAATTCCCTTCAGAATGAAGTCAGATTGTTCCTCTAGGATGGTGCCTGATTCTCTCAAAAAGTGTTTGACTGCCTCGCAACCTTTTGTGTGAGGGATGATACTATACAGTGACTTCACGTCACTGGTAACTAAGGTATAGTTATCATGCCATTCCAAATCATCCAATAATTGTAACAGATTCATACTATCTTTTGAGGTATGCTTCCGTCTCCAAAACCAATGGTTGAAGTAGAATATCGATGTACTCCGAGATTTTACTCGAAACTGAATCTATCCCCGAGATTATCGGGTGCCCTGGAGGTTTCTCCACACTCTTATGGATCTTTGGTAAGAAGTATAATATGGGCATTTTTGGATGTTTGGGAGTTAGGTAGTCATACTCTTTATTGTTCAAGATCCCCATGTCTCTTCCTTCATTGAGGTATTCTATAAAGAGTTCTTTTATTTTTGATGTTGGATCATAATTTAAGACTTGATATGTTCTTTCGTCTTTTAAGATCCTAAGAGCTTCTTCCTCATAGAAATGTTTGGTCATAATTACCAACCCCCCGCCTTTATCGGCTGGTTTAATGATAAGATCATTGTCCTGATTTAATTCTCTGAAGGCTAGATGTTCCTTCTTTGTAAGATTGGTATTGTTCTTGCTCCATTTCAGGCCTTCAATTTCCTTCAATACTACTTGCTCAAAAGCATTGATTTCATTTGATAACATAGAACGTGGGTAAAAGGTAGATTTCTCCTTTAACCTTGTATGTTGATAAATTTCAATCAGAGTAGTACGTGCCAATGGGTTTTTTAAAAAATATTTTTTAAGACGAAGGTTTTTCTTAAATTTTTGCAAGTCCACATAAGTTTCAAATTTATCTATTTCTTGTGGGAGCATATTTGAGTCCTTTCTTTAGGACTTTAATTTGACCTTCTGTAAGAACCTTAGTGGATAGATTATATATACCGGTTTTATCTAATACCTTCCTCTTTTCTCGGAGGTTCTGACGTAATCTAGGTCTTCCTCCTCTTCTTCCTCTCATTCTGATCTTTTCCTTGGGGGCCATTGTCTCTGTAATGATTGGCCCTCTCCTATCCTGATATCTAGGCATCTTTGATCGTTCTGAAAAACCTCACTGTTTTCATTTTGGAGCGCCGCATATCTATTTCTTAATACTATATCAGGAATCTTCTTGATATTCCTTCCTTGGTTATAGTAATTCTGATATTCTTCATTCCTTCTCCTCTGTGGTGTTTTTTTTATATTGTTTTTTCCAAAATGGTGGTTCATTTTGAATGGGAGATCTATAGGAGTGTTCTCTTTTCGTCTGAGGGGTGTATTGTCTTGGAATGTTCTGATACCCCCAATGATCTTTAGTCTGTGGAGATGAAATTTCTCCCCCGTGTGTCCCCTGGTCATCCCATCGTACATTCCTTTGTGATGATAGTTCTCCTTGTTGTGTATTCCAATTTTCTTTTCGAACTGGTCCATTTCTTCCTTCATTTCTCGGTGTATGTGGGAAATTTTGGGGTCTGAAGTTTTCTTTAACTTCTTGTGGATATGTATCCCAAACTCTTCCTAATTTATAGTCTTGTGTATCCCTTAGGAATTTTTTCTTTTTGATATTTATAGTATCTAACTCTTTTTCCATTTTTGTGTTAAATTTATTTAACTCTTCGCCTTCTAGAATACTACTCAATTCCATATACGTATTGTCTATGGTGTCATTCAACTCAAGGAGTACTTGTTTTCGTCTATCAATAATCGCGTGCATCGAGTCGAAGGAAAAGCCCTCCAACATCTTTTTCCACCTCTCTATAAAAGGTGCAAAGTCTCTATCGAATGTCGGCATTTTATAGTATCGTAGACCTATGGGTATCATTTTAACCTCTAAGTACTTTTCCAGAGTAATGATTTCCCATTTAATCCGTAGTTCTTTTTTTAAAGTGTTTTCTAAAGTATGCATCATTTGGTATTTGTCACTATCTTTCTCATTATTCTCTATATCTATAGAGAATATATTTGTAAAGTTACCAATTTTTTTTCTATATTCCATGGTAATATAAAACAGCTCAATTCACACAGTGGAAGGTGTAAAATCAGATAATAGGACAAGGTGTGTGTGTGAAGGCAGCGCTTCTATGTTGAGTAAATTGTTAGGGTCTCAAGAAGCATTGGCCCCTCCTTCTAAAAAATCCTTTGCTGAACGAAATCCTTCCTGAAGAACCCCCGATTATTTGTAGAGGAGCACAAAATCTGAAGAATAAATTAATCTAAAGTCACTATACAACAAAAAAAAGAAATGTTAATATGTTCGGAATTAGTAAAGCCTTTCACCGCTGTAGCAATTGCTGGAATTGTCGTGAAACGGGAAATAAAAGATAAGCCATTAAAACCTTTAGTGGAGGCAAGACCACCTATACTATTAAGCAAGCCATGACATGCTTCTCGAAAAACATCATATATTTGCTGACATGCCCATACGGCTTAAAATATGTCGGCCGAACCACGCGACATCTCAACAAGAGGCTCTATGAACATATCCGGAACATTAAGATTGGATACGAAAAACATTCAGTATCGCAACATTTCAAAACTAAACACAATAGTGACCCTAGAGGCCTTATTTTCATGGGTATTAAGCAGGTGGAAAGAGATTGGAGGGGAGGTGATTTCGAAAAAAAATCAACAAAGAAGAAATGAAGTGGATCTATCTTTTGAACACCTTACAACCAAACGGCTTAAATGCGGATTTTGAAATCTGCCACTTTATTTGAATTGATGGATGAAATTCCACAGTGTTAAATCTTTTATCATCCCCTCCCCACCCTACATTTTTTAATACCTATATTTTTTAATATATACATAGTACATCATACAGCTCTTAAATTTCTCCTCTCAATCATTACTCCTTCCAATGAAGTTAGCCATCTTAAATTATTATCCCCACTATAGAGAGTTACTTCATATAATATACTCTCCTTCAAAATCTCCTCCCTTATGGGTTATATGATTAACACAATTTCCTTTCTTAGAATATATTTTAATATTAAACACGTCCTTTTCCCTATTGGAGTTAGTCATTGAGAACAAACCCTCCTTTAGGACAGGTACATATTCTACCACCTTCTTTTATATCCTAGAGCCTTCCTATACTAATTGATCTCTGACAGAATCATTTAGGACATATCCGATTTCCTCTTGTCTGTCTAGATCATTAATTCCTTCTCAACATTTCAGACTTCAAAACTTAGATTGAACACTGGACGCCGACGGAGAGACAACCCCCAATGAAATCGGCAGGATACACATACATCATTGCGGACAATGGAATTGCACGGCGTTCGTTGAAAATCCAGGAAGACACCTAATATGCGGTTCAGCGTGACCCGCACATCAAGAATCCTGAAGACAGCATAATTAATGACGCCCAAACACAGCTGCAACAGGGCAAAGAAACCATATAAACACACACGTTCATACGAGACACTTTATTGATACTTTCTATCAGAAACTGTTCGAGGACACTTACTGAAGAAGCCAGTAGGCGAAAGCGCACTTTGAGTGGTTCTCGATTTAGCTGTTACTCTTTTAATATATTTTACCATATGGTTTATTCATGTTGATTTTATTTATTTTTACCAGAATAAATTTTGAAAATCATTATTAGCATCTTGTTCCGTTGCTTAAACTATTTTTTCATCCGTACTTGAAGGCATCAGGTTTACCTCTTCCCCTTCCTGGAATGCATACAGCATCTCGTTCCATTTCCAAGAAAGTTACACCTTTTAAGCTATACTAAGGAGAAGAAGAAGAAGAAACCACATCATCATCAAAATATAAGTACTCCAAAGTGTTTTCTTTAGCGTCAGATAAAAAAAACAACACAAAAAACAAACAAAAAAACCAAAAACATTTATATACATACACGTCTGAAAAAGTCAGCTGTGTTCATATTTGTTTTAATGTAGAATGTACACTGGTGTCACACACTTTGTATTTCAATAATTTTTGTTTCACAGAAAGGTGTGCCAGGAATTTATTTCATATTCCTTCTTACTGAGAGTTATTAGTTATGGAAGATTGAGGGTAGGAAGAAAAAAATATTTTAAGAATTACCGTATTTTCTGGAGTATAAAACAACCAGGTGTATAAGACGGCCCCCTAATTTTCGAGTTAAAAAATAGGTTTTGGGCTATACACGTCATATTGTATTGTATATCCCGCGTATAAGACGACCTCCAATTTTTGGAGGATGTTTTTAAGTATAAAAAGTAGTCTTATACAACAGAAAATACTGTACTTTTCTTCCCAGTTTTTAATATATTTGACACTCCGTATGTAGTTGTATAGACATTTAGGGTTCCACAAGATAGCCCTTTTAGTTTTTTTACATATACATATATATTCATTTAAGTTGTGGTGGAGGGCAAAAAATTTGATTATTATTTGCAGTGTGGAGGCTTTTAAAGTTTATTATTGCCGAAGTCATTTACACATCTCAGCAATTCAGAGAACTGTAGCAGGTCTCTGATTTGCTGAGATGTGTAAAGGACTTGTGCAATGATAAACTTTTAAAAGCCTCCACGTATTTGCTGTGTGAAGGCTTTGAATCAAATTTTTTGCCCTCCACCACAACTTAAATGAGTGTTGATTTTGTCCTGGGGTTAAAGCATCAGGCTGTGACCAGTTGCGGTTTATCTCCTGATGAGGGTACATCCAGCCCGAAACAGCTGTACAGGAGTGGCTGTGACCTGTTGCATATACCTGATCCTTGCTATAAAAAGTCATCTAGTATGGCATGGCATTGATTAGAGGGTTCTGTGTTTAAAACAGACCCAGGATGCAAAAGAATTTGAAATTGCGAACGTCCTTTGCATGTCTTACCCAGAGTTTCTTGCTGCATATGGGGAATGTAGCACATGAGCTCTGTGAAGCAGTTCTCTGAATTGCTGAGATGTACAAATGACTTCGGCAATAATAAACTTTAATATATATAGAACATTTAAAACTGGATGTAGCCAAACAAAAATAATTTCTTGGTACATTATTTCTCAAAGTCATTAAGGGTTTAAGTTTAAACTCCTTCAAATTGGTTCTTTTCCACCTTGTTTGAATATTGTTTTGACCTTGACAAAGTTCTTGTTTTAAATTCGTGGCACTGTTGCATTGTATTTGCAGTGTTCATTTATTACCTGGAACACTTCTCAGCCCTGTGGGGGAGGGGATGACACTCAAGTCAACCTAACCATTCAAATTACATTTACTCATCAAGGTGCCTAGTTTGTCCTTTTACTGAATAGCAATATCTCAGATTTCACCTGCAAGAGAGGACAGGATTTACAGTACGAACAAGAAAGCGTTTGACGTATTTGCATCTCTGCAGCCATTATAATATTTATATATGGAAAAGAAACGGTTTTGCACCTATTCCCTATCAGGGTGGCTGGAAAGACCAGAAGTATCAGGGCGGCTGGAAAGACCAGAAGTATCCAGCCTGCTCCATGTATAAAACATAACAAGAAAAAAAGATTGTCATTTGCGCTCACCACTGTAGCTCCATGCAAAACAAAACAGAGGTTTTGGTTTACTTGAATGGCTGATAAGCAATAAAGCAACAAAGAGTGCTGGGATTGAGTAGAGACCAGTGTACTGAAAGCGCATAACCCTAGTAGTCTAGCCAACGAACAACAAGGATAGTCACTGGTATAGTAGAAGTAGAAAAATTAGGAAACTTTATTAACTGCCAATTGGAAAATATAGACCAAAATTTATAAAAAATACATATATTGAGTGAATGTGGCTGCTACGTGCGGTTGGCAAGATTCAATCTTTCTTGTAATTGCTACAATTGTTACAGATTATCCCACCTACAGCAATGTCATCCTCGTATCACATATCGATTGTTGGACTGTATTGAAATGCTGGATGATCATTAGCAATGTGATAGAGACCTATAGTAGTTACTACATACAGGGTATGATAGCCCAGAAACTATTGAAGCCAATTGTAAGATCGCCCTCATCACCATACTTATCAGCGACATAATGTGCACAAAAACAGAACATTGAACTGTGCTCGGTGCTAAATGGTCAATGACCGTTTGGTTGAAACTTGTAGCAACTGATATATGGCACAGACAATGATAGCCCACAGGCAATTACAGCCAGTCCTAACACGCCCTTGTAGAATAGGGGGCAACAACCTCTAGGGTATAAACAACCAAACAAAAGGACAATAGTATAGCCGTTAAAAACCTAAGCAGCATGAGGGTATGTGGTTGCTCAGAAAGGCAGCTCTTGGTTTCATTAGGTAGGCTCACCTGACCCAGAGGTGCTGTGACGTGGTGGGTGGGCTTACACTTCAATGGCCATTCAAGTAAACCAAAACCTCTGTGTTTTGTTTTGCATGGAGCTACAGTGGTGAGCGCAAATGACAACCTTTTTTTCTCATAATATTCAGTACCCACCTCCTGCCGCTCAGTGCTGCAACGTGATGCGGCCTGAGCGCGGGAGATGGGAAAACCTGGACACACTGAGCAAGTCTCGACGTGCGGTGTCGCCTACAGGCGCCACGTGTCGCTTCACGCTCAGTGTATTTTAGGCTTAACTATACACCTTGTTAATCAGGACCTTGGCAATCAGTGCATTAGTTAATGCAATATATTGCCATCACTATTGGTGCTATGCTTTCAAGATGTGATACTGGTAGATTAGACAATTTCTGGACAAGTTGTTGTTATTATTATTATTATTCTGGTAATTTATATAGCGCCAACAGTTTCCGCAGCGCTTTACAATAACCAAAGGGAATGAGATAAACGATATGATGGAAATAAGAGGTGTAGAGGGCCCTGCTCATGGGAGCTTACAATCTAGAGGGATTGGGGTTGAGGAAGACAAGAGGAATTTTACTAGATATCAGGATCATGAGTGCCAGTGGTTTGGGATGGTGGAGCCATAGAAGCAGCTTCAATCATGTGTGAGTCGATGAGCAGGGGGATGAGTTGCATCAGTGATGTGGTACGCTAATCTAACAGCGCATGGAGCCGAAGCCTCCCCCACAGGCAGACTGACCCCTCTTTACTTAGCAGCTCACCGCTTCCTCAGGCTTCAGGTCTACAGCGCAGCGGGCAGGTAAGGAGTCGACCCCTGCCGATGTCGTCGAGCAGAAAGCTGTCTCTCTGCTGCTGCTTCACAGCACATCCATCAGCCGCCGCCAGGTCCCCTTCGTGAGTGGATTCGCGTCTGCCCCATCCAATAACGCAACGCAAGGCAAGCAAATAATTTTTTTAAACAACTCCCAGTGTCTCCTGGTATTTAGTTATAGCAATAAAGAAGAAAATCCTAATGGCTAGACTTTACCCTTAATTACCGTCAAGCACGGTTTGGGTGCAACACTTGCACTTTGTACAATCCCACACCATCAGCACACACCTCAATGCTGAGGAGAGTTTGTTAAATGCGTTTCCATGGTATTAATGCTAACATTAACCTGATGAACTGAAAAGCATAATGACAGCAAAACACGCTCAAATGTTTTAGAATAAATCACCCTGAAACATAATTTGTATTTAATGCACACTTCCTCACACAAACGTGCAGGCCTGGACTGGCCGTCAGCCTTGCCGGCTGATCGGTTCGTGTCCCGAGTAGGCTGTGGGCTAATTCAGAAACAGTCGCTTCATTAATTTACCCCTCTATCACGTGAGCCACATACCAGTGAGCGGCCGCCTGCATCTGTGCTTCAAAATGGCTCTCGGCTGCGCTCCTGCGAGATCATGTAAAAATGCATCACATCTCACGGGAGCAGAGCTGGGAGTACAAGAGCCACGTTCAAGCACAGATGCAGGTGGCCACTAGCAGGCATGTGGCCCGCTCAATAAAGGGGTAAATTAACTAAGCGGTTGCTTCTGAATTGGAGCACCAAGCTGGACCACAGACAGCCCACAGCCTTGTGTAAATAATTAATAAAACTGGGGCTGAGGAGGTAATAATATAATGGGGATTAATTAATAAAATGAGGGGATGAGATAATAATAAAAGTGGGGGATGAGAAAATAATAAAATGAGAGGATGAGGAGATAATAAAACTGGGGTGTGTGGAAATAATAAAATTGGGGGGTGAGGAAGTAATACAATAGGAAGATTAGGTAATAATAATATAGGAGGGAATGTGTATAAAATAGGGGGGACATAAAATTAGAAAAAATAAGTTTGTAGGCACCCATATGTAGTAGGCGTGTATAGGAACACATTTAACTATATAAAAGTGGTGTGTATGTACAGTGGTTTGAGTATAGGGGTGCATATTGAGGTGAGTGTGTTTGTGTACAGCGGTAGACGAAAGTGGGCTGCTCGCTTTAAAATGCCTGTGCCTATTTTTCATTCCAGTCCTACATAGCTGCCTCTGATTTAGAGTAGTATGTCAAATTCTCAGGTGCTTCATTTTGAAAGGGCCTGACCACTATTAATGTGTTTACTCTTCACAGGGAGCAGTGTGCATTATACTATAGCGCTTCCCAGTCTTTATTGTCTTTGCTCTCAAACCCTGGAAATTTATTATTCTTGTTAATTTAAATGGACATGATATACAGAAATAATCCATGTTAATTCCCTTGCCTAAACTTCTGCAACCTGTGGCGCGCACACTGCTTGTATCTTTAACAACTGTTGCCATTCAGTGGCTGGCATAATGTGTTCGCAGCCTTAACCCTTTCACTGCTGAGCCATTTCACCCCTGTATGCTGAGCTCATTTTTCCCATTGTTGTGCTAATCCCGTTTAAAATTGATTTGAAATCATGTTTTATAATAGGACCCAGGCAAATTATATATTTTCTTTTCTGCAGGTTCAGCAGATTGAAAATATAACATTAGTATGTGTGCATGTTAAATGATATCAAAATCCTATATCAAAAAATGTTTATCATCCAAACGTTTGTGGTTGTTATGTATTCTATGGGTTACTCTAACAAAAAAAAAAAAGAGAAATGGAGAACCTGTGGACAATGCTGATGTTTTAAGAAAAAAGAAAAAAAAAGTTTTTATATTTTTGTCTCTGGCCTTTCAAATGACGCCTCAAAGCAAAATATTCAGGGATATATGACAAGTGGTGGTGACTCCTTGTTGATCAAAAATATATGTCTGATTGCCGTTCAAAAACCAGGTCCTTACTACTTTTCGTGATATTGTTGGAAATTGCCTCAACGTTTGTTTCGTTAACGCTTCTTTTTTGGAATTTGATTCACCAGCAATAACAGAGCGGTGAAGCGATGAAACTGGTAGAACTCTCTTTTCAATGTACAATGTATAAAAAGAAATTGACAATATGTTATTAAGTGATCATATGGTTTTATTTATTTAACTGTAAGACTTGACTTTTAGGGAGGACACTGTCTGTACACCGATACTTCTAACAGCCACTGGCACGTTATGAAATTACACTATCCTTAAACATCCTTTTCCTTCTTGGTCAAGAGACGAAAGGAAACATTTTTAAGCAGATTATTATTGTCATCCTTTATATAGTGGAAACGTTTCACAGCCCATTTCAAAATAAAGTGGAGTATTAAACTGGCAAAATTGCTTGCCGACTTTCCACATAAAAGCACAAAAATACCATATATAGAAGAAAAGAATTAAAATAGATTAAGGCTTTAAACTGGCTTAGCCGTCTGACTTTCCAGAAAGTTTTACATCACGCGCTGGAAAACTGGCTGCTACTTGTCTTTACAGCTGATTTCCCAACTAGCATTTCTCACAACTGACAGCGGGTGGAGCTCGGGATTCAACATTTCCAATGTCAATGAGGGTTTTTTCTGCTTTTCCAAGACTGCTCTGGTCCAAAGTAAACAGCACGGAATTTGTAATTTTCTCGCTTCAGGTTACAACTTTGCTACCAGTTATAAAAAAACTTTATGAACAAAGAATAAAGTTTTCTCTTATTAAAGGTTACTCGGGGTAGTGGCAACATGCATCTCTTTTTCAAACCTACAAAGCAGGAGTTAATTCCTAAAAATAGTTGTATGGGAACGTATCAATATTTTACACATACTCCCTCGAGTGACTCGTATAGTTATACAAATGAAAAAAATAAGAAGAATTTGCATACACAGTACACAAACACGCACTCATATACAATATGTACACACACATACTTACAGTATATAGTAGACGTGTGCACTCACTCACTTTTGGAAACATTAGAATTTTGGGTCATTCATTGATTTGAAGATTAAATTGCTAGTACTGATGTACAGAGTGCGCTGCGTCCGCTAGCGGCATGTTTGCGTGATTAGGAGACGTCAGACGCTGCTAATGTCCAGCCAACATCACGTCCAGACGCAAAAAGTGTTATATTGATAACCGTACAAAATCACGAATGAAAATGCGCATCGTATGACCGCTATCGCGTATTCCGTGAAAAAATGCGTCCATTCGTTCCAACGCACTTTTTCACGGACAGAGCGAAAAATGCGTTAGTCTGACCCTAGCCTTATCTAGTGCTTGCTAGGCAGCCGCCAATTTAAAAAGTTAAATAAATGTTCAGAAATATACATATGGAAATCATAATGCCCCCCATTAACACTCTTTTATCTCTGCCCGATCTGGTATTGCTGGGACATATCACCTAAGCAGCGAGCACCACTATTATTTCTGCGGCACTAATATGGTATCCAGGCAGGATTCCCAAACCCAGAAGAATCTAAAAATATGAAATACTCAAGGCACCAAGCATTTTGGATACAAAGTGCTCTCTACCAGTATACTTTATTCTCATTGGGTGCAAATGCAATTAGATTTCCTCATGATTATCCTAAATATTATCATTTAATAGAATTTAACAATGAAACCCTTCTTTGATGCAAGAGTGTCGTTGGTGGCATATTAGCTTTTGGCATTCAATAATCATTCTCTATATTACATGTTATCATATTGATTGCCAAGGAGCCTGACAATGTATCTATTCACGTAAATGGACTTAGGTCTACAAATGAATTTTTAAATCTTCATTATCACTGGCATTTGCTAACAAATAATATTTTTACAGCAGTCATGTCAATTTATTGGTTTACAACAGGAACTCATTGCACTTAATCAGTAATACATATAATGGCTCTTGAGTTACTGAGTAAGAATAATCATTTCGTGTACTGACTTACACATCCTTTATGGCTGCATGTGGAAATATATTGATGTAATCAATGCTAGTATGTGCAAATACATGCAACTGCACAATCTTTGTGCGTAGGGTGTTAGGTTTGATCACATTATTTTTCAGTACCTTCTATTAAGTTCAAGTCTGTTGCTTAACCCATTTTCTGCTGAGCTATTTCACCCCCATGTGCGGAGTACATTTTGACCATTTTTACTCCTCATGTTTAAAAGTGATTTAATCCGTGATGTTACGGTGTTCCTCCACGACCGTGGGATTTGCTACTGATGGGAGGGCCTCCTGCTCTGTTATTGTGACTCATGATGACACGACATATATTTGATTGGGGACCTTGGAGGAGGCACGGTCTGTACTTTCAATGCTGGGTCTTGCGGCGACCCCGCGGAACACTCCGAATTTGCGGTCTGACCCTGAAGGGCCATCGGTGGCACCTGGTCTACCCACGGCTGGGTCCTGTTTCCCTGCACCCTCTGGCACCGTTTCCACTGACCCGGGCTGAGATCGTCTGCTGATAACCCCCTGCTGATTGTTGTGACCCCTTCTTTTGCATACCCGATGAGGCTTTCTAATTCTGGACCTCTTGTTATTCTCCCCTGTTGTTTTTCTTTTTCTTTTTGCCCCCCTCCTCCCCTTTTCCTTGGCCCTTGGAGCAGGCCTCGCAGACTTTATTTTCAGACTGCAGGAGCCCTTTTTTAAAACTGTTTTTATTGTTTGTGTGGTGGAACAATGGGTTGGCCTAGGCGAGTCGATTGAGCGGTTACCATTGCCCTGTCCGCCTCTTTAGGCCTTAGGCTTCCCGGCCAAGTGGCCAGTAGGGATGATCCGAACACCCCCGAGTTCGGTTCGCATTCGAACTCGAACTATTCAAACGTTCGAATTTGAACTCGAACACGAACTCAATACAAGTCAATGGGACTCAAAATTCGATTTTTAGAGTGCCCTCCAAGAGGGCATATATGCTAGATATTTGCCATAAAAGGTGTATGGGGGTCCGGGTAGTGCCCTTGGGGACAGGAAACAAGGACAAAAAGTTTTAAAAAAACATTTTTAAAGGGACAGTGAGTTTTCCATGAAATAAGGGTTAAAAATAAAAACAAAAAATTCCTTCAAATATCGTGCCTAGGAGGTCCCCATAACCTGCCCGTGAAGTGGCGGATTTCTAGGATGTATAGAAACCTTTAAAAACGAAAAAATTACGTTTCAAATGCTTTTCCTTTAATCTATTCATAAACAACTGCTTGGGGCGGCAGCCTGTATGAAAAGACATTTTAGGACGCGCAGAAAAAGTTTAGTGATTTTTTTGGGCTAAATTATAGTGAAACTTATGCAGGCTTTGGATGACAGTAACAATAGGTGCTTTAAAATTGGGCCTTTAGCGTCGGCAATAGTGCCGTCACACAGTAACCCCTCTGAGGATATGAATCTGGTACAGGCGTCAGTGGCAGTGCACCAAAATATTGTGTTTTTGGTGCCAGGCCAGCAAGTGCCGTCGTACAGTAACCCCTCTGTGGTATTGTGGAAGAGTGCAGGGGTGGACCATGCGGTCCTATTTTAAAAAGATATGAATCTGGTAAAGGCGTCAGTGCACCCAGATATTGTGCTTTTGGTGCCAGGCCAGCAAGTGCATTCATACAGTAACCCCTCTGTGGTATTGTGGAAGAGTGCAGGGTTGGACCCTGCGGTTCAAAAAATTAAAATGATATAAATGTGGCACAGGCGTCAGTGCAGCCAAATTTTGTGCCTTTCATGGCAGCAAGTGCCTTCACACTGTAACCCTTTTGTGGTATTGTGGAAGAGTTCAGTGCTGTAGGTTTTGTGAATGCAGAAGACATCCCCGATCTATTCCATTACGTCAGCATCAGGGGATTGATAGCTGCTGATCCAGGACTGATTAATTTTTATAAATGTCAGCCGGTCCACAGAGTCGGTGGACAGACGCACTCCTTTGTCTGTGACAAAACCTCCAACAGCACTGAACGTCCTTTCAGAAAGCACGCTACATGAAGGGAAACCTAGTAGCTGCATAGCATATTGGCTAAGTTCTGGCCAGTGATCCAATCTCAACACCCAGTAAGCCAGTGGATCATCTGCTGGAAAGGTATCCAGGTCTGCCCTTGCCCCTAGGTAGTCCTGCATGATATGGTGAAGACGCTGGCAATGGGTGCCTACATTTGACGTCCCTGGGCGTCGTGGACTAAAAAAATTTAAAAAGGCATCAGTCAAGCGGCCCCGGCATTCGCCACTATTCCTCTAATCATCCGCAGCCTCAGAAGCACCTGTGTCATCACTTGGTAACCTACCAGTGCCTGGAAAGGTGTTACACAAGTGTCGCTTTAGAGCGTCCTCACGTTTTTTCATCCTGTGCTCCCTCTGTGCGGGCAGGATGAGCTCTGCAACTTTACCCTTGTATCGTGGATCAAGAAGGGTTGCCAACCAGTAATGATCCCTCTCCTTGATAGCACGAATCTTGGGGTCCTTTAGCAGGCTTTGCATAATAAGGGAGCCCATGCAGCGTAGGTTGGAGGTGGCATTAGCTTACGAGTCTTCCTGCTCAATGAGGAGGATGACCCCATCGTGCACATCCTCCTCCCAGCCACGTACTAGTCCTTGTGTTTCTGGGCACACAAAACCCTCCCTTGAGGAATCCCCACCTTCAATGCCCCCACTACTCAAATATTCCTCCTCCTCATCCTCCAGGAGGACCCGCTGGAATGCTGTCTGCAGAAAGACTGGGGCCTTCAGAGCTAGGGAAGGCCTCCTCTTCCTCCCGCTGCTCTGCCTCTAGAGCCACATCTATAATTCCCTGCAGAGTGTGCTCCAGCAGGAACACTAAAGGAATTGTGTCACTGATGCATGCACTGTCCCTGCTCACCATCCTCGTTGCCCCTCAAATGGTGACAGTACAGTGCATGCATCCTTGATCATCAGCCACTGCGGGGGGGGGACAAGTTGACCTGAACCTGTCCTTGTGCCATACTCACACAGGTACTCGTTGATGGCACTCCGCTGCTTGTGCAGACGCTGCAGCATTGCTAATGTCGAGTTCCACCTGGTGGGCATGTCACAGATCAGACGGTTTGTGGGAAGGTGGAATTCTCTTTGAATTTCTGCCAGGCGAACACTTGCTGGGAATGACCATCTGAACTGGCTGCAGACTTTTCTGGCCTGGCTGAGAAGCTCTGCCAGCCCTGGGTACCTGTTTAGGAAACGCTGTACCACCAGATTTAGGATGTGTGCTAGGCATGGTACATGCGTCAACTTACCCAGGCGTAGGGCGGAGAGAAGGTTGCTGCCATTATCACAGACGACCATTCCCAGCTGAAGTTGGCGTGGTGTTAACCATCTCTGCACCTGCCCCTGCAGAGCTGACAGAATTTCTGGCCCGGTGTGGCTCCTGTCCCCTAAACAAACCAGCTCAAGCACAGTATGGCATCTTTTTGCTTGAGCCATTGCGTAGCCCCTGTCAGGTGTCGGTTTAACTGCCACTTTGCCAGAGACACAGAAGGAGGAGAGGTGGTGGTGGAGCAGACAGACCTCATACAAGCAGCTTTCTGGAGGCGTGGTGGATGAACAAGCTTCAGCACAGAGCCCCGTCTTGGATCCCTCCCAGCTGCAATCACAGTTACCCAGTGTGCCGTGAAGGAAATGTAACGACCCTGCACATGCTTGCTGGACCACGTGTCTAAAGTCACATGCACCTTGCTGCTGACTGCCTTTCCCAATGACTCAATAATATTGTCTTCCACGTGCTGGTATAGTGCTGGAATGGCCTTCTATGAAAAGTATTGGCGTTTTGGAACATGCCACTGTGGTATAGCACATTCAGCAAATTCACGGAAGGGAGCAGAGTCCACCAGCTGGAAAGGCAGCAGCTGTAATGCGAGTAATTTTGCTAAGCTGGCATTTAGACGCTGTGCTTGGGGATGGTTGGGACTATATTTTTTCTTACGCTGCAGCAGCTAGGGCAACGTAATCTGACTGCGTAAATCTTCAGCTGCTGGGATGCTGTCACATTGTGAGGAAGGACCTGGTACATCCATTGCTGTTGCATCATCCCTGTCAGTGGATGTTGTAGCAGGCAATGACATGGCAGGACATACAGTGTGGGTAGAGACAGATGAGGAGGAGGAGGACCTACGTAAAGCTTTGCGCCAACGGGATGCGCGGCAGGTGGTCATATGTCACCTCAAGCACGTGGTACCCAATCGTCCAGTGTCTTTCCCACGCTTGAGCCTCATCTGACATAGATTACAAATAGCAACGGTGGGGTCTGCTGCACATTTCTTAAAGAACCCCCAGACAGCAGAGTTCCTGGATGTGTGCTTTGAGACAACAGCGCTCTGCACCTGGGCAGCTCTGACATCTGATGCCTTGGACTGGCTAGTGCTATGGTTGGTCATAGAGGATGTTGCGCCTCGTGTTTGTTGTGCCTCCTCCTCACTTGACTCCTCTGTTCGATCAGGCACCCAGGTGGAGTCAGTGACCTCATCATCATTGTCATCATCACCCCCTATCTCCTCGTCACTGGAGCCAACTTGGCAGTATGCTGCAGCTGCTGGGGCAACATGAGTGCCAGTTAATTGTGTGTCATCACTGGCACCCCCTTCCTCTAGGTTGATTATACTCCCTTCTTCAACCTCAGAGATTGAATCAGAGCATGCGTGCCCCTGCAGAGGATGCACCACGTCCACCACGACCAGAGGCACAGCCTCCCGACACAGAGGCTGCTTGCCATCTTATCTGTGTCTGGGAGCATCTGCCTGTCCTTTTTGGTCTTTCTGACATGGCGAGTGATATATAGATTAAATATATACAGAACTCTGATTCAACTCTGGTATAAAGATTACAGATTTCCAGAACTCTGGTATAACTCAGTGAGACACCCTGATAGCTGGCAGCCAGTGACAATTCCCAGAAACCTCCTATAAATCAGTGAGACCCCCTGATGGGTGGCAGTGACAAGACACAGATTACAAGTCTCAGAAACCTCCTATAAATCCGCGAGACCCCTGATGGGTGGCAGTGACAAGACACAAATTACAATTTGCAGAAATCTGCTAGAAGTATGTGGGACCCCCTGATAGCTGACAGTGAGAAGACACAGATTACAAATCTCAGAAACCTCCTATAAATCAGTGTGACCCCCTGATGGGTGGCAGTGACAAGACACAGATTAGAACAATTCCCAAATATTTTGTAGAAATTACTGACCCCCAAAATACTGCATGGCACTGGTAGTGACAAGACACCAGTGGTGTATTTAGGTTTTGTGCTGCCCTAGGCCTGACTAAACTCGTGCACCCCTAATTTAAATTTGACGCACCCCTTCCTGTCAAGGGCACACCTCTTCCTGGTTAATCCCCACCCTTCCTCTTTAAGCTCCACCTTTTCCTCTTAGAGCTCCGCCTTTTCCTCTCTTTATATTAAAAGTGGATACCAAGTGCCTACTTGTATATTTTGTATACCATTTCAAATGTATCTATTGAGATAAAGAAAATTATGAAATGTTTAAATTCAAGTATTTTTACAAAGAACAGCCACGCATGTCAAGTAAACGGGATCACAGCCGCTCTAATTGGTGGAACAATAAAATCCACAGAAACGTGCACTGCATATGAGCGTATCACAGAGCTGCATAGCAATAAAACCCACAGAAATGGGCACTGTGTATGAGCATATCAGAGCTGCAAAGCAATAAAACCCACAGAAATGTGCAGTGTGTATGAGCATATCACAGAACTGCACAGCAATAAAACTCACAGTAATGTGCAGTGTGTATGAGCGTATCCCAGAGCTCCAGGGCAATAAAACTCACAGTAATATGCAGTGTGTATCACAGAATCCACAGCAATAAAACTCCCAGCAATGCAATGTGCGGTGTGTATGAGTGCATCAGAATCCACTGCAATAAAACTCCCAGCAATGCAATGTGTGGTGTGTGTCAGCGTATCAGAATCCACAGCAATAAAACTCCCAGCAATGCAATGTGCGGTGTGTATGAGTGCATCAGAATCCACTGCAATAAAACTCCCAGCAATGCAAATTGTGTTGTGTGTCAGCGTATCAGAATCCACAGCAATAAAACTCCCAGCAATGCAATGTGCGGTGTGTATGAGTGCATCAGAATCCAATGCAATAAAACTCCCAGCAGTGCAATGTGTGGTGTGTATGAGTGCATCAGAATCCACTGCATTAAAACTCCCAGCAAACCGAGTGTATATGAGCACACAGCAATTATTTATTCTACATTTACCGGCCTCTGTCCGCGGTAGGGCTGTGTGCCGAGTCAGCAGGTACTGTGTACAGACTCAGCAGGAGGTCCCTCCCGGCCACGTTAGGATCACGGCTGTGCCTGTGCGTGGAGCCATCTTGTCAGCAGTGGGGTGCCACTGCCAGAGGGTGCACCGTGGCTTTGATTCCCTTCCCGATGGGTGTTCAGTCCAGAATAGAGTGACAGTCCATGTTAACGAAAGGGCGGGCAGCTGCGTGCATGCGTGTCACGTGGTTCAGCCAGTCAGGTGGTACTGAGACTCAGTACCACCTGACTGGCCGGACCGAGTGTGACCTGCACGCAAGCAGCCTCACCAGGAGCCAGGCAGCTCAATGACAAATTTCTATCACTGCAGTGCTGGTTAAGGAAAGGTCCACTTTAAACAGCAGTAAGCAGACAGGGCTTCATATTCTGCTGAAACCCCCACCTTTACCTGCCGTTTACTGTCATCTTCTCTCTCTGGACACAAATCACATCCCCTCCCCTCTCCTAGAGCTGCTGCGGGGCAGGGGAGGAGCTATGGAGGGAGGAGAGTGGGATTTTTATTCTATTCGATTTTATTCCGTATGCAAACGCCATGCTCCGCTGCTCGTTGTTTGAGAACACAGCTCAAAGCTGACACACAGTGACAGTGGCACCTCCTAGTACCCCCTAATGACACCCCAATAATCACTGGTACCTGGGGCGGCCCGCCCTCCGCCACTCCTCTAAGTACACCACTGCTCTGGTGATATGCTCACACACAAGTTTGGCGAACTGCCAGCAAGTACGGTGCTGTTTGAAGGCAGTGCAAATCCCCATAGAGAAGTAATGGTTAATCTATTCAGAGAACACCAAACAGCAGAGAAATGTCAGTGAAATGCCCTGATGTTCAGTGGTTTCAATCAGCAGGTTTATTCAGGCGAACCCCATAGGTTTCAATGTTAAAAAATATCCCGTTTTTTATGCAATATCTAATAAACCATTTATTATTTTAATCTGCAGTAAAAAGTCTTTATTTATTTATTGATTTTTTTTTTGTACCTTTTAGTGATTTTTCAGAATTTTTTGGGCTAAATTCCCCCCTTTTTTTTAATAGCGGTTCTCCTTTTTCTGTAACAGAACTTTTTATTATCAATCATAAGATCTTATATGTAAATTCCAGACATTTTCGTTCAGTAGTTCTTTTGAAAATGCGGTGCAGCATACAGCGGCCGACTCCATGCACTTTGGGTACCCTGCGGTGAATGGTGAATTCACTGCAGGGTTGGGAAATTTTATTCCCCGAAGTGCAGGGAACTACAGAACACCAAAATGTTGGCGTCATTTCGGTGCTCTGTGAGTAACCCAATTAGTGGTGAGGTTTTTTGTTGCCCCCTGGAAAGTGAAAGCCTAGGCCTTGCCTACTCAGGACATACTTGAAAATTAGTGACATCTCAATGTTTCCTTCCTGGTAAAATAGTTTGCAAAAGTAAAAAATAAATAAAAAAAAAAAAAAATTTTTTTTTTTTTTGGGGGTGGGGCCACCCAGCGGGCCGCCGCCCCCTGGAAAGTGCCGCCCTAGGCCTGGGCCTTGTTGGCCTAGGCCAAGATACACCAGTGCAAGACACAGATCACCTCAATTCACAAATATTTTGTAGAAATTACTGACCCCCAAAATACTGGTTGTCAGTGAGAATACACAGATTAGAACAAGTCCCAGATATTTTGTAGAAATGAGACCCCCCAGTAGCTGGTGGCAGACTGGCAGTGAGACACACACTAACACAACAACAATCTCTTCTCAAATCGCCTCTCAAACGCGTGCTGAAGCGCTGTGTGAAACCTTATATAGTGTGCTGCGGGACTTAGCTCTGTGAGCCCATGATTGGGCAAAATTTGCCCAATCAGGACTCTGAGCCGTGATTGGCATAGTCTTGAACCTGTCTTGCATTTGACCTGTGGTCAGGTGCAAGGCTGTAGCCAATTACAAGCTTCAGGCCAGTGGAAAAGTGCATTGTGGTGCATTGTGGGTGAACATGCGGCGAACACGTGGAAATGTTCGTAGTTCGCGAACATGCGAACGGGCGATGTTCGATGCGAACTCCAAACCGAACAGCTCATCCCTAGTGGCCACTTCCGCGGCCTCTGGTTTCCTTCTGGGTAGCAGAGAGTGTCACGTCCAACCGCGGGATCTCATCGACCTCGGGACCCACCTGGTGCCGCCTCGCGGTCTAGGCCAACGCCTGCGGTGGTCGCGGTAGCGCTGGCCCGACCATGGGGGTCGCTTCCTCCGGCGTTGGGCGGGTCGCGCCTGGTTCAGGCGGTCGGCGAGGCCTGTCATGACGCCGAATTGGAGCCCCAGAAACCCACGGCGCTTGGCTCCTCGCCGCGCGACTTGGAGAGGCGTGGCCCAAACCGGCGTGTGGATCAGGAGGCTCCCTTTAATAGGTTAGGGGGCGTGGCTGAGTCCTTGACAGGCAGAGGCTGGGATCGCCCTCAGGGTGAGCCTACCTCCCAGATGGGAACCAATAGGGAGGTGAGTCATCACCGTTCAGAGGGTGTCACGGGGACCCAGGGGATGGGGCGCCTGGCAGCAGCTTCCTCGCTGCTCGCTGGCCAGGCGCCGAATGTAAGCGCTTCCGGGCCCGCTCACGTGGGACGCCGAGGGGCGGGGCCTGGCGCTGTGACGCGGACCCGCCGGGTTTAAATCCCAGTCTCTCCCATACACGGTGCCCTGACGTGGTATTCACATCCCGCAGAGCTCTTGTGTTATTTTCCTGAACGTATCCTCTTGTGTATTGATCCCTGGCATTGGCAAACGAACCCTCCTGTGTACCGACCCCTGGCATTGGCAAACGAACCCTCCTGTGTACCGACCCCTGGCATTGGCAAACGAACCCTCCTGTGTACCGACCCCTGGCATTGGCAAACGAACCCTCCTGTGTACCGACCCCTGGCATTGGCAACGAACCCTCCTGTGTACCGACCCCTGGCATTGGCAAACGAATCTCCTTGTGTATGACTCCTGGCGTTTGCATATACTCTGTTCTAGGTTCTGCCCTTAACGTTGGTACCGAGGTCAGTCTGTGTGGCATCCTAAGCACACATCAGACTACCTCTGCTATTACTAAAGTCCTAGGGAGGACTTGTGATCTAGTCTGTACCCCTGTCTGGTATTTCCCTTTCTTTGTCTGTTACCTGTTTCGTTGCCTTTATAGCTTTGCCGACCACTCAAGGATCGGAAGAGTAGAAAGAGAGTTGCATAAAGAGATTTATATCTTAGCAGTCAGAAAGATTCGTGACTATACCCTATTCCATACCTCTGTCTGGTGTTACCCCTTATTCATATACTGTCTGGTTATTTGTCTGTTTAGTATCACCGACCATTCAAGGATCGGAAGGGTAGAGAGCGGTCTGCGTAAAGGGACCACACTTTTGGTTATCAAGGGGATCCGTGACATTACGTCAGGGCCAATGGATCCCGCAGACCTCTCTAACCAGCTGGCACGTATCGCAGCCAGACAAGAGGAACAGGACCATAGGATGGACCAGATTGCTCTTGCTCTGCAAACCCTGTTAAATCGGTCCAATACAGGTACCTCTAGCCCTCCAGATCCAGTGTTACCTAGGGTCAGTCCGGTCCCCCCTGAAGGACATAGGCTGAGTATGAAAGCACCCCTACGCTACGATGGTACACCAAGCCTATGTCGGGGGTTTTTGACTCAACTCGAGATTCTGTTTGAGAACAATCCAAGTTCTTGTATGTCTGATAAAGCCAAAGTAGGATATCTGATTAATCATTTAACAGAAAAAGCTTTGTTGTGGGCTACGCCGTTGTGGGAAAATAAGAAACCCATCATTTATGACTATGAGGGTTTTACCTCTGAGTTAAGACGTACCTTTGATCCCTCTAGAAGGGCTACCAATGCGGGTAGGTCCTTGTTTCATATCAAACAAGGTAATAAGAGGGTTGCCGATTATGCCATTGAGTTTAAAACTTTGGTTTCTGAAGTCCTTTGGCCGAACGACGTTTTAACCTTAGCCTTTACCGAAGGCTTGAACGAGGCTTTTATGTTTGAACTGGCTCCTTTAAAATTACCAGAAAGTCTGGACCACCTGATAGATTTCTGTATAGCCATGGACGATCAAATCAGGGAAAGGAGACACACCAGAGATAGACCCAGAAGGGTCTTGCCTCCTTTACCCTCGTTACCCAGACACCCCAGTACTTCAGGCAGTTCGGAGAATGTGAAAACAGATGTACCAGTCGTTGAACCCATGCAAATAGGGAGGACAGGTATTTCAGAAGCAGAAAAAGCTCACAGAAAAGAAAAGGGGCTCTGCTTTTATTGTGCAGGGGCAGATCACTTCCGCCTTCAATGTCCTCAGAGACCCAGGGTTGGCAGGGTTGAACATAGCAGAGTGGGATTCAGAACTGGAGACACCCAGGTTGTCGGTTTTTGTGTGCCTCCCTTGTGGATAATGAAAAAAAACAAATCCAGGATTCTGTTACCGGTCTCCCTAACCTGGGAGGGGGTTCACCTCAAGACTGAGGCGTTTTTGGACTCTGGGGCCTCAGGCAATTTTATAGATAAGAATTTTGCTGCCAAAAACCTTATACCACTGGTTCTCAGGGAAAGGCCTCTAAGGGTGGAGGCCATAGATGGTAACCCCTGGCATGTCCTCATATCACTCACGATACAGTCGATGTATGAAAACAGGAGTTTTGCACCAGGAGACAATAAGATTTCAAATCATTGAATCACCCTCATGTCCTGTCGTCCTTGGGTTTCCATGGCTAACAGAGCACAACCCAGTAGTCGATTGGGTCCAGAGAGACATAAAATGTTGGGGTCAGAGTTGTCAGTCTAAGTGCCTAGGCACAGTTAATGTGATTGGTAGCCTCAATATTGCCACAGCCCCTCCTTTGTCCACAGAGGTCCCTGAATGTTACCGGGCATTAAAGGAGGTGTTCTCTAAAGCCAGGACTGAGGTTCTACCACCACATCGTCCATACGACTGTGCTATTGACTTGCTCCCCGGTACGATGCCTCCTAGGGGTCACGTATACCCTTTGTCACAAAGGGAGAACGACATTATGGAGGAGTATATAAGGGAGAATCTGGAACGAGGATTCATCAGACGGTCCTCCTCTCCAGCAGGAGCAGGTTTCTTTTTTGTCTCCAAGAAAGAGGGAGATCTGCGACCTTGCATCGACTATAGGGGTTTAAATAGGATCACTATAAGAAATGCATATCCTATACCTCTCATAACAGAATTGTTTGACCGATTAAAAGGGGCTCGTGTCTATACCAAGCTTGATTTACGCGGAGCGTACAACCTGGTCAGGGTTAAAAAGGGAGACGAATGGAAAACGGCTTTTAATACACGTAGCGGGCATTACGAATACCTGGTGATGCCTTTTGGGTTATGTAATGCGCCAGCCGTCTTTCAGGACCTGATAAATGACACTCTAAGGGAATTCCTGCAAGAATTCGTCATAGTATATCTGGATGATATCCTGATATACTCTCCTGATGTGGACACTCATCATGTCCACGTAAAACAAGTGTTGAAAAAACTATTGAAGGCTGGATTGTACTGTAAGCTAGAAAAATGTCTATTCGACATAGTAACCGTGCAATTCCTTGGTTATATTATAACTCCTGGGGGGTTTCAAATGGATCCCAAGAAGCTCTCAGCTATTCTCGACTGGCCTTTACCCCAAGGACTTAAAGCCATTCAGAGGTTTCTGGGGTTTACGAACTATTACAGAAGGTTCATTAAAGATTTTTCGGCCTTGGTGGCCCCTCTCACGGCTATGACAAAGAAAGGGGTGGGAAATCAGAAATGGACACCTCAAGCCACTCAAGCCTTTGAGGCACTAAAGCAAGCCTTTACTACTGCTCCTGTTCTCCGGCATCCAGATCCGGCTCTGCCTTTCCAATTAGAAGTTGACGCCTCCGAACTAGGCCTTGGTGCAGTCTTGTCCCAAAGGGAGGCTCCTGACAAACCCTTGCATCCATGCGGCTTCTATTCTCGAAAGTTGTCCCCGGCAGAGAAGAACTATGACATTGGAAATAGAGAATTGTTAGCAGTCATCGCGGCCTTGGCCGAATGGAGATACTTATTAGAAGGGTCTAAGGACCCCATTGTTATCATAACCGACCATAAGAATCTCACGTACATTGGAGATGCCAAACGTTTAAACTCCAGACAAGCGAGATGGTCATTGTTTCTTTCAAGTTTTAATTACGTGCTTACCTATAGACCTGGGTCCAGAAACATTAAAGCAGACGCATTGTCGAGACAATATGAGTCCTATGAACATAATATCCAAGATCAACATCCCATTGTACCCCAGGAGAGGATTATAGCCGCTACCACGATTAGTGTTTCGTCTCCTCTAATGAAAAGGTTGCAGACCGTCCAGGGTGCAGCTCCTGGGGGAAAACCTCCCGCAAGACTCTTTGTACCTGAGAACGAAAGAGAAGAGGTACTCAACATATATCATGACAATAAAACTTCCGGGCATATGGGTATCACCAAGACTGTGTGTAGTATCAGTAAACTCCTCTGGTGGCCCACGTTGCGCCGAGATGTCAAAGATTACATTGCTGTGTGCGAAGTGTGCACAAGGCAGAAAAGTCCCAAAACAGCACCCATTGGCTTACTCCAGCCTTTGCCGATCCCCGAACGACCCTGGTCACATGTAGCCATGGATTTTTATAGTAGAGCTACCTGAGTCAAGAGGGAATACAGTGATACTTACGATCATAGATCGATTTTCCAAGATGGGTCACTATGTTCCTCTTCAGAAACTACCTTCGGCAGCTGAACTGGTGCCCATATTCATTACCAATGTGGTCCGCATTCACGGTGTCCCTCAGGAGATAGTCTCTGATAGGGGGACCCAATTCATCTCCGGATTCTGGAGAGGGTTTTGTAAGAACGTGGGGATAGACCTCTCTTTCTCTTCGGCTTATCACCCCCAGACCAATGGAGCAGCAGAACGAGCAAACCAAAACGTAGAGAAATATCTCAGGTGCTTCATCTCAGAACAGCAAGATAACTGGTCAGATCTGCTACCGTGGGCAGAATATGCTATTAACAGCGCAGTGAGTGAATCCTCAGGTCATTCTCCTTTCTTCACTGTTTATGGCTTTGATCCTCCCGTGCTCCCCGCCACGTTTCCTGATACCACGATTCCTGCTTTAGATAAACAACTGGCATCATTGAAGGAGACTTGGGGAAGAGTGAGACGGGCACTGGAGGAGAGTAGTGCCATTCAGAAAACCAAGGCCGACAGGCACAGGAGGCAGGCACCCGTGTATCAAGTTGGGGACAGGGTTTGGCTGTCTTCACGTAATATCAAGCTCTTAGTGCCTTCCATGAAGTTGGCTCCTAGGTATATCGGCCCCTATAAGATTCTACGGCGACTCAACCCTGTCTCCTATGCTTTGGCGTTACCCCCCCATTTTAAAATACACAATGTGTTCCATGTAAACCTTTTGAAGCCGTTGTTATGTAACCGGTACACCAAAGTCCATGCTCCACCGCCTCCTGTCTCTGTGGAGGGCGAGGAGGAATTCGAAGTTAAGGCCATTCTGGGTGCCAGGCTGTCTAGGGGGTCCTTGCAGTATTTGGTCGATTGGGTGGGGTACGGTCCAGAGGATCGTTCTTGGGTACCGCTGCGGAAGTCCATGCTCCTAGGCTAGTGAAGGCCTTCTATTTGGCACACCCCCGTGCCCCTGGGGGTCGTCCAGTGGCCGCCCCTGGAGGGGGGGTTCTGTCACGGGACCCAGGGGATGGGGCGCCTGGCAGCAGCTTCCTCGCTGCTCGCTGGCCAGGCGCCGAATGTAAGCGCTTCCGGGCCCGCTCACGTGGGACGCCGAGGGGCGGGGCCTGGCGCTGTGACGCGGACCCGCCGGGTTTAAATCCCAGTCTCTCCCATACACCGGTGCCCTGACGTGGTATTCACATCCCGCAGAGCTCTTGTGTTATTTTCCTGAACGTATCCTCTTGTGTATTGATCCTGGCATTGGCAAACGAACCCTCCTGTGTACCGACCCCTGGCATTGGCAAACGAACCCTCCTGTGTACCGACCCCTGGCATTGGCAAACGAACCCTCCTGTGTACCGACCCCTGGCATTGGCAAACGAACCTCCTGTGTACCGACCCCTGGCATTGGCAAACGAACCTCTCCTGTGTACCGACCCCTGGCATTGGCAAACGAATCTCCTTGTGTATGACTCCTGGCGTTTGCATATACTCTGTTCTAGGTTCTGCCCTTAACGTTGGTACCGAGGTCAGTCTGTGTGGCATCCTAAGCACACATCAGACTACCTCTGCTATTACTAAAGTCCTAGGGAGGACTTGTGATCTAGTCTGTACCCCTGTCTGGTATTTCCCTTTCTTTGTCTGTTACCTGTTTCGTTGCCTTTATAGCTTTGCCGACCACTCAAGGATCGGAAGAGTAGAAAGAGAGTTGCATAAAGAGATTTATATCTTAGCAGTCAGAAAGAGTCGTGACTATACCCTATTCCATACCTCTGTCTGGTGTTACCCCTTATTCATATACTGTCTGGTATTTGTCTGTTTAGTATCACGACCATTCAAGGATCGAAGGGTAGAGAGCGGTCTGCGTAAGGGACCACACTTTTGGTTATCAGGGGATCCGTGACAGAGGGGCGTGACCACCCCAGCTGCCTATATCTACCCAGCCCTTGCAAACCATCATTGCCACAGCATCGCTTCTCTTAGGAGTTGTATACCTGCATAGCTATTCTTTGTTATCTTGATTGTGTACCGATCCTGGAAAGTTTCTTGACTCTGCTGTTGGATTCTCCCTATTCCTGTACCTCGCCATAGCTTCTTCACCTGGTTCCTGTTTCCCATTCCCACGACCCTGACAGTATGCTGTGGCCATACCATGGAACCCGTAGAAGTGGCAGAAGCGGTACAAGCCCTAACTCTTCAAGTCACTGGTCTCACCAGAACCATTCAAGACTTACATGCGGAACAGCAGCAACTACGAGACCAGTTCCATGCGATGGGTCCCCCACCTCCTTATGATCCTGGCAACGATCCCATTGTCCCCCAACCTATCGTGGAGGTCGTCCCAGAACCTCAGGTTCCCCTGCCTGACCGCTTTTTTGGGGACCGTTCCAAATTCGAGACTTTTTTTTGGATTGCCAGGTCTTATTTTCTCTCAAACCTCGAACCTATAATTCCGATTTTATAAGGATCAGAGCAGTTATCTCACTCCTCGGAGGAGAACCAAAAAGATGGGCCCACACACTTCTTCGCCAAAATTATCCGTTCTGGACACCTGGGCTTCATTCTCCCGTGCTTTGGAATCGATGTATAGAGACCCTCATCAACGCGATACAGCCCAAACGGTCATCTGAACCCTCAAACAAGGCCGTAGGCCCGTTGAGGAGTACATAACAGAGTTCCGCCACTTTTCCCATGAGACAGGATGGAATGATACAGCATTATTGGATCAATTCCGCTTAGGGTTGGCTGACCACCTCAAGGACGAGTTGGCTAGAGTCGGCATACCACCAACTATGGAGGCCCTAATTGAATTCTGTATTCAGGTGGATCGCAGAATGAGGGAAAGACGTCAGGAGAGGGTATCTGCCTTACCATGGATACCTAGACCCATCTCTAATCAGTCTGAGCAACCTTCTGCTTCCACAGTATTGGTTCCGGTGTCGAACCCAGGGTCCTCAGTCGTGCCCATGCAGATTGGCCTGGTCAACGGACGTCTACCCAGAACCGAAGTAGAACGCCGTCGCCAACTCCGCCTGTGCCTCTATTGTGGTGAAGCCAGTCACCAAGCTCGTAACTGTCCCATTAGGAATGGTCCAAGAAGGGGTAAGCCCATTTCTCATGTAATACATTCCATACATACATCCCAAGATCCTACCCCTCTTTTACTACTCCCCATCTTATTACAGTGGCAACAGAAAACGATTCCACTTCAAGCCATGGTGGACTCAGGAGCTAGTGGATGCTTTCTAGATCAAAATTTGACTTCACGTTTGTCTATTCCTATTCACAATAAAACCTTCCCTGTGTGCATTAAACTCGTTGATGGCTCTCATTTAAAGTCTGGACCTGTAACACACAAAACCATACTGTTACAAGTTACAATAGGGTCTAAACATTCCGAAACATTATGCTTTGATATCGTCTCCTCACCCCTGTACCCGCTCATACTGGGCCTTCCATGGCTTAAACAACACGACCCCTACATACAATGGTCATCCGGATCAGTATCGTTTCTGTCCCCTCAATGTAAACAAACGTGTCTCCAAAACGTACACACTGTGATGTCCATACTAGATAAGGACATGGTACAAACCAACGTCTGTCTTCCCAAAGCCTACCATAGTTTCCACGATGTGTTTGATAAACAAAAAGCCGAAACACTACCACCAAGACGTCCCTATGATTGTCCCATAGACCTTCTACCCGAGACCGCCATTCCTATGGCCGTATCTACCCTCTATCAGAACCATAACTGGCTGTGTTAAAAGAATATATAAAAGAAAACCTAGAAAAAGGGTTCATTCGCCCCTCCACCTCTCCAGCAGGAGCTGGAATCTTTTTTGTGGATAAAAAAGACGGAGTGTTAAGACCATGCGTTGATTACCGGGACCTCAACAAAATAACGGTAAAAAACGATACCCCTTGCCTGTCATACCAGAATTGTTAGAGAGGCTAAAGAATGCCAAAATATATTCCAAACTGGATCTACAAGGGGCCTATAATCTCGTCAGAATGAAGCAAGACGACGAATGGAAGACTGCATTCCGATCTCGCTACGGCCACTTTGAATACACAGTCATGCCCTACAGACTGTGTAATGCCCCGGCCACCTTCCAGCATTTCATAAACGACGTCTTCAGAGACCTCCTTGATCGTTTTGTCATTGCCTACCTCGACGACATCCTCGTTTTCCTCGTCTCTCGAGGATCATCGCTCCCACATGCGCATCATTCTTCAACGACTCCGTGACAACAAATTGTATGCCAAACTCGAGAAGTGCATATTCGAAACAACTAAGGTAGATTTTCTCGGATTCGTACTTTCCCCAGGGCAAATCGAGATGGATCCTAAAAAAGTAGAAGCCATCCTATCCTGGTCTGTTCCTGATACCCGCAAGGCAGTACAACGATTCTTGGGGTTTGCCAATTTTTACCGGAGGTTTATAAAAAACTTCTCAAAGATAGCACATCCGTTAACAATCCTTACCAAAACCAGAATACCCTTTAAATGGACTCCAGAGGCTCAATTGGCGTTTGACAACCTCCGTATCCGGTTTTCTACCACTCCTATCCTTTCCATGCCTAACCCCCAAACACCTTATTTCCTGGAGGTAGACGCTTCCGAAGTAGCTACAGGAGCGGTCCTTTCTCAACGTGCTGCCGATGATCTCCTTCACCCAGTGGCGTACTGTTCGAAAAAACTCAGTCCGGCTGAGATCAACTACGACATAGGTGACCGTGAGTTGTTGGCCATTAAAAGAGGGCTTGAAGAATGGCGTCACCTATTAGAGGGTGCCTCACACCCAATCACAGTCTATACAGATCATAAAAACCTAGAGTATCTGCATTCTGCAAAACGCCTTAAACCCAGACAAGCCCATTGGGCCCTCTTTTTTGCTCGCTTTGCCTTTCATGTCACCTACAGACCGGGTCCGAAGAATGGCAAGGCCGACGCTCTCTCTCGCATCCACCAAGCATGCAATATTCCTTCCATCCCCTCACCAATACTACCTTCGAAATGTTTCCTCGGCATCATTCATCCCGTGTGTGACAAAATCCGTGCCCTAACTGCAACTGCTTCCTTAACCGTAAACCCTGAAGGACTTCATATCATCCGGGATCGCATCTTCGTACCAGAAGAAGCTCGCTTCGACGTATTGCATGCATGTCATGATTCTCCACAGGCTGGACACCCAGGCATACAAAAGACCTTGGATTTGATTCTGCAACAGTTCTGGTGGCCCTCTGTAGAGCACAGTGTCAAACAATACGTTCAATCATGCCCTACATGTCTCAGAACAAAAGTAAATCATACCAAAACTGCGGGTCTCCTCTGTCCCTTACCGGTCCCCAATAGACCGTGGACACAAATAACCATGGACTTCATTCTAGACCTATCCCCATCTAAAGGTTTCAACACCATCATGGTGGTTGTTGATAGATTGACTAAAATGGCACACTTTATTCCAAATAAGAAATTACCGACCGCCAGAGAAACAGCCTCCTTATTCTTCACCCATATCTTCCGTCTCCATGGAATACCTGATACCATAACAACAGACAGGGGAACCCAGTTCACGTCTAAGTTCTGGAAAGCCTTTTGCTCCCTATTACGCATACAGTGAAATCTCTCCTCGTCCTTCCACCCTCAGACAAATGGACAGACAGAACGAGTCAACCAGATCCTTGAACAGCACCTACGTTGTTACACTTCCTTCCTCCAGGATGATTGGCTCGATCTCCTACCCTCGGCGGAATTCTCGCACAACTCCCGTATACACTCCTCCAGACGCTCCTCTCCGTTCTATGTGAATTACGGATTCCATCCTACTGCTATCCCGAATATCCCTGTAACTACCCCTGTTCCTGAAGCGAACAATCGCCTTCTTATCCTCAAGAGGGGATTCCAACTGGCTGCTACTACCCTACAAACAGCTCAAGAGACCTATAAAAGAGCAGCAGATAAACGACGACGGACAGCTCCAGATTTCCAAATCGGGGACATGGTCCTCCTCTCCACAAAAAACCTCCAGTTACCCTGTCCATCCAAAAAGCTGGGTCCTAAGTTCGTGGGTCCATTTCAAATCGCCTAAAGAATCAACTCTGTTGCTTTTCGTCTTCAGCTGCCTGACACGTCTTCCATGTCTCCCTTCTGAAGTCATATCATCCCGATCCTTTTATTGACCGCCCTCCTGCTCCTCCACCTCCCTCTGTGGTGTCGGACAACTTGGAATATGAGATTGGCCGGATTCTTGACTCCCTTCTGCATAGGGCCGGCTTCAATATTATGTGCATTGGAAGGGGTACGGTCCCGAGGAGCGGTCTTGGGAACCGGCCCAGCACGTGCATGCACCTGCTCTCCTCCGAGCATTTCATCGGTTGCATCCGTGCAGGCGGGGGTCCTGGTCGCTCCCGGGGGGTGCTCCTTTGGGGGGGTTCTGTCACGTCCCACCGCGGGATCTCATCGACCTCGGGACCCACCTGGTGCCGCCTCGCGGTCTAGGCCAACGCCTGCGGTGGTCGCGGTAGCGCTGCCCGACCATGGGGGTCGCTTCCTCCGGCGTTGGGCGGGTCGCGCCTGGTTCAGGCGGCCGGCGAGGCCTGTCATGATGCCGAATTGGAGCCCCAGAAACCCACGGCGCTTGGCTCCTCACTGCGCGGCTTGGAGGGGCGTGGGCCAAACCGGCGTGTGGATCAGGAGGCTCCCTTTAACAGGTTAGGGGGCGTGGCTGAGTCCTTGACAGGCAGAGGCTGGGATCGCCCTCAGGGTGAGCCTACCTCCCAGATGGGAACCAATAGGGAGGTGAGTCATCACCGTTCAGAGGGGCGTGACCACCCCAGCTGCCTATATCTACACAGCCCTTGCAAACCATCATTGCCACAGCGTCGCTTCTCTTAGGAGTTGTATACCTGCATAGCTATTCTTTGTTATCTTGATTGTGTACCGATCCTGGAAAGTTTCTTGACTCTGCTATTGGATTCTCCCTATTCCTGTACCTCGCCATAGCTTCTTCACCTGGTTCCTGTTTCCCATTCCTACGACCCTGACAGAGAGCCACATCCTGCTCGGCCATCCACCACCTCCTTTCTTCCCTTCCTTTTTTTTTTATATTATTGTCTGTGTGGCGGGACAATGTGTTGGTCTAGGCAAGTCGATCGAGTGGGTACCATGGCCCCGTCCGCCTCTTTCGGCCCTAGGCTTCCTGGCCAAGTTTCCACTTCCACTGCCTCTGGTTCCCTTCTGGGTACCAGAGAGCCAAGAATGTTACATCCTGCTCGGCCGTCCTCCACCTCCTCTCTTCCCTTCCCTTTTATTTTTACGCACCAGTCCCAGGGTTCCTCCTGCAGCCGTTCTGCCTTCTTTGCTGCCAGCCTGCGGTAGCAGTCTCGATAGTTTGATTATTCCCCCCCAATACCCTTTTCACATACTTTTTGGCTGTTCCTTTGTTATTTCATACGGGTTGATGTGCAGCTGTGCATCTCTATGTGATTGTTGTTGACTGGCCCTACGAGGCCTTTTATCTTTGCGATTTTCTGTTTTGCTGTCAGTTTACTCTAAATAAAAAACTTGATACCAAAAAAATGATTTAAAGTCATGTTTTATTGGAGGACCCAGACAAATTATGTATTGTTTTTTTTTCAGCAGACTCAGCAGATTCAAAATCTACCAGGTTTATTAAAAGAGCGCTGAATTGGCTCCGAAATTGCACCGAACAGTGCATTTCCCCATACAAAGCAATTTCGGGGCCATTCGGCTACTCAAAAAGAAGGCAGTTCACCAAATATTGGCGAATTGCCTGCGAAATACAGTGCTTTTCAACAACAGTGAACACCCCATAGAGAAGTAATGGTTAATATCATCACAGAAAAGCAGAGAAATGTCAGTGAAATACTCTGATTTTGGTGGTTTCATTCAGCAGGTTTAATCTGGTAGGGATGTGGGTTTCGGATTTTCGGAATTTTCACGAAATTTCCCGATTCGTGCATTCGACCGATTTTCCGAAAATTTTCGGATCCGAAAACGGCAGATCCGAACAAATTTCAGAGCCGAAACTAAAACTTTTCAGACTTTTCGAATGGACTAGAAATGTGTAAAATCGAAATTCATTTTCGTTCCATTCGTGATTTCGGCTCCATTCCTGATTTCGGTTCCATTTCAGTAATTTCGGTCATTGTATTTTTCAATTATATCGCTGATTCTGTAATTTTGTATTATTCCCATCTCAATGTAGCCTTCCTGGAAAACCAGAGAAATCTCAATGTATCCTTCCCGGGAAACCAGAGAAATCTCAATGTATCCTTCCCAGGAAACCAGAGAAATCTGAATGTATCCTTCTTGTAAAACATGAGAAATCTCAATGTATCCTTCCCGGGAAACCAGAGAAATCTCAATGGCAGAATTATCGTATGGGCAGAAATATCGTATCAACAGAATTATCATATCGACAGAAATATCGGATCCGAAAAACCATTAGTTTACGTCAAAACGAATAGACACTTTGAAACGAGGAGAACAGATATTCCGAAAAACACAAAAATTTCCGAAATCACGAAAAAAAAGTCGATACGAAAAACGAACCGAAATGAACCAAACCAAAACGGTAATTGGCCGAAACGAAAATTTACAAAAGACGAACGAACCGAATCGAACTGAAAAAAAATCAGTGCACAAGTCTATAATCTGGTGAATCCCATAGGTTTCAATGTTAAAAATATTCGCCGTTTTTATTAAACCGTTTACTCTTTTAATCTCCAGCAAAAAGTATCTTTATTTTAAAAAAAAAATAGCAATTTTTCGGCTAAATTTTTTCACGATTTTTGAAAAATTGTGTTTTTTTCTGTAACAAACCTTTTTATTATTATTCATAAGACATTATATGTTATTTTCAGGCATTTTCGCGCAGTCATTTTTTTCCAAACCGGTTTTAAACGTTGCGATGTGTTTTTTGTTTTTTTTTAACCAGTTTGTCTTGTCAGCTTTTACCGTCGGATGGTCGGCGGCAGGTTGGCAGCTTTTTGTGGATCTATTCAGTATTTTTTCTCCGGTTTTTCGATTAGATTCTGTGGTTTTTGGAGTTTTTTCGGATCAATTCAGTGTTTATTCTGTTTTTTTCCGATCGATCGTTTCAGTGTTTTTACGGATGCGCTCGCTGGTTTCGCGGCAGTTTTTCCTATTGATTCGACAGGTTTGCGATGTTTTTTCTGATGTGTTCAGCAACTTGTTCCCTGCACTTCGGGGACCCTGCAGTGAATGCTGTATTCACCGCAGGGTCAGCGAATTTGAATCCTCGAAGTGCGGGCAACAAAAGTTTGAATAACCCCTTATGTGTATGTCATGTCACATCAACCAAATGTATATATTCTATAGGTTAATCTTTATAATAAAACAAATCAGAAACAGAGACCATGTTACTGTATTTTCTAAGGAAAAAACTAAATTGAAATTACTAATTGCTTCTCTCATATTTTGGTGCATTGTGTTTTGTAAATAATATGACTTTGTATAAAACACTGTACATAAATTTGCTTATTTTTTTCCCATAAATACCCAAAATTCCAACATCAAAGAGCGGTTAATAATTATAATCTGTATTATTTTCTACTTTTTGTCTCTAGTCAATTATGGTAATTACAGGTTTGAGCGATTTGTTATTCTTTTAATACACAAACTTTTATTTTACTCAAATATATTTACTTGTCAGTATATATTTCTTGGATTTCTGCTAAATAAAAGAAAAGGTGTTCACGTATTACATAGATCTAGGTGGCCTGAGAAAAATAATATCCTATTTGATTGGAGTTACCCTATATAGAGTTAGGAGCCCTATATAAAAAGGCATTTTCCTGCATTTTTTTAAAAGCCGGCATGTCTGGATTTATGAATCCCCTGCTAACCAGGGATTTAAAATATGAAAAGTAAAGTATACAATTCTAGAAAATACACAACCAGATGCTTCAAATGTGGGGTTATTTGTAATCCTACCTCAAAACAATTGTGCACAACAGATTAAACAGGACTAGATTACAACTAAGACTTTAATCCTTGCACTACCAAAATCGAGTGCACTCGATTTTCCATTGTAACACATTGAAAAGCAATCATTAGCAAATCAAGAGCTCATGTTCACACCTTTTAAAAGCAAGATTAGTATGCCCCATGTGTAGAAATGAATTCTGCTGACTTCTTCCAATCACCCTAGAGAGAAATAATATTTGCTGTGAATAGCAGCCCCGACACTCACTGTAACAAAATGTTCAAATACAATACTGTTGCAGTACGACAGTCAGGTAGAGAGGGCAGAACACAGGGAGAGCGCTGGGGTCACTCAGTGCTGTACAGGTATCAGAATCAAGGGTGTTTTTGATTCAAGGGTATCAGATTTGGTAGATGTTTGCTTTCCACTGTGTGTGTATATATATATGTCCTAGGAGTGGTTTTGACCAGTTGCATAAACCTTATCTCTGCTACAAAGCCACAGTGTGGCATAGCATTGATTTTAGGGTCCCGGATGCATAAAAGTGAGACAGAGGTCATTTGCATATCCTACCCAGAGTTCCTTGCTGCATATGGGTAATGTGGCATAGGAGCTCTGGGATGCAATTCATCGAATTGCTGTGATGTGCAAGTGGCTTCTGCAATAATAAACACACTATATATATATATATATATTATATATATATATAACTAGGTATTCGGGATTATTAGCAAGTTCCAATATTAAACAATATATTATAGTTGCCTTGGCAATTATTCTTAAGGGGGGACTGGCTAAACCTCCCCCGGTAGCTTCACACCATGTCCATCTGGCTCTTAGTTATAAAGCCTTTACGTCAAACATGGCCCTCTACATATCTTCGAAATATACTTCAACAATGTTCGTCTTATTCTTTAGAAAAGAATAAACTTCAACATAAAACCTATTAGTTGAAAAAAAGAGGAGGTAGATATCCAGGTCACCAAAGAGGGGGCAGATATCTAGGTTACTTAGGGTACCCGTTGGAACAACACAAAGGCAAACTAAAAGGAGCAGAAGGGTGTCGATCCCTAGAAGGGAATTCGAAGAAGAGGTCGTTAGAAAACGAGGAAGAAGAGGGGGAAGAGACATCCAGAAGAGAGAAAAGAGGAAAATTGTAACCCCAAAGGGAATCTTCAATCGTAGTGAGAAAGACCTTACATAGGGTGACGTACGTCTCCTAAATAGATGCCTTAAATTTGTACCGAAAAAGAAAATTAATAGTTTCAAAACATATATTGATCTGCAAAAATTCAAGCGTAACCTTTGCCTGAACAAATTCTTCGCAAAGACTCCATTAGAAAGAACAATAATAGAGGAAGGTAAATATAAACAGACTATCCTCAAAAGGAAATCCAAATTCTATCCGAGGCATATGTTGTCAACGGAGATTGAGACGTTTGATCAAATGATATTATCTGAGTGAGATTAGAAAAGAAGAAAAGAAAAGCAATAAGATAGTGAAACATAATAACATCACGCAGGAAGAAAAGCAAGCATTGGACACCCAATGCGAAAATAGACAACTGATAATTAAACCTGCAGATAAATGATGTGGTGTAGTAATTCTCAGCAAAAATCAATATGAGACAGAAGCTTTGAGGCTATTGGGAGATGTAACTACGTACAAATGTTTAGGAGGTGATCCAACGGTATCAATAACCAAGAAATTCTTAGATTATTTAGAAAAAGGAAAAGATCTGGATATTTTAAAAGATGCAGAATATAACTATTTAAATATATCTCATCCTAAAATTCCTGTATTTTATTATTTACCAAAGGTCCATAAGAATCGAGACAACCCTCCTGGACGACCCATAGTCTCTGGAATAGGGTCCATTTCCTCAAATGTGTCTGAATATTTAGACCATCTGTTACAGCCACTAGTCAATTTGACACAATCATATATCAAAGATACTATAGCAATAATAAAAGAATTAGAGAATATAACATGGGAAGATTTATTTTTGGTACGATCATCAATATTACTTACAACTAACTGGCACTACAATGGGGACCAGGTTTGCCCCAGCTATGCCCATCTGTTCATGGCATACTGGGAGCACCAGATGGTATGGACAGGGCATCGCCGGGGGCAGCACCTGGTCCTATACAAAAGATAAATCGATGATGTTATCATTTGGAAAGGAAGCGAACGAGAATTAAATGATTTTATTACCCATTTGAATGACATTCAATGGGGTATAAGGCTAGATTCTAAGATTAGTCATACAAGGGTTGAATACCTCGACTTGGACATTTATATTGAGGATGGCAATATGAAGATAAAAACTTAGAGTGACCATTACCCTCCATGGTTGAAAGCTGTGCCAAAAGGACAGATGACTAGACTCCGGAGGAACTGCACCGATATCCGAGAATTTAAGATACAGTCTGATAAATTGATGAATGATTTTGTAGAAAAAGGTTATGCAAGGGGTGAGTTAGAACAGACTAGGGAAGAAATTTCTAACCTAGATAGAAATATGTTATTACAATATAAAGACAAAGGAAGAACAAATAACTTTGAATTATCCATAGTTATGGATTACAATACGGGAAACAAGAATATCAAGAGATACATACAAAAGTATTGGCTATTGCTGAAAGAGGACCCAGTACTCAGAGACATTCTACCTGCCCAACCACGTGTCATTTATAGGGGGGGGGGGAGTTTAAAACAGAAATTAGTGAAAAATCATTTGTGAGAACAGGATCAACAAAGAAACTGGTTTGGTTTAACACCAGGATTTTACAGTTGTGGAGATTGCATTAGTTGCAAAAAATCACATAATAAGAAAAGAAGAAGCCAGCACGTCTGGCGAAACGCGTTCTGGTCTCCTGGCTGAGCCAGTATTTTATTTATGCTTTAATAAATAATTTTAATCTTTTAAATTCCAATTGTCCCCCTGGTGTTCTGGATCTGGAGAGGTGTTTGGGCTCCACCTTATGCAAGCCCTGAGGTGTACAAACCCAAGAGCTTGGTCTAGAAGCTCCTACAAATGTGAGTTTAATAGCTATATTATATCTATGCCATTCCAACTTTAGAAGATCTGCACAAGGAAGTTGTTTTTGCTTTCTTTTGTATTTTCACTGGTTTGGGGGAAACCACTAAAACTCTGGTTGGCATTGGTTTGTTGGTGGCGGTACTAGTTGTTGGCGCCTGTCCATTTTTCGTGAATTTTAAGTGTATGTATATTTTCTATAGATCATTATTTGGGTATATCTATTTAAAGATTAATTTGCTGTCATTATAAATTCGATATCCATTATTATTATGAATAAAATCAACCATAGGATAGAAGTCGGGTTTACCACTTTGAGATAATTGAGCCAGACTCAACATACTGGATTTACATTGCTATTGTCTTTAATTTTAGGACTTTTATAATTGTACAATCCAACAGTTCTGTGCCCATAGCGCATGCGATCGGATAAAGAACTTTCTTGCCGAATACATTGAATACACACGGAACCCACTATGGAGAAACGGACGTGAATTGTGGTCATGTGACTGGAAGTTTTTACCGGAAGGAGAGTCTGTGGAACGCACACCGGAACTACGATTGAAACTCACACGCGGTCATCACACACAGATGATGGGCATATTGAATTATGAAGCGACTATTTATAGCCGCATGAAAAATGATAGATCATTCAAGACTGAGGAAGCCTACAGAAGGATAAGGCGAAACGCGTATCTTTTTATTTTTTATACAACATAATTGTTGTTTTTATACAGGAATAAATGTTTTTATTTTAAAACCCACTTGAAAGTGCAGATTGGGGTTTCCAACTGGCGTATTCTGGTCCAAAGAAGTTGACCATATCGTTTTTACACTGCCTATTATACTGAGCCACTTGATTGAGAGAGGCTCAGAAAATTGTGAGTATATATACCACACATTAATTGCTATGGTATAAGAACAGCGATATTTGCGCAATGGAGATTTTCTCTTTTCTTTAAAGTGTCACCCATTGAAGACCCAAGATCTATCGTATGTCAAGGGGTGTGACCCCCCCCCCAGAGTGGTCAAGAGGCGATTCTCCTTGAGCCATATAGGGCTCCCCCCTTGTGAGTTTTATATACAAAGTGTATCCATTCAATTGTGATTGATCTAAACGATATTGCACCATCAAGTTTTCCCTTTTTTCAACTAATAGGTTTTATGTTGAAGTTTATTCTTTTCTAAAGAATAAGATGAACATTGTTGAAGTATATTTCGAAGATATTCAGATCAGTTAAGTGCGCTCACACGGGGCCTAGTGCCCATTTGTTTTTGCTGTTTATTATATGTATGAGGTATACATGGGTGTTTGAGCTGCAAAAGTATATAACATCATTGAATTATAATTAAGCGCCACATATCTCTCTATTCCTAATTTATATGGCCCTCTACATGTTGAAACTACATTTCCCATAAGGTTCTGTTGACCTGATGAGTTTGAGATGTAGTTCCAAAACAATTGGAGGGCCTAGGCTAAGCACCACTACTTTACGTAAATCCTATTATTATGTAATTTAGCCAAGCATTCTGCTCAACCAAATTAGGGGCTATTTAAACACAGTTGCATAATGATGGGAATGACAAATAGCTATAAGGTGGTAACCACAAGATAAACATGGGCTTTTACTGTCAGGAGTTATAAATAACTCTTTGGAAAAGTAACCATCATTGTCTACTAGGCTGGAAGAAGCTCTCTGGAAACTTTGACTCAACGATAACTGTTTTCTGCAGAATAAGTAACAAAAAGGTTTAAGAATTTGACACCTACAGTGCATTTTGTTTTTTCTTTCTGTACCTGTGTGAATGCTTACGTTTACATCGTTCCACAATATTTCTATTGAAACAGGTCTTTGTGTTAAGAGAAGTGAGTCACCTGTCATTGTCACTTAGAAAAGAGGAATTTATCTGATAAGAGAAAAGAAGCCCCACAGAGGAATGAAGATGAGCCAGTTCAGGGATTAGTGAAGGGCCCTGTATATCCTGAACATAATAGAATGAACCCGGTGGAACAAGTTACATTCTACCTGAACAGGGAAGGTACTGCTATAGGTCAACCATGTAATAATGTGTAGGAAGAAGGAACTGCAGGGTGTTGGTGAAAGATTTATGGTTGCAAAGGTCCACATGATTTCAAAGATAAGATAAAAGGAAATTCTGAAGTGGTTTGCAAAATTATGATTGAATCTTAAGAATCTATTTATCCAGACATCTTCCAAGGAGATTTACCAATTTTTGAACAGGACACAAACTGACAACCTACAAAAACACACACACACACACACAAACACACACACACACACACACACACACACACACATTAAACCTGAATAGATATTTTGTATGGTTGGAATTCCATTTGCCTGGAGATATCCTCCAATTTTAGTTCCCAATGTTTACCACAGGGATGTGCGTTTTGTTTCGTACTGATTCGTTTTTTTCACGAAACGGGCCTATTCGATGCATCGGATTCGTCTGATGTTCCAAACCGGACTGGCAACAAAGTACACACCATCCGAAATATTTGCCGATACGAAAAGAAAAAATTTCGTTATTTCGTATGGACATGAAATTTGTAAAATCGCAAGTCATTTTTGTTCTATTCGCGATTTCGGTTAATTTCGGGCAAAATATTTTCATATCGTTTCGAGTCCGTTTCAGTTCCGTTGCTGATTTCGTAATTTTGTATCATCCGTCACTATTTTCACTTGTTCTAGTGCAAAATTCCCGTCTTTATTAAATATATCGTAAAGCATTTATTTTTTTCACCTAGAGCAAGAAGTGTCTGCATTTATTTATTTGTCTGGCTGTAATAATTCTGGGGGTCCCTGCCCAGCTATAATTAATTCTGGGGTTCCCTGCCTGGCTATAATAAATTCTGGGGGCATGTGTATGGCTATAATTAATTCTGGGTTATTCAAAGAGAGCCGAATTGGCCCCAAAATTGCACCGAATGGTGAATTTCCCCGTAATGGCGCAATTTTGTGGCCATTCAGCTATTTGAAAAACTGCCAGTTCGCCAAATATTGGCGAAATGCCAACAAAATACGGTGATATCCGGGGGGGGCAGTGGGCTCCTTATAGAAAGGTAATGGTTAATCTATTCAAAGAGCACCGAAATATGAGTGAAATCCCCAGATTTTCAGTGGTTTCATTCTGTAGGTTTTATCAGACGACTCCCATAGATTTCAATGTAAAAAAAAACAAAAAAAACACTTATTAAATATTTACTCAACCGTTTATTCTTTTCACTTGCAGCAAAAAGTCTCTTCATTTATTTTTTAGGCATTTTTGGGATTTTGTTTGGCAATTATTTTTTTTTAAAAATGGTGTGTTTTTTTTTTTTCCTGTAACAGACCTTTTTATTATTATTCATAGGACCTTCTATATTATTTCCAGGCATTTTCGTGCAGTAGTTTTTTGTAAACACCTTTTAAAAGTTGCTTTTTTTAATAAAAACATTTTTACCGTTCGTTGGCTTGTCAGCTTTTTCCATCAGCCCGGTCGGCACTCTGTTCGGCCGGTCAGCGGCTTTTTTCAGATCGATTCAGTGGTTTTGCGGTGGATCGGCAGATGCATTCGGCTGGTCTTCAGTGTTTTTTGGGATTGATTCGGCAGGTTTTTGACAGTTTTTCGGATCGATTCGGCAGGTTTTCAACAGTTTTTCCGATCAATTTGCCAGTTTTGCGGCGTTTTCTCAGATGCATTTGGTGGCTCGTTTGCTGCACTTCAGGGAATGCTGAATTCACCACAGGTCGGCAAATTGGACTAGCCAAAGTGCAGAGACCAGGAGAGACCTTTCAGTGCTCTCTGAATAACCCTGCATGATGCATTCTATGGAATGATCTCAGAATATTATGTACGAGGAACCTCATATAGCCAGATAACTCCTCACTAGGGAGTTCATTCAAAGTGTTGCATACACAAGCATAAATTATCATCTAAAAGGTACATTGTTTCCTAGGAGTGCATTCTACACTGAGATACCTTTGCTATTAGTTATTTCATGATATAGTTAATCCTACACTGCTATAGGATATCAAACATATAGACAAAAATAACAAATGACCATAACTTTAATATCTTTCAAAAAATATTAATAATTCTGTGCATCCTATTAAAATGTTATTTAATCACCATGTGTCATTCAGCAGATTAATTTAAATATTTGTAATCTATTGTAAAATACAGTTTGTTGCGACTGCATCACTGATGTTGAGGTTAGAGCCTCTTTGCGTTGGTTTTCCTAGATTGGATAGTGATCGAGGAGTCCAATAAATATACTTAATTTATTATGACAGGCTTTATATACAGGATAGTGAGTATGATGGCAGGCAAACGAAGACAGTACAGGAGACAATGGACAAGTCAGCAATCAGGCTAGTGGCAGGAATATTGGCCAAGGCTGGAAAGGGGCTGGACACACAGAAGGTCAGGAAGCAGTTTGGAAATACAGCAGGGCACTGGTACCCAGTGACTGAGGCAGCCTGAGTCTCAGGAACAATCGCTAAAAGAGCTGTTTCCATGCTATAGACTAGTATCCAGGGGCACTGCAAGGTCTAGGTAACACCCTGATATAGGTTGTGAGCTTTTCTGGGTCAGGATTAGAATCAACATCTGTAACCCCCCCCCCCACAAGTGATACATAAGGGGTTATTCAAAGAGTCAAATTGGCTCCAAAATTGCAACGAACAGGGAATTTCCCCATATGGTGCAATTTCGTGGTCATTAAGCTATGCAAAAAAGCAGGCAATTTGTTAAATATTGGTGAATTACCAGTGAAATATGGTGCTGTTCGACGGCAGTGAATTCAATGAAAATAAATTCCCTATTTTTATTAAATATTAAACCATTTATTCTTTTAATTTGCAGCAAAAAGTCTCTTTTTTGAATTCAAAGTATTTTATTCAAGTTTTCATTTACATAAAAGACACACATCAAAATAAGACAAAGAAAAACAGGTAACATTAACCACTTCACTGCTAAGGACGCGCTCAGCGCGTCCACCCGCAGGTAACGTTCCTTGCGGTGGACGCACTGAGCGCGTCCTCCCTTTGCGGCCAGCGTTCGGCCGGGTTCCGGCCGATCGCTGGCCCACCCGGTGCGGGCTGACATCCTAGATGTCAGCCCAGCACCCGGAACCGCCGCCGGAGTAATTAGGTGTCATCGCGGGGGCGCGATGACACCTAATTCAGGCCCCCCCCCGCATGTGCTGAGGAGGCGCCTAAAAGGGAGGGGGGAGGTCCTTCGGACCTCTCTCCCTCCCGATCGGCGACGTGCAGGGGGTTAACCCAGGCACCGTTTGGAAGGGCACAGCCTGCCCTTCCAAATGGTACCTGGCATTAACCCCATGGGGGCCGGATCACGAATCGGCGCCGAAAAGCGCTGGTTCATGATCCTTTCCCGGAGCTGGCCGACAGCTTGGATGTCGGCCAAGCCTCTGGGAACTCCCCCTGAGGACTGGCGTCATCGTGCTTAGCACGATGACGCCAGTCTTGGAGTTAACCCCTAACTGCCACCAATGGTGGAGATAGGGGGTTCTAATGAACCCCCTATCTCCCGATCCGTGGCAGTTAGGGGTTAATGTTTGGTATTGTTGGATCGGCCAGAGCATGGCCGTTCCAACAATACCAAACATGAGTATGAATAAAGTTTTTTTTAAAAAACTAAAAATAAAATGGCTGTAAACATGCCAATATAACCAAAATCAGAGGTGTGAAATGGGAATAAACCCTCAAGCAGCATCAATTTAAATAGCGTCATCGGGGTAAACCAAAAGAATTACGTGGGAGTATACTTGGATGTACAGAGAAGCCAAGGGGTCTTTATATTATTTTTTAGGAATTTTTTTTTTGAATCCCTCTATCTCCCAATCGCCGGGACCAGGCGGCTGTGGCCAGCATCGCTGTAAGGGTCACAGCCTGACCTTTCCAGCGATGTATGGGGGGTTAACCCCTTAGTTGCCAGGTCGCGACGGGGCACTAATTTGTGCCCGATCGCGGCCTATTTCCGGTGGGGGCCGCCATCTTGGATGGCAGCCCCCACCTCTGGGTCCCCCCCCCCGGTCAACTGACTCATCGCGCCATGCGCGATGATGTCAGTTAACCGGGGAACCCCCTATCTCCTGATCGGTGGCAGCTAGGGGGTCATGTATGATATTGCTGGAAAGGCCAGAGCATGGCCTTTCCAATGATATCAGACATCTCCATGTTATAAGTAAAATAAAAGTTTTAAAAAAGTAAAAATAAAAAAAATAAAAAAATAATAAATTAAATAATAAAAAAATAAATACGTGTTTTGTTTTTTCTTTTTAATGCAGCACTATTGTTCACATTTCAATTATAATGTGAACAATGATGCTTCACTAATGATTTTTTTTTGGGGGGGTTTAGCTAAAATCACGCGATTTCTCCCCAAAAAAAAATGAGTTCCCCGTTCTAATTTTTTTAACAAATCTACCCCATAAAATATGACCGCAGAGCCTCGGATAATAAAATTTAAAAAAAAAAACACTACACACTGTGGAAGATTGAAATTTTATTGAAAATTCAAATTTTTTTCCTTTTTTTTTACATTTTTTGTTATAGCATTTTGGCAGGGCATGACATATACATATAATAATGATATATTATTAATCTGCCGAGTCTGCCGGAAAGAACGATATACAATTTGTCTGGGTGGTATAATAATGCGTGACTTAAAAATGGTCAAAATGTGCTCAGCAAACTTCTACTTCCAAAACAGCGCCGAAGTTGTAAAATTACTCCCGTCCTTAAGGGGTTAAATAGCTTCTTTTTTTTCTAACAAACCTTTTTTTTATTATTCTTCATAGAACCTTATATGTAATTTTCAGGCATTTTGTGCAATAGTTTTTTTGGCATAACAGCTTTTAAAAGTTGCAGTGTTTTTTTAAATTTACTTTTACCTGTTCGTCGGCTTGCCGGCTTTTTCAGGCAACTGGTTGGCTCTCTGTTCTGCAGATCGTCACCTTTTTTTGGATGCGTTCGGCGGTTTTGCGGTGGATCGTGGGGTGCGTTCTATGTTTTTTTGTCGGCTTATCAGATTGATCAGATTTTTTCCACCGGTATTGCAGCGGTTTTTCTGTTCCAATTGACAGTTTTGCGGTGGTTTTTCGGATGCGTTTGGCAGGTTTTCCCTGCACTTCGGGAACCCTGCGGTGAATGCTGAATTCAAGCTGGGTCTGGGAATTTGACTCCCTGAAGTGCGGGGAACAAAAGATTGCATATTTTCAGGACTCCATAACGGACTTTGCTGACTGTCAACACCTGAATAGGGCTGTCTGGCAACAGAAAATGGAGAATAGGGCTTAGGTTGCCATAGAGGCAGCCTTAACATGGGACGTCCTACTTTTACTCTGTGCCTTAATGCTGGTTCCAGACACCGTTTAATGTTCTTCAACAAAATATATTCATTTTGTAGTAAAGACTTATCTTTTTTATTTGTAGATCAAGAATCTAAACCTTAAAGTCTAAAAAAAATAAAAATTAATAAAGTAAGAAATAAGGGGTTATTCAGAGAGCACCAAAATATCGCTGACATTTTCAGTGCTCTGTTGTTCTCCGCACTTTGGGGAATCAAATTTTCCAACCCTGCAGTAAATTCTGCATTCACCGCAGGGTCCCCGGAGTGTGGGCAAAAGCCGCCAAAAGAAAAAGCCGCAAAAATGCCGAAATGATCGAATCTGATATTTGACAGTTTTGCAGTAACCAGGCAGTAACTATTGGATCCGATCCTGTAAACCACTGCCAACCCGCCGGATAATCGCCGCAAACCCACCGGAGGGCCACCAAAAGCAGTCACGGAAATTCCCTGCTCGGTGCTTCCTCTATAACCCATTCAAAATAATCCATATTTTCCTCACATTCCAGATATTGCTTCCTTCTTAAATGATTGTTGTTCACAAATACCCCTATAGTAGCACATGTTCTTTTTTTAACAGTGAACCTGTCATCGCCACGAAGATGAAGACCAGGCCGGCGCTAGCATAAGGCGGCACAGCCAGCCACCTTACTGTGCTGGCCTGTTGCCAAACTGGGGTGCGCGAAAATCCTGTTCGCTAGTCGCTGCTGGCCGGGAATTTTGTGCTAGTGCCACCCATTATGTAAATTATCCTCCCCCCTGTGGCTGGAGCAGCTGCTTCACTTCCGGACTGGTGAGGGGAAGGGCGCCCCGGAAGAAGCAGCAGAGCCTGGGCCATGTGGTGCCATGTGGTACCTCCTGCTGCTTCTCTTACAACAACCAACAGAGTGAGGAGATTAACCAGTCCCTGCCCTGCAGCCGAGGTCCCACCAGGCCAGGAGGTGAGTGACCACACTGCCTGCCCTCCATCTGCCTCTCCCTTTCACGACCTGTTCCCTCTCTGAGATGCCGAGGACATACTTGAAAACGAGAGAAATCTCAATGTATCCTTCCTGGTAAAATCCTTTATAAATAAATAAATAGTGACCCCACTCTATACACACACACACGAAAAGTGAGAGAGATCTCCTCTGCTGTGAAGGGAAACCTTCTGTTTTTCACTTCTGCTGGACCGGGTATCTGAGCACCACACTACAATGTGCTTCAACTGTGCTTTTATGCCATCCTTCCGGCTGCTATAAAGGTCCTCTATATTATTTACAGCACACTGACAGATCATATAGGAGCAGCAGGAAGGATGGCATAAAAGCACAGCTGAAGCACATTGTAATGTGGTGCTCAGATACCCGGCCCGAATGAGAAAGGCAGCCAAAGGCCCACCACAACAAAAAATGTGACAGAGTGGTAAGGTAGGGATGCTGTGGTACTGGTAATATATTGTGGGTATTGGCACTGTGGCACAGCAGGGGCACCACCAGGCACAGCATAGATACTCCTGTGCCACAGTGCCAATCAATCAGTGACTCAGACCACTGCTAGAGGTTGTCCTTGAAGGATCAACATTGAGTGTCCTTTGCTCTCGGTGAGAAGACAAATACCACGATCGAGATTATTATTCTACATCTCTATGCTGATAGGCATGAGACGGATAGGGGGGGGGGCACCAAAACACACCTCCGTCTGAGTAGACAAAAATGCTTGCACTGGCCCTGGATGAAGATAACAACAATATCTCATCCCTTGATGAAATATCATTGGATGTCCATTGTTTTTATCTTCCGAGTTTGTAATATGCTGTGTTTTTGTGTCTGAACACGGTTACGTCTTTTGTTATGTGATTTTTTAATTTAGTTCTAATAAAGGTTATGTTTCAATATCACAGGTAGAAATTGTTGCCCCTCGTGCCACTGGGTGGATATGAGTTAAGGCGATTGATTGAGGGTTAACCCCTGATTCTCCTGCGATTCATATCACTTTCTTCTATATACCAGGGTTACTGCTTACTATTGTTTTAGTAGGAAATCGTTTAAATATCACTGACTGACTTACCAAATCTAGCACAGGGCACCCCCCATCTTTTCTCTTTGTGGGTAGAGGTGTAAGAGGGCTATTGCACGCCTCCGCGCGCTTGGCCCTCAGCGGTAATGTCAGTCAGAGTACTGGCCTGCAATCAGCTGGAGCAGCGAGTGGACGGCTCTTCTACTCACGGCTGTCACTCATCCCTGCAGCATATCACTGTAAGTGACAGCAAATGATACTGACAGAAAATAGCTAAAATGCTAACATGAATATAGGGAATGATTCCCTGTCAAATGAGCCTGAGTTATGTTGTCTATGACAGGTGTACTTTAACTATATGGGATCCTCTGAGATGATTACATTTCAGTTATGATATGTACACAATTAAACTCTGATGCCAGTTGTCATGTAGCCGCCTCCATAATCATTGGCTTTCCTTATTGAACTCTTATAACAATTCAAATTAAGTGTAATCTGTTATTTGCCCCACCCGGGGCCCTATTACATTGATAGCGCTAACGTTAGCTCTGGGTGCCCTAGTTTGGGCAAACCATATTACAATCCGAACGCTAACGGGTTAAAAAACCCGTTAGCGGTTCGGATCTTGAGCTTTTTCTCACGAGCTTACTATACTTTGCGTGCCCTATGCTTAACATGGGGAGCACAAGGTGTTAATTAGCGTTAGGATTACAAAGTCCTAACACTGATTAACGTCCTGCTGCGGTTAACTCGAAAGTTAATCACAGCTAGGACCTGGTGCTAACGGATTCTGCTTCTGCAGAATCAGTCAGCACCAGCTGAAACCTCCCCCAAAAATTGCATACTCTCCTCCCATCCCGCGGTGAGAACGGAGGCTCCATCCGCTCCTTCTTGCCGCCGGGAGCAGTGAGAGACTGAGAGAAAATAGTCCCCAGTCTCCCTTTGTAGATCACTATGCAGACCTGCCGAATCTCGCGACGTGAGATCCTGCAGGTCATGTGACCGGCTGCATTAGCCTCAATGTTGTCCTATGGACTCCATGGAGAGGATGCTCGTGGCGGCGCTTAGCTCTGCCGCAAGCCTCCCGAGGCTTAGCGCCGGGTTACGGTGCAAGCACCTGCACCGAAATATCACACTAAAACGGGGACGCTAAGGAGAAACATGCAGGCGCAGTTTTTCTCCTTAGCATCCCCGTTTTAGCGTAAAGATTGTAATAGTGCCCCTAGTCTGTGAAACTACCCTCTTTTCAAACTACACCTTTGTAATTTCCTTCCACACCCTTTTCTGCAGTATGGGTGCTCAACCTTAGTTTATCTTAATTTTAATGCATTAATAACAAACAGATATTTTTAAAAAGAAAACATTATGGGCCCTATTACATTCTTCGCGAATATGTTTTACGCGCGCAAATGCGAATTTGCGCGAGTGCAAAACCATTTGCGCAGAACATCGTATTACGACGTTCGCGCAAATGATGCGCATTACCGTCCAACGCGAGTGACCCTGCGCGAACCCAGTGCGAGCGCAAGTTCGTGTGCACATCCCATACTTAACATTGTGAGCGCCAATGCGTTAGTGCGCTGGTATGCGGATGGTATTACAATCTTCGCACAATGAAAGTTTGAGCGCATTTTCGGAATGTCTTTGAAAAGCAGGTGGTAACTGTATATGTGATCGTTCTGGGCTAAACGAAATACACTAGCACGAAATAAAAATACAGCACAGTACAGTTACACATTCTACACCTACCCAAACATTAAATTTTATAAATTGTGTCATTGTAAATTTTTTCTTTTTTTGGCTGGTGGTTGTTAATTTTTTTTCCTTCCTTTTTTTTAGTTTGTAAATATTTTAATGGAAATGGGTGAGTGATGTTGGCCGATTCCCGTGACAAATCCCGTGACAAAACAGTCTGCTCACCGATTCCTGCATGCAACGTTCATTTGCGAACGGCTTTGCGCGTCGGATCTGCGCACGGAAAATCTTGAAGGAAGAAAAATGTGCTCTGATCGTAATACCACGTTAATTTTCACACGATAATGTTTTTATCGTGCACAAAAAAAATTACGCTGCGTGAGCGCAATTGCGCAGAGAATGTAATAGGGCCCTATGTGTTCTTGAATTATTATATATATATATATATACAGTATATTTATTTATTAAGGATTTTACCAGGAAGGATACATTGAGATTTCTCTCGTTTTCAAGTATGTCCTGGGTTCAAGAACATTGAAGTGTTACAGTTACAGAAATACAAAGTAATTCAAGGCAAGATATTAAAAAAACAACACAAATATACAGATTAACAGAAAATAAATATGTAGAAAAATAGTCATTATGTTACATGTTTACAGGTGCATTCTGTATTGAGGTATGTTAGTAAGGAGCTCTTGAGTGACATAAGACTGGAAGATTTGATGGTATCTGGGAGGTTATTCCATAATTGTGGTGCTCTGTAGGAAAATGAGGATCGAGCCACTGTCTTTTTGTATTGTGGTATTGCAAGTAAGGTGCTGGTCCTGGATCGGAGGTTATAGGATGAGGGAGCTGCTGGGGGAAGCAGTCTATTCAGGTAGGGTGGCAGCTTCCCAGAAATGCTCTTAAACACCAGGCTGGAAAGGTGAAGGGTGCGTCTAGATTCCAGCGATGGCCAGTTTAGCTCTTTTAACATGTCACAATGGTGGGTCATGTAGTTACATTGTAATGCAAAGCGGCAGAATGAGTTATACAATGTAGTAAGTTTCTGAAGATGTGTTTGTGGGGCGGCTGCGTACACTACATCTCCGTAATCAATAGCCGGCATAAGCATTTGTTGTACAATCTGCTTTCTTACCGCGGGGCTCAGGCAGGATTTGTTTCTGTACAGGGCGCCTATTGGGGTAAATTTTAGATGAGAGTTTTTCGATGTGGGGGCCAAAGGATAGATTAGGGTCCAACCACATACCTAGATATTTGAGAGAAGTGACTGTGGTCAGCGTGCCATTTGATTTTGTCCCCACACATAGATGGGGATTTTGCAATTTGTGTAGTTTAGGTTTTGTTCCAAAGAGCATCGTTACAGTTTTGTCAGTATTTAAAAAAAGTTTGTTGTGTTTGATCCACTTTTCTACCTCTGTGAATTGTTCTTGCAGCACGACTTCCAGCTGCCGGAGATTTGGTTTGCTGGTATAGATTACGGTGTCGTCTGCGTACATGTGTACAGTTGAGGCTTTGCAGACGTTGGGCAGATCATTTATGAATATAGTGAATAGCAGGGGGCCGAGTATTGAGCCTTGGGGTACACCGCAAGTGACAGGGAGGGGGAGGGAGGAGCTGCCAGAAATGGACACATATTGTGATCGGTCGGATACATATGATTGAAACCAGGTTAACGTGCGATCACTATATGTATATTTGTGGCTGTGAGAAACAAAAATAATTCATAAAATCAAAATAGTTGTGGTCACTTCCTAGCTCACTTGGCAGGAGTGGTTTATAGATGTACCCAAAGGTTGATTATTATTTTTTGATTTTTTTTTTATGGTCCAGATCCCTTTTCAGCCTAAATTACAACATTAAATACACGTGAAATACCAAGACTAGAAATGTTGTCAGGTCTTCCTTTGTATTGTCAGCAACAAAGAAATAACCCTTGCACTCCCATCCACAGCCTACTAGTATTTTTTATAAAAAAAGAGTGGTCTCGGATACCAAAGAGGACGGTCTCAGTGATGCAGACAAAAAACCAAAGTAATCCTGGCACGTCAGTCTTCAATTAGGAATATACCTGTTTATTGTAACATCTACACGCAACGCTTCACAATGTTTCTCAAGCTCAAGAAAGGGTGTTTCAGCAGCCAAAACATTACATGTAGCTGGTGATGTTACAATATTCGTTTTTATTCTAATTGAAGATTAGAGTGCTGCGATTTCGTTTTTTTTTTTCTTTTGTATTGTGGCCCTTGGTAACATTGTTGTATGTTGCCTCTGCGTTCATACACAAAGTAGTAAGTGTTTTGGAATGTGGTGGGTCAGATAACTGTATCCTTTACGTGAAAACCACCATCAGTGCAGTGCATGAACCATCTATTGAGATGTTTGGAATGTTACCTCTGGCCTGTGATTAGCTGAAATGGAATCTCTAGAACCTTTTTCACTTTTAACATATGACCTGGATTTTTATTTATCCTCAGGCAAAGAAATACCAAACCGCCTTGAAAATCCAGTCTTTTTATATATTAGAGACCAAGACCTGGTATTAAATCTGACGAGTGAAACAAGATTTCCAACCAGGGATTACGCACGAAAAAACAATTATGATGAGCATGAGCACAACATTTAGTGGGAAAATTTCAACAAAGTTCCAATTATGTAAGTATAACCTCAAGGGAACCATTGTAACCTATACACTAATCAATCTTTGGTATGAATGTTATACATTGACAGGATTAATGTAAATTTACCACTATTTAAAGCTTCATTTTAATTACGGCTAGGGTCAGACGAACGCATTCTGTGCGGACTGTGCGTCCGTGCACAAAGGACGTACTTTCTGACTGACAAGGTAGTGGCCACACAGTCCGTTTTTGTGACTGATGTCTTTTTTGACTATGTAGATGGGAAATAAAATTAATATGAAAAACTATTTTGTCCATCAAAAATGCAGTCCATCTGACTACGTTTCATCACTCACACACAAAGCTATGCGGACGTTGCGGACGTGGAACACTCCGCACGTCCGTTCTAGCGGTTTTATGTACTTGCCTAACTTGTGTCCATTTGCCGCGTCCGTTGTGCATCCGCACTTCTGTACTTTGTGTGTGGGTCTCTATTGATCATAATTGTATGCTACCACGGACGTTAAAATGTGTGGCAACACGGACGTGAACACTGCGCTTGTCTGTCCCGAGCCTTAAACAGGAAGACATGTTAGCTTTATGTGACTTTTTTCCCCCTAGACATACAGTTACAGTTATTTATAAAGCGCTAACAAGTACTGTAGCGCTGTACAATGGGAGAGACGGAATAAAAAATGTCATTACAAGTTAAACACACAGAACAGTAGGCGAGAGAGTACCCCGCTCACGAGTTTACAATCTAACAGGAGAGGGATGACACTAGAGTGTGGGTAAATAGCTGTAATAATTGATAGCTATCTGCCATACACTACTGTGCACACACACACACACACAACATATATCATGATGTACAAGGTTCATAAATTATGTCTGTCACCCACAAACCATATATATTGTAACTTCTCCCTTTCTGTTAGTTATGAACTGAATATGTGTATTGTACTGGTGAAAATCACCAGCAATAAAGAGGGTTAAAAAAAAAAGTATTTGCCCGAAGATTACTTTCAACACCCCCAATGCGGCATTATAATATTTGAGGTGGCCTCTTCCACAATCGAGATGCTGATGCATTTATTAATAGATCTTATTCAAGAAATCGAAATAGCACTCAGTGAACCATTTACATTTTTCAATTCATATCAAGCTACGGTGTAGTCACTGTGGGCTATTCACAAACTCAATTTTGAACTCCATTTCGTCACTTTTTACTTCAGAGCATTACAGCTCGTATCTACAATTCCATTTCGTAGAAAATTCGGTGAATAGACAATTTATCGAAAATGGAGTCGCTGAAGCAGTTATCGGACATTGGCGAAAAGCGGCGAATTGAGCCCGATTAGCCTTGACAAATTCCACCGAACTGAAAAAAAATAAATTACAATAGGAAGTCTCCTATTCTACTTTTGGGAGGTTAAATCAACTAAAATGTATCCAAATAATAAAAAAGATCCTTTAAAAAATTAAAAAGTCTGTTAAAAAATAATTAAAAAAAACCTTTTATAATAAATAATTATTATAAAAAAATAAGAACATAATTTTTTAAAAAAAAATACAAAAAGGTTTTTGTAAAAAAATAATAAATGCTCTTTAAAAAAATTGAAAAGATATTTCATTTATTACATTAAAACCGGTTAGATATGCAGTTGTGTTCAAAATTATTCAACCCCCACTGAAATTGAGTGTTTTGGCCAGTTTGACATTGATTTTGATCAGTCAGTCATCTTGCTTACAATTAAATCAAAGAGGCACGTGTAGGTCAGACAAATATAACATAACATTTATAATGAAATAACCACAAATGTCTTTTCTGTGCTCACATCATTATCAGTTTTATTCAACCCCCAAGTGACATTCAATCTTAGTACTTAGTACAACATCCTTTTACAGTTATAACAGCTTTTAAACGTGAAGCATAGCTTGACACAAGTGTCTTGCAGCGATCTACGGGTATCTTCGCCCATTCGTCATGGGCAAAAGCCTCCAGTTCAGTCACATTCTTAGGCTTGCGCACTGCAACTGCTTTCTTTAAGTCCCACCAGAGGTTCTCAATCGGATTTAAGTCAGGTGACTGCGATGACCACTCCAAAATGTTCCAGCCTTTAATCTGCAACCATGCTCTAGTGGACTTGGAGGTATGCTTGGGATCATTGTCCTGTTGAAAGGTCCAATGTCTCCCAAGCCTCAGGTTTGTGACGGACTGCATCACATTGTCATCCAATATCTCCTGGTACTGAAGAGAATTCATGGTACCTTGCACACGCTGAAGCTTCCCTGTACCTGCAGAAGCAAAACAGCCCCAAAGCATGATTGACCCCCCGCCATGCTTCACAGTAGGCAAGGTGTTCTTTTCTTCATAGGCCTTGTTCTTCCTCCTCCAAACATAGCGTTGATCCATGGGCCCAAACAGTTCTAATTTTGTTTCATCAGTCCACAGAACACTATCCCAAAACTTCTGTGGTTTGCCCACATGACATTTGGCATACTGCAGTCGACTCTTCTTATTCTTTGGAGACAGCAAGGGGGTGCGCCTGGGAGTTCTGGCATGGAGGCCTTCATTACGCAGTGTGCGCCGTATTGTCTGAGCTGAAACTTCAGTACTCACATCTGACAAATCTTTTCTCAGTTCCTCAGCAGTCACACGGGGACTTTTCTCCACTCTACGCTTCAGGTAGCGCACAGCAGTCGAAGTCAGCATCTTCTTTCTGCCACGACCAGGTAGCGTTTCAACAGTGCCCTTTGCCTTGAATTTGCGAATGATGCTTCCTATGGTCTCTCTTGGTAGGTTTAACATCTTTGCAATCTTCTTATAGCCATTGCCCTTCCTGTGAAGAGTAATCACCTCTTCTCTTGTCTTCCTGGACCATTCTCTTGACTTCACCATGTTTGTAACCACACCAGTAAATGTCTAGAAGGAGCTGAGTATCACAGTCATTTTAAAGCTGCCTAATTGGTGCTTATTATGCTTTATTGCTGCTCCGTGACATCCACAGGTGTTTTCAATACCTGATTGAAAACACTTGAATGAACCTCTGTTCTTCAGAGTGGTAGTCTTTAAGGGGTTGAATAATTGTGTCAATGAAAAATTCACAAAAGAAACATTTACTACTGTATTACAAAACCAATTGATGTCATTTTAGTTGCATATGGTTCTTTAAAAAGTCCTTGTAGGATTTCATTCTGAATACAATTACAAATGTACACTAAATTCCCGAAAACCCTTTACAGCATTGGGGGTTGAATAATTTTGAACACAACTGTAGCTGTTTAAACCAGTCGAATTGAAACCCTGTAATCTGGTCATTTTGCTGCAATTTAGGTGCAATTTGGAGATCTGTGAATAGACTAATTGTTATTTTTTTATGGGAAAAGTTCGGTGCTGCCAAATCGCAGGAAATGGAGGCGAATTGGAAATAGTGAAATGCACCGTATTTTTCTGTCAATTTATTTTTTTTATATTGACAACTTTTATTTTGCAAAGTCATCATACAATCACAAAGTGAGGGCCTCGCAGGGCCAGAGATAGACTTCAACGAAAGCACAACGGATGAAAAATAACAAGGTGAGGGTCTCGCATGGCCACACAGGGTCATCTACCACAGCGCGAAATAGAGAAAAAGAATAAAAATAAACAAAAAGCTCAGCGTGAGATAAAACGAAAAGTCAGCTATAGACATCCAAGATAATAAAAAAAGGGGGGGATAAAGCAGGGGGCAGTGGCAGAGGCCAAAAATGTGCCTACCCTGGTATATTCCCACAAGCCCGAGGGACCACGGGAGGCCAAGGGGACTAGTGGCGCTAGGCCCGGGTACTCGGGGGGCCAAGTCAGGGGCCAGGCCACGCTGGCACACCCCGGGAAAAACCAAAAACCCCATAATAGCGAAAGATAATCTAGCAATAAGGAAGGGGGGGTCACCGCGTTGTGGAGGAAAAAAGGAAAAGGGTGGGGAGACATTCAGCCTGTGTCCAAAAAAGGGAATGGGGTCATTCCAGATTGAACCCTGCTGGGCTCGCTGGAGCGCCCAAACGCAGCAGTAAAAAGGACACGAGCCATAGTGCAAATATCATGGCAGTCCTAGAGGGGGCATAATCTTGGCTCCATACGGTCATCTGATTGCGACTTGGCTGGGTGGTCAGCTCTGCCGGACCTGACCTCCTCTTGAGAGGCCCGTCGGACGAACCGTCTTCCATACGGGACTGGACAAGCTTCACGGGACCAGGGGCAACACCGTATCCCTCTCGCATGTTTCAGCTTAGGTGCAGTCATCTCTCCAGTGCAGACCTCATAGGGGGGCACGCTGCTGAAAGCCCGAGGATCTCCAGTGCAGCCATTCGTTCAGCAGGGATCTGCTCACTTCTCTTTCCCGGGGTTTTAGTCACCTCGTCAGGTCCAAAGACCACTCGCGGCGCAGCGACCGGACCTCCATCGACACAGCAGATCCCGTCCTCATCCTGCGGTTCTCCCTCCTCCATCGCGAAAAGGTCATCCATGCGGCCGGCAGAGCATACATCCCCTGACGCCGCTCCAGCTAAGGCCTCCGTCCTCTGGTCCACCCCCAGCACAGTCATCAGTCGGCGCCAAGTACCTCGTGTAATCGGGGTCTCATCATGTCCAGGTAGCTGCTCCAGACAGGCCTCCAGATCGTCCAGCACATCCCCCAGGCTCCTGGTGGAGGGTGAGCAAGTCAGCTGCCACCAGTCCCTGCCCATCTCCACCTTCCCCGTTATGGGGGCATCCGCTGCAACCGAAGGATGGGGGCCCTCCATCCACGCGGCAAACAGCATCCGATAGTCTAGGTACTCAAGCCGAATGAGGAGCAGGCCAGAACCTATGCCTCAAAATGGCCGCCGACAGGCCACACCAGGTGGGCAACGAAGAACTTTTGTGGTCAGGTGCAAGGCTGTAGCCAATTACAAGCTTCAGGCCAGTGGAAAAATGCATTGTGGTCCATTGTGGGTGAACACGCGGCAAACACATGGAAATGTTCGATGTTCGCCGAACAGCAGAACGGGCAATGTTTGAATCAAACTCATGTTTGAATCGAACCGCCAGCCCATCCCTATTAAGCATAGGGACCGCAAAGTACAGTAACCTCGCGCTGAAAAGCGCAAGGTATCAAACGGTAATGGGTTACTTAACCCGTCAGCGTTTGGACTGTAATATGCGGTGGCCACCGGGGCTAACGTTAATGCTGACGGAGGTGAGCACTAACGTTAGCAACAAGATTGTAATGTGGCCCCTAGCCTTTTACAATTTGCAATAAAGAGCAGATTGGAGGTTGAACTTGGAAAGGATTCCCGAAAAAAGCCTGCTGAAACATTGCTACACCTTGTGTTGCTTCCTAGTAAAGAGCATGAAAAAAAAGTCACTATATGAACTGAAATGTTGCTGCGTCTTCTGTGCTGGGTAAAGAAACACCTTTTGGATTTTACCAGTGCTGGATCCAATATCTTTGTAACCAACCTTTTAAAAAATCATAGGGCCATATTATACAGTTGGTGCTAACTTAACCAGAGCAGTTGTAAACTTAAAACCTCCATAGGCTATAATGGCTCTGGGAAGTTTACAACAGCTTTGGTTAAGTTAGCACCAGCTATGTAATATGGCCCATACTTGGGTAGGCTAATTTTCAAAAATGTTTGGGCAAGATGAATAAATCAAAAAGAACAAAATGTAGCTTGGCGCAAAAAATAAACCTTGAATAATAGTGATACACAGAGTTTGTAATAAGAAATGTACATACACCAGCAAATGTTACAATAAAATGTTGGCAATAAAGGTTCTTGCTCAATATGTCGGATACATGTAAAAAAAAAAGCAGAATGCAGCAGCACTGATATAAGGGGTTATTCAAAGAGCACCGAAATATCGCCAACAATTCTGTGCTCTGTCGTTCCCCACACTTCAGGGAATCAAATTTCCCCACCCTGCAGTGAATTCAGCATTCACCGCAGGGTCCCCAGAGTGCAGGGAATCGGCCGCCGAATGCCGCCACCGGCCACAAACCCGTCGCTCGCCGCCGCCAACCCGCCGGACATCTGCCACAAACCCACTGGAGGGCCGCCAGATTTGCTGGAGCGCCGACCAGCTGCAAAAAAATTCCTACGAGCCGGAAGGGTAAAAAAACAAGAATAAAAAAATATGATTGAAAGTGTCAAAATTAAAACGTTTGCAAAAAAACTACTGAACGAAATGTCTGGAATTATCATATGAGGTCATATGAATGATAAAAAAAAGGTCTGTTACTTCTTTTCTTTTGCCTGGCCGGGCAGTCTGTCTTTACCTCCCTGGTACTGATCCCTACCTGTTTGAATGTCCTTCCCCCTACCCCTTTTCTATTTGTCACTATTGGAGACCCTTGCTGTCCATTCATGTTATTCTTTTTCTGCTGTCATAATGTCCTATTTTTTTTTAAAAAAAATTGGAATATAAAAAAAAAAGTCTGTTGCAGAAAAAAGAAAGACTGCTATTAAAAAAAAACGGGGGAAAATTTTGCTGAAAAAAATACCGAAAAATGCCTAAAAGATCCTAAAAACCTCAATAAAGAGACTTTTTTACTGCAGATTAAAAGAATAAACGTTTTATTATATATTGAGTAAAAACGGGAATATTTTCAACATTGAAGCCTATGGGGTTCGCCTGATTAAACCTGCCGAATGAAACCACCGAACAGCAGGGCATTTTGGCAACTTTTCACTGCTGATCGATGTTCTCTGAATAGGTTAACCATTATTTCTCTATGGGGATTTCACTGCCGTCGAACAGGCACCGTACTCGCTGGCAGTTCGCCAAAATTTAGTGAACTGCCTGCTCTCTGAATAGCCAAATGGCTCCGAAATGTCACCGTACGTGGAAATTCACTATTCAATGCCATTTCGGGGCCAGATCAGCTTTTTGTGAATAACTCCTATAGTGCGGTAAGTCAATAAAAAGAAAGTGTGCTTCTTACACAGTTCGTCGTGCACTCACATATTTCAGATCCCAGACTGGTTCTATTCTATATGTCTGAGTATTTTTCCAGGATTCCCACACAACTCTCAAAAAGCGATTGTCCACTGCATGCACCACACTACGTGCCAGATATTCCTAAAAAAAAACCACCACGTATAGACAGGACACAGAAAAGGGTACCCCTAGCGTAACTCAGTTAACATACATATTGAGCAATAATTAAATTTTGAAAAACTACCATTTTCCAGGGCCCTCCGAGGCTCTATGACATGCTTATAGGGATTTCTAGGGGAGAATTTTAAATGGGCAGATGCCCTCAGGTTGAAATCTCAATTACAAATTTCAATCAACAGATGTCCACAGGTTAAAATCACATATAACATTATTTAAAACAAACTACTATTGCACCCAAATAAAAAACATGCTACAGCTCAAAAATTAAAAAATAGTACATACACTGGAAGTAGTTAGGTCTCCTATGGGACTTTCTCAGCCAGTACAGATATATTTGCATTCCAAACATTTTGGGGATTTTGGTATTTTCTACTACATGTTTATTAATGGACAATTGCCTCTCATCAACAGACTTGATTGCAATAAATAGCTTAAGCATTGTATATACTTGTTATACTTACAGTATGTGTTATTTACCGGAAATCCCTGAGGCTTTGACTCTGTAAGGTTACTAAAAAATACGTCGGGCGTCACTACGTTAGATTTACTATGAGTAAAAGCAGTCACACAACTTTTCAGAAACTGCTTGGTCCAGCTTGTCTACATTCCATCACCAGAGACCAAATGATTACATGGAAACCTTGCTTCATTCTTCGTTTTCAGTGCAAATAATAAGGGAACTCTGAGGTCATTGACCCCACTGAGTGTATGTGACACACAAAAGGTTCTCAAAAGGAACTCTCCCGAATGAAACACATTCCAGAAAGGTTATAGTTAGGGATGATTAATGAGTTATTTTATCTTAAGTGTATTTAAATATCTATAAATGTATTGAGTTGTAAATACGTTTATACGATTAGCAAATGACTTTCCCTCCTTCCTCAACTGCAACATTTACATTGTTTTCTTCAATAAAGAGTGTTCCAACTGTGTCATTGAGGCACAGCGTTGACCTTCTAGGTGGTGTTTCCCAGGGTACATCATACAAATTTCCAAACTACAAACCTCAGCTGCTTTGAAAAAGAAGACATGTTCTATTAATTTATATTCAATGTAATAGATTACACTTGCATATATTTAAAGTCAATATCTTTGATATGCTCTGAAAAATGGAAGTGTGGGTATAAACTCCTCTCTAGAGAGACCCTTCATCTAGATAGTTCACTTCCCAAGTCTTCCAGCTGCCACCATCTAGTCTTGGCAAGCCTTGACTATGAGTGCTATTTATCTATAATTGCCTGCAATACAATCTATCAACACCTTACCTCTGGCAGCTATCTGAATTATTTTTTTAAGCAGGAGAAATTGGATACTCAGATTGCAGAATACCTCTGGCTTCATATCCAAAAGCCCAGAGGATTAACATTTTTGACCTTCAAGGATCTTCACATTGACAAATATCATTTACTACGTACATGTCATCGAATAAATGGCAAATCCCTGATCTAACACTTTTTTTAAAAAAAAGTGGAGAAATGTATGTAAACAACCTATAATAATTATTACATCTTATATTAAAAAGTATGCCGTAGCATGACAGTTTGTGCAGGGGGCAACCATCTTTATAGGAAAAGGTGACCAAATGGTTAAAATAGTCAAAACCCGGAGGTGCTCCCACTATATATATTTCAGAAAGTGCAGGGTTTATTTCATTTGGAAATCTTTCAACTTGGCTTTCTATGGTCCACATTGTATACACAATGGGCCATATTACGATCGTAACACTAAAACAGGGACGCAAAGGAGAAAAATCTGCGCCCTCAGGTTTCTCCGTAGCATCCCTGTTTTAGCGTGATATTACGATGCAGACACTAAAAATGCTGCCTGCATCATAATCCGGCGCCAAGTCCCAGGATGCGCGTGGCAACGTTGAGCGCTGCCGCGAGCATCCCCTCCATGGAGTCCATAGGACTCCATTGAGGCAGACGCTGCCGGTCCATCCGGCAGGTCGGTGTAGTGATCCGCAGAGAGAGGCTGGAGGACTTTTTTCCCCCAGTCTCTCCCTGTTCCTGGTGGCCAGAAAAGGCGGTTGGAGGTGAGTATGTGATTTTTTTTGGAGGGATTTTTGGCTGGTGCTGATGGATTCCGCAGAAGCAGAAACCGTTAGCACCAGGTCCTAGCTGTGGGTAACTTTCAAGTTAATTGCAGCTGGACGGTAATTAGCGTTAGGACTTTGTAATCCTAATGCTAATTAACTCTTTGCTCTCCCCATGTTAAGCATAGGGAGCGCAAAGTACAGTAAACTCGCGCTGAAAAGCACAATATCCAAATTGCTAACGGGTTTTTTAACCCGTTAGTGTTCGGATAGTAATATGGTGCACCCGCGCTAAAGCCACCAATGCTAACATTAACGCTCATGCAGGTGAGCACTAACATTAGCGTTTTGAATGTAATAGTGCCCAATGTATTTGACAATGATTTTACATGCATTGTCTCAGTTTCTTTTTCTGTATTCCTTTTTTTTGTTTTACGTTGGTATCAATGTCTCCTTTGCATAGTCTAAAACACATTTTACAGGGATTTCATATATGTACAGTATATCTTTAAGTTTTAAGACTGACTTTTAAAAATATGAAGCACATAGTTGATATTGCATGTACTTTTGTTTTCAGGTTTATGCTTAGAAAGATAATTTTTCTCCTTTATAATTTATTTTTATTGTAAGGAAATTCAAAAATCTACTCTTGGCAGCAAAACATGTCACCTCCTGTCTATCATAAGATGATACTTCTACCAGTACTCTGAACAAAACAGGCCCTATTCCACCTGAGATGTTAAAAGTAAGACGTGAACGGAAGACTTATGCACCAGCCATTTTTTCCATTTGCATCTCACTTTTAACACCAGTATTCTGATTTGTCAGTAGCTCGAGTTGCAATACTTTGGAGCTGGAGGAGGATAACGACAGCCGCCGCTGCTATCAGCTCCAGGAGTTCATAGGACTCCATGGAGCGAGACGCGATCCCGCGCAGGCTCTGCAGGGCTCGCGTAAGCAAGGTTAGACTGGGATGGTGGAAGGATTTGCGGAGGGACACTAGGATCTATTTGTTTCCAGTTTTCATCTGTCTGTGGAGCAAGAAAGCAGCGGATCGCACCGTTCTCTCCACCGAAGGATCTGAGGTAAGGTATTTTTTGGTGGGTTTAAAGTAATTTTGTAGAAGAATCAAATAACACCAGCCTTTGAAAGTCATTCATTTCTGAATAATGTCAGGAGCAGATGAAGAATGAGCAAGGTGAGAATAGCTTGTCCTTCATTTGCAGGCTCCATATTAATGTCTCCCACATAAAATATAGGAGATGTTAATGTACAGTGAAGCGACACAATGTCTGCAATGCAAGCAGAGTTTGCGTCTCGGATGGAATAGGGCAGTGATGGCGAACCTATGGCACGCGTGCCACCCCTGGCACCCGGGGCCGACTGTGTCGACACACGAGCCATAGGCTTGCCTCAGTGCCGCTCCAAGTGTGCTTCTTCCTCCCAGCAGCCACTGGCAAAGGATGTTGCCTGGCCGCTCGTTGAGATCCACCAGCCGCGATCTCGTGAGACCACGACTTTTGCGCGGTTCCCAACAAGTGGACGGGTTACATCCTTTGCCGGCGGCCCCTGGGAGGAAGAAGCACATTCGGAGGCGCCTGGCAGATGGGACCATGTGAGCTGAGGGCCAATATATATATCCATGTGAGCAGGGGCCAATATATATATCCATGTGAGCTGGGGGCCAATATATATATCCATGTGAGCAGGGGCCAATATATATATATTCATGTGGGCTGGGGGCCAATATATATATCCATGTGGGCTGGGGCCAATCTGTATATCCATGAGAGCAGGGACCAATATATATACATGTGGGCTGGGGGCCAATATATATATATATAGCCATGTAAGCTGGGGGGCCAAAATATATATCCATGTGAGCTGGGGCCAATATATATCCATGTGTGAGCTGGGGGCCAATATATATACATCCATGTGAGCTGGGGGGCAATATATATATCCATGTGTGAGCTGGGGCCAATATATATATCCATGTGTGAGCTGGGGGCCAATATATATATCCTTGTGAGCTGGGGGGGCAGTATATATATATATATATCCATGTGTGAGCTGGAGCCAATATATATATATATATATCCATGTGTGAGCTGGGGGCCAATATATACATCCATGTGAGCTGGGGGGCCAATATATATATCTATGTGTGAGCTGGGGCCAATATATATATCCATGTGTGAGCTGAGGGCCAATATATCCATGTGAGCTGGGGGCCCAATATATATATCCATGTGTGAGCTGGGGCCAATATATATATCCATGTGTGAGCTGGGGGCCAATATATCCATGTGAGCTGGGGCCAATATATATATCCATGTGTGAGCTGGGGCCAATATATATCCATGTGTGAGCTGGGGCCAATATATATTCATCTTCTTATACTGTATTTTTCTTTTAAGACTTAAGCACATAATTAGTTCAGACAGTCGTATGAAGTATCTTTTCTAAAATAAATCAGTATTCAGGTCTAATTGCTGGGTTGGCACTTTGAGACACATAAATTGGTTCAGTGATCCAGTTTGGACACTCGAGCTCAAAAAGGTTTGCCATCCCTGGAATAGGACATTTTGAAAATAAGGCTAAGCGCTCGACCCCTTATGTTGTATGGCTCCAGGACATAACGTAATGTCAGTATCAGAATTGGGCCAGACATGTATTATTGCCCAAATTAGCAGATTAGGACAATATTTCATATATGGGTCATCTCCAATCATAGGCGCCCAGACAGCATGTGTCTACTGTACCTAGGCATACCTTAATGCTGAATGAATTGGCCCTGTTTGTCTCCCATTGAGGATTGTACCTAAAGTTTTGTAATTCAGGAAAATTAGCAGAAAAATTGTCTCTTTCAACGTATATTCTTAATATTGAATTGAAAAAAACTAAGGTTTTGTGCAGGATTTTCCAGGTTTCATTAATAACTGTCCCGTGGTTGTACATTCTGCTGGCATGACCAGCGTACACTAGTAGCTCCAACACCTTTTATCCAATTTCCTGCCAGTCTTCTAGTTATATTGATGTTTTACTCATTATAACAACCAGTCCAGTTTGGGTATATGAGGGTCCTGTTGTATGTATGCTGAGGGATGTAGAAGAGAAGAAGCTGGTGACTGCGGTGGAATAAAACCTCAGAGTTCCCTGGGTGCTGCTCATTGTGCAGATACAGATATCAAGTGCATGGTTTAAGTGTGTTAAGGGAACAGTGGATTGCATTTTCGTGGACTGAGAGTAGTAATATTTGTAAGTTATATTTACTTAATTTTTTGCAACAGGTAACTGGCAAATGACAAATACCAGTAATGCAAAAAATTTGAGGAAACTGTCCCTAATTACAGTATATGGACCACTTGGAATCCTGAATAAAGAGAAAAGTATGATAAATATGTAAAAAAAAGGGACAAAAACGATAACACTATGGACCCTAGTCCTGGATGAGGGATGGTTATGAGAGAAACTTAATGCTTAAGAATGTAATAGGGCCCTATGTATTTTAACACAAAAACGCACACTAAACGCGTGTTTTTTTGCGCAAAGCGTTAAACTTTAACGCACGAAAATCACCCCTGGAATTAAATTCCTCGCGCATTTTTTCAACTGTCGGGAAATTGCGCTCGTAAACCGACGTGCAAAAATGCACGAAAAGTACAATTGTGCGCAGAAATCAGTGAGCGCAATGTAATTTTTAACGCGAGTCCGTCATTTTGTGTGGACTGCGCACAACAGACGTACGTTCTGATGGAAGACAAGGTAGTGGCCGTCATTTTTGACGGATCTAGTAAAAAACGTGCACATCAACGTTCTCCGTTGTAAATCCGCAGTTTGGTACGGTCAGGTTGTTACAATTTGCTGTTACCACCAGCTTTTCAAAGACGTTAAAATTATGCGCGCAAACGTTGTCCGTTACATTTTGCACTAAGATTGTAATACCATCCGCGTACCAGCGCACAAACACATTTGCGCTCACAAAGTTAAGTATAGGACGCGCACAGTAGATTACGCTCACGCAGGGTTCCCGCAGGTTCACCCACAGTAGACGTTAACGCGCATTTTTTGCGCAGAAATTGTAATACGACATTCTGCACAAAGGGTTTTGCCTGTCGCGTTAATGCGTTTTTGCGCATGCCTTAACGTTTGCGCAAAGAATGTAATAGAGCCCATAATGTAATACATCTTCAAAATTGTGGCACAAGCTTCAGCATCATTAGTTCCATACAGGTAAAATATATTCAGACCCTCTTCTTTTACAATTCACTTGCAAGTACAGCAAGACGTCTTATAATGCTGCCTCAAGCTTACACGTAGTTTGTAGGACCAAAATTCACAGAAAGTGATCACCACAGCATATGGTTGTAATTACCAGTGCTTGATGTTCATCAGTAGTAGTATAATGCACAATTAAATTATTTACCACCAGCAGGATTGTTACAAGATACCACTGGCAGTTTATTGGCCAACTTAGTATTAGGCCCTTTCTCGAGGGGGGTGGGGGGGGTCCTCCAGCCATGACTATCCATCTTATTAGTAGAGCTGGAGGGAGCCTACACAAGAAGTTTGGAGGCCTACAAGTACAAAAAATATACAGATAAATCTAGATTGCTGCTTCATAAAGAGGTGGTTAGTGGAGTTGTTAATTTTATATTGCATTATGTAGAAATAATTTTATGAAGTAGTTAAAGTTATTTGAAAGAAACTAATTCAATCATTATGATAGATATCACAGCATTTATTCAGGTATTTCTAAAGATTGCTATGGGGTGCAGCCATGAGAGCAGCTTTGAGAGATTTTGTTTCCAACCAACTCGCAAGGCGACATTCTTTAAGTTGTTCAGGCGACTGGGCTGTGAGCTAATTTTGCTGTATTTTCATCATTAAGGAAAACACTTGCCTAATTAAGATAGTGGCAGGGTAAGCATGTTATAGTAAAGTGTATCCCTATGGTGCCAGTAGTATCCTTTTAATACTGTTGCATGAACAACACTTTACACTAGGGTGAAAATTCCCAATCCTGGTCTTCAGGTCTCCCTAACAGGTCAGGTTTTAAGGATCACCTTGGGGGAAATGCAGACTGAATCCTGCAATCACTGAGCAGCAAATCCTATCACCTGTGCTGTGCTTCAGATATATGGAAACCTGACCTGTTAGGGGTACTTGAAGACCAGGTTTGGAATTGGGAACCACTGCTCCAGGGAATGATAGAAAATGTAGGGTCCTATTGAAATGGAGCTGTTATGGATAATGAGTGAGCTGTTAAAGGGACACCGTAGGCACTGTGGCCACTCAGTGAATACCTTCCACCTCTACAAAGCAGCAGAGGGATCTTTGGGGGCTGATTCAACACTACAAGAGCAAGGGCTAGGAGTTCAGACCTTCAGGACTTCGGGACATGGCATTGAGAGCCTTCGAATTGGCTGTCTTCACATGATCACTCACATAACATGCTGTTACTTATAGGAAGTGGCAGCATTTCACATCCAGTCCTAGAGCTGGGTAAAGATAAGTTTAAAAGGAATCTAAAGGGCTAAACCAGGAGAGGGGTCAGGAGAGCTTAATGCTTAACTGCTCCTATTTCCCCCTCCCAGTTTGATGCTAGAATATTTAAGTTTAATGACACCACTCATTAACCCTTTCATGCCACGAGGTGAACTATGCCGTACCCACGGTGGGTGGGCCTGAATTCTGCGGGATGGCATAGCATGTCCTGCTGTGCGTTTATGGGCAACGACAGGCCAGCCCACCAGTTGGCATGTGGCATGCGCCATTGGTTGCCGTGGGATGGCCATTCAGGCCATCTCCTGCAGCCAATGACACAAGCCGGGCATACTAGTACGCTCCGCTGGTGTTAACACCCCCCACTGGGTACAACCCGCTCGACTTTAAGGGGTTAACCATAATGGTGCTTGTCATATTCCAAGCAAGCAGCAAACATTGCTCACGGCGCGACTATTGCAGGCCAAAAACAACAGCCCCTATACTTACTATTGCAAGCACTCATTTGTAGCCAAGCACAGAATAACTTGTGATTCCAATGTCACTTGCTATACTTGTTTGTACTGTATGGTAATGTAAAAAATACCAGCTGCTGGAAACTGGAAAAAATAAATTCCATGGTCTCCTCTCATCCAGTAGTGTAGAGAAATGCCTGATCTGCTGTGTCCACTCATTGCTCATAAACTGTGTTCCGATGTAGATGCGCTATACTGCTTACGTGCACTTGTGCAGGGGTCCCACCTCTCCATGGATTTCTATGGACTTAACAAGACGATACCAGTGGTGGCACTTCTGGTATCTGATAGCAGCCAGCAAACAAATATTACGAGTCAAACTGCTAACATAGCAGCTCACACATAATACTGCTTGTAATGGGGAGCCACTAAAGATTAATAATTTTCAGAAAAACCTATTACTTATTTCCTTATTACCAGTTTAGCCAGACAAGGGCCCTCGTTCCGAAGTACTAGAATTTAAAAATGCAAAATGTAGCGAAGCAAACCATGAGTTAATTTTACTTTTTACCTCTGCAGCCCAGAGCAATACCTTTACTGTCTTTTGACGATGTCTCATTGGCCACCTGGTCTGCATTTTAAAAGGCATCAATTGAACTGTATGGAATGTCTTAAGTAGAATATTCTTACTATTCCTGTCATCATGATGTCCTCTTATGCCTCCTGGACAATACTTGATCTCTCCACATCCTTCTGGCTTCTGTTATTAGATAAGCCAACAGAATGTGCCCCAGTCAGGGTATCACAAAGCCTTTGTTTAGGAAGTTACACACCTGGAAATAGTCAGATCTGTTCAAGACCAAAGAATCTTTATGTTTAAAAGTATGTTCTCTTTATTATATGAGAACAGCTGCCCATGTTCAATCGTAACCACTGTCAACGCATTTTTCACAGAATTGAGTTGCACACTCATAAAACCCCTTCTACCCTTGTAAGTAAAGTTGCTTCACCTTTGTCAGATCTGCCCACGATCTCGGGTTTCTTATAATTCTAAAGAAAACCTCTCCATTGATTCATATTTCATTGATTAGGAAAAATACAAGTCTTGGATTTAGCTTATCCCACGCCTGATACTTTGTGGAATGCAACACAATACAGAGCAAATCCTACAATTTAATTTAATCAATATGAATGTCACACTCTGAGACCTCACTAAAATTTCAATAATTCAAGTAGACTCAAAATGAAATATAAGGATTCTTTATTTTTGTTTTTTAAAAATAGATTTTCAGAAGCCGGGGGTCAGATGCCTCCTGTCGTCATAATAAGTGAATTAAAAAGTAAGTTATATAAAGATAAAGCATTGCAAATATAAAAAATATTTGTTACATTTTCAATCCATCAACAAATTTGATGTTTCTACAATGAATACCCTACCTTTTAAAATTGCTGCAGATTGTTTGCCAATCAACAGCCATTCATTTTGGTTTGTGGAAGATGAGCATATCCACCATGAGCCATTGGAATATACATCTCATTCAGTGCATTAGATGGGAAAAAGAGGAGGCAGTGTCTCCAGTTTCATCATTTCTTCCCCATATAAAAGAATTTAAACTGTTAAAATACACAATCTTAACAATACACATATAACATACTGTATTTACATGTACTTGCATATAAATATGCACGGTTTTAGACATCAAAACATATTTACATATGTCCTGATGAAAGTGTATTAAAGCTTTTATTTATAACAAGGTAGCATCTGTTTATAAAAGATTAGAATTGAGGTAACAACACTGCTCTGCAATCGTGTAGATATGGATATGTTTGAACCCCAATCAGAGCACCTCTGCATCAAGACATCCAACAGTACATACTTACCTACCACATTTTAATGTCTGTTTATAATGTAGCAGTAATATCCTTGCTGTATAACCATTGAGAAGCAGGTTCAACATCAACACCAAATTTCTTCTCTACAACTTAGGAAAGCAGGCTCCGAACGTGACCTGCAAGTGTCCTTGGACAAGACCCCTGATGATATATACTTACCTCACAACATGTAGACTGTAAGTTCTGTTGGGAACCACGATAAAACGGCATTATCTTTATCAAGCTGTGTGTTTTTCTAATGTATCAGCTTCTTGATCACCTATTTTGTACAGTGCTGCGGAATATGGCGGTATATATTGCTGATTTCCTATCTGTTGCCACCCAATCTAATTAGCAAGTGTGAATCCCATGCTACTCAGATAGCCGGCACCAGGTGTGAGAGCTTACATTCCCTGATAACAAGCAGTCATCCCCATATAACACCAGGGGTAGGCTCACGAGACGTGCTCTCGTGGCCATTTTTCTAAGTGGCCGTCCAAAGTGACAGAGTGGAGTTACTAGCTGGAGTTCAGTGACCGTCCGAAGTGGCAGAGTGGAGTTACTAGCTGGAGTTAAGTGGCCGTCCAAAGTGGCAGAGTAGAGTTACTAGCTGGAGTTGCAAAACTGGATGGTGGAACTGCAAAGTCCACGTGTTAAACCTTGTAATTACACTGCTACATTATGCTCGCTCTGCCTTTCTTCTAAAACCGAACTCATACCCCTCTACCACCGACCCCTCCACTATCTGCATCTCTCCCTCCCTTCTCTCTTCAAATATGATGGTCTCCCATGAGCTCCTTTGTTTCCTCAGAAACTGGTCTCCCTCTAATTCTCTGGCTTCCAATCATCCCCACACACACAAATCCACTAATTCTCTCTCCCATCTCCAATGGACATAACAAAACTCCCCACAATCCTGTAGATATGAGGTTGCTGCTCATTCCTATAAGCCCTCAGCACCTGTCCTCTTTCTCCTGCGCCCTCTGGAACGCTCACTCTGTATGCAATAATCTCACAACCTCTTCCTTTCCAACTGCTTCAACCTCCTAGCTCTCACTGAAACCTGGTTAACTCCCTCTGACACTGCCTCCATTGCTGCTCTCTCACATGGTGGTCTACACTTCAGTCATACCCCCAGACCGAGAAACATGGTGGTGGGGTCGGAATTCTGCTCTTTCCCTCCTGTACCTAGCTCCTTCATCCACCCCCATCTCTCTCCTTCTCCTCCTTTGAAGCACACTGCGTCTGCCTGTTTTCTCCCCTGGATCTGAGGGTGGCAGTCATCTGCCACCTACCGGGACCAACCTACCAGTTTCTTGACCACTTTGCTACCTGGCTTTCTCACTTCCTGTCTTCTAACCTTCCATACCTAATTCTTGGGGACTTCTACATTCCCTTTGATGTTCCTTCTGGCCCTTCAAACTTCTTTCACTCACATCCTCCCTTGGACTTATGCAATCCTCCCTCCTCCATACCCACCATGAAGGTCACTCTTTTGACCTTGTTTTTTCCAACCTCTTCTCAGTTTTTGAGTTCACCTGGCACCCTTTCCCCATCTCTGACCACCACCTTCTCTCTTTCAACCTATCTGGTCTACCTAAACACCCTGCTCCCCCATCCCACACATGCACTTGCAGAGATCTGCATGTTGTGGATCCCCATCAATTCTCCAATCTACTTCAACATCTCCCACACACTTCAACCTTTACCTTCCCTGATGCTGCCACTGACCACTATAACGTTACACTTATCTCTGCTCTAGAGACGTTTGCTCCTCTTCGACTCTGTAAGGCCCCACGCCGACAGCTTCAGCCCTGGCACACCCTCCAGACACGCTACCTGTAAAGATGCTCCCGCACTGCAGAGCGTAACTGAAGGAGATCCCGCTCTTAAGCAGATTTCATTAATTTCAAGTTTATTCTGTGGTCATACAACTTTGCCCTTCACTTGGCCAAACAATCCTTCTCATCTCTTATATCTACTGTTCTCCAACCCTAAACGACTGTGGTCCACTTTCAACTCTCTCATCTACCTACCCGCACCTCCCCCATCATCTGCCATTAGCGCTCAGGACCTGGCAGATTACGCCTTCAATAAAACTCTCACTTTCAGAAGCAACATCCCAACACAAGATAGTAATCCACTACCTCCACTCCTAGAAGCCCCGTCTGCTATCCTCTGCTGCTTCCTCCCAGCCATTGTGGAGGAAGTCAATTCCTTACTGTCCTCCTCACAACTCACCATGTGCCTGCTTGACCCCATTCCCTCACAACTAATATCTCCACTCTCCTCCTCCCTCACCCTTGCTCTCACACACATCTTCAACCTATCTCTCTCCACCAGCTCCTTCTCATCCGCCTTCAAACATGTACAGGTTACCTCTATACTAAAGAAGCCCTCCCTCGATCCCAACTCTCCATCAAACTACTGTCCTGTATCCCTGCTTCCGTTTACCTCTAAGCTCTTGGAAAAACTAGTTTTCAACCACCTCTCACTCTTCCTGTCCTCTAATTCCCAACTCGAACCCCTGCAATCAGACTTCCGTCCCCTTCACTCAACTGAAACTTCTCTCAAAGACACCAACAACATCCTAACTGCTAAAAACTGTGGCCACTATTCTGTTCTTATCCTGCTTGACCTCTTGGTTGCTTTTGACACTGTCGAACACCCCCTCCTTCTACAGACTCTCAGCTCTCTTGGTCTCTGTGAACCTGCACTCTCTTGGATTGACTCCTATCTGTCCAAAAGGTCCTTCTCTGTGTCATTTGCTGGTAATTCCTCCTCTTCAATGCCTTTATCAGTCGGTGTACCTCAAGGCTCTGTCATAGGTCCTCTGCTCTTCTCTATCTACACCTCCTCACTGGGCAAAATCATTAACAGCTTTTGCTTTAATTACCACCTTGATGCTGATGATACTCAGATCTACCTCTCTACCCCTGATCTCTCTCCTCCTGTCCTTTCCAAAGTCAGTGACTGTTTATCTGTCATTTCCTCCTGGATGGCCTCTCACCAACTAAAGATTAACATGTCAAAGACTGAGCTCCTACTTATTCCTCCCTCTTATGCCTCCCCACCTCCTGACTTCTCTATCATGGTTGATGGCATCACTATCTCCCCATCAAACCAGGGCTGTTGTTTCAGAGTTACACTTGACTCGGCTCTTTCCTTCATCCCCCACATTCAGTCTCTTTCCTCCTCCTGCCACTACCAGCTATGTAATATTTCCAGAATTCGACCATTTGTTACCGCTGACACCACAAAGCAATTCACCCATGCCCTTGTAGTTTCCCGACTTGACTATTGTAGTAATCTTCTAGCTGGCCTATCTCTCTCCCTCCTCTCCCACCTACGATCCATTCTAAATGCCTCTGACAGGCTCCTCCACCTCACCCGCCGTTCTATCTCTGCCGCTCCTCTCTAGGAATCACTTCACTGGCTCCCCATCCACTGCAGAATTCAATTCAAAATCCTTATCCTGACCTACAAAGCTCTCACTAACTCAGCTCCCCACTACCTGCCCTCACTGATAACCAAATACACCCTAGCCCGCTCCCTAAGATCAAACAGTGACCTGTGCCTAGCTTCTCCCCGCATCACCTCTTCCCATGATAGACTTCAGGATTTCTCACGGACAGCCCCCATCCCCTGGAACGCTCTACCTCGTACTGACAGAATTTCCCCTAGTTTCCCTTCCTTCAAAAGCTCCCTTAGGCTTCCCTAAATATGAATGTCTTACCACCCGACTCACTGATGCAACGAGTCCATCACTCTCACCAGTCCATCACTCTCACCTTGCAGTCCTCTCCTCTTGTTTCCACCCCCAACCCTTCTAGATTGTAAGTTCCCACAGGAACAGGACCTTAGTTTCCTCCTGTACTGGTTTGTCCAAATGTTGTTCAAGGTGTTGTAACCCTGTCTATATTGTGCCCATTGAAAAGCGCTACGGAATGTGCTGGCGCTTTATAAATAAATAAATAATAATAATATAACTGAAACGTTGGAAGCCAGCACTCGTTGGTCTTCTCAAATATATTCCATTTATTATTATTTATCAATACAAAGTGGTGTTTTTAAATCTCTTATATATTTAAATACAGAAAAAATGGCGTCGCGCCCATACTCACTTATTTTTGGAGCGGCGGCAACTGCCAGGAGTAACAGCCCAGTAAATGTATAAAACATAACAAGGAAGGAGAGTGTCATCTGCGCTCATTCCTATGTGTTCCATGTACAACAAAAATGAGGTTTTGTTTGTTTCAATGGCCATTGCAACGTAAGCCCACTCGCCACTTCAAGGCACCTCTTTAGAGTGGGTACCTAACAATTGTAACCAAAAGGCCGCTCTACTGAGCAGCTCCAAGCCCCTCCAGCTGCTTTTCAGCAAGGAGAGACAAAGATGGTGGGTTTTATTTATACACGCACCAAGCACTTCCCATTTGGGATCAAAAACAAAAACATGGAAAGAGGAACAGCTGCAAAACGACGGACTGGTGTTACAAGCATGATATACATAAATACAGAAAAAATGGCGTCGCGCCCATACTCACTTATTTTTGGAGCGGCGGCAACTGCCAGGAGTAACAGCCCAGTAAATGTATAAAACATAACAAGGAAGGAGAGTGTCATCTGCGCTCATTCCTATGTGTTCCATGTACAACAAAAATGAGGTTTTGTTTGTTTCAATGGCCATTGCAACGTAAGCCCACTCGCCACTTCAAGGCACCTCTTTAGGAATGAGCGCAGATGACACTCTCCTTCCTTGTTATGTTTTATACATTTACTGGGCTGTTACTCCTGGCAGTTGCCGCCGCTCCAAAAATAAGTGAGTATGGGCGTGACGCCATTTTTTCTGTATTTATGTATATCATGCTTGTAACACCAGTCCGTCGTTTTGCAGCTGTTCCTCTTTCCATGTTTTTGTTTTTGATCCCAAATGGGAAGTGCTTGGTGCGTGTATAAATAAAACCACCATCTTTGTCTCTCCTTGCAGAAAAGCAGCTGGAGGGCTTGGAGCTGCTCAGTAGAGCGGCCTTTTGGTTACAATTGTTAGGTACCCACTCTAAAGAGGTGCCTTGAAGTGGCGAGTGGGCTTACGTTGCAATGGCCATTGAAACAAACAAAACCTCATTTTTGTTGTACATGGAACACATAGGAATGAGCGCAGATGACACTCTCCTTCCTTGTTATGTTTTATACATTTACTGGGCTGTTACTCCTGGCAGTTGCCGCCGCTCCAAAAATAAGTGAGTATGGGCGCGACGCCATTTTTTCTGTATTTATGTATATCATGCTTGTAACACCAGTCCGTCGTTTTGCAGCTGTTCCTCTTTCCATGTTTTTGTTTTTGATCCCAAATGGGAAGTGCTTGGTGCGTGTATAAATAAAACCCACCATCTTTGTCTCTCCTTGCTGAAAAGCAGCTGGAGGGTCTTGGAGCTGCTCAGTAGAGCGGCCTTTTGGTTACAATTGTTAGGTACCCACTCTAAAGAGGTGCTTGAAGTGGCGAGTGGGCTTACGTTGCAATGGCCATTGAAACAAACAAAACCTCATTTTTGTTGTACATGGAACACATAGGAATGAGCGCAGATGACACTCTCCTTCCTTGTTATGTTTTATACATTTACTGGGCTGTTACTCCTGGCAGTTGCCGCCGCTCCAAAAATAAGTGAGTATGGGCGCGACGCCATTTTTTCTGTATTTATGTATATCATGCTTGTAACACCAGTCCGTCGTTTTGCAGCTGTTCCTCTTTCCATGTTTTTGTTTTTGATCCCAAATGGGAAGTGCTTGGTGCGTGTATAAATAAAACCCACCATCTTTGTCTCTCCTTGCTGAAAAGCAGCTGGAGGGGCTTGGAGCTGCTCAGTAGAGCGGCCTTTTGGTTACAATTGTTAGGTACCCACTCTAAAGAGGTGCCTTGAAGTGGCGAGTGGGCTTACGTTGCAATGGCCATTGAAACAAACAAAACCTCATTTCTCTTATATATTTAAGCATGGGTGCACGGTACCTTGCATATTGTATTTATTGGTCTCCGCAGGACACTTATATAAATTACATGTTAAGATTTGAGTGCGACTGTACCCAGTTCTGCATCTCTCTACATATATATATAAACCCATATTTAGCACAGCTCAGACCGATCTGGAGCTTTGTTCAGAGTGCATCCCTCCTGGAGCACTGGGTGAAGTTTTCTCTCCACACCAGTTACATACCATGCTATCTCTCAGTGGAAGCGCACACAGGAGTTGGTGACAGCCTGTTGACACAGCCGAACAGCTATAGGGCCCCATTGCCTGTTGGGGTCCCCGAACAAAGTAATACCTATCAACCCCCTAGATCCCACACAAACTACATTTGAACAAACCCAATCTAATAAATTGCATATGTTTTTCTTAAATGTTTTGATTGGAGGATGGGCTACCATAACTGCTGTCATCTTCACCTCTGCTTGTGTCTGCCTGTGCCCTCTCATTGTCATGTTGCCTCTGTGCTATGCCTTTTTCCCCATTTGTCCCACTCATCTATCTCCTTCACAGGCAATTTCACTCATGCAGTGTTACCCATGTGGTGGAGGCACTTTTGTGCCATAATAGTTACCTTTCCTGTGAGCCTGTCCTGGAACTTGAGTCTGGCGCAGTACTGGCAATGGAGATATGTTATTTCAGGTGACAGCAAGCACATAGCAGCTAACATACCTTTATTTTACATTTGAGTTGTGCTGCGTGAGAGCTCAAGCCATAGAAACCATACCTATATACCACTCCCTAAAATCATATAATCCTGTTTGCACTTTGTAATTGACATAATGTCATGAGAACTTTTTCTGAAATTTTGTTTTCTTTCTGCTGCTCAGCTACTTGGAAGATATGACTGTTGATTAAAGATCCATCTTTTTCTTAAAGGGGCACACTAGTCAATAGGACAACATTAAAGAGATACTCTAAACTGCAACGTTTATGTGGTGGATCCTGAAGGGATTTCACCCTTGATTCCCTTCCCCTACACGGTTAAAACATCCAAAAGCCTTTATGTATCTAAATAATAAAACTCATGTTTTACGCAAGATAACTGTAGTTTAGGAATGCGGCCCGTGGCTGTATCTCTGTAAAAAGGTCGCGTGTTCAGGGTCTTCCTCGGTGCTCTTCCTAGCTAACATGTCTTCTGCTTCCTGTAAAGAGGTCATGGTGACTAGAGTGTCCCTTTAACTGGCCATGGGATGTTGAGTGTCTCCCTGCCGCCTTCTGGCTGTCCCTTAGGGATTTGAAAGCCCTTCAAAGTGGAGGTCTTCTCAGCTTCTATTTCCAGAGTTTCTAATAGTTTTAGTTAAATAAATTGATATTATCCAATGGTTTTCAGTACTTTTACATTAACAGATATCGGATTAAGTGTATGGGTTAAAAATTAACCAGTCCTGCTCAGCCTTTCCTTTGTAACCTAGAGTGTCATTTCATGGTCGCCTCTGTAGTCTCCTTTGTAACTTAATCTTACATTCATTAAAGGCTGATTGGCACGAATCACAGGAAAAAAAAGTGTGTAAACATTAAATGATTCCAAGATAGGTATTAGGAGATTAGGAAAGTGCCAGATACTCTTGTTATATGTTCAATTTATTGTTGTAGTTTAATCAGTTTATGCAGGTAAACACAGGTCTATGATAGCAAAACCTGCTCTAAGCAACCGACTTTATGGTTATCAATGTTTGAGGATTGGAGAACAGTTGATAACCATCTATATGTTTTACTGCGTGAAGGCCTTTCAAGTGTAATGATTGAGCACATGTAATAAAGCAACATTGCCCCGTAGTAAATGTGTGTTAATCATGTGGCTGCAAGATGACTATTTCACTTAATTGTGAATATTTGCTCTTGGTTGGGATTTCCAGTCTTCCTCCTCAAATATACTAGATCAGTGGTTCCCAACCACGGCCCTCAAGTACCCCCAACAGGCCAGGCTTTCCAGATATCTGAAGCACAGCACAGGTGATAGGATTTGCTACGCAGTGATTGCAGGACTCAGTCTGCATTTCCCCAAGGTGATGTGCAAAATCTGTCCTGTTGGGGGACTTGAGGGTTGGATGGTTGGGAACCACTGTACTAGACCACCTACTAGTTTCAGAGTGAGGTATTGGGTACAAGGCTGTTCTTACTCCTTTAGGCACCTTGTGCACCATATCTTCCTGCGTGCCCCCTTTTTTCCCACGCCCCTTCCTTAATGATATTCCTTCACCTTCCTGAGGCGACTGCTCGTAGAGACAGGAGGCGTATTCTTTATATTGTTAAACAAGCAAAGCAGGAGAGGGAAGTGGATGTACTAGTCCATCTAGGGACTAATGACTTGACTAGCAATGAGGTTTTTTCAGAGATGAAGGAATATTTTTGTGTTCTTGGAGGTGGCATACAGCAAATTGCGTCCACAGTGTCATTCTCCGAAATTCTACATGTGCATACATTCAGAATGATAGGCAGATGCACATTAGGGAATTTAACTTGTGGCTTTGTGAATGGTGTCGGGAACAAAGATTTGGCCTTGTTTCCCATGATAGCTCTATTTGGAACAGAAAGGAACTGCATAAAAAAGATGGTTTACATCTTACTTATAGGGAAACGTATGTTCTCAGTGAGACGTTCAGAGGTTTTGCAAAGGAATTACTTAAACTAGGAAGGAGAACAAAAGGGTAAAAAACAATCTTGTTCCCCAAAACTAAATCTGAGGGTGCAAGCAGCATTCGGGTTAAAAAATGACAAGCTCAGAATCGTGTCTATAAATGCTCACAGTTTAATCAATAAAATCCATGAACCCTCGGCAATGATGGCAGCTGAAAAAGTAGATTTAATGGCGGTTACTGAGACATATTTTTCTCATTAAACTAACTGGGACATAACAATAACAGGGTACTCTTTATATAGAAAGACAGAGGAGGTAGGAAAAAATAGTATAAAAACTAACCAAAAAAAGTGAGCGAGGTGAACATAAAGTCCGTTTGGGTTGCACTACCATTGGTGTGATCTATATACCCCCTGGGCAAGTAGAAGAGTTAGATAATCTGCTAGTTGAGGAAATAGCCAAAGTGACAATGAAATGGGAAGTTATTATCACGGGGAACTTTCATCTTCCTGATGTGATCGGGAAAACCAAAATAACTGGGTGTACGAGGAGTACAAATATTCTAAACTCCATACTGGGATTATCTCTAAAACAAGTAGATGAGGAGCCGACCCGTAAAGAGGCCATATTGGATTTAATATTCACCAATGGGGTTTGGTGTCAGACGTTGTTGTAGGTGAAAATTTGGGATCTAGTGAGTACCAGTCAGTGTGGTTTAATATAAGAACAGTGACTGAGCCACATTACACAATAACAAAAGTTTTAGGGGGTTATTCAGAGAACACCGAAATGCCGACGACATTTCGGTACGCTCTCGTTCCCTGCACTTCTGGAAATCAAAGTTCCCCACCTTGTGGTGAATTCAGCATTCACTGCAGGGTCCCCGGAGTGCAGGGATAACCTGCCGCAATCCTGCCGAACACCCGCCAGAACCGCCACAAAAAAACACGCTGAACATGCCGGAAAAAGCCGCTGATCACAGCTCAGACCAGCCGCCGGAAAAGGCAACAAGCTGACGAACGGAGTTCGTCAAGAATAAGATTGAAAGTGTCAAAATTGAAAAGTTGCTTGCAAAAAAAACACTGAACAAAAATGCCTGGAATTTACATATAAGATCCTATGTATGACAATAAAAAGATCTGTTACAGAAAAAAAACGCTTTTAAAAGAAAAACGAAAAACAAATTGCCAAAAAATCCCAAAAAATGCCTGAAAGATCCTAAAAAAAATCAATAAATAAAATGAATTTTCACTGCAGCTTAAAAGAATAAATGGTTTATTAGATATTGAATTAAAACAGGAATATTTTTAACATTGAATGCATATGGGATTTGCCTGAATAAACCTGCCGAATAAAACCACCGAACAGCAGGGCACTTTGGCAACTCTTCACTGCTGTTCGGTGTTCTCTGAATAGATTAACCATTGCTTCTCTATGGGAATTTCACTGCCGTTGAACAGGCATCGTACTTGCTGGCAGTTCGCCCAAATTGGGTGAACTGCCTGCTCTCTGAATTGCCGGATGGTCCCAAAATGTCACCATACATTTCAGGGCCAGATCGGTTCTCTCTGAATAACCCCTTTCGACTTTAAAACTGATTTTTCTAAAAGAGTAGTTTAAATGGAGTCCAGGGGAAATGGGATTATTTAAAGGTGGCATTATTGAAGGCTACAGACAATTGCATTCGGCTTATTAGCAAAAGTAAAAAAGGGAAGAAACCACTGTGGTACTCTACGATAGTGGCCAAAACAGTGAAGAATAAAAAGATGGCATTCAATAATTATTTTTAAAAAACAAGAGTGAAGAAGATAGGCAAACCTATAAGATTAGGCAGAAAGAGGCAAATCAATTTATAAGCAGGGGTCAAGTTCAAGGGGAAGGCATGGGAACCCAGTTCCACCACTATTTTTGCAGAGTGAACTCCGTTCCCATTGGTCCCACACACAATACAGCTTTTATTCAAGTATTCAAGCATATCTTTCCCTGTTTATTTTTTTAATAAAGTATTTTACCAGGAAAGATACATTGAGATTTCTCTCGTTTTCAAGTATGTCCTGGGTTCAACAACATTAAATTGTTAGTTGTAACAGAAATACAAAGTAATAAAATGCAAGATATTAAAAAAATAGCACAAATATACAGATTAACAGAAAATAAATATATTCACTATGTTACATGTTAAGGCATAATAAGTAAAGGATTTATCATTTGCTAAAACCCACAATTCTAACATCTTTGGCTCTATACACCACCACAATGGAGTTGTAATGAAACAAACACAATGTGCTTTAACTGCAGACTGTCACCTTTAATTTGAGGGTATGTACATCCAACGCAGGTGAACGGTGTAGGATTTACAGCAGTTTGCAGATGTGCCTCCCACTTGTTAAGGGACCAAAGGTAATGGGACAATTGGCTTCTCAGCTGTTCCATGGCCAGGTGTGTGATATTCCCTCATTACCCCAATTACAATTTGCAGATAAAAGGCCCAGAGTTAATTTCAAGTGTGCTATTTGCATTTGGAATCTGTTGCTGTCAACTCTCAAGATAAGATCCAAAGAGCTGTCACTATCAGTGAAGCAAGCCATCAATAGGCTGAAGAAACAAAACAAACCCATCCGAGAGATAGCAAGAACATTAGGCGTGGCCAAAACAACTGTTTGGAACATTCTCAAAAAGAAGGAACGCACCGGTGAGCTCAGCAACACCAAAAGACCCGGGAGACCACGGAAAACAACTGTGGTGGATGACCGAAGAATTCTTTCCCTGCTGAAAAAAACACCCTTCACAACAGTTGGCCAGATCAAGAACACTCTCCAGGAGGTAGATGTATGTGTGTCAAAGTCAACAATCAAGAGAAGACTTCACCAGAGTGAATACAGAGGGTTCACCACAAGATGTAAACCATTGGTGAGCCTCAAAAACAGGAAGGCCAGATTAGAGTTTGCCAAACAACACCTAACAAAGCCTTCACAGTTCTGGAACAAGATCCTATGGACAGATGAGACCAAGATCAACTTGTACCAGAGTGATGGGAAGAGAAGAGTATGGAGAAGGAAAGGAACTGCTCATGATCCGAAGCATACCACCTCATCAATGAAGCATCATGGTGGTAGTGTCATGGCGTGGGCATGTATGGCTGCCAATGGAACTGGTTCTCTTGTATTTATTGATGATGTGACTGCTGACAAAAGCCGCAGGATGAATTCTGAAGTGTTTCGGGCAATATTATCTGCTCACATTCAGCCAAATGCTGCAGAACTCATTGGACGGCGCTTCACAGTGCAGATGGACAATGACCCAAAGCATACTGCAAAAGCAACCAAAGAGTTTTTGAAGGGACAGAAGTGGAATGTTATGCAATGGCCAAGTCAATGACCTGACCTGAATCCCATGGAGCATGCATTTCACTTGCTGAAGACAAAAAACTGAAGGGAAAATGCCCCAAGAACAAGCAGGAACTGAAGACCGTTGCAGTAGAGGCCTGGCAGAGCATCACCAGGGATGAAACCCAGCGTCTGGTGATGTCTATGCGTTCCAGACTTCAGGCTGTGATTGACTGCAAAGGATTTGCAACCAAGTATTAAGAAGGGAAAGTTTGATTTATGATTATTATTCTGTCCCATTACCTTTGGTCCCTTAACAAGTGGGAGGCACATCTTCAAACTACTGTAAATCCTACACCGTTCACCTGAGTTGGATGTACATACCCTCAAATTAAAGCTGACAGTCTGCAGTTAAAGCACATTGTGGTTTGTTTCATTCCAACTCCATTGTGGTGGTGTATAGAGCCAAAGATGTTAGAATTGTGTCGATGTCCCAATATTTCTGGACCTGATTGTACATAAGTATATTAGATTTGAGTGTGTGGCTGTGTTAAGTGTGAGATGACAATTTGTAATTGGGAACAGAAATCTTGATAAGTTCCTACACTTCTTTTTTAGGACTTGACCCCTTCTTATAAGAGTTCCAAAGCATATGCAGAAGAGAAAATAGCCCAGACAGTATAAAAGGGGGACAAAACATTTTTTAGATACAAGAAAAGGAAAGTAAAATCAGGATTAGTTAGATTAAAAACAAAGGAAGGAAGGTATGTAGAAGAGGATAAAAGTCTCGCTGACTGCCTCAATGAATATTTTTGTTCAGTCTTTACAGAACAAAAGGAAGGAAAGGGACCTCAGTTAGGAGGAAACACTAAAGAGACATTTACATATGAGTTTACAGAGGAGGAGGTTCTACAGCAGCTGTCTAAAGTAAAGACAAATAAGTCAATGGGGCCTGATGGGATTCACCAAAAGTTATTAAAAGAGCTCAATGGTGTAATAACAAAACCGTTAACAGACTTATTTAACCAATCCTTGTTAACGGGAGTCGTCCCAAAAGACTGGAAATTAGCAAATGTTGTGCCCATTTACAAGAAGGGTAATAGGGAGGAATCGGGGAACTATAGGCCAGTTAGTCTTACTTTAGTAGTGGGGAAATTGATGGAAACCATGTTAAAGGATAGGATTGCTGAACATCTAAAAATACACAAATTACAAGGTCAGAAAATACATGGGTTTACCTCAGGGAGATCATGTCAAACTAAACTTATTGATTTTTTTGATTGACTAACAAAAATAATAGACAAACGTGATGCAGTAGACATTGCTTATTTAGATTTCAGTAAGGCTTTTGATACTGTTCCACATAGAAAGTTTATCAATAAATTGCAATCATTGATCTTGGATTCCATTATTGCTGAATGGATTAGGCAGTGGCTGAATGACCGGCAACAGAGGCTTGTGGTAAATGGAGTTTATTCGGCGCAAGGTCTTGTTGCCAGTGGGGTACCTCAGGTCAATACTTGAACCCATTCTCTTTAAAATGCTTAAAATATCCCAAAAAAATCTATAAATAAAGAGATTCTCTTTACTGCAGAATATTATAATCAACGGTTTATTAGATATTGAATTAAAACGGGAATATTTTTAACATTGAAGCCTATGGGATTCTCCTGAATAAACCTGTCGAATGAAACCACTGAGTGGCAGGGCATTAGGGGAACCTTTCACTGCTGGTTTGTGTTCTCTGAATAGCCGAAGCAGTGCTTTTTTATGGGGTTTTCACCACCCTCGTACAGGTACCATATGTGCAGACAATTCGCCAGGATTTGGCGAATTGCCTGCTCTCTGGATAGCCGAATGGCCAAGAAAGGTAACCGAACGCTGAAAATCAGCGTTCGGTTACCTTTCTCCAGCCATTCGGATCTCTTTCAATAACCCTGATAGTCTTAGATTAGAGGGGTAGAGGTTTAAAATAACAGATGTTGATATATTGGTAAATGAGAGAATTCTCAATGTATCCTTCCTGGTAAAATACTTTGCAAATAAATAAATAAATTATTTGTGTGTCATATCAGTATGTATTTGTTTGCCTGACCCATCACTTACTAATTTTCTAATAAATGCACCTCATACTTTTCCCTGGCCACCACTAATGAACTCATACAGTTAGTGGCAGCTGCTGTAATTTTTAATTGGGGGATACCAAAAGCCCCCAGGAAGTTGACACACCCAGATATTGCAGAAACCCATAAACATTGTAATACTACAACATACATATACAATTACATACATATACTCAGGGCCAGCGCTGCCGCTAGGCGAGCTAGGCGCCGGTCTAGGGTGCAGACGAGACCTCCGCCAGCCACTGTCACTTATCTATCACGCTGCGTGCTTGCTCTGGGCGCAGCGTGATCATGGAAGACAGCTCTCAGTGGCTGTCCAATAGAGAGTGAGGGAAGTGGGGATAACCCCGACCCCTCAGCATGAACAGCCACCACAAGCTGTCTTCCATGATCACGCTGTGCCCAGAGCAAGTGTGCAGCGTGATAGATAAGTGACAGCGGCATGCAGAGGAGGGGCAGCGGGGCACACAGGAGGTGAGAGCAGACAGGAGCCGGAGGTGAGAGCTGGGGGGCAAATATACCCATATGAGCTGGGGAAAATTTACCCATATGAGCTGGGGGGAAAATATACCCATATGAGCTTGGGGGCAAATATACCCATATGAGCTGGGGGCAAATATACCCATATGAGCTGGGGGGAAAATATACCCATATGAGCTGGGGGCACATATACAGATATGAGCTGGGGGCACATATACAGATATGAGCTGGGGCAAATATACCCATATGAGCTGGGGCAAATATAACCATGTTTGAGCTGGCCTGGGGCAATATATCCATGTGTGAGCTGCTGGGGCAATATATCCATGTGTGAGCTGGTCTGTGGCAATATATCCATGTGTGAGCTGGTCTGGGGCAATATATCCATGTGCAAGCTGGTCTGGGGGCAATATATAGTTACATAGTTACATAGTACATAGTTACATCCATGTGTAAGCTGGTCTGGGGGCAATATATCCATGTGTGAGCTAGTCTGGGGCAATATATCCATGTGTGAGCTGGTCTGGTGCAATATATCCATGTGAGCTGCTGGGGCAATATATCCATGTGTAAGCTGGTCTGGGGGCAATATATCCATGTGTGAGCTAGTCTGGGGCAATATATCCATGTGTGAGCTGGTCTGGGACATATAGCCATGTGTGAGCTGGTCTGGGGGCAATATATTCATGTGTGAGCTAGGCTGGGGCAATATATCCATGTGTGAGCTAGGCTGGGGCAATATATCCATGTGTGAGCTAGGCTGGGGGCAATATATCCATGTGTGAGCTAGGCTGGGGGCAATATATCCATGTGTGAGCTAGGCTGGGGGCAATATATCCATGTGTGAGCTAGGCTGGGGCAATATATCCATGTGTGAGCTAGGCTGGGGGCAATATATCCATGTGTGAGCTAGGCTGGGGGCAATATATCCATGTGTGAGCTAGGCTGGGGCAATATATCCATGTGTGAGGTAGGCTGGGGGCAATATATTCATGTGTGAGGTAGGCTGGGGGCAATATATCCATGTGTGAGCTGGTCTGGGGGCAATATATCCATGTGTGAGCAGGTCTGGGGCAATATATCCATGTGTGAGCAGGTCTGGGGCAATATATCCATGTGTGAGCTGGTCTGGGGCAGTATATCCATGTGTGAGCTGGTCTGGGGCAATATATCCATGTGTGAGCTGCTGGGGCAATATATCCATGTGTGAGCTGGTCTGGGGCATATATGCATGTGTGAGATAGGCGGGGGCAATATATCCATGTGTGAGCTAGGCTGGGGGCAATATATCCATGTGTGAGCTAGGCTGGGGGCAATATATCCATGTGTGAGCTAGGCTGGGGGCAATATATCCATGTGTGAGCTAGGCTGGGGCAATATTTCCATGTGTGCTGGTCTGGGGGCAATATATCCATGTGAGCTGCTGGGGCAATATATCCATGTGTGAGCTGGTCTGGGACATATATCCATGTGTGAGCTGGTCTGGGGGCAATATATCCATGTGTGAGCTGCTGGGGCAATATATCCATGTGTGAGCTGGTCTGGGGGCAATATATCCATGTGTGAGCAGGTCTGGGGCAATATATCCATGTGTGAGCTGGTCTGGGGCATATATGCATGTGTGAGATAGGCTGGGGGCAATATATCATGTGTGAGCTAGGCTGGGGGCAATATATCCATGTGTGAGCTAGGCTGGGGGCAATATATCCATGTGTGAGCTAGGCTGGGGGCATATATCCATGTGTGAGCTAGGCTGGGGGCATATATCCATGTGTGAGCTAGGCTGGGGGCAGTATATCCATGTGTGAGCTAGGCTGGGGGCAATATATCCATGTGTGAGCTAGGCTGGGGCAATATATCCATGTGTGAGCTAGGCTGGGGGCAATATATCCATGTGTGAGCTAGGCTGGGGGCAATATATCCATGTGTGAGCTAGGCTGGGGCAGTATATCCATGTGTGAGCAGGCTGGGGGCAATATATCCATGTGTGAGCTAGGCTGGGGCAATATATCCATTGTGAGCTAGGCTGGGGGCAATATATCCATGTGTGAGCTAGGCTGGGGCAATATATCCATGTGTGAGCTAGGCTGGGGCAATATATCCATGTGTGAGCAGGTCTGGGGAAATTATATCCATGTGTGAGCAGGTCTGGGGCAATATATCCATGTGTGAGCTTCGTCTGGGGGCAGTATATCCATGTGTGAGCTGGTCTGGGGCATATATGCATGTGTGAGATATGCTGGGGGCAATATACCCCCAGAGTTAAACTGGCAACAAAAGAAGTCACTGGCTTTCCATACATTTCAAGTTTTGGTAGCTGAAGAGGAAGACCTTGACCGGTAAGGACTTTTAGTGGCAGTCTACCCTAGATGAAATTCATCCAGGAGACATTTTCCTAACTGGTAAGCTCACTGGCCGGGCTGCTGAGGCCTATCGTGCTGTACCTTATCACTTGAGCAGTTAATACGAAAAACGAGCCGAAACGAACCAAACCTAAATGGAAATCGGCCAAAACGAGTAAAAATCGGTGCACAAGTCTAGTTTTATTGATGATCCGTACAAAATCATGGACAAAAATGCACATCATATGACCGCTATCGCGTATTCAGTGAAAAAATACGTCCATTCTTGAAAAATGCGTTCGTCTGACCCTAGCCTAAGTTTCACCATAATTTAGCCAAAAAAATCACTAAACTTGTTCTGCGTCTCCTAAAATGTCTCCTCTTTTCATACAGACTGCCACCCCAAGCAGTTGTTTATGAATAGATTAAAGGAAAACCATTTACCGTCATTTGAATTGTCATTTTTTTGTTTTTAAATGTTTCTATACATCCTACAAATCTGCCACTTCACGGGCAGGTGATGGCTTATGGGGACCTCCTAGGCACGATATTTGAAGGAAGTTTCGTTTTTATTCTTAACCTCTATTTCATGGAAAACTCACTGTTCCTTTAAAAACGTTTTTTAAAAAACTTTTTTTCCTTGTTTCCTGTCCCCCAGGGCACTACCCGGACCCCCATACACCTTTTATGGAAAATATCTTGCATATATGCCTTCTTGGAGGGCACTCTAAAATTTGAACTTTTGAGTCCCATTGACTTGCATTGAGTTCGGTTCGTGTTCGTGTTCGAAATCGAACTTTTGAAATTGTTCGAGTTCGAATGCGAACCGAACACACGGGTGTTCGGCTCATCCCTAAATGATACCACCAAAAAAGAGGAAATGAGTACCCGACACAAAAATAGGGATTGAACCCTTAAATTTACTCACAAATATAAACACAAAAAGAGGGAGGTCTGCTATCAACAGGTCTCCCCTTATATTCAGGCAGGTACTACACGAAGAAAAGTAAAAAAAATATATATATTACTTAGTCAAATACAAAATATTACGACACCCACATGCAGTCATTGATTATTGGCAATTATTGATTGCATGTGGGCACTATTAAGGATGTCAATAATTTGTGTACTGCATCATTATACATGGGAAATTTCGCTGCGCACTCCACCTACCATGGAGTTTCCTCCATTCTACGCATTATATGAAGACTCCCTTTTATTATAAATGGTTTTTTTTTTGGGCCACTATATGTATGTGTGTTTTCTTAGTATTTGACTAATAAAGTAATATATTTTTTTATTTTTCTTCGTGTTGTACCCGCCTGAATATAAGGGGAGACCTGTTGATAGCAGACCTCCCTCTTTTTGTGGCTATACTCTACTAAAATGCTCATCCAAGCTCTTATTATCTCCCGCCTTGACTACTGTAACCTCCTACTCTCTGGCCGTAAAAAATCCCAGATTCTCCCTCTGCAGTCTATAATGGACGCCTGTGCCAGACTCATACACCTCACCTCCCACACCTCTGCAAATGACCTGATGGTATCAGTTCCTCGTACCCATACCCCGAACTCCCGCCTTCGAGACTTCTCCTGAGCTGCCCTCTTTCTATGGAACTCCCTCCCCCGTAACATCAGACTCTTCTCATCTCTCCAGTCCTTCAAGAAGTCTCTGAAAACACATTACTTTAGAGAAGCCTATCGGCTCACTCCATCATCACCCATGGTTAATTTCCTGCTCCATCGTCCCACACAGGTCACATGCGCCCCAAAATTTCATGCTCTCTACTCACCCTCACCTAGCGTGTCACTTCTTTCCTTTTAGATTGTAAGCTCTCGAGCAGGGTCCTCTCTCCTACTGTTCTGTGTGTAATGTGTATGTGTATTCGTTATTCCGTCTCTCCCACTGTTCCGCGCTACGAAACTTGCTGGTGCATTATAAATGCTTGTAACTGTAACTAACTTTGGTGTCAGGATTAACATTGTATACTGTTGTATCCAGCAGTATATGTTTTGGGTGTAAGTGGTACATACAAAAGTCTGCCAGACTGGTTACCGACCCTGCTAATGTGGAATGTATCATCTTTAGAATTGTTCCATAAGCTGGTGCCAGTCGAGCTGTGGGGAGTGCTGCTTTAGGGTAAGAGAGTTCTGTTTCACAGTGACTATACAGCTGGGGTTTTCAGTCTTAATAACTTATCAGCAGTTTCACAACCAGTGTTCTTTGACTGCAGCAAACAGTATATGCCGTTTGGATTTCAACATATATTATCATGCAAAACATGTCCCAGGCTGGTTAAACGAAGTAGTGGATTCAATTTCTCAATTGCTGTTCACAATATTTCATCAAGAAGCCAAAGAAGCAGAAATAATAGGCTACTCCTGACCAGCATTACTGTGGCAGAGGAACAGAGAGCTGATGCAACGTGAGTTTTCAAAGCATAACTAGATCAAGCTATTACAGTTCTTTTGTTTCTATTTCTCTGAAAGGGTGGAGAAAGGTAACTAAGAATCTTCTGGTAGGAAAAAAATAGAAAGGTTACCATAAAGGGGTCCATTTTATTGATTATATATGCCCAGTATCAATTGCCCTACTGGACTAGCACTGGAGAGTTTGTTCTTCAATTTGCAACACCTTTTGTGAAACCTTATTTTGGAACAACTTTGCTTTTGCGTTTGTCAGAGTTTTGCACATCAGTGTGTTTGGAAGCATGTCTAACACTAGACCTAGTGGTTTCTAACAAAAGATGTGTGACTTGAAAGAAATTTGGGGGTTATTCAGATCCTCTCTCGTTCCCCGCACTTCCTTGCAATTCGGGAAATCAAAGTTCCCCACCCTGCGGTGAATCCAGCATTCACCACCAAGTTCCCAGAGTGCAGGGAAACCCACTGAAATCCCATCGAAAACCCATCAGAACCACCGCAAAAAAACACACTGAACATGTCGGAAAAGACCGACAAGCCACAAATCACAGCACAGACCAGCTGCCTGAAAAAGCTGACAAGCTGACAAATAGGGTAAAAAAAACAATATGATTGAAAGAGTCAAAATTGAAACACTGTTTGCAAAAAAATTCCAGAGATAGGGTGGCAGACTTCACACAACACACCATCCTGACATCATAGGAGTGGGCCAGCCACCATCTTGAGTGACCCACAGGAGAGAGGGCAGCACTGTGCCAGGCATGTAGTATACAAATCGAAATTCATGTCACAGAGTGTGACGTGGGCTTGAATTATTTGCAGTTTTTCTTCTAGTAGGAGCCGGCCCTGGCCAGGATGGTTGCAGTCTAAAACAGAGTGGCAAAATACCTCCCCTGCCAAAGTATCATCTGGAGCCATGGCTCCATCAGACCCATGGACAGGCTGGCCCTGTCTAGAAGGATAAATAGATCTATAGGCCTGCACACGCAGACAAAGGGCTAAACTATATATTGAACGCTAATTGGAAGTTTTGTATGAGTTGGTGTTAACGCTAGGATAAGTGACTTTAACGCGCGTCCCACCATATTACTGTACTTTGCGCATCCGGTACTTAACATTGACTAATTAGAGTTAGGATAAGTAAGGTATTACAAAGTCTTAGTGCCAATTACTACAACAATGGGCTAAACAAAATTTTAGCTACTCCTAAGGCTGAACGTCCACTGGATCCATAGTCGTGCCACTGACTTGGTCGTCAGACTAGGAACTATAATGGTCACGCGACTTGGTCTGACGAGGGCCGTCTACTGCATCAGACTAGCGATCAGCGACTATGGACAACTATGGACCCAAAAAACTGTTTATTCTTGTTTTCTTTTTTCTTAGACTTTTGCATATTGCATTCTTTTTTTCATTGTTGCATTCTTTTTTCAATTCTTTTGGAAACACTGCACACCTTTGTGTGCGAAAATAGCTGCATGTGCTAGTTCGGTGTGTGAATTTTAATCCCTTTGTGCAGCTGAAAAAGGACCTAAAATTCATTCACCCTGTAGCCTACCCAAACAGGGCTAGTTCCACCCATCTCTCATACACAAAATAAACATTTAGATATCAAAAATTCAAATATAATAGCATTTTTAACTCTGTTGCACGAATACGGATCCAGCGGACGCCCAGCCTAAAAGCTGGTGCTAACTGATTCCGCATTTGCGAAATCATCTAGCACCCCCTAAAACCCCCCAATAAATCCGATACTCTCCTCTCATCCAGCGGCAAGAATGGTAGTCCGATCCACCACATCTCCTGAACAAATAGTTCCCAGTCTACCATCGTGATCACTCGGCGTTGCTGTATGATCACTTATGGTTTCCATTCATATGAACTCCAGGAAACAGGACCGGATTTATAACTAGGCAGAGTATGCATGTACCTACAGGTGCCTGCCACAAGGGGGCGTATTGCTTTGTGAAAATTTTTTTTTTTCTTTTTTACAATTTCCAATCATTTAGACCACTGTATCTCTGGAGCCCTAAGGACTAGAGGGACAGATGATGAACCATTGGAAAAGCCAAATTATGATCTTTCCAGTGACACCAAATATAACCAGGTTAGATTTATGTAAAAATAAATTAACGCAGCACTATTATTCAGTTTACAATTATAAAGTGAACAGTGATGCTGCACTTACTCACCTTCTCATGTCTCACACTGCCAGCAAGTGTGGAGCTGATGATGCAACGCATTGTTACATCTACAACATAGAGAACGTGGCACTGCAGTGAGGAGAGACAGGGGGACTTTGGAATCCTGCATCTCTGAATTGTATTAGTGAAATGGAGAGAGTAGAGACTGCACTTCTTAGGGTATCATGAGGGTAAAACACAACCTTTATTCGAGAGTCTAAAAAGGAGTGGAGAATAGGCACCATAGACTCTGAATTGTACACTGCACAAGTTGAAATTAGATGTCATTGGAAAGGTCAGAGTCTGGTCTTTACAATGATGCCGAACATAAGCATGTAATGTGTAAAAATAAAATATTTAGAAAAGTAAATGCAAAATTAATTAATTTCTCTGTTCTACGGCAGAGGCATATTGAGCTTGTCAAGCCTTCTAAGTGAAGCCTTCAAAGTGAACACTTAGAGGAGATCTTCTGGAGATACTCTGGAGGTAGTCTGAGGTTTGACAGGAGGTAGAAAACCTACAAAAAGGTAAGATTTGCTGGTTTTAAATCCATTCTTTTATAATGGCAGGCTTGGTCCAGTGTAAGAGCTGTCATGCATTTGTTTTTGGATCCAATTTTTGGAGGTTTGGAGTGTGCCTGATATGTAGGCAGCTCTCTTTATTGCAGCAGGAAATTGCCTGTTTGAAGTCTGAGATTTGTAAATTATCTGTTAGAGAAACTCAGGCCATGACTGTTACAAAGCCACTGCCACAGAGGCCTCCTAGGAGCGGCAGATGGACTACTGTAGGATCTGGTAGACTTAGAGTTGTGGATAGAAGGCATGTCCCACAATCTGTGGCTCTTTCAGAATGTAGTGGTAAGACAAATGTATGCTCAGACACCATAGTTGAGGAACCACGATCCACTATGCCTAAGGAATGCAGCACTGCAACCAAGGACAACCAAGGACAAAAATGAAAAGGTGGGACTTGATAGAATCACCCAGCAACAATTGCCTTCTATCATAAGAGGTGTTGAGCTGGAGAGTAGTGGTTTGGTGAGATGTCTTCCTGGGCCTACTGCTCGTAGAGACAAGAGACGTATTCTCAATATTGTCAAACAAGCAAAGCAACAAGGGGAAGTGGACGTTCTAGTCCATCTAGGGTCAAATGACTTGGCTAGCAATGAGGTTTGAGATTAAGGAAGATTTTTGTGTTCTTGGAGGTGAAATACAGCAGGTTGCGTCCACTGTGTCATTCTCTGAAGTTTTGCCTGTGCATAACATTCAAGATAGGCAGATGCGCAATAGGGAATTCAATTTGTGGCTTCGGGAATGGTGTCGGGAGCAAGGATTTAGCTTTGTGTCCCATGATAACTCTAATTGGAGCAGAAAGGAACTGTATAAAAAAGATGGTTTGCATCTTACTCATAGGGGAACATATGTTCTCAGTGAGAAGTTCAAAGGTTAAAGGTTTCACAAAGGAATATTTAAACTAGAAGGGGGGGACAAAAGGGTAAAAAACAATCTGCCCGATTGTCCCCCAAAACTAAATCAGAGGGTGCAAGCAACATGTGAGGTAAAAAATGACAAGCTCAGAGTCGTGTCTATAAATGCTCGCAGTTTAGTCAATAAAATCAATGAACTGGAGGCAATGATGGCAGCTGAAAAAGTAGATTTAGTGGCGGTTACTGAGACATGGTTCAGTGAGAAAAATAACTGGGACATAACAATACCGGGGTACTCTTTATATAGAAAAGACAGAGAAGGTAGGAAAGGAGGAGGAGTGGCCCTGTATGTGAAAAACAACATAAAAACTAACCAAATAAAAGTGAGCGAGGTGAACATAGAGTCACTTTGGGTTACGCTAACATTTGGCAATCATACAGTAGCTCGTGTAGGTGTGATCTATAGACCCCCTGGACAAGTAGAAGAGCTAGATAATCTGCTGGTTGAGGAAATAGCCAAAATGGCAATGAAGGGGGAAGTTATTATCATGGGGGACTTTAATCTTCCTGATGTGAACTGGAAAACCAAAATAGCTGGGTGCACCAGGAGTACAAATATTCTAAACTCCTTACTGGGATTATCTCTAACACAAGTAGTTGAGGAGCCGACCCATAAAGAGGCCATATTGGATTTAATACTCACAAATGGAGGTTTGGTATCGGACGTTGTTGTAGGTGAAAATTTGGGATCTAGTGATCACCAGTCAGTGTGGTTTAATATAAGAACAGGGATGGAGCCGCACCACACAAAAACAAAAGTTTTAGACTTTAAAAAAACTGATTTTTCTAAAATGAGATTTTGTGTGAAGGAGTCATTATCAGACTGGAGGAGTTTAAAGGGAGTCCAGGAGAAATGGGATTATTTAAAGGAAGCATTATTGAAGGCCACAGGAAATTGCATTCGGCTTGTTAGCAAAAACAAAAAATGGAAGAAACCACTGTGGTACTCTGCAGAAGTGGCCAAAATAGTGAAGAACAAAAAGATAGCATTCAATAATTATAAAAAACTCAGAGTGAAGAAGATAGGCAAACCTATAAGATTAGGCAGAAAGAGGCAAAGCAATTTATAAGAGCTTCCAAAGCACACGCAGAAGAGAAAATAGCTCAGTCAGTAAAAAAGGGGGACAAAACATTTTTTAGATACATAAACGAGAAAAGAAAAGTAAAACAAAGATTAGTTAGATTAAAAACAAAGGAAGGAAGGTATGTAGAAGAGGATAAAAGTCTCGCTGACTGCCTCAATGAATATTTTTGTTCAGTCTTTGCAGAAGAAAAGGAAGGAAAGGGACCTCAGTTAGGAGAGAACACTAAAGAGACATTTACATATGAGTTTACAGAGGAGGAGGTTCTACAGCAGCTGTCTAAAGTAAAGACAAATAAGTCAATGGGGCCTGATGGGATTCACCCTAAGTTATTAAAAGAGCTCAGTGATGTAATAGCAAAACCGTTAACAGATTTATTTAACCAATCCTTGTTAATGGGAGTCGTCCCAGAAGACTGGAAATTAGCAAATGTTGTGCCCATTTACAAGAAGGGTAGTAGGGAGGAATCGGGGAACTATAGGCCAGTTAGTCTTACGTCAGTAGTGGGGAAATTAATGGAAACCATGTTAAAGGAAAGGATTGTTGAACATCTAAAAACACAGAGATTACAGGATCAGAAACAACATGGGTTTACCTCAGGGAGATCATGCCAAACTAATCTTATAGATTTTTTTGATTGGGTAACAAAAATAATAGACACAGGTGGTGCAGTAGACATTGCTTATTTAGATTTCAGTAAGGCTTTTGATACTGTTCCGCATAGAAGGCTTATCAATAAATTGCAATCTTTGATCTTGGATTCCACTATTGTTGAATGGATTAGGCAGTGGCTGAGTGACAGACAACAGAGGGTTGTGGTAAATGGAGTTTATTCGGCGCAAGGTCTTGTTACCAGTGGGGTACCTCAGAGGTCAGTACTTGGACCCATTCTCTTTAATAGTTTTATTAGTGATATTGCAGAAGGTATTAATGGAAAAGTATGTCTTTTTGCTGATGACACAAAGATTTGCAACAGGGTTGACGTTCCTGGAGGGATCAGCCAAATGACAAATGATTTAGGTAAACTAAAAAAATGGACGGAGTTGTGGCAATTGAGTTTTAATGTGGATAAGTGCAAGATAATGCACCTGGGACGTAAAAACCCAAGGGCTGAATATAGAATATTTGATACAGTCCTAACCTCAACATCTGAGGAAAGGGATTTAGGGGTCATTATTTCAGAGGATCTAAGGGTAAGTAGTCAATGTAATAGAGCAGCAGGAAATGCTAGCAGAATGCTTGGTTGTGTAGGGAGAGGTATTAGCAGTAGGAAAAGGGAAGTGCTCATGCCACTTTACAGAGCACTGGTGAGACCTCACTTGGAGTACTGTGTGCAGTACTGGAGACCGTATCTCCAGAAGGATATAGACATCTTAGAGAGAGTTCAGAGAAGGGCTACTAAAATGGTGTACGGCTTGAAGGAGAAAAGTTACCAGGAAAGGCTTAATGATCTTAACATGTACAGCTTGGAAAAAGAGGAGACAGAGGAGATATGATAGAAACATTTAAATACGTAAAGGGAATCCACAAGGTAGAGGAAGGGAGTATATTTAAAAGGAAACAAAATAGCAAAACAAGAGGACATAGTCTTAGATTAGAGGGGCAAAGGTTTAAAAGTAACATCAGGAAGCATTATTTTACTGAGAGGGGGGTGGATACATGGAACAGTCTTCCAGTTGAAGTGGTAGAGACCAAAACAGTAATTGAATTTAAGCAAGCATGGGATAGGCATAAGGCTATCCTAAACAAAAGATAAATCCAGGTAAAGTATCCATGTAATTGGGCAGACTAGATGGGCCGAAAGGTTCTTATCTGCCGACATTTTTCTATGTTTCTATGGTTCTATATGCTTTTACATATAAAAACAATGCCACTGTCCTAATTCAACTAAGGCAACAGATTCTGCCCCTTTTCATTTGAGTACAGAGAGAAACTGTTTTTCAGTTTTTTAAAATGTTTTAGAAATTATTTTTTTAGTTTGACTCAAAGCAAAGTCATTTTGGCATGTTTTTTGGTTGTTTTTGGGAGGGGGGTGTGACGACCACCCACTATCTGTCCAGTTGTAATGTGCGGGAAGAGGGTGTACAAGGGGTTAACCGCTCCAAGACTCTGGACTTACTAACTCTACCCCCTCTCAGGACCCCAAGTTATGCCAACTTAACCTCCCCAAAACTGTACACCCTCCCAACTATACACTGCCACCACAAAGTACTTTCGAAACCCAGTAACTGTATAGCACCCCAATCCAGGCGATTAACCATACACAGCTAATAGGTCTCCCACATGGTAGATTCTACAGTAACGCTGACCAAAGCTTACAGGAGAACATGAATCCTCTAGAGCGAAGACAGTACTGGGTTTAATAGCAAAAGACAAAAATAAAACTTTACACAGTGCCAATATCACTTAAAAACATGCACCCATTCAAAAAGACGGAAAGCCATAAAACTCAGATGGAGACACAAATATATACCTGCACATACCATTTCGGGTAGTCGCTGGAGGCAGGATCAGAAACTGGACTATTCCCAGGCTTTTTAGGTGGCATCACCATCACAACCTTTTGGGCCATTTATTTTAATAAAAATGTAATTTAGACAAAAAGTTCCTAAAAAAGAGGGACAGAGGGATTTGGGCCCAAAATAGGGACTGTTCCATCGAAAAGTGATATTTGGGAGGTATGCACCTATATACACGAACACCGCTGTATACAAACACCCATTCTCATACACAAAGTTATATACAAATACCCAGACAAACGCTCATACGCATAAAAAGACACATACGTAGCTATATACAAACTAATAAAGAGACATACTCACCTGATCCAGTGCCCTTTGAAAAATGGCACCAAACATTAAGCAGCCGGTGAATTAGCGGGACACGGCTAATGAAGCTGTATCTAGCGAAACGCGTTGCAGTGTTTTTATTGTATTTTGTTTCATTTAATAAATTGAGCCGATTTATCCCAACGATTTCCTCTTTTGTTGGAGGCATTGAAGGAAATTATCGCTGTTGAAAACTGCTGATCAGAGATCGCTAAGGGGAAACCAGTGTCCCGCTAATTCACCGGCTGCTTAACCCTTTCGCTGCTGAGCCATTTCACACCTGTGTGCTGAGCTTATTTTTACCAGTTTCGCTCATCCTGTTGAAACGCGTTTTGAAGCCTTATTTTATTATATTACCCAGACATATTATATATCGTTCTTTCCGGCAGACTCTGCAGATTCATAATATATCATTATTGTATGTATACGTCATGTCCTGTCTGTATATTATTGTATTATAACAAAAAATGCAATAAAATATTTAATTTTCAATAATTTACAACGTGTTTTTTCACATTTTAACATGCGAGTGTTTGCGGTTATATTTTCTATGGGTTGCGCTTGTTAAAAAAATTAGAAATGGGGACTCGTTACATTTTTTGGGGGGGGGGATCACGTGATTTTTAACAAACGCACGCCATACAAAAATCGTTAGTGCAGCATCATTGTTCACATTATAATTGAAATGGGAATAATATTGCTGCATTAACAAAACAAAACCAAAAAAAGCTGTTTATTCTTTTTTTATTATTATTTTTTTAAATATTTTTTTATTTATATAGATTTTGGTAACTTTTAAGATGGTCATGTTTGGTATCGTTGGAAAGGCCATGCTCTGGCCGATCCAGCAATACCAATCATTAACCCCTAGCTGCCACGGATCGGGAACCCCTATCTCCACCACTGGTGGCAGCTAGGGGTTAACGCTAAAACTGACGTCATCGCGCTATGGACGATAATGCCTGTCGTCAGGGGGAGATCCTGGAAGCTCTGGGAGAGGATCACGATCCGGTGCTTTTCGGCGGGGTGGCGCCTGAAATAGGGGGGGGCACCTGAAATAGATGTCATCGCAATCTATAGTCCCCGCCGGAGTGCCGGGCTGACATCCAAGATGCCAGCCCGCACCGGGGGGGCCAGCAATCGGCTGGAATCCCGGCTGGTTGCTGCTTCCTGTGCTAGGATGCGCTCAGCGCGTCCATAGCACAGAGGAAGCACTTGGCAGGACGCGCTGAGCGCGTCCTTAACAGCCAAGCGGTTTGGTGCCATTTTCAAAGGGCACTGGATCATGTGATTAACTCTCCTTGCATATTTTATTGTAGAATTTTTCAGCCTACACATTGCTCTTTTTCTCCTTTTTGAGGAAACTACAATAATTTTTTCCATGAGGAACTGAAACATCTGTCCGCTAGTGCAAGCGCCAGTACCTAACTCCTAACCTTCCTTTGTTACACTCTGGTGGATTTGGGGATTTACCACCGCTGGGGGAGACAGGCTGCTGCAATTATAGACTTTCTTGAATCTACATGTAAAGCTTTGAAATTCCATACAGATCGAAAAATCTTTTTTATCCTGCTCAACATCCGTTTTTTTCTTTCTGTATTTTAAATACATTGGAACATTTATTTATTGTTAAACACGTTTGTGTTGTTCACTTTTTATAAAAAATTTTTTATAATGAAAAGTTTTTATTCATTTTTTAAAGACAGTTTTAACAGGCATTTGGCATGCGCCAATCGTCAGGTCAGTCACAGAAAACATAGTTTGCGTAGATGCAATCATGAACAGACCACGAGATATACAGAGTTTCATTGTCAGATAATACGTAAGAACATTCGAACATAATGTCGACAACAGTGTGTGGTAACGTGGACATTTAGAAAAGAGGCTCTGGCCGTGAGTGGTGTAGATCTTAGTTGGTCACGTGCGAGATTGTAGTTACATAATAGTGATTTCACATCTCATGGTCATGTCCAGAGTAATATCCCTTAGGACTACTTGTCGTACCATGACTGCAGCCTAGGTATGTTCAAGGGAGAGTGTATTAATGTAATGAATGAAGTAAGGCAGGGATAATAAGATAGGTAATGGGGGAGGGGAGAGAGAGGGGAGAGAGAGGAGAAACAAAAAAAAAAAAAAAGGGGAGGGGGGCATCATTTTAAAGTAGCAAATGTCAGGGTTAGAGGAGGAGGAGAGAGAGTGGCATAAATATTAGAAGTACTCAATATGGGGGTGGAGTATGCGACCCCTTGCCTACGTATGCGAAATAGGCCCGTCGCCTTCCTCACTTGGATCTGGCGCGTCCACATCAACCGCGCCAACCTCCGCCCCAGCCAGCACTCTCCTGAACTCAGTTGAAGAGCAATAGGCCGCCCAGTGAAACCATACCTTAGTGAAATGTTGAGCCGCTGCAGCAGGTTTTAAGGCTAGCTCTTCGTTTGTACGTAGAGTTTCCATTTTATCAGATAGCATTTTCATGGAGGGTACGGTCGTGGATTTCCAGCAAATGGTTATTAGTGTCTTCGCAACCAGTAGTATACGTAGTAATATGGAGTTCTTCAAGACTTTTATTGGGTACGGTAAGTGCAATAACAAGAAAGTTTGTGGTGTGAATTCAAGATCTGTATCAGTAATCTTGAGTATCATGTTATGAACATTCCTCCAGAATGGTCCAATGTGTGTACACTCCCACCATATATGTAGGTACGTACCCAGCGCGGCGTTACATCTCCAACATGTAGGAGAGTGTGATGCATCAAAAGTAGCCAGTAGTGTGGGTGTTCTGTACCAAACCACTAAAAATTTGTAGGAGGATTCCTGTAACTTATTGATCGGCGAACCAGAGTGCGTTAAAGTCATTGTCTTCGTCCATGCCTCTTCTGAAATAGGGGAGCCTAAAGTACGTTCCCATCTAGCCATAAAATCTGGGGATTCACCGTCAAGTTGTCGTAGGAGACTATGAAGTAGAGAAATGCTGTGTGCTAGTGGGGCTGCCCGGAGGCCGATTGATTCGAATTGTGTGAGTTGTCTGGTCATGGATGTATTACCTTTCAGCTTCTTGAGGAAGGATTTAATTTGATAATAATTAAAGCGAAGTGCAAATGATGGTTCCGTCCGATCCTGACATTCTAGAGGCCTAAACGTCTCATCTCGAAAGACATGTAGGGCCCGGAAGCGATGTGAATCAGTAAAACAATCCACCAGTGCTGGTAGAACTGAAATTGGGAGGTCAGGGTTATCAAGCAACGGTAGTAGTGGCGAGGGATATGTTGACAAGGCATATTTTAATCGTATTGTCTGCCATATGTACAATGTGATTCCTGGCAGTGATGTTAGTTGGGCAAATGGTCTAGCTGCTAACCACGATATCCACGGTAGGGTCCAGAGGGTTTGGTCCGTGAGAGTTTCCTCAATATCCAGCCATCTCCGTTCTGGTGAACTGGTCATCCAGTCCACTATCCTGGTCAGATGCGCTGCATAATAGTATAATTTTTTATCCGGGAGAGCGAGTCCGCCGCATAGTTTTGGCTTACAGATCGTGGCGTATTTTAGTCTCGGGCGTCCATGAGGCCAAATAAATTTGGTAAAAAGTTTACGGATCTGCTGGTGATATGATCTCGGTAAGAAAAGTGGAAGGGCCTGATATAGATACAAGAGACGGGGGAGGAGATTCATCTTTATTACTCCGACTCTCCCTGTCCACGATAAAAATTTGGGGTTCCATGCCATAATGTCTGATTTAAATGTATTCAGCAAAGCTATATAATTAAGTGCAAATAGTTTTGAGAAATCAGCTGACAATCGAATCCCTAGGTAGGTCAGTGAGGACGAACACCATCGAAACGGGTATTTTTCTCTCAGGCATTTTCTCCATGGTCCCGGTATTGCAACCGCTAGGATTTCAGATTTATCGTTGTTAATTTTAAAACCTGAGAGGGAACCATACTGTTGTAATTCATTAAGTACTTCAGGCATAGATGCTACTGGGTCCGGTAGAATGAACATAAGGTCGTCCGCATAAGCAGAGACCTTATGTTCCAGGTATTTACCTCGGAGTCCCTTGATTTGGGGGTTTTGTCTGATTGAGGCTAAAAGTGGTTCTAGGCTGAGCGCAAAGAGTAATGGGGACAGTGGACAGCCTTGTCTCATACCGTTTAATATCGGGAATGAAGGAGTGAGGGCGCCATTTACTTTGACCCTTGCTGCCGGTGTAGAGTAGAGGGCCTTTACGTATTGAATAAAATCCGCTCCAAGATTAAAATGTTGCAATGTTTGGAACATAAAGGGCCAGAGTATCCTGTCGAAGGCCTTTTCGGCATCCGTCGACAGTAATAATAATGATGCGGACATATTATTGGACCGGGCCAATGCATTAAGTATCCGTGTGGTTGCGTCTCTTGCTTCACGACCAGGTATGAAGCCGACCTAGTCCGGGTCTACAAGTTGTGGAAGAAAGCGCTTAAGTCGGTTAGCTAGGATTCGCGCCAGTATCTTCATGTCTGAATTCAGAAGGGAAATGGGCCTATAATTGCTACAGCAAGTGTGGTCCTTTCCAGGCTTTGGTATCAGGGAGATCGTGGCCAGCAGCGAGTGAGGGTGTACAGAAGCCCCCACTCGTATCACCTTAAACAAACTCAGGAAGGCGGGAGTCAGTTCCTTCGAGCATTTTTTATAGTATTCCGCTGGTAATCCGTCTGGGCCAGGACTCTTCCCATTTTTTGTTGTTTTTAGGGCAACTATAATCTCCTCCGACGTTATTTCGGCAATTAAAGACGATCTATCTGTAGGATCTAGCGAGCGTTTGATTGTTCGAGTTAAAAATTTGTCAATACTTTCAGGTGATGGGGGAGGTGCGCCTGATTTCTCTAGGTTATATAGTTTGGTGAAGTAGTCGAGAAAGGATTTTGATATATCCCTTGGGTCAGTCACAAATGTGTCTGACTTCGTTCTGATTTTGGGGATATATGATTTAGAACTGCGTTGACGGAGGACTCTTGCTAGGAGGCGACCTGGCTTGTTTTCATGTAAGGCGAAATATGATCTGGCCCGTAGGGCTTTAAAGCGAAGTGAGGTATTAAGCATGGTATCTAGGTTCCGCCGGGACTGCAGGAGGCGTAAGTACACTTCAGGGTCGTTGGTGGCAATATGTTCCAATTCTAAAGTTCTAATCTCCGCTGTGAGCGTTCTAAGTTCCCCGTCTTTTACTTTTTTCCGGGCCGTACTTTTGCTGATGAAGAACCCGCGGACGACCGCCTTATGTGCCTCCCAAATTACCGGGATAGGTGTATCATGCGCGTTGTTTTCTTCAAAGAAATTTTCATGTACGTTACGTAATTCTTCCCTCAGTAACGTATCTTCTAGGATTGACACGTTAAGACGCCACTGTCTCTCACGAGGGACAAACAATGGAGACTGCAATGAGAGAGAGAGAGGAGCGTGGTCTGACCAGGTAGTTGCCAAAATTGCTGCCGAAGTAGGGAGCGATAGGTCTGCATAGTGCAAGAAGAAGTAATCTATTCTGGTGTGGACTGCATGCACCGGCGAGTAGAAGGAGTAATCTTTATCCGCGGAATTCAGCGCCCTCCACACGTCCACAAACCGGTGTTCCTGTAAGGAGCGCTTCACACCACGGAGGACATAAGAAGGAGTGGCCGTGGAGCCCGTAGAGGAGTCCATAAGTGGATCCAGTGTCACGTTGAAATCTCCAGCCAATACTGTCACGCCTTGCTCGAATAGTTCCAATTTCCGCAGTATCCGCTTTAGACAAGAGTGTTGCTTCTTGTTCGGTAAGTATACATTCGCAAAAGTATATTTGGAGTCCAGGATCGTTCCTTTAACGAAGAGGAATCTACCTCCCTCATCCATTTCTGACGCCTCAAACTTAAAAGGTATGTCTTTTGAGATTAGGATTGCTACGCCGCGAGACTTACTGACAGAGTAATTACTAAAGAAACCCAATCCTTTAATCAGGATTCTGCTAAAATGCTCATCCAAGTTCTTATTATCTCCTGCCTTGACTGCTGTAACCTCCTTCTCGCTGGCCTTAAGAGAATCTCAGATTGTCCCTCTGCATTCTATAATGAACGCTTGGGCCAGACTCATCTACCTGACTTCCCGCACCTCTCACACCTGTCCCCTTTGTCAATCTCTACACTGGCTCCGTTTCCTTTTTAGAATCCAATTCAAAATATTGGTGCTCACATACAAAGCTCTCCATAACCGCACCCCTGCCTACATCTCCTCCCTTATTAGCAGATATATCCCATCCTGTCCACTACACTCGGCCAATGATCTGATGTTATCTCCTCGTACCCGCACCTCCAACTCTTGCCTTCTGGACTTCTCTCGAGCTGCCCCCTTTTTATGGAACTCTCTTCCCTACAATATTAGACTTATCCTGTCTCTCCAGTCCTTCAAGAAGTCTCTGAAAACACATTACTTATAGGGTTCCCACCTATCCGGTTTTGACCCAGACCATCCGGTTTTGGAGTCATGTGTCCAGGTTTGACACCCCCTGCCACCTGGACACATGACTCGGAGGAACCAGCTTGCAGTCCCCACCTGTCTCATACACACCCACCCATGTCGCCGCGGTCCTCTTCCGGTAGAGAGAGATGTGCCGCCCACTCCACCAATCACTGACAGTGTGGGAGTGGTGTGGTGGGTCGGTGATGTCTCTCTTCCTCCTTGCCTCCTCCAATCAGCCGCTTGCTGTCAAATGGCGCAGGCTCTGCAGCTCACGTGACCGCGGGCGTGACGCGCGGTGTCGCTGTTACGTGAGGGAGTCGTGAGGGAGTTCACATGCTTGATCGCGGCGCGCCCGGCTCATCCTGACTCCGAGACAACTTCCAACTTCGAGAGCAGTATCAGCGTGCCAGTGTCCTGCTCTGATGACCCAGCTGCATCCACTCTTCAAGCTCCATCAAAGTAAGCATTAAGGTGCCACAATACCAGTCTGGCACAATACCAGTCTGCCACTATAACACTGTGCCACGATACCAGTCTGCCACTGTGCCACAATACCAATCTGCCACTATACCACTGTGCCACAATGCCAGTCTGCCAGAATACCAGTCTGCCAGAATACCAGTCTGCCACTATACCACTGTGCCATAATACCAGTCTGCCACTATAGCACTGTGCCACAATTCCAGTCTGCCACAATACCAGTCTGCCGCTATACCACTGTGCTACAATACCAGTCTGCCACAATAGCAGTCTGCCACTATACCACTGTGCCACAATACCAGTCTGCCACTATACCAGTCTGCCACTATACCAGTCTGCCACAATACCAGTCTGCCACTATACCAGTCTGACACTATACCATTGTGCCACAATACCAGTCTGCCACTATACCAGTCTGCCACTATACCATTGTGCCACAATACCATTGTGCCACTATACCATTGTGCCACAATACCATTGTGCTACAATACCAGTCTGCCACTATACCATTGTGCCACTATACCATTGAGCCACAATACCAGTCTGCCTCTATACCAGTCTGCCACTATACCATTGTGCCACTATACCAGTCTGCCATTATACCAGTGTGCCATGCATGCCACGTGCCATAATACTGTATATACGCATAATGAAAATATACGCATAATGTATACGCTACAAAAAAATGGCCGCTCAAGCCCAACACTAGAGTGTTCGGGTTTGGCTTGAAGAAAAGGTGGCAACCCTAATTACCTAAGAGAAGCTTATTGGCTCACTCCATGATTCCCCCACTGTAAACGTTTTGCTTCATCTTCCCACAGAGCCCACATGCACCTCGCTACTTCACTTACTCTGTTATTTATCCTCCCATAGTGTGTCACACCTCTCCTCTTAGAACAGTAGGAGTGAGCACACTGCTCGAAAGCTTACCATTCTGTTTGTTTAACTTGTATGTATATTTGATATTCTGTCTCACCCATTGTACAGTGCTACAGAACTTGTTAGTGCTTTATAAATTCTTGTAATTGTAACTCCTTGTATGTAGGGAAATAGTCAAAATCCTTCAGAGGGAAAAGGAGGCGACAAATGCTCAGTGTGCAGCCTCTCTGCTCTGAATCCACCAACAAGTTTGTTACATTTTTGGAGGTGGAATGTGGTAGTTTGATATTCCAAAATAAATTAATAACTACCTATTTACTGGTGTTACATATGTGCAGTGCAAATACTGACATATTTTTTGATCACTGGATTACCAGTAGGATTCTAGGTCATCATACCTACATCTACTGAGCAAGGAGGCAAGCTGAAGTTCAGAGTAATAGGTTGGACCTGGGCTTTCCTCCTGACAAGGTCTGAATGAAAAAGTTCAATGTACAAGTGTTATGGTTGGAATGCGTAGCACAATTTATTTATCTAAAAATATATAAGAACATTGGTGTCCGTCGCCGTCCTGGATACGCCCACATCCAGCACAGCTGGACCCTTCCAATCGGCTGCGCGCTGAACTCAGCACTAAATAATATAAATTTATTCACTGCTCTGAAGGAGGAGCTGCTGTTCCTTGGCTCCGTGCTAGGAGTTCCATGCTGAATGGGACTCCCAGTGGAGAGCCAAGGAACTGCAGCTCCTCCTTCAGAGAAGTGAATAAATTAGCATTATTTAAATTTGGGGAAGAACGTCATGCATAATCTCTCTATAACACAAGGGCAAACTTTCCTGGGGAGCACATGAACAGACAGATCCTGGTGAGCACCTGAGCAGCCAGATCCTGGGGAGCACCTGAGCAGCCAGATCCTGGGGAGCACCTAAGTAGTTAGATCTTGGGGAGAACCTGAGCAGCCAGATCCCGGTCGAGTACCAAAGAGCTTTATAAATTAAATCCTGTAGCCAGATCCTGGGGTGCACCTGAGCAGCCAGATCCTGAGTGCGCCAAGCAGCCACATCATTGGGAGCACTGGGCAGTTTGATCCTCTACAACAACAGACTGCCCTCCGGGCAGGCTAGGCACCTAGTTTATTAATAAAGTATTTTACCAGGAAGGATACAGATGTCCCTGTATACTAAATGCATAGGTAACATGTACAGAATTTAGAAGAAGTTATTGGTTATAAGTTAATTTAAAAAATGTTACATGTTGTTTTGAAGTATTACATTTAGTTATAATTTGATGAATAGAAGAATATTTATTATAGGTTTACCAAAATTGAATAAACTGTGGCACATTCCATTCCAAAATAAATGTTGGTTGTGGTGGTTTTCTTTCCAATTGATATTCAATCAGTCAATGAAGTCTAAAGTGTAACCAATTCAAGGAATCACCCCATGAGTTCAATGCTGATACACCAAACCTCTCTAATTCTCAGGGATTCATTCTGATACCAGTTGGAGGGCAGAGTTTACACAACTCTTTTCTAGATTCTAGTTATAGAAGTCTAGATTATATAGTTCTTGAATACAGCACTGTGTTCCTTCTTCAATTTGGTGATCAAATTCTCACCACAGTATGGATGCTCTGAGTTTGTGCTCACTTAGAATAGGGGTTGTAATAGATAATAATTATCACAATAAATAGAGTGTGGCAATCATTTCCTTCTTCTGTTTTTTTTCTGAAATGTTGCAAATCTCTATCCTTTACCATTTCCTGTGTTTATCAGAAACACATTTCAGGAGGATTAATGTGCTTTTTTGTGTAGAGCCGATGAATGACAATCTAAGTGCAAACACATTTCATATTGCTCCAGAATGACTTGTTAAACATTGCTGTAAAGTAATAATTATTGGCTTGTTCTAGATGATTGGTTACCATGAGGAGAGATGTTTAAATACCGGCGTTCTTTCTAACACCAAGAATGATTCATTTGGTATTAATTCTGTTTTTGTGCACATATTTTGCACATGAATATATCATTGCAGCCTTTAAAATTTTAAATATTAAAAAGGAGCACCTTTGGGATATATTTAATTTTCAATAAATTCCCCCAGAGCAGATGGCATAGATATGGCTTTGTGGGCAAAGGATGTGGAGTAGACCGATCTAAAACCAAACTATCAATATCACTTGTAGTAACATCCTTTATTTGGATTACGTGCATATATTCACATTCAGGGTTATTCAAAGAGAGCCAATCTGGCCCCGAAAAGGTAACCGAACACTGAAATTCAGCATACGCTTACCTTTCCTGGCCATTCGGCTATTCAGAGAGCAGGCAATGTTGGGGAATTGCCTGCACATACGGTGCCTGTTCGGTGCCTATTCAAGGGCATTGAAATCCTCATAGAGAAACAATGCTTTGTCTATTCAGAGAACACAAAACCAGCAGTGAAAAGTTGCCGAAATGCCCTTTTGTTCGGAGGTTTCATTCAACAGATTGAAGCCTATGGGATTCGCCTGAATAAATGTTAAAAATATTCCTGTTTTAATACAATATCTAATAAACCGTTTATTGTTATATTCTGCAGTAAAAAGCTTCTTTATTTATAGATTTTTTTAGGCTCTTTTAGGCATTTTTTGGGATTTGTTTGGGAAAATCTTTTTCCATTTTTTTTTTAATTGTTTTTTTCTTTTTCTGTAACAGCCCTTCTTGTTATCATTCATTGGATCTTATATGTAAATTCCAGACATTTTCATTCAGTAGTTTTTTTGCAAACAGCGTTTAAATTTTCAAACATTCAAGTGAACTCTTTTTTTTTTTTTGATCGGCAGCTAGTCGGGTTTCTCCGGCGTGTTCAGCGTGTTTAATCCAGCTGTTTCTGCAGGTTTCGTGGAGTGTTCGGCGGGTTTGCGGTGAGTATTCCCTGCACTATGGGGGCCCTGCGATGCTTGCTAAATACACCGCAGGGTCGGCGAAATAGGATCGGCGAATTGCCCCGAAGTGCATGGAACGAAAAGTCACCGAACGTTCGGTGACTTTTCGATTCTCTTGGAATAACCCTGATTGTCATCTAGACCTTATGTAATTTGTTTTATGACTCTATATGCTTTCCTCATCCAGTGATATTTGTACATTGCATTTACTTTTCAACTTAATTTAAATGTTAAATATAAAGTGAACTTATACTAATATCTTGAGCTTCACCTGCTGAAATAGACTTCGGGGGTTATTCAGTGAGCACTGAAATGTCGCAGACATTTCGGTGCTCTCTCGTTCCCTGCACTTCGGGGAATCAAAGTTCCCCACCCTGCAGTGAATTCAGCATTCACCACAGGGTCCCTGGAGTGCAGGGAAAACATATTTATATATAAGGTCCTATGAATAATAAAAGGTCTGTTACAGAAAAAAAGAAAAAACACTTTAAAAAAACTTTTTTCTGCTGAAAAATGCCTAAAAGATCCTAAAAAAAATCGATAAATAAAGAGACTTTTTTACTGCAGATTAAAATAATAAACGATTTATTAGATATTAAATGAAAACAAGAATATTTTTAACATCGAAGCCTGTGGGGTTCGCCTGAATAAACCTGCCGAATGAAAACACCGAACAGCAGGGCACTTAGGCAACTTTTCTCTGCTGTCCGGTGTTCTCTGAATAGATGAGCCATTGCTTCTCTATGGGGGATTTTACTGCCTTGGAACAGGCACCGTACTTGCTGGCAGTTTGCAAAAATATGGCGACCTGCCTGCTCTTTAAATAGCCGAATTGCCCCAAAATGGCACCGTACTGGGAAATTTCCTGTTTGTTGACATTTCGGGCCAGATCCGCTGTCTCTGAATAACCCCTTTTGCTGCATATTTACTACACAACAGGTACAAAGAATCAAAATATTGATTTCAATTGCATTTGATATGCAACATACAGTTAGGCACAATTTTCATACTTTTGGCTCTGTATGCCACCGGAATAAAATTAAAACTAAACAATCCAAATTATTTGAAGTGCAGACTTTCAGCTTTAAGTGCTTTTTAGCCAGGGACCAACTTTAATGAAATCTATATACTGGCTAGCATTGTGGGTGATGAATGACTGCTAATATGGTGATTTATGAAGTCAACACATTGATCAATTTTGAATTACTCCTAGCTAGCATGTGAATTTATATGGGATGAATTAGTCCCTGGTTGTGTGATTATAAGTATCAGGAACTTCTCTTTTTTCATTTTCTTTCATACTTTTTTCTGATTCTTGACTATGTACTTTTCAATTAGGGCTGACTAGGTACGCTTCATTCAGGATAGGATATAATTAAACAGCTTTGCATGAGCGAACCTGATGGATATGATTGTTTGCTTAATATAGCATTTAATAAGGGCACTTTGCAAATCCATATGGTATATCATCATAAATCAATGATTGGTAATTTGCTAATTGTTATTTATATTGGATGATTTATTTTCTGACTGTTATCAGATCATTAATGTCAGGAATCAACATTTATTCTACTCTTTCCTATTTTGTTCCCTCAATTCTTTTTGTTTGATTTTATATGTAGACAATAAAAGTTATGTTTTATTAGTATTACAAGATTGGGGCACTGGCGATTGTGCTACTCTGTGTAGTGATTTTGGATATTCATTAGAGTTTTTTTTTTTCAATTTAAGATTTTATTTTGGAAATAAGTCAGCAGATAATCAAACATAGGAAAGCAAGGGCCACGCAGGGCCATTTACCGCAGAATTACCACGTGTGAAAAATAATAAACAGCTCCCGAAAGGGGAGGGTCTCAGCGTATAATAGTAATTAAGAGGGGGGAGGGGAAGGAGGGGTAGGGGGTGGCATGAAAAAGGTAGGCCAGCCAACAAAAATTCAATAGCGTCTTCACACGCAGGGTCAAAACTTTTCAGCGGAAAGACAGCGCGTAATAAAAAGAAAGGGGGAGGGGGATGTCTCAAACAAGAAAAGTAGGTAGGCATAGGATACATCTGCCATAGAACTTGAGAGTCACAGAAAAGTCATTGAGAGCACTGTGGCTGCAGACACGCAAAATAAAGTCCTCTATAACAAAAAAAAAGAAAAGAGAAACTCGGCAAAATAACAGTCAAGGCAGTATAGTAATGTCTGCAGTAGATAACGCACAGAGGCGGATCACATCTCAGCAAGGGGGGGGAATAGCAATTGACAGCATGGTGCGGGCATATAAGCAAGGTGTATCTCTTCAGCCCGTATCTAGTAGGAGTGCGGGGCAGAAGTCCTCCTCGGGCCTGTCCAAGCAGCTCTGTGCACTCCAAGCGCCCAGCATCCTGGCAATCCACATAGCCACAGCAGCCGCAGGCCCGGGCCAAGGCCAGCACTGCCCCTCCGCAGCGCACAGGCCCACGGCCCCAGAAAGTGCCGCCATCGCACACCCCACAGAGTAGGCCGCGACATCCAGACCGGCACGTGCCGTCCCAGCCGAGCCCATGCCGGCATACTCCCCTTTGGCAACTGGTAGGTCAGGGATGCCTCCCGAGCTTCGTGAGCGCCGACGCGGCATGAGATCCTCCGATCCATCGGACTCCTCCACCATCGCGCTAGGTTTCTCGGGCACCTTCCGGGATTCCCCAGGCGTCACTATATCCATGATCTCCGCACCTCTGGAACTCTTCAGAACTTCGATGAAGCGCCACATATCACCCCGCGTCAGTGGGCGATCATCTCTCCCTCCAGCATATCTTCCAGGCGCCGAAACACTGCTTCCGGGCCGATCTATGGGGTAGGCCCCAAGATGGCCGCCGAGAGTGTGCTCTGGCCGCTAAACTGTTGCCTCTGGTCCAGGGGGGGGACATAACGGGCCCGGACATGTTGTCTCCGGTGGCTAGCCGCTCCAGGGTCCAGAGGATCAATTTGCAGTGAGTTAAGTCGGCTAGGTAACCCAGTCAGAGAGAGAGACGGGTCGGAGCTCCAGAGACCTGCATCCTCTCTCATTAGCAGCCAGCCACGCCCCCATTCATTAGAGTTTAGTCCCCAGGTTGTGCCTCTTAACCTCCCTGGCGGTTTTCCCAAGTGTGCCTTGGGGTTAAATTTCACTGCTGAAAGTGGTAACCTCAAGCCACACTCGGGCTGGATACATACCTGTACCTGCGCTCCCTCGCTCACCTCCGCAATTGCATTCTCCTCCGGCCAATCACGGCATCCTGCTTCCCTTCTCACGAGAAGGGAACCAGGGAGCAGGACACCGCGATTGGCCGGAGGTGACAGCGGGGGACAGCGAGGGAGCGTAGGGACAGGTATGTATTGAGCCCCGAGTGTGGCTCGGGGTTACCGCTTTCAGCAATGAAATGAACCCCGAGCCACACTCGGGATACCGCTAGGGGGCTGGATAAATCGTACCGATTCTGACATACAGAGGCGTAGCTAGAAAACTCAGGGACCAGGTGCAGGAACCATGACAGGCCCCCCACCCTAGGCAAAAACATATTTTGTCCCCTGTCCCATCAACATGCATTGGTCCCCTCCAGGTCCACCATGTTGACTCCAGACAGTGTCCCATTTTTTCCAGGTTCACTATGACCTCTTCAGTCCATCCCATTTTTAATGTAATGTGCACTATGTGTATCTCACAAAAGCTCCACAGCTATAAACCTCACAGTAATGTATGAGCGTATCACAGAGATCCACAGCAATGTGCAGTATGTACGAATGTATCACAGAGCTCCACAGCAATATGCAGTGTGTATGAATGTATCACAGAGCTCCACAGCAATAAAACGCACAGTAATGTGCAGTGTGTATGAACGTATCACAGAGCTTCACAGCAATAAAACTCACAGTAATGTGCAGTGTGTATGACGGTATCACTGAGCTCCACAGCAATAAAAGGCACTGTAATGTGCAGTGTGTATGAGGTTACCATAGAGCTCCATAGTAATAAACCTCACAGTAATGTGCAGTGTGTTTCAGTGTAAATCACGGAGATTTACAGCAACAAAACTCACCGTAATATGTGCTGCGTATGAGTGTATGACAGAGCTCCAAAGTAAAACTCACAAATAAGTATAAAATAAAGAAATATATATATATATTAGGGCTGCAGAAATTAACGATTAATCCATCGACTAATCGTTAATTTTTTTGGTCGATTAAAAATATTTTAATCGACCGCTGCTGCGCACTTTGCGCCGTGTCTTTGGCTCCCTATGAGCGTCCGAAGGCATGGAGCTTGGCCGCTCGCCTGGGAGAACCACATGACCAGCCGCGTTCTAGCAAGAACACAGCTGGTCACGTGTTTCCCCCAGGTGAGTGGCCAAGCTCTGTGCCTTCAGATGCTCATAGGGGAGCCAAACACGTGGCGCACAGCACGCGGCGGCAAAGATGAGAGCTGGGGCAATATATCCATGTGTGAGCTGGGGGGGGGCAAATATATCCATGTGTGAGCTGGGGGGCAATATATCCATGTGTGAGCTGGGGCAAATATATCCATGTATGAGCTGGGGCAAGTATATCCATGTATGAGCTGGGGCAAATATATCCATGTGTGAGCTGGGGGAAAATATATCCATGTGTGAGCTTTTGGCAATATATCCATGTGTGAGCTTTTGGCAATACATCCATGTGTGAGCTGGGGCAATATATCCATGTGTGAGCTGGGGCAATATATCCATGTGTGAGCTGGGGCAAATATATCCATGCGTGAGCTGGGAGCAAAATATATCCATGTGTGAGCTGGGGGCAATAAATCCATGTGTGAGCTGGGGCAAATATATCCATGTATGAGCTGGGGGCAATATATCCATGTGTGAACTGGGGGCAAATATATCCATGTGTGAGCTGGGGCAATTCTATCCATGTATGAGCTGGGGCAATATATCCATGTATGAGCTGGGGGCAAATATATCCATGTGTGAGCTGGGGCAATATAATAACTTACGTCAGTGCTACAGTTTGAATTTAAGATGTATTTGTGTGAACTGTGAAGTAAAGTCATGGATTGTTGAAACTAACCAGTTTCGGGTGATTGTATATAGTGTATACCATATTTACCACTGACTAATTCAGAGTTGCAATGCATGCAGATCAGTTAAAAGCAGTTGGATCTGTATGTGTGTTATATTTAATCGAAATTAATCAATTTTAAAAAAATCTATTAAGATTAATTGATTTTTTTTAAAATTGATTAATTTCGATTATATATTTAGATTATATATACACACAAGCCCCCAGGCCCAAACAGGCGAGTGTGGGGCCCCCCAGACTCAAGCGCCCGGGTGCGGTGGCACCCTCTGCACCCCTAGTAGTAACGCCCCTGCTGACATATAAAATATGTCAGAATCGGAACGCCAGGGAGCTTAAGTAATTGACTAAGGGCTTGTAATAACATTTGTTGAACTGGAATTTCCAGTGTGTGTTTTTTTAATTCAAGGGGTTGAACATAAATATCAAGTACAAATTTTAGGAACTGCAACCATTTTATACACAGGTTTCCCCATTTTCAGTGTCTTAAATGTAATTGGACAAATGAATATAATCATAAATAAAATGTTAATTTTTAATATTTTGTTGAGAATCCTTTACTGGCAATGACAGCCTGAAGTCTGGAACCCATGGACATTACCAAAGTCTTGATTCCTTCCTTTCTGATGCTTTGCCAGGCTCTAACTGCAGCTGTCTTCAGTTGTTCTTTGTTTGTGGGTCTTTCTGCCTTTAGTTTTGCCTTCAGTAAGTGAAATGCATACTCAATTGGGTTGACATCAGGTGACTGACTCGGCCATTGCAGAATATTCCACTTCTTTTCCTTCAACGACTCCTGGGTTGCTCTTGCAGTGTGTTTTGGATCATTGCACGGCGCTTCACATTACAGAAAGACAATCAACTTTGTGTCATGCCCCAGCCCTTGTTGCCTGCTGTGGCCAGTCTGGGTCACTAATATACCATGTCTGCATTCCATTCATGAGTTAACTCCTGTGTCTGAGCCTGAGTTTGCATATAACCTGATCACGCCCTCCTAGCCTCGCTCTTCCATTTTGGTTCATTTTCCCTTCCTGTTCAGAGGTCCTGAGAGCTCCCTCTTGTTCATTTCAGGTCTCCTGATTTATCTGCTCTGCCGTGTATACCAGTATATTCCATCCTCACTGTGTTTGCATTACCTGGTGCAGTTGCTGGACTATCCACTGCATGGCCCACTATCCAGTGAGTCTAGAGACTCTCAGGTGGCTTCTAGCCCTCAAGCTCTCTCCAAGGAGGTTAACCTTCAATCAAGGTACTGTTGCCAAAGGCTCCTGCTTCTCCTCAAGTGGATCTAGAGAGAGAGACTACATGGCCCACCATCCTCTTGCCTGTGTTTTTGTGTTACAACCTGTATTGTGCTTAGACTGTTTGCTGTGAACCATATCTACAGTACAAGCTTTATTGTGCATATACAGCCTCCATGGTCTGTCTGCCTGCTCACCCCCAGCGCTTGGGAATATATCATCACACAGAGGCCATGCCATGGCTCCTTCCTGGCACGAACCTGACACTTTGCTGCATTTGGCTGAATCTGGGCTGACAGTATATCTCTAAACACTGCTGAATTCATCCAGCTGCTTCTGTCTTCTGTCACATCATCAATAAACACCAGCGACCCAGTGCCACTGGAAGCCATGCATGCCCATGCCATCACACCTCCTCCACAATGTTTTACAGATGACATTTTTGTGCTTTGGATCATGAGCTGTTCCAAGCCTTCTCCACGCTTTTTTCTTCCCGTCATTTTGGTACAGATTAATCTTAGTTTCATCTGTCCAAAGAATGCTTTTCCAGAACTGGTCTAGCTTTTTTAGATGTTTTTGGCAAAATCTAATCTGGCTTTTCTATTCTTCAGGTTTATGAATGGTTTGCACCTTGTGGTGAACCCTCTGTATTTGCTCTCTTGATTGTAGACTTTGACAATGATACGCTCACCTCCTGGAGAGTGTCCTGCACTTGTCTGGATCTTGTGGATTTTTCTGTATCATAGAGTGGGTCCTGTGATCATCCACTACTGTTGTCTTCCGCGAACGTCCAGGCCTTTTTATGTTGCTGAGCTCACTTCTTTCCTCAGAATGTACCAAACTGCTGACTTGGCCACTGTTGCTGCTATCTCTGTGATAGATTTGTTTTTTTGTTTTTGAAGCCTTACAATGACCTGTGTCACTTGCATGGACAGCTCCATTGAATGCATGATGTAAATTCACAGCAATAGATTTCAAATGCAAATACCACACTTAGAATCAACTCCAGACCTCTTACCTGCTTAATTGATAAAGAAATAATGAAGGAGTAGCCCACTCCTGGCCATGAGAAACAGCTTTAGATTCAATTGCTCAATTACTTTTCGTCCCTTGAAAAAGGGGGTTGGCTACTTTTAAGAGCTGTAATTCCTAAACCCTTCCTCCGATTTGGATGTACGTACCCTCAAATTAAACCCGAGGGTGTGCACTTTCAGCCCATATCCATTATTTAAAAAGCAAAACCATACGGCGCATCCAAATCGATAAATAAGTTAATAGGCGTATAAAATATGCTGGAGGGAGGAAGTGATTAATACCATTAAAAGTGTCTTATAAAACATCATTTAAAGTGCATAAGATAAAATCCAGGATCAAAGTCCAATGTGCAAAAAAAGTGCTTGAGTGTATAACAGTTCAATACTCAAAGTAATGATAAGGGGAGATGTGTCGATCTTCTCCAAAGTGCTGGTATCGAATTCTTTTATTCGTCAGTGTCCCTCAAAGAAAACACATCATAGAAAAATGATAGTGCAGATGGTTAGTGCAAAATTGATCAAATTAATAAAGCCAAAATTTAGACCACTCACATTTGTGGGAGCCTACAGAATCCCGGCTCAAGGAAGAAGAGCTTGCGGCCAAATATAGGGTGACACTTCCCTTCTTTCTGCCCGTAAAGGATGCAATTCCAGAGCCCCACAGTATCAGGCTCAATGGGTATAACTTTGGGCTCTCTTAAAGGTGGAGACCCAGACCGTTTTATCTCGGCGGCAGTTGATCCATGTATCCAAGGAAAAATCTGAGAAAAATGGCGAATGTGGAATTACAAACCAAAATATTTATTTGGAACAAATAATAAAAGGTAGGACAAGGTCTACCGAGACGCGTTTCAGGTTAAAAAAGCCTTCCTCAGTCGGTATAAGAACTTAATAATGTCCATAAAAAACAGTGTAAAAGTTTTATGGACATTATTAAGTTCTTATACCGACTGAGGAAGGCTTTTTTAAGCCGAAACGCGTCTCGGTAGACCTTGTCCTACCTTTTATTATTTGTTCCAAATAAATATTTTGGTTTGTAATTCCACATTCGCCATTTTTCTCAGATTTTTCCTTGGATACATGGATCAACTGCTGCCGAGATAAAACGGTCTGGGTCTCCACCTTTAAGACAGCCCAAAGTTATACCCATTGAGCCTGATACTGTGGGGCTCTGGAATTGCATCCTTTACGGGCAGAAAGAAGGGAAGTGTCACCCTATATTTGGCCGCAAGCTCTTCTTCCTTGAGCCGGGATTCTGTAGGCTCCCACAAATGTGAGTGGTCTAAATTTTGGCTTTATTAGTTTGATCAATTTTGCACTAACCATCTGCACTATCATTTTTCTATGATGTGTTTTCTTTGAGGGACACTGACGAATAAAAGAATTCGATACCAGCACTTTGGAGAAGATCGACACACCTCCCCTCATCATTACTTTGAGTATTGAACTGTTATACACTCGAGCACTTTTTTTGCACATTGGACTTTGATCCTGGATTTTATCTTATGCACTTTAAATGATGTTTTATAAGACACTTTTAATGGTATTAATCACTTCCTCCCTCCAGCATATTTTATACGCCTATTAACTTATTTATCGATTTGGATGCGCCGTATGGTTTCGCTTTTTACCTTTGTCCTTTTTGACACATATTTTGGTTGTTTTATATGTGTTCTACCATACTATAGGCAGCATTTGACTATTTATTAGCACCTACTTAGCACTTTAACTGAATATTTAATTAACAGGCGCCCACACTGTATAGTGTATATATATATATATATATATATATATATACACACTCTCCAATTCACATATCCATTATTTACCTATAGCTTGAATATGTTTTGGTAAATACCTGTAAAATCTAAAATTGTGCCTAACTGTATATAGGTTGATGCTCGGAGTATTTTTGCGCGCCGCTGCAAGTAACAGCTCCAGGAGTTCCATGGAGCTTGAATATGCAGGGGTTGTGAAAGGAGACGCGGAGGGACATGGGAACTATTTGTTCCCATTCTCGTGCTACTTGCGTCCGGAGGAAGTGATGAATAGAGGCGCCATCTGCACAATGGGATCTCAGGTGAGTATGGGATTTACTGCTGGGTTAAATGGAAGCATTAAGTAATTTTGCAAAAGATAAATCACTTAACACCAGGGTTTCAAAGACGATATTCATTTACTGAATACTGACTCGTTTTGAGGAGAAAGAGCTTGTTCTCCTGTAGGCAGGCACAAATTCACATCTCCATTACAAAATATAGGAAACATGAATTTAGCTTGGAACAAGCAGGGCCTGCGTCTCAGTTGTGATAGCTCAAGGCTATTTTGAGCTAACTTTGGGGGTGGTTTTTACTCACTGCTCCAGACGATAGCTTAACGTCCCGGTTGGAATCAGGCCACTGATCATTAAAGACCTGAAATTCAGAAGCCGACTGATCACTTGCTGCCCCATATATCCCACCCCTTGACAGGAGCCATTGTAACCATATAAACATTGTTATTCACGTCACCTCTCAGTGGTTTTAATGCTGTGGCCAATCAATGTAAATAATTCCAATTGTAATTAGAGAAAAGGCCAAGAAAATCTTCAGCTCTTTGCAGGGAAACTGATAATCTGTTCATTTTCCAGTAAACCTGCATTTTACAACCAGAGATATGGTTATCCTGGTAAATGAACAATTTCTTATTGATAACAATAATGACTAATGTAAGTAATTTTCCGTGGACATCAATAGGAAAATTGTTATTCAGTTACCAAAGTAAGGTTGTTCCAGACCATAGAATCCAGGGTCCAAGGTTTCTTATCTTTGTGCTGTACAGGACATCTCCAAGAGCATATTATCAAAAGCATCCACTGTGTTGTAAAAGTACACAAGATAAATATAACAACTTATAGTTCAAGTTGAACATTGTGAGAACGTGTCAATCTATATGTAATAAAATGGCGTACATCGCCCCCGTAATAATTACATCTTCGTCAGTATAGGTCTCATACTTAAGAATATATCTTACTTGATGTTTATATTATAATAATCAATAACCATAGAATATATGGGGTTATTCAGAGAGCACCAAAATTTCAGTGCTCTCTCCTTCAGCGCACTTCACCACCCTTAATTTACTGACCCTGAAGTGAACTCCGCATTCACCGAAGAGCACCCAACACCACCGATAAACCAGCCAAAAGCAGCCACAAACCGCCAAAAAACCCCTAACGAAACGAAAAAAAAGCATAAAAAAACGCTGAATCGATGCAATAACCCACTGAAAAAATGCTGAATGCGTCCGATAATATGCCGAACAGACCGCCGAACGCATCAGAAAAATGCAGACTAGCCGCCGGAGTGGGGTAAAGAAAAAAAAGCAAAAAGAAAGACCACACAACTTTTAAAAGGCGTTTTAAAAAATCTATTCAGAGAAAACATTTTGTTTAATCTTCTTTCTATCTATCTGTTCCGTATGTGTTTTTATTATGTCTCATTTCTCTACTTCCTCACTGTAAAGTGCTGCGGATTTTGTTGGTGCTATATAAGTATGTAACTGTAGACATAACTCAAAATTTTACAATCCCAGGTTCACAATATCCACAATCTATGAAAAATATACAGAGTCCAGTGCAATGACATACGTCTCTAATATAAAGGATGTTGTACTGCAGCTGGTGCCCTCTTCTTAAGTTTGCCCTATCAAAACAAAGAAAACAAAATATAGTGCAGAGATCCCTGGGCACGTGAATTGAATAAGCAGCTGTGAAGGTTCCACTCACATGTGCCTGGGCCTGTGGCTCCTGGCTCAATACTATAGGCCTCTAGATTTCAATAGGCGATCACCCCTTCTTTCCAGTAGGTCAAACTGGCATATTCCATCGTCCAGGCTCTTGCACACAGGGCCGTTATACATGGTCCCCTTCGAACTTTATGTGTCTTGCTCTTCAAACAAATGGGAAACAATGGGAAAAAAATGGGAACAAACTGGAAGGAATTTTGGTGGTGCAGCCAAAAAAAACCCCATTGTGCTGGATTTTGGAGATGTTTTTTATGAAGGGTTTCATTTTATCCTCTTACAGAATTCCATATGGTATACATCATCTTTCCATCCTTGTTGTGTTGTCACGGTAGACACTGGGTGTTGGTAATGCTTAGCCTGTTGGTAGCCAGACGTTTTTATCATTAACACATGGACATGTATAGGTACTCTGAAGCAGCATCCTTATGTCTATTTTACATGATGATTCTGTGTTCTCCTGTTTGCCAAGCATGCAGTGTTCCTGGTACCCCAGACCTGTTGTGTTCCTGTTATGCAATACCCTCTGTGTATCCTACTTTGTGTGAGTTCCCTAACTGTCTACAAAACTTTGTGAACTTTGTCCATATTTCAACCTGCTCTAGTCTATGTATACAGTATTCTGCATACCTGCCGTGCTGTTTATCCTATATACTGGTCTGTGTAATAAATCCCCTGTCTGCAATCATCTATGCTGCCGCTTTATAAATAAAGAATAATAATAATCTGTCTGCTGTGCTGTTTGTTCCTTTCATCTTGGGATCTTACCTGCCATCTCTGCCATATCACCCTGATATCTGTGCAGTCTGTTCACCAATTGACCTTTATACAATGATAGGGTGATTTACCCAATTAAAACATCACTTTTGTTGCTATGCTTTTGTAGCGCTCACCCCCGGAGGAGCTGCTGAATAAACCTCGGGATAGTCTCACCGCACTAGGAAATAACTATACACCAGCACTGTTGTGGATTTTTCTATATTATATTCTTTACTGATCCCAATAAAGCAGCATCTAATACGCATGTACGGTATTTGAGTAACAAGAATTCGTAATGCGGGAAAAACACGCGGCGGTAAAAGAAACCGGTTAACCCCCTCAGTTCTGGAGTGTAAGTCCCGTGAAAAATAGCTCAAAAAGATATATGTGTGTTGTCTAGGGTACCCGGGTACTGTGTTCAACTGGCCAGTGAATGAAACAAAAACAATCTTCGACTAGTCACCGTTGGGGCCCTTAAAGAAACAATAAACAAGTGTGCAATGTTCTCCGTTTTCACCAGGCCGAAGCCTTCTCACCCATCCGGTGTAACCGCTTGTCCTGGACCGATGAACGCTGGAGAAAGGGATCTCTCTTGAGAGGATCTGTCCTCGCTGCCACTTGGTACCCGATGCTGTTAACGCCCGCACTCCCGATCTGGTTCTCCTCCGCCAGAACACGAACACATAGGCCGCTAGCACTCCTCTCCAGTTTGCAGCCTCTCCTCACACAATGTCCCTCTTCTCCCAAACCGCACTTAGTCAAGAACAGTTCAGCATAGTACACAGCCGGCCGATGCACACTCTCTCTCCGATCACTGCAGCAATGGATGCCGCCGTCTCTCAGCGCTCCAACTCTGCCAGGATCCCAGAAGTGTCACCTGCGACTGTTCTCTCTCACTGCTCGCTCTGTCCTCTCAATGCTCAGGGAACAGCACGATCTTTAACACGACTGTAGCAACTTCCACACTCCGGCCTGGTTTCAAACCCTAACAGCCCCAGCGTGCGTCCTACGTCTCTCGTGGCTCTGCTCACACTGCCCATGCCTTGCACGAGGCTGCTGATGTCCTTCCTCCTCTTTGTACCACCCACTTCCTGTCCTCACGCTAAGGGTGATGGGAGATGGCATCCGTTTTGTCCAGCATAGTCCACAATGCCTCCCTCTGGTGGCAGCAATAGTTCAATGTGCCAGAATACAGTTTTAAAGCAGCGCTACACTTTAAAATAACTAAGCAATATAAAAAAACTCATAACACTAACACACACATATATATATTCCCTGAATCTACCACCCTACCTGAATAGGCTGCTTTCCCCAGCAGTTCCCTCATCCTATAACCTTACTTGAAATACCACAATACAAAAAGAAAGTGGCTCAATCCTCATTTTCCTACAGAGCACCACAATTATGGAATAACCTCCCAGACGCCATCAAATCTAGCCCCAGTTTTAAGTCATATAAGAGATCGCTATTAACATACCTCAATACAGGATGCACCTGTAAACATGTAACATAGTAAATATATTTCCTACATATTTTTTTTCTGTGTTAATCTGTATATTTGTGTTTTGTTTTTAATATCTTGCATTTATTACTTTGTATTTCTGTAACAACTGTAAAAATTCAATGTTCTTGAACTCAGGACATACTTGAAAACGAGAGAAATCTCAATCTTTACCTTTCTGGTAAAATTACTTTATAAATAAATAAATATAAATATATATATATATATTATGAGAAACCATCAAAAATAAAAGCCAGCCATTGATAATAATACACATTTGAACCATCCGCTCAAAAATAAATACACTCCAAGTTTATATCACGAGAGAAGGTGGACTGTTACGATTTGCTCATGTCACTCCGAAAATAATGTGCCCTAGAAATAATATATATCATACGAGTCCCAGGAGCAATAACATTTGAAGGTTCCACAAAATACTAGGTTATTTTCATTTGTCACTCCCATAAGGGTTAATCTATTATGCAAACTCATCCTCTATCAAAATAACTATATCCACGCCAGATAAGTAGCTCACAAGCATTTGCATTTTTCTGTAATGAAAACTCATCAGAGGCATAATTAAACCCTGTACCAAATATATCATATAGGGGTGATCAATCATAATTGTCACATTCCCACATTCCAACCCTGTCTCCCTGCCTTCTGTATTCCTTATGTCTTGGTTCCTATATGTTTCCCTGTGCTGCTTTCCCTGAGATGCAGCTCAGGGGTTAATGTGTCTGCTAGTGTTGTTTGCTTGTTTAGCTCCTGTTGGTGATATGGGCTGATTACTTCCTTATATAAAGCCATGGGCCCATATCACCATGCTCTTACATCTGGTTCATTTTCAGTCTTTGTTTGCTGCTGACTTCATGTTCCTGAGAGCTCCCTGTTGTTCTGTCTGGTCAAGTCTATGTTTTACTGTTTACCTTATTTCTTTGATCTGTCCATTGTTTCTTTAGTTAGCCTAGGTTCCAGTTCATGTCCAGTGTTTTACATGTAATCAGTTCAAGTGTTTCTCCTTCCTCTGTTTCATGTTCTGACTGATTATATGGTTTTGACCCTCTGGCCTGGCTAACGGATTTTCTGCTTGTATAACTCCTCTTCGGTATAAGGTAAACATTCTGGTTTTGACTCCTGGCTTACTCCCTGACTAATCTATTGGATATTCTTGTCTGTACCGTACATATTGATTTATTGTTTTGTTGTGTGTCCCTGCTGACCACGACTTTTGTGATTGAAGTCCTTCCCTGCAGGTTGTGGAGTATAACTCCTTCAGGTATTCTGTGTTCTCCCTAGGACTCTGCACGGCTATTAGGTAACCCTTTTCCATTAGAGCAGATCTGGCCACTGGTCTATCAGCATAGTGCTTCTTTTGGTATAGCCGTGCAGGGGTCCCCAGTGTCTCCTGTGGTTATATTCACGTATCTAAGGTTATTGTGTCCTGCATCTCTGCATATAGGGGCTTTTACTCGTACCAGGGCCCTACTTGGCGCATGCCGGGTACCGCCATTGTGACTGAATGTGACAATAATATTATAAATTCTTGAGCAGGAACAGTTGCATGAATCCAACGCGCATTTAGCCTTCAACTTGCCAGGGATGCTAATAAAACAATGTAACAGCAGGTTATGTAAGATCTCAATCAGCGACCATGCCGAGTCATATGGTACTTGAACCTGAATTATTGCTTATTAATTTGTTGTATATAATATTTTTCATTCTTTGTATTTTTTGTTCTTTACGTTATTATATTCGATAAGATTTATTATGGGCTAAACTACAATCTTCGTGCAAACGTTTGCGCCGGCGCAAAAAACCATTAACGCAAGAGGTAAAACCATTTGCGCCTAATCCCGTATTGCATAGTCAGCTCAACAACCGCACGCAATCGTCTACCGCGGGAGAACCTGCACGAGCTTACTGTACTGCGCGAGTCCTATACTTAACATTGTGAGTGCAAATGCGAATGTGCGCTGGTACGCGGATGGTATTTGTAGAATATGTGTGTTGCATATATACACAGCTGTGTGGAGAAATGGGGGTGGATACAGGAAGTGTAAGGGTCTTAGAAGAAACAGGAAGCAGAGGCTGTCACACACAGATTGCCAGGAGAATAAAGCAGTTCTTCATAAAGCTTACCCGGTGACTCCATCTTCGTTTGTGCAGATCTACATGGTGTCAGAAGTGAGATTGCTGAGGAATCATGGCTCAAAATCTAAGGCGCATAGAAGCACTTGTCTTTGATAACGACATTGCTAACAACTGGCTGAAATTCAGGAGAGAATGGGACGTGTACAGCAAAGCAGGACTTTCAGACAAATCAAAAAAGGTACAAGCTTACACTTTTCTCAATTTGGCTGGTTCAGATGCACTGGATAAATATGAATCGTTTCACTTTCAAGAGGTTGAGGACAAAGAGGATCCTGATGTGTTAATCAAGAAGTTTGAGATCTGTCTACCTGAACGGAATGTGACAATGGACAGACATGCATTTAACATGATGGCTCAAAAATCTGATGGAATTCAATCCTATGTGGCCACATTGAGACTGCTGGCTAAAATATGTGATTTTGGTGCATTAACCGATGAACTAATACGTGACAGAATTGTCTGTGGAATCCAAAATGATGCAGTTCATGCTCTGTTATTGTGGGAAAAAGACCTGACACTGGACTCTGCTGTCAGAATATGTACGTCATTTGAGCGTTCTGATAAGGCTACTAAGGAACTAAAAAAAAAAAGAGAAGTATTTGTGGTACAGCAGCATGAAGATCAATGCGGTAACTGTGGTGAGCATGGCACTGAGTGCAACAAGTGCCCAGCTTTTAATAAACGCTGTAACCTGTGCAACAAATGGAATCATTTTGCGAAGTGCTGTAGATCCAAGCCTCCAATTACAGGTGCGCGGATGCCGCCGTTTCGTGCAATAAAAAGAAATATGTGCACAGAATAAATGAAGTGGAAAGTGATGATTTTCATTGTGAAAGTGTGGACCTACTTGCAAATAGAGGAGAAATATTCACCACTATGTCAACCACATGTAACACGCAGGTTAAGCTGAAAATCGACACTGGTGCTAAATGTAATGTAATGTCATGTCCTTATCCACACTGCAAAGCATTGACCCTCATGCCCACATTGACCAGTCAAATAAAGTAAACATGATAGCTTATGGCGGACAAACAATTCAGTCATTGGCCACTACTACCTTGGCTCTTTCAGGAGGCACCTTGTTATTCCATATAGTGGATAGAAATGTTAAAAGCCTGTTAGGCTTGCCAGACAGCATCTGGTTAAATCTCATCCAACTCAGCTCAGAGGTACATGCTGTACAACAACAGGTTTCTGAGATGACTGATTATGAGGACCTATTTCGTACTGACACTATTGGCAAGCTTCCAGTCACGTATCACATGCACCTGGATGAATCCGTGCCCCCGGCATTGTGTTCCCCCCCCCTCGACGGATCCCGCTAGCTATGCAAGACAAAGTTGCAATGAACTGGAAAGGATGATTAGACTGGGCATCATCGCCCAGTGGAGGAGGCTACCCCTTGGGTGTCTGCCATGGCAGCTGCAGTAAAGAAGGATGGCAGGGTACGCATATGTATTGATCCTGTGCACCTTAATAAGGCTCTGAGGCCTCACCACCCATTAAAGACTGGAACAAGGAATTGCTGATATGCCACAGGCAAAAGGTCTTTAGTATTTTAGATGCGAAGTGTGGATTCTGGCAAATCCCCCTGGATGAGGAATCCTCAACACTCACAACATTCATGACCCCATTTGGAAGATACAAATTCTTAAGGATGCCATATGGGATTTCCACAGGAAGTGAAGTCTTTCAAAGATGCATGGAACAGCTTTTTGCCGGACAACCATGTGAAATAGTTGTGGATGATATCTTGATTTGGGGCTCTTCTGTTTGTTGAGGAACATGACGAATGGCTTAAATGTATCCTAGATCGTGCCGGAGCCATCAATCTACAGCTCAACCCCACTAAATGTCGCTTTAGAGTTTCAGAGGTGCCGTATGTAGGCCACCTTCTCACGGATAAAGGTGTTAAGCCTGACCCAGAAAAAACTAAGGCCATTCACCAAATGCCTGTCCCAGAGGACAAACCTGTGTTACAGAGGTTTCTTGGCATGACCGATTATCTCTTAAAATTCATTTACCGCTACAGTGAGATAACGTCTCCTCTCCGTCAGCTCCTGCGCCAAGATGCTGAATGGTGTTGGACTGAACAACATGCTGCTGCTGTGGATACACTCAAAGCACATCTGACAAGTCCACCTGTCCTACAGTATTTTGATGTACACAAACCGGTGATATTGTCTGCTGACCCCTTGCAGCATGGTCTTGGTGCAGTCTGTCTTCAAGATGACAAGCCTGTGGCATTCACATCAAGAGCTCTTACTGAGACTGAAGCTCTTTATGCACAGATTGAGAAAGAATTATTGGGACTAGTTTTTCGCTTGTATGAAATTCCATGTTTATATCTATGGCCTAACAGTGACTGTGGAAAAGGATCATCAGCCACTCATAACCATACTGAGAAAGCCGTTGCACGCATTCAGTGAATGATGCTCAAGCTTCAGCGATACCACCTGAATGTTGTCTATAAACGAGGCTGTGAACTATATGTTGCTGATGCTCTTTCGTGTGCACACCTCCCCACCACTGAGAGCCCTGGAGCTGTTGAGGATTATGATGTGTTAGCTTTGGATGAGGTGTTGTCGTCCAGAAGAATTGAGGAGCTTAAGCAGAGCACTCAGTCAGATGCTACCTGCCAGCATCTTGCGGACACCATTCTCAATGGGTGGCCTGACTCATTCAAGGAAATTCCGCATGACATCTGACCATTTTACGCTATGAGGGATGAATTAACTGTGTATGATTGTTTAATTTTGCATGGTCAGAGATATGTAATTCCTCACTCTCTCCAGAAGTATTACTTGACACAGCTCCATCAAGGTCACCCTGGCATTGAGTCCACTAAACGTAGGGCGCGTGAAACAATGTTCTGGCCCACTGTATATAGTGACCTTGAAAGAAGTTTCCAAATGTGCCCCATGTAATGCTCTACGACAGCATCAAATGAGCGAACCCTTGCATCTGCACCCCGTCCCTGACAAACCGTGGTCCATCACAGCAGCTGATGTGTTTGAGTGGGAAGGCAAGCATTACTTGGTCTTAGTGGATTCATACTCTGGCTGTTGGGAGTTTGACGTCCTTCCAAACCTTTCCAGCACCACTGTGATCACAACATTGAAGCGGCACTTTTCTACACATGGGATTCCCCAACAGTTGATGACTGAGAATGCGCCATCGTTTTCAAGTAGGGAATTCAGGACCTTTGCCCACCAGTGGGATTTTCACCATGTCACAAGCAGTCCCCACTACCCGAGATCGAATGGTCTATCAGAGCGTGGTGTCCAGTCGGCCAAGCAGCTCCTACAAAAAATGTGCCCGTGATGGTTCTGACATTTATGCAGCACTACTCAATCTCCGCAACACACCATGGAATGCCTTCTCCGGCACAACGTTTACTGTCATGTCGCACCAGGACTTTGATCCCCATGGTCGTGACACAGCTACTGCTTAAAGAGACTGATGTTCAGGCTGCTTTATTTCGGCTCCGAATGAAAGATAAGCCATGACAAGTCGGCCGGGCGTCTTTCACCTCTGGAGCCAGGGCAGGTGGTACTGATGGAGACTTCCCATGGGTTTGACAAACTGGCTGTGGTTCATGGAAAGGCCCGCCAACCCAACAGCTATGTTGTCCACTCTGATGGCAGGACCTACTGTATGTAAGAAACCGCTGTCACCTCCTACAAGTCCCTGAATCATACAGTCCCATCCCTGCCTCATTTGCTCCTATGGTGTCAGGGATCCCTACCGCTGGCCCTGGGTTGCGCTCTGGTCCCTGGCAATGGCGGGCATGCCGACGTTATTAGCGTCCATCCATCCTCCTCCCTCGTGTCCCGGCTACAGAATGAACCGCGCGTGCGCGCGATTTCCCGGGCTATCAGAGAAAGCTGTACGCAAGGACGCTCAGAACGGTCGACGGCAGTCCGCACGTCATCAGGGAACGCCCGGGGGGTTCTCTATAAAAAAGACAGCTGAATGATAGTTCAGTACTAGTTTATTCTAGTCTGTTGCGCTGGTTTTGATACTTTGTTTCCTGTGAGACCGTGATTCTGACTTCTGCTTGGATATATTACTACGCTGACTGCTTTAACCCTTCGATTGCTGCTTGGATATATTACTACGCTGACTGCTTTAACCCTTCGATTGCTGCTTGGATATATTAATACACTATTATACCACTCAGCTATATGTATATCTTGCATATTGGTTCCTACTCTGCTACCGCTACGTGCAACCCTGACATAATAAACTAGTCTACTATGGAATCAGCAAGTGTACCAGAGACTCTGGCTGCCATTGCCCAGCAGCTCAATATATTGACTCAATCAAACAGCTATGCAGGTGCACCAAGATTGTCTGGAACAAGGATTAGCGAGCAGTGGTGCCTCACGGCCTGTGGCAGAACCCCCAGCGCTCCCTATTGATGCCGCTACTATGGGTCCAGAACCTTACGTGTCACCACCCGAGAAATTCGATGGAGACCGAAAACAGTTCCGCTGCTTCATAACGTCATGTCAAATAATGTTTTTTCCCTACAGAGAGGTACCTATAACACCGACTTCGCACGAGTCAGATCAGTGATATCGCTACTAATAGGCAGGCCTCAACGATGGGCGCATCATCTGCTGCGAACCCACAATCCCTTACTGTACAGCTGGAGTACATTCTATAAAGCTATGGAGGAAATGTATGACGACCCCCATCGGGTGACCAATGCGGCTCAAGCTCTCGACAACCTAAAACATTACAGACTTCAAACATTTGGCCCTTGAATCAGAATGGAATGAGCCTGCACTCATAGCTCAATTCCGGAAAGGATTGTCTGAAACGTTGAAAGACGAGCTAGCAAGAACTGGGGTACCTCCATCATTGGACAAAACTAAGAGAAAGGCGCACTGAACGCGCCAACAATCATAATTCAACACCTATAAGGAGAATCGTTCCTCCGCCACCTACGATGTCCCCTATGCCTACCAACAATGATGAAGAACCCATGTAAGTTGGGGCAGCTAGAGGACCATTAACAAAAGCTGAGAAGTCAAGGAGATGTTCCTTAGGCCTATGTATGTACTGCGGTCGTGCAGGTCATCAAGTCCGGGAATGTCGTGAGAAGCCTAACACTCGCATGGGTAAGCCTTTAGCCCTTCCCGCTTTTGTGTCCGTTAAAAGCATCTGCAACACTATGTCCACCCACCTCATAGTACCCTTGTCTTTACAGTGGGACGGCCGTACAACCACGCTCAGCGCCATGATTGATTCTGGGGCCAGCGGCTGCTTCATGGATGATAAGGTAATACAGTCTCTTGGAATACCCACTACTTCTAAGAAGCAGCCTTACCCCATCCAATTATTAGACGGAAGCTCTCCTCAATCAGGTCCCGTGACCAAAGAGACTGTACCTCTCCTAGCCACCATAGGAGAGCAGCCACAAGACATACTTATCTTTGACATTGTGCCTTCACCGGTATTCCCAGCCATTCTTGGCCTTAACTGGTTAAGAAGAAACAATCCTATTGATTGGTCCAATGGCACCATTACCTTCACCCAAGAAGAACTATCTGCGACTTCAGAAATACCTCAAACACAGATCCATACTGCAGCTATGTGCACAAAATACCCAAAGCTTATCAGGGTTTGCATAGTGTGTTTGAGAAGAAAGGAGCAGATGATCTACCACTATCCAGAGCCTACGATTGTCCGATTGATCTTTTACCTGGTGCTCCCATACCTCATGGCCGAATATACCCATTATCCGAACTAGAATTAGAGTCTCTCAAAGAATATATATCGGAGAACCTGAAAAAAGGCTTTATACGTCCCTCAACATCTCCTGCAGGAGCACCCATCTTTTTTGTCGGAAAAAAAGACGGGTCTTTGCCCTTGTGTTGACTACCGTGCCCTGAATAATATTACGATTAAAAACAAATATCCTTTGCCTTTGATATCCGAACTCATGGATCGACTAAGAACCTCCTCAGTATTTACTAAGCTTGATCTACGGGGTGCATACAATCTGGTGAGAATACGAGATGGAGACGAATGGAAGACGGCCTTCAGGTCCAGATATGGACATTTTGAGTATTTAATGCCATATGGTCTCTGCAATGCCCCTGCCACGTTTCAGAGATTCCTCAATGATATCTTCCAAGACATATTGGACTGTTACGTAATAATATATTTGGACGATATATTAATTTACTCTGACACCACAGAAATGCATAGGAATCATGTAAGAACCGTATTGCTAAGTCTATTGAAACAAGCTGTACGTAAAACTGGAAAAATGTCTATTTGATACACAGCGTATTGACTTCCTTGGTTTCATCATTACCCCTGGACACATCCAGATGGATCCAGCTAAGATAGAAGCAATCATGAAGTGGCCAGCTCCCGCTAATAGAAAGGGGGTCCAGTGTTTTTTGGGGTTCTGCAACTTTTACAGAAAATTTGTAAAGAACTTCTCTAAGATAGCTAAGCCGCTGACAGAATTAACCCGCATACATACCCGTTTTGCTTGGTCCATAGCAGCTCAAGACACTCTTGATCTATTAAAAAGGACTATCACTACAGCACCTATACTCTCAATTCCAGATCCCTCTCGTCCATATACACTAGAGGTAGATGCCTCAGCTTTCGCTGTTGGAGCCGTTTTATCTCAAAGACAGAAAGAAACTGAAGTGATGCATCCTGTATCTTTTTTTCTCTAAAACCCTTTCAGCAGCCGAAAAGAATTATGATGTCAGAGAGAATTATTGGCAATCAAACTATCTCTGGAAGAATGGCGTCATCTCCTTGAAGGAGCTCGTCACCCAGTTTCCATCCTTACAGACCATCGGAATCTAGAATATTTACAGCAAGCACGCAGATTAAAACCAAGACAAGCCCGATGGGCTCTTTTCTTCAGTCGGTTCAATATGCTCATCACATACAGACCTGGTAGCAAGCACGGGAAAGCCGATGCCTTGTCAAGGGCTGAAGACAACATTCAAGTAATCAACGACGATTTCATAATACCTAGAACCTGTTTCGCCACGATCAAATTATCACTCTGGGACGTAATAAAACAGAATACACCCCCTATTGATCAAACGGCTCCTTCAATGGCGCTAACCGCGCAGAATGGATTCCTGTTACACCGTCAGAAGATATTCGTGACATCCACAGCAGTACTGTCCGTTCTTCAATATTGTCATGACTCTCCCCTAGGGGGTCATGGGGGTATACATAAGACAGTGGATTTAATGAATCGTTTTTTCTGGTGGCCTCATCTACTGAAGGCTACTGTATTGTATGTGAAGACTTGCCCAGTATGCATCAGAGCCAAAGTCTCTCATCAGCGACCACAGGGTTTACTTCAACCATTACCTGTTCCTCAGATTCCTTGGGAGGATATATCTATGGACTTTATAGTCGAGCTACCCGAATCCGCCGGATATAACACTGTAATGGTAGTAATTGACAGATTCTCGAAGATGGCTCATTTTTTTGCCCCATGCAGGAATACCTACAGCAGCACAAACCGCATCATTGTTTATCCGAGAAATATTCCGGTTACATGGGCTACCCTCTACTATAATATCCGATAGAGGTTCTCAATTTACATCGCTTTTCTGGAAAGCCTTTTGTAAGAATCTCCATATGCAACAGAGCCTATCCACGGCGTATCATCCTCAGACCAACGGTCAAACCGAGCGATCAAATGGTACCCTGGAACAATATTTACGGTGTTTCACTTCACATCTTCAAGACGACTGGGCAGATCTATTACCCATTGCAGAATTTGCATACAATAATCAAATCCATCGTTCTACCAATTCTTCTCCATTTTTTTGTAAACTACGGCCGACATCCGGTAATGTTTCCTGGTTCACCTCTAGTTAGTGATGTTCCCTCCTTGGACCATCGTATGGCTTGCATACATGACGGCTTCAAACAAGTCAGATCTGCTCTTCTATCAGCTCAATGTTCATACAAGCAGTATGCGGACCGTCACCGGGATCCCGCACCTCTATATAAAGTGGGTGATTTGGCAGGGCTGTCCTCCAAGCATGTGACACTGAATTGTCCTTCAAGAAAGTTGGGCCCTCGCTTCTTGGGTCCTTTCCCAGTTATCAAGGTTGTTTCTCCTTCGGCAGTACGGCTTCGCTTACCTGATGATTACAAGATCCATCCGGTTTTCCACGTATCCCTTCTGCGTCCTTCAGAACCGGATCCATTCCCTGATCGCACACCTTCCCGTCCGGGTCCCGTAGTGGCTGTAAACGACGATGAGTATGAAGTACAAGAGATATTGGATTCCCGCTTCCACCGTCGTCGCTTGGAGTATCTGGTTCACTGGACTGGATATGGCCCTGAGGAGGACTCCTGGGTTTCGGCCGCTGATGTCCATGCCACTGCCCTTGTTTGCGATTTTCACATGGCTCACCCGACGCGCCCCCGGAGTGGTCGCCTTGTTGGGAGCTCTGTCAGGGATCCCTACTGCTGGCCCTGGGTTGCGCTCCGGTCCCTGGCAATGGCGGATATGCCGACGTTATTAGCGTCCATCCATCCTCCTCCCTCGTGTCCCGGCTACAGAATGAACCGCGCGTGCGCGCGATTTCCCGGGCTATCAGAGAAAGCTGTACGCAAGGATGCTCAGAACGGTCGACGGCAGTTCGCACGTCATCAGGGAACGCCCGGGGGGGTTCTCTATAAAAAAGACAGCTGAATGATAGTTCAGTACTAGTTTATTCTAGTCTGTTGCGCTGGTTTTGATACTTTGTTTCCTGTGAGACCGTGATTCTGACTTCTGCTTGGATATATTACTACGCTGACTGCTTTAACCCTTCGATTGCTGCTTGGATATATTACTACGCTGACTGCTTTAACCCTTCGATTGCTGCTTGGATATATTACTTCGCTGACTGCTTTAACCCCTCGATTGCTGCTTGGATATATTAATACACTATTATACCACTCAGCTATATGTATATCTTGCATATTGGTTCCTACTCTGCTACCGCAATGTGCAACCCTGACATATGGTCTCTTCAGAACCTCAAGCATGGCCATCTGCTACGGTGCCAAATGTCACGCCAAATGATGAATGTAATGCACCACTACAAAATAATGACGATTTCAGGCAACAGTTTTCAGATTCAGAAACTCCACTGGTTGTTACTCGATCGGGGAGAATGTGCAAACCATCACATACTGATTTCATACAGCATTTTGTGTTTTATGCTACATGCTTTTACAGTTCATTGTTATGCTGCACTCTGGTCTAGTTTTATGCACGATATATATATATATATATATATATATATATATGTTTTCTTTAAAAATGGGAAAGATGTACAATATGTGTGTTGCATATATACATAGCTGTGTGGAGACATGGGGGCGGAAACAGGAAGTGTAAGGGTTTTAGAAGAAGCAGAGGCTGTCACACACAGTGCCAGGAGAATAAAGCAGTTCTTCATAAAAGAAGAAACAGTGAAGCGCCTTCAGAAAAATGCTTAAACGTACACGCTACACATTGAATATGGAGGTTCTCCTAAAAACCTTGAGAGCATATATTGTAGATAGTCAACGGAGCGCCAGCGAACTGGATGTACGGTTAATCATTATACATGTCCAATAAATATCTTCTAATCCTTCCAAAGGACATCCCTCCTCCAAATGAAATTTCTGCAGAAGAGAATGGATATAATAGCGCAGTATGTTGATCCACCATAAGATGAAAGTAAAGTGGTCGTAGTCTTACTCACATTCTGTTGAGCCTAGCCTCGGCTCTAGGATGGATAGCAGTTATGGGTCTTCAAAGGGTGTTCAGGTGCCCATGTACCCACAATAAGATTCTTCAAACACTTTCCCCTGCAGTGGATCAAAAAAAATACCAACGCACTTTCTGGTGCAATACCGTTTAAAAATAATGGTAGAGTAGGTATTCATAAATGGTTGCACTCACATGTTAATGAGCCGCATTGGCTCCAAGATGTCGCATGGGAATATTTAAGGCCATTCCAAAACCTTCTCTTAATCAAGGATCAGGAAGCAGCAGTAGTTAAAATAAAAATAAATTCATTGATACATAAAATATATTACCAGAACGCGTTTCGCTCCTCAGAGCTTCTTCAGCTGGTATCACTGGTCTTATGTCTGCTGCTTCCTTATATACTGTTTAAAATGTCCCATTTAATCATTCACAGTTCACATCAGATGAAAGTCATTAAAACAATTAAACACAATTAAAAACAATTAAAAACAAATCGGATCACATGTAACCTTTTATTGATCAATCTCATGGGCGCCTGCGCATCTGTGCTAAGAGTGGAACGCTTGGTCATTAACCTTAATTATATAAAGGATTTTTATTTTTCACCGTATGGCGTCGTAACGGCAATACGCCGTAACTGCGCATGCGCAAGGACCGACGTATCGCTAGCTTTGTTTGTGCGCAGTTCTCACTGCGCATCTTGCGCACAACATCTAATGCGCATGAAAAACAAGATGCTGGCACCCCGCATCAGCACATATATCGCCCCCGTGCTTTTTTAACACCATCAGATGGAGCATTTCCACCACTATTGCTCTGACATGACGACTTCCTAAGGGCCAACCTTCCAGAAATACATCTACAATGGAATGCCCATCCTAACACTAAATAAATAAATATGGTACTATGGCCCCCAATGGTCTTAATAATGATTTTGAGTTGATTCATTTTCTTTAACTTTATGTTAATGGTAATTTACTGTCACTGTCACTTTAATTTAAAGTACCGGCTGGGTGGAGTAGACGTAATGTCACCACTCTGCATGGAGAGAGCCTGTGGAGTCATGGGTTCGATCCCAGCGAGCAACCTCTCCAGTAAGTGTCCTTGGCAAGACACCTAACGGTACATACTTGCCACCCAGGACATACTTGAAAACGAGAGAAATCTCAATGTATCCTTCCTGGTAAAATCCTTTCACAAAAAAAAAAAAAAATTAATATAGATGGAATAGGCCACTTTAACATAATGCATTGTTAATAATATATACACAGTTAGAGTATGTTTAAAACTGTATTGCTGAGGTTTCACATTGAAGCCTACCCAGTTCAGTATTGCACCTTTACTATAACAATAGAATCACTTTAATTATGATAAATTAGATATAGGTTGAGATTTAATATAAATTAGATTGAAAGCACTTTATAATAATCCTTATGGATATTTGCCACATAGCACTTTATTATTTTAATTAATATAAATTAGATGGGGCACTTTGGAAATGTTTGGAAATGTTTGAAAATATTTAAAAATATTGAATACTCCTAGTATGTATATCTTTTAGATGATAATCCTCGATTTGATATTGCACCTTATTGGTTATATAAATATGATCAATTTTGTTATATCCCATTTGTCATGTAACTGTCAAGATCATGATCATCTCAGGAATAATGTTAATTATTTATAGGACATTGTATCATAGTGTGATGGTATTACAGTAAGACTCTATGTCACGGAGTCTTTGCTCTGATAAATTGTAGGTGCTCACAATAGATATTCAATTAGGAATCATTTCTATAGAATTAGATCTGGATGATAAGTCTTGCCAGAACAATGTTGATATCGCTCTTTTGGATAGAGTTAGGTTCTACTGAGGCGCCATATATGTCGATGCGAGGTGCCTGCACTAGCTTGTATGCGCAGTAGGTGTCATGCGCAGGATGTCCAATAGGAGCTACGCGCAAATAACGTGCCCTATGGAAAACGTCGGGCTTTGCGCATGCTCAGTTGTGGCATTTTTAACGTCAATGGTAAAAAATAAAATAAAACCTTATGTTATTAAGACAAATAATAATACAGTTGATCATGACATATAAAATGGAAGTTGAGAGAAAAAAATCTAACATAAAGCAGATAATAAACACTTTAAGATTAATTCACTTTGCACTTTATTATCTTTATTATAACTAATATAAAATAAACAGGACACTTCAATATGTATACTTATTAGCTCAATTTGATATTGCACTTTATTGTAAACACATAAATATAATTAGAACTATTTTATTCTATTTTTGATATATTATGACTTGTGTTGTAATTAATTGTTGATATATAACCACTAATTCACCGCAAATTAATGTATTATAATATTGTACGCAGATGGCCACCTTTTTTTGTGTCATATGGAATCACTTAGGATGGGCATCCCATTGTAGATGTATTTCTGGAAGGTTGGCCCTTAGTGAGTCGTCCTGTCAGAGCAATAGTGATGGAAATGCTCCATCTGATGGCGTTAAAAAAGCACGGCGATATATGTGCCGATGCGGGGTGCCAGCATCTTGTTTTTCATGCGCATTAGATGTTGTGCGCAAGATGCGCAGTGAGAACTGCGCACAAACGAAGCTAGCGATACGTCGGTCCTTGCGCATGCGCAGTTACGGCGTATTGCCGTTACAACGCCATACGGTGAAAAATAAAAATCCTTTATATAATTAAGGTTAATGACCAAGCGTTCCACACTTAGAGACAGCACAGATGCGCAGGTGCCCATGAGATTGATCAATAAAAGGTTACATGTGATCCTATTTGTTTTTAATTGTTTTTAATTGTTTTTAATGACTTTCATCTGATGTGAACTGTGACTGATTAAGGCTAGGGTCAGACGAACGCATTTTTATGTTGTCTGTGAAAAAGTGCGTTCGAACGAATGGACGCATTTTTTCACAGAATACGTGATAGTGGTCATACTATGCGCATTTTCGTCCGTGATTTTGTACGGATCATCAATAAAACACTTTTTGTGTCTGGACGTTATGTTGGCCGGACATTAGCAGCGTCTGACGTCTCCTAATCACGCACACACGCCGCTAGCGGACGCAGCGCACTCTGTACGTCAGTACCTGCGGTTTCACGTTCTCGAAAAAATGCGTTCATTTTCCACTTGCGTTGCGCAGCCGGACTTTTGTGCGACCGTACTTCGTATATTGGCCGTCATTGCCCGACATCTGCTGCTAGTGCGGCCGTGATTAAGTGCGGCTGCACGCGCGTTCGCACTGCCTCAGTCTGACCCTAGCCTAAATGGGACATTTTAAACAGTATATAAGGAAGCAGCAGACATAAGACCAGTGATACCAGCTGAAGAAGCTCTGAGGAGCGAAACGCGTTCTGGTAATATATTTTATGTATCAATAAATTTATTTTTATTTTAACTACTGCTGCTTCATGACACGTGATTAAGAGAAGGTTTTGGAATTGCCTTAAATATTCCCATGCGACATCTTGGAGCCAATGTGGCTCATTAACATGTGAGTGCAACCATTTATGAATACCTACTCTACCATTATTTTTAAACGGTAATGCACCAGAAAGTGCGTTGGTATTTTTTTTGATCCACTGCAGGGGAAAGTGTTTGAAGAAACTTATTGTGGGTACATGGGCACCTGAACACCCTTTGAAGACCCATAACTGCTATCCATCCTAGAGCCGAGGCTAGGCTCAACAGAATGTGAGTAAGACTACGACCACTTTACTTTCATCTTATGGTGGATCAACATACTGCGCTATTATATCCATTCTCTTCTGCAGAAATTTCATTTGGAGGAGGGATGTCCTTTGGAAGGATTAGAAGATATTTATTGGACACGTATAATGATTAACCGTACATCCAGTTCGCTGGCGCTCCGTTGACTATCTACAATACAGTTCTTCATAAAGCTTACCCGGTGACTCCATCGTCGTTTGTGCAGATCTACAGTATTACAATCTATTTGCGGTAATTACCGCATAGCCTTTGCGCGCATAATTTTAGCAACTGCAAAAAACTGGTGCTAATGGCAAATCTGAACAACCTGGCCGAACCCCAAATATCCAAGCCCATAAAAAGGAATGCACCAAAGCACAGTTGCCCATTCAACTAATACCAAACGATTACTATGGATGAAGTTGTGTGTGCTTTGATTATTGCTGCAGCATACAGTCAGGTCCAGAAATATTGGGACATCGACACAATTCTAACATCTTTGACTCTATACACCACCACAATGGAGTTGGAATGAAACAAACACAATGTGCTTTAACTGCAGACTGTCAGCTTTAATTTGAGGGTATGTACACCCAACTCAGATGAACAGTTTGCAGATGTGCCTCCCACTTGTTAAGGGACCAAAGGTAACGGTACAGAATAATACTCATAAATCAAACTTTCCCTTCTTAATACTTGGTTGCAAATCCTTTGCAGTCAATCACAGTCTGAAGTCTGGAATGCATGGTCATCACCAGACGCTGGGTTTCATCCCTGGTGATGCTCTGCCAGGCTTCTACTGCAACTGTCTTCAGTTCCTACTTGTTCTTTGGGCAATTTCCCTCCAGTTTTGTCTTTAAGTGAAATGCATGCTCAATGGGATTCAGGTCAGGTGATTGACTTGGCCATGGCATAACATTCCACTTCTGCCCCTTCAAAAACTCTTTGGTTGCTTTTGCAGTATGCTTTGGGTCATTGTCCATCTGCACTGTGAAGCGCCGTCCAATGAGTTCTGCAGCATTTGGCTGACTGTGAGCAGATAATATTGCCCGAAACACTTCAGAATTCATCCTGCTGCTTTTGTCAGCAGTCACAACATCAATAACTACAAGAGAACCAGTTCCATTGGCAGCCATACATGCCCACACCATGACACTACCACCACCATGCTTATGAGGTGGTATGCTTAGGATCATGAGCAGTTCCTTTCCTTCTCCCTACTCTTCTCTTCCCATCACTCTGGTACAAGTTGATCTTGGTCTCATCTGTCCATAGGATCTTGTTCCAGAACTGTGAAGGCTTTGTTAGGTGTTGTTTGGCAAACTCTAATCTGGCCTTCCTGTTTTTGAGGCTCACCAATGGTTTACATCTTGTGGTGAACCCTCTGTATTCACTCTGGTGAAGTCGTCTCTTGATTGTTGACTTTGACACACATACACCTACCTCCTGGAGAGTGTTCTTGATCTGGCCAAATGTTGTGAAGGGTGTTTTCTTCACCAGGGAAAGAATTATTTGGTCATCCACCACAGTTGTTTTCCGTGGTCTCCCGGGTCTTTTGGTGTTGCTGAGCTCACCGGTGCGTTCCTTCTTTTTGAGAATGTTCCAAACAGTTGTTTTGGCCACGCCTAATGTTCTTGCTATCTCTCTGATGGGTTTGTTTTGTTTCTTCAGCCTAATGATGGCTTGCTTCACTGATAGTGACAGCTCTTTGGATCTCATCTTGAGAGTTGACAGCAACAGATTCCAAATGCAAATAGCACACTTGAAATGAAATCTGGGGCTTTTATCTGCACATTGTAATTGGGTAATGAGGGAATATCACACACCTGGCCATGGAACAGCTGAGAAGTCAATTGTTCTATTACTTTTGGTCCCTTAACAAGTGGGAGGCACAGCAGTTTGCAGCTATAAATCCTACACCGTTCACCGGAGTTAGGATGTACATACCCTCAAATTAAAGCTGACAGTCTGCAGTTAAAGCACATTGTGTTTGTTTCATTCCAACTCCATTGTGGTGGTGTATAGAGCCAAAGATGTTAGAATTGTGTCAATGTCCCAATATTTCTGGACCTGACTGTATATGCTGATATTGCATCAGAGAGAGCGTGTCTCCAATGGCAGCAGGAGTTGGAGAGGCAGCATGCTGTGCCACGGGCACCTCGTGTCATGCCTCAAGCCTGGGAACTTGCTGTGGCCAGTCTGGCTTTCCATTTCTCCCTGTATCCACCTAAGGGTTAACTCCTGTTCTAGAAGCCTGTGTAGTTTGCTTAAAACCAGGGCACGCCCTTTCCTCCATGTTATGGCATTGTTCTACCTGAAGTGCTATAGAGAGGGTCCTCCTCCAGAGCTCCTGGATATTATTTGTATCGTTCCAGTTTTGCTTGCTGTTGATCCTGCACTACATCTCCTGGATATCCAGCCTCTGCATTTAACTACTGCTGTGGTCCCAGGTACATTGTCTGCTGTTTCCTGAGACTGAGTCTATATTCAGCTGTACCAGTTGATCACTGTGAACCACTTTCTGCAAGGCCTGGAGAGATTGCCTAAGATCACTGTGGTACTACATTTACCATTGCTGTTACCAGAGACTGTGTGTGTTTCAACTTTACCTGTGTACCTCTGTGTATTCATCATCTGCCACAGCATCAATATACATTTATATCTGCATTTGTATCCAGTGTCTGTGTTAACTCATTCAACCCCAGTGCCTGGGAAACATATACTAAACTTTGGATCCCACCTTGGCTCACGCCTGGTGCCACCCTGACACCTCGTGTCCCAAGGACACGATTGAGATTGGAGAATCTCACTGATGCAGAGTGCCATCTCCGCTACCGTTTGACCCGGGCACAGATAAACCGTCTCCACCTCCAACTGCGGTCCCATCTGGAGTCCAGGTCAGGGACACAGATATCTGTCCCAGGGATGACGAAGTTGCTGTGTTGCCTGAGGTTCCTCGCCACTTCCAGCAGCCTCTAGCAGAACTAGGCTGTGTCAGCCAGAGCACCTTCTCCATTGTGCTCCATCGCTTCCTGGAAGCAGTGAAGCGCAACTGGCGACACTACATTGGATTCCCTACCACCCAGGAGGGATTCCAAAAGGTGAAACAGGGATTCTTTTCACGCGGCGAATTCCCGAATGTCCTGGGGGCTGTTGATTGCACCCACATAGCAATCCGTGCACCTTGGGTGGACCCTGCTGTGTACATTAACAGGATGCAGTACCACTCCATGAATGTGCATATGGTGTGCAATGCTAACATGCGCATTATTCATTTATATGCCTCCTTCCCTGGGAGTATCCAAGACTCCTACATCCTGCGCAACTCCTCAGTGGCAAAGGACTTCCAGGACGGGCTGTTCCCTGAAGGCTGGCTACTTAGTTTATATGCAGCAGATATGTGCACTCACCATTTAACAGAATATCACTGTGTGTCATGTGTCCTGTATTAGGTGATGCTGGATATCCACTCAGGCCATGGTTGATAACCCCCATCAGGAGACCACAAACCCCAGAGCAGGAGGCCTACAACACTGCGCACCAGAGATCGCGCAGCGCCATTGAGAGGACCTTCGGCCTTCTCAAAATGTGATTCCGCTGCATTGACCGATCTGGTAGGGCCTTGCAGTACCAGCCCCCCAAAGTGGTCTTAATAGTCCTGGCATGATGCATGCTGCACAACATGGCGATTGAGGACGGCACTGCCATAGATGTGAATCCTGATGTCGACCCAATACAGGGCCCAGCTGCTGTAGAGGATGTGGGTACTGAGGTCAGACAGCACATTCTCCGGCAGTACTTTGTAGGTAAGCTGAAAAAGAACATCACCTGGCTCATTCAGAGAAAGGTGACAATCTGGCAAAATGGCAGCAGAAGAGAACAATGTAGCCCAAATAGCTGATTTGGAGAGAGGAATGGGAGAATATCTCTGGTTTGCCTATTACCACCCAGAATCCTCCCTTCTCCAGTCATTCACTTTAGTGTCACCATTCTTTCAATTGACCTGCATGCCTTTGCTAGTGGCAGTGTGATTTAATTCATGTGTCTTCATTGGTCATATCTGTTAGTGATAGAATGTCCTGACTAGGATCATTCCACTCATACCTCCATATGTCCTCATAGCTGTGAGGGCTGCAGAGATACCAGGGTTTAATTAATTAATTATATATATGTATATATATATGTATATATATATATATAATATATATAAAAATTCATTATATTGCCAAAAGTATTCGCTCACCTGCCTTTACTCGCATATGAACGTAAGTGACATCCCATTCCTAATCCATTGGGTTCAATATGACGTTGGTCCACCCTTTGCAGCTATAACAGCTTCAATTCTTCTGGGAAGGCTATCCACAAGGTTTAGGAGTGTGTTTATGGGAAGTTTTGACCATTCTTCCAGAAGCGCATTTGTGAGGTCACACCCTGATGTTAGACGAGAAGGCCTGGCTCTCAGAACACCTTTGGGATGAATTAGAGAGGAGACTATCGGGTTGAGGTCAGGACTCTGTGCAGGCCAGTCAAGTTCATCCACACCAAACTCTGCCAGCCACGTCTTTATGGACCTTGCTTTGTGCACTGGTGCAGTCCTGTTGGAAGAGGAAGGGGCCAGCTCCAAACTGTTCCCACAAAGTTGGGAGCATGAAATTGTCCAAAATGTCTTGGTATGCTGAAGCATTCAAAGCCCAGCTCCTGAAAAACAACCCCACACCATAATCCCCCCTCCACCAAACTATACACTAGGCACAATGCAGTCAGACAAGTATCGTTCTCCTGGCAACTGCCAAACCCACACTCGTCTATCAGATTGCCAGATGGAGAAGCACGATTCGTCATTCCAGAGAACGCGTCTCCACTGCTCTAGAGTCCAGTGGTGGTGTGCTTTACACCACTGCATCCGACGCTTTGCATTGCACTTGGTGATGTGTGACTTGGATGCAGCTGCTCGGCCATGGAAACCTATTCTTTGAAGCTCTCTGTGAACTGTTCTTGAGCTAATCTGAAGGCCACATAAAGTTTGGAGGTCTGTAGCGATTGACTCTGCCGAAAGATGGCAACCGCTTCGCATCCGCTGACCCCGCTCCATCAGTTTACGTGGCCTACCACTTCGTGGCTGGGTAGCTGTCGTTCCCAAACACTTCCATGTTCTTATAATACAATTGACAGTTGACTGTTGAATATTTAGGAGCGAGGAAATTTCACAATTGGATTTGTTGCACAGGTGGCATCCTGTCACAGTTCCATGCTGGAATTCACTGAGGTCCTGAGAGTGACCCATTCTTTCCCAAATGTTTGTAAAAACAGTCTGCATGCCTAGGTGCTTGATTTTTTTTATATACATGTGGCCATGGAAGTGATTGGAACACCGGATTCTGATTATTTGGACAGGTGAGCAAATACTTTTGGCAATAATCGATAATAGAAATAGTTGACAACTATTTTAATCATCGATTAATCGTCCTGTGTACAGCACACACTGTTTAGAGTCAGACTGAGTTAAACGTAAATAACCTCAGCTTCGGAGTTGATTGGTGAAGACGCGCCGCTGCTTTCCTAGGTATGATTTTAGTTCTAGGGTTATGTTAGACACAACCAGTTTGTTTTTATTCCGTTTACAACAGTAGCAGAACTATAACACAAACAATAGGATACTGCCACTGGGTGAAGGAGCTGTATACCTGTGTTTTATCCTTAGTAGAAGCTGGAGTCCTGTGCCACCAACCCACCCTGCCTGCCACACCCTCTTTGGTCAGGAACTGACATTCCCTCCCTTTTGGTCTGGTCCCTTTCCCCAAACTCACTCCCACACTCAGATCCGGTCTTTTGTCCATACCCACTCCCTCTCACACTCAGGTCAAGTCACTTGAGCAAAGTCACTCCCTTCGAACTCCAGTCACTCCTTCCACTCAGTTTGTTCACAAAATTATTAAAAAGGGACACTCTACGCACCCTGACCACTTTAGTTTATTAACTCCGATTTCATGCTGACATCATCATCTATGACCAAGCACTCGCAGCATCAACCCATCCCTCTGACCAAGCACTCTCAGCATCAACACATCCCTCTGACCAAGCACTCGCAGAATCAACCCATCCCTCTGACCAAGCACTCGCAGAATCAACCCATCCCTCTGACCAAGCACTCGCAGAATCAACACATCCCTCTGACCAAGCACTCGCAGAATCAACCCATCCCTCTGACCAAGCACTCGCAGAATCAACCCATCCCTCTGACCAAGCACTCGCAGAATCAACCCATCCCTCTGACCAAGCACTCGCAGAATCAACCCATCCCTCTGACCAAGCACTCGCAGAATCAACCCTTCCTCTGACCAAGCACTCGCAGAATCAACCCATCCCTCTGACCAAGCACTCGCAGAATCAACCCATCCCTCTGACCAAGCACTCGCAGAATCAACCCATCCCTCTTACCAAGCACTTGCAGAATCAACCCATCCCACTGACCAAGCACTCGCAGAATCAACCCATCCCTCTGACCGAGTACTCGCAGCATCAACCCATCCCTCTGACCAAGCACTCGCATACCTTGTGTGAAAGGTACGCAAGATACGCAATTTGCGCATGTACGTACGAAAGTTATGTACACTACGCAAATTGCTTATGAAAAAAGGAGGGGTTGCAGTTATTTAAGTAAACAATTTTTTTCTATTTTTTTATTTTTTTTATCCGATGAATTGATTAGCCGATTTATTTTGAGTAATCAATTCATCGATTATGAGAACAATCGTTAGTTGTAGTGTGTGTGTGTGTGTGATATATATACAGTTGTGTTCAAAATTATTCACCCCCCAATGCTGTAAAGGGTTTTAGGGAATTTAGTGTACATTTGTAATTGTATTCAGAATGAAATCCTACAAGGACTTTTTAAAGAACCATATGCAACTAAAATGACATCAATTGGTTTTGTAATACAGTAGTAAATGTTTCTTTTGTGAATTCTTCATTGACACAATTATTCAACCCCTTAAAGACTACCACTCTGAAGAACAGAGGTTCATTCAAGTGTTTTCAATCAGGTATTGAAAACACCTGTGGATGTCACGGAGCAGCAATAAAGCATAATAAGCACCAATTAGGCAGCTTTAAAATGACTGTGATACTCAGCTCCTTCTAGACATTTACTGGTGTGGTTACAAACATGGTGAAGTCAAGAGACTGGTCCAGGAAGACAAGAGAAGAGGTGATTACTCTTCACAGGAAGGACAATGGCTATAAGAAGATTGCAAAGATGTTAAACATACCAAGAGAGACCATAGGAAGCATCATTCGCAAGTTCAAGGTAAAGGGCACTGTTGAAACGCTACCTGGTCGTGGCAGAAAGAAGATGCTGACTTCGACTGCTGTGCGCTACCTGAAGCGTAGAGTGGAGAAAAGTCCCCGTGTGACTGCTGAGGAACTGAGAAAAGATTTGTCAGATGTGGGTACTGAAGTTTCAGCTCAGACAATACGGCGCACACTGCGTAATGAAGGCTTCCATGCCAGAACTCCCAGGCGCACCCCCTTGCTGTCTCCAAAGAATAAGAAGAGTCGACTGCAGTATGCCAAAAGTCATGTGGACAAACCACAGAAGTTTTGGGATAGTGTTCTGTGGACTGATGAAACAAAATTAGAACTGTTTGGGCCCATGGATCAACGCTATGTTTGGAGGAGGAAGAACAAGGCCTATGAAGAAAAGAACACCTTGCCTACTGTGAAGCATGGCGGGGGTCAATCGTGCTTTGGGGCTGTTTTGCTTCTGCAAGTACAGGGAAGCTTCAGCGTGTGCAAGGTACCATGAATTCTCTTCAGTACCAGGAGATATTGGATGCAGTACGTCACAAACCTGAGGCTTGGGAGACGTTGGACCTTTCAACAGGACAATGATCCCAAGCATACCTCCAAGTCCACTAGAGCATGGTTGCAGATTAAAGGCTGGAACATTTTGGAGTGGCCATCGCAGTCACCTGACTTAAATCCAATTGAGAACCTCTGGTGGGACTTAAAGAAAGCAGTTGCAGTGCGCAAGCCTAAGAATGTGACTGAACTGGAGGCTTTTGCCCATGACGAATGGGCGAAGATACCCATAGATCGCTGCAAGACACTTGTGTCAAGCTATGCTTCACGTTTAAAAGCTGTTATAACTGTAAAAGGATGTTGTACTAAGTACTAAAATTGAATGTCACTTGGGGGTTGAATAAAACTGATAATGATGTGAGCACAGAAAAGACATTTGTGGTTATTTCATTATAAATGTTATGTTATATTTGTCTGACCTACACGTGCCTCTTTGATTTAATTGTAAGCAAGATGACTGAATGATCAAAATCAATGTCAAACTGGCCAAAACACTAAATTTCAGGGGGGGTTGAATAATTTTGAACACAACTGTATATATATTTATTAGTGGGGGCGGGGGGTGCGGCCCGCACCAGGTGACACCCGCCTTTAGGGTGACACCGTCACCCTAAGGGCGGGTGTCTCACCCTCCGCCGCGTATTTGCTCCCTGCGAGCTTCTGAAGCATGCAGCTTTGGCGCTCGCCTGGAGGAAACACGTCACCAGCCAATCGCGGCTGGTCACGTGGCTCCCCCAGGCGAGTGCCCAACCTGCGCACCGCCGGACGCTCAGAGGGAGCGAACACGCAGCGGAGGTGAGCTGGGGCCATTATCCATGAGGTGGGGCAAATCCATGAGCTGCTGGGGCATTCCATGTACTGGGGCATAATCCATGAGCTGGGGCATAATCCATGAGCTGGGGCATAATCCATGAGCTGGGGCAAATCCATGTTTAAGATGGGGCAAATCCATGTTTAAGATGGGGCAAATCCATGTTTAAGATGGGTCATATCCATGAGCTGGGTCATATCCATGAGCTGGGGCAGTATATTCATGAGCTGGGGCAGTATATCCATGAGCTGGGGCAGTATATCCATGAGCTGGGGCAGTATATCCATGAGCTGGGGGCAGTATATCCATGAGCTGGGGGCAGTATTTATGAGCTGGGGGCAGTATTTATGAGCTGGGGGCATATCCATGAGAGGAGCTGGGGCAAAATCCATGAGAGCTGCTGGGGCATATCGATGTGTGCTGGGGCATTATCCATGTGTGTTGGGGGCATATCCATGAGAGCTGGGGCAATATCCATGTGTGAGCTGGTCTGGGGCAATATATCCATGTGTGAGCTGAGGCGCAATATATCCATATGTGAGCTGAGGCGCAATATATCCATATGTGAGCTGAGGCGCAATATATCCATATGTGAGCTGAGGCGCAATATATCATGTGTGAGCTGGGGCAATATATATCCATGGGTGTGCTGGGGGCAATATATATCCATGGATGAGCTGCTGGGGGCAATATATATCCATGTGTGCTTTCACTGCCTTCGAACAGGCATCATACTTGCTGGCAGTTGGCAAAAAGGAATCGAATGCCGCCCGCACTCCGCTCCGTCCGTGGTCTCCTTACTCGAGGTCCTTCTGGAACACGCCTGTCACAGGAATCACTCAGCGGAATGCAATGTAAGACGATGCAACTCCTTCCCCAATAACAAGCACTGGATAATGCCGACTCTCCACTTATTAATCTGGCCTTGATCCTGGACAGTGTCTCTCATGCGACTCACTACATATGCTGCTCTGCTCGTTCTCCCACGCTGCACACGATGCTCTTCTCTTTCTGGCACCAGTGCACTCACTTCCTTTGCCTCCCCAAGGCTTTCTGGGAGATCTAGTCCTTAAGTCCAGCATAGTCTTTCACACATATACACTTTGGCTCCCTCTAGTGGCAATATTGTTTCAATTCAGAAAGACCATTTAAACACAGCGCTACACAAGCTACATGTGTTTAATGCTAAATGCATCCCCCCTCCGTAAATCTATGATAACACCGACAATGCTAATGTTTACTTGCAGTGATACTGTGCCCATGTGTCGCCCATTGATCTACACAATATTGAATTTAATTAAAGCAGCTCGGTATTGTGATTTAAAGATATGTGCACTCATGGATGTGTGACTAATCCTATACTATAAAAGAGTAAGGCTTGGCGTGTCCTACTCTGCACATGCGCGCGCAACCAGCGGCGGTTGGCTGCGCGCGCGCATGCAACCGCCGCGGCACGAGCCGGCTGTGCGCTCGCCGCGACGGTTACAAGATGCACACAGCAGCCGGGTAGAGGCTGCCGCGCGCATCCAACCCCTGAGCGGCGAAGGGAAAGTTCCCTCGCTTCTGCTCTTTGAAGGACCCAAGCCGCGGTCACGTGGGAGTCCCACGTGACCGCGGCTTGGGTCCTTTCATCGAGCGGAAGCGGGGAAACTTTCCCTTCGCCGCTCGGGAAGGTAAGTATGCGGCTGAGAGCTCCAGGGGCAGCTGTCCGAATGCCGATAGAGGCATTCGAACAGCCGCCCCATGTCTGGTCTGGGGTCTGAGCTTGGGGCAAATATCCATGAGAGCGTGCTGGGGCACTGTATCCACGAGCTGGGGCAGTATCCACGAGCTGGGGCAATATATCCACGTGCTGGGGCAATATATCCACGAGCTGGGGCAATATATCCACGAGCTGGGGCAATATATCCACGAGCTGGGGCAATATCCACGCGCTGGGGCAGTATATCCACGAGCTGTGGCAGTATATCCATGTGCTGGGGCAGTATCCATGAGCTGGGGCAGTATTAATAATAGACTGCCCTCTGGGCAGGATTTCCAACTAGTGTATATATAACCCTGTAGATCCTGACAGAGAATGCGCTGACAGACATACTGCTTGATCTAACAACCTGACATCATATTGTGAGTACAATAGCTACATGCTTTCATCATATAATGACCCCCTAATGTTCAGCATTCTGTGTATCATGTGTGCAATGGTGTTACTGGACAAAATCATTGAGACTTCTTGTTCAGAACCAGAAAATTTATTACTGCGATACAGAATTCTTTATTCTGAAAACTGAAAGGGAGTCAACATAACACCCAATCGTAGATAATGTAACCAAAATTACATAGATATAGATACCACAGGGTATAGGCACCATCAGTCACAAACCTACAATATGATGATAACAATCTTGTGAGCGGATGGATTGAACGCATCACCTTAACCTCCCTGAACACTGTTATATTGCAGGTGGAGACACCGAATATGACGTATTCATCACTTGGCAAATATAACTATATGTTATAATCCCTGATTATACTTTGCTGTAAATATAGAACTTATATGTAGTCAATCGAAAATAATTTGCTTACATAGTAAGAAAGGTCCTTTTGAGGAAAATAAATTATTTTAAAGCATAAACGCCTGTCACCTTGGTCACATATGTTGTATAGGTGTGACACAATTGTAGCGCTGTGTTTAAATCTTACTGTGGCAGTACCTATTTTTGGCCACCGGAGGGAGGCAAGCGCAATCAGAGACACTGAACTTTGAGACTACATTTCCCGGCGTGCTTTGCAAACAGACAGGAAGTGGGTGGAACACAGACGCTGTACATCCTGAGCCTCGTGGAGAACGCGCCAGAGCGCGCCAGGGAGTGCATGGAAGAGGACGCAGTGCTGCTGAGCGGAATCGTGACCAGGCCGAAGCGCAAGTGTGGCCTATGAGGAATCGAGTGGGGTTTATCCTGCCTTGCCAGAAGGAGCCTTACCCACCGGCCATCACCGCCAAGCGTATTTCAGACAAGCTGAGGACCCCGAGTAAGGAGTACCGCGAGTCCAACGGATGGGAGAGCAGGCGGTAGCTGGACAAGTCCGGGCTGGAACACAGAGGGCCTGAATATCGATCCAACAGCCGGTATCCCAGCGCGGAGACAAGCGGAGAGACGTCCTGGGTCAGCGGAGCCTTGGTGATCAGCGGATGTGTGAGAGGCCTCCAAGGCCGTTGCCACAAAAGTTCAAGCACGCTGTTGTTTATTTTCTGAAACCCACAGGGCCCCAACGTGACTAGTCGAAGACATCGCTTAAAAGATTCACTGGCCAGTTGAATAGTACCCGGGTACCATAACACACACATACACCCACAATTCGGGACTTAACCTGTTCGGGGCTCACTCCCTAGTATCCGAAAAAGGGGAAAAGATTCGCATCTTGTTTTATTTTCCGCTGCGCGTTTCTTGTAATTTCGAATCATTGTATATTTTTTTCTGCTCGGTCGCGTTTTCCAGAAATACGAAGTCTCGCATTTCTTTTTCCCGCTGCGCGTTTACCGCAATACGAAATACTGTAAATATATCTACGAACACCGTGTCTTATTTTATGCCTTTTACTTCAGTAAACTATCAGGGTTATCCAAAGAGATTCGAAAAGTCACCGCACGTTCGGTGACTTTTCGTTCTCTTCAATTCGGTTCCTTTTGCCGATTGCATTTCGGTGACCCTGCGGTGTATTCAGCAAACAGCACAGGGTCCCCGAATTGCAGGGAAAAGCTGCCGTAAACCCACCGAAAACTAACCGAATGCATGCTGAAAACAAGAAAAAACATCTGGATTAACCTTTGAAAAAGACGAACAGGAGCCGAACAGGAGCCGAATCACACAGAGCCGAAGCAGCTGTGACGTAGAGGAGGCAGTGAATAAATTAGAAAAACCATTTGTATGAATCTGGGAAAAAGAAACGCTGTTTGCAAAGAAACTACTGAGCGAAAATGTCTGAAATTTTCACAGGAGGTCCAGGGAATGATAATAAATAGGGCTGTTACAAAATAAATAAGTAAACTGAAAAAAAAAAAAAAAAAATCGGACTTTTAATAAAAATAAAAAAAAATCAGAAAATGCTTAAAGTATCCTAAAAAATCTATAAATAAAGAGACTCTTTACTGCAGAATTTTATAATGAATGGTTTATTAGATATTGAATTAAAATGGGAATATTTTTAACATTGAAGTCTATGGGATTCTCCTGAATAAATTTGCCGAATTAAACCACGGAATGGCAGAGCATTAGGGGAACCTTTCACTGCTGGTTTGTGTTCTCTGAATAGACGAAGCAGTGCTTTTTCATGGGGATTTCACTGCCCTCGAACAGGCACCGAACAGTCACCGTATGTGCAGGCAATTCGACAGGATTTGGCGAATTGCCTGCTCTCTGGATAGCCGAATGGCCAGGAAAGGTAACCGAACACTGATTTTCAGCGTTCGGTTACCTTTCTCAAGCAATTCGAATCTCTTTGGATAACCCTGAAAATAATTTATAAAATCCACAACGGTGCTGGAGTATATTTATTCCCTAGTGCGGGGAGACTGACCCGTGGTTCATTTTCAGCGGCTCCTCCGGCAGTGAGCGCTACACAATCATTTGCAAACATGAATAGGGACACAGTTGTCTGAAAATAGGAGCTGTAAGGTAAACCTCAGGTGCAATATCCCAAAAATAGGTTAAAATAAGAGGCTTCAGAGGAAGAGTAGTACATGGAAAAGCAACATACAGTGGCAAGAAAAAGTATGTGAACCCTTTGGGATTACGTGGAGATTTGCATGAATTGGTCATAAAATGTGCTCTGATCTTCATCTAAGTCACAACAATTTGAAAAACACAGTCTGCTTAAAATAATACAACACAAACATTATGTTTTCATGTTCTATTGGACAGAACATGTAAACATTCACAGTGCAGGGCTGAAAAAGTATGTGAACCTTTGGACTTAATAACTGGTTGACCCTCCTTTGGCAACAATAACCTCAACCAAACGTTTCCTGTATTTGCAGATCAAACCTGCACAATGATCTGGAGTAGTTTTGGACCACTCCTCTTCACAAAACTGTTTCAGTGTAGCAATATTCTTGATGTCTGGTGTGAATCGCTCTCTTAAGGTCATGCCACAGCATTTCAATCGGGTTGAGGTCAGGACTCTGACTGGGCCACTCCAGAAGGCGTATTTTGTTTTGTTGAAGCCATTCTTTTGTTGAATTACTTGTATGCTTTGGGTCATTGTCCTGTTGCATCACCCATCCTCTGCGGAGCTTCAGTTGGCGGACAAATGGCCTTACGGTTTCCTGCAAAATGTCTTGATAAACTCGAATTCATTTTTCCATCAATGACAACAATTCGTCCAGGCCCTGAGGCAGCAAAGCAGCCCCAAACCATGATGCTCCCTCCGCCATGTTTTACAGTGGGGATGAGGTTTTGATGTTGGTGTGCTGTGCCTTTTTTTTCTCCACACATAGTGTTGTGTGTTTTCTCCAAACAACTCAATTTTGGTTTCATCTTTCCTCAGAATATTTTGCCAGAAGTGCGGTGGAACATCCAGGTGCTCTTTTGCAAACTTCAAACGTGCTGCAATATTCTTTTTGGACAGCAATGGCTTCCTCCGTGGTGTCCTCCCATGTACTCCATTCTTGTTTAATGTTTTCCTTATAATGTTAGCATGTGCCAGAGATTTCTGTAAGTCTTTAGCTGACACTCTAGGATTCTTCTTTACCTCATTAAGCATTCTGCGCTGTGCTCTTGCAGTCATCTTTACAGGACGACCACGCCTAGGGAGAGCAGCAACAGTGCTGAACTTTCTCCATTTGTAGACAGTCCGTCTTACCGTGGACACATGAACATCAAGGCTTTTGGAGATACTTTTGTAACCCTTTCCAGCTTCATGCAAGTCAACAATTCTTGATCGTAGGTCTTCTGAGAGCTCTTTTCTGCGAGGCATGGTTCACATCAGGCAGTGCTTCTTGAAACCAGTAAACCCAAAACTGGTGTGTGTTTTTAAAGGGCAGGACAGCTTTCAGCAACACATCCAATAATATCACACTGATTGGACTCAAGGTTGGCTCACTCCTGGCTCCAATTAGCTCTTGGAGAAGTCATTAGGCTAGTGGTTCACATACGTTTTCCACCCAGCACTGTGAATGTTTAAATGTTATGTTCAATAAACACATGAAAACATATGTTTGTGTTGTATTATTTTAAGCAGACTGTGTTTTTCAAATTGTTGTGACTTAGATGAAGATCAGAGCACATTTTATGACCAATTCATGCAAAACTCCACGTAATCCCAAAGGGTTCACATACTTTTTCTTGCCACTGTACATTGGTTTGTATTCAGAGATGCATAACTTAACGCCATAAACTGGCCAGAACGATCAACTTTAACCCTAAAAATAACAACAGTAACTAGATGTACGTAATTTTTTTTTAAAAAAATGGATCCATCACTTCCTCTTGGCTTTCTTGGATCCAGGCAGAGATTGCACTCTCGAGGACTTTCGCAACGATGAGGCACTGGGTTGACTGGCTGACACACGGCTCTCTCCTACGCTCTCTCCTACGCTCCCCACTCCTACGCTGACCCTCTCCACATCTTCTACCTCCCGCTCCATGTCTTCTACCTCCCTCTTCAAGTCTGCTACCTCCCTGACTCCCACGCCCTGACACCTCTCTACCTCTTCTCCCTGCTGCTCAACACTCCTCCTCCCTGCACCCTCCATGACAAACCGTTACAGACAATTATAATGGGGAATACACAGGGTTAGGGTGACAAGATGAATACAAAAGTGGGGTAGGTAGGGGTTATGACAAGTATGTATGTGTTGTTTGGTGTATGGGTGTATGTGTATTGTGTAGTGATGTGTGCTGCTTAGTAATGTATAGATTTGCATGTGATTATGTGTAATATGGATCTATGTGATGTATGTGTGATGACATGCAAATGAACCTGCTCCTGCACTAATATCTCATCTCCTCTCTCTCTATACTCACCATAACCACCAACTGCCCGCGACGCTGTAACTGCCTAAAAATAGAACTGACACAGTCACAGATTGACAGTGGCAGGCGCAATTTATTACCATGAGATAGGTGTGGTTCTTAATTCTGATTGGCTGAATCGCCAAAAACAACAGCGTGCGCAAAGATTTTTGCGCGAGACGGTACTGCGCGTGCATTTGGTGGAACATGCGGTGACTTTTCAGATCTCTCTGAATAACCCTGTATGTGTCAGTCCAGAGTGGTAGCAGTAGGAAACTTCTGTTTATACATTGGGGAATTGATTATATTGTACAAATCTAATAATTTTTCTAACAGCATCATGTCGCAATTTTGACCATTTATCAATATTACATTTAATTTGATTTTGATTGCTTCTTGATTGTGATTCTGTGCTGCTGTACAGCATTCTGTGTTCTAACACAGGAATAGTATTAATCACAGTATTTGCATGATCACATGTTCTATTGTAGTACATTGATCTATAACACTGATTTTCAAATAACATCAATAGTAGATTATGGAATTATATTATAATTATATGTATCATGAAGTTTATAACGGTTATGTATTACAGCGGTATATATGCATGGCTGTGTTTAATGTCCGTGTAAACCAACATATGTATCAAGGAAGTGTATGTTATTACAAGGACATTGTAGTATGACACTCATAATGGGCATTGAAGTCAAGGGTAATCAATAGCTATAGTGTGTGTGTGTATATATATATATATATATATATAATTTACTTGACTTGGTTACTTAATCGGATGAATTACTCATTACATTACCATTACTCATTACCATTGCAGTCTATAGAAAGATCTAAAATAAATTTTATTTGTTTAACTACATAGCCCAGCAATACAGCAGTCTGGTTATGCAGACACATGCGGTTGCTTGCAGGTCTATTACATAAATTTTTATAAATGCACGAGGACCGTAAGAGCGCGCACTTCACTTCAGGGAGACTACCAAAACTTCCGGGAGACTTGGGATCCCTGAGCATCTAGCGGTATTCTCGAGCATCTACAGTAATGGTTATGCTTGCTGTTGGTTGAAAATAGGGCCACATTACATTGTACTGTGTAAAGATGTTTAATCTAAAATAGCAAAATACAAATTATTATTATTATCATCATTTATATAGCATCAACAGTTTCTGCAGCGCTTTACAATAACCTAAGGGAGCAAGACACAAACTAGCTGGAGACAAGAGGTGTAGAGGGCCCTGCTCATAGGAGTTTACAATCTAGAGGGATTGGGGTGGAGGAACACAAGGGAAGCTTTATTGGTCATCAGGAGGATCGCTAGTGCCAGTGGTTCAGGAATGGTGGGGATCATGGAAGTGGCCTCAATCATGACGTGTGAGTAGGTGAGTAGTTGGATGAGTTGCATCAGTGATGTGGTACGCTAATCTGAAGAGATGGCTTTTGAGGGATTTCTTGAAGGCCCGAAGATTAGGGGAGAGTTTTTTAAAGGGCGAGGTAAATCATTCCAAAGAACCAGAGCTGCCCTTGAGAAAGGCGTGCGTAGGTAGCATGAATGTAGACAGAGGACAGACGGAGGTTGCCTGCTCACCGGAGTAGTCATCATGATGGGACGTGGTTGCGTAGTAAAGAAGACACTGATAGGAGGTGTCGAGTTATTGAGTGATTTGAACATGAGCGTCATTATTTTAAACTGTATCCTGAAATGTGCAGGAAGCCAATGGAGGGACCGGCAGAGTGGGGGGGGGCAGTATATGAGGAGGGTCGGGTGAGAAAAATAAGCCAGGCAGCTGCATTCATTATGGATTGCAAAGGAGCAATACAGGCATTAGGGAGGCCAATAAGGAGCAAGTTAAATATATATGAAGTATATATTTTTTTTGAACGGATGGTTCAAAACTGTCTAATATTGTCAGTGGCTGGCTTTTATATTTGTCGGTTTTTCATATACAGGTATATATGTTTTTGTGTATTGAGTTTCTTTATTGTGTAGTTATTTATATTTTTTAGCTATTTTAAAACCTAGCAATAAAAGTGTTGTATTAATTGGGTAAATCACTATATCTGAAATGATCCGACGCCGTATTTTGATGCCCAGAAGTTTGAAAGCTCCGGGCTGAAATGGATCATCATTTTATAGTTAGGGTTAGAAATTAGGATTGAGTTTAGAATTAAGGATATGGTTTGGTTACTATTTGTGCTTCTTATAGGGTAACCCGAGCCCTAACATCCTGTTCACCCTTTTTTCTTCATTTTAAAGCACCAGATTCTGTCCTTTTATTTGATATTTCACCAAATATTTAGTGGAGCAAGGTAAACATTAACACTAAAGTGGTAATAAAATGGACAACAGTGTATATTGCAGAAACAGCACCTTTCATTAAGCAATTAAGTACCGGCTGGGTGGAGTAGAGGTAACATCACTGCTCTGCATGGAGAGAGCCTGTGGAGACATGGGTTCGATCCCGGCAAGAGCACCTCTCCAGTAGGTGTCTTGCCAAGGACACTTACAACGGTACATACTCGCCACCTAGGACATTCTTGAAAACGAGAGAAATCTCAATGTATCCTTCCTGGTAAAATACTTACTAAAAAAAAAAAAAATATGAGCACAGCGAATAACTGTTCTTCAGGTTTTTGAAACGTCAATTTTTTTTAGTTTTTCCCAAAACAAAGTTTAATTACATTAGACTTGCAGCTGACATGCTAGGCAGGATTTTCTTTTTTTAAGCGAGGAAGTTTGGATCATGGTATCAGTCAGGAGATAGGAAATCATTCCTTGGAGTTAAAGCCTAAAGCATTCTGAAAACCCCCAATGACGTCAGTGGGTTTATGGATGATAGGTAACACCAGCTGAGATTTTGCTAATGCTTAGAGGCCCCTAAGAATAAGCAGAACGGTTTAAACACAAACAGTCATTACTTCCTAGGATCAGCTGAACAGACATCTTAGAGAGAGTTCAGAGAAGGGCTACTAAAATGGTGTACGGCTTGAAGGAGATAAGTTACCAGGAAAGGCTTAATGATCTTAACATGTACAGCTTGGAAAAAAGACGAGACAGAGGAGATATGATAGAAACATTTAAATACGTAAAGGGAATCCACAAGGTAGAGGAAGGGAGTATATTTAAAAGGAAACAAAGTAGCAAAACAAGAGGACATAGTCTTAGATTAGAGGGGCAAAGGTTTAAAAGTAACATCAGGAAGCATTATTTTACTGAGAGGGTGGTGGATACATGGAACAGCCTTCCAGTAGAAGTGGTAGAGGCCAAAACAGTAATTGAATTTAAGCAAGCATGGGATAGGCATAAGGCTATCCTAAACAAAAGATAAATCCAGGTTAAGTATCCATGTAATTGGGCAGACTAGATGGGCCGAAAGGTTCTTATCTGCCGACATTTTTCTATGTTTCTATTACCAGCTAGGAAGCATCTTTAAAGGATGTTGATGCCAAAATGAACCAGATGCCCTGTAATAGAGGGCTGGTAAAGGGGAAGAGCAACCTCTAAACATGGGGTATCGCTGCAGCATTTGCAACCTCTGGTGTGCCATGAATATTACATAGGGGTGCCAAGGGAAAATGACACACAAAGCTTTAAATGATGTAATGCACAATGAGGGTGATAGTATGAAAAGTGTAAAGGTAACATGACCATAAGTCGTATTGAGACAATGGGCCACATTACAATCTTGATGCTAACGTTACCACTCACCTGCGTGAACATTAACGTTAGCCCCGGTGTTTACCGCATATTACAATCCAAACGCAAACGAGTTAAATAACCCATTACCATTTGGTATCTTGCGCTTTTCAGTGCCTGGTTACTGTACTTTGCGTTCCCCATGTTAAGTATAGGGAACGCAAAGTGTTTATCAGCGTTAGGATTACAAAGTCCCAGCGCTGATTAACGTCCGGCTCTGATAACGGAAAGTTAACCACAGCCAGGACTTGGTGTTAACGGATTCCGCTTCTGCAGAATCCGTTAACCACCAGCCAAAAAATAAAAAAAACAAATTGTATACTCACCTCCTGTCCCGCGATGAGGACCGCGTCTCCAACCGCCTCCTCCGTCCGGCAGGAACAGGGAGAGACTGGGGGAAAAAGTTCCTCAGTATCCCCCTGCGTATCACTACGCCGACCTTTTATTTACAGTTTATAATTACAAACACAGAGAAGGGGATGTATAGAAATCAATGGTACAAAACGCCCACCATTTCCATACTAAAGAGCCTCCCAATTGCCTGCCCCACCCACACACACATGCCTTGATGAAACAAAGACAGAGGAAAGGATCAGAGAGATTTGGTTTAAGACAGTTCCTGTGCGTTAGGTGGAAGCAGGGGAACAGAGCAATCGTTCACATACCGATTACACATAGGGAAGACAGCACAGTATATACCCTACAACTCTAACAGAAATACATAAGGGAATAATAATATAACACAGACATCATGGAATAGGGCGCAGAACACACAAAAACCCTGAACTGTAGTTACAGGGTGACTCCAACAAAGGAGAGGGCTGAGAAACAACACAAACCATCAGGGCTGCGCCTCCCAAAAGCATCTCTAGATACATGTACCCATCCACAGTGACTACCTTCACAACATCATTATCATGATATGTCGAGAAAAGACGATAAATTGTTTTCTGCAAATCTTAAACCACTCAGCATTTTGAAACTTCTTTGCAACTTAAACCGACTCACAAGGAAATTTATGAGATTTCCTTGTAACAGCATCTCTTTCTGATCTTCTGCCTGGCATATGATTTACAACTAAAAAGAAGCAATTAAAGAATATGAACCCATCCACCCCAGCCACAGATACTTAAAATGATGGAAGGAGTGACATTATGGAGCATGACCTTCCTCCACAAATCACGTTTAAAGGTCTTTAGGTTCCTAGTTAAAGGGGCCAAAAGACTTGTCTTTCCATGGAAATCAGCATGGAGCACCCTTCTTACTATTCAGTCTTTACAAACTCCATGTCAGTGTTTCTGAATGATTCACATGTCCTCTTCTTTAGCAGGCAAAATTGATTACAACCAGAATTAGTGTAAAAATAATAACCCCTTCAAACCAATCTCTTTAAAAAAATATTAACCATACCATATTTAATAATATTTGAAACATGGAGTGTATACTTAAGACTTAAATATAAGGAAAAATAGCAATTTGGGTAAAGATTGTTATTTTGAAACAGTTAACCCCTTTAGGGACCGGGCGGTTTTACACAAATCTGTCCTTTAGTGACCACTGCTGTTTTTACATTTCTGCGCTGTTCGTGTTTAGGTCACATTTTCCTCTTTCTCGTTTATGCAACCCACACATATAATACACCGTTTTTCCCGCCATTAAATGGAATTTCTAAAAATACCATTATTTCCATCATATCCTATAATTTACTATATGAAATATGATGAAAAAATGGTAAAAAGACACTTTCGTAATTTAATCCCCAAAATCTACAACCACCAAAAAAAGACCCCAGCTAAATAGTTTCAGAATTTTGTCCTGAGAATAGCAATTTTTACATGTTTTTGCTTTTTAACCCCTTCACTGCTGAGCCAGTTCACCTATGTGCGCTGAGCTCATTCTGACTGTTTTATGCTCATTTATTTTTAGATGACAGCCTAGGCCCTATTTAACTAAATCCCCCCAGACAATTTTTTTTTTTTAAAAAAAAAACATTTTTATTTTTCGCTTTTTTGTACACCGAACCTAGTCATATTTGGTATCATTGGAAGGCCATGATCCAAAAAATCCCGCTATCTCCCCTTGGCAGCTAGGGGGTTAACTGGTCCACTGACATCCTCACACATATGGTGGGGATGTCAGTGGGTGGGGGGTGACGTGGAGGCTTGGCTGACATCCATAATGTCAGCCCCCTCCAGGTTTGAATCGCGATTTGGCGTAAATTTGCACTGAATCGCGATACGGCAGCGAAATAGTTAATGTTGCACACCGCTGAAAAGGGGAGACTTTCCCCTTTCCAGCGGTGCAACTTTCAGTGCTCTATATTCAATGGTTGGGGAGATAGAGGGCTCCGATTTCAATGGGGGCGCCTGCTGATGATGTCCCCACGCATCTAAACACACGGGGCAGGCTTCCTGCCTGCCAGAACTGCGAGGGAGGTAAGTATTGGGCGGGAGGGAGGTTAGGAGCCGCTGACGTACTATGTACGTTTGCGGGTCTAAGGGAGACCCGTGGGCAGGACGTACATGGTACATCAGCGGTTAAAGGGGTTAAATAATAGAAATCTGCTCACTTCTGGTGTTTCATGTATTCGCTAGCCTGTTACAGAAATATTGCTCGGATAAAAGATTCTAAATGCTACATGCTGTCACTTATCCTGCACAATGTCACTCTAGGTCTGCATTATCACTATACAGGCAGCAATTACCTTTTTGTTAAATACAGTAAATGTGATCAAGATTGATAATAATGGTCAGATATCCCCCTTACTGGGTTTTGTAGTGATCATACGGAGATTATTAGCAATGCAGCGTCTGAAGAATACCAAATATTAAAAGCAATATTTGTATGTAGCATAATGCCTGTATCTGTACCGTACAGGGATTTTCTGCAAAATTATCCACCTGAATCTTATCTCTGCAGAGCTGTGAATGACCCCAGAGCTCACACTGTATTTTGCCCTGGCTGTCAAAGTTTGTTGAATTTCTTGTTATAGTGAGGGTGGTCCTTGTAGCTTCTTTACAATAATACAGGGTGACAGGAGGGAGAGCTCACAGATAATTTGTTTTGAAGTACACTACTCTTGCATTCAAATGGTACACAAATAATATTTTCCATGCTAATTTCTGTTTTTTATTTAATTAGATTGTAAAGTATATATAGACATTTTTCGAAGTGAAAGGGTTAACACTCCAGTATAACAAATCCATAATGTACCAAAATAATGAAACTGTTGTATATCCACTGTGCCTTTAAATAGCATATCATGCTGAATTGTTATTTTTTACCCTTACAATTTGTGACCTAGTTTCTATTCCATTTCAGTTTGCTGCCTGTATCAGTTATGTCTGTTATGAATTGAGCTGTAAACTTAACAGCTTGTTTGTAATAGAGCCGGTAATAGGGAGCTGCTAAGGGTTATTTCTACTATTTTGTGACTACCTATTACTGGTTCTGCCCTACAGTCCGGGCTGGATTTGCATCTCAGGAGCCTGTAGGCACAGAAATGTGGAGCGCCCCCCCCCCCAACAAAAAAAAGAAACCTACTAAAATGACTTTTAAAATTTTCGTCGTGGGGCAAACTGAAAAAATTAATTTAAGAAAACACAGAAAAACAATTTCTCTCTGCGCTCAAATCAAAAGAAGGGGCAGAATCCATTGCCTTATGTTGAGTTAGTGCAGTGGCATTTTTGTGTTATATGTAAAAGCATATATTGCCTCTGACGTAGAACAGACAAAAAATACATTTTGCATTTACTTATTTTTACACATTTTCCAATGACACCTCACTTAATCTCGTGCGGTGTACAATTCAGAGATGCAGGTTCCAAAGTCTCCCTGTTTCTCCTCACTGCAGTGCACACGGTCTAGGCTGTCAATGAAACAATATGTTGCATCATCAGCTCCTGGCAGTGTAGGAAATGAGAAGGTGAGTTATTGCAGCATCACTGTTCACTTTACAAGTGTGAACTGAATAATAGTGCTGCTTTTTAAATAAAATAATAAAAATGTTTTTCTCTTTTTTTTTTTATTTTTACATAAATCTAACCTGGTTATATTCTATATCACTGGAAAGGCCATAATCTGGCCTTTTCAATGATACTTCATATGCCCCTCTACCCCTTAGAGCTCCAGAGATACACACCCCCAATTTACAATTATGTAGATAACTGTAAGAGCAAGGCGCCACCTTGTGGCAGGCGTCTGTAGGCACATGCCTACTCTGCCTAGGTTTAAATCCGGCCCTGCCTACAGTCCACTAAACAAAATAATACAATTTTCATTGAGTTCATGTTTGTTCAGCAGCGGCAAGAGCCTGACAGCTGTACTTAGGCCCGTGTCAGACGAGCGCACTGATCACGTCCGTGTTGCCGCACATTTGTACATCCGTTATAGCATACAATTATGACCAATAGAGCCCCATACACGAAGTACGTCTGCACTGAACTGCGGACGCATAACGGACGCAGCAAATGGACGCAGGTTAGGCAAGAACGTAAATCCGCTAGAACGGACGCACAGAGTGTGCTGCGTCCGCAACGTCCGCATAGCTTTGTGTGTGAGTGATGGAACGTATTCAGACGGACTGCATTTCTGCCGTCCAGCATTTTTGACGGACAAAATGTTTTTCATATTCATTTATTTTCCCTTCTACATCAGTCAAAAAAAACGTCAGTCACAAAAACGGACTGTGTGGCCACTACCTTGTCATCAGTCAGAAAGTACGTCTGTTGTGTACGGCCGCACAGAATGCGCTCGTCTGACCCTAGCTTCAAATTTATGTATAAATCTGCCCTCTGCATGCAGGATAGAAATGTGGAATATAGATTGAAGCAGGTTGAAGGTCAGATCTCAGCTTCCTTCATAAATTGATATTGGAAAGCAACTGATTTTCAAAATACTCAGATTTTCCTAATTACAAATTATTGTGAAAAATATTTACAATGCACCAAGTTATTCTGCAGCATTGTACAATGGGTAGGGAAACACACATAACATTAACAAATAAGAACAATAGGAACAAAAAGGAAACTGCTCAGGCTAGGGACAGATGAGCGCATTTTCTGCGGCCACCGTCAAAATGTACGTCGATGCGCACGCATTTTTTCACGGAATACGCTTAAGTGGTCAGACGACCACAGTCGCACAGTCGCAGGTACTCACCAACGCAATTCTAGGGAAATCCGGCTGTTTGAACGTTATGTAGGCCGCACACTAGCAGCGTCTGAAGTCTCCTAATCACGCACACACGCTGCCATGCGGCCGCAGCGCACTCTGTACGTCTGTAGCAGCGGTTTCACGTTCTGAGAAAAATGCGTTCATTTGCCGGTTGCGTGGTGTCGGCGCACTTTTGTACGCACGTACTGCGTATATTGGCCGTCATTGGCCGTTATGTGCTGCTACTGCCGCCGTGATTTAGTGCGCCTGCACGTGCGTTCCGACTGCCCCACTCTGACCCTAGCCTCAGTAGCTTACAATCTAACAGGTCTATTCAGAGAAAATTTTAAACCAGGAGAACTGGCAGGAGATGAGAACAATCTAGACCAAATAGCTGATTTAGAAAGTGAGATAAATGGAAGAATTTTTCTGGTTTGGCTATTTTGACCTAGAATTTTCACGTATCCAGTCATTCTCCTGGTTTTCACCTTTCTTTTGAATAGACCTGTAAGAGTTGGGTTAGATCACTTTGGTAGGCATTCCAAGAAACCTGCTGTCCTGTTTGTTTTCATGGGAGATTTTATAACATATAGAAATAAATTGCAGTAAAATAAAAGTTAGATTTGCATTGACTTGGCATGATAAAGTATTGCGTCTTATACTTATTATGATACCTGTGGTGGTCTTTACTATATCATATTACCAAGTAGATATTACCTCTTCTGTCTGGAAGCTGTTGGCTTCTGTGATACTGTAATTTTACGACAATAATTTATTGTGATGCTGTCCAGGAGTCTAAACTTCATGGACAGAGTGAAAATGGAACTCATGAGGAAGTGGTTATGCAATGTTTATATATATATATGTCTCAACAGCATTTATTGGTTCCATATGATGCGTGCTGGTTTGAATTAGAAAAAGTTACCTTTACATTGAGTTTATAGTACTTTGACAGACGTCTTGATTAATGGAGGATGCAACTGCTTTTTTGGACTTGCTTTCCTTCAAATTCTGTAAAATCTATTCCCTGTTTGAGTGTAACCTATTCCCAGAACCCCAAAACAGAGCCTGCAAGGTCCATGCATAGTGAAAACGATTCTAACCTTACAAAAAGCATTACTGCTCAATGACAATGTCACGGAACCCGGTGCTCAGAGACTGTGGAATGTACTAAGGCTGGGGTCAGACGAGCGTAGTGTTCACGTCCGTGATTGCGCCTAAAAGTACGTCCGTGATAGCATGAAAGTAAGTCCATTGGAGCCTGACACATGAAGTACGTCCGCACTGAACTGCGGACGCATGACGGATGCTGCAAACGGACGCAGGTTAGGCAAGAACGTAATACTGCTAGAACGGACGTGCGGAGTGCGCCACGTCCACAACGTCCGCATAGCTTTGTGTGTGAGTGATGGAGCGAGGTCAGACGGACTGCATTTATACGTCCAGCATTTTTGACGGACAGAATGTTTTATCATTGTAATATATTTTCCCTCCTACATCCGTCAAAAATAACTTCAGTGAAAAAACGGACTGTGTGGCCACTACTGCGTCATCCGTACTGACGATGTCCGTACTGCACGGACGTACAGTCCGTAGAAATCACGCTCGTCTGACCCCAGCCTAAAACCTCGCTCCTCCTCTATTCCTCTCATGTAAGCTATTTGTTTACGTTTTATTGTTAAAAGTGGTGGTTTGTGACTTTTCCCATCAGCACATAATTCCATCAGCACAAATGTCTTTAAGCCTGTGACTCATGTTCACTGTGTTATCTGACACCAGGGGAAGCCTGGGTTTGAAACCCCAGCCAATCACCATCCAAAGAGCTAGACGGGCCAACCCATCCCATTCAAAGACTGCACAGCATTTACTTTAATGGAAACATCTGCAGAAACTTTAAACCCCGGTGCCCTGAAAACCCTTTACTCCAGCAGGGTGCACTTTTGGGGTTAGGGTCCCCCTCATGGCAACTACCGTTAGGGTGATTTTCAGGCGGGAGCTCCATCGGAAACCCATGTTGCTGAGCCTTTCTTGGCCCCAGGAACTCAGGCAACAGCGACCATGCAGCATCACCTGGGGGTAACTACTACATGCTGCCATCCTTTCCCCTGCCTCTGGATGTGGGTGCTTTTTGGACTGTGACATCATAGGATCCCGAGCTTGCAGATAATTAATGCAGCATATGAATCCACACACTGCTGGGAAGTGCTTCTCTGCAGTATAATTAATGCGTGAGTGTATTCCATTGAGAGCCCTGTTGACTGCATATCCGTAAGAGCCTGTGAGCACCTGTGTGAGTGTATACCTGTGAGCACCTATGCCTGTGTCCTGTGTGTCTGAGTGTATACCTGTATGTACCTGAGAGTCTGAGTATATCTGTATTAGTTTCTCCGGGTGTTTTTCTCACTCTGTCAGTGTCCTTACCAGTGTCTGCCTGAGTCTGTCAAAATGAAAAATAAATCGGAATACCACACATTGGCAGTATTTGAGTCTGTGGTCCGAGGGGCCCGTGAAGAATGTATGAGCAAGTGGTGATCACCCAGCACCAGGATTAAGAAACCTTTATTCCACCCAACTGGATAGGCAATGTTTCAACTCAGAATGAGTTTCGGTCAAGCTTGTTGCTCACAATTCTCACCTGGAATCAGTATTATTATTATCCTTTTATTTATATAGCACAACAAATTCCGCAGCGATTTACAAGATCAGTGTACAAGGAGTTGATACATAGGAATACTACACATTGGATGATATGGCCTGATTCAGGGGAACCCTATTCCCGAGGGAACTAACAATCTATGAGATGTACAAGTATTTTGTGAGGTAGACACATCCATATCATTAGATGTCTTGCCCAAGGACACTCGCTGTTGGCGTCTTCTGAGTGGGATGGAGTCTGCTTTCCATGGTTGTAGATCAGTGACCTGTTGGTTAGGTTGAACCCGCTTCTCATAAAGTCGAGACTTGCTTCTCCACACTTATATTGGAGGGATGTGCTAAACGGGATTTGACTTGCTTCTCCACTGTCGAAGGGTAGAGACGTTACCACTGGACTCCACAGCCGATATGGGGTGGTAGGCGAGCATGTACCATTAGGTGTTTTGCCCAAGGACACTTACTGGAGAGGTGCTCTGGCCAGGATTCAAACCTGTGTCTCCATGGTTATAGAGCAGTGATGTTACCTCCACTCCATCCATCCAGTATTTAAAATTTTTAAAAAAAGTTCTGAGAACCTGATATGAAGTGAATTTGCAAAATCACTTAAAGAAACTAAAGTCCCGCGGTGCAGAGGAAAGCACAATCCACGACCCCTTCCTGTTTTCTCTTGCGTGAGGATATTGAGACAGAGAACAGCCGACAACGTGCATGTGTGACTGGAGGCTGACCCAGCCGTGTGAGCGTCATCAGAGGGAGACCTCAATCATCCTTCATACACACAGTATGTTTATAACAAGGTATAAGCATAAAACCTGGCACAGCGCAAAATGCTAGTTGAGGCTTGGTTATTATATTATTATTATTATTCTTTATTTATAAAGCGCCAGCATATTCCGCAGCGCTGTACAATAAGCACAGTATAGACAGGGTTACAATACATTGAACAACATTTGACAAACAGTACAGGAGGAGATGAGGGCCCTATTCCCGTAGGAACTCACAATCTGGGAGGGTTGGGGTTGGAAACAGGAGGAGAGGACTGTAAGGTGAGAGTGATTGATGGTTGCGTCAGTGAGTTGGGTGGTAGGCTTCCCTAAATAGGAATGTTTTCAGGGAGCGTTTGAAGGAAGAGAAGTTAGGGGAAAGTCTGACAGTACGAGGGAGAGCGTTCCAGAGAGTGGGGGCTGCGCATGAGAAATCCTGCAGTCTATCATGGGAAGAGGTGATGCGGGGAGAAGCTAGGCGCAGGTCACTGTTTGATCTTAGGGAGCGGGCTGGGGTGTATTTGGTGATTAGTGAGGACAGGTAGTGGGGAGCTGAGTTAGTGAGGCTTTTGTAGGTAAGGATAAGGATTTTGAACTTAATTCTGCAGTGGATGGGGAGCCAGTGAAGGGACTCGCAGAGGGGAGCGGCAGAGACAGAGCGGCGGGTGAGGTGAATTAGCCTGGCGGAGGCGTTCAGGATGGATTGTAGGGGGGAGAGGTGGGACAGAGGGAGGCCAGATAAGAGATTATTGCAATAGTCGAGTCGGGAGATTACCAGGGCGTGTATGAGTTGTTTTGTGGCGACAGCGGTAAGAAATGGCCGAATTCTGTAAATATTACGCAGTTGGTATCGGCAGGAGGAGGAAAGAGACTTGATGTGGGGGATGAAGGAAAGAGCAGAGTCAAGTGTAACTCCAAGACAGCGAACTTGGTTTGATGGGGAGATGGTGATACCCTCCACCGTGATAGAGAAGTCAGGAGGTGGGGCGGCATTAGAGGGAGGAATAAGTAGGAGCTCAGTCTTTGACATGTTGATCTTCAGGTGGTGGGAGGCCATCCAGGAGGAGATGCCAGATAAACAGTCACTGACTTTGGAAAGGACAGGGGGAGAGAGATCAGGGGTAGAGAGGTAGATCTGAGTGTCATCAGCGTAGAGGTGGTAATTAAAGCCAAAGCTGTTGATGATTTTGCCCAGGGAGGAGGTGTAGATGGAAAAGAGCAGAGGACCAAGGACAGAGCCTTGAGGTACACCAACAGATAGAGGCAATGAGGAGGAGGAGTTACCAGCAAAGGACACACAGAAGGACCTGTTGGATAAATAGGAGTCAACCCAAGCAAGTGCAGTGTCACTTGGTGTTCTTTTATGTATCCAGAATGTTCTTATAAACTTCGATAAACATGAAAAACAGAAGAAAAACAACAATTCTAATGTAGTACATTTTTAGTAAGCACTCATTAAAACTAATGCTTCTTCCAATCCACTCACAATTTGTAGAACCCCAACCGCTCTAAGTGGGTAGGCGTTTCTGGGTTGTTTCCTTCACAACTCTCAGGTAACCCACACACCTTGCAAGGTCTTACTTCGCCACATTTTTTCATAGAATGAGAAAGACAAATACCAGGGGACTTCCATAGTGCAAATCTGAGTAAGCCAGAGAAACAATATTATGGAAATAGTCTACTTACTCTTGGAGGAGCCTCCATGGCTCGTAGTAATGCATACAGTATGAGTTATTTTGATGGATGAACCCAATGAAACAAATTTCTTCAGAAAAGTGGCCAGAATTAGTTACAATATGGTTTATTAAAATTTAGGCATTTATAAAATCAACCAGAATTTTCGTCGGTCAAGTTGGCTTCTTCAGCTGGTATATTTGCAATAAAACACACATTCCAATATAATCAGGGTTATTCAAAGAGAATCGAAAAGTCACCGCACGCTCGGTGACTTTCGTTCTCTTCAATTCGGTACGGTTCCCATTTCGGCCACCCTGCGGTGTATTCAGCAAGCACCACAGAGCCGCCGTAATGCAGGGAAAAGTCACCGCAAACCCGCCGAAAACTCACCGCAAAACGAGGGCGAACGCACACCGAGACCCGCAAAAACGTCTGGATTAATCTGCCGAAGACGCCGGAGAAACCCAAGCATGAGCCGATCACACGCAGTGCAGCCGCTAGGAAAAGCCCGACACGCAGACGAAGAAGGTGAAGAAAAAAAAAAACAGTACGCTTGAATGTTTGAAAAGTGAAACGCTGTTTGCAAACAAACTACTGAGCGAAAATATCTGAAATTAACATGTGAGGTCCAATGAATGATAATAAAAAGGTCTGTTACAGAAAAAAGAAAAAATTTTGACATTTTTTAAAAAAAACGAAAAAAAAAGATTTTTGCAAAAAAATCCTGAAAAATGCTTAAAAGATCCTAAAAAATCTAAAACTAAATAATCTTTTTTACTGCAGAATATTATTATAAACGGTTTATTAGATATTGGATTAAATCAGGAATATTTTTAACATTGGAGCCTATGGGATTCGCCTGAATAAATCTGCCGAACTAAGCCAAAGGTTAGCACCTCCTGAAGCTGGTTTTAAATGATTCTGCAATTTGTAGATTTAACACCCCCTCATACTCACCTCTCATCCCACGATGTGAATGGTGGCCCGATCTGCCGCTTCTTCTTGCCCCGAGCAGAGTGAAATTGGGAACAAATAGTTCCCAGTCTCCCACTGTAATCACTCCGCGGTGCTACACCTGCAGGTTTCTCCTTATCGTCATGTTTTAGCGTGATATTACGGCTATAATCCAGCAGCCTGCACCGTAAAATGGCGCTAAAGCGCCGCTGTGAGCATCCTCTCCATAGAGTCTATAGGACTCCATTGAGGCTAACGTTGCCGGTCAAATGACCTGCAGGATCTCGCCTTGCAAGATCCGGCAGGTCGGCGGAGTGTCTCGCAGAGGGAGAATGGGGGACTTCCCCCCCCAGTCTGTCTCTGCTCCCGGCGGCAAGAAGAAGTGGATGGGAGGTGAGTAATCGATATTTGGTTTAGTTTTCGGCTGGTGCTGAAGCGGGATCCGTTAGCACCAGGTCTTAGCTGTGGTTAATTTTCGAGTTAACTGCGGCAGGATGGTAATTAGCATTAGGACTTTGTAATCCTAACACTGATTATCTCTTTGCACTCCCCATGTTAAGCATAGGGAGCGCAAAGTACAGTAACCTCACGCTGAAATGCACAAGATCCGAATCGCTAACGGGTTTTTTAACCTGAAGTATGCACATAAATCCTTCATTTATGATGAACGCCCTTTCGAATTCTTTTTTTCCATTTTTTTATTTATTTACTTTTTACAATGTTCTTATCAAATGTGATTTCCCCTCCCAATACACCAAAAGACACACTTATTCTCTACTCAGGGAACAAAATGTTCTGTCCACGCATGACTTCTCTGCAGCTCCTGCTGTTCTCCTGTGTGCTCTGGTCCAAATAATCTTTCATTAGAAAGTATCCTACTGTTTGCTCCGGCTTTGGTCCTCCAACTATTTCCTCCAATTTTTTTTCTAAAAATGAATAATTTCCATACACAACCAAATTTCCTCAGCATGTTCCATGCCCATACCACAATGTCACCCAATAACTGCATTTAATTTTGCAGTGCTTTACTTGGTTAACCCATAATCCTGACAATATCACAAACCTAACGCTAACAGGGGATACTAACCGGGAAAATTTGCGCCTACAGACTTTCCAGTAACATCCCCATGTTAGCGTGGTCCAGGCAAGGCGCTAACTCAGCACCTCGCCCCAGAATGCAGCTCTAACCACAGGGATGGATACTTGCGGTAACTCTACCATGCCACCGCTAGCATCACCTTGAGTCCATAGGACTTGACTGATGAAGCCTGCAGGATAGCAGGAGAAACGCGTTTCGGTGTATATTCCCCATTTCTTTGGTTTGTTTTAATTTATCTAATAAATGTTTTTTATTCATTTAATTGCTGTTCCACTACTCCTACTTGACATTTGATCTAGATATCTTGACAGACTGTCATCACTGTTCCTGGTATCGAGAGAGGGTGAGACCCCCCCCCCCATAGCGCTCTGGAGCTTCATTACAGAGCCACCAATCCAGGAGGCTCTGGGACATGTGAGTTGTTCCTCATATTCTTATTTTCCTGCACAATTCAAAACGATATTGTACTGTATATTGTTTCTCTTCTGAGGCTCGTTTTTGCCACCTGTTACATCTGGGCTAGCAGTATACTGATTTATGGGAGAAGCCCCCCACAGAGGCTTGCAGGCGCAGATCGAGAGCTTATCAGGCTCCAGGCTTGTGAGTGTAAATTTTGTAGTTGGCACCAATATTGATTGCATTTGATAGGCTGATACCGCACATTTGGTCTAATCCTCCTCTATTGCAGGACTATATATGAATTTGGAATACTCTATGAATTGTATTTAAGATGAGTATTCCATATCTTTGACTCTACCTGCCACATGGTGCGTGAGTGTTTTGTTTTTATGGTTTTATATGCGCTCCCTAATTTACACTTTGTGTATGTTGTTCTTTATGTGATTGTATGGGTGAGGGATACATACACCCATTGGTGAGCTGCATAAACATATAAAGAAACTTGATATATTATACAGCGCCGGAAAAACATCCACGACCCTTCTTTTGGGAAAGACTTGTTCACTACATGGAGGGTTGCGCTTCTGGGCTACGAGCCCTGCGGGACCTCGCTATCGCGAGATCGCGCAGCTCTGCAAAGTGATCCCAGTGGGAAACTGGGAACTACAGTTGCAAGACAAAGTATGTGAACCCTTTCGGATTACGTGGCGTTTTGCATGAATTGATCATAAAATGTGCTCTGATCTTCATCTAAATCACAACAATTTGAAAAACACAGTCTGCTTAAAATAATACAACACAAACATATTATGTTTTCATGTTTTTATTGAACAGAACATGTAAACATTCACAGTGCAGGGTGGAAAAAGTATGTGAACCTTTGGACTTGATAACTGGTTGACCCTCCTTTGGCAGCAATAACCTCAACCAAACGTTTCCTGTAGTTGCAGATCAGACCTGCACAACGATCTGGAGTAATTTTGGACCACTCCTCTTCACAAAACTGTTTCAGTGTAGCAATATTCTTGGGATGTCTGGTGTGAATCGCTCTCTTAAGGTCATGCCACAGCATTTCAATCGGGTTGAGGTCAGGACTCTGACTGGGCCTCTCCAGAAGGCGTATTTTGTTTTGTTGAAGCTATTCTTTTGTTGAATTACTTGTATGCTTTGGGTCATTGTCCTGTTGCATCACCCATCCTCTGCGGAGCTTCAGTTGGCGGACAGATGGTCGTACGTTTTCCTGCAAAATGTCTTGATAAACTCTGGAATTCATTTTTCCATCAATGACAACAATCCGTCCAGGCTCTGAGGCAGCAAAGCAGCCCCAAACCATGATGCTCCCTCCGCCATGTTTTACAGTGCGGATGAGATTTTGATGTTGGTGTGCTGTGCCTTTTTTTCTCCATACATACTGTTGTATGTTTTTTCCAAACAACTCAATTTTGGTTTCATCTGTCCACACAATATTTTGCCAGTAGTGCTGTGGAACATCCAGGTGCTCTTTTGCAAACTTCAAACGTGCTGCAATATTCTTTTTGGACAGCAATGGCTTCCACCGTGGTGTCCTCCCATGTACTCCATTCTTGTTTAATGTTTTCCTTATTGTAGATGTGTCATTAAAAATGTTAGCATGTGCCAGAGATTTCTGTAAGTCTTTAGCTGACACTCTAGGATTCTTCTTTACCTCATTAAGCATTCTGCGCTGTGCTCTTGCAGTCATCTTTACAGGACGACCACGCCTAGGGAGAGTAGCAACAGTGCTGAACTTTCTCCATTTGTAGACAGTCTGTCTTACCGTGGACACATGAACATCAAGGCTTTTGGAGATACTTTTGTAACCCTTTCCAGCTTCATGCAAGTCAACAATTCTTGATCGTAGGTCTTCTGAGAGCTCTTTTCTGTCAGGCATGGTTCACATCAGGCAGTGCTTCTTGAAAACAGTAAACCCAAAACTGGTGTGTGTTTTTAAAGGGCAGGACAGCTTTCAGCAACACATCCAATAATATCACACTGATTGGACTCAAGGTTGGCTGACTCCTGGCTCCAATTAGCTCTTGGGGAAGTCATTAGGCTAGGGGTTCACATACTTTTTCCACCCTGCACTGCGAATGTTTACATGTTATGTTCAATAAACACATGAAAACATATCATGTTTGTGTTGCATTATTTTAAGCAGACTGTGTTTTTCAAATTGTTGTGACTTAGATAAAGATCAGAGCACATTTTATGACCAATTCATGCAAAACTCCACGTAATCCCAAAGGGTTCACATACTTTTTCTTGCAACTGTATTTGTTTCCAGTCTCACTCTGCTCCCTGCCAGAAGAATCGGCGGATCAGGCCACCATTCTCGCCGTGGGATGAGAGAGGAGTATGGGATTTAATGGGGGGTTAGGAGGTGTTAAATGATTCTGCAACTGCTCCTAGGCTGTGTTCCACAGTGGAAAGCATAGCATTTCAGAAATGGTGCATTTGTGGACTATAGATAGAACTGGTTTTATTGGTATAATATATATTCCCTGATGAAGACAAAACACATTGGAATTTATTATTTACTGTTTATGGTGTATATTAAATTTGATTTGTCTGTATTTTTGAACAGCGGCTGTTTGAAGCAGTTCTCCAGCTGAGGCTCTTCCATTGTGGTGGTCTGGGTGGCAAGTGAACTCCTAATGAAGGCATCCCAGTGGCCAATCTCCAAGATCTTGAAAACGCTGGTGGAGCGGTACCATTTGATGAGCCTTTTGTATATTTCCATCTTGTGAGTGTGGTCCATTGGGGGCTATCTTATATTTATTTTATATTTATTACGTTCTGCGCTATGTATCTATCGAGTTTTTTTTATACCCAAACAGGAAACATAAATAGGAAATATAAAACAGAAGTGGAAACTTTCCCAATCCCAGAAGCTGGAAGCCAAATTCATAGGATGCTACGATCTGTGGAATAAACGCTATGGTACATCAATTGCATATTGGATAGAGACATGGACCTGCATGAAAGCGACAAACTGGAAGATTATATGGAGTAACTTACACTAAGGAACAATCACCAAATCCACGTCTTAATGTACAAGATAAAAAAACCTTCAGAATGAAATAAAGTCATTAAATATGGAAATGATGAACAATGCATGAAATGCCTGGACCAAGGAAGTGCAGTTACTCATGCTAGATGAGCGGTGACTCATTCAAACAGACCCGTCTAAACGGCTGCGTCCAAGAATCTTGAGGACCGGGTAACCGGCCTGAGGAGTTGGCATAGTGATTTTGCATTACGCGTATTTGTGGATTAATTTAGTTGTGGGTTAACCACCACTATTAAAGCACAGGTAATTTACAGTATCCTAATAAATTGTGATTTTACACAATCTGGCTACTGCTTTCCTCTCACTCCCTCCTGATTGTAGGCACCTGGGAGCCTTTTATCTACCGCTCTGCTGATCCTTAACAAGTTTGGTTCTGTTTGGATTGTAAATTGACCAACAGAGGATGCATTCTGCCTTTCAAACACTATATAAGTTTAGGCAAAAGGGGTTTGTGAGGGTCCTGAAAACTAACAATGGCACTAGTGGACTGTTCTACGGTGGGGCCCGCTCAGGTCTCACAATGCTTTAGCCCGATTTGTGCCATTACAGGGACAACAGCTCCATATGCAAATCAGACTGCAATCACCCAGAAAGGGTGGTCAGTACTGAAATGCCAAGGATGTCATCCCTGCACGAGAGATGTAGCAACCCCCGACGATCATTTCGGCCTTGTTGGGCCTCATCAGGAGGCTTCCTGACGAGGCCTAACAAGGCCGAAACGATTGTCAGGGGTTGCTGCACCTCTCGTGCAGGGCTGACGTCCTTGGCAATCAGTACTGGCCACCCTTTTTGGGTGAGAGCAGACTGATTTGCATATGGAGCATTCATCCCTGTAATGGCATAATCGAGCAAAAACCTTGTGAGACCTGAGTGGGCACCCACCATAGAGAAGGCCACTAGTGCTGTTGCTCGTCCTCAGGCCCCTCACAAACCTCTCTTTTTTTCACTACAAATATACAGGTTAATCCAGACGTGGACCCCTTGCTCGAGATGCCTAGAGGGGTGTCAGCTATACCCTCCTGACGAGGCCTAACAAGGCCGAAATGATCGTCGGGGGTTGCTGCATCTCTCTTGCAGGGATGACGTCCTTGGCAGTCAGTACTGGCCACCCTTTCTGGGTGAGAGCAGGCTGATTTGCGTATGGAGCAGTTGACCCTGTAATGGCACAATCGAGCTAAAACCTTGTGAGACCTGAGCGAGCCCCACCATAGAGCAGGCCACTAGTGCCACTGCTCGTCCTCAAGACCCTCACAAACCCCTCTTTTTTTCACTGTATAAGATTGTAACAGCATTATAAAATTCTTTTACTATGCATTTGCAGGTTGTATGTGTTTAGTGGTGATACGGTTAAAGGGTCATTTAAAGTGGTTTTCTATAAAATCACTGGTTCCTGTCAGTGGTTTTATGGAAAACTACTTGGTACTGACTGGGTTAATGTAAACGTATTTTAGAGAACCATCACTTGCATTATTGGAATCAAAAAATTTGTACATGAACACATTTTAGGTGGAGTCCAAACACCCTAAATCACAAGCCCCATTGGGAATGGATGGATCGATGCAAGGCTAAACTTTTATCCACTCCTTAGGCATTATCATGGGGCACCTAATAAATGCTCTTGCTCTGGTCTGTTACACCACCCATTGGAGAACAATGATCAAAGATGATATGGGGGGAGGAGGGGTCAGCAAAATGTATTTTGCCTAGGATGCCAGAAATCCTTCCACTCGCCCAGCTTGCACTCACAGGCCTCTCTTTCTCTAGCATAATGTAAAGATTCAGAACTCATTAAAAATGAAGCTTTCATTTGACTTGACAGCTCAGGAAAATATGAATGTTTGACCTTTCCCAGTCATTACTGTTTGCATTCATTCACATAAGACACGGACATGCCCTGCCAAATCTACTGCATAGAAAGCCACCTCTTTATCTGCTAAAAAAAACTTACCAATGTGTTCACTTCCATGTATGATGGGATTTGTGGTACAATTGCATTTTATTTCTTATTCAATTAATGTAATTGTGGTACTATATCCAGGGTTGGATTTACATCTCAGAAGCCTGTAGGCACAGAGAAATCTGAAGCACAACCCCCCCCCCCTTAAAAAAAGCATCAAAACTGGAGGAAATACTTTTTACATTTTTGTTGGGGTGGGAAATAAGAGATAATTAACATTTCAAACACTGAAAACTATTTCTCGTTGAGCTGACATCAAAAGAAGGGGCAGAATCCGTTGCCTTGAAATGAAGCAAAATGGGAGCATAGTGTTAGGGTTAACCTTCGCCCTAAAACAAGCACAAATAGTATCCTAACTGTAACTCTAATTTCTAAGCCTAACCCTAATTTCTAATCCTAGTTACGGAAAATGATGCTCCATTTCATCCCAAAGCAACCAACATAGAGGGCATCAAAATTCAGCTGCCACCAAGGGTCTTTTTCAAGATGTGACATTTTTACCACTTCATTTTTTGAGGCTGATTTATTTTCGGCAATTTTTCAAAAGGATATCAAACTTTTTTAAAAAATGCTGTCAGTGTATGACAAATGAGAAGGTGAGCTTGTGCGACAGCACTATTGACATTATAATTCAAAAGTGAACAATAGTGCTGCGTTAGAAAAATGATAAAAAATAACAAATAAATAAAATATAATTATATTTTCATTTTACATAAATCTGATTTTTACCATCATTGAAAAGACCATATCATGGGTTTTCCAATGATACCTAATATGTCCCACTAGCCTGTAGGGTTCCAGAGATACAAGGACTAAATGATTGTAATGAGTAGTATTCTTTCTACAGAGCAAGGCGTCCCAATTGTAGGTGCCTGTAGGCACATGCCTACTTTGCCTATTTATAAGTCCAACCCTATCTGAACTTTTCAAATGAAATTCTGACTTTGGGCTATATTCCATAGTGGACGCTAAAAGGCAGACGCTACAGCTAAAAATAAGCACGAGGTGGTAAATACTAGTGCTTCCCAATTACGGAGTGTATTACAAGGTGTGGGCACTCAAATAGTTAGCATTTCGAACACCTTTAGATGCTAGAGTTAGCTTCGCCAAGTGCAAAGGTGCGCGTGCAGGTTTTGACTGGTTTATTCCGATTTGTCTTGTTCTCACCTACCCCCATCCAGGTGCTATAAATACCAACTCTGTGCACAACACAGTGATTGTAATCACGCTTTTCTAAGTCAGACACAGGTCCCAGGGCATTTGGTGTGTAATTGTGGGTATAGAGTGTGTGGAGTGCAGTTTGGTGTTTTTATTACTGTCTATTGTTGCCCTTTTTAACCCTTCATTACATCTTAGATTAACTTGTCATTTCACAGAAATACACATCACACATAGTAGTATATACACATATATAGGCCTACACATCACTACACACCACACATATACAGTTGTGTTCAAAATTATTCAACCCCCACTGAAATTGAGTGTTTTGGTCAGTTTGACATTGATTTTGATCAGTCATCTTGCTTACAATTATATCAAAGAGGCACGTGTAGGTCAGACAAATATAACATAACATTTATAATGAAATAACCACAAATGTCTTTTCTGTGCTCACATCATTATCAGTTTTATTCAACCCCCAAGTGACATTCAAGCTTAGTACTTAGTACAACATCCTTTTACAGTTATAACAGCTTTTAAACGTGAAGCATAGCTTGACACAAGTGTCTTGCAGCGATCTACGGGTATCTTCGCCCATTCGTCATGGGCAAAAGCCTCCAGTTCAGTCACATTCTTAGGCTTGCGCACTGCAACTGCTTTCTTTAAGTCCCACCAGAGGTTCTCAATCGGATTTAAGTCAGGTGACTGCGATGGCCACCCCAAAATGTTCCAGCCTTTAATCTGCAACCATGCTCTAGTGGACTTGGAGGTATGCTTGGGATCATTGTCCTGTTGAAAGGTCCAACGTCTCCCAAGCCTCAGGTTTGTGACGGACTGCATCACATTGTCATCCAATATCTCCTGGTACTGTAGAGAATTCATGGTACCTTGCACATACTGAAGCTTCTCTGTACCTGCAGAAGCAAAACAGCCCCAAAGCATGATTGACCCCCCCACCATGCTTCACAGTAGGCAAGGTGTTCTTTTCTTCATAGGCCTTGTTCTTCCTCCTCCAAACATAGCGTTGATCCATGGGCCCAAACAGTTCTAATTTTGTTTCATCAGTCCACAGAACACTATCCCAAAACTTCTGTGGTTTGTCCACATGACTTTTGGCATACTGCAGTCGACTCTTCTTATTCTTTGGAGACAGCAAGGGGGTGCGCCTGGGAGTTCTGGTATGGAGGCCTTCATTACGCAGTGTGCGCCGTATTGTCTGAGCTGAAACTTCAGTACCCACATCTGACAAATCTTTTCTCAGTTCCTCAGCAGTCACACGGGGACTTTTCTCCACTCTACGCTTCAGGTAGCGCACAGCAGTCGAAGTCAGCATCTTCTTTCTGCCACGACCAGGTAGCGTTTCAACAGTGCCCTTTGCCTTGAATTTGCGAATGATGCTTCCTATGGTGTCTCTTGGTATGTTTAACATCTTTGCAATCTTCTTATAGCCATTGCCCTTCCTGTGAAGAGAAATCACCTCTTCTCTTGTCTTCCTGGACCATTCTCTTGACGTCACCATGTTTGTAACCACACCAGTAAATGTCTAGAAGGAGCTGAGTATCAGTCATTTTAAAGCTGCCTAATGGGTGCTTATTATGCTTTATTGCTGCTCCGTGACATCCACAGGTGTTTTCAATACCTGATTGAAAACACTTGAATGGACCTCTGTTCTTCAGAGTGGTAGTCTTTAAGGGGTTGAATAATTGTGTCAATGAAGAATTCACAAAAGAAACATTTACTACTGTATTACAAAACCAATTGATGTTATTTTAGTTGCATATGGTTCTTTAACCACTTCCATGCGGAGGACGCGCTCAGCGCGTCCTCCACATGGCTCCTGCTGTGCGGAGGACGCGCTCAGCGCGTCCTCCCTCTGGGGCCAGCATTCAGCCGGGTTCCGGCCGATCGCTGGCCCCCCCCCGGTGCGGGCTGACATCCTCGATGTCAGCCCAGCATCCGGAACCGCCGCCGATGAAATTAGGTGTCATCGCGACAGCGCGATGACACCTAATTCAGGCGCCCCCCCCCGCATGTGCGGAGGAGGCGCCTGAAAGGGAGGGGGGGAGGTCCTTCGGACCTCTCTCCTCCCCGATCGGCGGCGTTGCGGGGGTTAAACCAGGCTGTGCCCTTCCAAATGGTACCTGGCATTAACCCCTGGGGAGCTGGATCGCGAATCGGCGCTGAAAAGCGCCGGTTCGTGATCCTTTCCCGGAGCTGGCCGACATCTTGGATGTCGGCCAAGCCTCCGGGAACTCCCCCTGAGGACTGGCGTCATCGTGCATAGCAGTCCTAGAGTTAACCCTAACTGCCACCAACGGTGGAGATAGGGAGTTCCAATGAACTCCCTATCTCCCGATCCGTGGCAGCTAGGGGTTAAAATTTGGTATGGTTGGATCGGCCAGAGCATGGCCGTTCCAACGATACCAAACACTACTGTGAAAAAAGTTTTAAAAAAAAAAAAATTAAAAATAAAAATAAAAATATATTTAAAAAACAAATTATAAAAAAAAAAAAAACATTTTTTTTTTCTTTTTTTTGGTTCGTTAATGCAGCAATATTGTTCCCATTTCAATTATAATGTGAACAATGATGCTGCAGTAACGATTTTTGTATGCGGTGCGTTTGTTAAAAATCGTGTAATTTTCCCCAAAAAAAAATGTAACGAGACCCCATCTCTAATTTTTTTAACAAGCGCACCCCATACAAAATATAACCGCAATTGCTCGCATGTTAAAATGTGAAAAAAAAACACTTTACACATTGTAAATTATTGAAAATACATATTTTATTGCATTTTTTGTTATAATATACAGACAGGTCATGACGTATACATATAATAATGACATATTATAAATCTACCGAGTCTGACGGAAAGAACGATATATAATATGTCTGGGTCATATACTAAAATAAGCCTTCAAAACACGTTTAAACATGATGAGCAAAACCGGTAAAAATGACCTCAGCACAGAGGTGTGAAAAGCCTCAGCAGCGAAAGGGTTAAAAAGTCCTTGTAGGATTTCATTCTGAATACAATTACAAATGTACACTAAATTCCCTAAAACCCTTTACAGCATTGGGGGGGTTGAATAATTTTGAACACAACTGTACCTCTCTCAATACTCGTATCTTTCCCTCCTCTTGTATCCATCCTGTCCCGTTACCCTCCCTGTATTCTACCCTGTCATTTTCTTTGTGTCTTTGAAAAAAGAATAGGAGCAGGACTTCAAGTGGGTAACTTCAGTGAAGAGAGTTTTATTCGGGGACAGCACACCCCACACAAAAAAGCATGTGACGTTTCGACCCGAAGGTCTTAATCATACGTATTAACACAAGACCAAAGAGCCTTCCTTATATACCTAATCTAATCGCTCATGATCACATCTCATTAAGCAATAAAGCAATTAAGCTATCAAAACATGTGCAAGGTACATAATTAAAGGCAAAATCGGAAAGAATAAAATCATGTGTTTAAAAGAAAAGTGGAGAGACGTATTCAATGTTACAATGTTTAGATACAAAGTATTCATACTTATTTTGGGCTTGCTTGTTTTTATTATTTCCTTTTTTTTACTTTTTTAAAAAAAAAATTAAAAAGAAAGATATATGTATATAAAAGAAATTTAAAAATATATATAAATGTTTTTCTTTTTACTACTTGTTTCCTTTACACAAGAGGACAAAATATATATTTCTATCTATTCATCTACAACAATATCAACTCATCCATGACCATGTTTAGATGTATCAAGAAAGAAAGCTATTATCTCTGTAGAGAGGATCATAATGGGCCCATCCGTTGTAAATTGACTAGATGAATATATCTGTACCGTATTAATGTAATATCTGGACAACCTTCATGTGGAACCCCCATGGATGTGGGGGACACATGTCACCATCCTGAGGAAATAAAGAAAAAGAGAAAGAAAAGGATAAGGGGTTCAAAAGATTTCAGAAGCATATATTCAAGTCAAATTCCCTGTTAAGCCCCTTTGGCCATAAAGTGCCCAATTTGTGTATCCACGTCTTTTCTTTACATTTCAACAAGCGGGTCCTATCACTCCCACGTCTAAGGGGTGGAACCTGATCCACCACTTCAAAACGCAATTGCGCTATGCTATGGGAACAGGTGTGGAAATGTTCTGCCACTGGCAGCTCTAATCGTTTAGTGCGAATCGTCGATTTGTGTTTACTAATTCTGTCCTTCACTCTCATGGTTGTTTCCCCTACATAAAGAAGTCCACAAGGACACTTTAAAACATAAATGACAAATGAAGAGTTGCAGGTAAAAATAACCCTGAATAGGGATCTTAACCCCTGTTTGTGGGTGCAAAAGAAAATCGCCTTTAATCACGGCGTTACACGATGCACAATTTAAACAGGGGAAGGTCCCATGCTTGCGAACTGCCAACAGGCCCTGTTGGCTCTTTTTAAACAAAATCCTTTTTGTGGGATAGTAAGGATGTCTTAAGACGAGTGGAAGAACTTACATTTGAAGGTCCTCTGATTCTATTCACTTGGGATGTAACTAGCCTGTACACCTCTATCCCAAACAGGGAGGGCATAACTGCTATACATGAGGCCCTATTGAAACACTCATTTCCAGATAAGCAGATTTTGTTTCTCCTGAATCTGGTGGAGCTGGTCCTCTACAACAATTACTTCTGGTTTGGTGACACCATATATAATCAACTCAGGGGCACGATATGGCCCCAGCTTATCCAAATTTGTATATGGATGCATTCGAAAATCAGTTTGTTTACCCACACCCCCTTTTCAGCGAGTTTTTCCACACGTGGTGGAGGTATATTGATGACGTTTTTGGTATTTGGAAGGGGAGTGAGACTGACTTAATAACTTTCTTTACCGAGATAAATTCGGTCAATCCCTGCATACAATTGATAGTAAAGGGACAGTGTGCCGTCGCACTATGGAATACAGGAGTCACAGTGCCTCTCTAGAGGATGGATACGGCAAGAGAGGTACATCCTGGAGGGGAAGGAGGTGTTCATCGAGACCTATATGCAGAGTGCACATAGGCTGTGTAACATGGAGTCCTGAACCCAAGTGCAGAAAGGCTGCCTTCGCCATCAGTATCCTGAAGAAGTACTGATGCTGGCCCAAAACCCTGTCAATATACGGAGCTCCTTGCATGGTGAAAACCAAACTGGGAATGACTTTATTTTGGGTTTACAGTTACAAACATACAAAGGTAAAACACGGCCCAACGTTTCAATGCTGAATAGCTTCCAAGTAGCTTGCCCTCCCACACATGCTCTGGTGAGACAAAGGCTAATACAAGAGGGACAGGGAGAACTAGTTTAAGAAAGATCCTGGAGGTTGGAAGTGGCTTGATGGATTGCTGGGGAAAATAAAGGAATCAATAACTTACAAAAGGGAAACAACACAGTTTATACAAGACACTACAATAAACACATCAGGGAATAATAAAACAACGCAGACCTCAGGGAATAGGACAGAGAACACACAAACACCCTGTACACAGAATTGCAGACACAATTACTATGTTATCTGACTATAACTTAGGAGAGGGCTGGGAAACCATATAAAACATCAGGCCTACACCTCCCAAAACGCATCTCTAGGTCCATGTACCCCAAGTATCAAGTGACTACCGTCACAGGCTATATGACATGTCCCTGTCTGGGCAACTGCGACTATGCCTCTAGAACAAAATTCGCTATGCAGTCAGTGCACTGGCGAGAAACAGAAGCCTTCAGTCGATTGAGCAGTGTTACCACCATTGCAAGAGGAAGCTGAAGGCCAAGATTGCTTGGGAATGGCGGGAGGCAAGGAGGACCAGTGATGGGCCCCCTAGGGTCTAAAGCCAAAACTCGGTGGGAGGAGATGCTAAAACAGAGACTCACCGAGGTCACAGGGGCATTTACCCTGGAGTGGAGACTGGAGCAAGACCTGTGACACCTGAGCAGGAGTAATGCTTTCAATTACATTGTTCAATGTGATGCTTTTTTATTTTTAGAACAAGTTTTGTGCAACCTTGCGTAGTCAAATGTTTTTGGACTACATCTCCCATGTCGTTCAATTGCTCCAAAGAGCATCATGGGAAATGCAGTCCAAAAACATATGAAAGCGCAAGGTTGCACAAATATAATCTAGCTCTAATTTAAACTTCTTTTTTGGGGGTATGTACTTTTTTTCCTCCTTGCTGTTTTTTATTTTGTGGTTTTTTAAATTGCTGTATTTTTACTGCTGGTTTCTAATTGCTGTTTTTCTTTTCTACTGGGGGGTTTTATGCTCGGTTTTCATTGCTGTATTTTTTCTTAATTTTATGTATATTAACTATTTCAAATATTTCTTTGTTCACTTGAATCTCATTTTGGCAAATGGGCACATGTGTGTCTTGAGCATTGTGGTCAATTTATTTATTTTTATTTATTTATAAAGGATTTTACCAGGAAGGATACATTGAGATTTCTCTCGTTTTCAAGCATGTCCTGGGTTCAAGAACATTGAAGTGTTACAGTTACAGAAATACAAAGTAATACAATGCAAGATATTAAAAAAAAAAAAAAACAACACAAATACATCTTGTACTATTTTCACAGGTGCACCATCACCACAACCAACACTCCCTGTCAGACCAATGTGCCCCCAGGAAGAGGACTACAGCTTTGACAGCGCCCAATCCTTTCTTGACCTCCTTGTGGGATGAAGAATACATCCCAGTCGCTAATCTAGTGGTATAACCTGTGGCTGAGCAGTTTCACCTCCATCACGGAAATCCTGTTGGAACAGCAGCAGGCAAGACTGCCCATCCTCATGCTGCCAACACTACCACCACCACTGATTGACACCCTAGTGCCCAGGCACAGGGGACGCTCAGCATCCCTCCACCTGTCCCTGATCAGCCAAGTGCCTTTACATGTGCTTCTTCTGCCCCACCAACTGTTGCTGCACCCGCCTCATCAGCTACCTCCGTCACCTCCTCCAGACCAGAGCATGTATCTGTCCCAATCCCAAAAGGCATAGGAGCAGGTGATTTGTTTGTTAAAAACATTCCAGGATTTTTATACCCATAATATTCACACAGTTATTTAATTCTGTTTTATCCGTATCCAATCAGTTCTGGTTTGTAATGGTCTATCAAATCAATGCATTTTTTAATAAAGTCAGACAGCTATTCAACATGTTGCCAAACCAGTGAGACAATTGGATAGTATTATCATTACACATCCAATACTACTGCATTTCCCTACTTGTTGGAGATGCTCTGCGGCTCGTGGCTCCTTTTTACATATATGGTGGTGTAACCGGAATCACAAGGTTCACTTTCTGGACGGCGCCGGACCGGACACAAGCAAGGATTGTCTGAACACGAGTCTCTTCAGGAAAGGCAAACTTTATTGTGTCGTCACACAAATGCTCACACAGGATTTAATCGCAAAGAGTGAGCCCCGTCTCCCCCCCCCGACTAGGGGTTTTATACCCCAAATACATAATTAGGTACATCCCAATTAACCCACCTCCTGATGACACTTTATTCCACCCCACGTGGGTTAATACCTCCCATTGTTCGTACAAAGGAATTCCATACATTGATCGTAAATTGGCAAGCTTCATGTTAATCTGACAGTCTGTGATTTGCTGCCGCACTAAATCTGGGCCGTGCCCACCTCCCTAAAGGCTATGTTTATTTTTCTACAGATAAAGTATGTTCTGTTTTCTACGCTCTCTTTGTCTTACTGCAGGTCTCAGTGACCTTGTAGTATCCATTTGTCATCCTGTCTTTCCGTGCCAAGAGTTGGCTGGATTTTCTCTCAGTTTTATTGCTTCTCTGCTAATCTACCACATTCCTAAAATTGTATGTAAGCTTCATTCTAATGTCTAGTGTTTCTATCTAGTTATTTGCAAGTGAACCAATGTTCTGAACAAGATGGCCGCTTGGCTCATAATAGCGACCATCTTCCAGCCTGATTCCACTTCATTCCCCCTTGGCTCAAGCCTCAGGTTCTTTTCCTGATGCTTGTAGCCATCACACCCCGCTATTCTTAAACTCCTCATACCTTAGGGGACCGATTTTTGTTGGGAACATGTCCTGTGGGATCATCAGTGGTATCTTTTGTGTCTGTGTAGGTGTCAGTACTTTCTTGCACAGTGGCCATAGGCATAGCCCTATGCGGTATGTCAGTGTCCCTACGACCAAGATCACCACTATCATCAGAATCATGGATCCGATCTGTGAGATGAATCTCAGGATGGATCCAAACCACTCTCCGATTGCTCCGAACCCACGGAGTGGATTCCAGCCTTCAGCAGCGATTCTCCTTGCTGTGTTCTGCAGCTGTGCTACCTTCTCTTGGTGATCCTGGATTACCTGGTAATAGTCTGGGACATCATGTGTGGTGTTTCTGATGTAGGTGCAACATTCATAATGCATTGTCATTTCACACAATCCATTCAGGGCCGCACTGATCTGTTCAAGCGCCATGTCATGTATCATCTGCACCTTCCGTATCTCACGCACCTCCAGATTCAGCAACTGAATATCCATACTGGTTTTATTCAGAATTTCATCCATCAGACTGGCATAACTGTTCAGTCTCACCATCAACTCTCTTCCCCATCCAGTCCATGCCGGCAGCCACGACCATATCCGATCCACCTTTCTAAACAACTCTCTCTTCTGTCTCTCAAACATCAGTGGGTACCTAGGGTGGAGTGCTGTGTCTGTATTGGTGTCTTCTCCCCTTACCCTTTGAATCGGAATCAATTTTGCTAGATAGCACATTCCCGTTATTGTTGGTGGCACCCACGTGTAACACACCTTTCCACAACACACCTGGTATCCCCCTTTCAATATAAATGGAGACAAATGTAGTGTTCCCTTCGCTACTTCTATCATCAGTCATCTCATTCGTCTCGTCGTATCCAGAACACCCTGCTTTCCATCAGACACCCTCGCAATCACTGCCTCTTGTTCACTCGTGAGCTTTCTACATTGTATGTATAGAAAATTTGCCTGCTCTTTTGTGTCGATCGTGTAAATATATGATGTCCAGTTAAACTTGCTTGAGTAGCACCCTCCATCCTCCTTATGTGTGTCTTTATCTGGTCCTATTTGGAAGCACCACTCTGGTGGTATACTGGTCCTATTATGGGATACCCGGGACTGAATGATTCTGGTTTTTCCCTTGGTGCATCAAAAGAGTGTATTGTGACATTCCCTGACGCAAACATACTCAGATTCATTGGAACAGAAGCAAATGGGATGTGGATCGTCTCTGGATGCATCCTACTACACACCCAGCACGCAGTTTGTCCAGACTTTTTAGCATAGTCATATTTAAATTGCACAAGTAAATGCCCTCTTGGCAAAATCTCAGATGTCGCTTCTCGTTTTTGTCTCCACATAGTACGATTCTCCATCACTGGGTGCGTACCATTCCAGATATGGGAAATATCCACTTTTCCGGCAGTGCTTGGACACCCGGGGCAGGCTCCATGCGAGCGTCCATAAATAAAGTTTGCAAGGTACAAGATCAGTACCACAAATGCCCCAAATGTCAAGATCCCTTGGGCAATTCTCTTCACAGTTACATAAACCCAATCCCTCCCCACCGGTATTTCAAAAACAAAGGACATTTCTGGATGATCAGGGGTGGGGGCTGGGCCCCTAAAAAGCACCATTGGGGTATCCCCCGTTGGTGGATGGTCAGGACTTGTGTCCATCAAGACACCCACTTGTGGAATCATTTGGGTGTCTTCAGTTGGATCATTTAGGTGCTCACGGCTGTGGTCTTTGTCAGCTTTAGCCTCAGCGGATTGGTCTCGTTGGCGACGACCTTCCATTCTGGTTCAGAACTGGCTGCAGCTACTTTCAACCTGGAATGATGTATCCACGGGACCACCTCGGCAACCTTTACTGCTGTAGGGGTTGATAACAGGACAAGGTAAGGACCTCTCCACTTTGGGCCCAGTGGGTCATTTTTCCACTCTTTCACCCATACTGAATCACCTGGACAATACTTGTGCAGTGGGGGATATAAAAAGTGAGGTATGTTATCTCCCACCCAAGTATTCAATTTCTGCATTGATTTACCCAACAGTACAACCTGATCATTTAATTTAGTTTCTCCCAATGCCCGAAGGTCCCCCCTTAGTCCATTAATCAGAGGGGTAGGCCGTCCAAACATGAGTTCGTACGGACTTAGCTTTAATTGAGGGGTTGGCCTGCACCTAATGTGCAAGAGGACTATCGGCAGCACATCCAACCAGCCTAGCGACGTCTCTTGGCACAATTTGGACATCAGAGTCTTTAGGGTACGGTTCATTCTCTCGACTTTTCCCGAGCTTTGGGGCCTGTAGGCAGTATGTAGCTTCCAGGTGATGCCCAACAGGTGGGCAAGCTGTTGTAAACAGTTCTGTATGAATGCAGGGCCATTGTCCGACCCTATCTCGAGAGGCAACCCATAAGGTGGTTTTATTTCTTTCATCAGACTCTTTACTGCTTCCACAGTCTTTTCAGTTCTTGTTGGGAAAGCTTCCACCCATCCTGTCAGAGTACACACCATTACCAATAGATATTTGTATCCTTTGCAGGGCGGCAACACTGTAAAGTCTATTTGTAGCGATGCCATTGGGGATAGCCCGATTGGCTGTTTCCCTGGAGGTTGAGTCGGGCCTGTTCTTGGCACATGTTACTCACTGCTGGGCTTTTGCTTTGCAGATTACTGACAGTCCAGGTACATAAAAATGTGGCTCTAGTTGCTGTTCCATCATTTCTCTCCCTCCATGGGTACTTGCGTGGAGTGATCTTACAATTTCAGGGGCCAATGTTGCTGGGAGGACTATTTGTCCATTCTTCAGCTGGAACCACCCGTCTTCTCCATATTCGCCTTGTTCTCCCGACATCCATTTCTTTTCTTTCTCTGAATACATAGGTGTCCATTCACTCAGTGGTGCCGGTAGGAGTGCAGCCACCACTGGTTTTGCTTTGTATCGTGCCAGTTCTCCATGGTTTCCCCAGACAAATTCTTCTTTTGGGAAATAGTATCGCCATGCGAAGAACAGCAGATCTTGTCTGGCTTGTGTATCTCTTACTGCTGGTATGAAAAAGTCCATTGCCCTTTTCTTCATTCTTGGCAGTCTATTCTTGATAAGGATCTCCTTGAGGAAGAACCTTACCAATGGGGCTTGGTATTCTTCTGCTCCCAACTCTCCCAAACTCAGCAATATTCGTGTAATCCGTAGATTATTATGAGGGTTGGTTGTCAAATTTTCAAAACGTGAGGCGAAATTTTCTGCTCGTTCAACTTCGGTTACTTTTGTGTCTTCTTCATCCTCCCCCATTAATTTTACGCCGAAGAATTTCAGCATCATTTTGTAGGCCCTGCGTAGTCTTTGCTGAACTTCTGAGGTGTTAATCATCAGGCGTGTCTCTTGCGGGTTCAGAGGAGTGGAATAGAAATTTCGGCCTTGAGTTTGAGTTGGGAAAAGCCATTGTATATAATCATGATTAAGTTCTAATAGTTCGTAATCATCTTGCCATTTGTGCAATATTATTTCAATGAACTCGTCCTTGGGTTCAAATCTTCTCCAGTTCATGTAGAATTCGTAGTTTGGCATGGGAGGTTGAGGCTCTTGCTTGCAGAGTAGGACTTTGGCTTGATCAATTGTTAGCTGTGGTTTTGCAGCAGCTTTTGCGGCCTGGTCAGCGCGCCTGTTGCCTTTCGGGATTTCATCATGACCCTTTTGGTGGCCACGACAGTGCATGATACTGACAGCGCTTGGTTTCCATACAGCTTCTAGGAGGGCCGCGATTTCAGCTGCATACTTGATTTGTTGTCCTGAGGAAGTAAGCAGACCTCTTTCTTTGTAGAGTGCACCATGTGCATGGACGGTCATGAAGGCATACTTGGAATCCGTGTAGATATTTACTCTTTTGCCTTCGAAGATTTCTAGAGCTCTGGTTAAAGCTGTTATTTCAGCCAGTTGTGCAGATGTATGGCCTGGTAGTGAATTTGCTTCAATAATTTCTTCTGCTGAGACTACTGCATAGCCGGAGACTTTCTTCCCATCATCCATGTAGCTGCTACCATCAGTGAATAACTGTAGATCGTATTTGTCTAGGGGTACGTCTTTCAAATCTGGCCTACTACTGAACACTTCTTCCATGACTTGGAGGCATTCATGATCTGGATCCTCTTCACAGTCAGGCAGTAAAGTAGCAGGGTTCAAGGTAGCAATGAGGTCCAAATGAACCCGTGGATTTTCACACATCATAGCTTGGTACTTTGTCATCCGGCTGTTGCTGAACCAGTAGCTTCCTTACACATCCAGCAGGGCCTTGACAGCATGGGGCACCTTGACATGAAGAACTAGTCCAAGGGTCAGCTTGTCTGCTTCTGCTATCAGCATTGCGGTGGCTGCCACTGCTTTCAGACATGGGGGTAGGCCGCAAGCAACAGGGTCGAGTTGCTTGGAGAGGTAGGCCACAGGCCTTAGCCAAGAGCCAAAACTTTGGATCAATACTCCTGTTGCTGTTTGATTGTGTTCATGCACGTACAGCTGGAAGGGCTTGCTGTGATCTGGCAGTCCCAGTGCAGGAGCTTCCATTAGCAGAGTCTTTAATTTCAGGAACGCTGCTGTTTGCTCTTCTTCCCAATGGAAAGGGTCTTGTTCTCCCCCCTTGGTGGCTTGATGAAGGGGCTTGGCAATATCTGCGAAGTTGGGGATCCACAGGCGGCAGAAGCCTGCAGCTCCCAGAAACTCACGTACTTGTCTTCTGGTCTTTGGTTGGGGTATTCGGCATACTACTGCTTCTCTTTCTTCTGCCCCCAATGCACGTTTGGTACCTGTAAACTGGAATCCCAGGTATTTTACACTTTCTTTGCATATTTGTGCTTTCTTTCTTGACACTCTGTAACCTGCTTGGCACAGTAGATGTAGCAGGGCTTTTGTGGCAGATAAACAGTCTTTTTCTGTGGGGGAAGCCAGTAATAAATCATCTACATATTGTAACAAGACGACTTTGTCTGGCTGAGCGTTGAAGGAGAGGAGATCCTGACTGAGCGCGCATCTGAAGATCGTGGGCGAATTTTTGAAACCTTGAGGGAGGCGTGTCCAGGTCATTTGATGGCGCGCCCCCGTGGTGGATTCTTCCCACTGAAATGCAAAAAGGGGCTGGCTTGCTGGAGCCAGGCGGATGCAAAAGAAAGCGTCTTTTAAATCAAGCACTGTGTAATATTTTGTATCTCCGGGAATTAACGCCAGCAAATTGTATGGATTGGGAACCACAGCGTGTAGGGTTACTGTGGCTTCGTTGACAGCTCGTAAATCTTGGACCGGGCGGTACTCTTGTGTGCCCTCTTTCAGTACTGGTAACAGGGGTGTGTTCCATGGTGACACGCAGAATTTTAATATGCCATGATCTTTAAGTCTCTGTAAATGTGTTTGAATATTCTGCTTGGCTTTTTGTGGGATATGATATTGTCTTAAAGCCACAGGCGTTGCACCAGGTTTTAAATCGACGTATACTGGGGGATGTTCACAGCTAGTCCGGGCGGATTTTCCTCCGCCCACACCCCAGGAATTTCAAGGAGTAGTGTGTATGGGTCCGGGCTTGCCGGCGGCGTTGGTGCTGTACACCATTCTTCCTCCCTTGGCATAATTACTGCAATTTTCACAGATCGGGGGTGCTGGATGGCTGGGTTATACTGCCGAGCAGAGCTACCACTCTCAGGCAGGTCTAATTGAGCGTGTCCCCCGTGAAGAAACGTAATTTGGGCTTGCAATTTGCAAAGGATATCCCGCCCCAGGAGCTGGATGGGACATTCGGGCATATACAAAAATTCATGTTCTACATTATGCCCACCCACACTACATTTTTGAGAAGCAAGGAAGGGGTACTTAGCAGACACCCCCATTGCTCCCATAATATCAACTTCATTGCCCATTGGGGGAGCAATTTGCTGTGTTACAACAGAATATTCGGCACCGGTGTCAACCATAAAAATTTCATCTTTATTTCCCACTCTCATAGTGACCGTGGGCTCGTGGTTACCGAGCGGGATGGGCCCAGGTCCTTGCCAATATGCATCCTGCCCCTCAAATGACATTCCCGCCAATCCCACAAACCCTGCTCCGGCACCCTCATTTCTCTCATATCTGCCGTCTGTTACCTGACCATTGGGGCCTTGACCTCCCGATTCCCCAACCTCTCCTGTCCCCGTCCCCCAAATTTAGCCAAAAATGCAGGACAGTCGTTTTTCCAGTGACCTTCACCCCGACACCACGCGCACTGGTTGGGTCCCAGGGGTTCCCTGGGGGCTCCCCTACCTCTTCCTCTAGCCCCCCTACCCCTTGCTCTCCCTCTGTCCGGGCCACCTCGTCCTCCACCATTTCCCATGTAACCCACAACACCTGTGTTGTCCTCTCTGTCTCTTTATCTCCTCACGTTTTTTTCTAAATCCCGGATATGATACACTTTATTAGCAATCTCTACCAATTCCGCTAATACCTTTTCCCAAAAACCATCTAATCTCTGTATTTTATTCCGTATATCCCTCTGTGACTGTCCCACAAAAGAAGAATTAATTAACCTCTGATTCTCCGCTGCTCCGGATCTATAGGACTATACATCCTATATGCATCTAGTAACCTTTCCAATGCGCTTGGAGACTCTTTAGATTCTTGTACCACATCCGCTATTTTTCCCATGTTTGTGGGTTTCTTCCCTCCCGCTTTAACACCCATTATTACTGCCGTTCTGTACGTCTGGAGGTGGGCAATACCCTCCGCGGTGCTATACGGCCACTTGGGATCTGTTTTGGGGTAGTGTTCCTCTGCCCACGCTTCTGGCTGGGGCTTAGCATCTGCTACAGCTTGGCAAGTAAAATCTTTTGCGCGCTTTACATTATCCGAGCTCTTTCCTCTGTGTAAACATGTCAACATTAATTGCTGACAATCTGCCCATGTTGGGTTATGTGTAAGCATAACTGACTCTACAGACGCCCCGCTTGCGGGATTAGTGGAGTACAGTGGTGTGTGTGTTTTCCATTAAAGAGATCTGTTGTCGGGGGGCGGAGCCGAACCAACGAAGATGGCGGACGTGTGATCGCTGAGCTCCCGTCCTTGCCGCCGCCGATCCTCTCCTAAAAGCACCTCACTCGCCTGCCAAGCCAACTAAAAAGGGGTAGGAATCTTCCCCCACCATGATAGCGGCCCCAAAAAAAAAAAAACAGCGGGATGCGCCTATTTTCGCCGCCAAACATCGGGCGGATGAGCAGGCCCAAGATGGCGCCCGTGGTAGCTCTGAGGGAGCGGATGGGGATGGCGCTCGGTCTCACTCACCGCAGCTCACACAACATGAGGCCCCCTCAGCGGCTCTTGCCCTGGCCACAAGGGAAGACATACAGGGCTTGCGGGCTTTCATTACCCATGAGCTCAAGAAATCCACCAAGGCCCTGTCCTTGGAAATTCAAGCGATTGGAGAACGCACTGCCTGTTTGGAAGATCAGGCCAAGAGGCATATTACATTTTCTAATGATCTGGCGGGACGCTCTGAGGTTATGGAACAACGTATTCAATTTTTAGAAGACTCCTTGGAGGATCTTACGAATCGGTCTAGACGGAATAATGTACGTCTCCGTGGCTTACCAGAATCGGTTACTAATTCTGATTTATCAGATATCTTTCATGGCATAATTAAACGACTGGTCCCTGATATACCGGATACTCATCTCATATTAGACCGTGTCCATAGAGCGTTGGGTCCGCGCCGTGATAACTCGTCCACTCCACGAGACGTGGTGGCACGTTTTCATTATTACACTTCCAAGGATGCGGTGCTTAAAGCTACGCGGAATCAAGATGTGGAATATGAGGGCGCGCCCTTATCATTTTTTCAGGACTTGGCTGGATCCACTCTTGCACGAAGGAGAGAATGGAGAGAGATCACGACCATGTTGCGTACCAATAACATCCGATATGCATGGGGGTTCCCATTCAAGATTTTGATATTTCATGAAAATCGTACCTTGGCCTATACATTCCTTCACCAAGCAAAGGACCTTTTGAGATCTTTGAATTTACAGGTGCCTCCTTCGATTGCTGCCCTTGCCCCTCCACAACCTTTACAGAGGCTCACTCAAGAATGGGAGACATCAGGAGACTGACCTTTTTCTTTTTGACTGCCAGGGTTTGTACTGGCGGCCAGTCTCTAGTTACCTACCACGCCCATTGATAGGATGGGTCCGCTTTTTCTCGCGGCAGGCGAGTGTATGGAAAATTCTGATGTAACGTATCCTTCTATTTGCGGGGGGTGCTCCCCAATGTTATTATGGTTATTACTGTTATGGATATGTTGCTTTTTTTTTTGTGCTTCTCTCTCCATTCCCTTTCGGGTCTGGAAGTAGGAGAGATCTTCTCCTTTTTTCTATAGGTGTATTTATATTGTTGGCGGCGGAGGGAGGTAGCCGGCTTTGGTATCGCCCAGGTGCCGGCTGACTATCGTTGGTTATCCCCAATGGTCTTCTACCTCTCCTCCCCCTATGTTTACCTACCCTTCGGTATCCCCGTTCGGCTGGTATCCCCTTTCCCCTTCTCCCTCGTGACTGCCCACCACGAGATCTTTTTATCTTACTCTCTCGCTCATCTTCTTTTCTTTCCTTTTCCACTCTTTCTTTTTCTCATGTTTTTCGGGATCCCCCCTCCGGTCACCCCTCGGGCCTTATTGCCCCCCGGGGGGGGGTGGACGGATGGGGGATCTTCTCTTTGCACTTTTCTCCTGTATGATTAATGTCTAAGGTTAATGTTTACTCTATTAATGTAAAAGGTCTTAATTCACCACGTAAGAGACGACTTTTATTCAGGGAACTCCGACGGAAGTCCGTAGAAATTGCTTTTCTCCAAGAAACCAGAATTCCTAAACTAGCTGCTTTTCGCCTTTCAGACCCGGCATACTCTAGGACATATGTGTCGTGCTCTACCCCTAAACGTAATGGTGTTGCCATTCTCCTACGTAATTCGTGCCCGATGGTCGTTGAAGAGGTACATACAGATGGGATGGGGAGGTGTTTGATAGTTCGAGGTACCATCTCCTCTCAGCCGTACTCTCTTATAGCGCTGTATGGCCCTAACTGCTCGGACGCTAGCTTTTGGGATGACACGAGGGATTTTATTAACTCCCATGCCAGGGGTAGGATTATTATGGGGGAGATTTCAACGCCACCTTATGCCCCCCTGTGGACAGATCGGATCCCCGGGGAGATAGACTAACGCAACCCCCTTCCTCCCAGGAGAGTCAGTATCATAGCTTTGTGCAGGAATTGGGACTTATAGACATTTGGAGAATTCAACACCCATCGACCCGTGACTATACCTTCTATTCCCAGGTTCATGACTCATATTCCCGCATTGACTGTTTCCTGATATCCCCTGACTGTATACCATCCGTCGTGTCCTCTGACATAGGTTCAATTACGTGGTCTGACCATGCAGATGTATCTTTGAAACTGATTCCTTTCGCCCCTTCTCCGGGTAGACGGTGGCGCCTTGACCCATTTTTATTAAATAAACCAGGGGTTGCGGATACGATCAAAGAAACCACTTTAGAATACTTTCAACTGAATGATACTCCTGACATCTCCCCTCAGATTCTCTGGGCGGCGTATAAGCCGGTGATAAGGGGCAAACTGTTAAGCTTGGCAGCGTACCATAAAAAACTAAAATTGGCAGACATTACTTCTTTACAAACCCTACTCAGGCAATACGAACTTCAACATAAATCTTCCCCCAGCTCTGACACTTTCACCGCTTTGTCTAAAGTTAGGTCAGACTTAAATTTACTGTTTGTGGAGGATGCAGGAAGAGCCATGCTATGGTCTAAACAGCGCTACTATGATAGGTCCAATAAAATGGATTCCCCAATGGCCCGGCTAATTAATCCCCGCTCTCAATATAGCCCAATCACAGTCATACGGGATAGGGATGGCCCTTCACACAAGACCCCGCAAGCCATCAGAGATGCATTCACTAAATACTATACAGCCCTATATGACCATTCCCCTGACCACACCCATACGAATAGGGTACTGATGCAGGAAATTGACTCCTACTTGACTGGGGCATCCTTACCTCGGTTGCCGGAGTCCAGCATGGAGACACTGATTGATGCGATCACTGAGGAGGAGATAGGTAAAGCATTAGGATACATGAAGCCTCATAAAGCCCCAGGTCCGGATGGCTTTACCTACCATTTTTATAAGTCTTTTGCGGCAGAGCTTATCCCTAGGCTACTCCATACGTTTAATGACATGCTGACAGGGGGTACACCTCCCCCGGAGTCTCTGATGGCTTCCATAGTGTTATTACCCAAACCCGGCCGGGACCCACAGCTAGTGGAAAATTATCGCCCGATATCCTTGATAAATACGGACTTAAAACTGTTCACTAAAATTTTGTCCTTACGTCTAGATAAACTGTTGGGGAGTTTAATCCACCCTGATCAGGTAGGGTTTATCCCAAATAGACAGGCGTTTGAAAACACCAGGAAGACCGCAGATCTCATATGGTATGCTTCTGCTCACGGGGTGCCTTCCCTGTTTATCTCTTTAGATGCGGAGAAGGCATTTGATAGGGCAGAATGGCCCTTTCTGTTTTCTCTTCTCGAACACTTGGGTTTTCCTTCGGCATATGTGGCAGCGGTACAAGCCTTATACTCGTCCCCATCCGCTCAGGTAGTGATCCCTGGTACAGAGGGGACCCCTTTTAACATTCGAAACGGCACTCGCCAAGGCTGCCCCTTATCGCCGGCTTTGTTTGCCCTTTTTTTGGAGCCTCTTTTGCAACACATTAGACTTGACTCTTCTATACGGGGCATTTTGATTCAGGGAAATGAATACAAAGTATCAGCCTATGCGGATGACGTTTTAATATCTATTTCACAACCCCTCTCGTCTCTCCCTAACGTTTTACGGATATTGTCGGATTTTGCTAGATTATCTGGGTATAAAATAAATATGGACAAATCGGAGGCTATTCCAATTCACATGGGGGAGGGAGACTTGTCTTTCCTTCGCTCCTATTTCCCTGTAGCAGTTTCACTAACCTCGATTAAATATTTAGGCATTCATTTATCGATTGATCCCGGGCTAATGTATGATGTGAATTATGCTCCTTTGTTATCCCGGATTAAAAGGGATTTGGAAAATTGGGACAAATATGCAATTTCGTGGATGGGTAGAATATATTGTGTAAAGATGACTGTCTTGCCTCGGCTACTATACTTTTTTCAGGCACTTCCGATAGCCATCTCTCCGGAGGATCTCCATCGCCTTCAAAGGGCGATTGATAAATTTATATGGAGGGGCAAGAGGCACCGAATATCGAGAGCAACTCTCTATCGACCTAAAGATGCAGGGGGCCTGGGGCTTCCTTGCCTCCTATCTTATTATTATGCGGCCCAGCTGGCTCAAATTGTTGGGTGGCACACTCCTCCTGGACGACACCGTTGGGTAGAACTGGAACGTGCTCTGATGTTTCCGGATGACCCCAGCCTCTGGATTTGGCTATCAAAGACCCACAGGACTCTCTTACGCACTGCTTGCCCTGCTATTGTGAATTCTATCAGAATCTGGGATAAATTGGCCGCAAAATGTGACTTGTCGTCTTTTCCTTCTCCATTATCTCCTATCATAAGGAACAAAGCCTTTTTACCAGCCTATTCGGCGAAAGCAGGAAGAGGATGGATGGATTCTAATATCTCCCGGTTCCACCAACTATTTCCAGGAGGTTCTTTTGTGGCCCAGGCAGAGCTCTCCGCGACTGGCATAACCTCTCTGGCTGGTCTTCTACCATATATGCAACTGAAGGCCTTTGCTTCTCAACCTCATGTGAAAGCGGCGGCCTTATCACCTCTTACACCGTTCGAACGATTATGCAAATCCAGCTCATATCCAAAAGGTTTGATCTCGACTCTATACCGTTCCTTAACCTCTTTGTTGGACTGGAGAGAACTAACATATATTAAGGCCTGGGAGAAGGATTTGGGGGAACAGCTGGAGAGGGAGGAATGGATGGATATTTGGGATTCCATGAGAATTGTCTCGGTGTGTACCACCCACCAGGAACAACTTGTTAAGACCATTTTCCGATGGTATGTAACTCCTGTACAGCTCTCACGTATGTCCCCCACGACCCCGGATACCTGTTGGAAGGGGTGCGGTGAAAGGGGCTCTTATTTACATCTATGGTGGACATGCCCTCACTCACAACATTATTGGACTGCTGTCCAGACTCTTCTTTCCACAGTTTTTGGAAGACATATTCCTATGGACCCCTGGGCCTTCTTGCTCTCTCGACCCAACCCGGATCTCTCACGACAAGAACACAAACTCATGGCAAAAATCACGTTGGCGGCTCGCAGATTATTGGCACTGGAATGGAACTGCCCTCAGGTCCCCTCATCGCACCGGATTCATTCTTTAATACAAGACGTACAAATTATGGATAAATTGACGGCTCTGGCCAGAGACTCTCTCCCTGCCTATCACAACACATGGGCCCCCTGGATAGACCATATGGGACATTCAGTAATGACATGAGAAGGAGGACTTCATGGTTTTTTCTTTTTATGTCCCTGGCGTGAACGTTCTTGACTTCGCATACAGGGAAACGAACCTACTTTTGTTTGCATTTTACTTGACCTTCATATGTTTTTCTATTTGTATCGCTATTCTTTCTTTTCTTTCTCTTTATTTTACTTCTTGGGGATCTGGGCAATCCCCCCCCCCTCTTCCTTCCCCCCTTTTTCTGTAAATTCTAGGAAATTGGATATATTTGGAGTGTATTGCATCTTTATATGTTATGCTCTGTAATCCTGGATTGGATTGCCTTATTTTCTCCAATAAAAACATATTTAAAAAAAAAAAAAAAGAGATCTGTTGTCAGTGAATGGACATATGTATATTGCACTTGGCCCAGGAGAGCTCCATTTGCCAGTAAGGACCTTGGCACTTCTCGCAGGGGCATTTGATAGGGATTGTGCTGATATTGGCTCACGGGGTTATGTATATTATTCGCTGCCGCGATGGTAACCCCCTTCTCATCTTCACCTCATTATCGCTATCCTCCTGGGCTACTAATTTGTATACACTCCCATCGGGCATTTCAAGTTTTCCCGGTGGGGCCTCTCTGTTTCCTCCACCCGCCGCCCCCTGTTCTTCTTCCACAACCCCGCGTGATGGAGCGAAGGGAGCCGGCCGGGAAGTAGCAGCTGCCTGCTCCCCCCTCTCCACCCGCGCAATCGCGGCACTCAAAGCTTCTCTAGCCGCCCCGTAACATGATGGGTATGGCGGGGCAAGGAGTCACCTTCCTCTGGGTGTTCTACCAACACTGATCTCTCTTTCTCTTTATTATTTGGGGGTAGCTGCTTCTTGTGTTGTCCCGCCAACATGATAAAATGACTTTTATCTTTTACACAGTATCTCCATATATCTATATACGGGTACTGTTCAGGATGTCCGCATTTCCCGGTGACTTGGGAATGCACCCTCTGTATTAGCTCGGGGTCCATTGACCCCTGCTCTGGCCATTCAGAAACTAACAGTGGCCACACAATTGTACACATTAATGTCAGCTTCTCCCTAGTTAACTCCACACCATAGTCATGCGTTGTATATAACGCTTCAAAATTCCGCACCATATACTCTAAGGGCGTCTCACCCTTCTTTACCTTACTGGGTTTGGATGACCCGTTACCCATTGTTACTTTTCTCAGAAAATCGGTAAACTCTTTACAATGCAAATACAACTTTTTAGCAAAAGCACTTAGAATCTACGGTCTGGTACTTCAGCCAACAATTCTCACATGTCTGAATCGCTTCCTCCGTCAGTAGCCGGACTGCAGTCGCATGAGCTGGAAACGTACTTCGGGAGTCCGCACTCAAGTTTGCTTTCTCGCAGAGCGAGTAGGCGCTCGTTCACTCACAGCATTCAATTCACTCACAGCACGTACTGTACCAGATACTTTCAGCACAAAACAAAACATAAACAATTCAACTCTTTCTACTAGCCGAGGGCACGCCGTCCCTCCTTTTGGCTCCTTATACCCCGTTAATTGAACTCTAACTCTTGCCTGCTTGTGACTATGTGCACCCCGTTCTGTAACAACACTCCTGTCTGCAATTCCAATTTGCCTATGGGCAATCTACCCACCCGGCACCACTATCTCTGCAGCTACCGCTGACCTCAATTGGCTCCCTTCACTACACGACGTACACACTAGCACTGACTCAGGGCTCTCAGCCCAGTCACAGAAATCCCTCCTCCTTTCCTGGTCCACGTGCAGAAGCTCTGTTTACAAACACTGACTATGACTATGCAACTCCACGTGGCTACTTTCTCCCTCTCTTACAGAACTACCCTTTGGTTAACATTTGATCCCCCGGGTCCAGACACACGCTAGCCACTTTCTGGCCCCGTGCTATGTGCGGCGGGTTCAATATGCTAACGAGACCGTGGCCGCGGGTCTCCTTATCCGACTATGGCCGGACGTTTCCCTTTATACCGGTATCTCTGATACACATACAAACACAGAAGACACTTTACCTCAGACTCGGTGGTGTCCCAGCTTCCCGGGCGGGGAGTCCGTTTGGGACGAGACGAGGTCCACTGAACAGGAAATCCTGCTTGGCGCCTGCAGATGTCAGCTCACCTTCAACAGACGCCCAACCGACGGGATCACTTGCACCTGCAGTCAACCGCTACAGTGTTCAGCAGCCGTTGCCTATGCCGGAAAGGACGCGTATCCCGGCTATCGAGCCCCCAAGAATGGAACCGGAATCACAAGGTTCACTTTCTGGAAGGCGCCGGACCGGACACAAGCAAGGATTGTCTGAACACGAGTCTCTTCAGGAAAGGCAAACTTTATTGTGTCGTCACACAAATGCTCACACAGGATTGAATCGCAAAGAGTGAGCCCCGTCTCCCCCCCCGACAAGGGGTTTTATACCCCAAATACATAATTAGGTACATCCCAATTAACACACCTCCCGATGACACTTTATTCCACCCCACGTGGGTTAATACCTCCCATTGTTAGTACAAAGGAATTCCATACATTGATCGTAAATTGGCAAACTTCATGTTAATCTGACAGTCTGTGATTTGCTGCTGCACTAAATCCGGGCCGTGCCCACCTCCCTAAAGGCTATGTTTATTTTTCTACAGATGATGTTCTGGTTTCTATGCTCTCTTTGTCTTACTGCAGGTCTCAGTGACCTTGTAGTATCCATTTGTCATCCTGTCTTTCCCTGCCAAGAGTTGACCGGATTTTCTCTCAGTTTTATTGCTTCTCTGCTAATCTACCACATTCCTAAAATTCTATGTAAGCTTCATTCTAATGTCTAGTGAAATCTATCTAGTTATTTGCAAGTGAACCAATGTTCTGAACAAGATGGCCGCTTGGCTCATAATAGCGACCATCTTCCAGCCTGATTCCACTTCAGTGGCACTGTCCTCAACTATCGCTACTGTGGGGAGACATACAGGGTTATGCAGAGAGCACCGAAATGTTGCCGACATTTCGGTGCCCTTTTGTTCCCCGCACTTGGGGGCGATTCTAAATTGCCGACACTGCGGCGTATTCAAGCAGTGGCGTAGCGTGGGTTTTCAGCGCCCGGGGCCAGCCAAGAATTGTGCGCCCCCACCTGTGGACACGTTATCGATATTGCCCCAGCTCTCACATGGATTTGCCCCAGCTCATGGATTTGCCCCAGCTCACACATGGATTTGCCCCCAGCTCACACATGGATTTGCCCCCAGCTCATGGATTTGCCCCAGCTCACACATGGATTTGCCCCAGCTCACACATGGATTTGCCCCAGCTCACACATGGATTTGCCCCCAGCTCACACATGGATTTGCCCCCAGCTCACACATGGATTTGCCCAGCTCATGGATTTGCCCCCAGCTCATGGATTTGCCCAGCTCATGGAGTTGCCCCAGCTCATGGATTTGCCCCCAGCTCATGGATTTGCCCAGCTCATGGATTTGCCCCAGCTCATGGATTTGCCCCAGCTCACACATGGATTTGCCCCCAGCTCACGCATGGATTTGCCCCAGCTCATGGATTTGCCCCAGCTCATGGATTTGCCCCAGCTCACACATGGATTTGCCCCAGCTCACACATGGATTTGCCCCAGCTCATGGATTTGCGCCAGCTCATGGATTTGCCCCAGCTCACACATGGATTTGCCCCAGCTCACACATGGATTTGCCCCCAGCTCACACATGGATTTGCCCAGCTCATGGATTTGCCCCCAGCTCATGGATTTGCCCAGCTCATGGATTTGCCCCAGCTCATGGATTTGCCCCCAGCTCATGGATTTGCCCCCAGCTCACACATGGATTTGCCCAGCTCATGGATTTGCCCCCAGCTCATGGATTTGCCCCAGCTCACACATGGATTTGCCCAGCTCATGGATTTGCCCCCAGCTCATGGATTTGCCCCAGCTCATGGATTTGCCCCAGCTCATGGATTTGCCCCAGCTTACACATGGATTTGCCCCCAGCTCACACATGGATTTGCCCAGCTCATGGATTTGCCCCCAGCTCATGGATTTGCCCCCAGCTCATGGATTTGCTCAGCTCATGGATTTGCCCAGCTCATGGATTTGCCCCAGCTTATGGATTTGCCCCCAGCTCATGGATTTGCCCAGCTCATGGATTTGCCCCCAGCTCATGGATTTGCCCCCAGCTCACACATGGATTTGCCCCAGCTCATGGATTTGCCCCAGCTTACACATGGATTTGCCCCCAGCTCACACATGGATTTGCCCCCAGCTCATGGATTTGCCCCCAGCTCATGGATTTGCCCCCAGGTCATGGATTTGCCCCAGCTCATGGATTTGCCCACCTTACACATGGATTTGCCCAGCTCTCACCTGGATATTGCTCCAGCTCCGGCCGGGGTTGAGGAGACCCAGATGCCGGGCAGCGCGAGAGTGCCTGCCCGGTCCTGAAGAGTCCGTCCTGTTGAAGTGGAGGCGGCTGCGTGCGTGCGCAGGTCACGCGGTCCGGCCAGTCAGGTGGTACAGAGACTCAGTACCACCTGATTAGCCGGACCACGTGACCGGCTGCGCCTGCACGCAGCCGCTTCCCTTTAACAGGACGGACTCTTCAGGACCGGGCAGGCACTCCGGCGCTGCCCGGCATCTGGGTCCCCTCAACCCCGGGCCAGTTTTAGGGGTGCAAATGCGCCCCTAACAAAACTGCGCCCCCCCAGCCCCCCCCCACGCTACGCCACTGTATTCAAGTATAACCGCAGGGTCCCCGGAGTGCAGGGAATTTCAGTGACATTTTGGACCTCTCTGTATAACCCCTATGGTGAATTTTGTAAACAAAGTGCTGGGTACTACCCTGACTCTCGACTCCACGGTACTCTTACTACAAATATTTCCGAAGGGGACTTCTGCGGCCCAGCGAAAACTACAAGCACTCATCCTTACCTCTGCGTACACCCTTATTGCATCCCACTGGTGCTCCCGATCCCTTCCTAATATAACTGACCTCCGGCGCAGAGTGGGAGAGATCCGGTCCTTAGATGCCATCGCTGCCTCAGTGGCTGGGATTCCCTTCTCCACCCACGATTAATGGGATGTCTATTTATGCACCTCACATGCTCCCGAATCGCACTGTATGTTGACCCGGTACACGGTTTTCTTCCTTCTACATCTTCGGTAGTGTCTCCCCCGCACCCCCCTGCTTTTCCACCCTTTTTTTCCCCTCGCTCTCCTCACTCCCTTTGCTTTGTTCCGTCCTTGCCCTCTCTTATTGCTGTATAATTGAAGTAATCTTCACGCGGTAATCTTCGCGCTGTATTAAGGTGCTTAAGGTGCTTAGATGCATATAACAATCTATTTTTGGTGCCTCAAGTGATTGCACACCATGCAAAAAAAGTAAAAATGCTTATATGCAGCAGTCGGAGTTCAGTTCAGTTGCACAGCATTCAACCTGTATGTAATATAAAAAATCTAAAAGCAGCGTGTATAGCTGTAATTTAAAATGTCTTAAATAAAAAAAAACAACTCACAAACGAGGAGCAATTATGTGTGCTCTCACCTAATTCGCATGAAGTTAGACCTCCCGACTTTGGCAGCATGTATCTCTCCTTTGGGGTGGACCTTAAATTAACCATCGTACTATGAGGACCAGGAAATCTGGTTCAAAATTCAATGCTTTTATTCACAAATCTTTAAAAGACCGATCTCTAATGGAACATATATAAACTCCAATGGGTTCAGGTATATCTTCCAGCAATATCCGTGCAAATCAATGTAAACGGTGTATAGGGTCACAAAGGTCCAGTGCGTATGATCGTGGTGATGTAATGCTGATGCGTTTCGTCCTGCCCACGTCCCAAACCAGAAAAATTCTCCCATTTACCTCACTTTGCAAATCAGCTATTTGGTCTAGATTGTTCATTCTCCTGGCAATTCTCCTGGTTTTCATTGCTCTCTGAATGACCCTGCTAGAATTTTCACTTCTCCAGTCATTCTCCTGATCTTCACCTTTCTCTGAATAACCCTGACAGAGTCTAATCATTCACACACAAGATAGTAAGTGATAATAAGATAGGAAGTCTTGTATTAGGCTGCAGCAGGGGTTACTGGGTTTAAATTAATCCAATATAACAAGTAGGGTTCCCACCTGTCCGGTTTTCACCCGGACCGTCCGGTTTTTGAGTCATGTGTATGGGCTTCAGATCACCTGCCACCCGGACACATGACTCGGCTCGGCCGGACCGCATGCTGCCTCTCCGTCTCCTGAATGTTTTCACGCTGGCTGTGTGTGTGCAAGTGAGAGATAAACACTCCTCCTGGCATCAGCTGACAGGCGGGGGTGGTCTGGTCATGGCGTGGTCTGGTATGGTGTGGCGTGTGACGTCTCTTCCACTTCCTTCCCACTCTGCCAGGTCCGCCTCCTCCCATCAGCTGCATGCTTCCGGGGGCCTAACCATGTGCTTTCACTCATTGGGAGAGGCTGGCATACGAGCTGTGGTAGAGCAGCATCTGGTCTGCTCTGTGCTGTGCTTGCAGGCTGCTGGATTGGATCATCTAGAGAATCTGGATTCATTCCTCAGGCAGGCTCCAAGAATAAAAGGTGACAAGTTAATAAATTAACCTGTTCTAATTGAAAACTAAATCCAGGGCCGGTGCTAGACTATTTTGCGCCCTAGGCAAGACCAGCTACTTGCACCCCCCCCCCAAAAAAAAAGCAACACAACATGAAACTGCTAAATTTCTTTTTATTTTCAAGAATAAAGTTTGAAAAGCACCAATAGTAAAATAAATATAAATAAACTGTATTAAACCATCTTAAATTAACTCTATTAAATAAATATAAATTAACTGTATTGAACAAATATAAATTAACTATTTTTCTTAACGAAAACCAAAAAAAAAAATAACAGGGTTATTAAGAGAGCGTAAAAAGCAGGAGAATAACTGGAGAATGAAAAATTCTAGGTCAAAATAGCCAAACCAGAAAAATTCTCAGTTTGCTGCAGCAGTGTCGTTGAACCCTTTGGATGCGAATTTTTAATCCAAAATGGCCGACAATTTCTTAATGAAAAATTCAGATTGTTTTTCAGATCACTCGGACAAAATATAATAAAGAGAAGCAGTCACATAGGGAGGGACTCCAGGGGGTATGATGATGGTGTGAGGAGGGGGCCACACAGGGGGTATGATGATGGTGTGAGGAGGGGGCCACACAGGGGGTATGATGATGGTGTGAGGAGGGGGCCACACAGGGGGTATGATGGTGTGAGGCCCTCACACCATCATATTGTAGGCGGATAAAAACAGGTTCACTTTCAGAACGGCGCCGGACCAGACACAAGCAAGGATTGTCCAAACACGAGTCTCTTCAGGAAAGGCAAGAGTTTATTGTGTCGTCACACAAGTGCTCACACAGGATTGAATCGCAAAGAGTGAGCCCCCCTTACACAGTGACATGAGGTTTTATGCCCCAAATACATAATTAGGTACATCCCAGTTAGCCCACCTCCCATGACACTTTATTCCACCCCACGTGGGTTAATACCTCCCATCATTAACTCGAACACAAAGAACATTCCACATATAACTATAAATTGATACACTTCTCGTTAGTTTGACAGTCTGTGATTTGTTGTGCTGTCTTTCTCAGAGCAGTGCCTCCCTCCCTTGCGCCTACACTCACTTGTTACAGATGGCACCTGGCCTAATCTCTATACTCCTTTGCCTTTCTACGGGCCCCAACGACCTTGAGTCGCTTTTCTCCTCCGTGCCAGGAACAGACAGAGATCTTTCATAAAGCTTTAATTGCTTTTCTGCTAATCTAAACGCATTCCTAAATTTCTACGTATACCTCATTCTAGTCTCAGCTACAAACCTGTCTAGTTATATACAAGTGAACCAATATTCTGAACAAGATGGCCGCCTGTGTACAATGGCGGCCGTCTTCCAGCCTATTTCCACTTCATTCCCCCTTGGCTCAAGTGTCAGGATCTCTTCCTGGCACTTGTAGCCATTACACTCCACTATTCTGAAACTCTGCATACTGGGGAGGCTCTCCGTTCACTGGGAACATTCCCTGTGGAATTATCAGTGGTATCTTCTGTGTTTGTGTAGATGTCAGTGCTGTTTTGCACAGTGGCCATAAACATAGCCCTATGCGGTATATCAGTATCCCTTTGATCAAGATCACCACTATCATGAGTATCATGGATCCAATCCGTGAGATAAATCTTAAGATGGAACCAAACCATTCTCCTATTGCTCCAAACCCACGGAGCGGATTCCAGCCTTCGGCAGCAATCCTCCTGGCTATACCCTGCAACTGTGCTACCTTCTCTTGGTGATCTTGAATTACCTGGTAATAATATAGAACTTCATGTGTAGTGTTTCTGATGAGGATGCAACATTCATAGTGCATTGTCATTTCACACAATCCATTCAAGGCCGCACTGATCTGCTCAAGCGCCATATCATATATCATCTGCACCTTTCGTAACTCACGCATTTCCAGATTCAGCAGCTGGATATCCATACTGGTTCTATTCAGAATCTCATCCATTAGATTGACATAGCTATTCAATCTCCTCATCATCCCTCCTCCCCATCCAGTCCATACTGGCAACCATGTCCATATTCGATCCATCTTCGCAAACAATTCTTTTTTTTTTTTTTTTTTTGGTCTTTCAAACACCAGTGGGTACCTAGGGTGTAGTTCTGTGTCTGTGTTTGTGTCTTCTCCCCTTAGTTTCTGGATTGGGACCAGCTTAGCCAAATAACACATTCCCGTTATTGTTGGTGGTACCCATGTGTAACACACCCTTTCACAGCACACTTGGTACCCTCCTTTCACTATAAATAGTGATAAATATAATATTCCCTTTGATATCTCTATCGCAAGTTGTCTCAGCCGTCTCATCATATCCACTGCACCCTGCCTCCCATTGGTCACATTCCTAATCACCGCCTCTTGGTCTCTAGTGAGTTGCCTGCATCGTATATATAAATAATTCGCCTTTTGTCCTGTCTTGAATATGTAAATATATGATGTCCAGTTGAACTGACTTGAGTTACATAACCCACCCTCGTTATTTGTTTCTTTATCTGGTCCTAGTTGGAAACACCATTCTGGTGGATACACTGGTCCTATTATGGGGTACCCGGGACTGAATGATTCTGTCTTTTCCCTTGGTGCATCGACAGCATGTATTGTGACATTCCCTGATACAAACATACTCAAATTCATTGGAACAGAGGCAAATGGTATATGAATTGTCTCTGGGTGCAGTCTACTACACACCAGCATGCGGTTTGCCCAGACTTTTTAGCATAGTCATATTTGAATTGCACAAGTAAGTGTCCTCTTGGGCTGGTTCCAGATAGCGCCTCTCGTTTTTGTCTCCACATGGTACGGTTCTCCATCACCGGGTGCGTACCATTCCAGATATGGGAAATATCCACTTTCCCAGCGGTGCTTGTACAATTGGGGCATGCTCCACGTGAGAGTCCATAAATCAGATTAGCAAGATATAAAATCAGCACCACAAATGCCCCTAGTGTCAGAATTCCTTGGGCAATTCTTTTCACAGTCACATAAACCCAATCCCTCTCCACCGGAATTTCAAAAGTGAAGAACATTTCTGGACGATCAAGGGTGGGGGCCGAGCCCCTAAAAAAACACCCTGTGGTTATCCCCCGTTGGCGGGTGGTCAGGACCTGTGCCCATCAAAACACCCACTTGTTGATCCTCTGTATTATCTGGGTTAGGATCATTTAGGTGCTCATGGCTGTGGTCTTTACTGCTGTAGGGGTTGATAACAGGACAAAATAAAACCTCTCCATTTTGGACCCAGTGGATTATTTTTTCACTCTTTTACCCATACTGAGTCACCCGGACAATACTTATACAGTGAAAAATACAGAAAATGCGGTATATTATCCCCCACCCAAATATTTAATTTCTGCATTGATTTACCCAGCATTACTACCTGATCATTTAGTTTAGTTTCTCCCAATGCCCGAAGGTCCCCCCTTAGTCCATTAATTAGAGGGGTTGGCCGTCCAAACATAAGTTCGTACGGACTTAGCTTCAATTGGGGGGGGTTGGTCTGCACCTAATGTGCAAAAGGACTATCGGCAGCAAGTCCAACCAGCTCAATAACGTCTCTTGGCACAGTTTGGACATCAAAGTCTTTAGAGTACGGTTCATTTTTTTTCAACTTTTCCCGAACTTTGGGGCCTGTAGGCGGTCTATAGCTTCCAGGTGATGCCCAGTAGCCGGGCAAGTTGTTGCAAACAGTTCTGGATAAATGCAGGGCCATTGTCCGACCCTATTTCGAGTGGAAGTCCGTAACGTGGTATTATTTCTTTCATCAGGCTCTTTACCACTTCTGTCGTCTTTTCAGTTCTTGTTGGGAAGGCTTCCACCCATCCTGTCAAAGTGCACACCATCACTAGTAAATATTTGTATCCTTTGCAGGGTGGCAGCACTGTAAAGTCTATTTGTAATAATGCCATTGGGGATAGCCCGATGGGCCTGTTCTCAAAATAACAAATCTTCTCTGTCTTGTGAATCTCTTACTGCTGGTATAAAAAAGTTCATTGCACTTTTCTTCATTCTTGGCAGTCTGTTCTTGATAAAAATCTCCTTGAGGAAGAACCTCACCAGTGGGGCTTGATATTCTTCTGCTCCCAATTCTCCCAGACTGTGCAGTATTCGTGTGATTCGTAGATTGTTGTGAGGATTCATTGTCAAATTTTCAAAACGTGACGCGAAATTTTCTGCTCGTTCAACTTCAGTTGTTTCTTTGTCTTCCTCCTCCCCCACTATTTTTACGCCGAAGAATTTCAGCATCATTTTGTAGACTCTGCGTAGTCTTTGCTGAACTTCTGAGATGTTAACCATTAGGCGTGTCTCTTGCGGATTTAGGGGAGTAGAGTAGAAATTTCGGCCTTGTGTCCAAGTTGGGAAAAGCCACTGGATATAATCATAATTGAGTTCTAATAGTACATAATCATTTTGCCATTTGTGCAATATTATTTCAATGAACTCGCCGTGGGGTTCAAACTTTCGCAAATTCATATAGAACTCGTAATTTGGCATAGAAGGTTGAGGTTCTCGCTTGCAGATCAGTACTTTAGCTTGATCTTCTGTTGGCGGTGGCTGTTTTGCAGCTGCTTCTGCGGCCTGGTCCGCGCGTCTGTTACCTTTTGGAATTTCGTCATGGCCTTTTTTGGTGACCACGGCAGTGCATGATGCTGACAGCATTTGGTTTCCATACCGCTTCCAGGAGGGCCGCGATTTCAGCCGCATATTTGATTTGTTGTCCTGAAGACGTAAGTAGGCCTCTCTCTTTGTAGAGTGCACCATGTGCATGGACTGTCATGAAGGCGTACTTGGAATCTGTGTAGATATTTACTCTTTTGTCTTCCGAGATTTCAAGGGCTCTGGTTAAAACTGTTATTTCGGCCAATTGTGCAGATATATGGCCTGGCAGTGGCTTTGCTTCGATGACTTCTTCTGTTGAGACTACTGCATAGCCGGAGACTTTCTTCCCATCATCCATATAGCTGCTACCATCAGTGAATAGCTGTAGATCGTATTTGTCTAGGGGTACGTCTTTCAAATCCGGCCTGCTACTGAACACTTCTTCCATGACTTGGAGGCATTCATGATCTGGATCCTCTTCGCAGTCAGGCAGTAAAGTAGCAGGGTTTAAGGTAGCGATGAGGTCCAAATGAACCCGTGGATTTTCACACATCATGGCTTGGTACTTTGTCATCCGGCTGTTGCTGAACCAGTAACCTCCTTTCACATCCAGCAGAGCCTTGACAGCGTGGGGCACCTTGACATAAAGAACTTGTCCAAGGGTCAGCTTGTCTGCTTCTGCTATCAGCATTGCGGTGGCAGCCACTGCTTTCAGACATAGGGGTAGGCCGCAGGCCACAGGGTCGAGTTGCTTGGAGAGGTAGGCCACAGGCCTCAGCCATGAGCCAAAGGTCTGGACCAATACTCCTGTCGCTGTTTGATTATATTCATGTACGAACAGCTGGAAAGGCTTGCTGTGATCGGGCAGGCCCAGTGCAGGAGCTTCCATCAGCAAAGTTTTTAATTTCTGGAACGCTACTGTTTGCTCTTCTTTCCAATGAAAAGGATCTTGTTCTCCCCCCTTGGTGGCTTGATGAAGCGGCTTGGCAATATCTGCGAAGTTGGGGATCCACAGGCGGCAGAAGCCTGCAGCTCCCAGGAACTCACGGACTTGTCTCCTGGTCTTTGGTTGGGGTATGCGGCACACCGCTTCTTTTCTTTCTGCCCCCAGTGCACGTTTGGTACCTGTTAACTGGAAGCCCAGGTATTTTACACTCTGTTTACATATTTGTGCTTTCTTTTTAGACACTCTGTAACCTGCTTGGCTTTCTGTGGGATATAATATTGTCTTAGAGCCACCGGTGTTGTGCCGGGCTTTAATTTAACTAATCTGGGCGGGTTTTCCTCCGCCCCCACCTCAGGAATTCCAAAGAGTAGTGCGTGCGGATCCGGCGTGGCAGACAGAGTAGGTGCCGTGCGCCATTCTTCCTCCTTTGACATAACTGCTGCGATTTTCACAGGTTGGGGGTTGTGCGGGCTGGCTGGATTATGCTGCCGAGCAAAGCTGCTATCCTCCGGCAGATCTAATTGAGCGTGACCCCCGGGAAAAAAATCATAATTTGGGCTTGCAATTTGCAAAAGATATCCCGCCCCAGGAGCTGGGTGGGACATTCGGGCATATACACATACACATTGTGTAAATAATATTCTCAGAGATATTTTCCCGTAGCCCAAAACAGACTCTTAATACCACATCGAAGAAACAATAAATAAAAATAAATCATTCCATTGTCATAAGACCACTCTAAACATCTCATAACAATAAAATAACCATTCCATCAAAAATCAAACAAAAACATACCTTTTAAAAACAGTTAAAGAAAAATTACTTTAATTATTTCTCGAATTAGTTTTCTTTTAATATTAATTTGAGCTCTGGACAAAACTAAAACTTTCGGAATAATATCAACACAAAATATAAACATATATCTTGCACTCAACAGACTTCAAACAAATATTCTATTGTAACCTACACTAAAATTAGCTAAGCATAGTACGCTGCACAGATACACAAAGGGTTAGCTATCAGAGAGCAAAGAAAAACATCCTCCCTTGGCATAACTACTGCAATTTTACTGACTCCCTCCCTTCCCCCTTTCAAACAGTCTGTCAGAAAGGAGGGGGCCTATACACCAGGGACGAAGTTCACCTCTCAGTCATTCTTACTTTTAATTGAACAATTTAATAATCAATTATAAACACAATCGGACAAAATCAGTCCGAATCACACACACAAACCATACAGTACCGCAATCATCCTACTCCGTAAAATATTAATTAATTTATATATGCTCCCATCGGGCATCTCAATCTTTTCTGGTGGAGCCTCTCTATCTCCTCCATTCGCGGCGCCCTGCTCTTCTTCCTCAGTCACACAGGACGGAGCAGAGGGAGCTGACCGAGACACAGCAGCCGCCCGCCCCCCCTCTCCGCCCGCGCAACCGCAGCATTCAGAGCTTCCCTAGCTGCCCCATAACATAATAGATAGGACGGGGGTAAAACATTTATTTTCTTCCGGTTGTTCTACTAACACCTCTCTCTCTCTCTTATTTTGGGGGTCCTGTTTCTTATTCCTCCCCGCTATCATTATAAAATGACTCTTGTTTTTAATACAATATCTCCATAGATCTATATACGGGTATTGTTCAGGATGTCCGTACTGCTCTGTAACTTGGGAGTGTACCTTCTGTACCAACTCCGGGTCCATTGACCCCTGCTCTGGCCATCCTGGGACTAATAACGGCCACACAACTGTACACATTACTTTTAATTTCTCTTTTTTTTTTTTTAATTCTACACCATATATTCTAGGGGCGTCTCACCCTCCTTCACCTTCTTGGGCTTAGATGACCCGTTACCCATTATTACTCTTGAAAACAGTACTCTTTGCAATACAGATATATTATTTCAACAACAGTTAAAATCTACAGTCTGATACTTCAGTCAACAATTCCTTCGTATCTACAGGCGCTTCCCCCTTCAGTAGCCGTCTGCAGTCGCCTGAGCCGGAAACGTACGTCCGGGGTCAAATCTCGTATTTGCTTCCTCGCGGAGCGAGTAGGCGCACGTTCACTCACAGCACTCGAGTCAATTCATTCACAACACATACCGTATCAGATGCTTTCATCACATAACAGAACATAAAGCACTTCAACTCTTTCCATTAGCCGAGGGCTCATTCCCTCTTCTGTGGCTCCTTATACCCCGTAATTTGAACTCTAACTCTTGACTGCTTGTGACTATGTGCACCCCGTTCCTTATCTATACTTCCATCTGCAATTCCAATCTGCCTTATGGATAATCTACCCACTCAGCACCACTATCTCTGCAGCTACCGCTGGCTCCACTATGAGCCCTTTTCACTACACGGCGTACACACTAGCACTGACTCAGGCTCTTAGCCCAGTCACAGAAAATCCCTCCTCCTTTCCCTTTTACCCACGTGGCGAAGCTCTATTTACAAAACACTGACTACTGACTTATGCAACTCCACGTAGCTACCTTCTCCCTCTCTTACAGAACTACCCTTTGATTGGCATTCAATTCCCCCGAATCCAGACACCCGCTAGCCACTCTGGCTCCTTAGCAATGTCAGCGCTATCAGCGGCGGGCTAGATATACCAATAGGATGGTGGCCATCGCATCCTCTTATCCGTCTATCTCAGTCGGACGTTTCCCTTAGATACCGGTATTTCCTTTAGACATACAAAACATAGAAGACACGTTACCTATCGCCGGCGCTGCTTGCTGTTTCCTCAGACTCGTTGGTGTCCCAGTTTTCCCGGGTCAGGGGGGTCCGTTTGGGACGAGACGAGGTCCACTGAACAGGAAATCCTGCTTGGCGCCTGCAGATGTCAGCTCACCTTCAACGGACGCCCCCAACCATCGGGATTCTCGTGCACCTGCAGTCAATTTCGCCGCACTGTGTTCAGCAGCCGTTGCCTGTGTCTTGGCAAAAGGCCCGTTATCCCGGACGAGCCCCCAGAAATGTAGGCGGATAAAAACAGGTTCACTTTCAGAACGGCGCCGGACCAGACACAAGCAAGGATTGTCCAAACACGAGTCTCTTCAGGAAAGGCAAGAGTTTATTGTGTCATCACACAAGTGCTCACACAGGATTGAATCGCAAAGAGTGAGCCCCCCTTACACAGTGACATGAGGTTTTATGCCCCAAATACATAATTAGGTACATCCCAGTTAGCCCACCTCCCATGACACTTTATTCCACCCCACGTGGGTTAATACCTCCCATCATTAACTCGAACACAAAGAACATTCCACATATAACTATAAATTGATACACTTCTCGTTAGTTTGACAGTCTGTGATTTGTTGTGCTGTCTTTCTCAGAGCAGTGCCTCCCTCCCTTGCGCCTACACTCACTTGTTACAGATGGCACCTGGCCTAATCTCTATACTCCTTTGCCTTTCTACGGGCCCAACGACCTTGAGTCGCTTTTCTCCTCCGTGCCAGGAACAGACAGAGATCTTTCATAAAGCTTTAATTGCTTTTCTGCTAATCTAAACGCATTCCTAAGTTTCTACGTATACCTCATTCTAGTCTCAGCTACAAACCTGTCTAGTTATATACAAGTGAACCAATATTCTGAACAAGATGGCCGCCTGTGTACAATGGCGGCCGTCTTCCAGCCTATGTCCACTTCAATATACCCCCTGTGTGGCCCCCTCCTCACACCATAGCCACTGATCTTTCTGTTCAATGTAATATACATGGCCTGATGGGACATGGACAGGGAGGTGATTGAACTTCTATTCCTTTAATACTCGGTGAGAGAGAGAGATGATAATAATTTACAAAAGCTGACAATTGTTGTGGTATTGGAGCCACCATGTTAACCCTTTGACTCCCAGTCTGCAACTCAGCAGGTTATCCCGGGTGTCTGTGAGTGTGGTGCCGTGCTGCAGACTTGCACAATGATTGCTCAGGGGCAGGCTGACTGAGTGTGCACTCCCAGAGCCAGAGGAGGTAATTCTGACGGGTTCTGGAACTTCTGGGCGTTCCCAGCACGGCAGCACCGCCTGCATCTGCATGAGAGGGTGCGTGTGTGAGCCCCAGCAGGGGAGGGGGTCAGGGTCACATAATACAGACCCTCTGCAAGGAGACAGTGAACAGAACGAGGCTTCCTGCAGCCTTCCTATGAAATTGCGCCCCCCCCCAAGCCAAGCCAACCCCCCCCCCCCATCAACCTTCTTATCATACCTCCTTAATGATGGGTTCCAATCAACCTTATCATACGGCTAATTGTTGGCCCTGATCCACCAGTATATTTCAACCTTATTGTCATACTCCCATGAAATCAAGCAAAATTATCAGGTTTCATGTTGTTGGTGGGCCAGGGCCTCCATAACCATTTAGACAAATTAAGAACGTGAACCACCTTGTGCGTGTGGTACGCTGCGGGTGAAGCGTCGGCTTGCGTGTGAGGTGACGCAGAGCACAGGGAAGTGGAGTTGACTGAAATTCAACCAATCAGTCCACTCGTATGATCGGTGCATCTGTCATGCAGTGACACGCCATAAGCTCATTCTGATTGGTCAAAGTTCGACATTTTCATCTCCCGACGCTCAGCTACGTGTCCTGCTACCGACTGAGCACAGCAGAGGAAACCAGCGAGACACACAGAGTGTGCGACTCTGTCTCACAACGCATCGTGCACAGCAGCCTTTACTCAATGGTGACATTTTATTTGGAAAAAGGAAAAAAAAAATGGCAAAATGGATACACCTAAAATACCCTAAAAAAATTAAAGAATAAATATCCAAAAAATAATAAATATATATTTATTATAATCATACGTCTTTTTTTTCCTTGTCCCCTCTTTGCATAACAGATGGGAAACTCGAATCGGGGTCCCTCATTCAGGGATTGTGCACATTCCGGCTGTAGCATTGATCCTTGCTAACCTGATATGGTCTGCGCAGCGCTGGTGAAATTCTTCCCGATCGCATGAATTCAATATGACATGAGCTACCACACAGGGCTTTTTAATACACGCTAAGCAAAGCAGGTGGTCGCCAGCAGTTATTCTCAGCGACCTGATTATCAACCCAAAACAACCCCCCCCATACCTGACAGCAGGCCAGGCAGGCAGGCAGCACCCTCAGACTGGACACAGCAACTCGAATCTGCAAGGCACACACTGACACTCCTGTCTCCACACGGTCACCACACACGACGGCGGTGCCTAGTCTCCGCCTCCTCCTTCCCAGGCTTCCTTCCAGCGGCGTCTGACGTGGGGCGGGGCGCGCGTGCTGCCACCAGCCCCACCACGTGCAGGCGCCGCTGACGTAACGTTGCGTCACGTGCACTGCGGAGCGGGCGGAGCCTGGATGGTGCAGGCGCAGCGCAGTGTGTGTGTCTGTGCACTGCTCTGCCTCAGAGTCTCTGGACATGTAGATTGCGGGCGGCGCCCCGGGCCCGGCCCTACCGCGCCCGGCGCGCCTGGCGGACACTAACGCACAATTTTTTTTTATTTTTTTTTTGGGCCCGGCGCTGCGCCCTAGGCGGGCCTGCGCTCTAGGCGGCCGCCTAGCTCGCCTAGCGGCAGCGCCGGCCCTGACTAAATCCCCCTCTCACCAGCAGTGTGCCAGCAATGTGCCATAATACCAGAGTGCCTTATACATTCCAGTGTGCCATAATATCAGAGTGCGAGCAGTGTGCCATATACAGTCCAGTGTGCCATAATATCAGTGCCAGCAGTGTGCCATATACAGTCCAGTGTGCCATAATATCAGTGCCAGCAGTGTGCCATATACAGTCCAGTGTGCCATAATAAGAGTGCCAGCAGTGTGCCATAATAGCAGTGTGCCATATATATTCCAGTATGCCATAATACCAGAGTGCCAGCAGTGTGCCATAACACCAGAATGCTAGTGTGCCATATACATACCTGTGTGCCATAATACCAGTGTGTAATATACATACCAGCGTGCCAAGCATAGGAGTGTGCCATAATACTAGTTTGCCGCCAGTGTGCTATATACATATCAGTGTGTCAGGAACCATGCCTGCTTGTCAGAAACCATGTCCGCTGCTGGAGCAGCTCCAGGAAAGGTGCTGCCCTTATGTCTGCAGTAACCTCCAGCATTGATAGGGATTAATAAAGTCAAGCACCAGAACACTCACACAACCACACCCCCCTGTTTGTCCATAAAGGACCTTTCCCTCTATGCAAATACCTCAGTATTGGTCTATATCCTGATCTGTTCAGACATACCTATATGCTCTCTATTCACCGTGTACCAGACCCCTCTGCTTTGCCCACTGACCACGGTCTTGTGATATCCTCTGACCTCAGACCTCCCATTGACCACTCTTCTCTCTACTCCATTGTACTGCGCTCTGGCATCACCCAGTATCCACTTCCATCAAGGTACTAAGGTGTTGGTTCCCCTGCATACTGGGCTCAGACTCCCCCTTGAACTTAGGGTCCCACCATGGCCCATGCCAGGGGCTACCCTGACACAGAGTTTGCCAAGCATAGGAGTGTGCCATACCAGTCTGCCAGTAGTGTGCAATATACATATGCCATGAATGCCACGTGCCATGATATACTGTATATGCTTAATGAAAATAAACACATAATGTATACGGTACAAAAAAAAAAATTGCTGCCCAAGCCCAACACTAGAGGGTTCGGGTTTGGCTTGAAGAAAAGGTGGCAACCCTAATAACGGGCCTACTGGGAAGGTGAGACTAGCCTGATGTTGAAGATGGATCCATATCCACAGGATTGCTCCAATAAGGGGATGGATGAAAACTGGCTTGGAGTGCTGATGACATCTACCCAAATCAATAATGCCAGGAAGAGTCCTGAATACTCGTGTTCTAGAATTGCCCATCTACTTCTGTCTTGTACAGTCCAATAACAACCTGAAGTAGGTATATTGCGTGATGATAGTTAGACGAGGATCAAAAGCATAGTCCCCACCATAAGGCGTGTGCAGAGGGTATGCCTGGTGTACCTTAGGCGTCCCCTAATGTTGGGTGAAGAGGGCCTCTTTCACCTCCTACATTAACATTTTACATGTCCCTTATTTGGTTCATGATGAAAAGCATAAAAACCGACTGTATCTCTGAGTATAGGCTTCTTATTGCTAATAAAAAAATTGTATTTTGAAGAAAGCTTTCTAAATATAAGTTTTAAACTAATAAATGTTCCATTGGTGTACACCCTAATGTAACGGGCTGCGCACACCAGTGGTCCCCACTGTGATTTAGGACGATGCAGAAATCAGAGCTGAAATTTGGGTTTTTCACTAATACACACAAACAAGCAAATCATCGAGTTTAGCACTGTGAATAAAGGTTTGGGCATAAAACATCCAGAGGAGACTAACAGGTCTATTCACTAAAGGGTGAAGTCTGGAGAATTAGCAGGAGAAGAGAACAATCTATGACAAATAGCCGATTTGGAAAGTGAGATTAATGGGAGAATTTTTCTGGTTTGGCTATTTTGACCTAGAGTTTCACCTTTAGTAAATAGACCTGTAACACATCAAGGCTTTCTGAGTGTTTCCAATATAGGCATAAAATTACTTTTGATGGATTGGGATTAGGGTTACCACTATTCCTTCGAGCTAAACCAGGACACTCTAGCACCACGCGGCATATGATAATGTACTGTATACACGTTGCGTATGAAGGATGATGTAGGTCTGCTCTGGTGCTTGTGTGGTTGGGTCAGTATGCAGACACACACGAGCTTTAGTTGTATTGTGTCTTGGTGTCCTAATGCAAGTGAAAACAGGAGATTATGGATTATGCCATACTCTGCACTGTGTGCCAAGAGAGGAGCGTAGATTCTTTTAGAATGAGCTTTTTGCAAATTCACTTCATGCCAGGTTCTCACAACCAGTGTTTTAAATACTGGATCGAGTTGAGAATAATGAGCGAAATTGAAATCACTTGTTCTCCTGCTGCCTGCAAAAACCCATCCTCATCCTACCTACACATTCTATACACCTCCTCATCCTAGCTACACTTGCTATACACCCCCCAGGCGACCTGCACTTACTAAAATGAAAGCCCCTTGTCTTATATGCCTGTTGTCTCGGGGGGGGGAGCAGTCAGAGATATTTATGCAGCTCCTGGGTTGAGGGCTCTCTACTTCCTCATCAGTATTCCATAGGAGTAGCTGCTGCTCCTAATCCTGGCTGATGGGAGCAAGCTTTGAACAAAGGGGTGAATGGAGGAGCTTGGGGGTGGGGCTCCCAGACGTGCAGAGCAGCAGAGCTGTAGTTCTTTCTTTGCCATGAAACATGAATAGGAGCTGCAGCTCATGCTGGGGAAGTGCAAAGCACACAGTCCAGGCTGAACCAAGTGTCCAGGTGAAAGCTGCCCTGAAACCCGAACACATGACTCAAAACCAAACTGTCCAGGTGAAACCAGTACAGGTGGCAACCCTAATAGGGTTACAACGTAGGTACCATGAGGCCTAGGTATTTAATGCTACTGCAAAACCATACAAAAAGAAATGACATGCACATCAGTCTGCAAAGCAGTGATGTTCAGGAATTCTAATTTGCTGACATTCAGTTTCATTTTGGAAAGATGGCCATAGTTCCGTAACGCAGAGAATAATAGAGAAAGGGATTTGCGTGGTCTCACCACTTCTCAAAGTGGTTTTAATGTTATAACAAATTAAAGCGGAGAGAGTGGACAGCTCTTGTGGTACATTTGAAAATGCAAACCTTTCCGATAACAAGACCTTAATCCAAAATCTCGCACTTGGTTCAGAGTACATAACTGAAATCCAACCACTAAACTGCTCCCCAAAGCCAAATTTAAGGAGCATTTCATATATGCAGTCCCAGTCTACTTCACCTGTTAAAACAGTAAAGAGCGGGGCTGCCAAACTCCGCCCCCTAAGATGTTTCTGAACTACAACTCCCATGATTCCCTGACCATCTATTGCATTGAAAGAAACCTGTAAATTGTAGGCATCAACATCTGAGGTAAACAAAGGTAAACCCACTATTCCTACTGACAAGACCACTCGGATATCCACTTTATCAGCATAAACAAAAGAATAAAATATAATATTGTAGTCTTGCGCTAAATCCCAGTGACGACTTAATTTGTATATATAAAATAAATCCTTAAAATAAATCCTATAAATCCTACATAAAGGCTTGATAAAGGCCTTTATGTAGGCCGAAACGTCGGTGTCTTTTTTTAGTATCTTGCAATAAAAAATTTCCACTGAAGTCCTCGAGTGCGGCCCGCTACTTTGGAGTTCTATATATGTACCACAAGGGTTACCAGCACCGAGGCAGAATTCCATATATTTGGTATGTGTGCAGAACCTTCTGGATTTTTCTATAAAATAAATCCTCTACACCAGTGAGGTACTGGGCATATAAAATAGTTTTAACCACTTGAATGCTAAGGACGCGCTCAGCGCGTCCTCAGCATTCCCGCTGGTATGCGGAGGACGCGCTGAGCGCGTCCTCGCATTGGGGTCAGCGTTCGGCCGGGTTCCGGCCGATCGCTGGCCCCTCCGGTGCGGGCTGACATCCTGGATGTCAGCCCGGCATCCGGAGCAGTGGCCGCCATTATTAGGTGTCATCGCGCCCCCGCGATGACACCTAATTCAGGCGCCCCCCCCGCATGTGCGGAGGAGGCGCCTGAAAGGGAGGGGGGGAGGTCCTTCGGACCTCTCTCCCTCCCGATCGGCGGCACACAGGGGCTTAACCCAGGCATCATTTGGAAGGGCACAGCCTGCCCTTCCAAATGATGCCTGGCATTAACCCCTGGGGAGCTGGATCGCAAATCGGCGCTGAAAAGCGCCGATTCGCGATCCTTCCCGGGAGCTGGCCGACATCTTGGATGTCGGCCAAGCTTCGGGAACTCCCCCAGAGGACTGGCGTCATCGTGCGTAGCACGATGACGCCAGTCCTACAGTTAACCCCTAACTGCCACGAACTGTGGAGATAGGGAGTTCCAATGAACTCCCTATCTCCCGATCCGTGGCAGTTAGGGGTTAAATTTTGATATGGTTGGATCGGCCAGAGCATGGCCGTTCCAACGATACCAAACATGAAAGTAAAAAAATTTGTAAAAAAAAAAAAAATAAATAAAAAAAAAAAAAAAAAAAAAAAAAAAAATTAAAAAAAAAAAATAAACACTTTTTTTTTATTTTTTTTGGTTTGTTAATGCAGCAATATTGTTCCCATTTCAATTATAATGTGAACAATGATGCTGCATTAACGATTTTTGTATGCGGTGCGTTTGTTAAAAATGGTGTCATTTTCCCCAAAAAAAAATGTAACGAGACCCCATCTCTAATTTTTTTAACAAGCGCACCCCATACAAAATATAACCGCAATTGCTCGCATGTTAAAATGTGGAAAAAAACACTTTACACATTGTAAATTATTGAAAATACATATTTTATTGCATTTTTTGTTATAATATACAAACATGACATAACGTATACATATAATAATGACATATTATGAATCTACCGAGTCTGACGGAAAGAACGATATATAATATGTCGGTGTCATATACTAAAATAAGCCTTCAAAACACGTTTAAACATGATGCGCAAAACAGGTAAAAAATGACCTCAGCACAGGGGCGGGAAAAGCCTCAGCAGCGAAAGGGTTAAACATACACAGCAACACCTTACTCGCTCACCATATAGTGAATAGTAACATAAAAAATACTTAGATTTATAACTTGTCTTTGGTGACACTTTTCAGGAAAAAACCTGCATAAAAACATAAATGACAAATGATAAGCAGTGTCTGTCAATCCAATATGGAATCAATTGATTTATAGGAATCAAACTCACAAATAGAGAGCTTTTGCGTGTGCTCTCACGGATATAGCCAGATATTTGACCTCCCGATATACAGCAGTGTAATCTTCTTTATCAGAAAGAGGTTTTGAGTATCCCGTTCCCTCGTATCTCCAAGAAAAGGACCAGGGAAAAAGGCAAATTTTGCTTGTAAAATTTATTCCCACTCAATCCCTCTCGTTACATACATCCGGAACTGTGCATATCCATATAAATATAAAATAGTCGATCTCACGCATTCGCTTCACGTCCATCCTCAACGTGGTCCCTCTATATACCGATCGGTGGAGCTCCTAGCCGTATCAGCATCGAGGTTCCCAGTGGATCGACCTGTTCAAACAGCTAGTGACGTATCGCTGACGCGTTTTGTCCCGCCCACAGGACTTCATCAGAGCATACGGCTAGGAGCTCCACCGATCGGTATATAGAGGGACCACGTTGAGGACGGACATGACGTGAAGCGAATGCGTGAGAGCGAGGGAACGGAATACTCAAAACCTCTTTTTGATAAAGAAGATTACACTGCTGTATATCGGGAGGTCAAATATCTGTCTATATCCGTGAGAGCACACGCAAATGCTCTCCATTTGGGAGTTCGATTCCTATAAATCAATTGATTCCATATTGGATTGACAGACACTGCTTTTAAATTTCTGTTATTTATGTTTTTATGCAGGTTTTTTCCTGAAAAGTGCCACCAAAGACAAGTATAAGTATTTTTTTTATGTTATTATTCACTATATGGTGAGCGAGTAAGGTGTTACTGTGTATGTTTAAAACTATTTTATATGCCCAGCACCTCACTCACTGGTGTAGAGGATTTATTTTATATATACAAATTAACTTGTCACTGGGATTTAGCGCAAGACTACAATATTATATTTTAGTCAACATCTGAGGGGCCGTGAGTTTGAAAGCCCTGGTATAAAGTTTATTTGACTGATGTTCATTTAATGATGTAGAGAATGGAGGTAATGATGCATATCCTTCGCAAATAACAAAAGAGACGTTTACAACGTAACGCTATTATGAATGAAAAAATGTGTCTTGTTTTCTATTCAATCAGATTTACTGAGGAAATGACATGTATTTGTAGTTTGTAGCATTTTTCACAAACCAGCACAAATCATGTTGTTCAAATACACTGAACAATTTATAGTTGAGTGATGAACGGTGTCAAGTCCTGAACATACAGTGTGATCGAGATTTTTACATCCACAGCTTAACATGGTTATGAAAACAAATCAGTGGAGTCTTCGAGACTTTGTTAGTTTATATTGTGTGCTCTAATCTGCCCCCCCCCACCCACCATCTCATTCATCCAGGTGCCAAAAGGCAATAGAAACAAGTTTGAACAGGAGAGTGGTGACAATATTTGCGAGTGGTGTTCTTCTTTTGGCGCGATGTTTGCATACATATTTAGACATCTGGTAGTCACTAATGGGGGCATAGCATGCATTATTGTATAGGATAGGCTACAGTTGTGTTCAAAATTATTCAACCCCCAATGCTGTAAAGGGTTTTAGGGAATTTAGTGTACATTTGTAATTGTATTCAGAATGAAATCCTACAAGGACTTTTTAAAGAACCATATGCAACTAAAATGACATCAATTGGTTTTGTAATACAGTAGTAAATGTTTTTGTGAATTCTTCATTGACACAATTATTCAACCCCTTAAAGACTACCACTCTGAAGAACAGAGGTTCATTCAAGTGTTTTCAATCAGGTATTGAAAACACCTGTGGATGTCACGGAGCAGCAATAAAGCATAATAAGCACCAATTAGGCAGCTTTAAAATGACTGTGATACTCAGCTCCTTCTAGACATTTACTGGTGTGGTTATAAACATGGTGAAGTCAAGAGAATGGTCCAGGAAGACAAGAGAAGAGGTGATTACTCTTCACAGGAAGGGCAATGGCTATAAGAAGATTGCAAAGATGTTAAACATACCAAGAGAGACCATAGGAAGCATCATTCGCAAATTCAAGGCAAAGGGCACTGTTGAAACGCTACCTGGTCGTGGCAGAAAGAAGATGCTGACTTCAACTGCTGTGCGCTACCTGAAGCGTAGAGTGGAGAAAAGTCCCCGTGTGACTGCTGAGGAACTGAGAAAAGATTTGTCAGATGTGGGTACTGAAGTTTCAGCTCAGACAATACAGCGCACACTGCGTAATGAAGGCCTCCATGCCAGAACTCCCAGGCGCACCCCCAAAGAATAAGAATAATCAACGCTATATTTGGAGGAGGAAGAACAAGGCCTATGAAGAAAAGAACACCTTGCCTACTGTGAAGCATGGCGGGGGGTCAATCATGCTTTGGGTCTGTTTTGCTTCTGCAGGTACAGGGAAGCTTCAGCGTGTGCAAGGTACCATGAATTCTCTTCAGTACGAGGAGATATTGGATGACAATGTGATGCATTCCTTCACAAACCTGAGGCTTGGGAGACGTTGGACCTTTCAACAGGACAATGATCCCAAGCATACCTCCAAGTCCACTAGAGCTCCTGTATGTATTGTAGAATTGTCCTGTCTTTACCCTTTGCACCTTGTACAGCGCTGCGGAATGTGTTGGTGCTTAATAAATAATAAAAAGGGATTCTTGAGGGTGTTTGTTTCTAGTCATGTCTGTAAAAGTACAGTGAAGAGTAAAACTACGAAACAAAAACTATAATTTCTTAAAGGGAAACTTTAGCCAAAAAAGCAGTGGTTAACTATTAAGCCCTGACACATCACAGTAAAGTTTGGTTTTTTTTAAGCTAGAAAATGTATAAAAAGCTAACTTTTTATCACATCTCATTCTCATCGTTCTGGCACCAGGCTACCAGCTGCATGAAGTCCAATGAGAAGTGTGCAATAGTAGTGTCATGAAAACCTGTTGCCCACCATCTCCTCGTAAAGCTACTCTATTCGGTCTATTCACTAAAAGGTGAAACTCAGGAGAATTGGCAGGAGAAGAGAACAATTTCGACCAAATAGCCGATTTGGACAGTGAGATAAATGGGAGAATTTTTCTGGTTTGGCTATTTTGACCTAGGTTTTTCACTTCTGCCAGTTCTCCTGAGTTTCACCTTTATTGAATAGACCTGTATGTCTGAGTGCTGATGTTAATTTTGAGCAATGATGGACATATGGAAGACTATTCCGCGGACTTCAGTGTGGAGATGAGACTGCTGTGTTCAAGAACTCTGACAATGGCCAGGGACAGGAGGTGAGATGACGGAATGGCCTCCTTTCACTATGCCACCTATAAAGCTTGTAGGCATGGTGTCACAATGTGATTCAAGGGGTCTGACAAGACCCTCAGTGTATGTGATATTTTTGTGTATTTTGGAATTGAGGGCATCATTCCTTACAAAATCTAGTAACTTTATTTATATGCAGGTAAGACACAGAGTAAGGTAAGACTTAAGGTAAGGTAACCACCTGTTTCCTGCTTTGGCCTTGCATCTTCCTAAGGTATATGGAATAAAACAAAATGACTTACTACTGCAGGAGCAGGTGAGGAAAACCAGCAGAGGGGCAACATAGGAAAAGATAGCACGGAAAATGGAAGGTTTTGAGGCTGGCATCAGGAGCGTCTGGTGATGCAGGCAGGAAGATGCAAGGCCAAAGCAGGAAACAGGTGGAGTAGAGGTAACATCACTGCTCTAGAACTATGGAGACCGAGGAGACACCGGTTCGAATCCCGGCAAGAGCACCTCTCCAGTAAGTGTCCTTGGGCAAGACACCCAACGGCACATACCTGCCACCCAGGAATGATATACTCGAAAACAAGAGAAATCTCAATGTATCCTTCCTGGTAAAATACTTTCTCAAAAAGAAAGAGAGGCGGTATGCAGAGTAACACAGTAGACAGCAATACGAGGGCACACTGGAACCAGCAAGCCAGCGTTTCAGCTATCCAGAGGCCAATGATTGGGACTTCTAAATGAAACTAATCAGAAAAAAAACCTTCCCCCTCCAATCTGTGGCCTTAGGTCCAGGCCTAGCTGCCTTATGTAAAAATAAATCTGAGGCTTTGCTCCAACACATATTACTGTAAAAGAGCATTAAGCAGTTATACAGCATGATTATATTATCATGTTCACAATATTACTAATGTGTACTATATTTATTATTTACTTTAATATTAAATTTAAGTCATACATTGGGACAATTTAAGGCATGGGCCAGAAGTCCAAAAGACTTGTCTTTTCCTTCAAAATGAACAGTAAGTAACTATGTTATATCTCCCTGCAGTACATCTGGATCTCCCAACAGATGTGAGAGTGGCGCTCAGCGTCTGAGACACAATATCCACTTACAGCTGCATTCATTTGCTTTCTATCCTTTTCCAGACACAGACACATAATACATAATCATAATATTCTCCTGAAGTTATGCAATATACCCGTTATATCATGCCATCTGGTGGGACCATTGTTCCAACATGGTCTCCAATTATAGTTTAGAATTATAACGACAGAGTTGTACATATTATAAATTATTACACTTGTGTTTCTTCAGGTTTATCTTTCATTGAATCTGAAAAAGATATATGCATGGCTAGTCCTACTATATATTGTCTAGTGTGCAAACATTGGTATTGAATATAAGCCCCTTACTTTTGTATCAGAAATCAGTGAGCTGAAAGACAACCAAAGAGATTATAGATCTGAAAATTGGTGTAATTCCACTAATAGTTTTAACCCATTATAGCTAAAGTGCTAGTCCATACATATAAATCCCTTTAGGTAACTTGATCCATGCTTGTTGTAGTTAACTATTCTTTGACTTTCCAGTAGATGTAGTTGATTTTCTTCTAACATAGACTCAAGAGATGCTGTGAGTTTATTCTTGGCTTAATGTGAAATTAGTGATTAGGATAATGTCAGATTTTAGCAGTGAAGGGTTTCCGTACATTTTTTGACAAGTAATTTCTGTATGGCAGGCAGCACACAGACACGTTCTTTTAGTAGTATTTCTGTTCTATAACAGAAAAAGAATGTCCCAAAACTGGTGGCCTCAAAACTATGTGGTTATTGTATGCCCTTCATTAAATCAGCCTGAACCAGAATTTATTTTAATAAGAATACTTTGACTATTTGAACCTGACCTGCACGTCTGCTCTCTGCTGCAATAGGAATATTTTCTGTTATCTACATTTGGCAAGACTGTCCCAAACCAACCCCAAAGTTTGTCACTTGGCACAGTGATTTATATTTGTGTTCTGACTACCTGTCTGCAGAATTAGGAATACGCAGTCAGAAAGCAGTTCAGCGTTTCAGAGAATAACACTTAAAATGGTTTGTGGTATTCCTGGTTCGGCAACAAAAAGGAGTAAAGGACAAAAGAAGGGCCATAATGGATGCATACTGTGGCCGTCAGACATTTGCTAGTAGGGATTTCCAAAGTAAGTGCATGAGAGGGGATGGATATCAGACACATCGATATATGCCCCTGGCCTATTGGAAAAACATTCTTATTTGACTTACTTACATTACGTACTAAGCTTGCACATGTCGGGCAGCTGAAAGTTAGTTTTCACAGGTATAAATTGTAGAAAACTATCTGGAAGTGAAATAGACTTCACATCCTCATGAATCATCATAAAGCTGGGCGTCCACTGGCACCGTATTTGTGCGATGGTACGATCATCCGATATTGTCTGTCTGATCCAACAACATGCAGGTGAATGGACCATCGTCCATTGCGTCCGACTTCCGGGGTCGGGTAAAGACGGCATCAGATGGGCGACCACTCCTTTTTCACTCGTTTGCGTCGCATGTATTTCAGCAGATCAGAAAAGCTGGATGTGGAGAAACTGATCAGGGGAGTTATAAAAGCATTTAAAATAAACTATATGTATGTGTGATGTTTTGGGACTATCTGTCACGGATCCCTCTGATTACCAAAAGTGTGGTCCCTTTACGCAGACCGCTCTCTACCCTTCCGATCCTTGAATGGTCGGCAAAACTAGAAAGACAATTAACCAGACAATAGATAAACAAGGGGTAACACCAGACAGAGGTATGGAATAGAGTATTGTCACGAATCCTTCTGACTACCAAGATATTGATCTCTTTATGTAGCTCACTTTCTACTCTTCCGATCTTGAATGGTCGGTAAAGCTATATAGACAATTAAGCAGGTAACAGATAAAGAAAGGGAAACACCAGACAGGGGTACAGAACAGATCACAAGTCCTCCCTAGGACTTTAGTAATAGCAGAGGTAATCTGATGTGTGCTTAGGGTGCCACATAGACTGACCTCGTACCAACGTTAAGGCAGAACCTAGAGCAGAGTAAATGCCAATACCAGGGGTTATACACAGAAGGGTTCGTTTGCCAATGCCAGAGTCATACACAGGAGGGTACGTTTGCCATGCCAAGGGTTATACACAGGAGGGTTCGTTTGCCAATGCCAAGGGTCATACACAGGAGGGTTCGTTTGCCAAATATTCACAAGAGCTCTGCGGGAGGTGAATACCACGTCAGGGCACCGGTATAATGGTGAGACTGGGTTTTAAACCCGGCGGGTCCACGTCATAACGCCAGGCCCCGCCCCTCGGCGTCCCACGTGAGCGCACCCGGAAGCGTTTACATTCGGCGCCTGGCCAGCGAGCAGCGAGGAAGCTGCTGCAAGGCGCCCCATCCCCTGACCCACCGTGACACTATCCCTGTTTGTGTAGGGAGAGGGGTAGGGCAGGGTAGGCTCCTTGGTGGATTGTAGGCTCTTGGGTCTTCTCTCCGACTGTTCTGTCATTCATTCTGCCATACCCATTCTCTCACACCAGACTGCAGTATTTCCAAAAACAGAATGAACTGTGGTTTATATGTTACACAGTTCATTCAGATTTTGGCAGCCTCTGCACACCACCTCTGAAATCTATCTGGCTCATCCATAAATTGCTCCGACGCATCACTTGCAGTGGACGACCCTCGTCGGATGTCCGACGTCGTCTACAGTCTGACGAATCCGTGGGTTGTCCGAATACAGTGCCAGTGGACGCTGAGCCTTACTGATGGAATTGGATATGCTGAAGCACACAGTAAAAACATGAAGAGTGTTTTATAATATGATGCTTTACGGTACCCTGGGCTATAGTAGAGTGTTTAGGTCAGTGGGTACTCGTCTTTAAAGTTCTATGAATGGTAATCCTCATTCTTGTTTCACAAGTTTACAGTAGGGAGTGAGCTTGTCTATGTGGTCTTTATTTAGCCCAAGTAATGAAATAAATTAGTTCTCTATTATACAAATTAATTTTCCTGCATGAAGAATTGTATGTTAGGGGTTTTTATGTATGTATTTTTGCCTGAGAGGATAAAGTGCTTTTAACACACACTCTCACAATTTAACTGACTTATTCTTGCCAAGAATGCTGTTAATATCGTTCACGAACATATTTTAGAAATTAATTAAAAGGAAGTCAGTCATGCAAGCATACAAGCGAGCTTTGTTCACCGGATGTGCAAAATTCAAAGCTAAGGTTGCACATTTTAATGGGACCTCTGTCAAGGGTAATTAACATCTTGTCCCAAGTATATGGGAAAAGAATGTGGTGATAACTAGAAGAATGCCAGCTGTTTAGAAGTCCACAGCCATGGTTTTCAGAATACTTTTGCTGCTCTGTCCATCTACTTCCTCCATCACTGAATCTTCACATTAGTTCTGTTTGACAACTGCTACAATAACAATGGATTGTGGGAAGATGTCATATGTGTGGGTCAGGGACCCGTTTCGGTCAACACAACCTTATGACTTTAACCACAAACATTTTGCTTTCAGTTTACTTCTCTACAACATTTGATGGTAAACTGTAATAAATATGGTTGGACTGAGGTTCTTGGATTTCTTTTATTCTGCAGTTAGACTATTACCACGTTAGCCTGTTGAAGTACAGCACTTACGTTATAATGAAATAGTGAGAACCAATGTAACACACAAATTTGATATATTTAGATGTGCATTGTGGGATATTGAAAACATAATTGCAGACTTTTAGACACAATTTGGAATTATTCTCTTGGTAGTTTTTCTAATTTGGCTTTTGTAAAGGAGTTGGAATTTGGGTCCAAGTGAAGCTCTATATGCCTCTTTTATAAGGAATAAGGGGAATCTGCCTAAATGTTAGTAAATGGATGTATTTTTCAGTAAAATTGGCCTCATGGTAATATGCTTCGTGCTTGGATCATGCAATGCTTCCAGTTGCAGGAATTGAACTCAATGGATTCATGGGCACAACCAATAATGTGGTCTTGTAGATTGCTTGAAACCAGAGGAGTAAAAGACAACGGTGATTAAACAATAAGGAACGTACTTGACTACGTGTGTGTTACTTTCTCATCGGTTCCGTCCATGCCCTCTGGGGGTGAGTGTGATCCAGGACAGCTCTTCCTTTGTGAAGCCTTGCCATTCTATCCTGTGCTGCTTCTAGATTTCCCTGCTGCTGTTCTGGCCTGGGGTCACATGGTCCGCCCTGTCCCTATATACAGTATATGCAAGCAGCAGAGAGGCTCATTGCATGGGTCTAGTTCCTGCGGGTTCCTGTTCCTGAGTCATTGCTTCCTGTAATCGTGTCTTGGTATTTCTGTGTATGATCTCTGCTATTTCTAACTACCCGTTCTGTGTACGATCTTGGCCTCGTAATGACATTTCTTCTTGTATTCTCCCTGTGCGTTGTATAGTGATATTCTGGTTTCGGATTCCTGGCTGTTTTGACTTTCCTCTCTGGTATCTGATCTTGGCGTGTCTGACATTCTCTCCTGGCTCTGACATTCTATTGTATGTTCCTTGTGTCCTGTATTCCTGTTCTGTGTATTACCCAGCAGCATTATATTCATTTACTTTAGAGGCCATTTCAAGGACCTCACCCAGTTCAGGGTCCCCTGTGTTGTTGCTACGTGTGAGTATATTGTCTTGTTGTATCCTGTTTTTTTTCGAATTCAAATTATTTTATTTGAAAAAAAGACAGTTGAACAACAAATAATAGCAGAAAACGAGGAGGACATCACATAAGATATACAAGGGAGGTCAATCAGTAAACGGCATCGATAGGACTGTCAGCAAATCCGGTAGGGGGAATGTTTTAAAAAAAAAAAAGGGGGGGCAATGACCAAAAATGTGACGTTCCTGGCTCACTCCTAGGACGATAAGTCCATAGGAGGCCGTGGAAGAAAAATGTCACAGGACCAGGGTACCCAAGGGCCAGACATGACAGGCAGAGCCATGGTAACTGCCATGGTGGCGCGCCTCAGGACAACCCAAAATCGCCGGGAAGGAAGGGAGTGGGGGGGGGGAAAGAGAAGGGAGGGGGAGGAAAAAAAAAGAGAAAAAAATGCCCTTCCGGACAAGGATACGACGAAAGTACAGATTGTCCATCAAACGTGGAGTGTCCTCAAACAAAATGTCCACCAGACATAACAAGTCCTCCAATATAAATGTAAGGGAGGCATAAGACCTCTGGAGCGCAATGTGACAGATGGTAAATCACAGGGATAGGGTGGGGGGTCACTCAACCAGGATCGGTGTTTCCAACTGCAACATTTGCGAGGTCTTGAACCTGCAGGGATATGGTCGATAAACTGAGGAGAGGAAACAAAGCCCAGGCCTCCTCAGGGGTCGCCGCAGTATGAGGGATGTTATTATGAAAGATCACCAGAGATCCTGCCACTCCCCACCTGTAGCGGATCCCCTCGGACCGTAGTCGAGCCGTCACGGAACCTGCGCCGGGCCATAAGCGTCAGGAAGGGCAGATCAGTAAAAAGGGACAAGCGGGTTGATTCAAAAATAAAAGGACAGCGAGTCTCAGGTAGAGCCATCGGCGCAGTTTAGCCGAAAGGTCTATAGCGATCGCGATAACATCTCTTGGTGCCTCTGCTGGGGCCGTTGCTGCTTTGTGGATATGGGCCGCATTACCAAAAATTCCAGGAGTGTCCGGTGATAGTTGTAAAAGGTGGCGAGCCACTCGGTTCACAAGTTCCAAAAGGGAAGTAGAGGGTACCGATTCCGGGATCCCCCGAAACCGCACATTGCACCGTCTATGTCGGACCTCCATCGACTCCAGAGCCCTAGAGATATAGTCCACATGGGTTTGAAGTGAGTCCACACGAGTCACCAGTTGAGATTGCGATGATTCTGTCACCTCCACTCGCTGCTGTACCGATTCCACTGCGGTCTGCAATTCCGTTACCTCGCCCATTACCTCCTGAAGATCTGTCTTACACACAGCCCGCATCTCATCAAGTATGCGGCGGATATCGCCTTTCGTAGAGGGCCTCGATTCGTCCAAATCGGCAACCGTATTAGGCCGCATCGGCGTGTACTCCCGTACCGGTGCTGCCGCTTGCTGCGAGGAGCCACGCGCTTCAAGCCCGGTGTCCGCCGCCTCCGCACAGGCACTACCAGTCCTAGTCATGGGCCCCGTCAGTATAGTATCTACCTGGAAGCATGGTAGGAGCTCCGGTTCTGTCAGGCCGCCATCTGCTCTCCATGCCGAGGAACCATCCTGCCTTCGCCTCAGACCTCCTCCCATTGAGATCCTAATATCGCCCTGAAGGGGGTCTTCCGCCTCATCGGTCTTCTTAACACTTTTCTTTCCCATCCTGTCTCGTCGTCGGGTATACTAGGTACACTGCAGCAGCAAGCAGCCGGCTAACCACCAGGCCTCAAGATGGCCGCCACCAACTAGGCCGCAGATGACGGCGGAATTACAGTGAACGGGTCGGATAGTCCAAAAAGAGGGTGCAGGGACACCTCCCCAGCTTGCCAGCAACTCTGGGGTCCGGTAAATTTGCAGTCAGGAGGCAAACCGTGCCAATAATCAGTATGAAAGAGTCGTTTAATGAGGAGCACATCCAAAGCATGACTTCCTCCGCTGCGAGTCAGCTCCGCCCCCTTGTTGTATCCTGGTTAACCCTCGTCCTTCCTGTTCTATCTCTGTGTATTTCTTGTGAGTTCCCTTCCCTAGTATAGAGGCCATTGCAAGGACCTTTATTCCCAGAGTTAGGGCTCCATTTAGATCTGTTCTCCTGCCATTCTTGATCCAGTTGTACTGTCACTTCTATTGTCCAGTATCTGTGCGCTGTGATCTTTGTCTACACAACCAACCTGCCTCAAGGGCTACACATCCAGTATAAAGGGCCCACCTTGGCTCACGCCAGGTGCCTCCATGACAGTGTGAAGCAACACACACGACTAAGTGCAGAGCTAATAAAAAGTTATGTTTCAATGTGTCAATCCAGATCACATGGAGTCAAGTAGATTCCTCTCAGTGGTCTTTTATTCCACTGGTTTCAAGCAATCTAAAAATGACACAAGAATTCAAAAATATCATTGACAAGCTATTTTATGAGTAATGTGCCCGGATGCACTTATTGACTCGGCATCCTTTAATGATGTGAATAGGTTCATCAATATCGATTAAGTTTATACTATACATGTTTAATAATAAAGTCCTATGCAAGACCATACAGGTTATTGAAACCTGTGGATATGGCCAACAACGAATCACTGAAAATCCTTGCAATGAATCACTTTAGCATAGCTACACAGTGCTGTATCCTTCTAAAAAGGTTCATGTCAAGTGCCAGAGAAGAATGGGGACCTGCTTTAGGGATGTAAAATGGAATCCTTCCAAGATGTATAAATTTCTATGAGGCGTGAAAACCAGTGCTGTCAAGTGGTGCTATATCTGCTAAATCTCACTTTGTAAAGTTTTGCTGTGCAGCTCTGTAAGGCTGTTATACTTAGGGGGCTATTCAAAAAGCACCGGTGTTTGCTGAAGTTGCAAACAGTGGAGAAAATCTGTATTTTTGCTGAGAAAAACACTGACATTTCAAAAAGCAAACTCACAATGAAGTATCTCCTGCTGCTATTTGGATTTTCCTTTTGTGGATGCCAGCATTTGCCACCTTTGCAACTTCAGCAAACACCAGCGCTTTCTGTATAACTCTCAGTGCTGTAAAAGAATCAGACATTCGTTTGTTGATTAATCCAAATCATGACGATGAAAATCGAATCACAAATTTTCATGCTGCAGTTCATTTTATTGTACAAGTTGCGTCACATGGCAGTTGGCCACCTTGCTAGCCAGCCACCGTTGTAAAAGGTTAAAAAAAAATGAATAAAACCCCCCAACAGTTTGACCTGGGTATCTGGTGGGGGTACAGTCTATAGGGAGTCGACATGCTAGTGTCCACCTCACCTATGCACAGCATGTGAGGGCACAACATGCCATTGTCCCTCCCTGGCCCCATACCCTTGGAAGATGGATGGTAATGCTATTAGACAAAGGGTTGTTGGATATGTTCATCCCCAGTCGCCATCCAAAAGTAGTGGGATGAGGCAATTGGCAGTAGTGGGGAGGGATATCCCATTATCCCACTGTCTGGCCTCACACCCATGTGCACTGTGTGGGAGGGTATTCAAGTCCTGGGAGATAGTGGTGGACCTGCCATTGTTCAACACCACCCGCCATGTGCCCCACTGGGTAAATTCCCAGCTCATCCCCCTCCCTATGAAAAAACTTATAATGGAGAGTGTGTGCCCAATAAGGAAAGTTCTTACAAACCTACAGATGTGTAAAATGAAGTGACCCATATCTTATAGCAGGGTTTGGAATTTCCCTTGAAACAGAAAATACTTACACAAAACACACATGTATTTGTGTATATGTACATATACATCAAATATATGTTGAGAGTGTGAGTACAATGAATTCTGGAGTGGAGAATGTGCCATGTGATAAGCCAGTGCCTACCTTGATGCAAAATATCATGACAGGTGCTCAAAGGGCAATAGGATTTCGGTGTTTGTCTCCACTGGATCTATTACTCTAATTTGGTTTGCTATCCAACAGTAACATCACGGTGGATTTGTAGAATTTTTAAGATGCTACCAGCATGTAGGTTTTCTGCTTACCTATTGTAGTGGAAACTTTGCAACTCAGTTGTAAAAAATAAATAAATATTTTTTCAGTAAAATGTGATTTATGTTTCTTGAAATAATTCAGGATGTGAGTGGATTCCACCATGCTGTAAGAAAAACAAATGTCTCCAACTAAGCTTAAAACATTCTATATACAGGGTATTATCTTCAGAGATATGTATTTCAGTTTGCAGATTGTTTCAACACTGGCCTATGCCTACCTGTCCAAAAATTACAGAAATATCTACAATTGTCTGGTCTCAAGTATCTTGTTTGAACGCTTCATTCTGAATAAGAGATCTGACTTGACAGAACGGTACAGAATGATACATTACTGCACAGGAATAATCAGGCTAATCATCTTAAGAGAGGACCCACTCAATAGAATAATAATGAAAGAAGACAGCTCTACTTTAGTCAGGCATCCAACCCCCACAGTACTAATCTTCAAGTAATTGCATAAGGTTAAAGTCAAAGCCTTTTTCACCAAACACAAAACCAAAAAAAAGTGACCTTAATACTCAGGATTGATTTGTATGGAAATAAATTCTGAAATCTGCTGACTTTTTGAATTTTAAAACATACATTCTTGCAGAGTGACTTCAAACAGCAGGACCGTCTGCAATTAGTTTAATTACTGAATTTCTTTCAACCTGCTAAGAAGTAAACCAATGCTGCTGGGATTGACTCCTCTGTTTCTAAAGGTTCTGGCTCACACATTGAGATTATCATGGTTAGGAGTAACATATGTGCTTTATTGACAATGGGAGAAGAAACATGGAATCCTACATAGGGGAACCAGATCCAAAATATGTGCAATTGTTTAAAAATTTAATTTTGCAAAACAAATGTGTTGATGATCAGCCTTCAGCTGTCTCTTGACTTCATCTCCCATAAGCCTCTGCTAGACTGTACTACGGACAGAGCGATGGGAGTTATACCTCAACAATATCTCTGTGTGTCAATAAGCTCCCCCTGAACAAATAGATAACATTTTTCTTAAAAGTCAATTAGGTTGCGGTTATAAATATATTTACCCGATTCATAAGGGTAAATCACAAAAACGTTATTAATATAAACTTTGCAAGACAAAAAAACAATAAAAAACATAATAAATTGAATCGGGTAGACACTGTGGGACTATAGCAGTAATCGTAGGAATGGGAGCATAAGCCCTACAGCGATCAACAATAAATAGAAAAAGGAGAAGAAAACCTAATAAAAATAAAGCAAATAAACCAGTCCCAACTCTGACTAAATAGCGTCACAATCAAGATAACGTTCCCTGTGAAAGGTCGTCAGAAAAAATGGGATAAGGGCACTAAATGACCCGTTGTAACAACCACCAAAATCAGTGGGTAGTTTAAATAGGTGATCACCGTACCGTTGATAATTATGATCATATAGAGTAAATGTCGAAAAAAGATCCGCTATATAAAGTTAATTGAAAGGCTACAATGGCTTAGGACGCTCGTCAATAAAAGGCGAATAGCTAGTTCATCAGTGTTGTTAATGACTTCATGAGGTACTGATTGATTAGTTTAGGACACTCATCACGATTGTAATCAAGCCAATCAGTTGGCCACTAGAGCTGAGATTTCATAAGGTTCTAAGTGATATACTTTGCCAATCAATGATCTAGGCTCAGAGAATATAGCTGAAATTACATGCGGCATATAAAACAAAAGTCACTTGAATAAATTGATTAAACTCACTCAGTTCATAATTGCCATTGTTTCAACACTCATCTCGATTTTAATCAAACCAATCTGTTGGCTACTAGAACTGTGATTTCATATGGTTCTAAGTGATATACTTTGCCAATCAATGATCTAGACTCAAGGAATGTAGCTAAAGTTACATGCGGCATATAAAGCAAAAATCACTTGAATAAATTGATTAAACTCACTCCGTTAATAATTGGCATTGCTTAGTTGTAATGAATATAACACCAATCTGTTGGTTAAAACTTCTCCACTTTCAGCTAAAAAAAAATCATACAAGTAGTTTAAGTCGCTCACCGAAAAAAACAGGTAAGTAGTTCATCAAGTGGTATCTAGGCCCGTAACGATCACTGTCATCGAGCCAAATTGATAGAAAGTCAAAAACCATCAATTAGGCAAAAGACCATATGGTTGAAAAAAAGGATTATAGTTAGTGATGCAGTACCTTAGCTATTCAATTAGAACGGTACCTTTTAAAGCAAGAGCATAACCTTGGTAATTAAATACTACCTAAATGCTATTTAGGACCAGACCACCGCTTAAGTATATGTGGCACCATTCAACGTGTCAGAAAAAGGCTACTGCATAGAAAACACTCCATCAACAGATCCTAAAGGACGAGTAACGCTGGAAACATCATAACAGTTACTCCCGTTTGAATAAATGTAATAACAGTGTAACACCAACTATGTACGCCCTTTAGAGTCGATACAAAAATGCAGGCAGTCTCTGCTGGAACATTAAGTAAGTTAACAATTACGGATGCGGAAAGGGTGGACCTCCCAATTCCATAAAAGCCTCAATGGATGCTACCCAGCTGAATGTGCATACCCAGAATTAGAAACGAACAACTGCTAAAACTTCCCATCAAGGGAAAACACAATTACATCTGTCAGATCTTAGTTGGGACGCGTTTCGCCGATACTAAACATCGGCTTTATCAACAGATGACTGACCTGTTCGCGCTTGGTTTTAAATAGTCAATAGAGGCTGGGAAGACACCTCCCCCTCAAATGATGATTGACAGGCGAACCTGTTCTCAACCAATCAGTAAGCCTAAGCGGTGTTCATACCACGTGGGTAAGGTTCATCCTCTTACAATGGATAGTCGCGCCTCACGTGGGGTGAATCGTTACCCATACTGTTTACGCAAACCTCGTTTGCTGCTGATATAATACAACTGTTAGCAAATAAGATAAATTGTAGCCGAGGTAAGCCTATAGTGGCGTTTATAGCAAACGACAAAACACACAACAAAGGCGTGGAGAACCATGAACATCACGCTAATAGGCTTGATCATCCAAAATGCAATGGAAGTGTGAATCACCCCTGAAGGGTCGATAAAGTTGTCAATAATGAAGAAAAAAGGGGAGGGGAGAGGAAATAAACAAATAGCCTTCAGTGAAGACATAGGAGTAGAAGGGTGGTACGGCAAGCTTGGGTAAATAGACAATTAACCCAATGAGGGTAAAGTAAATCCAAGCCCCGAGTAATAAATTAAATAGAAACGTAGACACCCTCTATCCCTAACTAATCTATTGAAGTACTAAATTACCGCACCAAGCACTAGCAGGTCAGAATAACTGACTAGAACAAACAATATATCAACAGCCATAATATTATTAGTGGTCAGTAATGAAGGGCGCAAAGGTAAACCCTTCATTTAATCCGAAGGGGGTCCAAAGTCCCTAACTGGTAAATCCAGAACGCCTCTCTACGGCGCAATCGCAAATCAAAATTACCGCGTCGCGAGCTCTGAAGAACCTGTTCAATAACCAGAAAACTAAACCAGAGGAGCTGCCAGCATGCTCATTTCGTAAATGCCTTGAAATAGAAGTATCACGTTCATATCTCACTGAACGTACGTGCCTAATAGTATATCTCCCTCACTATATATACACACATACACACACCGGTCACTTTATTAGGTACACCTGTTCTATTGCTTGTTAACACAAATTGCTAATCGGCAAACACACAACATAGATTCAATGCATTTAGACATCTACACGTGAAGATAAACTTGCATGACGTGGTGTGGTTGTTGGTGGCAAACAGGCTGGGCTTTTTCAAAAACTGCTGATCTACTGGGAGATTTATGCAGAATCATCTCTAGCGTTTACAGCAAATGGTGCGCAAAAGTGAAAATATCCAGTGAGTGGCAGTTGTGTGGATGAAAATGCCTTGCTGATGTCAGGGGAGAATGGGCAGACTGGTTCGAGATGATTAGAAAGGAAACCGTAACTCAAATAACCACTTATTACAAGCAAGGTATTAGGAACACACAACACGTTGAATCTTGAAGCAGATGGGCTACAGCAGCAGCAAACCACAACGGGTGCCACTCCTGTCAGCTAAGAACAGGAAACTGATGCTACAATTCACACAAGATCACCAAAATTAGACAACAGAAGAGTGGAAAAATGTTGTCTGTTGTGACGAGTCTCGATTTCAGCTGCGACATTCAGATGGTAGGGTCAGAATTTTGCGTAAACAACATGTAGCCCTGTAGTTATTCTGGCTTCTGAGAACTGCAGCTGTTACGCCAACAGAGGGAGCCAGAGCACAAAGTTTGGGGAAAAGATGTGATGGACAAATGGACTACGCCTCCCAGAAACCCTCCGGACAGGGAGGAAGTAGTGTGTCTCTATATTTGAGGACACTTACTGAGGAAGCAGGTAGGCGAAAACGCGTTCTAGTGATCCTTGTTAAGGTTTCTCACTACTTTTTTATTCTGTCATTTTTATTAAATGCCTTGCCATATGTTTTTTTATATAAATAATTTTTTTATCTATTATATTAGCTTTTTGTCTTGCCGGCTATTTTTACGCTATTTTTTGTTCAAGCACTGCTCATATTGGGATTATCCTCCCCCCACCCTGAAATCTGAATTTACACAGTTATCCTGCATTTACTCAGAGGAGCCAACTACAGAGGACAGACTGAGGAGGAAAAAATAACCAACAAAAAAAATATAAGTATTCTATCTATATTTTGGAGTGCTTTCTTGGTGCAAAAACACCCATTGTTTAATCACGTTATTTACACTGCATATTGCTGTTATATACACTGTATCCAAATTATGTTTTAGTCACGACTAAGGTGCGCCTGGAATAATCTTTTACTATACTATTACTTATTATGTACTTTGAGGTGTGTGGACACTATATATTCCATTGCGGCAGCACCTATCCCAATAAGTATTTTATTATCATATATCCACGATACACAGAAGCGCTGCCTTCACATTTAGATCTCTCCTACAAGAATAGTGCTCGCGCTTGCCAGTGGCTCTGCGGATTTTGTCACGTGGTACACATATGTCAACTCTAAATATTTACGTGAAAAAATTAATGTCATACTTTGAGGAATTTAGCAACTAAGTGATCTTCAGGCTTAAAGAAAATGTGTGGTTACTATTCCTCGGAAGCCTGGTAATAATTGTATCTACTAGTACTCACAAATATTAACGCGTTTCGAATGGAAAGTGGAGTGGGAGCGTAAGTCACTACACATGACTTTGAGGAGTCCCTTTACTGTACATATCAGATCCTTTTTTATATGTTCTCTTTACATGTCAAGAGGTTTTGAAGATTTGGCAAAACCTCATATATATAGATTTGTATTGTTGGTGGAGTATTTACATTTCGGATATATTGCTAACTGTTCCCTTCTTTTTCTCTCTCTCCCGATTCTGACTGTCTGCTCTGGTTAAAGTGCACCTGTCATAAGGCATCCCTTCCTTTATATAGAGCAGTGTGGTTTCACTGACCAATATAATGTAAAAAAACTAATTAAAAAAAAAAAAAAAAAGAGATATTCCATTTTTGAAGTTTCTCCATCTCCCCAGCAACTTTCACTGATTGAGAAATTTCGTCTTGGTGCTTGTAAGAAGGGACCCCCTGTCCCTGCTTTACTGGTCTCTCATCAAGCTGATAGAATAGAAGGCGCTAGCTTATGCCCGAGATTGTGAAGAAGATTAGGGGAAACATTAGAGACCGATGTATGGGACAATATCCTGTTTGACCCCGTTTTCCTGGACACATATTGCCATTTCATACAGAGGGGAAGCCAGTGGTGTATTTTGGCCTAGACCAACAAGGCCTAGGCCTAGGGCGGCACTTTCCAGGGGGCGGCGGCCCGCACCGGGTGGCACCACCCCAAAAAAAAATATATTTTTTATTTTTTTTACTTTTGCAAAGTATTTTACCAGGAAGGATACATTGAGATTTCACTAATTTTCAAGTATGTCCTGGGTAGGCAAGGCCTAGGCTTTCACTTTCCAGGGGGCAGCAAAAAACCTCACCACTAAATGGGTTACTCACAGAGCACAGAAATGACGCCAACATTTTGGTGTTCTGTAGTTCCCTGCACTTCGGGGAATAAAATCTCCCCACCCTGCAGTGAATTCACCATTCACCGCAGGGTCCCCAAAGTACAGGGAGTCGGCCGCTGAATGCCGCCACCGCAAACCCGTGACCTGCTGTTTTCAAAAAAACTAGTGAACGAAAATGTCTGGAATTTACATATAAGATCCTATGATTGATAATAAAAAGTTCTGTTACTGAAAAAAGAAAAACCGCTATTAAAAAAATCGGGGGAAATATCTGAAAATGACTAAAAGGTACTACAAAAAAATCAATAAATAAAGACTTTTTACTGCAGATTAAAATAATAAATGGTTTGTTAGATATTGCATAAGAACGGGAATATTTTTAACATTGAAACCTATGGGGTTCGCCTGAATAAACCTGCTGATTGAAACCACCGAACATCAGGGCATTTCACTGCCATTTCTCTGCTGTTTGGTGTTCTCTGAATAGAGTAACCATTACGTCTCTATGGGGACTTGCACTGCCTTCAACAGCACCGTACTTGCTGGCAGTTTGCCAAACTTGGGTGTGAGCATATCACAGAGCAGTGGTGTACTTAGGGGAGTGGCGGGGGGAGTGGGGTGTCACCCCCCCAGGTACCAGTGATTATTGGGGTGTCATTAGGGGGTACTAGGAGGTGCCACTGTCACTGTGTGTCAGCTTTGAGCTGTGTTCTCAAACAACGAGCAGCGGAGCAGGGTGTTTGCATAAGGAATAAAATCGAATAGAATAAAAATCCCCCTCTCCTCCCTCCATAGCTCCTCCCCTGCCCCGCAGCAGCTCTAGGAGAGGGGAGGGGGATGTGATTTGTGTGCAGAGAGAGAAGATGACAGTAATCGGCAGGTAAAGGGGGGGTATCAGCAGAATATGAATCCCTGTCTGCTTACTGCGGTTTAAAGCAGACCTTTCCTTAACCAGCACTGCAGTGATCAGAAATTTGTCATTGAGCTGCCTGGCTCTTGGTGAGGTCCTGCATAGAGGGGGCCAGGCTGCATTCACTGCATCACCAGTGAATAGGCAGCCCAGGGTAAACAGGGACAGGGAAGAGGGAGTCTTAAAAAAATGGAAAAGTAAAGAAAAAATACCATAGCAGCATCTTATACCTGCAAAACACACACCCATTCTCTGCTCAGCAACTCCAATCCACAAAACCAGCCACCCAGCACATACACACAACTCCCATCACACAAAATCAGTCACACACAACTCCCACCACACAAAACCAGCCACCCACCCACACAACTCCCATCACACAAAACCAGCCACCCACACACACAACTCCCATCACACAAAACCAGCCACTCACACACAACTCTCATCACACAAAAACAGCCACCCATACAACTCCATCACACAAAACCAACCAACCCACAACCCCATCCCACAACCCAGCCACCAACACACAACTCCCATCAACAAAACAAGCCACAGGTGTACTTTTGTTCATGGCAAGAGGATTGATATGTTGCGAGTTTGCAAAATCACTTAAAAATAACAATTCTTCAAAAAAATCTACACTCGCCTCCTATTGCACAGCACAGAGGACACACGATCCACCATCGGCAGATTCATAATATATCATTAATATATGTATACATCATGTCCTGCCAGAATGCTATAACTAAAAATATTTTTGAAAACGTTAAATAAGTGAGTGTGATTTTTTTTTGGGGGGGTGCCAAATATAGGATCCGACCCGGGTGCCAAATGTTCTAGGTACGCCCCTGGCAGTGATGTTACCTCTACTCCACCCAGCCGGGTTGAGGGGGGGGGCCCGGATTCCATGCTAGATTGCAGGCGGTCCAGCAGTTCACGGCAGCAGTGGGTGTCCAGTCCGAAATAGAGTGAGAGTCTGTGTTAAAGAAAGGGCCGGAGGCTGCGTGCGTGCAGGTCACGTGGTCTGGCCAGTCAGTTGGTACTGAGTCTCAGTACCACCTGACTGGCTGAACCACGTGACACGCACGCAAGCAGCTGCCCGCCCTTTCGTTAACACGAACTCTCACTCTATTCTGGACTGAACACCCACCGGGAAGGGAATCAAAGCCACGGTGCACCCTCTGGCAGTGGCACCCCACTGGTGACAAGATGGCTCCATGCACAGGCACAGCCGCGTTCCTAACGTGGCCTGGAGGGACCTCCTGCTGAGTCCGTACACAGTCCCTGCTGACTCTGCACACAGCCCTATCACGGACGGAGGCCAGTAAATATAGAATAAATAATTGCTGTGTGCTCATATTCACTCGGTTTGCTGGGAGTTTTATTGCAGTGGATTCTGATGCACTCATATACACTGCACATTGCATTGCTGGGAGTTTTATTGCAGTGGATTCTGATGCACTCATACACACCGCACATTGCATTGCTGGGAGTTTTATTGCTGTGAATTCTGATACGCTGACACACACCACACATTGCATTGCTGGGAGTTTTACTGCAGTAGATTCTGATGCACTCATACACACCGCACATTGCATTGCATTGCTGGGAGTTTTATTGCAGTGGATTCTGATGCACTCATACACACCGCACATTGCATTGCTGGGAGTTTTATTGCTGTGGATTCTGTGATATTACTGTGAGTTTTATTGCTCTGGAGCTCTGGGATATGCTATACACACTGCACATTACATTACTGTGAGTTTTATTGCTGTGCAGCTCTGTGATATGCTCATACACAGTGCACATTTCTATGGGTTTTATTGCTGTGCAGCTCTGATATGCTCATACACAGTGCCCGTTTCTGTGGGTTTTATTGCTGTGCAGCTCTGTGATACGCTCATACGCAGTGCACGTTTCCGTGGATTTTATTGTTCAACCAATTAGAGCGGCTGTGATCCAGTATACTTGACATGCGTGGGCGTGGCTGTTCTTTGTAAAAATGCTTGAATTTAAACATTTCATAATTTTATTTATCTCAATAGATACATTTGAAATGGTATACAAAATATACAAGTAGGCACTTGGTATCTACTTTTAATATAAAGAGAGGAAAAGGCGGAGCTCTAAGAGGAATAGGTGGAGCTTAAAGAGGATGGGTGGGGTTTAACCAGGAAGAGGTGTGCCCTTGACAAGAAGGGGTGCCTCAAATTTAAATTAGGGGGTGCACGAGTTTAGTCAGGCCTAGGACAGCACAAAACCTAAATACGCCACTGGGGAAGCACAGGGAAAAAAGAGTTGCTGTGCTACATGTATAATTCATATGCTGCAGGAAGATAATCATGGCAGGTCACCTGGGATTCCTTTTTGATTTTTTTTTGCCTGCAGCATATGGATTCTATAGTAGTATCCCGAAGAATCCTGCGAATCTTCTGGCCCCAAACCATCAGCAACTCCTCATTCAGTGTAGACAAGAATGTATGGCGAGTATCATCACAAGAAGACGATGGAGATGGATTGGGTAGGTCATCAGAAAAGAGCATGGGGACATCACCAGAACTGGACACCTGAAGGAAGACGCAAGAGAGGGAGACCAAAGAGCACCTGGCGTTGAATGGCAGAAAGAGAACTCAAGACTATGAATCACACGTGGGGTACCATACAAAAGCTGGCCTAGAACAAACAGGAGTGGCGAATCTTTGTTGCTTCTGTACATGCCAATAGGTGTCACGACCCACTACGCGCGCTGCTGCGCAAAGACGCCAGGTTAAGCCGCGCACTATCTATCTATCCTAGACCCAGATAATTACGCGCACTTCTCTACCCGTCCCGGCCACACTTTCTCTAACAACAGGCACGTAGAGCGCGATATACTGATCCCAGGATTGCAACGCAGTACAAGTCTTCTCCTGAAGCGAGTACTAACTACGTCTCTCACAATCCTGGAACTCACTTTCTTATTCTATTAGTAACGCTGCCACCAGTCCTCACGGACACTACGCGCGTCGCAACAGGAGACGCAGGGCTTAGCAGCCGCACTATCCTAGACTCGGACAGTGACTACGGATCCCACAATTCCCTGCCGTTTCCTGACGACCGCAACACGCAATTTCTTATATATAACCGAGCTTAAGGCAAATAGCAATACTCCCAATCTCTTAGTTAGCGTGGATTTCAGCAGCCAGAGTCAAAATTTAAATACTTTTTTGTTTATTTATGATAGAAAAATCAGTGCTTGGTTACATAAAAACTTATAACTAGAATAAATCAATTACTTACACACTACACAGCAAACGAAAGAAAAAGGTTTAACCATAGAGCGTTACTTACGAAGAGCTATTCATTAAGCTAGCAGCCATGGCCTCCTGGGGCTAGAGATAGGAACATGGACCGATCAGTCCTCTTTAGAAGGTCCCCCAAGTGATCAGCCCTGAGCCATGCTTGATTCAGAATATATATAGGGCTGGCTTTTTTCTACGTCCAGCCTCCTAGCTGGCAGAGCCTTTGCCTACAATCCCCAGAGTGCCCCTCTCTGGAGCATGCTCAGTGCACTTCGTCGTTAATCTTTAATTGCCTAAAGGCATCCCTCTTCCCTCCAGACCCCCCTTAGAGATCAAGGATGTGCTTCCTGTCTTTGAAGATTGTGTCCAGCTCTTTTGGGGCTGTGCTGGCTGCCAAGGTGTGATTTTCTATGTTAGTGTACAAAGAAATTCCCTTTTTACAGCTACGTGTTATATCCTCCCCCCAAGGGAGAAAGCTAAACATTTTGATTATATTTCAGCGGTGGACACAGAGATACACTTACCAAATGGCCAGACACAAATATGAATATAACTCTATATGGAGGAGAGGAGATATGTATAAACCGGCAGATAGACACATATATACAGGCAGACCCTTATATAGATAGAAATACAGGTCTAATCTGCCACAATAGGCATAATGGGCAATAAGTAAGTAATATGGATTCTACATGCTGCGGAGGTTGCATGTTTTATACATGACCCATCAGCATTAATATACCAGGAAATCAAGGCTGATCTGGCAACCCGACCTACCATATGGCCACAGTGTGCATCGCACAGAAAGATCAATCTGTGAAAACTATGGTGAAATGGTATGTGACACCCTCCTATCGGGACACCTACTGGAGAACTGGTGGGGTTTGGGTTACATACCACCATATGTGGTGGGCTTGTTACAACGTAAAGCCTTTCTGGTCCTCTTTCCAATAATTATGTTGAGGTTTTCTGTACGCCTATACAGAAAGACCTTTGGGCATTGTTGATCTCTCAGCTTCTAACAAATCCCCAACCCTCTGAAAACAAGTAGTTGTAGAAGTTCACATTGGTGTCTAGAAGGAAACGTGCTGAAAATGGAATGAGCGCCTCAGTGACCTTTCTACGGTAGGTTATAAAGAAGACAGAGCACACTCAAATCATGTATGAGCTTATGGTGGATGTTCACAAAACTAGCATGAGTTATTATAAGGTTTGGGAACTGTGATTTTAGATTAAATATCATATGCATAGCGCTTTCTGTGTCAGCTGATGCTCTTTATTGCCCATTTACCCTATGCTCTATGGCAGGGATCTCAAACGCTGTGCCCCCCATATGTTTCTGAACTACAAATCCCATGATTCTTTGGCCATCTATTGCATTCAAAGAATTCTGTGAATTTGAGGAAACCAGCATATGAGGCCAGAGTTTGCAAACCCTGCTGTATGGAATGTAAATATTTTAGCCCCATTATCCTTGCATTATATAACAGGTGGGGTTTTGTCTTACTTCAAAATTTCCCTCCTTTCCTAATTTTCCTCTTATTTTCAGTAAAGCCATACTTTTGCAAACTATGAATACCCATGGATGCTTTGGGCTTGTATTACTCATGCCGGTAAGTTTACCATCTTAAAATAATTTGTCATATTCATTCTGGCTGTCAACTTTGTCTTGCCCTCTGTAATTTACAGAAAGAAAGAAAAAAAAATGATTAGAGTGAAATATAGTAACCCCTCCGCCTCTGCTTTACCTAAAGTGCCGGGCTCCCTTGTCACTCTTAGGCCTGGTTCACACCTGGGCGTTTTACAGCGCATTCCTACGCACTGTAAAACGCTCAAACACGGAAATCCCATTATTTCCTATGGGTATGGTTCACACCTGGGCGTTTTACAGCGTGTAGGAACGCGCTGTAAAACGCCCTACGCCCAAAGAAGTACAGGAGCTTCTTTGGGGCGTATTACAGCGCGTTTGCAGCCATAGACTTCAAAAAACACGTGTACGACGCGCGTTTCTAATTGTCAAAAACGCTCATAAAACACCCGACAAAAAACGCGTGTAAAACGCGCATATGAGATACGCTCCGGTGGGATCCCAGCCTTACAGAGCTGCAGCATAATTAGGAGAAGACTAGACACTTCATGTGCATTGAGAGCTATAGGCTAGTCTGGAATGTACAGAACTGTACATTCCGGACTTAAAGCCGGAAATGTTATCAGTGAATGTTGATTGACAGCTTTCCGGGCAGGGGGAATCCCCGTGCCCCGGATCAGCCTTCCAGAACACCTATGGGGAGGGGCACGCTAATTACAAATCAACATTGGTAGTACTAGTGATTGGGCCCAAGAATTTCCATTTAACTATAGTCATCATGACACTTCAACATATTCCTGTGTACTAAAAACATTTGTTTACAGGTGTCCGTGCGCGCTAAACAAACCACAATCTCAATGTATTCATCAGAATAAATCACTTCCTGTAGTAACTGAAAGATTATCTAGGAAGGGGAAACACACCACGGCTGTTAATAAACAAAGCAAATGCAATAACCTTCATTGCACCACATGAAGATATTTTTAAAGAGTCAAGTGGCCTAAAATACATAAGTGGAACTTATTTGTACGGTGCATCACATTACAGGGTTATAGCTGAACAGAAGTGGGTTGACGCAGAAACCTCCACTTCATGCCACCAAAACTGTACCTTCAAAATAAATCCAGTTCATTTTTTCTTTAGAAACAATAACATTCTATGGTTTACCATTTAAAAAAGGGACATCCTAGCCCCATTGATTACCTAATTAAAAGGTAAAGTATTTCTCTGACGTGGCAGACCATATGTGCTGTGAGATCTTCAGAGTCTATGTTCTCCCTCAACCCTGAAGGATCCAGGTGGACAGTCTTCAGCAGGTCCGATTCATTTAGGTTAATTTAACCAGCACAATCCTGCAATACCACTTAATGTGTCGTCTAGTCAAGGGATGGCTTCCCGCAGCACGTGTCATCCAGTGGATGAACCCTGAGGTTCAAAGTGTAAGAAACAAGTTGGGTTTTTGCATTAGGCTAAACATTAATGAGTGGGGGCTGTGTGGTAAGAAGGTGTTAATAATTAGCCTTACTGTTTTTAGCACAGAGTCTGCAATTAAAGCAACGCTATCATGGTTTAAGGCTTACTAATGAGGTTGTAGGGCTTGAGGTTAATCTAAAAGTCACCGCACGTTCAGTGACTTTTCGTTTTCTTCAATTCGGCGATCCCATTTCGGCGACCCTGTGGTGTATTCAGCAAGCACCACGGGGTTGTCGTAATGCAGGGAAACTTCGCCGCAAACTCACCACAAAACCCAGCGAAGGCACACCGGAACCCGCAAAAACGTCTAGATTACCCTGCCGAACACGCCGGAAAAACCCAAGCAGGAGCCGATCACAGCGCAGAGCAGCCGCCAGAAAAACCCGACACCGCAGACGAATGGAGTGAGAAAAAAAACAAAACGGTACGCTTGAATGTTTGAAAAGTGAAACGCTGTTTGTAAAGAAACTACAGAACGAAAAGGTCTGAAATTTACATATTAAGTCCAATAAATGATAATAAAAAGGGCTGTTACAGAAAAAAGAAAAAAAAAACTAAAATTTTTTTAAAAGAGAGGTTTGGAAAAAAATCCCAAAAAATGCTTAAAAGATCCTAAAAAAATCTACAAATAAAGAGACTTTTTAGTGCAGAATATTATAATCCACAGTTCATTAGATATTGAATTAAAACCGGAATATTTTTAACATTGAAGCCCATGGGATTCGCCTGAATAAACCTGTCGAATTAAACCACTGAACAGCAGGGCAATTCAGCAATTTTTCACTGCTGGTTTTTGTTCTCTGAATAGACGAAGCATTGCTTCTCTATGGGGATTTCACTGCCCTCGAACAGGCACCGTATGTGCAGGCAATTCACCAACATTTGGATTACGGCCTGCACTCTGGATCGCCGAATGGCCAGTAAAGGTAACCGAACGCTGAATTTCACTGTTCGGTTACCTTTCGCCAGCAATTCGGATCTCTTTGAATAACCATGTATGTATCTGCATAACACAACATCATAATAAAAATGTTAAAAGGTTTTAAGTTAGTGGTTCCCAACCCTGGACCTCAAGTCCCCCTAACAGACCAGGTTTGCAGATATCTGAAGCACAGCACAGGTGTTACGATTTGTTGCTCAGTGATTACAGGATTCAGTCTGCATTTACCCAAGGCATTCCTTTTAATGTGGCCTGTTAGGGGGACTTGAGGACCAGGGTTGGGAACCACCGGTTTAATAGATACTTGCAGTTTAGGAATTTTGAAATGTCACACGAGAAAGTAGAGTACACATCTTTATTTTAAACCTTAAACCTTAAAGGGTTACCTTACTCCCTTACAGTGTAGAGGAGATTTTGGGAGTGTGGCCTGTTTTCTTGAGGGTGTACAAAGCTCCTCACATGTCCGACTGCATACTTACCTTCAGTTCACTCCAGCAGAGGTCTCATTCTTTCCCAGCATATCAACCTGCAGATCGTGGGTTAATCCTGGAAGAATCCCCCAATCTAAATGTCAGGAAAACCAGCAGAGCTGGAGAGAAATGGAAGTGGGGGTCCTTTGAACCCCTGTGTCGTTAGCTGACCTTTACAATAATTCCAAATATGATTAGATGAATTGTGAAATAAAAAATTAAGTATGCTGTGACATTGTTCTTTCATTGCTTCCTACCTGTCCCAATGATCATTTAGTGTCTCACTTGCAGGAAGTACCTCCTCCCGGCAGCCTGTCTCTGTTGGGGTGCCCCAAGGTTCAGTACTGGGCCCTCTACTTTTTTCAGTCTGCACAGCCTAAGAAAACGGATCAGCACCTTTGGATTCCAGTACCACCTATACACTGATGACACTCAAATTTTACTCTCCTCCCCTGATATCCGGCTCTCCTGGATCGAGTCACTGACTGTCTCTCCGCTGTCTCAAATTGGATGGCTTCCTGCTTCCTTAAACTCAATCTTGCCAAAATTGAAATTATCGTCATTCCTCCCTCCAAGAAGAACCCAATACCACCTATCTCTCTACGAATAAATGGAGCGCCCATTAGCCCAACACCCCAAGCTCGCTGCCTTGGTGTCACTTTTGACTCTGACCTAACATTCTCTTCCCACATCCAGAAAGTGACCAAAGCCTGTTACTTTCAACTCAAGAACATTGTTCGTGCCCACCCTTTTCTGACACAAAATACCGCAAAAGTGCTTGTTTATGCTCTTGTCATTTCACGACTTGACTACTGCAACTCGCTCGTTATTGGCCTCCCCAACTCCCGTATCGCCCCTTTGCAATCTGTAATGAATGCAGGCGCCAGCATACAGTTTAAAATACTGATGCTCGCATTCAAATCGCTCAATAACTTAACTCCTCTCTACATGTCTTCGTTACTCCGCAAGCACCTCCCATCTAGGCAACTCCAGTCAGCAGGTGATCTCCACCTGTCATCGGTCTACACACGCACGGCCAACTCTCGCCTCCAAGACCTCAAGGGCAGCACCGGTCCTGTGGAATGAATTGCCTCGCCCTATCAAACTCTCCCCTAATCTTCAGGCCTTCAAGAAATCCCTCAAAACTCATCTCTTCAGATTAGCATACCTCATTACTGATGCATCTCCTCCCTCTGCTCATCAACTCACACATGATTGAAGCTGCTTCAATGGCCCCACCGTTCCTAAACTCCTGGCACTAATGATCCTGCTATTTAGTAAAATTCAACCTAGTCTTCCTCGACCCCAATCCCTCTAGACCAGTGTTTCCCAAAACGTGTCCTCGGGACCCTCTGCCTTGCCATTTTTTCCAGATATCTGAAGCACAGCCTAGCTGATAGGATTTGCTGCTCAGTGATTGCAGGATTCAGTCTGCTTTTCCCCAAGGTGATCTGCAAAATCTGGCCTGGTTGAGGGTCCCGAGGAGAGGTTTGGGAAACACTGCTCTAGACTGCAAGCTCCTATGAGCAGGGCCCTATACGCCGCTTGTTTCCATCATATGTCCATTTACATGTATCTCATTCCCTTTGGTTATTGTAAAGCGCTGCGGAAACAGTTGGCGCTACATAAATGATCTGATGACAATAATATAATAATGTCATGAAAACCCTTAACCGCAGCAGACCCGAGTGAGACATGGAAGTGCAAACTCTTCACTTACTTCCGTAGGTGCTAGAACCCCGGTACAGGTATCACTAAAGAGATTACTGATCTTTTTTTTTTCTTTTCCCAAAGAAAAATTGGATATAATTATTGAACACTTTAAAAGAGAATGCCGTGATGTTGGCTATTTTCAGTTTAGAATGTGGATTACTTACCTCTCCATTTCCCACGCCAGTGTCCATCATCTAGTAACTGGGGGATTGTGGGGAACATGATGATGTCATTATGCTCAGTATACACAGAAGAACAGGGTATACTACAGTGATATAGAACTTACCTTTCTCTGCACTGCCATAAGCTGTAATATACATTATTTAGAAGAGCCTGGCACTCCAAATGTGTTATTAATCATTATGCCAAAATATAAAGTAAATAAGAATGGCATTGGCATCATGCCATCCTCCAACACCACTTCAATTTCCTGTGCAAATTATTGAAGTCTACCCTAGTAGCATGGCCTGCCTCATGCTTATCATTGCTGGATGGGAGTGATGTCGACAATGTACCATAACTAGAAAAGTTGGTTGTGACAGCAGGGGGTGGGATGGGGTCTTCTGGGCACCCTTATCTCAATTGCTAAAAAGGCCCACATACCCTTGAGACACATCATTAGAATATGGTCTAATCTTTCCAATAACATTTGGTATTATGGTATATTAAACTACTACAGGTTTATTTAGGATTCCACATCTACAACTTGCATATTGCCCCCCTTGATAAGGTAAGGGGTAGACTGGTAAAGTGGAACGCAAAGTTTCCAAATGGTGCTGAGTAACGAAATGCAAGTAATCAAAGAACATGTATTTTAAGGCCTCTAGAGCAGCACCACGAGAAATACAATACATAGCATGGAAAATGCGCATTAAAACCAGTCAAAGCAAGAAAAAGCCTTTGTAGGACATTTAGGTTCTGTGGTGACAAGTGCACAGCCCTCGCTCGGTTTCTGTGATCATTAGTGTCACTGTGGTAAATACAATGACACACAGGAAGTGGCGAGAGATACTGTACATGTTTCTATATAAAATACCCATTTTGAAGAGTACATGCTATGAAGGTGATTATTTTACAGCTGCAATGTCCACTTTGCAGAGTAATTGATTCCTGCCCACTAGGAACAATATTATGATGGAGAGGATAAGGTGTGGATTACAGCTGCAGCAAGAAACATACATCTCTAGGTCAGCAGAATTCTGTGAACAAAGTCAATAAAGAGTAAAAGCCATGACTGAAGTTCCTGCTATAAGCAGACTTACAGGGATACTTTATTAAAAATAATTCAGCAGATGCTGACAGCCTCCAGGCAATAGGTGCTGGATTTGGTGCTTAGTCAGTGCGTGCCCGCTACCTGTCTCTTTTCGAGTAGGCCCAGGCTACACTCGCATACACTGCAGGAGGCTCACTATCAGGAGGTGCAGCTGTACATAACTGAGTTGAGGCAAAGGGCTGACCACAGCATTGAGCCTGGGAGCTGTACCGTGCTGCATGCTGACAAGCAGAAGTAGGGGTCCCAGCCATGCTGCCCAGTTAGGTAACAACAGGGGTCAAATCCTGGGAAAAAAAGTGAGGGAACTCACCCACGAATTCCACAACCCCCATTACCTGAAGAAAATATATATATATATATCACGAGTATAGCAGTGTGTGCCGGTGATACCATTTTAATTGGGTTAACGTTACATTTAAAAGACAAGCTTTCAAGAGTGTAAACTGGAAACTATACTGATCAGTGAAAGGTATCACTCCCTACAGATATACTCGTGATTGTGGCAACTGGACTAACGCATTTTATATATAATATATATATATATATCCAGGCACAGACCCCCAGAATAATATACACAACACTGTGCCCCCAGAATAATATACACAGCGCTGAGCCCCCAGAATAATATACACAGCGCTGAGCCCCCAGAATAATATACACAGTGCTGAACCCCCAGAATAACATACCCAGCGCTGAGCCCCCAGAATAATATACACAACACTGAACCCCCAGAATAATATACACAACACTGAACCCCCAGAATAACATACACAGCACTGAGCCCCCAGAATAATATACACAACACTGAGCCCCCAGAATAATATACACAGCACTGAGCCCCCAGAATAACATACACAGCACTGAGCCCCCAGAATAACATACACAGCACTGAGCCCCCAGAATAATATACACAGCGCTGAGCCCCCAGAATAATATACACAGCACTGAGCCTCCAGGATAATATACACAGCACTGAACCCCAAGAATAATATACACAGCACTGAGCCCCCAGAATAATATACACAACACTGAACCCCAAGAATAATATACACAGCACTGAACCCCAAGAATAATATACACAGCACTGAGCCCCCAGAATAACATACACAGCACTGGTTATATGGATATATTTTCCCCAGCTCTCATGGATAATGCCCCCAGGTCTCATGGATATGCCCCAGGTCTCATGGATACTGCCCCCAGGTCTCATGGATACTGCCCCCAGGTCTCATGGATATTGCCCCCAGTCTCATGGATACTGCCCCCAGGTCTCATGGATATGCCCCAGGTCTCATGGATATTGCCCCCCAGGTCTCATGGATATTGCCCCCAGGTCTCATGGATACTGCCCCCAGGTCTCATGGATATGCCCCAGGTCTCATGGATATATGCCCCAGGTCTCATGGATACTGCCCCCAGGTCTCATTGATATGCCCCAGGTCTCATGGATACTGCCCCCAGGTCTCATGGATATGCCCCAGGTCTCATGGATATGCCCCAGGTCTCATGGATATTGCCCCCCAGGTCTCAGGGATATTGCCCCCCAGGTCTCATGGATATTGCCCCCCAGGTCTCATGGATACTGCCCCCAGGTCTCATGGATATGCCCCAGCTCTCATGGATATTGCCCCCCCAGGTCTCATGGATATTGCCCCCCCCCACGTCTCATGGATACTGCCCCCCGCCCAGCTCACCTTTGCTGCTCCTCTGCTGCTCCTGCTCCTGCCGCACATTGCCGGCGGCCGCGTGCTTCCTGCTTCAGCGGCCGCTGACAGGAAGTGCAGCCGCTCGCCTGGGATCTATGAAACAGCCAGGCGAGCGGCTCCACCTCCTGTCACCAGCCGTTGTAACAGGAAGCACGCGGCCGCCGGCAATGTGCGGCGGCGACGTTCGGGCTACAGAGGAAACGCTGCGTTCCCGCAGCGTTCCCGCTGTGGGAGAAGTGCGGGAACGCCGTTCCTGCGCGTTCCCGCTTGACTCGAGCCCTGGGTAACAACCTACCCGGCTGTGAGGGATGAGGGATTTCTGGCCTGTGATGGAGGAGAACCTTCAGGCAGGGGCAGACTGACCCATCGGGCACTCAGGCACCGGCCGAGGGCCCGGATGGGGAGGGGGGGCCCAGATTGTCCTTGCTACCCCTGCAGCGCACATTGCTGAGTTTTATTGCTGTGATACACTCAAACACCGCACACATCACAGCAATAAAACTCAGCAATGTGTGCGGTGTATGAGCGTATCAGAGCATCACAGTAATACTTAAAACTCACAGCAATGTGCGCTGTGTATGAGTTTCATTGCTGTGCAGCTCTGTGATACGTTCACACAGCGCACATTACTGTATCACAGAGCTGCACAGCAATGAAACTCACTTAGAGCATCACAGTAATAACTTCACAGCACACATTACTGAGTTTTATTGCTGATACAGTAAGATGTGCTGTGTTTGAGTGTATCACAGCAATAAAACTCAGCAATGTTTGCTGTGTATGAGCGTATCAGTGCATCACAGTAATAAAACTCACAGTAATGTGCGCTGTGTGTGATGGTATCATACTCCACAGCAATGTGCAGTGTGTATGAGCGAATCACAGAGCTCCACAGCAATAAAACTCAAGCTCATACACAGCGCACATCACTGAGTTTTATTAGTGTTTTATTGCTGTGGAGCTCTGATACGCTCATACAGTGCACATTACTGTATCAGAGCTCCCCAGAAATTAAACAGTAATGTGTGCTGTGTATGAGCGTATCACAGAGCATCACAGTAATAAACCTCACAGTAACGTGCGCTGTGTATGATGGTATCACAGAGGTCCACAGCAATAAAGCTCACTCATACACAGCGCACATTACCATGAGTTTTATTACTGTGATGCTCTGATAGTAATGTGTGCTGTGTATGAGTGTATCAGAGCATCACAGTAATAAAACTCACAGTAATGTGCGCTGTGTAGGAGTGAGCTTTATTGCTGTGGAGCTCTGTGATACCCTCATACACAGCGCACATTACTGTGAGTTTTATTACTGTGATGCTCTGTGATATGCTCATACACAGCACACATTACTGTTTTATTGCTGTGGAGCTCTGATATGCTCATACACAGTGCACATTACTGTATCAGAGCTCCACAGCAATAAAACACTATTAAAACTCAGTGATGTGCGCTGTGTATGAACTTGAGTTTTATTGCTGTGGAGCTCTGTGATTCACTCATACACACTGAACATTACTGTGGAGTATGATACCAGACACAGCGCACATTACTGTGAGTTTTATTAGTGATGCTCTGTGATACGCTCATACACAGCACACATTACTGTTTATTACTGTGGAGCTCTGATACAGTAATGTGTGCTGTGTATGAACGTATCAGAGCATCACAGTAATAAAACAGTAATTTGCGCTGTGTGTGAGTGTTATTGCTGTGGAGCTCTGCGATTCGTTCATACACGGCGCACATTTACTGTGAGTTTTATACTGTGATGCTCTGTGATACATTAATGTGCGCCGTGTATGAGGGCGAGTTTTATTACTGTGGAGCTCTGTAATGTGCAGTGTGTCAGTAATGTACAGAATCTTTTATAGTGATCAGCAGTTTCCTGCATTTGCCACAGGGACATTCTGTGCGCAGCCTTAGTTGCAATGAGCAGGTGATGGCTGCTGCTGCAGCAGAGCGGTGGCCATCTGTAAGTCTGAATGGGGCACAATGGATTCCCCAATTCACTGCTGGGTCCAAGTGGATTTTCTTAACCATTAAAATAATCTTTTTGAAAATTGTGTAAAGAAGTAAATTATTTAGCAAAACAATGTACATGTGGGTGTTGTGTTGTAGAGGGTGGGGTTTTGTATGTGTGTGGCCTCCTGTGGGTGAGGCGCAAGGGGGCCCCATGATCTCCTATTGCCCGGGGCCCCATTAGGTATCAGTCCGCCCCTGCCTGCAGGGTTGGTGGGCGTAGTGTCACATTCTGGTCCTCATATCCTTGGACCACTATGTGAATCAGACCAGAATGAACACCTAACGCAGGTATATTTAGTTAACGTTCCAAGAGGACCAGTTCCTACATTTCCTGCCAGAAAAGCAGTCACGATGTACTGTTTAACGTCCATACACAGCTGTTGAAAACCAGTATTGAGATTTGGCATGTGATTGAAATCTGGGGAAAATCATAGTTCTGTTCGGCCATGGACCAACGTCCGCTAATCAGAACCCTCTGCCTTAATGTATCTTTTGTTGCCCAATACATTTTTGTAACTCAGAAGGGATTATCTTCAATTTTTTGTGTATTGGAAATAATTCCATCATAAGTCTAAGGCTGGGGTCAGACTATCGCATTTTTAACGTGCGTTTAGGCGCACTTAATCACGGCCGCAGTAGCAGCAAATGACGGGCAATGATGGCCAATATACAAAGTACGGCCGCACGAAAGTCCAGCCGTGCAACGCAAGTGGAAAATGAACGCATTTTTTCAAGAACGCAGAACCGCTAGTACTGACGTACAGAGTGCACTGTGGCGGCATAGCGGCGTGTGTGCGTGATTAGATGTCAGACGCTCCTAATGTCCAGCCTACATAACGTCCAGACGCAAAAAGTGTTTTATTGACGAGCTGTAAAAAATCACGCACAAAAATGCGCATCGTCTGACCGTTTTCGCGCATTCCGTCAAAAAATACGACAACGCGTTGGGACGCACTTTTTGACGGTCGCTGTGAATAATGCGTTCATTTGACCCTAGCCTTAGAACTACAAGTTATCCAAAAGCAAAAAGGGTGAGTAAGAAGAAAGACACAAGACTATTAACTAAAGGTGAAACTCAGGAGAGCTGGCAGTAGAAGAAAACAATCTAGGAAAACGTTTTATGGTTTGGCTATTTTGACCTGGATTGTTCTCTTCTGCCAATTCTCCTGAGGTTCACCTTTAGTGAATAGACCCGTTGATGAACAAATTTGAAGCGTGCATGCTCTTCCTAAAGAAATCACTCAGCACGCTGCCATACGAAATCGAGCGGCTAAACTCCAGCCAAACAGGTAGAGAAAGGACTAGGTAACCAAGCAGAGTTAAAAGGGAGCCTTACTCAGACACCATCACACAACATGTAAGTTGAAATAAAGCTGCTCTGACAGCTGAGCATGTGCGATGTCCAAATAAAGACCCCATTTTACACCTACGCTTGGGTGACCGGTCATTTCTCTATTAGTTAAGACAAGGAGAGATGCTAGTGCTGAATGAAAGACAAAAACATCCATCTGATATTGATATATATTGAGGAGCACTAAGCTACGGTGAGAAATTAGCTGGATAGGGATTCCTCCCGAGTCCTGAGCCACACAGTCGGGCATGGAACCAACTGGGACCATCTCAAGGCACAGTAGGTTTATACTTCCAAAATACAGCACCTCTCTAAACTCATAGTTTGCGTTCCCTTTAATCAGATACAGTTGTGCAACTTAAATTTGAACAAAATTAACTCAAAATGTCATATTGACCTGAAATTCAGCAGCCGTGCAGCCTTTAGCAATAATGACCTATTCAAAGTAAATCAGAAATAAGTTAAATGTGGGAAAAAGTGTTTAAAACACAAAAACAAAACATCACTGCCGTAACACTGTGGGCCGTATTCCAGCTCGCCTGGTGTTAAGGAGACAAAGATATAATGGCTCATTGCCAAGTTAATGGAGTGGAAAACAATACAAGTAGCGCAGGTTGAATTCACAAAATTAAAGGGATCGTAGACAGCTGCTGCAAGTCCCAGTATATGATCACTTGATTATACCATAAAACATAAGGTAAAAATATAAAAGTCCTTGCGCATGCAGATCCCAGCACGTTGGGGAGTGCTTCTCAAATATTTCTCACATAGACCGGTCCTGAAATACAAGAAATAAATCGCACATAGCGTAGTATATCCTGTATAATTGTCAGGTTACACGTCGCCGCCGTGGCAAGAAGCCTCCTAAGGTGATTATTCCAACCTGACAGCCCTTTGCCTATTTGCCTGCAGTACCTCAGTCAGCCACTGCAGCAGCCACAGGTGTCTTGATTGCCTCCCTGTGCTTCCCTATTTAAGGGACAATCTCCCATGATGCATTGCTGCTGCATTAACATTGCCTTCCACTGCCAAGCTGTGTCCTTCTCAAGATCCTGTGTCTCCAGTGCCAAGTGGATCCTGTGTCTCCAGTGCCAAGTGGATCCTGTGTCTCCAGTGCCAAGTGGATCCTGTGTCTCCAGTGCCAAGTGTATCCTGTGTCTCCAGTGCCAAGTGTATCCTGTGTCTCCAGTGCCAAGTAATACCCTGTGTCTACATTGCCAAGTGTATCCTGTGTCTACATTGCCAAGTGTCTGCACTGCCAAGTGTATCCAGCACCAATAAACCCCCCTTGTACCGTGGAACCTGTCTGTGTGTCTCTTTATCACTGCATCCTGGGCTCATCTCCTCCTCTACCACTCCTGATTCCTGACAGAATGCAGCAGCCATTAACCTATGAGCCCGTTGTGATAAAAGACCTGAGGGGGGTTAATCCAAACATCATTCCATGAACTGGTTCATCACCTGCTTGGCCTAATGAACAAGTTGCTGAAGAGGCTATGGGACCTATCCCCTAAGGTATGTGTTTCCAACCTTAAGAAAAACCATGGCCCTCTCTCACTGGAGGAGCAAAGCAGAAGGCGGCAAATGAATCTCTGTTTTTACTGCGGAGCAATATGGCACCGAGTTGCCCAATGCCCGGAAAAACCCACTAAGAGACCTATGTACTATGAGCACAACAACCCTCTAAAGACTGTTCTGCCTGAATATCCCTGCTTTCCAGTGTTACAGGGAGGAACATTTGTCTCTGTGGCTAAACCAGCTGATCTCCCCAATACCCAGCATCTACCAAAGACCTCTCTGGTTAATTCTGGAACTAATGGAGGTTAACCCTTGCCTGGCTGATATGGAGAAAGATCAAGTCCAAGATCCAGTAACCCCATACACCATTGCCAGGAATGCCATATATGCATTGGTGACCATCCAGCTTCCTCAAGGTTCTGTGGGCCCCTGTGTTGCTCCCTCCATGGTTACTGAGGAGGTTGAGCCTGAAGCCCATGCCGACGGGCCTGCTGCTGAGGTGTCAGCTGAAGAATCCAAGTGTGCATCCCCGCAGCTTGAAGAATCCAAGTGTGCATCCCCGCAGCTTGAAGAATCCAAGTGCGCATCCCCGCAGCTTGAAGAATCCAAGTGCGCTTCCCCGCAGCCTGATGAATCCATGTGCGCTTCCCCGCAGCCTGATGAATCCATGTGCGCTTCCCCGCAGCCTGATGAATCCATGTGCGCTTCCCCGCAGCCTGATGAATCCATGTGCGCTTCCCCGCAGCCTGATGTATCCATGTGCGCTTCCCCGCAGCCTGATGAATCCATGTGCGCTTCCCCGCAGCCTGATGAATCCATGTGCGCTTCCCCGCAGCCTGATGAATCCATGTGCGCTTCCCCGCAGCCTGATGAATCCATGTGCGCTTCCCCGCAGCCTGATGAATCCATGTGCGCTTCCCCGCAGCCTGATGAATCCATGTGCGCTTCCCCGCAGCCTGATGAATCCATGTGCGCTTCCCTACCGCTTGACGAATCCAAGTGCGCTGCCCAGCCGCTTGAGGAATCCAAAGTCATGCCTGCTTTGCTGAATGAAGAGGTACATGTCAAACCCACTTCAATGCCAGCTTGTGTGGTTATTGACAAGGCCCCAGAAATATCAGTGCTTGCTTCTACTGTTGTAACCCTGGCAAGCCAGGTTGATTCCCTCGCCGATATCCTGAAGAATCTCCAGAAAAATCCTGCTTTCCTACTGAAACAACTGGCTAAAATAAGTGCCACTGCAGAAATACCACCATCTGCTGCAGTTACACCACCTAACTTTGATTCATCCTCAGAGATTGGTTTGGACTTTGTAGATTCCAATGGTGAGCCACCGCTACAACCAGCACAGGGCAACCTAAGTGCTACCACCTTTATGCCAGCTGCCATCCCAGCTACTTACCTTTGTGGATCTGGCACCCCTAGAAGAATTACAGGAGTAAGTAAGATGGACTGTCCAATTCCCCACAGCCGCAAAATCAAGTTTCCCTCCTGCTCTCGGGCTCCTTGTCAGTAGTCTGTGGTGACCCCTCTCACTGACCCATATCTGGACTCTGTGCCCTCTGCCTGCATGTCACTGTACACCGTGACTGATGGCGAGCCACTCCCAGACCTTCGAGTTCAAAGTCCCTCCTGTGTTTACACCCAGACTGAGCCACGCATTGCAGCGGAGATCAAAGAACCATCCAGCCAAGAAATCCGGTGTACTGATGTACTTGGCACAGAATTGATTGAACCCTTGCCACTGGACTGTACTACCTCCAATGGAACCGTGGTGGGTCTTACCGTTACGGCGACGTATCAGACCTCCTTAGCTGCCCGGTGTTCAGCCTTCGGTGGGGGGTATTGTCAGGTTACACGTCGCCGCCGTGGCAAGAAGCCTCCTAAGGTGATTATTCCAACCTGACAGCCCTTTGCCTATTTGCCTGCAGTACCTCAGTCAACCACTGCAGCAGCCACAGGTGTCTTGATTGCCTCCCTGTGCTTCCCTATTTAAGGGACAATCTCACATGATGCATTGCTGCTGCATTAACATTGCCTTCCACTGCCAAGCTGTGTCCTTCTCAAGATCCTGTGTCTCCAGTGCCAAGTGTATCCTGTGTCTCCAGTGCCAAGTGTATCCTGCACCAATAAACCCCCCTTGTACCGTGGAACCTGTCTGTGTGTCTCTTTATCACTGCATCCTGGGCTCATCTCCTCCTCTACCACTCCTGATTCCTGACAATAATGGACCCTCCAGTACCTCAGCCAAGAAAATTGCTCACTTTTTCAAGAGCCAATTAGCATCCGACTCTGAACTAGAACAGCATGAACACATATGTGTAAACAGTTTCTGGTCTCACCACTCCCACGTTTGATCTCCCCTTATTCCATCCGCAGTGGACACCTTATTCAAAGGAGGAAGTTAGATCCTTGTGGAAGAAGGCTCGGTGAACATATGTATAAAAGGCCATAAACCGGCCAGATTTAATGAATAAAAGATTGAAAAAGACTACGGTCGAAACGCGTTGTGCAAAGTGCTTACATACATGCTTTATCACACAATTTGTATAGATAGCATACCGGTAATTAGCATCCACGCCTTGTTTCCACACACCTGACAGCATTCTGTCTTAATTGGTCATGTGTGGCTGCGATGCACTTCAGGTTCCTGTTTGCCATATAACAATATCCGCCCTCACTTGTTGATCCTCAGGACCATTTTAATTGAGAACAAATCACATATAAATGGGTGCTAACATTAGCAAAAGCTACCCTAATCTGAAAACATTCACATCATTATAATAGCGGCAAAATAAAAAGAACAAACTTATGAACGCATAAAAAACATGAAAAACATTAACACAAAAAGGGAGTGTATTCATAGCAGATCACGCACTTCAAAAATCAATGTTTAACCACTCTGGTGCTAAACAACCCACATCAAAGATCCATCTGGTCTCAATTCTGTTGATATTCAGAAGGTGATCATCCCCTCACCAATGCTTTTTAACCTTCTGGATACCAGCAAAGCCCAACATACTGGGATCTCCTTTATGATGTTCTGTAAAGTGTGCTGACACACTATGCAATTTATAATTTATTATACTATTATAAATATGTTCGGCTATTCTGATTTTTAGTGTTCTCGTGGTCCGTCCAATTTACTGCAGAACACAAGGACACCACAACGAATAGAGAACATTATTGGTACTACAAGTGTAGCGCTGGTTTAAAACACTGTTGCTGTAGTACTAATTTTTGGCCACCAGAAAGAGAGCAAGACGCACGTGAGACAGACAACGATGGTGACCAGGTCGGAGCGCAGGTGCGGCCTTGCGGAGCTGGAGATCGGTTCACATTACTTGTCAGAGACCTAGCGATCCACCGCTGATAAGTTTATACAGATACAGAGTAGCTGAAGGACCCCGAGTTAGGAGACCGCAGATGACCTAATGGGAGTGCAGGCGGTGAGCTGAGCATCTTGTGGCAGAAACGGATAAGCAAGACAAGCGGATCCGGTGGCACAGAGTCCCAGTCAAGCCAAGCGGAGAGACGTCCTGGGTCGAGCAGAGCACAGAGTATCTGGCGGATGGGTGAGAGGCCTTCCCGGCCACAGTAAAAATAATAAAGCACGCTGCAAGTTTGTCTAAACCTACAGGGCCCCAACGTGACTAGTCGAAGACACCTGTAAATTATTCACTGGCCAGTTGAATCTTGTACCCGGGTACCAACACACACATACACGTACACCTTTTTGGGACACAACCTGTACGAGACTCACATTCCAACAACGAAGGGGTTAATATTTATTTTCCTTTTTCCGCTACGCGTTTCTCGCATTACGAACGCCTGTAAATATATATGTATACCGTGCTGCTTTATATATGCCAGTTTATTTGAGATCAGTAAACTATATAACGTATAAAATCCACAACAGTGCTGGTGTATATTTATTCCCTAGTGCGGGGAGACTGACCCGAGGTTTAAATTCAGCGGCTCCTCCGGGAGTGAGCGCTACACGTGGGGGCTCGTCTGGGATCCAGTCTCTGGAAAAAACGCATTTAAAGGGTTAAATATGGATCCAGACACTGCTGCCAAATGGTGTGAGGAGCACAGTAGTCAGACAGAATTGTGTATAGTCCTGGATATTCCTGCAGACACTTGGGCCGAAGATCAGATTCGCCAGGCCGTAGCCGCGCTGACACCAGATCATCGGGGGTTAATCCTGGACATTAAAGAGAACCCAGATACATCTCACACGTATGTTATTTTTGAGTGGAGAAAGGGTGTTCCAGTGTGTTTTCAGGGCGTGAGCGTGAAGCTGACCGATGAGGTGGAAATTCAACGGATTCAGCCAAGTGCGCCACGTGGCGATCCCGCTAGTGTTCCCGCGCCCAGTCCGCTGGCCATGATCGAGCCTGAATTTATAGTGGCTATTGGAGATTTGCTGGCTAAATGTCAAAGAACAAGCCCTCCGCACACCAACTTTGGTTATCGACGGTTGAGAAACTTTACAGGAAACGTACCAACTCCGGCGGGAGAAGAAACCTTCGAAGAATGGGTAGAACAGGCGATGCAGGCTCTGGATGAGTGGGACATCCCTGAAGCGCAGAAGAAGCAAAGGATTACTGAGAGCTTAAAAGGGACCTGCGTCAGAGGCTGTAAGAAACCTAAAATTAAGTAAGAAAGACTGCACTGCTTTAGATTATTTAAATATTTTACAGGAAGTCTTTGGGCGAACGGAAAAGGCTGCGGAGCTCGTGTACCAGTATGAACACACCAGCGGAAAGGTGAGAAAATGACTGAATATATGAGGCGCCTAGATAAGATTCTGCACCAGATACTTCTCAAGAAAGGGGCCGAACCGGCCGAAGTAGATAAAATCCGAATGCAGCAGATCCTGAGGGGCGTTCAACCTCTAGATCCGGTGATGCTACAGCTGAGAAGCAGGGTAGGTAACCGAGAATTTAAATACCTGGAACTGATCCTAACTGTCAGAGAGGAAGATGCTTTACTTGAAGAAAAATCCTTTAGGAGAGGAGAAAGAGCTTACGTACAACCCGTGAGGCAACATGAATGTCTGCAACTTGAAGATGATTCGTTAGACACCTATGGATCCGAAGTGGACGAACAAGAGCGTTTGGTTGTTCCTAAATCCACAGAGAGTACTGCAAAAGAACTAACCCTTTCTGCACATAGGTACAAGAAACTCAAGCGGAATTGCAACAGGAGCATGCGGACCTGTGCTGAGCACTTTTGAAGGTGGCAGAGACACAGACCGATATGCAGAAGTTCCTTGCTGATATGCGGACAACTGGAGTTGCTGTGGTGTCTGGCCAGTGTCCTTCAACCGAATCACAGCAAGTAAGTGCGTCTCCGTCTTCAAAGAAGAGATGTTTCAGTTGTGGGGAAATGGGTCATTTCCGCGCACAGTGCAAAAGTCAAAAGCCTGAAAGAAATATGGTAGAAGAGCTTCTAAATGCCTTGGAGGGGCTACTATCTACCTCACCAGCGGGAAACGCCAGAGGGCACAAGTGAAGGAGCAAACTAGGTGCCCGGTGGTCAAAACCCGCTCCAAAAATCAAGCCAGGACTGAGAGGCCGAGAGAGCCCAGAGTCTGCCCAACTGCTGAGCCTGCCAGGACTGAAAGAGTCACTCCCTTAGCATCCGGTTCTACGTCATGGGGAAGCAATGCACCCAAAACCTACACGGGCCAAGACGAAGGCCAGGGTACAAAAAACTGGGTCTAAACTTCCTGTGACTACAACAAAGTTTCCTGACCAGCTGATAGGTCCTTCTCCCATTGTGCCGATTCAAGTAGAGGCAGCCTACACTAAAGCTCTGTTGGACTCAGGGGCTCAAGTGACATTGATCTACCGAGACTTCTATGAGAAGCACTTACCTCTACAGAAATTGAAGGACCTGGAAATCTGGGGTATCGGAACTGAGAAACTTCCCTATGACGGATATCTACAGGTGAAGTTAGAGATCGGATCCGAAGTCATTATTATTATTATTATTCTTTATTTATAAAGCGCCAGCATATTCCGCAGCGCTGTACAATAAGCACAGTATAGACAGGGTTACAATACATTGAACAACATTTGACAAACAGTACAGGAGGAGATGAGGGCCCTATTCCCGTAGGAACTCACAATCTGGGAGGGTTGGGGTTGGAAACAGGAGGAGAGGACTGTAAGGTGAGAGTGATTGATGGTTGCGTCAGTGAGTTGGGTGGTAGGCTTCCCTAAATAGGAATGTTTTCAGGGAGCGTTTGAAGGAAGAGAAGTTAGGGGAAAGTCTGACAGTACGAGGGAGAGCGTTCCAGAGAGTGGGGGCTGCGCGTGATAAATCCTGCAGTCTATCATGGGAAGAGGTGATGCGGGGAGAAGCTAGGCGCAGGTCACTGTTTGACCTTAGGGAGCGGGCTGGGGTGTATTTGGTGATTAGTGAGGACAGGTAGTGGGGAGCTGAGTTAGTGAGGCTTTTGTAGGTAAGGATAAGGATTTTGAACTTAATTCTGCAGTGGATGGGGAGCCAGTGAAGGGACTCGCAGAGGGGAGCGGCAGAGACAGAGCGGCGGGTGAGGTGAATTAGCCTGGCGGAGGCGTTCAGGATGGATTGTAGGGGGAGAGGTGGGACAGAGGGAGGCCAGATAAGAGATTATTGCAATAGTCGAGTCAGGAGATTACCAGGGCGTGTATGAGTTGTTTTGTGGCGACAGCGGTAAGAAATGGCCGAATTCTGTAAATATTACGCAGTTGGTATCGGCAGGAGGAGGAAAGAGACTTGATGTGGGGGATGAAGGAAAGAGCAGAGTCAAGTGTAACTCCAAGACAGCGAACTTGGTTTGATGGGGAGATGGTGATACCCTCCACCGTGATAGAGAAGTCAGGAGGTGGGGCGGCATTAGAGGGAGGAATAAGTAGGAGCTCAGTCTTTGACATGTTGATCTTTAGGTGGTGGGAGGCCATCCAGGAGGAGATGCCAGATAAACAGTCACTGACTTTGGAAAGGACAGGGGCAGAGAGATCAGGGGTAGAGAGGTAGATCTGAGTGTCATCAGCGTAGAGGTGGTAATTAAAGCCAAAGCTGTTGATGATTTTGCCCAGGGAGGAGGTGTAGATGGAAAAGAGCAGAGGACCAAGGACAGAGCCTTGAGGTACACCAACAGCTAGAGGCAATGAGGAGGAGGAGTTACCAGCAAAGGACACACAGAAGGACCTGTTGGATAAATAGGAGTCAACCCAAGCAAGTGCAGTGTCACCGAGACCCAGAGAGTTGAGGGTCAGTAGAAGGAGGGGGTGGTCAACAGTGTCAAAAGCAGCCGAGAGGTCAAGCAGGATGAGACATCGGACAGTCTGGAGGTTGTGATGCGTTGGCCATTGTGTGTCCTCGGCCTTCAGGGGCAAACAGAAGTTCTATGATAGTGGGGACGAATACTGATCTGGTGCGACGTCTCCTGACTCCTGTGGTACTGGAAGAAGGTTCTACCAAAGGAGTACACCCGATGTTACGTCCAGTCTATCAGAGAATGGTCGAAGAACAGAAGGCACCTGCTGAAGTGGGGCGCCTATGGAGATTGGAAGGAACAGAGAAGGTTCTGCAATCAGGAGAAGTAGCGAGGTTCCGGGCTTCAGTCAAGTTGAACGGATCACAACCAGGTCCCTATGTGGTACTGGAAACCGATTTTAATCATGGAAATGAAGCCGGAGTAGAAGTAATCCCTGAAATAATCTCCACAAGAGCTTTGAAACGAACACGAGGAAGAGTCTCAGTCAGTGTGTGTAATGTGTCTGATTCTCCAGTGGTCCTGAAAGCACGAATGCCTATCGGGCAAGTAGCGTCTGCTACGCCTCTCTCTCCTACCAATTTAGGAGGGGGAGCGGATAAAGAGATTCCAGATGACAGGTTCTATCCTAAGGACACTCCCATCTCGCCCGAATGGAAGAAACGTCTTCAGTCCCAGGTCCTAAAGTGGAGGGACTTGTTCTCCAAGGATGAGTTCGACGTGGGCCTAGCAAAGAGTACTGAGCATCATATTCGACTACAGGAAGACAAGCCGTTTCGAGAAAGGTCAAGACGAGTTCCGTTGGGAGACCTGGATGATCTACGAGAGCAGCTGAATGAACTGCAAAGAACTAAGGTGATCCAAGAGTCCAGGAGCCCGTATGCATCTCCAATAGTAATGGTCCGGAAGAAGAATGGTTCTGTCCGTCTATGTATAGACTATCGGACGCTAAATCGGAAAACCATCCCAGATCAATATGCTACTCCTCGGATAGAAGATGCCTTACAGTGTCTGTCTGGAGCAAAATGGTTTAGTGTACTAGACCTGCGAAGTGGGTATCACCAGATACCAATGCATCCTGAAGACAAAGAGAAGACTGCGTTCATCTGCCCACTGGGGTTCTTTGAGTTCAACAGAATGCCTCAAGCCCCTACGGGAGCGCCAGCCACGTTCCAACGGTTAATGGAGAAGACCGTCGGGGACATGAACCTGATCGAAGTATTAGTGTATCTGGATGATATTATTGTGTTCGGGAAGACTCTGGAAGAACATGAACAGCGGTTGGAGAAGGTCTTGAAGAGGCTCCATGAAGAGGGGTTGAAATTGTCTCTGGAGAAATGTAAATTCTGCTTGCCTTCCGTTACATATCTGGGACATGTGGTTTCAGCAGGAGGCATTTCGACAGATCCTCGGAAGTTGGAAGCCGTAGCTTCCTGGCCTAGACCCCGAAATGTTACTGAACTTAGATCTTTCTTGGGGTTCTGCTCCTATTATCGAAGATTTGTAGGAGGATTTGCCAAGATAGCTCAACCACTGAACAAACTCCTACAGAAAGAAGACGCAGAAGAAGGCCACAAGGCCTCTGACCGAAATTCGTCGGGTCCAGGGCCAAGGAAGGCTCGAGAATCTATCCAGGGGGAATGGACTAGTCAATGCGAAGGTTCTTTTGTGAAGCTGAAAGAGAGTCTAACTCGAGCTCCTGTCTTGGCTTACGCTGACCCTCATAAGCCGTACGAACTGCATGTGGATGCCAGTAGAGAAGGTTTAGGGGGAGTCCTGTACCAAGAGTATGGTGGATTGCTGAGGCCTGTAGCGTTTGTGAACCGGAGCCTTACGCCCTCGGAAAAGAACTATCCTACCCACAAGTTGGAGTTTCTAGCCTTGAAGTGGGCGGTGGTAGATAAGCTAAAAGACTATCTGTATGGAGCCGAATTTGTGATAAAGACGGATAACAATCCTCTTACCTACGTCCTTACTACTGCGAAGCTGGGCGCCACGGGACATCGGTGGTTGGCCGCTCTGTCAGGGTTTCGGTTCAGCCTGAAGTATCGCCCTGGGGTGAATAATCGGGATGCCGATGCTTTGTCGAGGAGACCCTACATTACAGAATGGACTCAGTTAACTCCAGATGGGGTGCAAGCTTTATGTCAAGGAGCAGAGCGCCGGGTCAAGGGAGGGATTGAAGCAGAAGCCATAGGAGTTATGGCTGCGGCTGTTCCAGAGTTCTATTGTAATCCTACGCAGCTGAGGGATGAAAGTTTGTCTACTTTTTCAAAACAGGACCTGAGAGCTGATCAGGCTGAAGACCCTATGATTGCATTAACCGCGAAGGCCCTGAACGTGAACCAACGGGAGATTCTTCTGACAAATTCCCCAGAAGGGGCCAGATTGGTATATAAAGAGTGGGAACGATTGAAGATGTTGGATGGGGTGTCTACCGACGGGGCCCCTCGAACAATGCTGGAGAGACCCAACAGTTGTTCCTTCCCACTAAGCACAGAGAGGATGTGCTGCGGTCATTACACGATGAACATGGACATTTAGGTGCAGAGAGAACTTTTAAGCTGGTGCGAGACAGATTCTATTGGCCCTGCATGAGAGCTGAAGTGGAAAGTTACTGCCATTCATGTCTGAGGTGTATCCAAAGGAAGACCCTACTGACCCAAACCGCTCCAATGAGCCACCTACAAAGTCAAGGACCCATGGATTTGGTGTGCATTGATTTCCTGTGCTTAGAGCCGGATGCTAATGGGCAGGGAAATATTCTAGTAGTGACTGATCATATCACACGTTATGGCCAAGCTTTTTCCACGAAAGACCAACGTGCTCCTACGGTAGCGAAGGTTCTAATGGAGAAGTTCTTTGTTCACTATGGCCTACCAAGGAGGATACACTCTGATCAGGGTAGAGACTTTGAGAGCCGGCTTGTTGGGCAATTACTGGAACTATTGGGAATTCAGAAGACCCGAACTACACCATATCACCCTCAAGGTGATGCTCAACCCGAAAAGGTTCAATCGCACGCTGCTAAACATGTTGGGGACACTGTCAAACAGAGAGAAGCAGAGCTGGAGTCGTCACATAGCTACGCTAGTACATGCATACAACAGTACAGAGAGTGACGCTACTGGATACTCATCGTACCGTCTTATGTTCGGAAGAGAAGCTCGACTGCCGGTTGATTTGGCGTTTGGGCTATCTCTGGACCAGACGTCGGTAGCTTCTCACAGAAATTATGTGGATAGACTTCGGAAGAACTTGGCCTCTGCGTTTGAACAGGTCCGTTTGACCTCAGGAAACAGGGAGCAGAGGAATAAGAGGAACTATGATTTGAAAGTTCAGATACAGGATCTACAACCCGGTGATAGGGTTTTGCTTAAGAACTTGGGTGCTGCTGCAAGGCATAAGTTGGCGGATAGGTGGAGTTCTCAGGTCTACATTGTCTGCAAGCAACTGCCGGGTCTGCCAGTTTACCAAATCTGACCGGATGGAAAGGCTGGGCCTCTTAAAAACTGGCACCGGAATCATCTGTTACCTTTGAGAGAGGCTGTAAGGATACCAGTGGGTGACGAACTTTCTCTGCCTAACCCGCCTGCTCCACGCTTAACTCCCGTTACTCGGTCTCAGCAGACACAGGTTGTTGAGGAGAGTGAAGGGGACAGTGAGGAAGAAAGCTTTTGTCTGGACTGGGTGCGCTCACCAGAGCCTGAAGAGGTCATTCCAGTTCCTGAACGGTGGGAAAGTAACCTGAGGCCTGAGGCTCCTGAATTCCAATTGGAAGTTCCCGAGACTTCTGAAATTCCTGTAGTTCCTGAGGCCGCATCTTATGATTACAGTTTCATGCCTTCACTGGAAGGATCATACTCCAAAGAGATGTCTGTTCCAGTTGTGGATGAAAGAACTGAACCCGCACCTGTAATACTTCCACCTGAAGAGGAACTGATTGAGCCCGAGCCAAAACGTTCTGTCCGACCCCCTCAAAAACTCACCTACGACTCACCGGGACATAGCACTGAAGAGGCTGTTACCACGGTGCAAAGGTTGCCCGAAGTGTCTGCTATGTTAGCTGAGGTAGTCAGAAGCATGAGGCAACTTGAGGAAGTGTATCTAACCCATTGTATGCTTGCTGCTGAGCCTGTATATGTTGCCTAATGTTATGTTGAAATGGAATGCAACTGTTATACCTCCTTGGAGAGACCCAAGAGTTCTAGGAGGGGGAGAGTGTAGCGCTGCTTTAAAACACTGTTGCTGTAGTACTTATTTTTGGCCACCAGAAAGAGAGCAAGACGCACGTGAGACAGACAACAATCGTGACCAGGCCGGAGCACAGGTGCGGCCTTGCGGAGCTGGAGATCAGTTCACATTACTTGTCAGAGACCTAGCGATCCACCGCTGATAAGTTTATACAGATACAGAGTAGCTGAAGGACTCCGAGTTAGGAGACCCCAGATGACCTAATGGGAGTGCAGGCGGTGAGCTGAGCATCTTGTGGCAGAAACGGATAAGCAAGACAAGCGGATCCGGTGGCACAGAGTCCCAGTCAAGCCAAGCGGAGAGACGTCCTTGGTCGAGCAGAGCGCAGAGTATTTGGCGGATGGGTGAGAGGCCTTCCCGGCCACAGTTAAAATAATAAAGCACGCTGCAAATTTGTCTAAACCTACAGGGCCCCAACGTGACTAGTCGAAGACACCTGTAAATTATTCACTGGCCAGTTGAATCTTGTACCCGGGTACCAACACACGCATACACGTGTTTTTACTCTTTTTTACTTCATTGCCAAGTTACATAGGCTGAAGAAAGACGTGCGTCCATCAGACCGCATCACCTACTGCTGATCCAAAAGAAGGAAAAAAAAAAACCCCAGTCTAGCGCTCGCCGATTTGCAACATATTGGGGGAAAAAATCCTTCTTGACCCCAGAATGGCAGTCTGATTCCTCCCTGGATCAAGCAGCTTTTATCCACATATTTATTATAATGTTTTTGCAGGAAGTCATCCAGTCATTTTTTTAAAAGTCTGTACAGTCTCTGACCCAACCACCTCAACAGGCAGAGAATTCCACAGCTTTATTCTCACTATAAAATAATCCTGTAGGCTGAATTTCCTTTCGTCCAGTCTAAGTGGGTGACCTCGTGTCCCGTTTATAGTCCTATTAATGAAGAGGTTTCCAGACAATGGTTTATAATGAACCTTATATAAATATATATGGGGTATCAGATCCCCTCTAAGGCACCGTTTCTCCAAACTAAACAGGTTTAATTTATATCTTTTTGGCTCCTTACAGCCAGGTCTATTAAGAGTCAATTCCTAGAACAGCAGCCAAACTCAATTATTCCAGCTGGAAAGAGAATACCAGCAGCAGGGTAATGTGTCAATGCTTATTCTCCCTGCTAAATCCACTTTATTGCCCTATACCAGGGATGGCGAACCTTTTTGAGCCCGAGTGCCCAAACTGGATCGCTGAACCAACTTGTGTCTCAAAGTGCCAACCCGCAAATTAGACCGGAATACTGATTTATTTTAGAAAAAACACTTCATACGACTGTTTGAATTGTTTATGTGCTTAAGTCTTAGAAGAAAAATACAGTATAAGAAGATGAATAGATTAGCCCCACAGCTCATATGGATATATGCCCCCTGCTCACATGGTCCTCCCGTATGTACAGAAAGCTTCTTCCTCCCAGCGCGCGCTAGCAAATGATGCTGCCCAGCCCCTCGTTGAGATCCACTAGCCGCGATCGCCATAGGTTCGCCATCACTGCCCTATACTGTGGAAGGACACTGCACACCTATTTGCTCTCCGTGTCCTTAGATTTACAATAGGATGCAGCAGATCCCACCTGAGTGAAAGTCTCACCCACACATCCACCTTCTAACAGACTATCTTCCGGGGTAAGATTTGCTTCAGTATCTATATGGGTTAAAATCCAAATCAGATTCTAAACATTTGTTCTTGCATTTGCTTGTGTTTTTCTAGTGTCTGGAAAGTGTCTTGTACTCAGTTAAAAACAAATCTAAACGAGAATAATCCAGTCAACTCCCTTCTCAGTTCTGGTGTAGCTGTTCCTCACACTGGCCTCAATGTTGAAGATCTAGCGTGCTTTTTCACAGAAAATATAGAACAGATAAGAACAGAAATCTCAGCAATGCCGTTATCACCCATGCAGGAAGATGTTAATCAAGGTCTATCCTCACATGTTTAACTCGTTCCATTCTGCGACTGTACCAGAGGTCCTTCAACTACTACGATCCTCTCAGCCCACTACCTGCCCCCTTGACCCCGTTCCCTCACATCCTGCCAAAACACTTTCCGTTTCTCTTGTACCACACTTTTAATCTGTCCTTAACCTCTTTGGGTTGCCAAAACTGAAATTCTCGTTATTCCTCCCTCCGAGAAAAACCCAATACCACCTATCTCTCTACGAGTAAATGGAACGCTCATTAGCCCAACACCTCCAGCTCGCGGCCTTGGTGTCACTTTTGATTCTGACCCAACGTTCTCTCCCCACATCCAGACAGTGACCAAATCCTGTTACTATCAACTCAAAAACATTGTCCGTGTCCACCCCTTTCTGACACAAGCTACCGCAAAGGTGCTGGTTCATGCTCTTGTCATTTCACGACATTACTGCAACTCGCTCATTGGCCGCCCCAACTCCCATATTGCCCCTTTGCAATCTAATGAATGCAGGCGCCAGGCTTATTTTTCTCACCAGACGCACCTCTCGTACCTCCCCACTCTGCCAGTCCCTCCATTGTATCTTGGAATGTACAGGAAGCCAGTTTAAAATACTGTTGCCCACGTTCAAATCGCTCAATGACTCAACTCCTCCCTACAGGTCTTCCTTACTCCGCAAGCACATCCCATCTCTACAACTCTGGTCAGCAGGCGATCGCCACCTGGCATCTGTCTACACGCACACAGCCAACTGTCGCCTCTAAAACTTCAAAGGCAGTGCCAGGCCTTGCCTCTGATCTTCAGGGCTTCAAGAAATCCCTCAAATCCCATCTCTTCAGATTAGCGTACCACATCACTGATGCAACTCATCCCTCTGCTCACATATGATGGAAGTGGCTTCTATGACCCCACCATTCCCAAACCACTGGCACTCATGATCCTGCTATCTAGTAAATTCAAAAGATAAAAACACAACACCTAGGAAGAGTAAGGAGACTACTGTCACACTTCCCTAACTGGCAGGGACATGGTGCCAGATATAAATCACAGAAATAGGTAAAGCCCACTGACCACAGTCTTTATTGAAGGTAAATAATAAACAGAAATATATCAAAAACACACACAAAGTCTTAAAAGAACGGTACATATAGGTCAGAAATGAACCTTCAAATAGGACACTTCCACAGTGGCTTGAAAGTACCTCTTTAGTCAGAGTGGAAATTCACAGAACCACAATACACCATTATACCAGGCCACACACATAGAAGCCCATATGTATACAAAATAAATGATGAAAAATGACAAGCACAGCACAGTAATTACTGTCACAGACCAATTTACTAAGAATGAATTACATATTAGTATATAAATAAAGCACAGCACCTCTGTATACCAAGACCCCAACAGCGTGGAACCTATACAGGGCCAATATAAATTAGGCCAGTCTCATATAGCTAAATGCAGCCTAAAAATAGGTACCAGTGTGGTTTTTGCCTTTTCCCAATTTCTAGGCTGCATTTAGCTACAGGTAAAACTCAAAAAATTTGTATATTGTGCAAAAGTTAATTTATTTCAGTATGCAACTTAAAAGGTGAAACTAATAGTTCAAGTCGTGATTTGTCATAGTTTGTGGATTTGGCGTTTTCATGAGCTGTAATCCAGAATCTCAGAAAATTAGAATATTGTGTAAAAGTTGCAAAATTCTAGGCTCAATGTGTCCAACTCTTATCAGCTAATGAAGCCGTAACACCTGCAAAGGGTTCCTGAGCCTTTAAATGGTCTCTCAGTCTGGTTCAGTAGGAATCACAATCATGGGAAAGACTGCTGACCTGACAGTTGTGCAGAAAACCATCATTGACAGCCTCAAAAGGTCATTGCAAAAGAAGTTGGATGTTCCCAAAGTGCTGTATCAAAGCACGTTAATAGAAAGTTATGTGGAAGGGAAAGGTGTGGAAGAAAAAGGAGCACAAGCAGCAGGGATGACCGCAGCCTGGAGAGGATTGTCAGGAAAAGGCCATTCAAAAGTGTTGGGACTGTCACAAGAAGTGGACTGAGGCTGGAGTCAGTGCATCAAGAGCCACCACACACAGACGGATCCTGGACATGGGCTTCACCTGTCGCATTCCTCGTCAAGCCGCTCCTAAACAACAAACAACGTCAGAAGTGTCTTACCTGGGCTAAAGAAAAACAGACCTGGTCTGTTGCTCAGTGCTCCAAAGTCCTCTTTTATGAGGAGAGCAACTTTTGCATCTCCTTTGGAAACCAAGGACCCAGAGTATGGAGGAAGAATGGAGGCACACACTGCAAGATGCTTGAAGTCCAGTGTGAAGTTTCCAGTCTGTGTTGATTTGGGGAGCCATGTCATCTGCTGGTGTTGGTCCACTGTGCTTCATTAAGTCCAGGGTCAACGCAGCCATCTACCAGGAGATTTTGGAGCACTTCATGCTTCCTTCCGCAGACGACCTTTATGGGGATGCGGACTTAATTTTCCAGCATTACTTGGCACCTGCCCACACTGCCAAAAGCAACAAAATCTGGTTCAATGACTATGGGATTACTGTGCTTGATTGGTCAGCAAACTCGCCGGACCTGAACCCCATAGAGAATCTATGGGGCATTGCCAAGAGAAAGATGAGAGACAGGAGACCAAACAATGCAGAAGAGCTGAAGGCCGCTATTGAAGCATCCTGGTCTTCCATAATACCTCAGCAGTGCCACAGGCTGATAGCTTCCATGCCACATTGCCGCATTGAGGCAGTAATTGATGCAAAAGGGGATCAAACCAAGTACTGAGTACATATGCATGCTTATACTTTTCAGAAGTCCGATATTGTTCTATGTACAATCCTTGTTTTATTGATTGCATGTAATATTCTAATTTTCTGAGATTGTGGATTTGAGGTTAAGCCATAATCCTCACAATTATGACAAATCACGGCTTGAACTATCTCATATATTAGTTTCACCTTTTAAGTTGCTTTACTGAAATAAATTAACTTTTGCACGATATTCTAATTTTTTCAGTTTCACCTGTAGGAGACTGGCCTAATTTATATTGTCCCTGTATATGTTCCACGCGGTTGTGGTCTTGGTATGCAGCGGTGCTGTGTTTCATTTATATACTAATATGTAATTCAGTCGGCTTCGTAAATTGGTCTGTGACAGTAATTACTGTGCTACCTGTGCTTCTCATTTTTCATAATTTATGTTGTGTATATATGGGCTTCTAGGGGTGTGGCCTGGTACAATGGTGTACTGTGGTTCTGTGAATTTCCACTCTGAGTAAAGAGGTACTATCAAGCCACTGGGGAAGTGTCTTATTTGAAAGTTCATTTCTGACCTATATGTACCGTTCTTTTAAGACTTTGTGTGCTCGATATATTTGTTTATTATTCTCCTTCAATAAAGACTGTGGTCGGTGGGCTTCACCTAATTCTGTGATTATATTAGGGGAGTGTGGGAGTAGTCTCCTTACTCTTCCTAGGTGTTGTGTTTTTTTTCTTGGTTTCTGAGTGGGTTAGGCCCGGTTAACTGGCAGGGCCATATATTTACACCTTGTTTTAGAGAGACCTTTATGCTCACTCTCAATATATACAACTTTTTCTTGATTATCTAGTAAATTCCTAGTCTTCCTCAACCCCAATCCCTCTAGATTGTGATCTCCTATGAGTAGGGCCCTCTACACCTCGTTTCCATCATATGTCCGTTTATCTGTATTGCATTCCCTCGCAGTCAGGGAACTTTAAGACAGGCTTATTTTAGAATCCCTTGACAGTGACTTTACCTGAAATTTTAGCCTGGTGCTACCTTTTAGAACAGGCTCTCACAGTTGTCAGTTTGAGATGCTTTGCAGTGCGGTTTGAAGTTTTGTTGGAGGGGGGGGGGGTGGCAATTTCTATGAAGTATCTTAAAATTGGCATATCTTGTGCCCCCCCCCCCCTTCTTTCCATGCATGGAACTAAACCAGATTATATGTAGAAACTGATACAACATTAAAAGGATCAACTACAAAATCTCAAATTACCGTCAAACTTCTTAATATCAGTCCCCCGTCCCCCCGCCTTTTTATGTGCTGACAGGCAAGTTTGCCACATTCACACTCTGGTTTCACCCAAATCTGTACAGGTTTTTGTTACTATAAAACAGTATATTATACAAATATGGATGCATTTCACACAAGCAGGGTTGCATATCTTTTAAGTGCAGCATTCAGCAGGATTGCGCTTGGCTCCATGGAGTCCTAGGGATGCTTGTATTTGCATTACGTTATTCCAACCGGAGCCCACTAAATAGTCTATTTTGGGCCAATTCCAAACCTATTTGGTCCCCCTTACCCAGAGGAGTGGAATAGGGTTTCAGGTTTAGCAATAGTTTACAAAGTTGTGTTGGATTTTTTTTTTTTAATATTCAAAGTTGGATTTTCCAATGGGTAACAGCTCATCTACAATGCATCGCTCCTGCTCACTTTTACCCATCCAAGCAATGTGCAACAGTAGTGGAATAGGGGCAGATACACTAACAGTTTGTAATTCAAATAAGAACGATTACAGTTTGTGGAGTCAGGCAGTATAAAGCCATGAATCTTATCTGTATCTTTGCTAGGTTCAGAGCAAAATTAACTGCACAATAAGTGAAATGGTATGCAGACTCTCAAATAACAGCCGTTTATTCTCCTTGCTCATGACACCTTACGCTTTTGATTAGGAGACTTTTCCCTTTCTCATGGAAGAGATAAATGCCTGGTACAAGTAATGGTTAACACTGTATGAAGTTTGAGTCTGTACACAAGGTGTGAAAGAAAATGAATTTCTGCAAACATGGACGGGGGGGGGGGGAACTTTACAACAAAAAAAAATAAATGCATTTGAATAACAAGCATTTTTCTAGTTTACACACATTAACAGTGCAATGCTATCTGGGGCCTAAATGGCCTACACAGAAACCTCTACAACATACCATAAGACAAAAGGAGAAACCGAAACCAAAGTGGATGAGAGGTACTCACCAACACACACACACAATAAAAACGACTAGAACATGAAAGGAACAGGTCAGCACAACATCTGTAAAGAACATTCTAATTTGGCCTTTAGAACCTCAGACAAGGCCAGTCTAAAAATACTGCACACTAAATTCAGGGTTAGCTTAGTGATTGTAGGCGCTTAGTCAAAGGGCCAGTAGGTATAGGAAAGGCATTAGTGGGAGAGACCCTCCAATTACCATTTTTATCTTGAGTACTCGGATTCCTCAGCTGAATGGAACGAAAATAGGCTCGAAACAGATCAGTAGGGTCCAGTGTTTAATGTCTGACCACATGGAAATGCCACATTTTCATGGTCGCTTCAGGTTCAATAAATATTTTTTTTTAGCTTGTAAGTCCAGGAATCATCATGGCAAGACATGTGGGACCCACACAAAGGCCGAAATAATGGGTACTTTTTTTAGAACATTTATTTTTGAGTACTGATGATTCACAACAACCCTTTTAGAATACCATAAATTTAGAAATGGGCCCCCCCCCCAAGAAAAAAATTAAAAAAAAAAAAATTGTCCAAACTGTCTCTGGCCGGGCGCCATGCCATCACAGCTGTGTGGAAGACATCTGACCCCCACCCCTGCTTTGGTAAGGGGTTTGACGATATCAGAGATGCTATGCTCATGGACGAACTCACTGCAAAAGTTGCAACATACTATTGATGCCTTCCATAAATTATGGGAGCCCTGAATGGACTATGATTAGGAGGACAGTTTTGCCTCCCATTTTTCGCAGAGGCATGAGGTTACTCTTTGGTGACCGATGCATATGCAAGGGAGGCTCAGGCTCCAGGTCCAGATGACAGATTTTTTTTGGGGGGAGGGGGTGAGATCAGGTTACCTGCATCCACATACTTTGGCAGTCCTCCTGCATCAGATGCACAGGCCCGCCGCTCTCCATACGTGCACAGTCAGACGCTGGTCGCAGGGATGACACAACATGGAGGCAGAATCCATTGACCCTGCCGATAGCTGGACCGGTGACAGCATCGCTGCTGGTTGGGCACCCCCCCCCACACAAAGCTAGCGACGAAAAACACTAACCTGGGGGGCCTCCCAATCAGCAGCAAAGCAGTCACAGATCTGGCCGTAGGCAGGGTCAAAGGATTCGGCTTCCTTGTTGGATCATGAATTGAGAGCGGTGGGCCTGTGCATCCGATGAAGGAGGACTGCCATAGAGACCGCTGGGAGGAACTCAGGGCCAAAGTATGTGGATGTAGGTAACACAATCTCACCCCCAAAAATCAGTCATCTGAACCTGGGCCTGGAGGCCCGGCTGAGTCCCCAGCCCTGCTCGGCCTCCAGGTCCAGGTTCGGATGACTACATTTTTTTTATCCAGCCTTTTTTTCCTTTCGGCCAAAAGCACCATTTTCGGTGGCCGAAACTTCCGTGCATCCCTAATAGAGCCAAGACTCTAGATCAGCTCCTGGAGTCCATAAGATTTCATGGAGCTCTGTGTAAGTATACATGCCAGAGATCATACAGCGCCAGGGTTAAATCGCAGAGGGAGACTGGAAATGCTTTCCTAGTTACTTTTATCTGCAAGATGAAACGGCAGCTCCAGTTCGCGCTGCCCTCTCCACCACAGGACGTGAGGAGAGTATGGTATTTAAAGGAGAGCAGTTTATGTATTTAGAGACGTATTTCTATGACAAATACCATTTCCAGAATGGAATTGCAAGACCCTTTTTGAATACCTTTAGTTTCCATTACATGCCACAAATTACCATATCGGGTGGGATTGACCGCTGTGGAATAGCACGTCTGCTGGTATCTGACCAGGCTCTCAGCTGGCCCCCCGGCAGGCCAGGAGAGCTGTGGGTCTTGTTAGGATGCCCTGCCGGCATCAACACCCTTGACGCCTGGCAGGAAGGGGTCAATTTAGATTAAGGATGCTCAAGAAATCACTACCTTTGAGGTGAAAGCCCAGCATACGAGAGGAGCAATGTATGGATTCCAGGCAGTGAGATGAGTACATAATTGTGTTTCCTTTTTTCAAAACAGACCAATTTCATGATGATAGACAAGGCATTTGAGATTTCTTTTCTGGCAATTTGACTAGAACAGAATTTAATACCATCAAATCATCCAAGGTTTAGAATACATTTTTACAAACGTGTTTGCCACTACTGTATCACGCTCATGCACAGTGAGCACAATGTAGAATGTGGGGAAATTAATGGAAACCATGTTAAAAGGAAAGGATTGTTGAACATCTAAAAACCACATAGATTACAGGATCAGAAACAACATGGGTTTACCTCAGGGAGATCATGCCAAACTAATCTTATTGATTTTTTTGATTGAGTAACAAAAATAATAGACACAGGTGGTGCAGTAGACATTGCTTATTTAGATTTCAGTAAGGCTTTTGATACTGTTCCGCATAGAAGGCTTATCAATAAATTGCAATCTGAGCTTGGATTCCAATATTGTTGAATGGATTAGGCAGTGGCTGAGTGACAGGCAACAGAGGGTTGTGGTAAATGGAGTTTATTCGGCGCAAGGTCTTGTTACCAGTGGGGTACCTCAGGGGTCAGTACTTGGACCCAGTCTATTTACTATTTTTATTAGTGATATTGCAGAAGGTATTAATGGAAAAGTATGTCTTTTTGCTGATGACACAAAGATTTGCAACAGGGTTGACGTTCCTGGATGGATCAGCCAAATGACAAATGATTTAGGTAAACTAAAAAAATTGTCGGAGCTGTGGCAATTGAGTTTTAATGTGGATAAGTGCAAGATAATGCACCTGGGACGTAAAAACCCAAGGGCTGAACATAGAATATTTGATACAGTCCTAACCTCAACATCTGAGGAAAGGGATTTAGGGGTTATTATTATTTCAGAGGATCTAAGGGTAAGTAGTCAATGTAATAGAGCAGCAGGAAATGCTAGCAGAATGCTTGGTTGTGTAGGGAGAGGTATTAGCAGTAGGAAAAGGTAAGTGCTCATGCCACTGTACAGAGCACTGGTGAGACCTCACTTGGAGTACTGTGTGCAGTACTGGAGACCATATCTCCAGAAGGATATAGACATCTTAGAGAGAGTTCAGAGAAGGGCTACTAAATGGTGTACGGCTTGAAGGAGAAAGGTTACCAGGAAAGGCTTAATGATCTTAACATGTATAGCTTGGAAAAAAGACGAGACAGAGGAGATATGATAGAAACATTTAGATACGTAAAGGGAATCCACAAGGTAGAGGAAGGGAGTATATTTAAAAGGAAACAAAGTAGCAAAACAAGAGGACATAGTCTTAGATTAGAGGGGCAAAGGTTTAAAAGTAACATCAGAAAGCATTATTTTACTGAGAGGGTGGTGGATACATGGAACAGTCTTCCAGTTGAAGTGGTAGAGGCCAAAACAGTAATTGAATTTAAGCAAGCATGGGATAGGCATAAGGCTATCCTAAACAAAAGATAAATCCAGGTAAAGTATCCATGTAATTGGGCAGACTAGATGGGCCGAAAGGTTCCTATCTACCGACATTTTTCTATGTTTCTAAACCGGATGTCAGAAGATATGTAGCTTTTTCCCTGGTGAGGTCTAACACTGACCAGGTAGACGGATTGTTGCAGGCCGTTGAAGTCTGGTCAAGGACATGGTGGCTCCTTGACCATAACCTATTGAATAAACATTTGTAAGTTATGTTAGGGAATACCTTGAAAGCAAAATAATTCTCATTGTCAAAATAAAAATGGGCTCTTAATAGTTGTAAAACAGGTTAAACAGAAAGTAAAGTGTTCAAGAAAAGTACAGCTTTATTAAAATTAAAAAAAATGATCAAAACATGCCTCAAAATTTAAAAAAAGAAAAAGGGGAAAAAAATATATAATTTAAAAAATCTTCCATATCATACTGGTCTTTCTCTCCCTCACTGAACTATGAGCTATACAAAAAAGTAAGAAAAGGAAAAAAAAAAGGAAAAAAGTGACCTGAAGATCTACAGCGCTGGTTTGTGAGCTTAAATAATGCATTTGGTAGAAATGGCAGTGCCACGCTTACATTGCAATGTCTGAGGAGGCCATTTAAAGGCACATAGAAAGAAAAAAGTCTACGTAACTACACATTAAAGTGGTAGGTCTAAAAGACAAAAACATTTCTACGAGTTTCACTTTCTGCATTATTTATTTGGGCATTAAAAATACCACTAGTCAGTCCTAGTCTAGTAGCTGCTCTATGGTGATAGTGGGGGCATAAGTAAACCCCCCCCCCCAGGAAAATCGTAAAACTGAAAAAAAAAAGTCTGATGGCGCCAGCATTTGCCCAGTAAACTACAAGTATACATAATTTTTTATTTTACACAATTTTTTGCAGTAAGGCACATTGTAGGTGGATTTAAATAATAAAAAAAGGGTAGACTGACAAAGACCAGATCTGCTAGTAGCATGGGAATGTGGAAGTATTTGGTCTTTCGTTAAAATTGAAATACATTTCAAAATGTTCAAACTGCTTTGGTTGCAGGATTCCAGTAGAAAACGACGAGACATTATCTGTCATGACATGGCATGACTATTTTGCATTGTACAGAATGTTCTTTAGCAGAGTTTCTGCTCAGGAGGTCCTGTAGTGTACCATTATATTTAAACATTAGGCAGTCGGTCAAATTAAAACAAAGTAACCAAAAAAAAAAGTTCATGGCTCTTGAATAAATTACCATTGATAACATTAAAAACATAAAAAGAAACATCCATACAAGTTATAGACCAGTTTTTTTTTTTTTAAAAGAAATAAAAATGTGTGTGGGGGGAGGAATATAAAATTTGGGAATAACCATTCGGTTTTTCACTCAAAATGCATAATTTTTTTCCATGGTTATGAAATTGTAGGTCGAAAGCTTCACAAACATTAAAATAAAAAAAAAAATGAAAGATCATGACCACTTAATATACAGATATTGGGTAAAAATGGCAAATAAGCCAGGTGCAGTGCAGTCTTCATAGAAGGTGTACAGACAAGATTGGCTTATGGACAATGAAGAGAAACAAAAAATGTGGAATGCATTTAAACATGGACTTTGTTCATTATGAACCTTCAAGTTGTCATGTTTCATAAAAGTTGAAAAAGGCAAATACTGATCACATTTTGTTTTCAAAATCAAAAAAAAAAAAAAAAAAAAAATCAGCTCTAAAATAAAAACTATGATAGTCTTAAATCTCTTGAAAAAAATAAATTAGATTGGTACGAAACGGTTTGTGCACCAGCAATGCTGGGCTAATCAGGCTGTCCTCACAGAGTCATTTGTGTGAGTGGTTTTCCCAAACGATGGGTCATTTTTCTCCAGCCATATTTCAGCAAGTCTCTGGGTGGAGCCATAGGTGGAAGCTTTGGACCCCAAACACATTTTGTACTGCTTGGGATCAAGGTTTGGGTCACAAAAAACAGGATGGTGGATGTGAACCACTCCAACTTCTTGACTCCTAAAAATATGTACACCTGCTTGAATAACTTTATTGAAAAAGTCTACATCCTCAAGTCCCCATCCATGGATAGAAACATCAAAGCCACCAGCATGAAGAAGGTCTCCTTTGTGGATACAAGCGATACCAAAACCATAGTTCCTCCATAAGCCGGTTTTCTGAGTGAAGGCAAAATTATTGTTACTTTGAACTTTACCGGCATAGACTATCTTTGGGTCGTATTGGCTGAATATAATTGGAAAATAGATCTGCTGACCAAAAATAGTGTTTGCTCTACATCGCTGAAGGAACTCTGTAGTAAACACCAAATCCACATCACAGAAAAAGAGCAAGGACTCATTGCTGAACTGCGCAGACCCAGCTTCCAGGGCCAAAGCCCTTGAGAACTCTCCATCCACGGACATTACCTGCATGTCGGCTTTTGGGTATTTGACGCGGAAATCTCTCATGAGTTCAACCTGTTTCACTTTGTCTGGATTCGAGTCATCGTTAAAGAGCAGTATGACCAATTTCACGTTTTGATTTGTAATGAGGCAGACCTTCTCAAAGTTGGCCATAAATCTGGCAAACATGTCAAACCGTCCCGAAAGAGGAACCAAGATGTTAATCTTGTTTTCTTTAGGTAACAGATGTTCAAACTTTGAGGCACTCAACTGGAATGGGACAAACATCTTGAGGGAGTTTGAGAGGAATGATAAGGATCCTGAATCCTTGTTTATTTTGTTTGCCAGTTCTTTTGCATCAATCTCCTCGTGCTCCATGAACTGAAGCTTACTGAAGGTCTGCTGGAGGTAGGCATGTCTCCTGACAGGAACAGTCATTTTTTTACCCTTGTGCTTTTTATACAGAAGCAGCAGGTCAAGTACATATTCTGCACCATACATCGGGTTGAGCCTACGATACCCATACTGGATTTCTTTAAAGTCAATAATGCGACCTCGTGTTTTGGCATTTGCATTGATCATCTCCATAACTTGCATCACTATGTCGTCCAGCGCCTGCTTTTGAGAGGTGTCCATGCTACGTCGAGGAGGTTGACCATCTGCTGCTGAAAATAGGTATTTTCCATTCAAAAACTCCCATTCCAGTATTTCTTCCCGCTGCCTTGGCTGATAACGCATGAATGATGGTGCGATCCCCAGCTGCAGGTCGTCCTTGTGCACTTCCGTGCTACTGTATTTGCTCATGAGGACAATTTCTCTGTGGAGCTGGATTGTTCGGTAACGAAGCTCTGCTATCTTTCGGCTTAACATGTAACTATGCAGCCGGTACTGATAGGGTGGATTTTTATTTGGATGCAATGTTATGGCTCTGTGGATCTTGCTGTTATGAAGGTCTCGAATGTACCCCTTTTTGTTTGGCTCATAGTTCTCATAAAATAGCTGCTGCATCTGTAAGACAAGAATAACTTTAGTTATAAATTCCAAATTGAAAACATTTATAAAAAGCGAAACGCAAAAAGAAGCTTAACATACATTCAGCCGCACAATTATGAATCCACATTTTTCCTATAAGTGATAAACATTGGGTACGCATTGGATTCCCCCATCCCCTTCAGAAGAAGCACTGAAAGCCCTTTGGGTTTATATTCACCACGTTGAAATGTTCCTATATATAGGAGGTATGGGTTCTAATCAAAAAGTCAATGCTCAGCTTTGTACAGGAATGCATGGAATCTATAAAAATGTTTCTCAAGAAATAGCCACAGCTAAAGAAACAGAAAAGACCTGTTTTACTGAAAATGTGTGCTTTTCAGGACTTCAGAGTTAAGAGATTGTTATAAGCAGCGTCAATAACTTATTCTTTTTAGGCACAGACCAACCGGCTACAAAAGCACATCACTCTCTTAACCTAATGTTTGACACCGAGAATCTTATGCATCCAAGCCCTCATAATAAAACACCTCTCCCGCAGCCATCTGTTTAACAGGGAGCAAACAAAATGAATATTCCCAACACAGTAATGGCTGAAAGTGACTCAAGAGTCAATATTGTCATGCATTAGTTTATCCCCCTCCCCAAACATCTAAAAAACCTATTTACACACTTCCAAAATAAGGGCTTATTGTGCTCTTGTCCATTGACCGTGTGCGTTATAGCAGAAGGGGATATCTGCACCTTCATACCTTGAAATAAAAGCTACAAAAAAAAAATTAAAAGTTTTTTTAAAGATACATTTGTTTTGTTCTACTTAGTACTTAAGAGGCAACTTATTTATACACCAGAGCAATTCCAGAAAGGCCACCAGTCTTTATCAAATTTATATTTAGCCAGAACCAGTAAATGCCATAAAAAGCCTTACAGATCCCCTGACCAGCCAAGGCGGCTGTTTGCGGTACGGCTGTTGTGGATTGCACTGGCCGCCTTCCAGAGGTTCAACTGAAAGAGCGTGTGTTGCGTTGTAGAGTTTTAATGAAGACAAACGCATGCCAGAGGGAGCAAAGCACATTGGGTGAAGAGAAGAAAAAACAAAAACAAAAAACACAACATCTTTACTTTGAAAGGCCACGGTTTATAGGCATGTTGGCTCTGTGCCCTCAGAGCATCCCATAGGAATTCACCACAGTCAGAGATTGTGCTGCAGTCACCGGCTCCAGCGCAACATATTTCACAAACAAGGCTCGACGTTCAGCACGCGATCAATGGATAAGTGCGAGCAATGTGTGATGCCTTATTAAGAAGCACTATTTTATGCTCATCCCCTGCCTCAAGTGTGACCTCGCCAAGCACCAACATGGATAACTTTTGCTCGTGGAATTGCAGTGACAAACTCTGCAGAACAATCTGCATAAGAATCATGACACATGAAGGGTTTGGCTTAAAGATTAGAGTTGTGCTACAGTAGCACTACTCCAAAGCTATTCGGTTTGAGAATAACCTATAGACATTTAAAATGGACAATTCAGCCCTCATAACAAGGGAGCGATGAACTTCTAAAATCTAAATAAATGTGTGCAAATTTCCAAAACCTGAGTGCTATGCATCTCATTTGTAATCAGCGACGTTCCAGTCCACACAGGGCCTTTCCTCAAGATGTGTATTTTCTTTGTACAGTACAATACTATTAAAAGGTCTTCATCCATGGGCTCAGTCACACATGTTCTCCTAGCCTACAATAAAATCTGGATAGGAATTCTAAAAAATTACATACAAAAGTCTTGATCTCCGCACACCCGGTAGAGGATTACTCGTGCTGGAGAAATATATATATATTATATATATATATATATTATTATACACACACACACACACACACACATACGGAGGAGGACACACACCAGGACTTAAGAAAAATAAAAGCAATGTTTTATTCAATTAGCATTAAAAAAGATGCCCAAGTGCATCAAACCGACGTTTCGGCCCTCACCAGGATAACCAAGAACTCTCCTGCGATGTGTTCCACAACCCCCCTTCTTTGTGATCCCCTTTAAAATGTATGCTCTTGCCCACCCATCTGCCACATTTTTCTGTTCTTTGACACTCTTCTCGCCTACGTGTATCCACTTCGATTTCAGATCGGAATAAGAGGATACAGTTGTGTTCAAAATTATTCAACCCCCACTGAAATTGAGTGTTTTGGCCAGTTTGACATTGCTTTTGATCATTCAGTCATCTTGCTTACAATTAAATCAAAGAGGCACGTGTAGGTCAGACAAATATAACATTTATAATGAAATAACCACAAATGTCTTTTCTGTGCTCACATCATTATCAGTTTTATTCAACCAAGTGACATTCAATCTTATAACTGTAAAAGGATGTTGTACCAAGTACTAACAGCTTTTAAACGTGAAGCATAGCTTGACGCAAGTGTCTTGCAGCGATCTACGGGCATCTTCGCCCATTCGTCATGGGCAAAAGCCTCCAGTTCAGTCACATTCTTAGGCTTGCGCACTGCAACTGCTTTCTTTAAGTCCCACCAGAGGTTCTCAATCGGATTTAAGTCAGGTGACTGCGATGGCCACTCCAAAATGTTCCAGCCTTTAATCTGCAACCATGCTCTAGTGGACTTGGAGGTATGCTTGGGATCATTGTCCTGTTGAAAGGTCCAACATCTCCCAAGCCTCAGGTTTGTGACGGACTGCATCACATTGTCATCCAATATCTCCTGGTACTGAAGAGAATTCATGGTACCTTGCACACGCTGAAGCTTCCCTGTACTTGCAGAAGCAAAACAGCCCCAAAGCATGATTGACCCCCCGCCATGCTTCACAGTAGGCAAGGTGTTCTTTTCTTCATAGGCCTTGTTCTTCCTCCTCCAAACATAGCGTTGATCCATGGGCCCAAACAGTTCTAATTTTGTTTCATCAGTCCACAGAACACTATCCCAAAACTTCTGTGGTTTGTCCACATGACTTTTGGCATACTGCAGTTGGCTCTTATTCTTTGGAGACAGCAAGGGGGTGCGCCTGGGAGTTCTGGCATGGAGGCCTTCATTACGCAGTGTGCGCCGTATTGTCTGAGCTGAAACTTCAGTACCCACATCTGACAAATCTTTTCTCAGTTCCTCAGCAGTCACACGGGGACTTTTCTCCACTCTACGCTTCAGGTAGTGCACAGCAGTCGAAGTCAGCATCTTCTTTCTGCCACGACCAGGTAGCGTTTCAACAGTGCACTTTGCCTTGAATTTGCGAATGATGCTTCCTATGGTCTCTCTTGGTATGTTTAACATCTTTGCAATCTTCTTATAGCCATTGCCCTTCCTGTGAAGAGTAATCACCTCTTCTCTTGTCTTCCTGGACCATTCTCTTGACTTCACCATGTTTGTAACCACACCAGTAAATGTCTAGAAGGAGCTGAGTATCACAGTCATTTTAAAGCTGCCTAATTGGTGCTTATTATGCTTTATTGCTGCTCCGTGACATCCACAGGTGTTTCCAATACCTGATTGAAAACACTTGAATGAACCTCTGTTCTTCAGAGTGGTAGTCTTTAAGGGGTTGAATAATTGTGTCAATGAAGAATTCACAAAAGAAACATTTACTACTGTATTACAAAACCAATTGATGTCATTTTAGTTGCATATGGATCTTTAAAAAGTCCTTGTAGGATTTCATTCTGAATACAATTACACTAAATTCCCTAAAACCCTTTACAGCATTGGGGGTTGAATAATTTTGAACACAACTGTATATTCTTCCTGCAGGTACCGAGACTCACTCAGCAGAGCAATAAAAAGGAGGCCGATCCAAAGTGCAATTAAAGACGCAGTCACTAGGATACAGGGCTCCGTGTCCAGACTCCTAGATGCTTCCCCTGCATGCGCCATACCCATATGGCCAACAGATTTGTGGAGGGGCAGAGGAACGATCCCTATTCTCTGTTTTACAGTCCTGCAGCCAATCGCAAGAGGTTCGAGGCTGGAGGAAAAGACAAGTGCTTGAACATACAAGCACCCTATGGAGGCTGCAGCATTTTTTGCCGCGGGCTAGGTTTGTAGACTCTGCAGGCCATATGTCAGGCCCGCTCTAGACTTTAAGGAGCCTTCTTCCAATCCCAGCAGAGCAAGAACGCACAGTGCAGAAGCAAAGCAAACTGCTCTTTTAACAATATTTACCTTTTCCGTTTATATAGCCATTTACAAGGAACATTATCAAAACATCCTTGAAATCCACCGCTTTACAAGACGTGTTAAGAATGTGGCACTGCCTGAACCTTCCTGAAGGAGTGGATATTGTACCATCTTTCCGAACCGGTTGGAGAGGACTACGATCTTTGTTGTCCCTTGCCCTGCACCCATTTCAGAGAAGAGACCTGGAAAGGCTTGAAGAATAACGGCCAATAGAAATACCTTAATGCAAGAACCTTAAATGGGCTAGAAAGCAGTTTCTTCAAAACTCACAAAAGGCAGAATTTTGCAGCCGTCATTCCATTCCTGGACCAATCACCTAAAAATATCTGCCAAAAGCAACATTATTTGTAATGGGAGAACAAACCAGAGGTGGCATTACAGGGTAGAGTTACTATGTGCCAGACAGGCCACAGGCATCCGATATGGATTGGTCAGGTCATTCCAGGTGACCTGAAAGGAGATCGGACAGCCGCTACAAGCCAGTGTTAGAGTGTGTGGCAGTGAACTCACAATTTCAATTAATACCTTTTCTTGCAACATATTTTTGAAGCCGCATCCTCTGGTTTTTGTACTTACCACATGAAACATTACCCCATGAAAGAAAGTCTGAACATCAGATCTCTACTGTTCAATAGAGATAATGACAGATCAAATTGTTTAAACTCAATGTAATTGGCAATTCGGAACCAGACAACAGGACACCATGCTACCTATCAGACAGCTACAAGCCTTCTGTGGTCACCAAGAGCAAGATTATGACACCATGTACAACAACTGTTAGAAGAGAAATATTCCCTCCATCCAGGGTTTCCACAGCGAGGCATACATGCTAAAGATTGCTGGGCTGAGCTGGCTGACCTGGCACATGATGTGGCACAGGGACTAGACGACACCTTCCTGCTGCTGTTAGCCAGAAAACGCAGACTGAGCTTTCAAAAACCTCTAATAAAGTATAGACATGATTAAGGAGGAAGGAAAGCCACTGACATTTGCTTCTCTTTTTTTAGCAGGCAGAACTGCCCATTTTATTGCTATACCAACCGCATGAATCTTTGCCCACAAGTTCAAAATGCAGCCAGATAAAGGAAAGTGTGCAGCCGTCCCCACTGCAAGTGGTGTACGTGGCATTTATAAAAGCTGTGCTATATACACTCTAATTATGTGTATATATGGAGGACTTCTCTCCAACCACCACAGGTTCTCTAATTACAGCAATATATGCGATTTTCCTAAATACAGCAGTTTAGAAGAACAGTTCACGTATTAAAAGCATGCATGCACGTACATACAAACGTGTCTGCAGCACATGAGGTTTTTCCTTAGAATACATATTGGCGCTCTAAGAGGTATGGTATAAACTTGACACCATAGTTCCCAGCTAGAAAAACAAACCGACACACAGACCTACCTGAAGACCGGCAATGAAGGCCACGCTACCATTAAAATAAACCTCACCCTACAAAAAGGTTAGAGTTCAGGCAATGGGGAGGTTCATTAAAGAATGTCAAAATGAGAACCATGCTTATTTATCCCTCAGGAAAAAAAATAAAATAAGGGGGAACTCTACAAATACTTTAATATCCTGCATATTTATTTTTTTAATATCCTCCAGTTTTCTTTTTCCACATTTTTCGTCCTAGGCACGCCAAAATTAACATCCCATCTGAGAGCCACAAGCTGCTGAGGGGCATCAGTTGAATATAAAAAACCCTTCCATATTGTGAGCAGGTGCATCGCGGTACTCCGGAGCACGACATGTAGACACAGAATGACCGATTTTAGGGAGATGAACAAGGATTCGTTTTGTGCATGCAGGTCACTGGAGTTGGTTTGGCATTCACAACTCTCATAAAAGATCTGGTCCGCACAACACCTAGACTAAAGTGGATAATCAATGTGATAAGCTAGTGGAAAAGCAAATATTAAAAAAAAATTACATTTAAAAACAAAGATATCGTTATGTTGAAATTCCCCTCTGGTTGCCAGTTTTTGTCAAACAGCTGATTGCGATTTACTTATACCTTATAAATTGCAGAGATTAAAATCAGCCTTTCCTGGGGATCCATTCGCCTTCTGTGCCTGGCAGCAATGTGACCCATGTGTTTCAGTGCATGCTTGGTAACATAGGTTATGGATGGATTAAGTTGCCAGCCAGGCTTTATCCTCGGTTTAATTTTTATAAATAAGCAACACCATTCATGTAGCTCTATACTTGCAATCCCAAGCATGGTAAGGCAGTGCAGACACAAGGGTCTTTTCCTACAATGTCATCTGTGACAAAACAGCCACCCCAAAGTTTATTTGCATTTATTTTTCTTTACAGTTTGTCTCTGTATATAGTGTAGAGTGTAGTGTGATGTGCTATGCTGTTTTCAAAGTGTGTATCTGTAGGTTACAGTTATAAGTTGTTATATTTTGCACTCACAAAACAGTAGACGAGGACCCTGCTCAAGAGCTTGCAATCTAACCTTTTGTCTGCTTCCACCCCCCCTGTAAGTAATGGATTCCCTGGTCTTCACATGCGCCCATCAACTCACATCTTCCCCCAGCAACATGTCACTCACAGGCTTGTCATCCGACTCCAGCAATTGTTCCACGGCTGGGCGTGTTTCCATTGTTTCAGTACATGAAAAAATGTAAATAAAGCATTCTACTTTTTGTGTTCCATCTGCAAAGACCTCTCACAGTTTATGTGTTGGCTATTCTGTGTGTGTGTACAATCACCTCCTAATTTCAGTGGAAAGGGGTGACTGGTGTACCAGGATCCTTAACCTCATCCACTTGTGAGGTTGGGCTGGAGACTATTTGGATGACAGAAGACCAGGAAATCACGCCAGAACATTACTAAAACCATGGTATTGAGAGTCAAAATGCCAACGGTTATGGAAAATAAGCCAACATGGACATCACTAATGACAACTGGTATGATGGTTCCGTAAAGCATGGTTAATAAATCATTAAACTTTTTCTATATTGAAATAACAAATCAAGCACAGCATAAACACGGAATGTTCTTAGAGGTGGAAATTTGACGAATTACTATTTACCTGTCTGCATAGTCACTAGTGACAGATCTGTTGACTGACAGCCGAGAAATTCAAAATCCCTGCTGCTGACACTGAGGGTGGAGAAACTCCTTCACCCAGTGTTTCTACTAGATCGGGAAGGGGGTGGTGGCACTCACATCCTGACCACTTTAATAAGCTAAAGCGGTCAGGATGAGTAGAGTGTCCCTTTAATCTCTCTAGTCTTCCTGAAGAGCAGACGTTGTGGCCACTGATCAGTGCCATTTGTACATTTGGGGGGGGGGGGGCGGGAGATCTCAGGAAAATAGAATGAAGAAAAAAAAAGGGCACCTTCCTCTGCTGTGAAAGGGTGCAGAACTGGTAGGACAAGGTTCATTCCCCGTTTAAACTGCATCCGAAAACAGTATATAGCTCAATATATACACTGAAGCATGTACCACAGAAAAAAAACAAACCTAACTGAAATCTAAACTATTTAAAAAGGGTAGAAAAAAATGAGCAGCAAGTTCCTAGAGGAAACCACAATTGGGGAGGGGGAAAAAGTCAGATCCATAATATTTCCATGGTATTAGTCTGCCGCGGAGATGAAGATTTCAGACAGTCCATTAGTGCGACACGAGCCATCTGTTCCAAGACCAATCCAAAGTAGAAGTGGATATTGTGAGATCTTCTAGAGATGTGACGTGGAAACAATGGATAAGTTAACAAAAAGTCTGCCTGGAAGCCATCAAGGGTGACGTGAAGAATACCAACCATGACCTGTACACCTAATAAAAGGGTGAGGAAGGGAATATTTGTGATATTACTAGAATTCCACCTCAAGTTTCTAAATCTCAATCTAAATCTAAATATTCCACACATCTCAATATAGCTTCACCAATCCGTGAGAGAGAATACAATCCTCTAACTAGAATGGAATACACTTCAAACCTTGCAAACAGAACACTATTTAGTAGTCTGGTGCAAAAACTGAAAACATTTCTTGCAAACTGGGAATAGATTAAAAGGAAAGCATTAAAATATTCCTAAAGTTAAAAAAAAAAAAAAAAAAAAAACCAACACTAGCCAATCTGCAAAGTCTTTTAAACAATGTTGAACTCGACCAAATATAAAAAGGTCATGTTGCCAGGGTCAGGAATAAGATCACCCCATACCTTTATGAACAGTCAATTGCTAATACGAAAGACCCCCCCCAAAAGCAACACTACGAAACACTTTAGCCCTAACAGTTTTTGCAACCCATCCATCTTCAAATGCAGGGCTGCTCAACCTTTTCATGGTATAGCAGTACCCCTGCAGGTCTAAAAGACGAAAAAAAATAAAAAAATTCTTAAGTACCCATCTCGAGCAATTTCTGGTATGTGGGTGTGAGGTCTGTAAGTGTTGAAGTGTTTACACGTGTGTGTACAATGTCAGTTTTTTGGGTGTGCGCGCACCCATGCTAGGGTTGCCACCTGTCCAGGTTTTGAAGCCTCTGTCTTGGAAATGAGAAAAAGTAAATTAAAAAAAAAACACCTTTCCAACAATGCCAAGCATGGCCCTGTATCTTTTATGGTTCAGGAGTCCAAACGACCCCTGTATCTCCTCTATTTTGAGATCCCTGCCTGGCTGGGTGGTCCCTTTCTGACAAAGCAATGTCAGTGGGCGGCCCCAAGGCATGGTCTGACTGAGAAGTCAGACCACTGCAAGATTCCTGCAGACCTGGGAGTTCTCCCGAGGCTGCAGGAAACCCATGACACGTAGGGGATGTCCTCTGCATGCTGTGGAAAATCCCTATGACGCCCCACGCGTCGGTCTTCATTTCACTGTGCCAAAGGAGAGTTTGAGCTTTTTGGCGTTTTGTAGGGGGGCAACTGGTGTAGCCATCCTGCTTGTGGTATGCGTACCACTGCTCTAACGGAACTGGTCCAGTTTAATACATCCATGTTACAGATTGTGGTACCCGCACACTCGGGAACCTCCATCTGGACACCCCTTTCCGCTGAACTTGGGAAGTATTCGTACAAACACAGAATAGACGACAGACTGATGCTTGCAGATCGAGCACCAAATGTAGAATGCTCTAATGAGGGTTTTCAGGTACAGAGATTCAAAAGTCAAAACCACGCCCCTGCGTTACTCTATACCTGATCCTCCCAAAACCTCCACACACAACTAATAAAAAGGGAACTGGTAAGAGCTCTGGTTCAAGCCAGATCTGGGGGGGGGGGGGGGTGATGCAAGCATGGCCACACAAAGGAATCCATTACTTACGGGGGGGGGGGGGTGAAAGCAGACAAAAGATTAGAATGCAAACTCCCAGATCAATGAAATCCAAAGACATTAAAAACGCAAATAGACATTGAAGCGGCCGTTTTGTCACAATCCAATATCCATTTTACACTTTAAGACAGGGATCAGCTACCTGGGCACTCCAGATGCTTTGGAACTACAGTACACTTCTCACAAGGTTCAGTCAGCCTAAATCAGTGGCCAGGCATCATTGGAGATTTAATTTCAAAACATCTGGAGAGCCAAGGTCACTGACCCCCCACTTTAGGAGATTCACTTTAGGGCTGAAGGAAAAACATGATCCTAGGCAAATAATTACGCGATCCCGAACAAATGGAGAGTTCTGAAAACCGGAGTGCAGTGTCCACGTAGAGCATAATACCCATAAAAAGATGGCAAAGCTGGAACCCTGTATAATAATATTTTGCCACATCCAATGCTGGACCAGCTGTTGGAAAGAAAAAAAAAAAAAGATAAATCAGGAGCGAAGTAATAAATAGAAGAAAAATGCATGATTTGGGAGTTTCCTAGACAGACACCACTCTGCTCACATTGCCTTCTGTTGTGGGGAAAAAAAAAAAAAGTTACTTTTACTGTTCCTGCTGCATCCTACAATTAACATTCCTAGTCTGTGTGCACAGCTATATTTAAGGAAGAAAAAGGATCGTACACCGCAACAATGGCTGCCACCTGCCAACACAAGCATATCCCATAAATAGTCTTTAGAGTATTGAACATAGAAACTGGTCACACCGCTCACCGATAAATAGTATTCTTGCACTGTCACCACTGGTATTAATTGCAATTACGTCATAGAAGACAAAGTTCAAAACAGTGGCCATTACTGTCAAATTAACAAGATAAAAAATTTCATATTGCACTCCTGCCAAGATAGGTTGCATCATTTGTGTTAGTCTCCTAGGCTAAAACAATTTCCATAAGGGACACGCATCCACCAGCTAAAAAGTAACCCACTTATACCGGTTTTGGCAAAAAACAAAATTAAGTGATTGGCTGTTGCGAAGGTTATGGAACCAGTTATTCCTAAAAATTGGTCCAATTTGGAAGCCCTTTCTCCCGTGTAGTGGTCCATACCGTGGTGTTATTTTACAGAAGATACACAATATTCACACCTGAGAACGCTCACCTCTACCATTCACAAAAAGAAAGGTTTGTGTGCAGCGCACAATATCCTGTACCTGCAATAGAGTCAAAGGATTTGTGTAATTCCATCCATTACAAGCTGAATGTGTGCGGATCACAAGACAATGACTGCAGGGGGCACAGTAAAAACATGTCAAAAAGCTGCGATGAGATTTTATAAGCTGATGCACTAATGATTTAAGTTCCATGCTGAGGTTTTACTAATAATAAAATAATAATAGTTAGGGCTGCGACTAAATGTAAAGGCACAAAAAACCCTCCTTCCTTTTCTGTTACGCAATTTGCATAATGTACACAACTTTCATATCTTGTGTAACTGTGTACTTATCGCACACAAGGTATGAGAACACCTGGACAGAGTGTTGGATTGATGCTACTTGCGCAGCTCAAGCCCTTGTCGGCTTTCTCCACAAAACGAACACTGCAACGAGCGCTCAGACATGTCATAACGCAAAGCTGGTGAGAACCTACAGGGGGGGCCACGACGACACCCCACGCAGCATGACCACTTTAATACGTATGAAGTGGTCAGGGTGCAAAGACTGTCCCTTTAAAATAATTTAATGAACAAACATGAGTGGGGGGGGGGGGGAGCCTGGAGGTGGAAAGAATTGGCTCCGACCTTTTCCCGGACTCAAGTGTGAGAGGTAGTTTGGGAGGAAGGAACTAGACCAAAAGGGATAGTTGGCAGCTCCTGAAGAAAAAAAAAAAAAAAAAAAGTGGCAGGATTGCTGGGGTGGTAACACAGGACCCCAGCCCAAGGAAGGATAAAACACCAGTGGTACAGCTCCTCCACCCAGTAGCCCAGGGTCTGTGCTTTAGTTCAGCTACTGTTATAAAGTAAATAAAAACATAACTCTAGAACTAAATCCTACAGGAGTAAAGAAGCGACACATCTTCTCCAATCACATCCAATGTAATATCTGAGGTGATTATAGTCAGACGAAGTTAAATAATAGGGAGTGCTGTACACAGATTAAAAAATTATATAGTTAAAAGTTGTCAACTATTCTCATTGTTCATTAGTTGTTTCAGCCCTACATTCAACTGGAATGGCTTTGTTGGAAACTGGCATTCAACAATATTTTAAAAATTTCACGTGTCAAAAGCTGTGAAGTGTTTAGAGACACAAATTGCTCAAACAGTCTACATCTCAGATTATTAAGCGCCAACACATTATGCAGTGCTGCACAAAAGGTGCAATAGGTAAAGACAGGACAATTCTACAATACATAAAAAGGAGACAGGTCAGTATTCCTGCCAACACATACAGTCTAGATGGGTGAGGAGGGTGAGAAACAGGAGGCGAGGACTGCAGTGATGAGATGTTAATGCAGGCAGAGGTGAGGACAGTTATTGGGCTGGTCGGATGTCTTGTTACGGAGTCGGGTGGTCAGCTTCCCTACACAGAAGGGTCTTTAGGGAGCGTTTAAATTAAGCCAGATTTGGGGACAGTCTGATATTGCGAGGAAGCGCGTTCCATAGGGTTTGCGCCGCATGAGAAAAGGTAATTGAGGATGCCAGGCACAGGTCATTGTTGGATCTTAATGGACGGGCTGGGGTGTATTTGCTTTTTAGTGCAGACAGGTAGTGAGGAGCGGCGTTCGTGAGGGTTTTGTAGGTCAGTGCGAGTAGTTTGATTTTGATTCTGCTGTGGATGGGGAGCCATGGTAGGGATTCAGAGAGGAGCGGCAGAGACAGAGCGACGGGTGAGATGGATAAGCCGGGCTGATGTGTTTAGGATTGACTGCAGGGGGGAGAGGCGGGAGATAGGAAGGCCAGTCAGGAGGTTGTTGCAATAGTGCAGGCGGGAGATAACAAGCGAGTGGATAAGTTGCTTGGTGGTGTTGGCAGTCAGAAAAGGATGAATTTTGGCATATCGTGCAAGATGAGTAGAGTGTTTGGATGAAGAGGCTGAGGAAAGACTGGAGTCAAGAGTCACTCCGAGGCAACGGACTTGGGCTGAAAGAAGGATAGTGATACTGTCAACAATTATAGGAAAGTCAGAAATTGGAGTAGAGTTAGAGGGGGGAATTAAAAGCTTTGTCTTGGACATATTGATCTTCAGGCAGTGAGAGGCCATCCAGGTAGAGATCCCAGACAGACACTGACCTGAGAGGGGGAGATATCAGGAGTGGAGAGGTAGATCTGAGTGTCATCTGCATATAGGTGATATATAAAACACACATACTTTGTTCATGGGGAGATATCACCCGAAACCATGCAAGGCCATAGAGGTTATAAAATAGATTTGTCAAAATAAGGAACATAGGACAGGATGACCTCATGGACCGCCACATTAATACTAGAGTATGGCTTGCTGGAGAGGGTGGGACATTAAATTGAAATGGAATTTTCAGGCTCAGTCAATGTCAGTTGCTGCAGTGAGAAGTGGAACTCAGCAGGGAATAGTATCAGGATACAGGATCACGGGGGGGGGGGGGTTGTTAGCTAGGCTGCTTTAAACACCACACAATGTTAGCAGTTTACGTCCTTGGACCTTAAACCTAATACTTTGACAGGAAATGGAGTTTGAGGTTTCATTACAAAAGAGTGGCACAGCAAAAAGCCTGATGTAGCAATTCACAAATGTGTGTGAATTGCTAATCACGCCGAGGTCCGCAGACACATTCTGCTTTTTAAAGCCGGTCTGGACACACAGGCTGGCAACTCAGCCCTCAATACTGGGAATCTGATGGAACTGAAGAGAATAGAGCCACACCTAGAGGGGACGCGAGGTGATTTCATGTGGCCTGTAAGTTTTTCCTGGCTGTGGCCTTTTCATTTAATGTATGTTTCATGCCAGAGAGGAAGAGAAATGGGTGGATAAGGCAGACAGTCTACAAGCAGACCCAAAAAAAAAAAAATTAACAACTGTGCTGAATGAGCAAAACAAGTGGCAATAAATCACCACGACAGGCTACGAGAACAGCAGGGGAAAAGGATAGGGTTTCACATAAGCGCAACCCCTCACAGATGTACACAGACACATACAAATGCTGACATGCAGGCAGCTCAACTAGGGTCGTAGATTGAGCAGGATTATAGCATTGGAGAGATTTTACACACTGACAGCTGTGTCTCAGGAACCCGAATAATTACACCTAATGCATTACTCACCAACAGGTAACTAGATAAGAATTGCAATTGTACGCCAAAATACCTGAATTTGAATTTTGTGTTTATAAAAAGATCCTACAATTCATCAACTCGACTATGCTCTATTTTGCTCCAATAAGTTATATTTTTTCTAATCACAAAAGCCACAAGTCTGTTTAGGTGACAAAAGTTAAAAAAACTGCAGATCTGTAGCCAAGAAGAAGTGTTAGTGTGGTTACGAACTAGCAACTGAGCCCGAGGTCTGGTAACCGGGTAATAAAAATTATATCCTTCCCCTCAGACAAAAACCACATATCTTCCAGGTGTCACCCAGCTGATGTGTTATTATAAAGCCGATTAACTTCAGAATGGAACAATGGAGCAAATCATTTCACCTCTGAAGCGTGTCCTGGCCCGCTCACCAGCCGGAACAGCAAACACTCTTGAATGTACTGAGGGCCAGTCACAGAACAAAAAAGGTCTAGAGATAAAAGGCATAAAAAAGGACTGATACCGCGTATGAGATACCTGTCTAAACAGTCACCAGAAACATTTTTCATCAAGCAATGGTCTATGCTAGTTTAAAGACCGAGGAATACTTTGTTATTGCAGGTAGGTTTCTAGATCATGGCAATAGTCATTTTGTTTCCCAGTGCTTATAAAAAACCGTTATGTCAGGGTGACTGATTACAGCAGTGTGTCAACGTAATGCTTTTGTACCCTTAAGGCTGGGTTCACACCTTTGCTTTGACGCACGTATATCGCAAACGTAAAACCGCATTGCAGCACGTTCACGCTGCAGTCTATGGCAATGAACGCGCTGCAATACACCCCAAAGAAGCTCCTGTACTTTGGGCATAAGACGTTTTACACCGCGTTCCTACGCGCTGTAAAATGCCCAGGTGTGAACAGGCCCCATAGGAAATCATGGGATTTCTGTGTTTAGGCGTTTTACAGCGCACAGGAATTTGCTGTAAAACGCCCAGGTGTGAACGGCGCTTCAAGGCCTTGTTCACACCAAATGCAGGTTTCTGCACACGCACGCTAGTCTTTTAGAGGTGTTTTTGATAAGGAGTGATGGGGGGGGGGTGGAGGGAATACTGCATTTGAGGAACTACTAGTATATTAACAACCATGCCATTCACATTGAAGTACTCATTACAGCTCTCCTTATCAGTAGAGGACATTTCCTGCTATCAAACTCCACTGATCAGCCTTCTTCCTATTCTTATATTGAAAATGCCTGCTGGTCATACAGCTCAGGGCATTCTTCCACCATACTAATAAAATTATCTGGGTCACAAAACTTGTCCACCATTGTTCCTTTGCTCTCCAGATCACAAGGTCACCTTTTTCCAGACAGGAAGTGACCAAGGAAGCTTAGGGCATGACCGATGACCAGAGGTTTTTTTCCCTTTACGGTTAGTTTTTTTGCATTGAATTGAATTGCGTTGCGTTTTTGATGCATTCCAGAGCAGGTAAAATAGGGCTTGCAGTTTTTCCACCTGCTCTGGAACTGAATGCTGTGATGTGAACTGGAGCAAAATAAATAAAAGAACCATTGGAATACATTGGACGTAGTTTTTATCCGGTCTGCAACTGCTCCGTGCTTGGTGTGAACAAGGCCTAAAATACAGAAGGCAAAGCCACCGGAGCCTTCAATGAGTCCTAATGAAATTGCGAGAATTATCAAAATGTGACAAAGTGAGAACATGCCATGGAAAAAAAAAAAAAAAACTGCGCTGGAACAGGGTTGCATTTTTGGATCTTCTAATTCATGGCTGTAGAGACTTTAGTCCTGAAGAAGTTCTGTTTAAGAACAAATTGCCTCTAGTGACTTCTAATGTCTCACACAGCCTTTATTATATATATTTTTCTCGATTTTAAATTTTGCGTGATAAAAGATTTTAGCTTCCTCCACTCATACCCAACTCACCTAGTGGTTCTGGTTCTTTGGTGCCACTGCCTGGAGAAGGGATGGAAAGGGGTGGAAACTGTTGCAAGAGATAGATATCTGAATACACAAACCCAAGTTTGTGTATGCATAATGGGTTTCTGCATACATTGGGAGACAATTATATTACACTGTTTATATACACAGTAGAATTTTAGTATTTTAATATTTTTAGACTCCGTTACTCCTTATAGACAAAATGCACAAGAACAAAGGGGAGGTTACTGGAGTAACACTCCAGTTAAGATAAGTACCCTCCATTATTTTTTGGTGGTGCCATCTGAGCCCTCAGTGAATTGTTTATGAGACTTAAATAGTGCGCAAATTCTGTGTGCTGTAGAAAAAAAAAAAAAAAAATTGGGTTCAGAGTTGCTTGCAGCTTTTAATTAAAGTCTTTAATTTGTAAAAGAGCAATATCTCCAAATCGCAAGAAAAAAAGAAACCTCACAAACCAGCTAAAAATTCACCAGTTCCTAGAAACACCATTAAGTTAAATTGTAAGTCATTACAAGCCTCTGTTCTGTATAAAAAAAAGGTGTTACGGGACTATATGTTCGATATGTTGAAGACCAAGGCCATTTGCACCACTAGCAGTGGGAAGGGCTGTTCTAATCCAAAATCGTACCTATTTAAACTGAATTTTCATGTTTCAGCAATAGAGGAGATGATGAGATATAGATATATATATATATATATAGCATGTGGAGTCACACATTTAACAACTTTGCAGAGATAGCAGCTCTTTAAGCTAATTTGACATCAAATGAAAGATCATGTTCCTGAACGGGGTGGTAGGCTGACACAAGTCGTACTATAAAACAGCACAATTGTGTTTGAAGACTCAACTTCGCCAACAGAGAAATGCTGTATATGGATTATTATAGCCCAGATCCAACTCCACTGAATTGTCAGCTACAGATCATAGCATCTTTCGAGCAACGATGTCGAGTGTAAATACCGCTTTATCATCAATTGTGCCGAACAATGTACATGCTAAACTGTGGGAAAAAAGTAACACAACCAGCTGTATCACTGACTCAAAGTAAACAACCTTCCCAATGTTTAATATGGCAGAAGGAGGTGAAGTTGCTGGGAAGTGGTGCAAACCGGCATAAACATCGATAAATTCAGATAACCGTTCCTTAAGTACCAACGGTGACGTCAGTCTCCACTTGTCTGCCATAAAATTCAAGGACATACCCAGTTTCTTGGCCAAGATGGAATAAAGCCTAGAAAACATTAACAAGCCGTGTGTCCTTTCAAAAAGCATAAAAGACTGTATTCCTTCTCTCAGTGATCTATGTGCACCCTATAAAAGGACACGTTGCTCCAATCCTTGCAAGACAGGATAGTGTCAAGAACAGCAGCTCTCCAGCCACAAAAGCAACTTCCAAGATAAATACATTCACGTGCATTTAAGAAATCTTCATCCTACGTTTCCATGGCATATCAGTGATTTGCAAGGATGACCAAAAGGAATAAGGCCAGCCATCATATTCAGACATCACATGGTCTTTTAGAATTTTAAACATTCATGTAAACGTAACGCATACGGGAGCCATGGAAAAGCACCATTTATAAAAAACTGAGTATAGCTACTCTGGAAGCCAATGACAAATGTTGCCAACTAGGGATGCACCGATACAATTTGCACGAGTACTTTGTAGTGAGATTTCATCACAGCCCGGCGACCGCTCTGGAGATTGCGACCACTGGAGGGGGAACGCTCTTTTAATGCATCTGCCAGCTACCCCAGAGTCTGTGGGTATACATGAGGTCTGAGCGGGTCTACATATATCTGAGATGAGGTGCTGTATCTGTGTGTGAGGTCAGGGTGTGTGCAGGCTTGTGCAGTGGGTAAATTGGGTTTCTGGCCATACATTTCAATATTAACTTTGAATTGGACAGGCCTTCGGCAAAATCCTAAATTATTGGAAAGCGTCACATGACATGACTTTAAAAAAAGTATTGGCAAGTAACGCACAAATTTTTAATTTTTTTTAAAAAAAATATTTGCATTATGTACTTGTACGCAGTCTTAAAATTGGTATCGTGCCTCCCTATTGCTTACATATCCCACACAAAAGCTGAAAATTGTGTCTTTATAGTATGCCTGTGGTTTTCTGTGTGCCCTTTAAACTGTCCACTACCGATGTAGACTGGCTTTTCATGATCTAAAAAAAACACTCCAAAATTCAGATGCCCCCACTCTACCATTTATGTCATGTGAATCAAACTATTAAGAAATTACACAAAACGTCAAGACCCACATCTCACTGATTTGCTGTCACTTGTCCTCACCCACACCCCAAAAACACCTACCCTGTTCCTCACCTAGGCTTCTTTCTTTGGGAGGGGCTCTTAAAATCTGGTGTCATAAAGGTTCATGTCACACAATCTAAACTTGCTTTATTATCATACCCTTTACTTAATCCAGCACCGTGCCGATGGTGTATAAATAAAAACAGCAGTGTGTCTAGGTGACAGACACTTGTGTATTCCGGAACAAAATCAATCCATCCAGACTGCACAAAGGGCACCATATCTGCAGTTTTGGTATGCACAGTTTAGACCAGAGAAGAATGAAAATAGAAAAAAGGCATGAACAGTGTAAATGACAGATGTAAAAAAAAAAGTAATCCAGTTAAATCAGATTATACAGTGGTCTGGGTGCAGGAACCAAGAAAGCCAGATACGTCACCTAGACAGGCCTCTTCTAGGCAGATTAACTGGAGCATTGAACTCTGATAAATCTGGTTATTCGCACATTCAAAGCCTGCAATAACCTTACTGTGCTAGATTTCATGCCTACGTCACAACCCCCCCCCCCCTCTAGATGATGCAAGTTCCCTTTCCACCCAGATGGTACCAAGTGGAACGACATAACTCTCCTTGCCATGTAAACTTTGACCCTTCAAAACAAAGCTTTTCAGGACCTGCAAAGGTCCTCATCACATATTACAGGTCTGCTCTATTCCCATACCCTCCACACCTGTAGTTTATAGCTAGTCAGACAGGGCCCTCTACACCTTGGTCTTTGCTTTCCAAGTCCATTTGTAATGTGTTCCTTTAATTCCCCATTCTTTATTGTACAGCACCGTGCAAACCTATTGAGCTATATAAAGGGTAATCCAGCAGGAGGTTCCCAAAACAAAATAAAGCCAAATCAATCTCAGAAAAACAGGCTGAAAACTGCACCCTGCAGACAGGAAGCCAACGACTTACGAGCATCTCCAGTTATAAGCCTCCCCTCCTTTGTCGTCGTCCCCTCTCCCCGTAGCCCATTCAGGTCAAACCCACAGCAGAAGCACTCTCGGATGGGTTAGGGAAGAGAGCTGCTCAGTAAACAGGCGGCAGGGGTTTCAGTACAGCCATTCAAATGGCCACCAGCAGCATGGATTTCCAGGAACACACACAGGCCGGCTTTGAGAAGGGGGGGGGGGGGGAGAGAAATCAGATATATCAATACCAGGTCCTGGACTATGATGCATATAGAAAGCATAATTACTGCTGAAGGTTGAGACTTTACCTTGAATAAAATAAATTTTACAAAATTTTGTAGGTACAAATTTGAGGTTAATATAAAGTAAACATCAAGCCAGTCTAGGGCGTTTGTGAAATTTGGGTATCACGCTTCGAAATATTATGTAAAGCAAGAGGAATCAAGCTTGCGAGTAACAGTAATAATACATGGAATATTGAAAGACAACTGATCCGAATAACGGCCAGGAGGAGTGTTGCCCTGTATGGAGAATCACCGTCTCTTTTATAAACTGCTTTCTATGAGCGAAGAAACATCACATCGAGCCAAAGTCTGTATTCCCCTTTAATAAACTAACATTGGGTTTCTAGGTTGCTGTAATGGTCCGAATTTTATATATATTAACTCCATTTTGCCGATATACCTGTGTGGTTTTCTCTTGTAGTTATGAAAATATTTTACTCGGTCACTTGGTGCATTTATGTTGTGATCTTTTCTAAACTGACCACCACAGTATATTTCCCTTGCTTAATCCTCATGGTGCCATTGGTCATAGAATGGAGTCTATCGGTCAAGCACAGTCTCAAATATCATTGTATCGTGTGGGATGTATTCAAAGAACATCACTAGGGGGTAGATTAGAAGCCTTGTAAACTCAGTTTTAGCTCTTTCAGCTGCCGGCTCTTTAGATTAGCCTGAAGAACAATACCCTCCTGCCGCCTTCTCTAAACATTCCCTCCATCTCAAACTTTAAATGCTGTAAAATAAGACACAGAAGAAAACCTTTGGTAAATGTTGCCTCATGAGGGGGATAAAATAGCTAACTTTTTTCCTTTTTAAACAAGAGAAAAAAAAAGTCTGTATTTATAATGCACAAGTAATCTAGTTAACGTCCCTTAAAGCACATGTCTTGACACATCCAGAGGCCAGGTAGCCCTGGCTCCCAGTTTTATGAATTGCCCTCAAATACTATGTATGCAAAAGTATTTTCTTGGCTCCGAAAAGGTTCAAGTTAGTTAGTCAAGCCAGTTGTAAGATCTGCACTCTGGGTTGGTTTCTCACTTTTGATGCCAGTTCTACACACGAATGTTGGGGTTTGGCCAGGGCAAGGCGGTTTTGCTACGGGAAAGGTCTAAACACTCAACGTAAAAAACATGGCTGAGATTTGGACTTTACAGATACACTGGCAACTTCCGTAGCTGCTGCCAAATCCCTTCTTGGCACTCAAGATTGTACCAGTGGTCATGCCAACAGCTTATCTGCAGGTACACACCACCATGAAGCGACTCTTTGTAATCAGTGTTCACTCTGTACGTCACATTTTGCCCAGCCAAGCTACTTACAATGTAAATCGCGATTAATTAGTATAAATGCTTTTATTATGCAGATAAAACACTTTAATATTCCTTATCAGCGTGCCAGGAGCTCAGACCTAGATTTAATTAAAAGGCACTTTTGAAAACGTACATAAAGCCCCCCCCCAACTCGCACGTATGCAGATGCTGCCAGAATATAGGATTCTTCTAAAGTATCCCCTACTTGTGAACCAAATGTGCTCCTGTCAAAGATTATACACAAATACATTTTACAGAAAAGACCATGAGAACCAGACCCTAACTTAAAGAAAACCCTTCTGATGATAGAAGTTCCAATAATGGTAAAATGGGGATTCCATCATCTGAATTGTCAGGAGGTTCCCACTCCCAGTTTATGCCCAGAGAATTACCGCAAAAGTAATCTAGCAATCTCAGGAGAACGTGTTGCTAAAATTTTATTTTGTTTAGAAAATGTGCAAATATTCACAGACAAAACCCAAGACTAAAATACACCACGGCATATAAAATAAAGAAGTCAGGGAAGTTTATACTTCAAGCATCAATGCTTTGGTCCCTTTAACCCCTGTTGCATTACACTTTTTCGAACGAAATCTGGGGGGGGTCCACAAACAAAAAAAAAAAAAAAAAGACACGCTAGGAAGAAATAATACCCCTAGAAACGATGAATCTGCCAGCCACGAAGACGACTTCACTTTGCATGTGACATTAAACACACTGCACCCAGGGAGAAAGCCACTGCAGCCTAAACACAATCTAGAGTCATTTCACTTTTACATGAGCTGCCAGAGACTGATAGAAACTGGAAGGAGTCCATTGCTCAATCTAAACACTGAACAGGACATTAGAAGACTGCTTAATTAAAGTGCATAATGCGTCCAAGGTTTAAATGTGGATTTTACTGTATACAGTTTTCTAGAAAGGATTGGGAACTCTCAACCAAGTAATTGTAGCAATTACAGAGGAACAGTGTAGTGAAAGCGTCTCATTCCTTCGCCCCGATTAAAACCTACAGAAACATGACATTCGTGCAGTGGGGAAGTAGAAAAGCTCACTTCCCTCGCTGTACAGGCACAAGCCGGCATTTTTTGGGCATGAGCTGTTGCGGTACAGAGTGTCACAGGGGTCAGGTTTACTCATTTGCCATGACTGTACCAAAACAGCTCTGCATATGGAATAAAAAAAAAAAAAAGTAAATTTTTTTTGTTACGTTTATTTAAAAATAAAGCCAGTGCATGGTCTTCTAGCAATAGTTATTTCGCTGGTGGGTCAAAAGAGCTTACAATATGACAAACCGAAGTTTAGAAGCAATCATTTTCTGGGGGTGAAATCCCTGGTTCCGGCTAGCATTAAAAGGAAGACCCTATGGAACGCGCTTCCTCGCAATATCAGACTGTCCCCAAATCTGACTTCATTTAAACGCTCCCTAAAGACCCTTCTATTTAAGGAAGTCTACCACCAGACTCCGTAACAAGACATCCAACCAACCCAAAAGCAGTCCTCACCTCTCCCTGCATTAACTCATCACTGCAGTCCCCCCTCCTGTTTCTAATCCCCTCACCCATCTAGATTGTAACTTCCCATGTGAATAGGGTCCTCATATCCTCCTGTATCTGCAGGCAGCAATACTGACCTGTCTCCTGTATGTATTGTAGTATTGTCCGGTCTTTACCCATTACACCTTGTACAGCGCTGCGGAATGTGTTGGCGCTTTATAATACTTGAAAACGAGAGAAATCTCAATGTATCCTTCCTGGTAAAATCCTTTGCAAATAAATAAATAAATAAATAAATAATAAGGAAGGGTTCGTATGTATGTGGAGATACAGTCTGAAGAACAGGCTTGTGTAGAGAAGAAATGAAGACAATGGAGGGGGGCATGGAGAAGTGGAATTTTAAAAAGGTGTGTGTTCCGGTTATATGAACTTCCGATCCAGTAGGAGATCCTCAGCGCTCTGGTTAGGGTTCAGGTAAAGTGTAAGCAAAATACAGAGCAATATATCCTTAATGAGATACTTTGGTGTTGAAGCAGGTGGAGTTTATAACCTAACCACCACCCCCTCCTACACCTGCATCCTCATTTTAAAAACACCCTAGTATGCTAGAAAACTCCTTTATTCCACTGTTAGGACATCCTGCAGCTTCCTCTCGAGCTGCAGATGTCATGTAACCCATCAGGAGTCTGGATGCTCGAGAAGCTTCCAGCAAATCCAATGAATCTCAACGCAAGTCCAATGTGAGATCCATTGGCTTTGATGAAACCTGCTTCCAAGAACCTTTTCGTGAAGCTGAGATTAGCACTTTCTGATCTGCTTCTGGCCAGCACGTAACCCCCACACTTTGAAGACTGGTTTAACCCTCCGACATCCAATCCCCCCCCCTTCCCTGGATGGGGAGAGGTGTTCGGATACTACATAATTTGAGCTTGGTCACCATGTCCAAGTGTGGTCACAGTGCCTAAAGTGTCCTACCAAAACACCTAGTGAAATCTTACAGTCTCTGCTGCTGAAAAAAACCAAAGAAGGATGCTACAACCAACAAGCGGACAACACAAAACCCCAAAACCTGCCAAGCTGTGTTTCACATGTGTTGCAGGGAGAAGATATTTCCATTTGGCCAGTCTGCCATAAAAAGGACAGTAGACTGAGAAATGTTGCAGTGATTGCTGTCCATTTGCAAGGTCCTTCTCCAATTTCTCAGTTCTAGAAAGAGTCCTAGGTGTTCCAAATTTCTTCCATTGAATTATGGAGGCCACGGTGTTCTTGAAGCCTCCATCGCTGCTGAATTTTCTTTGTAACCCTCAACAGATCTGTGCAGCAACACAATCCTATTTCTAAGCTCTGCAGACATTAACTTATGGTTTAGTATTTGCTCTGAGACAATAAAAATTGTATTGGGCATGATTTGTAAAGGCATCGTCCTATCAACTGAACATGCCACAGATTGTATCCAAAAATCTAAATACTGTAACATCTTAATGATTTAGAGCAGTGGTCCCAACCACGGTCCTCAAGTCCCCCCAACAGGCCAGGTTTTCCAGATATGCGAAGCACAGCACAGGTGATAGGATTTGCTACGCAGTAATTGCACGATTCAGTCTGCATTTCCCCAAGGTGATCTGTAAAATCTGGCCTGTTAGAGGAACTTGAGGATCGCAGTTGGGAACCACTGATCTAGAGAAACAATACAAGAGTAAACTAACTAGTCAGCAAGGTCAGAATACTTAAAACGGTAAATGGTATATGGATTTAATTTCTGGAAGTGTATTGTAAAGTAAAACTGGGCTGCTGCCTTGTCTTTATGGGGTATTGAGTGTAGATTGGGGAAAAAAGTGAAGAGGTTCGAAGAAACTAAAACATGACAGGTGTATTTTAACTTAATGGAACCTGGTCTACCATTGTCCCAATAGAGCAAAACCAGGCATCCAAGGTAAATGTGGTAGAAAATTAAATAAAAAAAATATAAGATCAGAGCAGAGCATGTTTATTTCACAACACCATCCAGTCCTGCCAACATCGGGCGACATCAGCCTGGACACTATGCACAATGTAAAAGGCGCAAGCAATGTGCTTGATTTTATTGTACAACTCCCTAATACATCAAAGCTCAGCTTGCATCTTTGATGTAACGCCATGTTAACGTACATTATACTGTCTCCTATACATTTCATGGGGAGACATTTGTGCTCTCAGCAGATTGAGAACAACCTGGTTGGAATAGTTCGTTCTCAATCTGCGTTTGAGGTTATTCAGGTTTGGATAATGGTTTCAGACCCCGGTGTTAGAATCACAACTTTCTCTGCAGAGCAATCAGTTTTCCCCCCTCCGCAGGCAGAGGAACTCTGGGAACAATAGTTCCCAGTGCTCTGCCACCCGGACCTCGCTCATGCTCAAGATCTGGTTTGACTCCATAGCTGGTAACCCTGTAGGGCTATCAAAACGTGGCTCGAAAGTATTACAGCTTGAGCGAAAATGCGTACATTAGAGTGAGCCACACATGGAAAACAGACATTTTCCATTTGCACCCTTCCTGTAATATCCGAATTGTGGATCTAATCTGTACCATTTCCTGCGAAATCCCATCAAAGGATGGATATTGAATTGGTCCTAAAGAGCTCGTTCTGTCATGAGATATTACATTCTAACTTATCCCTTTCCAGTACCAGATGCTGCCATTTTCTGCTTCCAGGGACAGAGCTCCAAGGAGAACCCTGTGTTAATGGCCCTCAATGGTGATGGCAATAGGTCAGCCTGCAGTCCGGTTGGAGGAGTGAGTGGATGGTTATCCTGTAGGAATGCTCTTTACATCTGTTGGTATGCCGCCAGGGTGAGTGACAGCTGTGTAGGCACAATTTGTTTTATTAATTTTTTAATTTTAAAAATTGCAGCTCTAAACAATGCTGACACTTGACAACTAAAAGCCAAACAGCAACAGAACATACTCTGGATCTTAGAACCCCTTAAGGTGTTAACGCTGGCCTCACCTTCGCCAAGCCTAGCCGCTGACCTGCATCATTGGCTGCAGGGGGATGGCCTGAGTTAAGGCCGTCACGCAGCAGCTGCTGGGCAGGGCAGATGTGGCCCAAAGAAGTCAACACCGTGCATCTTCAAAGGCCAACTGCAACAGGGTGCGGCGTGGTACCCCTGCGGCGGGAAAGTTAACGGAAACGCCAGCATTTGTCTGTAGTACTATAGCATTGCTTCCATGGTGAGAGAAATCTAGAACACAAGCTGCATTTAACGTTTAAGAATGTGCCAAAATGTTAAACTGTGACATTTAAAATTGCCTAAGGCTAGGGTCAGACTGAGGCAGTGCGAACGCGCGTGCAGCCGCACTTAATCACGGCCGCACTAGCAGCAGATGCCGGGCAATGACGGCCAATATACGAAGTACGGTCGCACAAAAGTCCGGCTGCGCAACGCAAGTGGAAAACGAACGCATTTTTTCGAGAACGTGAAACCGCAGGTACTGACGTACAGAGTGCGCTGCGTCCGCTAGCGGCGTGTGTGTGTGATTAGGAGACGTCAGACGCTGCTAATGTCCGGCCAACATAACGTCCAGACACAAAAAGAGTTTTATTGATGATCCGTACAAAATCACGGACGAAAATGCGCATAGTATGACCGCTATCACGTATTCTGTGAAAAAATACGTCCATTCGGTCGAACGCACTTTTTCACAGACAACATAAAAATGCGTTCGTCTGACCCTAGCCTAAGCCAACAAATCGTTGGTGCTAAAGCACCTATCACGTATTCATATTTGTTGTGCAAATCGTTGTTACAGATTGTATTTTAATAATGTACTAAAACACTGTTAAGGTGCGCCTGGAATATTTTGCTTTTCCTTAAACTAACAAATGGTCAACAATGCACCTCTGGTTCCACAGCCTGCAGCTTAGACATTAGAGACTGATAAAATATGCGTTTTGTCTTTCGCAATTTGAAATGTCAATTTAGTATTACAAAGCTCCACATCGGCACAGAGTGACCAGGAGAGAAACGTATACAAAGTCTCCACCACGCACATCAGATCTACAAAATCTTGTCATTGCAGTCCGGCTGCTACATATGTTTCAGATACTTTGGAATGTCGTCAGCCCCTGAGGGGTTAAAGCACACGTAAACGCAGCGATCAGGAAGACTGTCTAAATGACTAAGTGTTGCAACATGTACAGCATTTGCTCAGCGAGACTGTGGGAAGGATTTATAGAAGCACACGTAAGCAATGAGGAACCAGGCATTTAAAAGATCAGAATGAGCAGCGCAGTACCAGTGGGGTGTTTATACAAGTTTGTGGCCCTTTAAATGAGGGCTCTGTTCTCAAACTTGTTGCTTGGGTCACAGGAACCGCAACTACAATTATGCACAGCCATGTGAACCCTGGATGAAAGGAGCCCAGACTACAGCTCTCCGGCATTTGTGTTTCTATGGAGGATGGCAGTAAAGCAACAAATGACAGAACGAGGCATGGAATTATATAAAATTTATATTTATACACACTGTTTGGAGGGAGGAATAATCAGAAATTAGATTTAAATGGCAAAAAGGTTGTCATTTGCGCTCACCACTGTAACTCCAGGTGAAAACAAAGACAGGTTTTGGTTTGCTTGAATGGCCGTTAAAGTGTGAGCCCACCCGCCACGTCACCTCAGGTCAGGGGAGTCCTGCCCAATGAAACCAAGAGCCGCTTCTTTAAGCAACCACATCTCCCCACGCCAAGACAAACTGATGTGTTTATATGTATACCCTTCACCAGGAACAATTCCACATTGGGATTTAAAAATAATAAACTACTGAAAGGGGCAGCAGAAATATAGACCTGGTTGGGGATACAAAATATACATTTATGCAGAAGAAATGTTTTTCCGCCTATTCCCCTTCAGGGCATCTGCGTAGATGGATACTTCTGGTCTACAGAGCCGCCCTGATGAGGAATAGGCGCAAAACCGTCTCTTCTGCATAAATGTATATTTTGTTGTATCCCCAGCCAGGTCATTTTCTGGGCTCAAATCAGAGTCTGTCTGTGATTACATGAATAGACAGAACATCCACAGAATATATCTGGTTAGCGCAAGACGTTTGGAAAAACCTACCTGTGGAGCTCCAACAACTGTACCTTGAAGAAGTTATGCCGTTTTGCAGGAGGGAAAAAAGTGTTGTCGCAAGTATTGATTTGATTAGCATTTTTCTTCCATTTTGTTATTCGATAAAACCATTAACACAATTTTTTTAAATCTGTCCGTCCAGCAATTTCTCTTCTCCCACCTGCCTAAAATGTATATCTAAATATCTATTTACAACAACAGTTGTGGTGGACAAAAAGTGAGAAGTCTCCACGCTATAATGGTTAGGTTTATTATTGCAGAAGCCATCTGCACATCACAGCAATTCAAAGAGATAGAGAGATATACTTACAAGGGTTGTGGTGGAGGACTAAAAGTGAGACAAAAAGCCTCCACGCTATAATTAGTAATGTTTATTATTGCAGAAGCCACTTGCACATTACAGCAATTCAAAAGATTGCATCTTCGAGCTCCTGTGCCACATTCCCCATATGCAGCAAGGAATTCTAGGTAGGATATACAAATGACAGATGTCTCACTTATGCATCCTGGGTCTGTTATTACACAGAACCCTAAAAATCAATGCTATGCCACACTGTGGCTTTTTATCTCACTTTTAGTCCTCCACCACAACCCTTGAAAGTACGGATTTTCCCTATGGGTCCCAAGCATCCACTGCAACTGGTCATCATGCCTAGCTCCTAGCTGATGAGGGTCCAATAATCCTGAAAAAACGCTGTCCTAGGAGTGGTTTTGATCAGTTGCATAACCCTGATCTCTGCTAAAAAGCCATAGTATGGCATAGCATTGATTTTAGGGTTCTGTGTAATAACAGACCCAGGATGCATAAACGTGAGACCGGTCATTTGCATATCCTACCCAGAATTCCTTGCTGCATATGGGGAATGTGGCACAGGAGCTCTGGGATGCAATTCTTTGAATTGCTGTGATGTGCAAGTGGCTTCTGCAATAATAAACATACATATACACCCCAATAAAATGTTTGTGTGATAACGATTGTAGAGAAATGAGATCATTACGTTTGACCTCAGACAGATGTCCAGTAAGAAAGGCAACAGGTGTTTGTAAATAACCCAAATAGCAGATGCATAGGGGACTGAAATGCATGACAAAGACGAGTGCAAACCAGCATAAAACCCAAATGCTTCCTGTTCCATCGTGTGAATTGTGACCGCTACAAATTACACAAAAACACCCACTCAAAGTCCTGTAATGTGCAGTGAACTGAGAAGAAGCAGTGACAGCCCAGAGGAAACCGGGAGATTAAATGTGCAGCCTATCTCCTGCACACATTGTGCCACTTATCACTAGACCCACAGCTAGCAGATCATTCGCAGGACACTGCACTGCAGAGAAATGGCCCGTTACATCTTACTGCATGGATCTACTCTGGGAATGTTAAATAAAAAGAGGGGAAGAGAATGTATTAGTATTTACATATAAAAGATGGGTGTTACAGATTGGCAGCCTCTTCATTCTTTTCCAGGTTTATCTCTAAAACAATAATGCCGGCTTTGTCTTTTATGTTTCTTTTACTAGTTTTTCAAAAGTTGTTAATTCCTAGAAGGGGGCACTGTGACCACTCAAGTTCCCACAGCACCTAGAGCAGCGATGGTGAACCTTGACAACCCAGATGATTTCAACTACATGTCCCATGAGGCTTAGTCAGACAAGGCTGGCTGAGCATCATGGGACATACATGCCAAAACATCTGGGAGCCATCACAGGCCTAGAGTGTCTACAGTAGATTTGTTCACCAGAACCCATTAGACATCCCAGTATAAAGTAAGGAGATTAAAAAAGATTTCCCTGCATGGTTTATTTTAAATATGTTTCAGGACTCCTAGTCTGTTTATTGGTATAAAGGAAAAGCTGTGGGGGCAGCTGGCACACAGGAGGGATATGTTCTAGCTTGGAGATGGAATGTAGGTTTTAAACAGACGCTGGAGATGACAATGTGTCTTTTAACAGGGGATAAATCGGAGCGGAAGGTGCTCCCGGTTTTCTAACTGAGCTATTGTGCAGAAAATGCTTCTGTATCCTATCACTTATCACAAGATAACTCGAATTCAATATCCATTCATGAGGGGGAGAGGGCGCTTTGGGCAAAGGGAGTTTGCAATTGGTCTGGACAAAGTGTGCATTGTGAACATGAAGACTTTAAAATCCCCTTCAACAAACATATCCCGATATCGTTTTACAGCTGAAGCTGTGGAAGGGGCTAAAAGGCCATCACTGAAAACCTGTTTAACAGTTTCAACTGAGCATTTACATGTATATCTGGGATCTCCAAAGATACACAGTCAGGTCCAGAAGTATTGGGACATTGACACAATTTGAACATCTTTGGCTCTATACACCACCACAATGGAGTTGGAATGAAACAAACACAATGTGCTTTAACTGCAGACTGTCAGCTTTAATTTGAGGGTATGTACATCCATCTCAGGTGAACGGTGTAGGACTTACAGCAAATTAAAGCTGACAGTCTGCAGTTAAAGCACATTTTGTTTCATTCCAACTCCATTGTGGTGGTGTATAGAGCCAAAGATGTTAGAATTGTGTCGATGTCCCAATATTTCTGGACCTGACTGTATAAAAGAAACTGGAAACCATGCTTTCCCGGGAGCTGGTTAGTTCTCAAAATTTGGTAAGACAAGGTTTATAAATGCCGCCCCCCCCCTCTCCAAGTTATTTTATGCCCACCCATTAACAGGTTTGATTCAAGGCCTGTCACAAACGGACCTCAGATCAGGGATGAAGGAGCCAAAGCGTAAAACAGCCAGCTGTTTCGGACTGACTGTCCAGCCTGTTCCTACAGAATATACAGGGAGTGTTTGGACAGATTATCATTGCGCGTAGATACTGTAAACACCAGTCTTCTCATTCATTTGGCAGCAATGGAGGCTGTCTATATGGATTTACCCACATTCTACATGTAGGCCTACAATTAATGTGGTAAACGAGCTTTAGGAATAGGGATCAAAACGAGGTTTCATGGGAGTCATACATTACCTTGGTTTATGAAAACCACCAATTACATATAAAAAAACAAAGTTTCTGCAGAATTCGTTTTACTGTAAGGCCTGCATCAGACGAACGCAGGGATCACATCCGTGTTGCCGCAGTTTAACGTCCGTCGTAGCATAGAATCATGAGCAATAGAGACCCACACACGAAGTACGTGCGCACCGAACTGCGCACGCATGTGGCAAACGGAAGACCGTTAGGCAAGACCTTAAAACCGCTAGATGGACGCGCAGAGTGCGCCATGTCCGTGTAGCGTTCTGTGCGAGTGATAAGATGTCAGACACCGTGCATTTTCGACGTCCAGCACCTTGATGCAAAATATTTCATATTAGCATTTTTTCAAATTGTTACCCATAATTTTTTTCTACGTCCGTCAACAAAAATGGATCGTGTGGTGGCTACAGTATCTTCCGTCAGTACATCCGTCCATTGTGCAAGCACGCAGAGTGCGCTCTGACTGCGTTCGTCTGACATTAAGACTTCGCAGGATACCAAGTGCCACCCAGATTGCATGTCTCTCACTCGAACCCACATGCCAACCCTGTTGGCAATTGGCATCTAATTAGGTCACGAACAAAGGCTCTTATGGATTCTTTGGGCATGTAGTGCTTACACCAGGGCTCCTGAATGCGTTTACGGCTTATAGTAGTCTTCATATACAGATGCCGATCAGATATTCCATGTGCAGACTCCTGCCAGTCTCAAAGAAGCAGTGTATCTTTACAACGACTCTAGCAGCACTTACACCAACGCCACCCTGAATGCAGCAATTATGACAGGTCCCCAAACCCTCTTACCGCACTGATGGACAGAGAGCCTGCTATGTTTTGTAGCCACATTAGTAATTAGTATAGGCCCCGAGGCTGCCAGGCTACACAGCTAAGCCTTGAAGCAACGAATGCCGTATAAACTAATGGTTTCAGCATTACTATGGGAGCAGAACTAGTGCGAATTTCCAATATCTAAAATATAGAGAGCAGGGTCTCCTTTCACACATTACCATAGCCATCTTCTAACAAGGACTGTTGAAAAAGCAAGAAGAGAATTCCCGTCACACTGCATGTCTCTGGAACAGAGGGGAATTATTCAGGTTTTCATGGCTCATCTTGTTCTTCACTCGTGTGTGAGACTTGAGTCAGCAATTGGTAAATCAAACGCAGACATTCTAACACTGCGCTTCCAGCCATCACCATTTAACCTCAAGGTTTACTCATGCCCTGCTCGCCATACATCCAGGAATACTCAACAAGGACTCATTAATAGGGAATTCTATATATTCCAGAGGGCAATAATCCCCCTCCCCCCAACCGATCTAATAAAAGGAGTATCTAGAGTATTTCCAAGCTTTGGCTGTAAGGAGGACAACGCATCTGATGGGCTGACCACACATTCAAGGCATCAAGATCCTACTATGAAAATCTGAAATAGTTTATAAACAAAACATTCAGCTTTTCATAATAGGATCTTAAGGATTGAATGAAAATCATACATCCATAAACGGTCAGTCGCTGGAGTCTAAACGTACCCTTTACCTTTCCAACCAACCCGGTGTTTAAGAGATTTTCTGGGAAGCTGCCACCCTACCTGAATAGGCTGCTTCCCCCAGCAGTTCCCTCCTCCTATAATCTTCGATCCAGGACCAGTACCTTACTTGCAATACCACAATAAAAAAGAGAAAGTGGCTCGATCCTCATTTTCCTACAGAGCACCACAGTTATGGAATAACCTCCCAGACGCCATCTAATCTTTACCCAGTCTAAAGTCACTCAAGAGTTCCCTATTAACATACCTCAATACGGAATGCACCTGTAAACATGTAACATAATGACCATTTCCTACATATTTATGTTAAAAATCGGTATATTTGGGTTTTTTTCTGTTATTTTTAGATCTTACAGAAATACAAAGTAATACAATGCAACAACTAACATTTTAATGTTCTTGAACCCAGGACGTACTTGAAAACGAGAAATCTCAATGTAACCTTCCTTGTTGCATTTATTTATAAAGTATTTTACAACTTCTCAAAATCTATAAGTTCTTCTGAAACCAATTATTATATGCGGTTAGAACCTTCCAGAATTGGGATAATTGACAGTGTTACATGAACACATCATGTGGTTATGTGGGACTAAAACATTCAATGCCATCAATGGTGTCCTAGGCCTACTCTTACACGGAATTAAAAAGGAACATATCCTCAGATGGCCTTTCTTGAAGCGAATGAACACAGGTCTGTCGGGAAAAAAAAGCGGCATCCTGTCCACGAGACTTGCATTTATGTACAGCATATGACAATTCCCAACCCAGTTCTTAAACTTGACCAAGTTTGGCTTCCAGAATGTGTACCTACCACAATACTATGAAACCGCCACAAACATTTCCACAGCCTGAGGTATTTCAATACAGAGAGGGAATTCAATCCCAGAATGCAGGGATATTATTAGCAGGTACAGTATATCCGATTAGCAACAACATACCAAAAGATGAGACCCAAAATAAAAGTATATATAAAAATAAATGCACTGGAGAATATAAAGAGAAAATCATTGGGATTGGTGCAAAATAATAATAAAAAAAAACACCCACTGGCAAGTGAACGAACAAGTGGTCCAGACTCCACATCTATTCATGCTTGCATCTGACTGGGACCAAGATCACAAGAAATAAAGGACGTTTTGGACACCGGATAGGATGTTGGATGTCTTCTCTGCCATCTGTCCCCACCAGAAGATTACAGCAGAAGACTGGGAACACAAAATTAAAAACAGTGTATCCAGAGGCAACATCCTCCTGCCTGGCATGAAACCTGCATACTAAAACCCACAGGAAGACACTCACAAGCTGCCTACATTATGGATGGCTTGAAGGGTAAAAAAGGTCATGAGATACTGGAATAAAAATCCCAAACACTTGAGATAATGGCCTCCTTATCTCAACTATTTCCACTGCAGACCATAAAGAGCTGTCACAGTGAGAGAATACATTCATCCGCAGGCTGTGGCCTTTGGACAAGTACAATATCTGTGGGAGTGTTGTATAATCAGTGTCCGGCCTGAAGAAAAGGGGAAGGCCATTGCAAAATTATTATTTGTATGTGGTCATACGAAAGAACAGCACAGAATGTGAATAGTCCTAATACACGCACACACGTGAGAATATATGTGTGATCTATATATCTACATACACAGGAAAACTGGCATATTCAGGAATTACAGTAACCTTCACACACCTGCCAATGTATGTTGTGCATTTGCTTTTCTAGACTTCAGGATGACAGCTTTTGTATTAGGTCCATAAATTATTAGTTTGGTGGAGGATTTAATTTATTTAAAAAAAAATCCAAGTGCAACTGCAGCATCCCAAAAAATGATCTTATGTACTATTCATTCAATACAAACACCATCCAATATGGATGAGCGGGGCATCTTTTTAAAGACGAACCAGCGTCAGGGTATAAGGAGCTAAAAATAAGTATTGGTTATAATGTATGCATTTACGATCTCAAAATGCATTGACCGATCATTACTACCTAGAAAAATATGCCCTTTATAAGGAGACTTCAAAAAAGAGTTAATACCTCTGCCTTAGAGAACGTGCTTTCAGCAAGGCTACTGCATTATGCAGCTGCTCTGCGTGGTTCTTTATGCACAGCACGTAGAGATTAAAAACAGGTCAAAAGAACTACTACAGACAAGCCCAAGAAACACACATTACTGCTAAATGTCTGGTTACGCAATGACCCCATCCCTTGTTTCAATAAAAGATGTGTGCAGGCAGTTTTGAAATCACATGGTCTGTCATCTTTCTGCATCTCCGATGTCAGAAAATAGGACACCTGTGGGAGGGGGCACCAAGATACCAGTGGTTGCAGGGACTCTGAGGGTCGATTTCCCATTGTATTGCCTTTTCTTCCAATTCCTGAATCATTTAGCCTTGAGGGAACAGGTGTTTCATCATTTACAAATTGACATTAAAAAAGGAATATCCCAAAATAGAAAAAAAAAAAACACTCTACATTTATAAAGTTGGTCAGGATATGGAGTGCCCCTCTTCATTTTTTGCTAAACTGATGGGAGTTTCCTCCACCCCATCTAGTGTCACCAGCAGTCGGGGGAAATTGAGTTTCTTGGATGCTGGTTACCAGAGACGTCGGCACTATCTTGAAAACCAATCGCGTTAGCAGACTCCAGCCTCCATGGATTGGAGCTGTGCAAGCGATATCGGAATTATATACGTAAAGTTCGCAAGTCCCATTGCAGGGCACATCACCCTCTCCAGCTCCTGCGTTTCCACTCTGCAGTCCCACCCAATCCCGGGCCTAAACTCCTACAGGTCTATTCAATAAAAAGGTGAAATTCAGGCGAATTGACTGGAGAATGGAAAATGTTAGATCAAAAACAGCCAAACTAGAAAAAAAATCTCCCATTTATCTCACTCCAAAGCGGCTATTTGGTCTAGAATTCTATGAGTTTCACCTTTAGTGAATAGACCTAGTAGAAGCGGTGTAAATGCAATAAGAGTTTGTGGGTGATCTCCCAGTTTTGACTAAAAACCATCAGGGAATGAATATCATTATGGGAGTTGTAGTTCAGAAACCTGTAGATCAGGGTCAAAACTCTGGCCCCCTAGAAAACCACACACACACCTTTTACATTATAGATCCATGCTGCATTTCACTAGACTCAGCTCCATACTATTCTTTGCCAACAGATGTGTGCAACCAAGTAACGAGGCATGGCACACCAACTCAGCATTGCTGCCATACTGGCACTCAGAACAGCCTGTAGGCCGCTTCCCCTCCACTCATTCCCATGGCATCAGTAATTTGTCCCATGGCAGACATTGCATAGAAACAAGGTCCAAGGAACCTAAAAGCTGGCTCAAGAAATTGCTACTGGGGAGAGAATGACAATCTAAAATGTAGGGGCCAAAGTGTGTGTGACACAGAGGGATTGCTATGTGGCGTGAATGCCTTTCTAATGTTGATTAATACACTGTACAAGCTTGCTGGCCCAAGCACTCCTGGGGCGAGTGGAAGGTTTCTGTTTGGCCTTAGGTAACTGAACATATGGAAGGCATTCAGCAGCTCATGTCCCTCCTTCAGTCTGTAAGGTCCAGGCCCTGCTGCTCTCAAACAGAATTCTATGTATTGTAGGCAGCATGTGTCACTGATCTCAGGAAGCCAAAAAAAAAAAAAAAAGTCACTTATCCCAGCAGGTGTTGAAAGTGGAGCACTTCAATTCTATGGCCACAACTGCTTCTCCCAAAACCTGAACAAATGTCATCACTAGGGATGCACGATACCACTTTAAGACCGAGTACCGATGCTTTTGTTTAAGTACTCACCGATACCAAGTACCGATACTTTTATTATGTCACGTGACGCTTTCCAATAAGATCAGACCTCAGATATTGCCCCCCAGCTCGTGGATTTGCCCCCCAGCTCGTGGATAATGCCCCCCAGCACATGGATTTGCCCCCCTCCGCTCATACTTACCTTCCTTTAGCGACACCGGGAAAGTCTTCGCACGCTCCTTGGAAGGTCCCCAGCCGCGACCACGTGGGACCATGTGATCGCGGCTGGGGTCCTTCCAACGAGCGCACGCGCGGAAACTTTCCCGGCGTCGCTCAGGAAGGCAAGTATGAGCGGAGAGCAGCTGCAGGGCCTGTCCGAATGCTCTATCGGCATTCGGACAGGCCCTGCAGCTGCTCTCCTCACTTTGTTTATACTTACCTTCCTTAGCGACGCTGGGAAAGTTTCCGCGCGTGCGCTCATTGGAAGGACCCCAGCCACGATCACATGGTCCCACGTGGTCGCGGCCGGGGACCTTCCAAGGAGCGCACGCGCGCGAAGACTTTCCCGGCGGCGCCCAGGAAGGCAAGTATTAAACAATGCGGAGAGCAGCTGCAGGGCCTGTCCGAATGCCGATAGAGCATTCGGACAGCCGCCGCAGCCCCTCGGATGCCAGCAAGCCGGCTCAATGCCGGCTTCCGGTATCGGGAAAAAAATATCGGGGGTACTGCACGAGTACCAAGTACTCCTGCAGTACCCGTATCGGCACCGATATCGATACTAGTATCGTATCGGTGCAACCCTAGTCACAAACAAAAACAGCTTTATTTTCATCTAACCCAGATTAACTTTCATCAGCACTAAGATCAGAAAAACCCTGCTTGCTCATGTAATTCCCAACCTAAGCAGGAGCTGGCGAACATATACGCAGGCTAAACTAGCATGGGAAATGTAGTTCCAATTAATCTGCAGGATCGTTTGCAGACTCTGGCCTAGACCATAAAGGCTGGACGTCCAACCGACTTTGTTGTTAGACTAGGAACGATATCAGTCATGCGACTTGGTCTGACGAGGGTTGTCCACTGCATCAGACTAGAGATCAGCGACTGGAAAAGGAAAAAAAAAAAAAAAGGTTCCATCTCTGAGACTATTGCATATGGCTTTCTGCCTTTGGAAACACTGCAGTCCTTTGTGAAAATGGATGGAGGAGCTGAATGCACTAGTTCGGTGTGAATTTTAATCCCTTTGCGCACCTGAAAAAGAGCTAAAATTCACTCTAGCCTACCCAAACATGGCGAGTCCCACCCATCTCCCATACACAAAATACACATTTAAATATATAAAAAAAAATTAAAAGGTTATTAACTCCCCTAATAAACTTCTCAGCATCCTTCTTCCCTGATCGTCTGTATGAGTTGCATGTGCGATATTACCAACATTATTGGTCTGATCAATAGTCTGCAGCAGACTTCAAAAGTCAAAGTCTGACGCAATGGACAGATCATGGAACTGAAGAGGGGGGGGGGGCATTTTACATTGCATCCTATGGGATTCACCCATTTTACCTGTCGAACTGAATCCCTGAAAATCTGCTCAAATCTCAGGTCTGCTGTAACAGGTTGTTACTCCTCGTACGACAAATCCCAAATGGAAAAGAACGCTAGTCTTTTGCAGTGGCAAAGTCATCTGATGGAAGTCAGACACAATGGACGAGGGTCGATTCTCTGTTGTGGGATTCGTCTGATGACAGACTACTTGTTAGTCATACAAACACCGTCCCAGTGGATGTCCAGTCTTGGGGTCATTCCATTGCTCCTGCATACAAGACTTGGTTCGATACAGGTTTATAAAACCCATGTATGCTTCAGCCAGCACCAGGAATCCTTAAGTACACTCTACACATCCTGACCACTTTATAGTTTTGAAGTGGTCAGGGTGTGAGTAGTGTCCCCCCTCCCAGCTGAACTGGTGCCAAAGCTGGGTGAAGTGGAGGAGTTTCCTCCACGCCAACCAGCAACCATGGAATTTGTAATTCATGGCAGTTACTAGCTACGTTGGCACACTGTCATTGAGACCAATGATCGGAGCTGCGCGCATGTTCACAAGTTCCGTCGCAGCGTGCAATTAGCGTTTCCTACGGTATGCGAATAGTGCAGGGAAAGCAAATTGCACAGAAAAGCCTCATGGACTTCCAGGTTCCGGAGTCCAAGCCGAAAAGGAGAAGGAGGAGCTGCAGGTATTCGTGTTGCTTGAATAGCAATTCCTCAGCTGCTGCCAGGAGATTGCCCCTGAAATCACAGGAGTATGCAATTGAGAGTTTGAGGATATCCAAGTGGGTCAAAGATTTTTTTTTTTTCAGGGATAAGCAGGGAAGTAAAATGGGGGGGGGGGCGCAACATTTTGTCAGCGGCTGAATGGCAACAGTTGTACAAGCGACAGCAATTATTGAAGCAGTGGGTGTGTGCAGGGCAGGCTGCAGCAGTACAGGCAAGGGAATTAGCATGATTACTACTATACATCATGCCAGTTTAAATTCAATTAAGAATTAACTTCTACTATAAAATTAATACACAATGCTGCAAAGAGGGAAAAAAAAAAGTGGCTTGGAAAACAAAAACTTCTGAGCATTGAGATACATCTCTGAATCATATGAATGGGTGAGGAAGGGTGCATTAATTATAGGTTCCATTTCAGGGCGATTCCATTAGAATATTGGAGAGTAACCTACATTGTTCCCGTTCACTTAAATGTTATCAATGCTAAGGAAAGCCTCAGTATTGGAGGTGTGTGCGATTATACAGGCCCTAAAAGACCATATGAAAAAAAAAGTTCAAGTGTTGCACCAAACCGCGCTGTAAAGTAATACCTAAATGGTTAGCCTCTACCCTCATTTGTATAAATAAAAATCGGGAAGATGAAGTCAAGCAATCAGATGCAATCATAGGAAAGGACAAGGTTTATTAAAAAAAGGGGCTAAAGTTCAGCGATTATCGATAAGCTATTAAAACATACATTCCAAAAGAACAAGCACACAGACCTATGCATTAAAAAGAAGTGTTGCTAATAAAATAAAAAATCTTGTAAATTAAAACACTTTAAAAATGATAAACCCAAACCTTCCCAAAATAATACACTGGAGGGGGGGGGGGGCATACAGTTCTACCACAGTGCACCCCTCCATTGATTGGTCAGAGTGTGCTGGAGCCTGGGTACAGAGAACATACAGACAAGCCTTGTGCCCATCCAAAACGAACAAGACGCACTCTGTAATAGATATACCCTTCTTAGGCCAGGAATGTAAACAAGTTTTCTTCATAGTCTTGGAACAGATCTTGAACTTCCCTCCATCAAATCCCCCTGGATGCTGTCACAGAAAACCTTGCTGCAGAGTGCTCCTGGTTTCAATGACTCCTTCAGGGCAGCTAAAAATCTAAATATTATCTTAATAGTATGAAAATAAACAAAATGTATCAGGACACATCCTTCCAAAACAGCCAGCAGAACACAAAAGGCGTGTTGAGATGAGCAGTCTCCCTTTGGGATGCTATGGGGTAGAATAGCCTGCATGGAAAGGGGGGGGGGGGGAAGTGTTGCCTTTCTTACACCTTTTGCTACAGTTTGCAGCAATCTTTCACAAAAGGTCCCTGCCGTGTCAGCTTTATGTACATGGCAATATTGGCTTCTGAGGGCAAACCCATAGGCAAGTGGCAATAGATTGTTCCCTTTTCGCAGCAGTAAAGCTTCTGCAAGACAAACGCAGACCACCCACATGGCCACAAGTGGTAAATACCTCTATTACCCAGGCAGCTCAGACCTGGCTAGGAATTTCTAGATTCTAAAAACAAAAAAGGTCTGTTTTTATACATTTTTCCTGTGCATGTAAAATAAAAGGAGAAAAAAAACCATTATAGGGATGCACTGATCCCTATAATATTCCGAGAGATGAATCATGGGTCAAACAAGGAGAACATTTTAGGTGCACAATGGCCAGTCTTTGCCTCAAAACACATTTATACCTTCGCATGCTGCCTAGAACAAGGACTGAGGGGTCAAAATGAAAAAAAAAAAAAAAAAAAAAAAAAAGGCATGATGCAGAGCAAGAATCCACCTTAGGCTAATGTCAGATAAACGCAGTCTGAGCACACTTCTTTCTGCGTGCATAACGGATGGAAGATACTGTAGACACCAGTTTGACGGATGTAGAAAAGAAAAAAAAAAAAAAAGAATCAAAATTAAATTACAAAACAAAAAACTGAGCGCCAACGTGATTGACGTTGCATCATCACGCATACAGGCCGCTACGCAGATGTGCTGCACTCTGGGCGTCCGTCGTAGCGCTTTTATGTCGAGGCCTAAGGCTAGGGTCAGACGAAAGCATTTTTCCCCGCGAACGTGAAAAAGTGCGTCCGAACGCATAGACGTATTTTTTCACGGAATGCACAAAAACGGTCAGACGACGCGCATTTTCGGGCGTGATTTCGTACGGATCGTCAATAAAACTTTTTGCGTCTGAACGTTATGTAGGCTGGACATTAGCAGCGTCTGACATCTAATCACGCAAACACGCCGCTATGCCGTCAGTACTACGTCAGTACTAGCGGTTCAGCGTTCTCAGAAAAATGCGTTCAAATTCCACTTGCGTTGCACGGCCGGACTTTTGTGCGGCCGTACATTGTATATTGTCCGTCATCTGCTGCTAGTGCGGCCATAATTATGTGCGCCAGAACGCACGTCAAAAGTGCGCTGGTCTGACCCCAGCCTACATGGCATCCGTTGCCACCTGCATGCGCACTTCAGTGCGCACCTACTTTGTGTGTTGGTCTCGATCACAAATCAATGCTATGATGGACGTTAAACTGTGCGGCGACAAGGACGTGATGACTGCGTTCGTCTGACGCCATGTCCCACAGGATATGCAGAAAGATACATTCTAAACCAGCCGTTCCCCACACTAGTCCTCCAGTAGGTCAGGATTGTCATATCTGATGCGGACTGAACCAAAAAAAAAAAAAGAAAGAAAAATCGAGCAAACTGCATCGCATCTGCAGTGCATTTCCCCCCCAAGGTATTCCTTAAAGGTGTTAAGGACCAATGGCAGAACTGTACAGTCATGAATGCGTTGACTTTAAAGACCCTTGGTCCTTAAGGCGAAGCTTGACAAATTTGCTTTGAATCTAGGAGCCAGCGTTTCAGCAATGATTTGCCTTTAATCAAGGAGAATCCTCGCCTCTGCATCCGAGAGTTGGTTTGTACTGGCCCCAAAATTATGATTTTTAGCCGCTCCTATTTAAAATCGATCACTTTGTTACCTGGTGCTTTTTGCAGTTAGGTATTTGTGTATGTGGTCTTTCGGCTACTTTGAGCCTAGAAGTGTAGAGCGTTGCTTCTAATATCAGGTTGGCTACTCAGATACACACTTATTTGTGTTAAAACAATATCATAAATGTAGAGATGTTAAAGCAAAAAAGAAGGCGTGGGATCGTCAAGTGAGGAATATAGAAATTTATTCAGGTACAGCAAACCTCAGACAAAGCAATGTAGAGATGTTGTCACACACACACAATGTAGCAGACAGTAAGAAAATATTGAAGCCAACTAGAGGTTTTTAGATGCAAAGACTGGTGTAAAATAAACTGGAACTTTAGGAGCCAGGAGTAAAATTCTAGGAGCCAGTGGCTACCAGGCTCCTGGCTTTGTCAAGCCGCATGCCCTAAAGGGGTTAAACTGGCCTGTTAAGGTTACTTGAGGACTATAACCATAATCTAGGAGCATTGGTTACCAGGTCAGCCATGTTTTCCTGGACACCTATTAATATTTCAGAGGGGAGCACAGGTAAAGCGCTGCCCTGTAACATGCATAATTCAGGCTGCAGGAAGGGAATCAAGGCAGGTCACATGGGATTCCTTTTCTTACCTGCAGCATATGAGTTCTACATACTGCAGGGTTTTATTGCCATGCACTGGATCAGTGGTTCCCAACCTTGGACCCACCAACAGGCCAGGTTTGCCAGTTAACCCCTAAGGCTAGTGTGAGATTAGGTAGTGACCACAGTCCGTTTTTTTCACTGACGTATTTGACTGATGTAGCAGGGAAAATAAATTACAATGAAAAAACATTGTGGCAAAAATGCTGGACGTATAAATGCAGTCCATCTGACCTCGTTCAACACACACACACACAAAAGATACAGACGTTGCACACCCATACTAGCAGTATTATCTTCTTGCCTAACCTGCATCAGTTTGCCGCGTCCGCCATGCATCTGCACTTCCGTGTGGACGTACTTCGTGTGTGGGGCTCCATTGGTCAGAATGCTATGCTACCACGGACGTACAAATGTGCGGCAACACGGACGTGATAACTGCGCTCGTCTGACCCCAGCCTTAAGGACCACTGGCGCACTATGTATGTCCTGCCCCGCCCCCCCCCCCCCCCGACGCCTGCATTAAAACCAGGAAGTGGCAGCTCCTTTGGAGCCCTATCTCTCCAACCATGGCAGCTAGAAACTTAACTTTTTACACCGCTGGAAAGGGGAGAGTCTCCCCTTTTCAGCGGTGTATAAAGTTAAGTTTTGCTGCCGGATTGCGACTCAGCACAAAATCGGCAGAGTCGCGATTTAAACATGGAGGTGGCTGACATCTTGGATGTCAGCCAGGCCACCTGGGTCCCCCCACACCCGCTGACATCCCCACCATATGTGTGAGGATCAGTGTGCCAGTTAAAGGGATCCAAAGGATCCCCCGATCCGTGGCAACTAGAGGGTCATGTTGGACATCATTGGAAAGGCCTGATCATGGCCTTTCCAATGATAACAAACATGACTAGGTTTGGTGTAAAAAGCTAAAAGAAAAAAAGTTTAATTTGTCGGGGGGGGGGGGGGTGTTAAATAGGACCTAGGCTGTCATCTAAAAATAATGGGCATAAAACGGTCAGAATGAGCTCCACGCACATGGGTGAACTGGCTCAGCAGTGAAGGGGTTAAAAAGCAAAAACATGTAAAAATTGGGTATTTCTACTCTCAGGACAAAAATTGTGAAACTATTTAGCTGGAGTCTTTTGGCGGTTGTAGATTTTGGGGAATTGCAAAGAAGTGTGTTACCATTTTATCATCATATTTTTTATAGTAAATTATAGGATATGATGGAAATAATGGTATTTTTAGAAAGTCCATTTAATGGCGGGAAAAACGATGTACAATATGTATGGGTTGCATAAACGAGTAGGAGGAAAATTTGACCTAAACACAAACCGCACAGAAACGTAAAACAGCAGAGGTCACTAAAGGACAGATTTGTGTAAAAGTGCCCAGTCACTAAGGGGTTAAACAGTCAAATGAAAGTGAAGGGGTCTCAGGGCAATACAACGAGTACAAGGTATATTTAAGCCCTGCTGTCTGAAAATGCTCAAAAAAAAAAAAAAAAAAAAAAAAGCACATCAATATTACTCTGCCTCCTCGTTGCTGTGGGACGTCACCGCTGCACATCACTGCTGGAACAGAACCCCAAGTGAGAGAGAACCATGGGAAAACTGTACAGCATATTAAATCAATTAAAGCATTTAAAAAGGGACACTCTAAGCAACATGACCACCTAAGCTATTTTAGGTGGTCATGATGCCCGGTGTATCCTGCCCTCTGTCCCCCCTCCCTCCGCTCAGCAGTTCAGCAGAAAATGCTGAAAACAGCTGAGAGCGGCGGAGGAGTTTACTCCGCCCTCCCAGCTGTCATTCAGGAGAGCGGGAATCATATTTCCCGCTTCTGCCGACTTTTGCCGAGTAGGAGACGTCATTGCGCTTTCAGCGCGATGACGTCTCCAACTCACCGCAGAAGCTGGCGGCTCCCTCTGAGGGTTAGTGTTGCGTGCATCCTCTTGCGCGCAACACTAATCCTCAGAGGGAGCCGGGAGGAAGCCTGACGATTGGCTGGCTTACGTGAGAGGCGCGCATGCGCGCTTCTCACGTAAACCAGAAGGCAAGTCGGATGGAAGAAGGACGGGAGCGGAAGAGGAGGGAGGGGAGTATAAATAAAAAAAATTAAAAAAAATAAAAAAGACACCGCTGGAAACAGGAAGATTTTAGGGTAAGTATTACAGTTACAAAAACAAAATAAAGATTTATTAAAAGGGAATTTATTTATAAAGGATTTTACCAGGAAGGATACATTGAGATTTCTCTCGTTTTCAAGTATGTCCTGGGTTCAAGAACATTGAAGTGTTACAGTTACAGAAATACAAAGTAATACAATGCAAGATATTATAAAAACAACACATACAGATTAACAGAAAATAAATATGTAGGAAATATAGTCACTAGGTTACAGGTTTACAGGTGCATTCTGTATTGAGGTATGTTAGTAAGGAGCTTTTGAGTGACTTAAGACTGGGGGAAGATTTGATGGTGTCTGGGAGGTTATTCCATAATTTTGGTGCTCTGTAGGAAAATGAGGACCGAGCCACTGTCTTTTTGTATTGTGGTATAGCAAGTAAGGTGCTGGTCCTGGATCGGAGGTTATAGGATGAGGGAGCTGCTGGGGGAAGCAGTCTATTCAGGTAGGGTGGCAGCTTCCCAGAGATGCTCTTAAACACCAGGCTGGAAAGGTGAAGGGTGTGTCTGGATTCCAGCGATGGCCAGTTTAGCTCTTTTAACAGGTCACAATGGTGGGTCATGTAGTTACATTGTAGCGCAAAGCGGCAGAATGAGTTATACAATGTAGTAAGTTTATGAAGGTGTGTTTGCGGGGCGGCTGCATACACTACATCTCCGTAATCAATAGCCGGCATAAGCATTTGTTGTACAATCTGCTTTCTTACCGCGGGACTCAGGCAGGATTTGTTTCTGTACAGGGCGCCTAGTTTGGGGTAAAGTTTAGATGAGAGTTTTTCGATGTGGGGGCCAAAGGATAGATTAGGGTCCAACCACATACCTAGATATTTGAGAGAAGTGACTGTGGTCAGAGTGCCATTTGATTTTGTCGCAACACATAGATGGGGATTTTGCAATTTGTGTAGTTTAGGTGCTGTTCCAAAGAGCATCGTTACAGTTTTGTCAGTATTTAAAAAAAGTTTGTTGTTTTTGATCCACTTTTCTACCTCTGAATTGTTCTTGCAGCACGGCCTCCAGCTGCAGGAGATTTGGTTTGCTGGTATAGATCACATTGTCGTCTGCGTACATATGTAATAGGGATAGGTTAGGATTAAAAAAAACAACAGGGGGGGGGGGGTGATTTTTTTTATTAGAGTATTCCCCTAATGGACAGAAAAACTGACGCACTTCGCTACTACGACATGACTTCTTTCAAAGTATAATGTCCATAGATGGGGACTTAAGTCTGTAGTAGTTTTTCATGATGTACGGCAGCGCCATGCAGAATCCAGCGCCATCTTTAATTTCCACCGACATGTATCCGTCGCGTCTCCGTATTGTTTGGACGACTCCTGCTCACGAAACGTCATTTCCGGTTTCTGTCACCATTTTGGTAGTTTTTTTTTTTGCAAAAGCCGGATCAGTCCCACTGAACTACTAATCACTTAAAATACGTACGTCCAGAAGGGTCAATATTCCAATATACATATATGTATTTATGTGTCCAAGGGTTTCACTTTGAAGCATTTTATTGTTTGCCAGATATGTGAAGCACAGGTGATTGGGGAAATTCAGACTAAATCCTGCAAAGTGATCTGCAAAATCTGGTCTGTTAGTGGCACTTGACCATTGTGGGGAACCGCTGCACTGGATCATCAGCATGAATTCTGTGTGTCAAGGAAAACATTGCAGATCTTGCGTGACTATATTGCTATTTTATTTGGGATTTAACCAGATGCTATTCAAAGTCTCGATGAATCAAGTCCTTTTGGATTAATGACTAGTTGAATTTGAAGTAGATCAAAATGCTTGAGCAATAGCCTTTATTTATAAAATCATTAAGAGATGAATAATCAGATAAAGGCTGCAGCTCCAGAGCTCTTCAAACAAAATCCCCTGCCCCTTTAAGGCAACATGGAGTAGAGGTAACATCAATGCTCTGCGTGGAGAGAGCCTGTGGAGACATGGGTTCGATAACGACGAGCACCTCTCCAGTAAGTGTCCTTGGGCAAGACACCTAACAGTACATACTCGCCACCCAGGACATACATTTAGATTTCTCGTTTTCAAGTATCCTTGCTGGTAAAATACTCAAGAAAAAAACAAAAAAAAATATGCTACCTCTAATAAAATGCCTCAGTCACTTGTTCAATCTAGAAATTAAAAACGCAGGCTGAAAAGGCTGAGAAATGACAAATGTCATCTCCCCATCCATTTGTCCCTGAAAAGATCCATCATCCCCCAGCTATTGCAGAGACATAGCCCAGCCAGGAAGCAAGCGCAGACTAGCTGTTACCCAGGATCATGTCAGACTGACTCCAAATCTCCCAATTCCTTTCAGAAATTCAATGACCTACAAAAGGTCACCGAGCCAACAGTGACTGGAGGGCTTATTCACCAAGCAAATGGGTGCAGAATTTATAAAGGGAGCAACAAGCAAACAATGGGGCCTGGGGAGGAGGCTGTAGCAAACACCATAATAAAGCGCATACAGGGCTGTTTTGGCCATGACACCAAAATCCATATTATTGTTGGTATGTGAGGACTTTCCATTGATGGTCATGCAGGAAAACACAATGAGATCCATAAGAACAGGGGGGGGGGTAATCTTGCCATTTATAGACCGAAATTAAACTGTTTGATCATCAAAATGCTGATATAAATAGAATAAGTCCAGGTTCTCACCCCCGCCACTGAATCCTGGAGAAAATACCCATGTTAGGGATGTAAAACAATATGTTTAGCCGAGTGGTAGAACTGAACTGCAACATGTAAAATCTCGATCTGGGTATCCCAGCCTACAACTCATTTTGATCAAAATTTGAAACGCAACAACTTACTGCTTCAGTAGAGACTCTTAGATGACTCTGGACCAGAGGGTCTGAATATTAATCTCTACACTAGCATAGGCAGGCAAGGGTTAATAGAGCTCTACACCACTGAGAACTTTAATCCCCATTCTCAATTTGAGGTCTTCATTAAGGAGCAGTCATGCATTTTTTCCTGGTTGTGTTAAAGAGGATTAGATTTTGCTGATCCAATCTGATGTGACGTTTAATCAGGGATGGCCCTGATCTTGTTCTATGTATACAGAATCCATTTCTGTAACGACTAACATTTCAATGTTCTTGAACCCAGGACATACTTTAAAACGAGAAATCTCAAATGTATCCTTCCTGGTAAAATACTTTATAAATATCCATGAATGATAAATGACATGACTAGATCAAAAACAGCCATTCGTAGGAGGAAAAACAAAAAAATATTAACACTTCTAATCCATGCTTCTATTAGGAGAAAAAAGTAGGAAAAGAGGAAAAAAAACACTTTCCTCTATATAAAATTATAAAGCGGGACACTTCTCTAGTGAAGGATCATTCTAGTACAGGATCTAGTACCAAGGACATTCTAGTACAGATCCCATGTCGCCTGTTGAAGGGAGTAATGGCAGAGGTATTGCTCATTTTATACGTGACAAATGGACAATACCATCACTTTGGAACTAAAAATAAAATTTAGATTTAACATGGTCACGTTTGGCATCAATGCAAGGACAGGCTCTGCATTGTCCAATGACTCCTCACCTTGACCTTGTGAGGCGTAAAGATTAGGGACACAGGGTTCCAAAGTCCCACCCAGCGAACTCCGCTGCAGTGCGGCGGTTTAGGTTTTTGGCTATTATGAATTGTTGCAATTTTGCCATCATCTCCACACTTGAGATGGTGAGTTAGTGCAGCATCATTGTTCCTTTTAGAATTTAACAGCAATTTTTTCAATATTTTTATTACAGAAAACCTGGTCATGTTTGGTATCATTGGAAAGGCCATGCTGACTGACTCTGTAGCTGCTATGGAGTTGGAGAAATAAAAAAGGTCCAAAGGCCCATCAATGCAGACATAGTTAATCTTTTCACTGGGCCTATTCTGGGGCATGGGCCTGGAGCTGCTGCTCCATCAGCCCCTATGTTAATCCAGCCCTGCCTGGAGTGATTATAAACAAGCCTTCTGCAGAAGAACAAGACAGTTACACAAGTCCAAAAAGTCAAATTACAAAATTTCCCAGATGTATAGAACCCCTGATGAAGCTTCAACACATTGCCTGGGAGGAGGCAGGATCGTGCTGAAGAGGTCAGGTCCCAGTGACCAAGCCGAGTCATATATATTAGGGTTGCACCGATACTAGTATCGATACCGGGTACTGCAGGATTACTTGGTACTCGTGCAGTACCGATATTTTTTTCTGATACCGGAAGCCAGCATTGAGCCGGCTTACCAGCATCCTAGGGGCTGGGGCGGTTGTCCGAATGCTCTATCGGCATTCTGACAGGCCCTGCAGCTGCTCACCCCCACTTGGTTTATACTTACCTTCCTTTAGCGACGCCGGGAAAGTCTTCACGCTCGCGCTCCTTGGAAGGTCCCCAGCCGCGACCACGTGGGACAATGTGATCGCGGCTGGGGTCCTTCCAACGAGCGCACGCGGTGAAACTTTCCCGGCATCGCTAAGGAAGGCAAGTATAAACAAAGTGAGGAAAGCAGCTGCAGGGCCTGTCCGAATGCCGATGAGAGTGAGCTGCAGGGCCTATCGGCATTCGGACAGGCCCTGCAGCTGCTTTCCTCACTTTGTTTATACTTACCTTCCTTAGCGACGCCGGGAAAGTTTCACCGCGTGCGCTCGTTGGAAGGACCCCAGCCGCGATCACATGGTCCCACGTGGTCACGGCTGGGGACCTTCCAAGGAGCACGCGAAGACTTTCCCGGCGTCGCTAAAAGGAAGCCAAGTATGAGCGGAGAGTGAGCTGGGGGCAAATCCATGTCCGGGGGGGGGGGGGCATTATCCACGAGCTGGGGGGGGGCCGTATCCACGAGCTGGGGGGGGGGCAGTATCCACGAGGTCTGTTATTGGAAAGCAGTCACATGACATAAGATAAAAGTATCGGTACTCGGTATCGGTGAGTACCTGAACAAAAGTATCTGTACTCTGTCTTAAAAAAGTGGTATCGGTGCATCCCTAATATATATGGATAATATGACCCCCGGTTATCCATACATTAAATCTGTATCCGATAATCTGCAAATGAAATTGTCAAGTTGGCACATTACAGCCACGTCACGTTAAGTCCCACAGATCTGTACTTTTTTTCACAGCAGGTTTACCTCTTGGCGGTCAATCCTGTTGGCTGTGGGACTGCCAATGCCCATTGCACAGTAGCTGGACGACAACAGAAATGGAGCTTCCCTACCATCTGGCAGGGAATTCCCTATGCAGAGCTTTAGTTCCAAAACATCCTGAGGGCCAAGGTTGCTGACCCCCTTACAGGGTCATATGGGAGGTCATATGTGAGGATCATTGCAAAGGCCAGAGTCTGGACATGGCCATGTTGTTTAAACAAGAATAGTTATTTTTTTCCAAACTAAAAAAGAGATCTGGACATGGTTTTTAATAGAATGTTAAACCATGCACACCGTTCATAGCATAATGTCAATTTTTTTTTATTTTTTTTAAACGACTTTAACCTCCCTGGCGTTACGATTCTGACATCATTTAGATGTCAGAATTGTTCCATTTTTTTTAACCCCTAGCGGTATTCCGGAGTGTGGGTCAGGGTTAAATTCCTATGCTGGAAGCGGTAACCCCGAGCAACACTCGGGATGCCACTGGATACATCAACTGTCCCTGCGCTCCTCTGCTGATCACGAACCTCATACTTCCTGGTTCCCTTCGCGTGAGAGAAAATGTACAGAATATATCAGCACCAGATATTGGACAGAAAAGCTGTTGATCGTCATTTCTTTGGAGTGGATTCAGATTACCAGTCCATCGCTACATCAAAGTTATGCAAAGGGATTGAACAAAGTCCCCCTTTTAATTTAGTCCCAGTAGCATATCTGGGAGAAAAATAAAATAGAGCTGCAACTAACAATTTTTTTTCATAAAGCAATTATTTTTTCGATCAGATAAGAATTACAATTTTTACACAGGGAATGATAGCATCTCTGGACTGGAGGGATGGAGAGAGGGTGGGGTGGTGGTGCTGGACTCCAGCTCCAAGTAAGGATAAAACACTGGCGGGTGCGGCCCCCGGGTGGTTGGCGCTGTACCCACAGTCTGATATTAGTTCTGCTACTGACGTAAACTAAATAACCAAACTAGTGACGTCCAATTTAACCCTAGAACAAAATCATACAGAGTAAAGCATCGGCACCTCTTCCCCAAATCAGCTCTAGAGTAGTATCATAGGGTAATGATGTTTAACTCAGTCTCACTCTATACAGTGTGTGCTATACACAAACCGATGAGAATAGTTGTCAACCATTTTCATTAAATCGGTTAAGTGTTTCAGCCCAGAAAAACACAAAAATGCAGCTAAACCGATAATTCCACACTTTTTGCAGTAGACTGATGTGACTGCAGAATGTTGCCTGCAAAGAAATTCCTCAAATTTGTTCAGAGGGTACTGCAGTGGTAATATCTGCTCATAGACATGGTCCCCATTGCATAAGACCCTGCCCCCTCCTAATCATTTACTTCCAGTTACAATAAGGCTTAATGCACCCCCATTCCTTTTTGAACCATCTACTCCTAAACTGCCTGGTTTAACCCCTTAATGCCGCAGGACGTTCCACGCCGTCCTGCATTTGGCGGGCTTTAACGCCGCAGGACGGTATGGAACATCCTCGGTGTTAGGAGCCCAGCTGGAGGTTATACTCACCTCCCTGGCGGCTCCCACGCAGATCTGGCTTCTATGAAGCCTGATCTGCATTTTTTATAGCCTCCCGGCGCACTGACGTCATTGCGCTGGCGCAATGACGTCAGTTTCAGGCACACCCCCCCGCCGGAGCATGGGGGAGCGCCTGGAGAGGAGGGATCCCTTTATCTCCCCATCGCCGGGGGCTAGAAGGCTGTGGCCAGCATCGCTGGAACAGTCACAGCCTGACCTTTCCAGCGATGTATGGGGGTTAACCCCTTAGTTGCCAGGTCGCGATCGGGCACTAATTCGTGCCCGGTCGCAGCCTATTTCCGGTGGGAGCCGCCATCTTGGATGGCAGCCCCCACCTCTGGGTCCCCCCGCATCAACTGACTCATCGCGCGATGATGTCAGTTAACTGGGTAAGCCCCTGGCTGCAAAGGGATTCAAAGAACCCCTTTATCTCCTGAATCGGTGGCAGCTAGGGGGTCATGCCTGATATCGTTGGAAACGTCTGAGCATGGCCTTTCAAACGATAAACATGACAATGATAAAAGTAAAGTTAAATTGTTTAAAAAGAATAAAATTAAAAAATAAAAACGTGCTGTTTTTTTGATGCAGCATTGTTCACATTTCAATTCTAATGTGAACAATGATACTTCAAATGATTTTTTGGGGGGGGGGGTGGGTTTAGCTAGAATCCCGTAATTTCTCCCCCCCCCCCCAAAAAAACAAAAAAAAACAAAAAAAAAAACACTTTATTGAAAATTCACATTTTCTTTAAATTTATTGTTATAGCATGATAATATAATATTATAAAATAATATAATATAAAATATTATTATCATATATATATAAAATTATATTATTAGTCTGCCGGAAAGAACAATATATAAATTTGTCTGGGTGGTATAATAATAAGTGACTTAAAACCGCGTTTAAACATGAGCAAAAACTTCAAACGTCACCGAAGTTGTAAAATGACTCCCCGTCCTTAACCCTTTCACTGCTGAGGACGTGTGGGGGAACGTCCTGATTGACTCCTAAGGAAAGATAGGGGGTTCATTTGAACCCAGATATCTCCCGACTGTTGACAGCTAGCAGTGTCATGTTTGGTATCATTAGAAAAGGCCAGAGCATGGCCTTTCCAATGATACCAAGCATGACCACCATGTTTGAAGTAAAGAAAAAAAATAATAAAGATAATAAAAAGAAAAACGTGTTTTTTTCAAGACTTTAAATGGCTCAGCAGTGAAGGGGTTAAGGGGTTAAGGGGTTAACCAACAGTTCAATTATGCCCCATACCATTTGTTTTGTTACGTCATGTAGATTATCCTTCAGTTATCTCACACCCCATGCACAGTATCACTATATGCCACAATGATTGTAATAAGTGCCTTTTCCACTTTGAAATTACACACAGCAAATGACAACGCGTTTATGTAAATATAGCTATATTACAATGGGTATGCCTTCCCTTCACTGTTCCTTGATATATGCATTTCCATTCGATAAAAAAAATATGAAAGGATTAGGAATTAATATTAGAGGTGTTATCATTTTGCAGGGGTAAGAAGCAGTGAAGCAAGTAACCATGGGGCAGACAAAACAAGTGTCCAATTAAAGTTTGGGGGGGGGACAGTGTGTAGGTTAAACAGAAGGTCTACAGTGATGAAGATACCTTGACTTCTGGCACGGGGAAAAAAAAAAAAAAGTTTAGCAGAGTGACAGGTCTGCTAAAGAGGAGAATGGCAACTAAGTGCTTCAAGCAGATGATACTGGTCGGCAGCCTGAAGCCAGAGCCGGCCTTTAAGACTTGTTCATCTGACTTTTCAAATGGAAAGGCGGCAGCTCCATCCTCAAGGCCAAAGACGCCTGAACAGGGAAACCCATTCAGCGGACAGACGGGGGCGTGATAAATTTACATGAAACATTTATTATCGTGCAACAATTTCCACATGGGTTTCTTTTGGGTTAAGAGAAATAAATGCCAGGAGGTAATTTGTTTGCAGCATCTTTACTCGGTCAAGCCCAGCCTTCTGGATAAGCACTTCAAAAGTTGAAGCTGATCATATGTGGACCGTTTCGGAATACAGATCCTCAATGTAATATTTCCTGGTAATGTGAAAAATCAACGGGTAATTCCTAGGAACTCAGCTATTCCCAGCTGGAAGCCACTGCCTGGAGCCTTCCTTCAGACATCGTAATAAAAAAGCACATCTTAATCCACATTTTACTCCCCAGTTTTTTGGTGTATGGCATATACAGCTACATTCAGAACACACAGGAAATAAGACTTTAGCCCAAGGTCCCCTGCTCAGTTCTTGGAAAAACAGAAAGGAATCAAGGGGAAGGGGGGGGGGGAGAGGAGAGCCTAAACAAGTTGAGCGAAAGATACAAAACATATCTTCTGGCTCGCAGCTTTCTAATTAGGGGGCTTGATTTAATTGTGCTTAATCACTAAAATTTACTGCATCGATGACTGGAATAAAGCCATTTTTTGGTTCAGAGTATTAAATTAGGGGTTTACAATTCCCAGTAAGTTATTGGCTCAATTATCATACTTGCGCCTATATATTTAATTTGGTTTAATCAGTATGCTGATCAACACATGAAGTGCTGAAAGCTGTGGATAAATGGCTCTTCAGGCAGGGAAACAAACTGCAACTACTTTAACATTGAATTTTAAAAAATAGGTATGCAAGTATTCATAAATCAATAGAATGCTGCATATGCCGCGTGCAAAGCCAATGACATTGCATCAATTAGAACATTATGCACAAGTTGTTTTTGTGAAAAGCAAAACTCATTTTGGTGGCAGGGGAAAGAAAAAAAAAAAAAAAAAAAAAAAAGTTAAAAGCTATTAAAATGGAGCCACAGACATCTATAAAAACCAAAGTGACTGTATCCTCAGAGTGTATGTCCAAGACAATCCATTGCCAGATCCTCAATTGACGTGTTACTAGATATCAGCATTTAATATTACTGCTAGGCGAGCTCCTAGTGATAACACAATCATCTGGTCCAGCAGTTGATATTCATGACGTTCTTTGCATACAGCTTCTCTTGCACCCACCACCCGCAAAACTGAATTTGTTAAAAACGGTTTACATGTCACACTGGAAGGTGAGGTTCTGTCCCTTAAGGCTCAATAGTTTCTCGCTTAAACGCACACTATATAAACTACCCAAGGATAAGCTTTGTGAGGTCATGATTGACAAAAAGCAGAATTGTGGTGGGAAGAGGACACTTCCTGATACAACTCACAAAATACATGTTTCAGACGCATTTCTCCACTCAATGAATAGCACATTAAGGACTCAGCACTAGGTGCACTTTGTCCTCTGCGGGCATTCTTCAGGTGATACTCATTTCTTTGAAATGGAACAACGTGTCCAGATGTTGCCCACCAGTCTGGAAGCAGAGATTTAAAGAGCTGCTCATGCTGCGTCAATGCACCCAGAGCCACATACCATATTTTGAAAGGTTAGTAGCTTCCATTCCTGAAACTGGTCTTGCTCACAGTATATGCCTGGCAGGCACTGTAATTTGGAGTTGTTTTACTTGGCAATTACTAGTGGTTGGAAAGGCCCATGTTTGCCTACATGGATTAGCAGAATGATGCGGTGTGCTAGAGAACAGCCATGCATACCTTAGATGTCACAGGTTTCCAAAACCATGACCCATCTGGCAGTGATCCAGGTGTTTGCAATAGATTTATAATTACAGTATTCAGTAAACCCTAACGAGAAGCAGGCACTTTTCAATGAGACACCTCTTTAATGCACTCCTCTAAAACCACCACCGAAGGTATTACAGACTGGATGTACGCAGTGCAAGTGTCATGATCTCCAGGCAGTTTGTGCCACAAACTGACCAATATTCTAAATTTGGGGGAAGATAGATATATGTAATTTCCAAAAAGCACCTCAAAAAAGTGGGGAGACCGCTTGCAGTCACTGATAAACATTTAGAATTAAAAACTTCCTGTGAATTTGTTACAGTGGAAAAAAGAAGTCCAATCTAGCGGTTGTAGGCATCATGCATGAAAAAAGCTGAACTGAAAACAGATAGAAGTGTTCCCAAGTCATGTCCACTATGTGGTTATAGAGAAGCCAGGTGAATTCTGCACATATGGATAAAAGGGAAGTCCTGCATGTTAGCGTCAGATTCTGCAGCACTTTGCAATTGGGAAATACAAACCTGAGGCATAACAGCACATTAAAAAAAGGCCAGAAGGATAACCATCTGGAAAATCCAGCGCTTTTACACAAGTGATCATCCAGAAAGCCTGTGAGCTTACAATCTAAAAAAAAAGGAATAAAAGGCGTGTGAGACAAGAGGGAGCAGGGGAAGTTGCAGCTGGGGCCCAAGTAGTCATCTTCCTGCTACTGACTGCAAGGCTCGGTGTGTTGGCCAATAATCAGTTCTGCATCTCCACCGCTCCCTGCTATTCGTATGATAGGCCACGATTGGAAGGGGTGGGGACCATCAAGAACGGAGAGGCTTTCACCAATTACCTGTCGGGGGAAGATGACAGGATGAATGGCGCGTCTGAACCATGTGTCTGCTGGTGAACCCAAGCAACAACCAAACCTAAATAGCCATTGACTGCAGATTCCTCATTTTTTTAGGTTCTTGCTGTGCACCTAAACATTTGTGGTAGACAATTTGATACTGCTCCACTTCTGTGTCGAACACCTACAATAATTTTAATTTCAAAAAGTCCATTTTCTTTTAACGTTGCTGCATATGCAATTTTTGCTTTGTGTTTAGGCAGTTCATGTATCAAATGAATCTAGTATGCTTTTAAATACTGTCCATTCTTTAGTATGGCCAAACACTTCCTATCCTGATAGATCTTCCCATAACTAGCTGCTGTTCAAATGTTTTTCCTTCTTGCAGGGTACTTTCTGGAGAAGCCTATGGAAGGTTGAAACAACTGCCGGAGTTGCTCATGCAATGGGAACAGGACTGACATTTCAGGTTTGGATTGCCCAAAGACTGGTTAATGAACAGAAAAAAAAACGTGAGTGATCAAACGGATCAGAAAATGTGCAAACACCCCTGGCATTGGCCACCCAAGCAGGGTTACATATGTAAGCTTATCAAGTTATTTTTTCTAGAGAAGCACATTCGTGAGCTCCACGATGTCACAGTTTACATGGTTTCTGCAGGCAAAGCTCTAATCAGATAGTCTTATGGGGGCTTCACAGCATAAGGAACGAACGTATTTTATTTATAAAAAGGATTTTATCAGGAAGGCTACATTGAGATTTCTCATTTTCAAGTATGTCCTGGGTTCAAGAACACTAAATGGTTACAGAAACACAGATTAACAATAAATATACTATGTTACATGTTTACATGTGCATTCTGTATCAAGGTATGTTAATAGGGAGCTCTTAAGTGACTTTAGACTGGGGGAAGATTTGATGGCGTCTGGGAGGTTATTCCATAATTGCGGTGCTCTGTAGGTAAATGAGGATCGAGCCACATTCTTTTTGTATTGTGGTATTGCAAGTAAGGTGCTGGTCCTGGATCGGAGGTTATAGGATGAGGGAACTGCTGAGGGAAGCAGCCTATTCAGGTAGGGTGGTAGCTTCCCCGAAAAGCTCTTACACCAGGTTGGAAAGGTGAAGGGTGCGTCTGGATTCCAGCGATGGCCAGGTTTAGCTCTTTTAACCCAGGACATACTTGAAAATGAGACATCTCAATGTATCCTTCCTGGTAAAATCCTTTATAAATAAATAGCCCTTGATATCACAATGGTGGGTCATGTAGTTACATTGTAGCACAAAGCGGCAGAATGCGTTATACAGTGTAGTAAGTTTCTGGAGGTGTGTTTGCAGGGCAGCTGCATACACTACATCTCTGTATTCAATAGCCAGCATAAGCATTTGCTGCTTTCTTACCTCGGGGCTCAGGCAGGATTGGTTTCTGTACAGGGCACCTAGTTTGGGGTAGAGTTTAGAGGAGTTTTTTCGATGTGGGGCCAAAGGATAGATTTGGGTCTAACCACATACCTAGATATTTGAGAGAAGTGACTGGTCAGCGTTCCATTTGATTTTGTCCCAACACATAGATGGGGTGTTTGTAATTTGTGTAGTTTAGGTGCTGTGCCAAAGAGCATTGTAACAGTTTTGTCAGTATTTAGAAAAAGTTTGTTATCTTTGATCCACTTTTCTACCCCTGTGAATTGTTCTTGCAGCAGGGCCTTCAGCTGTGGGAGATCTGGTTTGCTGGTATAGATTACAGTGTTGTCTGCGTACATGTGTACAGTTGAGGTTTTGCAGACGTTGGGCAGATCATTTATGAATATTGTGAATAGCAGAGGGCCGAGTATCGAGCCTTGGGGTACACTGCACGTGACTGGGAAGTGCTGTCAGAAATGGACACATGATCGCACACTAAGGCTGGGGGGGGGGGGGTCAGACGAGCGTAGTGTTCACGTTCGTGATTGCGCCTAAAAGTACTAAAAGTCCGTGATAGCCCATCGGAGCCCGTTACACAAAGTACGTCCGCACTGAACTGCGGACGCACAACGGCCGTGGCCCACGGATGCAAGAACGTACAACCCCCTAGAACGGCCGCACAAAGTGCGCTGCATCCGCAACGTCCGCATAGCTTTGGGAGTGATGGAACGTGGTCATACAGACTGCATTTATACGTCCAGCATTTTTCACGGACAAAATGATTTTGCTTTTTATTTTATCTCCTACATCCGTCAAAATATACATCAGTGATAAACGGACTGTGTGGCCACTACTGCATCTTCCGTACTGACGTACGTCCGTGTGCACGGACATACAGTCCGTAGAAATCACGCTTGTCTGACCCTAGCCTAAACTGGTTTCAATCACCAATACCAGAGTTAAAAAAAACACCTGAAGATGCCGTGGTCTGTGTCAAAGGCCTTCGCAAAAAAAAAAAAAAAAAAAAAAAAACACAAGGATGGCTCCAGGTCGGTTTCCTTGTTCCATGTCAGCCTGAATATCATTGCAAACTTTTAAAAGGACAGTTGTGGTTGAAGGATTTGGACGGAAGCGGGATTGATTTGGGGTTAAATAGTTCCAATACTGATAGCAATCACGTAGTTGAGTGTAAACACATTTTTCCAAAATTTTTGACATTACAGGGAGCAATGATATTGGACGGTAGTTGGATACCAAAGTATTGTCTCCACTTTTATGGATAGGTACCACTCTCGCAGTCTTCTAGAGTTTGGATATATATTATTCAGTCGCCAGTGATTCATTGATTAGGGTTGTGACAGGTTTTGCAATTGCCGGCGCGCTGATTTTTAGTAGCATTGCTGGGATTTGATCAGGTCCTGACTGGTGGTTCATTTTTTGGTTACGGAGAAGTTTAGTAATGGCACCGGTCTAAAACTGAATTTCTCTTTGATACAGGGTTTTTGCACAGTTGGAGGGGCCCGACCTGCGTGCAGCCTTTCTGAATGTGTGACATTTGCTAGCTTAGCAATCAGGGTGGTGGTGCATCCAACAAAATTATTAAAAGGCTATGCTACATCTAGGGGGTGTTGCAGGGTTTGGTTGTTTACTTTGACAGCAGCTGGGAGTGGACAGGGGGCGATTGTATGTTACTTATGATTTTCCAAGAATTTCTCGGGTTTGATAGGTTATTGTTTAGATTTTCATTGAAGTATTGGGCTTTGGCCATTTTTATTTGCTTTTGTGCATGCATTCCACCATTTTCGGTATTCAGTGATAGTTCATGGATCCAGTACTCTTGAAATTTGACCAGAGTGAATCTCTAACCAGGTACATTTGTGTGAGGTCAGCTGTAACCAAGAGGAGAGGTGCCCCTTTTACTCGCACTTTACGCAGCAGGGCATGGGCATTCCAGATTTGCAGGAGCTCAGACTGAAAGTATTCAATTGCACAGTCCAGGTCTGGGATTAGGTTTAGTCTGTACCATGTGAGCTGTTGGAGATCATTTAGGAAGGATTAAAAGATTAAATTTCTTGAAAGACCTGGTTATTACCTTTGGGGGAGATTTTCTGGCCTTTATTTTGCGCACAGTACACTAGGCAGTGGTCACTGAAACTATTACCGAGAATGCCTGCCTCTTGTATTCTATCAGGACATGAGAGAATCCAGTCCAGCAAGGGATGGTTAAGGCTTTTCATATTAATGTGAGTGGGAAGAGATAAATTGTGCTAACTGGAAAGCCTTAAACAGGGAGCAGTTTCTTGTTTTTAGGATTCAGCCAATCAACATTAAAGTCACCGAGGACCAGCAGTTCACTTTTTTGGTTGAGCTACCAAATTACTAGTTTGATTACTACTACATCAGGATCCTACGACAGAAAACACATTGAACAGCAACTTTTAGACAAAGCTTTTTTTTTTTTTTTTTTTTAGTACCAAATGGAACAAAGCTCTAAATCTATTTTTTTGTGCTCTACATTTGTGGCTTTTCTTAAGCGTATGCTGCTGAAGCAAATATTTTTTCTTCATCTCATACACAGGGGAGAAAAGGATGCCATTACTAATCCATACTCTTGTCTCACATGCTGTGAATTTATGTCCCAATACACAAAAAAAAAGAAAAATGAAAACCACAGAAACATGAGTAAAAAGAATGCATCACAGAACAAACAGGTGGCAAAGCGTTAAACGCTACACAGGGACCTCAATTCTTACCTCATAAGACCAGACACACTGAACTCCTGCAAACCTCCTGACACATCGCCCAATTTCCACATCTTCATGGGTAGTGTACATCTCCCGCAGGCACTCTCCAATGTGGGGGACCATCCGGCGAAGGACTTCTCTGCTCATTATGACACCAGGACCACCCATGCAGAAATTTTCCCCTGGTTCCAAGGCCAGTTTTCCCATCTCTTCCGTTGTGCCAAGGCCTGTCTGCCCCAAGAAAAGTGGTTCACTGCTGTTGAGGCTCCGCAAGAAGCTCTCCAGGCGCTCCCCTTTGATGTAAACGTCATCATCTGCTCTCATGAACCACTCGTACTGGTCCAAGTAGTGATCGTGCATGTACTTGAGCATCATAAAAGATTTCTTCTGCGGTGGGTAGGAGTCATCCACACCTTGGAGTGGAACAATGGGTATTGGTATGGAAGTGTCTGAACCCTCACTGGAGAAGAATTCAACTTTTCCTGGGATGGAGCTGGACCAGGTCCTGAAGGAACAAGATTAAAATGAATTATGAAAATGTCAACCTCAGTCTGACACACACAAAGTTTAATTATTGCAGAAGTCATTTACACACAAGAGCACATGTGTTACATTCCCCACATGCAACACAGAACTCTGGGTAAGACATGCAAACGTCTACAATTTCTCATTTTTTGCATCCTGGGTTTGTTTTCACAGAATGTAGCACGTGAGCTTTGTGATGCAGTTCTTTGAATTGCTGAGAGGTGTTAAGGACTTCAATAAAGACAGATAATCAATGGTTCTGTCCAACAGTTGTGACAAACACTAGTGTCTTTAAATGTAGTTTAGGACTAGGCCAGTCTTCAGGTTGTGCTGGACAGGCAGAGACCTGGTATTGTCACTAGTGTGCACCAATGGATCATTTATGGATTACAAACTTACACTTTAAAAATTCAGCACAATTTACATGTTTACAGAAATAAGAAACTGTATTGAGAGTTATAGATAATTATACAAAAAAGAAGCATTGAAAAGGTGCATCTTGGGACCTAAATGGAAGCCACAGAAGACCACTTGGCTATGCTGAAGCTAAAGGAACAGCTACAGTGGAAAGTCAACATGTCTGGCTAAACCGCCACGGCTGAGAATTGGATATGGATCTATTGTTCCTGGGGTCATTAGGTTGTTATACCATAGAAATATAGAAGTCACGGGCAATGGATTATGCCAATTAGTACGTACCCCCTCTAATGCTCATATGATGCACAGCTGTTCTAAGACCTGCAGCATTGATGTTTACGGTTCCCTTTTATTGCGTAAGGAGTTAAGAAATTGGGGAAAAAGGAGTCATCATCTAGATATGACATTCAGTGAGAAAACAACAGTTCAGTAGATTTCCTAACACACCAAACATTTCCGGTTGCTGTTACAGTAAAGGTTTAGGAAAAGAGTTAAAAAAAAAAAAAAAAGTGGGGGTAACTTTCAGCTAATCATTGAGGCTTTTAAAGCAGACATTTATTTTGCCCTGTCATTAGTTACTATACTACATATTTAACCTCGTACATTCCTTGGTATGCAGTCATCGCCCAAGGCTTTCTGACAGTACTGTTAAACCAGCCTGGAGTTAAAGAACAAGTTTGGGAGTTACGTGGCCCCCAGCTTTCTGAGAGGGTGACACTAATACTTGCAGTTCCAGTTAAAGTATCAAATTGACAGCAGTTATATTGGGACATAACCAACTTTCCCCTTCCTATTTCCACAAGCAGTTGCAGTCAGTGCTAGTCTCACCCAAAATATATAGTGTGCTTATAGCACTTTATTAAAAAAAACTCATTACACTGCCCAGAGATCATAATACTTTACCGCAAACACTAAGGGTTAAGAACTCATGGGGCTGATCTTTGTGTTTAGAGAACTGCCGTCAAAAGAGAAAGTGATCCAAGGGGAAAAGAAAATCATTTAAAGATCAAAAATCAAACCACGTGTGGGCAGATGGACTAATATCACTAATGTGTTGACAAAACAATGTTGTCACACACACACACATGTATTCTGTGTCCTACTTCCTGTAACATGCTCCGATTAATTCCAGTTTCGCTACAAGCTAAAGAAACAATGCCGCGGGGAAGAATTTTCACCTGACTCTTATCCGGCAGATTAATCTGCTGCTTGCTGTTAGACTCCACAGTAAAGGATTGGAATATAATGCACATCACTTTCTGCATAGGCAGAAACCAACCAAAAATTCAAACCAATGCTCATCTCGTGCATACTCAAAGCAGTGAGGAACATAAACACAGCATGACAAGTGCTCCCTCCGGGACTAAAATAAAAATATAGCAAGTTACATACTTATTCCTTTCTGCATAGAATCATGGTAATAGCTAAATAAAGCAATGCAGAGACATGACTAGATCACTGTGGCAACAGAAAAACCAAGGATTAGAGTCCACGCCAGGTGTAAACTTAAATAGAGCTTACATTTACACCAGGCTTTGAATGAAACTCTCCAAGCCCCCATTTCAGCTCAGGTGGTAAAAGGGAGCTGCTAAATAAAGTGTAAAATTTGGCATGAGCAGTTTACCCTTGAAAAAAAACAAAAAAAAAAAAAAGTTGTTCAAGAACAGCCAAACTTGCCACCGAACAGCAAATGTTACCAATTTTGTGGCGGTTGGGCTATTCAGAAAGCTGGCAATCCACCAGCAGTGAAATTGTCCCATAGAGAAGTAATTGTTAATCTAGTCCAAGAAGGCCAAAATGTTGGCAAAAATATTAGTGCTCACATACAAAGCTCTCCATTACCGTGCGTCTGCCTGTACTGGCGAATTGACAGCAAAATATGGTGCAATTCAGTGTATCTGGAGGCAGCAAAATTGCCCCATAGACTATTGTGTCTTCTATTCACAGAACGTCGAACTGCATCGAAATTCAGTTAAATGCCCTGATTTTAGGTGTTACAGTGCGACAGGTGAATCCCATAGGTGTCGAGATTTTTTTTTTTGGAAAAAGGTTTTATCATTCAACCATTTTTTTTTTAATTGGCAGCAACAAGTCTTTAGAATATGTGAAAATTCTGATTCCTATTTTTTTTTAAATTTTGTAATAGACCTTATTTTTATTGGTTTTAAATGCCTTTCAAAAAGGAAAAAAAAAAAAAAATTGCCCTTTTTTACCCTGAGGTCAGCGGCTGCATTCGATGGACTGGTTGCTGAATTCACCACAGAGTCGACAGATATCAAAGCGCACCAACATTTCAGTGCGCTCTGAATAACCCCCTTAGTGGCTCTCCATTACTATACTAGCAGCTCAATTTGAAAGAGCTACCGATACCAACAGCGGCAATGTCGCACACCACCGCTGGCAGGCGTCTTTAGGAAGCATGCAAAGGTTCACATACGTAGAAACGTGCAGAGGACATTATGGACCATTTGTGCCCAGTTTACTTCTGCAAGCGTTAAGCAGGTGGCCGATCATACAGTCCTCTGCAACATAGCACATTTGATAGTCGGTGGGGGTGCCCGTTAGCACGTAAGTCTGCAATCATGCTCTTCGGAGGGAGCTGAGGCCTGTCCTGTAGGAATGACACTGGGAAAGAGTGACAGCGAGTCTGAGTAATGTCCCATTATATGTAATGGGAAGATAAAGAATCAATCCCTACATGCGTGATAGCATTATCAAACGATCACAACTTGAAGTGTACCCTCATTCCCAATTTGCGATTGGCCCCATTCTGGAACTGGATTACACCGACATTGAATGATGCCAGTTACCCCAATTTGCCCAAATAAAGAATTGATTACACCCATCACCCTTCTCTTGAAGATCAAAATGAAAATATAGAAATTTTTCTTCGAACGTTATTCCAAAAGAAAAAAAATAATGTATCTGTGCATCCTGCAATAGATTTCATTTCTGGAAGAAAAGATAAAATGTAACATCATTCCACACTTATGAAGGGGCATTGAATTTCTAGCACAACCCATGTGTCAGGAGCAAGCTGGGCTCTGCATTGGGTTCCAGTCCCTAGTAAGATTGGTGCAGGACACAGGAGCAAAGCACAAACCACTTCATTCATAAAGTGGAAAAGCATGTGTTGGAAAGGTGGGGGGGGGGGGGGGGACTACTGTCGCCAACATCTGGAAAAAAGACAAAAATAAAAAAAAAAAAAGGACAGGAAAAAAGTTCCCCTGGTGTTAGATTGCTAAAGGGGTGGCCTTGCCCTGACTCTGTGACGGCAGTCACTATCCAGCTACTATTCAAGAAGCAGGAGCTGCACAGGCCATGTGTGTCATGACAGCAAGGAATGTCATTTATCTGCACACAGGATAACGGCAGGACATTAAATCAGACACATTGAAAGATCTGTTTACCAGGACAAATTGAGAACACCCACCACATGAATTCTGTACCTACAGGCGCTTCATAATAACAATGTGCCCCCCGAAAAATAAGCAGCCCATCACTACTGCACCCGCTGGTAAGATTAGTATGGAACCGAACCTGGGAATCGCATCAAATATAGTGAGAAGTAGTCAGGAAAATATAAAGCCTATCTTTAGACACACTTGTTGATATTTAAGCTAGGTACATCTAATCCTGATTGAGAGATGCCACAACTCATGAGGAATTAAAAAGGCAATAAAACAGAACAGTTAAGTTCTTGATTGCCACAATCAGGCGTGAATGACTTGGTCATAAAGAGTCCAAAGGTTACATTGTGGCCTGAGGCGTAAAGGAACACAGTAATGATGTGCAGATAATGGAAAGCTAGCATCTTGAAGCTGGAAGAGCTGCAAAGTAAGAGTGGAGGCAGGCGGGATGGTGCGCGTAATCAGAGCCTGAATTATTCCAACATACAGGGTAAGAACTCAGGATGTACCCAGCGCCGGTCTGCCAAATCAAACCAACGGACAGCGAACAGAAAGGGTCTTTCTATAAGTAATCATGCTGTATGGGGGAGCCAGTATCAGCACGGAGGGTACAGCAAGGTCTGCCTATGCCAGGGTACACCGGCAATAAAGCAAGGAGAGGAGAACGTGTTAAAGTCTGTGACGGGGCTCAGTTAACCCAATGAAAAGGGAAACATGAGTGTGCCAAAAAGGCAGAATGAATGGGCCACAGATATCTGGAAGCCACACAATCCAATCAGTGGGCCGAGCGCGACACAAGGCAGCACTTTCAGGAGTCCATGCCTCAGCTACTGGCCAGATGGGCTAGCTCTGAAAGCACACTGACTGCATAGTTTGGCAAATGCACGCCCCAAGAACCCGGCGAGCCAACCCCAAGAACCCGGCGAGCCAGCCCCAAGAACCCGGCGAGCCAGCCCCAAGAACCCGGCGAGCCAGCCCCAAAGTTTGTATGGGAATTTGCTGGATAAAGAAAAATAAATTTGTAATTATAGAAAGGTGTAGCAGTCAGTGGCTCCCTCACCCCCTGGATTACCCTGTGCTGCCCCTGCTTGGTTACTACATGCCCTGGACCCCCTGCCTCAGCGTGATGGGAGTTATAGTCTGCTGTTTGCAGTGTTTCAGGAATAGACTCCAATCCCCAGCATCCTTTCATGTGGCAGACCCCCGGCTTCACCTCCCTCTGGGTGAGGGGGGGGGGGTAGTCCCTGGGGATAGCAGGAGATACTCGGCACTCACCTATAGGCAGCCACGGCTCTGTTGTCCAGGTATTTCTGCGCCGTCATGACACCCACAAAGAGGAAGTTGCGGGCCCGGGGGATGTCCTGCTGTTCGTGCCGGGCCCCCTGCTCGCTGTGGAGCGGCTGCCAGCCTAGGACCCCGCTGTAGTCAGTCCTCAGGCCGCTCTGCAGGCCGCAGCCCCCCGCCTGGCCGGACCCGGGGACCCGCCGGCCGGCACGCTGCATCTCGGCGGCCCGCGGCAGGATAAAGCGAGAGGCCAGGAGGAAGCCGAGCACCAGCCCCAGCAGCACGCTGAGCCACGAGCGGCGGCTCCGGCCGGACATCCCGGGGGCGACAGCCAGCTAGAGCCCGGGGGAGGGGGGAGTGAGCGCCCCCTACCTGCAGCGCCGCGGCACGCACACACCCCCGACCCCCAGCAAAGCCCCCGCTACGCTACAGCTCCCCGAGCATGAACAGCCCGGGCTATCGCCGAGCCCTTTGTCCCAGCCTGGCCTTACAGTCCCTGCTGTGTGTGAGCGCGGGCACCGGGGCTTCACTGCCGTCACAAAGCCGCAGCCCGCATCCTCTCCCCGGCCTCCCCTCTTTCTTTCCCCCGTGCCGGTTCAGCCGAGCCCGCTCTGCTCTCCAGACGCCTCACAGACCCTGCTCCTCACGTCACCCGCGCGGCGGCTCTTTAAGCGTATAGAGCAGGGGAGAGAAAGCTTGAACCCGCCCGGCACCCGTCCCTGCTCGCTGATTGGTGGCGAGTGAGAGCGGGCTGTCGTCACGTGACCAGCGAGAAGCTAGAGGAGGGGGAAAAAAAACTTTCGCCACCGCAGCCAAGGGCTAGCAGAGAGAGACAGCGGCCTGAGAGGGAGGGAGCCTCGAACACAGGCAGATGGGAGCCTCGAACACAGGCAGAAGGGAGCCTCGAACACAGGCAGATGGGAGCCTCGAACCAGTGGCGACTCTAGGAACAACATATAGGGAGGGGGGGCACATAAGATACCACATTCAATATTGGGGGAGGGCACTAATAGGTCACCAAATCATACTACTGAAAAAACTATCAGGGTTATTCAGAGAGCGGTGAAAAGCAGGAGAATGACTGGAGAAGTGAAACTTCTAGGTCAAAATAGCCAAACCAGAAAATTTCTCCCATTCATCTCACTTTCCAAAATCAGCTATTTTGACCTAGAATTTTCCATTCTCCAGTCATTCTCCTGCTTTTCACCGCTCTCTGAATAACCCTGTACATATAAGTATATATAACTTACAGGGTTATTCAGAGAGAGGTGAAAACCAGGAGAATGACTGGAGAAGTGAAAATTCTAGGTCAAAATAGCCAAACCAGAATTTTTTTTCCCATTTATCTCACTTTCCAAATCGACTATTTAGTCTGGGTTATTCTGGCAATTCTCCTACTTTTCACCTCTCTCTGAATAACCCTGTAGGATTCCAAAATCTCAGAGTAATGTGATGCACTGATACCCTTTTGTTGTACTAACCTGATATATAAATTCAATATTTTATTCACCGCAACGTGACGTTTTTGCCGACATCCGATAACTGCTTCAGTGACTCCAATTTTCACAAATTACGGTGACATTCACGAAATAGGGAATTTACAATATTTTTGGCTAAATGGATTCCCTGAAATGTAACGAAAAGCAAAGGATCTAAGGCTAGGGTCAGACTGAGGCAGTGCGAACGCGCGTTCTGGCGCACATAATCACGGCCGCACTAGCAGCAGATGCCGGGCAATGACAGCCAATATACGAAGTACGGTCGCACAAAAGTCCGGCCGCGCAACGCAAGTGGAAAATGAACGCATTTTTTCGAGAACGTTAAACCGCTGGTACTGACGTACAGAGTGCGCTGCGGCCGCATAGCAGCGTGTGTGCGTGATTAGGAGATGTCAGACGCTGCTAGTGTGCGGCCAACATAACGTTCAAACAGCCGGATTTCCCTAGACTTCTTTTTACCCCATCGTCATGAAATACGTCCAGAATTGCGCATCGTCTGACCACTTAAGCGTATTCCGTGAAAAAATGCGTGCGCACGCATCGACGTACATTTTGACGGTGGCCGCAGAAAATGCGCTCATCTGTCCCTAGCCTAAAGGTGAATAGACTCTTTAGGGGTCATTATGGAAGTTAGTAGGGATGTGCGTTTCGGGTTTCGGAATTTTCACGAAATTTCCCGATTCGTGTCTTCGGATTCGGCCGAATTTCCGAATCGGGTCGGACCCGAAAACCGATAGATCCGAAAAGTTTTCCGAGCCAAAACGAAAAAATTTCGGATTTTTCGAATGGACTTGAAATGTGTCAAATCGAAATGTATTTTTGCTCTATTCATGATTTCGGTTCCATTCGTGATTTCGGTTCCATTTCGGTAATTCTGGACATCGTATATTTAACTATTATCGGTTATATCGCTGATTCTGTAAATTTTGTATTTGTAAATGCGTATCACTTGTTTCTTGTGGCATTCGGGTCAGTTTAGCGTTTTTTAAATCGTTTTGTTCATTTTTTTTGTTCCTTGGCTTTCATACCATTTTAATATGATTAAATAAAGTTGTGAAATGTATATTCAATTATTCATAAGAAAAAAAGGATCTTTATTTAATAAAAAAAACACGATAGAATCGCCAGAATTATCGTAGACACTTTGAAACGAGGAGAACAGACGTTCCGAAAAAACGAAAATTTCCGAAATTTCCAAAAAGTCGATACAAAAACACAAGCAAAGTGACCCGAAAACACGAAAAATGGTCGATATTCCGAAAAAAAATGTACACGAAAAATGAGCCGAACCGAACCGAATCGAAACAGAAATCGGTCGAAACGAGTCGAATCGAAAATTTTAAACATCCGAACAAATCGAACCGAATCGAACGGAAAAAAAAATCGGTGCACAAGCCTAGAAGTTAGTGCCATAAAGTGCCATAAAACCAGGGAAATACAATAAAAATAATAAACAGTGTGGCATGAAGCCTTCCCGTTAACCCCTAAAATACCAGTAATCAAGAGTAAACATGAAACAAGTACACTGTGAGGCATGTAGTCTTCCCATTAACCCCTAAAATGCCAGTTATCAAGAGAAAACACGAAGGGCAGTATTCCAAAGTTGGTGTTGGCCACTTGGCCAAACAATCCTTCTTCTCATCTCTTATATCTACGCTGTCCTCCAACCCTAAACGGCTCTGGTCCACCTTCAACACCCTCCTCTACCCACCTGCACCTCCCCCCACAGCTGCCTTCAGCGCTCAAGACCTGGCAGACTACTTCCTCAGTAAAACTTTAACTATCAGAAGCAACATCCCAACACAAGATAGTTATCTGCCACCTCCACTCCCACAGGTCCCCTCTGCCACCCTCTGCCGCTTCCTCCCAGCCACTGAGGAGGAAGTCAATTCCTTATTGTCCTCCTCACATCTCACCACGTGCCCGCTCGACCCCATTCCCTCACATCTAATTCCTCCCCTCTCCTCCTCCCTCACCCCTGCTCTCACACACATCTTCAACCTATCTCTCTCCACTGGCTCCTTTCCATCCGCCTTCAAACACACGCTAGTTACCCCTTTACTAAAGAAACCATCCCTCGATCCCAACTCTCCATCCAACTACCGCCCTGTATCCCTGCTTCCCTTCACATCAAAGCTCTTAGAAAAACTAGTCTTCAACCGCCTCTCCCTCTTCCTGTCCTCCAATTCCCTACTTGACCCCCTGAAATCTGGCTTCCGTCCCCTACACTCAACTGAAACTGCCACCAAAGTCACCAACGACCTCCTAACTGCTAAAAAACACGGCCACTATTCTATTCTCATCCTGCTTGACCTCTCGGCTGCTTTTGACACTGTTGACCACCCCCTCCTTCTACACACCCTCAACTCTCTGGGTCTCGGTGACACTGCACTTTCTTTGGTTGACTCCTATTTATCCAACAGGTCCTTCTGTGTGTCCTTTGCTGGTAACTCCTCCTCTTCATTGCCTCTATCTGTTGGTTTACCTCAAGGCTCTGTCCTTGGTCCTCTGCTCTTTTCCATCTACACCTCCTCCCTGGGCAAAATCATCAACAGCTTTGGCTTTAAGTACCACCACTACGCTGATGACACTCAGATCTACCTCTCTACCCCTGATCTCTCTCCCCCTGTCCTTTCAAAAGTCAGTGACTGTTTATCTGGCATCTCCTCCTGGATGGCCTCCCACCACCTATAAAGATCAACATGTCAAAGACTGAGCTCCTATTTATTCCTCCCTCCAATGCCTCCCCACCTCCTGACTTCTCTATCACGGTGGAGGGTATCACCATCTCCCCATCAAACCAAGTTCGCTGTCTTGGAGTTACACTTGACTCTGCTCTTTCCTTCATCCCCCACATCAAGTCTCTTTCCTCCTCCTGCCGATACCAACTGCGTAATATTTCCAGAATGCGGCCATTTCTTACCGCTGTCACCACAAAACAACTCATACACGCCCTGGTAATCTCCCGACTCGACTATTGCAATAATCTCTTATCTGGCCTCCCTCTGTCCCGCCTCTCCCCCCTACAATCCATCCTGAACGCCTCCGCCAGGCTAATTCACCTCACCCGCCGCTCTGTCTCTGCCGCTCCCCTCTGCGCGTCCCTTCACTGGCTCCCCATCCACTGCAGAATTAAGTTCAAAATCCTTATCCTTACCTACAAAACCCTCACTAACTCAGCTCCCCACTACCTGTCCTCACTAATCACCAAATACACCCCAGCCCGCTCCCTAAGGTCAAACAGTGACCTGCGCCTAGCTTCTCCCCGCATCACCTCTTCCCATGATAGGCTGCAGGATTTCTCACGCGCAGCCCCCACTCTCTGGAACGCTCTCCCTCGTACTGTCAGACTTTCCCCTGACTTCTCTTCCTTCAAACGCTCCCTGAAAACGTTCCTATTTAGGGAAGCCTACCACCCAACTCACTGACGCAACCATCAATCACTCTCACCTTACAGTCCTCTCCTCCTGTTTCCAACCCCAACCCTCCCAGATTGTGAGTTCCTACGGGAATAGGGCCCTCATCTCCTCCTGTACTGTTTGTCAAATGTTGTTCAATGTATTGTAACCCTGTCTATACTGTGCCTATTGTACAGCGCTGCGGAATATGCTGGCGCTTTATAAATAAAGAATAATAATAATAATAATAACTTAATCAGAGCTGTTGTAAACTTACCAGAGCCATTATAGCCTATGGGGCTGTTAAGTTTACAGCTCTGGTTACGTTAGCACCAACTTTGTAATACTGCCTGAAATGCATACACTGTGAGGCATGTAGCCTATTCATCAACCCCTAAAATGCCAGTAATCAAGGAAAAACCTTCCAAAACAGATAGGGCACTATCATCTGCCCTGAGCTAAAATGAGGGCTCTACGGAGAAAAATTTGCACTAGCAAATTTTGCCCTTAGCGCCCCCATTTACAAGCAGTTTAAGGGCAGGCACTGAATTCTGCATCCTGCCCCTGTAACGGCTGCTAACCCTCCAGGATACTCGCAGCAGCGCTATTACCTGTGCGTTAACTGTTTTTTTTTTAACCCATTAGCGATCGGGATCTGATCTGGGCGTCACACTATCACCTCCGTTACCTAACGATAATGCTCACTTATGACTAGTGATAAGGAGGTGATAGGGCCCATAGAAGGCCAAGGTTGCTGACCCTGTGCTGTAAGGGGTAATGGGGGTGGGGTTTCCCTCTAGGGATGAGCCAAACACCCCTGAGTTCGGTTCGCATTCGAACACGAACATGAACCCAATACAACTCAATGGGACTCAAAGTTCGATTTTTATTTATTTATTTATTTTTTAATTCAAGTTTTTTATTTTGTAAGCAAGAGCAGGAACAAAAAGCTATCAACATAAGTGGCCTCGCAGGGCCGGAAAAACTCACTTATGTATTACATAGACATAAGAGATCCATCAACATAAGCATATGCGGATAAAAGTGTCTCAGATAATAAGGGTGCTTGTGGGAGAAGAAAAGAGAAAGGATAGGAAAGAGGGGGTATATACACAACGCTGCCAAAAAATGGTGACCCAAATAACAGTAAAAAAAAAATAGGGGGTGAGGAGTGTGAAGAATGACAAAGGCCATCTCCGTGACGCTCCTGGCATGCTCCCGGCACGCTCCTGAAGGAGGCCATTAAGGGACAATGTCACGGGCCCGGGATCCTAAGGGCCAATCATAGCACAAAGTCATGGTGGCACGCCTCAGGCAACCCAGTAATGCCAAACACTAAAACCAAAAAGAAAAAAAAAAGGGGGGGGAATGAATACACCATCTCCAGCAGAGCAAGCTCTGACATACCAACTAAAATAATGGGGGGAAAAGAAAGAGTCCAAACCAAAAATAAGTCAGAAGTACTCTGCACGAGGGGGGGGGTTGCGAGCGGCCGAGGAAAACATCAGAATCCTTCATAAGTCCTCAAGAACAGACAGCGCAGGAGACTCAGCTGGCTCCCGAAAACAAAAGTGTCCACTAAAGTGTCCGCTAGAGACATCTCGACAGCCGGAATGAACAACTCAGCCATGGGGGGCAAGAATTAGAAACAAATAAACAACGGGGGGGGGGTTGTCATCTCAGGATGGGTGGGCGCCGGGTCATAAAGCAGAGTATCAGCAGGCAGAGTCAAGCCTCCTCAGCCCGTATCCAGCGGGAAAGCGGGGTAGTAGATGTCCATCTCAGACCTGTATTCGTCGTTGAAGGCACAGTAAATGGCCAGCTTCCAGTTCCCAACGAAATCCGCTCCAGCCTCGTCCCAGGACCGCAGCCTGCACTGCTTCCCTTCAGCGTAGGGATCATCAGTCACAGACGACGCTGCTAGTGCAGACCGTACAAAGAGGACCACAGAAGGCGACTCAGCAGGGCACCCGCAGGTGGACCTCCCGTCTCTACCTCGTGGCCCGATAGTCTCCCCTGACCACAGAGAAGGCAGGCTTGTCGACGGCTCCAGACCTCCCGGCCCAGCATTTAGCAGTTCAGCAGCACTTCCCTTCCGCCCGATAGGTAAATCATCCCTTGCTTCCTCTTCCTGCAGGTCTACACCACTCCGACCTGCTCCCATCGCAGACATCAGCCGCCGCCACATGACTTTTGTGAGCAGGCAGTCCTCCTCACCCGCCATCTTATCTAAACAGGCCTGGAGGGCTGCAAATATATCTGCCATGCTTCCAGCAGGGGGTGGATCTTCTAAGCGACGCCACTCCACCTGTGCCACTGACATCTTTTCCACGGTGACAGCAAGCGCAGCCGGAGGACAGGGGCCCTCCATCCACACAGCCAGCACTGGGTCCGGGTAGTGCCCTGGGGGACAGGAAACAAGGACAAAAAGTAAAAACAAAAACGTTTTTAAAGGGACAGTGAGTTTTCCATGAAATAAGGGTTAAAAATAAAAACGAAAAATTCCTTCAAATATCGTGCCTAGGAGGTCCCCATAACTAGGAGGACGTGTCCCAGACGTCATCAGTTTTGCGGGACCCCCGGCGGAGATACTCACCTCTCTGTCCGGGATCCCCCGGCAATGCAGGAAGATCGCCTGGAAGGGAGGGGGGGATCCGTTCGGATCCCTCCCGATCGGGAGGTCCCACAAAAAGAAGCCAGGCACTGCTTAAAAGGGGAGAGTCTCCCCTTTCAAGCGGTACCTGGTTTTAACCCCTTAGGCACCGGGTCGCACTTCGGCGCCTTGCGGCGCCGAAGTGCGGCCTAGCTCCAGTGGGGGCCGCCATCTTGGATGGCGGCTCCACCCCTGGGTCCCCCCTCACTGCCTGACATCCTCACGCATAGCGTGATGACGTCAGATAGTTAAAGGCCTGAGCATGGCCTTTCGAATGATACCCAACATGACCAGGTATAAAGTAAAAAAAATAAAAACATGTATTTTTTTTTGTGTGTTATTTTTATTAATGCAGCAATATTGTTCACATTTCAACTATAATGTGAACAATGATGCTGCACTAATGATTTCTCATTTCTAATTTTTGTACAAGCGCACCCCATAGAAAATACTGTATAACCGCAAATGTTCATGTGATAAAAGGAGAAAAAAAAACACTTTACACGCTGCAGATGATTAAAAATTCAAGTTTTATTGCATTTTTTGTTATAATATACAGGCAGAACATGACATATACATACAAAAATGATATATTATGAATCTGTCGAGTCTGCTGGAAAGAACAATATATATAATATGTCTGGGTCGTATAATAAAATGTGGCTTCAAATCGCTTTTAAGCATGATGAGCGAAAGCGGTAAAAATTAGCTCAGCACACAGCGGTGAAATGCCTCAGCAGTGAAAGGGTTAAAGGAACAGTGAGTTTTCCATAAAATAAGGGTTAAAAATAAAAACAAAAAATTCCTTAAAATATCGTGCCTAGGAGGTCCCCATAACCTGCCCGTGAAGTGGCGGATTTGTAGGATGTATGGAAGCATCGTCATCACAGACCCACACACAACACCTAGCACTTCCAGTCTGCATACAATGTATCAAATTCATGAGACCGGACTAATTAGAAGCACATGTTATTTCCAAACACTAATTCAACACCTGTTGTTTACGCCGTTTGAGAGCACAGGTCATTTAGAGGTGAGAATCTTTGCACCTAGACATTATTTTTTAATTCAATATCTAGTAAACCGTTGCTTATAATATTCTGCAGTAAAGAGTCTCTTTATTTCTAGATTTTTTAGTATTTTTTAAGCATTTTTTATACTTTTTTCAAAATTATTTTTTTTCGAACTCGAGCCGAACACGCCAAAAAGTTTGAAGTTCGCAAACTTTCGAACTGACGATGTTCGAATCGAACTCCGAACTGATCGAACCGAACAGCTCATCCCTATTTCCCTCCACCAGTGAATTTGTCCCTGTGTGGACGTGAGCCTGAGAGTTTTCCAGCTACATTCTCTGTATTTATAGCCTGTACCCTAGGATCTTCCATTGTAAGGCTCTCAATGGGGGAAGAAGCCTGCAATAAGAAAAACTGAGCGCAGAAGTCCTTGATCCCCCCCTGTAGCGTGCCTGCATCCATCCGATCCCACACTGGAGCAGGCACATTGCACTGGCGCCGCCCCTCACGTGACACATCACGTGAGGGGGCGGCGCAGGCGCCAACGCAATGTTTTCACAGTGCGCCGTTGGCTGCCTGTGAATTTCAATCAAGGCAGAGGGGGAACCAGCACGGGCCCCAAACCGGGCCCCTAGTGACCCGCGGGGCACTCGGGCAGCGCCTGAGTGCCTTGATGGGTCTGTCCGACGCTGCATTTTCATCAAAAATCGTTTTATTTACAAAAATGGCAGAGTATTTTTGCCATGATTTTCGTCAGGCACACATCATTTTCGTCTCGTTACGATTTAGTTTCTAGTAAGGAAAAAGTGTGCCTGACGAAATTAACACTGACTTACCCACAGGTCACCACCATCTTGGTGATAGCATTGGCAAAGCACTCTGAGATCCAAACAAAGCCGCCATTGTTTACCTGTTAGGAAACCGGCCTATAAGAGACAGGCGGCTCCCAGCAGGTGAGTATTACAGGCTCAATTTTGTGCAGCCTTGATCCCATCTAAAGAGTGTGTGGATGACCACATTCTCCCCTATGTTCCTCCCTCATGTCACCTCACCACAACACAGACTTTGAAAATGACCTCGCTCAGGGATTTTCTGCCGAACAGTAAACGCATGTTCTCTGGTGGAGGCATCCCGACCTGGCAACATCGCCATTCTGAGCTGGCACCTAAAACCTACAACCATTAAAGTGATCTGGCACAATTCTATCTATTGTAGGTACCTGCAGGGCTGCACACATGTCAATCAGTGTGGCCTACGTGTGTTGGTCTGGGCCCTCATGATGTCATATCAGTAGATATGTCTCATACTGTATTTCAGGTGCATGTCATTGGAGCTGTAGGCTTTACAATGGATTCTAATATTATTTTGGGAAAAACAAAGCCGCTTTTGTGTCGGTTCTGGGCCATATATGGAAGTATTCTGCTAGAATTTGCTGTAAGCCGATTTTGTGTAAGTGAAAGTCGAGCCAAATCATCCGTAAATAGGAAAGAAATTATTTACAAATCACTGCATATCGTGCAGGTCTGAACAATGGGTAAAAGAATCTACAAGGAACTGTGACCAAACAAGTTTGAAGTAAGGAGAACATAAAAGCATGAGGCAATAAGGGTACTGCTAAAATAAGAGTATTCATGTGTTTCATGACTAAGCCCGGTGCGATAGCCAGGTTATTCTGGTTCATTCTGAAGAGGAGGCAGCCCCTTGTTTCACCCAATTGGCAAAATGTTTTTTTCTCATGGCGTACAACATCACACGACATCTGGACTGGAGAGTATATTATTGCCTCTGGTGAGGAAACTACTTTGGACATACAGCATCTGTAGATAGCGTGTGGAATGTAATATACTTTGTGGTACTTCGGTACACGAGTAAATGGAAATAATTCAAGTTGTGAAAGAGGGGGGAAAAAAACATTTCAGCATCAGAAGTGAAAGTTGTACGTCGCAAATGGGCTACGCCTCTTGGTGTAAAAAAGTACAAAGTAAAATACAATTACAAAGCAACTTCACAAAAAAAAAAATAAAAAAGAAAAACTTCAGACATTCAAAAGCAAATAAAGAGGGGTTTAATTAAATAATCATAAGGAATATTGTCAATTTATGTTTGAGAGGGAGGTCAGTAAGATCCGAAATCTCACAGGATGGTTTATGCATAATATAAAGATAGCGCCATATGTTGCATGAGGTTATAGTGCTCTGGCATAGCATTGATGTAGTGTATGTAGTGCAGACGTGGTATTTACATGCTGTGTATGGAGATAGTCCTCTGATGTGCCTGTCGCTGGATCAGTGTGCATACAAACTGTGATATCTTATCAAGGGATGACCTAATTGCATTAATGTTTCAAGTCATGCTATACCCTCATTGGGCAGTTGCGGGCAAAGTGCATTTGTTCACTACAGGCGTGCAATTCTACCTCACACATTTGGTTGTCCTTGTTGAAACTGGTCTCTCCTTCGCACCTCACATACAGTCACGAACCAGAGATTGCAATTTCATTGCGGGCATCTGCCCTTTTAACCTCAGGACTCTACTATAATGCCTATCCAGGCCCTTATTATTTCCCACCTCGACTACTGTAACCCTCTTCACATTGGCCTTAAACAATCCCAGATTCTCCCTCTATAGTCTATACGGAATGCCTCTGCCAGTCTCAACTACCTCACATCTTGTAACTCTTACACCTCACCCCTTTGTCAGTCTCCACACTAGTTCCCTGTTTCTTTTAGAATCCAATTAAAAATCCTGGTCCTCCTGTACAAAACGTTCTGTACCTCGGCCTCCAACTGCTCCCTTATTAGCAGGTACATCCCACCCGGTCACCTTGCTCTACTAATAATCTGATGGTATAAGTTCCTTGTACCCACACCCCCAACTCTCTGACTTCAGGACGTTTCCCGAGCTGCCCACCATATTTGGAATTCCCTCCATGTGCCTCCAGTCATTCAAAATGTCTGTAAAAATCCATTATGTAGAGAGGTCTATCAGATCACTCCATAGTCCCCCATTATAACTTCCCTGCAGTATCTCCCACACAAATCCCATGCACCCCATTACTTCTCATACTCTGCTACTAACCCTCACCCATGTGTCACCCCTCTCCTTTTAGGTTTGAAGCTGACTTGAGCAGGGAACTCTTTTCTTATTGTTATCCATATGTTAACCGTATTTGTTACTTTTATGTTTGTAGTGTTCTACCGATTGTAGGCACTTTATAAATGATTGTATTTTTGTAGACAATGCATACATGCACTGGGTATATGGACATTATGATCTGGAAGCTGCATACATACGCCACCATAATGATATGAAAGCTGCATACATCCGCCACCATAATGATTTTGGAAGCTGCATACATACGCCACCATAATGATATGAAAGCTGCATACATCCGCCACCATTATGATCTGGAAGCTGCAGGCAAGCACAGTGTTGGATGTAGGACTTGTATGGTTTCTGCCACTCAGTGGAGACACATTACTCTGCTGAACCTATAACCTTTACATTCCACATTCATTATTCACGGTATTAAGTACATTTGCGTAAGTGGTTTGTCCTCAGAGCTTTGATAGATCCAGTAAACACACATCGATCACATTTAACTTAAAAATATGTTGACTTTTTATTAGCGCAGGAAACCCTACCTAGTAGCACACCTTGAGCATGGTGCTTAATGCTAAACTAGAGACTATGCAGACAATCCAAATTTAGTTTGTATGAATAAAAGATTACAGGGCGGTTTACATGGATTTAGTGATAATACGCTGGCCCTTGATCGCATTGTAGATAGTAATATGCCAAGGAGAGGTAGAGGTCAGGATGATGGGTACTCACTGATAGGGAGGAGGAGTACGGGAAGGCTGTAATAGGATTATGCGTGTTAGACTAAGAGGGATTGGTGAGAGGAGGCCAGGAAGGTGATTAGACTATAGTTGCTCGAGAAAGATGTTTGTGAATAGGTGGTGTTGAGGATTTTGTTGACATATGTCACGGCTGCTTGGTGTTCAGAAGGGAGTTTGAAATGATAGAGGTCTAGAGGAGGTCCATTCTGAAACCTTGAAGGAGCTATGTTTAAATTTTATATATATATCAGGACCGGGCCAATTCCGTACCCCTCTGCCGGCTTGCAGGACTCACCATGATCCTGGTGCCAGCATCATCCGGCAGGGTTTTGGAGTCTCCCACCACCTATCTGCTTCTGGCGCCTTGCCAGAGAGGTCCCCCAGATGTGGTGCCTGGGCCTCCTTGGCGTGCTGGCGTACGAGTGCGTCGGCATGCAGCAACGCGTGAGTAGGGTGCGGAGCCTCTATGTCCTCAACCAGAGTAGCAGTTGCTATGGACGCCTGGGTCTCTCCCTCTGCACCGATGGTGGAGAGGGGAGACTGGGAAGGTGGGCTGAGGGGTGGGCCAGCCTTGGTTTCCTATATAAAACCTTGTCTCCCAGGACAGAATTACTCACACGTTCTGTGCTACACTGGTATTAGGATGGCAAGTGCTCTCCCTCTTTTACTGCTTGCCTGTTGCTGAACCTTACAAACTCACACCGACCATGCTACCTTCCGCCTGCCCCAACCATGGAACTTTCTGACCATGCTATCCAGATTGCCCCTCTTGTACCAACGCCTTGACCTAAGCCGCGCTGCATCCTGGGTTCCACATTCTTCATTCCCGACACATTTTAATAAACCCCTGATATAATCTTAGCTGCCTATAGGCACGGAAGTCTGCTGTATCCCTATAAGAATGCTGTAATACTTTTATGTAGATGTGCAAAACCAGAATAAATAAATCAAACTGCACAAACAAATCTTTAAGGGCCGCAGAAGGCAAGAGCACAATCCATTTTGCACCTCTGTGACTTTATGTCAAAAGGATTCAGGAGTGTGTGACTGTGTGTGACTTTGTGAATGATCAGACACAGGTGCCACTCTGTGACGGGTGCCTGTATGCATATTCCTAATGTGCCTAAATAAAAATCCGGCCCTGTTTCTCCCCCCCCCTCAAATCGACTCGTCCGGTACATCCTAACCATGGAACTGCTCCTCACCGCAGTTACTCGTGACCGTATGGCAAACTGCGAGCAGTGTGGTCTCTATTTACTGGGTGAGTTCACCCTCCTGCCTCTGCTGTCTTAGCATATTCAGACTGAGTCTGCTCAAGCTCACCTGGTGACATGAAGGCAGTGGCGTAGCGTGGGGGGGGGGCCTCGGGGGCGGTCGCCCCGGGCGCAATTTTCTTAGCTGGCGCTTTATAAATAAAGAATAATAATAATAATAAAAGAAACTTGAACCACTAATATTTTCCAACAGGGTTTAGCAAGGTGTCCACACAGACACTGGTGTCCATGAGAGGCCCTTGCACGGACACCCGCCAGTTTTGCTGTGCCGGCAGTGACTTAGCACTCAGCCTCCGGAAGGGAGGACCAGGACAGAAAATTCTGGTCCTGTCCTGACTCCTCCTTAAACGCTGACATGAGTCACGGGAAAACAGCACAGCATTAGTTGACGGAACATCTTGTACCACGCTTGTCGGCTCCCCTTCAAGCCCTGTGCCAGCCCCCCGCCACTGAACGGGAGGGAGGGAGGCACCGACTCTGTAGCACATTTAAAATCCAGTCTCCACTAAGCCCCCTGGACAACTCCCCCCTGGGCCGCCAGCAACTCCACGCAGGTAGGCGACACTGTGTGATCAAGGAGCACCGTGACCAACACACAGTGAGGAGGTACTGGGGATACTGGGAGAGAGTGACTGGGGGTACTTGGATAGAGAGTGAGGGTACTAAGAGAAAGTGGGGGTACTTGGATAGAGAACGAGTGACTGGGGTACTGGTAGAAAGTGGGGATACTGAGAGAAACTAGGGGTACTGGGATAGAGTGACTGGGAGTACTGGGATAGAGAGACTGGGTACTGAGAGAGTGATGAGGGGGTACTGGGAGAGAGTGACTGAGTACTGGGAGAGAGAGTAACTGGGGGTACTGGGATAGAAAGCAACTGGGGGTACTGGGAGAAAGTGGGGATACTGAGAGACTAGGGTACTGGGAGAGAGTGACTGGGGGTACTTGGGGAGAGAGTGACTAGGGGTACTTGGAGAAAGTGACTAGGGGTACTTGGAGAGAGTGACTAGGGGTACTTGGAGAGAGGGAGAGAGTGATGGGGTACTGGGAGAGAGTGACGGGGTACTGGGAGAGAGTGACTGGGGTACTGGGAGAGAGGGAGAGAGTGATGGGGGTACTGGGAGAGAGTGACTGGGGTATTTGGAGAGAGGGAGAAAGTGACTGGGGTACAGGGAGAGAGTGACTGGGTGGAGTGTGAGAGTGGAACCATGCGAGGATATACTGAGACAGGGTGACTGGTAGCAGTGGCGTAGCATGGGGGGGCATGTGTGTTTCATTTTTTAATTCTATCTGTATTTTATTAATATACAATACATGCGCTTGTGGGGTAAAGGGGTGAATACTCTACTGGTGGAAGGAATCAGGGTGGGTCCACAGGTTGGGGGGCGCACAATTCTTGCCTTGCCCTGGGCGCTGTCGCTGACAACCCACGCTACGCCACTGCATGAAGGGGTGATGCCCTTCTTAGTCCCTCAAGATGATACATTTGCCCACTCTCTCCAAACCTGGGCATTTTGTTCACGCTTATTTAACCTGGAAGCTTTCATCTTCCCTCTTTGGGCTGGCTAATGTGTCAGGTCGTTCTGGTCGGGGTCCCAATTACTTGGTCCCCTATGACCCCTGCCCCTCGAAACCCCTCTCTCACCTTTTTTTTTTTCTCTTCCCTATCTGCTTTATCTCTCTTTACTTTTCCTGTTCCTTGTCTCTTTCTTTACTTGTACTCTCTCTGCTACCTGTTCCTGATATTATTCTCTACAGGGAATTACCTTCCTCATAATCTTACGATTCATATCCGGCACTGCAAACAACCTCGCTTGTGGCCCTGTGTGCCTGCTAGTGTAACGACAGAGTACATGCTACAGAAACTTTGTACCTTTCTATTTTTCCTTGTTGTATTGATCTTTTCATTTATTTTAATTTAATATTATTATTTGACTTATTTATTAATTATGACTTTTTTAAGTCAACGTGACAAGGAAAACCAGAGGGGGGTAATTAGCAATTTGGTGGAAGTAGAGTAGAACGCCAACAGGTCTATTCACTAAAAGGTGAAACTCAGGAGAATGACTGGAGAAGTGAAAACTCTAGGTCAAAATAGCCAAATCAGAAAAATTCTCCCATTTATCTCACTTTCCAAATCGGCTATTTGGTCTAGATTGTTCTCTCCTCCTGCCAATTCTCCCGAGTTCCACCTTTTAGTGAACAGACCTGTATGTCCCACATTAAAGTCCATCTCATATGGATTGGAGGATCAGACAGAAGAGGTAAATTCAGGTCATGTATCCAGACTGGGGTTTCTATGTTATTTTACTTTGAGAAAATGCATTTCGCAGTAGCGTGCCAAGGACTGAAGGAACCCCCCCACACACACACAATTTTATTTCTAATAAACTATACACTTATTATATTCTGTAGCATTACCAATTATCAGTTATACACAAGACGGTGTACAGTGACAGCACTTTATTAAGAAATAATACTCGCTTTCTCTAAATCTGGACACATCAGCCTCTGCGAATTTCCCATCAGGACATTTAAGGGCTAAGGCAGCTGAGCAATGGAAATATATTCGTCTGCTTCGTATTTTAACTTAAGGGGAGAACATTCCACCTACCGAGGAACGAGACATTGGTTTCTTGTATTATGTCAGGCTTTTGGGTTAGAATCCTAAACAAATGTTTCTTTTTCCTGGCTATAATAATAAATGACTTCAACAGGAGAAAAAAAAAGGCAAAGGGAAACCCTCTGCTGAATGTCTGAGCGCAGAGCCCCCCGTCTGGCGATAGAGAAAAATGACAGCCTCAAAGGAACAAAGGAATGGGAAGTCTTTGTCTGGATGGAAACTGGAGGGTATTAGAATGTGGCTTTTGTACAAGTCACTTTTTAATGCAGGGAACATTGTACGCGATGGATCACTTTGTTAGGACACTCACATCATTATGTGGTGCTAAGCTATATGCGGAACAAATCCAGACTTTATTCTAGGTTAGACGGCGCTATATAAATAAAGAATAATAATAGTATCTAGAAAGGAAATATTGGACTTTATTAAACCCATTTATGGGGAATTTTTCATTAGTGGTGCAAACATATGTATGCATGTGTCAGATATGACCCCCAATGGCACATCAGATTAACTGAATGGTTATAAAAGTGTGTGCGTACATGTATGTGGAAAAAAGTTCTAGATTTGTTAAAGGGATTCTCTAGCCACCATGACCACAAAAGCTTAATTTTAAGGGTAGGGTCAGACGAGAGCGTTTTCTACGGACTGTGCGCCCGTGCAGTTCGGACGCACTTTTTGACGGAAGACGCAGTAGTGGCCACACAGTCTGTTTTTGTGACTGATGTTATTTTTGGACGGATGTAGGAGGGAAAATTAATTAAAATAAAAAACATTCTATCCGTCAAAATGCTGGACGTATAAATGCAGTCCGTCTGACTACGTTCCATAACTCACACACAAAGCTATGCGGACGTTGCAGACGTGGCGCACTCCGCACGTCCGTTCTAGCAGTATTACGTTCTTGCCTAACCTTCCTCTGTTTGCAGCGTCCGTCATGCGTCCTCTCTTCTGTGCGGACGTACTTTGTGTGTGGGGCTCCATTTACCACAATTGTATGCTATCACGGACGTACTTATGTGCGGCAACGCGGACATGAACACTGCGCTCGTCTGACACGAGACTAAGTGGTAATGGTGACAGCAGCCTGTCCCCTCTTCAAACCACAACTCATAATGCTCTATGAGCACCAATTCCATTGGCGCAAAAACCTGGCCATGCATTATTTTCAGATAGTCAGCTAACTTCATTTTTTTGGCACATAACATTGCTGAACCTAGGTCTGACCAACTGAAGCATCCTCTCACACCGTAACAGGCATGCACGGAAAACTGTGACTTTATTTTTGGCCAGGCAGCGTATATGTCATCTTTTTTCCCAGCCACATGGCCTGTTCCCTGAAACCGAAGCTGCGTAATGCAGTGTCATTCCTCTATGAAATAATTGGGGCAGGTGATATAGTTAGATAATCCTAATCTTAGAACCGAGGTTATAAAAAAGTATCTCTTTTTATCTTTTTACTCTCTTTCTCCCACACACATTCATGTGGATGAATCACACCAAAAACATTCCCTGACATCATAACCCTGGATTGTTATGGGTTATAATACATTGGGAAATGTAACGACTTTACACGCCACAAGACTGAATATTGCATATTATGTTCCTTAGCTCAACATAGAAAAGGCCTGGGTCCATTGGCTAGCCTTATTTTACCCACAGATCTTCCTTTTCTCTTGAAGTCATGCATGGGGTGACCTAAAGCTGCTTAGTATTCGGTTTAAGTACTAGTCAGGGTATTATTAGTATGTATAGCACCTGTCTGTTTGTTTGCCAAACTATACGACAAAACGGAATCACACCTGCCTTGTTTTGGGTGACACAAATGATGCTGGTTGTACATTCTTAGCATATTGTAATAATGGTTCGAAGAATACAAAATGTCATGGAGGGGCTTGTCAGGCTCTGCTTTATGTTTAGGATTGTCACACACATGGCTTATCTTTACATGAACATTTCGTTGAGGCATGACACCAATTAGGCAACTGAGGTTTAGACCAAATACCTGTGCTGGGAAAACACCAAAACTAGTTTTCAAAGCAGTGTACAAGGTCACTACAAGTATCAAATCATACAGGGTTATTCAAAGAGATCCGAATGGCTGCCGAAAGGAGCAGGCAATTCACCAAATGTTGGCAAATTGCCTGAACATACGGTGCCTGTTCGAGGGCAGTGAATCTCCATAGCTTCGTCTATTCAGAGAACAAAAACCAGCAGTGAAAAGTTGCCAAATTGCCCTGCCATTCGGTTGCTTCATTCGACAGGTTTATTCAGGCGAATTCCATAGGCTTCAATGTTAAAAATATTCCCATTTTAATTCAATATCTAATAAACCGTTGATTATAATATTCTGCAGTAAAAAGTCTCTTTATTTATAGATTTTTTGGGATAAGTTAAGCATTTTTCAGTATTTTTTTGCCCAAAAATGTTTGCCGATTTTTTTTCTTTTAAATTTTTTTAAAATGTTTGTTCTGTTTTCTGTAACAGCCCTTTTTATTATCATTCGTTGGATCTTATATGTAAATTTCAGACATTTTCTCATAGTAGTTTCTTTGCAAACAGCATTTCACTTTTCAAACATTCAAGCAAACTTTTTTTTTTTAACTCCATTCGTCTGCGGTGTCGGGTTTTTCCGGCGGCTGCTCTGCACTCTGATCGGCTCCTGCTCGGATTTATCCGGCATTTTCAGCAGGGATAATCCAGATGTTTTTCCGGGTTTTCAGTGTGCCTTCGCCGGGTTTTGCGGCGGCTTTTCCCTGCATTACGACGGCCCTGTGGTGTTTGCTGAATACACCGCAGGGTCACTGAAAATGAAATGGGATCAGCAAATCGTACCGAATTGAAGAGAACGAAAAGTCACCGAACGTGTGGCGACTTTTCGATTCCCTTTGACTAACCCTAGAAACATAGAAATATAGAAACATAGAAAAATGTCAGCAGATAAGAACCTTTAGGCCCATCTAGTCTGCCCAATTACATGGATACTTAACCTGGATTTATCTTTTGTTTAGGATAGCCTTATGCCTATCCCATGCTTGCTTAAATTCAATTCATTAATCCTGTTAATGTCAGTTTCAAAAAACACCACCCATGGCCAACACCCTAACCCTTCCGCAATAGCCTGCCACTTGACCTCTGTGTCAGAGACATTTGCTATTGACTCACTTCTTTTCTCTTTATAAAGGATTTTACCAGGAAGGATACATTGAGATTTCTCTCCTTTTCAAGTATGTCCTGGGTTTAGAATATGTACCGTTAGGTGTCTTGCCCAAGGACACTTACTGGAGAGGTGCTCTTGCCAGGATCGAACCTGTGTCTCCACAGTCACTCTCCACGGTTATAGAGCAGTGATGTTACCTCTACTCCACCCAGCCCTTAAAGGTATCGTCTTTAATAATGTATGGCTGATTTAGGGCTGGGAAATCACCACCACCATCAATTTTTGTCATGTCTCCCAGTCTCCACCGGTTCACCGCATTTGCTACATCACCATCCACATTGTCGCCATTCACTGTAACCATTAACCTTCAGCAGCACCTGTGCCAGTATCATTAAAATAATCCAAAAAGCAAATTCTTGATTTTTTTAAATGTATATAACACATAATTATTCAACTATAAATTATTGTATTTTTAGGGGCTCCTCCGTATATTCAGGGTGTGTGGGTGTCTTTTTAGGGGCTCCTCCATATATTCAAGGTGTGCGGGTGTGTTTTTAGGGGTTCCTCCATATATTCAGGGTGTGTGTGTCTTTTTAGGGGTTCCTCCATATATTCAGGGTGTGTGGGTGTCTTTTTAGGGGCTCCTCCATATAGTCAGGGTGTGTGTGTCTTTTTAGGGGCTCCTCCATATATACAGGGTGTGCGGGTGTCTTTTTAGGGGCTCCTCCATATATTCAGGGTGTGTGGTTGTCTTTTTAGGGGTTCCTCCATATATTCAGGGTGTGCGGGTGACTTTTTAAGGGTAGAAAAAAAAAGGTTCTTATAGGTTTGTATTGTAACGTCATCTAAAACGTTTGGTAAAAGTCTCATCGCTAGACCTATGGCCACTCATTTCAGTTTCGCCTCAACCTGACCAGGTCTAGAGCTGCCTTCACTGAGGACAGACAGGAGAGTGATCCGCAGCGCAGAATTCAACATTATAGTGCATTGCGCGATGTATGAACAAGCGAACTGTGAATATTGCTCCAGCTCTTATCTGTGGGACTGCAGTGAACAGGTCAAGGGAAAGTGGGTGCAGGATGAACCCGGGTGACACCCTGCAGGTGACCCCACCAGGCAGGATCTTACTGCACTCCAGTAACTCATCTGCAGTAGTGTCACCTCACCTGAGTTTGCAGCTGCAGCATGGCAGATGCATCCCAAGTGGAGACAGTGCCGTATTACTGCAGAGCATTGTGGTAACACCAGTTACAGATTCTCTGTTAAAAAAAACCACTTACTTTAGTGCGTTGATCCTGGGTGTGTGACTAGTGTGATGCATTGAATGGCTTTAACAGACTAGAAAATGCAACGCTCAGATCAAACACTTACACCTTTATTCTTCTATTAGACTTGCATCATGTTTCGCAGCCTCTATATTACTACGCTTTATTTTATGACTGTCCCCTTCATGACATTGTCAAATGGGCAGAATATGGATGCCATTAAAATCCCCCCCGGAAAAATTTCTGCAGGCGCCCATGTATACCACATTCTGTAGTGTTCCCCTACAGATAGAAGTCAAGGGGTCTTATGTGCGGGGAACGTGGAGGGAATTCAATAGCAGCTCTGTATCCTATCCAACGTCCTGGCAGAATGTCATTCTCTCATACATCTTGATGATAGCGAGCTGGTGCGCTATATTGCTGGAAGTAAAGTCGCACATCCGCATAAAGTGCACAAATGGCCGGTAAAATGGATGTGCGAAGCATGTCGAGGTACACAGGACCAGTGACTGTGACTTCATAAAAGAATGGTCCAATACAGTCCACACTGTTTTTTGTACAAAGTCCTCATCTTCATATACAATATACATTTAAGGAAGAACCTCTTGTGGCTTGCATTTGTAATTTATAATTGTGGGTTTATTTGTAATTTTAAAGTTCAGTTGCAACCAGGGTCCCATTCTCTAAGGATAAGAATATACCAAGGACCCAATTCTATATGTGTTGTTGATCTGTGTTAAAAGCTTGGGGGCTATATTCCGTTCATCACGCTAAAACAGGGATGCTAAAGAGGAAAATCTGCACCTGCAGGTTTCTCCTTAGCGTCCCTGTTTTAGCGTGCTATTACGGGGCAGGCGCTAATCCAGACGCCTGCCCCATAACACGGCGCTAAGCCTCGAGATGCTCGCAGCAGAGCTAAGCGCCGCCATGAGCATCCCCTTCATGGAGTCCACAGGACTCCATTGAGGCTTCCACTGCCAGTCACATGACTTGCAGGATCTTGCCTCTAGCGATATCCGGCAGATCGATCACAAAGTCCCCCAGTCCCAGAGGCAAGAAGAAGCGGATCGAGCTGCTGTTCTCGCCGTAGGATGAGAGGCGAGTATGCGATTTTTTTTTCTTTTTCAGCTGGTGCTGATTCCACAATACCTTTGTCTACTTTCTTTCCATTATCATGGAGGTTACAGTGGGTCCAGAGGCGTAACTAGAAACCTCAGAGCCCCAGTGCAAGAATCCATGAAGGCTCCACCCCCTCATCGGCTGTGGGGAGGGGCCGAGGCAGGCCATTGAAGTCAGCGGGGCATACCAGTACGCCCCGGGCCTTCAAAACCCACCCTCCGCGTGGGCCCCAGATATCAGACCCCAGTAATTAGTCAGCCAGTATCAGACCCCAGTAATTAACCAGCCAATATCAGACCCCAGTAATTAGCCAGCCAGTATCAGACCCCAGTAATTAGCCAGCCAGTATCAGACCCCAGTAATTAGCCAGTATCAGACGCCCAGTAGCCAGTATCAGACCCCCAGTAATTACCCAGTATCAGACCCCCAGTAATTAGCCAGCATCAGACCCCAGTAATTAGCCAGCATCAGACCCCAGTAATTAGCCAGCATCAGAGACCCCAGTAATTAGCCAGCATCAGAGACCCCAGTAATTAGCCAGCCAGGGACCCCCCTCCACAGGGCCCCATACCAGTTTAATGCTTGTACCCCCTGATGGTGGCCCTGCAAAAACACACACACGCACCCCACCCAGCTTGTTACATACTTACCAGAGGTAAGTATGGTCTCCACTCTCTCCACTTCCCCTCCCTGCATGTGCTGGACACTTCCAGCACAGCAGGGGAGGCTCTGATTTGCATGGCTGTGGAGGGGGGAAGGGGCGGGGCCAGCACATCCCCATGTGAGCAGCTGTCCTCTTCTTCCTCTCCCCCGGCAAGGCCTTTACGTCTGGCGCAGCGTGTGGGAGTTCAATCCCACACGCTGCCGATCAAATGGGAGACCAGGTGCCTGACCCCTGTCTGGACTGTGGGGCAAGCAGGGCTAGTCTGGGCCCCCCACCCATCCAGTTGTGGGCCCCCGGACTCAGGGGCCTGGGTGCAGTGACACCCACTGCACCCCTGGTAGTCACGCCCGAGTGAGTCTCTGTGATGCTGGTGACAGCCTCTGCACAATTATTATTATTATTTTTTTAGATTAAGTGTAAATACTCACGTTTTCTCCCTTGGGTCAGGGCTTCTAAACCAAAGAAGATCCTTCAGTTTCTTACAGAATTTGCATAGTGTATGTAACTTGAGTAACGCATGCAACGCAACTAGCGTATCGCACAGAACTTGCATACTTTCATTTGCAACTGCACAGAACGATGGATTGGTCCTGCGCACACATGTACAACACCAATCCTCTGCTGCTGTCTCCCAGAACACCCACTGCTGCTTTGAGTGTTCAGAGAGGATAATGTCAGCACACGAAGTCCAAGAGTTGGTGCCCGGCCAAGGGGAGATTCAATTCCCATCTGCTGGAGTGACAGCTGCGTGGGTGGAGGAAACTCCTCCACTTCACCACAGAGCTATCAGCCAAACAGGGCTGGAGAAAGGGGGTGCACTCAAAGTGTTCAGGGTCCATAATGTCCCTTTAGGTTTATGGCTTGCTCTCCGGCTCTTTTACAGCCCTTACCTTTCAAGATGTGGTTAACCCCTTAGTGACACAGCCTCATTTTGCTTTGTACTAGAGCAGTGTTTCCCAAACATGTCCTCAGGACCCTCTGACAGGCCAGGTTTGTCAGATATCTGAAGCAATGCACAGGTGATATACTTTGCTGCTCAGTGATTGCAGGATTCAGTCTGCATTGCGAGCTGTAAAATCTGCCCTGTTAGAGGGTCTTGAGGACAGGTTTAGGAAACACTGTACTAGAGTATCCAGGTAATTTTGCAATTTTTGCTATGTGAGTTCCACTATAATTTTTTTCTTATTTACCGCAGCCTACAGATGCAACTAATGATCATGAAAATAGATTAATATGGGGGGGGGGGGGGTAAAAAAACAAATTGTTTACTTAAAAGGAACATTATGTAAAAATCAACCCCTGCCCTTTCGTACATGCATATACAAATTGCTTACTTTTCACACACAGGTACGCGAGCACCTGGTCAGAGTGATGGATTGATTCTGCGTGCAGAGCTCAAGTCCACACCTGCTTTCTTTTCGTACGTTACTATGAGCACTCTGATAGACATGATGAGGTCAGCACAAAAGTTGTCACGGTTCACGCCGCAGACGCCGGAAGAAAGGGAAGTAGGATCTGTCTCCTTTAAGAACCTGGATCCGGTCCGGCTTTTCCCACTAACTGGACTGAGGTCCAGGCACTCAAGACTCCATCCCTGACTTTCCTATCACGTATCCCTTCACCTCTCCAGGTGTGGGCTGGGCCTGCAATGCCCATTTAAACCAGCCTCACCTCTGAATCAGAGCTTCTGCATCGTTTATTCTAACCATAGAAAGACTCATTGCAAGCCTGACCTGAGTGCTATGCACTGACCTGCCTGAGGTTCATCTGAGTACCCCTTCGTTTGGTATCCTGAGAACCCTTCGTTTGGTATCCTGAGAACCCTTCCATCTGGTATCCTGAGGACCCTTCCATCTGGTATCCACCTGCCAGAGGTTCATCTGAGTACCCCTTCGTTTGGTATCCTGAGAACCCTTCCATCTGGTATCCTGAGGACCCTTCCATCTGGTATCCACCTGCCTGAGGTTCATCTGAGTACCCCTTCGTTTGGTATCCTGAGAACCCTTCCATCTGGTATCCTGAGAACCCTTCCATCTGATATCCTGAGGACCTTTCCATCTGGTAGCCTGAGAACCCCTCACCATTACTACATTCCTTAAGGACTATATTATCCTGCCTCTTATTGACCTACACGTGTATGACACCGGAATCTGGACTGACTACTTCTATGCTAGCTGCCTGCCACCGACCTAAGCTTGATTTAACCACTCTCCAATCATAACCCTTCTGATACTGCGCCTGATCTTCTTGTGTCTTTTGCCTTCTGTGTCTTTTGATCCTCTTGTGTTTATTCTTTATTCAGCGTCCAGTACCTGTTCTATTAGCCCTATTGTGCTATTCAGTGTCCTGTCCTGTCTACCCCTTCTGTTAAGTGTACCCTGTCCTCTGTATATATTATCTTGCCCATCCAGCTCCTATCTATAGTTATTAGTTATTCAGATTCCCCTTCTTGGTTTACTTTTGTTTATTTAATAAACCTATGTTTTGGATTACAACCTTCCCTTTTTGCCTCTTCATCATCTGAGTAACCGCATATTGGGCTCGAATCCTTAACCCCTGCAGTGAGCCGTGACAAAAGTGGGGTGAGAAAGGGGGCACTCTAGGTTATTAAAGTAGTCAGGCTGCGTAAAGTAGTCAAGGTGCATATAGTGTCCCTTTAAAATAATTTCACAAACGAACTGAGCGGGAGGAGGGTCCGGAGGTGAGAGGGAGTGGCTTTGGGCAAGAGACTGGACCTAAGTGTGGGAGGGAGTTTGGAGGAAAGGACCAGACCAAAGGAAGGGATGGCCGCTCCAGACCAGAGAAGGGTGGGGTGGTAGCGCAGGACACCAGCTCCTAGCAAGGATAAAACGCCATCTGTACTGTTCCTCAACCCTGAAGCAGCACGCCAGGGTCTGTGCTATAGTTCTGCTACTGTTACAAGTTTTTATAAACCAGTACCATAGTGCTGTACAGTGGGAGGCAAAACAACAAATAAACTTAAAGGTTAAACTCAGTACAGTAGGTGAGAGGACCCTGCTCAAGAGCTTACAATCTAAGAGGATAAGGGTGACACATTAGGTGAGGGTGAATAGTGTGTGAAATAGCAGAGTGCATGTGGGCTGTGTGGGAAGTTGCAAACTAAATAAAAACAAGCTGGTTATGTCGAACGTAACCCCAACACTAACAGGGTTATTCAGAGAACGTGAAAAGCAGGAGAATGACTGGAGAATAAAAAACTCTAGGTCAAAATAGCCAAACCAGAAAAAGTCTCCCTTTCATCTCACTTTCCAAATCGGCTATTTTGACCTATTTCATTCTCCAGTCATTCTCCTGCTTTTCACTCTCTCTGAATAACCCTGTAAATCATACAGAGTAAAGCAATTGGCAAGTCTTCTCCAATCAGATCTGAAGTAGTCTGAGGTGATTAACGTTTAACTACGCCCAATTCTAAACAGCGCGTGCTGTACACAGTCCGATTAAATCGACCAACCCATTAATTGATTATGAGAATATTTGACAACTATACGTGTAATCAATTAGTAGTTTCTGCCCTACTGCACCCACACATAATATATACTGCTTTTTCGAAAGGAAACAAAGGGCTGTAATTAGAGGCGATATGTCTGTTAGACATTTTCCTTTATTGGGGGGAATTCAATACGAACTGATGGGCTGTACTGGTGCACATGAAGTTCACTAAAAATGAACAGTAAGTATTTGATTTATTCCATGACTTCATGGAGGAATAATTAATTCTTCATGAACAAAAGGGGCCCATTGCTAATATATTCCAACTTTTTTGGTGCTTTCTAGTTTGGCGCACTTCAGGGATTCCATTTCACCAACCCAAAGGTGAATTCACTATTCACGGCATGATCACCGATGTGACTGCGGAACTGCAGAGCGAAAAAAAAACCAGAACTCTGCTATTCTTATAGGCGTTATGCCAATAAAAATGCATGAAAATGTGTGTTAATAATAGTAAAAAGGTCCTATAGAAAATAATAAAATACAAAAAGATGTTCCAAAAAAATAAAGATGTTTTGCTGAAAATAAAAAAGGTTAATATTGTTTAACATTGAATCCTAGGTTATTCGCCTGTTTAAAGCTGTCAAACTGAAAATCAGAACCTTTCACCGACATTTCGTGCAGTTTGGGGTTCTCTTAATAGATTAACCATTGCTTCTCTATGGCACAATTTCGCTGCCGCCGAGAACCGTCGATCTGTAGCAAACTGCAATGTGTTTCGCTGCCAATTTGCGACTATTTGGCGAATTGACAGCTTAGTGAATAGGCGAACACCCACGTAATTACATCGTATTTTGAAATTCAGCATTCGGTGTAATTCGGTGGCAAGTTCTTCGCTTTATGAATAGCCCATTAAGTGTCTGTACACTGCTGGATTTCTATTTATTTTTATGACAAAATTGCGTTATCCACTAAACAAAAACCAGCTAAAATCGCAGTGCCAAAAAACGCCAGCGCCTTTCAAAACTAAAGCGAAAGAAGATTTGCTGTAAACCTTTTTTTGCCTTATCGTTATTCGTTTTGGGAAGTGCTGCCAATTTTCGGCATTACAATACCAGCAATTTTAGCAGCGCCGGAAAACATTGACTCTAAGGCTAGGGTCAGACTAACGCATTTTTCACGTTGTCCGTGAAAATGTGCGTTCGAAGAATGGACGTATTTTTTCACGGAGTACGCGATAGCTGTCATACGATGCGCAGTTTCATCCGTGATTTTGTACGGATCATCAATAAAACACTTCTTGCATCTGGACGTTATGTTGGCCGGACATTAGCAGCGTCTGACATCTCCAATTCACGCACACACGCCGCTAGCGGACGCAGCGCACTCTGTACGTCAGTACTAGTGGTTTAACGTTCTCGAAAAAATGCGTTCATTTTCCACTTGCGTTGCGCAGCCGGACTTTTGTGCGACCGTACTTCGTATATTGGCCGTCATTGCCCGGCATCTGCTGCTAGCACGGCCGTGATTAAGTGCGCCAGAACGCGCGTTCGCACTGCCTCAGTCTGACCCTAGCCTTAGTGGATGTTCAGTTTGAGAGTTTTTGGTTTTACTGCTGACCCAAAGATCCAGATTGTCCAAATAATATCACAGAATCCCCCACACTTCCTAATTTTCCCTGGAATACAAATCTGAGAGGAATGTACAGACTCAATATTTCTAAAAAAAAAACTTGGCTGGCTTATGCACATCAATTCAGTTTGAGGATACAAAGCTAAAAGGAAATTGTTAACTGTGCACCAGAGCCAAGCGCAACTTACTGTACCCTGATATAGAAACAATGATTAAATCATTCATGCCTATGAAACCATCAATTTGTTGCCACTCTCCCTGTTAGTCTTCCCTCAAAACACTTTTGACCCTTGCTGTCCAATCCCTCTCGTTTGTGGCCTCTCCTGTTTACTTCTCCACCTCGTAGAAGTCTGTACGCCCAAAAAATTGTAAACATCAGGCCAAGATAATAGTTGGAAGTCCCCAATTCAGATGTGCTCTATTTTGGGCTACATTATTTAACTCACTAGGTAATCAGTAACAAGACTCCCACGTATCTGCCTGTCTGGCCTTTTGTTAGCGAGACAGGAGACAGACAGGAGAGACAGTGATGGGTACAAAAATACACCATAAGATGCCTAGTGGAAAAAAGATTGACTGGGGAGGCACGTAAAGGAAAAATAGCACACAACGGAAAATAAAAACCATGTGGGCTCTTCAAAAGGTGAGAGACTTTTAAAAGATGAAAAATTACAGCTTTAGCAATATCTAAACTGTAGAAACACACCGGACAAAGAGTTTATTTCTAATAATACATAACAAAAAAACTACATAAAGTGCTGTTATTTTTTTTGAGAACTGGGGTTTATATTGATAACTTTTGAGGGACTGTAAGAATAACACATAAACCCTGTAACCTGGAAATTGTTGAAAACAATATTAATGTCTTTGCTTGTAAAAATATCACTGTGTGAATTTAAAGGTGAGAAGCATCTATCAAAGCAGTAAACACATAAACAAAAAAATTAAAGTGTTACCAGCACACATAATCAGTCACACTTATTGGCTGTAGGACCATTTGTAAGGGTGACATCATTACAGAGCATTCATTAGCAGTGCCAAATGACCACAGCATCATTTTTTTCCTTCGTCAACCAGACCATTTCTACCACCATCCTTCTTACTAGAAAGACCTATGTGAAGATCCAATGATAATAGAGTGTCTGATTCTTCCTTGAAGGCACGTCTACTGCGACGAGAAGAGGAAACACTATGGAGTCCGGTTAAAGTTGTAATGAATGCTGATTGAGAGTCACTGGAATAAATGCCAGCTATGCGTATGGTAACAGCTCATTGTCCTTGCTGGTATATGTCCTGAAGGTACCAGCAAGGGGTCTTAACCTCATCCTCCAGCAGAGGGGCCCCTTCGGTCTGGTCGCCACGCACACGCACCTCCTCCATCACCTGTGAGTGGGTTATATCCTACATGAAAGAAAAAAAAATAAACAAATTACTCAATACAACAGAAACTGAAAACAAGGATCAAACATTTCATTTTGTGGAATTTTACTGTTAGAAATTTTTCTTTCAACTGATCTTACCAAGTGAACAGTACTTTGCAGCTGAAAGGACCCACCCGGTTGGAGTCACATCAATTACAAATATATAAACTACACAGTGACGTGAATGTATCTGTAGTGTTAAAAGAAATCTGAATAAATTAGCTTGCATCAAAAGAAGGGGCAGAATCTGTTGCTTTAGGCTAATGTCAGACGAACGCAGTCTGAGCGCACTCTGCGTGCGTGCATAACGGACGTACGTACGTACTGATAGAAGATACTGTAGACACCACACGGTCTGTTTTTTTTTAACTGATGTAGAAAAAAAAAAAAAAAAAAGGGGGAAAATGGGAACCAAAATTAATTAAAATTAAATGACAGGTACAGTCAGCCAGACCAAAAAAAATTCTGAGCGTCAATGTGATGGACGTTGCAAATGTGCTGCGCCTGAGGTCACGTCATCACGCACACAGGCCGTTACGCGGACGCGGCGCTCTCTGGGCGTCCGTCGCAGCGCTTTTACGTAGAGGCCTAAATGGCGTCTGATGCCACCTGCGTGGTGCGTGCGCACTTCGTGTGTTGGTCTCTATTGATCACAAATCAATGCTACAACGGATGTTAAACCTACGGTGACATGGACGCGATGACTGCGTTAGTCTGACGCTAGCCTAAAACGTAAGCAAAAAAATGGAGCAGAATGCTAAAAAGGTACGGGTTTACCCTATCCCTAAAACAAGCACAAATAGTAACCTAACCTAAACGTTTAACCCTAAACCTAATTTGTTTAATTAAAGATGAGGGTCCATTTTAGCTGAGGCATCCAAATCAGACACGGCCAATATTGGAACAACTACATTTGTCCAAAGATGAATTTTGCAGGTATTGTTACAGCGTGATTCGGGGCAGGGTGGTAGACCATAGGTTTATCAGCCGGCGGATGGAGGACTCCCTTTCTCCTATAGGGTTAACTAATAGCTGAGGCCTAATTAGGACTGCCCTGCCCATTAAAGGAGATGCGTGATTCCCTCAGAGGGCAGTCGTGTGTGCAGGGTGCAGAGGGAAGAAAGCCTAATCCTGAGCCCAGGAGGAAAGTAAACAATATTTTACTTTTATAGGTTGTTAAACGGCTTAGCCGTCCACCACCTTGCTAGACGGATACGTTACAGTGTAAAGTTAGTCTCCGCTTCCAGGAGGTGTTTGCAATGGCTGCACAATAAACCAAGAAACCAAAGCACTGATATCGGTGTTCAGTGACTATATCACAGTATGTATATTGTTTTTTCAGAACTAATGCTATTGCAAACTTAATAGACGACAATATAGTGTAAACATAACTTTTAAATGCACTGTTCTCATTGTAAAAAAAAAAAAAAAATATTCAAATTAGTTTTCCTATTTATAATTAGCATAACAGGAATTCCAAAAACCTCCGCAAGTTCCTTCACATATAAGAAAATGAAGCAAGATGCGCGCACGCTATAGCGGAGACAATAAAATCAGCTACACAAAATGTACAGCTTTCATTAGGTCTGACTAGTCTTTGTTCAGATAGATCTAGTTATTCAAAATTCAAACAACTTATAGCCAATCCGTGTACAGATATATTTCCACGTCAGAGTTTGCCCAGCACAGTTAGCATACAAGCACTTATCATTACCATATATGGTTCAGAGATGTTTTTTCTGGCTTACAGCTTTCGCGCACTTTCCTAACAGGATCACGTGCCATAAAAAGGGGAGGGGTGAACCACAGCCCATCTGTACTAGAACATGCCTTTCAAACGAATGCATATTAACTATGGTACGTATTTGAATCACAATACATATATATTCATACAGGAAATTAAAAATATCAATTCTTTCAGCCATCTCTTTGATCACAGACACAATTGTGATCACTCAAAAGGATAAACCAAAACTAGGCAATTAAACTAATTATACCTGGGGCCTCAGTGTCATCGCTTTATACCTTTAGGTCATTCTAGATGTTCAGAGGGGGAAGAAAAAAAGTCTAGTAATTACTCATGAAATACCTCAATACCTTTACGATGTACGAAAGGGATTCCCCAATGAGGCCCTTTAGGAGCATAAAATACACTTATCTATCTAGATTCACTCTTCCAGCGAACCACACTTGGATCCTGGGCCAAATGCCTAATCTAGACATTAAATAACTATTTACTCCCATTTCCCAAAATGTACTTCACCGAACAAGAAAAATATAACAACTTGAATTTAAAAGTTCATCTATCTAATCAACGAGTCAGATCTAGATCTGTGTGTTTTCTTATGTTCAGCTTCACTCCACAAAATGCATACACACCTGCATTCACACATACTCAAGAAATACATTCTCATTTTCTCAAATCCAAATCCTTTCGCACACTTATCTAGGGGATAAAAGAAAAAAAATTAACTCATAATCTAAGACCGTAGTCCTTGTCCAGAGTGCGAGGTCAAGGTTTGGCCTCTTGGCAACATCTCAGCTTGAGACGCATAATCATTGAATGTAATCAGAGTTCCCGACATAGGGACTCCTGAACAAGCTGTCTCTATGCGCTGGTTTCGTATTACCTGTGACACAAAATGTTCATGATTCGTTCCATACGCAGTCATTATAAACGTAGGGACTGTCATATTTTCTTGTAATGATGAAGATGTGACACGGTTTTATCAAAAATAAAGAAATAAAAAAAAGAAAATATGGTATGCCCTCTAATCGTATACACATTCATTATCATACATCACTCACAGGTGCACGAAAACAAATAAAATGTGTTAATTACACAAGAAGAAACACAGATAATAAATTTAAAAATTCCCCCGCAAAGCCTATGGGCCTCACGCAGCAAAAAAAAAAAAATCCTACTACGTCTGACTCATTTCATGAGAGAAAACAAAATAATTATATATATATATATATATATATATGCAACTTTGGCTCAAAAGGGAAATAGCCGATGTGCATACTCCACCCAATTTAATATCAAAAAATAATTTATTGATATCTTATCCATTCTTGTTTGGTGTTGTGAAACAAAACAAAAAAGGCAACTATTAATTTTACCGAATTAAAATTTTCTTGCAATCATTTAGACCCGAATTAAACTACACTGCTCAAAAAAAATAAAGGGAACACTTAAACAACACAATGTAACTCCAAGTCAATCACACGTCTGTGAAATCAAACTGTCCACTTAGGTAGCAACACTGACAATCAAGTCCACATGCTGTTGTCCAAATGGAATAGACAAAAGGAGGGAAGCATAGGCTGGTAGCAAGACATCCCCAATAAAGGAGTGGTTCTGCAGGTGGTGACCACAGACCACTTCTCAGTTCCTATGCTTTCTAGCTGATGGTTTGGTTACTTTTGAATGCTGGCGGTGCTGGCACTCTAGTGGTAGCATAAGACAGAGTCTACAACCCACACAAGTGGCTCAGGTAGTGCAGCTCATCCAGGATTGCACATCAATGCGAGCTGTGGCAAGGTTTGCGGTGTCTGTCAGCGTAGTGTCCAGAGCATGGAGGCGCTACCAGGAAACATACCAGTACATTAGGAGACGTGGAGGAGGCCGTAGGAGGGCAACAACCCAGCAGCAGGACCGCTGCCTCCACCTTTGTGCAAGGAGGGACAGGAGAAGCACTGCCAGAGCCCTGCAAAATGACCTCCAGCGGGCCACAAATGTGCATGTGGCTGCTCAAACGTTCAGAAACAGACCCCATGAGTGTGGTATGAAGGCCCGACATCCACAGGTGGGGGATGTGCTTACAGCCCAACACCGTGCAGGACGTTTGGCATTTGCCAGAGAACACCAAGATTGGCAGCTTCGCCACTGGCACCCTGTGCTTTTCACAGATGAAAGCAGGTTCACACTGAGCAAATGTGACAGACGTGACAAGGTCTGGAGAAGCTGTGGAGAATGTTCTGCTGCCTGCAACATCCTCCAGCATGACCGGTTTGGCAGTGGGTCAGTAATGGTGTGGGGTGGCATTTCTTTAGGGGGCCGCACAGCACTCCATGTGCTCACCAGAGGTAGCCTGACTGCCATTAGGTACGGAGATGAGATCCTCAGACCCCTTGTGAGACCATATACTGGTGCGGTTGGCCCTGGGTTCCTCCTATTGCAAGACAATGCTAGACCTCATGTGGCGGAAGTGTGTCAGCAGTTCCTGCAAGACGAAGTCAATGATGCTATGGACTGGCCCGCACGTTCCAGAGACCAGAATCCAATTGAGCACATCTGGGACATCATGTCTTGCTCCATCCACCAACGCTACGTTGCACCACAGACTGTCCAGGAGTTGGGGGATGCTTTAGTCCAGGTGTGGGAGGAGATCCCTCAGGAGACCATACGCCACCTCATCAGTAGCATGCCCAGGTGTTGTAGGGAGGTCATACAGGCACATGGAGGCCACACACACTACTGAGCCTCATTTTGACTTGTTTGAAGGACATTACAAAGTTGGATCAGCCTGTAGTGTTGTTTTCCACTTTAATTTTGAGTGCAACTCCAAATCCAGATCTCCATGGGCTGCTCAATTTGATTTCCATTGATAAGGTTTGTGTGATTTTGCTGTCAGCACATTCAACTATGTAATGACCACAGTATATAACAAGAATATTTCATTCATATCTAGGATGTCTTATTTTTGTGTTCCCTTTATTTTTTTGAGCAGTGTATTTATATTCCATTTAACACTAGATATGTCATAAAACGTATTTATGCAAATGCATTAAATTATATGTTCCTAAATATACTAACTTTAATTGGAAATGATCTCCAGAATACTAAATGTCAGAATTTAAACAATATTAATTGTAACCAAGCAACAAAAATAATAAAATATACAGAATAATTATCACTTAGATCAACACAATGATGAGGATTCATCAACATAAAAATGCATTGTCTCTTCTTTCTTTGTCTTCTGTCTTATTGGTTCAAAATCAAATACAACGGTTTTGTGACAGTGTCATAACAATAGTTGAGAGGTTTATTTGCAAAGACGATATGTTTAAGTTTTATTTCCTTAATTCCAATTCAATGATTTGCTTTAAATCGCATGAGTGATCGATGAGTTGGTGATAAAATTTCTTCGACTAATGGACAATCTTTTAATATATATATATATATATATATATATATATATATATATATATATATATATATATATATATATATATATATATATATATATATATAAATGTAGAACAGATGCACTGTAATGGCTGAAAACTTCTCATCTGAGTGAATGGTATAAAACATTCTTAGTCTTCGCTAGTATTTTTTATTCCTTAATCTGCAAATGATGGCATGCATAAATCTGAAAAGAATTCAAATCCGTTAATATCCTGTAAGTAAGGAAAATTAATCAATTCATTTTTATTATAACATAAATACTTTGAACTATGTTCAAACTTAGACGTATCCGATTTCTTGTTTCTCTGCCCTATTATTTTTTTTTAAGAAATATAAGAAAATGAAGCAAGAGGCGCGCGCACTATAGCGGAGAAATTAAAATCAGCTACACACAATGTACAGCTTTCATCATGTCTGACTAGTCTTTGTTCAGACAGATCTATTTATTAAAATTGAAACAACTTATAGCCAGTGAGTGTACAGATATATTTCCACGTCAGAGTTTGACCAGCACAGTTAGCATACAAGCACTTATTATTACCATATATGGTTCAGAGACGTTTTTTCTGGCTTACAACTTTCGCGCACTTTCCTAACAGGATCACATGCCATAAAAAGGGGGGGGGGAAACCACAGCCCATCTGTACTAGAACATGCCTTTCAAACTAATGCATATTAACTATGGTACGTATTTGAATCACAATACATAGATATATATTCATACAGGAAATTAAAAATATCAATTCTTTCACTCATGGACGTTTCTTCTGTGCTCGTGTGACTGCAGCCTTAGGAGGTAACAAACAAAACAAAACAACAACAGCCCCCTACAACCCCATCCATTACTTTTACACGATAGTTAGAATATTTTTTTAAATAATCGCATTACAAAAAACAAAAACATTTTCTGTGATTTTACATTATACTGACCGCTTCCACGAAGAGGCTTCTTTTCTGTTTTTGGTTTAGATGCAGATGAAGATGTGGATGTACTGGGACCCGGGGTCTTACAAAAGGAGACAAACAATTATATACAGCAAACAAATTACACAAATACTATGTTAAATACGTTTATGAATACTCCTACTCAAAGCAAGGTAGTTATGAGAAAGGTCTTAACACATGAATTATTTTAACAAGGAGCCATGATCTCTTTCTACAAGAATCCCTATCCCTCAACGTGAGCAAGTTGTGTCATCACTTTTCCAAATAGTGACTTTTTGTTCTGCACAACAAATGGAACCATTTTCAGCTTGAGGAACAACTGCATAATGTGAATATCCACTGTTCCGAGAACAGAACTACAATTGACATTAATATGAATTTAAGAATACAGGAAATGGCTAGTGTAATGATGGCTAACCCAGGCACACAAGGTTATTCACCAACCTCTGAAATTGCCACCACATTGCACCAAACAGGGAATTTTAACGTAGGTGCAATTTCAGGGCAATGCAAATCATCTATTTGCAAAGTTGTCAATTTGCCAAATACAGACATAAAAATAAAATTCCTTTTATTCCCCTGTTCTGTGGATTAGAGCTGCATGTTGCTGCTCTGACATGCGATACTGACATAGTTAGAGAGCGGCTAAATTATGCACTGCGAATTAACTGGCTTTGGGCTTTAAGACAAAGCTAGTGTTACTGTAATCTGATTTTCTACATTTTTCAGCAGCTGACGAAACCATGTATAAACTGCACTGAGGACTCAACTTGGGTATAGATCCTGAGAGCCTAAAATCTATTTGAAACATCAGGAGCCTGTACAACATACTTAAAGTATCGTTATGAGAGCATCTGTTGTGATCCTTATATTTTTTAATATTGAACAGTAAAAAGTGAAGCTATTGCTAATCATTAGCTAGGTGGTTTGTCATACTCCTATTGCAGCAATAGTATCGTTATTAATTTATATAGCGCCAGCATATTCCACAGCGTTGAACAATGGGCCTAATATAGATGGGGTTACAATACATGGAGACTGAACAACATTTTGACAAACCAGTACAGGAGGAAACGAGGGCCCTATTCCCGTGGCAATTTACAATATAGAAGGGTTGGGGTGGAAACCGGAGAAAAGGACTGCAAGGTGAGAGTGATGGACTGCAATGTGAGAGTGATGGACTGCAAGGTGAGAGTGATGGACTGCAAGGTGAGAGTGATGGACTGCAAGGTGAGAGTGATGGACTGCAAGGTGAGAGTGATGGACTGCAAGGTGAGATTGATGGACTGGTTGGGGCAGTGAGGTGTATTAGTGAGTCAGATGGTAGGCTTGCCTAAAGAGGAATGTCTTTAGGGGAAAGTCTGACAGTACGAGGGAGAGCGTTCCAGAGGATGGGGGCAGCGCGTGAGAAATCCTGCAGTCTATCATGGGAAGAGATGTATCGTGGGATGATCTATCAGCTGCAAATACTCATCTTGTGGTAGACATTTGGCTTCAAGCTCTTACCATTCATAGTAGCATCAGGCAACCAAAAGATCAAAGAACCTTGAGGGTGCCTGATGAACAGCGCTTGGCCACATCCCATAGCACCAAATTCAGGTACTCACCTGATTAGCTTGCAATGTCGCTTTACTGCTCCTCCAGCCCTCAAGCTTCCGTTGTCGCTTTTCGTCTTCCAGCTGAGGATGAGAGAAGACAAAAGATTAGACAAACACAAGAGGTGATGCACACCACGTCCTGGAGTTTTGTTGAATGAAAAATTACATAATGAACTCTTCCTTGGAAGACAAAACTCTGAAGTAGCATCAGGACAGGTTCTCAGCTTGATGGCTATTACAGTCACATAGAGCAAACTGCCAAAATGTTCAAGGGAGAGTAGATAAAATGCAAATATATAGAATATATTCTCAGGTGGTGCAAGACAGCATTTCATTTGCATAGCAGGAGAGCTATGTGTTTTTAAATATGTGAAGAGAAAAACGGTTTTGCACCTATTCCCTAACAGGGAGGCTGCGTAGACCAGAAGTGTAAAGCCTGCTTTATGTATAAAACATAACAAAAACAAAGGTTGTCATTTGCGTTTACCATTGTAGCTCCAAGCGAAACAAAACAATTAGGAGGTTTTGGTTTACTTGAATGGCCATTAAAGTGTAAGTTCACTGGCCCCGTCACGGCACCTCTGGGTCAGGGTCCTACCTAATGAAACCACATATGCTCATGCGGTTTCTCAGTCATGAGAGAGACTGGTGGGTTTTCATTTATACTAGGGATGCACTGATCCTAGTATCGGTACAGGTGCAGATACTACTATCGGTATCGGGATCTGCACGAGTACTTGGTACTCGTGTAGATGCCCCCGGGCGCTGGGCTGGCTTGCCGACCGGTGTCTGTGGGGCAGTGTTACAAATAAAACCACTTTATAAAGCACTTTTTTTTTCTTTGAAGTAATTGCATGTAAAAAAGGAAAACTAATGTTAGTTATTTTATCTCTGTGTTCCGGTTTCTGAATTTTTCCCATGATGCAACATTTACCAAAAGCTATGCCACATGGCTCTTGTTTATTTAACCTACAATATCTACCAGTTAATGAAGTGGAGGACGTAATGTTTAGATAAGGCTACTGTTCTCTAGGCTACCTGAGAGAAGAGCTGGCAGTTGAATGAGATATGACAGGGAGCTTAAAAGACTTCTAATCTACTCCCGGTGATGTCCTTTGAATACATCCCACACATTACAATGATGTGAGTCGGCTGCCTGACCCATAGACATCATCATATGGCTGTAACCACAAAAGTGAGGACCAAAACAGTTAAAGAATGTGGGGGTGCACCCAGTGACACAAATAGAGTAAAACATATTCTTAACATACAAGAGAAAAACAAAAGCACATGTAAGATATCAGCAAAATTAAAAGAGATACAATAAGGACATTTCATTATTTGGTGGTAGTGGCCCTTTAAAGTCCAATGGTGTGCAGGGGTACAATGGAGCTGCAAAGAAAGAATACCCCGGCAGTCACTCTCCAAAACATAGGAAATCACTTTGTGTATAGAAGCTATAAAATAGAAAAATCTAAATATTTTGACACAAATAGATTATAAAAATTTGTCTTGATATAATGTTATGTGTATGGTCATATTTAATTTTATAAAGCGGTGCAGCAGAATTTGGAGCCCTAGGACAGCACCCAGCCTAAATACACCCCTGCCACCAGCTAATGTGCAATTCCTTGTTCCGAGTAGAGCTGCTCCAGTTTGAAGTCTATGGTGGTAGTGGATCTACAATAGTTTGTGTGTCTGCATAATACTCACCTCTTTAGCGATTACGGACCTCAAATAACAGTTCCTAGAGATGACTCACGAAGATATGATATATTATCTCTGGCAAACACACAGTGGTGCTCAGATTCCCACAGGCGCAATGAGGCAAGCGAGCTGCCAACATGCGATTCCTGTTTTTTACACAAAGCAAATACTGGCAATCATCTGTGCCAGCACGATTATTAAAATGATGTGTGTGGAATCTAACCAGGTTTTTCCTGCAAGTCTCTTTTTTTCTTGTATTACAACAACAGTCATTTCCATTACAGTTACATATATATGTATTATGTGTGGATCTTCCCATTGACATGTGAGAATCGTTGGCAGATTATATATGTGAATGGATGTTCAAGCTGTTATTTATGAGGCTGTTCAAATACCATTAACCTTCCCTCACTACCATGATTGAGTGAACTCGCTCATCAACAGCAACTTAATGTGTTAACTCGATCTGCTCTCACAGGAAAAGTATTTATAAAGCGCCAACAAGTTCTGTAGCGCTGTAAAATGGGTGAGACAGAGGTACAAAGATACATGCAGGTTAAACAAACAGAGCAATAGGAGGGAGGACCCTGCTCAAGAGCTTACAATCTAAGAGGGGATACACACTGGAGGGGTTATTCAAAGAGCACTGAAATTTTGGTGCCGGTTCATTAGGCAAGTTCAATTTGCCGACCCTGCGGCATTCACCACAGGGCCCCCAAAGTGCGCCGAATGGATCCGTCGATAAACCCGCCGACCAGCTACTGAGCAGGGGTAAAAAACAAGAAAGCAAAAAGACAGTCACAGCAATTTTTAAAAGGCGTCTTAAACAAAAATAATGCATGAAAATAATATATAATGTCCTATGAATAACAAAAAGATCTGTTACAGAATAAAAAAAAAAAAAAAAACGGATTGAAAAAAAAACCTGGAATCAAATATTTTCGCCAAAAAGAAAAAAAAATGGAAATGCCTATGAGATTCTAAAAGACTTTTTGCTGCAAATGAAAAGAATAAACGACTGAATAAAAACGGAGATTTTTTTTTTTTTACATTGAAACCTATGGGATTCACCTGTTCAAACCTGTCAAATGAAAGCCGTGAAAAATTGGGCATTTCGCCAACTTTTCTCTGCTGTTCAGAGTCCTCTGAATAAATTAACCATTACTTCTCTATGGGGAATGTCCCTGCTGCCGAATTGCACCGTATTTCCCTAGTAATTCGCCAATATTTGACGATTTGCCAGCTTTTTGAATAGCCAAATGGACAAGAAATTGCACCGTTCGGGGAAATTCAAAGTGCAGTGCAATTTGATAGCCAATTCGGCAGACTTTGAATCACCCCTTAGGTGAGGATAAATAGCTGGGCACTGGAAGTAGTGGGTGCATGGGGGCTGAATGGGAAGCAGGGACAAGAAATGCCTCTCTCATCTTTTTAAGTGGGAGAACCTGCACAATTGGTGGCTGACTAAATACTTTTTTGCCCCACTGTACGTTCAATCTGTTAATGAGCCCTGCTTCCACTCAACCTTCGACAGACATCACAGCGGTCAGCTTTGCTGATTACTAAACTTAGACTAGAAATCGCTTCACTGCCCTCCTCCATTACCCATTCAACCTCAATCCTTCACTCCAGCCCCCTCTTCTACTATGTCTTCCTTTTTCTACGGTCTCGGAGGAGGACATCTCTGCATTTCTCATGTTCTCCTGCCCGACCACCTATCTGCTTGATCCCATCCCCTTGCACCTTCGGTCTGTCCTACCGGTTATTACCCCTCCTTTTACTCACATTTTTAACCTCTCCTCTGGAGTCTTCCTCTCTGCATTCAAACTTGAACTTGTTCTGTTCTGGGTCCCCTATTCTTCTCAATCTATAACGACTCTCTTGGCCATAACATCGCTTCCTTTTGGTTTCCAATATCACCTATATGCTAATGATGCCCAAATCTACCTTTCCTCCCCTGAGGAAACCTCGCACCTTTGTCAATCTCTACACTGGCTGACGGTTTCCTTTTAGAATCCACTTCAAAATACTGGTGTTCACATACAAAGCTCTCCATAACCGCACCCCTACCTACATCTCCTCCCTTATTAACAGGTATATCCCATCCCGACCACGTCGCTCAGTCAACGATCTGATATTCTCTCCTCGTACCCGCACCCCCAAATCTTGCCTTCAAGACTTCTCTCGAGCTGCCCCCTTTCTATGGAACTCCCTCCCACAAGCATCAGACTCTCTCCGTCTCTCCAGTCCTTCAAGAAGTCTCTGAAAATACATTAGAGAAGCCTATCGGCTCAATCATTAATCCAGCAAGACAATGATCCCAAACACACTGCCCGGGCAACGAAGGAGTGGCTTTGTAAGAAGCATATCAAGGTCCTGGAGTGGCCTAGCCAGTCTCCAGATCTCAACCCCATAGAAAACCTTTTGGGAGGGAGTTGAAGGTCCGTGTTGCCCAGCGACAGCCCCAAAACATCACTGCTCTAGAGGAGATCTGCAAGGAGGAATGAGCAAAAATACCAGCAACAGTGTGTGAAAACCTTGTGAAGACTTACAGAAAACGTATGACCTCTGTCATTGCCAACAAAGGATATATAACAACGTATTGAGATGGACTTTTGATAATTTACCAATTACTTATTTTCCACCATAATTTGCAAATAAATTCTTTAAAAATCAGATAATGTGATTTTCTATATTTGTTTTTCTCATTTTGTGTCTCATAGTTGAAGTTACCTATGATGACAATTACAGGCCTCTCTCATCTTTTTAAGTGGGAGAACCTGCACAATTGGTGGCTGACTAAATACTTTTTTGCCCCACTGTATGAAACGGTCTTCTAAAATCACTAGAAAAGGGTGGAGATGAGGGATGAGAAATAAGTTTGTTTAGCGAGGTATAAAGCAAGACTGTAGAAATGGAGCATGAATTTGTAACGCAGGAAGTCAGCTGAAATACGAGACTTCCCCCAAGCACGTTCAGCTGCCCTGGAACACCTGCATCGCTACTTCTGCACATTAGTATACTTTATACATATCCTACTGCCTCCAAATACAGGCTTTCAAACAGCAAGATAAAAATCTCAGGGATGTGGGGCATTAGAGGGATATTTTTCTTTCTACAGCAAAGAATGAATCAATACCTCTAACTCGGAGCCCATCGAATTGGCAATAGTAACGGCTGAATGGAATAGAGGCAACATCATTGCTCTATAACCGTTGAGACACAGGTTCGAATCCCGGCCAGAGCACCACGGTACATACTTGAAAAGGAGAGAAATCTCAATGTATCCTTCCTGGTAAAATATTATATTATAATAAAGTAATAATAATAATAATAATAATAATAATAATCTGTTGCCTTGACAATACTGCCACCTAGTGTACATGTCAAAGCTGCAATCTGCGGCATAGTTACAATGGGGTTAAGTCACCAAAAGAAATTCTTTTCCAATTGAAAAATAACCAAGAAATCGTTTAATAACAGGTGTTTGTTCTAATGCAGAACAACATTACTAATCTGACACTAAGGAACCAATGAACTACATGGCTGCCAACCAGGGGCTACAATACAATCTTGGTGCTAACGTTAGGCGAGACCCGGCGAGGCGAGACCCGGCAGGTCATGTGACCACCGGAGTCTGCTTCAATGGAGTCCTATGGACTCCATCCAGTGGATGCTTGCGGCGGCGCTTAGCGCCGCCGCTCACATCCCGGGATGTAGCGCCCGCTAACAATGCAGGCAGCTTTTTAAGCGCCTGCAGTGTAATCCTGTGCTAAAACGGGGGCGCCAGGGAGAAAACTGCGGGCGCAATTTTTTCACACTAGCGTCTCCGTTTTAGCACCAGGATTGTAATGGAGCCCCAGAGTGGATAAAAAGAGAAATAAAATTACCAGATTTGCTTATTTAAATTAGATTTTCTAAATTTAAAAATAAAACATCAAGATTTAATCAAATCCAACCTGCTCCTAATACTCATAGAAAAGGAAAGAGAGTTACACTCTCCTGTGCCCCAGGAACAGTTAGGGAGTACGATACTATTGGGAAATTGCTGCTCTGATGAGCATGGCAGAAAAAGCAAATGAAGCATAGCTGAACAAATTGAGCAGAAGAAAAGATACTCCAATATAAAGGCCTCGTTACTCCACTAGAGAACGCTCAGCCTACATTGTAACTGTTAGCCTACAGAACAGCAAAGACCAGACTCCAATCAGCTTCTCTCATTCTTATTTATAAAGACTGAGTACACACGACCAGCCCCATGACAGCAAGTTTTAATGCCATATGTATTCCAGTCTCCAAAGATGTCCTTGGGGTAACACAAGACCATCAGTACCATTGCGTTTGGTCTTGCAGAAAGGAATGATGCGGTCAGAGCTGTGCTGTCAAGAAAGCATTGTTCTTCAGAGAAGTAGGTCCCAACTCTAGTTCAAGTACTTCTAAGGCTGGAGTCAGACGAACGCAGTGCGAACGTGCGTTTAGCCGCACTTTATTACGGCCGTGGTAGCAGCAAATGACGTCCAACGCAGGCCCACACACTAAGTACGGCTGCACGAAAGTTCGGCAGCGCAACGCAAGCGGCAAACGAACGCATTTTTGCAAGAACGTCGAACCGCTAGTACTGACGTACAGAGTGCGCTGCGTCCGCATAGCGGCGTGTGTGCGTGATTAGGAAACGTCAGACGCTGCTCATGTCCAGCCAACATAACGTCCAGACACCTAAAGTTTCCTGGTTTGGATCTGTAAAACTCACGGCCGAAAATGCGCATCGTATGACTGCTATCGCGTCTTCTGTGAAAAAATGCAGACGCACTTTTTTGACAGTAGACGTGAAAAATGCGTTCGTCTGACCCTAGCCTAACAGGTCATGTTTTAAGGATCACCTTGGGGAAATGCAGACTGAATCCTGCAATCACTGAGCAGCAAATCATATCACCTGTGCTCTGTTTCAGATATCTGGCACACCTGGTCTCGGGCAGCCATCAGTGGGTGTCAGCCCATGATATGGGCAGGGGCTCAAGGGGGTCCTGGCCCTTAACAAACACTGTGCCATTTGTTGAAGTTCCTCATATGCAAGGACTCCTCCATGCCACCCTGAACTAACCTATTCCATGAACATTCTCCGTGGGCCAGGGCGTCTGCGGCCATTAAAAACACCCTAGCTAATCACTGAGAGCGTTTAGTATGGTCTTCACCAGGTGTAGAGGTGCAGAGCGAACGCTCTCCCACCAGGACACAAAGAAACACATTTTATCCACCAGGGGATTAGCCCACTCCCTGTAAATTAAGGTAAAACAGAAGACGAGGCAAAATGTTTTATTTTTAATAGGTTTCTGGAAATAGCTAGCAGAGGGCCCGACCATTGGGTCAATGAGGAGCCTCAAGATTTCTGATGGCAGCCTTGCCTGGCCTGTACGGGTTACCTGATGACAGATTTAGGAGGTCCTCTATATCAGTGTTTCCTATGTGTATTCTGTAAGACCAGGCTGCATTGCATGCATGTGCACATCTGGAAGCTAGACTCTACGATCAGCCCACTAAGGGCTGTTCAGAAAGCTAAGCTTGCCAAACATACAAGGGGGCAGAATGCCACCCTCTCTTTTGTAATTAAATTGATATGTAGGCTTTGCGCTCCTGTAACAAACTGCAGGATCAGTGTGTTTGCACCATAGCTACTTTCAGGATCTGAAGTGTTCAGGATGCTTGTAGGCCTTTTAAGCAAGTTTCACTTAACGGTGCGTGAGGTGTTTAGAACCAAACACAAGCCCACTGAGACTTTACCTGTTTTTGCCTTTCTTTGAATATCTCTGCCTGGGCATTGAGTTCTTCTTGCATCCTCTGTCGAGCTGCAGCCATCGCTTCCTGTCTTCTTACAACATCTTCGGGATCTTGCACTGAACGTAAAATGATAAAAAAATCAAGCATTTTTCTATTACAATCCCATTCTAAATCATTTTCCGTTGTAAAGTGTCAACTGTTGTCTAAAAAAGCTAATGACAATTCTGTCCAGAGGTTTACAGCTGAGCGCCAAAAAACTAAAGAGCCACTGACGGGTTCTAGTACCAAGGCATGTGTGGCTAACCAATGGCACAGCATTTCCCATGATGCTTAAAAAAATAAATAATCGACACAGATGCGTGGAAGATATTTTGTCCACAAAGTGGTGAACTGGAGGAACTTTAAAGGGAATTGCAGATTCTAGGCCAAAACAGCCGAGCCTAAAATCTTCAGTTATCTTTATATCTTCCACCAACTCACCACATAGTGAATAACCAGTTATGACTCTGCAAGCCCAGAAAGAAGTCATTTAAGGCAACATTTTCCTCTGTTTCCCTGGAGTTAAAGGCGGAGTGGAAATAACATTAGACCTCTCCTGTTCTTATTATTCTATGAGCAAGTCAAACCAGCGGATAATGTGCTTGGCTCCTCTGTACTACAACAAAGAATGTGTGCAGTGCCAAAACAACGAAGGGACGGGGGGGGGGGGGGAATAAATAGGCAATAAAACCCCCAAAAACTACACAAATCTTAAATTACAGGATTATGCGAGGATGAAAACAGTTAGGGCACAGAGCGAGTGAATAATCGGAATTGTGTGGATATTTAATGGAAAAGGTCAAAATCACAAGTGAATAACACACCTGGTCTAGATGTGCGCCTAGGTCCCAAGAACTGACGGATGTGCTCACTCAGTTTGTGCTTCAGCAACAACAAAGAAACACAGCCCAACAGGATGTACCAGCCATAATTCGAGAAAACGGTGCCCACTGGAAAGGAAACAGACACCATGAATAATTCCATAAATAAAGATGGTTAGCACATGCATTGATTACATTTTACATGTACATATTCATTTGTCCTTTTTACTATTTGAGATATTGTATATGTATTACGGCCATTTAATAAAATTTAAATAATAATGTCGTGCTTAGTGCCTCTACTCCCCCTTGCCTTTCAAAGTGAAGGGCTTTGGTCAGCAGAGAAGGCCGTCAGTCAGCTCCTGTCAAAAAAAGAACACTCCCTGCAAACCCGTTTCAGCTTGCAAAAATGATATACACGTATCTTTCGGCAATATAAGTCAGTCACTGAACCCACAGATGTGTCTTTCCCCTTATGAAGATTGGAGTGCCTGAATCAGGTCCTGTTGGATAGCCTTTTGGAGTTACGCTCAGCACAGCACAATTTTGGAATGATGATCATCTAATGCCTCCCGCTGCAGAAGTAGTGAAAGGCATAGCATCAGCTGACCCTGTGGTACATGTGCATGCGCCAAATGTCAGAGCAATGGAACTGCTGGAAGTCTCAACACCGAAAAGCCATAGGGAAATCACAGCGCTGAAATAAAGAGTTTAACCCATCACGAGCTAAAAGGGGCAAGTGATTTGATGGGTTAGATTATTTTAGTCTAAAGTTTGACACTTACTGGAGAGGTGCTCTTGCCGGGATCGAACCTGTGTCTCCACAGTTATAGAGCAGTGATATATGTTACCTCTACTCCACCCAGTCGGCACATCTACACAGATTCTTAATAGGGATGCACAAATACCATTTTTTTTTTTTAAATTTCAAAATTTTTATTTTATATATAAGTCAGCGTACAGTCAAACATATAAAGTGAGGGCCTCGCAGGGCCACCCAAAACTGTCAGCATACGCACAATGCAAGAAAAATAATAAACATCCCCAAGTAGGGGTGGGGGTCTCAGCAAAAAATGGCCAACAATAGGGGAAAAACAAAAAAAGAAGTCATCAAAAAATAGCCAGACATAAACAATTAACATCCCCAATAGGGGGGTCTCTTCTATAGTTAGGCAGCGATAGACAACACGAGTCTTCAAGAGTAACAAAAACATGGGGGGGGGGGAGGGGAAAGGACACTCAAACATAAGTTAGAGATACCAATGGGGTGTACCTGTCTGCAGACAAGCAGCGGCCGGGGTACCTGGGCAAACAAAAGTAAATAAAACAAGAGGAGAGTGGGGGGGGGAAGGGTGGGGGACCACCCTGGAAAAGGCGACAGACCTGGCTCGCTCCAGGAACCCCACGGGGAACTGGAGGCCATGGAAGAGGCCGCATGGCTGGGCGATCTGGGGCCAGAGGAAGCGGTCAGAGCCATGGTACCCGGTCCAATGGCACACCCAGAGCTACCCATCGTCCCGCGCACACAAATAAAAATAAAAAGGGGGGGGGGTGGAAACCAGATACCCAAACCGCTGCATCAAACCACATCTTGAACAGAAAAATTAAAGTCCGCAGTAGAGTGTCCAGAGAGGGGGGGGGGGGATAGGTCAGCAAATGTCTTCAAAAAGTGTGAACAAGAGAGTATTTGGGTATATATACTAGGGATAGACCGATATTTTTTCAGGGCCGATACCGATACAGATTATCGGCAGTTTTTCTAGCCGATAGCCGATATTTGGCGCCGATATTCTGTAAATTTAAAGTTCTGAAAAAAAACAGCACAAATCTGACTATGCCATGAACTCAATGGCCTAAACAACAATCTTCGTGCAAACGTTTCCACCGGTGCAAAAAAACATTTAACGCGAGGGGCAAAACCCTTTACGCCGAATGCCATATTACATAGTCAGAAATACAGATCTAATCTGCCACACTATATATATATATAAGGGTCTGCCTGTAAATATGTGTCTATCTGCCGGTTCATACATATCTCCTCCATATAGAGTATGGAGTTCCCTGTGTCCACAGCTGAAATGTAATCAAAATGTTTAGCTTTCTCCCTTGGGGGAGGATATAAAACGTAGCTGTAAAAAGGGAATTTCTTTGTACACTAACATAGAAAATCACACCTTGGCAGCCAGCACGGCACCAAGAGATGGGGACACAATCTTCAAAGACAGGAAGCACATCCTTGATCTCTAAGGGGGGTCTGGAAGGAAGAGGGATGCCTTTAGGCAATTAAAGCTTACTGATTGACAAGCTTACTGAGCACGAGCGAGAATGGCCCTCTGGGAAATGGAGTCCAGGACACTGGGCCATTTGTGGGTGGGGGCTGGAAAGATCAGGAAGTGTATAAATTCAGAACACTGGCCATGTGCTTTGGCTGATCACTTGGGGTACCTTCTAAAGAGGACTGATCTGTCCATCTTCCTATCTCCAGACTCCAGGAGGCCATGACTGCTAGCGTAAGGAATAGTTCTTCGTAAGTAACGCTCTATGGTTAAACCTTTTTTCTTTTTATTTTGCTGTGTAGTGTGTAATTAATTGATTTATTCTAGTTATAATTTTTTATGTGACAAAGCACTGTGATTTTTCTATCATAAATAAACAAAAACGTATTTAAGTTTTGACTCTGGCTGATGAAATCCACGCTAAGAGATTGGGAGTATTGCTATTTGCTTTAAGCTCGGTTATATATAAGAAATTGCGTGTTGCGGTCGTCAGGAAACAGCAGGGATCTCACGGGGTAAGGCTGTGGGTATCTGTTGGAGAGTCGGGGCAAAAGGTCCAGGCCGTGTCTTCTTTCCAGACGACAAGGGAGGGTGCTCCTCCACCTCCAAGCTCCGATCATAACCATCAGGCTGTGTCGGCACACTCTCTGATTCCGCACAGCCCGCTGGTCCACGTACTGCGGGCTCCCCCGGGCCGTACCATGGTGTCATCTCCAGCTCCCCCGGGCCTCCATGCCAAATCCTGAGGGGGGCAGTGGGACATCCATCTGCCGCCCCGCGCGCACTCCGGCTGTCCCCTCCACCAGATCTGTCGCAGCGGCCGGGAGACGTGGGCCCTCCTTCTTCCCAGCCCTCTTTAGCAATTTCAGGGAGGGGTGGCAGGGTTATCAGAGGTGCCGCGGTGCGCAGCCGAGAATGGGATCCTCAAGGGAGCACTGCAGGGAGGCAAAAGGAGCCCAGGGTTAGGCCTCAAAATGGCCACCGACTGTACCCAAAACGCCAAGAGAACAGTCGACTAAAGTAGGTCTCTGGTCCGGAGTGGGGACAGAACGGGCTCCGGACAGCTTACCTCCGGTAGCCGGCCACCCAGTGAGTAGTATTGCAATAAATCCACACTTTAAGTCAGCTAAATATCCCATAAAAGAGCAGGCAGAGACGGAGCTCTGCCAAGGCACTTCTTGTTCCCTGTTCAGCCGGCCACGCTCCCCCACCAATACCATTTTTAACCCCTTTACTGCCGAGATAGAGAAATCTCAGGCTTCAAAAGGCACCATCTTGTGCACCGATACCAATATATCTCAATCTGCTTATCTCCAGCCCAAAAGCAAATGAAATTAGTTTGCTGCAATCAAATTTAGTTTGCTTTTGTGCTGCAGAAGGTGCCCCCCAAAGTTTAAGCCCTGTGGGCATAATGCCCAAAGAGCTAAAACTGTAAAATCAGCTGATGAATGCTCTGAATTATCAAGCTTCCAGCAGCCGATGCAGGGGAAAGGAGAAAAAAAAGAAAAAAATAGACCTGCTGCTGAAACCTCTGTAACACGGTTTGGCAGTAGATGGTGCCATCTACTCGCCAAGTAGGTTATTTACAGTAATAACTATTACTGTATAAATAAAAATATATATTTTGTTTTGTATAATCAAACATTTGTTTCTGACAATGGCATTTGGAAAATCACTTTGTGGTGAAGGGGTTGAGACCGAGTAGGAGTACCGATACTGGACTAATTTATGGAAATAATAAAATGTATGGCCAGACACCCCATTTAACCAGTGCGCGCACGCACGTATTAAAAATATACATCCCAGACCTCAGGCACTGGGGCCAGCTGGCAGAACAAATTAACAGTATTCTGCCAGGCCCTTACGGCTGACCGTGTTCCAGCGGGCAGCCGTCAACATCTGTAAGTTATTACATGGCTCTGCTGGGGTCTCCAGCTGCGATCTTGGAGAGATCTTAACTCTGTAGGCTCTCACGGGAACGTTGCCCAGGAGAGCCGACCTTACAACCGGCGGCCACTCGCTGGAATGCTGTCAGCTGGAGGCGTCTGGCAGAATACTGTTAGGGTATTCTGCCACTTGCCCCAGGTCCTCAGATACCACCCAGCCCAGTGGTGGCTTCCGGTATTGGTAGAAATATCGGAAGCATTTGTATGAGTACGTGTACTTGTGCATCATGCTGGTATCGGTGCATCCCTAATTATGAAAGTGTTCAATTATAATGTAGATACAAATTTAAAGGTTGATGTAATATATAAAACAGGAAAAACAAAATACACCAATACTTGCAATTGTTAGAATGTCTCTAAGTTCCTGGCACAGACACCCAAGCTTGAACTTCTGAGGCTGAGCAGTAAATGGTGCTTTAAAAGGTGTACCTGGCAAGGACAAAATTACTTTTGACCATTAACAAAAAAGGGCACCTTTACCTTAATATAGGGCAGTGTTTTTACACTGACCTATATAATCTACAAAAACTGATATTCTGAAGTTTTCCCTCCTCCCTTAAGCTGATGCCATGTTGCTGGGGAGATGGAGTGAAGTGGTTAGAGTCGAAGCATTCACAGCGAGCAGGGGGCTGTCCTATAGAATGTGTCACTGCTCACAGTCGTCCTCACTACAGCATGCTGCGGTCCATGGGGGTGGGGGGGCTTCAAAATTGAATATCTCTTTTTTTATATTACATTGGCCAGCGAAAAACTGCTGATCTATATAAAAGGGAGAGGTGTTCTGTCAAACGGCAAAAAACATTTTGCACATGACAGTGGCCCTTTCAGCGACTCTCATGGTTCAGAGAACGTGTATACTGCCTGTAAATCACAGTCTGCTCCGTTACAGTTAGAGGCATTTATACAGCACCAGCATGTTCTGTAGCGGTTTACAATGGGGGAGCACAAACATGAGCCATACATGATAAATGAGAAAAGACAATCTGGCACGTTTCCACCAGTTCCAGCCATGCCCCCTGGTGGTGAGAGCGATCCAGGCCAGCTCTTCCCCATCTGGGCTAGCCATTCCACCCTGTGTCGCTCCTGGATTCCCCTGTGGCTGTTAGGCCTGGGGTCACATGTCCTGTTTGCGCAGTCCTGTTCCCTATAAAAGATGCAAGCAGCAGAGAGGCTCATGGCTCTTGCATGGGTTCATGTTCCTAAGAAGTTCTTGTTCCGGAGTCATTGCGGTTATCTCGTCCTGGTATTCTCTGTAGGATCTTGGCTTGTATTCCTGACTGCACTCTTGTTATTTCCCTGTATGATATTCTGGTTCCTGGCTTGTCTAACATACCCTCCTGGCTCTTGATCCTTTTGCTTCGGTTCTGACTATTCTACTGTATGTTCCTTGTGTACTGTATTTCTGTTTCTGTGTATTACCCAGCAACACTATATATATCCTTAGTAGAGGCCAATGCGAGGACCTCATCCCAGTTCAGGGTTCCCTGTATTGCTGCTGAGTATATTGTCTTGTATCCACTTTAACCCTCTCCCTTCCTGTTCGTGTGTATTCTTGTTGAGGTTCCCTTCCCTAGTATAGAGGCCATTGCAAGGACCTTTATTCCCACAGTTAGGGCTCCCTTTAGTTCTGTCCTCCTGCCATTCCTGTTGTTCTGTTAATATTGTCTTGTATCTGTGTGCTGTGGTATGTGTCTATGCAGCCAGCAGCTAACCTGCCTCAAGGGCTACACATCCAGTATAAAGGGCCCATCTCCATGAAAGTGTGCTATTAACAGGCAATGGCCCTTCCAACGAACAGGGGGAAAAAAATGAGTGTAATGGAAACAAACCATTATCATAATGGGGTGAGATAATAAACTCTGACATATGTATATTGAAGCTTGGTTAATAGCTCACAATTACTCATCTCATTAACAGTATGTTCCATGTGGCTGAATATAAATACGGGAAGAAAAAAAATAAAAATAAAAATTACAGCCTACAGCTGACAAAGCACCACCAGGGTTTTATTCAACAATTGTTTATAAACGCCAACATTTTCCACAGCGCTGTACAATAGGTGGGGCAAAATAAATCTAAAATTAAAAAGATGATTCACACATGGAGAACGACGGGAAAAAGATGTTCTTGCTCCAGAGCTTACAATCCAAGACTCTAATGTGATCTTTAACCCACTCTGGCTCAAATCTAGAAAGGTTCATATTGGCTACAATACAAGTCCAATAATAGCCACATATATAGATTGCTTAGGTTTTAAATGAGGACATATTTGAAAACGTGAGAAATCTCAATGTATCCTTCCTGGTAAAATACTTTAAAAACAAACACACATTGTAAACACACCCTGTGTGTTGGCTGTCGCTTTCTTTTTGGACAGGCTGTCTTTGAATATCATATTTGCCACAAGCACATGCAGACATGTCTGCGCTTTATTTCCACAACGGGTTTTACATTTTTAACAGAAAAGGTGCAGAAATGGTACACAAGCAGCCAGGAGAGAGAAATCACAGGGCCAAAAAGTTTCCGAAAAACAGACTAAAGAAGGTAAATGTGAAGTAACGAAGTTGAAGGTAGACTCTGCAAATACGTAATGGTGACAATCCAGGGCATAAAACATATGAATAGGGGGGGGCGGAGCTGACTGTCGACGAGTGTGGACACGTTCTTGCAGAGCTCCCTGATGACCTGGACTTTTCTATGTTGTTTTGCGTGTCCCACCGTCCAAACTGATTGCTGCCCTGACGATTTGAGTTCCTGCTGTGCTGAGGAGGTATTAGTTGCACGCGGCGTCTGTCTTCTGACGCTCACGGTGGTGCTTGGACACTGTGCTGGTTCCTGCGGCCTAGCTGGCGGCGGCCATCTTTGGAGCCTGCTCGGAGGTTGCAGACGTTTCCCCTGCGTGCTCTGACTCTTACCTGCTTTGTGGAGTGGTATGACGGTGAGAAGAGGCGGCGGTGAATCCTGCTCGGCGGAGGGCCCCTGCCGGTGGGACATCGGAGCAGCGTCTTTTGAAGGCGGAAAGCGACAGGATGATTCTGGCCCACTCACGAGGGGTGACGTCAGGCACCTGATGGAGGAGTTCCGTGCGCTCTGGACGGCGGAGTTTCGAGCTGTGCGAGGAGTGGCGGCTGAGATGGGATGTGTAGTGGAGAAGGTACGGGTCCCGACAGACCAGGCTGAAGAGGAGCGGGTGTGCCGGGCGGAGGAGGCTCCGGTTGATGCAGTGGGCCGGTATGATGGTGTGGCTGGGGCTGTGCTGCCTCTGCCCATGCCGGCTAGTCGCTCCGCTGCAGAAGAGGATGGAGAGTGGAACCCTGGGAGCGGTGACCGTGGTGCCGTGGGGATCTCAGATGCTGGCGGGTGATGTCCTGGTGCACCCAAAGTTCCTGCCTGAAGTGGGAGATCCGTTAGCTGAGTCGCTGGACGGCGGGACTGCGGCGGTCCTCACGTGCCCACAATGGTCTGCAGTGGTGGTCTTGCATCCTTCCTTGGCCCCTGAGATGATGCTGTCTGCCATACTACGTGAAGAGGAGCCTTCCCCCGCTGTGACAACCCGCCATGAGGATGGAGCAGGTCCCCTGCTGAGCCTCCCCAAGTTGGCTGCTCGGATGACTCTACCCATCTCCATATTTTTAGATGCCGGCTGAGCCCCCTATCCACTTTAGCATGCTCTCCGGAGCTCTTCGTTCTCCGGGCTCGGCAAGTGAACGTGCCTGGGGCTGCGTATTTCCCCCCCCCTGATCTGAACCCCGATGTCTTACCTCTGAGACTTACACCCCCCCTGCGGACACCCCTTTGTCTTTTGAGCATTCCCCCCACTGTAGATATTCAATTTTCTGCCGATGGGGATTCGCTCAACCGCTTTAGTCCACACTGCTGCCCCCCTTATTGCTGCGTTTTCCCTGTCCCCCCTCATCCTGTTATTTCTCCCTTGCACCTCTTCCCTCTGAATTAGGCGGAGACCCCCCCCGATACCGATGACATATGAGACTTTTTTTTTTTACCGACACTAGCCCACCAGTGATGGTGTACCCTTCCTCCCCTTTTTTTTTTGGGCATTTTTCAGGTTTCCCCGAGGTGTGCCATACTTGGCCCTCGGGCCCCTGGGCCTTGTGACAATATCCTTCCACGGCATCCTCCGGGAGTGAGCCGGGAAAGTCACGGTCTTGGCCTTTGCCGTCCCTTTGCCCCCCACCCTACTATTACATTTTTATTCCCCCCCCGTTTCTTTTTCTTTCCCCCCTCGCGCCATTGCTGGTGGGTGGTCGGTGTAGTCCACCTCCCCTTTCCCACGGTTTATTGTTTTTCTGTTATCAGATGTACTACTTTGAGGTAGACCTATATTTTCTTGCTTTAATGATGCAATGTTTCTTGATGATGCGATCATTTTTGATTTCTATTTAGATGAGACCCCCCTATTCGGGGATGTTTATTGAGTCTCCCCTGATGTACTTCTGCCGAATGTTTATATACTAGCTGTCTTGTTGCTGATGCTTTATCCAAATAAAAAGATTTGAATTTAAAAAAAAAACACATATGAATACGGTTGCAGCTTTTTACATGAAAACCAGTGAAACAAGTTTGACACAACCACTGGAATGAGGCTACACCACCGGGTCTATTACTTTGATGGATTTGCATCTGTCATTATAGGCTTAGGAAAGTGTGGCCACTCACTGCACATCTCTTCTCACTACCTGACTACCTTCACACTCCTCTAGATATACAGATGGTGCTCGCTCTATCAGCATATATTATGATTTTGCCAACATATTCCTGCTGTGGTAAAGGGGTTACAATACACACTTGGAGGACATGAGGAGGAGAGGGCCCTGCTCCCTGAGGAGCTTACAATCTAAGTTAATTAAACAAGCACAAGCTGAAAGAAGTAATCTGAGGAATGTTTCCTCCGAAATCAATTTGGAGAGTGATGAATGCAGTGTATAGGGTAGCCGTCAGTAACCTTAGCATTCCAGATGTTTTGGAACTACATCTTCCCTAATGCTCAGCCATTCAGATTGGCCAAACCTCGTTGCCAGCGTAGTTTCAAAACATCTGGAGGGCCAAGGTTGCGGACCTCTGACATAGGGGTTCAGTTAAAGATGCACTAGCTGCCCAATGCATAATGCAGCCACCTCCTGCTGAGAATTCATGGACAGGGAGAGAACTGGCAAACACGTATCTCACTGACCGGTGTTAGAAACTCTTCTGGGTATTTTATTACAGGATTCCAGGGGAAAAAAATTCCTGAACCTTCCCTTTATACAAGAGCATATAAAAATATCTGCCACCATCCAAGTGACAGGTGGCATATGTCAAGACAATGGAGAGACTACATAGCAGGAATCAGCAAAAAAAAATAAAAAAATTGGAACTACATTTGCCATGAGGCTCTACTCAACTAATGATTAGCTGAGAATCATGGGGTATGTAGTTCCAAAACATCTTATTGGCTACAGTTACAGACCTGCGGTCTAGGGCTGGTCATTTCTAAGGGCCAGGTAGCCCACAGCTCATGGCATGTTACCTCTGGCTCCTACATGTCTGCATTACTCTGCACCATGGATAATCCAGAAGACTGACTAATGCACAGCTCCTAAGAGTTCTCCCTGGCTGCTACATTTCATAAACCCTGATTTAGTGAATAGCTCACTACTAATGGCAGGAATGCCCTCCATATGGTGAAAAGCAGCTCTCTGGGCAAGGGCTTGGCACATCTCTCTAGTAACCCATTAGGAAGGATACACTGTAATGTGATCAACTAGATCAAACAATACTAATCACAGTGAGCTGGAGGGTCACCGGGCTGCAATAAGGGTATGGCTGTAACATTGCTCTTTTCTGGCGCCATGCCTGGGCGGCACTTCAGGCCTGTGTGTGCAGGGGGGCAGGTTACTGGCTGTAGCCCCCGGCCACTAGTCATAGGGTCTGGGCTTTAGGAGCTGTATCAGGGTTACAGGATGAGGTTGCATTTCTTGCACAGAGCGGATGTAAACGCGTTCATACAGCCAGGCAGCGCCGTGTAAAATAACCACCTGTCTCCTGGAGATGCATGAACGTGCTCTGCTCCAGCTCGGCGGGGCCCCCCAGGTCTCTCCCATCCTGCTCCATGATCAGGGTCTCTCCCGCAGGGCCTGGCGCCGCTCACACTGCAGTCTAAAGAAACTTCCTGGATGACGTGTCCAAATCCGTGACACGTGGTGGGCTCGGATATCGCGAACCAATGGGTAAGAGAGCATGCGCATTCCAAGCCTCGCTATCAGAGAGCAGAGCATGATTGGATGTGAGAGAGTGTATTGTTTTGGCTTAATACTGTAAGGTCATATATAGCATGTGTCTGGGTATAGTGTCACAAATACTAACCGGCATTACTCACTAGAACAGGGATCCCAAACTACACCCCCCCCCCAGATGTTTCGGAATTACACCAATTATTCTCTAGCCATTTATTGCATTCGAAGTATTCTGGGAATTGTAGGCAATAAACATGGGGGGGGGGAGGTAGAGATCTGAGCACTAGAGAAACAGACTTAAACTGAATCTGTGCTGCCCAGGTGCACTTTAGCTGCGATATCCCATCAGGGTGTGAATATCAAATTGGTCTTAAAGAGCCACAATACAATATCCTTTGATGAAAACAGAATATCCTCACCTAGATCCTGCAACAAGTACCAGCAAGTTTTGCCCTCTATGGGAGGAGCTAATTGGGGGTTGAAAGGTCACTGACAACTACTGAAAGACCTTTCTCTGCTCAGAGCCGTCTTTTCCTTTATTGCAGGAAAAAATCTGGCCCTCCAGATATTTTTGAACTACAGTTCCCTCAAGGTTCTGACTTCAAATACTTTATAAATAAATAACTATTACCAGGAAGGATACATTGAGATTTCTCTCGTTTTCAAGTATGTCCTGGGTTTAGAATATGTATTATTAGGTGTCTTGCCCAAGGACACTTACTGGAGAGGTGCTCTTGCCAGGGACAGAACCTGTCTCAAGTCTCTCTCCATGGTTATAGAGCAGTGATGTTACCTCTGCTCCACCCAGCCATGGAAGATCTAGTGGCAAAAAAATCTGGGAGGGCCAGGGTTAAGCAACCCTGTCCTACAGTATGCCACAAGGCTCACCCCATGTCATAAAGGAAAACGCTGTCACAAAGGGCGTATTTCCCTGTCAAAGGAACACAGACTTGTTTTGGGCATGACAGGTAGAGCTGCCAGGTCAGCCATGTTTTCCTGGATGCCTATAACTTTCATTCAGAGGGTGAGTGCCTGGAAACGTGCTGCCCTGCAACATGTATAATTCATATGATGCAGGTAGGAGACCAAAGGCATCACCTGGGATTCCAATTCGATTTCTTACCTGTACATGCTGCAGGGTGGCATTTTTCATGCACTGCCCATCAACATGAATGTGTCCAGGAAACATGACCAACTTGGCAACCCTAATGACAGGACCACTTTAAAGAATATAGGCCTTCCACGCAAATAAACCTCTAATCTATTCAGGGACTAGTGCAACTCTGTCATAACACTGGCTAGGGCTGCTAGTCTATTATCAGACAATGGCATGAAGAAATGACAAGATATATATAAATATTTATGTTGGTGGGGGACGGGGACCCACGCTGCAGAATGCTCCCAGCATGTGTACACTACAGCAGAAAAGGGAGAGCTGCTCTCCTACTGAAAAACAGATTCTCCAGGACTCCGTGAACCTGATGTCAGAACACTAAGGGGGTCATAGATTGCAGAGATCCTTACACCCAAAGCTGCAGCGGGATCATGCCTTTTGGACAGAGAGGTGTATTTTAAATGTAAAAGTAAGGAAACGATGATAAAATACAAAAAAGGACTTTTATTAGACAAATTTACAGCAACACATTTATACAGACTGAAGGCAATGATTAGCATTAAGCACCAAGCATACCAACAGTTAAATAAAAAAAAAAGCTCAAGTTCCATTGGCAGCGACTTCTTCCTCCATCTCTTCATCTGCTTCTTCAGACGTTCCTGAAATAAATATACCGTCATTAACATGTCATGCAAAGAAAATGCTTAAATGTCAAAGACTATAGGAGTTCAACAAGCCCCGAACAGTGAAGGTCACCGTACGGCACAATTTTGGGGCATTTAGTCTAGCCACAAAGCTGTCACTTCTCCAAATACTGGCGAATTGAAAAAATATGGTGCAGTTCACCCCATTTCAGCGGCAGCAAAATTCTCCCATTGAGATGTAATTGTCAGTCCATTCACAGAAGGCCAAACTGCACCGAAACGTTGGCGAAATGACCGGATTTTCTGTGATTTCGTTACATAAATTTAAAACAGGTGAATCCCATAGGATTCAAAGAAGGAAACATTTTTTTTTTTTTTAAAAAAAACCTGAAAATATTTTATTTATAGGAAATAATTTATGCTTTTAATTTTCAGCAAAAAGCCTTAATTTTTAGAACACCATTTGTACATTTTAGACTAAAGTTTCCCAATCTTTTTTAAAGACTTTTTTTTATTCAGTAACAGACCTTTTTATTATCCTGTTACAGCTGTGGGGCGTACTATGCCATCCCTGCGGTAGGGTGGGTGTTGAAGCCGCAGGGCTGCATAGTACACCCAACTGACTTCAATGGCCCTCCTTCGCCCCGTACCGGCCTGAACTCCGGCCGTCCCCCTGCAGTCAATGACGCACATCAGATGCGTAGGCAGGCCGGAAAAGCCCACTACAGCAGCCGGCAAGCAGGACGTACTAGTACGCCCAACTGGTGTTAACGCCTGGCGGCAAGGGGTTAAAGAATTTTTATTATTTACAAAAACCATTAATGCATTTTATTGGTTTAATACCACAGGCGTCACCCGTGGGGGTGGCTTAACGCCGGCCGCAGATTGCAGGCTGGTGCACGTCATTGGTTGCAGGGGGGATGGCCTGAGTTCACACCGTCCCTGTGCAGCCAATGACACTGTGCGTTCGGGCTGCGACAAGGGGCTGAGGCAGGTCCACTGAAGACAGTGGGGCGTACTGTACGCCTCGCGTCTTCAAAGCCCTCCTGCCGCCATAATGGCATAGCACATCCTGGGGGGCAGCAAGGGGTTAAACACATTTTAGAGCTCAGTTTAGATAGATCTAGTAGAGCTCAGTTTTTTCTGCAGTTCGCTGCTCTTCGCCAACTTTTTCATGAGGCATCAGCGGCTCCAATCTTTGGTGCATAGTGAAGAGTAGGGATGCACCGATACCACTTTTTTAAGACCGAGTACGAGTACCGATACTTTTGTTCAAGTACTCACCGATACTTTTATTTTATGTCATGTGACGCTTTCCAATAAGAACAGACCTCACGGATATACTGCCCCGGCAGCTCACGGATATACGGCCCCGGCAGCTCACGGATATACGGCCCCGGCAGCTCACGGATATACGGCCCCGGCAGCTCACGGATATACGGCCCCGGCAGCTCACGGATATACGGCCCCGGCAGCTCACAGATACGGCCCCCCAGCTCGTGGATTTGCCCCCCCCCCCTCCGCTCATACTTACCTTCCTTGCGACGCCGGGAAAGTCTTTGCGCGCACGCGCTCCTTGGAAGGTCCCCAGCCGCGACCACGTGGGACCATGTGATCGCGGCTGGGGTCCTTCCAACGAGAGCACGCGTGGAAACTTTCCCAGCGTCGCTCAGGAAGGTAAGTATGAACGGAGAGCAGCTGCAGGGCCTGTCCGAATGCTCTATCGGCATTCGGACAGGCCCTGCAGCTGCTCTCCTCACTTTGTTTATACTTACCTTCCTTGCGACGCCGGGAAAGTCTCCGCGCGTGCGCTCGTTGGAAGGACCCCAGCCGCGATCACATGGTCCCACGTGGTCGCGGCTGGGGACCTTCCAAGGAGCGCGCGCGCAAAGACTTTCCCGGCGTCGCTAAAGGAAGGTAAGTATAAACAAAGTCTTTGCGCGCGCGCTCCTTGGAAGGTCCCCAGCCGCGACCACGTGGGACCATGTGATCGCGGCTGGGGTCCTTCCAACGAGCGCACGCGCGGAGACTTTCCCGGCGTCGCAAGGAAGGTAAGTATAAACAAAGTGAGGAGAGCAGCTGCAGGGCCTGTCCGAATGCCGATAGAGCATTCGGACAGCCGCCCCAGCCCCTCGGATGCCGGCAAGCCGGCTCAATGCCAACTTCCGGTATCGGAAAAAAATAATCGGGGGTACTGCACGAGTACCAAGTACTCCTGCAGTACCCGGTATCGGCACCGATACTAGTATCGGTGCAACCCTAGTGAAGAGTGAATTCACCATATAGTGTCAGTGCAATGGAATTGCACTAAAATGTGGATGAAATTTCAGTGCTTTGTAATATTGTACAGATTTTAAATTGTGACACCATCACATATCACAACCTTATGACCATACCCAGAACCTGTAACCAGCTTAAAGACATGGCCAACTTCACAAGTTAACATTGGTCTTCTAAACAAAACTAGACTCTCCAATCCTCAACCCGCCCTTTTAAAGTATGTTATATTCTTCACACCTGGTACTCTGTCTTTTCCAGGAATCTGACCAGACTGTAGCAAACCTTTCAGTCTTTCTACTTCTGCAAGTGTAGTAGCATTAACAATGGCGTTCTGAGAAAAAAAAAAAAAAGATACATTGGTTAGGAAATAGAACTATAGATCTTACAATATTAAAGCCAATTTTTCCTTCGGCCATTTCTCCCAGTTAATATTATGGAATATTTTTCTTTAGCAAGCATGAATATCATGTCAAAACACACAATAGGAGGGGGCGTGCCAGCTGCTCAAGGGAGAGGATGTGTCTCGCTGGAGCTCCGCCCGTCTTCTCTGTATAGGGACCCACAGCTGGCTATTTTTGGAGGGGATTATTTGTTTTATGATCCCTGAGAGGCTGGCCATCGGTGCCGTGCAGTCCGGAGCCAGCTTGGTTCCCCCCTCCGGACGAGAGACCTCATTGAGAACTGCTGCATCGTGGTGACGACGGCCATCTTGCGGCCCGCTGCTGTTGTCCAGCCTTCCTAATTGTGCCACCCTGTCCCCGACTATGAATATGTGGAGGGCCGAGGAGATTGAGGGCCCACGTCTCCTGGCCACCCCCAAAAAATGTCTTGAGGAGTGACGGGTCCCCCTTCCCCGTGGGTAGCGAAGGAGCCTTGGCCTACGGCCTGGACGCGTGCTTACGGATGCTGAATGGGGAGGATGCTAATGCCCCGCTCACTAGGGTGGTTTGGCGCCGGATGCTCGCGACCCTGCGGAGCTGCTGGGAGAAGATAATCCCCGGGGCGGAGGAGCCGGAAGTCCTCTCGGATTCGGGTGCAGCTGCGGCCTGCCCGCCTTTTACAGCTGTGCTAGAGAGCTGGGACAGGAGCAGTGCCCCACATGAAGTGCTGACCCCAAAGGTCGTGGCCCAGAGAGCGAATGGTGAGCTGGAGACTCAAGGTTCCAGGTAAGGGACAGACCCGGCTGGGACGACGGTGGCAGCTCCCTGTCAGGGGCCTAAGATGGCGGACCAGCCCCCCCCCCCTTCACCTCTCAAGATGACACGGCTGCGTCTCCTGGTATCGTGGCTGGCTCTGCTCCAAGCTAATGGTGTTGGACAACCTGAGATGACGGCCAGATACCCTGACCCGCCCTGCTGGGCACTACCCCCAGTCCCCCCCCCCATTATATAAGCTGTCTTTAGCCAACTTATACCCCCCTTTTTTTATTTTATCTGAAGTATTTTTGATGTCTCTTGCTATAACCCCCACCCCACCATTTTTTTTGACATTTTGTTGATTTTATCTGCGACCCCCCCTTATGTTATAGATCCTGAACTTGTGACCTGCACCCAGTCTACTGCTGACACCACCCCGCGTTAGATATCTGATGACCCCCCCCTCCCCCGGTTTGCAGGCTGATGCGACTGAGCATGCCTGGGCCTGATGCCACCCCATCTCCCCCTGTTATATAAATTTTTTTGCTGATCCCTCTGAGGTCTCTTATTTTTGTTACCTGAAGAGACCCCCCACTCGGGGATGACGTTGTGGACACTGTTATTTAAATGCAGTGTTTTTGATTTGTTTCTTAGCTGAGCATGTTACTTTGATGACTCCTACCCCCCCCCCTGTTTTTTTTGCTGCAGACACCCTTCCCTTTTTTTCCCCCCTTCCTCTTTACTTTTTCTTTTGGCGTTTGGGGCCAACTCGGGGTGTGCCATTGTTGCGGCCACCACGGCTCTGCCCGCCATACCTGGCCCTCGAGTACCCCGGCCTTGTGACCTGCACATTTCCATGGCCTCCTGCGGTCCTTTAGGAGCGAGCCAGGAAAGTCACATATTTGGCCTTTGCCACCCCCCCCCCTTTTTTTTGGGTTCTGGAGCACTCTTTGGTATGTCTCTCCCCCCCCCCCGCCTTCCCATTTGTTTATTATTTTATTACTTGCTGAATAATTGTATGCTGATCCTGCGTGATCACTTTCATTTATTTTAACTAGCTGTTTGTTCCGCTGATATTCTTTCAAAAATAAAAATTTGGAATATAAAAAAAAAAAAAAAATATACAATTAACATGAACACACACACACACTAAGTTTACAGCTCTGCAATTCTGTTAACCAAAGACGTGCTTTCAGGAATCTCAAAAGGTCTCTTAAAGCGCTGTTGAGATACACGATTTTAAATTATTTTATAATAAAACAATGATTCGTGAAAGATCCAGAGGACTACACAAGCAGCAAAATTAGGACTTCGGTATAAATAGCTGACAGATGAACATGTAGGCTATAAACAAGCAGGAAAAAGTTATGTCATTTACATTTAACGGGGAATGAAAAAATTTAAATCGTAAATATTATACTTGAAATTATTTGTCAAAATGCTGTACCTTAATGGCTTCAATTTCAGCTGGTGTGGGGCCAGATTTCTTTTTTTCTGTAGGCAAGCCAGCACCTGGAATGAATCTAAATCAAAATACAATAAAAGTAAAGCCATTAGGATTCATAAAGACACCTTTAAGTGGCCTCTCTCATCTTCCACAAAAACATTGTGGAAGTGACTTAAAAATCAGTGTAGTATCATGTCATATCTGTCAACAACTGATAGAGAGAAATCTCATCAGAAGCACCTTGTTTTAAAACTACTCGATTTTATCCTGTTACATTGTATGGTTTCGGGTTTTGATTTCCTTCAGCCACAAAACCCTCTAGAACCCCTTTATAAACCCAATAAAACAGAATCTGTTTTGTGTCAAAATTACTGGAACGTAGCCACCACTTAAACTATTCTAGAGTACATCATGTTCACCCAGCCTGCCTAAGATATATGCACATTTTTCAGGGTTATATACAAGGTGCTTCTGAACAAGAACTCTGGTTTTCAGAAGGAAATTCGTATCTTACGTTTTTGATCTCTTGGCAATATCCTTTGCAAGCTGTGCACCCCGCTTGCCCTTGAACATACTCGCCGCTTCCTCTCGCTCCTGAAGCGATACCATACACAAAGTTAAATAAACAGCAAGAGCGAATTTAACATCGGGGAATTAACGGAGCAACTCTATCTGCCCAGACAAGAAAAGTACAGAACAGCTTAAAAGAATAAAAATACACTTCTTCCAAAGCCTGTTGTGTGTAAAGCCTCGTGTAACACATTAAGTGCCCCAGCTAAACAGCAGGGAGAAGAAAATGAGCAAGAAAAATAACACAGCAAGTGCAACTAGAAGAAATATTCTTGTTTGAGGCTTCATGATTACAGCAATATGTAAAACACTAAATAAAAATAGGAATAACCATAGAAAAAACACCCACACACAATTCCAATAAAGAGTACTTGAGCAGCACAATAAATCGGGATTATACATGGCAAAACAAGTTTCCATAGCATAAAACAGATTTTATACAATAGAAGCTACAAGACTGACGGTAGCAGACAAATGATATTCCATGCACAATCGCACACATGCATTGTACATCCAGTCTATTTGTAAGTGGGCATTGTAATTTTAAACACATACTCTTATAATAAGAGAGTTCCTTTTCTTGCCCTTAAATAATTGGATAGACACCGCTGGCAGCCTCTGCACAATTATTTTCTATTTACAGCATTTTACTCGCATTTTGTCCTTCACCGTTCGCTGCGCCTCCTCTTTGGCTCAGACTCCTGAACCAGATGCCCATGAAGCTTTTCAATGCAATTTTTGCTCCTACGCAACTTGCATAGCGCAGGAACTGCAAATTGCTAACCACAATAGGACTTGCTGAACCTTCTGCACAAGTGCTACGTAACTTGCTTATGTAAAGTGTGCAATTGTGATTGGTCTCTGTATGCCAACATCACTGGGGACCGACATCCAGGAAGTTCAATAATCCCAGCTGCTGGTGACGCTAGGTGGGTGGGGTGGAGGAAACTCCACCCAATCAGGGGAGCTGGGGGCAGTCCTCACATCCTGACCATTTTAAAAGTCTAAAGTGGTCAGGATAAATAGGAGTGTTCCTTTAAATGGCCTCCATTGTATTAAACCTGTTTTAAGTTATGAGAGTGAGAGAGTGAGAGAGAGAGAGAGTGTCTACCTTTTTATTGGTACACTATTGAGGAGTATCTAAGACTATTGTGGACAGGTGCCTTTTGCTTCCTTCGCCTACTATACTTTCCTGTGTTTTACTTACACAGCACATACTGCTATATTATAAAACCAAAGAGAAAAAAAGGTAAACAAAGTTAGACCTTCCATGTAAAGTGCAGCATAAACATATTGTGAAAACTCACAAAATGAATATAAAAATCCTTAAAGCCATGCTCTGCAACCCTTTTACGAAGGACCATAGATTAAACTGCATTTTAACAAATTTCAACTGTAATTAACATTTAAAAGATTTTAATCACAGAATACAAAAAGGGCAGAACATAAATTGAATCCATACTTCCAATTTTGCCAAAGCTATATTGTGGGAATATAATGAAGATGCATATACAATAACATTGAGCTAGGACGCGTGGTGTGATAAAAAGGTAAAAGGACATTTAAAACACACCCCATGCAATGAAAAGCTAAATGCACATAACAAAGACTAGAGCAAAAGAAGCAACCACCACCGACTTACTGCAAGCCCGACTTTCTGGAAATCCAGAACACGAACTTGTGGGATCTTGTATATTAAGTACAGCCTGTAATGCCGCTTATTAATCACTGGATTCTTTAGTAGGCTGAAGAAGGAAAGGGGGCAAGATGTCAGAATTCTACACAAAAATGTTTAAAATCAGACTTATCCTCATAATTAGAAGGAAAAAATGGAGAGTCTCTGGTTACTCACCTAAGGTAGGCAAGATTTTTAATTGTTGACAGGTTATCCAAATCTCCCTGTAAAAAGACAAAAGTCGTAAGAAACATGTAAATGGTGTCAAATGTGACGATTTTACGACCGAGCACACCAGGCTTTATTCCCAACATCATATACAAACATCCTGCCCCAGGTAATCACTCAGGGATATTCAGAGAAAGGTGAAACTCTGGGAGAATGTTTGAAGAAGTGAAAATTCTAGGTCAAAATAGCCAAACCAGAAAAATTCTCCAATTTATCACACTTTCTAAAGCAGCTATTTTGAGCTGGAATTTTCACTTCTCTAAAAAAGTTCTCCAGAATTTTACCTTTCTCTGAATAACCCTGGCTAACTCCTAAATGAGTTATTCCAACGGTCAAGGTTTACAGTTTTTACAAAAACAATGGTAAAATTCACTTTTGCTTCAACTAAGGTGAGTAACTGGCTACTCACCCAAGCAAAATTCAACAAAGGCAAGGAAAGATGCTTCAAACCACATCTTGAAATGAGTAAACTGCTGTTATTCTCCAGCTAGAATTGCTCTGCCATTGAAACACTAGTGAATGTACTTTTGTGATTAAGTTGGCGATTGCTATTGGCCTTTAATAGACCCCAAAAAAACACCACTAGACAACTTTGATTGGAATATCCCTTGGAAAACACTGAAAAATCTCAATGAAATCTACATGGAAAGTTACAGTTACAAGCATTTATGAAGCGCCAACAAATTCCATAGCACTGTACAATGTGAGAGACAGAATGACGACACACACACACACACACCAGTAGGAGGGAGGACCCTGCTCGAGAGCTTACAATCTAAGAGGAGAGGGGTGACACAGTAGGTCAGGTTACCTGGAGTATGTGAAAAAAAAAAGAGCTGTGAAAAGTAAGTACAGTATCCTAAACAGGTGGGCCTGCAACTACGGTGAATTCACCAAGATCTAATGACTGCAGACATAAAACAAAAAGGAAAAACCTCTATGAAGCTGCTTGGTGTTACCACTCAAGATTGCCTATTCACTGGCACATTGTCAAAGCAACGGTTTGGCCGAAAAGAACAAGTTACCCAAAAAACACCCCACCCTGCAGTTACTAGCCACTTGCGGACACAGAACTGGGAGGGAGGATAATATGTTATTAAATGGCTGCATCAAACACTTTTTCAAGTTCAAAAACAAAAAAGAACGAGTTTGGGCTTATTTTTAAAAGAAAGACGTTGAAAAAAATGCAAACGTCTAATTTAGTGCTCAAACTGACAGAACGAAATATCTGAATTACAAGATACGGATTGACCTGAAATTATATTTACACTTACCAGCTCCATGATGTTATTGTTTGTGAGAATAATCTCCATTAAATTGGGCAGCACATGTTCAAGGCCTTCTCCGACACGGCTTTAATTGGGGAAAAAAAAAAAAAAAACATTAAAAAAGGACACAAAAGAATGTCCCACCTGTTCCTCTTAAAAATCTGGGCAGAAGTTGTTGACAGCATCTTCACAATTATTAAAAAAAAAAGAAGAGGAACCACTCACCATATCCTGTTATTATTCAACAGCAAGGTTTTCAGCCTTTTCAACAGAGGGAAGCCATCCACCTTCCTAATCTCATTGTCTGACAAATCAATGGTGTCAAACTGGTCCAAAGTAGCTCCAAGGTTTTCAATAACAGGGATTTTGTAGCCTGTAAATAAATGAGGAAATCGGTTTTAAAAGTTTCACTATCCACTCTGCCATAATGTAAATAAAATAGATTTCATGCAACGAAGGAAGGGACCATCGTGGTTTAAATTAGGGCTGCAACTAACGATTATTCTCAGAAATCGATTCATAGAAACAAATTGTAAATAACCACAACCCCCTCAGCCTTTTTTCACAAACAATTTGCCTAGTGTACGTAACTTTTGTACATGAGTGAGTTTGGGGAAAGCGACCAGACCAGAGGGAGGGAATGGCAGTTCCCGACTAAAGAGGGTATAGCAGGGAGGGTGGGGGCACAGGACTCCAGCTTCAACTAAGGATAAAACACAGGTATACAGCTCCTTCACCCAGTGGCAGTATCCTATTGTTTGTGTTATAGTTCTGCTACTGATGTAAACGGGATAAAACCCAAACTGGTTGTGTCTGACATAACCCTAGAACTAAATCATACCTAGTAAAGCAGCGGCGCGTCTTCTGCAATCAGCTCCGAAGCTGAGGTTATTTACGTTTAACTCAGTCTGACTCTAAACCGTGTGTGCTGTACACAGGACGATTAATTAATTTATTTGCAAAGTATTTTACCAGGAAGGATACACTGAGAATTATCAACAGCGATTAAAATCGATAATGGAAATTGTTGACAACTATTTTAATCATCGATTAATTAGCTGTTTAAGCCCTAGTCTAAATCCTTCACTGACATGGAAGAAAAAAAAAATGTTTTAATCCCTTCTGGACATATGGATGCATTACATTAACCCGTGATGCAGCAATAACAGCATCAGGGGTTAGGAGAAAATAAATAAATACACACACATTCTGATGGGGCCATCACAATGCCAGTAAACAAGATTTCTTTGTTGGAATGGAGGGTCAGACAATCACAGCGTCCTTGCGGAAAGCATTACATATGTGGAGGCAAGGAGGAGGACCAGTTCTCCTCAGTAAGATATTTTTAGGAACTGATCAATTTTTACCCTAAAGGGATTCATTTGAGATTTAGTTGGTTTATTGTTTTTAAAAGTTTATTATTTTTTAGTCCAAGGGTGTTTTATTTTTCCATAAAATGCAGTTTTGTTAGCTCAGGTTATAAGGGTGAAATGGAGATTAGGATTGAGGCTAGAGTCAGATGAGCGCACTCTGAGTGCACAATGGACAGACGTACTGACGGAAGATACTGTAGACACCATACGGTCCGTGTTTTGTTGACCGACATAGAAAAAAAAGGGAACCATGCAAAATAAAATATGAAAAAAAAAATATGATAAAAATTTGAAAAGGATATGAAAAGCCATGGTGTGCGTCAAGGTGCTGGACGTCGCAAATGCACTGCGTCTGATATCTCATCACTCACAGAATGCTACGCGGACGTGGTGCACTGTGCGTCCGTGGTAGCGGTTTTACATTCTTGCCTAATTTGCGTCCATTTGCCATGTGCATACGCAATTCGGTGTGCACGTACTTCGTGTGTGGGTCTCTATTGCTCATGATTGTGTGCTACGACGGACGTTATACTGTGCGGCAATACGGACGCGATCACTGCGTTCGTCTGACACGGGCCTTCGTTGTAAAAAATAAATAAACACTATTAAATGCTTTATGTATACATTTAGGATACAAACATGAAAGCCATGCTTTATAAATGTAAATAAGCTTGCGCTGTATGTATTGCATAACAAAAAGAGGTTACAGTGTGGTGGGGGGGCATCTAGGTATAGATCAAGCATCACTTCGTGATTGTACTGGAAAAAACTGTTAGGGGTCTGAGCCAGAGCACATTAATGCAAAAAAAAAAAAAAAAAAACACCAGATCTATGCCGCCTCCTCAGAACATACCCATGATGAAAAGAAAAAAAAAAGAAGAGCGAAATTATATTTCTGTAATAATTTACCTGATAAAAATGCCCGGTCACTAAAACCATGGGGTGTGCCACTAATCGATATCTTGCTCACCCTCTACAACATGGATCAGCAACCTTGGCTCTGCAGGTGTTTTGGAACTACATGCTCCATGATGCTCTGCTAACCTAAGGACTGGCAGAGGATCATGGGAGATTTAGTTTCAAAGTACTTGCAGAAGGCTGCTGACGCTGATCTACAACAACGACGCAATCACGCAGGAGCTTCTCGATCCTGGATAGGGCCCACCAAGTTATAGCCAGTGTAACGGGGACAGTCAGTAAAACAACCTCTGGCACCGGTTGCAGAGCCACGATGGGGCGCAGGCTTCAGCTGGCACTGCCAAAGCCGCTTACCCCCAGTCCTGAGGCCTCGGAAACCATGCGTTCCCTCACTAAACCACCCAGAACAACCGGCTGCCATTACCTCGGAGGTCCAGCTCCCGGTCCCGCACGGCATTAGTATATTGCGCAGCCTGCTCGATCAGATCCGCCGTTAGCTTCACCATGGCGCCGCCCGAGAGAGCCGATACGAGACGCAAGGGAAACCACGACGCTGAACACTCTGACCAGGCCTCGGCAACGTCACTTCCGCCGCCCAGCCAATTACGTACTACGTTGCATTTCTACGCGGCGCAAATCACTGTGCGTGTTACAAAAACAAACAGAAAAACAGCCTAAAGCAATCGAACAGGATGACGTTGGACTGGACGCTCTGTGTCTACGTCAGACCGGCATGTCCAGTGCGAGGTATTTAATTGGCATGGCAGCTCCCCTCGTGGGGCTGGGCTCCCTGCTTGCTTGGGGCATCGCATGAGCAATATTTTCAAAGCACCAAGATTGAGTGCAAGTTCACCGCTTTCCATTTTGCTGAAAATACGGTGCATTCATTGTTCACTGTATCGCACTGTAGGCGGACAAAAACAGATTCACTTTCAAGACGGCGCCGGACCGGGCACAAGTAAGGATTGTCAGAACACTAGTCTCTTCAGGAAAGGCAAACTTTATTGTGTCGTCACACAAGTGCCCACACAGGATTGAATCGCAAAGAGTGAGCCCCCCTTTTCACCCGTGCAAGGGATCTTATACCCAAAAATACGTAATTAGGTACATCCCAGTTAGCCCACCTCCCAATGACACTTTATTCCACCCCACGTGGGTTAATACCTCCCTTTGGCTAATACAAAGACATTCCATTAATTGGCTGTAAATTGGCAAACTTTGTGTTAGTTTCAGTAAATCATAATTAATTGCTCTTACTGTTCCGGGCTGCGCCCTCCTCCCTTGCGCCTACAATCACTTGTTACAGATGGCACCTGGCCTGATCTCTATACTCCTTTGTCTTTCTGCGGGCCCCAACGACCTTGGAGTATCTACTTCGCTTTTCTCCTCCGTGCCAGGAACAGCAGAGATCTTTCATAAAGCTTTAATTGCTTTTCTGCTAATCTAAACGCATTCCTAAATTTCTACGTATACCTCATTCTAGTTTCAGCTACAAACCTGCCTAGTTATATACAAGTGAACCAATATTCTGAACAAGATGGCCGCCTGTGTACAATGGCGGCCATCTTCCAGCCTATTTCCACTTAAGCACAATAAATTGAGTTGGCAAACTTCGTCGAATTGGCCTCTGTGAATTCCGCCAACTTGAAGAAAAAAAATGTGAAGCGCCTCATCACAAAGCACTGAGTGGTGAATTTCACTGTATGGAGCCAGTTCGTCTATTCCTAAACTGTTGATTCGCTGAATACTAATGAATTGATAGTGAAATATGGTGCAGTTCGGTGACCTTCATCCGCAGAAAAACTGTCACATGGAGAAGTAATGGTTAATTTATTCAGAGAAGGTTGAACTGCACCGAAGTGTCAGTGAAATGCCATGCTTTTCAGTGATTCAGTTAAACAGGTAAATCACATACAGGGTTATTCAAAGAGAATCGAATGGCTGGAGAAAGGTAACCGAACGCTGAAAATCAGCGTTCGGTTACCTTTCTTGGCCATTCGGCTATCCAGGGAGCAGACACATTTTAATACATTTTTACACCATTAAGGAGAATAGAGGTTTTTTTGTAATTTTTTGCAATTCAGTGGAATTCACCAAGGCCACTGCAGCACTCTTCTTTTTGGTGATATTCTCCAACTTTTGCATGAGGATTCGGCGACTCCATCTTTGGTGCACTAGGTGAATAGTGAATTCAGCTAAATGGAATGGCTGAAGTGAAAAGCACTGAAATTACGGTGCTTAGTAAATGGGAGCTTAATATCAATAAGAAAAAAAGTAAATAATAAAAAAAGGTCCGTTTAAAAAAAAAAAAAGTCTAAAAAAAAAAAGTTTTTCATTAAAAAAAAAAAAAAAATGGTCTTAGAAATAATTTAAAAAGATATTACATTAACCCCTTAGTGACCGGGCGGTTTTACACAAATCCGTCTTTTAGTGACCGCTGCTGTTTTTACGTTTCTGCGCTGTTAGAAACATAGAAAAATGTCGGCAGATAAGAACCTTTCGGCCCATCTAGTCTGCCCAATTACATGGATACTTGACCTGGATTTATCTTTTGTTTAGGATAGCCTTATGCCTATCCCATGCTTGCTTAAATTCAATTACTGTTTTGGCCTCTACCACTTCTACTGGAAGACTGTTCCATGTATCCACCACCCTCTCAGTAAAATAATGCTTCCTGATGTTACTTTTAAACCTTTGCCCCTCTAATCTAAGACTATGTCCTCTTGTTTTGCTATTTTGTTTCCTTTTAAATATACTCCCTTCCTCTACCTTGTGGATTCCCTTTACGTATTTAAATGTTTCTATCATATCTCCTCTGTCTCGTCTTTTTTTCCAAGCTGTACATGTTAAGATCATTAACCTTTCTTGGTAACTTTTCTCCTTCAAGCCGTACACCATTTTAGTAGCCCTTCTCTGAACTCTAAGATGTCCATATCCTTCTGGAGATACGGTCTCCAGTACTGCACACAGTACTCCAAGTGAGGTCTCACCAGTGCTCTGTACAGTGGCATGAGCACTTCCCTTTTCCTACTGCTAATACCTCTCCCTACACAACCAAGCATTCTGCTAGCATTTCCTGCTGCTCTATTACATTGACTACTTACCCTTAGATCCTCTGAAATAATGACCCCTAAATCCCTTTCCTCAGATGTTGAGGTTAGGACTGTATCAAATATTCTATATTCAGCCCTTGGGTTTTTACGTCCCAGGTGCATTATCTTGCACTTATCCACATTAAAACTCAATTGCCACAACTCCGACCATTTTTTTAGTTTACCTAAATCATTTGTCATTTGGCTGATCCCTCCAGGAACGTCAACACTGTTGCAAATTTTTGTGTCATCAGCAAAAAGACATACTTTTCCATTAATACCTTCTGCAATATCACTAATAAAAATATTAAAGAGAATGGGTCAAGTACTGACCCCTGAGGTACCCCACTGGTAACAAGACCTTGCGCCGAATAAACTCCATTTACCACAACCCTCTGTTGTCTGTCACTCAGCCACTGCCTAATCCATTCAACAATATTGGAATCCAAGCTCAAAGATTGCAATTTATTGATAAGCCTTCTATGCAGAACAGTATCAAAAGCCTTACTGAAATCTAAATAAGCAATGTCTACTGCACCACCTGTGTCTATTATTTTTGTTACCCAATCAAAAAAAATCAATAAGATTAGTTTGGCATGATCTCCCTGAGGTAAACCCATGTTGTTTCTGATCCTGTAATCTGTGTTTTTAGATGTTCACCAATCCTTTCCTTTAACATGGTTTCCATTAATTTCCCCACTACTGACGTAAGACTAACTGGCCTATAGTTCCCCGATTCCTCCCTACTACCCTTCTTGTAAATGGGCACAACATTTGCTAATTTCCAGTCTTCTGGGACGACTCCTGTTAACGGTTTTGCTATTACATCACTGAGCTCTTTTAATAATTTAGGATGGATCCCATCAGGCCCCATTGACTTATTTGTCTTTACTTTAGACAGCTGCTTTAGAACCTCCTCTGTAAACTCATCTGTAAATGTCTCTTTAGTGTTCTCTCCTAACGGAGGTCCCTTTCCTTCCTTTTCTTCTGCAAAGACTGAACAAAAATATTCATTGAGGCAGTCAGCGAGACTTTTATCCTCTTCTACATACCTTCCTTCCTTTGTTTTTAATCTAACTAATCCTTGTTTTACTTTTCTTTTCTCGTTATGTATCTAAAAAATGTTTTGTCCCCCTTTTTTACTGACTGAGCTATTTTCTCTTCTGCGTGTGCTTTGGAAGCTCTTATAAATTGCTTTGCCTCTTTCTGCTAATCTTATAGGTTTGCCTATCCTCTTCACGCTGAGTTTTTTTATATAATTATTGAATGCTATCTTCTTGTTCTTCACTATTTTGGCCACTTCTGCAGAGTACCACAGTGGTTTCTTCCCTTTTTGTTTTTGCTAACAAGCCGAATGCAATTTCCTGTGGCCTTCAATAATGCTTCCTTTAAATAATCCCATTTCTCCTGGACTCCCTTTAAACTCCTCCAGTCTGATAATGACTCATTCACACAAAATCTCATTTTAGAAAAATCTGTTTTTTTAAAGTCTAAAACTTTTGTTTTTGTGTGGTGCGGCTCCATCCCTGTTCTTATATTAAACCATACTGATTGGTGATCACTAGATCCCAAATTTTCACCTACAACAATATCCTATACCAAACCTCCATTTGTGAGTATTAAATCCAATATGGCCTCTTTACGGGTCGGCTCCTCAACTACTTGTGTTAGAGATAATCCCAGTAAGGAGTTTAGAATATTTGTACTCCTGGTGCACCCAGCTATTTTGGTTTTCCTGAAAAAATTGGGTAAAAAAACCCAGTGTGAGCGCACTTAACTTGCAACAGTAGATCTTTCAACAGTGATCCTGGAGAATTTTGATGCCAGAGTCAGAGTGATATAGACCTAATAATGGGAAATAGAGACAACTCCATGGTGCAAATAACGTATATACATGTACAGGTAGTAAAATTGAAAACCATGATATGATGACAAACTCACAAGGGTGGAGCCCTAATCGGCTCGGATGGTATACACCTCTTGACCTCTCTGGGGGGTCACACCCCTTGTGAAGAAATCTTCTGATATTCGGGTATATAGATATCTTCAGAGACAAGAAGAAAACTCCATTGCGCAGTAGAAAAGTATCTTGAAGATATAATAACAGATGGGTACTCACGATCACCAGAGCCTCTGTTGGTAGTGGCTCAGTAAATAGGCATATATGGGACTCAAGCCTCAGGCAGGAACTGAATAATCATTAATAAACGTAGATAAAACCAAAAGAAGGTTTATTTAAAACTCAATTAAAAATGAAATACAAAGAGACGCGTTTCGTCTGCACACACTGCAGACTTCCTCAGTCTTGTATATACAAATCACATTAACACATTTAAGTAACTGTTTAATAAAACATAATTATCGGCACCTGCAGTTACTGACCGCACCTTGCGTGTCAACTGCGGTGTCGGCGTGCGTTCCATTCTGAGACTTCCGGTCACGTGGGATATCAACGTGCGTTCCACTCTGGAGTTTCCGATCACATGTCCGGATATGAAATCCTATTACGATTCCTCATATGCGTTTCATGGGTGCAAATTGCCAATATTCATTCCACAGATACATTTCACACAAGGGTCACTTATAGTTGAGACTCATGATGAATCTTCATTTCTTACCCTGATTATTATACCTAATAAAAGAAAATCATATACTAATGTACAGCCAGATACTGAATGACAGCATACAATAATAGTTTTATCCACCAAATGACTCATAATATGGGGCTGAAATAATATAATAGATGTGCATGTTATACACATGTCCAGATGTTGTCAAAGTTAGTGAAGAAAATGACAGATCTCGAAATCGGCATTTAAGCCGTTTGGTTCAAGAGTGTTAAGTTGAAATATCCATTTCATTTCAGTTTTAGCTAATTTCAGATCGAGATTTTCCCCTCTCCAATGTTTCGTTACTTTTTCAATACCGAAAAATTCTAATCCAATAGGGCTACTGTTATGGTTAAGTTTAAAATGATTGGAAACACAGTGTCTATCAAAACCTTTTAAGATGTTATTAATGTGTTCGTTTACACGAACTTGTAATGCACGTGTAGTTTTCCCTACATAATATTTATCACAGGGACAACGTAGTATATAAATGAGGTATTTAGAGAAACAAGTTAGTTTGTCTCTAATTTTATATCTATTGCTGGTGACACAGAATGTAGTTATGTGTCTTTTTTTATTATGTGATTTTCTGCAACTAGTGCAGTCTCCACAGCCGTAGAAACCAGGTGAAAGTCCAACCCAATTTGTTTGTGTCTTATTTTCCCATATATGATTCTTTACCAATTTTTGTTTTAAACTACCTCCCCCTCTATATATGACTCGAGGTTGTAATGGTAGGATATCCCTAAGTATAGGGTCCTCTCTAAGTAATGGCCAATATTTTTGGATATGTCTTTTCATATTTCTATTTCCAGTATTGTAATCCATAATGAAAGGGAATGCAATATGATCAGATTTATTCTTATCTGTATTATGAACTTGTGTCCTTGTCTGTTCCAATTCTGTCCTTTTTATATCCCTTTTCCATGAAGTTATTCATTATTTTATTGGATTGTTTTTGAAACTCTTGAATGTCTGTGCAATTCCTGCGGAGACGGGTCATTTCCCCTTTAGGAACAGCTCTGAGCCATGGGGGGAAATGGTCACTTGCTAGGCTAATATAGCTGTTAACGTGAACATCCTTGAAGTGGGTTCTGGTCTTCATAACCCCATCTTCAATATATATCTTTAAATCCAGATATTCTACCTCTAAGTTACTGATTTTGTAATCCAGTTTAATTCCCCATAGATTGGTATTAAGATACACTAAGAACTCATTCAGGGCACATACATCCCCCTTCCAGATGATAATAACATCATCGATGTATCTTCTATACAGGATCAGGTTTTGCCCCCAGCAGTGCCCGGTCCATACCATCTGGTGCTCCCAGTATGCCATGAACAGATTGGCATAACTGGGGGCAAACCTGGTTCCCATGGCCGTACCAATTAACTGTAAATAAAAACCATAATCGTACCAAAAATAATTGTTCTGCAATATCAACTTGATGCCCTCAATTATAAAGTCTATTTGTTCCTCTTCGAACTGACCTAACTCCCTCAAGAAAAACTGCACAGCTTCACATCCTAAATGGTGAGGAATTATGGTGTATAATGAATTAACCTCACAGGTGACCAATTGAAAGGTATCTTCCCATGTGATATTTGCTAGTGTATTAATAATAGCCATAGTATCTTTAACATATGCGCGAGTTGAAACAACTAAAGGTTGCAGTAAATGATCCAAATATTCCGATAAATTCGAAGAAATCGACCCTATCCCAGATACTATGGGTCGTCCGGGGGGATTCTCTCGATCTTTATGAACTTTGGGCAAGTAATAAAAAACTGGAACTTTAGGGTGTTGCACATGTAAATATTCGCATTCATTCTCTTTGTAGTAACAAATTCCTATCTGTATTATGAACTTGTGTCCTTGTCTGTTCCAATTCTGTCCTTTTATATCCCTTTTCCATGAAGTTATTCATTATTTTATTGGATTGTTTTTGAAACTCTTGAATGTCCGTGCAATTCCTGCGGAGACGGGTCATTTCCCCTTTAGGAACAGCTCTGAGCCATGGGGGAAATGGTCACTTGCTCGTAATTTAGCGCCGATTGTCTCCCCATTGCTTTTATTCTCTAATATTTATAACCCAGGAAAGGAGAAGGCTGCTGACAACTATGGATTTTAGGAAAAAATCCAGGATTAATATAGAGGATATTTTTGGAGATGATGTTAATCATACTCTGGAGGAGAAAAAAAGTGATAATTATAAAGATAAAAAAATGATGACTAATAAATTGGAATATCTCCTTAAAAAGGAGATTAGAACTAAATGGGACATTTTAACCTTAGAAAGATACATTAAAGATGGCATTACCCCTAGAGGTTTACGGTGGCAAAAGGAACCATCGATTGATAAAAACGATGAGTCCTTTTTGGAAGATTGGTGCAATATGTTGCAAGGCTTTTCCATCCTTATGATGGAGAAAGTCATTTCCAAACGTAAAAACATATTGTTAAAATTAAATGATGAAATAGAAGCTCTCTATATTAAGATAATTGAGGGTATATCTATAGAGGAAAGAAACCTTATTTTTTCTCGTATAGAATTAAGTTTAGAGAAAACCGAAAAAGAAGTATCCTCACAAAAGAAGAGCAAGTATATTCGTGACAAGAAAGATTATGCCAACAAAAAAGTTTGGATATTTTGCCAAGAAAAAGATCCATCATGTAGAGAATCTACACAACCATGGAAATGGCCCAAAAATATACAACGGAATGAGCCCGTCTGGTCTAATAAAACCATTATAAAGGATAGTATTGTCCGACCGAAAGAAATCCCTAGAAAGGAGGAGGAAGTAACAAAGAAAACTCCCCGCCCCCCACCTTATCGACAGGATTCCACACACACCCCCGCAAGAAGATTCTCACCCTATGACAAATGGGGTCATCACAATTTCGAACCATCTGGGAGAGCAAGAAGGAGTAGAGGAAGATACCAGGTGGGAGGTGGCCACTGGGGACACCAGAGAGGTGGTAATTATCACCGTTCTGGTTATCCCCAGTATTACCACCATCGACCTTTGGAATTAAGGAATCGATTTCAAACATTAGAGGATGTGGAAGATGATTATCATCCTTTTCAGATGAATCAAGAATGGGAAGGAGGGGGGAAACCTCTGAACCCAATGGAGCAGCGCAAGGGCAAGTTAAAGGGGGCAGAAGGAGGTCGGTCACTGGGAACATACTCAAGAAAACGATCCTTAGAAAACGAGGAAGAAGAGGAGGAAGAGACCTCCAGACGAGAAAAAAGAGGAAAAATGTAACATCTGAGGGAATTTTCAACTTAAGTGGAAAGGACCTCACTTATGGTGAAATCCATCTCCTCAATAGAGGACTAAAATTTATACCTAAAAAACCAATGAACAGCTTTAACACGTACATCGATTTGCAAAAATTTAAACGTAGTCTTTGCTTAAAAAAATTCTTTGCCAAAACACCTATAGAACGAATAATAATAGAGGAGGGAAAATATAAACATACTACTCTTAAAAAGAAATCTAAGTTCTATCCTAGACATATGATATCCAAAGAGATGGAAGCCTTTGATCTGATGATACTATCTGAAATCAGAAAAGAAGAAAAAAAGAACAAACTTCTAAGGAGAAGTAACATCACAAAGGAAGAAACACGAGCATTAAACTCCCTATGTAAGAACAAAGAATTAATTATTAAACCTGCGGACAAAGGAGGGGGGGTAGTAGTCCTCAGTAAGGATAAATATGAGAGAGAGGCACTAAGGTTGCTGGGAGACACAACTACTTATAAATATCTAGAAGGAGATCCAACGACCTCAATCACTACTAAGTTTTCCATTTATTTGGATAAAGGGAAAGAGTTGGATATCTTAACAGAGAATGAATTCGAATATTTACATGTGCAACACCCTAAAGTTCCAGTTTTTTATTACTTGCCCAAGGTTCATAAGGATCGAGAGAATCCCCCCGGACGACCCATAGTATCTGGGATAGGGTCGATTTCTTCGAATTTATCGGAATATTTGGATCATTTACTGCAACCTTTAGTTGTTTCAACTCGCGCATATGTTAAAGATACTATGGCTATTATTAATACATTAGCAAATATCACATGGGAAGATACCTTCAATTGGTCACCTGTGATGTTAATTCATTATACACCATAATTCCTCACCATTTAGGATGTGAAGCTGTGCAGTTTTTCTTGAGGGAGTTAGGTCAGTTCGAAGAGGAACAAATAGACTTTATAATTGAGGGCATCAAGTTGATATTGCAGAACAATTATTTTTGGTACGATTATGGTTTTTATTTACAGTTAATTGTACGGCCATGGGAACCAGGTTTGCCCCAGTTATGCCAATCTGTTCATGGCATACTGGGAGCACCAGATGGTATGGACCGGGCACTGCTGGGGGCAAAACCTGATCCTGTATAGAAGATACATCGATGATGTTATTATCATCTGGAAGGGGGATGTATGTGCCCTGAATGAGTTCTTAGTGTATCTTAATACCAATCTATGGGGAATTAAACTGGATTATAAAATCAGTAACTTAGAGGTAGAATATCTGGATTTAAAGATATATATTGAAGATGGGGTTATGAAGACCAGAACCCACTTCAAGGATGTTCACGTTAACAGCTATATTAGCCTAGCAAGTGACCATTTCCCCCCATGGCTCAGAGCTGTTCCTAAAGGGGAAATGACCCGTCTCCGCAGGAATTGCACGGACATTCAAGAGTTTCAAAAACAATCTAATAAAATAATGAATAACTTCATGGAAAAGGGATATAAAAGGACAGAATTGGAACAGACAAGGACACAAGTTCATAATACAGATAGGAATTTGTTACTACAATATAAAGTCAAGAATAAATCTGATCATATTGCATTCCCTTTCATTATGGATTACAATACTGGAAATAGAAATATGAAAAGACATATCCAAAAATATTGGCCATTACTTAGAGAGGACCCTATACTTAGGGATATCCTACCATTACAACCTCGAGTCATATATAGAGGGGGAGGTAGTTTAAAACAAAAATTGGTAAAGAATCATATATGGGAAAATAAGACACAAACAAATTGGGTTGGACTTTCACCTGGTTTCTACGGCTGTGGAGACTGCACTAGTTGCAGAAAATCACATAATAAAAAAAGACACATAACTACATTCTGTGTCACCAGCAATAGATATAAAATTAGAGACAAACTAACTTGTTTCTCTAAATATCTCATTTATATACTACGTTGTCCCTGTGATAAATATTATGTAGGGAAAACTACACGTGCATTACAAGTTCGTGTAAACGAACACATTAATAACATCTTAAAAGGTTTTGATAGACACTGTGTTTCCAATCATTTTAAACTTAACCATAACAGTAGCCCTATTGGATTGGAATTTTTCGGTATTGAAAAAGTAACGAAACATTGGAGAGGGGAAAATCTCGATCTGAAATTAGCTAAAACTGAAATGAAATGGATATTTCAACTTAACACTCTTGAACCAAACGGCTTAAATGCCGATTTCGAGATCTGTCATTTTCTTCACTAACTTTGATAACATCTGGACATGTGTATTACATGCACATCTATTATATTATTTCAGCCCCATATTATGAGTCATTTGGTGGATAAAACTATTATTGTATGCTGTTATTCAGTATCTGGCTGTACATTAGTATATGATTTTCTTTTATTAGGTATAATAATCAGGGTAAGAAATGAAGATTCATCATGAGTCTCAACTATAAGTGACCCTTGTGTGAAATGTATCTGTGGAATGAATATTGGCAATTTGCACCCATGAAACGCATATGAGGAATCGTAATAGGATTTCATATCCGGACATGTGATCGGAAACTCCAGAGTGGAACGCACGTTGATATCCCACGTGACCGGAAGTCTCAGAATGGAACGCACGCCGACACCGCAGTTGACACGCAAGGTGCGGTCAGTAACTGCAGGTGCCGATAATTATGTTTTATTAAACAGTTACTTAAATGTGTTAATGTGATTTGTATATACAAGACTGAGGAAGTCTGCAGTGTGTGCAGACGAAACGCGTCTCTTTGTATTTCATTTTTAATTGAGTTTTAAATAAACCTTCTTTTGGTTTTATCTACGTTTATTAATGATTATTCAGTTCCTGCCTGAGACTTGAGTCCCATATATGCCTATTTACTGAGCCACTACCAACAGAGGCTCTGGTGACCGTGAGTACCCATCTGTTATTATATCTTCAAGATACTTTTCTACTGCGCAATGGAGTTTTCTTCTTGTCTCTGAAGATATCTATATACCCGAATATCAGAAGATTTCTTCACAAGGGGTGTGACCCCCCAGAGAGGTCAAGAGGTGTATACCATCCGAGCCGATTAGGGCTCCACCCTTGTGAGTTTGTCATCATATCATGGTTTTCAATTTTACTACCTGTACATGTATATACGTTATTTGCACCATGGAGTTGTCTCTATTTCCCATTATTAGGTCTATATCACTCTGACTCTGGCATCAAAATTCTCCAGGATCACTGTTGAAAGATCTACTGTTGCAAGTTAAGTGCGCTCACACTGGGTTTTTTACCCAATTTTTTTCAGGAAAACCAAAATAGCTGGGTGCACCAGGAGTACAAATATTCTACAATATGGTGAACATTGTTAGGGGTTAACATAGTGTTATTGAGCAGCACTGGTTTATTATCCAATTTATGATCGTAATTTAGCGCCGATTGTCTCCCCATTGCTTTTATTCTCTAATATTTTGGTTTTCCAGTTCACATCAGGAAGATTAAAGTCCCCCATGATAATAACTTCCCCCTTCATTGCCATTTTGGCTATTTCCTCAAGCAGCAGATTATCTAGCTCTTCTACTTGTCCAGGGGGTCTATAGATCACACCTACACGAGCTACTGTATGATTGCCAAATGTTAGCGTAACCCAAACTGACTCTATGTTCACCTCGCTCACTTTTATTTGGTTCGTTTTTATGTTGTTTTTCACATACAGGGCCACTCCTCCTCCTTTCCTACCTTCTCTGTCTTTTCTATATAAAGAGTACCCCGGTATTGTTATGTCCCAGTTATTTTTCTCACTGAACCATGTCTCAGTAACCGCCACTAAATCTACTTTTTCAGCTGCCATCATTGCCTCCAGTTCATTGATTTTATTGACTAAACTGCGAGCATTTATAGACACAACTCTGAGCTTGTCATTTTTTACCTCGCATGTTGCTTGTACCCTCCGATTTAGTTTTGGGGGACAATTAGGCAGATTGTTTACCCTTTTGTCCCCCCCCCTCCTAGTTTAAATATTTCTTTGTGAAACCTTTGAACTTCTCACTGAGAACATATGTTCCCCTATGAGTAAGATGCAAACCATCTTTTTTATACAGTTCCTTTCTGCTCCAATTTAAGCTATCATGGGACACAAAGCCAAATCCTTGCTCCCGACACCATTCCCGAAGCCACAAATTGAATTCCCTATTGCGCATCTTCCTATCTTGAATGTTATGCACAGGCAAAACTTCAGAGAATGACACAGTGGACGCAATCTGCTGTATTTCACCTCCAAGAACACAAAAATCTTCCTTAATCTCAGAAACCTCATTGCTAGCCAAGTCATTTGTCCCTAGATGGACTAGAACATCCACTTCCCCTTGCTGCTTTGCTTCTTTGACAATATTGAGAATACGTCTCTTGTCTCTACGAGCAGTAGCCCCAGGAAGACATCTCACCAAACCACTACTCTCCAGCTCAACACCTCTTATGATAGAATCACCCAGCAACAATTGCCTTCTATCAAGTCCCACCTTTTCATTTTTGTCCTTGGTTGCAGTGCTGCATACCTTAGGCATAGTGGATGGTGGTTCCTCAACTATGGTGTCTGAGCCTGCATCCGTCTTACCACTACACTCTGAAAGTGCCTCAAAAGAATTAAGAAGAGCCACAGATTGTGGGACACGCTTTCTATCCACAACGCTAAGTCTACCAGATCCTACAGTAGTCCATCTGCCGCGCCTAGGAGGCCTCTGTGGCAGTGGCTTTGTAACGGTCATAGCCTGAGTTTGTCTAACAGATAATTTACAAATCTCAGACTTCAAACAGGCAATTTCCTGCTGCAATAAAGAGAACTGCCTACATATCAGGCACACTCCAAACCTCCAAAAATTGGATCTAAAAACAAACGCATGACAGCTCTTACACTGGACCAAGCCTGCCATTATAAAAGAATGGATTTAAAACCAGCAAATCTTACCTTTTAGTAGGTTTTCTACCTCCTGTCAAACCTCAAAGAGTTCACTTTGAAGACTTCACTTTGAAGGCTTGCCAAGCTCAATTAAACCAAGTTAATATTCCACAAGCTTTATATAGCCACCTCCCCCAGCAAGGAGTGGACAAGCTAAACCTCTTTGCAAATACCACCCAATTGATTCCAATTGTATGCTAATCTGTTAGTGTTTAGGTCAAATTTTCCTCTTACTCGTTTATTCGACCCACACATATTATACACCCTTTTTCCCGCCATTAAATGGACTTTCTATAAATACCATTTCCATCATATCAAATAATTTACTATAAAAAAAATATGAAATATGAGGAAAAAAATGGTAAAAACACACTTTTTTGTAATTTAATCCCCAAAATCTACAACCACCCAAAACGACCCCGGCTAAATAGGTTCAAAATTTTGTCCCGAGACTAGAAATACCCAATTTTTACATGCGTTTGCTTTTTAACCCCTTCACTGCTGAGACAGTTCACCTATGTGCGCTGCGCTCATTCTGACCATTTTGTGCTAATTATTTTTAGATGACAGCCTAGGTCCTATTTAATTAAACCCCCCCCAGACAAAAAAAAACTTTTAAAAAAAAAAACATTTTTTTATTTATTTTTTTTTGTAATTTTTTTTTAAAACCAAACCTGGTCATGTTTGGTATCATTTGAAAGGCCATAATCAGGCCTTTCAAATGATGGCAAATATGACCATCTAGCTGCCATGGATCGGGAGATAAAGGGATCTTTAGGATCCCCTTATCTCTACATGGCAGCTAGAGGGTTAACTGGCCCACTGACATCCTCACACATATGGTGGGTGGGGGGGGACCTGGAGGCTTGGCTGACATCCAAGATGTCAGCCCCCCCTCCAGGTTTGAATCGCATTTTGGCGCCAATTGGCGCCGCAACATGATCCGGCAGCGAAACGGTTAATGCCATACACCGCTGCAAAGGGGAGGCTCTCCCCTCTCCAGCGGTGCAAACGGCATCTCCCTAGCTTCAATGGTTGGGGAGATAGAGGGCTCCGACGGAGCCCCTCCCTCCCCTCCATTGAAATGCATGGGGATGCCTGCTGATGACGTCACCACGCAGCGTGGCGACGTCATCAGCCTCGCCTGCCCATGTAAATCACATGGGCAGGCTTCCTCCCTGCCAGATCGCCGTGGGATCCAGCGAGGGAGGTGAGTATCGGGCGGGAGGGGGATTAGGCGCCGCTGACGTACCCTGTACGTCCGCGGGTCTAAGGGAGACCCGAGGACAAGACGTACAGGGTATGTCAGCGGCCCTTAAGGGGTTAAAACCTATTAAACTCTTTAACCCCTTTGCTGCTGAGCAATTTCACGTCTGTGTGCTGAGCTCATCCTGGTTTAAATGCGATTTGAAAGCATGTTTTATTAATATTAAATCCTGCCTGAGCCCCGCGGTAAGAAAGCAGATTGTACAACAAATGCTTATGCCGGCTATTGATTACAGAGATGTAGTGAAGAGAATAATCGCCTCCAATTGTCCGTCCTTTAACCCCTAAGACCCGGTTTTAGGCACACCTTGAGTTAACTCTCCTTCTGCGCAGGGAGAGAGAAATCCGTTAAAGAAAACACACGAGACATGTATCTCAGTCTGGCATTTCTTTCTGCCGTTTCAACGTTTTTGACACACTTTTTATGCTTCTAACGAAAACGTTGTCTCTTTATTTCATTGGTTAACATTTCAAAACATAGCATAGTTCATTGGCCAGTTTCAATACAGGTCTGGTGACGCATTTCTGGACAGTCCCGTGGCCCGAGACATGTGATTTCTTGAGACATGTGATTTCTTGAGACATGCTAGCCATCAGCACTTTTATCATTTCAGAGACATTTGCAAACATCAGCATTTTATCATTTCAGAGACATTTGCAAACATAGAGAAGTGAAACTTAATCCTATAATACTGCTGATTATCAACTTATCTTAAAACTATTTCTTATATTTAAACCTTAATTTATCTATTAATATTATAATTCATGGGGTGTTATTTAACTACTTATAGGGTCCTTCTTATAGGTCAGCAGATGGTGGTCTGAGGATTCCTTTTCCTTCAATCCCCTCTTAGAATCATAGTATGATCATACTATTTGATTCTTTCTTTGTTTCATCTATCTACTGTAAGTTAGTATGGGTTGGGGAGCGAGACCCTCAATACCCATGTGGATCAATATAGAACCAGGGGGGCGGTACCTGCCACGGAACGGGTAACACATGGCAGTCTCCCAGTGCCTATTTATCTTCCTAACCTACAGTATATTTTACTTCCGATTAGCTATTCGGCGGAGTTGGACATATTCTGCATAATCATTTGGAGTGGACGGCAGAGGTGTACTGTACATCATGGTGATGGGGTTACCCTTGGCCATCATTCGTTTCAGACAGGGCATGAGGCAATAGACTATTACTGCAATACAAAGAACAATTAACAATAGTATAATGCCTAGTTGTATCAGGGCCTGTCTCCACCTTTAAACCACCCGAAGTATTGATCCCAAGGGTTATCTATACCAGAGTTACGTTTCATTTCTTCGGAGAGCTCAGTTAGTTTTTTTATGGCGCGGGTCACCTTTCCATTTGGGCCTACATTATCAGGGATGTAGGTACAGCATGTACCTGTCCCCTCTATCATTTTGCATACACCTCCTTTTTCAGCCAATATCATGTCCAGAGCCATCCGGTTCTGGAACGTCATAATGGATGTGGATTGTTTGGGTAATTCCTAAGGCATATAATACATTTTGAGACATAATCTCGTACCAGGCTGCGCAAATTCTGGATGTAAAAATGCTGACTGAGTAAGGTGATGGTTGTAGTGATACTATTGTGGCCTACCCCATGAAAATGATCAATGAAAAGAGAGGCGCTACTCTGGGGAATACAGGGTTTCCCATCTTTGGTAATTAGGCCAGTATTTGAATTTTTTGTAAAATGGGGTAGCACCAATCTTTTAGCTCTTCTGTGGTTGCATATTTTTGTAAGGTACAAAATAATTGGTCCCCATCCATTGTGGGAGGTCGCAAAACCGGCATTACTAGTTTAGCTATGTCCTGTTGTGCTGCTCGTTTAGCTGCTTGGTCAGCCAGATGATTCCCTTTTGCAATATGATCTGAGGCTCTGGTGTGTGCTCTACAATGTAACACCGCTATCTGAGAGGGCATAAGAATGCTTGCTAGGAGGTCCGTGACCATGGTCGAATGGGAAATCTTCTTGCCATCTGCGGCCACAAATCCCCTCTTTTCCCATATCGTCCCATGGTCATGGACCACACCATAAGCATATTTGGAGTCAGTGTATATCGTGACAGGTCTACCCGCATAGAGCCTGCATGCTCGTGTTAATGCAATCAGTTCTGCTGCCTGGGCAGACTGGTAGGGTACAGGCCCTGACTCTAGAACAGTGTCAGGGAGTTGAACCACTGCATAGCCTGCATGATAAGTGTTGTCATTGGGGCGGGTACAGGAGCCGTCAACAAAGACGACATCTGCATCCGGAACAGGTGTTGACATGAGATCAGGGCGGGGTGCAGTTTCAGACTCAATGGAGAGAGCACAGTCATGTTCGAGTGGGATGGTATCTGAGGGATTCTTAAGACCCAGTAAAGCGTTTAGGATTGGTGCTGGACCAGAGACACTTGAACTGTATTCTATGTGCAGTGCAGGGTTGCTTAGCAGTGTGACTTCATATCCACTAAAGCGCTGTGATGACATGTGCTGTGTATGTATGCCCTTAAGTAAAGATAAAACATCATGGGTTGTGTGTAGGTGAGTTTCGTACCCTAGTGTGTATTGGCTTGCCATACTAACGGCCATTGCACATGCTGCCAGGGCACGCAAACAGGCCGGCATCCCTTGTACCGTTACTGGCAGAATCTTTGAAAAAAATGCTACGGGGCGCAACCGGCCCCTATGTTCTTGCGTCAGTACCCCGGCCATGGTTTTACAATTGTCCCTTGCAAACAGATGAAATGAAAGTACATAATCAGGGAGGCCTAGCGCGGGGCTTGTCATCATTGCATTCCTGAGAACCTTAAAGGCATTTAACATTTCATTAGACCATGTTATCATATTGGATTGACCCAACAGGGTGGCTTGTCTCAGAATGTTATCGTAGTAGGAGCAGTCAGGGATGCACTGTCTGCAATAGTTTATCATGCCTAAGAATGACAGCATGTCCTTCTTAGTTTTCGGGTTGACCAGGCCCGTGACAGACTGGACTCTCTTCTGACTGATGCTCCGTTCCCCCTGTCTGAGAAGAAACCCTAAATATTCAACTTGCGTTTGACACCACTGCATTTTTTTAAGGGAGACCTTGTGCCCACATTCCTGTAACCACCTAAGAAGGGATTTACCATCCTCCCGGCAGGCCTCCTCTGATGGACTGCATACGAGGAGATCATCCACGTATTGCAGCAGGACAGAACCATGGCTGGGGTGCCAGGATTTCAGAGTGGCCTGCAGTACAATACTGTAGACCACCGGGGCGTCAACATACCCCTGAGGCAGGGGCGGACTGGGCCGGGGGGCAGGGGGACCAGCGTCCCCCAGGCCGAGTTCCGACGAGCTGTGTTTTTTTTTTTTTTACGAACGGCCATAGACTCCTATGCGCAGCTGCGTTAGTGCTGGGCCGGCCCCCCACGTGATGCCAAGCGTGCCGTGCACACGCTGCAGAGGAGGGCGCAGCCGAGGGAGAAGTCAGACGGTGGGAGCATTTGCCGAGTGCAGATGTCACTAGCCAGCCTGTCAGTGCGAGGAGGGGCCGAGGGAGGCAGACAGTGGGGAAGCCAGACACCCACCCAACCAGGACACAGAGACCCGGCCGGGGCCAGCCCAGAGAGTCTTCAAGACGGTGAGGTGAGTGGTGGCGATCTGGCCAGCTGTTGCTGCTGCTGTGGGGGTGAATAAATTAAAAGGGAGGCCCTCTGTGTGTGTGTGTGTGTGTGTGTGTGTGTGGGCAGGGCCGGCCCGTCCATGGAGCACAGTAGATCAAGTGCGCTCGTCTCTCCTCCAGATCAACCAGGTCATCTCTGTGCGACTCCAGCTGCCCTTCACTCTCCCTGGGATTCAGCTTAATCCGTGAGTGCTCACATATTCATCCCCGCGCTTCTGGACTCATACATCCTCCTCCACGCTGACAGCACTCCACCCCCGCTCTCACCCCCCCCCTCTCCACTCCAGGCAGGACGCCCCACACACAGTTCCTTGGGCTGGGCTGTGCTCACACACTCCTGTCAGCACTCCCCCCTCCTCCTGCTGTTTCTTGACCATGTGGAAAGGAGCTTCAGTGATGAAAAGAAATGTGATTGCAGTGGGGGAAAAGTGAAATGTCCTAGGAATGCAGGGCAGACATGGGCATTGAAGCAGTGGGTCCTCAGGTTATATGGGGTATGTCTGTATTTTGTGTACTCACTGCAGCAGTGTCCATGCAATGCTTCTGGGTATGGTGGGAGATTTACTCTGCCTGTCCATACACCCTCCCTTGCTCTTGATAATACCTCTCTATTGGGGCATGTTATGATGAATGTGTTTTCTACACGAAGGCTGGCGGCACACGAGCGTTAACAGAGAGGGGAAGGAACGTCCGTGAGAGTGGACATTCCTTCCACTCTGTGAGCTCAGCATACAAAGCCCCATCCTCCTATAGAGGATGGCGCTTTGTATCCCCGTCAGCGTCCATCTAGCTTTTTGACGGGAGGGCTTTTTCACGTCCGGTGGTTGGCCTTCCCTGTCAAAACAGCACAGATGCAGGGAAGTGCGGGCGCACACAAGCACCAAATGCGCTCATGTGCCGCCAGCCTTAGTGTCGCACATGATACGTCAGCTAATCTACCAATACTGAGGCCTTTACAGACCTGTGTCTGGTTTGCACAAACTGTATGCAATATTGCACCTTGCTACACTTTATATGTATGGAATGTGGGGGTGCCCTTTATTACCGTCCTCCCTGGGATTCTGATTACGAGTGCGTGCGCTGCCTCCTGAGGGTATGATGTCAGTGCTTTGCTCCTGAGGGTATGATGTCAGTGCTTTGCTCCTGCCTGTAGTTTAGTAAATGCGTCATGGGGGGTTCCCTGTATCTGGCGCTGCTCGCGTGCTTATATAGGGATCTGTATCTGATAGTGGGTGTCGTAAGAAGATGCAATATCAAACACTTATTGATCATATTTCAGAGCAGTATACATACATATCATGAAAAAAATATCATGTAAAAGGGCACAGAAAATCTGAATACAATGTGGATCAGAGCTAAAATCAAGTTAAAATCTGATTGCAGATACACATTTTCTGTGGCAATATAATCTTTATTTTTTCTCCCTACATATTTTCATGATATGTATGTATACTGCTCTGAAATATATGTATGATCAATAAGCACTTTATATTGCATCTTCTTACGACACCCACTACCAGATACAGATCCCTATACACATATGCGAGCCGCGCCAGATAGAGGGAACCCCCCATTATACACTATATGTGTTGTAGTCTGTTACAGGCTGTTCTATGGGTTTTTATTTTTCCAGGGTGGAGGTCCGAGGTAAGGGTGGGTAGGGTGGCTGTAATGGGGTTGAAACTTGAACATTTCAGTCCTGTTCAAGCCTTTGGAGGGGTAACTTTCCAGATCTTTACACTTTAAAAAAGGCGTTTTTGTGTGATTATAACCCTGAGAATGCTGCAGCTTGTCTTCTCCTAGAAATTAAGGGAATGTACCGGTATATTGTTTACACTCTGCTCTAGGGGAGTCTTCATACACACCGCACATTACTGTGAGTTTTATTGCTGTGGAGCTCTGATACACTCATACGTTTGATTTTTTTTTTTTTTGTGGGGGCAGCATTTCATTCATCGCTCCAGGCAGCACAGTGGCTTGGCCGGCCCTGTCCATGTCACACACTGTGCACAGCACTGTTTGTGTGATTACCCAGGCTGAGACCCCCCCACCCCCCAGCTTTGTAAACACACAGCAGCCCTGCTGTGAATGAGCACTGCTCCCATTGACACACAGCAGCATCTGGAAGAGCAATCAGTTTTTTTTTTTCTGCAAACAATACAGAAACAAGATTTTATTTAATATCCTATTGTTACATAGCACGTTTTATTAGAAGGACACAAAATCCAATATACAAAAACAGACATGTTTTACTGATCTCACCTATACATGTTGCCTCACCAGCCGCTGACCTCACCAGCCGCTGACCTCACCAGCCGCTGACCTCACCAGTCGCTGACCTCACCAGTCGCTGACCTCACCAGTCACTGACCTCGCCACACTGACCTCGCCAGTCACTGACCTCACCAGTCACTGACCTCACCACACTGACCTCGCCACACTGACCTCGCCACACTGACCTCGCCACACTGACCTCACCAGTCACTGACCTCGCCACACTGACCTCACCAGTCACTGACCTCACCACACTGACCTCGCCACACTGACCTCACCAGTCACTGACCTCGCCACACTGACCTCACCACACTGACCTCGCCACACTGACCTCACCGCACATCCATGCAGTAATGTACAGTGTCTTTTTTAAACCTGAAAAGTGATTGGCAGCTTCTCACGTGTGCTGCAGGGACCTTCTGTGCAACAGCGCAAAACTATAAAAACATTGTTTTCTGTATTTGGGCTAAATTATGTTTGTGTAATATATATATATTAAAAGCCTTCTATAATTATTTTAACCAGTAATAAAATGTTATTTATTACTTAATTTGCTTCCCGTGTATGTTTTTATTTAAATAAGGGCCGAGTTGCTGCACTATGGCGGGCCTCTGGCTGGTACTTGTCCCCCGGGCTGAAAGTTGCCAGTCAGCCCCTGCCCTGAGGTAACCTTTTCCATGTAAATTGGGTGCCTTCAAATGTGAATGCGAACAGTAATGCCGTTTCCGGATGTATAGGGATGCTAAAAAATGCATTCTTCAGGTCAATTACAGAAAAATGTGTATGTGTCGCTGGAATGGATGAGAGTAATGTTGTAATGTCCGGGACTATTGGTGCAATGGGGATGACAAGGGAGTTAATGGCACGTAGATCTTGTACAAACCGCACTGTACCATCTGGTTTGCGTACAGGGTTAATTGGGGTACTGAAGGGGGAGACTACAGGTTCCAGGATGCCATCCTGTAGAAACTGGTCAATCATAGGACGTAGTCCGTCCTCCTTTTCTTTGGACAATGGGTATTGCTTGTGATAGACCGGTTGACAATTCTCGTGTAATATGGCTTTGTAGGGTGTGCAACTAATGAGTCCTGTGTCATAGGGCCCGTTGGACCATAAGCGGTCCAACTCGGAGTTCAGTGGGCAATGTGTCTGTAGTCATAAAAAAAATGGTGTTTGTCTAAAAACAAAGAAATTGATGGAGAATCTATTATGAGACCCCTTGTTCTTGAATATATGTTGACTTCTAGTTTTCCCAGGAGATCCCTCCCCAGAAGACTGATAGGACAGTCCTCTATTACTGTGAACACATGATATAAAAGTGATTTACCGTCAGGAGTGGTGAGCGCTAGAGGGCGGGTGGAGAATGTGTTTGTGGATACCCCATTAATTCCCATGGAAGGTTCTGACTTAGCAAGTGGTCCAGAGTAATATTTGCTTTCTATCGTACTTGTGGTTGCACCCGTGTCAATAAGAAAACTAATAGGTTTGCCCTCTATGTAATGTCAACATTGGATCATCTTGCCACCCCCCTGTCAATTGGGGGAAAGTCAGGGTATCACCCCCGGGCCCCTTCATTTATTTTCCCTGTCCCAGTTGATAGGGAACCTGGGCGCATCGTCGCTTGCTGGTTGCTGGGTGGATGGTTCCTGTCTTTTAGATTCTCTGTATAATTTCTGGTATTTTTGCGCATCTTCATCAGAAGCACGGCAGTTCCGGGCCCAGTGGCCTTTCCTGCCGCACCTATAACATGTTGATTCCTTTTCTGGGGTATAAGTCTGGCCGTTTGGTGTGTAGTTGTTATGAGTTGTCTGATTTTTGTTATTAGCATTATGTGTTCTATTCTGTCCTTGCCTCTGCAGGTTATGGGTCGGCTGTTTTCTTATTTCAAAACACCCTGCTGCCTCTTTCTCGTGTAGATGTGCTTCAAACTTATGGAGGGAATCTGAGGGCCAGCTAGATACCGCCTGGCGGACGGTTAGCACCAGGGCTGAGTCTAAATTGTTCATAAATGTAGAAATAAGAAGGCTGTGGCCGCGTTCTTTTGGTAACCCTGCTTCTTCTGTCCAACAGATTAGGAATCTGCGCCAGAATTCGATCACTCCCTCCCCGGCTTTTTGTTTACAGGCTACGGCTATAGGAAGGGATGATCTTGCTTTAAACGCCCGTTTAAATTGGTTTTCTAGCTCATCCCACATTCTTGTAATTCCTTCTCTTGTATTTAATGGATAGTCCTCGGCTGATTTCTCTTTGGCAGGGACTGAGATCGATGGGATCTCATCCCAATCCCAAGAAGAATTTTTTCTCTATAATACCGTCAACAATCAGTCTCATGTCTTCCTGGGTAAAGTTGCGTCCGTTACATGCCTTTTTGAGGTAGTTTAATGCTCCTAGTGGGGCTTCTCGGGGTTTAGGACAATGTTTAAGAATTCTATTAATATCTTCTATTTCTATAGCCTTTTTGAGCAATTTATCTCCTGTCATAAACGGAAAATATTTCTGTGTCTCAGCGCAAAATGTGTAAAATTCGGGAGGTTTTATCTCTGTTCCTGTTTGTGTGCGTGTTTTGATCTTAGGGATCGGACTTTTTATATCTTCCTCTTTTTCTTCTGCACTTCTCGTCTATCATATTTATGTCTCTAGTATCTTCTATTTGTGGTTTACTAGGGGGCTGACGATGTACATTCGATTGCTGCAACAGCACCGAGTATTTCGGTGTCTTGGAAACCAGCAAGTGAAGGATACATTGAGTATTTGTAAGAGGGAGGGGGGCGAGGGCCCCAGTCCGCTCGTGGGACTTCCTGTTTTCTTCGTGGTATGCTTAATTCTATTTGATGTAATCTTTCGTTATTTAGACCATCTGGACTTGGTTTCTTGCATTGTTTGTTGGCTCTATTAAACCAGTATCCTGCCACTATTAACCACTGCTCTCCTCCCAAACGCATGTATTTCATATCCCATTGAGGGTCTCCTGCATAGTGGGGCCATGCCTCGGTGTCACCAAGACATAAGCCCTTGACCATGTCCATATGAAATGGACTGTTATCTCCTTGTCTGGGAAATGGGTCACAGCTCCCAACTGCCTCTGTCCAATCTGCCATATTATCCACCCAAGGGTTAACAAGATAGTAATCTGTTCCTCCTACCCTTGCTACATATTGCTTGCATGTTTCTCCACCAAAGGAAGGGGTATTCTTTTATCTTACTGCTCTGTGTACCCATTGTTTCTAGTACGAGTTTCAATATCAGAAAACAGATAATCTATTACAATATTTTAGTATCAAGAGGAAAGAAATATAAAGGGATAGTTTTCTCATAGTGCTCGACTGCCACGGAAAAAAAAATCCGTGCGTCTTCCCAAAACATGAGAAAGTCACTGACCCGAGCGTCTACGGGTTAACTGGTTTCAGGCAGCCATGACCAATTCTGCCTTATCTAATTTACTCTATTATCACAACTGAGGGACGTCTGTCTTACCTTACAGATCGTTCAACAGTGAATCTTAACACTCTAATATTCTTATACTCTATACATTTTATGAGGGTTAACGCAAGGTGTGATCAATTGGAAATATAATGTCCCTTCTATGAGTGTGGTCCCTGACCTACTCCTTCTTTAAATAAACGGCCCCTGGCAACGTTTTCTTTTAATTTGTATCCCTGATACACTATAGGACATGGACAACTAATTTTAGTTCGAGATAAACGTTGTCATTGCCCTCGTCCAGACAAGACAATATACTCACCAGGACGAGGGTGACCGTTCATGTCGGCAGTGCCTCCAGATTGAAGAGAATAATCGCCTCCAATTGTCCGTCCTTTAACCCCTAAGACCCTGTCTTAGGCACACCTTGAGTTAACTCTCCTTCTGCGCAGGGAGAGAGAAATCCGTTAAAGAAAACACACGAGACATGTATCTCAGTCTGGCATTTCTTTCTGCCGTTTCAACGTTTTTGACAAACTTTTTATGCTTCTAACGAAAACGTTGTCTCTTTATTTCATTGGTTAACATTTCAAAACATAGCATAGTTCATTGGCCAGTTTCAATACAGGTCTGGTGACGCATTTCTGGACAGTCCCGTGGCCCGAGACATGTGATTTCTTGAGACATGTGATTTCTTGAGACATGCTAGCCATCAGCACTTTTATCATTTCAGAGACATTTGCAAACATCAGCATTTTATCATTTCAGAGACATTTGCAAACATATTGAGAAGTGAAACTTAATCCTATAATACTGCTGATTATCAACTTATCTTAAAACTATTTCTTATATTTAAACCTTAATTTATCTTAATATTATAATTCATGGGGTGTTATTTAACTACTTATAGGGTCCTTCTTATAGGTCAGCAGATGGTGGTCTGAGGATTCCTTTTCCTTCATGTAGTGTATTCAGCTGCCCCGCAAACACACCTTCAGAAACTTACTACATTGTATAACTCCTGCCGCTTTGCATTACAATGTAACATAACATGTCACAATGGTGGGTCATGTAAAGAGCTAAACTGGCCATCGCTGGAGTCTAAACGCACCCTTCACCTTTCCAGCCTGGTGTCTAAGAGCTTTTCTGGGAAGCTGCCATCCTACCTGAATAGACTGCTTCCCCCAGCAGCTCCCTTATCCTATAACCTCCGATCCAGGACCAGCACCTTACTTGCCATACCGCAATACAAAAAGACAGTGGCTCGATCCTCATTTTCCTGCAGAGCACCACAATTATGGAATAACCTCCCAGACACCATCAAATCTTCCCCCAGTCTAAAGTCACTCAAGAGTTCCCTATTAACATACCTCAATACAGAATGCACCTGTAAACATGTAACATAATGACTATTTCCTACATATTTATTAGGGATGCACCGATACCACTTTTTTAAGACCGAGTACGAGTACCGATACTTTTATTTAATGTCATGTGACGCTTTCCAATAGGAACAGACCTCATATAAAAATTTATATGAGATTGACCGCAGCTCACATGGATTTGCCCCAGGTCTCATGGATTTGCCCCCAGGTCTCATGGATTTGCCCCCAGGTCTCATGGATTTGCCCCCAGCTCACATGGATTTGCCCCCAGGTCTCATGGATTTGCCCCCAGGTCTCATGGATTTGCCCCAAGCTCACATGGATTTGCCCCCCAGGTCTCATGGATTTGCCCCCAGGTCTCATGGATTGGCCCCCAAGTCTCATGGATTGGCCCCCAGGTCTCATGGATTGGCCCCCAGGTCTCATGGATTTACCCCCAGGTCTCATGGATTTACCCCCAGCTCGAACGCTGGGGAAGCTGGCCGTGTGCATGTAAAGCACGCGGCCAGCGTTCCCCTCCGGCACGCCAAATACTCACCCTTCCTGAAGTTCCAGTCTCTGGGCAGTGATGCGGTCACGTGGCTGCCGGGCGCATCTGTGACGCTGCCTCCAGCCGAGAGGCAGCGTCACAGGAGCGCCCAGTGGCCGCGGGAACGCATCACTTCCCAGCAACCGGACCTTCAGGAAGGGTGAGTATTTGGCGCGCCGGAGGGGAACGCTGGCCGCGTGCTTTTCATGCACGCGGCCAGCTTCCCCAGCCCCGCGGATACCGGCAAGCCGGCCCAGCGCCGGCTTCCGGTATCGGCGGGATGTATCGGGCCGTTTGCACGAGTAACAAGTACTCGTACAAACGGCAATATCGGCCCCGATACCGATACTAGTATCGGTATCGGTGCATCCCTAATATTTATTTTCTGTTAATCTGTATATTTGTGTTTTTTTTTTTTTTAATATCTTGCATTGTATTACTTTGTATTTCTGTAACTAACACTTCAATGTTCTCGAACCCAGGACATACTTGAAAACGAGAGAAATCTCAATGTATCTTTCCTGGTAAAATCCTTTATATTATAAATAAATAAATAAATGACCCAGACATATTAAATATCGTTCTTTCCGGCAGACTCGGCAGATTCATTATATGTATACGTTATGTCCTGCCTGTATATAACAAAAAAATGCAATAAAATTAGAATTTTTAATCATCTGCAGCGTGTAAAGTGTTTTTTTTTTTCTCACATGAGCGTTTGCGGTTATATTTTCTATGGGGTGCGCTTGTACAAAAATTAGAAATGGGGGCTCATTACATTTGGGGGGGGGAAATACGTGATTTTTTTTTAGCAAACACACCCCATAGAAAAAAATCATTAGTGCAGCATCATTGTTCACATAATTTAAATATTTCTATTAATGTAGCAATATTTTTCATAACAAAAATAAGTTTGTGTGTATTATTTTTTTCTTCTTTACTTTAAACATGATCATGTTTGGTATCATTTGAAAGGCCATGCTCTGGCCTTTTGATTGATACCAAATATGACCCATCTAGCTTCCACCGTTCAGGAGATATGGGGGTTCAAATGAACCACCTATCTCCACCAGGGGATTTCCTTAGGAAATCCGAGGGCAGCTAGGGGTTCCTCGGCTAACTGTCGTCATTGCGCCATGACGTCTGGTAGTGAGGGGGAACTCATGGTTGGAGCCTCCCAGGGCCGTAAGAGCAAGGCAAGTGAGGCACGTGCCTCGGGCACATCTGTGAAGGGGCACAGCTAGTGCCGCTGTTCATCAACTAGTGAGATTCCTTCCACTAGGGGGAGGAACTCATGGGGGAGTGTGGCTGAATGGGAGGTGCTAGAAACTGATGGAAGGCCCCGGCTGGATGGGAGGAACTGATGGGCGGGCGCAGCCACCTTTGTGGGTGTACCTAGCCGAAGGAGCACTTCCCCGCGTTGCCTCCTGACAGGGGGTGGGGCCAGATCGCTCTCACTCAGATACTAGGGTGCAGTAGCGTACTAAGGGGAGGGATGGGGGCGTGCCACCCTGGGTGACCGGTGTCACAAGCATACAGGTGGGCAGGGGAGGGGTGCAAAAAAATCTAAACCACTAGTCCCAGGGATTTGGATTTCCCCTGACTGCCCTGCCACACTTTCATCAGCGCTGTGTCTGCTCCCTGTCCCCCCCTCCTTTCCACAACGTGTTGTGAGCCAGGAGATAGGACTTTGGCATCTGGCTCCTCCCCATCTCTCCTGTCATCATCCTGTGCCAGTGCAGCACGTGGGTGCTGATGGGGAGGAGGCTGAGGAAAGAGGCTGAGACCCCTAGCATGGAGGTGCAGCAGGTCTGGAAATGTGATTTTTTTTTTTTTTTTTTTTTTTTTTTATAAAGCATAAACTGCCCCTGTCACACTGCAGAGCTCTGGATGCTGCTAGGGAGGAGGGGCTGCTCTGGAATCTGGGGGGCTGCTCTGTTTGTGTCATACCCCGCTGCGCCGTGCCTGCAAGAAGGGCACAAAGTCTAATAAAACAGCACATTAATCCTTGCAATACCTGCCTAGTCTACTATGCCTAAACCTGATTCAATCTATGATCTTGCTGCTGCTTCAGGTGTTTCCGCTGATCACCTGGCTCTCCCCTACTAAAGAGCTGATAGACCCATCATGCAGTGCTTCTGCATCGTTTGGACATTGCTAAGCCTGTTTTGGATACCTGTGTACCGGATTTATTGCTTGGAAAATATATGGACTTTGACCTATTGGATTTCGACTTTGATATGCCTATGGATTTGCCCTTTTGATACCACGCTTGAGTACCCTGCTTCTATTCTCCCAACGACTTTATTTTGCTGCAAGTATTCTATTATTTCTCTGGACTTTTCATAACTCCCTGGAACCTACAGCCATATTATATTCCTGGACTCCAACTCCCAGTATCCCTACACCTTCATTGCATTCTGTTTATACCAGTAGTTCTGAATTAATTCCTATACTTGCTTTGTCATCTTCTGTGTATTCTCTTAAATAACCCTTTGTTTGTCTCACTAGAGTCCTGTGCAAACAGTTTATTCCTGTAGTGTCCCTCTGTTTAATATCCTAATCTTTTACGTACTTTTGTTAGTTTTCTCTGCTCAGTTTCATACAGTGTTCTCCGTTATCTCTTATTTATCCTATTGTTAATTGTTTTCCTGGTTATTATCTATTCAGTGTCTGCCCTATTACTTAATTGGCTTAGTATCTACTTTCCACTGTGTTGCCCTTTTGCTTATGTCTATTGCCTATTTGCTTAATAAACCCTTCAGTTTATATGTGCCTGCTCCACCTTTGTGTTACTGCACACTAGCTCGAACCCCACAACCCTGTACGCTGAAACTGTTCTATAACCGTATGCTTTTGGGGGGGAGGGGAGGGTGCTGTAGATGCCGTGGGATTTCTGTCTTTCTCCTGTCTCTTCCCTAACATCCCCAGGGCCGGCCCTACCATGGTGCAGAGCGGAGCAGCGGCGCCAGGCGGCAGAATTCCCGGGGTGGCAAATTTTAGCCGCTGGTGCCGCTGCACTATTTACTTTTTACATTTTTTTTTTTAAATCGGCGGCGGCATCTACATTCGCCGCGCTGCCGGGCAGTGAATCTTGTTCAGGGGCCTGAGGATCCGCCCACACGCGCAGTAATCCTGCGCTTCCATTCCTGTCCGCATGTGTGTGGGCGTGTCTAGAATGGAAGCACGGGATTACAGCAGTGGACGAATCTTCCAGACGGCAGCAGCAGCAGCTAGCTTTCCTCTCGTCTCGCAGGGACCATCCATCTGTGGTAAGAGACCCTGGCCTGCTCTATGCTCCAGCTCATTTTTATTATCCTGCTGAGAGCAGGCGGCCCCCTCTGCTCCTTCTCCCGCGCAAACACTCCCCACGCCGGCCCTCCCCTAATCACTTACCCTGGCTCCCGTTTCTGACAGCCAGGGTCACACCGCGTTAACTTGCTGCAATCAGGACATCATGGCAGGCTGTGATCTCCAGCATCTGATCCAAAGAGCCTTACTGGAGATCACACCCTGCCATGATGTCCTGATTGCAGCAATTTAACGGCATAGCTGGGAGCGGACCTCGTCCCCATAGCCGTGCCATTTAACTGCCCCCCCCCATGGGGGGGATTTCTGTATGCAGTTAAATGGCACGGCTATGGGGACGAGGTTCGCTCCCAGCTATGCCAATCTGTTCATGGCCCACTGGGAATCCGGTGCGGTATGGGCAGGGCATGGCTGGGAGCCTAACCTCGTCCTCTACCGACGATATATAGATGACATTATTATTATTTGGAAGGGAGAGAGTGAGTCTTTAATGAAATTTATTGCCCATTTAAACAACAATCAATTGGGAATAAAATTAGATTCTACTACTAGTAAGGAACAGGTTGATTTTTTTAGATCTCAACATTTATATAGATCACAAGGTACTAAAAACCAAAACACACTTTAAACAAGTAAACGTTAACAGTTACATACCTATTGATAGTAACCACTACCCCCCTTGGCTAACTGCCATACCAAAGGGCCAACTAATGCGTATTAGAAGAAATTGTAGCGATATTGAGCACTACACTATTCAGTCTCAGAAATTGATAACGGATTTCAAAGAAAAGGGATACAATGAGCAACTCCTAGTATCAACACGTGATGAGGTTCATAAAATTGATAGACAATGTCTTTTAAGATATAAGCAACGTGACTCTAATAGGACTGAGAATGTTCCTTTTATACTAGATTACAACACGAACAATAAAATAATTAAATCTATTCATAAACACTGGCCGATTTTGAAAAGGGATCCAGTTCTCAATAAAATTTTACCGGACGCCCATGTGGTTATCTTCAGGGGAGGTAAAACATTGAAAACAGATCTAGTAAGAAACCATCTCAGGACCAATAAGGCTGTCAAGACTGGGGATATGTTTGGGTTACCCCCGGGGTTCTATGGGTGTGGACAGTGCATTGCATGTAGAAAAACAGAAAATAAGAAACGAGTGATCAATAGCTTTAAATCAAACACAGGCAAGCGCTATAAGATCAAAGATCTGATTACATGCATGTCCACTAAAGTCATTTACATACTAGAATGCCCGTGCGGACTATGGTATGTGGGCCAAACATCCAGAGCACTTTACATTAGAGTCAATGAGCATATGAACAACATTAACAAAGGATATGCTAAACATAGTGTTTCTGCACACTATAGCGACAAACATCAATGTAATCCTAGAGGCACTAAATTCTGGGCAATAGAAAGGATTAGCACCAGTTGGCGGGGTGATAATCTAACTGAGCGATTGATCAAATCGGAAATGAGATGGATCTATAATCTGGACACTATGACCCCTAGAGGCCTTAATATAGATTTTGAGGTCTGTCACTTTCTTTGAATAACGGTACCATTCAATATATCCCTTTTTTGGGGTATGCATACATAGGATGTTATGATGTTTTTGTCTAATGTGGCCCTTTAAATGTTATGTTTGCCATTCTTGGTCGTTCCAATATGGAGATTTGGGGTTTTTTGGGACAAAACGCTGATGTTTTGGTCGTTTTTATATATGTAATGCGCTTTGTCCAGTGCCCAGATAGATACAGAACCTCCACCATGGCTGAGAGCGAAAGTACAAACATGGTTGGATGAGGATGTCATTATCCGGCGTCTTATTCAGTACGCTGCAGCCACAGAAGACCGGAAGTGGAGGTGGAGGTGCGCCACACCGGAAGCGGAAATGTGTCATCAAAATGGCGTCTGGAACGCAGGGCGGACGGTACTGTGACCCGCACGCCACATCTTGGAACTAATTATGACTTTCAGCCGTTATTTAAGCCGGGAACAACGGAATCTAATTCATTTGATTGATAAGGCCTGCAGATGCGGGCGAAACGCGTCTCGATTTATATTCAATAAATTTTATATTTTAATTATTTTATATTCCCATTTTATTTATTTTATTTTCCATTTTTGATTTTATTCATTCTTGATTCCTGATTACTGGACATATACCCAAGAAAGGACAGCAGCCTTTGGATCTCTACCCTGACGCTCCTGGATTTCTACTCTGATGCTCCTGGAATCTGAAGCAGTGCTCAGGAGGTGGGACCCCCTTAAGCGATAAGAGGTCCAAAGTGCGATTACAGAACCACCCTCAATGGAGGTTCTGAAACACGTGAGTGTGCTCCTTTATAGTACATATATATTCTAGTTATACAGTACTGTACTATGTATTTTCCTTCTATTTGAGATACATTCTCCATCAAGACACAGTATTCATCATACGGGACAAGCATCTACCATACGGGTGAAGTCCCCCATAAAGAGACTTAAAGACGTACATCTAGAGTCTTGAAGACTCCTCACTTGTGAGTTGTATAACCATCAGTATGTGGTCATTTGTTTCCAGTATATACTGCGCAATGGTCTCCTTCTGTCTCCTCTTCTAGGATTTACGGACTATTCTGATTCAAAGACCACGGACTTACCATCTAACACATTGTTTGTATTGACTATCTAATACATTGTCTGTATATGTTCTATGCGCTCCCATATACCTTGGTATTTTTCTTAGTTAGGAGTGGAGGATACACTCAGCTGGTGAGCTGCAATTATACAAACCATCTTTTTCTCTATTTAAACTATCAAGCGCCTATACACTCACCTTCTAGGTCTTTTTGCTCAAACAACTTGTCTGGCATCATTTAGTGCTTTAAAGAGGAGGCTATAAATCATACCTTGCTGCCTTCTAACTAAATTGACCTTTACCAGGGTTTGTAGATTTCAGCAAGGTTATTTAACTGGCATCAATTAATTTGCTGGTTTCCAATAGTGACATCTAACCAAATTAGCCACAATCACTGCTTCTCAGTATGGTGTGCAAATTAATTAATGTTCACTAATTTATTGGTCTTTATTATTAGGAGAAAAATAATTGCATACTGAGTACTGTGCTTATACCCACCCAATTGTCTTTGAGTTTATACACCATATATGCTTTTATACATGTCAAGTCTTGCAAAAGGTTTCTTTTTCTTATTTCAATAGTTTTTTTTTTTTTTTTTTAGAGCTCTGTGATACGCTCATACACACTGCACATTACTGTGAGTTTTATTGCTGTGGAGCTCTGTCATACTCTCATGCATGTCACGTTTTTTTTTTTGGGGGGGGGCAGGCAGCATTTCATCCATCGCTCCAGGCAGCACATTGTCTTGGGCCGGCCCTGAACATCCCTCACATTAACCCTCTCTCCCTCCTCCCTGTCAGCTCACTGGTTTCCCCTCACGTTTGCTTCCCCTGGCTGCATTAAGCTGGGGGCTTCCTTCCTGTTTGGCCCCCTTCACTTATGTCTCCCATAATCTTTTCTGGTTATCAAGGGTCACCACAAGCCTAACCTGCCCTCCACCTCTCCCCTTCCATCAGTAAGGGGGAGATATATATATATTTCTCCAACAAAACAAGAGGAGAGCACACCAAACCTATTCAAAAGAAACCACAACAGCAGCTAAATTCATTTAACCCCTTAAGGACGGGAGTAATTTTACAAGTTTGGAACACTTTTGAACACTTCTAAAAGTAGAAGTTCAGCTATTCGCTGTTCAACCATAATTTACCTCTTATATAATAAGGGTGGGTACACTTAATATGTATCATTTTGTTCAGGAGAAATAGGGCTTTCATGTTCCATCAAAGATTTATATATAAAATATATTATAGTGTGGAAAAAAAACCTAAAAACTATGGGGGGGGAAAAAGGAAATCTTGCTATTTTCAAAGTTCTCCATTGTATTTTTAGTGTGAATGACATTATACGCTTAGCATTAAATGAAATAAAATACATATATTTCTGGTCGGCAATGTCTTACGAGTTCAACGGTAACCCCATGTAGAGGTTTTGGAAAGTTAGAGGGTCAAATATAGAGTTTGCCCATTTCACAACTTGAAATTTGCCAGATTGAGAGGTTATGGCAGCCCAGGTATGAAAAGTACCCCAACATGTCATACCATTTTGAGAAGTAGACAACCCAGAGTGTTGAAAATGAGGTATGTCCAGTTTTGTATAGTAAACACTTAGTCACAAACCCTGGCCAAACTTAGTCTTCATGTTTGTGTTTTGCATTTGTTTTACACGAAAACTGTTATTTTGCTGCTAATATCCTGCTCAGTCAACCTTTTCCTGGCCTATAACATTGCTTTGTGTTCGGTCATGTGTTACGAATTCAACGGTACCCCACATGTAGCATTTTTAATTAGTTTTTTGGTAATTTGACAAGTGATTTTCAAGATTTATCGACTTTGAGAGAACATGGCACGCCTCGAAAGAATATTGCTCCAAAGATGACGCGCCAAGGATTCTAAATTAGTATTTTGAGTTGTTTGGTGCAGCCACTTTAGAATAGCTGGGCTTAACGTAAACAGGGACAGGCCAAAGTCAGGGGATTCCAGAAGTCAGAATAGTCGGTATAACAAGCCAATGAGTCGGTACAGGCAGCAAACAAAGAGTAGTCGGTATAACAAGCCAATGAGTCGGTACAGGCAGCAAAGGGTAATCGGGACAAAGCAGAAAAGGGGATTTAGTAATTTAGCTCGGTGTGATAAATTTTGAAGCACTCGGTTATGCAGAGGCCAGGTAGAGATGGGCAGGTAGGGCAATAATAACTAGAATCCTTTCGGATTTCTTTCTTGTGGCAGACACGACACTTTCTGGGGGGACTTTTTACAGCGGGTGGGAGGGACTCGGGAAGGAAAGTGTCTGCCGCTTAATCTTTGGAGATCTCCTGATTCCAAAGCGGATGTAATGGGGGCCGGGGTTAGGATACGTTTGGATATGATCTCTAGCATGAATTCTAGGAAGGGATATGGCTTTTGTACTGCTGCCTGCTTGTAGAGCACGTACGCATTGAAAATTGCTATCTCGGTCAAATAGATGGCAATCTTCTTGTACCATGCCCTAGTCTTTCGGTTCACCAGATAAGGCTGTATACCTTGATCAGGCAAGTCTACTCCCCCCATAAACTTGCTGTAATCTACAATGCACTTCGGATTTTCCAGTGGCTCAGTCCTCTCTCTCACAGGCACTGTACTTTCGTCGTGCACTGTAGATCGCATGTATACATCCTTCTTATCGGTGAACCGAAGGGCTAGCACTTCTTCCTGACGTAGAGCTGAAGAGGAGCCTCTACTTTTTTTGCCTGCTGTCAGGATTTGGGGAAAACCTCTGCGATTCTTCCGCACTGTGCCACACGCAAGGGTCTCAAAACAATATAAATTTTTAAATAGGTTGATACTGGTGTAATAGTTATCGACCCATAAATTATAGCCCTTGTTGAATAGGGGATAGACCAGATCCCACACAATTTTTCCACTGGTGCCAATACAATCGGGGCATCCTGGGGGGTCAAGGTGGCTATCTTTCCCTTCGTATATCCTAAACGCCCATGTGTAGCCTGTTGTGGACTCACACACTTTATAAAATTTGACGCCATACCGGGATCGCTTGCTTGGGATATACTGCTTGAAGAGCAGTCTTCCTTTGAATTTCATAAGGGACTCGTCTACAGATATATTTTGGTCGGGAACATAATTATCGGTGAATTTGGCAGACATAAGACTGATAAGGGGCCGAATTTTATAGAGGCGGTCATGCATTGGGTCGTTTCTTGGTGGGCACAGTGCGTTGTCATTAAAATGGAGGAATCGCATGAGATTTTTGTATCTCTCCCTCTTCATAACCCTTGGGAATAGTGGTGTAGCCAGGATGGGGTTTTTGTGCCAGTAAGACCGGATACTTGGCTTCTTCATCCGGATGCGCATCAAGATACTGGTTGGCAAACCGGTTGGTTTGCTCAACCACCATCTCGAATACGTCGTCCGACATAAAGATTAAAAAAGCTCACTGGCTCACAGTCCTCTACCCTTACTGTGATGCCAGGAGTTGCTATAAATGGGGGTATTTCTGGGGCAGCCATATTTGGGGGTACCCAATTGCTCTCGCGCCTCCCAGTAGATGGTGGGGGGGTCACCAAGGGGCTCTATATCAGAGGCTGTGAGGGTGTCACTGTCGGCGAGAGCGTCGCTCTCAGAGGTGGCCAGGATCGCATATGCCTCTACTGGGGAATAAAAGCGGGAGGACATTTTTATGGGGATCTTGTTATAACTAATTAAATGGGAGGTCGGAACTGATGGGGTCAAGTACACAAATAAAATATTAGAACACCTAAACTAAGCCCTTCCGGTCCTTGTAGTGGCCGGTACTTCTATCTAGACAAGGTAAGAATATGCCAATGCGGGTAGTCAGAAATGCCAGGGGGTCGTATGCCAATGCGGGTTCTCAATCGGGGGTACACTGCAGGCCAGGGGGTACAGTGCCTGGGTTTTTTTTCAGCCAGGCGGTACTGTGCCAGTAGGGTACAGTGACAGTCAGGGGGGGTACTGTGCTTGCCAAGGTTTTTTTTTGGGGGGGTTTTTGCTGCTGCTTTCAACTCTGCCTCTCTCTCCACTCCTCAGATCGCAATGAGGAACAGGAGAAAGGGGCAGAGACAAGGTCTCAGCCAATGCAACAATCATTGGCTGAGACATTCTGACAGTTGCAGAGGTGACAGCTTGTCACCGCTGCAACTGTCAAATCCAAGCGCCGGATTGGCTGCCTGGAGGTTTCCACGAGGGAAACGGCCCGCCTCCCTTCCCACAATGCCGATTGCCAGCTGGGAGGGTCTGCCCGGGTGTCAGGCAGACCCCCAGCCGGCGATCGGCATTATGGGAAGGGAGGTGGGCTGTTTTTTGGCGCGCAGAGGCACCAAACGCCGCGGGGCGTACCATGCCGTCCTGCAGCATTAAAGCCCACGCGGTGCAGGACGGCATTGTAGGCCCTGCGTCCTTAAGGGGTTAAACAGAGATTTTCCAGATCTAGGGCTGACAACCCCTTTGGGTATGCACCCCTCCCTGTCACCGGTGCTCCACCCACAGGTTCTATTTAAACCTTGATCTGCAGGGAGCTTCAGAAAGGACTGGGTCCTCAATAAGTAAGTTTATCCCCTAAGCAGTCATTAGGTTAGTATGATAGGACCTGCCAGGGGTGGAATACATTGTCGCTGTTGGCAGGCTTACGCAATCCATGGCCATCCATTGCAAACTAAACTTCCATTGTTCAACAGAGCTCAGCATTGAATCTGTAAGGGTTAAGGACTGCAGTGTTTTTGAAGGAGTTAAGAAATGTAAGCATTTAAAGCATTAAATCTGGAAAATCTGTTTAAATGAATTTAGCTGCTGTTGTGGTTTCTTTTGTATTGTTTGAATATGTTTGGTGTGCTCTCCTTGTTTTGTGGAGATATATATATATATATATATATATATATTCTCTATCTTTGTAGCTCAAAGCAGTACATTGTGGAAAAAAAAAACACCTTTAAATCTCAGACTGATCCCGCCACTCTGCATCGCGGTGCTCACAGGGAAGGGAACCCGGAAGCAGGACGTCGCGATCGGCGGGAGGACATTGAGGGATCGCAGGGACAAGGTATGTATGGCTTGGGGTTGAAATTTTAACCCCGAGCCACATTCGGGAATACCGCCAGGGAAGTTAATCTTATAAATTTATAATTTATCTACTTTTTAAATTTTATTGCTGTGGAATTCTGATACGCTCATGCATACCGCGCATTGCTGAGAGTTTTATTGCTGTGGAGCTCTGATACAGTAATGTGCAGTATGTATGAGCTTAAGTTTTATTGCTGTGGATTCTGTGATAAGCTCATACACACCACACATTACTGTGTTTTATTGCTGTTGCGCTCTGATACGGTAATGTGCAGTGTGTAGGAGCCTGAATTTTATTGCCGTGGAGCTCTGTAATACGCACATTAGATATACTATGGTCTGACACTTTCAGCACACTGTCTACAACTCCAATCACTCTCAGGCACCCCTAGAGTATATGGAGGACTGCCGGAGAGTGATATGAGTTGAAGGCAGTGTGCTATAAGTGTCATCAGATAATATATATGGAGTTACATGGGCTATGTTTTATTTTGAATGCGTTATGGTCCTTTAAAGAATGGTCTCCTTCACAGAGATGCTCCTAAAAGACAGTGTAAAACATTGAGCGCCTCTGTTAGTGACCCCCTCAAGGATCCATTACACTAGTCTATAATGGGGCCTGGAGGGGTCTTTCTCAAAGACCAATTTTTTTTCCTAGCACAGGACTAGGCTTGTGCACTTTTTTTTTATTTATTTTTTTAACTTTTCGATTCGGCTCGTTTCGACCGATTTTCTGTTTCGATTCAGTTCGGCTCGACTCGTTTTTCGTGTACATTTTTTCTCGGAATTTCGACCATTTTTCGTGTCACTTGATTTACATGCCAACTGATGAAGCGAGTGCATCGCGAAACGCGTATTGGTGTTTGTCTATTTATTGTTTTATGGAATAAATTTTAAATTTTAATAAATTTTAATTTTGTTCATCGATATCCTGCAACCTTATTTTTTCATTTGGAGCAACATCATCGGACAGGAGGAAAAGGGGAGCCTGATATCTCCTAAAAATATCGGTTGTGAGATACATCTAGTGTCTGATTTATGACACCTCCAAATGTGAGTTGAACTATTATATTTTGGGGACTTAGTGTGATCCATAAAAACACATCCATGTTTCTCATTTCTATCCCCATATATCTTGAGAATTGAGGACTGCATAAAAGAAAGCAATTAACTGCTTAAAGAAGATCCTCGACCAAGATTTTAGGGGGAGAAAAGGAAAGGAAAAAAAGAGGGAAGCGCGGACTGTCACCACATTTTTCCATTAAGATGTCTATATCCTTCTGGAGATACGGTCTCCAGTACTGCACACAGTACTCCAAGTGAGGTCTCACCAGTGCTCTGTACAGTGGCATGAGCACTTCCCTTTTCCTACTGCTAATACCTCTCCCTACACAACCAAGCATTCTGCCAGCATTTCCTGCTGCTCTATTACATTGACTACTTACCCTTAGATCCTCTGAAATAACAACCCCTAAATCCCTTTCCTCAGATGTTGAGGTTAGGACTGTATCAAATATTCTATATTCAGCCCTTGGGTTTTTACGTCCCAGGTGCATTATCTTGCACTTATCCACATTAAAACTCAATTGCCACAGCTCCCACCATTTTTTTAGTTTACCTAAATCATTTGTCATTTGGCTGATCCCTCCAGGAACGTCAACCCTGTTGCAAATCTTTGTCATCAGCAAAAAGACATACTTTTCCATTAATACCTTTTGCAATATCACTAATAAAAATATTACTGTTACTGAACCTGTTACTTTTTTTTTTTAACGGAGAACCCCCCCCCCCCAAAAGAAAAAAATAATTACAGCATCCTTCACATTGAAATGTTAATAGTGCTGAAAAAAGTTTCCATTATTTTTTCACTTTTAACCTGGTCATGTTTTGGTATCATTGGAAAGGCCGTGCTCTGGAGGATCGGAAGATCCAAGTGATCCATTTCCACCATAGGGAAACCCCTTGGCAGCTTGGGGTTAATGCTCACACTATTTCAAGGTGGGTCCTAACCTAATGAAACCAAAGGTTGCTTAAGCGACCACATGTCCTCATGCAGCTTCTCAGCCAAGGGACAAAATGGTGGGTTTGTATTTATAGTCAATTTTTTTTAGACTTTGGGTCTGAAAAAAGAAAACGCAGAAAATGACCTGGCTGAGAACACAACAAAATATGTATAAATATGCATAAAAAGCGGTTTTGCGCACTTTTACCTACCTAGAGGTTCATTAGGTTAGGACTCACCTTGAAAGAGGTTGCCATGATGTTGCATGTGGGCTTAACACTTTAATGGCCATTTAAGTAAAAACCTCTGGTTTTGTTTAGCATGGAGCCATAGGGATTAGGATTAGCACAAATGACTGACATTTTTTCTTGTTAGGTTTTAAAAACATATATACAAAAAATAGTCCCCGGTCTCCCTCTGCCCAGCAGCGCAACCTTCCATGGAGTCCTATGGACTCTGAGGAGATACTCGTGGCAGTATGGAAGCTCTACCAAAAGATCAGAGGGTAGTGCATCGTTCCAGGGCAAGGTGCTGAAGTAATGCCTACCGCGGTATCTCACACTAAAATGGGGACGCTTTGGGGAAACCTGCTGGGGCAGGTTTTCCCAGCTAACATCCCTAGTTTCGCGTGAGGAAGAGAATTTGGCTCTCAAGTATCAGTTTTCTGTATATGAATTCATGTAATACTAAAGTACTGCCAGCAGAGGGCAGCAGACCACTGAGTTTAAAGGACATTCTGAAGGAGGCTATTCACATAAATCAATCCTTTCCTTATGCAGTTATTTAAAGGATTTTACCAGGAAGGTTACATTGAGATTTCTCTCAAGAACATTAAAATGTTACAGAAATAAAGTAATACAATGCAAGATATTAATCTGTATATGTGTTAAGTCATTGTTACATGTTTACAGGTGCATTCCAATTTGAGGTATGTTAAAAGGGACACTCTACTCAGCCTTATAAACTAGAATCAGCGCCAAGGTGCCGGGTTAAGTACAGATGTGCGGGTACTATAATGGAATAGTGTACAAACACACAGATGTGTAATAAATATAATTTTTCACCATGTGCATACACATAACAAAATAGCGTTACCCTCCTATGTTTGGGAATGGGGGTGATGGAGCAGTGACCACAGTCCTGATATGCATATAGGGAAACATGAAATAAAAAAAAACCAATTGCGCAGCACAGTTTCTATTCTGAACAATATATTAAGTTATATAGTCTCCACAAATGGCAACTCACATGCTGCAGAGCCTACAGATTAAGGCTGGGGTCAGACCAGCGCATTTTTAGGCTAGGGACAGATGAGCGCATTTTCTGCGGCCACCGTCAAAATGTACGTCGATGCGTGCGCACGCATTTTTTCACGGAATACGCTTAAGTGGTCAGACGACCACAGTCGCAGGTACTCACCAACGCAATTCTAGGGAAATCCGGCTGTTTGAACGTTATGTAGGCCGCACACTAGCAGCGTCTGACGTCTCCTAATCACGCACACACGCTGCTATGCGGCCGCAGCGCACTCTGTACGTCTGTAGCAGCGGTTTCACGTTCTGAGAAAAATGCGTTCATTTGCCGGTTGCGTGGTGTCGGCGCACTTTTGTACGCACGTACTGGTGTATATTGGCCGTCATTGGCCGTTATGTGCTGCTACTGCCGCCGTGATTTAGTGCGCCTGCACGCGCGTTCCGACTGCCCCACTCTGACCCTAGCCTTAACGTGCGTTCTGGCGCACATAATTACGGCCGCACTAGCAGCAAATGACGGCCAATATACGAAGTCCGGCCGCGCAACGCAAGTGGAAAATGAAACGCATTTTTTCGAGAACGCAGAACCTCTAGTACGGACGTACAGAGTGTGTGTGTGTGTGTGTGTGTGTGATTGATTTGGAGACGTCAGACCCTGCTCGTGTCCGGCCAACATAACGTCCAGACGCAAAATGTTTCCTGGTTTGGATTCGTAAAACATCACGCACGAACATGCGCATCGTATGACCGTTTTCGCATATTCTGTGAAAAAATACATCAATGCGTTCGGACGCACTTTTTTTACGTTCGCGTGTAAAAATGCTTTCGTTTGACCCTAGCCTAAAGGCTCAAATCTTGCGCATTGGGTCCATTCAGGGATGACCCCGTCCATTTTCTAAATTCCAGTCGCTGAATAAAGACAAGGAATACAAAAGGATAGTGTAGCCCCATATAAACCAAATTGGTGAGTAATAATTAGATATACAGGCTCATTACCACGTGAGTTGGATATCATACACTGGCTCGGTAGTAAGGCTTGTGGTACCTTTTAATCCAGGAGTACAAATCCCAACCAGTCGGTAGAAAAAAAAAAACAGGATGCAGGTAAAATGTAAAAAAAACCACAAAAAAAAAACAAAACAGGTTTTTAATTATACAACCAAAACACGTTTCGCAATTGAGCTTCATCAGTTCGTCACCAGGAGGGAGAGACCTATGAAACAGGGAAGGAAAAATAAGTCACAACAGCACAAAGCCCATCAGAAGTTTGTGGATTCCCAACTCCCACATCTCCCCCCTACAAATCAATTCTGAATGCCTCTGCCAAGCTCATCCACCTCGCGGTCTCTGCCGCTCCCCTCTGCGAGTCCCTTCACTGGCTCCCCATCCACTGCAGAATCAAGTTCAAAATCCTTATCCTTACCTACAAAACCCTCACTAACTCGGCTCCCCACTACCTGTCCTCACTAATCACCAAATACACCCCGGCCCGCTCCCTAAGGTCAAACAGTTACCTGCGCCTAGCGTCTCCCCGCATCACCTCTTCCCATGATAGACTGCAGGACTTCTCACATGCAGCCCCCATCCTCTGGAACGCTCCCCCTCGTACGGTCAGACTTTCCCCTAGTTTCTCTTCCTTCAAACGCTTAAGACTTTCCTATTTCGGGAAGCCTACCACCCGACTCACTGATGCAACCATCAATCACTCTCACCTTGCAGTCCTCTCCTGTTTCAACCCCCAACCCTTCTGGATTGTGAGTTCCCACGGGAATAGGGCCTCATCTCCTGTACTGGTTTGTCACAATGTTCAATGTATTGTAACCCTGTCTATAGCTTGCCCATTGTACAGTGCTGCGGAATATACTGGTGCTTTATAAATAATAATTCATGGGAGCACTGAGATAAGCCACATCCTTCTACACCCTTCTCAGGCAGAGAGACACGCTTAAGGATATACAAAAACCAAGGCGATTAGCAGCACACAGACACTGGCAGAGTGTCAGATGCACGGAGACAATGACAGAGAAATTGACAGATACAGGACCCCTGAAAACCCTCATCCCTTTACTGCAGTGTGCTCAAATTGCCAGGCAGAGAGAACGTCTTTATATAATAAAATATTTACAAAAAGGTAGTGCACAAGCTCTCCCTCCTGTGGCCAGGCGCAGCGAGTGGAAACGTGGGGAAGAACAAGCACAGCACTACAACATGCACAATGTGGAGGCATGTTTGGGGCCATCCCTGGCGGTTACTGATCCTATGTGCAGCAACCTGCAGAGAACTGTCCTAATAAGGTGTGCCAGAAAACCTCAGGCAAGGGAGAACAGTGGGCCTCCTTGACTGGGCCAAGCTCAGGTGATATCCAAACTGCCTAGTTGGGTTTTTTACCTAGAAGGCATAGACCAGAGATATTTCACGTAGAAACATGTGCTTTATACTTTGTGTGTTACAATTAACCCCCCTTCACTACCAAGTGATTTTTTTTTTCCATAAACACTGTCAGGAACCAATACTTCTATGGAGAACCACTTCACATTACCCATCAACCCGATCACTGCACAGTCTAAATGGACTGTATTATCTTTAATTTGCCCTTACGGACTGCATTATTGAACACCCAGAAGGCTCCCTCTGAAGGTCAATTGCAGTCATAGTTGGAACTGCTGCAAGTGTCCAAAAGGAGACTTCCTGAAAGGAAGTCCACTCTCAGTGCCTGGTACAGCATTTGCAAAATCACTTAAACCAATAATCCATTACCACTGGCACATGTAGAGAGCAACACTATCTGTTGCCTCTCTGGGAATAAATAGCAGTGGAGTCGCAGAAGTACTTAAGGTTGTAAGTTTGCTGTGCCCTCAAAATAACTCAACACACAGCCATTAATGTCTAAATCGCTGGCCACAAAAGTGGGTACACCTCTAACTGAAACTGTCCAAATGGGGCCCAGAAGAAGGCCTCTTCTAAGGCTGGTGTCAGAGGAGCGCAATTTGTACGGACTGTGCGTCCGTGCAGTACGGACGCACTTTCTGACGGAAGACGCAGTAGTGGCCACACAGTTTTTTTCACTGACGTTATTTTTAAATTTTTTCAATAAAGTATTAAGTAATCAAGAAAGCAGAATACAGTATGCCATAAAAAAATTGGGTACATTGTGACTAAAGGAAACAAACCACAATCAATTACCAATGTAGGAGTATATCATGGTGAGCAATGAAATCAACAAGACTCTGGGGGTAGGAGTGCAACAAACAAGGCATTAAGGCTGGGTTCACACCTAAGCGTTTTTAATACGCGCATTTTAACGCGCGTTTTTCACCGGCGTTTTCCTTGCGTTTCACGAGCGTGTTGCAAGAATGAAACGCGCGTTGTACGCGCGTTTTGTGATTGACTACGGAGGTGTCAATAGGAAATTACTGTCTTAATTACGGAGGCGACCAATGAAAAAGACCTCCCTGTGCACGAACCAAAGAACGCACGCACGCAGTATGCGAAAACGCACGTTTTTGAATTGGGAAACGCGCGTTCACGTCAATCTGCACCAAAGAAGCTCCCGAACTTCTTTGTGCGTCGGCCGTTTATCAGCGCGTTCATGCGCGCTGATAAACGGCCAGGTGTGATATGCCCACATAGGGCATAATGGTATTTCACTGTTTGAGCGTTTTCCAGCGCGTAGGAACGCGCTGTAAAACGCTTAGGTGTGAACCCAGCCTAAGTGTGTATCTGCTCAAGGAGAGCAATCAGAAAAAACATTTTATATAAATCCTCGTACCGAGGAAACTAGAGAGAACATGGAAAGAGCGAAGGAAGAAAAGGTTCAAACAGAACAGCAAGGGAGCAACAAAAACAAAAAAGGGGGGGGGGAGAGGTAAGGTATGGGGAAAGGAGCAAAAGATCCAGAGCTGAAGATGGGCAGAGCCCCAGATCGAGCATAGACTCAGGGCCAGAGCAAAGGTCACCATTAGCTGGAAAAGGCTAGAGCAGGGGCAGTTGGGAGGTGCGAATAATTCCAGCCATGTTGACCAGACCCGTTCGTAATGGGGCATCCGCCCATGGAGAACGGCCGTCAGGCGTTCAATGTTATTCATGTACCATATCTTGACATCCACCTGGGCCCTAGCAGGAGGGGGCCCTTCCAGTTGCGCGCCAAGCTGAAGTGGGTCGCAGTACACACCCGAGAAATCAAATTGTCAGCGCAGCGTTGAAGGGGTATGCGTTGGTAGACGGTAAGAAGGGCCGTCCAGGGGTCAGGTTCCACGCGAACTCCAAGGCATTGACTCAAATCAGCAAACATCTCGTCCCAGAGAGGTCTCACCTCTGGACAGCTCGACCACGCGTGGAGATACGTCCCCCTCCTCCCCACAGCCTCTAAAAACACTAAGAGGCCCCCTCATGTAAGCGACACGGATGAAGATACCATCTAGTGAGGCCTTTGAAACAATTTTCCTGAACCGCGTGCACACAGTGACCCGGGAGGAACAATCCCAGATCTCCAACCAATCATCCTCAGAGCCTCTCCCAAATCCTCCTCCCACCTAGCCACATACAGCGGGGGGTGAGGAAAGGTCGTCCTGATCAAGTGCGAGTAAAGACTCGAAATCAGGGCCAGCGTGCGACTCGGCCTTCGACAAAGCCGTTCATAAAAAGTCATGAGGTTTGGGGGCTCCACCCTGAGAAGCGCCCATACAAAATGAAGTAGCTATCCCGCTCGAAAGACTTCCCCGGGTGGAAGTGCAAAACGGTCTCGGAGTGTTTGAAGGGACAGTGGGGCATCTCCTGAGAGCAGATGTTGCAATTCCATCAGACCACGTGTTCGCCACCAGGGGATCACGGACGTTATTTTTGACTGTAGCAGGGAAAATAAATTAAAATGCAAAACCATTTGGTCCTTCAGAAATGCTGGACGCACAAATGCAGTCTGTCTGACCTCGTTCATCACTCACACACAAAGCTATGCGGACGTGGTGCACTCTGCACGTCCGTTCTTGCGGTTTTACTTTCTTGCCTAACCTGCGTCCATTGCCACGTCCGTTGTGCGTCCGCACTTCTGTGCGGACGTACTTCGTGTGGGTCTCTATTGATCATAATTGTATGCTACCACAGACGTTAAAATGTGCGGCAACACGGACGTGATCAGTGCGCTCATCTGACACGAGCCTAAAAGATGATGCACAAGAAAGCCCGCACACAGTTTGCTGAAGACAAGCAGACTAAGGCAGCCGGCACACGAGCATACTATACTGCGTCCATTACGGACGCACTTTTTCACGGGAGATATTGTGAGTACTGCATAAGTGCGTCCGTAACGTCTGATGTTTCCACACCCTAGGAAAATACATGGCAGCGTTGTTTCTGCGTCCGTTTAGCTTTTTAATGTCGATGTTATTTTTGCGTCCGTGGCTTTATGCTTTGCCCGTCCGTGAACAAGTGCGCAGGGGCTTTGTGTGGTGTATTTAATTGACTCCTTTATAAAGCTACGATGGACGTCAAACAGTACGGTCAGACGGACGCAAAATGTTTGCTAGTGTGCCGCCAGCCTAAGGACATGGATTACTGGAACCATGTCCTGTGGCCTGAGGAGACCAAGATAAACTTATTTGGTTCAGATGGTGTCAAGCGTGTGTCGCGGCAACCAGGTGAGGAGTACAAAGACAAGTGTGTCATGCCTACAGTCAAGCATGGTGGTGGGAGTGTCATGGTCTGGGGCTGCTTGAGTGCTGCTGGCACTTGGGAGCCACAGTTCATTGAGGGAACCATGAATGCCAACATTTACTGTGACATACTGAAGCAGATGATGATCCTCTCCTTCGGAGACTGGGCCGCGGGTTAGTATTCCAACAGGATAGCCCTAACACACCTCCAAGACCACCACTGCCTTCCTAAAGAAGCCGACGGTAAAGGTGATCGACTGGCCAAGCAGGTCTTCAGACCTAAACACTACTGAGCACCTGTAGGGCATCCTCAAATGGAAGGTGGAGGAGTGCAAGGGCTCTAACATCCACCAGCTCCGTGATGTCGTCATGGAGAAGTGGAAGAGGACTTCAGTGGCAACCGGTGAAGCTCTGGTGAACTCCATGCCCAAGAAGGTTAAGGCAGTGCTGGAAAAGAACGACACTAAATATTGACACTTGGGGCAAACTTTGGACATTTTCACTTAGGGGTGTACTCCCTTTTGTTGCCAGCGGTTTTGACATTAATGGCTGTGTGTTGAGAGATTTTGAAGGGACAGCAAATTTACACTGTTACACAAGCCGCACACTCTCAACTTTACATTGTAGCAAAGGGTCATTTCTTCAGTGTTTTCATGTGACAAGATATAATAAAATATTTACAAAAATGTGAGCAGGGTACTCACTTCTGGGAGATACTTGAAATATATTATACTATATTAAAGGGATACTCTAGGCAACATGACCACCTAAGCTTTTTTAGGTGGTCATGATGCCCAGAGTATCCTGCCCTCTGTCCCCCCTCCCTCCGCTCAGCGGTTCAGCTGTAAAGGCTGAAAACAGCTGAGAGAGGTGGAGGACTTTACTCCGCCCTCCCAGCTGTCAGTCAGCAGAGCGGGAATCATATTTCCCGCTTCTGCCGAGTAGGAGACGTCATCGCGCTTTCAGCGCGATGACGTCTCCAACTCACTGCAGAAGCTGGCGGCAGCGGCTGAGGGTTAGTGTTGCGCGCAACACTAATCCTCAGAGGGAGCCGGGAGGAAGCCTGCCGATTGGCTGGCTTACGTGAGAGGCGCGCATCTCATGTAAACCAGAAGCCAAGAAGCATCAAGAAGGACGGGAGCGGAAGAGGAGGGAGGGGAGTATGAAAAAAAAAAAAAGACACCACTGGAAACAAGAGGATTTTAGGGTATTACAGTTACAAAAAATAAATAAATAAATGATTTATTAAGGGAGTAGGGATAGATTAAGATTAAAAAACGGGGGGGGGGGTGATTTTTTATTAGAGTGTTCCTTTAAATTTACTACATTATAGTCCCCTAGGTCCTGCTTTTATTTTCAAACGGACTAATGGATTATGGTTTCTAAAAAGGGGAAAACTTGTGTCCAGGGGTACCTGTGCTGTTTAATTATTTGCACTAGCACTTATTCGTGCCATTGAATTTTCTCATGTTTATGTTTACATCAATGGTGTTTTTTTTTTTATATATAAAGTCAACCTCTTGAGGACTAATGACATGGTACGTCGTGGGGAAAAATCCTGTTAAGGACCAAGGACGTATGTACGTCATGGTCCTCTAGCCCCCCCCCCTTTTCTATACTCACAGCTCTGGCTGGGGTCCTACCATGGACGGACTTCCTTGAAGTACCGGCTGGGTGGAGTAGAGGTAACATCACTGCTCTGCGTGGAGAGAGCCTGTGGAGTCATGGGTTCGATCCCGACGAGCACCTCTCCAATAAGTGTCCTTAGGCAAGACACCTAACGGTACATACTCGCCACCCAGGACATACTTGAAAGGATTTTACCAGGAAGGATACAGTGAGATTTCTCTCGTTTTCAAGTCAGACTGATGGTTTTAAGGGCCCTGGCCGTCATCGCCAGGCGCTTCAGGGCCCTCCCAGGAGAGCTTGAAAGGGGGGGGGGTGGTCCTTTGGTCCACTCTTGATGGCTAGAAGTTTAAAAAGAAAAAAGGCATGGCTGGAAAGGGCACATTCTGCCCTTTCCAGTGGTGCCGCTCATAAACCCCTTAGGTGCAGAATCGCAGTCCTTACCCGGTGGTGGGAGACATCCAAGATGTCAGCCAAGTCTTCGGGGCCTCCCCGCCACATGCGCAATGTCAGTTGGGCAGTTAACCCCTAGCTGGCAAGTGCAATTTCCCGATTTGTGGCAGCTAGGTGTTCATGTTTGGTATCATTGGTACCATCAAAGGCCAGAGCATGATACCACCAAAAATGACCTGGTTTGGTGTGAAAATAAGTGGGTTTTTTTTCTTCAAAGTTTGACTGGGTCATATTATAAAACAGAACTTCAAATCACATTTAAACATGACGAACATAAAATGGTCAAAATGAACTCCGCACACAGGTGAAATGGTTCAGCAGTGAATGGGGTTAAAAAGCAAAAACAGTCGGCAGTGGAAGGATGTGCCTATGGATGCAAAAGTTGCTGTGGCAGAGCGCATTTTTGTGTTTGGATGCAGAGTGTCTCTTCTGGGTGCTGTCGCTGAGGGGGTGTATGCCTCGTTATCCTGCTGGACACTGGCTGACTCTCAGCGGAGACTTGTCCTTCTCACTTTACTGGCTACCGATCCTGGCTATACGACGCTATTGTTCCTGAATTTTTGATGACACCCCACCATGCTGTTACCCCCCCCCCAATGTCTGTCTACTACCTGATGTGATGAATCTATGTTTGACCTGTCTATTTTCATGCCCTGCTTACACCCCCCTCCCTTAGCACTTGAGCTCTTCCTGAGGACATTTTTGTTTTAGGATTTTCTGCTGAGGTCTTTGATTTTACCCACCCCTTAATTATCTGTTTGTCCGAGTGAACATGCAGACCTATTTGCTGACATTTGGGACTTGCTGATTGTCTGCTGGAGCTTCGGGACTACCCCCCCTTTTTTTTTTTAAATGGGACATTGGGTAGTATCCTGGGCGAGCTGCTAGGGTGGCAACCTAGGCTCTGGCCGTCCTCTTGGCCCCAGGTCTCCCAGCCCTGTGGTCTCTTTCATGGCCCCCTGCCTCCTAAGGGGTGTCGGGGCGAGCCAGGAATGCCACAATCTACTGGGCAGTCCTTTACCTTTTCCCCCTTTATATTTTTATTTTTTATTATTATTATTATTTATTTTTTTTCCCTTCCCTTTTACTTTTTCCTGATGCCCCACTGTTGGACTACAGTGCTTTTTTGTTTTTCTGACTTTACCCACCTGAGTTGTCCTGTTTCGCTCGTTATTATTTGTATTTTTGTCTGATTTACTGCTGACCTATTTCAAAATAAAATTTTGAATTCCAAAAAAAAAACCATGTAAACATTGGGCATTTCTAAACTCCGGACATAATTTTGAAACGATTTAGCCAAGGTCTTTTTTTTGGCGGTTGCAGATTTTGGGGGTCAAAGTTCGAAAGTGTATTTTTTCCATCATATTGCATAATGTTTTTTATAGTGAATTATACAATAATGAAAATAAATGGTATCCAGAGTCCATTTTATGGTGAGAAAATGGAATGTGTGGGTTCCGTAAACAAGTAAGAGAAAAATTAGACCTACACCCAACTAGCGCAAAAATGTAAACACAGCAGTGGGTACTTTTGGACAATAGTAAAACTGCCTGGTCATTATGGGGTTAAAGAAGCAAATCATTTCTGCTTAGTGTAGACAGGTAAGTCATGAACACCCTTCTTCCTGCATCGAGCCATGAATAAAGAAAATTACTTTTTATGACCTTTCAAGGTGTTTACCGTTTCTCAAATGGAACATCATTTTATTCAAGTACACTGTAGCCATTTACCTTCAATTACATTTCACATCATCAATGAACGTTTGCAAATGAAAATTGCAATAAAGAAAAAAATGTGGGGGGGGGGGGGGGTAGTTCGTTACAAATAAACTATTTTATAGAGAAAAAAATATCCTTTTCAATCCTTTTACCTTAGGGAAATGTACCTTGTTTATGGCACAGCCTGAAAACACAACGGTCAGGCCCAAAACAAGTTGGGTTCATTTGGAAGGGAAATTCTTGGAAAGTCAAATATTGGTGAATTGTTCGTGAGATACAATACAGTTCACTGGAATTTGACAACTTTCGGCAGCAAATTGTCCCATAGAGAAGTAATTGTTAATCTAGTCAGAACACCAAGCTGCACTGAAATGTCCAGATTTTCGGTGGTTCAGTCCAACAGGTTTTAGATATATACATCATCCTTTTGAGTGTTTCCACTGTTTGAGGAAAAAAAAAAATTCAACCATTTATTCTTTTCCGTAAAGAAATCCTTTTAACCCCTTAGAGACCAGGCAGTTTTACTAATGTCTGTCTGAAAGTGCCCGCTGCTGATTTTACGTTTCTGCACTGTTTGTGTTTAGGTCAAATTTTCCCCTTACCTCATTTACGCAACCCACACATATTATATACATTTTTTTCTCGCTATTAAACGGACTTCCTAAAAGATAATTATTTCCATCATATACTTTACTATAAATATGAAGAAAAAAAAAAAAAAATTGAAAAATCACTTTCGAAATTTAATCCCCAAAATCTACAACCCCCAAAAAGACCCTGGCTAAATAGTTTCAAAATTTTAGATTAGAAATACCCAAATTTTTACATGGTTTTGCTTTTTAAACCCTTCACTGCTGAGCCATTTCACCTCTGTGCAATGAGCTCATTTTGACAGTTTTATGCTCCTCTTGTTTAAATGCCAGTTTAAGTCCTATTTTATTAACCCCCAGACAATTTGGGGAAAAAAAAAATCATTTTTTTTTTCCCACATACAAATTGACAAGTAGACAAATAAAACCACATAAATATTGTATAATGGAGTAGTTAGAGTACCTGGTTCACATCTTTATGGCAGGGGGAACAATGCCACACCAGGTGGGGTGTATGAATTTGAGGAGTTCAAACCAGCATCATGGGTATGTTTGTCCCATAACAGTTGCAATGAGTTTGCCTAAGGGAATGGGTTAAAAGGCATTACCATCCCATAGCAGCCATCCAGGGAAAAATTTTATGTTTTGAGCGGATAAGCAATTAGTTTCCAATATATTCCTTGCAGAAACCCGTCCAGTATTACTAATCCTCAATATCCCTGCAATGTCAGGGTAAAACAAACTGTCTATAAGGGCCCCATGGTATAGATCACAATACCTGGTGATTAACCAGACTCATCTGCATTATAATAAAAACACCCACTGGCAACCCTGCCAATCCAAGTATCTCTTTCAAAAAATTCATATAACTTATTGATTCATTGCAGATGAGTCTGGTTAATCACCAGGTATTGTGATCTATACCATGGGGCCCTTATAGACAGTTTGTTTTACCCTGACATTGCAGGGATATGAGGATTAGTAATACTGGATAGGGATGTGCGTTTCGGAATTTTCATGAAATTTCCCGATTCGTGCATTCGAAGTCAGCTGATTGTACGAAAATTTTCAGATCCGAATTTTCCGAAACGAAAATTTGTTCGGAATTTTCGAATGTACTAGAAATGTGTAAAATCGAAAATCATTTTCGTTCCATTCGTAATTTCGGCTCCATTCCTGATTTCGGTTCCATTTCAGTAATTTCGGACAACATATTTTTTGGTTATATCGCTGATTCTGTAATTTTGTATCATTCCCATCTCAATGTATCCTTCTTGTAAAACATGAGAAATCTCAATGGCAGAATTATCGTAATCGACAGAAATATCGGACTCGAAAAACCATTAGGTTACGTCAAAACGAATAGACACTTTGAAACGAGAACAAACGTTCCGAAAAACACGAAAATTTCCGAACTTACGAAATAAACGTCGATACGAAAACAAAACGAAACGAACCGGAAATCGTCCGAAACGAAAATTTACAAAATACGAACGAACCGAGAAAAAATAAAAATAAAATTTGGTGCACAAGTCTAATACTGGACAGGTTTCTGCAAGGAATATATTGGAAACTAATTGATTATCCGCTCAAAACATTGAATTTATCCCTGGATGGCTGATATGGGATGGTAATGCCTTTTAACCCATTACCTTAGGCCAGTGTTTCCCAAACCTGTCCTCGGGACCCTCAACCAGGCCATATTTTGCAGATCACGTTGGGGAAAAGCAGGCTGAATCCTGCAATCACTGAGCAGCAAAATCAAATCATCTGTAGTGATGAGCCGAACGCCCCCGTGTTCAGTTCGCATTTGAACTCTAACAATTTCAAGAGTTCGAACACGAACCGAACTCAATGCAAGTCAATGGGACTCGAAAGTTCGATTTTTAGAGTGCCCTCCAAGAGGGCATATATGCAAGATATTTGCCATAAAAGGTGTAGGGGGGTCCGGGTAGTGCCCTGGGGGACAGGAAACAAGGAAAAAAAGTTAAAAAAAAACCAAACGTTTTTTAAAGGAACAGTGAGTTTTCCATGAAATAAGAGGTGAAGAATATAAACGAAAAATGCCTTCAAATATTGTGCCTAGGAGGTCCCCATAACCTGCCCGTGAAGTGGCGGATTTGTAGGATGTATAGAAACCTTTAAAAACAAAAAAATGACATTTCAAATGACGGTAAATGCTTTTCCTTTAATCTATTCATAAACAACTGCTTGGGGCGGCAGTCTGTATTAAAAAAGGAGACATTTTAGGACACGCAGAACAAGTTTAGTGATTTTTTGGCTAAATTATGGTGAAACTTATGCAGGCTTTGGATGAAAGTAACAATAGGTGCTTTAAAATTGGGCCTTTAGTGTCGGCAACAGTGCCGTCACACCGTAACCCCTCTGTGGTATTGTGCAAGAGTGCAGTGGTGGACCCTGCAGTACAATATTAAAATGGTATAAATCTGGTATAGGCATCAGTGCACCCAAATATTTTGCCTTTGGTGGCAGCAAGTGCTTTCACACCGTAACCCCTCTGCGGTATTGTGTAAGAGTGCAGTGGTGGAGGTTTTGGTAATGCAGAAGAGATCCGATCTATTCAGTTACATCAGCAGCTATATCAAAACCAGGTCAGCAATGTTTAGACACTTGTACTGCGCTACTGTACATGGTGAGAATCGGCGCACACCAGTAGCAACAGGAAGCAAACAGAACAGGCAGGGAATACACAGAATAGTCAAATGGCAGGCAAAGTTGGCAACAGATCGGGTCCTCAGAACAAGCAGGGTCAGTAACAAGTATACAAACTGATTCGGTAAGCTAGCGATGCGGGAATAAAGGCTGAGACACACTGAGTGTGTAGCGACGCACAGCGAAGCAAACATTTTTCAGGCTTGACTTCACTCTGCTCCGCCTCGCAGCGTGTCTACACTGCATTATGTTTGCTTCTCACCGCACTGGACAGGAATCCACTAACTAAATTAAAATGTACACACAAAACGGTTTTCACAAAGCACATGTTATGTAGGCAAAAAAGTTTCTACTGAATAAAATACATCAAAAATTACTGTTAATTTAATAGGAATAGTATAAAAATATAAAAAAGGTAACCCCTGATCATATATATTATAGGGACACGTAGCGCTGTGTATAGAGTAGGGATGCATTGATACCACACAGACATACGTATATATCAACACGCAGACTAAAATAATATATATATATATTCACACAGACCATATATATACACATACACACATTGGGGGGTGGAATGTGGACAATCTCAAATAAGCCCCCCCCCCCCCCAGAAGAAATGTTGAACCTGACAAAGCAGAGAATATATATATTATTCTCTGCTCTATCGGGTTCAACATTTCTTCTGGAGGGATCAGCCAAAATGTGTGTGTAATACAAAGTCTGGATAATATAATATAATATAATATACCTGCCCTTACCTTCCCCTATAAATTTGCTAAAAATACACACAAGAAAAACAAACCACTGCCTGAGACCCCGCGCAGCCCACATGCCACCCCCCCCCCCCTACCTGGCTGAATGTATCTAATATATATATAATTAAATACATTCAGCCAGGTAGAGAAAGAAAAAAAAAAAGTTTTATTTTATGTTCCCAGGGACATTTAAAAATGTATGAAATAGTAGGTGTCCAGGAAAACATAGCCGACCTGGCAACCCTACCGAAATCACTATAGTGCGCCAAACAAGAGCTGAAATTTCAGTGCTCTCTGAATAACCCCTCAAGTGTACACTTTAATGTTACCTGTGCAATCTGTCGTAACACATTTTACAAATAATTTCATACATCCCAACCCACAAAGGAAAGAGACTGTGGTATTTAAATCTTTATTTCTTTGGGTTGTGTCGGTCAGATTCTAAAGAATGGTATAGAATGAGGTAACATAGTAATTTCCCTTTTGATAAGTGCTGTTGAGAAATAGGCAGCAATTAGACATTCATGGTTTAAATAGTCTTTTCAGATCATTGTGATTCTGTGATGTAATTTAAATATCACTTGGTAAACGCAGTGCTGTAAATCTCAGTAACAAGGTAAAAACGACCCAGAAACAAATGTTCCGTTTTCATTTTCTTTCCGCTTAAAGCACCAAGGGGTCTGTGGGTTTCTTTACATGAACCTACATTACGCATTAAAAAGGTTCTCTGCTATAAATATATATACACATATATATATAAATCATAACATGCAACAGAATTATCTACAGTTTTCACATCTATAGAAACGTTAGCTTGATTTAAAAAGTCCTCTACAAAATTCCATGTATGAAGGGAAAAAGTCATAAGTTAAAACATGTATAAAAACAGTGCCAAGTATTTTAAACAATGACATTAGCCCAGGATCCTGTAATTTCAGGACAATGCAAGTCTCATTTAGAGTTGGGCAAGAGAAATCTAGTTTCTTCACTTAATAGAAATGAACCATATTAATCCTTCAGTTTCTTCTGTCCATAAAGAAGAGGGGGGTAAATAAGCAATCACTCCGCAGTGTGTCCCCATCATACCAGTAGCACCAGCTAAGCGACCCCTTAACAGTCCAAGATTGAGACTCCAAAGCACCTATGACTGGCCCCAACACCCAAGACTGAGGAGACACCAAGAAGAATTTTTAATACATTGAAGTTCCAATGCAGATTCAGAAACCGCTGAATGAAAACAAGCAATATCCACTTTCCTTAAAATCCTTTGCTCGTTCGCTTCTAATATGAAGCGTTGCACATACTGTACTTTAGCCTTTCAATCGTCAAAATCAACTTAAGCATTACAGAGCAATACCACCAGAGCAGCCCCTTGAGATGACAGGAGATCCAAACAGTATTTTTTCCCATTTAAACGTCCCCTTTGGTTGATCGGTTTTTATTAACCATTTCCTCCATTCCTCCACTAGTTCAAGTGTAAATTCATATTTATACCACTCTGGTTTTACCCACAAAATGCAATAATAGTCCAGAAAAAACTCAAACGGGCCACCCCTCAGATTGTAAGCTCTTGAGCAGGGTCCTCTCCTGTTCTGTGTGTTTAACGTGTATGCGTAGCGGTTATTCGTCTCACTCATTGTATAGCACTACTTTTAGGCTAATGTCAGACGAACGCATTCTGAGTACACTGTGCGTCCGTGCACAACTGACGTACTTTCTGACTGATACTGTAGACACCACATGATCCGCTTTTTTTGACTGGCTTTGATGTAGATGAGGAATAAAATATGTAAAATGAAAAAAAAAAAAAAAAGGATACTTTATATGAAAAACCATTTTGTCCGCCAAAAATGCTGGACGTCTGACTACGTTCCATCACACAAAGCTACGCGGACGTGGCACACTCTGTGCGTCAGTCCTAGCGGTTTGATGTTCTTGCCTAAATTGCAACTAGTACCATGTGCGGATATACTTCGCGTGCAGGTCTCTATGAATCATAATTTTATGCTACGACGGACGTTAAAGTGTGCGGCAACACGGACATGATCACTGCGTTCGTCTGACACAGGCCTTACCTGTCTATTGGCCGGGAAATTGGAATTTTGAGGATTTGCTGCTGATGACAAAGCAAAATGCTTCAATCCATCCTGTATTTTTACTGCAGCATTTGAAATAACGGATTGTTGTAGGTCCAACTGGTTGGATTATCATTTATAAAGTGCCAGCAGTTTGAAACAAATCTTTAGAAATTGGATCTACGCAATTGGACTGGAATCTGCAGACAGATTTGTGGTGATCATTGCAGCTTCCATAAAATCAAAAAATATCTATGTGGGCACAGTACCTGCATATGGAAATTACAGCAACACAGTGTAGCTGTACTGTACAGGGATTCTATCATAACTCTTTGAATCTTATCCCTGTACAGCAGTGTCCCCAGAGCTCTCCCTTTATTTTGCCCTCTCTGGCTCTTTTAGCATCAAGGTTTTTGAACTTTTTAGAGTGAGGTTTGGGGCAGGTGTTTGCAGCTTGTTTACAGCGAGAAACCCCAAAGAATTTTGTTCCAACTAAGGGGACACCAATTTTGTTTTTAAAAAGGTAGGGAAACAGGGTTTTGATATGCCAATTGTTGCTTTTCAATGTATTAAATTGCAAACTACAGCTATTTTGGTAGTGAAAGGGTTAAAATTGGTTTATTAATAAAGCCCCTTTGATAAAACAGGAATTAATGGGAACTTCTAGATTATTAAGCAGGTTACAAAAGAAGACTAAAAAGTAATTTTACATGTGAAAACCAAAATCATGCATTTCCAAATCCCAGCGGACAAGGTAGTCAAGGCTACATGACATGAAGGTAACATGAATGAGGAAGCATGAATGAGGAAGCATGAGATCTCATTGGATCAGAACTTTCAGTTGTGTTGCACCATTTCTCAACAATGAAACAAGATGCCATTAAAATAAAAAAAAAAAACTTAAGGGATATTCTATTCCATGCCACGAGTGGCCACAGTGACCCGATTGTCCTGACGTTTACCCCTCTGGGGAAAGAGGTATCTGAGGGCCATTACAGCGAGAGATCATGGGTTTAGCTCTGCCCAAAAGCAGACACCAGCGAGTGCAGATCTCCACTCCAAGGAACAGGTTTCCAGAAGTCCCCTTCCCCTTTTTGAGCCAATAGTTCTCACTGTTCCCATTGAGAGCCACTGGATTGTCTGGCTGCTCACGTGAACATCCAGCCTTCTGCCATTCATGTGACATTTACGATTTGAGTGAAAAGTGCAGCAGGTTACTTCCGGTGTAGTGTCGAGGGAACCCGGTGCTGGATTTAAGGTAGGCTTACTAACAGTTAACAGTAACCGCGTGGGTTCAGAGATGTTTGCTTTTAAACAGTAACACCGTTTAGCTTCTCCCTTTCCCATTTTAACCCTCGAGTTTCCCTTTAAGGACACAACTGGACTATACAGATTGAACACTCAGGATTTTAAACCCATGTTGATTTTCCAAGCTCTTGTTTATCTGTGGAAAGGGTCTACAGCTCAATGCTTAAAAAGGGAAAGACCAGCTATTATGGCTTTGAAAGCACAATTTGGGGGAGGGGGCATTTAAGGACTGTTTGGGATTGAGAACAGTTCTTGGTAAAATAAAATTTCCTGAAGATCTGGCATTAGGCTTTTTCCAGTGTCCTGGTCGTCGACAGCAAACCTCTATTTTTAGTTCCCTACAAAATATACTGTCACCTTTTTAAAGTTTCCCACCTGGGCAGGGAAATTCTTCAAAATTATTGAAAAGCGGTACGGGAGGAGGAAAAAAAAAAATATGAAGCTTTGCGTGCTCAAATTTCTGCATTGCAAGCACTCAAACCATACTCAGCCATGGAAATTCATGACCCTGGAGAAAGTTATGTATCCTGCAAATAAAGTCAACCTTCTGAAATCGAAAAAGCTAACCCATTCATTGCCAGGGTAAGAAGTCTGGCACTGAAGAGGTTATTGCGATCATTTGTCCCACTGCCACAATTGCATGTCCATGGACGCTGATGGCTGCACCCATCACGTATGGGCAAGACACACCCCAGCACAAGGCGCAGATCTTTTCTTCAGAAAGCGTGTCATCCTGATAATAGACAAGTCCGACAGCAGAACTGGATGAACAGCTTTTTCTCGCAGAGTTTACTGGACTTCACCATTTCACAGAACATCTCATCAGCTGCTCCTCGAGAAACAAAGACAAGAACATTATGTAGCAACGTGTTCAGTCAACAGGATGTATATGGAGAACAAAGTCCGTAGACATTATGGGAGAAATCTGGTGGAATTACACTATTATTGTAATAGAGGGTAGTGTAACAATCAAAGGACCAGTTTGGAACCATCATAAACTAATCTTCACACTACAACATACAACGCTAGTATTGCTTCTAGAAAGAAGAATTATGTAAGAATGTCATGCAGGGTTTTATTATTTTAATAGTCTACAGAAATGCATTTACACCAATACTTTGTCATGATAGAGTATCAAGACCTGGTCAAACTGCATCTTCCAGATTATATGTGGAAGTGTTTAAATTGTATCATGGTTGTGGTATAGCAGTTTTGCTTCAACATTTCATTTTAGTTTTTACAGTCTCCAACATCCCAGTAAATAAATTCTTGATAAACACAAGGGGAACAAATATTGGCAGATCTAAGAATTCACGTTTGAAAATATATCTGAAATATATTCTTAATGAAATTTTAAATTTTTTCGTACTCCTAGTTGATCAAGAACAGAAAATTGTTCAGTCATGACGTTTCACAGGGTTTATAAAGGCGTTAAAACGGGCCAAATTCTTTTGGTCTTTCATCACAATGGGTAAAACCAAGGACTATAATCTTCTTGTGCATTAGATGGTTGTTGAGCTTCACAAAATGGGAATTGGCTATAAGAAAATTGTAAAGCATTGAAAATGCCCATTTCTAACATTACGGGATTAGGTTCCAGTCAACTGGAAATGTTACGAATCAAACTGGAATTGGATATAGGTCTATGTTGTCACAACACACTGTTAAGGATCACATTTCATGGACACACAGTCCCCTGACTTGATCCCCATAGAAAACATGTAGGGTGAATGGAAGAAGGGAGTCCACCAGTGTCAACCTAGAGAGATTCTGTATGGAGGAATGGTGTCCGATATCTAGTCATGTATTCTCCAGCCTCAGACAGTGAAGGGGTTATTCAAAGAGCACTGAAATGTCGGCGACCTGTCGTTCACCACACTTCGGGGAATCAAATTTCCCTACCCTGCGTTGAATTCACCATAGGGTCCCCGAAGTGCCAACCCGTTGCCACCATCGCAGCCGAGTCACCGAGCACAGCCTGACCAGTCGCTGAAAAAAGGCAACAAGCCGCTGGACGGGAAAAAAAATTATTATTACGACTGAAAGTGTCAAAATTGAAACGCTGTTTGCAAAAAACTTGCTGAACGAAGATGTCTGGAATAAACATATAAGGTCCTATGAATGATACTAAAAACGTCTGTTGCAGAAAAAAACCTGCTATTAAATAAAAAGGGAAAAAATCCCCGAAAAATGCCTAAAGAAAAAAAGACTTTACTGCAGATTAAAAGAGTTTATTAGATATTGAATAAAAAAAAAAGGAATATTTTTAACATTGAAACCTATGGGTTTCGTCTGAATAAATCTGCCGAATGAAACCACCAGACATCAGGGCATTTCACTGACATTTCTCTGCTGTTCGGTGACCTCTGAATAGAATAACCATTGCTTCTCTATGGGGGATTTCACTGCCACCAAACCGGCACCGTACTTGCTGGCTATTCGCCAAAATTTGGCAAACTGCCTGCTCTCAATAGCCGAATGTTCACGAAATTGCAACGTACGGGGAAATTCCCTGTTCGGTGCCATATCCGCTCTCTGAATAACCCTGTATAGGTGAAATTGATAGTCAAGTGATTCAGAAGGGATTATGCCAATGTCTGCATTCTAAATAAAAACGAGCCTTTCATTTTTATTTTATAATTATATCATGACCAACATTGAAAAAATTAGGTGGTTAATTTTTACCACACTATCCATGGTCATGTTTGGCATCAATGGAAAAGCCAGACTCTCTGGGTCTAGATTTAAGGGGTTTAGCTGGTAGGACTTCTCCACCCTCCAGAGATTCCTTAGTTCGGTCCAACACGGTTGGCCGATTGAGCGAAGGAGAAGCCTCTGCTGGTCATAGGAGCAATGAAAATGTAAGCATGACAGACAGATATCCTCACACTGGTGACACTATCGGGAGGTATTCAGTAAGCAGCAAACTTGCGAAACTTCACTGAACTGTCAATTTCACAGTAGTTCATCTATTCACTAAACGGTCAATTTGCCAAATACTGGTGAATTGACAGCGAAATACGATGCAGATTGCTGCAATTTGGCAGCAGTGAAATTGTCCCATACAGAAGTAATGGCTAATCTAGTTAGAGAATGCCGGACTGCACTGAAGTGTGAGATGCCTGTATTTTCGGTGATTCAGCGCGACAGGTTTAAAACAGGCGAATCTCATAGGATTCAATGTAATAAAATGAAAAAAAAATGCAACAAAAAGTTCCACAAAATAAAGACTGTTTGCTGAAAAGAATAAACGGTTAAAAAAATATATAGTTTTTATTCAAGACAAATTTTTTGATTCAATTATTTTAGTTTTAAATTCTGTAACCGTTTTATTATTTTCTTATAGGAACTTTATACATTTCATGCATTTTTATTGGTTTAAACACCTTTTAGAAAATAGAATTCCATTTTGCTTTCTGTAGTTTTCGGCGACCCTGCAGTGAATAGTGAATTCACACAGGGTCAATAAAATGGAATCACTGAAGTGCGCCGAGCGAGAAAGCACTGAAATGGCAGTGTTTTCTAAATAACCCCACATGTCTGCAGCAATAGGGTTGGCTTAATTAGTCATGTGTGAAAAACGTAACTTCCCCTTTCACTCATCAATGGGGACTGTGACAAACTACATTAGCGGAGGATCCCCCCCCCCAGTTTAGAAGGCCGTCAACCAGCTCACACCAGGCAGCTTTTTGCGTTTCCCCATCAGCACTGCCCAGGACGCAATGCTGATAGTAAGTTCTGTGAGGCACTGGCCTATGGAAATCATGCGATTGTCAAGTGCATGACTGTCTGCTGCTTCCTGGACCAGATGCTGCCAGCTCAAAAAAAGCACCAAGCGAAACCACAAAGATGAAAAGAAGGTATTTTTAAATACCCAAAGCTGAACTAGGGGAGTGCAATGCTTAGAAATATATTCCAACAATAAGACAAGATTCAAGAATGCAGATTTCACAACTTGCCAATTGTTACTGCAAAATGACTTAAACGATTTGTTGCCCAATTGGTCACCAATCTGTGTTTAGAGCATATGTTGATTGATGGTCATATCACCGATACTCACCATTGTTACATGTGTGGTTGGTAACACAAGACCCACTTAGTAGGCTGTAACCATCTTTACACCGTACACAATTCCTCCCAGTGGCTTCACAACTCAGGCAATTCTCTTCACATCTGAAATGGTAAATTAGTCTTAGCAGACAACATCACATATTGCCTGGGCATTGTACGGTGAAGGATGGTTGAACATAGTATTGCAAAAATGTTCTTGTCATGCTATAAGTGTGCGGATGCCATGTCTAGTCATGATTCTTCTCGTAGCACACAACTTTGAAGGAAAGCGATCTCAGAATCCAAGCATAAAAGGTTGGTAAGAGTTTTGAAAAATCATACTACACACACACACACGAATCAGTATAAATTTACCATTTTAATTTTAGAAATAAATTTTAATAGCAGGAACATCTGAATAGGCTTTAAGATAATCTTAAGATTTCTGATAATGAACTACTTAACCATGTTCTCTGAAGTCTTTTAGAATGCAAGTCATGTGAATATAGCTCTGACCCCATTGTTTTTAATCTACAGTCACTTCACCACTCCAGAGCAACCAAAATATAAACTTGTCATACCAAGACAGAAGGAACACCTGTTCATTGCATAAAGACTGATTTGGCATGGTAGTTTTAGGTACCTCCTACAAACTTTATGTGGAAGTCCCGGAAGCTCTTCTGAATAAAAGCCTTGTCCACAGGCAGGGACACATCTCCAATCATGCAGGTGAAAGTCTTTGGCACACTGGGTGCATTGCTCCTTTCCAGAACCTGAATATTAAAATAAGGGGAGAAAAAAAAAAAAGTACATTGTCAAAATTAAGGAACTGTACATTGTCAAAAAGGTCAGGATTGTGCAGCAGAAACTCTTACTTCAGAAATTAGAATTTCAACCTTTGGGAAGTAAAAAATGAAATTATCTATGCAAGCAAAATTGTATAAGGACATCATATAGAAGATTCCAAAAAAAAATCGCCATGGTAGGCAAATGACAAAATTAAAGGACAAATCCAAAAACACTGAAGTTTTCATCAAGCCCTTAAACCATTTAAAGCTCAATAACCCTAATTGGAGGTCTGGAGGCAACCTAAAAGGTTAACATCTTTTAGGACAGACCTTCCGTAAAACTTGTCCCTTTAGCGTCACATTTTTCTCATAATGAGCATCTGGCAGCATTTTCCATATATAGACGCCAATACGAATATGCCTACATGAGAGATGTTTACTCCTCGGAAAGTGTAACCGTGAGAGTTGGACACCAGTCCTGTTAACCACATACTTTAATAAACCGACCTCATTGCATGTAGCTTTTTTTCACTTGCACATTGCAAGTTCACAAAATTTCATACATTGGCGAGCCAAGTAACTAGAACATGCACCACGGTTTAGAATCAAATCTTTGATTCATTTTAAAGTGTCTGTGGTTCAAATAAATCTCAGCATGACACACTGTCATCCTTCCTTTCCGCAGTAAAATCAAGAGACACCTTACACATTTTCCAATATTCCCAGCCATGTCACTGGCACACAAGGCCACCCATATACTTCACAGATTGTGTGTGGCAAAACCACAGATGAAACCTAGACTTCTGCTCTAGGACAAACCAATCGTCACTACAGATGTTATGAGAAAACACGAGCGCAAAATATTTTCTGTAGTGCGAAAACCTGCCAAGATTTTCATTATTAGGAAATGCATGCAATTGGCAGTTTTTCTGACTGAAAGACGTTGAAACTCTTCATGAACCAAATGACAAGCTTTATTTTCAGAGAAGAACAGACCAGCTGACAACTAAACTCAATCTGCAAATGATTACATGCACTGGTCAAAGCCCACATCTCTGTTTTGTCCTTGTAAACTTTTATAACTTCTGATTTCACAACATTCCACATTCTCCAAAAGCCATATTCACATGGGCAATATAAAAATTACAGCATGGGGTTTATGTCATTATGCATAAAAATCGAAAGCAGATGTAGCACATTTAACCATTTTGTATTCTTGCACAAAGAATAAAATGACATCAACAGGATTTCAAACGAGGCTCGTTTATTACAGGACCAGACAAGACTTATCGGCAGTGGTAACATCACACAGCCAGGTTACAGTGCTTACATGGCGTGGCTTACCTATACACGTTTGACATGTAGAGTGGCATCTGTCACATTTCATGGACAAATGATTATAGAAGGTCCCCTGTTCACATTCTGGCATACAGATAGACCCTGAAAGACTGAAAAAAGCAAAACATGCAATTTTAGTACACCTTACCATGTATATATGTGGCAAGGATGCAAGAATAGTGTCAGAATAATGTACAGGCAAGTCAAATTTTTCTGCTCAACACTATCCATGTGGGGCGGGGGAGGACTTCTTAATTCAATATATGGCCACGTCCTGTATCCACTACTACTTTATACTAGATTTGCAAAGACCCCCAAAAAATGCTGCCATCTACTGTTTACGGACTTGGGCGGTGGCCCGTAACAAACTTCAAAAACCGATGCCTCGAAAACAGGTTTACTCTTTGCTTAGAACAATGTATTTATTTCTCAAGACATCTATGCAAGCAAATCCAGGTCTACACATTAAAAAGGGTCACACAAGGTGGAAATGATTCCTCCACACCATATTAATGTCAAAACAAATTTAAAACTTTTTTTTAAAGACAAAAACAGGGGATTATAAATTACAATTACATCGCTGCTAAAACACCACGTTGATACGCATTTGTGACTTGCCATCATTCTTTATAATCTCCAATCACCTGTTTCTCGTAGAAAGTCAATGAGGACATAGAGTGAATATAAATGATACAAACGTTGATACATATTTCCACAACTCCTTGATATTGACACACTTAACCTTAGACCTGGTTACCAGATCTGCTATGCTTTTCAGGACATTATGCAGAGGGATCATACAGGGAGGGATCTGTGGACATTGCAGAATGGAAATAAAAAGCAAAACCACCCTGATAAAAATTTAATGCCAACTGTTTATAGGTTTTTACATATTGCCCCATTAGTATCTATATTTTAGAACATCCAAAAATCAGAATAATCTCAAATCCTTCTATAAAAATAGCTGTACCACATACTAAAATTTGGAAAATCCATATAGAGTGGCCAAAAATGGAAGGATGTCAATACTGTGTACGAGAGTTACATTTCTACAAATGTGGCGGCTTCCAGACTTTTAATGGGTTTAGAGAAATTCCTTTTATGGAAATTTGACATTTCTTCCATCAACAGCTGTAACGTTATGGACAGCCATCATCTCTTGATAAACGGCAGTGAAACAAAAATCCACTATTCCCTACTTATTCACAGATTTTAGGTACCTCCAAAGCCAAGTATTTCAAACGTTTAAGGATCTTGCAACGTTCCTTCACAATTTTAATATTTCATTTTCATATTAAATCGGGACACGGAAGGGTCATATTTCAGATTACCCATTAAATGTTTTTTTAATAGGCTTTCATTTTCGCCGAGTTCGACAATTTCCCATTCATTTCTTTTCTCATTAGGCAAGAAACAGATCTCGGATTACAGCAGTGACAACACGGTTTAATGTAAAAAGAGGGAACGGTTTTGGAACCAGAAAGATTAAGGTGTTTCATGTTTACTTATGTTCAGCTCATAAAGGATGTGACAGTGGTCAAGCCCTGGAGCCGGTTCAAAGAGGAGCTCCTGCTTGCAGGGTCCAAAAATATGTGAAGTATGGTGATTGTACACAAGGCTTAAAAACGGGGCAGATTCTTGCCCCTATTTTTTTCTTAATTGGTTTAAAAGCTGACATTTCACTGGCTTAGAGACCAAGGAATGGGACTGAAAATGAGTAATATTTCTATCGAGAAAATAAGTTTGCCCATTTGAACACTTTAAAGAACAAAAAGGAAAACCTCAGAAACGACAGTCATTCCGTTAAGCCTTATGCTCCAATCTAATGACGCTGGTAATTATCTACACTTGATATTTTTATATAGTTCATGTCTTTTCTAATTCTTGGAAATGTCAAATTTCTCTAGTGTCTCCTGGAAGAGACTTGGCAGTAACATTAGGAGACCAGACTGATTATTCTCCGGTTTTATTCAATCTTCATTTAGGCCATTTAAATAACTTCGCAACTCGTGCTACAATAAGAGCTGACACACAAAAAAAAAAAAAAAGAATTCTAAAATTATAAGAATATAGCATCTAAAAATGTGAAAAACCATTCAAGAATTATCTTGCTGAAAATACCATGTGCAGAAACCTTTGAATTAATTTCCTACAACACTTTTCAGCATGACAAGTTTTCACTACTTCACACCTTGCAAACGAAACGTAACCCCCATGCAAAGCTGTGTCACTAGCGCTTCAATAAAGAAGCCGTGTGTGCATAGACCGATTTACAGGAATATGATCGGGAACGCTTTCTGAAAAGGCAAAAAAACTCATTCATTTAATAAAAAGGTTACATTTCAAAGATATAATACACAAGATAACGAAATTACATTTTTTAAAAGGAATGTGAAAAGGTTTTTGGCCTTTACCTCCGGAACTGTTCCTGACTATATTACTGAAAAAATTTTTTTAAATAGAAGTTACATATATATTAGTAGCGCATTTGCCAGATACCCTAAAACTTGTGTTGAGCGAGAAATCTGCATCACATTAAAATACAAATAGGACCATATTCCAAGTGTATCGGTAACGATTTCAGCAGTGGAAATTTTATTAACATTTTGCTCATCTAATGGAAAGCTGCAATGCTTTTCCATTTAGAAGTGTGTCTTCACGTTGCAATGGCTCGCGTACACTGGGAATGACCGCTTTCTCTATTTTCCTGAGAAAGGGCATTCTCATAAAGTAGCACTTGCAACTTCTAGAAATCTTATAGTGGGAATCATGGGTGGACAGAAGTCTTTGGGATTTCCCACTTTTTACTTCGCCCTAGTATTCATAAATTGACAACATTAAAGCCGAATACACTACAATTGGGTTTTTTCTTTATTTAGGTCTCCTGTAAATTAAAGGCTTAGAATCTATTCCTACCTTTTCTAACCTATTCCAAAAGCGCTGCTCTATCAGTAGCTCGCATTGGAATATTTGAAAGCTGGTCATAGATGCTGGCAGTGAGGCGGTTGCTAGCATCAGCTTCTGGAGTCCATAGGACTCCATGGAGTGAAACGTTCCCTTGTTCGAGCTCTGCACAGGGTCGTGGAAGAACACTGGGAACCATTTGTTAACAGTGTTCTGCTTGTAGGCAGATCAAGTCAAATGGTGTTAGAATTTCGTTGTCAAGAGATTTTGCACAGATTTATAGAACGGCTCAGTTGGAAAGGGGCCCATAATTTTAAATGGCAAATTATGACCGTTATGTCAGTTCTCAAATGTAAAAGGCAGATCAAGAGCATCTTGAACCAATTTCTAACCCCATCAAGATTTCCATTTTGTGGAATCAACAGAAACGAAGCATTAAATTCAGTATGCTAATCTGACACTTCTATACCCACTGAAAACAGCATCCATCTCTTGTACAGGATCTTAAGAATGAAGAGAAGTGCCACAGGAAATGTAACATTTCCATAAAACAGGGGAAAATATAAATATCACAGGAGCATTTGGCGGGGAATGCAAATGTAATATAAAAGCTCAATATTAAGGAAGGGAGCATTTATCGGGAAAATAAAACCAGATAGTAAAGGATTATAGTGTAATTCACGCCATATTAGGTACCTACAGTTACTTTGTGTGGATAATTTCAAATCGATAAATCTAGGTTCTCCGTCACATAGCAAGTACCTTTTATTAAACATGTTTTTTGTCTGCTTCTCAGAGTAAATAATGGGGCTTTATGGGAACAGGGGCAACAGACGATCATACAATTTCCAAGTACTAGAATATGGACACCGATAAATCCCGGCAAGAGCACCTCTCCAATAAGTGTCCTTGGGAAAGACACCCAATGGTACCTACTCACCACCCAGGACATACCGTAGATACTCGAGTATATTGCGACCTGAATATAACGCTATGGATAGAGATTTATTATGGAAATTAGAGAATACTCAAGACACGAATAGAACGCGAGGAGCAAAATTATAAAAGTATACTGTACTGAGAAACCATTAAAATCCTTCCAGGTTTTGTTAACACAGTCAGCAGGCTGCCCCTCAGGCCAGGATGCTCTGCTCTAGAATGATAGTTGTTACTAAGTATGAAGCTGCCCGGCACCCGTGTTACTTGCGATAAGATTGCCGGCGGAGCGAGATGACCAACACCTCCGGCTCTACAGTCAGGCTCATCCACTGCGTCGTCTGCCGATGCTCATGGATCCCATGTCTCCCGACTAATAATTTTTTTTAACACACAATGCAGATGTCTCAAATAGAACGTGACCCCTATAATTTTAAGGTAAATTTTTCTCACCAAAATCTAGCGCTATACTCTAGTAACTACTTGAAAACGAGCGAACTCTCAATGTATCCTTCCTGGTAAAATCCTTTCTCAAAAAAACCCCCAAAACAAAACCTAACTGGATTAGAATACATTAAAACCAGAAGTAAAAAGGAAAGAAATTAAAGCAATAAAATACAATGAAGGAAATGGACCAATTTAAATTCAAGGAATATAGAACAAGGTTTATAAGTAAATATTTATACATAGGGAAGAGGGGGGACACGTTTGCTCAGTCCTATGGATTATTCACTCAGATTGCACCTTCACAGGAAAATCACAAAACAGTGGTCCGTTGGAGAGCAAAACAAAATAGAATGTATCAAGGATGCGAGGCAGAGCCCGACCACAGACTGGCTTGGAATCACCCAGGGCCGGCCTGACAATGGTGCTGGGTGGAGCAGCAGCTCCAAGCAGCAAATATTGTCAGGCGGCATATTTCTCTGGATTTTGCGTAAGTAATGCAAATTAAAACAGCAGCAAGGAGCTCATATAAGGCACAAGACCCAACCACCATGGAAATCCAAATCTATCCAAAGTGTTTTTGAAAAATATAAAAAGACACTGAATCATAATTTGGTAAAGGTAAAAAAAAAAATATTTTTTTTGTTTTAAAGACTTAATATTTATTGGGGCATAATACAAGTACAAATCATAGCAAGTTAGTCATGAAAAATTATTTAGAGAGGCAAATACAGAATTTTTTGCCATATTAAGCTTAAACTTGCGATTTTTAGATCACATGAACACTAACTTTAATAACCCATCCACTATCAAGCACTTTTTATTAAACCACAAAACATTTATTTGAATCATCGGATATGTATTTAATACTTAAAGGGCCACTCAACTCACTCTGACCACTTGGTCTTAAACTGTCCAGGACTCAGGAGGTCTTAAACTGGCCATTCTCCACTCCCTCCCTTTTGCCCCGATATGGAGAAAACACTGGATGAAGCAAAGGGATTTCCTTCACCCCACCAGTCGGGGATTTTGTATTTCCCAGCTACCAGTCACCCTCTGAGATCGTCCTCTGTAGCAGCAAGTGGTCTCCGAGGCAGTGATGGATCAAATCTGCACTTGTGTACAGCTCCGAATTCGACCCATCGTTCTGCGCAGGTGCTACAGACCTTGAGTCTGTAAAGTGCACACGTCCGTAACACTTTGCGATTTACAGTTCCTACACTACGCAAGTAGGAGCGCAAATTGTATTATATAGCTTCAGGGACTTCTGGTCATTGAGCAGAATAGTAGCTATGCACGCCAAGCAGCAAAAGACGAGTGAAATATTAAAAAATTTAATTGGGCAGACTATTTTAGAGACTTAGCAGTCTCTGCCCAATTAAGGGTATAAAAAAAATTAAAGGAACTCTTATCAGATTGTTATTTTCGGATAGCAGGGTTAAAATAAGATTTACTCTTTAAAAGGACAAATACATGAAAAAATTGTAAAGAAAAATTGCTGGGATGAGAGGTTCCAAATACCATCCCTCGTTTTGCACATTTTAAAGTGGGTCTTCATTTTAAGCAGACTGAAATGGCCTTCGTCAAATAAATGTTATAAATGAAAACCATTGGATATCCTGTAGCTTCTTAGACATAATATAAATATCCATATGTGGCATAATGCCTGTATGTAGAAATTACATTAACACCTTGTATCTACTGTACAGGTGATTTATAACCCCCTGAATCATCCTTATGCAGTAGCGATGATTCTACAGCTGTTATGAAATTTTGCCGTCTCCCTCGCCGTCATAATGCAATAGCAAAGTTTGTTAAATTTTCTCCTCGTGAAGTGTTGATTTCAGGTGAAACATCACAGGTTCCTAAAAACATATAAATAAATATACATACACCTTGATTTTACTACTTTTTATTTTACATTGAAAGTTTTACAAGTGTTTAGGTCACCCTGGGGTCCATTAGCATTCAAGCAGGATATCCCATTCAACTCGAAATTTTTAATTCAACCCCCCCCCCCTCTTCGCTGTCACCAAATAGCTGGTGACCGTGAGTGTGGGGGCTGCATCTTGTAGCTTCTTCACAGCGATACAGGGTAGAGAGAAATGAGATCCGTGAGAATTTTCACTAAGAAAGGACTAATCTTGGCTTAAAAATGAGCTATGCATGGCGATTTTTATTTTTTCATTATAATGCAAAATTATGTATACAAGATTTTGTTAGTGAAGGTGTTAAGGGCACCCGAACGTCTTTTCCGTGTTATCAAAGCTAGACAGCCATGTATAGAACAAGCAGTATACTACTCTTTAAATCCAGGTTCAATACAAGGACTGTCCACATGAGACAGTGCTCAGAACTTGACTGAAATCCAAACAAACGAGGAGAAGGCTTTGCCTATTCAAAGTCACACAGCTCTGGCTAAATCACATCCAGCAATACAAACCACAGGCCCACAGGGGAAATCACTGGAGGTAACCAAACACGACAGTTTTGCAAACAGAAAAGTGTTTTCCATGTACATACAACAGGTCACAACGAGGATAATGCATTCATCTCCTTTGGAGGTGACCTGCTTTAACATCTGCTGATCAGAAGAGGAATTTCCTGGTTTCTGATTATTTGCATTGAGTGGCAGAGACCAGGGTGGAGATGTGACCAAGCCAAGGGGATCCAGTGGCTCTGCTCCAGGTGGTATAAATTGTCTTTCCTCACAACCCATTACCAGTTCTACTATAAAAATGAATAAGCGCACTACTGTGTGCACACCATTGCAGTTGAATGTTACCGTGTATTTAAGTGGAATGTTAATGTTTTAGAAGAGGATTATACTGCAGGGCTGGTTTATTCATGCACACATTTTGTTTTAAGCTAGCCCTCCATGGACCTGTGGCCATTCCTCCAATGTCAGGTGGGCCAAATACTTAATGAACGTACTGTATGGAATACCGGGCACTAGACTATCAAGTATTTAGTCCACCTGTACTAGGACATTGGTGGATTGGCCACATGTCCATGGAGGGTTGGCTTAAATCAAAATGTGCATGAATAAACTAGCCCTGCAGTATCTTCTAAAACCTTAAAATTACAGATAAATGCACCGTTACATTCAACTGCAAAGGTGTGCCCTACCAACGTAAAACTGACACTATGCATGCATACCAATGTTGCCGAAAAAACTAAATCCTTGAACAAATTCAGACAAAAGATGGTGCAACGCCACACAATATGTATCCACCACCATGGCACCCCAGATGGCCAATATCAGGATATAGTGGTTTCCCCTATACCAATGCACACAGAATATAGAATATATAACCTGAATCGGCGCAAACAATGCTTTCTGGGGTCCTGGAATCTCACATATATATGAAAGAGATAAGCAATAATAGTGTAATACAGTAGGTATTATATATAATTTATGTAATCCAGATGATTTCCCACTCACAAGTGTAGTAGAGCCTAGTCACTGAGGAGGAAGTCAATTCCTTATTGTCCTCCTCACATCTCACCACGTGCCCGCTCGACCCCATTCCCTCACATCTAATTCCTCCCCTCTCCTCCTCCCTCACCCCTGCTCTCACACACATCTTCAACCTATCTCTCTCCACTGGCTCCTTCCCATCTGCCTTCAAACACGCGCTAGTTACCCCTTTACTCAAGAAACCATCCCTTGATCCCAACTCTCCATCCAACTACCGCCCTGTATCCCTGCTTCCCTTCACATCAAAGCTCTTAGAAAAACTAGTCTTCAACCGCCTCTCCCTCTTCCTGTCCTCCAATTCCCTACTTGACCCCCTGCAATCTGGCTTCCGTCCCCTACACTCAACTGAAACTGCCACCAAAGTCACCAACGACCTCCTAACTGCTAAAAAACACGGCCACTATTCTATTCTCCTCCTGCTTGACCTCTCGGCTGCTTTTGACACTGTTGACCACCCCCTCCTTCTACAGACCCTCAACTCTCGGTCTCGGTGACACTGTACTCGCTTGGGTTGACTCCTATTTATCCAACAGGTCCTTCTGTGTGTCCTTTGCTGGTAACTCCTCCTCTTCATTGCCTCTATCTGTTGGTGTACCTCAAGGCTCTGTCCTTGGTCCTCTGCTCTTTTCCATCTACACCTCCTCCCTGGGCAAAATCATCAACAGCTTTGGCTTTAATTACCACCTCTACGCTGATGACACTCAGATCTACCTCTCTACCCCTGATCTCTCTCCCCCTGTCCTTTCAAAAGTCAGTGACTGTTTATCTGGCATCTCCTCCTGGATGGCCTCCCACCACCTAAAGATCAACATGTCAAAGACTGAGCTCCTACTTATTGCTCCCTCCAATGCCTCCCCACCTCCTGACTATCACGGTGGAGGGTATCACCATCTCCCCATCAAACCAAGTGTGCTGTCTTGGAGTTACACTTGACTCTGCTCTTTCCTTCATCCCCCACATCAAGTCTCTTTCCTCCTCCTGCCGATACCAACTGCGTAATATTTCCAGAATTCGGCCATTTCTTACCGCTGTCACCACAAAACAACTCATACACGCCCTGGTAATCTCCCGACTCGACTATTGCAATAATCTCTTATCTGGCCTCCCTCTGTCCCGCCTCTCCCCCCTACAATCCATCCTGAACGCCTCCGCCAGGCTATTATCACCTCACCCGCCGCTCTGTCTCTGCCGCTCCCCTCTGCGAGTCCCTTCACTGGCTCCCCATCCACTGCAGAATTAAGTTCAAAATCCTTACCCTTACCTACAAAGCTCTCACTAACTCCGCTCCCCACTACCTGTCCTCACTAATCACCAAATACACCCCAGCCCGCTCCCTAAGGTCAAACAGTGACCTGCGACTAGCGTCTCCCCCCATCATAGACTGCAGGATTTCTCACGCGCAGCCCCCACTCTCTGGAACGCTCTCCCTCGTACTGTCAGACTTTCCCTTAACTTCTCTTCCTTCAAACGCTTCCTTAAAACGTTCCTATTTAGGGAAGCCTACCACCCAACTCACTGACGCAACCATCAATCACTCTCACCTTGCAGTCCTCTCCTCCTGTCTCCAACCCCAACCCTCCTAGATTGTGAGTTCCTACGGGAATAGGGCCTCATCTCCTCCTGTACTGTTTGTCAAATGTTGTTCAATGTATTGTATTGTAACCCTGTCTATACTGTGCCTATTGTACAGCGCTGCGGAATATGCTGGCGCTTTATAAATAAAGAATAATAATAATAAGTCACTGGCTCTGAGTGGGTCCAGACATGTGGGTATATTGCCTTCCAACTTCTCAAGTGACCCCCACCTTGTCCACAATGTTTTATCCGGGATCATATGATGGAAGACAGAAGAGAGAAAAACTCCTTGCGCAGTTCTATGATGACTACAGTATATACTACTTCAGATTGTACTCACATTTTTCCTCTAGGGTAAGCGCTCATGGGTTTTTTGGTTGTAAGGAAACCCAAAGGAAAACCACCTAGGATCCAGAAAGATGGCACAGCTTCAACAGGAATAGAGGTTGAAAAAAATAAAATTTATTTAAAACAAATATAAAATATGCTCCAGAACACGTTTCGCCGCATAAAATCACGGCTTCATCAGTTGGTACAATTGTAATGGGCCTGTAGGTCCTTATATAGTGTCCACTAATGTTTTAAAAGTCCCCAGGTGTCCTGTTTTGTGCCTCGATGCTTCCGGTTTCTCTTAGATTGTCTGGCGTTGGGCGCCGCCATTTTGCGCATGCGCAGTACGTTTCCACGTTCCACCTGGAGTTGCATCACTTCCGGTTGATGTTCTTCACGCCGAAAGTACATCGATCTAGGATATGAGGCTTAGCTCTGAGGATTCCCCTTCTTCACAGTGTATCTCGAATTAAGGGATATACATATTCAGAAACAAAGGAGGGTTTTTGCCTAGTGTTGTCATAATGCATCTCGCAAAATTCCCTACCGCCTCAAAAAAGCGGAGATCGCATGTATATCTATACTGCCTAAAATTTGTTATTTCTAAAACGATGTTTTATACTGTAGCTTGATCTAAAAATGCATACATTCCACTGGACCTCCACTGTTTATTTATGTTTATTATTTTCTTATTACATTTCATATAAACTACCATTATATATTAAAAAACAGTGATTCTTATTTGAGCGATGTTAATCGCTTGTAACTTAATACTATGAAGTGCATGTGCTTCACTAAGTGACGTTATTTATTAAAGTACTTTCTTATATTTATTTGTGAGTCAATGATTTATTTTTAAATACACTTTTCACCCCAAATTGATAGTGGGATTGTAATAGAACGAGAGCATATTTTACTATGACATCATTGAGCAAAAAGCATTTTTTACGATATACTTTTTGGTATTTTAACAAAATGTATGCAATTTAAGCCACAGTAATGAATATTATATCAGGATAATCACACTCCCTCTTAGAATAAAATATTAATGCACTACTTGAGATGGTAGGAATCTTCTGTTAGATGCACGGCTAAATATTTACTAATAAGTGTATTTAAAAATAAATCATTGACTCACAACTAAATATAAGAATGCACTTTAATAAATAACGTCACTTAGTGAAGCACATGCACTTCATAGTATTAAGTTACAAGCAATTAACATCGCTCAAATAAGAATCACTGTTTAATATATAATGGTAGTTTATATGAAATGTAATAAGAAAATAATAAACATAAATAAACAGTGGAGGTCCAGTGGAATGTATTAATTTTTAGATCAAGCTACAGTATAAAACATTGTTTTAGAAATAACAAATTTTAGGCAGTATAGATATACATGCGATATCCGCTTTTTTGAGGCGGTAGGGAATTTTGCGAGATGCATTATGACAACACTAGGCAAAAACCCTCCTTTGTTTCTGAATATGTATATCCCTTAATTCGAGATACACTGTGAAGAAGGGGAATCCTCAGAGCTAAGCCTCATATCCTAGATCGATGACTTGCGGCGTGAAGAATATCAACCGGAAGTGATGCAACTCCAGCTGGAACGCAGTGGAATGCGGAAACGTACTGCGCATGCGCAAAATGGCGGCGCCCAATGCCAGACTGTCACGGAATGGCCCAGGACCCTCAGCCAGGGACGGTCCTTTGTGACATTTGGGTTACCATAGACTCCTAGGTGCCGTTGCACCAGCAGAACACCTTGTTTTATTTTATTAGATGTGGTTTTATTGTGTGGTGTAATAAAAGTGTCCCCCGTATGTGTAACTGCGAAACGTACGTTACAACCCCATTGTATGTTTTGCTCGCCGCCATTTCCCAGTGCCTCGTGGATCCGGCCGAATTGGTCGGATCGTAAAATGGCCGATTCGGACCATCCGGTCGAATCGAAAAATGGTTGATTCGGAACTTCCGGTTACGAATCGGCACCACCCCGATTCGGACCAGCCAATACGAATCGGGACCCAGGTACCTTTTTCCAGCAAAGGCCAATGAGACTCATGGGGGCGGGCAGGGATTCCCATTGTTTTGACACTGATTGTTTATAAATATATGTGAAGTTCCAAGTAAAAGTCAGTTCATCTAGTGCATACAGCTCCGCCTGATGTCCTTTATTGACGATCGTACTGCTGAGATCCCGTGCGGTCTCCAGGGTACGTTACCCACGAGGTACGATCCGGCTACCCTGTGTCTGCATCTCGGATCAGAACAGAGGTGCATCGTACGTGCTTCGACCAAATCGAACGATCGACCACACTTAGATTCCGCTACCCGATCCGAAGCCGCGGCGCGTCTTCCGCGCATCGGTATACCGAAGCGCTACACTTCCGAGGGAAATCCGAAACGTTTCCCATCCGAACGGCTCAACGGACGAAACGTTTCCCATCCGAACGGCCCCTCCACGGACGATCCGATCTCCACCAAGGTCAGTAGACCAGCTGCTCGAGACGCCGAGTGCCGTGACGCTCGGTGGTCGGGCTGGTCTCACCCAGGGGTCCCCCTCCACAGCCCGCCAACCTTTCCCCAGGGTCACTCCAGACCGCTCGAGACGCCGAGTGCCGTGCCACTCGGTAGTCGGGTCGGCGGTAAGCGCAGTGGGAGGAGCAGATAGGAGCACACCCGCAGGCGGACAACACCCATTCCGTCACACAGACGATCTAAGAGAAACCGGAAGCATTGAGGCACAAAACAGGACACCTGGGGACTTTTAAAACATTAGTGGACACTATATAAGGACCTACAGGCCCATTACAATGTACCAGCTGATGAAGCCACGATTTTATGCGGCGAAATGCGTTCTGGAGCATATTTTATATTTGTTTTAAATAAATTTAAAACAGGTGGTTTTCCCTTTATAACCAAAAAAACCCATGAGCGCTTACCCTAGAGGAAAAATGTGAGTACAATCTGAAGTAGTATATACTGTAGTCCTCCTAGATCTGTGCAAGGAGTTTTTCTCTTTTCTGTCTTCCATCATATAATCCTGGATAAAACATCGTGGACAAGGTGGGGGTCACCTGAGAAGTTGGAAGGCAATATAACCAGATGTCTGGACCCACTCAGAGCCAGTGACTAGGCTCTACACACTTGTGAGTGGGAAATCATCTGTATTACATAAATTATATATAATACCTACTGTATTACACTACATTGCTTATCTCTTTCATATATATGTGAGATTCAAGGACCCCTGAAAGTATTGTTTGTGCCGATTCAGGTTATATATTCTATATTCCTTGAACAAATTCTTTTGAAACAAGTCCGATACTATACACTAGGGCTGCAACTAATATTTCTTCGATTATGAAAAGAAAATCAGCCAAGTAATCAATTAGTCTGATACAATTTTTGTTTACTACTAAAAAAAAAAAATAAAGTCGACCCCTGCCCTCCCTTTTTGTAAGCAATTTGCATAGCGTACGTAACTTTCTTACATACATACGCAAGTTGTGCAGCTTTGATACTTTTCTTTACACAAGGTCCTCGCGCACCTGGTAGAATATTGAGAGAAGCTGCGTGCCCAGTTTATGCCCATGTCTGGTTCCCCCCCCCCCAAACGAACGCTGCCACGAGTGGCCAGCTAGACATAATGTTGACAGCACAAAAGCAGGCTGAGTAGACAGGGGCACTCCACGCAGCCTGACCACCTTAATAAACTGAAGTGGTCCGGTGTGTAGAGTGTCCTTTTACAATAATTACATAACCCGAGAGGGAGGAGGCTCCAAAGGTGGATGGGAGTAAGTTTTGGCAAGGAACTTGACCCAAGTGTTGGAGTGTGTTTGAGCAAAAGACTGATCTGGAGCGGCTATTCCCTCCCTTTGGTCTGGTCTCTTCTCACAATCTGGTCCAAAGAGGGGGCGTCAGGGAGGGTGGGGTGGTGGCATAGGACTCCAGCTCCAAGTAAGGATAAAACACCAACGGTACAGCTTCCACACCCAGCGACTGTACCCCAGGGTTTGTGCTGTAGTTCTGCTACTGGTGTAAACTAAAAACATACTGGTTATGTCTGACATAACTCTAGAACTAAATCACACATTAAAGCAGCGGCTCATCTTCTACAATCCGCACCAGTGCAGGGTCTGAGGATAATGTTTAAATTAGTCTAACTTTAAACCATGTGCACTGAACACAAATATTCGCATCGATTTTTAATTTGACAACTGTTCTCATTATCGATTAGTTTCAGCCCTACTATACACCTCACAGTAGTGAATAAAGAGCAACACTGAACTTCCCTAAATAGATTTTTGTACTCCACATAAAGCTCCTCAATGCACATGTAATACAGCGGAGGTAAAATTAGGGTTTGCTGTCAACATAGGATACAAAGACAGTCTCAAATGGTGAAGCTGCCTGACCATTTCCAGTGTGTCATTAGGGTAAATACTATTTGCAGAGAGGTATAACATTGAAAAAAAGCATTATCTGCTCCAAAGAGCGAACCATTTCACCTGGAGACAGGAGTATTATTGCATATGACAGGTAGTCTGGGGTCTAGGACAATTATTTTCCCTAATGTTCTTTTACCGCTCCAGTAAACTGGAATCTGCGGTCTAAACACAGACTTTCAACATATTAGAACTCGCCGCAACGCATCTCTGAATTATAACGAATATTAGGAGTTCTCTGCTGAGCGCCATGTACCATTGATCTATGTTCCAATGTCACTCCGCTTGGCAGCTTCAGACTTTGAGATTTGATCTCTTTGATTGGTGCCCATGGGGGGGGGGGGGAGAGCGAGAGAGAGTTGGGGCAACAGAAAGCCATTGTATTCTGTATACTTGAAAGACAGAGATTGTATCCTATGGGCTATTGTTCATCTTGTCATTGCAGCTGGAAGCTACACAGTGAAAAAGTTGTGTTTCACGTGAAAACAATGTACCTCAGTAAATTGATGCTAGTATGGTACAAAGTTTCACCAAAATTAGACGTGTGTACAGTGCAAAATCAAAGCTGGGTTTAGTAATTAGGGTTACAGTTCCTTTTAGGGTGAGGATTAATCCTAGCAAACCACTATCAATTCTGCGGCAAGAGCACCTCTCCAGTAAGTGTCCTTGGGCAAGACACCTAACAGTACTCACTCGCCACCCAGGACATACTTTAAATAAGAGAAATCTCAATGTATCCTTCCTGGTAAAATCCTTTCTCAAAATAAAATTTCACTTCAGTTTCAAAAAACAGATTCTGCTTTTGAGGCAAGCATAATTAAGGACCATGAAATTGGATTTTTTTCAGTACAGACAAGGACTTCAGCAAGTTTAGGTAGAAAGGGGTGATGTCATCATAACTAGTGATTAACCAAAAGCTTTAATATAAAAGTGGGGGGTTCCATCCATATTCCGGGAGGGATTGTGGCAAGTTGCTAAGGGTTGGTGAGTTTATTATCCTTTACCTGTGAGAAGTTAGAATGTGCGACTGTATCGATGCAAGGTTGACACCAATATGTAGGGACAGCAGGAAAAGAAGGACCAGTCACACAAGGCTTGGCATCAGTGGGAGGATTGAATAGAGGAGCAGCAGTGTGACCGGTCCTTTTCCTGCGGTACAAATTAGGGTTGGTGACTCTGGTCTGTTAGAAGAGCACCAGCTGAGGTTCTATTTTTTTTTTTTTTTTAATAAATCTGTATTTGTGGAGATATCTGAATCAAATAGAGCAATGTCAACTCAGGAATGCTCCACGAAGGTGACAGCATTAATACAGCTGTATTGAAAACAATATATAGGCAATGAACCCAAGTGCATTCCATCACACCATTTAACAGTCCCTTAACTTTAAGTGGCAGCCACCATGCTAAGGAGGGCATAACCCTGGTTTTAAGGCATTACTGCAATAAGACAAGTCATTCTGTACAGGTTTGAACGTTAAATTCTGCCAATCTCACCATCCCTACTTACAAAGTTACCAATTGCATCTACACTAACCCGTTAAACATATCTACACTCTAAAATAGCTCCAAGCACAAGAGAAGTGGTATATGTCACAGATGAATGTGTTCCTGTGATACAGCCTGGATCAAAAGAGGTCTTTCCTTCAAATTTTGCTGTGCTCGTACCTACAGTATCCAACCACAGGAAAAACACAGTAAGCCTTTCAATCACACTACTCTATCACCCATTTATCCAGCGCCATGAAAATATTTACACATGCCACAGGGAGCCAATATTTTTATTTCTTTGAAAGCAATAGTGTCCCGTCATAAAAACATTTTTCTGTTGAACCCGACTACAAAGAGTTAAAGACTTTTCAAAAATCAGACACTAATGATTTAACGAACCCTGAACCAGCTCTGGGGCCAGTCATGTTATTGGCATCTCAGGTTAAATTTAGATTGAGTGCTCACCGGGGCAGGCAATTATAACAAGCGGTTATATGGAAGGAAATGACAAAATGTCAGACGGCATCATACGTTGGCTCTGGATGCATCTTCATTAGAAGAAAGTCAGGGCGCAAACGTTACTTTTGCTATATTTAAGTATCACCTCATTTAACGAGTGAATTAAACAAAGTTTTGACACTTGCAGGTTTCACATGGATTAACTCCTGAATGGTGCCAAAAAGACGACATAGGAGAAACAGGATAACATTTATTCGCAGGGTGGATATGTAGATGATGGTAATGTATTTACAGAGAATGTGACAATGGTACCTACACTTAATTGGCTTGTATAAAAGGTCACCATTTGCTGAAGACTCTGGTCATGTACAGACAAAGACGCAATTGAAGACCACCATCTGATGTGAAACCTTTTTTTTTGGTATTTTTTGGTAAAGACCTTCGGATGTTAAGCCCTGTTTTAATGACCATATTTATAAGCATGCTTGTTTTTGAGCCTGCCAAAGGGTGGAAAGGGGAAGCAACAACCGTAAAAGACGTCATTTTTGTGCTTGTGTTACTTCACTATTATGGCTACTTTTTGCCACCTCATGTGCCAAGGGCATTCTAGGTAGCCAAACCGGGAATACCTTCCGGCTCTCAAATATATTTTTATTGATATTATGTATGGTCAATACATGCAGTGAAGACTTACTGTAGAGACAGGTCTTTGTTGTGGAAAGGACAAGAGAGATGACTTACCTGAACCCATCTCTGCAGACTACACATCTATCTGGGAAGCCAACACATCTCCTACAGTTCTGGTGACATTTGAGGCATCGTTTTAAATCTTTGAGAAAGAAAATGTGCTGTACATTAAACATACTAGATTGTCATATGTCCACAGTTAACAAAAAAGCATCAAGAACATTAATACAACGTTAAGAGCGTTCATATGAACAAAAAGAGCATTACATTTAAAAAGGTTTTATATTTATAAAGGGAATCCAGCAATACATAGACAAAAATATTACATAGCAACATAGAACTCAAACCTTGGAGCCATGTGGTAACGGGGGAGGAATACCAGCTCACCATCTGGTGAACAGGTGTTACTTCATGGCACCCCTGTTTGGGTTCCATGTTACTTTGTATAGCCGATCTCCTCACATTAGATCAGGTGGCCTGGATTTAATTCCATAGGGGGTAAGGAGTTCCGACTCCGGATGGTTTTTGGTCCAGTCATTGGGGAACTTTCTTTTGGTTGTGTACATACATTTGACTTTAAACAACTGCTCAATGAACCTCCCAGTGTTAATGAGCACAGATGAATATTATGTAGCGCATCCACTGGAAATGCTAATCTGGCTAGCTCAAACTGCAAATGAACATTAGTGTCACTGCACTGTGAGATCTGTAACACTCTGAAGAAATGTAGTAATTTCTTAAAGTACGGTCAGGTCCAGAAATATTGGGACATCAACACAATTCTAACATCTTTGGCTCTATACACCACCACAATGGAGTTGGAATGAAACAAACACAATGTGCTGTAACTGCAGACTGTCAGCTTTAATTTGAGGGTATGTACATCCAACTCAGGTGAACGGTGTAGGATTTACAGCAGTTTGCAGATGTGCCTCCCACTTAAGGGACCAAAAGTAATGGGACAGAATAATAATCATAAATCAAACTTTCCCTTCTTAATACTTGGTTGCAAATCCTTTGCAGTCAGAGCCTGAAGTCTGGAACGCATAGACATCACCAGACGCTGGGTTTCATCCCTGGTGATGCTCTGCCAGGCCTCTACTGCAACGATCTTCAGTTCCTGCTTGTTCTTGGGGCATTTTCCCTTCAGTTTTGTCTTCAGCAAGTGAAATGCATGCTCAATGGGATTCAGGTCAGGTGATTGACTAGGCCATGGCATAACATTCCACTTCTGTCCCTTCAAAAACTCTTTGGTTGCTTTTGCAGTATGTTTTGGGTCATTGTCCATCTGCACTGTGAAGCGACGTCCAATGAGTTCTGCAGCATTTGGCTGAATGTGAGCAGATAATATTGCCCGAAACACTTCAGAATTCATCCTGCTGCTTTTGTCAGCAGTCACATCATCAATAAATACAAGAGAACCAGTTCCATTGGCATCCATACATGCCCACGCATGACACTACCCCCACCATGCTTCACTGATGAGGTGGTATGCTTCGGATCATGAGCGGTTCCTTTCCTTCTCCATACTTTTCTCTTCCCATCACTCTGGTACAAGTTGATCTTGGTCTCATCTGTCCATAGGATCTTGTTCCAGAACTGTGAAGGCTTTGTTAGGTGGTGTTTGGCAAACTCTAATCTGGCCTTCCTGTTTTTGAGGTGAACCCTCTGTATTGACTCTGGTGAAGACTTCTCTTGATTGTTGACTTTGACACACATACACCTACCTCCTGGAGAGTGTTCTTGATCTGGCCAACTGTTGTGAAGGGTGTTTTCTTCACCAGGGAAAGAATTCTTCATTCACCCACCACAGTTGTTTTCCGTGGTCTCCCGGGTCTTTTGGTGTTGCTGAGCTCACCGGTGCGTTCCTTCTTTTTGAGAATGTTCCAAACAGTTCTTTTGGCCACACCTAATGTTCTTGCTATCTCTGATGGATTTGTTTTGTTTCTTCAGCCTAATGATAGCTTGCTTCACTGATAGTGAAGGCTCTTTGGATCTCATCTTGAGAGTTGACAGCAACAGATTCCAAATGCAAATAGCACACTTGAAATTAACTCTGGGCCTTTTATCTGCACATTGTAATCGGGGTAATGAGGGAATATCACACACCTGGCCATGGAACAGCTGAGAAGTCAATTGTCCCATTACTTTTGGGACCTTAACAAGTGGGATGCACATCTGCAAACTGCTGTAAATCCTACACCGTTCACCTCAGTTGGAGGCACATACCCTCAAATTAAAGCTGACAGTCTGCAGTTAAAGCACATTGTGTTTGTTTCATTCCAACTCCATTGTGGTGGTGTATAGAGCCAAAGATGTTAGAATTGTGTCGATGTCCCAATATTTCTGGACCTGACTGTAGAACCTTTGACTTAAACTGATTAAATTCTATTTCTTAAAGTTTCTCCTGAAATTGCCATAAATACACTGAATAAAACAAATAGTTGTCCTGCACACTAAAGAGCAAGGGTGCAACCATCTATAGGAGGCTTCCCATAAACCTCTAAAGTATTTGAAAAAAAAACAGAATAGAATGCACTCCAGTAGAAAAAAATACAATTTATTGGTATCCAGTAAAATAAAATATGACATAATGTATAACCAAATACTACAAGATCACAAAGAATAAGTCAATAATCCAAGCATAGAACCAACATGTAGCAAATATAGAAAAGTTACCAGGCACTTTAGGAAAAAATATAGCCAATAGAGAGCAGAGCCAGGGACTTGACAAAGACTGAGGTCGAAACGTTGGGATCCCTGGCTCTGCTCTCTATTGGCTATTTTTTTCCTAAAGTGCCTGGTAACTTTTCTATATTTGCTACATGTTGGTTCTATGCTTGGATTATTGACTTATTCTTTGTGATCTTGTAGTATTTGGTTATACATTATATGTCATATTTTATTTTACTGGATACCAATAAATTGTATTTTTTTCTACTGGAGTGCATTCTATTCTGTTTTTTTTCATAAATACACTGAAACAATCTAGTTTCAAATATTTCAACAGTACGGACAAACATGCAAGGATCGTTTAGCATTAAAATACCAGGAATATTTTTTGTATTTGCAAAATTAGAAGTTTATTTGTGGCAAGATGCTGACATTTTTTGTCAATTAGCCTGCTTACTTTCGTCTGCATAGCTTCCTGCAGGACAGGTCATGGTGCAGGAGATACTTTCCGGCTGCAGGTAATATCCTCGCTTGCAGGAGCTGCACTGGTTGTGTCCCCGACCAAAACATGCATCACACCCTTTATAGCAGCGACGACATCTCCTGACTGCCACGTCAGCCATGAACCCAGACGGACAAGCATTGACACACTTCCTACACAACAGAAAAAAGAACCACAGTGAGAAGACTGGACAGAGCAGAAGATCACACATAATCCAAACAATTTAATTTTTCATATTAGACTGCAAATAGTTAACAGTTACAAAAACTAGCTAGTCTTAAATTCTTTTTTTGGGATAAATCTGAAAAGGAAGTTTTGCAATACCTTTTTAGGCTCCATTAATGCTAGCAGGAACGTCTGACTAGAGCAGAGTTGCGTTCAAATACCCTTGCTGCCATCTAGAATGTCATTTCACGCACTGCAGGTTTATTTTACAGTCCACGAGGGTGAATGTGCTCACTGTACCACTACGCAACACAACGGACTGAGACAGTGGTTTTAATTAAATAACACTTTATAACAAAGTACATCCAGAGCCATACTGCCATTAGCAGCTATACAGCGAGGCCATTGAAAGAGTTGCATGACTGAATAGGTAAAGTGCACTTCCTCAACTACAATTTTAATAGAAACAAAGCCATGGTTGGGCAAATTGTAGTCCTACCCAATCTCTATATATTGCAAAAGATCCAACGAGTACATAATATTAAAAAAGCTTGGCGTCAATAAAGATGCAATGCCAACTACCAACGTTTCTGTGCAAACTTGTCAAGTAGTTAAAGGAAGGTCAATGGAAGCCATCTAACGTTAGCTGCTGTTTCTCACCTTTTAAATTAAACCATTTCTAAAAGTCTACACTTTTGTCACAATGCGTAGAGCATCCCTTAAAGCTGAAGGAGGAACATCTCAGCAGAATGTGTGCACTATATGTAAATAAAGGGAGGGCTCTCCAAGCAATGATCAATCCCTCCGTGCACGGGCTTATTCCCACCGAGAAGCACGAGATGACCTGAGCTTCAGGCATCTGGACAAGGAAGAAGGAACCAGTTTGGTCTCGTCTCCCTCGCAGGCATTTGATTGCCTGGATGCTCGCTGGAGTATCCAGCCCACTGCAGCAAGGAGACAACGTGACTCTGGCCTCTAGCAAGTCAGGAGAATGTCACATCCAGTGGACGAGACTTGCGCTATGCTGGATACAAGGCGAGTTTTGACAGATATATTTTTTTTAAGGTTGGAGGGGGTGTGGAATGGTCAGGAAGGGTTAATGTTTAACCCTGTAATCCCGCTGCCTCCTATTTTAACCCTTGAGTGTCCCTTTATTTTTTTTACGCACTTTTAATTTTAATAGACATTTAATGTAGAATTCACATCTCACCTGCCAGTTTTTACACTTCCTAGACTGTAGTGGACACAGTTCAGACACTGCTCCTCACCTGGCCCATCACATCCTCTATCGCCGCACTCTGGATGGCACGGACCTAAGAAAGAAAAAACATTTACCTTGCAATACATAGTCGCATATGATCTAATAACCATGAAAATATGGGTTATGTTAGACACCCCAGCAGTTCTCACCATCATTGAGGTGGATCATTGAACTACTTTTTTGCTGGGGGAGCACAAAGTCCCCCCCCCCCCAAATAGGTCAGGTTTTCCAGATATGTGAAGCACAGCACATGTTATCTGATTTGCTGATCAGGGATTGCAAGATTCTGTCTGCATTTCCCCCAAGGTAATCTTTAAAAATTGTCCAGATAGGGGTACTTGAGGACCAGAGTTTAAAAACACTGGTCTTGTCATTTAAGAAATGGACATGATTGGCAAAGAGCTGGAGGTCAGACACAGACACCCAACGTGCTCAAGTTACAGGGTTCGATAATATAGATAATACATAAAATATCAAGGTTATACGATATATATCCACAGACATTGCAGGGCAATAGGCATGAAACACTTAATACCCGAATATTCGTCTTCCTCTTCAATGAATTCTAGATGACTTTGGAACAAAGCAGCTTTAGAAGGTTCTAGGTCACTGGATGATATATCCAATGTTCTTGATCTAGAATGGTGTACACCGACTGGATTATATGGATGCTCAGCTGTGCCATACAGTATTAAAGTCCACTCCTTCAGCTTTCCTAAAACAAAGTAGCACTATTAAAAGGAGGAGCACATCTTAAAAAAGAAAATAAACTTAAACCGTCACGATACACATGTGGGAAAAATACACAAGACCTATGCATTTTCAATACTTGAAGGAAAAAAAAAAAGTCAAGATTATGCAAAATATATTTTATATACCCCCGCCAAAACACTATCGCAATCAGAGCAGCTAATGGGGGATACAAAAAACACTTTAAAGATATATAACATGTTCGTATCCATCCCCGCTTTCCTTCCGATCTGAACCACCACCTCCTTGATTACCTGCTGGACACATTTTTTCATCGTAACTTAAAAGGTTAATTGTGGTGTGGTTTCCAAGGAAAACCCCCATAGATCCGTGAAACAACGATTTGTCTGTCCTCTTCTAGCCAATTATGTTGAGGTGTTTGCAATAAAGTTATTTTTTGACAATCTCTGAGGAGGAAATAAATGGGTGCTGGTGTTAAATGAGTGACTAAGGTCAGCGTGACATGTTGCTCAGTCTTGGTGAAGCGTCTTTCGTAGTTTTACTAAAACGCTACCTTGCCAAGAGTTTGGGAGGGATAGATTTATAGATCTGGAACAGCCCCAGCAGCTTACATCGTTAAAATAAAAGCCACATCAAAACCACAGAAAATGCATGTAAAACTTACACTGGCCCAATCAGGTGGAGTAATGACTGGTTACACATCGGGTTGGGAGGAGGGGGGATTAATTCCTTCCCATTAGAGGTGATATAAAGCTCTCATCACAAAGTCCACTTGACAGCTAAAGTGTTCTTTACACATGTAAAATTAAATGTGCCATTCGTCACAAAAGTCAGTTACCTAATGCTGTAACCAATTCCCATGTCAACAGTATATGGCATTGGAGAAGTCCTAATTCACTTAATCAAAACAACCCATTTTAGCACTTTTTAATAAAGGCTACACCCTACATGGAAGTTAACATGTCCCATGGCTTGTTTTCAGAGAGCAATTGGGGTTGAGCTACAAGAGTTGCTTCCTTGCACAGCAACCACACTGTTGCTCCTCCACAGAGCGCCACTATGCCCCATAGACTCCAAAAATAGGCACGAACAGGTGTAGCATGAACAAACCTTTATTTAGGATGGAGACAAAAATCAAGGTGAAGTTTTGGCCCTTAAGGAATAATTAAGGCCCTGTGGCCTTTATTTTTCTCTCTGTGTACATGGAGTGCCTCATCTTGGAATCTACGACTAGGTTTCAGGAGTATGGATCAAGAAAAGAGCACAAAGGTTTATTCCCTTCACCTGCCCATCCTTCAAATTACTCAGATTCTATCATCTTTCCCCAGGCTTTGGATCTCAAGCCAGACATGCCCCATATTTATTCATGCAAAAGAGTTTACCATATTCATTTAGTTTGTAACAATGGCCTCCCTGGAACACCGCTCAACCAGCCTGAGTATGTGTAACATGTATAGCCCAAAATTAATAGGATCCATGCCAGAAAATCCATTTTGGAATCCCACCCTGTTCCAGTTACAAGTATTTATAAAGTGCTAGCAAGTTCCGTAGTGCTGTACAATGGGTGAGACAGAATAACAAATCCACATACAGTTACAGTAAACAGAACAGTAGGGGAGAGGACCCTGCTCTATTTGCATACTTGGGTCAAACACAATAGCTCATGTGAACAACTAACAGGGCAATGACCTGCCATTTTCATAGGTCTTGATCGTATGCCAGAGCAGTGGTTTTAAGTCGATAAAACAGCGAGGCCCCAAAAGTCAGAAATACATACTTGTTGGGGGTCTATTTAATTTGCGTGACGTCTGAAACCATTATCACTCACCATCGAAGAACATGGCAGGTTGAAGACTGTTAATCAGAATCTCCATTAATTTAGAACTTTATTCACAGTACTTGTGAGGCATGAATTAAAACCCTTAAAAGGATCCACCCAGTAGACCAAGTCATAGGAAATGTTTAGTAATCAAATAAAAAAAGCCAAAACATTCAAGAGATTTATAGGTTCAGATTGTGGAGCACAATATCTGAAATAAAAAAAATGGCCCATTCTTTGAAAACAAGGATATCTAGTAAAACCCTTTACAGGCACAAAGTGACTAAGGCTGGCCGTCTACTGGCACCGTAGTCGGGCAAACGACTTTGTCACCCGACTACGGACAATGCCATCAGGGTCGTCTGCTGGAAGCGTATACCCAGGCTGGCAGATTGTTTTTTTTTTTCTTCCGGTGGCCTCAAACAAAAAATAATAATCCTTGTTGCGGGGGGGGGGGGCTGCAGAAGCTGAACCCAAAATTTTGCATAACCCCGCCAGAAAAATACCTAAAAAGAAAAAAAAATATATATATATAATTTTTAAATGAAAAGGCTTTTTTGCTGTGAATTAAAAAAAAAAAAAAAAAGATTGAATCCTATGGGTTTCGCACTGAATCACTTCTCTATGGAGCAATTTCCCTGCCGCGGTTTAACTATACAATTCATCTTTTCCATGTAAATTTACCAGATTGTCTGATTTCATCTGAGCAAATTCTATTAAAAGTGAAAAGGATCACTAGTCTGTTGTAATCGCATAAAATCGACTGAAGTCGTCCATCAGTGGAAGAGGGCTGATACAGTGGAAGAGGGCTGATACAGTGGAAGAGGGCTGATACAGTGGAAGAGGGCTGATACAGTGGAAGAGGGCTGATACAGTGGAAGAGGGCTGATACAGTGGAAGAGGGCTGATACAGTGGAAGAGGGCTGATACAGTGGAAGAGGGCTGATACAGTGGAAGAGGGCTGATACACCTGTATGTTGTAGGATCGGTCTGACGACTTCAGACGATATCGGATCATCGCACAACTACGGACCCAGTGGACAGCCAGCCTAATGCGCTTATTGCTTCATGTTTTCAACCTTACTCCAGGGCCGGCGCTGCCGCTAGGCGAGCTAGGCGGCCGCCTAGGGCGCCACGCTCCACAGGCAGGGCCGGCCCGTCCATGCAACAGGCGGCATGAAGCGCCCCTGCCGCAAAACATAGGAACGCCCCCGCCTCATTCAGCAGGCCTGAGGCCCGGGGAGACCGCACCAGGCCTGAGGCCCGGGGAGACCCCACCAGGCCTGAGGCCCGGGGAGACCCCACCAGGCCTGAGGCCCGGGGAGACCCCACCAGGCCTGAGGCCCGGGGAGACCCCACCAGGCCTGAGGCCCGGGGAGACCCCACCAGGCCTCCCCGAGGCCCGGGGAGACCCCGAGGCCCAGGGAGACCACCAGGCTCGGGGAGACCACCAGGCTCGGAGAGACCACCAGGCTCGGGGAGACCACCAGGCTCGGGGAGACCACCAGGCTCGAGGCCTGGGGAGACCGAGGCCTGGGGAGACTATCAGGCCAGAAGCCTGCGGACATCACCAAGCCCAAAGCCAGGTCTCAACCAGGGCTGTGAGGGTAAGTTTATGTGTGTGTATGTGTATGTGTGTCATTGGGTGGGGGTATGTGGACCTCTGTGATACGCTCATATGCACCGCCCGTTACTGTGCGTTTCATTGCTGTGGGGCTCTGATACGTTAATACACACTGCACATTACTGTGTTTTATTGCTGTGGATTCTGTGATACGCTCATACACACCGCCTGTTACTGTGAGTTTTATTCCTGTGGAGCTCTGATACGTTCACACATGTCACATGTTTTTTTTTTTTGAGGGGGGGGCACAGGTAGCGGAGTAATTCAATGGACATTGGTTACTTGAACGTACCACAAAGCCCTATTAAAAAGGTGAAGGTTTTCTGGCCTGTAGATTATTTTAAGTCACACAATGGTCAGTCGCTGACTTCTAGGACATCATCCCACTTTGGGAACAGAGACTGAAAATCATGCCCGATATGGAGATCAATTCAGGAAATAGCGACTTAATGGTTTCTGTCCAGATTAAAAGAAACAGTCATTGTGAATGATGTTACACACCAACTCAACCTCAATACATTAGTAAAAGACAACCCCAAATAAGAGCAGAGGCCATAAAATAATGGTTTCTCTTCAAGTGTAAATATGTGGATTTATGATTTTTTTTTTAACAGTAGTCAGGATCAGTAGAGTGTCCCTTCATTAGTTTTCAAATGAGTCAGGATGTGAGGAGTACCCCCCCCCCCAAACCTGGTGAAATCGCAGGGTGAAGTGGAGGAGTTTCCTCCAGCCCACCAGTAGCCGGATTTTTTTTTTAAAATTTTCCCAGCTACTGGTCACTAGATCTTTCACAAGTGACAGCAACATGCAGAGAGCATGCCAATATCGCCCCCTGAGATCAGTCACTGTAGCGAACGAAATAGAGGCAGTTCTTGTGCATTTTGTTTGTAGCCGTTATCCTACGCTGTCACTTTAAAATCCATGTATCTGTATCCTGCTAAACTTCTTTCAGTTAGTGTAACTAGAGAGGATTTGGCATAAAGCTGCACTGGTCTCGATACGGATGCAGCGATGTCCAGGGTTAATAGATATTCTAGGATTTTTAGAAGAATTCTAAATATCCAGCCTAATAAGCATTTGCAGCTGTTAAACGGTTCCTACTGGATGTTCATTTACATAATAAATGACAGCATACCTCCAAGCACTGGGAAGTATTCAGGCTGGGAAGGATCAGAGCCAAAGTGGAGTTCAGCATTTGGGAGGTATGCTGTAACAAAAATCCTACAAAAGAAACATTCACTAGAAATGGTTTTACAACGTAATCTGCTTCCAGAATGATTTAGCCATGCTACTGTAGCAGCATATCGTGTGCAGATCACAAATTGACTTCAGTCTTTTATCAAGAGGGTCGCTCCTCTGCGATAAGAAACAAAAAACTAATTTACCTTGAGTCTCTGGATTGCGTAGCTGGGATGGGAGGTCATGAATTTCTAGCATCCATTCCCCTTCAGCTTTTTCTCCCCAGCAGTGGACTGTCATGAACTCCCAGTTCTTGAATCCTTCATTTGAATAATCAAATGTCCTGCAAGATAAACAGCTGTTTATGGCACACAAAGTAGTCGACATGTGAGCCATTGCCCTCGCAACCTAAATTGAAAGAGTCTAGAAAAGACTGTATATGGTAGCCTTAACGTGAACATGGCGGGTTCACCTGCAATGTCCTGTCAAGGCTGATCGAAATCTTGCGATCTCATCCCTTGATCATGCAAATTTCCACTGTTCTCTTTTGTTGGTACTGGTGAATGCGCCTCTGCTGTGAGACTGGCAGACCTGCCAGGAGAGCGGGATTCTTACAGAAGAGCCCTGATGCCCTACATTCACCATTGTCTGCAAACCAGGGGAAAGGAGGGGCAGTAATATTTTGTGGGGAATTCCTCATTGTGCGAGTGGAAATGTTAGTATTCTCATAAAAAAGTGTTGCTCATTATTCATCAGTGCGTTTGCAGTCTCTTTTCTTTTTGTGTGGTTCTATAGGATAGCACACAGTCTCTACCATACATTTGACCTTGTACAGCAGGACACATTACCTTGCCAAGAGGACTTGTTTCCTCAATCTTTGACATTCCAAACTTAATCCATATTTTAATACACTCTTTGATGCTATCTTTCTGCATCTGAAAGTTCTACCCTCAAGAGAAACGGACACGAGGATGTTGAATGTGTCCGACTGCCCCGGTGTCTTCAGAGAAATGAACACACGTGATGTGAATGACATTTAGCTTTCTGAAGATCTTAAAACTTGAGCGATGCAGACTAAAGAGCAAACGATTTCATTAAAATAAAAAATTAAGTTACAATTTAAATTATACCTCAGGTGCCTGTCAAAGGAGACCTGGGAGTTTTGCCACATTCCGAACAAGATGAGTCTGTGCTATCCATTCCCTGCCACATCGAATACCTTGTCAAAGCTCTTTCCGCTAGTGACAAAATTACTATACCTTAGATGATCTGCAGACTTACAAGCTTCGCTCTCACAGGCAGAAGACCCAACCAGCAATACAACAGCCTATCTCCTTTAAAAGCGCCTGTCTAGACTCCCCTACTCCAGGTAACCAGATTACTACCATCTGTACCTCCATCACAGCCCAAATCAATCCCTCATGCACGTGGTGACTTCGAAGAGAGCCCTCAGCCCTCCAGAACCAGGGGACTGCCAACTAATGGCTCCTCCATTACAATAATTTTAACTTAAATGGAGGCTTTTAAAACTACGATCAGCTGGACAGTTATATTTGCAGGTGTACAGTGTGTCACAAATACCTTACTTATGGGGGGGGGTCAAGTTCTATGCAACCAAATTCCAAATTTGGAATCGTAGCCTGTAGGGACTCCTCTCACCAAGACGTGGGAGGCCAGTGTGTTTGCGCAGGGCCTAACAGAAGGGACACAGACAGGGATAAACCAAGTCACTTGAGACCTCACGCAGTGCCAATGGATGGCAGAAGTAGTAAAAGTCCAGTTTTGCCAAGCATGATATTGTATCCATGGTGACCGGAGGCACTGGAAGTGTTGCAGCTCTGTCTGCAAAGAATAAACCCACGCCTACTCAGAAATAACCTAAAAATGAACCCACCAGGTTTAATCTATTATAAAAATAGGGGACACACACACCTCCTTGAATAAAATCACATCTATGACAAAGAGCAAAAAGATCATGCATATGCTTCAGGGACCATAATTTATATAAAGCCTGATTACCTAGAGCACAACTATAGGACAAAAACCATTCAGATTAAGTAACAGGACAAACGATGCTCAAAGAAACACCAAACCGCTCACTTGTAAACTGCAGACGCCTCAGCGGACACACAGGAACCAGTGCCACTCAATCCAGCAAGTACTTCTTTAGGGCACTGTGCAAGTCGGCAAGTCTTCGGTGTTCTTTTTACCAAGTAAATGTGGTTGCAATAGTGCACCGATTGCAGCAGTGCTGGAGGTATTGTGTCTTTTTTCTTGAGCTCTGATCTCTGATTTTGGATGCATAAAAGAGTGGTCCTACCATCCAGCAGTAGCTGATTTTTATATACTTTCTCTGGTTGTTCTCCGTGCTCTTATAAACCCATTTTAGTTCACCAACGATACACATTGCACACCGTGGTTAAAAGCTTCATAAGTGGCTGTAGCCATTTTATAGATTTTGATGGGTTACGATTTTGTTTGCCAATTCATGTCCAATGGAAAGAGCAGAGCATTTTAAAAACAACAATTGACTCCCCACAGGGTTACTCTTCCTGAAAAGTAGATCCTTCTCTGCCAAATAACCTTGGTGTCAATCCTCTCACCCAGGAAATATGTTGCTAACTTTACATCTGACATTGAATTAAAAGTCATTCCATTGGAATGGAGTCAGTTTTCTGATGAGACAATGAAGTCCACAATACTTTAGAGAGTGAGATCATTGTTCAAGTTCACTTATGGGACTTTTCAGCTGTTTGGTTAGGAAAAAAATATATTTGAATCTTTGCTCTTTAGACAAAATAATCAGAATAAGCCATCAGTTTAGAGCCAGGTGTTCCATTAATTAATATTCTGTAGAAAAGAATGCCACCTAGTGTATCAAGAAAAATATAAGCGTTCACATCTGTTTTATCAGACGCCTTCTGGTATTCCGTTAAAACTCGATTGGCACTCACAAGTTTTTCTAGTAGCCTTTGGGATATCATTTTTCCACTTAACCACCGTCTCAAAGTTTGTTATCCATTGAAATAAAAGGTGAACGCAGGCAAACCAATGTCTAGTATAATCTAACACAAATAGTCTATTTTTTTGATTTTCACAGAGAATTGTGGTACCACGTTTGGAAACCCGCCAAATCATACAATTGTTTACAGGTATTGCTACACTTACAGAATATTGCCCCATAGTGTCTGTGTGCTCATTCACTCCCACAACCCTTCTATATAGTATCTATAGTATTGCAGTTTACACAAAATACCTTTTTGCTTTCTATCGTGCAACGGTTTCCTGTGCCATGGATAAAATACAGTAAAATATGTGCTATGCATTTCTACAGGAAGGTTTAATTACCAGTAATTTGTGGCCATATCAAAACATACTGCTTCCATCTTTGATTTTATAAAACACATCATTATTGGATATACCCAACAGCAACTATTTTGTGGTCGCTACTGGAGACATTAGCAAGATCACAGACACCCGATTCCACATTTCCCCCCATCAGAACGGATTGATGCGCATGTTGCCCTTGCATATTGAGATTAGATGGTTAACTGAACTTCTTTCACACTGCGTACAACGTTCCCCCACATATTACAAACCATTTCAGATGTGTCATTGTTTGGTCCATTGGAGCCAGTTACAGTTAGAGATCCCACTTTTCAAGGAATTGCCAATGTTGCTTTTTTGTTTTTTACACTAACAAATCTAACCGTATTTTTCTAAGACTTTTCCCCTTATACTTTTTCTTTCTGGAGGGATCTCTGCTTAAAATATAAGCAGGACAAGGACTTTGATTTTCTATTTTAAGAGGTGGGGGCAAACCAGCTTCCGGAGCACTTAACTACAACGGAATCAAACAATGATATTTGCAGGAAACCACTTCGTTTTTTAAAAGGTGTCGGTCATAGAATATTACAAATAATTCATGACTTGTCAGGTAGCAGTTTTTGCATCCTTTTTCAAGCTACCAGTTGGTGTCCACAGTTTTATAGAGGCAGCCGGATACATCCAGCCCAACATCATTTTAAATAGTTAGGCAGCATGTAAACTTAACTGAAATCTCAATGTATTTTGTCCTGGTAAAACATTTTATAAATGAAGCAAAAGAGAGTTTATAACACGGCACCTAGTAGACATGAAGGCAAATTAAACAGTTCAGAATTTATGAGCTGGGTTTATTAGTGACAAGAACAATAATACATAAAGCTTAACAGTTTAGTAAGGGTTTAAAGGGATACTCTGATAAATCGAGAAGGGGAACCAAGGGGTTAATTGACCTCACCTGGAATCCCTCAACACTGGTCTGGATGAGACATGCTGCTGCTTCCTGTAAGAGGCAGCAGGTCACGTGACTGCGAAGTGGCAGCCAATCCAACGGCTTTTAACACCAAGCATAATGAAAGCCATTGCTGCTAGCTAGGTTCCAAACTCCCAAAACATAGCTCAGTGCTCAAGTTCTGGGTGGGACGGGACTAGGCCCTTTGGCAGGCTGCATCAGATGGGACTTGTAGAGGGACAGACACACACGTTGAGTGGTCACAGTGCAAAGGGTCTCCCTTTAGACACAGATTTGATGTTGGATCCACTTCTAACATACACTTCAGCCCAGTTATATAACTGGGGTTGGAACAAGGTTATTACAGTGAAATAGAAACTTATTGAAATGTGATTTCTTTTCAATCAGGGAACTTTACAAGCACCAACCTGCAAGCGATCATAATCTGGCATGTTAAAAAAAAATTATAAAAGCATTCACATATTCCTCAGCTTTTTCGGTCTTCGTGGATTTGCTCGAGAAACTAACATTTTGCAGAATAATAATAGGTGCTGTAGCCCTAAGGCAGAAGCAATGAAGAAAAATTATAAAAAGTATAGTGGAGCTGTTTAGCTACCCTTTTGCACTGTACCTTCTGGCCAGAAGTTGAGATTTGGTTCCTGAAGGAGAAATAAGATGTATTTGCAGATCCCCTCTACGTGGATGAGAAATGGTGACCCGAACTACCACATGCTCCAGATAGGCAATGTACTGCCCACTGTTATCCACACAAGCATTGGTCTGAGTTGTAGTGCGAATTAACTGATCAGCCCGAATAAACCTGCAAGCCAGAAACACAAAGCTTATATAATATAGACTTTGACACAAGAAAAACGCATCAGTCATGGGAGTCACAGGGTAACTTCTTCACAAGGAGGTTTATTGGAATTCTGCTGACACCTTTTCATAAGCAGGCTGGAGGAGACAGATTACTATACTACGAGCTCGGTTGGAAATGAAACTAATACTATTACTTTGCTATAAATCTAGTTTAGAATCCATCACTACCGTGAAATAAAATTACTAAAAAACGCAATAATGGCAAAAAATGCCACAGTGCAGACTTTGAGCTGCTCCGTGCGGAAATCTGCCTTAACCATTACCTTTCATTGCTAGCGCTTGCATATTGCTACCCGTCCACACTCAACTGCCTCTTCAAGTGTATAAAAATGTGATAAGGAAATATTTCTATGATGACCAATTTTAATCTCTGCCATTACAAGCTATTCTCCAATACTAATTCAGCCGTAAATGACTGACGACCAGCATTAGATCTTCAGCAATCCTTAAAATTTGATTTAATACAGAATATATAACAAGAATCGCTAGCACAATCTCAGTTTTCAGAAAGTTCTATTGATCTAGGTATTAAAGGGAAAGTAAAATATTGATACATCAACTGTTTCTGCAGCACCTTACAAGAATGAGGATTTAGACAAATTTACAGAAGAAAAAGAAAAGACTTATAAATGAATGTATTACAAAATATCCAAAAATGTACATCACGCTTTTCAATCCATCCTCCAGGTTTACTTTACACCGTCCACTGATGGAGCAAAATCATACAGGCAAAGCTAGTTCTATATCATACTATGGAAATGACCATTTTTCAGGCCTTTGTGGTCAAAAAAAGTCAGTTATCCAGCTGAAGACAATGTAGGGCATTCAGCATTAGTGTTGATCACCATTTATGTCAGGTGTAATATTTCATGTGGTTCACAGTCCTTGGCCAGACAGTGAACGGTTTTCATCGATTACATGAAGATGGCCCTAGTCACTGAAAAGGTGATGAAAATGGGTACTCCTATGTAATGTATACACAGGGGTCATAACGCACGCAACATTCATTGCTAACAAAATACTAGTCCTGCAGTGAATAACTTTGGTAATGCCAATATGGAGGTGGTGCTGGAAATCAAGCATGACATTTTATGTACGGCAGAGATACCCAACAAACCCTTTCACACATCTGAAATGTGATGTCCACAATACCAGGGGTACTGTACTTTGAAAGAAAGCGCAACCTCCAGGACAAGTGTTAAATTGGAAGAGTTGAGGTCAGTGGTCAGTTTACATGTGGATACAATCTTTAGAAACTGTACTCACCTAGGTCTTCTGTCTGAAGCGCCGACGCATACATGCTGACTTGGGACAGTTCTCCACTTCTTTGCTTCTACTACTATAGCTTCAGCATCCACCAATCCAAATCCATATAGATGGCTGACTGAAAAGAATAGAAGCCTGACAAGTCTGCTTTTAGCGCAAGCAAACCAGCTCACGTGTTTTCAATTCAAACGCAACTCTGCAGAGCCGAACAATTGCAACACTAAGAAAATATATATATATTATTTCACCCATGACACCTGCATAAGCCCCTAGGTTTTGTGGAATTTGCAAGAAAAGCCCATTTGATCATCTCAGACCACACATGGAGCTCTTTGGAAACAATGTTTTATCAGCTGAAGATGCTGTAAAGTGAACAACGTTCACTGTTGTACATTATGTAAAGTGTCCCCCACTTGTTCGAACGTGTGGATCTTTTTCAGATTTCATCTGCGCGAATCATGCAGAGGAACAGGAAAAAAATATAAAGCTTAGTTCCAACATACAACTCTGGGTGACCAACGTGCAGGAAGCAGGCACCTAGGAGTCTGTTCTTATTTTCTGACCTTTACGTCCAGCTCCGTTTGTTCTCCAGTCAGGGGCCCGAAGATGGACGGACCGAGAGGTTTTCACAAGGAGATGCTGTACATCTCTCCAGTTGAGCTGCGGGCTGCAAAAGATTTCAAAGAATTAGTTGCCAAAAACCAACAACTAAACTCTGAATCATGTTAACGATTGAAACCCAATAGGTCTAGAGAGTCAGAAAACAAGTTTTTGATGAAGGCTCTGAAAACATTTACCCCATTAATGTGAATTTGGACCATCAGGGGAGAGTAGGTATAGACATTGAAAAGTTGAAATAATCTAGCTACACAAAATTAAAAATATGTTCAATAAAAGGTCTCCTTACTGAACCCAAGGGTCACAGAGCAACCATTCAAGATTACTGCAGCTAATTATCAACTTTACCACATAATCAAGAGCTCAGAAAGCACCCACTTGAGTCAGAGATTCCTCGCCTTACCACAGCACACAATTCCAGATAATTACCCACCCTTACACAATCTCGGCACACAGTCTCCACTGCAGAAAACGATTCAAGGTAATTAAAGGTTTTTCCACGCAAGACCAGCACACAGTCCCCATTGCAACCAGGGTACCGGTAAATGCCAGTATTACCGCATTTTGTCTTGACCGTTGCCCATAAAGCTTTCATTTCTCTTTCCTCAAAATAACGTTCCAGTAAATTAAAAGATTGAAGTGAAAGATCTAGCCTGTGAGGCTTTGCGGTACATTCTTGCTTTGCCATACAAATATGAAGGGAATTAGGCACACAACGTTCGTTGCAGCAGCCACTTAAATTTGCTGCGCGCACACAGTACTGTCACACAATGTTGCGCTCCATGCTTACCGCAGCACATATTGCACCAACAGAGGACTTTTTTCTAGACCTACACAATGGCCGGGAGTCTCCCAAGTCACACAATCTGGAAAACATTCTCTAATAACAGGGTGCTCAACCTTAACCCTTCAGATATTTTGGAACAACTTTCCCCACAAGGCTCTGTCGACCTAATGAGTGGTCGAGTATCATGGTAGATGTTCCAAAACACCTGGAGGAGCAAGCCCAACATCCGGGTTGACAACAGGCTGGTCAAAGTGGTCTTCACTGAAAAGAAAAGTCAACTTACTTTGCTTCCAACGCTAAAGCAATAATCCCAGCCACCATAGGAGCTGACACAGAGGTCCCAGTGTGATCATCCGTGCAGCGCTGCCGAAGGTCTGTGGTGACCTAAACAAATAGTGGTAGTTTTACTGAAAAAGCAAGCACAGAAAATAAATCAGCAAGCCTAAACATCTTATACCAGGTTATTCAGCAAGCAGTTTGTAGAAAATCTGAGAATTGAGAGGTTATGCTCCGTGCCGAATCTGTAAACCAGAAGGTGCCAGAATGCAAAGTGCATTTGAGAGCAGAGGGTGACGAGATGTTCAGGTCTCTGAACGCACACAGAAAACATGTCGCTTTCAGCACAGTGATCTACTCAGATGCCCACTTATTACTAACTTGCATGATATGACAGTTTAAAATTTACATTTTTGGGTTTATAGCACATGACGTACCAAATCTGCCTACATAGTTTTAGACTGTGTTCCAGGACCGGACAAGAACTGGATCGGGTTCCCCAGGATCCCTACTTAAAGCAAACAAATGGAACAGAAGTCCATTATTCCTTCAACTCTAATTTCGGCCTAAAATTTGTAAATCCCATTCAATTGTCCAAGAACTTGCTGCATATTGAAAAATTTACAAAGTCCGCAACATGGGTTACAAACTCTACAACACATAATATGGTTACTACTCCCAAATTGTCCTTTCTTCCATTATTAGTCCATTTATGACAAGACTTTCTTCAAATACACAAAAAAAAAACCTCTCTGCATGCATTCCCTGAAGACATCTATTCCTGCAGAGAGGTTCAATAGCGAAATCTGACTACAGGATATTTTTATGACCGTGGCTTTTGAAATTCACGAAGTGGTTATGATATCAAAGAAAGCATTGAACAAGCAAATGCTCTCCCCCTACTCTGCTTTCAGTACGTGCAGCACATTAAAAAAGAAGAAAAGGAAGAGACATTTATCTTGAGGCATAAATACATGTCTAGCTGTGCCCAATACCCCAACCTGAAAGATCAGGTACATTAATTATCACAAGTAGTCAGCATCTCTCCAGCCAATTAGTGCGTCAGACAGACTGGAAGAAGTATTCTTTTAAAATTTAAATGAGTATATCTGGCAAGGCTGAGAAAATGCTTTGGAAATCTAAATTCGGTAATTGGATGTCAGACCTGGTGCAAGTACCGTGCAGTGTTGCGGGATAGATTGAGAATTATTTTTTTAAGCCATTAAACAAGCGGTAGAAAATAAATCTGGGATGTGTTTTCTGTTCTAGATGGGGGTTGCCATCAGCAATACCTTCTACCGACACAGGCATGGTTTGAAATCGGAACCCTGAGGGTCTTCGATGAAAATCAACCGTAACGGCGTAACAGTAAAATAAAACCTCTGGTGTGTGAAGAGCAAGATTTTGGTAGCGTAATCACTAATATGTTCTCAATTGCAGGAAACCAATATCTGCGGCCCGGGACACGATAAATTATATAAAAGCTTTACGATCCTCTGCGTGTCTTTATATAAATTATGCTTAAGTTGAAGCATCGCTCTGTGATGGCAAGCTAATTAGATTTAAGGAATGGGATCAGGTCAATAACCATAGCATTTTCCCGTTTCTTTTCAGCAATTATAACACTTGCTAACAGTAGGTGTACGGACATTTTAATGGACATTACATTAGGAGTGTCGTCTGAGAGCTTAAAGCCCAATTATTCTCCCCGCTAGTATCTTTATGCAACACTGTATAGTATACACTGGCTTAAACTCTACCACAGGGGCTCAGCCCTATGTTTATTAGCGCATATAATTGCCGCTGTTGAAACAATACCGCATGACTGAATGAGGTACTTAATATCTGTAACAGAAAGGGATATTTATTAGTGTTCAGTTACACACTAAATATATTTTATATAGTGCGAAACTACATTGTGATTCTCTTTTCCCTTGCCTTTCCAAATAGTTACATTTACTGGCATTTTAGTTGAATGCCCTGCAGTTTGCGTTGTGATCTCAATCTTCTCCCCCTCCTCAACACTGAACAAAGTAGCAGAAACGTCCACCCGCATTGCCAACAAAGAAGATCAGAATCATGGAATGGAGGTTTATAGACTACTAAGGAGAAGAGCGATTTTACACCTGCAAGGAACCTTAAGTAAGGGTGAGCAAAAACAATGTTAAGGTCCAGAGAACAAGCATCAGAACTAGTGGCCTGCCCTACAGTGGGACCCCACTCTGGTCTCAAGGTTGTAGCTTGACGGTGACATGAAAGTCTCTGTACAAGAGGTACAGCAACCCCCCCCCCCAACCGTCAATTTGGACTTGCAGGCATCAGGAGGATATGGCTGAAACTAGGCACCTTGAGAAAGGGGTCCTCTTAATGGCTTACTCTGTACACCTATAGTGAGCAAAAACAAGGTTTGTGAAAGTCCTGAACGGGTAACAGCACTGGTGGCCTGCCCCACGGTGGGTCCTTGCACAGATCAAGGTTTTTGCTAAATGGTGTCATTACAGAGTAAGCTGAACCATATGCAAATCACTCTATCACCCATAAAATGCATTCAGAGCTGAAATATAAAACTAGCAAGCTGTTTCAATTGCACATCGCTCATTTTATCACAATTGGTTTTGATAAGACTTCCCTTAAAACTACTAGAATGTCCCGTTGAAAAGCAGGTTTTGCTAGAACCTTCGCAACTACCCGTAGATACTCGAGTATAGTGCGACCCGAATAGAAAGCGATGGATAGAGATTATGGAAATGACAGAATACTCAGGACTCGAATATAACGCCAGGAACAAAATGTTACTGTACTGGTAAACAATTAAAATCCTTCCAGGTTCTCTTAAAAGTCAGGCTACCCCTCAGGTCAGGGTGCTCTGCTCTAGAATGATTGCAGTTGTTAAGTATGAAGCCGCCGCCCACCCGTCTTTACTAGCAATTAGATGGCCTGCGGAAGCAAGCGAGGTTAATGATTGGCTTAAACTGAACGCGCCCTCTGGCCGTGATGGATCCCACCTCTCTCAAATCCGAGAGATCCTGAAGTGTTTGCAAGCATCAGGGAGCCCCCATTCACGTCAGCGAGACTACCGGAACTTCCGGGAGACTTGGGATCCCGAGCAAGGCAAGTTTTGCTTCAACGCAATGCAGAGGTCTCGAATTTAACACGACCCCTCCAATTTTAAAGGTAAATTTTTGTCACCAAAATTTAGCGGTATACTCTAGTACCTTCACAAGTTGAATGAAGCCTCTTGTTTTTCCAGAAGAACCAAGAAAGAAAATTAGAATGGAAAGTGATCTGTCCCAGCACAAAAACAAAAGCACAACTCCCGAAAACCATACACAAGGATAACAAAATTTAAGAGAAAAAATCCCAACAGATACTTACGCATAACATCACTTCAAGCCAAGCCAATTAAACATTAAGGGGAAAATCGTCTATAAACGTCAACAAAGACAACGTTGTCGCTGCAAGATGAAAGACATTTTGTATAGTCTGGATGAAAGGAATCTAAGGGGATATGACAAACATTAATTAGGTAGTCCGAATCCACGCTGTACAAGAGAAAATTCCATCTCAAAGAAAATTAATTTTAAAAAGGCAATGAACGTCAGAGTGCAACCAGAGGTTAATTTGCATAAAACCCAATGCACCATTCAGTAGGTCTACGCAAACATGGCGATGGATACATGGAGTGGTCTTTCAGATGAAGACCATTACTTGTGAATGAATATTTACAAAGCCTGTTCTAGAAGAGAAGAACGATGAAACCAATGACTCAAGATGGCAAACGGGAAGTCATATGCCTAGAAGAGGAGCGTAACTGATGTGATAATTACGGAAAACTCATTATAAGACATACATTTGTCATTGCCACAGACTGTAGGAGGAAATGCACGGAGTGATCACTAACCTCTTAAACACCTGCCAAAAAAAATAAGTTCTCATAACTTAAATGTCAGATTTAATTTGCAAAACGCAGCAGTTCGACTAGAATGGTGTATTTAAGAAGTAGCTTCTAGATCTTATACTACAAAGCACTGACGCCAATTCATATTTTGTCTTTAACATCAAGAGCCAGGGGCATGTAGTAATGTGAAGCATAAGTGCATAAAGAATAGGCCTGTATATATATAACTATGAATGAAAACTTGAAATGCCCATCTATGTAACTGTATATAGTGGGATCCATATTGTGTTGGTTAAGGGGGGTACCAAAGACCGATTCTTTGAAGGCAGCAGTATAATACTAGTAGTACTGTGGGGTAGTATGGGTGAGATGGGGGGGGGTTGGGTTCCCAAATTATGCCAACCTAATAGAGCCATTAACCCCTTATACACATGCTCCACACGCAAAGCTTAGATCAGTTGCCCGATTGTCATCGCAAGCAGACAGTCACGAGACTGTATTTAGGTCAGGGGGAAGAATCCTGCTGACAAACGGGAACTCGCTAAAAGCAGAAAAATTATGAATATAAATTAGGAAGTTGTTTAAAGACACCAAATAGATTTTGGCAACTTTCAAAATGCAAAGTGTAAAATCGTTACAATACTTGTACTGAAAATAGTGAAATCTGTTGTCCTTCAAATCTGTTCAGCATGAAGGAGTTTTGCCACTAGTCATGCAGGAGTCCGGCAACATTAACTGAAGGGTACTGTAATGGGGGAGTAGCGCCCACTAGATAGTCGTGGAGTTGAGATCCTTAAGGGCTGAGAAATCTTTTTGACGTTTAAACACCGATTGTCATTTACAGAATCAGACACTTGAGGCAATAAGGTTGAACAATAGACTGAGTTGCTACTAAGCACTAAAGGTTGAGACCGATAGAGCACATGCAGAGAAACAGATAAATCAGACCGTTGGTGAATTGCGCGGACTGCAGGGCAGTCAGGAAAGAAGTTCCTTTAATGTTTGCTGATAAACGTGAGCAGGTCAGCGGTACCTTGAGATGGTAAGAGACAACACATACACCTCGGGGGTCTGTCGTACATACAGTATCAAGTATTGTTGCTGGTGAGCGCACACTGACCATGAACATTAAATAAGCAGTACTTAGCAATCGCAGATTTAAACAATATATGTGGCTGGAGAACGTGGTATATGCACTTAGAGAGGCCACAGACAAGATCCACCGATGAGAAGGGACACTTCCCCAGTAGCGTGTAAACACCCCAGCGGCAAGCATGGGGTTAAACCACCAACGCCCCACACAGGCGATCAATCAGCAGGAGAATAGTCAAAAATCAGGCCGGGTCAAATAACAAGAGCAGGGATCATATCCAAAAAACCGGTTGGCAACAGAAAGACTAGATCAGCGAATAGGTAGCGATGCAGGAATCAGACTCCACAACAGGGCGACGAGACAACTCCTTGCGCCCTGTTTTATACCCGGCGACTCCTCGGACCATGCAAGGCCCGCCCCCTCGGACGCCGGTCGGCCATTCCCCAGTGCTGGCAGCCTACCAGCTCCTGGCACAGAACTTTGGCCAGACCCCCCCCCCCGGGCCGCGCAGCAGGAGCTGAGGACATGACCGGTGCATGGCACTCCTGTCATTATCTACCCATTTTCATTCTGTGGTGTGAAGCACTGGTAATGTACTTCCTTGGGTCTCCAGCCACCCCACCGTAGTCACTAGACATGCTACAGCTTACAGGAAGCCAGCAGTATCTCAAATCTGTAGGATTGTAGAGGCTGTCCGGCCTGTGCTGGTGTAAGAGTGAGTTTTAAAAGTATTCAAATAGTTAAAACTTGAGGGGTGTGCGTAGGTGGTTAGGAGGGGTTAACGTCACCTCCCACCATTTTAACTCTAGAGTATCCCTTTAACCTTACAATAAAAAGTTCCAGAAATATGTACTAGGCCTTTCAGATGTTAAAAAGGTACAATATAGGTTGTGTTTCTGGAGCAGTGAAACTCACTATTTTCCTTTCATAGAAGGCTCCGCTGCTGTAAGTCGTGGCCAGGGTGGAAGCACACTCCTCTAGGTACCATGGCTTGTACCCGTTTTCTGTGGTGCTGCTGATAGAGATAGTATAGATGCTGTTTGTATATCCATCACAGGAGCAGTAATCCCCTTCTCTGCCTCCATTGCCAGACGCCCATACAAATACAGAACCTAATCCTTTGCGTCCCTGAAAAAGAATTTAATGTTTAAATTTACTCCAATAATTTGTATAAAATTTACAAACCATTGCAGTGTAAAACAGGTATTCAATAGATGCGTTTTAAAATTCAGTATATTAGCAGTATAGGAGTCAACAGTTTCTACAGTGCTTAATAATAGCAGGTGGGAATAAGAAAATTAAAACATGGTGTAGAGGGCCCTGCTCGGATGAGCTTACAAATCTAGCATAAAATACCACAGATCTGACGATTTAAACTCTACCCCACCATATGATGCAATTTAACCTCCCTGGTGGTTTTCCTGAGTGTGGCTCGGGGTTAAATTTCACTACTGAAAGTGGTAACCCCTAGCCACACTCTGGCTGGATACATACCTGTACCTGCACTCCCTTGCTGACTTCCTGCAATCGCATTCTCCTCCAGCCGATCGCGGCGTCCTGCTTCCTGGTAGCAGGACGCGGCGATCAGCCGGAGGTGACTGCAGGGGTTAAGCAAGGGAGCGTAGTGACAGGCATGTATCCAGCTGAGTGTGGCTCGGGGTTACTGCTTTCAGCACTGAAATTTAACCCCGAGCCACACTCCGGAAAACCGCAAGGGGGAATAATTATTATTTATTTTTTTACACAGATTCTGACATAAAATATGTCAGAAACAGAACGGCAGGGAGGTAAGCAAAGTTGTTAAAGATATGCGAGAGCCATTTACCACAAGGTAACCTGGGTAGATACCGCGACCATAAACATTTGGCAACTGTTTGTTTCTTTGACACACAAGCTTGACATTAGGAAGATATTCAATGTGATAAACAGAATGCCAATACACACAGGTGAAGTAACCATTGTGACCCATCTCCCAAGGTCCATTGTGGCGTTTTGATGGATCGGCTGGGAGGACCACATGATGTACACAGGTTACTTTTAATGCATGTTACAACAGATGTGGATTTTACTCCTCTATTACGCATCTAACAGATTTCAGACAGGTCTACAAAGCGTGATCAGTCTACAGGAGGCTCACGCTTTGTTGAGCCGAACACTCAGCAAGGTGGCCACATGGGCGTCTGCGTGGCAAAAAATGGCCCCAGCCTTACAGGCCACGTTTGCCAGATATCTGAAGCACAGATGATAGGATTTGCTGCTCAAGGATTGCAGGATTCAGTCCTCATTTCCCCAAGGTAATTCTTAAAATCTGACCTGTTAGGGGGACTTGAGGACCAGTGTTGGAAACTGCAATAGGGTACTACATCCTAAAACTAGCATTAAGGCTTTGGATCAAAAAGGAACATTGTACTTCCTTCTACACAGAGGTCACATTAAAAGGGGCACTAAATTGCAGCAGGCTACTAAAGCCATCATGTTGATAGGGAATGATTGGTCAGTTACATCTTAACCCATTCTTTAGATTTTTCCAAAATTCTATTTTGCTGTATCCTCCGAAACGGTTTCTCAAAAACTATATATGCCTGCGTCTCACACTTATCGCCTACTCCTTCATAGTGTGTCAGACAACCACCGCCTCTTCAACCACACAAAAACTGCTGTAAAAATCAGCGAAGGATTTTAAGAAAGAACATTTTCTTGAGTTGGAAAGAAAAAGGCAATAAACAGCAAACCAAAAGCACTAATTAGCAGTAGGTCACAAAAAGCAGGGGACACGTCACAGAAGAAATACATGAATGTATATTCCAGCCATACCAATAAAATTCATGAATACGGTTACTATCTCTCGTGTATTTTCTAAACCGTTTCCGTACTAACACATGGAAAACATTTTTGAAAACGGCTTTTGCCCGTATTCAGATTGGTGAATTTATTAACCCCATAAAAGTGTGGCATTACAAAGTTCCTTTCATCTTGATCCATCTCTGCAAAACGAAGCTACACACATTTTGTTTTGTATACAGTCTCTGCTAAAGTCATTTTTTATTCCAATTTTTTCCAGCATCAGGTTGAATCCCATTGACTACAGCTTCGCGTTCATTATCTAGGAGGAAGAAGTGTGTTTGTGATTGTATGATTATCTTAATCCCCTTCTGCACTGCAGAGTTTCAAAGTGGGACCATAGCCCCCATTTTCCACTATCTCGAAATCCGGGACCTCACATGCTGGCACACCAGATGTTTATGGCCTACAATTCCCACAATTCTCTGCAATAGGTGGCCAGAGAATCATGGGCATTGTAGTTAAACATCTGGAGGGCCAGGGGGGCGGAGCCAACTGCGGAGCATGGCGGACACGTTTTAGTCCAGCTCCAAACCAGCCAGCGAGGAACAGCGGATTTTAGCCGCCAGAGACCACATAAACCCTTCAAGGTAACGCAATCCCCAATCGGAACACACAGCCGTCACGATGGCTACCGCAAAAGGGAAAAAAACACCGGGAACAAAGGAGTTTTTCACTCCCCGGCCCAGTAAACGCCGAGAGGATACAGATTCCCAAAATGGCGGCGGCTCCCCATCCCACTCTCCTGCTTCGACGGCAGGCACCTCTGAGGGAGATTTAATGGCGTTCACTGCCCGCATGGAGAATCTCTTTAAGGAATTTTCATCCTCCCTGTCAGCGCACCTAGATACGGTGTCGGCGGACATCCGCAAGGATATTCAAGAAATTGGAGACCGGACCTCACACCTAGAAAACAAAATGTCTGAAATAGCGGACGCACACAACGCCATGGCCGCAGCAGTAGAATCTTTGGAATCCAAACTATTGCAATGTACAAATAAACTGGCGGATCTTGAGGACAGGTCTCGACGCCATAACCTCAAAATTCGAGGAATCCCAGAAACGATTCATCCCCGAGACCTCATGGCTTATGTAACGGACTTATTTACACACTTGCTCCCCGGAGTTGCTCCTGACACGTTACTCATGGACAGAATACATCGTATACCAAAACCACCATCTGCCCCTCAAAAAGCACCTAGAGACGTGATCCTCAAGATGCACTACTATAAACCTAGGGAAGATGTCTTGCGAGCAATGCGTAAACCAGAAATATTGGGTTCCCAATACGACCATCTGGAAATTTACCCGGACTTTTCTAAAGTAACACTACAACAAAGAAGACTGTTTCGACCGTTAACAATGGCTTTACGGGATGCTGGTATACTATACAGGTGGGGATTCCCCACAAAGTTAATTGTTCTCCGCGAGGGGGTTACCACAGTCCTCACATCTCCTACCGAGGGCCAAACAACCCTGGAGTCTTGGGGCCTTCAACTACATGAGGATGCCCAGGAACGCAAGTCTACATTAAAAAAGGTGATACCGGACTGGCGCCAACGCTGACTAGATGGGCACGAGAAAGTCAAGCCCTCGCAGATCCGTTCCTTGTGATGGAACCCTTACACGTTTTTGGCCGCAGGACGGGTAACACTGGTGGCTTAACGATTGATATTTTGGTCTCGCTGCTGGTGGCAGATGGACCTTCCCCCCTCTTTTTTCGTTTCTCCCCCTTCTTAGTTGAGGGCACGGATGTCTCCCGGACGGGAGGATCCGATGGAGAGTATGGCGTTCTGGAACGCACCAAGTTTTGTCGCTATGTTGCGGCGTTTTTTTGTTTTGGTTTTATTCCCCTTTTCCCCCTTCTCCCAGTCCCTGGGGGGTTGCAGCAATTCTCGATACTTCCTATTGCATCACTGGCCGAGAGGTCAAGTCGTTCGCTTAAAATGTTGTTTATCTGTTCCTAACATATATGTTGTAGACTTTTATGAGGATAGTATCGTATAATGTGAAAGGTTTAAACTTACCAGTTAAACGTCACTCTTTATATAAAGATCTTCATACGTATGACGCGGATATAGTCTGCTTCCAGGAAACACACTTTAGGAGACTGGATCACCCTAAACTGTATACACCTCACTACCGCACTCAATTTCATTCGACGTACAGGGCTAAGTCTAGAGGGGTGACGATTTTGATTCACAACAGACTGACAATGCAGACTCACAGAATTATTACGGACCCCAGAGGCAGATATATTATTTTAATTTGCACAATCAATGGCAGGGTGTACACGATAGTAGCGACTTACGCCCCTAATAATTCTAAAACACAATTTCTGACGCATCTTCTAAACAAAATTACGGACGTTTTATCAGGCGACCTAGTGGTCTGTGGCGATTTTAATCTATGTATGGACCCAACGAAAGACCGTTCAGTTCCTACGGGCACACAAGTAGGGAGACAATTTTTAAAGCTGCACTCTCTCCTTGGACAACACCATTTATATGACACATGGCGCCTGCTCCATCCTACAGAGAGAGATTATACTTTCCGATCGGGAGTACACAATAGTTACTCACGCATAGATTATTTTCTCCTACCATCGAATCTACTCTCCCGCGTTACCACATGCGATATACTCCTTCACATGGTCTGACCACGCCCCATTGCTTCTAGACATACAGGACGAATTTCATTCTCATGCGAGACCACCCTGGAGATTTAGCGAACACATATTAAAACATGAGCCGGCGTCTCTGGCAATTAATGAAGCACTAACTAATTATTTTAAGGAAAACGCGTCCACGGAGGTAAACCCCTTTGATGTATGGCAGGCTCATAAAGCAGTCATTAGGGGCGTATGCATTCAGTGGGGAGCTCGACTAAAAAAGCAACACGCAGCACACCGCTTGGAGGTTCTTCGGAACATCCAAGATATAGACACCCAGAACAAATTGTCCCCGACGGCGGAACTGGCGGATGCTTTGGACGATGCCCTACGCTCACTCGCTGACTTGGAAGCGGACAGATTTAATTTAACTATGCACAGGATGAAGACGCGGTTTTATGAGTTTCAAAATAAACCGGGCAGACTTTTGGCTCGTAGACTAAAACCTCCCCCTGCCACACAAGGAATTTCTCACCTCAAATCTGACAAAGGACTAATACATAATCCACTAGACATAGCTAACAAATTCGCAGATTTTTATGAGACATTGTATAACCTATCCACAGACGACAATGTGATACAGCCTACCCCCGACACCATCTCTGATTATCTACATACACTACACCTGCCGAAAATATCCCCATCACAAATGGCAAATCTAGCTTCTCCGATCTCTATAGAAGAAATTTCTGAAGTGATTAAAGGACTACAAAAACGAAAAGCCCCGGGCCCTGACGGCCTTAATGGCCTATACTACTCGACTTTTACCGCTCACCTCTTGCCGCACCTACACTCGATTTTTAACGTTGCCCGAGAACAGGGTACATTTCCGACAGATATGCTACGGGCTCACATAATTACACTCCCTAAACCAGGCAAGATCCCGGATGAATGTCGTAATCTTCGCCCAATCTCACTTCTTAATGTAGACATAAAATTGTATGGGAAAATTCTGGCGAATAGACTACAATACATTTTACCGACTTTAATTGGCCAGGACCAGGTGGGGTTTATTTCTGGCAGGCAGGGACCAGATAGCACAAAAAAGTTGATCAACTTGATGGAAACCTTGCAGCGGTCAGGTTGTCCTTGCTTGGTATTGTCCCTAGATGCTGAGAAAGCCTTCGATAGAGTAAATTGGCTATTTCTCCATGAAACCCTTAAGATGTATGGTTTTCCTCCCCCGTTGTTGACGGCAGTAAAGGCCCTGTATGATTCCCCTTCAGCCAGAGTTCTGACATCGGGATTTATGTCTGACGAATTTGTGATTACAAACGGCACACGTCAGGGGTGCCCTCTTTCCCCCCTATTATATGCCCTGGTGTTGGAACCACTGGCACAGGCTATCCGCCAGAATGACAACATTAGAGGCGTCCCAATAGGTCCCACAACGTATAAACAACTGTATGCGGACGACATCCTTTTGACGTTGACTGACCCAGAGGTGTCTTTATCGGCCTTATATCACGAGTTAGAGGCATATAGCAAGGTGTCCTTTCATTTAGTGAACTTACTTAAAACGCAAGCTCTGCCAATTAATATGACACAACCTTTTCTAGACACTCTTAAAGCGCAACATAAATTTGATTGGCGCTCTAATTATTTGGTTTATTTGGGTCTTAGAATCTCAGGGAAGTTTGAAGATCTTTTTCAATATAACTATGAACGTGTTCTTTCTGAGATAAGAGTGCTTATCCATAGATGGAGAATGAAAGAAGTCTCGTGGCTGGGTAGAATGGCGGCCGCAAAGATGATTATTTTACCAAAACTACTGTATGTGTTCCGGGCCCTGCCCCTAAATTTACCCCGATATTTTCTGGTCAAGGTTCAGTCTGTTTTGACCTCTTATGTCTGGAACAACAAAAGGCCTAGAGTTCCTCGGAAGCTATTAAGTTATAGACACAGAGATGGAGGCCTGAACATGATACACGTACAACACTATTATTGGGCAGCGTGCTTGGCATCTTTATCGGAGTCCTTTCACGCACGCCCCACGCCACAATGGCTATCCATTGAGGCAGCATATATGGAGGGACATGATCTGACAACCTTACTTTGGGTCCCCATCAAGGATAGACCACGGATAGACTCCCCACTGCCCAGTACGGTGTTACACCTTAAAATATGGGACAAACGGTTCCGCTCTTTTACAAATCATTATCCGATCTCTATGGCTACACCCGTGGAATCTTTTAGGCATCTACTCCCTCACGGAGATTATGCTAGATGGGCTCAGTATGGAGTGTTAAACCATCATTTCTTTGATGCGGCCTCCATTCTACCTTTTGAGACATTGTGTACTAAATTCAAGGTTCCAAATGCAATGTTTTTATCATATATGCAAATACACTCTTATCTTAAAGCTCAGAAGATCTTTACTACACTGTCTGCTAAGGTTCCATTACTCTCAGAAACAGAACTATTCTGTTTGGACTCTCCACTACTAAAGCGATTTCGATGTATTACAGAGTGCTTAATACCCCACAAAAAGCTGTTACTTGGACATTTCAAAAAAGTTGGGAACGGGAACTGGAACAATCTTTTACACCAATCCAATGGGCCACGGCTTATATGCTTGCAGTGGGAGCTACCCGGTGTGTTACCTTATTAGAGACACAACGAAAGATCCTTTATAGATGGTACCTCACACCAGACAGAATCAAAAAATACGTGCCGAATCAACCGGATGTATGCTGGAGATGCTTCCTAGCACAAGGTTCTATGAGTCACATTTGGTGGCATTGCCCTACAATAAATTCGTTATGGAAGGACATCGATACTGGCGACCGAGGTCCTCGGTATGCCGATCCCTCACAAACCAGAAATTCTTTTATTGGGTATGATCAACCTCCCGAAAGCTCAAAGAAAGATGTTATTTATCCTCATTTCTACGACCTCTTTGCTTATAGCACGAAACTGGAAGTCCACATTAATACCTACTAAAAAACAAGTTATTGAATTACAAAACCAATATCGTGGATTTGACTCACGGATTGTGGCATCGGAAGACATACATTCACCCAAATCAGATCCCTGGGTACTCTGGGACATACACAAAATCTATGAGGCATGTGGACTGTGACCGGGCTACCGATCCTGATACACACATTTTATTTTTATTTTGGCTGCAACCCCCCTCTTCCCCCCCCTCCTGCCCTTTGTTATGGTTATTTTGAGTATTTATTTGTACTTTTGATGGCAAAATTCTAATAAAAATTTATGTTTTAAAAAAAACAAAAAAAACATCTGGAGGGCCAGAGTCCAAGAACCCTGCTCTAAATTAAGTCATTGGATGTCATGTTATTTTAGGTTTCGAGGGTGGGTTTATAGGGATTAAAATTTTAATGGTTAATTACTAACAGGTTATTCACTAAGCAACAAATTTGTCACTGAATTGCACCAAACAGTGAATTTCACTGTACAGTTTGTTTATTCATTAAACTATCAATTCGCCAAATAGAGGCGCATTGACCGTGAAATACAGTACAGATCGCCAATCTTCCGTGGCAGCCAAATTGTCCCATAGAGAAGTAATTGTTAATTTATTCACAGACCACCGAACTGCACCAAAGTGTCAGTGAAATGCCCTGATTTGCGACGTTTCAGTTCGACGGGTCTGAAACAGACAAATCCCATAGTCTTCAGTGTAAAAAAAAATATAAATTTTTAAATTTAAAACACAAAAAACATTCTTTTCATTTTCAGGAAAAGTCTTTTTTAGAACACTTTGTAGTTCGACAAGCTTTAGGAGTCCCAATTTTGTTTTAAAAAAAAAAAAAAGCATTTATTCTGTAACAGACCTTTATTATTTTTTAAAATTACCTTGTTTATTATTTCAACCATTTAAGGCGTTTTTATCGGTTTAAACACGTATTAGGAGAATAGGAGAGTTCTTCGGTGACCCTGCGGTGAATAGTGAATTCAAAGGGCCGTTCAAATGGAATTCCCAAAGTGCCAATGCTTCGTGTATAACCCCTTAAGTGTGGATAACTACTGTTGTGTCCTAGCAAAACAGACGCTCCAAATGGTTTTTAAAGTCTATCCAGTAATTCATTCACCATGTGTTAAGGGCAGACCAACAAATGTAGATTCTGAATACCGTAGACAATAGAGTATAGGGCGACCCAAAATTAACGTGGTGGAGAGATATTACGGAAATGAGAGAATACTCAAGACTCGAATATAACACAAGGAGCAAAATTATTAAGTTATACGGTGCCGGTAAACCATTAAAATCCTTCCAGGTTCTTAACAGTCAGACTCTCCCTCAGGCCAGGGTGCTTTGCTCTAGAATGATAGTTGTTACTAAGTATTACGCCGCCGGCCACCCGTCTTTACTTACAAGATGGCTGGCGGAGCGAGGTGACCAATGCAGTGAATCGTTCACCAATAGCCAGTACGGCGGGAGGTGTCATTTTCTGACCTCTGGCTCCAGCAGGCAGGCTTCTCCACCGCGTCATCCGACAGCCAGCCCCCCAAACGAGTTCCTGAAGTCACTGTAGAGGTGCCGTTCAATTCTCACATTCAGAATGTGAGGAAATCGCACAGCGTGTCTGCAGTGACGTCAGGACCCGGGCAACAATGGGGTGAGGCTGGCTATTGGCGGACGACGCAGTGGAAGAGCCTGCCGGAGGTCAGAAAACTACACCTCCTGGCGTGCTACACAGAGCGAGGATGCATGCTCGATTTTAAGCCAGTCTTGAATGATTGGCTTAAACTGAGCGTGCCCAATGGCTTTGATGGATCCCACCTCTCCCGAAGTTCCTGAAGTGTTTGCAGGCATCAGGGAGCCCGCATTCATGTCAGGGAGACTACCGGAACTTCTGGGACACTTGGGATCCCAGAACAAGTCTTTTTTTTTTTTTTTTTTTTTAAACACTTAACAGATGTCTCGAATATAACTCGACCCCTTCAACTTTAACTTTAAAGGTGTCTTAAAGGACTGGGGGAGAGTCTTGACGCCCCTCGTTCGGCTGCTGCCTCCATCTTTAACACCTGGTTTAATTCTTCATAGGCTGCATCAGACTCTGTCTCTCCAGTCCTTCAAGACATCGCTGAAAACCCTTGGCTCACTCCCTAATCCCCCATTGTTCATTCTTCCCACACAGCCTACATGCATCCCATTACTTTTTGTACTCTATTCACCCTCACCTAATGTGTCACCCCTCTCAGATTGTAAACTCTCGAGCAGGGTCTGCTCTCCTACTGTTGGGTATGTGGAATGTGTATGTATATTTGTTATTCTGTCTCTCCCATTGTACAGCTCTACGGAACCTGTTGGCACTTCATAAAGGCTTGTAACAAAATTTTTGTCACCAATATCTAGCGGTATACTCGCGTATCCATTTTTTTGTATAGTTTTCAATCACATTGGTAAAAATGTGTACAGAAACACCATGTGATACAATGGAAACAGATTCAACCTAAAGTGAATACTTTTATTTGTAACAATTTTAGCAATGTGGCATTCTGCCAGCGTTTTAAATTTTTTTGGATAGGTAACTTAGGCTCGGGTCGGATGAAAGCACAGATAACGTCAGTGTTGCCGCATATTCTAACATCCGTGGTAGCATACAATTATGATCAATAGAGACCCACACACGAAGTACGTCCGCACAGAAGTGCGCACGCACAACGGACGCGGCAAACGGACGCAAGTTAGGCAAGAACGTAAAACCGCTAGAACAGACGTGCGGAGTGCACCACGTCCGCATAGCTTTGTGTGAGTGATGGAACGTAGTCAGACGGACTGCATTTTTGACGGACAAAAATGGTTTTTCATATTAATTTTATTTCCCATCTACATCAGTCAAAAATAAAACTGACTGTGTGGCCACTACCATGTCAGTCAGCAAGTACATCCGTTGTGCACAGTCCGCACAGAATGCGTTCGTCTGACCCTAGCCTAAGTGCTGGAAAAATGAAAAAAATGCACAAAGCATCTTAACTAGGAAAAAGCAGACAAGTGTCATCTGGTTTCTTTGATATATTCTCATTTCTAGTTACTCAAGAATCAGTAGCTAAAGCTGGAAAATCCAAAAACCAAACAGACATCGCTAAGCAGAACATCTCTGAAGCTTTGCCATCTGTCCAACGATGTAAAATGTTTAAGCTCATTCAGTGTAAAAACAACTCACAAAAGTAGTAATTTATATTGACAACTCATTTAGTGAACTCCTACATCTCAGCAAATCAGTTTTAAGAGGTAGCCCCCCCCCCCAGTCCAAAAGAATTATAACGGGAAGGGTTAATTGGAGGGAAGTCCTGATGACTAGTGGCACGCTGCCAGGATAAAACTGACAAGTTCTGGAAGCATACCAGCGCTGCACAGCTGCAACTACTTTCTCCACACAGAGCCAAAGACTTGGGAATATGCCGATGGCTCCTTTAGTACTTGGGTTAATAACAAGCAGGGAGCTGCCCATCCTTGTTATCACGTCAAAATATTGAAGCATGACACATGGGTCAGCTGAATTTGCACCCTAAACATGTCTGCACGTATAGCAGAAACATCATTAATTCACAAAAAAAGAATGACTGATATTTGAGAAGGACTTTCATAATCCAATATCCCTTCAGGTTCTTTTATTCATGGTTATGCCGTACTTTAATGTAAAAGACCATTCTGAAAACATAGTTCACAACAAAGTCAATTAACCCAATAGCTCGGCTTAGACTGGGAACTATTGTCAAACATGGTTCCCAGTCAGGGCTGGATTTATAACTAGGCAGGTGCCTATAGGCGCCTGCCACAAGAAGGCACTAATTATTTATATATAAAATTTTACAATCATTTAAACCACTGCATCTCTGGAGCGCTAAGGGCTAGAGGGACATCTGAGGTATCATTGAAAAAGTCAGCTTATGGCCTTTCCAGTGATTCCAAACATAACCAGGTTAGATTTATTTAAAAATAAAATATTTCCTTTTTTCTAATGCAGCACTATTCTTCAGTTTACAATTATAAAGCGAACAGTGATGCTGCGCCAACTCGCCTTCATTTCCCACACTGCCAGCAAGTGTGGAGCTGATGATGCAATGCATCATTTCATTCACAACCGCGACCGTGGCACTGCAGTGAGGAGAGACGGGGGGGGGGGACTTTAGAACCTGCATCTCTGATTTGTACACTGCACAATGTTAAGTGAGGGGTCATTGGAAAGGTCAGAGTCTGGTCTTTACAATGATACCAAACATGACCTTGTATTTAAAAATGAGAGAGGTTGCATGCAGAGAGAGCTCCGCTGTATTTCGGCATTTTAGACAAGCTTTTTGGTGACCCTCTCACTCTACCTGGACTCCCTGGGGACCTGACACCCATAAGACACCTGTGGGACATCGGACACACCGTTTCCCAGGCGCGCAGAGACATTTTTGAGCCAGACAGAACTCAGGCCTGGTGCGGCCTTGCTGCAGCGGCCATTTTGCGGAGCCTGGGGAGTTTCCTGCTGAACACCGCGGATCCGCACCCCGGCTGGCGCTCCTTCATTTTTCCCTGGATATGGGGAAGAAGACACACGGGCAACAGACACACAGGTCAGAGAGTCCTAGACAGAGACATCAGGGATTCGCTTTGAGGTGGTCGTAGTTCTGGAGCACTGGCTCCCTCCCTTAACCTTCCCCAGGGAAATGGCTCATCGGGGGAGAAAGACACATCCTGGCGGACGGGTGGTGACCCTAGATTTAATTGGCTTGCCCCGACCCCCCCCCCCCCCGGCGCAAGATGGGGTGCCAATGAGCTCTGCTGCGCGCAAATGAGCCCAAAAAAAGAGAAAGGCGGCTCTGGCAGCAGCGGCCTCCCTTGAGGTGCCTGTGACTGCATCTGACCCATCGACAGAGGACTCGGAGGACATCCAGTTGCATTCTGATGTGGGGGACCTGACCCAACGATCTGCTTGCCGTCGGGGATCTGGGCCAGCTGTCTCGGGGCACCTCTTGGTGACCTCGATAACTCCTGAGATGCCCACTCTCTGCCTCGCCCCGGATCCTGATTCTATCTCAGATGACGCTCGCCCCACTACTATGGGGGGGGGGGGATTACAGGAAATTCATTGACGAAATTAAAACACTTTGGTCTGCCGCCCTGTCAGGGATCCGCGCTGAGGTGGAGGTGGTCCACGTCTTAGACTCCCCACCTGATTCACCAAACATTTTTGATGCGGTTTACAGGATCCGAAAACCAGTGGCGGCACCAGACGCTCCATGGGATGTAATCGCTGTTGCAGGGGATGCGGCCGCTAAGTCGCGACTTCTGGCAGTTCCAGGAGCCCGTGCACCTGTCAGGCTTGAGGTAATGCAACTACAGCTCTATCAGGACCTTCCCTACGTGACCCTGATGGCGCGACAATGCCTTCGGGAGGTGACTGCTTTCCTCAGCCGCAAAAAGGTCCGTTACCGGTGGGGCTTGGCTGGCTCTCTCGAGGTGACATGGGAATGTTCCCTCCATTATCACTGATCCAGCAGAAACTTGGTCAGGAGCAAGTCCCATGCCGGAAAATATTGTCCAAGTGCCTTCTACTCTGGGCTGAGCACCTCTATGTGTAGACTCCATTGTTTCTTTTTTGCCGGTTCCCGACTCAATATGTGGTGTATTCCCCCCCACCCCTGACTTTGGGCTCTCGTTTACTTCCTCGATGCTTGATTTGCGAGACCTGATGTTTTTTTTATGCCTTTTTTGCCTTTTGGCTTATGTGGACATTTCTCATGTGTTTCTGTTTCTTTTGTATGTTCAATCTTTGAGCTGAAGAGGCGACTCTGCGAAGCCACGTGTATTCTATTGTATTTTTGGAACTTTTTTTTTTCTCATCTACTTTTTACAAGACCCCCCCCTTTAGAGAACCTTGATGACTTTGTTGCCGATGACCACCAGATGGGGATTCTCTAGATTTTTGTATTACCCTTTCCCCCTCCTTCGCCTTTTGTTTTTTACGTTTCGCCGAGACCCGTCTGGGGATGTTTACAGTTTTCCTTAAGCTCTATTTAAGCTGACAGTTTTGGATGGCCATATGTGGCCGTTATTTTATGTCTGATTGTACACTGCCTTATTTACAAAATAAAATTGTCAATTTAAAAAAAAAAAAACGAAAGTAAACTCAAAATGTATTTTTCTCTGTTCTACGGCAGAAGCAATATACGCTTTTACTTAATTCACATATAAAACAATGCCACTGCACTAACTGTACATAAGCCACAGTTACTGATCTTTCTTCATACAGATAAATATTTGAATTCGTCACCTTTTTAATGCCGTCCTCAAATGCCTTTCTAGCCAGTGGTCCTGGCCCATCCACAGTTTTGCCATCATCATCAGGACCCCAGCTTGCACTGTAAATGTCAATGTAGTCTGGTCGGATACTGAGAGACTTTGCCTCTACAACATCTGTTACATCTCCGTCTAACATTCGGATTCCTGAAATAAAAAAATAAAAAAAGTGCTCGTCAAAAAGCAAATATCCGTGTTGGCTCCGAAGAGACTATTTTTGTTTTAAAATTCAGATTTTAATAGTACACAAAGCTTCAAAATCTGATGTAACAATGCAGTTAGCAATGAGCGAAGATAGGCTTTATTCTGCTTCCCTAAACAAAGCTGTGAGGCGTGGATGCTTTAGACTAGCCAAGTCTCTATTTGACCAGTACTCACGAAGTTCGGCAGATAGCTTCAACTCAGCAAAACTGACACGTAAAAAGATGAATCCAGGCGAAGAGTTTAATGATCAGACTGACAATCTTGTAATAGTGTACAGCACTGCAGGTAAAAAGACATTAGTTTTGTCCAGTGAGCACAGAATGGCTGCTATGTAACCAGGAAGTCCCTTAGAACAAGACACTGAGCAAAGGGGTGGAAACTAGCTGGATACAGAAAGCTAAGGAAACCCAGCAGGGACAAAATAGCTATGAAATCAATAGCATGTAAGCAGCAAAGGCAGATTCAACACAAAACAGAAAAATATACAATAAATACTAAATCATGGGGCATGACACTACGTCTGAAAGCTTTAGACTTCAAAATAAACTAACACTATAACTTTAAATGTCCTCCTGGAACCCAATGCGGAGACCTGAAAAAAAATTAAGCATTCAATAATACAACTTTACACTTTATAGCCAGTAACGAAGTTAACAGTCTTGAAGGTAGGCCATAGTTCCAGGAGCGAAGTGTAAATTTAACAAGTTAACCCATCTTCGCGCTGGGGAAGCTGCTCTAGGCCAAAACTTCCACCAACACAATTGTAATCTAACTGGCTGTTTGTGGAAAGGCTTCTGCCGAGAGCAGAAACTCTTAACTGATCTTTTCCCTTGGCAGAAGGAGTATCAGTTCAGTGATTGGCCGGAAGAAACTATGTACCACACCTCTTTTAGTCCCCTTGACCTTCACTTTTCAGATTCTTCGATCGTCACTAGACATAACCTGAGTGACAAGACCCATTGGCAGGAGTTGGGAATCCACGAGCTTCTGATCGGCTTTGCGCTGTTATGGGACTGCGTATTTGTCCTCTGTTTCAAAGATCTCTCCCTCCTGGTGCTTGGGTTTGCGCAGTCTCTTCTTGAAGCATCAGTCAGGTGCTTTGAAACCTTGACACTTGATACTTTTGTGGAAGTGGTGACAAATTTCTGGTGAGCTCCACGCAGGGGCACCCGGTTGATAACCAGTGGTCCTGTTACCAGCAGAAGGCCAGACTGTAGCGGCTTCAGAAAAACCACACGCTTCCCGCTGTGGCGTCCATTGAGGAGTATAAGTACAGTCCCAGGAGTGATGGAGGAGCGCAGGTTGCGTTTGTGCTGGCTGAAAGGCTTCTTGCCGTGGCTTAACAGCTTCGTTGGAACATCGTCCGTGGAATAATAGCAAGGCATTTTACGTAGCTTGACTACACGTGTGCTGCAATGCTTATCCCCACCGACTGTCTTTGACACAGTAGCTCTAGCCTTCTCCCTTTTCTTCCTTTCAATCTTTGTTTCTGAGGCTTTGTACTTGCACTTGTAGAGGGCTTTCCTCACAGAACTGGAACATTTCCCGATCCCGCGGACCAGCACTGGATTCTGGCCGGCATGGAGCCGATGCGATTTCAGCTCATCGGTTTTCTTCAAGGTGCGCTTTAAAGCGACAAAATCGAGCAGCTGCTTGCTGTAGATTGTTAGATAGCTTTTCTCTAGGCGTACGAGAGGGTAAGGGTGCTGCCCAGCTATTGGCATCATCCGGAGCGAATTCTTTATCCATCATCTTGAGAAATTCCCCATCTTCTCTTGCCAGTGCTAGTTTGTTAACATTGAACACTGTGGCTTCAAAAGGTCTTATCCCAGGACTGAAAGACCTTTAATTTATCTTGGTCGTCATGCTGACATTTGTTGCTGTTCAATTTCTCCTTCACTCTGTAATGGTGTGGGCACGGTTCAAGATAGGTGTTGCGACCATTTGGCAAGATACGGGTTTTGTAGGAAGCAATCTTGGTAGGCACCTTTGTTTCCCTTATACAAACATTGCCTATGATAACCCAACCTAGATCAAGGCATTGAGGGAATGGAGCATCATGTGGAATATTAATTTGTTGCCATACCTTATGTACTCTGAGGATATCTCTGCCCAGGAGAATTAGCCCTTGACAAAAACGCAGATATCCTATTTTATTAGCTATAGCCTTCAGATGAGGATGGTGTAGGGCAGCTTCTGGTGTAACGATCTCTTGCTTGTTAGATGGGATCTGGATGCACTCGACCAGTGTGGGTAATACCAGATGCCCCCAAGAGAAGCTACTACGAATTTGCTTGCTCTTCTTCCAGAGATCGCTGTAATGCCACTACATGTACCTAAAGTACAAGGGTAAGAATCTCCTTTTAAGTTGAAAAGATCAAAGAGTTCAGTTCTTGCGAGGGACCGAAAACTAACAGACTTTCCTGGGTGATCCTTGTGATATATGTTAACTAAGCAGATTTTAGCACAAGACTTGTCGCAAAGATCTTCACCGCATACTGCTGTACAAGAGGACACTATGGTAACTTCCCGATCTGTAGTCTCCCCGCCGTGCAATAAGACGGGAGAGGAGTCTGTTGACGTTGCAGGCATGTACTGAGATGGATGTGCCCTATGAAGGGCAAAGGCTGATAGGATTCTCAATCTTTTGCACCTTGTTTGCGCTCGTCAAGAATTGAGGTAGGAGGGGGAAGGACATTAGTCTTCTTCACTGATGCTGGACCCCTGCTTCCTCTGTGATTAAAGTGCGAGCTGTTGGACATCTGAGGAAGGAAGCCTGAAGCGTGGAACTCGTAGGAAAAACTGGTGTCATTCTTTGTTGCTGCAAGGTCCCTTATGAACTGACAAAAGTAGGAGAAAGGTGGAAAGGAGATAAGGTTCATTCTTTTATACTTTGCTCCAAGTGCAGTCCATTTTTCCTGGATATTGTATGGCAACTTTAAAACTATTAGGTTTACCCCATGAGCAGTGTCCAGATAGCTGAGGCCAGTTAGGAAAGTGTCTGTCTTTGCCAGCTGCAGCTCCCAGAGAAGGTCACTGAGTTCCAAGTATTTGATCGTGCAGGCGATTCAACAGCGTGTTCTCTAGGGCTTCAGGGCTGCCGTAGCTTTGATCAAGTCTTGACAAGCAGCGTCGACGCCCGATGTTGGATTATTGATGTGGACAGCTCTGAGTCTCTTGACACGTTCTGTAGACTGTGGACCAAGCCATCTGATCAGCAGGTCCAGTTCCTCAGCAGGAGTAATACCAAGATCACTAATTGCAGTTCTGAAGGCACCCTTCCAGCTTCTGTAGGTTTCAGGTTGGTCATCAAAGTTCGAAAGGCTCTTCTTGGGGAGTTCACGGCGAGCCATGTATATGGTAAACATGTCTGTTTTCTCTGACTTTGGGCAGGGAAATAAAGTTTGAAAGGAGTTTGCAGTATTCTGATTAAGTGACATATGGTAGTATGTGGTTGCATCTGTATTTAGCCCTGGAGTCGGTTTAACGTCCATAGACTCAGGCAGGCATGTTTTATAGCTGTATGGTTGCTAGGATTTTGATGCATTGCTGGAGGGTAGAATTGCATCTGAAAGTTAATGCATTGGGTGTGTGAAGAAAGCTCAAGGTCATTAGATAGAGTACTGTACTGACAATGGATGCAGGATACTGCTAAAGAGTCTTTTCCCTGTTTTGGAATGTTGTCACAACGGTCAGGAACATTTGATGTTATGAGAGATTCACTGTTTTGCTTTAGTACATCGTCTTTGGTGCGCTTAACGGAATCTTCCGTATCCAGGTTGCATAAGCTGATGCTGTCTCTTTCACTTCCCCTGGCAGCTTGTTCTAGGATCCTCAGTGTTGCCACGGCTGTGGCATGCTCACACTGTTTCTCTAGGGCTTCTATTTCTGCTCTTTTGCGAGCTTCTTCTGTTTCCATAGCTGCTTTCATGCGAGCGGCGTCCATTTCCATTTCTGCTTTCTTGCTAACAGCATCCATTTCCATTTCGGCTATTCTTTTTGCAAAGGCCGCCTGTATCTTTGGAGTCTGTCGACCGGGCTTGGATAAGCTGCAGACTAATTGATGAACTCTTTGAATATTGTGAGGATTTTGACCTTGAGAGATGTGAGCTATTTGAATGCTTGCTAGATGCCGAAAGGTGAGCAGTCTCTTGGAGCTGGGCAATTCTCTCTGCTGCCTTTACTCTGGCCAGGACTAAATTGTCTCTTTCCGAATTAAGACCTTTTAATTCATCCATTCTTGTAAAGCCTGTTCAGAATTTCTCTTCTCTAAATTAGAGACATAAATGTGACAGTGGGCAAGATACTGAGAGCGCCGAGCGGAGCGGTAACCTGCTCCCCGTGCCCCCGCTAAGGGAGATTTCGGAAGTCGGGGGTGTTAGTTTTCTTCCCCATCAGGGGAGACCGCGGTGCCGCATGGCACTGGAAAAGCACGCCAATTCCAGGCCCCAAGATGGCCTCGATGTCTGGTCTGAGAGTAGTGCGGCGGTCCGCTCACCAGTCGCAGGTCCGGAGGGGGGAACCCAGCAGGCTCTGGAGTGTGTTAGCCGACAGCTAGGTACCGATATAAGGCGGATAGCTTGGTCCAAAAACACCCGTAAGCCCATCAATAGAGGGGGATCAGAGCACCACCTGCACACGTCTGCCTCAAACCGCTGCCGGCCACGCCCCCCCAGCAAGATAATGAGCATGAGCTGTAGAAAGCTGTCCTAAAAATTCTTTTAGTTTGGATGTGTCACAAACAGGGTGTGTGATGGTGGAGACATAACCCATCACCTGTTCCCAAAGCCATGACATTTGCTGTGATGTCTCATAGTTTATGTCCATAAGGGTTTCAGTAATCTTCCCTGTAGGTTTTGTATTGCGGTCGCTTCTGAGTGGATTTATATTCATTACTTCCACATCTGAAACAAGTTGCATTTCCTGTGATGTTAGAGGACTTCTTCTGTCTGCCATGTTTACACAGATGAGAAGAATAAAGGGGCGGTAGGCAGACTCTGGAATGCAGTAAAATCTGCTCTCTGTTCACTGAAGGCTGTATACTAGTGCTGCAAGCTGCTGTAATAGCCTTTTACTGCTGGTTGACTGAAAGCTGCGTACTTCTGCTGCAAGCTGCTGTTAATGTCTTTTTACTATTCTGCGTCCCTAAGCAAAGCTGTGAGGCATGGATGCTTTAGACTAGCTAAGTCTGTATTTGACCAGTACTCACACGATGAAGTTCGGCAGATAGTTTTGCCGAGTTGAAGCTGACATGTAGAAAGATGAATCCAAATGAAGAGTTTACTCTTATCTCAGACTGATAATCTTGTAATAGTGTACAGCAATGCAGGTAAAAATACATTAGTTTTGTCCATTGAGCACAGAATGGCTGCTATGTAATCAGGAAGTCCCTTAGAACAAGACACTGAGTAAAGGGGTGGAAACTAGCTGGATACAGAAAGCTAAGGAAACCCAGCAGGGACAAAATAGCTATGAAATCAATAGCATGTAAGCAGCAAAGGCAGATTCAACACAAAACAGAAAAATCTATATAAACGCAAAAGGACTGCCTGATCCATCAACGCCCAGCTGAAACGGTTTAACCTAGGAACGTGACATTTTGAAGGTGCACTGTTATGATGTAGGTGCCCACTAAGGAAGGATTTTTGGAAACTTCGCCCCCTAAGGGGGTGAAAAAGGGGGGTTGAATATTTTACACAGGATACCTATAGCTCAAAACACAGATGTTACGGACGTGAAAATCGGTATTTAGATTAGTCTTGAAAAATAAAAAAAACACGTATTTTACTGTTTTTCAAAAAAATTCAACTGGGGCAAAAAAAGGGGGTTGAATATTTTAAATATTTTAAACAGGATACCTATCTTAAAAACAGAAGATGGTAGACGTGAAAATCGGTATTTAGATTCATCTTGACAAAAAAACATGCATTTTACCATTTTCTGAAATTTCCTTGGGGGGGGGCAAAAAGGGGGGGTTGAATACTTTTATCATAAACACGAAAGTCTGACTAATCAACGCCCAGCTGAAACCGTTTAACCTAGGAACGTGAAATTTTGAAGGTGCACTGTTTTTATGATGTGTGCACCCACTAAGGAAGGATTTTTGGAAACTCCGCCCCTAAGGGGGTGAAAAAGGGGGTTGAATATTTTAAACACGATACCTATCGCTCAAAAACAGAAGATGTTACAGATGTGAAAGTCGGTATTTAGTATTTAGATTAGTCTTGAAAAATAAAAAACCACGTATTTTACCATTTTTCAAAAATCAAAGTGGGGGGCGAAAAAAGGGGGTTGAATATTTGAAATATTTTAAACAGGATACCTGTATCTCCAAAACAGACGATGTTACAGTCCTGAAAATTATTTAGATTAGTCTTGAAAAATAAAACACGTATTTTACCATGTTCTGAAAATACCTTGGGGGGGGGGAAAGGGGGGTTGAATACTTTTATCAATATACCTATATTTCAAAAACCGAAGATGTTACGGGTGTGAAATTTGGTATTTACAATCTTCGTGAAAAAAACCAAACATGTTTTTTGCCATTTTCCACAAATCCAATTGGGGGGGGGGGTCGGGGGAAAGGGGTCTGAATATTTTTATACCTATATTTCAAAAACCAAAGATGTTACAGATGTGAAATTTGGTATTTACAATCTTCTTGAAAAATAAAAACAGGTGTTTTACCATTTTCCAAAAATCCTAAGCGGGGGGGGGTGAAAAAAAAAGGGGGCCGAATACTTTTAATCTGAATACCTATATCTCAAAAACAGAAGATGTTACATACGTGAAAATTGGTATTTAGATTAGTCTTGAGAGAAAAAAAAAAACACCTATTTTACCATTTTCCAAAAATTCAGTGGGAGGGGGCCAAAAAAGGGGGTGGGGGGTTGAATACTTTTATCAGTATACCTATATTTCAAAAACCAAAAGATGTTACAGGTTGAAATTTGGTATTTACAATCTTCGTGAAAAAAAACAAACCGGTGTTTTACCATTTTCCACAAATCCAAATCGGGGGGGGGGGGGGTTGAGGGAGAGGGGTTGAATACATTTATCAGTATATCTATAGTTCAAAAACCAAGATGTTACAGGTGTGAAGTTTGGCAATTACAATCTTTTGAAAATAAAGAAACACGTGTTTTACCATTTTCAAAAAATCCAAGTGGAGGGGGTGAATACTTTTAAACAGGATACCTACATCTCAAAACCAGAAGATGTTACAGACGTGAAAATAGGTATTTAGATTTGTCTTGAGAAACAACAAACACCTATTTTACCATTTTCCAAAAATCCAGTGGGAGGGGGAAAAAAAGGTGAGTTGAATACTTTTATCAGTATACCTATATTTCCAAAAACCAAAGATGTTACAGGTGTGAAATCTGGCACTTACAATCTTCTTGAAAAATAAAAAAAACACGTTTTACAATTTTCCAAGATTCAAAATAAAAAATCATTTTTCAAAAACAGAAGATGTTACAGGCGAGAAAAATTGTTATTTAGATTCGTCCTGAAAATTAAACACGTATTGAATCCAGTGGGGGGGGGGCAAAAAGGGGATGAATACCTTTATCACTATACCTATATTTCAAAAACCAATGATGTTACAGGTGTGAAATTCGATATTTACAATCTTCGTGCAAAATAAAAAACCACGTGTTTTACAATTTTCCAAAAATCCCAAGTGGGGGGGGGGGGGGTTCTACCAAAAAACCCTCAAGTTTCTTTTAGAAACAATTTTAACAAATCCTAAAATCCACGTGAGCAAAAGCTAGTATACAATAAATCCTAAATCATGTGGCATGACAGCCTTGTTCAAGAAGATCTGACCAAATGGGGTCGCAGAAGACCACAAGGAAAAAGTGCCACTTTTCACATACTGTACATGACAACACTAAATCACCTGCTTAAAGACCCCATCTAATTCATATAAAAGAAACACGTTACGTCAGAAAAGGTTTTTATCTCAAAATACTATAAAATTTATTCTCCCAAAGCAAACAAAAAACAAAAATCCTGAAGCGTGAATTGAAAACTCCTCACTTTCAAAATATAAACTATAAAAATAAAACACCAGCTTAATACACCGAGTTATTTCCATCACACACCTGTCCACACCTAAAAAAACCATTAGGGATGCACCGATACCACTTTAAGACCGAGTATGAGTACCGATACTTTTTCAAAGTACTCACCGATACAGAGTACCGATACTTTAATGTCATGTGACGCTTTCCAATAAAAACAGACCATATAAAAATGCCCCCAGCTCACATGTATATCCCCCCCGATATATATTCATACTGCCCCAGCTCACAAATGGATTTGCCCCCCCAGCTCACACATGGTTTTGCCCCCCAGCTCACACATGGTTTTGCCCCCCCAGCTCACACATGATTATGCCCCCCCAGCTCACACATGCTTATGCCCCCCCAGCTCACACATGCTTATGCCCCCCCAGCTCACACATGCTTATGCCCCCCCAGCTCACACATGCTTATGCCCCCCCAGCTCACACATGCTTATGCCCCCCCAGCTCACACATGCTTATGCCCCCCAGCTCACACATGGTTATGCCCCCCAGCTCACACATGGTTATGCCCCCCAGCTCACACATGGTTATGCCCCCCCAGCTCACACATGGTTATGCCCCCCCAGCTCACACATGGTTATGCCCCCCCAGCTCACGGACCACCCCCCCAACGATACTTACCTTCCTGGGCGCCGCGGGAATGTCTCCGCGCACGCGCTCATTGGAAGGACCCCAGCCGCGACCACGTGGGACCATGTGATCGCGGCTGGGATCCTTCCAAAGAGCGCGCGCGCGCGGCGACATTCCCGGCGGCGCCCAGGAAGGTAAGTATTGCAGAGAGCAGCTCCAGGGGCGGCTGTCCGAATACCGGTAGAGCATTCGGACAGCTGCCGCAGCCCCTCGGATGCCGGCAACCCGGCTCAATGCCGGCTTCCGGTATCGGAAAAAATATCGGGGGGTACTGCACGAGTACCAAGTACTCCTGCAGTACCCAGTATCGGCCCCGATACCGATACTAGTATCGGTATCGGTGCAACCCTATAAACCATAACAAAATCCTTAAAGCAAAGAGGGCCTTACTCGTATTGCTGTATCCAGCATAAACCCCACCCCCGCCACAACTGAAAGGTATTCATATAAACCAGATTTTTCATCTATATTCTATCCCACTACTCAAAGTCCATGCAAGCATTTTTTAATCTCTAATGTAGTATATGAAGGGAACATTTTGTGTAAATTGGAATGCTCTGAGCACGGAGGGCTAGATTCCGAGTTAAGTGGAAATCTAAGGGCTTGATTCCATAGTTTGTGTCAACTTAACCAGAGCTGTTTTAAATTTACCAGAGCCATTACAGTCTATAGAGTTAAATTTACAACAGCTCTGGTTAAGTTAGCACCAGTTTGGAATAGGGCCACAAGTACGGTAAACTTACAAAAGCCATGAAAGTCTATGAAGGTGGCAAGTTTGTTGTAGGGCTCATTAACTTTGTACACTTTAGTGGATTTTACCATTTAGCTCAGCATGTGCCTACAACAACGTTCAATAGCTTTTCACATGTGGGATCTGGGTCTTTGATGGTTTGTGTCTAGGTGATTTAAGGTTACAGACGTGGTGAGACTGAAATTCTTTCTTCCAAAATGTCACATATGAATGCACATAGATCTATATATCTATGAAATTTCATATAGTAAAATGCTACATTCTGCATTATTATTTTGTTTATTCCTCTTAATGAGCTATATACATACACACATACAGTATAAACGTTATACCTGACCTGGGAGCAAGACCAGCATTTATCAAATTGGCTTATGGTATACACTTGCTGGTATAGATGTAATCTATAGCTATATTTGAACACTGTAATTGCATGATTCTTTTCAGAACATAACCTTTTAATCCTGATGGGATTAGCACTGGAATGTCACCAACACTCCTATATCTTGTTCTCCTCTGGAGGCCATGACTAGAGTGGTATAAAGTGTAAATAATGCATCATGGAAGTGCATTAAATTAAGCTCACCGCTGTCTTAACCTGAAACATTGAATCCTGTGAATCTGGGAAGATAGCAATTCATCTCATAACCCTTTGGCACTAATGTGCGACCAGTCACCCAGCATGTGAAGTTCAGGGACACACATGTAGGATACTCATTGCTCATGAATGAAGATTTATTTTCCACATTTGAACAGTACGAGAGTTCATTCACAGTGTAGGCAACAAATTAAGGGTGTTACGGTGACCCAAATTTAACAGCACATTTAGGATGGAAACATTGCAAACATGAAAAAAATGTGATTCCAGACCAGGGCATTTTCAGCACATTTCTCCATTGCTATGCAGCCAATAAAAGCAGTGCAAAGGTTTTAGATGCTCAAAACTCTGGAAAAACCTGATAAACTGACGACAATGAGGGTTAATCACATTTTAGATTATTGCAGATTTAGTACTGTGAACATCCAAGTCAATGTTATCTGTGAATGAACCTCAATGTTGCAGTGAAGACACATAGGACCACAGCAGAGTCTCATGAGCCAACAGACATTTGCTGGTTGCCATTCCAACAGAGCAATTAATAGGGAATCACTGATTGAAAACTTGTGTGCAAGCCATTAAGCTAGCAGCTTTATCCCAACGAGCTGGTTTAGCAGCTTTATCCCAACGAGCTGGTTTAGCAGCTTTATCCCAACGAGCTGGTTTAGCAGCTTTATCCCAACGAGCTGGTTTAGCAGCTTTATCCCAACGAGCTGGTTTAGCAGCTTTATCCCAACGAGCTGGTTTAGCAGCTTTATCCCAACGAGCTGGTTTAGCAGCTTTATCCCAACGAGCTGGTTTAGCAGCTTTATCCAACGAGCTGGTTTAGCAGCTTTATCCCAACGAGCTGGTTTAGCAGCTTTATCCCAACGAGCTGGTTTAGCAGCTTTATCCCAACGAGCTGGTTTAGCAGCTTTATCCCAACGAGCTGGTTTAGCAGCTTTATCCCAACGAGCTGGTTTAGCAGCTTTATCCCAACGAGCTGGTTTAGCAGCTTTATCCCAACGAGCTGGTTTAGCAGCTTTATCCCAACGAGCTGGTTTAGCAGCTCGAGTCATGATAGCTGGAAGCCACCGAAGTTTGTATGGTCTCCTGGTATCCATATAACTCCACAAAGTAAAGCATGACCATGCACAACAAAGGTTGGGCTTGAGCCCTAGACCCTAGTTCCTAGTCTTCCCCATACGAATAGATGTGGATCAACACCCTCTACTGTAAAACCAGAGGCAAGAGATTTTTTTTTTATGTTTAATCACTTTAAAGTGTTAAGTGATATTGGAAAAAAAGAAAAAGCACTCAGTGCCACAGCTTCTGAGTTATCGTTTGCAGAATTAAACTGTCAAAGGGAAATAGTCCTTTGAACGCAATGTGTATAGAAGTAACGTAGAGTGTCAAACTCTCCCTCCAGTAGTATCCAGCACATTGCGCAATTGTACCATGGACAACATTGTGAGCATTGCGCTGAGCATTCAGCTTCGACAGGAATCTTGGCATCTGATTGGATGCTGAGCGGTTTTTAATGCTTCACGCAGGATTTTTTTTAAATGTAGAAATTTATTAAGGTGTTACAATATAATACACAGACATTAATAAGGAAAAGAAGAGTGACAGGGGACAGGTATAAGAACATTACCACATAAGCAATAAGCAACGGTCACATGGACAATCAATATTGGTACCTAAAACTGAGAGCCCCCACCCCGTCGAAGTGCTAGGACGCACATTTGACAGGCCTGCAAAGCGGATCGAGCTTTGCCACCCTGAGCGCAGTAACTGCGATCAGCAAGGTGGCCAGACGGGCGTCAGAGTGGAAGGAATGTCCACTCCCATGGACGTTCCTGCGGCTCTTAAAAACGCTTGTCTGACCAGTTTTAGACCTACCATGACTGTAAATCTCTCTAGCCATTCCACCAAGTAGACGGAAGTCATCGATCCTCGTCACAACCTCAAATACTCTGAATAGGTGGGGTGCTTTTTTTTCTTTCAATTCTCATTTACCTATGCCTTCTAAAGCAAGCACAATAATAATGATTATTATGAAATTATTGTGCCTGCTTTAGAAGGTAAAATAAAGGCACAGGTAAAGGAGATAAAAAAAATAAAAATAAAAATGCACGAGCTGTTAGGCTTCAAACTCTTGGCCTTCTCGTTACAAAACCATAGCATTAACACGCTGAGCCACAGACTACCCTGTTAACAGAGCAGTGTTATTTAATTGCTTAATGACTAAAAACCTGGGTCAGGGAGCAGCAAATCTATGTGCAGACTGAGGGAAAACTGCAGAGGGGCCCTCCTCTCATGCGCGCTGTTATTCTCCATTACTCTTCAGACAACATATCCTGCCAGCCACCATCCCCAAATAGGGCAAGTATCTGAACCTCCACACTCCCACTCCAGAAAGGTGGACGGGCTGGTTGGCAGGATATGTGGTCCAGCGAGTTTGAGAGGCGGGCCCTTCTGCCTGTAGGTATCAGCAGTCCCTGCCCCGTGGTTGGAGGGCTCGGGGAGGGGACTGTGCTTGGAGGTGGGGGAGCAGTTTTGCATGTGCACGGAAAGGCTAGGTCGTGCGCACGATGAGGCTTTAGACGTGCGCTTGCTGGTAAGTCGAGGGAACAACTATCACAGCGTGCGCACTTTTTTCCCTTAAATTGTCTAGTTTCAACCCTGTTAAAGTGCACTAAGGCCGGACTGATGACTAATGGGGCCCCTGAGCAATAAGATCATTGGGCCCTCTTTTGCCACACCCACACCATACAAAACCCCACCCATACTACGCAAAACTCACAGGTTCATTGTTTTGCTAAAGAATTTAAACTTTTTAAAATAATGGTTTTGAAAATTGTGTGAAGAAAATCCACTTTGACCCAACAGCGAATTGGGGAATCCATTATGCCCCCCTCAAAGTTACAGATGACCACCGCACTGCTGCAGCAGCCATCACCCACACATTGCAGCGAAAGCACCATTACAGAGCTCCACAGCAATAAAACACACTAATGTGCGTGTGTATGAGCCTATCAGAGCTCCATAACAAAACTCATGAGTTATTATAAAGTACAGTATATTAAAAATATATATATTTTGAACATTAAAATTTATACGAAAAACACAGTTTAGTGCAGCGGCATTGTTAGCCTTATAAGGGGAAACGTAATGCCACTGCTTTTTAGAAGTAAAAATAATTTGCCGTTACACAAAATGTACATGACAAATATAGCCATGTTGGGGATCATTTGAAAAACCAGACTAGGGACTTCCCAATGACACCTGAACCGTTCTTATAGGCTACACAAATCCTATAAGAACCCTTGGCAGGGTAAATACAAGTTTGTGACGTCTTTTGCTCGCGCAGCCCAGGGAGAGGGGGCAGTCCCCAACCCCCCATCATGGATGACATCCCAGATGTCAGCCCGCTGTGGCTGCAGGCCCTGCTCAGTGCCAAATCGGCATTGAGCACTGCAGGAACACAGGACGCCCGTGGAGTGTCCGAGCTGGGGAGGGAGTCCCCATGACAGACATTTCAGGACAGCAGAGGTAGCAAGATAGACTGATGGGGCCCCAATCTGGGTCACTCCCCCTTCCGGGCCCTCAGGCATTGCCCGATGGGTCAGTCTGCCACTGACGAGAACTCACAAGTCAGGAAAGGGACTATTCCCCTTTCCTGGGGGGGAAATCAAAGCCAATAACTCAGTTTTACCCCAAAGAAGAGCGTAATTTTATAATTTCTTGCATTGATTATTCTATTACTTGAGCATAGTGTGGGGAGATATTTGTGTCATTGTAATACTATGACATTCTGTTCGCAATTGGGCCACAAGCAGTCACAATCAATAATAAAGACCAATTTGTTTAGACACCGAGGCAATAATGTCATTCTTTTCTGTTCATGCTTTGTGGTTACTTTCATCAACATAACATGGGAATAAGATTATTGAGTGTGGCAAAGACATCTGTGAAGTTCCAGTGACAACGGGATTTAAAATTAAGGTGTTGTGTGTCGCACAATGGTAAAGGCTATATCAAGACCCCTAGTAGGCCCCCTTGGTTGAAATGTTCTCCGTGGAATCCCAGCATTAAAAGGTTTTAACTTGCAATAAAGTGGCACATTAATTATTGCCTCTAGACCAGGGGTGGACCAACTGCGGCCCGCCACAGAGTTTTTTGTGGCCCGCCAAGACTGGAGACAGGGGAGTCGTTCTACTCCCGAGGAGAGTCGCCGCTGGCATGCAGCTTGGCCGCTCGCCTGGGATGGGAACCACCTGACCAGCGCGCGATCTCGTCAGAACGCGGCTGGTCAGGTGGTTCCCATCCCCGGCGAGCGGCAAAGCTGCATGCCAGCGGCCGCTCAGGAGTAGAAGAACGCCGGCAGACGCGGAGCCTGGGGCCACAGCAGAGGTGAGAGCTGGGGGCCCTGGGCAATATATATATATATACCCATGTGAGCTGGGGGCAATATATACCCATGTGAGCTGGGGGCAAAATATATATCCATGTGAGCAGGGGCAATATATACACATATATACCAATATATAACATGCAGGCTGTGATGAGAATCTCAAGCAATCTCACTCCTGATTTTAAAAAAAAATTGTAGAAAAGTGTGATAGGATACGTTTGTCTCATTAAACTTAAAGTTTAAAATTAAATGTGCTTGCAGCTATATGAAATTCGCACAATAAATTGAATAAGACTACCACCATTTCATCATTTTAAAAAGGTGCAGCCCTCCGCTAACCTCCGCTCCCACAAATTTGCCCCCAGCTAAAACAAATGACCACCCCTGCTCTAGACTGATCAGGGCATGTGCACTTGATAATTACTGGTTGATTTGCTCTATTACGTTAAGATCCAGCAGGCGGATTGTGAACCTATTGTACATCCATAAATTCCAAATGCTGAATATGACTGGTCAGGTTTGCAATCACGTAGTCTGCTTTAGGTGAATAACTATGCCACCCAGGTGATATAATGTAACAAAGCACAATCTGGCATCCCACTAGTCGACCTTGAATATGACCACATTAAATACAGTACTTTGAAACAAACCTCTAAGTCAACCAACTTCTTGTCTCAAAGACAAGCTGGGATGAAATGTTGATTTAGATTAAAACATTCTATCTATTCAATATGTTATAGGAAAACATGGTGCAGCAATAACCTCAGGCCCCTGTCTGCCAGGCAAGGATTGCAAGGAAACGCCGTATAATTTAAATGGCAGAGAATGTTACAGCTCATCTAAGTGTGACTAATAGCCATTCGTCTGTCACTGCCCAGAAGCAGGTGAAAGAACATAGAAATTTACTGCGATGCTGAAGCTGGATCCAGGCATTTCAAATCATTGTGAAAGCAGTTTTATATGACTAAGGAAGTCAAGAGTGGGGTCATGAAAAAGGAAATCAAGAAGCCATCACCTTGAATGCCATATGACCAGCCCCACCTCAATCAGAATACTATATAAAGTGCCACTTACCACCTATCCTTGCATTGTAAGCAATTCCGACAATGCAATACGAGTTGTTGGCAGATGCTGCCACTTCCCCGGCACAGCGAGTACCATGTCTGAAAGGATCGGAATGGCAAATGTTACAACACAATATTAAGCCTTGAAACATCCATGTACTCTACCAGAGCCATGACGACACTCAAGCCGTTAAACAGCATTTATTAAGTTTCCTTAGGGGTTTCATGCTTTAATGCAGTGTTTCCCAAACCTGTCCTCGGGACCCTGATCCAGGCCAGATTTTGCATATCACCTTGGGGAAATACAGACTGAATCCTGCAATCACTGAGCAGAAAATCATATCACCTGTGCTGTGCTTCAGATATCCTGCAAACCTGGCGAGGTGGAGGGTCCTGAGGACAGGTTTGGGAAACACTGCTTTAAAGTAATGCAAACCAATCTAACATGTAAGAGTCAAGTCGTTTCCAGTGACAATACTGCAACATTTTAATCATGCTTAAAACAGTCTATTTTTTATTCAAAACAGCTCAACCTTTTCATGGGCACAATGGACAAATAACGCAGACATTTCAACCCCAACTCTGATGTCTGTCCCCAATCTCTAATTTCTAACACTGGCTATTAAATGATGCTCCAATCCAGCCCAGAGCGCCCAAATTCTGCCGTGTGTGAATTCTAGGCGCTCAATTCAGGTGGAGACAAATCTGAGTGTCATTTGTAACGCCTTAAAGTCGTCTTTTTTTAAACAGCTTTTTCCTCCACATATTTTTAGGGATTTTGTTTAACCTGCCAAAGTAAAGACAAATAAGGCTTTATAGGCATTAAATATATGCAAACTAAACGTAGGCTTTAGAATTTATTCCTACAGAGACTACTTTGAAAGGAATATAAAGAGACCATAGATTTAAAACAAATTATATATAGTTTTAATAAAGGGACACTACCCGCTATGACCATTTAGTTGAATTCACATTGTCATGGTGAGCCGTTTATCCTGTCCCACTGGTTCCTCTATGAGGGCTGAAAGAGTCTTCCAAGGTGTGTGGGGGGGGGGGGATCTCCGGTGTCTGGAAGGCTGTCAATCAGCTTGTATCGGACAGCAATATGGGTTTTAGCATTATAGCACTCAAAGACATTGAATCAGCCAAGTGCTCAAGCAAGTGTTCAGCACACATACAGCTCTTCTTAGAACCCCCACCCCCAAAATGAGGAAGCAGAACATTTAATATCTATGTGCTTGGGATCCAGCCGACTGGTCAAACCCCAGATTTGAGGAAATTATAAAATTTCCTTTTTGCTATTCGCACAACATTTAACATCAAATGATTGAGTAACGCACTTGTTCTCATTGTTGACATCATATCGTGGACTTGGATCCGGGTCATCTCCATTCACATCATAGCTGGCTAATGGATCCTGAAGAGACAAGTGAGCAAATTTTCACATTTAAATGCACTGAATGTATGACAAACATTCAAATATTTTATACGAACAGAATTCTAAGCAGACACAACAAATAACGCTTGATATGTATTTAAAAAAGACGGAGCTGGGATCAGCATTGTTTGACAGTGGTCACCATTACCACAGCTTGACAGTCAACTTGGTGATTAGATCAGGAGTCAGCAACCTTATCCATCCTGAGGTTTCAGAACTGCATCTCCCATGATGCTCTGCCACTCATCAGTATGGCTGAGCCTCTTAAGTTAAATACCTGGCGGCCCAAAAGGGATAAAGTGTTCTCCGGTGGGAGAGTGTTCAGTCTGCACCTCAATCTGGTGCAACCATAACCAATTGCTCCCTCAGTGATAAGTCTGAGTGCTTCTACTGGACAGTCCTGGGGGTGGGGGGACATGGAGGGCCACTTACATCCGTGGGACTTCAACAATTTGTGCAGCGTTTGGTAAGGGCCAGAGCACCCCTGAACATATCACTGTCTGTACACACCCCTCCCCCGTTCCAGATGGCATTCCTGATTTTATGGTGCACAGAATGAATATATTAAACTCAAGTGTAGTGACTTTATACTTATCACCCAAATCACGCGGAAAGATTGAAATATAACCAAGAGGTATTTATAATGCTCGCCGTCAGCTAGTCAGTCATTGCTTGTACATGCATTTTTATGATGAGGCATACATTCCTACCTGTATACTTACACCAACATTACATGGAGATGCCTCCTCCTCAAAATCCATGAAGGATTAAAGAAAAATCTAACAAACCCTCCATTGTGTTTCAAAAGTTAATGGCAAGATTTCCAATTTGATGCAAAATTGGAAGACCTTAAAAGGAATGTGTACGTTAAATGTGTCACTATACTAACGCCTCCAATCCTGTCAAATACTCACATAATTCTGTGAAAGATCTGGATGATTTCGCTCAACTCCATCGTCCAGTATACTGACGACCACATTCTTACCAGTGTAACCTCTCTGCCAGGCTGCCATAACATTCATTTCAGATCTGCAGCGGCTGCTCTTATCTGTGCAGTGCTGAAAAACACGCAATTCAGAACTAGAGGATTAATCAAAGGCACTTTTTCTGTATTTCACAGCACTGCTTATGGTAGCTCTCCTCTCCCTGGTACAAAGCCCCCCCCCCCATCAATTGCTTTGGTAAACAAACCAAAATGGGATCATTAAGGTCACTATAACTAGAGGTACACATTCATGGCATTCTGTTTTACAGACAGACTCAGACAGCAGTATCAAGGTTATCACCCCACATCTACAAGTAAGAGGGTACACCAAGACACCCAAGAACAAAAAAAAATAAAATGTTGGCAACAAGAATAAGTAAAAAAATAAATATCTCATGTGCAGTGAAATAAGAACTACCCAGTGGGAGAACGACTATACTTCAAATTGTTTGGTGGGATACCAGGACTATTGAGTTCTTGATTGGCCACTGCCACCAAAAATGTTGCCGATATCTTACATGTGCTTTGTTTCTCTTCTGTTTAAAATATTTTACTCTATGTGTCGCTGGGTGCATCTATTTTGTGATCTTTTGTGTTGTAAGCTGCCACAACGCCGCCCCCCCCCCGTATCTTTACATCACCTGGTCCTCATTATGGCTATAGAATGGAGTCTACGGGTCAGAGTCTCAAATCTCACTGTATTGTGTGGGATGTATTCAAAGGACATCACTGGGGGTAGATTAGAAGTCTTTTAGGCTCCCTGTTTTAGCGCATTCAGCCGCCATCTCTTATCTTGAAAAGCCTGAAGAAAAGCCCTGTAGCCATATCCTCCATCCTCCAACTTCGTACTAAATACTGTAGGTTAGATAAGCCACAGCAGTAAAGAAAAACATTTGGAAAAACGTTTCCTCATGGGGGAAAAAAAAGGTAGGTAGATGAAACTTATTTTCCTTTTCACATGCAAGAACGTCAAAGAAAAAACCCAGCAGCACTTGTTTTATAATGCACAAGTAATCTAGTTTCAGTTTATGTATGTAGTAGTGTCCGTTTAAGCGAATCAATGATAGGAATCTAAAAGAGCACTCACCAGGTACCACATGTTTGACCAGATGGGGTCATTAAAATACATAAGGTTAGGGTCTGAGCGAGCATGCCTCTTCACACGCTTTTTGATTTCCTGCTGTTGCACCCACTCTACCTGAAAAGATAAAGACCAGAAGCATTTGGCACGGTTGAGCTGTGTTTAGGATAAATAGCCATTATTGTTTTACTGGCTTTATGCAAGCAAAGGAAACAACATATATTTCGTTCAAAATAATTAAAAGAATAGATGTGTGGCTGACCAAATGACCAATTGCAAATTTTTCCTTTGAGATCACATCAGGATTGAAGCTCTGACAGGTCACACGTTGCCCTTCATTGATATTTGAATTTCCAACTGCACAATACACAGGCATCATCGGACACCAGGTAAGACCATAAGACAAGAATATTAACTTTGCAGAGCAAAAAAAGTTACAACCGGACGGTTATCCATGTAGAGAGAGTCAATTACGATGGGTGCTTTGTGTCAAATTGAGTGACTCACTGGCATTCTGTTAGTGTCAGGGACTGGACATCTCATTGGCACTAAAGAAAATGCCTGACATTTACATACGAAAACAATGTGCTTTTAACTGCTATCTGTGGAAAGAGGATATATTCAAAGGACATAACCGAGCGGATACAAACCATTGCGTTATGTTCACACACACACACAGGATTTTCATGTTCAGCGAGACGCATTTAAAAGCTTGGTGGGTTACAGAATAAGAAAGGGACTCACTCCCGGCTTGCTATAGGTCTATGGTACCTGCACATACTGCTGATATAGGGGTATGAACTGGGGTAGCACCCCAATTATCTGATTACACCAGTGTTTCCCAAACCTGTCCTCGGGACCCTCAACCAGGCCAGATTTTGCAGATCACCTTGAGGAAATGCAGACTGAATCCTGCAATCACTGAGCAGCAAATCATATCACCTGTGCTGTGCTTCAGATATCTGGAAAAAATGGCGAGGCAGAGGGTCCTGAGGACATGTTTGGGAAACACTGGATTACACGCTGTGTGCAATGGGATGTTAACCGGAGGGGTCCTAATGGAAACATATCTTTACCAATAGCCATCATAGGACGATCCAAAAATCAGAATTATGTACTGCAGACCATGAGGTACGAATGGGAGAGTGTCATCTAGTATAGTATGATCTGTAAATCCCAAACAGACATCTCTACAGGGGGGAAATTGCCCCCCCAGGTTATTCCTTGCTCCCCCCCACCAAAAAAAAAATCTGCATCCAGCTTCCCACACTTTGCGGACAGCGGTATCTCCATTCCTGTGCATCGTATATGGACGTTCTGGCCTTTCCAATGATACCCAACATGACCATATTCAGTGTAAAGTAAAAGTCATAAAACATTAAATAAAAACGTGCACTTAAACGTAAACATTTTCACAAGGTTGAAACGGCTCAGCAGTGAAGTGGTTAACGTTCATTAGTGTATTATGTTAGTTTCTGCCTTGGTTTTAGTTGTAAATTAAGGGTTAGTGGGTAGGCTTCATCCCTCATAGTATACATAGAAACATAGAAAAATGTCGGCAGATAAGAACCTTTCGGCCCATCTAGTCTGCCCAATTACATGGATACTTTACCTGCATTTATCTTTTGTTTAGGATAGCCGTATGCCTATCCCATGCTTGCTTAAATTCAATTACTGTTTTGGCCTCTACCACTTCTACTGGAAGACTGTTCCATGTATCCACCACCCTCTCAGTAAAATAATGCTTTCTGATGTTACTTTTAAACCTTTGCCCCTCTAATCTAAGACTATGTCCTCTTGTTTTGCTACTTTGTTTCCTTTTAAATATACTCCCTTCCTCTACCTTGTGGATTCCCTTTACGTATTTAAATGTTTCTATCATATCTCCTCTGTCTCGTCTTTTTTCCAAGCTGTACATGTTAAGATCATTAAGCCTTTCCTGGTAACTTTTCTCCTTCAAGCCGTACACCATTTTAGTAGCCCTTCTCTGAACTCTCTCTAAGATGTCTATATCCTTCTGGAGATACGGTCTCCAGTACTGCACACAGTACTCCAAGTGAGGTCTCACCAGTGCTCTGTACAGTGGCATGAGCACTTCCCTTTTCCTACTGCTAATACCTCTCCCTACACAACCAAGCATTCTGCTAGCATTTCCTGCTGCTCTATTACATTGACTACTTACCCTTAGATCCTCTGAAATAATAATCCCTAAATCCCTTTCCTCAGATGTTGAGGTTAGGACTGTATCAAATATTCTATATTCAGCCCTTGGGTTTTTACGTCCCAGGTGCATTATCTTGCACTTATCCACATTAAAACTCAATTGCCACAGTTCCGACCATTTTTTTAGTGTACCTAAATCATTTGTCATTTGGCTGATCCCTCCAGGAACGTCAACCCTGTTGCAAATCTTTGTGTCATCAGCAAAAAGACATACTTTTCCATTAATACCTTCTGCAATATCACTAATAAAAATATTAAATAGAATGGGTCCAAGTACTGACCCCTGAGGTACCCCACTGGTAACAAGACCTTGCGCCGAATAAACTCCATTTACCACAACCCTCTGTTGCCTGTCACTCATCCACTGCCTAATCCATTTCAACAATATTGGAATCCAAGCTCAAAGATTGCAATTTATTGGATAAGCCTTCTATGTGGAACAGTATCAAAAGCCTTACTGAAATCTAAATAAGCAATGTCTACTGCACCACCTGTGTCTATTATTTTTGTTACCCAATCAAAAAAAATCAATAAGATTAGTTTGGCATGATCTCCGAGGTAAACCCATGTATACATTTTATTTTTCCTTGATTAATGGCATTTTAGGGGTTAATGGGTTGGCTACATGCCTCAGTGTATTCATTTCAGGTTTTCCCTTGATGGCATTTTAGGGGTTAAGGGGTAGCTAAATGCCACATTGTTTATAAATTTTATTGTATTTCCCTGGGTTTTTGGCATTTTAGGGGTTATTATGGAAGTTAGACTCTAAAGGGTCTATTCATTTTTAGATCCTCTGCTTTTCGTCACATTCTGGGGAATTTATTTTGCCGAAAATAAGGTGAATTCCCTATTTAGCGAATGGTCACCAATTTGCTAAAAGTGGAGTCGCTGAAGCAGCCATCAGACATTCAGCAAAAACTGCTGAATTGCAGCAAATATTGAATTTAAGTATCAGGTTAGTACAACAAAAAGGCATCATTGCATCACATTACTCTGGGGTTTTGGAATCTTATTTATATATACTTATTTAGGGCACTATTACCTGGTGTGAGCTATCCCTTGCGTCGGCATGGTTTTGCGCCAGCGCCAGGTTAATTGAGTCTAGCGCCTGACCAGCAGATAGTTTGCCTCCCGCTACGTACGGGGGGGGGGGGGGAACACTTTGTGCGTTGCTATTAGCGATTTGTACCGTGAGCTTACTGTACTTTCTGCGTCCTTTACTTAACATGGGGAGCGCTAGAGATCTCTAGCGCTTTTGCAGCTAACAGATCACTTGGGGCCAGCACTAATTTTTTGAGGGACGCTAATTGCAACATTTTGCCTACTGCTCAACCCTGGTGCCATCTCCAAAAAAAACAGGTCCTTGCCCGAAATTAACAGGCAATTGAAAGGAATGCAGCACAGGTGTTCTCTTGGCATCATACACCATAGTAATGGATCTGGTCAGCAATGTCACTGCTGTTGCAGTAGGCTCTATTAGATATGTATCCTTTATCCACATACATCCTAATTCGAATATATTGCCTAATTTTAAACATTTTATGCTGGGCGTTATTCATAGTATGTAAGCAGTTGATTATTAGGGTGACTGTGTGGACCATGTTTAAAAGGGACACATACGTCTTGCTCTGAAACATGTATTTATATGCTGCAACAGGGAAATTGTCGCTCACCTGGCCTTCCTTTTGGATCTATTAAATGCATTGTAATGATTCGACATGCTGTCGGGTGGCATTTATCATGCAATGCCCATCAGCCTTCATATATGTGTGCATCAAAACATGGATGATACGACCACCGTGGAGGATTTTAATAATGCAGGGGTGAGAGGTTATTTACTGGATGTGTTCATAGAGTCGCCACTGATCCCAAATACCATAGATTTCTACATTTCACCACTTCTATCACAAATTGTATATTTTGTCTTTAATTTAAAACATTTCAAAGGAGAACTGTAATGTCAAATACGTAACCGATTAAATCAATGTCAAAATCAATTTATGACATGCTAGAATATCAGATTTAGGCCATTTCTAAGGCCGGCGTCAGACTAACAGTGATCACGCCCGCGTTGCCGCACAGTTTAAAGTCCGTTGTAGCATAGAATGATGAGCAAGAGAGACCCACACATGAAGTACGTGGCAAACGGATGCAAGTTCGGCAAGAACGTAAAACCGCTAGACGGACGTGCAGAGTGCGCCATGTCCGCGTAGCATTCTGTGTGAGTGATGAGATGTCAGACATAGCACATTTGCGCCGTCCACAATGGCTTTTCATAGCCTTTTCAAATTTTTATAATTTTTCATATTAATTTTGTTTCCCATAATTCTTTTTCTACGTCCTTAAAAAAAAAAAAAAAACACGGATCATGTGGCATCTACAGTATCTTCCGTCAGTCCCACAAATCAAACGAGACGGAGGCACCAGGTACTCGGTTTTCTGCCTTGGCGTCCGTATCTACCGATTACTACGGACGCAAGTGGATGTTATTGGCCAGCTCCTCCCATGTGACCCTAGCAATTGCCCGATTGGTCATGCTCGCGGCAGTGGGTGCCGTTTTTTTATTGGTTTCCGGTTCCCAGGTGACCGCTTACGTACCCGGAAGTAACCTCAACGATCCGTTTGTGGTGTACAGCTGTGCTCATGTTTTGGCTATTTATACTGGGGTGAGTGCCACTGGCAAGTCAGCTCTAGACTAAGCCCGCACGGGCGAAACGCGTCGAGCTATGCCTCTTGTTTGTTTTTAACGGTTTTGTGGTTTGTTTGGTCAGCGGTTGGGTCCATTGATATGTTGCTCGGTTCCCCTAGCTTTAATTCTTAGTGACTGGTTACGTAGGCGGCTCGAACCACTGAGGTATAGTTTTCCACTACCTTGTACTCCTGCTTTGTTGCAAACCAGGTATAATTTCATTGGGGGTTGCCTCGCTTTCACCCATTACGCACATGACCGCCATTTGTGTCTTGTTATTCAATTACATTGTTTGTGGAGTCATTCAATAAATTAAACAGTACTTTAGGTACTCTAGTTGCACTTTGTGCAAATTGTCTTGTTCTTCCATCAGTACGTCTGTCCATTATGCACGCATGCAGAGTGCGCTCTGACTGCTTTCGTCAGACATTGGCCTAATTAAGCAGATTTTCATAAAGAAAATGACAAGTCAGCCAAGCTCCAAGGGCTGCACCAACAGACAGACTTTCCTTCTCCGTAAGAACATGTGCTAGATCACAGCATAGATTTGAGTCCAAGGATTAGTACAAGGAGGCAAATATTAATGAGGAACTCCAGGACATTTTAGGGGGTATTCAGAACAACTGAATGGCAAATTTCACCGTACGGTGCAATGTCGAGGCAGTTTGTCTATTCAGAAAACAGCAAATTTTCTGGCAAATTGACTGAAATACGGTGCAGTTTGCTGCAGATCGGCAATCGGCGGCAGCAGGGAAATTGTCCTATAGAAAAAGTAATTATTAATCTTATCAGAGAACGCCCACCTGCCCTGATTGTCAGTAGTTCAGTTCGACAGGTGTAAACTGGCAAACCCCATAGGTTTCAATGTAAAACAATATTATCCATTACTTTTTTTAATTCAACCGTTCATGCTTTCCATTTTCAGCAAAAAGTCCAAAAAAATTCAGAACCTTTTTGAATTTAGACAAACTTTGATTCTCAATATTAAGGACAGACACATTTTAATGCATTTTTATTGCTTTAAACACCGATCAAAAGAAAAGGAACTCTATATTTTTTTTAAAGTTCAAGAGTCTTCAGCAACTCCATCTTCGGTGACCCTGTGGTTTAGAGTGAATTCACAGCATGGTTGGCGAATTGGAATTGAAGCACACCGAAGTGCGCCAAACTACAAATCACTGGAATTTCGGTGCTTTCTGAATAACCCATTGTTAGAGCAAGAAAGGTTTTAAAAACTTGTTTGCTCTAAACACCCCTTACAACAGTGGTTCCCAAACCTGTCCTCAGGACCCTCCGCCTCGCCAGGTTTGTAGGATATCTGAAGCACAGCACAGGTGATATGATTTGCTGCTCCGTGATTGCAGGATTCTGTCTGCTTTTCCCCCAAGGTGATCTGCAAAATCTGGCCTGTAGTGGGTCCTGAGGACAGGTTTGGGAAACCCTGCCTTACAGGGAGGAAGGGAGGACAGACAGACATAAAAAAGAAAAAAAAAATTACACAGGTCTATTCAAAGAAAGGTGAAGATTAGGAGAATGACTGGAGAAGTGAAAATTCTAGGTCAAAATAGCCAAACCAGAAAAATTGTCCCTTTAATCTCACTTTCCAAATCTGCCATTTGGTATAGATTGTCACCTTTCTTCGAATAGACCTGATAATGTTATAAGGGTTATACTTTTAAAGGGATACTACCAAAAAAATGAAGTGTCCTTATTTTGTTTATTTTATGTTGCCGGTGTGTTTAGTCACGACTATTTTACTCCATGTGTCACTGGGTGCAGCCATCAGTTAAAAAAAAAAGTATCAGGAAATCAGGACCTTTTGGCTAATTCTGGAACATCATATTTCCAAATCGTACATGGACAAGTGCAACTGTGATAACAGAGATGCACTAGTTGGCAACAACTAGGATGTTTTTTTGCCACCTCAACAAGTTTAACAATACATAGAACACACTGAAGTATAAAAGGGGAAGATAATGAAATAGTGGGGGGGGGGGGGGGTTATAGGGACCAGAAGAAAAAAGTTCTGAAGTGAGGCTAGGAACTGCAAGAAAGAATTTCAGCCAGGAGATGTGGATCCTATGAAAATATTTGAAGTGTCATGAAGACTAGTAAGACAATCCATGTTTGTGATGATATGTTGATGTTGTATATTCTTCTTGGCAGTGAATGCCATGGGAGCATTCTGCATGGTTTAACACCTTCCACATTATTTGAACAGTACAAGAGGCCGATCGGTGCAGCAATGGTTCAATACCAACATGATTTAGTGATAAACTTGGGGATGGACTTGCATAAAAGGTTTGCTTTGGTGGTTTAAACCACAGAACTTGTGAAGCAAGCAACTGCAAAACTGTACTGTCACTTGCTGTAGAGATTAGACGCAGACAGCAAGGTGGCCTTCAGGCATGGTCTTGACAGCCTACTCTAGGCAAGCCACTTGGACAGGCAAACACTATCAGGTCTGTTCAAAGAAAGGTGAAACTCAAGAGAAGTGAAAATTCTAGGTCAAAAAAGCCAAACCAGAAAGATTCTCCCATTTATCTCACTTTCCAAATTGGCTATTTGGTCTAGATTGTTCTCTTCTGCCAGTTCTCCTGGATTTCACCTTTCTCTGAATAACCCTGTATGAAAACAAATCTTTTGCAAAACTAAAGTTTAAACCTGCAGTTGCAGTCCTTGCTCTATAATCATTTTAGGGTCAAAATCAAATCTCGAGTGAACTTAACCAGAGTTGTAAACTTATTTACAGAGACCTCTATGAGACGGTTAACAGTTTACACGTTATTTGTAATATAGTGCCGATGCTAAAATTAGGTTACCTAGAATGTCTTTTTAAAGGTTTTACTACCAAGTGCAGTGGTGCAAAAGTATTGTAATATATTTGTAAACAAAGATACACAGGTTTTAAGAATGATTTTTCTAAAATAAGGGATTCTCGTCACATAATAGTTTAGTATCAAAATTCTAAGGAAACATTTGACCCGTTTTCACCAAAATTTTTATAAATACACGGATATTTTATATTTACTAGGTCACAATTTATATCTATAAAAGGTCTGCTGCCTTATTGTTATGGCAACAAAAAGCCAGGGAGATTTCATGATTTCATAAACTGACTACTCCTTTGCGATTTAAGAGCATAGTTAGACACTGACCTCCGTTCTTGAACCAATGCCATTTGTCTTTATAACTGTATTTATCAAATTAGCAGTCCAATTTGTTTATTACATACGCCTTTTTATTTTGTAATTTCTGTATTTCGTTCTGAAAACTTTAGAGAATCCATTTTCATTGTTAGAGATGGAATTAAAGCATTTCATTTTAGAAATCCACAAATTCAACCACTGTTAGGCCACGTTCACACTGTGCGTGGAAATATGCGCAATAAAAAACGCGCGATAAAGCGCTTAGCCTTATAAAATATTTGACATTCGGTGCCACAGATTTGTGTTTAGTTATTAGCAACAGTTAGGCTGGGTTCACACCTGCGTGTTTATTGACGCGCGTAATACGTGTGTTTATTGACGCGCGTTTGACGCGCGTAATACGTGTGTTTATTGACGCGCGTAATACGTGTGTTTATTGACGCGCGTAATACGTGTGTTTATTGACGCGCGTAATACGTGTGTTTATTGACGCGCGTAATACGTGTGTTTATTGACGCGCGTAATACGTGTGTTTATTGACGCGGTAATACGTGTGTTTATTGACGCGCGTAATACGTGTGTTTATTGACGCGCGTAATACGTGTGTTTATTGACGCGCGTAATACGTGTGTTTATTGACGCGCGTAATACGTGTGTTTATTGACGCGCGTAATACGTGTGTTTATTGACGCGCGTAATACGTGTGTTTATTGACGCGCGTAATACGTGTGTTTATTGACGCGCGTAATACGTGTGTTTATTGACGCGCGTAATACGTGTGTTTATTGACGCGCGTAATACGTGTGTTTATTGACGCGCGTAATACGTGTGTTTATTGACGCGCGTAATACGTGTGTTTATTGACGCGCGTAATACGTGTGTTTATTGACGCGCGTAATACGTGTGTTTATTGACGCGCGTAATACGTGTGTTTATTGACGCGCGTAATACGTGTGTTTATTGACGCGCGTAATACGCGTGTTTATTGACGCGCGTAATACGCGTGTTTATTGACGCGCGTAATACGCGTGTTTATTGACGCGCGTAATACGCGTGTTTATTGACGCGCGTAATACGCGTGTTTATTGACGCGCGTAATACGCGTGTTTATTGACGCGCGTAATACGCGTGTTTATTGACGCGCATATCGCGCAAACACGTAACAAAAAGCTCGAACGCGCATTGCAGCGCGTTCACGCTGCAGTCTATGGCCGTGAACGCTCTGCCATACGCCCCAAAGACGCTCCTGTACTAGTTTGGGCGTAGGATGTTTTACAGCGCATTCCTACACGCTGTAAAATGCCCAGGTGTGAATGGGCCCCATAGGAAATCATGGGATTTGTGTGTTTAGGCATTTTATAGCACACAGGAACGCGCTGTAAAATGCCCAGGTGTGAACGGTGCCTTACCAAAATACTTAAATACAGAAAAAATTGTGTCTCGCCCATACTCACCGGAGCGGCAGCAACTGCCAAGAGTAGCAGCCCAGTTAATGTATAAAACATAAGGAAAAAAGGTGTCATCTGTGCTCGTTACTATGTGTTCCATGTACAACAAAACTGAGGTTTTTGTTTGTTTCAATGGCCATTGCAACGTAAACTCACTCGCCACCTCTTTACAGAGCGAGTACCTAACAATTGTAACCAAAAGGCCGCTCCACCATCTCTGCCTCTCCTTGGCTGAAAAGCAGCAGGAGGGGCTTGGAGCTGCTCAGTAGAGCGGCCTTTTGGTTACAATTGTTAGGTACTCACTCTGTAAAGAGGTGCCGTGAAGTGGTGAGTGAGCTTACGTTGCAATGGCCATTGAAACAAACAAAAACCTCAGTTTTGTTGTACATGGAACACATAGAAACGAGCGCAGATGACACCTTTTTTCCTTGTTATGTTTTACCAAAATACTTATTTGCTACAATTTTGCGACCTTTGGCATGATAGGCAACATATAGGGAGGACAATTAAATTGACAATTTATTGACAATAAAATCTGCTCATTTACAGTTTCTCATGCATTTATCTATCCTTTACAGAAATGTTGCTGGGGAAAAAAAAGGATCTAAACTCTAGAGGTGTCCCTTATTTTGCACAATTTCAAATGAGATCTGCATTACTAGAATACAGGCAGAAATTGCAATTGTCAAATTAGCAGGTATTCTGTTCCGGGATTTTATAGTGATCAGTGAGCTTAGCAATGCCGCTTCCAAAAAGTCAATATATCTGTATGTGGTATGATGCCTCTATACAGTGGTGTATTTAGGTTTTGTGCTGCCCTAGGCCTGACTAAACTCCTGCGCCCCTTAATTTAAATTTGAGGCACCCCTTCCTGTTAAGGGCACACCTCTTCCTGGTTAAACCTCACCCTTCCCTCTTTAAGCTCCACCTTTTCCTCTATATTAAAAAAGAGGATACCAAGTGCCTACTTGTATATTTTGTATACCATTTCAAATGCATCTATTGAGATAAATAAAATGTAAAAATGCTTGAATTTAAACATTTCATAAAAGAACAGCCACGCCCACACATGTCAAGTATACTGGATCACAGCCGCTCTTGGTTTAACAATAAAATCCACAGAAACGTGCACTGCGTATGAGCGTATCCGCGCTGCACAGCAATAACACCCACAGAAACGGGCACTGTGTATGAGCATATCAAAGCTGCACAGCAATAAAACTCTGTAATGTAATGTGCATTGTGTATGAGCGTATCCCAGAGCAATAAAACTTACAGTAATATGCAGTGTGTATCACAGAATCCACAGCAATAAAACTCCCAGCAATGCCATGTGCGGTGTGTATGAGTGCATCTGAATCCACTGCAATAAAACTCCCAGCAAACCGAGTGACTATGAGCACACAGTACTGAGACTCCGTACCACCTGACTGGCCGGACCGCGTGACCTGCACGCACGCAGCCTCTGGCCCTTTCTTTAACACGGACTCGCACTATTTCTGTTTTCTGACACCCACTGCTGCCGTGAACTGCTGGACCGCCTGCAATCTAGCATGGAATCCGGGCCCCCCCCTCCTCAACCTGGCTGGGTGGAGTAGAGGTAACATCACTGCCAGGGGCGTACCTAGAACATTTGGCACCCCCCCCCCCCCTCGAAAAAAACTTTAAAGTGTTAAAATCACACGCACTTTAATGTTTTCAAAAATATTTAGTTATAGCATTCTGGCAGGACATGAGCAGACAGGGCTTCATATTCTGCTGATAAACCCCCCCCCCCTTACCTGCCGTTTACGGTCATCTCTCTGCACACAAATCACATCCCCCTCCCCTAGAGCTGCTGCGGGGCAGGGGAGGAGCTATGGAGGGAGGAGAGGGGGATTTTTATTCTATTCGATTTTATTCCTTATGCAAACGCCATGCTCCGCTGCTCGTGGTTTGAGAACACAGCTCAAAGCTGCCACACAGTGACAGTGGCACCTCCTAGTACCCCCTAATGACACCCCAATAATCACTGGTACCTGGGGCGGCCCGCCCTCCGCCACGCCAAGTACACCACTGCTCTGTGATATGCTCACACACAAGTTTGGCGAACTGCCAGCAAGTACGGTGCTGTTTGAAGGCAGTGCAAATCCCCATAGAAAAATAATGGTTAATCTAGTCAGAGAACACCAAACAGCAGAGAAATGTCAGTGAAATGCCCTGATGTTTGGTGGTTTCAATCAGCAGGTTTATTCAGGCGAACCCCATTAGGTTTCAATGTTAAAAATATTCCCATTTTTATGCAATATCTAATAAACCATTTATTATTTTAATCTGCGTAAAAAGTCTTGATTTTTTTTAGTACCTGTTAGTCATTTTTCAGATATTTTTTCGGCAAAATCCCCCTTTAATAGCGGTGTCTTTTTTCTGTAACAACTTTTTATCAATCATAGGATCTTAGATGTAAATTCCAGACATTTTCGTTCAGTAGTTTTTTGAAAACAGGCCACGGGTTTGCGGTGGTGGCATTCAGCGGCCGACTCCCTGCGGTGAATGGTGAATTCACTTAAGGGTGGGGAAAGTTTATTGCCTGAAGTGCAGGGAACTACAGAACACCAAAATGTTGGCGTCATGTCGGTGCTCTGAGTAACCCATTTAGTGGTGAGGTTTTTTGCTGCCCCCTGGAAAGTGAAAGCCTAGGCCTTGCCTACCCAGGACATACTTGAAAATTAGTGAAATCTCAATGTATCCTTCCTGGTAGTTTTTTTTGGGGGGGGTGGTGCCACCCGGTGCGGGCCGCCACCCCCTGGAACGTGCCGCCCTAGGCCTTGTTGGCCTAGGCCAAAATACACCACTGCCTCTATATGGAGATTAGAGTAACAGCTTGAATCTACTGTACAGGGATTTTTTTGTCATAACCTCCTGAATCTTAGCTCTGGGGTCACTCATTGCTGTACATCGCTCTCCCTGTATACTGTCCTCTCCCTGTCTGATGTAGTGCAGCAGTAAAGTTTTAGCCTTTTGTTTCAGGGTGGGAGCAGATCATTGTAGCCTCTTTTCTGTAAAACCGTGAGCAGAGATCTGAGCATTTCATTTCTTCCCAGAGAGAACACTAATCTTTCATTAAAACTGTATGCAAATAAGATTTTGGATGCCAATTAAAATCGTATTAGAATACAAAATCATGCATTTGGTTTGGTATTTCGTAGTGAAAAGGATGACATTCTTCCATGTTTGTAGTCATATCTTGCTGTACCAGGAGTATGTTAAATTAATAACATTTTGAATACATCAACAACAAATTACTACCATAGATCCTACAGTGCGCCTTTATGGTATATGAAATCTTAAATTAACACTCCCTGAACAGCGGTGTGTTAAAAAAAAAAAATAGGACTAATGAACCTGCATAACCTCAATCCATGCACAGCCTGGGGAAGGATAGGATAGGATAGGAAGAAAGCGGAGCGACATCAATTGGTCAATTCATTTATTACAGATTGCAAAAATATCTGTAGCAGGTAGACCCAGGAAGGAGACCTTTATCACATCCTAATCCATCCCTTTCCACCCCATGCGGAGCCCAAGCGCTCCAACCCAAAGTCCCCTCCAAAAAGCATATCCGAGCAAACCACCACAGACCAAGAACCACCCATAATTCAAAGACTAGCAAATCATCTCAGCTTAACCAAATTAGGTCACTGACCTGTTAAGTAGGGGGAATTGAAATTTCTGCTGCTAGGCGTAAACATCAAGAGGACTATTGGAACACAAGATTTATTAATTCCAGATGCACCCTAGCAACTGAATTTGACATGGACCGATTCACTACAATGGAAATTACGTGGACTGAAAACCATTTCGGATTCACTATCTTTCAAAAATGTCCAACAGACCACTTTCTGCCCATGCAAGGCGGTCAGCAGATCGATGCCACGTAAGTTATCAGCATAGGATGAATGATCTTAAAGTTTTACATGGAATGTTGAGCTATAGCTTGGTTAAGGGTTAAGCAGCCATCAGGATTTTTAATGGGAAATTAAATTGCCTTTTCCAGAATGTCTGGTCGCTTTTTAAAATACCAGGCTATCAGAAACTAAACGAACTGAATTTTTTTTAAAATGCTGGCGTTTACTGCGAGAATGTATCAAAGATTAAGGACACCAAAAGACATCAAGTCTTTACAACAGGTCAGGAAAGCGGACTAGAAACCTTATGATATCAAAAGCCCACACACTACGATATCTACTTTTGTTTCCAATAAATTGCATTACCATGAAGTAATGACATTGTTTCATGACGGGTAACGCTCAGCATAAGGAAATCTTGTTATTCCAAAGGTTTATGAAAACGGTTTTCCTTAATTCTCTGCCAACCTTCGAGTAAACCGTTTACTTTGGATCGCCAAACTAACGGATATCTTCCATGCGGCTCCTGTAATGTGTCATTCAACATGTTAGTATATCGTCAAGTAGATTTTCATGGCATAAATGGGTTTTCTGAAAATGTCATAACTCATTCCCATGGAGTAGGCGTTGCAATGTAGCTGTAACGAGTATCTTAAAAAGTGATTTTACAGGCATAGGAACTGGTGGTGTTTGCTAATGTAAACACCAGTAGACAAGGTTTCTTTATCAGCATTTTTGCCCATGTGTAAATATATGTCTGTGCCTCTACCAGTACCTGTGCATTTGCAGCCAACAACGGTCCAACCTAAAAAAAACATTACAGTCTTAATCAGGACTCTGCTAAAATGCTCATCCAAGCTCTCATCTCCCAACTTGACTACTGTAACCTCCTCTGAGATTAAGAGATCGCAGATTATCCCTGAGAAAATACGTCTACAAAAGTGCATGGGTAAAGTGCACCATATTTATACAGTTGTAGCACACCTCTGATAAATTATTGCAGTATATGGCCAAGCAAATGCCACTTAATACTAAAAGTGTTGACATAAAGTGCATTGCTACCTTGTGAGTGCCACGTAACAGCATCCTATGCCAGATCCCATGATTAAAAAAAATAGTCCTATATTTCCACTAGAAGGGTTTCAAAATATAGTAGTACACTACATAAAACCACTAGTTAGTTGTCGCTTATAACAGCCAAAACAAATTGAGCCTGAAAGTCTAAAACAGCTGAAACATTGCCAGTACCAAATGATCATAAATTGTGAAATCTGGGCTGCCTGGAGTTTCTACGGTTATCATTTTTCTGTTTTCCGGTCCCTTGTCTTTGAAGCATAGAAAAATTACAAAAACAAAAGACGCTGACAGTGACAGAACCAAAATGGGTAGCGACAATGACAAGGAAACAAAGTATCAGACAGCCCTCAGAAGAGGGGCAGCTTAAATCTGCAGTGCAACAGTACCTGGATACTGCTACGTCCAAAAAAAAGACCAGGGAAACAAAACCCTACCAGTGCACATGGCATCCTTTCAACAGGTCTTTTTATTGGAGCCCACATTTCAGAACACCAGCAACGTTTCAGCCTCACAGCTGTGTGTTTTTTCTCTTTTCAAGCAGGGAGGCTGAAAAGTTTGCGGCATTCTGAAGTGCACGCTCCTATAAAGACAGGTTTAAAGGATCCCATGTGTGCTAGGTACAGATTTGTTTTCCTGAGACTGCTGAAAGACAATTAGATACAGTTACAAGTTTTTTATAAAGCGCTAACAAGTTCTGTAGCGCTGTACAATGGGAGAGCCAGAACAACAAATATACATACAGGTTAAAGACACAGAACAGTAAGAGATTACCCTACTCAAGAGCTTACAATCTAAGAAAGGGGTGACATACTATGAGAGTTATGACGGAATGGAGTATCCGCCTGCGGTCCTGCTCTGACCCCCTCTTTGGTGTTGCCAAGCCCGACTACCGAGTGGCACGGCACCCGGCGTCTCGAGCGGCTTGGGTAGAGGACTACGTGGCGGTGGAGATCTGTAGAGTAGATGGTGGAAATCCGCCCGACTACCGAGTGGCACGGCACTCGGCGTCTCGAGCAGCGGATCTACTGACCATTGAAGGGCTGGAGACGGTCTGCGTGGCGAACCGCGGTTCGGTAGAGTCTCCTTGCAGATGCAGGCACGGCGCTCAGCCGAGGACCCGATTCGGGGTGGTTGCGGTATCCCAAGATACCGATTCAAGGTGGCGCAACGGCGCGGCGAATCGATGTTCTGCTGCGGAGTTAGAGTGACCCGTTCCTGGGTGGTGGTGATATGTAGCCGACGTGAAATGACAACACCAGGCAGAGCTGTATGTTTCAAACACTCAGATGAACTGACTCTTAATGAACAACGCCACTATTTATGCTGAAGTACAACAGTCACAATTTGCATACCCATACTAATTACTAGCACACCCATACTAATTAGATTATGTCAGTTATTTACAATCAACATTCTTCACATTCTCTTAGCCTTCAGCGCACACAACATTTGTACATCCATTGTTCCAGCACATCAGATTAAACACACTATCAGAGATCCCTTAAATTAAACATGTACCTAGATAATGGGGAAAATCCCTGACGCATAAATTACACCGCAGCAAAACTTGTTTACTGGCTACAGAAAAACACATTTACCTACAGGAATAGAAGTATGTTTTAAAACCAAAGCTATGTCATTTCACTAAACTAAATTAAACTAAAACCAAACGATGTAAAGTATATTTAAAATCACACAGGGTACATCTTAATACAGCACATCAAGTAAAACCACATCTAGCAAGGAAAATAAACGGTTCATACATTGAAACGCACACTGCAAACGTTCAAAGGAAAACAAGGTCCTTTTAAAAATGTCTTGGGTTTGAGTCCTGGGTCTCGCTGCGCCGAGCCCCTATGTCCCTTCCGTGACAAGAGTTAAATCGAGAATATGCAATAGCAGAGTGCATGTGGGCTGGGTGGGAAGATGCAAGAAGAAATGAACAGAGGGTGATTAGAGAAGCCTATCCTCACTCCCTAAAGTATTGTGTTTTCAGAGACTTCTTGAAGGACTGGAGAGACGGAGAGTCTAAATGTTGTGGGGGAGGGAGTTCCATAGAAAGGGGGCAGCTCGGGAGGAAGTCCTGAAAGCGTTTGAGTTGGGGGTTCGAGGAGACGATAACGTCAGAAGTGGTCGGGATGGGATGTACCGGTCAATAAGAGGAGATTTAGGCAGGGGCATGGTTATGGAGAGTTTTGTATGTGAGCACTAGTATTTTGAATTTGATTCTAAAAAGGAAACAGGGAGCCAGTGTAGTGATTGACAAAGGGGGGAGGTGCGTGTGGTACGGGAGGTGAGGTGGATGAGCCTAGCACAGGCACTAACAAACTAGAGGGAGAATCTGGGACCTCTTAAGGCCAGAGAGAAGGAGGTTACAGTAGTCAAGTTGGGAGAGGAGCGCTTGGATGAGAATTTTAGCAGAGTCCTGACTAAGGCTAGGGTCAGACTAACGCATTTTTCACGTTGTCCGTGAAAATGTGCGTTCGAAGAATGGACGTATTTTTTCACGGAATACGCAATAGCGGTCATACTATGCGCAGTTTCATCCGTGATTTTGTACGGATCATCAATAAAACACTTCTTGCATCTGGACGTTATGTTGGCCGGACATTAGCAGCGTCTGATGTCTCCAATTCACGCACACACGCCGCTAGCGGACGCAGTGCACTCTGTACGTCAGTACTAGTGGTTTAACGTTCTCGAAAAAATGCGTTCATTTTCCACTTGCGTTGCGCAGCCGGACTTTTGTGCGACCGTACTTCGTATATTGGCCGTCATTGCCCGGCATCTGCTGCTAGTGCGGCCGTGATTAAGTGTGCCAGAACGCGCGTTCGCACTGCCTCAGTCTGACCCTAGCCTAAAGACACCGAGGCAACGAACCAGAGTTAGAAGAATACAAATTTCTCGCACGAATGTTCATGTGCCTCTAGGCACTTCTGTATGGACGTGTGAGTCTTTGTTTATGCATGACTAGATCATTATTGTTCAGGTCTGCAAACGCCTAGGTCAGTCTGAGAGAAGTGTTCAGGTTACGGTGTGTGTGGCAGCTCACTGAATTACTATTTGTAAAATGCCCTCTGAATTTGGCAGTGTAAGAGTCTGGCAAAAGAGACGGAATGAAGTCTGAAGGTAGAAAGCCATTGAAAGCCAAGGGATAGTCGCTGGATTATCAAATCAGAATCTTCCTGCCATTAAAAATTCTATCACCCCATGTGTTTGGGCTTCCTACGCCGATGCTTACAGGTCATCTAAAAGTCTGCACATTTAGGCCCCGTTCACACCTGGGAGTTTTACAGCGCGTAGGAACGCACTGTAAAACGCCATGTGCCCAAAGAAGTACAGGAGCTTCTTTGGGGCGTATTGCAACGTGTTCACGGCCATAGACTGCAGCGTGAACACGCTGCAATGCGCGTTCACATTTGCACGATACGCACGCCAAAAACGCGCATACGAAAACCGCTGGGGTGTGAACTCAGCATTACTGCTCGGATCCAGTCAAGTGAAAAGCAAACTACAGAAGTGAATAGGTTGACAATTTAATTTTGCAAACGTATGCTCTGCAGCAGAAAAAAAAATGACAGTCTACAGAGATTGCGAGTATCCAGGTTTATTGGTAATCTGCAATAACTGCCTGCAAATTGTGTGCACCATTTATAAGGTATGGGAACATTAAATTAACTGCTAGAAAGCAATGGCAATATCTAAAATGCTAGAACTGATCAGTTTCTCAGGGGGACCAAATTACATACCTGGGAAGGGAGGTGAGGTTTCATTTCCTGACATGTGTAAAATAGTGTATATCAATTTCCTTATAAACAGATTCCCATGCAATAAAGGACAGGATACCTGTCAGCACGGTTTCCCCTTGTCCCAGAGTCTGGCAGTTCTTAAGCTGCATCGATGAGGGGGTTCTCTCCAAGCAGGATTTATTCATGCAATATTTAAAAATATAAAAAGCAGCAGGATACATTGTATTTACAGTTGTGTTCAAAATTATTCAACCCCCACTGAAATTGAGTGTTTTGGCCAGTTTGACATTGATTTTGATCATTCAGTCATCTTGCTTACAATTAAATCAAAGAGGCACGTGTATGTCAGACAAATATAACATAACATTTATAATGAAATAACCACAAATGTCTTTTCGGTGCTCACATCATTATCAGTTTTATTCAACCAAGTGACATTCAATCTTATAACTGTAAAAGGATGTTGTACCAAGTACTAACAGCTTTTAAACGTGAAGCATAGCTTGACACAAGTGTCTTGCAGCGATCTACGGGTATCTTCGCCCATTCGTCATGGGCAAAAGCCTCCAGTTCAGTCACATTCTTAGGCTTGCGCACTGCAACTGCTTTCTTTAAGTCCCACCAGAGGTTCTCAATCGGATTTAAGTCAGGTGACTGCGATGGCCACTCCAAAATGTTCCAGCCTTTAATCTGCAACCATGCTCTAGTGGACTTGGAGGTATGCTTGGGATCATTGTCCTGTTGAAAGGTCCAACGTCTGCCAAGCCTCAGGTTTGTGACGGACTGCATCACATTGTCATCCAATATCTCCTGGTACTGAAGAGAATTCATGGTACCTTGCACACGCTGAAGCTTCCCTGTACCTGCAGAAGCAAAAGAGCCCCAAAGCATGATTGACCCCCCGCCATGCTTCACAGTAGGCAAGGTGTTCTTTTCTTCATAGGCCTTGTTCTTCCTCCTCCAAACAGAGTTGATCCATGGGCCCAAACAGTTCTAATTTTGTTTCATCAGTCCACAGAACACCATCCCAAAACTTCTGTGGTTTGTCCACATGACTTTTGGCATACTGCAGTCTACTCTTATTCTTTGGAGACAGCAAGGGGGTGCGCCTGGGAGTTCTGGCATGGAGGCCTTCATTACGCAGTGTGCGCCGTATTGTCTGAGCTGAAACTTCAGTACCCACATCTGACAAATCTTTTCTCAGTTCCTCAGCAGTCATACTGGACTTTTCTCCACTCTACGCTTCAGGTAGCGCACAGCAGTCGAAGTCAGCATCTTCTTTCTGCCACGACCAGGTAGCGTTTCAACAGTGCCCTTTGCCTTGAATTTGCGAATGATGCTTCCTATGGTCTCTCTTGGTATGTTTAACACCTTTGCAATCTTCTTATAGCCATTGCCCTTCCTGTGAAGAGTAATCACCTCTTCTCTTGTCTTCCTGGACCATTCTCTTGACTTCAACATGTTTGTAACCACACCAGTAAAGGTCTAGAAGGAGCTGAGTATCAGTCATTTTAAAGCTGCCTAATTGGTGCTTATTATGCTTTATTGCTGCTCCGTGACATCCACAGGTGTTTGAAAACACTTGAATGAACCTCTGTTCTTCAGAGTGCTAGTCTTTAAGGGGTTGAATAATTGTGTCAATGAAGAATTCACAAAAGAAACATTTACTACTGTATTACAAAACCAATTGATGTCATTTTAGTTGCATATGGTTCTTTAAGAAGTCCTTGTAGGATTTCATTCTGAATACAATTACAAATGTACACTAAATTCCCCAAAACCCTTTACAGCATTGGGGGTTGAATAATTTTGAACACAACTGTATATATGGAAAAAACCGAGAACAGTAATTGTGCAATACATTGAGTATTTAGAAGTATTAAATAATTCCGATATTATCCCACTCACAAAAGTAGAGCCCAATCACTGGCTCTGAGTGGGTCCAGGCCTGTGGGTATGTTGCCTTCAAATTTCTTAGGTGACCCCCACCTTCAAGGATGTACTGTCCAAGATCATGTAACAAAAAAGAAAACACACTCCTTGTGCAGATCTACAGGATTCTCAATATGGTATGCTAGAGATTTTGTACTCGCATTTTAACTCTAGGATACATGCTCATGAGTTTTTTGGTTGAGGAAACTCCAAGGAAAACCATCAACGATCCAAAGGATGGCACAACACCAACAGGAACAGAGATGAAAAATAAAATTTATTTAAAAACTAAATTAAAACATGCTCCAGAATGCATTTCGCCGCATAGAACAGCGGCTTCATCAGCTGGTACCGATGTGTTGAACCTATAGGTCATTATATAGTGTCCACAAATACAAAGTGTCCCCAGATGTCCTGTTTGGGGTCTTGATTAGTGCTTCCGTTTATTTTCTCCCAATCTTCTCACGTTGGACGTCACAATTTTGCACGTGCGCAGTCCATTTCTGCGTTCCAACCGCGGTTACGTCACTTCCGGTTTGTGTTCTTCCACTCGCAGATGTATCAATACACTAATGCGGAGCTCAGCTTTGGCAATCTCTTTTCCACAACGTATCTCAGTGCATCTCGCAGGATCTCCCGCCAAATATTAATTGTAAATATTTGAAAATATATATATACTCCTATCATGATTTTAAAATCAGTGACTCTCTTGGACAATGTTTATTACTAAATTCTAAATATGTATGTCCAAGAGAGCGTCACTGATTTTAAAATTATGATAGGAATATAATATATATATATATATATATATATTCAAATATTTACAATCAATATTTGGCGGGAGATCCTGCGAGATACACTGTGATGGCATTAAATGAATATCCACTTGCATTCTAAATATGTATGTCCCTTAATTCTGAGCTACGTTGTGGAAAAGAGATTTCCAAAGCTGAGCTCCGCATTCTGTATTGATACATCTGCGAGTTGAAGAACACAAACCGGAAGTGACGTAACGGCGGTTGAAACGCAGTGGAACGCGGAAATGGACTGCGCATGTGCAAAATGGCGACGAAGGCGAGAAGATTGGGAGAAAAAAAAACACGTACATCGGGGGACACTAAGTATTTGTGGACACTATATAAGGACCTATAGGTCCAACACATCGGTACCAGCTGATGAAGCCACGGTTTTATGCAGCGAAACGCGTTCTGGAGCACTGGAGCAGGTTTTAATTTTGTTTTTAACCACTTGAATGCTAAGGACGCGCTCAGCGCGTCCTCAGCATTCCCGCTGGTATGCGGAGGACGCGCTGAGCGCGTCCTCGCATTGGGGTCAGCGTTCGGCCGGGTTCCGGCCGATCGCTGGCCCTCCGGTGCGGGCTGACATCCTGGATGTCAGCCCGCATCCGGAGCAGTGGCCGCCATTATTATGTGTCATCGCGCCCCCGCGATGACACATAATTCAGGCGCCCCCCCCGCATGTGCGGAGGAGGCGCCTGAAAGGGGGGGGGGGAGGTCCTTCGGACCTCTCTCCCTCCCGATCGGCGGCTCACGGCTTAACCCAGGCATCATTTGGAGGGCACAGCCTGCCCTTCCAAATGATGCCTGGCATTAACCCCTGGGGAGCTGGATCGCAAATCGGCGCTGAAAAGCGCCGATTTGCGATCCTTCCCGGGAGCTGGCCGACATCTTGGATGTCGGCCAAGCTTCCGGGAACTCCCCCAGAGGACTGGCGTCATCGTGCGCAGCACGATGACGCCAGTCCTAGCATTAACCCCTAACTGCCACGAAGTGTGGAGATAGGGAGTTCCAATGAACTCCCTATCTCCCGATCCGTGGCAGTTAGGGGTTAAATTTTGATATCGTTGGATCGGCCAGAGCATGGCCGTTCCAACGATACCAAACATGAAAGTAAAAAAAATTGTAAAAAAAAAAAAAGAAAAATAAAAATAAAAAAAATTAAAAAAAAAAAAAAAAAAAAAAAATAAACACTTTTTTTTTTTTTTTTGTTTTGTTAATGCAGCAATATTGTTCCCATTTCAATTATAATGTGAACAATGATGCTGCATTAACGATTTTTGTATGCGGTGCGTTTGTTAAAAATTGGTGTCATTTTCCCCAAAAAAAAATGTAACGAGACCCCATCTCTAATTTTTTTAACAAGCGCACCCCATACAAAATATAACCGCAATTGCTCGCATGTTAAAATGTGGAAAAAAACACTTTACACGCTGTAAATTATTGAAAATACATATTTTATTGCATTTTTTGTTATAATATACAAACATGACATAACGTATACATATAATAATGACATATTATGAATCTACCGAGTCTGACGGAAAGAACGATATATAATATGTCGATGTCATATACTAAAATAAGCCTTCAAAACACGTTTAAACATGATGCGCAAAACAGGTAAAAAATGACCTCAGCACAGGGGCGGGAAAAGCCTCAGCAGCGAAAGGGTTAAATAAAAAAAAAATTTCATCTCTGTTCCTGTTGGTGTGCCATCCTTTGGATCGTTGATGGGTAATCCTTTGAGTTTCCTCAACCAAAAAACACATGAGCGTGTATCCTAGAGTTAAAATGTGAGTACAAAATCTCTAGCATACCATATTGAGAATCCTGTAGATCTGCACAAAGAGTGTGTTTTCTTTTTTGTTACATGATCTTGGACAGTACATCCTTGAGAAGGTGGGGGTCACCTAAGAAATTTGAAGGCAACATACCCACAGGCCTGGACCCACTCAGAGCCAGTGATTGGGCTCTACTTTTGTGAGTGGGATAATATCGGAATTATTTAATAATTCTAAATACTCACTGTATTGCACAATTATTGTTCTCTGTTTCTTCCATATATATGTGAGATTCCAGGACCCCAGAGAGCATTATTTGCGCCGATTCTAATCATTGACAGGTTAATCCAAACCGAATTGTGAGACCAGTGAAGATGCGCATCCCTAGTGAGGACTGCCTCCCTGTCCAAACTGGTTTAAAAAAAAAAAAAAAAAACTGGGCGGAGGAGGCGTTTCGTCCACTCCACCAGCAGCCAGGGAATTTGAGTTTACTGGCTGCTTGCGATGTCTACATGCACAGAGTGTATTTCAGTAATGCGGTTCTCTTGACCGATATCTTGCTGCTGTGGCTCCCGAAAAAAAGTGAGGATCACTGCTCTACAACACCACTTCTGTTAAATAATTCCCAACTCAAATCTGAGCCCATGCCCCCATAGAAAAGTCCATTCCTAGGCAGAAAAATCTAAATTACAAAGTGTCCGGCCAGTTGAATTATGAACGTAGTGACGCAGACATTTGGGCAGTGTCTGAATTCAACTTCATTAATAGGATAAAGTGAAGACTCCATGAATATATAGACTTTATATTGTCCAACTTGAAATTGGCTTGATGAAGCGCCATGGCAGTGAAGCAGAGCTAGAACAGTACGGAGATAACGTCTGCTAGAATATTTTACCAGCACTACCGACAGCCTCCGTTACTCCTGTGGTGTCTGACGGTTGGCTTTCTGCATGCAATGTTCCTGAACCAAAGACATTTATTTATTTATAAAGGATTTTACCAGGAAGAATACATTGAGATTTCTCTCGTTTTCAAGTATGTCCTGGGTTCGAGAACATTGTATTTCTGTAACAACTAACAATTCAAAGTAATAAAATGCTAGATATTATTTTTTATTTTTTTAAATAACAAATATACAGATTAACAGAAAACAAAATATTCACTAGGTTACATATTTACAGGTGCATTCTGTATTGAGGTATATTAACCTGCCTGGCAGTATTCCCGAGTGACTCTGGGTTAAATTTCGCTACCGCAAACTCGGTAACCTCGTGTCACACTCTGGCTGTATACTCCTCATCCTGCGCTCCCCCGCCGTCCCCTGCAGTATGATTGCAGCAGCCGGTGACTTGATTCCTGGTTCCGCTCCCTGTGAGCCACGTGACGCGGGGGGGGGGGGCTGGACCAGGCGGCAAATTTGAAAAAAGGCAAAAAAAAATGAATAAAATAAATTGCGACTGTAAAAAATACTGTAAAGTGTAAACAGTCCCATATTTCACTGGGGCTTGCCCAGATCCAACTGATGAAGCTGGGCAAGCACCAGCGAAGGCCATATTACATTTTAGAAACAATTGTTATGTGCTTTTTATTTCTGTAAAGTCGCTTTAAAGAGTATAAATCCTCTATTCTATTACACCCTTGTTTTCTGAAAGATTTCAGTGTTTTTGGTTTGATTAGATTATTGAATATAATTTGCATTATTTTGGATATTTTTGGGATAATAAATTATTATTTTGTGTTTCAAACTTTATCTGACACCATGTGTTTACTAGACTCTTGTGTGCATGGATTTCAATGAGGTATTCGTAATTATTACAGGCTTACTATATAAAACACATTTCCTTTCCAAAAAAATTGAAACGCTTTTAGACACAAAGTTTAAAAAATTTAGACTGCCAGGGAGGTTAATAGGGAGCTCTTAAGTGACTTTAGACTTGGGGGGGGGGATTTTTGATGGTGTCTGGGAGGTTATTCCACATTTGCGATGCTCTGTAGGAAAATGAGGAGACACTTTTTTTGTATTGTGGTATTACAAGTAAGTATTTAGAAACATTTAAATACGTAAAGGGAATCCACAAGGTAGAGGAAGGGAGTATATTTAAAAGGAAACAAAGTAGCAAAACAAGAGGACATAGTCTTAGATTAGAGGGGCAAAGGTTTAAAAGTAACATCAGGAAGCATTATTTTACTGAGAGGGTGGTGGATACATGGAACAGTCTTCCAGTAGAAGTGGTAGAGGCCAAAACAGTAATTGAATTTAAGCAAGCATGGGATAGGCATAAGGCTATCCTAAACAAAAGATAAATCCAGGTAAAGTATCCATGTAATTGGGCAGACTAGATGGGCCGAAAGGCTCTTATCTGCCGACATTTTTCTATGTTTCTATGTACAGCTTGGAAAAAAGACGAGACAGAGGAGATATGATAGGTGCAGCTCCTGCATTGGAGGTTATAGGACGAGGTAACTGCTAGGGGAAGCAGCCTTTTCAGGTAGGGTGGTAGCTTCCCATAAAAGCTCTTAAAACACCAGGGGCAGTATTACAAACTTGGTGCCAACTTAACCAGAGATGTTGTAAACTTACCAGAGCCGTTAGTCTATGGCAGTGTTTCTCAAGTAGTGGGTTGTGACTAGGGATGCACCGATACCACTTTAAGACCGAGTACCGATACTTTTGTTCAAGTACTCACCGATACCGAGTACCGATACTTTTATTTTATGTGACGCTTTCCAATAAGAACAGACCTCATATAATGCCCCCCCAGCTCGTGGATATGCCCCCCCGCACATAGATTTCCCCCCCCCCAGACTTACCTTCCTTTAGCGACTCCGGGAAAGCCTTCGCGCGCTCTCCTTGGGAGGTCCCCAGCCGCGACCATGTGGGACCAAAGGAAGGTAAGTATGAGCGGAGAGCAGCTGCAGGGCCTGTCCAAATGCTCTATCGGCATTCGGACAGGCCCTGCAGCTGCTCTCCTCACTTTGTTTATACTTTCCTTCCTTTAGCGACGCCGGGAAAGTTTCCGCGCGTGCGCTCGTTGGAAGGACCCCAGCCGCGATCACATGGTCCCACGTGGTCGCGGCTGGGGACCTTCCAAGGAGCGCGCGCGCGCAGGCTTTCCCGGCGTCGCTAAAGGAAGGCAAGTATAAACCAAGTGAGGAGAGCAGCTGCAGGGCCTGTCCGAATGCCGATAGAGCATTCGGACAGCCGCCCCAGCCCCTCGGATGCCGGCAAGCCGGCTCAATGCCAGCTTCCGGTATCGGAAAGAAATATCGGGGGTACTGCACGAGTACCAAGTACTCCTGCAGTACCCGGTATCGGCACTGATACTAGTATCGTATCGGTGCAACCCTAGTTGTGACCCAAAAGTGGGTAGCGACCAGGGTCAGATTGGGTCACGGGGCAAGTGCTCCCAGGCCCCTCTAATTCCTGGGACCCACTGATGCAGCTTACCTGCAGCAGCGGGTCCCAGGCGGCGCAGCAACCTTTGCCTCCCTCACCAACAACCGCGTGCTGGAATTTCCCTGCTTGAAGGAAGTTCCAGCGCAGTGTTACTAGTGAGGGAAGCAGGGATAGCCCTGACCCCACTGCATCGAGAAAGATGCTTTGTAATGGCAAGGTGGTGGTGGGGGGGGGTCTGAAATGGGATGGTGTGGGGTGGGACTGACTGGAAGCAGCTCTGTACTCCCAACAGGGACTGACCGGTGTCTAGAGCATTCTACTTCTGGCTGCCAACACCAGGAGCCACTGCACAACATCTCAGTGAAGCAAAAGGCTGCTGGGTAAGGGGGGCTCCCTATGTAGATTTGATTGTGTTTTTCCCTCTGTCCTTTTGTTAATATGTCCGTTTACCTATTTATGCATCCTTTCTGAATATCTGTTATTCTGTCTGCCCATCTACAGTATATCTGCGTGTCCTGTGTATTTTTCCATCTGTCTTTGTATCTATGTCTTCCTCTATCTCCTCATCTCTCTTTCTCCCTCTATCACGCTTTCCCTTTTACTCTATAAAGCTCTCACTGCTATTCCTTTCCTACCTTCCTCCTGGTGTGATAATCCCTGCAGAAAACGAATGTACACTGAGAATTCTCAGCAAAATCACACACTGCTTCCTGATCCCGGCCTCCCTGCATACCAGGGATGTGCGGTGAAGTCAGTGGCTGGTGAGACACTGGCTAGTATCAGAGCCAGATATACACTGGTTACATAGGGGGTTCAGGTCAGTGAAAAGGTATTTTAATATGATAGGTAGTTTTTTAATTCTTGCATTAGTGTGAAATTCCCCCCTTGTTCCAGTACGGTGTTCAATTTTGTTTCCTCTCAAGGCTAGTCAGCGGGGTGATTGAAATAGATAACTTAGAAATGCCCGCAAAATCTTTGTTACATGATGTAGAAATGTATCTGCTCTGATTGGCTGTTATATCACATTCCTATGTATGTTAGGAGTGGACAGGAAGCTCTTTTCTATTGGATGTCGAACATTTCTATTGGATGTTGAAATAATAAACGGATCTGACCGACCACGAGCTGATCAGATGTTGATCTGCCACATCTCGGTGTGGTTGTTTCTATCATCTCCTCTGATCAGAGTCGCGCAGCGCCTTACTTCATTTTTGATATATGGGAGGCAAACGGTCTATTGAACTTTCATATATGGTAACTATATTAGGGAATTTGTTATTGCTTGATTAAGCTTAAAATGTAACAGTTGGGGCCAAGAAATGGGATTTAATAATTCAATGGTCGGATATGATTTTATTTCATGTTAATCAATTGCCTAGATAGATAAAAGAATCTTTGCTTCCATGGGGAGACTGCCTGTGAGAGCCACTGTGTTGTAGGACGCTCGTTCTGTTTTTCTTTGTTTACACTTGCGGTTATATTATGCTTGTTTATCTTAACTCGCCCAATAGAGATGTTAAGGAGCGGTGAGTCACTCGTTATGTTGATGTACCCTGAAAAGTTCTAGTGCTGAGTATTCATTCTGTTACTCACCCGGGAAACTGAAAGATGTTTCTAGCGTTGAGTAAATGTGTTTGTCTTTGTGTCCATAGTATAGCTCCTTTGTGTTCTTGAGTTTCTGGCTCATCCATATCTGCTTGTAATTGTGAGCATTTTATTTTAATTGATTAGGTCTGGTTTCTTCTCATATAGCAAGATAGAAAACAAAACAGCGTTCCTTCCATTGAGAGCAATTTTTCTTTTGCATTCTTGCCATTTTTTTTTATTATTTTACTTTTTGCGTTGCTGTATGTTCGCGCGCTGATTCTAAAGGATTTGCAAACTGGTTTGTTTTATTTTTTTTTATTTTGTTTGCCATTGATTACGTCTGTTTATTTAAAGGTTTGTCTTTACTATTCATGTATGTGTTTATCTTTGATGTTTTGTATTTCGTAGTTCTGATCGGGTTATGTAATTTATGTATAGAGACTGCTTTTCTCTTACTACAGGTTGCTTCGTTTCTATGTGTCCTTACTGCCTTGCCTCGTGTATAAAAACAAAAAAACAAAACAGAAAATGGAGACAATAGGGCTTTACTTTTACAGTAAATTTCAAAAGCGCCTGCTTCTCTTTTGTAGAAAAAAGTTTTTGTTCTTTTATTAATATTTTTTTGTAATGTATAATGGAATGTGTAGTGCGGTTTAGCAATGCAAGTTGGATAATTGAATTGTGGAACTGCATTATAAAATGTAACTTGTGGAATTGGGCACGGTTTGACTGTACAGATGTGAAAGAGACAAAGGAATTGTTTGAGCTTGATTTAAAGTGTGAAGGGATGATACAAGTTGATGTATGATATATATAAAAAAAATCAGTGTATCAAGGTGATGGGCGTCGTCAAGCTGCCTTAATATAAGTTTATAAATTTTCCCAGTCCAGCACAAAGGGATTGACCACACCTTAATATAGGTTATAGGTTTTGTATAAGGGACAAGCATGCCTGTGTAGTTTCTTTGTTGCTGAACGACTGAGAATCTCTATTAAATATTACTATAATTATATCTTTGAGTCCCCTATTGAATAATTGCTAAAATGGCTGACTGAGGTCATTTACAGGTTTTGTAACCTGTATAATGGAATATATATGTAGGTTCATCATAATACAGTAAGCAAAGAGATCCTGTTTAAGAGCTTACACTCTAAGAGGATAAAGTAATATTGAATGATTTGAGTGAAAGTTTACTGGAAAGCACCTACAGGTTTTGTAGTGCTGTACAAAAGGAATGTTAAAGTATGTATATAAGGTAATTTCAGGTGATGAGTGGGGATAGAAAGTTGTGTTTGTGAAAAAAAGGGAGATAAAAGATTGTAATTTAATATCTTGAGTATTGTTTTTTTTTTTTTCCCCGGAAAACATTTGATTAATTTGGTCATATTGCTAATTGGGGATCTGTGCACATAAATAATAATTATCTTTAGTCTCAATTTTTAAACGTCCTTCTATACTTTCCTTCCCAGTTTGATATTTTTGTTATGTGTTTTTTTTTATTTGAATTGAAGAGCATTTTAAGAAAACTGGTGACAGTTACAAAAGTAAAAGAAAAAGGTTTTCATTCTTCTCCTAGCCCCCTCCATTTTCTCTCTCTCATGACCACGCCTTTTCTTTGTGTCCAAAAAATTGTTGCATTTTTTCTCCGTTTTAAAAGTATTTTAACCATATCAATTTTAACGTTTTTGACAGGTTAATACATTTTTTACTTTAGGTGAAAAATACACATTCATGCCAACTTTGTTCAAGCTAGATGGAAGATTATTGAATGCCAATATTGAATACCAATATTGATTGGAATTTAAGGAAATTTACTCAAACACATTATCATTTCACATTGCAATGTTACATCAACCGGATAAGGAATTATCAGACACCAGGCAATAAAACATTCTAATGTATCAACACCTCATCAATAAATCATGCGATTAAAGAAGATCATTGATTTGGAAATAAAACTTAAGACATGTCAGTTTTACAAAACAGTTATTTTCAACCAATAAGACAGAAGACAAAGAAAGAAGATAGTGTATTATTTATATGCTGACGGATTATCATTGTGTTTAAGTGATAATTATTTTGTGTCTTATTATTTTATTTTTGTTGTTTGGTTACAATCAATATTGCTCAAATTCCCTGACACATTTAGGATTATTGAAGATCACATCCAATTAAAATTAGAGTTAATGTATTTAGGAACATAGAATTTAATGCATTTGCATAAATATGTTTCATGACATAACATATATAGTGGTAAATGGAAAGTTTTAATTCGGTAAAACTAAAGTTTTTATTTTTTGGATTATATTTGAGGATTGTTTTTTTTTTTATAAACACCAGGTTTGTTTCAAAACACCGAACAAGACTGAATAGTATAGTAATTAAACATTTAAATGAGGTGTGTGTATGTGTGTATGTGTATGTGTATGTGTATGTGTATGTGTATGTGTATGTGTATGTGTATGTATGTGTATGTGTATGTGTATGTGTATGTGTATGTGTATGTGTGTGTGTGTGTGTGTATCCACACAATTCAGCACACATCCATGTTGTAGATGAATACTTATCTTCTGCCTCAGTGCTATATCCCAAGAGATACATACAGAACTGCCAGAAAAGAAGGGTGCACTCAAGGTCTTCGCTTTAAAAATAAAAACTTTTTATCAAAGACGCATTAAAACCAACGTTTCGGCCTAAGCATAGGCCTTCTTCAAGGTAAAACCAAAACCGCATCATATTGCATATTTATGGCTTAGTAAGTCATTACATTTAATTACAAACCAGCCGGGTCCAATGTTGCGCCGGTTTCAGAGACGCCCTCCCGGAAACCGGAAGTGACGTGTCGTCTTTAGAACCGCGCAAGTAACGTCCAACTAGAGACGTAAAAACATCAACACAGGTCGCCATAGCAACCCGTTTTACATCAAAACAAAAGCAGGGTGCCAAACTGACACCAATGCAGAGGGGAGCGCAGTAGAAGGGAGGAGAATATTAAAGTCACACATAACTCCAGATGATCCTCATTCCTATGTCCCAAACCTAATCAATAATCCCAACGAGAATATGACAAAGTGTGTATATCTAAGAGACAAAATAAATTGTCATGGCAACCTGTTGCCTAGAGTGGTTACTAAGAAATAGAAGAGGGGAAAAGAAGTTCCCCACTGTAAAAAGTGATTAAATGGGGGGCGTGGCCGGCTGTCTAAGGAAGAGGAAGTGTTTTTGAGGAGCTCCGCACGTCCTCTCTTATTTGGGACATTAAGACGATTCTGCTTGTGGCATTTTTGCAGCTTATGATTCCTGAAAGGCTGGCCACCGGTTTTGAGCACTCCGGAGACCGTTTAGTCCCCCCTCCGGACCGGAGAAAGCTCTGGAGCTTCTTGCCATCGTGGCTGAGTGTGAAGACGGTGGCCATTTTGGGGCCTATCTCCTGGATGACTCGCAATTTCCCTGGACTGACCGCTCCCACCCGGCCTGAATCCTTAAATGGAGACAGTGGAGACACAGGGCCCGTGTCTCTCACATACCATGACAGACGGTTCTATGGGGATAGCGGTCGGATCTCCGGGTCGATGGCTGGATGGAACCCCTCCCCCCGCCGACGGTGAAGACGCAGTACTCTCAGGCTTGGATGCCTGCTTAATATGGCTGGCGGTGGAAGATGCAGACAGCCCTCTCACCAAGGGAGTCTGGAGGCAGGTGATGGTCGCGCTGAGAGGTTGCAGGGGGACGGATTCGAAGAGGGCTGCACTTGGGTCGGTTCCTGCCCAGTACTCTGCTGAGACCTGCCTGCTAGCGGGCGCTGCCGTGGGGAGCTCCGTGACACACTGTGGACGGGAGGAGATGCCAGTCCGTGTATTCTGGCCCCGGAGCCTACCCCCGAAGGTGAGAGCTGGAGGAGGACGCACACCTTGTATGCCCCGAGGAGAGACGGGGACACCAAACCCGAAGTCAGTGACCCCTCGACGGAGACTCGGAGCAGAAGCCCACACTCCCCGGCTGGCTGATAAGAGGGTGCGGAAGCACCCACTGGGGCCACGAGTGATTTTTCGTACGCAGGCTACAGCAAGAGCTACACCCAAGCGGAAACGTGTGAAATCGGTTCGGAAGGTAGCTACCCGGGTTGGTGAGATGCGCACACAGCAACATCGAGTAGATCTACGGAGGAGAATTGGAGATCGCAAAACGGTCTGGGCTCTCCGCGGATATACCCCCAGCTAGCGGTTAAGATGGCGCGGATGTACGCACCGAGGTGCCGTGAGGTTATGCCCCAGAATTATTTTCTTTGCCGAGCCTACCCATCCAAGGAGACACAGAGATCTGGACAATCCTGCATGTACCTGCCTGTGACGGTCCAGCCTCCTTTGTTGGACACCGGCTGACCTTATTTTGCCCTCTTCTTTTTTGAGACAACCCTCTTACTTTCGATACCCCCTCCTGAGTGTTTTTATTTAGCGGTTGCTGCATCGCCCTGCCTGCCAAATGCTGTTTGTCACTGATCCCGGCTGGGGACGCTTTTGATTCCTAGAGACAGTTTTATTTTTTTTTTCCTCTCATACCCCCTTCCACTGAGTATTTTGTCGTTCTCTTTTTGACGCCATTGCCCGAGTTTTAGATGAGACCCCTCTACTCGAGGATGTTTTTTTTGTTCCCCCCCTTTTTCTTTACGACCCCACCCCCCACCTGCAAAAGTTCTGATCCTGCGTGCGAAGACGCTTTCGCATTTTTGATGGACGGTCGGCCTATTTTTTTTTATTTTTTTTTTAACCACATCATACCCCCTCCCTTCCCCTCCCCTTCACTGATCGCTATTATATGCTAAGACCCCCCCATATCGGGAGATGTTTGTTATTTTTCATAAGTGATAATTCTGCTGTTGTTGGTCCTGCGTGGCCCTTGCTTACATTTGTTTGATTTTCTGCTGACTTTATTTACAAAATAAAATCTTAAAAAAAAAAAAAAAAAAAAGTGATTAAATTCTAGTTATAGCACTATATACTGTGTTATATTTATATGTGTGTATCATACGTATATTATATAAAATAAAATAAAAATGTGTAGAAAAATAAATAACCAAAAATAAAAATAAAATAAAAATGAAAAAAATATGAGAAAATGTGAGAAAAAAAGTGTATAATATGTGCTAATACAAAAAAGTGAATATACATAGAAATAAAAATAAAAAATAAAAAAGGGGATAACAAGGGAAAAGAAAATCATCCAGATCCATGTGGAATATCAGCGACTGTAAAGAAAAGGTGTAAAGGACACATATTCATTAAGGCCATGTGGGACCAATGTATTGAGCGTTCTTATCCAGTAAGTCTCCCTTTGCAACAAAAGCTGAGATCGATCACCTCCCCTATGAAGCGGGGGGACATGATCGATCCCAATAAATAATACACACTTTGTCATATTTTTATATATTTTTATATTTTATTTTTAAAGCGAAGACCTTGAGTGCACCCTTCTTTTCTGGCAGTTCTGTATGTATCTCTTGGGATATAGCACCGAGGCAGAAGATAAGTATTCATCTACAACATGGATGTGTGCTGAATTGTGTGGACTCTTCTGTATATTACATTGGATTTAAGCACCACCGAACTTTTGCCCTCTATATTTGGTTTTTTTTACAACCACACCAGGTTATTACTCTCTGATTCCAATATGGAGGATTTTCTAACGAGAGCAGGAGCGTATGAGGAGCAGGCGCATACATTAAATTACTGAAGCAGCGGCAATAAAGGTATTATGGGCACAAACCCCGGAGCAATTAATGCATAATAACACACCACGGGAGGTTTATCAAGATCTGATACGTATGAGGAAGAAAGAAATTGATCTGGATTTGCACGGTGTCTTTTTATCAGACTACTACCGTGCAAAACGATTTCCAAGGGGGTTTCGTATTAAAAATTCACCAACGATTGGCCGTAATAACCCAGATTTGTGTAAAAAATGGGTAGCGGTGGCTAATAAGTGTGCACTTGATTGGCTGGTATTAATCATTGAAGAGGTGGGGACCGAACTGGAAACCTTACGCCAGACTATTGCCAAATACGAGAAAGATCATAATGATATACTTATTTCTCATGAATTCGCATCTTTTGTTACGAAAATACAAGAAGAAACGGATAAATATCGTTCTGAGCTTATCCGTTTTAAAAAACAAAAGGAACGAGTTAATTACGATTATACGTCACAGAGTCTATGGCTGGCTTACTGGCGATCGACCACGATCAACTTTCCGTAAACCCAAACCTCTGGTTCAGAAGACGAAGGTTACCACTATAGATGTGACATCAGGTGAATCCGGTTCAGATGTTGAAGCAGTGAGTGGAAGCTCTGGCCAACAGACACCTAAGCCTTTTTTGGAGATTACCCCCAAGGAGGGGGAACTACCATCCAATACCAGAATCCAAACCAGGGGCAACACTCATACAAACGCCGTGGAATACGGACACGTCGAGGACAGAAGGGTAAAACCAGGCAACAGCAGGGGTCGACCACCATTACCCAAGAAATAGCCCCCATATTTAACCTGTCTGACAAGCAACTTACTACCACTCATCTTGCAGTCCTAAGTAAAGGGCTAAATTTTGTCCCTACCCATTACCCTACACCGTCTAACTTGGAGGTCGAAGAATATAAAGTTAATCGTATGTTGGCACTTCACGAGAACTTTCATACCTTACCGGATAAACCCAGAGACCCTCTCCATTTGAAAAGCACACGGGACTTCAAAGCCTCTAATCCCTTTATAAAATCATTCGGCTTAATGCTTAAAAATTCGGATCCTATCCAAACTTCTAGCTATACGAAGCGTAAATTTAATCTTACAAAGGACGAAAATCAAGCTCTTAAAGACCTAGCTAATGATCCGAATATTGTAATACGTCCGGCCGATAAAGGAGGAGGAATTGTGGTCCAAAACTATCAGGCTTTCCGACAAGAAATTTTGCATCAACTATCGGACGTATCCATCTATAGAAAGTTACCTGGGGATCCAGGCAAAACTTTCCACAGGAAGATAGCTATATTGATTGAGGAGGGTTTATCAACTGGTTTTTTGACTGAAAATACAGCCAGATTTCTCCAAATCCAACATCCACGTATTCCAGTACTTTATACCATCCCGAAAATCCATAAGGATCTCCATTGACCCCCCGGACGTCTGATCGTTTCCGCCTGTGGAGGATTACTGGAGCCTATTGGTAAATACATTGACCAATGCTGTAAAACAACAGTATTGGCTCTCCCGACATGTCTGAAGGATACAAACCAGTTTTTGGAGAAAATAGCTGAAATACAGTTGCCGGAAAATGAGATCATTCTAGCAACTTTGGATGTTAGGAATTTATATACTACTATTCCACATCAACAAGGTATTGAAGCGTTTAAACGTACATTACTTACATTAAGTCAATATACTGGACCTCCGGTTGAATTTCTAACGGAACTTTTACGAGCAACCTTGGAATATAACTACTTCCGATTCGAAAAGCAATTTTACCTACAGATAGCGGGAACGGCGATGGGAGCATCAATGGCGCCGGCATATGCGAACATTTTCATGTTCCAGTTTGAACAGGACTGTATTTTTTCAAGATTTGGTGAAAATTTTATTTTTTACACACGCTTCTTGGACGATATTTTTCTTATATGGAGGGGTTCAGTAACATCTTTAGAAGCAATGATAGAGCATATCAATAACCTGCCAACATCAGTGAAATTAACCAGTAATATTGATGCACAGAGTGTTAACTTTCTGGACGTTACTGTTTTTCGTGATGGTGTTAAGCTAGGGTATACATTGTTCCGAAAGGAGACTGATAGGAATTCTTTGCTGTTGGCTTCTAGCCACCACCCTAGACATCTTAAATCTTCCTTACCTATCTCTCAGTACCTGAGGGTACTGAGATATAACTCTGCTAGTGAACGTGCCGCTATTCAAATAGACGAGAGGACAAAAAAATTCAAAAGTAGGGGCTATTCTACCTCTACTTTACAGGTGGCCCTTCATAAGGCTAAATTGAAATTCGATAAAAAATCTACACCATCCGCACTACCTATACCATCTAGAATAGTTTTACCTTTGACATATCACACGGCAGGTGATCAAGTTGCGTCAAATTCGCAAACATTGGAATTTATTCCAATATGACCATACATTGCCTACACAATTCCACTCTTCCCCTCTAATAAGCTTTCGTAGAACTAAAAACTTACGTGATATATTGGTACGGTCTGATCCAATACAATCATATGAAAATATGCCTAAATTCCAGAAAATGGGATGTTTTCGCTGCCTTGATTGTGTAACATGTCGACATATGTTACCAGGGAACTCTTTTGTTCACCCATCATCTGGCCATAGATACAAAATTCGGTTTAGAATTACATGCCTTACAGAATTCGTCATATATATGATACAGTGCCCATGCGGCTTAGCCTATATTGGGAAGACGGATTTGACCCTGAGGGATCATATACGTGGCCATAGATCCACTATCAATACTGCTTTTCGAGACGGTTTTTCAGATAAACCAGTGGCTAAACATTTTTTAGAATACCATCATAGTTTACCTACTTTAAAATTTATTGGGATCGATCATGTCCCCCCGCTTCATAGGGGAGGTGATCGATCTCAGCTTTTGTTGCAAAGTGAGACTTACTGGATAAGAACGCTCAATACATTGGTCCCACATGGCCTTAATGAATATGTGTCCTTTACACCTTTTCTTTACAGTCGCTGATATTCCACATGGATCTGGATGATTTTCTTTTCCCTTGTTATCCCCTTTTTTATTATTTTTTATTTTTATTTCTATGTATATGTATATTATAATCACTTTTTTTGTATTAGCACATATTATACACTTCTCACATTTTCTCATATTATTTTTTTCATTTTTATTTTTATTTTTGGTTATTTATTTTTCTACACATTTTTATTTTATTTTATATAATATACATATGATACACACATAAATATAACACAGTATATAGTGCTATAACTAAGAATTTAATCACTTTTTACAGTGGGGAACTTCTTTCTTTTCCCCTCTTCTATTTCTTAGTAACCACTCTAGGCAACAGGTTGCCATGACAACTTATTTTGTTGTCTCTTAGATATACACACTTTGTCATATTCTCGTTGGGATTATTGATTAGGTTTGGGACATAGGAATGAGGATCATCTGGAGTTATGTGTGACTTTAATATTCTCCTCCCTTCTACTGCGCTCCCCTCTGCATTGGTGTCAGTTTGGCACCCCGCTTTTGTTTTGATGTAAAACGGGTTGCCATGGTGACCTGTGTTGATGTTTTTACGTCTCTAGTTGGACGTTACTTGCGCGGTTCTAAAGACGACACGTCACTTCCGGTTTCCGGGAGGGCGTCTCTGAAACCGGCGCAACATTGGACCCGGCTGGTTTGTAATGTTTTGTAATTAAATGTAATGGACTTACTAAGCTATAAATATGCAATATGATGCGGTTTTGTTTTTACCTTGAAGAAGGCCTATGCTTAGGCCGAAACGTTGGTTTTAATGCATCTTTGATTAAAAGTTTTTTATTTTTAAAGCGAAGACCTTGAGTGCGCCCTTCTTTTCTGGCAGTTCTGTGTATATATATATCTAAATGCATCGAGTCAGATGTAGTATGATCTTCCTTTTATTTGTTGCGTGAGGCCCATAGGCTTTGCGGGGAAATTTTAAAATTTATTATCTGTGTCTCGTGTAAATTAACTTTTTTATTGTTTTCGTGCACTTGAGAGTGACAATGAATGAATGGATGTATATGATTAGCAGGGTATACCATATTTTCTTTTTTCTTTTTATTGTTGCTAAAACCGTATCACAGCAAGAAATCTGACAGTCACAATGACTGCATATGGAACGAATCATGGACATTTTGTGTCAAGGTCAAAGGTAATAAGCAACCAGCGCAAAGAGATAGCTTGTTCAGGAGTCCCTACAGTGAGAGCTCTGGTGACATTCAATGATTATGCGTCTCAAACTGGGATGTTGAAAAAGACCAAACCTTGATCTCGCACTTTGGACTACGGTATTAGATTACGGAATATTTTTTTTTTTTATTTAATCCCCTAGATAAGTGTGAGAAAGGATTGGGGGTGTGTGTCTGCATGTGCGTGTGCGTTTTGTAGAGTGAAGCTGAACATTGGAAACCACAGATATAGATCTGACTCCTGTTGATTAGATAAATGAACTTTTTACATTCAAGTTATTATATTTTTCTTGTTCGGTGAATTATATTGTGGGAATAGTTATTTAATGTCTAGATTAGGTATTTTGGCCTACGCCCTAAGTGTGGTTCGCTGGAAGAGTGAATCTAGATAAGTGTATTTTATGCTCATAAAGGGCCTCCTTGGGGAATCCTTTTCATATATCATAAAAAGGTAGAGAGGTATTTTAAGAGTAATTGCCAGATTTTTTTTCTTTTCCCTCTGAGCATCTAGAATGATTTAGAGGTATTAGGCGAGGATACTACGGCCCCAAGTATAGTTTAATTGCCTAGTTTGTTTTATCCATTTTAGTGATCAATGAGACGATTGAAAGGTATTTTAATATGATAGGTAGTGTTTTAATTCTTGCATTAGTGTGAAATTCCCCCCCCCCTCCTTGTTCCAGTACGGTGTTTGTTCAGTTTTGTTTCCTCTCGAGGCTAGTCAGCAGGGTGATTGAAATAGATATCCTGTGTTAACTTAGAAATGCCCACAAAATCTTTGTTACATGATGTAGAGATGTATCTGCTCGGATTGGCTGTTATATCACATTCCTATGTATGTTAGGAGTGGACAGGAAGCTCTTTTCTATAACGAATATTTCTATTGGATGTTGAAATAAACGGATCTGACAGACCACGAGCTGATCAGATGTTGATCTGCCATATCTCTCGGTGTGGTTGTTTCTATCATCTCCTCTGATCAGAGTTGCACAGCACCTTACTTCATTTTTGATATATGGGAAGCAAACCGTCTATTGAACGTTCATATATGGTAATTATATTAGGGAATATGTTATTGCTTGATTAAGCTTAAAATTTAACATTCAGTAATCCCCAGAAACCGGCTGCTCTCAGTGATCCCCAGGATCTGCGTTGTCCATTCCAGGCAGCCGAGTGTCAGCCACGCACTGTCCCCTCCACCTGCAGGGAGGTGGTGTCACCACAGTGAAGAGTCACACTGAGGCCACAACCAAAGCACAGCCCCGCGCCCACTGACTGGGAGAGGAGGACAGTCACATGACTATCTTGCATCAATCAATGCATGGGAGGCCAGCCTCCCATGGAGGCGTTTTTTGCATTGGCTTGGATCAATGGTGCTTTCCCTTTGGTCCAAGCTATTCCATTGCTCTCAGTGCTTCTGGGAGGCACTGAAGAGCATAATTCATAAAGAAGGCGGAGCCAGACACGCGCTGCAGACTTCCCAATCTCTTGGCCAGCTTGAGCAATTAATGAAGTGTTCGGCTACGCAAATTGCGAAGGCTCAGGGAGGACAGACAGCTGCTGCTGTGAGGAAATCATGCATGCAGCTGCAGAGACGGATGGCACGGAGCACGTGAGTTTAAGTTTTAAATATATTATTCAGTAGTGATTTAAACTAGAGATACTTTGTCTACCATCACCCCAGACTTTGAGACACATTAAGAGCAAGCACTGTTTTCCCACAAGTTCTAATTAATTTCATAGGTTTCAAATAGTTTATTTTATTGGGTTTTTGCCACAACAGCACTTTCATTTTCACTAGTGCTGTGATTACTGCACTATCCATTTTGGAAAGAATCCCCGTTTACAAAATGGTTTAAAAAGTGCATACATTGTAGAATATTGCACACGTTTTGTAGAATTAGGTTTCAGAAATTCAATTATTTTTGGGTCGCGACTTAATGACCAAGGACAATTGTGGGTCCTGAGGGTCCACAGGTTGAGAACCACTGGTCTATGAGTTAGCACCAGATTTGTAATATAGCCCCAGGTTGGAAAGGTGAAGGGTACATCTAGATTCCAGCGACTGCCAGTTTAGCTCCTTTAACATGTTACAATGGTGGGCCATGTAGTTACATTGTAGAACAAAGCAGCAGAATGAGTTATACAATGTAGTAAGTTTAAGAAGGTGTGTTTGCGGGGCCGCTGCATAAACTACATCTCCGTATTCAATAGCCGGCATAAGCATTTGTTGTACAATCTTTCGTACCGCGGGGCTCAGGCAGGATTTGTTTCTGTACAGGGCACCTAGTCTGGGGTAAAGTTTAGATGAGAGTTTTTCGATGTGGGGGCCAAAGGATAGATTTGGGTCTAACCACATACCTACTTGGAAATGAGAAATCTTAATGTATCCTTCCTGGTAAAATACTTTGCAAATAAATACTTGAGTGATAAGGTCTTAGAACACCGTGTACCTAACCCAATCATTATTTAACATTTCCCATTTCGTGCACCTTTTATCAATTCTGCATCATTGCATTTTATAACATATGACCTATGGGAAATTGTACGAAATACAGGACATCAATACCTGTGATACCAAGAACAGCACATTGTCAATATGCCAAGAAATGTCCTATAAACAAAGTGATCTCCAAAAAAGGTTTCCATAACTTCAGGTTAAATGTTCCCAGTTAAAAACCATCTTCTCCAAATGGTGTTAAAAGGTCCGATACCAAATTATCACTTTGCAAAACAAGAACCGTTGTGTTCTTAAAAGTCCATAGTAACCAAGTGGGCAAGGTTTAGCAACATAATTGGCGTACAGTGGGGCAAAAAAGTAGTCCGCCACCAATTGTGCAGGTTCTCCCACTTAAAAAGATGAGAGGCCTGTAAATGTCATAGGTACACTTCAACTAAGAGACAAAATGATAAAAAAAAATCCAGAAAATCACATTGTCTGATTTTTAAAGAATTTATTTGCAAATTTAGGTTACCAAATACTTATTTTCCACCATCAGTACAGTACAAACAAGCAAGATTTCTGGCTCTCACAGACCTGTAACGTCTTCTTTAAGAGGCTCCTCTGTCCTCCACCTGTTATCTGTATGAATGACACCTGTTTGAACTTGTTATCAGTATAAAAAAGACACCTGTCCACAACCTCAGACACACTCCAAACTCCACTATGGTCAAGACCAAAGAGCTGTCGAAGGACACCAGAAACCAAATTGTAGACTTGCACCAGGCTGGGAAGACTGAATCTGCAATAGGCAAGCAGCTTGGTGTGAAGAAATCAACTGTGGGAGCAATCATTAGAAAATGGAAGACATACAAGACTAGGGATGCACCGATACCATTTTTTTAAGACTGAGTACCGATACTTTTATGACATGTGACCACTTTACAATAAGAACAGACCTCATAAAGCCCCGAGCTGACATGGATATGCCCCCCCGCTCATGGATAATGTGGCCCCCCCCCCGCTCACCTGGCACTCTCCGCTCATACTTTCCTTCCTGGGCGACGCCGGGAAAGTCTTTGCGCGTGCTCTCTTTGGAAGGCCCCCAGCTGCGATCACATTGTCGTGGCTGGGGGCCTTCCAACGAGCGCACGCACGGAAACTTTCCCGGCGTCGCCCAGGAAGGTAAGCATGAACGCGGTCAGTGCCAGGTGCCTGTCTGAATGCTGTATCGGCATTCGGACAGGCCCTGCAGCTGCTCTCCTCACTGTTTCATACTTCCTTTCCTGGGCGACGCCGGGAAAGTTTCCGCGCATGTGCTTGTTGGAAGGCCTCCAGCCGGACCACGTGGGACCATGTGATCGCGGCTGGGGGCCTTCCAAGGAGCGTGCGCGTGAAGACTTTCCCGGCGTCGCCCAGGAAGGTAAGTATGAGCGGAGAGCAGCTGCAGGGCCTGTCCTAATGCCGATAGAGCATTCGGACAGCCGCCCCAGCCCCTCGGATGCTGGCAAGCCGGCTTCCGGTATCGGGGGAAATATAGGGGGTACTGCACGAGTACCAAGTACTCCTGCAGTACCCGGTATCGGCACCAATACTAGTATTGGTGCAACCCTATACAAGACCACTGATGATAATATCCATCGATCTGGGGCTCCACGCAAGATCTCACCCCGTGGGGTCAAAATGATCACAAGAACAGTGAGCAAAGATCCCAGAACCACACGGGGGGACCTAGTGAATGACCTGCAGAGAGCTGGGACCAAAGTAACAAAGGCTACCATCAGTAACACACTACGCCCCCAGGGACTCAAATCCTGCAGTGCCAGATGTGTCCCCCCGCTTAAGCCAGTATATGTCCGGGCCTGTCTGAAGTTTGCTAGAGAGCATTTGGATGATCCAGAAGAGGATTGGGAGAATGTCATATGGTCAGATGAAACCAAAGTAGAACTTTTTGGTAAAAACTCAACTCGCGTGTTTGGAGGAGAGAGAATGCTGAGTTGCATCCAAAGAACACCATACCTACTGTGAAGCATGGTGGTGGAAATGTCATGTTTGGGGCTGGTTTTCTGCAAAGGGACCAGGACGACGGATCCGTGTAAAGGGAAGAATGAATAGGGACATGTATTGTGAGATTTTGAGTGAAAACCTCCTTCCATCAGCAAGGGCATTGAAGATGAAACGTGGCTGGGTCTTTCAGCAGGACAATGATCCCAAACACACCGCCCGGGCAACGAAGGAGTGGCTTCCTTAAGAAGCATATCAAGGTCCTGGAGTGGCCTAGCCAGTCTCCAGATCTCAACCCCATAGAAAACCTTTGAAGGGAGTTGAAGGTCCATGTTGCCCAGCGACAGCCCCAAACATCACTGCTCTAGAGGAGATCTGCATGGAGGAATGGGCAAAAATACCAGCAACAGTGTGTGAAAACCTTGTGAAGACTTCCAGAAAACGTTTGACCTCTGTCATGGCCAACAAAGGATATATAACAAAGTATTGAGATGGACTTTTGATATTAACCAAATACTTATTTTCCACCATAATTTGCATATAAATTCAGACAATGTGATTTTCTGGATTTTTTTTTCTCATTTTGTCTCATAGTTGAAGCGTACCTATGACGACAATTACAGGCCTCTCATCTTTTTAAGTGGGAGAACCTGCACAATTGGTGGCCGACAATACTTTTGCCCCATTGTACCTCATTTTCTAAAGAGAAACAAAAAATACTACAGTATACCAGATTAAGGTCCCATAAAAACCGAAAAGAAAAAGACCCTAAACATTGCCATGTCTATACTCTGCCTTTTGCAATGATAGCTCTAGGTAAGGGGTCAGCAACCTTGGCCCTCCAGATTTTTTGGAACTACATCCCCCATGATGCTCAGCTACTCATTCGGTTGGAAGAGCTTCATGGGAAATGTAGTTCCAAAACATTTGGAGGGCAACAGTTGTGGACCCCTCGTGTAGGTACTGGAGATGCAGGGATCCAAGAGGCATGGGGATTCCCTGACAGATGCCAGACGCCCAACAGTCATGCGCAATATAGTCTGGGCAGAGAAAGTCCTACAGAGAGGGCTGACATCTAAATTGTCAGCCTATTGCAGGAGAAGTCATAGATCAGCGTGGAGCTGTGGGACTTCACATGTCGCGGCTGCGGTGATCAGTCTTGACCAATTATTGGCAAATAAAAGGCCAACGCCGATTGTAATTTGACGGATATCGGTTCCCAATAATTTGCAAAGCTGATAATCTGACTTTCCCCATCATAGAACACCACACATGGGCAAATTGCTTCAGACAGGAAAAAGGCGAAAAAATTTTTTTTACTTTGTTTTAAAAGGGCATGCTTGAAGACTCCAATACCCTTAATTTAACTCTGTCTGCTTTGGAGTACCCACATAATAGCTTCTTTCTTGAACACATACAGGGTAATTCAAAGAGATTTGAAAAGTTACCGCACGTTCGGTGACTTTGTTCTCTTCAATTCGGTTCCTTTTGCCGATCCCATTTCGGTGACCCTGCGGTGTAATCAGCAAGCACCACAGGGTCCCCGAATTGCAGGGAAAAGCTACCGCAAACCTGACGAAAACTAACCACAAAACCCAGCGAATGCACGCCGAAAACCCGCAAAAACATCTGGATTAACACGTCAAAGACGCCTGAAAAAGCCGAGCAGGAGCCGATCACACGCAGCGAAGCCTCCAGAAAAAGCCGAAACCACAGAAGGCAGTGAATAAATTAGCAAAACAGTTTGCATGAATGATTGAAAAGTAAAACACTGTTTGCAAAGAAACTACTGAGCGAAAAAGGTCTGAAATTTACATATAAAAAAGGTCCAGGGAATGATAAAAGGGCTGTTACAGAATAAGTAAACAAGAAAAATAAATCCATAAAAATATCCTACAAAAAAATCTATAAACGAAACTCTTTACTGCAGAATTTTATAATGAACGGTTTAATAGATATTGAATTAAAATTGGAATATTTTTAACATTGAAGCCTATGGGATTCTCCTGAATAAAACTTGCCGAATTAAACCACCGAATGGCAGGGCATTTCGGGAACCATTCACTGCTGGTTTGTGTTCTCTGAATAGTCGAAGCCGTGCTTTTTTATGGGGATTTCACTACCCTCGAACAGGCACCGAACAGGCGCCGTATGCAGTGGCATAGCGTGGGTTGTCAGCACCCGGGGCCAGCCAAGAATTGTGCCCCCCCCCAACCTGTGGACACGTTATCGATATTGCCCCAGCTCACACATGGATTTGCCCCCCAGCTCATGGATTTGCCCCAGCTCATGGATTTGCCCCAGCTCATGGATTTGCCCCCTCCAGCTCACTCATGGATTTGCCCCCTCCAGCTCACTCATGGATTTGCCCCTCCAGCTCACTCATGGATTTGCCCCTCCAGCTCACTCATGGATTTGCCCCCTCCAGCTCACTCATGGATTTGCCCCCTCCAGCTCACTCATGGATTTGCCCCTCCAGCTCACTCATGGATTTGCCCCCTCCAGCTCACTCATGGATTTGCCCCCTCCAGCTCACTCATGGATTTGCCCCCTCCAGCTCACTCATGGATTTGCCCCCTCCAGCTCACTCATGGATTTGCCCCCTCCAGCTCACTCATGGATTTGCCCCTCCAGCTCATGGATTTGCCCCCTCCAGCTCACTCATGGATTTGCCCCCCCAGCTCACTCATGATTTGCCCCCTCCAGCACTCATGGATTTGCCCCCAGCTCACTCATGGATTTGCCCTCCAGCTCACTCATGGATTTGCCCCCCAGCTCACTCATGGATTTGCCTCCAGCTCACACATGGATTTGCCTCCAGCTCACTCATTGATTTGCCTCCAGCTCACTCATGGATTGCCCCCCAGCTCATGGATTGCCCCCCAGTCATGGATTTGCCCCCAGCTCATGGATACTGCCCCCAGCTCATGGATTTGCCCCCAGGTCACACATGGATTTGCCCCAGGTCATGGATTTGCCCAGCTCTCACCTGGATTGTTGCCCCAGCTCCGGCAGGGGGTTGAGGGACCAGATGCCAGGCAGCGCGGGAGCGCCTGCCCGGTCTTGAACAGTCCGTCCTGTGAAGTGGATGCGGCTGTGTGCGTGCGCAGCCGGTCACGCGGTCCGGCCAGTCAGGTGGTACAGAGGTAACAAAACTGCGCCCGGGGCCACGGCCCCCCCACGCTACGCCACTGGCCGTATGTGCAGGCAATTTGCCAGGATTTGGTGAACTGCCTGCTCTCTGGATAGCCGAATGGCCAAGAAAGGTAACCGAATGCTGATTTTCAGCGTTCGTTTACCTTTCTCCAGCCATTCGGATGTCTTTGAATAACCCTGTATGCTGGGGTCCAGTCTATTTTTCAAGCCAAAAGTATTCTACAGTTTTAAAGGGACGCTACCACCAAAAAAAATTAAATTGAAAGGTCTGCAATTTAGGTTGCTGTTATCTTACATGTACTTCCAGTACAGCCAACTCAGTGTATTGTGTGTAATGTATTCAAAGGACATCACTAAGGGGTAAACAAGACGTCTTTTAAGCCCCCTGTCATCTCATTCAGCTGTCATTTCTTATCTCGAGTAGCCACAAAACACCCCCTGCTGCTTTGTCTAAACATTACCCCCCCCCCCCTCCACCTCATTAAGTGGAAAATACTGTATGTAGCTGCACAGGTCTAAAGAAATGGCATGTTTCATACATATGTCTGTTCTTTATTTTGTCACTCTTTAGCTGACACCATGAAGACTGCAAGAAATAAAACCAAATGTTCATTAGATGCATAAACAGTCCTTTGCAAGTCTCAAGTAAAATCAACATGTCTGAAGGAAAAGGAATCCTCAGACCACCATCTGCTGACCTATAAGAAGGACCCTATAAGTAGTTAAATAACACCCCAGAATTATAATATTAATAGATAAATTAAAGGTTTTAAAATATAAGAAATTAGTTAAGATAAATTGATAATCAGCAGTATTCATTTGGGGTTCATTTCTCAAGATGTCTTTTGAAATGTCTTTAGATGCTGATCTTTAGAAATGTCTGAAGAAATGCTGATGGCTAGCATTTCTCAAGAGATAGCATGTCTTCAAGAAGTCACATGCCGAGGCCACGGGACTGTCCAGAAATGTGTCACCAGACCTGTATTGAAACTGGCCAATGAACTATGTTATGTTTTGAAATGTTAACTAATGAAATAAAGAGCCAACGCCTTGACACAGGGTATAAATAAGTGTCAAGAACCGTTGGAAGGGAGAGAGGGATGCCAGACTAAAATATGCCTCGTGTGTTTTGATTTCTCTCTCTCTCCTGCGCAGAATGAGAGTTAACTCAAGGTGTGCCTAAGACAGGGTCTTAGGGGTTAAGGACGGACAATTGGAGACCATTATTCTCTTCAATCTGGAGGTACTGCTGAGATGAACAGTCACCCCTCGTCCTGGTGAGTATATTGTCTTGTCTGGACGAGGGCAATGACAGCGTTTATCTCGAACTAAAGTTAGTTGTCCATGTCCTATAGAAGTTAAAAGAAAACGTTGCCACGGGCCGTTTATATAGAGTTAAAAGAAAACGTTGCCAGGGGCCGTTTATTTAAAGATGGAGTGGGTCAGGGACCACACTCAATAGAAGGGACATTATATGTCCAATTGATCACACCTTGCGTTAACCCTCATAAAATGTATAGAGTATAAGAATATTACAGATATAGAATAAATATTACAGTATAAGAATATTAGAGTGTTAAGATTCACTGCTGAACGATCTGTAAGGTAAAACAGACGTCCATCAGTTGTGATAATAGAGTTATAAGTTAAAATAACGAACAATCCGCAAGGTGAGGCGGAAAAGTCGTATATATATATATATATTGTTAAAGTATATATTATTAGAGTGATAAGTTAATGGGGTGGCAGGAAAATCTGTAAAGTATGCAGACTTTTGCCCCTTTGTATACTGATGGTACTGTGTGTATATATATATATATATATGTATATATAAGAGCTGACTGGTTGGACATTGTTTGCTGTGAGGTGTATGTTGTATTAAGCAGAGGTGTTTGTTGGCCATTTGTGTGTTAGTTGCTGACTGATGGGGTGGATGATGTTGGTCATGTATGCAGTTACTAACCGGAGATATATTGTGAAGCTAGTTTTTATATACTATTGGATTGTGGTTTCTAAATTTTTGTTTATGATATGAAGGAATTATATAACTACAAAATAAAAGTAAAAGATTAGAAGTTTGATTCTCGAGATTAGGGGAGGATTCACTAAATAAGTTTTTATTACTTATCCTTAAATTAGCTCATTTTTTGTTGATCCATGTAGCATAGAGATATAGATATATATATAGTAAGAATTTAAGTTGTTTTTCTTTTCGAGCACTGTGAAGAGCCTCTCTTTTTTCTTTCTTTCTCTATTTTACCTGCCTGATTATTCAATTGTACAACTAGCCATGGGTATTTAAAGTAGCAAGGTTAAAGAATATCCCTTACTGAAAATAGGAGAGTTTTGTAAAGATTATGTAGCACGAGTAGGGGGCACAGATTGCTATTTAATTAACCCATGGATAGATAGTATGGCGGGATGGACAGAAGCAGTGGGAGTTGTGATCCTTTCCTCAGACAGGGAGACCACAGCCCATTCTATATGGATATAGTGAAAGGATTATGTCTGGACGACACCGAGGCATGGCCCCACTATGCAGGAGACCCTCAATGGGATATGACATATATGAAATTGGGGGGGGGACAATGATTAATGGTGAAACAATGTAGAAGAGGGACCCCATTGTCCTCTGACAGCGCCAGATTACATCAATAGAATTAAGCATATTACGGAGAAAACAGGAAGTCCCACGAGCGGACTGGGGCCCTCGCCCCTCCCTCTTACAAATACACAATGTATCCTTCACTTGCTGGTTTCCAAGACACCGAAATACTCGGTGCTGTTGCAGCAATCGAATGTACATCGTCAGCCCCTAGTAAACCACAAATAGAAGATACTAGGGACATAAAAATGATAGACGAGATAAGAGCAGAAGAAAAAAGAGGAAGTAAAAGAAAATAAAAAATAAAAAAAAATAAAAAAGCAGAAGAATATATACTGCCTTTCGTTATTATGGCCACTCGCATATAACAAAGGATCGCCATTAATAAGCCTTAAGATATGAGAATAACACCAACAAAACCCATTTTCCATTTATGACCGTGGGGAATAAGTTACTTAAAAAGGCGATAGAATAGAAGATATTAATAGAATTTTTAAACATTGTCAAAAAGAGAAAGAGGACGGACTACGTCCTATGATTGACCAGTTTCTACAGGATGGTATCCTGGAACCTGTAGTCTTCCCCTTCAGTACCCCAATTAACCCGTGAACAAAGCTGACGGGACTGTCAGGTTCGTTCAAGACTTGCGCGCAGTTAATTCCCTAGTGATTCTAATTGCGCCAATTGTCCCAGATGTCACGTCACTTCTGTCATCAATATCAGCGACACATACACATTTTTCTGTAATTGACCTGAAGAATGCATTTTTTAGCATCCCTGTACATCTGGAAACGGCATTGCTGTTCGCATTCACATTTGAAGGCACCCAATTTACATGGAAAAGGTTATCTCAGGGGTACATTGACGCCCCAGTGGTCTACAGTATTGTACTGCAGGCCACTCTGAAATTCTGGCACCCCAGCCATGGTTCTGTCCTGCTGCAATACGTGGATGATCTCCTCGTATGCAGTTCATCAGAGGAGGCCTGCCGGGAGGATGGTAAATCACTTCCTCGTTGGTTACAGGAATGTGGGTACAAGGTTTCCCTTAAAAAAAAAAAATGCAGTGGTGTCAAACGCAAGTTGAATATTTAGGGTTTGTTCTCAGACAGGGGGAACGGAGCATCAGTCAGAAGAGAGTCCAGTCTGTCACGGGCCTGGTCAACCCGAAAACTAAGAAGGACATGTTGTCATTCTTAGACATGATAAACTATTGCAGACAGTGGATCCCTGACTGCTCCTATTATGATAACATTCTGAGACAAGCCACCCTGTTGGGTCAATCCAATGTGATAACGTGGTCTAATGAAATGTTAAATGCTTTTAAGGTTCTCAGAAATGCAATGATGATAAGCCCCGCGCTTGGCCTCCCTGATTATGTACTTTCATTTCATCTGTTTGCAAGGGACAATTGTAAACCATGGCCGGGGTACTGACGCAAGAACATGGGGGCCGGTTGAGCCCCATAGCATTTTTTTCAAAGATTTTGCCAGTAACGGTACAAGGGATGCCGGCCTGTTTGCGTGCCCTGGCAGCATGTGCAATGGTCGTTAGTATGGCAAGCCAATACACATTAGGGTACGATCCTCACCTACCACACAACCCATGATGTTTTATTTTTACTTAAGGGCATACATACACGGCACATGTCACAGCGCTTTAGTGGATATGAAGTCACACTGCTAAGCAACCCTGCACTGCACATAGAATACAGTTCAAGTGTCTCTGGTCCAGCACCAATCCTAAACGCTTTACTGGGTCTTAAGAATCCCTCAGATACCATCCCACTCGAACATGACTGTGCTCTCTCCATTGAGTCTGAAACTGCACCCCGCACTGATCTCATGTCAACACCTGTTCCGGACGCAGATGTCGTCTTTGTTGACGGCTCCTGTACCCGCCCCAATGACACACTTATTATGCAGGCTATGCAGTAGGTTCAACTCCCTGACACTGTTCTAGAGTCAGGGCCTGTACCCTACCAGTCTGCCCAGCAGCAGAACTGATTGCATTAACACGAGCATGCAGGCTCTATGCGGGTAGACCTGTCACGATATACACTGACTCCAAATATGTTTATGGTGTGGTCCATGACCATGGGACGATATGGGAAAAGAGGGGATTTGTGGCCGCAGATGGCAAGAAGATTTCCCATTCGACCCTGGTCACGGACCTCCTAGCAAGCATTCTTATGCCCTCTCAGATAGCGGTGTTACATTGTAGAGCACACACCAGAGCCTCAGATCCTATTGCAAAAGGGAATCATCTGGCTGACCAAGCAGCTAAACGAGCAGCACAACAGGACATAGCTAAACTAGTAATGCCGGGTTTTGCGACCTCCCACAATGGATAGGGACCAATTATTTTGTACTTTACAAAAATATGCAACCACAGAAGAGCTAAAGAATTGGAAATTGGTACTCCCCATCATTCTGGCTGAAATCAGAATGGCGGTTAATAGGAACACAGGCTACTCCCCCTTTGAGATATTTATGGGCAGACCCTTTCTATTACTATGGTCTACAGGTAGGCTAACAGTGGAGACAGGGGACTTAGGCAGCTGATCTCAACCCTCGAGACAACCAGAGACGAAGTTATATTTAAGTTCCCCTTTCTTTCAGACAAATCTACCCACCTATTTAATCCAGGAGACAAGGTGCTGGTAAAGCGGCTACAGAAAGGAAAAAGACCAGAGGATTTCGCCTATGGACCAGAGACCACGGTGGTAGCCGTAACCCGCACAGCTATACTGACAGAGGACAGCCCAGTCTGGATTCACGCCTCTCGAGTCAAGTGGATTCAACAAGGGACCCTCTCGAGTCAAGCGGATTCAACAAGGGACCCTCTCGAGTCAAGCGGATTCAACAAAGGACTCAACAAGGGGTACTAACGGGGGCAGCTAATAGCCCTGGCCTCCATCAGGAAGAGGACCCGGACCAAGAGACACTCACGAGGGCAGATAGCCCTGGTTTCCAACAAAGAGAAGATGACAACCAATGATCCTTTTCGAAGAGTATGGAGACGCATGTGGGGGGAAGAAAAAGACTGAAATAATATGTTTACCCCCCCCCCTTCGGAACATATGTCACAACCCCTATTGTCCACACCCCCTACCAGAAAGAACCCCAACCCAAACCATCACTGTCTGGCCACTGTTTCTTTATTGTCCACCATTACTGCAGTATGATACTGTACAAGGCAACTGTATATATATGTGTAACCGATGAGTACTGGGGACATAATTGTGATTATTGGGGCGCAGTGGGGTGGGACACGGGCAATATGGGATATGGTACCTCTGATGCCGTAGTTAACAGATGGGGATATAAACCAGATAGCGCCGCACGACGACGCAGTTCCGAGGGACAAAGCCTATTAAATCGTATGACTTTGATTGGGAGAGGTGGGTGGCGGTGCTCAATCAGAAGCGGAGCTCAGTCAGTACAATTGACGCTGACTATACAACACCCTTCCCAGGCCGACACGGGTGTCTATGTAATGGGAATATACGCAACTGCCACAACCAAATTCCCTCGATACAAGTTCAAACTCCAAGATATGGCCATTTATAAGAAGGAAGAGAACCCATTCCTACCCAGGAAATATGGAGAGGTAGTGAGACCTCATCCTCTCCTACCTAACACCAAATCAAATCCCACCTATGAAGACAGCATAGTAATGGAAACAGGATTTTCAGATGTAAATGTTTGGCTAGAATGGGTAAAATTTAGTGCCCTAAACAATAACCGTACAAATTGTTATGTGTGTGGTGCTGCTAGGCCACATCTAGGCACCGTACCTTTTAATATTCCGCAAGATGAAGAAGAATGTTTTCTTAGTTTATATACTAACACCACTGATAGCCAGAGTTTATGTGAATATTGGAAGAATAGCTACCCCATACTAACACGCCTCCCACAACCAGGAGAAGGGATACATGTTTACCCAGGGAACTATACCTGCTATAGGTCAGTAGAAAAAGGTAGGAACCTCACCTTCTTCCCGAGGGTTATTGTGCCAATTATAGCAATATCAACAGTATTAAGTTACAGAATCAAGTTTTTCTGATTGGGGATCTCTACTGGATATGTGGAGACCTCAAGATTAGGGCGCGTCTGCCCCTTCAATGGTCAGGTGAATGTGCCCTAGCTAAGGCCATAATGGGATTTCATATTGTTTCGGATCCTGAGGAAATTCCAAATATTAGCACACGTCGCAGGAAAAGGGAAGTCCCAAGCCCACAAGGTAGTCTTGATCCGCATGTCTATATTGATGTTATAGGGGTACCAAGAGGGGTCCCTGATGAATTTAAAGCAAGGGATCAGGTAAAGGCAGGGTTTGAGTCATTCCTAGCACCTCTTGTTACTATTAATAAGAATGTAGATTGATTAACTATTTATATTATAACCAGCAGAGATTTGTTAATTATACTCGCGAAGCTTTACAGGGCCTCGCTGACCAACTACAATCCACATCCATTATGACGTTCCAGAACCGGATGGCTCTGGACATGATATTGGCTGAAAAAGGTAGGTTAGGAAGATAAATAGGCACTGGAGACTGCCATGTGTTACCAGTTCCGTGGCAGGTACAGCCCCCCCGCTGGTTCTATATTGATCCACATGGGTATTGAGGGTCTCGCTCCCCAACCCATACTAACTTTCAGTAGATAGATGAAACAAAGAAAGAATCAAATAGTATGATCATACTATGATTCTAAGAGGGGATTGAAGGAAAAGGAATCCTCAGACCACCATCTGCTGACCTATAAGAAGGACCCTATAAGTAGTTAAATAACACCCCAGTGAATTATAATATTAATAGATAAATTAAGGTTTAAAATATAAGAAATAGTTTAAGATAAATTGATAATCAGCAGTATTCATTTGGGGTTCATTTCTCAAGATGTCTTGAAATGTCTTGAAGATGCTGATCTTTAGAAATGTCTGAAGAAATGCTGATGGCTAGCATTTCTCAAGAGATAGCATGTCTCAAGAAGTCACATGCCGAGGCCACGGGACTGTCCAGAAATGTGTCACCAGACCTGTATTGAAACTGGCCAATGAACTATGTTATGTTTTGAAATGTTAACTAATGAAATAAAGAGCCAACGCCTTGACACAGGGTATAAATAGTGTCAAGAACCGTTGGAGGGCAGAGAGAGGGATGCCAGGACTAAAATATGCCTCGTGTGTTTTGATTTCTCTCTCTCTCCTGCGCAGAATGAGAGTTAACTCAAGGTGTGCCTAAGACAGGGTCTTAGGGGTTAAGGACGGACAATTGGAGACCATTATTCTCTTCAATGTCTTTCCAACAGAAATATGAAAAATCCAGCTACATTATTAACAGACCACATTATACATGTAATGTGATGTGATCTAAAAACACACCGGTAAATAAACGTGTGTGCCTCTAGACCACCTGCAGATAAGTTCTTGAGTTATGCAACGCACTGCTCTCTCCTCCAGCTGATTTGTAACAGGAAACTAGTGGACACTGCCTACTGTCTCTTGTGTATACAGCTCTTAAAACAAGGAAGTGCTAGGTCCTATACCTTAAAACATGCAGTGGACAACACCTCATTAAAAAAATCATGTCCCTTGACAGTTAAAGCACAGCCAATATGATTTTGGTAAATGTTGCATCATGGGAAAGGTCCATAAATGAACACTAGAGATAAAACCCCTAAATGTATTTTTCCTTTTTACATGCAATTACTTCAAAGAAAAAAAAACAGCATGTGTTTTAGAAGGTGGGTTTGTAAAGCACAAGTAATCTACTTACAGCTTATGTAAGTGGTAGTGTCCCTTTAAGCTATAGTCAATTCATTAATCAATTTGATGAAAGATGGTGTTTAACATTTTAAATAACTGAATTTACAATATGCAAAAGAGTAAATAAAAATTTGTATTCTGCATACCTACAGATTCATAAAGAGGGGTGAATTAAGAGTATCCTTAAGTGACTGTAGGGGGCTCTGCTGATCTGGGAAGGGTGGGTTGAAATCAGCCGACAGCAAAACAGAAGACTGTACTGAAGAACGTAAAAGAACGCATCAGCTGCACTATATTTTTTTTGCCAAGTAAAATACATCATTACCTGGCAAGCTTCTTCAGCTTTCAAGAGAAACAAAGAACTGGGTCTATGTGACAATATATTTTAAGGTGCATTGGAATGCAAAAAGAATAAATCACCAAGATTAGTGAATACCGGACCTGGGTCTCTTGCATTGTTAGCCCCCCTCCCCCAGTCAATAATGCAACAAATGCGTGCTTCGCAGACTGGACAGTATGCAGAAAGTATTTCTAGACAAAGATTTCTCAATGTCTTGTGTGAGACGTAAACTCACCTTACGTGTTATGGAAAAATCATTGTGACTGGAAAAAAAGTCAGCAAGGCAAGAGACGAAAAGGAGAGAAAGTATAGCATTCGCTTCCATATACAGTGGTTGCAAAATCCAAACATTGGGCACTATTCCAACCTAGCCCTTAACAATTCAAGCTGATATTGTGACCAAGAGCAGTAAGGCTTGTGGATCAGCACTAGGGATGGGCTGTTCGGTTCGGAGTTCGATTCAAACTTTGGCAGTTCGAAAATTCAAACTTAATTTTTTTCCGAACTTTTGGCGAACATCCCAAAAAGATAGATTTAAAAAAAAAAAAAATGCTTAAAAAAAAAATCTAAAAATAAAAGACTCTTTACTGCAGAATATTATAAGCAATGGTTTATTAGATATTGAATTAAAACGGGATATTTTTAACATTGAAGCCTACAGGATAAAAGATTCTTGTTGCTAAAACATCAGGCAGACGAGGCCCTCTAATCAGGCACTGTAGAGGGCAGCCTGCCGGAGCCTCCCTCCCAAGGACCCCTTGAGGAGCATGCGGCCGCAAGATTACAGAGCTGCGACTGTGCGGGCTGGCCAGCCGGGTGCATGTGGCAGAGAGGTGGCGCAGGGACTCCAGGGAGGGAGCCACGGCAGACCAACTTCCCCACACAACCAGGATCCAGGGAGCCCCCACTGACCACCAGGCTAAAGGTAAGTCGACACATTTTTAAAAAAAATAAAATCCGAGGACATTTTTAAATGTCCCCAGCAACATAAAATAAAACCTTTTTCTTTCTAATACTCACCTGATTCCTGGATCCACAAACTGGATTAATTACACTGTAAGGCTGGGTTCACACCTGCATTTTTTTATGTGCTCAATACGTGCTTTTTTAACGTGCGTATCGCGCAAACATAAAAAAAAAGCGAACGCCCATTGCAGCGCGTTCACGGCCATAGACTGCATTAAAACGGGATATAGACTGCAGAGCCATAGACTGCAGAGTGAACGCGCTGCAATACACCCCAAAGAAGCTCCTGTACTTTGGGTGTAGGACGTTTTACAGCGCGTTCCTGCGCGCTGTAAAACGCCCAGGTATGAACGGGTCCCATAGCAAATAATGGGATTTCCCTGTTTATGCATTTTACAGCGTGCAGGAACACGCTGTAAAACGCTTAGGTGTGAACCGGGCCTTAACGGTGCTGCCCGGCAGTGTGAGGATTCATATGCTGCATTAATTATAAATTTGGTTACTTAACCCGTTTGCGTTTGAATTGTAATATTGTGACATCCAGAGCCCCAGGTGGCGATCGGGGGCCCCGGACGCATGGTGCCGCCAGGAAGGAATTGGTATCCTAAGGCGCTGTGCGGTGTTGAGATTTTCTTTGGTGGGTATATGGTATTTAACTATGCGGTGTGCTGCCAACTTAGGGGTGGTTGCAGAGCCTTGTTGCTGCTACAGGTTAATTGGAGGAAAAAAGTGGGGTACCCCTTAGTCAGGCGCTAGTCGTCGGTTGTGTCTGTTAAAGTGGCGATGTGATCGCTCTTTGGAAATTTAGTATTGCGACACTATTTGAATAATGTCAGCGTATATGATATAGCAATTGGATATTAATTCAACGTGTAACGACCTTTAGTGTGACATGTGTGACATTTAGAAAAGAGTGCAAAAAATAGTCCTTTTGGAATATGCGCCCCCTGGTGTTGGGGGTGGTATATGACAGTCTATGACAGTCCCTGGTGCCACCAGCTGGCAGAATGCCAGGAGCTCCGGCGGCACCCGGCGCAGCTGTGAGCAGAGCCGGTGCAAACTTTTTTGTCTACGCAGGCGTAGGTGCATTTTGGTGCCCCCCCCAATCCATGCCAATCGGGAGTGTTTGGTGTCCTAACGCTTTGCCAGTCTACGCAGTGCCCCTCCTTTGGCACTAGAGGCACCAGGCATAAGCCTAGATTGGCAATGCGGCACCAGAAAGGGCACCAGGCACAGCAAAGATTGGCACTTTAATCTATGCTGCGCCTGATGCCCCTCCTGTGCCACAGTGCCAATCTGCACCTGGTAGTGCCCTCTGGTCCTGCTGTGTTGGGTCAATATACCCATACAAATAATACTGCCAGTGTTTCCCTGCCACCTACCACTCTCACTCTGTGGCTGTGGTCCACCGTCCGACTCCAGGTCTCCAGCAGCAGATTGGCAGCAGGGTCCTTGTCCTCTCATTTCACCCCCATGCTCACACTCAACCCCCCCCCCCCATGCTCACACTCAACCCCCCCATGCTCACACTCAACCCCCCCCCCATGCTCACACTCAACCCCCCCCCCATGCTCACACTCAACCCCCCCCAATGCTCACACTCAACTCCCCCCCCATGCTCACACTCAACTCCCCCCCCATGCTCACACTCAACTCCCCCCCCATGCTCACACTCAACCCCCCCCATGCTCACACTCAACCCCCCCCCCCATGCTCACACTCAACCCCCCCATGCTCACACTCAAACCCCCACCCCCATGCTCACACTCAACCCCCCCCCCATGCTCACACTCAACCCCCCCCCCATGCTCACACAGACACACTCACCCCCTGCTCACTCGTTACAATCTCTGGCTCCTTGGTCCAGGATGGTCTCTCTCCACCCCCCTGCACGTGCTGGACACTTCCGGCACATGAGCAGGAGAGGCTCTGCTTGCGGCTTCTTGGCTGCTGTGAGGAGGAAGGGAGCTGGATGGGCGGGGCCAGCATGTTCCTGTGAGCTACTGGTCTGGCAGCTTCGTCGTCTTCCTCCTTTGCACCCTCCCCCCAGGGCCTTTACTTCCTTTGCAGCGTGTGGGAGTGGGATCCCACACGCTGCCGTCCTGCGCCTGATGCTTGCAAGGCCTCCGCTAGCTGGGTGGTCCCGATTTTTCCGCCTCTCGAAGTGGCAGAAAGCCAGAAAACTAAGGCGGCCGCCTGTGCTGCCTTACACTAGCCCGGCCCTGGCTGTGAGTGATCAGGGGGCAGGGCACGACATGATGACGCAGAGCCGCTGGGACTGGTGTGCGCCAATTCTCACCATATACAGTAGCGCAGTACTAGTGCCTAAATGTTGTTGAGCTGGTTTTGTTCTAACAACTACTCTCGCTCTGTGCCCCTGTCTGGTATATTCCGCTGCTCGTTACTGCTGGTGCGCTTACGTCCTGCCATACACTATAGCGCAGTAATATTTGGGTGCACTGCCACTGACGCCTATATTACCAGATTCATATCATTGTAATATTGGACCGCAGGGTCCAACCCTGCACTCTTCCACAATACCACAGAGGGGTTACGGTGTGTCGGCACTGTTGCCGACACTAAAGGCCCAATTTTAAAGCACCTATTTTACTTTCATCCAAAAGCCTGCATAAGTTTCACCATAATTTAGCAGGGAAAAAAAAAATCAACTTGTTCTGCGCGTCCTAAAATGTCTTTTCATACAGACTGCCGCCAAAGCAGTTGTTTACGAATAGATTAAAAGGAAAAGAGTTTACCGTCAATTGAAACGTCATTCTTTTGTTTAGGTTTCTATATATCCTACAAATCCGCCACTTCACAGGCAGGTTATGGGGACCTCCTAGGCACGATATTTGAAGGAATTTTTCGTTTTTATTTTTAACCCTTATTTCATGGAAAACTCACTGTTCCTTTAAAAACAGGGTTTTTTTTTTTACTTTTTCTCCTTGTTTCCGGTCCCCCAGGGCACTATCCGGACCCCCATACACCTTTTATGGCAAATATCTTGCATATATGCCCTCTTGCAGGGCACTCAAAAAAAAAAAAACTTTGGAGTCCCATTGACTTGCATTGAGTTCGGTTCGTGTTTGAACTCGAACTTATGATATGGTTCGAGTTTGAATGCGAACACGGGGGTGTTCAGCTCATCCCTAATCATCACTAGCATCTCCTTACTGTAAGTTAATCGTTCCTATACTTTGTATACAAGCTATTAGCAATGGGTCAACACAAAAACCCAAGCAGGAGCCGATCACGAGCCGATCACACGCAGCACAGCCACCAGAAAAAGCCGACAACGCAGACGAATGCGGTGAATAAATTAGAAAAACTGTTTGCTTGAATGTTTGAAAAGTGAAACGCTGTTTGCAAAGAAACTGAGCAAAAATGTCTGAAATTTACATATGAGGTCCAATGAATGATAATAAAAAGGGCTGTTACAGAAAAAATAAGTTTTAAAAGAAAATCCTGAAAAATGCTTAAAAGATCCTAAAAAAAAAAAAAAAAATCTAAAGACACTCTTTACTGCAGAATATAATGAACGGTTTATTACATATTGAAATCAGAATATTTTTAACATTGAAGCCTATGGGATTCACCTGAATAAATCTGCCGAATTAAACCGAATGGCAGGGCATTTTGGGAACCTTTCACTGCTTGTTTGTGTTCTCTGAATAGCTGAAGCAGTGCTTCTTTATGGGGATTTCACTGCTCTCAAACAGGTACCGTATGTGCAGGCAATTCGCCAGGATTTGACGAATCGCCTGCTCTCTGAATAGCCAAGAAAGGTAACCGAACACGGATTTTCAGCGTTCGGTTCCCTTTCGGCAGCCATTCGGATCTCTTTGAATAACCCTGATTTTTGATCAACAGACTATCAGAAGATTAGTCCTAACAAGCTCAGCACACCAAAACTTTCCAATTGCAGAATATAACTACACATCGTGATCACTTTAGGGTTTTAAAGTGGTCAGGCAGTATAGAGCGCCCCCAACGTGTACCGGAGAAGGAATGGATTTCCTCCACCAACGCCAGGCATGTGGGGGAATTTGAGTCTCCTGGCTGCCAATCACCAGATCGGTCACTAGTGACATCAGCATGCTCTGGGTGCTTGCATCATCCTCTGACCACATGTGACTGAATATCCTGAGAGGCAGCCGATGGATTAGAGCTGCACGTGCAGCTCTAATCCATCATTCTGCACCTGCAGCTCTAATCATTCTGCACCTGCAGCTCTAATCAATCATTCTGCACCTGCAGCTCTAATCAATCATTCTGCACCTGCAGCTCTAATCCATCATTCTGCACCTGCAGCTCTAATCCATCATTCTGCACCTGCAGCTCTAATCAATCATTCTGCACCTGCAGCTCTAATCAATCATTCTGCACCTGCAGCTCTAATCAATCATTCTGCACCTGCAGCTCTAATCAATCATTCTGCACCTGCAGCTCTAATCATCATTCTGCACCTGCAGCTCTAATCCATCATTCTGCACAAACACTTTCTGTACCCAAGTTCCGTAGTAAGAGTCTTGCAAACAGAACCGAAACTTGCGTAGTCATGCAGATTACACAAAAAAAAGCTACAGGAATTTCTGGATTTTGGAAGCCCTAAACTGATTGTGACAATCAGGGTGCAGCAGGGGAGAAAAGGCGAGTATTAGCCCAAATAAAAAAAAATAGCACAAAATAAATTGTGCTGGTGCTGGCATCAGTGTCCAAGTAAAAAAAGAATAAAAGGAATGATTTTTAGTGTGTCCCATTAACTACATCAAAAAGTCCCAAATGAAATCGTTTGAGACTGGGGAACAATCACAAGGCAGGACAAGCCAGGAGCTTTCAACCTCCAATACTTAACTCTGTAGAAGAGATCATTACAGACAGACCGCGCTGTGTAGATACCTTGGCATGAAATATCAGATTGCCATATTGTTACAGCTGCCATTTTTTTCCCTCTGACCTTTCTGCCTCTGTTGTAAATTCTTTGCGTGCAATGGCCAGCTCTCTAAACTGCATTTCTGATTCAGTCACACTTCACTTCCATCCTCATTGCTGTCCCATCCGCCCGCCCCATCCATCCATCCCCCCCCACCCAGCCCCTGTCCTAATTCTAGAAGATACTTTTTCTAGCTGATTCACTTCTGTTTAACCTTATGCCCAAGCTCTTGGCCTATCATGCAGTGTCTGCTATACCCTCTGGTAATTAAATCGCCACACTCTCCCTGCTCCCTTTTGTTTCCCTTATCTCAGTCTCATAGATTGTAAACTCACGGGATGTCTGGCTGAGCACTTTTATAAAGTGCGGCAATAGCAGGACAATTATCCTACAGGCAGGGCTAAATGTTTAGGTTTTATTATGTCACCGGTTTGTGCTTCCTCATTGTAAAGCGCTATGGAATCTGTTTGCTGTATAAAGTACTTTTAACCAACTCCCCATAAATGAGCATTTTGCAGACTGGACAGTAGGTGGCACTGTTTCAAGTTGTAAAAAGGAAGTACCTTTTTCTTCTCTGGTCCTTACACTTTTTCTCCTGAGTTGCATTTTTTTTGTCCTTTTCTTATCAAAGACTTTCCTAAACCAGCAAACTTTAATTTCCTGCATTTGAATCCTGCTAAGCTTCTTTCAGCAAGCATAATAAAATATTGATCTTTCATTTAGTCTATGCCCATGAGTGCCCTACGCTGCACTTTATGAAGGACTTTCAAACTGAATGAGTAATTCAGGTCTAGATTTATTTTTTGCATTCTGCCTGGTTGTAGGCTTCTGTTTGATCTGTATTCCTTTTATCCCCTGAACAAGCTCAATGCACAACACACAATGCCCTATGAACGCTTACTGAAAAAATTAAAGTGAAAAGCTGTAAATCTACGAACAAATGCCTCAGTGACTTCTGCGTATCATTATTTTAAATCAGATTTTTTTCGCATTTGCATGATTAGGCGAGTACCAGGTCTCTGCTTACCTCCATTATTAATTTGCTTTTAAATAGCTGACAAGTAACAAGCCTAGTCTGTGCCTTCAGTGATTGCTTACTTGTCCCTTTCTCAATTCTCCAAGGCTGATGAGGTTAAGCATCAGGCAATCCTTGAACATCGCCCAGCAGCTGCCGAGACATGCTGGGGTGAGAGGGGAAATGACAGATGGCCCAACGGGATTTCATTCTAGACAGCAAATGCACCGCTGCACATCGTGTAGCACCAACAGCTAACATCAGCACAGACTAAACCCAGTGAGTAATAGGGGATTATAGGAGTGTCGCCTCTGCCCAATTCTAATACACGCACGTTGTGTAATGCAGAAAATAAGTAACGTACTTTAAGAAAATTGGGACAAATATGGGTGGTTACAACCAATAAATTGTGCTTTAAAGTAAGACTGCCTTAAAGTCTGTGTGTGCTAAGCAGTCAGTAAATTCAATTAATACCAGTGATGGTCGCTGAAGACACATCTTTGTATCTGTATGATCTAATATCTGTACTGTTCACTGTATTTAGGTGTAGCCTTTGAAACTCTACAGCCTAAAATGATGTCAGTGGCACCATCTCTACAAACCTCCTTATACAGTTCGTTACAAGTTTTTATAAAGCGCTAACAAGCTCCGTAGCGCTGTACAATGGAGGAGGCAGAATAACAAATATACAAGTTAAAACACACAGACCAGTAAGAGGACCCTGCTCAAGAGCGTACAATCTAAGGAGAGGGGTGACACAGCATGTAATAACTAAACCTTGCAGATCATCTCCTAGTGAGGATATCCTGGCGCAAGGAGAGTACCAGCTTACATGGTATATGCCAGTCTGTTCCACGGGCATTCAGACTTAAACCTATTAACTACACCGTCTACAAAGTTAAAGAAAAAAAAAACCAGAAAAAACAAGGCTGGGTCAGCCAAACGCAGTGTGAATGTGCATTTAGCCACACTTTATTACGGGCGTGGTAGTAGCAAATGATGTCCAACGCAGGTCCACACACGAAGTACGGCCGCACGAAAGTTCGGCCGCGCAATGCAAGCAGCAAACTAACGCATTTCTATAACATCGAACAGCTAGTACTGATGTACAGAGTGCGCTGCGTCCGCATAGCGGCGTGTGTGCGTGATTAGGAGACATCAGATGCTGCTCAGGTCATGTCCGGCCAACATAACGTCCAGACATCCAAAGTTTCCTGGTTCGGATCTGTAAAAAATCAGCGCTGAAATTGCGCATCGTATGACAGCTGTCGCGTCTTTTTGACTGTAGACGTGAAAAATGCGTTAGTCTGACCCTAGCCTAAATGGCCCCAAAACATAACAGCAAGTTCCCAGGAAGATTTTTCAGAAGCTACAAGCACATATTTAACAATTCATCACACGATAGCTTAAAATCAAGCCTTTAAATCATTGCAGAAAACATAACAGCGGGTGTATCAGCATAAAAGCACGTCTCTACCAGGGTCCTCAACCTTAGCAGTTATACCGGATACTACTAGGTCATTTTGGGGGGTTTTTCTATTCGATTTAGGAATTTCTGCTTTTCCTTTGCTACAAACAAACTGCAGAGATCTTCGAGAAACCAAAAAAAGGTTCTTTTAAACAGTTGCATCTTCCTTGTGAAAGTGGTAATAAAAGCAAGGGGGTGCCTGCAATGACTAGTCGGAGGCTTTGCGCTTTGTCTATAGCTGAAAATCGAGTTTACAACAGGGTTGCTCACCTTTTAGGAAGTCCGAGTCCACTTTGAAAATTTTGTTATATAGTGGGCCATACAATAGACAACTCTCATACCATACAATGGCAGTGAATTAAAACGAGAGTTAATGAGAACATTGATTTATTAATAAAAATGGTTTCTGTGGTGGCTAATGTGCTCCGGATGACAGTAATTTTTGTCCTCATTTTTGACTTTGAGTGCTTCATAAGAAATGTTAATGTTTTATCAGGAGTCTGTGCTGGGGACTTCACCAGCATCACTGCCTGTATCCGACAGTTTCTGTTGACTTTTCCCGTCAGTCTTTTAGCAAAGTATCAGTTGTTATTTAAGTGCCAGGATGATATGGTCCGGAGGGTATTTTACTTCATCTCTGCTGGGAGAGAATGTAGTGAGGATCTGCTACAAGGAAAGCATCTAAAACTCACTTTGCAAAATAAATGACGTAGAGCTCAGGCTTTAGGGCCGTGGAGTAGAAAGTGCAAGCAACGGTAAAGGTATGCAGGTAAAAGATCCAGTGTTTGCCGGGAACAGGATTTGGCAAAACACTGACTGCTACAATAGGTTATTCACGATTACTATATTACATAACTGCAGCAACTGGTAATCACTTTTGGCAGTTCAGCTTTGATGACATTCCCTTTTTTAAAAAAAAATTAAGACTTTATAGCATACCTGCCAATTGTCGCACTTTTGGGGACCGTAAGCCAAGACCGCCAACTGTCCTGCTTCCCTGGCCACAGGAAGATGTCCTCTTTCTAGACGTGCTGGCCCTTTGAGGGAGGCTTGCCTCCTCCATTGAGGGAAAGTCTGGCACCTTCAAATATCACTAAACCAAAATCACAACTGCCAATTGCCGTGTTTAAATGCCTCTGGTCACAGACGTGTCCTTGTTTGATAGCACTTCGGCTGATGAACCTCATTTTATGGCCTGGCTGACACTTGTACTAGACAGATTGGTATTTTAATTCTATTGTACAGGTGACATTCTGTATGTAGTGAATAAGGTTGAAAAACAATTGTTTACTCAACTGTTAAGGCTCCATAACCAACTTCCATGCCAAGAAAATTGTGCTTGCAAATTTATACTATTAATAGTTGCTCATCGTTTGAGCCTGTAATTGTGTTTAATACATTGGGCCTAATTCCAGCTGACCCATTAAACCAACGGCTAGAGCAACTCTACATAACTGCTCCAGGTCACTGCAACAACTGCTTGAGACGTTAAGGCCAATGTCAGGCGAGCGGACTATGTGCGCCGGTACTGACGTGCCTTTCAATGCCTGTCGCAGCGTTGTGACATTTTGACGGGGCTGGCCACACGCTGTAGCGCACAACAAATTGAGCGCGCTACAGCAGACGTGCTGAAAGCCTCCCTGTCGAAACTGAACTCCATAGGAGGATAGAGACTTGCAGCACTGCGCGCACTAACTGCGCTCAGCGAGGTGACCACATGGATGTCAAAGTGCAAGGAAAGTCCACTCTCATGGATGTTCCTTCAGCTCTGAAAAACGCTAGTCTGACACTGGCCTACGTTTTTAGCAAATATAGGTTTATTGTAATGTTTTGGTATACACAAATGTGACGAAAATAAAATATGAAAGGATACTTTATTAAGTATCAAGATATGCAGAATAAAAGGACAAAGTCCCAAAATGAGTATCAATAACGTCTGGTCACACAGGACCACCAAGTAACCATTGAGATAAATGCAGCAGGAAACCGATGTAGAAAGAACAAAACAATGAACCACATGCTATTCCTAAACACAGTGCAGCGTACAAGACATCAATATAGGGAGGGGAAAATCACTGAGCCCAACATTTAATGCGCGGATCAGTATTGAGTTCTTGTAAGTCGAGGTGGACATTGTAGTGTGGTGCATGATGGCCAGGTCAATTGCAATAGGGGGCTCAATCAGGTCAGCCAGGACCAAGTGAATGCTCAACGAGAAAGGCAGTATCTTAGGGCAGTCCCACCAGATGGAGGCATGAACGACACTTGCCTAAGTTAGCAGAGCCACATGTTTTGCTTGTGTCTTTAACTTAACAGCTACTATTCTTTGTATTGCAGCTGTTAGTAGTGACTCCTAGTGAGAACAGCGAGCGATTTAAACATAGCTGAGAGTTAATGTAAAAATAGCAGGTCTGCAAAATCACTTAACACTGTATGCATAGTGTATGTATACATGAGGCGTTTATGTACAGTTGTGTTCAAAATTATTCAACCCCCACTGAAATTGAGTGTTTTGGCCAGTTTGACATTGATTTTGATCATTCAGTCATCTTGCTTACCATTAAATCAAAGAGGCACGTGTAGGTCAGACAAATATAACATAACATTTATAATGAAATAACCACAAATGTCTTTTCTGTGCTCACAGTTTTATTCAACCCCCAAGTGACATTCAATCTTAGTACTTGGTACAACATCCTTTTACAGTTATAACAGCTTTTAAACGTGAAGCATAGCTTGACACAAGTGTCTTGCAGCGATCTACAGGTATCTTCGCCCATTCGTCATGGGCAAAAGCCTCCAGTTCAGTCACATTCTTAGGCTTGCGCACTGCAACTGCTTTCTTTAAGTCCCACCAGAGGTTCTCAATCGGATTTAAGTCAGGTGACTGCGATGGCCACTCCAAAATGTTCCAGCCTTTAATCTGCAACCATGCTCTAGTGGACTTGGAGGTATGCTTGGGATCATTGTCCTGTTGAAAGGTCCAACGTCTCCCAAGCCTCAGGTTTGTGACGGACTGCATCACATTGTCATCCAATATCTCCTGGTACTGAAGAGAATTCATGGTACCTTGCACACGCTGAAGCTTCCCTGTACCTGCAGAAGCATAAACAGCCCCAAAGCATGATTGACCCCCTGCCATGCTTCACAGTAGGCAAGGTGTTCTTTTCTTCATAGGCCGTGTTCTTCCTCCTCCAAACATAGCGTTGATCCATGGGCCCAAACAGTTCTAATTTTGTTTCATCAGTCCACAGAACACTATCCCAAAACTTCTGTGGTTTGTCCACATGACTTGGCATACTGCAGTCGACCCTTATTCTTTGGAGACAGCAAGGGGGTGCGCCTGGGAGTTCTGGCATGGAGGCCTTCATTACGCAGTGTGCGCCGTATTGTCTGAGCTGAAACTTCAGTACCCACATCTGACAACTCTTTTCTCAGTTCCTCAGCAGTCACACAGGGACTTTTCTCCACTCTACGCTTCAGGTAGTGCACAGCAGTCGAAGTCAGCATCTTCTTTCTGCCACGACCAGGTAGCGTTTCAACAGTGCCCTTTGCCTTGAATTTGCGAATGATGCTTCCTATGGTCTCTCTTGGTATGTTTAACTTTTTTGCAATCTTCTTATAGCCATTGCCCTTCCTGTGAAGAGTAATCACCTCTTCTCTTGTCTTCCTGGACCATTCTCTTGACTTCACCATGTTTGTAACCACACCAGTAAATGTCTAGAAGGAGCTGAGTATCACAGTCATTTTAAAGCTGCCCAATTGGTGCTTATTATGCTTTATTGCTGCTCCGTGACATCCACAGGTGTTTTCAATTCCTGATTGAAAACACTTGAATGAACCTCTGTTCTTCAGAGTGGTAGTCTTTAAGGGGTTGAATAATTGTGTCAATGAAGAATTCACAAAAGAAACATTTACTACTGTATTACAAAACCAATTGATGTCATTTTAGTTGCATATGGTTCTTTAAAAAGTCCTTGTAGGATTTCATTCTGAATACAATTACAAATGTACACTAAATTCCCTAAAACCCTTTACAGCATTGGGGGTTGAATAATTTTGAACACAACTGTAGGTCGTGTTAGGTGGTCAGTGGGCAGGGTTTATGCAATATGGGGCATATCAACTTTAAGACTGGTGTCAGACTAGCGCATTTAGTATGGATGCACTTTGACGGAAGACGCAGTAGTGGCCAGTTTTTTAACTGACATTATTTTTAACAGATGTAGAAGGGAAAATAAATTAAATATGAAAACCATTTTGTCCGTCAAAAATGCTGGACGCATAAACGAGGTCAGACGTACTGCATTTGTCACTCACACACAAAGCTATGCAGACGTTGCGGACGCAGCGCACTCTGCATCCGTTCCAGGGGATTTACGTTCTTGCCTAACCTGCGTCTGTTTGCTGCGTCTGTTTGCCGCACCTGTTATGCATCCGCAGTCGGTGCGGACGTACTTTGTGTGTGGGGCTCCATTGGTCAATTATCTGCTATGACTGACGTACAAATGTGCGGCAACACGGACGCGATCAGTGCGCTCGTCTGACACGAGCCTAAAGTGATACTTTATAAACTGTTCTTTTTGCCCTTCAAAATCCCAGCTGCTGGAGGAAACTCCACTTTACCGAGTGTTTACTAAAACTGAGCAGCAGGGAGGGGATACTCCTCACATTCTGACCACTATAAAACAAAAAAGTGATCAAGCTGTGTAGAGGATCCCTTTAAGAAGTAGAACTTTGCACCCTCAAAAAAGTGAGCTGCCACTTGAGTATTACAAATAGAAAGAACAGTGAAGCGCTCTCAGGATAAGTGCAAGGTCGTAAACGCTACACAATGAATATGGAGGTTCCCCTAAGAACCTAAGAACAAACAATAAACAGACAATTGAGCGCCAGTGCAGAACTGGAGATACGAGAGTGCACTTTACATGTCCTTCGACAATTAAGAAGGAAATTCCAAAAAACCTTCAAAATCACGTACGTGATTTTAAAGGTTTTTTGGAATTTCCTTCTAAATTCCTATGCAAAGTCTTGGAGCCAATGCGGCTCACCCACATGTGAGTGCACCATATAAATCACTTTATTGTATTATACCTTAACGATATTGCACTAGGGGAGTGTACTGTTTTTCTCTCTCCGTGATTCACTGTAGAGGAAAGCTGTTTGAAGACCACTACCACATTGGGGGTACATGGGCACCTGAATATCTTTGAAGACCCATATCAGACATCCATCCTAGAGCCTAGGTTAGGCTCATGAATATGTGAGTAGAATCACCACTTTTCCATCTTTCTCATATGGTGAACCAATATATTGTGCGATGATATCTTCTCTTGTAGAGAGGCCTTATTCAAGAGTGACTTTATTGAGAAGATTGGGAAGAAGTATCGAAGGACATGTAAAGTGCACTCTCGTATCTCCAGTTCTGCACTGGCGCTCCATTGACTGTTTATTGCCACTTGAGTATTGCCTTGTCCTTTTAGGCTAGGGTCAGACAAGCGCATTCTGTGCAGACACTGCATCCGTGCACAACAGACGTACTTTCTGACTGAGGACAAGGTAGTGGCCACACAGTTCGTTTTGTGCCTTTTTCACGGATGTAGAAGGGAAATAAATATGAAAAACATTTTGTCCATCAAAAATGCAGTCCGTCTGACTACGTTCCAGCACTCACACACAAAGCTATGCGTACGCAGCGCACTGTGTGTCCGTTGTAGCGGTTTTACGTTCTTGCCTAACTTGCGACCGTTTGCCGCGTCCGTTGTGTGTCCGCACTTCTGTGCGAACGTACTTAGTGGGTGGTCTCTTGATCATAATTGTATGCTACCACGGACGTTAAAATGTGCGGCAACACGGACGTGAAAACTACGCTCGTCTGACCCAAGCCTTGTTTGGTTTAGGTGATTTATTTTTGCAATTCTGCCATTTTTTAAAAAAAATATTTTTATATCAATGTGGAAGTACCAATCTGTTGAATAAGATGACTGCACAACAGATTGTGCCAAAACATGAAGATCCAGTAAATAATTATCAAGTGCTCAAAAAGTGGACTGTATGCCTTTAATAGAATGTAGGCCGACCTGATCGTATAGTGCACAAGCCTGCCGGAATAGTTACATTGACATTATGGCAGGAAAATGAAATGTATGACTAGTTTTTAAAGTGTTAAACTGTATAAGCTTTAAGATCGTATCATAGTTTTTACAGAAATGGTTTATTAAAAAAAATGTCATTCACACATTCAGATCATTAACCAAACATGGCGTGCAAAAACATACCTCAATGCTTTGTAGCAGATAACATACGGTTATTTCAAGAACCCTCGATTGCAGTGTTCAGAATGCCCAGGAACGTTATTTTAGCAATCAATTAACAAGACTGGAATCTGTTAAGCACAGGAATAAAATAGCTTCCTCTGGAAGGAACATGAAGAAATTAATTTGAGTAGAATAGAGTCTGATTTCTGCGAGCTGATTGCAGCCTAGTCATGATATTCATGTTATGGCGAACAAACAATAATTGTGCTATCAGACAAACATCACTTTAATCTCCAGACTTGGCAAGGACAGATGCCAATGCTTACTCGCTTGTTAAGTATTTTGCCCTCAGACTGCGGCAGGAGAGGAACAGTGTCACTTTAATTACCTATTGCTGGGAAAAGCCGACTGAACGTCTCTTCATTTCAAGGTTAAGAAAAAACCTCTGGTAAAAGAAGTCCTGTACAGTAGACGATGACACACTTTGCACAATACGAAACAAATAGATTACACAAAATTTGACGTTTTATGCCCAAAACAATTGCACATTGACTGTCGTTTAGCATATGGGTCAATGGTAACCTTGGCCTTCCAAATGTTTTAAAACTACATTTGCAATGATGCTCAGGCACACTTAGCTTGGTTGGGCCTCATGGGTAATGTAGTTCCAAAACATCTGGAGCGCCAAGGCTGCTCACCTCTGGTTTAGAGCAACTTTTTATTCTGGCTGATAGAAAATGCTCAAAGTGCAACTATTTGGTAACGGTCCTCAAAATTAAAATCTGTCACGTGCAGCATACGTTGGTCTCGTTCAATAAGGACTCCAAATACATGAGAGCTTTCCCCTACCATATATATAAAATTTTTTGCACGTTTCCTCAAATTTACTCCCTACCTTTCCAACAGTTAGACCGCAAGAGAGTCGGCCAACAATACAGCCCTCCAACTCCCTCCTGGCAGTTTGCTGGCTGCTAACTAAAGCCGGGTCAGACGAGCACACGTCAGAGCGGTAGGAACATCCGTGAGAGCGGTAGGAACATCCGTGAGAGCGGTGGGAACATCCGTGAGAGCGGTGGGAACATCCGTGAGAGCGGTGGGAACATCCGTGAGAGCGGTGGAACATCCGTGAGAGCGTGGGAACATCCGTGAGAGCGGTGGGAACATCCGTGAGAGCGGTGGGAACATCCGTGAGAGCGGTGGAACATCCGTGAGAGCGGTGGAACATCCGTGAGAGCGGTGGGAACATCCGTGAGAGCGGTGGGAACATCCGTGAGAGCGTGGGAACATCCGTGAGAGCGGTGGGAACATCCGTGAGAGCGGTGGGAACATCCGTGAGAGCGTGGGAACATCCGTGAGAGCGGTGGGAACATCCGTGAGAGCGGTGGGAACATCCGTGAGAGCGGTGGGAACATCCGTGAGAGCGGTGGGAACATCCGTGAGAGTGGTGGGAACATCCGTGAGAGCGGTGGGAACATCCGTGAGAGCGGTGGGAACATCCGTGAGAGCGGTGGGAACATCCGTGAGAGCGGTGGAACATCCGTGAGAGCGGTGGGAACATCCGTGAGAGCGGTGGGAACATCCGTGAGAGCGGTGGGAACATCCGTGAGAGCGGTGGGAACATCCGTGAGAGCGGTGGGAACATCCGTGAGAGCGGTGGGAACATCCGTGAGAGCGGTGGGAACATCGTGAGAGCGGTGGAACATCCGTGAGAGCGGTGGGAACATCCGTGAGAGCGGTGGGAACATCCGTGAGAGCGGTGGGAACATCCGTGAGAGCGGTGGGAACATCCGTGAGAGCGGTGGGAACATCCGTGAGAGCGGTGGGAACATCCGTGAGAGCGGTGGGAACATCCGTGAGAGCGGTGGACATCCGTGAGAGCGGTGGGAACATCCGTGAGAGCGGTGGGAACATCCGTGAGAGCGGTAGGAACATCCGTGAGAGCGGTAGGAACATCCGTGAGAGCGGTAGGAACATCCGTGAGAGCGGTAGGAACATCCGTGAGAGCGGTAGGAACATCCGTGAGAGCGGTAGGAACATCCGTGAGAGCGGTAGGAACATCCGTGAGAGCGGTAGGAACATCCGTGAGAGCGGTAGGAACATCCGTGAGAGCGGTAGGAACATCCGTGAGAGCGGTAGGAACATCCGTGAGAGCGGTAGGAACATCCGTGAGAGCGGTAGGAACATCCGTGAGAGCGGTAGAACATCCGTGAGAGCGGTAGGAACATCCGTGAGAGCGGTAGGAACATCCGTGAGAGCGTAGGAACATCCGTGAGAGCGGTAGGAACATCCGTGAGAGCGGTAGGAACATCCGTGAGAGCGGTAGGAACATCCGTGAGAGCGGTAGGAACATCCGTGAGAGCGGTAGGAACATCCGTGAGAGCGGTAGGAACATCCGTGAGAGCGGTAGGAACATCCGTGAGAGCGGTAGGAACATCCGTGAGAGCGGTAGGAACATCCGTGAGAGCGGTAGGAACATCCGTGAGAGCGGTAGGAACATCCGTGAGAGCGGTAGGAACATCCGTGAGAGCGGTAGGAACATCCGTGAGAGCGGTAGGAACATCCGTGAGAGCGGTAGGAACATCCGTGAGAGCGGTAGGAACATCCGTGAGAGCGGTAGGAACATCCGTGAGAGCGGTAGGAACATCCGTGAGAGCGGTAGGAACATCCGTGAGAGCGGTAGGAACATCCGTGAGAGCGGTAGGAACATCCGTGAGAGTGGTAGGAACATCCGTGAGAGTGGTAGGAACATCCGTGAGAGTGGTAGGAACATCCGTGAGAGTGGTAGGAACATCCGTGAGAGTGGTAGGAACATCCGTGAGAGTGGTAGGAACATCCGTGAGAGTGGTAGGAACATCCTTGAGAGTGGATGTTCCACTCTATGCCCGTCTGGCCACCTCGCTGAGTGCAGTCAGTGTGCTCAGCGCTGCAAAGCGCGATCCTCTTATGGAGGATCATGCTTTGCAGCCCCGTCGACATGCATCTAGCATTTCGACGAGGAGGCTTTGTGAGCAGACGCTTGTTGCACTCGCATTTCCTGTGCGCACACAAGCGTGTGACCAGCCCCGTTGCAGCGTCACAACGCTGAGATGGACGCCGATAGGTGCACCCATACTGACGTGCCTAAAGCGCTCGTCTGACACCAGCCTAAATCAGTCACGCGTCAACGTTACCTCAGAACACCAATCAAGCAGATCTGTGTGAGGATTCTCACTGTACAATGCACACAATGTAGGAACATGGCTGCGCCCAGCACTAGAACCAGGGAGTAGTCTGCAAGCTCAAGGAATGAAATATCGCATTGATCATTATTGGTTATCCATCTCTGAACGAGACATTAAAAAGGAAGTTAAAGCTCAAACATCTTTCTCACCTTCCACAGCACGTTTAGGTCTTGAGACCTCCATTAGAAGCACTTCACAAGCCTAAAACCGCTTCCTTACTCAACTGCAATGCTCTGGCTATGGATGTTACATGAGTACTAGATATATTGGGCTATAAACTCAAACATTAGAACTAAATGTAATTACTTGGGTACACAGATGTAGCTTGGGATGGCATGAATTTAAAATTTTCCATCTACCCTTCTGACTAAAGCACTTTATTGTGTGCATTGCCTGTGCCTCCATCTGCACAAACCACACTCCCTGATATTACAGATCATGAAATTCAGAACATATCTACAATAAGATTTAAAAAAAAAACACCAGCCTCGTGATTTCTTTCTTTAGGAAATTAAACCACATCTCACCGTACTAATCTTGCTGGGGGGGGGGGGGGTTATAAAAACAACATCTGGAATTCTACAGAAAAAATAAACAAAATAAGAAATGTCAGAACCATAACTAATTTTAATTACAGATATATAAAATCTACACTTCATAAATACCTTGCAATCCTTAAATTATATATAGTTTATGACAAGTGTGAAAACATGTTCCTACGTGAAAGCAGAACATAAGGGATAAATATCGCTGCACTAACACCTAAATATGTGAGTCAGCTAATATTGATAGCGTAAACAGACAGCCCTAATTAACAGGAACTAATTCACAAACCATTATGCAATTAACCCCTTACCGGCCCTGGATATACTATGCTGTCCAGGCAGCTGGAGGGCTTTGAAGACGCAGGGTGTACAGGTACGCCCAGCTGTCTTTGATGGGCCACCTCTGCCCCTCACCGCAGCCTGTGCGCGGGTCATTGGCTGCACAGGAACTGCCAGAACTCAGGCGTACCTGTGCGCCTCACCTGCGTTAAGCCACCCACGACAGGTGAAACCCCCCCCCCCATCGTTAAGGGGTTAAGAGAAACTATTAAAAAACTATTAAACATTTCTTTTTGCCCCTAAATAACTGGGCAGAGGCATCGGGCTGCCTTTTTTTTTAACCTTTTCTCCCTCGCCAAGCACAGCTCCTCCTTTGGCTCCGTGAGTTCCGAAGTCCCTGAAAATTTAAACACACTTTGCTCTCCTATGCGCAACTTGTGTAGCATTTGGAACCGCACATTGCACAATGCAACAGGACTTTTGCACTTTATGTAACCAAGTTCTGCAGCGCTGGTGCAGAAGGAAGAATCGGCTGCCTCTTTGACAGTGATGTCAACAGGCTCTCTGCGTGCCAACATCCCTGGCAAACAGTAAATAAAAAAAAGCGGCTGGTGACGCTGGGTGGGGTGGAGGAAGCTCCTTCACATCATCCAGCATTTTCACTGGATCGAAGGAGCTGGGAGCGAGGATAAAGGGAAGGCGTTCCTCACATCCTGACCAATTTATAATTTAAGAGTGGTCAGGATGAGTAGAGTGCCTTTAACATAGGGATGTGGCAGGGGAACTATTGCCAGAAATCAGGACCTAGAAAGTCACCTGAACAACCAGAACCCCCACAAGGCTTAAACAAAGTATATGCAAATCAATACCGGAGACAAAGCAGAATACACTATTAGTATCCTTCAACAATAGAATACATCACATCCGAAACAACATTCAGGAAATGTCAACATTCGAAGACTAATCAGCACAAATAAGCTATTCAGTGCTGAAAAGAACCTCAATACAAAAACAAGTCATAAAATTCGAGGTACCACGACTCCAATGTTTCAGTAGTAGGTCTTTAAGGATAACACTTTAAAAAGTTATACAACTGAAACGGTTCTAGCAATCTCCAGTCTATTGGAAGATCATTCGATTTTCAACTCTTTGTCATTAAGCATGCACGTGCACCAATCATTAATACGACTTCCAGATATTCTAGCCTACAGTTCATGTAGCATAACAAGCTTAAAGAGAAACAAAAGGTTAGACTGCATACAGGGAGAGGAGATTACTATAGGAGTCATCCCAGTAAAGTATAACAATCGCTTGTGGAGAGATCTCAGGCTGAAGGAACTCTTAAGAGGCATCTCAGAGGTTTGAAACTATATTCTTTGATACTCCTCCAGCTATATAGCAGACGATGCAGGAGAATGAAGAGCGGCATCAGATTCCTCAGTGTCATTGTTGAACACCCCCCCCCCCCAAAGGATGTCCAAAGGCAGATATCCTGCCGAGCAGACAGAAGACCTCCACTTTGAAACCCTGTCAGAGTATCCTGAAGCAAATGAGAAAGACGAAACGCAGGGCAGAACATCTAAGACACCATGACCACTTAAGCTGTAATGACGACCATTGTGTCCCTTTAACGTACAGTTAATACTGTAGTCTGTTTTGCATATATACAGTTAAAGCATATGGCAATATTTCAAAAATATTAAAAGGTGTCAGAAAAGGATAAGGGGAAATCAAATTTTTATAGTTATATAGTCCTATTTTTGCTTGAAGAATGCAAAGATATTTCGGGTGACGTGTCACATATTAAAAGGGGGGAACATACCTAAATAGAGGCTTGCAGGTAATTTTTTGACTAGTTGATGGCAATGCCAGCTATGCGTTACATCTCAATATTTGGAGAATCCCTTTACACCCACCTAGGGCCCTCTTCCATCCCTGGTGTAAGTTTAGAGCTGTTGTAAACTCCATATACATCAGTGGCTGTGGAAAAAAATTGGAACAGCGCTTTCCCTCTGAAACCAGCCAGCAAGGAATTCAACACAATTTTTGCCATTGTTTTTGCTCTAATAATATTACCGTTTTTGATCTTTGAACCCATTTTATCTTGACTGCTACTTTATGTATATTTTACCTTTCCATCTGTTTAATTCTGTGCTGATTCCTGTTGTAAATTCTTTGCATGCATTGGCCATCACTAAACTGCTTCTTACCCATAGCCACAATTCACCTCCATCTTTCCCCTCTGTTGCCCCCCCCCAGCCCTATCCTAATTATATAAGCTCCCTTTTTACAGCTGCTTCACTTCTGTTTAACCTCATTTCCAAGCGCTTAGTCTATCCTCATGCAGTGTCGGCTATACTCCCTGTTAAATCACCTCCACACCCCTTGCTCCCTTTGGTTTCATTTACCTTAATCCCTTAGAGATCATAAATTCACAGGATGTCTGGCAGAGCACTTTTATAAAGTGCTATATTAGCATGGCAACTATCTGACGGGCAGGGCCTTCTGTTCCTTATGTTTTATTAGGTCTCCTGGTCTGTTCATGGTTCCCCATTGTAATGCACTGCAGAAGGTGTTGGCGCTGTAGAAATACTGATCCTGTTACTTTAAATTTACACCAAGGTTGTAATAATGACCGAAATATTCAAAACCACATAACTTGTACACATAACCCCAGGTACCTTTGGGTCCATTTGTAAGAAGCGGTGTGTCCCACGACTACTGAAAGTGGATCGTTTTACAGTCTTGCTGTGATAAAAGTGGTAATAGTTGTCCAGGTTTCCAATCTGCAAGACAAAATGAAGACAAGTTTCGTGAAATTGTACACAACTGATGTATGAGGCAAGGGACTCCAAGGGGATGAGAGGAATGGCCTGCGGTATGATAGAGTTGGGGGGCCTCCTGACCTTGCTACGTCTGCATCCAAGGGCAAGTCCTCCCCTAGCGGACACCCTTATGTTTTAGATGAAATAAGGTGTGGAAAATCAGAAGGTGAATTAGTTTACGTTCTGAGTAATGCCGCAAATAAAAAGTTTGAAATCTCCTTATTTTTACACATTATATGGTTAGATTTGGTATTGTTTGATGAAATGATGCGTAATAACGCATTCCTCAATCCCCTCCACACTTTCTGCTGAGGGAAATGAGTGGGGAATGGTCACAGTGTGGCCTTTCCAGCGATGCCCCTCTTTAACCATTTAGGTGCTGGCCCGCGATCCAGATCGCAAACTGCTCCCAGAGGTAGATGAAATCTTGAATGTCAGCCAAGCCTCCGGGGCCACCCCCTGCCCACTGACGTTGTTGCGCATCGGTGCGATGATGTGGTTAGGGTATTAAACCCTAGCTGCCAAGGGGTCACTTTATGCAAAACCTAGGGTGTCCTTTAGATTGTAATTGTAACATAAAACCTATTTAATTTAAAAAAAAAAAAAAAAAGACACTTAAGACCAGCTGGCGTGCTTAGGGAAAATTCATTGGACCGCAAAGTTCAAGGATGCCAAGATATTTGCACTACCAAATAGGACCCCAAGGGGATTACTCCAAGCACAATTGTTTCCATATAGCCAAGAGCAAAAATATCTTTTGTAACCATGACAAACGTCAATGTTTCAAGAGAAAGTCAAATAATGGCAGGAGAAGTCGGTTACCATTTTAATTTCCCTTTTGCGAATTCCAAAGATAAATCGTAATTTCTGCCATTTGCTATAACCCCCAAATGATAATTGTGCATGAAAGAAAAAAATAATCTGCAAACATCACTGCACAGAAGATAACTAAACTTAGTCATACGTTCTTTGCTGAAAATAGTTGTATCATGGAACCAGATTCCTGATTTTTCTTTCCCCAGTTAGCTTTTACTTGGAATGGATTAGTCCACCCTGCCTAACTCGCTAGTTTGGCCCAGTTTCCTTTTCCTGTGTAGCTAGGCTTCACTTCCTGCATTCTATCCATAAGGACTTAGGAGTAGCATCCTGTTTATACTGGGAAAATGCATTCTATTTTACCTTCCTCTCAGAAGATACTAGAGAAGCTTTCCACCCACCTTCATCACATAACGGCATACTACAGAGAAGCGCTGTATCCACCTTCCCTCCATAACAAATCATACTTCAGAGAAGCGCTCTCTCCCCATAAAGCCCGTGTCAGATTCACTCCGTGTTCAGGTCAGTGTTGCCGCACATTTTAACGTCCATCGTAGCATAAAATTATGATCAATAGAGACCCACACTCGAAGTACGTGTGCACAGAAGTGCAGACGCACAATGCACCGGACGCAATTTAGGCAACAACATCAAACCGCTAGGACGAACGCACAGACTGCGCCACGTCTGCATAGCTTGTGTGAGTGATGGAACGTAGTCAGACTGCATGTTTGACGGACAAAATGGTTTTTCATACCATGTATCAATTTCTCATTTTACTTAATTTTATTTCCCAGCTACATCAGTCAAAAAAAACGGACTGTGTGGTGTCTACAGTATCAGTCAGAAAGTACGTCAGTTGTGCACGGACGCACAGTGTGCTCACAATGCGTTTGTCTGACATTAGCCCAAGACTTTTATTTGCTGTAAATTTCTCAAAGTGAAGAAAAATTAAAAAGGCCTTTGTGTGTTTTCAAAAGAGAAGTTAAGCTGCTTGACTTCAATCATATCCTGCATGTGACATTTACTTCTTGCTTGTGACCAGGGATGCACCGATATTTCGGCCACCGATAGATTCTGCCGATAATGGGGTTATCGGTTTCTGCCCGAAAGCAAAACACCAGCCAAAAAAGTCAGCCGAAAATTGCTGATCCCAGCTGACCCTGAGCGTGTACTCTTTCAATGCTGCTTAGCTGAAGATAATTGTAATTGGAAAGACAGAAGCTGCTACATATTTATTTCTGCACACAAAGTGTTAACTGCATGAACCACGTTATCAGTGCAAGCAGTAACCTCTGGCCTCTCAGTGACAAGGAACAAGAGATTTATCACTGACCTCCTGCCAGCGCTTTAAAAAAGATAATAGATTAAGAGAAATCGACTGATTTTTAGGCTCCATCTGAGCCATTATAGATTTATACCTACTCATTTAAGTTGTGTTGGAGGGCAAAAAAAAAAATAGGTTAAAAGCCTCCACACAACAAATAATAAAAGGTTATAGTTGCAGCGTTCTCTGAATTGCTGGGATGTGTAAATGTCTTCTGCAACTATAAAATGTGTGTCCAAACATTTTACACATGAATGTATGCACTAGATGCAAAATAACCACCAAAATTTCTTAAATATTTTAAATGTGGATTAATCTAAATTCATGATATTAATTTAATAAATTCTAGCATTAATACATTTATACAAAAACAACAACAATTAAAATAAATTGTAGGGGAAAAAAGTCATTTCCGGGTTCGTTCCAAAATTTTCATTTCGGAGCAATATATATGTTACAGGTAAAGCCAGAAGTACGGTTAATCCTAGGGTTACCCGGGTAATACTGACATTACCCAGGTGCCATTAGCAAAAGTCCGAAGTGAAATGAAATTTCGGATTTTACCCGGGTAATCTGCAAAGTATCCAGAGGCCTCTGGGTACCCTGCTTTTCTGCTCTATTTTAACCGGGTAATTCGCACATTACCCCAGTGTTGCTGGATAAAGTGTCATGTGCAACGAAACATCAGACTTTATCCGGGTAATCTGCAAAGTATCCAAACGCCTCTGGGTACTCAGCAGGTTACTATTGACTGAATTCCGAGAATTACCCGGATAAAACTGCAAACTTAATTGACTGATCACAAAAGTGTTTTTGGTTATTTTTAATGAAATTGTATCCACGGTCACAAACCACACTAAATAACCATGATGTTACTCTGTGCATTAATTGTCTGAAAATAAATTTATGAAGATAAAGATATTATATAAAGAGTAACCTAATGGATAGGTTTTATAAATGATATAAGCACACATGACACATAAGCTCATGTAACTCTTTCACATTCATATAAGAAACATATCCTGTCACTCTAAATATAGGTGTCAGCACCAGAGAGCAAACTCTGCAGCCGGCTCGAAGGAAGAGAAAAAAAAAAAAGCTTTTCAGAAGAAAAAAATTGGAACCCTGCTGCAGCTCTAACTTATTGCAGATCATACTGGCATCGTCGAATGAAATCAAATAAAGTCGTTGGGATCGCACATCTGTTGCAATCTCCTAAAGTCGTCTGAAAGGGATCGGATGCAGTGGAAGAGGGCTAATTCACCTGCATGTTGTAGATGAAATCAGACGATAAGCGGAGTATTACACAAATACAGACCCAGTGGAGGGCCAGCCTTAATTGAAGTTACAAATTTTGACAGCTGTCATACTGCAAAACCGGTTAAAAGCCACCAATACCTACATCACTATCTGCAAACCTCAAAATAAAATATTTCAAATATTTTATAAAAGAGGGACAAAACCTAAGTTTCTAGACCCTAAGCAAAAACTTTACAGCAGGAGAACAGTGGGACTGTAGTCGATCAAGGGACACACACCATGTAATGTTATCTGAGCGGTCACACTGCCCTTGGCTCCCTCAGCAATCTTATATGAGAGATCTTTGAGAGCCGAGTCATCCCAGACACCCTATCAAAGCACCATTAATGATGCTGTCCAAGTACAGTTACACTTTACATCACAGATGACGCAATGGGGCTCATCACATCCCACAACAACCCCTCTCCGTCACAGATCCAATCTTCCCAACGTAGTGAGACGTGATAAATTAGGTTATAATTTGCTACTTTAAAGTCCTTACTGAACTTTGCCATAGGAATCACAGCAGCGATCGTTTATTACACATTTAAAGGCAATAGGTTTTCTTCAAGGTGACCTTGAAACAGATTTTCTATTTAATATTTCTGCCATTAAAGTTTTCACACAGACTTAAAAAAAAAACTTCAGCATAATCACCTTTTAATGCAAGCAACCAATTAGCATTTAACAGTATCTACAAAAGAGATTCTGTAAAAAGTATTAATGCTAAAGAAAATAAACAAAGCCCAGCTCATATCGAATTAACGTCAGCTCTGGATTCAAACCAAATACATTTTTTATATCCATTATTACGGCACAAGGATTTTTGAGATGATATATAAGAGCATCCTGGTGTGGGGGAAAACATTGTACTTGAACCTATCCTGCCATGGACACAAAGCATATAATGTAACATTATTTGAGGTTTTTCATTAATTTTGTATGAAAACGTCTCTACGTCCCAGTAATGAGACATTACGGTTTCATGAACCTTTCAGGTGCCTTCTGCCATGATTTGCAAGAGGTAAACGCAGGAGAGCTATGGGAAGAGTAGTTACAATATGGGAAATACAAAAAGAAAATCAGGTCTATTCAAAGAAAGGTGAATCTCAGAATGACTGGAGAAGTGAAAATTCTAGGTCAAAATAGCCAAACCAGAAAAATTCTCCCATTTATCTCACTTTCCAAATCGGCTATTTGATCTAGATTGTTTTCTTCTGCCAATTCTCCTGGGTTTCACCTTTCTCTGAATAACCCTGCTTGTCATTAATTTTTATATAGGCAAAAATCAAAATGCCATTTGAATTCTATTTAAGAATGTATAGTGTAATAAATTTACCACCATAGGCAAGGCAGATGTTTGTTGCCCACCACAAGACTATTCATAGGTATATTTATCCTTTCAAGAAATCCATGACCCAAGCAGCATTCCATCTATGGAAACATAAGATGACCAACTAGAATGGTCTAGATCCGGGCACGAATATACAATTTAATCTGTGTACATAAAACAGCAAGACCAGAAATAATGTCAGTGTATGGAAGAGAGGGAAGAGAAGGAAGAGCGAAAAGGAGAGGGTGAAGAGAAAACACCCGCCACTCGAGCACCATCCAGCAATCTCCCAGCCCCACCACTACACCGACTGAGTTTGGGAAAAGGGGGGGGGAACAGAGGCCTAATCAATCCAACTCCACTGCTAAAGTTCTGGACTCGCTTGCCCAAAGAGCAGTGATCCAGCTCACAGGAGGCACAGTCCCAACCCAAACCGGCTGGGTGGAGTAGAGGTAACATCACTGCTCTATAACTGTGGAGAGACCGTGTCCTCCAGTGTCCAGTGATCCCAGCGAGCACCTCTCCAGTAAGTGTCCTTGGGCAAGACACCCAACAGTACATACTCGCCACCCAGGACATACTTGAAAATGAGAAATCTCAATGTATCCTTCCTGACAAAATACTTTAAAAAAAAAAAACGTACCAGCAATGGCTCTCTTCTTGCCAATCAAGTCTTCATATAAAAGGTTGTCCATGGTGCAGACCTCAAAGCTCTTAAAGTCTGTTTAACATGGCTTTTTGTTTTAAATACACTTTTCCTAGAAACTTTGCTAGCACTTTCAAAAATTTCAAGTTAGCTTGGACATGGCTGTTCACTTTGAAAGTGACAATCCAGTATTTGGGTTTGATCCCATAACCGGGGTCAGTAAACTTGGCCCTCCAGATGTTTTGGAACTACCTCTTCCGTGATGCTCAGCCACTCATTAGTTTGACAAAGCATGAACAGAAACGTAGTTCAAAAATATCTGAAGAGCCAAGGTTGCTGACACCTGTCCTGTTAGGTCAATCTCCCAAACCACTTAGTCTGGGAAATTGAGTACGCACGCACATCAGCAGCCTCACATACCATCAATATTCAAGTTGGATCTGCAAGAAACAAAGCATTTCCTGAAACGCATGGATTAACAGCAAATCCTGGTATCCTGAAAGTATACGTTTTAATACCCTCAAAGGAGTTGAAAAAACAAACGTGTGCCCTGGTTGGCACACAGCCAGTTAATGTGCACGACGCATTGCAAGCAGGATCCAGTCAAATCATGCATTGATTGACAGCGTGCCGACTATAGCAAGGTTTGTGAAGGTTAAAATACAATGTTTCTAGTGTGACTGCGTAAAAAAATATATGCAGTACTGCAATAGGACATGCAATTTTATAACAAGACTATGTGTGCCAATTAATATCTAGTCTTAAATTGGAAATGCTTATATTGGAGAAAACCGTGTGCCATAGGCCTTTAAAGCAGAGAACTTCAAAAGTGTATAAAGAAATTAACGCAATTCCCAAAATAGCGCAACGGTGCCTTAAAGTTGGATGTATAAATATTACCAATATAGGCGATGCATATATAGCAACACTTAATACCCTAGGCTTTTTTTCTGAAAAAGTATAAAATACCGAGACTATATAGCAATCGCTATGCAAAATTGACAAAATTTACTTTACCATTGGCATTATCCCAGACTAACAACCTTTGTAATGCTAAGAATTTTTCATTTGTTCTATACTGATATTGCTGGGATGAAAGGTTCTAAGCCCTAGACGGTGGCACATTTTCAAGTACCAAATTGGGCCTTTATTGGAGCACAGGCACAAATGGGACTTTGTCAAACGCCATAGATTTGATAAGATAAAATTGTCCGTTATACTAATTGGTATTTGTAGTGGTCATTATGAGGTTAGCAATGCAGCTGTCTGCACTATCAGTAGAATCTGTATTTGGGAATTTCTGCACATGAAACAATGCCTACATATCAAAATTACAGTAACGCGTTTATCTGATCAGGGACGTTCAGCAATTATACTCTTTCTCTCCCCCCCCCCCCCAGAATCTTCTCCCTGGCTGTTGTAACGCAGCATTAAAGTTTTGTTGAATTTCTTCTTACAGAAAGCATGGGAGCAGTTCTTGTAGCTTTTTCATGGTAATACAGGGTGACAGACGTGAGCTCTCATTTCATATCGGGGCAGAAAACTAATTCTGCATTAAACATGTATGCAAACAGGTTTTCTATGCCAGTTTCAGTTTTTAATTGAATTCCGATGTAAAAATCAAATATGTAGGTTTTGGATCAGCAGGGCACGTCGGCAACTTTTCACTGCTGTTCGGTGTTCTCTGAATAGCTTAACCATTGCTTCTCTATGGGGGATTTCACTGCCTTCAAACAGATGTATTTGCTGGCAGTTTGCCAAAATTTGGCGAACTGCCTTCTCCCTGAATAGACTGAAGGCCCCAAAATGTCACTGTACGGGGAAATTCCCCGTTCGGCTCTTTCTGAATGACCCCTATAGTTTTCCTTACATATTCATATCACTGGATTCAGAAAAACTCAAGCAGAACAATTTAGAAATATGTACCCTACAAAAGAAAAAGCGCCTAGTACTTCCCATTGACATAAAAGTCAGACTCCAACTTTATCTACTGTGACCGAGTAGGCTGCATTTTTTGTTTTTATTTTCTATACCCCAAGGGAATGAAACAGGATTTTCTTTTGTATGGTACAGGCTTCTATATATCAGTATATCCGCACATCACCTATATTGGTAACATTTTCTACTATAGGAATAAGTTTTAAAAGTCAAATTAAATACACACACACACAAGCTCGGGATGGCATTAGTGTGTATTTTTGTTTTAATAGCATCTTCTGTTTCAAGTCGAGTCAAATTCACACCAAGTTTATATACTTATAACAAAACCCTATCCGCGTCTGCACAGTCCTTGTGTAGTTCAGGGGATACAGGATAACCAGCTACTTTGAACGCCATCGCTCTGCGTTTATTGCTGAGAATAATCTTGTTCTTATTAAGCATGCAGACGCAGAGATGTCTCCCGGCCCACAAATCACTAGATTTTTTAGTTCCACTTTCCAGACCCGAAGACTTATGACACACTTTGATCACCTTCATATCATTTCTTTCCTCTGCTCTGTTGCGCTAAACGGCGCACTTCATCTTAAACAGTGACACCCACATTTCTACATCCTAATGGAAATAAATATAAACACCAGCCAGAAATTCCTACCTCCGTCTAACGATCAATTGCATTACCCCGCTTAAAAAATAGAAATCAAGAAGCAGACTTAATAAAAATAAACACGCCTCAGTAACCACTAGCTAGACCTTATGCTAGGGATAAAAAAGAGACGAAGCAGAAGAGTATAGAAGGCCTAGCATTTCAAATACAGAATTATGCGATCATTACAAAGACAAGTACTCCAAATATGCAAACCTGATGCAATAATCCTCATCTCCAAATTTGCACCGGCATGCCAGTCACCAATCCATTACACCGGACTTGAATTAAATATTCAAACATGACTATTTACTGTTCGGACAATCGATATTTTGCAAGAAAAGTGCCACAAGCCAGCCAATTCAGCGTGTCTCTACTTGTAACAGACTATTGCATTCAAAAGAAACACCTATAGCTAACATCGCTGAGCCTCATCTAGTTTAGAATTGAAGTTAACCAGTTGTGCCCAGAATAACTATCTGTACCACAGCACTACTACAAGTGTAAAGACAATGGGGAGTCAAAGATTTATAGGGACACTGCCACCCAAAAAATGAAATGTTCTTATTGTGTTCATTTTATGCTGCCAAGATCTTCCATTTACTTGGTCGTGTTGTAAACTGGAGCTACTGTAACCTTTACAGCACTCTCCTCTCTGGGTGGCATTAGGCATAGAATAGAGTCTGTCAGATCTCCTAGAACCTGGCTCAAAAGGATTGCATTGTGTGGGATGTATGCAAAGGACATGATAGGGAGGGAGTAGATGGTGTTTTAAGACCACTATCTGATCTCATTCCGCTGCCAACTGTTACCCTGAGTAGCTTAGACAGCACAATAGGCCCACTGAAGCTTTGTCTATACGTTTCCTCTTCACTACTGCTTTATCTTCTACCACAGCGAGACTTGCCATACGATTTTTTGTAAATTTGGCATCATGGGAAAAAAACGCATAATTTAAACGATACAAAAAACCTAACTATTCTTCCTTTTTATATGCAATTACTTCAACAAAATAAAAAAGTAACACAAGTAATCTAGTTACAGGCATAGCACACCTGATTTTGGGGGGGGGGGTGGGCCTGAACACAGGGGCTGCATGGCACACCCCGCAGCTCTGGCTACTCCACTGCCGCCGGCTGATTGCCACAAGTGACTGCAGGTGGGCTGCTTGTGTTCAGGCAGTCCTGACTGCCGTCAATTCTAGCAATCAGCTAAAGGGAGGGGACGCCAGCCGGGGGAGTTTCCGGAGAGCCACGGGATGTGCTATGCCGCCCCACAGCATTCAAGCACATCTGCCTCCTTGCAGACCCCGGCGATCACGGTGAAACTGACACAAGCACTAGAGACAAAATCACAGGCAGTAACAGGGACCTATGCGGAAGCACTGACAAACACCAAGAGACATACACTGTCAGCCCATTGTGAAAGATGCCTGTGATCAGCTTCGAGCCGCTAGATGACGCACTGAGTGCATCCTAGCGGGAAAGATGACAGTCAGCATGTCACCTACAGTGAAAGGGTTAAACGCCTGTTGGGAAAAAATAGAAATCAAACCATTTTGGTTGCCAAACGTTTAAGAGGCTAGATATATTAAGACACTTCACAAAAGGCACCAGAAAGTACGCAGGTCCCAAGCGATGCAAGTTGCGCAGGTACACAAATTGCACAAGAAGCTGCATGTACTTTCGCATTATTGAAGCCCTGAGCTGGAGGGGAGGAGAAGCCCAGCACCAAGGGAGGAAAGATAAGTATTTACGCCTAATCTAGAAAGAAAAATAATTCAATAGCATCTGCCCAACTATTTCAGAGCAAAAAAAGGGGGCATTTTATTTATTAGAGTTCCCCTTTAAGAACTATGCACCAACTAGATAGAGTAAAGTTGTAACACTCAACGTTTTCCTCAAACACCCAAAGATCACAGGATGCGAAAGACAATGAAGAAGCCTCATATCAGCACGTTAAATGCCATTATCACTTTCCTAAAGCACCCGATGGGTCAGTCTCCATGGAAACCAATGTCAGCCAATTTACTCTGCAAAGTATGAACATCTAAACAGCTGTGAGCGGTGTTCCAAGCCGCAATTTATCATATTCGAGAGAAAAAAGACTGGGCATCCGTTATGTGTTTGTTAAACTCTTCACGCCGTTTCACAAGGAAAATAAAGATTACATGGGAGGAACACCAACGTGGAGTCAATGACACAATCCTATCTTAAAGGGCTCACAAACACATTACACAGCAAATGTATCTCCTATTTAGAAAAGCTCATGTGTCCCATCCAAATCTAACATGTTAAAATATAACCCTAACTCAATACCCCAAATAGCGAACCCAATCCTTATTTCTAACCGTAAAACAATGGTGTCTTAAAATGGGTCTTTCTCGCAACGTTTCCATATAATACAGTAACGCCATAGATTTCCAACTGCAAGCAAAAAAAAGTACTCTTAAAAAGATCTGAAGACATGACCTGAAAGATAATCTCACATCCATGACCATTTCAAGAATGAAAAAACCTACATGGTTTATGGATTTCGTTTTGAAAAACCAGTTAAGAGTGGACTAATAGATTTTCAAATGCTTCTAGGATTATACAAGGGGAATTCTACGTACTGCTGGGTGACAACCTTAACGACCTTGTGAAATATGGACCTCCTTCGAGGATAGTCCATATAAAGCAATCTTTTTTTACATGTCACTGAAGTAATCTTGCTTCCACAGAAGCTTGACCAGGACACACGTTTGATGAAACGGATTTTCATTTTTTGTGAATTTTCTCAAACTTTGCAATGAAATTCCCTTTGTGTGAACACCTAGCACGATTTTATGGAGAAGCATAAAATATATATGCTCTGAAATACCATCTCAAACATTAAAAATCTAAATGAGACCAATTTGATTAAATTTAACAAAAATGTAAAAAACGTTCTTACACAATCAGCACCATGCTTAGTGAACCAACAATGACTTCATGACCTGGCATTAAACACTAGGGGCTCCATTACATTCTTTGTGCAAAAAACACTCACGCAGTGCGTTAATATGTGCGCGAAACGTTAACGCACGTAAATTAACGCTGGTATTCCAATCCTCACGCATTTTTTCATCCGTCAAAAAAATAGCACGCGTAAAAAAGACACGCATTAACGCTGCGCGCAGAAATCCGTGTGCAGACTGTTTAACACGATTCAGCCAATCAGAATTAAGAACCACAATTGTCTCCCGTTAAGTTTTTGCACCTATCAAAATCAATCTGAGTATATATATATGCTGCAGCAATAATAAAAACACACACACACAACTTCTCAATTTTATTGTTTGGGTATGTGTAGAATGTGTAACTATACTTTGCTGTATTTTTTTTTGGGCTGGAGTATGTGTTCGGCCAGAACGTCCAGATTTGCCATTGACACCAGCTTTTAAAAGACATGAAAATTATGCACGCAAACGCTGTGCGTTAAAACTGCGCATAGATTGTAATACCATCCGCGTACCAGCACACAAACACATTTGCGCTCACAATGTTAAGTATAGGACGCGCGACGTACATTAAGCTCGCACAGCGTTCACCCGCGTTAGACGTATACGCGTGTTTGTTGCGCTGACGTTGTAATACGACGGTCTGCGCAAAGGGTTTTGTCCCTCGCGTTAATGCATTTTGGCGCAGAATGTAATCGAGCCCTAGGTGTGGTGTGCAACAGGTTAGCGGTTTTGCTGCAGTCAGTAAATACAGTCACCGAGGAAAATATTCTATTTTCAGTTCGTTCTTAAAATGGGACAGTAAAGCACTTTGAGGGATCAGTGAATCAAATCCCGGCGTAAGCGCTTCGCATCGCTGCACGCACCTTTACGAGTTGTGAAATGGATGGAGCACAGGATCAGGTCCTCAATTTACATCCACAAAGGCAGCTCTGAAAATATCCACATCGAGGAAATAACTAGAGTGAAGGAACATTGCTTTTGGCACAAAATAATAATTAGGGTATTTCGTTGGAACCCTAAAATGGGTCTGCGAATGGCTTTTCCCATGACACGTTGCTGGTCTTTACTGCGGACCAAAACTGTATACGCCACCATCCTAAAACGCAAATGGTAAGCCAGGCATGCATGTAAGAAATAAAGCATACTACCAGTTAGAGAAACAACGCAGACTATAAAGCACGTCAATACACGGACTACTGACCAAAAAGAAAATGGTATACCAAACAAGAAGCCGTTTTCTAGGGTGTGAGCCGTCAATTTGATATTGACCATTTCCAACAGAATGTTTATTGTGTGGTAAAGAGGCAGAAATGCAGGCTTTACTTTAAACAATAAAGACTCCTAACCTAGCAGACATCTGGATAAGCAAAGATGAAGGAAGAATAATCAAAGGAGACAACAGGAAAGACAAGAACTTCCTTCCTGTAGCTGTACCAACAAGTTCATAGGCATATCCAGTTAGCGGGAGTGTAACAGCGCCACCTACATTTCAGTAATCACATTTATATGTTACAGTACATGCTGTTGTATTTCAAACAGGACACCCAGGACATACTTGAAAACGAGAGAAATCTCAATGTATCCTTCCTGGTAAAATCCTTTATAAATAAATAAAATAAATAAATAAACACATAAATTCGGCCTAGTACTACAACAAAACTTCAAATTAGACAAAAAGGAGTTACTAAAGCAAATTCAAATGTTCAGTTTCAGACTCAAATAAAAGATCTTCAAGCCCTGGGAAAGAAACTGAACTTCCAATTGCCAGTTCTAAGACTGTATCGAGTGACTAAAACAGGGAAACTTGCCGGCATTTACGTAGGTTTTACATTACAGCCAGTTAGAATGGGAAAATACACTGGACTCTAGGAAGGATTTTCCTCTTGAGCGCTAAATGAATAATCCATTAATAGCGTTCCCCCTTCAAAATAACTGAATAGAGGCTGCTGGCAGCCTCGGTCCAATTATTTGAGGTTTATTTTCCCCCTTTTCAAGTCTACTTTTTTCTCTCACATCGCTGCAGCTCCTCTGCAACTCAGACTTCAAAACCCAGACTTCTGAGCTTTTCTATGCAATTTGCGCCCCTTAGGAAAATTGCATAGCCTAAAGGATGTAAATTGCACTCGGCTACAGACCTACGCAAGTCCCATACGTTTGCGCACAACATTGGATCGGGCTGCACACGCATATCTGGTTCGTCGGCTTTCTCCCCGACAACTGTCGGCTTCACTGGCAGACTCTGAAGTAGTCTGTCTCGAGAGACGGAACTAGGGACCGACAGCTGGGAAGGTCAAACCTCCTGGGTGCCTGGTCTCGTGGAGGTGGGTGGACAAATCTCTCAACATCACCCAACAGTTTAAAGAGTTTAGAGGACCTGGAAGTGGGGAGGACACTCCACATACCCTGGCTACGTTAGGTTTTTAAAGTGGCCAGGGTGTGTAGAATATCTAACAAAGCTTAGAGCAGGAATGTCAAACTGTCCCCAGATGTTGATATCCTAGAAGATCAGCCAGAAGATCATTGGAGTTGTAGGTCAATATCGGGGGGGGGGGGGGGATTGGCATCTCAGGTTTAGAAACTTACCTCTAGTCTTTTACAGTGGATTGAAAAAAATACGCTTTTGTGAAAATCTAGTATTGAGAATTTTACACTTTTGAGTTTGTTTTTTTTTTTTTTTTTTTTTTAGAAATATTTTTTTTTTTATTTATTAACCTCCCTGGTGGTTTTCCTGAGTGTGGCTCGGGGTTAAATTTCACTGCTGAAAGCAGTAACCCCCGAGCCACACTCTGGCTGGATACATACCTGTACATACCCAGGACATACTTGAAAACGAGAGAAATCTCAATGTATCCTTCCTGGTAAAATCCTTTATAAAATAAAAATAAAACATGCGCTCCCTTGCTGACAATCACATTCTCCTCAGTCCGATGGCGGCGTCCTGATTCCTGGTTCCCTTCTTGCGAGAAGGGGACCAGGATGCTGCGATTGGACAGAGGTGACAGCGAGGGACCGCGGGGACAGCGAGGGACCGCAGGTACAAGTATTACTTATTTAGAAAGTATTTTACCAGGAAGGATACATTGAGATTTCTCTCGTTTTCAAGTATGTATCCAGACCGAGTGTGGCTCGGGGTTACTGATTTCAGCATAGAAATTTAACCCCGAGCCACACTAAGACCACCAGGGGGCTGAATAAAATTGTACAGATTCTGACATAAAATATCAGAATCGGAGCGCCAGGGAGGTTAAATATTTGCACTGTATAGGGCAAAATGACAGAACAAATAAAGCAAATTTTCAAATTACAATTCAGAACTAAACCAGGTGTTTTCCGGCAGGCAGCGATAACCAACACTGTCACAGAATTCTAATGTTAGAGGGTTTCTCCAAACCATGTTTACAGTGAACATCTTCATAAACAAAGCATACCAAGATTGTTTAGAAGTTCCCCTCTATTAGAGATTCTTTGGTTCCATGTCGACTAAAAAAAGCTCAATATTGTGAAAGTAAGCCATAGACAAAGCTCACAGATCTAAAGACACAATACAACCATTTCATCGATCGAGCAAAGTCAACAGTAAAACACCACAGGGGTAATTGAATAAATGAAGGCGAAGTAAAAACATTATCTAGGGAAAAACTGACAATTTGCCAAAACCAAAAGAAAAAAAAAAGTCTAAAAATGGCCGGACCAAGAGCAAGATGCTTTCCACAAAGTTACACGATTGAGTGTTATGAATACCAGAACCTCAGGTCTCCAACTTGCAAAAAAGATGAGGAAACTTTAATTGCTCCCTCAAAATGAAGTTTAGCAAATGTGTAAAGACTATAGGGTGTACACTGGTACTTATGGTCTTCGCGCCACATCTATGAACACAAAGCTTCACTACATGATGTCCACCTCATTTTGCAAACCATAACATAGGAGGGTAAATCAGAATTTTTTACATACATATGGATTGTTACATCGCAGTTTTCAACTGGACTTCTGTACAATTTTATGTTTTACAGTTTAAAAGATTTGGAAAGAGCCAATGAAATCCGCTGCTCTGTAAAATGCATGGATCATCATGGCAAACAACAGTTATATACACAAAGAACGATCGAAAAAGAGGAAACTGTTCAAGAGCTTAGTCTTCGATGAATGGTGTGACACGGGTGCGATTAAATTACTGGATATAAGAAGTAACGAGTTGTAGGAGAGCTTGTGGGAGATCAGCAAAGGTGTGATGGGGGAATAATGGAGTGAGTCGATTTGAAAGAAGTTTAGAAAAACTGGAGGGAAAATTCAAATGTTGTTCTGTTTCCCCAAAGAATGTTTGAAGCTTATACCGGAATAATTACTTAGGGCAATATCAGCAGCTGAGCCAAAACCAGGACGCCAAGGGGAGATATTAGCAATCGCTAATTTCCATTTTGCACCCCGATTTCACGTTCAGATCGCAGGGCAGGCACTGAGTCCAGCAGCCTGCACCGTAGCGGCCGCTAGGCTCACATATGCTTGGGCAGTGCTAATGCGCGTCCCAAGCATCCGATCCATGGAGTCAATAGGATTCCATGGAGGCTTCTGCCGGGTCACATGACTGGCAGAATCTTGCCTCTTGCAAGATCCTGCTGGTCGGTGGAATGATCACGGAGGTTGACTGGGGACCCCCCCTCCCAATCTCCCTCTGCTCCCAGCAGCCAGAAGTAGATCGAGCCACTGTTTGCCACAGAAAGAGGTGAGTATTTGATTTTTTTTTTGGGGAGGGGGGGGGGTTGTAGCTAAATTTAGTTTGTGTCAGCTCTTCCTAGCTAGCAGTAGGTCCTTGCGATCCCAACGCTAGTTACTCTGCGCTCCCCATGTTAAGCACAGGGAGTGCAAAGTACAGTAAACTCTTGGTATAAATTGCTAATACCGATTTGCTAATAGGCTTTTTAACCAGTTAGCGAGTCAGAGGTGATCTGTGCAGTGCACCATCCCCTCCTTTAAGCTAGCGCTAACATGAGCAATAGCTTGAAGGAGGTGATCGAGCCCCTAGTTTTGCATAAAGCGCATTCTCTTCTGTATTGAACACTTGTACCGCAGTAGTTTATCATTGTGAACCTCAGCCAATTTTACCATTATTGTACATTGTAATTTACAACCGTGGCGAGTCTACAAGCTACTCATTCTGATGGAAAGGTCAATAAAAGTGATTGTTTTGCTTGTCAGAGGTTGGATTTTCAAACTCCAGGTATTCGGTGATAATGGACACGTGGAACAAATCTGCCCTTTTAAAGATATTATTGATTTGCTCTGACACTAGTCTTGCACTAACATATCATTATAATAACCACATTCTTCAAAAACTCCTCTTAAAATGAGATTTTGCTTAGCAATAACCAAGAGTATTTAGAGGTACAATCGATTTACATGACTTTAATCCTGAACGGATTGAAAGCACCTAGAAAGTAGATCTGGACTTAAATGGGGAACTGCAGGACCTTGCTTTAGGGTGGGCCTGGGTATATCACGTACACCCCTCCTGTACAGGCCTATCACAGCAGGATCTTCTTACTAGAATAGGTGCAGTAACCAAATACATTGTATCTGTTCAACCATAGCAGCCAGAAGAAGTTGTAGGAAAATACAACAGTGGCCATATAAACACTCCAATCCTCACTATTCGTTATCTTGGAAGACCTTTTATTTGGAGATCAGAGCCTTTCCCAACACCCTATCCCTCATTACTCAAGGATCAAACTATACATCAAGACAATTCAAACAAGCTGGAATGTTAACCATGTAAATGATGCAGCATCACATGCGCAGTCTGCCATTCACTAGCTTAATGTGTTACAACAAAGCATACTCCTTAAACAAATTCATAACAATGTATATAGGGATAGACCAATCTCTTCAGAGCAGATACTGATTGGCCTTTACGACTGATGGCCGATATCTGGTGCTGACCTTCAGTATATTTAAAACTTTAAAAACAAAATCTGATCATAGGCCATTACCCACTGGCAAATTATAAAACCCTGAATGCGTGAAATTTAAATTTTAGTAAAAAAATATAAAATATTTTATTAATATATTTTTACAAACCTGTCTAATATCATCGGAAAGGTCAGACTCCTGACTTTGCAAGAATACCGCACATGGCCCTTTAGGTAATGTAAGCAACCTTGTCGCTCCAGAGGTTTTTGATCTACATTTCCCATGATGCTCAGCTACTCATTAGGTTGGTAGAGCCTCATTGGGAAATGTAGTCCCAGAGAGGTAACTGGAGCGCAATGCTGATCCCTGTTGAAAGACCTATGGTATCAGAGATTGAGGGGTCCAAAAGACCCCTGCACCTCTCTAGGGAATTTGTCAGATGGGAGGGAAGCCCATTTCTGTTGTGATCACACACATTCACAATACAGTCAGTTGGCAGACGTCCAGCAGTGAGGGAGAAGCTGCCTTGGCCAGTTATCAGGAATGTCTGCAAATACAGTTACAAGTTTTTATAAAGCGCTAGCAAGTTCTGTAGCGCTGTACAATGGGAGGCAGAATAACAAAATATACATACAGATCCTACAGTACAGTAGGAGAGGACGCTGCTCAAGAGCAAATAAAAAAGGCAGATGGCAATTATCAGTTTGCTGAATGTAAATCAGCAAATTCAATAATTTGTCCTCAATTGAATCACAGATGGTTAAAAATGTTCACTCTATACAAGATATGGTGAGACGTGACCTACTGGGATGCTACAAATTAAAAAGTTCAGTAAAACATGGGTCAGCAACGTTGGTCTTCCAGGTTTCTGAACTAAAATTTCCCACGGGGCTCAGCCAATGTAATGAATACCTAAGCATCAAAAGGAAAAGTCGTTTCAAAACATCTGGAGGGCCGAGGTTACCCCCTGCATAAAGGTTTAGTTGCAAAACAAAAGGATGTGCAGCATGATAAATACGCATTTTAGCTGCTGGTCAGTCTTAAACTGAATCTCTAAAAAAGCATCGAGTGACAATGCCATGTTCTGAAAACAATCGAGAAGCCTATCAGCAGACTCCATGATCACTGTACATTTCCTGCTCCTCTTCCCATTCAGCCCTGCTGCAACCCACCACTTCACTTACCCTATTCACCCTCACCTAATAGGTCACCCCTCTTAGATTGTAAGCTCTTGAGCAGGGTCCTCTCTCCTGTTCCGTGTGTGTAACATGTGTATTTGTTATTCTGTTTCTCCCATTGTACAGCGCTGAGGAATGTATTGTCGCTTGAAACTTTTAAACATCACTTCTATAAATGCCATTTACCTTTTTTATTTTAGCAAAAAATAAAGGTAGTGGCGGGGTTTTCTAGTTATACACAGCTTTATGCTCCCCGCCACAAACTCCCACCCTCCGTACAAGGAAAAGAAGCAGAAAGCTGAATCTGCAGAATCCACAGTACTGCTCCATATAAGAGTTGAATTCATGAATACTGAGAAGCGGTTAAGAATGATTGATGCGGGGCTTTATAAATCCAGTGCGGGGGAGGGGCTAGGAATTGCCCTGCACCCCCCCCCCTCCCCAGCTTGTGGGAGGTATGTGTGTCAGAAGGGCAGGCTTTGAGGGGGAAGCAAGGTGGAGGACAGTTTTCCCGCGTATGCGTAACAGCAGTGCCATTTTAACCCTTTCCTGCCACAGGGCATACTATGCCAATCCTGCGCCCAATCAGGTCATCAAAATACCAAAAAGATTCCAAGCTAAACGCTCAGAAAAAAAGCTAGGTTAATTGCAATAACAGCATAATCCTCTACTTCTACTCTCTCCAAAGGTAGGACAGCAATTCTGGGTGTGAAGACATGGGGTAATACTAGTACACATCTTAAGGGTTCTACTTCAAATACATTCCTTCGGGTGGCAAAGAAACGTTGTTTCTGGACAACCTATGGTTTTTTGAATAATTTTTATTTTTCCATAACTTTGACTGCTGGTAACTACCACAACGTTAATGCAAAATGCCTGAAACTTTGTAGAGACTAGGGCTGAAACAACTAATCGATGAATCGACAATGAATCGATAATGAGAATAGCTGACAACTATATTCATTATCGATTACAAATCGATTAATCGACAGCCGATTAAACAGCACACACTGTTTAGAGTCAGACAGTTAAACGTTATAACCTCCGGTTCCTACTTCGTCCTGTGCCACCACCTCAACCTGCCTGACACCACCCCCCCCCCCCCTTTGGTATGGAGTTGCCATTCTCTCCCTTTGGTACGTTCCCTTCCCAAACTCCCACACTCCAGTCTTTCGCCCAAACCCACTCTCGCGCTCAGGTCAAGTCCTATGCCCAAACTCCCTTTCACCTCCGGACCTTCCTCCCACTCATGTTGTACATGAAGTTATTGTAAAGGGACACTAATAAGCAAAATTGGTCAGGCTGCGTGGAGTGCCCCTTCTCACCCGGATTTTGTGCTGACATAATGTCTGAGTGCTCGACGCAGCGTTCATTTGGGGAGAAAGCAGGCATGGGCTTAAGATGCGAACGCAGCATCCATCACTGACCAGGTGCTCGTGTACCTTATGTGCAAAAAATATGCAAATTGCGTATGTCTCTTTTATCCAATGAATCGATTAATTGAAGAATTAACCAGCCTAATAGATTCTGAAATTAAACGCTAGTTTAGAGACCTAGGCTGTATATAATATATGGCAATATAACGGTCACGTGTCAGCTGCCATATTTGTAAAACAATTTTGTTCCAAAACTTTTTACAATTGCTAAAGCTACAGATTAGGGGTCTCAAAGTAACAGCCAGCAAGCAAAATTTGTGGCCTACAGACAGGTTACAAATGGCCAGTAGAGTGGCAGACTGGCCCAATGGCCACCCTGGCGCTGACCGAAGGCCTGGATGGGGGGAGGGTGGCTTGGATTGGCCTTGCAGGCCCTGCAATTCAGCATGTGCGTGGGGTGTCATGGGGATTATCTCCCCAGCATGCAGGAAGCTCCACGCCCATCCCGTTGGGCCCCTGCTCTGTGCCGACCTCGGAGGCTGACATCAGCCCTTGCTGTGGAAAAGCCCCCCGCAGTGTGATGACGTCACTCTCTGGGATTCCCCCTGCCCAGCAGAATTCCATTACAGGAGATGCAGGTGTCATTAGACCAGGGTTTCTCAAACCTCTCATCGGGACCCCTGACCAGGCCAGATTTTGCAGATCACCTTTGGGAAATGCAGACCGAATCCTGCAATCACTGAGCAGCAAATCATATCACTTGTGCTGTGCTTCAGCCATCCTGCAAACCTGGCCTGGTTAGGAGTCCCAAGGAGAGGTTTGAGAAACACTGATTTAGGCCATGGTATCTATGGTTTAACCATGGTTAAACTATAACATGACTGCACAAGAACAATTCTATTGACTACACTATAGAAGCCATATTGGATTTCGAAATAAAGGCACACGTGTCTATGGCTACCTGCTTCACCACGATTGCATAAAGCAAATCCATACATAACTCAATATGGCTGCCACAAGCCAATCACATTTAGCCTGGTTCAGCAGCCATGTTGGATTGTGCTAGATTAAGGCTGGGGTCAGACCAGCGCACTTTTAACGTGCGTTCTGGCGCACTTAATTACGGCCGCACTAGCAGCAAATGACAGGCAATGACGGCCAATATACGAAGTATGGTCGCACGAAAGTCCGGCTGCGCAACGCAAGTGGAATTTGAACGCATTTTTTCGAGAACGCAGAACCGCTAGTACTGACGTACAGAGTGCGCTGCGTCCGCATAGCGGCGTGTGTGCGTGATTAGGAAATGTCAGACGCTGCTCATGTCCAGCCAACATAACGTTCAGACACCCAAAGTTTCCTGGTTTGGATCCGTAAAAAATCACGCACAAAAATGCGCATCGTATGACCGTTTTCGCGTATTCCGTGAAAAAATACGTCAATGCGTTCGGACGCACTTTTTTCCGTTCGCGTGTAAAAATGCTTTCGTTTGACCCTAGCCTTAGGCTTATCTAAAATAATGTGCATATTTCAAACAATTTTATAAAATGCACAAGTTTGCCATTTAGCTCTAACTTCAACCTCTTTCTCCTGCGCTACAACCAGACTCGGCTTGGCCTCCTCCATCGCTGTATTTATACTATGGTGTTGGACCAGGCTCTTTGAGTCAGTACCTCAATCCTCCACATACCATAGGTGCTCCAAAACGAGAAAGCTGATCAAGTTACAGGTGTGAACATGATTATCCCTGCTGAACACGCCCCAACTACTGTATCCTTCAGTGATGCGGATATATTTTCTTTAATGTATTGGGTTTCTCCATCAGCATAAATTGCGAGATTCCATTTAAGAAGGAGCGTGTAATTAAATGTGTTAGGCAACTGAAGATAAATGTAAAAAGGATATTAATTATTCACACAAAAGGTGGTTAATTAATTGGGTAGGTGTTTGAAACAAGCTTTTGTTTCCTGCTTCACTGAACTGTTGATAAAGCACCTTGTGGTGTGAAATGCAAGAAAAAGAACGTTCTATCATTTGCAGAAGATGGAGTCTGGGCTTAAAAGGATATTCTAGTAATGATCAATTGTACCATAAATAAATTCTGATATTAACAGCATCACGATTCTCCAGGTCTCTGAAAAGACTTGCCAAAGGATTACATTTTTACCGCTTCTGTTGAAAAATAGAGCAGTGTGTGAATCTTTCGTTTTATAGCTGAACAACCTGTGTTCAGGTCTTCACACCAATATCAATACTCCATGCCGTGAACAAGGCAGATGGCTGGCCCTGGTTTCTGACATCCGATAATATCAGTGCGTTGGGAAGTCGAAACGACAATGAAAACCCATTGCTTTAGAAAGACAATACCATCTGGGGACTGTCACCCACACAAAGTAGGGCAACATTTATTTATAAAAGATTTTACCAGGAAGGATACATTGAGATTTCTCGTTTACAAGTATGTCCTGGGTTCATAAAAATTGAAAGGTTAGTCGTTACAGAAATACAAAGCAAGATATTTAAGAAAAAAAAAAAAAAAATCACACACACACTTTAACAAAAATATGTAGGAAATAGTTATGTTACATGTTTACAGGTGCATTCTGTATTGCGGTATGTTAATAGGGAGCTCGAGTGACTTAAGACTGAGGAAAGATTTGATGGCGTCTGGGAGGTTATTCCATAACTGCGGTGCTCTGTAGGAAAATGAGGATTGAGACACTTTTGTATTTTGGCATTTTAAGTAAAGTGCTGGTCCTGGATTGGAGGTTATAGGATGAGAGAACTGCTAGGGGAAGCAGCCTATTCAGGTAGGGTGGTAGCTTCCCATAAAAGCTCTTAAACACCAGGTTGGAAAGGTGCGTCCAGACTACAACGACAGTCAGTTTAGCTCTTAACATGTCACAATGGTGTGTCATGTAGTTACATTGTAGCACAAAGCTGCAGAATGAGTTATACAATGTAGTAAGTTTCTGGAGGTGTGTTTGCAGGGCTGCGTACACTACATCTCCGTATTCAATAGCCGGCATAAGCATTTGCTGCTTTCTTACCGAGGGGCTCAGGCAGGATTTGTTTCTGTACAGGGCACCTAGTTTGGAGTAAAGTTTAGATGAGAGTTTTTCGATGTGGAAGCCAAAGGATAGATTAGGGTCCAACCACATACCTAGATATTTGAGAGAAGTGACTGGTCAGCGTGCCATTTGATTTTCTCCTGACACATAGATGGGGTGTTTGCAATTTGAGTAGATTAGGTGCTGTTCCAAAGAGCATCGTTACAGTTTTGTCAGTATTTAAAAAAAGTTTGTCATCTTCGATCCACTTTACCTCTGAATTGTTCTTGCAGCACAGCCACCAGCTGTGGGAGATTTGGTTTGCTGGTATAGATTACCGTGTCATCTGCGTACATGTGTACAGTTGAGGATTTGCAGATGTTAGGCAGATCATTTATGAATATTGTGAATAGCAGGGGGCCAAGTATCAAGCCTTGGGGTACACCGCACGTGACTGGGAGGGGGAGGGAGGAGCTGCCAGAAATGGACACATATTGCCATCGGTCGGATACATACAGGGTTATCCAAAGAGATTCGAAAAGTCACCGCACGTTCGGTGACTTTTCGTTCTCTTCAATTCGGTTCCTTTTGCCGATTGCATTTCGGTGACCCTGCGGTGTATTCAGCAAACAGCACAGGGTCCCCGAATTGCAGGGAAAAGCTGCCGCACACCTGACGAAAACTAACCGAATGCACGCTGAAAACAAGCAAAAACATCTGGATTAACCTTTGAAAAAGCCGAACAGGAGCCGAATCACACAGAGCCGAAGCAGCTGTGACGTAGAGGAGGCAGTGAATAAATTAGAAAAAACATATGTATGAATCTGGGAAAATGAAACGCTGTTTGCAAAGAAACTACTGAGCGGAAATGTCTGAAATTTTCACAGGAAGTCCAGGGAATGATAATAAAGAGGGCTGTTACAAACAAAATAAGCAAACTGAAAAAAAAAAAAAAAAAAAAAAAAAAAAAAAAAATCGGACTTTTAAATTTTTTTTAAAAAATTCAGAAAAATGCTTAAAGTATCCTAAAAAATCTATAAATAAAGAGACTTTTTGCTGCAGAATTTTATAATGAACGGTTTATTAGATATTGAATTAAAACAGGAATATTTTTAACATTGAAGCCTATGGGATTCTCCTGAATAAACCTGCCGAATTAAACCACCGAATGGCAGGGCATTAGGGGAACCTGTCACTGCTGGTTTGTGTTCTCTGAATAGACGAAGCAGTGCTTTTTCATGGGGATTTCACTGCCCTCGAACAGGGACCGAACAGTCACCGTATGTGCAGGCAATTCGACAGGATTTGGCGAATTGCCTGCTCTCTGGATAGCCGAATGGCCAGGAAAGGTAACCGAACGCTGATTTTCAGCGTTCGGTTACCTTTCTCAAGCAATTCGAATCTCTTTGGATAACCCTGATAGGATTGAAACCAGGTTAGCGTGCGATCACCAATACCAGAGTCTAAGTTTTTTTTAACAAGATGAAATGGTCTACTGTGTCAAAGGCTTTGGCAAAAATCAAGGAAGATGGCTCCAGTTAGGTTTCCTTGTTCCATGCCAGCTTGGATATCATTGAAGACTTTTAAAACAGCGGTTGTAGTTGAGTGATTTGGGTGAAAGCCAGACATGACAGTCTCTCAGCCATTCTCCACAGTTAAGTTAAAAATCACTAGATGTGACTGACATAACTGACAGCTTTCATGATTTGTTATCTAAAAGAGGCAAAACACTTTATATTTTTAATCGACAGTCCCATGCTGATTAACAGCCAATGTAGCGCACTGAGCAGAGGTGACTGCTCGCAGTGGTCACTCTCCACTGCGGCATGCCACAATCACGAGGGACATGGACGTTTTGAAAATCAGAAAAAATTCTGAACTATAAAAGATCATATAAAGAGAGTGATTCCCTTTCAATTGAGTCCAACATGTTTAGGCATACCAGTGGCACTTTAAGATTTTACTATATAAAAAGCTGGGTGGAGTTTATCCATGAAGTTTCCCTGTCACGGAGCTAGATAACCCCAAATTAGGCCCTCAATATAAATCCGTTGCGGCAGCCTTCAATAACCTTATTCATGGTTTACACGGTTAATTTTTAAATATAGGGAATTCCATTTAAATATTCAGGGCTTGAGAAATGCACTCATTTGCAACGAGTGAAATATTTGGAATGATCAGCGTCTCCGCCGGCAGTCTCCCCGCATGTTCCGGCATACGCTCACGGAGGTGCTGTGACGGCAGCATCTTCCCCAGGAAACTTGTTAATTGCAGTGCTGAGGCAGAGTTCCGATGCCAGGAGGGCCGCTGCAGCAGCAGGCAAGCATAGTACACCCCACTGACGTTAATGCCCTGCTGCCAAGCATAACCCGCCCTGCAGTAAGGGGTTAAAACACTGACAGGTTAAATGAATAACCTTTAATTATTCATTAACAATCATCACCAGTCAAGGGGTGGGATATATTAAGCAGCAAGTGAGCAGTCAATTCTTGATTCATGTGCTGGAAGCCATAAAAATGGGGAAGAGAAAAGATTTTAGGGACTTTGAAAAAGGCCAAATCGTGAGGACTATGCGGACTGTGCCAGAGCATCTCCAAAACAGCAAGTTTTGTGGGGTGTTCCCAGTATGCAGTGGTTGGTAACTAGCAAAAGTCATGCAAGTCCCTTTGATTTGTAAGCCACTATATGGCAACTCAGGAAGGGAAACGCATCTTCTGTAGATGGGTGGATTTGCATCTTCGACATCTAGGACAATATTGCAAAGTTGGTGCCAACTTAACCAGAGCGGTCATGAAATTAACAACTCCATAACTACAATGGCTCTGGTTAAGTTAGCACCAACTATAGAATAGAGCCTCTTGGCTGGTGACCTGCACCCCCCAAGTGTGCCCAAGGCTCATTGATACATGGGGGAGCAAATGAATTGCCCATCTGGTAAAAATCACACAGAAGAGCTACTGTAGCTCAAAGGACTGAAAACCAATGCTGACCACGTACCTCCTACCTAGAATTTTTTGTAGCTCACCTGCAATGAGTTCCCTGATGGCAGCGGCATCTTTCAGGAGGATAATGCATCCTGCCATACAGCAAACCTGTTAAGGAATGGTTTGAGGAACATGAAATATTTCAAGGTGTTGCCATTGCCTACAAATTCCTCTGATCTCAATCCAGTTGAGCATCTGTAGAATGTGCTGGAACAAATCAGACTAGTGGAGTCCACCTCACAACTTGCAGGACTAAGGCTGGGGTCAGACGAATTCAGTGCGAACGTGCGTTGAGTCGCACTTTATCACGGCCGTAGTAGCCGCAAATGACGCTACTTCTGACCCTCTGACCAAGCACTCGCAGCATCAACCCATCCCTCTGACCAAGCACTCGCAGCATCAACCCATCCCTCTGACCAAGCACTCGCAGCATCAACCCATCCCTCTGACCAAGCACTCGCAGCATCAACCCATCCCTCTGACCAAGCACTCGCAGCATCAACCCATCCCTCTGACCAAGCACTCGCAGCATCAACCCATCCCTCTGACCAAGCACTCGCATCAACCCATCCCTCTGACCAAGCACTCGCATCAACCCATCCCTCTGACCAAGCACTCGCATCAACCCATCCCTCTGACCAAGCACTCGCATCAACCATCCCTCTGACCAAGCACTCGCATCAACCCATCCCTCTGACCAAGCACTCGCAGCATCAACCCATCCTCTGACCAAGCACTCGCAGCATCAACCCATCCCTCTGACCAAGCACTCGCAGCATCAACCCATCCCTCTGACCAAGCACTCGCAGCATCAACCCATCCCTCTGACCAAGCACTCGCAGCATCAACCCATCCCTCTGCCCAAGCACTCGCAGCATCAACCCATCCCTCTGCCCAAGCACTCGCAGCATCAACCCATCCCTCTGACCAAGCACTCGCAGCATCAACCCATCCCTCTGACCAAGCACTCGCATACCTTGTGTGAAAAGTACACAAGATACGCAATTTGCGCATGAATAAAAGGGGAGTGGTTGTGGTTTTTTTTACATAAAATTCCTTTTAAGTAAACAAATTATTTTCTATAATTTTTTTTAACTGATGCATTGATCAAAATAATAAATCGGCCAACTAATCGATGAGAATAATTGTTAGTTGCAGCCCTAAATTGGTGTACAGCACACACTGTTTAGAGTCAGACTGCGCTAAACGGTATAACCTCGGATGATCCTGCTTCGTCCTGTGTCACCACCCCAACCTGCTCGTCACCCGCTCTTTTGTCTGAAGCTGTCAATCTCACCCTTTGGTCTGGTCCCTTATTTTGCCTAAACCCACTTCCTCTCAATCTGGTCAAGTTTCTTTCCCAAACTCTCTCCCACCTCCCGCCCCTCCTCCCACTTGTTCATGAAATGATTGCAATGGGACACACTAATAAGCTAAAGTGATCAGGCTGTGTGGAGTGCCCCCCCCCCTCACCCGGCTATCGTGCTGACATGTCTGATCGCTCGTAGCCGCGTTCGTGTCGGGAGAAAACAGACATGGGCTTAAGCTGCGTACACGGCATCACTGACCAGGTGCTCGTTTACCTCGTGTGCGAAAGAAAATGCTATTTGCGTATGTTATTCTTTTATCCAATGAATTGATTAATTGAAGAATTAAATCAGCCAACTAATAGATTCTGAAATTAAACGCTAGATGCAGCCCTACTTAAATATGAAATGTACATCGTGTCGCTTTAATTTTTTACTAGATTTGTAAATACACAAATCTAAATTTAATTTACATGAATTATCACGGCCTGTCCCCGCCCCCCCCCCCCCCAAGATCTTATTTCTGACAAAGAAATACAAGTTTGAATCAATACTCAAACATCCAGCAAAAAGCTGTTAACATGGCTTGACTGCTTTTTTGGAGAAATTATACCCAAAGAGACACTGGAAGTGTGTTCCCTCTAAAAGCCAAAACAACTCCACGTGTCATTTTAACATTTTTCAATTTTTTTATTTTTAATGGAGCACTTTAATGAAGTCACTGTGCGATGCTTTATTTAATCTGAAGTTTTGTTCATTAAATATTAGTTTAGAGACGTAAGACCGAGAACAACCAGTACATGTTGGCAGGTACAACGCAATCTAAGGTCACATCTAACTGCCAGATGCTTAGAGTGAAGAGGTGTATGTGTATTACTAAATTTGCACATAAAGTACACACTCAAGTATTCAGAATTGAGTTGAGAAAATAATGTGCAGTCATCGATATTGAGATGACGATACCAAATGAAGTTTAACACAAAAATAGAAAAATATTAGGAGTCTGACAAAAGTTGTGGAAACTGGCATAAAACATTGATTTTTTTTTTAAATATATGTAGCTATCCTTGACCAATTAGAATTGGGGTTCAAAATAGTTTTTCTTGCACGTGTCACTGTAGAGATTTAAAGAAATAAACAAAAGATTTGCTTATTTTCTGCCTACAAGGAGCTCATGCACTTTCTTCAGCTTGCAGACAGTTACAAGTTTTTATAAAGCGCTAACAAGTTCCGTAGCGCTGTACAATGGGAGGCAGAATAACAAACGGCGAAACGCGCGTCGGGTGCACGCTCTGTGATTTTAAATCTTTGAGACCATGAGTTACATCCTTGTGTGATTTGTATCGGTGTAGGATTGCATGATTGGTTAGCTCCCTATCCCCCAAATCGCCTAAAATTTATAAAGCTATCTTGGTTGCAACCTGGAGTGTTGGTGATAAATTGGGCTTGATGTTTTGCATTACCGAAAAATCCCTGTACACCTCGATTGAATCCTCTGAATTGTGTTTATGTGCTTACGCTTAGCCAGATATTGGCACTAAAGTGCGGCAATAAGCGAATCGGCAATTAGTTCATATCACTGGGTCTCGCAAAGTTCCACTTTTGGTTTCCCAGTCTCAGACTAGGTGGGTTTATTACATCAAGTATCCCACCTTTATTTGGGACTACCTCCTAGTTTGGGACTCTTTAAATGTCTTGTTACCTATGTTTATCTGTGGATCATGAATTTGACCAATGTTTTTTTCGCCTGTTAGATTAAAAGCCATGTTTTATTAACACTGTTCTGGTAGAATCTGTGGTGCATCGGTCGTGTCAGGTGCACATGTACATTAACTTTCGGGTTAAACCCCGTATTCTCCTGCTAATTACACCATTAATACCAATTGTCTTAAATTGAGTTGCACACTATTACTATGCGTTAGTAATTGAGTTACTGTTCAACACGGTACAGTAGGAGAGGACTCTGCTCAAGAGCGTACAATCTAAAAGGATAGGGGTGACACCCCAGGTGAGGGGTTGTGATCCATATAATAGTATCTATTAAGTGTCAACACATTCCACAGCGCTGTACAAGGTGCAATGGGCAACGACAATACAATTCTACAATACATAAAAGGCAGGCCAGTATTGCTGCAAACAGATACAGGAGGACATGAGGGCCCTATTCCCGTGGGACCTGACAATCTAGATTCCTTATAGACCTCCCTGGCGTTAGAATCTGTACAATTTTTTGTAGCCCCCTAGCGGTGTTAAATTCCTAAGCTGAAAGCGGTAAGCCCGAACCACACTCTGGATGCTGCTGGATACTTACCCGTCGCTGCGCTCCATCGCTGCCCCCCGCAGTCTCCTCCGGCCTCATACTTCATGAGGCGCGTTCAATACCTCAGCCGCTGCAAGTGCTAAATTAGCAACTTGCCATTGAACTCCATTCTGCCGCTGAGCGCTCAGCACTAACTTAGCACTTGCAGCGACCCGAGATGCGAGTAGCTGAGTGTGACGTAGTAAAGATGGCCGCCGCCATGAAGCAAGTAATTTAGTACAGCAATGTTAATTTTGAGGTTTCTGTTCACCAAAGCACAAAATAGTTATCATTTCCCCCGGCACATAGACCTATATTACAGTTCAAGCGAAGAATGGACGGCGCCCAAACCTATACCGCCACCAGTTAACCCAAGCCCACCAGAAATTCAGTGGTTTCCCCCAAACCAGTAAATGAACAACAATACAGTACGTATCTGGTGGCGCAATGTAAACCGCCTTCGGGTAGCCGGTGGTTCATTTGTCCACATGGATCATATGAAAAAACAGAACAAAATAATCGTGCAGAATGTTTGTATAGATTCCAAGAAAAGGTTATACAGTGTTTGCACTCACAAATATGGAGCCCGAACACTGGCTCTAAGTGGATCAACGCATTCGGGTATTTCAGGTTCTTTGCTTGAGGAGGTGACCCATACTCATTCATGGAGATTCTTCTCACATGCAGCCCCAAAAAGAGCAAAAGACAGGAGAAACTTTCTCGTGCAGATCTCGTGAATGTGATAGCATATAAAGATATATAAATTGCCAACTCACATGTGTTGGAGCTTAAGGACCAAGCTCGAGGTGTGCGCGCGTATGGACTTATTGTAGGTCAAGTCCAAAAAACCTTTGAAGCTCCCAGGACTTCCAAAGAAACGGGGATAAAATAGATAAAATTAAAAGAAATTTATTTAAAACAAAAAAAACAATACCATTGGCACTGCCTAGTAGCCAGAACGCGTTTCGCCAGATCAACTGGCTTCATCAGCTGGTTTACAGGCTGAACCACTGTGTGAGTTCATATACTGTCTTAAATTGTCCCCATCTGTCCTTGATTACCAATTAGGCGTGTGTTCCACGCCTCAAAACCCAGTTATCTCGGATCTGCGGTGGGCGCCGCCATCTTGCGCATGCGCTGTTCTCCCTCCATGTGTTCCACTGTGCGGGTCAAGTCGCTGAACCGGATGTGTCCTGCGTTCCACTATGGTTCCAGCGGTTAACTTCTGGTGGTGTAGTTTCTTGATTCCTCCGCAGCGGCCGGACAGTGCAAAAGACCCCAGAGGGAGAATAATATGAATAATATGCCACCAATGTCCATAGAACCCCTGATCCTCCCCAATTGTACACCATTCGGGGGATGTATATACATCAGTAGGAAATAAACTATATACATGCCTAATGATCGCAGACTGATAAATTTATCGTGTACAATATTACCAATATAATCTATGTGATACTGATAATAATTGTTAATTTATTATCAGTATCACATAGATTATATTGGCAATATTGTACACGATAAATTTATCAGTCTGCGATCAATAGGCATGTATATAGTTTATTTCCTACTGATGTATATACATCCCCCGAATGGTGTACAATTGGGGAGGATCAGGGGTTCTATGGACATTGGTGGCATATTATTCATATTTTTCTCCCTCTGGGGTCTTTTGCACTGTCCGGCCGCTGCGGAGGAATCAAGAAACTACACCACCAGAAGTTAACCGCTGGAACCATAGTGGAACGCAGGACACATCCGGTTCAGCGACTTGACCCGCACAGTGGAACACATGGAGGGAGAACAGCGCATGCGCAAGATGGCGGCGCCCGCCGCAGATCCGAGATAACTGGGTTTTGAGGCGTGGAACACACGCCTAATTGGTAATCAAGGACAGATGGGGACAATTTAAGACAGTATATGAACTCACACAGTGGTTCAGCCTGTAAACCAGCTGATGAAGCCAGTTGATCTGGCGAAACGCGTTCTGGCTACTAGGCAGTGCCAATGGTATTGTTTTTTTATGTTTTAAATAAATTTTTTAATTTTATCTATATTACAGTTCAATTATATTTTGTTTCAGAAGTAAACATTACGTTTATTCAATAAAAACTATCATTTGTGGTGTGTGCATACAAAACGGAATTGTGCTGACTGCTTTTCTATCTTATATGGCCTCAACTGTTGTCCGAGTCAAACGAAAAACAATCTGAAGCTTTCATTAAGAAATCGGCCATTTTACATCGAAATTCGCATCCAAAGTGTTCAATACACTGCTGCAGCAAACTGAATTGCTGCGCTGCACCAATTCAGCAGCTGCTGAGGTATTGAACGGGGCTCTGGTTCCCTGCTCGCGAGAAGGCAACCAGAAAGCAGACCGGCGTGATCGCAAGAGCAGACTGCAGGGGACAGCGAGGGAGCGCCGGTAAAGGTGTGTATCTAATCCAGCTAGAATATGGCTCAGGGTTACCACTTTCAGCGGTGAAATTTAACCCCGAACCACACTCCGAATAACCGCCGGGGAGGTTAAAAGCTGCAATACTACAAACTGTAAATGGATTACTTGTGCGTTACAAAACATGCTACTATTTCTTTGCTTTTTAAATGCAATTCAAAAATAAAGTTATGCGATTATCTCCGTTTCGTGGATTTTCCCATGATGCAACTTTTACCAAAATCTTATGTCAAGTCTCCCTTTGCAGCTGTGGTATAGGATAAAGCAGTAGTTTAGAGGCAATGGGGCTGAGGGAGGGAATGTTTCAACGAGGCTGCCGGGGATCTATTTTGCCATCTAGGCTCCCCGAAATAAGCGCTAACAGTTGAATGCGATCTGATAGTGGGCTAGCACTCAAATTGTACCCCAGGTGAGGTTATTTGCACACAATGCAAATCAATATGTCTATTTTCTGGACCTCTGATCCATAGACTCCACTATATTATTATCATTGTCATTTATATAGCACCAACAGTACCTGCAGCACTTTACAATAACCATAGGTGTGCGCACAGGGTGTGCCTGGTGTGCCCAGGCACACCTTAATGTTGGGTGACAGCTTCATCTTTGACCCTCTACATTGATGATATTTTGGACGTTTCTTATCTGGTTCATGATAGTAGGGAAATTTACTGTATCACCGCATAAACATTGGTTATACCCAACTAAAATAAATTATGTGCTAGATGATCTGGGCATAAATGTGTAATAAATATTCCATGGGTGCACACCATAATGCAATGGGCTGCGCACCCCATTGACAACCACAGGGAACGAGATAGATAAATGGACAGGATGGAAACAAGAGGTGTAGAGGGTCCTGCTCATAGGAGTTTACAGTCTAGAGGGATTGGGGTTGAGAAGACCAGGGGAGATTTACTAGATAGCAGGATCATTAGTGCCAGTGGTTTGGGAACGGTGGGGGTCATAGAAGCTGCTTTGATAGTGTGTGAGTAGGTGAACAGAGGGATGAGTTGTATCAGTGATGTGGTACACTAATCTGAAGAGATGGTTTTGAGGGATTTCTTGAAGGCCTGAAGGTCAGGGGAAAGTTTGATTGGGCATGTGGAATGACTTACCTCGCTCTATGTCTCACAGTGTGGAGCAATTGCTGTCAAGATACTGTGGGGGAGGGCAGTTTACATTGCAGAGTGATTTCTATTTTTAAGCAGGCATGGGATAGGCATAAGGCTATCCTAAACAAAACATAAATCCAGGTAAAGTATCCATGTAATTGGGCAGATTAGATGGGCCGATAGGTTCTTATCTGCCGACATTTTTCTATGTTTCTATGCCGTCAGGAAACAGAACTGGCGTGCGATTCAGCTTAGGTCATCTGACAAGTCTTCCAAACATTTAAAGTGTTTCACAATGCCATTTGATATACTCTAGAGTCTAGAATACGTTAAGGTACAGTTGAACAGTACACAAAAAAAGGAAAAAGCCTTTTGTAGCTAGTTCCATGCCCATGGCTTTATGTAACTCGTGATCAGTAAGGATAACCTGGTGAAATGCTCCCAATGGTATCACTTCAAATGTTGCCCAATACTGATAAAACTAAAATATTTCTACAAGCCACCTGCACCTCCACTTCAAGGATGACAATCACTGCTTCTTGGTATACACTTGAGTCAGAAGTAATGATTGCGGATACAATGTTACCAATCTTCCATCCACTGTTCCAAATGGAATGGTGTTCATATTTCTAGTCTTATTTTCATAGGAAGTAGTGGACAATCTAGATGTGAACCATACATGCCTTCCCTTAACAACACAGGAAGTTCTATGCCATCCTTGCAGCGGGAGGGCTTTGAAGACGCAGGGTGTAGAGGGTACACCCCGCTGTCCTAAATGGGCCGCATCGGCCCCTCCCCGCAGCTGGTGCGCACTGTGCGTGGTTGGCTGCAGGGAGGCGGCCTGAACTCAGGCTGTCCCCCTACAACCAATGGCACACACCACACTTCGCTGCGGGCTGAAAAACCTGTGGCTCGTGCGGTACCTGTACACCTCACCGGCGTTAACTTACCCCTGTCGGATGGCACCTGTCACTCATTAAGAGGTTATGATGTGCATCTCTAGGAACACTTTAACAAGGGACACTACCACTTACATAAGCTGTAACTAGATTACAAATAAAACATGCTGCCATTTTTATTATCTGAAATGCACGTAAAAAGGTTTTTTTTTGGGGGCGTGGCTGGCCTGGCTCGGGAGCAGACGTGCCTTAGCAGAGCTCCGCTGGTGATCGCTGAGAAAGATTATTATGCCCAGGATTTGCTTTTGGAATACCCCATACAGGAGTCCCGACGTGGCTGGCCACCAGGTGAAGTGCTCTGGAGCCTGCTTGGTTCCCCCCCTCCAGGGCTTAGAGGAGTTTGCGGCCCGTCTCGTGGCTGAAGTGCCTGACCGGCGGCCATTTTGAGGCCTGTCTTCTGGGTCTGCCCGGACCTGCCCCCCCTTTACTGTTTCCTGACTCGGGTGGTCGGCTGTTGTTAGATCGGAGGATGGAGGGCCCCCATCTTCGGAGTGCGGCAGCTGGGCGCCCGATGGAACTAGCGGTGGTGCACATGGCAAGGCGGCTGCCGTTGTGTCCCCCCCCTACCAGAGACCTGGGGGCTGTTTTGTCAGATCTGGAGGACTGCCTACGGCTGTTGCCGGGAGATGAGGGGAGCCCGCTGACCCGCGGCTCCTGGCGACGCTTGATGACTGTGCTGCGGGATGGCCGGGGGGCTGAGGCGGAGGCCCCAGCTGAGTGTCAACTGGAGGATGCCTTACCTGTCAGACGAGGTGAGAGCTCTTCCGGCACAGAGGAGGATCAATGCGATGGAGATGAGATGGAGGCAGCGGTGATGGGAGATGCGGCGGAGATCCCCGAGCTGGCGTCTGCTGGCCCCCGGGAGCGTTTTCCGGAGGTGGAGTGGCTGGATGCTGTGTTCGCTGGGGCCAATGTGTCCAGAGCTGGTGTCCTGCATCACAATGCCTTATGGAGACTGCGGGTGCTGAGGGACTGGCTCTCCAACGTCGGTCCTGCAGAGGTGACATGCCTTGGCTGCGGAGAGTTGCCTGCCGTAGCCACCGTACCGTGTTTGGACACAGGCTGAAGTGACTCGCCCCATATTCTTTGACGGGACACCCGTCCTCGTTATAGTTATCGTCCCCCCCTGTGAGATCTTTCTGATGTGATCCCCTCTTCTGTCTTACCCACAGAGGCCTTTTTGGCATTTTCGTTTTGATTCCGCTGTGTTTTCTTATTGTTCCCCCCCGTTCTGAAGACTTTTTGCTAGTGACTCTCTGCAGACTTGATTGCTCATCTGATGAGCCATTCCCCCCCCCCCTTTTTTTTTTTCTAAGTGTTTTTGAGATGACCAAAGTTTTGGGGTGACTTTAGCAGATGTTCCCGGTTAACCCCCCCCCCTTTATTACTGATACTGATGTCTTTTGATGCTTTCAAATATTTTGCTGTTTGTTGTACTGATGACTTCTTTTCCAAAATAAAATTTTGAATACAAAAAAAAAAAAAAAAGGTTTTTTTTATCTTCCGATTCCATTTTGTGCATTTTTTCCATTATGCAACATTTACCAAACTTTCTAATAGTGTTTTACAGTGTGACTGCTGTATCATATACAGTATTTAACAGTTAATTAGGTGGAGGAATGAAGGTTTCGATAAGGCAGCAGAGGGTGTAATGTGATTCAGGCTACTCAAGAGATGGCAGCTGAAGGAGATATGACTGGGGGCTTAAAAGACTAACCAACCCCCGGTGATGTCCTTTGATTACATCCCACACAATACAATGATTTAAGTCTGATCGACCAATAGACTCCAGAGCCATCCAGTGAGGACCGAGTGATGTAAAGATACATTGGGGGGGGGGGTGCAGCTTACAATACAAAATATCACAAAAATAGACGCACCCAGTGACCGTAAAATATTTTAAGCTCTCGAGCAGGGTTCTCCCTCCTTCGGTTGAGTGTGTGTAACGTGTATATTTGTTATTTTGTCTCTCCCATTGTACAGCGCTAAGGAATTTGTTGGCGCTTTATAAATACTTGAAACTGTAAACATACAGAAAAAAACAAAATGTACATAAGATATCAGCAACATAAAATAAACACAGTAAAGACTTTAGTGGTAGTGGCCCTTTAAGAGAAACAATCCACTCTTAAATGTCAAAAAGACAATGGTGTGGAGCAAAAGCTTCACATGAGTTTATAAGAGAAGACTCACAATACACCTTGGTAAGATACTTGTTAACCCGCAGCAGCATTGCAGAAGAGGTTAATGAGAGACGCCAATCGTGCAGGTTAACCTACAACGTGTATTACGTTAACTCTTCGTACAGATGGTCTACATTTCTGCAATAAAAACACATTCTTCCTGCACACCTAATGTGACTAAAATCTTGTTGATGTCATTACACTCCTGCTCGGCAAGATATGCTGGCTCTTAGGAAACCTCGAATGCTGAAGAAGCGTCTGGCCAGTCTGTACCAGAATACCTGGGAAACAATCTGACCTATTTAAGAATGACCCTTTTAACCAATAATCCTCAACAAAAAAAAGGAACACAGAAGTAGGATGCCATGAATACGTTGGTATAGCACACATGGACATAGAAAATAAATAGAATTGTGTTTACCGTAACAGTAACATTCATAACCATAAGGGAAAAGGTTAAAAAAATAAAGGGCTCCTTGATTAGAATTGGATCGTGTATCTGTAAACACAGGATTTATAGATTCTATAAATGGCTTTAATAGGGTCTTCGAATAAGCTGTGAGGTGGTCCATATCCAGGACATACAGTGGCAAGAAAAAGTATGTGAACCCTTTGGGATTACGTGGAGATTTGCATGAATTGGTCATAAAATGTGCTCTGATCTTCATCTAAGTCACAACAATTTGAAAAACAGTCTGCTTAAAATAATACAAGACAAACATTATCAGAGTTATTCAAAGAGATTCGAAAAGTCACCGCACGTTCGGTGACTTTTCGTTCAATTCAGTGCAAATCGGCTTTCCCATTTCGGCAACCCTGCGGTGTATTCAGCAAGCACCACAGGGCTGCTGAAGTGCAGGGAAAAGCTGGCGAATGCACGCCGAAAACCAGCAAAAACATCTGGATTAACCCGAAGACGCCGGAGAAACCCAAGCAGGAGCCGATCACACGCAGCGAAGCCTCTGGAAAAAGACACCGCAGAAGAGGCAGTGAATAAATTAGCAAAACCGTTTGCTTGAATGATTGCAAACAGCGTTTCACTTTTCAAAGAAAGTACTGAGCGAAAATGTCAGAAATGCACACGAGGTCCAATGAATGATAATAAAAAGGGCTGTTACAGAAAAAAAAAAAACTTAAAATAAAAAAATCCTTAAAATCTAAAAAAAAAATCTGTAGACTCTTTACTGCAGAATTTTATAATGAACGGTTTGATAGATATGGAATTAAAACTTTTTTTTTAACATTGAAGCCTATGGGATTTTCCTGAATAAACCTGTCGAATGAAACCACCGAATGGCAGGGCTATTCGGGAACCTTTCACTGCTGGTTTGTGTTCTCTGAATAGCCGAAGCAGTGCTTTTCATGGGGATTTCACTGCCCTCGAACAGGCATCGAACAGGCACCGTATGTGCAGGCAATTCGCCAGGATTTGGCGAACTGCCTGCTCTCTGAATAGCCAAGAAAGGTAACCGAACGCTGATTTTCAGCGTTCGGTTACCTTTCTCCAGCCATTCGATCTCTTTGAATAACCCTGTATATCTTTTCATGTGTTTATTGAACATAACATGTAAACATTCACAGTGCAGGGTGGAAAAAGTATGTGAACCCCTAGCCTAATGACTTCTCCAAGAGCTAATTGGAGCCAGGAGTGAGCCAACCTTGAGTCCAATCAGTGTGATATTATTGGATGTGTTGCTGAAAGCTGTCCTGCCTTTAAAAACACACACCAGTTTTGGGTTTACTGGTTTCAAGAAGCACTGCCTGATGTGAACCATGCCTCGCAGAAAAGAGCTCTCAGAAGACCTACGATCAAGAATTGTTGACTTGCATGAAGCTGGAAAGGGTTACAAAAGTATCTCCAAAAGCTTTGATGTTCATGTGTCCACGGTAAGACAGACTGTCTACAAATGGAGAAAGTTCAGCACTGTTGCTACTCTCCCTAGGCGTGGTCGTCCTGTAAAGATGACTGCAAGAGCACAGCGCAGAATGCTTAATAAGGTAAAGAGTCCCGACCTCAAGCCGATTGAAATGCTGTGGCAGGACCTTTAGGCTAGGGTCAGACAAATGCATTTTTTGTGTCCTTGAAAAAGTATGTTCGAACGAATGGACGTATTTTTTCACAGAATACGCAATAGCGGTCATATGATGCGCATTTTTGTCTGATTTTGTACGGATCATCAATAAAACACTTTTTGCGTCTGGACGTTATGTAGGCCGGACATGAGCAGCGTCTGACGTCTCTTAATCACGCCAACACACCGCGAAATGCCGATGCAGCACACTCTGTACGTCAGTACTAGCGGTTTCACGTTCTTGAAAAAATGCGTTTGTTTGCCGCTTGCGTTGCCCGGCCAAACTTTTGTGCGGCAGTATTTAGTGTATTGCCCGTCATTTGCTGCTACTACAGCCATGATAAAGTGCGGCTGCACACGCGTTCACACTGCGTTCGTCTGACCCCAGCCTAAGAGCGATTCACACCAGACATCAAGAATATTGCTACACTGAAAGTTTTGTGAAGAGGAGTGATCCAAAATTACTCCAGATCGTTGTGCAGGTCTGATCTGCAACTATAGGAAACGTTTGGTTGAGGTTATTGCTGCCAAAGGAGGGTCAACCAGTTATTAAGTCCAAAGGTTCACATACTTTTTCCACCCTGCACTGAATGTTTACATGTTCTGTTCAATAAAAACATGAAAATATACAGGGTTATTCAGAGAGCGAGAATGACTGACTGGAGAATGACTGACTGGAGAATGACTGACTGGAGAATGACTGACTGGAGAATGACTGACTGGAGAATGACAAATTCTAGGTCAAAATAGCCGATTTGGAAAGTGAGATGAAAGGGAGAATTTGGCCATTTTGACCTAGAATTTTTCATTCTCCAGTCATTCTCCAGCTTTTCACGCTCTCTGAATAACCCTGATAATGTTTGTGTTGTATTAGTTTAAGCAGACATACAGGGTAATTCAAAGAGATTCGAAAAGTTACCGCACGTTTGGTGACTTTTCGTTCAATTCGGTTCCTTTTGCCGATCCCATTTCGGTGACCCTGCGGTGTATTCAGCAAGCACCACAGGGTCTCCGAATTGCAGGGAAAAGCTGCCGAAAACCTGACAAAAACTAACCGCAAAGCCCAGAGAATGCACGCCGAAAACCCGCAAAAACATCTGGATTAACCTGCCGAAAACCACAGAAAAAACCCGAGCAGGAGCCTATGGCAGCCTCCAGAAAAAGTCGACACTGCAGAAGAGGCAGTGAATAAATTAGGAAAACAGTTTGCATGAATGATTGAAACGTGAAACTCTGTTTGCAAAGAAACTACTGAGCGAAAATGTCTGAAATTTACATATGAGATCCAGGGAATGATAATAAAATGGGCCGTTACAGAAAAAATAAGTAAACTTAAAAAAAATATATATCGGACTTTTAAAAAAAAAAAAAAAAAAAAAATCCAGAAAAATGCTTAAAATAGCCTAAACAAAATCTATAAATAAAGAGACTCTTTACTGCAGAATTTTAGAATGAACAGTTTATTAGATATTGAATTAAAACGGGAATATTTTTAACATTGAAGCCAATGGGATTCGCCTGAATAAATCTGCCGCATGAAACCACCGAATGGCAGGGCATTTTGGGAACCTTTCACTGCTGGTTTGTATTCTCTGAATAGTCGAAGCAGTGCTTTTTCATGGGCTTAATTACAGTAACTACTGTAATTACAGTAACTACAGGGAATTTCCATCATAACCCCCTGAATCCTAACCCTGTACAGTAGTAAGTGAACCAGAGCACTCCCTCTTCCTGGCTGCTGTATTGCAAAAGCAATGGGTTAACTTTTTGTTACAGTGAGCTTTAGGGCTGCTATATTCAGCTTGTTTTAGGTCTCTGGAAAGAGACTGGAATTTGTTTCTCCACAGGGGAACACTAATCTCGCATAAAAAAAAAAAAAGTGAAAAGTGGGTTTTGATATAAACTTTTCAATGCAATAAATCGTGATAACGCTACTTTGGGTGTGAAGGGGTTAAAAGGGAATCCTATCTGGGCAGCAGTAAGGCCACATTTACAATACATCAGGTAAACTTTACAGTATTCAATAGAATTTTTTTATTCCAGATGTTTGTCGTTCCCACCATAAAAACGTGACCAAACCATGTTGAGGGGAAAGGGGGGGGGTCAAAAAAAGGGTTTAGTTTGAAAGATGGCTGCCCTTCGGAATAGAAGGTGATTTAGGCTGGTGTCAGACGAGCGTAGTGTTCACGTCCGTGATTGCGCCTAAAGTACGTCCGTGATAGCATGAAAGAAAGTCCCAGGAGCCTGACACATGAAGTACGTCCGCACAGAAGTGCGGAGGCTGACGGCCGCGGCAAACGGACGCAGTTAGGCAAGAACGTAATACTGCTAGAACGGACGTGCAGAGTGCGCCACGTCCACAACGTCTGCATAGCTTGTGTGTGTAGTGATGGAGCATGGTCAGACGGACTGCATTTATACGTCCAGCATTTTTGACGGACAGAATGTTTTCATTGTAATTTATTTTCCCTCCTACATCCGCAAAATAACTTCAGTGAAAAAACGACTGTGTGACCACTACTGCGTCATCCGTACTGACGATGTCCGTACTGCACGGACGTACAGTCCGTAGAAATCACGCTCTTCTGACCCCAGCCTTAGGGTTATTCAGTAGCCCCTATACTTTGCTACAGTGAAGTTAAATGTCTGGTTTCAAACAGAGAAGCTTTATCCATGAATCTTCCAGCCGCTGTTCAGATTTCCCTCTAAATCGCCAAAATTCATCACTACAAAAAATAATGACCTCCAGTAGTTAGTGCCCATAGGATCAACGTTTATGGAAAACCATGATAGTGTGATAAAATGTGTATTCTTGCATTTATTACTTTTATTGTATATTTTATTTACATTGTAAAATATCTCAACCGCGACATCCATATAAAATAAATCTTAATTTCAAGAAACAAAAAAGGTAAATGCAAAATAACCCATTATATGTCTAATGTAAAGTGCTGTAGTAAAGAAATTGGGTAAAGGCCCTGCTTCACTACTTAATTAAAGCCTATAAATAGGATGTGACACCCAACTAATAGCTGTATAGGATTACATTAAAAATCCTGTAAATCCGGGGGAGAGGACGCTCTAGCCATGGGGAGCTGCACTCTGGCAACAGCATTAACAATGGCTACAACAACTTGAAATTTCAACCTAGAAATCATTGTATCATACAAAACAGCTTAAATGTGTGGCAACACCACACTTACACTACATGGGAAGTCAAAACGATCAGCTGCAATAATTACTACACAAAACTTGTGCGCACGGGGCACATACAGAATACTGCTCCAACGCCACAGAAATCCCACAAAAAGGAGCGGAGCTGGCGAACGCCTGCACCGAAACGACTTAAACCTGAAATATTTATTCAGAGAACCCCAGGGCTTCAGAATATTTCATTTATTACACAATTGCCGAAGCTAAAATTACTTATTTTCCAAGATCTTTCCTTAACCGCTACCACAAATGTTTTATTAACCCACAATGCCCTGCAGGGACGTGAAGCGCAGCGGTAATAAAGCCAAGGGCTGCTGGAACCCCTACATCATTAAAAACACTGGCGTTACAAGACATCAGCGAAGCTACATGGAAAAAACAGGCGCCAATATAGGAAATTTCATCAATACAAGCCAGCGATAGGACTTCGAAAAAATATATATATATATATATATAAAATACTGTAAAACCAGCCTACTCTGCGATCAAGAATGGATTCTCAAACAGGTCAGAGGTGGCAGATCGAGCTGCCCAGGACCGCAGATTACACATGACTCAAGGTTAAGGTATTATGGGGGGGGGGGGCAGGCCAGGTGTTGGCCACATTTCTTGAAAGGACATTTCCCATGAGGCTCTTTCACTCTAAGCTGTCTGAGCATCATGGGAAACAGAGTTCCAAAACCTGATTGATGCCAAAATTGCTGACACCAAAGAATAGGCAGCCCCCTTATATCAGGGACCTTAGCCCTCCAGATGTTCTGAAACTGCATGCCCCATGATGCTGAAATATATATATATATCATACACATCCTCACTGAGCCTCTTAGGAAATGTAGAACCGAAACATATGGCGGCCAAAGTTGCTGATCTCTGCTTTATACCATGACACACTATGGCAACTGGCAAAACCACCAAGAAGAAAAGGCAATATATATCATCATTTATATAGCGCCAACAGTTGCCACAGCGCTTTACAATAACCAATGGGAACGAGATACTGATAGACATAGGGAGGAAACAAGAGGCGTAGAGGGCCCTGCTCATAAGAGCTTACAATCTACAAGTAGGATGTGCTTTACACAAAGAATTCACCCAACACAACAGCAGATAAAGGAAACAAGCCATCAGCATGCACTGTGACAGGAACACACACACACACACAATTCCACCAGGAATGAGGAAAACAGCTGGAAAAAGTCTTTTACATCAGCCAGAAAGTGGCATCACTCAGTATAATAAATAAACGTGCATTTTATTAGTACATGACATTATAGGATACAGATTGTGAATACATGAGGATATTACTCTGTATTCCACTTAATCATCTCAATCTGTATCATCACTGTCCCCTCCAGCCCCCCCCCCTCGCCCACTTTACACAGTAATCCTAGAGCCCTCACTCCCTCCTGTAGCGGTGTAAGTATTGCCCTGTCTTCACATGTAGTGTACCTGTCTTATAGCTGTGCCCAGAATGCCCATGTACAGCGCTGCGGAAGGTGTTGGCGCTTTACACAGAATCTAGGCACCCTGCTGGTGCTCAGCCCCTCGGATAACAATGACACCAAAATACATAGTTTTAGAACACACAGAATTAAAAGGGTTAATGCTCTGGAACTGCTAAACCTGGGTACATCGCAGCCGCACACCCCGACCGGAGCGCAGGATGCCGGTGTACACGGAGAATTCCGCCGCTCTGACGCTGTAGCGGGACAAAGTGTCAGCTCTCGGGTCCAGGGAAGCGCCGCCCACGCACAACCCGGGATCGCCCACGTGTGTGTGTGTGAGTGATGCCCACCTGCCCCAGGTTGATGTAGCCGTACTTGTCAGCCAATTCTGCCGCCACATCGGCTCCGCCCGGCACTCGCACAGCCCAGTGGTTGGAGTAGAGGGCGCGGGGCCCGGCCGCCCTGCAGGCGGTGGGCAGTAGCAGGAGAAGCAGCGCGGCGGCTGCCAGGGCCAGCATGTTGCTGTGGTGGTGTAGCTACGGAGGGAGCAGGGGCAGTGCGCGGGATCCGCTGCCCGCTCACAGGGCGCACATACTGCGCTCAACTTCCCGGCTCCGGACATCTGCTGGGACAGGCGCTCCACCCGCTCCTATTTGTCAACTCCTCAGCCAATCAGCTGCCGCTACAAAGCCCAACCTGCGTCGGTACTGAATGAGGGGCGTGGTCTTTCTGACAGCAAGGCGTGAATTATGTGACAGGGGGCGTGGTTTCTCACGCTGATCCATGAGGGGTTGCAGCACCTTGATACTATGCCCTGCCCCTGTGGGCCTGTGCATAGATGTACACACATTCAGTGGCGTCACTAGGGTTGGTGTCACCCGGTGCGGTAATTTATGGTGTCACCCCCCCCCCGAGTTTTACAAATTTTTTTGTTTTTTAACTACTGTTACTCCTAAATCAGTACTCCCATATAACACTGAATGTTCATACACACAGCGCACATTACTGTGAGGTTTATTGCTGTGGAGCTCTCTCATATACTCACACAAATTTTTGCCAACTGCCAGCGAAAGCACACATGGATATATATTGCCCCCAGCAGCTCTGCATATATTGCCCCCAGCAGCTCACCCATGGATATATATTGCCCCAGCTCACATATGGATATATTGCGCCTCAGCTCACATATGGATATATTGCGCCTCAGCTCACACATGGATATAATGCCCCAGACCAGCTCATACATGGATATATTGCCCCAGACCAGCTCACACATGGCTATTGCCCCAGCTCTCATGGATACTGCCCCCAGCACACATGGATATGCCCCAGCTCCTCTCATGGATATTGCCCCAGCTCCTCTCATGGATATTGCCCCAGCTCCTCTCATGGATATACTGCCCCAGTTCCTCTCATGGATATACTGCCCCAGCTGCTCTCATTGATAATGCCCCAGCTCCGCTCATGGATTTTGCCCCAGCTCATGGATATGCCCCAGCACATGGATATACTGCCCCAGCTCATGGATATACTGCCCCATCTCAAGGATATACTGCCCCAGCTGCTCTCATTGATAATGCCCCAGCTCCACTCATGGATTTTGCCCCAGCTCATGGATATGCCCCAGCACATGGATATACTGCCCCAGCACATGGATATACTGCCCCAGCACATGGATATACTGCCCCAGCTCATGGATATACTGCCCCAGCTCAAGGATATACTGCCCCAGCTGCTCTCATTGATAATGCCCCAGCTGCTCTCATGGATTTTGCCCCAGCTCATGGATATGCCCCAGCTCATGGATAATGCCCCAGCTCATGGATATACTGCCCCAGCTCATGGATGCTGCCCCAGCTCATGGATATACTGCCCCCAGCACATGGATACTGCCCCAGCACACATGGATACTGCCCCAGCACACATGGATATGCCCCAGCACACATGGATATGCCCCAGCACCTCATGGATATACCCCAGCAGCTCATGGATATGCCCCAGCAGCTCATGGATATGCCCCAGCGCCTCATGGATTTGCCCCAGCTCCTCATGGATATGCCCCAGCACCTCATGGATATGCCCCAGCAGCTCATGGATATGCCCCAGCTCACTCATGGATATGCCCCAGCTCACTCATGGATATGCCCCAGCTCCTCATGGATATGCCCCAGCTCACTCATGGATATGCCCCAGCTCCTCATGGATATGCCCCAGCTCACTCATGGATATGCCCCAGCTCACTCATGGATATGCCCCAGCTCCTCATGGAATGCCCCAGCACACTCATGGATATGCCCCAGCTCCTCATGGATATGCCCCAGCTCACTCATGGATATGCCCCAGCTCCTCATGGATATGCCCCAGCTCATGGATATGCCCCAGCTCACTCATGGATATGCCCCAGCTCCTCATGGAATGCCCCAGCTCCTCCTGGATATGCCCCAGCTCACTCATGAAATGCCCCAGCTCCTCATGGATATGCCCCAGCTCCTCATGGATATGCCCCAGCTCCTCATGGATATGCCCCAGCTCACTCATGGATATGCCCCAGCTCCTCATGGATATGCCCCAGCTCACTCATGGAATGCCCCAGCTCCTCATGGAATGCCCCAGCGCATGGATACTGCCAGGCCCCCAGCTCGCCTCCGCCGCGTGTTCGCCCCCTCTGAGCGTCCGGCGGCGCGCAGCTTGGGCGCTCGCCTGGGGGAGCCACATGACCAGCCGCGATTGGCTGGTGATGTGTTTCCCCCAGGCGAGCGCTGAAGCTGCATGCTTCGGACGGTCGCAGGGAGCGAATACGCGGCGGAGGGTGAGACACCCACCCTTAGGGTGATGGTGTCACCCTAAGGGTGGGTGTCACCTGGTGCGGGCCACACCCCCCGCCCCCACGTTACGACGCCACTGCACACATTATTATAATCACACTCTATTTTCACCACATGTTATGGAAAATGGATAAGGAATGTATTTGGGGAGCAAAATAGGTGGATCGGTTCATCCATTCGCCAGCCCCTATGTGCACGCATACCTCACCAGCGCTGTGCCCTCACCAGGGCAGCCATCAGAAATGATGGGACCCCTTACTGAACCTCAAGATGGGCCCCCCTAAACTTCCTCAACCTTTAACAGCTTGTCGCCCCCTTCCAAAAAGAAAAAGGACATAACACAGTTCCACAGCAATAAAACTCACAGTAATGCATGGTGTGTATGATGGCCTTTGGGCTTGGCTGGGCCCTGGGGGTCTGGCTGGACCTTGGGGGTCTGGCTGGGCCCTGGCTGGACCTTGGGGTTTGACTGGGCCCTGGGGGTCTGGCTGGACCTTGGGGTCTGGCTGGGCCCTGGGGATCTGGCTGTACCATGGGGTCTGGCTGGGCCTTGGATGGGCCCTGGGGGTCTGGCTGGACCTTGGGAGTCTGGCTGGACCTTGGAATCTGGCTGGGCCCTGGGGGTCTGGCTGGACCTTGGGGTCTGGCTGGGCCCTGGGGTCTGGCTGGGTCTTGGGGTCTTGCTGGGCCCTGGGGTCGGACTTGGCGTTGGGGTCTGGCTGTACCATGGGTCTAGCTGAGCCCTGGGGGTCTGGCTGGACCTTGGGGTCTGGCTGGGCCCTGGCTGTACCATGGGGTCTGGCTGGGCCTTTGGGTCTGGATGGGTCCTGGGGGTCTGGCTGGACCTTGGGGGTCTGGCTGGACCCTGGGGGTCTGGCTGGGCCCTGGGGGTCTAGCTGGACCTTGGGGTCTGGCTGGACCTTGGGATCTTGCTGGGCCCTGGGGGTCTGACTGTACCATGGGGTCTGGATGGACCTTGGAGTCTGGCTGGGCCCTGGGGGTCTGGCTGGGTCCTGGCTGGACCTTGGGGTCTGGCTGGGCCCTGGCTGGACCTTGGGGTCTGGCTGGGCCCTGGGGGTCTGGCTGGGCCCTGTGAGTCTGACTGGGCCTTGGGGTCTGGCTGTACCATGGGGTCTGGCTGGGACCTGGGGGTCTGGCTGGGCCCTGGGGGGTCTGGCTGGGCCCTGGGGGAGTCTGGCTGGGCCCTGGGGGGGTCTGGCTGGGCCCTGGCTGGACCTTGGGGTCTGGCTTGGCCTTGGAGTCTAGCTGGGCCCTGGGGGTCTGGCTTGGCCCTGGGGGTCTGGCTGGGCCCTGGGGGTCTGGCAGGGCCCTGGGGGGCTGGCTGTGCCCTGGGTCCCTGGCTGGACCTTGGGGTCTGACTGGGCCCTGGGGGTCTGGCTGGGCCCTGGGGGTCTGGCTGGGCCCTGGCTGTACCATGGGGTCTGGCTGGGCCTTGGGAGTCTGGCTTGGCCTTGTGGGTCTGGCTGGGCCCTGGGGGGGGTCTGGCTGGGCCCTGGCTGGTCCTTGGGGTCTGGCTGTGCCATGGGGGTCTGGCCGGACCTTGGGGGTCTGGCCGGGCCCTGGGGTCTGGCTGGGCCTTGGGTGTCTGGCTGGGCCCTGGCTCACCGCTCCGCCGTCTTCTGTCCCTGCTCCTCCTCTTCTTCCTTCTCTCTTTTTCTTCTTCTCCCTTCTTCTTTTCTTCTCTCTTCTTCCTTCCTTTCTTCCCTCTTCTTCCTTCCTTTCTTCCCTCTTCTTCCTTCCTTTCTTCTCTCTTCTTCCTTCCTTTCTTCCCTCTTCTTCCTTTCTTCTCTCTTCTTCCTTCTTCTTTTCTTCTTCTCCCGGGCCCTTTCCGTCTTCTCTATTCTTCTCCCGGGCCCTTTCCGTCTTCTCCATTCTTCTCCCGGGCCCTTTCCGTCTTCTCCATTCTTCTCCCGGGCCCTTTCCGTCTTCTCCATTCTTCTCCCGGGCCCTTTCTGTCTTCTCCATTCTTCCCCCGGCCGGGCCCTCCGTCTTCTCCCGGCCGGGCCCTCCGTCTTCTCCCGGCCGGGCCCTCCGTCGCAGGCAGCTTCTCGTGTGTGACGCGTGCGTCTTACACGTGACTGGAGGGGGCGGCGCCAAAGCAGCATGCTGGGGAGGTCGACGCACGCTGCTTGGCCCACCCAGCCAGTCAGCCTGCCAGGAGCCCAGGAAACACACTCAGCTCCAGATTCAGACTCATAGAGTCCGATACCGGAGCTGTTAAAAAGGGCACCGCTGCTGCCGGCGGGCCGGGCTCCTTACGGCAGCATGGGGCGTAATGCCCTGGCCCTCACCCACACCCTACTGTATCCCAGCGAGGCAATGCCAATGCAGAGGCAGCGTTGTGACTGGTGGCTTAACCTCAGTCTGATTTTTTCATTGTATATTGAATATTCATTTCATTTGAACACATTGCGTCTGATCCCATCTGAGCCGCAACAGGTAAGAGCATCTCACAAATTGAGAAACTCTGAAAAAGCCGTAATGCATTAGCGCCTCACTATTAAAGACTCTATTCATTAGGAAGCACTGTATTATTAATTATTATATTTGTACAATAATTAATACATTTAATGGCTAAGAATCAGAGGTTCCCTGTGATAGTAGGACGTCCCACCACCTACCGTAGTATATGGTGCATGACTCTAGACATGTGCATTTCGTTTTGTTCTGAATCCAAATTCGGATGAAAAATCACCATTTTCGTATTTCAGAAGCATTCCCAAAAAATCAAAAGACGTCTGAATTAAGGAATCTGTCGAAAATACAAATTGCAGTAGCTTAACAAAAAAAAGAAACAAAAAATTATCCGAAAATGACTTGAAAAGGAAAAAAAACCATAACGAAATGATCCGAAACGAAACAAAACGGAACAAAAATGTCCCAAAACAAAAAAAAATGGAATGAAATTATTGAAAATTAATAAAAACGGGGATTTTTCTTTACATTGAAACCTATAGGATTCGCTTGATTAAACCTGTCGATCGAACCACCGAAAATCAGGGTTAGAAATTAGGGTTAGACGCTAGGGTTAAAAATTCTAACCCTATATGTACAACAGGTTTAATCAGGCGAATCCTATAGGTTTCAATGGAAAAAAAATCTGTTTTTATTAAATATTTATTCAACCGTTTATTTTCTCATTTGCTGCAAAAATTCTCTTTATTTATTTATTTATTTTTTAGGATTTATTAGACATTTTTTCGGATATGAATACCAGCCATACAAAATAAAATACAGCCATTACTACTACAAAATGCCAGCCGTACAAAATAATCCCATAGGTTTCAATGTAAAAAGTATTCCCTGTTTTTATTAAGTATTTACTAAACCGTTTATTTTTAAGGATTTTATAGAGGCATTTTTCAGGATTTAATTGGTTAGTTGTTATGTTTCCCAATTTATTTTAAAGCAACGAGGCTTTTTTTCCCCATAGGTTTTAATGTAAAAAATATTAAAACGCGTTTTAAAAAAAAATAGCTACAGAAGTAAAAAAAAAAAAAAGCCTTGGGAAAAAAAAAGATATCGGAATCAAAAATTTCTCTAAAATCCAGAGAAATGCCTAAAAAATCTAAAAACCTAAATAAAGAGACTTTTTGCTGCAAATGAAAAGAATAAATGGTTGAATAAATATTTAAGAAAATTAGGAATTTTTCTTACATTTAAACCTATGGGATTCAGATGTTTAAACCTGCCCAATAAAACCACTGATTTCACTGATATTTCAGTGCTGTTCTGTGCTCTCTGAATAGATTAACCATTGCTTCTCCATGGGGATTTCACTGCCGCCGAAGTGGCCATTTCAGTGGCCATTTCGGCTGTCTTTTGCATAACCCATTATGTATAAAACACTGAATTTGCTCCCAGTGTGGGAAATGAGAAGGTGAGTAATAGCAGTGGTATTGCTCATTTTATACGTGACAAATGGATAATGCCATTGCTTTGGAACAAAAAATAAATACATTTAAAAAACATTTTTGTTTGTGTTTTTTCTTTTGCATTTCACATGGTCATATTTGGTATCATTGGAAAGGCTAGACTCTGACCTTTCCAATGACACATTGCTTGACCTTGTGTGTGTAAAGATTAGAGACGCAGATTTCCAAAGGAACCCCAATGCACTTCGCAGTAGTGTGGCGATTTAGGTTTCTGATGGAACTGCATAATAACACATTGTGCCATCATCTCCACGCTTGCTGGCAACATGGGCAAAGAGACAGTGAGTCAGTGTAGCATAATTTTTCACTTTATAATTGAAAAATGAACAATAGCGCTTTGTTAGAAAAGAACAATTTTTTGGTTTATTTTTTTATTTTTACATAGAAGCTGATCATGTTTGGTATAATTGGAAAGGGCATGCCTTTCCAATGATATCTCACATGACACTATACCTGCTACAGTTCTGGAAATACAGTGGTCCAAAACCAGCAGTGTGGAAATACAGTCTATTCACTAAATGTGAAACTCAGGAGAATTGGCAGGAGAAAAGAACAATTTGGAAAGAGAGATAAATGGGCGATTTTTTTCTGGTTTGGCTATTTTGACCTAGAATTTTCACTTCTACCAATTCTCCTGAGTTTCACCTTTAGTGAATAGACCTGCTAGTTATCCTGTCTCTGGGCTTATTATGGGGCATGGGCCTGGAACTGCAGCTCCAATATCCCCTATGTTATTCTGGCCCAGCACTGCACGTGCACTGGTATCGAATCCTGGAGTCCATAAGACGCCATGGAGTAAAGCATGAAACTGCTCGTTCTTGCATATGCATGTGGAGATGGGGTTGCAGAAGAACCCTGGAAACTATTTGTTCACCGTGTTCCCCTGCATATGATGTGAAGAAGTGTATCGCTCTGAACTTTGCACAGTTGCATCAAAGGTAAGGTAACATTATTTATCCTGTGCCGTGGGGCATCCTATGCTGTCCTCACAGCAGGCGGGCTTAAAGGCCGCACAGTGGCATACCTTGCCCTGCAGCTTTCTGGCCCTCCTCCGGCCCGCCTTTCTTCTCAGCGGTCGATTGCTGTTATTGGCTACAGCAGAACTGCCTTAACTTTAAGCCTTGTTACTGCCCCCAAGAGTCAGTGAAGTAAGGGGTTAAAATCTTAAGGCAAAATAACTTATCACCAGGCCCATTTCTATATACTGGCTTGAGCTAAGAACATCAATCTACCATGAAATCTACAGCAAAGAGATGCTAAGGCCGAACATGTGACTTAGTTGAAATAGCAGCTCGAGCCGTTAATTTAACAACTTGATAGAAATCAGGCTGGTACATTGAACCCGGTTGGGGACACGTATAAACAAACAGATCTTTTGTGATCAAACCAAAGAATTAAAAAACCCCATGTCGCCCCTTTTGAAATTGTATTTATAAAATAGCAGTCTTGTAAAGTCTCAGGGGCTGATTCATCCCTCTGAGTGCAGGGACTTTGCTCCGTCCAATAACACTGATCACAGCTTCTGTAGAGTTCACTTCACAGACTCCTATTTTGGGAGCCAGGTCTTGATAATGGCTCTAATTGCACTCGACATCCAGCCAACCCACCTCCTCTTGTGGCCTCCTGACAAGCCGGCAGCATGTCACAATTGGGAGGAGCTCAGAGGCAGTCCAGTGTCGGATTCAGGTGAGTTTAAAAGATGACTAAAGGGTTTAAACAAGAGTTGAGGTGCTTATAGAGGCTCATGATGGATTAATGTTTAACCCCTCTGTCCCCACTTCGGGCTCTATTAAATTCTTAGCGCAAAAACGCTCGTGCAGCGTGTTAAATTTGTGCGCAAAGTGTTAAACGTTAACGCGCGTAAATTAACACGTATTAAAATCAAGCGCATTTTGACATCCGTCAAAAAATAACGCGTGTAAAAAAGACGCGCAAAAACGCGTGCGCATTAATGCTGCGCGCACAAATAGGTGTGCGGACTGTTTTTTCACGTGATTCAGCCAATCAGAATTAAGAACCACAATTGTCTCCCGTTCAGTTTCTGCACCTGTCAAAATAAATCTGAGTATATATGCTGCAGCAATATTAAGAACACACACAACTTCTCCATTTTATTGTTTTGGTATGCTAGAATGTGTAACTATACTTTGCTGTATATTTTTTTGGGCTTGTGTATTTGGTTTCGGCCAGGACATACAGGTTTGCCGTTACCACCAGCTTTTAAAAGACGTTAAAATTCTGCGCGCAAACGTTGTCCGTTAAAATTTGTGCATAGATTATAATACCATCCGCGTACCAGCGCACAAAAGCATTTGCGCTCACAATGTTAAGTATAGGACACGCAAAGTACTTTACGCTCGTGCAGGGTTCGAGCAGGTTCACCAGCGGTAGACGTTAACGCGCATTTTTTGCGTAGACATTGTAATACGACGTTCTGCGCAAAGGGTTTTTCCCCTCGTGTTAATGCGTTTTTGCGCACGCGTTAACGTTTGCACGAAAAATTTAATAGAGCCCTTCCGGTTTTAACCCTATATTATCCTTTTAAGAGAAATGAGTGAAAGGGGTGGATGGGATTTCATTTTTGGAACTTATTTGGAGGGATGACACATTTCTAGCGGTGTGACAGGCATTGCAAAGATAGAATTTAAAGGACTTAATAGAAAAAGGGATGCTGGTTACAACATGTTCATTAATAGAGATTGTGCCTCTGGATACCTAAATCATTTTGTTTGTGCCATGTAATGACTTGTTCCATAGTCAATAAGAGTCATCGATGTTAATGTTGTTAAAAATGTAATCAATTCAGTGACAGTCTGATTTTTATTGATTAAAAGACCTTACATGAACCTAGTTATCCTAGCCGTGTTATGAGTTAAAAGTATTCATGAGGAAATCTTCAATTTCTTTAAAGAAATGTGACTATAAAATTATAGATTAATGAAAAGAAGTTTGAGTGGAAAAATAATTGCGTTCTAGCAATTCCATTTTCCATATGGCTCCTTGTTATTTATTTTGATTTATAAAAAGGTCAGTGAAAGTCAATATTACCATTAGAGAATTCAGAGTCAGAACCTTTTAATGAAAATGTTTCCTATGTAATGGCACTGATAGCCTAAAACTTTATGATCTGAACAGACTCATTGTAGGAAAGGCCACTTATGTTATTGTCTGTTCTGAATGCTCGTAAACAAGCGTTTGTTCTCCTTGTCTGAAAAAGTATTCAGATGCTCCTGATTCATCCTTACTCCTATTTCTTCATCTGATTCTGTAGGCAGTGATATGGGGAAAAAACACAAATATCCAACATAAGAAAAATAGCGTTTCCAAATGTCCTGTCAGGGGATCTGACAAAAACACCGTGATCAGTCTGATACATGAAAACATTTAAACTGTTGATGCTATTACAGAGAGAGAAGACAATACTATATGCTACCACCTGAATTGCCAAAGAAGCCCCCCTCTGCACAAGAGATGCAGCAAAACTCCATCTGTACGGCCTTAATTATACTTTGTCAGGAGAGTGAAGCTGCACTTTGGGGAATCAAAGTTCTCCACGCTGCGGTGAATTCAGCATTTACCGCAGGGTCCCCGGAGTGCAGGGAAAATCTGCCGCAAACTCGCCGTACACCTGCTGAAAACCCACCAGAACCTCTGCAACAAACACGTCAGAGAAAGCCGACGAGCCATCGAACACAGTGCAGACCGGCCGCCGGAAAAAGTCGACAAACTGAAGAACGGGGTAAAAAAAAGTGTGAAAATTGAAACGCTGTTTGCAAAAAAAATACTCAATGAAAATGCCTGGAATTAACACATAAGGTCCTATGAATGATTATAAAAAGATCGGTTACAGAAAAAAGATAAAATGCTTTTAAAAATAAAAAAAAAGGAAAAGATTTTGACAAAAATCACGAAAAATGCCTAAAATATCCTAAAAAAAAAATCTATAAATAACTAGACTTAACTGAAAATTATACTAATAAACGGTTTATTAGATATTGGATAAAAACAGGAATATTTTAAACTTTGAAGCCTATGGGATTCGCCTGAAAAAAGTTGACGAATGAGACCACCGAACAGCAGGGCATTTCGGCAACTTTTCACTGCTGTTCGATGTTCTATGAATAGATTAACCATTGCTTCTCTATGGGGGATTTCACTGCCTTCGAACAGGCACCAAACTTGGAGGCAGTTTGCCAAAATTTGGTCAACTGCCTGCTCTCTGAATAGCTGAAAGCCCCAAAATTCACAGTTCGGTGACATTTCAGGGCCAGATCGTCTTTCTCTGAATAACCCTGGAAATGTTTTGATCATCATATTATCATTGTTCTTTCTTTTCTCTGTAAAGTTATATAAATTACTATTATATTTAACAGTAAACACTGCACTTGGACATTTTTCAGTTCTTATAATTAGTCTTTGAATTATATGTATACATATTTTTAAAAAAATCAGTATTACAAGGAAAATATAATTCTAAAGAATACTCTGTGCAAAAATAATTTATGTTCTTTGATTGGTGAGAGAACAGCTAGAAGTGATATTTCACTTTTTTTCCCCAGATTTATGTTTATATAATGAAATGCTCATTTAACACTTTGCTGCTTTGACGGTCTTCATTTTATTTATAAATGCCTTTTCTGGCACAGTAAACCTTGTTTTTTTTTCTATTGCTGCATTGAAAATATTATGAATTATGTATAGACATTACGCTTTGTTATTTGATTTTCACATAAACCAGCAGAGTTGCCAATTGTTTTTTATTGGTCTGTAAGCTTTATATTAGAAGATTAAATAAAAGCAGAGAACTGATAAGACCGGCAGGAGTGAGAATTGTCTTGATTTAAAGCATATATATCTTTCCATAGTTACAGTTATGATTTTGATATTTAAAAGAAATGGATTATTTTGTATTATCAAATGTGGACGAATACATAGAATCCCAGGGTATAGTTGATTAAGGTAGAAAAAGAGATCCACATAAGCAATCAGGACAGTTACAGTTGCAAGCATTTATAAAGTACCAACAAGTTCCATAGCACTGTACAAAGGGAGAGACAGAATAACAAATATGCATACACATTACACACCCAGAACAGTAGGAGAGAGGACCCTGCTCGAGAGCTTACAATCTAAGAGGAGAGGGGTGGCACATTAGGTGAGGGTGAATAGGGTACAAGAAATAGCGGGGCGCATGTGCGCTGTGCGGAACGATGGGCTGTGCATGAAATATACAGTGATGGATTATGGAGTAAGATGATAGGTTTCTCTAAAGTAATGTGTTTTCAGAGACTTCTTGAAGGACTGGACAGATTGGAAGAGTCTTATGTTGCAGGGGAGATAGTTCCATAGAAAGAGGGCAGCCCGGGAGAAGTCTTAAAGGCGGGAGTTGGGGGTGCGGATCTAAGGAACTGATAGTGTCAGATCATTGGCAGAGCGAAGTAGTTGGTATGGGCTGTACCTGCTAATAAACATAGAAACATAGAAACACAGAAAAATGTCGGCCCATCTAGTCTGCCCAATTACATGGATACTTAACCTGGATTTATCTTTTGTTTAGGATAGCCTTATGCCTATCCCATGCTTGCTTAAATTCAATTGCTGTTTTGGCCTCTACCACTTCAACTGGAAGACTGTTCCATGTATCCACCACTCTCTCAGTAAAATAATGCTTCCTGATGTTACTTTTAAACCTTTGCCCCTCTAATCTAAGACTATGTCCTCTTGTTTTGCTATTTTGTTTCCTTTTAAATATACTCCCTTCCTCTACCTTGTGGATTCCCTTTACGTATTTAAATGTTTCTATCATATCTCCTCTGTCTCGTCTTTTTTCCAAGCTGTACATGTTAAGATCATTAAGCCTTTCTTGGTAACTTTTCTCCTTCAAGCCGTACACCATTTTAGTAGCCCTTCTCTGAACTCTCTCTAAAATGTCTATATCCTTCTGGAGATACGGTCTCCAGTACTGCACACAGTACTCCAAGTGAGGTCTCACCAGTGCTCTGTACAGTGGCATGAGCACTTCCCTTTTCCTACTGCTAATACCTCTCCCTACACAACCAAGCATTCTGCTAGCATTTCCTGCTGCTCTATTACATTGACTACTTACCCTTAGATCCTCTGCAATAACAATAACCCCTAAATCCCTTTCCTCAGATGTTGAGGTTAGGACTGTATCAAATATTCTATATTCAGCCCTTGGGTTTTTACGTCCCAGGTGCATTATCTTGCACTTATCCACATTAAAACTCAATTGCCACAGCTCCGACCATTTTTTTAGTTTACCTAAATCATTTGTCATTTGGCTGATCCCTCCAGGAACGTCAACCCTGTTGCAAATCTTTGTGTCATCAGCAAAAAGACATACTTTTCCATTAATACCTTCTGCAATATCACTAATAAAAATATTAAAGAGAATGGGTCCAAGTACTGACCCCTGAGGTACCCCACTGGTAACAAGACCTTGCGCCGAATAAACTCCATTTACCACAACCCTCTGTTGTCTGTCACTCAGCCACTGCCTAATCCATTCAACAATATTGGAATCCAAGCTCAAAGATTGCAATTTATTGATAAGCCTTCTATGCGGAACAGTATCAAAAGCCTTACTGAAATCTAAATAAGCAATGTCTACTGCACTACCTGTGTCTATTATTTTTGTTACCCAATCAAAAAAATCAATAAGATTAGTTTGGCATGATCTCCCTGAGGTAAACCCATGTTGTTTCTGATCCTGTAATCTATTTGGTTTTAGATGTTCAACAATCCTTTCCTTTAACATGGTTTCCATTAATTTCCCCACTACTGACGTAAGACTAACAGGCCTATAGTTCCCCGATTCCTCCCTACTACCCTTCTTGTAAATGGGCACAACATTTCCTAATTTCCAGTCTTCTGGGACCACTCCTGTTAACAAGGATTGGTTAAATAAATCTGTTAACGGTTTTGCTATTACATCACTGAGCTCTTTTAATAATTTAGGATGGATCCCATCAGGCCCCATTGACTTATTTGTCTTTACTTTAGACAGCTGCTTTAGAACCTCCTCCTCTGTAAACTCATATGTAAATGTCTCTTTAGTGTTCTCTCCTAACTGAGGTCCCTTTCCTTCCTTTTCTTCTGCAAAGACTGAACAAAAATATTCATTGAGGCAGTCAGCGAGACTTTTATCCTCTTCTACATACCTTCCTTCCTTTGTTTTTAATCTAACTAATCCTTGTTTTACTTTTCTTTTCTCGTTTATGTATCTAAAAAAATGTTTTGTCCCCCTTTTTTACTGACTGAGCTATTTTCTCTTCTGCGTGTGCTTTGGAAGCTCTTATCAATTGCTTTGCCTCTTTCTGTCTAATCTTCTAGGTTTGCCTATCTTCTTCACGCTGAGTTTTTTTATAATTATTGAATGCTATCTTCTTGTTCTTCACTATTTTGGCCACTTCTGCAGAGTACCACAGTGGTTTCTTCCCTTTTTTGTTTTTGCTAACAAGCCGAATGCAATTTCCTGTGGCCTTCAATAATGCTTCCTTTAAATAATCCCATTTCTCTTGGACTCCCTTTAAACTCCTCCAGTCTGATAATGACTCCTTCACACAAAATCTCATTTTAGAAAAATCTGTTTTTTTAAAGTCTAAAACTTTTGTTTTTGTGTGGTGCAATCCTTTCCTTTAACATGGTTTCCATTAATTTCCCCACTACTGACGTTAGAATAAGGGAGGAGATGTAGGCAGGGGCGCGGTTATGGAGAGCTTTGTAGGTGAGCACCAGTATTTTGAAGTGGATTCTAAAGGAAACCGGGAGCCAGTGTAGAGATTGACAAAGGGGTTGCAGTGTGAGTTGTGCGGGATGTGAGGTGTATGAGTCTGGCACAGGCATTCATAACAGATTGCAGAGGGAGAATCTGGGATCTTTTAAGGCCAGAGAGAAGGAGGCTACAGATGTCAGGATCTGAATCCCTGAGGTGGTTTAGTAAATAACTCAAGGGACGTCATTGAGAGCAAAGGTACAAAGGAGACAGGCAGGAATCGGTGGTTGAGGTTACAGACTGGGTCATACACACTTTGGAAGGACCAATAGGTAGAGCTAAGCAGGAGGAAACGGCCTCAATACTGGAGCAATGATGGACTGGCAATCTGGCCTTTTAAACCCTGCAGCTCCTCTACCTCCAATAGGAGACATGTGACATCATCGTCGCGTGCCACGCACTGGACGCCATTTTGCTGGAGACCAGTTGCGCACGCGCGGCTGGTCAGAGGCCTACGCAAGGCCTGAAGCCTGGCGCTGCAGCGGAGGCTGCCAGCCAGCGGCAGAAAAGCTGGCGGTGGGGGAGCCGACACTCGAGCTCCCCAGGGCCTGATGACACGTCGAGGAGGTGAGCCGACAACCCTTGGCCACAAGGTACCGCCGGGCACCAGGGCAGGCCGCCTCGTCGCAACCCTAGCGGAAACGCTGGGAGGGCAGAGAGGCAGCCACACCAGGTGCCGGCGGGCCAGCGGCCCTGACAACAGTAGTCAAGGTGGGAGATAATTAGAGCTTGGATGAGCATTTTAATAGAGTCCTGATTAGTGACTGAATGTGAGGAGTAGAGGATAGATCGGAGTCCAAGAGGTCCCCTAGGCAACGAGCCTGAGAGGTAGAAGTAATGGTGGCACCATTCACCTGAACGGAAATGGGTGCAAAAATGGAGGATTTAGAGGGATGAAAGACGAGAAGTTAGGTTTTAGAAAGGCTGAGCTTTAGGAAACGGGAAGTCATCCCGTCGGAGATAGCTGATATGCTGTAACGCGGTCCAACACAGGAGGAGAGCGATTGGGGGAGGAAAGGTAGATTTGGGTGTTGTCAGCATAGAGATGATACTGGAGTCCATGGGAAGAAATGAGGTTGCCCAGAGAGGCAGTATAGATTGAGAAGAGTAGGGGCCCAGAACAGAGTCTTGAGGCACCCAACCGAGAGAGAAAGCGGTGGTGAAGAGACACCAGCGAAGGAGACACTGAAGTAGCGAAGAGAGAGATAGGAAGAGAACCAGGAGAGAGCTGTATCACTGAGGCCAAGTTGACGCAGCGTGCCGAGCAGAAGAGGGTGGTCGACAGTGCCGAATGCAGCAGAAAGGTCGAGAAGAATAAGCAGGGAGAAGTGGCCTTTGGTTTTATCAGCAGCTAAATCATTAGTCAATTTGGTCAGGGCAGTCTCAGTGGATGCTGGGAGCAAAAGCTGGACTAGTCAAGTAGAGAGTTGGCAGGAAGAAAACTGGTGAGCTGGTTATAGACCAGGCGTTCTAAGATTTTGGAGGCAAAGAGGAGCAAAGAGATGGGACGGTAGTTTGAAAGGGAGGTGGGATCAAGAGATGACTTCTTTAGAATGGGGCGTTCAAGGCACATTTGAGTGCCGAGGGTAAGACTCCAGAGGAGAGGGAGCGGTTCAAAATATGAGTAAAAGCAAGGACAATGGTAGAACAGACTGAATAAGGTGCGAGGGGATGGGTTCAAGCGGACAGGTGGTTTGACAGGACATGAGAACTTTTGAGACATCCTTCTCTGAGACCGGAGAAAAGGAAGACATAATAGAAGATGGGGCTGGGAGTGAGGGAGTTAATGGGGTTGAATAGTCAATGAAGGAGGGCAGTAAAAAAACTTTTAGTCTAAATTTAGTGATCTTTTCTGTGAAATAGTCAGCAAAGCTGACAGCAGTGAGGCCTGTGCAAGGTTGAGTGGAAGTGGGGCACATCAACAGATTGAACGTATGAAGCAGACGTCTGAAATCATGAGAAAACGATGAGATACGGGACGAGAAATAACATTGTTTAGTGATGGATAGAGCGTGACTGTAGGAACGAAGCATGAATTTGTAGTGCAGGAAGTCAGCCGAAGTGCGAGACTTCTTTCAGTCATGTTCAGCTGCCCTGGAACATCGGCAAAGATATCTTGTGTATTTAGTGTGCCATGGTTGACAGTTACAGTCTCTTATATAGCACCAACAGATTCAGTAGGTACAGATGGCCCTGCCAATGGGATAATTGCCCTGCTAATACAGCACTTTATACAAGTGCTTAGCAAGACATCTTCTGAGCTTACAATCTAAGGCACAGAGGTAAGTGAAACAAAAGGGAGCAGGGGTAAGGTGGACCAGAAGTTTGGGCTTCAAAAGGGTAATTTAAAAGAACCGTGGCAGCAGCTGAAAGGAAGAGCTACAAGTTTAGGCCCGTAATGGGTGTGGAGGACTGCAGAGTGAAAATACAGGATCTGGAAATTGTGAGGGCTTTGGTTGATGAGCTGTATGAACAAAGTGACTCAGAGTTAATGAAAGTGAGTTGTGTATGCGAGGTATTTATGACATGGGGGGATGGCGAAGCAATTTGATAGTGAAAATTTAAAGGGGTTATTCAAAGAGAGCTGAACTGGCCCCGAAATTGCACTGAACAGTGAATTTCTCCGTGCGGTGCAATTTTGTGGCCATTTGGCTATTCAAAAAGCTGAATTGCCAGCGAAATACAGTGATCTTCGGCAGCAGTGAACTTCCAATAGAGAAGTCATGGTTAATATATTCAGAGAACACCAAACAGAAGCAAAATGTCAGTGAAATGCTCTGATTTTCGGCGGTTTAATTCGACAGGTTTAAACAGACGAATCCCATAGGTTTCATTGCAAAAACTTCCCCACTTTTATTAAATATTTATTTAACCATTTATTCTTTTCACTTGCAGCAAAAAGTCTATTAACTTTTTAGAATTTTCTAGGCATTTTTCTGCAATTTGTTTTTAAAATGGCATTTTGTTTCTGTAACCGACCTTTTTATTATTATTCATAGGACCTTATAGATCAGTTAGCTACAGCATAGAGCTGTGGCTCACTTTTCAGTTAGCCGCAGTGGTTCTTAATTAGTGTTAGGACTTTATGATCCTAACAGTAATTACTCATTGCTTACACTTTGTGCTCCCCATGTTAAGCATAGGGAACACAAAGTACAGGAAGATCATGCTAAAAGAGCTAATATCGATGCACTAATGGATTGTTTAACCCGTTAGCGTTACGGCCAGATCACTACCCGATTGCTATCACCTCAATTAACCTAGTGCTAATGCTTACTTATGTGAGCACTAGCGTTAAGGAGGTGATGTGATAGAGCCCATAGAATACACTCTTGTTATAGTACACAGACTATAGCATAACAGGTGCAGATGTACAGTCAGGTCCAGAAATATTGGGACATCGAAGCAATTCTAACATCTTTGGCTCTATACACCACCACAATGGAGTTGGAATGAAACAAACACAATGTACTTTAACTGCAGACTGTCAGCTTTAATTTAAGGGTAAGTACATCCAACTCAGGTGAACGGTGTAGGACTTACAGCAGTTTGCAGATGCACCTCCCACTTGTTAAGGGACCAAAAGTAATGGGACAATTGGCTTCTCAGCTGTTCCATGGCCAGGTGTGTGATATTCCCTCATTACCCCAATTACAATGTGCAGATAAAAGGCCCAGAGTTCATTTCAAGTGTGCTATTTGCATTTGGAATCTGTTGCTGTCAACTCTCAAGATGAGATCCAAAGAGCTGTCACTATCAGTGAAGCAAGCCATCATTAGGGATGAAGAAACAAAACAAACCCATCAGAGAGATAGCAAGAACATTAGGCGTGGCCAAAACAACTGTTTGGAACATTCTCAAAAAGAAGGAACGCACGGGTGAGCTCAGCAACACCAAAAGACCCGGGAGACCCCGGAAAACAACTGTGGTGGATGACCAAAGAATTCTTTCCCTGGTGAAGAAAACCGACCTTCACAACAGTTGGCCAGATCAAGAACACTCTCCAGGAGGTAGGTGTATGTGTGTCAAAATCAACAATCAAGAGAAGACTTCACCAGAGTGAATACAGAGGGTTCCCCACAAGATGTAAACCATTGGTGAGCCTCAAAAACAGGAAGGCCAGATTAGAGTTTGCCAAACAACACCTAACAAAGCCTTCACAGTTCTGGAACAAGATCCTATGGACAGAGGAGACCAAGATCAACTTGTACCAGAGTGATGGGAAGAGAAGAGTATGGAGAAGGAAAGGAACTGCTCATGATCCTAAGCATACCACCTCATCAGTGAAGCATGGTGGTGGTAGTGTCATGGCGTGGGCATGTATGGCTGCCAATGGAACTGGTTCTCTTGTATTTATTGATGATGTGACTGCTGACAAAAGCAGCAGGATGAATTCTGAAGTGTTTCGGGGAATATTATCTGCTCACAGTCAGCCAAATGCTGCAGAACTCATTGGACGTCGCTTCACAGTGCAGATGGACAATGACCCAAAGCATACTGCAAAAGCAACCAAAGAGTTTTTGAAGGGACAGAAGTGGAATGTTATGCAATGGCCAAGTCAATCACCTGACCTAAATCCCATTGAGCATGCATTTCACTTGCTGAAGACAAAACTGAAGGGAAAATGCCCCAAGAACAAGCAGGAACTGAAGCCAGTTGCAGTAAAGGCCTAGCAGAGCATCACCAGGGATGAAACCCAGCGTCTGGTGATGTCTATGCGTTCCAGACTTCAGGCTGCGATTGACTGCACAGGATTTGCAACCAAGTATTAAGAAGGGAACGTTTGATTTATGATTATTATTCTGTCCCATTACCTTTGGTCCCTTAACAAGTGGGAGGCACATCTGCAAACTGCTGTAAGTCCTACACTGTTCACCTGAGTTGGATGTACATACCCTCAAATTAAAGCTGACAGTCTGCAGTTAAAGCACATTGTGTTTGTTTCAGTCCAACTCCATTGTGGTGGTGTATAGAGCCAAAGATGTTAGAATTGTATCGATGTCCCAATATTTCTGGACCTGACTGTATACACTGTGTAGGTAAGTCAGCTTTTGTTGGGTATGCATCTATTGTAGAGGAAACTAAAACATAAAACAAGGTATTAAATTGTACATAATTTGCATTTAAATTGTGATTGTGTATTAGGCTAAGGTCAGACTAACGCAGTTTTAACGTGCGTTTAGCCGCACGAAATCACGGCCGTACTAGCAGCAAATGACGTCCAATGCCGGGGAACATACGACGAACGGCCGCACGAAAGTTCGTCCGCGCAACGCAAGTGGCCAACGAACGCATTTTTTCGAGAACGTCAAACCGCTACTACTGACGTACAGAGTGCGCTGCGGCCGCATAGCGGCGTGTGTGTGTGATTAGGAGACGTCAGACGCTGCTAATGTCCGGCCAACATAACGTCCAGACTCAAAAAGTGTTTTATTGATGATCCGTACAAAATCACGGACGAAAATGCGCATCGTATGACCGCTATCGCGTATTCCGGGGGAAAATACGTACGTTCGTTCGACCGAACTTTTTCACGGACGACGTGAAAAATGCGTTCGTCTGACCCTAGCCTAAATCAGGATAACCTATCTGGGTGAATTTGTCCTGCTTGTCCTTAGTTCTGGGTCACTACTTTTAGATGTTCCTTTTGTGGAGCTTAAATTTGAACTATGTCTGTATACACTTTTTTAATGATAAGCAAAAATGTGTTTTATTGCTTATTTGCTTAGTATTAGAATTTACATGGTTACGTAGTTGCACAACCTATTGAAATGGGCACTTGGGGTGAAAAATTACATGTCCTATCGAAGCGAGACATTATTCAGTAACATGGCCTTTATCCATAATATCATCATATTAATTCAAATAAATAAATATTCTCTTTTTATACAGGAACATTAAGCAAAGCTTATGACATAGTTCTATGTCTTTTGCAATTAAATTACCAGTACTTGATATATTGCACTGCATATATTACATTGCACCTTCAAAAAAAAAAGTGTTTTAACAGCCTACAGTATCTATAAGACAAAAATATCTAGAAATAACTATAAGTGGACAGAAAAGAATCTTCAGTAATACCTACTTCTAGGCCAAGCATGCAGCGTAACACGACAGTGAATAATTGCTTGTCATCAATATTATAAAATCTGCTACTAACGCCAGAGTTATAATTTTAAGAAAAATGAATTAGCTCTTCAATAATTACAACTCTACCACTGGAGGCTGATCAGGGTTATACAGAGAGAGGTGAAAACCAGGAGAATGAATGGAGAACTGAAAATTCGAGGTCAAAATAGCCAAACCAGAAAAATTCTCCCATTTATCTCACTTTCCAAATTGGCTATTTTGACCTAGAATTTTCACTTTCCCAGTCATTCTCCTGGTTTTCACCGCTCTCTGAATAACCCTGGATATTTCAAAATGAAGAGGTGTCAGATTCTACTCATTTAAATGTATTTAACTCAAAAAATGTAGAGTTAAACACGGGCTACTTACTGCTTTGAGCCTTGCATTGCATGTTAACGCTAGATAGCATATTGAATTTCTTTTCACAAACTCCATGGCAATATCAACCTGTTCCTACATATCACCAAACATCTTAACTATGTCACTAGCAGGGTTATTCAGAGAGAGGTGAAAACCAGGAGAATGACTGGAGAAGTTAAACAAAAGAAAATGCAAGCACAATTTAAAGCTGGATGACTTGGTTGTGCATGCCCCCTATTTATCTATGTCAATTCCCCCCAATAACCAGATATTGGTCCATGTATACAGAGCCCTGTCTACCCTTCCGATCCTTGAATGGTCGGTAATTCTTGCCCTTTGAGAAACTGCTAACTTCAGGGACTCGATATGGACACAACAAACAAGAATTAATACAACATACAGAGTGATCCTTGTCAAGAAAACTACGTGCGCACTACGAACGATGCAGGGTTAAGCAGCTCACTATCTGTCTATCCTAGACCCAAATAATGACTACACGGACAACAATCTCCCACGCACGCGTTCCTAACCGTCCCAGCAACACCTTCGCTCGCATCGGGCACATAGAGCGTGATGAAGTGGTCCCAGGATTGCAACGCAGTACCTGCCTACTCTCGTCCCAGAGTACCAACTATGTTTTCCACAATCATTTACCTTTTAAATTTATAGTCAATCTCCGTCTTTTTTCGGTAAAGTATTAAAACTTTTAATTAAAAGGTGATAAGATCATTGTTATAAAGTTGGAGATCTGTTACCTGTGGTACCAGTCAAATATTTTCAGCTTGTATTTTATTTAATATAGTTGAGTTGTTTGTTTTAAAACGAGTAATCTATGCATTCTACATACATGGGTGTCTATACATGATACACTTACATTGATAAGAACTCATGAGGAGGGCTAAAACGTTGATGAAAATCAGTTCATGGCAATGAGGCTATAATTTTGTAAATCTATTTTTTATGATCAAAGTCTTGAGAGCGCTCATTCCTTTATCTGAGCTTCCACAGCTCCTGGACATATTGAATAAAACAGAGTGAAGTCTAGCATCTGATCTCCTATTGCCACTGGACTTCTTTTCCAAGACGCAATGGTGGCAACATATACAGGTAGTTGTTCTCATTGTACTTCGCTTGGTAAAACTTTCAATGGAGGTGTTAATAGTGTGACGTAGGTAGAATTCCAACATTTCATAATATAATATAATATTATAATATAAATTATTAAAAATCCTGACGCGTTTGTCATTCACTATGGAATTAAATAGCTTTTTTGATGCATGCTGCTGGTAAATCTGTCTAGCTTTCTATCAGTTTTTAAAAATAAACTACAAAAAAAGTCACCTGTCCTTCCATATATTCATTCTAACAGTAAATTGTATCTGCCATATATTCATAACATTAGAAATGCTGAGTTCTCAAGTGGTTCCTGAGTTAATAGCGTGAAACTTTCAGATTTGGAGAGATGGACAAGATCTCATCTATTGTACTGTTTGATGGTGCCACATTCTTATATGCGAATATTCAAACATCTCGGTGAGCACTACATCTGTAAGACTTGCTCATCAAACGAAAGCCTCACAATATCATTCTACAAATACCATTCTGCAGATGCTTAAACATCCAGAGCTGGATCTGCCCTGGGCACTGTCTGTGCCGTCATTCCCAAGACAAAGAAAAATGCTTTCAATTTCATCCTTGAATGGCACGTTCAATGGCAAGTGCCGAGAATGTCCTGATTCTCCCCTACCCCTCGACAAGAGCCTAGAATAAAAATTGCCCTATTAGGGAGGAAAAATGGGTCTGCAACCATTAACCCACGATATACTAGAGCAGCACAACACTACTGTCAGAACTTAATCTCTGACTGTGTTGCTGCTCTCTATATCTGTATAATGCAGGTTAGAATGTTTATGAATACACACACACACACTGAAAATGTATTTTTAATAAGGTTACTTCCGAAACCAACAAACGCAATATACCAAACTCAGAACACTCCATTTTAATATGATTTAAAAGACACCAATTTAGGACTAAGGCTAGGGTCAAACGAACGCATTTTTCGCATCGTCCGTAAAAAAGTGCGTCCGAACGCATTGACGTATTTTTTCACAGAAGACGCGAAAGCGGTCATACGATGCGCATTTTCGTGCGTGATTTTTTACGGATCTTCAATAAAATGAGAAATATGAGTAACCAAATCAATTCGGACGTTATGTAGGCCAGACATTAGCAGCGTCTGATGTCTCCTAAGCACGCACACACGCCACTATGCAAGCGCAGCGCACTCTGTAGGTCAGTACTAGCGGTTCTATGTTCTCGAAAAAATGCGTTTGTTTGCCGCTTGCGTTGCACGGCCGAACTTTCGTGCGGCCGTGCTTCGTATATTGGCCGTCATTGGACGTCATTTGCTGCAACTACAACCGTAATAAAGTGCGGCTGCACGCGCGTTCGCACTGCGTTCGTTTGACCCTAGCCTAAGTGATGGGATTTGGCTACAAAATGTTATCGTACAATGCGTAAGCCTGCCAACCCTTGGACTATAGAGATTCAGAGGCTGTATGTCCCACGTAAAGTGGTTGATCTCCTAAGAGCAGTAATTAGTATAGGAAGTATAGCATCTTCCACGATGAAGTACATGTCATTGTGGCAGGTATTTAAAAAAATCTTTTATAATAATAACATTGATACAAGGCTGTAAAAGCATCATTATTAGAAAATATATATATTCATGTTCAACCAGATGGGTGAGGGACCTCTACAACGCTGTTGAGGACCTTACAGTCTTCCCTTTGGAAAATGAAAGATTGTATCAGGTGTGTAGCAACGTAAAATTTAACATTCCCACCTTCCCAAAACCTGATTAAAACGGATTAGTCAACTGTGTCTTTTGCTTGGACTGAATTGGTTATAGTTTTAAGAGCAATGATAGGTTTAAGGTACTTACAGAGTGCATTGTCTTAACAGTTTAATTACTAATTGGTTTTCCAGTGGTTTGTTGATTTGTTTATCTAATCCTTTATATTACTAATTAATCGTAAAACTGACACACAGAAAGAGACTCAAAATTTTTTCCCCCATCAACATCATTACAGTTCATAGACTGTATGCACTATATTTGAGAGACAGAGTGCTCCCTCTGCTGGTCAATCCCAGTATAGAATCTAGGCTGCAGCAAGTCTCTCTTGACAGACCTTTGGAATTACAGTACATTGCCTGATATATCCAATGTACTGTAACATCAAGACGTTACAGTGCATTGCCATACTGGCTGTCTTCTACTGCTCCTATAGCTCAGTTGGACCTGGGCAAGGAGAGGTAGATGATTATCGCCTCCCAACAATGCTGCTTATGCCATTCTTCAAGTGGCAATGTTGTCATTGTAGTTTTTGTTTTGCTATTGTTTTTTGGGTCTATATTTATTATTTTTTGTTTTGTTGGTAGGGAATGTACTGTTCACTTAAATAAAATAAAAAAAGATAGTGATGTTTGATCCGATCCCTAGGTTCAGAATTGGGATCTGATTGGCTTTTTCAAGTCGATCTGATCCCTGAGCCTGAGACTTGTCGGGCAGCGAGACACCGAGCTGGAGCCTCACAGTCTCGGCAGCGACTCATATCATCTTCCTCTCACATTCATGGTACTGGGGTGCAGGTAGAGTCCAAGTGTTGGGGACACACAGCACAGGAGTCATCTTATGGTGTAAACGGGGGGGTTTATTCGTGTCAGGTTTGGGTACACATCAGGAAAACACAGGAGGACTTACAATGGCGGAACAGCAGAGGGGTCTCGGTGGGGAGCAAGGGAAACACAAACAGGTAGGCAAATCGATAACAGGTCAAAGAGCCATGTGACACCATGGACAGAATGATGTAAAGGCATTTGGCATCAGGGCCAACTCCCATAAATAGTGAGTCCAGAGTCAATTAGTGAGTGTCTGAAGTTTACCTCAGGCCAGAAGGGGCATGAGAAAACCTGGAGAGGATAACGGACATGCAGCATGAAAGGTGCTGCCAGAGGTCATCTCATTGGAGCACCGGCTTGTAGTGGAGTAATTTTGCAGGCTCTGGGAGGCCCTGGGTCAAGTGTGTGATGCCTATCTGCCTGCTTGTGAGTCATGGAGGAGGTGAGAATGATGCTGTGAATCAATACCAAGCCCTGGGACTCGCTTCCATGTGGGAGCTACCGGTTTGTCCATGGCTCGTGCGGTATCACATAGGGACTCGGTAACTGCCAATACCAAATACTGCATGACTCAGGTCAGATTGGTGGTCAGGACACCCTAAAAAAATAAAATATAATAATTTAACAAAAAAAACATGATAGTCTCAATTAGGTGGTTAAATCTGTCATCTTTTGTCAACATCAGGGAGATAAAAGCCTGAAACTGACAGAAAAGTCCATTTGTAATCTGGCAACCGTAGATTGAAAAGATAAAGGAAATTGTAATCCACTACTTTAACCCTGTGTACCCCTGCAAAATATATGAAATTTCAAAATTCTGTGTATCTTTATAAACTGAAACTGCCGATTTATAAATAAATATACAATATACTTACGGGTAAATCATTCTTATACAATGTTAAGAAAACAAGAATACATTTTACAAATAATATAACTTGTAACTAACTGATATCGAAAGTGCTGCACAATATATAAACCTGAATGACAGCTATCATTTAATAATTAAATAAATGGCATGCTAGGGACGTGCAGCACTACCAAAATATTGAATCTGAATAACTCTCACAGGGTTATTCAGAGACAGGTGAAAACCAGGAGAATGACTGGAGAAATGAAAATTCTAGGTCAAATATAACCAAACCAGAAAAATTCACTTTCCAAATTGGCTATTTGGTCTAGATTGTTCTCTTCTCCTGGTTTTCACCTCTCTCTGAATAACCCTGTCAGTATGTGTATGCACACAGAATAGGAATTGATTTTCTTGCATACCTGTTGGTGCTGAATGCCGGCTGTCCATGCTAGTTACTTATCTTTTATATTTATTGATTATTTGATTTAATCTCTGAAAAACAAACATATTTAAACAGTATATTACAGTTACAGAGATACAGTGTATGCAGCTTCTACAGTACTGTAAAGTATAATGGTTCAAAGAAAAATGGGAGGACAAAACTACCATAACAAGCTGACAAAGTAACATACCATGTCAGCATATAAAGCTTACTTACCTCCTGTATGAGAATCGGGGTCTCTGCCACCGTCTGTCTATCAAATTCAAATATACAGTCAGGTCCAGAAATATTGGGACATCAACACAATTCTAACATCTTTGGCTCTAAACACCACCATAATGGAGTTGGAATGAAACAAACACAATGTGCTTTAACTGCAGACTGTCAGCTTTAATTTGAGGGTATGTACATCCAACTCAGGTGAACAGTGTAGGACTTACAGCAGTTTGCAGATGTGCCTCCCACTTGTTAAGGGACCAAAAGTAATGGGACAGAATAATAATCATAAATCAAACTTTCCCTTATTAATACTTGGTTGCAAATCCTTTGCAGTCAATCACAGCCTGAAGTCGTGCATAGACATCACCAGACACTGGGTTTCATCCCTGGTGATGCTCTGCCAGGCCTCTACTGCAACTGTCTTCAGTTCCTGCTTGTTCTTGGGGCATTTTCCCTTCAGTTTTGTCTTCAGCAAGTGAAATGCATGCTCAATGGGATTCAGGTCAGGTGATTGACTTGGCCATTGCATAACATTCCACTTCTGTCCCTTCAAAAACTCTTTGGTTGCTTTTGCAGTATGCTTTGGGTCATTGTCCATCTGCACTGTGAAGCGCCGTCCAATGAGTTCTGCAGCATTTGGCTGAATGTGAGCAGATAATATTGCCCGAAACACTTCAGAATTTATCCTGCTGCTTTTGTCAGCAGTCACATCATCAATAAATACAAGAGAACCAGTTCCATTGGCAGCCACACATGCCCACGCCATGACACTACCACCACCATGCTTCACTGATGAGGTGTTATGCTTAGGATCATGAGCAGTTCCTTTCCTTCTCCATACTCTTCTCTTCCCATCACTCTGGTACAAGTTGATCTTGGTCTCCTCTGTCCATAGGATCTTGTTCCAGAACTGTGAAGGCTTTGTTAGGTGTTGTTTGGCAAACTCTAATCTGGCCTTCCTGTTTTTGAGGCTCACCAATGGTTTACATCTTGTGGTGAACCCTCTGTATTCACTCTGGTGAAGTATTCTCTTGATTGTTGACTTTGACACACATACACCTACCTCCTGGAGAGTGTTCTTTATCTGGCCAATTGTTGTGAAGGCGGTTTTCTTCACCAGGGAAAGAATTCTTCGGTCATCCACCACAATTGTTTTCCATGGTCTCCCGGGTCTTTTGATGTTGCTGAGCTCACCGGTGCGTTCCTTCTTTTTGAGAATGTTCCAAACAGTTGTTTTGGCCATGCCTAATGTTCTTGCTATCTCTCTGATGGGTTTGTTTTGTTTCTTCAGCCTAATGATGGCTTGCTTCACTGATAGTGAAGGCTCTTTGGATCTCATCTTGAGAGTTGACAGCAACAGATTCCAAATGCAAATAGCACACTTGGAATGAACTCAGGGCCTTTAATCTGCACATTGTAATTGGGGTAATGAGGGAATATCACACACCTGGCCATGGAACAGCTGGGAAGCCAATTGTCCCATTACTTTTGGTCCCTTAACAAGTGGGAGGCACATCTGCAAACTGCTGTAAGTCCTACACCGTTCACCTGAGTTGGATGTACATACCCTCAAATTAAAGCTGACAGTCTGCAGTTAAAGCACATTGTGTTTGTTTCATTCCAACTCCATTGTGGTGGTGTATAGAGCCAAAGATGTTAGAATTGTGTCGATGTCCCAATATTTCTGGACCTGACTGTAGATCTGAAGATAGGATCGCTCGGTCAAAGATTGTATTTTTTTGTCTTTTCTGGACACCTGAAAGTCTATAAGTGACATACAATGAAATGTTTCTAAAACAAAAAGAGTATTCACACTGCAAATGAGCAATATTAGCTGTTACCAAAGTAGCGGTAAAACTATATTTTAGCGTTGCAAATTATTCGGTTCACATCTCAAATGCATTTTAGCGCTCTTAATTATTGATGAAAGCTAAAATACAGTTTTACCCTAAGAGGCGATCCCCGGACACAGAGACCCCTAGGGTAAATGGGTAACGGTGTGTTTTAGGATGGGCGGCTCTGTTTAACCCTCCATTTCCCAGAGCCCAATACCCCAGCTCAGGTCCATGTTCCTTTATGCAGACCCACAGCCTGGTGTGCTGTGTGCACCCTGGGCTTGTTTGCTTGACACTCTGGCAGTGACATGATTAATCCTATAGAGTGGGAACTGATCTGGTTAAAGGTGGCACTTCAAGGACTTAAGTTTGTAATGGACATCCTGGCAATGAAAGGGTCCCTCACATGCACAGTGGCGCTTGTATTGCTGCATCTATGCTGATGGCACCTCAGGGGTTAAATGCATAAAACTTGCTTTGATGGTTGTACCGTCGTGTCTGATGTGTGTGGCGGGGAGCCAGCTGCCCGGTCAGATCTTGGAGGTGAGTGCTGTTTAGGCGATCCTCACCTTCCTTGAACAGACACACTGCAAAGAGCACCATATTGGCCACCCAGAGCCCTTATGGCAGACACCCACATCATGGCTGTGCTGGTTTCTAGCTGTGCAGTGGGGACACAGAGCAGACGGGGGCGATTTGTCTGACATTAGAGCTTTGCCAATGTAGGTTCTGGAGTTGCTACAGGCTTCCTAAATCTCCCCTCTGGTTCCTGAATAATTTACGTTATTATGTTTCAGTTGGGTTTCCAGATCATTTACAAAGCAAAAATACATAATTCGTCTGAATAAAGGGGTGCAAGGCAGCATATAAAATGCGACCTAGCATTTACATGGCAGTGCCTTCTATAATAATCATTGTTGTACTAGTCGTATGAGAAGATTATTAATGTAATATGATTTTTATTAACGTTTCCATAATCATACTACATCAATATCAAGAAGATCAAGCACGGGGGGAGGGGGTGTTCGGACCTTGAGGAGAGTAGCTGCCTCTTTACTGAGCTCCGTACTGAGACGCTGGATTTTGGTATTCAGCGGCCGTTTTTTTGTGCCCCGTTTTTAGCACACTCTCCTCTGACAGGTTGCTGATTGTCCCAGGATCCTTTTGAATTATCAGTGTGGATGGGACGCCGGTGCCCTGTGACCATCTTGCAGTGTCTCCCATCTGCGGCCTACAGCACGTGGTGGCCATCTTGCGGCCTGTGTTCGTATCTCCACGACCTCTACACTCGGCACTCATGGGCAAGAAGTTGAAAGATACCGGAGCGGCTGGGGGCTCTCACCCACCAGATATCCGGACATCTCTCGGAGCTGAACGGATGGGAGCGGTCGGAGGCCCTAAGGTCACCTCTGTCTTGCTGTCTTCGGATGATGCTGACCGGCCCCTGCCTTGAGTGCGCCTGCTGCACTGCCTGCGGCGCCGTCACTCACCGCCGCGGATCTCCACAGGGTAATGGAGGTTTTTCGTGAACTCCGGCGGCGAGACCTGCAGGAGGTGCGAGCTGCCTTGGAGCCCTTACAGACACACCTCGCTGACGTCCAGATTCGGACACAAGAAGCAGAGGCCACGCAGGCGGCTACTGCTGCCACGGTTGAGGAACTCCAGGCACAAGTTACTCACCTTAGTTCTGCAGTCCTGGCTCTGGAGGCCCAACACCGTCAGAGGAACCTCAGACTGCGGGGAGTCCCCGAGGTGGTGCGGGGAGATGAGCTCCTCAAGTACGTGCTGGATCTGGTGGCATCTCTTTTGCGGCTAGATGGGGACGCCTCGGCTCCACTGGTCATGTCGATGATACGACTGAGGAAGTCTGCAACAGCCCCGGCGGAAGCACCGTGTGCTGTCCTGCTGGTCGTAAGGGACATGGATGTTCACTCTTGGATCTTATCTGCAGCTGGTCCCTCGTTCCGGGTCACCCATGCCTCCAGCTGTCTTACTTTTTTCCAGGATTTGCCCTTTCTGGCGCTGGTGGCCCGGCGACGTTTCAAGGAGATTACCTCTTTGCTGCACACCCGTGGGATACGCTACAGGTGGGGATCTTCAGGCTCTCTCATTGTCAGTCATAATGGCAAGTCCCATCCAGCAACATCCGTGGCGGAGGCGCAGACTGTTCTGAATTCTTTAGGAATTGGACAGGAGCCACTGGATCCGCTGGCACCAATGACTGAGCCTCGCTGATTGTGTCCCCCTCCCTCATGTTTATCATAATCTTTGCTTATTTTCTGCAAGTTTTCCTTTTTTTTTTTCCTCTCCCCTTTTGCTTCCCCCACCTCCTTTCTTATATACACCTGATTGACTTTATGTTATTACCTGCAGATCTCTAGGGCTTACTGCTGTTTATCCGCTGGAGCACTGGGATCCTTTTTACTCTTTTTATTTTTTATGGTGTGGGACATAGTGAGGAAACCTGGGCGAGCCGCGAGGGCTACGGTTCTGCCCGTCCTCTTGGCCCCAGGTCTCCCGGCCATGTGGCTATTTCCATGGCCCCCTAATTTTCCTCACGGTTGTCGAGGTGAGCCAGGAATTCCACAACCTACTAGGCAGTCCCTCACTGTCCTCATGTCCCTTTTTTCTTTTTTTTGTTTTGTCTCCCTAGTGCTCCCGCTGTCGCACTCCACCGCCCTCCTATGTCTCCCCTTTCGATGAGTTTATATCCCCCCTCGCCCTTCCCCATTTTGTCCCTCTTTAGAACTGGCTGCCTTAGCCGGGTTCACAAAGACACCTCTAATTTTTTGCGAAGTTTATTACCTTGTTTTTTATTGTTATGTTGATATATGGCTCTTTTGATGTGGTAGTGGTATTATGGCCCTGTGTGACCATTTTTTGTTGGCTATATGTTTGACTATTCAACAATGTTAAAATAAAGAATGAAATAAAAAAAAAGGAGATCAAGCACAAAGAAGCTGATACCAGAAAATAGTAGCAAACCACAGAGAACAGCAATGGTTAATCAACTCAGATCTAAATGTTGATCTCATCTCAGTAGTCGCAGAAAGAGTATGGTGCATTGAAATAAAACATTTATCAAAACTTCCAAAAGGTTATACACATACAAAATTACATATTCAAAACACACAAAAAACAAAATCATCCAAATCACACGGTCAACAAGAAACGCTGCTCAACCTCAGGGTTAGGAAGAACTTTTAGGGACAAATACCTAAGTCACGGACTATTGCATCCCTCCCTTTCCGGCGGTGCTTAGCCACAAATTCCGACCACCAGTACCATATCTGGAAATATTTAATCGTACTCATTCTCAAGGGAATAGTGCAATTCCACTAACTCTCTAATGTAATTGACCCTGGCAATCCACTCAAACAGTCGGAGGGGCCAACTGTCTCCAGTATTTCAGTATGAGAGCTCGGACGGCGTTAAGTAAGTGGATAGCCAGAGACCGAGTATAACGACTTGCCGAGAGCGGACTACATGGAGAAGAGCTACTTGGGGGGAGAAGGGCAGATCCAGAGAGGTGATGTCGTTACTATAAGCCCAAACTATCTCCCAGTAAGATTTGATTACTGGACATTCCCACCATATAAGCATAAAGGTGCCCCTTGCCTTTCGGCACCTCCAACACTTACGTAAGTACCACCGACCTAGAAGTTTAAAATTAGTCTCCTGAATGCTAAGGGCCCGAGGGGAGTGGAAAGTAATCTGAAACACCGTAGACCATTCTTTATGAATTATAGGAGTTGGTAGTTCGGACGACCACTTCTCTGTGTAAGATGGTAAATGCAAACATTAAGAACAATAAGGCCGCAGTCACGTGAGCGAACACGAGCATGGAGGGAGCACTGTCTGGCACCTCACTGAGCACATGGTAGTGTGCTCAGCCCTATGAAGCGCAAGCCTCCTATGGAGGATTGCTCTTTGTTGGCTCGTCGAACGTTCGTCATAGCTTCTTGAAGAGGAGGGTTTCAGCACATCTGGTGTAACTTGTGATACTATCACGCACGTTACACCGTGTGGCCCGCCCATTCGAGATGTCAGAAACCTGTGACGGACACAAGGAGAAGGGGTCACATGGACGCACTCAATTCACTTGTGTGACCGCAGCCTAACTATGATCATTTACATTTCAGCTTAAGACCCCTCCCCCAGCCTCATTCACCAAATTCATATTTTCCCCACTTACCTTTTCTCACTCACTGTGTTCCTTTCCCATTTGTAATCTCTATATCCTTATATTTTGTTATATACATTGATATTCTTACATAGTTCAATATTTGCAGTATTTTAGCCTTTTTATAATAAGTACAAGTGTAATTAACTAAAGTTAAAAGCATCAAGATAAGCAAAAGATTTATTCTGGGTGAGTTCAAACAGTTGTGTAAAGGTAGTATACTGGCATGAAAGCAAATCATCTGATGTGCATACGTTTATGTCAACATGCTAGTAAGTCTTAAAACAATTACATAATAACTGGCCATTTAAAATGGCACAGGATACTGTGCATATATAATATATATATATATATAAATAGCAGTCCTAATGGCGCAGTGGTGACTCTAAATTTCTATTAAACCTTGGCCTCAATGGCCCTTCAGGTGCTTATACGGAAACCTAAAATTAATATATGTCACAAAAGACCATCAGATCTCAAAGAGACGTGCAAAAGGTGCAATGCAAGTGCAAATAACAATCAGAATGTGCAAAATCACAATACGTAGTTCATCCAGTTGTGAAAAAAACCTTAGACGTTTCGAACATGCAACAATGAATAGCGTGTAATGATAAAGTGCATGTGCTTGTAGAACTCCTTCTCAATAAAGTGCATATACGAGTTGTGCGCCAGTGCGCAAAAGGCTGAGGGTTCTCTATTGCATTTAGATATGCGGAAAGTCAGTAAGTCCTAGACCACAGTAAAGTGCACGTGCAAATGTGCAAATTATGAATGCATCAAGTCCTGTGGTCACAGATATTTACATAGCATATGGGCCATGCTACCAAGATGAGAGGTCCAATTCTCCAGCTCCTCTCCACAGTGGATGATTCATAAAATAAAAAAAGGGGAAAAAAAGGGGGGGGGGAAATTGATAGTGCAGACTGTTTCGTATGTTTCAAGTGGGAATAAGGGAAAAAATATCTCACTCACAGATTTCAGAGCCTAGTGAATCCCTGGCTCCGGGTTGAAGTGCCTCACACCAGATATAGGGTGGCGTATCCCTTCTTTATCCTCCAGTTGGCCTCAAATAAAATACAAGTAGAAAGACAGCGCTCCCATAGCATAACACGGTAGATAACAGTGACAGTCAAGAAATGACCTATCAGTTTCACTCACCGATGGTGGAGCCTCGGTTGTTTCAGGTTCAGCTTGTAGACATGTGGTACCCCTTAATTCGGTGTGTACCTCACCTCTTTCTCCTGGAACACCTTTCGCTTCCCGGTTCTGCACTCGTACTCAGCCGAGGGATGATTAGGGGAGGAGGGAAGAGGGAGGGTGAGGGTATAGGGGGAGGTAAAAAACTTTTAAAGATCCCCTTACAATCTGGAAAATCTTTAAAGTGAATATTGCGAAACTGAGTAAAAGTACAAAAAAGGGTTTATTGGTAGTACAAATATAAAATATAATTAAAAAAAGGGGGGTTCACTGAACGCGTTTCGGCACTTGACCTGTGCCTTCTTCAAGCAGTGTGGTGTCTATAGTTAGGGAAGCGTGCATTTGAGTGTCTCCTTTTATCATTTAGAGGTTATTAAATCCACCTGAATGTGTGTCCCTGCAATCAACTGTGTATTTCCGGTATCACAGTAGGTGCGGTCATGTGACTGCCGGCGCGTCATCAATATGCGGCGCGGCCATCTTACATTTGCATTCCAGCATGGTAGTTCTGGGTTTGCATAGGTGACTCTACAGGGGGGCAATTGCCCCCCCTAGGTTATTCCTTGCCCCCCCATGTGCCCCCCCACCAAAAATCAGCATCCAGCTTCCCACACTTTTTCGGACCGCTGTATCTCCGTCCCTGTGCATCCCTGTGTATATGGACAATCTATATGTCATTGGAAAGGGCAGATTCTGGCCTTTCCAATGATACCCAACATGACCATATTCAGTTTGAAATAAAAGTCATAAAACATTAAATAATTACAGGCACTTAATCTTAAGCATTTTCACAGGGTTGAAATGTCTCAGCAGTGAAATGGTTAATGTTCAGACTATACATTACATTGTGTATTACATTAGTTTTTGCCTTGGTTTAGTTGTATATTAACCACTTGAATGCTAAGGACGCGCTCAGCGCGTCCTCAGCATTCCCCCTGGTATGCGGAGGACGCGCTGAGCGCGTCCTCGCATTGGGGTCAGCGTTCGGCCGGGTACGGCCGATCGCTGGCCCCTCCGGTGCGGGCTGACATCCTGGATGTCAGCCCGGCATCCGGAGCAGTGGCCGCCATTATTATGTGTCATCGCGCCCCCGCGATGACACATAATTCAGGCGCCCCCCCCGCATGTGCGGAGGAGGCGCCTGAAAGGGAGGGGGGAGGTCCTTCGGACCTCTCTCCCTCCCGATCGGCGGCTCACAGGGGCTTAACCCAGGCATCATTTGGAAGGGCACAGCCTGCCCTTCCAAATGATGCCTGGCATTAACCCCTGGGGAGCTGGATCGCAAATCGGCGCTGAAAAGCGCCGATTTGCGATCCTTCCCGGGAGCTGGCCGACATCTTGGATGTCGGCCAAGCTTCCGGGAACTCCCCCAGAGGACTGGCGTCATCGTGCGCAGCACGATGACGCCAGTCCTAGCATTAACCCCTAACTGCCACGAAGTGTGGAGATAGGGAGTTCCAATGAACTCCCTATCTCCCGATCCGTGGCAGTTAGGGGTTAAATTTTGATATCGTTGGATCGGCCAGAGCATGGCCGTTCCAACGATACCAAACATGAAAGTAAAAAAAATTGTAAAAAAAAAAAAAAAAGAAAAATAAAAATAAAAAAAAATTAAAAAAAAATAATAATAAAAAAAATAAACACTTTTTTTTTTTTTTGTTTTGTTAATGCAGCAATATTGTTCCCATTTCAATTATAATGTGAACAATGATGCTGCATTAACGATTTTTGTATGCGGTGCGTTTGTTAAAAATGGTGTCATTTTCCCCAAAAAAAAATGTAACGAGACCCCATCTCTAATTTTTTTTAACAAGCGCACCCCATACAAAATATATCCGCAATTGCTCGCATGTTAAAATGTGGAAAAAAACACTTTACACGCTGTAAATTATTGAAAATACATATTTTATTGCATTTTTTGTTATAATATACAAACATGACATAACGTATACATATAATAATGACATATTATGAATCTACCGAGTCTGACGGAAAGAACGATATATAATATGTCGATGTCATATACTAAAATAAGCCTTCAAAACACGTTTAAACATGATGCGCAAAACAGGTAAAAAATGACCTCAGCACAGGGGCGGGAAAAGCCTCAGCAGCGAAAGGGTTAAGGGTTAATGGGTAGGCTTCATCCCTCGCAGTATACATTTTATTTTTCCTTTATTAATTGCATTGTAGGGGTTAATAGGTTGCTACATGCCGCACAGTGTATTCATTTCATGTTTTCCCATGATTAATGGCATATTAGGGGTTAATGGGTAGCTAAATCCCACATTGTTTATTATTTTTATTGTATTTCCCTGGGTTTATGGCATTTTAGGGGTTATTATGGAAGTTAGAATCTAAAGCGTCGAATTATCTTTAGATCCTTTGCTTTTCGTCACATATCGGGGAATTCATTTCGCCGAAAATATAGTGAATTCCTATTTAGTGAATGGTCAGTGTAATTTGCTAAAAGTGGAGTCGCTGAAGCAGCAATCAGACATTCAGCGAAAACTGCCGAATTGCGGCAAATAAAGTATCAGGTTAGTACAATAAAAAGGCATCATTACATCACATTACTCTGGGGTTTTGGAATTTTATTTATATATACTTATTTAGGGCACTATTACCTGGTGTGGGTTAACCCTTGCGTCGGCGTGATTTTCCGTTAGCGCCAGGTTAATTGAGTCTAGCGCCTGACCAACAGATCGTTTGCCTCCTGCTACAAATGGGAAAAATCACTTAGTGTGTTGCTATTAGCGATTTGTACCGCGAGCTTACTGTACTTTCCGCGTCCTTTACTTAACACGGAGAGCACTAGAGATCTCTAGCACTTTTGCAGCTAACAGATCACTTGGTGCCAACGCAAATTTTTTAGGGGCGCTAATTGCAACATTTTACCTACTGCTCAACCCTGGTGCTAACTTCAAAAAAACAGAAAAAACAGGTCCTCGCCCAAAATTAACAGGCAATTGAAAGGAATGCAGCACAGGTGTTCTCTTGGCCCCATACACCATAGCAATGGATCTGGTCCGCATTGTCGTTGCTGTTGCAGTAGGCTTTATTATAAATGTATCCTTTATCCACATATATCCTAATATATTGCCTAATTTTAAACATTTTATGCTGGGGGTTATTCATAGTATGGAAGTGGTTGATTATTAGGGTGACCGTGTGGACCATGTTTAAAGTGACACATGGATAAGTCTTGCCCTGAAACATGTATTATTTATATGCTGCAGCAGGGAAATTTTTGTCGCTCACCTGGACTTCCTTTTGGATCTATTAAATGCAGTGTAATAATTCTACATGCTGCTGGGTGGCATTTATCATGCAATGTCCATCAGCCTTAATATATGTGTGCATCAAAACATGGAGGATACGGCCACCGTGGAGGATTTTAATGATGCAGGGTGTGAGGTTATTCACTGTATGTGTTCATATTCAAGCGTGTGAGGGCGGAGGATAGGTATGGCCCGGCACTCTGCACTGGAAAGAAAAAACAGTTCTATCCTGTACACAACTGCATTAGCGCTGGGTCTCAGCCTGGGTCTTAGAGTTTTCCTAGCGTGCGCCAAACGACCTTGTTTATGGACTACCGCAGACAAGGTGATCTGTTAGTCTGCGCTAAATTTTTCCTTTAGTGAAGGTGTTTTAGTTCACACCAAGTGATAGGGCACTTCGTTTTATTCAGTGGTATGATTTAGTGGTGAAAATTATTAGTGCCCCCCCAGTTTTGACTGCGGTATCTTCTGTGCCCCCCCTAAATATTGTTCCTAGAGTCGCCACTGCGGGTTTGGTATACACGGCAGCCATCTTTCTTTTGCGCTCCAGCGTGGAAGTTCCGCGTTCTCGCTTGTTTTCCGTCTGCTATCGTCCATTTCAGTATTGCCATTTCAAATCGGTGACTTCTTTTGGGGGGGCAATGTCCCTGGTATGATGGTGCCTGCTAAACAGTTAGCCCATTGGGGCCTGGTGCCATCATTATACAGGGTATATATTTAAAGTGCATGTATTGGAGTGTATACAGCTGCATATAGATGCTTGGTAAAACAAAATCGGACACATACATGCATGTACATTTCATAGCCTGCGTACATATGAGGGATTAGCAGCCTGCTCTAAATCATATAAAACGAGTTATGAGTGAAAGTACATAATAGAGGGACATGTGGGACAACCTTTATATTGGGTGGTTACTTTTTAGTGTGATGGCAATAATGTATATAGCTGCAAAATATAAAATTATAAAAATTATCAATGTTAGGATATTATAACAAGGATGAAACTGTCAGAATCAAGCTTTGGGTATAAATTACCTGGATGCGTACAGGCAAATATTGAATAAAGGAGGTGATTGTAATTGTAAAACCTTATTAAAACAAATTTCGGAGGATGCTATAATAAAGGGGATTATATAGTATATTAAAACCATATAGAAGCTATTAAAAACAGACCTTGGGTATGGAATACCTAGGTGCAATTGAACAATTGTAATATAGATAAATTGAATTAAATTACCGTATTTTTCGCTCCATAAGACGCACTTTTCTCCCCCCAAAAAGTGGGGGGAAAAGTGGGTGCGTCTTATGGAGTGAATGTCCAAAAAATGATGCCCAAAAATGATGATATGCCTCAGCTCACCTGCCGCCGCCGCGTTCGTCTCCCTCTGAGCGTGCGTCCGGCGGCAGGAAGCTTGGGCACTTGCCTGGGGGAGCCACGTGACCACGATCTCGCGAGATCGCAGTCACGTGGCTCCCCCAGGCGAGTGCCCAAGCTTCCTGCCGCCGGACGCACGCTCAGAGGGAGACGAACGCGGCGGCAGGTGAGCTGAGGCATATCCATGTGTGAGCTGGGGCATATCCATGTGTGAGCTGGGGCATATCCATGTGTGAGCTGGGGCATATCCATGAGCTGGGGCATTATCCATGTGTGAGCTGGGGCATATCCATGTGTGAGCTGGGGCAAATCCATGTGTGAGCTGGGGCAAATCCATGAGCTGGGGCATATCCATGAGCTGGGGCATTATCCATGTGTGAGCTGGGGCATATCCATGTGTGAGCTGGGGCATATCCATGAGCTGGGGCATATCCATGAGCTGGGGCATTATCCATGTGTGAGCTGGGGCATTATCCATGTGTGAGCTGGGGCATTATCCATGTGTGAGCTGGGGCATATCCATGTGTGAGCTGGGGCAAATCCATGTGTGAGCTGGGGCATATCCATGAGCTGGGGCATTATCCATGAGCTGGGGGACAGTATCCATGAGCTGGGGCAAAATCCATGAGAGGAGCTGGGGCAATATCCATTATTACACTATTTGATTCAGAATATTTATTTTCCTGTTTTCCTCCTCTAAAAACTAGGTGCGTCTTATGGTCAGGTGCGTCTTATGGAGCGAAAAATACAGTAAGTGGATATGAATGGATCTATTGTTATAAGGGATTTGGGAGATTCTCAGTCAGTTTTTGGGAGAATCCAATTTGGAGTTAGATTACCAAAAAAGGAGAAAGGAGGATGCGTACTTCGGAGAAGTGGAGATACAGGTTCAATAGTGGTGAGAGTGATGAAGTTATGCAGAATATGAATTCTACCGAGGGCGTTTATGTGGTGTTAGTTCAGAAAATGACATAGTTCAAAGTCTGCATTGAGACCTTGGGGATGAAGCGATCCCATCTTGTAGATCATACTCATTTCTTCTTTCCCGATTAGTTGGTTGAAGTTTCCGCCCCTCCAAGGTGTCTCGACCTTTTTGATGCCTATAAACTTGAGACCTTCGGGGTTCTGGGCGTGCTTGACTTTAAAGTGCAGTGAGACGCTGTGCTTATCGTAGCCCTTCCTTATGTTCCGGATGTGCTCCTGAATACGAAGGTTCAGTGGTCTCGTAGTCCTCCCAAAGTATTTTAGGCCTATGGACATGTCAATAGGTAGATTACATTCTTCGTGAAACATGTGATAACCTCCTTTATTTTGATGTTACCCGTGTTACCTTCGACTTGAGTAACAATCTGTTTTGTACTATTGGTGTTGCGGCAGTTCAAGCAGTTGCCGCATTGGTGGAATCCTTTTTTAATTGTACCAAAATGGTTAGTCTTCTTTATTTTCTTGTGTGTATGTCCATGCGCCAACTTCACCTTCAGGTTACTTGCACCTCTGCATATCAGTCTATATATATATTTGTATTTATTATTTTTAATTTTATGGTATTTTACTTTTTACTGGTTTTTTTTGCAGCCTCAGTGATACTGCTAAAAAAGTAAAATATATTCTGAAAATAACCCAATGACTTAAATACGAAACTTGGATGCTGACAAGTGAAAAGTGTGCAGATGTTTTATTTTGTAAGGGCAGTAGAAATGTTGTGCTTGTCCCTGATGTAATGGTCATGCTGTTCTGGCAGTTCACCGTCTTAAATTGTTTGTCTTGATTCTAGGAACAGAAGTTGTTGTTTACTTAACTTATTGAATATCTGGAAGGTTTGTGTCAGTATGATGTCTTGTCCAGATGGGAATAATCAAGACAATACAAGACTAGACACACAGCCATGTACAGTATGTCCCAGAATACTTAAGGAGCTATTCCAAGCGAGTTTTTAGGATTAACGTGAGAGCCTTTCTGTATAATGTACCACTCATTATTAATCCCTTGATATTCTCACCAAGCCGCAAACTTCGCTATTGTAATACTGTAAATTAACCCTTTCTATTCTCTGTGTTCTCTGGCAAGCTGCAGAATAATTAATGAATCCAAGAATTTTATTTCTTTTGTTTAATTTCTTTTATTTCTACATTTTACATGGTCATATTTGGCCAGACTTTGGCTTGCCCATTGATACTTTACCACGCCTTGTGAGGTATTTATAATGGAGATAAAGGGTTCCAAAAGACCCCTGCCTTTTCCAACCCGTGTCTCAGCTTAGGGCACTATTACACTCTTCACGCTAAAAAGGGGACACTAGGGAGGAAAACCTGCGCCTGCAGGTTTCTCCTTTGCGTCCCCATTTTAGCGTGATATTACGATGCAGGCGGTAGAAAAGATGCCTGCATCGTAATGCAGCACTAAGCCCTGGGATGCACGAGGCAGCGTAAGCACCAGGTCCAGGCTGTGGTTAACATTCGGGTTAACCGCAGACGTTTGGTAATTAGCGTTAGTATATTGTAATACTAACACTAATTAACACTTTGCGCTCCCTATGCTTAACATGGGGAGCACAAAGAACAGAAAGCTCACGCTGAAAAGCGCAAGATACCAATCGCTAACTGTTTTTTTAACCCATTAGCGCTGGGATTGTAATATGGTGTGCCCACACTAGGGCCACCAGGACGCCTAACTCTGAAGCTTCTCAGGATGCCTAACTCCCAAGCTTCACAGGTCTTCTAACTCCCAAGCTTCTCAGGACTTCTACTCTCAAGCACCCAGAACTCCTATCCAGAAATTACCAGTATTCCAATCTTCAGCCCTGCAACCTGTATTTGTCTTCTTTCTGCCTGTCTAAGTAAGTCTCCGGTTATTGTGTTCCCTAGTATTCTAACCTTCAGCCTTGCAACCTGTATTTGTCTCCTGTTGTTGTTTTCCCTTATGTATTACTCCATTTCCTTTTGTTCCTCCTCAGTTAACCCCTTTCCTGGAGTCTCCCTTCATTCAGTTAATTTCTGTGCAGCACTAATAAAATCCCCAATTAATTTATTCCATTGTCTCTGAATATATTAATATCGGCGCAATTGGGCTCATTCCCTCACTCCCCTTACAGCGGACGTGATAGAACAAAATAGAATTTAGTTTTTTTTATTCTTTGTTTTTACACATTAAATGGTCATGTTTGGTATCATTGTGTAGCGCTCACCCCCGAAGGAGCCACTGAATAAATCTCGGGATAGTCTCACCGCACTAGGAAATAACTATACACCAGCACTGTTGTGGAATTTTCTATATTATATTCTTTACTGATCCCAATAAAGCAGCATATAATACACATATACGGTATTTGAGTAACACGAATTCGTAACGCGGGAAAAAACACGCGGCGGTAAAAGAAAAAACGGTTAACCCCCTCAGTTCTGGAGTGTAAGTCCCGTGAATAATAGCTCAAAATATATATGTGTGTTGTTTAGGGTACCTGGGTACTATGTTCAACTGGCCAATGAACGAAAACAGCAATCTTCGACTAGTCACCGTTGGGGCCCTGTGGATTTAAACAATAATGCAGCGTGCGTTTCTGTTTTGGAACTGTGGCCTGGGAGGCCTCTCACCCATCCGATGAACGAAACTGTCCAGCACTCGATGCCTCGATCAAAAGATCTTCTCCGCTTTGTACTGGGACTCCGTGCCACTGAATCTGCTCCCTGCTTGCCAAATCTCCGCAACTGGAACAACGATCCGTCGCCTGCACTCCCAATCGATCAGCACGGTCTCCTAACTCGGCGTCCTGCCGGATCCAGTTTGTCCTCCAGACCTCTCAGCGCTGCGTAGGTAGGTCTCAACACGGTCACTGTCCCGATCTCCAGCACCAGTAAGACAGCGTCTGTACTCCGGCCTGGATGCGATCTCTGACAGCTCCAACGTGCATCCTCCACCTTTCACTGCTCCGCTCACTCAGCCCATGCCTTGCATGAGGCTGCTGATGTTTTACTTGTCCAGCACACCCCTTCCTGTTTCCCTTGCAAAGGCCTCTGGGACATGGAGTTCGTTTTTGTCCCACAAAGTCCACAATGTCTCTTTATTTCAGCATGGCCCTTTCCATCTGTTATACACTGGTTCCCCCTAGTGGCCATAATAATTCAATGCACCAGAATACAGTTTTAAAGCAGTGCTACAACTGGAATGGGCAGAACCTGCAGTGTCCAATGATACCTTATCTAACCATGTGGAGTAAAAAGCATGGAGATACAGGGATCCCAAGGACTAATCTCCAGCACACAAGGTGAATTATTGCAGCAGCACAGTTGACTTTATAATTGACAATGTGGACAATGCTGCTGCTTTTAGAACAAAATGGACAGGGTAGCCTAATTTCTGAAATCATTGCGTTCTTGAATGATGATGTCAGTAGATTGGGGCATTCCCACAGTGAGGGATGACATCTCTGCTGTGGTTGAAACCCCAGATTGGCAGGGAACTAGGGGAAAGCGATAACAAATTGGATGTATCCTCCACATCTTAGCAGCAAAGCAGAGAACATGTTCAATCCATCGTCCACAGTAGACAGATTTAAAAAAAAAAAAAAACTTTTCTCTGGTCCCATGGTGCGGACGACAGCATGATCAGCTGTCTCCTGTTGCTTTTTGCAGAAGGATCGTGGGAACAAATAGGTTTGTTTTGGCCCTCAGAGATCACATACAGTTAGGTCCATATGTATTTGGACCCAGGCACAATTTTCATACTTTTGGCTCTGTATGTCACCAGAATAAAATTAAAACTAAACAATCCAAATGAATTTGAAGTGCAGACTTTCAGCTTTAATTCAAGGGGTTGAACATAAATATTAAGTACAATTTTTAGGAACTGCAACCATTTTTATACACAGTCCCCCCATTTTCACTGCCTCCACCATGTTCTACAGATGACGTGTGCTTTGGATCATGGGCTGTTCCAAGCCTTCTCCACACTTTTTTTCTTCCCGTCATTCTAGTACAGATTAATCTTCTAGCAAATATTACACCTGGCGCACCGTATATATATATATATACACACAATCACGTGCAGCTTATTCCCTGTGAGAACCTCTATTAATCTCACCCATGAATGTATTTTCAAAGCAAAAGGAAAATGTGGGAATACCGCTCATGCAGTGTTAAACCAAAAAACACAAAGGTTAACAATTGCCAAAAAATATTAAAAAATCGAACAATCACCCTTTAAATGTATATTTCATCTGGTATCTGTCTTGTTCTCAATAAGGGATATTCAAAGAGATCCGAATGGCTGCCGAAAGGTAACCGAACGCTGAAAATCAGCGTTTGGTTACTTTTCTTGGCCATTCGGCTATTCAGAGAGAAGGCAATTCGCCAAATGTTCGCCTACACATACGGTGCCTGTTCAAGGACAGTGAATCCCCATAGAGAAGCAATGCTTCAGCTATTCAGAGAACAACAAACAGCAGGGAAAAGTTGCCGAAATGCCCTGCCATTCGGTGGTTTAATTTGGCAGGTTTATTCCAGTCGAATCCCATAGGCTTCAATGTTAAAAATATTCCCGTTTTAATTCAATATCTAATAAACCGTTCATTATAATATTCTGCAGTAAAAAGTCTCTTAATTTTTAGATTTTTTAGGACCTTTTCAGCATTTTTTGGGATTTTTTGTTGCAAACATTTTGTAGCGCTCACTCCCGGAGGAGCCGCTGAAAATGAACCACGGGTCAGTCTCCCCGCACTAGGGAATAAATATACTCCAACACAGTTGTGAGTTTTTATCATTTAAATAGTTTACTAAAATATTTGAGCAGATGTTGAAACACGGTATTCACAAGTATTATTACAGTATTTTCGTATTACGGCAAACGCGCAGCGGAAAAGAAACGAAACACGAGGCTTCGTATTTCGGAAAATAAAATATTCGCGACCGAACATAAAAGCAATACAATTTCCCGATAGTTCAGAAAAGGGGACACGTAGCAAAACCCCAAACATACAATCCCTTCGTATCACGGCAAACGCGCAACGGAAAAAGAGGAAAAATATATATTCGGAACGTATCTTTATTTTCAACCCCTATTCCGATTCATAAAAGAAAACGAGTCCTGCACAAGTTAAGTCCCAGGAGGTGAAAGGTGTATATGTGTGTGTGGTACCCGGGTACTGTTCAACTGGCCAGTGAGTTTATTTAAGGAAAATCTTCGACTAGTCAGTTGGGGCCCTGTGGACTTTAAAGAGAAAACAGCAGCTTGACCTTCAATCACAAACAGCCTTGGAGGCCTCTCACCCATCCGACGCAGGCTTTAGGCTCCGCTGACCCAGGACGTCTCTCCTCCGGATTTTGACTGGGAATACTAGCGGCCGGATCCGTTGTCTCACTTTATGCCGCTTGTCCAGCTCACCGCCTGCTCTCCGTTCGATTCCGCTGGTCTGCAGCAGTGTCTGGGCTCTGGCGAGTCTCCTTCTCCTCAGGCTAGGTGACCCAAACCGGAACAACAGGTCTCCCTCGGGCTTTGGGCCTAGATTCTCCCGTGATCTCCTCGGTGCGTCTGCTTTCTCTGCTTCCCTGGCGCGCTCTGGAACTTTTTCCACGAGGCAGAGGATGTAAGTGTCCAGTCCCCACCCACTTCCTGTCTTCTTGCAAAGCATGCCGGGCATTGTAGTCCCAATGTCCAGTATCTGATCGCGATAGTCTCCATCTTGTGGCCAAAAATAGGTACTGCCACAGCAAAACTTTTAACACAGCGCTACAATTTTTTTCCCGAATCCTTTTTTCTTCTATCTGTAACAGCCCTTTTTATTATCATTCATTGGATCTTATATGTAAATTTCAGACATCTTCGCTCAGTAGTTTGTTTGCAAGCAGCGTTTCACTTTTCAAACAATCAAGCGTATGTTTTTTTTTTTCTTCACCTCCTTCGTCTGCGGTGCTGGGTTTTTCCGGCGGCTGATCTGCGCTGTGATTGGCGTCTCCGGCGGGTTAATCCAGATGTTTTTGAGGGTTTCGGTGTGCGTTCGGCCTCGTTTCGCGGTGAGTTTTCGTCAGGTTTGCGGCGACTTTTCCCTGCATAACGGCGGCCCTGTGGTGCTTGCTGAATACACTGCAGGGTCGCCGAAAATGGGATCGCCAAATCGCACCGAATTGAAGAGAACAAAAAATCACCAAACGTGCAGTGGCTTTCCGATTCTCTTTGAATAACCCTGAATATATCTGAAAGACAAAAAATAGAAAAATCGCTTATAGTGTAATAAAGCTATATAATGAAAAAACTGTTCTTTAAGTCTAAGGAAACAACCACACTCACATTTTTAAGAGCCTTAGATCATCTTTAGGCTCATCTTTAGGCTCATCCCCTCCTTTGTCTCCAGAGTAGAATGATGTGGAACAGAGCATGTGGGATCACTGGCTCTTACAAGTTTATCCTCAATATCACTCTGGTATGGATTCCACTCGGGTCCTGGTGTTGGCACCTCCCAAGATGTTGCTGTCTCAATCTTTACTTAGTGTCGAAGGGGAATAATGCCCAAAATACCCTCAGATGCCAGAAAATTGACTGTATATGTGTTATAAAGACCACTGCTACCTCTTACAGCCTTGTCGACTAATTAATTATTAGATTAATCATAGTTTCATCCATCCAAAGAATATTTTTCCAGAAATGGTCTAGGTTTTTTTTTTCTTGGATGTTTTGTGGCAAAGTCTAATCTGTTTTTTCTATTCTTGGGGCTTATGAATGGTTTGCACCATGTGATGAACCCTCTGTATTTGCTCTCGCGGAGTGTTCTCTTGATTGTAGACTTTGACAATGATACGCCCACCTCATGGAGAGTGTCCTGCACTTGTCTGGATGTTGTGAATAGGTTTTCCTTTTCATAGAGACGATCCTGCGATCATCCACCACTGTTGTCTTGTGTGGAGGTCCAGGCCTTTAGATGTTGCTGAGCTCACCAGTGCAATTTTTTTTCCCTTAGAATGTACCAAACTGTTGATTTGGCCGCTCCTAATGTTGCTGCTATCTCTCTGATGGATTTGTTTTGTTTTTGAAGCCTTACACTGGCCTGTTTCACTTGCATGGACAATTCCTTTGAACACATGATGTAGGTTCACAGCAATAGATTCCAAATGCAAATACCACACTTAGAATCAACTCCAGACCTTTTACCTGCTTGCTTAATTGATGAAGAAATAATGGAGTAGCCCACATCTGGCCATGAAACAGCTACTGATTCAATTGTCCAATTACTTTTGGTCCCGTGTTAAACGGGGGGGGGGGTGATACTCTTAAGAGCTGTAATTCCTAAACCCTTCCTCCGATTTGGATGTACATACCCTCAAATTAAACCTGAGATTGCGCACTTTCAGCCCATATCCATTATATAAATATAGCTTGATTAGGTTTTGGTAAATAACTGAGAAAACTAAAATTGTGTCTGTGACCAAATATATATGTAATTTTATGAAGAGCAGATTGACAATTCAGTGGCTTTGTGATATCAGCAGCAGCGTGCTACGTAGGTGTTTGGGGTTGTGGATTTTTTAATTTCTTGATTTGGTTAGGATTCTGGTTACTGAGTAGCACATTTTATTATGTTCCACCCGTGGAACATTTATTGATTACATATTTAAACAGGTAAACCATATTTAAAAATGTTTGATGAAAAAAATAAGGCATTAAATACAACTATATCTCTTAGAAATAATCAACTGTTGGACGGGCAGAGAGACTGTGGAGACATGGGGGTTCGTTCCGAGCAAGAGCACTTCTCCAGTAAGTGTCCTTGGGCACGACACCTGACGGTACATACTCGCCACCCAGGATATAATTGGAAACAAGCGAAATCTCTATGTATCCTTCCGGGTAAAATCCTTTCACAAGAATTTTTTTTTAAATTACCCAGTAGTTTGCCAGGACACTCCACATACCCATTGTGCATGCCCACCTATGTTGATAAAAATCTGCAGTGCCATCTTTTTAGCATAATGAATATATTGCCATTTTAGTGTAATTCTATATTAATTTTGTGTTACTGGTATTCAGCAATTTACATCAACCATGCAATTAATGCCGTAACTGCACATATGTGATGTGAACCATAAACTAATCATTCATGTCTGATTTTATCATAAACCATTAACATTTTGTGTTCTCTACCCAAAACGGTACTTTTTAAACAATAACAAAACCTGAAAAATGTGAATTAACAAAGCTAATCCTCAATTTATGTGCCGAAAATGTATGTTTTGGAGTTTGAACAGTAATACTTCAAAACGTACAGGTAATGGAAAAATAAGTAATTTCTTAAAAATGTTCCTGAGAAATGCTGCCCTGTGCATACTGTTTGTACAACCAGATAGAAAGCTACAGAAACGTACCTATAAATGGACCTTTTTCATGTTTGTTTGTTTGTTTGTGTCAGTCAAAGCCAAGTTACACAACTCAGACATTCACTCCGTACCATACATGGGCACGTTGGATGCATTAGACGGGTCCAAAGGAAGGTTCATGGAGGCATTAAGGTCAAAAACTGGGAACTAGAGTCAAGACTGTACAAAGAACAGTCATCTTAGCAAGCAAAGTGCAGGGGAATAGACTAACTTAAATGTTTTTATATCATCAAAATGCAAGTAATTCACGTCCACTCTGACAGAAGTATCCCATTTATTCTTTAAAAGCCTATTTGCAGAAATAAGTGTTAGAATGCACCTGACAAAGAGGAATAACATCTGTGCTTGAATTTAAGTTTTCCCCTTTAATACAATACCATTTTTACATAGGAATAAACCAATGAGGGAATGTGATTTTAAAAAATATGGGGCCACATTATAATCTTGTTGCTAACGTTAGCGCTCACCTGCGTGAGCATTAATGTTAACCGCGGGGGCTACCGCATATTACAATCCAAACGCTAACGGGTTAAGTAACCCGCTAGTGTTTGGTACCTTGCGCTTTTCAGCGCGAGGTTACTGTACTTTGCGCTCCCTATACTTAACATGGGGAGTGCAAAGTGTTAATCAGCGATAGGATTACAATCTACTAGCGCTGATTACCGTCTGCCTGCAGTTAACAGAAAGTTAACCACAGCCAGGACTTGGTGTTAATGGATTCTGCTTCTGCAGAATCCGTTAACACCAGCCAAAAAATTATCGTATACTCACCTTCTGTCCCGCAGTGAGGACCGCGGCTCTGTCCACCACCTCTGTCCGGCGGGAGCAGGGAGAAACTGGGGGAAAAAGTTCCTCAGTATCCCCCTGCGTTTCACTACGCCGACCGGCGTTTGGCTCATTTGGAGTCCTATGGACTCCATTGAGTGGATGCTCGCGGCGGTGCTCAGCGCCGCAGCGAGCATCCAGGGGCATAGAGCGCAGTAACAATGCAGGCAGCTTTTTAAGCGCCTGCATTGTAATTCCACGCTAAAACAGGGGCGGTAGGGAGAAAATAAAACTGCGGGCGCAGTTTTTTCTCCCTACCGCCCTGTTTTAGCATGGAGAATGTAATGAAGGCCTGAAGCAACTCAGGCGTAGGGCCCTTAAGTTGCCTCTGATGCCAGGGAGCAAGGAGGAATTTTTTCTCACTCTGTGAGGCTTAGCGGGTGAGGTGTTAGAGCGGAAGTTTGCAAGGGTGGTGTCAGGAATCAGTCCCAGACTAAGCCGGTACCCGCACCTAATCCCTGGCAAACCTTTATTTACCTGCATTTGCTTGTCTTTCACCTGCTTATATTTATATACAGGTTTCAGGATCCTCTCTGGCTGTTCATCTCCTATCGTGGTGCCTTCAGGTGTATGCCATGACTCCTAATGAAGCCTGTTTAAAAGAGGGATCCACCCTTCCATCAGGGCTTCAACATTAACGTTCTGGAAGTGCAAGCAATCAGTCCAGTTCCTGAAGCTCTATGCTATTCTGAACCTGAACTCCTCCTGTGAACTTGGCAAGTGCACCCCTGCTTTCAAGCATCTTCGCTGACAAGTGCACCCTCGCTTTCAACCATCCTCGCTGGCAAGTGCACCCTCGCTTTCAACCATCCTCGCTGGCAAGTGCACCCTCGCTTTCAACCATCCTCGCTGGCAAGTGCACCCCTGCTTCCAACCATCCTCGCTGGCAAGTGCACCCCACTCTCAAGACTCCTCGCTGGCAAGTTAAACCCTGCTTTCCAGCAAACCCTGGAACCAGCATACAGTCTATTACTTGCTTCATATAGACTCTGGTCCGTTTATTTCCTGTTGTGTTTATGCTTTAAATAAACCTTTTTATGCCTGGTAATCTATGTGACTCCTCCAATCACTGCACCATGGGCTCACCTCACCAACCGTCGCACTCCATTCCTGACAGGTGGGGTTGTAGGAGGGTACTTAAGGCGTGTGCTGGGTTCCTCTGAGCGCCTTTTTCTGAGGTAGATCGGTTAAGAAATCTCCACCCTTCCTCCCCTTTTTTATTTATTTATTTATAGGGATGTGTTTTTGTGGGTTGTGTTTTTTGGGTTTGTTATTCCCCTTTGTCACAGCGGGGGCTTGTAGGCAGTGCTGGGGTAGGGGTTCCTTTATTTAGGTGGTATTGGATGGATGGGAGATGGAGCGGAGTTTTAGTTGGTTGGTTTGGAGGAGGTATGGTGGTTGTGTGGAGTTCCCTGTCAGCACTGTCCATTTATTATTATAATTTTATATGGTACTAGGTGAAAAGCCTGCCTAGAGGGCAGTCTATTGTTGTCGCCAGCTCAGAATTCATGTCCACATATTTTATTTTCAATGTCCTATCCAAGAGTATCTCTCTATATATATGCATTTGTAACGCGTCCATCGCCATCCCACCCTCAACAGGAGGGCCAACTGAGCAGCTGTGATGGGTGCGCATTACAAAGGCATTTATATATTAGAGCAGGTTCCTCTTCCCTCTTAGATTGTAAGCTCATAGGAACAGGACCCTCTTAGATTGTAAACTCACGGGAACAGAACCCTCAGATTGTAAACTCACAGGAACAGGACCCCTTAGATTGTAAACTCGTGGGACCCCTTAGATTGTAAACTCATGGGATAGATTGTAAGCTCATGGGACCCCTTAGATTGTAAACTCATGGGATAGATTGTAAACTCATGGGGCCCCTTAGATTGTAAGCTCATGGGGCCCCTTAGATTGTAAGCTCATGGGGCCCCTTAGATTGTAAACTCATGGGGCCCCTTAGATTGTAAGCTCATGGGGCCCCTTAGATTGTAAGCTCATGGGGCCCCTTACATTGTAAGCTCATGGGGCCCCTTAGATTGTAAACTCATGGGGGCCCTTAGATTGTAAGCTCATGGGGCCCCTTAGATTGTAAGATCATGGGGCCCCTTAGATTGTAAAATCATGGGGCCCCTTAGATTGTGTTGGGCTTGGGCGAGCATTTTTTTGTAGTGTATATTTACTTTATGCGTATGTATAATGGCACGTGGTATGCATGGCATGTCAGGCTGGTATTATGACACACTGGTATTATGCATGGCAGACTGGTAATATGGCTGGCAGACTGGTAATATGTCTGGCAGCAGTTCGGTGCTCTCTGAATAACCCCCTATATGTTTTGAAACTACACCTCCCATGATGTTCAAGTACTCATTTGATTGGCTGAGCCATGTGGGAATTATAGTTCCAAAACATCTGAATGTCCAAGGTTTTCAGAACCCTGGTACAGGCTATCAACCAACATCCCAACCTAAAACAAAAACTGGTCTGCAGCAAACTACCAGAGGAAGAGGACCATGCTCAGAATGGCACTGCAGGCTACAATCTGGGCTGGCCCTGTGCAACCTGTGTCAGCAACATATGTGTAGCAGTGACACAGCCAGACACAATAACAAAGTATACAACATCAAAGAATCAAATTCATTCTACACGACTCTGTGCGCAGCATGTGATGAGGGGTGTTACAGAGAAACTTAAATACTTTAAGTCAGGAGGTCAGCAACCAAGGCCTTATAGATGTTTTGGAGCTACATCGTCCATGATGCTCCGTCATTCATTAGGTTGGCTCAGCAGCATGTGAGATGTAGTTCCAAAACATCTGTAGGGCCAAGGTTGCTGACCCCTGACGTAAACTATCCCTGAGGATGAACCAAGAAAGGGACTTGATCAGGAATCATGCCGAAAGTACTGCATCCCTGTTGGACACCATTTCATCCAGAGCAACCATTGCTTTAACGACCTCAAAAATAATATATTGAAAGTGAACTTTTGCAACCCTAGAAGTGAAAAACCTTTGAAATTAAATTTATAATACACTTCAATACTAAAAACAAGGACTGACTATGGACTCTAGATTTTTTATTCATTACCATAGTTGTCATAATATATGTATGCTTTCATTATATATATATATATATAATGTACACTGCACATACATGTTTGCTTATATATCTATTTCTTTCTTCCTTGCTCTCTTGCTTTGCCGCATATTTTTTTTCTGCTTTCAATTCCCTGATGTGCTCTATGTGAATTAATTCATGCCTGTTATGCCATGTTGCTTATCAGTGTGATGACCACCCACTATCAGCCCAGTTGTCACGTACAGTAGGAGGGTGTGTGTCACGTACGGTAGGAGGGTGTGCCAGGGGTTATGAGCTCCATGCCTCTGGACTAACTAACTCTAGCTCCTCTCAGGGCCCAATAGTTATGCCAACCTAACCGCCCCAAAACCGTACACATCCTCCTGCCACCACGAAAGTAAAAGAACACTTTCAAACCCCCATAAATGTATAGCACCCCAATCCAGGAGCCTACATATACAGCTAAAATATCTCCCAAATGGTAAATTCTACGATAACGAGGATCAACATTTACAGGAGAAACATTAATCATCAAGAGAAAATACAGTACTGGGTTACAAGGTTTTAATGGCAAAAGACAAAAATAAGACGTTGCACAGTGTCAATATCACATAAACAAGACATACAAAATATAATAAAACGTGCAAATACAGTTCTTGATATAAAATGAGACAAAACCCCGAAGCCTAACTTGCATAGATAGCTCTTCCATGGGTATTTCGGCGTGTAAGTCCCTTGTTCTTAGGTGTTACTTCAACAAAAAGCCTTACGAAATACACTGAGATTTGGATGAGTATCCTGTAAAAAGCCAATTCCCTGGATCATGTTTCCACTTCCACCATCAATAGAGGAGAGCAGATTATCAGATAAGGAGTCCTAAATACCATATTCTTTTGTTCACTGGCCAAACTCCAACTCCTTTGAAAAGAAAACAGGAAAAAAAACACAAATTCTGCGTCTAAATCTGGCGCAGTGCAAGTACCATGCCTGTGCATGACAATCTGTAATGTGCCAACCCGGACTCCATGGTCACGCCGCAGAAAGAAAGCAAAATCCTGAATACAACCCTGGTAAACATGCACATGTATTTATTAATACCCTTGTCTCCTTCAGGTCTCCAGCATCATGTGGACTTAATTAGCACTGGCTGGTTCCCTTTAAAAAAAACACGACATCCAGTCAATGCTCTGACATTGAAGTTTAATCCTTACATAGAGGACATGCCTCAAATTGCTCCAGAGCCTTGTGGCTATCCTGCCTGAATTTGACTACCTGTGTACTGAACCCTTGCCTGTATTATGACCATCCAAGATTGCTGCCAGCCTCTGACTTATTGCTTGCCTCCGGACTACTCTACCTGGTACTTACCAAGACTCTCATCCATAATCTCCACGGATCCATAGTTCTTCTTTGTTCCATCACAAGACCCTCCACATCAGAGACTATTATCATTTCATCCAGGTTTCCTTTCCAGTTTTCCATTTACCCAGAGAGAGAGACTGTATTTTTGAACATCCTCTATTGTTTTTCCAAGGACTTATTATTTATACATATTGCTGCCTTTTTGTTTCGTATCCGGATATCTAATATATATTTCCTGCGATTTCAACCACCCTTTTGTGTCAATTTATTTCATTTACTGCACGTGGGTTCTTATTCTGTTTGCCAGTACTTACCGGACACCCCACGTGACACAATCAGTATCTGGTTTTTGCTATTCAACTCATCCCCTGGACATAACACTTTTGCCCCATTTAATAATTTATTACTCCCGACCCCCCCCCCTCGCCAGCTGAGTGATATCATCGCTAGATCACTTCACCAATTAGTTGTGTCTTATGTTATCCATGCAATCTTCTGCAGCTGACCTGAAGAACAGAGGGGACAATTAAAAGCTTGGGATATATCTTTTATTTGTTAGTCCAATTAAGAAGGGATCATTTCATCATCTGAACTTCTGGAACAACACAGATTCTATTTAAAAAAAATATATAAATATGGGGGGCGTGGCCGGCTGCTGATAGAGAAGGACTGGTGTCTCTGGAGCTCCGACCTGTCCTTCTCTATAGGAGTTCCTTTGATGTTCTTAGCCGGTGAATTTTATCTCCCTGGAGCCCAGGGCGGCTGGCCACCGGTGTTGCACTGTCGGGGGCCCGTTTTGGCCTCCCCCCGGACCAGAGACCGAAGCTGTGCAGTCTTTTTATTTTTGGCTGTCACCCTGAGCAATCTGCGGTCAGCCATCTTGAGGCCTTCCGTCTGGCTCCAGTCGGGACCTAGCCTGACTACTGTCATGACCCTTTGACGATTTCCCTGCCGGAAGGACAACTGCAGTGAGCTCTAGGGACGGGTGCACCCTTTTCTTGCGGCCGCTCTGGAAGTCTGCAAGGCGGCGACAGCTGACCGTGTGGGGGCTGACGACCCACCCCCTCCCTCTACTGTGGACGTGATGGATGGGATATCAGGCCTGGATGCCTGCCTAACGATGCTGATCGGAGAGGACGCTGATGGCCCGCTTACAATAGGGCTTTGGAGACGCATGATGGCTGCCCTGCAGGCTTGCAGGGGAGAGAGGGATCGACGCGTTGATGCTCTCATGGACGCCTTACCTACTGATGCTGCAGACGACGCGGATGGTGGGGGTGAAGTAGTTTCTCTGAGCACAAATGTGATCTATGAGCCTGTTGCTACTGCGGTCTGTGTGGATGCTGAGGCGGGAACTACAGAGACCTATGTGAGTGCAACCACTGATGGGAGAAACGCTGAAGCGGATGGCAGCCTAGATGGGACGAGGAACATGCCGTCTTGGCCCCCGAAGGCTGCTGTATCCTTGGGTGCTGGAGCACTGTTGGCGCCCAGCGACATCCGATGGAAGACTGCGGTCGCTGGACCGGATGGGACTGGTCCCCTTCGGAGGCCTATGGAGGTGGGAATGTCCGAGTCGGAAGCGGTGCCCTTTGGTGCGGGGCTGCGGACGCTAGCTCTCGAAGTGGCGGCTGATATGGGTGGCCACGGGCTTTGTCGGCGAGATGAGTGGGGTGCCTTTTGCGGACAGTCTGGGGATGCATGGATTCACTCTATGGAGAGATACGGGTTGAAGGGGTCTGCTCTTCTTAGCGGATTTTTGCCTGCCTAGCCGGTACTCAACCCCACTGGACTGTCCTTTGTCCCAGGCTCCGGATATCCCTCTCTATGATGTGCACTCGAGTTATTTTGTTGTTTTGTGAGTTTCCCCCTTTATGAAGCATACTGCGGACTGTGTTCTTTATCTTTACTTTATGTCCCTTTTTGGGATTTTTTTTATCCCCCCCTCTTTATTTGGCGTTTATGGGTTATCTCGGGGATTGCCATCGCGGCCTGGTGCCCGACTGGACCCCCCCCCCCGAGTACCCGGGCCTTAGTGCCACTTGGCTCCACACGGTCCTATGGACTTTAGGGAATACACCAAGGGCGGCACAATTTTGGTCCCTGCCACTGCTCCCTGTTCAGTTTTTTTTCCTCCCCTCCATTTTTGATATCTGATGTGTTTAGCTGATTTGCTGTTTATTTTATATTTTGTGAGCCCACTGCGAACTCCTTTGACATTTTGCAGTAATCTGAAGACCTTCGCTTTCTATTCCCTCCCCCATTTTTCTCTTCTGAAGACTGTTATTGATTATTAGCTGTGCCTTTTTGCGAAACTGCTGATTCTCTCGCTGATGTTCCACGGCCAACTGGTTAAATCTACACGTCTTTTTTGTTCAGTGCCTGTTTTGATGTCTTGCTTTTTATTATTTTTCTTACAAAGTGCTTATATTGATGGCTTCATGTGCCCCTGCGCGGCCCTCACTTTTTCTGTTTATATGATGACTTCTTTGGAAAATAAAAAATTTAATACAAAAAAATATATATGTATATATCTTCTAGTTTGTAATTAATAAATGTTTAATTGACACACACCTTAACAATATACGTATATGGTAGCAATCTTTAATGTAGCAATCGCATTTGGCCGTCAATCTCCACAAATTTAGTGAAGGAAAATGGCTAGCTAAATCTTGGTTCCTTTTGAAATATTAGGATTTCTTGGGATTTTTTTCCTTCCAAGGATTCGATTTGGGATAATTGGGACTAGGAGATATTTTTGCTTACTTCAAGTTTAGCTTACTTGTATTTAATTCTTTAATTTCAACTGATCTTCACAACATTTACTATAAGCCAAAGCAAGAGACATAAAAATTGCAGTTTTTCTGCTATATTTCATCCTACAAACTCAATGGTGTTTAAATAATATTTACCTTTAAATTAGTTTAAAAAATTCCAAGTTAATAGACTGAAAAGTCCCATATTCCCAGCGGAAGAAATAAAATAAGCGTTGGAAATAGAGTTGTCTCTTTTACAGATGTATGCCCAAATAACTGAGAAATGGAGTCTGTCCTGTACAGGAGTCTAAAAGTTTATCCAATTTAATTATATGTACACAGTAAATAAAATAACACATTATTAGAATATACTTGTAATTCAGTAAAGATAAATAAAGCATACAACATGAAATAACAGTTTGTCAACATAGATTCTTCTGTATGTCATAACTTGGGATATATAATCTATTTACTACACACGGTCAACATTTATCAAACAGAAATTTATTTTCATTAAGGTTCAAGAGCAGTTTTGCAAAAAGAACTGGAAACAAAATATAAAAGCACTCTTTATTGTTTCTTTTTGCTTTTTTTTGCCCATTCAGGCTCATGTAAAGTGTGACACAAATGTAAAGAACTTTCTAAAAAAGCTTTACATTAAAATAAGCAGCTCGGCATAGTCACAATTTGGTGTAAAAACTCCTATTATTATTTAAACAGTAAAGTTACATTCACAAACGTATGTTTGCAATACACAATGTGGAACATAGTAAGTCCTCAGTTTTCTGTTCAGAATTCAAAGAAGTTACAAATAAAGTTATGTAAGCACAATGGTCCTAATAATGACATTGTTAATGAAATATCATTTTCTGCAGTGAATATGAAAACTGTGGTATTTCTTGAAGGATCTCTAAATGATACCTTGGTGAAGCTGAAAACTGGTAGAGCTACCCACTGCTTCCCTGACGAAAGACACGTTTTGTTTCACACGGAGGCCATCTGCAATCCAGATGACTTGACTAAAGCCCAGCAGGAATCCAATATACTCCGAGAAGAATGTGTATACAACTTTGTATACGCTATATAGAGTATTCACTAAGTGGCTAACTAGATGGAAATTCCAATATAGTTGCAAATTTTAGGCCAAAATTGCTGCATTTCAAAATATAACTCCAATTGAATTGTTTCCCCTGATCAGTGACAAGGGAACCAATTAGCTTACTTTGATGCTGGTGAGGGTCCTGAGGATGAGCAACGGCACTAGTGGCCTGCGTAACGGTGGGGCTCACTGAGGTCTCACAAGGCTTTAGCTTGATTGTACCACTATAGGGAAGGCTGCTCCATATGCAAATCAGACTGTAATCACCCAGAAAGGGTGGCCAGTACTGATTGCCAAGGACATCATCCCTGCACGAGAGATGCAGCAACCCCCGACAATCGTTTTGGCCTTGTTAGGCCTCGTCAGGAGGGTATAGCTGACACCCCTCTAGGCACCTCGAGCAAGGCGTCCACATTTGGATTACCCTGCAAACACTACAAGTGCCAAAACTACATTAATTTTTGTTTTGGGTTAAAACGAAAAAAAAAACTTCATAAATTTGAAACCAGTTTCTTGCTGTGCTCAGTCAAACGAAGGTGCAGAATCTTTTGCCTTAAAATGAAGCAAAAATTGAGCAAAATGTTAGGGCTTGGGTTAACCCTAAAACTCTGTCCTTTCCAATGACGCCTCACTTGTTCTTGAGCGGTGTAAAAATCAGAGATGCAGTGTTCAAATCCACATGTCTCTCCTCACTGGAGAGCCGCGTTCTAGGTTATCGATGAAACAATGCATTGTTCCATTTCCTTCAAAAGTGAACAATAGTGCTGCGTTATAATTATTTTTTTCTCTTTTTTTTCTATTTTATTTGCTTGTTATATTTTTACATAAATCTGGTAATTTTTATATCAGTCGAAAAGGCCATACTCTGTCCATTCCAACGATACCTTTATACAGTTGTGTTCAAAATTATTCAACCCCCAATGCTGTAAAGGGTTTTAGGGAATTTAGTGTACATTTGTAATTGTATTCAGAATGAAATCCTACAAGGACTTTTTAAAGAACCATATGCAACTAAAATGACATCAATTGGTTTTGTAATACAGTAGTAAATGTTTATTTTGTGAATTCTTCATTGACAAAATTATTCAACCCCTTAAAGACTACCACTCTGCAGAACAGAGGTTCATTAAAGTGTTTTCAATCAGGTATTTAAAACACCTGTGGTTGTCACGGAGCAGCAATAAAGCATAATAAGCACCAATTAGGCAGCTTTAAAATGACTGTGAGACTCAGCTCCTTCTAGACATTTACTGGTGTGGTTACAAACATGGTGAAGTCAAGAGAATGGTCCAGGAAGACAAGAGAAGAGGTGAATACTCTTCACAGGAAGGGCAATGGCTATAAGAAGATTGCAAAGATGTTAAACATACCAAGAGAGACCATAGGAAGCATCATTCGCAAATTCAAGGCAAAGGGCACTGTTGAAACGCTACCTGGTCGTGGCAGAAAGAAGATGCTGACTTCGACTGCTGTGCGCTACCTGAAGCGTAGAGTGGAGAAAAGTCCCCGTGTGACTGCTGAGGAACTGAGAAAAGATTTGTCAGATGTGGGTACTGAAGTTTCAGCTCAGACAATACGGCGCACACTGCGTAATGAAGGCCTCCATGCCAGAACTCCCAGGCGCACCCCCATGCTGTCTCCAAAGAAAAAGAAGAGTCGACTGCAGTATGCCAAAAGTCATGTGGACAAACCACAGAAGTTTTGGGATAGTGTTCTGTGGACTGATGAAACAAAATTAGAACTGTTTGGGCCCATGGATCAAAGCTATGTTTGGAGGAGGAAGAACAAGGCCTATGAAGAAAAGAACACCTTGCCTACTGTGAAGCAGGGCGGGGGGTCAATCATGCTTTGGGGCTGTTTTGCTTCTGCAGGTACAGGGAAGCTTCAGCGTGTGCAAGGTACCATGAATTCTCTTCAGTGCCAGGAGATATTGGATGACAACGTGATGCAGTCCGTCACAAACCTGAGGCTTGGGAGACGTTGGACCTTTCAACAGGACAATGATCCCAAGCATACCTCCAAGTCCACTAGAGCATGGTTGCAGATTAAAGGCTGGAACATTTTGGAGTGGCCATCGCAGTCACCTGACTTAAATCCGATTGAGAACCTCTGGTGGGACTTAAAGAAAGCAGTTGCAGTGCGCAAGCCTAAGAATGTGACTGAACTGGAGGCTTTTGCCCATGACGAATGGGCGAAGATACCCGTAGATCGCTGCAAGACACTTGTGTCAAGCTATGCTTCACGTTTAAAAGCTGTTATAACTGTAAAAGGATGTTGCACTAAGTACTAAGATTGAATGTCACTTGGGGGTTGAATAAAACTGATAATGATGTGAGCACAGAAAAGACATTTGTGGTTATTTCATTATAAATGTTATGTTAGATTTTTCTGACCTACACGTGCCTCTTTGATTTAATTGTAAGCAAGATGACTGAATGATCAAAATCAATGTCAAACTGGCCAAAACACTCAATTTCAGTGGGGGTTGAATAATTTTGAACACAACTGTATGTCGCTAGAGACAAAAAAGCTAACCAGTGCAATAATGGAGGCAGCAGAGACAGATGATGGGGAACACCGTACTGCTGGGCAAGAGTCCAATGAACAGCAAGGCAGAAACCCAGAATATAGCTAGATTGTATTGCAGCAGAGGCACACGGCAGGGTTACTTGGAGCAAAGGTATCTGGCAGGGTTACATGGAGCAGAGATCATAACAGGGTTACTTGCAGCAGAAGAGCACGGCAGGGTTGCTTAGAAACATAGAAACATAGAAAAATGTCGGCAGATAAGAACCTTTCGGCCCATCTAGTCTGCCCAATTACATGGATACTTTACCTGGATTTATCTTTTGTTTAGGATAGCCTTATGCCTATCCCATGCTTGCTTAAATTCAATTACTGTTTTGGCCTCTACCACTTCTACTGGAAGATTGTTCCATGTATCCACCACCCTCTCAGTAAAATAATGCTACCTGATGTTACTTTTAAACCTTTGCCCCTCTAATCTAAGACTGCATCATTACAACAGGGCACTCACAGCAAACTGACAGGTTCTGCTGGGTAAGATGAACTTGAAATGAACAACAGTTTGGGAGAGGAGAACCTCCTCCAGGCAGGGGACTCAAGGACGGAACACTGAGGAGAGTATGTACCATCCTTTAATAGGGAGTGAGTCAGTGTTCTGTGTGTCAGGTGGCTTACAGGAAAGTCCTGGACCATATCGGGATACTGGTAAAAGCCAGAAGAAGAGCTAACCCAGATCAGTTGTATTTGGCATTTCCTGGGTTTCAAGGCTGGAACAGCATGACACTAAGGCAGTGACATTGTCTACTTTTCACAAATAAAGTGAACAATGTCACTGCCATTCCACAACTTTTCAATTACTTCAGTGATAGTAAGTACAGTGTTATATGCAAAGTTTTATAATTTATGAGGTGTAATGCACTAAAATATGATAATGAAACTAACAGGGTTATTCAAAGAGATTTGAAAAGTCACCGCACATTCGGTGACTTTTCGTTCCCCGCACTTCAGGGCATTTCGGCGATCCTAGTTCGCCAACCCTGCGGTCTATTCAGAGAGCACCGCAGGGCCCCCGTAGTGCATGGAAAAGTCACCGCAAACCCGCCGAACACTCACCAAAACCCGCAGAAACAGCTGGATTAACCACGCTGAACACGCCGGAGAAACCCGACTAGCTGCCGGTCACAGCGCAGAGCAGCCATGGGAAAAAGCCAACACAGACGAACGAGGTGCAAAAAAACAACAGTACGCTTGAAGGTTTAAAAATTGAAACGCTGTTTATAAAAATAACTACTGAACAAAAATGTCTGGAATTTACATATAAGATGCAATGAATGATAATAAAAAGGTCTGTTACAGAAAAAGAAAAATTGATGAAATAAAAAGGGAAAAAGAGTTTGCCAAAGAAATCCCAAAAAATGCCTAAAAGATCCTAAAACATCTATAAATAAGAGACTTTTTACTGCAGAATATAATAATAAACGTTTTATTAGATATTGAATTAAAACTGGAATATTTTTAACATTAAAGCCTATGGGAATTGCCTGAATAAATCTGTTGAATGAGACCACCGAACGGCAGGGCATTTAGGCAACTTTTTACTGCGGTTTTGTGTTCTCTGAATAGACTAAGCATTGCTTCTCTATGGGGGAGTTCACTGCCCTCGAACAGTCACTGTACGTGCCGGCAATTCGCCAACATTTGGCAAACTGCCTGCTCTCTGAATAGCTGATTGGCCAAGAAATGTAGCCATACGCTTAATTTCAGTGTCCAGTTACATTTCGGGGCCAGATCGGCTCTCTTTGAATAACCCTGTTAGTTTTTCCACAGCTTTGATTTCACAGCTATTTTGTCCCTGCTGAGCTTCCTTAGCTTGCTGCATTCAGCTAGTTCACTCCTTTTGCTCAGTGTCTTCTTAGTTACTTCTTGGTTACATAGCAGCCATTCTGTTCTCACTGCTAGACAAAATTAATGACTTTTTACCTGCAAAGCTGTACAATAACAAGATTGTCAGTCTGATCATTAAACTCTTCAACTGGATTCATCTTTCTACGTGTCAGTTTTGCTGAGTTGAAGCTATCTGCCAAACTTCATTGTGTGAGTACTGGTCAAATACAGACTTCGATAGTCTAAAGCATCCACGCCTCACAGCTTTGCTTAGGGAAGCAGAATAATACCTATTGTGCATAACACAGGTTCACACCTCTTCAATTTAAGAATAGGTCATGAAACCATCAGGATTATTTAAAAAAATCCTACTGAGTCGACATGACTGCTTCTTTGAGTCATAGTTTGGGCTGGCTGCAGATGCATTTTTGTGTCCCGTGAGTATCTTGGCAGTGAATTATCCAGACACTGTGCTGCTTGTGCAGGATTCTTCCAAAAAGCCAAAAGAGTATTAGAGAACAGGGCTGGACTGGGATAAAAAAAAAAAATCAGCCCTGGACTTCATCCAGACCAGCCCACTTTAATTATGCAAACATGCACAAAAAAAATAGTATATAGACCAACCAGATCGCTCAAACAATCGCTCTACAAATACCGGAGTTACTGCAAAGCGTTCGGGTAAAGCAAGGCAGCAGCACTGAGGTTGAGTGCGTACCATATCATAAATTGAGGTGGATGCACAGCAGATCTCACCAGCACGGTGGCCCCAATATGAGATTGAGGCAGACTGCGTCTGTTTTACAGACGGTGAGGAATTTCCCACCTCACCCATTGAGGGCAGTGCACGGCACGGTGAACCAGCATTCTCATTGGCCCACTGAACAATCGGCCCACCGGGAATCTCCCTGTAGTCCCTATGGCCAGTACATGCCTGTTAGAGAATGAAGTTACACCTGTGTCGCCCCCCCCATATTCCCATTTCTGTTGCTGTCTATTTCTCCTGGTACCTTATTTATTATTGTGGCAGCCCACTCCCCCTTAATAGTTCTACCATTTTCACTGTTGCGTCTCCCCCTTTTTGCGTGTGTGTTTAAGTGATACATATCATAGCTATTCATATTTCACGAAATGTATACTTTAAATCGAGGTCATTACACATAAGACGCTTTTGATTAGTTTTGTGTGTTTTGCTTCAGTTATTTTTGCTTATGTTGGTTTGGTTGTTGTGTATTTCTCCAAGGTGACAGTATAAATAGTCAGGGGTCTGTGACAATGTGAAAACATTGCATATTATGATCTAAATTTTTCCAAGCCGCCAACAATTTGTCTCAGAACAGTTGTGAATAAATCCAATATTGTATTTTCTTTAGCACATGAATATATGGATGGTTTGCTCAAAAAAAAAAAAGTCCTTGAGATCCTTGGCACCTCACGGTCTCTTTTGAACCGAAATGGACGCAAGAACTTACAACACAAGACTATGGCATGTAATAGCATAAAAATCTTGTTTACCTGCAGAGTCTTTAACCAACACGAACACAAATGTTCTTTCAGGTGGAGTTCTTTTTCTCCATTTAAATTAACTAGCATCTGCTATGCTGTTCTCCTTGGATGCCTGTTGTCAATAATCGTACATACATACAGCACTGGAGTGGTATGGGTTAAGTAAGGATGCTGTATGGGTTAAGTAAGGATTATGCGTTGGGGTCTTCTATCTTAAACGCAGTGAACCATTGGCAGCATCCACGTAGGACCTAGGACATCCCCATGACTTTGTGTACTCTCTGGATTTAGACTGGAGCCCTTTGTGGCTTTTGCTGTCTCCGTGGAAGCTATTTGTGGATATTTGAGGGACAGAAGGACAAATCAACCAAGGTTATGGACAGCCAAACTCTGGTCTCGCAGTGAAGTCTATAAACAGGGCTCTTGTGTTTTCTCCTTGGGCGTTCCATCCCCTAAACGGCTGAAGAACATGCACAATGAAGAGAACTTTATCCTTAATTTGATGTAAACACCCTTACACCAGTTCCCATAATTCTAGAACTGTACTAATGGATGTGGTCAAATGCAAATTATAAAAAATATTGTGCATGAGCCACAGACTCACAAATGCTTCTGTTATTTCAAAGTCGTTGTACAGGATTTTCAAAACGGCAAAGTACTAAAAATATAATTAAAAACTGGCAAGCACAAAGTGTACGTTAACTAAATATCTGAGTAATATGTGACGTTTAAATTTGCAAAACACTTTAAAAGAATACTTCATACTGCTGCTTCTTTTTGTGTACCTTTATAAAAACGCATTTGAATGTAAAAAAAAATAGTCCACAAGAATGTAAACAAAACAAAATATTTATAAAAACTGAAAATTTATAGTATCGCACCCAAAATGACAGTGACAGTTGGTATCAATCAGAAAAAAATATATCCAATATTCTAAACCCATTAATAAAATATGTAAAGGAAGAAAAACATTGGAAAAAAACAGCAACGCATATCTTAATCCCGAAGGAGAACATGAATGGTTGCTTCCCCAGAAAGGTCTCCTCTTCTGGGTCTAGGGATAACTAATGTATAGAGAAAATGGGGAGTAAGCAGACCCTGATAAACACAGTAATAAGCAATAGTGGAGACCAAAATGGAGCAATCAATAATCCTTTGTTGAAGGTCTTGAGGTGCACTGAAGCACCATACCACTCTCCTAGCCCTGAAGTCCTATTGACTGGCAATATTGTGTTGCGTTAATGTTTTTCAGGTTATACTTATTCTACATTTTCTCTATACACTGTAAAAGAAACAATTTTTTTTTATCATTGATATTGACATTGATATCAAAAATGCCGATTTGAAGAACTGCATTTTTCTTTGGAACATAAATACGACACATACCATAGGACAGGGCTCAAAATTTCAAGTCCCAAGCTACTAGCCAGACCATAAGAGTTTCTCGCCACCAGTTGCCCCACCTACCCTGCCCTAAACTCCGCCCTTAAACATGTATTCTTAAATTATCTTATGAAATTACACTGTTACAGGTTTTATTCAGAATAAAGTTACAAAATAATCAATAACATTAATACCCAGGCATCAGATACATGTACAGTCAGGTCCAGAAATATTGGGACATCGACACAATTCTAACATCTTTGGCTCTATACAGCACCACAATGGAGTTGGAATGAAACAAACACAATGTGCTTTAACTGCAGACTGTCAGCTTTAATTTGAGGGTATGTACATCCAACTCAGGTGAATGGTGTAGGACTTACAGCAGTTTGCAGATGTGCCCCCCACTTGTTAAGGGACCAAAAGTAATGGGACAGAATAATAATCATAAATCAAACTTTCCCTTCTTAATACTTGGTTGCAAATCCTTTGCAGTCAATCACAGCCTGAAGTCTGGAACGCATAGACATCACCAGACGCTGGATTTCATCCCTGGTGATGCTCTGCCAGGCCTCTACTGCAACTGTCTTCAGTTCCTGCTTGTTCTTCGGTCATTTTCCCTTCAGTTTTGTCTTCAGCAAGTGAAATGCATGCTCAACGGGGTTCAGGTCAGGTGATTGACTTGGCCATTGCAAAACATTCCACTTCTGTCCCTTCAAAAACTCTTTGGTTGCTTTTGCAGTATGCTTTGGGTCATTGTCCATCTGCACTGTGAAGCGCCGTCCAATGAGTTCTGCAGCATTTGGCTGAATGTGAGCAGATAATATTGCCCGAAACACTTCAGAATTCATTCTGCTGCTTTTGTCAGCAGTCACATCATCAATAAATACAAGAGAACCAGTTCCATTGGCAGCCATACATGCCCACGCCATGACACTACCACCACCATGCTTCACTGATGAGGTAGTATGCTTAGGATCATGAGCAGTTCCTTTCCTTCTCCATACTCTTCTCTTCCCATCACTCTGGTACAAGTTGATCTTGGTCTCATCTGTCCATAGGATATTTTTCCAGAACTGTGAAGGCTTTGTTAGGTGGTGTTTGGCAAACTCTAATCTGGCCTTCCTGTTTTTGAGGCTCACCAATGGTTTACATCTTGTGGTGAACCCTCTGTATTTACTCTGGTGAAGTCTTCTCTTGATTGTTGATTTTGACACACATACACCTACCTCCTGGAGAGTGTTCTTGATCTGGCCAACTGTTGTGAAGGGTGTTTTCTTCACCAGGGAAAGAATTCTTCATTCATCCACCACAGTTGTTTTCCGTGGTCTCCCGGGTCTTTTGGTGTTGCTGAGCTCACCCGTGCATTCCTTCTTTTTGAGAATGTTCCAAACAGTTGTTTTGGCCACGCCTAATGTTCTTGCTATCTCTCTGATGGGTTTGTTTTGTTTCTTCAGCCTAATGATGGCTTCCTTCACTGATAGTGGAGGCTCTTTGGATCTCATCTTGAGAGTTGACAGCAACATATTCCAAATGCAAATAGCACACTTAAAATGAACTCTGGGCCTTTTATCTGCACATTGTAATTGGGGTAATGAGGGAATATCACACACCCTGGCCATGGAACAGCTGAGAAGCCAATTGTCCCATTACTTTTGGTCCCTTAACAAGTGGAAGGCACATCTGCAAACTACTGTAAGTCCTACACCGTTCACCTGAGTTGGATGTACATACCCTCAAATTAAAGCTGACAGTCTGCAGTTAAAGCACATTGTGTTTATTTCATTCCAACTCCATTGTGGTGGTGTATAGAGCCAAAGATGTTAGAATTGTGTTGATGTCCCAATATTTCTGGACCTGACTGTATACCCAAGCACCAGACCCAGACAAGTAGTTTCATCCATTAAGGACTCCTCTCCAACAGTTTTTAGGACCAAATTAATTTGGTGTTTATGCATCCAATATATCAAGTGGAACCTAATACTCACATTATTCATATGCCAGGTTATCAATAGAAGTTAGAAGACCCCAAAGTCAAGTTTCCCCATTGGATGCTTATATAGATGAATCCATTAATTTTTGTCTGCGAGGCTTCCATCCCCAATTTTTCTTTTTTTTGCTCCTCATGTATTACCCATCTCTTTCTTAATAAATAGGATTTATTTTGCATAACCTCAAATGCCTACACCACCATTTCACCAATTATGGCCTCTAGTGGGAGTTGTAGTAGCGGTGCTGGTTCTGGCGTCACTTCCGGCACGCTGACAGCTTGGCAGCTTTTTACTTTCCCTTAGTTTACACCAGGGGTGGGGAACCTTTTTTCTGCCAAGGGGCCCCCTTTAATTAATTCCTCTCCCCACTTTTCTCCCTCCCTTTAATTTCTTTTGCCCAATTAATTTCTCTCTCCCTATTTATTTAATTTCTCTCTCCCCAATTAATTCATCTATCCCTATTTCATTTCTCTCTCCCCATTCATCTCATCCTCTTCATTCATCTCTCTCCATTTCTCCCCCAATTCATCTTCCTTTCCATTTCCCCCCAATTCATCTTTCATTTTATTTCTCCCCCAATTCATCTTTCATTTCATTTCTCCCCAATTCATCTTTCATTTCATTTTATTCCCCCCAATTCATCTTTCATTTCATTTCCCCCCAATTCATCTTTCATTTCATTTTTCCCCCAATTCATCTTTCATTTCATTTCTCCCCCCCAATTCATCTTTCATTTCTCCCCCCCAATTCATCTCTCGATTTAATTTCTCTCCCCCCCCAATTCATCTGTTTCTCTCCATTTCACCCCCTGCTGTTTATTTCTCTCCCCCCTCTGTTTACCTGACCTGGAGAGTAGAATGAGGGGGCGGAGATTATCCTTCACGCTGTGCCCGGAAGATAGGGGGCCCAGCGTGAAGGAGAAAGATCCAGCGTGCAGCAGGATGGTCTGATAAAGGTGCCGCGGGTGAGAGTATTTACAACCCCCCCTCCCAGGAAATGATTCCGGCTAAGTCCCATTTGGTGAAAGGAAAAAAAAAAGCAGACTGGCTGACCCTGAGCACGTCGAAGAGAAAAAAAAAACAACACGGCCGCCGGCTGAAAACGCAGCACAGGCAGCACGATAGACTTTATCATGCTGCCTGCGTCTACAGTTTTACTCGCCAGCGCTCAATTTCCCCTCGCAAAATGCGAGTATGCGAGTGGAAATTTTGAGGGCTGCCATAGGATATGGTTCTGATGGGGGGGAATTTCTCTCAAAAACACCCCGCACAACCCTCACGCCTGACCCCTAGTGCACCCCACTGAGTGATTTTGGTACCCCCTATGCCCGTCTCCTTGGTAGCTCACTACCTGCAGCATCGCTGACTCCCGGAACCCCCCCTTAGGCTAGCGTCAGACGAACACAGTCATCACGTCCGTGTCGCCACACAGTTTAGCATCTGTCATAGCATTGATTTGTGATCAAGAGAGACCAACACACTAAGTATGTGCGCACTGAAGTTTTAGGCCTCGACGTAAAAGCGCTACGACGGACGCCCAGAGTGCGCCGCGTCCACGTAGCGGCCTGTGTGCGTGATGACGCGACGTTAGACGCAGCGCATTTGCAACGTCCATCACGTTGACGCCCAGAAGTTTTTTTGGTCTGGCTGACTGTACCTGTCATTTAATTTTAATTAATTTTGTTTCCCATATTTCCCTTTTTTTTTCTACTTCCGTCAAAAAAAAAAATGGACCGTGTGGTGTCTACAGAATCTTCTGTCAGTACGTCCATCCGTTATGCACGCACGCAGAGTGCGCTCAGACTGCGTTCATCTGATATTAGCCTTATTTGTGATCCTTGCCCCATATGTTTGTGATTTATGATTCGCATTGCTGGTACGCCAGATATGTGATCCTACCACATTGTACATTTTCTATTTTATATGGCCCTCTTTTCTTTTGTTTGCTTTGTTTGAATGTAATACCGTTATTCTGCCACCTCTGCTTTCTACACATGATTGTTATACCACAAAAAAACATTATTTAAAAAATAAAAAATGCAGATGTGACAAAACCACTCATCAACATCGTTATCTGCGGAATGTCTCCTTAATATACACTATATTGCCAAAAGTATTCGCTCACCCATCCAAATAATCAGAATCAGGTGTTCCAATCACTTCCATGGCCACAGGCATAGGCGACTCTACAGGGGGGCAAGGGGGGGCAATTGCCCCCCCTAGGTTATTCCTTGCCCCCCCATGTGCCCCCCCACCAAAAAATAGCATCCAGCTTCCCACACTTATTCGGACTGCTGTATCTCTGTCCCTGTGCATCGTATATGGACGATCTAGGTGTCATTGGAAAGGGCAGATTCTGGCCTTTCCAATGATACCCAACATGTCCATATTCAGTGTGAATTGAGAGTCATAAAACATTAAATAATAACGGGCACTTAAACATTTTCACAGGGTTGAAATGGCTCAGCAGTGAAGTGGTTAATGTTCAGACTATACATTACATTGTGTATTATTTTAGTTTTTGCCTTGGTTTAGTTGTATATTAAGGGTTAATGGGTAGGCTTCATCCCTCACAGTATACATTTTATTTTTTCCTTGAGTTATGGCATTGTAGGGGTTAATGGGTTGGCTATATGCCTCACAGTGTATTCATTTCATGTTTTACCTTGATTAATGGCAATTTAGGGGTTAATGGGTAGCCTAAATGCCACATTGTTTATTATTTTTATTGTATTTCCCTGGGTTTATGGCATTTTAGGGTTATTATGGAAGTTAGAATCTAAAGAGTCTAATCATCGTTAGATCCTCTGCTTTTCGTCACATTTCGTGGAATTCATTTTGCCAACAATATAGTGAATTCCTATTTAGCGAATGGTCATTGTAATTTGCTAAAAGTGGTGTCGCTGAAGCAGCTATCAGACATTCAGCGAAAACTGCCGAATTGCAGCAAATAAAATATTGAATTTAAGTATCAGGTTAGTACAACAAAAAGGCATCATTGCATCACATTACTCGGCGGTTTTGGAATCTTATTTATATATAATTATTTAGGGCACTAATACCTGGTGTGAGCTAACCCTTAGAAACATAGAAAATGTCGGCAGATAAGAACGTTTCGGCCCATCTAGCCCTTGCGTCGGCATGGTTTTGCGTTAGCGCCAGTTTAATCGAGTCTAGCGCCTGACCAACAGATTGTTTGCCTCCCGCTACAAACAGGAAAAATCACTTAGTGCGTTGCTATTAGCGATTTGTACCTCGAGCTTACTGTACTTTCCGGGAGCACTAGAGATCTCCAGCACTTTTGCAGCTAGCAGATCACTTGGTACCAGAGCTAATTTTTTGAGAGGTGCTAATTGCATCATTTTACCTACTGCTCAACCCTGGTGCCAACTCCAAAAAAACAGAAAAACCAGATCCTCACCCAAAATTAACAGACAATGTAAAGGAATGCAGCACAGGTGTTCTCTTGGCCCCATACACCATAACAATGGATCTGGTCCACATTGTCGTTGCTGTTGCAGTGATCTCTATTATGATATACATAAATACAGAAAAAATGGCGTCGCACCCATACTCACCGGAGCGGCAGCAACTGCCAGGAGTAACAGCCCAGTTAATGTATAAAACATAACAAGGAAAAAAGGTGTCATCTGCGCTCGTTTCTATGTGTTCCATGTACAACAAAACTGAGGTTTTTGTTTGTTTCAATGGCCATTGCAACGTAAGCTCACTCGCCACTTCACGGCACCTCTTTACAGAGTGAGTACCTAACAATTGTAACCAAAAGGCCGCTCTACTGAGCAGCTCCAAGCCCCTCCTGCTGCTTTTCAGCCAAGGAGAGGCAGAGATGGTGGGTTTTATTTATACACGCACCAAACACTTCCCATTTGGGATTAAAAACAAAAACATGGAAAGTGGCGAGTGGATTTACGTTGCAATGGCCATTGAAACAAACAAAAACCTCAGTTTTGTTATACATGGAACACATAGAAACGAGCGTAGATGACACCTTTTTTCCTTGTTATGTTCTATTATGATATAGATGTATCCTTTATCCACATATATCCTAATTCTAATATATTGCCTAATTTTAAACATTTTATGCTGGGGGTTATTCATAATATGGAAGCGGTTGATTATTAGGGTGACTGTATGGACCATGTTTAAATTTTTCCTTTAGCGATGGTGTTTTAGCTCACACCAGGTGATAGGGCCCTTAGTTTTATTCAGTGGTATGATTTAATAGTGAAAATAATTAGTGCCCCCCCAGTTTTGACTGCGGTATCCTATGTGCCCCCCCTAAATATTGTTCCTAGAGTCGCCACTGGACACAGGTATATAAAATCAAGCACCTAGGCATGCAGACTGTTTTTACAAATATTTGTGAAAGAATGGATCGCTCTCAGGAGCTCAGTGAATTCCAGCGTGGAACTGTGATAGGATGCCACCTGTGCAACAAATCCAGTCGTGAAATTTCCTCGCTCCTAAATATTCCACAGTCAACTGTCATCTGTATTATAAGAACGTGGAAGTGTTTGGGAACGACAGCAACTCAGCCACGATGTGGTAAGCCATGTAAACTGACGGAGCGGGGTCAGCGGATGCTGAGGCGCATAGTGCGAAAAGGTCGCCAACTTTCTGCAGAGTCAATCGTACAGACCTCCAAACTTCATGTGGCCTTTAGATTAGCTCAAGAACAGTGCGCAGAGAGCTTCATGGAATGGGTTTCCATGGCCGAGCAGCTGCATCCAAGCCATACATCACCAAGTGCAATGCAAAGCGTCGGATGCAGTGGTGTAAAGCACGCTGCCACTGGAATCTAGAGCAGTGGAGATGCGTTCTCTGGAGTGACAAATCGTGCTTCTCCATCTGGCAATCTGATGGACGAGTCTGGGTTTGGCGGTTGCCAGGAGAACGATACTTGTCTGACTGCATTGTGCCAAGTGTAAAGTTTGGTGGAGGGGGGATTATGGTGTGAGGTTGTTTTTCAGGAGCTGGGCTTGGCCTCTTAGTTCCAGTGAAAGGAACTCTGAATGCTTCAGCATACCAAGACATTTTGGACAATTCCATGCTCCCAACTTTGTGGGAACAGTTTGGAGCTGGCCCCTTCCTCTTCCAACATGACTGTGCACCAGTGCACAAAGAAAGGTCCATAAAGACATGGATGACAGAGTCTGGTGTGGTTGAACTTGACTGGCCTGCACAGAGTCCTGACCTCAACCCGATAGAACGCCTTTGGGATGAATTAGAGCGGAGACTGAGAGCCAGGCCTTCTCGTCCAACATCAGTGTGTGACCTCACAAATGCGCTTCTGGAAGAATGGTCAAAAATTCCCATAAACACACTCCTAACCTGGTGGACAGCCTTCCCAGAGAAGAGTTGAAGCGGTTATAGCTGCAAAGGGTGGACCGACGTCATTTTGAACCCTATGGATTAGGAATGGGATGTCCCTTAAATTCATATGCGAGTCAAGGCAGGTGAGCGAATACTTTTGCCAATATAGTGTATGTCAATATAGCTGTACAGAATGACTAGCTAAGTTCCTGTTCTTCTATGAGGAAGTCCTGCCTTAAAGAGTGGTGGTTTTAAAAGCATAATTCTGATTATAATGTTTACCCCATTCAGTTATTAGGATATGAAAAGAATGAACTGCATACAGTATATGCGCATGTGATGAAGGAGCTGAATGGGGCAACACACATCCTTGGATGAAGGAATTGGAAGAAATGAGGCAAGGATCACTTCTTGTTAAAATAATAATTGCTTGACTGATTAGGCCTGTGACCTTCCCGACCCATACCCTTAACTGGAATATAAATAAAACACAAACACTTCTATAAGTTGGAAAGGGCTTTATTTTACGATAACATAACATATAACTTGCAGTGCTTTGTATATCCACCTGCCCTACCGCACCATTGCAATAGGTAGTTCCAACAGGATAATAACCATGAGCCCGTCCCCCCGCTTGCAGGGTTCGTTTCCCCAGAGCATCACCCGAAGGCGTCTTATCTGACCTTAAAGCTCCGCTGTCCAGGAATCCAGCCAATCCTCAACTGTGACATGAAGGAACTGTAATCCAAACGGGTGGGCATCTTCTTGCAGAATGGGGAAGAAAGGGGATTTAAGTGAATTTGAACGTGGCATGGTTGTTGGTGCCAGACGGGCTTGTCTGAGTATTTAAAAAACTGCTGATCTACTAGGATTTTCACACACAACCATCTCTAGGGTTTACAGAGAATGATCCGAAAAAGAGAAAAGTGAGCGTCAGTTGTGTGGTCAAATATGCGTTGTTGATGTCACAGATGAATGGGCAGACTGGTTTGAGATGATAGAAAGGCAACAGTAATTCAAATAACCAATCTTTACAACCAAGGTATGCAGAATACCATCTCTGAACGCACAACACATCCAACCTTGAAGCAGATGGGCTACAGCAGCAGCAGACCACACCGGGTGCCACTCCTGTCAACTAAGAACAGGAAACTGAGGCTACAATTCACACAGGCTCACCAAAATTTGATGACCGAAGATTGGAAAAATTTTGTCTGGTCTGATGAGTCTCGATTTCAGCTGCTACATTCAGATGGTAGGGCCAGAATTTTGCATAAACAACATGAAAGCATGCATCCATCCTGCCTTGTATCAACGGTGCAAGCTGGTGGTGCTGGTGTAATGGTGTGGGGGATATTTTCTTGGCACACTTTGGGCCCCTTAATACCAATGAGCATCGTTTAAACGGCACGTCCTACCTGAGTATTGCTGCTGACTATGTCCATCCCTTTATGACCACAACGTAACCATCTATCTATGATAGAAACATTTAAATACGTAAAGGGAATCCACAGGGTAGAGGAAGGGAGTATATTTAAAAGCAAACAAAGTAGCAAAACAAGAGGACATAGTCTTAGATTAGAGGGGCAAAGGTTTAAAAGTAACATCAGGAAGCATTATTTTACTGAGAGGGTGGTGGATACATGGAACAGTCTTCCAGTAGAAGTGGTAGAGGCCAAAACAGTAATTGAATTTAAGCAAGCATGGGATAGGCATAAGGCTATCCTAAACAAAAGATAAATCCAGGTTAAGTATCCATGTAATTGGGCAGACTAGATGGGCCGAAAGGTTCTTATCTGCCGAAATTTTTCTATGTTTCTATCTTCTGATGGTTACTTCCAGAAGGATAATGCACCATGGCACAAAGCTCAAATCATCTCAAACTGGTTTCTTGAACATGACAATGAGTTCACTGTGCTCCAATGTCCTCTGCAGTCACCAGATCTCAATCCAATAGAGCACCTTTGGGATGTGGTGGAACGGGAGAATCGCATCATGGATGTGCAGCCGACATACAGTTGTGTTCAAAATTATTCAACCCCCAATGCTGTAAAGGGTTTTAGGGAATTTAGTGTACATTTGTAATTGTATTCAGAATGAAATCCTACAAGGACTTTTTAAAGAACCATATGCAACTAAAATGACATCAATTGGTTTTGTAATACAGTAGTAAATGTTTCTTTTGTGAATTCTTCATTGTCACAATTATTCAACCCCTTAAAGACTACCACTCTGAAGAACAGAGGTTCATTCAAGTGTTTTCAATCAGGTATTGAAAACACCTGTGGATGTCACTGAGCAGCAATAAAGCATAATAAGCACCAATTAGGCAGCTTTAAAATGACTGTGATACTCAGCTCCTTCTAGACATTTACTGGTGTGGTTACAAACATGGTGAAGTCAAGAGAATGGTCCAGGAAGACAAGAGAAGAGGTGATTAGTCTTCACAGGAAGGGCAATGGCTATAAGAAGATTGCAAAGATGTTAAACATACCAAGAGAGACCATAGGAAGCATCATTCACAAATTCAAGGCAAAGGGCACTGTTGAAACGCTACCTGGTCGTGGCAGAAAGAAGATGCTGACTTCGACTGCTGTGCGCTACCTGAAGCGTAGAGTGGAGAAAAGTCCCCGTGTGACTGCTGAGGAACTGAGAAAAGATTTGTCAGATGTGGGTACTGAAGTTTCAGCTCAGACAATACGGCGCACACTGCGTAATGAAGGCCTCCATGCCAGAACTCCCAGGCGCACCCCCTTGCTGTCTCCAAAGAATAAGAAGAGTCGACTGCAGTATGCCAAAAGTCATGTGGACAAACCACAGAGGTTTTGGGATAGTGTTCTGTGGACTGATGAAACAAAATTAGAACTGTTTGGGCCCATGGATCAACGCTATGTTTGGAGGAGGAAGAACAAGGCCTATGAAGAAAAGAACACCTTGCCTACTGTGAAGCATGGCGGGGGGTCAATCATGCTTTGGGACTGTTTTGCTTCTGCAGGTACAGGGAAGCTTCAGCGTGTGCAAGGTACCATGAATTCTCTTCAGTACCAGGAGATATTGGATGACAATGTGATGCAGTCCGTCACAAACCTGAGGCTTGGCAGACGTTGGACCTTTCAACAGGACAATGATCCCAAGCATACCTCCAAGTCCACTAGAGCATGGTTGCACATTAAAGGCTGGAACATTTTGGAGTGGCCATCGCAGTCACCTGACTTAAATCGGATTGAGAACCTCTGGTGGGACTTAAAGAAAGCAGTTGCAGTGCGCAAGCCTAATAATGTGACTGAACTGGAGGCTTTTGCCCATGACGAATGGGCGAAGATACCCGTAGATCGCTGCAAGACACTTGTGTCAAGCTATGCTTCACGTTTAAAAGCTGTTATAACTGTAAAAGGATGTTGTACTAAGATTGAATGTCACTTGGGGGTTGAATAAAACTGATAATGATGTGAGCACAGAAGAGACATTTGTGGTTATTTCATTATAAATGTTATGTTATATTTGTCTGACCTACACGTGCCGCTTTGATTTAATTGTAAGCAAGATGACTGAATGATCAAAATCTATGTCAAACTGGCCAAAACACTCAATTTCAGTGGGGGTTGAATAATTTTGAACACAACTGTATCTGCAGTAACTACTGCGTGATCCTATCATGTCAATATGGACCAAAATCTCTGAGGAATGTTTCCAACATCTTGTTGAATCTATGCCATGAAGAATTATGGCTATTCCGAAGGCAATAGGAGGTCCAAACCGGGTTTAGCAAGGCGTACCTAATAAAGTGGACAGTAAGTGTATTTATGCTTTTGTTGGTACAGTGTTCAAACAAAAAAAACAAAAAAAGGTTTCCTCTTGTTGAATATCCTGTATCTGGTCTACAAGTGCAAATTTTTGACAATACAGTCATCCTTAGAAAACCGGCATGCGTCAAGAATCGATATGTGATTTATTGATAGGATTATCAGCCACTGCTAACTATAATTTTATTTTGCATACAGTAAAGGTTTTGTGCTGTGTTTACAGATTAGATGTGCTATTTTGACTAATGTCTATCAAATGTCACCTTACTTACTTAGCTGCCAAAATAAAAAAATTACCTTTGTTTAAAGGCACATCCTAGTGATGCTCCAGCCATTAGTTTAATAGCACAACTGAGTCACAAGTATCCGAGTTCCACAGCAAAAAAATGCACACTAATGTGCAGTGTGCGACCGCATCACAGAGCTGCATAAAACTAAAAAACAATAGGTTATTAAAATAACTATATTAAAATAATAATATTAATGTAAATACTGTATATTAAAGTATTAATAATATACATTAAGATAACTATATTATTTCTTACCTCCAGCGGGCGATGCACGCTTTTGTCTGGGCAGGAAAACGTAGCCGACTGCCGCGGGCAGCCACGTTTCAGCCCTGCCTACGCGGCGGTTTAGGCATTCCGCATCTCTTCTACTATAAAGCGGCCCAGTTAGCCATGTTGTCACACGTCAACCTCCCCACCTCGCATACCAGATGGGTGCAGATTGAGCAGCTCCTGGAAGGATCTACACCCCATAGAGGCATTTTGTGGCTCCCAAACACAGTAGCCCCCGGTGGGTGCTCAAGCCCCACTCTGAGACATTCCCTTCGGCTGTGGTGTGGGAGTCGCTCCCGAGAGGGTCTGTACCCGGGAATTTCAAACTTGACCCCCCTCTTTCACAACCCGGAATTTCTCCCGGGTTGTCAGGCTCGAGCGTTCCGTTGGTGGACCGACCGGGGTATATCGGAGATTCAGCATCTTCTTTCAGGCGCAGCTCCTGTTTCGCTCTTATGGCTTCGCAAGCGCTTTGACCTACCAGAGAGGGAGCTTTTTCGAGCAGGTCAGTTACTACATTTCGTGAGATCCGTGATTCGTGAGGAATCTCCGTTCCCATTGACGTTCTATGAGCGTCTGTGCCGGAGACCGGGTCGGGCCCGGCTTTGATCTCCCGCCTCTATTCACATCTGTTGCAGCAGACATTTCCTCATCCCCCCCGCTTATGTGGCCCGATGGGAGGTGGATTTGGGGGAGTCTCTGTCAGAGGAGGATTGGTCGGAGATTTGGGAACGCTCTGCCAGGGTCACGGCCTGCACAGCCATTCATGAAAACTGTTTTAAGGTCTTGACTCGGTGGTATATCCACCCTCGTCGGCTGGCCCGCCTGTACCCGGGGGCCTCCACCCAATGCTTCCGAGGCTGTGGTGAGGAGGGAACATATCTGGAGTGTGCGGGAGTCCAACAACTTTGGGAAGAGATATTTACCGATTTGGGCCGCTGTCTGGGCGTCCATCTGGAGCCGGACCCATGGACGGCATTGCTTAATCACCCATACCCCCACCTGACTCTGCCTCGTTGCTCTGACAACTTGATAGCTTGAGTATGTACAGCCACTCATTTGTGCCTCGCACGTACTTGGAAGGGCCCCCCCAGATAGAGCCCAAGTGGATGCGAAGCTTTGGTACGTTGTTACCATGGAACGCCTGACGGTGATCCTGCATGATCGGATGCCTCACTTCACTCGGGTATGGTCTCCCTGGCTGGCGGTATTCGCACCTCCGGCGGCGGCGGCCTTGACTTTCTCGGGGTGAACGAATGTCCCTGCTCAACCTACCGTGGTCTGGGTTGAATCTCTGGGTAGTTTCTGGACCGGATTGGGTTCGCCTCCCCCCAAGCCCTTCTTTATGCTCTGTCCTCTTGTCTTGCTGTACCCCTCCCTTTTTTTTCTCTTTCTCTTCTTCTCCTCCTTCTTCTTTCACTCTCGTCCCTTCCTCTCCTCTCTCTCTCTTCCCTCACTTCTTTCTTCTCTCTCCCCCGCACCCTCTAGTTCTGCTCTTCCATGTACACTTTTCTGGACGTTTCAGCGTTGGGGGGGGGGGCGGAGGGTGGACTTCTTATTTTCCGCTGCCTTTCCCTGCTTGTTTGGCTCCTCTAGCGATCCTCACTGACGAGGACCCTGGAAATTTATTGACGCACTGTTCGAGCGCTCTGGTGCACCGTGATAGTTGCTGGTACTGCATACATTCACGTCAATGTCATGTTTGCTGCTCAACCACCTGTTCCTCTCAGCTCTGACTTGTTCTTTTCGGTTGTTTCGCACATGTTCAGTTTCGATATATATGTTATTGCTATGTAAGACATCTGTGTATTCATCTGTTTTTGTCATAATCACAATAAAAATCTTTTATTACAAAAAAAGATAACTATATTATTAAAATTCATATATTGTAATAACAATATGTAGCGCAGGCTACTTGAACTGTGTCTGAACTATTGTGTTTCTCAGACATGCAGCCTGTCACAGCTGCGGAGTACTTCCCCCTCCCTTTTTTCCCTTTCTCTTCACTGGCAAAGAAAACTGTTAAGACAGGAAGATGCAAAGGATTTTGGAACATGCAGTCTCAATTACAGAGGGCCTATGCAATTTGTCAGGAAGAGAACTATACCTCCCAGCAGTGCCTAAGGGAAGGGGCGTTTTCCAAGGGTGGAGGTGCACGTGCAGAGCAAGGAGAAGGCAGAGAAGGGGAGAGTGCTGAGGTGAACAGTCCTATGTGGTGGATTGTGCGTCCAGAGGCTGCCTTGTGCGTTCAGCGAAGGAGACCAGTACCAGACTGGTTGCCAGTACCAGCAGATCGTGCATCCAGCTGTCCTTGTGCATCCAGTGAAGAAGGGGTCCGTCTGCCTTCGTGTGTGTTCCAGTGACAGAGGGAGCGACCGAGTACATTCAGCGGAGAAGAAATCCGGCTGTCTTTGAGTGATTCCAGCGCTAAGAGATAGCGATCGAGCTACCGTCCAAACGAAGAGAGGTATTCAGCCATCCTGCGTGAGTTGATATTGCTAACTTTATTGTCTGGCCTAGTTCTACTGCCCGCGCAGTTGCAGCTAAAAGGAGGATCGCTGCAGTTACAAATTTTGCTGTTCTGTGACACTTTACGAAGATTTCTTTCTCACTTTGTGGAATACAAATATGGTTTCATGTTAAAGGTACCCAACGATAGAATCAAGGGCCCCACCGCTAGCAATCTTGAACACTTGTATAATTTCCACTGGCCAGTGGTTAGACAGAATGTATAAGGTTTAGACAGGTTACTGATATTGGTTACGTTGATTATAGTTGATAATCGAACTGCACTGAAGTATGGTAAAGATTGCTGTCTTGTTCATTCATTATTGAGTTTAATACTAATGCTAAATTAACTCTTTCAATACTGTTATACTGTTGATTACTTTGTCCTACAAAGGGTTTGCTCGCTAGTCCTAATAAACCCCTTTTTATTTAAAGTCATCTTGTCCTGGTATTACTTGGTGCCGAAGGTGGAGGTGGGTAATCACTGGAGTGAGACAGAAGGCCCGTCAAACGCAGCGGCTCTTGCGGGAGTAGCGCTACAAATATTTAATAGTAACAATGGAGAATATTGTTTTTTGCAGAAACTTTAAACTTCACCAATCCAGATAGTGAAAATCAAACAATGCCAGGAAAAAGTTAACTAATGAGTCTTCTCTTGCTGCTGGTTTGCTGCGAAAACCTAAAGGCCCCTATTACATTCTTCGCGCAGTGTGTTTTGCGTGCGCAAATGCGCATTTGCGCGAGGGGCAAAACCCGTTGCGCTGAACGTCGTATTAAAACGTTCGCGCAAACGAAGCGCGTTAACGTTTAACGCGAGTGTCCCTGCGCAAACGAAATTTCGTGCGCGCATCCCATACTTAACATTGTGAGCGCAAATGCGTTTGTGCGCTGGTACGTGGATGGTATTACAATCTTGGCGCAACTTTTTCCAAACGACGTTTGCGCGCATTTTTTTACCGTCTTTGAAAAGCTGGTGGTAACTGCAAATCGAAACGTTTTGATCGAAACGTTTTGGCCGAAACGAAAAACACCAGCACGAAAAAAAAAAAATACAGCACAGTATAGTTACACATTCTACACATACCTAAACAAAAAAATTGTGAATTCGTGCATATTTGTTTTATTGCTGCAGCATGTTTACTCAGATTTACTTTGACAGGTGCAAAAACTTAAGTGAGTCAATTAAGGTAAATTGATGTCAATTAAGGTTCTTAATTCTGATTGGCTGAATCCTGCGAAAAAAAGAGTCCGCACACAAATTTACGTGCACAACGTTACTGCGTGCGTATTACACTTACTTTCGCGTGTCGTTTTTCCGAACGTTATTTTTTTTGACGGATGAGAAAATGCGTTCGGATCGTAATACCACGTTAATTTTTGCGCGATAACGCTGGACGATGCGCGCAAAAAAATTTGCGCTGTGCGAACGAAATTGCTTGAAGAATGTAATAGGGGCCAAAATATTTTGCACAGGAAGAAAACATAACTTTAAAATGTGTTTATTAAGATTTTCATACAAATAATAAAAAAAATCACAAGAATTCTAAAAACATTGCTATAAAGTTGGAGTTGGAGAGGAGAGAAAACAAACACACAAGAATTTTACTGAATCTCTTATGGATTTAAAGGGACACTTTGGGAAAAATACGCCCACCCCCTTTTAATAATTGGACAGATGTTGCTGTCTATATATTCAAGACTTTGTTATACGTTAAAGGGATACTCTAGAGGGTTAAACAACGTTCAGCTTCTAAAACAATATAATTATTTTAATGTCTAGTTTATTTTGATAATCGCTGTTTTTGAGTTTTACTGCTGTGGAGCACAGTTATGCGTTCATTCAGTACCATGCATGATGACTGTGGGTTTTATTTCTGTGGAGCTATGTGACACACTCATTAATTTTTTTTTTATATTTATTAAAATACATATTAAAATAAATACTACAGTTAACCTACACCCCAACATTCTGCCCCATTTCTGCTTCATTTATTGTTCACAGATTTTGCAGCTGCTTCTGATACAAACTCAGCTCGCTTTACAAGAATTAAAATATATAAATATTTTTTTCTCATGTCAGACACAAATAGTAACCTTGAAATAGCCCAAGCCCTAACTTCTATACCTAACCCTAAAAACCACACTAATTCAGGAGCAATCTGATGGAGTCAACGTCCTATGATAAAAATTAGACCATATGAGGCGTCGTTTTCAACCATGTTCAAAAACAAGCTGCAACTTGAAATCTCAGGAAAACAACTTGTTATCTTGAGACAACAAGTCGGAAAAAAATTAGAAATGCATGGCCTCTCGAGGGCTTCCGTAAATATCTGTTCCATTGCAGAGAAATGTTTACATTAACACACGTCTCACAACTCATCTGTAAATAGGGAACTATTTTACAACTTGCTAGCATGAAAAGAGCACTTGTAACCAATTCCTGAGGTTAAGCATTTTCTTTTCCAACCAGAAATATTCTGCCTAATCTTTATAGAACAGTGTAACACTCCAGTCACTATTACAACCTATATATTTACGAAAACATTATCACGAATATAGCAGTATGTAGTGATACCTTTTTTTTATTAGACTAACGTTACATTTAAAAGACAAGCTTTCAAGAGTAACCGCTATATACTAGGCTTGTGCACCGATTTCTTTTTCGGTTCGATTCGATTTTTCGGATTTTCAAAGTTTTCGATTCAGCTCGTTTCGACCGATTTCTGTTTCGATTCGGTTCGGCTCGATTCGTTTTTCGTGTACATTTTTTTTTCGGAATATCGATCATTTTTCGTATTTTCGTGTAACTTAGCTCGTTTTTTGTATCGACTTTTCGTGATTTCGGATATTTTCGTTTTTCGGAATTGTAGATGTTTTCGGAATATCGACCATTTTTCGTATTTTCGGGTCACTTTGCTCGTTTTTTGTATCGACTTTTCGTGATTTCGGAAATTTTCGTTTTTTCGGAACGTCTGTTCTCCTCGTTTCAAAGCAATAAATTTCGATTTGACACATTTCAAGTCCATTCGAAAATTCCGAAAATATTTCGTTTCGGCTCGGAAAACTTTTCGGATCTGCCGTTTTCGGATCTAAAAATTTTCGGAAAATCGGCCGCATCCGAAAACACGAATCGGGAAATTTCGTGAAAATTCCGAAATTCCGAAACCCGAAACGCACATCCCTACTATATACAGTAATACAAGAAAATATTGTTACACAAGGTACAGTATTCAGAAAGTGCATAATAAGGTGTGTCGATATTTTATTATTTTCTACAAGGAAAAATACTCCCTGTCCCAGACTGTAAATCCTTTAGTAATCAGTAAAGCAGAATGACTTCTTGTGTTGAGTTGTGGCTCAGTTAGTTAATTCTCCTGTGTAGTAAACAGAGAGGTTGTGAGTTTAAATCTAAGCACGTTTGTCTGGATTATTTTTTTTTGCACATCTACCTGTCCCTTTGTTTTACTTCATAAAACAAGTACAATAATAACGATATTATTAGAAAATTATCATCATTACTATTGTGTTTGTTTATGAAGTAAAACAAAGGAACAGGTAGATATGGTAAATTTTTTTTTTAAAAAAGGCACCGCTTAGATTTGAACTCAACGTCCCATTTCAATGCTGACTGACTCAATGCTCAACTAACTGAGCCACAGCCCAACACATGTAGACGTACTGCTTTACTGATTACTAAATGATTTACAGCCTGGGATAGGGAGGATAATGCATAGCTGACAAGTCCCTGCCCCGTGAGCAAATCTGCAGCGGCGAAGGAGGGCTGCGGCCCCAACCCCTAAGGAGGAGGATTTGGGGTAGGGTTGCCACCTTTTCTTCAAGCCAAACCCGAACACTCTAGTGTTTGGCTTGGGCGGCCATTTTTTTTGTAGCGTATACATTATGTGTATATAATATGGCCGTGGTATGCATGTCAGGCTGGTATTATGGCTAGCACACTGGTATTATGCATGGCATACTGGTAATATGGCTGACTGGTATTATGCATGGCACACTGGCATTATGCACGGCACACTGGTATTATGCATGGCAGACTGGTATGGCTGGCACACTGGTATAATGCATGGCAGACTGGTATGGCTGGCACACTGGTATGGCACACACTGGTTTTATGCATGGCAGACTGGTATGGCTGGCACACTGGTATGGCACGCACTGGTTTTATGCATGGCAGACTGGTATGGCACACACTGGTATTATGCATGGCAGACTGGTCTGGTTGGCACACTGGTATTATGCATGGCAGACTGGTATGGCTGGCACACTGTTATGGCACACACTGGTATTATACTTGGCAGACTGGAAAGGCTGGCACACTCACTGTCCTGTCGGCGTCTCTTAGTCTCAGTGAGTCGCAGCTGGGCTGGCCTGGCGCCGGGCACACTGACTGCTGAGCAGCTGAGCCAATCTGATCTGCGAACCTCCCTTGAGTTGACCGGCAAGAGTGGAAGGAGAGCTGCAGTGCTGGCCTGGCGAGAATGATCGACAATCCAGGTCGGGATGAAGACCGAGCCTGCCCTGAGCACGTCCTCTACTCGCCGTGGCTGCTCGCTCTGCACACTGCCTGGCCAGGAGGACTAGGGAGGGAGCCGCCGCACGAGCAACCACGTTGTCACGTGAGAGTGAGAGCCCTTTGCGCCTGCGCGACCATGACAGCGGCTCAGAGGACGACACGTGACGCACACCAGCCAATCCCTCTTCAGCCTGGAAAAAAAAGACGGAGGAAAAGACCGCAGCGCCGGGGGAACGCAGGAAATGTGAGTATAACCGCGGATTCATGTGTCCGGGTGGCAGAGGGAGTCAAACCCGGACTCATGACTCCAAACCCGGACAATCTGGGTCAAAAACGGACAGGTGGGAACCCTAATTCGGGGGAAGTGAATCCTTGTGGGGGGAGTTCTTGTATATGACACTGGCGGGGCTCCGTTCTGGGGACATAATTTGTCTCAATCCGGGGACTGTCACAAATGGTCACCCTAATTTACACCACTACACACTATACTCCCTCCACTAGACCGTAATCAGGTAAGTCAAACCCCAAACCAACATATAATGTGCACTGTATATAAATAAACACATTTAGAAGGTAAAGTGTAAGTGGACATAATATAAAATTTTTTAAAGAAGAAATATATAAGTGACAAAATAACAAAGGATATATAGCAAATATATAAATGAATCAAATATAGTATGCAACAGTCACTGGGATTGAACTATGTTTAGTAAATGGAAGATACAATCTTTTTACTAATCAGTATATTGATGGATTATAACAAAGTAAAAATCTATCTGCTAGTATACATATCTCCTATGTTGCTACATGTCTGCAGAAAATATTCAAATTCAGAAATTATCCAAAATGATACAAAACAATTAGTGAAAATCAAGCATTTATGAACTATCATATTAAAGTCATTCACTTGTGCATTCAACCAACTGGATAAATTTCAATGCAACTGAACTGAGAGGTATTGCCATTGAACAATGCATTAGGTTTGCATTACTGAATGGAAACTCTAATTTTTCCCCTTAGCGTCCCGGTTTTGGCAAAGGCCAAGTGATAGGGACCACTGTGTGTGTTGGGGGGGGAGCAGTTTTTTTTTTTTTTTTTGAGAAAGGATTTTACCAGGAAGGATACATTGAGATTTCTCTTGTTTTCAAGTGTGTCCTGGGTGGCGAGTATGTACCGTTAGGTGTCTTGCCCAAGGACACTTACTGGAGAGGTGCTCGCTGGGATCGAGCCCATGTCTCCACAGGCTCTCTCCACGCAGAGCAGTGATGTTACCTCTACTCCACCCAGCCGGTACAACACTTATGATCACATAATGGATGTACCCAGTGACACATATAGAGTAAAATCTTTTCTTATCTAAACATTCAAGAGGAAAACAAAAGCACATGTAAGATATCAGCAACATAAAATAAACAAAATAAGGACATTTTGTTTATTTGGTGGTAGTGGCCCTTTAAATGGGCATTCTGGATAGTGTCCTTTTATTATATTTTTGTTTTTTCCATTGAGATCCTTTAGCAAGAGGCTGTCATGGGTAAATATAAAAAACCCTCAACAGTCCCAGTGATTTGTCACTCCGCTGGTTGACACATAAACATGGTCAGTATTGATCACTCTCTAGATGACAAACGGTGACCTTTTAACAAAAAATTGTTCTTGCAGAACAAAAAAAAGGTATACCATCACTTACACGTCTATTGACTAAAGGGTGAACTCAGGAGAATTGGCAGGAGAAGGGAACAATTTAGGTCAAAATTCCCCCATTTATCTCACTTTCCAAAACTGCTATTTGGTCCTAGATTGTTCTCTACTGCCGATTCTCCTGACTTCACCCTTTATTGAATAGACCTGTAGGGTTCAGCAGCCTTGGCTCTCTAGATGTGCTGAAAAATACATTTCCCATGAGGCTCAGCCAATCTAATGAGTGTCTGAGCATTAATGAGAGATGTAATTCAACTTCTAAAACATCTGGCGAGCCAAGATAATATCCATTTAATATAGACTTTCAAATTAAGCAGTCTTTTTAAATAAGTCAAGCATTCTGCCTGAGAATCCCATCCGTTTTTTGTGATAATATTTTAAGAATGTATTATTCCTTTGTTATAAATGCCAAATTTTTCCAACAGCTAAAAAAATAAAATACACCTTTCCTCATTTCAATTATAAATAGGCGTGAATAACTATTCCTTGCTGAAATAATATTAAGTTAGGTGCTGTTATTGTCAAGTGCGGCGTGCAGATTCCTGCATTGGGTGTGAGGACTGGAGAGAGGTGCAGTCCATGGGAAACCTCTTGACTGCCCAATGACTCATAAACAGTCATAGGCCTCCCAGCATCACTTTAGTGGTAACCAAGGATTCCCCTGGGTCACCAGTTAATCATGAATTGTCTCAACATGCTTCTGATATTTAGTAACTTCTTGCCTGAAGCTGGCATGCTTTTATCATTAAATTGTCAACTTTACAAATCTTCATCACAGCAATAAACTATGGTAACACAGAGATGCCTTTAAAAAGTTTAGAACCGTAAGGGCCCTATTGCATTCCTCGTGCACAATTTTGCACGTGCGCAAAAACGCATTAACGCAAGGGGTAAAACCCTTTGCGCTGAACATCGTATTACGACGTTCGCGCACAAAATGCGCGTTAACGTCTAACGCGAGTGACCCTGCGCAAACCCTTTGCGAGCGCAATTTAGTGCGCGCGTCCTATACTTAACATTGTGAGCGCAAATGCGTTTTGCGCTGGTACGCGGATGGTATTACAATCTTAGCGCAAAATGTAACGGACAACGTTTGCGCGCATAATTTTAACGTCTTTGAAAAGCTGGTGGTAACAGCAAATTGTAACAACCTGACCGTACCAAACTGCGGATTCACAATGGAGAACGTCGATGCGCAGGTTTTTTTACTAGATCCGTCAAATGACGGCCACTACCTTGTCTTCCATCAGAACGTACGTCTGTCGTGCGCAGTCCGCGCAAAATGACGGACTCGCGTTAAAAATTACATTGCGCTCACTGATTTCTGCGCGCAACTGTACTTTGCGCACATTTTTGCGCGTCGGTTTTACGAGCGCAATTTCCAGACGGATGAAAAAATGCGTGAGGAATTTAATTCCAGCGGTGATTTTCGTGCGTTAACAGGCGTTTTTGCGTTAAGTATGTAGTAGGGCCCTTAGCGTTTAACCAACTCACAACGTGCTACCATTACTACCATCATTATCATTTCTTAAATACAAGAAATAAAGTTTTGCGCAGCAAATGAACACAGACTTTAAAATAAATATATTTGGTTTATTTTTGGTAAGTAATCTTTTGCACAACAGGAATACGATCATCGGTACGACTATTCAGTATGGCAATAATATAGTGGTTTATGTGCAAACTAGGGGTGTAAATAAACACTCCAAATTATACATTACACTTAAACGTCTTAGATAAGTGAGTTTCGCGCATGCCCCCAGTGTCCCTCTGCAATCACTCCGTGGTGCTCCGGCTCGGCAGTGCAACCCTCGGAGTCCTATGGACTCCAGCAGGTGATACTCGTAGAGGCGCAAAAGCACTGCCGCAAGTATCCCCGAGTGTAGCAAATGGTTTCGGGCAAGGTGCTGAAGTAGCACCTGCCCCGGGATCTCAAGCTAAAATGGGGATGCTATGGGGAAAACTGCAGGCGCAGGTTTTCCCCGTTAGCGTCCCCATTTTAGCATGAAGATTGTATTCTGGTCCATCCAGTTTTATTCAGAGAGACCCAAGTAAGGAATAAGTTTATCATTAGGGAGGAATTTGTTATGGAAAATAATACATTTAGGCTAGGGTCAGACGAGCGTGATTTCTACGGGCTGTACGTCCGTACACACGGACGTACGTCAGTATGGAAGACACAGTAGTAGCCACACAGTCCGTTTTTTTCACTGACGTAGATTTTGACGGATGTAGCGGGGAAAATAAAATAAAAAGCAAAACCATTTTGTCCGTGAAAAATGCCGGACGTATAAATGCAGTCCGTATGACCACGTTCCATCACTCACACACAAAGCTATGCATATGTTGCGGACGCAGCGTACTTTGTGCGGCCGTTCTAGGGGTTGTACGTTCTTGCCTGCCTTGCATCTGTGGGCCGCGGCCGTTGTGCGTCCGCAGTTCATTGCGGATGTACTACGTGTAACGGGCTCCGATGGGCTTTCTTTCATGCTATCACGGACGTACTTTTAGGCGCAATCACGGACGTGAACACTACGCTCGTCTGACCCCAGCCTTAGGGGTTATCAACTAAATGATGGGGATTGCCTGCTCTGCAAAATCCAGCTGCAATGCTGAGAAATGCCAGAGCATCTCAAAACTAGAAACTAAACAGCAGGGGGAAAGCTTCTCCTTATGCTGTTGGGATATAGTTTTACAAAGTGAAAATGTTTGTCAGAAGTGAACTGCAATACTTCAAACAACATTGCTTAGTGGATATCCCCCTAAATAAGCTACCTTAGAAATATTGTCTGTGACACAACTTGAAACACCCAGGGGGATTTTCTCAGAATGTTAAAGGTTACATAGGATTAAAACAGGGAACGGTGCTAATGGGTCAGCCGGAGAACAAGTTATTCCCAGGAAGACCAAAGGTCCTGGTGTTGGGATTTTGCAGAATAAAAATCTAAGTTTGAAAACATTTAGGCTGGGTTCACACCTGCGCGGTTTATTACGCGCGCAATACGCACGTTTTTTAACACGTGTATCGCGCAAACGTAAAAAACACGTACGCGCATTGCAGCGCGTTCACGGCCATAGACTGCAGAGTGCACACACTGCAAATACGCCCCAAAGATGCTCCTGTACTTCTTTGGGTGTAGGAAGTTTTACAGCACGTTCCTGCGCGCTGTAAAACACCCAGGTGTGAACGGGTCCCATAGGAAATCATGGGATTTCTGTGTCTCGGCGTTTTACAGCGAGCAGGAACGCGCTGTAAAACACTGCGGTGTGAACCCAGCCATAAACTTTAAAAAAGACAAATGCGACATGCAAATAGGATAAAGTAGATGCTTTGGATTTAAGGAATTCCCCGAATCATAACAAATATTTGTATCGGCTTTGAAGGATATGTCTTTAGCTAGACTTGAGGGGATATTCAGAGAGAGTCGATCTGGCCCCGAACAGTGACATTTCGGGGCCATTCAGAGAGCAGGCAGTTCACCAAATTTTGGCAAATTGCCTACATGTGCGGTGCCTGTTTGAAGGCAGTGAAAGTACCCACTACGGAACTTGTTAGCACTTTATAAAAACTTGTAACTGTAATGGTTAACCTATTCAGAGAACACCGAACAGCAGTGAAAAGTTTCCAAAGTGCCCTGCTGTTCGGTGTTTTAATTTGGCAGGTTTATTCAGGCGAACCCCGTAGGCTTCAATGTTAAAAATATTCAGTTTTTATTCCATATTTATTTATAAAAGTATTTTACCAGGAAGGATACATTGAGATTTCTCTCATTTTCAAGTATGTCCTGGGTTCAGGAACATTGAATTGATACAGAAATAAAGTAATAAAATGCAAGATATTAAAAACAAAATACAAATATCTAATAAACTGTTTATTATTTTAATCTGCAGTAAAAAAAATCTCTTGATTTTTTCAGATTTTAGTCATTTTTCTGAACTTTTTGGGCAATTTTTTTTTTCTGTAACAGATCTTTTTATTATGATTCATAGGACCTTATTTGTAAATTCCAGACATTATTGTTCAGTAGTTTTGCAAACAACGTTTCAATTTTGACACTTTCAATCGTATTGTTTTGGGGGGGGGGGGTTTACCCCGTTCGTCAGCTTGTCGGCTTTTTCCAGCGGCTGGTCTGCGCTGTGATCGGCGACTCGTTGGCTTTTTCCCCGATGTGTTCGGCGTGCTTTTTGCAGCAGTTCCGGCGAGTTTTCGCTGCACTTTGGGGACCCAGTGGTGAAAGCTGAATTCACCGCCGCAGGGTGGGGAACTTTGATTCCCCGAAATGCAGGGAAGCATGGGGAACGAGAGAGCACCGAAATGTCGGCGACATTTCGGTGCTCTCTGAATAACCCCTCAAATGTTTTACAGTAATTCTAGGCAAAGCTGTGATTTTATTTCTCTCCTGTCTGTCTATAATGAAGAAAAAATGCTATACAGCAAAATACAAGACTAAATTTATTGAATAGGATTTTCATATCTCTATTATTCAGCTCAATTAATATTACGGATTTAGCATCATCCATTGTTTTCCAAATTCTTGCTATCTTTTTTCTAAAACTGTGCCTCTGGGTCCCCCTTGAGGAGACAAAAAATATATCACCTAGAGAAAGTGAGAGAGGGCTATAAATATATACGATTAATAACATCACCAACATAACTGCTTACACAGTTTAATGGCATCTATGCATAGGAGCATGAATAGATGCAGTTGGGTATTAAAATCCCTTGGGCATTTTGACATAAATAATATATTACCTTTATAGAGCTCTAACAGCTGTTTTTGGAGTGAACCTGTATATTCACCAGTGTAGAAGTATACTGTTTACACATTTTTGGATGCAATAACAGGAAATCTTATCAAATAAATTATTTCCTTTGCTATCCTCCATCCCAATGCTTTTAAATCAGGACCGTCAAACTCCGGGGCCCCCCATGATTCTCTGGTCATCTGTTGCATTGAAGGAATTCTGGGAATTGTAGACATCAACATCTGGGGGCCCGGGAGTTTGACAGCCCTGTTGTAGGCTGTAAGCTCATTTGGATAGCACCCTGTACACCTAGGGCTAAATTACAATCTCCACGCTAAAACAGGGGTGGTAGGGAGAAAAAACTGCGCCTGCAGTTTTCCCCCTACCGCCCCCGTTTTAGCGTGGAATTACAACTCAGGCACTTAACCACTTGGCTGCGGAGGTGCATCCTGAGCGCGTCCTGCCAAGTGCTTCCCCTGTTCGATGGATGCGCTGAGCGCGTCCAAGCACAGGAGGCACCCCAGTGGGACAAATAGATGTCATTGCGCTGGCGTGATGACATCTATTTCAGCCCCCCCCCACGAGTGCGGAGGAGGTGCCTGAAAGGGAGGGGGGGCTCTCTCCCTCCCGATCGCTGGGGGCCAGCGGCTAAAGGCAGGCACCGTTTGGAAGGGCACAGCCTGCCCTTCCAAACAGGGACTGGCTTTAACCCCTTAGGGGCCGGATCACGATTCGGCGGCGGATCGTGATCCTCTCCCGGAGCTGGCCGACATCTTGGATGTTGGCCAAGCTTCTGGGAACTCCCCCTGACGACTGGCGTCATCGTGCATAGCGCGATGATGTCAGTCTTGGCGTTAACCCCTAACTGCCACCAATGGTGGGGATAGGGGGTTCCAATGAACCCTATATCTCCCGATCCATGGTAGCTAGGGGTTAATCTTTGGTATCGTTGGATCGGCCAAAGCATGGCCTTTCCAACGATACCAAACATGACCATGTAAAAAGTTATTAAAAAATAAATAAAGGTAAAATATTTAAAAAAAAATAACAAGCAAGTTTTTTTTTTTGGTTTTGTTAATGCAGCAACATTGTTCCCATTTCATTTATAATGTGAACAATGATGCTGCACTAACGATTTTTGTATGGGGTGCATTTGTTAAAAATCGCGTAATTTTCCCCCAAAAAAATGTAACGAGACCCCATTTCTAAGTTTTTTAACAAGCGCAACCCGTAGAAAATACAACCGCAAACGCTTGCATGTTAAAAAAAAACACTTTACACGTTGTAAATTATTGAAAATTCTAATTTCATTGAATTTTTTTGTTATAATATACAGACAGGACATGACGTATACATATAATAATGATATATTATGAATCTGCCGAGTCTGCTGGAAAGAACGATATATAATATGTCATATAATAAAAGAAGGCTTCAAAACACGGTTACAGATGATGAGCGAAGCCGATAAAAATGAGCTCAGCACACAGGCATGAAATCCCTCGGCAGCGAAAGGCTTAAAAAGCTGCCTGCATTGTTAGCCCACGCTACGGCCCCGCGTTGCTCGCGGCAGAGCTGAGCGCAGCCGCGAGCATCCACTCGATGGAGTCCATAGGACTCCATTGAGCCAGACGCCGGGGATCACATGACCTTCCGGATCTCGCCTCTTCAGATCCGGGCAGTCAGATTTGTGATACGCAGGGAGAGACTGGGGGGGACTTTCCCCCCCAGTCATTCCCTGCTTCCGCTGGTCGGAGGAAGCGGACAGAGCTGCGGTCCTCACCGCGGGACAGGAGGTGAGTATACGCTTCTTCTTTTTAAAATTTTTAGGCTGGTGTTAACGGATTCTGCAGAAGCGAAATCCGTTAACACCAAGTCCTGGCTCTGGTTAACTTTCCACTAACCAGAACCGGACGTTAATCAGCGTTAGGATTTTGTAATCCTAATTCTGATTAACACCCTATACTTAACAAGGGAAGCGCAAAGTACAATAACCGCACGCTAAAAAGCGCAAGGTACCAAACGCAAACGGGTTACTTAACCCGTTTGGATTTTAATATGCGGTAGACACCGCGGCTAACGTTAATGCTCACGCAGGTGAAAGAAAAAAAAATTACGAAAGATTAAAAACAGTGGTTCGCTTATTTCCACACTTAGATCCCTCAGTACTTGCAATTGAATTACATCTGGCCCTGGGGCTTTGTTCACATTCACTTTGTTTAGTTGCTGCAACCTTTTCTGGAGTCAACCAATCACATTTTATTTGTAAATTTTTGTCAATGATTTGCATGTCTCTTTTCATAGGTTTCTCTTTGGTAAATACTGAAGAAAAATAACCATTGAACATTTCTGCCTTATCTTGATCTTCAGTTAATAACACCCCTGTCTCTGATTTTAGTGAACCTACACTGTCACGCTTAGGTTTCTTAGAATTTATGTACTTAACGAATATTCTGAGATTCGTTTTGCTCTCTTTAGCCCAGAATCACTTTTTTACATGCTTTATTGGCTACCTTATATGCTTTATAGGACATTTACCAGATTTATAATGTGGATTTGTAATGCACAAGTAATCTAATTACAATTTATCTAAGCATATGTGTTCCTTGAATGCTGCAAGAACGAGCAATGGCAAACACAATAGACTATTTATTTCCTTCATTTGTTTCGTTTTTCATTTGTTTCATCCACGTGACATTTACTCCACTGTGATCCAGAGCAACTGCCACAAAAGTAAAGCACATGTATTTTGTAATCAAAATTTTTATTGACAAAAATAAACATACATGAACATAAATCACAGCAGTATATATAGCATGGTAACACAGTTCCTTCAGCATATATGATAGGTACCGCAACAGGGAAAGTTTAGCTCTTTACAAAAGTTCAGATGATATAAAGCAAATACCGTTACCAACCAATATCGGAGTGCTATGTGAAACAACTGTGACGTATGCTGTATCAAAGCTGACCAGCCTCTGGGAAAAAATTCCAAGGCCTTTAAGTACGTCTTCCGCGCTGTGAAATTTACCAGATTTAAAAGCTTGACATACCGCCTTCTTATTTTTCATTTCCTGGGTTACCTTCCTACTGAGCTACTGTACATTGGTTTCTTTTATATTTATTACCCAGTGGAATATATTGGGACGCGTACTTTTCTAGGGTTAGTTTGAAGATATTCCACTTATTTATGGGAAAAACAGAGTATGAGTTTGCCAGTCAATGAGATTGAGAGCTTCACTTACCTTAATTGCATAACGATTGTACTCATTCACAATCGCTTTGAAACCCCTCAAAATTTTATCCCCCTAGAATGTGGATTTTTTTTTGCAATCAAATAATTTTATTTTGGCAACTTTACACACAATAAATAGCATACAATAGTATTATGATGCAGGACACAAACAGAACAATGAATAGAAAAATTTAACAGCCCAGTCGAGGGTGACTGAGGCTGGGGTCAGACGAGTGCAGTTATCACGTCCGTGTTGCCGCACATTTGTACGTCCGTGGCAGCATAGCATTCTGACCAATGGAGCCCCACACACGAAGTACGTCCGCACAAAAGTGCGGATGCATGACGGACGTGGCAAACGGACGCAGGTTAGGCAAGAATGTAATACTGCTAGAACGGACGTGCGGAGTGCGCCACATCTGCAACGTCCACATAGCTTTGTTTGTGAGTGATGGAACGTAGTCAGATGGACTGCATTTATACGCCCAGCATTTTTGACGGACAAAATGTTTTTTCATTTAAATTTCTTTTCCCTGCTACATCCGTCAAAAATAACGTCAGTGAAATAAACGGACCGTGTGGCCACTACCTTGTCGTCAGTCAGAAAGTACGTCCGTACTGCACGGACGCACAGTCCATACAAAATGCGCTCGTCTGACCCTAGCCTTAGTCTCTGCTACCAAGGCAGAGGAGCTAAAAGTGGGTCAAAAGAGGAAGAAAGCTACATGACAATCGTCAACTTCGCCAGAGTCTCCAATATCTGCTCATCCTCTGCGTAAGACATTAGTCCTCCCAAACAGGGGCGGACTGACAACTAATGGGGCCCCCCCTTGTTCTGCACCCACAGGAGGCCACACCCATAAAAAACCCACCCCCTACAACGCAACTACCACATGTACATTATTGTGCTAAAGAATTAATTTCTGAACTCCTAAAAATAACCTTTCTGAAAATCCACTTGGACCCAGCAGTGAATTGTGCCAACCTCCATACTTACAGATGGCCACCGCACTGCTGCAGCAGCGATCACCAACTCACTGCAGCTAATGCTGCGCCGCAGCACAGAAAGTCCCTGTGGAAAATGTGGGAAACTGAAGATCACTTTAAAAGATACTGTACAGTCCTGACACACTGCACATCACAGAGCTCCACAGAAATAAAACTCCCAGTAATGTGCAGAGTGTATGAGCGTATCACAGAGCTGCACAGCAATAAAACCCACAGTAATATGCAGCTCACACATGGATATATATTGCCCCCAGCAGCTCAAACATGGATAAATACTGCCCCCAGCAACTCAAACATGGATATAAATTGCCCACAGTAGCTCAAACATGAATATATATTGCCCCCAGTAGCACAAACATGAATATATTTGCCCCAGTAGCTCAAACATGGATATATATTGCCCCAGTAGCTCAAACATGAATATATATTGCCCCACTAGCTCAAACATGAATATATATTGCCCCAGTAGCTCAAACATGGATATATATTGCCCCAGTAGCTCAAACATGGATATATATTGCCCCAGTAGCTCAAACATGGATATATATTGCCCCTGTAGCTCAAACATGAATATATATTGCCCCCAGTAGCTCAAACATGAATATGTATTGCCCCAGTAGCTCAAACATGAATATATATTGACCCCAGTAGCTCAAACATGAATATATATTGCCCCCAGTAGCTCAAACATGAATATATATTGCCCCCAGTAGCTCAAACATGACTATATATGCCCCAGTAGCTCAAACATGGATATATATTGCCCCAGTAGCTCAAACATGGATATATATTGCCCCCAGTAGCTCAAACATGAATATATTTGCCCCAGTAGCTCAAACATGGATATATATTGCCCCAGTAGCTCAAACATGAATATATATTGCCCCAGTAGCTCAAACATGAATATATATATTGCCCCCAGTAGCTCAAACATGAATATATATTGCCCCCTGTAGCTCAAACATGAATATATATTGCCCCCAGTAGCTCAAACATGAATATATTTGCCCCAGTAGCTCAAACATTGATATATATTGCCCCCAGCAGCTCAAACATGAATATATTGCCCCCTCCCCCCCCGTTGCTCATCGGCTCTGAGGGCCCGCGGATCATAGCGGCGTGGTTTGGGGCGACAGTGGGCCCCCGACGGTTACCCTCTGATGATCAGTGCACTTAACAGGCAGCCAGCAGCGCACTCTGTAAATGCCGCGGTGGCGCCTGCAGCGTGCCTGCATCCCAGTCTAAAACTGGAGCAGGCATGTTGCACTGGTGCCGCCCCTCATGTGAAATGTCACGTGAGAGGGCAGGGCAGGCGCCACTGCGGCGTTTACAGAGTGCGCCGCTAGCTGCCTGTTAAGTGCACTGATCATCACAGGGAAACCGGCGGGGGCCACTATGACGCCCCAATCCGGACCCCTACTGCCCCGTGCGCCTTCCAATGGGTCAGTCCGCCCCTGCCCCCAAAACATAGGAGAACAATGGAAAAGCGGCCGGTCACACCACCTAGGAGTATCAGGGTCATATAAGGGTGGAGGGGAAAATTGGGTATTAGGGAGAGGAAACAACACGAGGGGGAGGAATAGGGCTAACCAGGGAAGGGGAATGTGAAAAAATTACAATAAAAAGGAGGTGGGGAGAGGAGAGGGAGGGAGAGCGTGGAGAAGTGGTGAGAGAAGAGAAAAAAAAGGAAGAAAAGAGAGAAAAAAGTGTGGGAGGATGGCTAGACAGAGATAAGGGAACCAGAGAGTAGGAGGGCACTTTGGCGGACAGTTCTAAAAAGGTACCCGGAGCAAGCGGAGTCAGGCTCAGCATGAGGGCGAGGACAAATAGCTTTCCAATGATACCACTTATGTAGATGACCCTCCTGTTTGCCCTCTACTCCAGCAACAAGATATTCCAGTGTCCGAAGGCCCTCCATTTCAGTGATCCACTGTTTATTAGGTAGGGGGCATCTGAGACTTCCAGGATCGAGCAATACTGAACCTCGCCGTTTGACGCATGGGTAGCGCAACAGGCTTTGAGGGTACATGAAGAAAGGGGCGTGTGTTTAAGAAGAAACATCCCTGGGGTAAAAGGCAAGTTAAGGTCAGTGTCAGGCGAACTGTGCATAGTGTGCGGGTGTGAGCTAGGCTTGTGCACCGTTTTTTTTTCGGTTCGATTCGGTTCGATTTGTTCTGATGTTTAAACTTTTCGATTCGGCTCGTTTCGACCGATTTCTGTTTCGATTCGGTTCGGCTCGACTCGTTTTTCGTGTACATTTTTTTTTCGGAATATCGACCATTTTTCGTATTTTCGTGTCACTTTGCTCGTTTTTTGTATCGACTTTTCGTGATTTCGGAAATTTTCGTTTTTTTGGAACATCTGTTCTCCTCGTTTCAAAGCTGTCTAACTCTATTCGTTTTGATGTAAACTACTATGGTTTACTTTTTTATACTTTATATATTTTTTTATAATAAATTTTTGGTTTGTTTTTCGGATCCGATAATTCATTCTGTCGATACGATAATTCTGGCGATTCTATCGTGTTTTTTTTTAATTAAATAAAGATCCTTTTTTTCTTATGAATATACATTTCACAACTTTATTTAATCACATTAAAAAAATGGTATGAAAGCCAAGGAACAAAAAAAAATGAACAAAACGATTTAAAAAACGCTAAACTGACCCGAATGGTCTGACTTTAAAAATAAAAACTAGAAGAAAAGGTTTTAAAACGGAAAAATAGTTGATCAAAATGATCTGAAACGAAAAAAAAATTAAATAAAATGATTTAAAACAGACAAAAAAAAATTAACCCTTTCGCTGCTGAGGCATTTCACGGCTGCCCTTCACGCCTGTGTGCGGCACTGCGGTCTGCTGCGGAGCTAATTTTTAACAGTTTTGCTCCTCTTGTTTAAACGCGTTTTGAAGCCTTATTTTATAATATGACCCAGACATGTTATATATCATTCTTTCCGGCAGACCCGGCAGATGATTCATAATATATCATTATCATATGTATGCGTCATGTCCTGTCTGTATATTGTAACAAAAAATGCAATAAAATTAGAATTTTCAATGTTTGTTTTACAAGGTGTAAAGTATTTTTTTTCACATTTTAACATGCGAGTGTTTGCGGTTATATTTTATGAGTTACATAGTTATATAGGCTGAAAAAAGACATGCGTCCATCGGGTTCAGCCTCTCCCACATAACCTACTGCTGTTGATCCAAAAGAAGGCAAAAAACCCAGTCTGAAATATGCAACATACCGGGAAAAAATTCCTTCTTGACCCCAGAATGGCAGTCAGATTTCTCCTTGGATCAAGAAGCTTTTACCCACATATTAAATATTATAACCCTTAATATTCTGTGTCTGCAGGAAGTCATCCAGTCGTTTTTTAAAAGTCTGTACAGACTCTGACCCAACCACCTCAACAGGCAGAGAATTCCACAGCTTTATTTTTCTCACCGTAAAATAACCCTTCCTATGCTTTAAGCTAAATTTTCTTTCTTCTAAATGGATGACCCCTTGTCCTATGTATAGACCTGTTAATGAATAGGCTATCAGACAATGGTTGATAATGGCCCCGTATATATTTATATAAGGTTATCAGATCCCCTCTAAGGCGCCGTTTCTCTAAACTAAACAGGTTTAAGCTTGTTAATCTTTCCTCATAACTTAACCCTTCCATTCCCCTTATTAATTTAGTTGCCCGTCTCTGCACTTTTTCTAACGCTATAATATCTTTTTTTAAGACAGGTGCCCAAAATTGCACGGCATATTCAAGGTGCGGCCTGACCATTGATTTATACAGAGGCAAAATTATGTTTTCATCCCGTGAGTGAACTCCCCTTTTAATGCATGCCAATACCTTGCTGGCCTTGGCGGCTGCTGTTTGACATTGCACATTGTTACTTAGTTTGAAGTCTATGATTATTCCAAATCCTTCTCCTGCTTGGATTTCCCTAACTCCGTACCATTTAGGGTATAAATTACTTGCGTGTTCTTCACTCCAAAGTGCATAACTTTGCATTTATCTAGATTAAATCTCATCTGCCATTTAAGTGCCCAGTCCCCCAATTTATCTAAATCCCTCTGCAGCGAAGTAACATCCTGCTCACATTGTATTACTTTTCCTAGTTTTGTGTCATCTGCAAACACTGATACATGACTTTCAATGCCTATCTCAAGGTCATTTATAAATAAATTGAATAGTATTGGTCCTATAACAGACCCCTGAGGGACACCACTTACCACTGGTGTCCATCTTGAAAATGTACCATTTATGACCACTCTCTGTACCCTATCTTTTAGCCAGTTTTCTATCCAAGAAAGAGTATTTTCATCTAGACCATTTTTTCTCAATTTAAATAGTAACCTTTTGTGTGGAACTGTGTCGAAAGCTTTGGCAAAATCTAAGTAAATCACATCCACTGCGACCCCCTGATCTATACTTCTACTTACTTCCTCATAGAACGTAATTAGGTTAGTCTGACATGATCTGTGTTTCATGAAACCATGCTGATTTTTGCCAATTACATTATACCTCCCAATAAATTCCTGAATATTATCCCTTAGTAACCCCTCAAATACTTTCCCAGCCACAGATGTTAAGCTCACAGGTCTATAATTCCCAGGCACAAATTTTAAACCTTTCTTAAATATAGGGACCACGTCAGCTTTTCTCCAATCCTCTGGTACTATTCCTGAAAGAAAAGAATCTTGAAAGATTAAGAACAGAGGTTTACATATTTCAACACATAGCTCTCTCAGTACTCGTGGGTGAATTCCATCTGGCCCTGGGGCTTTATTCACATTCACATTGTTTAATTTCTGCAAAACCTTGTCCTGAGTCAGTCACTTTGTATTAGTAAGTTTTTATTAATGAATTTCATGTCTCCTGTTATAGGTTTCTCTTTGATAAATACTGAAGAAAAATAATCATTTAAAATTTCTGCCTTATCCTGATCTTCCGTTAACAATAACCCTGACTCAGATTTTAGTGAACCTACATTTTCAGTCTTGGGTTTTTTAGAATTTATGTACCTAAAGAATCTTTTAGGGTTGGTCTTGCTCTCTTTGGCTATTTCTTTTTCATTTTCTAGTTTAGCCCATCTAATCGCATTTTTACATGCTTTATTGGCTGCCCTATATGCTTTATAGGATGCCTCAGATTTATCAAATTTAAAAGCTTTAAATGCCTTCTTTTTATTTTTCATTTCCTTAGTTACCTTCCTACTAAGCCACATTGGTTTCAGTCTGTTTCTTTTATATTTATTAACCAGTGGAATATATTGTGACGTGTACTTTTCTAGTGTTAGTTTAAAGATATTCCACTTATCCTCCATGTTTTTCCCGTGAAAGAGTTTCTGCCAGTCAATGACATTGAGAGCTTCCTTTATTTTAATAAAGTTGGCCTTTTTAAAATTATATGTTTTAGCATGCCCCTTATGAATGTGTTATTTTGAGTTAATTTCAAAAGTCACCATATTATGGTCACTGTTTCCCAACTGTTCCTTTACATTAATATTTGAGAAAAGATCCACATTATTTGTTATAACCAGGTCCAGACAGTTATCCTCTCTAGTTGGTGTTTCTACCAGTTGTGACATGAAGGTATCATTTAAAATGTTCAGAAACCGGATTCCCTTTGCTGAATTACTAGTCCCACTATCCCAATTAATGTCCGGGTAATTAAAATCTCCAATAATTAAAGTGCTACCATGATCTGCAGCCTTCCTAATTTGCTCTAACAGTTGTTCTTCCTCATCATTATCTATATTAGGTGGTTTATAGCATATGCCAACCAATAGTTGACTTCCCTGTTTATTCCCCAATTAAATATTTACCCATAAGGATTCCACATTTCCCTCATCGCTTACCAGTTGTGTAATATTAGGCTTTAAATCCTGATTTACATATAAACACACTCCACCCCCTTTCTTATGTTTCCTATCCTTTCTAAACAATGTATAACCGTTTAAGTTTACAGCCCAGTCATGCGTTTCGTCCCACCACGTTTCTGTTATTCCTATTATGTCATATTGCTTAGTGTATGCTATTACCTCTAGTTCCCCCATCTTGTTATTGAGGCTCCTTGCATTAGCAAGCATACATTTAATGTTGTCTCTACCCACACATGCTGAATGCGACTTTACATTACATGCCTCCACTGTTCTGACATTACCCATCCCGCCGGCTCCACCCCCCTTAGGCTAGGGTCAGACTGAGGCAGTGCGAACGCGCGTTCTGGCGCACTTAATCACGGCCGTGCTAGCAGCAGATGCCGGGCAATGACGGCCAATATACGATGTACGGTCGCACAAAAGTCCGGCTGCGCAACGCAAGTGGAAAATGAACGCATTTTTTCGAGAACGTTAAACCACTAGTACTGACGTACAGAGTGCGCTGCGTCCGCTAGCGGCGTGTGTGTGAATTGGAGATGTCAGACGCTGCTAATGTCCGGCCAACATAACGTCCAGACACAAAAAGAGTTTTATTGATGATCCGTACAAAATCACGGATGAAAATGCGCATCGTATGACCGCTATTGCGTATTCCGTGAAAAAATACGTCCATTCTTCGAACGCACATTTTCACGGACAACGTGAAAAATGCGTTAGTCTGACCCTAGCCTTAGTCTGAACTGAAACCCTTCTGCTATCTGCTCTGTCTCCATTTTGTAAGATACTGTATCCCTCCCCCCCCTTCCACTAGTTTAAAGTCTCCTCCAACCTTTTAACCATCCTCTCCCCTAGCACAGCAGACCCTCTTCCATTCAGGTGCAATCTATCACGACTATACAGATTGTACCCCAGTGCAATATGAGCCCAGTGCTCTAAAAACCCAAAGCCCTCCTTCCTGCACCAAGCTTTAAGCCACGCATTGACCTCCCTGATCTCCCGCTGCCTTTCCACTGTAGCACGTGGCACAGGTAGGATCTCAGAAAATACTACCTTGGAGACCTCTTCTTCAGTTTATTTCCTAATTCCCTGAAATCATTCTTCAGGTCCCTCCATCTCCTCTTACTTTGTCATTGGTACCAATATGGACCATGACAGCTGGGTCATCTCCAGCCCCTCCCATAATCTATCAACTCTGTCAACCACATGCCTAACACGGGCACCCGGCAGACAGCAAACTGTCCGTTAAGGCGATCAGCGCGACAGATTACCCTGTCTCTCTTAATAATAGAGTCCCCTACCACCACAACCTGTCTAGGCTTACTTGCCCTCTTTATCCCTCCCTTACTTGGTGGGCTGATCCCCCTGCTGTTAGAGGGAGCAGCCTCCTCCAGTACTGCTACACCTGAGTTGATGCACCCAACATCTTCGCTCAAAGGGGCAAATCTGTTGGTGTGCGCAAGATCAGGACTAGCCAACCTTTTCCTCTTCCCTCCCCCCCTGCTACCACGTGTCACTGACACCCAGCTACCAACCGTTGCATTTGTTAAAAAAAATTGAAAAGGGGACTTGTTATTTTTTTTGGGTGAAAATTACACTATTTTTAACAAACGCACCCCATACAAAAATCCTTAGTGCAGCATCATTGTTCACATTATAATTGAAATGGGAACAATATTGCTGCATTAACAAAACAAAAACCTGTTAATTTTTTTTTATATTTTAATTTTTTATAATTTTAACCCCTTAGTGACCGGGCAGTTTTACACGAATCCGTCCGTTCGTGACCGCTGCTGTTTTTACGTTTCTGCGCTCTTAGTGTTTACGTCAAATTTTCCTCTTACTCGTTTATGTAACCCAACACATATTTTACACTGTTTTTCTCGTCACTAAATGGACTTTATAAAGATACCATTTTTTCATCATTTCATATAATTTACTATAAAAAATATTGTGAAATATGACACAAAAATTGAAAAAACACCACTTTTTCGAACTTTGACCCCCAAAATTTCTTATGTATCAACAACCGTCAAAAAAAATGAATTCTTCAGTAGTTTCTAAATTTAGTACTGAGTTTAGCAATACCCAATGTTTACATATTCCTCGCTTTTTTCCTTATTTTATGCAACAATAAGTGCAAGTAGCACTTTGCCATTTCCAAAGAGTTTATTTTCAAAACTAGTGATAGTGACATTGTAACACTGATATCTGTCACTAATTCCTGAATAACCCTCCACATATACATATTTTTTTAAAGTACACAAATCAAGGTATTAAACTTGGGGTATTTTGACTCTTTCCATGCAAACCATTTTACCACAAATCTATGCCAAAGTTTGAGAAAAAAAAATTTGGTGATTTTTTTTTTTAACGCAATTTAAGAATACATGTACTGTGAACTTTAAGGTTTACTGCCAAAGAGCACCCCAAAATATGTTCAGCAACATCTTCTGAGTAAATTGATACCACCCATGTATAGGTATGTCGGGTCATTTGGGGGCTAATAGGCCTTATTTAGGGGGTGCGCATTTCAGTTTTCCAACTTGGAATTTTCACATTTCGTCATCATGCACCCATGTCCTATTTGGGACATTTTTGAAGCCGGCCAAAGTAATTTACCCCCATCAAACCATATATTTTTAGAAAGGGCACACCCTAGGGTGCTTCAAAGAGTTGTATTTTAACACTTTCCATGCACTAGCTCTATGTCAAACTTTCAGGTAGTCACTTTTTGTGTTATTTTTTCACACACATTGTACTTTAGGCATGAATTGTCAAATCCAGTTATGGGTTACTGCCAAAAAACACCCCAAAATATGTTCAGCAACATCTTCTGAGTAAATTGATACCACCCATATATAGATTTGTTCTGTTGTTTTTGGGGTGCTACGCCAATCTTTGACATGTGCTTGTCAATTTTCTAATTTGACATACAGTATCTTCTTTGCTTATCTTCTTTTTAGGGGCCTTTTTACATACCCCAGTTTTATGAACGTGCATATATTTGGTAAGCTAACACCCCAAAGTATTGTAAATGGAGTGTTTTTATGCTATGGATGCATCCGTTTGCTCCAAACAAATTGGATACAGTTTGGTGGTCATTTTTCATTTTCACACCCACATCAGTTTTGGACTGTGATTTAGGAGACACTGTTATTTGTACTGCATGAAAACTCTCCAGGTTGTTTTCTGCAAGATCTCCTGAGTACACCCATGCCCCCCATGCATAGGTTTGCCAGGATTTTGGGAAGGTTCAAATACAATTTTTATGACTTTGTCATTGGAGTTGAAATTGAGATTATTTCTTCAGCTAGGCCTATCTTTGGTTTTGGGTCTACCGCATACCCCAGTTTGAATTATTGCCAGAAAATTGTTTATATTTGTTATGTTGACACCCCAAGGTATTGCATATGGAGTGCTTTGATGCCATGGATGCAACGGTTTTAGCCCAAAACATTTGAGAAGGTGTGTGGGTAATTTTTCAATTTTCAGATTTTTACGCCCACAGTAGTTTTGGACTGTGATTTAGGAGACACTGTTGTTTGTTACTGCATGAAAACTCTCCAGGTTGTTTTCTGCAAGATCTCCTGAGTACACCCATGCCCCCCATGCATAGGTGTGCAAAGATTTTGGCAAAATACAGCACCAATTGTAGAACATAAAAATGTACGAATAAAATGTAAAAGTCTGGTGCCTGTCAAACTGGGGATGCTCTCTAGGGGGGCACAGGCTGTTGTCACTGAAGTGCATGAAACGCAAAATGTTTTCATACCTTCTACGTGACATTGATTGGGGGTAAAGCAGATGGGGCTACTGCTCCAGTAGGAGCGAATTGAGGGCTTCTTTATGATGCCCTCAGCATAGTAAGTGCCCAGAATTTCAGAAATTCTGGCACATCTAGCGGGGTCCATTGCTGCCTTGCCAAGTAGGAGTCTGGCTTCGCAGCACAATGCTGATGGGCATACAGATTTGATTGGGCCACGATGTGGCCCAACAAATCATCCCCCATAAACACCTGCAAAAACGGTGTGGCGGTAAATCCTGCAACATCAATATTGATGCCAGGATTTGCCGTGAAAGGAGGGATATCTGGCCTCTGGCGATGAGGCACTACCCACTCCTCAGCTGGAGCTGTGCGTCTCCTGCTGGCAGGTGGTGACCCAGGATCTGCATCAGAAACATCACTAGATACATCAGCCAGCGTAGATAATGTATCTAGCGATGTCTCTGAGCAGTTAGCGGGGTCGAAATGAGGGTCTGAGTCTGACGCAGATGCCTCAGATTCTGACGCCAGGATGGCATATGCCTCCTCGGCGCTGTACACCCTCTCAGACATTATATATAATAGATTATAAAATTTTATAATTATTATATATATATAAGCGGATTGTTGGTTCTTAGAAGAACCGTTGGGTTTCACAAGAAAATACAAATAAACACCTAAATCTCTCTAAATCCCTCTAAACCTGCCTCAATTCTTCTAAATCTCCCTAAAATCTCTCTAAATCTGCCTCAATTTTTCTAATCTCACTAAATCTCACTAAAATCTCTAACCTGTCAAATCTGATCTCTCTCTCTCGCTCACCAAAACACAAGTGAGGAGAGGGAGGGAGAATCACAGAGGTCAGAGCCAATATTTACAAAATATTGACCTGACCTATTAGAAATTTTATTTAGATTTTTTCTAACTTCTGATTGGATGTTGCTAGCCTGCCTCTCTGATGAGGCAGGCTAGGAACATCCCACTCAGCCCCAAGATGACCCTGCCCTTAGAACCCTAACCCTAGCCCTACCCCTAACCCTACCCCTAACCGTCAGTTTATTTTATTTATTTTTATTTTACTTTTTATTTTACTTTTTTTTTCACTTTTTTTACACTTTTTTTTACTCTGCTGGGTGCCTTGATCCCTCGAGGCACCCAGCAGAGCACCTGATCACTGATGTGATCGTTTTGTACTGAGTGCCACGATACCTCGTGGCACTCAGTACTTCCTGCCGCTACCGGAAGTGATCGCTCGGGGGAGCGATCACGGACGGACCGGCAGCAGGTAAGCATATTGCAAGGATGCCTCGATGTCGAGGCATCCTTGTAATATACTCAGAGCAGCTGGAAGCGATACCGATCGCTTCCAGCGCTCTCTAGAAGTGCCGGGCACCTCTCCGGTGAAACCGGATGTTGATCGCTCCCGGGGAGCGATCACATGGTGCCCCGGCACTTCTAACCGCCATTGCACGGCTGCCTGGACTCCCAGGCAGCCTGCAATGGCGTTTGAGCTGCTGGAAGCGATCCGATCGCTTCCAGCGCTCAAAAAACGGCAGGACGTACCATGTACGTCAGCGGGTCTAAGAGAGACCCGCTGCAATGACGTACATGGTACGTCCTCGGTCCTTAAGGGGTTAAAGATTGTCATGTTTGGTATTGTTGGAAAGGCCATGCTCTGGTCGATCCAAAGATACCAAACATTAACCAACCGATAGCTGCCGCGGATCGGGAGATAGGGGGTTCATTGGAACCCCCTATCTCCACCATTGGTCGCAGTTAGGGGTTAACTCCAGAACTGACGTCATTGTGACGAGGTCTTGGGACTGTCGGCAGCTGCCGTTCCCCCATGCCTGCAAAGACGTGACCATGTTGGCAGGCAGCGTCTTAGCGGGCAGCGGTGGGAGAGAGAGAGCTCATAGCTGGGAGGAGGTGTTGCGTGATGCTGCAAACAGGGACAAATAAACTAGACCTGAGCCGCACTAAGGATCTTTGGGTTGTGTCGGAGAAGACTTTACGCAGTGCTGCCATCAATATTTTTTGATAAATTCTTGGTTATACAATGAATGTGACTGGACAAAAATCCGTGTTGTTGTGACATCGCCTAAGCTTAACAAAACCACAGGCCACGTCGGTAATCAAATCTCAAGGCAGTACAACAAGGTTGTGTTAGTGTGTGACATTTTTTGGCCAGGCACGAAGTGTAGAATGTGCACAGTCACATTCATGGCCACAAATATGTTGACAAATTTATGACAAAGGGTCCATAGAAATGTCAATAAATTTATGTACATATAATTTTAACAGTGTGGAAACCAAGCAATACATATTAACTTATTAAGTAAGGAAAAGCAACGCACACAAACAGGAAAATATAGAAAAAATAGAAAATTTATTTACAACATGCCAAGGATGGCAAACTGCCCAACGGAGGCACAAACATAGTGGAGGAGGAGGCTGGTCTCACTGCTGCTCCAGGATGTCAGCGGCATTGCTTACTGTATATGCTCCCGCAATTCCTGGAGCAGTTCCTGGATGGAATCGATGGTAGTTACAGCCAGGCGTAGCTCGCCGATCACCATCCTATTTATTATCCTAATGCTGGACGTGTCCGGTCTGGCTTCTCCTTCTATATATCAAATAAATGAAAGAAGGAAAATACAGTAAGTAAAGCAGGTTTCTATTTTTGACTGAAAGTCTTGAAAAAATATAACAGTAGTATATACCAGTGCTGGCGGCCTCCTGAGGCTTCGACTCCTCCTCCGACTCCTCCTCCTCCATCACCACCGTCAGCATCTCATCTGGTGCTATATCTAAGAAATTAGAGAAATAAAAAATACAGTAAACAACAAAACTGATTTATTTTTGAACAAAAGTCGATGCAAAATACAACAGTGAAAAAAAAAAACCTGGACTCGCGGCCTCCTGCTGCGGCTCCCTCTCTCCATCGCCCTGCTCCTCCTCCTGCTCCTCTTGTGCTATACATAAAAAATTAAATTAAAATACAGTAAACAAAAAATGTTTCTGTTTTTGACCAAAAGTCGTTGCAAAATAAAACAGTATATACCAGCGCTGGTGGTCGCCCGTGGCTCCTCCTCCTCCACTGGGGCACTGGTGCCCGCCGGGGCAGATGCTGCCTTCTTCCTGTCTTCTGCCAAATCCAAAAAATAACACGTAAATAATGCAGACTGGAAAAAATGGTATATCTATACAATATATTGCCGAAAGTATTGCGACACCCCTCCACTACCCACTAGCACTACCAGCTTGACCCACCACTACTCCCATCTCATAGTTCTAAAGTCACAAAATATTTATTTATTTCCTCTGCACATAGACATATATTACCGTTCAATTATATATTTTTTTCAGAAGTAAACATTACGTTTATTCAATAAAAACTATTATTTGTGTTGTGTGCGTACAAAACGCATTGTGCCGACTGCTTTTATTTTATAGAAGGCCTCAGCCTCAGTTTCACTTTCAGTTTCTGCGAATAAAACTGTGGATATTGCAGAAACAGAAATCCGCCATTTTGTTTTGAAATTTGCATCTAAAGCGTTCAATAATGACACTGCTGCAGCAAACTGAATTGCTGCGCTGCAACAATTCAGCAGCTGCTGAGGATGTATTGAACGCGGCTCTGTTTGGATGCACTTTCAGAAGAACTACATGTCCCATCCTACCACTTAGGAGAGACGCAGAGATTTTTGTTGATGCGCAGATGGGAGCCAATATTGGGCAAGCTGCGGGTCTTCTCGTATGCATCACTCAATCACAACAACCTCGCCCCAGCACACTACAGTACACACAGTGCCAAAAGAATCCAGCATTGTAATTTCATCTACATACATCAAATGTCACAATTTTCACGAATACGTAAAATCACAAAAAAGAAGAGCTATGGCAAAAATGCATGTATGACGAGTCGTGAAAACGCAAAGCTATACACAATCACATTGCATGAAAAAAGGACTAGATAAATCAACGTATTTCTGTGCACATTAGCACATCATTATTATTATACAGGATTTATATAGCGCCAACAGTTTGCGCAGCGCTTTACAATATAACATGACACTTACGTTTGGCTATGACGCGACGGATGTGCCTCAGCTGCTCCTCCTCGCGCATCTTGAGGTCGGACCAGCGTTTTCGTAGCTGGTCCTTTGTCCGGTCCTCCCCGAACAGCTCCAGGATGGTGGTGCGAACCTTATCGAGGATACGGTCCTTTCTTGCATTATTCTTCCTGCCGTAAGGGCTCTTACGGCAGTCATAATCTTTACAATCAAAGATGCGGACCAGCTCCAACATCTCGTCAAATGCCATGTTGCTGGCCCGCTTCTTCCTGGGTGGTGTCTCATGGGTGCAAGAAGATGAGGAGGTGTCCGAATGGCACTCGTCTCTTGCAGCCATGATAAATAATAAAAACAATATTTTTTGGCCTGTCCAAAAAGTTGTCAAAAAACTGGCTCAATAAAGTTACGACATCCGCGTGCGCGCATGCGCGACCCGCGGACAAAAAGAATCCGACCCGATTACGAAGGAATTATCGTATCGACAGAATTATCGGCTCATTGGAAACAAAAACAAGTGATACGCATTACAAATACAAAATTTACAGAATCAGCGATACCAGAATTACTGAAATGGAACCGAAATCACGACTGGAACCGAAATCATGAATAGAGCAAAAATAAATTTCGATTTGACACATTTCAAGTCCATTCGAAAAATCCGAAAATTTTTCGTGTCGGCTCGGAAAACTTTTCGGATCTGCCGGTTTTCGGGTCCGATCCGATTCGGAAAATCGGCCGCATCCGAAAACACGAATCGGGAAATTTCGTGCATCCCTAGTGTGAGCCCAATATGCAGTGAAACATGTGAGGTTGCAGGGCAAAGTAAGGTCTTTATTTAACCACTGGTGTGCTGAGGACGCGCTGAGCGCGTCCTCACATTGGGGTCAGCGTTCGGCCGGGTTCCGGCCGATCGCTGGCCCCTCCGGTGCGGGCTGACATCCTGGATGTCAGCCCGGCATCCGGACCACCAGCCGCCAGAATTAGGTGTCATCGCGGGGGCGCGATGACACCTAATTCAGGCGCCCCCCCGCATGTGCGGAGGAGGCGCCTGAAAGGGAGGGGGGGAGGTCCTTCGGACCTCTCTCCCTCCCGATCGGTGGCTCTGCGGGGCTTAACCCAGGCATCATTTGGAAGGGCACAGCCTGCCCTCCAAATGATGCCTGGCATTAACCCCTGGGGAGCTGGATCGCGAATCGGCGCTGAAAAGCGCCGGTTCGCGATCCTTTCCCGGAGCTGGCCGACATCAGAGTTCCCCTAGACTTAACCCTAACTGCCACCAACTGTGGAGATAGGGAGTTCCAATGAACTCCCTATCTCCCGATCCGTGGCAGTTAGGGGTTAAATTTTGGTATGGTTGGATCGGCCAGAGCATGGCCGTTCCAACGATACCAAACATGAAAGTGTAAAATTTTGTAAAAAAAAAAAAAAAAAAAAATTAACCCTTTCGCTGCTGAGGCTTTTCCTGCCCCTATGCTGAGGTCATTTTTACCTGTTTTGCGCATCATGTTTAAACGTGTTTTGAAGGCTTATTTTAGTATATGACCCAGACATATTATATATCGTTCTTTCCGTCAGACTCAGTAGATTCATAATATGTCATTATTATATGTATACGTTATGTCATGTCTGTATATTATAACAAAAAATGCAATAAAATATGTATTTTCAATAATTTACAATGTGTAAAGTGTTTTTTTCCACATTTTAACATGCGAGCAATTGCGGTTATATTTTGTATGGGGTGCGCTTGTTAAAAAAATTAGAGATGGGGTCTCGTTACATTTTTTTTTGGGGAAAATGACACTATTTTTAACAAACGCACCGCATACAAAAATCGTTAGTGCAGCATCATTGTTCACATTATAATTGAAATGGGAACAATATTGCTGCATTAACAAACCAAAAAAAAAAAAAAAAAAGTGTTTTTTTTTTTTTTAATTTTTTTTTAATTTTTATTTATTTTTTTTTTTTTACAAAATTTTTCACTTTCATGTTTGGTATCGTTGGAACGGCCATGCTCTGGCCGATTCAACGATACCAAAATTTAACCCCTAGCTGCCACGGATCGGGAGATAGGGAGTTCATTGGAACTCCCTATCTCCACAGTTGGTGGCAGTTAGGGGTTAAGTCTAGGACTGGCGTCATCGTGCCACACACAATGACGCCAGTCCTCTGGGGGAGTTCCCGGAGGCTTGGCCGACATCCAAGATGTCGGCCAGCTCCGGGAAAGGATCGCGAACCGGCGCTTTTCAGCGCCGATTCGCGATCCAGCTCCCCAGGGGTTAATGCCAGGCATCATTTGGAAGGGCAGGCTGTGCCCTTCCAAATGATGCCTGGGTTAACCCCCTGTGCGCCGCCGATCGGGAGGGAGAGAGGTCCGAAGGACCTCCCCCCCCCTTTCAGGCGCCTCCTCCGCACATGCGGGGGGGCGCCTGAATTAGGTGTCATCGCGCCCCCGCGATGACACCTAATTCTGGCGGCTGCTGGTCCGGATGCCGGGCTGACATCCAGGATGTCAGCCCGCACCGGAGGGGCCAGCGATCGGCCGGAACCCGGCCGAACGCTGACCCCGATGGGAGGATGCGCTCAGCGCGTCCTCCGCATACCAGCGGACTGCTGAGGACGCGCTGAGCGCGTCCTCAGCAGTGAAGTGGTTAAAAAAAATAAAAAAAAATATAAACACTTTTTTTTATTTTTTTTGGGTTTGTTAATGCAGCAATATTGTTCCCATTTCAATTATAATGTGAACAATGATGCTGCACTAACGATTTTTGTATGCGGTGCGTTTGTTAAAAATAGTGTCATTTTCCCCAAAAAAAAATGTAACGAGACCCCATCTCTAATTTTTTTAACAAGCGCACCCCATACAAAATATAACCGCAATTGCTCGCATGTTAAAATGTGAAAAAAACACTTTACACGTTGTAAATTATTGAAAATACATATTTTATTGCATTTTTTGTTATAATATACAGACATGACATAACGTATACATATAATAATGACATATTATGAATCTACTGAGTCTGACGGAAAGAACGATATATAATATGTCTGGTCATATACTAAAATAAGCCTTCAAAACACGTTTAAACATGATGCGCAAAACAGGTAAAAATGACCTCAGCACAGGGGCGGGAAAAGCCTCAGCAGCGAAAGGGTTAAATGACAAAACAGACCAGAAGCAAATGATTAGTATTAGAGGAGAAGGAGTGGGCGAGGCAGGCAATGAACTAAAGCAGAGAGGAGACATAAGAGAAGGGCTGAACTAATAGAAGGATGGGGGAGTGGAATGAGAGTGGGAGTAGAGGTGAGAAAATAGATACTAGAGGGAGCTAAAGATAGGTGAAAGGATTAAACACAGGATGAAAATAGGAAACACGGGAGGGAACTGAATGTACACAGAACTAATAGAGAATACTAACTAAACATAATAATGTCCGTGGCAAAGGTATCCAGATAGGGGCCAGGCTAAATCGTGGTTAGGTTACAGGCAGAGGTCGTGGTAGTCAGATAGGAGGATAATCAAAGTCCGTAGCCAGGGGTCATACACATATAACCCAGCAGACGAGGAACAACAGATAAATGGTACCGGTAAGTGTGGCAGATGGAGATATGGTTCACAAGAGGGTTTACAGATGGGTAATCCAGAGGGTTAAGAGGTGGGTAATCCAGAGGGTTAAGAGGTGGGTAGTCCAGAGGGTTATCAGGAACAAGGAGCTTTGCTTGACACATGTCAGCTAGTTGCACAGTACTGACTTCAATGAGGAAGTGTCCAAAGGATGGTGGAACTTCCTCTTAAGGAGGCCTCATTAGTGTGGGATGAGATGAACCTGAGGCCTCCCTGGAACCAGCACAGGATTCAGGCATGTTCCCAGGAATCTGTGTTTACAGGGCCGTCTTTAGCACAGGGCAAAAGGGGCAGCTGCCCTGGGCCCAGTCAGTGTTATGGGGCCCAAAGCAGCTGCTCTTGAGCCCGCAAAAATCGTGGTGTCACAGGCTGCCTCCCCTCCGTGGTGATGGTGACAAGAGACCACCGCGAGGAGCTGAGAGAGGGAGGCATCTTGGGAGCTGCATTTGGCTCCTCCCCCTTCTCTGCAACATGCAGTTCCCCCCAAGAAGACAGGATTCAGGAAGCAGTCAGTGCTCTGCCCTGCCAGGCCAGCCTGTCGAGAGACTACAGCAGCATGAAGTAAGAAGCAGGGCTCTGCTTACAAGACCCCCTGTTCCCCCACCCCTCCAGCTTGTCTATGTCACATGTTAATTTGGATATTGATGGTGTATGTGTGTTGGGTACATTATGTATATATATATATGTGTGTTGTGTAGATTATGTGTGTTGTGTAGATTATATATATATGTGTGTGTGTGTGATGTGTAGATTATGTATATATGTGTGATGTGTAGATTATGTATATGTGTGTGTCTGTGTGATGTGCAGATTATGTATATATGTGTGTGTGTGATGTGTAGATTATGTATATATATATATGTGTGTTGTGTAGATTATGTGTGTATATATGGTGTGGAAATGTGTGTGATGTAAGTATCAAGTGTATATATGATGTGTATATTATGCGTAAATGTATATATAATGTGGAAATGTGTATATGATGCAAGTGTGTATATGATGTATATATTACGTGTACATGTACAGTATATAGAATGTGTACATAGGATGTGTACGTGCACAAAGGCTGTATATACAATAGTACGTATATATATATATAGTGCATGATGTGTACACACAGAGATATTGTGTTTTTCTTACAGTACGTGTATTTAGGATGTGTTTGTGTATAAAGGATGTGTAATTGAAAAAAAAAATAATAAATAGGCTTGTCTCATAAAATTTAATCTGTGTGTTTTTTTTTTTTAAGGATGGGATGGAGAGTAAAATTCCTATGGGGGGGGGGGCCCAAGAAAATGGTTGCCCAGGGTCCAGTCAATTTTAAAGACGGCCCTGTGTGTTTAGCAAGGTTTCTTCAAGTGAATGCAGTTTACAAGAAAGTCCACAGGAACCTGCATTAAACAAGTGTACATTGGCTTAAAAGGGCTGCCAGGATGTAGAATATGTGGTTCCTGACAGTCTGTCACCTATGTTATGGTTTCTTGTATTAAGGTCCAGACGTGGACAAGTCGCGCACAGGACCACCATTCATGGAGATAGGACCCGTCTGGGTCCTCACATCTGCAGAAATTTGCGGTGTAATGAAGGCCAATCCAAAACATAAGAAAGGGAGTGTGGTACCAGAAGGTTAAGACTTTGTAAGAGTTGGATTGTAGGCGAACCTCCGGCGAACCATGGTGAAAGGAATCATAGGTGCTCCGTCATTGATCTTCAGAGATTGAAATATCCAGGACCTTTTCCCAGGATTGCTCAAAGGACGGGGGCATGGGTTCAGGAGAGGTTTGTAGCAGCTGATAAATCAAGGCGAATCTGTGGCGCAAAGCCTGCGTAGCTGAATGGAGTGTCTCAAACGTTGTGAGGTCGCTAGTCAGGTTGTGGCGGGCTGGTAAGGAAAGCAAATAATGTGAAATTTGCCTAAAATTAAAGCTCTCCATGGTGGTGTAACGGAGGGAGTAGCGCCCACTAGATAGTCGCGGAGTTGAGATCCCTAAGGGCAACAATACTTTCTTGATTGACACAGAAATAGCAAAAAATACAGTTTGTAACTCAAGAGCCAGGGGACTCAAAGGACTAGCTGAATTGCCTCTAGGCTCCGAGGGTTTCGAGACCGACAGAAAGCCTAGGATACGCTCAGAAACACAATACGTGGGACGACAGTCCGTGAAGTATTCAAGATGCAGGGCAGTCAGAGATGCAGAAACCAATCGTTCTGGTAAATACTCGAGATTAGTAGATACCTGGTGACTCTCGGAAGGTACTGGCTTGCATACAGCATTGTTATTGCTAATATGTACAGAGATGCGATTAGAAATAACATTAAGCAGAAATAAACATTTGTTTGTTATCGTGGTCTTTGCAAAAACATTAACATGAGTAGTAGCCTGGGTAAAGGGACCCCAGAGGGTTATGAATGATACCCCTAAACGTGATGGGACAGAACCCAAACAGTGAGCGATCAACCCAGCAACCAGCATGGGGTTAAATCACTAAAACACGCAAACAGCCTAATACACACGATAGAGAGAGAATGGTCAAAGCCAAGCCGGGTCAAATAACAGGAGCAGGAATCTCATACAAAGCAGGGTCGTCAACAGTAAATTCAATCAGATACAGGAAGTAGCGGTGCGTGAAACAAACTCCACAACGGGGCGACGAGGCAACTCCTCGAGCCCTGTTTTAAAGCAGGCAGCTCCTGGTGACCACACCTGACCCCACCCCACAGATTCCGATCTGCCAGCAGAAAGTGGCAGAAAGCCAGCAGTCTCCCTTCTTGCCCAGACCCCCCAGGGAGTACAGCGGGGACTGAGGATGTAACAGGTGGACGGAGGTGGTGCTGCCGGGTCTTTCTCGCATGGCAGGAGGAGATCCTGACCTGTAACAAAGTCCAAGGCCCTGGGTAGTAATTGTGAGTCAAGTAGCCTATGGAGCTGGAGGTGGAGGCCTGGAGGAAAATCTGGGTTAGCCAACAGAGGCACCATCAAAAATGGATAGGAGAAAAAGGAGCAGCGACGTAATACGGTGGACCTTTTCCTCAGGGTGGAGGCGATAAATGGAAGATGTAGGTAGAGGGCAACCAGCTTCTAAGGGCTAACCACAGCAGCATCGTAATAGGATGGGAAGTAACATCCTATTCAAGGTCCTGCCACAATGCTCGTCTTCCTCCTGTGGACCACACCACCACACGTAAGTGGGTGCGATGTCTGGTAGTAAGTAGGGATGGGCTGCTGGTTCAAATCGGTTCGATGTTCGCATCGAACATTGGCCGTTCGAAAGTTTGCGAACTGCGAACTTTTCAGGCCGTTTGCAAAGAGTTCAAAAAAAAAATATATATTTTTTAAAAAATGCTTAAAAATCCTAAAAAAATCTAAAAATTAAAGAGACTCTTTACTGCAGAATATTATAAGCAACGGTTTATTAGATACGGAGTTAAAACGGGAATATTTTTAACATTGAAGCCTATGGGATAAAACATTCTTGTTGCTAAAACATCAGGCAGACGTGGCCCTCTAATCAGGCTCTGTAAAGGCTGCCCGCCGGGGCCTCCCAAGGACCCCCTTGAGGAGCATGTGGCCACCAGATGACCGAGCTGCGACTGTGCGGGCTGGCCGGCCGGGTGCATGTAGCAGAGAGGTGGCGCAGAGAGGGAGCCACTGCACCTGTGGCCACGGCAGACCACCCCCACAACCATGATCCAGGGAGCCCCCATTAAGGTAAGGCGATACATTTCTAAAAAAAAAAAATCCAAGGACATTTTTAAATGTCCCCGGGAACATAAAATAAAACTTTTTTTTTCTTTTCTTTCTAATACTCACCTAATTCCTGGATCTACCAACAAGCGCAGCCTCCCGTCTCCCATGCTATTAGACGCTGCATACACCGGCGTGCTGTGTGCAACTTCTGAGAAGATACGTTATTAGTGTAGAGGGAGCGATGCAAAATGCGCAGCCGGCTTCCTCGCTACACTAATAGCGTATCTTCTCAGAAGCTGCACACAGCGCGCCAGTTAAAGCTAGCGTCAGACTGTAGAGGTGCCTTGAGGCAGTGTGAGGATTCATATGCTGCATTAATTATTCTTCATACAAATTTGGTTACTTAACCCGTTTGCATTTGGATTGTAATATTGTGACATCCAGGGCCCCGGGTGGCGATCGGGGGGCCCCCGGACACATGGTGCCACCAGCTGGCCGAATGCCAGCTGTTAGTGATCAGGGGGCAGGGCGCGGCGTGATGACACGGAGCCGCCGGGACCTTGCCGTGGAGTTTCATTCCCGTATCGCTAGCTTACCGAATCAGTTTGTATACTTGTTACTTACCCTGCTTGTTCTGAGGACCCGATCTGTTGCCGACTTTGCCTGCCATTTGACTATTCTCTCTGTGTACTCCCTGCCTGTTCTGTTTGCCTCCTGTTGCTACCGGTGTGAACCGATTCTCATCATATACAGTAGCGCAGTACAAGTGCCTAAACGTTGCTGACCCGGTTTTGTTATAACAACTACTCCCGCTTTGTGCCCCTATCTGGTATATTCCGCAGCTTGTTACTGCTGGTGCGCGTCCATCCTGCCATACACTATAGCGCAGTGCAAATTTATATTGATCTCAGTCTGTGGTGTATATTGCTGGTGCTGTCTCCCTGGCCTGTATGGCTGTTAGAGGTTAGGTTTAGTGGTCCCGACCATCCTAAGGATCGGAGGGTTAAAGGTCTGTTACCAGGGATCCTACCAGGTCTGTCCTGGGGAATCGTTACAAATATGCGGTGAACGCCGCAGCAAACGTTAATGCTCACGCAAGTGAGCGTTAACGTTTGCATTAAGATTGTAATTTTCCCCACTCGTTGCTCAAACATTTCCCATGGCTTCAAATCGCATTTAAACATGAGCAAAAGCGGTAAAAATTAAATGGCTCAAAAAAAGGTTTTTGGTTAAAAACGCTTTTTCTTTAAATTTGTTTTTCATTGTTTCCTGTCCCCCAGGGCAGTACCCGGACCCCCATACACCTTTTATGACCAATATCTTGCATATATGCCCTCTGGAGGGGACCTTCATTTTCGAACATTCAAGCCAATTCGAACATTGTCAAATGGTCGAGTTCGAATGAGAACCGAACACGGGGGTGTTCGGCCCATCCCTAGTAGTAAGCAAGAAAATCCAGTACGGCTAATTTGCCAGTCAATTTCGATCGGGAAAGATTACTGAGGCTAATCCTAGCTCGGGCCTTACCCCAATTGAAGCGGGTCCAGGAAGATTTACGGTGGCAAAGAAGGATGGAGGGACATAAATAGGGAGAGTCTGGAAAAAATATAGTAACTTTGGTAACATGTTCATTTTTAATATTTATTTATTTATAAAGTATTTTACCAGGAAGGATACATTGAGATTTCTCTCATTTTCAAGTATGTCCTGGGTTCAAGAACATTGAATTTTTACAGTTGTGACAGATATGCTTATCTTCCCAAGCCAAGAGACCCATAGCGACCCCCACTCCATGAGGTCACGGCGTAGCTCCGACCAGAGGTAGAAAATTAATCTGATAAAAATCCTGAGGATCAGGGGTAAGCCATATACCCAGGTATTCCATTTTCGTGGAGCACCATTTAAAAGGGTGCATGCTATGTAAAGTGCGTTCTGCCACCCCCATCACTTTAATATTCAAAATCTTTGATTTATCCATGTTCAGCTTAAAATTGGCCAACTCCGAATCGAATAGAATGTAATTTTCTCAGCCCGTGTTAGGGCCACTTACGCTAACATTAACGCTCACACAGCTGAGCGCTAACGTTAGCGTTAAGTATGTAATAGGGCCCAGGAAGATGTGCAAATCAGAGATTACTAGCGAAAATTAAGTTAACCACTAGGGGGCAATAAAACATTTCCTAAGAACATTACGAAGAGCAAATATCTGCCCAATACGTCACAGAATGTCACAGACTGAGAGGAACGAGAGATCCCGGACTTATAAATCCCCAATACGGACTCACCTCCATCCCATTTCACATTATCCCTTACCCCTGATAATATCCATGGACTTGCCCATTCCCGCCCCATATATATGTGCCACTACCCCCCTCCTCCCCATAAGCTTTGGCAATGCTAACATTTATTTGGTCCTGGCAATAAAGCTTATTTTGATTTGATGTTATATTCAGGAGTTGCCAAAAACTCAATGGCCTGGATTTACCACAGAATGATATCTCCAATTCAACAAACAACTGCTAGCCTAACACCTACTTATATCCAACACAATTATGCTACTTTATTCTATAGCACCAACATATTCTGCTGCACTATGTAAGACAGAGGAACAAGAAGATGATACTTTTGATCAAGACATACCTTATCGAGAATAACACAGTATGATTGCGGTACCCTGTTCTGAGGGAACTTACATTTGCTGGAGTGGTTCTTCTGACCTTAATACGATTCTGCTTTCTGTAGAGAAGAGACACAGTATTGAGGATGAACCTGCTTCTCCACAGCTGTAGACGAGAGAGGAACTAGCCAGGTGATCTGATCAGGATTCAGTCGTTCTTCTCCATGGTTGTAGAGCAGAGACCTAATTGAAATGTCTGTACTGTAAAATATATGCAGCCGGCATGTAAGAAACCTGCAAAATCTACATGTTTGCAGGAAAGGGTCAGTCATAGCTTGCAACTTTACAGCTGGCGACCTGCTCCTGCATCTTGGAGACCTCATCCCGTTCGATTATTTGACAATATTGTATGCGTTGGCAAAGGTGTTTGGGGACCATTGGTGTTTATTGTGCAACTTGAAATATTCTGTTTTTGACAAAACATGCCACTTTGTGGAGGTTTCCCTGGCGCCATTGTACACAGATCTGCAAGTTCGTATACGCATAACGCAGAGTATCTTGTGTGTTCTCTGGGCAGACTTAAAAGGTAGTGACTTTGCTTAATTTTGCAAAGTGCGAAAACTGCAAATTCTCAGATGCCTGCTATTTCCGACAACTCGTAGGTTAGTACATCCAACCCATAAAATAAATCGTTCACAAGATCATTCCACAAGAACAACTCCATTTTAGGATACCCGTGGCCAGTGGCGGCTCAAGAACAATATATAGAGGGGGGGGGGCACACAAGATACCACAATCGAAACTTGGTGGTCACGAATAGTTTTCACCACTAAATCATACCACTGAAAAAATCTAAATAAGTATATATGGTACTTTCCTGTTATCCGGACCACATCAACGTTTATAACTTCATAGACAAAATAAACAGAGTCAATTGTTATAGTTTTATTTTCATAGATAATGAACTGAATAAACGGGAAGACAAACATATGAGAACATGTGCCAATTAATAAACTGTAACATATGACAACATGACTTGACTTATGCAAAAACAACCCACGGTCCGGATAACAGCAAAGTACCGTATAATATAAATAATATTCAAATAATAGATTTAAACAGCTTTTAGGCTAGGGTCAAACGAAAGCATTTTTACACGCGAACGTAAAAAAGTGCGTCCGAACGCATTGATGTATTTTTTCACGGAATATACGAAAACGGTCATACGATGCGCATTTTCGTGCGTATGTTTTACGAATCCAAACCAGGAAACTTTTTGCGTCTGGACGTTATGTTGGCCGGACACGAGCAGGGTCTGACGTCTCCAAATCACACACACACCGCTAGCGGGCGTAGCGCACTATGTACGTCCGTACTAGGGGTTCTGCGTTCTCGAAAAAATGCGTTCATTTTCCACTTGCGTTGCGCGGCCGGACTTTTGTGCGACCGTACTTCGTATATTGGCTGACATTGCCCGTCATTTGCTGCTAGTGCGGCCGTGATTAAGTGCGCCAGAACGCACGTTAAAAATGCGCTCGTCTGACCCCAGCCTTAGGCACTCAGCAACCACTACATTAATGCTGTATAAACAACAGTATCAAGATACAACTGACAAATAACCGAGTGTTATTTTCCCCTATTTTAAGACATATCCTGTACCTTTTCAACATAGTAACTATCGTAAACACTCTTTAGTTCCATAATTGTGTATCCTATTCTACTTCAACTCTGCAATCTGCTGTTAAAGGGAAAAGTTGTAGTACTTTTCTTCTTGAAAAGTTGAAACAGAATTCCCTTACAGGCTTCTTATAGTCTCCTCTGCATCGATGAAGCTGATTGTTATTTTATTCACCACTTGCCCATTTTGCATTCAGAGCTGCTGGAGAATGTGGCAAGTTTGTCCTGTGATATCACTGGATCCCCGAGAGAAGTGGGTCACGGCTCATTTTGTATGCTGCTCCAGTGCACACACAGACTTATATTTGCAGTGGACTCCTTTATTCTTATTATTTACTTTAAAATGTTAGCATAAAAAAGAATTTTGATATTATGTGTCATTATAATAAAGGAAAGGCTGTTGTTGCAGTGCTTCACTATGACTATTGTGTAATCAGGGGGTCTTAACATTATGACCTAAAGAGTTAGGTGGATTAAGGCTTTGGATATATGGGGGCATAAAGTCTGGAAACTTTTCTTGTAATAGGTGGTCTATACTTCTCTTGATTACCATAATTCTCACTACTCATCAGTCATCCTATTGCATTGTAATTTTACTGATGCATCTGATGTGAGAGAATATAAATTGTAATTATGGTGGGAAAAAAATTTAAGGTTCTCTCTCATGGAGCCAGTTTTTTTTGCCACCCTAGTCCAGTGGTCAGCAACCATGACCCTTCAGATTTATTTATAAAGGATTTTACCAGGAAGGATACATTGAGATTTCTCTCGTTTTCAAGTACAGTTGTGTTCAAAATTATTCAACCCCCACTGAAATTGAGTGTTTTGGCCAGTTTGACATTGATTTTGATCATTCAGTCATCTTGCTTACAATTAAATCAAAGAGGCACGTGTAGGTCAGACAAATATAACATAACATTTATAATGAAATAACCACAAATGTCTTTTCTGTGCTCACATCATTATCAGTTTTATTCAACCCCCAAGTGACATTCAATCTTAGTACTTAGTACAACATCCTTTTACAGTTATAACAGCTTTTAAACGTGAAGCATAGCTTGACACAAGTGTCTTGCAGCGATCTACGGGTATCTTCGCCCATTCGTCATGGGCAAAAGCCTCCAGTTCAGTCACATTCTTAGGCTTGCGCACTGCAACTGCTTTCTTTAAGTCCCACCAGAGGTTCTCAATTGGATTTAAGTCAGGTGACTGCGATGGCCACTCCAAAATGTTCCAGCCTTTAATCTGCAACCATGCTCTAGTGGACTTGGAGGTATGCTTGGGATCATTGTCCTGTTGAAAGGTCCAACGTCTCCCAAGCCTCAGGTTTGTGACAGACTGCATCACATTGTCATCCAATATCTCCTGGTACTGAAGAGAATTCATGGTACCTTGCACACGCTGAAGCTTCCCTGTACCTGCAGAAGCAAAACAGCCCCAAAGCATGATTGACCCCCCGCCATGCTTCACAGTAGGCAAGGTGTTCTTTTCTTCATAGGCCTTGTTCCTCCTCCTCCAAACATAGCGTTGATCCATGGGCCCAAACAGTTCTAATTTTGTTTCATCAGTCCACAGAACACTATCCCAAAACTTCTGTGGTTTGTCCACATGACTTTTGGCATACTGCAGTCGACTCTTCTTATTCTTTGGAGACAGCAAGGGGGTGCGCCTGGGAGTTCTGGCATGGAGGCCTTCATTACGCAGTGTGCGCCGTATTGTCTGAGCTGAAACTTCAGTACCCACATCTGACAAATCTTTTCTCAGTTCCTCAGCAGTCGCACGGGGACTTTTCTCCACTCTACGCTTCAGGTAGCGCACAGCAGTCAAAGTCAGCATCTTCTTTCTGCCACGACCAGGTAGCGTTTCAACAGTGCCCTTTGCCTTGAATTTGCGAATGATGCTTCCTATGGTCTCTCTCGGTATGTTTAACATCTTTGCAATCTTCTTATAGCCATTGCCCTTCCTGTGAAGAGTAATCACCTCTTCTCTTGTCTTCCTGGACCATTCTCTTGACTTCACCATGTTTGTAACCACACCAGTAAATGTCTAGAAGGAGCTGAGTATCACAGTCATTTTAAAGCTGCCTAATTGGTGCTTATTATGCTTTATTGCTGCTCCGTGACATCCACAGGTGTTTTCAATACCTGATTGAAAACACTTGAATGAACCTCTGTTCTTCAGAGTGTTAGTCTTTAAGGGGTTGAATAATTGTGTCAATGAAGAATTCACAAAAGAAACATTTACTACTGTATTACAAAACCAATTGATGTCATTTTAGTTGCATATGGTTCTTTAAAAAGTCCTTGTAGGATTTCATTCTGAATACAATTACAAATGTACACTAAATTCCCTAAAACCCTTTACAGCATTGGGGGTTGAATAATTTTGAACACAACTGTATGTCCTGGGTTCAAGAGCATTGCATTTCTGTAACGACTGTAACAATTCAAAGTAATAAATGCAAGATATAAAAAAATAGCACAAATATACAGATTAACAGAAAATAAATATAGTCATTACGTTACATGTTTACAGGTGCATTCTGTATTGAGGTATGTTAGTAAGGAGCTCTTAAGTGACTTTAGAATGGGGGAAGATTTGATGGCGTCTGGGAGGTTATTCCATAATTGCAGTGCTCTGTAGAAAAATGAGGCTCGAGCCACTGTCTTTTTGTATTGTGGTATTGCAAGTAAGGTGCAGGTCCTGGATCGGAGGTTATAGGATGAGGGAGCTGCTGGGGGAAGCAGTTTATTCAGGTAGGGTGGTAGCTTCCAGAAAAGATCTTAAACACCAGTTTGGAAAGGTGAAGAGTGTGTCTAGATTCCTTCGATGGCCAGTTTAACTCTTTTAACAATGTTACAACATGTAGTTACATTGTAGCACAAAGCGGCAGAATGAGTTATACAATGTAGTAAGTTTCTGGAGGTGTGTTTGCGGGGCCGCTGCATACACTACATCTCTGTATTCAATAGCTGGCATAAGCATTTGTTGTACAATCTGCTTTCTTACCGTGGGGCTGAGGCAGGATTTGTTTCTGTACAGGGCACCTAGTTTGGAGTAAAGTTTAGATGAGAGTTTTTCGATGTGGGGGCCAAAGGATAGATTAGGGTCCAACCACATACCTAGATATTTGAGAGAAGTGACTGTGGTCAGCCTGCCATTTGATCTTGTCCTGACACATAGATGGGGAGTTTGAAATTTATGTAGTTTTGGTGCTGTTCCAAAGAGCATCGTTACAGTTTTGTCAGTATTTAAAAAAAGTTTGTTGTGTTTGATCCACTTTTCTACCTCTGTGAATTGTTCTTGCAGCACGGCCTCCAGCTGCGGGAGATTTGGTTTGCTGGTATAGATTACAGTGTCGTCTGCTACATGTGTACAGTTGAGGCTTTGCAGACATTGGGCAGATCATTTATGAATATCGTGGATAACAGGGGGCCGAGTATCAAGCCTTGGGGTACACCGCAAGTGACTGGGAGGGGGAGGGAAGCACTGTAAACCAGATGTTGTGGAACTACATTTCCCATGGGGATTAACCACCCAAAATGAGTGACTGAGGATCATGGGACATGTAGTTCCAGAACAACTGGAGGGGGAAGGTTGCAGAACCCTGCCCTAGGCAATACATATTTTACCAACAGCTCTCCCACCCCTGTGTCACACCCACCAAATATCATCTATCATTCTAGTTAGTAACACTTTTCTCTGTCCCCTATCTCCACAGTTTCTAGCACCTTAGATGCCCACTAATCAGGGTTGTGTGGTTGCATAGGCCTGGACCTAGAGCAGATGACTGGAAATGGGCAGGGGTGACTTTTCTTTTAGAAATCCACTGGGTAGTGTGACAGAACTGAAAAACTAAATGCTTGCAAGGCACAATTCCAAGGTTGGAGTTAACTTAACCAGAGCTGTTGTAAACTTACCAGAGACAGTATAGGGCTCTATACCATAGTTGTTGCTATTGTAGCATCTTGGGGCCCTATTCCTTTACCGGCACTAAAATGGGGGTGCTGACACAAAACACCTGCTCCTGCAGCACTACCCTGGGGGGATACTCACTGTATCGCTTCTGCGCCGGCACGATTATCACCTCCTGAAGTCCATAGGACTCCAGGGAAGGTCGCGCTGACAGCCGCAGAATGATTGCAGAGGAAGACTGGGGACTTTTTGTCCCCCGTCTCACCCTGTTCACGCTGCAATTGTAAAATCATTTAATAAGCTCTAAAACCTCCCTAAAAATTCCAAACTCACCTCTCATCCCACGGTGAAAAGGGCCGTGTGAACCTCTGCTTCTTCTCTTCCGGAGCAGAGTTAGGCTGGAAACAAATAGTTCCTAGACTCCTTTCAAGATCACTCCGTGGCTCCGTGTGATCTGGCGAGATTGAGTTCTTGCAGAGCTTGCAGTCGGGAAACGCAAAGCTCCATGGAATCCTGTGGACTTCATGAGCTGATACTCGAGGCAGCACTGATTTCTGCGCACTGAATCTATGTTCAGCTGCTTTGTGCTGCTTACCAGGCCAAGGTGCTAAGTTAACACCTTCCCCTGAATATGATGTTAAAATGGAGACGTAAGGAAAAATCTGCAGGCACAGATTTTCCTCCTCTCCGTCTCCATTTTAGTGTCATGTTTGGAATAGGGCCCATAGCCTATGGGGTTGTCAAGTTTAAATCAACCTTGGAATAGGGCCCTGGTCAGTGCCGGATTAAGATCTCTATGGGCGGGGGCGTGGCTTGGGCTCCAACTGACATGGCCGCTTGAGCTCGGAGCTGCGCGCTGATTCTGGCTTCTAACGGGTTTCCTGCCCTCCCTGTCCGTCGATGGGGAAAGTGACCAAGACCCCCGGCACCCAGAAGACCCAGGGCACAGACCGGGCACCCGAAACCCCATCCCTGCGACGCTTTTTGATCGCGCCGCAAGATCTCCCAGCCGGCCCGCCTGACAAAATGGTGGACGACACGCGGCTGAATTTAGAGCCGGGTCCCTCCTTGGCCCAGCACACAACCTCGGACACCGCGGCAGTGGTAGACCCTGCGGCCTGGCTCCCTTTATTATAGAATCTGTCCACTAAATCGGACCTCAAAGAGGCTAGCGCCGAAATGCATTCATCTATCATGGCAGAGTTGCAGCTTGTCCGCCAAGACATTCAAGGTCTGACACACCGGGTGGACACTTTGGAGCAAGGGGCTGACACTCTGAGATTGGCACAGGAGGATACCACTTCGACGCTTCAGCTACGCTCCACACAGCTACGCAATATGGCAATGCATCTGGCAGATCTTGACAACAGAGGTCGCCGCAATATCTTGAGACTCTGCGGCCTACCAGAAACGGAATCCTCTCCTGACCATCTCTCAGGTATGCTGACGTCCATCTTTACCTGAAACGGCGGCTGTGGACTTTGTACAGGCACACAGATCGTTGAGACCTAAAGGCCCACCTGGGAGCCCACCAAGGGATGTTGTGTGCTGCCTTTATGATTTTGGTCTTAAAGAGGACATGTTACGGAAAGCCAGAGAAGCCACATAGTTCTCTTATGAAGGGACAGACCTACAACTGTTTCCTGATTTATCACCGGCCACACTGGCATATCGCCGGGCCTTGAAGCTCCTCACCAGTGTATTACGTGATCAGAAGCTCCGCTATCGGTGGCACATACCCACGGGCCTGGCCGTGCTCTCTGACCACGGTCCATTTATCGTGCAATCACCTGAGGATGTGGCTCTTTTGTCAGAGGAGTTCCAACTACCTGTGTTACAGTTCCCGTGGCCGGACCCACTCGCACTTTACACTCAAGCGGCGAGAGGTGCTCATCCTGCTCCATCTTCCTCCCGAGCCGAACGGAACAGAGGACACGCGGGTCGACGAACTGGCACCCAGAAACGAGTGGGCATACGGGTTTAGTCCCACCACCTTGAGACAACATCGGCCGTGAATGGCCCTCGCACATGCGGCATACATGGACCGGACTTTATACTCTGGATCTAAGCTCCTGGTCTTTATTTTCGCTCTATATCCTGTCGTGTTACATCGAACTCTGCTGTCCTGCTGGATTATCGTTACTCTGACATTGTGTCAATATACACGCTCCAGAGGTCTCTGTTGGTAAATCCCAAAATCACCCATATCTGATTCACAGAGGATTATCTCCCTACAAAGACCGCTCGCCAACTTGAGACCTGCCCCGTATGTTGGGACCTTTTTATATCTTTTTGGTACCTAATGGGATATGTTCTACTTCGGGGTCCTCCTGAGACTTAGCCCGGCATTCACCCACCCTCTTGCCTGGGTCTTGGCCTCTCCCCGGGTTCCAGTCAGGTTCGTTATTCCTGCCATGGTTGATCTTATTGGTCTGTTATGTTATGCCGTAGCACTGTTTTTTCTATAATGTTTGAATCATTGCGCACCACAATGTATTGTTCCTTTTATCTTTTTGATTATTGCTGGCCAGGTCTGTTTGGGGCCCGACTGCGTTCCCCGCCGAGGCAGGTGACTTTTGTGGTGTGTGGCCGACCTCAGGTGATTTCATCTGGGTTGCTGCCACATCCGTCACCTCCCGCCTCTTTTGTATTTCTTTGTACATAGTTTACACTTTCTTCCCCCCCCGTCCTGACCTTCGTTCCCTCCCCCCCCTCTGCCAGTGAGCCACATAATGTCTTCTGTGCCGGGACCACCCATGCTTCCTGCTGACCTACTGATCGTTTCTATAAATGCCAACGGGCTGAACGTCCCAGAGAAATGCTCTCAGGCCATGCGAGATTTCCGCTCACAGAGGGCATCGGTGGTTTTTGTTCAAGAGACCCATTTTCAAGAAGGCAGGGCCCCGACTTTAACCAACTCTCACTTCCCTCTGGGTTATTATAGTCACAATGCAGATGCAAGGTCGAAAGGGGTTGCCATCTTGTTCCACAAGGGGGTTCCATTTCAATTACTTGAGTGAGTGACAGATGTCGGGGGACGCTTTGTATTTGTGAAGGGTCGTATTCTAGACCAGGTTTACACCTTTGCTAATTGCTATGCCCCCAACAAGGCACAACACAGGTTCCTATCCTCTACAATACGGTCCCTGAGGGCTTCTCAGAAGGTTTGGTAGTCCTGGGGGGAGACATGAATATACCCCTGGAACCTTTTTGGGATACTTCGGCGGGTCGCTCCTCTGTTCCACCACACATTTTACGCTCCTGCCGTAAATCATTACACACGTCCAGAATGGTGGACCGCTTTGCACCCTACTGATAGTACTCCTGGCGGAGGCGTTCAGGATGGATTGTAGGGGGGAGAGGCGGGACAGAGGGAGGCCAGATAAGAGATTATTGCAATAGTCGAGTCGGGAGATTACCAGGGCGTGTATGAGTTGTTTTGTGGTGACAGCGGTAAGAAATGGCCGAATTCTGGAAATATTACGCAGTTGGTATCGGCAGGAGGAGGAAAGAGACTGGATGTGGGGGATGAAGGAAAGAGCAGAGTCAAGTGTAACTCCAAGACAGCGAACTTGGTTTGATGGGGAGATGGTGATACCCTCCACGTGATAGAGAAGTCAGGAGGTGGGGAGGCATTGGAGGGAGGAATAAGTAGGAGCTCAGTCTTTGACATGTTGATCTTTAGGTGGTGGGAGGCCATCCAGGAGGAGATGCCAGATAAACAGTCACTGACTTTTGAAAGGACAGGGGGAGAGAGATCAGGGGTAGAGAGGTAGATCTGAGTGTCATCAGCGTAGAGGTGGTAATTAAAGCCAAAGCTGTTGATGATTTTGCCCAGGGAGGAGGTGTAGATGGAAAAGAGCAGGGGACCAAGGACAGAGCTCTAGCTCTTAAGCCGCACTTCTCCTTGCACTGGGCCGCGGACAAGATTAAATATTTTGGGATTTGGCTCTCAAGGCAGAGCGCTAATATGTTTCGAGATAACTCCCCCCCCCCCTTCTTCAGTCCATTCAACGTGACCTGGCCAACTGGAACTATCCACATGTCTGTTGGTTGGGCCACATAGCAGTGATTAAAATGAACATACAGCCCAAACTCCTCTACCTGATGCAAACGATCCCCATAACACTTCCTGGGTCATTTCTCGCCTCATTGCGGTCCACAATTACTAAGTATATCTGGAGAGGTCAGCAGCCGAGATGGAGTTATCAGGTTCTCACCCGCTCCAGAGCGGATGGGGGACTGGCATTGCCAAATGTTTCCCACTATCACAGGGCCTGTCACCTACAGCGGGTGGTGGAATGGTCTAGGGAGGGATCTGTCAAACTTTGGAGAGCAGTGGAGCAGGAGATGGTGGGGATCCCGTTGGTAGCCCTTCCGTGGCTGCCACGGGGACAGGGAGGGAAATTGGCGAGATCGTCCCCGTTTATATGGGCCACATTCAGAATTTGGCGGCTTTCTGCAGTGAAATCGTGCCTTTCCTCCTTCCCTTCCCCCATGACACCGGTGGTGTTTAATGAAGGACTTTCTCCCGGGTATGGAACCCTTTTCGGTCCGTCGCATAGTCCAAGTGTTGACACCACGCTTGCTACATTTTCTCGCTCCCTCAGGACGCCGGCCTATGATAGATTTAATGGGGGATAGACCAATTTATTTTTTACACACATTCCATTACACACAAATCAGTAATTTCCTCAACCATATACCTCAAAGGCACCAACTGGTACGACAATTGACCACTTTTGAGAGGTTATGTTGTCGCAAACAACCCCTTTCGCACGGCCTTTTGCTACTTTATTCCCTCCTACGCTCGGCCTCCTCAGACGTCCCCCCCCCTTTATGGGTAAGTGGGAGTCCATGCTTGACACTGTCCTTTCAACGCATAATGGTCCAAGATTTGCGATCTGACTCATCACTGTTCCACCTCCAGTAAAGCTCAGGAAACCGTATACAAGGTTCTTAGCCTATGGTATCGTACCCCAGACAGGATCAGCCGCTTTTGCCCCCAAGTCCCGGCTCAGTGGGGAATAGCTTGGTACTATGCTGCATATTTGGTGGGAATGTCCTTTAATCCAACCCTATTGGACCAGGATTTATAACATCCTTGTTAAATTTGTGGAGCCTCCTCCAGCTTTTACGCCGGCAGCACTGTTACTGCACCACAATGAGTACCCTATCCTCTTTTATAAACGTTCACTCGCTCTCCGCATATTAAAACACTGCTAAGGCCCTAATACCCCTTTACTGGAAGCAATGTGTATGCCCCCCTATGTCCCTTTGGTTTACTCGCATGAAGGAGCTTCACTAGGTCGAACACCTGATGTTCACCGCCTAACACAATACACCGCAATCTGGTCTCTGTGGGATCTGCAATCATCTTCCCGTGACTTCCGAGCCCTGTGGCAAGACCCTGTGTAAGCAGTCAGCTGCAACCTAGGCCCTCTCACTCACTCCTACACTGGTCCCCCAAGAGAATAATCTGGCTCCTCACACTTCATTCCTCTTTCCTTAATATATTGTTGAAATTCTTTTTATGACTATTTCCTATATGAAAATTTATCTGATCGATATTGATATATGCCATCAATTAGGCTTGTGCACCGATTTTTGTTTCGGTCCGATTCGGTTCGATTTGTTCGGATGTTTAAACTTTTCGATTCGGCTCGTTTCGACCGATTTCTGTTTCGATTTGGTTCGGTTCGGCTTGTTTTTCGTGTACATTTTTTTTTCGGAATATCGACCATTTTTCGTATTTTCGTGTCACTTTGCTCGTTTTTTGTATCGACTTTTCGGAAATTTCAGAAATTTTTGTTTTTTCGGAACGTCTGTTCTCCTCGTTTCAAAGTGTCTACGATAATTCTGGCGATTCTATCGTGTTTTTTTTTATTAAATAAAGATCCTTTTTTTCTTATGAATAATTGAATATACATTTCACAACTTTATTTAATCATATTAAAATGGTATGAAAGCCAAGGAACAAAAAAAATGAACAAAACGATTTAAAAAACGCTAAACTGACCCGAATGCCACAAGAAACAAGTGATACGCATTTACAAATACAAAATTTACAGAATCAGCGATATAACCGATAATAGTTAAATATACGATTTCCAGAATTACCGAAATGGAACCGAAATCACGAATGGAACCGAAATCATGAATAGAGCAAAAATAAATTTCGATTTGACACATTTCAAGTCCATTCGAAAAATCCGAAAACTTTTCGTTTCGGCTCGGAAAACTTTTCGGATCTATCGGTTTTCGGGTCCGACCCGATTAGGAAATTCGGCCGAATCCGAAGACACGAATCGGGAAATTTCGTGAAGATTCCGAAATTCCGAAACCCGAAATCGCACATCCCTACCATCAATAAATGTCACTCCTTTTTATTTTTTTCTGACTGATATTCATACTTGGGAACCTGCGAGTTCCAATCTATTTAATTTTCTGTTATGCCAAATATTTGAATAAAAATATATTTACAAAAAAAAAGGATCTCTATGGGCCTGGAGCTGAATATTTTGGTGGCTTTTTTTGGAATTTAGTGAAATTAAAACATATTTTAGGTTATTTAATATTGCAGATGCGGGTATAACTAACCAGGCAGATACTGTGTGAGTAAATTTACATTCAGTTTTAAATCATTTACATCATGTAAAATAATTTTTTCCCATTTTATCATCCAAACGTTTGTGGTTATATATTCTCTAGGGAATTCTTGTTAAAAAAAATTGAAATGGGATCCTGTTACTGCATTTTTCTGAGAAAATATACAATTTTAACCAAAAAAAATAAAATATTTCCCTTGTGTTTTGGAGGATGGTGTTTTATAAATAATATGACTATGTATAAAACATTGATCTTGCTCCCGGCGTGGGAAATGAGAAGGTGAGTAATGGCAGTGGTATTGCTCATTTTATACGTGTCAAATGGACAATGCAATTGCTTTGGAAATAAAAATAAGCAGATAAAAAGTTTTTGTGGTTTTCCTTTCTTTTAGATTTTACATTGTCATGTTTGGTATTAGTGCAAAGGCCAGATGCTGACCTGTCCAATGACACCTCCCTTGACCTTGTGAGGTGTAAAGATTAGCGTTGAAGGGTTCCAAAGTCGTCCCCCCAGTGCACTTTGCTGCAGTGAGGCGGTTTAGGTTTTTGGTGTAACAATTCGTAATAATGGATCGTGCCATCACCTCCACACGTGAGATGGTGAGTTAGTGCAACATCATTGTTCACTTAATAATTGAAAAGTGTCAAGTATGCCATCTAGATCGTACGTTCCCATGGGAATAGGGTCCTCATATCCTCCTGTATCTGCTGGCAGGTACCTGTCTCCTGTATGTATTGTAGAATTGTCCTGCCTTTACCCATTACAGGAATATGCTGGCGCTTTATAAATAAAGAATAATAATAATAATAATTACACCTTGTACAGCGCTGCGGAATGTGTTGGCGCTTAATAAATAATGATAATAATAAGTATTGCTGTGTTAGAAAGAAAAAATAAAGAAATATTTATTATTTTATTTTTATTGTTACATAAAACCTGGTCATGTTTGGTATCATTGGAAAGGTCGTGCTCTGGCCTTTCTAGTGATACCTCGCATGACCCTGTAGGCTATGGTGTTGGAAATAATGGGGTCCAAATTCCCATCAATCAGACATTGTTATTTTTTTCTCTGGGCCTGTTCTGGGACATGGGCCTGGAGCTGTTGCTCCATCTGCCCCTATGTTAATCCAGCCCTGGCCCCGGTAATGAGTCTCAAAAAAAATAAGGGCCAAATTACATTCTTCACGCAAAAACGCATGCGCAATGCGTGAATTTGTGCGCCAAGCGTTAAACGTTAACGTGCGTAAATCACCGCTGGAATTACAATCCTCGCGCATTTTTTCATTCGTCGAGCAATAACGCGCGTAAAAACAGATGCGCACAAATGCTCACGCTGTAACGTTGCGTGCAGAAATCAGTGTGCGGACTGTTTTTTTCACGCGATTCAGCCAATCAGAATTAAGAACCACAATTATCTCACGTTAAGTTTTTGCACCTGTCAAAGTCAATCTGAGCATATATGCTGCAGCAATAATAAATGCACACAGAACTTCTCCTTTTTATTGGTTTGGTATGAGTAGAATGTGTAACTATACTTTGCTGCGTATTTTTTTTTGGGCTGGTGTATATGGTTTTGGCCAGGTTGATAGAATTTGCCATTAACACCAGCTTTTAGGAGTTGCTAAAATTATGCGCGCAAAGGTATGCGTTAAATCCTGCTCATAGATTGTAATACCATCCACGTACCAGCGCACATTCGTGTTTGCGCTCACAATGTTAAGTATAGGACGCGTGCAGTACAGTACAGTACGCTCGCGCAGGGTTCACGCAGGTTCACCCGCAGTAGACGATTACGCGCGTTAGTTGCGCTATGTAATACGACGTTCGGCACAAAGGGTTTAACCCCTCGCGTTAATGCGTTTTTGCGCCGGCGCAAACATTTGCGTGAAGAATGTAACTTGGCCCTAAATGTTAGAAATCACTTTGTGTATATAGAGTTTAAATATTTGGCTTTAATTTCATTATATGAATTTTAGGGGGCAGTGGAATGTGGAGTGCCTATGTAAATCGGTGGAGACGCTCAATGATGGATGGACACAGGCCAGTTGCAGGAAGACAGCGTTTATTACCGTCTGGGACCCAGGGGGATCTTGTCCGCAACCTGATTCCCAAAAATTACACAGCATTTCTAGGGTACATTTCATATATAAGCTAGCCTCCTGTCTAAGGCCCTTATTACATTCTTCGTGTAAATGCGGTCGCGCAGTGCAATTTTTTTGCTCACAGAAAAAAAACGTTAGCGCGCGCAAATTAACGCGGTATTACGATCCGAGCGCAGTTTGTCAGCCTTCATGTTTTTTCGAGCACAAATCCGATTCGCAAAGCCAGGCGCAAATGACCGTTGCGTGCAGGAATCGGTGGGCAGACTGTTTTTTCACGGGATTCAGCCAATCACAATTAAGAACCACCATTTGCTTGTTTTCAGTTGTTGCACCTGTCAAAGTCAATCTGCGTATATGTGCTGCAACAAAAATAAAAAATTAAGCAATTTATTCATTTTATTGTTTGGGTATGTGTAGAATGTGTAACTGTACTGTGCTGTATTTTTTTTTTGTGCAGGTTCATTTCGTTTCGGCCAGAACGTTCAGATTGTAAATTAACACCAGGTTTTCAAAGATGTTACGATACTTTGCGCAAACGTTGTTCGTACGACGTTGCGCGAAGATCGTAATACCCTCCGCTCGAACGCATTCGCGCTGACAATGGTAAGTATGGGATGCGCGCACGCACTTGCGCTCGCGCTGGGTTCGCGCAGGGTCATTCGTGGTAGACGCTAACGCGCATCGTTTGCGCGAATGTCGCAATACGACGTTCCCGCAAATGATTTTGTCCTTGCGCGAGGATTGTAATAGGGGCCTAAGTGATCTGGTTATCTAGACCGGACAGCTAAAGGGGAACAAAGGAACACCTAATGCAAAATTAACAAAATGTTTTTTTCTAACACTTCTTGGCCTGGAGTAGCAATTCTTGGCCTTGAGTAGGAGGCATGGGTACGGAGGACAGGAGACATCTGCTTATCTTGGGTGGAAGAACACAGTAGTCAGTCATGCTATACAATATATTGGTATAATTGCAAGCACATAGACAGTTTCTGTGTTAACCCTTTGCTACCTCACCTAGGGTAGCACCTAGTCCAAATATGCCCCTTATAGATCCTGAGGTAACTCTGTTTGATTCTTATGCTGCATCTTTATTCAGGACCAGATTTACATTTCATGAGCCTGTAGACAAAGAAATTGCCCCCCCCCAAAAAAAGTGCCCAAAATACTTTATTTTTATTTTGGGGGAAACAAAACATTTTAGAAAATGAAATCAGTTTCTCTCTGTGCTCACATCAGAATCTGTTTCCTTAAAATGAAGCAACAATGGAGCAGACTGTTAGGGCAAGGGATAACCTAACCCTAAAGCAAGCACAACTAGAAACCTAACCCTAGCCCTAAAATAAGCACAAATAGTAATCAACCCTAATTTCTACGTATAACCCTAAATTATAACCATAGCAATGGGAAATGACGCTCCATTTCAGCCCGTAACAAACAGAATTCTGGGCATCAAATTAGGGCTGCAGTCGAGGATCTTTTTCAAGACATGATTATTTTTACAGCGTCATTTTTTAGGTGCTTTATTTTTCAAGTTTTCAATGAGATATCAAAATTTCATTTGCTTGGGAAAAAGGAGGGTGGGAATTGGTTTTTTTTAAACACGGTCGTGTTTGGCATCATTAGAAAGGCCAGACTCTGACCTTTACAATGACACCTCACATGTCTTTTTTCAGTGCATAAATCAGAGATGCAGGGTTATAAAGTTCCTCGGTTTCTCCTTGCTGCGGTGCTGCAGTTTATGTTGTCAATGAAATGTGTTTTGCCATCACCTCCACGCTTGCTGGTGGTGTGGGAAATGAGAATGTGAGTTAGTGCAGCAACCCTGTTCACTTTATTATTGTAAAGTGAACAATAGTGCTGCATTACAAAAAACATTATATTTGTTATTTATGTTTTACATAAATGTGGTCATGTTTGGCTTTTCCAATGATACCTTATATTTCATTCTAGCCTGTAGGGCTCCAGAGATACTGGGTTTTAAATGACTAGTTTGAATATTGTGATCCAGCACATCACAGGGGCACTGTAGCACGGTCCTTTTGGGCAATTATGGCATGCGTGCACCCAGTCTCTCGTGTAGTTTTGCATTTATTTCTGCACTCCAGTAATCAAACAAAATATAACAGAAAACAAAGCCTAACTCGTCTGAGTACTTACTAGCAAATACGCATCCCTTACTATCTTGGGAAAATAACAAAAGCAAATACCAACTTTTGAAGTCCTTTTCAAGCTGACAGCCTGTCAACTTTGTCTGCTGCTTACTTGCTCTCTCTCACTCATTCCCTTCCTTCTCTCTCTCTCACCTCCCATGTTGGAAACACTTATCCTGATTTGCAGCAGGTGGGAGGAATCGTATAGCCAGCAACAATTAAAAACCACATATTGCCTGCCTAGGCTCAAATAACCCCATCCTCTCGAACAAACATAGGGGTAATATACACACCAACGTATATCATTCCCCTCACCTTATCACAATATGTAATAATGTTTCTGTGTCCTTTTTGTCCTGATTGAGTCAGTTCTTTGTCTTTGTGTTTGTAAATGTACAGGTGTGTATGTGTGTAGGAATCTAATATGGAAATAGGGCAATATCCAATCGTGGCCGACCATCCTCATGCTATTAAGAGATAATGGAAAGGCGGTGCAGTGGTTTCAGATAATATAAATAATTTCATCCAATGTGAATAATTTTAAAAATATATATTATATTGCCTTTAATGTTAAAAAAACTGCAATGACATTATCAATAAAATATTTTAATATGTATATGTTACGGTTAAAGTCCGAAGTCCGGTTAATTTTAGGATTACCCAAGCGTCATTAGCAAAGTCCGAAGTGAAATTAAATTTCGGACTTTATCCGAGTAATCTGCAAAATATTCAGAGGTCTCTGGGTACTCCGGTTTTCTGCTGTGTTTTACCTGGGTAAATGCACATTGCCCTAGTGCTGTTGGATAAAGTGTGATGTGCAATGAAACATCGGACTTTATCCGGGTAAACTGCAAAGTATCCAAACGCCTCTGGGTACTCTGGTTTTCTTTGGTTGTCGGCAGGTTACTGTTGACTGAATTCCGAGGATTACCCGGGTAAAGCTGCAAACTGTTATCTGACTGATAAAGAACAAAAACACAATTTTGTTCTTTAACCAAATTGTATCCATCCACCGTCACATACCACACTAAATAGCTGTCATGTAACTCTGTGCGTTAATTGTCTGAAAATTAATTTATGAAGATAAAGATATTATATAAAGAGTAACCTAATGGTTATTATGTTGTTTTTTTTTTAAAATACTTTATTTAAGGAAGTCAGAGCAGATCAAACAGATATTCAATACATGGTACCAATGGCGAAAGGATCCACCTCGGACCCGTTATGTAATCGTGAAGGTAGAAGCCCCAGATTGCTCAGAACGGCATAGGGCAGGGGAGGGGAAGGAAGAGAGAGAGAGAGAAAAGAGACGAGATAGGAGACAGAAGGGAGGAGGAAAGAACACAAACACAAAGACAGGACAAGACAGCACTAAACAACATACCAAGACACTGAAAGGGCCGATACTAGGCCATGGAGCGAATTACATCAGATGGTAATAACCTTTACCCGCCTGTTTGAATTTCAGGCACGACCCCCAAAGCAGCGATCACAGAGGACTGCCGTCCCCGAAAGAGTCCCAAGTGTCCCAGACCTTCCGATACGCCGATGACGTATGGTGTATTTTTGCTGACAGTTCATCCATAAGTTGAATGTGCTCCATTATCCGAAACAGTTGCTTTTGTGAGGGGAGCCTCGGGGACCTCCAGGTCTCCGCCGCCACTTTTCTCGCCGCCAGCAAGATTTTGGATAGGAGGCGATTTCGGTGTAGGGATAAATCCGGGGCTGGGTTGGCAAATAAGTAGGTCCAGGGGTCTCTAGGTATTCCGGGCCCGAAGACCTGTTCCAGTAGGGCTTGTACAGAGTCCCAGTATCTCGATATCAAGGGGCATGTCCACCACATATGTGCCTGAGTGCCTCTGCCCCCACATCCCCTCCAACAGTCGTCCGGGACAGCAGCATTGGCCTTATGTAGAAGTACCGGAGTAACGTACCATCTCATCATTGTCTTCAAAGCCTGTTCCTGTAGTGTAGTGCAGATCAAAACTTTCCTGGCAGCCTCCCATATATCTAACCACTCATCACCCTCGAGAGTAGATCCCAGCTCCCTCTCCCAGGCAACCATGTACGTGATGGTGGGCAGTGCCGGGGTTCTAGCCAGATGGGCATAAAGGCAGGAGATCAGGCCCCGAGGTAAGTCTCCAGTCAGACAGAGGCTCTCGAAGAAGGTAAGGGGAGAGGAGCCAGCCAACTTGTTTTCGGTAGCAGTAGTGAAGTGGCGGAGCTGCAAATAACAAAAGAGATCTTGCGGCAACAGTCCAAGGCGAGCTGACATGGAGTCATAAGAGAGGCACCCATTGCGGTCGTACATGTCCCTTATCCTGAGGATTCCTCCTTTGACAAACTTAGAGAAATGTTCGGGTGACATCCCCGGTGGAAATTGCGGGTTCCCCCACAGAGGGAGCATTGAGGTTGAGCGGTGATGGAGGTTCTTTTTGGAGGCCAGGGAGTCCCACAGGGCAATTGAGTGCTGTAGTGGAGGGCAGAGCAAGGGTGGAGGGGGCCTGAGGCGTTTAGGAAACCACATCCAAGTTCTGGGGTCCACCGGCCACATGCAGGATGTTTCAAAATCAACCCATCGGTGGGTGAGGGGCGGCGAGTGCAAAGCCACCAGTTGCGCAAGTTGAGCGGCTTGAAAGTAGCCCGTCAAGTCTGGAAGACCGAGCCCCCCCCAGTTCTCGTGGTCGATAGAGCGTCGACCGGGCCACCCTCCTTATTCCCCCCCTCCACACAAATTCATCGATAGTCGATTGCAAAAACCTGAGGTCACTCGGGTTGACGGGAGACGGAAGCGCCTGGAACAGGTACAGCAGACGCGGTAATAGATTCATTTTAATAGAATGGACTCTTCCAAGCCAAGATATGCTTTCCCTGCTCCACGCCTCCATCTCCCGCCGGAGCTTAGCATACAGAGGTGGATAATTAACATTATACAAGTCATTATACGCATTCGGTAGGTGGATACCCAGATATGGAATCGAGGCGGGTGCTATTCTAAACCCAAAGCAGGTGGCCAGTGCCCGGAGTCTGGGCTTGGGGATATGGAAAGGCAGTAGGACCGATTTATCAAGGTTTACCCTGTATCCTGAGACCAATGAGAAGCGCGACAGTAGGGCAGCGGTGGCCTCTAGGGAGGACTCGGGAGAAGTCAGGGTGAGGAGTGCATCGTCTGCGTAAGCTGACACCTTAAAAGTTTGTTCGTTAATAGTTATGCCTTGGATGTCTGGAGAGGAACGAATATGCGTCAGTAGAGGCTCTAGGGTAAGGGCGAAGAGCAGAGGGGAAAGAGGGCAGCCCTGTCGGGTGCCATTATGGATAGGGAAGGGACTCGCTGGTGCGCCGGGGATGGAAACGCCCGCCATAGGGTTAGTATAGAGAGCTTAGACAGCAGAGCAGAAAGCAGGAGGGAAAGACATGTGGTCCAACAGGGAGAAGAGAAAGGGCCACTCTATGCGGTCGAACGCCTTCTCCGCATCCAACGAGAGGAGCAGAGAAGGACGCCCCTCCTTTTCCAGGTACCAGACTGCTCCCGCCACCCTACGGGTGTTCTCGTACGCCTGGCGGCCCGGAATAATTCCCACCTGGTCCGGATGAACCAGGAATGGTAGCAAAGGGTTGAGCCTGGTCGCCAAAAGCTTGGCATAGATCTTGACATCCAGGTTCAACAGGGAGATGGGGTGAAACCCCGAGGGAGACGAGAGATCCTTGCCCTGTTTCGGGAGCACAACCAGGGAAGCCAGCAGTGAATCGCTTGGGAAGGGGCATCCACCCTTGACCGAATTAAACAAAGTGACCAAATGGGGTCCCAGGATTGGGAAGAAAACCTTATAATATTGGGCCGTGAAGCCATCCAGCCCAGGCGCCTTATTAGATTTGAGGGAGGAAACGGCCTCCGAGATTTCTTCCAGGGAGAAATCCGCTGCAAGCGCCTCTCCTTGGGCCGTTGAGATTTTGGGCAGTTGGAAACTAGAGAGAAAAGAATGGATATCTGCCATATGTGCGGAATTGGAAGACGAATGGAGAGGGGAGTGGTTATAAAAGGAAGAGTAATATTCCGAAAAAGCCCGTTTAATGCTTTGTGGGGAGCTAAGGGCCCTCAGGAGCCGTCCTTCAGAGAGGCAATACGCGCAGCGGGGGGGCGAGGGCGGAGCTGACGCGCAAGCAACGTGTCCATCTTATTAGCGGACTCATAATATCTGCGCTTTGTCCAGGTCATCGATCTGGCTACATCCTCGAGCAACAACCTGTTCAGAGCATGTCGGGTGTCTTGCAGGCGGTCAAAGCTTTCTTGTGAGGGTGACTGTTTATGTGGGAGCTCTAGTGTGTGTAGCGTGCTCTGTAAGTCCAGGATTTGCTGCAATTTAAGACGCTTGCGATAGGAAACTTTCTTGATGATCTCACCCCGCAGTACTGCTTTATGCGCTGCCCAGACGGTGGAGAAGGGGACGTCCCCCGTAACATTCTCGCGGAAGTACGCCTCGAGCTCCTTCGTTAGTTCCCTCACCAATCCAGCGTCCTGCAACGTGTAGGAGCCAAGCCGCCAGTTCCATACTGGGGAGCAGTCGGGGAGACAAAGTTCGAGGACGACCTCGGCGTGGTCCGACCAACTAATAGACCCAATCGAGGCCGTCCTCACCCAGGAGAGCAGAGAAGGGGAAATAAGAATATTGTCTATCCTAGAGTAGGATCTGTGAGGGTTAGAGTAGAAAGTATAGTCTTTCGTGGAGGGGTTAGTGATGCGCCAGACATCCACCAAGGCTCGTTGAGTTACGAAAGAATTGAACAAAACATCCTGTCTTGAACCGGTACTCAAGTTAGGGTCAGTGGCCGGGCGAGATCGATCGAGAGAGGGGCACGGGACTGCATTAAAGTCTCCACACATGACTATCTCCCCGGGGGCCGTTCTATCCAGATCCCCATGGAGAGCCTCCCAGAAACTCCTGTCCGGCACATTGGGAGCATAGACATTAACCAGTGAAATCGGTCTCTGTCCCAGCATGCCGGTCAGTATGACGTATCGACCCGCATGGTCCGTATGAACAGCATGTTTCGTAAAAAGGCAGTTTTTATGAATAAGGATAGACACGCCGTTATGTTTGTTAAGAGCGCAGGAGGAGAACACCTGGGGAAAGCGGGGGTCCCGCAACCGACCCGAGTCCTGTCTGGGCAGCCTGGTCTCCTGAAGAAAAGCTATATCGACGTGTTTTCGTCGAAGATCCCGGAATAACAGTCTCCTCTTCTGGGGGGAATTTAAGCCTTTCACATTAAGTGAAAGGACATGCACCGCATTAGGTAACATCTAGAAAACGGGGGAAAAGGTGATTGTATCCTCCGGCGCTCCCCAGTCATAACAGAGCTTGGCACACAAAAGACATAGACAAGACAACACGCACACACACAAGTCGAACAAGGGAGCAACACGAAGAGGGAAGGAAAAGGGGAAAGTGAGAAAGAAAAGAATAACATAGCCAAGGAGGAAGGCCCGAGACAAGCCAAGGAGAGTCTCGAGTGGTCCCCCGAAAGGTGGGACGGAAAAGGAGGACATGCACTACTGACATGTACCCTCCTCAATTGACGCGTGAAGCAGCAAGTATATGAAAGGAAACAGAACCCATAAAAAAAAATAAAAGGAAAAATTACATGGAGAGATAATAAGCAGGTGAGCTAGAACATTCGGCATTCAACTGTAGGAACAAGATACTGAACTTAAAGAACTTTAGTAATTTAAGATAAACCAGGAGCTCCCACACGGCACCGTGGGGTGGGGCCTCCGAAAAAATGGACCCCCCAGGGCATCGTTCCCCGCGTGACCACCGGTCCGGGACGCCCCATAAATCTGAGTGGCAATAAAATACCCCGGATCGAAGTCAACCCACCGGGCGTGCCGCTAGATCCAGATCTTCTGCCTCAGGTCCTCATGGTGGGGGGCGAGGAGACCCAGAGGGAGGGACAACCTCCCACTCAACCTTCACAGGCTCCAGGGGCTGTAACAAATCTGGTGACTTGGGCAACTCCAAAGCCGGGAGGCCAAGCTGAGCCAGGAACCCGGGAGCTCCCGCCAGGGAGGCACAGATGATGGTAGCGCCATTGTGAAAGGCCAACATCTTGAGGGGGAAGCCCCAAGCAAAGCGTATACCGTGGCCCCTCAGGTGATCCGCTAAAGGTCTCCAGGGGCGCCGTCTCGCCAAAGTGCTGGGTGCCAGATCCTGAAAGACCTGGAGCTCAATGTCCTGGTACATCAGAGGGGTGTCCCGCAAGGCCCGCAGTGCAGCCGCTTTAGAGGTAAAATAATGGAATCTGAAGACCACGTCGCGGGGCCCTGCCGGAGGGGCCGCTCTAGCTCTCAGCGCCCGATGTATGCGGTCGAGTAGCAGCTGATCCGTCGTAAATTCGGGTAGAAGGGTTAGCAGCATGCCTACGACTGTATCCTTAAGGGCCGTGGAGGGTACGGATTCCGGGAGTCCCCGTATCCGTAGGTTATTTCTCCTCGAGCGGTTGGAGAGATCTTCCACCTGTTGTTCTAGCTGCAGGATCCGCTCCACCATCCCGTTGGACCTGTGTACCACAGCGTTATGCCCCTGGGACAAGGTCGTCACGGCATCCTCCAGCGCGGCCGTCTGGGCTCCCACAGCCTGCACCTCTGCCCTGATGGCCCGCGCCGATTTATCCAGCTCGCCAGCTAGGAAATGCTGGACCTCGATCAGCCGACCGAGAATCTGCTGTATGTCTCCCTTCGTGGCCGCCTCCGGGGGTCCGTCCGGACTGGAGCACGTGGGGGAGGCAGTCGGAGACGTCCGGCCGCCAACTTGGCGGCTAGGCCCTGAAGAGAGCGGGCGAAAAAGCGGAGCCACCGAGGCGCCCTGGGCCCCCTTCGTCTTCGTAAGCTTGGCGGGGGACATCAGTGGAGAGTCAGCAGTACCTCGAGTCGATTTGCGGGTCTTTCAGCTCCTTTCGATAGCGGGTTCTGTGCTCGTCAGGACGGAGAGAACAGATCACGCGTCCGCTCTCATACCGCGCCAAACCACGCCCCCGGTTATTATGTTTTATAAATGATATATAAGCACATATGACACATCATAAAGATCATGTAACTCTTTAACATTCATATAAGAAACATATCCTGTTACTCTGTATATTCATTATATCCTTAATACATTTTAATGTTTGTCTTTTGACACTTTTCATTGATAATATCCATAGATAATAGCAAAATTCACTTTTACCCAAGCAGGGTTGGATGCTCTGCAGATTACCCAGGTGAAGCTGTGGATAGTCCTCAGATTATCCGGGGAAAGCTTCAGAATTTTATCTGAACGATAAAAAAGAAATAGCCAAAGAGAGCAAGACCAACCAACCCTAAAAGATACGTTAGGTACATAAATTCTAAAAAACCCAAGAGTGAAAATGTAGGCTCACTAAAATCTGAGTCAATGGTATTGTTAACTGAAGATCAAGATAAAGGCAGAAATTTTGAATGATAAATACTGAAGAAAAATAATCAAAGAGAAACCTATAACAAGATACATGCAATTCATTGATAAAAACTTACTAATAAAAAGTGACTGGTTGACTCAGGACAAGGTTTTGCAGCAATTAAACAATGTGAATGTGAATAAAGCCCCAGGGCCAGATGGAATTCCCCCACGATTACTGAGGGAGCTATGTGTTGAAATATGTAAACCTCTGTTCTTAATCTTTCAATTAAGGCTTGAAGGAGAAAAGTTACCAGGAAAGGCTTAATGATCTTAACATGTACAGCTTGGAAAAAAGACGAGACAGAGGAGATATGATAGAAACATTTAAATACGTAAAGGGAATCCACAAGGTAGAGGAAGGGAGTATATTTAAACGGAAACAAAGTAGCAAAACAAGAGGACATAGCCTTAGATTAGAGGGGCAAAGGTTTAAAAGTAACATCAGGAAGCATTATTTTACTGAGAGGGTGGTGGATACATGGAATAACCTTCCAGTTGAAGTGGTAGAGGCCAAAACAGTAATTGAATTTAAGCAGGCATGGAATAGGCATAAGGCTATCCTAAACAAAAGATAAATCCAGGTAAAGTATCCATGTAATTGGGCAGACTAGATGGGCCGAAAGGTTCTTATCTGCCGACATTTTTCTATGTTTCTATGTTTCTAAGATTAAAGGGAAAGTATTTGACAGGTTACTAAGGGATAATATTCAGGAATTTATTGGGAGGTATATTGTAATTGTCAAAAATCAACATGGTTTTATGAAACACAGATCATGTCAGACTAACCTAATTGCGTTCTATGAGGAAGTAAGTAGACATATAGATCAGGGGGTCGCAGTGGATGGGATTTATTTGGATTTTGCCAAAGCTTTCGACACAGTTCCACACAAGATGTTACTATTTAAATTAAGAAAAATTGGTCTAGATGAAAATACTTCTTCTTGGATAGAAAACTGGCTAAAAGATAGGGTACAGAGATTGGCGCCTTAGAGGGGATCTGATAACCTTATATAACCTTATATAAATAAATACGGGGCCATTATAAACCATTGTCTGGAAACCTATTCATTAACAGGACTATACACAGGACACAAGGTCACCGATTTGGACTGGACGAAAGGAAATTCAGCCTAAAGCATAGGAAGGGTTATTTTACGGTGAGAACAATAAAGCTGTGGAATTCTCTCCCTGTTGAGGTGGTTGGGTCGGAGACTGTACAGACATTTAAAAAACGACTGGATGACTTCCTGCAGACACAGAATATTAAGGGTTATAATATTTAATATGTGGGTAAAAGCTGCTTAATCCAATGAGAAATCTGACATCATTCTGGGGTCAAGAAGGAATTTTTTCCCAGTGTGTTGCATATTGGCGAGTCCTTCAGACTAGGTTTTTTGCCTTCTTTTGGATCAACAGCAGTAGGTGATGTGTGAGAGGATGAACCCGATAGACGCATGTCTTTTTTCAGCCTCTGTAACAAAATTCGGTTTTAACCACACAGGGTTGGATAGTCTGCAGATCATCTGGGTAAAGTGTGACTTTTTCAGCTCTTCCAGACTGTTACCCAAGGGCGGTTGGTTAGTCCTAAGATTACCTGGGTAAAGTACGAATTTTTCATTTTTTTGCAGCTTTACCCGGTGGTTTTGGGTAATGACAGATTAACTACACTTCGGGCTTTAACCGTAACACACACACACACACACACACATATACACACTATATTGCCAAAAGTATTCGCTCACCTGCCTTGACTCGCATATGAACGTAAGTGACATCCCATTCCTAATCCATAGGGTTCAATATGACGTCGGTCCACCCTTTGCAGCTATAACAGCTTCAACTCTTCTGGGAAGGCTGTCCACAAGGTTTAGGAGTGTGTTTATGGGAATTTTTGACCATTCTTCCAGAAGCGCATTTGTGAGGTCACACACTAGGCTTGTGCACCGATTTTTTTTTTCGGTTCGATTCGGTTCGATTTGTTCGGATGTTTAAACTTTTCGATTCGGCTCGTTTCGACCGATTTCTGTTTCGATTCGGTTCGGTTCAGATCGTTTTTCGTGTACATTTATTTTTCGGAATATCGACCATTTTTCGTATTTTCGGGTCACTTTGCTCGTTTTTTGTATCGACTTTTCGGCAATTTCGGAAATTTTCGTTTTTTCGGAACGTCTGTTCTCGTTTCAAAGTGTCTACGATAATTCTGGCGATTCTATCGTGTTTTTTTTTATTAAATAAAGATCCTTTTTTTCTTATGAATTATTGAATATACATTTCACAACTTTATTTAATCATATTAAAATGGTATGAAAGCCAAGGAACAAAAAAAATGAACAAAACGATTTAAAAAAACGCTAAACTGACCCGAATGCCACAAGAAACAAGTGATACGCATTTACAAATACAAAATTTACAGAATCAGCGATATAACCGATAATAGTTAAATATACGATGTCCAGAATTACCGAAATCACGAATGGAACCGAAATCATGAATAGAGCAAAAATAAATTTCGATTTGACACATTTCAAGTCCATTCGAAAAATCCGAAAGTTTTTCGTTTTGGCTCGGAAAACTTTTCGGATCTATCGGTTTTCGGGTCCGACCCGATTCGGAAATTCGGCCGAATCCGAAAACACGAATCGGGAAATTTCGTGAAAATTCCGAAACCCGAAACGCACATCCCTATCACACACTGATGTTGGACGAGAAGGCCTGGCTCTCAGTCTCCGCTCTAATTCATCCCAAAGGTGTTCTATCGGGTTGAGGTCAGGACTCTGCAGGCCAGTCAAGTTCTTCCACACCAGACTCTGTCATCCATGTCTTTATGGACCTTGCTTTGTGCACTGGTGCACAGTCATGTTGGAAGAGGAAGGGGCCAGCTCCAAACTGTTCCCACAAAGTTAGGAGCATGGAATTGTCCAAAATGTCTTGGTATGCTGAAGCATTCAGAGTTCCTTTCACTGGAAATAAGGGGCCAAGCCCAGCTCCTGAAAAACAACCCTACACCATAATCCCCCCCTCCACCAAACTTTACACTTGGCACAATGCAGTCAGACAAGTACCGTTTTCCTGGCAACCGCCAAACCCAGACTCGCCCATCAGATTGCAAGACTGAGAAGCACGATTCGTCACTCCAGAGAACGCGTCTCCACTGCTCTAGAGTCCAATGGCGGCGTGCTTTACACCACTGCATCCGACGCTTTGCATTGCACTTGGTGATGTATGGCTTGGATGCAGCTGCTCGGCCATGGAAACCCATTCCATGAAGCTCTCGGTGCACTGTTCTTGAGCTAATCTGATGGCCACATGAAGTTTGGAGGTCTGTAGCGATTGACTCTGCAGAAAGTTGGCGACCTCGTCGCACTATGCGCCTCAGCATCCGCTGACCCCGCTCTGTCAGTTTACGTGGCCTACCACTTCGTGGCTGAGTTGCTGTCGTTCCCAAACACTTCCACGTTCTTATAATACAGCTGACAGTTGACTGTGGAATATTTAGGAGCGAGGAAATTTCACGACTGGATTTGTTGCACAGGTGGCATCCTATCTCAGTTCCACGCAGGAATTCACTGAGCTCCTGAGAGCGACCCATTCTTTCACAAATGTTTGTAAAAACAGTCTGCATGCCTAGGTGCTTGATTTTATACACCTGTGGCCATGGAAGTGATTGGAACACCTGATTCTGATTATTTGGATGGGTGAGCGAATACTTTTGGCAATATAGTGTATATATATATATATTAGTGGCCCCAAATTTTACCTTGCACCCTTTCAGTAAAACAATTTTGAAATTAAAACTTTTGCATGTACAAAGCTTTACTGTGATACAGGGAACTGGTGTAACATGAGGGGTTATTCAGAAAGTGACTAACTTGCCACTGAATTTCATTGAACAGTGAATTTCATTGTACGTTGCAATTTTGTCTCAGTTTGTCTATTCAGAAAGCTGTCAGTTCACCAAATACTAGCGAATTGACAGCGAAATACAGTGCAGTTCGCCGCAATTCGGCAATCATTTGCGGCAGCGAAATTGTCCCATAGAAAAGAAATGGTTAATCTATTCAGAGGGCGCCAAACTGCACCGAAGTATCAGTGAAAATATAAATTTTTGTTTATTCTTTTCATTTTCAAGAAATCGTTATTTATAAAAAAAAATTGGTTTGAACACCTTTATGCTTTTTTTTTACTATCAAAATTTTTAAATTTTTTAAAGGTGTTTTTTTTTATTCTTTAACAGACCTTTTTCATTTTGGTATGATCGGCGGTCATCGGTCTTCGGCGACTCCATCTTCGGTGCACATCGGTGACCCTGTGGTGAATAGTGAATTCACCACAAGGTCTGCGAAATGGAATCGTCGAAGTACACCGAAGTGCGCCAAACTAGAAAGCACCGTAATTTCTGTGCTTTCTGAATAACCCCTATGGACTTCAAAAACCAATGTAGTCCTCAAGATGGTCTTCACTATTAAAGGTTGTGCATGCAGGTCCCTGAGCTAATCCAGTAACTATGCCATTCCTTCACTCATGTATAAACCAGGTATACCAAGGAATATAACAGACGGCGGTGTTGCAGGTTGTCTGTAGATGTGTACGGTTGCAGATTTTGCATCGTTATGGTGTATTGCAGGCAGTGCAGAGCTTTACACTGATGTATACTGCCTGATAATGATGTATGAAGTGCGGTGTTGGTGCACTGATGCAGACAGTACATTTTTATTCACCGATACGGGTGAGTAATACTTTGCACCGCTGCTGTCAGAGTATGATCCCGTGTGTCTGCATTCACCCTGTCACTTTGTACTTTCAGTTCACTGACTCAACTTCAGCTCAACCACCGGAAACCCAACTTTTTGCAGTAAAGGTTTGCGAGCAGAGGAGAAAGAGGAATCGAGCAGATGAGAAGGGAGGGGAGCAGAGAGCCAGAACTAGTAAGGTTCCTCTTGCTCAGCCTGTCAGGACCCAAGGTCCAGCCTGGGTGGGTGGGGAGTGCAGAGAAGGGGGTGCATGGAGGAGGACATCTGGCTTCCCTTCCTGTAGAGGAGGCTCAGGGCTGGGAGAGCGAATCCTGGGGACAGGCTGACCATGGAAGATGTAAGTTACACATCACTGTGTCTGTGGACCCTCCTTATATGTCATCTGTTTGTACAGCTCAAAGCTTATGGAAATAAACCCATTGGGGATGTATGTGAGGATGCTTCTTAACCCATTCATTTTCCAGTTGTATACTGTGACAGCAGTACGCCTATGAGCATGAGGTTTTCGGTAAAAAACCTGGGTTTCATTGGTCCCAGAATAAAGCAGACAGCTGGCGATACTTAATCTTGCTGTATACTTCAGCTGACAAGACTGTTTCTCAGAATACGCAGAGCTGCACTGATACAGTGTCAGGGGAGAACAGAGGCTTTCTTTAACAGATAAATAGAAAGTATTCTTCCAGTTGGGTATCGCTCCTTCTGGGGACTTTTAAAGGAGTGCAGTGGCACTGTTAATGTACACCCTGCATTACTGTAAACGTCACGGCAGGAGTTTAGTATAAAACGAACAATACATTGAATAATATTTTTTATCTAAAAAAGAAAAACTAACATGGGTAATGCAAGAAAAAAACCATACGACTTCTAGTGTTACTGTTAAGGAGGCAGCAAGATGTAAAGACGCACCTTCTTGAATTTGACTTGCGGTGGCATTGAAGCAGTTAAATAGGTGTGTTGTCATTGTCACCACACAGTTGTGATACCATACACTTCCACAGCGACTCGTAAAGAGATGCTGAGCTCATTCGTTCACAGAGAAAGCAGAGCCCTTGGAACGCTGTGTACATCTCAGGAAGGACCTCGAATCTTCTGCTTATCCTGTAGAAAAATAGAAAGAATGCAAGATAAAAAATAGTTTAACAACAATATCGCTTTGGTTCATATACTATAAACTGATATATTTCTCCATGAAGCATCTGCTGATCTTTTCCAGTTTATGTATAAATGATATTACTGATGGAGCCAAGGTGAGAAAATACATAAATCTTGCCACTTGTATATATGAAACATGATAATTCTCTAACGCTACACTCTGAGCCTCCGGTAACCAGAAGGGTTAATATCTCCATCTACATCAGTCACCCATGGACCAATATGTGAACGTGTCTCTGCATCTAGCTAACAGCTGCGATCTTGGGCTGTGGTCTGAAAACAGAAAATGTTTTGTGGCTGATTAAAAGTTTCCAGCTCTGTCCCTGGAAGACGGATGCTGTATTTAACCCATTGATTCTACAAAAAAGACGCTTCTAAGGCTAGGGTCAAATGAACGCATTATTCGCAGCGACAGTCAAAAAGTGCGTCCGAACGCATTGACGTATTTTTTCACGGAATGCGTGAAAATGGTCAGATGACGCGCATTTTCGTGCGTGATTTTTTTACGGATCGGCAATAAAACACTTTTTGCGTCTGGACGTTATGTAGGCTGGACATTAGCAGCGTCTGACATCTCCTAATCACGCACACACGCCGCTATGCTGCCGCAGCGCACTCTGTACGTCAGTACTAGCGGTTCTGCGTTCTCGAAAAAATGCGTTTATTTTCCACTTGCGTTGCACGGCCAGACTTTCGTGCGACCGTACTTCGTATATTGGCCGTCATTGCCCGTCATTTGCTGCTACTGCGGCTGTGATTAAGTGCGCCTAAACGCACGATAAAAATGCGTTAGTCTGACCCCAGCCTAAAAGCCTGAAGAATGGGGTCTTTTTAACTCATTGAAAGCATTTTTTATACATCTCTTCAGTACTATATACAAACTATTTCAACTTTCTCTTCCAACCCCCCCAAAAAAGGTGTTGTCTTTTTTTTGACAGTTACCACAATACCAATAATTCCTAGATGTTACATCACTGTAACAAAAGCAAACAAAACAGCACATACAATAAATAAGTCAACACGAAACGCAATTACTGCACATTAAAGCAACTTGGACTGTGACTAAGCTGCGCACCTTGCAGTTACTATCACACCCCCTCCCCTTTCTGATAAATTATGGGCATCCCTCGGCATTATGTGCAAAGGAGGGTTAAGGATGGTAGAAGTGGGTTGGCACAAGCACGCCAACTTGGCAAATAATTATAATCCATGCCTGAACACACAAGTGGTGTGGGAATAAGCTGGAGCCCAAGCATTTCCCTGCATTAAATGAGGTCTGCTGGGTCCCTGTAATTATTTATGAATCCCTCATCTGCCATTATTGGATGGGGGCTAAGGAGGGACTACTAGGCAAGGCTATTGTAGTAGATAGAAGTCTAATAATTCATGTTTAACTCCCATTCCATCTGCTCCTATATGAAGATCCCTCATCTGCAGCACAAGGATAAGATGACAGAGCGATCATTTAGCATTTAGTATTTGTAGCGGGTTCTGTAAATAATTATTTGTATATTTCTAAGAACTACTGCCTTGTACTTACAGTTTTCTCATACATCCACAACTATACATTGGAATTTAGTCTACTGTACACCTGATACTGATCTTTCCAAATGACAGTTGCTGGACTATAGCAATTTATTCTGAAAACTAAAGTTTAAGGGACAATATCTCATCTACATCTTAGGACAATTTGACATTTCATTGAAATCCCAGCACAGGATACGAGTGTCTCCTAAAGATTCTAACTTTATTCAAAATTCAGACATAACGATGCAGCTTAAATGGGCGGCTCATTTGACAGTGTAGCACTACCATTAAATGTGTCAGCTCTGAGCATAGAGCCATCCTACAGGACGGCCATACACTCAGTCTTTGCATCTGATTGGCTGCCGGTCAGCATGCCAACGTCACTACTGAGGGCCATTTGCGCATTGTGGTTAGTGCCACCCATGGTGGAAATTGTTGGATCAAAGGATGAGAGATCTCACTGATCTTTAACCCCTTGATTGTTGAATGGATTAGGCAGTGGCTGAGTGACAGGCAACAGAGGGTTGTGGTAAATGGAGTTTATTCGGCGCAAGGTCTTGTTACCAGTGGGGTACCTCAGGGGTCAGTACTTGGACCCATTCTCTTTAATATTTTTATTAGTGATATTGCAGAAGGTATTAATGGAAAAGTATGTCTCTTTGCTGATGACACAAAGATTTGCAACAGGGTTGACGTTCCTGGAGGGATCAGCCAAATGACAAATGATTTAGGTAAACTCAAAAAATGGTCGGAGCTGTGGCAATTGAGTTTTAATGTGGATAAGTGCAAGATTATGCACCTGGGACGTAAAAACCCAAGGGCTGAATATAGAATATTTGATACAGTCCTAACTAGGGATGAGCTGTTCGGGTTCGGACGGTTCGGAGTTCGACCCGAACTTTGGCAGTTCGAAAGTTCGCGAGTTTCGAACTTTTTGGGTGTGTTCGGTTCAAGTTCGAAAAAAAAAAGAAATTTTGAAAAAGTATAGAAAATGCTTAAAAAAATACTAAAAAATCTAGAAATAAAAGAGACTCTTTACTGCAGAATATTATAAGCAACGGTTTATTAGATATTGAATTAAAAACTAATGTGTAAGTGGAAAGATTATCAACTCTAAATGACCTCTGTTCACAAACGGGCATAACACCAGGTGTTTTTAGTCTGGTAATCAATTTGATACATTGTACACCATACTGAGGGTGGGGTGGTGTCTGCTTCTGATTGAGATTTGAAAATTAATTTCCCTAAAACATCCTAATATGCTGCATTTAACCCTTTCGCTGCTGAGGCTTTTCACACCTCTGTGCTGAGGTAATTTTTACCGCTTTCGCTCATCATGTTTAACCGCGTTCTGTAGCCATATTTTGATATATGACCCAGACATATTATATATCGTTCTTTCCGGCAGACTTGGCAGATTCATAATATGTCATTATTATATGTATACGTTCTGTCATGTCTGTATATTATAACAAAAATGCAATAAAATTTGAATTTTCAATAATTTATTATGTGTAAAGTGTTTTTTTTCACATTTTAACATGCGATTGTTTGCGGTTATATTTTGTATGGGGTGCGCTTGTTAATAAAATTAGAAATGGGGCCTCGATACATTTTTTTTGGGAAAATTTCGCTTTTTTTAACAAACGTACCGCATACAAAAATCGTTAGTGCAGCATTATTGTTCACATTATAATTGAAATGGGAACAATATTGCTGCATTAACAAAAGAAAAACAAAAAAAACTTTTTTTTTTTTTTTTTTTATTATTTAAAAAAAAAAATTAAAACAATTTTCATGCTCATGTTTGGTATCCTTGGAAAGGCCACAATTTTCATGCTCATGTTTGGTATCCTTGGAAAGGCCATGCTCTGGCCGATCCAACGATATCAAACATTAACCCCTATCTGCCACGGATCAGAAGATAAGGGGTTCATTGGAACCCCCTATCTCCACCATTGGTGGCAGCTAGGGTTAACTCCAGGTCTGCCGTCATCGTGCTATGCACGATGACACCAGTCCTCAGGGGGAGTTCCTGGAGGCTTGGCCGACATCCAAGATGTCGGCCAGCTCCAGGAGAGGATCACGATCCGGCGCTTTTCAGCGCCGATTCGTGATCCGGATCCCCAGGGGTTAATCACAGCCACCGTTTGGAAGGGCAGGCTGTGCCCTTCCAAACGGTGCCTGGATTAACCCTCTGCCCCCTGCCAGGATTTGGCAAATTGCCTGCTCTCTGGATAGCCGAATGGCCAGGAAAGGTAACCGAACGCTGATTTTCAGCGTTCGGTTACCATTCGCAAGCAATTCGGATCTCTTTGGATAACCCTGAATGATAAATGTAAACAAACTTCCCTTACTCTGTAACAATGCGCTCAGCAAACTTTATTGCCACATTACCACAGCCAGAGAGAAGACAGAAGAGACAAAGAGATCTGGATTCACTCACTATTGTATAGCGGTAGAATTGCTGAAAGGTAGTTATAATTGCTCAAAATCCCTGTACAGTACAGATACAAGGTGTTACTGTTATTGCCATATAGAGGCATCATGCCTCATACAGATTTTCTGTTTATATTCTATTGATATTTTTTGGACGCTGCATTGCTAATAATCACCTCAAATTCCCTTTAGCAGGATATCTGACTATTTTTATTATTTTAATCACATTTCCTGTATTTGACAAAAAGGCCATTTCTACCTGTATACTTATGCAGATCCTGTTTGGAATTGAACTAGTTACACCATGTAAAGTTTAGAACCTTTCATTTCAAATGTATTCCTGTAAAGGATAATAGTTTAAAAATAATTAGAAATCCACTAATTAACATTATTTACATTTTAACTACCTCAGAATAAGCATTTAGGGCTACATTACATTCTCCATGCAAAAACGGGGGTGGTAGGTAGAAAAAAACACGCCTGCAGTTTTCTCCCTACCGCCCCCGATTTAGCGTGGAATTACAATGTAGGTGCTTAAAAAGCTGCCTGCATTGGTAGCACGCACTACGCCCCGGGATGCGCTGAGCGCCGCCGCGAGCATCCAATCGATGGAGTCCATAGGACTTTATTGAGCCAGACGCCGGTGGTCACATGACCTGCCGGTTCTTGCCTCGCGAGATCCGGCCGGTCGGCGTAGTGATACGGAGGGGGGAGACTGGGGAACTTTTTCCCCCAGTCTCTCCCTGTTCCTGCCGGCCAGAGGAGGTGGTTGGAGCCGTGGTTGGAGCCGTGGTCCTCGCCACGGGACAGAAGGTGAGTATACAATTTGGTTTTTAAATTTTTTGGCTGGTGTTAACGGATTCTGCAGAAGCGGAATCTGTTAACACCAAGTCCTGGCTGTGGTTAACTTTCCGCTGACCAGAGCCAGGCGTTAATCAGCGCTAGTAGATTGTAATACTAACGCTGATTAACACCTTGCGCTCCCCATGTTAAGTACAGGGAGCGCAAAGTACAGTAACCTCGTGCTGAAAAGCCTGAGGTACCAAACGCAAACGGGTTACTTAACCCATTTGCGTTTGGATTGTAATATGCGGTAGCCACCGTGGCTAACGTTAATGCTTACGCATGACACTTTACTACAACGTAAAGTAGTAAGTGTACAGCTTGTGATGGCTTAGCCAAGCATGTCTCCAGACCTAAACCCTATTGAGCATCTGTGGGGCATCCTCAAATGGAAGGTGGAGCGCAAGGTCTCTAACATCCACCAGCTCCGTGATGTCGTCATGGAGGAGTGGAAGAGGACTCCAGTGGCAATCTGTGAAGCTCTGGTGAACTCCATGCCAAAAGGTTAAAGCAGTGCTGGAAAATAATGGTGGCCACACAAAATATTCACACTTTGGGCCCAGTTTGGACATTTTCACTTAGGAGAGTACTCACTTTTGTTAATATCAATTAAACCGTTTATTCTTTTAATATGCAGCAAAAAGTCTATTGATTTTTTTTTAGGATTTTTAGGCATTTAACAGGATTTTTTCACCAGAAAATGTTTCCAATTTTTTTTTAAATAGCGTTTTTTTCTGTAACAGACCTTTTTATTATTATTCATAGGAGGACCTTATATGTTAATTCCAGACATTTTTGTCCAGTAGTGTTTTGCAAGCAGCGTTTGAAATTTTTAGGCTGGGGTCAGACCAGCGCACTTTTAACGTGCGTTCTGGCGCACTTAATTACGGCCGCACTAGCAGCAAATGATGGGCAATGACGGCCAATATACGAAGTACGGTTGCACGAAAGTCCGGCTGCGCAACGCAAGTGGAAAATGAACGCATTTTTTCGAGAACGCAGAACCGCTAGTACTGACGTACAGAGTGCACTGCGTCCGCTAGCGGTGTGTGATTTGGAGACGTCAGACCCTGCTCGTGTCCGGCCAACATAACGTCCAGACACCCAAAGTTTCCTGGTTTGGATCCGTAAAAAATTACGCACAAAAATGCGCGTCGTCTGACCGTTGTCGCGTATTCCATGGAAAAATACGTCAATGCATTTGGACACACTTTTTTACGTTCGCGTGTAAAAATGCTTTCGTTTGACCCTAGCCTTAGAGTTTCAATCATTTTTTTTTACCCCATTCGTTGGCCTGTCGGCTTTTCCCGGCGGCTGATCGGCGGTGTGTTCGGCAGATCATTGTCTTTTTCTGGGCGCGTTCGGCGAGTTTGCGGCGGCTTATCGGATCTGATCATTTCTGCGGTTTTGCAGCAGTTTTTATTTTAAGTTGGCGGTTTTGCGGCAGCTTTTCGCACTTCAGGGATCCTGCAATGAATGCTGAATTCACAGCAGGGTCGGGGAATTTGATTCTTCGATGTGCAGGGAACGAGAGAGCACCGAAATGTCTTAACCCCTTATATATAGAGACAGTGGCGTCACTAGGGTTGGTGTCACCCGGTGCGGTAACTCATGGTGTGACCCCCCCGATTTTTCGGTTTCTTTTTTTAGCTACTCTTACTCATAAATCAGTACTCCAAAATAACACTGAATGCTCATACACACGGCGCACATTAATGTGAGGTTTATTGCTGTGGAGCTCTCTCATATGCTCGCACACAACTTTTGGCCAACTGCCAGCAAGTACGGTGCCTGTTCGAAGGCAGTGAAAGTGAAGGCACACATGGATATATATTGCCCCCAGCAGCTCTGGATATATTGCCCTAGCTCACAAATATATATTGCCCCCAGCAGCTCACCCATGGATATATATTGCCCCAGCTCACATATGGATATATTGCCCCAGCTCACATATGGATATATTGCCCCCAGCTCACACATGGATATATTGCCCCCAGCTCACACATGGATATATTGCCCCCAGCTCACACATGGATATATTGCCCCAGCTCACATATGGATATATTGCCCCAGACCAGCTCACACACGGAATATATTGCCCCAGACCAGCTCACACATGGAATATATTGCCCCAGACCAGCTCACATATGGATATATTGCCCCAGACCAGCTCACACATGGAATATATTGCCCCAGACCAGCTCACACATGGAATATATTGCCCCAGACCAGCTCACACATGGAATATATTGCCCCAGACCAGCTCACACATGGAATATATTGCCCTGACCAGTTCACACATGGAATATATTGCCCCAGACCAGCTCACACATGGATATATTGCCCCCAGATCAGCTTACACATGGATATATTGCCCCCAGACCAGCTCACACATGGCTATATTGCCCCCAGATCAGCTCACACATGGATATATTGCCCCCAGACCAGCTCACACATGGATATATTGCCCCAGCTCACATATGAATATATAGTGCCCCAGCTCACACATGGATATATAGTGCCCCAGCTCACACATGGATATATTGCCCCCAGCTCACACATGCAGTATATTGCCCCAGACCAGCTCACATGTGGAATATATTGCTCCAGTCCAGCTCACACGTGGAATATATTGCCCCAGTCCAGCTCACACGTGGAATATATTGCCTTAGTCCAGCTCACACGTGGAATATATTGCCCCAGTCCAGCTCACACGTGGAATATATTGCCCCAGTCCAGCTCACACGTGGAATATATTGCCCCAGACCAACTCACACATGGAATATATTGCCCCAGACCAGTTGGTTATATTTGCCCCCAGCTCATATGGGTATATTTGCCCCCAGCTCATATGGGTATATTTGCCCCCCCCCCAGCTCGTATGGGTATATTTGCCCCCCCAGCTCGTATGGGTATATTTGCCCCCCCAGCTCCTATGGGTATATTTTCCCCCCAGCTCTCACCTCCTGTCTGGTACACCGGGAGGCAGGAGGGTGCCTGTCTGCTCCCCTGAGAAGATCCTGCAGTCGGCCGCGTGCTTTTTTCTCTTATGCGCGGCCGACAGCATGAATATCTGCCGCTCGTCTGGTGTTCTATACACCAGCCAGCCGCAAGATCGCGGCTGGCTGGTTTATAGAACACCAGACGAGCAGCAGATATTCATGCTGGCGGCCGCGCATAAGAGAAAAGAGCACGCGGCCGCCGGCAGAAATCTTCTTGGGGGGAGCGCTTGGGTGCCCCCCACTGGATGCTTGGGGCCACGGCCCCGCCGCGCTTTGGTGTCACCCTTAGGGTGGGTGACACCTAGGTGCGGGCCGCACCCCCCCCCCACGTAGCGACGCCACTGTATAGAGATCATCAGGGAAGATTTCTGAAAGAGAGTGTTCTAAATATCTTATGAATTAAATGTATATCATTCAACAAACAAAGCATGTGAAAAAAACTGTTTACATTTCTTATTTATACCTATGATTTGATTATTATTTAGCATTATTGCTAAAAGTGCCAAAGATGCTTTTTCAATTTTTTTTGGGGGGAGGGGACGACAAAAAATAATGAACATTTTTAAAAAGAATGAAAACCAGTTTCTCTCTGTGTTTGCATCAAAAGAAGGGGCAGAATCTATTGCCTTAAAATAAAAAAAATGGAGCAGAATATTAAGGCTCTCATTAGGCTAGGGTCAAACGAGCACATTTTTCACATCATCCCTAAAAAAGTGCGTTCGAACGCATTGACGTATTTTTTCACGGAAGACACGAAAACCGTCATACGATGCCCATTTTCGTGCATGATTTTTTACGGATCTTCAATATAACGAGAAATATGAGTAACCAAATCAATTTGGACGTTATGTAGGCCGGACATTAGCAGCGTCTGATGCATTGTCTCCTAATCACGCACACACGCCGCTATGCGGGTGCAGCGCACTCTGTACGTCAGTACTAGCGGTTCGAGGTTCTCGAAAAAATGCGTCCATTTGCCGCTTGCGTTGCGCGGCCGAATTTTCGTGCGGCCGTACTTCGTATATTGGACGTCATTTGCTGCTACTACGGCTGTAATAAAGTGCGGCTGCGCGCGCGTTCACACTGCATTCGTCTAACTCCAGCCTCAACCATAAAACAAGCACAAATAGTAACCTAACGATAACCCCAATTTCTAACCCTAGCTATGGAAAATCATGCTCCATCTAGGCCCACAGCAGTCATGAGTGTGAGCATCAAATTACAGCTGTGGCTGAGTCTTTTTCAAGACTTTATACAACTTCATTTTTTTATCACTTTATATATACATGACAAATGGACTTTGCCTTTGCTTTGCAACAAAAAAAGGGGGGGGGTCTTTTTCTTTTTACAATTTCATGGTCATGTTTGATATCATTAGAAAGGCCATACTCTGAATTATTGCCGAAGCATTGCATGCTTTTTAAATAAAATCTTATAAATGCCTGCACTTTAGAACAGAGAAATAGTATTTTTTCCCCAATTTTTTATTTTTCATATAACATGGTCATTTTTGGTATTTTTGGAAAGACCAGACACTGACCTTTTCAATGGCACCTCACTTGACCTTGTGTGGTGTAAAAATTAGAGATGCAGAGTTCCAAAACTCCCCTGTCTATTCTCACTGCAGTGCCACCGTTTAGGCTGTCGCTGAAACAATGCATTGTGCCACACTTGCTGGTGGTGTGGGGAATGTGAAGGTGAGTTAATGCAGCATCAGATTTCACTTTGTAATTGTAAAATGAACACTAGTGCTGCAATAGAATAAAAAAGAAAAAAATATTATTTGTTATTTTATTTTTAAATTAACTTGATCATGTTTGGAGTCATTGGAAAGGCCATGCTCTGGCCTGTCCCACAATACCTTACATGTCCTTCTAGCCCATAGAGCTCCAGAGATATAGGGGTCTAAATAATTGTAAACTGTAATTAATTTTTTTACAGAGCAAGGCGTCCCCTTGTGGCAGGTGCCTGTACGCACATTTGAATGAACAGAAATACAACACAGCGCTTAAAAAGACCAAAGTCCAAATAAGACAGTGGGGTAGACACCCAATATGTCCACAGGTAGAAGTCGCTATCTTTAGGAGTAGATTTTCTCAAAAGTACAGATGCAGTATGAACTGTAGGGAGGAAACACAAAAAGGAGGGACCAAAATTGCGCAGTATGTCAGTACTTAGAATGAAAGTAATGCGTATTGGTGGTAAACTCACATTCTGTGGAGCCTACAACCGGCTCTTAGGAATAAGGCGGGCTGGGACTTTATTTCAGGTGCCCATAGGACCTCCAAATGACTCCTCCAGAAATCTCCAAAGATGGGAACACTGTAGAGAAATTGGCAAAAACCAAGAAGGCACCTCCTAGTGTAATAAATCAAAAGCAGCTTTGTATTTTAGAAGAGAATTTTGCCAAATTCAAACTCACACTTAATTGAGCCTCTGTTGGCTCCGTCACAATGCGCATAGGGAATCGTAAGGTGTTCCCCAAACCTTCTTTACAAGAGTTATGGAGGCAGACAGCAATTAAAGTTGTTCAAAAATTAAAAACATTTATTCATTTTAAAATAGATAGATCATATCTACCAAACCAAAGACCAGGACGCGTTTCGCCTATAAAGGCTTCCTCAGCTGGTAATCATATGTCTGCTCTTGCTGCTGCCTTTTTATACAATGCACATTCAATTAACAATTTGAAAAAAGTCACTTAAAATCAATTATCCTTGAAGACAGGTGTGATTATGTGGCGCCCGCCATTTTGCGCATGTCTGGAGGGTCTGCGTGTCACCCCGGAACGCGGAAGTAGTAAGTAAAGCCCGAAATAGAGGAGATTTATTCATCATATTAAAATCGTTGCGCCCGCCATTTTGCGCATGCGCAGTTGTCCTACATCACCCCGGAACGCGGAAATACTGAAATAAATCCGGAATGGGAAGCGATTTAATAATTGTGTTTAAAATCGTTGCGCCCACCATTTTGCGCATGCGCGGTTATCCTGCGTCTCGAATTGAGACGCAGGATCTCCAAATTACCATACTACTTGAAGTGCAACTTCAGAAATAACTCTCACTTCCCAAAAAGAGGGAGGGAGGGGGGGACACATGCCCAACAGCCACCACAAAAATGGGAGGAAAGCCCATTAATCAGATATTTAGATACAGATGATTTGACAATAAAATTCATTAAAATATTATGAAGGGCTATAATAAACAATATCATACATTTTCTGAAATTATCGAGCCAATAACTGTACAAGTGTATAGACATCTATATGTACATATAAATAAACAGCATGTGTAAAATCCGATTTCCCCAAACAGTGGATTCATATAATAAAAATAGTGAAAAGGTATATTTTCAAAATTGGACCCTATTGGACCCTAAAATTGACATTATTATAATGATGTGGTATAAATAAGTGTATTTACACATTGTTGTGATACATTATTATATATTAAATATACATTATTATAGTGATGTATTATAAATAAGTGTATTCATACATTGTTATGATACATTTGTGGATATTAATATAAAAACTATGTATAGTATCAAAATCTATGTACACAATCAGTGTATAACCTTAAAACTTAGTGAGCTATATATCATAAATTCAATATTCAAAACACGTGTTTTGTAATTAATAAAGTGTAAAGTGAGTGCTTTATTAGGCAAATGAGGGTAGTACTTATAGCTCACATGCACTTAAATTGTCCATGACCAAAAATAATTATGGTTCAAAATAAATGTAATCTATAAGTGTATAATTCCTGATCAATAAATGGGCGATAACTTATAACGAGATATTTTAAGTGTAAACAGTAACATTAAAACTCAATATATTATTAAGATGTATTTGTGTATAATATTCAAAACCGTACTTCATATAATCAGTAAAGTGCAGTTAAAGTGCTGCGAGATACAAACTGATAAGGTATTAACCCATTATTCACATACACCTAAAAGAGCCCATAGCTTAAATCCCGTATATGGCCTAAGGATTCATAGCGTGTAACAAATTCAATCGTGTAAATACTAACTAAAGTGATAAGTGCATTGCTCTAATAATACTAGTATATATATTGTATGTGCACCTAATTAAAGTGCTTAATGTGCAATCAATCAATTCCTATTAAAATTACTTATATAAGTATAAGAATGGAAGCTTAAATCTAAAGAAAATGGACCAATTCAAAGTCGTTGTTTAAGCCTCCCGGTGTCAAGGTCCCAAGATCGAAAATAAGTCTCATCTCCTCTCTCCCTAATGCTGTAGTTTCACTCACTCCCCTGTTAATACATCTCACTTTCTTTACGGCAGAGAATTTGAGACCTCTCGGGCATCCATTATGAAATAATTTAAAATGTTGAGATACAGAATGCTTTTCATATTGTTTGTTGATATTTCTTACGTGCTCTGAAATTCTCACGTTTAGGGCACGGCTCGTACGGCCTACATATTGGAGTCCACATGGGCACTCCAAAAGATACAGTACATTCTTAGAATAACATGTCAGAATTTTATTAATCTTGACTGTTTTGCCTGTTTTTTTGTTTATAAAACTTCCATTATGTCGCTTTGTATTCCCTGTGGATCTACAGGCCAAGCACTGGCCGCAACCATAATAGCCCTCTTTTACATGAAAATGATTAATTATTTTTTTATTATCAACAAATTTACTTTTAACCAATTTCTTTTTAATATTTCCCGCTCCTCGAAAAATAATTCTGGGTTTATCACCTATGATCGAGTGAAGATCCTTATCTTTCTTTAAAAAATGCCAATATTTTCTAAAAACTTTTTTGATTAAGACACTATTTTCATTAAAATCACAAAGGAAAGGAACTCCTTTCATCGCTTCTTTCTTAGTTTTATACTGTATAAGGTTATTTTGATTTACCATTCTCAAATCTCTTATTAGCCCTTCCAATTCGGCCCCATCATATCCTTTGTCCATAAACTCTTGTTTCAGAATCCCTGCCTGCTCTTCAAAAACCGCATCATCTGAACAATTCCTGCGTAGCCTAGTAAACTGTCCCTTTGGGATTCCCTTCAACCATATCATGTTGTGGCAACTAGTCTTGTCGATATATGTGTTTGTATCTACATCTTTAAAATAGGTTTTTGTCTCCAATGCCCCATCTTTCACATAGATTTCCAGATCAAGAAAAGAAATTCTCTCTTTACTCCACTTCTTTTCAAGTTTTATGCCCCATTCTTCATTGTCCAAACTTGTTAGGAAATCCAACAACTCCACTTCACCCCCCTCCATATAAACAGCAAGTCATCTATATATCTCCTATAAAAGGGGACTCTGTTTTGCGCCCAGTCACGCGAACCATAGACAAAGCTGGTTTCCCAGCCTGCCATATAAAGGTTCGCGTAACTGGGCGCAAACCGAGTACCCATGGCCGTTCCCCTCGTCTGAATGTAAAATTCTCCATTGAATTGAAAATAATTATTGTTCAATATGAACTCTATCCCATCCATTACAAAATCTATCTGTTCGTTTTCCAAACTCCTAGACATAGTAAGTTTATGAAAACTCCTTTAGAAAACCATTCAATTGATAATAAATTCATGCACACCTCCTTGAGGCCCAAGTCCACGTTTTTTCCACGTAACTACATCTCAGAGGAGATGAAGGTTTTTGAGGCTTTAGTTATGACAGATTTGGAGAGAATTGGTAAAAAAACTAAATATAACCTATCTAAAGAAGAGAATGAAGCCATGAGAGCCTTAGAACAAGACGACAATATCGTGATTAAACCTGCGGATAAGGGGGGAGGTGTGGTGATTTTATCTAAAGAAAAATATGTTAAGGAAGTTAATAAGATACTTGAGGATGGTGTAACATATCAAGTAATTAAGGGGGACCCAACTAATGAGATCAAAATAAAATTGAAGACACTATTAGATGAAGGAAAAGAGAAATCTATTATAACCGATAAGGAGTATAAATTCCTCCATAATCTATATCCAAAAATTCCCTCATTCTACATATTACCTAAGATTCATAAAAATCCAATTGATCCCCCAGGACGACCTATCGTTTCGGGGATTAATTCTATCACCAGTAACTTGTCAGAATATCAGATTCTCCAGCCCATCGTTAAAAATATAGTTTCCTACACTAAAGATACCATTGACATATTGCAAAGATTAAAAGAGATTCAGTGGAAGGATGAGTATTTTATAGTAACGTGCGATGTAAATTCGCTATATAGTAATATTCCTCATAAAAAAGGAATGGAAGTGGTTAGGGAACAACTTACTATGTCTAGGAGTTTGGAAAACGAACAGATAGATTTTGTAATGGATGGGATAGAGTTCATATTGAACAATAATTATTTTCAATTCAATGGAGAATTTTACATTCAGACGAGGGGAACGGCCATGGGTACTCGGTTTGCGCCCAGTTACGCGAACCTTTATATGGCAGGCTGGGAAACCAGCTTTGTCTATGGTTCGCGTGACTGGGCGCAAAACAGAGTCCCCTTTTATAGGAGATATATAGATGACTTGCTGTTTATATGGAGGGGGGGTGAAGTGGAGTTGTTGGATTTCCTAACAAGTTTGGACAATGAAGAATGGGGCATAAAACTTGAAAAGAAGTGGAGTAAAGAGAGAATTTCTTTTCTTGATCTGGAAATCTATGTGAAAGATGGGGCATTGGAGACAAAAACCTATTTTAAAGATGTAGATACAAACACATATATCGACAAGACTAGTTGCCACAACATGATATGGTTGAAGGGAATCCCAAAGGGACAGTTTACTAGGCTACGCAGGAATTGTTCAGATGATGCGGTTTTTGAAGAGCAGGCAGGGATTCTGAAACAAGAGTTTATGGACAAAGGATATGATGGGGCCGAATTGGAAGGGCTAATAAGAGATTTGAGAATGGTAAATCAAAATAACCTTATACAGTATAAAACTAAGAAAGAAGCGATGAAAGGAGTTCCTTTCCTTTGTGATTTTAATGAAAATAGTGTCTTAATCAAAAAAGTTTTTAGAAAATATTGGCATTTTTTAAAGAAAGATAAGGATCTTCACTCGATCATAGGTGATAAACCCAGAATTATTTTTCGAGGAGCGGGAAATATTAAAAAGAAATTGGTTAAAAGTAAATTTGTTGATAATAAAAAAATAATTAATCATTTTCATGTAAAAGAGGGCTATTATGGTTGCGGCCAGTGCTTGGCCTGTAGATCCACAGGGAATACAAAGCGACATAATGGAAGTTTTATAAACAAAAAAACAGGCAAAACAGTCAAGATTAATAAAATTCTGACATGTTATTCTAAGAATGTACTGTATCTTTTGGAGTGCCCATGTGGACTCCAATATGTAGGCCGTACGAGCCGTGCCCTAAACGTGAGAATTTCAGAGCACGTAAGAAATATCAACAAACAATATGAAAAGCATTCTGTATCTCAACATTTTAAATTATTTCATAATGGATGCCCGAGAGGTCTCAAATTCTCTGCCGTAAAGAAAGTGAGATGTATTAACAGGGGAGTGAGTGAAACTACAGCATTAGGGAGAGAGGAGATGAGACTTATTTTCGATCTTGGGACCTTGACACCGGGAGGCTTAAACAACGACTTTGAATTGGTCCATTTTCTTTAGATTTAAGCTTCCATTCTTATACTTATATAAGTAATTTTAATAGGAATTGATTGATTGCACATTAAGCACTTTAATTAGGTGCACATACAATATATATACTAGTATTATTAGAGCAATGCACTTATCACTTTAGTTAGTATTTACACGATTGAATTTGTTACACGCTATGAATCCTTAGGCCATATACGGGATTTAAGCTATGGGCTCTTTTAGGTGTATGTGAATAATGGGTTAATACCTTATCAGTTTGTATCTCGCAGCACTTTAACTGCACTTTACTGATTATATGAAGTACGGTTTTGAATATTATACACAAATACATTTTAATAATATATTGAGTTTTAATGTTACTGTTTACACTTAAAATATCTCGTTATAAGTTATCGCCCATTTATTGATCAGGAATTATACACTTATAGATTACATTTATTTTGAACCATAATTATTTTTGGTCATGGACAATTTAAATGCATGTGAGCTATAAGTACTACCCTCATTTGCCTAATAAAGCACTCACTTTACACTTTATTAATTACAAAACACGTGTTTTGAATATTGAATTTATGATATATAGCTCACTAGGTTTTAAGGTTATACACTGATTGTGTACATAGATTTTGATACTATACATAGTTTTTATATTAATATCCACAAATGTATCATAACAATGTATGAATACACTTATTTATAATACATCACTATAATAATGTATATTTAATATATAATAATGTATCACAACAATGTGTAAATACACTTATTTATACCACATCACTATAATAATGTCAATTTTAGGGTCCAATAGGGTCCAATTTTGAAAATATACCTTTTCACTATTTTTATTATATGAATCCACTGTTTGGGGAAATCGGATTTTACACATGCTGTTTATTTATATGTACATATAGATGTCTATACACTTGTACAGTTATTGGCTCGATAATTTCAGAAAATGTATGATATTGTTTATTATAGCCCTTCATAATATTTTAATGAATTTTATTGTCAAATCATCTGTATCTAAATATCTGATTAATGGGCTTTCCTCCCATTTTTGTGGTGGCTGTTGGGCATGTGTCCCCCCCTCCCTCCCTCTTTTTGGGAAGTGAGAGTTATTTCTGAAGTTGCACTTCAAGTAGTATGGTAATTTGGAGATCCTGCGTCTCAATTCGAGACGCAGGATAACCGCGCATGCGCAAAATGGTGGGCGCAACGATTTTAAACACAATTATTAAATCGCTTCCCATTCCGGATTTATTTCAGTATTTCCGCGTTCCGGGGTGATGTAGGACAACTGCGCATGCGCAAAATGGCGGGCGCAACGATTTTAATATGATGAATAAATCTCCTCTATTTCGGGCTTTACTTACTACTTCCGCGTTCCGGGGTGACACGCAGACCCTCCAGACATGCGCAAAATGGCGGGCGCCACATAATCACACCTGTCTTCAAGGATAATTGATTTTAAGTGACTTTTTTCAAATTGTTAATTGAATGTGCATTGTATAAAAAGGCAGCAGCAAGAGCAGACATATGATTACCAGCTGAGGAAGCCTTTATAGGCGAAACGCGTCCTGGTCTTTGGTTTGGTAGATATGATCTATCTATTTTAAAATGAATAAATGTTTTTAATTTTTGAACAACTTTAATTGCTGTCTGCCTCCATAACTCTTGTAAAGAAGGTTTGGGGAACACCTTACGATTCCCTATGCGCATTGTGACGGAGCCAACAGAGGCTCAATTAAGTGTGAGTTTGAATTTGGCAAAATTCTCTTCTAAAATACAAAGCTGCTTTTGATTTATTGCACTAGGAGGTGCCTTCTTGGTTTTTGCCAATTTCTCTACAGTGTTCCCATCTTTGGAGATTTCTGGAGGAGTCATTTGGAGGTCCTATGGGCACCTGAAATAAAGTCCCAGCCCGCCTTATTCCTAAGAGCCGGTTGTAGGCTCCACAGAATGTGAGTTTACCACCAATACGCATTACTTTCATTCTAAGTACTGACATACTGCGCAATTTTGGTCCCTCCTTTTTGTGTTTCCTCCCTACAGTTCATACTGCATCTGTACTTTTGAGAAAATCTACTCCTAAAGATAGCGACTTCTACCTGTGGACATATTGGGTGTCTACCCCACTGTCTTATTTGGACTTTGGTCTTTTTAAGCGCTGTGTTGTATTTCTGTTCATTCAATTGTCACACGGGTATTTAGAGAAACCCCCATACACAGCATTCAGCGAGTGGGATAGACACTTTTCCGGTGGGCGCTTCACCTCTCCCCCTCTTCTTCCTTTGCCTGTACGCACATGCCTACTCTGCCTAATTATAAATCCCATCCGGATTCTTAGCCCTCCAAAACAATGATCTAACAAAGATTTGAGCTGAAGAGCCCTGCTGCTACAAGTTTCATGCCGGCCAGGAGCAGAGCAGTCTTTCACACATAAGATTGCTGGAAATCGCCAGCCAGGCTACTTAATGCACTGGCCTTCAAGCCCGGGCAAATGCCCTGTTTGCAACCTGTGCTCACTACTATATAAACCAGCCCTATGTGCATATCCATGAATTCTGTGTTTACATGCATACACCCAGAGCTCCAGAGTAGTGGCCTATATACAATTTGGAGGTGCATAGCAGTGATGTGCGGTGAGGTCAGTGGCTGGTGGGGCACTGGCTAGTATCAGAGCCAGATATACACAGGGTTACGCAGTCGCAATTTACTCATTTGATTATAGTTATATAGGAGAATAGAGTTTTACTATTTATAAAGTAAAGTTCGCATTTTTTTTTACAGTTCTAATACTTAATAGAGGGCGCTATTACAACTCTTACTTTAAAATAAAGTTTGCATATAGGGTTTTAATGTTCTAAGAGCATGCACTTACAATACTGACTAATAGAGGGCGCTATTACACACATGCTGATTGCTGAGCTCTGCCTGCCCCCCCACGACTGACGAGGACAGTCACATGACTGTCCTGCGTCAACCAATTCATGGGGAGCTCTGCCTCCCATGGGGGGGGCGTTTTTTTTTAAAAAAAGAAGTGCTTGAGAACAATGGAGCTTTCCCATTGGCTCAAGCTTTCAATTGCTCTCAGTGCCTCTGGAGGCACTGAAGTGTGCAGAACCAGGACGCAAAGCCAGCTTGAGCTACGCAATTAGTGTAGCATTCAGCTGCACAAATTGCGTAGGCTAGGCTGGCTCAGTGCTGCCCCTGCTGTCTGTGTAGTGAATCACACACACACAGCAGCTGGCAAGCTGAAAGTGCAGGGGGAAAAAAAGCGGAGAACAGAGAAGCAGAGAGGGAGCGCTGAGAGGTAAGTATGAGAACTTTTTTCAATAAATAACATTTTATTTACACGTTTACGTTTAAATATATGTTTACGTTTAAATATACACACATGTCATTACAGCACAATGACCACATTAATTTACTGGAATGGCAGGGGAGGCTCTGCCTCCCCTGCCACCCCTGACTGCACATCCCTGGTGCATAGCACCTACTAATATTCAAAAAGTTGTACTTGCAATGCACTGCTGCGAAAGTAGAGTGTGGTTAATTAAGCTGAGTAATTTATACTACAATTATTTATAAAGCACCAATATAGACCATAGTGTTGTTCAATGTGGAGGACAAAACAAACAAATGACCAAATATGTTTGAGACACGGAGAACGGTAGGAAAAGAGGACCCTGCTTGATAGCTTGAAAAATGGAATAGAGCTGGGAGAAAAAAAAATTCAACCTGGTACCTCAGCTTCTGTATGAAACCGCTCCCTATTCTATTTCTGTCTGGATCACATTGTGTGTCTGACTTCCCCTCTGTGATTTCCCTTTTTCTCCTAATTACCTGGTCATTTCCCCATCACACAACCCTCCTTAGTCACTACACTGTATGTGTCGTAGGGTCTATACTTCCACAATCTCAGGTTGGAAAGACCAGTAAAGCTCAATTCACTTCTCATTCATCGCATTAAAATTCCTTAAACTAAATAAATGTAATAATCCGTTTAGCTTTACTTACATGTACTTTCACTGTATTAAAATAAGAATAATAGAAAGTGGTAGGTCACGGTTCTTTGGTTTGTGAAAAGGACACTAGCAGGGTTATTCAAAGATATCCGAATTGTGGCCGAAAGATAACCGAACAGTGAAATTCAGCGTACCTTTCCTTGCCATTCAGCCATTAAGAGAGCAGGCAGTTCGCCAAATGCTGGCGAATTGCCTGCACATGCCTGTTCGGTTCCTGTTCATGGGCAGTGAAATCCCCATAGAGAAGCAATGCTTCAGCTATTCAGAGCAAAAGCCAGCAGTGAAAAGTTGGCGAATTTCCCTGCTGTTTAATGGTTTCATTCGACAGGTTTATTCAGGCGAATCCCATAGGCTTTAATGTTGAAAATATTCCCGTTTTAATACAATATCTAATAAACAGTTGATTATAATATTCTGCAGTAAAAAGTCTCTTCATGTATAGATTTTTTAGGATCTGTTAGGCATTTTCCGGTATTTTTTATTTATTTTTTAAATGTTTTTTTCTTTCTTCTGTAACAGCCTTTTTTATTATGATTCATTGGATCTTATATGTAAATTTCAGACATTTTCGTTCTGTAGTTTCTTTGCAAACAGCGTTTCACTTTTCAAACATTCAAGCGTACCTTCTTTTTTTTTTTCACTCCATTTGTCTGCCTTGTCGGGTTTTCCGGCAGCTGCTCTGCGCTGTGATCGACGGCTGCTCGGGTTTCTCCGGCGTGTTCGGCGGGGTTAATTCAGATGTTTTTGCGAATTTCGGTGTGCGTTCGCAAGGTTTTGTGGTGAGTGTTCGGCAGGTTTGCGGCGGCTTTTCCCTGCACTAAGACAGCCCTGTGGTACTTGCTGAATACACCGCAGGGTCGCCGAAATGGGATCGCCAAATCGCACTGAATTGAGGAGAACGAAAAGTCACCGAACGTGCAGTGTCTTTTCGATTCTCTTTGAATAACCCTGTATGTGACCAATCAATGTGGATTCAGTGGTCACAGCTAGGGATGAGCTGTTCGGGTTCGGACAGTTCGGAGTTCGACCCGAACTTTGGCAGTTCGAAAGTTCGCGAACTTCGAACTTTTTGGGTGTGTTCGGTTCGAGTTCGGAAAAAAAAAGAAATTTTGAAAAAAGTATAGAAAATGCTTAAAAAAAATACTAAACAATCTAGAAATAAAGAGACTCTTTACTGCAGAATATTATAAGCAACGGTTTATTAGATATTGAATTAAAAACTAATGTGTACGTGGAAAGATTATCAACTCTAAATGACCTCTGTTCACAAACGGGCATAACACCAGGTGTTTTTAGTCTGGTAATCAATTTGATACATTGTACACTATACTGAGGGGGTGGGGTGGTGTCTGCTTCTGATTGAGATTTGAAAATTAATTTCCCTCCTAAAACATCCTAATATGCTGCATTTAACCCTTTCGCTGCTGAGGCTTTTCACACCTCTGTGCGGAGGTCATTTTTACCGCTTTCGCTCATCATGTTTAACCGCGTTTTGTAGCCATATTTTTATATATGACCCAGACATATTATATATCGTTCTTTCCGGCAGACTTGGCAGATTCATAATATGTCATTATTATATGTATACGTTATGTCATGTCTGTATATTATAACAAAAAATGCACTAAAATTAGAATTTTCAATAATGTATTATGTGTAAAGTGTTTTTTTTCACATTTTAACATGCGATCGTTTGCAGTTATATTTTGTATGGGGTGCGCTTGTTAAAAAAACTAGAAATGGCGTCTCGTTACATTTTTTTTTGGGAACATTTCGCTTTTTTTAACAAACGCACCGCATACAAAAATCGTTAGTGCAGCATTATTGTTCACATTATAATTGAAATGGGAACAATATTGCTGCATTAACAAAACAAAAAAAACTTGTTTTTTTTTAAATATTTTTTTTTTTTACAAAAACATTTTTCATGCTCATGTTTGGTATCCTTGGAAAGGCCATGCTCTGGCCGATCCAACGATATCAAACATTAACCCCTAGCTGCCACGGATCGGGAGATGCACGATGACGCCAGTCCTCAGGGGGAGTTCCTGGAGTTCCAGGGGGAGCTCCAGGAGAGGATCACGATCCAGCGCTTTTCAGCGCCGATTCGTGATCCGGCTCCCCAGGGGTTAATCACAGCCACCGTTTGGAAGGGCAGGCTGTGCCCTTCCAAACGATGCCTGGATTAACCCTCTGCCCCCCGGCGATCGGTAAGGAGAGAGGTCAGAAGGACCACCCCCCCTCCCTTTCAGGCGCTACCTCCGCACATGCGGGGGGGCGCCTGAATTAGATGTCATCGCGCCGCCGCGATGACATCTAATTGCTCCGCCGGGGCCCCGGAGTGCTGGGCTGAAATCCAAGATGTCAGCCCGCACCGGGGGGGCGCAGCAATCCACCGGAATCCGGCAGATTGCTGCCTCCTGTGCATGGATGCGCTCAGCGCGTCCATAGCACAGGAGAACCACTTGGCTGGACGCGCTGAGCGCATCCATAGCAGCCAAGTGGTTAACTGGTGTTTGAAAAAAATTCAAAATAACATCTAAAGCAATGTTATTTTTCACCTCGGGATTAAACATTCACAGGGTTATTCAGATAGCGGTGAAAAGCAGGAGAATAACTGGAGAAGTGAAAATTCTAGGTCAAAATAGCCAAACCAGAAAAATTCTCCCATTTAACTCACTTTCCAAATTGGCTATTTGGTCTAGATTGTTCTCTTCCCCTGCCAGTTCTCCTGGCTTTCACCTCTCTCTCAGGGTTGTTCAGAGAAAGGTGAAAACCAGGAGAATGGCAGGAAAAGAGAACAATCTGGACCAAATAGCCGATTTGGAAAGTGAGATAAGGCTAGGGTCAGACTAACGCATTTTTCACAGCGACCGTCAAAAAGTGCGTCTGAACGCATTGCCGTATTTTTTCACAGAATGCGCGAAAACGGTCATACGATGCGCATTTTTGTGTGTGATCCAAACCAAGAAACTTTGGGTGTCTGGACGTTATGTTGGCCGGACATGAGCAGAGTCTGACATCTCCAAATCACGCACACACGCCGCTAGTGGACGCAGCGCACTCTGTACGTCTGTACTGGCGGTTTTGCGTTCTCGAAAAAATGCGTTCATTTTCCACTTGCGTTGTGCAGCCGGACTTTCGTGCGACCGTACTTCGTATATTGGCCGTCATTGCCCGTCATTTGCTGCTAGTGCGGCCGTGATTAAGTGCGCCTAAACGCACGTTAAAAATTCGCTAGTCTGACCCTAGCCTAAATGGGAGAATTTTTCTGGTTTGGCTATTTTGACCTAGAATTTTCCATTCTCCAGTCATTCTCCTGCTCTTCACCGCTCTCTGAATAACCCTGACAGGGTTATTCAGAGAAAGGTGAAACTCAGGAGAATGACTGAAGAGAAAATTGTAGGTCAAAATAGCCGAACCAGAAAATTTTTTCATTCTCCAGTCATTCGCCTGCTTTTCACCGCCAAAAAATCATTAAACTTTTTCTGCGTGTCCGAAAATGTCTCCTCTTTTCATACAGACTGCCGCTCCAAGCAGTTGTTTATGGATAGATTAAAGGAAAAGCATTTACCGTCATTTGAAATGTCATTTTTTGGTTTTTACATATTTCTATACATCCTAGAAATCCACCACTGCACGGGCAGGTTATGGGGACCTCCTAGGCACGATATTTGAAGGAATTTTTTGTTTTTCTTTTTAACCCTTATTTCAGGGAAAACTCACTGTCCCTTTAAAAACGTTTTTTTTTTTAAACTTTTTGTCCTTGTTTCCTGTCCCCCAGGGCACTACCCGGACCCCATACACCTTTTATGGCAAATATCTTGCATATATGCCCTCTTGGAGGGCACTCTAAAAACCGAATTTTCAGCCCCATTGACTTGCATTGGGTTCGAGTTCGGGGTCGGGTTCGGACCCGAACAAATGGGAAGTTCGTGATCGGGCTCGAACCGAACTCGGGGGGTGTTCGGCTCATCCCTAGTCACAGCCAGTGGTGTAGCGTGGGTTTTCAGCGCCCGGGGGATGACAAGAATTGTGCCTCACCCCTCCAAGTTGCGGACAGGTTTTTTATGTTTATTTAAACCTCATAAAAGCCAATCTGTTAATGTTGTTCGAAACACTGATTTGGGATAATTTTTCTCATCTTGCTGGTTTGAAGCCAAATCGTAACACGTTCTCCTCTAATTTAACAGTTAGGTAGATTTGCCCCAGACAGACGTTTTCTCAGCCTGATAGATGGAGAATCAAGGTGCAAAAACACTAGAGGGGGCGCTTGGCCTGTTTTTCAGTTTTATTGGTGACGCATCAACCCTGGCAACGTTACGGCTGAACAGCTTCAAGCTACAGACCGAGGAGTCAGTATTCAGGGAATAGGGGAAGGTTATATCCAGATACTTATGGAGAATGGGGGTTCCTATTTGTACCTGTGATACCTTCACTAGCTAATTGGACCTAAGTTTATGATGGTGGACAGAATGGTAGTCAACCAATTTCATATATTATGCCCCCAATTCATAGATTATGCCCCATGCAAAATTCTGACAATGTACCTCTGTAAGCACAGTAAAGCTGGTGAGGCGCGATGTGTGGAGACTCCTGCTCCTTCCCGCACCACAGCAGCGACGTTGCTGTCAGGCCCAGGTACCAGGGTGGCACCGGGAAGTGGGGGGTATGAACCCAGTGTAGTTTCCTGCACAGATGACCTGGTGGGTATGGTTTGGAAGGGGATGAAATATGGGAACTGACTGGATGAATTCTGCAGGATGGTGGGAAGCGTGGTGGAAACCAAAATGCAGGAACTAGGAATAAACAGAGAACAGATGGGTAAAGCAGAGCAGTGAGTAACAGCACCTCACTCTCTCAGGACATGAGCTGTATGAACCAGCAAAGGTCTGGCTGGGGCATGGTGCCTTTATTTCTGGTGTGTGTGACATGTTTGGTGTTTAACTGTTTACATTGCTTTGCTGGTTGCAAGGCAGGAGCAGAACCTAAAGTTCACCACCAGGGGGGTTCCAGGATGATTACAGCCAGGGATCCTGACAGTACCCTCCCCGTCACGGGCACACTCTGGGTGACCAAGAACTGGCTGTAGCTGGACCTCAGTGGGCAGGAGACTGGCAGCAGTTGGCATCAGTGGACAGGTTGCAGTGTCCATTTTCCTGATACAGGGTCCAGGGTAGGTATAATAATAGTTCCTTGCACAGTGTAACAGTCCGGTTCTTCAGATGGGGGCTCTGGATGTGTACAGGGGTCATGACCTCGTAGGCTCCTGGAAACAGAGGGACACTGGTAGGAGGCAGGGTCACCAGGGAACTTCGTGCCAACATATGCAGATGGCATCGGGGTAGATTTAGCCTGTGGGAGGTCCTGGGTCACTCCAACGGGGGAGTCTGTAACACAGGCCTGGAGATGGTTCTTCCTCTGTTGTCTCCGCGCCTTAGAGGTAGATTTTTTCTTACAGGGGTCTTCCACCCGGGTGCTGAGGACAACAGGATCTGTAGCCACGATGGTGCCCGTATCACAGGTGGGCAAATATAGTCCTCTTCAGCGGTGTCCCACTCATGATCAGACGCCTCACCGGGTGTATCGAGGTTGCTCCATGCTCTCATATGGGGTGAGGTGGTGGCAGCCTCCACCCCTTCCTCCTTGGTAGCTAAACTGTCCCATGTAGTATCCCTTGGTACCTGCTCTAGGTCCAAATAATCAGAGGAGAGCCGGCCAAACGGCAAGAAATCATACAGAGAGTCATAACCAGCACCGTCCACTTCATAGATGGCTGGGTCTTGCTGGCTAAGAGTGGGGAGAGATGTGGTTGCACCTGGAATCTGCATACACATAAGCTCCATAGGGAGCAGAGGTTCTGGTTCCACAGGAGTACTTTCAAAGTCCATAGGAAGTACTAGTACTAGTACTATGGGCTTTGTGGTCTCAGTCTCCATATCCATGGAGCTGTCAGACTTCTCTTCAGAGCTGAACCTCGGCGACGCCCTAGTTTGGGGTACAGCTCTCCTAGGAGCGGGTCTGGGTACCGGAGGTTTTCTGGCTGCAGGTTTAGGTGGGGGTGCAGGTCTTGGAGACCTCTTGGGCACAGGAGGTTTTCCGGGTGCACCCTCTCGTGCAGCAGACCCCCTGGCGGCCGGTTTGGGAAAGGGTACCGGCTTAGGTGTTGGAGGTCTCCTTGAAGCAGGCTTCACATCAGGGGCTCATTTGGAGACAGCAGTAGGCCTGGGAGCTCGGGGTTGCTGCAGAGATCTAAGCACTGGAGCTTGTTTGGAGGTAACAACAGACTTAGAAACAGCAGTAGGTCTCTGGGGTCTTCGTGGGCAGTCCATGAGCCAATGCGTGGGGTCCCCACAATAGAGGCACAGGTTGGCAGTCTGTCTCTTGGCCCGTTCCTCGGGAGACAGGGGGTCTCTGTGTCTGCTGGTCGTAGGAACACATTCTTTGGGTGTGGTTGTCTGCAGATTGTGCAGCAAACTCATGTCACGGATCCCCCTGATACTAGAGTGGTGGTCCCTATACGCAGGACTCTCTCTACCCTTCCGATCCTTAGAGTGGTCGGCACGACTAGACAGACATAGGATGATACACAAGACCTTAGAACAATTAGCTCTTCCCAAGACCCTAACAACACAAGGGGTAGTCTGATGTGTGCTTAGGGTGCCACACAGACTGACCTCAATACCAGAATTAGAAGAGTTAATGCCAATACCAGGGGTTACGCACAGAATGGTTCGTTCGCCAATGCCAAGGGTCATACACAGAGTGGTTCGTTCGCCAATGCCAAGGATCATACACAGAGTGGTTCGTTCGCCAATGCCAGGGGTCATACACAGAATCGTTAGTTTGCCAATGCCAGGGGTCATGCACAGAATCGTTAATTTGCCAATGCCAGGGGTCATACACAGAATCGTTAGTTTGCCAATGCCAGGGGTCATACACAGAATCGTAGTTTGCCAATGCCAAGGGTCATACACAGAATCGTAGTTTGCCAATGCCAAGGGTCATACACAGAATCGATAATAGCCAAAATATATTCAAGAGCTCTGCGGGAAGTAACTACCACGTCAGGGCACCGGCGTCTCTGTGAGTCTGGGCTTTAAACCCGGCGGGTCCGCGTCTCGCCGCCAGGCCCCGCCCCCCGGCGTCTCACGTGTGCGGAAGCGTCCGCAATATCACTCGGCGCCTGGCCAGCGAGCAGCGAGGAAGCTGCTGCCAGGCGCCGGGGGGGGGGGGGGGCCACCGTGACAGAACCCCCCCTCTACGGGCGGCCACTGGACGACCCCCAGGAGCGCGGGGATGAGCCACGTAGAAGGCCTTCACCAACCGAGGCGCATGGACCTCAGCAGCCGGGAGCCAAGAACGATCCTCCGGCCCGTAGCCCACCCAGTCGACCAGATACTGCAAAGTGCCCCTTGAGACCCTGGCGTCCAAAATGGCCCGGACTTCAAACTCTTCCTCACCCTCCACTGAGATAGGAGGAGGTGGGATACGGGCCCTGGTGTACCGATTACATAAGAGAGGTTTTAAGAGGCTCACGTGGAACACGTTGTGTATCCGGATATGGGGAGGTAATGCCAAAGCATAGGAGACGGGGTTGAGTCGTCGTAAAACCTTGTAAGGGCCTATGAATCTAGGTGCCAACTTCATGGAAGGCACTAGGAGCTTAATATTCCGCGAGGAAAGCCATACCCTGTCCCCAACCTGATATACGGGGGCCTGCCTCCTGTGTCTGTCAGCCTTGATTTTCTGGATGGCACTACTTTTCTTGAGTGCCTCCTTGACTTTCCCCCAGGTGTCCTTCAAGGACGCCAAATGGTCATCCAAAGCAGGTATCGTGGTATCCGAAAATGTAGTCGGTAACATAGGAGGGTCGAAACCATAAACGGTGAAGAAAGGGGAATGTCCTGTGGATTCGCTCACCGCGCTGTTCAAAGCATACTCAGCCCATGGTAGCAGGTCTGACCAGTTATCTTGCTGTTCTGAGATAAAGCACCTGAGATACTTTTCTACATTCTGATTTGCACGTTCTGCTGCTCCGTTGGTCTGGGGGTGATAGGCCGAAGAGAAAGACAAGTCTATCCCCACATTCTTACAAAACCCTTTCCAAAACCTGGAGACGAATTGGTACCCCTATCGGAGACAATCCCAAGAGGAATACCATGTATGCGGACCACGTGGTTAATGAATATGGGCACCAGTTCGGCTGCCGACGGTAGCTTACGAAGAGGAACATAGTGACCCATCTTGGAGAACCGATCGATGATCGTAAGTATAACTGTGTTCCCTCTAGAATCGGGTAACTCCACTATGAAGTCCATAGCTAGGTGCGACCATGGTCGTTCTGGGATAGGCAGAGGTTGGAGCAAACCAATGGGTGCTGTCTTGGGATTTTTATGTCTTGCGCAAACCTCGCACACAGCTATGTAATCCTTAACATCTCGGCGCAACGTGGGCCACCAAAAGATTTTATTAATACTGGACACCGTTTTGGTGATTCCCATATGCCCGGACGTTTTATTATCATGGTAAAGGTTTAATATTTCTTCTCTTTCACATTCAGGTACAAAGAGTTTCGCGGGAGGTTTCCCTTCAGGAGCCGTGCCCTGCACGGTTTGTAACCTTTGCAACAAGGGAGACGAGACATTGATTGTGGTAGAGGCTATAATCCTTTCTTGGGGTACAATGGGATGCTGATCTTGGACGTTAAATTCGTAGGACTCATGTTGTCTAGATAAAGCATCTGCCTTAACATTTCTGGACCCAGGTCTATAGGTCAGTACGTAATTAAAGCTTGAAAGAAACAACGACCATCTTGCTTGTCGGGAATTTAACCGTTTAGCATCTCCAATGTATGTGAGATTTTTATGATCGGTTATGATAAGGATGGGGTCACTAGACCCTTCCAGTAGGTATCTCCATTCTGCCAAGGCTGATATGACTGCTAACAACTCTCTGTTTCCTATGTCATAGTTCCTCTCTGCCGGGAGAGTTTCCGGGAATAGAAGCCGCATGGATGCAATGGTTTGTCGGGTGCCTCCCTCTGGGACAAGACTGCACCAAGACCTATCTCGGAGGCATCAACTTCCACTTGGAACGGCAGAGCCGGATCCGGATGTCTGAGTACCGGGGCCGTAGTAAACGCTTGTTTGAGTGCTTCAAAGGCTTGACTGGCTTGGGGTGTCCATTTCTGATTACCCACCCCTTTCCTAGTCATGGCCGTGAGGGGAGATACCAAAACCGAAAACTCTTTAATGAACCTCCTATAATAATTTGTGAATCCTAGAAACCTTTGGATGGCTTTAAGTCCTTGGGGTAGAGGCCAGTCTAGGATTGCTGTAAGTTTCTTAGGGTCCATCTGGAACCCCTCCGGTGTTATTATGTAGCCAAGGAAATGTACTGTCCTTATGTCAAATAAACATTTCTCTAATTTACAATACAATCCAGCCTCCAACAATTTTTTCAGTACTATTTTCACGTGGACATGATGGGTTATGATATCAGGCGAGTATATCAGGATGTCATCAAGATATACTATGACAAATACTTGCAGGAATTCTCGTAAGGTATCATTAATGAGGTCTTGAAAAACAGCCGGCGCATTGCATAGGCCAAAAGGCATCACCAGGTACTCATAATGCCCACTTCTAGTATTAAAAGCCGTTTTCCATTCGTGTCCCTCTTTAACCCTTACGAGGTTGTAAGCCCCGCGTAAATCAAGTTTAGTATAAATATTGGCCCCCTTTAGGCGATCGAACAGTTCTGTGATAAGTGGTATGGGATAGGCGTTCCTTATGGTAATCCTGTTCAAACCTCTATAATCTATACAAGGCCGCAGGTCTCCCTCTTTTTTCGATACAAAAAAGAAACCTGCCCCTGCTGGAGAAGAGGACCGTCTGATGAAACCTCGTTCCAGGTTCTCCCTTATGTACTCCTCCATAACGTCATTTTCTTTTTGGGACAAGGGGTATACATGTCCCCTAGGAGGCATAGTACCAGGGAGTAAATTTATAGCACAGTCGTACGGGCGGTGCGGCGGTAGGACCTCAGTCCTGGACTTAGAGAAGACCTCTTTCAATCCCAAATATTGTTCAGGCACCTCTGTAGACAAGGGAGGGGCTGTGGCAACGTTGAGGCTAGCGATTACGTTGACCCTGCCCAGACAGTGCGATTGACAACGAGGACTCCAGTATTTTATGTCTCTTTGGACCCAATCAATAACCGGGTTGTGTTCTGCCAACCACGGAAACCCAAGCACGACAGGACAAGAAGGGGACTCAATGATTTGGAAACATATGTATTCGTGGTGCAATACTCCTGTTTTCATACATACAGAAACAGTGTCGTGGGTGATATGGGGGCAGGATAGAGGGTTACCATCTATAGCTTCCACCATAAGAGGTCTGTCCTTGAGGACCAGAGGTATGAGACATTTAGCAGCAAACTGTTTATCCATAAAATTGCCTGAGGCCCCAGAATCTAAGAAGGCCTCAGTCTTAATGTGAACCTTGTCCCAGGTCAATGATATTGGTACCAGGATCCTGGACTTTTTTTTTTCGTTGTTTACGAAAGAGGCATAAAGAGATCCTATAACCTGGGTATTGGCTGGTCTCTGGCTTGCTCGGCCACTCTCACCCCTGCTCCCCCTAGGTCTCTGAGGACATTGAAGGCGGAAGTGGTCTGCCCCGGCGCAATAGAAGCAGAGTCCCTTCTCCCTTCTGTGAGCTCTCTCTGCCTCCGATATACCAGTCTTTCCTATCTGCATAGGCTCAACAACAGGTAGATCAGATTTAACGTTTTCCTGGTTACCGGAAGTAACGGTGGTTCTGGATGATAAGGGTAAAGGAGGCAAGAGCCTTCTAGGTCTATCCCTGGGGTGTCTCCTTTCCCTAATTTGATCATCCATAGCGATACAGAAGTCGATCAAATGATCAAGAGTCTCTGGCAATCTTAGAGGAGCCAACTCGAACATAAACGCGTCGTTCAGCCCTTCAGTAAAGGCCAAGGTTAGGACATCGTTCGGCCAGAGGACCTCTGAAGTCAAGGTCTTAAATTCTATTGCGTATTCCGCAACCCTCCTATTACCTTGTTTAATATGAAATAATGACCTCCCTGCATTGGTAGCCCTTCTAGAGGGGTCAAAGGTGCGTTTAAGCTCTGAAGTAAAACCCTCATAATCGTATATGATGGGTTTTTTGTTCTCCCACAAGGGAGTAGCCCACAATAAAGCCTTCTCCGTTAAATGACTAATTAGATAGCCCACCTTAGCTTTATCTGACATACATGAGCCTGGGTTGTTCTCGAACAATATCTCCAGTTGGGTCAGAAAGCCCCGGCACAAGTTTGGTGTCCCATCATAGCGTACGGGTGCTTTCATACTGAGCCTGCATCCCTCAGGAGAGGCCGGACTGATCCTAGGCACTACTGGGTCTGGAGGACTTGCAGTCCCAGAACTAGATCGGTTTAACAGGGTCTGCAGGGCAAGAGCAATCTGGTCCATCCTATGGTCCTGCTCTTCTTGTCTGGCTGCAATACGAGTCAACTGATTAGAGAGGTCTGCGGGATCCATTGGCCCTGACGTAATGTCACGGATCCCCCTGATACTAGAGTGGTGGTCCCTATACGCAGGACTCTCTCTACCCTTCCGATCCTTAGAGTGGTCGGCACGACTAGACAGACATAGGATGATACACAAGACCTTAGAACAATTAGCTCTTCCCAAGACCCTAACAACACAAGGGGTAGTCTGATGTGTGCTTAGGGTGCCACACAGACTGACCTCAATACCAGAATTAGAAGAGTTAATGCCAATACCAGGGGTTACGCACAGAATGGTTCGTTCGCCAATGCCAAGGGTCATACACAGAGTGGTTCGTTCGCCAATGCCAAGGATCATACACAGAGTGGTTCGTTCGCCAATGCCAGGGGTCATACACAGAATCGTTAGTTTGCCAATGCCAGGGGTCATGCACAGAATCGTTAATTTGCCAATGCCAGGGGTCATACACAGAATCGTTAGTTTGCCAATGCCAGGGTCATACACAGAATCGTAGTTTGCCAATGCCAAGGGTCATACACAGAATCGTAGTTTGCCAATGCCAAGGGTCATACACAGAATCGATAATAGCCAAAATATATTCAAGAGCTCTGCGGGAAGTAACTACCACGTCAGGGCACCGGCGTCTCTGTGAGTCTGGGCTTTAAACCCGGCGGGTCCGCGTCTCGCCGCCAGGCCCCGCCCCCCGGCGTCTCACGTGTGCGGAAGCGTCCGCAATATCACTCGGCGCCTGGCCAGCGAGCAGCGAGGAAGCTGCTGCCAGGCGCCGGGGGGGCGCGGGGGCCACCGTGACAACTCCCCACCAGAATAGCAAAGCTTTTCAGAATCTCCTGGAGACATAGCAAGGTGGAGTGCAGGGCTGTGGGTTCATTAAAGTTTGGGCTGGTTTATTCTGTCAGGCCCAGGTACAGGGTGGCCACCGGGAAGTGGGGGGTATGACCCAGTGTAGTTTCCTGCACAGATGACCAGGTGGGTATGGTTTGGAAGGGGATGAAATATGGAAACTGACTGGATGAATTCTGCAGGATGGTGGGAAGCGTGGTGGAAACCAAAATGCAGGAACCAGGAATAAACAGAGAACAGATGGGTAAAGCAGAGCAGTGAGTAACAGCACCTCACTCTCTCAGGACATGAGCTGTATGAGCCAGCAAAGGTCTGGCTGGGGCGTGGTGCCTTTATTTCTGGTGTGTGACGTGTTTGGTGTTTAACTGTTTACATTGCTTTGCTGGTTGCAAGGCAGGAGCAGAACCTAAAGTTCACCACCAGGGGGGTTCCAGGATGATTACAGCCAGGGATCATGACAGTTGCACATGACTTCACAGACGCTTGCGTGGCGCTGGCACATTGCGTCACGTGATCCAAGTCAGCCATTGAGGCTGTCCGATTAGCGTCAAAGAGGAGTCAGAATTCTCTGTCCTGCTCCTCCCTTCCAGACTCGGCTGACCCGGCAAGGGCCGTTCACGGACACCAGTGTCGGGAGCGGGCACCTTGCCAATCCCTGCAAACTATTAGGGGTGCAAATTTCTTTTGAAATGATGTGCCCCTAAGAAAAATTGCGCCCGGGGCTACCGCCCCCGTGGCCCCAGGCTACGCAACTGGTCACAACACTCTGAGTACCCTTGTCCCTCTCCGGGACAGCTCTCGGAGGGCTGATCCAACCCTTTCAGAGCAGGGGATTAGCTCCTCCTTGAAGCTCAGATCAGTCTGAGGGGTCTTGACTTTTAGGCTCCAGGAAGAGGGAACCTATTTGGTTCCCATCTTGGTTCTGTGCCCTCTCACTTGCTGGAGTATACAGCTCACACGTGGCCATGTGAAATAGTACCCCTACCCTCTTCTCCCTCAGCAGCGGCTTACATTTTAGATGAAACTGTGAGTAATAACACTTGGCTTCATCTCCACACTTATTCCTGGTGTAGAATATGAGAAAGTGAGTTATAGCAGTGGCATATTTCACTTTAGAATTGAAAAGTGGACAATGCTGCTACTTTAGAACAGAAAAAGGAAATTATTTCTTTCTATTTTTTTGTACACTTGACATGGCCATGTCCATGTCTGGTATCATTGGAAAGGCCAGACTCTGCCCTTTCCACTTACATCTCACCTGACACCGAGGGATGTATGTAACCAGAGGTATAGGTGTCTGAGCAACTCTCGTTTCTCCTATAATAGGATTGCAGCTCATCCATCCCCTGTGCCATCCCTTTTGGATCCACCAGTGTCCATGTAGTGAGCTCTGTCCGGACTTGAACATCTTGCAATCAATCCATGTTCTCAAGATGTTCCTGTTGCCTAATCTGAGAGATGCAACAGAGCTACCACTATCCGATCATCTATAGCCCTATAAATTCATTCTCCTATAAATGGAACTCTGGATGTGACTGCGTGTTTGTCACCAAGGCTCTGGTTCCAGTTTCTTCAGAGAAAGGAGGGTATATTATTCTTTCCCACAACAAAACTATAATACCATCAAACTCTGTCCCAAGACCCCTTGATGCTGAATAACCCTTGAACCCCTCCCATCTTAAAAGAGGACTTCTGGTAGTTTGAAATGTAAGCTTAATATACTCAGAATGGTTAAAATGAAGCACTTTAGCAGTTGTAAATATAAATTAATTTTCTGCCTACAATTAGTTACTCGAGTGTAGATACTGGTGACAAAAATTTCCCTTAGAATTGGAGGGGTCGCATTATATTCGAGACATCTGCATCGCGTGTAAAAAAAAAAAATCTGCCTTGCTCTGGATCCCAAGTCTCCCGGAAGTTCCGGTAGTCTCGATGAATTGAATGCGGGCTCCCTGATGCCTGCAAACACTTCAGAAATTCACAGATTCAGGAGAGGTGGGATCCATCACGACCAGAGGGCCCGCTCGGTTTAAGCCAATCTTTAACCTTGCTCGCCTCCGCCGGCCTTCTAATCGCTAGTAAAGATGGGTGGCCGGCGGCTTCATACTTGGTAACAACTGCAATCATTCTAGAGCAGAGCACCCTGACCGGAGAGGGAGCCTGACTGTGTTAACCCTTTCGCTGCTGAGGCTTTTCCCGCCCCTATGCTGAGGTAATTTTTACCTGTTTTGCGCATCATGTTTAAACGTGTTTTGAAGGCTTATTTTAGTATATGACCCAGACATATTATATATCGTTATTTCCGTCAGACTCGGTAGATTCATAATATGTCATTATTATATGTATACGTTATGTCATGTCTGTATATTATAACAAAAAATGCAATAAAATATGTATTTTCAATAATTTACAATGTGTAAAGTGTTTTTTTCCACATTTTAACATGCGAGCAATTGCGGTTATATTTTGTATGGGGTGCGCTTGTTAAAAAAATTAGAGATGGGGTCTCGTTACATTTTTTTTTGGGGAAAATGACACTATTTTTAACAAACGCACCGCATACAAAAATCGTTAGTGCAGCATCATTGTTCACATTATAATTGAAATGGGAACAATATTGCTGCATTAACAAACAAAAAAAAAGTGTTTATTTATTTTTTTAATTTTTGTTTTTTAATTTTTTTTTTTTTTTTTTCATTTTTTTTTTACAAAATTTTTCACTTTCATGTTTGGTATCGTTGGAACGGCCATGCTCTGGCCGATCCAACCATACCAAAATTTAACCCCTAGCTGCCACGGATCGGGAGATAGGGAGTTCATTGGAACTCCCTATCTCCACAGTTGGTGGCAGTTAGGGGTTAACTCTAGGACTGGCGTCATCGTGCTACGCACGATGACGCCAGTCCTCTGGGGGAGTTCCCGGAGGCTTGGCCGACATCCAAGATGTCGGCCAGCTCCGGGAAAGGATCGCGAACCGGCGCTTTTCAGCGCCGATTCGCGATCCAGCTCCCCAGGGGTTAATGCCAGGCATCATTTGGAAGGGCAGGCTGTGCCCTTCCAAATGATGCCTGGGTTAACCCCCGCAGAGCCGCCGATCGGGAGGGAGAGAGGTCCGAAGGACCTCCCCCCCCTCCCTTTCAGGCGCCTCCTCCGCACATGCGGGGGGGCGCCTGAATTAGGTGTCATCGCGCCCCCGCGATGACACCTAATTCTGGCGGCTGCTGGTCCGGATGCCGGGCTGACATCCAGGATGTCAGCCCGCACCGGAGGGGCCAGCGATCGGCCGGAACCCGGCCGAACGCTGACCCCAATGGAGGACGCGCTCAGCGCGTCCTCCGCATACCAGCGGGACTGCTGAGGACGCGCTGAGCGCGTCCTCAGCAGTGAAGTGGTTAAGAGAACCTGAAAGGATCTGAATTGTTTACTGGTACAGTAAAATTTTGCTCCTCGCGTTATATTCGAGTCTTGAGTATTCTCTCATTTCCATAATAAATCCCTATCCATCGCTTTATATTCGGGTCACGCTATACTCGAGTATCTACGGTAATCCTATTTACTTACCATCTTTCGGAATACAGTGCAGACTAGGCATCCTGCACGGTGCACCATATCTTTCTTGATCATATCAGGGTAGGGAGTATTCCCTGTTGTGTGCAATGATGAAACAGAATATGATTAATAACAGGTTACAGAGAGAAGAGAGAGAAAGCTCAGTTGTAAACACAAATGATTAATTTTCTTCTCTATTTTTCCAGCTAAAAAGCTAACAGATGTAACTTTTTGGGAAGAAAATCATGATGCAGATTGGTCATAAGATGAATCCACTTAAATTACGAATAAACACTATAATTCCCTTTTACGTACCCCATCATTTACTGTTTACTATCAGCAAAATCCTAAGTGAACATTGTTGATGAAAGTTATGACACTGCCTCATCTTGTCTCCTGTGAACACAGAGAGGTTGCAATTTAACTAGGAAGTACATTGCCATTTCAAAATATGCCTATATGAACAGAGACCTCCAGTTTTAGGTTAAAAAAACTCTAAACCACAAAGAAAGACGTTTTTTTTGTACTGTATTTATACTGGCAAATTATTTATAGCTCTATAGAAATTATGGATATATCAATATTTTGCGAGCATCCTTGTAGTAGCTAACATTCTAAGGCCCCTATTACATTCTTGGCGCAAAAATACACAGTATAGCTACACATTCTACACATACCCAAACAAAATAATTGTGAATTCGTGCATATTATTTTTATTGCTGCAGCATTTATACTCAGATTTACTTTGACAGGTGCAAAAACGTAACTGAGTCAATTAAGGTAAATTGATGTCCATTAAGGTTCTTAATTCTGATTGGCTGAATCCCGCAAAAAAACAGTCTGCACACTGATTTGCGTGCGAACCGTTACTGCGCGCGTATTACACTTCGTTTTGCGCGTCGTTTTTACAAACGTTATTTTTTGACGGATGAAAAAATGCATTCGGATTGGTATACCACGTTAATTTTCGCGCGATAACGCTGGATGATGCGCGCAAAAAAAATTGCGCTGCGTGAACAAAATTGCGCAAAGAATGTAATAGGGGCCTAAGAAAATTAAAATACATTTAGACGCATAACCTCCCCTGGATAGTTATTAAATCTGATTGAGGAGTGAAAGAGGCAACAACATAATAAATAGAAGAGCTAAAATGAGCCGGAATTGACGTAGAGGAAGGAAGGGAAGTGAGTGATTGATTTGTTATTCACACAGCCGTGACCCAGGAATATCTGAGGGTCAGATTGAGGATTAATTCACCAGCAAACCAAAGGACATTGTCAAGAGAAATGCACATAAAATAAAATAAATAACTGCAATGGTTAGATTAATATGTAAAAATTTGGAAGTTTTGGCTAAAAAAACGCAATAATCCTACATTAGGTCTCAACAACTCATCAACTCAACAATGAATACATTAGGAGTTATTCACAAAGCACCAAAATTTCGGTACTTTGCACTTCGAGGCGTTTCAGCAATTCCAATTCACCAACCCTTTGATTAATTCACTATTCACCGAAGATGGAGTCGCCAAACAGTGCCAAACTGGCCGAAGACCGCCGGACTGCAAAAAAAAAAAAACAATAAAAAAAAGCAACTATTCTTCGAATAGGTGTTTAAACTGATAAAAATGCATGAAAATGTGTCCGAATAATAAAAAAAGGTCCTTTTAAAAAAAGTAATAAAAAGGTCTGTTACAGAATTAAAAAACAACTTTTTAAAAAAGTTGGGAAACAAAAATTTTCAGGGTAATTCAAAGAGATCCGAATTGCTTGAGAAAGGTAACCGAACGCTGAAAATCAGCGTTCGGTTACCTTTCTTGGCCATTCGGCTATCCAGAGAGCAGGCAATTCGCCAAATCCTTGCGACTTGCCTGCACATACGGTGCCTGTTCGGTGCCTGTTCGAGGGTAGTGAAAACCCCATGAAAAAGCACTGCTTCGGCTATTCCGAGAACACAAACCAGCAGTGAAAGGTTCCCGATATGCCCTGCCATTCGGTGGTTTAATTTGGCCGGTTTATTCAGGAGAATCCCATAGGCTTCAATGTTAAAAATATTCCCGTTTTAATTCAATATCTAATAAACCGTTCATTATAAAATTCTGCAGTAAAGAGTCTCTTTATAGATCTTTTAGGATATTTTAAGCATTTTTCTGGAATTTTTTTTAAGTTTACTTATTTTTTCTGTAACAGCCCTTTTTATTATCATTCATTGGATCTTATACGTAAATTTCAGACATTTTCGCTCAGTTTCTTTGCAAACAGCGTTTCACTTTTCAAACATTCAAGCAAACTGTTTTGCTAATTTATTCACTGCCTCTTCTGTGGTGTCGGCTTTTTCCGGCGGCTTCGCTGCGTGTGATTGGCTCCTGCTCGAGTTTTTCCGTGGTTTTCGGCAGGTTAATCCAGATGTTTTTGCGTGTTTTGGGCGTGCATTCACCGGGTTTGCGGTTAGTTTTCGTCAGATTTGCGGCAGCTTTTCCCTGCAATTCGGGGGCCCTGTGGTGCTTGCTGAATACACCGCAGGGTCACCGAAAAGGGGATCGGCAAAGGGAACCGAATTGAAGAGAGCGAAAAGGCACCGAACGTGCGGTGACTTTTCGAATCTCTTTAAATTACCCTGAATGTCTAAAAAAAAAAAAAATACAAAAAAAGTGTTCTAAAAAATAAAATAATAAAAAATACTTTTTGCTAAAAATGAAAGAATAAACGTTTGTTTTTTTTTAAAAAAAAAATGTTATTTTTTTACATTGAAACCTATGGAATTCACCTGTTTAAACCTGAATCTTGGAAATCAGGGCATTTTTCACTTTAACTATAACGTCTCTGTGGAACAATTTCACTGCCGGCGAAGACCACTGAGCTGCAACGAAATGCCTGTATTTCGCTGTCAATTTGCCATGAAGTGAACTGTCCTGACATTGCACTGTACAGAGAAATCCAGCATTTGGTGCAAATCGGTGGCAAGTTTGCCGCTTTATGAATAACCCCTATTGTTCCCGATCACAAAACATTAAATCCTACAAAACCAATACCAATACTTTAACCCAATCTCCTTCAAAACCCTTATACTGCCCCAGCTGCTCTCATGGATATACTGCCCCAGCTCCTCTCATGGATATACTGCCCCAGCTGCTCTCATGGATATACTGCCCCAGCTCCTCTCATGGATATACTGCCCCAGCTGCTCTCATGGATATACTGCCCCAGCTCCTCTCATGGATACTGCCCCCAGGCCCCAGCTCACCTCCTGCCGCTGCCACGTGTTCGGCTCCCTCTGAGTGTCCGGCGGCAAGGAGCTTGGGCGCTCACCTGGGGGAGCCACGTGACCAGCCGCGATCTCGCGAGAACTCGGCTGGTGACATGGTTCCCGCAGGTGAGCGCCGAAGCTCCATAGCTTCGGACGCTCGCAGGGAGCCGAACACTGCAACGTGCAGTATTCGCTCCATAAGACGCACACACTTTTCCCCCCACTTTTTTTGGGGGGGAAAAGTGCGTCTTATGGAGCAAAAAATACGGTAATTAATTTTTTTTTAGTACTTTAGTAATTTTTCGGGATTTTTTAAAAAAATATATTTTTTTAAAAATAGCATTTATTTTTTCTGTAACAGACCTTTTTTTCATTATTCATAGGATCTGATATTAATTCCAGACATTTTCATTCAGTAGTTTTCTTGCAATCAGCTTTTAAAAGTTGCAGTGTTTTTTTTTTCTACCCTGTTTTAGAAAGGATTTTACCAGGAAGGATACATTGGGATTTCTCTCGTTCAAGTATGTCCTAGGTGGCGAGTATGTACCGGTAGGTGTCTTGGAGAGGTGCTCATCGGGATTGAACCCATGACTCCACAGGCTCTCTCCACGCAGAGCAGTGATATTACCGCTACTCCACCCAGCCGGTTGTTGGCTTATTGCCTTTATCCGGCATCTGGTCGGCCCTCTGTTCAGTGGATCGGCTTTTTCGATGCATTCGGCGGTTTTACGGCCAGGGGCGGACTGACGCATCGGGCACTGCAGACAGTGGGCCCGCCCTGCCATTTTCCCTCTGCTCTGGTAACGCTATAATCCACAGTCACTGACAGCCGGCCGGCCGGCTGGCTCGGGGCCCTCCCAAACCGCTTCGGTGGCGGTGCTGCAGCGTGTCTGCCTCAGTCCCACATTCTGAGCACGGCACGCTGCACTGGTGCCACCCCCTCATGTGATTTGCGCTGGCAGAGGAGAACAAACGTGGCGGGAGTGGTCCGGCGGAGCCAGCCAGCGTGAGGCAGAGCGGCTGTGTCCGTTAATTTCAATAGTGCATGGTGAGCGGGGGGGGGGGTGATTTGATGCGGGGGAGAGTGAAGAAATTAAGCTGGGGGTGATGAATTGATGCGGGGGAGAGAGTGAAGAAATTAAGCTGGGGTGAAGAATTGATGCGGGGGAGAGAGTGAAGAAATTAAGCTGGGGTGAAGAATTGATGCAGGGATGAAGAAATTAAGCTGGGGGTGATGAATTGATGCCGGGGGGAAGAGAGTGAAGAAATGAAGCTGGGGGTGATCAATTGATGCCGGGGGGGGGGGAGAGTGAAGAAATTAAGCTGGGGTGAAGAATTGATGCGGGGGAGAGAGTGAAGAAATGAAGCTGGGGGTGATGAATTGATGCGGGGGAGAGAGTGAAGAAATTAAGCTGGGGGTGATGAATTGATGCCGGGGGGGGGAGAGTGAAGAAATTAAGCTGGGGGTGATGAATTGATGCGGGGGGGGAGTGAAGAAATTAAGATGGGGTGATGAATTGATACGGGGGAGTGTGATGAATTGATGGGGAGGAGAGTGTGATGAATTGATACGGGGGTGATGAATTGATGTGGTGAGGGGGGTGATGAATTGATAACTGATATGGTGAGGGGGTGATGAATAACATGACAATGCGGGTGGAGAGTGTGAAGGATTCAGGAATTGATGCGGGGGGTGATGAATTGATACAGGGGGGAATGTGAAGTAATTTATGAGGGGGGTGATGAATAGATGGGAGGGAGAGAGTGAAGGAATTGATGCGGGGGGCAGGGGCGTAACTACCAGGGGTGCAGAGGGTGCGACCGCACCTCGACCCTTGAGTCCGGGGGGCCCACACTCGCCCGCCTGGGGGCTTGCCTATAATATATAATTCTTCTTTTAATTTATTTTATACTGATTTGTGAGCTATACTTTGGAACTCTGTGATTTACACTGATACACAATGCACATTACTGTGAGTTTTACTGCTGTGGAGCTCTGTGAGATACACATAGTGCAAATTACATAAAAAATGGGATGGACTGAAGACGTCATAGTGAACCTGGAAAAAAATGTGATACTGTCTGGAGTCAACATTGTGGACCAGGAGGGGACCAATGCATGTTAACAGGAGGGGGTATGTTTTTGCCTAGGGTGGGGGGGCAGTCATGGTTCCTGCAGGTTCTTGCTGTGGATTATTTGCCTGCTCAAACACCCCAGCGTTCACTGTGAGATATATTGCTGTGGATTATGTGCCTGCTCATACACCCCAGTGCTTCCTGTGAGTTATATTGCTGTGGATTCTGTACCTGCTCATACACCCCAGTGCTTCCTGTGAGTTATATTGCTGTGGATTCTGTACCTGCTCATACACCCCAGTGCCTCCTATGAGTTTTATTGCTGTGGATCTCTGTGATATACTCATACACACCGCACATTACAGGGAGTTTTATTGCTGTGGAGCTCTGTAATGTGCAGTGTGTCAGGATTACCGGGGATGGGGCTTTCAATATGGTGGTGACCTATTTAATGGCCTAATTAAAGTAAGTTGAACTAATTAATATAAATGGCGTAGTATCTTTTATATTTAGGAAAAAAAAGGTAAAAATATGTATCTTTTTGGGGGGGTGAGGGGGGGCCCTTCATGGATTCTCGCACCGGGACCCTCAGGTTTCTAGTTACGCCACTGGCGGGGGGTGATGAATTGATGGGGAGGAGAGTTTTATTGCTGTGCAGCTCTGTGATACGCTCATACACAGCGCACAGTGCTGTGAGTTTTATTGCTGTGGAGCTCTGTGATACGCTCATACACAGCGCACAGTGCTGTGAGTTTTATTGCTGTGCAGCTCTGTGATACGCTCATACACAGCGCACAGTGCTGTGAGTTTTATTGCTGTGGAGCTCTGTGATACGCTCATACACAGCGCACAGTGCTGTGAGTTTTATTGCCGTGCAGCTCTGTGATACGCTCATACACAGCGCTGAGAGTTTTATTGCTGTGCAGCTCTGTGATACGCTCATACACAGCGCACAGTGCTGTGAGTTTTATTGCTGTGGAGCTCTGTGATACGCTCATACACAGCGCACAGTGCTGTGAGTTTTATTGCTGTGCAGCTCTGTGATACGCTCATACACAGCGCACAGTGCTGTGAGTTTTATTGCTGTGGAGCTAGATTATTAATGAGCTAGTGAATATAGTAAAAAAATGGTATAGAAATAGATGCTAGTATAACACAAATGTGGGCGGAGCTTAATGTGGGTGTGGATTGTGGATGGGTGTGGCACAAGGGGCGCCATGATTTCCTATTGCCCGGGGGTCCCATGAGTTGTCAGTCCGCCCCTATTTACGGCAGACTATCAGGTGCGTTTGCCTCTTTGTGGTTTATCGGATCGCTCTGTATATTTTCTGCGGTTTTTTTCGTTCGAATCAGCGATTTTTGAGGCGATTTTTCGGATGCAGTCGGTGACTTTTCCCGGCACTTCAGTGACCCTATGGTGAATGCTGAATTAACCACAGGGTCAGTGAGTCTCACTCCCTGAAGTGCGGGGAACGAAAATCGCACCGAAGTTCCATCAGAACCCCACAACATCTGTTTACACCAGGGCTGTGGCCCCCCAGATGTTTATGCCTACAATTACCAGAATTCCTGCAATGCAATAGATGACCAGGGAATCATTGGAGTTGTAGTTCAAAAACATCTGGGGGCCGGAGTTCAATAGCCCTGGTACACCATCCTCAAGTCAAGTGTATGACATCCTCATAGAAGAAAAAACAATAGTTTCCTATGGCCTCCAAAGTGAATATCGCTAGCAGCACCACAAGTGGCATTAGCACCAAGGGAGCCTGGCGTTCTTTTCCTTCAGAAAACATATTAGAATTCATAATAAGAACAATGGTTAATGATTATACAGAACATAAACGCCATATATGCCACATGGTGCTTTTTTCTTTTATTTGACATATTCAAGCTTTATTATGAAAAACCAAATATAACATATAGGCAGTACATGGTAAAATCATAGATATCAGGAAAAATCCTCAAAAACACATAATACCGTAAAACTGAAAATGGAAACAAGAATCTATAAGGGGAGAGGCGGCAATGTGCTGTCAAATATCATGTTACATGTAAAACATATCTTTTCGGGTACACCAAATCTCGTCCAGACTACTGGTAACGGCGGGAGTGTGGTAAGACCTCAGTCAACCAGTAGTACCATTTGTGGGTGTACTTCTCGTATTGGTCACGCGCTCGGAATGCTATTTCGTCCACACCTCAGATAAATTCCACTTCATCTAGCCATATGGTTACGGGAGGGGTGACGGCCTGTTTCCAGAACCTGAGTATGGTCAGACTGGCAGCATGTATAAGGCAAGGTACAATTGATTTTTTGTAGGATGAAATACTGATGGATGTATGATGCAGCGGATACAATTCGAGCAGGAAAGGCAGGGGTGGATTCACAATCATACAGACATGGTATTTTTTTCATGTTCCATCCCTCAGCATGAATAAATGTCCAGGAAACTCTATCGCAACTCCATTTTTGATCAACCAATCCTTAAAGAATTTGTAGGACATGCCCTTTTATTTGTTTGCTCTTAAACGCAGATAAATGGTTAACATATACTGTTATTAAAAAAAAATTGTTAAATAACATTTAGCACTTTTTTAATGTAATAATAATTAATTATACACAGCAATATTTTGAACACAATCAGTCTCTCTTTAACTTTAAAGCATTCATACTAGTTGAGTGTCAGGACTCTTGGATTAATGCTTATTAACATGACTATTTTCTTTGTTCCTAGGGTGTGAAGGGGAGAAGAAACTCCACTCCAACATCTCAGATTCCCATCAAGGCAGGCTGGCTGAAGAAAAGTAGCGGGCTGCTGGGATTGTGGAAAGAACGCTACATTCTGCTACTTCAAACACAGCTCCTGTTGTGTGAAAGCGAGGTGAAGTACAAGTCATTTCAGGGCAATCTGGCGGGGGTGTAATCTTGCAGAGGCCTAGGGAAGCATAGAAACATAGAAACATAGAAAAATGTCGGCAGATAAGAACCTTTCGGCCCATCTAGTCTGCCCAATTACATGGATACTTTACCTGGATTTATCTTTTGTTTGGATAGCCTTATGCCTATCCCATGCTTGCTTAAATTCAATTACTGTTTTGGCCTCTACCACTTCAACTGGAAGACTGTTCCATGTATCCACCACCCTCTCAGTAAAATAATGCTTTCTGATGTTACTTTTAAACCTTTGCCCCTCTAATCTAAGACTATGTCCTCTTGTTTTGCTACTTTGTTTCCTTTTAAATATACTCCCTTCCTCTACCTTGTGGATTCCCTTTACGTATTTAAATGTTTCTATCATATCTCCTCTGTCTCGTCTTTTTTCCAAGCTGTACATGTTAAGATCATCAAGCCTTTCCTGGTAACTTTTCTCCTTCAAGCCGTACACCATTTTAGTAGCCCTTCTCTGAACTCTCTCTAAGATGTCTATATCCTTCTGGAGATATGGTCTCCAGTACTGCACACAGTACTCCAAGTGAGGTCTCACCAGTGCTCTGTACAGTGGCATGAGCACTTCCCTTTTCCTACTGCTAATACCTCTCCCTACACAACCAAGCATTCTGCCAGCATTTCCTGCTGCTCTATTACATTGACTACTTACCCTTAGATCCTCTGAAATAATAACCCCTAAATCCCTTTCCTCAGATGTTGAGGTTAGGACTGTATCAAATATTCTATATTCAGCCCTTGGGTTTTTACGTCCCAGGTGCATTATCTTGCACTTATCCACGTTAAAACTCAATTGCCACAGCTCCGACCATTTTTTTAGTTTAGTGTAATCTTGCAGAGGCCTAGGGAAGCATTTTTTTTCCTTATGCCATTTCTTTTAGAGGGTATATATATGTAAGGTGTGGGAACGTATATCAGAGCTGCGAATCAATAAACTCCCAGCAAGGAGTCTCTAACCCATAATAAACATTGCTAGCAATCACTTAATGCAAATAAGGATACTTGGCCTTTTTCTAAATTAATTTTGTTTTACTTAAATAGCATTGAATGCCTTGATTATATCTTATTTCCATGTATATGTTCATATTTTTTTGATATCGGGATGGGGAGACTGCAGAATCTTTAGTGCTATGGGAAACACTGAAGCCTAATTACACCCCTGCCATTTGGAGGGCATTCTGTTGCACAATTGAGCATTAAGGTGGCAGTCTCCATTGAATTGGTAAAAATAGCAAAGAACATCTTCATATGAAAAACAAGTCGAAACTACAGTGAACTGTAAGAAAAGTATCATAAGACCCGGAGAATGGGTAACAGCATAAGTGGGCTGCCCTACAGTCGTTTTCCGCTTAGGACTCACAAGGTTTTAGCTAGATGATGCCATTACAGAGTAGGCTGAACCATATTTATATCAGTCTATCACCCACAAAGGGTGGCCCAGAGCTGAAATGCCAAGGCAGCATCCTCTGCACTAGAGGAACCACAGCTCAACAATCGTTTCGGTCTTGTTAGGCTTCAGCAGTAGGGCATAGTGGATACCTCTCTAGGCACCTGGATCAGGATTACCCTGTACCCTAAGAGTGAGCAAAAGTATGTTAGGGCCCTACAGTGGAAATGTATGTTAACTCCTTGAAGGCGGATGACATGTGGGGCACATCCTCATGTGTCCCCGCTGTATGCGGAGGACATCCCACACGTCACTGCTTTGAAGCTTTGAAGCCTCATCCTGCCCAATACTCACCTCTCCGTCTGGGGTCCCATGCAGGTCTGACTTCCTTGAAGTCAGACCTCTGAATTTATACCCTTCCCGATGCTAGAACCAGGGTAGTGCCTGAAGGGGAGTGGGGTCCTTTGGACCCCTCTATCTTCCCATCGATGAGGGGTACACAGTCTGACCGTTCCAGCGATGCCCCTCTTTAACCCCTTAGGTGCAACAGTCGGTGCTGGATCATGGCCTATTTCCGGTGGGGGCTGCTATCTTAGGCTAGGGTCAGACGAACGCATTTTTCACGTGCGTTTAGCCGCACAAAATCACGGCCGTGCTAGCAGCAAATGACGTCCAATGCCGGGGAACATACGACGAACGGCCGCACGAAAGTTCGTCCGTGCAACGCAAGTGGCAAAAGAACGCATATTTTCGAGAACGTCAAACCGCTACTACTGACGTACAGAGTGCGCTGCAGCCGCATAGCGGCGTGTTTGGGAGACGTCAGACGCTGCACACGTCCGGCCAACATAACGTCCAGACGCAAAAGGGTTTTATTGATGATCCGTACAAAATCACGGATGAAAATGCGCATCGTATGACCGCTATCGCGTATTCCGTGAAAAAATACGTCCATTCGTTCGAACGCACTTTTTCACGGACAACGTGATGTCATCCCCACCTCCGGGTCTATCCTCATTAGCCGGCGTCAGTTATTGAGTTAACCCCAAGCTGTAGATGATTGAAATTTTAATGGAATTACAAATTTTTTCACATTTATTTGTTATAGCATTCTGGCTGGACATGATGTATACATATAATAATGATATATTATGAATCTGCCGAAAAAAGGATATAGAATTTGTCTGGGTCGTATAATAAAACGCGACTTCAAATCGAGTTTAAACATGATGAACACAAAACGGTCAAAATGAGCTCAGCACACAGAGGTGAAATGGCTCAGCAGTGAAGGTGTTAAAAGCGTTTGCAGAAACTACGGTGGAAGCACTATTGAAAATTCTGCTGAGAACTAGGCCAGACAACTCCACTCCACAGAACTAGGCCAGACAACAACGCCATTGTTTCTCCATACTTGCCCCAGTGAAATATACCGAAGTAAAGCCACCTCTCTTTCAATAAAAGTCAGTGATTAGTGAATAACCCGTTTGGTGGTGAATTGGAAGGGAATTGTAAATGTTGGGCCAAAATGCCTGAATTTGCGAATTTTTTTGCTTCTGCTTTTCACCAGCTCATTTTAACCAGGCCACAAAAATAAAAATGTTGATTCTTTGCAATTCCTCACCCACTCAAAACTTGAACGTTCCCTTAAAATGTTATGTTTGCGTCAGTCTATATTGTGGTGCCTCATAGATATGTCAATGTGGGCAGTCGGCAGAATAATTGATTATTCTGTGAAGTATTCTACATATTTTGCTGACACAGGTATGTGCTGGAGGAATATGAATATATTCATGTTCCAAATTTTAAAACACAAATAGTGCAGTTGAAGAACTTTCACAATTTTGCTGTATGAATGTCTGCTCTGAAGTTCAGTTGGTATTTTGTCGGATTTCATTTCTGGTGGGGTGTAATTTCCATAGTATTTGGTATTTCCATGCGCATAGATGTTATGTGTTTCTACAGCTTGGAAGCCAAGTCCTAAAGCTTCCATGGAGAGGGTGTGTGAGGCGGGTGTGAGTTTCCTGTGCTGTCACCATCAGTCTCCACTTTGCAGGAATGTCAGGAACCTGCTCCTTCTGCCAAGAGATTTTTCTGCATAGAAAACTGGCAAGAATGGGTAGAAAATCTCTTCATAACAACATCATGGATTATGTGAGATAAACTAAACTGACACCTGCCAGTCCTGGGTAACATGCCCAGCTGTTTGCCAGTGATTGTTATTCATATACTGTGCAGGACCATTTATAGGAATATGTACAGTACACATAGATGTACACCTCTTAGGAATAGCTAGAATTTAAAGTAAAAAAAATGTGTACTAGTAGTACTGGGAGTTGTACCATTTAAAATATTTTATAGATCGTATTTGTTCGGAAAGTTCCTCCTAACACTGCTGCAACATTTCCTACAAATATAAGTTGCACTTGCAGGTTGTTTTGCTTCCACATGTCGGTCCAATTCATCCCTCATCGGCTTGATGAGGGTTAACTCCTTTACTACCAAAAATGTGTATTCATGTTTTTGCATGGAAATAGAATGAGAAAAGCATATTATCATACAAAGTCCTTTCTGCATACTTATTTAAGGCAACGTTTATACATTCTCATTGTAACCCCACTCCTGTCACCCTGTATTATTGTGAGAATGCTACAGGGAGTGGCCTCCACCCTCACTGTAACAAAAAGATCAACAAACGTTTCTGAGCATTTCAACAGCTGGAGAGAGCGCAGAATACATGGAGAGCTATGGGATCACTCACTAGTCTACAGTGTGGTTATAATTGCCGCTCCTCCTGCTTCTGATTCCTTTCTACTGCTCCAGATCTTCTTGTTAACAACTCCTAGCTTGTTTGTACGGACTGTGCCTCTCTATCTTATTCCAGTGTCATAGCTTCCATTGGGTTCCACCCACTAGCCCTAACTAAACTAACCAATGACTTAATCACTGCTAAAACTAAAGGCCACTACTTTCTACTAATTCTTCTTGACCCCTCATCTGCCTTTGACCTCGTTGACCATGCTGTCCTCCTACAAACCCTTTGTGGCATAAGTCTTCAGGGTGTTACCCGGTCATAGTAATCTTTGCTGTCTGAATGATCATTCATGGTCCACTTTTATGGCAGTACCTACTATCCATGAACAGTCTCTGTTGGGGTAACCCAAGGTTCAGTATGTGGACTTCTTATCATTTCTATCAGTTTGGGGTTTCAGTACCACCTATTAGTTTATTTATATAAACTAAATGTACCAAATCTCTCTTGGACTGGGTCACCAAATGACTCCTCCAATCTCCATCTGGGTATCTTCCCACTTCCTGAAATAAATCCTTACCATAACCAAACCTCTCATTTCTTCTTCCAAAAGACGCTCCCCCGGTCGCCATCAACCACAATACATGTTGACGAGCTGTTCACTAACCCAACGCTTCAAGCTCCTTGCCTTGGTGTCACCTTTGACTCTGACTTTACTTTCGCTTCCCCCAGACAGTAATAAAAACTCATCTGAGCAGGGCGCTCTGCATCTCATTTCTCTGACTCCGAAGCTTGTTTGTAATTTGTTAGTTTGATTCCACATTCGTTACTGAAAAACTCTGACAAAACCATTGCCACTATAGAAATTATGATATGTTGAGACAAATTGTTACCATTACTAAGTCCAGTTAGCAAATCAAGGTCTTAAACATGAAGGGCTCTATTAAATTCTTCGCGCAAACGTTAACGCGTGCGCAAAAGCGCATTAACGCGAGGGGAAAAAGCCTTTGCGCTGAACGTCGTATTACGACGTTCGCGCACAAAATGTGCGTTAACATCTAACGCGAGTGGCCCTGCGCGAACCCTTTGCGTGCGCAATTTAGCGCGCGCATCCTATGCTTAACATTGTGAGCGCAAATGCATTTTTGCACGCATGGTATTACAATCTTAGTGCAAAATTTAACGGACAACGTTTGTGCGCATCATTTTAACGTCTTTGAAAAGCTGGTGGTAACGGCAAATTGTAACAACCTGACCGTACCAAACTGCGGATTCACAACGGAGAACGTCGATGCGCATGTTATTTTTACTAGATCTGTAAAAAATGACGGCCCCTACAATGTCTTCCGTCAGAACGTACGTCTGTTGTGCGCAGTCCGCACAAAAATGCGTTAGTCTGACGGACTCGCGTTAAAAAGTACATTGCGCTCACTGATTTCTGCATGCAACGATACTTTGCGCACATTTTTGCGCGTCGGTTTTACGAGCGCAATTTCCCGACAGATGAAAAAAAATGCACAAGGAATGTAATTCCAGCGGTGATTTTCATGCGTTAATGTTTGACGCTTTACCCCAAAAAAAAAAAATAGCGCTGCGCGTGCGCTTTTGAGCAATGAATTTAATAGAGCCTGAATTTTTTACGGAATAATTTTCTGTTTATTATTCCGTCACCCCAAACTCAAATGTGAGCTGCATATAGTAATTATAAACTAAAATAAAATCACACTAAAACTGGGAGTTTTAATGAACCCACAATAGACATACTATACAGGTTACTGTTTCGGCGCAGGTCATGTACAGTTCAGTTGTACAATTGCGCTTAAAACGCACCACTATTGCAGGTTTATTACAATTGCCGTGCAATTCCAACTGAGTATATGCTTGCCGTTGGCAGCTTCTAGTCTGTTGCACAGTTATAGTCCTCAGGTAGTACAGCAATGTGATATGTAATGAATATCGCTGTCTCCATCACTCCAATTTTGAGGCACATTGCAGCAATCACAATATTTAGAAAGTCTGTACCATTATCTTGCAAATGAAAACACTACAAAAGCTTTTCAGCAAACAAATCACTGGCTGATAACAGACAAAGTGCTTAAACTGTTCATTAAAATTAATGTAGACAAAGCCCTAAGGCTTTTGTATTCAGAATAGCAATTTTCCAGAAAGCGGTTGGGTATGCAAACTACACATTAGCTCAGCTTGCATTAGCTCTACGCATTTCGCCATAAACACGTCTTCATCAGGAGAAAATGACAGTATTACAAACTGCTTGCAAACTGCTGTTTTTCCGCCACTCTCTGCCTGTTTGCCGGCTGTGAAACCATTCTCTATATGCTATAGTGGACTAGGCTGTAGTACCTGTACGGTTATTCCTTAATCCTTTCTCTTCCACTTTCGATTCAGGAATATCCTATTATACAAACCTTTGAAGGTCTGTTTTCTCTTGTTCAGACATCCCAACCTGCAAAAACTCAGTTCAGGGAGACTGATCGCCGCCCCCCCCCCTCCTTTTGATGGTGTTTGAGGTTTGGGGTTTTTTCCCCCACAATTGTTTTCTACTTTCAAATAAAAATAATTAGAAGAAACCGCTTATATAAAATAGGTAAAATCATATGGGATATAATAAGACGTAGAAGGTGTATGGAAGGATTCTAGATCAGATCTGAGTGGCTTAGATATAGATTTTAGATATTGTAGCCATTTCAACCGCAAACTGCGTTTGACCCAGACTGCCTGTTTGACCATTTTCTCTCTGACTCCCTTTGTATACTCCTAGTCAGTGCTTTTTTTCTGGAAAAATAGGTGGGGGTACTCTCGCGGCCAGGGAAAAACGGTGATTATTATGACTATTTTTCGTGTCCTAATAAATACTCCTTTATTAACCCTTTAAGGACAGAGGCAATTTTACAGGTCATTCTTAATGTGGCGATTCTAGGAGCAATAACAGCCTTTTGGGTGCAAAGCATGGGGGCAATGCCGGATTGCGAAAAAGAACACAGATGCAGACTTTTACACACAGCATCCTGGTTAAAGACAAATACATGCATTACAGCCAAGCCATAAATTCACAAACCTAGCCATATATCACCCTGGGGTATGTAGCACTAAAACTCACAGTAATGTGCAGTATGTATGAAGGTGTCAGAGCTCCACAGTAATGTGCAGTGTGTATGAGGATGTCAGAGCTCCACAGTAATAAAACGCACAGTAATTTCAGTACCAATTTCAGTTTATTCAACGCCTATGCCAACACATACCAATTAAATTTCTCCCCCAGCATACCAATTAATTAATTTCTCCCCAGAATACCAATTACTTTCTCCCCCAGCATATCAATTTATTCCCCCAATATCAATTTCTCCACAATAGCAATTAATTTCTCCCCAATATCAATTAATTTCTCCCACAATATCAATTTATTCCCCAATATCAATTTATTCCCCAATATCAATTTATTCCCCCCAATATGGGTATATTTGCCCCAGCTCACAACATGGGTATATTTGCCCCCAGCTCACAACATGGATATATTTGCCCCAGCTCACAACATGGGTATATTTGCCCCCCAGCTCACAACATGGGTATATTTGCCCCAGCTCACAACATGGATATTTGCTCCCAGCTCACAACATGGATATATTTGCCCCCCAGCTCACAACATGGGTATATTTGCCCCCCAGCTCACAACATGGGTATATTTGCCCCAGCTCACAACATGGATATATTTGCCCCCAGCTCACAACATGGATATATTTGCCCCAGCTCACAACATGGATATATTTGCCCCCAACTCTCACCTCCTCAAGCCCCAGGCTCAGCCGGCGTTCTCTTTCCCCACGAGGAGCCAGATGAGAACTACACCTCCCCTCTCCATGCTGCGCCATGGAGTGAGGGTGCATGCTCGGTTTTTAAGCAAATCATTGAATGATTTGCTTAAACCGAGTGTGCCCTCCAACAGATCCCAACTCTTGTATTTGTGGTGAGTTATGGAGATCTGAAATTAGAAAGAAAACTCTTAATATGTTTTGTCTACAACACTATGCAACTTGTCCATTGATTCCTTTCTTTGCACTACAATATCTTATGCAGCAAAAAAACTTGTGTACAAACTTTGCATGTGAGTTATTTAATACTCTTATATATATCACTTTACAGCACACACAGCTGCTTTATAGTGACAAATCAATATACCATCCCTGCTACATTTTAACATATTTTCTCATCGTGGTTTGTATGTACAGGATGAAAAGAAATGTCTGGAAACACTGGAACTAGCCAGTTATGAACGTTGTCAGGATCAGAAAGCGTTCCTTAAACGCAAAAGACATTTCACTCTTGTTCCCTCCCCAGGTACCAAGGTAGGTCACAAAAGATCAGCGCACTTGTTTTTCATTATACATTTATAAGCTATTTATTTAATGGATATAGCGATTTAAGTTAAAGTTTTGTAAGTGAGTATATCTGTTCTATAAAGAGCAAAAACATTGTTTATGAACGCACTGAGAACGGACATCAGGATAAGTGGCCTGCACTATGGTGTCAGGATCTTGACACCAGACTGACCTGTGCCTGCAGCCTCTTTCCTGGCTTGCATATTCCAGCCAAGGTTTTAGTGTAGCCTGGTACACCAGTCTTAAATATCAGTACACCAGTCTTGGTGTTCCATGCCTCAGCCTGCACACAGGTGACGAATAAAGCACTGGCTGCTTTCAATAAAAGGCTACACCTTCCATCAGCCAGTGCTTCAGCATTGTTGCCTCTAGCACACAGAGACTAGAGTGTTGCTGCTCCTGAAACCTGCATTATTCCCCTGTTGTCCCAACCTGCTCCCCTGCATCAAGCCCTCCAAGTTTCCTTGTGTCTCTAAGTCTCCCATGGTCTTACAAGGTTGTAGCTCAATGGTTCCATTACAGAGAAGATTGAACCATATGAAAATCAGTCAGAAAGGGTGGCCAGAACTGAATTGCCAAACAAGTCCTCTCTGCATGAGAGAGGCAGCAACCCCCCCCCCCCACCAAGGGCAAGTCACTTATACTGATGCCCATTTTCAGTACTCTCACAATCTCTATTATTGTCCATCTATTCTATAAATGTCAAGATGAAACCATGTTACAGGAAGTGGGCTATTACACAGAAACATAGAAAATGTCGGCAGATAAGAACCTTTCGGCCCATCTAGTCTGCCCAATTACATGGATACTTAACCTGGATTTATCTTTTGTTTAGGATAGCCTTATGCCTATCCCATGCTTGCTTAAATTCAATCACTGTTTTGGCCTCTACCACTTCTACTGGAAGACTGTTCCATGTATCCACCACTCTCTCAGTAAAATAATGCTTCCTGATGTTACTTTTAAACCTTTACCCCTCTAATCTAAGACTATGTTCTCTTGTTTTGCTACTTGGTTTCCTTTTATATATATCACGCTTGACTTGCCCTTGCGCGGAATCAGCCTTATCAATTGCGAAAGGAAATCACGGCTAATTTTGCCAACTTGGATAGTGTGTACGGTGAACCTCAAAGGAGAAAGCTCTCTCCTGGGTGGTTTTTGCATGGGAAACTATAATTTTTAAACTTTGTAGGAAATCTAAACATTTTTTCAGAGCCCATTGGATGCTATGGTTGAGAGAAAAAAAAAAAAAAAAAACAATCTTTCTTGATCCTCCTGAAAACCCTGACTCATAATGAAGACTGGGTGACGTCCCAGAAATAGCAAACCCATCAGGAAACTGGGTGTGCGAGGAGTATACCTATATTCTCTTTTTACATAAAACAGAAGTTACTTCTCACAAGCCTGAAAAATAATATTAATTCTACTCGCCAACAATACTGTAATACATTGTGCGATAAGGCAACTGGATTATTAATAGCATCCTAGTTACATTCTTAGCTTGAGCGGTTTGTTTCCCCATTTGACATTTTCAGGTAGCTGTGATACTGCGTTTACTTTATTGAAATGCAGAAGTTGGTTGGGGTGACGGACCACAAGAAATAAAGATCTTGTTGTTACAGACACTTGTTATGTGCATGTTGATGCACAAACCTCTCTGGTTCTCACTTTAAGTCAACAGGGTAATCATCCATACTTGGACCCCTTGCTTGAGGTGCCTAGAGGGGTGTCAGCTATACCCTCCTGACAAGGCCTAACAAGGCCGAAACAGTTGTCGGGGGTTGCTGCACCTCTCATGCAGGGATGATGTCCTTGGCATTCAGTACTGGCCACCCTTTCTGGGTGATAGTTTCTGATTTGCATATGGAGCAGTTGTCTCTGGAATGGCACAAACTAAAGCCTTATGAGACCTGAGCGGGCCCCACCCTGAGCAGGCCACTAGTGCTGTTGCTCGTTCTCAGAACCCTGACAAACCTCTGTTTCTCACTTGATATGTGCATTCCTACATGCAGTAGGCCTTCAGGTTCTCATCTTTTTCCACATTGACAAACTGTTGCAAACATTATTTAAATTCTGTGGTATTACCTTTAATAGTTTTGTAGGTAGTTGCCTCAAAATACAATATAATATGTAGACAATGTAAAAAAATTCTAAAGCAAAGTGAAATTATCTCCAGTCTGACAGTACAAACAAAAGGACTAGACCCAAGGGTATTAATTTCATTCTGACCTTTATTCCTCCATTGTAGTTGCCTTGGCAACATGTCAAACTAAAAAGGTCTCTGCGAGCACTGAAATAGATTTTACTAATACAGCGGTACTTTGGGTGAAAACACTATCAGGATGTAATAAAGATCACTACATGTGGGTATGTGCTTAGAAGCTGATTGTTAAATGTTACATTAAATGGAAGAACAAAATATTGTCCAAAAGCAGTTGTGTTTATCCATCTATCCATCCGATAGAATTAAATTGAGCCCTTAATCCTGCAGCTACATATTTCACTTGTTTCCTTATACTTACTGAGGAGAAAGAGAAACATACAGGTCTACTCACTCAGGAGAATTGGCAGGAGAAGTAAACCATCCAGGTCAAAATAGCCAAACCAGAAAAATTCTCCCATTTATCTCACTTTCCAAATCTGCTGGTTGGTCTAGATATTTCACTTCTCCTGCCAATTCTCCTGAGTTTCATCTTTTAGTGAATAGACCTGATAGAATGTTAATGGTAAATATGCTTTGCTCAGTTTCACTTGCTCTCGTAAAGGAGGGTGATTTCCTGTTCTAGTCACCATTACCACCTAAGCTTACTTAAGGCAACATCCTCTCCTCAATGCCTCTGGCCATTGCAGCAGCTCTTCATAGTGGAAGTCTTACCTTCGACTCGAAAGCTGTCAATGATTGGCTGCTTCTAGGATCTGTGCACATATAAAAAACAACGTAGCGCCAATGAAATAAATACTCAACGGTTAGCACAATTATGCACAGTCCAACAGTCCATGTCCATAGATTTCTTTTTCCTCTTTCCAAAATTCACCCTTTTCTGGGGGGATGTTTATAACACTGCAGAAAGAAGGAGCCCAAATTTGCGTAGTATATAGTTTCAGCCCAAGCATATAATTGTACAGGTATCTAACTCACATTTTAATAGGATATATTGCGTTATGGGTCTTCTATTAGCCTCTTTAGGTGCCCATCAACCTCTTTGGAAGGTCCTAAGGATCCCAATAGATTTCTCCTTGGGTAGATGCCAGCTGTGCACACAGCCTGTCCAGGGGCACCAGTCCCATACTGCAACAGGGTGGAGTCGAAGTCCATCCAGCAAGGGTAGCATGTCATTGGGTGAAGTAATAAAGTAGTAAAGGAAAGACCTTTATACGTTACTGTAAGACTAAATGCCATCTATAACAAACGCCATGCTCCCGGAGTTGGTCAGTAATCAGCATGCGACTCTAGCGTGCTTGCAAGGTCGCTCTGGACAGGTCAGGAAAAACCTGTAAATGATTGCTGTGAGTGTCTTCTGGGGTATGGCGCCGAGCCGCACGTAGAGTATCTTCCTTTAGATGAAATAAATGGAGGCAACAAATAACATCACTGGGTGCTACAGAGGGGCCCCCAGGGTTTCAGAGCTCTGTGTACCCTGTTAAAATATATGGCCATATCCAATGGGCTCTGCAGGAGCTTGTTAAAGACAGAGTGTAAAAGAGCACTTAAGCCCTCGGGACTGCCCTGCTACTCAGGGAGACCTCTAATCCGCAAGTTATTACATTGCCCCCTATTATCCAGGGTGTGTGAAAATTGGAAAAGCACTTGGGACAGAAAAAGCCCTTCCAGATGTGCCAGCCGATCTGATTGATGGTCCTGGTCCTCCATCTCCTACAAACGGGTTCCAATATGTTAAACATCCATGACATGCGCGTCCATTTTCGAGTTAAAGGTGACCTCCAATTTGGCCAGCATGGATGCCAAGTCCTCTTTTGTTGGAAAATGGTGCAGGACTTCCCTCCAGTCTACATCCAACAATGCTGTTCCTCTACTCCCAGCGCTGCGGAAGTGCTGTCTCCAGCCGCCATCTTGGGTGGCTCCCCTCGATTGGAAGGCTGTGGAGCCTCCGTTAAATACTTATGTAGGTCCAATGTCCACATTTAGGAGGAGGAGCTACAGGGTCCTGGAATCCCCCGGGAGCATTTGCTCCTAGTCATATCACCCGATTGTGGCTATTTGCCCACCAAGAAGCTGCCCAGTGACAGAGCTCTCTCAGAGCACGTCCGGTCACATGCGAGGTCAGGCCATGCCCTCGTCTCAACTCACTGGATTGATCTTGTTTATGAAAAGATCTGTTCTGGACCTTATTTATGAGGCCACCCAATCTGGGGCAAAAAAAAACCCTCTTCTCTCCTCCAGTCCCCTATTAAAGCATTTGTCAACTGTTGACCAAAGAGCATTAGTTCTTCAAAAGGTGTGGCACATAAACTGGTTTTGAAGGAAGTATTGGAAATTAACTTTGTAACAATGGGGGGGGGGGTCGCCTTTGGGTAGGCTCCTTACCCCCAGTCCCTCAAGACTGAACTACCTGGTGGTAAGTTACCAATGGATCGGCCTGGTAAGCCACCAAAGTAAAAAGAGATAAAGGGAAATTCAGCCATAAGCTATGTCCAGGAGGTGGATAGGAAAATGACAGAAGGTTCTGGTAGTGCACCACATTGTATAACGCCTTGACCAAACTCATGTTACCTTTAGTACAATAATTGTGTATAAACAAACTAAACTGATCATGTGATTTTGAAAGTGTGACTATTAATAATTCCTATGTACTTTGCCAAACAGATTTAAACTATGGGCACTTGAGTAATAGTGATATGTCAGATGCTAAACATTACCTTTTATGGACACTGTGTTCCAAACAGTAGAGGTTTATTCAGACAATATCAACAAGCGCCCTTGCAGGAACCGAACACAAAGCAGAAGGTTGCATCAGTTTAGTATTGTGCTAGTCAAAACTCTAATTGCTACATAAAGGGACAATGGAAACTCTGATACATATGTAGAAATCATTCAAGGACCTATAAAACGATTAATTTTGTCAGTTATATTATTTTTCCTGGGTAAAAGGTCCATAACCCAAACGTTGGGATATTAAATAAGCAGATATACCATCTCATAGGTTTACATATGGCTTGTGATATGACATAAATTAATATAAAAATGAAAGGCCACATAGTTAGAGGTCAGTACAACGCATCTAGATAGAGAGGATTCCTTAAACGATAAGAACTCACTGACAATATTTTGTTTTCAAGGTACAAGATGTGAAATTTTTGGCCAAAAATGCAGAAGAAAGGGACATCTGGATCCAGGCCCTGAATGATGGGATAAACAGAGGCAAAAACAAGATTTTGGATGAGGTATTTAAATATACAATACAGTATTTTAATATTGTTTATAATGCTATATTCTTAATGGGTCATGAGTCTGGAGTTAACAGTTTTTCAATATACAAACCTAAAAATATTGAATTCTGATTGCAGGTGAAAGTGGACAGCAGCATCTCTTTAGAACATGTGACGAGGGACCGAGTAAAGGTGGGAGGTGCAAAGAGAAGGCCTCCAACCAGAATACACCTTAAAGAAGTACGTTATCCCATTATTTCTCTCCTGCGGACCTAGGGCCACATTACAATCCTGGTGCTAACGTTAACGCTCACCTGCGTGAGCATTAACGTTAGCCCCGGTTTCTACCGCTTAGTACAATCCAAACGCAAACGGTTTAAGTAAAATAGATATATATATTTTTTTGTGTATTCATTTGTGAGTAAAACTAGTTGTACCAGTTTTTGTATGATCTACACATGTTTTCATAGGCCTCTGCTATAATAAGCAGAATGGCGTGCTTTTAAGATATTGAATAGAAGTTATGTTTTAGATTTATGCATTTAAAAGCCTGTGGTCAATCATTAACCCTACATTTTTCGTTTTTATTTAATGCTTAATAACTTTTGGAATTCTGAAAGAAACACTTATCTTTTAGATCAGGAGTGACAATTCACAGCCATTGTTCTTTTTTTATGATTTGCATGCAGGACATACATGAAAACGAGAGAAATCTCATACAGGGTTATTCAGAGAGCGTGAAAAGCAGGAGAATGACTGGAGAATGAAAAATTCTAGGTCAAAATAGCCGATTTGGAAAGTGAGATGAAAGGGAGAATTTTGGCTATTTTGACCTAGAATTTTTCATTCTCCATTCATTCTCCTGCTTTTCACGCTCTCTGAATAACCCTGAATGAATCCTTTCTGGTAAAATACTTTCCAAAAATAAAACACCGTCCTCATTACATATCTAGCCGTTTACTGTGAAACTTCAGCCTTCACATTAACTGCGGACCCGCAGTCAAAAACCAGGAAGTAGCTCAATCAATCAGAATCCATTCATTCTTCTTACCAAAACTATAAGGCCTATTCAAAGAAAGGTGAAATTCAGGAGAATGACTGGAGAAGTGAAAATTCTAGGTCAAAATAGCCAAACCAGAAAAATTCTCCCATTTCTCACTTTCCAAAGCGGCTATTTGGTCTGGATTGTTCTCTTCTGCCAATTCTCCTGATTTTCACCTTTTTTCTGTATAGACCTCTATATACATATTCTTTCAGCACCTGCTCAGCAGATTATTGTGCTTGTTATGTAAGCTTGTAGCAGGCTTCTTATCAGGACTGAACAGTGCAAGAGTCAGAATGCTAGAATTTGAGCAAAAAATTAATTCAGCCTTTTTGTGAGAACATATTGCCTGGCCTGCCATCATGGAACTTGAAGCTCCCTTTATTCTGTCTAAGAATGCTTTGATTTGGGGACAAATTATAGAGCACATTTAGGATGAGACGTGCCCATTAACCTATTCTTGCAACCCAGGAACCAGATGTCCACAAAATATGTTTGTCTTAGTCATTTGGATGTAATTATTTTTAAATTAAAAGATCTCAGACATGCATTACAGAGTGAGTCCCATTGAAGCTTATATTTGCAGCTTTACAAGATGTGCTCTAATGTTTTTCTTTCTTTCCTCCTGCTGTTGTCCATCACTAAATTTACTTTCTCTTGTAGGTTGCTGAGGCTGCTGAAGATGATTCTTTAAGGTTAGGTCTGGATTCGCTGAAGACTGAAGCTTTAACTGTTGTGCCCCACATTCCTAAGAGTGTAGAACCTGAACCGGAACCTGAACCACCGAAACCCACCGTTAAAACTGCATTGCTCCCCTCCAAGCCACGTCCTCGCTCATCATGTGAAGTGCAAACTTCAGACACCGTAGATAATGATTCTCAGATACCTCATCCACCATCCCCGCCTTCAAAAGCACTCAAGGAAGGGGTTTATGCCAAAGAAAAACTTTTGTCAGAGGCTGAGGAAACAAAGCAGGGTGAAGGTGAAACTGGATTTAAGAGGTCTATCAGTGGCAGCCTAGAAAACCTGGAAAACAATGTCAAAACTCCTCCGAAACCTCCTCCCAAGATTTTGTCTGACAAAACGAAGATTAAATGGCTAGGATCTTCTTCAGATCTTCTGGATTCAGAAAGGTTACAGTCAGAGGAAAAAGGTAGCAAACAGAACCTGTTGGAGATCGAGTCCGATGAACATGGGAGATCACCAAGTCCTGCTCGAAAAGTGTTAGTGGATGCTCAGGAAGCTCCTGGCCTGAAACATAGCATGGACAGTGTAGACAGTGAAGATCAAAATGTATCTAACTCTCCAGGTGATCAACATATAGAGGATGAAGATAATCAAGGAACAATGAGTACCATGGCAGAAGAAAAAGAGTTGGAAAATGACGAAGATCAGAAAAATGAAACTCTTGGTCTAAAAGATTTTATGGAACACTCAAATGTTGTTCCAGAGAGGGAGGTTCAATCCCCACAAGTAGGAGAACCAGTGCCTGGCATTACATGCACTTTAGCAGCATCCAGTTTTCCAGTCATAAAACCAAGGTCGTCTTCGATGGGGGATTTACTATCAGATGCAAGCATGGATGATGGTAGTAACAACAACAGACAAAGCCGCAAGCCATTACTACCATCTAAGGACCACTTAAGAGAGATGGAGTTGAAGCTGGCTAGCGGAAGAGAGAAAACCGAGACCCTTCTAAACCGGGTTTTACAGGGGCAATTTGTAAAGGGCCTTGAAAGCAACGGACCAGACGTTAATGCAAAGCTGCTTTTGAATGAGGCAGTGCAACAACTTCGAGAAGCATCACAAGTACTGCAAGAGTTAAAGGAGACAAGTGTTTTATCGAAAATGCCCGAAGTAATTACTGAAAAGGAAACAGAGAAGCAAAAGGAGCTCCTTACTCTATACAGGAGGAGTCTCCCTTAGGCTAGGGTCAGACGAAAGCAGTTTTAACGTGCGTTTAGACGCACGAAATCACGGCCGTGCTAGCAGCAAATGACGTCCAATGCCGGGGAACACACGAAGTACGGCCGCACGAATGTTCGTCCGCGCAACGCAAGTGGCAAACGAACGCATTTTTTCTAGAACGTCAAACTGCTAGTATGGACGTACAGAGTGCGCTGCGTCCGCTAGAGGCGTGTGTGCGTGATTGGGAGACGTCAGACGCTGCTAATGTCTGGCCAACATAACGTCCAGACACAAAAAGTGTTTTATTGATGATCCGTACAAAATCACGGACGAAAAGGCGCATCGTATGACCGCTATCGCGTATTCCGTGAAAAAATGCGTCCATTCGTTCGAACGCACTTTTTCACAGACAACGCGAAAAATGCGTTAGTCTGACCCTAGCCTTAGTGGCTCTACAAATTCGTCATATTTTTATGTAAGTGTAGATCTGGGAAATGCCCTACTTCACTAGAACAATGTTGCTTTGGACCTTTGTTCGTCTCGGTCTCATTTTCAGCTGAATGGATGAATCAAACATTTCCGCAACAAATGCTGTGGCCACACATTTTTGCAATACTTTCATAAACGCTATTATTTTTTTTTTCTAGTTTGTCTAAATGTGATGATTTTTAAAAAGAAAAAAAAAAATGCTCAGCAGCACCTGACACTGAAAGGGTTAATAATACGAGCCCATTTCCACAGAATGTTCCCGGTTTCCCTTTTGATACATACTTGTTTATTTCCTCTGCAGGAAAACTTCTGGTCACCCTGCACTTTCCTCCCTCCCACTAGAAACGCAGCCCCTATGTGCTTTTTATCAACTAAACCATACACCCTTACATGTTGATAGCTGGCGTGCAATTCTAGAATTAACTGGAAATAATTTCATTTTCTAATTCCCTTGTTAAATAAATAGAAGTCCAAGCTTAGTGAATTAACACATGTTCAATGTATTCCTAGCACTGGCACTCAGGGTCTGCTATTTCTATGCTAGCTCAACAGAATCTCTAAATGGAAACAAATGTGACATTTTATAAGCACTAGAAATGGCTGTCTATGCAATTTTTCCTTTTAAGATATTATTAAACTATATTCTGCTGATGGATTTACTTTTAAAATTGTATCTACTGTATTGTTTACTGCCAGTTGGAAGCGTTATGACTGCGTCATGTTCAACGGTGAATCCGACATTAGCAAAACTTACAGGGTTATTCAAAGAGATCCAATTTGCTGGCGGAAGGTAACCGAACGCTGAAATTCAGCGTTCGGTTACCTTTCCTGGCCATTCGGCTATTCAGAGAGCAGGCAGTTCGCCAAATCCTGGCGAATTGCCTGCACATACGGTGCCTGTTCGAGGGCAGTGAAATCCCCATAGAGAAGCAATGCTTCGTCTATTCAGAGAACACAAACCAGCAGGGAAAAGTTGCCGAATTGCCCTGCTGTTCGGTGGTTTCGTGCGGCAGGTTTATTCATTTTGCAAAAAAAAAAATCCGTATTTTTTGTTTTTAAACACTTTTTTTCTTTTTTCTGTAACAGCCCTTTTTATTATCATTCATCGGATCTTATATGTAAATTCCAGACATTTTTGTTCTGTAGGTTCTTTGCAAACAGCGTTTCACTTTTCACACATCCAAGCGTACTGGTTTTTTTTTCTCACTCCATTCGTCTGTGGTGTCAGCTTTTTCCGGCGACTGCTCGGGTTTCTGATCGGCTACTGCTCGGGTTTCTCTGGCGTGTTCGGCGTTAATCCAGATGTTTTTGCGGGTTTCGGTGTGCCTTCGCCTGGTTTTGCAGTGAGTGTTCGGCGGGTTTGCGGCAGCTTCTCCCTGCACTACGGCGGCCCTGTGGTGCTTGCTGAATACACCCCAGGGTCGCCGAAATGGGATTGCCAAATCGCACCGAACGTGACTATTCTCTTTGAATAACCCTGTTAAGCACAATGTTTGGAAACATCACAAGTGAGAGGAAATTTTTAAAGCGATGCATAACTGCCTAATTACATGCAATCAGGGCTGCCATCAAAAATCATGGGGCCCTTTACTGAACCAGTGTTCAGGGCCCCCCTTTCCGTAAACCAATAAATAAAACATTTGCCTGCCCTTCTGCTTACCTGGTTCGAGTACCCTTACAACCCCCGGATGCCTCAGCCCATCGGGAAATATGTTGGCATCTTGGTGGCCTAGTCCTGGGTGGCATGGAGGGATCCTTAAATATTTTTCACTCAAACTGAACAAGGTTTGGTCAGGGCCCCCTGGAGTCACTGGGCCCCGGAACACATCATGGGCTGTTACCCCCTGATGGCTGCCCTGTATGCAATATAATGTTTTAATCTACAAAGCATTAATTATGAGAGGTTATATCTGCTATGATAGCCAATGGAGAGACTGAGGAATAGTTTGCTTAAATCATATGATAGAAGCAGCCTTACGGTAAGGCTGCTTCTATCATATGATGTAAGCAAACTATTCCCCCAGCGGCCCCAAAAGTGAATCAGCCTACCGGGATTTCTCCCGCTATCCCGGTAGGCCAGTCCAGCCCTGGCCTTACCCCATGATGAGGGACAATCTAATCTACACTGTTGTAAAGTAAAATGTTTATGAAGAATAACCTGAAATGGTTGTGACAGCATGTTTGTATGAACATCTAGTTCTCCTAGCAGAAGGCTAGCTGGAAGTAGATGAAGGGCTGGGTCCTGTAGGCTTCATCCCAATGGACACACACTGTTAATAAGACAAAAGGAGGGAGAAAAGTCTGATGCAAAAAGCCAGGACTAAACTCCTAGTAAGTAAATACACCAATCAGAAAAAAGGCGATAACAATGTTGGAGCAAGCCACTACATCAGGTCTGCAATATAACCAAAAATGTATAACAGCAACAACTTTATTGATACTATTGTAAAACAAAACAGACAATGGTAAAACAAACAAAAGGTCCGTTATATGTAACATAAAAATACTCATGTAAATGTAGTATATATGGGTCCGCAGAATTGTGGGTAACCCAGAACCACATATATACACCAATCAAGCCCTAAAAGAGTGATTGAGAATCCACAGGCAAAACCCCACAGTATATCATATGGTAGGTATATAGGAAAAGCGCATCGGAGAGATGTTTTGGTCTTTTTAACAGCTCACAATTGTTTGGTTTGGGAGCCCCAGTATGACAGACTACATGCTTGTATTATCCACTAAATGGTTTAGTGGGTTTATGACTCCTTGTAGATTTTGGATCACTGCTTCTCTTACCCCTTTTTCATTTAACACAGTGATACAAAAGAACATATGAATGTATCAACCTCTTAATCTGAGACAGTTTACAAGGGACAGTGCAGAAATCATTTAGATTTAGGGACAGGGGGTGGTCTCGGTAGATTCCTGCATTCAGTATATAGAAACATAGAAACATAGAAAAATGTCGGCAGATAAGAGCCTTTCGGCCCATCTAGTCTGCCCAATTACATGGATACTTGACCTGGATTTATCTTTTGTTTAGGATAGCCTTATGCCTATCCCATGCTTGCTTAAATTCAATTACTGTTTGGGCCTCTACCACTTCTACTGGAAGACTGTTCCATGTATCCACCACCCGCTCAGTAAAATAATGCTTCCTGATGTTACTTTTAAACCTTTGCCCCTCTAATCTAAGACTATGTCCTCTTGTTTTGCTATTTTGTTTCCTTTTAAATATACTCCCTTCCTCTACCTTGTGGATTCCCTTTACATATTTAAATGTTTCTATCATATCTCCTCTGTCTCGTCTTTTTTCCAAGCTGTACATGTTAAGATCATTAAGCCTTTCTTGGCAACTTTTCTCCTTCAAGCCGTACACCATTTTAGTAGCCCTTCTCTGAACTCTCTCTAAGATGTCTATATCCTTCTGGAGATACGGTCTCCAGTACTGCACACAGTACTCCAAGTGAGGTCTCACCAGTGCTCTGTACAGTGGCATGAGCACTTCCCTTTTCCTACTGCTAATACCTCTCCCTACACAACCAAGCATTCTGCTAGCATTTCCTGCTGCTCTATTACATTGACTACTTACCCTTAGATCCTCTGAAATAATGACCCCTAAATCCCTTTCCTCAGATGTTGAGGTTAGGACTGTATCAAATATTCTATATTCAGCCCTTGGGTTTTTACGTCCCAGGTGCATTATCTTGCACTTATCCACATTAAAACTCAATTGCCACAACTCCGACCATTTTTTTAGTTTACCTAAATCATTTGTCATTTGGCTGATCCCTCCAGGAACGTCAACCCTGTTGCAAATTTTTGTGTCATCAGCAAAAAGACATACAGGGTTATCCAAAGAGATTCGAATTGCTTGAGAAAGGTAACCGAACGCTGAAAATCAGGGTTCGGTTACCTTTCCTGGCCATTCGGCTATCCAGAGAGCAGGCAATTCGCCAAATCCTGTCGAATTGCCTGCACATACGGTGCCTGTTCGGTCCCTGTTCGAGGGCAGTGAAATCCCCATGAAAAAGCACTGCTTCGGCTATTCAGAGAACACAAACCAGCAGTGAAAGGTTCCCCTAATGTCCTGCCATTCGGTGGTTTAATTCGGCAAATTTATTCAGGAGAATCCCATAGGCTTCAATGTTAAATATATTCCCGTTTTAATTCAATATCTAATAAACCGTTCATTATAAAATTCTGCAGCAAAAAGTCTCTTTATTTATAGATTTTTTAGGATACTTTAAGCATTTTTCTGAATTTTTTAAAAAAAAATTAAAAGTCCGATTTTCTTTTTTTTTTTTTTTCAGTTTACTTATTTTTTTGTAACAGCTCTCTTTATTATCATTCCCTGGACCTCCTGTGAAAATTTCAGACATTTTCGCTCAGTAGTTTCTTTGCAAACAGCGTTTCTTTTTCCCAGATTCATACAAATGGTTTTTCTAATTTATTCACTGCCTCCTCTACGTCACAGCTGCTTCGGCTCTGTGTGATTCGGCTCCTTTTCGGCTCCTGTTCGGCTCCTCTTCGAAGGTTAATCCAGATGTTTTTGCTTGTTTTCATAGTGCATTCGGTTGGTTTTCGTCAGGTTTTCGGCAGCTTTTCCCTGCAATTCGGGGACCCTGTGGTGTTTGCTGAATACACCGCAGGGTCACCGAAATGCAATCGGCAAAAGGAACCGAATTGAAGAGAACGAAAAGTCACCGAACGTGCGGTGACTTTTCGAATCTCTTTGGATAACCCTGATACTTTTCCATTAATACCTTCTGCAATATCACTAATAAAAATATTAAGAGAATGGGTCCAAGTACTGACCCCTGAGGTACCCCACTGGTAACAAGACCTTGCGCCGAATAAACTCCATTTACCACAACCCTCTGTTGTCTGTCACTCAGCCACTGCCTAATCCATTCAACAATATTGGAATCCAAGCTCAAAGATTGCAATTTATTGATAAGCCTTCTATGCGGAACAGTATCAAAAGCCTTACTGAAATCTAAATAAGCAATGTCTACTGCACCACCTGTGTCTATTATTTTTGTTACCCAATCAAAAAAATCAATAAGATTAGTTTGGCATGATCTCCCTGAGGTAAACCCATGTTGTTTCTGATCCTGTAATCTATGTGTTTTTAGATGTTCAACAATCCTTTCCTTTAACATGGTTTCCATTAATTTCCCCACTACTGACGTAAGACTAACTGGCCTATAGTTCCCCGATTCCTCCCTACTACCCTTCTTGTAAATGGGCACAACATTTGCTAATTTCCAGTCTTCTGGGACGACTCCTGTTAACAAGGATTGGTTAAATAAATCTGTTAACGGTTTTGCTATTACATCACTGAGCTCTTTTAATAATTTAGGGTGGATCCCATCAGGCCCCATTGACTTATTTGTCTTTACTTTAGACAGCTGCTTTAGAACCTCCTCCTCTGTAAACTCATATGCTCTTTTCTGGTGTACCTACCATATGATATACTGTGATAATTTTTTTGCGTGTTGTTTCTCAATCACTCTTCATCTGGGGGGCCAGAGTTTGAGATGCCAGCTTTAAGGACTTGATTGGTCTATATGTGAGTGTGGGTTACCCACAATTCTGCTGACTCCTATATAGATCTAGATGAGGATTTTTGTTGTTGCACATAATGGACCTTTTTGTTTATCCATATTTGTGTGTTTATTTCACTATTGTCTGTTTTGTTTTACGTTAGTATCAATAAAGTTGTTGCTGTTATAGATTTTTGTTTATAAAGCAGACCTGATGTAGTGGTTTGCTCCAGCATTGTTGGGCCTATCGCCTTTTTTCTGATTGGTGTATTCATCCTAATGGATATCATAAGGATGAGCCATTCTGCATAGAGCTGGAATTTGGGTAAGGTATACATTGTAATGCCTATCAAATAGAGTACACCTGTTCTGACTGACCAGCTGCGCTTTTGTCATAAAGATCAATGCAATGTCTCATCCCTTGATGTCATAACGCAATTTGTACTCACTCTGATCACCACGATTTTCACCTTTTGTGAGTGAAGCAAATTGGGGCTGGTGCTTAACGATGCACAATTGACTCTCAGCGGTCAGTCAGCTCGCCGAAGGTCAATGGCGTGCACAATGTAATCAGAGGGCCCCAGCCCCTGTAACATGCTGCAGGGACATGAGGGACAGCAAAACTTTGACAGGGAATAACTCCCTTTTTCCTGTATGCGTTGGCAACAAAACAACACTATCATACTTGGGCTGGGCATGATGGTGCCACTTTAAACCCACAAGTCAAGAGTGGCCGATGAGTGAGGATCAGTGGGTTCAGCAATGTGGAGACAAGGTAATTAATACCCTATGTAAGGAACATACATACTCAGCATTATATCACAAGATAGAAGATGTCACATTCATAGTCAGCAATGTGAGATCTGAGGACAGTAATTAAGATAAATATCAAGAAGTTGGTATCAGCAATCAGGACAATGTTTGTAGTCAGCAACAAAAGACACCAGCATTTTACATAAATGAACAGGACCCAACCTAGGGTTGCCAGATCGACCATGTTTTCCTGGACACATATTACCATTTCATGCAGAGGTGGAGCACAGGGAAAAATGCTGTCCTGCAACATGTATAAATTATATGCTGCAGGAATGAAATCAAGACAGGTCACCTGAGATTCCTCTTTGATTTCTTACCTGCGGAGTATGGATTCTACATGCTGCGTGGTGGCTTTTTCCATACGCTGCCCATCAACATGAATAAATTATGTGTCCAGAAAAACATGGCCGATCTGGCAACCCTAACCCAGCCCAATATGCAATACAGAACAGGTTTATACTTTGATACAGCAACCACTCGGGATGCTTGGTTCCAGCCAAACAACACGGCCCTCTAGGGTATAAACAGCTGCAGACTTGAAGTTGTGAAAATGAGAGGTCTTTTTATTCCATAAACAAACGCCGCACTTAGCTTTGAATCACTACTGCAGGTGATTCAACAAAAAACTACAAATGAAAACCTAACTCAAATTAGAGTACTTACTACACATCCAGCGATCCTGACTATCCAGAAACCATAATCTATGAAACAAAAGAAAATCACAGTTTGTCTTATTTTTAGAAGGGTTACTGCCCCGCCCTGATCTGAGCCATCTGGTTAAAAACCCTTCCTTCCAGGAGTAAGCAGCATGAGAATTTACCTGTTGCTTAACTGGTAAAAAGTGTGCGAAAGGATAGAGGCCATTCTGGATTCTGGGTCCTGATTACCTTCCCTCAATTACTCTCACAGACATTCTGCTACCCAACCCATGCACTCTGATAATTTTGTGACTACAAATTGTGTCAATCAATAGATGATGAGGCTTTGGCAAAGGCTCATGGGATGTCTTAAACTTTTACACCTTGCTACCTGATCTTTTACTGCCATGTTTTAGTAGATTATCACTTATCACCATCTCAGTATGCCGGTTTCTTTACATGTGTCACAGCAATTACTGTTTATTCAATGCTAATAAGCTGGGTGTACCTCAAATTTAATTAAAACACATTATAACAAAGAAAAACTATACGTTTGGTAATCATTTACCTAGAAAAATATATATGACTATAAAATGCAGTGTGGAAATTAGGCCATATTACAAAAGAATGTAACATTATCTCAGTGCACATTTGGAATGTTGTGGAAAAATAAAGTTCAGGTTCTCATCAACAGGGACAATTCTGCTATGGGTGGAAATGGAGGGTAATGATGCAGGAGGGAGTTAATGTTTTTGGCTAGGAGGTATGGAACATTAAGGGTTCGGCAGTTTAGTGCAGCTTAGAACAGTGCTAGGTGGTCCTTAAACTTAATGTGACTTTTGGGGTTATACACCGACTGTAGTTCTTTCATTGAAAGCAAGTTGGGTTAACCTCGGGCAAGAAGTACAGCAAAACTCTAGTGATTTCACTATTTAGGAAACCACTGTAGTTTGCCATACTTTAACTGTTAGGCTGAGGTCAGACGAACGCATTTTTAACGTGCTTTTAGGCGCACTTAATCACGGCCGCAGTAGCAGCAAATGACAGGCAATGACGGCCAATATACGAAGTACGGCCGCACGAAAGTCTGGCCGCACAACGCAAGCGGCAAATGAACAAATTTTTTCGAGAACGCAGAACCGCTAGTACTGATGTACAGAGTGCGCTGAGGCGGCATAGCGGCGTGTGTGCGTGATTAGGAGATGTCAGACGCTGCTAATGTCCAGCCTACATAACGTCCAGACGCAAAAAGTGTTTTATTGACGATCCGTACAAAAATCACGCACAAAAATGCGCGTCGTCTGACCATTTTCGCGCATTCCGTGAAGAAATACATCAATGCGTTCGGACGCACTTTTTGACGGTCGCTGTGAATAATGCGTTCGTTTGACCCTAGCCTTAGTTTTTTCAATAGTTGTCTACCATAGTTCTTAGCATAGTTCCCTTTTGGGATTCTTCCAGTGTTTCCACTGTAGTTTCTGTCAATGTAATTCACTGAAGTTTTCACTGGTGTTTCTGTCAATATTCGAGCCTTGTGTTTACCATTGTTTCTATGGGAGTCCTATGGAGATTGCCACTTTAAAATCACCAAAATGTATTCACTAGTGTTGCAAGTAATGACAAAACAACGCTGAATGGAGAATAGCTGTAGAACAACAGTAGTATCATTGTTCAGTGCTGTTTGCTGCAAACTTCGCCTGTCGGTTTTAGATTTTCTTCTTGTGGATTGCCGATGTTTACCATAGTTGCAACAATGGTACAATGCTACGTATAAAAATCCCGCAGCGCCTGCGCAGAATGATGGATCGAAGCTACGCACATGCGAAGCTCTGTCTGCTCCTTTGCGGACTCTCAAAGACTGTTCATTAAAGTGATTGGCCTCGGCGATATTGACCTCGGCATGCTCCCTGCGTGTCAACATCACTAGCAACAGAGTATCAACCTGCAGCCGGGAAATTCTAATTTCCTGACTGTTGGTGACACTAGTTGGGGTGGAGGAAACTCTTCCACTTCACCCAGCTTTTTTGCAAAAAGGAGGGGCTGGGAGGGGGTATAATGGGACACTTGTCACATCCTGACCATTTTAAAAATATGAAGTGGTCAGGATGAACAGAGTGTTCCTTTAAGTGATAGCAACTTTCCATGTTCTTATTTCTGACGGGGTATCTGGCAATACAGTGATGGGGCTTTCTATTAATACCATAGGGCTCCCAGGTAGCCAGCACTAAAATACAATTAATCCATGTGGTCTTTGGGTGTACTAATAGTACAGCAATATGTTTTACAAGATAACATGTACATTAAAGCACTGGTATTATTTAAATATGGTTATGTTTCAGTCTTTGTATGCATTTTGCTACTTTTTATTGCTCTATGGAATATTTTGGTGCTTCATAAATAAATAACAAATGCTAAAAATAACCTAAATGTGCCCAAGAACCAACCAGTTTCTGTGTCTTGTCATTTCCAAACACAGAGTGAGTGACTGACTGTTGCATGGCCTCCTTTCAACATAGACAAGTTTTTAAAGAAATGCAATATTTCCAGTATCTCCAAAAAATTTAACATGTGTATAGATTTTAAAACAATGGAACCCGATCACCAATAAGGACCAAAGACGACCTGTGTTTAAAAACTGCTTTCTAAAACCTTCTGTCCAACAAATTTGCGTTATCATGGTATGAATAGAGAATCACCAATAAAAAAAAAAATTAAACTCAAGGCACCCTATTCCAACCAAGCCATTAGAGCAGGGATCAGCAACCTCGGCCCTTTAGATTTATTGGAACTACATTTCCCATGAGTCTCCGCCGACCTACTGAATGGCTGAGGATTATGGGAGATTTTGTTTCTAAATATCTGGAGAATCAAGATTGCTGACCCCTGCATTAGATTAACGTTGTGAGCCATTAATATTTTCGGAGGTAGGTTACAGTAAGGCTGGCGGCACACGAGCAAACATTTTGCGTCCGTCTGACCGCACTATATGCCGTCAGTCGTAGCTTTATAAAGGAGTTAATTAAACACACCACACGAAGCCCCTGCGCACTTGTTCACGGACGGGCAAAGCATAAAGACACGGCCGCAAAAATAACATCGACGTGAAGAAGCTAAACGGACACAGAAACAATGTCGCCATGTATTTTCCTAGGGTGTGGAGACATCCGAAGTTACAGACGTACTTTATGCAGTACTCACAAAAAGTGCGTCCGTATCGGATGCAGTACAGTATGCTCGTGTGCCACCTCCCTTAACTAGTGTCTCTAAGGCTAGGGTCAGACGAAAGCATTTTTCCCCGTGAACGTGAAAAAGTGCGTCCGAACGCATTGACGTATTTTTTCACAGAATGCGCAAAAACGGTCAGACGATGCGCATTTTCGGGCGTGATTTTGTACGGATCGTCAATAAAACTCTTTTTGCGTCTGGACGTTATGTAGGCTGGACATTAGCAGAGTCTGACATCTCCTAATCACGCAAACACGCCGCTATGCCGCAGCTGCGCACTCAGTACGTCAGTACTAGCGGTTCAGCGTTCTCAGAAAAATGCGTTCAAATTCCACTTGCGTTGCACGGCCGGACTTTTGTGCGGCCGTACATCGTATATTGGCCGTCATTGCCCGTCATCTGCTGCTAGTGCGGCCGTAATTATGTGCGCCAGAACACACGTTAAAAGTGCCTTAAGGATCTATTCATAAAGCACTGAATTTGTCTGCAATTTCAGTGCTTTGTGTTTCGTCACATTCTGGCTCACTTCGGCAAATTCCTTTTCGCCGATAATACGGTGAATTCACCATTTAGGCTGGGGTCAGACCAGCGCACTTTTAACGTGCGTTCTGGCGCACATAATTACGGCCGCACTAGCAGCAGATGACGGGCAGTGACGGACAATATACGATGTACGGCCGCACAAAAGTCCGGCCGTGCAACGCAAGTGGAATTTGAACGCATTTTTCTGAAAATGCTGAACCGCTAGTACTGACGTACTGAGTGCGCAGCTGCGGCATAGCGGTGTGTGTGCGTGATTAGGAGACTGCTAATGTCCAGCCAACATAACGTCCAGACGCAAAAAGAGTTTTATTGACAATCCGTACAAAATCACGCCCGAAAATGCGCGTTGTCTGACCGTTTTTGCGCATTCCGTGAAAAAATACGTCAATGCGGTCGGACGCACTTTTTCACGTTCGCGGGGAAAAATGCTTTCGTCTGACCCTAGCCTTAGTGAGCAGTCACTGTATTTTGCCGAAAGCAGTTAGACGTGGGCGAAAATTGCAGAACTGCGCTGTTAATCGTCGAACTGGCATTGCCAAACTGCAAGAAAACAAAACACGGAACTCTTCTATTCTCCTAAGTGTTTAAACCAATAATAGTATATTAAAATGTGTGTAAATAATATAAAAGGTCCTTTAAAAAAAGAATAAAAAGGTATGTTACGGAATAATAAAAAAAAAACCTTTTAAAAAAATTGGAAAACAGAAATTTCATCAAAAAGATAAAGAAAACAGTGTTCTAAAAAAAATTATAAACAGCTTTTTGCTGAAAATGAAAAAATAAACAGTCTTAATTTTTTTTATAGAGATATGTTTTTACACTGAATACTATGGGATTTGCCTGTTTAAACCTGTCAAACTCAAACACCGAAAAATCTGAATACTTTGCCAGAATTTCGGTGCAGGTTTGGCGTTCTGTGAATAGAAGACGTGGTAGTCTTATATGTGGCAGTTTTTTTAAAAGATTGTTTATTCTTTTAATTTTCAGAACAACTTTTTGTAATTTTTAGACAACATTTCTGGTTCTCTTATTTTTTTTAAAAAAAGCTTTTTTTTTATTTTGTAACAGACCTTTTTATTATTTGGACACATTTTTACTGATTTATACTCCTATTAGGAGAATAGGAGACGGTTTGCAGTTTGGTGGAATACACCAATGTTAATTCGGCACAATACGGCAGTTTTCGGTGCAAATGGGAGGTTTTCGCCGATGTCTGATAACTGCTTTGTGATTGGTAACTCCAATTTTGGAAAATATGGTGACCATTGGCTAAATAGTGAATTCACTATATTTTCGGCGAAATGTAATGGCCAAAATGCAAAGCACCAAAATTGCACGCAATTTCAGTGCTATGTGAATAGACCCTTCACTTTCCTCTGATCTCACGCAGCAAAGGGCAGTGCAATCTGTCGCCTCCTCCTTTCTACGTGAGCAAATGGGAGGAAACAAACAGTTCCTGGTGTCCTTCCACAGTCCCTGTGTGACAACACTGGAAACAAACAGTTCCTGGTGTCCTTCCACAGTCCCTGTGTGACCCTGCACACACAAGCTCACACAGGAACAAGCTTCTCTTCACGCATAACAGTTTATCCAGTAGAGAGCTGTTATCAATGCAGTGCCATGGCTTGAATACAGTCTAACTTTTACCTTCATTTAATTGCCTAGAATATTCCCTTTAGATGGATTAAATTAATATTTTTATATATTTTACCCCCACATGTAGCCTCAAGGATCACGTGGGACCAGAAGTCAGACCAAAAACACTCACTGCCTTACATAGGCTGAAAAAAGACATGCGTCCATCAGGTTCAGCCTCTCTCACATCACCTACTGCTGTCGATCCATAAGAAGGCAAAAAACCCAACCTGAAGCGCTCGCCAATATACAACATACTGGGGGAAAAAAATCCTTAATTTTTACGTTTTATTTAGTATTGGCAGACGAGTGAGGTATATTGGTGATTACACTTGATTGATGGAGGCAATTTTAATATGTCATGTGATATTATTGTGGAAAAAAATTGACTTTAACTGGTGCCAAGAAAGCGTTGGTATGAGCGATTATCACTTTGCTCACTGAGTGTTATGTCTGTTTATTTTATATATTGGATTAACAAGGCCTACAGGAATCTGTACATATACAGTATTTCTATATAGGATGTTTAGCTTGCTCGATTCGGTACACACAGCATTGAACCCCCTGGCTGCCTCTCTGCATCAAACAGGACAATATCCAGTGTGAAATATGGTGCTGGTCATAATTTTTGCTTTTTTTTCTCCGTGTCCTTGTAAAAATAGCACACTGTTTTGACACTGAACACATATCTCTGACAGGATGAGCTATCCATCCCTCATCCTGTCGGTAGATTGTGCGGTCCCACAGACAAAATCTTCCAGCCCCCACTCTGGCATCGCTGCCAACAACAATATGGTGAACAGCAGACCACTGTGAACTGTGCCAGAAGATGGAGAGCTGGCAACAATGAGCCTTTATACAGCAAGCTGAGACACAGCATGTAGAATTAAATCAAACGCTACGGACTTCTCTGGACATTTGGAAGCTTGTATCCACATTGGCGTTAATAAATACCACAAACTAGAACACCTAAGACAAGTGGTGAGGTTTTTTTAAATTGGGGCTCCACCCACACCTTACATAAGTCCCGCCCATGGAAGCTTAAAGTTTTCACAATTAGCTAGAATACATAAATTATGTATGTATGTACGGTATGAATAAAAATAGTTATATATATATTATATATGAAACTGACTCTGTGTGCGTCGCTCTACATATATGGAGTTTACCGTCGGCAGGTAGAACCGTAGCAAGGAAACACTTGTAAATAGAGTACAGAATTCTGGATTGTATATATTGTGATAGTCACTGGACACAAATATTGGTGCTTTGGTTTCTTGATTTATTGTGCAGCTATTGCAGGGTAAAATATCACAAACACAAAACAAACACCTTCACCTGGAAGCGGAGACTAACTTCACACTGTAACGTATCCGTCTAGCAAGGTGGTGGACGGCTAAGCCGTTTACCAACCTATAAAAGTAAAATATTGTTTACTTTTCTCCTGGGCTCAGGATTAGGCTTTCTTCCCTCTGCACCCTGCACACACGACTGCCCTCTGAGGGAATCACGCATCTCCTTTAATGGGCAGGGCAGTCCTAATTAGGCCTCAGCTGTTAGTTAACCCTATAGGAGAAAGGGAGTCCTCCATTCGCCGGCTGTTAAACCTATGGTCTACCACCCTGCCCCTTAGCACACTGTCACACGATATACATAATTTGAAGGGATCATTTTTAAAATACTCTGCATATTTATTTTCCTCCATATTTCCAAAAGAACACAAATAACTGTGCATGCTTACGGAAAGTATGTGAAAATGCTTCCCTACATTATGTAGAATTCATATGCTGCGGGAAATTACACTTAGTGAATTAATCCCCCCCGCAGCCCATGAATTACACATACTGCAGGGAAGCACTACAAATCAGTTTACTAGTTAAGACATTGTCCACATTTACATATGAATTTGCATGTATTTATAGACTGGCAGGGAACCATGGAACACCATCACATTTTAACGAATGCATCGATTTATGAAAAGAAAATTGGAAGACTCTTGTGCAACACCATATATGAAGGACAATTCCTCAGCGCTGAAGAAGAAGCCAAATATGTTGGCATAGGGGTTTAATAATATATCAGTATATGGAAAATCGAAAGCAAACCACACATAGCTGGTACAACTGCACTTTCAATAGCAAAAGTGCCTCAAAGGAGATCCAATAAGCGAAATGAGATACAGGTCTATTCAAAGAAAGGTGAAAATCAGGAGAATTGGCAGGAGAAGAGAACAATCTAGACCAAATAGCCGATTTGGAAAGTGAGATAAATGGGAGAATTTTTCTGGTTTGGCTATTCCAACCTAGAAATTTTCACTTCTGCCAATTCTTGAGTTTCACCTTTTAGGCTAGGGTCAGACGAGCGTGATTTCTACGGGCTGTACGTCCGTGCACACGGACGTACGTCAGTACGGAAGACACAGTAGTGGCCAGACAGTCCGTTTTTTTCACTGACGTATATATTTTGACAGATGTAGGAGGGAAAATAAATTAAAAAGCAAAACCATTTTGTCCGTGAAAAATGCTGGACGTATAAATGCAGTCCGTCTGACCACGTTCCATCACTCACACACAAAGCTATGCAGACGTTGTGGACTCAGCGCACTTTGTGCGGCCGTTCTAGGGGTTGTACGTTCTTGCCTGCCTTGCGTCCGTGGGCCGCGGCCGTTGTGCGTCCGCAGTTCAGTGCGGTCGTACTTCATGTGTCAGGCTCCAATGGGCTTTCTGTCATGCTATCACGGACGTACTTTTAGGCGCAATCACGGACGTGAACACTACGCTCGTCTGACCCCAGCCTAAGTGAATAGACCTGATAAATTGAAGTCAATTCCGGCAGCAACATTTCACAAAATTTCAGGTCAGCACAAGGATACAGCACAGATGATATAGGCAACTGTGATTGCTTTGGTGGTTAATATTCTGGCACCTCTGCCCCATTCCTCTTACCCTCATTGTACGTCTGCCCCAATTCCTTTATCCTTACATATAGGCAGTGCTTTTTTTCTGGAAAAATAGGTGGGGGTACTCTCACGCCCAGGGAAAAACTGATTATTATGACGGTTTTTCGTGTCCTAATACTCTGTTATTCACACTGGATATATTGCCCCTAGCTCACACATGGATATATTGCCCCCAGCTCACACATGGATATATTACCCCAGCTTGCACATGGATATATTTGCCCCCAGCTCGCACATGGATATATTGCCCCAGCTCACACATGGATATATTGCCCCAGACCAGCTCACATGGATATATTGCCCCAGCTCAAATGGATATATTTGCCCCAGACCAGCTCACATGGATATATTGCCCCAGACCAGCTCACATGAATATATTGCCCCAAACCAGCTCACACATGGATATATTGCCACAGTAGCTCACATGGATATATTGCCCCAGACCAGCTCATATGGATATATTGCCCCCAGCTCACCTCTGCCAGTTATTGCCACCTCTCTGAGTTATTGCGAAGTGGCGGATCCAGCGGGCGCCGCGTTTTTTCCTTCAACAAGCGGCCGCCTGCATGGATATCTGCCGCTCACCTGGGATCCCTCCTCCAGCCAGCCGCGATTGAGATTGCGGAGTTCACAGATATCCATGCAGACGGCCACTCGTTGAAGGAAAGAACGCGGATGCCGCTGGATCTGCCGCTGCGCCGACCAGACAGCTCCGGATTCAGACTCCAAGAGTCCGATACCAGAGGTGTAAAAAATTAAAGGGCGGCTGGCGATGAGGTGCCGGTACGGCGTACCGGCGCGTACCGCTTAAAAGAAACCCTGCATATAGGAGACATTGGTGCTGAAATAGATCATTCATCCCTGGGCCTGTTACAGGGCATTGGGCTATAGGTTAATTCTATAAAACTGGTTTTGCATATTAATTAAGAGCAGTAGTGGGAGAGCCATAGCATGCAAGCCTTCTAGTGTTCATGTCATGTCATGAGGTTTTCTTGGGCAATAATCTACATTGATAATGGGCATCATGGTCAGTCTCACAAAAGGACGTTTATGCTAATTTGTAGCTGTAGAGATTGTAGTAAATGTAGCATATCCTTCACTTGTAAATGGCATACTAACTAAAATCGAACACTAAACCCGATACGGGCTCTGTTCCAAGATTAATACAAAAAGGGAGAAGGTACATTAAAAAAAACTGCCGCCGGCAGATTTTTCTTACTGTCTCCCTTTTTACGTGCCTATTCCAAGGTAAGCACTTAATTAACTCCTAGCCTAGTAAGGAAGCGTTGCTCGTCTAGGCTATGAGCTCAATGCGAGCATGGTTTCGTGAGTCGGGGCAGCGCCACGTAGGAATGGCAGAGGGAGACTAGGTCCTATTTATTCCCAGTTTCACTCTGCTCCCGGCGAGATGAAGCAGCAGATTGAGCCACCCTCTCCACTGCAGGACAAGAGGTGAGTATGGGATATTTGGGGAGGGTTAGGCCAGTGTGTTACATGATTTTGCTAAAGCAATCTCACTTAAAGGGACACTACCACTTGCATAAGTTGTAACTAGATTACTTGTGCATTACACACAAAACCACATTATAAAAATCATGCTGCAGTTTGTTTTTCTTTGAAATAATTGTATGTAAAAAGGAAGAATGAAGCGAGTTACTCTCCTGTTTTGTTGAATTTTTTTTCATTTTGATGAAGGAACATTTCCCAAAACCTGTGCAAAGTTTTTTCTGGCTAATCTTTACTTCTGTGGTTTACCTAATCTACAGTATTTAACAGTTTGTGAGAGGGAGGAGGGAATGTTTAGATAAGGCTGCAGTGGTCTATTGTTCTCTAAACTACTCGAGAAAAGAGATGACAGCTGAATGAGATAAACCAGGGAGCATAAAGACTTCTAAACTACCACCTGGTGATGTCCTTTGAATACATTGCAAACAATGAGATTTGAGTCAGTGATCGACCTATAGACTCCATTCTATGGCCAATGGCATAGAGAGAGGAGAAAGTGATGTAAAGATACTGCGGGGGGACGGGGACATTTTACAACACAAAAAAATCACACAATGGATGCACCCAGTGACACGGAGAGAGTAAAATATTTTCTTAACTAAAGACCTTGGAATAGGGCCCACACTTTGTCTGTCAGTAGCAGGAAGACAATTGTACACAGCTTTGCTCAGGCAGTAGCTTTTCTTTGTACAGCAGTTGTATTTGGAGCAACGCTAGTGTTAAAGGAAGTGGTTAATATGTTAATGTGCTTCATTTCTGTACATTCGCAAGGAAATGTGCATGAAGAAATAAACGTAAGAGAGGAAATGGGTTTTTGTCCCAGCTATTTCGTGTTTGAAATATATTCTAGACAAGTAATTGTCAAAAATGTACAAATGTTGGGTCAAAGTTTTGGTGTATATGTACCCACTCGCACAAAACCAATATATAAATACTTTATACACGCATATAAGCACATATCGTATACATATATAAAAAAAACTAGCCACATATAATAAAGTGAATTTAATATGTCTTTGGTTACTTTCTCATAAGCAATGAAATTGCGGAGGGCGTGTGTTTGTTTTTCTATATTTTATGCACGTACATGTTTATTCACAATGGTCTGTGTGTCTAGCCCAGGGGCCAATAACCTTGGCTCTCTAGATCTGTTGGAACTACCAGGATTATTCAAAGAGAATCAAAAAGTCCCTGCACGTTCGGTGACTTTTTGTTCGCTTCAATTCGGCGCAATTCAGTGATCCTATTTTGGCGACCCTGCGGTGTTTTCAGCAAGCAACACAGGGTCCCCGAAGTGCAAGGAAAACCCGCCGCAAACCCGACGAACACTCACCGCCAACCCGCCGAACACTCTCCGCAAAACCAGCCAACACTCACTAAAACCCACAAAACAGCTGGAATTACCCCGCCGAACACACGGGAGGAACCCGAGCAGCAGCCGATCAGAGCACAGAGCAGTCGCCGGAAAAAGCTGACACCGCATACGAATGGAGTGAAAAAAAAAAAACACAGTACGCTTGAATGTTTGAAAGTGAAACGCTGTTTGCAAAGAAACTACAGAACGAAAATGTCTGAAATTTACAAATAAGATCCAATGAATGATAATAAAAAGGGCTGTTACATAAAAAAGAAAAAATGATTTAAAGAAGAATAAACGCAAAAAAATTCGCAAAAATATCCCAAAAAATGCCTAAAAGATCCTAAAAAAAGCAGAATAATATAATCAACGTTTTATTAGCTATTGGATTAAAACGGGAATATTTTTAACATTGAAACCTGAATAAACCTGTCGAATGAAACCACCGAACAGCAGGGCAATTCGGCAACTTTTCACTGCTGTTTTGTGTTCTCTGAATAGACGAAGCATTGCTTCTCTATGGGGATTTCTCTGCCCTCGAACAGGTAACAAACAGGCACCGTATGTGCAGGCAATTCGCCAGGATTTGGCGAAGTGCCTGCTCTCTGAATAGCCGAATGGCCAGGAAAGGCAACCGTACGCTGAATTTCACTGTTCGGTTACCTTTCGGACACAATTCGGATCTCTTTGAATACCCTGTTCCATGGTGCTCAGTCAGGAACTCCTTAGGTGGGCTGAGCATCATGGGAGATGAAGTTCCAAAACATCTGGAGGGCCAAGGTTGCTGATCCTGATCTAGCCTATATGTGTCAATAAAATAAAGATAAAATATATTTATCTGTATATAGTTACTGCTGGCTCAATACATTTTGCCTGGTTGATAGAGACCAATAGTACATGCACAGGTGCGAACAAGCAGTTTATTCTCTGCTCCTATAAAGAAGCAGAGGATTTGAATTATTGATTACACCTTAGAAATCATATGCTATATACTGACGGTTTATAAGATTGCCAACACTATTCCTGCCCACTTCCAGGAGCGCAGGCTATCTGAAACACAGATGTTAACCCTTAGCGATCCTTAACATTACAGGTAATACCTAGGACTCTAAAGGATTTTAGGACTGGTTTTATTGGTCAATAGCCCTGCCATCACAATAAAGTGCGGTTTTACATTATATGATTTTTGACTGATGTACATTATATGTGGTCACTGTCTGCCTTAAATGCGGGTCCTATTAGCTTTGGTGGATTGGAACGGCTCAGGCTTCTCCTACCCTTGCTGGTCCTCCCTTTTTTTTCCTTTTCTTTTTATATTTATCTGTTGAACTCAAATCCATTAAAATGCAAAGTGTTTTTTTTTGTTTTTTTTTTCTTTTTTTTTTTTAAAAGTTTTTTATTGGAGTTCACACATATAATGATACAACATTGCAGAAATGATGAAACTTCGGAGATCAAAAACAGAGATTCCTATCATTGACAATAGGCAATGCAAATGAAGCCTCAGTATTATCTGATATAAGGTCATTAGTGCGGTCTCCATTTTCCACAAACAGATATAATCCTAAACTAACATAAAACACTAAACACGGCAGCACTACAGTCGTACACAGTGAAATATCTTATATCAAGGTTCCTGACTCGACAAACACCCTCCACCCCTCCCATGTATCATCAAACTGGCACATTGAGTTATTCGCGCTGTGGAACATTTCTTCATATTTACAAACACTTTCAAGGGTCATCATAACTTCTTTCATAGATGGGCAGAATGAGGAACGCCAATGTCTTGCAATGACCGTTTTTGCTGTCCCCAGTACCATAGAGATAAACCTCCTATGACGGATCTGAATAGTAATGGGTATGATATGTAGGAGATACATATGTAGGAGATACAAAATGCAAAGTGTGAGCCTCTTTACGCCAGGAAGAGAGGACCAAGAATCTTTTTCTTGCCTGGTTTCCTTCATTGAGGTCCTCCGAGGACACGAGAACGTTACTCTGCAACACTGTGCAACCTGGTACTCGTTACAAATGCTGAGGGGCTCTGCACCGGTCCCCTCCACACCCTACGATTTCACCCTGTCCCGCTTTCTGGCCTCAACCGGACTACATATCCCCGCAACTTCCTCTACCCCAACTGCCAACACTCCACTGGAATTCCGTCCTGATCCGGTTAAGGCTGGGGTCAGACCAGCGCACTTTTAACGTGCGTTCTGGCGCACATAATTACGGCCGCACTAGCACCAGATGACGGGCAATGACGGCCAATATACATAGTTACATAGTTACATAGTTACATAGGCTGAAAAAAGACATGCGTCCATCGGGTTCAGCCTCTCCCACATAACCTACTGCTGTTGATCCAAAAGAAGGCAAAAAACCCAGTCTGAATGCTTGCCAATATGCAACATACTGGGAAAAAATTCCTTCTTGACCCCAGAATGGCAGTCAGATTTCTCCTTGGATCAAGAAGCTTTTACCCACATATTAAATATTATAACCCTTAATATTCTGTGTCTGCAGGAAGTCATCCAGTCGTTTTTTAAAAGTCTGTACAGACTCTGACCCAACCACCTCAACAGGCAGAGAATTCCACAGCTTGATTGTTCTCACCGTAAAATAACCCTTCCTAAGCTTTAAGCTAAATTTTCTTTCTTCCAGTCTAAATGGATGACCCCTTGTCCTGTGTATAGTCCTGTTAATGAATAGGTTATCAGACAATGGTTGATAATGGCCCCGTATATATTTATATAAGGTTATCAGATCCCCTCTAAGGCGCCTTTTCTCTAAACTAAACAGGTTTAAGCTTGTTAGTCTTTCCTCATAACTTAACCCTTCCATCCCCCTTATTAATTTAGTTGCCCGTCTCTGCACTTTTTCTAACGATATAATATCTTTTTTTAAGACAGGTGCCCAAAATTGCACGGCATATTCAAGGTGCGGCCTGACCATTGATTTATACGATTGATTGATTTATACGATGTACAGCCGCACAAAAGTCCGGCCGCGCAACGCAAGTGGAATTTGAACGCATTTTTCTGAGAACGCTGAACCGCTAGTACTGACGTACTGAGTGCGCAGCTGCGGCATAGCGGCATGTGTGCGTAATTAGGAGATGTCAGACACTGCTAATGTCCAGCCTACATAACGTCCAGACGCAAAAAGAGTTTTATTGACGATCCGTACAAAATCACGCCCGAAAATGCGTGTCGTCTGACCGTTTTTGCGCATTCCGTGAAAAAATACGTCAATGCGTTTGGACGCACTTTTTCACGTTCGCAGGGGAAAAATGCTTTCATCTGACCCTAGCCTTAGATAGCTACTCACTCTCCCATCTATTGCGGCCCTAATGTAGGACGTTGCCCATTGTGATATATTTGTTGCCGCCTCTGTTATACCTACTTTCAATTATTACTGTTTAACCGACCTTGGGCCCTATTACATTCTTCACGGAAAAACGCACGCGCAACGCGTGAATTTGTGCGCCCAGCATTAAACGTTAAAGCGCGTAAATCAACGCTGGAATTACAATCCTCAGACATTTTTTCATCCGTCGAGCAATAACGCGTGTAAACGGACGCGCACAAACGCGGGCGCAGTAACGTTGCGCGCAGAAATCGGTGTTCGGACTGTTTTGTTCACGCGATTCAGCCAATCAGAATTAAGAACCACAATTGTCTCACGTTAAGTTTTTGCACCTGTCAAAGTCAATCTGAGCATATATGCTGCATCAATAATAAATGCACCCACAACTTCTCCATTTTATCGGTTGGGTATGTGTAGAATGTGTAACGATACTTTGCAGATATTTTTTTTTGGGCTGGTGTATTTGGTTTCGGCCTGGTTGATAGAATTTGCTGTTACCACCAGCTTTTAGGAGTTGCTAAAATTATGCGCGCAACGTCTATGCGTTAGTTCCTGCGCATAGATTGTAATACCATCCGTGTACCAGCGCACAAACGCATTTGCGCTCACAATGTTAAGTATAGGACGCGCGACGTACAGTAAGCTCGTGCAGGGTTCGCACAGGTTCACCCGCGGTAGACGTATACGCGTGTTTGTTGCGCTGACATTGTAATACGACGTTCAGTGCAAAGGGTTTTGACCTTCGCGGTAATGCGTTTTTGCGTTGGCGCAAACGTATGCGCGAAGATTGTAATAGGGACCCTTGTATATTGTGCTTTTATGTTTCTGTACCACGACTGATCCAAAAATAGACAAATATTTTTTTTAAAAATGCATATTGCGTACATATGAATACAGCATTGTCAGGTTTTGATGTGTTTATGCTAAAAATAAAGGTGTTGACTCATAAACTATATACAGATAATCATTTGACGAGTAAGCACTATTAAAAGTATCCGAATGTAACCCAATTTCTCCTAACTCCTATTGAGGTTTTGGATCTCTGTGATGAAGGTCAAACAGTCACAGCCCACTGGAAATATAAAATATTTCCCTTATAGGGAAGATGTGACTTTTTATAATACTTTCTGACCATAAATAAAAGGGATTCTGTGTTGTGGCTAATCCAGGCATAGTGTGTTGACAGAGATAGTGCTGTCAGCAGCGCAAGTGCAAATCTGTTCTAATTTTTATGAAAACCAACTTTTTAATTATCAGGGTTATTCAAAGAGAATCGAAAAGCCACGGCACGTTCGGTGACTTTTCGTTCTCTTCAATTCAGTGTGATTTGGCGATCCCATTTCGGCGACCCTGCAGTGCATTCAGCAAGCACCTTGCTTGCCGCCGAAATGCAGGGAAAGGTCGCTGCAAACCTGCCGAAAACTCACCGCAAAACAAGGGCGAAGGCACACCGAAACCCGCAAAAACATCTGGATTAACCCCGCAGAAGACGCCAGAGAAACCCGAGCAGGAGCCGATCACAGCGCAGAGCAGCCGCCGGAAAAACCCAACACCGCAGACGAATGGAGTTAAAAAAAAACAAAAAAACTGTTTGCTTGAATGTTTGAAAGGTGAAACGCTGTTTGCAAAGAAACTACTGAGCGAAAATGTCTGAAATTTACATATGAGGTCTAGGGAATGATAATAAAGAGGGCTGTTACAGAAAAAAGTAAAAACGTTTCAAAAATTTAAAAAAATTGAAGAAATAGGGAAACTATTTTGGCAAAAAAATCCCGAAAAAAATGCTTAAAATATCCCAAAAAATCTATAAATAAAGAGACTTTTTACTGCAGGATATTATAATAAACGGTTTATTAGATATTGCATTAAAACGGGAATATTTTTAACATTGAAGCCTATGTGATTTGCCTGAATAATTATGCTGCATGAAGCCACCGAATGGCAGGGCAATACGGCAACTTTTCACTGCTGGTTTTTGTTCTCTGAATAGATGAAGCTATGGGGTTTTAACTGTCCTCGAACAGGCACCGTATGTGCAGACAATTCGCCAACATTTGGCGAATTGCCTGCTCTCTGGATAGCCGAATGGCCAAGAAAGGTAACCGAACGCTGATTTTCAGCGTTCGGTTCCCTTTCGGCAGCCATTCGGATCTCTTTGAATAACCCTGTATGATTGGCCTTCACTGCATTGATTGCTGTCTTTCAAGGGAGGTAGGGCCAGTATCTTAAGGCATTGTATGGCTAAATTAAGATATATGACAAGAATAAGATATATGCAATGGATAAAAAAAAAAAAAAGACTAGTCGAAAGAATAACAGCTACCCCTGAAATAATCTCTGTGGCAGATACAATGAAACATGTATAGCCAGTCATATCATTCCTGTTATCTTCAATGGGAGAGATAAATATAAACAGACGGCTGCTTAGAAATAGTTATGGGAACATGTAGCTCAGAACTGGCAACTAAGTAACCTGTTCAAAAACAAGGATATATATGGATGTGGAGCCCACAAATCATTGGTAACAGCCAGTCTGTGCAAAAGGTTTGCCAAAATTCCATTTATTATGCTTTTTTTGTGAAGCCTTTATATCTGGGGGGGATATATAAACACTATATTTCACATTTCTTCATTTTTAAACAGGGAAGTTCGTCAAACAAGCACACTAAATAAACAGTTTATCTTATGTAGAGCTTCCCATGGTAAATAAACCGAGAGATGGTTTCCTGGAACTGCAGGGGTTATTTTGGAGGAAGTAGTTGCATGTATGGGGGAGGCTGATGATGAGAAGCTCAATGCAGTGACGTGGACAAATCTTGTAATATCCTGTATATTAAGCTTTATCACACAGGAAACAAAATAAGTCACAACTAGAGGATCAGTCCATACCGCTCACCAGACCTTACCCTATGACTTAGAGACCTAACGTCCATCACATGCCAAAGTGCTATTTTTTGCACATTGTGCAATATAAAAAAGCAAAATTAGAAAAAATAAAAGTACAGTCTTACTAAATGCGAGGGGTTCTTGGAAGTATTTGTTCAACATAAATATTCACCAAAATAACTTTACACAGAACAGAAATTAGAGATGTGCACGCATTTTTTTTTTCATTTCGTTTCGGATCGTTTCGGCCCATTTTTCTTTCGGCTCGTTGTTTCGTATCGATTTTTGTTTTGCGAAATTGGGGAATTTCGGTCTGTTCTCTTCGTTTCAAAGGGTCCATTTCGTTTTGACTTTAGACGTATGGTATTGCCGATGCTCCGATATTTCAGTCGATACGGTAATCCTGCCGATTCGTTCCTTCGGACGTATTGCTTTTTATTAAATAAAGATCATTTTTTTCTTATGAATATGCATTGCACGACTTTATATAATCATATAAAATATCAATATCTTGTACTGTTAGACTGGGGATTTAGAGAAAAGCTAATTAAATATTTAAAATAAATATATTATTGATGCAGAAAGAAAGCACTGGAACAAGTGAAAAAAGTGACTGACGATACAAAATTACAAAATCAGCAACGGAACCGAAACGGACTCGAAACAATACGAAAATACATTGTCCGAAAAGAACCGAAACGGAACCAAACTCGCGAATAGAATGAAAATGACTTGCGATTTTACAAATTTCATGTCCATACGAAATAACGAAATTTTTTCGTTTCATATCGGGAAATATTTCGGATGGTGTGTATTTCGTTGCCGGTCCGGTTCGGAACATCGGACGAATCCGAAGCACCGAATCGGCCCGTTTCGTGAGACAAACGAATCGGTATGAAACGAAACGCACATCCCTAACAGAAATCAAAGTTAAAGGGACACTCTAGGCAACATGACCACCTAAGCTATTTTAGGTGGTCATGATGCCCGGAGTATCCTGCCCTCTGTCCCCCCTCCCTCCGCTCAGCGGTTCAGCTCAAAAAGCTGAAAACAGCTGAGAGAGGCGGAGAACTTTACTCCGCCCTCCCAGCTGTCAGTCAGCAGAGCGAGAATCATATTTCCCGCTTCTGCCGAATTTTGCCGAGTAGGAGACGTCATCGCGCTTTCAGCGCGATGACGTCTCCTACTCACCGCAGAAGCTGGCGGCTCCCTCTGAGGGTTAGTGTTGCGCGCATCCTCTTGCACGCAACACTAATCCTCAGAGGGACCCGGGAGGAAGCCTGCCGATTGGCTGGCTTATGTGAGAGGCCCGCATGCGCGCTTCTCACGTAAACCAGAAGGCAAGAAGAAGAAAGAAGGATGGGAGAGCGGAAGAGGAGGGAGGGGAGTATGAAAAAAAAAAAAACAGCGCTGGAAACAAGAGGATTTTAGGGTAAGTATTAAAGTTAAAAACACAAAAAAACCAAAAAACTATTTATTAAGGGAGTAGGGATAGGTTAGGATTAAAAAACGGGGGGGGGGGTGATTTTTTGCTAGAGTGTTCCTTTAAGTATTTATGGCTGAGGTGTCAGGGTTTCGGATACAGAGGTGAAACTGTCCCAAGTCAAAATGTATGTTTTATAAATAGAGAAGTCTGTGCTATATATTTATTATCTATGTTGGAAAGAAAATAGTATACTATTATGTTTGCTGGGAAAGCATGTGTTACAGTTAAGGGGTTATTCAAGGAGCACCAAATTTGCCACTGAATTGCGCCGAACTATGAATTTCCCCGTAAGGTTCAGTTTCGTGGCAATTCGGCTATTCAAAAAGCTGTAAATAACCTATTTGGCCAGTAGATGGCGCCATCTACCGCCAAATTGAGTTACAGAGGTTTGAGAAGCAGGTCTATGCCCCCCACCACCCCTGCATCAGCGGCTGATTGATGCTGAGAGCCCGATATTTCAGAGCTTTCATCAGCTGAGTTGGGAGTTGCACTAGTATTGCTTTATAACCCCTTTTTAAAGTTGGCATCTAAAAAAAATTATTCTTTTCATTTTCAGCAATAAGTCTATTTATTTATTTATTAGAATACATTTTTGTATTTTTTAGACTAAATTTGTGATTTCCAAATTTCTTAAAAAGGTTTTTTTTGTTTTTGTTCTGTACAGACCTTTTTATTACTTTTTAAAGGACTTTTTTTTTATTCAGGCACATTTTAAGACATTTTTATTGGTTTAAACAACTATTAGAAGAATAGGAGAGTTCCGAGTTTTCTTTTTTCTGCAGTTCAGTGGGATTCAGCAGTGTTCGTCGGCAAGTTCGGCGTACTTCAGCAACTCCATCTTTTCTGCACTATAGTGAATTCACCTAGTGTTCAGTGAAAAGGGAATCGCAGAAGCACGCCAAAGTGCAAAGGACGGAAACTTCACTGAAATTTGGTGCTTTGTGAATAACCCCTTTTGTCCTGTTATGTCAAATAACTAAAAGGGGTTATTCAGGTGGTGACGAATTTGCCACTGAATTGCACCGAACAGTGAATTTCACTGTATGGTGCAATTTCATGGAAGGTAGTCTATTCACTTAGCTGTCAATTCGCCATATACTGTCAAATTGACAGCAAAATACGGTGCAGTTCGCCGCAGATCACTGTAATTCGCCGATCTTCAGGGGCAGCAAAGTTGTCCCACAGAAAAGTAATGGTTAATCTATTCAGCGAATACCAAACTGCACCGAAATGTGAGGGAAATGCCCTGATTTTGAGCCGTTCGGTACGACAGGTTTAACCCCTTCACTACAGCTGCAGTTCATGTTCCCTGCATCGACTGCTAAATGTCCAATGTCAGGGCATTCAGTTAGCCGATTTTACACAGTTTTAGCTCTTTGGGCATTATGCCCACAGGGCTGAAACTTTGGGGACACCGTCTGTGGCCCAAAAAACAAACAAAATTCATTTGCAGGAAATGAATTTCATTTGCTTTTTAGGCCACAGATTGGGATATCTCGTTATCGGGCACCGGATGGTGCCTTTGAAGCCCGAGATATCTCGATCTTAGTAGTGAAGGGGTTAAACAGGCGAATCCCATAGGATTCAATGTATAACAATAATATCATTTTTACCTTATTTCTTAATCAACCGTTTATTCTTTTTATTTTAAGCAAACAGTTGTTTTATTTATTTATTTGGAACACCTTTATGTATTTTCTATATTTTTTAGACTGAATATTTGATTCAATTTTTTTTATAAGGCTTTTTTTTTTTAAATTGTGTAACATACTTTTTTAATTTTATCTAACCCCTTCACTACCAATAGAGATATCTCGGGTTTCAAAGGCACCATCTGGTGCCCCATTATTGAGATATCTCGATATGCTGATCTGCAGCCCAAAAGCAAATGGAATTCGTTTGCTGCAAACAAATTTTGTTTGCTTTTGGGCTGCAGAAGGTGCCCCCAAAGTTTATCCCTGTGGGCATAATGCCCAAAGAGCTAAAACCGAAAGTCAGCTGCTCAAAGCTCTGAAATATCGGGCTTTCAGCCAGGGGCGGATCCAGAGACTAGTCTCGGGAGGGGCACTGACAGAAAATAAGGTGTTTTAGCAGAGAGCCCGACTCACGAGAATTTACAGAGGGCCCGGCTCATAGGAATTTACAATCTAGAAGAGCAGAGGGCCCAGCTCATAGGAGCTTACAATCTAGATGAGCAGGGGGTCCGGCTCACAGGAGCTTACAATCTAGAGGAGCAGAGGGTCCGGCTCACAGGAGTTTACAATCTAGAGGAGCAGAGGGTCCGGCTCACAGGAGTTTACAATCTAGAGGAGCAGAGGGTCCGGCTCACAGGAGTTTACAATCTAGAGGAGCAGAGGGCACCCAGGAGCTTACAATCTAGAGGAGCAGAGGGCACACATGAGTTTACAATCTAGAGGAGCAGAGGGTCCGGCTCACAGGAGTTTACAATCTAGAGGAGCAGAGGGCACCCAGGAGATTACAATCTAGAGGAGCAGAGGACACACATGAGTTTACAATCTAGAGGAGCAGAGGGCACACATGAGTTTACAATCTAGAGGAACAGAGTACACACATGAGTTTACAATCTAGAGGAGCAGAGGGCACACATGAGTTTACAATCTAGAGGAGCAGAGGGTCCGGCTCACAGGAGTTTACAATCTAGAGGAGCAGAGGGCACCCAGGAGATTACAATCTAGAGGAGCAGAGGACACACATGAGTTTACAATCTAGAGGAGCAGAGGGCACACATGAGTTTACAATCTAGAGGAACAGAGTACACACATGAGTTTACAATCTAGAGGAGCAGAGGGCACACATGAGTTTACAATCTAGAGGAGCAGAGGGCACCCAGGAGTTTACAATCTAGAGGAGCAGAGGACATGGGAAATGTAGTTCCCAAAACATCAGGGAGCCAACCATGAGATCTATACCAAACAAGTTCCTGCTGGGTTCATTCAGTGACCCCCCAGGTACCATAACCGTGACGCAGGGCCAGGGCCCAGGAGGTACCTTGAGACAGATCAGAATCAGATGGAACTTGGGGGCAAAGCTGGGCCGCCAGGGGGGCCTTGAGCTCGATGATGGACTTAGTCTGGACACTCAGCGCCAAACTGTGGGTTATGATCAGGTGGCTGGTGGCACTAGGCACTGCAGGGCATGATGATGAGGGGAGCCAGGCAGGCAGAATCACTCACTGTCTCTGACAGACTGTGTGTCATCAGTGAGTCAGTGTCTCTCTCACTCGAGTGCGACTGTGCCGCGAGTGGCGTGCGCACGCAGCAGGCCAGCGGAACTTAGCCACAGCACACTCACTGACTGGCAGGCACAGGCTGCTGCACTGTGTGCAGCAGTGCAGCAGAGTCTGAGACAGTGTGACGCCTCCTGCTAGCTTTCCCGCCCATGTGACACTCACCACCAGTCCAGCGCCCGCCGGATAATGATTGACACGTGACTTGAGTTAGTGACGTGAGGGCATGGATGGATCGCTCACTTCCTGCTCGCTGGCGCTGCTCGCTCGCATTGAGTGCGTCGGCAAGCCTGGCCGAGTGAGCGTCGGCGGCGTTCATTTCATTCAGGACAGGAGACGGTTTACATTTTTTTTACTGAGATAGAGACGAGTCAGTGAGATAATGATCCTCGTCAGGCCGGCAGTGCGCGCCGCGGGTCGCGGCGCACGCTGCTTCAGTTTGGCCGACCCGGCAATGCAGTCTGCTGCTGCTGAAGGCAGAGAGGCAGTAATAATTTTCTCAGAATCTCGGGGGGGGGCAATTGCCCCGTTGCCCCCCCTGGATCCACCCCTGCTTTCAGCAGCATTCAGCAGCCGATGCAGGGAGAAATAAACCTAGACCTGCTGCTCAAACCTCTGTAACTCAATTTGGCAGTAGATTGCGCCATCTACTGGCCAAGTAGGTTATTTACAGTAATAACTATTCATTAATGTATAATTAACATACCTCAAAACGGAATGCACCTGTAAACATGTAACATAGTGACTATATTACTTACATATTTATTTTCTGTGTTAATCTGTATATTTGTGTTTTGATTCTAATATCTTGCATTTATTACTTTGTATTTCTGTAACGACTGTAAAATTTCAATGTTATTAAACCCAGGACATGCTTGAAAACGAGAGAAATCTCAACGTATCCTTCCTGGTAAAATCCTTTATAAATAAATAAATAAAAATGATTTTACAAAAAGACACTGGTTTCTGACAATGTTTTTTGGAAAATCACTTGGTAGTGAAGTGGTTAAAGGACCTTTTTTAATTATTTAAACACATTTTAATGCATTTTTAATGGATTAAACACCTATTAGAAGAATAGCAGAGTTGTTTTTTATATCCTGCATTTCGGCGGTGTTCGGTGGTCAGCTCGGCAGTTGACTTCAATTCCATTGTCATTCCATCGTGAATTCACAGCCGGGTTGGCGAAATGGAATCTTCGAAGCCCACCGATCTAGAAAGCAATAACATTTCACTGAAATGTCTGTGCTTTTAGAATAACCTTTAGGCTGGCGTCATACGAACGCAGTGATCACGTCCATGTTGCCGCACAGTTTAGGCTGGGGTCAGACCAGCGCACTTTTAACGTGCGTTCTGGCGCACATAATTACGGCCGCACTAGCAGCAGATGACGGGCAATGATGGACAATATACGATGTACGGCTGCACAAAAGTCCGGCCGTACAACGCAAGTGGAATTTGAACGCATTTTTTTGAGAACGCTGAACCGCTAGTACTGACGTACTGAGTGCGCAGCTGCTGCATAGCGGTGTGTGTGCGTGATTAGGAGATGTCAGACACTGCTAATGTCCGGCCTACATAACGTCCAGACGCAAAAAGAGTTTTATTGACGATCCGTACAAAATCACGTCCGAAAATGCGTGTCGTCTGACTGTTTTTGCGCATTCCGTGAAAAAATACATCAATGCGTTCGGACGCACTTTTTCACGTTCGCGGGGAAAAATGCTTTCGTTTGACCCTAGCCTAAACGTCCGTCGTAGCATAGAATCATGAGCAATAGAGACCCACGCACATGAAGTAAGTGCGCACCGAACTGCGCACGCACAGCGCACGTGGCAAACGGACGCAAGTTAGGCAAGAATGTAAAACCGTTAGACGGATGCGCAGAGTGCGCCTCGTCCGCATAGCGTTCTGTGTGAGTGATGAGATGTCAGACGCAGCGCATTTGCGACGTCCAGCACCTTGACGCACAAAATGGCTTTTCATATCCTTTTCAAATTTTTGTCATTTTTCATATTAATTTTATTTCCCATAGTTCTCTTTTTTTTTTCTATGTCCGTCAACAAAAACGGATCGTGTGGTGTCTACAGTATCTTCCATCAGTACATCTGTCTGTTATGCACGCACGCAGAGTGCGCTCAGACTGCGTTCGTCTGACATTAGCCTTAAAACGCACACTGAACGGTTTGTTTGTGGCAGAAATATTTGGGAACTGAAAGAAGGTCTTCTTTGGCTGCAAAGGAAAAAGCCACTATAAATGATACTGGGGACAATGCTTAAATCACACTTCATTCATACAGGGTTATTCAAAGAGATCCGAATTGCTGGCGAAAGGTAACAGAACGCTGAAATTCAGCGTACAGTTACCTTTCCCGGCCATTCGGCTATTCAGAGAGCAGACAGTTCGCCAAATGTTGGCAAATTGCCTGCACATACGGTGCCTGTTCGAGGGCAGTGAATTCCCCATAGAGAAGCAATGCTTCGTCTATTCAGAGAACACAAAACAGCTGAGAAAGGTTGCCAAAATGCCCTGCTGTTTGGTGGTTTCATTCGACAGGTTTATTCAGGAGAATCCCATAGGCTTCAATGTTAAGAATATTCCCGTTTTAATTCAATATCTAATAAACCGTTTATTCTAATATTCTGGAGTAAAAATTCTCTTTATCTTTAGATTTTTTTAGTATCTTTTAGGCATTTCTTGCGAAAAAAAATTTCCGTTTAACTTTTCAAATCGCTTTTTCTTTTTTCTGTAACAGCCCTTTTTATTATCATTCATTGGATTTTATACAGTTGTGTTCAAAATTATTCAACCCCCAATGAAATTGAGTGTTTTGGCCAGTTTGACATTGCTTTTGATCATTCAGTCATCTTGCTTACAATTAAATCAAAGAGGCACGTGTAGGTCAGACAAATATAACATAACATTTATAATGAAATAACCACAAATGTCTTTTCTGTGCTCACATCATTATCAGTTTTATTCAACCCCCAAGTGACATTCAATCTTAGTACTTAGTACAACATCCTTTTACAGTTATAACAGCTTTTAAACGTGAAGCATAGCTTGGCACAAGTGTCTTGCAGCGATCTACGGGTATCTTCGCCCATTCGTCATGGGCAAAAGCCTCCAGTTCAGTCACATTCTTAGGCTTGCGCACTGCAACTGCTTTCTTTAAGTCTCACCAGAGGTTCTCAATCGGATTTAAGTCAGGTGACTGCGATGGCCACTCCAAAATGTTCCAGCCTTTAATCTGCAACCATGCTCTAGTGGACTTGGAGGTATGCTTGGGATCATTGTCCTGTTGAAAGGTCCAACGTCTCCCAAGCCTCAGGTTTGTGACGGACTGCATCACATTGTCATCCAATATCTCCTGGTACTGAAGAGAATTCATGGTACCTTGCACACGCTGAAGCTTCCCTGTACCTGCAGAAGCAAAACAGCCCCAAAGCATGATTGACCCCCCGCCATGCTTCACAGTAGGCAAGGTGTTCTTTTCTTCATAGGCCTTGTTCTTCCTCCTCCAAACATAGCGTTGATCCATGGGCCCAAACAGTTCTAATTTTGTTTCATCAGTCCACAGAACACTATCCCAAAACTTCTGTGGTTTGTCCACATGACTTTTGGCATACTGCAGTCGACTCTTCTTATTCTTTGGAGACAGCAAGGGGGTGCGCCTGGGAGTTCTGGCATGGAGGCCTTCATTACGCAGTGTGCGCCGTATTGTCTGAGCTGAAACTTCAGTACCCACATCTGACAAATCTTTTCTCAGTTCCTCAGCAGTCACACGGGGACTTTTCTCCACTCTACGCTTCAGGTAGCGCACAGCAGTCGAAGTCAGCATCTTCTTTCTGCCACGACCAGGTAGCGTTTCAATAGTGCCCTTTGCCTTGAATTTGCGAATGATGCTTCCTATGGTCTCTCTTGGTATGTTTAACATCTTTGCAATCTTCTTATAGCCATTGCCCTTCCTGTGAAGAGTAATCGCCTCTTCTCTTGTCTTCCTGGACCATTCTCTTGACTTCACCATGTTTGTAACCACACCAGTAAATGTCTAGAAGGAGCTGAGTATCACAGTCATTTTAAAGCTGCCTAATTGGTGCTTATTATGCTTTATTGCTGCTCCGTGACATCCACAGGTGTTTTCAATACCTGATTGAAAACACTTGAATGAACCTCTGTTCTTCAGAGTGGTAGTCTTTAAGGGGTTGAATAATTGTGTCAATGAAGAATTCACAAAAGAAACATTTACTACTGTATTACAAAACCAATTGATGTCATTTTAGTTGCATATGGTTCTTTAAAAAGTCCTTGTAGGATTTCATTCTGAATACAATTACAAATGTACACTAAATTCCCTAAAACCCTTTACAGCATTGGGGGTTGAATAATTTTGAACACAACTGTATGTAAATTTCAGACATTTTCGTTCTGTAGTTTCTTTGCAAACAGCGTTTCACTTTTCAAACATTCAAGCGTACTGTTTTTTTTTTTTCTCACTCCATTCGTCTGCATGTCGGGTTTTTCCGGTAGCTGCTCTGCACTGTGATCGACGGCTGCTCGTGTTTCTCCGGCGTGTTCGGCGGGGTTAATCCAGATGTTTTTGTGGGTTTTCGGTGTGCCTTCGCCGGGTTTTGCGGTGAGTGTTCGACGGGTGTACGGTGGCTTTCCCCTTTACTACAACGGCCCTGTGGTGCTTGCTGGATACACCGCAGGGTCGCCGAAATGGGATCGCCAAATCTCACCGAATTGAAGAGAATGAAAAGTCACTGAGTGTGCGGTGACTTTTCGATTCTCTTTGAATAACCCTGATAGAGACAATTAGCCATGGATACTAACGTGGGATCTATATCTACCGGCCGCTATGTGTGGCTTCAGTTCAGTCTCCTGTATATAAGAACATTTCAAACCACATTTATATTGCACTGAGTTCCTATAATGTCATTTTAAACAGAAAACATTATTTTTCTATTCCACTATTTCTAGGTTCTTTCCCTACCCCCTCACCTGCTTCTAGATGAGCACATAATAAAATGTGAATAGCAAAGCTTATAAACAAAAGTATTCAGTTACACGCAAGCCTTGCAGTTAATTGTTAGCTTTCTGTATAGTATGGACAGGTGTCCGTTACAGGTTCTTTGTGTACACTGTACAGTCTGTTCTCCATTCATGGCAGTAGCAGGGATTTTTCACACCACAAAAAACACCAGCACCCTTGCAATAAAGCAGAGCGATCATTCATTTTTAAATTAAGGTAATAAGTGAAAACAGATTCTGCTTCACAACGGTTTTAAATATATACAAATTAAGAATTTGTAAAATATATACAGGGTTATTCAAAGAGCTCCGAATTGCTTGAGAAAGGTAACCGAACGCTGAAAATCAGCCTTCGGTTACCTTTCTTCGCCATTCGGCTATCCAGGGAGCAGGCAATTCGCCAAATCCTGGCGAATTGCCTGCACATACGGTGCCTGTTCGGTGCCTGTTCGAGGGCAGTGAAATCCCCATGAAAAGCACTGCTTCGGCTATTCAGAGAACACAAACCAGCAGTGAAAGGTTCCCGAATTGCCCTGCCATTCGGTGGTTTAATTCGGCAGGTTTATTCAGGAGAATCCCATAGGCTTCAATGTTAAAAATATTCCCGTTTTAATTCAATATCTAATAAACCGTTCATTATAAAATTCTGCAGTAAAGAGTCTCTTTATTTATAGATTTTTTAGGATATTTTAAGCATTTTTCTGAATTTTTTTTTTTAAAAGTCAGATTTTTTTTTAAAAGTTTTCTTCTTTTTTTCTGTAACAGCCCTTTTTAATATCATTCCCTGGACCTCATATGCAAATTTCAGACATTTTCGCTCAGTAGTTTCTTTGCAAACAGCGTTTCTTTTTCAAACATTCATGCAAACTGTTTTGCTAATTTTATACACTGCCCTCTGTCTGCGGTCTCGGCTTCGCTGCGTGTGATCGGCTCCTGCTCGGGTTTTTCGACGGGTTAATCCAGATGTTTTTGAGGGTTTTCGCCGTGCATTCGGTGGGTTTTGCAGTTTGTTTTCGTCAGGTTTGCGGGACCTTTCCCTGCAATTCGGGGACCCTGTGGTGCTTGCTGAATACACCACAGGGTCACCGAAATGGGATCGGCAAAAGGAACCGAATTGAAGAGAACGAAAAGTCACCGAATGTGCAGTGACTTTTCGAATCTCTTTGAATTACCCTGAATGTCAATGTCCGACTATCATAGATTTCACTTTTCTTAAAGGGACACTACCACTAACATAATCTGTAAATTACAAACAAAAACACCCTATAAAATACCTGATGCTGGTTTTTTGTTTGTTAGAAGTTATTAAAAGTGAAAAATAAAGTTAGGTTTTTAGCTCCTGTTTCTATTTTGTAGATTTTTCCCATGAGGCAACGTATACCAAAATCTTATTGTAAGTCTCACTTTACAGCTGTGGTATAGCTGCTACAATAGTGAAGAGGCAATGGGGAGTAAATGTTTAGACAAGGCTGCAGGGACCTATTGTGTTATCTAGGCTACCTGAGATAGGAGATGGCAGTGGGCTGGCAACAATCAATAATACTCCTGGTGATGTAATATACTTACATTCAAATCAATGCAAGTCAATAGGTTGGTTTTCTAAACTGCTGACCCATACAGGGTTATTCATAGAATTTACCCATATGGTGCAATTTCGTGGCCATTCTGCTATTCAGACCCTGGCAATTCGCCAAATATTTGGCGAATTGCCAGCGAAATACGGTGCCTGTTCGCCGTCAGTGGAATACCCATATAGAAGGTTAATCTATTCAGAGAACACTAAACAGCAGTGAAATGTCAGTGAAATGGCCTGATGTTCTGTGGTTTCATTCGATGGGTTTAAGGCTGGGGTCAGACGAGCGTGATTTCTACGGACTGTACGTCCGTACACACGGACGTACGTCAGTACGGAAGACGCAGTAGTGGCCACACAGTCCGTTTTTTCACTGACGTATATTTTGACGGATGTAGGAGGGAAAATAAAATAAAAAGCAAAACCATTTTGTCCGTGAAAAATGCTGGATGTATAAATGCAGTCCGTCTGACCACATTCCATCACTCACACACAAAGCTATGCGGACGTTGCGGACGCAGCGCACTTTGTGCGGCCGTTCTAGGGGATGTACGTTCTTGCCTGCCTTGCGTCCGTGGGCCGCGGCCGTTGTGCGTCCGCAGTTCAGTGCGGACGTACTTCATGTGTCAGGCTCCAATGGGCTTTCTGTCATGCTATCACGGACGTACTTTTAGGCGCAATCACGGACGTGAACACTACGCTCGTCTGACCCCAGCCTTAATCAGGCGAATCCCATAGGTTCAATCTTAAAAATATTCCCATTTTTATTCAATGTGTATTAAACAATTTATTATTTTAATTTGCACCAAAAAGTTTCTTTATTATTATTTTGGCATTTTTTCGGCAATATTTTTTCCAATTTCTTTTTTTAAATACTTTTTTTCTCTTCTAACAGACTTTTTTATTATTATTCATAGAACCTTATACTGTATGTTAATTCCAGATTTTTTTGTCCAGTAGTTATTTTGCAAACAGTGTTTGAAATTTTTTGAGTTTCAATTAATTTTTTTTATCCCTGTTCGTCGGCTAATTGTCTTTTTCCAGCAACTGATCGGTGCTGTGTTTGGTGGATCAGCTTTTTTTGGACATGTTCGATGGGTTTCCATGGGATTGTCGGGTACGTTCGATGGGTTTTCTGATCGATCTAAAATTGGATCGTATCGGTGGATTTTTGGCGATTTTACGGATCCGCCTGGCCTTTTTTCTCTGCACTTTGGAGACCCTGCAGTGAATGCTGAATTCACCACAGGGTCGGGGAATTTGATTCCCCGAAGTGTGGGGAATGAGAGAGCAATGAAATGTCAGTGAGATTTCGGTGCTCTCTGAATAACCGCTATAGACTCCATTCTTTGTCCAAGTGCTGTAAAGATACTGTGAGGGGGCAGCTTACAACACAAAAGATCACAAAATAGATGCACCCAGTGAAATTTAGGGGTGTTTTTTAAATCTTAGAGCTCTTTATACATACTCAGTCTGCACCTTTAAGGCTGGGGTCAGACTAACGCATTTTTAACGTGTGTTGAGCCGCACTAGTACTAACGTACAGAGTGCGCTGCGGCAGCATAGCGGCGTGTGTGTGTGATTAGGAGACATCAGACGCTGCTAATGTCCGGCCAACATAACGTCCAGACACAAAAAGTGTTTTATTGACGATCCGTAAAAAAAACTCATGAAAATGTGCATCGTTTGGCCACTTTCGCGTCCACCCTAAAAAAAATACGTCAATGCGTTCGGACACACTTTTTGACGGTTGATGCGAAAAATGCGTTTGTTTGACCATAGCCTAAAGCATTTCTAAGGCTGGGGTCAGACCAGCGCACTTTTAACGTGCGTTCTGGCGCACATAATTACGGCCGCACTAGCAGCAGATGACGGGCAATGACGGCCAATATACGAAGTACGGTCGCACGAAAGTCCGGCCGCGCAACGCAAGTGGAAAACGAACGCATTTTTTCGAGAACGCTGAACCGCTAGTACTGACGTACTGAGTGCGCAGCTGCGGCATAGCGGCGTGTTTGCGTGATTAGGAGATGTCAGACGCTGCTAATGTCCAGCCTACATAACGTCCAGACGCAAAAAGAGTTTTATTGACGATCCGAAAAAATCACGCACGAAAAATGCGCATCGTATGACCGTTTTCGCGCACTCCGTGAAAAAATACGTCAATTCGTTTGGACGCACTTTTTTACGTTCGCGTGTAAAAATGCTTTCGTTTGACCCTAGCCTAAAATCACCCATTTAATCCCGTTATGGACGATTTGGCTTGAAAGAGCAGATGTCTCTCGGCCTTTCATGGATGCAAGGGACAAAATGACAGTTATATAAGATATTCATGATATGTGGATGCAAAGCCGACTCTATAAGGGTTATTCAATTGCGGTGCTCACTTGTTCAGTGCATTTCGGTGAGTTCAATTTTGCCGACCTTGCGGTGAATTCAGCATTCACCATAGAGAACCTGAAGTGCGCCGAATGGGATCCCCCGAACTCTGCTGATCAGCACCTGAACATAGCCGAAAGCAGTTGCTGCTTGCCGAATGAATCTGACGATCTGCTGAACACCGCCAAACAGATCACTAAAGGCAGCCGACAATTCGACAAACGCCCACTGAAAACACCGACAAATGCCACTGATCAGCTGCCGAAGGCCGTCGAAAAAGGCTGACCAGCCACTGAACCGGGGTTAAATAAAATAAATAAACCCTGCTGTTTTTAAAAGGCATTTAAACCAATAAAAATGCATGGAAATAATAAAAAAGGACCTATATAAAAAAAAAAACAATAAATAATTTCACCAACTCTTCGGTGCAGTTTGGCATTCTTTGAACAGATTAATCATTACTTCTCAATGGGATAATTTGACAGCTGCCGAAGGTCACCGAATTGCAGGGATCTCTGGCGGGGGAATTGACAGCTTTCTGAATAGCCGAACTGCCATGAAATTGCATTGTACTATGAAATTTACAATTTGGTGCAATTTGGTGGCAAATTCAGCTCTTATTGAATAACCCTTTCTGTGAAATAGGTTCATCAAGCTATCCAACCACAATATTCAACATCCAGGCCCGTGTCAGACGAACGCACTGATCACGTCCATGTTGCGGCAAAGTTAAGGCTGGTGTCAGACGAGCGTAGTGTTCACGTCCGTGATTGCACCTTAAAGTACGTCCGTGATAGCATGACAGAAAGCCCATAGGAGCCCGTTACATGAAGTACGTCCGCACTGAACTGCGAACCCACAACGGCCGCGGCCCACGGACGCAAGGCAGGCAAGAACGTACATCCCCTAGAACGGCCGCACAAAGTGCGCTGCGTCCGCAACGTCTGCATAGCTTTGTGTGTGAGTGATGGAACGTGGTCAGACGGACTGCATTTATACGTCCAGCATTTATACGTCCAGCATTTTTCACGGACAAAATGGTTTTGATTTTTATTTTATTTTCTCTCCTAGATCCGTCAAAATATATGTCAGTGATAGACGGACTGTGTGGCCACTACTGCGTCTTCCGTACTGACGTACGTCAGTGTGCACGAACGTACAGTCCGTAGAAATCACGCTTGTCTGACCCTAGCCTTAACGTCCGTCGTAGTATAGAATCATGAGCAATAGAGACCCACACACGAAGTACGTGTGCACCGAACTACGCACGCACAACGCACTTGGCAAACGGACACAAGTTAGGCAAGAACGTAAAACCGCTAGACGGACACGCAGAGTGCAGAGTGCGTCACGTCCACGTAGCGTTCTGTGTGAGTGAGATGTCAGACGCAGCGCATTTATGACGTCCAGCACCTTGACGCACAAAATGACTTTTCATATCATGTATCAATTTTCATAATAATTTTGTTTCCCATAGTTCTCTTTTTTTTTCTACAATCCGTAAACAAAAACGGATCGTGTGGTGTCTACAGTATATTCCGTCAGAACGTCCGTCCGTTGTGCATGCACGCAGAGTGCGCTCTGAATGCGCTCGTCTGACATTAGCCTTAGGCTGGCTGTCCACTGGATCCGTAGTCGGATGACCGACTTTTTCGTCAGACCATGGACGACGTCGTGCGACCAGGTCCGACTAGGATCGTCCACTGCGTGTGATCTGTCGTGCGATCTGTTGTGCGACCACAGACGATCCAGATCAAAAATCAGACAGAGGTGGAGTGCAGAGGCTGCCAAAACCAGAATGAACTGGTTTTGTATATAAAACCAGCACACCTTTTTGAAACACTCCCTTTTAAAAAAAAATTAAATTACATTTAAAACCTATGGGATATGCAGTTTCATGGTAGTGACTGGTCACCTGGTATTCCTTTTTTATTTACATGCAGTGTGTGGATTCTACATGTTGCAGGGTGATACTTTTCATGCAGTGCCCATCAGCTTGAATAAGTGAAACATGGCCAACCTGGTAACCCTAGTGTCTGTATATATATATATTTGTTAAGTCAGTAAGCAGGTGGGAAGGCAGAACATATTAAAATAACCTGCAGCCTCCATCTGCCACTTCCTTTGACCTTTCCAGATCAAAATCAATCCAAATCACTCCCCTGATCAGTTTGTCCACATCCATCTTCTCTCCAGGGATCTGTCAGATGTCTGTGATTTTCCCCTCAAATGGAAGGCATCGCACATCTGATGGCATCTTTCTCCGTCGCTGGAAGTCTGACGTCGGACTCAATGGACGATGGTCCATTCACCTGCATGTTGTAGGATCGGTCGGACGACGAGACGCGATATCAGATGATCGCACCGTCGCACAAATATGGATCCAGTGGACAGCCAGCCTCAGGCAAATATTGAAGTGGCCAATATAAACTGGTCTGAATCTTCCTGTCTGGATCATCAAAGTGCAACATAGTTGCAACTTCCATTCATCCCCCCCCCCCAACATTTTAGAGATGGTTCTTTGCTCTCTCACCATTGTAATGCCCAACTATTCACAAAAAAGAGAAATGAGGTTGGCGAACAGCTAGACGTTGATGACAAATCAAATATGCATTTGAAGAAGTCACTTAACATGCTATAATTTGTTTCAATTTTTATGACCATTTTTTTAAATATCAAGCTTCCTGTTTTCAAATCAGTCACCCTTCCTGACAAAATAATTTCTGCAGCACATAAAACACATACAGGGTTATTCAGAAAGAGGTGAAAACCAGGAGAATGACTGGAGAAGCAAAAATTCTAGGTCAAAATAGCCGATATGGAAAGTGAGATACAGTGGCAAGAAAAAGTATGCGAACCCTTTGGGATTACGTGGAGTTTTGCATGAATTGGTCATAAAATGTGCTCTGATCTTCATCTAAGTCACAACAATTTGAAAAACACAGTCTGCTTAAAATAATACAACACAAACATTATATGTTTTCATGTGTTTATTGAACATAACATGTAAACATTCACAGTGCAGGGTGGAAAAAGTATGTGAACCCGTAGCCTAATGACTTCTCCAAGAGCTAATTGGAGCCAGGAGTGAGCCAACCTTGAGTCCAATCAGTGTGATATTATTGGATGTGTTGCTGAAAGCTGTCCTGCCCTTTAAAAACACAGACCAGTTTTGGGTTTACTGGTTTCAAGAAACACTGCCTGATGTGAACCATGCCTTGCAGAAAAGAGCTCTCAGAAGACCTATGATCAAGAATTGTTGACTTGCATGAAGCTGGAAAGGGTTACAAAAGTATCTCCAAAAGCTTTGATGTTCATGTGTCCACGGTAAGACAGACTGTCTACAAATGGAGAAAGTTCAGCACTGTTGCTACTCTCCCTAGGCGTGGTCGTCCTGTAAAGATGACTGCAAGAGCACAGCGCAGAATGCTTAATGAGGTAAAGAATAATCCTAGAGTGTCAGCTAAAGACTTACAGAAATCTCTGGCACATGCTAACATTTTTGTTGACACATCTATAATAAGGAAAACATTAAACAAGAGTGGAGTACATGGGAGGACACCACGGAGGAAGCCATTGGTGTCCATAAAGAATATTGCAGCACGTTTGAAGTTTGCAAAAGAGCACCTGGATGTTCCACAGCATTACTGGCAAAATATTCTGTGGACAGATGAAACCAAAATTGAGTTGTTTGGAAAAAACACACAACACTATGTGTGGAGAAAAAAAAGGCACAGCACACCAACATCAAAACCTCATCCCCACTGTAAAACATGGCGGAGGGAGCATTATGGTTTGGGGCTGCCTTGCTGCCTCTGGGCCTGAACGGATTGTTTTATTGATGGAATAATGAATTCCAGAGTTTATCAAGACATTTTGCAGGAAATCGTAAGACCATCTGTCCGCCAACTGAAGCTCCGTAGAGGATGGGTGATGCAACAGGACAATGACCCATAGCATACAAGTAATTCAACAAAAGAATGGCTTCAACAAAACAAAATACGCCTTCTGGAGTGGCCCAGTCAGAGTCCTGACCTCATCCCGATTGAAATGCTGTGGCATGACCTTAAGAGAGCGATTCACACCAGACATCCCAAGAATATTGCTACACTGAAACAGTTTTGTGAAGAGGAGTGGTCCAAAATTACTCCAGATCGTTGTGCAGGTCTGATCTGCAACTACAGGAAACGTTTGGTTGAGGTTATTGCTGCCAAAGGAGGGTCAACCAGTTATTAAGTCCAAAGGTTCACATACTTTTTCCACCCTGCACTGTGAATGTTTACATGTTCTGTTCAATAAACACATGAAAACATATAATGTTTGTGTTGTATTATTTTAAACAGACTGTGTTTTTCAAATTGTTGTGACTTAGATGAAGATCAGAGCACATTTTATGACCAATTCATGCAAAACTCCACGTAATCCCAAATGGTTCACATACTTTTTCTTGCCACTGTAAATGAGAGAATTTTTTTGTTGTGGCTATTTTGACCTAGAATTTTCACTTCTCCAGTCACTCTCCTGGTTTACACCTCTCTCTGAATAACCCTGTTTATTTTGTATTATGAATTAGACTAAATTAAAAAAATACACTAAAAAAAATTAAATGCTAGAGAGAAACATGAGAAAAACAACAAAATAGAGATTGCAAGGAGGACGTATTCCACTTTCATTTTACTGTGTCTGACTAGGAGTTGTCTTGTGAATCTGAGTTATATAAAGAAGCTGTGTTTTCCTGCATAACTATTTATTACTCATATACAGTATGTCAGGAAGGGCGAAGAGTTTCAAGTCGCTAAAAAAAAAACGAAATCAGGAACCCAATGTCCGCTCTCCTTTACAGAGCAAAATTACCAATAATTAACAATATTCAGAGATTCATTCAGTATTCAGTCTTTCTTATCCCATAGGTAAAGCTTGCAGAAAGTGTAGGTATAGGGACCTAAAATGGGGAGAAGGACCAGTTCGCACAGCAATAGAGTGTGCCTGGGCACACCAAGCAAGCCCCTGCACGGGTTTCTATGCAAGAAATCATTTTTTCTTGATAGAATGTGTCATTAACTGAATTAATTAATTACTCTTAAGGGGTAATTCACAGACCGCTGTAAAAAAATTACTGTTTTTGCATCTATATTGAACTTTGGCTATCCGGAGAAGGAAAATCTCACAATGGCAGGTGAAGTTGATGCAAATAATGGTGAATAAAACTGCGTTATCGTTGTTATTCTCAAAGGGAAGCTACCGCTTACATAAACTCTAACTAGATTACTTGTGCAGTTTTCCCAAGATGCAACATTTACCAAAAGCTTTGGTTTTGTGGCTCTTGTTTATTTAATCTATATTATTTAAGTTAATTAATGAGGTGGAGAGGAGAATGTTTACATAATGCTATTGTTCTCTAAGCTACCTGATATAAGAGCTGGGAACTGAATGAAAACATTTTATTTTTTATGGTGGTAGTGGTCTTATAAGCAGTAAAATACTTTTTTTTTTTTACTATTTATTTCTGGCTTCTGTTACTGAAGCAATGACCAAGACTTTAAACTAAGAACGAGATCCTTATATTTCAGATGGAGGATACCGCAATGTTCAGTCTATCCACATATTATTTATTATTTATTTACAGTTGTGTTCAAAATTATTCAACCCCAAATGCTGTAAAGGGTTTTAGGGAATTTAGTGTACATTTGTAATTGTATTCAGAACGAAATCCTACAAGGACTTTTTAAAGAACCATATGCAACTAAAATGACATCAATTGGTTTTGTAATACAGTAGTAAATGTTTCTTTTGTGAATTCTTCATTGACACAATTATTCAACCCCTTAAAGACTACCACTCTGAAGAACAGAGGTTCATTCAAGTGTTTTCAATCAGGTATTGAAAACACCTGTGGATGTCACGGAGCAGCAATAAAGCATAATAAGCACCAATTAGGCAGCTTTAAAATGACTGTGATACTCAGCTCCTTCTAGACATTTACTGGTGTGGTTACAAACATGGTGAAGTCAAGAGAATGGTCCAGGAAGACAAGAGAAGAGGTGATTACTCTTCACAGGAAGGGCAATGGCTATAAGAAGATTGCAAAGATGTTAAACATACCAAGAGAGACCATAGGAAGCATCATTCGCAAATTCAAGGCAAAGGGCACTGTTGAAATGCTACCTGGTCGTGGCAGAAAGAAGATGCTGACTTTGACTGCTGTGCGCTACCTGAAGCGTAGAGTGGAGAAAAGTCCCCGTGTGACTGCTGAGGAACTGAGAAAAGATTTGTCAGATGTGGGTACTGAAGTTTCAGCTCAGACAATACGGCGCACACTGCGTAATGAAGGCCTCCATGCCAGAACTCCCAGGCGCACCCCCTTGCTGTCTCCAAAGAATAAGAAGAGTCGACTGCAGTATGCCAAAAGTCATGTGGACAAACCACAGAAGTTTTGGGATAGTGTTCTGTGGACTGATGAAACAAAATTAGAACTGTTTGGGCCCATGGATCAACGCTATGTTTGGAGGAGGAAGAACAAGGCCTATGAAGAAAAGAACACCTTGCCTACTGTGAAGCATGGCGGGGGTCATTCATGCTTTGGGGCTGTTTTGCTTCTGCAGGTACAGGGAAGCTTCAGCGTGTGCAAGGTACCATGAATTCTCTTCAGTACCAGGAGATATTGGATGACAATGTGATGCAGTCCATCACAAACCTGAGGCTTGGGAGACGTTGGACCTTTCAACAGGACAATGATCCCAAGCATACGTCCAAGTCCACTAGAGCATGGTTGCAGATTAAAGGCTGGAACATTTTGGAGTGGCCATCGCAGTCACCTGACTTAAATCCGATTGAGAACCTCTGGTGGGACTTAAAGAAAGCAGTTGCAGTGCGCAAGCCTAAGAATGTGACTGAACTGGAGGCTTTTGCCCATGACGAATGGGCAAAGATACCCGTAGATCACTGCAAGACACTTGTGTCAAGCTATGCTTCACGTTTAAAAGCTGTTATAACTGTAAAAGGATGTTGTACTAAGATTGAATGTCACTTGGGGGTTGAATAAAACTGATAATGATGTGAGCACAGAAAATACATTTGTGGTTATTTCATTATAAATGTTATGTTATATTTGTATGACCTACACGTGCCTCTTTGATTTAATTGTAAGCAAGATGACTGAATGATCAAAATCAATGTCAAACTGGCCAAAACACTCAATTTCAGTGGGGGTTGAATAATTTTGAACCCAACTGTATAAGGCGCCAGCATTTTCTGCAGCCCTGTACAATGGGCACAACATAGACAGGGTTACAATACATTGAACAACATTTTACAAACCAGTACAGGAGGAAATGAGGGCCCTATTTCTGTGGGAGCTTACAATCTAGAAGGGTTGGGGGGTGGAAACAGGAGGAGAGGACTGCAAGGTGAGAGTGATGGACTGCAAGGTGTGACTCAGCCATGGACCGGGCTGGATTTGCATATCTGGTCCCTGTAGGCACAGAAATGTGGAGCGCCCCCCCCCCAAAAGAAAAAAACACAACATGCCAAGATGCCAATATGACCTTTTTAGATTTTTGTTTTGGGGCAAACTGAAAGAAAATATTTTATATATCTCACAAAATGAGGGCACAATCTGGATATGTAATAAAGGAGACAAAAAGAGGCAACACAGAAGAGGGGCATACACAAAAAGATGACTGTAGAGATATAGGGGCAGGACAGGAAATAGGCTGCCAAAGAAAAACTAAATACAGGCACAGTGTTCGGTAGGGTTAAACACAGCGGGAACTTACAGAGTTTACCTGATAAACAATACGGGGAAGGGCAAAATAGTAGACAGATGGATAAGACACGAAATATAGCAAAATAAATAAACAGGACTAATAAAAGTAAGTAGCTCGCAGGGGCGGAACACAGGAGTCCAGGGATCCAGGAATGTTGTAGTACAGGAATGGAGTGCAGGCTGACGATCCACAATAAGGGAAGGCTTATAAACAATACTGGAATAGCAGGAGTCCTTGGAAATAATACTAAAGTCAATAGAAATCAGTAGCAGGGGTCTTTAGGAGACAACAGCGGGGTAACTGGAATCTGTAGCAGGGGTCCTTAGAAGACAACAGCGGGGTAACTAATCTGTAGCAGGGGTCTGTAGGAGACAACTGCAAGGCAAACTACTACCTGAATATGCCCGGAAATAATATATAAGGTCCTATGAATAATAATAGAAAGGTCTACTGAAAAAAAATGACATTAAAAAAAGTCTGAATTTTTCTTGTTGAAAAATGCCTAAAAATTAAATAAATAAACTATAAATAAAGAAACTTTTTGCTGCAAATGAAAAGAATAAATGGTTGAATAATTATTCAAGAAATACCGGGAATTTTTTTAAGTTGAAACCTATGGGATTCGCCTGTTTAAACCTGTCGAATGAAACCATCGAAAATCAGTGACATTTCGGTGCTGTTCAATGTGAATAGATTAACCATTACTTCTCTATTGGAAGTTCACTTTCACTGCTGCCAAAGATCACCGTATTTCGCTGGCAATTCTCCAATATTTGGCCAATTGACAGCTTTTTGAATAGCCGATTGGCCACAAAATTGCACCGTACTGGAAATTCACCATTCAGTGCAATTTCGTGGCCAATTTGGTGTTCTTTGAATGACGCCTTTAGCGTTTTTAACCATATTTTTTACTCAACCATTTGTTTTCATTTTCAGTAAACTGCCTTTTTATTCTTTGGAGCACCTTTATGTATTTTTTATATGTTTTTAGATGAAATGAGTAATTCCCAATTTTTGGACAAGGGCCGATCGTGAGCCAACTACGAGCTGATGCTCATTTAAATGCATTATATAAAGTTAAAAAAAAGTAAGCTTTTAAGCAGATTTTAAGCTCTTAAGCAGGATCCTCTCTCCGGTTGTCTGTGTGTCTAAGTTGCATATTTATTGTTTGATCGTCGCGTTTTAAAGTGCGAAGGAATTTGTTGGCACTTTCTATGTACTTGTAACTGATATGATATATATGTTTATAGTTATTCACACCTTTTACATTATGCTTTTGCTTCAAATCTTCTGGATAGTTAGTCACTATCGCAAGCTTTCACCATATGAGGAAGTATCATAAACATCTTGGTCATATCTGTGGTTTCAGCTATCTCCATCAGCATTTGACTGAGTCAAGACACTAGGCGGAATTGGCAGATTAATTTTGCGCTACCTGTGCATAGCTGATTGGAACCTTGAAATTTTATTTCAGCAGGCATTGATTAAAAGCCTTCATAGCTAACACATTCTATTTTTTTTGTGTAAGGCTGTCGCAGTCTGCAGGTCTGAGGGGTAGCGAGATCATGTGCCGCCCGGGGGCAAGTCTTTCATTAGTGCCCAAAAAATTAGGATGGCGCATCCATGATGTCATAATCACTAGTTGGAACGTCAGCAGAAATTTCAGCTGGAAACCCCCATCAACTTCATATCCACTTTCAATACTTTGAACAGCACATAAAAAAAATGTGCATATAAGCATTGGTCACACTGACCCAGGCTTCCCGATCACACTCCCCACATGGTCCACAAACCGTCCTCCAGTCGATTTATGCCACCCGGGTGGATCTAAGCACAGCCTTTTTGGTCCAGTATTGCGATCCTCTGCACAGCCGCTCAACGCGTTTCGTAATATCTCACTTCATCAGGAGCGCATCGGATTGGCTGCAGTGAAGGGGAGATTATACAATTTTTATTCTTGTTTCATTAGTGCCCCCCAACCAAAAATAATCACTAAAGCATACAAGTTTTATAAATATTTAAAACCCCCCCAAAATATAACGACTATTTTTTTCAATAACAATTGGAACGGTGCATCACATAAAACAGGTTAACCGGAGAGCATCATTAACCTCTTACTGACGGGCAGGTTTTGCCAAGACTAGCCGACGTGACACTTGCCTCATTAGCTGCATATGGTGTGTATGAGTGTATCACAGAGCTCCACAAATATAAAACTCACAGAAATGTGCAGTGTGTATGAGCGTATCACAGAGCTCCACAACTATAAAACTCACAGTAATGTGCAGTGTGTATGTACGTATCACAGAGATCCACAGCAATAAAACTCAGAGTAATGTGCGGTGTGTATGAGTGCATCACAGAGCTCCAGAGCAATAAAACTCACACTCATTTCCCCCAGCTCACACATGGATATATTGCCCCCAGCTCACATGGATATATTGCCCCAGCTCACACATGGATATATATTGCCCCAGCAGCTCACACAGGGATATATATTGCCCCAGCAGCTCACACAGGGATATATATTGCCCCCAGCAGCTCACACATGAATATATATTGCCCCAGCAGCTCAAACATGAATATATTTGCCCCAGTAGCTCAAACACGAATATATTTGCCCCCGGTAGCTCAAACATGAATATGTTTGCCCCCAGAGTGCGCTGCTGGCTGCCTGTGTGCACTGATGACCATCACAGGGCAGGGAAACCGGCGGGGGCCCACTATGGCACCCCTAAAAAAACTGCACCTGGGGCCACCGCCCCCCCAGCCCACCCACAATACACCCCTGATATTGCCCCCAGCAGCTCACACATGGATGTATATTGCCCCAGCAGCTCACACAGGGATATATATTGCCCCAGCAGCTCACACAGGGATATATATTGCCCCAGCAGCTCACACATGATATATATTGCCCCCAGCAGCTCACACATGGATATATATTGCCCCAGCAGCTCACACATGGATATATATTGCCCCCAGCAGCTCACACAGGGATATAAATTGCCCCCAGCACCTCACACAGGGATATATATTGCCCCAAGCAGCTCACACAGGGATATATATTGCCCCCAGCAGCTCAAACTGATATATTTTGCCTCCAGCAGCACACACAGGGATATATATTGCCCCAGCAGCTCAAAAGGATATATATTGCCCCCAGCAGCTCACACAGGGATATATATTGCCCCCAGCAGCTCAAACAGATATATTTTGCCTCCAGCAGCACACACAGGGATATATATTGCCCCAGCAGCTCAAAAGGATATATATTGCCCCCAGCACCTCACACAGGGATATATATTGCCCCAAGCAGCTCACACAGGGATATATATTGCCCCCAGCAACTCAAACTGATATATTTTGTCTCCAGCAGCACACACAGGGATATATATTGCCCCAGCAGCTCAAAAGGATATATATTGCCCCCAGCAGCTCACACAGGGATATATATTGCCCCCAGCAGCTCAAACAGATATATTTTGCCTCCAGCAGCACACACAGGGATATATATTGCCCCAGCAGCTCAAACTGATATATATTGCCCCCAGCTCACCTCTCCTCTGCTGGCGGCCGCATGCTCTTCGTCCTACGAGCGGCCGCCGGCAAGAAGCTCTGCCGGTCACGTGGGTTCCACCAGCCAGCCACGATCTCACGAGATCGCGGAGTTCACGTGAACGCTGTGATCTAGTAGCAGCAGCTGGCTACTGGAACCCACGTGAGCGGCAGGGCTGCTGCAGCGCCCCCCGACTGAAAGACACCCGGGGGCACCTGCCCCCCCTCACTACGCCACTGCTGCAGGTACGGCATAATGGGAGTGGTGTACACATAGAACATCATGAGCAATCAATGGATTTTATTTGCTCCTGGTGGCTAGAATGGCACTTTAATTCTATTTGTCCAGTAGCCTTCAGTCTCTATGGACCAGCTTTTTGCCTCCAACTAGAGCAGTGGTTCCCAACCGCGGTCCTCAAGTACCTCCAACAGGGAAGGTTTTAAGGATTACCTTGGGGAAATGCAGACTGAATCCTGCAATCACTGAGCAGCAAATCATATCACCTGTGCTGTGCTTCACATATCTGGAAAACCTGGCCTGTTAGGGGTATTTGAGGACCGCGGTTGGGAAACACTGAACTAGAGAACAAATGTTTCTCTGTTGTGGTGAGGAGGAAGGGGATTGAGATAATCATAGAGAGGGACATCAGGAATCTCTGTTGTAAAACAAAACAGAAGCAGTTGCTACAATATACAGTCAGGTCCAGAAATATTGGGACATCGACACAATTCTAACATCTTTGGCTCTATACACCACCACAATGGAGTTGGAATGAAACAAACACAATGTGCTTTAACTGCAGACTGTCAGCTTTAATTTGAGGGTATGTACATCCAACTCAGGGGAACGGTGTAGGACTTACAGCAGTTTGCAGATGTGCCTCCCACTTGTTAAGGGACCAAAAGTAATAGGACAGAATAATAATCATAAATCAAACTTTCCCTTCTTAACGGATCCCCCCCTCCCTTGCAGGCGATCTCCCGGCATCTGCCGGGGGTCGCCTGGAAATGACGTCATAGAAAAATGTCGGCAGATAAGAACCTTTTGGCCCATCTAGTCTGCCCAATTACATGGATACTTTACCTGGATTTATCTTTTGTTTAGGATAGCCTTATGCCTATCCCATGCCTGCTTAAATTCAATTACTGTTTTAGCCTCTACCACTTCAACTGGAAGACTGTTCCATGTATCCACCACCCTCTCAGTAAAATAATGCTTTCTGATGTTACTTTTAAACCTTTACCCCTCTAATGTAAGACTATGTCCTCTTGTTTTGCTACTTTGTTTCCTTTTAAATATACTCCCTTCCTCTACCTTGTGGATTCCCTTTACGTATTTAAATGTTTCTATCATATCTCCTCTGTCTCGTCTTTTTTCCAAGCTGTACATGTTAAGATCATTAAGCCTTTCCTGGTAACTTTTCTCCTTCAAGCCGTACACCATTTTAGTAGCCCTTCTCTGAACTCTCTCTAAGATGTCTATATCCTTCTGGAGATACGGTCTCCAGTACTGCACACAGTACTCCAAGTGAGGTCTCACCAGTGCTCTGTACAGTGGCATGAGCACTTCCCTTTTCCTACTGCTAATACCTCTCCCTACACAACCAAGCATTCTGCTAGCATTTCCTGCTGCTCTATTACATTGACTACTTACCTTTAGATCCTCTGAAATAATAACCCCTAAATCCCTTTCCTCAGATGTTGAGGTTAGGACTGTATCAAATATTCTATATTCAGCCCTTGGGTTTTTACGTCCCAGATGCATTATCTTGCACTTATCCACATTAAAACTCAATTGCCACAGCTCCGACCATTTTTTTAGTTTACCTAAATCATTTGTCATTTGGCTGATCCCTCCAGGAACGTCAACCCTGTTGCAAATCTTTGTGTCATCAGCAAAAAGACATACTTTTCCATTAATACCTTCTGCAATATCACTAATAAAAATATTAAATAGAATGGGTCCAAGTACTGACCCCTGAGGTACCCCACTGGTAACAAGACCTTGCGCCGAATAAACTCCATTTACCACAACCCTCTGTTGCCTGTCACTCAGCCACTGCCTAATCCAGTCAACAATATTGGAATCCAAGCTCAAAGATTGCAATTTATTGATAAGCCTTCTATGCGGAACAGTATCAAAAGCCTTACTGAAATCTAAATAAGCAATGTCTACTGCACCACCTGTGTCTATTATTTTTGTTACCCAATCAAAAAAATCAATAAGATTAGTTTGGCATGATCTCCCTGAGGTAAACCCATGTTGTTTCTGATCCTGTAATCTATGTGTTTTTAGATGTTCAACAATCCTTTCCTTTAACATGGTTTCCATTAATTTCCCCACTACTGACGTAAGACTAACTGGCCTATAGTTCCCAGATTCCTCCCTACTACCCTTCTTGTGAATGGGCACAACATTTGCTAATTTCCAGTCTTCTGGGACGACTCCCGTTAGCAAGGATTGGTTAAATAAATCTGTTAACGGTTTTGCTATTACATCACTGAGCTCTTTTAATAATTTAGGGTGGATCCCATCAGGCCCCATTGACTTATTTGTCTTTACTTTAGACAGCTGCCTTAGAACCTCCTCCTCTATAAACTCATATGTAAATGTCTCTTTAGTGTTTCCTCCTAACTGAGGTCCCTTTCCTTCCTTTTCTTCTGCAAAGACTGAACAAAAATATTCATTGAGGCAGTCAGCGAGACTTTTATCCTCTTCTACATACCTTCCTTCCTTTTTTTTTAATCTAACTAATCCTTGTTTTACTTTTCTTTTCTCGTTTATGTATCTAAAAAAAATTTTGGCCCCCTTTTTTACTGACTGAGCTATTTTCCCTTCTGCGTGTGCTTTGGAAGCTCTTATAAATTGCTTTGCCTTTTTCTGCCTAATCTTATAGGTTTGCCTATCTTCTTCACTCTGAGTTGTTTTATAATTATTGAATGCTGTCCTTTTGTTCTTCACTATTTTGGCCACTTCTGCAGAGTACCACAGTGGTTTCTTCCCTTTTTTGTTTTTGCTAACAAGTCGAATGCAATTGCCTGTGGCCTTCAATAATGCTTCCTTTAAATAATCCCATTTCTCCTGGACTCCCTTTAAACTCCTCCAGTCTGATAATGACTCCTTCACACAAAATCTCATTTTAGAAAAATCTGTTTTTTTAAAGTCTAAAACTTTTGTTTTTGTGTGGTGCGGCTCCATCCCTGTTCTTATATTAAACCATACTGACTGGTGATCACTAGATCCCAAATTTTCACCTACAACAACGTCCGATACAAAACCTCCATTTGTGAGTATTAAATCCAATATGGCCTCTTTACGGGTCGGCTCCTCAACTACTTGTGTTAGAGATAATCCCAGTAGGGAGTTTAGAATATTTGTACTCCTGGTGCACCCAGCTGTTTTGGTTTTCCAGTTCACATCAGGAAGATTAAAGTCCCCCATGATACTAACTTCCCCCTTCATTGCCATTTTGGCTATTTCCTCAAGCAGCAGATTATCTAGCTCTTCTACTTGTCCAGGGGGTCTATAGATCACACCTACACGAGCTACTGTATGATTGCCAAATGTTAGCGTAACCCAAACTGACTCTATGTTCACCTCGCTCACTTTAAGAATTAAGAAGAGCCACAGACTGTGGGACATGCCTTCTATCCACAACTCTAAGTCTACCAGATCCTACAGTAGTCCATCTGCCACTCCTAGGAGGCCTCTGTGGCAGTGGCTTTGTAACAGTCATAGCCATAGCCTGAGTTTGTGTAACAGATAATTTACAAATCTCAGACTTCAAACAGGCAATTTCCTGCTGCAATAAAGAGAGCTGCCTACATATCAGGCACACTCCAAACCTCCAAAAATTGGATCTAAAAACAAATGCATGACAGCTCTTACACTGGACCAAGCCTGCCATTATAAAAGAATGGATTTAAACCAACAAATCTTACCTTTTTGTAGGTTTTCTACCTCCTGTCTAACCTCAGACTACCTCCAGAGTATCTCCAGAAGATCTCTAAGTGCTCACTTAGAAGGCTTCACACAAGCTCCTGTTAGACAAGCTAATATTCCCCAGGCTTTATATAGTCACCTAAGAACACCTCCCCCAGCAAGGCGTGGACAAGTTTAACCACTTTAGCAAATAGCACGCAATTGATTCCAATTGTATGCTAATCAGTAAGAGGAATGAGTCACCAGCCTAACCTAATTTACACACCAGACCTAACTTAAAACCTTAAGATGAATAGAAAAGATCAATAGATGATGACGTCATTTACGTCGGGAGGAGCTTGACTTCAGCGTCTGAGGACGCTGAAGTTAGAACGCCGCGGGACCCCGGACAGAGAGGTGAGTATCTCCGCCGGGGGTCCCGCAAAGCTGATGACGTGTGGGACACGTCCTCCTCAGCATACAGTGGGAGAAACTGAGGACATGTCCCACACGTCGTCAGCAGTGAAGGGGTTAAAAACGTATTTTTTTAAAACTTTTTGTCCTTGTTTCCTGTCCCCCAGGGCACTACCCAGACCTGGACATTTTTTTAAAAAAAAATTTTATCCTACAAATCCGCCACTTCACGGGCAGGTTATGGGGACCTCCTAGGCACGATATTTGAAGGAATTTTTTGTTTTTATTTTTAACCCTTATTTCATGGAAAACTCACTGTCCCTTTAAAAACGTTTTTATTTTAACGTTTTGTCCTTGTTTCCTGTCCCCCAGGGCACTACCCGGACCCCCATACACCGTTTATGGCAAATATCTAGCATATATGCACTCTTGCAGGGCACTCTAAATATCGAACTTTGAGTCCCATGACTTGTATTGAGTTTGTGTTCGTGTTCGAGTTCGAACGTGAACCGAACTCGGGGGTGTTCGGCTCATCCCTAGTCTCCAAGTGGGCTGTGACAGCCTTACACATCATATAACTTCTCTCTGCTGTAAGGCTACCAATTTTCTGAAGCTAAGATAGCCTCCCAAGGTTCGTCCAATGGCTCTCTACTGGATCATCAGCTTTGTCATACAGGGATGCCACTAGTGTCTTCTTGAAGCAGAAACTGTCAGTCCGGAAGAGTGCTGAAAATAAAAGTATTTTGAGTAAATGAAAAAAATACTGTAAGAAATAAAAGAAGTGCCTGAGTGGGGATCAGGTGGAGTTAATAATTAACTCCTGGTCCTCCTCTCTGTTAATAGCTTAGGGTATCCTTTAAATGTTAACTGAAAATGTGCTGAATTTATTAGATTGTGATCAAGGTAAAAATAATCAACAAATAAATTTTTACATACAACTATTGTTTACTGTTCGCTGTACCTCGTGGAGAACGCGCCAGAGCGCGCCAGGGAACGAGGAAGAGCAGACGCAGTGCGAGATTCGCTAGAGGGCCTAGGCCAGAGCGCAAGTGAGACCTGTCAGTTCCTTACATTGGGTCATCCAGCCTTAGGAGAAGGAGACCTCCAAGTTCCCGAGATTTGCTGCAGATTAAGGAACCGAAGACCTCGAGTGAGGAGTTGCCGCGAGTTGATCGGATACGGAGGGCAGGGGTGAGCTGGACAAGTCGTGGACAAGCTACGGAAAGTCAGACAACGGATCCGGCCGCAAGTATCCCCAGTCAAGGTCGAGCGGAGAGACGTCCTGGGTCAGCGGAGCTTAAAGCAATCGGTGGATGGGTGAGAGGCCTCCAAGGCCGTTTGTAAATAAGGAACACGCTGCTGTTTTCTCTCTAAAATCCACAGGGCCCCAACTTGACTAGTCGAAGACATTCCTTAAGTAAATTCACTGGCCAGTTGAACAGTACCCGGGTACCATACACACATACATACACACCCTTTATATTCCGGGACTTAACCTGTGCAGGACTCCTTCTGTTACGAATCGGAACAGGGGTTAAAGATACGTTCCGAATATATTTTCTCTTTTTTCCGCTGCGCGTTTATCGAAATACGAAGAGATTGTATTCTTGGTTCCGCTACGTGTCCCCTTTATTCGAATTTTCATGTAATTGCATTCTTTTCTGTTCGGTTGCGAATATAATATATTTTTTCCGAAATACGAAGCCTCGTGTTTCGTTTCTTTCCCGCTACGCGTTTTTACCGCGATACGAAAGTACTGTAATAATATCTGTGAATACTGTGTCTCAACGTCTGCTTTATATTTTAGTAAACTATTTAAATTATAAAAACCCACAGCGGTGTTGGAGTATATTTATTCCCTAGTGCGGGGAGACTGACCCGTGGTTCATTTTCAGCGGCTCCTCCGGGAGTGAGCGCTACACTATATATATTAGCTATTACCGTAGATACTCTAGTATAACGCGACCCGAATATAACGCGAGGGGAAGAGATTCATTATGGAAATAAGAATATTACTCAAGACTCGAATATAACGCTAGGAGAAAAATTATGAAAGTATAAATTTTCCAAAACACGACAAAAGTCTTAAGTTACTGTTCCATGTTTTCATTTCATGTTCATTCCACCCCCCCTCTCACCCTCGTTCCTCCAATGGTTGTTAGAGAGCAGGGGTGCAGAGTGAGAGGTAATGCATTATCGTGGCTATTTTAGAATGGTGATAATGGTGTAATTGAGCATTTTGATTGCTTGGAATATAATTCTCTTATGATAAAGTTCTGCACATGAAACTAAATAAATAAAATCCGTAAGCGCAGGTATGGCATAAGGGCACATTTTTTTAGATTTAATTATTGCAATTGCATTTAATAAGATTATATATAAATAACGCTAGGAACCGATTAATATACTCATGCACTACAAAAAGACACATTTTGAAATTGATAAAAGCTTACTTTACCTTGAAAAATGAATATTGTTTATATGAAGCAGAGTATATGATAAATTTTTTTTGTAAATATCTGTTTATTGGTTTATCAAACAAATAAAAGCAACATGGAACACGTAGGTTCTGTCGGGTATATTACACAGAAAAGGAGAATTTTAAAATGGATGCTTGTAGCCATTTTGTTTTAAAGACCGTTTTTCTTTCAAAATATTCTCTAGGTTTAGAAATGAACAAGATTCTTTTTTTACAAAGTTCATTCCTGGGTTAAGAAGTCCCAGACATGAAGGAACCTAGAATGAATGTGAGATAATGCTAAGACATGTCATAAGTAAATTTATTGGTCTGTTTTAAATTTTTAAAACAAAAGAGATTTTCTCTTTTGAGTATAGGAATAAGAGAAAATATTCTGTAATATAAAATTATATTCACAAAATATATGTTTATAATCAAGGTATATTTTATTATAATTACAGTATGAAATATATACTCCAAAATATTGTAGAAAGTATATAATTGGTAAATAATAAAAATTACTAAAGAATATATTCTGTGAGTTAACCAGGAAAGAATTTAGCTGATCTAAGCAACCAAAAGGGAGTGAGAATATCAATCAGATGACAGACACTGTGTCTAGAGACAGAAGACAAGGTTCTTTGTTAAGTTAGTCTGATCTTTTGACCCAAGATAAGATATTAAAAATAAATAATGGAATTAATGGAATTAATATAAGAAGTGCAATACTGCCCTCTAGAGGATAGTAAAAATAATTAACCATGACGTCAAATTGGGTATAATAGGCGGCAAAGGTTCTTTTGTAAGTCAGTCAGAGATTCCAACAGACAGAGACTCACATCAGACTCACACCACGATGCACTCAGATCCCAAGACATGAGGCAATTAATATTCTCACCAAATCTCTAACTCACATGCATTGATTATCATATCGATAATTTTCACATATTCCAAAACAAAGCATTACATAGAAAATTCCAAGGCAGACTCATCAACATCCAAATTGGACAGGTAATGTATGAAATAAGGAATTAATGTAAAAATATATTTGTAGAGATTTTTGCAACGTAGACTGAGACTTCTCGGATAAGGTTAAAATCCAAATTCTAAGTAATTCTATTCTGCAGATAGAAATATGAAGAAGTGGATATAAGGATTTATTCCTAAAGAAATGTTGCAAGATTGATACCAATATATATATATTGAATTTGGAAATTACTGTGATTAAAATTAATGAGCAAGGAATTATATAACTACAAAATAAAAAGCAAAAGATTAGAAGTATAATTCTCGAGATTAGGGGAGGATTCACTAAATGAGTTTTTATTACTTATTATTAAATTAGCTCATCTTTTGTTGATCCATGTAGCATAGAGATATATATATATCTATAAGAGCTGGCTGGTTAAACATTGTTTGCTGGGAAATGCATGTTGTATTAAGCAGAAATGTTTATTAACCATTTGTGCATTAGTTACTAACTGATAAGGTAAATGATATTAATCATATATGCAGTTACTAACCGGAGATACATATATTGTGAAGCTAGTTTTTATATGCTGATGGAGTGTGGTTTATAAATTGTTGTTTATGATATGAGATTTGAAATTCTTTTGTATACGTAATAAATATATATATATTTTTATCCGATTATTGATTATTGTATTTTTTAAAGCAAAACACAGACAATTAAAAGAATTCAGGATAATTTCTAAGAGATATAGACGATTGATATTTGTGTCTCGTATAAATTTCTTATGAAATAATAATCCCTGATATATTGGAGACGACTGCCGAGGTAGGTCCAGTAAGTCCAATATAGACATATTGGAGGCTTGGCTGATAAATCCAATATATACAAATGTGTTGTATTCACGTGCAGAGATTATATCCGACAGTTCATTAAAGCAGTTTGAAAATCAACAGAGGGACGCGCAGGACCCTTATAGTGTTGCAATATAGGTACATATATATAAACAAAGTCATGGAAGGAAGTGGAGAAGGAACAGAGGGATTGAGGATAAGCGCTTCAAAACGACCTGACAGGTATTGCGATAAATGTCTGGGTTTCATTGCTGAGCGTGTTTATGTCATGTGGGGACGGTAAGTAACGCTTGAAAAGCTTGGGACGAGGATTGGAGTATCCAGCTGGACCATATCGCCGTGTATTGGGGTAATCTATCGGAGGCACTAAAGACCAGCTGTTCCACTGTGTGCAACTCTTCCATGCGAGTAAACCATAGTGAAAGAGGCGGTGGTGTGAGTTGTAGCCAGTAGAGTGGCACCAGAGCTTTGGCAATGTTCAGTATGCGAATGGCCATAGTGCGTTTATATGCAGCAACAGAGTATGTATTATGGTGTAAGAGGAACGCGGCCGGTGTGAACTCTGGGGGAGGGTCCGTGAACACCTTAAGTATGTCATGAATCCTTGACCAGAAAGGTTGTAATTTCGGGCACTCCCACCAGATGTGTAGCATGTCTCCCCGTGCCCCATTACATCTCCAACATTGAGCTGGAACTTGAGGGTCGTAACGATTAATCTTATCTGGGGTGCGGTACCATAGGCTGAGGACTTTATATGCAGTTTCCTGCGTTTTGGAAGAGACCGAACAGTGATGTATCAGTTCACAAATCTTGGACCATTGTGCATCGGAAAGAACCACATCCAGCATGTTTTCCCACTTTCCCATATACGGCGGAGGCACATCCGAGGCCGCCTCCCTGAGCAGAGAATAAAGCAGGGATAAACCGTGTGAGAGAGGTCCCTTGATGCAGCAAAGTTTCTCGAAAGACCGTAGTGGGCGCCCCAGTTGGTGTTTCTGAGGTAAACTGTCAAGATAATGTCGGAGCTGTGCATAGTGAAACGTGTGGAGGAACGAGATGGGACTATCTCCCATCAGGTCCGCCAGAGGCCGGCAGGTCGAGTCGTGGATAAAGTGTAGAATGCGTGGTGTGGGAACCTGGACCAGTCTCCGTATCGAGTGGGGATCTAGTCCAGGAAGGTATTCCTCATTGTGCACCACCGGTGTCATAGGGGAAGGGAAAGATGTGAGGCCAAATTTCGCAGCTGACCTTCGCCATATCCCGAAAGTCGCCTGCGTGTGTGGCGATGAACCAGCCAATCTCCGACCCTCCCTCAATGTGAGCCAGGGAAGGACAGTCAACGGTCTGCCCACCAGCTCTTGTTCCACTGCCCTCCACAGCTTAACTGACCCCTCTCTCGACCATTCCACCACCCGTTGAAGGTGGCAGGCCTGGTGATAGAGGCTGAAATTGGGTAAGGCTAGGCCTCCCATTGCTCTGGATCTGGTAAGGACTTCATAGCTCAGTCTAGGGCGTTTACCTCTCCAGATGTAGGTGGCCACCATGGATCTAAGAGAGGTGAAAAACGCCTTGGGGAGATCAATAGGTATCGTTTGCATGAGATATAGGAGTCTAGGTTGGACATTCATTTTGACCACTGCAATGCGGCCGAGCCAGGCGATGTGTGGGTAATTCCAGTTGGCTAGGTCGCGTTGCAGGGCTCCTAGAAGCGGTGGAAAGTTATCCTGGTAAAGACGGGAGTGATGTGATGGCAGCCATATGCCCAGGTATTTGATTTTATCTGTCATCCATTTAAAGGCGAAGTATGGTCTCAGTGCCTGGGCTCTAGGTTCTGCTACTGTGACATTGAGGATATTTGATTTTAAAAAATTTATTTTCAGGTTAGAGAGTCTGCCGTACTCCTCAAAAGCCGTCATTACCCCCGGTAGGGAGATCTCCGGTCTAGTTACAAAAAACAAGAGGTCATCCGCATATGCCGCTACTTTGTGCTGTTGAGTTCACACCATGACCCCCGAGATATCAGGATTGGATCTTATAGCCTCCAGGAATGGCTCTAAAGTCACTACAAACAGCAGCGGTGAGAGAGGGCATCCCTGCCGTGTGCCATTGCGGATGGCAAACGGGGTCGTAAACACCCCATTAACACATACGCGCGCAGTCGTGTTCCCATATAGGGCACCAATCCAGGTGCAGAGATGAGGGCCCAGGCCTATATGTGTCAAAGAGAGGGAGATAAAGTCCCAGTCCACCCGGTCAAAGGCCTTCTCCGCATCTGTGGACAGGAGCGCCAATGCCTGAGAGGAGCGTCGTGCATGGTGCATAAGCTGCAGGGTCCTCATGGTGTTATCCCGGGCCTCTCGGCCAGGGACGAACCCCACTTGGTCCGCGTGGACAAGAGCTGGGAGGAATGGTTTCAGCCTGTCCGCCAAAATTTTGGAGAAGAGCTTCAGATCGCAGTTTAATAGGGAGATGGGTCTGTAGCTTGTACACAGTTCAGGATCTTTGCCTTCCTTCGGCAATATCGTGATGTTTGCACTGAGGGTCTGTGTGGGAAGTTGCAGTCCTTCCGTCAAGTCATTAAGAGCCGTTAAGAGATGGGGAAAGAGGATCGCAGCATAGCTTTTATAGTACCTGATCGGGAGGCCATCTGGGCCGGGACTTTTGCCAGTTTTAGAGGTTTGGAGTGCGAGAGCCAGTTCTTCTATGGTCAAGGGGCGGTCAAGGAGGTCAGATGTTTGGCGGGAGACTTTTTTGGTGGAGTACTTGGTCAGATAGGATAGGATGTCAGAGCGCTTGCGTGCCCGGTCTTGAGGGTTAATGGTCCCCTGCAAATCATATAGTGCGGCATAATAGTCACGGACTATCTGAAGCAATTTTACTGGTAACCGCTGCAATGCGCCCTGTTTATCTCGCAATTTAGCAATATAGGCAGCTGATCTTTTTTTGGCTAACATCCGAGCAAGCAGTCTCCCACTCTTGTCTCCATGGGAGTGGAAAAAGGCCTTTGAGCGCAGGTATGTCCTATGATAACGCGTATTTAAGAGTTCAGCTAGGGACCTGCGCAGTTCGGTCAATAGGGCCATGGTATTAGGATCACCGTCCCGCTTGTGGTCAGAGGAGACCTGAGATATTTGTTGTTGGAGATCGCGTATGTCAGCCGAACAGCGTTTAGCTCGTTCAGCGCCTTTACGGATAAAGTAGCCTCTGATCACACATTTATGTGCCTCCCAAACCATAGGTGAGGACACATCCCCTACTGCGTTCCTCTCAAAATAGTCAGTAAGGACCTGTCGGCCTTCCTCAGCCACAAGCGGGTCAGATAGGAGGGAGTCATTAAGGCGCCAATTTGGTGCAGTGGGTTTAAACATGGGTGAGCGAAGGGTAATGGTCACCGGGGCATGATCGGACCAGGTGGCTGTGCCTATCGTAGCAGAGCGCAAAGCGGAGAGGTAGTACTGGGGGACGAAGAGATAGTCAATTCTAGAGTATGATTGGGAGGAGTGTGCATAAAAGGAGAAATCTTTACCCGTAGGGTGTAGTGTGCGCCAGCAGTCCGCAAATCTATCATTATGTAAAGAGCTCCGGCAGGAGCGCAAGATATGTAGAGGGATAGAGGAGCGGCCTGCGGAAGTGTCCCAATAAGGTTCTAGAGGTAAGTTAAAGTCCCCCCCTAATACCACGAGTCCCTCCGCGAAATCCCGTAACGCCCGCAGAGTTGTGGAGAGGAACTTGTGTTGGGCTTTGTTAGGGGCATAGCAATTAGCGAAGGTGTAAGTTTGGTTCATGATCCGCCCTTTCACGAAAATGAAACGTCCCCCCGCATCAGTCACGGAATCAAGCAGTTGAAACGGGATTCGCTTATGAAACAGAATTGCTGTCCCCTTGGACCTGGCCTCAGTATTATGGCTAAAGAACCCAACTGGATAATGGGAGTTAGTGAGAGAGGGTGCCCTCCCTTCCTGAAAGTGAGTCTCCTGTATATACACAACCAAGGCCCTCTGGGAGCGGAAGTCACGCATGGCATGAGAGCGTTTCTCCGGGCTATTTAGTCCGTTAGCATTGATAGAGACAATGAGTAAATCCGCAGGCGTCAGTGGTGTGTTACATTCAGTTAACATTTCTATCTCCTCCGAGGGGAACAGGGGAAAGGGAAAAGGAACAGAAAATCAGGGGTAACTATATACAAGCACAAGGAGGTGACGAGCGGCGGGTACGGCGATAATCTCAGTGAGCACACCGGACTACAACCGTACTCTGTGGAACCGCTAACCTCAACGGGGTCGTGGTCAAGCCCCACCCGGGACCGCCAATGAAAGTGTTTACAGAAAAACTAAACTTTTGCAGAGCAATAATACGACTCTTGAATTAGCATAAGAAAACATTGTGGGCAAAGAAACATGTCGAAGGCCCTAGGCCAACTTGTTTAAGGGATCAAAACGAACCTGACCCGGTTTGGGGCGCCGGCGGAGGCCTTCCGGCAGGACCCAAAAGAGAGATAATAGGAATAATAATAGTCCCGGCACAAGACCTATTGTGCAGCAATGAGTAATGGGATATCTCGTCCAGATTGGTCTTAAGGTTTCATCGCCATTAAGGTAGCGGAGAGCGGGCCCTCATTGCTCGGATGCAAAGATATCTGACAACTGCTCCGGAGGGCTTTCTTGCCCATGTGAAGTAACGATGCCTTCCATTCCCACTAGAACGAGGCCGCGGAGGTATTCCAAAATGTGTAGAGGTCCCTGCCAGCGTCGTTCCCGATAGACATACTCGTGGAAGGCCAGCATAAAAGACGGGGCAAAGTCCCAGAAAAATCCGGAGAAAAAACTCCACTGTAATCCGCTTGTGGAGGGGCCTTTCGAGGGTATCTTCCAAATCCGCTTGTAGCCCTGTGATTAAGAAAAAGGGCAAGCAGCCGTGTCACAGGGAGTACCGCTGATGAGAGGTCACGTTGCAAAGTATGCTTTCAGCGGGTCAAAAATGAAAAATTAGATCCTGAGGGTTTGCAAGCAAGGCAGATGATCATCGATTCACGACTGCGAGCCCGCACGTCTCCCCGCTTGACCGCGGCTTTTCCCCGTGCGCGGGGGGAGAGGGGTCTGGCGTGAGCCCTGTGCCGCCTGGTTATATAAGGCAAGAGGGTCCGGCCATACAAATTGCAGGGGGGGTAGTTGTAAATCTGCCGATAAGGCCTCGACATCCTCCGGAGTTTGCAGGATACGTGTGCCCTGTTCAGAGATGACTGCTAGACCTGTTGGGGTATGCCAACGGTAGCGGAGTTGCTGATCCCGCAAAAGCGAGGTGAGGGGCTTCAAGGCACGCCTGTAAGCTAGCGTGGCTGGTGACAGGTCAGGGTATAATTGAAGCTCGGACCCTTCATAACAAAACTGCGTGGCCTCTCGGGCTTTGCGTAATATATCTTCCTTGAGGTTAAAGTCATATAGACAGCATATCGCGTCTCGAGGGGGGCTACCCGACGGGCCTTTCGGTCTGAGGGCTCTATGGGCCCGGACAAAGTCTATGACCGAGGATTCGGGCCTGTCCAGCAAGGAATTAAAAATGGAGGAGAGCATACCCTTAAGTTGTTCCGCAGATATCTCCGTTTCAGGTAATCCCCGCAGCCTAAGGTTGTTGCGACGTCCTCTGTTGTCCAGGTCAGCCAGATGTAAGGCCATGTTACGCAGTTGACTGGAGCGCAGGTGTAAAACTGATGCTGTCACTTCGTGGGCTAGCCGCAATGAATCTGATCCTTGTTCCAGCGTGTCTACCCGAAGCGCTAGGCCCTGGATGTCTTGGCGCACGTGCTGTAATTCGGCCATGATAGAAGAGCGCAGTTCTGTGTTGGCGTCTTTTAAATCGCTTTTGGTGGGTAGATTGCGCAGCAGAGGAAGCCATGTCGCCGGATCCATCGAAACCGCATCCGTAGCATGTATCGCCGGAATCGAGGAGATCCCAGGCTCTGATGGTGTCCTCGTCCCGGCCGCCATCTTGTCCGGCGGACCCTCCGGGGAATCTGCAGGCCCCACCAGGAATCGGCGCAGGGAGGGGGTGTCAGTCACCCGGTCAGTTCCCTGAGGTTTCTGGGTGCCGGGGGTTTTATTAGATTTCCCCATCGCCAGTCAGGAAGTGCAGGGGAGCCCGATATAGCCGGAGTCTGGACGGAGCTCTGCACTCACACGACCATCCCGAATGGCGCCCAAACCACGCCCCCTGCCGCCTGGATCCTCCTTAGTATATGATAAATTTGATAAATTGTGACATAGCGGAATTTATTAATGTTACTGGTTTTTATTGCAAAAGTTAATGTAGGTTTTTGGATTGAAGGGTTAATAGAGGGCTGAATAGTATTGGAGATGTTTTGTACAAGGGTACTTGAAGGCTGCAGTCATTAACCACTTCAATGCGGTGGACGCGCTCAGCGCGTCCAACCGCATTGCTACTTGGCTGCGGAGGACGCGCTGAGCGCGTCCTCCCTTTGCAGCCCGCGATCAGCCGGTATTCCGGCTGATCGCTCGGCCCCCCGGTGTGGGCTGACATCATCGATGTCAGCCCAACCTCCGGGACCCCGGCGGGCACGATAGGCGTCATCGCGCATGCGCGATGACGTCTATTTCAGGCACCCCCCCGCCATTGCAGGGAAGGTGCCTGAATGGGAGGGGGAGGAAGTCCTTCGGACCTCTCCCCCTCCCCATCCGTGCATGCCAGCGGGTAAAGGCAGGCACCGCCTGGAAGGGCACAGCCTGCCCTTCCAAGCGGCAGCTGTCTTTAACCCCTAAGGGGCTGGATCGCGATATGGCGCCAACATGCGCCGTATCGCGGTCCCCTCCCGGAGCTGGCCGACATCTTGGTATGTCGGCCAAGCTTCCGGGATATCCCCCTAATGACTGGCGTCATCGCGCAGAGCGCGATGGCGCCAGTTTTCAAATTAACCCCTTGCTGCCACCTATAGTGGAGATGGGGGTTCCAATGAACCCCCTATCTCCCGATCCGTGACAGCTAGGGATTAATGTTTACTATCATTGGAACGGCCAGAGCGTGGCCGTTCCAATGATACCAAACATGACCATGTAAACTGTAAAAAATAAAAATAAAAATAAAAAGTTTTTTTTTTTTTTTTTTAGATTTATTAGTGCAACAATATTGTTCCCATTTCAATTATAATTTGAACAATGATGCTGCACTAACGATTTTTTCTATGGGGGGCGTTTGCTAAAAAACACGTAATTTCCCCCAAAAAAAAGTAACGGTTCCTCATTTCTAATTTTTTTAACAAGCGCACCCCATAGAAAATATAACCGCAAACGATCGCATTTTAAAATGTGAAAAAAAACACTTTACACATTGTAAATTATTGAAAATTCTAATTTTATTGCATATTTTGTTATAATATACAGACATGACATAACGTATACATATAATAATGACATATTATGAATCTGCCGAGTCTGACGGAAAGAACGATATATAATATGTCTGGGTCATATACTAAAATAAGCCTTCAAAACGCATTTAAACATGATGAGCAAAACCGGTAAAAATGACCTCAGCACAGAGGCGGGAAAAGCCTCAGCAGCGAAAGGGTTAAGGGTTAATGGTTAAATTCAGGGCTGCAGGGTTAAATTGGGATTCCAGAGCGTGTCAGACAGCTCCTGGAAGCAATCAGATCTTCACTCCCTCGCAGCTGTCCCGTGTATAACGCGACCCCTACAGTTTTAAGCTTGACTTATTGCTCAAAAAACTCGCAGTATACACGAGTATCTACGGTAGTGTTTTTTTACTGCTTTATTTCTTATGCATATGTGTGAGGAGCACTTATATCAAGCCCAGTCGTCATATAAGTATAAATTATTTCATTATGTGGGAATAAACATCTCTTTGCACGAAATACTGTATATGGAAATATCACTTGTCACCTATAAGATTGTACGCTTACAAGAATCTCTTTTATATGTATAAGATGACATTTTTGGGATTTTTTGAAGGATAAATCATACCAGGTTCTTATTAAAAGCAGCACATATAACACAAACAGGGTTATTCAAAGAGAGTCGAAAAATCACGGTACGTTCAGTGACTTTTCGTTCGCCGCACTTCGGGGCGAGTCGGCAATCCTATTTCATCGACTCTGCGGTGTATTCAGCAAGCACCGCAGAGCCCCCGTAGTGCAGGGAAAACCAGCCACAAACCGGCAGAGCACTCGCCACAAACCCGCTGAACACTCACCGAACACTCACCGAAACCTGCAGAAACAGCTGGATTAACCACGCCGAAGAAGCTGACTAACCGCCGATCACAGCACAGAGCAGCAGTCGGAAAAAGGCCGACACACAGACGAACGGGGTGAAAAAAAAAACAGTACGCTTGAAAGTTTGAAAATTGAAACGCTGTTTGCAAAAACACTACTGAACGAAAATGTCTGGAATTTACATATAAGATCCAATGAATGATAATAAAAAAGGTCTGTTAAAGAAAGGAGAAAAAACGATTTGGAAAAAAAAAACGGAAAAAAGTTTGCAGAAAAATTCCAAAAAAATGCCTAAAAGATCCTAAAAAATCTAAAAATAAAGAGACTTTTTACTGCAGAATAAAATAATAAACGGTTTATAAGATGTTGGATTAAAACAGGAATATTTTTAACATTGAAACCTATGGGATTCTCCTGAATAAATCTGTCAAATGAAACCACCGAACAGCAGGGCATTTTGGCAACTTTTTCCTGCTGTTCGGTGTTCTCTGAATAGATGAAGCATTGCTTCTCTACGGCTCTATGGGGGATTTCACTGCCCTCGAACAGCAGTGGCGACTCTAGGAACAATATTTAGGGGGGGCACAGAAGATACCGCAGTCAAAACTGGGGGGCGCTAATAATTTTCACCACTAAATCATACCACTGAATAAAACTAAGGGCCCTATCACCTGGTGTGAGCTAAAACACCATCACTAAAGGAAAAATTACCGCGAGTCGCTAAAACTTAGTGCCTGACGACCTACTAACAGATCACCTTGTCTGCAGTAGTCCATGAACAAGGTCGTTTGGTGCACGCTAGGAAAACTCTAAGACCCGAGCTGAGACCCAGCGCTAATGTGGTTGTGTACAGGATAGAACTGTTTTTTTTTTCCATTGCAGAGTACCGGGCCATACCTATCCCCCGCCCTCACAAGCTTGAATATGAACACATCCAGTGAATAACCTCACACCCTGCATTATTAAAAGCCTCCAAGGTGGTCGTATCATCCATGTTTTGATGCACACATATATTAAGGCTGATGGACATTGCATGATAAATGCCACCCAACAGCATGTAGAATCATTACACTGCATTTAATAGATCCAAAAGGAAGGCCAGGTGAGCGATAAAAATTTCCCTGCTGCAGCATATAAATAATACATGTTTCAGGGCAAGACTTATTCATGTGTCCCTTTAAACATGGTCCACACTGTCACCCTAATAATCAACCACTTCCATACTATGAATAACCCCCAGTGTAAATTTTTTAAAATTAGGCAAAATATTAGAATTAGGATATATGTGGATAAAGGATACATTTATAACAGAGCCTACTGCAACAGCAACGACAATGCGGACCAGATCCATTACTATGGTGTATGGGGCCAAAAGCCTGTGCTGCATTCTTTTCAATTGTCTGTTAATTTTGGGCGAAGATCTGTTTTTTTTATTACACCAGGTAATAGTACCCTAAATAAGTATATTTAAATAAGATTCTAAAATCCCAGAGTAATGTGACGCAATGATGCCTTTTTATTGTACTAACCTGATACTTTATTTGCCGCAATTCGGCAGTTTTCGCTGAATGTCTGATAGTTGCTTCAGCGACTCCACTTTTAGCAAATTAGTGACCATTCACTAAATAGGAATTCACTATATTTTCGGCGAAATGAATTCCCTGAAATGTGATGAGAAGCAAAGGATCTAAAAATCATTAGACCCTTTAGATTCTAACTTCCATAATAACCCCTAAAATGCCATAAACCCAGGGAAATACAATAAAAATAATAAACAATGTGGCATTTAGCTACCCCTTAACCCCTAATATGCCATTAATCAAGGTAAAACATGAAATGAATACACTGTGAGGCATGTAGCTACCGATTCACCCCTACAATGCCATTAATCAAGGAAAAAATAAAATGTATACCGTGAGGGATGAAGCCTACCCATTAACCCTTAATATACAACTAAACCAAGGCAAAAACTAACGTAATACACAATGTAATGTATAGTCTGAACATTAACCACTTCACTGCTGAGACATTTCAACCCTGTGAAAATGCTTAAGTTTAAGTGCCCATTATTATTTAATGTTTTATGACTTTTATTTCAAATTGAATATGGTCATGTTGGGTATCATTGGAAAGGCCAGAATCTGCCCTTTCCAATGACACCTAGATCGTCCATATTCGATGCACAGGGACGGAGATACAGTGGTCCGAATAAGTGTGGTAAGCTGGATGCTGATTTTTGGTGGGGGGCACATGGGGGGGCAAGGAATAACCTAGGGGGGGCAATTTCCCCCCCCTTGCCCCCCTGTAGAGTCGCCTATGTCGAACAGGCACCATATGTGCTGGCAATTTTCCAACATTTGGCGAGCTGCCTGCTCTCGGAATAGCCGAATGGCCAGGAAATGTAGCTGTACGCTGAATTTCAGTGTCCGGTTACATTTCAGGGCCAGATCCCTCTCTTTGAATAACCCTGATAGTATTTAAACAACACGGTTGTGTTACTTGAAGGCGCTTTCTATTCACTCGTTCCTCTTATATCTTTGTATCACATTTTTACATATGATCAGGGTGCCATCTGGTGACCATACATGTTCATAACTACCTCACCCAAAAAGTGATAACAGCTAATAACCTCCATGGAAAATGATTGAGTCCAAGGAACCTCTGTCATATCTGCATTATGCTTATATGGCTATTAAAAAATCTTTGCTATGAAACTAATTACACGAGGGCAGTGTAGTGGGTATTAATAAACTAAATGCAAAACCATATTATGGGCCCTATCACAATCTTCACGCAAAAAACGCCGGCGCAAAAATGCATTAATGCGAGGGGTAAAATCCTTTGCGCTGAACGTCGCATTACAATGTCAGCGCAACAAACGCGTGTATTCGTCTACCGCGGGTGAACCTGCACGAACCCTGCGCGAGCATACTTTACTGCGCGCGTCCCATACTTAACATTGTGAGCGCAAACGCGAATGTGCGCTGGTATGCGGATGGTATTACAATCTATGCGCAGGATTTAACGCATAGCCTTTGCGCGCATAATTTTAGCAACTCCTAAAAGCTGGTGTTAATGGCAAATTCTATCAACCTGTCCGAAAACACCAGCCCAAAAAAAAAGCAACCTGCAAAGTATAGTTACACATTCTACTCATACCAAACCAATAAAATGGAGAAGATGTGTGTGCATTTATTATTGCTGCAGCATATATGCTCAGATTGACTTTGGCAGGCGCAAAAACTTAACGTGAGATAATTGTGGTTCTTAATTCTGATTGGCTGAATCGCGTGAAAAAAACAGTCCGCACACGGATTTCTGTGCGCAACGTTGCTGTGCGCGCGTTTGTCGTGTCCGTTTTACGCGCGTTATTGCTCGACGGATGAAAAAATGCATGAGGATTGTAATTCCAGCGTTGATTTACGCGCGTCAACGTTCAACGCTTGGCGCACAAATTCACGCGTTGCGCGAGCGTTTTAACGGGACAATTGTAATAGAGCCATATATGTTTTAAAATAATCCTAGCACTGGTTCATGGGATATGTAGTAGGGCTGAAACAACTAATCGATTAATCAACAACTAATTGATAATGAAAATAGTTGTCAACTATTCTCATTATCGATTAATCGGTTGTCGATTAATCGATTTGTGTACAGTCATAGGCGACTCTACAGGGGGGCAAGGGGGGCAATTGCCCCCCCTAGGTTATTCCTTGCCCCCCCATGTGCCCCCCCACCAAAAATCAGCATCCAGCTTCCCACACTTCTTCAGACCAACGTATCTCCGTCGCTATGCATCGTATGTGGATGAACTAGGTGTCATTTGAAAGGGCAGATTGGCCTTTCCAATGATACCCAACATGACCATATTCAGTGTGAAGTAAAAGTCATAAAACATCAAATAAAAACGTGCAATTAAACGTAAACATTTTCACAGTTTTGAAATGGCTCAGCAGTGAAATGGTTAATGTTCAGACTATACATTACATTGTGTATTACGTTAGTTTTTGCCTTGGTTTAGTTGTATATTAAGGGTTAATGGGCAGGCTTCATCCCTCACAGTATACATTTGTTTTTTCCTTGATTAATGGCATTTTAGGGGTTAATGGGTTGGCTACATGCCTCAGTGTATTCATTTCATGTTTTCCCTTGATGAATGGCATTTTAGGGGTTAAGGGGTAGCTAAATGCCACATTGTTTATTATTTTTATTGCATTTCTCTGGGTTTAAGGCATTTTAGGGGTTATGGAAGTTAGAATCTAAAGGGTCTAATGATCTGTAGATCCTCTGCTTTCCGTCACATTTCGGGGAATTTATTTTGCAGAAAATAAGGTGAATTCCCTATTTAGCGAATGGTCACTGTAATTTGCTAAAAGTGGAGTCGCTGAAGCAGTTATCAGACATTCAGCGGAAACTGCCGAATTGCGGCAAATAAAATATTGAATTTAAGTATCAGGTTAGTACAACAAAAAGGCATCATTGCATCACATTACTCTGGGGTTTTGTAATCTTATTTATATATATACTTATTTAGGGCACTATTACCTGTTGTGAGCTAACCCTTGCGTCGGCGTGATTTTGCGTTAGCGCCAGGTTAATTCAGTCTAGCGCCTGACCAACAGATCGTTTGCCTTCGCTACAAATGGGAAAAATCACTTAGCGCGTTGCTATTAGCGATTTGTACCGCGAGCTTACTGTACTTTCCACGTCCTATACTTAACACGGGGGGTGCTAGATATCTTTACAGATCACTTGGTGCCAGCACTAAATTTTTTGAGGTGCACTAATTGCAACATTTTACCTACTGCTCAGCCCTGGTGCTAACTCCAAAAAAACAGAAAAACCAGGTCCTCGTCCAAAATTAACAGGCAATTGAAAGGAATGCAACACAGGTGTTCTCTTGGCCCCATACACCATAGTAATGGATATGGTCAGCAATGTCGCTGCTGTTGCAGTCGGCTCTATTATAAATGTATCCTTTATCCACATATATCCTAATTCTAATATATTGCCTAATTTTAAACATTTTATGCTGGGGGCTATTCATAGTATGTAAGCAGTTGATTAATAGGGTGACTGTGTGGACCATGTTTAAAGGAACACATGGATAAGTCTTGCCCTGAAACATGTATTGTTTTTATGCTGTAGCAGGGAAATTTTTGTCGCTCATCTGGCCTTCCTTTTGGATCTATTAAATGCAGTGTAATGATTCTACATGCTGCTGGGAGGCATTTATCATGCAATGCCCATCAGCCTTAATATATGTGTGCATCAAAACATGGATGATACGGCCACCGTGGAGGATTTTAATAATGCAGGGGTGAGAGGTTATTCACTGGATGTGTTCATATTCAAGCTTGTGAGGGTGGGGGATAGGTATGGAAAAGAAAAACCGTTCTATCCTGTACACAACCGCATTAGCGCTGGGTCTCAACTTGGGTCTTAGAGTTTCCCTAGCATGCGCCAAATGACCTTGTTCATGGACTACTGCAGACAAGGTGATCTGTTAGTAGGTCGTCAGGCACTAACAGGGTTCTTCAGAAAGCGGTGAAAAGCAGAATTCTTTGACCAAGAATTTTCCATTCTCCAGTCATTCTCCTGCTTTTCACCTCTCTGAATAACCCTGTAAGTTTTAGCGACTCGCACTAACTTTTTCCTTTAGTGATGGTGTTTTAGCTCACACCAGGTAATAGGGCCCTTACTTTTATTCAGTGGTATGATTTAGTGGTGAAAATTATTAGTGGCCCCCCAGTTTTGACTGCGGTATCTTCTGTGCCCCCCCTAAATATTGTTCCTAGAGTCGCCACTGTGTACAGTACACACTGTTTAGAGTCAGACTGAGTTAAACATTATAACCTCAGACTCTGCTTCGGAGCTGATTGCAGAAGATGTGCAGCTGTGATCTAGTTCTAGAGTAATGTCAGACATACCCAGGTTGTTTTTATTCAGTTTACAACTGTTGCGGAACTATAGCACAAACCCTGGGATACTGTCACTGGGCCTGGGCACTGTACTGCTGGTGTTTAATTCTTATTTGAAGCTGGAGTCCTGCGCCACCACTCCAACCTGCCTGCCACACACTCTTTAGTCTGGAGCTGCCCTTCTCGCCCTTTGGTCTGGTCCTTTCCTACAAACTCCCTTCCACACACAGGTCTGGTCTTTTGCCCAAACCCACTACCTCTCACACTCATGTCAAGTTCCTTGCCCAAACCCACTCCCTTCCACCTTTTGACTCTCCACCCACTCAGTTTGTTCATGAAATTATTGTAAAAGGACGATACTGACCATGAGTCCATGACCACTTTAGCTAATTAAAGTGGTAAGGATGATTGGAGTGCCCCCCTTCTCACCCTGCTTTCGTGCTGATATCATTATGTCTATCTGAGTGCTTGCAGCAGCGTCCGTTTGGGGAGAAAGCAGACATGTGCTTAAGCTGCCATGCAGCATCAGTCCATGTCTGTGACCAGGTGCTCGTGTACCTTGTGTTTGAAAAGTATGCAATTTGCATATGTACATACGAATTTTATGTACACAGCGCAAATTGCTTAAAAAAAAAAGGAGGGGTTAGGCCGGGGTTGAATTTTTACATAATGTTCGTTTTAAGTAAACAATTTTTAAAAAAACTTTTTTATCCGATGAATCAATTAATTGAAAAAATAATCAGCCAACTAATTGATAATGGAAATAGTCATTAGTTGCTGCCCTGATATGTAGTTTGGGATCCAATGTTAAACTCATTATTTAAGACAAGCAATAGAATATATTTGCTAGCATGGACATGTAGCCTAAATCAGTGTTTCCTAACCCTGGTTCTCAAGTACCCATTAACAGACCAGATTTTATGGTCTTAAAATATTGAGGAACATATGAAAAATACAATAATAATAATTAATAACATTTTGAGGAAAGTACAGAAGGTTTTGGTAAATTAATTACAGCACTCAATTAAAACTGTTTATAAAAATTGTCACTGTGAAAATCTCAGTTGAAAGCTGGAAACACAAGAAATAAATGACTTGTGCCCTTTGAACAGGGCACCTCTCCCCCCTTCATATAGAGCAGGATTTTCTCACTGACTTATATTATGTAAAAAGCAGAGAATTTCTATTTTTAGGTTTCTCCCCTTCTGCCCGGAGCCAGCACCAGGTTGCCGGGGGGAGCATGCAGAGAGCTGTCCTGTAGGACACTAAGGCTAATGTCAGACGAGCGCATTTTGTACGGACTGTGCTCAACGGACGTACTTTCTGACTGACGACAAGGTAGTGGCCGCACAGTCCGTTTATTTAACTGACGTTATTTTTGACGGATGTAGCAGGGAAAATAAATTAAAATGCAAAACCATTTTGCCCGTCAAAAATGCTGGACGCACAAATGCAGTCGGTCTGACCTCGTTAATCACTCACACACAAAGCTTACTCTGCACGTCCGTTCTAGCGGTTTTACGTTCTTGCCTAACGTGCGTCCGTTTGCCACGTCCGTTGTGCGTCTGCACTTCCGTGCGGACGTACTTCGTGTGTGTGGCTCCATTGGTCATGATTCCCTGCTACCACGGACGTACTAATGTGCGGCAACACGGACGTGAAAACTGCGCTTGTCTGACACGGCCTCAGTGTGATGCTGTGGCTGTCACGCATATCATGACAGGCAGACAGTGAGCAGAGAGCTGTGTGAAGCTGGCCCCCCTACAAATAAAAAATCCACTGTGTTTGGTTAGTGCTACATTTGTGCTGTTTTGTGTCGTAAAAATTTATATTTGTGTTGCTTTTATTTTTGAGATCTTAGTACCGGCTGGGTGGAGTAGAGGTAATATCAATGCTCTGCGTGGAGAGAGCCTGTGGAGTCTAGGCTTGTGCACCAATTTTTTTTCGGTTCGATTCAGTTCGGTTCGTTCGGATTTTGTAAATTTTCGTTTCGACTCGTTTCGGCCGATTTTCGTTTCGTTTCGGTTCGTTTCATTTCGTTTTTCGTATCGACTTTTTTTTCGTGATTTCGAAAATTTTCGCGATTTTCGGAACGTCTGTTCTCCTCGTTTCAAAGTGTCTATTTGTTTTGACGTAAACTAATGTTTTTTCGGATACGATAATTATACGATACGATAATTCTGCCGATACGATAATTCTGCCATTGAGATTTCTCATGTTTTACAAGAAGGATATATTGAGATTTCTCTGGTTTTACAAGAAGGATGCATTGAGATTTCTCATTTTTTACAAGTAGGATACATTGAGATTTCTCATGTTTTACAAGAAGGATACATTGAGATGGGAATGATACAAAATTTAATTACAGAATCAGCGATATAAATACGATGTCCGATATTACTGAAATGGAACCGAAATGAGGAATGGAACGAAAATGAATTTTGATTTTACACATTTCTAGTCCATTCGAAAATTCTGAAAAGTTTTCGTTTCGGAACGAAAATTTGTTCGGATCTGCCGTTTTCGGATCTGAAAATTTTCGGAAAATCGGCCGAATCCGAATGCACGAATCGGGAAATTTCGTAAAAATTCCGAAATTCCAAAACCCGAAACGCACATCCCTAGTGGAGTCATGGGTTCAATCCCGACGAGCAACCTCTCCAGTAAGTGTCCTTGGCAAGACATCTAACGGTACATACTCGCCACCCAGGACATACTTGAAAACGAGAAAAATCTAAATGTATCCTTCCTGGTAAAATCCTTTCTCAAAAACAATAATTGTTTTTTCCGTACAGTGAGACTGAATAAAGGTCACCAAAGGTCACTCAGCCCCCCTACAACACCCAAAAGACACAACACCGGCTTGTTGGTTAGTGCAAGGTTTGTGACGTTGAAATCTCCATTCTATCTTGTTTTGTTTTTGAGTTATTAACGATTTAATAAAGGTCACCAATGGGCACGCAGCCCCACCAAAACACCGAAAAGTCGCAAAACCGGGCTTGTTAGTTAGTGCTGCGTTTGTGCGGATTTGTGTGGCAAATTGAACATTTGTGCCGGTTTGGTTTCAGAGATATTGCGCATTTTATTTGATGAAACCCTGCCCACTTTGCACCTCACGTTATTAAATTTTAAAAACGAACATACTATTTGTGCTGTGATCGTGCCGCAAAAATGAACGTTTGTGCCAGTTTGGATTCAGAGATATTACGCATTATATTTGATGAAACCCCGCCCACTTTGCACCTCACGTTATAAATTTTTTTTAAAAAGCATACCATTTGTTTGTGCTGATTTGTGCTGATTTGTGCCGATGAAATGAATCATCATTTATATCTCAGCTCATGACTTTATCTTTACTAAGTGGCGTGGTCAAGGTTTTTCAGGCGGGTGCCGGACAAAATCCCTACAACCTGGTTCCCTAATGCCAATATCCCGACGGCCAACTTCTAGACAGAACAAGTGCCGGACATACCAAGTTCCTTACACAGAAACTCCCAAATAGGTGGGGGGTACTCTCACGCCCAGGGAAAAACTGATTATTATTCCGATTTTTCGTGTCCTAATAAGTACTCCTTTATTCACACTAGATATATTGCCCCCAGTTCACACATGGATATATTGCCCCAGCTCACGCATGGATATATTGCCGCCAGCTCACACATGGATATATTGCCCCAGCTCACACATGAATATATTGCCCCCAGCTCACATATGGATATATTGCCCCCAGCTCACACATTGGTATATTGCCCCAGCTCACACATGGATATATTGCCTCCACCTCACATGGATATATTGCCCCAGCTCACACATGGATATATTGCCCCCAGCTCAGACATGGATATATATTGCCCCAGCTCACACATGGATATTTTGCCCCAGGCTCACACATGGATATATTTCCCCCAGCTCATACATGGATATATATTGCCCCAGCTCATACATGGATATATATTACCCCAGGCTCACACATGGATATATTGCCCCAGGCTCACACATGGATATATTGCCCCCAGCTCATACATAGATATATTGCCCCAGCTCACACATGGATATATTTCCCCCAGCTCACACATGGATATATTGCCCCCAGCTCAGACATAGATATATATTGCCCCAGCTCACACATGGATATTTTGCCCCAGGCTCACACATGGGTACAGAGCATTTATTAACCCCTCTGCCATGGCCCAGAATGAAACAGAGCATTTATTAACCCCCCTCCTCCCATCAGCAATGGGCCATGGCAGAGAGTTTATTAACCCCCTCCTTCCAGCAGCAATGGGCCATGGCCAGTGGCGTAGCATGGGGAGGGCCAACGGGGCGGTGGCCCCGGGTGCGATTTTCTTAGGGGCGCTGATTTCTTTTGAAATTGTGCGCCCCTAATAGTTTCCAGCTGACAATCCGCTTAGAAAGAAGTCCGCTCACGTGGGCACTCTCCGGAAGAGAGTTAGTCACGTGATACCGGTGATGCAGTGCGCCGGCGCCACGCTTGAAGCTTCATGTCACATGGGGTGGGCAAGAGCAGGAGGATGGAACAGTGACACAGCTGCCAGACCAGTGCGTGTGCAGACGGAGTGAGAAAGTCGTCACAGAAGGGAAGGGGTCCACTGTCCATCCAATCCGGCACCCGTGCTCTCCCAAGGCTAAGGTACCAGCTGGCTATCAGGCAGGGGAGGGGGCGGGACAATCAGAGTCCCTTCTCACCTGCTGGGGATATGGGTCTCCGTTCTCTGTGCCCCTTCAATGTGCATTCTGGAGCAGTGTAATAGCTGAGGGGGCACCAGGAGGACAGAAATTCCCTCCCTGTCTGATGACTGCCTCTGCCTGTGTAGTTGTCAAGCTGCTTCTCAAACGCTAATCGCCCCCCCCCCCATCCTCTGAGGTAACCACTGCCAGAGATGTGATAAGAGGAGGGAAGCCCCTTCCTTAACCCTCTGTGTGTCAGAAGGAGAAGAGAACAGAGTGATCTGACCCAGGAGCAAAGGGGTCTCAGGAAAGGCAGGGTGCAGCTGCATGGTAGGTGCACTGCTGCCTGTTTATTTATTTTAATCATTTGATCATTGCTGCCTGTGACCACAGTGTCCTGGCAGATCAGCACAGTAAACCGTGCATGTATTTTCCTATGGACATATGGCCTCCTACATAATGTTGATCATCTTCTGCCCTCTCCTGCTCTATGTCTGGAGACAGAGTGCAGGTCACTGTGCTGGGAATTGGGAGGGGGTACAGCAAAAGCTGAGCTGCTATGTTAGTTAACGCTTCGGTGTCTGACCTCCAAGATATCTTCACCTGTGTGTGAAACATAAATATACACCGGGCACTCACATGGTTAATTAAAATTATAAAATTAAATCTGTAACGTGACACTAACGTGTGTGTGCGCATAATTCCACAGCACACGCAACAGTGAGTTTTATTGCTGTGGAGCGCTGTGATACACTCGAACATACCGCACATTACTGTGAGTTTTATTGCTGTGGAGCTCTGTAATACACTCATACACACTGCACATTAGTGTGTTTTATTGCTGTGGAGCTCTATAAAACATGCACAGGGCAAAATGTTGGCTAAAGTGTAATGGGAGCCCCAAACTGCGATCCTTCCTAAGACCCCATCATGCCTTAATCCAGTTCTGGGTAGGTTTGGAGTGGGGGGGGGGGAATACACCGTCGCCTGTGTAGACAAATATCCTTTCACCGGCCCTGGGTACCTGCTGTGAGTTCGTGTGTCATGGCATATAGAGATGGGTTAGTGTCTCTGCGCTGGCAGCAGCGCAATGCGGAGCACTGAGTGTTTTCCTCTCACATCTGCCTACACACGGCAGCTGAGTTTAGGCATATGCGCTGTACGAGCAACCTCTATGTTACTGATCGTTACAGCGGCAGCATGTATATATATATATATATATATATATTGCCTTGGCTCCTCCATATCTAGCAGAATATTCATGCTAACATATCCACAGGTTGCGGGGGGGGGGGGCACACAATTCTTGCCTTGCCCCGGGCGCTGACAAACCACGCTACGCCACTGGCCATGGCAGAGCATTTATTAACCCCCCCTCCCAGCAGCTATGGGCCATGGCAAAGCGTTTATTCACCCTCCTGGGCCCCGGGTCGCTCATCGCTTATCTTTAGGCAGCCTCAGGCGAACGGTTGGCACCAACACGGCGCAGTGGATGGCGCGGTGGAGCTCTCACAGCACTGTTCAAGAGTACTCCACCTTCTCCTCTTGCGATGCGCACTCTGAGCTGCGCATCGCATGTGGGGGCGTGCCTAATGCAGCGTACTCGTATTGTGCGAGACACGCTGCAGCGGCAGATGTGCGTCGGCGCGTGCAGCGGGAGAACGTCCCTGCCTTCGGCAAGTGCTGGCACGGCAGCGCCGGTAAAAATTAGGCCCTGCCAAGAGGTGCCGGTACGCGCGAGATGTGTCGGAACATCGTACCGGCACGTACCGGCTCAAAAAAAAACTCTGATCCTAACCCCTCCCTACCCGCCATATCAAAGTGTAACCAAATGCCGATTTTAAAAAAAATCCTGAAAAAAACATGCTCATAGGCTGCTGGTGCTGTGACATGTGTGAGTGTGCTTGGTCACACGAGTGTCCCCTGCTGATTGAAATATGGCGAATGAGCAGTGGTGCGGGACAAGGGGACTAAACTCATAGCTCCCTATGGGGCCAGAGTGTCTAATCATAGCTAAATGTTAAAATTCCATACGTATATCAGTGCAAAAAAGCACTACATGCAAGTATATGCTGCTTGGCTCGTATCATCCTGTGGGTGTCCTTAACCCCTTCACTGCTGAGCCATTTCACCTCTATGTGCTGAGATCATTTGTTACCGCTTTTGCTCATCATGTTTAAACGTGATTTGAAATCACGTTTTATTATACGACCCAGACATATTATATATCCTTTTATTCAGCAGACTCGGCAGATTCATAATATATCATTATTATATATGTATGTCATGCCCTGCCTGAATATTATAACAAAAAATGCAATAAAATTAGAATTTTCAGTCATCTACAGCGTTTAAAGCAGGGCTTGACAAATCCATGGGCCCGGTAGCCACTGGCTCCTAGAACTTTACTCCTGGCTCCTAAATTTCCAGTTTATTTTACACCAATCTAAAAGGAGTCTTTGCCTGGCATCTAAAAACAACTAGTTCCCTTCAATATTTTCTTCCTGTCTCCTACATTTAATGTAACTATATCCAGCCCTGGTGTATATACAGTATTTATGTATGAGGTTTGTTGTGTGTCAGTGTGTGTCTGTGTGTGCAGTGCGTAAATAGGGTGTCTGGCCATACATTTCAATACGATCATAAATTGGTCAGGCTTTCAACAAGAACTTTAATTATTTATTAGTATAAGTGTCACATGACATTAAATAAAAGTATCGGAGAGTACATGACAAAAAGAATATTGGTACTCATACTAAAAAAAAAATGGTATTGTGTATCTTTAGTTGTTGAAAGTACAGCTTTGTTAGTCTGAAGCAAAAACTGTCTCCTAAGTATTGTAGCTGGCTCCTATATTCAGAGAAAATTTGTCAAGCCCTCACTGCTGAGTCGTTTCACCCCTCTGTGCTGAGCTAATTTTTCCCGGTTTCGCACATCATGTTTAAACACGATTTGAAGTCACATTTTATTACACGACCCAGACAAATTATATATCATTCTTTCCGGCACACTCGGCAGATTCATAATATATCATTATTATATGTATGCGTCATGTCCTGACTGAATATTATGACAGAAAATGCAATAAAATTAGAATTTTCAATAATCTACAGCGTGTAGAAGTGGTTTTTTTCACATTTTATCATCCGAGCCATTGCGGTTATATATTCTATGGGGTGCGCTTGTTGAAAAAATTAGAAATTGGGACTCGTTAAATTTTTTGGGGAGGAAATTACATGATTTTTAGCAAACCCCCCATAGAATCAATCATTAGTGCATCATCATTGTTCACATCATAATTGAAATGGGAACAATATTACTGTAAACCTGTTTTTTTTTTTTTTTTTTTAAATTTACATTTTACATGGTCATGTTTGGTTTCATTGGCAAGGCCATGTTCTGGTCATTTCAATGATACCAAACATTAACCCCTAGCTGCCACGGATCAGGAGATATGGGGGATCTCCACCGTAGGTGGCAGCTAGGGGTTAACTGTCGAACTGACGTCATCGCGTCCATGCACGATGACGCCAGTAGGCGGAGGGAGATCCCGGAACCTTGGCCGACATCCCAGATGTCGACCAGCTTCGGGAGGGGACCACGATATGTTGGCGCCAAATCGCGATCCGGCCCCTAAGGGGTTAAAGGCAGCCACCGCTTGGAAGGGCAGGCTGTGACCTTCTAAGTGGTGCTTTGCCCCAAACAGATCAGAGGGAGAGAGGTCCAAAGTGTGCCTGGAATAGCGCGATGACGTCTATTCCTGTGTCTGGGGTCCCGGATGCCTGAGCTGACATCTGTCAGCCCGCACCGGGTTGCCGTGCGATTGGTCGAAATACCGGCCGATCGCGAGCTGCGAAGACAGGACACGCTCAGCGCGTCCTCCGCAGCCTAGGCACCACTTGGGAACATCCGCCGCAGCCAAGTGGTTAAGAGCATTGTGTTAGCATTCCCCTCTGACTGTCTGCGTGGTCCGAGCAATGGCTGGCCGCGTCACGTGGTACTCCAAGCGGTTGCCGGGCTGTGACACATCCTCCAGCTGTGATCTCATGGGGATCGCAAGATCACGGCTGGAGGTCGCGTCACAGCCTGGCGATCGCTTGGAGGATGCTCTTAGTGCATTCCGCTAGCAGCCCCAGCCCCTCGGACATCAGCAAGTTGTCCCGGAGCTGGCTTTCGGGTATCAGGGCATTTTGTACTCGTGCAAATGCGGTATCGACACCGATACTATCGGTGCATCCCTACTATACACTGAAGAAAAAAAAAACTAAGCATAGGCAAGAACATGAAAAGCTGCTGCAGAATAAATGATATATCATCCAGTATCCTCCTTCTACCACCAGAGGGAAGAAATGTGTTCATTATCACCTGTAGCAAATCCCCTGTTTTTCTTCTGTAGAATGAACAACCTGCAGCTATTCTCCATTTAGAGTTGTATTTACTACACTCATGAATATCCTGCGGCAATTTTAAAGAGGCGCTCTAAATTGAGCTCCCATGGAAACCACTGTGAAAACAATGGAAAAAACAAATCAGTGCTAGACAACTTTAACTGAAGCTAGGGTGGAAACCCCACTAAAAACGACACTGTACAACTTAGAAAGCATGGTGTAAAGAAATTTAAAAACGACTATTCTGGAACAGAATATGATTGAAGTCAGGTAGCTTAACTCTTTCTTTTTTGAAAACACACAAAGTCCTTTATAGTTTCTTCACTTTATTGGGAAAGTAACAGCAAACAAAATGTGTCTTGTGCTCAGGACTGGACTGGGACAAAAAAAAATCAACCCTGGACTTCATCCAGACCGGCCCACTTTAACCCCTTAAGGACGGGAGTAATTTTACAACTTCGGCGCTCTTTCGGAAGGGAAGTTTGCTGAAGTTTTTGCTCATCATGTTTAAACGCGGTTTTAAGTCACGTATTATTATACCACCCAGACAAATTATATATCGTTCTTTCCGGCAGACTCGGCAGATTAATAATATATCATAATTATATATAAAAGTCATGTCCTGCCAGAATGCTATAACAAAAAATGTAAAAAAATTTGAATTTTCAATAAAATTTCAATCATCCACAGTGTGTAAAGTGTTTTTTTTTTCACATTTTATTATCCGATCCTCTGCGGTTATATTCTATGGGGTAGACTTGGGAACCCATTTTTTTTTTTTGGGGGGGGGGGGGAATTACGTGATTTTAGCTAAACCCCCCCAAAAAAAATCATTGGTGAAGCATCATTGTTCACATTATAATTGAAATGTGAACAATAATGCTGCATCAAAAAAAAAAAAAAGCACGTTTTTATTTTTTAATTAATTAATTAATTGTTTTTTTATTTTTATTTTTTACACTTTTATTTTACTTTTTTTAATTTTCATGTTTGATATCGTTGGAAAGGCCATGCTCAGACCTTTCCATCGATATCAGGCATGACCCCCTAGCTGCCACCGATCAGGAGATAAAGGGGTTCAAAGAACCCCCCTATCTCCTGCATGGGATTTCCATAGGAAATCCCTTTGCAGCTAGGGGCTTCCCCAGTTAACTGACATCATCGCGCATGGCGCGATGAGTCAGTTGACGCGGGGGGGGACCCAGAGGTGGGGGCTGCCATCCAAGATAGCGGCCCCCACCGGAAATAGGCCGCGATCGGGCACAAATTAGTGCCCGGTCGCGACCTGGCAACTCATGGGTTAACCCCCATACATCGCTGGAAAGGTCAGGCTGTGACCGTTCCAGCGATGCTGGCCACAGCCGCCTAGTCCCCGGCGATGGGGAGATAGAGGGATCCGAAGGATCCCTCTCCTCCCCTCCAGGCGCTTCCCCATGCTCCGGCGGGGGGGGGGCGCCTGAAACTGATGTCATCGCGCCAGCGCGATGACGTCAGTGCACCGGGAGGCTAGAAAAGACGCAGATCAGGCTTCACCGAAGCCAGATCTGCGTGGGAGCCGCCGGGGAGGTAAGTATTACCGCCGGCTGGGCTCCTAACGCCGAGGACGTTCCATGCCGTCCTGCGGCGTTAAAGCCCGCCAAATGCAGGACGGCATGGAACGCCCTGCGGCGTTAAGGGGTTAATTATGCAAACACACACAAAAAATAGTATATAAACCAACCGTATCGCTCAAACAATTGCTCTACAGGTACCATAACTGCTGCAGAGCGATTAGGTAAAGAAATGCAGCGGCACTGAGGTTGAGTGCACACCATGTCGTAAAGTGAGGCAGATGTGCAGCGAGTCTCACCGGCACAGTGGCCCCAATATGAGACTGCGGCAGACTGTTCTGTTTTACAGACGGTGAGGAAGTTCTCACCTCACCTATTAAGGGCAGAGCGAGCCGCGCGGTGAACCAGCATTCACACCAGCCCACTGAGCCATCGGCCCACCGGAAATCTCCCTGTAGTCCCTATGGCCAGTACATGCCTACTCGTACTTAGAGAGAGCTTCTCTTGGAGTGTCTTCTAGTCAGGGGAAAGAGGGTAGAGAGGGCTTCTCCGGTATTGTCACGGTGGGCGCCAACTTGGGCCATCACAGAAACTAGAAACAAGGAGGAGTTTAGCCCTTGAGGCAGGTTAGCTGCTGGTTTAATTCAAGAGATAAATAATACAGATACCGAGACAAGAAAGGAACCAGAGATTGAAACACAAGGGACAGGAGGGCAATGAAGAAAACTAAAGGAATCGCTGTGCTGGGCAAGATTTCTATTTAAGAAAACCTCACACAGAATAACAGTCCCAGAGGAGGAGGAAGGGGGAGGGTTAACAAGACTGAACAGGAATCCTAAACTGGAGAGGTCCTTCTGATGGCCTCTAATACTGAATTAAAACAAACCAAACACATACAGCATGAAACATATAGGAACGACAGGACTTGATACAGGGATATAGAGTCAGAGAATCATTAGACAGGCAGAGGTCGGCAACAGATCAAAATTCAATATGCATGGAGCAGACAGAAATGGATAGTCCGGAAAACAAGCCGAGGTCATAACCAGATAAATCATACATGAATACAAAGCAGCAATCGGGAAACAGGAACCAGGACACACATGACAATAGCCACCATGAAAACTCATATATCAGGTCACTGAACCTCTGTGCTGCTGGCAGTTATATAGGGAGCAGGTCTGTGTGATTATACCATGTGACTCCAGACCAGATCAGCACAGCAGAACTCGGGAGCAGCTTAAGGCAGCATAGCCAACTACAGAAAAGGAAGACTTGAAATGAATGCTTCTCACCACCAGGGGGCATGGCTGAAAACAGATGAAATGTGACAGGTATGCTTTGTTTTGAGAGGAGGGTGTTAAAGAGAGCCTCTTTGATGGACTTTCTATTAGGAGGAAGGGAGGTAGAGAACTTCTCTGTAGTGTGCTCTGTAGTGGAAGGTTAAACAGAATGCATCTGCTCAGTATGAACAGGCTGTTGCTTACTCACAAGCCTCATGGATAGACTGAAGGAAAGGAAGCTTGCTAACAGTAAATGGGACTGGGCCAAACTAACTATGTGGGTTAGACAGGGAGAGTGGACTAATCCATTAGGTAAAAGCATAGCCGGAAACAAATAAGGAATCTGGTCCCATGATACTCCCCGTCTGGAATCTGTAGATACCACTATTAAAAACTATAAGGTACATGTAAGAAAACTAGTAACACATACATGATATACACATAACAATGCGATAGCAAACTAGAACCGCTTTCTCCAAATCCCTGCCAGCAATCGGTGTTAGCTAGTGCATCCTTCAGGATAGCCGAGTGTATCACCATGTATCCCAGAATAGGTGATCAGTCCTTTTCTTTGCTGTAATCCGCTTTGGTCATTAAAAAGATGGTCTCTATAGTGGGTATATTAAAGGTTTTCACAGACCCTTGTCTGCCAATCTTTACTTCGACCTTGTGAACCTTTTCATCTGCGCTTGTAATAGATTTGATAATGAGACCCATAGGCCACTCGTTTCATGGTACTTGCTTGTCTCTTAGTAGTACGACATCTCCCTCCTGAATGTTCTGTTTGATGTCTCGCCATTTGCGGCGTTCCTGAAGTGTCACAAGATACCCACGCCTCCAATGGTCCCAAAAAGTGTTAGCGAGTCACTGCACCTGTCTCCACTGGTGTTTATACAAGTCTTTTGAATTGAAATTCCCGACTGGAATGGGGATAACTCCTACCTTCTGTGTGAGAAGCATTGCTGAGGTCAGAATGCTTGGTGATTCTGGGTCTGTAGATACCAGAGTTAAAGGTCTTTTTTCAAAATCTCTTTCGGGATCTACGAGTTCAACTTTGTTAGACAAGGTTGACATTATGCCATTTTCCTGTTTCAGGAACATTGGTTCTGTAAGCCACGATGTATCCTGTATTTTTACTGCAGGCACTGATCTCATCGCAATATCTGCAGGGTTTTGATCTATGGGCACATGTTGCCATTAGTTTGAAACATTTTCTTTGCTGACTGGCGATGAGTCTACTTTCCTTTATTTTAGGAGAAGGTTTGCAATTGTCAGCATCGTCAGCAACATCTTTGTTTGCTTTTGCCAATTTCTTCTTCTTTGACTTAGGTTTTCTGTCACTCTTTTTTTGCCATTAACCAGTGTTTCAAGAGAAGGTATTTCTGGATCTTTTATAGATTCAGTCTTGCTCTCCTTTTGCTTTTTTTCCCATACTTTATTTGGTGTCAGACTATTGGATTCATCCTGCTCTTTTGGGCTTTTGGTTTGAATAAATTGATGGGGGGTTTGAATAAATTGATATGGGGGCTTTTGGTTTGAATAATTTAATTGGGGGTTTGAATAAATTGATATGGGGGGCCTTTGGTTTGAATAAATTGATGGGGGGGTTGAATAAATTGATATGGGGGGCCTTTGGTTTGAATAATTTAATTGGGGGATTGAATAAATTGATATGGGGGCTTTTGGTTTGAATAATTTAATTGGGGGTTTGTGTAAATTAACATGGGGGGCTTTTGGTTTGAATAAATTGATGGGGGGTTTGAATAAATTGATATGGGGGCTTTTGGTTTGAATAATTTAATTGGGGGTTTGTATAAATTACATGGGGGGCTTTTGGTTTGAATAAATTGATATGGGGCTTTTGTTTGAATAATTTAATTGGGGGTTTGAATAAATTAACATGGGGGCTTTTGGTTTGAATAAATTGATGGGGGGTTTGAATAAATTGATATGGGGCTTTTGGTTTGAATAATTTAATTGGGGGGTTTGTATAAATTAACATGGGGGGCTTTTGGTTTGAATAAATTGATATGGGGCTTTTGGTTTGAATAATTTAATTGGGGGTTTGTATAAATTAACATGGGGGGCTTTTGGTTTGAATAAATTGATGGGGGGTTTGAATAAATTGATATGGGGGCTTTTGGTTTGAATAATTTAATTGGGGGTTTGAATAAATTGATAGGGGGGCTTTTGGTTTGAATAATTTAATTGGGGGATTGAATAAATTGATATGGGGGGCTTTTGGTTTGAATAATTTAATTGGGGGTTTGAATAAAATGATATGGGGGCTTTTGGTTTGAATAATTTAATTGGGGGTTTGAATAAATTGATATGGGGGCCTTTGGTTTGAATAAATTGATGGGGGGTTTGAATAAATTGCACGAGAAAAGTCCTGCAGTCTGGCATGTGAAGATAGGTAATTATGGAGGATGGCAGGCGCAGGTCATTGTTGGATCTTAGGGGATGGGCTGGAGTGTATTTGGTGACTAGTGAGGACAGGTAGTGAGGAGCGGCGTTAGTGAGGGCTTTGTAGGTCAGGGTGATGGGGTGGGGAGCCAGTGTAGGGATTCACAAAGAGGAGCGGCGCATTTTTTCAGCCTTCAAGTTTTTTCGTGCGCATATCCGACGAGCAAAGTCGGGCGCAAATGAACGTTGCGTGCAGGAATCGGTGGGCAATCAGAATTAAGAACCACCATTTTCTAGGTTTCGGTTGTTGTTGCGCCTGTCAAAGTCGATCTGCGTATATGTGCTGCAACAAAAATAAAAAATTTATTAATTTTATTATTTGGGTATGTGTAAAATGTGTAACTGTACTGTGCTGTATTTTTTATTTTGTGCAGGTTTTGGCCAGAACGATCATATTGTATGTTAACACCAGGTTTTCAAAGACATTACGATACTTTGGGCAATCGTCGTTCGTACGACGTTGCGCGAAGATCGTAATACCATCTGCTCGAATGCATTTGCGCTGACAATGGTAAGTTTGGGATGCGCGCACGAACTTGCGCTCGCGCTGGGTTAGCGCAGGGTCAATCGCGGTAGATGATAACGCGCATCGTTTGCGCGAACGTCGTAATACGACGTTCTGCGCGAATGGTTTCGTCCTTGCGCAAAAGCGCATTTGCGCGCACGCAAATGCGCTGCGCAAGGATTGTAATAGGGCCCAACAAATTTATTCGATGTACATTGAAAAACTCATTCCCGACCTCTTAAAACCACATATATATGGAGAAAAAATTAACCCCACCCAAGGAAGGGATAGGTTACCTAACCGTGAACCAATACCTGGTACTTCACCTACATACATTGTGTATATGTTATGGGTAAAGCCAGGAGTGCGGTTAATGCTAGGAGTACCCGGGTAATCCTGACATTACCCAGGCTCCATTAGCAAAAGTCCGAAGTGAAATGAAATTTCGGAGTTTACCCGGGTAATCTGCAAAGTATCCAGAGGCCTCTGGGTACCCTGCTTTACTGCTGTATTTTAACCGGGTAATTCGCACATTACCCTAGTGTTGTTGGATAAAGTGTCATGTGCAACGAAACCTCAGACTTTATCCGGGTAATCTGCAAAGTATCCAAACGCCTCTGGGTGCTCCGCTTTTCTTAGGTTTTCAGCAGGTTACAGTTGACTGAATTCCGAGGATTACCCAGGTAAAGCTGCAAACTGTTATCTGACTGATAACAAAATAGTGTTTTTGGTTATTTTTAATGAAATTGTAACCACGGTCACAAACCACACTAAATAACCATAAGGTTACTCTGTGCATTAATTGTCTGAAAATTAATTTATGAAGATAAAGATATTATATAAAGAGTAACCTGATGGTTATTATGTTTTATAAATGATATATAAGCACATATGGCACATAATAAGAGTAAAATTCACTTTTACCCAAGCGGGGTTGGATGCTCTGCAGATTACCCAGGTGAAGCTGTGGATAGTCCTCAGATTACCCGAGTGAAGCTTCAGACTTGCACATTATCCAGGTAAAGGGCCGATTTTTCAGCTCTTCCAGACCGTTACCCAAGGGCAGTTGGTTAGTGCTAAGATTACCCGGGTAAAGTCCGAAATTTTCATTTTTTTGCAGCTTTACCCAGCAGTTTTGGGTGATATCAGGATTACCCGGGTAATCCTAGTATTAACCGCACTCCTGGCTTTACCCGTAACATATATACCATATATCACAAAACCAGCGTGTCTAATTCCCTCTGTACATTGTTGAGGAGAGTAGATCAATGCTCTGGTGAACGCAGCATACCCAAAGTATTCGGTTATACAGATCAAGATTGCAGGGTAAACAATCCAAAACTCAATCACCAATTGATAACTATGAGCAACCAAAGCTATACTTCACAATAATCAGGCTACGCCCTCATTGGTAGGGGCAAAGACTCCAGTTACACGGTAGGTATAACATCAAAACCAACAACTGTTAAAATGCCTCGCTTCTCAACATGTTCGCCGCCTAAGCAACTGCGGCTTTTTCAAGAGATGGGACCCACTTCTATATCCCTCCTTAAATAGGGGAAACCAAACTGCCGTACCGAAGACCAGCTGTGTACCCCTGCCCACTTGGCGTGTGAAGTCGTCAGGTCCACCTCTCCATGAGGAATCCCCCCTACGTCGCATACAGCTCCACTGCGATCGTCCAATCAGTGGGCTGGCGCTGTTGATGACGACACTGTTCATACCATTGACGGCGTCGATTGTTACTAGGCTACGGGACATAGAAGCGCTCGAAAGAGTGTACTATCGCAGATAATAGAAAATCCACCCCTAATGTATAAAAGCATTCAATTCAGTGGCGGACATCAACCCAACGCATTAGCATTTGTATTAATAGTCGGACACTTACACTCCGTTCCATAGTGATCTCCACTGAAGAATTATTCGGTGCGATGGCAAAGTCCATTCAATCGCGTTAACATTATATTCATAGTGAAGCGCTTAAAGTTAATTCAGTGGTGTACCCCGATCACTCACATGTACATCGGTTCATAAATAAAGCTGTCCATTCAGCGGTGCCTCCATGAGTCAGTTACCATCTGTTTCGCAGTGCTTCGGAAAACTGGTCACTATAGAATAATTACCACACGTTTATTAAAAGGCTATCCAGCTGGTAGCTATGTTCAATTTGAACCTCATTAAAATTATGGATGAAGGAATAGATGGTACATGCTACAAAAAAATGCCACCGATGATGAATGGGCCGCACATCTATTGCGTGTATCGCATACCGCAGGAACATAACCTCATGAGACTATAATGAACAAGGGGCCGCAACTGCACAGAATGCCGAACTGCACAGACATGTTGGCAAAATGCCCAGATTTTCTGTGATTCTGTTCGACAAGTTTAAACAGATAAGTCCCACAGGCTTCAATGTTAAGATTTTTTTTATGTTTTATTCATTAAACTGTATATTCTTTTTCTTCGCAAACAGGTGTTTTTTTTTAAACTCCTTTTTAGGGATCTTTTGTGTAATTTAAATTGTTTTATTTAAATTCTGTAACAGACCGTTTTATCTGTGGCTTTCATCAGATCTTGGCGCTCTTTGGGGCCTCTGTGGTGAATTCAGCTTGCTGAAGTGCGCCACATGAACCCTGGATAAGTCTTTAAATATTTTAGATTTCATAAAATTTTATAAATTTTAAAATATAAAAGGGCAGAACCTGGGGAAGTGAGTCAGGGTGGAAAGGGTTAACTTATCCTGCTAAAGCAGCTTGATCTCACTCCCCCACATGGTTCTCCTGGAATGCAGCCTGTGATCTAGGACCTGGACTGTGGACACAGTCTGTGCTGTCACTGCTGAGGTGTTGCTTGAATCTCCCGCATCGGTATCGCTCCCCTCCTTCCCCATCAGCTGGCAGGTGAAGGGAGAACACAGGCTTCGGTCACTGTGCATCCCTCTCAGCTTCCAGACCAGTGCTGACTGGAGTTGGTCGCACTGAGTGACGTTAAGGGGCGCAGCAGCCTCCTGTGTGGAGTGGATGGCTGGACGCTTGTGTGCACAGTAGCATCACTAGCAAGCTCCCGGTGCTCCGTTTTAGTAAACTAAGCAGCGGGGCTTGCAGCTGCTGGGCGCCTCCAAATTTTCCTCAATGTTAAGCTGCAGGGGGCATGCAGCTTTCTCGGAGGGGCAATTGCCCCATGGATTGGTTTAATGCAGTGTTTCCCAAACCTGTCCTCGGGACCCTGAACCAGGCCAGATTTTGCAGATCACCTTGGGTAAATACAGACTGAATCCTGCAATCACTGAGAAGCAATTCATATCACCTGTGCTTCAGATATCTGGAAAAAGTGGCGAGGCGGAGGGTCCTGAGCAGTGGTGGAAGTACCAGGGTCGCAGCGGTCGCAGTTGCGACCGGCCCTGGCATTTCGCCACTGGAGGGGGACCCAGCGCCGCCGCCAGATTCCAGCAATAAGCGCCGGAATCTGGGAGCAGCGCCGCCGGCTGTTCCTCTCCCTTCGAGTGGCCCGCTGGCTTGCAGCTTGGCCGCTCGCGTGGCATGGGAACTAGCTGACCAGCGCACGAGATCTCGCGAGAACTCGGCTGCGCTGGTCAGGTGGTTTCCGGTGAGCGGCCAGGCTGCATGCTTTCAGCAGCCGCTCACCTCGGAGAGGAACGGCGGCAGCAGAGGAGGTGAGCTGGGGCCCTATATACCCATAAGAGCTGGGGGCAAATCTATCCATAAGCTGGGGCAAATCTATCCATAAACTGGGGCAAATCTATCCATAAGAGCTGCGGGCAAATACATCCATGAGCTGGGGGCAAATACATCCATGAGCTGAGGGCAAATATATCCAGGAGCTGGGGCAAATATATCCAGGAGCTGGGGGCAAATATATCCATGTGTGAGCTGGGGCAATATATCCATGTGTGGGGCAATATATGTCCATGTGAGCAATATATATATCCATGTGAGCTGGGGGCAATATACAGTATATATCCGTGTGAGCTGGGGGCAATACTATCTTTTTTATATTGCAGGAAAAAAAAAGTAAAAATATACTTTTTTTGGGGGGAGGGGGCCCTTCATGGATTCTTGCACCAGGGCCCTCAGGTTTCTAGTTACGCCACTGGTCCTGAGGACAGGTTTGGGAAACACTGGTTTAATGGATACATGATGGGGCCCCAATCTGGGCCCCTCCCCTCCTGGGTCCTCGGACACTGCCTGAGTGCCTGATGGGTCAGTCCGCTCCTGCAAGAGAGTGGATAAATTGCATGGTGGTGTTGGCAGTCAGAAATGGATGACTTTTGGCAATTTTGTGGAAGTGATTGCGGCAAGATGAGGACAGTGATTGAATGTAGGGGCTGAAGGAAAGACGAGAGTCAAGAGTCACTCCGAGGCAGCAGACCTGGGCAGAAGGAAGGATAGTGATACTGTCAACAATTATAGAGAATTCAGAAGTCGGAGTAGAGTTAGAGGGGGGATTAGGAGCTCGTTCTTGGACATATTGATCTTCAGGTAGCGAGAGGCCATCCAGGCAGAGATCCCAGACAAAGACTGACCTGAGAGGGGGAGATATCAGGAGTGGAGAGGTAGATCTGAGTGTCATCAGCATATAGGTGATACCTGAAGCCATAATCGGTGATGAGTTTACCCAGTGAGGAGGTACAGATAGAAAAGAGCAGAGGACCTAGGACTGAGCCTTGAGGTACACCGACTGACAAGGTTTTATGATAACCTTGGTGGGCAGAGTTTGCAATTCCTGTCCTAAAATATACTTCTAAGTTTTGTTTCCAAATTCTTCATTCTGTCCCCTCTCTCTTCTAGACACCTTCTCTGAGGCTTCCAGTCTTGCCCTCAGATTGCCTGCTCACCATGTCATGTCACACTGGAGGTTAGCAGGCCACACACCCTGTGATTTGGGCTATGCCTAAATGTCTGTTGTCATAACACTGACATGTGCAATAACAAGGATTCTACATGATAATCACATGACTTCACTCCCTGTGCCATATTCACTGTACTGTCATACAGGGTTGGGATGGGAGCAAGAGTGGGTGGCCATGGGAGGGGGGGGGCAATTGCTCCCTGGGCAAGTAGCATATAATAGTGTTTTGAGGAGAGACTTCCGAGTTAACGTGGATCATTTATAGGGAGTGATAAGGAAGATATCTTGCTATAAATGCCAGTGTTGTTGTGTTCTGTGTGTTTCACATTATATTTATATATAAAGTTATGACAGGGAGGGGGTTTAATGTTTTGGTTCCAACGATTCCCCCTAGTATTGAGCCCACCCTCAGGTCAGTCAGCCTCTGCCAGCTTCAGGATACAATGGATCTCATTTTCCCCTCACAATCCACTAATCCAGGGGAATGTCAGTCGCTGTTTGGTGCTCCCGCTCTTAGCAGGGGTTGGCACTGCCAGCAGCCATTATGTGGCTTTGTCTAGCATCCAGGCTGGCTGAGGGTTATATCCTCTATTGTGTCAGGAGAACCGTGAGATACAGCCAGTGCATGGATAGCACCCGCACCCCCTGCAGCTCGTGAGACGCCCTCACCGCCCTCCCCACCCGCGTGACGTCACGGCCCGTCCCTGGCAGCTCCTGCGCACTGACACCAGCCCCTCCCCCGCCGGGCGCAGCTGCTGTTGGGTACCCGCAGCAATGAGTCGCCGCTGAACCCGGATCGGGATGGAGAGCGCCCTGGTTAGCGACGACGAGATCTGTGAGTGACCGCAACACGGCGCAGGGCAGCATCCGGGGGGGGGGGGGTATGCTCTTTGTGTGTATGCTGTGCCATCCTCTCTTTGTGTCCGTTCTGTGCCATGCTCTGTGTGTGATGTGCCATGCTCTGTCTGTCCGTGCTGGGTCAGGCTCTGTGTGTTTCTATACTGTGCCATCTTCTGTGTGCATGCCCGTCTCTGTGTGTGTGCGTATACTGTGCCATGTTCAGTGTGTCTGTCCGTGCAGTGCCCTGCTCTGTATCTGCCTGCCCGTGCTGTGCCAGGCTTTGTCCATGCGGTGCCATTCTCTGTGTGTGTGTGTGTCTGTTCATGCTGTGCCATCCTCTGTGTGTGTCTGTCCATGCTGTGCCATCCTCTCTCTGTCCATGCTTTGTGCTTCTCTTTGTGTTAATGCTGTGCCCTGCTGTGTCAGAGCTGTGCCATCCTCACTGTTTGTATGTGCTCTGCCAGGCTTTGTGTGTGTTCTCGTTGTGCCATACTCTGCTGCTTTTGCTGTGCCAGCCTGTGTCCATGCTGTGCTTTGCCAGGCTGTGTGTATTTGTATTGTTCAGCGGCCGTGTCCAGGCTGTGCCCGTTTGTATGGGTCAGTGCTGTGTTTGGTTGTGTGTTTTGCTGCTGTACCTGGCTGTGTGTGCTGGAGTTCTGCCAGTTTATGTTCTGTGCCAGGTTGTGTGTCCACAATGTGCACGCTGGTGCTGTGCAAGAATGTACGTTCACCCTGTGCCACAATGTCTGTCCATGATTTATGTCCAGGCAGTGTTTATCTTGTCAGGTTGTGTGTGTCCCCAGTGTGTTCCCCTGCTCAGCCAGGTTGTGTGTCCACAATCTGTGTGCAGGTGCTGTGCCAGAATGGGTTTGCCCATGTTGTGCCAGTCCGCAGGTATCCAGACTGCATCTTGCAGTGCAAGGGTTAAAGGGGACGCCGGGGTGTTTTGTTGGGACGGAGTATGTTTTTATAAGGTATAAAAATTCAAGTATATTGACAGAATATTTATGAATGAATTTTTCACCTTCACGTAATATATATATATATACAGTATATACTCAGAGGTCGTGCATGTATGTAGCATTCCAGCGTGTACCTGTTTTAAATTTTCAGACATTTTCTTTTGTTTGTCACAATAAAGTAACTCTCAAGCTGGCACCACTGAGGGTGATGCTGGCGCGTGCCGCTGTAATCCCATTTCTCGTGACAAGGGCCCTGGGCACAGTGTTGACCCCAGAGCCTATAGCAATGAAACCTAAAACACATTCAGCTTTTTTTTTGCTTGTCTTCAGGTCACACACACAGTAGCACTCCATTAATGCGCTGTACAATATAGATTTACACACTACCTGCGACCATACAATCCTGTTATGATCTGGACTTGCTTCAGTTGGTCAATTCATGGTTCAGCAATGTTATGTGCCCAAAAAAATGAGGTCATGTGACTCCCTGAATATAATGAATGAGCAGGTTATTCCATCAATGGATTTTTCTTTCCTGTTGACAGAGCGGGCATGTTTAAAGATGGCAGTGCCAGGATTCATCACCACACAGTCCAGACCTTAACCCCATTGAGAAGCTATGGGAAGATGTTATGCAGCTTTCCGACTCTCCCATTATTATTACAAGATCTTGGCGTCAAATTAACCTGCCGGCACAAAGGGCATTAACAGCAGCGGGGTGTACTAGTACGCCCGCTTGCTGGCTGCTGCGGTGGGCCCTTCCTCTGATCCACCCACGCAACTGACACACGCCAACTGATTGGAGGGGTTGTTGCTTGCAGCCTATAGACGCCAGCGTGGCGTGCTATGCCACCCGCAGCGTTCAATCCCACCTGCCGCCTGGACGACATAGTACACCCCGCAGCGGTATAGGTTAATCCAACTCTGGATGGAGATAAATATTGTGACATTGCATAAACCTATGGAAACGATGCCACAGCTAATGTGTGCCGTAATAAAAGCAAAAGGTGGCCCAATGAAATATTAGCGTTTGTGACTTCTTGTGGCCAGGCAGTGTATATTTTTAACCTTAAAGTCCTGCAGTTAGTGATTTTTTTTACTTGTTGAAACATATGATAACGATTATTTTTTCAGTGTCTTGTACAACACCATGGAGTCTGTTGTCAGGGCTATTCAGAGAGAGGTGAAAACCTTGAGAATTGGCAGGAGAATGAACAATCTAGACCAAATAGCCAATTTAGAAAGTGAGATAAGTGGGAGAATTTTTCTGGTTTGACTATTTTGACCTAGAATTTTTAGTTCTCCAGCCATTCTCAAGGTTTTCACCTCTTTGTGAATAGCCCTGTGTGTGCTTGTGACTGTGTACGCCCGGCAAGAGATTCTTTTGTAGTTTTTACGCCAAATTTAGCTAAAAAAAAGGTTCTAATTCAGATATTAGATACTGATGCTTTATCAGATTGCCACTTTTGTCAGGCCTGTGAATAAAACCTGCTATGTTAACCTGGATATTTTACACCAGGGGTGGGTAGAAACCTTAAGTTCATATTGGTTTACCTCAGAAGATGTGCCCTTTAGTCCAGAATATGCAGAAAACAGTATAAAATGGCAGACACGGTGTGGGATTTGATGGATTTAATCAACAAAAAACAGTCATCTAAAAGTTCTGCCTTCATTGTTGTGGGTATCTAGAATTTTTGGGGTGTGGTATTCCTTATATAAAACCCTCACACAGAGACGAGGCTGAAGTTAGTTTCTTATTCGGCCAGTTACTTATTCGTGGAAGTTGGTTTCTGATTCGGTTGAATTCTAAGTATGTAAAGTTTCAATAAAAACCTGATTTTTAGATGGTAAATTGCCATTGTGCCAATGATTTTAACATGGATTTATATAGAGGTGGATGCCCTCTACCAAACAATGTCAAATTTAGCCTGGCCCAACTGCAATTTGGGCAGAAAAATCAGTGCCAACTGTGCCAAGGGTGTTGATTTTTACTATTTTGAATAAGTAACTGATGTTTTTAAAGGGTTAATTGCCATTGGGCCACTGAATTCAACATGGATTTATATAGAGGTGGATGCCCTCTATCAAACACAATTGTCTTCAGCCTGGCCCAATGGCAAGTTTGCCACGAAAACCGTGCCAACTGTGCCAAGGTGTTGATTTTTACTGTTTTGAATAAGTAACTGATGTTTTCAAAGGGTTAATTGCCATTGGGCCACTGAATTCAACATGGATTTATATAGAGGAGGATGCCCTCTATCAAACACAATTGTCTTCAGCCTGGCCCAATGGCAAGTTTGCCACATAAACAGTGCCAACTGTGCCAAGGTGTTGATTTTTACTATTTTGAATAAGTAACTGATGATTTCAAAGGGTTAATTGCCATTGGGCCACTGAATTCAACATGGATTTATATAGAGGTGGATGCCCTCTATCAAACACAATTGTCTTCAGCCTGGCCCAATGGCAAGTTTGCCACATAAACAGTGCCAACTGTGCCAAGGTGTTGATTTTTACTATTTTGAATAAGTAACTGATGATTTCAAAGGGTTAATTGCCATTGGGCCCCTGAATCCAACATGGATTTATATAGAGGTGGATGCCCTCTATCAAACACAATTGTCTTCAGCCTGGCCCAATGGCAAGTTTTCCACATAAACAGTGCCAACTGTGCCATGGGTGTTGATTTTTACTGTTTTGAATAAGTAACTGATGTTTTCAAAGGGTTAATTGCCATTGGGCCACTGAATTCAACATGGATTTATATAGAGGTGGATGCCCTCTATCAAACACAATTGTCTTCAGCCTGACCCAATGGCAAGTTTGCCACGAAAACAGTGCCAACTGTGCCAAGGGTGTTGATTTTTACTATTTCGAATAAAAGATGTTTTCAAAGGGTTAATTGCCATTGGGCCACTGAATTCAACATGGATTTATATAGAGGAGGATGCCCTCTATCAAACACAATTGTCTTCAGCCTGGCCCAATGGCAAGTTTGCCACATAAACAGTGCCAACTGTGCCAAGGTGTTGATTTTTACTGTTTTGAATAAGTAACTGATGTTTTCAAAGGGTTAATTGCCATTGGGCCACTGAATTCAACATGGTTTTATATATAGGTGGATGCCCTCTATCGAACACAATTGTCTTCAGCCTGGCCCAATGGCAAGTTTGCCACGAAAACAGTGCCAACTGTGCCAAGGTGTTGATTTTTACTATTTCGAATAAAAGATGTTTTCAAAGGGTTAATTGCCATTGGGCCACTGAATTCAACATGGATTTATATAGAGGAGGATGCCCTCTATCAAACACAATTGTCTTCAGCCTGGCCCAATGGCAAGTTTGCCACATAAACAGTGCCAACTGTGCCAAGGTGTTGATTTTTACTATTTTGAATAAGTAACTGATGATTTCAAAGGGTTAATTGCCATTGGGCCACTGAATTCAACATGGATTTATATAGAGGTGGATGCCCTCTATCAAACACAATTGTCTTCAGCCTGGCCCAATGGCAAGTTTGCCACGAAAACAGTGCCAACTGTGCCAAGGTGTTGATTTTTACTGTTTTGAATAAGTAACTGATGTTTTCAAAGGGTTAATTGCCATTGGGCCACTGAATCCAACATGGATTTATATAGAGGTGGATGCCCTCTATCAAACACCATTGTCTTCAGCCTGGCCCAATGGCAAGTTTGCCACATAAACAGTGCCAACTGTGCCAAGGTGTTGATTTTTACTATTTTGAATAAGTAACTGATGATTTCAAAGGGTTAATTGCCATTGGGCCACTGAATTCAACATGGATTTATATAGAGGTGGATGCCCTCTATCAAACACAATTGTCTTCAGCCTGGCCCAATGGCAAATTTTCCACGAAAACAGTGCCAACTGTGTCAAGGGTGTTGATTTTTACTATTTTGAATAAGTAACTGATGTTTTCAAAGGGTTAATTACCATTGGGCCACTGAATTCAACATGGATTTATATAGAGGTGGATGCCCTCTATCAAACACAATTGTCTTCAGCCTGGCCCAATGGCAAGTTTGCCACGAAAACAGTGCCAACTATGCCATGGGTGCTTATTTTTACTGTTTTGAATGAGTAACTGATGTTTTTAATGGGGTTGCACCGATACTAGTATCGGTATCAGTGCCGATACCGGGTACTGCCGGAGTACATGGTACTCGTGCAGTGCCCCCAATATTTCCCCCGATACCGGAAGCCAGCATTGAGCCGGCATCCGAGGGGCTGGGGCGGCTGTCTGAATGCTCTATCGGCATTCGGACAGGCCCTGCAGCTGCTCTCCGCGATCATACTTACCTTCCTGAGTGACGCCGGTAAAGCTTCCGCACGTGCGCTCGTTGGAAGGCCCCCAGCCGCGATCACCAGGGACTCCCACGTGATCGCTGCTGGGGGCCTTCCAACGAGCGCACGCGCAAAGACCTTGTCGGCGTTGCTCAGGAAGGTAAGTATGAACCCAGAGAGCAGCTCCAGGTGCCTGTCCGAATGTCGATAGGACGGCTGTCCGAATGCTCTATCGACATTCGGACAGGCACCTGGAGCTCTCCGTTCATACTTACCATCCTGAGCGACGCCGGTAAAGTTTCACGTGGGTGATCGCTCCTGGGGGCCTTCCAACTAAGCGCACACGCGGAAACTTTACCGGTGTCTCTCAGGATGGTAAGTATGAACGGAGAGCTACAGGTGCCTGTCCGAATGCCGATAGAGTGTGTGTGTGTGTGTGTGTGTGTGTGTGTGTGTAAATTTTAAAAATATCTACTTGTCCAACGGACTAAGTGGTAGGACGATCTACTTGTCCTGATAAGAATAAAGACCTCTAAACACTATTTTGTTGAAATTATTTTTCTTAACAGCGTGCACATAATTTATAATGCTCACAGATATAGACCTCAGACCAGATAATGCCCACAGTGAATGTGGACATGCCATACAGTGAATGTGGACATGCCATACAGTGAACGTGGACATGTTTTTTTTTTCCCCCTCTCCTATAATCTAGACGGGGTATTTCCATGCTGAGTGCCCGCTGCCTCGTGGCCAGCCTTGTGTGCCAGGAAAATACTGAACCTCGTTTGACCTAGTGATTTGGGCATTTAAAGGGCACAGTGGCAAGGGTTAACTCAGATCCTCTTTGGGTAAGGCATTTCCACGGCCTCCGAGCTGCTCGCTTTTATCCCTGTGCCAGCGCCGCTTTGTTTACTATACCCCAGGAGATCCCGCTCCACCCTCCTGACAATAAACGCTCTCACAGAGCGAGGGAAAGGGCTGCTTGGCATATTGCGTGGCAGAGCTGCTCACCTGGACACAGGGTCTGTTTTGTATCAGGCAGCCTCTGCAACCCCCCCCCAAACGTCCTACCAGACACCCCGTTCCATATTCATGCTTCTCGGCGGGTATAGAAGCGGTGCAGGATGGGGAGTGTGGATCGAAAGCTTGTGTGCAAGCACCGTAGCTCCGGCCCCTCCCCTCATCACGCCGCTCCGTGAGAGAGAGGAAGGAACGTCCGTGAGAGTGGGCGTTCCTTCAACTCTCTGCGATCAGTGTACAAAGTGCGATCCTCTTATGGATGATCGCGCTTTGTTTCCCGATGGCGCTCGTGTGCTGGGAGCAGTCCGGCGGGCTTCTTGCCCGCCTGACTGCATCTCAAAAATATTTACTTGTCCAGCGCCCGGATCTTCATATAACGGGCGTCGGGCGATATAATTCCCACACCCCTGCTGTATACACCCCTGCTGTAATATATACACATACACACACTGAGCTGGAGGGCATATCCATGAGCTGGGGGGGCATATCCATGAGCTGGGGGGCATATCCATGAGCTGAGGGGCATATCTATGAGAGCTGGGGGCAATATCCATGAACTGGGGCGTATCCATGAGAGCTGGGGGCATATCCATGAGCTGGGGGGCATATCCATGAGAGCTGGGGGGGCATATCCATGAGAGCTGGGGGGCATATCCATGAACTGGGGCATATCCATGAACTGGGGCATATCCATGAACTGGGGCATATCCATGAGAGCTGGGGGCATATCTATGTGAGCTGGGGCATAATCAATGAGAGCTGGAGGCATTTTTATATGAGGTCTGTTCTTATTGGAAAGCGTTCACATGACATAAAATAAAAGTATCGGTACTCGGTATCGGTGAGTACTTGAAAAAAACTATCGGTACTCGTACTCGGTCTTAAAAAAGTGGTATTGTGCATCCCTAGTTTTTAAAGGGTTAAATGTCATTGGGCCACTGATTTCACCATGGATCTATAGAGAGTTGGATGCCCTCTATTAAAAACAGTTGTCATTATGTTGGCCCAATGGTCAGTTTGGCACAAAAACAGTGACAACCGTGCCAGGCCAACAAATTTCATTATTTTGAATAAGTAACTTTTTTTAAGGGTTAAATGCTGTCGGGCCACTGATTTCAACATGAATTTATATAGAATTGGATGCCTTCTATTAAAAACTGTTTTCGTTACACTGGCCCAATGGTCGGTTTGGCACAGAAATAGTGCCAACACTGCCATTGGCACCAATTCCCATAAATTTGAATAAGTAACTGATGTTTTAAAAGGTTAAATGCCGTTGGGCCACTGATTTCACCATGTATTTATATAGAGTTGGATGCTCTCTATTAAAAACAGTTGTCGATAGCCTGGCCCAATGGTTAGTTTGGCACAGAAACCGTGTCATCTGTGCTATGGGCACTGATTTCCATCAAGTTGAATAGGTAACTGATGTTTTTAAAGGGTTAAATGCGGTTGGGCCACTGATTTCAACATAGAATTATATAGAGTTGGATGCCCTTCGTTAAAAACAGTTGTCTTTTGTCTGGCCCAATAGTCAGATTGGCACAGAAACCAAGATCCTTTTTGGCAACAAGGCTGAGGCTCAACACTGCACGTCCACCGTGAGCTGAGGAGACATTGAACCCCCTTGGAGCAAATCACAAGCAGTTCTCATATATATGCGTCCCCTCCACCCCCACCTCTCCATAAGAGAGAAGCTCCCGGAAAAAAAAAAAAATCCCACCCCTTCCCGACCCCCCATGAGGAAAGAAAAACCCTAAATCCAGCTGTGTCCTTGGCACCTCCGTACAGAGAATGGAAGCAAACCCCCCCACCCTCAGTATAGCAATACAGAACAGTGACCCCACATACTAGCATAAAGAACACATTCCCCCTCCCATTCCAAGTGTGGGGTGACCCTATGGGAGTGCTCTTATACTAAACCCCCCTCCCATCCCGTCCATATCAACACGTAAACCACTATTGACAGTCTGAACTCTACAATGTGTCACGGATCCCCCTAGAACTACGATGCTGGTCCCTGTATACAGAACCCTATAAACCCCTCCGATCCTTGAATGGTTGGTAAAGCTTACTATCTGCAGGGTACAACAGCCAGAAAGGGTTAACAGGCGCCTCCTGGCCACCCATGTGACCGCCGCGAGCCGGTATATCAATAGGCACCCAGCCAGCGAAAAGCGAACACAGCGCTGCCGGGTACCACCTGGGACGCCAGACGAGGCATGGGCACCCCCAGGACCACTGGACGTGACTCAATGTCCATGTGGATTAAAAAGAAAAAACTGTAACCCCCCGTCCCAATCGAGGCAGACATCCATAGACCCAAAATCTTATAGCAGAACATAACAGTATCCCCACAGACAGAAAAGTAATACAAGCCCCCATCCCATGTTATCCATACTGAAACTGCTATATATATATATAGTGCGATCCATGCAATAGTCATGTGAATAATACAAAAAGAAAGAGCGTCCACTCCCATAAAGGCTCATCCTCACCGGGCAACCTTCACCCCGCCGCACTCCGGCATCAGTAAGGCCTGGGGCTAGGGTCCATGAGAAAGTGCACAAATGTGATGATCACGGAGTACCCTGGCTGGATACATGGCGTCAGGGCCCAATAGTAGCACATACAACTACTGGGCAGAGTGTGTCTTATAGCTGCAGTTTTTGCCCCAAGAACGAGGCAAGACACATTTTAGGTTGAATTGCAAACAGAATCTGTTTCTTGTGCAAAACACAGGTCATACTTATATGGAGCTGTCCCTATTGTTCACCCTCCTGCCCACCCTCAGACATCCCGGAGCACCACTGCCTCCAGCCATTCCCCAGTCCCTGAATATAATGGCCACCACAGCCTCAGCCATTGCCCAGTTTGTGGAATGTCGCCCCTTGTCCAGTCTGGAGATGGTTCGAAGGCCAAAGTCGTGTTGCAGCAGGTGGCGGCTCGATGCACGTAAGCAGTGGGCAGGAAAAACACAGTTTCCAAACAAGATGAATATTGAGGAACAGAAACACACCTGGGGCATGTGAAAACAGGATGTAAAATAAGGGGCCCAATGGGGCAAAAAAGGTGCAGGGCAAAACAAAGGCAAAAAGTTTTTAAATGTGGTGGGACCCTGCAGCCTGTACCATCAACAACAAACCAGAGCAATAGGAGGGTCAGCCGACCAAGAAAACGTCCGAATCAAAAATCATGGAGGAATGCAAGGTTGAGGGGTACAGGACCAGGGAGAGCACGGCAGAATGGGAAGACGAGGGCCCGGCAAATGAGGGAGCACAAAACTGGAGGAGCGGAGGGAGCTACAAGGAGCTTCAATGGTGGGGATGACAGGTGTTAACCCAGGCCTGGTGTTGTGGTATGGCCGGTACCTCCGTTCCACGGCCTCTGTCCAGGAGCACGAATAGATCTGCTGGCGTGGGGATCCCCAATGCCTCCAACAGTCAAGTGTAATCGGCCGGTGAGCGCAGGGATATGAAGGCCCCATCATGGGGCAAAATGGAAACCTCCAGGGTAGCGGACTTCCTTGTGCGGAAGAAGCTCTGTAAGAGGCCATTGGGCTCTTCTCTTCGGAAGCGTAAAAGAAGCCACATCGTTGAAGAGATTCTAGGCAACCCCCTCAATCAAGGAGGCGCCATAACAGGCTGCAAGCAGCAGGGCATCCTTGGTGGAGTAATACCAGCACTTGAGCACCGCGTCCCACGGGGGTTCGTTGGGACCCAAGCGTGGGCGCAGGGCTCTATGAATCCTATTTAGGCGCAACTCCACCTCCGGAGCGGCATGAACAACAGGGTGCGGAAAAACTTGTCTCCGGGACATCTCCGATACAATGGTTGGAGCGACTGGACCTGCTGTCCAGGTATTCTACTTCCTCCTGAAGCAACACGTAGTTGTCGCAGACCTCTCGTAATATAGCCTGCGTCTCGGCGTGATCAGTCTCCACTTAATGCTCGAGTTTGGCTATGCGGGTCCCCAGTGCGCCAATGTCCGTCCGTAGCCTCTCCAGGCCCGCCCTGAGGTCAGTCTGAAGGTCATCCTTCATAGTGAGCAAGAGCTTTCTTGTCACATCGAGTACAAGGCTCACCTTTCGCGACAGAAGGACTCACGACGACGCCATCCTGACAGCTTCTGAAAGCACCACCGCCGACAGCAGGGGAAAATACTGGGCAATTTCAGCTTGGCTCGATTTGGGGTTCAACTTCCTCCTGGGCATGGAAGCTAACCCCACAGGCTACAATGAAGTCCAGGGCTGATCAGTGGAGGCTACTGTCAGTTGTGGAAGCGCCACCTGCGCAGAAGCTCAGAGATCAGGCAGCCATCTCAGAGCTCGGCCAAACCACACCACCCATTGTGCCACTGATTTTAATAGAGGGCATCCACCTCTATATAAATCCATGTTGAATTCAGTGGCCCAATGGCAATTAACCTTTTGAAAACATCAGTTACTTATTCAAAAACAGTAAAAATCAAACCCCCATGGCACAGTTGGCACTGTTTATGTGGCAAACTTGCCATTGGGCCAGGCTGAAGACAATTGTGTTTGATAGAGGGCATCCACCTCTCTATAAATCCATGTTGAATTCAGTGGCCCAATGGCAATTAACCCTTTGAAATCATCAGTTACTTATTCAAAATAGTAAAAATCACACCTTGGCACAGTTGGCACTGTTTATGTGGCAAACTTGCCATTGGGCCAGGCTGAAAACAATTGTGTTTGATAGAGGGCATCCTCCTCTATATAAATCCATGTTGAATTCAGTGGCCCAATGGCAATTAACCCTTTAAAAACATCAGTTACTTATTCAAAGTAAAAATCAACACCTTGGCACAGTTGGCACTGTTTTCGTGGCAAACTTGCCATTGGGCCAGGCTGAAGACAATTGTGTTTGATAGAGGGCATCCACCTCTATATAAATCCATGTTGAATTCAGTGGCCCAATGGCAATTAACCCTTTAAAAACATCAGTTACTTATTCAAAACAGTAAAAATCAACACCTTGGCACAGTTGGCACTGTTTTCGTGGCAAACTTGCCTTTGGGCCAGGCTGAAGACAATTGTGTTTGATAGAGGGCATCCTCCTATATATAAATCCATGTTGGATTCAGTGGCCCAATGGCAATTAACCCTTTAAAAACATCAGTTACTTATTCAAAACAGTAAAAATCAACACCTTGGCACAGTTGGCACTGTTTTCGTGGCAAACTTGCCTTTGGGCCAGGCTGAAGACAATTGTGTTTGATAGAGGGCATCCTCCTATATATAAATCCATGTTGAATTCAGTGGCCCAATGGCAATTAACCCTTTGAAATCATCAGTTACTTATTCAAAATAGTAAAAATCAACACCCATGGCACAGTTGGCACTGTTTATGTGGCAAACTTGCCATTGGGCCAGGCTGAAGACAATTGTGTTTGATAGAGGGCATCCACCTCTATATAAATCCATGTTGAATTCAGTGGCCCAATGGCAATTAACCCTTTGAAAACATCAGTTACTTATTCAAAACAGTAAAAATCAACACCTTGGCACAGTTGGCACTGTTTTCGTGGCAAACTTGCCATTGGGCCAGGCTGAAGACAATTGTGTTTGATAGAGGGCATCCACCTCTATATAAATCCATGTTGAATTCAGTGGCCCAATGGCAATTAACCCTTTAAAAACATCAGTTACTTATTCAAAATAGTAAAAATCAACACCTTGGCACAGTTGGCACTGTTTTCGTGGCAAACTTGCCATTGGGCCAGGCTGAAAACAATTGTATTTGATAGAGGGCATCCACCTCTATATAAATCCATGTTGAATTCAGTGGCCCAATGGCAATTAACCCTTTGAAATCATCAGTTACTTATTCAAAATAGTAAAAATCAACACCTTGGCACAGTTGGCACTGTTTATGTGGCAAACTTGCCATTGGGCCAGGCTGAAGACAATTGTGTTTGATAGAGGGCATCCTCCTCTATATAAATCCATGTTGAATTCAGTGGCCCAATGGCAATTAACCCTTTGAAAACATCAGTTACTTATTCAAAATAGTAAAAATCAACACCCTTGGCACAGTTGGCACTGATTTTTCTGCCCAAATTGCAGTTGGGCCAGGCTAAATTTGACATTGTTTGGTAGAGGGCATCCACCTCTATATAAATCCATGTTAAAATCATTGGCACAATGGCAATTTACCATCTAAAATCAGGTTTTTATTGAAACTTTACATACTTGGAATTCAACCGAATCAGAAACCAACTTCCACGAATAAGTAACTGGCCGAATAAGAAACTAACTTCAGCTTCGTCACACAGAGCACATCCCAGTGTTTACCGGTTATTTCTGCATTCCAATTGTTACTGTGTTTCTAAGACATGTTACAGTAGACTTGCTGCTCCTTTTACCCCAGTAAAGCACGTTTTAATGACAATGGTTGTTAGGAGAGATACCAGGGTGAAGCAGGGTGAGGCACAGGACGTGTGACATAGCTGAGGAATTTCCTCATACAACTTCCCATGATATATAGTGTTTCTTTATGAATAGTCCGATGTTCTGCGGTAATATAATATGCGTAAATCTTTTCATTTATAGAAATACCCTCAGAAGGGCTGAAGTTAAAGGCATAATGTTCCACATAACTACTTTTTTCCCTTTGTTTTTCTTTCAGACCTCCTGTATGTTTATATTACTGCTGTGTAATAAAACCTAGTATTTTTCCTTTCCTTCGTATTGTGGTTGAACCCTGCTGGCGTTTTATTATAGTGCTTACTCCTGCAATATTGACGAGCTACACACACACACACACACACACACAGGAGATGTACTCAGGTTCTTGCGTGTATAAAAGAATAAAATTTATTAAAATCAAAAGAATTAAATACATGGGTCCGACGTTTCGACTCAAGCTGAGCCTTTATCAGGGTGGCTGGGTTCACACCACAGCGTAGCGCAGCGTCGCGCAATGCGCGTGTTATTTTTTACGCGCGTTCGCGCATACAAAAAAACGCACGAACGTGCGTTGCAGCGCATTCGCGGCTATGATATGGCCGCAAACGCGCGGCTATATGCCGAAGAGAAGCTCCCGGACTTCTTTTTGCGTGGGCCGTTTCTCAGCGCGTTCCTGCGCGCTGAGAAACGGCCAGGTGTGATATGCCCACATAGGGAATAATGGTATTTCACTGTTTGAGCGTTTTACAGCGCGCAGGAGCGCGCTGTAAAACGCTTAGGTGTGAACCCAGCCGGTCAGTACACAAAATGACTCCAACAGCATTTATACACATTAACAAACAAGATAATTGACTCACCACCTGGGCTGAACGTCCAAGCCTGGAACGCTCCCCTAATCCAGAAGTGACGCCACGACGGATCACGCAGCATGAAACAGTTTGATCTATGTGTTACTTCACAACAACATATAAAAATAGTTAATATACAAATTTGTTATATCATAAAACAATGAAAAAAGTGTATCCGCATGTTTAGAAATGACAAATAAAAAAAACAAATTGGAGGAAAATTTGCAAGTAGATATACTTAAACTGAACAAATTGCCAGTGTATGAGGTGGAAGTTAAATGCAGGTGACATGTATGGAACCTTATGAATAAAGTACAATTAATAACAATAATAAATAAATATAGAATGAATATAGTGATAAGAATATGAGAATTGTGAATGTAATAAATATGACTAAAAGTTAAATAAAACCAATGTTTGTTCTAAATAAATATATATATATATATATTCCTTTTTTTTTCTTTAGTAAGGAGGAGTGCTCTACAGGGCCTTGAAGCATACATTTATCATTTACAAATGGCCATGGGTGCACTAGCATGTGATCTTAAATAAATTAAATTATTTTAGCTTTTATTTAAATTAATAAGTCAGTGTTAAACTGTGTCCTACCTTGAACTTTTATCGAGACTTGCTCATGGGTTAATCTAGAACGTGAAAACCTACATTTTCATTTAAATAAAAGCTAAGGAATTTGAATTCAAGACCACCAGTGTGTACCCAAGGACATTTATTAATTACATATACAGTTGTGTTCAAAATTATTCAACCCCCAATGCTGTAAAGGGTTTTAGGGAATTTAGTGTACATTTGTAATTGTATTCAGAATGAAATCCTACAAGGACTTTTTAAAGAACCATATGCAACTAAAATGACATCAATTGGTTTTGTAATACAGTAGTAAATGTTTCTTTTGTGAATTCTTCATTGACACAATTATTCAACCCCTTAAAGACTACCACTCTGAAGAACAGAGGTTCATTCAAGTGTTTTCAATCAGGTATTGAAAACACCTGTGGATGTCACGGAGCAGCAATAAAGCATAACAAGCACCAATTAGGCAGCTTTAAAATGACTGTGATACTCAGCTCCTTCTAGACATTTACTGGTGTGGTTACAAACATGGTGAAGTCAAGAGAATGGTCCAGGAAGACAAGAGAAGAGGTGATTACTCTTCACAGGAAGGGCAATGGCTATAAGAAGATTGCAAAGATGTTAAACATACCAAGAGAGACCATAGGAAGCATCATTCGCAAATTCAAGGCAAAGGGCACTGTTGAAACGCTACCTGGTCGTGGCAGAAAGAAGATGCTGACTTCGACTGCTGTGCGCTACCTGAAGCGTAGAGTGGAGAAAAGTCCCCGTGTGACTGCTGAGGAACTGAGAAAAGATTTGTCAGATGTGGGTACTGAAGTTTCAGCTCAGACAATACGGCGCACACTGCGTAATGAAGGCCTCCATGCCAGAACTCCCAGGCGCACCCCCTTGCTGTCTCCAAAGAATAAGAAGAGTCGACTGCAGTATGCCAAAAGTCATGTGGACAAACCACAGAAGTTTTGGGATAGTGTTCTGTGGACTGATGAAACTAAATTAGAACTGTTTGGGCCCATGGATCAACACTATGTTTGGAGGAGGAAGAACAAGGTCTATGAAGAAAAGAACACCTTGCCTACTGTGAAGCATGGCGGGGCGTCAATCATGCTTTGGGGCTGTTTTGCTTCTGCAGGTACAGGGAAGCTTCAGCGTGTGCAAGGTACCATGAATTCTCTTCCTGTGAAGAGTAATCACCTACTCTACGCTTCAGGTAGCGCACAGCAGTCGAAGTCAGCATCTTCTTTCTGCCACGACCAGGTAGCGTTTCAACAGTGCCCTTTGCCTTGAATTTGCGAATGATGCTTCCTATGGTCTCTCTTGGTATGTTTAACATCTTTGCAATCTTCTTATAGCCATTGCCCTTCCTGTGAAGAGTAATCACCTCTTCTCTTGTCTTCCTGGACCATTCTCTTGACTTCACCATGTTTGTAACCACACCAGTAAATGTCTAGAAGGAGCCGAGTATCACAGTCATTTTAAAGCTGCCTAATTGGTGCTTATTATGCTTTATTGCTGCTCCGTGACATCCACAGGTGTTTTCAATACCTGATTGAAAACACTTGAATGAACCTCTGTTCTTCAGAATGGTAGTCTTTAAGGGGTTGAATAATTGTGTCAATGAAGAATTCACAAAAGAAACATTTACTACTGTATTACAAAACCAATTGATGTCATTTTAGTTGCATATGGTTCTTTAAAAAGTCCTTGTAGGATTTCATTCTGAATACAATTACAAATGTACACTAAATTCCCTAAAACCCTTTACAGCATTGGGGGTTGAATAATTTTGAACACAACTGTATCTCGCCGTTGCTTCTGCAGCATGTGCTGTCACCTCCTCTCAGACTTTGAAATCATACAGGGTTATTCAAAGAGCGCTGAAACGCTCTTTCGTTCCCCGCACTTCGGGGAATCAAATTCCCCAACCCCGCTTTGAATTCAGCATTCCCCGCAGGGTCCCCGAAGTGCAGGGAAAATCCTAAAAAATTTACTTTTTGCTCCACAATAAAAGAATGAACTGTTTAATATTTAATAAAAACTGGATTATTTTTACTTGCTGAATGAAACCATTGAAAATCAGGGCATTTCTCTGCTTTTCGGTGTTCTCTGAATAGATTAACCATTACTTCTCTATGGGGATGTCACTGCCGCCGAACAGCACCGTATGTTGCATGCAATTCGCAAATATTTGGCGAATTGCCTACTTTTTGAATAGCTGAATGTCCACGGAATTGCACTGTACGGGGAAACTCACTGTTCGGTGCAATTTCGGAGCCAATTCGGCTTTTTTTGAATAACCCTTATAGTCGGATTCTGAAATCAGGGAATGTTCAAGGTTCTGAGCAGTAGGTCGGGGTACTCTCACGCCTGGGGAAAAACTGATTATTATGACTATTTTCATGTCCTCATAAACAATAGTTGTAGTTCACTTAAAGGAAGACACTATAAAAGGGAACCATATTTTTTTAATATTGTGTTCTTTTAAATGAACTACAACTATTGTTGTAACCCTACGGGGTTATCCACTAGGTGCCTCTGTTGCAAGAAAAATCTGTATTGCAGGGCAGTTAGCTGTTTTTGTTTTTTTCTTGCAACAATGGCACGGAGTGGATAATCCTCTAGCATTTGTGAGCACCACAGCAATGAAACTCACAGTTTTGCTGAGTATGCATGAACTCCACAGCAATAAAGCTCACAGTAATGCGCAGTGTGTATGAGCTCCACAGCAATAAAACTCACTACCACCTTACAGTGCCAGCTCCTCTGATCACTCCGTTTGCCTGACAATCCGCAGCTCTGGCAGATGTGTGTAAACATGCTGCACCTCACCTCCCCATGCTGTTCAAAGTTTCAGCAGCTGCAGAGAGAGGGGGGAGCAGTCCTCCCTTGTCACTTACTGGGGGAGGGGTGTTATCAGTCCCTACATACACTGCTGACAAACGGAAGCGTTCAAGAGCAACATGAGCTGCCGAGCACATCCGATTCTCTGCCTGCCACTGCAGGAGGAGGGAGGAGCATCATGCTCTCTGTTAGTTCTGGCTGGTGGTGAGGTGCCGGTACTGAGTGGTGAGGTGCTGGTACTGAGTACCCCCGAGTACCCCCTGAAAAAAAGCCCTGGTTCTGAGCATTCTGGAAAACAGGTGATCAACCTGTACCTTACACACATGGGTAGATTGTTTTCCTGCTTTTCAGATCTGACCATAGAAGAATAAGAGCAAAGTGATACTATCACATCTTATTTCTCTGAATTTAGAGGGGAGTTTCATTTGAGAATTACGTAGAATTTCTGCTGAAGCCACCCGTGTCATTTCTATGCAAAGATTTAATGACTCGACAAGTAACTCTAAACTCAATTTAAACTTCGTCTATACACCCTGTATGCGGCTCTAGAGTGAGATCCAGTAGAGGATGATTTAGTAATGCACAGACAAACATGTTCACATTAAAAATATGTAATTTTCTGTTTATTAAGTTTTATCGGGTTATATTTTTATTAAAATGGGGTTTAGATTTTACTTGACAAGATTAATTTATAAGCAGTAATTGAAACTCTCATATCGGTTTGTGATTCGGTAAATGCTCCTGTATTTCCGAATTGCCTCTTTTTTCCTGATAGGGTTTTCAGGTGAGCCATGTTTTTCAGGATATGTATTATATTTCATGGAGAGATGGGACACGGGGCAGGGGCTGCCCAGCAAAATGTTTAGTTCAAATTGTGAAGACAGGAAATAAACTACATGATCAAGGAGGTCGCCTGGTCACCTCTTCGACTCCTGACCTGCAGCATATGAATTCTACATACGGCCACATGCACCTTTCAGCATGAATAAATCCTATGTGTCCAAGAAAACATGGCCAATCTGGCAACCCTATTTCCAGATAGTCTCTCAAATCTTGAAAGCTTGCATTTTTGGGGGTTTCTGGAGGTTTTCTTTGTAAAAGCTATTTTACAGTTGTGTTTTTTTTTCTTATGGAAAAATATCTTCGTATAATTTTTTGAACTGTAAAAATCTGAAATTTATTCAGGGGCCCCTATCTTCCTTACTCATCGTAGGGCAAGGCCGTGGCCACTGTAAAACTGCAAATTCTGGAGTTCAGAGCAGTTGGACCTTTTTGTCCTGCAGTGAAGACAACCCTGCATACCATTCAGGTTAAACATTATTTTCAAATTAATATTTACTAAAGGGTTTAAACTTTTTTCTAGGTTAAATATAGGGATGAACCGATATCATTTTTTTAAGACCGACTACGAGTACCGATAATTTTTAAAAGTACTCGCCGATACGAGTACTGATACTTTTATTTAAAGTCATGTGACCGCTTTTCCATAAGAACAGACCTCATATATATTGCCTCCAGCTCACAAATATATATATTGGCCCCCAGCTCACATATATTGGCGCCAGGTCACATATCTATTGCCCTCAGGTCACATATATATTGCCCCAGCTCATATATTTAGATATTTAGAATTTATTGGCCCCCAGCTCACATATATATATGATGTCGCCCAGCTGATAGATAGATATAGGCCTCCAGCTCACATATACATATATATTGGGCCCCAGCTCATATATATATATATATATATATTATTGACCCCCAGCTCATACAGATATATTGGCCCCAGCTCACCGATATTGCCCCTGTGTTTTCTCCGTTCTGCCAGGCTTCGAGCGGCTGCCAGAAAAGGGCTGAAGCCTGGCTGCTCGCTAGGAACCACGCAGCGCACAAGCCGCGGTCTCGCAAGATCCCGGAGTTCATGAGATCTCGTGAACTTCGCGATCTCACGAGATCGCAGCTGGTGGTCCGGCGTCCACTCGAAGGATGATCACTGAACAGTACCTGGGGGAGAGAACGCACTGCCTGACGGAAACTGCCAGCAAGCCAGCCCAGCGCTGGCTTCCGGTATTGGTTTTGGTATCAGGGGCATCTGCACGAATATCAATTACTTGTGCAGATCTCGGTATTGACACCGATACCGATACTAGTATCGGTATCGGTGCATCCCTAGTTAAATATTCTATACAGATAAATATTGAAGAGTTGGGCAATATTGATATAGAATTGCAAATGAGGGGAAAGCGATTGACTTCTGTGGACCGAGACAAAATGTGGAAAATCCATTACTTTAGAGAAGCCTATTGGCTCACTCCATAATCCCCCATTGTTCATTTCTTGCTCCTAATTCCCACACAGCCCACATGCACCCTGTTACTTCTTATACTCTATTCATCATCACCTAGTGTGTCACCCCTCTCCTCTTAGATTGTAAACTCTCGAGCAGGGTCCTCCCTCCTACTGTTCTGTGTGTGTAACGTGTATGTATATTTGTTATTCTGTCTCTCCCTTTGTACAGCGCTACGGAAATTGTCGGTGCTTTATAAATGCTTAACTGTAACGGTTAGGAAATGAGGTTAAAAAAAGTGTGGGCTATAAAACAAAAATGATAATAAATGGCAGTATTTGGCATGCATTTTCCACGAAGAAGAATCACAGTGCAATTTGCTCAAACAGTATATTTGGGGTATTATTGAACACTACCAGATTATTTCTTTATAATTGATGTTCGGCTCTTATGTTCTTGGATAAATATATCACAAAGAACATAAATTCAATATAAAGGCAGTTTATTGCAGTAGTCCTTGTCTAGTTGTGTGTCTCTAGATAGGATTTTACCAGGAAGGATACATTGAGATTTCTCTCGTTTTCAAGTATGTCCTGTGTGGCGAGTATGTACTATTAGGTGTCTTGCCAAGGACACTTACTGGAGAGGTGCTCGTCGGGATTGAACCCACGTCTCCACAGGCTCTCTCCGCGCAGAGCAGTGATGTTACCTCTACTCCACCCAGCATGTGTGTCCATTGTGCATGGTTTGTTATCTTCGTTCTTATTCTTGTTCTTGAACCCAGGACATACTTGAAAACGAGAGAAATCTCAATGTATCCTTCCTGGTAAAATCCTTTATAAATAAATATTCTTATGTGAGTATGTGGCTAATTGTGTGGTAGTATGTCCGTCACTAGTGATGTGTATATGTTTCATGTGGCTAATACTGCGGCCAGACCGTTAGTCTCTGCTAATGAGTTTAAGGTTGGAGTGCCAGGGTGCCTAATTAAAGAATTTGAGAGCCTGACTAATTATCTCTGCTTGTCCCCTATTAGTAAAAAGATTTGTCTGGCTTGTGGAGTATAGTTTTCCTGGTGTGAATCTAAATCAGTTTCTGTGTGGAAGTAGCCATGTGTAGCTGCAGTTGAATGCTGCTGATAAATGAACATATATTGACGATAATTACTTGGTGGCACTTTATTGGCACTCATTAGCTCACGCTTGCTGACCAGCAGAATTGATTTTTTTTCTCTGCTAGTATTTCAGTCTAATGTTTTATTGATTATGCAATTATTTTTCTATATTTAGCTCTATAAAATGTGAAGCCTGAATGGTTAAGTCTGAATTGCAGGGACATCTTTACTGCAGGGCAAAAGTGGCAACTCCCCATGGCTCCATAATTTACAGGGGCCGGCCTTTAAGGCTAGGGTCAGACGAGCGTGATTTCTACGGGCTGTACGTCCGTACACACGGACGTACGTCAGTACGGAAGACGCAGTAGTGGTCACACAGTCCGTTTTTTTCACTGACGTAGATTTTGAGGGATGTAGGGGGGAAAATAAAATAAAAAGCAAAACCATTTTGTCCGTGAAAAATGCTGGACGTATAAATGCAGTCCGTCTGACCACGTTCCATCACTCACACACAAAGCTATGCAGATGTTGCGGACGCAGCGCACTTTGTGCGGCCGTTCTAGAGGTTGTACGTTCTTGCCTGCCTTGCGTCCATGGGCCGCGGCCTTGTGCGTCCGCAGTTCAGTGCGGTCGTACTTCGTGTAACGGGCTCTAATGGGCTTTCTGCCATGCTATCACGGACGTGAACACTATGCTCGTCTGACCCCAGCCTAAGCTGTCTCTTTCCCCTTGGTCCTACACCAAAGTGGTACTTGGGTGGGGGCACTTCATGCAAGCAGATAGCACCTAATGTGCTGTCCCCCTGGCTGGGCATTGTATTTTTGTAGTAGTGGCCACTCTTGGGATCAGGTTGCCTGTCCATTTACCCAGGCAGGGCAAACTGTGGCTGGCCATGCTGCAGTGTGAAACAGCATCACCTGACTTACCTCCTGTGGGATCCTAATACCGGCCAAACTGGGCTAGACGATACTAAGCCACTCATTAGGTTAACAGAGCCTTGATGGAAATGTAGTTCTAAAACATCTGTAGGGCCAAGAATGGGCACCCCTAGTTTTGACAATTCAGGGCTACACCTGACTCGTTGTCCTTTGAAGCCCAGTAATCATCTGTGATGCCAAGGATTGCCCTCACTAGTCTAACCAGGTTTCTGACACTATGGCAGTTATATAAACCTCCAGTGTGTCTGTGATCGCCTGAGGAAGAGTGTTAAATGACTTTTGGGGCTTTATGACCCTTGAACTGATTGAGCTTCTTCCCCTTGTGGCTAGACCTTGCATTGGTACACTGTGCGATTAAAGATTTGTTTTGAATCGCTCATCTGGGTCATTTGGTCTCCAGGTTTAACCAGAGGAGTTGGTTTCACGTGTATTTTACACAAATGGCATTTGTGTATATTTTTTAACACTGTCACATTGATACTTTTTTTTTTATTGTGCCATGTTTTTTTTAATTATCTGTATGGTATGCTTTAGCAATAATAGAAGGGCTTATTGAACGTCTCCCACAAGCAGGGTTGCATAATAATTTCCTCACATTTTGCAAGTCACAAATAACTCTGAATAGGGGCACAGTTTTTGGTTCTTTTCAATTTTGAAGCTATTCAGTGATTTATTGGTTAATATATTGAAAACCTAAGCTACCGGTAACAACGCAAACATGTTATTAGAAAAATCATAAACCCTTAACTTTTTAAAATAAATGCTAGTGTAATGTAGCAACAATTTTATTATGATTTTTAATGGTTGATGTCCGTTTTGTAAATATTGCCTGGCTTGGTCCTGGAATATATGTGGACAGACAGGTAAAGCCTGAAATTTTGAAATTCTTTAAAGTTCTATTTGCCAGAGACTATCAGGGTTATTCAAAGAGAATCGAAAAGTCACCACATGTTCGGTGACTTTTTGTTCTCTTCAATTCGGTGCGATTTGGCGATCCCATTTTGGCGGCCCTGCGGTGTATTCAGCAAGCACCACAGGGCCGCCGTAATGCAGAGAAAAGCCGCCGCAAACCCGCGAACACTCACCGCAAAACCCAGCGAACGCACCCCGAAACTTGCAAAAACATCTGGATTAACCCCGCCGAACACGCCGGAAGCAGCCACCGATCACAGCGCTGAGCAGCCGCCGGAAAAAGCCGACACCGCAGACGAATGGAGTGGAAAAAAAACAAACAGTACGCTTGAATGTTTGAAAAGTGAAACGCTGTTTGCAAAGAAACTACAGAACGAAAATGTCTGAAATTTACATATGAGGTCCAATGAATGATAATAAAAAGGGCTGTTACAGAAAAAAGAAAAACGATAAAAAAATTAGCGGAAAAATGCCTAAAAGATCCTAAAAAAAATCTATACATAAAGAAACTTTTACTGCAGAATATTATAATCAACGATTTATTAGATATTGGATTAAAACGGGAATATTGTTAACATTGAAGCCTACGGGAATTGCCTGAATAAACCTGACGAATGAAACCACTGAACAGCAGGGCAATTCGGCAACTTTTCACTGCTGGATTTTGTTCTCTGAATAGACGAAGCATTGCTTCTATATGGGGGATTTCACTACCCTCGAACAGGCACGGTATGTGCAGGCAATTCGCCAACATTTGGCGAACTGCCTGCTCTCTAAATAGCCGAATGGCCAGGAAAGGTAACCGAACGCTGAATTTCAGTGTTCGGTTACCTTTTGGCCACAATTCGGATCTCTTTTGAATAACTCTGTAAGCATAGTTATTTTGTATACTTGATGACTCTATGTATGCCTTTTACACCTTTTGAAAATAAAGATATTTTTTTAAAAAAAAGAATAAGCATATTCTGTGTCGGCACGGAAGAGATGTTGCGTTTTTTGTGCTAGTCTACTATTACAGAACATACAATTACAGATGCATGTTGTAGGTCCATGATCTTTATTACAGGACATCATGCCAATCATTTACTATCTGATCTTGACTGCATGATGTTCTATAGGACACATAAATGGGAGGAGGGGGCATGTTATTTTTTATAATGAAAAGTAGTGGAAATAAGAGCATGTTTTTTAGTACTGCTTAAGGGAAGATCAAGGTTCTTTTTGCCTTTTAATTGAGCCATTATTTGCGGCATCTTGTCTGCAGTGATCAGCTAAATGATGTGTGCACTGTCTGTAGTGATTTAGGCTCTGAGAACATCAGACTGTCATATCCCCTGGCCCTGAACCTATATATGGAAGATGGAATTTGAAGCTAGTAGGTTAAAATGTAGGTCTAGGCATGAGTTTGTAGTAACACATCATGCAAGAATGTTCCATCAGATCTAACCAAAGAAACAAATGTATAGGTTAAAATAATCTTTAGGATACAGGGGTCCAGTTATTGGGAAGCACATGAAGAACATAGGTACATGATCAAAATGAAAAACATTAAAAAAACTTTTATCCAAAGTGTTTGACGACTACCGGATTACAATGGGTTAACAGATCCAAGCCTCTGGAATTGCTAACTCTACCCTCACTCATGGCCCCTAGTTATGCCAACCTAGTCCCCCCAAAACCGTACACACCGTACACATTGAAATGATATTTCAATATTAGAGGTGATTCTAAGGATACTCTAGGGTGGAAACGGGAGAGGGAAATGGAGAGGAGAATAAACATTAATCCTCAAAAAGCAAAACTACATGCCTCAGCAGCCTAGGAAGTACAGGTTAAAATGAATACATTTTCATTTTCCATAGGCTGTATAACGTGGTCGGACCACGCTGACACCTCCCTACAGCTGCGGCCCTTTGCTCCCACAAAGGGTCGTTGCTGGCGCTTAGACCCCTTTTTGTTAGACAAACCGGGAGTAAAGGAGGCGGTAGCTGAAACATTGCGGCACTATTTTCTCCTTAATGATACAGAAGACACATCTACTCAAACTCTGTGGGCTGCTTATAAACCGGTGGTCCGGGGCACACTTTTAAGCTTAGCATCTCATATTAAAGGAACACTCTAATAAAAAATCACCCCCCCCCCCCCGTTTTTTAATCTTAATCTATCCCTACTCCCTTAATAAATCTTTTTTTTTTTTTTTTTTTTTTGTAACTGTAATACTTACCCTAAAATCCTCTTGTTTCCAGCGGTGGTTTTTTTTTTTTTTCATACTCCCCTCCCTCCTCTTCCGCTCCCGTCCTTCTTGAGTCTTCTTGCCTTCTGGTTTACGTGAGAAGCGTGCATGCGCGCCTCTCACGTAAATCAGCCAATCGGCAGGCTTCCTCCCGGCTCCCTCTGAGGATTAGTGTTGCGTGCAAGAGGATGCGTGCAACACTAACCCTCAGCCGCCAGCTTCTGCAGTGAGTTGGAGACGTCATCGCGCTTTCAGCGCGATGACGTCTCCTACTCGGCAAAAGTCGGCAGAAGCGGGAAATATGATTCCCGCTCTGCTGACTGACAGCTGGGAAGGCGGAATAAAGTTCTCCGCCTCTCTCAGCTGTTTTCAGCATTTACAGCTGAACCGCTGAGCGGAGGGAGGGGGGACAGAGGGCAGGATACTCCGGGCATCATGACCACCTAAAAAAGCTTAGGTGGTCATGTTGCCTAGAGTGTCCCTTTTAAGAAGCAAAAATTAGCGGAAATTCACAGTCTTCAGAGCCAACTCCGTGAGAGGGAGATGACCCATAAGGCTTCCCCTTCGCCGGACACTTATGCCGCCCTGACTCAGGTTAGACAGGCCCTGAACAGTTTATTTCTCAATGATGTTGGCCGCTCGCTCCTGTGGTCCAAAAGAAAATATTATGAGAGAGCCAATAAAATGGACACCCCGCTAGCATGCCTCCTTAACCCTAGACCACATTCACAGACACTGCCCCCTTTAACAAATAGCGCAGGTTCCCAACTAACCACCCCAGATGATATTAAAGACGTTTTTACTAACTACTTTGCATCCATCTATGACCATACTCCCTCTCATACTACCACAGACCACTCTTTATTACAGAGTATAGAGGATTACCTCTCCCGAGTCTCACTCCCTTCACTGACCATAGATCAGGCAACCACTTTAGCCTCCCCTATAACTGAAGAGGAACTCAGTAACGCCCTGAAATTGATGCAGCCTCACAAGGCCCCGGGCCCGGGTGGTCTCACATATAAGTATTAAAGTTTTCCCGGATATTTTATACCCACATTTACTCAAACTGTTTAATGACCTTATGGATGGCAATGTCCCTCCCCGAGAATCCTTGTTGGCTTTGATAGTCTTACTACCCAAACCCGGTAAAGATCACCATAAGACCGAAAACTACAGACCCACATCCCTCATTAACACAGACTTATTATTTGCCAAAATTCTTTCCCTCAGACTTGACCCATACCTTAGCCATCTTATACATCCTGATCAGGTGGGTTTCATGCCCAATAGTCAGGCATATGAAAACACCAGGAGCGCGGCTGACCTGGTGTGGAGGGCCGTGGACTCTCGGACGCCTTCTCTGTTTCTCTCCTTGGATGCAGAGAAGGCGTTTGACAGAGCGGAGTGGCCTTTTCTCTTTTCTCTTTTGCGACATGTTGGCCTACCAAACTCCTTTTTGACTGCGATTAGGGCTCTGTACTCCTTCCCCTCCGCTCAAATTCTGCTTCCCGGCTCTGACCCTCTCCCTTTCCCTATAGCCAATGGTACGAGACAGGGATGTCCCCTCTCCCCCACTCTGTTTGCACTATTCCTCGAACTGCTCCACCAACGTATACGACTAAACCCGGAGATACATGGCATTACAGTACGCACTGACACCTTCAAAGTTTCGGCTTATGCAGATGACATCCTTTTATCCCTGTCCCAACCCCTGGTCTCTGTATCACATCTGTTCAAGGCCCTAGACGAATACACCAATCTATCCGGTTACAAAATTAACATTAAATAAATCTGAGGCCTTCACGATTCACGTCCCTCCCTCAATGTACGACTCTCTCTACACCTCCTATCCTATTTGTTTCTCCTCCTCCTTTAAATATCTTGGCATTGTACCCACTAATGATCCTGGCACTCTTTATGATACTAACTATAAAGTGGTATGGTCGCAACTTAAGGAGGATTTGGAATGTTGGGATAGATACCAGATATCGTGGGTGGGTCGTATTTACTGCATCAAGATGAACGTTTTACAGCGCTTACTATACTTTTTTCAGGCATTACCGGTGGCACTGGACCCTAACGATATCCGGGATATGCAACGGGCCATAGATTCTTTTATTTGGCAGGGTAAACAACACAGGATCGCCAGGGCTACCTTGTACAGGCCGAAGGAGGCAGGGGGCCTTGGATTACCATGTTTATTTTCGTACTATTATGCCGCACAGCTTGCCCAGATTGTGGCCTGGCACTCTCCCCTGGCATCCCGGCACTGGGTAGTCCTAGAACGAGGTCTGATGTACCCTAACCGACCTCATGTCGATCTGGCTCTCCAAGACACTGTCAATTCCCTTCGGTTATGGGCCAAATTGGCGACTAAGTGCGATCTCAGATCCTTTCCCTTTCCTTTGCAACCTATCTTACGAAATAGGGACATCCCTCCTGGACTTTCTTCAATTCGAGAGGGCTGGCAGGGTTCCACCTTCACGAGGATTTGCCATCTCTATCCCAAAGGACAAATGATCCATCCATCGGACCTGCCGCTCCCACTACAGCCCAAAACTTTGCATCCCCTGCCATACATGCAGCTACGGGCATATGCTACTCAATCTCACATCAAATCTGCAGCCATAACCACGCCCTCTCACTTTGAACGCTTATGCCTCCGAGGCCTGTATCCTAATGGACTAATTTGTACACTTTATCACCAACTTACTGCCCTTTTGGTCTGGAGAGAATTGCACTATATCCAAACTTGGGAATGGGATCTCGGGGAGGAATTGGAGGCTGATGAATGGGGAGATATTTGGGAGGCCATGCGGAGTGTTTCAGTATGCACATCACACCAAGAACAACTCATCAAAACAATTTTCCGCTAGTACATCATGCCCGTTCAAATTTCACTTATGTCTGGGATGACACCGGACCTTTGCTGGAGAGGTTGTGGACAGAAAGGCACCTACATCCACATATGGTGGTTCTGCCCATTGATCCAACGCTTTTGGGACCAGACACACACGCTTCTTCAGGCAGTATTACCGACGGAAACTTCTATGGACCCTTGGGCTTATCTATTATCTAGACCCGCACCGGATTTATCGAGACATGACAACAAATTAATGGCCAAGATCACTCTCGCGGCTCGCCGCGTCATTGCTGAACACTGGAACTGCCAAAGATCCCTCCCTTTTCAAAAATCTACCCTAAGATCAGGGACGCACAACTAATAGACGAACTTACAGCTATCGCAACTCATACCCTGCCGAATTACTACAAAATCTGGTCACCTTGGATAGACCAAATGGGTTCAGCTTGAATTAGACTCGCGCTTTATTGATGTATTATTATAGTTGACACTCAGTATATTACAAAATGACTTTGCGTAAGGCACTTGATATCTTGCTTTCTTCTTTCTCCGCTTCTTGACTCTCTTTTTCCTTCTTTGTTCCTTTCTCTCCTTCACTCTCTCTCTCTTATGGGTCTGGGCGTCCCATCTCTTACCTTCTCCCCCCCCCCTTTATATGTGAATATAAGATTTTTATCTCGTTTGATTTATATGTGACAATCCTCTTTATAAATATAATAAAAATTATATTAACCTCCCTGGCGGTCTAATTTTTTAAAAATTTCATGTCTGAAAGCGTCTCAATTTTTTTTTAAAGGAAACGTGTTTTTGTACATAGTTAGCCTGTAATAATTAGGAATCACGCACTGAAATCCGTGCAATCAAGAGTTCTTACTGGTAAAATCCTTTATAAATAAATAAATAAATAAAAAAATAGTAAATACACTGAGTCCGATAAAGTTTGAAACACGAAATAAGAATTTATTATCCCAAAAATAATTATCCAAAATAATGCAAATGAATAATTATTCAATAAAATAAAAAACAAAAAACACTGAAATCGGTCTGAAAACAAGAGTAAGAGGATGTATGGTCTATTTCTTATCCTGTAGTGCCACCCAGTGGCCGTTCATAAACATTGCAATTGGGATTACAGTATTTTATGAATTGTTTACAAGTTTGCTGATGGTTCTCACCCACCCTGCATCGTGTGACTCGCAGGGAGCCTTCCAGGAAGCAGCTCACCGCGATCACACTGCGGGGGACAGCGAGGGAGCCAGGAGGAGGTGAGTAAACATCCAGCCCGAGTCTGGCTCGGGGGTTACCGTTCTCAGTAGCGAAATTTAACCCCGAGTCACACTCGGGAATACCACCAGGGAGGTTAAAAAAAATACACATTTTATTCATATCATCTTTCAAAGCTTATAAAAATAATGCTAACACCAATGTATGAGGGTTTATGAAAAAGAGATAATGTCTCTGTTTTCAATGTTGTATTCAGCTACAACTGGGAAAAATGGGTGCTACTAATAGTGTGTGTATATACTGTATTACTCATTGTTAGAGTTTAAAATATGATATAATTAAAGATTATGGGCCACATTACGATCTCCACTCTAAAACGGGGGCGGTAGGGAGAAAAAAACTGCGTCCGCAGTTTTCCCGCTACTGCCCCCGTTTTAGCGTGGAATTACAATGCAGGTGCTTATAAAGCTGCCTGCATTGTTTCTGCGCGCTATGGCCCCGTGATGCTCGCGGCAGTGCTGAGCGCAGCCGCGAGCATCCACTCGATGGACTCCATTGAGTTTCCTCCTGCCGGTCACATGACCAGCCGGATCTCGCCTCGCGAAATCCGGCCGGTCGGCTTAGTGATACGCAGGGAGAGACTGGGGACTTTTTCCCCCAGTCTTTCCCTGCTCCCACCGGACGGAGGAGGCGGTTGGAGCCACAGTCCTCGCCGCGGGACAGGAGGTGAGTATACAATGTTTTTTTTTATTTTTCTGGCTGGTGTCCAAGTCCTGGCTCTGGTTAACTTTCCGCTAACCACAGCCGGACGTTAATCAGCGTTGGGACTTCGTAATCCTAACGCTGATTAACACTTTGCGCTCCCCATGTTAAGTATAGGGAGCACAAAGTACAGTAACCTCGTGCTGAAAAGCGCAAGGTACCAAACGCAAACGGGTTACTTAACCCATTTGGATTGTAATATGCGGTAGACCCAGCAGCAAACGTTAATGCTCACGCAGGTGAGCGTAAACGTTAGCGTTAAGAGAGTAATGTGGCCCTATATATCTTCCAACATATTTACCATTTCCTATACATTTTTGGTTATCACTCTTGCCAGATAAACAAGACTCTTTGTACAAATACTGTAAACAGCTCTGAAATCAGACGGAGTGCAAGATGGTTTAGAGAAGAGAGAAACATCCTCAGTCTTTTTTCACCCTAATTGATGAAGAAAGATTGATTTTGCTCTAAATTTCATTTGGAAGGGAATAGGGGTCGGTTATCTAAATCATGAGTGAGATATGTTAAAACGGTCGGTCCTGTGTTTGTAAAGTGCCTTTTCTTCCCAGATAACCTCTTCAATTCTGATCTTTAGAGGTGGCAGTGTTTTTTCGATTTCTTGGGATTGTCTATTTAACGTTCTTCTGCCCCTGCTAAACTACTTTCTCTCACATCCTCGTTTTGGTCTTTCACAGTCCACCCTTTCCCCTACACACCAAGATGGCCACTCTATCGACTTGGTGTTTTCTTCCATCTGTACCATCACTGACTTCACCAATTAGCCAATCCCCATTTCTAACCACCATCTGCTGTTCTTTAATATCAGTCAATCAACTAAACCAATGTCAGGGTGGCACCTGGCGCGGGCCATGGTGGGACCCAAGTTCAGGGGGTATTGAGCCTAGTATGCAGGGTACACAAGAATGAGTACCTGGAGTAGGTATCTTCTGGTATATTGGTGCGTGGTTCAGAAGGATCAGGCAAGCGGATGGTCAGTAGACAAGCAGGGGGGGTCTGGTACACTGGGATAGCGATAGAGAACAGGCAATATAACTGAACAGGTTGGACTGAAGTGAACTCAATACTGAGGTGAGTTCCTGAATTAGGTGGGGTCCTTTATGGACAGATAGAGGTGTGTGTTGTGGGTGCTTGGTGCAGACTTAATTAACCCCTATCAGTGCTGGAAGTTACTGCTGACCATAAGGGCAGCACCTTTCCTGGAGCTGATCCAGCAGCAGGCATGGTTCCTGACAACCAACATCCTCTTCTCCCTCTCACCCCTGCACCTGTAGGACTCTCCAAGCTTTGAATCCTCTACAGTGCTTCAGTCTTCTCCAAAATCCCCTCGTTTAGACTACCACTATACCTGTGAGATATATGCAGTGTCTGTTGGCGCTAGTTTGGTATGTAGGCTAGATTGTATAAATTGCTTCCTTGCCAGCCTCTATGGGAAACGCCTGACACCCACATAAGCCAATGATCAAACCAAGAAGGAAAACAACTCCCCGGGCACAAGGTTTAAGAGTATAAATTATAATATATATACAGTGCACGTATTATATCTGTAGCATAGGTAGAGTGAATATACCCCACAATTTTTGGACATTAGGATTGCATTTCCATATCCTTTCAATAAGCTATCAAAATAGCCGTAAAATCTTTGCAGATAAGTACATATAATGATTAAGAACACTGCTTGCTTGACCAACTGTAATCCGGTTTATGCTCTCACCAAGGTCACCAACGACCACCTCTCTGCTAAATGTAATGGCCAATACTCCATACATATCATTCTTCACCTCTCAGCTGCCTTTGACACAGTGGATCATCCCCTCCTCCTAAAGACCCTAATCTCTCTTGCTCTCTGTGACACCACCCTCTCCTGGTTCAACTCCTACCGCTCCAATAGATCTTTTTTTGTATCCCTTGCCGTCAACTCCTTTTCAAAGCCTCTGTCTGTTGGTGTTCCACAAGGGTCTGTCCTGGGTCCTCTGTTCTTTTTCATCTATACCTCCTCACTGGGTAAACTTCTCTCTAACTATGGCTTTAAATATCACCTATATGCAAATGACACTCAGATCTACCGCTCCACTCCCGATCTCTCCCCCTCTGTTCTCGCTCCGGTCAGTGACTGTTTGTCTGGTATCTCTTCCTGGATGGCCTCTCACAACCTGAAGATCAAAATGTCTAAGAATAAGCTCCTTCTTATTCCTCCCCCCCCTTCCAACTCTGCTCCAATATCTGACTTTTCTATAATTGTTGATGGTATCACTATCCTTCCCTCGGACCAAGTCTGCTGCCTCAGAGTGACTCTCGACTCCAGTCTTTCCTTCAGCCCCCACATCCAGTCGCTCTCCTCATCTTGCCGCAATCACCTCCGCAATATCGCCAAAATTCGTCCATTTCTGACTGTTAACACCAAGCAACTTATCCACTTTCTTACAATTTCCCACTTACACTACTGCAATAACCTACTAACTGACTTTTTCCCCCTTGTGCCCGGGTTTTAACGCTGGATTACAATGCAGGTGCAAAAAATGCTGCCTGCATTGTTATCGAGCGTTAAATTTTGGATGCTCGTGGCAGTGCTGAGCGCAGCCTCGAGCATCCACTCGCTGGAGTCCATAGGACACCATTGAGTTCCTCCCTGCCGGTCACGTGACAGGACGGATCTCGCCTTGCGAGATCCGGCCGGTCGGCGTAGGGATACGCAGGGAGCGACTGCAGGGACTTCCCCCCCCCCCCCAGTCTTTCCCTGCTCCCGCCGGCCGGAGGATGCGATCGGAGCCGCGGTCCTCGCTGTGGGACAGGAGGTGAGTATATCATTTGTTTTTTTATTTTTACTGCTGGCGTTAATGGATTCTTCAGAAGCGGAATCCGATAACACCAAGTACTGGCTCTGGTTAACTTTGCGTTGACCAGAGCCAGGCGTTAATCAGCGCTGGGACATTGTAATACCAGTGCTGATTAACACTTTGCGCTCCCCATGTTAAGTATAGAGAGCACAAAGTACAGTAATCTCACGCTGCAAAGCGCAAGGTACCAAACGCAAACGTTTTTTTTTAACCCGTTTGCGTTTGGATTGTAATATGCGGTAAATACCGCAGCAAACGTTAATGCTCACGCATGTGAACGTTAACATTTGCGTTAGGACTGTAATAGAGCCCATAGAGTATAATATGTTCTTAACTACAAGAGCAAAACTACGTAAATGGAAGATATCAGCAACATAAAATAAACTAAATAAGAACATTTCATTTTTTTGGTGGTAGTGGTCCTATAAGCAGTAAAATACATTTATTTTTTATTTTTACTATTTAGGTCTGGCTTTTGTTACTGAGCAATGACCTAGATCTAGATATACACAGGGTTATCCAAAGAGATCCGAATTGCTTGAGAAAGGTAACCGAACGCTGAAAATCAGCGTTCGGTTACCTTTCCTGGCCATTCGGCTATCCAGAGAGCAGGCAATTCGCCAAATCCTGGCGAATTGCCTGCACATACGGTGCCTGTTCGGTTCCTGTTCGAGGGCAGTGAAATCCCCATGAAAAAGCACTGCTTCGGCTATTCAGAGAACACAAACCAGCAGTGAAAGGTTCCCCTAATGCCCTGCCATTCGGTGGTTTAATTCGGCAAATTTATTCAGGAGAATCCCATAGACTTCAATGTTAAAAATATTCCCGTTTTAATTCAATATCTAATAAACCGTTCATTATAAAATTCTGCAGCAAAAAGTCTCTTTATTTATAGATTTTTTAGGATACTTTAAGCATTTTTCAGATTTTTTTTTTTTTTTTAAAAAAGTCCGATTTTTTTTTATTTTTTTTTTTCAGTTTGCTTATTTTTTTTGTAACAGCCCTCTTTATTATCATTCCCTGGACCTCCTGTGAAAATTTCAGACATTTTCGCTCTGTAGTTTCTTTGCAAACAGCGTTTCTTTTTCCCAGATTCATACAAATGGTTTTTCTAATTTATTCACTGCCTCCTCTAAGTCACAGCTGCTTCGGCTCTGTGTGATTCGGCTCCTTTTCGGCTCCTGTTCGGCTCCTGTTCGGCTTTTTCGAAGGTTAATCCAGATGTTTTTGCTTGTTTTCAGCATGCATTCGGTTAGTTTTCGTCAGGTTTTCGGCAGCTTTTCCCTGCAATTCGGGGGCCCTGTGGTGCTTGCTGAATACACCGCAGGGTCACCGAAATGCAATCGGCAAAAGGAACCGAATTGAAGAGAACGAAAAGTCACCGAACGTGCGGTGACTTTTCGAATCTCTTTGGATAACCCTGACAGGGTTATCCAAAGAGATTCGAAAAGTCACCGCACGTTCGGTGACTTTTCATTCTCTTCAATTCGGTTCCTTTTGCCGATTGCATTTCGGTGACCCTGCGGTGTATTCAGCAAGCACCACAGGGTCCCCGAATTGCAGGGAAAAGCTGCCGTAAACTCACCGAAAACTAACCGAATGCACTCTGAAAACAAGCAAAAACATCTGGATTAACCTTCGAAGAGGAGCCGAACAGGAGCCGAAAAGGAGCCGAATCACATAGAGCCGAAGCAGCTGTGACGTAGAGGAGGCAGTGAATAAATTAGAAAAACCATTTGTATGAATCTGGGAAAAAGAAACGCTGTTTGCAAAGAAACTACTGAGCGAAAATGTCTGAAATTTTCACAGGAGGTCCAGGGAATGATCATAAAGAGAGCTGTTACAAAAAAAATAAGCAAACTGAAAAAAAAATAAAAAAAAAATCGGACTTTTATTTTTTTTTTAAAAAATTCAGAAAAATGCTTAAAGTATCCTAAAAAATCTATAAATAAAGAGACTTTTTGCTGCAGAATTTTATAATGAACGGTTTATTAGATATTGAATTAAAACGGGAATATTTTTAACATTGAAGCCTATGGGATTCTCCTGAATAAATTTGCCGAATTAAACCACCGAATGGCAGGGCATTAGGGGAACCTTTCACTGCTGGTTTGTGTTCTCTGAATAGCCGAAGCAGTGCTTTTTGATGGGGATTTCACTGCCCTCGAACAGGGACCGAAAAGGCACCGTATGGGCAGGCAATTCGCCAGGATTTGGAGAATTGCCTGCTCTCTGGATAGCCGAATGGCCAGGAAAGGTAACCGAACGCTGATTTTCAGCGTTCGGTTACCTTTCTCAAGCAATTCGAATCTCTTTGGATAACCCTGATAGTCCTTATATTGCAGATGGAGGATACTGCAATATGAAGTTTATACACTTATTTATAAAGCGCCAGCATATTCTGTAGCGCTGTACAATGGGCATAACATAGACAGGGTTACGATACATTGAACAACATTTTAACAAACAAGTACAGGAGGAAATGAAGGCCCTATTCCCATGGGAATTTACAATCTAGAAGGGTTGGGGGTTGGAAACGGAGAGGACTGCAAGGTGAGAGTGATGGACTGTAAGGTTAGAGTGATGGACTGTAAGGTTAGAGTGGTGGACCGCAAGGTGGAAGTGATGGACCGCAAGGTGGGAGTGATGGACTGCAAAGTGAGAGTGATGGTCTCGTTGTGTCAGCGAGTCAGGTGTTAGGCTTCCCTAAATAGTAAGGTCTTAATGTAGTGTTTTGAAGGAAGGGAAACTAGGGGAAAGTCTAACTGTACGAGGGAGAGTATCCAGAGGATGGGGGCTGCGTGTGAAACATATCAAATCTCTAACTTTTTAAGCTTGGAAATCCTACAGCGTCCTATAGGCTCTATTCTACATCTAGCAGAGCGTTTTCTTGGATCTAGACCTTTGACTCCCTGATTTTTGTTACAGTGCTTTTTACAGAGAGAGCGTTTCACAATGCTGCAAAAACCAGCAACACGATGAAGATGCTGGACCTCATCTCCAAAGGAGTGGATGTCAGGGCAAAGAACAGTGTAGGTACAGTATTACTTTCTAGTCTAAGTTTGCGTTACCACCCAGACATGTCTTTCGTTTTTGAATAAAGAATATTGTGTACATATACATTGCATGATATCTCAAGACGTATTCAACCGATTTCATTCCGCAAGCTGTATTTCTTTATAGATGACACAGTGACTTTTTCATTATTATGTTTTTTTTTATTTTTTTACGAAAGAGCTGTACACGTATGTCCATGTGTATATTGAACTATTTCTAAAGCCTTGTTTTTCACAGATACATAGGGGGGAATTACAGTCTGTGATTTATATATAGATTTCTATATGCATTGATCATTCATGTGCTGCAGTACATTCATAAATGACTTACACCTAATTTAATGAAAGCTCACCATGTTCTCTATTTTGTGAGTGAATGTTCCCTCATTTGAACATAGTCACTGAAGAGTGACGTGTGTGTGTGTGTGTGTGTGTGTATATCTATATATATAATTCAATGTCTGTGCAGGTTTTCCTCCATGATTTGTGCTTGCAGTGCCATTGTAAGTATGTAATATGTGTGAATGTAGGCTTGTAAACCTCTGTGCCCTTTTGCCCTGCATTGATACTCATTCAGACACTGGTTCCTCTCATTCCCTTTTGTTTCAGGCAGACAGGACAGCCCTACACTGGGCAGCAGGAGCTGGGCACGAGCAGGCAGTGAAGTTGCTCTTGGAACATGATGTACCCGTGGACGAGGAGGACACTGTATGTGTTTCCCTATCCAGGTGACCCGTCCTGTTTCTCATACTGGCCTGACTATAATAGCCCTTTAAAATCTTAATTAGAAAGACGCACGCCTGCTGGCTACAATTTTAAAATCACGCCTTTGTGCCACCATCACTCATTAGCAGTAGCAGCCATCTCTTTCTTCAAACTCCGTTTTATTAAATAGGTTAACGTGTGGGGGAAATTCTCATCACTTTATTCTATGCTGTTTTGCTTGTTGACAAATCTTGACCAGTTAAAAAAATAATTTGTTCGCAAACAAGAACTTTAAAAACTACAGAACTTGGTCAAAAACAGAATTTTTTTTATTTTAGAGTAGATCTATCTGAGGTTAAAGTGTTACTGAAGAGTTAGACATTAGCCCCTGCTGTCCCTCTGTGCAAATCTCTCCTAATATCAAACTCACATTCATTTTATTTTGTACTCCGTTGGTGTGAAGGAATTTTATTCCCAACATTGTGCTTGGAAGCTTGATCATAGCTGAACATAACTTTCTGTCCGCGGCTAATACCCCCTTAAAATCTCCGCTGCTGAATCAGTGGGAGGACATCTAGGACACTGTGTGACCATTCAGTTTGTACTGAATGGTCACAGTGCCTCAGGTGTCCCTTAAAGTGTGTCTACTGTAGATGTGCATAGACTTTTTGTTTAGAAGATTCCCTTAAATGAAGGAAATATTCTCAGACATTAATACAGGTTGACCATCCAATATCCAGAATTTCAAAACCCAAAGACTCCAAAAAAAAGCAAAAGTTTTTGAAGTCTTTTGGACATAGATTTTGTGATGGATTCCGCGACTTGTGCAGAGTAGTTCCTCCGCTGGTTTCTTCCTCTCCGGAGATCCCCAGGAGTAGTATAAAATAGCTCTTAATTCCCTCCCAATCACTTGCTGAGACAGAGTGTAGGGTGATGAAAATGGAGTGTTTATTGACCACATATTCAGCCTTTTTATACAAAAGTAGAAAATCTGATAGCATTGTTCATTTCACATACACCTTGCCCTCCCCAGACAGCACAGCACTGTCCTCGGCTCGAGCCCACTTTCGATATACAATGGAAGCAGCACTGCCCCTGCTCAAGCCCACTTTCAAATAACAATGGAAATGGCACTGCCCTTGGCTCGAGCCCACTTTGGATATACAATGGGTGCAACGTGGCGGCTTGCAGTCCGCGGTTAGCCTGATACACCGCAACTGATGTTAGTGGTTTTGAGGGTGATTCCGATGAAGCGGCGGTACTTTCCGGGTGCTGCTGGAAAGCTCTGGTCCCCCTTATGCCACTATCCAAAAACTGCCTTAATCCATGACCTTTGGAACGGAGCGGCATCGATGTTAATGTACCCTGCGGCTGGCTGGGTGTACCCAGGACATAGCTCCATAGGAGTGGCTGTGCTCCCCGGGTGGAAAAGAGTGGTGGTTGATGGTGTTCCCGGTGGAGCTCCCTCTCAAGAATCATCCCAGGTCAGGCTCCCCCCTGTGACAGACAAATCCTTACAAGAGCGCTGTTGTAGGGTCAGGGGCCGATGGAATGTCCGTGCCGGAAAGCAAGGGGGGGTCTGCCAGGCCTCAGCTGGCGAATTGTCCGAGCCGATCCTCTCTCAGGTTTCGGCTAGGTTAGGGTTTTAAGTCACATAATAAGCATACAAATATAAACGTGGAACAAATAATTATAAATGACGACGGCTGTACCGTCAGATTTACTTACTTTCCTTCCTGGGTATCCTCCGTTACAATGATGCTCTTGAAGCTGCAGCGTGTTCTGGAGCGCTAACTAGGGATGCATTGGGACACGCTACGTAGCTCCAGAGTGAGACATGCTGCACGGGCAGCGAGAACCGGTATGTGTATCAGAAGCGCTGTACAGTGACTTCCGACGTGTCTCTCGCTGTGTCCTGCTGCACCTTGTGCCTTGCTATTCCACTTATGCATCCTCCATCCCCTTTGACTTTGGAACCTTGCCCAGATTCCAAAAAACAAGCATTCCAAATTAGGGGTGCTAAACCTATGTGACTTTCATGCTAGAATTCTGTCGTTAAAATAATTGCTACTAACAATAGAGAATTGCAACATCGCCCTGACAGCAAATACATTGAGTTGCTTCTAATGATAAATGTTCCACAGATAGGGGTGTGGAGAATTGGAAGTATGTAAACGAAAAGGGACCAGAGGTCCAAGAAGTAAATGATGCACCTTGCAAGTATATTTGTGGGTAATTCTTCTTGAATTCCTCACAGAAGTGACAATGGATAATTACATAATGTTAAACACGCTAGTAAATTTATGTATCTGCTACAACACAAGGCTTTACAAATCCAGACCCCATGTAGCTGCTATGTAGACCATACACTTTGCTTGTTTTGTTTATTGTTACTTTCCAACGTTAAACGGCTGCTTCTTATGATAAAGTCCTTATACAAGAATCATGTGAGATTCATGCATGTGAACAGAGATGGAGCTCATTATCATGATGGAGAGACAAAACACAGAGAAAATGCCTTGCTATTGCCTTTCTCTTTGTTTGTGTAATATTCTATTGTTATGTGGATGTATTTATGCATGTTAACTACAATAAAAGTATTTTCCACTTATTACATTACATTCTGGTGTTGATTCAAAATCTCAACCCAAATGAAGACCAGACCATGTATTTGCCTATGCACAGCTTCGTGTAAAATGCTTAATGATGATTTATTTTACAGTAATAATCATTTCTATGAAGTAATAATCATTTCTATTAGCATGAATCTCCAAAAAAATTACAGATAATTGGAAAACACAATTCAAGAAAACTATACAATATATATGTTACGGTTAAAGCCCGAAGTGCGGGTAATCCTGACATTACCCAGGCGTCATTAGCAAAAGTCCGAAGTGAAATTAAATTTTGGACTTTACCCGGGTAATCTGCAAAGTATCCAGAGGCCTCTGGGTACTCCGGTTTCCTGCACTGGTTTAACAGGGTAATTCGCACATTACCCTAGTGTTGTTGGAAAAACTGTGATGTGCAACGAAACATCAGACTTATCCGGGTAATCCGCAAAGTATCCAGACGTCTCTGGGTGCTCCGCTTTTCTTAGGTTTTCAGCAGGTTACAGGTGACTGAATTCCGAGGATTACCCGGGTAAAGCTGCAAACTGTCATCTGACTGATAACAAAATTGTGTTTTTGGTTATTTTTAATGAAATTGTATCCAGTCACAAACACACTAAATAGCTGTCATGTAACTCTGTGCGTTAATTGTCTGAAAATTTATTTATGAAGATAAAGATATTATATAAAGAGTAACCTGATGGTTATTATGTTTTATAAATTATATATAAGCACACATGACACATAAAATCATGTAACTCTTTCACATTCATATAAGAAACATATCCTGTTACTCTGTATATTCTTCATATCCTTAATCCGTTTTAATGTTTGCCTTTTTCATTGATAATATCCATAGATAATAGCAAAATTCACTTTTACCCAAGCGGGGTTGGATGCTCTGCAGATTACCCAGGTGAAGCTGTGGATAGTCCTCAGATTACCCAGGTGAAGCTGTGGATAGTCCTCAGATTACCCGGGTGAAGCTTCAGACTTGCACATTATCCGGGTAAAGTGCGAATTTTTCAGCTCTTCCAGACCATTACCCAAGGGCAGTTGGTTAGTCCTAAAATTACCCGGGTCCGAAATTTTCATTTTTTTTTTTTGCATCTTTACCCAGCGGTTTTGGGTAATGTCAGGATTACCCTGGTAATCCTAAAGTTAACCGCACTTCGGACTTTACTTTAACATATACATCGAACTACCAGACTGTGAGATATCAACTCTGTCTCCTTCTATTCACCGCATGTCTGACAACAATCTGGACCTGTTATTCTTTTGTTTATATAATTTTAGTGTGACACAGACATTCCCCAATCTCCCCTGTAGTTAAAGTCCTGTGTTATGGATGTATTCTGATCTCTTTAATCAGAGGTGATCATTGTTACCTGAGTTAGCTGATTTCATTTTGTTTCTAGTTTGGGATGAATGCATTACTCCTAGCAGCTTGGTTTGGACACCTTCGGGTGCTGCAGATACTCGTCAATGCTGGAGCCAAGATCAGCTGTCAGAATAAAGTAAGAATTAATTCTTCGAACCTTTAATCTTTAGCATTTTCATTTGTTTTACTTCTAAAAAACATGTGGCTGTATTTATGCATTCTTCTGCAATTTATTACTTTGTTAGGTTAATAGGTCCGTGTATGATTTGGGGTGGCGTTTCATATTATCATGTATTGACGGACAATTTACGGATTGTTTGAATCATTGTGACCTGATAAGATTTGACTAGCTTTTCTTCAGGAGGTCAAAAAATTAAACCTATTATAAAATGTGTGCTTGTTTACATATATTTTGCAGCAGTTTACTCCATTATTGTGATACTTTACTAAATGAATGAGTCGTATACAGGTGACTAATCCATACGTAGGCAGAGTGTCCCTTTGGGATCTAGGTTTTAGAGATTTGCAATAGTTATAGTGAGTGGTGCCTGTCTTAAGTATGCTAAATTACCAAAACGTCACTGTCCTCTTAAAGCTTAAAATGACTTATTTTTAGCTGCAATACATACTTCTGGCTGATACCAGTGCTTCCATTTACATTCTCCTCCATTCTGTAATTGATTTTCTCATGCTAATGTCGTGTCTTATAAACCAAAAAGTTGCGGTAACACTCATGTGCAATAATAATATCAAATATATACGTATCTAGATCGCTCCAAATGAATTGTCTCCGCCACTTGGAGATGAACAATGTGCAAAATAGAATGAAGAATATACTGTATGGAGTGTATCTAGATACAAAATACAAATAAGATCATAGTGCAATACAATATGAACATTGAAACCAAAGACTGGCCCCCTCTCTGAATCACACTCCGTAGAAATACATGATAATAGGCATATATTGAATGTCACGGTGGTTACTACTCCTGGAGTAATCAGCAGTCTCCCTGGTGCCGAGCACTTCGCACTGACACAGTATGGAACAAAAGCAGGTGTGGGCTCTTTCTGTATCCATGGCTGTCTGCAGGCTCCAATAGATGATCCCTGTTATAATAATGGTTTCTAGAAGCACCACACTCTGACGTGCAAAACAAGGGGTAGAGGTAACATCACTGCTCTGCGTGGAGAGAGCCTGTGGAGACATGGGTTCGATCCTGTCAAGAGCACCTCTCCAGTAAGTGTCCTTGGGCAAGACACCTAACAGTACATACTCGCCACCCAGGACATACTTGAAAACGAGAGAAATCTCAATGTATCCTTCATGGTAAAATCCTTTCTCAAAAAAAAAAAAGGAAATACATAAAAACGCAGACACACAGCCGACGCATTTCTGTTTCAAGTTGTATTTCTACTAAGGGTGATTCAGAGACGGGACCAGACTTCGTTTTCAATGGTCATATTCTATTGCGCTATTATGTTTCCAATGTTGTGTCTTGTCTGAACTTTTTCATTTTACTGCCAGGATGGCTTAAATCTACTCCATTGTGCAGCACAGAAGGGTCACATCAAGGTTATGGAGTTTATCATGGAGGATCTTGAAAACATCAAGTTGGACAAGGTGGACAAGGTAAGAGTATCTGATATTGAGAGGTGAAACCATGCATGTGTTTGTGTAAGTATATACACTATATGGACTGTATATGCATGGAATGGGTTGCTCATGATTTCATAATACAGACTCAAGAAATCATGAGCAAATCAAGGGTTTGATTTCGGGGAGGTGCGGGGGAGGGGGTCCGCATAATTTAGAGTTCACAAATACACCCCTGCTGGCAGTCCTCCCTTCCCTAAGAGTCAGAGCTGTGATTATAGCCAGTGGCGTCGTAACGTGGGGGTGGGGGGTGCGGCCCGCACCAGGTGACACCCGCCCTTAGGGTGACACCGTCACCCTAAGGGCGGGTGTCTCACCCTCCGTTGCGTATTCGCTCCCTGCGAGCGTCCGAAGCATGCAGCTTCGGCGCTCGCCTGGAGGAAACATGTCACCAGCCAATCGCGGCTGGTCACGTGGCTCCCCCAGGCGAGCGCCCAAGCTGCGTGCCGCCAGACGCTCAGAGGGAGCGAATACGCGGCGCAGGAGGAGGTGAGCTGAGACATATCCATGTGCTGGGCCACTATCCATGAGCTGCTGGGGCAAATCCATGAGCTGGGGCATATCCATGAGCTGGGTCATATCCATGAGCTGGGTCATATCCATGAGCTGGGACAGTATCCATGAGCTGGGACAGTATCCATGAGCTGGGGCAAATCCATGTTTGAGCTGGGGCATATCCATGAGCTGGGGCATATCCATGAGCTGGGGCAGTATCCATGAGCTGGGGCAGTATCCATGAGCTGGGGCAAATCCATGAGCTGGGGCAAATCCATGAGCTGGGGCAAATCCATGTTTGAGCTGGGGCATATACATGAGCTGGGGCAGTATCCATGAGCTGGGGCAGTATCCATGAGCTGGGGCATATCCATGAGCTGGGGCAATATCCATGTTTGAGCTGGGGCAAATCCATGAGCTGGGGCAAATCCATGAGCTGGGGCAAATCCATGAGCTGGGGCAAATCCATGAGCTGGTGCATATCCATGAGCTGGGGCATATCCATGAGCTGGGGGGCAAATCCATGAGCTGGGGCATATCCATGAGCTGCTGGGGCATATCCATGAGCTGGGGCAGTATCCATGAGCTGGGGCATTATCCATGAGCTGGGGCATATCCATGAGCTGGGGCAATATCAATGAGAGGAGATGGGGGCATAGCCATGAGAGGAGCTGGGGCATTATCCATGAGAGGAGCTGGGGCATTATCCATGAGAGGAGCTGGGGCAGTATATCCATGAGAGGAGCTGGGGCAGTATATCCATGAGAGGAGCTGGGGCAGTATATCCATGAGAGGAGCTGGGGCAGTATATCCATGAGAGGAGCTGGGGCAGTATATCCATGAGAGGAGCTGGGGCAGTATATCCATGAGAGGAGCTGGGGCAGTATATCCATGAGAGGAGCTGGGGCAATATCCATGAGAGGAGCTGGGGCAATATCCATGAGAGGAGCTGGGGCAATATCCATGAGAGCTGGGGCATTATCCATGTGTGCTGGGGGCCGTATCCATGTGTGCTGGGGGCCGTATCCATGTGTGCTTGGGGCAGTATCCATGTGTGTTGGGGGCATATCCATGAGAGCTGGGGCAATATCCATGTGTGAGCTGGTCTGGGGCAATATATCCATGTGTGAGCTGAGGCGCAATATATCCATGTGTGAGCTGAGGCGCAATATATCCATATGTGAGCTGAGGCGCAATATATCCATGTGTGAGCTGGGGCAATATATATCCATGGGTGAGCTGCTGGGGGCAATATATAATTGTGAACTGGGGCAATATATCCATATGTGAGCTGGGGGCAATATATATCCATGGATGAGCTGCTGGGGGCAATATATCCAGAGCTGCTGGGGGCAATATATATCCATGTGTGCTTTCACTGCCTTCGAACAGGCATCGTACTTGCTGGCAGTTGGCAAAAAGTTGTGTGAGCAGATGAGAGAGCTCCGCAGCAATAAACCTCACAGTAATGTGTGCTGTGTGTATGAGCATTCAGTGTTATTTGGGAGTACTAATTTAGGAGTAAGAGTAGTTAAAAAAAAATCCGTAAAACTCGGGGGGGGGGGTGACACCATAAGTTACCGCACCGGGCGACACCAACCCTAGTGACGCCACTGTCCCCAGCAGCTCTTAGTGTGTGTCCGGCAGCCTTTTCTAGCCCCAAACACATGCACTACCCCTCTCACTTCTCTCTACTGATTTACCGTAGGGTGGTAACACGTTTCTTCCAGCAAGCAGGGAGCAGTGTAGCTATTCAATCATTTCGAACGTGCCCCTTCCAGCCTGGTTCCCTAGGTGACCATGTAGTTGGCCAAATGGACGTTCAAGCCCTGTGAACCGTATGTGATGTTAATAATGGTAGAACGTGTCCTAACTGTCTGTTTTTGGTTCCCTACTGCACTTTCTGGATGTTCCTTAAGAGGTGTATGATAAAGAGTATGAAAATTTACAGTTTTTTTAATTGTATACAGTTTGTAGTTACAATATTTATATAGTGCCAACAGACTCCACGGTATTTCACAATTGGGACATACAAAACGGTACATAAGGGACAGCCTTTCCTGTAAGATAAACGGCCAGCCAATACAGGATTTTATACAGTTGCTCTAGCAGGCTTCCCATGGTCTTACATTCTAAAGGAAGAAACATGGGTGAAATGAGAGGGAGCAAGGCACAATTTGTAAGTGATAAATGTTCCACACCTATACCTCCCTCCTCTCTTGTATTAGACATATTCTACAGATATAAAACATAACAAGAAAAAAAAGGTTGTAATTTGCACTCACCACTGTAGCTCCATGCAAAACAAAACGCAATCAGAGGTTTTGGTTTACTTAAATGGCCATTGAAGTGCAAGCTCACCTGTCACGTCACGGTACCTGGTCAGGTAAGTCATACCTAATGAAATAAAGACCTGCTTTTCTAAGCAAACCACATATACCATGTTGCTTATCAGCTAAGAAGCAAACTGATGGGTTATTTATTTATAAAGGATTTAACCAGGAAGGATACATTGAGATTTCTCTCGTTTTCAAGTATGTCCTGGGTTCAAGAACATGGTTACAGAAATACAAAGTAGTAAAATGGTAGAAATTAACACAAAGCAAATATACAGATTAACAGAAAATAAATATGTAGGAAATATACCGGTAGTCACTATGTTACATGTTTACAGGTGTATTCCTTATTGAGGTATGTTAATAGGGAGCTCTTAAGGGACTTTAGACTGGGGGAAGATTTGATGGCGTCTGGGAGGTTATTCCATATTTGCGGTGCTCTGTAGGAAAATGAGGATCGAGCCACTTTCTTTTTGTATTGCGGTATTGCAAGTAAGGTGCAGGTCCTGGAACGGAGGTTATAGGATAAGGGAACTGCTGGGGGAAGCAGCCTATTCAGGTAGGGTGGTAGCTTCCCACAAAAGCTCTTAAACACCAGGTTGGAAAGGTGAAGGGTGCGTCTAGATTCCAGTGATGGCCAGTTTAGTTCTTTTAACATGTCACAATGGTGGGTCATGTAGTTACATTGTATAACTCATTCTGTCGCTTTGTGCTACAATGTAGTAAGTTTGTGAAGGTGCGTTTGCAGGGCAGCATACACTACATCTCTGTATTCAATAGCTGGCATAGGCATTTGTTGTACAATCTGCTTTCTTACCGTGGGGCTCAGGCAGGATTTGTTTCTGTACAGGGCACCTAGTTTGGGGTAAATTTTAGATGAGAGTTTTTCGATGTGGGGGCCAAAGGATAGATTTGGGTCTAACCACATACCTAGATATTTGAGAGAAGTGACTGTGGTCAGCGTACCATTTGATCTTGTCCTGACACATAGATGGGGTGTTTGCAATTTGTGTAGTTTAGGTGCTGTTCCAAAGAGCATTGTAACCGTTTTGTCAGAATTTAGAAAAAGTTTATCTTTGATGCACTTTTCTACCCCTGTGAATTGTTCTTGCAGCACTGACTCCAGCTGTGGGAGATTTGGTTTGCTGGTATAGATTACGTATTGTCTGCATACATGTGTACAGTTGAGGCTTCGCAGACATTGGGCAGATCATTTATGAATATTGTGAATAGCAGGAGGCCGAGTATCGAGCCTTGGGGTACACCGCACGTGACTGGGAGGGGGAGGGAAGTGCTGTCAGAAATGGACACATATTGTGACCGATCAGACACATATGATTGAAACCAGGTTAGCGTGCGATCACCAATACCAGAGTTTTTACGTTTTTGTAATCAGATGCCATGGTCTACTGTGTCAAAGGCCTTGGCAAAATCAAGGAAGATGGCTCCAGTTAGGTTTCCTTGTTCCATGCCAGCTTGGATATCATTGGAAACTTTTAAAAGGGCGGTTGTGGTTGAATGATTTGGATGGAAGCCGGATTGATCTGTGGTTAAATAGTTCCAATACTGATAGTAATCGCGTAATTGAGTGTAAACACATTTTTCCAGACATTACAGGTAGCAATGATATTGGACGGTAGTTGGATACCAAAGTATTGTCTCCACTTTTATGGATAGTTACCACTCTCGCAGTCTTCCAGAGTTTGGGTGTATATATCCAGTCGCCAGTAATTCATTGATTAGGGTTGTGACAGGTTTTGCAATTGCTGGTGCGCTGATTTTCAGCAGCATTGCTGGGATTTGGTCAGGTCCTGATTGGTGTTTCATTTTTTGGTTACTGAGAAGTTTAGTAATGGCACTGACACAGGCACCGGTCTAAAACTGAATTTCCCTTTGATACAGGGTTATATTTATATCCTAACCAGGAACAATTCCACTTTGGGATTAAAAAGAAAACACGGAAAGGGACAGCAGCAAAAATGCCCTAGCTGGGGATACAACAAAATATACATATGCAGAAGAAACGGTTTTGCGCCAATTCCCTAACAGGACGGCTGCGAAGACCAGAAGTATCCAGCCTGCTTCATGTGTGAAACATTACAAGAAAAAAGGTTGTCATTTGCGCTCACCACTGTAGCTCGATGCAAAACAAAACACAGTCAGAGGTTTTGGTTTACTTGAATGGTTTTCATGTTTTCTTTTTATTCCCAAAGTGGTATTGTTCCTGGTGAGGATATAAATATAACCCATCAGTTTGCCTCTCAGGTGATAAGCAGCATGAGCATATGTGGTTGCTTAGAAAAACAGCTCTTGGTTTCATTAGGAAGGCTCACCTGACCCAGAGATGCCGTGACATGGCGAGTGGGCTTACACTTTAATGGCTATTCAAGTAAACTAAAACCTCTCAGGGTTATTCAGAGAGCGTGAAAAGCAGGAGAATTACTGGAGAATGAAAAATTCTAGGTCAAAATAGCTGATTTGGAAAATGAGATGAAAGGGAGAATTTTTCTGGTTTGGCTATTTTGACCTAGAATTTTTCATTCTCCAGTCATTCTCCTGCTTTTCATGCTCTCTGAATAACCCTGTCTGTGTTTTGTTTCGCATGGAGCTACAGTGGTGAGCGCAGAGGGCAACCTTTTTTTCTTATTATGTTTTATACATGAAGCAGGCTGGACATTTTACAGATAGCATGCAGTAGAACATAGTGTGTTAAATAACCGTTTGACAAACTGCTTTGATGAATAACTTCCGGATCACTTTAAATTATTCTTTTAAAAAAGTGATACACAGCTGTCAAACCTACCGCTTTCTTTCATTGTGCATGTGCCATTCTGTTTCCATTTGACTCATGTGTGGCTGTAATTGTTTCTGAATGCAAAGCTAGTGGTGACAGCAAGAGGAGACGAGCATCCTCTGCGATTAACATATGGTTTTATGACTGGGTGAATGTTTGCAAATGTTTCTCTTTGAGATTTAGTTTGATGCAACTGAAGCATCTAATTGGATTTAGCAAACAACATAAGGAGGCATTAGAAAGTGCTTTTCAATTAGCTGCAGAATGTGATTATTACTAAACACAGGAAATAAGTGCTAAATTAAATGTACCGGGCATTTTTGATATACGTCACACAACCGCAGTTTCATTTTTTTAACACATTCTTTACTTTTAGGCTAGGGTCAGACGAACGCATTTTCACGTTGTCTGTGAAAAAGTGCGTTCGAACGAATGGACGTATTTTTTCACGGAATACGTGATAGCGGTCATACTATGCGCATTTGCGTTCGTGATTTTGTACGGATCATCAATAAAACACTTTTTGGGTCTGGACGTTATGTTGGCCGGACATTAGCAGTGTCTGACATCTCCAATTCACGCACACACGCCGCTAGCGGACGCAGCGCACTCTGTACAACCGTACTAGCAGTTTTACGTTCTCGTCAAAATGCGTTCGTTTGCCACTTGCGTTGCGCAGCCGGACTTTTGTGCGACCGTACTTCGTATATTGGCCGTCATTGCCCGGCATTTGCTGCTACTACGGCCGTGATTAAGTGCGCCTGCACGCGCGTTCGCACTGCCTCAGTCTGACCCTAGCCTTAGGAGGGTGACACAGATTTTTTTTTGATTTGCTTGTGAAAGCTGCATTGTTTAGCGGTTTCTGGTTACTAGATGATCCTGTGTAACACAGGGACTGTTGTATATCTTTTAGAATATGAGTGATTCACAGAACACAGGAGTCTTTTCTAATATAGTGTTATTAATGTATTTATCTTGTTCTTTCTGGTTATATGTTGACTGTCAAATTCCTGTATGGGTGCCATGAAAGCGTTATCCCCAACTCCAGATAGCCTTTGGAAATCCAACAACATTCTATAATGTCTGTATGAACCATTTTATTACTAACAGGATTGTTCAGAGAGAGGTGAAAACCAGGAGAATGGTAGGAGAAGGGAACAATCAAGGCCAAATAGCTGATTTGGAAAGTGAGATAAATGGGAGAATTTTTCTTGTTTGGCTATTTTGACCTAGAATTTTCACTTCTCCAGTCATTCTCCTGGTTTTCACCTCTCTGAATAACTCGGTTTGTATTTTGGAACAAATGTAACAATTCAGTGTTCTTGAACCCAGGACATACTTGAAAACAAGAGAGAAATCTCAATGTATCCTTCCTGGTAAAATAATTTATAAATAATTAAATAAACACAGCACTGTGGATACTTTACAGCGCATTCCACGTGGAAGGACAATTCTAGACCAGGCAGGTATTTGTGTAATCTTGGACAGGGCTTGGAGAAAGGTTTTGACGGTTTGCTAAATAAACAAGTAGTTATAGTTATCTCATCTCTGCGGAATGTGAAATTCAGAATTTCAAGCTATAAAAGCAATGTTTAACTTTTGAGTCAATATATTAAGTCGATATATTCTGTTAAGACGTTATGAAATGGAATAATAAAGACTGTGGAATAAAAGTCATCCGCCAGGTTGTGGTTCTTTAATATTGTTGGTTTAACAGAGGGAAAGGACTAGTGTTTACTTTACAGCTGCTGACTGTAATTATTTATACATTGTAAAGGAGAAAACCTGATTTTCCAGAGATGCAGCGTGGCGGCCTGTTAATGCTTCACTTCCTTTAGATATGGTACTTTCCTGCATTGAAATGAAATGACTTTGACGTAGTTCACCTGAATTGAGCAATTCTGGACTCTTACTTTGTCAGCTGATAAAACAATGCCATCACTTCATGTGGGGGTGTATGGTGATTTCTGTGGATTCTAACCATTTGGAAGAGCAAGCAGTACTTTTTGCAAAGTTTTTAGCATGTTTACATGTAGCCCCCTGGTTCTCAGAAGGATTAAGGAGTTTATCTTTAAGTGTCTGTGTTGGCAACCATCCTAAAATGACCCATCGTGACCCCTTTTCCATGTCATGTCCCCAGCATCCTCTAAGCTTTCCAGACTGTTGCTATAGAGATAACAAAACCCGGATTATCTAGATATGATGGTTGTAGAGTCATGTGATTGAGTTTTGTCTTGTATTACACTCAATGTACCACACCAGCAGTGGTGGCATGCATGGGCACCTTCACTGGCCAGTCACCCAGTATCCAATAACTTATTATATAATGTTAAACACAGGCCACATGGGAAGTACTTTTATCAAAGACTGCTTGTCTTTAGAAATGTTACACATCTGGTGACAAATCCATTATGAATGAACAGCATGCAGGGTAATTTACAAAATCACGAATATTGCATAATTGTCCTCTAAATTGTAAATTTATGAGCAGATTAAAGAGTTGTAGAGTTTTTAGGATTTTTTTGTGATTAAAAGTTGAAATTCTAAAAACGAATGTGGGACTGTCGACAAGCGAGGTCGCACTCTGGAGGTGCTCCTACGATTTTGATGTTTTTCAAGCTGATTTGTGTGACTCACTGTCGACTGCTGACTATAAGCTGGGGTAGTGTGTGCCTGAGGACCTGCTGACCTGACCCGGAGCCTTTCTGAACTGCCTGGAGGACTCTGCGACGTCCGTTTGGCTTTGGGCCTACCTTTCGAGGCCTACTGCTGGCGGCCATTTTAGGAGTTGGCGCGCTGACCAGAGTGTGGTGCGGCCCTTTGCGCTACTCTAGCTGCCCTCCTGCTGATGCTGAGGATGGGGGTGATGCCTTCCCCAGCGGTGGATTCCTTGTGCTGGGCCACTTGTGGCTCCCTGGAAGAGGCCCTTCTCCCACCCCCCGGGATTCTGAGTGCCGCGCTGCTGCGGCTGGATAGCTACCTGTGCTCCCTGTCCTCCGATGATGACCGGCCACTTACCCGGGGAGACATACGTCATTTTCTAGACGTTCTGCGGGGAGGACCGGATGGTGCACCGCAATTGGAGCCACCTGTTGAGAGTGCAGTGGCGGCTGGACGGCCTCCTGCGGATACGGTGTTTGGAGTACCGGAGCCTCGGCCTAAATTTGCTGCTGATGATTTGCGGACGGCGACCATACCTGCGGAGGTGGAGATGTCGCTTCAGGTGCGGCCGGGACAGATCCTGATTTCCCCCGGTAGGGATGAGGGCCCAGGAGGCTGCGAGTGAAGACCCAGGAGGCGCACTTCTCTCGGCAGACCGGCTGCTGGAGGGGCCGCCGGGCTTGGGCATATTGCATCTGCTGGATGGTCGGCAGTGGATGGATGTGCCTATGGATGCAAAAGTTGCTGTGGCAGAGCGCATTTTTGTGTTTGGATGCAGAGTGTCTCTTCTGGGTGCTGTCGCTGAGGGGGCTGTATGCCTCGTTATCCTGCTGGACACTGGCTGACTCTCGATAGCGGAGACTTGTCCTTCTCACTTTACTGGCTACCGATCCTCGGCTATACAACGCTACTGTTTCTGAATTTTTGATGACACCCCCACCATGCTGATATACACCCCCCCACTGTCTGTCTCCTACCTGATGTGATGAATCTATGTTTGACCTATATTTTCCAGATGACGCTCCCTCATAATAAAATTGAAGAGTTTTCTTGTTGTTTGTATTCCCCCCTCCTTTATACCCCCCTCTCTGCAGGCACTAGTCATTGGTTGATTTTTACCCGGCCACTGATGGTGTACCCTTCTTCCCCCCCCTCCCCCCATTTATTATTTTATTTTATTTATTTTTTTGGCATTACCTGGGCTGCACCGGGGCGAGCCACTGTGGCAATCACCATGGCTCTGTCTGCCATCTCTGGCCCCGGGCTCCAGGGCCTCGTGACATTGTCCCTCCATGGCCTCCTCCGGGAGCGAGCCAGGAACGTCACGGAGAAGGCCTTTGCCGTTTCCCACTTCACTTTCGGGGGGTTTTTTTGTTCGCCATCAGCTGGACCGTGGTCGAAGTATCGTGATGTCCCTCCTCTCATACTTCTTTTTTTCTATAACTCTCGCTACTCACATTCTCGATGTAACCCTACGGTCATCTAGTCCTAAGTGACTATAGGCCCTGTGATGTCTTTTGTGGCTGTACTATTTTTGTATTTGTTGTAACACTGCTGACTTCTCAAAATAAAACATTTTGAATAATAAAAAAATTAAAAAAAATAAAAAGTTGAAATTCTGTACAACTTCAAATTCAGTGAATAATTAATGTCCTCAATATTTTCTAATTTTAAACTAAAGCGTTAAATCTTCGTACTTTCAGCACCCTTACTTACTGTATATGCTCCATTTTTGTCATATATATTAATAGAATGGTTGGTTTAAGGATCTAACACCATGGAAAATATGAACTAATATCCAAATGAGATTCAAGAGGATATAAATTTCTACCTGTGGTAATATTAAAACTTGACTTTTAATGAAATCATTATATATAAAAAAAACAACTTAACGTTGTAAGATGCTTCACAAACATCATAACAAAAATAGGATAAAATTCTAACACATCCACTATGTATGAACTGAACAAAAACAATCCCTTAGTGCTCTAAAAAAAACTAGTATATATATTTATACAGTATATAGCGCTTTTTCAGGATGATCCCGTATCGCTGTTCATAAAAGAACAAGTGATATTTTGCAGATTGTTATCAGCGTGCAGTATACCACAATTCTTCTATTTCTATCCCATGGAAAATATGATATCATTTTTTTATTGTGGGGATTAGAGTAGGTATTTATATTCTAGTAATGTATAAATGAAACAGCCATACCTTTCATAAGCACAATTTATCATCAGTTAAAAAAACTAAAACCTGAGTGTGTGGGGTAGATGGATACATCTCAATGTATTGAGAGCCATTGGGGACGCTGTGTATTGCTGATTGATTAAATCAATTAACCTACACTAATTCCACTCCCAGAATGCTGATCAGTGGTGATTGATTGCCACTGTCCAGGGCAGAGGGGAGACCTCAACTGCAACCCCCAGGGACTTCAGATGAGTGAGAGGGGAAGCCAGCACACGTGACCATTTAAAATCACTTAAATGCCGGCTGGGTGGAGTAAAGGTAACATCACTGCTCTATAACTGTGGAGAGAGACTGTGGAGACACAGGTTCGATCCTGGCAAGAGCACCTCTCAGGTAAGTGTCCTTGGGCAAGACACCTAACGGTACATACTCGCCACCCAGAACATACTTGAAAACGAGAGAAATCTCAATGTATCCTTCCTGGTAAAATCCTTTCTCCAAAAAAAAAAAAAAAAAAAGGCATTGTGACAGATACCGCTACACGGAGCAAGTAAGTCCGTCGTAAAACTCTTCTTTGCTCTGGAGACTACAAGTGGTCATTAAAAGTCCTAGTCAAAACTCAGTGTAGGGGTAAATCAAGCAGGTCTATTTTATTACAGACACACAGGGTAAATTTATATGAAATCACGCCATGTCTTGTGCCCCTACCCACCTTCAGACACTCTGGCACCGGGCATCATGTGGGTAACCTTCCATTGTTTTTGGCAGCTGCATGTATCCATGGATTATTATGCTTTCAGATAAAAGAGGGCTGGTTTATATTTAACCATGACTTGTATTATTGCATTTTGATACATTGTTCTGTTATTATATTGTATAGGCAATCTTTTACAGCTACTGCTAGTGCCCCCTAGTGGTCATTTACTGTTTTAATATACAGATCTAGTAGAGGTGTACATTCATTTCGTAGCGAATCTCAATTAGTTTGAAAATTCGTTAATTCGTATTTTGGAAAAGTACTTCCGAAATAACGAATTGATTTATTCCAAATTGAAACGAAACTTAAAAGGTATATAACAAAATTGATTTGTTTAGGGATGCACCGATACTGATACACACACTCACCCTTTCCTCTTTGCCTTTTTTCACCCCTTTCTTTCTCCCCATTTTTCCCTTCATTCTCCTTTTTATCCACTTAAACATAGAAACTTAGAAAATGTTGGCAGATAAGAACCTTTCGGCCCATCTAGTCTGCCCAATTACATGGATACTTGACCTGGATTTATCTTTTGTTTAGGATAGCCTTATGCCTATCCCATGCTTGCTTAAATTCAATTACTGTTTTGGCCTCTACCACTTCTACTGGAAGACTGTTCCATGTATCCACCACCCTCTCAGTAAAATAATGCTTCCTGATGTTACTTTTAAACCTTTGCCCCTCTAATCTAAGACTATGTCCTCTTGTTTTGCTACTTTGTTTCCTTTTAAATATACTCCCTTCCTCTACCTTGTGGATTCCCTTTACGTATTTAAATGTTTCTATCATATCTCCTCTGTCTCGTCTTTTTTCCAAGCTATACATGTTAAGATCATTAAGCCTTTCCTGGTAACTTTTCTCCTTCAAGCCGTACACCATTTTAGTAGCCCTTCTCTAAACTCTCTCTAAGATGTCTATATCCTTCTGGAGATACCGTCTCCAGTACTGCACACAGTACTCCAAGTGAGGTCTCACCAGTGCTCTGTACAGTGGCATGAGCACTTCCCTTTTCCTACTGCGAATACCTCCCCCTACACAACCAAGCATTCTGCCAGCATTTCCTGCTGCTCTATTACATTGACTACTTACCCTTAGATCCTCTGAAATAATAACCCCTAAATCCCTTTCCTCAGATGTTGAGGTTAGGACTGTACCAAATATTCTATATTCAGCCCTTGGGTTTTTACGCCCCAGGTGCATTATCTTGCACTTATCCACATTAAAACTCAATTGCCACAGCTCCGACCATTTTTTTAGCTTACCTAAATCACTTCTCTCTTCCCTGTCTTTCACTCTCCTTCTCTCTCCACTTCCAATCTCCATTTCCGTCATCCCTCTTTCTATGCAGATCTTCCCACTCCTCTCCTTCTATGTCCATTTTCTGTCTCCCTTTCCGCGCTCATTTCTGCTCTTCTCTTGTCAATGTAATAGAGCAGCAGGAAATGCTGGCAGAATGCTTGGTTGTGTAGGGAGAGGTATTAGCAGTAGGAAAAGGGAAGTGCTCATGCCACTGTACAGAGCACTGGTGAGACCTCGCTTGGAGTACTGTGTGCAGTACTGGAGACCGTATCTCCAGAAGGATATAGACATCTTAGAGAGAGTTCAGAGAAGGGCTACTAAAATGGTGTACGGCTTGAAGGAGAAAAGTTACCAGGAAAGGCTTAATGATCTTAACATGTACAGCTTGGAAAAAAGACGAGACAGAGGAGATATGATAGAAACATTTAAATACGTAAAGGGAATCCACAAGGTAGAGGAAGGGAGTATATTTAAAAGGAAACAAAATAGCAAAACAAGAGGACATAGTCTTAGAGGGGCAAAGGTTTAAAAGTAACATCAGGAAGCATTATTTTACTGAGAGGGTGGTGGATACATGGAACAGTCTTCCAGTTGAAGTGGTAGAGGCCAAAACAGCAATTAAATTTAAGCAAGCATGGGATAGGCATAAGGCTATCCTAAACAAAAGATAAATCCAGGTTAAGTATCCATGTAATTGGGCAGACTACAGGGGCCGAAAGGTTCTTATCTGCCGACATTTTTCTATGTTTCTCTTCTGTGTTAATTTACGCTCTACTTTCTCAGCTCAACTTCGCCCTCTCCACACTCCATATTCTTCTTGTCTTTCCCGCTTTTCTCTCTCCTTTTTCAGATCTTTTCTTTCCCATCTTTTTAAGCTTCTCCCCCCCCCCCATTTTCAGCTTCTCCTCCCCTTTTCCTCAGCTTCTCTACCCCTCCTTGTCTCAGTTTATCTCCCTCTTACTTTTTTTCCCCACATTGTCTGACTCTAGCCTAAGGGAGGAGAAGACTAACGCAGTCTGAGCGCACTCTGCGTGCACAACGGACGGACTTACTGACGGAAGATACTGTAGACACCACATGATCCATTTTTGTTGACGGACGTAGAAATAAAAGGGGTTTATGGGAAACAAAATTAATATGAAAATGATAATAATTTGAAAAGGATATGAAAAGCCATTGTGTGCGTCAAGGTGCTGGACGTCGCAAATGCACTGCGTCTCACATCTCATCACTCACACAGAACGCTACGCAGACGTGGCGCACTCTGCGCGTGCATCTAGCGGTTTTACGTTCTTGCCTAACTTGCGTCCGTTTGCCACGTGCGTTTTGCGTGCGCAGTTCGGTGCGCACGTACTTAGTGCGTGGGTCTCTATTGCTCATGATTCTATGCTACAACGGACGTTAAACTGTGCGGCAACACAGACGTCATCACTGCGTTCGTCTGACACGGGCCTTACCTGTGGCCAGTGTTCTACTTCCTTCCTGTAGGACTGAGAGGAAGTGACTGTCACGGGTCCCGGATCCCACCACGCAGTCCTTAAAACTCCACAGAGCCCAAAAGCTACCAACAGGGTAGCCGAAAAAGAATCCCTAACTGTCTGGTCCTTTATAATTGGCCAGCCCCTTCGGTGTGCTTGGCGGCAGCATGTCTGATGCTGCTCGCTTACCAGCGCCCGGTTTAAATAGAGACAGGCAGGGAGGTGGCTGCATGAGGCGCGGCTTGAGAGGGGGTGCGGTCTGGTGACACGGACCTATCAGAGGAGTCCAGGTCTTTTAAAAACCGACAGTTCCTTCTAAGCAGTGCCAGATCGTGGTTATCCATACCTGAGCTCCCTGTACCTGCATTCTCTCGTGATTGAACCTATTATCGACCTCTGCTTGTTTTCTGACTATTCAGCCTTCCGTTTCCCTAGACTATTTCCTTGTACTACGCTCCTGCACTGATATCGACCCGGCTATTCCATTTGACTATTCTATACTTTGTATTCCTGATTCTGGCTCGTCTGACTACCCCCGAGTTGCTGACCTGGTTTTGTATTACGACATTTTCTTTGATTAACCCTTTCTGTCTAGCTAGTATATATATACCTGGCCAATTATAAAGGACCAGACAGTTAGGGATTCTTTTTCGGCTACCCTGTTGGTAGCTTTTGGGCTCTGTGGAGTGTTGGGTTTTAAGGACTGCGTGGTGGGATCCGGGACCCGTGACAGTGACATGCTAAAAGGTCACTTCCTCCCAGTGCTGCTGCTGCTGCAGAGGAGGGAAGCAGAACAATATGAGGGAACCGCCCTTAGCCAGCCACAGCACTTTGCTCTTTAGGCTGCTTTGTGAAACCTTTGGGTCTTGCCACTGTGGCTCAAATGGTAGCAGCGCCTGTTTAATAAGCAGAGAGGTCCGGAGTTTGATTCTCAGCTGGTTATTTATTTATTTATATATTTTTTTTCTTTACCTCTGCAAGCATAATAATAATATTGTTATAATGTTGCCGCTATTATTATTATAATATTAGTAATAGCAGCATTATAATAATTGTGCAGAGGTAGATGTTTTTTTTTTTTTTTTTTTAAATCATTGATAACCAGCTGAGAATCTAACCTTGGGCCTCCCTGCTCACTAATCAGGCATTTTTACCATTTGAGCCACAGAGGCAAGACCCCAGATTATCCACAAAGCTGCCTAATGAGGGATTTCTGCCCTGGGAGCAATGTTTTATGATTGGCTAAGTAGGGCTGTGGGGGGTGTCCCTGGCTCTGCAGCTCCTGGTAATGAGACTGGCTGGCTGCGGTGTGTAGAAGCTGGTTGGTCTCATTCTAAAGAGACAGAGCAGCTGCCACAATGGGCAATTTAATGGTCTGAGGACCGGCCCGGGGGGCATACTGCCCTCCGGCCCAGTCGGCCCCTGGTTTTCAGTGATCCGATATACCAAACGAAATGAAATTATGAAACAAAATAACGAAAACAAAATTATTTTGAAACAAACTTTCCAGCTGTGCACACCTCTAATATCTAGTATATTAATACAGTATACATTAAAATGGAATGAGTTGGATAATCGCTATTTATATAACATGTTTTGGGTATAAAGAAACAACAATGTATAACATACCATACAGTTTTAGCAATTTTTTATATTTGACTAGTCCGTACATATTGAAGATTCATTTAATGTAATAAATTCCAAATGTTAGAAAGCTATCCGACATTCACCAATTGCACCTGTAAACAAACTTAATTGGCTTGAAACAGAAATACTTTTTTGAAAAACCTGAAATTCCAATTTTTGTTGGCTGCTATTTGTTTAATGTTGCTATAATAAGTGTATGGATGTTAATAATTAAATTGGTGTGGTTTGTTACAAAACACACACACTCTAGCTTCTGACAATAATTAATAAACCAATTAGGTCTTCTTTTAAGATTACTGGGGAAAGAAAGGTTTCTGTGTCATCTATCCTAGTGAACCCAGATTGTTTGTAACATGTGCTGCTATAGCCATTGATGGAATGTATACGCAAAGGGTGTGTTTTTAAACATGCACTATCACTCCTTTATTTAATTCCACATTTTCTCTTTGGATGCTGGTCTATATTTATATAACATTAAATAAAAATCGATATGCTCCTTTGCAGATGGGCAAGGCGGCTTTTCATCTGGCTGCAGAACAGGGGAATATAGAAGTGGTGGATTTTCTGATTGGCTCCGGATGTCAACACAGCTTAAAGGACAAGGTAGCAAAAGTTTCAGCTAACAAATTAGTAGAATGCCACACACATCGGTGATAGGACAGCTTTATAGAAGTGAACATAAAAGTGTTAAATATGTGCATTAGTTTTATCATTCTACTTTATATACCGTTGTGTTTTTCCATATTTTCATCTTTTTTTTTTTTATATAGTAAATTATACAATATGATGGAAGTAATGGTATCTTTAGAAAGTCCATTTAATGGAAGGAAAAACGGTGTATAATATGTGTGGGTTGCATAAAAACGAGTAAGAGGAAAATTTGACCTAACCACACACAGCGCAGAAACATAAAAACAGCAGCGGGCACTAAAGGACGGACTTTTGTAAATCTGCCTGGCCACTAAGGGATTAATAACCTTTTGTGTAATATAATTTTAGGAGGAGAACACAGCTCTGCATCTAGCAGCCAAAAATGGACATACCGAAGTTGTACAGAAGATCGTGGAAACTGGAGTGGATCTCAGTGACAAAAACGTGGTAAGTATTTAATTTGGGTAGCAGACCTTAACCCCTTCACTGCTGAGCCATTTCACGTCTTAAAAAAACATGTTTATTCTTTTTTATATTATTTTACCTTAAATATGGTCATGTTTGGTATCATTGGAAAGACCATGCTCTGGCCTTTCTAATGATACCAAACATAACCCTGCTAGCTGCCAACAGTCGGAAGATATTGGGGTTCAAAGGAACCCCATATCTCCACCCCTATCTTTCCTTAGGAATCAATGAGGACGTTCCCCACACGTCCTCAGCAGTGAAAGGGTTAAAACATACATTATTTATTTATAATGTATTTTACCAGGAAAGCTACTTTAAGATTTCTCTCGTTTTCAAGTATGTCCTGGGTGCATTGCTTTGATGCAAGTAACCTGTTTGGATTGACTCAGAATCTTACCTTTACTTATTCCGCGGCATAAGTGTTTTTCAAGCTGAATTAAAATTTGAAAACGTACAATAGATCAAATTTCTACTATCAGAAGAAATAGCTCAAAGTGCCCCATTGAGCATTCAGAGTGACAGTGTGATTCTCATAGGAAAGGGCTTCTAGTGAAGTCTAATGGTTTTTAATCCAAAGTATTCTAGATGGAGAACTGAATTAAATTACTGTAGCCTCTTAACCACAGAGTTCTGCGCCAAGTTTAATATATCGTTTAACTTGCAAAACAGGAAATGGTTTAATTAGAAATTCAGTATGGATTTCTTAAATACCCATTAGAAAAAGAGAGACGCAAGCATTGACACAACTCTTCAATACAGTTCATCCACTTCAAAGAAAGATTACTTGGGACGGAGCTTTCCAGTGAGGAGTTAATTTTTGTCAACGTTGGTGTTGCCTGGTAGAGTCCCAACATTAGTTGTAGATATGTGCAATTTGTTTCGTTCCGAAACCAAATTTGGACTAAAATCACCATTTTCGGATTTCGGGAGCATTTCCAAAAAGGAAATATCGGCCATCCAAAAAATTGTATCGATCTGAAATTTCGGTTCAGATCGATTCAGTGATTCGGATTAAGTGATTTGAATCGATTCGCCGGAATCGGATCAGTTAGTTTTTGGTTTTTTTGAGTTATTTCCTTTTTTATTGGTTATTTAAGAATGGGAAGTAGATTACAACCAATAGAATGAAAGTTTCTTTATTTATTTTTTGGGGTGAAAATTTAGGTTTCCTAACTTTTTTTAAAAGAAACAAGGCTTTTTAACCCATAGGTTTCAATGCAGCATGTGAATCCACACTCTGCAGGGCAGCAACTCTCTGCAGATCGATGCGGTTCGATTCTTTTTTCGGATCAGTTAGTTTTTCATTTTATTTATGAGTTATAATTAATGCAGCATAGGAATCCACTGAATCAGAGTGTGGATTCTTATGCTGCATTAATAATACTGAAGAGAGGCGCTTTATGAGTTATAATTAATGCAGCATAGGAATCCACTGAATCAGTGTGTAGATTCATATGCTGCATTGAAACCTATGGGTTAAAAAGCCTTATTTCTTTAAAAAAAATTATGAAACTTAAAATTTCACCCAAAAAATCCTAAAGAAATAAATAAGTAAAGAAACTGTCATTCTATTGGTAGTAATCTACTTCCCATTCTTAAGCAATAAACTAAACAACTCCTAAAAAATGAAAAACTAACTGATCCTAATCCGGTGAAACGATCTGAAACACTGAATCAATCCGCACCGAACCGAAACAAAAACTGTCCAAAAAGACCTGATACGAAAAAAAAAGGTCCGAAAAAAAAAAAAAAAGGTCATGCACATTCCTAATTAGTGGTTTTTAAAGTAAATTTTTGTGTAAATTTATTCTTTTTCTTTTTTAATTTTCTAGAATTGACGATTCTAGAGCAAAGTGACAACACTGTATATTTTAAGTATTCGTTTTTTTTCACATGAATAAGTCGTGATACTCAGGGCTATTCAGAAAGAGGTGAAAACCTTGAGAATGACTGGAGAAGTAGAAATTTGAGGTCAAAATAGTCAAACCAGAAAAAATCTCCCATTTATCTCACTTTCCAAATTGGCTATTTGGTCTAGATTGTTCATTCTCCTGGCAATTCTACCTTTTCACCTCTCTCTTAGGCTAGGGACAGATGAGCGCATTTTCTGCGGCCACCGTCAAAATGTACGTCGATGCGTGCGCACGCATTTTTTCACGGAATACGCTTAAGTGGTCAGACGATGCGCAATTCTGGACGTATTTCATGACGATGGGGTGAAAAGAAGTCTAGGGAAATCCGGCTGTTTGAACGTTATGTTGGCCGCACACTAGCAGCGTCTGACATCTCCTAATCACGCACACACGCTGCTATGCGGCCGCAGCGCACTCTGTACGTCAGTACCAGCGGTTTAACGTTCTCGAAAAAATGCGTTCATTTTCCACTTGCGTTGTGCAGCCGGACTTTTGTGCGACCGTACTTCGTATATTGGCTGTCATTGCCCGTCATCTGCTGCTAGTGCGGCCGTGATTAAGTGCGCCTAAACGCGCGTTCGCACTGCCTCAGTCTGACCCTAGCCTTAGGGATGCACCGATACCACATTTTTAGGACCGAGTACAAGTACCGATACTTTTTTTAAGTACTCACCGATACCGAGTACCGATACTTTTATTTAAGGTCATGTGACGCTTTCCAATAAATAATTTAGGATTTTGTCGAAAGCCTGTCCAGTTTATGTTTATATTGAAATGTATGGCCAGAAACCCCATTTACCCAGTGCACACACCTCCACTCAGATTCATGTACCCACTCAGATACACATACATACATACATTACACAGACCAGACATATGGACCTCAGACATAGAATATCTATATATCTATCTGACATACCAGACCTCAGACCAAACGCTGGGGAAGCTGGCTGCATGCATGAAAAGCACTTGGCCAGCGTTCCCCTCCTGCGGGCCGCATTACTTACCGATACTGCCGTTTGCACGAGTACTTGGTACTCATGCAAATGGCCCGATACCGGAAGCCAGGGCTGGGCTAGCTTGCCTGTATCCGTGGGGCTTGGGAAGCTGGCCGCATGCATGAAAAGCATTTGGCCAGCGTTCCCCTCCGGCGGGCCGCAGTACTTACCCAGCGGTGTGTCCGGTCGCAGGGCTGTGACGCGGTCTCCAGCTGAGATTCGCGCGAGCCTCCCGTGAGATCTCGGCTGGAGGCAGGCAGCGTCACAGGCGCCCGCGTGATCGCATCACAGCCCTGCGACCGGACCCACCGCTGGGTAAGTATTCCGGCCCGCCGGAGGGGAATGCTGGCCAAATGCTTTTCATGCATGCGGCCAGCTTCCCCAGCCCCGCGGATACAGGCAAGCTGGCCCAGCGCTGGCTTCCGATATCGGGCCATTTGCATGAGTACCAAGTACTCGTGCAAACGGCAGTATCGGCATCAAAACCGATACTAGTATCGGCATCAGTGCATTGCTACTCTCTCTGAATAGCCCTGATATTGTTTTGCTGTCACTTAATGTTGTACACAATGCCCTTATTCTTCTTTTTTGAATAAAGCTTGCCACTGATTCCTTCTCCTTGGGATAATATAAGACTTCAGTTGTCCTCATCACTGCCAATTCAGTTTTATCATCATTATGATAGTTTTCAATAATGACTGGTGGGGCACTGCCCCAGATGTATCATTGAATATTCTTCTACTAGGCTTTTTTTTTTTTCTACACTTTGCCAATAGTCACAGCAGTAAGACTTTTCTTTACCTGCTTCACTACTTTGATATCCCAAAGCAGCATCAAGTACCCAAGATTAACTTGATCTCGAGTCAACTTGATTCTCGACATGTTCTGGAGAATTTCAAACAGACTCCAGAATATGTTCCTAAAGTTGCGTTACATTGGACATATCAGCTGTAACTCACAGAATCTGCTATTTAGTCTCCTTTTGGAGACCTGCCAGTAGCTGCAGTGCTGTCCTAGGATTGACCAGCAGATATTTAGCTAAATGCACTGCACTGACTGTGTGTGTTGCTTGTTGGGTCAAGGGGTAAGTTAAAGGATTTTAAGAATCCCAGTTCCTGAGTTGTTTTATGGAAAACCACTTGATAGTGAAAGTGACAATGACAGCTGCGCTGTCTGCCTTTTTGTGCACTTTTTTTACAAAGTGCTTTTATGGTCCGCAAGTATAGCTCAAATTGAATTATTTACCAAATAAGGAAAGTTTGACTTTCACTATTGCAAAGCTATTATATTGATTTTTAATTTCTTTAAACCATATGATTTGGAGTTTTATGTAACTGTGAAAACCTGTTATAACCATGAATACAAATAACCCATTCACAAGGTTTGTCTCAGACATGAAAATCCCTTGTTCTAAAGAGGGTCTTTTATGGTTTTATGTATGAAAAGTTGAATTTTTTTAAAATGTATTTTTAAATTTCTTGGGTTTCTGCCTTTCCAGGAAAGCCTTGATCGGTAACATACTAACACAGCTCCATGTTTTTTGCAGGAAGGCTTTACAGCTTTACATCTTGCGGCTGAAGGTGGACACTTGGATTGTGTCAAGATCCTTCTTGAAGCTGGGTGTGATGTGAACGCACAAACAGAGGTATTCTCAGTCACCCTATGCTATGTTGTATTGCATAAATCACTACTTCATTCTGGGGGGGGGGGGACTAAAATGTCCGGGGTTATTTGTGTCACTGGTTGAATTGAAATTATACAGAAGGAAACCAAGGCCGTGTTTGATGCTTCCCCTGTACAGCCTCCATTGTGATATAAAGAAGAAATGTATAAAACTCTGTGTTTTATTATATACTAGGTGGAAAGCCTGCCCAGAGGGCAGTCTATTGTTAAGCGAAGCAGCTCACATGGATATATTTGCCCCCGCTCACATGGGTAGATTTGCCCCAGCTCGTATGGGTAGATTTGCCCCAGCTCGTATGGGTAGATTTGCCCCCAGCTCACATGGGTATAATTGCCCCAGCTCACATGGGTATAATTGCCCCCAGCTCACATGGGTATATTTGCCCCGAGCTCACATGGGTAAAATTGACCACAGCTCACATGGGTATAATCAACCCCAGATCACATGGGTATATATTCCCCCCAGCTCGCATGGGTATATTTGGCCCCCAGCTCACATGGGTATAATTGCCCGCAGCTCACATGGGTATAATTGCCCCAGCTCACGTAGGTAGAATTTCCCCCAGCTCACATGGGTATAATTGCCACCAGCTCACATGGGTATAATTGCCCTCAGCTCACATGGGTATAATCGTCCCCAGCTCACATGGGTATAATCGCCCCCAGCTCACATGGGTATAATCGCCCCCAGCTCACATGGGTAAAATTGACCCCAGCTCACATGGGTATTATGGACCCCGCTCACATGGGTATAATCGCCCCCAGCTCACATGGGTATAATTGCCCCAGCTCACATGGGTATATTTGCCCCCAGCTCACATGGGTATAATTGCCCCAGCTCACATGGGTATAATTGCCCCCAGCTCACATGGGTATTATGGCCCCCACTCACATGGGTATAATCGCCCCCCAGCTCACATGGGAATATTTGCCCCCAGCTCACATGGGTATATTTGCCCCAGCTCACATGGGTATAATTGCCCCAGCTCACGTGGGTATATTTGTCCCCAGCTCCCGTGGCTATGAGTGCCCCCAGCTCCCGTGGCTATGAGTGCCCCCAGCTCCCGTGGCTATGCGTGTCCCCAGCTCCCGTGGCTATGAGTGTCCCCAGCTCCCGTGGCTATGAGTGCCCCCCAGCTCCCGTGGCTATGAGTTGCCCCCCAGCTCCCGTGGCTATGAGTTGCCCCCAGCTCCCGTGGCTATGAGTTGCCCCCAGCTCCCGTGGCTATGAGTTGCCCCCAGCTCCCGTGGCTATGAGTTGCCCCCAGCTCCCGTGGCTATGAGTTGCCCCCAGCTCCCGTGGCTATGAGTTGCCCCCAGCTCCCGTGGCTATGAGTTGCCCCCAGCTCCCGTGGCTATGAGTTGCCCCCAGCTCCCGTGGCTATGAGTTGCCCCCAGCTCCCGTGGCTATGAGTTGCCCCCAGCTCACGTGCTTTTAAGTGCTCCCAGCTCAGACGCTGGATGCGCGCGCAGCCTCTACCTGTCGGCCGCGCGCGCATCCAGGAGAACAGGATGCGCGTGCAGCCTATAGCTGTCTGCTGCGAGCGCATCCGGCTCTACAGGATGCGCGCACAGCCTTTACCCGGCTGCTGCGTGCGCATCCTGTAAACGCCGCGGCACGCGCCGCAGCGGTTGGATGCGCGCGCGGCAGCCGGGTAGAGGCTGCGAGCGCATCCGGCTCTACAGGATGCGCGCACAGCCTTTACCCGGCTGCTGCGTGCGCATCCTGTAAACGCCGCAGCACGCGCCGCAGCGGTTGGATGCGCGCGCGGCAGCCGGGTAGAGGCTGCGAGCGCATCCGGCTCTACAGGATGCGCGCGCAGTCTCTACCCGGCTGCTGCGTGCGCATCTTGTAACCTCTGCGGCAAGCGCACAGCCGGCTCGTGCCGTGGCGGTTGCATGCGCGGGCAGCCAACCTGCGCTGGTTGCATGCGCAGTAGGCTTTTTTGGCAACGGACACGCTAAGCCTTACTGCATTATAGTATAGCTAGCATGTATCAGGGGTCAAAATTTCCACTCGCCCTCTCGCAATTTGCAAGTAGACTCACGGGCAGCGCAAGGGCTTACGGGGCATACTATGGTCTCATTCTACACCCCCTGCACCTCACCACACACAGGCAAGCACAGGAGCCCTTGCGCTGCCGTAAATCCAGGGCTGAATGATGCAGAGCGCCCTGGACCGGGTGAAAAGCCATGCAGGCTTCACAAACATGAAGCCTGTAGGGTTATCTGTAATGGTTAAACCCTCACCATCTGTTCTGGATGGTGAGGGGTTAATCGGAATGAGAGGGGGTCTCTAATTCAGACTCCCTCTGTATAATAACTGTCATCCACTGAATGGATTCACCAGATGACGGGATTTACTGAGACACACACCCCTTCAGTGTCATATTATAACCGGCAATCTGTTAATTCATTGGAGAAAGATCGACGTAGTGCTGACAATGACAATCCGGACACGAGTTAATTAGCAGGAAAGGCGTCCTTTATTAGGTACCTGACTTGAGCAGGATGGACTCCAGAATATCAAGTCCCGTCTTCTGAACAAAGATACAATTCTTATACATTGATCCGCAAAAAGGTACATCCCAGCATCCTCTGACCAAATGCCTCCTCCCTCCATGTCGAAGACAAAGAACACATTGCAATTAAGCTTTTATTAAACAATTTGGACACAAACTTGATTTAGAAGGTAGGCATGAGATCTGGTGTACCTTCTCACAGCCATGGTGGCACGTCCCGCTAGATAAGTACGCAGCTGCGAAAACTATCTTCTTTGTTCACTCTTGGTCTGGACTCAAGGCCTTTGTGCCCGCACTCATTAAATCAAGCCTTTTGGCAACTCTGTTCCTCTAGCTGGATTCTAAGGTTCTTAATTTCTACAACAGATATCTTTGGAATGTTAGAATCTATGCAAGAGAACTAAAAGTTTGGTTGGTATTATTCTATATAAAAATCAAGTAAGATGGCAGCCATTTCTAGCTATTCCCTTTACAATATATACTTTACGTAGGGTCACCACTCTATCACTGCAAGGAAAATGGGCAATATGGAACTGGGTTAGGAAGGTTAACGGATGGCAAATAACTTATAAGGCCTGGCTAATAGCTCAGGACCTGAAATTTTGAGCTCTGGCATATGTAGTTATGACACTTCTGCTATTCTTTACAAGACGATACAGCATTTTATCCTTTGCGTCTTTGAAATAAACAGAAATTAAAAAAAATACTTGTATCTAATCAATGTAACAGTGACACTGGAAGCAGATCTGAACCAGTATTATGTTTGTTTTCTATATGTTGTACCAGAGATGTACTTAATGCCACCTAACTGCATTAGCACAGCTTCTGGCTATTTGATATGTCAAGGGCTTTAGAATTTTAAAAATATTTTTGCTTTTACTGGATTGGTTTCCTAGGTGACACTTTTATCGATCTCATGTGAAAATGACCAAACACAGTGTGTAACTTGTTTTTTGTTTTTCTTTGTATTTTTTTGGAGCGGAATCTCTAGATCAAGGGTGCAGCCTGAAGCCTACATAAACTGTATCTCAAATTGTACATATATGTTAATACCCACATTTTTATTGTTTTTTTTCCCTTTTGTAGCATACATATACTATTTTAATATTGTAATTAGCATTCTCTATATTGTACAGTAAATGAAAGGTGATTTGCAAGTGATAATCTCTTGTAATTGGTTTAAAACTTTTTATGAGCTCTAAAATTATTACTGATGGCCATAAAGTGATTCATGCCTTTGTCCTGCAGAAGGGAATGAACAGCCTTCATTATGCTGCGTCCCATGGTTACGAAGAAATTGGGAGAACACTTATTGATGTAGGAATTAACATAAATGCTGTAACTAAAGTAAGTATAGTTTGTGGCAAAAAATAAAATAAAATTGAAAGGGTCGTTCTAGTTTCGTATTTAATTTTTTTTTTATAAACTTTGAGAATTCTGGGCCCTATTTCCTAGTGAACGCTAACTGTTGCATCCGGGTGAGTAAACATTAGCGTCAGGTTTAGTGACTTTAATGCATGTCACCCAGATTACCTTCCTAACGTTAAATCTTTTAAAAAAACGTTAGCGCATCGTGAACGGCGAACTTACTGTGCTTTTGTGCACCCTATACTTAACTTGGGGAGCGCAGTCAGTAATTAGCGTTAGAACTTTGTAATACCTTCCTTATCCTAATGAAAAAGTTAACCAAAGCCATAAACTGGTGCTCACTGCTTCCGCTTCTACAGAATCATTTAGCACCAGCTAAACCCACCCTCAATCAAGGGAAAATGTGGCAGAGTTGGTGCTTTAGATGCTCTGTTGGTGAAATATTTGTAGGATCTTGCTTCTGGGGTCTTCTATAGCCCTTAAAAGCAGAAATCATATATGGCGTAGCACAGTTTGAAATAAAAGTGCAAGTATACCATAATTTATGCTGCTCACGTTTACTGGTGTCTCAGAGCTCAGACACCAGATTTTAAGGTAGCCAGTGATATTATCTAGGTGCACCGGATCACCTATCAGTCTCAGCCACCTCCTTGGTCGATGTGAATCAGCCAGGACCCAAATAGGATAAAAACGTGGTGGTTTTATTAAAACTTAATAAAATTATAAACTGTAAATTACCAGTACACCAATACGCGTTTCGCCTTAAATAGCTTCATCAGTTGGTGTGTCTGTGGTCAACTGATGAAGCTATTTAAGGCGAAACGCGTATTGGTGTACTGGTAATTTACATTTTATAATTTTATTAAGTTAAAAGGTACACTACCTCTCCAACACCACCGGGTGGTGCCAAAGGGTTCAGATTTCCTTTTTCCAAACCCACCCTTAATAAATCAGAAACTCACCTCTCATCCTGCAGCGAGAACAGTGGCCTGATCTGCCGCTTCTAGCCGGGAGCAGAGTGAGACTGGGGACAAATAGTTCTCACTCTCCCTCCGCGAATAATGCCTGATCTTCAAGAGCTCGCAGGTCTCGAGGTCTGGCAGTGCAACCCTCCATGGAGTCCTACGGACTCCAGGAGGTGATACTCGCAGCGGTGCGTAAGCGTTACCGCAAGTATCATCTAGGGTAGCGCTGCGTTCCCGGGCAGGCTGACGAATTAGCGCTTGCCCTGGATTAGTGTGGTAAAATGGGGACGCTGAGGGGAAACATGCCAAAGCAAGTTTTCCCCGTTGGCATCCCCGTTTTAGTGCACCTCAAGGAATAAAATTAGCTTTCTAGCAATTATTTTCTGAGAATTGGCAAAATTCAGGACAACACTGATGATAGTTTTGTGCTCTGTTATCTTCTTGGATAAGGAGAGGAGATTGGAGGGGGGGGGATAGAGGGATATTCTTGGGCTAAGTTAATTTTACAGAGGTGTAGAGGCAGGAGGCAGCGCTTAAAACAAATTAACGCACCAGTTGCACTATTATTCAGCTAAAAATGGTAATTATTTAGTAAGACATTTCAAATACTCAGAGACACTACTGGGTAAAAACAGGAGAGGATAAGAACAGAGTTAACTCCCCTGCACATCCTCCTCCTGTTTTAGCCCTTGAGTTTTCTTCATAAACTCACCTGAATCCAGTGTTTATCTCCCTCTGAGCCCTGCAGGAGATGACAGCTTCCAGCTTAGCACGTCATGTGACCACAGAGGAGCTGAAGGATCCCTGAGCTGAGGCTCTAGTTAGGACTAAGCCCCTGCATTTGGATGGCAAAATTAGCCCTCCGAGCTCCCCTCCCCCTCAGAGGGGGGAGCAGGGAGCTCACAGCAGTGTCACTACACAGATAAGACTGGGGACATTGTGTAGCACATCCGTTTGAGGAAGATCTTGATGCAGTTATTAGTAGATAAAATATATTTAGGGTGCAATTGATACTACATGAATATTGCTGTAAAGTGCTTTAGCCAGTGCTCCTTGTTAGGTAATCAATCCCACAATGCAAACCCAGGGACAGGACACATACTCTAACATGTGCTTTCATTCAAAGGTACAGAAGATCAATGGATCCATGCATATTTCATTTCCTACAAGAAGTCTTCTATTCTTACTTGTTTCATGTTAAACATCTAACCTTTAGGCTGGCGTCAGACGAGCGCACTGCAGAGTGGAAGGAACGTCCATGAGAGCGGACGTTCCTTCCACTCTCCGCTGCAGCTGACTGCCCTCAGCTGTGCAAATCGTGATCCTCCTATGGAGGATCGCGCTTTGCAGCTCTGTTGACGCGCTTTCTAGTGCATCAACGGATTCGTTCCCTAGACGGACGCTTGCTGCGCGCGCAGTTCGTGCGCGTGCACAAGCGTGTGACCGTCGCTGCATCACGCGGCTGGGACGGCCGCCGGTAAGTGCGGGCGCAAGGCCGCACTAGGTGCGCTCGTCTGACACGAGCCTCAGAAGCAAACTAACTCATTGTATAAAATGTTCTAGGTATAATTGACTATAACTAGAAGTTGTCTTTGGCCAAGCTTTTCAGGATCACTGCCAAAAGTCATGCTAGGTTGCATTTTCACAGATGTAATTTTTTTCTGTTTGTACTTACTCTGTTCTGTGACATGTTCATGCAATAAATGCTGCTGTTTATTTAATGACTGTATTATAGTTGTGCCAACTTGAAATGCAAACTAATTATAGTATGGTGTCCTTGATTTTTTTTTTTCCCCAGCAAAATTCATCTGCTCTACATGTGTCAGTTCTGCAGAACTTCTCATCCATGGTCAAGCTTTTCATTGAGTGCGAGTGTGATCTGGATATCACAGACTATGTAAGAACCAGACAATAACCCATAGTAAGATCAAATACAGAGATGTATTTAAGAAAAACTGAATGATTAGGACCATACAAACATTTGTGTAAAACCTGGAGACTGTTCTAAATAAATATGCACAGATCAAGTGCTGAAAGTAGAACCGCTGTGCCGGCTGGGTGAAGTAGAGGTACAGGTGCATCTCAATAAATTAGAATGTCATGGAAAAATTCATTTATTTCATTAATTCAACTCAAATTGTGATACTTGTGTATTAAATAAATTCAATGCACACAGACTGAAGTAGTTTAAGTCTTTGGTTCTTTTAATTATGATGATTTGGCCCACATTTAACAAAAACCCACCAATTCACTATCTCAAAAAATTAGAATACTTCATAAGACCAATAATTTTATTTATTTAGGTGAATTGTGAATAGTGTATTGAGATGCACCTGTGACATCACTGTTCTAACTGTGGAGACACTGGTTTGAATCCCGGCAAGAGCACCTCTCCAGTAAGTGTCCTTGGGCAAGACACCCAACAGTACATGCTCACCACCCAGGACATACCTGAAAACGAGAGAAATCTCTATATATCCTTCCTGGTAAAATCCTTTCTCATAAAAATAAATAAATAAATTAGATGGGTGGAGAGTTTTGGGTGAAGTCAATTAAAATCAGGCTGAATTGAGGCTCAGAGTGAGCATATACAGACTGGATGGGGATAACTTGGAGTGATATTCACTGAGACCAAACAGTGAGAATCTCTGAGATTTACATGTACAGATCTGTTGAGTCCGTACATGTTCTTTTCTCACCTGTTACACTTTGTATCTGACTGTGCCATGACCTCACACATATAGGAAGGCTGTGTTGCAATCCTATCAGTTATATGTCTGAAGACTTCTCAGAAATGTCCCGTGGGAATACTTAACTATACAATTCTCATATCTTAACAGAGACTTCAGACTCCCCTTCATATCGCTGCCGAGCATGGTAGGCAAGACATTGCAGAAATGATCCTCATTGCTGGAGTAAACCTGAAGTTACAGGATAAGGTACAATAAAAAAAGAGATGTGTGTTCATCACTGGGAGATGCACCACCTGTACCTGTATTATGTCTTTCCCCTTTACTTACTGTGTTCATGTCTTTGTCAGCAAGGGAAGACGTCCCTGGATGTGGCTGCGCGTGGAAATCATATCAATTTGGCAGACATGATCATCAAGGCTGACCGATTCTATAAGTGGGAGAAGGTATTATGAGATTTGTAGATGCAGAAACAGTGTCTTTGTTCCACCCTGAGCTACCATTTCTTTATCAAGAACCTGTCTGCACAGATACTAGTGTAATCCACACGTACAGAGCACTCTAAAAGACACATTACAAAGTAACCAGCTGGGTGGAGTAGAGGTAACATCACTGCTCTGCATTGAGAGAGCCTGTGGAGTCATGGGTTCGATCCCTGGCAAGAGGACCTCTCCAGTAAGTGTCCTTGGGCAAGACACCCAACGGTACACACTCGTCACCCAGGACATACTTGAAAACGAGAGAAATCTCAATGTATCCTTCCTGGTAAAATCCTTTCTAACAAAACTAAATAGGCATTTGGTTTATTTTCAGTACAACGGGATAAAAAAAGGTTTGTAATAGGAGACTGTACTTATTGCACTTAAATAGTGATGAGGGGCAAACTCAAATCGATACGGTGAGGGACGAGATATAAATAACAATAACCACTGGAAGAATATATATATTACACACACACACACACACACACACTGTACATCAGTGCTCCTTTACTCACAACCTGGGGAATAACCCCAAACTAGGCAATACAAAATATAGTGCAAAGGAAAAAAGGTGACAATCACGGGTGCCTAGTATGTAAATATACTTATTTTAAGTATGCTGCTAAAATTGGGAGTCGTCGCTTACTACTGAATACTATCAAACAATGTTACTCCTAAGCGCAAATAAAATTTGTGCAAATCGATGCAAAACTGGTGTGGATATGTGAAAATAGAGAAAATATACTTGTATTGAGTAAACCGTGCCTATCCTTTCTCCGAGACTCACATCAGTGGATAATCTATGGAGAGGAGAAATGCTAGTGCATAAAGTGCAATATTTTTGGAAAGGGAAAAAACAGTACTTATATTTAAATAGTTGTCAATACGTTCTTGTTTGTCCTCTTGTTGTCTCTCAAAATCAAAAGGGTCACCAAAAGCTACCCTTTATTTGGCCAGAGGCAATGCTTCCCAGAGCAGGGCACATTTGGGCTCTGTGGAATGTGAGTTGTATTCCTAAAATTCTTTTGCACTTATTTATTACTTACCATGGTAATCTGCACTATTGTGTGTTTGTTATGTCTTTTGTTTTTGAGAGACAACAAGAGGACAAACAAGAGGATATTGACAACAATTTGACTATAAGTACTGATTTTTTCCCTTTCCACAAATATTGCACTTTATGCATTTGCACGTGCTAATTGTAATAGCACGAATGTACACAGCTATTTCAACACACCATAATTTTAACGTGTTCCTATTTGTTCAGCAACAATACTGAATCATCTTTTATGATTTTAACGTTGATTGCTTTTTCCTGGCACTAATTGTGTCAACCACGTTCTTTTTTTGTAGTCACATGGTATGGTTATGTACCATTTAATCACCTTATTGTATGTGTAACACTATGCACTTTATGCGGTGGTATTACATTTGCGCCATAAAATGTCTTTCATTTTTATATTATTTTAGAGCAAAATTTTATTTAGTTTTTTTGTGTGTCATGTCCTACAGACATACACCCGAACACCAAACGATACTCTAGATCAGTGTTTCTCAAGTGGTGGGTCGTGACCCAAAAGTGGGTCGCGACCAGGGACGGACTGGGTTGCGGGGCAAGTGCCCCCAGGCCTCTCTAATGCCTGGGACCTGCTGATGCATCTTACCTGCGGCGTCCCAGGTGCCACCTGGGACCCGCTGCATCAGGTAAAATACTCTCTAATGGCAAGGTGGGGGGGGATCTGTAATGGGAAGGTGTGGGATGGGACTCAGTGACTGGTGACACGCTCTGTACTCCCAACACCAGGAGCCACTGTGCACAATGCACATCTCAGTGAAGCAAAGTATATTTATATAGGCCAGCCTCCCATGGAGGCGTTTATTGAATGGCTTGGACCAATGGTGCTTTCCCATTGGTCCAAGCTATTTCATTGCTCTTCAATGCCTCTCTGAGGCACTGAAGAGCATAGGTTCAGGAAGTAGGCAGCGCCAGACGTTGCAGACTTCTCAATCTCTTGGCCAGCTTGAGTTTATGCGATTAGCGTAGCGTTCAGCTAAGCAAATTGCGTAGGCTCAGGGAGGACAGGCTGTCGCTGCAAAAAAATTATGTTGCGAAGCGGCAGACACAGACGGCGGGGCAGCGCGGTGCAGGCGAGTTTGTTAATTTTTTTATAATATTTCATTTTATAATCATTTTATTTCACAATCATTCAGTACTGATTTAAATTAGATTTGCTTTGTCTACCATCACCCCACACTTTGAGACACTTATTTAGAGCAAGAAGCATCCCCAGTTTTCCCTTAAGTTCTAATTAATTTCATATGTTTCAATTACAGTTTATTTTATTGGGGTTTTGCCTCAACAGCACTTTCCTTTTCACTGATGCTGTGATTACTGCACTATACATTTTGGAAAGAATCCCTGTTTGTTTACAAAATTGTTTAAAAAGTGCTTACATTGTAGAATGTTGCGCATGTTGTTTTGTGGAATAAATAATGTTTCAGAAATTCATTTATTTTTGGGTCACGACTTAATGAGCAAGGACAATTGTGGGTCCTGAGGGTCCACAGGTTGAGAACCACTGCTCTAGATGGCAGTTTACAATCCGTCCATGGGCTTAAAAACCCTCTGTTGTCAAATACCACTTGGCTGCTAGTGCCAGTTTGGCATATGGACCAATTATTATGAAATATTAAAAATGTAACTTCAGTAGAGGTGCCTTGACGTTCGGCAGGTGAGCTTACACTCAAATGGCTATTTTGAGTAAACCAAAGCCTCTAATTGTGTTTTGTTTCACATGGTGTTAGGCTGGGGTCAGACCAGCGCACTTTTAACGTGCGTTCTGGCGCACATAATTACGGCCGCACTAGCAGCAGATGACAGGCAATGACGGCCAATATACGATGTACGGCCGCACAAAAGTCCGGCCGTGCAACGCAAGTGGAATTTGAACGCATTTTTTTGAGAATGCTGAACCGCTAGTACTGACGTACTGAGTGCACAGCTGCGACATAGCGGCGTGTTTGCGTGATTAGGAGATGTCAGACGCTGCTAATGTCCAGCCTACATAACGTCCAGACGCAAAAAGAGTTTTATTGACGATCCGTACAAAATCACGCCCGAAAATGCGCGTCGTCTGACCGTTTTTGGGCATTCCGGGAAAAAATACGTCAATGCGTTCGGACGCACTTTTTCACGTTCGTGGGGAAAAATGCTTTCGTCTGACCCTAGCCTTATAGGAATAAGTGCAGATGACACCTTTTTTTCTTATGTTTTATACATGTTGCTGGGCTGGATACATTAGGTGGATGCAGACGCCCCAATGGGGAGTAGGCGTGACCCCGCTCCTCCTGTACTATTAAAAATTTAACGTTTATTCATAATAATTGAAAGATTCTATACATGTTCAGAAAAAAAACACAAAAAACAATACATTTAAAAGAATAGAATTGGATACCAACTCATATGTTATGATATATTAACGGTGATTATTGCACCCTAGGTAAAATAAGGTTTCTCTATAGAAAGGGCTATAGGCTTGTCGGTCATAAGCAGTGATTTAACAGAGAATAATTGGGAAATGCCTACCTATGTATTGCAATCTTGATAGTTGAAAAAGTATCCTTCAGTGATATCCTGACAACTGCCACACTGTTGTTTTACTCTTATCTGGACACATTTAAACCCTACTGTTGCAGAGGCCCTTATGGTTGTTGCAGTTATAGGCCCCTATTACATTCTTCGCGCAATTTCGTTCGCGCATCGTCCGGCGTTACCGCACGAAACTTAACGGAGTATTCAGATCCGAAAGAGTTTTCTCATCCGTCCGAAAATAACGTTCGTAAAAACGACGTGCAAAACGAAGAGTAATATGCGCACAGTAACGTAGCGCACGTAAATCAGTGTGCGGACTGTTTTTTTCGCGGGATTCTGCCAATCAGAATTAAGACCCTTAATTGACATCAATTTACCTTAATTGACTCACTTAAGTTTTTGCGCCTGTCAAAGTAAATCTGAGTATACATGATGCAGCAATAATAAAAACACGCACGAATTCACCATTTTTTTGTTTGGGTATGAGTAGAATGTGTAGCTATACTGTGCCTTTTTTTTTTTTTTTTGTGCTGGTGTTTTTCGTTTCGGCCAGAACGTTCAGATTTGCGGTTACCACCAGCTTTTCAAAGACGTTAAAATTATGCGCGCAAACGTCGTTCGTAAAAAGATGCGCATCGATTGAAATACCATCCGCATGCCAGCGCACGAACGAATTTGCGCTCACAATGTTAAGTATAGGACGCGCACAGTTCATCACGCTTGCGCAGGTCCATCCGCGTTAAACGATAATGCGCAAACTTTGTAATACGACGTTCTGCGCAAATTGTTTTGCCCCTCGCGCAAATGCGCATTTGCGCACGCAAAACGCACTGCGCGAAGAATGTAATAGGGGCCATAATGTTTATATTGCCATCTAGTGGAGATTCGAGGAATAGACCTGTGCTCTGCCACATTCAAGCAAGGGGCTTCACCCACATCAATCTCGTGCTACATAGGGTAGTGATACCAGTCTTTCCTACTTTATTGTATCAACCTGTTACGGGAGACTCACTGGAAACCTGGTCCATCAACATCCAGAGTACGCTTACAGGCCCTTTTTAAGGCACCGGTTGGAGTAACCCTTTTTCACAGAACATCTTACGTAACCTAGATGCCTCCTCTTTAAAGTCCCCCAAATCACTACAATTCCAGTGGGCCCTAAGATATTTTACGATAGGGATTCTGCTTTTGAGTAAAATATGGCGGTGGGTCTTCCAGTCTAATAAACTTTTCGTAGATGTCTCCTTGCGATGCAATGTAGTTCAGAGTAACCCAGTATCCCCAATGGAAATGGTTAGAACGAGAAATTTAAGCCTCTGACGATCCTTAACCAATTTGAGAGTTGCGTCCATAAAGTTATCATTGAAGATTTCTAACCATCTATTCAAGGATACCTTTAGACCAGTGTTTCCCAAACCTCTCCTCGGGACCCTTAAAGGGATACTCTAGGCAACATGACCACCTAAGCTTTTTTAGGTGGTCATGATGCCCCTGAGTATGCCCTTGTCTTTCCCCCCTCCCTCCGCTCAGCCGATCGGCTGAAACAGCTGAGAGACGTGGAGGACTTTACTCCGCCCTCCCAGCTGTCAGTCAGCAGAGCGGGATTCATGAGTGTAAAGATACCCCCTATCGGGCGCTGCCTCCTGATGCTCTGGTTAAGAAGCACATGTATATATCTGTAGGTGTAACAGCGTGTCTAGATTATGACACGTGCAGACAAATGCACAGAAAAAAAAAAAACACACAAAAAGAATGGCGGTCAACAGGTTGTACAGTTGCAATATCTTTAAATATCATTCACTAATGCATGTCACTGTTACCTATAGTGAATGATATTTATAGATATTGCAACTGTACAACCTGTTGACCAATTCTTTGTGTTTTTTTTTTTTTGTGCATTTGTCTGCACGTGTCATAATCTAGACACGCTGTCACACCTACAGATATATACGTGTGCTTCTTAACCAGAGCATCAGGAGGCAGCGCCCGATAGGGGGTATCTTTACACTCATTATCTAACCCTGGGGTAGTTCAGCGAAGCATTACCCTTCACCCTCATTTAGGCAGCAGCACATCCTTAGCAGACACAGAGGTCCTAAAGGGAGGCGCCATTAGAAGGTTATCCCCCCACATTTTCTCAGAGCGGGATTCATATTTGCCGCTTCTGCCGACTATTGCCGAGTAGGAGACGTTATCGCGCTTTCAGCACGATGACGTCTCCAACTCACCACATGTAGCTGGCGGGAGCGGCTGATTAGTGTTGCGCGCATCCTCTTGCGCGTAACACTAATCCAAGAAGGAGAGGAAGCCTGCTGATTGGCTGGCTTACGTGAGAGGCGCGCATGCGTGCTTCTCACGTAAACCATTAGCCAAGTTAAAGATTTTCAGGACGGGAGCTGAAGAGGAGGTAGGTGAGTATATAAAAAAAAAGCCGTTGGAAACAAGTGGTTTTTAGGGTAAGTATTACAGAAAAAAAAAATTATATATATATATATATATATACACTCAATAACTAGGTAGGGAATAGGTATATTTTAATGTAAAAAAAGGGGGGGATTTTTAGCCTAGAGTGTTCCTTTAACCAGGCCAGATTTTGCAGATCACCATAGGGAAATGCAGACTGAATCCTGCAATCACTGAGCAGCAAATCATATCACCTGTGCTGTGCTTCAGATATCCTGCAAACCTGGCGATGCAGAGGGTCCCGCGGACAGGTTTGGGAAACACTGCTTTAGACATTCCCAAAGGAGAAAGATGTCATCAATATAGCGAAACCATTTTTTGACGTGTAGTATATTCTTGCATAGACTCGCTAAAAAAAAGCAATCCTTCCAGTATGCCAAATACAAATCGGCATAACTGTGGGCACTCAACGAACCCAATGCAGTGCCCCTTCGCTGCAGGTAATATTTACCATCAAACATGATGAAGTTATGGATTGACTCAATTTAACAAATTAATGATGTAATCCTGCTGTTCCTCAGAAAATAATCATAAGCTTGAAGACCAACATCATGCTTGATATTATTGTACAGAGCCACTACATCAAAACTAACAAGCCAACAAGGTCGTTCTGAACACCCTGCAGCCTTCCAGCTGCAGTTAAGCATGTTGGATATCCCATATATAAGATGTGATACATTCAAGTATTGGATGAAGAAATTGGTCGATGAACTGGCTGACAAGTTCAATCAAGGATTTATTGCTGGCAATAATTGGGCAGCCAGGAGGGCACTTAATATCTTTGTGGATCTTGGGCAAACGATATAAAGTGGGGTTAGTCGATCTAGATGGTAATAGATATTGTTTAATCTCCTCAGAGATTATTCCATTGGTGGTGCCTTTACAGTCAGGTCCAAAAATATTGGGACATCGAAACAATTCTAACATCTTTGGCTCTATACACCACCGCAATGGAGTTGGAATGAAGCAAACACAATGTGCTTTAACTGCAGACTGTCAGCTTTAATTTGAGGGTATGTACATCCAACTCAGGTGAACGGTGTAGGACTTGCAGCAGTTTACAGATGTGCCTCCCACTTGTTAAGGGACCAAAGGTAATGGGACAATTGGCTTCTCAGCTGTTCAATGGCCAGGTGTGTGATATTCCCTCATTACCCCAATTACAATGTGCAGATAAAAGGCCCAGAGTTCATTTCAAGTGTGCTATTTGCATTTGGAATCTGTTGCTGTCAACTCTCAAGATAAGATCCAAAGAGCTGTCACTATCAGTGAAGCAAGCCATCATTAGGCTGAATAAACAAAACAAACCCATCAGAGAGATAGCAAGAGCATTAGGCGTGGCCAAAACAACTGTTTGGAACATTCTCAAAAAGAAGGAACGCACCGGTGAGCTCAGCAACACCAAAAGACCCGGGAGACCACGGAAAACAACTGTGGTTGATGACCGAAGAATTCTTTCCCTGGTGAAGAAAACACCCTTCACAACAGTTGGCCAGATCAAGAACACTCTCCAGGAGGTAGGCGTATGTGTGTCAAAGTCAACAATCAGAAGACTTCACCAGAGTGAATACAGAGGGTTCACCACAAGATGTAAACCATTGGTGAGCCTCAAAAACAGGAAGGCCAGATTAAAGTTTGCCAGACAACACCTAACAAAGCCTTCACAGTTCTGGAACAAGATCCTATGGACAGATGAGACCAAGATCAACTTGTACCAGAGTGATGGGAAGAGAAAAGTATGGAGAAGGAAAGAAACTGCTCATGATCCGAAGCATACCACCTCATGAGTGAAGCATGGTGGTGGTAGTGTCATGGCGTGGGCATGTATGGCTGCCAATGGAACTGGTTCTCTTGTATTTATTGCTGATGTGACTGCTGACAAAAGCAGCAGGATGAATTCTGAAGCGTTTCGGGCAATATTATCTGCTCACATTCAGCCAAATGCTGCAGAACTCATTGGACGGCGCTTCACAGTGCAGATGGACAATGACCCAAAGCATACTGCAAAAGCAACCAAAGAGTTTTTGAAGGGACAGAAGTGGGATGTTATGCAATGGCCAAGTCAATCACCTGACCTGAATCCCATTGAGCATGCATTTCACTTGCTGAAGGCAAAACTGAAGGGAAAATGCCCCAAGAACAAGCAGGAACTGAAGACCGTTGCAGTAGAGGCCTGGTAGAGCATCACCAGGGATGAAACCAGCGTCTGGTGATGTCTATGCGTTCCAGACTTCAGGCTGTGATTGACTGCAAAGGATTTGCAACCAAGTATTAAGAAGGGAAAGTTTGATTTATGATTATTATTCTGTCCCATTACTTTTGGTCCCTTAACAAGCGGGAGGCACATCTGCAAACTGCTGTAAGTCCTACACCGTTCACCTGAGTTGGATGTACATGCCCTCAAATTAAAGCTGACAGTCTGCAGTTAAAGCACATTGTGTTTGTTTCTTTCCAACTCCATTGTGGTGGTGTATAGAGCCAAAGATGTTAGAATTGTGTCGCTGTCCCAATATTTCTGGACCTGACTGTATATCAATAAATACTTAAATTCACATGAATATTGTTGAGTGGGATCACCCGGAAGGAGGCAATAGCCTTCGGTTGCAAAGATGTTCTCTACACCTTCCCATATATAATTCCCATTCATCAATCCATAGAAACATAGAAAAATTTCGGCAGATAAGAACCTTTCGGCCCATCTAGTCTGCCCAATTACATGGATACTTAACCTGGATTTATCTTTTGGTAAATTTATATGAAATCACGCCATGTCTTGTGCCCCTGCCCACCTTCAGACACTCTGGCACCGGGCATCATGTGGGTAACCTTCCATTGTTTTTGGCAGCTGCATGTATTCATGGATTATTATGCTTTCAGATAAAAGAGGGCTGGTTTATATTTAACCATGACTTGTATTATTGCATTCTGATACATTGTTCTGTTATTATATTGTATAGGCAATCTTTTACAGCTACTGCTAGTGCCCCCTAGTGGTCATTTACTGTTTTAATATACAGATCTAGTAGAGGTGTACATTCATTTCGTAGCGAATCTCAATTAGTTTGAAAATTCGTTAATTCGTATTTTGGAAAAGTACTTCCGAAATAACGAATTGATTTATTCCAAATTGAAATGAAACTTAAAAGGTATATAACAAAATTGATTTGTTTAGGGATGCACCGATACTGATACACACACTCACCCTTTCCTCTTCGCCTTTTTTCACCCCTTTCTTTCTCCCCATTTTTCCCTTCATTCTCCTTTTTATCCACTTAAACATAGAAACATAGAAAATGTTGGCAGATAAGAACCTTTCGGCCCATCTAGTCTGCCCAATTACATGGATACTTTACCTGGATTTATCTTTTGTTTAGGATAGCCTTATGCCTATCCCATGCTTACTTAAATTCAATTACTGTTTTGGTCTCTACCACTTCAACTGGAAGACTGTTCCATGTATCCACCACTCTCTCAGTAAAATAATGCTTCCTGATGTTACTTTTAAACCTTTGCCCCTCTAATCTAAGACTATGTCCTCTGGTTTTGCTACTTTGTTTCCGTTTAAATCTACTCCCTTACTCTACCTTGTGGATTCCCTTTATGTATTTAAATGTTTCTATCATATCTCCTCTGTCTCCTCTTTTTTCCAAGCTGTACATGTGAAGATCATTAAGCCTTTCCTGGTAACTTTTCTCCTTCAAGCCGTACACCATTTTAGTAGCCCTTCTCTGAACTCTCTCTAAGATGTCTATATCCTTCCGGAGATACGGTCTCCAGTACTGCACACAGTACTCCAAGTGAGGTCTCACCAGTGCTCTGTACAGTGGCATGAGCACTTCCCTTTTCCTACTGCTAATACCTCTCCCTACACAACCAAGCATTCTGCTAGCATTTCCTGCTGCTCTATTACATTGACTACTTACCCTTAGATCCTCTGAAATAATGACCCCTAAATCCCTTTCCTCAGATGTTGAGGTTAGGACTGTATCAAATATTCTATATTCAGCCCTTGGGTTTCTACGTCCCAGGTGCATTATCTTGCACTTATCCACATTAAAACTCAATTGCCACAGCTCCGACCATTTTTTTAGTTTACCTAAATCATTTGTCATTTACGACGAATACGATGTTTCCCCCTTTATCAGATGGCTTGATAATCACCTCCCGCGCATCCTGTAGTTCCCGCAGTGCTTGGTTCTCAGATTCTGACAGATTCTGTGGTACTGTTTTGTGTATGGATTGTGTGTATTCATTTAATAAAGGTTTTGTTTTACACCGGGTGCACACTAGGAGTTTTTTTCTGCGCACTAGCTTGTGTTATGACGCTCTTTATGACGTGCGTTGTAGCATATAATTACGCGGATAGAGAAGAACACACGTAGTACGCGCGCAAAGCATAACGTGCGCTGAAGACGTCCGTCATGGAAACACCAAGGCTGTTGCGCTAGGATTGACGCAACGTTGGCCGAGTGCTGAACGTCAAATGTCAAAAGCCCAGCTTTTTTTTTTCTTCATTCAACTCAAATTCAGTTTTTACGATGGGTGTCAAAATTAACGCATCGTCTGGCGTCTACCATCTCTTCCTTCATAAAGTGCGTCCTTTATTTTTTTTTTTTTTTTTTTAATTTAAGGTTTTTATTTTGAAATAAAGTCAGCAATACAAGCAAAGAAAATGGCCTCGCAGGGTCAAAGGGAGTCATCTTATAGTAAAATAAAATAAAATGGCCTCGCTGGGCCATAATGTCATAGGAAGGAGAACGTTCAAAACAGTCAGCATAGGCACAACATACAATAATATATCAGCAAGTCAGCCCCAAAAGGGGGTCTCATCTAAAACATGCATATATAAAGTCATGCGACTACAGCTACGTATCAGCAATATCATCCCCAATAGGGGGGGGGGGTCTCATCCAAATGTAAGAGGAGGAAAACAAAACAAAAAATAAATAAAAAATACCCAAATAATATTCCAGGGAATACGCAGCCAGGGGCGTCAGATTGGGGGGAAAAAAGGGGGTGGAGAGGAAATGAGAAAAAAAATGGCAAAGGCCAGTATTGTGCCTGCTCTGATGGGTTTCCGCACGGATACAACACCGTGGATGGGGGCCAGAGGGAGTAATGGCACCCGGCCCACTCGGGGGACCTAACTGGGCACCAGGCCTCCCGAGACATCCCGGATATGCAAAAAAACAAAACACAAAAAGAAAACAGTAGGAAAATAAAAAAAGAGTCCACTAAGTCAGCAAAAATTAGTCGAAAGAAAATAAATGAAAAAAAAAAAAGGAAAACAAACCAAAAAGTCTCAAATTTATCCCCAGCCGGGGAATGTCAGCGAAAAAATTAAAGAAGGTAGTGTTCGAAGCGTCTCTGAATTAAGGAGGGAGGGAGAACAACATTAAGATTACATCACTTTGCCATCAATCAGGTAAAGGGGAAAGCGCAAATCTGCTGTAACAACGAGGGGGAATAATAAGAAAAAAGTGTCTCTGGGGTCCCATCAACGAAAAAGGGGAGTTTGCTCCGCAGGCAGTTCACCTGACGGGAGGCCCGGTATCGTGGCCCCAACCAACGCGACATCGCGGTACCTGCTCCACAGCTCCAGTAGGCCTCTGGGCACCCATAGATCCCCGGCGTCAGTTCCTGTGCAGAAAAACACCCTCCGCAACGTGGTGTCGCTCCATGCAGAAGGTCGGAGCAGCTGCATCTGCATAAGCGGCACGGAGGGGCCCTCAACTCCCTCCACACCGTAATCTCTGCCTCCAGGTCGTGGCAGTGCTCCACCCGACGTCGCACGGGCCAGCACTCCGGGCGCATCAGGCGAATCGCACACTCCTCGCGGCACTATCCCAGCCTCCATCTCAGGGACCAGCAGCGTCTGGGGCTCCAAGTCGTCTCTCACATTCCTCGGGCCTCCAGACTCCGACCAGCCCACACAGTCTTCCATCGGTACAAGCGGGTCACCTCTCCCAGCTCTCTCATCGCGGTTCCCCGCAGCGTCCATGACGTGTGCCTCCGTGGGGCATCTGGCCAGTGCAGCCCCATCCTCTGCTAAACTTGGGTCCACCACTCTCCGGTAACCTCGTAAAACATGGGTCATCCGTCGCCATACTCCCTTGGTGAGAGGACAATTCAGATCCTGCCCATCCAGGAGCTGCAAGCAGGCCTCCAGGCCTTCCAAGAAGGCATCCATGCCTCCCACGTGGTGTGTGGACCCATCCCGCCGCTCATCACCCGGTCCGCTCGTTTCTCTCCTCTGATTGCTGTCTCGGGCTGACGGGGGACGCGGGCCCGTCGTCTCCCCAGCCCCCAGCATAGGGTCAGACCGGGCCAAGGCAGCAGGGCAGTCGTGCAGAAAGGCTGCAGGAGCCAGAACGTAGGCCGCAAAATGGCCACCAGCCCGTGTCAGCTTCGTCTCTTCGGCCGCAGGGAATGTCTCTGGTCCGGAGGGTGGGGACAAAACGGCCTCCGGACATCTCAGATCCGATGGCCAGCTAGCCTGGGTCCCAGAATCAAAGTTACTCGGCAGATCAAGTTGTAAATAGGCCCCAAGAGCAGCAGACGTGCGGAGCTCCACACAAACACGTCTGCTCCCTTCAGCAGCCGGCCACGCCCCCCAAGTGCATCCTTTTTAACTTATGCTAGTGCGCAGTAGAAAACGCATAGTGTGCACCCGGCCTTACTAGTGGCTTACTGCACCTTAGCCTTGTTGAGCTATGTTTTTGTAGTGATGAGGGGCAGCATCATTTTTTACCTGTTTCCTCTTGAAGTTCACATGGTGTCAAAGATGGTTCAAGGTTATACAGGTTATTTATCATGACGGAATGTTTGTCATAACCTAATAAATTAAGAAAAGAAAGCAGAAACTGTGCGATAAACAATATATGTTCACTGTCTTTATCACAGGACAATATGAACAGCGACTCAGACTCCTGGATGGCCAGACACCTGACCTTCAGACAGGACCATCGCCTGGAGACACAGCATATCCGGTCTGTAATCTGGAGACTTGCAACCAAGTACCTGAAACCCAATGAGTGGAAGAAGCTGGCACAGCAGTGGAAGTTTACTGAAGCTCACATACGAGCTATTGAGCATCAGTGGACAGGTACGGGCACATTGAAATGCCTGGTGAGGGGAGAAGGGTAATAAAAGGCTTCGGCATCAAACGTCACCTTAGTTAAACAAAATCAATAGAAATACAAGCAACCCAGGTCTATAATGAGACTTGATATGTATTCTGCAAGCATCACAGGAATGGCCACGGTCCAGTGATGATAGAGATAGCTGCTTTGTTACCAGACACAGTGATCATACAGGAAACAGAACTCGAGTGAGAATAAAAGACCAGGACACAAATTCTGTCTTGGGTGTTTCTTATTACTCTGGCAAATTTCATACATTCAGTCAGTTTTGTCAAACTAGGAGTGTCACAAATTCATGGATTACAAGCCAATAAAGAATCAATACGTCAGTAATATAGGAAACATGTTTTTTCTACTTTGGGCAGTACCTAGACTTACACAAACATTTCCTGTCCTTGCCTAGTAGGCACGACTAAATTGACGTCATAGCTATATCCTGTTCTTGGAATAAGAATGTTCCATAGGATATATTATCAATAACCGTGTGTATCCCTCCCTTCCTCTCGGCCAGCCAGCCTCTCTAGTTTCAAGAGGAAGTGGAGTTGAATAGAAAATTTGCACTCCTTAATAAAAAACAGGAAGCCAAGAGAAAGACCAGACTCAGCATTACCTCATGAACACATTAGGTATTTGCTGAGCAGTCAATCAGGCCCTATATATTTATATAGCTATCAAATATTACTAGAATATAGAAATATGTATACAGTGAATTAGCTACCAAATTTCAAAATTCCTTTCAAGACTCCCATTAGCTCCTACAAGGCAGGGGTGTGTGGGATATGTAGTATGTCTTACTTTCGTTTGAGAATTAGAGATGACCTGGCTTACCCTAAGTGTAAGACGCTTTGCACAACTCCCCCTCACCCCGACATGAAGCCAGTTCAAGTTAATATAAGCCATCTAGTTCACTGCAAGTTTATTTCTCAAATGTAGCTACTGCAGACAGGTTCCATTGGCACATGTGCACGTTGCAATTATTATTTTCTTTTAACAACCTTATTCCTAGTAGAAAATTTAAAAAGAAAGCAATTGTATAAAAAAAGGGTGAATTCACATTGCTTTGTCTATACATCAGGAACGAAAAGTTATCGGGATCATGGGCATAGGATGCTTTTGATCTGGCTTCATGGAGTAGTGGTGGCTGGAGAAAACCCAGTGAAAGGATTATACGAGGGTCTGGTGGGAATTGGAAGGAGAGACCTGGCAGGTAAATCTTCTAGTTTAATGTCTTAAGGCAATTGTAAAACATGTTCTTCTGAACAAGCCACATGACAGCATAAGTTAGAAGGAATTGCCTGTGTATTGAGTTAAAATGCTAGAAAGGCATTGATACAGGGAATTCCAAGAGATTGTATAAAATCCTGTTCCGGTATTCCCCTTAAAAAGCATTATGTATCTTTCAAAGTGAAAAAATTGAGAATACATATAAGCTTCAGGAATATATACAGGGTTATTCAGAGAGCGGTAAAAACCAGGAGAATGACTGGAGAAGTGAAAATTCTAGGTCAAAATAGCCAATATGGAAAGAGAGATAAATGGTAGAATTTTTCTCGTTTTGCTATTTTAACCTAGAATTTTCACTTCTCCAGCCATTCTCCTGGTTTTCACCGCTCTCTCAATGCCCCTGATAGTTTTCATTTTCTTTGCTTCCCAGTGGTTAGATGAAGAGCAGGGAAAGGTGTGTAGATAGATTTTATGATTATTATTATTGTCATCATTTATATAGTGCCAACAGTTTCCGCAGCGCTTTGCAATACCCAACGGGAACGAAATACATATAAATGGACATAGGAAACAAGAGGTGTAGAGGGCCCTGCTCATAGGAGTTTACAATCTAGCAGGATTGGGGTTGAGGAAGAGAAGGGGAGTTATACTGGGCGGCAGGATCATGAGTGCCAGTGGTTTGAGAATGGTGGGGCCATAGAAGCAGCTTCAATCATGAGTGAGTAGGTGAGCAGAGGGATGAGTTGCATCAGTAATGAGGTATGCTAATCTGAAGAGATGGGTTTTGAGGGATTTCTTGAAGGCCTAAAGATTAGGGGAGAGTTTGATAGGGCGAGGCAAGTCGTTCCACAGGAGCGGAGCTGACCTTGAGAAGTCTTGATTATGGTTAATTTGTCACAATCCGGTTAATAAGGGCTTCTAGTGAATTTTGCGATGTAAATGTTCCTCACAGAATGTGTTTTTTTTTTTTTAAGGAGAACTAATTATTATGTGGTTACTGTGACCATGTCTTTACTGCTTAGGTTCATGAATTAGTTTTTATTGATGAAGTAATCAGCCTCTTAGTTAAGGGGTTAGCCACAAAGAGCCAATGTTTGCTGTGTTGCGACTACCTGAAAATCTCCAGTATCGCAGCACCAACAAATGCTGGCATGTCACAAAAATAGAATCCAAAGGGTGAACGGAAGTTTCACAGTGCAGCCACTCCTGTTCTTTGGATTTTACTTTTGTGAAATGCCGCGTTTGTTGGCGATTTTTGACTTGGGCTTGCAACACCAGCACTTTATGGATAACCACTTTATTATTATTTTTTATCACCCCCGGAAAAAACACAATGTGACACTTTAGGATTAAAAAAAGGGGGTAACGCTCTTCAACCCCATGGTGATATGAAATCCAGTCTATTTTATTTTATGTATAACCTGATTGACCTTGAAGTTTACATTTTTTTATATTTCTGTTGAATGTAGAAAGCATCAGGAAAATGGCAAACGCTGATGACACTTCTCCAAAGAAATGCACAACCATGTAAAGAACCATTCTGCACCAACTTTGCCAAGCAAAGACAGCGCTGTTATCCATGTCACCGGCTGACAGTAGTAAATAAGTATCTCTTCAGTTCACAGTCACCTCAAGGGCTGATACTAAATCCAAATATAATCCCTGCAGTGCCACTTAAAACAGCAGCTTTATATAACCACTTGAAGTTATTTATTTGGGCACTCGGATTTCTTGTTTTTTGGCGAATTTCTAGCAATTTCTACTGGATTTATACAAATAAATGTTATTTCTCTTTTCTACTTCTTTAAACCCTTCATGGCATTTGAAATGCAATTTTTGTCGGGGAAATCCAATTTTGTTACAACTCTGCCCAAACCTTGTGCCATGATGGATTACACATCCCATAAAATATGCATATGACACGCTCTTTTGATGTCTATCAGGGTAATTCAAAGAGATTCGAAAAGTCACCGCACGTTCGGTGACTTTTCGTTCTCTTCAATTCGGTTCCTTTTGCCGATCCCATTTCGGTGACCCTGCGGTGTATTCAGAAAACACCACAGGGTCCCCGAATTGCAGGGAAAGGCTGCCGCAAACCCAAGGAAAACTAACCGCAAAACCCGGCGAATGCACGCCGAAAACCCACAAAAACATCTGGATTAACCTGCCGAAAACCACGGAAAAACCCGAGCAGGAGCCGGAAAAAGCCTAGGAAAACAGTTTGCATGAATGATTGAAAAGTTAAACGCTGTTTGCAAAGAAACTACTGAGCGAAAATGTCTGAAATTTACATATGAGATCCAGGGAATGATAATAAAAAGGGCTGTTACAGAAAAAATAAGTAAAGTTTAAAAAAAAAAATTCCCAGAAAAATGCTTAAAATATCCTAAAAAAAAATAAATCTATAAATAGACTTTTTACTACAGAATTTTATAATGAACGTTTTTTTAGATATTGAATTAAAACCAGAATATTTTTAACATTGAAGCCTATGGGATTCTCCTGAATAAAGTAAACTTGCCGAATTAAACCACCGAATGGCAGGGCATTAGGGGAACCTTTCACTGCTGGTTTGTGTTCTCTGAATAGCCGAAGCAGTGCTTTTTTATGGGGATTTCACTGCCCTCGAACAGGCACCGAACAGGCACCGTATGTTCAGGCAATTCGCTAGGATTTGGCGAATTGCCTGCTCTCTGGATAGCCGAATGGCCAGGAAAGGTAACCGAACGCTGATTTTCAGCATTCGGTTACCTTTCTCAAGCAATTCGGATCTCTTTGAATTACCCTGTTTGTGTAGTATAGCTCATCCAGTTGTTTGATTTTTAATTGTGTTTTCTTCTTATATTGGATTTTTTTATGCATACGAGAGAGATACGGGTTTCTAAATCATTGCTCTGCTCCGTCTGGCTGGCAATGGAAAGATTTTGATTATTTATATAGTGAGACTTTCAGCTGTTTATTATCCCGTCCCTAAGCATTGCGTTCTAGCATATTTGCAGGGATAACCGACTCTCTCCTATGTGAACTGGAAGCGCCTACAAGTGGTTGTCTCAGAAAATCTTGCTTTACATCTGTTTAAGTGAAGGAAGGGGGAGGGGAAAAAGCACAAAATGATTTTTTTCCATTTGTTACAAGATATTTTTTTTTAAGATTCTTGTATGCATTTTAAAAATATAATATTACACCGCCTGCTTGGGTTTTCCCATTCTCGTGCGGCCATAAAGGTACACTTCTTGTTTATAGGCAGGGGTCAGATCCAGCAAGAATGCATGGGAACGCAGTTCCACCACTATTTTGCAGAGGGAACGGAGTTCCCATTGGTTCCATACACTATAAATCTTTTTTTATTTAGATAATCATACATTTCCTTGTTAAGCCACAAAAAATATATGGTTTAACACAAATTGTTGCTAAAATACACAGAACCCCCCCTTCCATACATTTTGTCATACGTGCTCAAAATCCTTTGCTTAGCTTACAATTGAGATTTTTGGTTACTTTTAGGCTGGGGTCAGACGAGCGTTTTGCAGAGTGGAAGGAACGTCCCTGAGAGTGGATGTTCCTTCCGCTTTGCCCGTCTGACCACTTCGCTGAGCGCAGTTAGTGCGCTCACCGTTGCAAAGCGTGATCCTCTTATGGAGGATCACGCTTTGCAGCCCCGTCGAACACGCATCGTAGCACTTTGACGGGGAGGCTTTCAGAACGTCCGCGGGAGACCCACTGTTGCGTGCGCGCATTACAGCATGTGGCCGGCTCCATTGAAGAGTCACAATACTGCGACGGACGCCAGGAGGAACTTCAGTACGTGCACACATAATGCTCTTGTCTGACCCCGGCCTTAATGGCCATTAGAAGCGTTAGCCCACCAGCCAGCGACAAGGCAAATCTCTTTGGTGGATCCTACACGGACACACTAAAAAAAAAGATAAATACAAATGTGAAATAAATATATATGTGGAGAAACATAGAAAAATTGTCATTCTAAAGGAGACTGCCTAAAATAAACACACATTTACTTCAGATTTGAGTAGTATGTGTTTGTGTTGAGTGCAAGGTAATAATTGCTAATTGGAGGGCAGGCATTTTGGTGAATTTGCATAATTGTTTTAGAAATTAACCCCTGGTTATAGGGCATCATAGAATTGTATGTTGTTGGCTTGCATGAATGGCACGGTCAGACATTAGTGTTGTGAAAATTGAAATATTCCCTGAACATTGGTCAGACAACATTCAGTGAATATTTCATGTTAGACCGGAAGCTAATAATAAAATGAGGGCAATCATATTTGTGAGTTGCAAACCCATGAACACGGAGGGTGACATCACAATGCCTGGCATGCAGGTGTGTGCAAACCACACGAGACATTTTAAAATAAATTATGGCTCCGATATATACAGTTAATAGTAAACTATGGCAAAAATTTCACTGTCAAATAATGTACCACCTGCACCTTCAAAAGCATGGTAACACACACTAATGTGTCAGGCATTTATACAATAAACAAAATGTAGGGCTCGATTCTGACTCCGGTGTAAACGTATTCCTTCACTACTAAGGGGCTTTCCATAAAACTACCGGCAGGAACCAGTGGTGTTATGGAAGACCATTTTACATTAAACGCAGAGTGAAAATGTGCTGTAGGATACGACTTTGTAATCCCAACGCTAATTAATACTTTGCATTCCCCATGTTAAGCATAGGGCGCGCAAAGTACAGTAAACTCGCACAATCTCGGAATCACTAATGGAATTTTTAAGCTGTTACCGTTCGGAATGTAATAAGTGTCCCTAGCGCGGGCTGACCATAAGCGAACGTTAACGCTCACACAGCTGAGCGCTAAAGTTAAGACTGTAATAGGGCCCTATCGATTTAATAAGTTTACCAGAGCCCTGGTTACGTTTACTCATGATTTGGAATATTATTGTTAAGTAATTTAAAAAAAAAAAAAAAGGGAGAGTAGGTGTGGTTTAGAACGGATTTTAGAAAAATAATCCAGGAATGGTGCTTATAGAGTTAGAGATTTCAGCATCGCTGTAAAATATATAAACAAGAACTGTACCTTTTAATATAACAAAAGGAAAAGTTTTATCAAGTAGCTTATTCGTTGGCGCTACCAATCATGTCCACATAGTGATGCCATGATTTTCTACAAAAAAGCAACTGTTGTTTTTTTTAAAAAAAAAAGCCTTTTACTGCAGCACATAAAGGTTAAACTGCCTTTACTAATACCCGGCCTTAGTGCCATCCTAAATCACATGGTGCTCTAAAAAGCTTTCTATCTATGCAACTACTTATGGAGTGGAATGCTTTGTTATCTTTCATCTGGCGCTCTCCGTTCAGGCTGACGTCTTTTGTAAAGGGAGGGAAAACATTCCACCCTGTAGAACAACAGGGTAGTTTTATGCAAACAAATTACGGAATATAGAATGCTCTAGGACTACCAATGGTATACATTCCCAGCTGTAGGTAGGGACGTACTGCACTGATAATCACTGGTTAAAGGGCCCCTTTTAAAGGAATGCAGGCATCATGTTTTTTTTTTTTTTTATTACTGTAAATAAAATAATATATGTTACAATGCCTCACTGTATTATTTTGTAACTTATTCTTTTAATTATCTTTTTGTTAACCTTGTTCCATGAAGAAAGCCATCTGTAACCCCTTCACTACCATGATTGAGTTCGACACAATCTTCAAAAGAACCTGCTGTTGCCCGAGCTTGATTGATCTAGAGCAATGCATAGTTACATAGGCTGAAAAAAGACATGCGTCCATCGGGTTCAGCCTCTCCCCATCACCTACTGCTGTTGATTCAAAAGAAGGCAAAAAACCCAGTCTGAAATGCTTGCCAATAAGCAACATACTGGGAAAAAATTCCTTTTTGACCCCAGAATGGCAGTCAGATTTCTCCTTGGATCAAGAAACTTTTACCCACATATTAAAGATTATAACCCTTAATATTCTGTGTCTGCAGGAAGTCATCCAGTCGCTTTTTAAAAGTCTGTACAGTCTCTGACCCAACCACCTCAACAGGCAGAGAATTCCACAGCTTTATTGTTCTCACTGTAAAATAACCCTTCCTATGTTTTAGGCTGAATTTTCTTTCGTCCGGTCTAAATGGGTGACCCTGTGTCCTGTGTATAGTCCTGTTAATGAATAGGTTATCAGACAATGGTTGATAATGGCCCCGTATATATTTATATAAGGTTATCAGATCCCCTCTAAGGCGCCGTTTCTCTAAACTAAACAGGTTTAAGCTTGTTAGTCTTTCCTCATAACTTAACCCTTCCATTCCCCTTATTAATTTAGTTGCCCGTCTCTGCACTTTTTCTAGCGCTATAATATCCTTTTTTAAGACAGGTGCCCAAAATTGCACGGCCTATTCAAGGTGCGGCCTGACCATTGATTTATATAGAGGCAAAATTATGTTTTCATCCCGAGAGTGAACTCCCCTTTTAACCCCTTAATGACCCCTGACGTACCCTGTACGTTCTGTCCTCGGGTCTCCCTTAGACCCACGGACGTACAGGGTACGTCAGCGGCGCCAAATCCCCCTCCCGCCCGATACTCCCCTCCCTCGTCGGATCCCACGGCGATCTGGCAGGGAGGAAGCCTGCCCATGTGATTTACATGGGCAGGCGAGGCTGATGACGTCGCCATGCTGCGTGGTGACGTCATCAGAAGGTGCCCCCATGTAATTCAATGGAGGGGAGGGGGGGCTCCTTCGGAGCCTTCTATCTCCCCAACCATTGAAGCTAGCAAAATGCTTTTTGCACCGCTGAAAAGGGGAGAGTCTCCCCTTTTCAGCGGTGTATAGCATTAACCGTTTCGCCGCCGGATCGCGTTTTAGCGCGAATTGACGCCAAAACGCGATTCGAACCTGGAGGGGGGCTGACATCTTGGATGTCAGCCTAGCCTCCAGGTCCCCCCCCACCCACTGACAACCTCACCATATGTGTGAGGATGTCAGTGGGCCAGTTAACCATCTAGCTGCCATGTAGAGATAAGGGGATCCTAAGGATCCCTTTATCTCCCGATCCATGGCAGCTAGATGGTCATATTTGACATAATTTGAAAGGCCTGATCATGGCCTCTCAAATGATACCAAACATGACCAGGTTTGGTTTAAAAAAAAAATTTAAAATAAAAAATAAAAAAAAAATAATAAAAAAATTAAATAAAATAAAAAAATGTGTTTTTTTTAAAAAAAAAATTTGTCTGGGGGGGTTTAATTAAATAGGACCTAGGCTGACATCTCAAAATAATTAGCACAAAATGGTCAGAATGAGCGCAGCGCACATAGGTGAACTGGCTCAGCAGTGAAAGGGTTAAAAGGTAAAAACATGTAAAAATTGGGTATTTCTATTCTCGGGATAAAATTTGGAAACTATTTAGCCGGGGTCTTTTTTGGTGGTTATAGCTTTAGGGGATTAAATTACGAAAAAGTGTGTTTTTACCATTTTTTTCATCATATTTCATATTTTTTTTATATTCAATTATTGGATATGATGGAAATAATGGTATTTCTAGAAAGTCCATTTAATGGCGGGAAAAAGGGTGTATAATATGTGTGGGTTGAATAAACGAGTAAGAGGAAAATTTGACCTAAACCCTAACAGCGCAGAAACGTAAAAACAGCAGCGGTCACTAAAGGACAGATTTGTGTAAAACCGCCCGGTCACTAAGGGGTTAATGCATGCCAATACTTTGCTGGCCTTGGCGGCTGCTGTTTGACATTGCACATTGTTACTTCGTTTGAAGTCTATGATTATTCCCAAATCCTTCTCCTGCTTGGATTTCCCCAACTCCGTACCATTTAGGGTATAAGTTGCTTGTGTGTTCTTCACCCCAAAGTGCATAACTTTGCATTTATCTACATTAAATTTCATCTGCCATTTAAATGCCCAGTCCCCCAATCTATCTAAATCCCTCTGCAGCGAAGTAACATCCTGCTCACATTGTATTAGGAACACAAAAAAGTATGTATGGGGTTGGGTATCCACAATACCCAAAAGTAAGTTTTTCAAGAAAATTTATGAAGACTGCTGCTGGAGAGGCAATTCACTCTTGTACATCCAACCAAGAGAGTCCACGATCCAACATCCACGAACTGGTTCCAGTATTAAATTACAGGGCTTCTTTACTTGCCAGTCCGATTTTGTGGTCTACCTGTTAAAATGTCCGTGTGGTCTAGGCTATGTTGGCAAAACGACTAGACCTTTTAAGGACCGGATTTCTGAACATAAGACATCTATTCGCAACTCTACATCTGATGTCCCAGTTGCCAGGCATTTCAGAGAAATGCGGCATAATGTATCCCAACTTCGCTGTCAAATATTAGACAGAATACCCCCACTTAAGAGAGGAGGGAATAGAGATAGATTGCTGTCACAACGGGAAGTGAAGTGGATGTACTCGTTAGATACGGTTGCCCCTCATGGTCTTAATGAGAAGCTTGAGTGGCACTGGTTTCTTTGATTGCATCCACTAAGGCATCTGCAGTTCTAGGTGAGCTTCTGGTTTGATCCATATGATCTCTTAGTCTATGCATTTATAATTTATACGTTCAGTATTTATATGCTATATGGATAAATCTTCGCTGTGAGTGGTTACTACATGATTTATTCTTTGGTTTCATTACCATGATTGTCATGTTCTATCCCATGTTTTACTTTTTATTATTTATGATTAGTTATTATGTATTCACTTTGGGTTTATCTGTATGGGTTATCTTTTTCAGGCGCTGCTTCTTGAGGCAGTTTTTCGGGCCATCATGGATATGTATAACCGCTGGATTAAAAGGGACACTCTAGGCAATATGACCACCTAAGCTATTTTAGGTGGTCATGATGCCCGGAGTATCCTGCCCTCTGTCCCCCCTCCCTCCGCTCAGCGGTTCAGCTGTAAATGCTGAAAACAGCTGAGAGAGGCGGAGAACTTTACTCCACCCTCCCAGCTGTCAGTCAGCAGAGCGGGAATCATATTTCCCGCTTCTGCCGACTTGCCGAGTAGGAGACGTCATCGCGCTTTCAGCGCGATGACGTCTCTAACTCACCGCAGAAGCTGGCGGCTCCCTCTGAGGGTTAGTGTTGCGCGCAACACTAATCCTCAGAGGGAGCCGGGAGGAAGCCTGCCGATTGGCTGGCTTATGTGAGAGGCGCGCATGCGCGCTTCTCACGTAAACCAGAAGCCAAGACGCAGCAAGAAGGATGGGAGCGGAAGAGGAGGGAGGGGAGTATAAAAAAAAAAACAGCGCTGGAAACAAGAGGATTTTAGGGTAAGTATTACAGTTACAAGTAAAAAAATAAAAAATAAAGATTTATTAAGGGAATAGGGATAGGTTAGGATAAAAAAACGGGGGGGTGTGATTTTTGAGTAGAGTGTTCCTTTAACCCTTTCGCTGCTGAGGCTTTTCCCGCCCCTGTGCTGAGGTCATTTTTTACCTGTTTTGCGCATCATGTTTAAACGTGTTTTGAAGGCTTATTTTAGTATATGACATCGACATATTATATATCGTTCTTTCCGTCAGACTCGGTAGATTCATAATATGTCATTATTATATGTATACGTTATGTCATGTTTGTATATTATAACAAAAAATGCAATAAAATATGTATTTTCAATAATTTACAGCGTGTAAAGTGTTTTTTTCCACATTTTAACATGCGAGCAATTGCGGATATATTTTGTATGGGGTGCGCTTGTTAAAAAATTAGAGATGGGGTCTCGTTACATTTTTTTTTGGGGAAAATGACACCATTTTTAACAAACGCACCGCATACAAAAATCGTTAATGCAGCATCATTGTTCACATTATAATTGAAATGGGAACAATATTGCTGCATTAACAAAACAAAAAAAAAAAAAGTGTTTATTTTTTTTTTATTATTTTTTTTTTTTAATTTTTTTTTTTTTTTTTTTTCTTTTTTTTTTTTTTTTACAATTTTTTTTACTTTCATGTTTGGTATCGTTGGAACGGCCATGCTCTGGCCGATCCAACGATATCAAAATTTAACCCCTAACTGCCACGGATCGGGAGATAGGGAGTTCATTGGAACTCCCTATCTCCACACTTCGTGGCAGTTAGGGGTTAATGCTAGGACTGGCGTCATCGTGCTGCGCACGATGACGCCAGTCCTCTGGGGGAGTTCCCGGAAGCTTGGCCGACATCCAAGATGTCGGCCAGCTCCCGGGAAGGATCGCAAATCGGCGCTTTTCAGCGCCGATTTGCGATCCAGCTCCCCAGGGGTTAATGCCAGGCATCATTTGGAAGGGCAGGCTGTGCCCTTCCAAATGATGCCTGGGTTAAGCCCCTGTGAGCCGCCGATCGGGAGGGAGAGAGGTCCGAAGGACCTCCCCCCCTCCCTTTCAGGCGCCTCCTCCGCACATGCGGGGGGGCGCCTGAATTATGTGTCATCGCGGGGGCGCGATGACACATAATAATGGCGGCCACTGCTCCGGATGCCGGGCTGACATCCAGGATGTCAGCCCGCACCGGAGGGGCCAGCGATCGGCCGGTACCGGCCGAACGCTGACCCCAATGCGAGGACGCGCTCAGCGCGTCCTCCGCATACCAGGGGAATGCTGAGGACGCGCTGAGCGCGTCCTTAGCATTCAAGTGGTTAATGTATCAATTTATCCTTTTCTTCCCCACTTGTGGGAAGTTATAGTTATGTGGTTTTGTAATATCATTTCCACTAAGTTCCTTTTTTTGCCCTGTGCGCATGCGCACTCGCGGTCTCCCAGGATTCTGTGCGTTGGCGCATGCTCTGTGCTTTGTCCGCCATCTTGGCACACCCATTGGCGTTACATGCGCCTGTATACTGGGAACAACCTGCATCCCCTCGAGTCTGTAAGTTAACAGGTTTTGATTAATTATTTTTCCACGTGTGTCTCTAATTGCCTGATTCGCTCTACCCTTGCTATTATAAGTTTATAAGGGGGTTCTTTCTATAGGTTTGGTAAGGCACTATACACTGATGAAGGGGCTGTGTCCCCGAAACGTTTGTTTTGTGTTTCCTTTTTGTTTATTCGAAATAAATGTGGTAGCACAAGTGCACCATTCCTTGCAGCGCTGGAGGCATTTTCTTTCCTCACATTGTATTACTTTTCCTAGTTTTGTGTCATCTGCAAACACTGATACATGGCTTTCAATGCCTATCTCAAGGTCATTTATAAATAAATTGAATAGTATTGATCCTATAACAAATCCCTGAGAGACACCGCTTACCACTGATGTCCATCTTGAAATTGTACCATTTATGACCACTCTCTGTACCCTATCTTTTAGCCAGTTTTCTATCCAAGAACAAGTATTTTCATCTAGACCAATATTTCTTAATTTAAATAGTAACCTCGTGTGGAACTGTGTCAAAAGCTTTGGCAAAATCCAAGTAAATCACATCCACTGCGACCCCCTGATCTATACTTCCTCATAGAACGTAATTAGGTTAGTCTGACATGATCTGTGTTTCATGAAACCATGCTGATTTTTGCCAATTACATTATACCTCCCAATAAATTCCTGAATATTATCCCTTAGTAACAGCTCAAATGCTTTCCCAGCCACAGATGTTAAGCTCACAGGTCTATAATTCCCAGGCACAAATTTTAAACCTTTCTTAAATATAGTGACCACGTCAGCTTTTCTTCAATCCTCTGGTACGATTCCTGAAAGAAAAGAATCTTGAAAGATTAAGAACAGAGGTTTACATATTTCAACACATAGCTCCCTCAGTACTCGCGGGTGAATTGCAGTGGAGATTTGTTTATTGCAAATGGGCAATGTGACCCTAAAGATTCAACACATGATACATGACAGATTATGTGCTGAAACAGTTGGAAAATCTTGGAGTTCTGGTTTCTTTTCAAAGAAACATTGAGCTCTAGCTTTATTATTATTATTATTATAATGCAGTAGCACCTTTTGGGCAACAGGAGGAGACCTCTGACTGTCAAATACGTTTACAGTCTGTAAAAATGTAATGCATGGACAGCACATACATTTTTTTCCTTTGCAGTGTGAGAAATCAATAGTGGTTTTCCATAAAACCACTGGAACCTGATAATGGTTTTATGGAGAACCCCCTGGAGGTGAAGGACATAACGACCATTATTCAGACGTACAACTTATCTTGCCAAAACGACTCAGTTAATCGAACCTGGAGTGTGTCCTTGAATCATGGCAAATTCTGGGCATCTCAAAACATTCTCAGACATAGTTCCACAAAACAGAGCACAACATTTAACACCATTCACTACAGGATCATGTTATGATTTTTTTAAATTTATTTTTAGAAGCACTCAGAGGGCCCAAATGCATTTAACAAGATCTGTACACAAAGCAGACAGTTGAAATCTAATTTTTCTTGCATCAGGACGAACAAACAAAAAACTATGCCAATGGTCAGATGTAGTGATAGACAGGACATCGTGCTCAATCACATCTGTACCAATATATAAGGAGCTGCCTCTGCACCACAGAAACATACGTAACAAACTAAACTTAACAAAATACAGGGATAGATAGGAAATCTTCCCCGTAGCAATTTGAGAACTTTCAACCGGGATTTGGTGACTAAACACCCGTATTAGTAGACACAAAACTCCTCGAACCGAGGAAATGAATCCCTTTTGCATTAATAATAAAATCAATAACTTTATTAATATAATTTAAAATAATTGCACCACTTAGTGATCTGCCTATAGCAATTAGTGTTGCTTAATTTCGATACAATCTGGTATCTGAGGTAGTCACGTATCAACAATTGATTAAACATTACACGAATTGGTTACATTACCCCTAGAGTATATAGTACATACAATGTTCAAAGCTTCTAAATCAAAGCGTTGCTAGAGGTACTTGTATACACACTCAATAAGGTCAGGCTCAATACCAACATAGTTTGGCTACTTCTCCTTAATAATGATCGACTCTAAGTGCTTAATGCTTCCTATAATTGAGCCAAGAGGAATGCGTGCTCGTTGATATATTATATACATCAAACAGACTGTACTAGATCTCCCCACCTCACACAGTATATATTGCATATCCCATCGAATTGAAAATCTGGCTAAATTGCAAGAGTAAATTGTGAATTAATAAATTGATGATCAAGATGTAATACAGCATTAGCTAACCACAGTACTCCTTAATATATTCCAACTTGTCTTCAGGATTATGCCAGAAAGATCGCCAATGTGCGGGACGGAATAATGACAACGATGGGTTACCAAAAGTTGTATCCTAAATCAACTGTACCAATTCTGTCATATAATACCAGCATTTGGTTATCTTTTATAGGGTGCATTCACATAAATTTCCAAAATTCCCCCAAATGCATAAGGTGGACATTAGCTGCGGGCGTGGTTTATATTCAATACAAAAAGCGCTGTTGTTAATCCACATACCCCAGTCAAACTTGTTTAAATATCCAAATCTGCTTTTAAGAAAAGAGAAGAGGAAGAAAAACCGCACTTAAATCTTTTGAGCCATCCATACACCACAATAGATAAGGTAGATCGCCAGTACCAACAAATAAAGCTTGGGCTATCACAACCATTAATCAATATTGGAAGCCTCATAGGCAAAACATTTAGTAACTTGAAAACCTCATTTACATCCTATTGATGATTATAGTTATAAATTCTGCTATATTAGCATGATTTGCTCAACGCGCGTTTCTTTGCCACACTAGCGGCAATTTCATCAGGAGCTGAAATTTCCGCTAGTGTGGCAAAAAAACGCGCGTTGAGCAAATCATGCTAATATAGCAGAATTTATAACTATAATCATCAATAGGATGTAAATGAGGTTTTCAAGTTACTAAATGTTTTGCCTATGAGGCTTCCAATATTGATTAATGGTTGTGATAGCCCAAGCTTTATTTGTTGGTACTGGCGATCTACCTTATCTATTGTGGTGTATGGATGGCTCAAAAGATTTAAGTGCGGTTTTTCTTCCTCTTCTCTTTTCTTAAAAGCAGATTTGGATATTTAAACAAGTTTGACTGGGGTATGTGGATTAACAACAGCGCTTTTTGTATTGAATATAAACCACGCCCGCAGCTAATGTCCACCTTATGCATTTGGGGGAATTTTGGAAATTTATGTGAATGCACCCTATAAAAGATAACCAAATGCTGGTATTGTATGACAGAATTGGTACAGTTGATTTAGGATACAACTTTTGGTAACCCATCGTTGTCATTATTCCGTCCCGCACATTGGCGATCTTTCTGGCATAATCCTGAAGACAAGTTGGAATATATTAAGGAGTACTGTGGTTAGCTAATGCTGTATTACATCTTGATCATCAATTTATTAATTCACAATTTACTCTTGCAATTTAGCCAGATTTTCAATTCGATGGGATATGCAATATATACTGTGTGAGGTGGGGAGATCTAGTACAGTCTGTTTGAAGTATATAATATAAAAAGAAGCAAGGGGGGGTGTTTGTGAGGGTCCTGAGAACGAACAACAGCACAATGGCCTGCTCTACGGTGGGGCCCGCTCAGGTCTCACAAACAAGGTTTTTAGCTTGCTTGTGCCATTACAGGGATGAATTTTCCATATGCAAATCAGCCTGCTCTCACCCAGAAAGGGTGGCCAGTGCTGACTGCCAAGGACGTCATCCCTGCACGAGAGGTGCAGCAACCCCCGACGATCGTTTCGGCCTTCTTGGGCCTCGTCAGGAGGGTATAGCTGACACCCCTCTAGGCACATCAAGCAAGGGGTCCACGTCTGGATGACCCTTTACAATTATAGTGAGAAGCAAGGGGGGGGGGGTGTTTGTGAGGGTCCTGAGAACAAGCAACAGTACAATGGCCTGCTCTACGGTGGGTGCCCGCTCAGGTCTCACAAACAAGGTTTTAGCTTGCTTGTGCCATTACAGGGATGACGTCCTTGGCAGTCAGCACTGGCCACCCTTTCTGGGTGAGAGCAGGCTGATTTGCATATGAAAAATTCATCCCTGTAATGGCACAAGCAAGCTAAAAACCTTGTTTGTGAGACCTGAGCGGGCACCCACCGTAGAGCAGGCCATTGTGCTGTTGCTCGTTCTCAGGACCCTCACAAACACCCCCCTTGTTTTTCAAGTATATTATATATCAACGAGCACGCATTCCTCTTGGCTCAGAGTCGATCATTATTAAGGAGAAGTAGCCAAACTATGTTGGTATTGAGCCTGACCTTATTGAGTGTGTATACAAGTACCTCTAGCAACGCTTTGATTTAGAAGCTTTGAACATTGTATGTACTATATACTCTAGGGGTAATGTAACCAATTCGTGTAATGTTTAATCAATTGTTGATACAATCTGGTATCTGAGGTAGTCACGTATCGAAATTAAGCAACACTAATTGCTATAGGCAGATCACTATTTGTCAATGGATAAAATTACTAATTAAGTGGTGCAATTATTTTAAATTATATTAATAAAGTTATTGATTTTATTATTAATGCAAAAGGGATTAATTTCCTCGGTTCGAGGAGTTTTGTGTTAACAAATTAACCCTTTCGCTGCTGAGGCTTTTCCCGCCCCTATGCTGAGGTCATTTTTACCTGTTTTGCGCATCATGTTTAAACGTGTTTTGAAGGCTTATTTTAGTATATGACCCAGACATATTATATATCGTTCTTTCCGTCAGACTTGGTAGATTCATAATATGTCATTATTATATGTATACGTTATGTCATGTCTGTATATTATAACAAAAAATGCAATAAAATATGTATTTTCAATAATTTACAATGTGTAAAGTGTTTTTTTCCACATTTTAACATGCGAGCAATTGCGGTTATATTTTGTATGGGGTGCGCTTGTTAAAAAAATTAGAGATGGGGTCTCGTTACATTTTTTTTTGGGGAAAATGACACTATTTTTAACAAACGCACCGCATACAAAAATCGTTAGTGCAGCATCATTGTTCACATTATAATTGAAATGGGAACAATATTGCTGCATTAACAAACCAAAAAAAAAAAAAAAAAGTGTTTAATTTTTTTTTTTTTTATTTTTCTTTTTTTTTACAACATTTTTCACTGTAGTGTTTGGTATCGTTGGAACGGCCATGCTCTGGCCGATCCAACCATACCAAAAGTTAACCCCTAGCTGCCACGGATCGGGAGATAGGGAGTTCATTGGAACTCCCCATCTCCACAGTTGGTGGCAGTTAGGGGTTAACTCTAGGACTGGCGTCATCGTGCTACGCACGATGACGCCAGTCCTCTGGGGGAGTTCCCGGAGGCTTGGCCGACATCCAAGATGTCGGCCAGCTCCGGGAAAGGATCGCGAACCGGCGCTTTTCAGCGCCGATTCGCGATCCAGCTCCCCAGGGGTTAATGCCAGGCATCATTTGGAAGGGCAGGCTGTGCCCTTCCAAATGATGCCTGGGTTAACCCCCTGTGCGCCGCCGATCGGGAGGGAGAGAGGTCCGAAGGACCTCCCCCCCCTCCCTTTCAGTCGCCTCCTCCGCACATGCGGGGGGGGCGCCTGAATTAGGTGTCATCGCGCCCCCGCAATGACACCTAATTCTGGCGGCTGCTGGTCCGGATGCCGGGCTGACATCCAGGATGTCAGCCCGCACCGGAGGGGCCAGCGATCGGCCGGACGGAACCCGGCCGAACGCTGACCCCAATGTGAGGACGCGCTCAGCGCGTCCTCAGCACACCAGCGGGACTGCTGAGGACGCGCTGAGCGCGTCCTCAGCAGCGAAGTGGTTAAACTTGAAGCCGAATGAGGACACTAATGAAGTAGACGGTGAAATGTGTTTTGCCTAAACCAAGTGTTGGAAATACACTATATTGCCAAAAGTACTCGCTCACCTGCCTTGATTCGCATATGAACTTAAGTGACATCCCATTCCTAATCCATAGGGTTCAATATGACGTCCATCCACCCTTTGCAGCTATAACAGCTTCAACTCTTCTGGGAAGATGGTCCACAAGGTTTAGGAGTGTGTTTATGGGAATTTTTGACCATTCTTCCAGAAGCGCATTTGTGACGTCACACACTGATGTTGGACGAAAAGGCCTGTCTCTCAGTCTCCGCTCTAATTCATCCCAAAGGTGTTCTATCGGGTTGAGGTCAGGACTCTGTGCAGGCCAGTCAAGTTCATCCACACCAGACTCTGTCATCCATGTCTTTGGTGCACAGTCATGTTGAAGAGGAAGTGGCCAGCTCCAAACTGTTCCCACAAAGTTGGGAGCATGGAATTGTCCAAAATGTCTTGGTATGCTGAAGCATTCAGAGTTCCTTTCACTGGAACTAAGGGGCCAAGCCCAGATCCTGAAAAGCAACCCGACACCATAATCCCCACTCCACCAAACTTTACACTTGGCACAATGCAGTCAGACAAGTACCGTTCTCCTGGCAACCGCCAAACCCAGACTCGTCCATCAGATTTCCAGATGGAGAAGCGCTATTCGTCACTCCAGAGAACGCGTCTGAGTCTGCTCTAGAGTCCAGTGGCGGCGTGCTTTAAACCACTGCATCCAAAGCTTTGCATTGCACTTGGTGATGTATGGCTTGGATGCATCTGCTCGGCCATGGAAACCCATTCCATGAAGCTCTCTGCGCACTGTTCTTGAGCTAATCTGAAGGTCACATGAAGTTTGGAGGTCTGTAGCGATTGACTCTGCAGAAAGTTGGCGACCTCTTTGCACTATGCGCCTCAGCATCCGCTGACCCCGCTCCGTCAGTTTACGTGGCCTACCACTTCGTGGCTGAGTTGCTGTCGTTACCAAACACTTCCACGTTCTTCTAATACAGATGACAGTTGTGGAATATTTTGGAGCGAGGAAATTTCACGACTGGATTTGTTGCACAGGTGGCATCCTATCACAGTTCCACGCTGGAATTCACTGAGCTCCTGAGAGCGACCCATTCTTTCCCAAATGTTTGTAAAAACAGTCTGCATGCCTAGGTGCTTGATTTTATATACCTGTGGCCATGGAAGTGATTGGAACACCTGATTCTGATTATTTGGATGAGTGAGCGAATACATTTGGCAATATAGTGTATATTGGTTTAGATTTCAGTTTTATTATTAAATTCATTTTTTTATCTTACCTGCTTGCTGTCGATGTGAGCTTTCATGGAAGTTGATCTGGAGAACAAAACTTCTGGGTGTTATAAGTAGGGCCAATATCTAGCTTAGCATTTTATGGCTGACCTATATAAGGCAAAAAACAGAATGATTTACAGTTCAAAGTTTCCTCGTCTCTCCTAGGATGGTGTCATGTAGCAAATGGGATGGGCTGCTGTGAGCACAGAGCTGTCCTACAGGATGGCCCAACACTCAGAACGAGCAGAGGGGCTGTCCTATAGGATGGCTCTCTGCTTACAATGGTCCTCCCACCTGTGGCATGCCGCAGTCACATGGGGGGGCCTTAAAACAAAATCTCTCTTTTTTTTCCATTCGAGGGGCACTTTAAAGCTTTTCTCTGTTAGTAGGTTGGATATTCTTCCACTTGAATGATCAGCTGTAAAGATCTGATTTAGCATCCTTATTTACCCATCCTTTCTTTTTTTGAAAAATACAAATCTGCTCCTGCTGTTGTTTGAATTTGGGAATGCCAACGTTTATTGTTGGTGTAACAATGGCAAACTACACTGGTTAGTGGATAACCCCCAAAAGAATACATTTAATTGCATCCCTACAATGACGTAAGGGGCCAATTAAAAGAATGTAATCCATGTTGTGACCTTTGCATTAAATAGATTTTGATCAATCACAGATTTTACCAATTTAACCTCCCTGGTGGCTTTCCCGAGTGTGGCTCGGGGTTAAATTTCATTGCTGAAAGCGGTCACTCTGAGCCACACTCGTGCTGGATACATACCTTTACCTGTGCTCCCTCGCTCTCCTCCTGCAATCGCATTCTCCTCCGTGCGATCACTGCGTCCTGCTTCTTCTCTTGCGAGAAGGGAACCAGGAAGCAGGATGCCGCAATCGCACAGATGTGACTGCAGGAGACAGCGAGGGAGTGCAGGGACAGGTATGTATCCAGCCCGAGTGTGGCTCGGGTTTACCGCTTTCAGCAATGAAATTTAACCCCGAGCCACACTCGGGAAAACTACTAGGGGGGGCTGGATAGTTGCAACGATTCTGACATAAAATGTCAGAATCGGAACTCCAGGGAGGTTAATTTGCTTGAGGATTTAAAAAAAATATACATATTCAGTCTTTATTCTAGAATGTCATGCAGGGCCCATTTTAAGACTAGTTTTAGTGATGGTGTACCTCTTAAAATATTTCAATAACCTAATTTTTATATTTTCACCAAAAAAAAACATTTGAGATTTGTGTATTTTCCAGAACGAATAAATAAAAGAATTTTGGCGACATTGTTACTTGGAAGGAGCAAGTGCCCAGGTGTTAGAAATGCAAGTTGCTTGTATTATTTATACCCCTTCAAACAATTTCTACAGTTACTTATAAAGCGTTAACAAGCTCTGCAGCGCTTTACAATGGGTGAGACAGAATAACAAATATACATACAAGTTAAACACACAGAACAGTAGGAGAAAGGACCCTGCTCGAGAGCTTACAATCTAAGAGAAGAGGGGTGGCACATTAGGTGAGGGTAAATAGAGGACCTGAAGTAGCGGGGCGCATGTGGGCTGGGTGGGAAGATTGTGCAAGAAATGTACAGTTGGGAAATCCTGGCGTGAGCCGATAGACTTCTTGAAGGACTGGAGAGACACAAAGAGTCTAAAGGGGGAGAGAGCGTTCGGGACTGCTTGGGGAAAAGTCTTTAAAGGTGGGACCTGGGGGTGTGAGGAACTAATCACCCTGTCAATGTTCTGATAAGTGGCTGGGACGGGATGTACCTGCTAATAAAGGAGATGTAGATAGGGGCGTGGCTATGGAGAGCTTGGTACGTGAGCACTAGTATTTTGAATTGGATTCTGAAGGAAACAAGAGGCCAGTGTAGAGATTGACAAAGTGGCGAGAGCTGTGTGAGGTGAGGTGGCTGAGCTTAGCACAGGCATTCATAACAGACTGCAGAGGGAGAATCTGGGACCTCTTAAGGCGGGAGATAAGAGCTTGGATGAGCGTTTCCGCAGAGTAATGATTGAGACGGACGGAGGTGTGCAATGTTTTTTAGGTGGAAGTAGCAAGATTTGGTTAGTGAGTGTGAGGAGTGAAGGAGAGATCAGACTCAATGAGGATCCCGATGCAACGAGCCTGAGAGGTAGAAGTAATGGTGGCACCATTCACCTGAAGGGAAATAGGTGCAGGAATGTTGGTTTTAGATGGAGGGAAGACAAGAAGTTCAGTTTGAGAGAGGTTAAGATTTATTAAACGGGGGTTCATCCAGTCGCAGCCAGCTGATGGGTAGATTTGGGGGTCGTCAGCATAGAGGTGATATTGGAATACATAGGAAGCAATGAGAGGAGGATGATTAGACTATGCGTTATGAGAACAATACCTTGTTATATGGCTGATCATTAACTGAGAAAGTTTCTTTTGCCAGACCAGCTACTGAAAATCTACAGAGATTTTTAAATCTCTACTTTCTTAGGGTTCGACAAAAATAAAACCCTCTTAAAATGTAAAGAACTGTATGGCAGTTTCATTGCAATATAAAAATTATGATACGTTAAAGCAGTGGTTTCCAATCCTGGTCTTCAAGTACCCCCTAACAGGCCAGGTTTGCCAGGTATCTGAAGCACAGCACAGGTGATGTGATTTGCTGCTCAGTGATTGCAGTATTAAGTTTGTATTTCCCCGAGTCCTTAAAATCTGGTCTGTTAGAGGTACTCAAGGATAGGGTTGAAAACTGCTGTTAAAGGGTCACTACAGTGTTACCATTCACATAACATTGAATGGTAACACTGCTGAGCGCGCTGCCCATCACGGCCTTTGAGAGGGTCTGATTCAGCCTAGTTTTTGCAGGTGCTTAGTTGCGCTTTCCAAGAACCTGAGCTTAGTGGCTAGTTGTCCATGACTCTAGCCACTCACTCCCTTGGCATAAAAAAATGCTACCTACCCCTCATTGTAATAATAAAAGGGGGAGGAGCTTCTGGTCTTCTCTGCTCATGGCAACACTGCAGCAAAAACTGCCAAATTCCTATTAACTCCATCAATGCTGGGAGCACAGTTTAGTAGAAAATTCACCCATACTTTGTTCGTTTAATCCATGTTGCATTCTATTGGTTCCTTAGTCAAACATACTGTCAATTCCAACAAATTACACATTATTTAATACGGTGCCCTTAAAAGCTTTAAATAGTAATATTATAGAATAAACCTAATTATATATAAAAAAAAAAAAAAAAAAATAGTACAATATTAACAGAATCTAAACCTTTCATATTAAAATTCCTTCTTACACCTAATATATGTGTAAAGTGCTTGCGCATACAGGGAGTGCCCACATACCCTCTTTTAGGGGAACCACTTCTGTTCTGTGATCCCAGCAGTAGCAGTGGCACTGTATGGCTGAACTCATGGCATATATAATGCTCCACACCCCAGGGAGGCTGTTGTAGGCGCAGTAACCAACGCAAGCTTAGAGAGTGTGCATATCTTTGTTTCTATGGCAACGCACATCATAATGGAGGGAACGGAAAGAAATTATCAAGAAAAGGAGAGTATGAAACAGGAGAGGATGAGGTAGAATTAGAGCAGTGTTTTCCAAACCGGTCCTCAGGACCCTCCGCCTCACCAGGTTTGCAGATATCTGAAGCACAGCACAGGTGATATAAATTTGCTGCTCAGTGATTGCAGGATTCAGTCTGCATTTCCCCAAGGTGATCTGCAAAACCTGGCCTGGTTGAGGGTTCCGAGGACAGGTTTGGGAAACGCTGGATTAGAGGGACATGGAATATTGGGAGAGGTGGAAGGACGGGATTCTGGAGGTAAGGACAGTAAATACAGAGAAAATAAGGAACAAATTCTGGAAATTGTTTAGACTAAATTAAAGGAAAGGGGGGGGGGGTCGTTATGCAATTAGACATTTCCTTCTTACAACCTCCATGAAGGTATTTTGTTAAAGGGACACTGAACACAGTAAACTGAATGCCCTTCCTTCACATGGATCTTATAGGGCTGATTCAGTCCTTCAATCAAGGGGGATGAGAATCGCCCACAAATATCAGATCAATGACCACTGATCTGGCTTTCTTGTAAAATGTCAACAGCGGATACTAGTTCATTGCTGCTGTTACACATTGGCTCTCACTGCACTCTCCTTATGAGCGATTGTATTGGCTGAATGTCCACTGAAGCGTCCAGCCCTCTCTGGGGTCACCTAACATGGTGCAACAAGTCATGCGCTTATGTAAGGTGTGCTTTTATGCATAGAGGGACGTCAGAGAAATGATTGAAGAAACAATTGAAGGCATGACATACAAGTATTTTGTACATATTGTTTAACATTCAAACCATTTCCTTAAATAAAAATAGAACTAAAACCTACTTTGTTTATTTCAAACCTTTCTTCCAGCTAACATCTGTAGCTGGATCCTACAGTCTAATGAAATCCTATGGAAGCATTGCAGACATATTGTGCATGCACGGATAGAATTCATACTTTATTAGCACGCATAGGTCTCCGTTAACTTTTTAAAAGCAGCCAGTAACAGACATGCAGCAATATATTTTTTACCCAGCGCCTATGTCCATTATGTATGCTCAGTCGATAAATCCGTACGATATTGTTCATAAAGGCGTAATTAAGAATCCTGAATTGTAGGGGGTTTCATGGGGCTCTGCAAATATTAAACCTTGTGGTTTTTTTTGTAGGGATGCACCGTTACCATTTTTAATAATGAGTACAAGTACCCATACTCAACCCCCACCCCAGTATTTGCCGATACTTATTTATTGGAAAACTGTCACATGACATAAGATTTTTGCTAAAAACTCCACAGCAATAACAGTAATGTGTGGTACGTATGAGTTTATCACAGAGCTCCACAGTAATAACACCCCCATACAACAGAAACAATTCTGACAGCCGACCCCAGTGTGTAACACCAATCTTCTGGTTCGTTGGCTGCCACATTCCAGTGGCTGCCGTCATGTGCAAGTTAAACGCGACTCAGGGACTTGTGGCCACGCTCGCACGATACGTAGACGAGTATCCGTAATGAGGTATCCCCATTTTAGAAAAATTAAGCATTCCATTTCTTTCTGTGGTTCCTAAATGGGGGGGGGGGAAATACTAGTAGGTAGCATCTTGGTTACAAGTTTCTCAATAAGTGCTTAGTTTTGAAAACAGGGTAAACATCCAAATCTGAAATCCTAGGGACATGAGTAATTTGGACTTCAGGAATTCCTTTTTTTTTTATCCTGCCCAGACTCCAAGTAGCTGGAGGGGAGAAGGGAAACGCCAGTAAAGGCCATGCTGAGCTGCACCAGTATATCTCTCGCTGGGACTGCACAGTATGTGAAGCCTAAGGCTTTGCGTCCGTGCACAACGGACGTACTTTCTGACTGACAACGTAGCAGCCACACAGTCTGTTTTTGTGACCTTTTTTTGACTGATGTAGAAGGAAAATAAAATCTGAAAAAACATTTTGTCCGTCAAAATGCTGGACATCAAAAATGCAGTCTGACTACGTTCCATCACTCACAAAGCTATGTGGACGTGGCGCACTCCGCACGTCTGTTCTAGCGGTTTTACATTCTTGCCTGATTGCGTCCATTTGCCTCGTCCATTATGCGTCCGCACTTCTGTGTGGACGTACTTCGTGTGTGGGTCTCTATTGATCATAATTGTATGCCACCACGGACGTTAAAATGTGCGGCAACACGGATGTGATCACTGCGTTCGTCTGACACGGGCCTTAGACAGTAACCAGCCCAGCTCTGTGATTTGCAGAACATATTTACTCAAATGTTGTTAAAATTACAGATTTCTATTAAATCATAAAAGCATTGACAGAGGATCAAGCTTTAACAAGCCATAATTTATACCAGCAAACCAAATCTCCCGCAGCTGGAGGCTGTGCTGCAAGAACAATCCAGAGGTAGAAAAATGGATTGCAAAGAACAAACCTTTTCTAAATACTGACAACTGTTACAATGCTATTTGGAACAGCACCTAAACTACATAAATTACAACCTTCCCATCTACAGTTGTGTTCAAAATTATTCAACCCAATGCTGTAAAGGGTTTTAGGGAATTTAGTGTACATTTGTAATTGTATTCACAATGAAATCCTACAAGGACTTTTTAAAGAACCATATGCAACTAAAATGACATCAATTGGTTTTGTAATACAGTAGTAAATGTTTCTTTTGTGAATTCTTCATTGACACAATTATTCAACCCCTTAAAGACTACCACTCTGAAGAACAGAGGTTCATTCAAGTGTTTTCAATCAGGTATTGAAAACACCTGTGGATGTCACGGAGCAGCAATAAAGCATAATAAGCACCAATTAGGCAGCTTTAAAATGATTGTGATACTCAGCTCCGTCTAGACATTTACTGGTGTGGTTACAAACATGGTGAAGTCAAGAGAATGGTCCAGGAAGACAAGAGAAGAGGTGATTACTCTTCACAGGAAGGGCAATGGCTATAAGAAGATTGCAAAGATGTTAAACATACCAAGAGAGACCATAGGAAGCATCATTCGCAAATTCAAGGCAAAGGGCACTGTTGAAACGCTACCTGGTCGTGGCAGAAAGAAGATGCTGACTTCGACTGCTGTGCGCTACCTGAAGCGTAGAGTGGAGAAAAGTCCCCGTGTGACTGCTGAGGAACTGAGAAAAGATTTGTCAGATGTGGGTACTGAAGTTTCAGCTTAGACAATACGGCGCACACTGCGTAATGAAGGCCTCCATGCCAGAACTCCCAGGCGCACCCCCTTGCTGTCTCCAAAGAATAAGAAGAGTCAACTGCAGTATGCCAAAAGTCATGTGGACAAACCACAGAAGTTTTGGGATAGTGTTCTGTGGACTGATGAAACAAAATTAGAACGGTTTGGGCCCATGGATCAACGCTATGTTTGGAGGAGGAAGAACAAGGCCTATGAAGAAAAGAACACCTTGCCTACTGTGAAGCATGGCAGGGGCGGGGGGGGGGGGGGGCAATCATGCTTTGTGGCGGTTTTGCTTCTGCAGGTACAGGGAAGCTTCAGCGTGTGCAAGGTACCATGAATTCTCTTCAGTACCAGGAGATATTGGATGACAATGTGATGCAGTCCATCACAAACCTGAGGCTTGGGAGACGTTGGACCTTTCAACAAGACAATGATCCCAAGCATACCTCCAAGTCCACTAGAGCATGGTTGCAGATTAAAGGCTGGAACATTTTGGAGTGGCCATCGCAGTCACCTGACTTAAATCCGATTGAGAACCTCTGGTGGGACTTAAAGAAAGCAGTTGCAGTGCGCAAGCCTAAGAATGTGACTGAACTGGAGGCTTTTGCCCATGACGAATGGGCGAAGATACCCGTAGATCGCTGCAAGACACTCACTTGTGTCAAGCTATGCTTCACGTTTAAAAGCTGTTAGTACAACATCCTTTTACAGTTATAAGTACTAAGTACTAAGATTGAATGTCACTTGGGGGTTGAATAAAACTGATAATGATGTGAGCACAGAAAAGACATTTGTGGTTATTTCATTATAAATGTTATGTTATATTTGTCTGACCTACACGTGCCTCTTTGATTTAATTGTAAGCAAGATGACTGAATGATCAAAATCAATGTCAAACTGGCCAAAACACTCAATTTCAGTGGGGGTTGAATAATTTTGAACACAACTGTATGTGTCAGGACAAACTCAAATGACACGCTGACCAGTCACTTCTCTCAAATATCTAAGCATGTGGTTAGACCCAAATCTATCCTTTGGCCCCCACATTGAAAAACTATCATCTAAAATTTACCTCAAACTAGGTGCCCTGTACAGAAACAAATCCTGCCTGAGCCCCGCGGTAAGAAAGCAAATTGTACAGCAAATGCTTATGCCAGTCATTGAATATGGAGATGTAATGTATGTAGATGCCCCATAAAACGCAACTGCATAAACTTACATTGTATAACTCATTTTGTCGCTTTGCGCTACACTGTAACTACATGACCCACCATTGTGACATGTTAAAAGAGCTAAACTGGCCGTCGCTGGAATCTAGACGCACCCTTCACCTTTCCAACGTGGGGTTTAAGAGCTTTTCTGGGAAGCTGCCACCCTACCTGAATAGATTGCTTCCTCCAGCAGTTCCCTCATCCTACAACCTTTGATCCAGTACCTGCACCTTACTTGCAGTTCCACAATACAAAAAGAAAGTGGCTCGATCCTCATTTTCCTACAGCACACCGCAAATACGGAATAATCTCCCAGACGCCATCAAATCTTGCCCCAGTCTAAAGAGATCTCTATTAATATACCTTGATACGGTTAAAGGTTTACAGGTGTATTCTGTGAGTAGATTTCCTACATATTTAAAAATCGGTGTTAATCTGTATATGTTTAATATCTTCCATTTATTACTGTTAAAGAAAATCTAATGTTCTTGAACCCAGGACATACTTGAAAATGAGGGAAGTCTCAATGTATCCTCCCTGGTAAAAATAAAAGGTGTATTCATGCTTAGGAAACAGACTAGAGCAGAGCTGTTAACCCCCACCCCCCAATGTTTGTGAACTACAACAACGCCCATAGTTCTCTGGCCATTTATTGCAGTCAAGGAATTCTGGGAATTGCAGGACATCAACATATGGTGGGTCGGAGTTTGACAACCCTGGACTACAGAGGTGGCAGCCTTTTAAATACAGAGTGAAAGAAAGGGTTGGTCACAGGTAGACATACCCATCTCTCTGTGTCTAGCTATCGGTATATTTACCGCGATATGCATTATATAGGCATATTTATATCTATAGCTATCTATTAGATACCAGGCCATTTGGCGTAGCTGGCCTAAGAAATCAATGGCTGAGTTCCCAGCCTGCTGGAAGCAATTAAACAGGTTCGTGACAATTTTCTCTGAAGTCAAAAGGTGTGAAATAAAGAAATCACCCTTTTGGTTTACCCAGCAGGCGGGAGGGGCAATTGCTCTTGGCAGGGCGAAGACACAGCCGGAGTAGCACCCCAACCGCATATCAAAGAAGCAATCACATTCTCTGATCACTGAAGGTGGTCTTTGGGAGATGATTGATAGACCACGGAATTAAGATTAATGATGAGGCATACTAAGCGTGCTCAGGAGAGGGGAATTCTGGGGATTGTAGGCAAAGGCTCTGCCAGCTAGGAGGCTGGACTTAGAAAAAGGCAGCCCTATATATATTCTGGGGCATGCCATGGGCTTTCGCTGATCACAGGGGTTCAATCAAAATTGATTATCGGTCCATGCTTCCATCTCCAGCGGATCTATGCAGGTCTCAATCTCCAACCCCGGAGTCACTGATGCTAGCTTATTGTTTGTAAGTAATGCTCTGTTTAATCCCTTTTATTTACTGTGTAGTGTGTAATTAATTGATTTATTCTATCTATAATTTTTGTAACCAATGCACTGTGATATATTTATGTATGATATAGAAAAAAAAAAAAGCTATAAAAACTTAAAGTTTCTGCTTCTGGCTGATGAGATTCACGCTACCCAAGAGACTGGAGTATTGCTGATTGTTTTAAGCGTGGGTAGATACGAAATTGTGAGTTGCGGTCGCTGGGGACGGCAGGGATTGTTGTCTATGCAGTCACTGTCCGGGTCTAGGGTAGGCAGACAGTGCGGTTGTTTAGCCCCTGTGTCTCTCGCTGCGACGCGCGTAGTGTCCATGAAGACTGGTGGCAGCGTAACTAATAGAATAGGAAAGGGATCCCAGGGATTGTGGGAGACGTAGTCATTACCCGCTTCAAGAGAAGACTTGTACTGCGTTGCAATCCTGGGACCATTGTATCGCGCTCTACGTACCTGTTGCGAGAGAAAGTGTGCGGGGACAGATAGTTAAGCAAGCGCGCGGGGGCTGGTTATCCACGCAGTCATTATCTAGGCTAGGCTAGGCTAGACAGATAATGGATAGCTTAACCGGGCGTCTTTCGCAGCAGTGCGCGTAGTGGTCCGTGACAGGGTTGTAACAAGATTTTAACTTTAAAAATATATAAGTGATTTAGTGTGAGATAAAGGACTAATATAATTTGGGATGGGCAGGGTACAACAGCTGTAAAGCCATAACATTCCCAGCAAGGAATCTCTAAAAGTATAATAAATGTGAAAAGATGTTTTGCTTCTCCCCCCCCCCCCAATTTAAACTTTTATTCACATATGGGAGGATGAGACCGTAGAAACCTGAGCACCTATGGCAACACCAAGTCTAAATACACCCTCAAGTTTACATCTGTACAGGATACTAATTTATTATGATTGATTTATGAAGATATTCGATATGGAGTATCAGTAGATGAAATGTGAAACAGACTATTCTTGCACAAAAAAAAACAATCTTTGGGTTTGCTCAGCCCAACATATCTTAATAAAGGATTGAGGGCATTTCGTATGATGCAATTGAAGTTTTATTGAAAACTACCAAATTCTTCGGCCTATGGAAATAATAAAATTATACCATAAACTGTCTGTTATGCAGAACAAAAAAATATGAACCCCAATACTGGCAATTAAAAAGGAGAAATCTTCCATGGGGGGGGAGGGAGAGTTCGATTTGGCACTATGAAATATCAAAAACAACAACAATTACAGAAGCAACAAATTACCATATTACACATATATATTCTTAAACATAAAAATCAATAAGGCACTCAACATTTTTAGGTAAATTTTGCTTGATTATTGTTCGAGCATGCAACAATACATGAAATCTTACACTTTTTTGCATTTATAATCCAACAACAGCTGACGGGCCATTGTGGATGTAAATGGGAACTTGCGACACAACGGGCAAACAGTTACTGCAGGGAGGTTCCTATGTAAACGTTTGAGAACGTTAAGGCTGGTGCAGTTACTTGTAAACCTGTGTGTGGATTCTAGTAGCTAGAATTAGTGGCCCATCGCCCAGAATTGTAAAAGTAAATTTTACATAAAATGCACCGGAACAGGTCTTTTGCCAGAAGATGGTCAGCAAAGAGGTACCAAACTGCTACTATGGACATCAGAAACATAAAGTGGTTTGTCTAGCTCTGGACCAGAATGAATTTTGAAGACTTCATAGAAGAACAGAAAATACAGGTCTAACAATTTTAGTGCCAATGGTCACAGAAAAAAAAAAGAGAAAAAAAAAAAAAGGACATAACCGTTTCATGGTCACTCAGGTTGCCCAAGAGCTGGAAAGTCATTAAGTCCATTTTGTTTTTTTTATTATAACTACAGCATCATGGATACAAATCTGAATTAAAAGTCTTATCCAGTACTCATGGACATCCAAGAAAAGCATTTCCTGCGCGTGGAAGAGAGATTGGTTATTTAACCAACACCTCAAATGCTGTTAATGAGGCAGCCAAGAGGCTACGATGGAAGCATAATAACAGACATTGCCACCATGTTCCAGTGGCCTTCAGAAGAGGTCTTGACAAAGTATTCGATAGCCCTGTGTTTAAGTTTTATCGATAAAGCTCCATGGGTCTCCCAAATTTATACCGTTCCGAATAGGAATGATCGAAGTAGCCTGTCTGCCAGCAGAGAGGGAGAAGATCTTGGGTCTGATGGTTCAGTTTTAAAAACTGGACAAAAAGCTTAGCTTGCCTCTGCTTCTGCAATTTGTGTAGGACATCCTTTCTGGACTTCCAGCTCCTCAGCACTCACCATGGATGGGTCTATAGCTGCATACCTGGTGCCATGGAACTGCCGTAAGTGAATCTATAAAAAGAAGGGGGGGGAGGGGGGCTTAGAACAAAGATTTACATTCGTAGATTCCTTGTTAGAAATGTGCCCTCATTAGACAATGGCAATTGTTTCCTTTGCAATTTCCACTTCACTACTGATTTACAGAGTTTCACATTTGTGTAATTATTGAATTCAGGCTTACATTCAATAACCCAAAAAAGGGGATCATAGTTATGAATATCCTACTTTCTGGTGACCAACTCTGCTTTGCATGCTGACAACACCCCGTCTCTGAATACTCACAGCAGCGAGCGTTCTACGAGAAAGCAGGTGGAGAACTGGTGTTTCGCGCGCAGCACCAATCCATCTTTCTCTGCAGGCATATGTATAACCTGCGTACAAAAGTACTTCTGCTACGTAAATTACTGAAGTAGCTTCAGGGACTCTGCATTACAGAATCTTTGAGCCAAAGAGAAGGAGCAGCGTGCGTCGAGGGAGAAAAGGGCGAGTATCTTCGTTAAACTAAAAAAAAAAAAAAAAAAAAAAAAAAAAAATCGGGCAGATGTTCAAAAAGAAAAAAAGCGGAGGTATTTTTTTCTTTTCAAAATAGAGGGTTCCTTTAAAAAGGCAGCAGCCAGTAGGGGTGGGGTGCCAATAGCAGCTAGGGATCAATATATAAAAAAAAGACAGCATATTGATGGCAAAAAGGATTTGTTATTTTTGTGCATGTATTTTGTTTTCTTAATTTTAGGCATTTCTCTTCCAAAAATCCAGGTTTTTCCCAAGGTATATTGGTTTAATCTACATCAGCTTGACTGTGCCGCTTCTCCTGTTGCGGTTTGGATTTACGTGGATGACAATGCCATGTCACAAAACTTAATACCAGTGATAGTCGCTGGTATTTGCAGCCACCGGCCTATATAGTCAGGGACGTCGCTACGTGGGGGCGGGGGGTGCGGCCCACACCAGGTGACACCCGCCTTTAGGGTGACACCGTCACCCTAAGGGCGGGTGTCTCACCCTCCGCCGCGTGTTCGCTCCCTGCGAGCGTCCGAAGCTGTGCAGCGTCGGCGCTCGCCAGGGGGAAACACGTCACCAGCCAATCGCGGCTGGTCACGTGGCTTCCCCAGGCGAGCGCCCAAGCTGCACGCCGCCGGACGCTCAGAGGGAGCGAACACGCGGCGGAGAGGAGCTGGGGCAGTATATCCATGAGAGGAGCTGGGGCAGTATATCCATGAGAGGAGCTGGGGCAGTATATCCATGAGAGGAGCTGGGGCAGTATATCCATGAGAGGAGCTGGGGCAGTATATCCATGAGAGGAGCTGGGGCAGTATATCCATGAGAGGAGCTGGGGCAGTATATCCATGAGAGGAGCTGGGGCAGTATATCCATGAGAGGAGCTGGGGCAGTATATCCATGAGAGGAGCTGGGGCAGTATATCCATGAGAGGAGCTGGGGCAGTATATCCATGAGAGGAGCTGGTGCAGTATATCCATGAGAGGAGCTGGTGCAGTATATCCATGAGAGGAGCTGGGGCAGTATATCCATGAGAGGAGCTGGGGCAGTATATCCATGAGAGGAGCTGGGGCAGTATATCCACGAGAGGAGCTGGGGCAGTATATCCACGAGAGGAGCTGGGGCAGTATATCCACGAGAGGAGCTGGGGCAGTATATCCACGAGAGGAGCTGGGGCAGTATATCCACGAGGGGAGCTGGGGCAGTATATCCACGAGAGGAGCTGGGGCAGTATATCCATGAGAGGAGCTGGGGCAGTATATCCATGAGAGGAGCTGGGGCAGTATATCCATGAGAGGAGCTGGGGCAGTATATCCATGAGAGGAGCTGGGGCAGTATATCCATGAGAGGAGCTGGGGCAGTATATCCATGAGAGGAGCTGGGGCAGTATATCCATGAGAGGAGCTGGGGCAGTATATCCATGAGAGGAGCTGGGGCAGTATATCCATGAGAGGAGCTGGGGCAGTATATCCATGAGAGGAGCTGGGGCAGTATATCCATGAGAGGAGCTGGGGCAGTATATCCATGAGAGGAGCTGGGGCAGTATATCCATGAGAGGAGCTGGGGCAATATATCCATGAGAGGAGCTGGGGCAATATATCCATGAGAGGAGCTGGGGCAATATATCCATGAGAGGAGCTGGGGCAATATATCCATGAGAGGAGCTGGGGCAATATATCCATGTGTGCTGGGGGCAGTATCCATGAGAGCTGGGGCAATATATCCATGTGTGAGCTGGTCTGGGGCAATATATTCATGTGTGAGCTGGTCTGGGGCAATATATCCATGTGTGAGCTGAGGCGCAATATATACATATGTGAGCTGAGGCGCAATATATATCCATGGGTGAGCTGCTAAGGGCAATATATCTAGAGCTGCTGGGGGCAATATATATCCATGTGTGCTTTCACTGCCTTCGAACAGGCACCGTACTTGCTGGCAGTTGGCAAAAATTTGTGTGAGCATATGAGAGAGCTCCACTGCAATAAACCTCACAGTAATGTGCGCTGTGTGTATGAGTATTCAGTGTTCTATGGGAGTACTGATTTAGGAGTAAAAGTAGTTAAAAAAAAAAATCCGTAAAACTCGGGGGGGGGGGGTTGACACCATAAATTACCGCACCGGGTGACACCAACCCTAGTGACGCCACTGCCTATAGTGATCCCTTATGTAAACACATTGACCCATTGTTGATGTTTTTGCATTTTGCCCTGCTAACCTGTAATGCTTCAAGGATTGTGTGAGTGCTTGCTATTAGAACATGCATAGATTATCCTCAAGGATTAAACGCGCTAAGCAAAAATAAAAAATTGTAGTCACAAGAGGTTATAGGTAACCTGTCAGTCTTTTTATTTTAAAAGCATAGTGTTCCTTTAAACCAGTGTTTCCCCAACCTGTCCTCAGGACTCGCTGACAGGCCAGGTTTGCAGGATATCTGAAGCACTCCACAGGTGATATGATTTACTGCTCAGTGATTGCAGGATTCAGTCTGCATTTCCCCAAGGTGATCTGTAAAATCTTGCCTGGATGAGGGTCCCGAGGAGAGGTTTGGAAAACACTGCTTTAAACAATGTACTGTATCCTAAAACAGGTCTGCTGGCAAGTAGACAAACTAGCCAAGAGAAAGCACAGGATAAAGCCAGTATGTACCTGCACATATAGATTGACCTCTGCACTCCGACACAAGTATGGGAAGTTTCCTCCGGTTTTTAGGTGGGCTCTCCTGGCATTAGGATACAGCTTGTACATCTCCTCCTTGGCATCTGTAGACAGAGCACTCTGGTCAAACACCTAGAAAGAAAAAAAAAAAAAAGAGCTTAAAATTGTTCTTTATTGGTCAAAGGATAGTCTGCACACAGAAAAACAATAATATGAATCAGCCCCCGCCCCGAGTGACACATGCATGGGTACGTATACATCTATAAACAGGGGCATTGCAAAGATTTGCTGAGCAGTGGTAAAAAAAATAAATGCATTTTTCCTTGCAAGATGCCGCCCAGAAATATCATCAGCGGATGCACCCTAAGAAACGACATTCTTCCAATGTACATTTATTTTTTACTTGAAAAATAAAATTTACGTTCATTGGTAAAATACTTTGCAAGTGAATTTCTTTAGGTCAGCACATATCCACACACATTTAACGGATTTAGGTTCTGTAGCATAAAAAGAGAAGAACTCACATCCATGACAGTAACGGCAAGGTCTCGAATTTTGTGAGGCTCCACATAGGAATTCTGACAATTCAGGGTTAGGCGGGAGGCCAGTTCACTTTGATTCAAGCTCTCCAGCTGTAAGACAATATCAACACGTATAAACACAAAGCTACCATAATTTAATAACCAAGTCTATCGGTAAACAGAAATGTAGGCACACCTTAGGCAAAACAAACAGACCACATACGCAGTTCAAACGCTACAAAATACTCAGACCATTACACACTACCTGACGACTTGCTTAGCAAGCAGTATTTTTAAAAAGGCAGGGTGTCCGATGGCGGCTTTATTTAGTCTTCTGATCAGTGGTACATGTTCAAGGGAGGGGGGACCAAAAAACCAAATACAGTGCGTGTCTGACATTCATACTTAGCTACATTGGCATAAAACACTACCTGATAAAGATCCACTTTAGTTCGGGCCAACATTCTAGTGTTTGCCAATTGGATTTTACATGATCTCGTGTTACAATTTATGGATATGTACACGTGAGGAAAAAAGATATAAAAAGTAAACAAAATCAGGTGTAAAGAATAGGTAGAGATTTAATGTTCCTTACAGCTAGAACAGTAACGGGTCAATAGGTTACTTTTAAAAGGAAAAAGAATGTTAGAAGATAACTTTAAACTATAACTATAAATCAATGTGGTAAGAACCAACAATGACAGGTTCCGACATCACATGCCAGATTGCAGGGCTTTTCTCCGGCGGCGCTGACACCATGGAACACTATCAGACTGTCATCCCCCCCCCCCCCCGTCTGGCTCATTTAAAACACTCCCTGAGTTCTGTTTAGAGAAGCCAACCACCTGACTCCATAGCAAGCCATCCGACTGACCCAATAACCGTCCTTATCTCTCTATGCATTAATATTATTTTCATTTCTGCAGGTCTCCCCTCCTCACCTGTCTAGATTGTAAGTTCCCATGGGAAAAGGGCATGAATTACTCTTGTATCTGATGGTGACATATTGACTTGCCTTTTTGGTGTACTGTAGAATTGTCTGGTCTTTATCCATTGTACAGCACTACGGGACGTGTTGGTGCGTAATAGTAATTATGTAAACCACCCACACATTCACCAAGTATTCCTCCTCTACTTTAATTCCATGGTGGGTGATATGCAAAACCCTACAAAAACCAGGAACATTCAGCCCTTCTCTCTCCATCTCTTGGTTACCAGGTTCCCCCGATGCAAATTAAGCATTAAACCAAAACAGGCTCTCAACCATTAAACGGTTTCTGAAGTAAATATTGTGTAATGGGTTTTTTCTTCTTGGGAATAACAGCAGTAGGAGTTTAGTAACAGATACATACTCTGTCCACCATGAAATCTATTGCATCAGCCATGACATGGTCCACTGGTCCAGAAGCAAAGTTACCCAATACGATCTTCTTTAACATGAACGAAGGCATTAGCCAAAAGCTGAAATAAAGCAAAAACCGTAACCGGTTCATAAAATATATCTGTAATACAGTTGTGTTCAAAATTATTCAACCCCCACTGAAATTGAGTGTTTTGGCCAGTTTGGCATTGATTTTGATCATTCAGTCATCTTGCTTACAATTAAATCAAAGAGGCACGTGTAGGTCAGACAAATATAACATAACATTTATAATGAAATAACCAAATATCTTTTCTGTGCTCACATCATTATCAGTTTTATTCAACCCCGCAAGTGACATTCAATCTTAGTACTTAGTACAACATCCTTTTACAGTTATACCAGCTTTTAAACATGAAGCATAGCTTGACACAAGTGTCTTGCAGCGATCTACGGGTATCTTCGCCCATTCGTCATGGGCAAAAGCCTCCAGTTCAGTCACATTCTTAGGCTTGCGCACTGCAACTACTTTCTTTAAGTCCCACCAGAGGTTCTCAATCGGATTTAAGTCAGGTGACTGTGATGGCCACTCCAAAATGTTCCAGCCTTTACTCTGCAACCATGCTCTAGTGGACTTGGAGGTATGCTTGGGATCATTGTCCTGTTGAAAGGTCCAATGTCTCCCAAGCCTCAGGTTTGTGACGGACTGCATCACATTGTCATCGAATATCTCCTGGTACTGAAGAGAATTCATGGTACCTTGCACACGCTGAAGCTTCCCTGTACCTGCAGAAGCAAAACAGACCCAAAGCATGATTGAGCCCCCGCCATGCTTCACAGTAGGCAAGGTGTTCTTTTCTTCATAGGCCTTGTTCTTCCTCCTCCAAACATAGCGTTGATCCATGGGCCCAAACAGTTCTAATTTTGTTTCATCAGTCCACAGAACACTATCCCAAAACTTCTGTGGTTTGTCCACATGACTTTTGGCATACTGCAGTCGACTCTTCTTATTCTTTGGAGACAGCAAGGGTGTGCGCCTGGGAGTTCTGGCATGGAGGCCTTCATTATGCAGTGTGCGCCGTATTGTCTGAGCTGAAACTTCAGTACCCACATCTGACAAATCTTTTCTCAGTTCCTCAGTAGTCACACGGAGACTTTTCTCCACTCTACGCTTCAGGTAGCACACAGCAGTCGAAGTCAGCATCTTCTTTCTGCCACGACCAGGTAGCGTTTCAACAGTGCCCTTTGCCTCGAATTTGCGAATTTTGCTTCCTATGGTCTCTCTTGGTATGTTTAACATCTTTGCAATCTTCTTATAGCCATTGCCCTTCCTGTGAAGAGTAATCACCTCTTCTCTTGTCTTCCTGGACCATTCTCTTGACTTCACCATGTTTGTAACCACACCAGTAAATGTCTAGAAGGAGCTGAGTATCACAGTCATTTTAAAGCTGCCTAATTGGTGCTTATTATGCTTTATTGCTGCTCCGTGACATCCACAGGTGTTTTCAATACCTGATTGAAAACACTTTAATGAACCTCTGTTCTTCAGAGTGGTAGTCTTTAAGGGGTTGAATAATTGTGTCAATGAAGAATTCACAAAAGAATCATTTACTACTGTATTACAAAACCAATTGATGTCATTTTAGTTGCATATGGTTCTTTAAAAAGTCCTTGTAGGATTTCATTCTGAATACAATTACAAATGTACACTAAATTCCCTAAAACCCTTTACAGCATTGGGGGTTGAATAATTTTGAACACCACTGTACATTCTGGTCTAACCCATTCACTGGCAAGGTCTAGTTGGATGCTGAAGTTATTATGTCAAGCAGCTCGTGGCTGAGTTACAATAACACAGACCGAGGTAGAACAGCTCTCCTATACTGCTTTAGAAGCTCCTGCACCATTGCTATTTGTATTTAACCCCTTACGTAACAAGGGTCTTTAAAGTCAATGCATTTATGACATAACAGTAACGTCATTGGTCCTTAAGGGGTTAAGGGCATCTTGCACCTTTACAGATATACTATTGTCCATGTATAGCCCCTCTACAAGGAGACCTTGATTTAGGATAATGGGGGTTATTACCCCATTAGGTGTGTTTAAAAGGGGCATTACAAGTACAACAGGGCACAAGCCTGGGGGAGAGAACTAATTAGACTGACAGTTAATTAGACAATTTATCATATAGACCTCAATTTCTCCTGGATCCAACGCAAGTCTTGAGCGCCCAACTGGATAAGGGATACAGAACAATTCATATATAGTGTTGCACACTACCTTTTCTTTTTAATGTGTGTATATGTTTGTTATAATTTTATGACCCCCGAAGATAAAAATGGTATTTTAATCTGGGGGGGGGGGGGAAAAAATCACTAGTAAAGTTTGGTGTCAAACTGTCCATTAGGTTTTTATTCCCCTCTACATAGAAAACATTCATACCGGGAACACGGGGATTTAATCCCTTAAAGACACCCCATTAGATCTTGTGTCCCCTATTGCTGTTTTCTAAGTAAATGCAGGGATACTTCATCAAAATATCCCATTGATCTTGCAAGACCAATGACAAATCCATAGCAACTCCCTGGTACGATAGCGATATACGGGTGTGTGCTGCAATATAGCATTGCAACAGTGTTTTCCAAGCACTGAGGACAACAGACAAATCAAGAGTGTACCTGCTTGCTGTCCAGCTCTGGTTGAAGATTGAAGTATCGCTGAAGGAGTTGCATAGAATGAGGGACTGGACTCGTGGAGACTTGTGAGTGTACTCTGCAAACTTCTGAGCGAGGAAGCCCCCGAGAGACGCCCCAAACAAATGCACCTGAAGTAAATAGAATGCACATTAGTTAATGTGGTGTATAACCTTATGTGAAAATCAATAAAAACAAAATATAAAAAAGAATGCACATTAGTTGACAACATTGTTGCTTTTATTGGGTCCTCTTGGTACATTACAGCAGCGAATCATAACACTTGCTCAGAGCATTGAAAAAAAAAAACATTTCCCCCCCTTGAAGACCAAGCTCTTCCTCCATAGATTATTGGAATTACTAGAGCCCAAAAACACCTTTAGTTGATAAATGCTCAATAATGACGCTAAACTTGAGATAAACCATTCCACCGGTTTTTAGCGCATGATGTCAAATAAGGCAGTTGGCGCATGTATAGTTAAAAAGTGACTGAGCTGGTTCAGACCCAAGATTACACATGCATTTAGGAAAATACAAATGCTCAGTTTGTCAGAGGGTTTACAAGAGAAGCACCCTATGTGAGGAGAAAGAATTCAGGAGAAATTGGAGTACAAATCATACAGAGGAAGACGAAAAAAACAAAACAATCAAAAACGACAATATGGTGATGGGGTGTTGGTTCTCCGGCTTCTTAAATCACACAATAACATTACCATTACATTACCCTGGTCAAAAAGCAGTAACTCAGTGTTTACACTGGTGCGCCAGACACTGCTTTTTCTCTGCATGGACACAACATTTTGCAGTGATTAAAACGCTAGTGTTCCTACAAAAATCGTGCTAGCACAACCAAACCCAGTCCATGACTGCTGGGTTCATGGTTCGACTTCTGAGATCTTTTTATGCCATTAGACACAAAATTATTAAATTGTGACTATAGCATTTTTGCCATAAGTATAAAAAAAAAAAAAAGGGTGATTTTTTAATTCCAGCTTGAATTCATAAAGAATACAAAAACAAAGACAATGCTGCTACCATTGTAACACTCTAGAATACAAAAAGGTACTTAAACTTCCAGAAGGTGTTTCTCGTCCTCCTCGATCAAGACAATGGGGTATACAAGGAGATATATATATATATATAATGCAGTAGAGTTGTGACAATGAGACCTCAAATTGGATGAAACTCACAAGATCCCTGGGATCTTGTGAGTCTTGGATGACACAAGATCCCAGGGATCTTGTGAGTTTCATCCAATTTGAGGTCTCATTGTCACAACAACTCTACTGCACTATATATGCTTCTTATAGTCATAGGACTTCATACCCCACCATTTTAACACCGCAAGGCTTGCTTACTTTATCCAGATGCAAATCATCCAGAAGTTTGCGGAAACCATCACAAAATTCCAGGAGGTCCCAGTATATGGGGTACTGGAGCTGAAACAAAGGAAGAGCAATCAATCTTTACATCATATGAAAAGAAACTGCAAGGAGCACGTGGGGGGTTATTCACTAAATCAACATTATTGCAACCACGACAAACTTCAGATCCAGAAATGGAAATTCAAATCCCGGCAAGTGACGCGTCATTGAGGAAGCTTTTCGTGTAGTTACCTGAATTTCCCCTCTTGGTATCGCCAAAGTTTATTGTGGTTGCAAAAGAGTGATTTTTTTTTTTTCACTGTGTTTACAACAAATGATTTGTGAATAACACCCCCCCCCCCCCCGGGTATTTAGTATATACAGCGTCAGGGTAGAGAAACTCTGTAGGATTCCTGAAACACAGAAGCATTAAATACATTGTGCTATTCAATATATCAAATAAGAACCTTTGGGTTTTGACCTGGGAGAAAAAAAATAAATACAAAATCCACTCAAACATGTGACTAGCTGGCATGAGTAAAGTACAACCGCACTTTAGTAAAGTTGATGGAATCAAAGCACTGGGTTCAGATGGGAGTCACTTTCAAGTGCTTGATGTCCAAATACACAAACAAAAGACGATTTTAATTCTGTTTCAATGCTCTTTGAAGAAAAAAAAAAGTGTAAAGTACACAGCTGTCACTAATATGCTGCAAAATAACTTGAAGGATTACTAAGGAATCATTTCAGCAAGTAAATCCTTCCCTATGTGTAGCATCAGCATACTAATAATAATTTGTGTTAATTGTAATTACTTAGTTTAGGCTGTGGGAAACCCTCTGATTCATTAATTGGATGACTCAAAATAAAAAGGTTTATTTCTCTTGCATATGTTCAGGAACATGATCACATGGTCTACTTCTTAAAATCAAGATCCAGAGATAGCCAGCAGCCACATAAACCAGAGGAGGGGGAAAAAAAATAATCAAAGTCCCTTGTGTGTAGCTTGGTTTTAGGTGTGCTGCTAGAAAAGGTTCAGACACGGCTTTCTAACTTAAATGAATTTATGCTCATTAATAATTAAAATGGCCATAGAAGAGCATTTATTTCCCCCCCAAGTACATGAGCTGGGCAGTTGAAGCAGATTTAAACCAGGTTTTTATGAAACTTTTTTTTTTTTTTTTTTTTTTTTTTTTAGAACAAAGGTACAGTAAAACATGACAATTAGCTCACTTTAACACACGTTTCATAACACAAAGGGTGCCCACTTCTAGGAGATTGCCATGTCATCATGGGATAACAAACAGTTCTGCTCTTCAGCTGTCACTATACTAATACTACAGCAAGATACAGTTTATCATGCAGCACTTTCTATTGGGTTGGACCACAAACAATTTAACAAATGATCCAGGGGGTCAAGTCGAGCAGGAACGCATTTCCTACACTATTTTCTTAAAGGGAACCGAGTTCCCTTTTTGCCCAAACAGAAAAGTGATTAATGATAATTGTAATAAAAATCCCCTAAGATTCTCAAAAATTACTGCCATCGATGATTTGGTGGCTCTGCAGGAGAAGAAGACTCCAGATCATCTTAAATGTTATTATTGGGACAGTTTTCGGACTTCCACTGCTTTCTTACCCTATGATCTTCTCTGGAATGTGTGTCATTTCTTTACTCCCCCCCCCCTCATCATTTCCTCTTCCCCCCCCCCTTTTCAGTATTCTCCCTCCGTCGCCACCACATTTAATTTTATATTTCTTGGGTCCTTGAGGACTCGGATTCTTTTTGATTGCTGTTGATTTACTGATGCTGTATTTCCATCACATTGCCCTGCGGAGGACATTCTATGCGACCTTGTTACTATCTGTTCTGACTTATTTTATTGGTATTGACTGGCAGCCTCTTATCTTTGCTGTATGTATGTTGTTATTTGCTCTAATAAAACACACTTGAATTTAAAAAAAAAAAAAAAAAAAAAAAAAAAAAAAAAAAAAATCACAACTCCAGGCTATATTTAGGTTTAAACAATGATGTCAAATTTGCATGTGTAAAGATGGGTTCAGTGCGGCATTTCAATGGTTAATTGAAGCGTGGAACTAATGGAGAGTTCCTGCACTTATTTTAGGACTAAACTCCCAGAAATGATCTATAAGAAAAAGTCATCTTACATAAGGATACCTTAGATCAGTGGTTCCTAACCCTCAAGTCCCCCTAACAACAGGCCAGGTTTGTCAGATATCTGAAGCACAGGTGATATGATTTACTGCGCAGTGATTGCAGGATTCAGTCTGAATTTCCCCAAGGTGATCCTTAAGGGTTAGGAACCACTACCTTAAACATGCATGATGCCGAATACACAGAAGTTATATGCCTTTTGAAGTATAGAAGAAACATTGAGTTTTAGTGTTACTTACAGCGATGACCCTGTAACCCCATCCAGTCAATGCAAGTATTTGGTGGAAGAAGATGTCTGCAGTGCCACTCACTGGTGGCAGAAGTATAATGGGACAACGGACGGTGCGAGGGCCAGCGTCGTACAGAGACCACACCTTTGTGTCATCATCGTCAACAATGATCTGGAGAACAAAACATGAGCTCAACTTTAAGATAAAGTCGTCACTCCCCCCACCTTTAGGGTGAAAGTAGCCAACCAGTACAAGTATTGTATTTGTTTGTGATACTCTACAGGGTTTCGCGCACATGCACCCCGCTACTTCAGATTCTCTATTCACCTAGCGTGACACCCCTCTCTACGTTTGTAAGCTCGAGCAGGGTCCGCTCTTCTACAGCGCTACGGAACTTGTTTTTGCTTTATAAATACCAAGGTCCAGAAATATTGGGACAGCGACGCAATTCTAACATCTTTGGCTCTATACACCACCACAATGGAGATGGAATGAAACAAACACAATGTGCTTTAACCCCTTAGTGACCGGGCGGTTTTACACAAATCCGTCTTTTAGTGACCGCTGCTGTTTTTACGTTTCTGCGCTGTTAGTGTTTAGGTCAAATTTTCCTCTTACTCGTTTATTCGACCCACACATATTATACACCCTTTTTCCCGACATTAAATGGACTTTCTAGAAATACCATTATTTCCATCATATCGAATAATTTACTATAAAAAAAAATATGAAATATGAGGAAAAAAAAAAAAAATGGTAAAAACACACTTTTTTGTAATTTAATCCCCAAAATCTACAAACCACCCAAAAAGACCCCGGCTAAATAGGTTCAAAATTTTGTCCCGAGAATAGAAATACCCAATTTTTACATGCGTTTGCTTTTTAACCCCTTCACTGCTGAGACAGTTCACCTATGTGCGCTGCGCTCATTCTGACCATTTTCTGCTAATTATTTTTAGATGACAGCCTAGGTCCTATTTAATTAAACTCCCCCCAGACAAAAAAAACTTTTGAAAAATTTTTTTTTTTTTTATTTTATTTAATTTTTTTTTTAAAACCAAACCTGGTCATGTTTGGTATCATTTGAAAGGCCATAATCAGGCCTTTCAAATGATGGCAAATATGACCATCTAGCTGCCATGGATCGGGAGATAAAGGGATCCTTAGGATCCCCTTATCTCTACATGGCAGCTAGAGGGTTAACTGGCCCACTGACATCCTCACACATATGGTGAGGTTGTCAGTGGGTGGGGGGGGACCTGGAGGCTTGGCTGACATCCAAGATGTCAGCCCCCCTCCAGGTTTGAATCACGTTTTGGCGCCAATTGGCGCCGCAACGTGATCCGGCGGCGAAACAGTTAATGCCATACACCGCTGGAAAGGGGAGGCTCTCCCCTCTCCAACGGTGCAAACGGCATCTCCCTATCATCAATGGTTGGGGAGATAGAGGGCTCCGAAGGAGCCCCCCCCTCCCCTCCATTGAAACACATGGGGGCACCTTCTGATGACGTCACCACGCAGCGTGGCGACGTCATCAGCCTCGCCTGCCCATGTAAATCACATGGGCAGGCTTCCTCCCTGCCAGATCGCCGTGGGATCCGACGAGGGAGTTGAGTATCGGGCGGGAGGGGGATTTGGCGCCGCTGACGTACCCTGTACGTCCGCGGGTCTAAGGGAGACCCGAGGACAGGACGTACAGGGTACGTCAGGGGTCATTAAGGGGTTAACTGCAGACTGTCAGCTTTAATTTGAGGGTATGTACATCCAACTCAGGTGAACGGTGTAGGACTTACAGCAGTTGCAGATGTGCCTCCCGCTTGTTAAGGGACCAAAAGTAATGGGACAGAATAATAATCATAAATCAAACTTTCCCTTCTTAATACTTGGTTGCAAATCCTTTGCAGTCAATCACAGCCTGAAGTCTGGAACGCATAGACATCACCAGACACTGGATTTCCTCCCTGGTGATGCTCTGCCAGGCCTCTACTGCAACTGTCTTCAGTTCCTGCTTGTTCTTGAGCATGCATTTCACTTGCTGAACGGGATTCAGGTCAGGTGATTGACTTGGCCATTGCATAACATTCCACTTCTGTCCCTTCAAAAACTTTGGTTGCTTTTGCAGTATGCTTTGGGTCATTGTCCATCTGCACTGTGAACAGTTGTTTTGGCCATGCCTAATGTTCTTGCTATCTCTCTGATGGGTTTGTTTTGTTTCTTCAGCCTAATGATGGCTTGCTTCACTGATCGTGACAGCTCTTTGGATCTCATCTTGAGAGTTGACAGCAACAGATTCCAAATGCAAATAGCACACTTTAAATGAACTCTGGGCCTTTTATCTGCACATTGTAATTGGAATAATGAGGGAATATCACACACCTGGCCATGGAACAGCTGAGAAGCCAATTGTCCCGTTACCTTTGGTCCCTTAACAAGTGGGAGGCACATCTGCAAACTGCTGCAAGTCCTACACCGTCACCTGAGTTGGATGTACATACCCTCAAATTAAAGTCTGCAGTTAAAGCACATTGTGTTTGTTTCATTCCAACTCCATTGTGGTGGTGTATAGAGCCAAATATGTTAGAATTGTGTCGATGTCCCAATATTTCTGGACCTGACTGTACCTTTAACTGTAACCCAAAAGGTCAGCAACCTTAGTCCTCCAGATGTTTTGAAACTACACGTCCGAAGACGCTGAGCCACTCACTAGAATCACTGAACGTCAACTCAAAATATAGTCCCAAAACATCTTTTTTTGGGGGGGGGGGGCAAGGTTGCTGACACCTGCTCTGCCCCATCTACTTGGCTGAAAAATTTAAACAATTGGTCAACCAAAACAAATATGGAGTGTACCTTTGAGATCACCGCTTTAAACTCTGCCTACAATTCCCAGAATTCTTTGAATGCAGTAGATGGCAAGAGAATCATGGTGCCTGTAGTTTAAAAACATCAGGGGAGAGTTTGAGATCCCCAATTTAAAAAGGGACACTCCAGATATCTGGCAGACCTGGGCGGGTCCTGTGGATAGGTTTGGGAAACACTATGATGTACAGCACGAGTACTTACATACAGTGGTGTATTTTGGCCTAGGCCCACAAGGCCTAGGGCGGCACCCCGCACCGGGTGGCCCCACCCTAATTTTTTATTTTTTTTATTTTTTAAACTTTTGCAAATTATTTTAGCAGGAAGGATACATTGAGATTTCACTAATTTTCAAGTATGTCCTGGGTAGGCAAGGCCTAGGCTTTCACGTTCCAGGGGGCAGCAAAAAAAAAAAAACCTCACCACTAAATGGGTTACTCACAGAGCACCGAAATGACGCCAACATTTTGGTGTTCTGTAGTTCCGTGCATTTAGGAGAATAAAATCTCCCCACCCTGCAGTGAATTCACCACAGGGTCCCCACCGCTGAATGCTGCCACCGCAAACCCGTGGCCTGCTGTTTTCAAAAGAGCTACTGAACGAAAATGGCTGGAATTTACATACAAGATCCTATGATTGATAATAAAAAGGTCTGTTACAGAAAAAACGCCCAAAAAAAAAAAAAAAAAATCTGAATTTTTTTTTTTTTTTAGTAAAGACTTTACTGCAGATTAAAATAATAAATGGTTTATTAGATCTTGCATAAAATCGTGAATATTTTTAACATTGAAACCTATGGGGTTCGCCCGATTAAACCTGCTGATTGAAACCACCGAACATCAGGGTATTTCACTGACATTTCTCTGCTGCTTTGGTGTTCTCTGAATAGATTAACCATTACTTCTCTATGGGGATTTGCACGGCCTTCAAACAGCACCGTACTTGCTGGCAGTTCGCCAAACTTGTGTGTGAGCGGAGGGCGGGCTGCCCCAGGTACCAGTGATTATTGGGGTGTCATTAGGGGGTGCCACTGTCAGTCAGATTTGAGCGGTGTTCTCAAACAACGAGCAGCGGAGCAGGGCGTTTGCATACGGAATAAAAATCGAATAAAAATCCCTCTCCTCCCTCCATAGCTCCTCCCCCGCAGCAGCTCTAGGAGAGGGGAGGGGAGGGGGATGTGATTTGTGTGCAGAGAGAGAAGATGACAGTAAACGGCAGGTAAAGGGGGGTATCAGCAGAATATGAAGCCCTGTGCTTACTGCTGTTTAAAGTGGACCTTTCCATAACCAGCACTGCAGTGATAGAAATTTGTCATTGAGCTGCCTGGCTCCTGGTGAGGCTGCGTGCGTGTCACACGGTCTGACCAGTCAGGTGGTACTGAGTCTCAGTACCACCTGACTGGCTGAACCACGTGACACGCACGCACGCAGCTGCCCGCCCTTTTGTTAACACGGACTCTCACTCTATTCTGGACTGAACACCCACCGGGAAGGGAATCAAAGCCACGGTGCACCCTCTGGCAGTGGCACCCCACTGCTGACAAGATGGCTCCACGCACAGGCACAGCTGCGTTCCTAACGTGGCCTGGAGGGACCTCCTGCTGCCTCCGTACACAGTCCCTGCCGAGTCTGCACACAGCCCTACCGCGGACGGAGGCCAGTAAATATAGAATAAATAATTGCTGTGTGCGCATATACACTCGGTTTGCTGGGAGTTTTATTGCAGTGGATTCTGATACGCTGACACACACCAAACATTGCATTGCTGGGAGTTTTATTGCTGAGGATTCTGTGATATACACTGCATATTACTGAGTTTTATTGCCCTGGAGCTCTGAGATACGCTCATACACATTGCACATTACTATGCAGTTCTGTGATATGCTCATACACAGTGCCCATTTCTGTGGGTTTTATTGCTGTGCAGCTCTGTGATACGCTCATATGCAGTGCACGTTTCTGTGGATTTTATTGTTCAACCAATTAGAGCGGCTGTGATCCAGTATACTTGACATGCGTGGCTGTTCTTTGTAAACATGCTTGAATTTAAACATTTCATAAATTTTATTTATCTCAATAGATACATTTGAAATGGTATACAAAATATACAAGTAGGCACTTGGTATCCACTTTTAATATAGAGATGAAAAGGCGGAGCTCTAAGAGGACAAGGTGGAGCTTAAAGAGGAAGGGTGGGGATTAACCAAGAAGAGGTGTGCCCTTGACAGGAAGGGGTGCGTCAAATTTAAATTAGGGGGTGCACGAGTTTAGTCAGGCCTAGGGCAGCACAAAACCTAAATACACCATTGCTTACATACCACAGAATGATTTGCTGCACAGTGATTGCAGTATTTAGTTTGCATTCCATCAAGTTACTCCTTAAACTCTGACCTGTCGTTAGTACTTGAAGACAGGATTTGGGGGGGGGGGGAATCCAGAATCACCAGCCCCTTATAAAATCGGTGGCTATCACCATATACATACGCTTACAACATAATAATGTAATACAATGACAAGTAGAATGAAGGGAGAAAAAAAAAAAATTGCAGTAACTAAAGTCTGGCTAACCTAGCTAAAATTCTGTTCTACATAAAAAGTAAAAAAGAATGAATTAACTATCGATTAGGTGTCATAATGCCACATACCTTCTTTAAAGGAACAGTACTGCGGAACCAATTATATTCTGGAGACATCTTTATGGCACCCATGTCACTGAGGTGAAAGTAATACCGATCTGCTAGAAGAGGAAGAACATAAGTAAAGCTGTAAAATAAAGGATGTTAAAAAAATAATAAAAAAAAACCCTGTATAATTAATCCTCCCCTTTATCGGTTCCGTGAGAGAACATGAAAGTGTGACACTGACATGCACAGAAACGTCATTTTAGAGTTGACAACTTTGGAAAATGTCATAGGATTTGAAATCGTTAATGTGTGAAAGTAATTTATCTGAGAGAGCAAATTAAAATTGGACAGTCCCTACATAACCACAACAGACAGTCGTAGCCCCTTTACTGCCAAGCCAAGTTTGATTGTTTTGCTCATCACAATTACGTGTCAGTCGAAGTCATGTTTTATAGCAGAAACATTTTTTATTCCTGTGGACTGTAAATTTTAAATTACCATTTGTGTATGTCATGTCACATGAAACATTTTTCTGATCTTAAATCATTTACAACATGTAAATTTTCTTTACACACATTTTATCAACCAAACCTTAGTAGATATATATTTTATGGGGTACTAGAAATCAGAAACGGAGAACCTGTATCTGCATTTTTCCATGGAAATAAGCCATTTTAAACCAAAACTGAAAATACTCAGTATCTTGGCACATTGAATTTCATGAATAAAACCATTGAGCATCTAGTTTCCAGTTATTTTTACCTAGTTCGGCAAAAAACATGTTTGCAATTATTTACTTGCTACTTAATCCAACATAATTTAACAGCCTTCAGGAGCCTGCCAAACACTTGTGTTAACACAAACACCCTAAATGAAGCTTGCCACATGGATAGACTCGGTCTTCCTGGAAGTCAAGCTGTCTGTCCCTGGTACCCCACCCAGTGCACTGACTTACAGGGTTATCCAAAGAGATCCGAATTGCTTGAGAAAGGTAACCGAACGCTGAAAATCAGCGTTCGGTTACCTTTCCTGGCCATTCGGCTATCCAGAGAGCAGGCAATTCGCCAAATACTGGCGAATTGCCTGCACATACGGTGCCTGTTCGAGGGCAGTGAAATCTCCATAGAGAAGCAATGCTTCGGCTATTCAGAGAACACAAACCAGCAGTGAAAGGTTCCCCTAATGGTCCTGCCATTCGGTGGTTTCATTCGGCAAATTTATTCAGGAGAATCCCATAGACTTCAATGTTAAAAATATTCCCGTTTTAATTCAATATCTAATAAACCGTTCATTATAAAATTCTGCAGCAAAAAGTCTCTTTATTTATAGATTTTTTAGGATACTTTACTTATTTTTTTTGTAACAGCCCTCTTTATTATCATTCCCTGGACCTCCTGTGAAAATTTCAGACATTTTCGCTCAGTAGTTTCTTTGCAAAC